>OU795041.1:27810454-32837878 GCA_917208275.1 Patella pellucida | reverse complement strand
AACCAGCCCATTTCTACATTTTAGGAAAAGTTCATAAAGTTCCTAATCCTACAGATATACCACCAGGAAGACCTATATGTAGCCAAGTTACTGCACCTACTCGTAAAGCTTCTTCTTGGCTTGACTGGAAATTACAACCTGTGGCACAGCTTTACTGCCCTGAATTAGTTAAGGACACCACTCAATTCCTTCAAAAGATAGAAGCTATAAATAACAAATCTATTTCTAAGAATAGTAAGCTTATGACTCTTGATGTTATCAGTCTATATCCGAATATTGTTATTTCTGAAGGTTTAGAAGCACTTAAACATGCATTACGTGAAACTAAAATTGTGACTAACGAAGATTCAGAATCAATTCTACAAGTAGCAGATTTTGTTCTTCACAACAATGAATTTGAATTTTCTGGTATATTTTATAGACAGATATCTGGGACCGCCATGGGAACTCCGTTTGCTGTGACATATGCTAATATTTATATGTCATACTGGATGAAAACCTACTATGAATCATTACCTAATAAACCAGATATTTCATACAGATTCATCGATGATATTTGGGCTTTATCTTCTCTCCCACTAGAAGAATGTAATAATTTTGTTTCAAGATTAAACCAGCAACACCCGAAGATCAAATTTACTGTAGATATAAATAGCAACTCAGTTAATTTCCTAGATGTAAAAGTGGTCAAAGAAAAACAAAAGTTAGAGACAAATCTATATTCAAAGAAAACAGATTGCCATCATTATCTTCCTCCATCAAGTTGTCATCCCAAACACACCTTTAACGCTATCCCTTACAGTGGGGCTCTACGTATAAAACGAATTTGTAGTAAAGATAGCTGGACCAAATCAAACCTAAAAAATTTTGGATCATATCTTAAACAATCCGGATATCCCAAGAAAACTATTCTAAAGGCATTTAAACGCGCAGATCAGAAGACCAGGACTGAATTATTGACCTACCAATCAAAGACCGATACTGATATGAAAATTATTCCATGGACAACTACCTTTGACCCTCGACAACCTCACCTTCACCAAATGATTAAAGACCGAAGTATTTTAGACACAAGTTCACGGATGACAAAAATTATGGATAGCAGCAAAATAATAATAGCAGAGAGAAAGAACCTCACTATTGGCAATATCTTGAAAGAAAATAAGTTGAGAACTTCTGACACTACCAATAACCATATTAAGGACAAAATTTCATACGGATGTCAACCTTGTTTACGAAAATTATGCAAATCATGTGAGACTATGTGTAATAATCAAGAAGTAACCAGTAAAGACATGAAATCATTTAAGATTAGAGACTCTGTCAACTGTGCAAGTTCTTATGTTGTATATTGCTTAACATGTCAAAACTGTAGAATGCAATACGTCGGTCAAACGATCACTCCTTTTAACATTAGACTTAATAAGCATAGAAGCAATATAAAGCTTAAAAAACCAGGCCATTCCCCCCATGTAGCTTCCCACTTTAATATACCTGGTCATGATTTCGTGTGTACCATAGTACAAAAAGTTCATGATAAAGATCAGAAAAAATTAAACACAGCAGAAAGTCTGTGGATTCATAGACTTGATTCAGTTTGGCCAAATGGGTTAAATGATTTAAATCCAGGGGGTTTCAAAATTATTCATAATCATACATAATTTACCTAACTTTTAGTTAAGCTAACCTTTCTTTCATGTTATGTGTATTGTATCTATGAC
The DNA here is from genome assembly GCA_917208275.1 of Patella pellucida. Classification (NCBI taxonomy): domain Eukaryota; kingdom Metazoa; phylum Mollusca; class Gastropoda; family Patellidae; genus Patella; species Patella pellucida. The sequence continues at coordinate 32,836,157 of OU795041.1, read as the reverse complement.
GTCATCATTCCCATGATGTCATATCTTACTATGATGTCATAACTGACTTCTAGCCATTTTGAATTTGATTCTTTCATCCTTGAGAAAGTTGGCATTTTGCTTACGAAACGTTGGATAAAACGATGGTTTTTTGATATTGTATTTTATTAATTATTTCATACCAACCTATCTGAATATCAAATGCATCATTTTGACTTAGTCAAAAGTGATCCCATCAAATCGTCTGTATTTGGTTTGTGTTTCCTGTTTCTATCAATTGAAATTATCACATAGAAATGTGGTCGTATATTGCCCTCGCCCCCGTCCGTCCGTCCATCCGTCCGTCCGTCCGTCCGTCCATCGTCCACAATTTCTTGTGAACGCTCTAAGGGCTAAAATCAATAACCGATTGACTTTAAATTTATACACAGTGTTTAAGGTCATGAGAGGAAGACCCCTATTGATTTTCAGCGATTTCCGATAATTGCTGTCAGAGTTATGGCCCTTGATCACTTCAAAAAATCTTGTGAACGCACTAGAGGCTAAAGTTAATATCCGATTGACTTTAAATTTTTACACAGTGTTTAAGGTCATCAGAGGAAGACCCCTATTGATTTTCAGCGATTTCCGATAATTGCTGTCAAAGTTATGGCCCTTGATCACTTCAAAAAATCTTGTGAGCGCACTAGAGGCTAAAGTTAATATCCGATTGACTTTAAATTTATACACAGTGTTTAAGGTCATCAGAGGAAGTCCCCTATTGATTTTCAGCGATATCCGATAATTGCATCCAGAGTTATGGCCCTTGATCACTTTGAAAAATCTTGTGAACGCTCTAGAGGCTAAAGTTAATATCTGATTGAATTAAGATTTATACACAGTGTTTAAGGCCATGAGACAAAGAAGCCTAGGGATTTTCAGCGATATCCGATAATTACTGCCAGAGTTATGGCCCTTGATCACTTTGAAAAATCTTGTGAACGCTCTAGAGGCTAAAGGTAATATTCGATTGACTTCAAATTTATACACAGTGTTAAGTGTCATGAGACGAAGAAGCCTATTGATTTTCAGCGAATTCCGATAATTGCTATCAGAGTTATGGCCCTTGAACTCTTCAAAAAATCTTGTGGACGCTTCAGAGGCTAAAGTTAATAACCGATTGACTTTAAATTTATACACAGTATTGAAGGTCATGAAACAAAGAAGCCTAGGGATTTTCAGCGATTCTCGATAATTACTGTTAGAGTTATGGCCTTTGATCACTTCAAAAAATCTTGTTGATGCTCTAGAGGCTAAAGGAAATATCCGATTGACTTGAAATTTATACACAGTATTGAAGGTCATGAGACGAAGAATCCTATTGATTTTCAGAATATTAAGTGTTTTGTATACTAAACGTTAGCATGGAGGAGAACTTTATCAAAGCCAAACAAATTCGAATGATTTTCTGATAATTACATAATGAGTTGTTACTTGTTATATGATTCTAGTGTATTATAAATGTTTCATTACTGAAAAAAGTAAAATATGCGACAACTCTTGTTGACTGCCCGGACGATTTAGCTGCTGTGGGCGTATGTTTCGTTGCCTGGCAACCTATCTTTTGTCAGGCTGAAAGTCAGTTCAGCTTGGCATGATGTCAGACTGAACCTTGGTTATTTCAAGGCTTGACTGTTATACCGTAACGATGGTTGAGTTCGAATTTCGTGAAAATGGAGCCAAAGTTGCCAGACAAAATGTCTGCTGTTTGTACGCGAATTGTGGACTCTCTACAGGTCACAATTCTTATCCAATTTTGACGAAACTTGAAATATAGTTTTATCCCAAAAAGATCTCGGCTGCTTTCAATATTGGCATGTATCAGACCGAAACTTCTTGGATTATGGCCCCTGATTGTACAAAAAATCATGTTTTTAGCTTGTGGACCCTGTAGAGGTCACAATTTTGAATCAATTTTGTTGAAACTTGACATGCATGTTTATAACCCAAAGATCTTGGTTCCTTTCGATATTTGCGCATATCGGATCGTAACTTCCTGAATTATTGCCCCTGATTGTTTCGAAAAATCCCTTATGGTCCCTCTGGAGGTCACGATTAATATCCAATTTAAAAAAACGTTTGGCTCTATCACCATTACACCCTACTGAAGGTTGAGTTTGAATTTCTAGAAAATCAGACCTTAATTGCCAGACAAAATGGCCGCTGTTTGTACGCGAATAGTGTAAAAATATGGCATATTAAAGTTGTGGGCCCTGTAGAGGTCACAATTTTAATTTGATTTTGATGAAACTTGACATGCATGTTTATAACCCAAAGATCTTGATTCTTTTCGATATTTGCGCATATCAAATTGTAACTTAATGAATTATGGCCTTTGATTGTAGGACAAATCACTTTCGGTATTGCTTGTCCTCTATCTATCTATCGAAAATGTGGGCGTATCCTGCCTGGCAGTGCCAGCTTACTATCTTTTATACTTTCGATGGCCTACACTTCATGTAGATCTAACAACTTATAGTGGGAAATCACGTTCTATGACGTAGAAAACGACATTTGACCCCATAAGGTCAGTCATTCGATTAACCAATCAGAATCGTTGTTGCAAGTGGCTATGTTTTTGATCTACTTTTGCTTTGTTTCGATATCTGTCAGAGTTCATGTCTACCCACAGTTCCGTGCAAGAGAGGTCAAACCCCCTAATCGACAGACAATTTGATTGGCTGACCCCTCATTTGAAGCTGAACACGAGTTAAATAACAAACCTTCCAGATCCTAAAGTGTATTAAAGACAATTAAAACAAAATTATAAACTATAAAAAACGAAACGAAATTGGATCTGTGTTTTAATCAGATTGCGTTACACCTTATGTAAGGTAGGAGATCACGGTGGCTAAGTGGATAAGGCGCTGGTTCGCTAGCCTGGAGGTCGGATGTTCGATCCCTGCATTGGCCGAAAAAGTTCATCTCGATTTGCCGACGTGATTTCCCCTTGTCAGTGTTGCAGAAGGAAGGTCTGACAAGGACAGCTGCCTAGTCGTTCGGATGGCACGAAAAACCGAGGTCCCGTGCACATTGGAGTACACGTAAAAGATCTGCTCCCCGGGCAAAATTTCCCTCATAGCACACAGTATGGCATATGCCCGTCTTTAATAAGCTCAGGTTAAGTGCATAACAGTAGGACTTTAAACCCTATTTCATTCATTCATTCTATGTAAGGTTGAGTTCAAATTTTATGCTAATTGGACCAGAACTGCCGACAAAATGGCCGCCAAATTGTAACTAAATGAATTATAGCCTTTGAATTATGGTATTGCTTGTTTTCTATTAATCTCTCGTAAATGTGGGTGTAGCCTGCCTGGCAGTGCCAGCCTATCTTTTTATAATTTTAACAGCTAAATCCATACTGCATGGGGCAGAACTTTATGAAAGCCAAACAAATTCTAATGATTTTCTGATAAATACTTAATAGGTTGTTACTCTTAATCCAATTTTAGTGTATTATAAATGTTTCATTACTGACAAAAGTAAAAATATGCCAATACTCTTGTTGACTGCCCGGACTATTTAGCTGCTATGGGCATATGTTTCGTTGCCTGGCAACCTATTTTTTTGCAGCCACCAAATATTCATATGGGTATGCCACCCCAAAGAAATGGTCCCCCCCAAGGACCTCCAAGAGGACCGCCACCATTTGGACAGAGAGGACCTCCACCAAGACCTGAATGGGAAAGACCACCAGGTAACTTTCGAATGCAAGGTACATGTAACTGATATTAAAGTTTTTTTTATACGCCCACATTTTCACGTGGACGTATATAGATGTCGCCCCTGGCCGTCCCCAATTGTTTGTGAACACTCTACACAGTGTATGAAATAAGCCAATTATATGGTAACCTCAAAATAGGTTAAACTAATTTGAAATGGTAACCTATGGCATGTTTTTTTTAAAAGTGTACCATAGGTTCCCAACCCCAACTGGGGGCATTGGCCGAGAAAGTTCATCTCGACTTTCCGGTGTGATTTTTTCCCCTTGTCAGTGATGCAGAAGGAGGGCCTGACAAGGACAGCTGCCTAGTCGTTCGGATGGCACAGAAGACCGAGGTCCCGTGTACCCATTGGCGTGCACGTAAAAGAACACTTGGCAGTTGGAATTCATTTGCTGCCCGGGCAAAATTTCCCTCATAGCACACTGTATGGCGTATGCCCGTCTTCAATTAGCCCAGGTTAGGTGCATAAGGGTAGGACCCCATTTCATTCATTCCCAATCCCAACTGAATTCTGAAATTCCTATTCCTCTTGCAAAGTACCGATAGACCTTCACTTGAAAGGAGCGCCATTTATAGCTCACCTCATTGTCTAAAATGACTCCCCTCAGAGATAATAATCAGGAAAAATATTTCGATATCGACAATCAGCTTGCTTTTCGCATACAACATGGCAGTCATACCTTAGTGATATAAAATCATTGTAATGCACAGATTTTTATACGCCCACATTTTCATGTGGACGTATTATGTCATCGCCCCTGTCTGTCCGTCCGTCCGTCCGGACGTCCGTCCACAATTGTTTGTGGACTCTCTACAGGTCACAATTCTTGTCGGATTTTAACGAAACTTGAAATATAGGTTTAACCCCAAAAGATCTCGGCTGCTTTCGATATTAGCATGTATCAGATCAAAACTTCATGGATTATGGCCCCTGATTGTACGAAAAATCACGTTTTTAACTTGTGGACCCTATAGAGGTCACAATTTTGAACCAATTTGATGAAACTTGACATGCATGTTTATTACCAAAAGATTTTGGTTCCTTTCGATATTTGCGCCTATCGGAACGTAATTTCCTGAATTATGGCCCCTGATTGTCCGAAAAATCTCCTATTTTAGCTCGTGGTACCTCTGGAGGTCACAATTATTATCCGATTTAAAAAAAACGTTCGATTATATCACTGTTACACCCTAAGGAGGGTTGACTTCAAATTTTGGAAAAATTTGACCAAAATTACCATACAAAATGGCCGCCGTTCGTTTGCGAATACTGTTAAAAAATGGTATATCAAGGTTGTTGACACTGTAGAGATCACAATTTTAATTCGTTTTTGATGAAACTTAAAATGCATGGTTATAACCGAAAGATCTTGGTTTCTTTCGATATTTGCGCATATCCGATCGTAACTTCCTGAATTATGGCTCCTGATTATGCGCAAAATCACCTTGGTTTAGCTTGTGGTCCCTCTGGAGGTTACAATAATTATTCGATTTAAAAAATCGTTTGATTATATCACAGTTACACCCTAAGGAAGGTTGAGTTCGAATTTCGGAAAAATTGGACCAAAATGGCCGCCATTCGTACGCGAATACTGTTAAAAAATGGTATATCAAGGTTGTGGACCCTGTAGAGGTCACAATTTTAATTCAATTTTAATGAAACTTGAAATGCATGGTTATAACCCAAATATCGGAAATTGCCAGACAAAATGTCCGCCGTTTGTACGCTAATAGTGTTAAAATATGGTATATCAAGGTTGTGGACCCAGTATAGGTCACAATTTTGATTCGATTTTGATGAAACTTGAAATGCATGTCTATAACCTAAAGACCTTGATTCTTTTCGATATTTGCGCATATCAAATTGTAATTTAATGAATTATAGCCTTTGATTGTAGGAAAATCACTTTCGGTTTTCCTTGTTCTCTATCCATCTCTCGAAAATGTGGGCGTATCCTACTGTTTTTATACGCCCACATTTTCATGTGGAAGTATTATGTCGTTCCCCCCGTCCGTCCACAATTGTTGATGGACCCTCTACAAGTCACAATTCTTGTCCGATTTTGACGAAACTTGAAATATAGCTTTATCACCAAAAGATCTTGGCTGCTTTCGATATTGGCATGTATCGGATCGGAACTTCATGGATTATGGCCCCTGATTGTACGAAAAATCATGTTTTTAGCTTGTGGACCCTATAGAGGTCACAATTTTGAGCTGATTTTAATGAAACTTGACGTGCATGTTTATAACCCAAAGATCTTGGTTCCTTTCGATATTTGCGCCTATTGGAACGTAATTTCCTGAATTATGGCCCCTGATTGTCCGAAAAATCACCTATTTTAGCTTGTGGTCCCTCTGGAGGTGACAATTATTATTCGATTTAAAAACACGTTCGATTATATCACTGTTACACCCTAAGGAAGGCCGAGTTCAAATTTCGGGAAAATCGGACCAAAATTGCCATACAAAATGACCGCCGTTTGTACGCAAATACTGTTTAAAAATGGTATATAAAGGTTGTGGACCCTGTAGAGGTCCCAATTTTAATTCAATTTTGATGAAACTTGAAATGCATGGTTATAACCCAAAGAACTTGGTTCCTTTTGATATTTGCGAATATCGAATTGTAACTTCCTGAATTATGGCCCCTGATTATACGCAAAATCGCCTTTGTTTAGCTTGTGGTCCCTCTGGAGGTCACAATTATTATCCGATTTAAAAAATCGTTTGATTAAATCACCGTTACACCCTAAGGAATGTTGAGTTCGAATTTCGGGTATATCGGACCAAAATAGCCATACAAAATGGCCGCCGTTTGTACGCGAATACTGTTCAAAAATGGTATATCAAGGTTGTGGACATTATAGAGGTCACAATTTTTATACGCCCACATAATTGAGCTAGAATATTCAAACTTGGTGTAGGTGTTTATTAGGTCATTACCTTGATGGAGTTCGAAGATGAGCATTTTCCGCTTAGGGTAAGCAGAGATAAGCAATTTGATTGGTTGATGCTTTGGGACACGATAACTTTAGTTGTAATTTAGTGAGAGTGATGAAACTTAGTATATAATTTTATTTCATCGATACCTTGACTAAGTTCAATAAGGAACATTTTCTATTGAGGGTAAGCAGAGCGATAAGCAACTGATAGGTCTAGACTATGAAAAACAAAAATTCTCCTAATTAAGGTAGAATGTTCAAACTTGGTGTAGGCGTACATTAGGTGAATGCCTTGATGGAGTTCGATGATGAACAATGTCTGATTCTATCTGGTAGAGAGTGATGAAACTTAGTGTATAGTTTGATTGCTCAATACTTTTGAAAAAAATAAATGTGCGATTAATTAATTATTTATTTTGGGATTTCGGCGGGGGACATCAGCCTCACTGTTGGCTTGTTTTATTATATTGAAGTTGTGATTCGAAGAAAACGTATGCTCCAGCCGAGATCAAGTGTGTCATCCGCCTTTTTGGATACGCTTTCAGACGGGCGATATCAAGCGATATGGATGGCTATTAATTCTAGACTTTGGAAAACTAAATTGAATCAAAACTTTTAGGATTAAATACAAGCTACATAGAGGAATATTACATTGTCAAAGATGACAACTATACATTTTTTATTTTCCACACCATGAAGCAAAGAAACACAATTCCCGCCAGAAATGTAAAATGCTGATATATCGATGAAATGACGGCCGTTGATTTGTGGCGATATTCCTTTTTATACGCCCACATTTTCATGTGGACGTATTATGTCGTCGCCCCTGTCCGTCCGGACGTCCGTCCGTCCGTCCACAATTGTTTGTGGACTCTCTACAGGTCACAATTCTTACCCGATTTCGACGAAACTTGAAATATAGGTTTATCCCCCAAAGATCTCGGCTGCTTTCGATATTGGCACGTATCGGATCAAAACTTCATGGATTATAGCCCCTGATTGTACGAAAAATCACGTTTTTAGCTTGTGGACCCTATAGAGGTCACAATTTTGAACCGATTTTGATGAAACTTGACATGCATGTTTATATCCCAAAGATCTTGGTTCCTTTCGATATTTGCGCCTATCGGAACGTAATTTCCTGAATTGGTTCCTTTTGATATTTGTGCATATCGGATTGTAACTTCCTGAATTATGGCCCCTGATTATACACAAAATCGTCTTGGTTTAGCCTGTGGTCCCTCTGGAGGTTACAATAATTATCCGATTTGAAAAAACGTTCGATTATATTACCGTTACACCCTAAGGAAGGTTGAGTTCAAATTTCGGAAAAATCGGACCAAAATTACCATACAAAATGGCCGCCGTTCGTACGCAAATACTGTTAAAAATGGTATATCAAGGTTGTGGACCCTGTAGAGGTCAAAATTTTAATTCTATTTTGATGAAACTTGAAATGCATGGTTATAACCCAAAGATCTTGGTTCCTTTCGATATTTGTGCATATCGGATTGTAACTTCCTGAATTATGGCCCCTGATTATACTCAAAATCGTCTTGGTTTAGCTTGTGGTCCCTCTGGAGGTTACAATAATTAACCGATTTATAAAATCGTTTTATTATATCACCGTTACACCCTAAGGAAGGTTGAGTTCAAATTTCGGAAAAATCGGACCAAAATTACCATACAAATGGCCGCTGTTCGTACGCGAATACTGTTAAAAAATGGTATATCAAGGTTGTGGACCCTGTAGAGATCACAATTTTAATTCAATTTTGATGAAACTTGAAATGCACGGTTATAACCCAAAGATCTTGGTTCCTTTCGATATTTGCGCATATCGGATTGTAACTTTCTGAATTACGGCCCCTGATTATACACAAAATCGTCTTGGTTTAGCCTGTGGTCCCTCTGGAGGTTATAATTATTATCTGATTTGAAAAACCGTTTGGTTATATCACCGTTACACCCTAAGGAAGGTTGAGTTTGAATCTCGGAAAAATTGGACCAAAATTGCCATACAAAATGGCCGCCATTTGTACGCAAATACTGTTAAAAAATGGTATATCAAGGTTGTGGACCCTGTAGAGGTCACAATTTTAATTCGATTTTGATGAAACTTGAAATGCATGGTTATAACCCAAAGATCTTGGTTCCTTTCGATATTCGCGCATATCGGATCATAACTTCCTGAATTATGGCCCCTGATTATACGCAAAATCGTCTTTGTTTATCTTGTGGTCCCTCTGGAGGTCACAATTATTATCCGATATAAAAATCTTTTGATTATATCACCGTTACACCCTAAGGATGGTTGAGTTTGAATTTCGGAAAAATTCGGAACAAAATTGCCATACAAAATGGCCGGATGTACGCGAATACTGTTATAAAATGGTATATCAAGGTTGTGGACTCACGGTGGCTAAGTGGATAAGGCGCTGGTTCGCTAGCCTGGAGGTTGAGTGTTCGATCCCTGCATTGGCCGAGAAAGTTCATCTCGATTTTCCGGCGTGATTTCTCCTTGTCAGTGATGCAAAAGGAGGGCCTGACAAGGACAGCTGCCTAGTCGTTCGGATGGGACGAAAAACCGAGGTCCCGTGTACAAATTGGAGTGCACGTAAAAGATCCCTTGGCAGTTGGAATTCGATATAAGAGTAGGCCGTAGCGCCGCTGCCCGGGCAAAATTTCCCTCATTGCACACTGTGGCGTATGCCCGTCTTCAATTAGCCCAGGTACGGTGCTTAAGCGTAGGACGTTAAACCCCATTTCATTCATTCATTCATTCAGTATAGGTCATAATTTTGATTCAATTTTGATAAAACTTGAAATGCATGGTTATAACCCAAAGATCTTGGTTCCTTTCATTATTTGCACATATCAGATCATAACTTTCTGAATTATGGCCCCTGATTGCCCGAAAAATCACCTATGGTCCCTCTGGAGGTTACGATTATTATCCGATTTAAAAAAACGCTTGACTCTATCACCGTTACACCATACCGAAGGTTGAGTTTGAATTTCAGGGAAATTGCCAGACAAAATGTCCGCCGTTTGTACGCTAATAGTGTTAAAATATGGTATATCAAGGTTGTGGACCCAGTATAGGTCACAATTTTGATTCGATTTTGATGAAACTTGAAATGCATGTTTATAACCTAAAGATCTTGATTCTTTTCGATATTTGCGCATATCAAATTGTAATTTAATGAATTATAGCCTTTGATTGTGGGAAAAATCACTTTCAGTTTTGCTTGTTCTCTAACCATCTCTCGAAAATGTGGGCGTATCCTGCCTGGCAGTGCCAGCTTACTATCTTTAAAAGTTATATTTATATTTACTTTAAACATCTGTTTAGGCTAGTAGAGGTATTTATTTCTTGGGAATTAAATGCGGAATGAATGTTTGTTACATATTCTTAACCAGTATGGGGTGTAGTATTCCAGAAAAATTCCCCCCGTCAATCGGTTTTGGAGAAAAAAAATTTGTGGCCGGTTGAAATTTTGGCCTCGGGTGATCATTAAAAACGAGGGGTAATTTCGGTATGAATAGATTTTTCGCCATTTTCTGACAAATTATCGTGGTACAATCTCGCACATGATTCACAAAACAATCAGAGAATAATATTTGGTGATAATAAAATCAGAAATCATACGATGTCATCATTGTAATCCAAGATGGCGGCCAAAATGCAGCTATCTCATAAGTTATTAATTTGAAGTTATCAAAACATTGGTCCAGTCGGAACTTCCTGTTTTAAGTTTAAGGAAATTTCTGCATAAGGCAACATAAAAAAAATTGGTTGGTGATACTGATAGTCCTCGCCCGCCCAGAAAATTCTACCCGACCAGAATTTTTTTTATTTTCAAAATTTACCCTATTACGATGTTTAAAACCAATGTTAAAAGTTCCAAATAGTAGCCAGGCAACGAAATTTCTAATGAAATTAGTGCTGGGTATTGCGACTGCATTCACGATACGATACGTATTGCGATTCATGTGCCACGATACGATACGTATCGCGATTCATAACTTGGACATAGATTTATCTATAAAATATCTTTAAATTAAATATCGACTGTGTTTTTAATGATTCATGAAGTCACTAAAACAAGAAAATAAATAAACTTGATTACTTTTGAGTATGTTAACTCTGCTTGAATAACATAAAATTAAAAATAATAAAACTTCACAGAGAAATAAAGTTATTATTGTCTTTTTGTTGAACTGTATTAATCTTAGCAGACGAACTTTATTTATTAGATAGTCGGCACTACGTGTATGTGTCTTGTAATAAGTTGTCATTTGTCAAGTCAGTGCTGAGATTGGTTGTATTACCGCAATATTGTAGAATAGGCCTAGTTTTACATATTCTACAAACAACTTTCGTTGTGTCACCTTTCAAAAACCTAAAGTTTTCCCAAACTTCAGCTTTATATTTCGCTGGAAGATCTGTTATTGTGACTGTGTTTTCCGCCATTTTGATTTTTACACGAGCTTCTTATTTAGGCTACGTTTTAAATTTATAAAATTCTAGAGTAAAATGTTGTTTTATGTATTTAAATATGTATGTTTTATTAACTAAGCCTTATAAACAACATTCAAATTGGGAAACAAAACGAAAATATGTTAAAATGTTATTAATCTTAACCTACGAAACTAACGGTAATTACGGTCGTGCGCTATTTATAGTAACACACATGTCAAGATGTCAAGACTACTGGACATCGTTTGCGAAGTTTCGTTCTTTCAAATAAAGATTAGGGTATATTTAAAAGTTCATAAAGTTCATCATAGGCTATATTTGAGAAAACGAAAAAAAGAATCGTGAAAAATCGATTCGGCATCCCGCGATTCAATACAGGTATCGTGAGACGGTGAATCGCGATACATCGATTCAACGATATATCGTGCCAGCACTAAATGAAATGAGCGGATATAATAATTGACACGTGTTCCAATACTCTTAAAATGCGTGGGACTGAATGACATTTAACAAATTGCGACTCGGTAACGGCAGCAATTGCCGACATTTTCGTTCGCATGCGTACAACACCAAATACAATATTTGGAATACAATACAACCTGGAACTATAATATCTAGATGGGAATAGGTCTTGCCGATTCTGAATTACATGGAACACAGGGCTCTATAAACCATATTGTTCGTTAGTACAGTATACATGGATTAATTCTTTGATTGTTCGAATACTATTGTTTTATTAATTCCCACCTGTGGTTTACATGTCTGGGTATAATACAAAAGCATGCCTTTGAACATACACTTGAGTCATAAATTTCCCTTGTTATTAACATTAATTATTTGATTGGTCGAATTTGTGAACTTTTATCCTCGAAATGTATTGGGCGACGGGTTTTTTGGCGCCAGTACATGGTTAACTCTCGCGAGTTACCCCACTGCCATTCTAGGGTTGATTCTGGCGACGTGTACACGTGGAATGCTGCGATAATTCATTTGTGATTTAATGAAGATGCATTTATACCTGTGATTCACCGAGTTCTGGGACATATTTTACTTGCCGTTTTTTTTAAGTATTTGTCAATGGTGGAATACTATTTGTATAGGCTAATGGATAATAAATACTACGGACACAGTAAGACGTGATGTGTGCGCATTTTTTTATATTCACCTTTATAATCGTAATCAAAATGAACTGATCGGAAAAACAGATCGCGGGAAATTAAAAATTTTAACTAATAACTGGAAGTCCATTTCTAAACGCATCTCGGGGAAATTCAACAGCTCGTTCGATAAAATTTCAAAATGACCGTCCTCGATAGGCCTACCGTTATCGACAAATTGTTGTACAACTAGTATTGTATAATGCCGTAGTGGCTGATCGTGCCTTGTTGTGCCCTGTGTGTTTTTTTGCGCCTTTGTATTTTTTTTTTTTTTTTAGTGTGGATTGTGGATTTCAACATGAGCAGATCTATAGATTTCGTGAATATCTTTAGTGACTTTGACTTGTGCTTTATTTACCGTACCTTATTTATTAATGTTAATGTGACATCTTCTGGAGTTTATACCCTGCTCGAATTTTACTGGAGTAAATGTTATATTTATACAGCTATTTAGATAAATTTCACAGCTAATATTTATTGTGAACTGGGAATCTCTTTGACTTTGACTTACACTTGAGTGATGCGCTGTAGTGGCTGCTCCTTTCTAGCTCTCCACTATATTGTAAATTTAAGTAGTTTTAGTGACTTTTAACTTTGTGAAAATTGGTCCACAGTGTGTATAAGGATACAGAGATCATTATTATATCAAGTCTGTATTTATAATCATTTTGTATTAGAAGAAACATTAAAAAGAAAAGTAGTATATAGTAAAAGAGTGATCAATGAAGCATGAGATCAGCCATGTTTTTGTTCTTGGGCTACTTGTTTGTTTAACTATGAACATTTCTAATCAGACTACTGACTATAGCTCACAAGTGATTAGGATTTCTACAGTTGAACTCATTTCCAAACAACATTGTAATATCTTGTCAGATAATGAGATTAGTTTTCTACACAATTCAACTAACCACATAGTATGATAGTAAAACGTCAACCTAAAGTAAGACGCGGCTGTTCATCTGGTTTAAAGAAAAAAGCTAAAAAATTAAGGAGCCAGGAACCCATTTCATCATTAAGAAAACTCAATGGTGATAATGTTTATGACTATTCCAGAAGATATGGTTGTGAGAATCCTTGTAAGATCTATCCCATTGTCGATGTTTTCAACCGTGAAATTTCTGAAACTAAAACCGAACGTCCCGAATCTGTTCTTGTGCAGGTAAAACGGCGGTCTGAATATCAGCTTAGCGGATGCCTTAACTTTAGTTTATGGAATGCCAGATCGATGACCAATAAAATCGTATCAGTGTGCGACTCTATACTATCAAATCGAACCGACATATTCGTTCTAACTGAATCTTGGATAAATGACAAGAACGGTTCTTTAGTGGACGCAGACCTCAGCTCTTCCATACAAGGATATACCAATTACCATGTACCACGGCATAAGCGAAAGGGTGGCGGTATCTGTGTTGTATCCAGATCAAATATAAAAGTTGTTAGGAACAGCATGACTGCGTATAAAACTTTTGAACTGTTGGATATGAATATCCATTCCAGAAACGAGATAATACATTTGCTCGCCGTGTATAGACCGCCTTACTCCAAAAATTCGCAGCTCTCATCGAAAGTACTATTTTATCTGCTGGTCATCTGGTTATCACAGGCGATTTTAATATCCACCTAGACAAAGCTGACTGTTCTGATGCGACTAAACTCAAAGATCTCTTCAGTTCTTTTGCCCTAGTACAGCACATCTGTGAATCTACACATGACAAGGGTCACACATTAGATTTAGTGATCACCCGTTCAGCGGATTCTTGTTTGTCGGACTTTGTGATTGATCACAGTCTGCCCTCAGATCACACAGCTATCCATTTCACCTCGAATATAGCCAGACCTGTTGAGTCCAAAATCAACAAACAGCATCGCGCTCTCAATGGCATAGACAAGTCCGCGCTGATGGAAGCTATTACGTCATCTCTCCACTCAATTACGATCACCCAAGACCTCAATGAGCTTGCTCTCCTGTATCGGTCGGCCCTTAGCTCTGCGCTCGATCAGTTAGCTCCCATTCAGACCAAGGCTATGTATGACAAACCAAGGGCAGTATGGTATTCAAAGGAGCTGCTGGACGAACGAAGAGCTCTAAGGTCACTTGAAAGAAAGTGGGTAAAAACACACCTAGTAATTGACTGGCAGATATTCACGACAGCAAGATAAAGTGTTTTTTTAATGGAATTTATAATGATGAAGGGTTTCTCTCGTGTGCAGATAAACAGACTTGTGTGATAGTAAAAAAGTGTCAATTTCAGAATTATGTTCTGTATCTGTATCTGGATATACAGCGCAGGGTCCTACTGGACATATAATGCGCCGGGAAAAAGTGCAGCTTTAGTAGCTCTGGAGTGTTAGAGTTTCTTTGAAGCTCTCAACAGTGGTGCAATGCGTTGATGTATCTTGAAGGTGGTTCCAGTCTATAGTTGTTTTGTTAAAGAACGAGTTTCGAAAGATTGATGTTTTAGTTGTTTGAATTTTAAAGCCTTTGGAGTTGTTAAATGCAAACTTCTCCACAGGGTTTTGATGGTCAAAGTCACCGAAATTTCGAGGCTTAATCCTGCGTTTGTTTCGGATAGGTGTAACAAATTCCTGTGGGGGCAATGATGGTATTTTCCCCTCGACTACTTTATAAAATGTCACAAGACGCAGCATGCGTCGGCGTTCTATGAGCGGTGAGAGTCCTGCATCCCTGAGCATTTTGGTAACACAACCCTCTTCTCGTGATCGAAAATCTCCAGCAATGAATCTTGCAGCTCTCCTCTGGACCCGTTCGAGTTTTGCAATGTCTTCCTGTATGAATGGGTCCCAGATTGTTGCTCCATACTCAAGGATGGATCTAACCAGACACAGATAGGCAGTTCGTCTGCATGCTGATGGACAGTGTTTTAGGTTTCTGATGATAAAACCTAAGGAACAATTTGCTTTCTTCGTTGTTTTAGTGATGCTGGTTTTCCATTTAAGGTCCTCAGAGATGGTAATTCCAAGGTACGGAGCTTCCGATGTCTGTTGAAGGATATGGTCACCAATTGTGTAGACATGTGGTGTTTTGCATCCAATGCGCAACACTGTGCATTTCTTGGCATTGAACGACATGCCCCAGTTCCTGGCCCAGGTTTCCAACTTTGAGAGGTCATCTTGTAGTTTGGCGGTGTCCTTGGGTGTTTTGATTTTCCGGTACAGAAGACAGTCGTCTGCGAATAAACGAACCAGCGAAGTTACAGCACCTGGGAGGTCGTTTATATGGCAGAGGAACAGCAGGGGGCCAAGAACTGTCCCCTGGGGGACTCCTGATAGTACTGGTGAGCTCTCTGAGTGTTCTCCGTTCACAACCACTCTCATGTCGCGATTACACAGGAAGGATTTTAACCACTGATGGATTTCTCCATCTATACCATAGTTCTTCAGCTTGAAGAGAAGTTTATTATGGGGCACTGTGTCGAAGGCCTTAGAGAAGTCCAATACAATTATGTCTGTTGGGTTCCCTTCATCATGGTTCTTCAGGAGATCATGCATGGTAGTGATAAGTTGGGTTTCTGTAGAATAACCTGATCTAAATCCGTGGTTGAGCTTTGTGAGAATTTTATTTTTATCAAGGTGGTCCAGCAAATGTTTACAGAGGATATGTTCGAAAACTTTACAAGATACACAGGTTAGTGACACAGGTCTGTAATTTCCTGGTAGGTGAACATTCCCTTTCTTGTAAATAGGTGAGACGTTGGCACTTGTCCAGTCCTTTGGCATGAATCCAGTTTCTAAGGATTTCCGGAAAATGTGTGTTAGTGCTGGGGCCAGTTCGTCTGCACAGTTTTTGAGGATTTGGTTTGGAATACCGTCTGGTCCTATAGCCTTATGTATCTGGAGGTTACCAAGTAGTTTTGCTACTCCTTTCACTGTAAGTGTTAGTGGTGGTAAGGGGTGTTTTACATTGGAAGTGCAGGGTGTTTCTTCTGGCACTGATGTGTCTTTGTTTAAGACTGACACAAATTGGTCCAGTAGGATTTTGGCTTTCTCAATGCTGTTATTCATTAGGGCTCCATTTAGTTTGAGAGGTGGAACACCTACATTCTCTTGTCTCCTAGACTTCACGAGGCGCCAGAATGGTTTTGTATTGTTGGCTCTAAGTCCCTCCTCTATTGTGTTGTTTATGTATGCGACTTCTGCCAGCTTGAATTCACGTTTACATTTGTGTTGGAATGCCTTGTACTCAGTCCAACTGCCAGATGACTTGGCTCTGTTGTAAAGTCGAGCTTTCCTTTTAACCATCCGCCTGAGGTTCCGATTAAACCAGGGTAGTGATACGCGACCTTTCATGACTTTAGATGGAATATGTGTATCCATAGATGTTTGGATACCAGTCTTGAATGAGTCCCACATTGTGTCCATGTTGTCATTACTTGCAATGAGTTTGGTGGATAGTTTGGTTAAGTCCCGCTTGATATTCTCCCAATTTGCTTTCGTATATCGGTAGCATTTTCGTGGCTTCCGGCTAACAATGTGTGGGATAATGTCAATATCGGTGACTACCATAGCATGGTCACTGATGCCAGGGACACTGGTTGAAGATTTGATGAGGGATGCATTGTTCGTAAGTACCAGGTCTAGGATGTTGTTGTCTCTTGTACATTCATGGTGCACTTGGGTAAGTCCATTGTCAACTGAAAAGTTTATGAGAGCTTGTTGAACATCTCGTTGTGGGGCACTCTTACCAACAGTCAAATCTTCCCAGTTTATATCTGGACAATTGAAATCACCAGCTATTATCACATGTTGGTTTGGTGTGTTAACTGATAGTTTATTAACAGATTCTACGAGGAGATTAATGTCATTTATGTTCCTGTGAGGCATATAAAATGATGAGATGTAGAGGTCTTTTTTATTTTTGAGTTTAATTTTTGACCAGACTATTTCACAGTTTGTAATTAGTTGCGGTTGTTCATCTGTGATCATTCCTTTTTGGATGGCAATAAATACTCCACCACCTTGACCCGAGGTTCTATCATTTCGGTGTACAATGTAGTTGTCTGGGAATATCTCACTACTCTGTATTGCATTTGTAGAAGGTTGGAGTCCTGGTTTAATTCCTTTCAGCCATGACTCTGTACCACAGATGATGTCCGGTTTAATATAGTCAATGGCTGCCTTGAACTCTGAATTATTGGTTCTTACGCTGCAGCAGTTTATTGTTAGAAGTCGCAGATTTCCGTTTTTGCGGATGTAAGGGCTTGCTGATGGATTGTCATTTGTTGACGATTTCCTCCCTGATCTGCTTCTAGTAGGTCTCCCTTTAGGGCTGCTGGTGTGATGAGGGCTGAAGTTGGTTGAAGATGATATAGAGTCGATAGAGTTATCTAACTTCGATAGTGCTTGGTAACTATTTGATGTTTCAAAGCTGTTAAATGTTATGCTGTCAATATTAATAGAGTCGCATTTATAGCAATGCCAGATTACGCTTGAGTGTTCCAGGTGTGACAGATTTGATGAGCTAATATCCCCGCATGTCTTATGCTACCACATACTACAATTATTGCAGCAGACTCCAATCTGTTGCCAGGTGACAGGAATTTCGCACATTCCGCATGGAAAAATTTACTTATTTCCGGGGCCTGGGTTCAGGTTTATGTCTCCTGACATGATAATTAGAAGTAGGATAATGCATTTACGCTGTCTACAAGTACCTGTTCCAGTGTGTACTGTTTGACTAATGGAACGTGAGAGATGTGCCTGTGATATATTTGACGCCACAGCAATGTATACTAGTTTAGTGGTCGTATCTGGGAAATGATTGTTTCCAGGTGTCCAGAAGTATGCCAAGGATGTTAAAACTAGGCAAAACAAGGTCATGTTTATTGAATATGATTGGGAGGAATTTACATGACAAGTAGGACAATGTGATTTCCACCGCTGGCAAGATATAGTGTTTAAAGGACAATATTGGCGTCAGTCATTATCACATATGTGATAGAACTGGTTAAACTTGTTCCAAATATAATTTTAACACATATATCATTGCTACGATAGATGAGTAATAAAAGTTTCAACAAACAAAAGTGATGAACACGAAAGGAAGACACGAGTGATAACAGATACATGGGCGAATTTCTGTTCACTAATAATTACTTCGAAGACCAAAAGTTGTTGTGTGGGACTGTGAGAGGATATCTGACATTTTATCAAAAGAATTGACTGCCACGACACTTTTTGTGTTAAAATTATATTTGGAATGTGTTTAACCAGTTCTATCACATCTGTGATAATGACTGACACCAATATAGTAACAATACTCACCAGAAATTGACATAGTTAGCGATTTCACAATCTAATGGCGACAGTTCCACTTACTGTCCGACGCACATCAAAGACAACGCTTTCTTAGTTAGTCACGTGTTTTCAAATTTCTCCCGCACACGTCTTGCTAGTGATATGTTTGGATAAAGACACGTTTGTTTAATTACTCTCGTAAGGAATACTAACCAACTACCTTAAATACTCACCTTATGACTATTACTGACCATTTATAGAAATACTGACGTACGGTGCCAGTACTGATGGGTTTAAGGGACTACTGACAACGATATTTCTCATAAGTTTCCATGAATAGTAATCACAATTAACCATTTCTACTGGATTGATGGATATAGTAACACATATGCCAGCTTTTAACCACTTAAGGTGGTGGACAGTAGAAAATTTCATTTTTTATACGCCCACATAGAAATGTGGTCGTATATTGCCGTCCGTCCGTCTGTCGGTCCGTCCGTCCGTCGTCCACAATTTCTTGTGAACGCTATAGGGGCTAAAATTAATATCTGATTGACTTTAAATTTATACACAGTGTTTAAGGTCATGAGAGGAAGACCCCTATTGATTTTCAGCGATTTCCGATAATTGCTGTCAGAGTTATGGCCCTTGATTACTTCAAAAAATCTTGTGAACGCACTAGAGGCTAAAGTTAATATCCGATTGACTTTAAATTGATACACAGTGTTTAAGGTCTTCAGAGGAAGTCCCCTATTGATTTTCAGCAATATCCGATAATTGCATCCAGAGTTATGGGCCTTGATAACTTTGAAAAATCTTGTGAACGCTCTAGAGGCTAAAGTTAATATCTGATTGAATTCAGATTTATACACAGTGTTTAAGGCCATGAGACAAAGAAGCCTAGGGATTTTCAGCGATATCCGATAATTACTGCTAGAGTTAAGGCCCTTGATCACTTAGAAAAATCTTGTGAAAGCTCTAGAGGCTAAAGGTGATATCCGAATGAATTTAAATTTATACACAGTGTTTACGGTCATGAGACGAAGAAGCCTAGGGATTATCAGCGATATCCGATAATTACTGCCAGAGTTATGGCCCTTGATCACTTTGAAAAATCTTGTTAACGCTCTAGAGGCTAAAGGTAATATTCGATTGACTTAAAATTTATACACAGTGTTTAGGGTCATGAGACAAAGAAGCCTATTGATTTTCAGCGATTTCCGATAATTGCTGTCAGAGTTAAGGACCTTGATCTCTTCAAAAAAATCTTGTGGACGCTCCAGAGGCTACAGTTAATAACCGATTGACTTTAAAAATATACACAGTGTTGAAGGTCATGAAACAAAGAAGCTTAGGGATTTTCAGCGATTCTCGATAATTACTGTTAGAGTTATGCCCTTGATCACTTCAAAAAATCTTGTGGATGCTCTAGAGGCTTAAGTTAATATCCGATTGACTTGAAATTTATACACAGTATTGAAGGTCATGAGACGAAGAAGCCTATTGATTTTCAGAATATTAAGTGTTTCGTATACTAAACGTTAGCATGGAGGAGAACTTTATCAAAGCCAAACAAATTCGAATAATTTTCTGATAATTACATAATGAGTTGTTACTTGTTATTTGATTTTAGTGTATTATAAATGTTTCATTACTGAAAAAAGTAAAATATGCGACAACTCTTGTTGACTGCCCGGACGATTTAGCTGCTGTGGGCGTATGTTTCGTTGCCTGGCAACCTATCTTTTTAATAATTGAGGTAAAGTTATCAATTTTACACATCTAAGAACACATCCATTGAGTAATACAAAAACGGCCGAAAAATTTTCCTGGGGGTACCTGTTGCTATGGAAATGGCGGCCATCTTGGATTTCTGTATATAACTTTAGTCATCCAGTTTCTCAGAAACTATTCAACATAATGTTTTCAAATTAAGCACAGGTGTTACTGACATGTTCGTCTGTGCAATAGGCAAGTTTCATTACAAAATATTAATTAGAAAGCAAGTTATACACATTTTAATGTTAACTTCAAAATTATTTCCCGTGTCACTGTTGCTATGGCAACAATATATCAGGAACTTTTTTGCAGATTTACAAAAAAATCTCCTATTGCATAAAGTTATTATATAGGGAGTTATATTCCAAATTTCAAGAAAATCTGACCATAACTTTCAGAGATATAGCGTGACTAAAAATGGTAACTCTAGAAAAAACTGTTTTGAGAAATCAACCACTGAAGTTCAAGTATAATCAGTGACAGTACAGTAGGCCTACCTGGTAATGGTATTGCTATCAGTACCACTACTAGGTCTAGCAGACGATTACTCATCTCCATTTTGTTTATTATGAGTGTCTGTCATACTTATTTAGTCATCTAAACAATTTCAAAAGCATTTTATTTGAAAATCTTCAAAACTATTGATAAACAATGCCGTATGGATCAGTAATACAGCAGCCATGATTGATATAGGTCACTAGCTTAGTGCGCATGCCCATTGAACTGACCTAGAGTAATTCCCGCTTCTGATTGGACACTTCGCCATTGACCTATGACCGACCAATCAAATAACGTATTTTGAGGGAACCTCATTACTTATGCAAAACTTGTTCATGCTTGCTATTTTTATCTACCTACAGAGGAAAGGTTTCAAGACACCCCACAAAAACGTCATTTCCTTTCAATAGGGGAAATCCCAAGCTTTCTAACCATATCCAACATGGCGACAGTTTACCGATCGGAAACCCGATATTTCGCGTATGAAAGAAATGTCTATTGTTTTTAGATTTTTATCAATAGTTTAAGCAGAAATAGGGCCAAACAAAAAAGGGTGGGTTCATTCAGAACCAAATTGTGTAGAAATAAAGAAGAATTTAGTGAAAAAAATGACTGGTATGTGTTCCTAGATAGTATTACTCACAGATAATCATAAAATCTCAAAAATGATTTTATTGTTAAAATTCATCAAATGAAGTGGAACGACGGCCTTAAAGAAAGATAATTTCTACTCACTATGCACCTTGCAGTATTAATTAAAATATTTTTATACGCCCACATTGCGGTCCGGTGTCTACAATTGCTTGTAGACGCTAAAGTTAATATCCGATTTACATTAAATTTATACACAAGGTCATGAGTAGAAAAAACCTATTGATTTTCAGTGATATCCGATAATTACATCCAGAGTTATGGCCCTTGACCACTTAATACACAGTGTTTAAGGTCATTAGAAGGAGAAGCCTATTGATCAATTCAAAACATCTTGTGGACGCTTTTAGACAATAAAGTCAGTATCTGATTGACCTTAAATTTTAAATTTTAAGGTCATGAAACAAAGCAAATCATCTTTGATTTATAACTCTACTCCATTGATCAATAAAACAATACATCAAAGAGGCCTACCTAAGTATATGATAGAAAGATATTATACAGGCCACAGAAAGGTGGCGTAAATAATCATGGTGTTAATATTTGATCAGTCATTGAATGTATAAAAAAAGATATGCCATATAATTGTTATATTTTCATTTGCAGCCCCATTTCATCCGAGAGGACCCCCTCCAGCTGCTGGTGTACCACCACCAGGGGTCAGACCACCAGGTGTACCAAGTAATAAAATTTCTTTATTTTTATATACGTCCACATTTCAACAATGTAAAAATCCACTAACCCGACGTCTGGGTCTACCAAAAATACCTACAGGGCTAGTGACCTATTTAGCCATACTAGTCAAGAACTAGGACCCTTTCACTGTTGATTTTTATACGCCCACTTGGTAATGTGGTCTCCTACTGCCATCACTCTCGGTCCGTCAGACAGACTACATTTATCATCTGATTGTTTTGAAATTCATATCTTTGTATATTAGTGAGATGAAGAAGCCTTTTTATACGCCCACATAGAAATGTGGTCGTATATTGCCGTCGCCCCCGTCCGTCCGTCCATCGTCCACAATTTCTTGTGAACGCTCTAGGGGCTAAAATTAATAACCGATTGACTTTAAATTTATACACAGTGTTTAAGGTCATGAGAGGAAGACCCCTATTGATTTTCAGCGATTTCCGATAATTGCTGTCAGAGTTATGGCCCTTGATCACTCCAAAAAATCTTGTGAACGCACTAGAGGCTAAAGTTAACATCCGATTGACTTTAAATTTATACACAGTGTTTAAGGTCATCAGAGGAAGACCCCTATTGATTTTCAGCGATTTCCGATAATTGCTGTCAAAGTCGTATATTGCCGTCGCCCCCGTCCGTCCGTCCATCGTCCACAATTTCTTGTGAACGCTCTAGGGGCTAAAATTAATAACCGATTGACTTTAAATTTATACACAGTGTTTAAGGTCATGAGAGGAAGACCCCTATTGATTTTCAGCGATTTCCGATAATTGCTGTCAGAGTTATGGCCCTTGATCACTCAAAAAAATCTTGTGAACGCACTAGAGGGTAAAGTTAACATCCGATTGACTTTAAATTTATACACAGTGTTTAAGGTCATCAGAGGAAGACCCCTATTGATTTTCAGCGATTTCCGATAATTGCTGTCAAAGTTATGGCCCTTGATCAAAAAATCTTGTGAACGCACTAGAGGCTAAAGTTAATATCCGATTGACTTTAAATTTATACACAGTGTTTAAGGTAAACAGAGGAAGTCCCCTATTGATTTTCAGCGATATCCGATAATTGCATCCAGAGTTATGTCCCTTTATCATTTTGAAAAATCTTGTGAACGCTCTAGAGGCTAAAGTTAATATCTGATTGAATTAAGATTTATACACAGTGTTAAAGGCCATTAGACAAAGAAGCCTAGGGATTTTCAGCCATATCCGATAATTACTGCCAGAGTTATGGCCCTTGATCACTTTGAAAAATCTTGTGAAAGCTCTAGAGGCTAAAGGTAATATCCGATTGAATTTAAATTTATACACAGTGTTTATGGTCATGAGACGAAGAAGCCTAGGGATTATCAGCGATATTCGATAATTACTGCCAGAGTTATGGCCCTTGATCACTTTGAAAAATCTTGTGAACGCTCTAGAGGCTAAAGGTAATATTCGATTGACTTCAAATTTATACACAGTGTTTAGGGTCATGAGACGAAGAATCCTATTGATTTTCAGCGAGTTCCGATAATTGCTGTCAGAGTTATTGCCCTTGAACTCTTCAAAAAATCTTGTGGACACTTCAGAGGCTAAAGTTAATAACCGATTGACTTTAAATTTATACACAGTGTTGAGGGTCATGAAACAAAGAAGCCTAGGGATTTTCAGCGATTCTCGATAATTACTGTTAGAGTTATGGCCCTTGATCACTTCAAAAAATCTTGTTGATGCTCTAGAGGCTAAAGTTAATTGTATGCTCTAAAGAAGTCATGTATGCAGTGAAAATCATAGTGAAGGTGATAGAATGGAAAATAAATCTGAATAAAACAGTTTTAGCAAAACAACTTAAACATCATTATGGGTGCCCCCCTCCCTCTCCCTTTGAACTTGTCTTAAGCAGTCTTAGCCAGTCTTAGCATAAAATTGTATACTTTTAAGCAGTCATTTTGTGCATTGAAACTCATAGTGAAGGTATTAGACAGGAAAATAATCTTGGACAAGAGAATTTTATGAAAAACACTTAATAGTCATTATGTGTGCTCCCCCCCCCCCCTTTTGTCTTTGAACTTGTCTTAAGCAAAGTTTGTTCAATTTTTGTCGCTCTTAAGTGGTATTTTTTGTTTCCTGACTTTGTTAACTACATTTTAGGCTTTGTTTCAGTTATGGACAGTAAATTTTAATTACAGTCACTAATTAGTGGTAATTAATTAAGCTCTTAAGTAGCATTAGAACAACATTTTGTGCTCTTGAGCCATGCATTCTGTTTCTTAGTGTTGAGTATGAAAAGCCTGCAAGAAAATTGTGGATGGACAATTAATTTTAACTCTAATTAAAATTGGGGTGGTTGGGAGGGGCGCTCCCAGGTAATTGCACAGGTTACACAACTTAAGACTTGCCTTTCCAAAATGATTTAGGGTTAAAATATGTGTTGTAGGCCTCAAACCTTTTGGACCCAATATTTTGATTAAACCTCGCTGGGCTCCCGGACTAATTGTACAGTCTCGAAAGATTTTACCTTGTGGACTGCTCGGACAATCCAGCTGCAGTGGGCATATGTTTCGCTACCTGGTAAAAAAAAACCTCAAATATTGCTTACAATTTTTATACGCCCACATGGAAATGTGGTAGTATATTGTCTCGCCCCCTGTCCATCCGTCCGTCGGTCCGTCCACAATTTCTTGTGAACACTCTAGAGGCTAAAGTTCATATCCGATTGACTTTAAATTTATACACAGTGTTGAAGGTCATGAGACGAACAAGTATATTGAGTTTCAATGAATTTTGATAACTTTAATAGCATGGAGGAGAAATTGATCAAAGCCAAACAAATTTGAATGATTTTCTGATAATTACATAATATTTTAATCAGATTTTAGTGTATTATAAATGTTTCATTACTGAAAAAGTAAAATATGCGACAACTCTTGTTGACTGCCCGGACGATTTAGCTGCTGTGGGCGTATGTTTTGTTGCCTGGCAACCTAAGTTCTGTTATTTCAGTGGGTGCTGTTCCAGGAATGCCTCCAAATCTTCCTCCACCAGTTTCGGCTGCTCCACACATGGGTGTACCTCCCCCTGCACCGCATGTTAATCCAGCATTCTTTCCTCCTCCACACAATTCTGCTCCACCCCCAGGAGCTATAGTAAGTTCTGTTATATAAATTATGAATTATTCTGATTATCTTATTGTTTAAAGGGCCAATCCTGATAATATTTTGGAGAATAAAACTGGGGGGTGTTGGATGGCTGAATGGTTACCGTGCGTTCACTGTATCATAAAGCATGTCATTGAGCAGGCATGCTTTTTTTCCGTTATTTAACAGATTTCCGCTATTTTCATCAGTTGTTTTCGTGAATCATCTAAATTTGCAATAAAAAATTTGGTCATGGTAGAGTGACGATCTTTATTTTTAAACCTCCACATTATTATGTGGACGTATTATGTCGTCGCCCCTGTCCGTCCGGACGTTCGTCTGTCCACAATTGTTTGTGGACTCTCTACAGGTTTATTCCCAAAAGATATTGGCTGCTTTCTATATTGGCATGTATCAGATTAAAACTTCATGGATTATGACCCTGATTGTAAGAAAAATCACATTTATAGCTTGTGGACCCTATAGTCGTCACAATTTTGTACCGATTTTGATGAAACTTGACATGCATGTTTATAACCCAAAGATCTTGGTTCCTTTCGTTATTTCGCCTCTCTGAACGTAATTTCCTGAATTATGGCCACTGTTTGTACGCAATTACTGTTAAAAATGGTATATCAAGGTTGTGGACCCTGTAGAGGTCCCAATTTGAATTTGATTTTAATGAAACTTTAAATGCATGGTTATAGCCCAAAGATCTTGGTTCCTTTCCATATGGTCTAGGGTGCCGGGCTTCGACCTCTAGCTGGCCAGCCACCTCTGGCTTGCGGCTGTGGTTTCGAACCCTGGTGTGAGCGTATGTGGCATAAGATGGGGGCGCCTTCTCAATCTAGTGGGTTTCCTCCCACTGCTAAAGACCCCTATACAAAAGCGAATTATTGAAATACAATTAAACCATATGTTAGTCCCGAAATGACCTAGTTGTGTTGAGTGGACGTTAAACCCCATCTCTCTCTCTCTCTCTCTCTCTCTCTCTCTCTCTCTCTCTCTCTCTCTCCTTTTGATATTTGCGCATATTGGATTGTAACTTCCTGAATTATGGCCCCTGATTATACTCAAAATCGTCTTTGTTTAGCTTGTGGTCCCTCTGGAGGTCATCATTATTATCCGATTTGAAAAACCGTTTGATTATATCACTGTCACATCCTAAGGAAGGTAGAGTTTGAATTTCGGAAAAATCGGACCAAAATTGCCATACAAAATGGTCGCTGTTTGTACGCGAACCCTGTAGAGGTCCCAATTTTAATTTGATTTTGATGACACTTAACACTGGTAACCTGGTATGGTCTAAGTTGGCGTAAATAGCTCTAATTTCTGTGTCATGTCTTATAATTCGTAAGAATGGTTTAATTACAGCTAATAGCGTTCAAATTGTACTTGCGTATAACTTACATCATAGTGTCTAATATTGATTACCAAGCGTCTAATTCACTAGTGTTTAGTTTCTGGACATGTGTTTAACCCATTTTTGTCGGTAGCGTACTGACTCGTGTCAAGTGCCTTGCGGTAGCGAATCAAATCACAGACCGATCATGGGGATCACGGTGGCTAAGTGGATAAGGCGCTGGTTCGCTAGCCTGGAGGTTGAGTGTTAGATCCCTGCATTGGCCGAGAAAGTTCATCTCGATTTTCCGGCGTGATTTCCCCTTGTCAGTGATGCAGAAGGAGGGCCTGACAAGGACAGATGCCTAGTCGTTCGGATGGGACGAAAAACCGAGGTCCCGTGTACAAATTGGAGTGCACGTAAAAGATCCCTTGGCAGTTGGAATTCGATATAAGAGTAGGCCGTAGCGCCGCTGCCCGGGCAAAATTTCCCTCATTGCACACTGTGGCGTATGCCCGTCTTCAATTAGCCCAGGTTAGGTGCTTAAGCGTAGGACGTTAAACCCCATTTCATTCATTCATTCACAGACCGATCATACTTAGCAACAGTATTTGCGAATCCAAGCGCGAAATCAATCAACGTATTTCTATTGTTTCTATTTAATTAATTAATTATGTTTAGGTAATAAAAGTAAATCCCGTCATGAAAAGGAATGTTTAATTCGCTAATCATCAAATAAAAAACATACGTTTGAACAAAGGATCTTCCAGTATTTACGTAATAGGTTACGTAATTTTTTCCCATCGTCACTTACGGCTAATAATTTTACGATATGGACAGTGAAATGGAATCAAATTTTTTATGATTTACTGTCAGACATATCGTGGAATATTATAATGTCGAAAAAAATCAACTATTTGCTATTTTCTTTGACGTTATGAAGCGAAGAAAATTGATATTCTAGCCGAAGTCAAGCGTGTTGCTGCCATTTTGAATACGATGCGCTTTCAAACAGGAGAACACAAATCTTATGGCTAATAATTCTAGTCTTTGGAAAACTAAATTGAATCAAAAGTTTTGGGATTCAATACAAGCTACATAAAGGAGTATTATATTGTCGAAGATTTCAACAATATATTTTTATTTCCGGCGCAATAAAGCAAAGAAGGTGAAAAATCACACCATGCCAGTTGGTTTGGCATTAGTCCAATATTTCCCCCAAATTGTCACTAAGGCTACGGCTAATAATTTTACGATATGGACAGTGAAATAGAATCAGATTTTTTATGATTTACTGCCAGACATATCGTGGAATATTATAATGTCGAAGAAATCAACTATTTGCTATTTTTTTTACATTATGAAGCGAAGAAAATTGATATTCTAGCCGAAGTCAAGCGTGTTGCCGCCATTTTGAATACTTCACGCTTTCAAACAGGAGAACACAAATCTTACGGCTAATAATTCTAGACTTTGGAAAAACTAAATTGAATCAAAACTTTTGGTATTTAATACAAGCTTCATAGAGGAATATTACATTGTCGAAGATTTCAACAATATATTTTTATTTTTGACGAAATAAAGCAAAGAAGACGATCATTCCCGTCATCCAAAGAAAGGCAGAAATGTTAAAATGCCGATAGTGACCGTCAATTGGGGTGATATTTCTTTTTTAAGAGTTAGATTTATATTTACTTTAAACACTGCGGCCAACGGGAGGGACTATGCTTGTGTTCTATTTTTAAAATAAATTATTGGGTGATAATTGTATACGTTATTTTACCGTTATGACAAAGAAAAGTCATTATTGTAATGGAACTGTCTTTTCAATGTTATTTATAGTAAAATAATTTCTATTTTATACAATTGAATTTCATATCATTAGAAAGAACACGACAATCTGTACATTTTTGTAACAGAGTATTTCTATGTATAGAAAATATTTTTGAAGTAATTTGTAATCTTGTAGAGGGTATTAGGATTAACAATAATCCACTAATTGGCTTAGGAATAAGTGCCCTACTAATTTAATGAGCTTAGGTGTAGACAGCTAATAGGTGTCACAGCTCCATTGCTCACGTTGGAAGAAAGTCGTTTTTTCCCGATTTGTAACCCCTTTTAAACTTAACGTCATACGCTGGCTATTTAATCTTTTGTAATAATTTTTAAATATTTTGGAAGCAGATATCCTGTGCTTTTGTTTGATATAATTTTTATGTATGTGTTCATTTTATCAATTTCATAAACGTAAGTTTAAAAACGTCAATTCCCGTGTTTTGACGTTAAGCTGAAATTTTTTGTCACGTTTTTAAATGGGGGTACCCCACTTCAAGTGCTTTTATGCAGAGCTTATAATTAATATTATTATTTCATTCTAATATCATTAGAAAGACAAATGAACGACATTTCGATCGGTCTTGGATGCGATGTTAGCATTTCGAAATATCAGGCATTTTTGTTAAAGTTGAAAATTCAATTCACAAAATCTTTTTTTGAGGCGATTTGTCAATATCGCATCCAGGTACGATCGAAACTTCGTTTTATTGTCGTTTCAATGCTATTAAAATCAACAAAATCGGAGCATAGTAAGCTCAAAAACTTTGCACTTGAAAATGGTATACAACGTGATTTTTTCAGAATAGAAAAATAACGCAATCGGAAGCCATGACGTCGTCTGCAATGTCAAAGAAAAGCATGGTTACGTTGAGAAAAATCTCTAAGTCTAGACCGAGTTGTTACGTTGTGAACAAGGGGACGTGGTGTGTTTTATATAAATAAAGGACTTGCCTGCCAAAAAAATCAGGGTTTATCATGACTATTATTATATAAATTAGAGCAATCAAAGTAAGAATTTATTCTCGCCTCGACTACTACTATCGGGAAAAACTGTTGTGCCACGTGACTGCTCCCATATATGGCCTTTCTATTATTATTCAGCGACAGGTCAAAGTGCAATTGCTAAATTCCCACGAAAAACATAAACCTTAACCAATGATAATTATGTTTACAAGGATTGTTCAAAAAGAGGACCCGTACCGAAAACATTGGGTCGAAGTTCAACGTTAAAAATAGCTCTAGTCGGAACTCACATGTTCACCTAGAGTAGATCGCACGTCTCCTCTGGATGTTTAAAACCAAATATTTTTCGACAATTAATAAATTGCGTAACATGGACACGTACTTCAATGTTCTAAATTACTAAATTCTTTGTTATGATGCCTAATTTAAAGTATTTAATGTGCACACGAATGAAAATGAAATCGGAAAATATTATCAACACGGTACGCCACGATGAGAACCATTTCCCGTACGGTTGAATTGAACACACTTTTACTTAGCGTAGGTAGGGATAATAATATTATAATAATATGATTTCTGACCATTGTAATACCCAAATAATATTGGAATTTCAAAAGGATTAACGCTAACAAAAAATAATTTAAATAATCGCTCAAATTCTGGATATCGTTGACGATTTACAACATTTCCTTTTGAGATTAGTGCCGTGGTTAGTCAATAAAAATATCCGTCCGTCAATCAGATAACTGATTGTCAGTGTCACAAAGAAGAAAGTTCCACTCACAGTTTATTCAATATTTTATTATTATATATCGGTTCTTAAACTAATTATTTATTATGTTTAATTCATTGTGATTTTGGGGAAATATTTAATACCTATCTTTATGGCCAAATTCGTTGAAAATGATATAAATATTGCATTTTTGGAGGGTTTTTTTTTTC
This sequence comes from Patella pellucida, assembly GCA_917208275.1. Taxonomy (NCBI): domain Eukaryota; kingdom Metazoa; phylum Mollusca; class Gastropoda; family Patellidae; genus Patella; species Patella pellucida. Next base: position 32,805,749 of record OU795041.1, on the reverse strand, counting down.
AGTTTGGTTACTATAACATAATAACAACATTATATGAAATTATATACAAGGGTAAAGATATGTTAATTTTAATATATCTAAAACTGTTGGAGCTGTACACAAAATTTCACTTAAATCTCAATTCCTTCATATATTTTTTTAGGCCTAAAATTGGGCAATTTCCTATTGCGGAATTTTTTTTCAAAGTGAACCCCTTTCCAGTATATAAAGAGATGGCATATAAATATGTTGTTATTATTTATTTTTTCAATCTTCCCCAGTAGCTACTGACTTAAAATAATATAAAAATTAATATTAATGAGAAAATTATCGGAAAATGATGCATTTTTAAAAAATATAAAGTGGTTGCTATGGTAACCACCCAATTTCCTTAATATTTTGCTTGAACTTATAAAATCGGTATCATTTGACATTACACAGGTTTCAAATATTTTAAAATGCTTATTTTTAAATCTAGTGATCATTTTTTGGGTTACGGTAAAGACCGTTGAAAATGGTCAAAAATGGCATTTTTTCCGTTTTGGTTGCTACAAAATTGATAATAAATGGCAGATTGGAAATATGTAATTTTAAAAATTCACAGACTTTTTGACATATTCCCATAATTTCACTTGTGTATCGCCATTCCTTCTTATTTTATTAATCGCCCCAAAAATAGGCAAATGTGTGCCGCGGACAATTGTTCAAAAATGAACACATATCTAGTTCTTGAGATAAGGCATATGGATATTTTTGCTAAAATTTTTTCTGTTTATCTTACTTGATAGTTACTGATTTTAAAATGCATAACAACCAGGTTAATTATTTCAGATATAACATGGACAAGACCATTTTTGATGAAAAAATTGACCAAAATCACGTTGGCAAAATGGAATTTTTGAGAAAACCTAGGTATTTTGGAGTAGCTGGGGAAACGAGAAAAATTGTTACACGAATTTGAAAATTTATACATAGTTAGCCTTAAAGTTGTATTTCATGAATTTACATCTACATTTTTGATAGTTTTGATATGAAATTAAATATGGTATTGCAAAAAACACCAAAAATGACCTATTCAATGTGTTGAAAAACCTTTCTTCCGCGAAAAGTCAAAAATCGCAACTTTGAGCCTCAATAAAAAAATAAATTTTCTTCCGATTTTCAATCTGTAAAAAGTTTTGTGAGAAGAATGCTGAGATCTACTTGAAAAACTAATAAAATCATATGTATAATCATAATCTCAAAATCACCTTTTCCACCTACAGCTAATCTTTTAATTGGCTCTAGGGTTAAATGGGTTAATTATAAGCGGTCCGCTTAATTATCACAACCATTCAATATTTAGTTTGACCGTTCATTTTCCGGAGTGCTGATTTAAATTAGTCAAAGTGTCCAATTTTCGAGAAAATCAGACTATAATGCCAGACAAAATGGCCATCGTTTGTACCCGAATATTGTCAAAATATGGTATATCAAAGTTGTGGACCCTGTAGAGGTCAGAATTTTAATTCGATTTTAATGAAACTTGAAATGCATGTTTAAGATCTTGATTCTTTTCGATAATTGCGCATATCCAATTGTGACTTAATGAATAATGGCCTTTGATTGTAGGAAAAATCACTTTCGGTATTGCTTGTCCTCTATCCATCTCTCATAAATGTGGGCTTATCCTGCCTGGCAGTGCCAGCTTACTATCTTTATATTGTTATGTTGTCATCGTGTGCTAAAAACATGACTGGTAATTTTGTTGTTAAGCCTTTTCTATGGCGCTAAGCATGGAAGGTTAACAAAAGCAAGGTAGTCGTGACTTGGGAATTAATGTCCAACTTGTTCTGTCATTTTGTTACAGATAAGTTCAGCTTCGAAAAGTTGTGAATCAACCAACGCTAAGCTGAAATAAAAAAAAATATACGATCAAGACCGTGTGTAATATCAGGGTCACTTTTTGGTATTGTGCACTAAAGTGTGACATAATTGTTAGAAAAAAAAACTTCACTAATTTTGCTAAAATTTATCTGGATACAAAGAAAAACATGTAAAATTTTCATATTTTAGAACGAAAATATAATGCAAGTTCAGAAAATTAAAAAAATTCTGATTTTATGCCTCAATATTTAAAGGTTGCGCATGTTACACTGGACACAAATAGTAACTCAGGTTTTGTACAATTATTGAAACTGTACACAATTTTTCATGTGCTATATCAGAACTCAGTTCATCTGACCAAAAATATAACAACAGCAACCAGATTTTTTACGTTTTTAAGACAAAAATACTTCAAAACTGAAAACTACAAACCTTATTGCGCGTACAAGTTTACTCACATTTTTCCATGGCCATAATATTTAATCTCTATTTATCAATTCCAGTGTTAAATAATAAGCCTTATAATGGACTCCAATGTTACTTGTTTTAATTCAAACTTACCTTTCTTGGTTTCAAGAAAGTTAATCGGTTGTGTATGTTACATTTTTATGATGGACACCAAAATAGAAAAACACAAATTACATTTAACATTTTCTTTATTATAAAAAAACAAATCAGAAAAAGTGGTGCCAATAATTCATTAAACAAATTTAAACAACTTTTATTTTCCACAATTGCGGGGAAGGAGGGGGGGGGGGGGATTAAGGAATAAACTCTTTCCCAACTTTGATCCTTCCTAAAAAAAAATTCCAACTGTTCCATCTCCCTTAATTTCCTGGATCTGAAAAATATAATTATATTTATTATGAATTGATGGTAATAATATTAAACTTAAAAGGGAATCTAGCTTAAATTTTATTGATTTATTTTTACTAAGAAATAAAGATTGTCGCGTCCATGTAACATCGGTAGGTCTATGTAAGACTTCTGTCATTCCAATATTTTGATATTTTCGCAACATTACAAAGTCCCGTCTGTATTTAAGTATGTGCACGGAAAGGGGGTTGTCTTTGAACCCTTTCTACCAACTAAAATATACAAGATTTATTTTATTTTATATAAGTAACAGAACCTGAAAAGGGTGATTTACAGTCGAAACACGGAAGCCAAGCATAAATTATGTGAAATTACTGGAATATTGTTTGACGTACTTCGCACGGTTCTCGTACGGTGAACATACACAGTGAATTTCAGTAACCTAGATAATTATCTTCCATCATATCGTCGGGTTTTTCATAACATACATTGTTTTTTAATTTATTAGGCATTTGGTAATGTATACTCACAATTTTTACCGACGTTACAGCTTTCATACATAGCGGGACACCACAATACCAAAGTTAAAACAAATGCCGTCTATCGTCATCACGTGGTTCCAAGTAAACAAATATACGGCAAATGTCGTAAATATCTATTTTTAGAAACAAATGACCGCTACAGCGATGGATGGGTGATCAAGGGAAGTAAATGTTTTACCGACGTTACAAATGAAAATAGGACACGAATAAATGTATCAATGAATGACCTTTGAGTTTTTTTCAATACATTATAATTTTGGCTTGTTATGCACAGGTATATTCTTTAGAACGACCGAATTCAACATTCTAAAATAACATTCGTAGGTTTATCGGGCCATGGCGGTTTCCAACACAAAAACAATATTTTAATATTTTATGGACACGAAAGGTAACGTGCGTAACCTCATAGTCAGATGAACTTAAAAAAAATTCAACAAACAGGGGAGTGTCAAATATGGTTTTAAATGATGATTTGAACAATTATTTATTTCATTAAATGTCAACATGCTTCATTTCTTTGTCTGTAATACTGGCAATCATGGAATGAAAAAGTTCAGATTTCCATGTCACAATTTTGAAGGTTGAAAATAACAAATTTTGACAATTGTTGATAGATAAAAAAAAAATTTTTTTTCACTGAACCAGATTTATTAACAATATAACAGCAGGTATTTGTGCATGGATGGAAAGTAATGAAATATTTGATATATCAAAATTTTAATTATAAATCAAATTTATATTAAAGCATTCAAAAAGTGCCCAATACTGAAAAGTGACCCATCAATATAAATACTGGGGTACAAACTATCCCGTAGTAAAAAGTGAAAGTAAAACGCACATTTCGGCATTCTGTACAAAAAATAAAATGGCGACCGTTCAAGATATAGTTCAATGCGACGATTTTCACGACATAAAAACGATTGACAAGGTAAATAAATCCATGGAAAAGGAGGTGAATGGAAAGACGATTGGATTTGGATTATCTATCCGAAAATAAAAGCAAAGCCTTATCTAAAAAAAAAATCAAAGGAACTTTTACAGTTTGCCTCAATCGTATTCCTCAGCATATTTTTTGCCTAGGGCTTTTTTTAGTCCCTAGAATCATGCCTGGTACTTTGTAAAAATGGGTTAAGCATGATTATGTTCTTTGAATGACTATGATTTGATTTCTTTTCTAGCCACCTCCCATTCCTCAAGCTACTGATCCTTATGGTCGTCCACCACCTACAGTTTATCCTGATCCATATAGTCGTCCGCCACCAGCGGACAGAGCAGATCGTGAAAGAATAGACAGAGACCGAGAGAGGGAGCGAGAACGAGAAAGAGAACGCGAGCGGGAACGAGAAAGAGAAAGGTATGTTATCAAGGGTCAAATAATTGTCTTGAACTATGCCATCGACACTTCAGTTTATATTGTTAATGGCTAGATTTCTATCCATACAATAATTTAGGTTGGTTTCTTTTAGACATTGGGGGGATCAGGATGGTCTAGTGTGCCGCGCTTCGACCTCTAGCTGGCCGGTAACCTCTGGCTTGTGGCTGTGGTTTCGAGCCCTAGTGTGAAGGTATGTGGCATGGAGATAGGGGTGCCTTCTCAACCTTGTGGGTTTCTTCCGGGCACTCCGGTTTCCTCCAACTGCTAAAGACCCCTACGCGCAAGCGAATTATTGAAATGAAATTAAACCATATGTTTGTCGCGAAATGACCTTGTTGTGTTGAGTGGACGTTAAACCCCATTTCTCTCTCTCTTCTTTTAGACATGAACCTCCACCTCCAGCACTAACTGAACAAGAATTTGAAGAAATATTTCAAAGAAATAAAACTGTCTCAAGTTCAGCTATTAACAGAGCCGTTTCAGATGCAAGTGCAGGTACAGTAGTGATTTTGTTTGACTCGCATTTGTTGTGGACACCCTGGCTATCGTTTAATCATACATATTTAACTCTCATTTCTTTCAGTTGCGGGGAGCCACGGCGGCTCAATAAGTAAGACATTGGCTCGTTTTACTGTTTTAATAGGCCCACATTTTCATGTGGACGTATTATGTCGTCGCCCCTTTCCATGTATTATAAGGTCCGTGATATGTCTGTTATTGGTGTAGGCTACGTGGCTGTTGACAGCTATTTCGCGCCAAAAGCAACCATTTTACACATTCGTAGTAAGCCATGCCTAATATGGAAGGCGGAGAATTCCACGCGACATCGAGTCCGTGGCCGACCTTGACAGTGACAAAATAGAATTGGAATGACCCAATTTAACAACTAACGGAATCAAATCGCCGTTCGAAAGGATAAAATCATGGTACCCAAAACTATTTCTTTTTAAGGTTGGCATGCTAAAGTAGTTTCTTTTATTTTTTTTAAGAAGGATTTAAATAAATAGTAAGGAAACCGATAACTTTGTATCGTAACTGAAATATGCATAAATGCTCTACTTCTAAAAGTCGTCGCCGTGTCGTGATCGTGGAAGTTTCCACACAATTTATTACATAACAAAGACAATTAACGGCCAGCCTGTAACTCGTCCAAATTATAAGTTAAAAGTAAAACAAAAACACAACAATTATTTTATTTTATTAAACATGTAGTATGCTATAAAGTAAGTCATACAACTTTGATTCAAAACACCATAACTGACATTCAATAGTCGGACCCGAGATTTTTTTTTTTTTTTTTACAAAAGTTTTACGCGAATCCTTATAGATTCGCACGGTAAGCTCTTGCGAGAATTCTTGCGCGAATTAGATTCGGAGATTCGCGTGAATTTCTAGCCCTGCGAAAAGACATGATCATATTACTCCCATACTTAAACAACTTCACTGGCTTCCCATTCCATATCGTATTCAATTTAAGATTCTTTTAACTGCTTATAAATGTTTTCATGGCTTAGCCCCATCTTATTTTTGTCATCTAATTGAAAAACAATCAAATGCTCGCAATCTTTGTAGTTCAAATGACATTTATCGTCTCAAACCAAGATCTGCTAGAATAGTTACATATGGTGAAAGGTCGTTTTCATTTCTAGCCCCAAACCTGTGGAATGATTTAAACCATCTGGTTTTACTGATATTGTTCCAGCCCTTCAGTACAATCTTTTAAATGTGCTCTTAAAACTTACTTATTGAAAAAGCCTTTTAATTAGATATATATTATTTTATTATATTGCATCTTTTTGTAGTCCTTTAGTTGTTTTATATATTTTCTGTTTTACTGGCATATGATTGTAAAGCGCTTCTGAACACCGTTGGTGGAATTAGCGCTATATAAATGTTTTAATAATAATAATAATAATTTTGGTATATTGTTCTCTATCCATCTCTGGGCGTATCCTGCCTGGCAGTGCCAGTTTACTATCTTTTCATTTTTTGTCCTTTATTCAGGTGATTTTGCTAGTGCTATAGAGACATTGGTTACAGCTATATCTCTAATCAAACAATCAAAGATAGCTTCAGATGATAGATGTAAAATACTTATCAGTTCATTACAAGATACATTACATGGTATAGAGGAGAAATCATATGGATCCAAGTAAGTTTAGCTTAGCTTTCTACATGATAAGAGATCCATCAATTATCAGTTGCAACATCAGTATTTGGAGATAATTTCACCATTATACTCCCATATTTTCATGTGGACGTATTATGGTATCGCCCCTGCCCATGTATCTGTCTGTACGTTGTTCACAATTGTTTCTAGACACTCTACAGGTCACAATTTTATAAGCCCACATTGAAATGTGGTAGTACATTGTGTGGCCGGCATCCAAAAGCAAGGCTAACAACATAAGTTATTATCCAATTTGTATGAAAATTATATAATCATTATTTAAATTAGAGACATTGTGGGGCATTAAAGATTTGGCAGTTCTCACTATAACAGTTAAAACCTAGATAATGTAAAGGCAATTTCTGAGAATTAAGCGTTTGTAGTTTCCGCCTAGCCTTGATCATCATTACTAAAGTCGGTATGATAAAAAGCATAGTTTCGATTATCCATTTCATGATTAAATTATGAAGGAAAGTTATGCAGAAAATCAATCATAATCCACTAAAGATCGCCGGCTAGTATGCCATCGAGAGTTGATTATGGTCTGAATAAGTTTATTAATGTCTAATTATTAATTTTGATAACATTTGAGGCCCAAAGAAAGACTTGTTATAGGCAGAATGAGCTCTTGCATAATGTAATTAAAAATAACAGATTTGTATGGAAGACCGAATGGGACAATATTCATGATTCTTGTTTCTACATTCCAGTTTGATCATTTAGACACAAACGAAACATTCTAAACTAATGATTATTTTTTCTACATTCTTATGACAACATTTCATGTACAAATCAACATTTTAAACAAAAAATTGCACATGTTTAGGATGAGAGTGCACCCCTTTAATATGACTGTTTGGGCAACTTGCATTTATTCTGAATAGGTTGCCAACGAACAGGTTGCCAGCTGGATCGGTCGAATAGGTCGCCAAATTGTGTTCAGTTTAGTGCCCTCTGGTGTAATAATGTTGATAATTTATTATATTTTTCTGGACATTTTTATACACCCCTGTTCGTCTGTCTCTCCACAATTGTTTGTGGACTCTCTATACATGTCACAATTCTTATTCGATTTTGACGAAACTTACATATACAGTGACTGCCCTAGACTCTTAAAACCTTTAGCCAAATTTTTAGCCAACTCAAAATTTTATTAGCCAATTCAGAAAGTTTTAGCCAAAATATTTTATATCATTTTTATTCATATGTTTGTTAATTAAAAATGAAAATAAATGTTTAATATATACTTATATAGTACATATAGTTCACATTATGAAGAGAGTGAATGCAGGTAACAAAAAAATGTTTATAGGATAGATTAATTACTTCACAGTCACGATTTAGTTCATCCTCATAACAGAAAAGACACGACGAATCTTTTAAGACAACACTGATCAATTTTACTAATTAATTACTGGATTCACAGTGTCATCAAAAGGAATTGATAATGCACGATTTCCTACACACAAGTATCCTTTGATGTTTGCTCTTTGATGTGAATAATTCTCACCTCAGTTACTATAATCTAAATTCTTTCAGGACTAGATTTCATTCACAAGAACTTGTTGTTCAGTGAAAGTCCACGGAAAATATGCAAATTAATATTTGTTTCTGTGATTATTATTGGAAAACGAACAGGATTATTATTTAGGATATTTATCGTCTAATGTATAAATACGGTAGGCAGTTTGTTCGTTGCATTTATATGTTCAAGTATAAAAAAAGAAATATATTTAAAGGGGTGATGGGGCTATTTCAGACATAATGGAATGTTCACTCATATTTTATATACACCGGGTGTTTTCTTTGCGCAATACTGTCTTATAATTTAAACATATAACCGTTTTAAGGTACCGACAGTTTTTCATTCAATATGGATTCAGTGATTGACCCATTGTTATAAATTACCGGTATAGTTAATGATCAACCAGTGAGTTGTTACAGTTTATTTTACGAAGTTGTTTGTAGTTAACAAAAACATTGTTTCCTTGATTGGTATTAAAAATGGTAATGTATTATTTTACTGATAGATCTAAATGGCTACAATCTGGGTATTGTTATGACACGTGTAGTGGGCGGGGCAACGGACGCTACCGATTGTTTGTCATTTTTCATAACTTACGAGTAAACCTGGAATTGTTGTTTCTCTTTTACCGGTAGTCAAGATTTAAATCGTGAGTAGCTGATCATGAGAAATTATTTCTATAGTTAACATTTAATGGTAATTTGTTTATCACCAAAACATTTATCACAGCCAATTGCTCACAAATTTAACACGATGTAATCGACGGCCATGTTTGTTGTCGTCGGGACTTCAATGTCAATTTAAATACCGTATAAGCAACAGTCGTACCGTTAAAAGTTATGAAATAATTAATAGAAACAAATGTAACAAAAGCAATTTATTTCATAAATATATAGCTTGATACGGCTAAACATTGGTAATTATTATAACTGTAAACAATAGAGTTTGACCCAGTTTTGGGAGATCGCAGTGGATTTGAGTCACAAATGGTATGGCACGAGATTCATGGGGCGCCGGGAAAGGGGTGCGCCTAAACCACGCATATTTTTTTTTTCCTGAAACGCCTCTGCCAAAATCGCCCTGCGCCTTATCTACTCATGCGCCTTATACACCGGAAAACACGGTAGAACCAATCAAATGATAGATAACATGTTTGTGATTATTATTTTCAATAAACCTCGAGATCGGACAATTAGAGCCGTAGAAAAGGGGATTTATCTGTTTTGATGACTGGAAATTTCTTGAGGTTTCATCAAGATTATAAATATTAAACATATTATCATTCAAATTATTACGATTTTAATAGATCTTTGCTGACAATAACGATCGGATTTCAGTTTTAAAATTGGTACTAGCGATTCTGAAGGGGAAATTCCGCTTACGACATCACTCAAATATGACCGAAAAGCACTTATTTTGGTGCCAATAACGATCGGATTTCAGTTTTAAAATTGGTACTAACGATTCTGAAGGGGAAATTCTGCTTACGACATCACTCAAATATGACCGAAAAGCACTTATTTTGGTGCCATGCACGCTTTGACTGGTATAGAGCATTTTGATTAGTAATATTGACGTCGATCTCGGATTTTAAAATTCCATAACTCTGGATCTAATTAAAATATTTTGATGAAATAAAAAAAATTTGGATAGCATTTTATGTTACATATTTTCACAAAATATGTAATAAATTTTTTTTTTTCTTATTTGAAACTTTGACCTGAAACCCCTATTAGTGATTCACTTATAAAAGTAAAATTATGAGCATGTGACTAGCTTGTCAAAAAACATAATCAGTGTATTAATTTATATGTAATATTGTTTCTTTGTTCTATTGTTCTTGTCTTATCCAAGTGCAGTTGAAAGATCTTTGAGTCAGAGACTGTATGGATTTTTTTGGATTGAATAGACATTTAAAATTGATGCTGTTTTCTTGTCATATTCTTGTCATCTGAGACCATTTACTGAGCTTTAAAACACTAAAACCCTGGAGCTTCGGGGGGCCCCCCACCAAGGCCATGCCCTGGACCTAGCTGATGGCCTGCGACCCCCAAACCCCAGGCTTTTTATACGCCCACATTTTCATGTGAAAATTTCAATTGATAGAAACAGGAAACACAAACCAAATACAGACGATTTGATGGGATCACTTTTGACTAAGTCAAAATGATGCATTTGATATTCAGATAGGTTGGTATGAAATAATTAATAAAATACAATATCAAAAAAACATCGTTTTATCCAACGTTTCGTAAGCAAAATGCCAACTTTCTCAAGGATGAAAGAATCAAATTCAGATGGTTTTTTGATATTGTATTTTATTAATTATTTCACATTTTCATGTGGACGTATTATGTCGTGGCCCCTGTCCGCCCGTCCGTCCGTCTACAATTGTTTGTGGACTCTCTACAGGTCACAATTCTTACCCGATTTTGACGAAACTTGAAATATAGGTTTATCCCCCCAAGATTTCGGCTGCTTTCGATATTGGCATGTATCGGATCAAAACTTCATGGATTATGGCCCCTGATTGTACGAAAAATCATGTTTTTAGCTTGTGGACCCTATAGAGGTCACAATTTTGAACCGATTTTGATGAAATTTTACATTCATGTTTATAACCCTAAGATCTTGGTTCCTTTCGATATTTGCGCCTATCGGAACGTAATTTCCTGAATTATTGCCCCTGATTGTCCGAAAAATCACCTATTTTAGCTTGTGGTACCTCTGGAGGTCACAATTATTATCCTATGTCAAAAATCGTTTGATTATATCACCGTTACACCCTAAGGAAGGGTGAGTTCGAATTTCATAAAAATTGGACTAAAATTACCATACAAAATGGCCGCCGTTCGTATGCGAATACTGTTGAAAAATGGTATATCAAGGACGTCGACCCTGTAGAGGTCCCAATTTTAATTCGATTTTTACGAAACTTGAAATGCATGGATATTACCCAAAAATCTTGGGTCCTTTTGATATTTGCGCATATCCGATCGTAACTTCCTGAATTAATGCCCCTGATTATACGCAAAATCGCCTTTGTTTAGCTTGTGGTCTCTCTAGAGGTCACAATTATTATCCGATTTAAAAAATCGTTTGATTATATCACTGTTACAAGCTAAGGAAGGTTGAGTTCAAATTTCGGGAAAATAGGACCAAAATTACAATACAAAATGGCTGCTGTTTGTCCGCAAATACTGTTAAAAAATGGTATTTCAAGGTTGTGGACCCTGTAGAGGTCACAATTTTAATTTCGATTTTGATGAAACTTAAATTGCGTGTTTATAACCTAAATATCTTGATACTTTTCGATATTTTGCGCATATCAAATTGTAACTTAATGAATTATGTCCTTTGATTGTGGGAAAAATCACTTTCGGTTTTGCTTGTTCTCTATCCATCTCTCGAAAATGTGGGAATATCCTGCCTGGCAGCCGCTGGTTTCAGATAATTTCACAATCACCAAATCACATCCCTGAATTCTAATAGTTGGAATTGTAAATATTATCATGCTACTATCTAGTGAACTCTCTATAGGCTAGCGGTTTAAGCCCATATTTTTTCCGATACCCCTACCTATGGTAGAACAAAAGTTTTTTGGTATGGTTGGAAAGGTAATTTTTTCGACATTATGAAATCGGTTCTTGGGCGATTTTCAAAACGGGCTATTATAGTTATTTCTCCTGGTTTCCATAGCAACTGTAAAAAATCATAGATATCAGCTGTTTGTGTAAAATCCAACTATTTAATCATTAAAAAGCATCGGATAAGCCATATTTTGTGTTTTTCTCCAGCACACTATGTGATTTAAATTTAAAAATCGCAAATAACACACTCAATATCATTTTAGAACCAGTAATTGCCCCCTGGCGCTTCTGATCTTGTAATTGTTGTTCTTGTAAGTTGCGCTTTTCGAAAAAAAAGCCTCATGGTACGCCAATTCATGTACGATTGACATATAACTAGGCATGATGGTTCCTTGAACAATTGCGCCTCGATTGACGGATTTCGCATTTCGATATGACGTCACAACTCAAAGATGACGTCATACTCAGTTTCTGGCCCATAGTACGCTACTATTTGATTATTATATGGTCGCACAAACACAACAGGGCCGTAGGCCATGTTTTGTATATATTTCTTCTGTGATTGAAATACAGAGTTAAATTTATTCTGTAATATATGCTCTGCTAATTAAATTTAGTACATGTGATATGTTTAAAGTAACGGTGCCCGATTTGAATATCAATTTTCCCATGGCCTAATCCACGCTAATGGGTACTAAAATTGATTATTAACAAAATCAAAATAATTATCAACGCTAGCTTTTCTCCCAGCTTGTATTCAATCGGATTATAGAACCATCATTTAGATTTCGCGAGCACGTTATAATGGCGGCGGACGTCACCCAACAACAATCAGCCTACCGTTGATTACAGCTTACAATAAATATGAACCTGTATTGTGCGCAGATTATGTCGAGCAAAAGAGGTAACATGTAACATTTGCATGGGATTTCGCTTGATCATAATATGTCAGTCAATACACCATGAATGGCATTTAACTTTTTTTTTTGACTGATAATCCTTTTAGAAATTCATTATATCTGTATGTTGCCATTCTTTGGAAAAACGTTAAATTAGTAACTGGTACCCTTAAAATTTGTTTTTCACATTCCAACTATAATTATAACAAAGAGATCTTTGATATTCCGGTTGATCCGTAGCAAAGATTTGAAGAATTGGTAAGTAACGCAAAACATGAGTTATCCTTACTGGACTGAAGTAGAGAGTGATTACACACACTCGATTTTTAACTGAAAACGAAGTATTGTTATACGACACTGTGGGCTGATATCTGTTCGAAAAAAAACTATTCTTAAAAGGAATTGACTGTCATGAGGTAATCGAAGGCGATAAAAATAGAAACGGTTTTGAATAATTCTCTACTTAATCGTGTTAATGTAATTGTTTCCTTGTGTAGTTTAGATCCTGTTTAATTTATGTCCCTGTTTAATTTATGTAGCTGTTTTATATTTATTTTTACAAAAGGGATATTCTGTTACCACTATTTATAATGTTACAGTATCTGTTATTGCAATGTCAATTGGTTAATGGGTTGGTTGCCTTATCTCGGAGGGGCGCCAATAATAACATGATTGATGGGGCGCCTTATAATGACAATATGTGATTGTTGGGCCCCACTTTATGCATAATTTTTATAAGGTCCATATCAAATTCATATTGAAATTGTACGTCATTTTTTCCAAAATTTTCTGGGGCAGGCATGTCCACAATACCGTTCGCCGTGGATGGTCAAGTGTAGTTACATTGTCGCCCCCAGAAGCCCCATCGGCTAGCTACGGGCCAGGTTAACCAACATAATATCAAACAAAAGGTGTTTAAGTCGTACTAAAATTTTGGATAACAGCTAATATGTATCTCCAAATGCGTGGATAAGGCGCTGGTTCGCTAGCCTAGAGGTCGGGTGTTCGATCCCTGCATTCGTCGAGAAAGTTCATCTCGATTTTCCGGCGTGTTTCTCCTTGTCAGTGATGCAGGAGGGCCTGACAACGACAGCTGCCTAGTCGTTTGGTTGGGACGAAAAACCGAGGACCCGTGTACGAATTGGAGTGCACGTAAAAGATCCCTTGGCAGTTGGTATTCGATATAAGAGTAGGCCGTAGCACCGCTTGCCGGGCAAAATTTCCCTCATAGCACACTGTATGGCGTATGCTCGTCTTCCATTAGCCCAGGTTAGGTGCATAATAGTAGGACGTTAAACCCCATTTAATTTCATTTCTCCACTTTGCATGCTCTTGGCCAAAAGCCAAAGTCAAACACTTCCTATCGCCACTATATATCATGCAAACAATTAAACATAGAAACCCTGTTACTTCCGAGGGGCCTGCTATGAGAGATTCGGTCACTGACAATTAAATAATACATACTCCATGACTGTCGTTCTTTAGAAACGCAATGGTCTGACCACCTTTAAAAGTAATACAGGTAATTAATATGTATCTTGATTTGGAGAGATATTAAAGCCGCTTTAACGCCCAGATACCACGAGGAAGCGGACAAGAGGGGTTCGCTGCATGCAGTTAACACTGGGAATAACCACCTGCCTCGTGTAATAATTAGATGCGATGATACAGATGTTATTGTTCTGTTCTACCAACTATATCAACATTGATACCTGGCAATAAAGGAAACCTAACTGTTCATGAAATTTCAACCAGCCTTGGAGAAATAGCCATCCTATGGTTTCCTATAGTACATGCGTTATCTGGTTGCAACAACTCAAGAAATGTTGATGGTATAAGTAGTACCTGTTTTATTTGAGAAGGAATTTGTGAGAAGAGCTCATGCTAGACTGCTTGGTCATGTTTCAAGACATGCCTGGACGAGAGCCGACAACCCTCTAAATTGTTACCCGATTCCCACCATCCAACCGTGGACGAGACCAGAGCTACGTTCGCCCTAGCGCCGGTCAGAGCAGACAGTGCGAAGACAGGAAAACGCCTTGAGAGACGCGCTCGTCGTCTCACCACAGTCGAGACAAAGCACTCCGAGTCGGTCCTAATTCGCTACACACCGGAAGGTACGGAGACGAACCCTTTCCCACCCCCGTGCCTGTACTTAATGCGTCAGGAGTCGCTCTTCATCGACGCTTTATTTAACGGTTTCCCATATGCAGGCACTCTAAATGTTATGCCGGGCAGTGCAATGGAAATATAATATCAAATGATGATATTTAAGACCGATTTTTTGGTTCAATTTACTCATTTAATAGCATTGAAGTATTTATAGCAGTTGGAATTTTGTAAAAAAAACAAAAAGACGATGTAAGATTTACAGTCTAAATATAATAAATATATTAATCCATTGCAATGGATTATTCAAACACAAAATCTGTGTTTTTGAAATAAGAATTCCGAAGTTTAATTAACAAATTGCCCTTTAATTGGTACACTCATGACAATATGATCAGTGCCGTAACTAGGGATAAATTTCTGGGGGGGTATCCAAATGCCGATTATACCGACGGGTCGATCAATAGAAAAAATGTGCTATTTTACATAGCTTTTAAAAAGCGGTTAGATATAATGACTACACTTTCCATGGGCGGATCCAGGAAATTATGAAAGGGGGGCGTACTTTGAGGGCGAAGCTCGAATTATGAGCGCCGCAGGTGCGAAGCAGCTGCGGGGGGTTTGGGGGTCCTCCCCCAGAATTTTTTTAAAGATTAGACTCCATATATGCGATTTCCTGGCATCTGATCTTCAAATATTAAACACAACTCCCACCCTATTTTCAGTGTTTTTTGTCTGCAAAATTATCAGGAACAGATTGGTAGCTTACTGCCTGAAGAATTTCTGAAAAAAGTCCGAATGAAGGAAAGGCACTTGGTTTGAAGGAGGTAGTGATTTATGAAACAAGGTTGAAAAGATCAGCGTGGTTTTTTTTAGAATCTGGTCATGGTGATTCAGAAATCATGCTGCTCACAAAACTTTACCTGTCCCTTAAGTGAGCCCCTAG
This sequence comes from Patella pellucida, assembly GCA_917208275.1. Taxonomy (NCBI): domain Eukaryota; kingdom Metazoa; phylum Mollusca; class Gastropoda; family Patellidae; genus Patella; species Patella pellucida. The sequence goes on along the minus strand of OU795041.1, from coordinate 32,789,932 downwards.
AATGCATATATATTCTAAGGGCTCGCTTACCTTATCAAGGGACAGCTACAGTACGGCCGTCGAGTAGCTTTGATAAAACACGGTATTACCGTGTTTTTTATCGTGGAATTCCGAAAATTACCGAGTGAACACCGAGTGAATATCGAGTGATACGATAGCACTGCCTCGGTGTTGGAAACACGGTGTGACTCGGTGTTTTAATTAAAACATGCCTATGGTCGTTTAATATCGGTAAATCACACCTCAAGTAACACATCTGGTTAAATCACAAATGAAATAAAAGCCCGTGTCTCATGATATGTAAGCACGCATCTCTAGAATTCACCGTCAACATGTCGAATACATGTAGATGTAATAGTACGAAAATATCCCGCCGACTTTTTAATTTCGGCACCAAAGTGTCTAGCTGCTTGCATACTATCAATCAAGGTTCAATGATGTGAATTTAAACGCATCATAGGTAACTGATTGACAGAAAATGGACGCCCCTGTAACAACACATTGTTATCTTGTAAATTGCCCATACCCGGTAGTTATAATTACAGTACAAACAAATATTGACATATTATTGAATAATCAAAACGGTTACGCTATCGAGCCGCAAATGATTCCTTAAACCCCTTTCCCATGCATTCGTAATTTTATGTCAGGTCAAAATTCATTTCTCACTTAGCAGTGTTACATTCTGCTAATATTAAATTCAACAAAGCTGAGCTCAACCCTTACTGATACATGTATAAACAGCGATTCTTACCAACTACTGCAATGACATGTCTAAATATGAAAACGCGTAAAGATTCGGTTTTAGTTACATGTACAACTCTATTTATGGAGTATCTTACCTTTATCGAAATAAAATCCATACAATAGAAATTCCCATGTGTATGAATATCGCAACACACCTAACCACAAGTTGTAAAACGTAAAAATCACAAATAAATTTCCAATAACGATGCGTTTACCACCCACAATATGTATACCATGCCGAGAGTTGTTAATGCATAACACAAGCTAATTTGTATGGAATTAGCTTCAAAAGAACGGAAGTTGTCAATCACCCTTTCAACTCTCGGTATTCCCCGTGAACCAAAGGAAGACAAATGTAAATATAGTCGGTCTGCATGATTATTTCAATCCAGTGTTCTTTGGGCAGACATATCGTCTCCAATGTTGAACTAATGATATTGTGAATTTGATTATGTACATGTATTACTGTCTGCCGCATTATTACTTGTCGGTGACAACCGATTTCCACTTTATGTGATATTGTAGACATCTCCGTGAATATTTGAAGTTGTTGCTTTTACCGTTGAAAAAAATAGATACAGGATACTACTATTTCAAATACAGAAGAAGTGTCATTAGTCTATTTGTATTTTGAGTTGCATAATATGCGCAACCCTTGTACCCGGGTTGCAAAGTTGGCTTTCTTTATATATGCGACCTGGGCATAAATTCTATTGCAGGGTTAACTTACGAAATTAATTTGTTGGGAACCTCATAATTTCTCTTTTTCCTTGAGGTTAATATGCCTTCCCCGACTATGAATGTTTGATGTCAAGACTAGGGGCGGAAATTGTGCGCAAAGCAATAAGACATCAAAGAATGAAGCGAATACTGAATCAGTTGTGTGATTTTAACGGAGTAATTAATTTGAACAGTGGATACAAGACTAGGTATTCAACAAAGGTTAAAATGTGTTTTTCGCTGATTGAGTTCAATTGTATGTATACAAGCACACGCGGCAAACGCCAGAAACGGGTTAATCACACCGGAAAAGTTAATCCCGAGTACATATCTGTTTTGAATTGTCATATATTGACCGAAGTATTGTGATTCCAAGATATCAATCAAATTGATTTCCTTTCCTTTGTCGTATCATGAGTAGTATATACAAGGTGGCTTTTCACGTCAGGATTATTGACGAAACTATTCAAATCCCGAGTACATATCTGTTTTGAATTGTCATATAATGAACGAAGTATTGTGATTCCAATATATTCAATCAAATTGATTTCCTTTCCTTTGTTGTAACACCATTAGTATAAATAAGGTGGCTTTTCACGTAAGGATTATTGACGAAATTATTCAAATATGGTGGCAGTTTGCTAACATCGTGTCAGTATTATCGTTTTGACATCAACGGTTAATATTGGGTCAAAATTAATTCCTGAAATTGCGCCGGACTCCCTTTTAGATAAATTGAATTCGCATTTCATAAGACAAATTGGAGTGATATGTTTTGGCATCATAAATAATGTTGGAACTTAACGTTAATCTATTCTCGTACACGAAATGGAACTAAACAACTCCAAATAACAGGAAATATTGTCGTGGATTTATTGTGGTCTAAACGGTATTATAAAGTTAACCATACATCAATGGACCTGTTGTAAGGTGAGTGAACACTGCATGGTTTCTGACGCCATGTAGTCTTAAGCACTAAAAACACCACGTGCGGTTTTATTCTTTGATCTTTGATACAACACGGGACATTTCTGTTATAGAAACAAATATTCACGAAAATTACAACATACCAGTTGACAGTTACCACTGACTTGGGGTTCATGTAGAATATGTCTTGGATCAAAATACTGTTATTTTTTCTAAAATAAAACGAGTGCTTGGATTTGTGTGTGGATTTGATAGTTTTATAATTTACTAATATTCTCGACATCGGAGTCACGTTCATTTAATTTTTACGGTAAGTACGAGCTTATGTCTGATTTGAAAGCGCTTTCGCCTCTCGATGCATGTTCTATTTGTCTTATTTCTATTTGTAAGACCGGTAACTACCATTATAGTTTGCAATTTAAAAGTCTATCTTTGCCGTGATTCGAGACAATTCAGCTTAAATATCTAAACATGTATAGTCTTATGCATACGTGTCCTTCAAAATGTACTAGACCTGCAGCTTTACATGACCGGATGGAAATGAAACGGCATATATCGTGCAGTATATGTGAACACGCATGTTCATACTATACACCTGTATTATTAACGAAAATATTCAACATTTATAACATCGTGGCGGTATATCGTTTTGTCATCGATTGTTTATGAAAAATATAACCGTAATATGTAATATTTCAAATATCGTGGCAGTTTGTTAACATCGTGGCAGTATATCTTTTTGGCATCAATTGTTTATGACTGATAAATATCGTTAATATTACATACCAAATAACACCGAGGCCTATCGTGTCCCGCGACTATCGTGGCACACGATAGAGACTGCTACACCGAGTTATTTATCGTGGCAATATCGTGGCGTTATCGTGGAAATTTTCAACAAAAAACGACACGATAATCGTGTTTTATCAAAGCTACTCGACGGCCGTACTGTAGATGACAGGTAAAATTCTGTGAGGTAATGTATATCCATGATCAGTCAAATTTGGTTAGGTACCATTTAGCCTATGTATATAAGTAACTGCGGAGGGTCTGGGGGTCCTCCCCCAGAATTTTTTAAAAGATAAGACTCCATATATGCGATTTCCTGGCATCTGATCTTCAAATATTAAACACAACTCCCATCTTATTACAGCTTGTTGCCCCCCCCCCCCAAGTGGATCCGCGCCTGCTTTCAAGGATTCTAGTTCATATAAGATTTATTTAGAATTCAGAGCAGTTCCATGCAGGGGTGTTTTGGTGAATTTAGACATTCGAAAGTTCGGTAATGAAAGAAACAGTGTGATACCGAAAAATCTGGTCAGTAAATCATGATTCAAATATTTGCTATATAACTCTTGAAATTTACCGACTGACGGTTTCAAAATTCCTGTAACGAAACAGTGTAATACCGAAGAATTATTTTGGCTACAGCATTATCTGGATATTACTTTTTACACTATTTAAGTGTTTACCGTTCGAAAATTCTATCTGATTGTATTATTTTTAGGCTTTCACCATTGTAAATGGTGAGAGGCTATTGTTATTACTAAGATTAATATTATTATTATTATATATTTTTATTGGGGGAAGCTATATCTCAGCAACTATAAGAGATAGAGGTTTAAAATTTGATTTTCTGTCGAAAAAGAATAAAAAGAGAATAAAAACAACATTATTAAGCGTCTATAATTGAATATAATTAATCATGGTGACCCTTGTAATCCATAACATTAATTAAGTATGGCTTCATATTGTACATTTTTATATATATATACCATCTATTTTACTAAATATCATTGTGCTTGATAACGATAAGAGGATACTTATCGAAACATCGTGTTTGTGTATAATAAACCAGTGATTGTTTTCCCATATAATTGTGTTAGTTATGATATAACAGATAGAGTTCTGTTTACTAGTTTTTCATCTTTGAAACAGTAAGTAATTATTACAATTGCGAAAGTTGCGAAATGACGGGAAGTGGTGTAAATCTTTAACGTGCACTAAAATTGAAAACAGGCCCTAATTATGTCAATTAACAACAGATTTTTGAAAAAGTTATATTTTGGTACAGCTGGGTATATTCCGGTTGCCATAACGACCAAATTGAGACAGGAAGTGGTGTAAATCTTTAACGTGCACGAAAATTGAAAACGGGCTCTTATTATGTCAATTTCCAACAGATTTTTGTACAGCTCGGGATATTGCGGATGCCATAACGACCGAATTGAAAAAGGAAGTGGTGTTAATCTTTATTGTGCACGAAAATTGAAAACCGGCCCTAAGTATGTCAATTCCCAACCGATTTTTGAAAAAGTTACATTTTTGTACAGCTAGGGATATTGCGGATGCAATAACTGTCAACCTGTCAATCTTGTGGTCAAGGTGAAAGCCGTTCAGTCCTGCAAGCAGGTCTAGTGGGTAATCTCAGAAACTATTTGAACGAATGTTTTAAAACTTTGGAATCAAATTAACTGTTACATGTATTAGTGCTTAAATATAAAACGAAATTACCAGAATGTCTGGCTTTTGTAGAATCTTTAACGTGCACAGAAATTGGAAATCAGCCACAATCCTATTTATTCTCAAACGATATATCAGATGGTTACATTTTTGGGTAGCTAGAGACATTTCTGAACAGATAGCAGTTTAAAAACTTTGTCGTTTTCATTTTTTCGGTGAAATTTGAAATTTTTTCTAAAATTGATTTTTTTTGGAATTTTGAAATTTGACTTATATTTTTGGATAGCTGACATCAATCCGTCTCCAACAATATAAGGTTTGTTCTGAAATTTTAAGTTTGATTTTTCACTTTTATTCGTATTATGGTCAAATCGTAGATTTCTTATTTTTTTAAAACGTCTCCAACGATTTTTCTGAAACTTCAAGACTATTAAGTCAAAGGTCATCTCCAGTCCTATAAATGAAAATCCTCTTAATCACCGGAAGTAGTCAAGAAAGGTATTCAAAGTTGGACCAAATTTTGAAAAACAGGTGCGTAAAATGCATTGTATCGATTTATTTACAGAGTAGTTAAATTATTATGTCGTTAAATAGCCAATTAAATTGTCTACCAGATGATACTACAGCGACAAGTTTCTGTCAAAAATTGAAAAGTTATAGGACTTTGAAATGTGATGTTTTTTACTATTTGGGGCAACTTTGGACGCATGTTTCTCGGAAACGCCGCCAACGATTTTTTTCAAACTTTCTCAATCAAGAGTCTATTGGGTGGTTTATTGTGTGAAACCATTGTACAATTTCTCTAAATGTCATGAGTAGTCGAAAAATGAAATTGAAAATTCAAAACGTTGTATTTTTACTTATTTGGAGCATTTTTAGAGGATTTTTTCTCGAAAAGTCAACGTAAAATTTATATTGGAATTTGTTTTACAGAGAGTCTAATATGTAGTCTTTTATATGAAACCATTGCGCACGGTCCTCAATATCAGGAGTTTGAAAACAAAGGGATCGAAAATTGAAAACGCCATATTTCATTGTTAAGCGACTCGTGTAAGAGTGGATAAAATCAGTACGTATAACCAACGTATAACCAGCGTATAGAGCATACAGAGAGAGTTATTTTTCAACATTGCAATTTTTGAAATAAGGGTGTTTTACTGTGAACCAATATTTGTTTCTGGTGTGTCTTTGGTGAAAATAATTCATATAAGTAAGTAACAGTTACTCCTGGAATTAATATCCTATGCTTTATGTCTACATGACGTCATCCCTTTTAACCAGTTAAAATAAAGCTCCCCGCTGAGCTTTTTTATATAGAAGTTGCCTGTCTTTATTAATAATTCAAATTCCATGCTGATCATTTGTTAGGGTATTTGGTTGTTATCTGAGACTATAAAGTCTGTTTTTGTCTTTTGTCCCATTTGGAAAACAGGTTTTTCTTTATTCCATTTACAATTCGTGTATATCTCCGAAACTGTAACAGATACTATTGCGAAAGTTGACAAGAGACGGGAAGTTGTGTAAATCTTTAACGTGCACTAAAATTGAAAACAGGCCCTAATTATGTCAATTAACTCATCGGGTCCGACTGCTTAAATATAAGGGCCAATTAAACCCCTCTCTTATACCGATTGCTTAAATATACGGTCCACTGCTTATTAGTGTCATATCCGAGAGACTTAAATTCGCGGTCCCCTTGAGGCATTGTTTCCGCGAACCATAATTGTTAAATAAAAGCCAATTGGCAAACTAAAAGTAATTAATTCAATCAAATATAGTTTTAGCTAACGAATGAACACAAAAAATGCGTACGTCACAACAAAAGTTTAGGGGTTATAAGGTCATGAACTTTGTGCTAAAAATCTTTTCACTGGCCGCCATATTGGTTTTTTTACCCGAAGATACTTTGGATGGTGATATCGATATTATTAATGCCGCGGGAAGTGATTTTTCCGAAATTTCGAGCGAAGAAGGCGAGGATCTTGATATAAACAACGGCGAGCGATAAACCAGCATGGCGGCCCGTCTCGAAGTATTTATAACGAGTTTGGTAAACAACATTAAATCAAGTGACCAGTCGGTCATTTTTAGGGCCTGAGCATGGGCCAACAGTATATTGGAAGAGGGGAAGAACGAGTTTGATTTATTTAGTTTGTTTTTCGGATTAAATTTATACACGTTAATCGCTGATGAAATGAATCAGTACCACGTGTGACGATGCTAAAAATATGAAAATGGAGAGAAGAAATTTGATAATTTTTGACTCTACATGTGTTTATGAGTATATCAACGCAGCCAAGAAGTAATATGTATTGAATCACAAGACTATTATTTCGGTAATTACTTAATAAAACAACAGTATTGTAAACAAATGTGAAAAACAGAACAGTGCCATTGAGTTGACATCTTGAATGATTGATGAACTTTACTCAGTGCTAATCATTTATAATCTGTTGTGAACTAAAATCCGAAATAGCTAAATCCACACTGATAATTCTTCTAAACCTATAGTAATATTATATATATTTGGAGTAACTATTTTTTTTCAAATTGTTGACTTAAAAAGACATTTTAGGAAGAATTATTGACTTGCCAAAATTTATAATCTTGTAAAATGAATGTTTTTTTACTTATGTTTTTTTATTAAATAATAACTCTGTTGTTATTTTGTATTATGGATTAAATTTTATATCATTGTAATGCCTGATTTTATATCTGCATTTGATATTATAAACATTTTTTGATTGGAGTGATATTTTTTGTGTTATTTTGTATAATCTACAGTATATGAGATTAATGGATAATCCTTTAATTAGCTCCAGGGAGATAAGCTATTGTCTAGTTAATTGGCTCAGGGAGATTAAGGGGTAGTTACCTAATTAGGTCTAGGGTTCAATGAATTAACAACGGATTTTTGAAAAAGTTATATTTTTGTACAGCTGGGGTTATTCCGGATGCCATAATTATGTCAATTAACAACGGATTTTTGAAAAAGTTATATTTTTGTACAGCTGGGGATATTCCGGATGCCAAATTGAGACAGGAAGTGGTGTAAATCTTTAACGTGCACGACCCAATTGAAAAAGGAAGTGGTGTATATCTTTAACGTGCACGAAAATTGAAAACAGGCCATAATTATGTCAATTCCTAACCGATTTTTGAGAAAGTTATATTTTTGTACAGCTAGGGATATTGCGGATGCCATAACGACCGAATTGAAAAAGGAAGTGGTGTAAATCTTTAACGTGCACGAAAATTGAAAACATCCCTAAGTATGTCAATTCCCAACCGATTTTTAAAAAAGTTATATTTTTGTACAGCCTGGGATAACTCGTCAATCTTGTGGTCAAGGTGAAAGCCGTTCAGTCTTGCACGCAAGTATAGTTATCATTGTTGTTGTATTTTGGTGTTTTAGATTAATACAAAAAACACAATTTTGTTTTTTAGACATTATTATAAATTAAGATTCGGAGGATTCGCGCAGATTGCATATATGAGAATCCTCTTAGATTCTTGCAAAAAATGACGAATTTCTAGCCCTGCTTTTACCTGTTGGATACCTGAGCTTACCTGTATCATTAATGAGCATGACCTATTTTTTGTCAACGAACACTTGTTCAGGGGTAGAAACTAACCTAAAATGGTCACTAGCTATTTGGGCTAGTAGCTTTCGGATCGTGCTAGCCCAGCCAATATTCAACTAGCCCAGTAAGAAACTGTTGTTTTGTTTATCATTAATCAATCAAAAACACCAAAATACATGCACTTAAATTTATTTTGGCACATTAAATAATACAACAAAAATAGACTTTGTTTATTGTTGCCTCTGTATTTAATTTTTTTTCATCAAATAATGATTTCATTAATCAGTCATGAAGACATATATTAAAATTCAATTTGGCTCATTTCATTTCATATTTTTATAAATTCAGTTGTGAGATGCAAAATAATATGATGTAATGTCCTTAAAATTTAATATCATACGACATAAGTCCATAAGTTGTCAATCGAGTGATGAAGTTATGTATAACAGAGCATGTGTATTTACGACTACGAGCATCTTCATTGTCGTAATATATCGCTGTTATAAAACCTTTTAACATCCATGTTCTTCGCTAAATTGCTTCATCATGTATCAACAATTATGTTACCGGTAGGCGATTTATTATAATTAACCTGAAATATGACTGAAAAGTTATTTAATTATATCGACTTTCGCTTCACAATTCTTCGAGGTGTAAACTGAAAACAGAGGCTGTTCCGCAAGCCTCCCTCGTTATCATACAATTTCAACCAATCAGCAAGCTTGTTTCTATCCCTGCTTGTTACATTATATTGGTATCATAACTGCCAAATAGCATTTTCCTACTCCATATGGATAAAACGTTACTGCAAATTATGTGGATACACTCCAAAAATTTGTGGAGAACTTCAGGAGGCCAGGGTTGGGTGGCTTTTTGCCTCATGCAGTGGAGATTCTAAGGGTAAAGGTCAAAAGACGAAGGACCCTATTCTTTTTCAAAAATTTATGATAATTACTGCTAGAGTTATGGCCCTTCAAAATTTCTTGTGTACGAAAACCATGAGACAATCAATCGAATCAATTCTAATCATTTCTGATAATTACTAAATGGGTTATTACTCATAATAAGATTTTCAAGAAAAAGAAAAAAATGTGCTACAACCCTTGTTGACTTACCGGACAACTAAGCTGTTGTGGGCGTATGTTTTGCTGCCTGGCAACCCATCTTTCAAACGGCAAGACCTGCAGTACAGACATTGACATTGTAGAATTTATTGAGCATGCCATTAATCGGCGCGATACAATTTTTGGCTGGCCACTTAACCGATTCTAGAATAATGTAATCGTGACAACTCTAATTTATATTGGTAATCCTTGTTTCATAAATTGATTGTAGGAATAAATTAGAAATGTTTATTTATCATTTAAGAAGTCAGCCAAGAAGATCACGTTCCAGAGAAAGAGATCGAGATAGAGACAGGAAAGAAAGAGGCAGAAGCCATCGATCTAGAAGTCGAGATCGGGAATATAGGGAAAGAAGTCGTGAAAGAGAAAGGGACAGATATCACGAAGACAGACATCGTGATCGGGACAGGGAAAGGGATCGTGAACGAGAAAGGGAATATAGAAGACATTAATATAGGTAAGTGGTCCTTGTGATTGTAAACATTATACTCCACATTACTTTATATCCATCATAAGGATTGTCATTATTTAGCCAAAGTATAACTAATCATTTTATTTCAGTGACTACTAAAGTAGGTAAAGGTTAGAACTTGTAAGATTTAATGAGAAATATCTGTTTTTTTAATGTTTTAATTTTAAGAATAATTAGGTCGGCAGCCAAAATTATTGGGAAAGCTTATAACACCAGGAATACAAATCGAGAGAGTTCCAAGCAAAATGACTGCAATAACTCAATTTAGGGCCAGATGAAAATTGTGATAATTGCCAAGTAAATGTTATATATATGTACTAACAATTGTGAAGTTGACATAAAATTGAATATTGGCGAAAACACCCATTGCCTTTATGCTTGGTAAAGAATATGGTATTGGTTAAATTTTGATTTAAACCAAAATGCATAAAACATAATGGACAAGGGAACATACAGAATTTTGAAAATCCATTTGGAGTCAGACTACCATTAAATTTCATCGTCTCGGTACCCACAAATTGTAGTTTGTCTATTTATAGCAATTCTCTCTCCGTCTCTTTTCTCCCCTTTTGCATACCCATTTTTGTTGCTTTTTTGGTCTTGAATAGACATAGGGGGTTTGAATTAATATTTCTGCCAGTTTTTGGTAAATATTCATTATTTTGAGGCGGAAGGATAACTGAGTTATCAGGTTGCACTAGCAATCTGCTATCCTTTAACTTTGTTGTTTTGCCTTTAAAAAAGATGAACACCCTTTAATTTTAAAATACCCTGTGATAATTGATAAAAACGTTTAAAAAAATCAAAAATCATTTACTATGGCTTAATTTAATGGTATATCGTTTAATTTCTCCAAGAGGGGTTTAGAAATGGACGCCCGTTTAATTATCTAAAGCCTTCAATTACTAGCCGAGCCCTTTAATTACCAGATATCCGTGTATAAATTAACACCAATTAATTTTGCGACAGTGCTTAAATATTAGACGATTATTTACGTATTAAGAACGAATTAAAAATGTAAATTAAAAAATAAATGCACGCTCACCATACCGTGTTCGTAGTATTAAAGGGGAAGACCAACGATTTTCAACAAGGTTTCCATAAATCTTAAATATATATTTATAAATAATCCCCTCTGTAACACACAGCAAAAAAGTTTTTGTAAGTGAGAAATTAATTTTTATTCAAACCGGAAGTGACATAGTTGGTTCACAGGGCTCTATAGTAATCATACAGATTTGGCATAAGTTTACTGCTGTATTGTGTTCACATGTCGTCCTTTGGCCGAAAATCTGATCAAATGACCATGTGGGCAAATGGAGGTCGAATTTTGGTGACAAGTGTTTTTTTAGAATCCACGGCCATGAAAACATATATTTTAACATATTGGACAACTAGTTCCAATATTATCTTGCTTTTATGAGAAAAAAAGTCATTTTTTGGTCGCCATTTTGAAAACCACTGAACCAACCTTAAATGACGTCACAGAACAAAAATCTCATCAGATTCGGATTCAGCAGCCAAAATGGCCTTAGAAAACACTTGTCACCAAAATTCGACCTCCATTTTCCCACCCCTAATTATAAACACGAATTTATGTTTTTTTAGCGTTTAGTACACAAAGCTGTCGCGTAAATCACTCACACTGAGTAGCACAATAATATCATTATACTGGTATAATAACATTGGACGGGATTAACCGATTTTTGATGTATTGTCAATGATGGAATCTTTTTTTTTAAATGGATAATCAGGGCTCGACATAAATCGTGAACGGTCGTGTAGGTTAGGCGGCGGTCACGACGATTCAGTTTGGCGGGGAACGAACGCTCGTTCCCGAGAAATGGAAATTCAAAAAATAGCAAATTACTTAAAACTAGGAGGCATCCATCTTATTTTTGTGGAAGGAAATCTCTGGCTCGCTCTATTGAAGAGTTCTGCACGTTCTGGATTTATAGATTCAAACGGAAGTTCAATAAAACAAATTGGAACAGAGTTCACACAGGGATAGAAACTAACGCTCGCCCATGCCATGGCGAGTGAAAGTCGGTACAGGCGAATGAAACTCAAAACCAATTAGCCCATGTGGCGACCTGATATTTTGGTAGATCTAATAATTGATAATTTGTACTTAATGAACACTGTCATCATAGAACTGTACACGAGCTATGCTGTCGTGAAACTAATTTTCGAAAATCGTCGCCATATAGCAATACCGATATGAAATCTAGCAAGCGAGCTTGCTGATTGGTTGAAATTGTATGATAACGAGGCTCGAAGAATTATGAAACGAAAGTCAATATAATTAAATAACTTTTCAGTCATATTTCAAGTTAATTATCATAAATCGTCTACCGGTAACATAATCGTAGATACATGAAGCAAGTTAGCGAAGAACATAGATGTTAAAAGGTTTTATAACAACGATATATAACGGCAATGAAGACACTCGTAAATACACGTGGTCTGCTATTACTAATCTATAAATAACTTCATCACTCGGGGACAACTTATAACTTATTATGATATTAAATTTTAAGGACAATACATCATTATATGCACCTCACAACCGAATTTATAAAAAAAGGTCAAAACATGTCCATATAATTAATATTGTAACCTGTAGGTTATGAGCCTTGGTTTACATGGAACCTACACATAGGTTTCGATGCATCCCCGATATGTTGAGGCCTGATAATGGATATTAATACTACGAACACAGTAAGGTGGGCGTGCATTTATTTTTAATTTACATTTTTTTATTCGTTCTTCATACGTAAATAATCGTAATCAAAATTAACCGATCGGAAAACGACTCGTAGGAAATTAAATGCTTCGCCCATTTCTAATCCCCTCTCGGAGAAATTAAACGGTACACCATTAAATGAGGCCAAAGTAGTAATTAAACGATTTTTGATTTTTTTAAATGTTTTTATCAATTTTCACAGGGTATTTTGAAATTAAAGGGTGTTCATTGTTTTAAAAGGCAAAACGACAAAGTTAAAGGATACCAGATTGCTAGTGTTGGCTATGGTGATATGTACGTCAACTAGTTACATGTTTTGGGTATGCTTCTTCAAGTTTGTTTATCTGAAAATTGTGGAAGTGGGCGAAGAGGCCATAATTAACACTAAAGTCAATGGAAAATTAATGGTGGTCTGCCTCCTAATGGATTTCCAAAAAGTTCCCTTGTCCATTATGTTTTCTGTTTAACAAATACCATATTCTTGCCCGAAGATGAAAGCCTTGGATGTTTTAACAAATATTTAATTTTATGTCCACTTCACAATTGTTAGTATAACTATAGCATTTACTTGACAATTATCACAAATTTCATTGGACACCAGACATTTTGCATGGAAGTCTCTGGATTTGTGTTCCTGGTGTTATAAGCTTTCTAAAAATGTATAGTTTGCTTATTAGGGAAGACCTTGTATCGGGATTATGTTTCTAAACAAGGTAGAAATTTTGGCTGCATGCCTAAATCTTGCATTTAAAGAACTTATGGTCACTAAGTCTAATAGTTGTTACTTACATTTGATTTACTTAAATATTGATAAGAAATTAAATATAGTGTTTAATTAAGTAGGTAGTGTAATATGTTAACTTTCTAAATTACAGCTTGAAACATGGCAGATCATAAGAAACTTCGCCAAACTCATTGAAGAGGCTTATTTTCTACCTGTGTATTTTCTATTTAAAGGTTCCCTACTGGATATGGATTGAAGTGTGTCTTCAGATCCGGAAAAAAATCCCTGATTCTAAAAACTTTCAAAATTGGAGAAAAACATTATACTGTCATGTTAATTGTTTGCATCACCAAATACTTGAACTGTGTTCAAAACCAATTCTTGTTACCAAATCTGATATATAAACAATTTGTTTTCAGGAAATATTTCATATTTCTGACATTGTTAACATTGCTTATCAAATTAATAGAAACCTGTTGACTCTTTTCAACTATGAGATTATTAGGGACATATTGTACAATCCATATCTCCTTTAAAATTGCTCCTTTTTGTATTGGTGTAATTCTTATACTGTGTTGTCTAGTCTTTCTTTTTATATCCGATTATTGGATTGAAAATATTTCTACATTTTTTATATACATGTATATGACTTTATATTATTTTAATACGCTTTTACAAAAAGAAAAATATTTTATATTTTTTATACATTTTTATTGAAATTTTTTGACTTAAATGAGTGAGTGTATGAATGACAGATGTATATAATACTTGTGGTCTATAAAATAAGTGAGATGCGATTGATGTCGTTTTATGTCTTGATGCAGTTTTTCTTTTATACACCAACATATATCAGTGTGTATGTATTATGTTGTCATACTGTCCGTCCATCAACAATCGGCTTGTGAACGCGATAAAGGCTACAATTTTTTTGACAGAATCTTTTGAAGTTTGGTGTGATAGTCCGGCTGCCGTTTACGAAAAAGCAGGGGGACCCAAATTTTTCGAGATAAGTTTTTTTCTTGACGGTTTTATATGGAATCGGACCCGCTGAATTCATTTTTCGCTACTGGATCACTGTCAGCCTGGAGGGTTTTGAGTAATTAGCGAATTACTAATTAAAAAACTAATTAAAATCCCCATTCCTTTAAAATGACACATGCAAGTCGAGTACGCCGCTGTTTGTAATGTTATTTATAGAATAGGACCCCTGAGTCTGTTTTAGATACTAGTTCAATATCAGCCAGATTGTATTTCAAATAATCTGGCAGCCATTTACGAAATAACAGGGGGACCCAAATTTTCGAGATAAGTTTTTTTCGAGATAACCTTTTTCCGAGACAAGTTTTTTTCTGGACGGTTTTATATGGAATCGGACCCGCTGAATCCATTTTTCGCTACTGGATCACTGTCAGCCTGGAGGGTTTTGAGTAATTAGCAAATTACTAATTAAATAACTAATTAAAATCCCCATACAAGTCGAAATACCCCGCTGTTTGTAATGTTAATTATAGAAAAGGACCCCTGAGTCTCTTTTAGATACTAGTTCACTACAGCCAGATTGTATTTCAAATAATCCGGCAGTCGTTTACGAAATAACAGGGGAACCCACATTTTTCGAGATAAGTTGTTTCTCGACGGTTTTATATGGAATCTGACCCGCTGAATCCATTTTTCGCTACAGCATACCTGTCAGTCTGGAGGGAGGGTAAGCAAGTCGCTAATTACTAATTAAATAATTACTAATTAAATAGTTAATCCCAATGATTTAGCATCCCCTTTTGCAATGAACATAGGGATAATTCAGGACGAGTAATAACCATTGTGGAAATGCGCCACTTATTTCACTTACGGAGATCGATCACACGAAGAGGGTGTGTCCACTTATTTGTGAGTCTGTCAGTCCAGCGACTTGAGCTTCGAGTCCAGTCTCCTACTCGTGGGACTACCAGTCTCCTACTAGTGGGACTACCGACGGTGACTTGTAAGAAATGACATCATTTTCATGCCGAAACCAGAACGGCCTCGTCCCTATGCGGTCACAACAAATGCTGAAGTTTTGTGAAGCACTCACCACTCACTCTGCATCGAAATGGATGAAAATACATGTTATCTCCAAAGGGTGTATGAATGTACAAGTAACAAGTATGTTAAAGCTAAATCCAAAAGAAGAGAAAACATATATATGCTTCCATCGTTTGATTCTAATTCATTCTTTAAATCTTCCTCAATCCCATCCTCATAAATTTTGTTACATCTAGCCATGTTTTCTATTCTTTTAGATTTAGCTTTAACATACTCTCCCCACGCCTTGTCACTTGTACATTCATACACCCTTTGGAGATAACATGTATTTTCAGCCATTTCGATGGAGGATGAGCGATGAGGGCTTCACAAAATTACAGCTTATTGTGACCGCATAGGGACGAAGTTGTTCTGATTTCGGCATCTAAATAATGACATTTCATAAAAGTCAGCTAGCACCACACACATAGATTGATATGGTTCACTCTGCAGCATGCACTTACGATACATACATTAAATATATCATCCTGGGCACAGCTTTCGATAATCCAATTATTATAGATCTTTTTCAAACGTAAATTGGAAAAGACACATTTTGGTTGCCCCGGTCACCGCTAGTAGTCCCACCAGTAGGAGACTGGACTCCAAGCTCCAGTCTCTGGACTGACACACTCACAAATAAGTGGACACACCCTCTTCGTGTTATCGATCTCCATAGGTGACATAAGTGGCGCATTTCCACAATGTTTATTACTCGTGCTGAATTATCCCTATGCAAAAGGGGATGGTAAATCATTGGGATTAACTACAACTTTAATTATTTAATTAGTAATTAGTGACTTGCTTACCCTCCCTCCAGACTGACAGTGATCCTGTAGCGAAAAATGGATTCAGCAGGTCTCAATCCATATAAAACCGTCGAGAAAAAAACTTGTCTCAAAAAATTTGGGTCCCCGTGTTATTTCGTAAACGTCCGCCGGATTACAATCTGGATGATAGTGAACTAGTATCTAGAATAGACTCAGGGGTCCTATTATATTTAAAAACATTACAAACAGCGGCGTATTTCGACATGTATGTGTCATTTTAAACGAATGGTATTTTAATTAGTTATTTAATTAGTAATTCGCTAATTACTCAAAACCCTCCAGGCTGACAGTGATCCAGTAGCGAAAAATGGATTCAGCGGGTCTGATTCCATATAAAACCGTCGCGAAAAAAACTTATCTCAAAAAATTTGGGTCCCCAGCTTCGGCCGCCGGACTATGAAGCATTGTGGTCATTTCATTTCCTATCAATATTCAGCATATTTTCTACTTTTCATTCTCGAGTTATTCCCCCTTTTCCAAAAATTTGCGAATCTGATAGGAGCTTTTTAACTGATCTTTTTGAATGTGTGGTGAGTGGTATCGAGGGCATGTGACAACAAACCCTAATGCTATATAGGTTTCCATGATCTTATATTATAGAGTTAACCACCAGCTGAAAACAAAGGGTATATTTCTTATTCGTTGTAAAGCATTGGGATTCATGTGAATCAAAATAAAAATATCAGAAAACCATCTTTCATAGCACGATTTTATGAAACCCATAACTTTGTTTTTAACCACATTTTAGTGTGGGCATATTATGTTGTCACCCTGTGCAAAAACTTGTGAACGAATCACTTGTAAATAGATACTTTTAAAGTTTGGTGTGAAGCATTGTGACATTTATATCATCATGTCCCATTTTCTGACAACCATGTAAACACGATAGGGGCTATAGTTTTTATACGCCCACATTGAAATGTGAGAAAATTTGAATCAATAGAATACAATATCCAACGTTTCCTCCATAAAAATACTAACTTCTTTCAAGAATAAAGAACTAAATACAAAATTGTTGGAAGTCAGTTATCACATCATAGGAATGATGACAACATGAAAGGTTAGCTTATAATAAAGGCAAAAAATTTACAAGTGAGGAAAATTATGCATGATTATGAATGATTTTGAGACCCCATGGATTTAATTCATTTAAATGATTAGGCCAAACTGAATCAAGTCTATGAATCCAGACTTTCTGCTATGTTCAATTTTTTATACGCCTACTTTTTCATGTGAAACTTCCAATCAATAGTAACAGGAAACACGAACTGAATACAGATTGTTTGATGCTTTTGATATTCAGATAAGTTAATATAAAATAATTAATCAAATACAATATTAAAAAAACATCGTTTAATCCAAAGTTTCGTCAGTAAAATACTAACTTCATCGGGGAGAAGGAAAAAAAATACAAAATGTCTGGAAATCAGTTATGACATCATAGGAAATTATGACATCATGGGAATGATGACGTCGACTTAAGATACATAACACAGGACATCATTTTTATACGCCCACATTTTCATGTGGACGTATTATGTCGTCGCCCCTGTCCGTCCGTCCACAATTGTTTGTGGACTCTCTACAGGTCACAATTCTTGTCCAATTTTGACGAAACTTGAAATATAGGTTTATCTCCAAAAGATCTCGGCTGCTTTTGATATTGGCATATTATCGGATCAAAACTTCAAGGATTATGGCCCCTGATTGTACGAAAAATCACATTTTTAGCTTGTGGACCCTATAGAGGTCACAATTTTGAACCGATTTTAATGAAACTTGACATGCATGTTTATAACCCAAAGATCCTGGTTCCTTTCGATATTTGCGCCTATCAGAACATAATTTCCTGAATTACGGCCCCTGATTGTCCGAAAAATCACCTATTTTAGCCTGTGGTACCTCTGGAGGTCACAATTATTATTCGATTTGAAAATACGTTTGATTATATCACCGTTACACCCTTAGGAAGGTTGAGATCAAATTTGGACCAAAATGGCCGCCATTCGTACGCGAATACTGTTAAAAAATGGTATATCAAGGTTGTGGACCCTGTAGAGGTAACAATTTTAATTCGATTTTGATGAAACTTGAAATGCATGGTTAAAACTTAAAGATCTTGGTTCCTTTCAATATTTGCGCATATCGGATTGTAACTTCCCGAATTATGGCCTCTAATTATACGCAAAATCGCCTTGGTTTAGCTTGTGGTACCACTGGAGGTCACAATTATTATCCGATTTGAAAAACCGTTTGTTTATATCATCGTTACACCCTAAGAAAGGCTTAGTTCAAATTTAAGAAAAATTGGACCAAAATGGCAGCCATTCGTATGCGAATACTGTTAAAAAATGGTATATCAAGGTTGTGGACCCTGTAGAGGTAACAATTTTAATTCGATTTCGATAAAACTTGAAATGCATGGTTAAAACTTAAAGATCTTGGTTCCTTTCGATATTTGCGCATATCGGATCGTAACTTTCTGAATTATGGCCCCTGATTATACGCAAAATCGCCTTCCTTCGTTTAGCTTGTGGTCCCTCTGGAGGTCACAATTATTATCTGATTTAAAAAATCGTTTCATTATATCATCGTTACGCCCTAAGGAAGCTTGAGTTTGAATTTCGGAAAAATTGGACCAAAATTGCTATACAAAATGGCCGCCATTCGTACGCGAATACTGTTAAAAAATGGTATATCAAGGTTGTGGACCCTGTAGAGGTCACAATTTTAATTCGATTTTAATGAAACTTGAAATGCATGGTTATAACCCAAAGATCTTGGTTCCTTTCGATATTTGGGTATATTGGATTATAACTTCCTAAATTATGGCCCCTGATTATACGCAAAATCGTCTTTGTTTAGCTTGTGGTCCCTCTGGAGGTCACAATTATTATCCTATTTAGAAAATCATTTGATTATATCACCGTTACACCCTAAGGAAGGTTGAGTTCAAATTTCGAAAAAATCAGACCAAAATGGCAGCTGTTCCTACGCGAAAACTGTTAAAAAATGGTATATCAAGGTTTCGGACCCAGTATAGGTCACAATTTTGATTCAATTTTGATGAAACTTTAAATGCATGGTTATAACCCAAAGATCTTGGTTCCTTTCGTTATTTGCACATGTCAGATCATAACTTCCTGAATTATGGCCCCTGATTGTCTGAAAAATCGCCTATGGTCCCTCTGGAGGTCATGATTATTATCCTTTTTTTACCATCTAGTCTATCCAAAATTCCAAATGGTGTAATAAAAAAATTAGGTGTTGAGGCATTTTAGTCAATATTTCTATTGATTGTATCCAAATTCTAGCAGACAAATACGCTCATTGAACATGCCAAGTACTTGATTTACCGGTCTTATGCTTACAACAGAAAACACTAACTTGGAGTAAATCAAAGGCGGGAAAGGAATTTATATAATATCATGATTATCAAGACGCTTTCTATATGACCCCGACAGAAATTCAATCGTTTATTATTAATATAATACTATCACTAATACATAATAATCTATCAGGAACAATGATCTATATATAGATCAGTGATCGGGAGTTCAAACGTCATGGACTCATGGAAAGACTTGACAACCGAATAATAATCTTCAACCCAAATGACTCGATACCATAACAAAACTACTCTTTGCGATTTTCGGATACAATAATATTTTTTAAACTTTTCAAGCTCGAATAATGATTTAACTTGTTAGGCCAAACTGAATCAAGTCTGTGAATCCACCCAAAGATCTTAGTTCCTTTCGATAGTAACTTCCTGAATTATGGCCATTGATCACTTCAAAATATCTTGTGAGCGCTCTTGAGACTAAATATATCATCCGATTGACTTAAGATTAATACACAGAGTTTGAGGTCTTGAGACAAACAAGTATTTTGAATTTGGATAAATTGAACAGTTAAACCCATGATATTATATGTTTCGTATACAAAACGTCAGCATGGAGGAGAACTTTATCAAAGCCAAACAAATTGTAATGAATTTATGATAATTACCTAATGAGTTGCTGCTCTTAATCAGATTTTAGTGTATTATGATAAATGTTTCATTACCGAAAAAAGTAAAAATATGCGACAACTCTTTTTAACTGCCCAGACGATTTAGCTGATGTGTGTGTGTGTTTCGTTGCCTGGCAACCTATCTTTTAGCTTGTGGTCCCACTGGAGGTCACAATTATTATCCGATTTAAAAAAAAAAGTTTAATTATATCACAGTTACACCGTATTGAATTGTGTGTTCGAATTGTGTAAAAATCGTACCAAAATTAACAGACAAAATGACCGTCAGTTGTACGCGAATAGTGTAAAAAAAAATATGGTATATCAAAGTCATGAACCGTGTAGAGGTCACAATTTTAATTAGAATTCAATGAAACTTGAAATGTATGTTTATAACCTGAAGATCTCTGTTGCTTTCGATATTTGTACATATGACGGATCGTAGCTTCCTGAAATATGGCCCCTGATTGTACGAAAAATAGCCTTTTTATATACACCCACATTGAAATGTGGTCATATATTTTCGTTGCTCCCAACCGTCGTTCCGGCTCTAGAGGCTAAAGTTAATATCCTAATTTATACACAGTGTTTAAGGTCGTAAGATGAAGAACCCTATTGATTGTCAGCGATTTCCGATAATAACTGTCAGAGTTATGGCCCTTGATGACGTCAAAAAATCTTGTTGACGCTCTAGAGGCTAAAGTCAATATCTGATTGACTTTAAATTTATACAGCCTATTTATTTTTATACGCCCACATTGAAATGTGGTCGTATATTGTATATTGTCGTCGCCCGCGACCGTCCGCTCTAGAGGCTAAAGTTAATATCACTTTGAAGTTAAATTTATACACAGTGTTTACGGCCATGAAACAAAGAAGCCTATTTATTTTCAGCAATTTCCAATAATTGCTCGTAGAGTTATGGCCCTTGATCACTTCAAAAAATCTTGTGGACGCTCTTCAGTGTCTCAAACAAACATTTTCAAGCACAGGCCCGCAGGACCCGTGTGAAACCTGATCATGCGGGTCCTTCAGGTGACATGCAGGCCCCACCATGGTGGTATTTTATTTCGCGAATTTTTGCTCATATTCCCGTTGAATCTGTTGTCTGTCCGACACATCATGCTACGCGTATACACCTTCTAAGGTGTGGTACCTAGTAAGTCAAGTATTTCAATATAGCCTATTCAATGTAGCCTATTGTTATTGTTTACGGGATTCTTGTTTACAAGCCAGGTGAAGAACACAGGAAAGGAAGTACAAAGCGACTGCATGCGCATGCGTAAGTTAAAATTGTCATCATCGATTGACATGAAAATACATCATACTGAAGGACTACGGTATTAGTAACTTGCGAAAGAAAAAGAGAAAAAAAGACAAAATCGAATTTGTGTGTTATTTCAATTTCATGCGAACAATTCTATTCATAATTACATAATTTAGGGGTTTTATTATTAAACTTCGTGAACTTAAACAGTTACAAACTAATCCTGACGCTGCCGTAAACTCGCTTAGCCAGCCCGAGATTGTTAGCACCATAGCCTATAGCCATCAACAATCAGGGGCTGGTTACGCGAAGTTAGGCAAAACAAGAGCTTCTGTCATGTCGATGACAAATAAACAATGACCGTCGACGCTCGTATAAACTATCAAAGACTTAGGGATTGCGTTTCTATGACATTTCCAGTACCATTTCCAAATTTGTCGTATGCTGACACTTACTAAGTGATGTAAAAAGGCGGAGGCCCTGCGGACCCTAGTAAATAGGCAAGCGGGAGTCCTCCGATAAATCAGTCGGCCTCCGGACCGACGTATGTGTCGAACACTGACGCTCTTGAGGCTCCTGTTAATAACCGATCGACCTTAAATTTATACACAGTATTTAAAGTCATGAGACGAAGAACTATTGATTTTCAGCAATTTCTGATTATTTCTTTTAGAATTATAGCCCTTGATCACTTTGAAGTAAAATTTATACACAGTGTTTAAGGTCATGAGACGAGGAAGCCTATTGATTTTCAGCGATTTCCGATAATTACTGTCAAAGTTATGGTCCTTGATCACTTCTAAACATCTTGTGGACGCTCTAGAGGCTAAAGTTAATATCCGATTGTCATTAAATTAATACACAGTGTTGACGGTCATGAGATGAACAATCCAGGATATTAAATGTTTCGTATACTAAACGTTGGCATGGAGGAGAAATTTATCAAAGCCAAACAAATTCGACTGATAATCTGATAATTACATAATGAGTTGTTACTTTTAATCAGATTTTAGTCTATTATAAATGTTTCATTACCGAAAAAAGTAGAATATGTGACATCTCTTGTTGACTGCCTGGGCGATTTAGCTGCTGTGGGCGTATGTTTCTCCTGGCATCCTATATTTTAGCTTGTGGTCTCTCTAAAGGTCACAATTATTACCTGATTTAAAAAAATGTGATTATATCACGGTTACTCTATATTATCAAGGTTGTGGACCTTGTAGAGGTTATAATTTTAATAAGATTTTGATGAAACTTGAAATGCATGTTCAAATTGTAACTTAATAAATTAAATGGCCTTTGATTGTAGGAAAATCACTTTCTGTTTTGCTTCTTCTCTATCCATCTCTTGAAAATGTGGGTGTATCCTGCCTGGTCGTATATTGGCGTCGCCCGGTCCGTACGTACGTCTGTACGTCGATCGTCCACAATTTTTTGTGAACACTCTACAGACTACATTTATCACCTGATTGTTTTGAAATTGATATATATTGTTTACATGAGTGAGATGAAGAAGCCTATTGATTTTCAGTGATTTCCGATAATCACTGTCAGAGTTATGACCCTTGATCTCTTCAAAAAATCTTGTGGACGCTCTAGAGGCTAAAGTTAATAACCAATTGACTTAAAATTTATACAGTGTTTAAGGTCATGAGACGAAGAAGCCTATTAATTTTCACCAATTTCTGATAATTACCGCCAGAGTTATGGCCCTTGATCATTTTGAAATATCTTGTGAACGCTCTAGAGGCTAAAGTTAATATCCGATTGACTTGAAATTTATACACAGTGTTGAAGGTCATGAGACGAAGAATCCTATTGATTTTCAGCGATTTATTAAAATTACTTTTATGGCTCTTGATCACTTCAAAAATTCTTGTGGACACTATTAGAAGCTAAAGTTTACTACATCCGATTCACTTTAGATTGAAACACAGAGTTTAAGGTCTTGCTTGCGACTAACAATTATATAGATTTTTAATGAATTTTGATAACTTGAACAGCTAAATCCATGATATTAAATATTTCATATACTAAACATTAGCATGGAGGAGAACTTTATCAAAGCCAAACAAATTGTAATGATTTTCTGATAATTACTTTATGAGACTTTATGAGTTGTTACTCTTAATCAAATTTTAGTGTATTATAAATGTTTCATTACTGAAAAAAGTTAAAATATACGACAACTCTTGTTGACTGCCCGGACGATTTAGCTGCTGTGGGCGTATATTTCGTTGCCTGGCAACCTATCTCTTGATATTATTTTTTCAATATCAAATTTTCATGTGGACGTATATTGTCTTTGCCTTTGGACGTCCACAATTGTTTGTGGCCACACATCCGGGGCCGGTTGTTCAAAGCCTCGTTATCTTTAATGATCCGTTAACTTTAACGGACAGAAAGAATGTTGCTGAAAATAAAGGCCCCGAACATTCTGTGGTGCAAATTTTTTCTACAGATTTATTCTAATATAAAGAATAAAGTATTCTATAGTGTTTCTGTAGTGAATTTAACGGAAAGTTAACAAACAACAGTCACCAAGATGTGTCCGTTAAAGTTAACGGATCGTTAAAGATAACGGAGCTTTGAGCAACCGGCCCCAGGTCATAATTCTTGTCTGATTTTGATGAAAATTGAAATATAGGTTAATCTCCAAAAGATCTTGGCTGCATTCGATATTGGCATGTATCGAATCGAAACTTCCTGGATTAAGGCCCCTAATTGTACAAAATATCACGTTTTTAGCTTGTGGACCCTATAGCAGTCACAAGTTTGAGCAGATTTTGATGAAACTTGACATGCATGTTTATAACCCAAAGATCTTGGTTCCTTTTTGTCCAGCAGTTTTGGTCCAATTTTCACGAAACTCAACCTTCATTACGTTGTAATGCTGATATATTCAAGCGGTTTTTATAATCGGATAATAACTGTGACCCTCAGAGGGACCACGAGCTAAATAAGGGCAATTTTTCCTACAATCGGGGGCCATATTAAGGAAGTCTGATAAGCACAAATATCGAAAGGATCAAGATCTATAGGTTATCAACATACATTTCAAGTTTCATCAAAATCAGATTAAAATTGTGACCTCTCCGTAAATTTCATGAGGGACTCGATTTCCAATATAGACAAAGCTAAAAAAAAAATTCAGACAATTTTATACCTTACCTTACAAATTTTAGGAATTTGTTATTTATTACAACGACATCCAAATGGAATGGGCGTCCTTGCTAAGTTTGTTTGTAATGTATGTACAGCAAAACTCTGCTATATGGTAAACAATGAGGTCATGTGGGACCGCCTCACCTAGAAATTATGTCCCTTTATCTTTAGCGAGGACACACGTTAAGATAAAACATTTTGATTTAATTTTCAAGTGAAAATTGTGGCAAACTTAACAATAATAAAACGTAAATATTGGGGACACAAAATTTAATTAGCAACGAAATCTTAGATTCTCTGCTGCATGTTTTGTGAAAATATTTGGAAATATAAGTCCTGTGTTCAACATGGTCCAGTTGTTAAAATGTTGAGTACAAATTGTAACACAAAATTTGGGGACACCACAAATTGCAATATGAAAAATTAAACCTCAAACCAATTTTCTATGTAGCTGCGGTTATATCTTAGTTCAGGAAAAAGGAAAAATCAGATTTTACATTGTCGACTTTGCCTTACCTGTAGTGACTTAAATGGTCCTAAGTTCTTAAGGTACATTTCAGACAGCCCTGTCTGCGCTTGCGGTCATGATTTTGAAGTTGCCTATCATTACCTTTTAACCCCTCTACATTCTGATGCACGTGAACTTTCTATTTTTATCTTACCCAAACACCTTATTTCAATACATACATTATTAAATGGAACTAATGATATTACTATCTCAAGTATGATCTTCCAACATGTTCATAGATTTCTAGACAGGTCCGGAAGGTTCAATTAAAAATTTCAATTAGATATTTATCCAATAGTTTAAAATATGTATTTGGCAAACCTGAAATTGAAATTGTAATATATGTACATAGCCATGTTTTGTTTATTTTATTGTTATACTAGTCAGTTAGATTTTATTGTGGTTTCTTTTTGTATATATTTTCTGTTATATAGCAGGAGAGAGGTAATATAGGCCTAGCCTGTTCCTCAATCCTTTTCTAAGAATAAAATATTGTTTTTTAAAAAAAATCAATTAATCTTTATACGCCCACACAGATTGTGACTGACAAACTAAAAATGTACTGAATGGATAAATCCCCTCTGTTTTACGAAAAAAAACCTCGCTGCTTAGTTCTGAATGGAGTTACGAAAAAGAAGTGTTTGTATCTTTAGAATAAAGTTCAATTGCCTTTAAATGGCATTTAGTTTCACCCTCGAGATATCTCGCGGACTCTCGAGCATCCGTTGAAATGTCTATCAAGTTATCGGTATCGGTAGATCTATTTGGAGTAGGCCTACTGCATGTATCATCCTCAAAGATGTTATTTTTGGCATAGTGCTAGCCTACAATGTGGACTGGATTAAGTGTTTTTATGTAAATATAGTAAATATCAAGGCCGGGTGACTTGCAAGGGATTTATTGTCTGCTCGAATCTGGGGACCTTGCACTCGCATGAAATTTTTAAGACCTTTTTTGTCGCACAGATAGCACAACGTGGAAGTGGCTACTCAGTTTATACATCAGTTACTATTCTACATTTCTCTTAAAAATATTGGGACGGACAAATTGACAGGAACAATAAAATTTGTGTCCAGGCTTTAAGTAATCAATTTTAATACATATTAACAGGAATTAAAGTAGCTAAGTCTCTAACTCAATATCATCCAAAATCTTCAACATTGAAAACACAAATTATTTGTCAATTCAAATCAACAATGATATCCAATATTAAAACAAAATAAACATTACCATTGGTACACGAATCATATACCATAATGCGTTTCAGCCCCAGTTGTAACAAGTGAATCAGGGGGGGGGGGGGGTGAGGCTAGACACATTACACCAAATTAAACTGCGACACCATATTCCCATGTAGACCTAGAAATTGACAAAAATGGGTCGCAAAGCATATAAAACTGTAATATAAATGTATTTGAACTAGTTTACATTCATTGGTTTCCGTTTTTACTCCAATTTCAAAAAAGCTATATACAGCGAAATAAGCCTTGCAGTCTCAATCTAGTCCACATTTCTAGCGCCTGGTTATTCCAGTCTACATTCTGTCGCTTGATGCAATGCAATGTGTCTAGCCTCGTCCCTCGATACAACTGGAGCTGAAGCGCATTATGGTACATGATTCGTGTACCAATGTTTTAAAAAATATTTTATCTTAAATATCGGATATCAGAAGCTCATCTTTTCCCAGTAAGTTTACATCATCAATGTTGATTTAATTTGACAAATAATTTGTGTTTTTGATGTCGAAGATTTTGGAGAATTTTGAGTTACTGACTTGAGTCATTCCATGTCAACTGGACAAATGGTGGGAACATGACCCCCTCCCAAATTTTTTTTAAAAAAAATACATGTTATAGTATATGGCCTTAAACTAAGAAATCCAAAATTTTACCTCTCTGGGTTGGAATATCGCTATGATATGGCCATTTGAAATAAGGATACTAAAATAGATCATAAATTCAGTAATTTTATTGAGGTTTTCAGATGCTTTAAACCAACATTTCTAATAGGAGTAGAACCCTTTAACTTTGTAATTTAAGATAACTTTTGGTGAAGATTATGAATTTAGCATCATACTCATTGTCCAATGCATACTATTGTACTGCAAAATTGGCATAGTTAATGTCAGTTTGTCTTGTATCAATTTACAAAAGATTCTAAGTCGGTGGGATATCATCCTCCTAGAGTGTTCCGTTTAATTAGAGCTAATCCTACTACTCCCTGCTGGACTGAGTGGGTATTATTGTCACTAATTATGACTGGTCAGTGGTCCTTTTACTGACCAATCACTGACTTCGTTACAAAGGTATTACCTTTAAAACAGAACGTTTAATTAGGGCAACTGTGTTTACATAACGTTACGTCATGGCTGCACGTTTTTTTTATGCTATATTAACCAGCGCATAGCAGGATATTACAGCAAAACTAACTGTGTTACAAACGAGGCTATCGGTATTGACGTAAAGTAAACAATAATGTATGATAACGAACAGACTTTCAACGTTTTTAATAGCTTAAATCTTTGTCCAAAATATTAAGGAAGACCTAAGATTAAACGACGGACTGTCATGTTACTGTACGTAAGTGGTAGATTTGATTGAACGAGAAGAATAGACACACTTACTTAAAAGTTCAAGAATCCGAACCGAATCCAGCAATGGCCAGAGAGGGATTTCTCGGGCCGTTGCTTCAGGAATATGGTGGGATATATACTTTTCCAAAAATTCAGTCTCGAAATTCAATGCACATTCTCACTTTCAATTTTGGCCATGTGGGACACAGGTTAAAATTCTGGAAAAGTTTACTTGCTTGTGTATTCGAAGGCTTATATTTTTAATTGGTACTTAAAATATGTGCGGTGATGGAGTTTTAATGACTGTTGTCCAAATTGTTAACTTTTCACGTTGATTTTAAAATAACTTCTAACTGACTTAAACTCCTCAAACATTTCTATGTAGCGTGACTTTTTTTTCGTAATATACAAATATATAATCAATTTGGATGTAAATGTACATTGTATTGTTCTAATTTTATATTGCCTTCAAAATTAGAACAAAATGGTTCATTACGCTTTACGAATTAGAATAATGAGTTTTGACGATCAGATTGAAAGTATTTCTGAAAGACTAAACCTCTCATATTTGTCATTTTAGATCAACTCTTAACATAGAATAAGAATAAAGACTCCAGTTCATTTTAGTTTTGCTTTAAAACAGGTGAAAACGTGCTTATCAAGTTAAAGTACAACCTTACGTAGTGTCACTAGCTCAAGACCCATCAAAACTACAGGCAGCAATCCTTAACGCATCGTCTTGAAACTGTATACTTTTTATATGCCCACATTTTCATGTGGACGTATTATGTCGTCGCCCCTGTCCGTCCGTTCGTCCACAATTGTTTGTGGACTCTCTACAGGTCACAATTCTTGTCCGAATTCGACGAAACTTCAAATATAGGTTTATCCCCAATAGATCTCGGCTGCTTTCGTTATTGGCATGTATCGGATCAAAACTTGACATGCATGTATATAACCTAAAGATCTTGGTTCCTTTCGATATTTGCGCCTATCGGAACGTAATATCCTGAATTATGGCCCCTGATTGTCCGAAAAAACACTTATTTTAGCTTGTGGTCCCTTTGGAGGTCACAATTATTATCAGTTTTGAAAAACTGTTTAATTGTATCACTGTTACAACCTAAGGAAGGTTGAGTTTGAATTTCGGAAAAATCGGACTAAAATTACCATACACTAATACTGTTAAAAAATGGTATATCAAGGTTGTGGACCCTGTAGAGGTCACAATTTTCATTTGATTTTATGCATGGTAATAACCCAAAGATCTTGGCTCTTTTCGATATTTGCGCATATCGGATTGTAACTTCCTGAATTATGGCCCCTGATTATACGCAAAATCGCCTTTGTTTAGCTTGTGGTCTCTCTGGAGGTCACAATTATTATCCGATTTAAAAAATCGTATGATTATATCACCGTTACACACTAAGGAAAGCTGACTCTATATTTCAGGAAAATCAGACCAAAAATGCCATACAAAATGGCCGCCTTTTAAAAGCAAATACCATTAAAAAATGGTATATCAAGGTTGTGGACCCTGTAGAGGTTACAATTTTAATTTGATTTTGATGAAACTTGAAATGCATGGTTATAACCCAAAAATCTTGGTTCCCCTTGTTATTTGCACATATCGGATCATAACTTCCTGAATTATGACCCCTGATTGTCCGAAAAATCACCTATGGTCCCTCTGGAGGTCACGATTATTATCCTATTTAAAAAAAACGTTTCACTCTATCACCGATACACCCTACCAGTGTCCGAAACAAACATTTTCAAGTGCAGGCCCCACTAAGATGGTATTTTATTTCGCGAATTTTGGTCATATTATTCCGTTTGCATCTGTTGTCTGTCCAACACATCATGCTACGCCTTCTTCTAAGGCGGAGTACTTGTGTTGGTCAAGTATTTCCACATGACTAATAACTTAGCCTATTGTTATTGTTTACGGGATTCGTGTTTACAAGCGACTCGGGCGAAGAACATGGGAAAGGAAGTACAAAGCGACTGCATGCGCATGCGTAAGTATAAAATTGTCATCATCGATTGACATGACAATAAATCATACTGAAGGACTACGGTTTTAGTAACTTGTGAAAGAGAAAGAGAAAAAAAGACAAAATCGAATTAGTGTGTTATTTTAATTTTATGCGAACAATTCATTTCATAGACCAGGTACATCACTTAGGGGTTTTATTATTAAACTTCGTGAACTTAAACAGAAACAAACTAATCCTGGCGCGTGGTGTTGACGAATGATGCTTCCGTAACCTCGCTTAGCCAGCCCGAGATTGTTAGCACCATAGCCTATGGCCATCAACAAATCCGGGGCTGGTTACGCGAGTCGATGTTAGGCAAAACAAGAGCTTCCGTCATGTCGATGACAAATAAACAATAACCGTCGACGCTCTTAATCGTATAAACTATCGAAGACTCAGAAATTGCGTTTCTATGACAGTTACAGTACCATTTCCAAATTTGTCGTATGCTGACACTAACTAAGCGATGTAATAAGGCGAAGGCCCGGCGGACCCTAGTGAAATAGGCAAGCAGGAGTCCTCCGATAAATCAGGCGGCCTCGGGCCACCGGACCGACGTATGTGTCGAATACTGCACCCCACGGAAGGTTGAGTTCGAATTTCTAGAAAATCGGACCATAATTGCTACACAAAATGGCCGCTGTTTGTACGCGAATAGTGTAAAAATATGGTATATCAAAGTTGTGGACCCTGTCGAGGTCACAATTTTAATTTCGATTTTGATGAAACTTGAATTGCATGTCTATAATTTAAAGATCTTGATACTTTTCGATATTTGCGCATATCAAATTGTAACTTAATGAATTATGACCTTTGATTATAGGAAAAATCACTTTCGGTTTCGCTTGTTCTCTATCCATCTCTAGAAAATGTGGGCGTATCCTGCCTGGCAGCCGCTGGTTCTTTATACCCTAAGGATGTTCCCAATTGTTTTTGGTGCGTACAAGACACCCGAGGGAAAAGAGTCACACTCAACTTTTGCATATGTCAGTTTGTCTCCTACAAGCCAAGATTCTTAATGGATTGTCTTGAAGTTGGGCATACTTATTCTTTTTACCCTAAGAATGATTGCTATTCTTTTTTGTCTGACCTACCCCAGGGGCAGAGCAATGCCTATTTTTTCTTTGTGTGTCTGTGTGTTTTGTTATCTTGAAAACTTTTCATACTTATTCCTTATACCTTTAGAATGACTATTATTATATTTCGTCATATCACTTCCGGTCATAAATAAGAGAGTAGCACGTGCTGCAGATTGTCATTGTAAAGTTTACACTTGAACTGAGATTATGTGGTCTTCTATTTGCCGCACTGAGTCTTGGCTCAGTTGTTCAAGGCGTTATACTAAGTCATTTATTTGATATTTGTCTGCCGCATTTATTTTATTTTTTGAAAAAGAGTCGCCGTGAGTCGCGGACTCGTTTGTGGCAAGATGGCCGACGACAAACAGAAAAAGAACTTGAGAAGTTCGTCTGTTGGTAAAGTTGATTTGGAGTGGGAAGATTTAGACCTAGCCTTACTAGAGGATAGTACCGATGTTTATACGGAACTTTCCAGCCAAAAATCTAAGGAGAAATGTGATGAATGTCCAGTTATGGCGAGTCAGCTGACGAAGTCAAAAATCGCCTCGACTTTAGCTTTGCCTTTACCGTCAACTTCTCGTTCTAAACTGCACGCTGGTCAGAGAAGCAGTAAAAAATCTTCAAAAGATTCATCGACTCATTCGACCGTCAATATTGAAATAAAAAAAATTCTGAAAGACATTCAGGAAAAACAAGAACAAGCCGCCAGACTTGTCACCTTAGAAAATCAATCATATTATGATGAAGAATATGATGAACGATATGAACTTGAAACGGACGAGGAGTCTTATATTGATGCAGGCCAAAACCATCCTGGCCATAAACGGGAATTAGTTCCGTCACCCTCAAAGGATGATAATGGTGGCGATACCGAGAATAGGTTTTCATCATTGTCAAAACGTTTCAAACCTTGATGTAGTACTGGCTAATAATGTAAATGAACTATCCAAAAATGGTATGAGTGAGGACCAGTACAATGCTCTAACTAAGGATGAAGTTACAGCCCGTCCGAAAAATTGTGATGGTTTGGTACTGGTAAAAACAAACCAATTTGTATGGGACATTATGACACCAGAATTGAGGAGTTCTGATCAGAAAATGCAGGCCATTGAAAGTTCGGTTATCAAGTCTGCAATCATATTGAGTAAAGCAGTAGATTCTCTTGCAGATCTAGCCGAAACTTCTTACTTGCTGAGTACAGCCATACCAGATATTATAGATAAACTGAACGACAGTTTAGCCCTTTTGGGTACTAGAAGAACGTGGAAAAGGTGATTTTGAGATTATGATTATACATATGATTTTATTAGTTTTTCAAGTAGATCTCGGCATTCTTCTCACAAAACTTTTTACAGATTGAAAATCGGATGAAAATTTATTTTTTTATTGAGGCTCGAAGTTGCGATTTTTGACTTTTCGCGGAAGAAAGGTTTTTCAACACATTGAATAGGTCATTTTTGGTGTTTTTTGCAATACCATACTTAATTTCATATCAAAACTATCAAAAATGTGGATGTAAATTCATGAAATACAACTTTGAGGCAAACTATGTATAAATTTTCAAATTCTTGTAATAATTTTTCTCGTTTTCTTAGCAACTCCAAAATACCTAGGTTTTCTCAAAAATTCCATTTTGCCAACGTGATTTTGGTCAATTTTTTCATCAAAAATGGTCTTGTCCATGTTATATCTGAAATAATTAACCTGGTTGTTATGCATTTTAAAATCAGTAGCTATCAAGTAAGATAAACAGAAAAAAAATTAGCAAAAATATCCATATGCCTTATCTCAAGAGCTAGATATGTGTTCATTTTTGAACAATTGTCCGCGGCACACATTTGCCTATTTTGGGGGCGTTTTGGGGCGATTAATAAAATAAGAAAGAATGGGGATACACAAGTGTAATTATGGGAATATGTCAAAAAGTTTGTGAATTTTTAAAATTACATATTTCCAATCTGCCATTTATTATCAATTTTGGTTGCCATAGCCACCGAAACGGAAAAAATGCCATTTTTGACCATTTTCAACGGTCTTTACCGTAACTCAAAAAATGATCACTAGATTTAAAAATAGGCATTTTAAAATATTTGAAACCTGTGTAATGATACAGATTTTATAAGTTCAAGCAAAATATTAAGGAAATTGGGTGGTTACCATGGCAACCACTTTATATTTTTAAAAAATGCATCATTTTCCGATAATTTTCTCATTAATATTAATTTTTATATTATTTTAAGTCAGTAGCTACTGGGGAAGATTGAACAAATAAATAATAACAACATATTTATATGCCATCTCTTTATATACTGGAAAGGGGTTCACTTTGAAAAAAACATTACGCAATAGGAAATTGCCCAATTTTAGGCCTAAAAAAATATATGAAGGAATTGAGATTTTCAAGTGAAATTTTGTGTACAGCTCCAACAGTTTTAGATATTTTAAATTTAACATATCTTTACCCTTGTATATAATTTCATATAATGTTGTTATTATGTTATAGTAACCAAACTGAAAAAAAAAACCCTCCAAAAATGCAATATTTATATCATTTTCAACGAATTTGGCCATAAAGATAGGTATTAAATATTTCCCCAAAATCACAATGATTTAAACATAATAAATAATTAGTTTAAGAACCGATATATAATGATAAAATATTGAATAAACTGTGAGTGGAACTTTCTTCTTTGTGACACTGACAATCAATTATCTGATTGACGGACGGCTAATTCTTTTGAAATTCCAATATTATTTGGGTATTACAATGGTCAGAAATCATATTATTATAATATTATTATCCCTACCTACGCTAAGTAAAAGTGTGTTCAATTCAACCGTACGGGAAATGGTTCTCATCGTGGCGTACCGTGTTGATAATATTTTCCGATTTCATTTTCATTCGTGTGCACATTAAATACTTTAAATTAGGCATCATAACAAAGAATTTAGTAATTTAGAACATTGAAGTACGTGTCCATGTTACGCAATTTATTAATTGTCGAAAAATATTTGGTTTTAAACATCCAGAGGAGACGTGCGATCTACTCTAGGTGAACATGTGAGTTCCGACTAGAGCTATTTTTAACGTTGAACTTCGACCCAATGTTTTCGGTACGGGTCCTCTTATTGGACAATCCTTGTAAACATAATTATCATTGGTTAAGGTTTATTTTTTTCGCGGGAATTTAGCAATTGCACTTTGACCTGTCGCTGAATAATAATAGAAAGACCATATATGGGAGCAGTCACGTGGCACAACAGTGGTTCTGGTAGTAGTCGAGACGAGAATGAATTCTTACTTTGATTGCTCTAATTTATATAATAATAGTCATGATAAACCCTGAATTTTTTTGCAGGCAAGTCCTTTATTTATATAAAACACACCACGTCCCCTTGTTCACAACGTAACAACTCGGTCTAGACTTAGAGATTTTTCTCAACGTAACCATGCTTTTCTTTGACATTGCAGACGACGTCATGGCTTCCGATTGCGTTATTTTTCTATTCTGAAAAAATCACGTTGTATACCATTTTCAAGTGCTCAATTTTTGAGCTTACTATGCTCCGATTTTGTTGATTTTAATAGCATTGAAACGACAATAAAACGAAGTTTCGATCGTACCTGGATGCGATATTGACAAATCGCCCCAAAAAAAGATTTTGTGAATTGAATTTTCAACTTTAAAAAAAATGCCTGATATTTCAAAATGCTAACATCGCATCCAAGACCGATCGAAATGTCGTTCATTTGTCTTTCTAATGATATTAGAATAAAATAATAATATTAATTATAAGCTCTAAAAAAAGCACTTGAAGTGGGGTACCCCCATTTAAAAACGTGACAAAAAATTTCAGCGTAACGTCAAAACACGGGAAATTGACGTTTTTAAACTTACGTTTATGAAATTGATAAATTGAACACATACATAAAAATTATATCAAACAAAAGCACAGGATATCTGCTTCCAAAATATTTTAAAATTATTACAAAAGATTAAATAGCCAGTGTATGACGTTAAGTTTAAAGGGGTTACAAATCGGAAAAAAACGACTTTCTTCCAACTTGAGCAATGGAGCTGTGACACCTACTAGAAGGGACTTCATAAAGGCTGATCTACGCCCAGAATTTTCGCACTTGTGTGCACAGTCACAGCCTTTCACCACTTTTTTATTAGGAGATGATGTGCCTAAGTTAGCCAAAGAAATAGCCGACTGCAGTCGCATTGGCCAGAAATTACAGAACTTTCCCCAAAGAAGTTCCTTTTCAAGAGGTAGACCCTGGAGAGGTAGATCTAGAGGGCGATATGTATCCAAAAGCACAAGCTAATTTCAAGTACTTTTAAAAAAACTACAGACGGGGCAGTATGCCCCAGAATCTGAGAAGCTAAAGTCAATAGACTCAACTAATAAGGTGAGTTTCTCGGCAGGGCGCTTGAAATATTTTTCCTCCGCATGGAAGGAAATAACTTCTGATTCTCATGTTCTAGATATAGTCAAACACTGTCAAATTGAATTTATAGATGGGATCTCGCCAAATCAACATAACTTTAAATTTGAACCTAAATTTAACACTCGAGTGAAGCTATTGAATCAGATATTTCTAATATGGTCAAAACTAAGGTTCTTATTGAGGTAACCCCTCAGTCAAATCAATTTCTTTCGCCAATTGTTGTAAGTCCTAAGAAAAATGGAGAGTTTCGCATGATTTGGCTCATGTTATTGGTCTTATCATATCCTGTTTTACGGCCGAAGAATTACGGGCCATTATTTTATCGAATTTTTGGATTCGAGTAAGGTACAGGCTCTAAGGGAAAAGCAAGGTAACTTGGATAATTTTGTTCTTCTCACACATGATATGCAGTCTGAACTTGCATGGGGGTATACAAATATACATAGTCAAATACGCCATATCTCACATGGAAATCCAAATATCACAATAACAGACTCTTCTCTCCAAGGATGGGGAGCTGTTTTGGAATCTGTTGCTAAAACAGGGGGACAATGGACATGTTCAGAGAAACAGAATCATATCAATTATCTAGAAATGTTGGCTGTTTTATTTGCCCTAAAATCGTTTAAAACTCATTTGCAGTCGTTTATGCATGTGAAGCTCTTGTGTGAGAACACTACAGCAGTCAGCTATATTAACAATATGGGTGGCATGAAGTCTGCATCTTGTAACTTGGCAGCTAGGAAAATATGGTTTTGGTGTATAGACCATAATTTGTGGATTTCCGCCTCTCATATTGCAGGGAAATCAAACACTGATGCTGATTTCTGCTCAAGAGTTTTCAACGACCGCACTGAATGGAAATTGAAGACATCAATATTTCAATCTATATGTCAAAAATTTGTCACTCCAACAATTGATCTCTTCGCTTCAAGGCTCAATAAACAAGTGTCTTGTTTTGCATCTTGAGAGTCCAGACACAGAATCTTTATTCGTGGATTCATTTACAGTCAATTGGAATCAATTTGAGTGTGTAAATATTAGTCCTCCTTTCAGCCTATTGGG
The DNA here is from genome assembly GCA_917208275.1 of Patella pellucida. Classification (NCBI taxonomy): domain Eukaryota; kingdom Metazoa; phylum Mollusca; class Gastropoda; family Patellidae; genus Patella; species Patella pellucida. The sequence continues at coordinate 32,753,372 of OU795041.1, read as the reverse complement.
ACGCTGTATCAAGAAGATACGAGAGGACGAAGCTACAGGAGTAGTTATTGCCCCTCTATGGCCAACCCAAGCTTGGTTTGCCCATCTAATGGAACTACTTATTCATCTACTTTTATTGATTCCGAAAATGAAAGACTTGCTGACATTGACACACAAACAGAATCAGAGCCATCCTCTTCGACGAAAGTTGGTATTGATCGCTTGCCATGTCTCTGGAAATCATATAAAGAACAAGGTCTTTCTGAACAGTCTACAAGAATTCTCCTGTCTTCCTGGAAAACTGGGACTAAAAAACAATATGCCATGTTCATTAAGAGATGGATACATTACTGTGGTCAAAAGAAGATTAGTATCATTCAATCATCTTTAGCAGATGTTACAAGTTTAATCACAGAACTTTTTGAAACTGGGTTAAGCAATAGCTCCCTAAACACAGCAAGGTCCTGCATTATCAGTGATGGGAATCATTATTCAAGGACATTCTGCTGGAACTCATCCAGTTATATCAAAATGTAAGAGGTGTGTGTTTAATTTGAGGCCCTTTGAAACCGCGACACATGGGCACATGGGATGTAGGTAAAGTTTTGCTTTACTTGAAGAAGCTTTCCCCAGTGAAGGACTTAAGTTTGAAAGACTTAACTCTGAAACTTACAATGCTAATTGCACTGACAAATGTGTTACGAGTACATGCTATTCATCTTTTATCTATAAAGAATATGGTTAAAACTAAATGTGAATTTTCTTTTAAACTCAGTGGTTTACAAAAACAGAGCAGACCAGGTGCTAGTGTTAAATGTGTGTCAGTGAAAGCTTACCCTCAAGATAGGAGGTTATGTGTATATACTGCCATGAAAGAATATTTACAAAGAACAGTAGATATTCGTAAAAACGAGTTTTCATTATTTTTGAGCTTTATTAAACCCCATAAAAAAGTGTCCCGGGATTCAGTGTCTAGATGGATTAAAACTGTGATGGAACGTTCTGATATAGACACCAATGTTTATGGTTCACATACAGTGAGGTCAGCTGTATGTTCTAAGGCTCATAAAAACTCTGTTCCTATTCTAGATATTCTGCATGTTGGTGGCTGGAGCAATGCAGGAACTTTTTTCAAATTTTATAAGACGGATATGTAATACCTACTTAAAGTTCTAGATTTGTGGATACATAACTCAAAGAATAAACTAAAATTGCCGATCTTATTGTTTCTTTGTTACTATATGTATGTTTTATGCCAAATATAAAGATTTCACCAGCTTTGAAGTCTCATTTATGACCTGAAGTGATATGACGAAATATATTTTAAAAAATTGACGAGACTTACCTTGGTACAGTTGAAGTCAATTTTAAATTATGTGAGTCATAAGACTCACTGTAGGGATTAAATGCCTCCCGCCCATCCCTACAATTTTGCCAGCTTGTGTAAGCCGTGCATGTACAAGTTTATTTCATGATAAAATGGAATCCGAATCTACTATAAATTTCTTGTTCAATCTTATATATTTTTGTTACTTTAAAGACTGACAATCTGTGGCACCTGCTACTCTCTCATTTAACCCCTACGGCCTACAGTGAGTCTTATGACTTACATATACTATTCAAAAAAAGTAGGGGATATTTGGTTTTTAAGTGTTATTAAAGTCACCTAATGAAACTGACGAAGAAACAAATGACAAAATGAAATGAAGTTCACATTCATCGATTTATTCCAAATAATCGTTAGACTAAATAAGGCACAGACTGACCACTATAAGGGTAAAATTATACCTGGGTCAAACAGCAAAGTTACCACAGCATTACAACAAAGTCAGTCAAGAATTGATCCGACGTGGCATACTCCTAATGACGTCTAAGGTCATTTTGGTCCAGATTGTCCCATTCCTGTTGCAACGCAGCAGCAAAATCTTGGACATTGGCAGGATGTTGTTGACGTTGAGGTAACCTCTGTCCAAGCATGTCCTAGACATGCTCGATGGGGGAGAGGTCGGGACTCAGTGCTGGCGAAGGTAATGAGGTGATGTTCTGTTGTTGGAGGTAACCTGTAACGATCCTGGCCCTGTGACATCTTGCGTTGTCATCCTGGAAGATGAAACGGCGGCCAAGAAGTTGTGCCGGTAGTACTGGCCTGTAACACGCCCTGCAACAACATGTAAAGCCGTTCTTCCAGCAACAGTGATGCCTCCCCACACCATAACAGAACCACCCCAAAAATCAATCATGTCTGATGACGTTAATGTCTTAGAAGCGCCACACCCTCCTACGTCTGTCCAAAAAAACAACAGTGAACCTTGACTCGTCTGAAAACCTCACATTGCTCCAGCGTTGATTATCCCAGTGTTGACGAACCCTACGCCAACGACGTCTTGTCTGAATGTGATGATCTCCCAAACAAGGAATCACGCAAGACGTCGGGCGCGAAGGTGACCCCTATGCAGTCGATTCCGAATGGTCTGGCCACTCACTCTCACACCAGTGTCTGTTTGAAGACGAGCGCTGATTTGATTTGCTGTGATGACACGATTTCTCAAGGCCAAGGTACGGATAAATCGATTTTGGGCTAGAGTTGTCGCCCTTGGTCGACCTGAGCATGGTCTGTCCTGTACAGATTGTGTATCACAGTATCTGGACCATAGCCTGCTTATGACAGACTGAGAAACATTCATCGTCCGCGAAGCGCCACACCCTCCTACGTCTGTCAAAAAAAAAAAAAAGGGAACCTTGACTCGTCTGAAAACCTCACATTGCTCCAGCGTTGATTATCCCAGTGTTGACGAACCCTACGCCAACGACGTCTTGTCTGAATGTGATGATCTCTCAAACAAGGAACCACGCAAGACGTCGGGCGCGAAGGTGACCCCTATGCAGTCGATTCCGAATGGTCTGGCCACTCACTCTCACACCAGTGTCTGTTTGAAGACGAGCGCTGATCTGATTTGCTGTGATGACACGATTTCTCAAGGCCAAGGTACGGATAAATCGATTTTGGGCTAGAGTTGTCGCCCTTGGTCGACCTGAGCATGGTCTGTCCTGTACAGATTGTGTATCACAGTATCTGGACCATAGCCTGCTTATGACAGACTGAGAAACATTCATCGTCCGCGCCACAACCGCCTGTGTTGTGCTGATCTGTAGCATGCCAAGGGCACGTAACCTTTCATTTTGGGTAAGCTGACGCATATCAAATTTTGTTTTCTGGTCACTAAAACAATTAAACTGTTGTTTCCACCCTGGAATTCAATACAACAATGACTGTAACATTCAAAGTCAGAGTCGTGCAAATCTTGGGTTGGACCCCCATGATGATCCCAAGCATCACCTGCATTCCATGCGGCATCTATTGGTGCGTTTGGGCGTCACATGTAACTGGAAATGTTTCTTCTGTTAGGTTCTATAGTGACTTTTTTAATATTATGCCCCCAAAATCAAATATCCCCTACTTTTTGGGAATAGTATAATTAAAAAATTGACTTCAACTGTACTAAGGTAAGTTTCTTCAATTTTTTTAATTTTTGGTGAATGCTCGACCCAAAGGGACATAGCAACGACCATGTTGTTTATGTTTATCGCCTAGGGATCTTTTTCTGAATGGATCACCCTGGAGCGTGACATGTGTAGGATTGCAGTTTAGAATTGCAGTTTGTTGCTGTGTCTCTTGGGGTCGGGCGGGCATACACCAAAAATTGTAAGTCATCCTTTGGGTATAAGGAATATATACATGTATGAATTGTTTTCAAGACAACCCATAAGAATTGCGGCCTGTAGGGCAAAAAAACACACAGAAACACAAAGAAAAAATGGGTGTGGCTCTGACCCGGGTTGGACAAGCACCAAAAAAAATAGGAAACATCCTCAGGGTATAAGGAATAAGTATCCAGTTTTAAGACCATGTGTCAAATTGCGGCCTGTAGTTTTTTAGGTGAACAGTCCCTATGCTGATAACACAATTTGCCTATACCGTTTTTAGGACTTAAACTTTTGTCTAATGCTTTGGATTGTTCGTATTTGGATTTTATTTTATTTCAAGTGTTCAGTGATAGTGTAACAACACTACTGGACATGTATTTCAACTTTCTAAGCGGGCAAAATAAGTTTTTCCCTGTGTTTGAAAGCAAAATTAAATTGAAACAATACTCCCTGTAGCCAAATGTGTCTATATGAAGTTTTATTTTCAAGCGGTTTGAAATTTTTAACCTCTGTCCTACATGGCCAAATTATTTTAAAATTAATGTGAAAAGTCAACAATTTTAATAATAGCCGTTAAAACTCTCCCCGCACACATTTCAAGGGAGAATTAAAAATACAGGGTAAATGAAGTTTCATTTTCAAGCAGTTTCAAAATTTTAACCTCTGAACCATATGGCCAAAATTGAAGGAGAAAATGGGTAAATTTTCCATGCGAATGAATTTTGAGTCTGAATATTTTGAAAAGCATATATTCAATCGACTCTGAATCTTTTGTAAATTTTTAAAATACAAATTGACATTAACTATGCCAATTCTGGAGGTTATGTATGCAACAGACACTTTGCCAGAGGCTGTGGAAATTGTAAAAAAAAGGGAACAGTTCATTCGTTCCGCATTTTGCCACCTGATGGCCCAAAAGGTTTGAACCGCACATTAAGTGTGATGCTTAATTCGTAATCTACACCAAAAGTTGTCTTAGATTATAAAGTTAGAGAGCTGTACTACAATTACAATTGTGCGTTTAAAGCAATTGAAACCTAAGGTTAAGACTATACTATCAATCTCGAAACTAGAAAAATTGTTGGGAGAATTTTCTCTGGTGACTCAGGGTAACCATTTTCCTGAAAGTGACGAATCACGTGATATGTATTTATTTTACGTGCCTGGATGGCAGAATCATTTAAAAATATACCCACGCGTAAGTTATTTTACGTGCCTGGGTGACCGAATCAATTAGAAATATACCCACGCGTAGAAAAATAGATCTGTACAAAACTTGAATGTACGTTTAGGATCCAACCTTTTTATGTCCGCGAGTTGACTTTGACTCAAGGATCATTTTACAACAAATGAAACGACAATCCGACCTCTTGTTTTCGAGTAATCGACCCAAAAAAGATTGACCAATCAGAGGTCAGAATGGGCGGGCTTAGGAGTGGGAAAATTTGAAGAAAATGGACGGTTTATGGTCCCAGAGGCCTCCGGCCCCGTGGCTGACTCCGGGAACGAGATTGTATATACTATACCATATATTTTTTTTATAATTTTTTTGGAAGGGGTCATTTTCCCAACATTCCGATATTTGGTCCAGTTAACATGAAACTACCCAGTGAAATATTAGATATTGTCCAAAAAATACAAATAACTCTCAGACTTTAATATTTTCTGTGGCAAACTGTCTTTACTAATTGAGTATTATATTAAAGATTATTAAAAATGTGTTTATCATACAAAGATATATTTATATGTAGTACCAGAATTGTCCATAGTGATAGTATAGTATGTTCAATATTTTTGGCTTGCATCAAGTTTGGTATACTAGATGAGATTTTCTTTCATTGAATTTTGAAAATGAAAAACGATATGTTCTTTTTCTGTAATGGTAGATAATTATTTTGTATAAACAAATATGAATCTCATAAAAGTCTAAAACATTTAATTATGTTTATGAGATATAAAAAAGTTGCTGCAAGCTCAGATAACTGATTTACTGATGGCATATGAATTATCTGTGTTAATTTTTTCTTTTTCTAGGTATAGTGTATAAAAGATGGCTTTAACCGACTTGTATTATCCAGGTACTACTGTATCTTCTGAAACAAATTATTGTAATGTGATTTAAGCTGTATATTGTAAAACACTATGTTCGTCCCAGAGAAACAAAAAACCCATGAAAGTGGAAGATACATCTACAAGAAGATATAACAGAAATATATTTAAAATTCATATATTCTTTGTGTACTTGATCTTTTTTTTTACTCATTAATTTTAATTTGCACTAAATTCATAATCATCCCAAGGTTTGGCAATGTAGTCAGCATATGTTTTTATTCTTTTTATTACTTTTTTCTGTACATCATTTCCTTTAGATATAATAAATGTTGAAATACAAGAACTATCCTTATTTATTACAAAATTGTCAGGGTTCAATATATTATGTGTATATTGAAATCTGTGGACTAATCTTGGAAAAATCTGTAGATTTACTTATAAAATAATACTTTATTGTTGGCTGAAGATATATAGTAATTGTCATGCAAACACTCCTTGTACCTGTATCAAAATTCAAGTTTCCTGGAAAATTTAATTAATCAAATTTATACAGCTATCACTCAATATTTCTGTTTGGATAACCAACAATTGTGATGAAATATTTATTGACAATTAAAAGAAGCACAGCAGAAAGTGATTTATGGATACATTATTATCTGTTTGTATTTTCAATAGAATGCCAAAGATGACAAGGAAAATGGAAAATAATTGAGTATCTTCAAGAGTTCACATACCTGGTACCCTGACTGGGACAAAAAAATAGTCAAACATGGAAGGGTATTGCTGCCAATATTAAATGCTCTGCCAAAATGTCTTTTCCACTGATTATGTGTTAAAAGTAAAATGTACAAAGGCCTAAAAACTGTAAAGATAAAGTCAAAATACCTCGAAGGGCAAAGTTAAATGTGGAACGTCAAATACAATGAGTCAAATGTTTTATTGGAAAATGCTGGTTCTTGACATGTCAACGCTGTGCATTTCCCTCACCACATTTTACGTATGCGCACTGTCATATCTTTATCCTTCATTTTCCGGCGTGATTTTCCCTTGTCAGTGATGCAGAAGGAGGGCCTGACAAGGACAGCTGCCTAGTCGTTCGGATGGGACGAAAAACCGAGGTCCCGTGTACAAATTGGAGTGCACGTAAAAGATCCCTTGGCAGTTGGAATTCGATATAAGAGTAGGCCGTAGCGCCGCTGCCCGGGCAAAATTTCCCTCATTGCACACTGTGGCGTATGCCCGTCTTCAATTAGCCCAGGTACGGTGCTTAAGCGTAGGACGTTAAACCCCATTTCATTCATTCATTCTTTATCCTTCATGATTTCTACTTAGCATCTTGCGTAGTGCACTAACTTTGATATGCAAATGCAGGATATCACGTGACTTATTAACATATACGAAAAAGAGGCCAGGTCAACCTGTAAGAAATTCGTTAGCTGACCTGGTCTGCAATTAGTGCAATGGAATCATGTGATTGGTATCCAAGCTTTCAACAAATAAGATATATTGAAAGTATAGTCTATATTTATTACCAGTTATTAGGTTATGAGGACTGTTCATTCTCTTAAAGTACGTAATTATGAATGTGCCAGGAAATAACTGAAAGCCAGAAACATACTTACCAGGAATTTTGTGTTAAGACTCGTATTTTGATATTTTACCTGACCACATTAAAGTGTAAATCCAAATAAAAACTAGACTTGCTTGCAAGACTGGAAGGCTTTCAGCTTAGCCAAGGCAGCACACATTTGCCAGATGCATGACAAAGACAATACCGATCACTCACCCCTTCAAAAGAACACACACTCAGATATTGACATCTTTGCATGCACATTACGATAGAAGGGAATTGAAATATAGAGTTGAATAATTCACATCATTATAAGGGAATTGAAAAAAAGAGTTGAATGATTTACATCAGCTGTACAAAAATATAACTATTTCCAAAATCGGTTGGAATTAGGGACGGTTTTCAATTTTCGTGCATGTTAAAGATTTACGTTAGTTCCGGTCTCAATTCGGTAGTTATGGCATCCGCAATAACCCCAGCTGTACATGGTATTTGAATTTGACCGTTATCGCATCCGCAAAATCCACAGCTGTACAAAAATAAAACTTTCTCCAAAATCAGTTGGGAATTGACATACTTAGGGCTGTTTTTCAATCTTCGTGCATGTTAAAGATTTACATTACTTCCGGTCTCAATTCGGTCGTTATGGCATCCGCAATATCCCCAGCTGTAAAAAAAAAAACTGTTGCGAATTGACATAATTAGGGCCGGTTTTCAATTTTCGTGCTTGTTTAAGATTTACACCACTTCCTGTCTCTTTGCAACTTTGGCAATAGTATTAAAGCGAAAATTACATTTATTCTAAGAAAATTAAAACATGATTATTTGAATGTCTTTTACTAAATAGGTTGTCAACTCACTATTATACGATCATAGGCATCATTCTAACACTTAAAAACCATTCATATAAAAAAAAAATGAAATATTTTCTACTCGGTCTGAGCAGATTGGTAATAATCTTTTCATTTCACTGGAAAACAACGTCTACATAAGGAAGTAGGTTAACACTATTTTGTAGCCAAAGCAAAGTGACAGGCGTCATATAGCCACTAGCCCAGAATGATTGACAGCCTTTTTGTGTTTTAATAATTGCAATATAGCATCAACCCGCTTAGCATGTGTACGTTGTCTCGATCACCAAGTACTGTGGTTTGTCTATAGAGATCAGTGGTCGTTTTAAAACAGAGTTCTTCTCAACGTTGAGATTCGAAATTGGAAATGATATTTTTGCCAATTTCTCAACTGGCAATAGTGAATTATAGGATTAATAGGATTATTCTTTAACAAGGTAGGCTGTTTATAGATACCATATATTTTAGGGCTTTATTTTAATACATTTTAAAAATATAACTGTTAGGGCCGCTTTTAGTACTAACAGATGTTGGTTAACAGTAAAACACCTTTACTTCAAATATTGCCACTTTGTGTGTGAAATCTTTTAATTTTACGTCAGCTTCCACCGAGGTGATATCGCAGACAATCATGTTCCAATATCACCAGCTTATGGAGTGTTTGTGTCTCAGCTAATTCGTTACGCGAGAGCTTGTTCATTCTATTCTGATTTTTTAAGTAGATCGAAGCATTTGTCATCTAAGCTTCAACTACAGGGATACTTGCAAACAAAACTTATTAAAACCTTTAAAAAGTTTTATGGGCCGTTATTTTGACTTGATTGGTAAATATAACATGTCTCTTTCGACTATTATTATAGACATATTTAATTTACAGGTACACTATATGCCTGATAATATAGGTCTACCGCGTTGTTAACACTGTTCATCGCGTGCATTTTGCATACCGATAGATCATTGGCCAATCACGCTATTTTACCGAGATTTCACCTAATAGATTGGATGCAGCTATGGCGGGTGTGGCAAAATTTGATGATAGCTGGTCTGCTGGCTGAATTTGAGTGCTAGACGATTTTCTGGGGCTGGTGTTAAACATTCCTTGAGATGAAATTACAGATTTGGGATGTCGGGAATGGTCTAAAACTGCGGCAAATGGCCTCCAATTTCCAAAAATTAAAAAATAAATTGTGTCCCGTATGATTCCCTCAAAAAATGTAAAAGTCTGGCATATTCTTGCCGAATACGTCACCGACTTTATTCTGCGAGGACGGTAATACAGAAAATTCATCACATTATGAATCGCCTACTGGGCCTGACCATTCAGATAGTTCAACATCGGATTCAAATAAAGTCGGAAACATGAATGATAGTTACAATATAAGTTATCATGTTTTCACTTAATGTGGGTACCAAAATCCATGTTGTGGTGTCGTGGTAGCTATATTTTGCGTCCAAGATCTATTTTTTATATTCTTATTTCCGCCCGCCGCTCCTGACAAAAATGTCGAGGGTAGGCCCAACGCAATTCTCTTAATTAAATTTGTGTGGCCTTCTACCAAAATATTCATTATCTGAACTAATGTTATGTTCATTAATCAATATGTAGTGTGTCAAATGTTCAAGTTCGGAGTCAAGGTAAAATAATTTATCTGGAACAACAAATTCAAAATTCAAAAAGCAGCTTTCATGAATTTTCCTTTCGTCACTCTGTACCAGTGTGTCTCGCATGGCCTTCCGTCACAGGAGGAATGAACTAGCGCTCTCGGTAACAAATATGCAACATTTTTCAATGAAAATATTCCTACTTATTCAATATTCCTAACTGGTTAATCAAATGGTCAAAATTTTCTCAACTAGTCCCATTTTTAACCAGTTAAATTGTTTTGACTCTTGACTCTTGACGATACAATAATAATACATTAATTAATAATATGATGATATGATAATTTCAACAGTTGATGGTTGTAAATGACGTGCAGGTCGCGTTTTGGACTAAATTAATCGATTTATGAGATATATTATTTGGCAGAGATTATAATCAAATATGCCACCAAATCGTGGCCGCTTCAACATTGATAATTTCAACAGTTGATGGTTGTAAATGACGTGCAGGTCGCGTTTTGGACTAAATTAATCGATTTATGAGATATATTATTTGGCAGAGATTATAATCAAATATGCCACCAAATCGTGGCCGCTTCAACATTGATAAATAAAGTCTCTCTCTCCAATTCGCAGTTAGTGAAGGATAGATATTCTTAGTGAGGGCTAACTTGATCTCGTGGCCGCTTCAACATTGATAAATAAAGTCTCTCTCTATCTCTCTCTCTCTCTCCCTCTCTTTCTCTCGAGGATTCGCTAATGTTTTGACTCTTGACGATACAATAATAATACATTAATTAATAATATGATGATATGATAATTTCAAAGGTTGATGGTTGTAAATGACGTGCAGGTCGCGTTTTGGACTAAATTAATCGATTTAAGAGATATATTATTTGGCAGAGATTATAATCAAATATGCCACCAAATCGTGGCCGCTTCAACATTGATAAATAAAGTCTCTCTCTCTGTCCCTCTCTCTCTCTCTCCCATTCGCAGTTAGTGAAGGGTAGATATTCTTAATTAGTGAGGACTAACTTGATCTCGTGGCCGCTTCAACATTGATAAATAAAGTCTCTCTCTCTCTCTCTCTCTCTCCCTCTCTTTCTCTCCAGAATTCGCTAATATGGCAGAATTTTTTATCTGGGGGAGGTACTTCTAAATGGCGCCATACAAGTGCCCGAAATACCAGAAAATCCCGTTTCCGGTTTCCAATTTCTGAAAATTTCCGGCCACCGCTTCGGTGATTAAATGTTCCATTAATCCGGTGTAGGGTTGAATGGATGGTCTAGATCGCTCGTTCTTTGATTCAAATGGCGTGGTTTAAACCCGATCTTCCAGTTTCCCCTAACTGCTACAGATTCTTACAGGTAAATGATTTATTAAAATAATTCTGTGCCATATATTAGTCTCGAAAAGAGTTTGTGTTAAGCGGACGCTTTACCCCCCCCCTCTATTTCTCTCTCTCTCTCTCTATTTCATTTCATTTCATTTGTCTTTAATTCAGCATGTGAAGGCTATCTAACTTAATTCTAATTTTAAAGAGTATATATGCATTCCGCCGAAAATATAATAAATACATTGAAAGAGAGGATTAACTTTACTTTTCAGTATAGATATGCAGAATTTTGAAATTAGCCCTGCATTTTTTTCAAATTTTCAAGGCAACTCAATATAAATGTGCCAGAAAATTATTTATATATTTGAAGAAAAAAACAACAACAGTAAACGTTCTCTTCAGGAATATGTAACATGATATCTGGAATTTTACTTTGAATAACCCTACCCTCCCCCCTCATTAATTCGCTTGCGCGTCGAGGTCTTTAGCAGTGGGAGAAAACCTGAGAGGACCCGGATAAAACCCACGAGGCTGGACAGGAGACCCTACTCCTTGTCACGTACAACTAGGGACTCGAAACCGCGCTAGTTGACTCAATGACAGGCTTTATGATACAGCGTGCGCGGGCTTTACCATTAGCCCCCCCCCCCCCTGAAATGGAATGGGGTTTAAGGTCATACTGTTCTGCTGGTAAACTTGGCTAATGAAGACGGGCATACGCCATTCAGTGTGAGTGTGCTACGAGGGAAATTTTGCCCGGACAGTGGCGCTACAACCTACTCTTATATCGAATTCCAACTGCCAGGGGATTTTTTACGTGCACGTCAATGTGTACATGGGACCTTTTGGTTTTTGGTCCCATCCGAACTACTAGACAGCTGTCCTTGTCAGACCCTCTGTCTTACATGAACTTTCTTGGCTAATGCAGGGATCGAACACCCAACCCCTAGGCTAGCATGCAAGCGTCTTAGCCACGTAGTCCCCCGAATTAAAGAGAGTGAGTGGTGAGGGTGGGGCGAGTATTTAATGTCAAAATATACTTGTTATTTTGGGCCACATTTATGATTACAAACTTTAGAAGAGATAAAAGCATTTTTATTTTGAGCAAAAAAATGGGTTACTAAAATAGACTTCTTTCAATTGATTTTATTTTTCGACGGCTCGGATTGCCAATACCGAGCACATGATTTTACTCAAGTGTTGGTCAACCAGCGAATTTGGTAGTGTTGGCCAGTTTGATTCGCAGTTACTGAAGAGTAGAGATAGTGAGGGCTAACTTGATTTCTTGGCCGCTTCAACATTGATATATAAAGTCGACACCACGACATTAAAAATGTCGTGGTGTCGGGTGAAAAATGTCGTGGTGTCGCGTTAAAATGTCGGGTGATCGCGTTATGAAGGGCGACATCACGACATGATACCAATCAGCCACCATAGTTAGGGCCGCTTTTAGTACTAACTGTTTAAAACATGGAAAAATCAGTATTCAGAACTCTATCGGAGATCTACACCAGCGACTTCCTTATAAATAGCTGCAGCGGGGAGCTTTAATTTAACTGCTAAAAAGTGATGACGTCATGTAGACAAAAAGTCTGGGATATTAAATTCAGGAGTAACTGTTATTTTCTAATATGAATTATTTTCACTCTAGAAGCACCAGTAACAGATGTTGGTTAACAGTAAAACACCTTTACTTCAAATATTGCCTCTTACATAGTCAAAAAAAGTCGAGCAGCAGCGGCTGGTCTTATGGTAATTTTCTTGTTAGATGTTCAAACGCGGAGGGTATGTCTGCTGCAGGTAATAAGGGAAGGGCAAAAACTTTTCTTAGCAACTTAAAAATACTATCCTTCTGGTTATAGGCGGTCTGAAAAACAATTCAACATCAATAACCAAGAGTTTAGGATAATATATAGCACTCTGTGTTCTGAATTTTTGATATAATAATAATAATTTATTAAACTTATATAGAGCCAAAATCCAGCTACCAGTCTCACACGCGGCATTGTTTTTACATTTCGGTTTGTGTTTCATTACGAAACGACTCCTCAGTTCGTGTTTTTGATTAATTGTTTGCCCGGGTGCGGTGTTTCTAACAATATTTAGACCTGTAACTTTGCGAGTTTTTGACCAATGTAAATATTTTTTTCTTGTTATTTTATTTTACGAGCAGAACAGTAGGACGTTGAGCCCCATTTCATTTCATTTAGTTCTATGCTATAAGGGGGTCACGTGGCTAAGTGGGTAAGGTGCTGGCTCTCTAGCCCGGAGGCCGGGTGTAAGATCCATGCATTAGCCGAGAAAGTTCATCTCAATTTTCCTGCGCAGTTTCCACTTGTCAGTGACGCAGACGGAGGGCCTGACACAGACAACTGCTTAGTCGTTAGGATGAGACGAAAAACCGAGGTCCCGTGTACACATTGGCATGCACGTAAAAGATCCCTTGACAGTTGGAATTCAGTTGCTGCCCAGGCAAAAATTTCCCTCATATTTTTGCCCGGGTGCAAGGTTTCTAACTATATTTAGACCTGTAACTTCGCGAGTTTTTGACCAATTTTTATAAAAAAAAAATTGTTATTTTCTTTATTATTATTTTTTTTTGTGTGTTTTATTCACAAATCGGTTTTCTCAGAATCTACTCATAGGATCTTTCTAAAACTTTTACCTACTACCCCAAAAATGGGTGGTGGCTGTTGGGTAAATATATTTTCAAAACGTTTTTCGCATTCGAAATCACCGAATTTTAAGAATAAGTGCATTTGACCTACTTTGCTTTAACTTTGTGTAACTATTTCACCTATTTTACTAATTCTTTTTTCTTTGAATACCTTGACTCCTTTTTGTCAAATCTGTAATTTCGGATTTTCGAATTTCGAAAATTCATCGCTGTGATTTCGGCTGGAAGTAAAAATCAAAATAACAACTTCTTTAATAGTTGGACGATTTTTATGAAATTTAGAATGTAAGTAGATCTCGCTCATGTGACTAGAAATTTTCTAAATTATCTCCCCTTGGATAAATTAAGGATCGAAATTTTCAAAAAAATCGACGAAATATAGGTCAGATTGACTTGAATTTTTTTTCAGGTACTAGCTACGACATTACCGATTTGTACACAAAAAATGGTGTTTGTAGCCCAAACCGGAAGTGCCACCATCTTAAAATGTGAAAAATCATTCTCGAACACTGTTTAAATTAGTCATAGATTAGACTTAATCACAGATTAGCTCATCAGAGATTAGAGGTTTATTTTAGTCGGTATTCTTGAAGCTCTGATCAGCTAATCTCTGACTAAAATAATTGCTAAATCGATGATTAAAATTCGAGATAATCTTCCTTGGCCAATGTACCATAAATGAGAGACTATCTCTAATCAAAGATTAGTTAATCAATGATTTTTAGTTTTTGTCAATGATGTTAAGGGCCCTTCAAAGGAAGTAGAAAGGAAAAGCACAGATATTTTGCTTCTAGCACATTTCAAATCAATGTTGGTGATTTAAATACAGTCTCTCAATTTTATTAGCTTAACGTAGATCGAATTATATTAATTTTTCAAACAGTATATAAGGCAATTAAAGGCTATTTTCTTAAAAAAAATTAATCAGTTTCCAAATGTTGTAGGGCCATAGATGGGTCCCACATTAAGATATCGATTCCTGGTGGGGATAATTCTGCTAGATTCATTAATAGGAAGATTTTTCTTCTATTAATACTCAGGTTATATGTGATAGTGAAGGCTAAATTTGGAATATTGTCTCGAGATGGCCTAACAGTGCCCATGACAGTAAGATTATTAATGAAAGTAATATAAATATACAGGAACGCTTTCAGAATAACAGAATTTCAGGTATTCTACTTGGTGATCAGGGTTATGCATGCCTACCGTATTTGATCACACCTATGACAAACCCTGTTACTCAAGCAGAGAAGCGATTTAATAAAAGCCACATCAAAACATGAGGAGTTATTCAACGTTTGTTTGTCATTTGGAAACGTGGATGTCCAGTAATGCAAATTGGGATAAACACAAAATTACAAACAGCATACATGTATGTTATCATTATTGCCCTGGCTGTGTTGCATAATATTGCCCTTTTGTTAAAGGAGCTGAATCGCTAACATTTGGGACCTAGAAATTGACAAAAGTGGGTCGCAACGCAAATACTGTAATATGAATGTATATAAACTGGTTTACATTAAATAGTTAGCCCCGACATATCCTCTCAAATTCGGCCGAGAGATAGTAAATGTCGGCTGGAAACTCTTAATTTTCCGACACATTCGCCACCTGCATGCCATAGAGGCCTAAATTCACTCTCGCAGCTTCTAATTTTCGTGCTCTCCCCTCCTCCTGCTTACAGCAGTCGGCGATGACCTTCGTTCATTGGTTTTTTGTTGTCGGAATTTTATCTTCCTCGCCCCCTCAATGTCGGCTAAATTCTGGCTTCGGCCCTGAATGTGTCTAGCCTCGTCCCTCATCGGCGGAATTTAATTCAAACACATTTCAGTAATGTCATATAAATAATATGTACCATTATATGTGAACTTTTAAGGCAGGGCACTACCTATAAAACAGTCAATTTTGATATTCTATATTGTCGTCGCCCTTAACTTTCCGTCCACCATTTGTTTGTGTACACTCTAAAGGTCAAATTTTATCCGATTTTGACGAAACTTGAAATATAGGTTCATTTACCAAAGATCCCAGTGCCTTTTGATATTGGCATACATTGGAAAAATCATCGCGTGCATTTTGCATACCGATAGTTCATTGACTAATCACGCTATTTTACCGACATTTCGCCTAAAAGTTTGGATGCAGCTATGGCGAGTGTGGCGCCAGGCAGGGTAAGCTTACTCTTCGGGACACCTGTTACCACTGTTTGTCGTGTATTTTGTACACGAGGAGCAGTCCATTTGCTGATTACACTATTTTGCTTGAATACACTATTTTGCCTATAACGTTTTTAGGACTTCGAATTCTGTCTTATGGTTTGGATTGTTCGTACTTTGTTTTTATTTTATTTAGCTTTTGGACAATTAGCTTGTGGACCCTCTAGAGGTCACAATTGTTATCCCGATTTTGATGAAACCTTAAGCATATATACATAACCTTAATATCTCGGTTCCTGACGATATATGAACATATAGGTCCGTTCCTTCCTGGATTATGACACCTGATTGTAAGAACATTACCCAGTAAATGGCGGGTGAGTTTGAAAGTTTGACCGAAACTGACCAACCAATAGTTGCCCCTCGTAGGCAAATAGTAAAGTATACCACGGTCAAACCTTTTTTGGCCGATTTTGATAAAACTTATGTTCACCGTATATCCCAAACACGTAACGGGTCCAAACTTCCTGGATTATGACTCATGGGCTTATCTCGATCTTGCAGGGCAACCGTTTGTTGAAATATATGGTCAGATCTATTTGTTTTTGGGTTTATTTTGTAAAATTTAACAGGATATATTTAAGCCATGAAAAAATCCAATTTACCTGAAAGTATCGCTTTTTGTTCTGTTTTTTTTTTGTTGGAAATAATAAAATATTTGATAAAAGCCAATTTACCTGAAAGTATTCGATAATAATATACTTTTGTTTTTGTTAAATTAATAAAATATTTGAGAATTTTTTATTGAAAAATATTTTATTTACATACCCGACAAGAGAAATGATTAAAATGTATCATTTTCCAGGCCTAATCAGACTTTAAACTACCCCCTGGACAGACTAAATTTTGGCATGGTTTAACCATTGATTAAATTTTAGTCTACATTCGAGAATATCCCTTTTTAGACTGCCAAGATTAAATTAATCCTAGATTTAATTTAGTTGGAGTTTATGAGTAAGTTAACGTTTGAGAATATGATTTTAGTCGATATTCCCAAATGCAGACTAAATCTTCGATTTAGGTAATCCTGGATTATTTTAAACTAAGGACAAAATTAAAATGGTCTTCGAGAATACCATCACCAAGTTAATCAGAGATTAAACCCCTGATTAACACTAATCCACGTTCAAAATATGGGCCTAAGGTAGGATGCCCCGTGCTCTACAAAAAGTTGGTCTCGACACGGCCACGTGCACGCTTGGGTGGCTGTGTCTCGAACTATGATAATAGGTCAGCGCCGGAGTGTATGAGACTATAAATAGCCACGGCACGTGCATTTTTGTACAAATATTTTAGCTATTAGAGCCCTAAAAAATGTGTTGTTGACGATTTCGAATAGCAGTAAAATTAGCTTCTTTGTTATTACAGAAGCTTAAGAAATTACGTTCGTTTTATTTTTTAAATTGCTTTATTATTAACTGTACCGTTAGGAGTGCAATCGTTTGGTTTAGTAGAAATAATATCTCTGAAACGCTTGGTTTAGGCCGGAACGTGATACTAGCAGCAGTTTCGATTTACTTTTACAAGTTTCTTAAAATAGGTGTTGAGTTGACAGACGTGCTAATTTCCAAATTCAATTTTTTGTTCCAGCTTTATTTAACGTTTCGTAAGAATTATAGTCTTGATTATTCCGACATGTCAATCAAACGTAGAATGATTGGGAGACTGGTTAAGCAAGACTAAGGTCAAAACAAGGGCAAGTAACCTGTCTTTTACTCAAAAAGTGCTGGATGTAATGGACAACACTTGGAACCAGTTTTCAGTCTAGTATTTATATGATTAAATGATCATTAGCTTATTAATTACAGCATGCTCGTTTATTTAGTGACTATAATTGTGTGGAACTGATTTAAGGCTTGGTATATATATAAATATTGTGGAGTAATTGTCGAGATATTTGGAGATATTTATTTATGGTGGGGCACCCTACCTAAGGCTTTTTAGATATTTTTTTACAGACAAGGGAATTATATTTTCCGAATCCCTTAATTACGCCGAAAACGCTCAGCAATTTATAAAGCTTCCATGAATATTTTTTTGCCCTTGTGCAATGTTTCTAACTATATCTAGCTAGTTTTTTTTACCAATTTTAATTGGTTTTTTTATTAGTTTGTGTGGAGTGGACGTTAAACATCATTTCTCTCTCTCTCTCTGGATAAACTTTCTCGGCCAATGCAGGGATCGAACACCCGACCTTACGCACTTAGCCCTGCTCCATTAGGGACCCCGTGCGCGCACTGTATCACATCATAAAGCCTGTCATTTGAGTCAACTGGTGTGGTTTCGAATCCCCGGTTGTACGTGGCAAGGAGTAAGGTCGCCTGTCCAACCTTGTTGGGTTTCTCGGGTCCTCCAATTTCTTCCCACTGCTAAAGACACCTACGCGCATGCGAATTATTGAAATAAAAGTAACCATATGTGTCGAGCGGACTTTAAACCCCATTTCTCTCCCCCTCTCTCTCTCTTCTCTCTCAATTTCACCCAATAGCCGTAGGGGATCACGTGGTTAGCCAGGTTTTTCGGCGTGGCGCGGTTTCCCCTTGTCAGTGATGCAGGAGGGATCTTCCTGAGTGACAAAGGAAACCTGCCTAGTCGTTTCGATGGGACAAAAAACGAGGCCCTGTGTACACATTGCGTGAACGTCAAAGATCCCTTGGCAGTTGGAATTCAGTTGCTGCTCAGGCAAAAATTTTCCTCATAGCACACTGTATGGCGTATGCCATTGCCCGGCTGCAATGTTTCTAACTACATTTAGACCTGTAACTGTATCATAAAGCCTGTCATTGAGTCGACTGGTGTGGTTTTGAATCCCAGGTTGTACGTGGCTAGGAGTGAGGCCGTCTGTCCAACCTCGGGGGGGGGGGGGGGGGTTCTCCGGTTCCTCTAATAACTTCCCACTGCTAATGACCCCTACGCGCAAGCGAACTATTGAAATAAAAGTGAACCATATGTTAGTCCTGAAATTACCTAGTTTGTGTCGAGTGGACGTTAAACCCCATTTCTTCTCTCTCTCTCTCTCTCTCAATTTCATCCAATAGCCGTAGGGGATCACGTGGTTAGCCAGGTTTTTCCGGCGTGGCGCGGTTTCCCCTTGTCAGTGATGTAGGAGGGATCGTCTGAGTGACAAAGGACACCTGACTAGTTGTTTTGATGGTTCGAAAAACCGAGGTCCCGTGTAAACATTGACGTGCACTTAACAGAGCCCTTGGCAGTTGGAATTCGATATAAGAGTAGGTAACGCCGCTGTACGCTCAAAATTTCCCTCAAGGCACATTGCATGCTTGTTTCTATTATCCCGGTTTAGGATCAGAACAGTAGGACGTTGATCTCAATTTCATTTCATTTAGTTCTATGCTATCAAGGGGGTCACGTGGCTAAGTTGGTAAGGTGCTGGCCCGCAAGGCTGTAGGCCGGGTGCGCGATCCAGCTGCCTAGTCGTTCCGATGGGACGAAAAACCGTGGTCCCGTGTACACATTGGCGTGCACGTAAAAGATCCCTTGGCAGTTGGAATTCAGTTGCTGCCCGGGCTAAAATTTCCATCAGAGCACACTGTATGGCGTATGCCATTGCCCGGCTGCAATGTTTCTAACAATATTTAGACCTGTTACTTGCGAGTTTTTGACCAATTTCATTTAGTTCTATGCTATAAGGGGGTGTTGCGTGGGTAAGGTGCTGGCTCCCTAGCCCGGACACCGGGTGTGCGATCCATGCATTGACCGAGAAAGATCATCTCTATTTTCCGGCGTGGTTTCCCCATTGTCAGTGATGCAGACGGAGGGCCTGACACGGACAGCTATCTTGTCGTTCGGAAGTGACAAAAAACAAAAAACTGAGGTCCAGTGTACACATTGGCATGCACGTTAAAGATCCCTTGGCAGTTGGGATTCGGTTGTTGCCTGGGCAAAAATTTCCCTCATAGTAATTTTGCTTGACCGCCATTGGCTAATTCAGTTTTTTAGCCCTACATTAATTATTTGTTGTTGGATTTGTATAAAAAAAGTTCATATGCTCCGTTGTCTCAATTGTCATTTTTTTTTATTACCAAAAGTGTTATCTGTCGGCACAGGAAGTGGCATAATTTTACCAAAAACTACAATTTTGACAGTTAGGTACCATTTTTCAAAAACAAATATTATTTTTTTTAAAAATTATGTGACTCAAAAAGTGTGTCCTTATCAGGCGCAAAAAATGTCGGAAGCAGTTTTTTTTAATTTCAATTGGATTAAGGTGAAAAAGGACGTAAAATTGACCTATTTACAACCCATTCAGGCTTTTCAGATTGTAGCTATAATCCATACTAAGAGAATGTATGTGAAAATTTGTTTGTAATTTAAGCAGTTGCCGAGAAAAGGGCAGTTTTGCATAAGTCACTGTTTTCGTAATTTTTCCTGTAAAATAGTCATTTATTAATGGATATCCGCAAAAGTGACATCATTTGATTCAAAAAGCAAGTATGCGTCATATCAAGTTGATTATAATTTAAAATTAACAACGGAAGTGACAACATTTGGTCAAAAACTGCATTTTTGACTTTTAAAATCAATATTTTTTTCAACTAAGAATAATTTAATACGTATTACTAATTTTAACTTTTGGTTTAAATTCACATATTAATGAAATACATACGGTCATATAGATATCATAAAATTGTTTCTAACTTGTTCGGTTGCCGAGAAATAGACGGTTTTCTTCAAGTTACTTTTGAAGGTTTTTGGTTCATAAAAGTGTAAATTATTATTCGATATTCATAAAGTTTTCATCATAGACGATGTTATAAAACTAATTTACGATTTTTAGTATCTCCGGTAATAATGTCATTTTGGCAAAAACTGTATTTTTGGCCTTCAAAATAGATATTTTATTCAAATGAGTCTGATTTGTAACGTTTTTAAAATTATGATATTTGATTCCAATCAACAAATAGTATAAACCCATACGATCATACAGATACCACAAAATGGTTTCTAACTTGTACAGTTGCAGAGAAATAGACGATTTTCTACAAGTCACTTTTCAAGGTTTTTGGTCTATAAAAGTAGCAATTATTATTTGATTTACGTAAACGTTTCACCATGTGATGCCTTATGCCATTTCTGATTACGATAAACTAATTGAATATTTTCACGATCACCGGACGTAATGTAATTTTGTCTGAAATGTATAAAATGAATTAATATTTCTGGATTTGGTTGATCCCGCTTCCTTTTTATTTGATGGGTGCAATTGGTACTGCAAGTGATATGTGTGTAAGGGTAACGTGGTACTTAAGAGTAAATGCAGGAGGACTGCACTACACGCAAAACAAAAAAAACAAAAAATCTACAAGATAAACCTGCGGACAAGACAGAAAATAGACATTGCAAAAACTAAACAATTATCAAATCAAGTGAATGGATCCGGGGGCCAGCCATAAGCGCCCACTGCGCTGTACAGTCCCGGGCCTGTCTTGTAAAGTGACATAAGTGCAAAGGTAGTGTGGTACCAGTGAAACCCGTCATTCCTGCTACGCAGATTATTATTCCTATTATTTTTTTTTTTTGTGTTTTATCCACAATTCGGTTTTCTCAGAATCTACCCATAGGATCTTTCTGAAATTTTTACCTACCCCCCCCCCCCTAAAAAAATGGGTGGTGGCTGTTGGGTAAATAAATTTTCAAAACGTTTTTCGAAACCGAAATCACCGAATGCATTTGACCTACATTGCTGTAACTTCGTGACTATTTGACCTATTTTACTAATTCGTTTTTCTGTGGGTACCTTGTAACCTTGACTTCAAATCTGCACTTTCGGATTTTCGAATTTCAAAAATTCGTCGCTGTGATTTCCAACCGGAAGTTAAATCAAAATGACAACTTCTTTAATAGTTGCACGATTGTTATGAAATTTGGTATGTAAGTAGATCTCGTTAATTGGAGAAATTAAGGATCAAAATTTTCAAAAAATCGAAGAAATATAGGTCAGATTGCCTTGAATTTTTTTTACTAGCTACGGCACTTCTGATTCGTATACAAAAAGTTGAAATTGTAGCACAAACCGGAAGTGCTACCATCTTGAAATGTGAAAATCGATATTCCTTTGGTGATATTTTACTTACAGACAAGGCAATTATATTTTCCAAATCCTTTTAGAAAAGCCTAAAAACTGTCGGGAATAGAATTTTCATTTTTGGCAAATGATGGACGCCATTTTGAATTGAAAATGAGCAATAGTGAAAAAAAAACACATTCATGGGCTTGAAAACATACACAATTGGCCGTGGCTTAGAGAATTTGTCTCTTATGTACACAATTAATACATCTAAGGATAGCCTGGCTCATGGTCGAATGATTGGTTTTTGAATATTTCAAAAATTCGAATTACCCCTTGATGTTTTCCGTGCCGACAAGGTTGTTTTCAGGTTAGCTTGTTTTGACTTCGCGCATGCGTTACGCTGGAACCAAAGGTACCATGACTACCAAATTCCGGCGAGGAACTTTTCACGTTAGTACCTAGGTACCCTGAAATTTTCAAGGCGATATCTGCATTTGTTCAAGTCGCTTTTTTCTGGCACCTACCGTGCGTCATGACTTTGCCCATTCGCTACGCTAGAACCAAGGGTACCATGAGTACCAAATTCTGGCGAGGAACTATTCACGTTGGTACCTAGTTACCCTGAAATTGTCAAGGTGATACCTGCATTTGTTCAAGTCGTTTGTTCTTGGCACCTGCCGTTGATCGTTTTTTTCTAAGTCAATTTACAGAAAAATATCGATTTTCGGAATTTAAAATTGGTTTTAATTAATTGTGAAATTGCAAATGCAAAGTGATTTTATCGCCTCTTCCATGTCATCTTCATTAGAAGGCTTGATCTCGCCTTAACTACATACAGCTTATCAAGCCCTTCACTCAACACTGCATTTTTCGGCACTAAATTTGATTGGGTATAGGCCCCCAACCGTGATCTAATCCGATTCCTTCGTTAAATGGGTTACTAAAAATAGACTACGTTCAATTCATTTTATTTATCCTTCGTTAAAAAAATCGTCACGATTATCAAGTCTCGCGCTTCTAGCTAAAATGTCTATGTGACAATCGAGATGCAAAGGTCAAGGTTCGATTCATCGACGTTTAACATTTTCACCGGCGTTTTTAGTAGTTAGTGTGTTAGCGAAAAAAAAAACATTCAACGGCTGTAGTTCTCTTTCTGTGGGTGCTGCCATATTTGTTTACTACAGTCACGTGCTTTATTGTGAGTGTGTTCTGTGCCACGACCTCTGATTGGACAATGCTTTGAATGCTAATTAGTCACGTGTAAACACAACCAGTGTAAAAGTTTAGGAATATCCAAGTGTTGAAGCAACGGTTAAATGTTGTAAAACTTGCGTCCGTTGCTTCAGGAACATGCTTCCATGTTTGATAGGTATTAGTACTTAGATCCATTGCTTAGATATAAAAAGCTATATAAATTGATGAAATACGACGATTTTTAATCAAAACAACTTTTATGGATGGGGTTGGTTTTGAATTTATTTTCAACGTTCTTTGAATCTCACACTCTTCTATTTTTAATATGTGAGGTACAATCAGTGCAAATTTGAAGGTAATCGGACCTTCGGTACGTTGCCCGGGCGGTGCGAATGAATCCCGTAACGAAAATTTGTTCATTCTTTAACGCGTTTTATATTGTATTATGGCCGCCACCTTAGATCCGCCGTCATTTACCAAACAACTCCAAAATATACCCAAAATTCTCAAATCGACCATAATTTCATTTTATTTCGCGCATGCCCCACGATGTAACCAATGTTTTCAGATCATTTTGTTTTTGCCCGGGTGCAATGTTTCTAACTATATTTAAACCTGTAACTTTGCGAGTTTTGACCAATTTTAATATTTTATTTCTTGTTACCTTCTTTAAGATACTTGACATATTTCACGACACGTGACGATGAATATGAAAGCTTTTTTTTTTTGTGTGTGTTTTATCCACAATTCGGTTTTCTCAGAATCTACCCATAGGATCTTTCTGAAATTTTTACCTACCCCCCAAAAATGGGTGGTGGCTGTTTTTCGAATCCGAAATCACCGAATTTGACGAACAAATGCATTTGACCTACTTTGCTGTAACTTTGTGACTATTTGACCTATTTTACTCATTCCTTTTTCTTTGAATACCTTGTAACATTTACTTCAAATCTGCAATTTGACAACTTCTGAAATAGTTGCACGATTTTCATGAAATTTGGTATGTAAGTACATCTCGCTCATGGGACTTTAAAAATGTCATTAACAATTTTCTAAATTATCTCCCCTTGGTGATTTTAAGGATCAAAGTTTTCATAAAAATCGACGAAATATAGGTCAGATTACTAATTCGTACACAAAAAAATGAGTTTGTAGCCCAAACTGGAAGTGCAACCATCTTGAAACGTCAAAATCGATATTCCTTTGTTGATATTTTACTTACAGACAAGGCAATTATATTTTCCGAATCCTTTTAGAAAAGCCCAAAAAACTGTCGGGAATAGAATTTTGATTTTTGGAAAATGATGGACGATTTCGAACCGGAAGTTAAAATCAAAATGACAACTTCTTTAATAATTGCACGATTTTTATGAAATTTAGTATGTCAGTAGATTTTGCTCATGTGACTTTAAAAATGTCAATAGAAATTTTCTAAATTATCTCCGCTTGGAGAAATTAAGGATCAAAATTTTCAAAAAATCGAAGACATATAGGTCAGATTGCCTTGAATTTTTATTTTTTACTAGCTACGGCACTACTGACTCGTACACAAGAAATGGAAATTGTAGCACAAACCGGAAGTGCCACCATCTTGAAAGGTGATAAAACCCTAAGGCCTTTTTGATATTTTTTTTACAGACGAGGGAATTATATTTTCCGAATCCTTTAAAGAAAGCCGAAAAACGCTCGCGAAAAGAATTTTGATTTAGGTCAACTGATGGACGCCATTTTGAATTGAAAATGAACAACAGTGAGACCAACTTGACAACTTCTTTAATACATTCACGATTTTCATGAAATTTAGTATGGAAGTAGATCTCACTTATGCGACTTCAAAAATGACTTTAAAAATGTTCTCAATTATCTCCCCTTGGAGAAATTAAGGATCAAAATTTTCAAATAAATCGACGAAATTTTTTACTAGCTACAGCACTACTGATTCGTACACAAACAATGGAAATTGTAGCACAAACCGGAAGTGCCACCATCTTGAAACGTGAAAATCCATATTCCTTTGTTGATATTTTACTTACAGACAAGGCAATTATATTTTCCGAATCCTTTTAGAAAAGCCGAAAAACTGTCGGGAATAGAATTTTCATTTTTGGCAAATGGTGGACGATTTCGAACTGGAAGTTACAATTAAAATGACAACTTCTTTAATAGTTGCACACTTTTCACGAAATCAAGTATGTAAGTAGATCTTACCAATACGACTTGAAAAATGTCATTATAAATTTTCTTAATTATCTCCCCTTGGTGATATTAAGGATCAAAGTTTTCAAAAAAATCGACGAAATATAGGTCAGATTGCCTTGAAATTTTTTTTTTTTTTTACTAGCTACGGTTTGGATGGGACGAAAAACCGAGGTCCCATGTACACATTGGCGTGTACGTAAAAGATCCCTTGACAGTTGGAATTCAGTTGCTAGCCAGGCAAAAATTTCCCTCATATGATTTTTGCCCGGGTGCAAGATTTCTAACTATATTTAGACCTGTAACTTCGCGAGTTTTTGACCAATTTTAATTAAAAAAAATTATTGTTATTTTCTTTAAGATACACGTGACAATGAATATGAAAGCTTTCATATCTGCATGGGACAGTAGCAGATCTAGTTATTATTATTAGTAGTATTATGTGTATGGTATGAATTACCAGTCACAATGAGCTTTGCTTACGTAAGAATGGTCTGAAGAATTTTCTGGGGACAGTATTTTTATAAGATTCTTACGTTAGTAAAAGTGAAGCATGACTTTGTGTTTACTTTAAGAATTTTTTAGGAACCAGGCCCTGGAAATCATCGGGTTTTGAGATGTGGACCTGAAAAATTAAATTTGGATGAGAGTGAGAATTCTGGGGCGAATACTATCCAGGCAAATGGATCATTGACATCCAGAAAATGGTCAAAATGTGGAATTGTCATTCAGTTACATGCTAAGGAGATTAGAAAGGCTTGTGAAGTACAAAGTTTCCCGCCCTTTAGTGAGCAGAAATGGGAATAGTTGGGTGAACTTCGTAAAGTGTTTGAAATGCACATTTATCTCACCTGTTCTGATTCTTTTTTTTAAATACTTGTGTTTGTTTAGGTCGATCA
Organism: Patella pellucida; assembly: GCA_917208275.1. Classification (NCBI taxonomy): domain Eukaryota; kingdom Metazoa; phylum Mollusca; class Gastropoda; family Patellidae; genus Patella; species Patella pellucida. The sequence continues at coordinate 32,727,061 of OU795041.1, read as the reverse complement.
ATCCACTCTATGAAATATTACCCTGGCACCTGAAGTGATACAAAGCTGGGGATAAATAAATATGCAATAAAAAAACAGTGAGAAAATACGAAAGAAAAAAAAATGGTTTCAACTGGAAAAAGCAATATACCTCTTTATTTACTGTTAGTTAACAGTCAGTAAAGAAGTACAAAATGAGCGTCACATAAGTCTAGGCCAATCACAAAGGTAGATACCCTGTTTAGAGGTTCGGTCTAAATATTAAGGCCAACTGCAGGTTTGGTCAAAAGTCACATTGGTGTGAATTTTTGAGTGTACATGTTTACATTTCACAATTTGTTTTACAAAGTTAAAGACAGCCGACTTTTATCTTTGTCCAAGATCACTAAAAGTTGAAAGGTCAGACCGCTATAGTTCAATTGGTGACGTCACATTCTAATGTTTACCAACAAATTAAGATGGCGTTTATAACGTCAAAAAAGATTACTTCTGCATCTATTTAGGCTAATTATGAAATATTTGTTATCCTGATATACTTCAAACTCCTTTATTTATTTTCTTATACTTCAAAAAAATGTTTTAAAATTTATTTTGTCGGAGGAAAAAAGGTTAATATTTGGCAGAATTAAGAAGCATGGATGTCGTCTTTATAATAATAATATCTTTATTTCAAAAGGGTGAACAATCTAGGTCCGATATGTATGGACCTTTCTGACGCGTTGTGCCCTTTATAACAACAATAAAAATAACAAATATAACAAAGGTTATCAATTGAAATGAACATTAAACATAATGGCTAACATATCAATCATGCATCAATCATGTATTACCGGTAGTATTAGTAAGATGATGATTTAGGTTTGAAACATATTTTTAGTAATAAGTCTTCGAAAAGAATGAACATTTCTGCAATTTGTTTTTATGGTTTCAGGTAAATCATTCCACAATTTTGCACCTTTGTAACGCAAACTATTCTTAATAATATTTAAATTCGGTCTGAAGAGGGTCAGCCAAAAATTAATACTGCTATAAGGAGTCTTATAATTCAATAATAGATTAGATAAATAACTTGGACAAACAGTGTTAAGTATTTTATATATGAAAATAAGTTTGTTTAACTTATGTCTTGACTCAATATTCAGAAGCTTCCATTTCCTTAGAAAAGGAGGCAGGTCATTAAAATGTTCTTGGTCAAAAATGTTCGGATGGGACGAAAAACCGAGGTCCCGTGTACACATTGGAGTGCACGTAAAAGATCCCTTGGCAGTTGGAATTCGATATAAGAGTAGGCCGTAGCGCCGCTGCCCGGGCAAAATTTCCCTCATACCACACTGTATGGCGTATGCCCGTCTTCAATTAGCTCAGGTTAGGTGCATAACAGTAGGACGTTAAACTCCATTTCATTCATTCATATCTGACTGTAATTTAGTTTGAAGTTGGGATAACGTTGCAGCCGAAGTATAAACCGTAGTATCGTCTGCAAATAGATCACAATTAGAAGACAAATATAAAGGCAGATCATTAAAGCTGAACTCCGATTACAAAACTTCAGAAATAATTAAATAAAAAAAAATAACCGCCATACTTTTTTAAATTCGATAAAACAAGTATGGCGATTGTACGGCGTATGAAAGCAGAGACATGCCACGCCCACATTCAGTGTATACTTTGTCAACCACACTATCAACATCCGGCTAGAAATATTTCAACCTTCCGACTGATTGAGAGTTTTTCACTATCGGTTTGCAGAAAATACTATTGCTACACAATTATTATCTCTGATCAGGTACATATCAGTTTACTAATTAGACGAAATAAGTAAACCACTGTGTACTTTCTTTGCTCTAAAAATGAACGAAAACTGCTTCGCCCCAAACAATAACAAATCTACGAACAGCAAACAAATGGATGCTGTTGACACAACATCAAGGGACATAACTACCTATGTCCCTTGATCCTCATAAATAACAAGATGAAGAATAAGTGAAAGCATACTTCTTTGATGAAGAGAACAATAGTTTTATTGCTGGTTTGGGTATATTTTGGAACAATAATACTAGACTTTATAAAACTTGAAATTATTTGGTGTTTATACGCTGCTGTGCAATTTTTCAAGAAATAAGAAACAAATGGTTGGTGTTGGTAGAATTGTTATTGTTTGGTGTAAGGTAGTTTTTCCCATATTTTTAGAGCAAACGTACATAGTGGTTTGCTTATTTCGTCTAATTAGTAAAATGATATGTACCTGATCAGAGAGAATAATTGTGTAGGAATAGTATTTTCAGTAAACTAATCGTCAAAAATTCTCAATCAGTCTGGTTGACAAGGTATACACTGAATGTGGGCGTGGAATGTCTCTGTTTTCATACGTCGTACAATCGCCATACTTGTTCTATCCAACTGAAACAAGTATGGCGGTTATTTTTTTTAATTTAATTATTTCTGTCGTTTTGTAATCGGAGTTCAGCTTTAATGGAAATATTAAAAAGTAAGGGACCAAGTACAGATCCTTGTGGCACCCCATGTTAGACTGACTGAGATGAAGATGTGCATCCATTAACAGATGAACAGATGATTTCTCTCAAAAAGATATGATTTAAGAAATGACAGGGAAGATTACGATTATTTGTATAAAGCACATTTTTGTAATAATAATTTATGATTCACTAAGTCAAAGGCTTTTCTGAAGTAAAAAAAGATTAATCCACTTAACAAATTGGAATTCAAATTATCATAAACATTTTCTGTTATATGTGTCAAGGCAGTTAAACAAGAACTAGTTTGTCTGAAACCCGATTGCTTAGCATACAATAGACTATGTTTGTTTAAAAATTATGTTAGACATTTGGACACATGTTTTTCAAGTGGTTTTGATAATACAAGTAAAATAGATATTGGACGAAAATTATTCGGATCAGCTTTAAAACCAGACTTATGTAAAGGCAGAACCTTAGCTGACTTAAATAAATCTGTAAACACACATTCAGTTATGCATAAATTGTAGATATAAGTTAAACTTGGAGCGAGTATACCAGATCCCAGCTTCCAAAAAATTGGATTAACAAGATCGAAACCCACAGATTTAGTTGTATCAAGCAACCTAAGAAATTGTGACACTTGCATAACAGCTTCCTGTGATGGAAGGTGCCCTTGAATAAAATTAGAAACTAGCTCATCATTGAAATGTTTAGGTGATACGGGTGCTTTCTTTAGAAGATTATCAGGTATTTTAGAAAAATAGTTATTAATAGATTCACAATCAAAAGGTATAGGAGAATTAGATATAGAGGTGTCAGTTACACTATTAATTGCCTTCCAAATTTGTTTTGAATTTTTTGAATCAGTTACTAAGCTACGGAAACATTTAGACTTAGAGTTTCTGATTAAATTTTTCAATCTATTTCTACATATTTTGTATTCAATGATTTCGCCTCTCTTTTTGAGGTGGTCGCGTAGACGCATCATTTTATCAATTTCATCAGAAAGCCATGGTGGCTTTGAGACAGTTTTAACTCTTTTGGTTCTAAAGGGATCATGCTTATTGATGACTGGAAGAATAGTATCATGCCATATTTTTAAGTGCAATATTTGGATCACAAGCATTGTAAACATTATCAAAAGGAGCAGAATTTAAATCACTCAAGAATTCAATTCTTTACAGCATCACATGGGATATTCTCGTTTAAATGTGTCTCTGTGAAACCAAAAACATGAAAGTCATTGATGAGCAATTTCACCACGTCTATTTTGTTGATCACATGGTGAATATTGATGTGACCGACATGTAAGCCTTTATGGAATAAAATCTTATCAAGCATAAACACTACAATAGCACAATATCAAGATGTGAAAATTAAAACAGTATGTACAGTATAAACAAACACAATGCAAGATAAAATCAGTTCTAGTTAAGTGGTGAGTTTTAATAAACAGAAATCTGTTTGCCACTACTTATAGATAAAAATACAAGAGATAAAACGACCTATACATAGTAAATGCTGTGACCTATACTTAATTAGTTGTTAATTATTATTCAGTGTGAATACTATTTTGTAATAAGAATTTCTAACAGTATTAAAGTACATTTCTGGGCATTTTGTTTGGCTGTGACTAAAATTATTACCAAATTAATATCAAGCAATTATGTTTGTATGGTGGTGCAGAACATAAAAATCTAAAATGCCTGCTTTAAGCAAAGTACAGTACATAATTATTCAATAATATATTACAGCATTAAACACAGTTACTTGTAAGCTATTGTTATAAACAATATATTAATATCATCAATTCAATACCAACAGTTTACAGCTGGGTGTACTAAACATCAAATATTTAGTCATAACATTAGGCAGCAGCTGATAACAGTAACTACTTTACCTAAGCCAATTTTAGGAACTCAGTTTTCTGGTCATAAGAAATAGAAATAAACAATCACTATCAATTAACAAGCCTTGTACATTCAAGGAAAGGCACAAAGAAATATGTTTTCCTGCAATTACAAAAACCCATTTGACTGATAGGGGAAACCCAGGAGGGCTACGACTAAATGATTGAAACCTAGGCCAGTTGGAAGCGTGTCGTGGGGATAGGCTGTTGAATGCATAGGAAATAGGTTCATATCGATGTGGTAGTGGTACAGTCCGGCGTACCGGGGTCTGAATGTCAAAAACTTGCTTTATAATGAAAACCAGATAGCCTACACCAATCTCGAACCAGAAAAATTTTGGAGAAAGAAATTTCTCTGGTGACACTGTGTAGCCATTTTCCCGGAAGGGACGAATCACACGACTGTCACGGGACATGTATTTATTTTAAGTGTCTAGATGACCGAATCACTTAAAAATATACACACGCGTAGAAAAATAGATCTTTACGAAAACTTAAATTTTTACATTTAGGATCCACTTTTGTTATGTCCGCGAGTTGACTTTGACTCAAGAATCATTTCACAACAAACAAAACGATGATCCGACATCTTGTTTTCGAGAAAGAGACCCTTAAAGATTGTCCAATCAGAGGTCAGCATGGGCGGGGCTTACACGTTAAAAAATCAGAAGATAATGGACGGTCTTTGGCCCCAGAGGCCTCCGGCCCCGCGGCTGACTCTGGGAACGAGATTGAGCCTACACCTCTTGCATTTAAATGGGTGTGGTCAACATAGAGATATTTATTAACTGCTCCAGTAGACTGGAAAGAAATAATCATTAGTTTTAATGAAATCACAATTATTAGAATTACAAACTCTATTTAAAACTTTATTTACTTCTTTAACACTATTGTTAAAAACAATATCCTCTCTAGGTAATAGCTCCAAAAAGCTAATACGGGCAAGGGGAAACTTCACTTTTAAGATAAAACTTAGGTCATCGTATGCTAACTCTAATAGTAAATGCAGGAGGACTGCACTACACGCAAAACAAAAAAAACCTAAAAGATAAACCTGCGGACGAGACAGAAAATAATAGACATTGCATACACTAAACAATTATCAAATCAATTCAATGGATTTGGGGGCCAGCCGTAAGCGTCCACTGCGCTGTACAGTCCCGGGCCTGTTGTGGTACAGGCTTCACTAAAATGATTTACAAAAAAGACGTAACAAAAAAGAAAAAAAAAGATAGTAAGCTGGCACTGCCAGGCAGGATACGCCCACATTTTCGAGAGATGGTTAGAGAACAAGCAAAACCGAAAGTGATTTTTCCTACAATCAAAGGCTATAATTCATTAAATTACAATTTGATATGCGCAATTATCGAAAAGAATCAAGATCTTTAGGTTATAAACATGCATTTCAAGTTTCATCAAAATCGAATTAAAATTGTGACTTATACTGGGTCCACATTCCACAACCTTGATATACCATATTTTAACACTATTAGCGTTGTCGGGCAATTATGGTCCCATTTCCCTGAAATTCAAACTCAACGTTCTGTATGGTGTAACGGTGATAGAGTCAAGCGTTTTTTTAAATCGGATAATAATCGTGACATCCAGAGGGACCATAGGCAATTTATCGGACAATCAGGGGTCATAATTCAGGAAGTTATGATCTGATATGTGCAAGTAACAAAAGGAACCAAGATCTTTGGGTTATAACCATGCATTTCAAGTTTCTCATCAAAATTGAATCAAAATTGTGACCTATACTGGATCCACAACCTTGATATACCATTTTATAAGAGTATTCACGTACACACGGCGGCCATTTTGTAAGGCATTTTTGTTCCGAATTTCAAACTCAACCTTCCTTAGGGTGTAACGATGATATAATCAAACGATTTTTTAAATCAGATTATAATTGTGTCCTCCAGAGGGACCACAAGCTAAACGAAGGCGATTTTGCGTATAATCAGGGGCCATAATTCAGAAAGTTACGATCCGATATGCGCAAATATCGAAAGTAACCAAGATCTTTGGGTTATAAACATGCATTTCAAGTTTCATCAAAATCGAATTAAAATTGTGACCTCTACTGGGTCCACAACCTTGATATACCATTTTTTAACAGTATTTGCATACGAATGGCGGCCATTTTGTATTGCAATTTTGATCCAATTTTTCCGAAATTCGAACTCAACCTTCCTTAGAGTGTAATGCTGATATAATAAAACGATTTTTTAAATCAGATAATTATTGTAACCTCCAGAGGGACCACAAGCTAAACCAAGACGATTTTGCGATCAGGGGCCATAATTCAGGAAGTTACGATCCGATATGCGCAAAAATCGAAAGGAACCAAAATCTTTGGGTTATAACCATGCATTTCAAGTTTCACATCAAAATCGAATTAAAATTGAGATCTCTACAGGGTCCACAACCTTGATATATCATTTTTTAACAGTATTCGCATACGAACGGCGGCCATTTTGTATGGTAATTTTGGTCCGATTTTTCCGAAATTTCATCTCAACCTTCCTTAGGGTGTAACGGTGATATAATCGAACGGTTTTTCAAATCGGATAATAATTGTAACCTCCAGAGGTACCACGAGCTAAAATAGGTGATTTTTCGGACAATCAGGGGCCATAATTCAGGAAATTACGTTCCGATAGGCGCAAATATCGAAAGGAACCAAGATCGTTGGGTTATAAACATGCATGTAAAGTTTCATCAAAATCGGTTCAAAATTGTGACCTCTATAGGGTCCACAGGCTAAAAACGTGATTTTTCGTACAATCAGGGGCCATAGTCCATGAAGTTTTGATCCGATACATGCTAATATCGAAAGCAGCCGAGATCTTTTGGGGATAAACCTATATTTCAAGTTTCGTCAAAATCGGACAAGAATTGTGACCTGTAGAGAGTCCACAAACAATTGTGGACGGACGGACGGACAGGGGCGACGACATAATACGTCCACATGAAAATGTGGGCGTATAAAAAATGCGATACTAGCGGCCAAGCGAATATTCACTGGTCAAAACATGGTAGGTCTAAATATTAAGGCCAACTGCAAACTTGGTTCAAGGTCACATGTAAATAGGGGTTTGAATTTTTGACAATATTGGGGGTTTGGGCTAGGGTCAGGACTAGCTGTCTTGGCATAGGCCTACGGCAAATGCTTTTTGACGAGACTGGGTTAGGATTAGGGCCAGGACTATGTCTTTAGCTAGGATTAGGGTCGGTCCTGTTTACATCTCTGGGCCTTATACCAAATCTGCAGTTTAGACTTAGTTGGGCCTTAAATATTGAGACCTGACCATGTTTGGACAACATAGTGAACGAAATGTTAACATTTACATCCCAAATTTACACTCCGCCAACGGATACCCCCAATAACTAAAACGCTTGTTCATGCTTTTATTACTTCAAGACTTGATACTTTTAACTCACTTTTATCCGGCTTACCCAATAAATTAATATACAAATTGCAAAAAGTTCAAAATACCGCTGCACGACTTATTACCCTTACGAAGAGACATGATCATATTACTCCCATTCTTACAACTTCACTGGCTTCCAATTCCATATCGTATTCAATTTAAGATCCTTTTAACTGCTTATAAATGTTTTCATGGCTTAGCCCCACCTTATTTATGTCATCTAATTGAAAAACAAACAAATGCTCGCAGTCTCCGTAGTTCAAATGACATTTATCGTCTCAAACCAAGATCTGCTAGAATGGTTACATATAGTGAAAGATCGTTTTCATTTCTAGCCCAAAACCTGTGGAATGATTTAAAACCATCTGGTTCTGATACTGATATTCGTTCTAGCCCTTCAGTGCAATCTTTTAAATGTGCTCTTAAAACTTACTTATTTAAAAAGGCTTTTAATTAGATATATATTATTTTATTATATTGCATCTTTTTGTAGTCTTTTAGTTGTTTTATATATTTTCTGTTTTACTGGTATATGATTGTAAAGCGCTTCTAAACACCGTTGGTGGAATTAGCGCTATATAAATGTTTTAATAATAATAATTATAATGGCTATTTTTATCTCAAATAGTCAAAAAACCTACTGTTGGGCATGAAAAAAGCAGTATTCTTACCTTTTCTCACAATTCCTATCCAAAAATTTAGAAAACGGTGGCCTGCAACATATCAACATTCGAAATACATGATTGGATTACAGGACTCAGACTAGTAATTATTTGCCCATTGACTTGCCTTTAGGGAAGTGAAGTTTGATTGAAATTCTACGAGTCATGTAAGGAACGGAGGAATTATGTGAGATATGCGCATGCGTATCAGAATCAGGATTTAAAACGACTGCGGATATTTGAGGAAAGAGGGAACGGAGGTAAATTCAATGACTTACATGACTCGTAGAATTTCAATCAAACTCCACTTCCCTAAAGGTAAGTTCGTTTAATTTTCCAACTCTATTTCGTCATGACGTCACTACAAAATCATGTTAGACTTTAAAGCTCAAATATACACAGGCCAAAACAAAACCAATAAATAAACAATTGAAATTTTTTATTGTAATACATAATCAAAATTTCAAATTAATAAATGTATTCAAACAAAAATTAATGGTGAAATTTTTTGTTACAAACATCAAATGTATTTCTTAGTAATAATAAACTAAACCAATAATAAATTTCAATAACTTATTATACAAAGTGCAAACATATTTAAAACCCTATTATGGATAGGAACTTGGTTGACAGTCCAACAAAGAATGAGAAAAACTTTCATCAAGTAACGTATTTCTGAGGTAAAACCTCTCAAAAGTTTTATTTCCTGACCAGCCTGCAGATTTCGTTATAATGTTTAAAGGAATATGTCTGCTATGAGCTGCTGATGTTGAAGCCGATCTAGTGCTATGTGCTTGAAAAACTGTGGTATCAATATTTGCTCGTAATCATTCACACGAACTGACCAAGGGCCAAATTGGAAACAGGCCTCAGGCCTAATTTGCTACCCTTGTAAAATGACGCGATTTTGCCAAATAATCTTTTAAAGTATTGGCAGGACAAATACTTTTGTCTACATTAAATTCATGTAATTCTATTGGGTCCAGATGCCGGCCTATCGTGCTCTGTTTTAATAATCAGTTATAGTAATAACACACTTGTTTCCAATAAAAGTCATATTATTAATATTAATAAGCTAAATTGTTTGGCATCGTTGAGCAGTCACTATAGCCAATAATGTTGAGAAATTTGGTTAAAGGGAGGTAACTCTTTAATAAATTTTAAAACATCCCATGTTCTGTTGTATTTTGGTAAAGAAGGGTTTAAGTTAAAACACCCTTTCATAAACCGATTAACAAGTGGATGGCTACCAAAATTAGAATTTAAGTCTATAAAAAATACACTGGATAGTGCAGATCTTGCACTATTGACAGAACTGTAGCTGTATCCATCATCAGCCATTTCAGCCAAAAAATTGATTCCATCCTCTGAAGTTGTTTTAGATAAATTAATCCCTTCGGATGTACAAAAAACTTTCCACTTCTTAAGATGTGATCTATATTGCTGTTTAGTACTTTTTCTCCATTATAAATCAATGATGTTTGCAGCCTTTCTTGAAAATCCTCTTGCATCAAGGTGTTCCCTCACATGAGACAAGCTATTAGTTTGAGCTTGGGTGTTTTGAGGCTGGATTTTGTGTAAGAATCAGTAATTTTTGCTGTCTGGTACTTAGAAGAACTGGATGCTGAATTAATATCCTTAATAAAAGACTGAACCAAGCCCGTGTTGTCCATAATGGGGTTATTAATATGCCTGTTGCCCCCTGCTCCTCCATCTTCTTTAGCACATTTTGTATAAGACCGAAAGGGGGAAAAGCATATGTTTTTTAATCAGCCCAATCAACAGTAAAACTGTCAATAAATATGGCATTTGGATCTGGTTGGTAAGAAATATTAATGTCCTCTTTGAAAGTTTAATCTACTCGCAAAAAGGTCAATATTAGGTTCATAATTCAATTTTTCCTTTACAGCATTGAATAAAATTGGATTTAATTTCCATTCTGAAACAAGCCTTGTTTTCCTCCACTCAAAATCACCAGTTATATTGGCTATGCCTGGAATATGTGCTGCAGTGAGCCAAACATCAAATTTTTGAGACCGAAGCCAGATCTCTTTTGCGATATAATTGCAATCATTTTAATGACTTGTTCCCATGTGTTTAATACAAGGCAGTGAAATTATCAATATAAAGTTTTAAATGTATTCCAGTGGGCTCTTTATTGAAAGATTTTAATGCCAAAAGCACTGCAAATGTCTCCAGATAATTAATGTGATGCTCAGATTCTGCAGATGACCATGAACCACCCGAAGATACATCACCCAATTTTACGCCCCACCCAATTTGTGAGGCATCTGTGTACAGAATTAATTCTGGAGACTTTCTGCTGAAGCCATTAAAAGATTTGTCAATTGATGATATCCACCCATTAACCTCAGAGAGAGCCTCTTGGCTAAGCTTCATTGTCCTGTCGTAATTGCCATTATTCTGCTTAACAGCTAGTGTTTTATCCCTTTCAATTTTTCTAAAAAAAATAGTAGTCCATACATAACAGCTATTAAGCTTAAGGTCAATAAACCAATAACCCTTGCCACTTGTCTAATGATCAAGCAAATCCGTGCAAGCACTCTTAACTTTCAGCTTTTTTACCCCTGTAAGTGTAATTGTCATACTAATGGAATCAATAATAAATCCTAATATTTCAGTGAATTGACTTGGATAAAACACAGATTTTTCTGGGTGGACAACAAATCCTAAATTATAAAATAACTGAGTTGTGTCCCTTACATTTTGCCTACATTCTTCCAATGTTTGTCCTTGAAGGTAAACATAATCAAGATAACCAGAACATATATTACCTCCGGTACGAAGGTGGGATAAGACAGGTTTAACATTTTTTGTAAATTGTCTTGGACATAAAGCCAAGCCATTAGGGAAACATGTATACTTATAGTAATTATCACCCCATTTAAAACATAAATATGATTGTGATCTTTAAGAATTGGTGAAGAGTAATAAGCATCTTTTATGTCAATTGAGGCCATGTAACCATTAGGTCTTACTAATTTGAAGATCGTAGAAATGGTGTCCATTTTGAAATGTTTATGCTCAATCTGGCTCAATGTAATGTGTATTTAAGGTTAAGTATGAGTCTACACGTTTGATCTTTTTTCAGCCGAATGAAAGATGGAGAAATGAATTTGATGTCCTCAATTGTAATTTGTAAAATAACTTTTTTATGCAAGAGTTTCTGTATTTCAGTATTAATCATTAGAGTTTCATTTACATTAAAATTAATTACAGGACACCTATTTCTGTGAGGTTCGTCTTCGAAATTTAGTGGAACCCCATCTATCAAGTTTAATATTTCTGAGTAAGGAGTTATAAGCCTCCATTGATCTAAATGATGCTTTAGCCCACCTGCAATGAAGCTATGTACTTGAAATCTTAAATTTTTAATTAAATTGGCACGGATTGCCTCATATGTACCTGCCTGGTGATCGAGTTGGATGTTGAGCTTGAGGGCTTGTTCCTCCCCCTGTCTTTCTTGGGCCAATAACCTTTCCCTCTGTTGGACCTGTGATTCGGATATTTCTCGTAGGATGAGTTCTGGCGTTTGTCTAAAAAATTGCCTCTTATTAGAATTGTAACCATGCCCATAGTTCTGTTCTTGACTGAAGGTTGAAGTGGCCTTAATCTTATTCACTTCTCTTATTTCTTTAAAAGTTTTATTAAGATCATCCCCAAACAGGAAACTTGTAATTGGGATTTGAGTAGTGCAAATGACTTGAAACTCTTTGCTTAGAGACCCCTTTAACATTTCACGTCTTTTGATTGACAGGTCAAAAGATGCATGGCCTGAAAACGTTATAGCATCAGACAATTTTCTGATATTTTCTTCATCAATATTTTTGCTTTTTAACATAGTGTCTAATACTTCTATGCTTGTGATACAGGCCTTAACTAGTGCCTTTTGTGTGTTGGCCATCCTTATGCCCTGTCTTTTTGTATAATGTGACAGTTTTCGCCATATTTTAGGGTTTATGGTTGGAACTAAAAGTTTCTGACAATTTGTGGATCTTATAAGTGGTTCCATCCTGCTTTTGAGCTTTTCATCAGAGAGTTTATTAGCCCATCTTTTGTTACTAAAGTGACTATATTTTCAGGTACCGAGGGGCCTAGCCTCTCATCAGTGTTATATCCAGCCTCTAACTCGGCCAATGTATCCAAAGCCTCACTGTTGTCCACCTGTTTTTCACTTTCATTTGCTTTGGGCATAAGGATGGACATATCATCTACATCACTGACAACATCCTCTAATTCTGAGTCCGAAATATTATATCTGACCCTGTTCAGTTTTCATAAGGGGTCAAATTTCACACACTATGTCTGTTTTCGTGATAGATCTCTTCATACGCTGCTACTTCATTTTGGTTTAGGCTTGCCGAGTCGGACGCCGTCTTGAACTTGAAACTTCAATCCACGGTGTGGGAAAAAAGAAAAAGGCCAAGTTTAACGGTGGCCACTCGATGATACCAGGACGCAGTACACGCCAATAGGTGGCGGTATGATCGTCATGACGTCACAAAATGACAGGGAATCTGCCAAGGTTTGCCGAGTGATTTTCCTGTTGACGTTATTATAATTTTTTAATTGTTTATATTTTATTCTTTCAATATTTCATTCGTTTGGCATTCATTCATTCAATTAAACATATCTTTTTTTCTTGTGTTTCTGTTGATTCCTCAGTTTAAAGTTACATTATTCAAGATATAGATAAGAACTAGCCACATTTAAAGAAACCACATGTAGACATGTCGAGGAACACTAATCAAGGTAATAAAGAACCTTTTATAGATAAAACTACTCTTATCGAAATTGTAAATAAAGCCGTAGCTGTTGCACTAGCACAGTTAGAAGTTGATTTAAGGAAGGCAATACAAGAAAAGTTACGCTCAATTGACGTTCGGGTAACTACCATCGAGGAAGACAACAGGGTAGTAGGATTTGAACTTGATTAATTTGAAGAAAGGGTTTCAAAACTCGAGTCAGTTATCGCACAGAAAGATGCAGAAATTAGGCTACTAGACAATAAACTGAATGATCTTGAACAATACTCTAGAAAATCGCACGTTCGCATTTTTGGGATCAAGGAAAATATCGGAGAAAATTGCGTTGAAATTGCCCAACGGATCTTTAAAGATAAATTAAACATCCAGGAAGATATTATTGTCGATGCAGCACATCGCGTTGGAATAGTTAAGCTGGCTAATAACGACAAGGAGGTGAAACTTAGACCGCGAGGTATTATTGTTTAAATTTTAAGACGGGATAACAAACAGAAAATTATGTTTAACAGGAAAAAATTAAAACATTCAGGTATCTCAATATCTGATGATATGACCTTCAGAAATGTCCAATTATTAACCAAAACAAATGCCCATTCTAGTGTTAAGAATGCTTGGTTCGCAAATGGGAAGATTTTTATTGAGGGGCATCAAGGTAACTCGTGTAAGTTACAACCTGATGTAGATATTGACGAACGGCTCGCAAAAGCTACAAAACACAACAGAGCGCTTTGAAGCTGACAACTAGCCAAATATCCAGACAAGGTCAACGTGAACTCATCCTGTAAAAACTCGAACCTGACATTTACTCACTCGATGACAATTATATGAAACTTCGATTTGTGATTACAACATTTACTCATACGTCCTAAGTTTATCTTGATTTTGTTTACCTTTTTTGTTATCTATACATTTTTTATAACCTTCAGAAATTGAGTCTGACTGACATGATGTCACTCCATTACTAGTTAATTTTGTAATACATAACATGTTTGTAATCATCTGTGAAAATATCCACACTAACTTATCCCGCGAATATAACTCATAGTGTGACGTCACACGACATATCCCTCATCTTACAATAATATTTATTTTAAATTAACTGTTCTGAGCAATTCGCGGAAAACAAATAGTAACGGCCTACTCCCATAGTAATATTCGCATGGAAAAGGTTATTTTGATACAATTTTTATTCCACGTCAAAGACATTTAAGCACGACCACATCACTGATTTATATAAGCTATAAATGTAATGTCCAGAAAACTATTTTATTGATAAATTTAAAGGGACAGTCTGTTGTCATCCATCAAATCGGACAGAAAATATAACCAACCGGTATCAGAACTAACGCCTAGTAAACTCGATCCTAATATATGCATATAGCTATATAAAAGGAATACTCATTCGCTTGCTGTAAGTTACTTCAAATCAAATAATTTTTGGACAATTTACCGTGCTGTCCTGAAATGTAACATACCAGACTGTCGCTCCCCCTTTACACGAAATTATTTATTCCATCACAATACCCAGAAAAGGGTGTCTAGCGCGAATTTTCCTATCTGAATTATCTGTATGACTTTACATATCCTTTATTTTCTTCCAGCACATTATATCTGTTATATCATTGACCAAAAACCCAACATTCAATATTGGTATGAAGCCCACTGTCATTTCACTACCAGTAATAAATTATCAAGACATAAATAGGTTTTTACATAACACACTCACTATCACTCCCAAAAGCCAAAATACATATATAAGTTAATGTTGGTTGTTCTAGCAAACGATATTTCTCCTAATCCAGGTCCCAATTCATCACGAAAACAAACAGATATCCACAACCTTTCTATCTTTCATCTAAATACTCGCAGTATCAGAAATAAAGTAACCGAGGTACACAACCTGACTAATGACTTCCACATTATCACCTTTTCTAAATCCCATCTTGACGAATCGATTAGTAATGAAACCATTTCTTGGCCTGGTTTTCACCCAACAATTCGTAGGGACAGGAACTGCTTTGGGGGTGGAGTACTCGTTTATGTGTCTGAACTACTGATTTATAAACGACGACATGATCTTGAAGTCGGCAATACAGAATGTATCTGGGTTGAAATCACTCTTCAAACAGGTCCTCTACTTATTTCACGCGTATACAGGCCCCCTAATTCACCACACGAGTTCTGGCACCAACTTGATATCTCTATAGACGCCACATACTCTACCATAAATAGAATTGTACTTCTTGGTGACTTTAATGTTGATATACTACGAAACCGCTCAGGTACGCTTCATGATTTGCTTTTAACAAACAGTCTAACTAACGTCATCCAGGAGCCCACTAGAATCACACCTTCTCCGTCTCTATTAGATCTTATTCTAGTCTCGAGGGATATCAATGTGGTTTTTACCGAAACTTTTGATATTGACTCGTATATCTCAGATCATAAAGGAATAGGTTGTGAAATAGATATTAAAATCCAGCATCACCAAGTCTTCAAGAGAGAAATTTTTTCTTACAAACAAGGCAATTTCATTGAGCTCAATAGACTTATACAAAACGTTGACTGGAATGTCGAACTTGCACACTTAAGCGTTGAGGACGCGTGCACATTATTTTATTGCAAACTAAGTGAATTTATAGGCAATACAATTCCAAAAAGGGAAGTTATCATAAGGCCAAACGATAAACCGTGGTTTAATTCTGATATAAGAAGAGATATCCGAATCCGCGAAAGATTACGAAAAAAAGCCAAACAATCCCAGCATCAAACTGACATTGAAAAATATAAAAATCAACGCAACAAAGTTAACAATTTCAAAAAAGTTGTAAAAGCAAATTATAATAAGAAAATTCTAGATAACGTTAATAACATATCCAAACCAAAAGAAAATTACTGGAAATGTATGAACCAGTTGTTGAAAACAAACAAATTTACAAATATTCCTCCATTACAGAAAGAAGACGGCAGCTTTGCCCACTCAAACTCTGATAAAGCACAAACGCTAAACAATTTCTTTGGGTCTGTTGCTAATAATACAACCGGAGATGACCTTCCAACTTTTAATCCTAGAACCCTCTGTTCATTTTCTTTACCAATTATTTCCGAGTCTGAACTAATTGATATAATGAAATGTCTTAGTGACATAAAGGCCAGTGGTCCTGACAGGATTAGTCACATTTTACTTAAACACACTATTAATTCAATATGTATCCCTTTGACTATTCTTTTTAACAAGTCCATCACTGAGGGAATATTTCCCGCTCAATGGAAGATAGCAAATGTAATCCCCATCTTCAAAAAGGGTTACCCATGGGTTCCATCAAACTACAGACCCATATCTCTTTTAAGCACTGTTAGTAAACTTCTCGAACGTATAATATTCAAACATCTATACAATTTCTTTCAGTCCAAAAACCTTATATACAGCTTGCAAACTGGATTCAGACCACAACCCTCAACAGTTCACCAACTTCTTGAAATATATCACGATGTCGTCACTGCGTTCGAGAACCACAGACTGTCCTGCTATGTTTTCTTTGATATCTCAAAAGCATTTGATCGAGTATATCACAGAGGCCTGATACATAAACTAAAGAACTATGGTATTGACGACCAATGTCTTAAGTGGCTATCAAGCTATATAAGTAACAGGAAACAGGCGGTAACCATCAAAGGTGATATATCAAACGAAACAACTCTAATGTCAGGAATTCCTCAGGGTTCTGTTTTGGGACACTTCCTCTTCTTAATCTATATAAATGACATCCAAGATACACTGACAAACATAGCACGATTATTTGCTGATGATACAGCTTTAGGCTGCAATGGAAAAACGGTTGATGATATAGAATTGTCTCTAAACCATGATTTAAATACCCTTAATAATTGGTCGCAAAAATGGTTAATAATTTTAACCCTATTAAATCAAAAGTCCTGTTATTTTCATATAATCCCCATTCACATCTACCAAACTTAAAACTCGGTGACATAGAACTAGAAATAGTCCCCACACATAAACACCTCGGTGTTACACTATCAAGTGACTTCAGTTGGTCAAAACACATTGACACCATATGTTTGTCGGTATCCAAACAACTTGGCATTCTACGTAAACTGAAATATTCATTAAATAAACATTCACTGGACATAATCTATAAAACATATATATAAGACCTAACCTGGAATACTCTTGCCAAGTTTGGGATGGGTGTAAGGACTCAGACTGTGCAAAACTAGAAAAAATCCAATTAGAAGCGGCCCGCATCGTTACCGGCTTACCGAAATATGCAAGCAAACAATAGCTATATCTCGAAACTGGATGGGAAAGCCTGGCCGAAAGGAGACATCAAAGGAAACTCACAACTCTATACGAAATTCACAATAACCAATGTCCTGCGTACTTATCGGAAACCTTAAACAATTATAAACCTCCTAACACTACATACACACTACGAAACCCTCAAAACCTCAAACCACCGCTTGCTAGAACTACTACATTCCAAAAATCCTTCTTTCCCTCTACCATTACAGCCTGGAATCGTTTGAACACTACAACTAAAACATCTAGAAATAAGTCAACTTTTAAACGTCATATCAAACCCAAACCCAACACAAAAACTATTTCGAACTTCCTATGTACAGGGGAACGTAAATATGTGATAATCCACACAAAACTACGACATAACTGCAGTACACTGAAATCGGATCTATACCGAGTTAACCTGGTCGAAAATCAAAATTGCCAATGCGGCCATACCATTGAAAATGCACAGCATTATTTCTTGGACTGTCCAAATTACACGACACAGCGCCACACTTTGGTAAACAACATGCCAGTTTATATCAACATTAGTATTACTACATTATTATAGGATGATGACAACTTAAGTAGTTCTCAAAATAATCGACTCATTCAAAACATACATAAATATCTTAAAGATACCAAAAGATTTGACACTGTTATCTAAGTATTACTTTTCTTTAGATTTGAAATAAACCGTAAAATTTGTTTAAAACCAGATTTGGGTCAAAAATTTAGATGTGTATTTCCAATACCATAGATTTTAGTAAGGTGTAAATGAACATTCGCCAGTGTCACAGGAGTCGTCTATATCCTTAATTACTATTTGGAAATACACATCTAAACTTGAAATAACCTCGTACCAACAACTCTTGCAACCTTTCGATATTTTCTCCTGCAAGATCTTTGCACTCACTGGAATAATTCTCAGATAGGTTTTTTTATGATCATCTTCGTCAATCTTGAGATTTATTCCCCAGCTTCGTATTAATTCTCTTCTTTATTTTGCACCCTTGTTATCTTGAATAATTTCATGTACTTATGAAGGAAAGGATGTTTTGTAAGTTTCTGTAACTTTTGTCCGATCCTTTTACATTGTGGTAATAAAATATGTTTAAACCAACTAGCCATTCTTGCTACACTAGTTCGAAAGTAGATGATGTAAAATGAATAATTTGAAAATTTCATTCAAATTACTCTATTGCAAGCGAAGATATTGGCATTTGAAGATTTGGCCAACCTGTGCAATAATTTCAACCACGGTCCTGGTTGATCAAAGCTAAGACTCGAAGCGGTGGGCGCGCCATATTTGATTTATCACTGAAACGTTTTAATCTGTTTAATATCGGAGCAATCTGATGCCATTCAAATTTGATTAAGGCCTGGATCAGTTAATTAATGTCTAATTAATACTTTAGAAAACATTTCATGTCCAAAAAAAGACCTACACTAGGCAGATTTAGCTCTTGAATAATGCATGTTTAATTAGAGGTTAAGCTATTAATCTAATGTCAGACGTTTGGCAGCTGACACATTAGAGACTTTTGGCAAGTGGAATTTTTCCCATCCGTATCACGTAGCCGTATCGTCACGTGATACGTTGCGTCAATGTAGTTTTAGAGTTTTGGCAGATTCTCGCGCCGCGTACGTATGGGTAGATGAAATGAGCTTAGTATATTACAGCATGATGGCAGTTATCTAACAAGATCAACACTATAATACTAGTGAAGTGCATAGCCTACAAATTCCTGAAGGAAGTAAAGTCGCCCAAAAGTCGCCGAGCTATTTAAAATTTAAAAAAGAAATTAGTGTCAAATCTTACTAAAATGTATCATTTCAGAACGTATATACCCTTTTATAGATTTGCAAGGTTCCACCTCCTTAAATTCAGCACGTATAGATCAACCAGTTTACAGACAGACACATAGGAAAAATAGGAAAATTCAGCGAAAAGCTATTCAAAAGTAATGCTTAAATTCCAGTCTTTATCATGGTGAAAATCACATTAAATATACACCTTCGTGTTTAAGGATACACATAGATTCATAAAAACGCTACGGCACAGCATTTCAGCGTCTTAAATTAGCAAAAAATACAGCAAAAAGACAATAATTTTTTACGGACGTTTTCCGTATGGAAGTTGTTCGATACGTGCTGCCGTATCCGTGTGCCGTATCCCGTATGAGAAATACACACGCATTGTTGACGTAAAACGCAAAATCGGTACGGATACGTGATACGCAACAGGAATTTACGTTTGCCAAAAGTCTCTATTTATGGGTTTAATTACTATCTTATTGGGTTTTTTTAGTGCAATGTCTTTTATATTTTAATCTTTCCTCATTATTATTAATTGTTATTAGTAGCCTTGGTGTATATTGTTAATTCCTTAGATACCATTTTATTTTAAATACCGATTTGTACATTTATATAGATTCTATGTTTCATCCCGTTTCCAGAACAGTTACTCTGCTTGTCGGACGTGCTGTTCTCTGTATATGATGTTAATGTTTTCCGGTAATAAATAGTTTCAAGGATATTTCCAGTCTTTAGTTATTACCGAAGACTCTCACTGCTACAGATTGGTGGAGTGCTTTGTGAGGCATGATCTCAGAACCTTTTGCAAGCGAGTATGGAAAATGTAGTCATCCCCGATGAGCTGACAAGGATCTTGAAAACTATTGGTATGAATACTAAGGCCAACCAATGGCGAATTGATCGACGAGAAGGTAATACTTCAGTTGTTTTAACTTGGTCCAGTTTGAATTCAGTGGACAATAGAAAATCGTCAAATAAGCAAAACAGAGATAAGAGGACAACGGTTCAAACAGATGCTTGCTGCCAAAGAATCGACGGTACCCCCAGTGAATGTAATTGTCACAAATACTAGTATAGCTGTCCAGACGAACGAGATAAAAACAACAGTATCTAGTTCGTGTCAAACTATTCACCAAGAACGGTCAAATAAAAGTCCCACAGCAGTCCCAACCACCTACTCTAAAAATACACAGGCTGTTGACGTGGCCATAAAACTAAAAGGACCAGAGGTCATGACCTTGCCTGCTCCAAAGACACAGGAAACAGCCAAGGTATTAAAAAGGTGTGTGAAAAATGATAAACTGGAGTATTTGATTAGATAGCAAAATATGCCGGCAACAAAAAACACTTGGATTGCAGAAGACAACCTTGACAGAAAGGCAATTTCTTACATTGCGGCTTACCCGAATAAGATTTCGTGCTCATAACCGTGATTGGTGGAAAATCGAAACCAGGCTGACATTTGTGCTTTTCCAATAGGGATGTGGACATTACCCCGCAAAGAAAACTTAAGACTTTCAAAAGTCTTTCATTCCCAGATAAACGAAAAAACTGGAAAAGTCCAACTAAAGGTATAACGGGAAGGTCCGGGATTGGGATGGGATTGCTAAGGAGAACCCAATATTCTTTAAGACTATAAAGCATACGTTACCTCTGGGCAATTATTCCCTAAAGCGATAATTTGTTTTAAGAAAATATGTTTTCATCGGAAATTTAATGGACAGTTTTTACATTTTGTTTTAATCTTAAAGCTGAACTACGGTTACAAAAATACCGAAATAATTAAATAAAAAAAGTTAACGCCCCCAGCCGCCATACTTGTTTCAAAGTTATGAAATAAACATGGCGGAAATTGAGGCTTATGACGTGGAAAGGTAAGTCGCTCTCACTTCCTGTGTGTTTGTTGTCCGCAAGAGCTGTAGACGTCCGGTTTTATTCTCAAACACATTCACTGATTGCTCTATTTTTCCCCAACAGTATACGAAATTATTGAAGATTGAAAAATGTCTGATGAGGTAAGCCTGTAAATAATTATATGAACCACGTCTACTACAATAAAGCATAATCTAAAACAAAAGATTCAAAAACTTACCGCAACCTGGAATTTTCAACCATAACAATACAATGATAACAAATCGCTCAGAGTACACAAATTATTGCCCCCTTCATACTATTATTGCCACGTCTTCTTGTAAATATCTTACACATATATATATAAATCACCCAAAAAGTTATCGCAGTGTTTTTATAACTAATACTATGCAATAAACAGATGGTTTAGATTAGATTTTCTTGTAGCTTAGATTAGATTTTCTTGTAGTTTAGATTTTCTTGTAGTTTAGATTAGATTTTCTTGTAGTTTAGATTAGATATTCACAAGAAGCCATGTTCGATGTTTGTTTACAAAAACAACTAAGGCAAGGGACATAACTACATCTTTTGGGGCGGCCAAATACAATGGAGCATGGTGACATACTTCTTGAATTAGATGATAAAAAGTGTGTCTTTTTGCTTTTATTGGACCTATCTGCAGCATTTGACACTGTTGACCATTCTATTCTTCTTTATAGATCATGTTTTAGATTTAAAGGGGCCAGCCCGAATTTCAAAGAATCTGAAAATTATACGTTCATGAACGTATGAAATTTAAACGCCAAAATATAGAGGAATAGTGTATAAACCTTGTCTGAAAATTTCAGTTCAAAATATTGAGTAGTTTGGACGTGAATGCAAAAAAAAGCTTAACTGGACACTATCTTTTAAGTTTTTCTTTTAAATTGTTATGATACCAATTTTAACTTAATCAAAAGAGAGCTTTAAAAGTGAGTCAATAGGGTTAGATTGAAAGCTGCACATAATATAGACTCGTTTTATCCAGACACTTCTGTGTAATGCAAACAGAACACAAGTCTTCGGCCACCGAGCCGTACCGGCGATTGGAAGTTGTTTGAAACGTATCACATAGCTTTAAGAAGTTGCTCGGATCTTAGTTTGAGGCTATTAAGGGCTTTTCATACAAAATTAAGCAGTTTTAACCCCCAAAATGTTATCGGGATGGCCCCTTTAATATACAGTGATGCATTGGAACTGTGAGAAAGTTATTTAGTGGGTAGGACACAATATATTTTATTAGATGGCAAATTATCAAAAGAAACTGTTTTATCTTTTGGTGTTCCACAAGGATCAGTTTGAGGCCCGATATATGCTGATGATACTCAGTTATATATTTCTTTTTTAATAACCACTGGGGTTGAAATGGATAGATCATTACGTATTTTAGAAATTTTTTCAGAAAAGAAATCAGCAAATCCGTTTGTAATAAATAAAACCAAGTACGAACAATCCAAACCATTAGACAACGGTATAGGCAAAATAGTGTAATATGGCAAAATAGTGTAATCAGCATATGGACTGCTCGCCGTATACACGACAAACAGTGGTAACCGATGTCTGGAAGAGTAAGCTTACCCTGCCGGCGCGCCACACCCGCCAAAGCTGCATCCAAACTATTATACGAAATCTAGTAAAATAGCGTGATTGGCCAATGGACTATCAATGACAGCCTACACCGGTTGTGTTCCAAAAACAAACGGTATACGCAAAATAGTGTAATCAGGTAAAATAATGTAATCAGCATATGGACTGTTCACCGTGTACAAAATACACGATAAACAGTGGTAACATGTGTCCGGAAGAGTAAGCTTACACTGCTGGCGCGCGACACTCGCCATAGCTGCATCCAATCTATTAGGCCAAACTTCGGTAAAATAGCGTGATTGGCCAATGAACCATCGGTATGCAAAATGCACTTGATGAAGATCGGCACAATTTTCCGTAGGAAGTGTAGTTTTGCCGTAGTTAGGATCTAACAATGTATTAACAACTTTATAAAGGTCCTTCTGTTGATTTGTACTGTTAGATATCTTTTCGGAATAAAAGGCGCATTTCGAGGATTCAATAAGTGATTTAACATTTAATCGAATAGACTTATAAATGTCCTTGTGGTCTTGTAACCCAGTAAGGCGCCATGTTTTTTTGGCTGCATCAATGTCTGAGTTATACCATTCCGATCCAGGACGCAACACTACAGATTTCTTCTGGAGCGGCAGGACACTCTCAATAACATACTTAATTGAACTATTATAAATATCTACCTACTTGTTGACATCAGTATTATCAAGAGAGTTTCTGAAGGGCGATTCTTCTAGCTATCGCTTAAACAGTTCAATATCTAATGTTTTAAACTTACGATATTAAAATGTTCTCTTCTCAAAATTGGGTTAAAATGTTCAAGTTAAAACTGACGAGAAAGTGATCAGGGGCCTGTTTCGCGAAATTTTAACTAAGATAAAATCCGATTTTAGTAATTCGATTGGATAGTATTAGATTGATTTTAGCGCTTAGCCAATCAGATTTTAGTATGTACTAAAATTTGGATTGTATCTTAAGTTAAAATTTCGTGAAACAGGCCCCTGAAATAAGACTGTTATTAACCCCGAGATTTCACCATATCGCGTTATAACCAGATCAAGTGTGTTGCCGTGTTGGTGTGTTGGTAAAGACACATGTTGTTGAAGGGAATACTGGTCTAAAACCTCTTTGAAACTGCACGCAAATGGATTTGATAGGTTGTCTACATGACAATTAAAATCGCCAAAAATAAGCAGGTCGAGTTTAGATGCAGTAAGTGAGTTCAGCAATGTTTTAAATTCGTCTAAAACAGGGATTCCTGACATTTAGATGGGGTCGGTACATCAACACTACCCTAAGTTTACAATTTTTAGTCGATACAATAGAATCAAGATATTCAAAGGGAGACGAATTAAAACGATTCTGAACATTTACGGAGATGGTTGATTTATAATTGAGACACCCCCTCCACTCTTAAGTCGAGTAGCATTCTTAAAGTTGTAGCCCTTTGGAACTAGAAATGCCAATGTAACATTGTCATGGACATTACCTAGCCAGGTCTCCGTTATGGCAAACAGGTAACATTCGGAATCAGTAAGAGTGTCATTTAACTCTGAAGCTTTTTGTTCACGGATCTGGCATTTAACAGTAGAACCATGAACTTCTGGGTCGTAAGGCCTTTTACGATTTTTGGTTTTGTTAGATTTGAACATAGAACTAAATACAATTAGTTCTATGATTTGAATGATTTACATGTCTCACACTTGGGAAACACGAACAGGAATATAGTCGTAGATTTCCTCAACTTTGTTACAAATAGAGCGAGTAGGCCTATTGAGATGACATAATTTTAATTCAAGTTTACCGCCATGGTTGTGTTGATCATTATTGTTATTAATTACCTGTACCACTGATTTTAGGTTGTTGAAGTTATAATAATAATAATAATCTCGTCATTTTACAAGGGTAGCAAATTAGGCCTTGGGCCTGTTTTCGATTTGGCCCTTGGCACAGATCGTGCGAATGATTTCGATCATTACTGCAGGAAGATACCGAAGAACTCGGGGGAAACCTGTCTGATCGGACGGGAGACCGAATTTCCCTCTCACTTACAACGATAAAGTTCTTGCCCTGAGCTGGGATTGAACCCTCGATGCATTGGTGAGTAGCTGCCTCTCTGATGTTAAAGGAGCTAAATCGCTAACATTTCGGACCTAAAAATTGACCTTAATGGGTCGCAACGCATATAATAATATAATCTGATGGTATATAAACTGGTTTACATTAAATTGTTTCCGTTTTGACTCGAATTTTAAATCAGTTATGTCCAGCGAAATACGGCAGGAGTCTTAACCAAAGAGGAAATTATAATAGTGTCTGGTTATTCCAGTCTACTGCGCATGCCCACCAGATATCATATGGCCTCATAGTTTAACAGGAGTTGTTGAATATGTCTAGCCTCGTTCTTTCTTGTCACTTGTTACAAGTGACGCTAAAACGCTCTGTGGTACACGATTCGTGTACCAATGGTAAACTGTTTATCTTGTTTTAAATATTGGATATCAGAGGCCTACCGTTTCCAGGTAAGATCACAACATCAATGTTGATTTAAATTGACCAATAATTCGTGTTTTCCATGTCGAAGATTTTCGAGGATTTTGAGTTACGGACTTAGGTCCTTTAACACCTCTGTCAGATCTTTGATGTTGTTGTTTAATCTTTCTCGCCCATTGCTTTCCGGCTCTCACACCTCCCCCTTTAAAACAATAAGGGTGGCTATACGGGTCACTAACTTCAAATGGATAACTAGGCCTAATCTGTTTGATAATATCCGGATACAACACAACTCGAACCGATTACCACAGTTCATAATCACACAGGAGGATAAAACAAAGGAAAATATGAAATTCATCAATAAAAAATTAAAAAATTAAAAATAACAAAACGTCCATAGCCATAGGCTAATGAATGAATGAAATGGGGTTTAACGTCCTACGCTTAAGCACCTTACCTGGGCTAATTGAAGACGGGCATACGCCATACAGTGCTATGAGGGAAATTTTTGCCCGGGCAGCGGCGCTACGGCCTACTCTTATATCGAATTCCAACTGCCAAGGGATCTTTTACGTGCACTCCAATGTATACACGGGACCTCGGTTTTTCGTCCCATCCGAACGACTAGGCAGCTGTCCTTGTCAGGCCCTCCATCTGCATCACTGACAAGGAGAAATCACGCCGGAAAATCGAGATGGACTTTCTCGGCCTATGCAGGGATCGAACTCTCGACCTCTAGGCTAGCGAACCAGCGCCTTATCCACTTAGCCACCGTGATCCCCTGGGGCCTGTTTCACGAAATTTTAACTTAAGATACAATCCAAATTTTAGTACATACTTAAATCTGATTGGCTAAGCGCTAAAATCAATCTAATACTATCCAATCGAATGACTAAAATCGGATTTTATCTTAGTTAAAATTTCGTGAAACAGGCCCCTGATAGGTTAAGACTACAATCAAAAATAGCCTAAACAATAAGAGCACAAAACACACACAGCTGCCACTCTAAGGCGCTTACATGAATCAAGTAATAAATGTTTCTTTGCAATAATAATTACAAAAACAGCAAACACTTCTTCGCATAAAAATGTTCCACATCACAACAATAGAAATAATATCAATCTCATAATTTATCGAATATTATTGTAAAATTATTTGATGAAAATAACAACTTTACCACGCCTGCGCATAATCGCATGTCGAAATCCACATTAATCCACAATAAAAACACAGGCACAAAAACACAGAGCACAACAAGGCACGGTCAGCCACTAAGGCATTATACAATCTAGTTGTAGTGATACAACAATTTGTCAATAACGGTTAGGCCTATCGATGGCTGATCAACACACACATTCATTCAGTCAAAAAATAAAATCTATAGATCTACTTTGCGTTAAATACGGTAATAATAATAATCATACAGTGCATTTTAAGCTAACTAGGTACTAGCTTCACGGAAGAAAAAATCTTTTGTTCAAATATCACAGATATAATAATAATAATAATATCTTTATTTCGTACTCAAGGTACACACACAAAATATGAAAGGAAAATTATAAACAAAACTAAATGAAAAGTGTTGTTAGAGAGAAAATACATCAAATTAATATCATACAGTGCAAATATATTCAATAATTTCATTCAATTCATTTTTGATTGTATATCATTTACATTTTCTCTCAAAGAAATCATGTCTTTGATTAAACCGGCATTTTGTTTAAGAGTATCATCATCATTATGTTGGCATGTCATTCTCTTTAAAATATTGGTAGGATCAGACATTAGGTCGTATTTTGAAAAATTATACTTATTAGCTATAATATTAATGTTATTACAGACATTTGATTGGCTCCCATTAAGGATGCAGCGATACCCCGGGGATTACGATTAATCGCGATTATTGGGTCAGGCGATTAAATAATCGTCTCTTATCTCAATAATCGTAATATCATGATATATCGTGATTATTTTAAAAATAGTCACGATTATGATTTAGAAGAATCAAATTTATAAAATGTGAAAAGTATATGGTATTATTTCGATCAAATTCTCGTCAAAATGACAGAAGGATGATAAAACATCTTGTGTAAACAGTTTCTAGTTACCCTACTAGGCTTATTGCACGTCAAAGTGACAGAAGAATGATAAAACACTAGACTACTGCACACGTGCCGAGTAGAGCCTCGTTGTCATACAGACCATGACCCGATTGTTGATGATTGATTATCCAGTCGGCAACTATTCGTATGTTATAGTACAAACAATGCGTCTCGATAATATTTCTTTTATTATGGTTAGAAAAGGAAATGATGGAAGGGAAGATGGCTTTACAAGTTTCGATAACTTTGATATTTATAATACTCTAACAAAACTCTGTAAATTTGAAATTTATGACAGTACCACAAAACATATTAGAACCAGATTAATTGACACTGGAAATCATTGTGTGACAAGTTGTTTGTCTATCTACGAATGAATAAAAAGTTTACACATTTTGTGATATGATATATTATAGTGACTGATAGACAATTTTTTTATTTCAACAATATTACATATGAAGAAATGCAGTGGGGCATTTTCAGGTTCATAGTGACATAGTAGAAAAATCCTAATTGCAAGCACTGTTCCACTTCACTAATTAATAATGCCATAGAAAATTAAATTCTCAATAGATAGTGTGCATTTTTTAACTCAGTGGGAAGGGTGACCCAATCATTCTTTAAATAAACATCGTGTTCATCTTTCATGAATCCCCTGAGGTCAGTAAATAAAAACATTTACATGTATATCAATTACCATGGCATCTATATCCATTACCATGACGACATTCAAGGCATTTTTATATGTAATATTTTTTAATGGGCAACTATCCATATTTGTATCTGCATCACCGATATGTTTCACTGTCAACATCTGATATCATATTCATTTAAAACCCCTGTGTAGCCATATCAATGCATCACTAATCCCACAGTAATACTGTATATTTAATCTAGACTGGTTATGCTTTTATTAGTTTTAAAAATCGTTTTATTAGTGTTAATAATCGCGATAATGAATCCTTTAAGCATGATTATTTCTAATATCACGATAAAAGATCTCATCACGATAATCCAAGATATCGCGATTATTCATTTGCAATAATCATGATTAATCACGATTATTTTTGTATGTATCGATGCATCCTTAGCTCCCATTTAGGGCATGATAGGCACATATTTTAGAACATTCATTCGGACCTCCGAGTATTCCTACGATAAATTTTACAAACCGCCTATGTAATTGCATGTCGATAGGAAAGTCGTCACAGATGAGATGTAGAAGTGAGTTATGGGTGCGTAGTGGAATTCCCCACAGTCTCCTTATGCACTTTCTCCAACAGTAGTAAAATTTATCGATGCTCTTTTTTGACATGTCCTATAGTTGACATCCATAAAGAGGCATACAAAAGCTTTTAAATAATTTATATTTGGTTAAACAATGGGCATATTTAAATTGACTTAGAGTGACATTTACCCTGGCAGTGAAAGCGTTGATATGGTGATTAAGATTATCACCCTTTGAGTTAGCGCTAATGAGATTACCTAAGTGAAGTTCTGAGGATGAAACATTTACATATTTATTATTTATGAAATGATAGCATCAGATCCATCGAGGGCGGCCATGCTACTACACTACTAACAGTAGGCTTACTAGTCCTACCAGACAAATGTAAACATAGGCCTACTCTTTGTCATAATTACGCAGAGGAGTAAACTTCTTATATACCTCACATCAAACGCTCACCATGTTATAATTAATCGTTAATATCAGCAAGTTTCTAGATAGTTTATGACTAGGTGACAATAAAGTAGACTTCGGTACATCGGAGACAGCCATTTTAAATATTTGACAGTTAACAGCTGATCAAAAAGTTCCTGTTTATAATTACGACAAACAGCAAAACAGTAGGCCCTATGCATCTATTTCACATAAAAATGTTCCTGGCAATCACGCACACATAATAGAGTAAAAATTAATCATTTCCAATATCGATAAATGTATAATATATCAGTGCCGTTTGAAGGTAACAGCTAACTCGCGCATGCGCACACCATCAAGTCCGAATTAAAAATCTTATTGCTCGACTTGTGTTTTCAAATGCTATCGCCATTTGCTATTTCGTTAGGTGAAATATAGCATTAACCTGCATCAACCAAAACATCCGAAAATAAGCGCAATATATGACGTCAATGGCATATACTGCATCATGGTATCATCGAGTGGCCACCTTTGAAGTTGACTGGGGTGAAAATCTCACTTCCGATACATTTAATTGCTCCGCAGAAAGACATTTTACACCCCCATTCCTCCGCTGTAATATCACCAGTATTACCCAAAACTGCTATAAAATTGCAAATTTGATCC
The DNA here is from genome assembly GCA_917208275.1 of Patella pellucida. NCBI lineage: Eukaryota > Metazoa > Mollusca > Gastropoda > Patellidae > Patella > Patella pellucida. The sequence continues at coordinate 32,697,314 of OU795041.1, read as the reverse complement.
CTTTTCTACTATTGTAGACCAAGTAGTCAACCCAAAAATGCAGGAAGAGGGGTGAAAAAAATTAAGGGAAAAATTGTCTATTAATAACTTGCACTACATTCGGAGGCAGACCACCATTATTTCCCCATTGACAGCCATTTTAAATATTTGACAGTTAACAGCTGATCAAAAAGTTCTTGTTTATAATTACGACAAACAGCAAAACAGTAGGCCCTATGCATCTATTTCACATAAAAATGTTCCTGGCAATCACGCACACATAATAGAGTAAAAATTAATCATTTCCAATATCGATTAATGTATAATATATCAGTGCCGTTTGAAGGTAACAACTAACTCGCGCATGCGCACACCATCAAGTGCGAATTAAAAATCTTATTGCTCGACTTGTGTTTTCAAATGCTATCGCCATTTGCTATTTCGTTAGGTGAATGTAGCATTAACCTGCATCAACCAAAACATCCGAAAATAAGCGCAATATATGACGTCAATGGCATATACTGCATCATGGTATCATCGAGTGGCCACCTTTGAAGTTGACTGGGGTGAAAATCTCACTTCCGATACATTTAATTGCTCCGCAGAAAGACATTTTACACCCCATTCCTCCGCTGTAATATCACCAGTATTACCCAAAACTGCTATAAAATTGCAAATTTGATCCCTTTTCTACTATTGTAGACCAAGTAGTCAACCCAAAAATGCAGGAAGAGGGGAGAAAAAAAATAAGGGAAAAATTGTCTATTAATAACTCGCACTACATTCGGAGGCAGACCACCATTATTTCCCCATTGACTTCAATGTTAATTCTGGCCTCTTTGCCCACCTCCAACTTTCCCCAAATTTTCGTTGGGCTGAATGCTTTTCACTATAGACAGAGGAGGAACAAATGACCAAATTTTTGCACTAAAATTTGTATGAGGTTGACCACCACACCAACTTTAAGAAGCATACCCAAAACATGTAACTAGTTGCCGTACTTATCACCGTAGTCAACCTGATTACTCCGTTATCCTTCCGCCTCAAGAATTTTTTTTTTTTTTTTTTTTTAAACAATATTTTATTCATAAAATTTTGGATTGGGGAACAGGCTTAGCCTATGGACCCTCCGTCTCAAAATCATGAATATTTACCAAAACCTGGCAGAAAATATTAATTCAAACCCTCTTCTTCCATTCTAGACCAACAAATCAACAAAAATGTTCATGCAAAGGGGGAGAAAAGAGGAGAGAGAATTGCTATAAATAGACGAACTACAATTGTTAAATTTAATGGTGGTCTGCCTCCTATATGGTTTTAAATGTTCATATATCATCAAAATTATTTTCTTTATAGTTTCACATTTATTTTTGCAAAATTATATAATACAGAATTAAAAATAAAATTACAGAAGAAATGGTGTCCCTTTAAAGTTATGTACTGTTTTGTATACCAGGTTGCAGGTCAGGCCCATGGGCCTTTTGGTCTAGAATTGAAGATTCTTTCTTAATGTTGTCAAAATGTAAGTTCTGCAAAAAGATTTAAAGAGTTTCAAACAAGTCCCATCAAAAATATTCAAAATATTGGAATATTTTTCAAAAATTGTATTTTTTTTTTACCTTTTTCTACAAAATGGCCCATTTTTTACACTTTGTATGTCTCAAAATGCCTTAATATTTCCATATTTCTTGGAAAGTTTGAGATGATAGGCATTTATTTCAAGAAACCTTGGCCAATATAAAAGAAGACAAGCTGCAAATTGGTTACATTGAAGGTAACTGTGTGGAACTATAATGAAACTTGTAAGCCCACCCCCGAAAAATGTTGCTGTGGTACCAAATCTAGCTTGTGTCCACATAAGTAATACTGTTGATGGAATATGGCTAATAGCCATGTTCTTCTATCACTGGCTTGTACACATACACACAAACACATGTACTTGTAAGAAGTATGAATCATTTTTTAAAATATGGATTCATAAATGTAAAAGAAATGCTGTATTCATGTGATAACCAGCTACTCTAATAAAAGGGTCACAAAACACTTATTTTTTTAAAAAATGGGAATATTTCAGCATTTTAAATAATTTTAACAAACAGAGGTATCCTTTAAATTACATAGTGTAAAAATTTTGTGGAAGCATGTTGTTTTAGTTTTCAAATCAAATTCCTGACAAAATGAGGCGGATATGGGGAGTTTTGACATAATTCTTAGCATAAAAGGAGTATGAAAAGGCTATTAATTAATATTTTATTGTTCTGTAAGTGCCACATTTTAAAAGATCACCACAAATAATAGATTTACACCCAATAGATTTAATGGTGGTCTGCATCCATTCGTTCGAATGAGAGTAGTTTCCCTTGAAAAACTCCACACAAGAAGGAGTTGGTCGTCGGGGAGACATTCCATTCGGCAAACCTCGACAGATTCCGGTACTCTCCGTAACCTACATCTAGACTCGGATGTATGATAGTCATTGATATGTACCTACGACCATACATTTGCGATGCGGCTTGTCGACTACCGATTTACTCTAACAGGAAAACGTTCCGCTTTTACAAAAAAGTCCCAAAATCTGGTTAAGCTGTCCACACCCGTTGGTGGAGTCGTCCACACGACTCAGTATAATTTCTGGACACATAATGTATTTGTAAATAGTATAGTTTTTCTGCGTGGTCACCCTTTCTCTCGGTAAATAAACAACAAAGTAAATAATTTCTGGATATTGTAATACGTTTTTTTGGAGTCGTCCACACGATGTATTTTTAATTAGTATAGTTTTTTTTCTGAATGGTCACCCTTTCTCCCGGCAAATAAACAAGAAAGGAAATCGTTTTATTCCATAAATAACAAATCCATAAACAAATTCATAAACAAATTTAGTTGTGGACGACATCACTAATAGTTGTTGACGACATCACCAATGCCTTGTGGACGACTTCGCTTGTGGACGACTTGACTGACACCCATCTCCTGGGGGCAACCATGTTTATCCGGGTCCTTTAAAATAGTTCCAAAATGGCGGACTTCATCATACAGCCGAGTCTAGATGTAGGGCATCGGAATCTGTCGAGGTTTGCCGAATGGGAGACATTCCTCACTGGGTTAATCACTTTGAATTGCACATGACGTTAGAATTTTTGGACCAAACCCAACCCTAACCCTAACCCTTACCCTAGCACGCGGTGCCTGTCAGGGTCGCTAACAATAAACCAATATCAAGTTTATGAACGCGAGATTCCGTCAATTCACCATTGCCGGTGTTGTAACTATTGTGAGGAATGTCTCCCTTGTGCCAAATTTCACAAGAAGAGAAATTTTTATTGAGACGGGAGACATCATTGTAGGACCAAGCTCGGCGTTATCCGGATTAATGATCAACGTCATCAACTCAAATATGGTCATAGTTCGCTAAGGCATGGTTTGCTAATGTAGGGCTCGATAATGCAAGTGTCGTTAATACAACTGTTGAAACTACAAATGTTGATACTACAAATGTTGAAACTACAAATGTTGAAATTACACATCTTGCAAATACAAATGTTGAAACTATAAAGTTAAGCTGTGTTATGCTTTGTAGGTTCTACAGGTGTATTTTCACACATTAAAAAATGTATTTTTGTTGTATGACAAATCAACAAATGCATTTTAACAAATCGACAAATGTATTTTGCATGTTTACAAATTAACAAATGTACTTTACAAATCGACAAATTGTATTTTGTATTTTGACAAATTAACAAATGTACTTTCAAAAATCGACAAATGTATTTTCACAAACTGAGAGTTTTAGCGAGGATCCCCTCCATAACAAGATGTCGTATACAGTGAGTGTTACTACTTTACTTAACCGTTTGTGGAATTGATACGTTGTTCCCATGTATGTATGCTTTTCTGTATCTAGGAGTTTGTATTTTAGTTCTTGGGTTCTTACATGGACGTGCCATTCAACGTCTTTTAGATAGATAGTTACTATGTTGTTCGACTTGCCGAGTAGGTCGGTCAGGCACTTCAAGATTCCCCTGTCGGTTATTCTCTCTGTACTGCTGACCGCCACGTGGTAGGACACCCTGCTTGTCTCTTCTTCGGTTACTTGATAAGTTTTGATGATCGGTTCCATGATAAGAAGAATAGATTAAAATATTAAGATACTGGAAAACATGATAACTGGAACACTGGAGCTGCAGGTGTTAACAGAGCGATCGCTCTCTCTATATGCTCTATACGCTGGTTATACGTACAGATTTTATCCACTCTTATGTACATGTACACGAGTCGCTTAACAATGAAAGATGCCGTTTTCAACTTTCGATCCCTTTGTTTTCCTGCGGTGGTACTTTTTACTGCCGACTACCGCCAACCAAATGTTTTTTACCGCCCACCAAATGCTTTTTACCGCCCACCAAATGCTTTTTACCGCCGATCGCATTGTAATGACTTTCGACCGTAATATAATTACTGCAGACCAAATGCTTAATGATTTCTTGTTACCGCCGACTATATAAAATTAATTGAATTATTAGTGACAAATAAAAAGATTTGGTTAAATACATATAGTTTGATAAAAAAAAATATAGATTTGTTTTTATACTATTCAAAAAAAGTAGGGGATATTTGATTTTGGGGGCATAATCAGGGCCGGATTAACCATTTCATAGCACTCGCATTTATCACCACGCCCCGATTTGCCATGGGGCATAGGCCCCAGGACCCCCAACATTAGGGGGCCCCCCACAAAAAATCTTAGTTGCGTCCAGCCCCCTCCTCTAGAAATGCCACCATTTCATAGCACTCGCATGGATTGGTCCACTGAAATAACGCCAGAATGCGCTAATTTAATTTTTTTCTGGGGGAGGTACTTCTAAATGGCTCCACACAAATTTCCAGAAAAATAAGGCGACCCCTCCCAAAAAGTTGATAACATTTCAATTATAAAATAATACACTTGATTGTGATCACATAGTGATGCTCCTAAGGCACTGGTGAGTCGGTCGGTTTTAATGGCGCCTACACCTGATCCAAACTTTCTTATATCTCTTATGTGGAGGCTATCGGGCGTCACCACAGGCGCGGACCCAAGGTGCGGACGCCAGAAGCGAATGCCTCTCACAAAAAATCTGCCGCCATATAAAATACAAAATTGCCACTCAGATATCTCCCAAATGGCAGAAAAACGTGTTTCCTGCATCGTTATTTTTAAAATTTTCTGCCGGAGGGCCCTAGACAAGGGTGCCGTCTCCAAAGGCGAAGGGCCTTTCCTTTCACCTCTTTCTGGATCGGCGTATGACCCACCACATGACATTAAAGGGTTCGTTTTGGTCGCCCTTATTCACATTTGACGGGACCTTGTTGGTCTTTGGGGGTGCCGCCACCAAATTACATGATTAGACTTTTTCGTTCTGGTCGCCCTATCCACGCCACCTTATGGTGTTTCTGACTAGTTTAAGTTTAGAGGATAAGGAGTTTCTCATTTTGGTGTGCTTAACATCAAAATAAGAAATAGCGCTGCCGAAATTGACATTCGGGAGCGACGTTGATCGCAGCTCCAAGCCCCCCACCCCCACATACACACGCGCACCGTTCCGCACTCAGTAAGTCGGGCATTATATTGACGTTCCCAACACTCTTCTGCATCCCCACTTTTACAATCCTACATACGGCCTTCGGCGCTCGCGGTCGGTGATCAGGCCCCCCCCCCACATGTTCCAGGCCCCAAGGCCCCCACCATCTTTAATCCGGCGTTGGGCATAATACTAAAATATGCCAATGAGTACGAAAAAAGTCACTATAGAACCTAACAGAAGAAACATTTCCATACATGTGACGCCCAAACGCACCAATAGCTATCGCATAGAATACAGGTGATGCTTGGGATCATCATGGGGGTCCAATCCAAGATTTTCACGACTATGACTTTGAATGTTACAGTCATTGTGGCACTGAATTCCAGGGTGGAAACATCCGTTTAATTGTTTTAGTGACCAGAAAACAAATTCTAATATGCGTCGGCTTACCCAAAGTGAAAGGTTACGTGCCCCTGGCATGCTACAGATCGGCACAACACAGGCGGTTGTGGCGCGGACGATGAATGTTTCTCAGTCTGTCATAAGCAGGCTATGGTCCAGATACCGTGATACACAATCTGTACCGGACAGACCACGCTCAGGTCGACCAAGGGTGACAACTTAAGCCCAGGATCGATTTATCCGTACCTTGGCCTTGAGAAATCGTGTCATCACAGCAAATAAGATCAGCGCTCGTCTTCAAACAGACACTGGTGTGAGAGTGAGTGGCCAGACCATTCGGAATCGACTGCATAGGGGCCATCTTTTGCGCCCGACGTCCTCGCGTGATCCCTTCTTTGAGAGATCATCACATTCAGGCAAGACGTCGTTGGCGTAGGAATCGTCAACATTGGGGTAATCGACGCTGGAGCAATGTGATGTTTTCAGATGAGTCAAGGTTCACTGTTGATTTTTTGGACAGACGTAGGAGGGTGTGGCGTCGTCGAAACGAGCGCTTCCAAGACGTTAACGTCATCAGACATGATCGATTTGGGGGTGGTCCTTATTTAAGATTAAAATTTTTTTTCAACTTTTCACAACTCTCACCCCCAGAATATCTTCTGTTCGGTACCAAAACAATTCCTGGAAGTTTTCAGTCACTTATTTAAATATTTAGGGGTAGCTCAAGCCTGGTGAAGTTTTGCCTAATATACATATACAAATAGTAAGGGCCATTGTACGTTTTATTTCTATTTCTACACAAATACCGATTTCCTAGAAATCAATTGACACTAAATCCGTGTTCATAGATCAACATATATACTTACAATAAACATAAAACATCTAATGTTTCTAAAATTTCACAAAATATCTCTAAATTTAAAAAAATGTGTCTAAAATTTCACAAAATGGTTTCTCTTTTACTGCTTCTTCAGAAGAGTCAACTTTTTACTGTCTGGGTACATTTTTCTGTGCTCCTGTGTGATTTGCAAAAGATACTGTAGTTGATCTTCATTCAGGTCGGTATAGTACTCTTGAATGGGTGCCACGCCACGTTCAGCACGATCGTTAACAACCTTCGTTTTCTGTAAGATTAACAAGGCCCTGTTGACGTCATCGTGCTAATCCCAGGTGTCAGGATTTGTGACGAGAAAATCACCTGGCAGTTTCATCTTCTGGAACATAGCCTTTGATGATGATGTAGTGAAGTCCTTCAAGTCACTGGCTAAAATTGCCGATATGTTCATCTGTACCCTCTTTGGTAGGTCGTCTTCACCTTCAATCTCCAGAGGCTGTACCATTTCTCGTTTCACTGAAGATGGAACATTCCTATCGAATAAAGCCAGACCTACTAATTCATCAGACAGGTACCACATATGAGCCGCCAGCTTTGTGGATGCAGCCTTGGATAACTCCTTGTTGATCTTCTCATACGCAACCAATGATTTCATGAGGAGGTCATTGTAAGCTACACATGCTGCAAGAGGAGCTGTTATCCATGCTTTGATGTACTCATGAATTGACAAGATCGCTACCTCGCTAAGACCGTTCGCCTCCCTCGCTGTAAGCTTGAACTGTTTTCTGAACAGCCAAACTTTCAAGCTGTAGATGACTTTGCTCATCCACCTGGCATGGAATCTTGCCAATAAAGATCAGCGTTAACTTCAAGAAGTCCTGATAGTCGTCTCTTGGTTGGACTTCGGAGAGCTGAGTTACAGCGAATTCTACGAGATCATCGCTGACATCAGCCCTTACATCAGCCAGTGCTTCAGTAACACGCTCATCTGTAGAGGCGTCATCAAACTTCTCCAGATCAAAAAACTCCCAATGAGCCTGAAACCGCTCAAAGACTAGAACTACTGGAGCAGACGAAGCTCCCATGCATACTATGATGAGCTCAAGGATATGATGGCGGCATGCAAGAAACAGTAACTGACTGTTAAGAACTTGCTCAATGAACACAAAGGCCCCATCCAAGCGACCAGTGTTCGAGCTAGTGGTGTCAGTGAGTGTAAACCGGCAGGGTGATATTTTAGTGACATCGTGAAGGCCACCTACTGTTGCTCACATGTTACCGTGCACCAGTGTACGAACAAAGAAACACTTTCCAGTGGTGAGAAGTACAACATTTGAAAAATAAGGACCACCCTAGTGGGGTGGCATCACTGTTGTTGGAAGAACGGCTTTACATGTTGTTGCAGGGCGTGTTACAGGCCAGTACTTCCGGGACAACATCTTGGCAGTCCATGTTGTGCCGTTCGCACGACGTCATGGCCGCCGTTTCATCTTCCAGGATGACAACGCAAGATGTCACAGGGCCAGGATCGTTACAGGTTACCTCCAACAACAGAACATCACCACATTACCTTGGCCAGCACTGTGTCCCGACCTCTCCCCATCGAGCATGTCTGGGACAACGTCCTACCAATGTCCAAGAACTTGCTGCTGCGTTGCAACAGGAATGGGACAATCTGGACCAAAATGACCTTAGACGTCTCATTAGGAGTATGCCACGTCGGATCAATGCTTGTTTGGCAAACAGAGGAGGATCTACCCGTTACTGACTTTGTTGTGATGCTGGTAACTTTGCTGTTTGACCCCGGGTATCATTTTACCCTTATAATGGTCAGTCTGTGCCTTACTTAGTCTAACGATCATTTGGAATAAATCGATGAATGTAAACTTCATTTCATTTTGTCATTAATTTGTTCTTCGTCAGTTTCATTGGGTGACTTTAATAACACTTAAAAATCAAATATCCCCTACTTTTTTTGAATAGTATATATAAATATGGTCGACAATCGAATACGATAATGTCCAACCTAGCACCAAATTAGTGGGACCTCATATGAGATCTTACACAAACGACCACAATGAGGGCAACTGAATGCACCCTCTGCAGTAAAAGGTCGATTCTGTGCCGCCCCACGCCTTTATGCTAGTAAATATTAATTATCATTCTTTGGATGGGAACTATATGCCTATGATGTTTATTATGGCAAGGTGTGAATCCGAAAACCATTTTTAAATTGACTAGAAACCTCAAAAGGCTCCAGAATTAATCGAGAAGCTGTATATGTGTGTGACTTTTCAATGGGGTCCGCCGTCGACATTCCTTGCTAGGTGGCGTATGTGTATTAGGGGGAATACCGAACAACATGGCTGACGATGATCGCCCCCAATGACGTCTATACGTAGACGTCATTGATCGCCTCTGGTCCGTAACCAAACTTATAATCGAAGCGGGTGGAAGATCTGCAGTAACAACGGCGAAACATACATCTAATAGAACGGTAAGTATATATGACAGATAGTTTATTTGATGGTAACTTTAATTGTAGCTTAAATCCGTTTGAATTACCGATGTTAGTGTTGTCTCTCGCGAGTCACTCTACGCTACTATCGTTGTAAGATGCAAATTATCAATATTTCGTTTTATTGTTTCATTTAAAAAGTCCAGTCTTAAATTTAGATGTAACTTTTAGTTGAAAAGAATTGTTATCCAGAATTCTTTTATCTAAGTAAATTGCTATGCTAATTTGAGTCTGGTTGACCGTGTCTTGAGAGGTCGCCATTGACAAGCATGGCTGCTTGCCATGAGCTAGCGAAGTTTTCAGTTCATTTTCATTGTGGGATGACATAAAATACGGTGAGCACACTAATTATTATATAACTGTTAAGTATAGTAATCAGGGAAAGTATTTATGTAACCGATATTAGTTGTCACATTCATAAATAATGGTTTTGGAAGAGTTTAAAATTGTCACATTATAGCGTCTGTTCGGCATGGTTGCTGACTAAAGGCCCTCTCATAAAGTATGATTTTTGTTTATAATGTTGATGCCTGTTTAAGCTAAAAACGCATTTATGTGGCTAAGTTTCGTACTCTTATGTACTTGGTATTTGAGTAGATAAATATGTTTGTATGGTTGTACATTTTATCATTTAAATTTAAAGGTCGCATAAGACATTTAGGTCGATATTTGTATTTTGCTTATAAGGGCTGTTTCTGTATTTTCAGCCAATCACCACCATTATCATCACCATGACACCATCATAATCACAATGACCTCCACAACCACAGTTGTAACTACTTATTATTATATGATGATAGAAATAAAATGGTGCATTGCCGTTCATTGTTAATCCTTTTGCTGTTTTCATCATTGGCGTATTCGTTATTCAACATGGAAGTTGGAATTGGAAACCAGTGCAGTGGAAGTACGTCTTTATTATTTGAAGAAGAGATTGGTGATGCTAAAGCCAAACTTAACTCAGTCTTTAAATGTCTGAAGGGCGTAACTGAAAATGCAAGGCTGGTGGTGGCTAATAATGAGGACATTGTTGCAGTAAGAAAACAATATTGCGACTGGATGTGTTTGTATGAAGATTATATGAACACTCATGAATCCTATTGTTCTTTTTTGTCTGTAGACGAAAGAGCTATCTATTATGATGGATATTATGATGAGCGTAAGATATACTTCGCTAACTTTAAATCTTCAATTCAAGAATGGTTTATGAAGGCTGAAGATGTAAAGTCAAGTAAAGGATTGAGATCCAATAAGTCAAAATCAAGTTGTCATTCATCTCGATACAGTGCCATATCGCCTTTAAAGTTGAAAGAGGACCAGAATAAAGTCGAGTTAGCAGCACAATTTGAGGCCTTGAAACAACAGGAAGAAATTGATGCTGCAAAACTAGATTTGGAATTCCGTGAAAAGGAACTGGCTCTAGTGATAAAAATAAATATTTCGAACGGTAAGGTCAAGTTGTTCGATAAATATTATCAGACTTGTAATAAATCCTGTGAAAATAACATTGATGGTCGTAAGTCTTCAAATGTCAGTGTTAGTGGTAAACATGTACCGGTATGTGATGAACCCTTAAAGTCCGTTAACGCTGATGCTTATGACAATACTACGGGAAGGCCAAACCTTAGAGCTCCAACATTGCCGCAGAATCAGCATATGAGTACCAGACAAGATTTTCTTCGAGTTAGGAATTCTAGTACACTATCTATAGGTTACAATGATGTAACCATTCCTGAGCAAGCTTCTAGGTCTATGCCTAATGCTACACTTAACCCTCCAGATGCTTGCATACCTTATCAAACTCGATCCGAAGGGGCCTTGGACACCATGCTTCGTCAGATTAGAAAACCTAGCTCTAATATAAAGCCCTTTAGTGGAAAGGTACTTGAATATCAACGTTTTATTCGACAATTCAATTCAGCTGTTGTGGCGAACTGTGAGTCTATGGAAGAAAAGCTAAACTTTCTTGACCAGTTTACGAGTGGAGATGCGAATAAAATTGTCCAAAGTTATTGTTATTTGAACCCAGATCAAGCTTATCCCTTGGTGTTAGAACAATTAGAAACTCGTTATGGTAATGCAGAGTTAATAGCTAATGCCTTTATAGAAAAAGCGCTTAATTGGCCTGTCATCAAATCCGACAACCCAAAGGCCCTTGATGAATTTTCCATGTTTTTGACGGAGTGTCTACATGCGGTTCAGAGTATTGAGGCACTTAACATTCTAGAATATTCATAAAATTTGAAGAAAATTCTTCAGAAGCTACCATACCATATTCATGATAACTTCAGAAATGTTGTACAGTTGACACGCGATCAGGGAAATAGAGTGCACTTTGAACAGCTAGTTCGTCTTGTAAATTCTGAGGCAAGGAAAGTCAATGATCCCACCTTCGGTAAACAAGCCTTATCCGTCGACCGTTCTGTATCTGCCAACCCACCAGTACTACGTAAGCCTTTTAAACCTAGAGGCTCTTTCGCGACTCAACTAACCAATAATTGGGTTGAACCTAGTCCTTCGTCAGACCGAAAACCCATTAATCCCCCTAAGGGAATTTGAGACTGCCTTCAGCAAGCCATGTATATTTTGTAAACATCCATCACACCCTTTTTGTACTTGTAAACAGTTCTCAACATTAAACTTTGAAGAGAAATCTGACTTTATAAAATCTGTAAGACTATGTTTCAGATGTCTGAAATCTGGTCATATGTATAAATTTTGTAGTGTCAAGACTAATTGTAATAAATGTGACGGTTCACATCATTCTATTATGCATACAAACAGTAGTGTAAATCCTGGTGGTGAAATGAACTCAAATAAGTTAAAACCTGTGGTTATCAGCGCTATGATGGGTAACGATATGGAGGCCGGCACCACTGGTTGCACTATGGCGATCATTCCTGTTCAAGTTAAAATGCGTGGATGTTTCCAGTCTTTTAAAACGTATGCCTTTCAAGACCCAGGCTCTAGTATTTCTTTCTGCGCGCTCAATGTAATGAAGTTGCTTGGTTGTTCGGGTAGAAGAACGAAATTCACTATAGATACCATTGGGTCGCCACACACTATGGTATCATATATTATTAAAGGTATGCAGCTTGGTGACTTAACATTAAAAACTGTGATTGATTTACCAGACATTTATACAAGGATATTATGCCAGTGTCTCATGGACACATACCCACTTCGGATGATATTCGTAAATGAGCTCATCTTAAAGGAATTGACTTACCCGTTCTTGATGCAGAAATTGGTCTTCTAATAGGCAATAACGTTCCAGATGCATACTCGCCACTGGAGATTAAAACTGGACCCTCTGGAAGCCCCCACGGTGTCAAATCTGCACTTGGTTGGATCATATGGAACTTGGTCAGAGATTCGTCTAGATTAAGGCCTACTGTAAATAGGGCAGAAATTCAAGCAGTTCAAGATTTGGAGAATCTACGTCAGATGGTACAACAGACAGCTTCTTTAGATTTCCCCGAAAGAGCAATTGATGATGTCAAAGAGAACTCCCAAGATGACAACTCCTTTATTAAGAAAGTAAATAAAACCTTGAAGTTTGAAGATGGCCACTATACAATTGGTCTGGCCTTTAGAAAAGATCAAGTTTCATTACCCAACAACATATCACTTGCAGAATGTCGTCTTAACAGTTTAGTTAATAAAATAAAAAGAAATCCCAATTATCATCAGAATTATACTGAGTTTATGGATAAGGTCCTAACCAACGGATATGCAGAACAAGTTCCAGAACCTCAGTTATATCGTAATGATGGTAAAGTGTGGTACATCCCACATCATGGAGTCTATCATGCGAAAAAACCTAATGAAATTCGTGTAGTATTTGACTGTGCTGCTTTGTACTCTGGTATATCCCTAAATCAACAGTTACTACAGGGACCCGATATGACGAACAGTTTGATAGGTGTATTGATTCGCTTTCGTCAGGAAAACATCGCTGTAATGGGTGACATTGAAAAAATGTTTTATCAGGTCCGCGTTCCTGAATGTGATCGGGACTTTTTGCGCCTTCTTTGGTGGCCAAATGGTAATTTGAATTGTAAGCCTGTAATTTATAGAATGGTCGTCCATCTTTTTGGCGCAGTTTCGTCACCTTCATGCGCTAACCTAGCCTTACGACAGACTGCAATCGATAATGCACATCTATTTGATAAAGCTGTTGTCACATCAATTCTCAAGAACTTTTATGTGGACGACGTTTTGAAATCTCTTAAAGAGACTAATGATGCTATTAGTTTTGTTAAGGACCTTTGTAATATTTGTGAAAATGGTGGTTTTCGTCTCACTAAATGGATCAGCAATAAACGTGATGTCCTGAACTCGATAAACATTAATTAAAGAGCCAAAGATATCAAGGAATTGAACTTAGATTGTGAAGCACTACCTTTAGAGCGTGCCTTAGGTATCAACTGGTATGTCAAAACTGATGTGTTAAAATTCAATGTAAACATTAGTACACTACCTGCAACAAGACGCGGAATTTTATCAGCTGTAAGTTCTGTATATGATCCGTTGGGATTAGTTTCTCCTTTTATACTACGAGCTAAGTTACTATTACAGCTACTATGCCAACTTGAACTTGGTTGGGATGACGTTATATCTGACAAAGAACTTCAGAGATGGCAGTTATTTTTGAATAATTTAGGCTACCTAGAGAGATTTGACATTCCACGAACTTATAAACCTGACGATTTCGGTGAGATCAAGTCCTACCAAATACATGCGTTTGCAGATGCAAGTGACATTGCTTATGGTGTTGCCATTTACCTGAGAATTGTGAATGTTAACAATAAAATTCACTGTGCTCTTTTATTTAGTAAATCTCGCGTGGCCCCACTGAAGAAACTGACGGTACCTAGGTTAGAATTGACAGCTGCTACTATTGCTGTTAGGTTAACAAATATGAAAGTGAAAGAGTTGGAAATCACTGTTGATGGGCTATTCTTTTGGACGGATAGCATGTCTGTGTTTACGCTACATCAGAAATGAAGGCGCACGCTTCCTTACATTTGTTGCGAATCGCATCGCAGTTATTCGCGATGGTAGTTCTTTATCATCCTGGCACTACATCAACACTCGGCTTAACCCTGGTGATGACTGCTCCAGAGGACTAAGTTTTAATGATAGTTCCCGGATAAAACGCTGGTTTAATGGACCCAGTTTCTTGTACAAGACCATGAATGAATGGCCAACTAATGAAGACTTTTCACAACACATACCGGATGGTGATCCTGAAATAAAGAAGACAACGGCTGCAACCGTTCTTAACAACTCTGCAAACATTATAGACAGGTTGCTGTCGCATTATTCCTCCTGGTTAAAATTGAGAAGAATTATCGCTATGCTGTTAAGAGGATTTGATAATCTGAAGTATTGGGTCAACAGTAGAAAAGAAGTCTATTCTAATGTGAAAGACGATAGTCTTGATGATGATCAGTTAAAATCTAAAGTTACAGAAGAGATGAGGAAGATGAAACAGGAAGCTAAGAAGTCTATTAATCAACAAATAAATCCAGAAATCTTTAAAAGGGCTGAAACTGCTATCTATCGTTACGTTCAGCATCATCATTTTAGTGCAGAAGTAGAACAGCTAAACAGTGGTCTGCCTGTGAAGAAAACAAGTTCTCTGAGAAAACGTGATCCTATGCTACATAATGGTCTCTACGAGTCGGTGGCAGGTTAACTCGTTCCGATTTGTCATATGATGCTAAGCACCCCATAATTCTTCCAAAGGATTCCTCACTTTCAAGAATGATCATTGACAGTGTGCATCGTTCAGTAGGTCACGTAGGTAAATGTGCCATATTGTCTCAGCTACGTCAGAAAATCTGGATTATCCATGCCCCAGCTTTGATAAAAAATATTGTTTCTAAATGTGTCACTTGTAAGAAGTATACAGCTAAAGCTATGGTACAGAAGATAGCGGACTTGCCTTCAGAAAATTTGAAACCGGACGAGCCACCTTTCTCCCAAGTTGGTATGGATTATTTTGGCCCTATAGAAGTGAAACGTGGTCGCTCCATGTTAAAGAGATACGGTGTGGTTTTCACTTGTCTTACTACACGAGCGGTACATCTCGAAGTGGCTTACAGCCTAGACACAGATTCGTGTATTAACTCTATAAGACGCTTCATTTCACGTCGTGGTCCTATTAATATATTTAATATCTGACAATGGTACTAATTTAGTTGGTTCAGAGCGTGAACTCGGTGAGGAAATCAACAAATGGAATGTCTCAAAGATTGGTAACGAGCTTTTGCAACACAACATACAATGGGACTTCAATCTACCATCCGCGTCAAACTTTGGCGGAGTCTGGGAAAGATTAATCCGTATTGTGCGCAGAATTCTGAATGGATTACTAAGTGAACGTTTAGTGACCCTTGATGATGAAAGCCTTCAAACCTTTCTGTGTGAGGTTGAATCCATAATGAACTCTCGTCCCATTACAAAGGTGTCAAACAATGTAAATGATCTTGATAGCTTAACAACAAATCATTTGCTGTTATTACGTGCAGGTGAATCTTTGCCTATTGGAAGTTTTGATAAAACAGATGCTTACGCGAAGCGACGATGGAGACAGATTCAGTATTTGTCTAATATATTCTGGAAACGATGGTTGAAGGAATATCTACAACTTCTCCAAGAGTGACAAAAATGGGTAAAACCTCGAAAAAATGTTGGTGCTGGGGATATAGTTTTGATACTCGATGGAAATATTCGGTCTTCCTATGCTCTAGGACGTGTCGTAAATGTGCATCCTGATAGAAATGGCCTAGTGCGCGTTGTGACTGTCAAAACAAAAACAAGCACTCTGGAACGTCCAGTGAATAAGTTGTGTATGTTGTTGGAGTCAGATTTGTAATATGAAACTGTGTATGTTGCATGGACTGTATATGAAACATGTGGCACTATTGGGACAACTGTTAATGAATTCCTTGAATCTGTGAAAGTTTTGATGAGGTGACTGTTATTTTGTGAAAGCCTTATCAAAATGACTGTTATGAAAGTCTCATTGGAATAATATAACATTACTTGTAATAGTTTCATTGTAACATCTGATATAGCTGTATGTTAGATTGTCTGAACTGTGTTTAAGATAAGAAAGTATAAATCATTACATGTTATTGTATTTGAAAATTTTAATTTCATTTAATTCACTTTTAGGTTGTTTGTCTACATATATATTTCTAAGTCTATTAGAAAGTGTTTTTTGAAATGTAGATTTATCATTAATTCTGTGTCTTATCTTATTATGATGTACTTTTAGAGTTTAATTTGTTTATAATGATTGACATTAAGTCTATTTCGTTTTAAGATTGGTTTAAGAGGATAATTTGCTCTTCTTTTTTTTTGAATTGTTTGTTTGTTGTTGTTTTTTTGAGTATGGTGTCTTGTCGCTATGTTTGTCCTTTGTGTAAATCATATGTGGTGCAGTCCCCCTGCACTTACTATTAGAGTGTTTATAATCGTTCCTTGACTATGCACGATTAGGAGGCCGGTGTAAGATGCAAATTATCAATATTTCGTTTTATTGTTTCATTTAAAAAGTCCAGTCTTAAAATTTAGATGTAACTTTTAGTTGAAAAGAATTGTTATCCAGAATTCTTTTATCTAAGTAAATTGCTATGCTAATTTGAGTCTGGTTGACCGTGTCTTGAGAGGTCGCCATTGACAAGCTTGGCTGCTTGCCATGAGCTAGCAAAGTTTTCAGTTCATTTTCATTGTGGGATGACATAAAATACGGTGAGCACACTAATATTTATATAACTGTTAAGTATAGTAATCAGGGAAAGTATTTATGTAACCGATATCAGTTGTCACATTCATAAAAATGGTTTTGGAAGAGTTTAAAATTGTCACATTATAGCGTCTCTTCGGCATGGTTGCTGGGTAAAGGCCCTCTCATAAAGTATAATGTTTGTTTATAATGTTGATGCCTGTTTAAGCTAAAAACGCATTTATGTGGCTAAGTTTCGTACTCTTATGTACTTGGTATTTGAGTAGATAAATATGTTTATCACCCAATAATACATTTGACAGTAGATATCGCTTGTGTGATAAACTACATAATCTACTGTGATATATACACAGTGGTGATATCGCTTTACATAAATTTGATTGGTTAATCAAAAAGGAACTACTTTCTTTTATTTTAAAGAAACCTCTTTGTTTAAGTAAAGAGTGACTTTTTTATAAAAAAAAAAGGAAACTGCTTTTATTTAATTGACCTTGAAGGAAAAAACTGGGTCAGTATATAGGACTATACAATAGCTAAACTGCTTTCAAAAAATGATGTATCACTACGCTGTAATGTAATTAGGTTCTATAAAAGTGAAATCTATACCAAAAGATTACATTTATTTATTTGTGCATGTAAGAAAGGATTGGGTGATAAATAAAATCTCCAACTCGTGTTTTTTGATACCAAAAAATATCAACACTCGTTGATAAAGTAAAAAAACTCGGCAGAGCCTCGTTTTTTTTTACTTTATCAACTTGTGTTGATATTTTTTGATATCAAAAAACACTCATAGGAGATTCTCTATATGTATGGTTGTACATTTTATCATTTAAATTTAAAGGTCGCATAAGACATTTAGGTCGATATTTGTATTTTGCTTATAAGGGCTGTTTCTGTATTTTCAGCCAATCACCACCATTATCATCACCATGACACCATCATAATCACAATGACCTCCACAACCACAGTTGTAACCACTTATTATTATATGATGATAGAAATAAAATGGTGCATTGCCGTTCATTGTTAATCCTTTTGCTGTTTTCAGTCGTCACTAAAAGACTACTGCCCTACTGACTTGTTTGTGACAGGATTCCCTGGGAACCCGTTCGATAAATTCTGAAGTAAATTCTATAAATAAATAGAGCGAGAACTAAGATAAAACTGATTTATTAGTATGTGTATTCAGTATTTGTTTTTGTTACACGAATAGGTTTTCGTCAATTGTTCTAAATTCAACTGTTTAGGCCTGTGTACTAGCTACGCGAACGTTGCTAAAAACGACGAGATTTGTTATCTTAGCCTGTGTACATGCACAATCTAAGCAGACGGGTATGAACAATATCTGCTTCAAATGGAATCCTACTGTTATGAACCGTTATGATCCGTGTCTACTTTTTTGAACTAGTAACCTTACGTCATCATGTCGAATACAATGGAAGCCAGTTCCACCGTTCGTAGTAAGATATTAATTTATAGATTATTCTGTTGTTATATTTTAGTTTCATATGTATCTAAGTTAATTATTGTTCCATTTCATAATTATTATCTAGTATGTACTATTTATTTGACTTGCCATTCATAATATGCTTTGACATAGAACTAGAATACTTTGTACCGCGTGCATATGACTGACAGGTAGTGGGCGTGGTTAAGCGGTCACGTGACTCGCTAGTATATAAAAATACGTTTGGTTAGATAGAATGAATGAAACAATATGGCCGCCAGTAGTTAGACACCTCTTAGAGAGCTCCAATAATTTGTGAAAAGAGACTAAATACCACGTAATAACTAAGGTATGAGATAATATCCATACATCCTGAAGTGCCTGGAGTAATAATTATATATAAAGTATTCTCTCATATTGTATTAAAAGGACCTCTGAGTCTGAGATAAAATCTCCAACCACTGTAAAAACTTGCTTTGTGAGCAGCCATCTTTACACCTGTGCAGCCATCTTTATACTCACGAAAGTTCAACAGCCAGAACCTACAGAAAATCAACACCAATATCAGTGGTATCTCATTCTTTATTATTATTAAATAATTGCTACCAATATACATCCAAAATTTAATGTATACTCCTGCCAGGGCTAACGAAGACAGGAAAAGAAAGGGGTCAACTTCCCCCTTTCAAATTCAAACAGACCTTCTCTTGGCTACTGGTGTTAAAAGTTGCAATTTAAAAAAAAGTAAACTCCAGCAGAGCACAATTACCACCTCCATGTCTGAAAATATTGAACACAACACCAGTAACGAATATTTGGAAGACACTATAAGTGACGCCGAGTCCCCACACACTGAAAACTCCACCCCCCTGTCATCAACTCCTGTCTCTGATGAGGCTTTTACCAACACCCTAAATGCAGTTACACAGGAATTATCTAGAGCATTTGGGAAACCAGAGGTACAGAATGCAATTCGACCTCTGATAACACTTATTCTACGAGAACAGATTGATAAGTATATTACCCCCTTAAGAAAAGAAATAAATGACCTTAAATACGAAATCTCGTCTGTTACGCTACAGTTAAATGGCATATTAAACGACCGATGTGATGACTTGGAGCAATATGGTAGGCGAAATTGCATCCGTATTAGTGGTATAGCTGAATCGCCAGGCGAAATAGTCGAAAATAAAGCAATCGAAGTCCTTAAACAAGTCTTCCCAGACATAACACCGGCTGCCATAGAAAATAGCCACAGGGTAGGTAAACCTATCGAGGGAAACCCCAAACAGATCATAGTTCGACTATCCAGTTATAAAACTAAAGTGTCCATAATGCGTGGCAAGAAGGTCGTAAATTCAGCTGAAGACAATATCTATATAAATGAGGACTTAACTCGGTACAGAGCACATATATCTAAATACACTAGGAAATCGTTCAAATCAAAATTAATCAATGGATGCTGGACACGTGATGGTAAAATCTTCATCCGCGAAAAAAAACCCCGATGGAACGGATGGTTCCATAAGACGTATTCTCAGTATAGTCCAAATTCCTGGTTATAAGCCATCGGCCGAGGAACTACTCCACTTCAACTTGAGCCAAAATATCCAAAGTGAACCGGAATCAACAGATGTTTAATTAACCTTGTGTCCCATCATCTAGTTCCCCTACAAGATAAAAGATAGTAAGCTGGCACTGCCAGGCAGTATACGCCCACATTTTCGAGAGATGGTTAGAGAACAAGCAAAATCGAAAGTGATTTTCCTACAATCAAAGGCTATAATTCATTAAATTACAATTTGATATGCGCAAATATCGAAAAGAATAAAGATCTTTAGGTTATAAACATGCATTTCAAGTTTCATCAAAATCGAATTAAAATTGTGACCTATACTGGGTCCACAACCTTGATATACCATATTTTAACACTATTAGCGTACAAACGATGGCCATTTTGTCTGGCAATTATGGTCCGATTTCCCTGAAATTCAAACTCAACCTTCCGTATGGTGTAACGGTGATAGAGTCAAGTTTTTTAGATCGGATAATAATCGTGACCTCCAGAGGGACCATAGGCGATTTTTCGGACAATCAGGAGCCATAATTCAGGAAGTTATGATCTGATATGTGAAAATAACGAAAGGAACAGTATTCGCGTACAAACGGCAGCCATTTTGTATGGCAATTTTGTTCCGAATTTTCCCGAAATTTCGAATTCAACATTCCATAGGGTGTAACAGTGATATAATCAAACGATTTTTTAAATCAGATAATAATTGTGAAAAACAAAGACGATTTTGCGTATAAGCAGGGGCCGTAATTCAGGAAGTTACGATCCGATATGGGCAAATATCGAAAGGAACCAAGATCTTTGGGTTATAACCGTGCATTTCAAGTTTCATCAAAATTGAATTAAAATTGTGATCTCTACATGGTCCACAACCTTGATATACCATTTTTTAACAGTATTCGCATACGAACGGTGGCCATTTTGTATAGTAATTTTGGTCCGATTTTTCCGAAATTTGAACTCAACTTTCCTTAGGGTGTAACGGTGATATAATCAAACGATTTTTTAAATCGGTTAATTATTGTAACCTCCAGAGGGACCACAAGCTAAACCAAGACGATTTTGCGTATAATCAGGGGCCATTATTCAGAAAGTTACGATCTGATATGCGCAAATATTGAAAGGAACCAAGATCTTTGGGTTATAACAATGCATTTTAAGTTTCATCAAAATTGAATTAAAATTTTGACCTCTACAGGATCCACAACCTTGATATACCATTTTTTAACAGTATTTGCGTATGAATGGCGGCCATTTTGTATGGCAATTTTGGTCCCATTTTTCTGAAATTCAAACTCAACCTTCCTTAGGGTGTAACGGTGATATAATCAAACGATTTTTTAAATCAGATAATTATTGCAACCTCCAGAGGGACCACAGACTAAACCAAGACGATTTTGCGTATAATCAGGGGCTATAATTCAGGAAGTTACGATCCGATATGCGCAAATATCGAAAGGAACCAAGATCTTTGGGTTATAACCTTGCATTTCAAGTTTCATCAAAATCGAATTAAAATTGTGATCTCTACAGGGTCCACAACCTTGATATACCATTTTTTAACAGTATTTGCGTACGAACGGCGGCCATTTTGTATGGTAATTTTGGTCCGATTTTTCCGAAATTTGAACTCGACCTTCCTTAGGGTGTAACGGTGATATAATCGAACGGTTTTTCAAATCGGATAATAATTGTAACCTCCAGAGGTACCACGAGCTAAAATAGGTGAATTTTCGGAGAATCAGGGGCCATAATTTAGGAATTTACGTTCCGATAGGTGCAAATATCGAAAGGAACCAAGATCTTTGGGTTATAAACATGCATGTAAAGTTTCATCAAAATCGGTTCAAAATTGTGACCTCTATAGGGTCCACAAGCTAAAAACGTGATTTTTCGTACAATCAGGGGCCATAATCCATGAAGTTTTGATCCGATACATGCAAATATCGAAAGCAGCCGAGATCTTTTGGGGATAAACCTTTATTTTAAGTTTCGTCAAAATCGGACAAGAATTGTGACCTGTAGAGAGTCCACAAACAATTGTGGACGGACGTCCGGACGGACGGACAGGGGCGACGACATAATACGTCCACATGAAAATGTGGGCGTATAAAAATTATTATTATTATTATTATTACTCTTACTACCATTATATCAATACCAACATAGTTTATATCATTTATACTACATGCTATTGTTAAACAGTGTGAAATGACTAGTCTCAAGTAAATTATTAATAATTGGCTGTCTGATTAGATAGAACCCACAGACTAAAATGTTTGATCCATCCCAAACACTATTAATCAATCATGCATTTGATTGATGCTATTGCCATGATAAATAATATAATCAAAACCATGACCATTTTAAATCACGGTAGACCCTATTATTTCAGTAAAACCTCTAAGGTACCATCAATTAACCAAGTCATAGGTATCTACAAATTAAGAAAATTACTTGTGATAGCTGTAACACATACCCACTAGCACTTGATCAAAATAAGAGCTCAACAGCTAATGCAAGCTTTCAAAAGGAACCAGGACCTATGCATATCTCAAATACACGCACCAGTACTTACCAATCTTGTCTTCAAGTATTCATTAGATGCCCACTAATATTTCCTTTTCTCCTGCATACGGCTCTAAATCAAAGCTACTAATAACCATGACTTATCTGAAACAAATTTACACTGTATGATTTTATGAATGAACTATGACTTCCTTTTATAATATGCATTCTGTCATTTCATGTACACTTTTACCTTGGTCCAATCAGATTGCCTGTTATGTACCACATCTGTGTACTATTCTATTATTGTAAAATCTTTAAGTATTGTTATACTATTAAGCCATAAGAGTCCTTAGTTAAAGTTAAAGTGTATTAATTGTGTGATCCATTTTACTAGTATCTGCTCACATCCAATAGCATAACAGCTAATGCAAGCTTCTTATAGGAATTATCAAGCTTGCATGTTCGAATCAAGGCCACTAAGTATGAATCATGATTTATCCAAAAAAAGATCAACATAACTTATCTAAACAGTCTGTCATCAAGTTGTCTACATTTAGCTTCTATACCATCGTCTTCAACCCTATAACCAAAAATACTATGTTAGGCTAAAATCCTGATTAATAACAACCAATTTGTGGTAAATCTTCTAAGTATCGCTAATTAAACTTAGCCATAATAATCTTTAGTTAATGCATATTAATTTTGGTGATTTTAACACCTATCCACCTTACCACCCTATGATCAAATTCAATAGCTCAGTCAGTGCTTCCGACTTGGTCCCCCCTTGTCAGTGGTGCAGAATGGAGGGCCCTGTTATGGCCAGATGACTAGTCATGCGGATGGTACAATAGCGTTTAAAATCCGGTGTTCACGTAAAATATACCTTGACAGCTGGAATTCGGTATAAGAATAGGCCGTAGTGCCGCTGACCGGGCAAAATTTTCCCTCACAGCACACTATATAGCATATGCCTGACTTCATTGATCCAGTTCAGAATAGAAGGGTAGTTGGTAAGATGCTAAACCCATCTCTTTTTCAAGGCCAACAACTAATTCAAGCTAAAAAATGGA
Source organism: Patella pellucida (assembly GCA_917208275.1). Lineage (NCBI taxonomy): Eukaryota > Metazoa > Mollusca > Gastropoda > Patellidae > Patella > Patella pellucida. The sequence continues at coordinate 32,673,650 of OU795041.1, read as the reverse complement.
ATTGGCAAATCCACATATCCCTAAAAATAAGAAACATACATTACCAACCTTGTTTCCAGGTAAGGTGTCAGAAAATTATTCCAACTCCACCGTCGACGCATCTCCAATCTCAACCACTCGATCCGAAGCATGTTTTACCTGGAATTAATTTAACTATATGATCATATGGATGCAATATGATTCTCTTGTACAACCTGCCATAGTAACCTTTTTTCTTTTTTTCTTTTTTTTATCACCTAATAATCATATACATGCACTGGTAATTATCATTATGCCAACCCAATTCAGCATCCACAAATTACTATAGTACCTTATAATTGTATGCTTTAATCACTTGATACCACAGAAACTGTTATCAGAATTATGAAACCATAAATGTATTTTGTACTTATCTTAGTGGCAAACCGTATTTCAGCTGTATGTATTTTTATTAGCAATTGCACTGTACTATTACTTTATATATATGTATCTTACTGTATTAGATGGATATGTTGCACAGTAACAAACATCTCAATGAACCACGGTTGAACTTGAACTTGAACTGAATCATAGATATTTCTTCTGAATGTATCGAAATGCATACTAAGAATTCACTAGTTTACCACTTACATAAACATGTCACCAGATACTCACCATTTTTTTTTTCCTTCTAAAATACCCACCAACTTGATCTAGTAAAACAAATCCATGATGATAGTGTCCTAGTCGACCTAGAGTAATAAACCATTATAATATTTATTAATATTTTTATTATACCGGTACTGGTATATTATAAATTATAAATTAAATTAAAGTCCCCTAGAAATATAATTACAACTACAAACATAGAACATACACAGATTTACTATCACCAGCGTATTACCACCAGTAATACCTCTATTATAATTAACATAATTTGTGCTAAACCAAATATAATCACATGCTCAACAGTGCGACCTGATTCTCCCTACTCAAATCATGGACCTTGTCCATGCCCAAATCAAAGTCAGAATAGCCATGCCAACTGCGTGGCTGTGTTACTCATGATTCTCTCCAAACACATGGTTTATATCTAAAATAATGAACAATTTAAACTAAATCTTTAAATTAACTGTAATATAAAATTAGATAGGCTATCAATTCTCACCTGCAACGGTACAAATGAATATCTCCCACCCGTTAACTACTCACAACAGCAGCCTTCACCGGTAAAAACAACACAAGAGCCATTCAAGCGTGCATAACATAACATCACGTGACTAACTAACGCTCACGACTATCCAGGCGCTAAAAACACCCAAGTTATCCATTCGGCAAACCTCGACAGATTCCGGTGCCCTATATCTAGACTCGGCTGTATGATGTAGTCCGCCATTTTGGAACTATTTTAAAGATCCGGATAAACATGGTTGCCCCCAGGAGATGGGTGCCAGTCAAGTCGTCCACAAGCGAAGTCGTCCACAACCGTTGGTGGAGTCGTCCACAAGGCATTGATTTACTTTGTTGTTTATTTGCCGGGAGAAAGGGTGACCACGCAGAAAAGAACTATACTAATTAAAAATACATCGTGTGGACGACTCCAAAACACGTATTACAATATCCAGAATTTTTTTACTTTGTTGTTTATTTACCGAGAGAAAGGGTGACCACGCAGAAAAACTATACTATTTACAAATACATTATGTGTCCAGAAATTATACTAAGTCGTGTGGACGACTCCACCAACGGGTGTGGGCAGCTTAACCAGATTTTGGGACTTTTTTGTAAAAGCGGAACGTTTTCCTGTTAAAGTAAATCGGTAGTCGATAAGCCGCATCGCAAATGTATGGTCGTAGGTACATATCAATGACTATCATACATCCGAGTCTAGATGAAGGTTACGGAGAGTACCGGAATCTGTCGAGGTTTGCCGAATGCCAAGTTATCGTCAGCTCTCTCCTCGCGGGCCATACCAAGCGAACAATTGCCGACCAACCGATTGTCTCGCAACCTTGTAAATATTTTTGTATATATGTTGAAATAGTTTTAATGTTACCACCCTTGTGTATATATTTTCAAATTGATAAACACTACCTTTTATATAGGCATAAAACTTCACAAAGTACAACACCCCTTACGATTTTTTCAGATTTTAATTATTCATTTATCATTTCGAATAAGCCAAAGATAATTGCTATATACAAAGACTTCCCCAAAATATATATTATATCGTTAAATTTTAAGATTAACAATCAAGGACTTTCGCTCGCCTGCCTACGCAGTTGTATTATCATTACTGTCCCCGCAGTTTGTCTGTCATTGTCGCCACTACTCATTCGCACCTTATTATTACTCTCAGGCAATATCGAACCTAATCCAGGCCCAAATACACACAACAATAACAGACTCTCAGTAGTGCATTTGAATGTAAGAAGCCTCAAAAATAAACTTGATTTGGTAACCGCAGAATTAACTTGTTTTGATATAATAACATTAAGCGAAACATGGCTTGACAAAAACGTCACATCTGAGTCTATATATATCTGCCAGTCAGGAAAGATAGAAATAATCGTGGTGGCGGGGTGATTATATATATCCGTAATTCCATATCATTCAAACGCAGACATGATTTAGAAAATGTAAATATTGAATCAATTTGGATAGAGATTAACTCTAATAACAACAAGTTCCTACTTGGTAAATACTACAGACCTCCCTCTTCACCGTCCAGTCTCAATCAACAGATTTTTAATTCTTTCCAACAAGCTATTACCGATCCTATTGATAAGAGCATAATTTTAGGAGATTTTAATATTGACTTAAATACAAAAACAACCAGTTTCATTCATGATGCTAGTAACTTATTAGACCTGACTCAATTAGTAAATAAACCAACCCATTATAGCAAGTCCGGTACACAAAATTCATTAATAGATCTAATTTTAATAACTTCTAACCTTAACTTAGTTGAATGTGATGTCTTAGACAATTTCTGCAGTGACCATTGCCCAGTCCTCTGTAAGCTTTCATTTACTGTTCCTAAACAAAAATGCTTCAAGCGAATGATATGGAATTACGAAAATACAAATCTTGAGGGTATACGCACAGAAACATTAAACACTAACTGGTACAATCTTGTCGATCGTTCTGATATTGATGCATCCTGTGTTCGATTTACTAGTAAATTAATCAGTATAGCAAAAAATAATATACCTAGCAAACTAGTAACAATTAGACAAAATGATAAACTTTGGATGAATAACAGCATTAGAAGAATGAAAAAGAAAAAAAATAGACTACATAAGAGAGCAGTAAAAAGAAACCTGGAAACTGATTGGCAAAATTTTCGTAAAATTAGAAATGACTACATAAATTTGATAAGGAAATGTAAAAAAGAATACTTTGAGAATATTGACGCAAAAATTAATGATAAGGAAAACTTTGGCACTAAAAAATGGTGGAATCTAGTAAACGCATACACAAAGACACAGGCTGCATCTTCAAACGAGCCCCCTCCAATAACAGTTGGAAATGATACAATGTTTACGCCCACTGATAAAGTCAATGCCCTTAATAATTATTTCATTCAGCAAACCGAACTGCCAAGTACTAATAAAACTCTTCCACTCCTCCAAATGAATACTAATAGCCTAGACTCGATTGTACCAACCCCCGAAGAAGTTAAGGACTTAATAAATAGCCTTGATACAACAAAAGCCTCAGGTCCAGATGAAATAAGTTCAAAAATCTTAAAATATATCGTAAATGAAATTAGCAATCCCTTATGCCAACTTTTTCGTTTTTCACTAGATTCATATACTATTCCAATCATATGGAAATTTGCAAATGTCATGGCTATTTTCAAAAAAGGAGACCCAACTAACTGCAGCAATTATAGACCCATTTCACTCCTAAGCATTATTATAAAAATATTTGAGAAAATAATATATAAACATGTCTTTAACTTCTTCAAGGAAAATTCAATACTAACAGCACTTCAAAGTGGCTTTATTCCGGGTGATTCAACTATCTTCCAATTAATAGACCTGTATCACTTCTTTTGTCAAGCCATTGATCAGAACAAATACACCAGGATCGTCTTTTGTGACATTAGCAAGGCTTTTGACAGAGTCTGGCATGCCGGACTCTGCCATAAGTTGGAGGCTGCTGGGATCAGAGGAGGACTGTTGTCATGGTTCAAGAATTATCTTGAAAATCGACAACAATCCGTCGTCATAAACGGAATATCTTCTGACCACAGGAGTATTCCCGCTGGTGTCCCACAGGGCAGCGTATTGGGGCCATTATTATTTTTATTGTATATAAACGACATTGTGGATAGTGTACAATCGAACATCCGACTTTTTGCTGATGACACCTCTTTATACCTAAAAATAGATGACCCAGAGGCATGCGCACTTACATTAAATAAAGATCTCGAAGCAATCAATACATGGGCGGAAACATGGCTAGTAACCTTTAACCCCCTCAAGACAGAAACTTTAACCCTCTCCACTAAACGCAATGTTTCAAAACCACCTCTTCTAATGAGCTCAATAAGAATAAAGGAAGTAACTGAACATAAACACCTCGGACTTATCTTTCAAAGCAATTGCAAATGGAACAGCCATATTGATAGTATAATTAAAAAAGTATCAAAATTAGTAAACAGTCTTCGCTCCCTAAAATATCGCTTAAACAGAAAATCGCTACATACCCTATATTCTTCCTTCATTCTACCGCACTTTGATTATGCCGATGTTATCTGGGACGGGTGCACTGACTACCTCAGTAATAATCTTGAATGCCTTCAGCTTGACGCACTTCGCACTATTTGCGGGGCAGTTAAGGGTACTAGCCATGCTTCCCTCTACGCAGAAACTGGGTTTATTCCACTCAAAGAAAGACGAAATCGACATAAATTAAAATTACTTTACAAAATTATCAATAACCTAACCCCTTCTTATCTTAAGAATCTCATAAACCTTGAACCGACAAATAAATATTCCCTTCGTAATGAAGATAAATTAAAAGAATTTCGATGCCGTACTGAAATATTTGCTAAATCATCTATCCCATCCAGCGTAAGCGAGTGGAATAAACTCAGTACCCCAGCGAGGAATTGCAAAACTCTGAAAATATTTTCCGATCATCTTTCAAAATTCGATATCAAAGTTCCTTCATTTTATTATAACGGTCACCGGAAACCCCAAATAATTCATTGTAAATTACGACTTCGATGCTCTGACCTGCAGGGTCACAAATTTCTAAGACATATTGCTGACAGTCCCGCGTGCCTCTGCGGTCACATATTTAAAGAGATCCTGACCATTATCTTCTACGATGTTCCTTACATTCAAATGCACGAACAGCAACCATAGACACATTACAGCATAATTTTAAAAATATAAACTGTCTTTTGTTCGGCTCCACAACCTACAGTCTTGATGTTAACACTAATATTTTTAATCAGGTCCATAAGTTTATAGATTTGACAAACAGATTTTAATCTCGATCAAATAATATTGTATCCTCTATATATGTTATGTACAATAATTATCGCTAGTCTTTTTAAAGTTGTCTATTAATATTGATATATGCTTGTATATGTATAATTATTATATTATATTGTACATTTTCATCAACTTTACTGTATTTATATAATATGTATGTGTTTGCCACTATAACTATGTATATACACCCTTTTTGCATTTATAATATATGTATACAAATTATTTAGGGAGAGGGGTTTTACATAGGCTAAGCCTGTTCCCCAATCCCATTCAGAAAACTTGAATAAAATATTGTTTAAAAATAAAAATAGAATGAATGAATGAATGAAATGGGGTTTAACGTCCTACGCTTAAGCACCGTACCTGGGCTAATTGAAGACGGGCATACGCCACAGTGTGCAATGAGGGAAATTTTGCCCGGGCAGCGGCGCTACGGCCTACTCTTATATCGAATTCCAACTGCCAAAGGATCTTTTACGTGCACTCCAATTTGTACACGGGACCTCGGTTTTTCGTCCCATCCGAACGACTAGGCAGCTGTCCTTGTCAGGCCCTCCTTCTGCATCACTGACAAGGGGAAATCACGCCGGAAAATCGAGATGAACTTTCTCGGCCAATGCAAGGATCGAACACTCAACCTCCAGGCTAGCGAACCAGCGCCTTATCCAGATAGAATATGAACAGAAGTCAGAGAGAAGTCATGAGGCGTCTACGGCTGTAACACCTTGCCAGTAGACCGCCTCGTGAGATTAGCGCGGCGGTTAAAGAGAGCGCGCCCGAGAGAGAGTTAGCGCTTAACAGAGAGCCAATTACTGTACATATAATGAATATATAATAAAGGAAAGAAAAAGTACAAGTCGTTGTTCTTCGCCACCTTTTGGCTGGCTACCTGACGCTCCGCTGAAAGCGAGCCATTCAACCATTTAGGAGCTATAGTTGGCTCCTGTCCGTCTGTTCACTACACTACTTAATAATTCTATAAAGTTTAAATAAAATTGTAAATGTTAATCATCCATGGAAATAATATTATGAATAACAATGTACTAATGTAGGTCTAGTTTACTTATTTATTAATTCACCAATTTAGACGATATCGCCATCGCCGTATGTATGTATTAATTTTTTTAAGGCCTATGCCATGTTATAAATACGTACCGGTATTTTGCCGTATATGTAATGTTCTGTATGTGTGACAATAACAATGTGTGTCTATAATTTATACGGTATCGCCATTATTATTATCGGTCGGTGTATGAATTAAGGCCCATGTATTTTGCGGTTTAGACAGGCCCTATGGCTATAGAAGGCGATCTCATATATAGAATGATTGACAGGTGTATATTATATAGTCCTATAAATATAATATATGCATCTTTGAATAAATAATATTTGTGTGTATTCTGCATTGGTCAATATTAATCACATACAATTATTAGGACTTTAATCACCATTTACTTTTATATACATGTATCTACATAGCATATCCATGAACAATTCCTATATAGCTTACATAGAGCATATGTTGTCCATGAGACATCAGAATAATTACAGATTGCAAGTGATGATTTTAATAACCTCCCATCCCATAGCCATGTAATATTCAGTTTGAACTTACACATACAAGGGATATTTTTATATGTGGGTGAAACTGATGTAGTTAGAAATAAATAATTTGTATTATTTAGTACATGGTATTTGTGTATAATAATGGAAATATTTCTCGACCTTCATTAGTTTTTATCTATTTCAGGTAACATTCCGCAGAATAAAGGAAATAGAAAGGCGATAGAGATTACAGTCTCATGTTTTTGAAAGTGACTAAAATCACTTTTTGTAGAATTATTCCGAAAACTTTGTGCAAGCAATTTTTCTTTTAAAATTAATAACCTGCCAAAAGAGCAGTACAAATTCAAACATCTACATGGACTCAAAAATCATTTAGTATTTATATGAAAAGCCTGATATAAAATAAAATATATAAAACACAATACAATTTTTGTTTTATTCAAATTTATATACAATTGAAGGTTTAAAATTAGAAATAGAAAAGCAAATGAATACAATTCTTGATCCAAGTTAAAAATTTAATAGGAAATAGTGGGGTGTTCAAAATTGTTTTATGTTTTGCAGGGTCCAATATTGCACCCTGCATTTTCTTTTAGAGACAATTTTGCAGTGTATGACAACTTCAAATGGCTCAAGTTGCGGTGTTACTTTTAACAGTGTTGTAAGGGCATTCAAAGTAACATTTTTTAGGCAAACAAATCTTTGTTATCTTATCTCGTATTGTTATAGTTAACTAGGACTGAATTAAAGAGCCACTCTTCTAAAGCTTTTAGAACAAAGATTGTCTAAAAATTATTTAAAGTGCTAATTTTACATTGTGATTTTATACACCCCTGCTAATCGCCAAATTTGTTGATGAATTGATCTTATGAAATAAATTATTAAAACACAATTTTAGCAGCGACTATATATATAAAGGGTATACCGAAACAGCATTCCGTGGTTTTTTAGAAATGAGTCCCTGCTTGATGGTAGGATACACCATAATCGTTCTGAGCCTTACTTCACATGTTACCCTATTGAAAGTTTGATAAGCAATCCAAAATAAAACTTATCTTCTTATATTTAGTGTCTATTGTTTTATTCAAAAGATTCTGCAATTCCGTTATTTTGTTAATTACTTTTAAAATATATGTAATATACCTTATTATGTACACTTCACAACATACATTATCGCCTCGTTTTAAAATTTACAAACTATTATGCATTTTCCCATCTAAAATCTCGTGCTACCCAATACCTGTTGTCACATATAACCCTGCTTCTTATTCCTCGCCCATTTGTTTGAAATACAGTATCATTCCAAACCAATCTCTAACGAAATAGTCTCATTGAAAAAATGGGCAGAAGAAGAAGTATTACATGCCTTTCATTTTTGCTCATCAAAATGTCAGATGTGTTTCATTTACTTCCATTAGTATAAAAAATACAAGTATTTTGTTAGTAATAATTTACATCTTACTATTAATTAGTGGTAACATACAGCCCAATCCGGGACCAGATAACACCTGCGTCTCTTATACTCAAATGTACGTAGTATCTCACAAAAACTTGATCTTATACAAGCTGAATTCTCCGATAATGATATCCTAGCATTTTCCGAAACTTGGTTAGGTAAAGACTCAATAGTAGAAAACTTAAACATAGATGGTTTTCATTTACCTGTACTATGTAACCGTGATGATGGATTTGGTGGGATGAGGATTTATGTTAAAAGCTCGCTATTTTATAAACCTAGACCTGGGGCGGTATTTATAAAAATTCTAAGAGTTGGAATCAACTCTTAACTGTCAAATATTACTCCTAACTTTGTAGATTTCCCTTAGACCTATTTATAAAACATTTTACTTTAAGAATTACTCCTAACTATGACACATATTTAAGAGTCCTCCTGTAGCACTCTTAACTTGTTAAAAGTACTCTTATCTTGGTTAACATGGCCGTCCGTATACGCCGCCTAAGAGAGTTTAATACAAGAAGAGATTTCTTTATGGAGTACAACAATGACGAGTTGATAAAGAGATATCGAATGGACATTGGTGGGATTCTTTTTGTGACAGATTTAGTTTGGTTAGGATTCAAGTCTTACATTTAGTTAAAAGTAACTCTAAGACCCATTATAAATATTTCTAAAGAGTAACTTTTAACTAAATGTTGTTTTAGGAAGTCTTAGAGTAAAAGTTAAGAAAACTCTAAGAATTTTTATAAATACGGCCCCAGATCTTCATATACCAAATCTTGAAGCGGTATGGGTTGAGATCAAAACTAAAAGTAAAACAGTTTTCGTTGGCTGTTTGTACAGGAAACCTAACTCAACCTTTGATTACTGGGACCGAATAGCAAATAGTATCTCACTTGTTAAAGCTGAAAACAAGCCTTGTCTTATTTTAGGAGATTTTAATGTTGACCTTAGGTTAAATCCATCATCTAGATTGTTTGATATTATAAAACGCTTTAACTTAACCCAACTGGTTAGATACCCAACACGAATTACACCCCACTCTTCCACTTTACTGGATCTCGTTCTGGTTAGCTGTCCCGACTTCGTTCACTCAACGAATGTTCTTGAAGCAAGTTTGAGCGACCACTGTCCGGTTAGAGTGCTTTTTTCATTTAATAACCCCAAACCGAAAAGCTACGCTAGAACTATATGGTCATATTCTAAAATCGATTTTGAAGAATTAAATAGGCACTTTATAGCATTAAATTGGCAAAGCATTTTTGAGATAGACGAATCCTCTAATAATTTGGCCAACGCCTTTTCCGATGTGTTAATTAAAGCTATTGGGGATTACACCCCACACCAAAATGTGATTATACGCTAACGAGACGCGCCGTGGATGAACGGTCACTTGAGGAAAATCATACGCAAAAGAAGCCGTATACACCGCCACTCGAAACGTCATAACACTTATGAATCCTGGGAAAAATTTAGATCGTATCGCAACTTTGTTATTTCTGAAATTCGCAATTCGAAACAATTATACTATGATAAACTTGACCAGGAAATTTCAGAAAACAATTTCAATGAAAATAATTGGTGGCGACTTGTGAAATCAATTTCAACTAAACAAGGTAACTCAATTTAAGAAATACCACCTCTCAATTTTAATAACACGATATTTTACGACAGAACCCGAAAAAAATTTGGGTTTACAGACAGTGGCACCGAACTTCCTCGAGAGGTGAAAGAAGAGGAGCTTACCTTGCCTTCCCCCCCCCCCCCCCAACAAAATTTTAGAATATTTAACTGCTGCAAATAAGTTTTCCTGTTATTTCAGCCCGTAAATAAAGCAACTTCAAAGTGGTCTAATATAGCCTAATTTTATTAAGGTGTCCGACTCGAATTCCAATCAATTGTTTACAGTCCAGGAAGATGGGAGAAAATTGAAAATTTGATTGCAGCAAATGTTTTTCCCTGCTATTTTAGCCCGAGATTAGAGCAACTTCAATTTGGTCAAAACTAGCCTACCTGGCTGACCCGTATTCCAAACCACCAATCAATCGTCGCGCTGGGAGCCTCACCTTCCCGGAGAAAATTTTCTGCCTGTGGAGGATAAATGTCGCACAAAGTAGAGTGGCCCCAGACAAAATGTTTTAATCCATAGCCAACTCAGTACAAATTTGTAGTATTTAATTACAAGAAAAGTAAAATTATTTTTTTATTAGGGCTCAATATTGGGTTTACAGACAGCAGCGACCACTGTCCGGTTAGAGTGCTTTTTTCATTTAATAACCCCAAACCGAAAAGCTACGCTAGAACTATATGGTCATATTCTAAAATCGATTTTGAAGAATTAAATAGGCACTTTATAGCATTAAATTGGCAAAGCATTTTTGAGATAGACGAATCCTCTAATAATTTGGCCAACGCCTTTTCCGATGTGTTAATTAAAGCTATTGGGGATTACACCCCACACCAAAATGTGATTATACGCTAACGAGACGCGCCGTGGATGAACGGTCACTTGAGGAAAATCATACGCAAAAGAAGCCGTATACACCGCCACTCGAAACGTCATAACACTTATGAATCCTGGGAAAAATTTAGATCGTATCGCAACTTTGTTATTTCTGAAATTCGCAATTCGAAACAATTATACTATGATAAACTTGACCAGGAAATTTCAGAAAACAATTTCAATGAAAATAATTGGTGGCGACTTGTGAAATCAATTTCAACTAAACAAGGTAACTCAATTTAAGAAATACCACCTCTCAATTTTAATAACACGATATTTTACGACAGAACCCGAAAAAAATTTGGGTTTACAGACAGTGGCACCGAACTTCCTCGAGAGGTGAAAGAAGAGGAGCTTACCTTGCATTCCCCCCCCCCTCCAACAAAATTTTAGAATATTTAACTGCTGCAAATAAGTTTTCCTGTTATTTCAGCCCGTAAATAAAGCAACTTCAAAGTGGTCTAATATAGCCTAATTAAGGTGTCCGACTCGAATTCCAATCAATTGTTTACAGTCCAGGAAGATGGGAGAAAATTGAAAATTTGATTGCAGCAAATGTTTTTCCCTGCTATTTTAGCCCGAGATTAGAGCAACTTCAATTTGGTCAAAACTAGCCTACCTGGCTGACCCGTATTCCAAACCACCAATCAATCGTCGCGCTGGGAGCCTCACCTTCCCGGAGAAAATTTTCTGCCTGTGGAGGATAAATGTCGCACAAAGTAGAGTGGCCCCAGACAAAATGTTTTAATCCATAGCCAACTCAGTACAAATTTGTAGTATTTAATTACAAGAAAAGTAAAATTATTTTTTTATTAGGGCTCAATATTGGGTTTACAGACAGCAGCGCCGGTTTTCTTTCGGCTAATGGAAGACAGGCATACGCCATACAGTGTTCTACGAGGGAAATTTTGTCCGGTCAGCCGCGCTACGGCCTACTCTTATATCGAATTCCATCTGCCAAGGAATCTTTTACGTGCACGCCAATGTGTACAGGGGACCTCGATTTACCGTCTCATCAGACCCACTAGACAACTGTCCTTGTCAGCCCCCCCCCCGTTCTGCATCACTGACAAGGGAAACCCACACCGGAAAATAGAGAATGGTCAATTTCAATCAATATTGATGTTATCTTGCTGTGAACATAAGATATGGGCTCCTGCTATGAGTGTTATCCAATATAAGACAATGAACGTTTTAAAATAAAAACACGAGTGATGTAGACTGGACTTACCAGGCGTGAGCGATTGTCATTAAATTTGGACTGTACACTAATTATTTCAACAAAAATAACTGATTTGAAGTTAAAATTAAAATGTTAAAAATATGTTAAATGTAAAGCAGTTTATATACACTCATATTAAATTAATACATGCTTTTTGACCCATTTTCATCCATTTTAGGTGCAAAAGATTAGAGATTTAGCTCCTTTAAATTAATCAAAATTTAATGATTTACGTGATTATTGGTTAAAGATGCATTATGTAAAATTTAGACAAAGAGCTGGCCATTCTCGCTATAATAGTTTAAAAATAGATAATTTAAAATGAATATATTGAAATTTTCGGTCAAATTATTTTATTCTGGGCGCATTATGAGCGTTAGAAATGTTGAGAAGAAATAGCATGCATGTTAATCAATATATTCCCAAGATAATAAGCGAAGTCTCGATTATCCACCAACCGCTAAGGTGATATTATTATTTAATGGATGCGGTGTTCTAATCTACATAAAATTGGAGCCATCCTGCGGTCTAGACTAAAGAGTTTATTATGACCTTGTTATGTATATGTCTAAATAATAATTTTATAGGCCTATTACATTTGAAGCCAGAAAAAAGACCTGCTATAGGCAGATTTAGCTCTTACATAATGCATCTTTAAATAAAATATTGATTAATCAAATTATATAAAAAATAATATTACATAAATTGTGTTTGAAAAAAACGATTATCACAAATTTAAGAAATTTTATAGTTATTGAATTATTCCAGTATTGAAAAGTTCATTTCTGCTAAATACAAATTAAATTCTGCATTGATTTTTTCTAAATTACTTCTTCGTCTACCTGCTGGGTTCCAAAAAGTTGTGGTTGTTGATTTTGTTTGAGTGACCCGTCTTGATTATTCCAATCAGAGCAGAGCAGTGGGACATTATAAACCCCATTTCATTTAATTTTGTTTGAGGGTTGATCAGGTTTTCTATTTCTATATATGGCTTGTAAGTTGTATCGGGTGGTCTTTGAAGTTTTAACTTTGTGTTAAAAACAGTTAGGCCTATCAATATATTTATCCAGTATCATCATTGAGACATTTTGACAGAATCTTAGAATAGGCTGTGACTGTGTAATTATAGTTCTATACGTAATACACATGTATAATTATAATAGGTTGCACAAGTGTCAGTCTGTTACCATTATTTTGTTTACTGATAACAAAGCAGAATTAGTTCACATGGTCAAGAAAAGGTAGGCCTATACAAATGATAAAAACCGATTCCAGTGTCGCATTTCACCGCTAGTAACTAACAGAAGACACAAATATTATGAATCGTCAACAACAGTAGGCTACCACGCACGGACACTTTCACTTTGCCTTGTTTACGTTACAATGCATGGGATGATGAGTGTGGATCGAAGAAACTAAACCTAGACCCCGGTTATGGCCAAATGATACCTCTGAGGGCTAAATTACAATTTAACAGTCTACACTAAGTTGACTAAGCCCGAGAACGCCCGTGGCATTGTAAATAAATGAACATGTGCTTATGTTATGCACTCATTGTTTTGACAGACTCGAACCAACCAATTAACGAGTAGCAACTTCCAATATATGGCGTCTCTATTCTACCGGAAGTCAGTAGCTATTGGCCTATCTAGTCTTTATGGGATATCTATGATTCTTACGACGAGGCGTAACAATTATTTATGGACTATTCAGTATTCTTACGACATGGTGGAAGTTCCGGTAGCGCATGCGCAAGTCACACAATGTTGGACTTATATTATTGTGCAGTTTGCAAGACGGGGTGTCGTAAGAATAGGCAATACTTTATTTTTACGACGATATCTCGTTCTCGTACATAGATATATCTACTGACAGTATATATTTCTATGTCTCGTCGTAAAAAAAAGCCTGCCTCCTATTCTTACCACGATCTCGTAAGGATAGGCAATGCTTTATTTTTACGACGAGATCGGGCTATTTTTATGACTAAGGCAGTACATGGTGCAACTTGCACAGGTTCCCCTCTCTCTCTCTCTCTCTCTCTCTCTCTCTCTCTCTCTCTCTCTCTCTCTTTCTCAACGTACCAGAAGGGGTCACCTCAAACTAAAAAGCTATATTAATGTAAGGGAAGGATAAAGACGTGGCTTGAAGTCACAGGAAGTACTAATTCCCCAATGTTAACGCACCTAAAACATTGGTTTCTACCGTATTTACCTCGATAATTAATACCGTTATAAGTTTTTAAATAGACGTAAATCAGACCTATTATTTTAATGACAATTTTCACATCATAGAGGAAGGAGAAATTAATTCACGGGTGAAAATAAAAGCAAATAAAAACAAATCGGCTTTATACAGTAAGCATATTAAGGCCAAAAATGCAGCTACGTAGTATGTTTAGGCCTACCAAAAGGCTACTAGTACTATACAACAGTCATATTGATGTATTTTTTTACAAAAAACAGTTCTTCTGGTTTTCTTTTCTTATTTAGTTGTTTTTGTAATATATATTTCTTCTTTTATACTTATTTGTTTCATATTGATATAAAGAAAAAAGAAAGACATTGGACACATATTTAGGCCTATGAGTAGCCTGTATATGAATAGCCTTTTTAAAATAATAATCACTACATCCTGGACGTTTTCCCCTAGAATTAACTGTGCAGTTACTGAATAGTAAAGAAGACAATGACTTAAGGCTTAGCCTATAATAATGTAGGCCTATATGAATTTTTAATTTGACGAAAACATTAACAACAGAACATTATTCTATTGTGTCTAAAGCATTGTTGACTTTTTCTTCATATAAATAAATTCACAAACGTAGGGCCTACAACATGGATTTTATTCTTAAAATTGTTAAAAGTGCACATTCTCATGTTTTGAAGCGAACCACATACATTTTGCCTTAAATCAGATTATGATTATAATATTGAATTTATCAATTTCTATATACAATTGAAAATAATAAATACTAGTTTTTGGAGTAAGCATGGGCTTTTGTACCACTACCATTACTATGATAATACATACTAAATCAGTCATTGTTTGGAAAATATAAAAATCATCTGACGAAAAAGAAAATGTAACTGTAAGATGCCACCCCTTGTTTTTTTAATCGAAGTGACTATTGACACGACCATCGTGTCTGCAGCGCCATAATCTGTAAGAGCATTACCCGACCGTCGTGTCTGCAGCGCCATAATCTGTAAGAGCATTACCCGACCGTGACGTCACCGGTTTGCCAAGCGCGTGTCTCCCAACAAGCGGTCACTGTTTAGCCTTACCCGACCCAACGTGATCAGTAGAAGAAACAACATGGCGAGAGACGACGTTATGGAGCCGCTGTCTCTCGGACAAAAATTCAGCCATTTCGCGGCTTTTAAAGAATATCTGAATAAATTCGAGCGGGAAACATTTGCAAAATTTGTTATAGCAGACTCGAGGACAGTTGAGAAGGGTTAGGGTTAGGGTTAGGTTGCACGACGGTCGGTAAGCCGTATTCAGGTTGTTCCGGTCCATGTTTTATATTCACGCACGGTCGGGTACGCAACACCAAATTTCATTCTTGTTGGCACGACGTCGTCGTTCCTTTTTTAATCATACTTTTAATTTTGGATTTTAAAAATGTTTGGAAATCAGCTAGTTGTATTCGTCCAGGATTTTCTACTACTATATTTTAACTATTTATGAATACCAAAAGTGTATCTTGTCCTTTGGTAGAAAATAAGTACATAGTATCTACGGTATTGACATATACCGTATTTCCTCGAATACAACCCCGGGGTTCTATTTCGTTCAGCACCTCCCGACCCCCGGGTTCTATTCGAGGCCCGGGTTCTAATCGAGGCCGGGTTGTATTTTTTCAGACCCGAATTAATGCATCAAAATCTTCTATAGGAGTGACATTTTAGACAAGTAAAACAAGCAGACAGGGTCGATCTTGCAAATACGAAGGCTAAATTCTCTGTGAGTGACATGCATAGATTTATAAATAACACTAGATAGCGTTCAGCCTATACGAGTCTATTATTAGAATGGTCTCGCTCAGTAGAAACAAAATGGCGGCTATAGGGGGGGGGGGGGCAAACGTCAATAGTGGTGAATGACAGTCAACGATGTTTTTGCGTTATTTTCCGAACTTTTGCTGATTTGAGAGCGCTTAATATCTCAATATTAATATTGCACGTATTTTTAATACCAAAGCACCATTCAATACCAAATTTTGAATTTCCAAAATATTTTATACTTGGCTATAGTCAGGCCCATTATTCAATCATTGGATGGTGCATTTGTGGGCCGAGTTGAATCTAATATTCAATAGCCTAACTTAATTTTTTTTAAAATTCAAGGACATTATTTGCAAAACATGCGACATATCTGTACTAAATAAAAACATGGGACTTTGATTTTCATTTTGAAATGAAAAAAAAACGTATTTTTGTTTTCTTTTTAATTTTAGGCCTAGACTAGTAGTAGCTAGAGCTCAATTGAACGTAGGGCCTAGGCCTAATAATAATTGATTTATTTTTAAATTATTATTAATTTATAAATTTAGGAGATTCCATTAAAATAGTTTGATGGAAATTATTTCTAAAGGTAGGCTAAATAGATAATTACTGTATCGGACTGATCAGGAAAAAATACCCCTTAATAAACAACAAATAATTGTTTAACTCACCTTATTGATTATTGATTAAATCTATAATGGTTTCTCTACTGGAATTTATTAATTACTCATGTAAAAATAAAATTGTTTTTGTTAACTTGTGGCGTTTTGAGGTTTGGTTGTCTTTAACGTATCTTTCATTAATAATATTTTTATGATGATGCACAATCATGGTAAAAAAGATGCTACAGATTTGATTTATCATCTGTAATCCATGATCATCTTCATATGGGAAATTTAAAGTTGCCAAGAAGTGATCATCATACTCCTTGAAAACATCTTGTCTAAGCTGTGAACGCACAGCCACCTGGACTTTTGGTAAAAAACTTTTGTTGGTGGCATTAATTGGTCCTGCCTGTGCAACAAATTCCCTGAAATATAATATGTTCAATATAAAGTCACCAAATGAAGGCGAGGGTAATTGACATGAGGTCATATACTGTAATTGTAGTCAGTAAACAATAGGCCTTAGACTATACCTGGATGGTATCAGGATCCGGAATTATGGAGTGGGGTGGGGGATGTGTCAATGTGGGAGTAATCTGCCTTTGTGGCTCAGGTTAAGTGCATAACAGTAGGACGTTAAACCCCATTTCAGTCATTCATTCATACTTAAAAGGTACCTCTTCACTACTCTTTGGAAAAAGCAAAGCATCACACACTTCCTGTATGGATTTAGATGTACATAAAAACCCTAAAAAGGCAGTTTTACGTTTAGATAAAATAAGTTTATTTCCGGCTGCATCTGTTAAATTCAGTATATATTCCGACACCCTGTTGAAGAAATCCACTACACTCTTGAAATTATTAGCAGTTATTGGTTTCTTAAATCCTTTCCCAAAAGGGTTGTGAGTGTTACAAATGTCGAACAGTTTATCAAACAATCTGATAAATTGTGTGGTTGGTTCACTTCCTTGAAACTGTACTAGCTTCATATCTTCACGTAAGAAGTCTATAGCATCTGCTACTGATGAACTTAACGTTTGAACTGCAAGTTTAACATTCATTTTGTGTCTCTGAAAATTGATATGCTTAGCTTTAATTTTATTTACTAAATTTAAGTTGTCACTCATTTGAAGTTTATTTAATTCAACAATATAATTCCAATTGATTGACGTGGAATTATACTTTCGCAGAAAGAACGCATCCTAAAGATTTTGCAGTAGCTTGATTGGTATACGACCCATCACAAATAACAGAATGCACAGAAAAGCCACAATCATGGGGCAAAATTAAAGCATCCTTTATCAACTGAGCTTGTGTTTCGCTAGTCAAATGATTCGTTAGAAAATATCCGATTGGTTCTTTCCAATGACCTTTCAATCCAACAACAAGTAGGACTACAACTTCTGTTGCTAAAGTGTCTAAAGAATCAATTTGTATGTCCGTAATTAACAGTTCCAGAATATTTATTTAATTTTGTATCATATGTATACTCTCGTTTTATAGCCATGCCATCAAACATCAAAACAATGTCTTTCATTTTTTCATCAGTGGATAATTTCTGTTTAAGGAACGTAAATACTTCTAATAAATAACCTGGTTCACAATTTATGCTAGACGCCCACTTTCTAATTGTAGCTGGATGTGGTAAACATAAATATTTACGTAGATAGTTGTATGCTTGTGCACTATAAAGATAGTAAGCTGGCACTGCCAGGCAGGATACGCCCACATTTTCGAGAGATGGAAAGAGAACAAGGAAAACCGAAAGTGATTTTTCCTACAATCAAAGGCTATAATTCATTAAATTACAATTTGATATGCGCAAATATCGAAAAGAATCAAGATCTTTAGGTTATAAACATGCATTTCAAGTTTCAACAAAATTGAAACATAGGTTGCCAGGCAACGAAACATACGCCCACAGCAGCTAAATCGTCCGGGCAGTCAACAAGAGTTGTCGCATATTTTACTTTTTTCGGTAATGAAACATTTATAATACACTAAAATCTGATTAAAAGTAACAACTCATTATGTAATTATCAGAAAATCATTGGAATTTGTTTGGCTTTGATAAAGTTCTCCTCCATGCTGTTCAATTTATCTAAATTCATTGAAACTCAATATACTTGTTCGTCTCATGACCTTCAACAATTTATATAAATTTAAAGTCAATCGGATATTAACTTTAGCCTCTAGAGCGTCCACAAAATTTTGAAAGTGATCAAGGGCCATAACTCAGTCAGTAATTATTTGAAATTGCTGAAAATCAATAGGCTTCTTCGTCTCATGACCTTCAACACTGTGTATAAATTTAAAGTCAATCGGTTATTAACTTTAGCCTCTAGAGCGTCCACAAGATTTTTTTAAGTGATAAAGGGCCATAACTCTGAAAGTAATTATCGTAAATTGCTGAAAATCAATAGGCTTCTTTATTTAATGACCTTAAACACTGTGTATAAATTTAAAGTCAATCGGTTATTAACTTTAGCCTCTGGAGCGTCAACAAGATTTTTTAATGAGATCAAGGGCCATAACTCTGATTTTAATTATCGGAAATTGCTGAAAATCAATAGGCTTTTTCGTCTCATGACCTTAAACACTGTGTATAAATTTAAAGTCAATCGGTTATTATTAACTTTAGCCTCTAGAGCGTCCACAAGATTTTTTGAAGTTATCAAGGGCCATAACTCTGACAGTTATTATCGGAAATCGCTGAAAATCAATAGGCTTCTTCGTCTCATGACCTTAAACACTATGTATAAATCTAAAGTCAATCGGATATTAACTTTGGCCTCTAGAGCGTCCACAAGATTTTTTTTAGTGATCAAGGGCCATAACTCAGACAGTTATTATCGGAAATCGCTGAAAATCAATAGGCTTCTTCGTCTCATGACCTTAAACACTGTGTATAAATTTAAAGTCAATCGAATATTAACTTTGGCCTCTAGAGCGTCCACAAGCAATTGTGGACGCCGGACCGCCGGACGGACCGACGGACGGACGGACGGACGGACGGACGGACGGACGGACGGGGGCGACGGCAATATACGACCACATTTCAATGTGGGCGTATAATTAAAATTGTGACCTATACTGGGTCCACAACCTTGATATACCATTTTATAACAGTATTTTTGCGAAATTCGAACTCAACCTTCCTTAGGGTGTAACGGTGATATAATCAAACGATTTTTTAAATCGGATAATAATTGTGACCTCCAGAGGGACCACAAGACAAACAAAGACGATTTTGCGTATAATCAGGGGCCATAATTCAGAAAGTTACGATCCGATATGCGCAAATATCGAAAGGAACCGAGATCTTTGGGTTATAACCATGCATTTCAAGTTTCATCAAAATCGAATTAAAATTGTGACCTCTACAGGGTCCACAACCCTGATATACCATTTTTTAACAGTATTCACGTACGAATGGCGGCCATTTTGTATGGCAATTTTGGTCCAATTTTTCAGAAATTGGAACTGAACCTTCCTTAGGGCGTAACAGTGATATAATCAAACGATTTTTTTAACCAGATAATAATTGTGACCTCCAGAGGGACCACAAGCTAAACAAAGGCGATTTTGTGTATAATCAGGGGCCATAATTCAGAAAGTTACGATCCAATATGTGCAAATATCGAAAGGAACAAAGATCTTTGGGTTATAACCATGCATTTCAAGTTTCATCAAAATCGAAATTAAAATTGTGACCTCTACAGGGTCCACAACCTTGATATACCATTTTTTAACCATATTCGCGTACGAATGTCGGCCATTTTGTATGGCAATTTTGGTCCAATTTTTCCGAAATTTGAACTCAACCTCCCTTAGGGTGTAACGATGATATAAATAAACGATTTTTTAAATCGGATAATTATTGTAACCTCCAGAGGGACCACAAGCTAAACCAAGGTGATTTTGCGTATAATCAGGGGCCATAATTCAGGAAGTTACGATCCGATATGCGCAAATATCGAAAGGAACCAAGATCTTTGGGTTATAACCATGCATTTCAAGTTTCATCAAAATCGAATTAAAATTGTGATCTCTACAGGGTCCACAACCTTGATAAACCATTTTTTAACAGTATTCGCGTACGAACGGCGGCCATTTTGTATGGTAATTTTGGTCCGATTGTTCCGAAATTTGAACTTAACCCTCCTTAGGGTGTAACGGTGATATAGTCGAACGGTTTTTCAAATCGGATAATAATTGTGACCTCCAGAGGTACCACGAGCTAAAATAGGTGATTTTTCGGACAATCAGGGGCCATAATTCAGGAAATGACGTTCCGATAGGCGCAAATATCGAAAGGAACCAAGATCTTTGGGTTATAAACATGCATGTCAAGTTTCATCAAAATCGGTTCAAAATTGTGACCTCTATAGGGTCCACAAGCTAAAAACGTGATTTTTCGTACAATCAGGGGCCATAATCCATGAAGTTTTGATCCGATACATGCCAATATCGAAAGCAGCCGAGATCTTTTGGGGATAAACCTATATTTCAAGTTTCGTTAAAATCCGACAAGAATTGTGACCTGTAGAGAGTCCACAAACAATTGTGGACGGACGGACGTCCGGACGTCCGGACGGACGGACGGACAGACGGACAGGGGCGACGACATAATACGTCCACATGAAAATGTGGGCGTATAAAAATGCAAAGTCACAGCAAATGATTTGAGATTTTCAGAATATTGCAAACTATGAGGATGTTTTCCAAGTGAATTAAGTTCATTTTCCAATATTGTAAGGGTGTTTTCGCCAAAGTTTAAATTCAAGAGATCAACATGACTTTGTTGAATCATATTGAGATCTTTCACCTTTTGTAACAAATTTGTTATTTTCTCATTTTTTCTTTTCACTTGACGTTTTAAATTGTTGTTCTCATTTACCACACTTTTGTTTTCTGCAAATCAGAATGAATATCAGGGGTTGTAGCTGCATACACATGGTCATCTATTGAAGATAGTTTAAGCTGTTTCTCTGGTTTTGTTGGACAAGGGGTATTGGCTGCTACCCTCTTTAAAGGACGTCGAGCTGTTAGATAAGCAACCTGTTTATGAGGTGGGTGATTCTTGAACTCTGAAGGAGATGCTGAACACTTTCTCCAGAAAAATGGAAGTCTGATGGCAGAAAATGGTCACTGCAAACAGTAGAATATTTAGATGGTTGCCATAATCTACCATCTTTGCCCAATATACTAATATTTCTGGTCCAAGTCTCTCTTAAAACTTCATCCTTTGGAAACCTAAAATTAAAGATTTAATAAAATTATTATTGAACGCATTGTAATTAAAACAAAGAAAATATGACAATGTACTTCCAGTCTGATATTTCAACCAAAGTCAACCAAAATGTATAATAGAGTTTATGACGAAGCCTTAAACTTGGGAAGTGAAGTAATATATTTCAAAAGTCATTCGTAAACACTAAAATAGCCAGCAGTTTAGACAACAGGAATGTCACTATATATAGGCCTACCCTCGTCATAGGCTCATGTGAAATATTAGGGTTACTGACAACATTAGTATTCATTTATTAGTGACAGTGGCATACACTTGATATTTGGTACAGGGCGGTGGTGGAAAACTTGCGACCCCAACCCCCTTTATCACTCCAACCAAACTAAATAGTAATAGCAAAGTGATTTTTTTATACTGTTATTAGTGAAGCAGGCGCTTGGTTCCCCATCTGGAACATCCGCTGACAATTATTGCCAATAATATTTAATAAGCATAAATAAAGTAAGAGTGCTGACGATAAATAAAGACATGGTTGATTGACTGACGTGTTCAGTGACAGTGTAAGTTAGAAGCAGAATAGATGTTTATTTTACTTTGAACGCCTTTTCTTCGGTAACCTGTAGTCTTAACAAATATATACTATAAAACTTATGAATGGTAACTTATGGTTGAATCCTTAGAAAAACGGTTGTAGCAACCGAAAACACAACACGTTTTCACCATTTTCAGCTGACGTCAACTTGCCCACTTACAGAATGGAGGATTGCGCCCATTAGTCGACCACGGGCCTATGTAATTGAACTTCCTCTAGTTCTATTTATAACTCTATGGTGACATGAGACAATTCTACTTACTGTGCAGGGATCATCAATTAATTTATATTTCGACAGGGAGTATTCAGTTTTTACGTTAAACACGGGTTTTATTAGAGACCCGGGTTCTATTCGAGACCCGGGTTGTATTTATCTCAACAACCCCTTACCCCCGTGTTCTATTCGAGGCCGGGGTTATAATCGAGGCCGGGCTTGTATTCGAGGAAATACGGTAATATAGGGTCAGTGCTAAAATAATAAAAGTATAAGCAATATTTACACTACCAATTAATTTGTCTTTGCAATTGCGCATTACAATATTCAAATTTAAATACTGTTCAGCTAATTTCTTGTGTGCTCTTCTTTGTCCTAATATGTAATTTTATAGCCTTTTTTATACATACATCTAAACCTATATTCTACTTTCATTTTTACCTTTTAGGGTCTTTATATAAATAAACCATTTTCTTTTTTTACTATTCAGTATTCTGCAGAAAAAAGGTTAAGATATATAGAAAAGTTATTTTATGTAGTATTATATATTATTATTATCTTCATAGTCTGTAATTCTAGATCCTATGTATACCGGTATGTAAAAAGATTTACATTAAATGCCCAGTTGTCTTTATTCTCTGGTAATTTTGCGTAAAGTTTACGTCACTTACGTTAGATTTACGTCAGAAAATGACGTAAACTTTACGTTAGATTTACATCAGAAAATGACATAAATGTAACGGAAAAATGACGTAAACTTTACGTTAGATTAACGTCATTTCCTGACATAAACTTAGCGTTAAAGAGATGAGCAAAATGATTGTAAACTGACCGACCATTTTAACGTGAATCTGAGGTAAATATAACTTTATCTTTTGACGTTCATCGGAACCAATTTAGGTGACTCAGTCATTCAGATGGTACGAAAACCCAATAACATAACCATTTTGATGGAAATATAACCATTTAAATGTTATACAATAATCCAATAACTAAAAGATATACACTCAATAGTGTTTTCAAACCCCTTCCCACTCAACAATCTTTGGCATTTAAAACATGGATCAATTTTAATTCAAAGGACCTTGAAAAAACAGACGACCCTACTCCTTGTAGAACCAGGGAATCGAATTCATGCCAGTTGACTCAATGCCACCCTTATGATGTAACTCACACATGCTAAAAATTTGGGTATTCCTTTTTCAAACTCAATTACAACAAATACTAGTTAATAAACGATCTAAATTTTATTTAGAAAATAGATATAAAACATATATTTTAAAATATAACAGTACGCATACATATATATACATAAAATGGTGGTAATTGAAAAAACAAAAAAAGTCTATATAGCACTATTAAAAAGTAATATTTATATTTTTTTACATTATGAAAATAGATTAGACAACATGTATATATACAAGAACTGTGATTGAAATGAAATAGGGTTTATCATCCTGGGCTAATGAAGACAGGCATACACCATACAGTGTGCTATGCAGACAATTTTGCTCTGGCAGCGTCGCTACAGCCTACAAATTCCAACTGCTAAGGGATCTTTTATGTGCACGTCAATGTGTACCCAAGGTTTTCATCCCAACCGAGCGACTCGACAGATTTCCTTGTCCGGCCCTCCCTCCTGCATCACTGACAAGGAGGACACCAAGCCGGAAAATGTGGACAAACTTTCTCAGCCAATGCAGGCACGTGATCCCTGCACTGTGACTATAAATATGTACAACATAAAAAAACAACATCATTAAAGAGAAATTTCATTCCAAAGGGATAAATGTGAACAATTAGCAGTATAAAGGACCCCCCCGCCCCCCAATCACAAAATTAAACAATGAAAATAAAATAAAAGAAAGGTTGCCAGGCAACAAACATACGCCCACAGCAGCTAAATCTTCTTGTCAGTCAACAAGAGTTGTCGCATATTTTACTTCTTTCGGTAATAAATCGATAAAAGTAACAACTCATTACGTAATTATCAGAAAATCATTCGAATTCGTTTGGCTTTAATAAGAGTTCTCTTAGCCATATGAATTTTGTGCTACCATAGATACATACATGTATATATTTATATCAATACATTTTTAAGAAGTCTATTTCTGTGTTGAGTGGACGAGTGCTCCGATACATGTGCTTTTGATCATCAGGCCTGTCACTGAGTTTAGTGGAATGGTTTTGATCCAAAGTGTGTATGTGACTGTTGACTGGCTTCCATATACAAAGCCCTTATAAAACTCTTTTATAACTTCTTTGACATAACTGCCACCAATAATGCTCAAATATATGATCTGTAAAACAAAACAAAATAAATGAAAAGCAACTTTATACTCCAAAAAACAAATGAATTTGGGTTTAACATCCCACTGTTTAGCTCCGTATTGCCTAATAAAAATGGAAATACACCATACAGTGCGTTATGAACAAATTGATGTCCAATGGTCATGGGATCTTTTATTGCATATCAATGTTTACACAGGACATTGGTTTTTGTCCCATCCAAATGACTATACGCAGCAAAATTCCATTACAGGTAGATTTAGATTATGGCCTTTTATAGCCAACCTACTGTGGATCTTTATGAAATGGGGTCAACATCATACTGTTCTGCTCCGACTGGGCTAATGAAGATAGACAAATGCCATAAAGTGTGCTATGACAGAAATAATCGTTTAACCCAATCATATTTAGGTAAAGGAACTAATCAATTTGAGGTACATATTCTAATTCTGGTTCGGCATATTCAATTTCTTTCAACTGATTTCAACAACATAGGAATGAATGAATGAAATGGAGTTTAACGTCCTACTCTTATGCACTTAACCTGAGCTAATTGAAGACGGGCTTACGTCATACAGTGTGCTATGAGGGAAATTTTGCCCGGGCAGCGGCGCTACGGCCTACTCTTATATCGAATTCCATCTGCCAAGGGATCTTTTATGTGCACTCCAATGTGTACACGGGACCTCGGTTTTTCGTCCCATCTGAACGACTAGGCAGTTGTCCTTGTCAGGCCCTCCTTCTGCATCACTGACAAGGGGAAATCACGTCGGAAAATCGAGATGAACTTTCTCGGCCAATGCAGGGATCGATCTCTCGACCTCCAGGCTAGCGAACCAGCGTCTTATCCACTTAGCCACCGTGATCCCCCAAACAACATAGGAAAAGGTACGAAAGAATTTGAGTTACGAAGTGAGGTACAAATGAACTAAGTACGTGAAACCAGGTTACGAAACGGTCTGCACCCACAAACAAATCTTATGGTTCTTTGGTGGATGAAGAAAAAACGTGAGTTGTCAATCATTGAGAATGGCGGTCGTGTGTTGGTTGCAATTATTCCATTTCACAAAAAACATAAGCCGTGATCGGTCAATCAAGCTGGTTTACTATTTGATATTACGAACTATAAACAAATTTTCAACAATATTTTATTGTCAAAAAAAACAGAGAAGAACAGGCACTCAACAATCGCTGATCAATTAAATAAACGAAAAACAACTATCCGTCTCACATAAAAATCTCATACACATTTTCAACAGTCTTTAAATTATTCATAAGAGTCTGTAACATCGCCAAACTGAGTCCCAAAAGTTTTCCTACTGAGCCTGAAACTTAGTCTATGTTCAGTTCGAAATGAAGGGGGACGGAAATGTCGTGCTACCCATTATGCATCATTAAATGGCAAAACTATCAGTAGAACAAAAACACCCCCAAATATATGAAAGACCCTTACAAATGTTTAGAAAATACTATATTATTAGCATATAACATGTAATTTAGCAGTTGGGCCTGCATGTGTGATATAACTTATCTTATACTTGTTATACCTGCTCTGGTATTTGTATGATAAATTTTGGGATCACGATTTATTTTACAGAATATTCGAACCTGTAATTACTTTCGATTAAAGCAGTGTTGACTTTGTATAAATCGTACGTTTTACGAACAATGTAAACTGCACATTGTGCAAACAAAAATACTGGCTATGCCAATTTAAAATACGAATTTTACGTAACGAAATTTTCCCCAGCGCGGAGAATTGTTTCGATTAGTTTTTGTCAACAGTAGATATTTCTGTATGCTTTCGACGGATGTATGTACAAAAAGGGACACTTACCTTCAACTTTGTTTAGCTGAACTTCAAATCGTGTGTGAAATAACTTTATTTAACTCATAAATCATAACACCGTATCTTCTACAGGAAATAATATTAACTTTCACCGCCATTTTAAATACCCAGAATTCCGTAGGTTCCGGTCTACACTAGACAGAGCCGGTTAAATCATCACACAAAAAAATATATTTAATAAATAATTAAGGTGATGTAGAAAAATAACAACACTATACGTAATTTAAAAAAAAAATATAATGTCGATAGAAATGATATAATATATACCGATCTATAAGCCATCACGTGTGTAAATAAAAATCGTGACCTTCACCTTGCCCGACAAGAATAATGGGATGTAGGCATAGAGTTATATATAGAAACTAGAGTCCGCACTCATCACGTGACTCCAATGACTACAACGTTAAAGGTTTGTGCCGGAATGGAGCGACGGCCGCCATGTTAGTTCCGGGGAATATGAACGTAAATACCCGGATGTTCACTATGTTATCGCATCAATCCATCTGTGTCAAACTGTTTTAAAACGTGCACAAATATTAAATTTTTAAATTTTCTCACCCAAATATTTATTGTTTAATAAAAAGAATAATAAAGTTCCATGGATCGACTTATCTCCGGGCCCCTCTTTCCACGTAAAGGTTATAGAACAATTTAATTTGAGATGTCGAAATCTCGACCGCAGTGTCTCTCGAGGCCTACTTTATAGCGGCTTTATTACCTTTACTTACCTTCGCTTTCTCTTTTTATTAAATTATTGATCTTTTAAATTAGTAAATATGTGTTCCAATACAGTCAATTTGTTAATTGTTTTAGAAATTTACGGAAATAATAAATAAAGAATGTAGAGAAATGAAAGTTGGGTTTTTTTAACAATAAAAGTAAACTAAAATCAATAGCCCGCAGAATTAGGCCTACCAGTATTTTTATTTATTTGTTAATTATTTTATTAGGAAATTAGGGAATGAAAAGTGAAGAAAGATTAATAGTAATAAAAGCGTACTTAAAATGTTGTATTTATATTTACCGGTATTTATTTATTTGTTTATTATTTTTAGACATTTATTGAACTGAAAAGGGGAGGGAAACTAAAAACAAAAACAGTCTACAGAAAATGTTGTATTTTTCTTTAATTATTTATTTATTTGCTTATTTGTTTTAGAAAATTATGGAATGAAAAGTGACATGTCATTGTCAGCGATCTCGTTTTTTACTTTCACTTTCAATTTAATTTCCAGGGATCGGTTGCTCAAAACTAAGTTATTTTAACGACCTATTAAACTCTAACGGACATATCTTGGTAACGTGTTGTTTGTTAAGTTTCCATTAAATTTACTACAGAAAACACTATAGAATACTTCTTTTTTATATTAGCATAAATCTATAGGATAAATTTGCACCACAGAATGTTCGAGGCCTTTATTTCCAGCAACAATCTTTCTCTCCGTTAAAGTTAACGGAACGTTAAAAGATAACGCAGCTTTGAGCAACCGGCCCCAGTATAATATATGATATTTTAAATTATGTCGCGAATGTGTAGCCTAGGCTATTCTTTCTACGGTAAATATGACTAATAAGTTTACAAATTGAAATCTTACTAAGTTACTGTCCTAAAAACGGGACGGTCTTCGTCAGCTGTACACGGGACCTCGGTTTTTCGTCCCATCCGATCGAGACGCTGTCTCTGCAAGGTTCCCCAAAAACAAACACGCTCATTAGGCTACTCCACCTCAAATAATTAGACCCTGGTGCAGAACAGTAGTACGTTAAACCCCATTTCATTTCATAAATATTGTTTTCATTCTGGAAACATATTTCCTTCTCTACAGACCATTAACTTCTCTTCACTTTTAGTTCCATAATTTTCCAAAATAAATAAATAAATAACATTTTACGTTTAAATCTGGGCTTCTTAATCAATATATAAATAGATAAATAAATAAATAAACCGTTCTAGCAGAAGTTTACTTATCGAATTTATTAGTCATATTTACTGTAGAATAGTAGGCCTAGAGTACGAGATCGCTGACAATGAAATGCCATTCCATAATTTTCTAAAGCACATTAGCAAATAAATAAATAAATAAATGAAAAAAATACAACATTTTCTGTAGACTTTTTTTTATAGTTTTTCTCCCCTTTTCAGTTTCTTTAAATTTCTAAAAATTATTAACAAATAGATAAATACCGGTACAGATAATTCTGCGGGCTATTGATTTCTGTTCACTTTTATTGTTACAAAAATCAACTTTCATTTCTCTACATTCTTTATTAATTACTTCCGTAAATTTCTAAAATAATTTAACAAATTTACTGTATAGGAATACATATTGTGGATATTGTAGGCCTACTAATTTAAAAGATCAATATTTTAATAGAAACTAAAAAAGAAAGCGAAGCCGAAGGTAAAGTAAGTAGGCCTAGACGTAGAGACACTGCGGTCGTTCGCTGACATGTCAAATTAAATTGTTCTATAACCTTTACGTTGAAGGAGGAGCCCAGAAATAAGTCGGTCCATGGAACTTTATTACTATTTTTATTAAACAATAAATGTTTGGGTGAGAAAATTTAATATTTGTGGCTTTGTGCACGTTTTAAAACAGTTAGACACAGATTGATTCATGCGATAACATAGTAAACATCCGGGTATTTACGTTCATATTCCCCGGAACTAACATGGCGGACAAGACCCCATGTCGGCACGCTGTCACGTGATCAGTGCGGACTCTAGTGTCTATATATAACTCTATGGATGTAGGTAATCTTGTACTGTAGATAAACAAAATGGCGGCTCTACCAAACCCTGCATATTTCTGATAATGAATCTATTCATATAATTCTGTTTCTACACGCTCTAACATATTTTATACCTACGTAATAGTGTTAAAAGAATAATGAGATCGTGGTAATTTTAATTTTTAAGAGAGAGGTCTTTTATCGAGATAATAAGAATGTAGCTAAATTTATATCAATTATAATCAATTAACAGATATTACCGGGTCATTTTATCTACCGGTAGTAAATAATTCGCTTTTCGATTAAACCGTCTACATGTTTGCCCTACCGTCAATTTTTTCGTAAGCTTTATTCTAATATAATATGGTTTTGCAACTTATATATTTAAGGGTTGAGCTTTTAAATTTGAAATAATAAAACAACAATTACAGTTGAATCATGATAGCGGTCATTTTGATCATAGAACTAAATATTAGTTAAATCTATGTTTTGATTGACAGTAAAAACATATTGATTTGATTTAAGTAATATTTTATTAAGATAGTTTATGTTAAGATTACTTGTACAAATATAAATATAGATCTTAAAGAATAATCATTCATTTTATATTTACTAATGATGAAAGTTACATTTAATCATAAAAATATATCAATAAAATAAATGGTCAGGAATCTGATAATGAACAAGGGTTGTTTTTTTCTTTGGTCAATAATGAAAACATTTACGACTCTAAAGTCTAAATACGAGTAACAACCCATTAAGGTATTATCAGAAATTAGCAGAATTTTGTTTGGTTTCTAATTCTGCCCTCTACGAACGTTTACTGTACAAAACACAGAATTATCAAGGGCCATAATTCTGGTATTATCGGAAAGCATTGACAATCAATAGGACCCCCCGGCCCCTCACATGAAATTAAACACTGTGTAAGTCAAGGGATATCAAAAGGCTTCCCCATCTCATGGCCCTAAACACTGTTTATAAATCTAAAGTCAACTTTAGTCTCTTAGAGCGCCTACAAGATGTTTTTCAAAGTGATCAAGGGCAATCAATACCCTTTCACACTGTATATAAAATTAACGTCCATCAGGTCAGGGCCGTATATTGACAATCTTTCAATTATAAAATAATACAGTTGATTATGATAACACAGTGATGCTCGTTAAGATACATTTTGCAAGAGCTAAATCTGATTATCGCAAGTCTTACTTTAGGCTTGAAATGTTATAGAAATTATAAATTAGATCTTTATTTAAACAACACCAAGGTGAAGATACATTTGACTACCATTTCTAGTCAAATATTACAACGATGATAATTATGTTCAGAATAATGTAATTTGACTAAAATTTGCAATACATTCTTCTTTCATCATCTACTTTTGAACTGTTATAGCAAGAATGGCCAACTCTCTATAAAAAAATCTCCCATAATGTATCTTTAAGGCACTGATCAGTCGGTCGGTTTTAAGGGCGACCTTCGGTTACAGGGAGGCTATGGTGCCCCACCTCTCTGCTGCTCCCCCACTTTTAATATCCTACATACGGCCCTGAATCATTAACTTTAGCCTCTAGGGTGTTCCACAAGATTTTTCAAAGTGATCAAGGACCCTAACTCTTAACAGTAATTATCTTAAATCGTTGGAAATCAAAAGACTTCCTCGTCGTTTGACCTTAAACCTTAGCCTCTAGAGCTTTCACAAGATTTTTCAAGGATCATAATGCTGGCAGTATTTATTGGAAATCGTTGAAAATCAATAGGATTCCTTATCTTATAACCCTAAACACTGTGTATAAATCTATAATCAATCGGATATTAACTTTAGCTTTCAAAGTGATCAAGGACAATAACTCTAGTAGTAAAGACCAGTAATCAATAGTCTCGTCCAACTCCTGGACTTAAACACTGTGTAAACACCTTTACCTTATGATATTAATAACTTTAACCTCTAGAACGGCCACAATATTTCTCAAAGTGATCAAGGTCCATTATTGGAAATTGTTGAAAATTAATATGCTTTTGTGTCTCATGAACTTAAACACTGTGTATAAATTTCAAGCCTAGCACTGAATACATGAAATAACCAATATAAATATTGAAGCATAGTAATAGTATACAAAGTAGAAAAGTCAAACGCTTCTTTTGATTTAGCATAATCTTTATGAATTGTTTTTTCAAGGTGCCCACAATGGCTTTTTGTTGTCAATAGAAAGAATTTGGCATTTTTTTTCGATGTAAGAGATTTAAGAAACGAAAGACAGTCGAGTTCTTTGAAACTTGATAAATGTAAATCAATGTTTCACATTTTTATACAATAATTAATCTTGCTAAATGACATTTATATGCTTGGCACTCAGTTCAGCAGTTATATATATAAAAAATGCATACTTCTTGTGTCTCAATAGGTCAAGCAACTCGTAAAACTTTGTTATAAATGATAATTAATTGCCAATATACGAAGAAAACGAAAATCCTACTAACATTTGGGAAGTGTAGTATTAAAAGCGGATTATGCAAAAAAAAGACAATTAATTAGTGATAATTTTGGATTTTAATAGAAAAGAGATGGCATAAAATTAATTGCATCCGGAGGATAAATGGGACTTTGATAAGCAACAGAAATCCATATTTTGATTACTAAAAGGGAGCCACGGTGGTGCAGGATGTATGCCCTTGCAAATGACCATCTTCATTAGCCCAGTTTAGGAACAGAAAAGAAGGACGTTAAACCGCATTTCATTTCATTTCATTTCTTGGAATTTGGAATATTTATTCCTATACCATAAGGGTAGCAACTACCTATCTTTTTTACCTAATTGGAGTAGGCTAGTTCAGTTATTCGGGTAATTATGGAAATGTGTGTTGCAAGATATCTAAATCTTTAAATTAAACAAATGTTGTATTCCGATAAGTTTCATTTTAAGAACATGTTATATTTTCATATATATATGGAAAGATTTAAAGCAAGCTTTTAATCAACCCGTCTTATATTTTTGACCGCAATCCAAATTACAAATACCAAAACAATGTATGATGATTATTGTTTGAAATGGTAGAAATTAGCAAATTGAACAATTTAATAATAAATCAGCCATAGCGCTGATGCCCGGGCAAAATTTCCCTCATAGCACGTTGTATTGTGCATGCCCATCTTCATTAGCCCAGTTTAGGAACAGAAAAGTAGGACGTTAAACCGCATTTCATTTCATTTAATTTCTTGGAATTTGGAATATTTATTCCTATACCATAAGGGTAGCAACTACCTATCTTTTTTACCTAATTGGAGTAGGCTAGTTCAGTTATTCAGGTAATTATGGAAATGTGTGTTGCAAGATATCTAAATATTCCGATAAGTTTCATTTTAAGAACATATTATATTTTCATATATATATGGAAAGATTTAAAGCAAGCTTTTAATCAACCCGTCTTATATTTTTGACCGCGATACAAATTACAAATACAAAAACAATGTATGATGATTATTGTTTGAAATGGTAGAAATTAGCAAATTGAACAATTTAATAATAAAATATAATTCATAGTTGGCATAGATGTATGGATTACATGTCTTTTCGGTCCTGCGTCATTTCGGACCCAGTCTGGCGACTTTTCAGACTCGGACTGCAATTTCTGCAAACGTTTCAGATGCTACTCCAAAATATTTGGGTTGTAAGATTTTTTGTGCAGTGCAAAAAAAAAAGAAAGAATTATTACATTATTAAAGTACCGTTTTATAATATTTGGGGTGATTTTTTTTTTCATGCAATAATCCATATTTTTTTCATCAATTTGGAGGGAATTGAAATTATATAATAATGGGGTTTAACCTCCGCTCGACCAAAACTTGAATTTACATATGATTCAATATTTTTTCAATGATTCACTTGTGCTAGGGTTCTTTAGTAGTTCGAGGAAATCGGAGGACTTAGAGAAACGACGTGGCTATTCTTACAACGAGGCGTAAGAATTATTGATAGACTATTTTTACGACATGGTAAATGTTCCAGTAGCGCATATGCAAATTACCAAATTTTGGACTTGTCCATCAATAATTCTTATCGTTTGGAATAGCCACATCATTAGAGAAAACCCATGGACAGGTAAATTTGTGCTACATGTGATGTACAAAATGAAATGGAGTTTAATGTCCTACCATTCTGTTCCGACTCAGCTAATAAAGATGTTCATTTGACAGAAATATTGCCTTGACAGTGACTGTACTTACAGGCAAAAGGAATGTTTTACATGCACGCCAATAGGTACAGAATCCTAACGACTATGTACGGTTTCGGATTTAACCTCATTTTCTAAAGGAGCTGGGTTTGCCAGATCCTACACCACTAACAAGGGGAACTTTCTCGACCAACAACGAGATTGAACCCCTCATTTGCTAGCCATTTTGTTTCGGTGACTCAGTAACAAAATGGCTAGCAAATGAGGGGTTCAATATCGGTGTTGGTCGAGAAAGTTCCCCTTGTTAGTAGTGAAGGATCTGGCAAAACCAGTGTCTAGTCATTCGAATAGGACAGAAAAACAATATCTTGTGCTCACATTGCATGTACACGTAAAAGAACCCCTGAGAGTTGGAATTCGAAATGAGAATAGGTCATTCATTTATTCATTTTTCTCTTTGTGTGTCACCTACAGACCGCGATTCTTATAATAATAATAATAATAATAATATTTTTGTTAAGCGCATCACATCGCCGAGGCAATCTCGATGCGCTGTACAAGGTCATACATAGATACATGATATATAAAAAGAATACATAGTACATAATAAATAATACATAAAATATAATACATAATATATTAACAGAAATGCTCCTGGAAAAGATAAGTTTTTAAGGTTGACTTAAAAGATCCAATAGTGCCCAAGGTGCGGATAGAGTTTGGAAGCTTATTCCAGAGACGAGGTGCAGCGACGGAAAAGGAGCGGGCCCCGTAGAACTCCGTATTATACGGCGGTTCCTCGAATCGTATCTCGTACGATGTCTGGCGTGTAACCCTTCTAGGGACCCGTTGTTTTAAAAGATCACAGAGAAAAGGAGGTGCTTGGTCATATAAAATCTTGTAGGTAAGGACTAGAATCTTGAACTTGGTGCGTTGATATATCGGTAACCAATGAAGTGCATGCAGGACAGGGGTAATGTGCTCATGTGATCGAGTGCGAGTGGCCATGCGTGCAGCAGAGTTCTGAAGAAGTTGGGGACGGTGTGTGAGAGATGCAGGAAGGTTGTACAGCATGCTGTTTCCAATATCGAGCCGAGAAGTAACAAAAGCGTGAATGAGACGTTCAGTGCTAGTGCTGTCTAAAAACTTGCGAATGCGACCAATCCGATAGAGCGAAAACGACACTGACCGACATATATTTCCGACTTGTGGTTCCATGGATAAAACACTATCAAACAAAATTCCAAGATCACGAATGACAGAACAAGACTCAACATGTGTTTGCCCTATACGGAGTGACTTGACCTCTACGAACTTGCGAAATTTCGAATGAAAATTAATTATCTCAGTCTTTCTATCATTCAAGGCAAGAAAATTGTCCATCATCCAAGAACTAATTTCGTCGACGCATGACTCGATGCGGTGAATAGAATCAAGTGAACGGGAACACGTCAAATATAATTGTGTGTCATCCGCATACAACATAAGGTCAAGTCCGTGAGTTCGTATAATATCTTCAATTGGTGCTGTATACAAAGTGAATAAAATAGGTCCTAAAATACTGCCTTGAGGAACACCGAACAATAATTTCGTAGGTTCTGATAGAATGTTTACAACAGAAACTGTCTGGGAGCGATTCTCTAAGTACGAACGAAACCATTCCAAGGGAGTGCCGCCGACATCAAAACGATTACGTAGACGCGACAAAAGCACACTGTGGTCAATGGTGTCGAATGCAGCTGACAAGTCTAATAGAACCAAAACTACTTCGTTTCCATGATCAATAGCTCTCAGAACATCATTATGAACTCGTAACAGGGCTGTCTCTGTACTGTGAAATCGACGGTAAGCCGACTGAAACTTGACATAGAGATTCGACTGAGATAAATGTTGATCTAATTGTGACAGTACAACTTTTTCTAATAGTTTGCTAATGAAAGATAAATTTGAAACAGGACGAAAGTTCGACAGTTCATTTGGGTCCAAACCAGGCTTTTTCAACAGCGGTCGAACAATTGCTTGTTTGAAAGTAGCTGGCACACAGCCATACCGTAACGACGAATTCACAAGATCGACTATTACGGGCAACAGCAGATCAATACATGACTTGAGAAGCGAAGTCTCAATAGTGTCCAAGGAACATGATTTAGAATTCATCGACAGAATGATACGCTTCAGATCTGGTTGACTGACAGGTTGAAATTCATCAAACAATTCGACGGCATGCTGGTCAATGCTTAACTCAGACTGGTTGGTGTTTTCGAGTCTCTCGCGGATCTTCGCTATTTTCTCACGAAAGAAGGTAGCGAAACTGTTAGCCAGTTCACGGGGATCACTGTGCTTAGGAAGAATGCAAGCGGTCGCTTTCTTCTCTCCGACTAACTCGTCTACCACTGAGAACAATTGGCGCTGATTGGCTGCGTCCTCCACTCTGGAACGATGGTAAGATGACTTGTCGTCGTCTAGGACTCTGTTGTAGTCTGCTCGTTTAGCTCTAAACATTTGTCTGTGGACTTCTAAATGGCTAGACTTCCACTGTCGTTCTGAGTGGCGGAGTTCACGGCGCAAGGTCAGGTGACGATCGGTGAACCATGGCGCTCTGACCTTGACTGTTGTTGTCTTGGTGCGTTCTGGTGCTACTGAGTCCATGAACTGTTTGAGGTGACTTTCGTAGGCGTAGACTTGCTCATCAGGACTACTTCCATCACTCGCCGGGAACGGATTAGCCTTAACATATTCATTTAGCGCATATGATGTGGCAAGGGCGAGATTCCTGGAACTTCGCGTAATCTTCCTTGGGGCGAGTCTGGTGAGGTCAGTGTGAAATTTCAATACAGCATGATCTGATGGCATGGCGTTAGAGGTTACAAGGTCAAACGGTGCTGTATCCGAAGTGCGTGTCAGGACCAGATCCAGGATGTGTCCCTTATCGTGTGTGGGCACCTGCACGTGCTGTTCCAGTCCTACGTGGTGAATCAGGTCAAGAAACTGGCGAGCATCGGGACACTGAGCATTATCGACGTGGAAGTTAAAGTCTCCTAGCATCAAGAGTCGACTGGGCAAAAGGATGACGGTTTCCAGGAATAATGCGAAATCGTCGAGAAACATACTGACTGTGCTCCCGTTCTTCTTGGAAGGTGGTGGGCGGTATATCACAATCAGACGCAGTGGGTCCGGTTTTGTAGAAACTGATAGATCCAGATACTCAAAACTACTGAAAGTCTCACCCCTGTCATTTACAGTTACATCTAGATCCTGCCGGATAATGGCGACCACTCCACCGCCTTTCTGGTTGGTGCGAGGGCGGCTGAATATCTTGTATCCAGAGATAGCTGAGCGAAATTCGCTAAAAGTTACCTTTTCACGTGTTTTATTTAGCCATGTCTCTGTGATTGCAAGAATGTCACTTCCATGATCTAGCAGTAGCCCGCTGATGGCTGGGACTTTATTCACAAGAGAACGAGCGTTCCAGAGAGCAATAGAGACACTTCTTGATAAATAGTATGATGAGACTTGTTCCACACTGATCAAATTTTCGATATCAACACCACGTGACTGAGAGTATATCCTAGCACGATTCTTTGTTCTGCTTTCAGCCAGTCGATTCGAGATTAGAACATCAATTTCATTTTCTACAGACCTGCTGTCATAATATGTGGATTCTTGATAGTTTGGTGTTAAATCAACTAAATTATTAAAGTTTACATTTATTCTTCTATGTTTACTAGTGCCAGATGAGCAACCCCGTCTGGTACGTTTTTGCTTTACAACAATATGACTGGTGAGACGATGCAGAAAATTAGTATCATACTCTGATAGAATATTATAATGATTTATCAATATTAATTGATCTCTAGTATAAAACTTGACAATGTCAGATTTAACAATAAACTCATTTAACATAGTGAGTACATAACAAAGTAGAGGTGTTACACACAGCCAAGGCAGGTTTGTTGATGTCATGCTTCATTGATCGCTCAATAAATACATAAAATATCAAAATCAACCATTTCTGCAAAAATTTAAAGAAAGTTTGTTCACAAGCCTGATTCCTGTATGTTCACTGGTTACACAGAAAGACATCAATCATTAAATCCAAGGATTTAAGGTAGGGGATTTGAAGGGATTTTAACACAAAATTAAGCAATTTTATACTCAAAAACCTTATCGGGATTGACCCTTTAAAGGAGCTAAATCTCTATTCTTGGGCACTTGGAAATGCATACAAATGGGTAGCAAGGCATGTAAAAATATAACATGAATGTATATAAACTGAATTACATTCAATCATTTACGTTTTTACAGTAACTTCTAATCAGTTATGTTCGGCGAAATACATGTATGCGAAAGGTCCAAATTGAATTGGCGTCTGATTATTCCAACCTACAACAATAGTATTCTCCTGTGGGTTATGTTTAGGCTTGTTCATTGAGTCGCTTCATTACAAGGGACACACAAAATCTTTCCTGCAGCCACACCCAATTTGATGTCTACAAACCCATTTCTTCTTTGTGTGTCTGTGCCCCTCTCTTCTGCACCTAACCCAGGCTAATTGAAGACGGGCATACACCATACAGTGTGGTATAAGGGAAATTTTTGCCCGGGCAGCAACTAAATTCCAACTGCCAAGGGATCTTTTACGTGCACGCCAATGTGTACACAGGACCTCGGTTTTTCATGCCATCCGAACGACTAGGCAGCTGTCCTTGTCAGGCCCTCCGTCTGCATCACTGACAAGGGAAACCACGCCGGAAAATCAACATGAACTTTTTCGGACAATGCAGGGATCAAACATCCGAACTTCAGGTTCGGCGTCTGTATTGATTGTCTCGGAACTTGGTAAACTTATTGCTTAAGCATGACAACTATTGATTTTGATGCATGATTCGCCCCCCTTGGACGGTGCCACACCCACTTTTTTGTTAAAATCTT
Organism: Patella pellucida; assembly: GCA_917208275.1. Taxonomy (NCBI): domain Eukaryota; kingdom Metazoa; phylum Mollusca; class Gastropoda; family Patellidae; genus Patella; species Patella pellucida. The sequence continues at coordinate 32,634,781 of OU795041.1, read as the reverse complement.
GTCTGTATTAACAGATTTTGTTCCATTTCGACATGGTCCACTAAGGTTGTACCTATTTATATTGGTCTATGTCCAATCCCACAAAGAAGTGGGTCATGTCCAATTTTTGTGCTTCTAATCTGCAGACTGCAAATCTGAATGGATCATCTTGTTTTACGTTATATTTACTAATGTTATATTTACTAATGTTATATTTACTAATGTTATATTTACTAATGTTATATTTACGTTAGAAAACTAACGTTATATTTACGTTAGAAAATTAACGTTAATCTAACGTAAATTTTATGTCTGGTTTCTAACCGTTAGATTTACGTTGGAAAACTAACGTTAGATTTACGTTAGAAAACTAACCATAAACTAACGGTTTAGAAACCAGAAATAAAATTTACGTTAGATTAACGTTAGAATTATCACCATGGGTCATCTTGTTTTACATTATATAATATACTAATGTTATATTTACGTTAGAAAACTAACGTTATATTTACGTTAGAAAACTAACGTTATATTTACGTTAGAAAACTAACGTTAGATTTACGTTAGGAAACTAACGTTAGATTTACGTTAGGAAACTAACGTTAGATTTACGTTAGGAAACTAACGTTAGATTTACGTTAGAAAACTAACCATAAACTAACGGTTAGAAACCAGACGTAAAATTTACGTTAGATTAACGTTAGAATTATCACCAATAATACATATTTAATTATTATGACTGAATTCCGACTATTTATCAATTGTTATAATGTGCACACACTGGTATGGTTATTTAATCCAGAAGTATTGAAGCGAAAAAAATTGGTTATATAACCGTCATAAAATTTACGTTAGATTTACGTCATTTTCTGACGTAAAAGTAACCATAACCCTTGACGTAAAAGTAACGTAAATTTAACCATACAATTTTACCATTATTGGACGCTAACCTAAATCTAGCCATAATGACGTAAAAGTAACGTAAATCTAACGATCCATGTTAACTGGGTAATATACACACTTGTTATCGTGATTAGCTGTTGTTTTAGTGATCAGTAGTTACACGAACAAAGGATCTATGTTGATTGGCTTGAAATTGATAATTTCTATCGTTCGTGATTTGTTGCCGTTTTTTTTTAGTGATTAGTCGTACAATAAGTGGAAGCCATAATTACTACGCCCTATGTAACGGAGCGTAAAAAAATAATCATATTCCGAATAAACAATAAATTTTAAGAACATTTTACGAACTTTTCGCGCGTATGGATACACGTACTACGTAGCTTACTTCCTCAACTCTTTTTGACACTCGTGAGTCCTATGGCATCGATGCCGCCTTACACTAGTTTTAATTCTCATCATTCCACAAACAATGAGGATTATAAAAAAAAATCGGCGATAATTGAAAACTTGAAAGCATTGGCTGTGAGCTACAATCCGACGACAGTAATTTGGTTAACCGTAGGCCTATTTACTGTAAAGAATGCCGTGACGTATTAATACTATAATGGCAGTCCACTTAGGCTACATAAAGCCATATTCTGATTAGTTTTGTTTATCATTATCATATGTAAAATTACTATACCACAAATAAAATAAATAAATTTTATCTATCTATTTTGAAATACAAAAGATACCGTGGTGCCATAGCAGTACCATTCTGCCATGGCATTTTTCATTTTTTTGTGCCGTGGTAGAAAATCCTTAATTTCAAGGACTGTATCAATCACTTTAAAAAAAAAATGTATCAATCACTTTTTTATTAAAAATAAATCAATCCCTTTTTTAAAAAAAAATAAATCAATCACTTTTTTCTTATAAATCTATTAATTTCAATCACTTTTGATGTTTTAACTATATTTTAATAATAATCGATCTCCCTCTGTTACAGTCTGTATCATTGTTATTTTAATTTTGTACTTGTTAATATTGTTATTAATATGTTTACAACTTCAAAATATGAAAGCCCGATAGAAAATCAGTCGTGGGATGAAACAGCCCTGGGTGAACCGGTGTCACAGTTTCTGTTGGTCGCTGGTGTGTGTTGGTTCCTGGGCAGTTGCGCATGTCTGAGACGGATGTTTGTGTTAGCAACACGGACAACACCATCAACACAGCTTCATCCACTTCCGCCATTGTGAGATGGTTCCTCATAACTCAAATAACTGATCACTTCAGGAAAAAGTGTTATGTTCTTAGTTAGAGTTTTGTTATCGTGATTAGCTGTTTTTGTAGTGATCAGTAGTTACACGATCAACGGATTTAAGTTAATATTGGCTTGAGATTAATTGTTCTATCGTTTGTGATTTGTTGCCGTTGTTTTTAGTGATTAGTCGTTACACGCGTACAATCAGTGGAACTGGAAACCATACACATTGATGATTGGCTTGAAATTGTCAATTAATTCACCTCCAAAGGTGCTCTACTGATTTCCCGGATTCTTTTTTTGTTAAAAACTTATAAATCACTTTTCGATGTTTTAACTATGTTTTAATAATTAACTGTTTTGCAGATTGAATATTGGCTTGGCCTGTTGGGTAATAAACTCAACATTATTAATATTAATTACGTTTAGTCTTCATCCAAATATAATATCATACTAACTTGCTCCAAGGGAGCTAACTCTATAACTTCCTGTAATTTTGTTTCCTTCATTAAAAGTCACATGGCAGATGTTTTTCCTGTCTTTATTTATTTATTTAATAATCCCCATCAATCGACATTAATATAATGTCACAACAACCACCAACAACACAGAATCCAACAGGTTATGGGTCCAGGAGCAGAATTCCAGTGTTTGACGGTGATGAAAGAAAATATGAGTTGTGGGAAGTCAAATTTCTCCGGAGGTATGCGAGTCCGAAATCTCCAGAAAGTATTTTTGTCCCTTGAAGATAATACCAGGGACAATAATCAAAATGAAGAAGCGTTCGCTGAACTTGTACTGGTACTAGATGATCGTTCCCTTTCATTAATTATCCGTGAGGCTAGAGATAATGGTAGAAAAGCACTTAGAATATTACGCCATCATTATCTACCCACAGACAAACCTAGAATAATAACCCTGTACACTGAATTGACATCATTAGTCAAGCAAGATTCTGAAACTGTTACAGATTATATTATTAGAGCAGAATCTGCTGCTTCAGCACTGCGAAATGGTGGAGAAACTATAAGTGATAGTTTACTTGTAGCCATGGCGATGAAAGGTCTACCGCCAAGTAATTACCAAGCTTTTACTACAGTGGTTACTCAAAGAAGTATAGCCATAACATTCTCAGAATTCAAAGTGGCATTACGAAATTTCGAAGACACTGAAAAAATCAACACACAGGCACAGTCATGTACCCATACGATTACATCATGTGTGCCTATTTCAAGAATACTCATGATGGCAGATAGCCGCCATGTTTAATACTACGCTCGTCTCTCAGAGACGAAAACTTAATTCGCTATAAATTGTAAAAAAATTTACCTTTGTTAGGTTACAATAGTTCTAGACATAAACATTTGCTAAAAATTTGCAAAAGAAACAGTATAAATATTTGAAACTGGGGGGTCAACCAATTTACTCAAAGTTCTACGTTGCAACATCCGCATAACTCCCACGAGTCTATTTATATCTAAAAATAGCACAGACTCTTCACAGAGTGAAATGAAAATAGTAACAAATTCAAGATGGCTGCGCCCATGGAAGAAGGTTTTTTTAGCAGCTGTACAGTTTTCTAAAGCTAATTTAGGCGTCACTACGATTAAACTTAAAGATAAACAAATAGAAACATTGAAAGCTTTATATAATGGAGAAGATTGTATAGCTATACTACCTACAGGATATGGAAAAAGCCTCATTTTCCAACTTTTACCGATCAGTTTAAAAGTAGTGCGACAGTAAACAAGATGGCCGCCATCTGCTATCGTGTTTGATCTCGGAGTAGTCAAGCACTGATGTGTCGTATGTCATGTACCGGCACACCAAGTATGAATTTATCTAACTATAAGTCAAGACCAAGATGGTGCGAAAACTGCAAATCAAATACACATGACACAGCCTTTTGCCGAAGAAATTCATCAAGATCAAGACCAAAACGTTGGTGCGAAATTTGTCGAAATAATTCGCAAGATACGTCATATTGTAGAAATAAAAGTCGGAAGACAAAGGCTGACTTAAAAAGTTTGAAAACGAACAATGATGATGATTTTAATCACAGCTTTGCATTTGTTGTTGCATCCTCTACTCTTAAAAATAGCAAAGCTGACAATTTACTTGTTGACAGTGGTGCGTCAACTCACATTATAATTAATAAAGACAATTTTATAAGTTTTCAGAAGAATTTTATTCCAGAAAAACATGTTATTGAATTAGCTAATGGTACTACAGCTGAGGGCGTAGCTTTGGGGCGAGGTGATGCCATGGTTACACTCCATGATGCCATGGGAAAAACCCATGAGGTAACTCTTTCAAATGCCTTATATGCGCCAACTTTTAATCAAAATATATTTTCCGTCCGTGCTGCTACCCGAAAAGGAGCTCGAGTTGAATTCAGTGGAGACTCTGGTGTCATCAATTTCAAAGAGTATGAAAGTGACAATTTCAATATTTATAGTGCAAATAATTTGTATTTTATCAATACATTTAATAGTAGTCGATCACGTACACTTAAAGAATGGCACCAAGTCTTAGGACATTGTAATTCAAAAAACATCACTGACTTACAAAAAGTGGTAACTGGCATGCAGATAACTGATCCAGATTCAAATTTAGATTGTGAAATATGTTCTTTAGGTAAAATGACACAAACTCGTTCTAGAATTCCAGATGATAAAGCAAAACAACCTTTTGATGTTGTACTGTAGCTAGAGACGACTTTAAATATGCATTAGTTTGTGTTGATAGTTATTCTAACCTTTCTTCTGTTTATTTTCTTAAGCAGAAAAGTGATTCTGTAAATGCCTTTAAGAAATATCTTGCAGATATTGCCCCTGTAGGTAAAATTAAATCTGTGAGAAGTGATCAAGGTGGAGAATTTATATCAAAAGAATTTAGCTCTCTACTCATTGAAAATAAGATAAAACATGAGAAAACTGCCCCTTTTAGCCCACATCAGAATGGGAAAGCTGAACGCATGTGGAGAACACTATTTGAAATGGCAAGGTGTTTACTTTTGCAATCAAATCTCCCTAAAACCTTGTGGACATATGCCGTTATGGCATCCTCCTATATTAGAAATAGATGTTATAATAATAAATTATGTATAACTCCATTTGAGGCTGTTACTAATAAGAAACCAGATTTGAAACATATGCACATATATTTGGTCAAACTTGTTTTGCTTTGATACAAAATCCAAAAAAGTTGGATGATAGGTCAGAGAAAGGTATTTTTGTTGGCTATGACAGGGATAGCCCTGCTTATTTAGTATATTTTCCTAATACTGGTTCAATTAAGAAAATTAGAGTCGTAAAGTTTCAAAATGATGATCTAGATGTCCATGATAAACCTATTGAAAATGATAGTGATGAGGAAGATTTTGTTATTCCAAAAGAAAAACAAAATATTCCAATTGATGATGATGTTGAAGTTGAAATCCCTTCTGTTTCTAATCAAAGTTCAAAAACTAGAACAAGATTTAAACCTAAACATCTTGATGATTATTACATTGACAGGGAAATTGATGATCATTTAAATATATCTGTCCATCATTGTTATAAGGTAAATTTAGATATTCCTAAGACATATAATGAAGCAATTTCTAGCAAAGATTCTGAAAAATGGGAAATTGCTATGGATAAGGAAATGCAAGCTCTTAGAGAGAATGAAACCTTTGAACTTTCTACTTTACCACCAGGTAGAGAAGCTGTTGGTGGAAGATGGGTTTATACCATTAAACATGGTTTAAATGATGAGAAAGAATACAAAGCAAGATTTGTTGCTAAGGGATACTCTCAAATTCCCGAAATTGACTATCAGGAAACTTTCTCTCCAACAGCTCGCATGAATTCACTTAGAATTTTAATATATTTAGCAGTTCAAAATGATATGATTATACATCAAATGGATGTTAAGACTGCATATTTGAATGCTCCTATCGATAAAGAAATTTATGTTGAACAGCCTAATGACTATGAAATTTCAAATAAAACTGATGAAAAATTGTATCTTAAATTAAAGAAATCTTTATATGGTTTTAAAGCAAAGTGGTCGAAACTGGAATCAAACTCTGCATGAATATTTGATAAATTTAAGTTTTTCTCAATCACAAAATGATACATGTGTTTATGTTAAGTATTCACAAAATAAGCCTTCTGTAATTCTTTTAGTATGGGTTGATGATTTGTTAATAGCATCTCAATGCGAAGAAGAAACGAAAATGAAAAAATTATGTCTCAATGAAACTTTTAGAATGAAAGATCTTGGTAATGTGTCATATTTTCTTGGTATTCAGTTTCAAATTCTGAATGGAACAATTATTATGTCACAAACAAAATACATTGAAAGTCTTTTACAAGCTTTTGATATGCAAGATTGTAAACCAAGATATACCCCTAGTGAAATGAAAGTTAACAAAATAAATGATGTTTTGCTAGATGAAAATAACTCTAAAATTTATAAACAGATAATTGGAGGCTTAATTTATATCATGACAAGTACAAGGCCAGACCTTGCTTACATTGTGACTTATTTATCTCAATATATGTCTAAACCAAATGTACACCACATGAGTATGGCTAAGCATGTGCTTAGATATCTTAAAGGTACTATTGATCAAAAATTAATCTTCAGTAAATCTAAAAAAAAACTGACTATAATTGGTTATTGTGATGCTGATTGGGCAAATGCAGACGATAGAAAAAGCATCACTGGTTTTGGTTTTAGATTATCAAAGGAGGGTCCTTTCATTTCTTGGAAATTAAGAAAACAACCGACAGTAGCTTTATCAACATGTGAAGCAGAATATATGGCTCTTGTTTCAAGCATGCAAGAAGGCATATACTTGCTCTCGTTCATTAGTGAATTAACTGGTCAAAATTTGATGAAATTTCTACTTTATTGTGACAATCAGGGTGCAATAGCACTAGCTAAAAATCCAGTTCAACACCAAAGAACCAAACATATTGATATTAAGTATCATTTTATTAGAAATGTAATCCAAAATGGTACAGTTGAAGTTTCATATATTCCATCTGAACAAAATATTGCTGATGTATTCACAAAGCCTGTTAATAGATTAAAAAATAGCAAATTTAGGTCCTTTATGATGGGAAATTTATATGAATAATCACATATGTTAATTTTGTTACTTAGCATAATCAAAATGTTTAATTGTTAACAATTATATAACTTTAATATGCTGAGTTTAAGAGGGGGTGTTGGGTAATAAACTCAACATTATTAATATTAATTACGTTTAGTCTTCATCCAAATATAATATCATACTAACTTGCTCCAAGGGAGCTAACTCTATAACTTCCTGTAATTTTGTTTCCTTCATTAAAAGTCACATGGCAGATGTTTTTCCTGTCTTTATTTATTTATTTAATAATCCCCATCAATCGACATTAATATAATGTCACAACAACTACCAACAACACAGAATCCAACATGGCCTGTATATGATGGGGATTTCTCTGAATCATTATTTTAATTTTGTACATAATAAAAATTTTACAAGTTGCCTATGTGTTTTATTTGTCAAATACAAATACTTTATCATGCAAACCATGGGATCTACTATATATACCACTACCAGTTACTATAAGTATCGGATATTTATCGGATTTGGCCACTATCCGAAAACCGGTAACATCCGTTTTTATAGTAACTAGGGGTCTACATCTGAAACTAAATCTGAAAATACCACTATTTCTTGAACATGAATCACCCAAGTTCTGCGTTTAAACCAATAAGGGGCAATTATTTTTTCTGTTTCTGCATGTGGACGGGAATTTTTCAAGTTTTATAAGATCGTTAATTTGTATTTCTCCTTTTAAATGAAATAAACAAACAATAGACACTCAACATCCTCGGCTACTGTCAGTAGTAATACTATATATTGGTAGATAAAAGTAGAAACCGATCTGACCGTAAGAAAATCGTAGGGGTCATCCTATCACGGGGAGTCAACACACACTGTGTCTATAACAGTGTGAGATGACTCCTACAACTGCGCATGCGCCAGGAACCAACACACACCAGCGACCAACAGAAACTGTGACACCGGTCGTGGGATGAAACGACCCGCACCCTCGTGAAATACGTCACAAATCATGTGTTCGTGACATCATGAAAATATGAGTACACAGATAGAAGGTAAACGGTCTAGACGAGGGGGAAGTATTCACTTCAGTACCGTAATCAAGTAGTTTGTTGAATTTTGTGACAGTTTTCCCATTTGTGTAAGTATATACCAGATTTATTCGTCTTCATATTTATTTTACATTTCTCCTTGTCAGGTTCCCTTAATATTCCACGTAAAAAATATTTATTCCAGCAGAGTTGGACATGATATTATAAGTGGATATTTTGAAAGTCATACTCGTAACTCAGTCATATCGTTGATATTGTCGTGAATAACATTAACAAATCATCTCTCAACCCTCTGTGTTTCGAGATGACTTTGGCTCCCATTACAAGTAACGTTGCAACCCCCGTTCTGATTCATTATGGGGCGTTTTATACAAAATTGACAGCATTTTTCATTGAAACAAAGATTGATTATTGTTATTAATAATATTTCTGCCACACACCACAACCCAGTCTGCAGAGTATGTCCGGTGCACGCATGAGTAATTTTTTTCAGAGATCCGGACACGTGAATTTTCTTTAGATTTGAAGGCCAATTTGGCACAACATTTTTTCCTTGCACGCAGCGACTTTACTTTATTAATCAGTGCTAATCCATAATGATTGTCATTTTTTCCGTAAACGGTAATCCAATGACTTGTCTATGTCATTGCGGTAATCCTTTGTCGATCCGCATTCGATAATAATGATACCCGACATGCAAGGGAGACAACTACAATAAACGGTAAGCAGTGAAGTGACTCCTTGTGCGAGACAAATGGACCCAATTGGGTTGTCAAATTGCCATGTGTGGCTAATGTACGCGTACTAACATTGGTTGCTATAATTTTGAATTTCAGTGGTACTTTTTTGAAATCAAACACCAGACAGATTCTTCTGGTGTGTGATTTCAAAAAAGTACCACTGAAATTCAAAATACAGGGAATATTTTACTTTTTTACATTTGATTAGCAGTTTCCAGAAAAATTGTGTAAGAATGCTAATCAATTGTAGCAAAATTTACCAATTGATTAGCAGTTTTTTTTAGTATGTAATATAATTCTTATTTCACATAATTATGTGACAATAGCCATATTATTTGTATTACCAAACTGTTGTTTATATTTATATATAAAATAAAAAGTATGTGAATGTTTTAAGATTTTTTATTTTCAGTCAGAACAAAACTGTCAAAAATACGAACAAACTGTTTGGCACATAAACGTTGCAAAAACTGTTCTTTTTTGGTCCAGGTGATCGATTTTCTGATCACCTGAGGTTTTAAACCAGGTGACCAATTGATCACCTAAAACTAGAGATTTCATAATGTTGTTTGAATGTTGTTTCTTGAGTACCGGTAACTTTAATTGTGTGACCATTTACTTAATTCAATTCTGACAGGGAATATATCCAAGATAAAATTTGAATGAAGAACTCCTTGACAGTCATTTTAGTATGCAATATTATATTTTCATATCATTTAATTGTTATAAATACACAAACTTAACAAAACACATGAAACACACAATCAAATTACTGTACACCTATGAATGTATACGCGTGGTTTGTCCATAGAGGTGTCAATATATACACCTCTATGGGTGTGCCTTGCTAACACACAGTCACAGCAAATTGCATAAGCACGCGGAGTGGGTGAAAACACCTGTCAATAAGGCGTAGCACTAAAAATAGATTAGATTTTATATAGTGGATGAATTATGAGCGTTGCTCTGCCCCTGGGGGGTCGGGCATGCACCAGAAGCAATAGGAATCATCCTTAGGGTATAAGGAATACGTATGTAAAGTCTCAAGATGGTCACATAAGAATTGCCATCGCTGCTTCACTTGCAGGCCAGAGGCACATCCCGAAGAGTCTTGATGATATAGTAATAGACAATAAAATTGCGAGATTTAAGATTTGTTTTGATGTGTTAATCGATACTGAATGGATAATGGATTTAAAGTTAAAATTAGCTTCAAAACTTTGATTCGCGCTGAAGCAGGGTTTTATGCTAATAATGCTATTCAAATATGAATTTGATTCGCAAATTCGGACGTTAAAGTCTCAAGTTGCGATACGAACCCGGTTAAAATATTCCCCGAGACAGAAATAGAATAATTTGTCACTTGTGGATTTATCTCCTTCATGCTTGAAGTGTTAGGTTGCACGCCCGAATTCAGTAAGGATTTTCATTGCACGCACGGGATCTCGTCGAATAGACATACTGCAGACTGGACTACAACTACAATTGAGGACTTCTTTATCTTTCCTGAAACGGGTACAAATCGCCATATTTAAAATCGAGGCGTTTAGCCGTTACTAACACCACCATCTTATATTTTGATAGTCTCTATCATCCAGACAAATATTCTACATACGTTGAATGAAGACTAGGGTGTTCTGGGTGACCGAGACTAAGATTTTGATGGCTGTCATTTTGTGATGTGAAAATGATGGGTGCCAATCGTAGCTAAAAACAAGCACATCAGTATATCTCAATGTTTTTAGCTATGTTCTCGTAGCTAATATATCGTCGCTGCGCTTCCAAAATCTTGTATCTCGAATTTTGCTACTTTTCAAGAGACACAAAAAACTTTACAGATCTAATAATAACTGGCTGATTGAATTGTGCCTTCGATATATACATGCTAAATAAGACTACCTTCAAGTGTGTATGAGTGTGTAGCATGTCTATAGTATAACACCAAATTAAAAAACCGAGATACGATATTTTAAAGAATTTTTTTTCTCCAAAAAAATGAGATACGAGTTTCTGACAGTTGTTTGTAAACATTAAATTACGTCAAAATATCGTATCTCGTAAAATATTTTTTCCAAATGTTTTATTCCAAAATGTTGTATGTCAAATTTAACTATGCAGTCTTGAGATATGAGGTTGATGCACATATTTTTGTGTTGACGAAATATTTTTGTCCAATCGAAATACGAAATTAGTCACAAGGTAAAAATAAGCATTTCTAATTGGTTTGGAGCAGTGTTGGGATTTCGGCCGTATATTCCGGACGTGTCCGAATTTTTGTCCAAACGCACTCTATTGTCCGACCGTGAATATGCCCATTCGGACATCAAGACATGGTGAATTCAAAAATTATATAAAGTGTACTGACTAGTACTAAGAGTATAACTACCACTCAACCCGATTATCGTTGAAAATAGACTGGATTGATTAGACAAAAAAGTGATCAACGTATTTATCCCGACTATAATGATTAACTACTTAATCTGCCTTGATTGACTGACTTATTCCTTTGTCGCACAGTTCATCAATCTAATATTAATAATAAACACATGGTTTCTTCATTGTCTCACGTTTTAATCTTCTTTGTTGTGTCACATATCCTGATAGTATATAACACCTCAAATCAACATTCATTGTATCCTATAACTTGTCTGTGTTTTATTTTTTGGTGGAAGCCGAAGTTAAATAAAGATATTTCACACAGTAATTAAAATGAAAGTAGAAATCTCGCGAGAAATTAAGAGATGTATAGCACCTGTAGGGCAATACTCTAAAAATAGATCGCGCTGAAAATAGACAGCAATACTTGAACTCGCAGATAGCCTGTTGTCCGAGAAAAGATTATATTTTGATAGAACATTGTCGCATTTATTATATGTTGAATGGGATTTATGTTTTTAAATAAGTAAATAAAAACGCTAAGAAATGTTGACGTATATTTCGATTGGAATGGCGTAAGTAGTTAATTGTTTTAGATGATAGCACGTGTTACAGTCGAGTGCAATTATTTAGCAGTTGGTGTCACTCGCTCGTTGAATTAGAGCGACGTTAACTAGTAAACTACGGCTTACATGTCATTTTTTTACTTTCTGTATATAAATCGAAAAGCAGTATCAGACGAATGTCTGACATTGCTGAAAAATGTACCGACGTAGGATACAAAAGATATGGTCATTTTTGGGAGTTTGACGTCATGTAATTTTGTACATGTAGGAATATTATTGACATAAATTTGAATACCGAACGGGTTTTAAACATGAAATATAACGAGGTGCAGTGAAGAAAACACGTGGTTAACATGAAGAAGATTAAAGTTGTTTTTACATATGAATTTGAATATATTATGTCCACACGTGATTCTTAACTGTGTTTTGAAAACGTCTGCTTAAATTAAGATAGGAGTTATGCCCCTTTATGTTGGGGAAATATGTCCGACAAGAAAAAATTTGAAATCCCAACACTGGTTTGGAGGTACGAGGTTTTGACAGTACATGTATCAATGAAATGTGAATGTAATAAATCCGGGATACAAGGTTTTGGAAGCGCAGCGACGATATATGATTTGTCAAAGAAATTTTATCATTGGATGTCCCATCACTAAGAAGTAGCTATCGTGTGATTTGTATGTATAGGGTCTATAAAACAACCAACCTGGTATAATTTGGATGAAACTCGGTAAAATTCTAATTATGGCAAGATATCTAATAGAAAGAGGTTAAATTCTGCAGATACACGGTGTGTTAATTAGAGCAGGGTCGGAGTCGGGTATCCTCGGACATTATATTCTGTCAATCCTAAATCTATTTCGTTTGGCCGAAAAGCGTCCAACTTGCACGACCTGTCTTTCTCGTGAACTTCACCATGTGGAAACAATCTGTGCGCCAATTTCAATCCATTAAAATAAAAGTAAGATAATTAGTAACACACAGGGAAGACTATAAATAAAAGATAAATATCACAGCTATAATTCTTCATTAAAAAGATGCGTTTTAAGATGTGATTTAAATGTAGACAAGGGCGGTGAATTACGGACACTCAGAGGTAAGTTGTTCCACAAATAAGGACTCTGGAAGGCAAACGATCGTTCGCCATAGCTCACAAGTCAAACAGACAGGGCTCGAAATTTGTTTTTTGATCAAAGGCCAACTATGGCCTACGATAGGCCAAAGTGCAACCTTGATCCAAGGCCAAAAATTAAAAATCCAAGGCCAAGTCATGAATTATGTAATATGTTATAAATCTGTTTATTGTAGATCTTTTTATTACTTTTACAAAAATAATACATCCTTACAGTGGGGGAGGGGAGTATAATTCTTATCGTGCCGTTTTTAGAATGATAAGTATGGAAATGCCCCGAAACGTGACGCCAGAGTGGTATTTTCCCGCAAGTGTCTCCCATATTTCGATAATTTTTTAGCCACATTATTTGCATATATTGAGGTCGAAGGCCAACTCGGACCAATGATAGACTTGGACCAAAACAAAAAGACTACTCGGACCAATCAAAAAGGCTCGGACCAAGCTAAAAGACTACTTAACTTGGGACCAATCAATATTGTGTTAATAATGTGTTTGCTTTAATAAATTGAGATTGTTCTCAAAAATTGTGTTTGTTTTAATTTGACTCCTCGGACCTATGATAAATTGTTGTTTTAATAAATTATGTTTGTTTTAATATGAAAATGCTAAGTGTTATGTACTCACCCGTGTTATTTGCTGATAAGAAGCCCATCAAAGAAGATTAATTAACAAAAGAACTATAACCGAGTAGTGATTAAAATAGTGCATGTGTTGATCATGTACTCACCCGTGTTACAAGTTAATTAAGTAGATGAAGCACATCAAAGAAAATCAATCTATTTTTAATTGGTGTGATATTGTATATAAATGCGTAAAATGTATATTTCATTATCATTTATCAAGATGTCGGATACATGTATAGTTTGCGATTCCTTAGTTCGACCAAGACAGGTTGCTATAATGTGTGACGGCTGTGACAGATGGCAACATAGAACTTGTAAATACTGGTACGTACATTTTCAGCTGAAAGTAACTGCTGTGTTGAACTTGTTTGAATCGGCACAGAATATAGTCAACAATATTTTAGAGGAGCACAGGGATGTTCGTGAACCAGAGTCTTCCACACCAGGCTATGCAAATCTGCTAAGGAATTGCAATAGAATACGTCAGAAAGACAAGCCTGTGAACCAGAGTCTTCCAGACCAGGCTATGCAAATCTGCTAAGGAATTGCAATAGAATACGTCAGAAAGACAAGCCTGATGACCCAACTGACCTAGAATTTGAGGTATGATGATAATTATTAAACATGTGATAAATAATTAAAAATTTCATAATTAAATATGTGATAAATAATTAAACATGCCAATAATGTGATAATTAATAAATATTTTATTATTTCTATTTCTATAGCTCTATGAAGACTTTTTAGGGACATCTATTCCAGAGAAATTTATACAAAATGACATCCATAGAAAGGTCAGCCGCCACCTTATATTTGCCACAGAACAACAATTGGAGATCCTTAGTAAAACCAAAACCTGGTATATAGATGGAACATTCAAGATCATAAAGAAACCATTTTATCAACTGTTATCAATTCATGGATTTTTGAAATCAGGAGAAGATGTGAAGCAAGTCCCGCTGGTGTTCGTGATGATGTCTGGAAAAAGAAAGAAGATTACAAGAGGGTATGTATTTTTATACGCCCACATTTTCATGTGGACGTATTATGTCGTCGCCCCTGTCCGTCCGTCCACAATTGTTTGTGGACTCTCTACAGGTCACAATTCTTACCCGATTTCGACGAAACTTGAAATATAGGTTTATCCTCCAAAGATCTCGGCTGCTTTCGATATTGGCACGTATCGGATCAAAACTTCATGGATTATGGCCCCTGATTGTACGTAAAATCACGTTTTTAGCTTGTGGATCCTATAGAGGTCACAATTTTGAACCGATTTTGATGAAACTTGATATGCATGTTTATATCCCAAAGATCTTGGTTCCTCTCGATATTTGCACATATCGGAACGTAAATTCCTGAATTATGGCCCCTGATTGTCCGAAAATTCACCTATTTTAGCTCGTGGTACCTCTGGAAGTTACAATTATTATCCGATTTAAAAAACCGTTCGATTATATCACCGTTACACCCTAAGGAAGGTTGAGTTCAAATTTCGGAAAAATCGGACCAAAATTACCATACAAAATGGCCGCCGTTCGTACGCAAATACTGTTAAAAAATGGTATATCAAGGTTGTGGACCCTGTAGAGATCACAATTTTAATTCGATTTTGATGAAACTTGAAATGCATGGTTATAACCCAAAGATCTTGGTTCCTTTCGATATTTGCTCATATCGGATTGTAACTTCCTGAATTATGGCCCCTGATTATACGCAAAATCGTCTTGGTTTAGCCTGTGGTCCCTCTGGAGGTTACAATAATTATCCGATTTAAAAAATCGTTTGATTATATCACCGTTACACCCTAAGGAAGGTTGAGTTCAAATTTCGGAAAAATCAGACCAAAATTACCATACAAAATGGCCGCTCGTACGCGAATACTGTTAAAAAATGGTATATCAAGGTTGTGGACCCTGTAGAGATCACAATTTTAATTAAATTTTGATGAAACTTGAAATGCATGGTTATAACCCAAAGATCTTGGTTCCTTTCGATATATGCGCATATCGGATCGTAACTTCCTGAATTACGGCCCTTGATTATACGCAAAATCGTCTTGGTTTAGCTTGTGGTCCCTCTGGAGGTTACAATAATAAACTGATTTAAAAAATCGTTTGATTATATCACCGTTACACCCTAAGGAAGGTTGAGTTCAAATTTCGGAAAAATCAGACCAAAATAACCATACAAAATGGCCGCCGTTCGTACACGAATACTGTTAAAAAATGATATATAAAGGTTGTGGACCCTGTAGAGATCACAATTTTAATTCAATTTTGATGAAACTTGAAATGCACGGTTATAACCCAAAAATCTTGGTTCCTTTCGATATTTGCGCATATCGGATCGTAACTTCCTGAATTACGGCCCCTGATTATACGCAAAATCGTCTTGGTTTAGCTTGTGGTCCCTCTGGAGGTTACAATAATAAACTGATTTAAAAATCGTTGATTATATCACCGTTACACCCTAAGGAATGTTGAGTTCGAATTTTGGGAAAATTGGAACAAAATTGCCATACAAAATGGCTGCAGTTTATACGCGAATACTGTTCCTTTCGTTATTTTCACATATCAATTCATAACTTCCTGAATTATGGCCTCTGATTGTCCGAAAAATCGCCTATGGTCCCTCTGGGGGTCACGATTATTATCCGATTTAAAAAACCTGACTCTATCACTGTTACACACCATACAGAAGGTTGAGTTTGAATTTCAGGGAAATCGGACCATAATTGCCAGACAAAATGGCCACCGTTTGTACGCTAATAGTGTTAAAATATGGTATATCAAGGTTGTGGACCCAGTATAGGTCACAATTTTAATTTGATTTTGATGAAACTTGAAATGCATGTTTATAACCTAAAGATCTTGATTCTTTTCGATATTTGCGCATATCAAATTGTAATTTAATGAATTATAGCCTTTGATTGTAGGAAAAATCACTTTCGATTTTGCTTGTTCTCTAACCATCTCTCGAAAATGTGGGCGTATCCTGCCTGGCAGTGCCAGCTTACTATCTTTATATAAATAAAGATCTCGTGTAATATCTACTGTATATTTTATATAAAGATCTCCCGGTACTATCTACCATAATTTATTTAGACATTCATTTAATGTATTGTATTTAGACATTCATTTAATGTATTGTATTTAGACATTCATTTAATGTATTGTATTTAGACATTCATTTAATGTATTGTATTTAGACATTCATTTAATGTATTGTATTTAGATATATTGTATTTTCACCTTTTGTAGGTTTTCCAGGCAGTCATCTACTCATAGATATGCTACAAGCAGCACCCGCTGTAAAATCGTTCGTCGTGGAATTCGAGGCCGGATATGGCAGGCGTTAAAAACTGTCTTCGAAGATCCTTTGATTCAAGGTTGTGCTTTTCACTGGGGACAGGCCCTATGGCGAAAGGTTCAGGAAAAGGGTCTTCAGGTATGTAAACCATGGTTTAATTTATCCCTTTTATATTGCTATATTATATTTCGTTAGGTTGGTAGAATATAATATTTCAATGGCAGTGGCTATTTGCCACATGTGGTAAGCAAGAATGTCAAAATAGCCTTTGGACTACAGACCGCAATTATCAATCGATTTCAATGAAACTTACAGATTAAGATAACATTAATAATATTCACCTATTCGTCATTGTTGAAGGGAGGTAACTTCCCCACTGGTGGCGCTAGTTGAGGGGGCTTTACGTTGTTTACCATATTAGTGGCTTCGCTTGACAATAAGTCAATACATACAAACTGAAATTTCCCCTCTTCAAATTAGTTATTATCAATTGATGATGTAACTTTAAATAATGTACCTTTTCACATTTTTAATATAATTATACATAATTTTGTTATGTCGGAACATATCATAAAATGCTACGATGGATATGGCTAATTTTAGTAACATAAACATGTCATGCCATTTCTTTTGCGCCCAAGTGAAGTATTATGATCCGTCTACTAAATAAATACCCTTCATTCGATTTGGCTAGAATGCCCCCACCCCTAAGGATTCTGCATTCTTTGGGTGAAAAATAAAAATGAGCTGGGTGAAAATTCGAAATATGAAATTGGTGTTTTGTATGTCCATATCAGCCGTCGTATGTTCGTAATTCGCCGTTCATAAATAAATATAGACCTAGGCCTATTGGTAAATGCGGTGTACCAAACTTTTCCTCCGTTCATCTTATATTTATAATTAAGCTCTTTTAACAAAAAAACTTAAATATATTTTGCCACTCCGTAAATGAATGTTGGAGATATTTGGAGAGTATTGTTTTAAAAAAAACCAACAAACAAGCAAAAACAAAAATAAGTAGGCCTAGACTTAGACAACAAAGTTTCTATTCATTTATTTTCCAATACATTTTTAAAAAAAAACTGCTTTGGCTGTAAGTTTTAAAATCTAATTAAGTTATTTTTTAAAATAATATATACCCCCCCCCCCTTCCGAACACACACCACATACTTTTGATTGATAAACAATTCATTACTCTTTTCTTTTTCACAGACTTATTCTGACCCGTAAATAATAAACCCTTGCAAACATTTGGACGATCCGATCTTAAGGATATATAACTTGGATGCAGTTGAATTAGTAGCCTACCATCTTTTATTACCGATAGGCCTATATATACACAGAATTATTACCCCCACAATCGATATTAGAAAATATCTTGATAGCTAGAGACAAAATACAAATAATCATGACTTGATGACTTTACTGTACTGATTCTGAGAATTGAATCATTAACAAAAAAAAAACCAACGTTAAAATAAAAACTGGTTTTATTATCGAAAATGTACCATAACATCCAGCAAAATACATAATAAATCAGGCAAAACATTACTTGATCATGTGAGTAATGACTCTGTACTATAATTGCATAATTATTAAAATCTTTAAAACAGGAAGCTTTAGTTTGCACCGATTACTAAAAAAATTAGATTCGTAGGTTTTACTCCCTTTGTCATATTAAATAAGGCTAAAAACACTGAATAAGTAGGAAAACCAGTATAATATCGAAATAAATTGTCATTAACTTTTAAATTATGTAAATAATGTAGAAAACTCGGGATGTTGACTTGTCAAATTATCAATAGCATTGGCCAGTCTACCTGTTCTCATTGTACTTAAATAATCATGATCATGCTGTGTTGACTGAAATAAAAAGAAAAGAACACATCATTTAAAACTGCAACAAGAGATCACTTGATTGAAATATGTAACTTTTATGCGAAAATTTATATTTTATCACTAAGACTTGTGCTGAGTTTCATTTTGTGTGAAGCATGTAGGCCTATCACTACAGCCTCAGGACTTGTTTGACTGTTGGTATGTGCGGCACTATTTATAGTAAAATTGTGTGACAGCATTGATTTTATTCAAAAATGTACTGTAATAATTCAATATCAGTACATTTTTAAAAAAAGAATAAAATATCATATTTAACTTACAGATAACTGTTTCATTCTATCAATTTCTTGTGGTGAATGTTCGGCTTCCAAAATTTCTACACGGTTTTCCTTGTTTTTCTGAGAAATAATAAATTTACTTTTTAATTAATACCAGTACTAGTGTCTAGTAAGACATTTGTTTAATTTTCAATAAAGAGGTGAGTCTAAACTAAGGTTATTTCCAATAATTCAAAACTAAATCCATCATTTTAATGGGTTTTTTTTAGGCAAGAAGTGGGACAGGCTAGTACTTGTAGTAGGCCTAGTGCCTCTTTAAAATTATGAACCTGATGAAATCACCCCCCCCCCCCCCCAAGACACACAAACCTCCATTTCATGCATACTTATTAAACTCTGGTGACAGTTTGAGCCAAAAGCCAAAATTAGTGGAATAATGTGAATGTGAATTGCAAACAACTGAAAAAGAACAAGGCCTTGATTGATTTTATTTTTTACAATCCTGGCTATTTTTTTAGTATTTTGACTATGAATACACTACACTACTAGGCCTAAATGATAACACTTAAATAATACAGTCGACTGTGTGTATTGGATATGCCAGGAAAAAGCTTTTAAAAAAGGCTTATCAATTATATGACAATAAATTATAAATATAATATGAAATAGGCCTATATGATATGCCATGGGCCTCGCCCTGAACACCTCATAGCATTTTTAGATAAGTATGCCAATTTACATGAGCTGGGTGTATACATTCAACTCGACGAGTGCATATTCTAATCTAGGCAAAGGCCTAACTTATTGTTTACCTTGTTGATCGTATCAACATCAGGCGTTCTTTTCCTTTTCAAGACTACAGGTGGTTGATTCATTGAAGTGGATTTGGTGGAAGGCCTAAGTGTTGTATACAATAACTGTTGGAAATACGTGTTTGTTATCTTTTTGCCTGGGTGATGGATTCGGCGGATTCAGGAAATGACAGCTACACAAAGCTTCAAGCTATCACTCAAGATCCACGGCTGAACTTTCCCGTCGTCTGTCACAATATTTTTTTTGACATCTTGCACCCATAGCTAACGCCAATACTTCTCGTATAAGTGTCCCCAAAAGCGCAACAAAAATCGTGTTTACCCATCGCTGTACGGTATGTGTTTACGTTTGTACTGTCAACCACCCGCACCTATTATCAACCGATTTCAATGAAACTTACAAATTATAATAACATTAATAATATCTCAAACTAGCCAAAATTTCGGCCACTTCCGGTTAGCGGTTTCCGAGATATCAGGTTACCACACATTTCATGTGGCACGGCTACAGACCACAATTATCCATCGATTATAATGAAACTTACAGATTATAATAATAATAATAATATCTCAAACTAGCTAAAATTTCGGCCACTTCCGGCTTCCGGTTAGCGGTTTCCGAGATATCAGGTCACCACACATTTCATGTGGCACGGCTACAGACCACAATCATCAACCGATTTCAATCAAACTTACAGATTATAATAACATTAATAATATCTCAAACTAGCCAAAATTTCAGCCACTTCCGGTTAGCGGTTTCAGAGATACCAGGTCACCACACATTTTATGTGGCACGGCTACAGACCACAATTATCACGCGATTTCAATGAAACTTACAGATTATAATAACATTAATACATGTAATATATCAAACTAGCCAAAATTTCGGCCACTTCCGGTTAGCGGTTTCCGAGATATCGGGTTACCACACATTTCATGTGGCACGGCTACAGACCACAATTATCCACCGATTTCAATGAAACTTACAGATTATAATAACATTAATAATATCTCAAACTAGCCAAAATTTCGGCCACTTCCGGGTAGCGGTTTCCGATTTCAATAAAAAATTACAGATTATAATTACATTTTTTATATCTCAAACTAGCCACATTTATCCACCGATTTCAATCAAACTAGCCAAAATTTCGACCACTTCCAGTTAGCGGTTCCTGAGGTATCAGGTTACCACACATTTCATGTGGCACAGCTACAGACCACAATTATCACCCGAATTCAATGAAACTTACAGATTATAATTACATTAATAATATCTCAAACTAGCCGCAATTTCAGCCACTTCTGGTTAGCGGTTTCCGAGATATCAGGTTACCACACTTTTCATGTGGCACGGCTACAGACCACATTTATCCACCGATTTCAATCAAACTTACAGATTATAATTATATTAATGATATCTCAAACTAGCCAAAATTTCGACCACTTCCGGTAAGCAGTTTCTGAGATATCAGGTTACCACACATTTCGTGTGGCACGGCTACAGACCACAATTATCACCCGATTTCAATGAAACTTACAGATTTTAATTATATTGATAATATATCAAACTAGCCAAAATTTCGGCCACTTCCGGTTAGCGGTTTCTGAGATTTCAGGTTACCACAAATTTCATGTGGCATGGCTACAGACCATAATTATCACCCGATTTCAATGAAACTTACAGATTGTAATAACATTAATAATATCTCAAACTAGCAACAATTTCGGCCACTTCCGGTTAGCGGTTTCCAAGATATCAGGTTACCACACATTTATGTGGCACGGCTACAGACCACAATTATCCACCGATTTCAATCAAACTTACATATTATAATTACATTAATAATATCCCAAACTAGCCAAAGTTTCGGCCTCTTCGGGTTAGCGGTTTCCGAGATATCAATTTACAGCACATTTCATGTGGCACAGCTACATTCCACAATTATCACCTGTTTTCAATGAAACTTACAGATTATAATAACATTAATAATATCTCAAACTAGCTAAAATTTCGGCCACTTCCGGTAAGCGGTTTCCGAGATATCAGGTCACCACACATTTCATGTGGCACGTCTACAGACCACAATCATCAACCGATTTCAATCAAACTTACAGTTTGAGATATTATTAATGTAATTATAATCTTTCAGTTTCATTGAAATCGGGTGATAACTGTGGTCTGTAGCCTTGCCACATGAAATGTGTGATAACCTGATATCTCAGAAACCGCTAAACCTCTGAAACCGAAATTTTGCCTACTCTGAGTTATTATTAAAGTTATCATAATCTGTAAGTTTCATTCAAATCGGTTGATGATTGCGGTATGGAGACTTGTCACATGTGATTGTCTTACCACATGTGGCAAATAGCCCCAGCCTATTTCAATAGGTTGGTAAAGTATAATTCGTAATTAAAATTAGTAATATAAATTATTATATTTTATATTTTAGGTTGCTTATAATCAACGAGACAGACAGACAGTATTTAAAAGTTTTTTAGAAAGCTCCTGGCCTTGCCATTTTTGCCTTCGGAACACATCTTGCCAGTATTTAACAAATTATATGAGAAGACAGACAATGAGCCAGTCAGGTCCGTGTTGGATTATATAGGGATACATGGATAGAGAGTCGAGTGTGGCCCATTTCATCATGGTGTGTATTCGGCCTCAGCATCAGGACGAACAACGATGTCAAGGGTGGCATAACCGGATTAACAAGAAGGCAACACTGTAACAATGTGACCATTTAATCTTGTTGTTTGAGCGTTGGAATCTAATCCTAACATTTAATTTCAAAACATCGTTGAAAAATTGATAAAAATGGTTGAAAAATAACAAAAATGGTTTAATTAGTACAATGGTTTAAATTAATGGCAACAGCTTTAGTTTTTCCGAGATGCGTTTAAAAACGAATTTCCCGTTCACTTATCTATGGCATTTAGTTATTGGACAAGCCGTTGAACTTCCTGAAATGCGTTGAAAAATGGATTTCCCATTTAAATATCTAGGGCATTTATTCATTGGACAAGCTGTTGAATTTCCCCGAGATGCGTTTAGAAATGGACTTCCCGTTTTTCAGATCAGTTCATTTTAATTACGATTATAAAGGTGAATATAAAAAAAATGTGCATACATCACGCCTTACCGTGTCCTTAGTATTTATTATCCATTAGCCTATACAAATAGTATTCCACCATTGACAAATACTTAAAAAATCGGTAAGTAAATCATGTCTCAGAACTCGGTAAATCACAGGTATAAATGCATCTTCATTAAATCACAAATGAATTATCGCAGCATTCCATGTGTACACGTCGCCAGAATCAACCCCAGAATGGCAGTGCGATAAACTTCTTCTTTTTGGTGTTTAAGTGATATCCAAGACATAGGAGAGCCGAAGCTCCTTCCTGTTTTTTAGAATATGATTTTGCAATATTTCCATTTTTGGCCTTCGGACATGGATTTGGTTTAGTGGGAAGTTCTTCCCTTTATTTAATAAAAAAACATATCATTTGGTAGATGGTCTCTTCTGCTTCTGGATTGGTAGATGTCATCTTTGTGGGATTAGTTTTTAGGTGCCAGACCGGTCTTCTCGTGACCTTCCCTTACTCCAGTATCCCACTTTATAGGTTTGGTATCTGTTTTTTTGGCAGAATAGTGTTTAGATGCCGAGCTCGTCTGATCATGACTCCCTTTTACTCCACTGTCCCGCCAGTTATGCAGATGTTATATTGTTATTTTTGTTAGTATAAATAAATTAAAAATAAATAAATTAAAGGAAATAAATTGAAATAAAAGGAATAAAATGAATTTAAAATAAATAAACTACAGTAAATAGGTAAAGTAAGGTAAAGTAAAGTAAAATAAATAAATTAACTTAAATAGATGCAAATTTAATAAATTAGGAATATTCATAATAATAGATAGAAATGAGTTAATTGAATAAGTAATAAGATAAAAATAAATTTGTAGGATGGTTGGGCTTCCTTCGAGAGGACGTTTTTACTCAGCCTTCCTACTTCACTATTCTACCTAGTTGTAAAATAGGTAAAGTAAGGTAAAGTAAAGTAAAATAAAGTAAATAAATAAATTAAAGTAAATAGATGCAAATTTAATAAATTAAGAATATTCATAATATTAAATAATAATAGATAGAAATGAGTTAATTGAATAAGTAAATAATAAGATAAAAATAAATTTGTAGGATGGTTGGGCTTCCTTCGTGAGGACGTTTTTATTCAACCACCCTACGTTGTAAGAATAAATAAAGAGAAAATAAGTAAAAAATAAAGCGATAAAAATAGATTTGTATGGTTGGGCTTCCTTCGAGAGGACGTTTTTACTCAGCCTTCCTACTTCACTATTCTATCTAGTTGTAAAACTAAATTAAGAAAAAGAATAAGTAATAAATAAAGCGATAAAAATAGATTTGTAGGATGGTTGGGCTTCCTTCGAGAGGACGTTTTTACTCAGCCATCCTATTTCACTATTCTACCTAGTCCAACTGTGTACATTAGTTCGTGGATTTGTTCGAAGATTTCCAATTTAGGATCTGGCTTCTGGAAGAGCAGGTTCTTAGTGTTGAATGGTATGTTGTTTGTCTCCATCATTCTCACTAAGTCCCGTCTCTCTTCCTTGTATACCTCGCAGGCTACCAGGACATGGTTTGTGGTACATTCCTCTCCGCACCCACAGATGATGACTTGGTATTTGAAGTCTCGCAGCAGCTCTCTCACCCTTAGTTTCGATATAAGTTTGCATATATCTCGTCTAGTGTGATTGATCGCTGTTTTGGTGTAGATCTTGTCATCCAGCCGGAATCTGTATGTGACAAGTTCAACGAGATTTAATTCCCAGTATGAATTGACCTGGTCTCGATTCCGAGTTGTCATTTTGGATTGAAATCAGACTGCTCAGAGAATCACTCGGAATGACGAACTTACCAGTCTTTTGATGGGAGATCCATGAAATAGCGTCACGAATGGCAACAAGCTCTGCAGTGTACACCGAACAGTTATTGGGCAGTTTCCTGCTTATTCCCTGTTCCCCGTTTGGCAGGTATATTCCAAACGAGCTGGTGCGTGAGCCATCCGTGTACACATGGTCCCAGTCATCAGACGGCCAGTTGTCTTCCAAGTGTTCTAGAGAGTAAGCACGTGCAGCACTGGGGTTGTTTTTCTTATCAGTTTTCTGTAGTAGATCTAGATTGACCAGCGGTATAGGTAGCGTCCAAGGGGCGATAACTGGAGGGTCGGGTTTATTTATCACAAGCTCCCCCAGTCGTAGTTTCTTGATCGTTTCCCTGATACCCTGGCTGAAGGTTTTCTTTTTGGGATCTCTTACATATTTTGTTTTTTGTAGACTGACAAATGTTGGGGATCTCTCTCCTAGTTGTGAGATCTTAACCCAGTACCTTGTCGCTAGTTCTTTTCTTCTTAGGGATAGGGGCAACTCTCCGACTTCCTGTAGTAATGCCTCTCTCTTAGTCCCGAGCCCTACGCCAGTGGCAATACACAGAGCTTTGTATTGGATGATGTCAAGCTTACTTAAGAGTGTTGGCGCGTAGTTCATTAAGGCCAAAGAGCCGTAGTCTAATACAGATTGTATTAGAGCACGATAAACCACCATTAGTGTAACTCTATTGGCACCCCGAGTACTGCCCGTTAATTTTCTCATTAAGTTTAGGATTTTGGAGCATCTATCTTACAGTCCAGTCGATGTGCGGTTTCCAGGTCAACTGTCGGTCAAAGATTATGCCAAGGAACTTGGTTTGGTCTTTAAACTCGATGATTTTCCCGTTCATACACAGAGTCATTCTGTTTATCCCTCTATCCCTGCTCACAAGCATACCGACTGTTTTCTTCTCTGAGACTTTAAAGACCACATAAGATGATTTTTTTTAATTGCATAGGATAATAGACAATGATTACTAAATCCATTTTACGGTAAATTCAAATCAATATGATTAAAATTAAATGAGCTATTAACGTTTTAGTATGCGATAGCCAAAAACGGTTTTCAAATTTTCAATAACGACCTTAATCCGGTTGATTGGCTGATGACGTCACAGGGGCCTACACATAGTATACACATTATCTATCCGATACATCACTGTCTGTATAATATATCACTGTATACACAACACCACCAGTTGACAAGTGTGTATTGTCGGTAATCATTAGCTCGTAATTATAACTATGAGGGACCGGATATCGTCCAGATATTACGAAAAAAGGAAAGATACTACCTTTACCATCCAGAATCTAATACATTTGTCCAGTCAAAAGATTGCCGTCTAGAGTGTGTTAAATGCCGTCAGGATTCATAAAAAAACACCAAGTTTGTGTTACCGTGTAGATGAAGTTTTACAATTAATACTTGAACAGAGTCGTACACAACTAATTGGTGATGTCGTCCACAACTATTGGAGAATAAGACTCGTTCTCAATTTACTCTGTATATTATATACGTGTAGTCGAATTAGTTTATCATGTCAGACATCGTTTATTTTACAAGTACATATTGCCATCTAAATCCCCCGCCAAAATACATCACGGACTCAACGCCCAATAATTAAATAATGAACTATAAATAGCGCCGGGATCCCTTTTAGATAAGACAAATTAGATTTATATTATTTCGGCGTCGTAATTAATTTAAAAACTAATCGTTGATTTAATTCCCGTACATGAAATGGAACTCTCCAAATTTAAGAATTCCGTATAAGAATCAATTTAGAATACCAAAATGCGAATCGTAACACATTGTGGTCTAAACTGTGTAATACATTATAAAATAAATCATAAATCAATGAAACATGGACACTGCATGCTTTTCTTGAACACTGGCCTAGTATTTGAGGCGCCGGGGTCTGACGTATAACACGTGTCGAAAATGTAGCTTTTACATGCAATTTTATTCTTTGATCTGTTAATATCATGGTTCCAACCTGTCAATCACCGTAAAGAGATTGACCAATCAGAGAGCCCGATTATATGTAGGTGTCCCAATCAAGTAATTAGGTGGGGAAAATGTTTCATACGATATAATTTTTAGCGTAAATATGGACGGGATGTCAGAATGAAGTCGGGCACCTAAAAACACAAATCCCACAAAGAAGACATCTACCAATCCAGAAACAGAAGAGATCATCTACCAACGATGTGTTTTTATTAAATAAAGGGAAGAACTTCCCACTAAAACCTAATCCATGGCCTAAGGCCAAAATGGAAAGATTGCAAAATCATATTCTAAAAATCAGGAAGCAGCTTCGGCTCTCCTATGTCTTGTCTGTGATATCACTTAAGTGGAAGCAGACGTTAAACACCAAGAAGAAGAAGAAGAAGAATGGAATTTCAGGGGGCGTTACAGGTGTGAAGTTGTATTTTGATAAAAAATATACGGTATTACAGATATTTTAGAATCGGAATTCAACACCTCAACTTATTTGGTGGAATTCACGTGGATATGGATAACAGAATTGCACGAATAATTGTTTGTTCCATCAGGATTTTCTTCAGACAATAGACAGCGAGAACTGGCATTAAAAATTATCTGATCAAACTTGTGGGACATAAAAACAGTATCTAAGGGGGCAGAGCTTATCTCCAAATCTCGGAACCATGAAATTCGGGGCAATGCTGTTAGTGAAACCTACCTGCATAAAAAGCACATAGGAAGAAGTTGGACACTATTCATGATAAAAAAAAAATAATTCAAAATGGGAATTATATGATTACATAATGTTTATGAATTTGTTATTTATTGAATAAAATGATTTACTTTGTTTTTCATCTCCCGAGGGAAAGGGTGGCCACGCAGAAAAACTATACTAATTAAAAATACATTATGTGTCCTGAAGTTAAACTATGTCGTGTGGACGACTTCACCAACGGGTGTGGACGACTCCTCCAAAGGGTGTGGACGACTTAGCCAGAATTTTCGTGTGTACGACTTTGCTTGTGGACGATTTGACTGGCATTCTGTCTGTCAACAGTGGCAATCACGTGGCATTCTCCCGTTAGTAATATTAATAAACTATGTTCTATATTTGTTGATACGAATTATGTCTAATATTTATAGTAGCCTAGCATAACAATACAAATCACTAAATTATTTCTATAAATTCTTATCGTAATCACGTGACATGAAAGGGAAATCCTCGCTTTCATCTTT
The DNA here is from genome assembly GCA_917208275.1 of Patella pellucida. NCBI lineage: Eukaryota > Metazoa > Mollusca > Gastropoda > Patellidae > Patella > Patella pellucida. Next base: position 32,606,640 of record OU795041.1, on the reverse strand, counting down.
CATTTCAGTCATACGTATCCCGTGTGATATTTTCCTGCATGCTGTTAGCCAATAGCTACTGTAAATTTTTCCGCGTTAAGATGGTCCTACCCAATGAAAATTTTTCGTTGTTGGTGCACGTAGTAATGGGATATGAATAACACAAAGAATAAACGATGACCAAGTGGTAATTTGACGTAAAATCTCAACCCGCTGTGTTATTAAACACTGTTCATTTCTCGACAACGTCCGGGAAAATAAATGTCTTGTCTAAAAATAAACTCCTTTCAAATCTAAATGGTAGTGTTCATTTTCAAAAACATCCCGAGAAACTGAACGGTCGTGAATTGGACGACCGGTTTAAAAACTAAACGATGTTTTTAAATCTACACGGTAGCACACAAACTGGGCGTTTTTTCATGAATCTTGGCGGCATTTAACACATTCTGGACGGCAATCTGTTAACTGGATACGTGTTTTAGATTCTGGGTGGTAAGGTTAGTTTTTTTCCTTTTTTCGTAAAATCTGGACGATATCCGGTCACATGTAAGCTACATTTTTGGTTTACGGTGTGCTTTTGCTTTTTAAAAAGACGTGGGGAATATGGCTACAGCAACCGGCTTTATAAAACAAATCCTAAATTACGAAACAAATTTATTCTATATTCTTTGAATGGCATTTAGTAAAACAGATTATTCCATAGTCAGGGATTAAGGAATCAGCCAAGCGTTAATGAATACACACACCGACTGTATATAGGTAATTAAGGAATAAACATTCCGAATATGCATTTGTACACTGTGACGTCACTAGGGACTGAGGGGATTAAGACTGTTTTCGATAATTGGCCAATTCGTTTTTACGGGAAGTCTATATTTGCGACTTTGGGTCAAGATAGCTAGTTTTAATTTTAATCAGATTGATGTTAACTTTCCGTAATGTGGATATAGTAACCATTATCTACCCATAACCAAAGAATCTCACGATCATCTTATGTGCACTTTAAATCCGCAGTCGTTTGCCCATGTCATGAATTTGTCTAAGGCCTTTTGCATGTTCTTTTGCAGTTCACAAAAGCTCGTCCCGTTCCTCCATATAGTACTGTCATCAGCAAATTTAGCCAAGTCAGTTCTGGAATCGAGGTAGGACGATTTGTGAATGTCATTGATGATCATGATGTTGAAGAGAGTGGGACTGATAACAGACCCCTGAGGCGTGCCATTTTCTAATGTTTGCTCGGCACTCTGGAATCTGCCAACATTCACCTGTATCCTTCTATCGCTCAGAAAGCTTTTAATCCACCGAAACATTATGCCCGTTATACCGATACGTCCTAACTTGAAGAGCAGCCCGTCTAACCAAACTAGATCGAAAGCCTTGGTCAGATCTACGAACACGGCACACAACAGGTTTCCCGAGAGAAGTGCCTGCGACATGACTTGCTGTAGTCTAACCAAGTGGTCCATTGTTGATTGTCCTTTCCTGAACCCACTTTGATTTTTGTCGATCAGTCGGTTGCTCTCCAGATAGAACTGTAGTAGAATATTAACCATTGTTTCCAAGGTTTTGCATAGTGTGGATGTCAAACTTACTGGTTAATATGATTCTGCCTTTTTCTTCTCTTTCCCCGGCTTCAGTAGAGAGATGACGTTTGCTTTTCGCCATTCTCTAGGTACCTCTCCCGTCGGCCAGGATGTGTTGAAGAAGTTCAGTAGTATCGTTTTAGCGTTTCTAGGTAAATGTTTGAGCATGGAGTACTTTACTTTGTCCTCACCAGCCGCACTATCCTTCTTGAGTGAAAGAGCCTTATTTATCTCTCCCTAAGAGAAGGGTAGATTGATTGGGTCAGCCACTTCATTAGATTCATTTACTCATGAAGGGTGCTGCGAGTAAAAGATTTCCTTCCTCTTCAGAAACTCTGGTGATTGGTTTTCATCTTTGCTTGCGTCTGCAAATGTTTTTGCAAGTAGATCTGCCTTTTCATTGCCGTTGGTAACGTACTTATCTCCATCTTCAAGGTTTGGTATGTTGAATGTTCTGTGTTTCCCGTTCATGGCATTCAGTTTCTTCCAGACAGCACCTGTTTGCGTGTTTTTATTCAACGCATTACAGAATGTCATCCAGTGCCCACTTTGTGCCTTCTTTATGGTGTCTCTTTATGCAGCGTATTTCAACTTTAGGTAGTTTTGGTGGTTGATCTCATTGTGGTGGCGTTTCCGTAGGTGGAGTGCCTTCCTTCTTTTGTTAACCGCCTTCTGACATTCCAGTGACCACCAAGGCTTTCTAGTCCTTGGTTTCCCACCAGAAGTCTTTGGAATGGAGTCGTTTGCGGCACCTATAATAGAACTCATGATGTTGGCAGCGTACACATCGATGTTGGCATCGATGATGTCTTCTTCCTTCCACTCAAGGCCGCCTACACGGAATTTGACCCAATCAGCTTCTTTCATTATCCAATTGGCTCTCCCAAGTTATAGACTTCCCTGGGTGCTTCAGTCTGAATGCAGAGTTCTATCAGGAGATGGTCACTGCCAAGTGTTTCATCTTCGTGTACTTGCCAGTCGCAGCGGTTTGCCATACCAAGCGTACAGAACGTGAGATCTAGGTGGGAAGGTGGGGCATTTCCTCCGACAAAAGTAGGACTCTCATCGTTCAGTAAGCAAAGGTTGTTTCCTTCTATTATTGAGCATAGGCTAGTCCCCCGACAGTCATTCCTCGGCGACCGCCACAGAACGTGTTTTGTGTTGAAATCTCCGCAAAACACAGATGTGCCCTGTGGAAGCTGGTCGAGAAGTGACTGGAAGTCAACTGTTGTTTTCGTGACATCTGGGGGAACATAGACATTCACTTTTGTCAAATTTGTATTATTGCTCAATGTGATGGCTATGCCCATTGCTTCTAGAAGGCCCTCTATGTCCAGTAAAACAGAAGTATAATTTAAGTTGTCACAGACATAGATGGCGAGCCCGCCGCCACGTGTCGTGCTGTTCGGTCTGTCCCTTCTCTCGCAAGTATATCCGGGTAGGTAGATGTCGTTTTTGGTTGGTAGTAGCTCTGTTTCTTGGAGGCATATTACATCTTTGGGGTTGCGTGTGATGTATTTTCTCAGCTCAGCACATCTGCTGGCCAGTCCGTTAACATTAAGTTGTAGAACTTTAACCTGGCCCGCCATGATGACTGTCCGGATGGATGCCTCTCAATGTTGGAATTCTATTGATCTACTGGTGTCTCGATTTCCATAGAAGGTACCTCATTGGTGTTCGCCTATGGTGTTGCGACCGACAAGCAACTAGAAACACCGCCAGTGTTCGCCTTTGGTTTTACCATCGACGAGCAACTGGAAATATCTCCAGTACTGTAGTGGCGAACATGAGATATCCTCCTATGTAATGCAAGATTTACCTCTTGATCGTTCTTCTCGTCGTCATGTCTATATCTCTTTTTAACTGCGTTGATCGAGTTGACTAGGGTGATTAGGGTGTCTGCGTTTACCATATACGCACGGAGTTTGCCTAGGAGGCTTGCCGTTTTTGTAGTTTTGTCTTCGTCTGACACTGCCACCTTTAGGAATTCAATCATGAAGCTCATGAAACCACTTTCTGTTTTGAATTTAGGAAAAAAAGTGAGTCTCATCAACTTTCATTTTTGCTTGTTCCTTTTTCTTTGGGTTGTTCTTTTTTTTTTTGGTCTTTGTAGTTGGTAGTTGTTCTGATTGGGGGGCCTTTTGGTTTTTTCCGGCGTCGATGTCGATGGAATTGGCTCCGTCCTTGGTTTATTAACCGATCTTTTATCGAACGCTCCTTTTTTTTAAGAATGAGCGCATCCTCGCTGAAACTCACTTTCTCCTTCCCCTGTATGATGTAGGCGTGGGTCCTTCTGGATAAGTATACTACTTTTAGTATTTCCGGCGCTTTATTGTTAAAAGTCAGGGCGACACTTCCCTGGTTTTTACCTTCAGCAACCTTAAACCGGTATACCCCCTTGACCGCATATCCTTTGTCTCTTAAATCTTCCAGGATCTCTTCTCCGTTATATTCGGAGGGAATCCCGTGTACCACCATCTTTTCAGTTAACAAGGTTGACGGCTGGGATACCCTCACTTCTATGCCGAGAAGAGATACCTGGTTCACTGCCCTGTCCATGTCCTCCTGTGATTTAAAAGCCAGTCGGACATGACCAGGGACAGTTACTCTGATGTCTGGGATATCTATAATACCCCAGGTCTTCTTTATCTCCTTCCCTATCACCGTTAGCTTGATCCCTGCGAAGGACTTGCCTTCGGTGGGCTTCACCTGAACGACGAAGGCTTGCTTCTCCCTCTTTTTAGTCACCGGAAAGGACGATGATGCCGGACTGCTATTAAAAGCCTCAACCATCGACATGTTGAGTTCAGCCACGGACTCCATTTCCCTTTTCCTGCTTCAAAAAAGTCTAAATTAAAAAGAAGGATCAACAAGAGATGGTTCTAATTGGTACTCTACAGTAGAGTGATGATTAAACAATAACTGTTTGATTTCCTACCTGGTGATCTACTGACCCTTTCCACACAGATCCACCAGTTAATCAGTTTTGATTATACTAATTGACTATAGGATCTTAATGTTTGTATAAGCCAATAGACAGAGCAGTTGTGATCGACTTGTTTTATTACCTGATGATCTGCTACTGACCCCTTCCACACAGATCCACGAGTTAATTGGTTTTGGTTATAACAATTAACTATAGGTTCCTAATGTTTGTATAAGTCAATAGACAGAGCAACTGTGAGATCGTTAACTCAACAAAGTCGAGTGAACACTTGATTAGATACCTTTGATCTGAGTATAGTTCAATCGCTTGAGCTAATCTCCGAACGCTTGGACACTGATTACCTAACAAAGCAATATAATTGAAACCCTTGACTGATATGACTAAGAGTAGTTGAGTGAAAAATATGAGAAATAACTACCAAAAAATATAATTTAAAAAAGAAAGTAGAATTAAACAGGAAAAAACAAAATGAAAAATAAACGGAAATATGATAAAGAAAATAAGCTATATCAAATTTAAAAAAGTAGAATAAACAAAAAACTAAAGTGAAAAATAAACTGAAATTTGAGGATAATAAGGCCAGACCAATTTTTTTTCTTGTTTTACGGATTTTTTCTGGAAAAATCTGTAAAGGCAGGAGGGAAAAAAAAAGAAAAAAGACCAAAATTGTGTACAGGGCAGGGAAGAAAAAAAGCAAGCCTAAGATAGAATTATCGACCTCATACATTCGATTAAGCACGTTAAAGACACCTCGGCAGTTAAAATCGGTTGTAAGAGTAGGCCATGTGCCACTGCCTTGGCAAAATTCACCCTCATTGCACATACTTGGCATATGCCTGTCTCTAATTAGCCTTACGGTGCATAAAAATGGGACGTTAAACTCCGTTTCATTTCATTTCCCTGCTTATAACCAAAACAACCTTTAACCCTTTGAAACCGTAGCACTGGTAAACCGGTGGAGTTCTTATTTGACCATAGGCCGTAGCACCGGTATACAGGTGTGAGGTCATGCATTGAACTATGAACTACATAAGTTCATTTCTTTTTAACCAATCACAATGCTTTTCCGTATTTAGCTCTCGCACATGTAAACAAAGATGTCAGCGCCCATGCAAATTGTTTTTGTTTGATATTTATGCGACAATTCGTTGATTGTTAGCATAAAACGAGCGAATCCAGAACCCGGAAGCTCGAAAGGAAAACAGCCTTATAAACAACGGTTTACTAGGACACAGGTTCTTGATCAATTCGAAGATTTTTCGGAATTAGACGCTGCAAACGATCAAGATTACCCAGAAAGTGATTTAGAATATAGCAGTGAAGAAAGCGAAGATAGTGATGTAGAATCGGCTGGCCCATCAAGTGGGTGGGTCCGCCCTGGTCTTTCTGGCGATGCAACCAACACAGGTTGGAGTAAAACCTACAAAGCTGCTAATGTCTCTTTTGATAATTCTGTTTGTGGGCCTAAGAATATTCCTCCAGAAATCACAACAATCTAGGCCTATAAAATGTTTAAAAGTATTTTATTTGTGTTTTCCTTAATTTGACGTCATATAGCCCAGGAGCCTAGGCCTGACGTCAAATAAGCTCCAGGAGGTCAGGGCTCTAAGGGTTAAGTGAACACATTTAATAAAAAACAACCTTTAAGTGAACACATTTAATAAAATAAAAGTTGAAACAGCTATTCTACAGTGTTAAAGTCTAGTGACATCGCTGTTTTGGGGCTCCTACTTGTTGTCTTAGTCTTTTTACATTTCTTTTCCCTTTCACTATGGCTTCCTTGCCATCATCTTTACATTTTTCTTAGTCTTTTTACATTTCTTTTCTCTCTCACTATGGCTTCCTTGCCATCATCTTTACATTTCACACACATCGGTCGAACAACACTGTATTGCGCTTGCAAGGTTTGAATGTTTTCATCTGCAGCAAAATCTGGAGCAACATCTCAATCCTTCTTGGACTATTATAGAACTATTATATTTGCTGGAATGTGGGAAGAGTGGGGAACCACATGTGAAAGAATTAAGTTCTTTGAGACGATCAACAGCTTGTTTCTCTATATATGTTAGTTTAGTTTCAGAGTACACACACCGTGGTTTCCTACATTCGACACCTAACACTGCATCTCTTACTTTAGTAGCATTGAGAATTTTTCTATTCTTTTTGTCAATTTCCTTATTTTGGGAAGACAGCATTAGCGAGGGCCTTGCCAAATCATTTGTTGCTTGTCCATAAACATTTTCGAATGATTCATATTTATTGTTGGATGCTACCACAGGATCTTATCAGGAAGTCTTGGTGGGTTAAAGAGACAGTAAGCACAGTTTTCTATCAGAGCATTCGCACATTTTTTAATTTGAAATGTGTAATTACGTAAACGACAGTGCTTCTTCATGAAATCTTGAAGTGTTGCTGATTTTTCTAGATCAGGTTTCGTTAGTTTGTTTTCAATCAGATTTTGGTCTATCGAATCCTTCACAATCTTAAAAAAGTCATCAATTACTTCTTGATTTGCAGATGGACTAATAACTATTGGTTCCCCTTTTAACTTCAAATGACCAAATCTCTCCTGCAACAATTCTATAACGGGTGATACTGATTGGATGAGACCCTCTTTAAACGCAGGGTATCGTCTTGCTGTGTCTCTGGCTGCTTTTAGACTATTTATACCCCTCATCTTCATTTCTAGATTGTCTGTCATATGTTCTCGAGAAAGACTCACATTATGCAAAGCAAGATTAAGATTAGAGTTAACTTGTTCCGCTAAATTTGCCCAACAACCCATAGGTGCAGTGCGTGCAGTTATAAGAAAATCTAAATCTAACCACATGAACATGCAGATAGCCGCTATTTGAACCGAACCAAATGTTGTCCGATGATCTGGGCCACCGTCTGTATACATGATCAAAATTGGGTGTTCAGCATTTACTTGGGTTTCATCCTGCCTATAATGTGTTCTTCCTATATTGGTTGTTTCACAACCATGGCGGATGGCATATGATGGACTGAAAACCTTATCTTTAACCGTCACAAAAGCTATTCCGTTGAAGAAGGAACTAGATGCAGCCTCAGGGATATCACATTTGAAAGTAACTGAGGGGATAGCACCACAAACATTGTAGTCATGGTCAAGAGCACTTATCGAAGGGCCTGATTTCGGAGCCAGAGAACGATTATGAGGTCTTACTCCTGTTCAAACTGGTAATCCTGGTTCTCCAATTGGCACAATAGCCGCCTTGTCATCCATCCACAAGAAATCTGTAAATTCTCTATATTTTACCGCAAAGGCTTTGATGTACTGTAGTTGTACTGCTACATATATAGTTACTATCCTCATGCTGACCTCGTATTTGTCTGGATTGAATGGTAAACTTAACTTCAAACCTTGCCGTATATCGCAGTGCTGTTATTGTGTTTGGGTTAGTTGGCCAGAATTGTAATATCACCCATTCGATTGATGGGATCGGAGTGTTTTCAGGCAACCGCTTTCTTATAATTGACACAGGGTCTTCAATAGATATTGCGTATGGTAAGTACATATGTTGACCATGACGTCTCTCATGTACAGCTAGATTTATTTCATTGAAATAATTGTCAAGTTCAGTCCAAAATATATCAAACTTTGAATTTCGAGCATTGCCGTTCATCTTTCTTAAATCCCATGTCAGTGACTGCTCTAGACTCTTAAAACATTTAGCCAAATTTTTAGCCAACTCAAAATTTTATTAGCCAATTCAGAAGGTTTTAGCCAAAATATTTTATATCATTTTTTTCATATGTTTGTTAATGCACGTGCGAGATAGTGTCTGAATTTTAAGAAGTTTAATGCTCTCGCGCTTAAGACATTGCGTAATGTATCAATATATTACTTAATGTCCCGCGCTCGACCATTAAACCACACTTATAGTACATATAGTTCACATTATGAAGAGAATGAATGCAGATAACAAAAAAATGTTTATAAGATAGAATATTTACTTCACACTTCACAGTCACGATTTAGTTCATCCTCATAACAGAAAAGACACGACGATTCTTTTAAGACAACACTGATCAATTTTCGATATTTAATTCACGTACCAGTACCTACTTCAAGTTCACGTCAGTTATATTCCAGAATAAATTACTGTATTCGTTTATTCGACGAAACGTTCGCGTTTCAGAAGTCTATAATATTTCTACTACATGTATTGTCATGATCAGTATCACAAAATGTTGTAGCCAAAATAAGCTGATACACTGTACGTACACGGCACCATGGTATTTCTTCCTAACACAATTTGTAGTTTTCTGTCTATCACGCAACTGTCACGTAACTTGCAAAAGTTTTTATTCATTCGCCAATATGATAGACACACGGAAAATAAAAATTGTGTACGATTATGATATATAGCCATCAATAAAAACGACAATATTTTTAAAATTAATCCTTTGTCAATATCAGAATTAGAATGTATTTAAAATATTTAAAAAATCATAACGGTAAGCGCTATTTACATGTAGAACTGGTTTATTGACCTAATTCGACACCAATAAGTCACGTGTCATTGGACTTGAAGATGCCATCAGGGAATGATTGTTTCTCGGTGTATTCGGTGTTCTATCAGGGGATTATATTTAATGAAGATTTACCTAACAACTGGTCAGTGAATCCATCAATGTATGATCCAGTTTTTGTTATATCTACCGGTACCTGGATAGTGAAATTCACGGGGCGCGGAAGACGCTCGATTTGCAAACCACGCCGACATCGTCTAGTTTCTTTCGCCACGTGGGTTTCAATTCATGGTCTTTCTTTATTTCTAAACTGAAATTTGTTTTCAACGATGCGGCCATATTATCGATATAAATATCGCTTGAACGTATCGTTACATAGCGGTGTATCGATATATTGACACATCCCTAGTCTCGAGACTCAATCTTTCAATGACTGATTTGCGACCTGTAAGATTGAGGCTAGTCATTAACGTACTAAAAATAGACACTCACTCCATCGAGCTTATCGAAAGAGGCGTTGAACAAGACGATTTTAAGATTAATATTAGCAGATTTACAAAATAACACTCTCGAAAATTCATTCGCCAACATTTTCGCCAGTATTAGTATCATCACTTTATTCGCCAATAAAAATAATTGTAGTCATTGGCGATTTGGCGAATGTCTAGGGCGGTCACTGCCATGTGAGTTCAGGATCATGGAGGGAGATAACTTCTTCCACACGTTTATCAATAACCTCCTGGTCTTCGGTTTCTGCAGATGAGCAGTCGTTAGTTAAAAATCTAGACAAATTTCTGAGGACTGCTTTGGGTGAATTTGTAGCTTGTACATATTTGTTGAGGAACTGTTGTCTGATGGATCGTGTGGAAAATGTAGGTATATATTCACTTATTTGCTGTACAGTTTTAACTGTTTTATCATCTGATCTTTCATCTTCGGGTGGAAGCTTCCAATTAAAATAATATTCCCCAAGTAATTACCATGAAAATATGTGTAATGGGCGACAGGATACGGAAGTTGCATATGTTCTAACCATGAACGCCTGTCAAATCGGTCTTCTGGTAAAAATTCAACCAAATCAAGGAATTCATAAGGTTCTTTCACAGACAAGGTTGCATCTAATGCCATGTAATCAGCTCTAATTGGATCTGTGAGTTTTTGGATTGGGGTTAATGAAAAATTGATGTTTGGATTCCTCAGTGGTTCCATGGAAGCATTGCGCGCTTGTGATCGAATGTTCTGTTGACATAAAAAGTTGGCATACTTCTTCAATATGTTAATCAAGCCTTCCACAGCATTGAATAATTTAGTAAACTTCATGGTCCATGGAATCATTAAAAAATCTGACATTTCATCTATCAATGACCTAAGCTTACTCCCTTGCATCTGAAATTATGAAATAGAAGAGGTTACCAAAGGAACAACAAAGAAAATCAAATTCCGTAACAAAATGAAGCCCGTTTTATTCGCTGAACACTAATTTTTTCAACAAACTTTCAGATTATCATCTTACACTCCAATATACTAAATCTTGTCAAACACTTGATGATGCCACTCTACAACTTGGTGTCAATTTGCCATCTCTTAAAACTCATTCGGTCCAGTAGTCGTGTCAAAGCGACCTAATTATCCACTGAATCTCACCGACTTACCCCGCCAGGCGTTGACCTAGTTTTAAGTCAGACATCCGCTGAACGTCTCGCAGCGACATTTCACATGTACTGTTTTATTGATCAATAAAGTTATAAAAAATTGCCGATTGTCTTTCCAAAAATGGCCATCCAATAAACAGATAGTTTGAACTTATGATTGGCATCAAAAAATGTACACGTTACAACAACGGTTTAGGTGCTAAAAGGTCGCGAGTTCACGAGAAAATTCTGTTCATATCGGTAGCCATTTTAAACGGCCGTCCGCTAAGTACTATTTTATTGATCAATAATAAGAAACAAGAAGTTATAAACAAAAGTCGTTTGACTTTCCAAAAGTTGTAATCTTATAAAACAATAGTTACAGCTATTGATTGGGGTCATAAAATGTTTACTTCACAACAAGGTGTTAGGTCTTAAACTCGAGTGAAAAAAATGGATAAAATTTTCAAGTTCAACACCTGCGGTCGGCTTCTTTCATGCACTTTTTTTATTGAGCAATAAAGTTATATAAGAAAAACTGATTTGCTTCCCAAAAGTAAATTAGCCCATAGAAATATAGTTTAATTTTACAACTAATGGTTGAACTTTATTGAAGTCATAAAATTTACGACACAAGACCGGATTTGGGGGGTTAAGGTCATGAACTCTGACTCTATAGAATTAGAAAATTATTTTCGAGGCCGCCATTTTAAATGGTAGTAGATTAATTCTTACGCTTTGTTTTATAATAAATTCTTCGTTATGGGAAGTGATTTCGACTCTGACTTCGAAGGATTTTTTTACTGGAACATATATTAGACGTAGAAATTAGCAATAATAGTATCCTGGACAACGAATTGACTGACAATTCGAGTGAAGAACAAGACGGCTACCAAATAGCTAAACTAAAATGTCGGATATTCTTTCGAGATTTTATTTGGAATGACACGCCGAATTCGGTATATGCCAATCATTTGTACGTCCAAAGCCAGGGCCAACAGATATATTAAAACGTAAGAAGAACGAATTTGATTTTATTAGTTTATTTTTTGGATTGAATATGTTCGCATTGGTGACCGCCGAAACCAATAAATATCCCGCTGAAGTGAAAAAATCAATGAGATTGAGAGGTTCGAAAAAAAATTATTCGACGTACGTAACGGCTGAAGAAATTCGCAATTGACAACTTTATTTACAGTGCTAATCCTAAAAACGTATTGAGGACTAAAAAAAATAATCAAGTGTGCTTACTGTTTGATGCATGAAGCATAAAAATATAACTTTATAATTCATAAACGAAGCCTCTTATTTATTTTACACAGCTCTTCGTTTTATAATAAAGAATAACTTTGCTAATATTGGGTATTTTTATTTATAAAAAATATCCTTGTAAAGCCTGATTTTATTTCTACATTTGGTAATATACACATTTTTTGATTGGAGAAATAGTTTTTGTTCTATTTTATGTTATCTGCAATATGTGAGATTAATGGATAATCCTTTAATTAACACGAGGGATAGGGGCTATAGTCTGGTTAATTGGCTTAGGAGATTAAGCAGTAATTAACATAACTAGCTCTAGGGGTCAATGAGTTAAGGAGAGTCCACATAGCTAATATTCTTTTGGTAAGCTTTGTTGATTTAATTGATTTGTTGTCCACAACTCCTACAGAGTGAATAAATTCTAGCCTTGTTCTACAAAACAAAATTACCTACCTGGGGAGGTCCTTTGTGACAGGCCTTGTTATCATTATATCCAGAAAATGTTTGTAATATATCTGGAATTTGTAATCCACGATCTTTAAACTTATGATGCTGTGAAGTAATATACCATAATGTATTGTGGAGTGTGCTGACAAATTGCTTCCCAAGACTATTAACATTATGGGCTGTGAATCCAACATTCATTTCTCTCAACCTACTAAGAATGTCATTAAACAGCATATGGTCTTTTCTAAGATTGTTATAATTTTTTGAGGGGGGTTTGGACATCATTTCATCAAAAGCATTTTTTCCCTGCTTATCGTTATCACCACTTGAAGGAGTTGAGTTTGATGTTGAACCATTGACTTTCACTTTGCAAACAAGAAAGACTGTTACAAACATCAGATTAAAACCTACGATGACATGGAGGGGTGTTGATGCGTCTACGATGTTACCATTTGTCGTAACGTCTGAACTGGGAGCGGAATCAAAGGCCATAATTTTTTCGATGCGTAGTCCATCATCATTGGCAATGCTGGACGTGGAAGAAGTGAGAAGTAGGCCCACTCCTACTAAAATAGCGTGAAACCATTGTGGAGCTTGAAAGGCGAAATCAAATGTCACCAACAACATGCCTAGATTAGTCGTATTGAACCATCATGGCGAATTTATTGGCCAAAGAGGAAGTGAAAACATATTTCATTGGCTGGTTATAAGTAGGATTAATAAAAGAATGCACACGATTGGCTAGGTGAAAACTGGACGGGTATTCTACGGAAAGAACCGAATGGTCACGGAATGTCACCGATTACATTAGTAGAGTAGACGTAGCGTTTGGACGAGCGAGGCTATCATTGCCAAGGTTCATGGAGGCAGCGTTTATGTGAATACTTTCGTTCGAGAGGTGGGGCGTCGATATTATTCTTCTAAGGGGTCCCGCTAATGGGCGAATCATAAGGCGCAGAAATCGCTATAACACGGTCAATGTCGCTATACAGACCCTCAATAGTGACATGATGTCGCATCTGAAAATTGGGATTTCAGTCGGTATTTTAACATAAACTGTTACAATTTATAATAGTCTAGTGTTTTGACAATATTATGTAAGCTCACATGTCCAACACTGATTAATTATCTGACCAATAGAATTAGCACCCTTCTATGACGATCACAGATTAATCAACACCAATAAAATAAATAACGGCTCACCATCCTCACGTTCGTAAAACATACGCCGCAACTTTCATTTCTTTTTTTATAAGCTACCAGGTGTTTTCATTGGCTAACTGATGTAGCTAATCCAATCATTGACTTCGTTACATTATCACATGTGTTGATTATACATGCTCGGGGCCATGACTTCTCATCAAGTGAGCCGGCTTTCTCAGGTCTTGGCCCGGAAACATGTACAATTATTACCTGACTATCATCGGCTTGTCAGGTATATAATAAGCAAACAGATTCAATAAATAATATATTTTCGGCAAGAATCTTGAAGTCGCGGTAAATTCCCGAATGTCGCCCAAATCCGAATTTTTTGCAACATGGTGTCGCTACAAGCTAGCGGCTATTCGTATTGACAATATTGCGTGCACTACCATTTTCATTACTTTTACTGTTACTAAATTTCGTCAGTTCTAGAAGTCCAGAAGCCGATTGTTTTTTTGATCGGGGATTGAAGGTTGATTTTTTTTTTTCATCGGACCCAATTCTGTTGGTTTTTTTTGGGAATTTCTAGAAATTCAGGTCGGTGGATCCGTAAAACAAGAGAATAAATTGGTCTGGCCTAATAAAAAAAAAGAAGACTATATCAAAGTTAAAAAAGAATAGAAAGTAAAAAACCAAAATAACCAAAATAAGAAATAAACACAGGTATGAAGCTAATGAAAAAAGAAGAATAACTAAAATCAAGAGTAAATAAAGAAAGTATATATATGCTAACTAAATGTAAAAAAGAAAGAAAAGAAATGAAACTTATACCTTATTCAGGTAAAAGAAAAATATGAATAAAAGACACCCTTGGGACTAAAAAATCTTTGTAGAGTCTTACTCTTAAAGTCTATTGGAGAGTCTTTCTTGAGTCTTAGCTAGGCTACTTTATCTAGGATAAATTTAGTCAATAGCAGTGTCGGGATTTCAGCCGTATATTCCGGACGTGTCCGAATTTTTTTTCCGAACGCACTCTATTGTCCGACCAAGAATATGCCCATGTTGTCTAGCTTTTATGAGAAAAAAAGCCATTTTTGGGCCGCCATTTTAAAAACCACATGACCAGCTCAAAATGACGTCACAGAACAAAAATTTCACCAGATTCGGATTCAGCAGCCAAAATCGCCTTAGAAAACACTCGTTCCGAAAATTCGAACTCTATTTGCCCACCCCTAGTCTTAAAGTCTATTGGGGAGTCTTTCTTGAGTCTTAGCTAGGCTACTTTATCTAGGATAAATTTAGTCAATAGCAGTGTCGGGATTTCAGCCGTATATTCCGGACTTGTCCGAATTTTTTTTCCGAACGCACTCTATTGTCTGACCGTGAATATGCCCATGGTGAATAATATTCAAAATTCCAAAATTAATATATAGTGTACTGACTAGTACTAAGGGTATAACTACCACTCAACCCGATTATCGTTGACAATAGGCTGGATTGATTAGGTAATTAAGTGATCAACGTATTTATCGTGTTATACCGACTATAAACCTACCTTGATTGATTGATTACTTAATCTGCCTTGATTGACTGACTTTATCCTTTGTCTGACTATTCATCAAGTGATTATAATTTTAATCTTCGTCTTAGCCACGTGGTTTCTGCATTGTCGGACATTTTAATCGCATTGATGTGAGCCGACAATATGTATAAACTAGTCATAATTGTCACATATCGAAGGGTATATAACGCCCGAATCAAAAGACAGTCATTATAAGTCGTCTGCGATATCACTTTGGTGGAAGCGATCCGTTAAATAAAGCTATTTTACACACATACATATCCGAACAATAGAGGACATTGCTAACTTTGTTTCTGACCGACCGCGGTTACCGCACTCGGCAAACCTTGGCAGGTTCCGTTACTCTATATCCAGCTTCGGCTGTATGACGGTAAATGATATGTACCTACGAACTTGTCGGTTTTAGAAAGAAGTTATCAAAATTGCATCGTCGAAGCGTGTTTAGAATTTTCAGAGTAAAGTTTCCTTGTTTGGAGAAAATCTGATTAAACTTGAAAGAAAAACAGTTAAACACGGTACGATAACTTAACTGGCTTGGTGTAGGGTACCAGAATCTACCGAGGTTTGCCGAATGCTAACCGGTATAAGAAATCTGGCGAGAGGCGTGAAATTATGAAATGAATACGTGGCCCAAATATAAGCGTCTAATGTCGAAGAAAATATTCTATTTTGATGGCATTTTATGGCATTTATGATCATATTATGAAAGGGGTTTATGTTTTTAAATAAATAAATAAACACGCCAAGAAATGTTGACGAATATTTCGACTGGAATAACGTAAGTGTAGCTAATTGCGGGGCCCGTTACTTGTTTTAGAGCGCGTGCTAGAGTTGGTGCCTCTCGCTCGTTGTAGAGCGAGGTTTATGGCTAAATAAATTGTCAATTTTTTGCCTTCCGTATATATATATCGAAACGGAGTAGAAGACGAATGTCAGACTTTGCTGAAAAATGTATCAACATATGACCCGAAAAATACGGTAAAAATACGCTTTCATTCTATGGTATTACGATGTCATGTAATTAATTATAAGCAGAGTCATTGACATAAATTTGATTGCCGTACGGGAATTAAACATAAAAAACCCTGAGGGGCACTTATTGTTTTTATACACCCACATTGAAATGTGGTCGTATATTGCCGTCGCCCCCGTCCAGCCGTCGGTCCGGCGTCCACAATTGCTTGTGAAAATTTCAATTGATAGAAACAGGAAACACAAACCAAATACAGACGATTTGATGGGATCACTTTTGACTAAGTCAAAATGATGCATTTGATATTCAGATAGGTTGGTATGAAATAATTAATAAAATACAATATCAAAAAACCAGTTTAGCCAAATGGGTTAAATGATTTAAATCCAGGGGGTTTCAAAATTATTCATAATCATACATAATTTACCTAACTTTTAGTTAAAGATATAACTGAATATAAATCCAATAAACCATTTTTTCACCAAATATGTGTAGTTTAATCATCAAATAGGCTGAATATAAAATTTCAATGTGATTTGCCCAGCGGTTTAGACACAATACGAATTTCAATTTCAATTTTCTCGACACTCACGGAAACAAAATTAACGAGCCTACAAGCCTGGCGTGACGTAATCTCAGGAACACGTCAACAATGTCAGGCATATTATTATGCTGTGATTCATAGAGAGAGCCGGTATTGGCGACGGTTCTGCGAGCGTTCAAAGCCATTCAACCGATCGCAGTAACTCTAGTGTCTTTGATTTGTATGATGGGGTGTCCGACGATCTTTTGAACTCGGTGACGGGGCCGATTCAACCATAATTTATGTTCGAACCGCAAATAATTATCACGTAATTTTGTTGGTTTGCCAATTTTGTTAGCTTGATAATGTTGAATACAAGCGAGTGAATTGGATTAAATAGTTATTCATTTGTGCCTCACTTCAAACAAATGTTGTGATCTTCGCTCATCTTTTTTAAAAAAAAAATGTCATAAATAATGCAACAGCTAGGGAGAGTTGTAAAATGACGAAGAAGGGACGACTGGCTGTCATCACTGCCAGTAGAGTAGCTCACGTAAACTGCGCTCCGTCTTTATAAACAGGTATGTTGAAAATGCATTAGGCCTATAATTCATACAATCAAGTCATCGTTTATTTGAGAAACATAAATGAAGCGATTTACAAAATAATAATATAAGGAATTACGTACAGACCCTTTTGTATACTAATATATTATACAGGTCTACTTCGCTAAACAACAATGTCAGGAATGTGAATGAATTTCAAACAGTTGTATGGGCTATATTTCAGTGAGCACAACTATAATTTTACAATGTTGGGGAACTAATAAAATAAAAGTACAAAATGATGAATAGGCCTACTGGTATTTTGTCTTTAAATTTAAATTATTTGATCTAATTCAAAGTAAAGTGTACAACTAATCAGAATATCAATATCACTCAGTGGAATTTTTATTTTGAACATTATTTCTTTGTAATCAAGAAGAAAAGGATATCCGATTTGTGGCATTGAAGGAGTGGATTTGTATATGAATTAGGGCCTTGTTTGACTAAAATTAAAAGAGCTATCGTGTGAATAATGCTGGTTGAAGAAAGTCTTTCTTGGTGTGCCAATTCCCTTGGCATTACCTGAACTTGATGGTACTTCCTTCGTATTGAGTATGATTTGAATATAAACCCATCTGTAAAGTCATAGTCTGTAAAATCTGATGCCAACTTCCTTTCTAATTTATGCATAAATTATATTATTATAACTAAAACTGCATTTCTCTTATTCGACTGTAAATTGTTTTTTGTAAATTGTAGACACAGAAATCCCTGAAGAAACTCTATTTTATTGTCAAACATGCTACTACTACTAATTAATATGTATTTTTTTTTCAGACCAATAATACAAAAGCCATTGTATTTAATTGTATGAAGAACTTTCATTTGATGTGCACATGAAATTTCTATATCATGGAATACAGACAATAAAATATAATACCTAAATAGTGTTCATTCATCCCTAAATCCTAACTTTAAAACAATTGATGCACGAAATGAAAAGCAGGCTGTTATATGCAGTGCCTGAAAGACTTTGAAATTAATTTCTTGGGAAGAATTGGAATACACTTAAAGCTATGAACTATACATTATACACTTCCAGTTACACATTTCTATTTTTTGGAAATAATTTCAATAAATATAATGAATGAAATCAATGGATTATTGTGAATTATTTCTATAATTTAACTGAATATTTATTTATATTCAATTCATAAGACATGCAGCTCTTGCCTGTACTGGGACAGACGTATTCAGTAAACTGTAAAATTTACAACTCCCTCTATGATTGCATAAAACCATTTATTGTAACTTTTACACACAGATCACAATTTACAATAGATTGAATGAAAATATATCTAACATTGTTTCCGGCATAAATCTGACAATGTTTTTCTAAACAACAAATGTGTGAAACATTTCTTGTCAAAAATTTATACAAACTTCAGGTTCAATGTGAATGCAACTATGGTATATTTTCTTGGGCAAATTTTCGAAATCCCAAAAACATTAGCTTCACACAGTGTCACTTCACTGTCAGGAATCAGGATAGTTCAGAACAGTTATGTCTTTAGATTTTGTGGGTCTCTATTATATTGCCAATACACACAATACAAACGTTCAAATCCACAACTTTTCATATTTCAAATTTATTATTCCCATTTAAAAAAAGAAAAAATTATTCCATTCTGATATTATTAGTACTTGGTGCCAATCCAAACTTAGTCGTGATATTTAATGCAGTCCTTAATGCTTCCATGAACAGTATATGCAATGCTACCTGAAATGTAAAAATTTGAAATGAAATTCCTAGCCACACAACTGACTACAGGGGGAAAACAGGCAATTTTCTCAACAAACATCTGAATCAAAATCCAAATCTCCTTGATAGTGAGCAATTGCCTTCCTCCCTGTAAATTAATTTAACACATGACTTTTTGGGAGCTGGTAGTATTTTATTAAAATTTTAGAAATTTTTATAACATGCTCAGAGAATTCTGCCTAAATATTTGGACTTTTTTTGCGGCTGTTCACTGTTATAGAAATAGGTAGAGATATATAAAAATAAGGGCTAGTGTAGGCCTATATTATTTTAATTTTGCAAATTTTCACAAAATGTACCGGTAGTGACATTTTCTGCCTGCTTATCATGTTGTTTTTTTTTTTATGACTGATCATCTTTTTTTAGTTAGATCTACATGTAGGCCTATATGACAAGGCCTAGTATTATTTTAATTTTACAAATCTTCATAAAAGAGAATTCTTCAGCATATTGTTTTTTTTTTGACAGCTTATGACCGTTTTTTGGGAAATAGACAGGGCTATAGTATATAATGAGGCCTGGTAGTAGTAGTAGGTCTATTTATTTTACATTTACAAATCTTCACAAAATGCAGTGACATATTCTGCCTGCACATCACTTTTTTTTTAACACTGATCACCTTTTTATAGAAATATGTAGGCCTATTATATTACAAGGCCTAGTATTATTTTACTTTTACAAATCTTCATAAAAATCCCCAGAGAATTATGCCTGCATATTGTGACCTTTTTTGACAGCTGATCGATCACTGTTTTTAATTTTAGAAATAGGTAGGCCTATCACAATTAGTTTTGACTTGGAATAGATCGAATGAGATAAATTTATTTATTTATTCTAAATAGTTCAAAAAGGGCCTTACTTTTTCTGTGAACCACTTTCAACCTGGGCAACCGACGATAAAATTTCGAAACAATCTTCTGTAAAATGTTGTGAATATTCAATATAACAGCCGAGCCCGAACTGTTGTTTGGTTGTTTAGGTCCAACGAAGTTTGCCCTGGTAGTGTGCACAAACTTCGCCCACTGTCGTCGGGTGGCCGGATTCTTTGGGAAGTTATGCGTAGACAAACTACGGGTAGTATCGGTAGAGGCACTACACTACAGCCGAACAAAACACATCCGTTGACCATCTCAGCATAAAATGGCAGTAGAAAACGTCGCCACATTGCTGTCCATTCCTTCCTGAGATGACGTCAAAACCGAATGTTTCCGGAGATTGCCGAAGAATTTCGTTATTGTTGGATGGGCCTGATCGGTAGAAGAAAACGTTACAAAAACATACCCTCGTTACATAAAATCGGGTTTTTGTTTTTTTATATGTTGATTTTTGACTTTGTACGCCCGCTAAACCCCTAAATCGATGACATTCAGTTACATCTTTAAGCTAACCTTTCTTTCATGTTATGTGTATTGTATCTATGACGTCATCATTCCCATGATGTCATATCTTACTATGATGTCATAACTGACTTCTAGCCATTTTGAATTTGATTCTTTCATCCTTGAGAAAGTTGGCGTTTTTGCTAACGAAACGTTGGATAAAACGATGGTTTTTTGATATTGTATTTTATTAATTATTTCACAATTGCTCGTGGACGCTCTAGAGACTAAAGTTAATATCCAATTGACTTTAAATTTATACACAATGTTTAAGGTCATGAGACGAAGAAGACTATTGATTTTCAGCGATTTCCAATAATTGCTGTCAGAGTTATGGCCCTTGATCACTTGAAAAAATCTTGTAGACGCTCTAGAGGCTAAAGTTAATAACCGATTGATTTTAAATTTATACACAGTGTTTAAGGTCATGAGATGAAGAAGCCTATTGATTTTCAGCGATTTCCAATAATTACTGTCAGAGAAATGTCCCTTGATCACTTCAAAAAATCTTGTGGACGCTCTAGAGGCTAAAGTTAATAACGGATTGACTTTAAATTTACACACAGTGTTTAAGGTCATGAGACGAAGAAGCCTATTTATTTTGAGCGATTTTCAATGATTACTATCAGAGTTATGGCCCTTGATCACTTGAAAAAATCTTGTGGACCCCCCTTAAAGTTAATAACCGATTGACTTTAAATTTATACACAGAGTTTTAGGTCATAAGATGGAGAAGCCTATTGATTTTCAGCAATTTCCGATAATTACTGTCAGAGTTATGGCCCTTGATCACTTGAAAAAATCTTGTGGAGGCTAAAGTTAATAACCGATTGACTATAAATTTATACACAGTGTTTAAGGTCATGAGACGAAGAAGCCTATTGATTTTCAGCGATTTCCAAAAATTGCTGTCAGAGTTATGGCCCTTGATCACTTGAAAAAATCTTGTGTACGCTCTAGAGGCTAAAGTTTATAACAGATTGACTTTAAATTTTTACACAGTGTTTAAGATCATGAGACGAAGAATCCTATTGATTTTCATCAATTTCCGATATTTGCTGTCAGAGTTATGGCCCTTAATCACTTCAAAAAATCTTGTGGAGGCTAAAGTTAATAACCGATTGACTATAAATTTATACACAGTGTTTAAGGTCATGAGACGAAGAAGCCTATTGATTTTCAGCGATTTCCAAAAATTGCTGTCAGAGTTATGGCCCTTGATCACTTGAAAAAATCTTGTGTACGCTCTAGAGGCTAAAGTTTATAACAGATTGACTTTAAATTTTTACACAGTGTTTAAGATCATGAGACGAAGAATCCTAATGATTTTCATCAATTTCCGATATTTGCTGTCAGAGTTATGGCCCTTGATCACTTGAAAAAATCTTGTGGAGGCTAAAGTTAATAACCGATTGACTATAAATTTATACACAGTGTTTAAGGTCATGAGACGAAGAAGCCTATTGATTTTCAGCGATTTCCAAAAATTGCTGTCAGAGTTATGGCCCTTGATCACTTGAAAAAATCTTGTGTACGCTCTAGAGGCTAAAGTTTATAACAGATTGACTTTAAATTTTTACACAGTGTTTAAGATCATGAGACGAAGAATCCTATTGATTTTCATCAATTTCCGATATTTGCTGTCAGAGTTATGGCCCTTAATCACTTCAAAAAATCTTGTAGACGCTTTAGGATTTATAGTTAATATCCGATTGTCTTTAAATGTATACACAGTGTTGAAGGTCATGAAACGAAGTCTTTTGAGTGATAATTGTGATAATTTGAACAGCTAAATCCAGAATATTAAATGTTTCGTATACTAAACGTTAAAGCCAAACAAATTCCAATGATTTTCTGATAATTACATAATGAGTTGTTACTTTTAATCAGATTTTAGTGTATTATAAAATTTATAATACACTATTTAATCTTTCATTACCGAATAAAAGTAAAATATGCGACAACTCTTGTTGATTGCCCGGACGATTTAGCTGCTGTGGGCGTATGTTTCGTTGCCTGGCAACCTATGTTTTATTACGTATGAATTTGAATATTTTGTTGACACGTGATTCTTTATTGTGGTTTGAAAACGCCTGCTTAAATAACGATAAGAGTTGTGTCCCCTTATTTTCAGAAAAAGCGTACGACAGTTTAAATTTTGAAATCCCAACACTGGTCAATAGCTTTGGAGCTCTGATGCTTTACGTGTACGAAGACTAATTATTAACCTCTGAGTGCGATAAACTCACGAGAGTTAAACATGTACTGGCGCCCCAAAAATCACTGTCGCTCAGTACATTTCGAGGATAAAAGTTCACAAATTCGACCAATCAAATAATTAATGTTAATAACAAGAAAATTTATGAATCAAGTGTATGTTCAAAGGCATGCTTTTGTATTATACCCAGACATGTAACCCACAGGTGGGAATTAATAAGACAATGAGTTCGAACAATCTGGTTTCATATGGCACCCAGACGTGTGACGACATTTATGACTCATCACTAGATTCAAAACAACAATCGGCTGACCGAAATGCAAAAAGTCCATAATGTCAGAATGGAAATGGCTATTTCGTTGACAAAACTTTCGCACACGGTAAGACCATGCGTGTAAGTCTTAAAAATGTCGAAAATATTGATGAAGTAATGGATCGGTACAGCCATATTTCTGTTTATTTTAATATTTTAAAGCCTGTTTGATATTTGTTATTTTTATACGCCCACATTTTCATGTGGACGTATTATGTCGTCGCCCCTGTCCGTCCGTCCGTCCGTCCGTCCGTCCGTCCGTCCACAATTGTTTGTGGACTCTCTACAGGTCACAATTCTGGTCGGATTTTAATGAAACTTGAAATATAGGTTTATCCCCAAAAGATCTCGGCTGCTTTCGATATTGGCATGTATCGGATCAAAACTTCATGGATTATGGCCCCTGATTGTACGAAAAATCACGTTTTTAGCTTGTGGACCCTATAGAGGTCACAATTTTGAACCGATTTTGATGAAACTTGACATGCATGTTTATAACCCAAAGATCTTGGTTCCTTTCGATATTTGCGCCTATCGGAACGTAATTTCCTGAATTATGGCCCCTGATTGTCCGAAAAATCACCTATTTTTGCATGTGGTACCTCTGAAGGTCACAATTATATCACCGTTACACCCTAAGGAGGGTTGAGTTCAAATTTCGGGACAATCGGACCAAAATTACCATACAAAATGGCCGCCATTCGTACGCGAATACTGTTAAAAAATGGTATATCAAGGTTGTGGACCCTGTAGAGATCACAATTTTAATTCGATTTTGATGAAACTTGAAATGCATGGTTATAACCCAAAGATCTTGGGTCCTTTTGATATTTGCGCATATCGGATGGTAACTTCCTGAATTAATGCCCCTGATTATACGCAAAATCGCCTTTGTTTAGCTTGTGGTCCCTCTTGAGGTCACAATTATTATCCGATTTAAAAAATCGTTTGATTATATCACCGTTACACCCTAAAGAAGGATGAGTTTGAATTTTGGAAAAATCGGACCAAAATTGCCATACAAAATGGCTGCTGTTTGTACGCGAATACTGTTAAAAATTGTATTTTAAGGTTGTGGACCCTGTAGAGGTCACAATTTTAATTTCGATTTTGAGTAAACTTAAATTGCGTGTTTATAACCTAAATATCTTGATACTTTTCGATATTTGCGCATATCAAATTGTAACCTAATGAATTATGGCCTTTGATTGTAGGAAAAATCACTTTCGGTTTTGCTTGTTCTCTATCCATCTTTCGAAAATGTGGGCGTATCCTGCCTGGCAGCCGCTGGTTCTTTTTCAAATAGTAAACAAGCTTGATTAACCGATCACTGCTAATGGTTTTTCGTTAAACGGGATAATTGCAATCAACACACGGCCGCCATTCTCGTTAATTGACAACTCGTGTTTTCCCTCATCCATCAAAGAACCGCTAGGTTTATTTTCACATACTACAATAACATCGGGATTATCAGTTAATCTGCTTTAATTATCCCGCTATGATCATTGCCATTTCTTCTATTTTCCCGGAAAAAAACTTGCTTTCTACACACTTAATTTATCGATTGGTATTGCCATCTACGACAAGCTTGTCGAGGAATGCATGTCAAAGCGCAACTTATGATTATCGTTAACAATTTCTAGGGGCTTGTTTTTGTGTATGTCATTTTCAAATAAATTCATCAGCATATTATTCGTTTTTATACGCCCACATTTTCATCGCCCCTGTCCGTCTCGACCGTCCACAATTGTTTGTGGACTCTCTACAGGTCACAATTCTTGTCCGATTTTGATGAAACTTAAAATATAGGTTTATCCCCAAAAGA
Organism: Patella pellucida; assembly: GCA_917208275.1. Lineage (NCBI taxonomy): Eukaryota > Metazoa > Mollusca > Gastropoda > Patellidae > Patella > Patella pellucida. Next base: position 32,581,970 of record OU795041.1, on the reverse strand, counting down.
TCTCGGCTGCTTTCGATATTGGCATGTATCGGATCAAAACTTCATGGATTATGGCCCCTGATTGTACGAAAAATCACGTTTTTAACTTGTGGACCCTATAGAGCTCACAATTTTGAACCGATTTTAATGAAACTTGACATGCATGTTTATAACCCAAAGATCTCGGTTCCTTTCGATATTTGCGCCTATCGGAACGTAATTTCCTGAATTATGGCCCCTGATTGTCCAAAAAATCACCTATTTTAGCTCGTGGTACCTCTGGAGGTCACAATTATTATCCGATTTGAAAAACCGTTCGATTATGCCACCGTTACACCCTAAGAAAGGTTGAGTTCGAATTTCGGAAAAATCGGACCAAAATTACCATACAAAATGGCCGCCGTTCGTACACGAATACTGTTAAAAAATGGTATATCAAGGTTGTGGACCCTGTAGAGATCACAATTTTAATTCGATTTTGATGAAACTTGAAATGCATGGTTATAACCCAAAGATCTTGGTTCCTTTCGATGTTTGCGCATATCGGATCGTAACGTCCTGAATTATGACCCCTGATTATACGCAAAATCGTCTTTGTTTAGCTTGTGGTTCCTCTAGAGGTCACAATTATTATCCGATTTAAAAAATGGTTTGATTATATGACCGTTACACCCTAAGGAAGGGTGAGTTCGAATTTCGGAAAAATTGGACCAAAATTACCATACAAAATGGCCACCGTTCGTATGCGAATACTGTTGAAAAATGGTATATAAAGCTCGTCGACCCTGTAGAGGTCCCAATTTTAATTCGATTTTGACGAAACTTGAAATGCATGGATATTACCAAAAGATCTTGGGTCCTTTTGATATTTGCGCATATCGGATCTTAACTTCCTGAATTAATGCCCCTGATTATACGCAAAATCGCCTTTGTTTAGCTTGTGGTCCCTCTGGAGGTCACAATTATTATCTGATTTAAAAAATCATTTGATAATATCACCGTTACACCCTAAAGAAGATTGAATTTGAATTTCGGAAAAATCTGACCAAAATTGCCATACAAAATGGCCGCAGATCGTACACGAATACTGTTTAAAATGGTATATCAATGTTGTGGACCCTGTAGAGGTCACAATTTTAATTTGATTTTGATGAAACTTGAAATGAATGGATATAACCCAAAGATCTTGGTTCCTTTCGATATTTGCACATATCGGATTGTAACTTCCTGAATTATGGCCCCTGATTATACGCAAAATCGCCTTTGTTTAGCTTGTGGTTCCTCTAGAGGTCACAATTATTATCCGATTTAAAAAATGGTTTGATTATATCACCGTTACACCCTAAGGAAGGGTGAGTTTGAATTTCGGAAAAAATTTGACCAAAATTACCATACAAAATGGCCGCCGTTCGTATGCGAATACTGTTGAAAAATGGTATATCAAGCTCGTCGATCCTGTAGAGGTCCCAATTTTAATTCGATTTTGACGAAACTTGAAATGCATGGATATTACCCAAAGATCTTGGGTCCTTTTGATATTTGCGCATATCGGATCGTAACTTCCTGAATTAATACCCCTGATTATACGCAAAATCGCCTTTGTTTAGCTTGTGGTTAGTGATGTGCGGTTTTTAGGTTTAACCGAATAACCGCGGTTTTTACATATAAACCGAAAACCGAACCGAAAAAACAAAAAATAACAATGCGTTTCGGTTATTTTTCCAAATTCCTAAATTTTAATTTACCCATTTTTCGTTCCGGAAATGTTTTAGAAATTCCAAAATTTTAATGTAACCACCACTTTCGTTTTGAATTTAGATCAACCAGGCCCCCTATGTATAGAGTGTTTAATAGTTTAATAAGTCTGGACTGCCTAGACTATTTATTTTCTCAATTCGGTTAGGTTTATAATCCAAAATTTTATGCAACCCTTAGCCGGTTGTCAATAGTTAGGCACGATGGCTTCCTCAAGAAGTAAAATGTCTTCCAAGTCCATGGCTTTCTCACTACGAAAGATTGGATGCCAGTACATTTCTATGGACAGTACTAAATATAATGCAATCTTTGTGAAAAACATATTTCTGCTGAATTCGGAAACACATCCAACTTGAAGGTGCACCTAAATTAAGTTTGTCAAATCTTTTTTTTTACAGTAACGAGTCATAATTAAAGTCATCTTAACAGTAAAAATATGTTTGATATCTTTTCTGGCTTCCAAGTAGGCTATATATATAAGATAACTATAAATCAGTACATTTATAATACAGTTTTTAAATAAATAAAAAAACCGAAAACCGAAACCGAAACCGAGTTTTTTTGCCCCAGAAAAACCGAAAACCGAAACCGAAAGAAAATTTAAAAACCGCACAACACTACTTGTGGTCTTTCTGGAGGTCACAATTATTATCCGATTTAAAAAATCGTTTGATCATATCACCGTTACAAGCTAAGGAAGGTTGAGTACAAATTTCGGGAAAATAGGACCAAAATTACAATTCAAAATGGCTGCTGTTTGTACGCGAATACTGTTAAAAAATGGTATTTCAAGGTTGTGGACCCTGTAGAGATCACAATTTTAATTTCGATTTTGATGAAACTTAAATTGCGTGTTTATAACCTAAATATCTTGATATTTTTCGATATTTGCGCATATCAAATTGTAACTTAATGAATTATGGCCTTTGATTGTAGGAAAAATCACTTTCGGTTTTGCTTGTTCTCTATCCATCTCTCGAAAATGTGGGCGTATCCTGCCTGGCAGCCGCTGGTTAACAAATTTATACAACTTTTATGGGAAACTATGATTATCAAAGAACCGTAAGTGCAACTAATGTTTTATCCTTTGGTTGAGCCTTTTAGTTCATGTTAATAATTCTTTTTTTTAAGTGTTTTGGCTTGGCCTATTTCTCATAAATTCATCGGCAACTTTTCTATATAAAAAGTACCCAGATAGACAGGTATCAGCCGTGTTTTTCTTATCAATTGAATAGTAACAGACAACTGATATAAATAAAAGACAACTAATAATGTTTTAATTTCTTTATTAAAGCAAATCTGGAATGTGAACTCTTATGAAAATATTTTCTCATTTCAAAAAGTCTTGAAGTTAAAATCTTGAAATGAAAATGTCCAGAAAAATATAATGAATTATCATCATTATTACACCAGAGGGCGTTAGCGCATGTGTACAACTTTGATTCAGACTATAGATTAGAAATCAAAAGTAGACTTTTCCACGAGTGAAAGTGGGGCCCTGTTGTGTTTACAGTAATTAGTTGCATGAAACATAAATAAAGCTTGATATACATGTATAATAACAATACAAATAACTTCTATAATTTAAACATCTAGAAAAATTAGGACGAAGGCCTTTCTTAGATATTTGCTGTTATTTGTTTACTTTTTCATATGTTTACGAATTAGCCCTACACGTGTTTCGATGATAATGCTGTGTTTTAAATGTTATTATATCTCAAGCTTAATTTCTGTTTCATGCAACTAATTAATGTTATCACAACAGGGGCCCACTTCCACTCATGGAGAAGTCTGCTTTTTTTAAAAACAATATTTTATTCAGATATTGAAGGGATTGAGGAACAGGCGCAGTCTATATGACGTCTACTCTTGATTTCTTATCTATAGTCTGTATCAAAGTTGTACACATTAGCTAACGCCCTCTGGTCTAATAATGTAGATAACATCATTATTTTTTTCTGGACATTTTAATTTCAAGATTTTAACTTCAAGACTTTTTGAAACGTAGACATTTTTTTTTTCATAAGAGTTCAAATTCCAGATTTTTTTTTAGATACTTTCAGAAACAAATGAATTGATTTCTTTTTCGTGTAAAATTAAGAAATTATTTTTTAATTTTAATATTTAATGATATATAAAATTTACCGATACGCCGAAAAATGAAACAAAGTCAATGTGTTGTTTAATAAATAAAATGTTGATTTTAAGCATGAAATGTTGACATAAGAATGTAGAACAAGAATCATTAGTTTAGAATGTTGCGTTCTTGTCTAAAATGTTCAAACTGGAATGTAGAAACAAGAATCATGAATATTGTCCCATTTGGTCTTCCATACTAATCACCGGAAGTAGTCAAGAAAGGTATCCACAGTTAGACAAAATTGTGAAAAAAGTGTGTCTGTGCGTAAAATGCGATGTATCGATTGGGTTTTTTTACTGAGTAGTTAAATGATTATGTTGTTTTATAACCAATTGAACTGTCTATCAGATGATTCTACGTACAGTGACAAGTTTCTATCAAAAATTGAAAAAGTTATAGGACTTTAAAATGTGACGTATTTTACTATTTGATGCATGTTCCTCGGAAACGCTGCACAGATTTTTCTAAAACTTCTTCAATCGAGAGGCTAACCCGTGCTGTATTGTGTGAAACCATTGTACAATTTCTCTAAATGTCATAAGTAGTCGAAAAAAAAGATTGAAAATCCAAAACGTCGTATTTTTACGATTTGGACCATTTTTAGAAGGATTTTTCTCGAAAAGTCATCGTAATATCTATGTTAAGACTTGTTTTATGGAGAGTCTTATTTGTAGTCTGATATATGAAACCATTGCGCCACAGTCCTAAATATCAGGAGTGGGAAAACAAAGGGATCGAAAATTGAAAACGGCATCTTTCATTGCAGTAAGAGCGGATACAATCTGTACGTATAACCAAGTATAACAAAAGTATAGAGCATATAGAGAGAGCTATTTTTCAAAGTGGCAATTTTTAAAATAAAGGTGTTTTACTTCTTGTTGAAACGTCGCAGTGAAATAAACTAGAGTAATTGTTATTCCATAAATAGTGTGTTATTTGAGTGATGCGTTGTGCCAGCTAAACACCGAGAAATTGCGATACAAATTAATCAATCATCCCAACAAGAACTTTGTATCGTATCTGATAACAGGATTTGAAAATGGTTTTGTATAAAGACATTCCAAATATGGAATGCAAAAATCTGTTATCAGCATTACAAGATAAGGAATCGGTTGATAAGTCAAGAAGTCAACAAAGGTTACAGGTTACCTCATGGGACCCTTCACAGAACTACCCTTTTCTAATTACCGTGTGAGCCTGATAGGTATAGCAGAAGGGAAATACTCCGGAAAGAAGCGCTTGATCGTGGACCTATTGTCGCCACACGATAACGACCAGCACATGAGCATCAACAATCTGATCGACAAAGGGTCATGTTCACTAACATACGTTTGTATAGACGACGCAATCAAGTCTATAGTTGTATGCGGCAAGGTGCTATTCTCAATAAAACAGACATCACAGACGCTTTTAACCAAATACCCATCAGGGTTGACCAGTATCATTTGTTTTGCATTAAGTGGAGAGATTTTTATTATTCTGTGCAATCATTTTTCAGTTCCCGCTCGTCACCACAAATTTTTGATACTTTGTCGCAAGCTATCTGCTGGATAGCCACAAACAATTACAATATACCTATCATCTACCATTTAAAAGATGACTTTCTAACCATACAACCAGCTACTACAGCAGGAGATAGGACAATGGCAGTTCTCACCATGATATTCAATCGTCTGCGTATTCCAATATCTCCTAAGAAAACAGTAGGACCTACCACCTGTTTGCAATTACTTAGGAATAATTCTAGACACTGGTGACTGACAAAATGGAAGCTCGATTATCAGACGTCAAGGTCCAAAGGATAATCGCTTTCATCAAAGAATTTCTCTCCGGACTCCTGTTACCACTGTTTGTCGTGTATTTTGTACACGGTGAACAGTCCATATGCTGATTACAATATTTTGCCTTATTATTACACTATTTTGCCTATACCGTTTTTTTAGGACTTCGAATTTTGTCTGATGGCTTGGATTGTTCGTACTTGGTTTTATTTTATTTGTAACTCTTCTTATTCAATTATCAACTACTACGTCAAGTTTAATCGTGAATGTAGAGAAGACCTGTGTATGTGGTTAAAATTTCTCAAACATTGAAACTGTGCATCGTCTTTTTATGATATTCAATTCACTTCAGCAGCGAACCTGGAACTTTACACTGATGCTAGTTCATTAATGGGCTTTGGAGGATATTTCAAGTGTCGATGGTTTAGCAGTAGTTGGCCATCCGAACTGAACACTATATTGAAATCAGACATGTCCATGTCCTTTCGAGAACTGTATCCTATCATTGTTGCAGCAGTCTTGTGGGGACATGAGTGGTCAATGAAACGTATAATATTTTATTGTGACAATGAAAGTACTGTGAATACCATTAACAAAGGTAGATCGAAAGTAGGAGATATTATGAAATTGATGCGAACATTGACATGGAAAGCAGCAACAAACAATTTCACTGTTTAAAAATGTCAGCGGTTCCGGGCAGCAGCACCCCAGGCAGAACAATTGGCTACAACCTGTCCCCACTTTCCAGGATAATGTGGACCTCGCAAATAGTATGAAGGACTTAATGAACAATTCTATCACCTCTGCCAGTGATAGGAAACAACTTCCAATCACTTTCCCTATCTTGCAGAACATGAGTAGAATTTTAGAACGGGGCATGTTTTCCCCTTATAATAATGTGTTATTAGGAACGGTATGTACCATAGCATTCTTCAGGTTTTTAGGGAATTCACTGTGCTAAACGAATTCGACCCTCTCACTCATGTATGCATAGAAGATATTGCCATTAATGACAACCATGCAACGTTGCATCTCAAGGCATCCAAGACTGATCCATTCAGAAAAGGGGTCGATATCAACCTATTTGCTACAAATAACTAGGTATGTCCGGTCAAAGCTTTAGAGAAATATATGCAATCAAGGCCCGTGAATTTGGAAAGTCATTCTAAAGCTCCCTTCTTCGTCCTACAAGAGGGTGCCAGTCAAATCGTCCACAAGCAAAGTCGTCCACAGTGAAGTCGTCCACACCGGTTGGTGGAGTCGTCCACAAGCTTTAGAGAAATATATGCAATCAAGGCCCGTGAATTTGAAAAGTCATTCTAAAGCTCCCTTCTTCGTCCTACAAGAGGGTGCCAGTCAAATCGTCCACAAGCAAAGTCGTCCACAGTGAAGTCGTCCACACCGGTTGGTGGAGTCGTCCACAAGGCATTGGTGATGTCGTCCACAACTATTGGTGATGTCGTCCACAACTATTGGAGAATAAGACTCATACACAATTTACTCTGTATATTATATACGTGTAGTCGAATCACTGATGTTATTTGATTTCAGTTCGAACCACCTATGTTTTTTTTTTAATAAAGTTAATTGTATACAATTAATACTTGAATAGAGTCGTACACAACTAATTGGTGATGTCATCCACAACTATTGGAGAATAAGATTCGTACACAATTTACTCTGTATATTATATACGTGAAGTCGAATTAGTTTATGACGTCAGACATCGTTTATTTTACAAGTACATATTGCCATCTAAATCACTCGCCAAAATACTGTGTAATACATTATAAAATAAATTATAAATCAATGAAACATGGACACTGCATGCTTTTCTTGAACACTGGCCTAGTATTTCAGGCGCCAGAGTCTGAGGTAAATAAAGAGGAATTAATGTTAAAAAGTCCCGCGGAGAAGTATATGTGGAAATAAGTTAAAAAGAAAAAAATAGAACCTAAGTGTGTGTATGGGTGAATGCACGGTGTACCTGGTATATACGCTACCCAAGTGATTGAGTGTGAATCTAAAAAAATGTATGTATATAGGTACGTGTAAAAAAAAAGAAAAAAAAGGTTATACTCGTTGTACAGGGTATTTTTTTTCAGTGTATGGAGCAGCCATTAAAAAATAAAATAGGGAGGAATGTGGGGATTCTGGGTACCGGCTGGATGTCCGGGACTAGATATTTATTGTACATTGTTTCTGCTTCTGCTTTACTATGGACTGAATGACCAGGACCATGGTCTATAAATACACCGTCGCCAGCTACACACGGTCTAGTTTATGTTTACAAAGTATCAAAGTAAGTTGTTGTTATTGCTGCCCGAGTTGGACCCAGTAATTATTCCTGAATTATCTAATTATATTGCTCCGTGCCACTTCAATATCATCAATGTTCATTTAAATTGAACAATAATTTGTGTTTTCGATGTTGAAGATTTTGGAGGATTTTGAGTTACGGACTTTTCAAATAAACATTGATGGTGTGATCTTACTAAAGGCTGGGAATCGATATGAATTTTCAATATCGATTATCGGGCAAGAATTTGTCAGTGATTATCGATAATAATCGATTATAATTTTTCCTGAAAAATAAGAACTTTACAGACCTGTTATTTGTGTTGGTCGACACAGGCCACCACTATTTTGTTGTTTTTATTCTTCAACAGACATAACTCACATTGGGAAAATATATTGATATCAGTAGCTAATACTTTTGTAGTGTTTTAAATTAAGAAATATAAGTCTATCCACATTTACCGATAACAGTTTTTTTAAAATGTATTTACAATAAAACAAACAAAAGTAAATTAAAGTTATTTATCCTCATTTGGGACAATTGTTAGGCCTACATTTATATGCTAGTGCCTAGCGGAAAACGATCTTATCCCACATTGCAAACTGGTACTTTTGTAGTTTTTATTAAGAAATATAAGTCTATCCACATTTTTTGGCAACAAACAGTTTCTTGATTTATTAACAATAAAACCAGCTGTGCTAAACACACGTTCACTCGGAACCGAGGTTGCAGGGACTGATAGTGATAACAGTTTTTTGGCCAGAACGCAGAGTTTAATTACACACAGCATATGATTTGTCAATATTACGGTCGTAGGTTCCGTAAAAACCAAAACAATTTTATACTTCACTTTTTGCCTTTCCCGGGGAAGTCAAAAACTTTTTTAATATCTGACATGATTTATCATTAATAAAAGGCCAGCCGCCTACAATTAGTTGTATTATGAAAGTGGAAGCAGACGATTTCTCTACAAATCAGTCAAGAGCAAAGAAGGGAGATAATTCTTATATTACCTTCCTCTATGACGTAATCTTGGCGGTCCTTTGAGATGCCCGTGTACATTTTACCATTAGCGTACTAGCTTTTGAACGAGAAACATCTTCCACCATTCAATCTACAAATTTAAAAATTTGTCGCCTCTTTTGACTGTTTCTTAAACAGATAGGAATTTTTTCCTAAGGCAACTTCCTTGCATTGGTTCGTAATAACGTATAAAAATAGGTTTTTGTGCTCTTCTCGTTGTTGAAATCAGACGAAGCACTCAAATAAAATGGCTACTAATACTATTAAGGCCACATAAAAAAAAATTAGTTGGTGATCGTCCTTTTTTTTCAAAAAATGTGGGAGGGAGGGAGGTTTTTATTTTTATTTTTTTTATTGAATATATATATATACAGAACAAGCAATTATACTTCAGGAATATCAACCTTTCAAGTCAAAACATAACTCATCTGCATGTAAAGGATCTCCATTTGCATATATTTTACAGATTAAATATTTAAACTATAGATATTCCGGCAGGGATTCGATCAAATAATATAATTAAGAGATTTATAACTGAACACTTAGGCCTATAGGTAGTGCCGACTGGTTTATTTAATGTTGCAGGATATCAAATGTTACAAAATGTTTCAATTCATATCATGTTTGGATCGATATTCTTTTTAGACATCAACTTTCATAATAATATTGTAGTTTGCGAATAGTAAGATCACCAGAAGAATCCGTAAATAACCCTCCCAAAAAACCCACAACGATTCGCATAACGACTAACGATCACTAATAATTGGTTGATTTAGTCATTAATGACTCCCATGTCATTCCGAAAATCTGTTGTTACATTTATTCGAGAGACTGTTCAATGTAATTCAGAATCGGCAAGACCTATTCCCATCTAAATATTGTAGTTCCAGGTTGTATTGTATTCCAAATATTGTATTTGGTGTTGTACGCATGCGAACGAAAATGTCAGCCATTGCTCCCGTTAACGGGTCGCAATTTGTTAAATGTCATTCAGACCCACGCATTTTAAGAGTATTGGAACACGTGTCAATTATTATATCCGCTCGTTTCATTAGAAATTTTGTAGCCTGGCTACTATTTAGAACTTTTAACATTGGTTTTAAACATCGTAATAGAGTAAATTTTGAAAATAAAAAATTAAAAAAAATTCTGGGCGAGGACGATCACCAACTAATTTTTTTTATGTCGCCTTAGTATTAGCTCAAAATCGAAGCCCAGCAGAACAAGTACAGGTTGAAGATTTTGAATGATTTTTGACAAAACAAAGCCAGAAAAAGAAAATTCAAGAAAGAAGCAAGGTAATAGCAAAGATAAAAATAATTCCTCTCCCTACGACAAAAAGGCGTCTGCTAGTCAAACTCGAAAGAGAAGTGACCCAGTTGATGTTACTAAAAATAGCCATACATCTGAGCTGACATCGGCTTGTCAAAGTATTCCGGTTATGGGAGAAAATTCTTTCAGGAGATGAGTCAGATGATAACAAACTGATTATGGAACTCACTCAAACACGTTTTAAGATTCCGAAGTTATCAGATAAGGCAGAAAATGATGTCACTGCTCAAATTGATGAATTACTAGATGATTTACCGGCCATGGCTCAGGAAAAAGGGGGTGAAGATAATCTTGATTTTGAGGTGAGCCTCGTTAAGGATTATGTGATTTCTACATGTACAACTGTTGGGAATTCTGTTAATGATAAAATCGCTCCAATTATTGAGTCTCTTCAGCAATCCTTTACCAAATGAAAAACTAACTGGGTTCATTGTAAAATATCCAAGACCTGATAATGTTAAAGTGTTTGCTCCATCAGTAAATTATGAAGTTTGGTGAGTGTTAAAGCCAAACACCAGAGTTCAAGATTGTAAAATGGCTAAGACTTCTGAAAAACTGATTAAGGCTTCTTATGCAATCATTAGTGCAATAAATGAATTGCTTGTGTTAAAGAAGAGTCTCCTTGATAAGCAGAAAGAATTCTCTTCAATTGTTAAGACATCTCGTGATGGTTTGACACTGTTGGGTTCAACGGTCTTGGATCTACATCAAAAAAGAAAAGATTCCTTCAGACATGACTCGCCTTTTGAAATAGAATAGTTTTAAAATTTCCACTATACCAATGATACAGATACAGAAATCAGAAGAATAATCTATACCCACTTAGGTTTGATTAAGAAAAACCTACTTCACCCATAAGAAGAATAAATACCACCAGTACATACCAGATCGAGGAATACCTATTGAAACCAATTCTACAGTATATTTTTACAGCATCCATTTTTAGAGAAACTATTATTCTGACAACTTTACCTTCTTTAAGTTATACCTCAAACATTTTTTTCCTCGTGGCCCTCTAAAAACTACAGAAATTTTTTTATTCGTAGAGGTGACCAACAACCTTCCTATTCTCTCGTAATGTGATCTACCGCTTTTAACATCACCTGTTTCACAATCCAGAGTTGAACCACTAGCTACGAAACTACTCCTTTTATTTCACAGACTATACAGATATATCTCTAAGGAAACTACGGTACTGCCATTGATGTTACCTGACCAGTCACTTTATGATAATGGTTTATATATATTTTTATTTATTTGTTTCGCTTTTAAGTAATTAAATTTTGTTTGTACATCCATTTTATCCATATTTATCATTTGTTTATAAAAAATTATGTACATTTATGACCTTAAATTTGTCTGGATTACATCATTATTATTTTTATAATCTCAGTATAGGGATTAATTAATTATTAACGTTATGCACATGCGCAACTATTTTATTGTATATATATATACCCGGCAACAGGATTATTTTTGTAACAAGTTGATAAAGGGTGTTACAAGACGGACGAACGGCCACCTCTATAGCCACATATTTCTCATCACAAGACAAAAACAAACATTTAACATGATTTATTACCGGTAACAAAACAAAAACATATATACAAATACAAAATACACATATAAGTAATTGTCCAACCCCGCGTCGAAAGCTGTATCACCCGGAACGAACCACTGTGTCCAAATAAAGTTCACTTTTGATTCTGTCGTACACCGTATATAGAAGCACAAAATATCACTTGATACAAGCTCTGTTTTCACCAAATATAGAAGCACAAACACTACTTGATACAAGCTCTGTTCGATCAAATATAGAAGCACATACACTACTTGATATAAGCTCGTTTCTACACCAAATATAGAAGCACATACACTACTTGATATAAGCTCGGTACATTAAACATTTTATAATCTACTGCCATCTACAAGAGAAAGTATTTTCGGTTAACAAAATTATATGCAAATATATCTCACCACATGATATATAGCACTAAAATTAAACATCATACTACATACGGTAAAATTACCTACTTTTAAAGTACAAGCTTAACATAATAATACTTACAGATTGTCATCATTTAACCCCCAATGTCAGTCGCTTAGACTATCTACACCATGTCACCAAGACCATCATTTGTCAACAAGACAAGAAATATTGTGTCACCAAGACTATCATTTGTCACCAAGACTATCATTATTCACCTAGGACTTTTCACAAACACAATTAAACATTACATATATAACGATTAGACATTAGACATGTCGCTTACTCCCTACTTCACTTCAGGAACAGCGACTCACAAATTCAAAGTTACTTCTTAAATAACCTGCATCAAACTCACACACTGCATGCTTTCCAGGCAGTCACATGACTTGCTTTATAATTGACAACCAGAACACCTTGTTAAATTGACTGCATTTATTTATGTCTGGATAATCATTAAACAATCTATGGCAGTAAACACAATAAGTACATACATTAAAGAGACAGTACCTAATTCTATAAAGGGGCAATCCCTCACTCAAACATGATTTTGTGACATTACTCCCCCATCTTCTGACTAAATTCTAAAAGAATTTTGGCATATAAAACACAAAATCATTGCTGGATATTTCTACTCATAAAATCAGCTCCCACATTATCCTTACCTTTTATAGCCATAATTCGAAATCTGTAAGGCTGTAAAGATAAAGCCCAGCGCATAATTCTATTATTATTTATACCGGTCTTATTCAAATAAATAAGAGGCTGGTTGTCAGTTTCAAGTACAAATTCCTTACCATACAAATACTCTTGAAACTTTTGAATAGACCAAACTAAAGCTAAGCACTCTCGCTCAATGACAGAGTATCGGGTTTCTCTTGGCAATAACTTACGACTGATGTACGCCACTGGAAATTTACCATCTTCGAACATTTGTAACAATACAGCACCTAAACCAACATCCGAGGCATCTGTTTGCAAATAAAATGGGTTTTCAATATTAGGCAATCTTAATATTAATGACGATGATAATATCCGTTTCAATTCATCAAATGCTTTAACATGCTCAGGACCAAAATCAATTTTATTTGGTCTACCTTTTTTTGTTAAATCCGTTAAAGGAGCAGCTATAGTTGCAAAATTTGGAACGAATTTCCTATAGTACCCTGCCAAACCTAGAAAACTGCGTAGGTTTTTCTTGCTGTTTGGAATCATGGCAGATTCAATTGCTTCTATTTTCTTAACCTGGGGTTGTATAACCTTATTACCTACAACATGACCCAAGTAATCTAACTGTCGAAAACCAAATAAACATTTCGATGGTCTAGCTGTTAAATTTGCTTTCCGTAACCTTGAAAAAAGTTCATTTAAACAATTAAGGTGCTCAGCCCATGTCAAGCTGAAAACTAATATATCATCCATATAATTGGCTATTCCCTCCATGCCCCTTAACAATTTCCGCATAATTCTGGAGAAGGAAGCGGGTGCGCAGACTAACCCGAAAGGGAGCATGTTAAACTGGAATAAGCCCATGTGAGTGGAAAACGCCGTATACTGTTTGGAATTCTCCTCCATAGGTAGTTGCCAGTACCCCTTAGTAAGGTCGAGTTTTGACAAATACTTACAATTTGAAAGTTTATGAAATATGTCATCTGATTTAGGAATTGGTTCGGCATCGAAAACTGTTATCTGATTTAACCTTCTAAAATCAATACAGAACCTATTGGAACCATCAGGTTTTTTTACTATGACAATAGGTGACGAATATGGAGAGTTTGAAAGCTCAATTATACCCATATTTAACATCGAAGTCACTTCTTTTTTGATAACATCTTTCATTGCATGCGGAATGGGATAAGGGCGTAGTCGTATAGGCTCGCCATTTGTTACTTTGATCGAATGTTCACCCAGGTTAGTCTTACCTGGTAAATCAGTTAAGACATCTGCATATTGGTTCAATAAGTTCTCCATCTCCAACAACTTATTCTTAGTCAACTCTTGATCAATAACGACATCTCGGATCGTCTCTTTAGCGATCAAGGGAGGTAAAACCACTTCACTTTCATCCACAGATGTGTCCACAGGTTCACAAACTGTTATCGCTGCTGCCTGTACTAAATTATGTTGATCAGCACTGCAAGGTAATCTACTAATGTAAGGTTTCAACAAGTTAGCATGAAATGTTTTAATCTTGCCGTTTACTTCCAATTTATAATCAAATTTACCTTGAAGTTCCACAACTGGATACGGGCCTTTCCATTGCATTAACAGTTTATTATTGTCAGTTGGTAATAATATTAAAGCCTTATCCCCAACCTTAATACTTTTCTTGCGACTCTTTTTATCGTAATAATATTTCGATCTCTTGCCAGATCTAACTAAATTGTCGATGGCAAGTTTACACGTTTCTTCAAGGCGATCTTTCAAATCTAAAACATATTGATACGTAGTTTTTACTTCAGTCGATGACGTTTCACCAGTCCACAGTTCATGCAAGATCTGCATTGGACCTCTAACATTCCTCCCATATAACAACTCAAAAGGACTAAAACCTAAACTCTCCTGAGTAGCTTCTCGATAAGCAAATAAGATCGGTGATAAATAGCGATCCCAGTCTTTAGGTTTTTCTGCACACATTTTCTTTAACATGGATTTCAGAGTGCCATTAAATCTTTCCACGAGTCCGTTACATGCGGGGTGGTACGGGGTGGTAACTAACTGCTTGATAGATAACAAACGACTTACCTCTCTCATTAACTCAGACGTAAATTGTGAACCTCTATCAGACAATATTTCTTCCGGTACTCCGACTCTTGAAAAAATTTCAACTAAAGCCTCTGCCACTCTTTCAGCCTCGATTCTAGGTAACGCTACCGCCTCTGGATAACGGGTTGCGTAGTCCACTACTGTTAGGATATACCTATTACCTTTCTCTGTTATTGGTTTAATAGGACCAACTAAATCAATGGCTATACGTTTAAACGGGATATCAATTATAGGCATTTCGCCCAGTGGTACCTTAATAACTTTACCTTTAGGAAAGGTCCGTTGGCACACATCGCAAGAGCGACAAAAACACCTTACATCACTTTGTAAAGCTGGCCAATAGAACTTGGTTAGAATTCGATCTGCCGTTTTTCGAGTGCCTAAATGACCACCAAACATCGATTCATGTGCTAGTCTTAAAACCCTATTACGATAATCTGCAGGCACTATAAGCTGACTAACTTTTAAAGATGGTGACTGAAATATACGATAAATCAGGTTGTTACGAGTTTCAAATAAAACGATATTATTACCCGTGACCTTTTTCTCGCCCTTATCAACTTTCTCTCTCACTTTATTTAATGTAACATCACTTTCTTGACCCTGTTGAATCTCAGCACGACTTACATTTTCAATAGTTTCAGGGGCCTTAATGCCTTCAAATACCTTAGCTTTAAGTTTTATTTGTGACCTGGTGTCTACAGCATTTAGCGTTTGAATGCTTTCCTCGGAATCATTTATCTCCTGTTCTTCCTTCCCCCAATTCTCGTCAGGTTCAAACGGTTTCCTTGCATTCTCAATATTACCTATAATAAGATCACATACAGGGTTTTCCATACATAGAACTCTAAGGGATCCTTGAAAATAAGGCGTGTTGACATTCAGTATTGCAACGGGAACATATTTTATAGTACCATCTATCAAAATACATTTCTGAATCTCACCTGTATATTCATCGTCAATTACCAGTGAATCTCGAACAACTGCACTCGAACAACCAGTATCTCTCAGTACTGATATTTCAACATCACCTAGTAAACCATCAGTTATCGGCATAGAATAATTACTTGTCCCTTCTTTGTTGTACGCAGCACTTACATACGGTAATTTTACATCCATTATACCATCGTCGTACTCGTCAACAAAACAAGCGCGTTCCGGGCGATGATCAGGCTTCCTAGTTGATCCATTGACTCGATGATCCTGACTATATCTGGAATTATAACCTTGATTTGATCCATTATTATTATTATTATAACTATAAAACCCTTGTCTATTTGTATCGTTTCCAGTATTTCGATTATTATTCAATGACCTTTGACCGCCGTACTTATAAGTGGGTTCCACTGACGCACCACTTGTTTGAGTTCTGAGCCTACCTAAGAGACGACAACTCTTCATTTCATGACCAACTTTTTTACAAAGATAACACCTTTTTATTTGCTGCAAACCCTCATTTTCGCAGTCACCTGAAAACTCGTTATTATACTTACGTCTACTATGTGCTTCAATATACCTGTCTGCAAGTTCGGCAGTTTCTGCCACATTATTAGGACAATTCTCTCGAATAAACAGTGCTAAATCCCTGGGACACGACTGCATGTACTGTTCACGAAGTAGGAGATCTTTCAAACCATTAAACGTCTCTGCTGCCTTGGCCAAATTTATCCACCTGTCTAAGTAATTCTCAAGTCTCACAAAAAATGAATTAGCAAACTCACCCTTTTCTGGTTTGGCGCTTCTAAACTTCTGTCTGAAACCATCCGCTGTCAAATCATACCTTTTTAAGAGAGATTCCTTTAAAACATCATAATTTAACGAATCTTCAGTAGATAACCTTGAAAAGACATCCAACCCTTTACCTGTAAGCAGTGCGCTTAAATTAACAGCCCAGTCCCTACGGTCCCAATTTTCAGAATTCGCGTAGCGTTCAAAACGATACAAATACGCGTCGATATCATCTTTCGTTTCATCAAAACTTGGTAATTTCGGTCGACGAGCCGGTCTACTTTCACACCTACTCGAAACATCCATTGTTTCTCGCGTTTGTTGTTTCAAATTTTCTAATAATATCTCCTTGTCAACAATATGCTCTTGCATTTCTAAATCTTTACTCGCTCTCTCCTGTTCATGCATTCGAATCTCACGCTCTCTCGCTCTTTCCTGTCTCTCAAGATCTCGCTCCTCTCTTGCAGACCTCTTTTGTTCATCTACAAAACCTCTCAATTCTTCACCCTCTAGACCAATCTCCTTTCCAACCTTAACAAACTGTTTAATATCCATCCTTAAAACTAACTAAATACCTTACAAATAATTGACCTGTAACCAACGAAATAGCCTTTCAAAACATCACTTCTACTATTCCTTGTCTGTCAGTCAGAACTAAATTTGTCAACGCTAAATACACCCAGTCATACTATTGGTTTCTGTTTTTTCCTTACAGATACTTACAAATTACATTTTTATTTTTTGTACATGTCTTAAAACAATTATACCCCCTTAACACATCAATATATATTCTAGTACTAGAATATGTTTTTATCTTGGGATGAGAAATGTAGCTTAGAGGATTATCCCACTCCAGCCACCAAATGTTACAAGACGGACGAACGGCCACCTCTATAGCCACATATTTCTCATCACAAGACAAAAACAAACATTTAACATGATTTATTACCGGTAACAAAACAAAAACATATATACAAATACAAAATACACATATAAGTAATTGTCCAACCCCGCGTCGAAAGCTGTATCACCCGGAACGAACCACTGTGTCCAAATAAAGTTCACTTTTGATTCTGTCGTACACCGTATATAGAAGCACAAAATATCACTTGATACAAGCTCTGTTTTCACCAAATATAGAAGCACAAACACTACTTGATACAAGCTCTGTTCGATCAAATATAGAAGCACATACACTACTTGATATAAGCTCGTTTCTACACCAAATATAGAAGCACATACACTACTTGATATAAGCTCGGTACATTAAACATTTTATAATCTACTGCCATCTACAAGAGAAAGTATTTTCGGTTAACAAAATTATATGCAAATATATCTCACCACATGATATATAGCACTAAAATTAAACATCATACTACATACGGTAAAATTACCTACTTTTAAAGTACAAGCTTAACATAATAATACTTACAGATTGTCATCATTTAACCCCCAATGTCAGTCGCTTAGACTATCTACACCATGTCACCAAGACCATCATTTGTCAACAAGACAAGAAATATTGTGTCACCAAGACTATCATTTGTCACCAAGACTATCATTATTCACCTAGGACTTTTCACAAACACAATTAAACATTACATATATAACGATTAGACATTAGACATGTCGCTTACTCCCTACTTCACTTCAGGAACAGCGACTCACAAATTCAAAGTTACTTCTTAAATAACCTGCATCAAACTCACACACTGCATGCTTTCCAGGCAGTCACATGACATGCTTTATAATTGACAACCAGAACACCTTGTTAAATTGACTGCATTTATTTATGTCTGGATAATCATTAAACAATCTATGGCAGTAAACACAATAAGTACATACATTAAAGAGACAGTACCTAATTCTATAAAGGGGCAATCCCTCACTCAAACATGATTTTGTGACAAAGGGCTTATGCCCGAAACGTGTCCTGGATTAAATATTTTTATATTTGAATGCATGTAACTGTACAGTATTCTATGGATACAGAATTTGTAATATAACAAATACATGTCACTTTTCTGACTTTCGCAGTGTAACCCCTTCCCACCCATATTATTTTAAAACGTCATAATATATTATTATCATAATACCTGTGACAATCAAGATTTGCTGAATACTATTCGCCAAGTAACCCAGCGTAGGAATATATAGTCATTGTGTCGAACCCAACAACTCATGTTTTCACGTGTTTCTGACCCCGTGACTAGCGGTTAACCGCATTGCGGAGTGATTTATGTCACTGTGCTTTATGGGTGGTTGATTAAGATTAACTGAAGCTGCGAGTAATGAAGTAATATCTCATCGTATATAATTTAAAGTTTGAATTTGATGGCAGCAGGGAATATTTTAACCGGGTTCATATCGCAATTGTAGACTCAAGTGTCCGATTTTGCGAATCAATTTCATATTTGATTAACATAATTAGCATAAAACCCTGCTTCAGCGTGAATCAAACTTTTGAAAATTAATTTTAACTTTAACTTTAGAACCATTCAGTATTGTAAAACACATCAAAACAAATCTCAAATTTTGTAATTTTTTTTGATATGTGTGGTTGTCTGATATTTATGAACAAAAGATTTTGATGAATTTAAATCCATGTTTTAGTTGGCTCAGGTGTATAGTTCAGTCGTATAAGTCAGTGGTTTAAACAAGTCGCTCAATATAAAGCAGCGATGGCAATTCATATGTGACCATCTTGAGACTTTACATACTTATTTCTAATAAGGAAAATCCCTATTGTTTTTGTTGCATACCCGACCCCCAGGGGCAGAACCACGCTCATAATTCATCCAATATTAAAATCTGTTTGCATACCCATACAGTACATTGTGGCACCAAGTTATACATGCACAGTGTATTAGAAATACAAATTATAAAATACGACCATAGCAGCCTCGCCAACGGTTAACACATCTTGTATTCAACTTAGATAAATTGCATTTTTCGTCAAAATGCTTACATCAGGATGATAACGGCACTTGAGTGATTCACCATGTTCCACCGTGAAACACCCTTATTCACCATAAAACACCCTATTTTGCAGTGATTTGGGTAGCTGGCGTTCCGCTAGCGATTCTCTCAGATTCCGTGAAATAGAGTGTTTTTCCTCGGTGCTCTGTGATTCTAGTCCACTGATTATTAGTGTCATATCCGAGAGACTTAAATCCACTGTCACTTTGATGCATTGTTTCCCCGAACCATAATTGTTAAATTAAAGCCAATTGGCTTACTAAAAGTAGTTAATCCAATCAAATATAGTTTTAGCTAACAAATGATCATAAAAAATGCATACGTCACAACGAAAGTTTAGGGGTTAGAAGGTCGTGAACTTTGTGGTAAAATTCTTTTCACTGCCAGAGTTATGGCCCTTGATCACTTTAAAAAATCTTGTGAACGCTCAAGAGGCCCAAAGTTAATATCCAATTGACTTTAAATAGATACAGTGTTTAATGTCATGAGACAAAGAAGCCTATTGGCTCTAGAGGCTTAAGTTCATATTCGATTGACTTTAAATTTCTACACAGTGTTTAAGGTCATGAGAAGATTAAGTTATGGCCCTTGATCACTTCAAAAGTAAATTTTGATAGCAAGGGAAGCTAAATCCATGATATTAAATATTTCGTATAGGAGGTTTTTCGTGTGACGCACTTCCGGTTTCTATTTTTAGCCTGGCTGTGTTTATCCCGCAGTCATGGAAAATGCGAGCGAAAGCGGGGTTTTCTCTCTGTCTTTTATATAAAACATATTCTTTAATGCCACTCTTGTTGTAAGTTGCCTGTAGCATTCGTAATAACTGATTTCAAATCATGTCTTAGTTATTATTTTTTTGTTTTAATGACGATATACTGCGTTGTAGCAGACGATATGTCAAGCTCGCACACGGTTCAATAGTCTCTATCATCAAGATAAATATTCTCCATATGTTGAAGACCAGGTCAGAGATTCTGGGTGACCGAGACTAACATCCAGTTGGCCGTACGCAAAAGCATTACACAGATATTGTTGTATGCAGACGATTAATATGTATTGTGTTAATTGTACTGCAAACAAATAATCTGTTTGTTTGTAAAATGCCCTGCGGTTCCACGAAAGAATTATTCAAGACGATATTAAAAATTAAAGCACGACCGTAGCAAGTCTAAAAAATGATGACAAATAATAATCTCGCTGTAAAAAATAATTCTGTATATAATGCACCAGTCCAGTTATTGCATTCAACAAGAGAAAATTTTATAAAAAAAAGGCTAGAGTTTTACCACGTAAATCGAACAACTATTTTTCATTGGTTATAGAGCCGTCTAAACGCGGGGAAATTTACAGTAGCTATTGGCTATACAACACGCATAAACAATCTTATTTGCATATTGCATTCTATTTATAGAATTATTAGCTGGAATTATTTTTTGAGTCGATAGCCTCAAGGACCAACATAGTAGGCCCTACCGTGTTTTGTGTAAGAGTATAGCATGCAACGCTAGTAGACGATATATCAAGTATTAACCGCGTACGTATACACTGTCCAGTTGAATGTAAATAGGATAGACCATTTGGTTCTATTTCAGTAACGCACCTCTACCATTTCCCGTGGTCGTAGGAGCTTGAAATTTTCAGTGAGTGTTCAAGTGGGCTTACAATGACCTCACACTAAATTTCAGTCGAATTGATCAATAACTTTTTATTTTACCGACCTTTTAAAAAAGTTTTTCGAGAGAGCTTTATTACAATGACCTCACACTAAATTTCAGTCGAATTGATCAATAACTTTTTATTTTACCGACCTTTTAAAAAAGTTTTTCGAGAGAGCTTTATTTGTCTGTCGCCATATGCATTGTTTACTATATAGACTCGAATAACAAGACACTAAGACGAAAACTGACACACTTTAGACTCTAATTACAAGACACTAAGACGTAAACATACACACTGCACTAGCTGCCTAACACTGCAGTTCATAAAAATTAATATTATTTTCGTATATTTTAATTTTTGCGCGAAGCCACCATTTTCTATAAAATACTATTTCGTGTTGATCAATGGTTTGGTGTTTAGGTGTGAATATTGCCATGACCTTGATTTTGACCTTGAGTCAAAACTTCCAGTCCATATCGGGGCTTTTGCGTTTATGCTTGCCGTGGCCTTATTTCTTACTGTATTATCAAAGTTAAGGTTCGAGGTGAAAGCAGAGGCGACGTCCTTCAGAAAAGATATTTGGGTCAATGTGGTAGGTCAAGGTCATCTTACAGAAAACTAAACTCAAATTTTTCAAAGTCATTTTTGGGATATTTGACCTTGACTTACGACCTTGACCCAGTTAACTTTTTTGAAGGACGTCGTCTTGGCTTTCACGTCGAACCTTAACGTTGATGATACGGCCGGGAATAAGGCCATGGCAAGCATAAACACAAATGACACGAGATCGATGGGGGTTTTTGACTCCAGGTCAAAGTTGGTTGGAGTTGACTAGTGAAGGTCGCCACGACCTTTCACATTGACCACGCCCATTGACTTCCATTCCGACACGGGCCCTCTGTGTTTGACCATTTTCTGACCCAGCAGTGTGGTGGTTCAAGCCAGGAAGATGGGCTTCAAAAAAGGTTATGGGGTCAAAGTCGTAGGTCAAGGTCAAATGTCCCAGTTATCTTTTCTGCTTTCACATCGATCCTTAACTTTGATAATGCGGCAAGAACTAAGGGCACAGCAAGCATAAACGCAAATGACCCGAGATCGATGAGAAGTTTGGACTCGAGGTCAGCTTCAAGGTCCCGTTACTATTCACACGTAACGGCCAATCCATCTGGTCAACACCAAATAATATTTTGTAGAAATGGTTGGCTTGGCGCAAAATTTAAAATATACGAAAATCATTATTAAATTTTATGAACTGCAGTCATCGTCAGCTAGCGCAGTGTGTCAGAGTCCGTATAGTGTCTTGTTATGCGAGTCTAAATAGTAAACAAAAAAAATTTTGACCGGCGGATGAAGTTCTCTCTCGGCAGAAATTAAAAGTTTGGGAAAAAATTAAAAGTTATTGATCGATTCGGCTGAAATTTGGTGTGTGGGCATTGTAAGTCATCCTTAACATCCCCTTAAAATTTCAAGTTCCTACGACCACGGGAACTGGTAGAGGTGCGTTACTGAAATAGAACCGACCATTTAAATCTATTATGTTAATTAATAGTCCTGTAAGTAATAGATAGCATCTGTTTGGTCGTAAAATGCGTAATAAACTTGACTAAATACTAATTCGGGCAATGAGCATGAATCAGTCATCCACTGTTTTCCTCAGTTGCATACGGCCATTACGGGTCAGATAAACTTGCCATATCTTTTCTATATCGAAGTTTCTGTAAATATCGGTTTCAGGCATCGGTCGGTAAACCTTACACGTTTATAGAAATAGAGGTCGGTTCCATTTTAGGTAAAAGAAGCTTACTGTACGACGGTATTTTCAGAAAAAAACACACAATGGCCTATGAGTTTCAGTCTAGCAACACGGCCAGTGTCTGCGCATGACCGAAAATGACGTCAAAACGAAAACCCGTAAAAGCTCCTATATATAAATGTTAGCATGAAATAGAACTTTATAAAAGCCAAACAAATTCTAATGATTTTCTGATAATTACTTCATAAGTTGTTACTCTTAATCAGATTTTAGTGTATTATAAATGTTTCATTACCGAAAAAAGTAAAAATATGCGACTGCCCAGAGGATTTAGCTGCTGTGGGCGTATGTTTTGTTGTCTGGCAACCTATCTTTCATTTTAATTCAAAATGGCGTCCATTATTTGCCAGAAATAAAAATTCTACTTCGTACATTTTATCGGCTTTCCTTCAAGAATTTGGAAAATATAATTCTCTTGTCTGTAAGTAAAGGTAAAAGATCTAAAAAGCCTTTTCGATATTTTACATTTTGTAGCGAATTCTGATAATTACTGTCAGAGTTATGGCCCTTATTGATCACTTCAAAAAATCTTCTGGACACTGTTGAGGCTAATGTTTGACTTTAGATTTATACACATTATTTAAAGTCATGAGACGAAAGAAGCCTATTGATTTTGATCGATTTTCAATAATTACTGTCAGAGTTATGGCCTTTGATCACTTTGAAAAATCTTGTGAACGCTCTAGTTAGTAAGTTCCGTTAATTACTTCATATATGTACTTGTTTAATTATTCTACATGTCAGTTGCCAACACATAGGCTACCATTGAAAAGGGCATTGGTTATAAATAATACCATCATCTAGAATCTAATACATGTCAAGAATGTGTTAAATACCGTCAAGATTCATCAAAGACTGCTCAGTTTGTACTACCGTGTAGATTTAGAAACACGTTCTAGTTTTGACATCGTTTGACATCGATCGTCTACTTTTGAAAGGGGTTTAGTTTTTAGACAAGACCATATTTTCCCGAACATTGTCGAGAAATGAATAGAGTGTTCAATAACAAGACGTTAAGATTTTACTCCAGATTACTACTTTAATGAGAGCCGTATATATATGTGGTTATGAAATATGTGGTTACAATTAATAGAAAAAAAGATTTAAAAAATATTCACTGATACAACTTTGTCTTCGTTGTATTCTTTCTGTCATTCATATAATATCCATAATGGCTGAAGTAAATTACTACGCGCATCAAACAAATGATAATTGTTCATTGGTTACAGTAGCTATTGGATAACAGCACATATAAGCAACTGCATTTGCATAGTACCATATTTGTGTAGAGTAGGGTAGCATTCAGCGCTAAAGCAGAAGATAAACTCGCATGTACTGTACAGTCGGCAGTTAAATTTAAATAGGAGGATAGATCATTTAAATGTTTTGTATTAATAGTATACTTAAAATTAATACATTTGTTTGGTTGTCGTAAAATGCGTAATGAACTTGACCAAAATTCTAGTTTAGGCCATGAGTACGGATCATTCATCCACTTTTCATGCGGCAAATTACGGGTCTGGTAAACATCAAATTTTTGGGTAAATATCAATTTCTATGATCGGTAGGTCAACTCACATTAGGTATCGATATTTGCGCAGGCACATTTGCTTTAAAAAAAAATTTGCAGGCACATTTAAAAAAAAAAATTTTTTTTGTTTACTGTCAAGTAAATCAGGTAAAATGACGATGCATGAATATCGTGTCATTTTCAAGCGAAACAATTAATACAATTTAGAAACCATAATAAAAAAGGTACTCGAAATTATTTATAATTTCTATTTCTGCCAAGTCCAACTCAAGAAGCATTTTGTCAGTCCCCCCTCCCTACAATCATACTACAGAGATGTACATGTAGCCACTCCAGGCAGCGCTGGCTTGCACTGGCCGCCCGGCACTTGAAACAATCGAAGAAAGCCGCCATTTCGTATTTTACCCCTACGCTTCGTCCTTCTCTCACTCTACTCAACCTCAGCGCTCGAAATTTACCACAGCAAACGGCAAAGCCATGCATGGTGGGTAACTAAAAGACCACGCAAACCATGGCTGTTACAACATTATTTATTTTTGTGTGCCGTAGTAGACCCTATCATCCAAAATTAGTTTAAAGAAAGAAGTATTGGTATTGTGGTTATTTATATTTAGAAGTTGTGATGGTCTATTATTTATTTCACAATTGGTGGGTAACTAAAAGACCACGAAAACCATGTCTGTTACGACATTATTTATTTTTGTGTGCCGTAGTAGACCCTATCATCCAAAGTTAGTTTAAAGAAAGAAGTATTGGTATTGTGGTTATTTATATTTAGAAGTTGTGATGGTCTATTATTTATTTCACAATTCTACGTTCTCTAAAGCGAGAATTGGTCGCCTAGACCAATTTATGACACTCCAATGTTAATGGTTTGGATGTCGTAAATAGTGTTAAACTTTTTGTTTTACGATCAATTTTTAATGTAGTCATTCTACTGTTAATTCTACCGAATATATACTAAATCCTAGCATCCACAATGTCAATATTTCTTATTGTCCCCCGCCTTTCGAAGAAAGCAGGGACTATTAAATTGGGTCCGTCCGTCCGTCCGTCCGTCCGTCTGTCTGTCTGTCACACTTTTTGGGACACAATAACTCTCTTTCTAATTGAGCAAGAATATTCAAACTTGGTGTAGGTGTTTATTAGGTCATTACCTTGATGGAGTTCGAAGATGAGCATTTTCCGCTTAGGGTAAGCAGAGATAAGCAATTTGATTGGTTGATGCTTTGGGACACGATAACTTAAGTTGTAATTAAGTGAGAGTGATGAAACTTGGTATATAGTTTTATTTCATCAATACCTTGACTAAGTTCGATAATGAGCAATTTCTGCTCAGGGTAAGCAGAGCGATAAGCAATTTGATTGGCTGAGACTTTGAAACATAATAACTCTCCTTCTAATTGAGCTAGGATATTCAAACTTGGTGTAGGTGTTTATTAGGTCAATACCGTGATGAAATTCGAAGATGAGCATTTGCCGCTTAGGGTAAGCAGAGATAAGCAAAATAATTGGTTGATGCTTTGGGACGCGATAACTTGAGTTGTAATGAAGTTAGAGTGATGAAACTTGGTATATAGTTTCTTTTCATCAATACCTTCACTGAGTTCAATAATGCGCATTTACTGCTCAGGGTAAGCAGAGCGATAAGCAATATGATTGGCCGAGACTTTGGAACATAATAACTCTCCTTCAAATTGAGCTAGGATATTCAAACTTGATGTAGGTGTTTATTAGGTCAATACCTTGATGGAGTTCGAAGATGGGCATTTTCTGCTTAGGGTAAGCAGAGATAAGCAATTTGATTGGTTGATGATTTTGGACGCAATAACTTTAGTTGTAATTAAGTGAGAGTGATGAAACTTGGTATATAGTTTTATTTCATCGATACCTTGACTAAGTTCAAAAATGAACATTTTCTGTTGAGGGTAAGCAGAGCGATAAGCAACTGATAGGTCTAGACTTTGAAACACACAAATTCTCCTTCTAATTAAGGTAGAATGTTCAAACTAGGTGTAGGCGTACATTAGGTGAATGCCTTGATGGAGTTCGATGATGAACAATGTCTGATTCTATCTGGTAGAGAGTGATGAAACTTAGTGTATAGTTTGATTGCTCAATACTTTTGAAAAAAATAAATGTGCGATTAATTAATAAGTGTCATCTATTTATTTTGAGATTTCGGCGGGGGACATCAGCCTCACTGTTGGCTTGTTTTATTTCTTGCCCGTGTGGCGTGTTGACCGTGGATTTGCTACGACCCTTGAGAAGGACTAGGAGTAGGAGGACGACGGACGAGAGCTTTCTAAACATATGTCTGACCTGATTCTCATTCCACCGTAATTCATGAGACACAAGTAGAGTTATTCGACGGCATTTTCGACACTTTTTGATACCAAAGAGACAATTACAAGACAGAGAAAATCCTTATCCAAAAGAAATTAAGAATGCTATGGAAAAGAGACAATTACAAGACAGAGAAAATCCTTATCCAAAAGAAATTAAGAATGCTATGGAAAATTTCGTATCTAGGGCCTAGATACAAAATTTTCCATAGCATTCTTAATTTCTTTTGGATAAGGATTTTCTCTGTCTTGTAATTTCTCTTTGGTATCAAAAAGTGTCGAAAATGCCGTCGAATAACTCTACGGTCAGCCATCTTTTTGAAGCAGAAACATCCTTAAGGTTGTCAAGCAAGCCCTATACAAAATTGCTTGGGACTTGTGTCTAAAAACTAAACCCCTTTCAAAAGCAGACAATCTATGTCAAAACTAGAACGTGTTTCTAAATCTACATGGTAGCACAAACTGGGCAGTTTTTCATGAATCTTGACGGTATTTAACACCTTCTTGACGTGTATTAGATTTTCGTAAAAACTTGTTGATATCTGGTCCCTATGTGATATTACCACATGTCTCCAGTCTTGTTAATATTTCAGATATCAGTCTTCAAATTATGTATAGTTTAATAACGCTTAAAAAATTGAAAATGTGATGTTTTATGTAAAATGAAATTTTAAAAGACAATAAGGGCGTCAGTCATTATCACATTATGTGTGATAGAACTGGTTTGACACATTCCGAATATAATTGTAACACGGAGATCATTGCTACAATAGATAAGTAATGCAGGTGTCATAAATTGAAAGTGATGAACGCCAAAGGAATACACAAGTTGTCCCTCTATATAACTGACTGAATGGACGAGTGATAACAGCAAGCCACAATGTGTAAAAGTATGTACAGTAAAACTTGTATTAAGCAAGCACCCAAGGGAAATTTTAAAATGCTTCCTTAATGGAGGTGCTCTTTGACTAGAGGTACATGTATCCAATATTTCCCCAACCCCTATCAAAAAAAATAAAGATTTTCATTTGGACGTATTATGTCGTCGCCCCTGTACGTCCGGACATCCCTCCACAATTGTTTGTGGACCTCTACAGGTCACAAAACTTGAAATACAGGTTTATCCACAAAAGATCTCGGCTTCTTTCGTTATTGGCATGTATCTGATCAAAACTTCATGGATTATGGCCCCTGATTGTACAAAAAATCACGTTTTTAGCTTGTGGTCACAATTTTGAACCAATTTTGATGAAACTTGACATGCATGTTAATAAACCAAAGATCTTGGTTCCTTTCGATATTTGTGCCTATTGGAACGAAATTTCCTGAATTATGGCCCCTGGGCCCTGTTTCACAAAAAACTTAAATCTCCTTAAAATCATTGTAAACTAAAATGTTATCCTAACTTAGGATAGAAGCGTTTCACAAAACGATTTTAAGCATTGTAGCTAAAATCCACTAAAATAATATTGTATCCTAACTTAAAATAGTGGCATTTCACGAAACTATTTTAAGGACAATTTTAACTAAAATCAGTTTTAACTTAGGATAGCTGTCACCCTCTCCTAACTTAAAATTACGACATTAACAAACATTGATTAGAGCTACATTGTTTGATCTATTGCGACATACAGATATAATTGGCACATAATTTTAACATACAGTCATTCACAAAAACAATTTTCATTCAATTTCTTTCCATAGCATGGGATTTACTGCTACGGTCCACCAGTTTATTTTATTGTAAGGCAATTTAAGCATTTGGATGGCGCCCCATATTAGAACTCCAAGAAAAAAACCCACCCAAAACGCCAGTAAACTACACACTAAAAGAAATTTATATCCAATGTCATGAAAAGAAGAGCACTCTTATCTATAAAGAAAATATCTTAGTGTTTAATATGGCCAATTTCTTGGTATTAGAAGGTCTAAAGGTCTATAATACTAGACATGCCATAATAGTATTTACTCATGTTTTTGGTGTTATGATGATTTGTAAACAGATAAATTAAAAATCTCAAATGTGTTTATTCAAAAATGTTATAGGCCTATTTGAAATTAAATTTTAATAGGCCCTATCATAAATTTATTATTATTTCTTAATGAAGCTACGTTAATAAAACAACATAAATAAAAAAAATTAGGCACCAAAGCTATTTTATCTTGGGAAAAAATTATTTAATTGAGTAAGGTAGATAGACTCTTCTGCCTTTTCAAAGTATAATTGAAAGGGTCTATGAGAATGACATTTCAAATCTAGGCATCGGAACATTGGCTATTTGGCGTATTAATTCCAAAGTTGATAAATAGTACTTTTAAACTACGACAAAAAAATTGCAGCCTAGATTAGTTGTTTGAGTGACAGATATCATAATTTGTTTGTGAAAATTCTCAATAGTTTCTTTTGTCCAAATTATTATAAAACTACGAAATTCAAGCGCTTTAGTTTATCGATACACATTATTCTAAGCCTGCGAGGAAATCAAATGCCAAGTTCAAGGTCAACCCACCAATACATTTCCAAACTAATTATACGCAATAAACTCATTTTTTCATCTCTCTACGACTTTTTGACCATGTGCAAACATTTCTACAACGTATGAAACTCCCCCTATTGATAATGTAACCGTTAATTCAGTCTGTCAACAGTTTTCGTTTCGAAGCGTATTTGCTTTCATCGTAGGTACCGGCAGAAGAATTCTGCGCTGCGCAGTCGCAAGCGATTTTAACTAAAATTTACTAAAATTGCATTTTAAGTTACAATCGATCTTCGTGAAACGCATAAAATTTAAAATCTCATTTTGATTTTTAGTTAAAATCGATTTTAAGGATTTTAGTTTAAGTTTTCGTGAAACAGGGCCCCGATTGTCCGATAAAATCACCTATTTTAGCTTGTGGTACCTCTGGAGGTGACAATTATTATCTGATTTCGAAAACCGTTTTATTATATCACCGTTACACCCTAAGAAAGGTTGAGTTCGAATTTCGGGATAATCGGACAAAAATTGCTATACAAAATGGCCACCGTTGTATATGAATACTGTTAAAAAATGGTATATCAAGGTTGTGGACCCTGTAGAGGTCACAATTTTAATTTGATTTTGATGAAACTTGAAATGTATGGTTATTACCCAAAGATCTTGGTTTCTTTCGATATTTGCGCACATCAGATCGTAACTTCCTGAATTATGGCCCCTGATTATACGCAAAATCACCTTGGTTTAGCTTGTCGTACCTCTGGAGGTGACAATTATTATCTGATTTAAAAAAACGTTTCATTATATCACCATTACACCCTAAGGAAGATTGAGTTCGAATTTCATGAAAATATTTTTAAATCCAAGTTACATTTGAAAAGGTTTACGTAAGGCTTTTCAAACCATTTAGTTGAATTTTTCCAATTTTATAAATTAGGTGTGTTAAGATGAATTTGTATCATCAATTAATTGGAATATTGTAAAATAATACAATTTTTGGACCAGAATAAAGATTGGGACATATCATTCAGCTACAATAAGAGTGGTATTATTGAGCCTTTAAGTGATCGCGTAATCGCTAAAATTAACCGCATTTTAAAACACTTTTAGATGCTACATGATGAAAGAAAAAGAAATATTGGGGGCTAGGGATCCAGTATTACTAAACAAACATGTATACGCGACTACTTTAAATTCACAACTAGATAAAAAGTACATGTACATGTATTGTTATACTGCATGAATAAAAAGATAGTAAGCTGGCAATTCGCTTTGGTTTTTAACTTGTTCTCTATCCATCTCTTGCAAAATGTGGATGTATCTTGCCTGGCAGCCGCTGGTTTGAATATTTAACTATTTCTGTCTAATACAGTTCTAACCATTCATTTTACTTTCAGATACATTTATACATGTAGTATTACATAGGATTGATGAGTAACCCCACCTTTGTTCGTTATCTATTACACCTAAAGCAGAACACCAAGGACAGTATTAACAACTGTATTGAAGATGATAGTACACTATTATAGATATGTATTGACATATGAAGTATATGCAAGACAATAACAATGCAAGCAGTAGATTAATTAAGGGCAAAGCCCATATATGTCTCACTTTTAAGAATTAGTTGTTTACATAGCCTCGACAACCACTTGAAACTGGGTAATTTAGTATGTAGGATAAATCATAGTTAAAAGATACTTTTTGTGATGTGGATTTTGATGAACACATTATGGAGTTAAAAGTTTGGGTAGATGGAATACAAAGAGTTATCTGTGGTGTGACTAATGAGACGACGTGTCATGATGTCATCATTGCCCTGGCTAATGCTATGGGTCGGATAGGAACATTTACGTTAGTTGAAAAATGGCGTGATATTGAAAGACCATTACTACCACATGAATTCCCAGCTTTAGCTTTACAGAAATGGGGGGAATATGCAACAGAGATGAAGCTTCATCTGTGTCAGTTGGATTCAGAAAAAAAGAAAGGGAGCTGCATTAAACAAACCAAGACTGTGGATAAATTCTCTCATAGCTTTT
This sequence comes from Patella pellucida, assembly GCA_917208275.1. NCBI lineage: Eukaryota > Metazoa > Mollusca > Gastropoda > Patellidae > Patella > Patella pellucida. The sequence continues at coordinate 32,550,331 of OU795041.1, read as the reverse complement.
CTCCTCCAGAACAGCCAGCAGAAACTTCAAGCTCAATCAAAAGATCATCAACTTTTAGTGGTGCTCATAATTTCAATCCCACCCCTAAATCACATCATGGAAAACTTGTATCAAAATTACAATCAATGGCAGAGAATAATCATTCAGAAGGCTTACATCCAGGTCCTTCGCCAAGGTGTACATTATCATCAAATCGAACCGTCTCACCTTTAGACTTAACCTCAGCAAGTAACTCTTCCTATGATATAGTGCATCCTTTACCCAATCGTCCTTTTCCAAACCATAATATTAAAAATGGTTTCGCTAAACAGCACCATTATTCTAACCATGAGCACTTTGTGCCGGATCAATGTGATATAAATAATGCACCATTTGGTGTAAGAAACAGTATTGGACGTAATCGGAGGCCCCAACATCGGAATGATGAATTGGTCGCCATTGAACATACATTAGAAGGTGGAAATCATTTGCATGCTTCTAGTTTAGAAATCGAGGAGTATGATTTGGACAGGAATTTTCCTGATATCTTACGTGATTCTAATAGAATTGATCTGCCATCTGTTCATACAGAATATAAGTTATATCACAATGTAGAAATAAACCGTGATCCTGAACATGCCAGATTAGTGAGATTGGTGACTGCTCAACAAGATCGTCTCAAAACACAAGAATCTAAGATAGATCATGTAAATACAGGTACGTACATAGGCGTAGGAGCTGCATGCCCCCCCCAAAATTTATTTTCGGGCAATGAAAAATTGGACGACCTTTTTATACGCCCACATTAGAAATGTGGTCGTATATTTCTTGTGAACGCTCTAGAGGCTAAAGTTTATTTCTAATTGACTTTAAACTCATACACAGTGTTTAAGGTCAGGAGACGAAGAAGCCTATTGATTTTCAGCAATTTCCGATAATTGCTGTCAGAGTTATGGCCCTTGATCACTTCAAAAAATCTTGTGGTCGCTCTAGAGGCTAAAGTTAATATCTGATTGTCTTTAGATTTATACACAGTGTTTATGGTCATGAAACGAAGAAGCCTCATGATTTTTAATCGATTTCCAATAATTACTGTCAGAGTTATGGCCCTTGATCACTTCAAAAAACCTTGTGGATGCTCTAGAGGCTAAAGTTAATATATCCCATTGACTTTAAATTTATACACAGTGTTGAAGGTCATGAAACGAACAAGCATATTGAGTTTCAATGAATTTTGATAACTTGGAACAGCTAAATCCAGAATACCAAATGTTTCGTATACTAAACGTTAGCATGGAGGAAAACTTTATCAAAGCCAAACATATTCAAATGTTTTTCTGATAATTACATAATAAGTTGTTACTTTTAATCAGACTTTAGTGTATTATAAATGTTTCATTACCGAAAAAAGTAAAATATGCGACAACTCGTGTTGATTGCCCGGACGATTAAGCTGCTGTGGGCGTATGTTTCGTTTCCTGGCAACCTACTTTTTTACCTATTAACGTCTATGAGATCCACACTACTCGAAATGTTTTCTCGTCTTTTTCTTGTACATTGCATGCCAGAAAATATGCCTGAATGATAGGTATGCCCGAAAAAACGGTATTGCCCTTAAAACGGGCATCGGGTTGGAGAATGGCAGAGGAAAGTAGCAGTAATATGCGTTTGCGACCGTCAAATAATCCAAAATTGTCTTGAAGGGTCATTCGCCTCTCAAAGAAAACAGCCGCCGCTGTCTATAAACCCGAAATTTTTCGGGCATTTCTAGTTTTGCTTCCCTAACTGTCATCGAATCCTAATAATACACTAATTTTACTTTACTTGAATATGGGTCATTCTACAGATTGGGTTCCATTCCAGGTCCCGTCAGTTATAACAGATCTGAAGTAAATAGTAAAATGGTCAAAGGACTTTTATTGTAATTATATACATCCCACAATGCATATAATGCAATAAACAATATCACATTTATGACATTTTAAGATTTTTGGGGGTAATAAGGCATGTTCACATTATAAAGTGTGTCTTTTCGAAGAAAGCAGGGGACTATTAAAATGGGTTCGTCCGTCCGTCTGTCTGTCACTTTTTGGGACACAATAACTCTTGTTCTAATTGAGCTAGAATGTTCAAACTTGGTGTTGGTGTTTATTATGTCAATACCTTGATGAAGTTCGAAAACAAGCAATTTGATTGGTTGATGCTTTGGGACACGATGACTTTAATTCTAATTAAGTGATGAAACTTGGTGTGTAGTTTCATTACATCAATACATTGACTGAGTTCCTTAATGAGCATGTTCTGCTCATGGTAAGCAGGGTGATAAGCAATTTGTTTGGTCGAGACTTTGGAACACAATAACTCTTCCAATTGAGTTAGAATGTTCACACTTGGCATAGGTGTCTATTAGGTGAATACCTTGATGGGGTTCGAAGGTGAGCATTTAATGCTTAGGGTAAGCAGAGATAAGCAATTTGATTGGTTGTTCCTTATTAAGTTCTGATTAAGTGAGAGTGAGGACACTTGGTGTTTGGCTTTAGCTTTACTACACCGATACATTGACCATGTTTGATAATCAACATTTTCTGTTGAAGGTAAGCAGAACGGTAAGCAATTTGATTGGTCGAGACTTTGGAACACAAGGCATTCATTATGTGAATGACTTGATGGAGTTCGATGATGAACATTGTCTGCTTAGGGTAAGCAGAGATAAGCAATCTGATTGGTTGATGCTTTGGGGCGCGATAACCTTGGTTGTAATGAAGTGATAGTGTAGCAGTGTAAATCCTCGATAATAACTAAAGACTGGAACTATCCTTGAAACTATTTATTACCGGAAAACATTAACATCATATACAAAGAACAGCACGTCCGACAAGCAGAGTAACTGTCCTGGAAACGGGATGAAACCTAGAATGCTATATAAATGTATAAATCGGTATTTATAATAAAATGGTATCTAAGGAATTAACAATATACACCAAGGCTACTAATAACAATTAATGAGGAAAGATTAAAATATAAAAGACATTACAATATAATAAAACAATAAGATATTAATTAAATCCATTAATGTGTCAGCTGCCAACCGTCTGTCATTAGATTAATAGCTTAACCTCTAATTAAAACTGAGGGATTAACAGACACACAAGAAAAATAGAAATGTTTAATTGAATGAATGAATACCAAATGAATGAAATATTGAAGAAATTATCAAGCATACTTTGTTGGATGGTTTTGATGCTTGTACTGTCTTCATCCGATGGCTGGAGATGTATTTTAAGTTTCATTAGGATTGGCAAGATCAAGGATATACTAGGATTGGTAGCTGATGACACCATTAAAGTGGCCTCCTTCATTACTCCTAGAAGTTTAATTAGATCTCCCGTCAAAGAGTACCCGGTTCCTTCTAAGACTTGATTGCGACAATCCTTCTTTAAGGATGGGTCATTGAGTGAAGCATGAACTTTGCTCACACATGCGTTCGAGCATATCAAAAGAGCTATTCCAATGAGATTCCACGTCGATTATGAGTCAATGATCGGGAAGGTTTTCTGTTTTTCATTTAAATATTTGTTGCTAGGGGACTTCTTTTAAAGTAAGCAATTAGTTGATGACAGCAAGTTAAGACTACATTTACTTTTTTACAACTTTTTAGACCAGTCTTAACGGCTATATTAAGTGTATGTGCCATACATGGTACATGTTTAAACTGACTTCTGAAGAGTCTGTATGTAGGCCTAATAGATTTACAGCTTTCACAATATTTGCGGCATTATCTGTCACAATAAAACTAGGTTCTATATCCCATTCACGGAAACAAACTTCCAAAGTTTGGAGGACATAATTCTTAATTTGAAAGGCATCTGTCATAAATTGGACCGTAAACAGTAACATAGGAGTGTGTCGAAATAGAAGTCCACCCATATAGGAGTGTGTCGAAATAGAAGTCCACCCATCAGTGGTTATTGACATTTCGCATTTTATCTTTTCCTTTGTGCTGTCCTACATGTATCACCGGGGGTTTTATGGACCTGCTTCTAGTCCAACCTTCGATGATAGGTTGTATGTTCAATCTAGTGGGGGTGTACGATTGAACATACAATAATTCAACAACTCACTTCTTCTTGGTATAATCTTATATTCTGTAACAATACTTAACAATAATAATATATATACAATCATGGTCCACAGGCTAGGTAATCTGATAAAAATCAGCATCTAAGAAATAAATAACCTATCAGAGACCTGCCCTACAGTATGTCCTGTTACATGCCTGTGGTCAACTACCTTATAATCTTCTTCTTCTTCTGTTTGGTGTTTAACGTCTGCTTCCACTTATGTGATATCGCAGACAAGACATAGGAGAGCCGAAGCTGCTTCCTGTTTTTTAGAATATGATTTTGCAATCTTTCCATTTTGGCCTTAGGCCATGGATTAGGTTTAGTGGGAAGTTCTTTCCTTTATTTAGTAAAAAACATATCATTTGGTAGATGAACTCTTCTGCTTTTTGATTGGTACATGTTATCTTTGTGGGATTTGTGTTTAGGTGCCAGTAAATTAAAGAAAAAGTAGAAGTAAAAATAAAGTAAAATAAATAAATTAAAATACAGTTGTAGGATGGTTGGGCTTCCTTCATGAGGACTTTTTTACTCAGCCACCCTACGTTGTATAAATAAATTAAAATAAATAAGTAGGAAAAAAAAAAAAAAAAAAAATAAAAATAAATGTGTAGGATGGTTAGGCTTCCTTCCTGAGGATTTTTTACTCAACCATCCTACGTTGTATGGAGAATTTGTCTAGCCGTGATCCTTTCTTATTTCACTAATCTACTTAGTCCAACTGTGTCCATTAGGGCGTGGATTTCTTTAAGTTAAGGTCAAGTGGTATTCAAAGGCACTGTTAAGTATCAAATTGTCCCTTAAAGTTAAGCTGCCTTAACTTTTTAGGTGTTAGTCTTTAAGTGATATTCAAAGGCCAGCTTAAGTGAGAAATATCCACTTAACTTAAAGTGACCTATGGGAGGTACCTTAAAGTTAAATGAGATTATAATGCCATCATTTAACGCTGTAGTAGTAGTCCCGTAGTGACAATTTTAAAAGTTAGGGGATTCAGATTGAAATAAAGACAATGTCGCCGAGCGTAGCTGGCCTCAAATTTCTTTTTTTGTCGTCAGCTTTGATGTTGTAATGCCATAAAAGAGTAAAAGGTTATTGCCACCAAGATAGTTAAGGATATCTTCTCCGGTCATCTATCATGTTCGTATACATGCTTAATCATGTTTCCACGATTGTCATATAATAAAGTTAAATTCGTTTGTTATGACATGGTTTTATAAAGTTTTAGAACTTATTTATACTACCGCAAGAAGCAAGGCATGATGTATTTTTTACAACTCATTCCCATAATCAGTACTATTTATTCAGGTAAAATATAACGCAACATGCATCTTTCGTACACCCAATGCACCGTCAATGCCAGGCCTTTGAAAATCTAAAATGTAGGTAGTACAATGTCTATGAATTTCTCAAATGATAAGATTTAAAAAAAAACACAGTATGATTTGTCCAGTCTAACTTTAAAGGCAAAGGATATCGTGTATGGATAATATGTTTTTTTTTCTATTACTGTGATACATTGTTAAAAAAAATTAAAGTTTACAATATCCATCATTATACTACTACTATTTATTGTAATGTATTGAATTGGAATTCTAAAAAAAAATGGTCTATGAAAACGGCCATTCCGGTAAAGGATTAACACTATCATAATTTATCCCAAATTATAATCATACTATTTTCATGTGTTACAATAGAATATTTCGAAAAACATTTTCCTAGTAATGTAAACTAAGAATTTAATAGAGTATAGTGATGCTCTCAAGGGGGCATAACCTGCTTGCAATGTTAGAAATTCTTGATATTTGGCAGTGGAGGGTATTCCATAAATTGAAAATTCATGCTTTTTGGCGATTGTGAGTTTTCCATAATTTAAGCATGGTGTTAAGTTTTCACATAGCCAAGTTTATGTTAAGTCCAGCCTTTGAATACCGATATAAGGTTAGAAACTTGGTTAAGTGGAAAAATTAAGTATTTTTACTTAAAGTGCACATAAGATGATCGTGGGATTCTTTGGTTACGGGTAGATAATGCCATGGTTACTATATCCACATTACGGAAAGTTAACATCAATCTGATTAAAATTAAATCCGCTATCTTCATTCAAAGTCGCAAATATAGACCTCCTGTAAAAACGACTTGGCCAATTATCGACAAAACTCTTAATCCCCTCTTATGCTAGTGATGTCACAGGGGACCGAATGTTTATTCCTTAATTACCTATATACAGTCGGTGTGTGTATTCATTAACGCTTGACTGATTCCTTAATCCCTGACTACGGAATAATCTGTTTTACTAAATGCCATTCAAAGAATATAGAATAAATTTGTTTCGTAATTTAGGATTTGTTTTATAAAGCCGGTTGCTGTAGCCATATTCCCCACGTCTTTTTAAAAAGCAAAAGCACACCGTAAACCAAAAATGTAGCTTACATGTGACCGGGTATCGTCCAGATTTTGACCGATTCCTTAAAGGGCCAATCCCGATAACTGTTTGGGGAATAAAACTGCTTAATTTTGTGTTAAAATCATTTAAAACCCATTATCTAAGGCCGATCAACTAACCCGATTTTTGTGATACGCTTGTAAATAACTTAAACCTGACAGTCTGCATCTGGAAATGGAGACCTTTTTATCATACAGTATCTGGATAAAACCAGACTATTTTCTATAAAAATAATATGTAGGTAAAATTTACCTTTTGTTATCAAGTACAGTACATGGGTCATTCACTGTATAGACCTCTCAAGAAACGTTAATCGATTATAAGGTCACCAAATGAAAAAAATGACCATCAATCTTAAAAGGGTTACGTGTCCGGATAAGCAATTTTGGCGTTCACGTCCAAATGACTCAATATTTTGAGTTGAAATTTTGAGACAAGGTTTAACACCATTCCCCTATATTTTGGCGTTTTATTTTCATACATTCTCAGACTTTTTTTTTGAGCCTCTGTATAATACGGGACTGTCCCTTTAATCCCTGACTACGGAATAATCTGTTTTACTAAATGCCATTCAAAGAATATAGAATAAATTTGTTTCGTAATTTAGGATTTGTTTTATAAAGCCGGTTGCTTTAGCCATATTCCCCACGTCTTTTTAAAAAGCAAAAGCACACCGTAAACCAAAAATGTAGCTTACATGTGACCGGGTATCGTCCAGATTTTACGAAAAAAGGAAAAAAAACTAACCTTACCACCCAGAATCTAAAACACGTATCCAAAACATGGAAATCGATCAAGTAGAAGCGTTTTCTCGTACAACACCTGTTTTGGCGAGATGACGTCACACAGTCGTAATGGCGTCAATGACGACCATTAAAATCATTGTTATTGAGTGTGTCTGTCCTGTAATATTCCCCAAAACGTAACTGGTGCTCTTGTATTAGAGAAATTCCCTAATGATTGTATTCCAAAAACTGCAAAAAAACAACATGACGGACATCAATGACGTCATCGGCCGCTACGACGTCATGACGTCATCAAATACGTCGACCAAACATGCAATATGAAGTGGATGTCAATTTGATTATGTGTTAGAAAATTCAGTTCAATATATGCACCGTGCATAATTCTATCCATACTTCAATTCTAGTGACTTAATTCTGCAACGTTTTATAAAAATATGCTATTAATTTGGCCAGTACTGTATGTCAGCCACTGGTGGCTTTGTCAACAAACAGAGAGAAGAATCGATGAAAAGATGCTCTTTCAGTCCAAGAAGACTACCCTTTCATTTTATATCGCCTTCCTGCCAATTCTAAAGAAGTATGTTAAAGTTTTCCAGTCTAAAGAAATCATGACTTCATGACCAACAACTGGAAAGTTTTCTTGTATGTTTTGTAAAACCTGAAATAATTTCTGGTCTGCTGTCATTCTTGCATATATTGGGATTTATTTGTGATTTATATGTAATTGTTTTGTGATTTGTGATTCATTTGCTAGACTTCATAATATTGATATTAAAAGAATTAAATACCGGTAACCATTTTATTCTTTTCTTCACATTGATAATTACAGTGAGTGTTGTTACATAGGTCTATATTATTTATTGCAATTAAACAATATTTACTTGATCTACAGCAAGAATGGATACAATATCCTTTTTAAGTCTGTTGAAATATGGTGATGTTTCAGGTCACATATCACTCAAATTGGGTGAAAAGGCCAGTTTTTGACGGTTAAATGTCCCAAAAAATTTCTGGGGGAGCATGCATTAACAAAATTTTTCACTCATTAACATCAAGATCAATTGTTTGAAAAAGAATACCTAATGACTATTGCTGACTTTCGAATTTTCACATATTGAACAAATGTTTTGTGCGTGTATAGCCTACGTCAAATCTCAGTCAAGGATTTCCAGTTTTCTTTGTATTTTCGTTTTGCATGTACAATAGGCCTTTAATCGTAGTGTCAATTTCATTTCGTCTAGAGGAGCCAACGTCAGACTCTTCGTAAACTTTAGAACGCTTCGGTGGCGGTAAGGAAAAAAACGCTGACAGTTTTCTCACTCCAGAATCGTCGCTATTCAACTCGCTCTTTCGTTTTCGGCCCATGGTGATAATATAATTTGAAATAATAATTTCCAATTAGCCATGCAGTTATATACGTGTCGTATGAACCCACAGTAAACTAAATTCATCTATCAAAACATGTAACTCTCTTTGAAAAGAGTTGTCGGGCAACAATCGGCCATTTTGATAACGGAATACCTTTGATTACTTCCCTTTGTTTTAATCACGCAACCACCGCATATCTTTTTGTTACGGTTTATTAATATGATGAGTACTGCTTAGATATAGGCTTTATTGTCGGCAATTATCAATCAGTTGAAACCATTATTCCCAGACAATTGTTTAGTATTACTTACGACACGTTCAGCAAGTTGATTTAAAGTATGCCGCCATATGGTCCAATCAAGGGAAAATATGATTAGAATTTTAAGGATTTTCTTTCGCCAAGTCTAAAAAGAATCGCCAAAACCCTAAAACTTTATCGCCAAAGTTATCGCCAAGTAGAAAATTTAATCGCCACTCCCATAATTTTATCGCAAATTGCGACTTTGGCGAACGACAGTGCGAGCCCTGGTTATACTATTTAAAATATTCCAATTTGTTCGGTAAAATGTTCATTAAAAAAAATATTTTAAGAAAAATTATCTTTTTTAAAATATATTTTGGAAGGATATGTATCAATCTTCTCCAAGACGGTGGTTTTTCAAGAGGCATGGGCATGGGAATTTCATAATTCAGTTGGGATTGGGAACCTATGGTACACTTTAAAAAAAAACATGCCATACTTATTTCATTCTTAATGAATTATCTTAATATACTTATTCCTTATACTTTATGAAAGACAACTCGTGACCTTAAACATGCACAACGCCTCATCCTAAACCCCCTGCCCTGTTGAATGTGCCACTCCCACTTTTTGTTGATATTTTTGGTCTATAAATGATATACCGGTTGTAATTATTAATTGATTTGGATCCAATTCGGAATGATCCAGCACATTGGTTCCACATCAGCCGTATGTGCAGGTCAAGACCTACGGCTATTCTCTTCTTTTTGGTGTTTAACGTCTGCTTCCACTTAAGTGATATCACAAACAAGACATAGGAGAGCCGAAGCTGCTTCCTGATTTTTAGAATATGATTTGCAATCTTTCCATTTTGGCCTTAGGCCATGGATTAGGTTTTAGTGGGAAGTTCTTCCCTTTATTTAATAAAAACACATCGTTGGTAGATGATCTCTTCTGTTTCTGGATTGGTAGATGTCTTCTTTGTGGGATTTGTGTTTAGGTGCAAGACCTGTCTTCTCGTGGCCTCCCCTTACTCCACTATCCCACTGGTATTTGTTTTGGCAGAATAGTGTTTAGATGCCGAGCCCGTCTGATCATGACTCCCTCTTACTCCACTATCCCGCCAGTTTAGTAGATGTTAGTAGTAAATTAAACTAATATAAAATTAAAAAAATAAAGAGAGTATAATAAAGTTGTAGTCAAATAAATTAAAGGTAATAAAATAAAGTAAATTAAAGTAAAAGTAAAGTAAAGATAAAGTAAAATGAATTAATTAAAATTTATTAGTTAAATAAATTAAAGGTAATAAATAAAAATAAAATAAATCAAAGTAAAAGTAAAGTAAAGTAAAGTAAAGATAAAGTAAAATGAATAAATTAAAATAAAGTTGTAGGGTGGTTGGGCTTCCTTCGAGAGGACGTATTTACTTACCACCCTACGTCGTATAAAAAAAATAAGTTAAGATAAAAAATAAGTAGAAAAAATAAAAAGATAAAAATAAATGTATAGGATGGTTGGGCTTCCTTCGTGAGGACGTTTTTACTCAACCATCCTACGTTGTATGGAGAATTTATCTAGCCGTGACCCTTTCTTATTTCACTAATTTACTTAATCCAACTGTGTCCATTAGGGTGTGGATTTCTTCGAAGATTTGTAGCTTCAGATCTGGTCTAGGGAAGAGTAGGTTCTTAGTGTTGAATGGTATGTTATTGGTCTCCATCATTCTCACTAAGTCCCGTCTCTCTTCCTTGTAAACCTCGCAGTCTACCAGGACATGGTTGGTGGTACACTCTTCTCCGCACTCACAGACGATGACTTGGTGTTTGTAGTCTCGCAGCTGCTCTTTCACCCTTAGTTTCGATATGAGTCTGCATATATCTCGTCTAGGGTGATTGCTCCCTGTCTTGGTGTAGATCTCGTCATCCAGTCGGAATCTGTATGTGTCAAGTTCAACGAGATTTAATTCCCAGATTGAATTGACCTGTCTTTTGACCATACTGTAGATTTCCGTGGTGCTGTAGTCTATGAGGCGGGGTGTAGCTGTGTCTTTGAGACCCTCGTTTGCGAGTCGATTTGCCTCCTCGTTTCCTTTAATGTTGACATGTGATGGAATCCACACAAGCTCTAATTTGCTTCCCTTCTCTAGGATCCTCTGATATAGCTGCCTGATTTCCAAAATGACTTCTGGTCTTGATTTCGAGTTGTCATTTTGGATTGAAATCAGACTGCTCAGAGAATCGCTTGGAATGACGAAACCTACGGCTATGGAAAATGGCTACCTAAATCTGACCTAACGGTCATTTTGCACGCCGGAAAAAGAGTCTTTTTTCAAAACCTAATTTTCAAACCTGGGGCCGTATTTATAAAAATTCTTAGAGTTTTCTTAAGTTTTACTCTAAGACTTCCTAAAACAACATTTTGTTAAAAGTTACTCTCTAGAAATATTCATAAAGGGTCTTAGAGTTACTTTTAACTTAATGTAAGACTTGGGTACTAACCAAACTAAATCTGTCACAAAAAGAATCCAACCCATGTCCATTCGATATCTCCTTATCAACTCGTCATTGTTGTACTCCACTAAGCAATCTCTGCTTGTTTTAAACTCTCATAGGCGGCGTACACGGACGGCCATGTTAACCATGATAAGAGTACTTTTAACAAGTTAGGAGTAATTCTTAAAGTAAAATGTTTTATAAGTAGGTCTAAGGGAAATCTACAAAGTTAGGAGTAATTTTTGACAGTTAAGAGTTGATTTCAACTCTTAGAATGTTTATAAATACCGCCCCTGGCTACTATGTAACTTTACAATAATGCACACGTATAGAAGCCAATAGTCGTCAACAGATTATATTTAGTGTTGTGTTGATAATTAATTAAGAGTGTCTTGGAGTCATAAGAATTTTCAACAACAAAGCTATTTACCGCTATTACGGTCAGGCACGATGTAAACAAGGTTATTATGATCCTCGAAAAAGAGCAATTTATATAGTTCTCAACAACGTAAGTGTTTGGAGAAAAATTTATTTATAAATTTTTATAGCGGTATTACAGCCTTGTGGAAATTGTAGAAATAAAATTGAGAGATTAATTAACTTGCTTACCGAAAAATTAAGAAAAGTACGTATTCCAGTTCTATAATATTGATAAATCCACATGTAGTAAAAATGTTGTGTATGTACGATTACTCTTATACACGACGATATTATAGGGGTGCCAGTGTCGCTAGCTGTGAAGTTAGTTATCCGTTAATCATTTAGTTATAGATTTTTAGGATTTACATCATTATAGTATAGGGGCGCTAGTGTCGCTAGCTGTGAAGTTAGTTATTCGTTAAGTCATTTAGTTATACATTATGCGGCCCGTTATTCAGTAAGAGATGGTCTAAAACCAATAAGTGTGAGATATATGCCTTGGATAATTATATATTTACCTTCATTTCAAAGTTATTGTATTACAACTTAAAATTATCCAGGTCAGTGTGTTTTCTATAGAGCATGTGTGAGCTGCTGAAATGGTTTTCTACCGCCAAATCAACTATTTCGTTAGCCAAAAAGTAATATTTTAATTAATTAATAAATAATTATTATAAGCTTTACTAATACTTCATTTTTTAAGTCAAATATATTTTTGTGTGTGTGACAAAGTGGTATAGACACCTGAATTCACAATACCATACCATGAATAAAAAACCATGAAATATGAATTTACTTTAAAACGTTTTCGTGCATTTTTAAAAATGATCAGCAGTGAAGATTTTGGAGTGGAAGCCCTGATGCAGCATAAGGTTGTAACTGCGAATCTTTAATTAATATGCTTGTAATTTTGGATATTGATACAAAGATTGATCCACATTTTGATGACTAGAAGGCTTTCTCAGCAGGACTGCGCAATATGCGATACACACTCTGTCTGTTGCTAATCAAAAATTAAAATCTAGACGTTTATGATTCGCAGTAACTGCGAATCATTAATATGCCTGTCATTTTGGATATTGACACAAAGATTTATCCACATTTTAAAGACTAGAAGGCTTTCTCAACCAGGTAGACTAATCACCGGAACTCATTTACAATCACTGAAATTTACATATACATGTAATCATCAGAATTCACTTCAAAAAGGTAATTTTGTTCATAATTTGCTTAGCCATACAGCAGCAGTTTGGATGGGACTTATAAGTAGAAACGATAGCTGTCGTAAGGTTGACAGTGTTGAAATTGATAGTGAACTTTTTGCAGATATAGGTCTCTTAAAAGGTGATCCAGTAAAAATATTACTAAAAGATGATGTTATTCCTTATTCTGTCCATGCAGCTAGAGGAATACCAATTCCGTTATTACCTAAAGTTGAATTAGAATTAAAAAGAATGATTGATCAAGAGATCATCGAAAAGGTCACAGAGCCTTCCGATTGGTGTGCCCCAGTGCTTCTGGTATTAAAACAAAATGGTTGTGTTCGATTATGTGTCGATTTACGTCAACTAAATAAAGGTGTTAAACGAGAAAGATATGTCTTACCCGCATTAGAAGATATTTTACATAAAATGTCAGGAAGTCAATACTTTTCACGTCAAGATGCATCCAGTGTACATGGACGATATATTTATATTTAGAGTAATGCTTGAAGAACATGATAGTCACCTTTCAGCAGTCATAGAACGTATTAAAGAGTCGGGACTTAAACTAAACAAAAATAAATGTACCCTACGTCAAACTTCAATTGATTTGTTAGGTCACGTTGTCAGCTCAGGTGGTATTAGCCCACATCCAGATAAAGTTCAAGCTATCCAGGAATTACAGGTATCTACAGTACAACAGTTACAGAATTGAAACGTGTCTTGGGTATGGTTAATTATTTAGGCCGATATTTGCCGAGCTTGTCTCAGGTATTACAACCTCTTAACAAACTTTTAAAGAAAGACATTATTTGGACTTGGGGTTCATCTCAAGAAAACTCTTTAAGTAGCGCCCCAGTATTTTCATTATATGATGTTAGTCAACCTACAATGATAAGTGCAGATGCTAGTCAATATGGGATTGGAGGTGTCTTTTATACAATTCAAATTTCCCCACTCAAACTGACCGCCATCTTGAATTTCTTTTGTCATATAAACTCATGGGTATCACCAATCACCAAATTGGTTATGGAAATGGGTTCAGCAACCCCGAAAACATATATTTTGATACCAAACTCGATCATATTATGATAATTGGGGAAAATTAGACTTTTACCTCCAAAACTGGCGGCCATTTTGGAGGATTTGACCCATTTGGGCACGGATTTCGGACTGGGACTTTTTTTTGGTGGTTATATACTTCTTGACGAGCCATAAACCGTGGTCGACATTTCTATTGCAGCAACTGCCCGATATGGTGCAAAATTGAGCTAAAATGCCTGGCCTGGCTTAAAAAAGGGTATATCAAGGTTGTGGACCCTGTAGAGGTCACAATTTTAATTCGATTTTGATGACACTTGAAATGCATAATTATAACCCAAAGATCTTGGTTCCTTTCAATATTTGCGCATATCGGATCCTAACTTCCTGAATTATGGCCCCTGATTATACGCAAAATCGTCTTTGTTGTCCCCCGCCTTTCGGACAGAAGGACAGACGAACCCATTTTAATAGTCCCCCTAACTTCCTGAATTATGGCCCCTGATTATACGCAAAATCGTCTTTGTTGTCCCCCGCCTTTCGAAGAAAGCAGGGGACTATTAAAATGGGTTCGTCTGTCCTTCTGTCCGTCTGATTGTCCGTCTGTCACACTTTTTGGGACACAATAACTCTCCTTCTTATTGAGCTAGAATGTTCAAACTTGGTGTAGGTGTTTATTAGGTCAAACCTAGATGGAGTTCGAAGATGAGCATTTTCTGCTTAGGGTAAGCAGTGATAAGCAATTTGATTGTTTGATGCTTTGGGACACGATAACTTTAGTTCTAATTAAGTGAGAGTGATGAAACTTGGTGTATAGTTTCATTACATCAATACCTTGACTGAGTTCCATAATGAGCATGTTCTGCTCATGGTAAGCAGGGCAATAAGCAATTTGATTCGTCGAGACTTTGGAACACAATAACTCTCATTCTAATTGAGTTAGAATGTTTACACTTGGTGTAGGTGTTTATAAAGTCAATACCTTGATGGAGTTCGAAGGTGAGCATTTTCTGCTTAGGGTAAGCAGAGATAAGCAGTTTGATTGGTTGATGCTTATTAAGTTCTGATTGAGTGAGAGTGAGGACACTTGGTGTATAGCTTTAGCTTTATTACACCGGTACATTGACCAAGATAGATAATCAACATTTTATGCTGAGGGTAAGCAGAACGATAAGCAATCTGATTGGTTGATGCTTTGGGGCACGATAACTTTAGTTGTAATGAAGTGATGTAAGTGATGAATATAGATTCATTTTATCATTACCTTGTTGACTAAGTTCGATGGTGCCAATTTTCTGCTTAGGCTATTAGGAGCGATTAGCAATTTTATTGGTCAAGACTTTGGAACATAACTCTGCTTTTAATTGAGTCAGAATTTTGAACTTAAGTTAGAGGATCGTTAGGCGAATGTCTTGACTAAGTTCAATAATAAACATTTTGAGCTAAGGCTAATATTTAAAAAAAAAAAATGTTCGATTAATTAATATGTGTCATCTTATTATTTTGGGATTTCGGCGGGGGACATCAGCCTCACTGTTGGCTTGTTTAGCTTGTGGTCCCTCTGGAGGTCACATTTATTATCCGATTTAAAAAATAATTTGATTATATCACCGTTACACCCTAAGGAAGGTTGAGTGTAAATTTCGGGAAAATCGGACCAAAATTGCCATACAAAATGGCCGCTGTTTGTACGAAAATACTGTAAAAAAAACGTATATCAAGGTTGTGGACCCTGTAGAGGTCACAATTTTAATTTGATTTTGATGAAACTTGAAATGCATGATGAAGCTACAGCTGTTATTTAATTTTTTAGCAGCGCACGAAATTTCCGGTCTGCGCAGAAGTTTCAAAAATAATTTATCAAGTACCCACCATCAGGTTTCCCAATAGAAAATTAAACCCCAGATCGATATCTGTTTTCGATTATGGAGAAATAGGCTCCCGTTGTAAATAATAATAATAATTTTAGTAATCTCTGAAGTCTGAAAGCCTAATGATTAGGACTTCGGAAGCTACTGCCAAAAATTGACTTCAGACATAGGACCTACCAAAAGTCTACATAACAATAACATTCACAGTGACGATAACATTCATATTTGTTATGAATTAATTAAAGTAATACTTTGTTATTTAGATGTTTTATGTTGAAACTTGAAAACTGCTGATCAATTTTGGAATTTGCTAATCAAATGTGGACATTAATGACTCCCCACCACAAAACCAGTCACATGTTGTACGGCTCTATTTCTATATACACGGCAAAATAGACTATATGGGGCAAAACTACCCAAAAAATGTTTTTTGCACAATACGCTTCAGAAAAGCATCTATTTTTCAATAAATCAATCGTTTTTGTGAAAATATAATAAAAAATTGCCTAAAAAGGGTATTTTGTGGAGGCTGTGAAAAAAAAAGAACCGTTATGTCAGTCAAGGCTTCGTTCGCTTTTCATCTTTTGAATATGATAAAAATTACTTTTTTTTAGAAAAATGTTGCCATGGTAACCAGCCGAAATCAGTATTTTATAGTTCTTAAATATCAAACACAAATCTGAGCTAATCTGTCTAACCCAAGAAATATTTTCACATAAAAACAAAACTAATTAATATGTGCAAAATGACTAAATTACGTTTTTAGAAAAATGTTGCCATGGTAACCAGCCAAAATCAGTATTTTATAGTTCTTAGATATCAAACACAAATCTAGGCTAATCTGTCTGACCCAAGAAATATTATCACATGAAAAACAATACAAATTAAGATGTGCAAAATGATTAAAATTACTTTTTTTTAGAAAAATGTTGCCATGTTAACCAACCAAAATCAGTATTTTATGGTTCTTAGATATCAAACACAAATCTAAGCTAATCTGTCTTACCCAAAGAATATCATCACATAAAAACAAAACAAATTAAGATGTGCAAAATGATCTTTTGTGGCAAAAACCATATTTAAAATGTGAAACCAGGCCTTTGTTGTAGCCATGGCCATAACACAGCCAATTTGAAAAATATAGATTTAAGGTAAATTTCAGAAAAAAAGGAAGAAAAAAATAGGTTACTAAAGGAATATGTTGATAAAATTTTGTACAAATGTTGATACACCATACATTATTATATTCACAAACTTTCATTTTGATTTATGCAATAGTTATATATGTGTTACTATGGGATTTATTTTTGCCAATTTTAAAATGCAAATTTCTCATTATTTCGTTTTTGGATGCACCGCAGCTTTTGAAACTTCAGATAGCCATAACTCAGCCATTTTTTTGTGATTTGCATATATTATATATCAACAGAAAGCTGTTCCAGTTCCCTTTAAGATCAGCATTAAATCACAGTTTTCAAAAATTGTGACATGTGACTGGTTTTGTTGTGGGGGGTCACATATATTGCAGCGTTAGCAATGCTCTCGTTCATTATCTATTTTAAACTATTATAGCAAGAACGGTCAGCTCTTCCTAAAACTACTTGTCTTGTACTGTGGTTACTTTTAAAATTCTATTTTCAGAAATTTTGACATTGGAAGAAAAAGAAAAAGAATATGAAGAACATTTGCAGAAAATAACAACTGAATTATTAATGTTGGAACAGAGACAGAAGGAAGAGAAATCAGAAGTTATCCAATTAGAACCTGTTTCAAAGGAGGAAATGTTTGAGAATTCTCAGAAACAAGAACAAGACTTAAAGTTACAAATTTCTAAATTGAAAAGCAAAAGACAAATTTGTGAAAAACAGATCAATGACAATCGATTTAAAGAAACACAGCTTAATAAAAATATTGCAGACATCAAAAATGAGATTAAAAATTCTGAAAAGAAAGTTTACAAAGAGGAGCAAGGAATGAAGGTGGAAATTAATCAATTAAAAGAAAAACAGGCTATTAAACAAAAAGACTGTGATACGATAGTAAGAGAATTACAAAGTGTAGATGATGATTTAAAAACTTTAGAATGTATATATCAAAAAAAAGTGAAAGAAGTAGATAAGATAGAGGTGGAATTAAAAGAAGAAAACTTGAAAAGTTTAGAAAACATAACTCCACTGGACTCAACTTCAGAACCGACCAATACCAACAATGGTGAAGGTAAAGTATGATATTGTCAAGGTGGCTGGCAACAAAAATGTTATTTTTTCATTTCGTTGATATAATAAACTAACTTTATCATGTACAAATAAAAACTGACACTTAAAAAGGCATGATATTCACCATCCGGACGACAAAGAGTAATTTGACATCCGTTTGTATACGCCCATATGAAAATGTGGTTGTACATTGTTGTTGCAATGGTCTGTCATCTGCAAATTCTTGTGAACATTTTACAGACTACATTTATCACCTGATTGTTAATAACGTCTAGAGTTATGGCACTTGTTTTACCTTGTGAACGCTCGAACACCAAAAGTTATTATATGATCTGTGTGAAATTTATATTCATCCTTTAAATTAGTGAAACTACAGAGACTTTTGCATTTCAACAATTTCTATTAATTATTTCTAGAGTTAAGACCTTTGTTTCACTTTGTTTAACCTTGCAAGTCAACTCTCAAATGACAAAAGTGGTGATACGATTTGTATGAAATTTATATGCATCATTTAAAATAGTGAAACGAATAAGCATATTGAATTTCAGGAATTTCCCTCATAGTTATGGCCCTTAGTTTACTTTATTGTGAACGCTTGAACGACAAACGTTATCATCGGATCTGTATGAGATTTATATGCATTATTTGAATTAGTAAAACAAAAAAGCCTGTTGAATTTCAACAATTTCTGTAAATCACTTCATGAGTTAAGGCCCTTATTTCAGTTTATAGAAGCTTGTGAACCATCAAATGACAATAATATAATCTGATCTGTTTGAAATTGTCTAAAAATTAGTAAAATGAAGAAGCCTATTGAATTTCAGCAATTTCCATTATTTATTTTTAAAATTTGGGCCCTTATGTTACTTTGTTGAACGTTGTGAACTCTCCAACGCCAAAAGTTATCTGATCTGTATGAATTCATATGAATAATGACATTTAAATTAGGGAAACGAAGAAGCCCTTTGAATTTCAGCATATTTCTGTTAATTACATATACTTCTCTACAGTATGACTCTTGTTACACATTGTTGAACCTTGTGAACATTTAAATGAAAAAAGTTATCATTCGATCTTTATGAAATTTATATATGCACCATTTAAATTTCATCAATTTAAGTCAGTTACTTTCTGCTATGAAGTTCTAGAGCTCTGTCCCATGTTTTACTTTGACAAAAGTCATTATCCAATCTGTGTGAAATATATATTATTTAAATTAGTAAAAGGGAAAAAAGTCTGAAGAATTTCAACAATTTCTGTTAATTACTTAGAGTTAAGGCCCTTGTTTTAGTTTAAATAGAACAGATCTGTATGAAATTGTGTTCTTTTCGTAGTCGTGACAATGAGTATTTCGTGTGTTTTCTCAGGGACAGTCCAAGCAAATAATGATGATTCCGGGAAAAAATGTCACTGTTTATTAAACTGATACGTGAAAAGAAATGTTGCTCAACAGTGTCTCCCGTTGTATAGAGGGCTTCGAGCTTTTCTACATTACCCACAATGCATTGCCGGCGGCCATTTTGACAGGCATTGTTTGTAAACAAGTCCATTGACTATTCACTTATTGTCATTGTTATTGATCATTCTTCCATTTAAACTAATAAAGCCCACGACGTGTGCTATTGTTAACTGTCACAATCGAGGTGGGAGAGATAAAATTAGCTTTTACTGCATTCCTAAGGTTATTTCTGGACAGGGAGAAGCGGCTAAACAGAAGAGTGATCGGCGAAGGCGAGCATGGATTGCTGCAATAAATCGATCTGATGTGACGTCCTATGAACAGTTTCGTGTTTGTTCAGATCATTTCATTTCAGGTAAGAAAATTGACTAGGTCCTAGTATACAATAAATAATAGCCCTACTTTGTATTAACTTGATGTACATGGTCGAAAAGCTTTAAAAGTAGTTGAATTGATTGTCTTTAACGACACGTCAACGTGTTGTAATTCGGTTTTGACCGTGTGTTCGTAAAAAGCCAGTACTTCCAGCTCCAGTACTTAATGCTAGGAATTTTTAATTGTGTGTAGGCTATGTATAAAGTTATTTTTTTTTATTATTATTCCAGTGTGCATTTTGTTATCTAAAAAATTAATTAACATTAATTGATTAACTTTTTCCTTACATGTGGACAGACACAGTACAACTTGTGTTTTGTTTACTATTGACTAATGATTACCCAATATATTTTCAGGAAAACCACATCAATATGATGAATCACACCCAGACTGGGCTCCCAACAAACAACTAGGCTATGGTGGGAAAAAGTCACCAACGAAAGCAGCTGTACACCATGGTCGATTGCGAACCAGAAAATAATCTGCTTAAAAATCAGAAGCTGCTTTTAGTTTTCTTGAACTAAATGGTTACATTCAAGACGGATCTGACAGCGATTTAGCTGAAACCCTCCCCGATACACCAACTGTTGAAAAGGAACTGACTTTGATGGAGAAGCTTGTGCTTGCTAATCAAGAAATAAAAGAACAAAAAGAGGAAATTAGGCAACTGAAAGAACAAAATCAGTGTTTGAAGAAAATTGTTCATAAAATGAAGGCTAATTCTCCAGATGACTTTGAAAATGACAATAAAAAAGTAAAATACTACACTGGATTAAATAGTTTCATCGCTCTCATGGGACTTTTTCAACTTGTGGCCCCGGAAATGACTTAGAACGGGAATTCATCTTTGAGCAAATTCCAGAAGATGATCATAACACTTATGAGACTTAGACTGAATTTGCCTATCGCAGACTTGAGCTATCGCTTTGGTGTATCTAAAGCTACATTGTCTAAGGCTTTCTTAGATACTTTGAACATCATGTATTTGGTCTTACAACCGTTAGTGCGTTGGCCTGATCGTGATGAAATAATGGAAACTATGCCAATGGCATTTCGTAAATACTTCAGAAAAAGAGTCACATGCATCATTGACTGTTTTGAAATTTTCACCGACCGTCCATCTTACATGACAGCAAGAGCACAGACCTGGTCTAACTATAAACATCATAACACGGCCAAGTACTTGATAGGTATAACCCCTCAGGGCAGTGTTAGCTTTATCTTCGAGTGCTGGGGAGGACGTGTTAGCGACAAACACCTAACAGCTAACTGCAAGTTCCTCGACAATCTGATGCATGGAGATATGATACTTGCAGATCGAGGATTTGAGATCCAGGAATTGGTTGCAATGAAAGGTCCGAAGTTAATTTTCCATCATTCATGAGAGGGAAGAAACAGTTAAGTGCTACAGAGGTTGAGTCCACTCGAAAAATTGCTAATGTGAGAATTCATGTGGAAAGGGTCATAGGAACTGTGCGTCAAAAATTTATGATTCTTGGAGGGATAATTCCGATAGATTACTTTATTTCAAAAGGTGATGACAAATATGTAATTCTTGACAAAATTGTTATTGTATGTTGTGCTCTTACCAACATGTGTCCCTCTGTTGTGCCATATGACATTACATGAATACTACCTGTATTCACATATAGAATTTACGATTTCTAAATTTTGTTATTTGTATAGAATTTCAGATTTCTAAATTTTGATATTTGTATTTGGTTTTCATTCAAATAAATTAAATCAATTTGTATGTGTTTTAATAGGGAATTTAAAATAGGGAATTTAAAATAGAACATTGCAAAATTGCTATAGGTCTTTTGTGAACATGTATAAAGGAATGATAAATAACTTTCATGTTGTAATTGTTCTCTAAACGACATCTACCATTTTTGTCAGCTTGATGTGTATGCGCCTTGTCTTGGTGATGGCAAGTGGAGACAAATAAATTGTCACAAAAAAAATTAAAGAATAAACAAGATTTATTATACAAAACTAAATAAAATAGAAACACGTTTCGCCTTCCCAAGGCTCATCAGTGTAGCTAGGGTTTCTCATTTAAATAATTGAGAAAACTACAGACATGTTTGGGTTTTTTTAAGGTTTTTATTGGGGTTTTTTGGTGAACAAAACAGAATAAACATTTAATTCACAGTCTGATTTATTTCCTTTTGAGACTCCTTAGAAATTTGCCTTCTAAGCAGTCCGGACAAAACCAGGTATAGCTTTTAAGTTGACACACGACATATGAAACCACTCAAAGGGCTTGTTCGGACAATCTTCAGAGTCACAGCCGACCATAACCTGCTGTTTTGCGCCAGTTTTCCTCAGATGTGTCCAATCTGTTTGCATCAGGTGAACTTTTGGTTGACTTTGTTATATCTTTCTTAGCTTTAGACTTCTTTCCTCTTGTGGCAGACTTTGATGTGGTTGCCGTCCTGTTTGTTGACTCAGACTGACTAAGGGGCTTCTTCTGTACAGACATACATGTAGTTGTCTTCTCATCACTGTAAAATTTGCCAACGAGTTCTGGAAGAATTACAGTAGCAAAAAACTTAGTAGATTTATCCACTAACTTTTTCCACACCTCAGTGTTGGCCTCGATCCGCTGTACGAAGATGTCTTTTGGAGTCCATAAGACAAGGTCGCAGTTGTCAACAATAGCGATATGGATGTGAGTCTGGACTTGAGAATAATAAGCATGGTTTTCTTTTAAAGTAGGTCCATTATGGGTTTCCTCAAGACAGAACCCTTTCTTGGCACTGACATTCTCATCTCTCATACAGTAAAGGCACTTAACTTCAATGCAGCCGCGTCCACAACAATCGCATTCCACTATGCCATCTGGAGAAGCGCCGAGATGAGGATAATCTTTGTTAAGAAACAATCCGCATGGTTGAGTCTTAAAATTCAGGTGTTTTTCCAGGTAGATGTCAGTGTACTGTTTTCTGGCAACATTTTCATGGTCACACCCCCATTGCATAGCAGCGTTTGAAAAACTGTGCTCATGTGGATAGCAAATCTGTTTCAATAAACTGTACGATGGAGTATCACATGAAGTCGCACAGGCTGCTTTTATCCTTGAGGATGTTATACGTCCGGTCCTAAACCGAAACCACAATTTACATTCAGCTTGTTGTCTGGTAGCTTGCTCGACATTGCTGGCTTCTTCGTCGGTAATTACGATACTGGGAAGTAATTTAGAACAATGTTCTATCAGTTCGTCACGGACCATTCCTTTGCATTTGTCATCTGTCAGTTCACTCAAAACTTTCGGGTACTTGGCTTGTAGACTTTTTGGCACATAGTCTGCATTGTACTTTTTTATCACAGCCAAACAAACTGGTTTGTCTGCTTTCAATGTCTTGAAAAAGCTGTCATATCTGGCCTGAGAAATGTTCACAGTTGGTTTTTTTGCTGGGGTTTCAACTCTGTTTAACTGTGAGTTGGTTTCAATTTGTTTGTCAAGTTGCTTCTTCAGTGTCTTGACAGAAGTGAAGTCAATCTCGTGTAGTGGAGCATAGGTTACACTTGTTTTTGAAGTAGGCAGCATCCAGTAAGCCGGTGTCACAGTTTCTGTTGGTCGCTGGTGTGTGTTGGTTCCTGGCGCATGCGCAGTTGTAGGAGTCATCTCATACTGTTATAGACACAGTGTGTGTTGACTCCCCGTGATAGGATGACCCCTACGATTTTCTTACGGTCAGATCGGTTTCTACTATTATCTACCAATATAAAGTATAACTACTGACAGTAGCCGAGGATGTTGAGTTTCTATAGTTTGTTTATTTCATTTAAAAGGAGAAATACAAATTAACGATCTTATAAAAATTGAAAAATTCCCGTCCATGCAGAAACAGAAAAAATAATTGCCCCTTGGTATAAACGCAGAATTTGGGTGATTCGTGTTCAAGAAATAGTGGTATTTTCAGATTTAGTTTCAGATGTAGATCCCTAGTTACTATAAAAACGGATGTTACCGGTTTTCGGATAGAGGCCAAAGCCGATAAATATCCGATACTTATAGTAACTAGTATAGTAGATCCCATGGTTTGCATGATAAAGTATTTGTATTTGACAAATAAAACACATAGGCAACTTGTAAAATTTTTATTATGTACAAAATTAAAATAATGATTCAGAGAAATCCCAATCATATACAGGCCAATATTCAATCTGCAAAACAGTTAATTATTAAAACATCGAAAAGTGATTTATAAGTTTTTAACAAAAAAAGAATCTGGGAAATCAGTAGAGCACTATAAGCCGCAATCTGGTTTGATACAATATGGACAGTAAAAATAATTCTATTCTTTCTATCTTTTCACGGAACTGCTGAAATTGAATCTCTCTTTCACTTATAATATCTGCCATGATGATCGATCAATTGGTACTAATACTTTACTATAATTACTACGAATACGAATGCGATAGTCAATAGCAAATAAGGGAATTCTTCTTCTTCTTTTTGGTGTTTAACGTCTGCTTCCACTTAAGTGATATCACAGACAAGACATAGGAGAGCCGAAGCTGCTTCCTGATTTTTAGAATATGATTTTGCAATCTTTCCATTTTGGCCTTAGGCCATGGATTAGGTTTTAGTGGGAAGTTCTTCCCTTTATTTAATAAAAACACATCGTTGGTAGATGATCTCTTCTTCTGGATTGGTAGATGTCTTCTTTGTGGGATTTGTGTTTAGGTACCAGGCCTGTCTTCTCGTGGCCTCCCCTTACTCCACTATCCCTCCAGTTTAGTAGATGTTAGTAGTAAATTAAACTAATATAGAATTAAATAAATAAAGAGAGTATAATAAAGTTGTAGTCAAATAAATTAAAGGTAATAAAATAAAGTAAAGTAAAGATAAAGTAAAATGAATTAATTAAAATTTATTAGTTAATTAAATTAAAGGTAATAAATAAAAATAAAATAAAATAAAGTAAAGTAAAAGTAAAGTAAAGATAAAGTAAAATGAATCAATTAAAATAAGGGAATAAGAAATTCCATTCTCTTATAGTACCTGTGATAAATGAAGCCACGTGAATATCAAAGGCCTTAATCTGCCTTTGGAGGTGAATTAATTGACAATTTCAAGCCAATCATCAATGTGTATGGTTTCCAGTTCCACTGATTGTACGCGTGTAACGACTGATCACTAAAAACAACGGCAACAAATCACGAACGATAGAACAATTAATCTCAAGCCAATTCACTTAAATCCGTTGATCGTGTAATAGTCAGTCAGCCGAAGCTTGGGACCCAAATTTTTTGAGATAAGTTTTTTTCTGGACGGTTTTATATGGAATCGGACCCGCTGAATCCATTTTTCGCTACTGGATCACTGTCAGCCTGGAGGGTTTTGAGTAATTAGCGAATTACTAATTAAATAACTAATTAAAATCACTGTTCGTTTAAAATGACACATACATGTCGAAATACACCGCTGTTTGTAATGTTTTTAAATAGAATATGACCCCTTAGTCTATTCTAAATACTAGTTCACTATCATCCAGATTGTATTTCAAATAATCTGGCGGCCGTTTACGAAATAACAGGGGGACCCAAATTTTTCGAGACAAGTTTTTATTCTCGACGGTTTTATATGGAATCAGACCAGCTGAATCCATTTTTCGCTACAGGATCACCGTCAGTCTGGAAGGAGGGTAAGCAAGTCGCTAATTACTAATTAAATAATTAAAGTTGTAGTTAATCCCAATGATTTACCATCCCCTTTTGCATAGGGATAATTCAGCACGAGTGATAAACATTGTGGAAATGCCCCTCTTATGTCACCTATGGAGATCGATCACACGAACAGGTTGTGTCCACTTATTTGTGGGTGTGTGAGTCCAGAGACTGGAGCTTGGAGTCCAGTCTCCTACTGGTGGGACTACTAGCGGTGTCCGGGGAAAACAAAATGTTCTTTTCCAATTTACGTTCGAAAAAGATCTATAATAATTGGATTATCGAAAGCTGTGCCCAGGATGATATTTTTAATCTATGTATGGTAAGTGCATGCTGCAGAGTGAACCATATCAATCTATGTGTGTGGTCACAATAAATGCTGTAATTTTGTGAAGCCCTCATCGCTCACTCTGCATCAAAATGGCTGAAAATACATGTTATTTCCAAAGGGTGTATGAATGTACAGGTAACAAGGCGAGGAGAGAGTATGTTAAAGCTAAATCCAAAAGAATAGAAAACATGGCTGGATGTAGCAAAATTTATAAGGGATGGGATTGAGGAAGATTTAAAGAATGAATTAGAATCAAACGATGGAAGCATATATATATATATGTTTTCTATTCTTTTGGATATAGCTTTAACATACTCTCCCCACGCCTTGTTACTTGTACATTCATACAGCCTTTTGAAATAACATGTATTTTCAGCCATTTCGATGCAGAGTGAGTGGTGAGGGCTTCACAAGACTACATCATTTATTGTGACCGCATCGGGACGAGGCTGTTCTGGTTTCGGCATGAAAATGATGACATTTCTTACAAGTCACCGCCGGTAGTCCCACGAGTAGGAGACTGGACTCCAAGCTCCAGTCGCTGGACTGACACACTCACAAATAAGTGGACACACCCTCTTCGTGTGATCGATCTCCATAAGTGACATATTTCCACAATGGTTATTACTTCGTGCTGAATTATCCCTATGTTCATTGCAAAGGGGGGTGGTAAATCATTGGGATTAACTATTTAATTAGTAATTATTTAATTAGTAATTAGCGACTTGCTTACCCCCCTCAAGACTGACAGGTATCATGTAGCGAAAAATGGATTCAGCGGGTCCGATCCCATATAAAACCACCGAGAAACAAACTTATCTCGAAAAATGTGGGTTCCCCTGTTATTTCGTAAACGTCTGCTGTATTATTTGAAATACAATTTGGCTGATAGTGAACTAGTATCTAAAACAGACTCAGGGGTCCTATTCTATCAATAACATTACAAACAGCGGCGTATTTCGACTTGTATGTGTCATTTTAAACGAACTGGGATTTTAATTAGATAGTTAATTAGTAATTCGCTAATTACACAAAACCCTCCAGACTGACAGTGATCCAGTAGCGAAAAAATGGATTCAGCGGGTCCGATTCCATATAAAACCGACCAGAAAAAAACTTATCTCGAAAAATTTGGGTCCCCCTGATATTTCGTAAACGGCAGCCGGATTATTTGAAATACAATCTGGCTGATAGTGAACTAGTATCTAAAACAGACTCAGGGTCCTATTCTATAAATGACATTACAAACAGCGGCGTATTTCGACTTGTACATGTCATTTTAAACGAATTGGGACTTTAATTAGTTATTTAATTAGTAATTCGCTAATTACTCAAAACCCTCCAGGCTGACAGTGATCCAGTAGCGAAAAATGGATTGAGCGGGTCCGATTCCATATAAAACCGTCGAGAAAAAAACTTATCTCGAAAAATTTGGGTCCCCCTGCTATTTCGTTAACGGCTGCCGGACTATAACTACTGATCACTAAAAAAAACAGCTAGTCACGATAACAAGTGTGTTTATTAATGACAAAACTCTAACTAAGAACATAACACTTTTTCCTGAAGTGATAAGTTATTTGAGTTATGAGGAACCATCTCACAATGGCGGAAGTGGATGAAGCTGTGTTGTTCGTGTTACTAACACAAACATCCGTCTCAGACATGCGCAAGTGCCCAGGAACCAACACACACCAGCGACCAACAGAAACTGTGACACCGGTTTCTGAGTCACTGTGCTCTTTTCTCTCATTCGGCATATGGCCTCCACATAAAATAAAACCGAAGCTACATGAGAGCAGCTTTCTCCCAATCCTGCTTTACAGTCACAGTGCGCTGAGATTATTTTGGATTCATTATCAGTGATTAGCCAGGGTGTCAAACTTGTCTCTGATAATATCATAGAGTGCATGACTCTAGCCTTGACAATGCTATACTGGGTTTATGTCGATAAACACACACGTCACGAACCCATCCACACAGAAACCTGTCGAAGCTTTCAAGACTCTTGTAATTTTGAAAATCCTTCAAAGTATAAAATGGGCTTGGTTGAAAAATTAAATAATTCACTAAATCTGGGTATATAATTTCGGGGAAAACGTCGTTATCACCAGAAATCCACTCACATTTGTCGATCTGGTAAGGATCAATACCCCCAATTACGTCCGTTTTCTCCAGGTAACGGGTAAAGGCTTTCGAGTCTAGTGTCTCAGAGTATTTATCCATCTTAGCAAAGTCGGTGAAATGTTAATTTTCACTCAATAATTCGGAAATATTACGTGTTGAATATAATACGTCTATATTGAACAATGACGCTTGGTAAACAAAGCCTCTCAAAATGGCCACCAGCAATGCATCATGGGATAGGCTAGTGAAAAGGACGAAGCCCTCTATATATTTCTTCCAAAAATATGATATCAATTTTTATATGCCCACATTATCATGAGGCCGTATATTGTCGCCGCCACTGTTCGGACGTTGTTCATCCTTCCACAATAATTGTTTGTGAACGCTCTACAGGTCACAATTTTTATCTGATTTTAATGAAACTTGAAATATAGGTTTATCACCTTAACCCTTTGAACCTGTAGTCCTGATGTATCGGGAATTGTAGTAACTTCTCATACACCGCAATCCCGATACACAGGGATTCAATGTATGCTGTCATACCTATTTAAAGAACGCTAAATATAACGACCAATCAGGGGTAAGAATTGTATGATAGTGCTGGGATACCGTCACAAAGATGTCAGCCTCCATGCTTTTGAGGTTGAATTTTTCATAATATTTCGAAGCTTATTTCTACCTGTCAAACTGGAACCTAGTGGCAGCGGAACTACATGTAACACAGTAACAGGAAGCGCCAGTTCTATTCAGTCAAAGACTAAGATTATCCTGCCGATGATGTTTCTTCAAAGAATTTGTCAATGTGTGGTTTAAGACCGTAATTCGAATAATTCGGAAGATATTGAGCCAGCTATTCCTGACACAGCCGAGGCACAAGTCACGCCCCCTAAAAAATGTAAGGCTCAACCTTCTACAGGGACTGGCAAAATAAGATTGAATATTTGGGATAATTTTAGCTGGTACATGCTATATTATCATTTGGCATGCTTTTGAGTTGATTACAGGTTATTAAAATGCAGGTTTCAACTGTTTTTCATGTATGTTTGTAAACAGCTGATTTTTTAGGGGTGTGTGACTTGTGTCTCGGCCGTGTCAGGAATACATAATAAATTAAAGACTTCTTTGACTGAATATAACTGGCGCTTCCCGTCAGTTCCGCTGCCATTTGCGCTTTCTGTCAGATTCTGAAAACAACATTTTCTGATTGTCAGCATGTGTAAAAGTCTGACTGCAAATATGTACAATGCGCAGTGTAATGAAGACAAGCATATTATTCAATACAGTGTGCTATGAGGGAAATTTTGCCCGGGAAGCAGCACTATGGCCTACTCTTAATCTTATATTGAATTCCAACTGCCAAGGGATCTTTTACGTGCATGTCAATATGTACGGGACCTTGTTTTTTGTCCCATCCAAATGACTAAGACAGCTGTCCTTGTCAGGCCCTCTGTCCTGCATCACTGACAAGGGATCGAACACCTGACCTCCAGAAGAGCGAGCCAGCGTCTCACTCACTTAAGCCAGGCGCAGACGGGCATTTTTTTCGAGCAACTTTGAGGCATCAATGAAATTGCTGATAGTTGCCGGCCAAGAAATTGTTCATCTGTTGCTTCAAAATTGCTCGTCTGCGATAACAAGCAACAAACAACTGGTTAACTGTCCAATCAGCGAGCGCTCTACTGTCATGTGTTACTTCAAGATGGGACAGCTAACAACATTAACATGGTCCGTGGAGATGGGAAGACATTTTAGTGGAAATGTAGGCTGAGTTGCCAGTATTGTATCGCGTATTGCTTATGTTGTATGTACGGCGCCATTTTGAATGATCACATGATATCGGCATTCGGGGAAAAATTGTTTCTCGTTGCCAGTCACCGCACATGGGAGACCTCGAGTTACCAATTGCTCAGAGTTGCCAGTAGTTGCCTATTGCAGAAACAAGCGACGAAAAGTTGACCGTCTGCGCCTGGTTCTAGCTCATGTGATGTGAAATTAGAAATTGTATTGATGACTAATAATAAATAAGGCTGTGCAAGAATGAATGAATACATACAACCATGGTAAAATGCGTAATGGGTAGTATTGATCTCTGTGTACTTAATAACTGGCCTATGTATCACTATATCCATGAAGCCATCAAAAATGGTTAATTGTGATCACTATTTCATAAACGTAAGTTTAAAAACGTCAATTTCCCGTGTTTTGACGTTACGCTGAAATTTTTTGTCACGTTTTCAAATGGGGGTACCCCACTTCAAGTGCTTTTATTTAGAGCTTATTACTAATATTGTTATTTCATTCTAATATCATTAGAAAGACAAATGAACGACATTTCGATCGGTGTTGGATGCGATGTTAGCATTTCGAAATATCAGGCATTTTTTTTAAAGTTGAAAATTCAATTCAATTGAGGCGATTCGTCAATATCGCATCCACGTACGATCGAAACTTCGTTTTATTGTCGTTTCAATGCTATTAAAATCAACAAAATGAACGACATTTCGATCGGTGTTGGATGCGATGTTAGCATTTCGAAATATCAGGCATTTTTTTTAAAGTTGAAAATTCAATTCAATTGAGGCGATTCGTCAATATCGCATCCACGTACGATCGAAACTTCGTTTTATTGTCGTTTCAATGCTATTAAAATCAACAAAATTGGAGCATATTAAGCTAAAAAAAAATAGCACTTGAAAATGGTATACGTGATTTTTTCAGAATAGAAAAATAACGCAATCGGACGCCATGACCATGACGTCATCTGCAATAGCGAACAATGTCAAAGAAAAAGCATGGTTGCGTTGAGAAAAATCTCTAGACCGAGTTGTTACGTTGAGAACAAGGGAATGTGATGTGTTTTATATAAATAAAGGACTTGCCTGCAAAAAAAGTTATTCTGGGTTTATCATGACTATTATTATATAAATTAGAGCAATCAAAGTAAGAATTCATTCTCGTCTCGACTAGGCTACTATTACAGAGTATTACTCTGTGCTACTATCGAAAATACTGTTGTGCCACGTGACTGCTCCCATATATGGTCTTTATATTATTATTCAGCGACAGGTCAAAGTGCAATTGCTAAATTCCCGCGAAAAGAAATGAAATGAAATGGGGTTTAACGTCCTACGCTTAAGCACCTAACCTGGGCCAATTGAAGACGGGCATACGCCAACAGTGTGCTATGAGGGAAATTTTGCCCGGGCAGCGGCACTACGGCCTACTCTTATATCGAATTCCAACTGCCAAGGGATCTTTTACGTGCACTCCAATTTGTACACGGGACCTCGGTTTTTCGTCCCATCCGAACGACTAGGCAGCTGTCCTTGTCAGGCCCTCCTTCTGCATCACTGACAAGTGGAAATCACGCCGGAAAATCGAGATGAACTTTCTCGGCAGATGCAGGGATCGAACACTCGACCTCCAGGCTAGCGAACCAGCGCCTTATCCACTTAGCCACCGTGATCCCCCCCCGCGAAAAGAATAAACCAATGATAATTATGTTTACAAGGATTGTCCAATAAGAGGACCCGTACCGAAAACATTGGGTCGAAGTTCAACGTTAAAAATAGCTCTAGTCGGAACTCCCATGTTCAGCTACTGAGCTAGAGTAGATCGCACGTCTCGTCTGGATGTTTAAAACCAAATATTTTTCGACAATTAATAAATTGCGTAACATGGACACGTACTTCAATGTTCTAAATTACTAAATTCTTTGTTATGATGCCTAAAGTAAAGTATTTAATGTGCACACGAATGAAAATATTATCAACACGGTACGCCACGATGAGAACCATTTCCCGTACGGTTGAATTGAACACACTTTTACTTAGCGTAGGTAGGGATAATAATATTATAATAATATGATTTCTGACCATTGTAATACCCAAATAATATTGGAATTTAAAAAGAGTTAACGCTAACAAAAAATAATTTAAATAAAGGCTCAAATTCTGGATTTCCGTTGACGATTTACAACATTTCCTTTTGAGATAAGGGCCGTGATTAGTCAATAAAAATAGCCGTCCGTCAATCAGATAACTGATTGTCAGTGTCACAAAGAAGAAAGTTCCACTCACAGTTTATTCAATATTTTATCATTATATATCGGTTCTTAAACTAATTATTTACTTATGAGAAAAAAAACCCAAATTGGCCAAATTCGTTGAAAATGATATATAAATATTGCATTTTTGGAGGGGTTTTTTCAGTTTGGTTACTATAACATAATAACAACATTATATGAAATTATATACAAGGGTAAAGATATGTAATTTTAAAATATCTAAAACTGTTGGAGCTGTACACAAAATTTCACTTGAAAATCTCAATTCCTTCATATATTTTTTTAGGCCTAAAATTGGGCAATTTCCTATTGCGGAATGTTTTTTTCAAAGTGAACCCCTTACCAGTATATAAAGAGATGGCATATAAATATGTTGTTATTATTTATTTGTTCAATCTTCCCCAGTAGCTACTGACACTGACTTAAAATATTGTAAAAATTAATATTAATGAGAAAATTATCGGAAAATGATGCATTTTTAAAATATATAAAGTGGTTGCTATGGTAACCACCCAATTTCCTTAATATTTTGCTTGAACTTATAAAATCGGTATCATTTGACATTACACAGGTTTCAAATATTTTAAAATGCTTGTTTTTAAATCTGGTGATCATCTTTTGGGTTATGGTAAAGAGCGTTGAAAATGGTAAAAAAAATGGCATTTTTTCCGTTTTGGTTGCTAGGCAATCAAAATTGATAATAAATGGCAGATTGGAAATATGTAATTTTAAATTCACAAACTTTTTGACATATTCCCATAATTTCACTTGTGTATCCCCATTCCTTCTTATTTTATTAATCGCCCCAAAACGCCCCGAAACTAGGCAAATGTGTGCCGCGGACAATTGTTCAAAAATGAACATATATCTAGCTCTTGAGATAAGGCATATGGATATTTTTGCTAATTTTTTTTCTGTTTATCTTACTTGATAGCTACTGATTTTAAAATGCATAACAACCAGGTTAATTATTTCAGATATAACATGGACAAGATCATTTTTGATGAAAAAATTGACCAAAATCACGTTGGCAAAATGGAATTTTTGAGAAAACCTAGGTATTTTG
Organism: Patella pellucida; assembly: GCA_917208275.1. NCBI lineage: Eukaryota > Metazoa > Mollusca > Gastropoda > Patellidae > Patella > Patella pellucida. The sequence goes on along the minus strand of OU795041.1, from coordinate 32,517,091 downwards.
GAGTTGCTGGGGAAACGAGAAAAATTGTTACACGAATTTGAAAATTTATAAATAGTTAGCCTTAAAGTTGTATTTCATGAATTTACATCTACATTTTTGATAATTTGGATAAGAAATTAAATATGGTATTGCAAAAAACACCAAAAATGACCTATTCAATGTGTTGAAAAACCTTTCTTCCGCGAAAAGTCAAAATTCGCAACTTTGAGCCTCAATAAAAAAATTAATTTTCATCCGATTTTCAATCTGTAAACAGTTTTGTAAGAAGAATGCTGAGATCTACTTTAAAAACTAATAAAATCATATGTATAATCATAATCTCAAAATCACCTTTTCCACCTAATTTAAGTTAACTGGTTATTATTCCTTACTTGTGTCAGTATTAGTCTGGAGGCTCAGTGCGGGGGGGGGGGGTCCACCAAATGGGCACAAAACAAGATCCAACTTTTTTAAGAGTAAAATTTTGCGTAGACTACGATGCGTAGACTAATCAGTCCGCCGTTGGGGCTTTTCCGAGATATTCGGGGTCAAAGGTCAAATAGGGTCATTTGCACTGAAAGTGAATGCGCAACCAATCTTGTATCATGAATATATGCTGAAAATGATCGAAAGTTATCACCCTGAACATCTCGAAAACGCCCCAACGGCGGACTGATTACCACTCAGCATCGTATTCTACGCAAAATTTTACTCTAGAAAAGTTGGGTCGGGTTTTGTGCCCATTTGGTGGACCCCCGCCCTGAGCCTCAGGTCTATATGTAAAGATAACGTGACTATTTAAACAAATGTGAGTTAAGCCAACCATATTACTAGTTAAGAAAGCTCCACTACTGAAGATCCCGTCACTATCTGAGTGAAGCCGCCAGTTATCTTTGATTTGCGTCAATAACTGCCACGTGAATTCCACCAAATAAGTATCATAGTACCAGACTTGCGTTTTAAATGAGCACTTCGCCGTTGAGGTGTTGAATTCAAATTCTAAAATATCTGTAATACCGTAAATTGATTATCAAAATACAACTTCACACCTGCGCATGATGTACCTCGTGCGGCGGATATGTAACGCCCCCATAAAATTCCATTCTCAAATCTTGTATAAAGTATTTTCCCCACCTAATTACTTGATTGGGACATATTTTCTAGTAAACTATTCATATACAGTACTTATGGGATCGTTACAATATGTCGGATAACACAGCGTGTCAGAATACCGAGTTTTCTCCAAAACTGGAAATCCGGTAACTTAGAAAACCGGAAGTATTTTTATAATGTAGCTTCGAATCACCAGAATACAATTTATTCCCTTGATGTGCGCATTGATAATTGTCGAATTCGATTGAACGTCAAAATTGTGTCCAAACCACCTCCGACCTCCGTCGTCTGACTGACAGAACTGAATTTCGTGTCATTCGGTCCGAAGAGTGACCGAACTTCTATGTCATTTCGGTGCAATCGGCATGCGCAACGAGTGGGAATTTGGGAGAAAATTATTTGTGGATATTCCTGAGTATGTGTCACAACTGCCGTACAAGAGATGAAAATTATCAAAGAAATCAACACAGACCGGCGCTAGTGAGTTTTAATCTCATAGACTTCAAGGTTTAAACGGCATGCTCAACGAATGTTTCTAACAGGTGCTATATAGGTAGTAATATTGAGTGTTAATTCAGTAACTAATTCTTGGATATTCTTAAAGAGCACATAAGACGATAAACTAAAACTTGGCATTGTGATAGCCAGTGGTAGCCAGTGGTTATTATATGCACATTACGGAAAGTTATACATCAATCTAAATTAAATCTGCTATCTTCATTCAAAGGCACAAATAAGGACCTCCCGTAAAACGACTTTGCCAATTATCGAAAACACTCTTATCCCCTCAGACGCCAGTGACGTCACAGTGACCGAATGCATATTTGGAATGTGTATTCCTATATACATGTATAGCCGGCAGTGTATCCATTAACGTCTGGCTGATTCCTTAATCCCCCTAATTCATTAAACAATTAACTACGGAATGATTTGTATTGTAATTCATTTTAATTTAAGATCCAAATAGAATTTTGTTACATAATGATTGGTCGCTCTCGTTACTCTCGTTTCTCACGATAGCGATTTTAATACCCTCCACCATCGTGTGCAGTCTAAGCGATTCGAGATACATTTTCGTCAAGAGAGTAGTGTGGTTCTAATTTCCCCGGGTAAAAGAGTACAGGAGTAAAAAGGTTTGGTCTTGCAAAATATATCATAAAAGTCAAACATGACTGAAAAGCGATTTGTAAATGACGAATCGTTATCATCGTACAGCGCCTTTCATTCTGCATGCGGAAATAGACCGTTAAATGAAATACGAATAAATATCTCAATATACATAAGAATTAATGGTACAAATAAATTTTGTTGGTAACCATCTAAACAGATGGAGAAGGGTCATTTTTAATCAATCCGACTAGAGTTATACCGACGTAGGGTCAAGTTCAAGTTCTTTATTCCCTTGGGTCAAAAACCCATCGGGTAAAACACACAAACGAACATTAAATGAAAATATATACATAATGTACAAGGAGAGTATGACTATAACATGTACAAAAGAGTTAAAAGTTGATTACATTTCAAGGATAAGTTCAGATCTTCTCTTATTGGCGTGTAATAGAAACCGACCCTGATTCTCTAATTCTGTGGTGTTCTTAGAGGAAAGAAGTTGTATTAGCTTATAGACACTTGGGTTTTTACTAAAATATTGTTTTATAAATTTATTTCGCAGGTTTTCGTATCTAGGACAAATAAGAATAAAATGATACTCATCCTCGATGTCTAGTTTATTGCATAAAATACATAATCTATCCTTTCTAGCGGTCTTAACATACCTGCCTTTCTCGATATTTAAATTATGGCTAGAAAGTCTTATTCGTGTTATTTCACGTATATATTTAATATGTAGCGATTTAGTTAAATAAGACTGGAGCGTAAACTTATCTACAATATATTTGTATATGTGACATTTGGACGATTCAATAATTTTTTCATGGCATTCTTGTTTAAAAATATCAATTAGACGAAGTTTTATTACAGACAATGTGCGTTTAGAACTTTCAAAACCATTACTTTCCCAAATATTTCCTAATCCAAGCCTAAATAATTCTTTTTTAATATTGTCTATCCAGTTATCATTGTTTATACACATATCTTTGTAACATCGTCTAAGGATTATATTGTCGGCGTTAATTAACTTTAACCAATATTTAAATATTCGAATTTTTCTTATTATAGCAAGTGGATATCTACCCAATTCGTAGTATATCATAACAGTACTGGTACTATTTCGTGTTTCAAGAAGTCTTTTGCAAAAATTAAGATGCACCTTTTCGACATCCTCGGCTTTATGAAAGCCCCAAACTTCCGAGCCATAGCATAATAAACTACTCACGTAGGTGTCAAAAACTGACAATTTTGTTACGGTGTTAAAATAGTTTTCATTACATACTTTTAAAACGGAAAATAGTGCTTTTCGGGCCTGGTCAGATACGTTTTTTTGTGTTTTAATAAATTTACCATTAAAATTCAACAATACTCCTAGGTAGTTAAATGAGTCAACAACTTCAAGATTTTGATTATGGAATGACCATTTTTCATTTCTGTCAAATTTTCCACCATTTCTAAAAATCACGATTTTAGTTTTTGATATATTTACTGATAAGTCCCATTTTTGTGTGTAAGTAAACAGTGAGTTTAATAAATTTTGAAGCCCCTCTGGGGTCAATAAATTAATTTACATCACGGTGTTAACAGTGATTGTTAGTGGGATTAAGAATGCTGATTAGGTAATTTTCTTTTTTACGCCGGCCAGATCAAAGACATCACTCTAGGTGGAACGTTTGTCTAGATTCGTACACTCACACATTATTTGTATAAAATATTTAATTTTTACTCATCAATCGTTTATAATTATTATTTACCCAATAATTATTGCTCAGCAGTGTTTTTGTAATCAAGTAGTCTTGTATTATTATTGTTGATTGCCGTTTAAGCAATTTAATTGAAATCTGAATATAAATTATATGAGGGTTAAATTTGTGTGATACAATTAGATTACAATGTCTAACATCGTTTATCTTCTTTATAATAAAAGTATTTTACAATTGCATCATCGGAAAATTCCATATTCGCTGTCAATTTCAAATGGAGTTACGATAAAAGTTGTTTTTTGTGTATAGAAATGAAATGGTTAGCATTATTATATATAGCTAATAATGGATATATCGACAAATGACTGGCATCAATTGTATTTCTTTACTTATAGAGAATAGTTTGGGATATCAAGCATTACGGGGTTATCAAAATTACCGGTAAATGCGCTAATTGCTTGGGTTGTCTTCATTTGTCACGGGGTCTATTTAAACTATGGCACTTTAAATGGATCTACAGCATGATACAGCATTTGAAATTTCACTCTAAAATATTCCAATAACAAATGACTAATCTATTACAACGCAAGACGATAATTTGGTGATTATGATTATGCCATTCACGTGTTAATTGGACCGAGACGTACACACTTGCCAACTGGTGGTGTGTATTGTATAGATAACGTTCATTTTATGTGTAGTGCCTGTGAAGTCACTAGTCAATCAACTGTATTAAGATTGTAATTGAAAATTTAAAAACCGTTTTTGGCTTTCGGACACTAAAACCTCAATAACTGAATTGATTTTAATAATATTGGTTTGAACTTGCCGTAAAATGGATATAGTGACCATCGTCTAATAGCACCTTTAATTAAGATTTTTTGTCTTACAGGGTCTTTGAGTATTTGTCACAACTGTAGTACAAGAGATTAAAATTATCAAAGTTATCAACATAGACCGGCGGGGGATCACGGTGGCTAAGTGGATAAGGCACTGGTTCGCTAGCCTGGAGGTCGAGTGTTCGATCCCTGCATAGGCCGAGAAAGTACATCTCGATTTTCCGGCGTGATTTCCCCTTGTCAGTGATGCAGAAGGAGGGTCTGACAAGGACAGCTGTCTAGTCGTTCGGATGGGACGAAAAACCGAGGTCCCGTGTAGACATTGGAGTGCACGTAAAAGATCCCTTGGCAGTTGGAATTCGATATAAGAGTAGGCCGTAGCGCCGCTGCCCGGGCAAAAATTTCCCTCATATGCCCGTCTTCAATTAGCCCAGGTTAGGTGCTTAAACGTAGGACGTTAAACCCCATTTCATTCATTCATTCACATAGACCGGCGCCGTATATGGCGAGTCTTACTCTTATAGATAATTGATTGGTGATTGCTTGTTTACTTGTTTATCTTTTTTGTGGCTTCACACCCATTGAATTTTAATCTCACCGATAATTGGGTGCTTCACACCCACCGTTTGAAGGACGGATTATACGGTGTGGATTATATAGAAATTATAATGACGGGACGGCTGATTGTTGTCGAAATCCGAAACTGATTGGCCAATCTCTTTACGGTGATTGACAGGTTGGAACCATGAATTCCACATGAACTTGTATATATGTTGTCATGTTCTCGTGCAGATTTGTTAGAATAACAGAAATGTCCTGTGTATCAAAGATCAAAGAATATAATTGAACGTAGCCACACTTTGTTGCTTTTATGCGAATTCATTTTATCTTAAAGGGGCTTCGACCAGGGCTCACACTGGCTTCCAATTTTTTCAGCCAAAAAAATTCCGCCAAAAGCATTCTAATTTTTATGTAAAACAATGATGATATTTTTTTTCCGCCAACTTGAAAATTTTATCTGCCAAAAATATATGATAAAAACAACACATATTGTAATAATATAAAAGGGGCTCCGACGCAATTTGAGGAATTATTATTGACCCAATATTAATCATCGCCAGTTTTTTCAATCATGGGATAAAGTCAATTAATTTTCGATAGAACTAGACGATATACATGCTTGGGATATGATGTGAACATTTAAATAGTTCATCAATAACACCATCTATATTTCTTATCGTTTTTAAATACAATATTATAGCACACTCCAACTGGGGGAAAATATTGACATCTTTTTGTTATGGTTGTTCGACCTAAATGGGTGTTGTGTAACAAATGCAGTGTGTTGATACTTGATTGGTGCCATAAAGTAATAAACTAATTAACAAACTACATGGATTATTTATTTCAACCAAAATGTTTATTAGAGAGTTGCTATTTGAATTACGGTTGTTATTTTGTTTATAGATTTATTTAATTGACTGTTTTCGAGAACTTAAAAAATCATGCAAAGTGAAATTTATGGTTAAAACATTTATGGTATGTTAATAAAATACATGGAAATTGCAATCATGTAAAGTAAAAGTTACTGCAACCAGTAACAAACTAAACGAGGTTTATTTATTTTTTTATAGAATAATCTACAATTTAGAGTACATATTCTTTTTTCTTTTTTTAAAACTATTTAAAACACCGTTATTTAAACACTACATGTCCATAATCTTGATTTTTTTATATGATTTAATTTTCACTCTGTAAAGTGTCCCGGATATCAAACTATAATTTTCAAAGAAAAAATTGACAAATTGCATAGTTTAACAGTATCTTCTCAAATAAATCAACCGAACAGTTTTCCAATACCTGCAAATTAGCCCTTGCATTCCTTCACATGTATAAATAGAATTATTACTTTGATAAAGAACCTGTGCACGGATTGTGCGTGAAACGGGTAGACGTGAAGTCTGAAATAGTTGAGTTGACATTCGAATTATATTATTGTTGTGATCAGGAATCTGGTTACATTGTAGTTGTACAAACACAAAGATACAAAAAATAACGAGAATCAGTATATTTACACACGGCAAGATTTCAATAAAACACCTAACGAACAGATCTTATGAAGGGAATATCGTCCGGACGGAACTTAATAACTTAATAATTAGTTAAAGGGGATTGATGCGATAGAAGGGATAGTTTGTGTGCCAAATTAAAAAAAAATGTATTACCGAGATAGATGTATAACTTACACCCTTGTAAAATGACGCGATTATTATTATTATTGTTATGCTGCGCGAAAAGGGTGTTTTATGTAAAAAAAAAATCTATCAAAGTTGACCTCAAAATCTGAGAACAATTACTGTGAAGTCGATCAGTTTTATTTTGAATGGTGATATGCAAATACATGTAGTTGAAGATTTTCAGCACCATAAATGATTTAGAAACTTATCGTTAATTTATTTTCGCTACCCGAAATGGAACTTAAAAAATACAAGTCCAATATTACTACAAAAACTCGGAAAATGATTACGTGTCAATTTGGGCGTATGTGTTATTTGATGTTATATCACATGACAATTATGTAATTGCATACAAAGGGCTATTGGCTATTATAAGTTACAAGTTCTGGAATGAGGATCGTTGGATTGTATGCGATGTATATTTAGAGAAAAGATCAAGTAATTTTAGTTTATAAATATTTCATTTGTGTGGGAATTACCACTGTTCGGTTGGTTGTGTCGTATTATTTATCGCTATGGAGATTTCTGTTTTATGGATATTGCTATTAAAGGCAAGATGCACAATTTAAGCATCGTGACCTGTTTTTATACGCCCACATTTTCATGTGGACGTATTATGTCGTCGCCCCTGTCCGTCCGTCCATAATTGTTTGTGGACTCTCTACAGGTCACAATTCTTGTTCGATTTTGACGAAACTTGAAATATAGGTTTATCCCCAAAAGATCTTGACTGCTTTCGATATTGGCATGTATCGGATCAAAACTTCATGGATTATGGCCCATGATTGTACGAAAAATCATGTTTTTAGCTTGTGGACCCTATAGAGGTCACAATTTTAAACTGATGTTGATGAAACTTGACATGCATGTTGATAACCCAAAGATCTTGGTTCCTTTCGATATTTGCGATATTTGCGCCTATCGGAACGTAATTTCATGCATTATGGCCCCTGATTGTCCGAAAAATCACATATTTTAAATAACATCAAATTAACTTAAACCATATTTGATTGAAACAGATTTAATAAATACATGTATCAACATAATATAATAAATATTAACAATTGTACAAATAACATACTTAATCACAATAACATCTTTGGCAATAGGGGTACCTACAGGAGTCCACTCATGGTCGCACCGAGCTGTGGCAACGCATGGCTAGGCAGTAGAAAGTTGGTTTCTACTGATGGCAGTTTCGTTGCGTAACTGAAGAGGCAGCATCTGAGAGAAGCTGAATGCATGAGCCTGAGGCAGTTGTTAGTAGGACAAACTGCGGAATCTGAGGAGTTGATTCTGGGGCCATGATTGCTATAGGATTGTTACTTCGGAGGAAGAAAGCTCGGGTTTGTAAATTTTGTCAGATAAAACTTTGAGCCAAGATGTTAAATATAATTTGGATATATTTTTGAGGGGAAAAGAATTAAGCTTAATTAAATGCCAAATGGTATTGCAGGTTGATGGGGGAACATGAGTGAACTCTAGACCTGTAATGGAAGCCCCCAAAAATAGTAATAATTTAAATTGAAATGTTCCTTATTTTATAGAGTTATTTTACTACATATAAGTATCCTTAAATAAATTAACTTATTTTAATAAGCCCATTTTCTCTTTACTACATATAAGTATCCTTAAATAAATTAACTTATTTACATAAGCCCATTTTCTCTTTCGCGTCTCTTAATGACTTCGCATCTGTTCTGATGTATTTCTGGAAGCAGTCAGATGACCATCTCCCCATCGTTTGGATGAGGTGGTTTGGCACATTGGCTTTAGCCGCTGTCGTGGCCGCTCCTATTCTGAAACTGTGACCATTGTATTCATTTGGTTGAAAACACAAGTTCTTAAAAGCATCCTTTAAAATATTTATAAATAAAGACCTGTCTAAGACTCTACCCTTGCTGCTGACAAAAAGAGAATCATCGCTTAAAGCTCCACTGCTGTTCCTAAGTGTTAAATAATTCTGCATAATAGCTACTGGGCATAAAAGTGGCGCGTCTCTTATTCTGTTATAGATATAGTCACCCCTTGTCTGAAGACGTCAATTTTGGAAGCTTTTAGATGTAGCTCAAAATTATCTAATGAAATAAATGTCACGTCTGACATTGATAAATTAATATGAGGGTCGAACTGTGAATTAGGCATGACTGTTAATTCACCACATCACAAGAAACCAAAGAAAGCTAATGAACAAGCTGTGGTCAACATGACTGAATCATAAATACAATAACTGATACGAATATACTCAATAATTTTGACTAGCATCTTTAAAGTAATAGGTAGTCGTTTAGTTTTTGTTTTGCTAAGTGCTTTTTTAACTCCTCTTAAAGCATATTGTACATTTAAAAGATTGTTTGGCTGAGTCAGTGGGGTATTTATATTAGCACATATGTAATGATAACGTATACCGGCTAAGTAAAGTTTGATGGTTTGATATCTTAGATTTTTCTTCGCACAATGAGCTACAAAGTATACAAGAATGTTTTCATTGATTAAAGGGGGTGTATCACAAGAAGTACTCCACAAGTTGTTAAATATTAGAAATTTCTTAAATACTGAAAAGGCTGAGCTATAAATTGCTCTAGTACTAGGGGCTAAAGCTGTATCTAAAAGTAGTTTCACAACACGGTCTAAATGAGGTATAACTCGTTCACAGGAGGTGTAATTGTTGGGTTCTTTTCTGCAGTTGGTGCCATAAATTTGAATTTCTCCACCTGCAAACGAGAAAGAGAGTCACTAAGCAAGTTTCTACGACCTTCGATATGAACTGCATGTAAAATAAAGTTATAGTTTGCCGCACACCAGGTTAATCGTCTCATAAGTTTCATAATGTTACTAGATTTGCTGCGTCCCTTATTAATAATGTTCACGGTAGCCATATTGTCACAATGGAATAAAATCCGCTTCTGACACCACAAATGGCCCCAAATCACTGCACAGGTAACTATAGGTACAAGTTCCATGAAAGCGATGGACATGTCATCCTGTCCTTAAAAAAGATCGGTTGGCCAAGCACAAGAAAACCAACTCCCATTAAAATAACCACCATATCCTTTACTGCCACTAGCATCTGTGCATAATTCCATATCCGCCGATTCTACAATACATCGATCATGGAAAAATGATTTGGTATTCCAGGGTTCTAAAAAGTTTATCCACATGTTAATGTCACGTCGGCAATCCACATTAAGATAAAGGTGATGATGCAATTCCTTCACCCCTGATACTAAAGATAAATAGATATGAAACAAAACTTCTTCCTGGTATAATTACTCTGGAGGCAAAGTTTAAATGCCCAAGTAGGCTAAGCAGTTCTCTTTTCGTGATCTTAGTACGCGAGGAAAATGATTAAGGATGCACAAAATTCTTTCCACCTTGTCTTGGGGCAGGGAAGCTTTCATCCTAATGCTGTCAAGGTCTATACCTAAAAAAGTCATAGCTGTAGCAGGTCCCATAGTTTTGTTGGGATGTATAGGGATATCTAGCTTCTTAAACATGCTTGCATAGCCTTTGCACCATCTGATGACGCACTACTAATTAATAGAAAATCATCCAGCAAATACAAAAGATTTACAAGGCTATAATTAACGCTGGCCGTAAAATGTATGGCTTTGAAAAGGAGAGAAAATATTTTTGGACTACTGCGTGATCCAAAACACAACCTCACAAAGAAATAGTATTGTCCTTCCCACATTACACCAGGATAGGCCCACAAGTCAGGTGATATAGGGAACAGCTTTAAGGCATCTACAATATCTGTCTTGTTGAGTATGGCTCCTCTTCCATGAGAAAGAATAATGGAAATGGCGTCACCCACTGTAAACTCTTCTTTACTAATAAGATCGTTCATGCTAAAATGTTCAGAAATATTATGTGGAGCAGAGAAATCAACAATGAGTCTTAATTTCTTCGAATATTTACCCTCAATTATTCCTTGTGGATTAATACGATACGTAGGATAAGGCGGATTAGGGAATAACAAACCCTTTTTCGACTTCAGCCTTAAGTAATAGACACGTGATTCTTAATTGTGGTTTGAAAACGTCTGCTTAAATAACGATAAGAGTTGTGTCCCTTTATTTTCGGGAAAAAATGTCCAACAGCTAAAATTTTGAAATCCCAACACTGCTCTGGAGGTCACAATTATTATCCGATTGAATATATCACTGTTACAAGCTAAGGAAGGTTGAGTTCAAATTTCGGGAAAATAGGACCAAAATTACCATACAAAATGGCTGCTGTTTGTACGCGAATGCTGTTAAAAATGGTATATCAAGGTTGTGGACCCTGTAGAGGTCACAATTTAAATTTGATTTTGATGAAACTTGAAATGCATGGTTATAACCCAAAGATCTCGGTTCCTTTCGTTATTGCCCCCGATTGTCTCTCTGAAGGTCACGATTATTATCCGATTAAAAAAAACGTTTGACTCTTTCACTGTTGCACCCTACAGAAGGCTGAGTATGAATTTCCAGAAAATCGGACCATAATTGCCAGACAAAATGGCCGCCGTTTGTACACGAATAGTGTAAAAATATGGTGTATCAAAGTTGTGGACCCTGTAAAGGTCACAATTTTAATTCGATTTTGATGAAACTTGAAATGCATGTTTATAACCTAAAGATCTTTATTCTTTTCGATATTTACGCATATCAAAGTGTAACTTAATGAATTATGGCCTATGATTGTAGGAAAAATCAATTTCAGTATTGCTCGTTCTCTATCCATCTTTCGAAAATGTGGGCGTATCCTGCCTGGCAATGCCAGCTTACTATCTTTGATGGTTTCATGGATATAGTGATACATAGGCCGGTTATTAAGCACCCAGAGATCATTACTACCCACTATGTATCCAGCAATAAATGTCAACACAACAACTATTTGTCCCCCTCTGCTTACAAACTGGCACATTTTAAATATATATTATTGTAAAAGAACAAACTTTAAGATAAATACATTATTGTAATATTTTAATATACTGAAACTAAAATAGTTCACACACTTTGTGAACAATGACAATCGCACGTGATACATTATATAGTAAAATTAGAATTATGTCCCTGCATTTTTCTTAGTTGATTTGTAGAGAAAAATCATCTGCTTTCGCGATAAAACTAATTCTTTTATTATTAAATCATGTCAGATACAGCACAATCAAGACACATTTTTGACTTCCATGGAAAATATCTATCTATATCTCTCGTAATTTCGTGGAAGAATTTTACTTAGATTATCATCTAAATTAACCAATCATAAAAATTCTACTTTGAGAGCCTGTAAATATTTTTTATTGTCCAATCAATAGATGCCTTCTTTTTATTTTATTCTATTATTAGTAACACGGTTTGATCACCAGTCAATTGCAAAGAGAAACCATGTAATGTATTTGTATTTTTCGGATATATTGGAAAAAAGAAAAGGTACAAATGAATCAAAAACAAAACTTAGAATAATACTTAAGTTAGTCCTACATTTAGCAAAAAATTATTTTACATCGGCACAGTATTAGACTAGAATAGTAACGTTCGTAACAAACGGACGAAAATTTATTGGTGGCCAGCTCGTCTCCGCAGGTAGCGTGTCTCAGATGTTCAGAATGGGATAATACCACTACTGTAACAATATGACGTCTTCTTCGGACCTGGAGATCCCCAGATCTTACTTAAGACTTATACATCTTGTTTCTTGTTACATATATCTGTTAGCCTCGTGATCGTCTTTTCTTCTCTTTCACGCTGTGTATTTTTACTGGTTTCTTAAGACGTTCGTCTTCTCAGTCATAACAATGCAAGAGTTCGTTTTACCTTTTATGTAGCATTATATAGGTATACATACAAGCAAAGTACAGATTACAATTACAGTTACTATTAGCTAAACTCTTCCCAAACCTAGCTAGCCCAGCGGCTAGCTAGTAAGATGCAACCCGTCTGGAAGTCTAATCGGAGTCTCACATCTTCTCCTCTTAAAACCAAATGTTGTCTGGCGAATTACCACGAGTACCCTTAATTTGTATCAGTTGGATATTGGACATTCAATTATCTAATTGGTCAGATATGATATAAATAAGTATAGAGATTGGTCAATTAAGCCCATTACGTCAACAACCCACCCTTATATGGTAGAATGGAAATTCACTAGCAATCATTCCCATGAAATACCTGTTAACCTGTTGTTGACCATATAACCAGTTATGTTTACATATAGAATCAGTTCTGCACTCTTTTTTATACATAAATATGTCAATTAACTCTAAGTTGATCTCAGTACACACCAGATATTATACTAATATGGATGAAACATAAGTCTATTCTATCTCCCCATTTAATGTCTATAATCTTAAAAACAATGTCCCCACGACTATATTGCTACAATCCTTCCCCCTTTATATAGAATATAGATATTTTAACTAATTATGCACGCATCAGGAAAATATAAATGATTACTATACTATAAAAGAAAACTGTGAAAAACAAACACAAGTAATCAACATCAAAAATCAAAAGACGCATGCAGAAAATCTCCAAAAGTTCATCAATGTACTTCAAAGTCCCATAAAAATTCACTTGAATCTAAACCTAAACACAGAAAACACAGATTGTCTTTTTAAAATCTTGAAGTGTCCTAATTTTAAAGCACTATAACACATCACGTAATATTTTCAAAGTTCAGTTTCACATTAAATTCGGTATCGGGAAATCTCAATTAGGTAAACTGGTAAACCATATCTTCTTGGAGTTGTAGTGGTTCTTCTCAGCTACCATAGTCTCAAGTTGAAAACTTTCTTCTTTTCTTCTCGAAGGACGATTGGTTTGTATAAGTTTATTCGTCAATCAAACATGTCATTGCTATCAGACCAGACTAACTATTTCTAAATTATTACAACTTTATTGTGCTATTAATCTTATATTATATTAATATATTATTCCCACACCGTACTAGCAAATCTTACTGTAAATTAAAATTAAACTTTATTTAATTACAAAAGGTACAATTTTATGGATACACAATTACTGAGTTTGATACTAAGCGACGTTTCGACGAGGATACTCTCGTCTTTTTAAGCAAATGATACAAAATATATGAGTGTGGGCAAATATATACAGAATATGCAACAAAGAATAATAATGCAATCCAATTAGATCTTAACACCTTTGATTATGGGGCCATTAAGAACTAAACCTACACAACGAAAATCTCTTGTTAAATGCTGTTATATATAAAGATCAGTGTATTAACACTATTAATGGAAAACCAATTAACCTGAGCTATAGATAAACAATAAAGCAAGAGTGATCACTGATGCTGGTGTAAAGAAAATATTGATAATTAAAAAATTAAAAACAAGTTTATAAAATATGTTAATTCAATGAACAGAACACCATGAAAGATATATTAAAAAATGTGTGTTATTAGACTGAAAAATGAAATAGAGCATTGTGAAACATATCTCCCGCTGTAAAAAAAACTTTTTGTTAAGTACTGAAAAAAAGATATGGAAAATGTATAATAAGACTGAGACCTGGGTAGGCACTGAAAAAGAAACAAAAATGTGGGATCAATTAGTAGGAAGTGCTGGAGGGAAAAAACCTATTATTTTAGTGTAAACATGGAAGAAAGAAACCGTAAATATATTATTACTATGTATAAAGGTAAAAAAATAAGAATGCTCCAGTCAACTGAAATCAATAAATGGGAAATATATCTTCAGGCTGTAAACTGGATAAGTGCTGAAAGTCAAGATATGGGCAAAGTGAAATTAGACTGTGAAAACCGGATAAGTGCTGAAATAGAAATAAATTATTAGAATCATTGTATGAGTTGGTCATAGGCCCTTTGTATAAATAGTCCAACATCACGGTTTAGCTTGGGCTTTCAAGGAGTTTACTGGTTTTCTTCTGGTGATGATGTACTGCAAGGGTTCTGGTTTGGTCCCACAAGATTGTATGATTTCTGTTGTTAATAATATGCTCTGCTACAGCTGAGGGATTGGTGGAAGCTTCAAGCTAGTGACTTGTGTTCTTTCATTCTTACATCAAGTGGGAGCTTCGTTTCCCCCACGTACTTTTCATTGCATGAGCAAGTTATCTCGTAAATACATCCTTTGGGCTGTGGGGGTTTGGTTTGTGTTGATCTACCATTGGCTTGCAGTAAATTCTTTATGGTTCTGCCGCTAGAGAAGGTCACGTCTATACCCACTTCTTGTTTCATCAACCTTCTAATTTGGTAGGAGATTTTGCCGTGGAACGGGATGGTTATTCTGATGCCAGAGTGGTCAGTATTTGGCGTTCTTGGCCTGTGGTGGTTCTCTATGGTGGTGGTGATGTCATTGACAAGTTGGTTGGGGTAACTGTTATTGTTTGTGAAGACGTTCCTTAAAAGTTCTAATTCTGCGGGTAAACTTCCTTCATCACATATCTTGGTGGCACGTCTGGTTAGCATGGTGACGATTGGTTTCTTAATATGATGTGAATGATTTGAATTATAGTGAATGTATTGATCAGTGTGAGTTGGTTTCCTATAAACAGCAGTGGAGAATTTGTTGTCAGATTTAGTCACTACTAATACATCAAGAAATGGGAGACTGCCATCCGTTTCTGTTTCCATTGTGAATTTTATCCTCGTTTGTCGACTGTTCAGATGTTGGAGTAGCGTATCTGGGTTGTCGTTTTGATTGAGGGTCACAAATGTATCATCGACTCGGCGATACCAACAAAGGGGTTTAATGGGGGAAGTCTCTAATGCATCAGTTTCAAACCTGGCCATGAATACTTCGGAAAGTAGTGGCGAAAGTGGGTTTCCCATAGGCAGGCCATGTATTTGTTGATAATATTCGTCACCCCATTTAAAGTAAGTGGCAGTCGTAACAGTTGAATGATATTATCCGTGGTTAGGTTGGTATCCGGTGGTGTCTTTAATTCATTGATTTAATTATTATAAACTTTGATGGGTCCCTTTAACTATAAATTTTCAAAGTCATTTTGACCTCTTGACCCTATCTGAATTTTATAATGTCATAATTTCCGCTTGTGTTTTTTGAAATACACCAAACAATTTCACTATAAATATTGTTTTATAATTGCGTTTACTTTTGTTTTCGAATTCCTAGTGTTAGTTTATATTTCTCGTAGGTAAAATGACCTTTTTGACCTAAACATTATAATTTCGTACTCAACCAAAACAAATTAAACTGTTACATCATCGAGAATGTCAACCAAATATGGCCACTATATGATTTTATATTTTTCTATTAAAACTATGTGATCTTTTGACCTAATTTTATTAATCTACCATTTTGTATATTAGTTAAAAACAAATACACCAACACATGAAATAAGTCCGCGGTTACTTATTCCACATTAGTATTACCTAATACGTTATTTAGAATATAATTGTGTTGAAGGAAATGGTTGCGCACCCATCCCCCACAAACACCATTCTATTTTTTTATAAACATAACAATCAAAATATACCTTTTAATTAACATATAGCGTACTATACCCAATGTTATATCCTATGTATTGTGACTTTTAAACATGTCAAATTTAACACAGTATGAATACTATTGTGTAATATAATTCGACCTCATGTCAAATTACACATTCAAATTACACATTCTAATCACACATTCTAATCACACATTCTAATCACACATTCTAATCATCACGTATTATGTCACTAGCTTATAACAGCAAAAATATATTAAACGTAGCCTATATGTCACGTTTCTAAGCAAAGATTAAATTTAATACATAAAATTATATACGGACCAAAATGTACCGCATATATCCTACACTTTTCTACAAAGTGTGCTATTCTTATCTTAACCACCTATCAAACTCGTATTAATGACTTTGTGATATACTGATAATCTAACAATTTAACGAGCCAATAATTTTAGTTGTTTTTTTTCTTCAGGAAAACCATACCTACATCCCGAGATTTTTAAACCACATGGGATTTTAACAGAACCTAATCCCTAAATTTAATTAAATGGGATCTTAACATAACCTAACTTTTTATTCAAAAGTTAAATTATAATAACTTTGAAACCTGGACTAATGATCTCAAAATTACCCTACTCTACGTATCTACACGTAACCACATACATGGACAACACAAAAACACAAATTATAGCAATTCAACTTTGTATTCAAAAGTTGAGTTACCCCATTTAGTCTTACTCGACTAAAACCCTAATTAATGAGACATTGGACAAGGATCTCAAAAATTATATTATATACGAAACAAACGAAAAACACATTTTAACGAATTTACAGTAGCGAGCACAGCCATCTTGAAAAAAACTAGAGTTAAACACTCCTTAGATCTGCCGTCTAACCACTGCAATCCGGAGACAACATTAGTTCCTTATTTTTTTCTTATACCGTTTCTTTTTCCTTATTAATTCTTTGTTATATCAAAGAAAACTTTGTTTGTTTTGAAGCCTACTCCGCAGGTAGAAACCCCCACTTTAAACTTTAATTACTCGAATTTACTATAGGTCATGTCGACCTTAACCTATCAATCAAAACTTACGAATGAATATTATTTATTCTCCTGCAGTTAAGTTTTAAATATATAGCTTCAAAATAGATTTTAAACCTAAACGAATATTATTTGGTCATTAAACAATTTGAACATATTTAATTTAACAAACAAAATGTATTTACCAAGATTTGTAGACTATCATCAGGTTTTCGTATTTCAACCAAAATTTTTTCCCGTCTCTGGATGTACAGATCTGGTTTTATTTTCTACTCTGAACGTCTTCAAACATGTATTCTTCTTCTAAAGTGACGTCTTAACCCAAAGGTCGAAACTTGCACGGCATCAAATGGGATATGTAACAATATGGCGTCTTGCCACATATCAGAACAGCCCTTGATCGTCTTTGCTCATCTTTCACGTTGTGTATTTTTCCTGGTTTCTTAAGACGTTCGTCTTCTCAGTCATAACAATGCAAGAGTTCGTTTTACCTTTTATGTAGCATTATATATAGGTATACATACAAGCAAAGTACAGATTACAATTACAGTTACTATTAGCTAAACTCTTCCCAAACCTAGCTAGCCTAGCGGCTAGCTAGTACGACGGAACCCGTCTGGAAGTCTAATCGGAGTCTCACATCTTCTCTTAAAACCAAATGTTGTCTGGCGAATTACCACGAGTACCCTTAATTTGTATCAGTTGGATATTGGACATTCAATTATCTAATTGGTCAGATATGATATAAATAAGTATAGAGATTGGTCAATTAAGCCCATTACGTCAACAACCCACCCTTATACGGTAGAATGGAAATTTACTAGCAATCATTCCCATGAAATATCTGTTAACCTGTTGTTGACCATATAACCAGTTATGTTTACATATAGAATCAGTTCTGCACTCTTTTTTTTTATACATAAATATGTCAATTAACTCTAAGTTGATCTCAGTACACACCAGATATTATACTAATATGGGTGAAACATAAAGCTATTCTATCTCCCCATTTAATGTCTATAATCTTAAAAACAATGTCCCCACGACTATATTGCTACACTACTGGGATAATACTCGATCAACACAAAATGACAAGTCGGTAAAGTTCGGATTTTCCCCGAAAAATGATAATGGATTATTATCGATAATCGCTGATGTACAAATGTACTCAGTGTTGAAACAGATGAAATTGGTATTGAGTTAGATGATGAAAGTGATGATGAATATATTTTATTATGATTTTAAATTTATTGTTTCAATGTTCAGGCCACGAAAATTAAAATTTTGGTGTAACCAGAAAAATGGTTACAGGTTTATGCTCTGCGTAACCATTTTCTTTGGTTACGCCAGATGACCATTGCGTAACCAATTTGTTACATAAAATGGTTGCGCTATTTATCCAGATGTTTTATCCAGATGTAAATGGTGCAATTATTCATTTCCACTTGCACTGGTGAATGTATTTTTTATAGAAATAAATTGACTAATTTATTTTAATTTATATTCTTTTATATTTAATATTATATTTTGAGGTTAAGTGTTTATGACTTTAATCCCATGATGTCCCCATTTTTTTAAACATGGATGTACGAAACTGCCTATTATTTAACGGTTCGGTTGCAGAGGAGAATCCTTTCCAAAAATTACTTACGGATTTTCGTTTTAATATCATATCTGACTTTCAAAAACCAGGAATTGTAGCTACATATAGTACTCCATATTGATTGAAACAATATTTGATTCAAATAAGATACATGTTATACATTATAAACTGTCAAAGGTTAAGGAATTAAAAAGAATCGAAAAGCCTTGTATCAATTTGTAACCTTATTTATAAATATACTAAAATAGACTTATGATAGAGGGGTTTAATATAGGCTAACAGGGCAAGAAATTCCTAACAGATTTTCGTTTCAATATCATATCTGACCTTCAAAAACCAAGAATTGTAGCTACATATAGTATTCCCTATTGATTTAAACAATATTTTGTTCAAATAAGATACATGTTATACATTATAAACTGTCAAAAGTTAAGGATTCAAAACAAGCCAAAGGCTTATATTAATTTGGCTCCTTATTTCATAAATATACTAAAATAGACGTATGATAGAGGGATTTAATATAGCCTAACAGGGTTAGAAATTCCTAATGGATTTTCGCTTTACTATTATATCTGACCTTCAAAAATTAATTACATAACATGGACCGCGGCCAGCCAGTAAGAAGTAAATAGTAAAACAAAAACACAACAATTATTTTATTTTATTATACATGTAGTATGTAGTATGATATAATAGCCTAGTCAATTTAGTGTATAACATGCAACAAATTGCAACACAAGATTTTTTTTCAGAAATCATATCAGTAACTATGTATGAACAACATATTAAAATATACAAAAATATAATTTGTGGAAAATGTATTTTTTGGATATTTTTTTTTTAAAAATGGGAAAAAACAGAAAGTTTTTTTTTTTATGAATTTTGAGACAAAATGAAATTTTTATTGGATCATGGGCTTGTATTAACAAAGTTCTAAACATTAAATAAATAAAATTGTTTAAAAAAAAGTTCTTTCTGGGATGTTTTAAGAAAAAATTGTCAAAAAAAAGTGAAAAAATTGCTGTTTTGCCTTCAGATCTTTAAAATTTATGAATTGTGGGCGAAAGGCAAAAATTTATTGGGGAATGGATTTATTAACATCCACAACATATTAAAATTAGTAAAATATAAATAAATATATAAATTGTGGTGAAACTATTTTTTGGGGAAAAGTGGAAAATCTATGAATTGTCTTGGGAGAAGGGCACATTTTTATTTGGTGGATGTTTTATATTATACCCCTCCCCCCTTTATAAGTCAAATAGTTACATTTTAATAAATTAACCAAAAATTGTCGTATGCTTTCTTTTCGATAAAACAGTTCACATATTTAGTTCATTTTTCATCTTCAAGATCTGTGTCTGTAAGGGCTGTTGAATTAGAGCAGTTGATGCCTCTGCATCCTCCACACCCAAACGAGCAACTAAGGCCATTTTTTCGACAACCTCATGTCCTGTTATTGCAATCAGATTAACAGTTGCAGTGGATTATCTTCAGCAGAAAATCAGGAGCAGGCTGCTGTGACATTTCAATTGGGAGCAAGTTTTCATTCACTGTTGTCCAACCTAAAAAAATTTGGATCCTATCTTAAACAATCCGGGCAGATCAGAAGACCAGCACTGAATTATTGACCTACCAAATCAAAGACCGATACTGATGTGAAAAATATTCCATGTACAACTACCTTTGACCCTCGACAACCTCACATTCACCAAATGATTAAAGACCGAAGTATTTTAGACACAAGTTTACAGATGACAAAAATTATGAATAAGAGCAAAATAATAATAGCAGAGAGAAGGAACCCTTTATATTGGCAATATCTTGAAATAAAAAAAGTTGAGAACTTCTGACACTAGCAATAACCATATTAAGGACAAAATTTCATACGAATGTCAACCTTGTTTACGAAAACTATGCAAAGCATGTGAGACTATGTGTAATAATCAAGAGGTAACCAATAAAGACATGAAATCATTCCAGACTAGGACTCTGTCAACTGTGCCAGTTCTTAATTATGTAGTATATTGTTTAACATGTAAGACCTGTAGTATGCAATACGTCGGCCAAACGATTACTCCCTTTAGCATTCGACTTAATAAGCATAGAAATAATATAAAGCTTAAAAAACCGGGCCATTCCCCCCATGTAGCTTTACACTTTAATATACCTGGTCATGATTTCGTGTGTACCATTGTTCAGAAAATCCCTGATAAAGATCAGAAAAAATTGAACACCGTAGACTTGATTCGATCAGTTTTGCCTAATAGGTTAAATGATTTAAATCCAGGGGGTTTCAAAAATCATTCATAATCACGCATAATTTATCCTTACTTGTAACATTTTACCTAACTTTTAGTTAAGCTAATCTTTCATGTTATGTGTATCTATGACATCATAATATCTTCCTATGATGTCCTATGGACGCTCTCGAGGCTAAAGTTAATATCCGATTGACTTTAAATTTATACAAATTGTTGAAGGTCATGAAACGAAAAGTATATTTAGTTTCAATGAATTTAGTTGAACAGCATGGAGGAGAACTTTATCAAAGCCAAACATAAATATGCGACAACTCTTGTTGACTGCCCGGACGATTTATCTGCTGTGGGCGTATGTTTCGTTGCCTGGCAACCTATGTTTCAATAAATAAGATCTTAATTCATCTAGTCGTCGAATTCTGAGATCTTCGTCTACTACTATAGTACATAGTTTCCTAGCAAGAGAATAGGGGATGACATGACTTGTAAGATAAATAATTTTTAGTATCTGTTTCTTTGGAGTAAATATCTGTAACGATTCGATTATTAATTCTCTTAACGAGAACATCTACAAAAAGCAATTTCCTTATTACTAGTTTCAATAGTGAATTTTATATTAACATCTAGGTTATTTAAAAGTTTATGCAAATCTGCTATGTGGCCATGATTAGTTTTCCAAATGAGTAAGACGTCGTCTAAATATCTATTAAATTTCTCCTCGATGTAGTTTCTATAGTGTATACCAAATTTGTTTTCAGTTATTGTATATAATTTTTCTTCTAAAAATCCCATAACGAGGTTGCTAAGGTCAGGTGAACACACTGAGCCCATAGCACAGCCTTTAATTTGAATAAAAATACGTTTTCCAAATTCAAAAGTATTATTCCTAATGTTAAGGGGGGTCAATTCTCTAGTTGTAAAAAGACCACACCAAGGGTTCGTTTCAACGGTTTATTCATATATAACAAAACCCCTGAAATACATAATAAATAAGTCTAAATATACATGATAATACATATGTTGAATTGATAAAATCTATATTTATACACAATTACAAATTAATAATAGCATCATAACTTTAGTAGTGGAAATATACATACTAGATACATGCTACATAGGCCTATCTATAAATCCATCTTACTTAATCACCTAAATACGATCTTAAATACTTCCTATATAATCGACTCCATCCTGCTAACTTGTATGACGGCTTCAAGTTAAAGTATATATATGTGTAATAATACCAATCTAAATAATCTAAATAACTAAACACTTAATAAGTAGCTTACCCTAGAGAGGGGTTTTGCTGGCTAGCCAGACTATCAAAGGTAGAGTACCTTTGAAGTATCTGTAATAAAATATAAATGTGTGAATATGCAATAGATGTTTAAAAGTATATTTGAATGAAAGTGATGTAGTGTATAATATACTAACTATAAACCATTACTATAAACCATTACTAAAAACCAAAGAACTTTACATTTTACTAAAAAAATCCAATATGTCTGACACTATATGTCCAACATGACCAAGACTTTGAAACTATGATAAAACTACATACCTGGCAATCACTGGAACTCTTGAACACTTTAATCTGACTTCTATATAAACTATTTTACAAATGTAATATCTGAAACTAGCAAATTAATATAAACTATGCAGAAATAGATTGCAACATGGAGAACTGAAAATAGTCAACCTGTTGCCTCAAACTCTATTACCTAAGTGACCAAACATTCCCCTGGATACGAAATCACCTGGCCACAATAGACTCAGGGTCAAAGGTTAAAACCAAGACAAGATACCAACAATGAGAAGGAACTCACTCAAACTTAAGATAGTGAATAGAAAACACAGGATAGCTAAAGTTAGTGCAGTGGAACATATTATCTAACATTTAAAACTTAGTATTGGTGACTTTAAAATATTCCCCAATAAAATCACTCTCCCACATTCTTCCCCCCTAATGCAAATGTCGTCCCCGACATTAACCATATTCGGCATCAGATCACAATATGACCTGGCCGTCTACAACACCAGCTAAACTAAAATACATCCGGAAACAAAGACTTGCATAAACCTGGCAACATAGTTAGCACGACCTGCAACCTATCTGGTGACAAACTCATGAAATCTGGTGGTAACAGCAATCTTGCCAGTTCAGCAAGCCACTGTAGGGTAGAAGGTACCAAAGATCCTTGTTGCTGTGACATGACATAATCTTCATACCGGAGCGGCTGTCTTCTTTCACTTCCCGATCTTCTGAGTTCCGGGTCATCTGGCTGTGAATTTTCGTCTGACACTTCAGAAACAGCCGAGTCTGGTGGTTCAGGCCTGATTCCACCATCTTGAACACTGGTGTCGATCTCAGCTTGTTCTTCGTCCCCATCATGTACCTCAGTGGTGCTAGCAGGTTGCAAGTAGGTTGCATCTTCCACTAAGTACACCTAATCCTCATCTTCTTCACTACTGGATGACTCTTCCGGTTCTGTTATGACCTTTGGTTGTCTAGTTCTTGGTCGTGGTACTGGTCTTGTTCTAGTGTTGACATCTGGTGAAATTTCCGGTAACGTACTGATGGGTAAAAGATGGTTCCTGTGTAATGTCCTTTCCGACCATTTCCACCAATCGCTTGCAGTTCGTAAACCGGTATGTCCTTGTTTGGCTGTCTCAAAATCTTACATGGCTTATCTTCCCATTTATCTGCTAGCTTGTGTCTGCCCTCTGGAAAAGATAGGCGTTTCACTAAAACACAATCCCCTGCTTCCAACACATTTACCCTGGCTCTTAGGTTACACCTTTTCCGCTGAAGTTCCTGCGTATCCTCCCTAAAAGCTGATGATGTAAGATATGCGTGTTCCAGCTTTTCCTTCGGAGATCCAACATACGAGTTGTAGTTTCCTTTGACCTCTGTACTATCCACAATTCCTAGCATGACATCAACAGCTAAGGTTGGTTTCCTTCCGAACATCAATTCGTACGGTGAATATCCTGTTGATGAATGTCTTGTACAAATGTATGCGTGGATGAGTGGAGCAACGTAAGATTTCCAGTCCGACTTCTGGTCAGGATGCAAAGTTCCAAGCATATTCAGCAAAGTCCGGTTGAAACGTTCGCATTGTCCGTTCCCTTGTGGATGGTATGGTGTTATTCTAGAATTTTCGATCCCAGTCAACTGGCAAAATTCCTTAATGATTTCCCCCTCGAACTGCTAGCCTTGATCACTATGTAGCCGTTGAGGGATCCCATAGTGCACGATAAAGTTGTCAAATAATGCCTTGGCAGTTGTTTTTGCTGTGGTGTTCCTAACTGGCACTGCTTGGGTATATTTGGTGAAATGGTCAGTGATGACTAATATACTATCATAGCCTCCTTTCGCCTAGTCCATGCAGACCAATTCCATCGGTTGACTGGTTTTGATGTTGACTAAAGGACAGGTTGATGGTAAAGCCGTCCTATGCACACACCGAGGACAGTTTCGTATATACTCCTCTATCTGCAACGCCATTTTGGGCCAGTAGAACCTTTCTTAAGCTAAACCTATAGTTCGATCTCTTCCCTGATGTCCTAGGTCGTCATGAACTCCGACAATCGCCAAACGTCTGTAGGCTTCAGGCAAAACCAGTTGTAAGATCTCATCTCCTGCCACCGTTGTGCGCCTATACAGGGTACCAGACTTAAGAACGAAATGTTCATAATGGCGGTACAGTGCAGCTTCTTCTGGTGATCCTGTTTTTGTCCTAGCTGGTCTTTCATTCAGGATGTCATTGCGGAGTTGCCGAAGTAGTTGGTGTCCACCCTGTCTCCTTTCCCACTCTCCTAGGCTAACAATGGGAGTTGTTAAAGTCATCATGTTTGGTGATACTTGGTGTGACATTCTGACGGTTTGGATGTAGCCCTCATCAGTGTCGCTATTTCGGATTGCTTCCATCACATCTGGGCTCACTTCCTGGTAATCATTTTCAATCATCCTGCTTAAAGCATCTGCATCCATAATTTTCTTTCCAGCACGATACTTTATCGAAATGGTGTAGTTGGATAGGGCAGCAAGCCAACGGTGTCCAGTGGCGTCCAACTTTGCCGTGGTCAGGATGTAGGTGAGAGGATTATTATCCGTGAAAACTATGAAGTTGTTGTTGAACAGATATTGGTGGAATTTATCCGTGAAAGCCCATTTCAGTGCTAGATACTCAAGCTTGTGAGCTGGATAGTTCTTCTCAGCTTTCGTTAGGCTCCTACTCGCATATGCAATGACTCGTTCAAATCCATCCTGCTTCTGGTAGAGTACTGCTCCTAGCCCAACTCCACTGGCATCTGTATGTAGGATGAACGGTTGAGTAAAATCTGCGTAGGCTGAACTAATGATGTTTTTAGGTTTTGGAACGCCTCTTTCTGAGCTTCTTCCCATTTCCACTCTTTCTTCTGTTTCTCCTTCACTGCTCTCCCCCTCTTTTTCACAGTTGGTCCTCAAACCAGTAGATCATTCAAAAACTTTGCTGTCTTGGAAAAATCTTTGATGAATCTCCGATAGTAGCCCACAAACCCCCAACACTTCCTCGTCTACATTGGTTGGAACTGGCCAGGATTCAACCTTATCTGTCTTCTTCGGATCTGTTGTTATTCCGTCCTCAGATACAATATGGCCTAGATAGCGTACTCTTTCCTGGAAGAAATCACATTTCTTTGGTGCCAACTTGATACCATGCTCCCTGAGTTTTGTGAATACCTGTGTCAGTCTTTCGATATGTTCTTCATAAGTCCTACTCAAAACAATAAGATCGTCTATGAAAATAGCACATATCTTCCAATTTAGATCTCCAAGACAGTCTTGCATTAGGCGCTGGTACGTTCCAGGGGCATTTGTAAGTCCGAACGGGAGTCTCACATATTCATAGAATCCTAGTGGTCCTACTGTGAACGCTGTCTTCGGTATGTCAGAATCCTCGATGCTCACTTGATGATACCCACTCTTCATGTCAACAACCGAAAAATACTTGGACCCTGCCAGGTTGTCTAACATCTCCTCTATTCGTGGTAGAGCATAGGCGTCGCGAATGGTCTTTTTATTTAGCATCCTGTAATCAACGCACATCCTGAGCGAGTAGTCTTTTTTCCGGGCTAACACTACTGGAGATGCATAAGGGCTATGGTTTCTTCTTATTATCCCTGATTCTATTAATCGTGAAGATGTTCCTTCACTTCCTCATACATGCCTGGTGGAATTCGACGACGAGGCTGTTTGAAAGGAATTTCGTCTGATAGCTGGATCTTATGCTTCACCAAACTAATACTCCCGATGTCTCTATCACTGTGTGAAAATATTGGGGACCACTGATTTAGGAAATCTGTGAACGTATGGAGTTGATCTGGATTCAACGCAGAAGTAGCGAAATCAATCTTGTCCAAGATCGTATCAGTGGTGGTTGATTTTGTAGTTGATGATGGTAAAATACTGTTCACTGTCGTCTTTCGCACTAAGTCCACTACGTGAAGTTCGCCGAGGATACTATGTGGATAAATCTTCACAGGCGATAGCGACAGGTTCGACAATCGTACTACAACTTCCTTCCCTTCCTCACCTGGGTACAACTCCAAAATAGTTGGTGTTACCTCTATTTCCGCTGGAATTAGAGAATCAGGAGAATTCTGGAAAATAACTCGCTGTCGGGTACCCAGTTTTAAATCTTGAATCTTGCCAGACAAACACATCGAACGATTACTGTATAGCATAACAGGAGCATCTTCGGTACATTTCACTAATCCCACCTTTCCTTCAAGTTGTTTGTCCTGTATCTACATGCATGGAAAAGTTAAACACCGCATATCAGGAAGATGTAATTGTTGAAGGTAATTATGGCCATGGACTGATAGTACTTGGTTCAATAATGGTCTTAACACGTTGGTTCCCACAAGAGCTGGAGTAGTTCTATGGAACGTAGTGTCTGGAACCACTAGAAATAAACAATCGATGGACTTACACTTGAAACTTGGAATCTTTACAGTCACTGAAATGCATCCTAAGTACGGTAAACTACCCCCCCCCCCCCCCTGCACTCTCAATAACAATTAACTGATCGAGTGGAGTTAACACGCAATCCTCTGACTTAGGGTGGTCGTTATAAAAAGATTCACATACAGTTGATCCGGTATCCAATAAAGTCGAACATACCTTCCCATTGATGTCCATAATGGTGGTGTTACTGTGTCCAATGATCTTGTTGGGACTCATGTCACACATGTCATCTGATTGTCCCACACCAGTGACACTCTCTAAAAATCCCCATCCCGAAGTGTAGCTCGACATCCGATCCTAACATGACCTGGTTGCCCGCAACGGTAGCATATAACTTTACTGTCGGGATGCTGTGGTGTTCTCGGTGTTGTTTGTGGAGACTTCTTTTTCTGTGCAGCTGGTGTTGAAGAACTAATCGGTGGTGGTAACGCGTAAGTAGAATCTTGACGACGATCAGCCTTCATCCCTTTAACATCCTTCTGTAATGACTGAACAGATGCAGTAAGACTTGCAATTAGGGTTCTTAAATCCTCAACTTCGCTATCTGCTGGTGCTTGCATCATTTTCAGTTGAGGCTTCAAAGTTGACTTGGCTGGTGTTGTGGAGGCTATGATAGTATCGCGCTCGATTCGTCGTACTTCCCTAAACAGATCTTCAAAATCTGTAAGACGATCATATTTGTGTGCAGATCTATCCTTTAAATCTTGCTTGAGACCACTCCAAAACTTTGCTCGTAACTTGCTCTCAAAAGTATCCGCATCCACTCCACCCTCTAGCCCTGTCCAACAAATCTTCGATTCTATAGGCCCACTTGGACACTGACTCGTCAGTAAACTGCTTGGCTGAGTAGAACTGAGAAAGGAGACACTGTCCTTGTTCCACTGACCCAAACCTGCTTTCAAGCTTTTCCAGAAGAGTTCTTGTTGTAACCTGGTGGCCACGACGCATCGCCACTCGAGCAGCTTCTCCCTTCAGTAATTTTATCACAGCCATCTTGATGGAATCGGTGGCGTGTTGTCCATTCTTCATCAAGGTCATCACCTCAAACTTCCATAAATCAAAACTGACATCTCCTTTGGCAGTTGGATCGCCTGAAAAGAATGAAATTCGTGGAGTCTGTGGAACCATATGTAAACTTGCTGATGTTTTCTTTGGTGTTGGAGGAATATCACCAACTGATGCGCCTACTCGTTCTTGATGTTGAACAGGTTCTTCCTCCTTAACCTTCCCAGTTGATTTTAGGTACCCATACATCCAATCAATCAGCTGTTCCGGTGTATCGGCCTTTGTTTTAGCACCCATGCTTGCAAATGCATCCAACAAACTAGCCTTTTCTTCTTCTGACATGGTAACATCGGCCTCACCGTCACCTACTCCAGCCATCTTTGTTGATTAACACAAAAATAACGCGAACACTAAAATGCTATACACAGTAAAATATCGCGAAATACAACGGGTTAAGCACTGTAAACGATCGCTAAATATCACACACTAAACACAGTGAAACATAGCGAAATACAATAGAATGTCGCAAAATACAGATAAATGTCGCGAATAAACAACACCAATCTCGAGAAAATATCGCGAAATACAATAAAACATATATCGCGAAATACTGAGAAATCCGGCGAAACACTATTAAACACAATTCACTGATCTTCAAAAACGCGGAAAACCAATACTGGATTTTCACAAGTTGTTAAACGATCAAGTCAAACAAAATACAAATTAAACCAAACTGCAAAACGACAAATAAGTTTTACAAAATACACATCAACTCAAACCGAGGTATAATGTAGAACAAATCCACACTATCAATAAAACCCACTAAATAAAATAAAATAATTAAGTGCAGGTTGGTTAGTTAGTGGTTAAGTGATGTGAAATAAGGAGAAATAAAGACGGAAATAGAGTATGAAACGAAATATAACGAAGATGGAAATAGAGTATGAAATGAAATATGACGAAATATAAACTAAGTATAGATCACGTACCGCCAAATACAAATGAAAATAAACTATAAAACAATCAAACTCCAAACTTCAAAATACAAACACAACTTATCGACAATATATGAAATCGAATATGGACTAAGTCATATGTAACAACACCATTGACTTTCCAAAATCAAAACCACTATATCAATACACTTCAAAGTCAAATTATTCAAATCTGAAAATAAACAAAATCTAAAACTTCAACTTCACAAATCCCCAATTCTGAAAAGTCAAAAAGTCTAACTTGACAAAATCAGAATCTGGATAAACACCCAAATCCCAAACACAAAACCAAAATATCTAATTTTGAAAATGAAAATTGAATGTAATGAATATATATTGTGTAATGCACCTGAAAATATCTTTAAGTATAATTTACGAATGTTATAATGTTAATGTACTATGTTTTTGCTTTGCTTTATGTAATGTCAAACTTTGTTTTTACTCACAAGAAATTGTAAATGTAAACAAGAAAATGTATGTAGGTTAACAGGAAGTAACTATTTAGGTCAGCAGGAAATTACTATTTATGTAAACAGGAAGTAGCAATAACCATACACAAATATGGCTGACAGGAAACACAAATTGTAAACATACAAAATGGATGAAGTTTCTTTGCTCCAAAGTTTAAATATGCACTAATTATGAAAATTTAGGGACTAATGCTGTAAATAATAGGGCTAGGACAAGATATTTATGCCTATTGAAAAGAACTACTCTTAATTACAAGTACCTCCTACTAATAAGTACCGAGAATTACTTAAGTTTCAATAAATAACCACTTTTATGTATATAATACCAATTAAAGGGAAATAATCTATGAAATAATTTTAGATTATAGACCTTACAATATTATTACACATATCAAAGCAGAAATAAATCTAAATTAAATAATCTTAATTATGTAATTATTAAGTAATACATTAATTAACAGACCTTATGGAAAATCCTTATAAATCCAAATGAAACACAAATCACCAAAATATACTAAATAAAGTTAATGTCACTGCACCGGTATACTGCTATTGCTGTTGATCGCGCACGCGTGTGAGCTCACTGAATTTTTATTTTCTATAGTAGTCTAGACTCTTCAAAATCACCATTAAACTGATCACCATTATACCATTAATCTTTATACCATTATCGGGCTCCAAATGTTACGGGGGGGTCAATTCTCTAGTTGTAAAAAGACCACACCAAGGGTTCGTTTCAACGGTTTATTCATATATAACAAAAACCATGAAATACATAATAAATAAGTCTAAATATACATGATAATACATATGTTGAATTGATAAAATCTATATACACAATTACAAATTAATAATAGCATCATAACTTTAGTAGTGGAAATATACATACTAGATACACGCTGCATAGGCCTATTTATAAATCCATCTTACTTAATCACCTAAATAAAATCTTAAATACTGCCTATATAATCGACTCCATCCTGCTAACTTGTATGACGGCTACAAGTTAAAGTATATATATATGTAATAATACCAATCTAAATAATCTAAATAACTAAACACTTAATAAGTAGCTTACCCTAAAGAGGGGTTTTGCTGGCTAGCAAGACTATCAAAGGTGAAGTACCTTTGATGAAGTATCTGTAATAAAATATATAAATGTGTGAATAGGCAATAGATGTTTAAAAGTATATTTGAATGAAAGTGATGTAGTGTATAATATACTAACTATAAACCATTACTAAAAACCAAAGAACTTTACATTTTACTAAAAAAAATCCAATATGTCTGACACTATATGTCCAACATGACCAAGACTTTGAAACTATGATAAAACTACATACCTGGCAATCACTGGAACTCTTAAACACTTTAATCTGACTTCTATATAAACTATTTTACAAATGTAATATCTGAAACTAGCTAATTAATATAAACTATGCAGAAATAGATTGCAACATGGAGAACTGAAAATAGTCAACCTGTTGCCTCAAACTCTATTACCTAAGTGACCAAACATTCCCCTGGATACCAAATCACCTGACCACAATATACTCAGGGTCAAAGGTTAAAACCAAGACAAGATACCAACAGTGAGAAGGAACTCACCCAAACTTAAGGTAGTGAATAGAAAACACAGGATAGCTAAAGTTAGTGCAGTGGAACATATTATCTAACATTTAAAACTTAGTATTGGTGACTTTAAAATATTCCCCTATAAAATCACTCTCCCACACGGGGGGCATGACTATGAAAAGTTTCTGATATCGACCCCAAAAATCTTCATATCTGACGGGAGACACCACCCACCCCTAAATTTGATATATGAAAAAGTTTGACTACCTTTGGGGGATACCCACCCACCCCTAAAATTTGTTATATGACAAGTATCTGCGGCCAAATTATAACATTTGGAGGCATTGGCTGCCGAAGCCGTTGGCAGTGTCGAGCCATGTACACCAGAGTTATTGATTTTCAATGAATTTTGATAACTTGAACAGCTAAATCCATGATATTAAATTTTCGTATACTGAACATTAGCATGGAGGACAACTTTATTATAATACATGTAGTAGGTGGAAAAGGTGATTTTGAGATTATTAGAAATCCAGATGGACCTCATCATTTTTCTCACAAAACTTAAGGTAGTGAATAGAAAACACAGGATAGCTAAAGTTAGTGCAGTGGAACATATTATCTAACATTTAAAACTTAGTATTGGTGACTTTAAAATATTCCCCTATAAAATCACTCTCCCACACGGGGGGCATGACTATGAAAAGTTTCTGATATCGACCCCAAAAATCTTCATATCTGACGGGAGACACCACCCACCCCTAAATTTGATATATGAAAAAGTTTGACTACCTTTGGGGGATACCCACCCACCCCTAAAATTTGTTATATGACAAGTATCTGCGGCCAAATTATAACATTTGGAGGCATTGGCTGCCGAAGCCGTTGGCAGTGTCGAGCCATGTACACCAGAGTTATTGATTTTCAATGAATTTTGATAACTTGAACAGCTAAATCCATGATATTAAATTTTCGTATACTGAACATTAGCATGGAGGACAACTTTATTATAATACATGTAGTAGGTGGAAAAGGTGATTTTGAGATTATTAGAAATCCAGATGGACCTCATCATTTTTCTCACAAAACTTTTTACAAATTCAAAAGCGGATGAAAATTAAAATTTTTTATTGAGGCTCAAAGGTGCGATTTTTGACTTTTCGCCGAAGGAAGGTTTTTCATCACTTTAAAAAAGTAATTTTCAGTGTTTTTTGTGATGACATATTTCATTTTCTATCAAAACAAATTTATATGTAAATTCATGATATACAACTTTAAGACTAATTATGTTTCAATTTTCACATTTTGAGTAACAATTACTCTGATTTCCCAAGCAACTCCAAAATAGGTAAGTTTTCTCAAAAATTACATTTTGTCAACGTGATTTTGGTCCATTTACTTCATCAAAATTGGTCTTGTCCATGTTACATCTGAAATATTGAACCTGGTGGTTATGCATTTTTAAATAAGTAGCTATCGAGTAAGGTTAACAGAAAATAAAAATAGGAAAAAATGTCAATATGCCTTCTCTCAAGAGCTGGATATGTGTTTACTTCTTAACCATTGTACTCGGCACATTGCCTACTTTTCGGGCGTTTTGGGGACATTTATAAAATTAGAAGGAATGTAGATACGGAAGTGAAATTATGGAAATATTTCAAAAAGTTTGTGCAATTTTTGATCATTTCCAACGGTATTTACCAGAACCCAAAAGGTGATAGCACATTTTAAAGTAAGCAGTTTAAAATAATTGAAACCCATGTGATATCAAATGATTTGGAAGGTGTTTGGCCTTGGGCCCTAAGAGACGGGAAAGTGGTTCACTTTCGAAAAACATTTGGCTGTTAATAAGACATAAATAAACTATGAAGGAATTAAGATCTTGAAGGGACATTTCGTTTATAACTAATAAGTAAATTAAATATGTCTATGAATTATTAAAATTACTTACATTTACTCTTGCATATTACTTAATATTTAGTTGTTATAGCAACCAACAATGATAAAAAAAAAAAAACACTCTCAAAAAGGCAATGTTGTACCATTTTCAATGGTGTTTATCATGACGAACCAAATGATCACCAGTAATATTATAAGTACGGTACTAGTAAGCATTTTATGAATTGTATAATTTTAGTGAAATATTATGGACTTTGGGTGATTGCCATAGCAACTACATAATTTCAAAAATAAGACAACAGTTGTTTCACTATCACTGTTCTCAGCATTGGTAGCTTACATCATTGTAATGTTACAAGAAGAATTCTGCTTTGACATATTATTTCTACTCAGAGGATTGGCCAATAAATAATTCTCTAAAGTAAGCTACAGTAAAAGTAGTTACTGATAGGTTATGATTAAGATGTAGGCCTACTGGTAGTCATGTTATATTATAGAGGCCTATGCCTGGAATCTGCATTTTAACTCAAAGTCAAAGAATTGTTGTGGTTTTACTTCACTTTTGAATATTTTTATTGTTCCTTTAAATTGGTAGGTTATAGCCTATTGAGCAACTTTCATTTTATTTTGTAGGCCTAATAAGTGGGCCTTACGTTTGTCGGTCCTTGCAAAAAATCTCGAGAGTCTAGGTGTTAAATAAATTTCCAAAAAAACCCAAAGAATTAAAATTATAATAATTAGTATTATCATTCACAAGAAATACTTCACTTATCATACCTAAACCGGCCTAAACCAGTAGTTGTGTACGTTTCTCAGAAACACTGACACATGTCTGTATGACTTGTACCGCACCTTTACAACCTAGATTATTATTTTCTTTGTTATACGTAATGTCTTTAGTGGTGATTTGCTCATTTGGGCTTATTTTAATGTTCTAGTAGTACACTGTGGCATATTAATTGCATATTATGAAAAGTTTTAGGCTAGTATGAAAAGTTTATTTGGGTCAAGCGACCCCCACCCACCCCATAAATAAAATATTTTCATAGTATGAAAACATAATTTACACCCCTCGAGACACCACCCACCCAAGGGACGATATCAAAAACTTTTCATAGTCATGCCCCCTGTCCCACACTAAGAATAATATCGATAGCTTTTAAAATGAAAGTTTTAGAAAAACGGGGATTTCGAAGTATAGGTAATCTATCTATCCAATAACTGACTGCCTCTATGCATAAATTGTGTGAAATATTACTATATAAACTACATATATCCAATGTTACAAATATTTCCTCATCGTTAATTTCCGGAGGCAGTTTATTAAGGAAGTCAATGTCATACTTTATATATGATTTAATTTTTGGGACAAAGGGTTTTAAAAGAATATCAATTAATAAATAAGATAATCTGTTGGTGGCACACGACGTGCTAGCTATAATTGGCCTAAAGCTAAGATCACACGGTCTATTGATCATCACATATTCGTTATTTTGTTCTATGACGCTGTTTTTAATTAAATTAAATTGTGTATTTTTGGCAGGCCATAGAATTTACTAGCTTTACAATCAAACTTGGCTAAGAACTTTTTTTCATTTTCTGTTAAACCGTGGCCTTCTTTTTGAATTAACATATTAATTAATGTTAAAGTCCCTTTGTCCCTATTAGAATCTATTTCAAGATAAGTATTTCTGTCTTCCAAAATATTGAGAATCTTAGATTCATAAAAGTCCACATCCATTAAAATTATGGCCCCGCCTTTGTCCGATTCTTTAATGATAATAAAATCATTATAAAGTCGTTGCGTATACGTACCATATATAATATATAAAGTTGCTGCGTATACGTACCATATATATAAAGTTGCATTAAATGAAATAAAAATATGGACCTTAATCTACCGTACACGGAAAGTCGAATGTAATGTTGTCATTTATAAATACCTACCAGACAGCACCCAATTTAATTATCCACTGGAATACAGAGAGTAAATACAGCAACAATTATTTTTCCAGAACCGAAATATATGTCTGCTTTATTGCTAAAAATACGTGCACTCGCTGTTTTACATTTATTAAATTTATGAAAACCTGCCATGATGATGCGTGAATTGTGCATCTCGCCTTTAATAGCAATATCCATAAAACAGAAATCTACATAGCGATAAATAATATGACACAACCAGCCGAGCAGTGGTAATTCCCACACAAATAAAATATTTAAACTAAATTTACCGGTCTTACAAATAGAAATAACACAAATAGAACTTGCAACTTGTGAAAATGAAATGATCACAAGACAAGTCTCCATGTCAGAGAATATTAGTAAGTTATAACTGCTATCAAATCCACACAAAAATCCAATGCACCGATTTTATTTGAGAAAAGAATAACTATATTTTGATGAAGAGAGCCTATTCCACATGAACTAGTATGTTGTCATGTTTTCGTGTAGATTGGTTTGAATAACAGAAATGTCCCGTGTATCAAAGATCAAAGAATATAGTCGCACGTAGCCACGCTTTGTTGATTTTATGCGAATTCAGTTTATCTAAAAGGAGTTCCAACACAATTTAAGGAATACGGAATTATTTTTTGACCCAATATTAACCATCGCCAATTTTTTAAATTATGGGATAAAGTCAATTATTTTCGATAGAACTAGACGATATGCATACTTGGGATATAATGTGAATATTTAAATAGTTCATCAATAACACGATCTATATTTCTTATTGTTTTTAAATGAAATATTATAGTACAGTCAAACTGGGGGAAAATATTGATATCTTTTTGTTATGGTTGGTTGATCAGAATTTTTTAAAACGTTGACCTAAAAAGGTGTTACGTAACAATTAATGCGGTGTTTGGATACTCCAAGTAAAATTAACAACTGTAATTCAGACAGCAACTCTCTAATACACATTTTGGTTGAAATCAATAATCCATGTAGCTTGTTAATTAGTTTATTACATTACTTTATGGCTCCAATCTAAAGTTTCCCTGATATCAATCTGTAATTTTCAAAGAACAAATTGACAAATTTTATAGTTTAATATCAGCATCTTCTCAAATAAATCGACCGAACAGTTTTCCCATACCTGCATAGGCGTATGAGGCGGGGGGAGGGGGGCAAACATGGTCTTGTCGGGAATGAATGCTCAGGTTGTCGGGAAGCGTCTCGCTGTCTGCCAGGTTTTGAATATTTTTAATAATATGGAAGCGGAAAGAAAGCAGTCCAGTCAATGATGAACACGTACGCCTTCTGAATAGAACTAGCACGTACACATGACCTTTATTAGTTCTTGAGTATTGTGTTCCTGTACAGTGCCGGACTGGGCCCACTTGCCCACTTGCCAATAGTCGCGTTTACACTTGGCCCCGATAAGCGCGCCGTACCTGGTACCGTACCAGGCCGCGATAGATTTCAAGAATTGACCCGTTTACATTACCGGTCTTGGAACTGTGCCAAGCGAGCCAACAGTGGAACTCTTCACAGAAAAGTAAATTTCAGTCCCTAAGCACGTTACCCGGGTGAAAACAATTATGACGGTTGATTTTGGTACGTTTGTCCCTTTCTTTTTTGTTTACTTTCTGTTATTGAGACTACAAAAGAAATCAAGAAGGAATGGTCTATTTCTAACAAACTTGATGCCTACTTTGAATGAGTTAGCAGTCTCGTCGAGTTCTTCAATGATGTCACGCTACCAGAGGAGACGAAAACGAATTATCATGTCGTTTATAAAAATTTTGACAGAAGTGATGACATTTCGCGGGAGAAAAAGGTCAAGGTCCATTTGGCGCATGCGCAGTAATCCGTACTGAGACCAGTTACCGTTTACACTACGGAAATTTAAAGAGAGCCGTTCCTGGTACGGTACTCAGACCACATCACTTCAGTGGGCCAGATTGGAACCGTACCAGGCACGGCGCGCTTACGTTTGTACCGTTTACACTACAAAAAAAAGAAGAGAGCCGTACCTGGTACCGTTCCTGGCACGCTTAAAATTTGTAATGTAAACGGGGTTAATGGCAAGTGGGCCTAAGCCGGAAAAAAAATATGGGCCTAAGCCTCAAAGAAAAAAAGTAAAAAAAAAAGAAAAAGAAAAGGTAGTAAAAGAGGGGAAGAGAGGAAACAGGGAAAGGAAAGGAAAGAAAAGAAAAGCAGAAAGATAGATTTCGTTGGAAGAAACAAATTCTACCACCTGGTGAAATTATGCATAAATTCATGAGTTTAACCTCAAGATGGTGACAGCATTATAAACCGATAATCTTTCTTCAGTCACTCCCAGCTCTTGATAAGTCATTAAAACCTGATAAATGGCCAAAAACTGGAATATTTTGTGAAAAAATAAAAAAAACTTTGATTTCACTTTCACTTTTGAGGTGCTTGGAAAATGGGTTTGCGGCTGTCTATTTTTCAAAATGTTCTGGGGGGAGAACCCATCAGACCCCCCTCGAGCGCTCGTAGGCGGGCTTCGCCCACCATATACTCGTGGGCCTTGTCACAGGTATGGCAAGTGGGCCTTCGGTCCACCAGTCTTGCACTGTTCCTGTATATTAGATGATGAACTTAAAAAGTGTCGTCGATTGATTAATGGATTCGGTTACAGTACAAGATAACTGTAAATTTTGCCCATCGTCTAATAGTAACTCATTAATCTCATTTTCAATTTTATATGACTTTGTTAAACTAATCAATTTATATGAATTAGTTCTCACGCGCCTTTTGTCAAGTAAGTTGTGAGCGGTACCATATTTATACAATTAAGGGACACTTGGTGAGAAAACTGTCAAATTTTGTAAAAATTGTTTGTTGTCAAAACGGTAGGGATTGAATTGAAGTCCACACTTAATT
The DNA here is from genome assembly GCA_917208275.1 of Patella pellucida. NCBI lineage: Eukaryota > Metazoa > Mollusca > Gastropoda > Patellidae > Patella > Patella pellucida. Next base: position 32,478,947 of record OU795041.1, on the reverse strand, counting down.
TGCTGTCAGGGCGGATGCACCGCTTATATTTAATATAACTCGAATGATATGACTACACTTTCTATTGCTGATATTTAATATCCATTCGATAAAAAAAAAAATCAAAAATATTTTCAGTACTGATTTAAATACTTCTAGCATAGAAGTTTCCTAATGCTTTAGCAGTACTGAAATCAGTATTGAAGATTTGAATTTTTTATGCAGTACTTTAATGAAAATTGAAGGAAACGTATCTACTAGGCCTATGGATTCAAAGTTAAATATCCAAAAGAAAGATCACGTCGGCAAAATACAATGTGCGTCCTGCCAACATATAATGGACAAAGAATACTTTAAATTGCATTGCGAGAGAAAGCATGGTCACAGCACCTCTGACATTAAATTCACTAGGATATCAGAGAGTAATCAGAAAATGTCAGGATAACGATTCTACTGATGCTGCATCAGCGTGTATCAAATGTGAAATAAGTGATGATCGTTTTGGTATGATATAGTGCACTAGAGGTAAATAAACTTGGACTAAAATGGTAATTCATATATTAAAAGTATATAAATTTTACAAGTTCAAAAAGTCTTCTATCTTGATTCTAGATCTATCTATGTTAGATATGGATAAAAAATGTGAAGTGTCATATAATGAAAAACGTGGCAAAAGTTAATCATAATACGGAATATATAGATTGTAAATTTGAACTCTTTTAAAATGGTCTTTCATATATTAAAAGTACAAAAAGTATAAACAAGTCTTCTATACATCTGGGGCCGTATTTATAAAAATTCTTAGAGTTTTCTTAACTTTTACTCTAATAGTAAGTGAAGGGGGGCTGCACCACATATGATTGACACAAAAGACAAACATAACGACAAGACACCATACTCAAAAAACAACAAACAAACAATTCAAAAAGAGCGAATGGATCCGGGGGCTAGCCGTAAGCGTCCACTGCGCTGTACAGTTCCGGGCCTGTGGTGACACAGACTTCACTCATATTTGAAAACAACTGGGAATGCAACCCAAAGAAATAATTATAACGTGTCAGCATGAGTCATGATATATTATATGTTGTAAGAATTATGAATGCAAGCAAATTGTTGTATAAATTCCGCTACACAAGTAACCACATAGTTAAATGTATCAGAAGTAGGCCTAGTTCAAAACAAAATCAATAAAAGGATTGAATTATATTAAATGCATTTAGGACACACATTAAAACCGTCACAGAAACAAAAACAAAACTGTATATACAGAAGCAAAGGAATATAGACTATCTAGGGAGACAGCCGAGCTGACTGAGTGGCGTGACGTGAATCTGCCGTAAACGTTATGACGTCGTGGTTTAGAAGGTGCAATTTCCCGATAAAAGGGCGATAATCTAGATAAAATAAAGTTGAAATATAAAAAACTGTTAGTTTTTAAGACCATGCAATTGTACAAACCATAGTATAATTATTGTATAATGTCCCACGTAAGAAATGCAAAACAGGAATGCAAAGGAAATCGTAATAATAATAATAATAATAATAACATTTATATAGCGCTATTCCACACTGTTTAGTATGCTCATAGCGCTCAAGTCAATTCTGCAAAGTCTGAACAATATTTTGTGTCATCTCATTACATATAGCGACGGAACAGATGTGTCTTCAGTGATGATTTAAAACTTGCTAGGGACGGACACTGTTTTAAGGAAGTTGGGAGTTTATTCCAATGGAAGGCAGCTTGATATGAAAATGTTCTTGCTCCAAAAGTTTTTAAATTGTATTTTGGTAATTGTAGTTTACAAGTGTTACTAGATCGAAGGTTTTTGACTGGTAAATGTTCGTTAACAAGTTCTTGAAGATAAACAGGTGCAGTCTTATAAACAGCTTGATGAGTTAGGCACAACAATTTGAATTCTATACGTTCATTAATACGAAGCCAATGAAGAGAGGATAAAACTGGAGATATGTGGTCACGGACTTTGGTTCTTGAGACTAATCTGGCTGCTGAGTTTTGTATACGTTGGAGGCGTTTTGTTTGCTCATTGGTAATCCCAGATAACATACTGTTGCAATAGTCGAGGCGAGAGAGGATAAGACATCGGACGAGGGTTGCTGCAGCATCTGATGTTATAAAGTGACGTATTGAGCCAATATTCCTAAGGTGGTAGTGACATGTTTTACACAGAAAACTGATGTGGTTTTCCATAGACAAATTCGTATCCATAATAACACCGAGGATTTTGACGTATTTTGATGGGTTGATGTAAGATTGTTCAATTTTTAAATGGGTTATGTCGCTTTTATGTAGTCTGCGTGTAGGGGCGATCAATAACAGTTCTGTTTTGTCCGAATTTAGTTTAAGCATATTGTTTGTCATCCAGCTTTTTACATCTGTCACACATGTTTCAATTTTTTCACAACAAGATAGTTGACTATTTTGTTCAGGGAGGAAAAAGTCCATGATCTGAGAGTCATCAGCATAAAAGTGGTGGTTTAGATCCTTTTTAATGAGAAGATTGCTGAGTGACTTTGTGTACATACAGAAAATAATTGGTCCCAATACTGATCCCTGTGGTACACCACATGCAAGATCGACTGTGTTAGAAAAGGAGCTGTTAACCATAACTGCCTGTGTTCTACCTATTAAATATGATGAAAACCAGTTTAACACGAGGCCATTGATACCATACTCGGATTCCAGTTTGTTGAGTATTCTGCTATGATCCAGCGTATCAAAGGCAGCAGATAGATCAAGCAAAACGATTGAAAACGTTGTTTAGAGCAGTTTCGGTACTGTGGTTGTTTCTGTAAGCTGACTGGTACTCGTACATTAAACTGTGATTTTGCATATGTTCCAACAGTTGTATTTTGACAACTTTTTCTAAGATTTTGGAGATAAATGGAAGGTTCGAAACAGGGCGATAATTTTTTAATACTTCCGACTCGAGAGATGGTTTCTTAAGTAAGGGCTTGATCAAAGCATGCTTGAATGGCTGTGGCACAAAACCAGAGTTTAAGCTGTTATTTATGATGGCTGTCAGGATAGGTAATAAAGCATCCAATATTTTTAGCATAAAGCTGGTTGGAATTGGGTCTAAAACACAAGACGTTGGTTTTGAAGATAAAATAATTTTCTTTAGTTCATCTTCAGTCACTTCCTTGAATGATGTGAATGGTTTACCTTGAAAAGTGTTGACTTGTTGATTTTCATCTGTTTCTGGTATTAGTGCAGATCTGATTTTGTTAATTTTATCAGTAACATACTTACAAAATTTGTTGGCTAGATTCTTCACCTCGAGGCAGAATGACATCCTGTGATTTCCCCAAAAGTTTGTTGAGAGTTGAGAAAAGAACTCTTGGATTCTGTTGGTTGTTATTAATAATAGTGTTGATGTGATCAGATTTAGCGTTCTTGATCATTAAATTTACGGAATGTATTCATAAAGGCATAAAATAAGGGCGATAATCCAGATAGGACTAGACATCTAGAAGAAATTTATATAGAATCATTATCCAATATGTAGTCAGTAATATCGTTATAAGAAATGTCAAACTTATTATTTTGAAGAAATGGAAGTTTTGAAATTTCTTTCAAAATGCGTAATTGTGTACCACCTTTGGCCGTGCACTTAAAATTAAGAGTTTTTATTCGGGATAGAAATAGTTCTTTATTGTTGCATGTTTTTAAAAATCGTAATGCCTGTGACAGGCCTTGTCCTCAAAATATTGCAGGCGAGCAGAAAAGTGCTCACCTCAAATTTTTTTGGGGGGGTTAGGCGAGCACTTACCGCAACGTGGACTAACATATGAGAAGTGAACAGCATAATGCATGTAATGTGTGGATAATTGATTGTGAGTGCTTTTTGGGTACACTCGACTCTTCAGACCAAGTCCAGTCCTCAGCATGCTCAGTCACACCATCCTGCATGTATGTCATGCTCATGATTATGCTCACTAGAAGTGAGCCTTCTTGTCATTTTTAATATTATTAATATTAATTCAATACTTGAACTTTTATTCATTCTAATTCCAAAAAGAAAACCTGTTTATGCGAGTGCCTAGATTAATTTAGTAAAGAATAATAAAAGAAAAGAATATTTTTGGCCAATTTATTTTGGCTGAATGTAAAAAAACAATAGAAGTTTACTTTTTTTAAAACTATGAAAGGTCCTGTTGACGGAACAAAGAGAACCGGCGAACTTATTAATAATATAGCTCAAATAAGAAGGTTTTCAGAAATACATCTCTATCCGTTTGAAAGCCGTAGAATGTACATGTACTGCCGCCCCACGATGTTGACAGTGGCATCGTCTGCTAAAATATACTAATAATAATGTAATAATAATAGCACTCGTACGTACGGCAATGTCGACGCAACTTTTCTGACCGAAGCTATTGTTATTCCAATCCAAATAGTTCTCGGCATTTCTAGCTTGTTTAATATTTATTTTAAAATGAAACCACTATTCAAAATATAGTCACGAAGACTAGAAAATGGTATATTCATTACAGCATTCTACAAATTTTCATATCTCGTAAAATTTCTCGCGAGAATTCTACTTTAAGTTTCAGTTAAATTAACCAATCATAAGAATTCTATGTTACAAGCCCGAAATAATTTCTTTATTGTCCAATCAATAGACGCCTTCTATTTTTACTTTATTCTATTCTTAGTAACATCGTGTACAACCGGAAACTGAGTTGGATTTTCGCCTTGTATTCTATCGTCGAACTGAATTGAAAATTGTACATTTTTTGATTAAATGTTTCCAGAAATGTTTGTGCGAGTAATGCCTTACTCTCGCGGATTACATTTCAGGCGATTATAGCGCGTGCGTGAGGCCTCCTGACGAGGTCTGACAGATGTCTCTGCGATAGTATCTCTGCGTACAATACATCGTTACTACGAGGCGCGTGAAAATTGAACAATTTTTGTTGGTTGGCGCCTCATTCCGATTTTAGGCGCGTTATGGCGCGGGCGCGTAAACGCGCGCCTTTAAAGACGAGGTCTGCTGTGAATAGAAAACATTGTATAGTGTCGTATCTGGTATGTTGCTATGAGCTGACGGGTATTTTACTACTTCAAAACCAAATTTGTGCTTTTTATCGAATATACCGACATTAAATTTGTTTTTAATGATATTGATGTCCAAGTCAAGGACAGATGCATTTATAGTGCCCGAATTTTCTTTATTTAATATAAGTTCAGAAGGGTATATTTCATCTTTGTATTTATTGAAATTTCCATTATCATTGATTGGTGTTATGTCATCAATGTAACGGAAGATATAATTTAGACTTTTTGCTACCTTGTAACCTGTTTTTCTTTTATGGCCTTGAAAGTCGAATTCGTATTTATATAAATGTTTGTTGTATTATCTTATCCCCAACCTCAAATATGTCATTGTCAATGAGAAAATGTATAATATTTTGAAATTTTTCTTTATCGAAAACTACAGTATTGGCATTGCCCCGTTTTATGATCCATCTTGCATCTTGTGAGTAGATGACCATCAGATTTCTGCCTTTTCCGAAAGCACCATTAAAGGCCTTATCCACGAACCAATCCAAATTCTTTTTTTAAGGTCTGCATGTTGTAGCATAGTATATAAGGTAGAAAAGTCGAAAGTTTCTATTTATTTTGCATTGCCTTTTTGATTGATTTTATCTAAAGTGTCTACTATTGGTTTATTTTACTCTCTAGAAATATTTATAAAGGGTCTTAGAGTTACTTTTAACTAAATGTAAGACTTGGGTACTAACCAAACTAAATCTGTCACAAAAAGAATCCCACCCATGTCCATTCGATATCTCCTTATTAACTCGTCATTGTTGTACTCCACTAAGAAATATCTGCTTGTTTTAAACTCTCTTAGGCGGAGTACACGGACGGCCATGTTAACGAAGATAAGAGTACTTTTAACAAGTTAGGGGTGCTACAGGAGGACTCCTAAATATGTGTCATAGTTAGGAGTAATTCTTAAAGTAAAATGTTTTATAAATAGGTCTAAGAGAAATCTACAAACTTAGGAGTAATTTTTGACAGTTAAGAGTTGATTTCAACACTTATAAATACCGCCCCAGATATCTGGATAAAAAATGTGAAGTCTCATAAAATGAAAAAAAAATGTGGCAACAGTAAATCGTTCGACTTGTTCTTGTTTTCGTAGTAATAGAGCTTGTATTTTAAAGATGACTTTCTGCCAGTTTTTATGCTGCTAATGACATAATTTACTATTGGTTTATTTTACTCTCTAGAAATATTTATAAAGGGTCTTAGAGTTACTTTTAACTAAATGTAAGACTTGGGTACTAACCAAACTAAATCTGTCACAAAAAGAATCCCACCCATGTCCATTCGATATCTCCTTATTAACTCGTCATTGTTGTACTCCACTAAGAAATATCTGCTTGTTTTAAACTCTCTTAGGCGGAGTACACGGACGGCCATGTTAACGAAGATAAGAGTACTTTTAACAAGTTAGGGGTGCTACAGGAGGACTCCTAAATATGTGTCATAGTTAGGAGTAATTCTTAAAGTAAAATGTTTTATAAATAGGTCTAAGAGAAATCTACAAACTTAGGAGTAATTTTTGACAGTTAAGAGTTGATTTCAACACTTATAAATACCGCCCCAGATATCTGGATAAAAAATGTGAAGTCTCATAAAATGAAAAAAAAATGTGGCAACAGTAAATCGTTCGACTTGTTCTTGTTTTCGTAGTAATAGAGCTTGTATTTTAAAGATGACTTTCTGCCAGTTTTTATGCTGCTAATGACATAATTTACTACACACTGCAAATTACTAGAAAGTATTCGAAATGCTTGGAAATCGCGTCTAAGGCCGTCTGTTTTCAAAATTTTCTATGGGAGGCCCCCAAAACCCCCCGTCGGCCGCTTCGCGCCTCCGGTGTTTGCTGGTGGACTGCTTTGACGCCCATGGCATCGTGGACTCTAAAAGAAATATATATTTGTCGGGGAAAATATGCTGCCCCCCCCCCCCAAACAAGTTCGGTCCCATACGCCTTTGTATACCTGCAAATTAGCCCGTGCACCCCTTCACATGTATAAATAGAACTGTTACTTTGATCAGGAAGCGGTAGACGTGAAGTCTGAAATGGTTGAGTTGACATTTAAATTACATGTATATCATTGTTTTGATCAGGAATCCTGTTGCATTGTACAAATTAAAAGACACAGATAGCCGTTTTTATGCATTTACAGAATTGTCACGTGATATAACATCAAGATTCAAAGAAACACATACGCCCGAATTGACATGTAGGTCTAATCATTTTTATACGCCCACATTGAAATGTGGTCGTATATTGCCGTCGCCCCCGTCCGTCCGTCGGTCCGGCGTCCACAATTGCTTGTTTATATCCGATTGACTTTAAATTTATACACAGTGTTTAAGGTCATGAGACGAAGAATCCAATTGATTTTCAGCGATTTCCGATAGTAACTGTCACAGTTATGGCCCTTGATCACTTCGTGTGGACGCTCTAGAGGCCAAAGTTAATATCCGATTGACTTTAAATTTATACACAGTGTTTAAGGTCATGAGACGAAGAGGCCGATTGATTTTCAGCGTTTCTGATAATTACTGACTGAGTTATGGCCCTTGATCACTTTCAAAATTTTGTTGACGCTCTAGAGGCTAAAGTGAATATCCGATTGACTTTAAATTTATACACAGTGTTGAAGGTCATGAGACGAAAAAGTATATTGAGTTTCAATGAATTTATTTAACTTGAACAGCATGGAGGAGAACTTTATCAAAGCCAAACAAATTCCAATGATTTTGTGATAATTACATAATGAGTTGTTACTTTTAATCAGATTTTAGTGTATTACAAATGTTTCATTACCGAAAAAAGTAAAATACGCGACAACTCTTGTTGACTGCCCGGACGATTTAGCAGCTGTGGGCGTATGTTTCGTTGCCTGGCAACCTATGTTACAAGTTAATTTGGCATACAAACAATCCCTTCTATCGCACCTAGCCCCTTTAACTAATTGTCGCACCAGTTAACATTAATCTAAGTTCCGTCCGGACGATATTCCCTAAATAAGATCTGTTTCTAAGGTGTTTTATTGAAATCTTCTTTGACATGTTCAGTGAAAAAAAAATGAAATTTAATATTTGTTTCTGAGATAATTATTATCGGACAGAAAACGAACCGGATTTTGCCGAATGTTAATATACTGATTCTCGGGTTCCGACAAGTTATTATTTGTGTCTTTAAATTTGTACAATGCAACAGGATTCCTGATCAAAACAATAATATAATTTAAATGTCAATTCAACCATTTCGGACTTCACGTCTACCCATTTCACGAACAGTCCATGCACGGCTTCTTGATCAAAGTAACAATTCTATTTATACATGTGAAGGAGTGCACGGGCTAATTCGCAGGTATTGGAAAACTGTTCGGTCGGTTTATTTGAGAAGATGCTGATATATAACTATAAAATTGTCAATTTGTTCTTAGAAAATTACAGTTTGATATCAGGGACACTTTAGATTGGAGCCATAAAGTAATTAACAAGATACATGGATTATTGATTTCAACCAAAATGTGTATTAGAGAGTTTCTGTCTGAATTACCTTTTTAGGTCAACGTTTTAAAACATTCTGATCAACCAACCATAACCATTCTGATCAACCAACCATAACAAAAAGATATGAATATTTTCCCCCAGTTTGACTGTACAGGATACTAGTGCTATAATATTTCATTTAAAAACAAAAAGAAATATAGATGATAGTGTTGTTGATGAACTATTTAAATGTTCACATCATATCCCAAGTATGTATATCGTCTCGTTCTATCGAAAATTAATTGACTTTATCCCATGATTTAAAAAAATGGCGATGGTTAATATTGGGTCTAAAATAATTCCTTATTCCTTAAATTGTGTTGGAACACCTTTTAGATAAACTGAATCCGCATAAAAACAACAAAGCGTGGCTACGTGCGATTATATTCTTTGATCTTTGATACACGGGACATTTCTGTTATTGAAACAAATCTGCACGAAAACATGACAACATACAAGTTCATGTGGAATAGGCTCTCTTCATCAATATATAGTTATTCTTATCTCAAATAAAATGGGTGCCTTGGATTTTTGTGTGGATTTAATAGCGGTTATATCTTACTAATATTCTCTGACATAGGGACTTGTCTCGTGATCATTTCATTTTTACGGTAAGTTTATGTCTGATTTGAAAGCGGCTCCCGTTGCAAGTTCTATTTGTGTTATTTGTGTAAGAACGGTAATTTTAGTTTAAATATTTTATTTGTGTGGGAATTACCACAGCTCGGTTGGTTGTGTCGTATTATTTATCGCTATGTAGATTTCTGTTTTATGGATATTGCTATTGAAGGCAAGATGCACAATTTACGCATCGTGGCACACTTTTATACGCCTGCATTTTCATGTGGACGTATTATGTCGTCGCCCCTGTCCGTCAGTCCACAATTGTTTGTGGACTCTCTACAGGTCACAATTCTTGTCCGATTTTGACGAAACTTTAAATATAGGTTTATCCCCAAAAGACATCGACTGCTTTCGATATTGGCATGTCGGATCTAAACTTCATGGATTGTGGCCCCTGATTATACGAAAAATCACGTTTTTAGCTTGTGGACCCTATAGAGGTCACAATTTTGAACCGATTTCGCTGAACTTGACATGCATGTTTATAACCCAAAGGTCTTGGTTCCTGTACATATTTGCGCCTATCATAACGTAATTTCCTGAATTATGGCCCCGGATTGTCCGAAAAATAACATATTTTAGCTCGTGGTCCATCTGAAGGTGACAATTATTATCCGATTTGAAAAACTGTTTGATTATAACATTGTACACCTTAAGGAAGGTTGTGTTCGAGTTTCAGGAAAATCGGACCAAAATTGACATACAAAATGGCCGTTTGTACACGAATACTGTTAAAATATGGTATATTTGTGGACCTTGTAGAGGTCACAATTTTAATTTGATTTTGATGAAACTTGAAATGCATGGTTATAACCCAAACATCCTGGTTATAACCCACCCTAAGGAAGGTTGAGTTCGAATTTCGGAAAAATTCAGAACAAAATTGCCGCCGCGTGTACGCGAATACTGTTACAAAATGGTATATCAGGTTGTGGACCCAGTATAGGTCACACTTTTGATTCAATTTTGATAAAACTTGAAATGCATGGTTATAACCTAAAGATCTTGGTTCCTTTCGTTATTTGCACATATCAGATCATAACTTCCTGAATTATGGCCCCTGAGTGTCCGAAAAATCGCCTATGGTCCCTTTGGAGGTTACGATTATTATCCGACTCTATCACCGTTACACCATACGGAAGGTTGAGTTTGAATTTCAGGGAAATCGGACCATAATTTCCAGACAAAATGGCCGCCGTTTGTACGCTTATAGTGTTAAAATATGGTATATCAAGGTTGTGGACCAAGTATAGGTCACAATTTTAATTCGATTTTGATAAAACTTAAAATGCATGTTTATAACCTAAAGATCTTGATTCTTTTCGATATTTGCGCATATCAAATGGTAATTTAATGAATTATAGCCTTTGATTGTTGGAAAAATGACTTTCGGGTTTTCTTGTTCTCTAACCATCTCTCGAAAATGTGGGCGTATCCTACCTGGCAGTGCCAGCTTACTATCTTTAAATACCCAGATGGGCAAGAAATTTCGGCAAAATCGGACCAAAATTGCTATACAAAATGGCCGCCGTTTGTACGCGAATACTGTTAAAAAATGGTATTTCAAGGTTGTGGACCCCGTAGAGGTCACAGTTTTTAATTCGATTTAGATGAAACTTGAAATGCATGGTTTTAACCCATGCACATATCAGTTTGTAAGTTCCTGAATTATGGCCCCTGATTACGCAAAATCGCCTTTGTTTAGCTTGTGGTCCCTTTTGAGGTCACAATGATTATCCGATTTAAAAAAAATCGTTTGATTATACCACCGTTACATCCTAAGGAAGGTTGAAATCAAATTTCAGGAAAATTGGACCAAAATTGCCATACAAAATGGCCGCCGTCTGTACGCGAATACTGTTAAAAAATGGTATTTCAAGGCTGTGGACCCTGTAGAGGTCAAAATTCTAATTAGATTTTGATGAAACTTGAAATGGATGGTTATAACCCAAAGATATTGGTTCCTTTCCATATTTGCGCATATCTGATTGTAGCTTCCTGGATTATGACCTCTGATTATACGCAAAATCGCCTTTGTTCAGCTTGTGTTCCCTCTGGAGGTCACAATTTTTATCCGATTTGAAAAATCGTTTGATTATATCACGGTTACACCCTAATGAAGGTTGAGTTCAAATTTTGGCAAAACGGAACAAAATTGCCATACAAAATGGCCGCCATTTGTATGTTAAACAATGGTATATCATGGTTGTGGACCCTGTATAGGTCACAATTTTGATTCAATTTTGATGAAACTTGAAATGCATGTTGATAACACAAAGATCTTGGTTCCTTTCGGTAGTTGCACATATTGGATCATAACTTCCTGAATTATGGCCCCTGGAGGTCACGATTATTATCATATTTTAAAAAAAACGTTTGAGTCTATCTCCGTTACACCCTACGGAAGGTTGAATTCGAATTTCTAGAAATCAGACCATAATTGCCATACAAAATGGCCGCCGTTTGTACGCGATAAGTGTAAAAATATGGTATATTAAAGTTGTGGACCCTGTAAAGGTCACAATTCTAATTCGATTTTAATACAACTTGAATGCGTGTTTATAACCTAAAGATCTTGATCTTTTCAATATTTGCACATATCAAATTGTAACTTAATGAATTATGGCCTTTGAGTGTAGGAAAAATCACTTTGAGTTTTTCTTATTCTCTATCCATCTCTCGAAAATGTGGGCGTATCCTGCCTGGCAGTGCCAGCTTACTATCTTTATAAATGTAATAAATATGAAACTGCAACTGCACATATTTTTAGTAATAAAGCAGAAATATATTTCGGTTGTAGAAAAATTAGTTTTTGCTTGATTTACTCTCTATATTCCCGTGGATATTCAAATTGGGCGCTGTCTGCTGGGTATTTATAAATGACAACATTACATTCGCCTTTCCGTATACGATAGATTAAGGTCCATATTTTTATACGCCCACATTAAAATGTGGTTGTATATTGCTGTCGCCCCAGTCCGTCCCTATATTGCCGACGCTCTAGAGGCTAATCTTAATATCCAATTGACTTTAAATTTATACACAATGTTTAAGGTCATGAGACGAAGAAGCTATTGATTTTCAGCGATTACCGATAATTGCTGTCGGAGTTATTTCCCGTGATCACTTTAAAAATCTTGTGGACGCTCTAGAGGCTAAAGATAATAACCAATTGACTTTAAGTTTATACACATTGTTTAAGGTCATGAGACGAAGAAGCCTTTTGATTTTCAGCGATTTCTAATAATCACTGTCAGATTTATGGCCCTTGATCAATTCAAAAAATCTTGTAAACACAGTGTTTAAGGTCATGAAGCGAAGAAGCCTTTTGATTTTTAGCGATTTACGATAATTACTATCAGAGTTATGGCCCTTGATCACTTCAAAAATTCTTGTCGATGCGCAAGAGGCTAAAGTTAATATCCAATTGACTTTTGAACAGCATGGAGGAGAACTTTATCAAAGCCAAACAAATTCGAATGATTTTCTGATAATTACGTAATTAGTTGTTGCTTTTAATCAGATTTTAGTGTATTATAAATGTTTCATTACCGAAAAAGTAAAATATGCGACAACTCTTGTTGACTGCCCGGACGATTTAGCTGCTGTTGGAGTATGTGTCGTTGCCTGGCAACCTATCTTTATTTCATTTTATGCAACTTAAGGTTTGTATACGCAACATCTTTATATATATATATATATATATATATATAAACTAAATTAAAGAAAGACACCAAAATATTAATTTAACGGCTAGCGCTTTCTGTTCGTACTGAACATCATCAGACCGATTTTATTCACGAAGAATTACGTAGAACAATAGACGCAACGTCATGACGTTACTTTAAATATATCAAATACAACATAATAATATTTACATATATCTACATTTAGTAATTTAACAATAAAAAGATAATTATTTCATCTCTTACTATAATATACGTTTATTTAATACTGGTTTGTACTTTTTGATGAAATAATTTTCTTTACATTCAAGTAAATCATTGTTTAAAAAATTCAATTTGTACAAGGGAAATACGTTGAACTTTCCACCTCCACACGTGTCGATGTGTGCACTTAAAGGTATTGTTCGATTACTTGGAATCTTAATTTGCGATCTATGAAGGTTCATTCGAAGGTTTAGTTGACCTTCCGTTTTCCCAATGTATTTCCCTTCACAACCACAGCATACAATGAGATAGATTACATTTTTTGATTTGCATGTCATGCTTTGTTTTACATGAAAATCATGTGATTCATTCATTTTAATGGAGCTCCCTTCGACTATCACTTTACAAGTTAAACATCTTTCATCCCCACATTTAGAAACTATAGGTTTTTTAATTTCCGAATCAAATTGTGAGGAAGTGAGAATTCGTCTCAAGTTCGGGGGTTGTTTTAGACTGTTGATCACATTTGTTTTGTTCATAATATATTTAAGTTTTTCACTTTTAAATAACTGTGGTAAATGTGATCTAATTATATCCATGCCCCGTTCTTGGGAAGGATTGTGTGTAGTAACTAAAGTCAAAATCTCACTTTGTTTATCTAAAACTTTAGGTTTTCTTAAAATTTTCTGATCTATTTTTAAGGCTTGTTTAATGCCATTTTCTATTAAACCACAAGGATAGTTTTGTTTTTGAAGGAATTGTTTCAATTCGTGTAATCTTATGAGTTTTTTCTCATCACAGGATACGATTGTACAAATTCTCCTCGCAAGATTAAACGGAATGTTTCTTTTTGTATGTGAAGGGTGACATGAATTGAAATCTAAATACTGATGCGTGTCAGTAGTTTTATAATATAGATCCGTTGTAATGTCACCATTTTCAGATATATATATATACACAAAAATATAAAAGTTTTCGAAAAAAGAACTACATTATTTGTCGATTATTAGTACTTTCGCTTATTTTATTAAGCTCTTCAGATAATCTACATCTTGTTAATACAACAATGACTATGACGTCATAGCGCCATAGTTACACAGTAGTACAAAAAAGGGGACATAAATAAAATATCAAATCAGACAACAAAACTCGGCCTATATGCAATGAAACTATACTATAATTTTGCATTTAAAGCTGGCCGATATTTGTCAATAAAATATGCCTCTTTGGCTTCTAACAAATCATTATTATTGTTATTATCATAAAAAAGGCTGACAAGGGTGGTGCTATAGTTGTTATTGATACCTCATTTTATCAAGAGAACATATCTGAAATGCTTTCTAACAAGGACTTTTATGCAGAATCTTCACTAAAAGCTAACGATATGATTCTACGAAAAATTCAAAAATTTATTGGTGCACATACAAACATGCTTCACAGTGAAGAAGGAGATTACTTGTGTAAATTTCAACCTTCCACTGCCTATTTTTATGGATTGCCAAAAATCCATAAAAGCAAGGCTATTCAAGAAGCTGTTAATATTACAAAGAGCGAAGTTGTTAATATTCATAATCCGCGTGATTTAACCTTTAGGCCAATTGTAGGGGGGCCAACTAGTAGTACTCAACGCTTAAGCAACTTTATTGACATTATTCTAAAACCATTGTGCACCAAAGTCAAAAGCTTCCTTCGCGATGGCGTAGATTTCCTTCATCATCTACCGGAAGAGGTTGAACCTTGAAGCACATTAATAAGCTTCGACGTGGTCAACCTCTACAACAACATAGATAAAAATCTAGGATTGAAAGCGATTGGATATTGGATTGATACGTATCCTGAATTACTGTCAGACCGTTTTACCAAATCATTTATCCTGGAAGCCCTGGACTTAGTTGTGTCTAATAATATATTTTATTTCAACAACAATTATTATTCACAGATTAAAGGTGTGGCAATGGGTACTAAAGTTGGCCCCACCTATGCAACTTTAACTTTAGGATATTTAGAAGAGATTTGGTATGAGAGGGTTGCTATTGAGTTTGATAGAGAATTCAGTAATATGCTAAAAAGTTTATGGTTTCGCTTCCTGGATGACTGTTTCACAATACTTAAAGTAGATATGACAGTTATCTCCAAATTACATAAAATGTTGAATGAGTTGGACAATGATATCAAATTCACTATAGAGTTTAGCCCAACATCATTAAACTTTTTGGACGTAACCGTGAATCTTTCACCAAATGGAGTGATTGAAACGGATCTTTATTACAAACAAACAGATACCCACCAATATCTAAACTTTTACTCTTGTCACCCTTCTCATACTAAACGAAACATTCCATATAATTTAGATACAAGATTATGTACCATTGTTTCAAACCCGGTTGTCAAAGTTAAGCGACTAAAGGAATTAAAAACATTCTTATTGAAACAAGAATATCCTTTATGTCTCATAGAAGATGCAACGACTCGGGCCTTAAGTTTAGATCAGACAAAATTAAGACTACCAAAAATACACCCAGCAGGCGGAAATCTAAATGTTGCTTTAGTCACAACATTTAACCCATCACAAGAAGATGGGAAGTCTTTGATAAATAATAACTTATACATCCTTAAGAACAGTGAAGTTATGTCCAAAATTTTGTCTAAAACTAAGATTATTAACAGTCTTAAACAGCCACGAAATCTAGCTAAATTATTAATATCTTCTAAATTTGAATGTAGTCCAGATACACCGGTGGTAAGTGAATGTGGAGAAATAAATTGTAAGACATGTAAAATAATAATTACGGGCTCCTCAATCCAGATCACTGATAATAAACTTTTTCATATTAAGCAACCCATGAACTGTAAATCCAGTTATGTCATATATGTGATTGTTTGTTCTGGCTGTAATAGGCGGTACATTGGGAAAACAATCAGTATGCTGAAGACAAGGATGAACCTGCATCGGCACCATATACTCAATCCACAATATAGGATGATCCCACTTAGTGGACATATAGATGTTTGTGGTGGTTGCAAATTTAGTGTTTTTCCAATGTACAAGCTAAATAACAATAATAATGATTTGTTAGAAGCCAAAGAGGCATATTTTATTGACAAATATCGGTCAGCTTTAAATGCAAAATTATAGTATAGTTTCATTGCATATAGGCCAAGTTTTGTTGTCTGCTTTGATATTTTATTTATGTCCCCTTTTTTGTACTACTGTGTAACTATGGCGCTATGACGTCATAGTCATTGTTGTATTAACAAGATGTAGATTATCTGAAGAGCTTAATAAAATAAGCGAAAGTACTAATAATCGACAAATAATGTAGTTCTTTTTTCGAAAACTTTTATATTTTTGTGTATTTAATACCTAAGAGTAGTTATCTTTAACTTTTCATATATATATATATATATGGTACGCAATACAAAAGAGAAACGTAGATCATAGCTTAAGCACATGACCAGGGCTCACATTGGCTTTTAATTTTTTCCGCCAAATGCATTCTAATTTTTATGTAAAACATTGATGATATTTTTTTTCCCGCCAACTTGGATATTTTATCCACCAAAAATATATGATAAAAACAACACATGTTTTAATAATATAATACCATTTTGTTTCTTGTACGGTACATTCTTAAACAACACTATATTTACAATTTACAAAATCCTAATTTGCTTTTAATTAGAGTGGTGGGCATCAAATTTAATAGATGTAAAACTATTGCTGACTTACGAATTTTCACATGTTGAACAAAACATTTTCTGCGTGTATACGTCAAATCTCAGCCAAGGATTGACAAATTTCCAGTTTCCTTCGATTTTCGTTTCGCGTGTACATTTGGTACCTAGAAATTGACAAAAGTGGGTCGCAATGCATATAATACTGTAATATGAATGTATATAAACTGATTTACATTCAATGGTTTCCGTTTTTACTCCAATTTCAAATCAGTTATGTTCGGCGAAATAAGCCATGCAGTCTCAATCTAGTGCACATTTTTTAGTGTCTGGTTATTCCAGTCTAAATGTACCGTTTGGTTTGGTGTAATTTGTCTAGCCTCGTCCCTCGAGTCTCTTATTACAACTGTGGCTGAAGCGCATTATGGTACACGATTCGTGTACCAATGTTAAAATAAATATTTTATTTTAAATATCGGATATCAGAAGTTCATCTTTTCCCTGCAGTTTACATCATCAATGATGAATTCGATTTAATCACCTTTTTGAATATATATAGCCCGGTGCTCTGAATTTTGAGCGATGGTCCGAATTTAGACTCGGAACATTACCTCTCTTTACAATTAGAATATTGAAAAATTGGCTATGTTTAGGATGAGAGCTCACCCGTTTAATATGATTGTGCCAACTTTTACTAATAGTTTTTGGAAAGCTTATTTAATTACCTTTCAGATTATATATAGCTGGATGCTCAGAATTTTGTACGATGACCCGAATTTTGACTCGAAATATTACCGTATTTTCACTTTAAAATAACAATATATTCTACTTTCGTTTGGTAGACGTTACGATGGATTTTATTGGTTGATAAAAATAGATGAGTTTGTGCGATCTTTGAATTTATTCTAAATAGGTTACCAACAAATAGGTTGCCAGCTGGATTGGTCGAATAGCTCGTTAGCCGAATAGGTCGCCAAATTGTGTTCGGTGACGTAACAGCCATCATCTTGGGTTTCCCCACCATTTTGAAATGTCAAGTTAGCTTGAGCTCAATTTTTCAAGATAGAACCTAGTTAATTAGTTGTGGTATTTAACTGTTCAATGGATTTTATTTAACCGGAGTTGATTTCAAACACACAGGTAAGTTTATAATAACCAAAGTTAAATAGTTTGTTCATAATCGAAGAAATCCGTTTATTATTTATCAGAGATCACACAGTAAGGTTTATATTTAACTAACAACTGGTCAGTGAAACCAATTAATTATGATCCAATGATTATTTTAATATATAGCGGTACACCTGGAATTCAATCGCCGAATGCGGAGCGCGATATATGCACAATCCATGCTAAGATCGTGGCTTTTTTCCTCCTGGCTTATTACCTCAAAGGAAATTATTGGACGTGTTATAAATAATCGGCCGTTACTAACATATGACGGGTTTTTTTTAGCTGACAAGCAAGTTGATTGACTTCTTAATTTAAAACAAATAATAATTGTATAACCCATTGTAATTTAGTCGAAAGTAGATTGAATTATGATACTATGGTGGCTGGTTCATTGTTTTACCAATCGGCTTGATTGGACTTCAAGCGGCTAAAGCCGACATAAAAGAGCTAATTAAGACCCCTGGTTAAATGTTTTGCATACTACTACTAAACGATAGTGGCAGAACTAGAAGACAAGGCAAACAAAATCGAATGATTTCTCGTAATTATCTTACTCTTATTCTTAATCAGTTCATAGTGGGCTGTGAATGTTTTCATTACAGATAAAAGAAAACGACTTACCTGCTGTTGGCGTATATGTTTTGTTGCCAGGCAACCTAGTTGTCCGAAAGCTACAATTCTTATTTCGAGGCAAATCTGCTGCATAGGCGTATTCCACACATGGAATACTATCTTAATCACCCTCAAACAGCACAATCTTTTAGTGCATCTTTATATTAAAATTATTCTGTATTTCAGCCATTCTCAAGATATTGGAAGGTAGACTATCACCAAAACCTGGTACTACTTCTAGCAAGCTCAACACTCCTCGAGTCTTTATAAACTCTCTCTCTACTAAAAACCCTAATGGTGTGTGGGTTTAAAACTTGTATCAATCTACCTGTGATTTTTCTCTCTTTTTTTGGATGTAGTAATACACGTTTACAATTACAATGCTGTTCAAATAATGTTATACATGTAGAACTTTATCGAGTTCCATGTTCACATTTAAGACCTGTGCATACTGCATACCATGGATTTCTTTGTCGCTAACAGTCCAGAACAGTGTCTTGTTAAGACAGCAGTGATATTATCATACACAAGAAATCCAAATCACTAATATTATTGTCACATGGTAATTCATGTATCTATTTCAGTGATTCTCAACCAGTGTGATGTGGCAAACGGCAGTGCCGCGAGATCTTCAGAAGTATGCCTGCTAAATTTTGAATGGCACACAAAGAAAATGTGAAACGCCATGTGACTGGTGTCTACTGATAATTTCATTGCTGTTTTTCTTTATTTAGTTTGAGTCATTCTATGTGTCTATGCCTCATTTCTGTCTACAGTTGTATTCCGTCTGACATACCATGTTTTTTTTTGACAAATTCAAATTATTTCCATATATATTTAACCAGCTGAGCCGCTATTTTTATATGCCCACATTTTCATGTGGACGTATTATGTCGTCGCGTCCGTCCGTCCGTCCGTCCACAATTGTTTGTGGACTCTCTACGGGTCACAATTCTTACCCGATTTTGACGAAACTTGAAATATAGGTTTATCCCCCAAAGATCGCGGCTGCTTTCGATATTGGCATGTATCGGATCAAAACTTCATGGATTATGGCCCCTGATTGTACGAAAAATCATGTTTTTAGCTTGTGGACCCTATAGAGGTCACAATTTTGAACCGATTTTGATGAAACTTTATAGTCATGTTTATAACCCTAAGATCTTGGTTCCTTTCGATATTTGCACCTATCGGGACGTAATTTCCTGAATTATTGCCCCTGATTGTCCGAAAAATCACCTATTTTAGCTTGTGGTACCTCTGGAGGTCACAATTATTGTCCGATTTAAAAAAAACGTTCGAATATATCACCGTTACACCCTAAGGAAGGTCGAGTTCAAATTTCGGAAAATTCGGACCAAAATTACCAAACAAAATGGTCGCCGTCCGTACGCGAATACTGTTAAAAAATGGTATATCAAGGTTGTGGACCCTGTAGAGGTCACAATTTTAATACAATTTTGATGAAACTTAATATGCATGGTTATAACCCATAGATCTTGGTTCCTTTCGATATTTGCGCATATCGGATCGTAACTTCCTGAATTATGGCCCCTGATTATACGCAAAATCGCCTTTGTTTAGCTTGTGGTTCCTCTAGAGGTCACAATTATTATCCGATTTAAAAAATCGTTTGATCATATAACGGTTACACCCTAAAGAAGGTTGAGTTTGAATTTCGGAAAAATCGGACCAAAATTGCCATACAAAATGGCCGCCGATCGTACGCGAATACTGTTTAAAATGGTATATCAATGTTGTGGACCCTGTACAGGTCACAATTTTAATTTGATTTTGATGAAACTTGAAATGCATGGATATAACCCAAAGATCTTTGTTCCTTTCTATATTTGCGCATATTGGATTGTAACTTCCTGAATTATGGCCCCTGATTATACGCAAAATCGTCTTTGTTTAGCTTGTGGTTCCTCTAGAGGTCACAATTATTATCCGATTGAAAAAATCGTTTGATTATATCACCGTTACACCCTAAGGAAGGGTGAGTTCAAATTTTTGAAAAATTGGACCAAAATTACCATACAAAATGGCCGCCGTTCGTATGCGAATACTGTTGAAAAATGGTATATCAAGGTCGTCGACCCTGTAGAGGTCCCAATTTTAATTCGATTTTGACGAAACTTGATATGCATGGATATTACCCAAAGATCTTGGGTCCTTTTGATATTTGCGCATATCGGATCGTAACTTCCTGAATTAATGCCCCTGATTATGCCCAAAATCGCCTTTGTTTAGCTTGTGGTCTCTCTGGAGGTCACAATTATTATCCGATTTAAAAAATCATTTGATTATATCACCGTTACAAGCTAAGGAAGGTTGAGTTCAAATTTCGGGAAAATAGGACCAAAATTACAATACAAAATGGCTGCTGTTTGTACGCGAATACTGTTAAAAAATGGTATTTCAAGGTTGTGGACCCTGTAGAGGTCACAATTTTAATTTCGATTTTGATGAAACTTAAATTGCGTGTTTATAACCTAAATATCTTGATACTTTTCGATATTTGCGCATATCAAATTGTAACTTAATGAATTATGGCCTTTGATTGTAGAAAAAATCACTTTCCGTTTTACTTGTTGTCTATCCATCTCTCGAAAATGTGGGCGTATCCTGCCTGGCAGCCGCTGGTTTCATATGTTCCAGTGTTCCAAGGTGTGCCGTTGCCGTTGGCAAAAAGGGTTGAGAACCACTGATCTATGTAGACTCTGAGCATGATTAGAGTGATGTAGGAATCACTTGTCAAACTACGATGTTGTAAAAATCCCTTGCAAACTACAATGTTGTAAAAATAATATCTAACAGGAATATTGGTCAGAAAATGGTTCATTTCTGTTCAGTATGTACAAAGATATGATGAACAGAAATTCCATTGATCTATGCAGCCCACTGTGTAAATGGTACACGTTTAGTTTTCTCACTTGTTTTTCCTTGACAGACTTGGTCAACAACTTTACCGCGCAGGTACAAAGTTATTTGAAGTTGATCTTTACACCATTTTGCAGTTGACATTAGGTTTTTTTGTTTTTTTAATGAACTGTTAAATAAATTAATGGATTAATTAAAATAATGCATTACTGATTAAAATACAAATAAATATTTTGTTTCATCTTTTATACGCCCACATTTAAATTTCATCTTATATTGTCGTTGCATCAGGCCCTTGTGGACGCTCTAGAGGCTAAAAGTTAATATCGGATTGACTTAAAATTTATACACAGTGTTTAAGATCATGAGACAAAGAAGTGAAAGAATCCTATTTATCCGATAATTACTGCCAGAGATATGGCCCTTGATCACTTCATAAAATCTCGTGGACGCTCTGGAACCAAAAGTTGACAACCGATCGACTTTAAATTTATACACAGTGTTTAAAGATACATTATAGGAGATTTTTATACGCCAACATTTTCATGTTGACTTATTATGTCGTTGTGCCTGTCCGTGTGTGGACTCTCTACAGGTCACAATTCTTACCCGATGTTGATGAAACTTGAAATATAGATTTATCCCAAAAAGATTTCGGCTGTTTTCGATATTGGCATGTATCGTATCAAAACTTTATGGATTATGGCCCCTGATTGTACGAAAAATCACGTTTTGAACCAATTTCGATGAAACTTAGCATGCATGTTTATAACCCAGAGATCTTGGTTCCTTTCGAGATTTGCGCCTATCGGAACGTAATTTCCTGAATTATGGCCCCTGATTGTCCGAATAATAACCTATTTAAGCTTTTGGTCCCTATGGAGATTACAATTATTATCCGATTTAAAAAAACGTTTGATTTTATCACAGTTACAACGGATGATACTATGAGCAGAAGTTTTATGACCTTGACACATACATGATATACATATTATTATAATCCCTATGAAATATTTTAATTATTTACTGCTCTAATATGAGATATCACTTATTCCCCCGTTAAATAAGAATCGGTCACCGGGTGCTGTACAACTTCGAGGACCCTGGCCTCAAGTGCCTGCGACCAACTCTACACTTTCTATTGCCAGAAAATATTTTTTTTACTAGTCTTATTCAAGTTTAAAAATAAACAATATTTTTTTCTGAAAATCAATGTCGAAATTTAGTGTATTATATATGATACAATGGGCCTGAGGTATATTATATTGATATATAGAAATTAATACAGTGTCCTTATTATGTGTTAAAAGAGTGCCAGGAATGTCTTGAAATTCAGCCATTTGTGTATTTAGTATATCACTTATATGTGTGTATAAAGCTCTGATTTGTTTGATTTGTAAACACCACGCTCCCCGCCCCCTCTCCTCGCGTCAATACCATTGACCAGGTACATATTAATTCTGCTGCGAACATGACTAAATTATGAAACATTGTCTAGTCGTTTGTATGTTACGACAAAACAAGGCCTGCGTGGCTCATTTGTGCAGTACGGAAAGCCTTTAAAGGAAGAATGTCTTGTTCGGAAAGTATGAAAAACCGAGGTCATTGTGGTTCCCCCTGTCAGTGGTGAAGGACGGAAGGCCCGGCAAGAATCCGTGTCTAATCATTTGGATGCGACGAAAAACTCGGACCCCCTAGTCTGTGGTGCAAGGATTAGTGTCTAGTCGTTACGAAAACCCGAGGTCAATGTGGTTCCCTGTTGTCTGTGGTGAAGTATGGAAATCCTAGCAAGGATCTGTGTCTAGTCGTTTGGATGATGTATATTTTTTCTTGTGGTTCGAATATACCATAAAGCTAGTTGGAGGATAACAACAGTTTATTCTGCTAAAGCGGCCCACACACGCTCAATATAATTGTCAATAATCTTGTCAATATAAAAATAAAATAAAACCAAGTACGAACAATCCAAACCATTAGACAAAATTCGAAGTCCTAAAAACGGTATAGGCAAAAATGTGTAAAAACGCAAAATAGTGTAATCAGCATATGGACTGTTCACCGTGTACAAAATACACGACGAACAGTGGTAACAGGTGTCCTAGGAAGAGTAAGCTTACCCTGCCTGGCGCGCCACACCCGCCACAGCTGCATCCAATCTATTAAGCGAAAACTCGGTAAAATAGCGTGATAGACCATTGAACTATCGGTATGCAAAATGCACGTGATGAACAGTGTTAACGATGTAGTACACATATATAATCAGGTAGATAGTATACCCGTCAATTAAATATGTCTAGAATAATAGTCGAGAGAGACATGTTATATTTACCGATCAAGTCAATATGACGACCATAAAACTTTTTAAAGGCTTTAATAAGTCTAGTTCGCAAGTATCCCTGTAGTTGAAGCTTAGATGACAAATGCCTCGATCTACTCAAAAAATCAGAATAGAATGAACAAGCTCTCGCGTAACAAATTAGCTGAGACACAAATACTTGATATTGACAATTATATTGAGCGTGTGTATGCGATATTAAAGCTCGATATAATTGATGTCAATATGATTGAAGAAATCAATAGTCCGTAGATATTTTTTTGCAACAATTGAGCGTGTGTGGGCGTCATCAATGATATTGACGCAATATTTCATTTCTCGAAGTAGGTGTGGGGTGGGGGCAAATTTCGGGCAATCTGACTTTTCAGGCAGACGGGTAAAGTGAAAAAAAATCTATTATATGATCTTGTTGGCAAGATAAAATGGCCGAAATCTAATACAAAACACTAATTTTACGTTTCTTTTAATTGAAAAGTTGGCAAAATAAAGTGGCCGAATATTAAATATTAAAACATTTTGTTTGGGACCAGTGTCAGTGGTCAGTGGCACTATAGCGCTCAAGGTGAGCTTTAGTGTGATCGGCCACTCGGAGACTCGTCACTCGCTCGCCTTGCATTAGTCGGGTATCCGTTTTCGCTTTCATTTTAAAAATAAGTTTTCGCGATATTCTCTTGAAATTTGTCTTTCTTTCATTACGTGAAGGCCGCGTCATTTCAACGTAGGCCGGTCTGTCGTTGATATGACCCAAAGGCAAATGTGTGGATGGAAGTAGAAATGACAGAAAACACATGAAACTGAAGTGATGAAAAAAGCGGGTAGAACTACGCCCCAAATCGCGATGTTTTTCGGTGGCCAAGATCACCTCTCAGTCGATGGAAACACGAATGGTATGCCTATCATCGAGAATAATAAATCGCCTACCGACCTGCAGGGAGTGATTTCTAAAGCCAGTTTCGCAAAGGGCCCAGTTGATTTGGGGCTTCCTAGGGTCCATCAGATCCTAGATCCGCCTCTGTGCAACAGTCTTATTGAACGGTTGGAGTTGACGTCGGCATAGCGTGGGACTCGGCTACGAAACCATTGGACAACTTTGGTCCGACTTAATTTGGTGCTGCTTAACTCACGGGCTAGAGAAGCAGAAAAACGCATTTACGATAGCTGAATTTTCAAAAGTTTTCTCTGAGACCATTGATTGTTTGGGATTCAGGTCAGTCACCAAAGGTAGGCTAATTTGGACCACATTGAATTTGCTGTATTCAAGTGCTGAAAAAGCAGGAAAGCGCGTTTGTAGCAGTTAAATTTTCAAAATTCTCTCTCGACGGTCCCGTCTCCATGGAATTCAAATCAGCTATCTTAAAAACAGGCTATATTAGACAACTTTGAAGTCGCTGTATTCAGGGGAGAATAGCGGGAAAATGCGTTTGCAAACGTCAAATTTTCCAAAATTGTCGTGGAAGGGTTGGGGATAGGGCCCCCTAGACGGTAGGCGCTCCGTACCCCCTCCTTCGCACAAGACCGGCGTCACCGTCTATAACCCGAAATTTTCGCCCGCACCACAAATTATCATCGAGCCTGTACGTCTATGGGACTTGGAACTGCCATAGATAACGCTAAACAAATAGTTCCGTCCACGATGGCTGCTTTGCTCAGAATGAATATTGAGACAATATAATTGAACGTGTGTGGGAACGCATTCTTGTCGTGCGCATTGATAATGGTCGAACTCGATTCAACGTTCTCAATCCCAAAAATTGTGACAATCGGGCTACAACGCGTGATCGACTAGATATATAAATATCTCATCCAACCCTGCAGCCGAAACCTGTACGTTGTGTTTAATTACGTCAATGAATTAACGACAGACTTGACCTATTCAAAATGCCTGTTATAAATGCAATAGAAATTAATGTAATAAAACTTTGAAAGTACAGAAAGGTTTATAATTTTTAAAGGGAATGGCATTCTGGTGATTCGAAGCTACAATACAAAAAATACTTCCGGTTTTCGAAGTTACAATATTTCTCGTTTTGGAGAAGACCCGGTATTCCGACACTCTGTACGATCCGACATAATGTAACGACCCCGTACGATGTCGGATGTGACAGAGTCCACTGTATCATAAAAAACAATTGAAAATCAGTAAAAATAAAAAAATAATAGAGTATTTTCCAAAATTTCACGACATTTGACCTATTACGGAAATTTCAAATTTTCGAGATGTACGCGTTCAAAAACGCTCCAAATCAGAAAATACTTGATTTTCAGCGTGCCATATTTTACTTGCTGTTGATGTTATCTGTAAGAATTGGATATCATATGATATTGCAATTCTCGGGCAACCCAACGATATCTTAATCGTTTTAATCCGTCGATATCGGACTGAGAGTTCATGTTTTTCCCAAAAGCATTCATTTTTTGTGGTTTCTTCAAAATATCGGCCATTATTTCGACTACTTCCGTTATTTGACCTATTACGGAAATTTCAAATTTTCGAGATGTAGGCGTTCAAAAACGCTCCAAATCAGAAAATACTTGATTTTCAGCGTGCCATGTTTTACTTGCTGTTCATGTTATCTGTAAGAATTGGATATCATATGATACTGCAATTCTCGGGCAACCAAAAGATATCTTAATCGTTTTAATCCGTTGATATCGGACTCAGAATTCATGTTTTTTTCCAAAAGCATTCAGTTTTTGCGTTTTTCTCAAAATATCGGCCATTATTTCGACTACTTCCGGTTTATAGATGTTTGTAGAAAAAGCTTTATACGTTAGTTACAATAGTCTTTCAGACGAAAGTCTGAAAGCCTAATAATAACTAGACCTGCAAGCAGCACTGAATCGGCTTTCAGGAATCAGACAGGAAGTATGTCATAAAATAGCCCATTCATCGAGCTACAAAACGATACTTTAATTGTTTTGCTTCAGTGACACCTGGCTGAGAAATGTCAATTTTTGCAAGAGTACCAATTTTTTACTGTAGTTTCTTTTTTTTAATTTTTTTGTGTATTTTCTTCTGGATTTTGGATTATCGTCGGGATAGTTTTAACAAGTTGTTTGGATAGATATCTTTCTGTACCAGAAATGTCAGAAACGTCTATTCAGTAGTTGTTTGTAAAAAAGATAAATAAAAGAACATTTTCAATAATTTAACGATTTTACTACTTTCTTCAAAGATTGAGGCCATTTTATGACACCTTAAATTATTTCAAACCTTTTCCTTTTGGATTCACGCCACAGACCACAGATAGGACTCTGAGTAAAAAAAAGTTTGGAAAAAATCGCAGGAGTCGTTTTCGAGAAAAAGGCGTCTCAAAAGGCTCCAAAATCGGAAAATACTAGATTTTCGGCGTAACATTATTTATTTACTAACCATCGAAATCGTTCCATTGAGATGCCATATGATAGTCCATTAATGCGTCCATCCAAAGAAATGTTATTTCTTTTGGGCCGGTAATATCTGACGGAGAAATCCAGCTTTTTGCAAGAACGCCATTTTTTATCCTTTTTTTTTTTCATTTTTTGAATAATTCTGGTATGGTGATTATTATCGAGATGGTTTTAATAATCGGTTTAGGCAATTAAATAGCGACAGAGTTCTGTAATGATATATTACAAAATATGATCAGATAAAATGCCCCTGAGAAATCCTATGTTTAAAAGTGCCAAAAATGCAAAAATGGCAAAATATCACAAATTAAATTTCAATATCTAAATACATATTATACATTATTAGAATCGACATTAGATCAGATATCTTAATATCACAAAGTTCTTTGAAAATCAGTAAAAATGAAAAAATAATAGAGTATTTTCCAAAATTTCACGATATTTCGACCTTTTTTCGATTTTCAGTTTGTTATTTGACCTATTACGGATATTTCAAAGTCTAGACGGGCTGTTTCATACACAAGACTACCAAAAGTTCTCTATATAGAGAAGGTTGAATTCGAGATACAGGCGTTTAAAAACATTCAAAATCGGAAAATTATTTGATTTTCAGCGTGTCATATTTTACTTGCTGTTCATGTTATCTGTAAGAACTGGATATCATATGATATTGCAATTCTCGAGCAACCCAACGATATCTTAATCGTTTTAATCCGTTGATATCGGACTGAGAATTCATGTTTTTCCCCCAAAGCATTCATTTTTTGTGTTTTTTTCAAAATATCGGCCATTATTTCGACTACTTCCGGTTTATAGATGTTTGTCGAAATAGCTTTATACGTTAGTTTTGAACTATAACTTCATGTTCCCGAAGTTTCAGAAACGTCGATTCGGCCGTAAAACGAAACTCGAGCTCACAGAAAATGGGCAGAAAATTCGAAAAAAATCGAAAAATAAAGGGCGATAACTCGGAATGAAATTGTCTCTTTAATTATTTTTTTTTCATTTTTCGAACGACAATAGTCCCATAGGAATTTCCGAAATTGAAAAATATGAGATAGCCATTTCCTTGGAAATGATTCAGGGTTTACAAAAATGTCATTTGTATGAAAATTGGTACAGAATTAATGAATCTACGGCTGTTTTTTTACTTTTTTGACACCGTACGAAACTCGGCCACTTCCGGTCCGCGCAGAAGTTTCAAATATAGCCCATATGTTGCAAACACATGGTTTAATGATAGAAAATGAGGTTCTAGATCGGTATCTGTTACAGGCACTGAGAAATGGGCTCCCCCGAAAAAAAATAATAACAATAAATAATAATAATAACTAGATCTGCTACTGTCCCAAGAAGATATGAAAGCTTTAATATTCATCATCACGTGCCATCGATTATACCAAGTATCTTAAAGAAAATAACAAGAAAAAAAATATTAAAATTGGTCGAAAACTCGCGAAGTTACGGATCTAAATATAGTTTGAAACCGTAAATTAGCTTAAAAAACCAAAAAAAACAACGGCAGGTGCCAAGAACAAACGACTTGAACAAGTATCACCTTGGCCTCTTCGTCTCGTGGCCGTAAACACTATTTATAAATTTAAACTCAATCGGATATTAACTTAAACCGCAAGAGCGTTCACAGATCAAGGGCCATAACGCTGTCAGTAATTACTGAAAATCAATGGGCTTCTTCGTCTCGTGACCTTAAACACTGTGTTTAAATTTAAAGTGAATCGGATATTAACTTTAGCCGCTAGAGCGTTCAAAAGGTTTTTTGGAGAGATCAAGGGTAATAACTCTGGCATTAACTATCGGATATCCTTGAAAATCCATATGCTTCTTTGTTTATTTACTTTAGCCTCTAGAGAGTTCACAAGAAATCGTGGACGACGAACAGGCGTACCGATGGCCGGCCCGTCGGGGGCGACGGCAATATACGACCACATTTCCATATTATGCTTCTTCGTCTCATGACCTTAAACACTGCATAAATTTAAAGTCAATCGGGTATTAACTCGAATCCAAATATGTATAATATGTATTCAGTTATTAAAATTTGATTGTTGATATTTTGACATTTTTGCATTTTTGGCATTTTTAAACATAGGATTTCTCAGGGGCATTTTATCTGATCATATATTGTAATATATCATTACAGAACTCTGTCGCTATTTATTTGCCCAAACAGGTTATTAAAACTATCTCGATAATAATCACCATACCGGAAGTATTCAAAAAATGAAAAAAAAAGGTTAAAACAATTTCCGCGTTTGCGAAAAGCTGAATTTCTCGGTCAGATATTACCGAACCAAAAGAAGTAAGATGTTTTTCGATAGTCCCATTAATGGACTGTTATATGGCATCTCAATGGTACGATTTTCATAGTTAGAAGTGGATCACGGTGGCTAAGTGGATAAGGCGCTGGTTCGCTAGCCTGGAGGTTGAGTGTTCGATCCCTGCATTGGCCGAGAAAGTTCATCTCGATTTTCCGGCGTGATTTCCCCTTGTCAGTGATGCAGAAGGAGGGCCTGACAAGGACAGCTGCCTAGTCGTTCGGATGGGACGAAAAACTGAGGTCCCGTGTACAAATTGGAGTGCACGTAAAAGATCCCTTGGCAGCTGGAATTCGATATAAGAGTAGGCCGTAGCGCCGCTGCCCGGGCAAAATTTCCCTCATAGAACACTGTTGGCGTATGCCCGTCTTCAATTGGCCCAGGTTAGGTGCTTAAGCGTAGGACGTTAAACCCCATTTCATTCATTCATTCATAGTTAGAAAATAAATTATGGTACACCGAAAATCTAGTATTTTCCCTTTTTGGAGCCTTTTTAGACGCCCTTTTCTCGAAAACGACACCTACGATTTTTCGCAAACTGTTGCTGTTCTGTGGCTTGAATCCAAAAGGAAGCGGTTTAAAATAATAACTGGTGCAAAATTGGTCCTCAATCTTTGAAAAAAGTTGAGAAATCGTTAAATTATCTATTTTACAAAAAACTACTGAATAGATATTTCTGACATATCTGGTACAGCAAGATATTTATCCAAACAACTTGTTAAAAATATCCCGACAATGATCCGAAAACCGGAAGTAGTCGAAAAAAATTTCGATATTTTGAGAAAAAAATGTAAAAAAATAGTACTCTTGCAAAAATCGCTATTTCTCAGTCGGGTGTCACTAAATCAAAACAACTAAAGTATCGTTTGGTAGATCGATGACTGGGCTATTGTATGACACACTTCCTATCTTATTCCTGAAAGCCGGTTCAGTGCTGCTTGCAGGTGTAGTTATTATTATTATTATTCTTTTGTTTTGAGTAGATCTCAGCAACTGCTTGTCGAATCGTTACGATTTCTTCGGTTTTACTGGGAAAGTGGGTGTGACTTAGAGGATAAAGCTATTTTGAACGTTCTGTGACAATGCGAAATGTCCGAAATCACCGAAGTTATCATCTTTAAAAATATTGCAGTAATTTTAACAATAATCATTGGATTTTAACTCTCGATACATTTTGGGATTGCTGGTGACAGGGCACATAGCAACGCTACTTTCGATTTTTGATTTTCGGCAAATCTTCGAAGATATTAGGGGCCAAATTTCAAAAATTTAAAATTTTACAAAAAACATTTATTTATTTATGAATATTTTTTAGTCGTGTTGTACACAGAAGTAAAGAGTCACCTGACTTGCGCAAAAATGTTATTTTTTTTTGTCTCAGTAATTTTGCTTGACCGTCATTGGCTAATTCAGTTTTTTAGCCCTACGTTTATTATTTGTTGTTCGATTTGTATAAAACAAAGTTCATATGCTCCGTTGTCTCAATTGTCATTTTTTTTATTACCAAAAATGATATCTGTCGGCACCGGAAGTGGCATAATTTTACCAAAAACTACAATTTCGACAGTTAGGTACCATTTTTCAAAAAAAATATTAAAAAAATTAGAAAAATTATGTGACTCAAAACGTGTGTCATTATTAGGCGCAAAACTGTCGGAAGCAGTTTTTTTAATTTCAATTTCATTTTCTAGCAAAGTGGATTAAAAGGTGAAAAAGGACGTAAGATTGACCTATTTACAACCCATTCAGGCTTTTCAGATTTTAAAAAATATTCCTACGTTACTTTTATAAACTTGTAGCTATAATCCATACGAAGAGAATGAATGAATGAAATGGGGTTTAACGTCCTACGCTTAAGCACCTAACCTGGGCCAATTGAAGACGGGCATACGCCATACAGTGTGCTTTGAGGGAAATTTTTGCCCGGGCAGCGGCGCTACGGCCTACTCTTATATCGAATGAATGAATGAATGAATGAAATGGGGTTTAACGTCCTACGCTTAAGCACCGTACCTGGGCTAATTGAAGACGGGCATACGCCACAGTGTGCAATGAGGGAAATTTTGCCCGGGCAGCGGCGCTACGGCCTACTCTTATATCGAATTCCAACTGCCAAGGGATCTTTTACGTGCACTCCAATTTGTACACGGGACCTCGGTTTTTCGTCCCATCCGAACGACTAGGCAGCTGTCCTTGTCAGGCCCTCCTTCTGCATCACTGACAAGGGGAAATCACGCCGGAAAATCGAGATGAACTTTCTCGGCCAATGCAGGGATCGAACACTCAACCTCCAGGCTAGCGAACCAGTGCCTTATCCACTTAGCCACCGTGATCCCCTCTCTTATATCCAAATCCAACTGCCAAGGGATCTTTTACGTGCACTCCAATTTGTACACGGGACCTCGGTTGTTCGTCCCATCCGAACGACTAGGCAGCTGTCCTTGTCAGGCCCTCCTTCTGCTTCACTGACAAGGGGAATCACGCCGGAAAATCGAGATGAACTTTCTCGGCCAATGCAGGGATCGAACACTCAACCTCCAGGCTAGTGAACCAGCGCCTTATCCACTTAGCCACCGTGATCCCCCCATACGAAGAGAATGTAGGTGAAAATTAGTTTGTTATATAAGCAGTTGCCGAGAAATGGGCAGTTTTGCATAAGTCACTGTTTTCTTAATTTTGCCTGTAAAATAGTCAATTATTAATGGATATTCATAATAGTGACATCATTTGATTCAAAAAGCAAGTATGCGTCATATATAATTGATTATAATTAAAAAATTAACACCGGAAGTGACACCATTTGGTCAAAAAATGCTTTTTTAACTTTTAAAATCGATATTTTTTTCAACCAAGAATTAATTAATATGTAATATTAAAATTGACTTCTGGTTTAAATTCACATATAAACTAAAATCATACGGTCATTTAGATATCATAAAATTGTTTCTTACTTGTTCGGTTGCCGAGATATAGGCGGTTTTCTAAATGCCACTTTTGAAGGTTTTTGGCCCATAAAAGGGCCAATTATTATTCGATTTTCATAAATTGTTCACCCTTTGTGGCCTAATGTCATGCATGATGTTATGAAACTAATTAAAAGTTTTCAGTGTCACCGGAAGTAATGTCATTTCGGCAAAAACAGTATTTTTAGCCTTCAAAACAGATATTTTATTCAAATGAGTCTAATTTGTAATGTTTTTAACATTATGATATTTGATGCCATTCATTAAATAGAATGGACCCATACGATCATACAAATGCCACAAAATTGTTTCTAACTTGTTTCGTTGCCGAGAAATAGCCGATTTGCTTTTCAAGGTAGTGGGTCTATAAAAGTGGCATATATTATTCGATTTTCTTGAAATTTTCACCATGTGATGCCTTATGCCAGTTCTGAATTCATAAAAGTAATTGAACATTTTCAGTCACCGGAAGTACTGCTCACTTACATGCAACAAATGTATAAAATGAATCGATATTACTGTATTTGGTTGATTCTGCTTCCATTGTATTTGATGTGTGCAATGTTTAAGTGGAAATATGTTTATCGTTTCTATTGGTATTGCCGAAGTGTTGCTTTCTAGGGGTTGTAGCTTATTCCAACACTTACGACGAAAACTCAGATAAATAGTAAAAATTGTACTTTTAATAACGGGTGTCCAAAACTTGTTAACGGTCACAATAACGAGATAGGTATCGCTAGAGCGAACCGGTTACCAAGACTAAAGTTACAGTAGAATATGGAACATATATACAAGCTTAGAATTAAAATAATTTTATAATAATAGTTGATAAAATGTTGAATTGCACATAGGAAACAGATGTTTAAATAGAGAAGAAGATATGGACATAGTAAAATTGCGTGTTAACTCTAATTACGTAATATATATCGTTACATTAAGTATAAACTCAAACAGTTAAACGACTTAAAAGATTAGTGAGATATCAATTCGGACATTGGTCAATTACTACTTGAACAAAAATTATATCATAACATATATAAGGCGATTCAGTGTCAACAGAAATTTCATCCTACAGACATTATTTGGGGTTTATTTCAACATAATATAATAAGGCTTACCATAAAAACTTCATTCATCAACAATGAAAGTCTGGCCACATTGATTTTTGAGGATATATAACTATTTGGAAGTTTGTTATAAATGACTGAAAATCTACCCGGCATCTACAATCAATGGAGTTACCTCTTAGTGAGAAAAAGAGTTATGTCCCTTGGCTGTGCTAAATTTAAAGCCCCAAGCTACACACGTCCCTGAAATACGAACTATAACGCAGTCGGAAAACATCGTTTATTTCCGTGCTGCGACGTAACGGAATAAACTCTATGAGACGATTGAATTTGACATATGCGCGCAAACGCCTAGTTGTTTTAACAGTAGACCCACGCCTTCAAATGTCTTACCATTAACTGTTTATAATGCTACAGTGGAAATAAAAATACACGTTTAGCTGGATATGAAAAGATCGACGTTTGACATGAATTGTTTCAAGATTAGCCGAATACATGTATTAAAATGAATAGTGTGTTTATTTCTGAATACGCCTTGAGGTTGGGTGTTCAATCCCTGCATTGGCCGAGAAAGCTTATCCAGATTTTTCGGCGTGGTTTCTTCTTGTCAGTGAAGCAAGCTGGAGGACAGCTGTCTAGTCGCTCAGGTGGGACGAAAAACAGAGGTCCCGTGTACACATTGGCGTACGCGTAAAAGGTCCCCAGGCAGTTGGAATTAGATATGAGAGTAGGCCGCGCTGCTGCACGGGCGAAAGTTCCATTGTAGCACACTGTATGGCGTAAGCCCGTCTTCATCAGAGCAGAACAGTAGGACGTTGAACCCCATTTCATTTCATTATTTATGTATACCCACATACAGGGCAGGGGCGGATCCAGAAAAAAAAATCACGGCCGCCCAGGCTTGAAAATATGAAGGGTCCGAGAAACTTAAATATAAAAGCCTGAATCTGACCCGAAAATTGCGAGTTTGTATACATTGAGTTGAGTCATGACTTTCATTCAATTGTGGACAAAAACAAATCGTCACATACAGCTCAGACAATTATCCAAAATCGTCGACAGCATAAATTACCGTCGGGACAAATTGACCCACGGCAAATCGCCTATTGACGACGGCATTTTTTTTAATACCGTACAGTATGAAAATATAAGTTTATAGAAATTTAAAGAGTTTTATTAACGCTGTTCGACTGTTGACGTTGAATAATGTTGTGTTTGCTTTTTACTTTTAACGACAGCGTTGATAACTGGCCTAATTGTCGAATTCCCTTCCTTTCGTTTCTCCTTTTTCTCGCACACCAAGTAACGCACCAAGTTTGGAATAAAACACATAAAGTCGTCAGGAGGGTAAATCCGATCATTGATTTCTGCTCTTCATATTGTAAAATGTTAAGAACAACCATAATATGTTATCTGAAGATATTTTGTTCCTCACCTGTGAAGGAAGCATTCCCCACCAACATTTTAAGGACATTTAATGCGATTTTATTGGCGATTTTTAGACCTGTAGTCTTGGAATTTAGCTTCCGGAAATACGTCAGAATGCACCAAATTGAATCTAATTTACCATATTTTTCTGGGACAGGCCCCAAACCCCCCATCGCAACGTTTGGCGCCTTCGGCAGTTAGTTAAGCAGTTATCCAGCCTACCCCCCCCCCCCCCCCTGCAAATGTCAAGAAAATCGTCGTGTGATTTCATACATTTATTGGACTTGGCCTTACTTTTACCAAGCTTCCTAGTCTTTGTCTACAGTCTGACCGGGTTTTTTTTAATGTATTTGTCACACAGTTATCATGTAAATCAGTTATGATAGGCCGATGCTCTGTAGTTGTCGGAAATTTAATAACAATGCCTAGTATAAGCCTATTTGTGATTTGGTAACTTGGTGTTCAAATTATAAGGATACTCATTGTCCAATCTAATGCCGGATAGCAAATCACCGGTGGACGCCATTTTGCAGGGCTAAGTCTCAAATCTAGAATAAAAATTAGGTCCGACGATTAAGGCTTATGACTACAAAATAATTAAATAAGATATATGAGTATGAAAATAATGTTAACCAAGTTACCGAAAACTGTCTGGAAAATTAAGACTACCAATAAAAATTTGTTTCGGTTATTTTCCGGTTGCAAATAGTTCTGCGTATTTAGAGCTAGCAAATATTTATTTCCTAACCAATACAGTGTGGCACGTAAACCAAGGTTGTAACCACTAAATAAAAGTAATTCCCAAAACGTTGTAATGAGTTTATCCCGGCGCTCTTTCTATCATGGAAGTTAGAAATAAAACGAAGCTATTACAACTAGCTCTGTATCGAAACCACCGAAATCGCCAAAATCAAAAATTAAATCATGGACTGCAATCAAAAATTTTCCTCGAGTTCGCTATTAAATAAACACGAAAGTCGAAGCGCGTAATCAGTGTATTTTTACTTGGCTTTATAATACCACATGGAAAGCTATTTGTGACATATATTTGCTGCGACCACCAAATTCACGTGCCCGGGACTAACTATCGCTCATAAAAGCTGTTTTGATCCGAGTGACAACACGCTGTTATAACAGGTCAGTTTATACAGTACAGATATTTGATGCTGTGGGCCACTCTAACATATATACAAAGATACACTACAACAACACCCCGTCGCCCCGAATAACGCTTTTCTCCGTAAAAGCAAACAATAAATCACACACAGTAGGTGTTTAAATTGATTAAAGACTAATTCAATTAATAAGATAACACCTACAAAATACGTTAGACTAAACATAACACTAAGCAATGTACAATTCAAATTTTGAACGAATTATCCATTCTATTTTATATATAAAATGGTTAACTTAATAGGTACATATTATAATGAAATATTAATGCAATACTTCATATAATCCCAATAGAAAGGACATAATGACAATGACATAACCGGTATACACTCACATAATGAACCTGTTGTTAATTCAAATATCAATACCTTAAAAGCAATTAATTAATTTATATGAATTTTAAAAAAATAAAACAAGCGAGCACCGTAAAAAGTGCATTAAATTACAAAGAAACATTTATCACATTTTTAACAGAAACACAAATCTTACACTATATTTACACAAATTGTCTATCAAATTATGGATACGTCCGACCATTGTGCCACATATGCTGCCGCATTCGTGCATGGTGATGTTGCAGATATGCAACATTCTGACCATATCGAGCGTTAGACGGTTCACTTAACTTAGGTCCAGGTATTTCCTTTGCGTGGTTCTTAAAGCCCCAATACCACTCTTGTTGTAACTGAATAATATGTTCAAATCTTTATTCTGGTCAACAATTTGTACTATTTTACAATATTTCAATTAAAAAATGATACAAATATCATCTTAACACACCTAAATTCAACTACATGCCGTAACATGGTTTGAAAAGCCTTACGTAAGCACTTTCAAATGCAACTTGGATTTAAACATATTTTTGAACCCTGTGGACAAGTAAGATAGGTTGTAATGGATAATTTACACAAGAGGTAGGACACTTAAACATCTTGTAGTTAGAATAAGGCTAAAAAAAATTCTGGACCTGTCAAGCCAGCAAGAGTGTTATTGTCCCTTTAATATATATTTTAGCAAGGTCATCCAATATTCCTCGGGCACCCACGAATTCATCATTGTCGGGAGACCATTCCAACGAATAAAATATTCCTGTTTGTCTCTTTCAATTCGTTTTCTAATAACTTCCTTGGTTGATTTGGTTGCTATGTCCCGTTTGCGAAAGTTAACATCGGCATTCACATTTTTGCTCCATCGATTTACATTTAAACAAACGCTGTCTGTATTCGCTGGTCCTCCGATGTCCGTTTGACAACCTTGATTCACACTTTCCACAGAAGACATTGTTCCACCGAAACCAAAGGCAATGAGTCGGTCTCAACGGCAACTTCAACAGTTTTAGGCACTATCGGCCCATTTGTATCACTTCGTTTAGAAGAAATTAACGATACCTGATGAAAGTCACTTTTCCTAGAAAGAAATTCTTGACGACGCCGTTGATCACGCTCTTTCTTTGCTGAAGAACGATGCTTTTCCAGATTACGATGTGTAGAATTGCTCCACTTAAAACATATTTCTGTGGTACTGTAATCCTGTCTCAGGCTCCAAGTTACTGGTAACGTGTCCATATACCTGATGACGGCCAAAGCTTCTGCTGGAAAATAGCGTTCCATATCCATGTCGTTTTGACTTCACTCGCTGAGAGGGTTTACCGGAAAATATGAGTAACTGAATACTCTATGCCCGCTTTCTCCACCAATTGCCGAAGTGTTACTTTCTGGAGATTGTAACTTATTGCAACACTTACGACGAAAACTCAGATAAATAGTAAAAGTTGTACTTTTAAT
Source organism: Patella pellucida (assembly GCA_917208275.1). Classification (NCBI taxonomy): domain Eukaryota; kingdom Metazoa; phylum Mollusca; class Gastropoda; family Patellidae; genus Patella; species Patella pellucida. The sequence continues at coordinate 32,441,030 of OU795041.1, read as the reverse complement.
AACGAGTGTCCAAAACTGGTTAACGGTCACAATAACGAGATGGGTATCGCTATGGCGAGCCGAACACCAGACTAAAGTTACAGTAGAATATAGAACATATATACAAGCTTAGAAATAAAAAAAATATATAATAATAGTTTATAAAATGTTGAATTGCACATAGGAAACAGATATTTCAATAGAGAAGAAGATATGGACATAGTAAGATTGCGTGTTAACTATAATTACGTAATATATATCGTTACATTAAGTATAAACTCAAACAGTTAAACGACTTGAAAGATTAGTGAGATATCAATTCGGACATTGGTCAATTACTACTTGAACAAAAACTATATCATAACATATACACTACAACAGTATTGCAAGTGATATGAGTTTGAGGGTAACGTGGCACTGAAAGTGACATAAGTGCAAGGGTAATGTGGTACCAGTGAAACACGTCATTGCTGCTTCGCAGATCTAGTTATTATTTTATTTTTTGGGGGAACCTATTTCTCAGTGCCTGTACCAGATACCGACCTGGGACGTATTTTCTATCATGTAACCATGTGGTTGCCACTCCTTAGACCATATTTGAAACTTCTGCGCAGACCGGAAGTGGCCGAATTTCCTGTGGTTCTAAAAAAAATATAAAACTGCCGTAGATTCGTTGCCTCTGTACCTATTGTCGTACAAATGACATTTTCGGAAACACCAAATCTTTTCCCGAATGATAGCAGTTGAAAATTTCGAAACTTCGTCGCTGACTTCTAGCGTTCGAAAAATGAAAAAAAAAATTTAAGAGACAATTTTTGTCATTTTTCTAAATTTTCAAATTTGACCTACATTTTTGGATACCTGACGAAAATCCGATTCCAGAAATATAAGTTATCGCCCTTTATTTTTTTAATTTTCTGCCAATTTTGTAACCCTTATATTTTTTTGAAAGTCTCAATCGATGTTTCTGAAACAACTGGAACATAAAGCCATATGGTCAGACCAACGGATAAAGCAATTTCAACAACAATCTGTAAATCGGAAAGAGTCAAATTAATGGCCGATATTTTGAAAAAAACGCAAAAAATAAATGCTTTTGGGGAAAACATGATTTCTCAGTCCCATATCTACGGATTAAAACGATTAAGGTGTCCTTGGGTTCCTGTAGAATTGCAGTATCGTATGATACCCAATTCGTACAGATACCATAAACAGGAAGTAAAATATCGCATGCTGAAAATCAAGCATTTTCTGATTTGGAACGTTTTTGGACGCCTGTATCTCGAAAAGTTAACATACAATTTTTTTTAAACTTTTTCTATCAAGAGTCCATTCGATAGTCTTGTGAATTATGATATCCAATAAGACTTTGAAATGTCTGGAATAAGAAAATAAAGGGACTGAAAATCGAAAAAAGTCGAAAAATCGTCAAATTTTGGAAAATGCTATATTAGTTGTTTATTTTAACAGATTTAAAAAAAAATGATTACAAATTCAGATAGCTGACCTAAATCCGGTTCTAACGATGTATAATATGTATTTTAAAATACTAAAATTTAATTTTCGATATTTTGATATTTTTGGCACTTTTGGCACTTTTGGACATATGGTATCTCAGGGGAATTTTATCTGATCAGATAATGTAATATATCATTGTAGAGCTCTGCCGCTATTAAATTGCCAACATCGGTTATTGCAACTATCTCGACAATAATCACCATATCGGAAGTATTCAAAAAATGAAAAAAATGGTTAAAACAATTTCCGCGTTTGCGAAAAGCTGAATTTCTCGGTCAACTTTTACCAAACCAAAAGAAGTAAGATGATTTACGATAGCCCCATTAATGGACTATTATATGGCATCTCAATGGTACGGTTTTCATAGTTAGAAAATAAATTATGGTACACCGAAAATCTAGTATTTTATGTTTTTGGAGCCTTTTTAGATGCCCCTTTCTCGAAAACGACACCTACGATTTTTCTCAAACTTTGCTCTTCTGTGGCTTGAATCCAAAAGGAAGCGGTTTGAAATAATAATAAAGGTGCAAAAATGGCTTCAATCTTTGAAAAAAGTTGAGAAATCGTTAAATTATTGAACATGTTTTTTTATTTATCTATTTTACAAAAAACTACTGAATAGATATTTCTGACACATCTGCTACAGAAAGTTATTTATCCAAACAACTTGTTAAAAATATCACGACAATGATCCGAAACCGGAAGTAGTCGAAAAAATATTCGATATTGTAAGAAAAAAATGTAAAAAATTAGTACTCTTGCAAAAATCGCTATTTCTCAGTCGGGTGTCACTAAATCAAAACAACTAAAGTATCGTTTGGTAGATCGATGACTGGGCTAATGTATGACACACTTCCTGTCTGATTCCTGAAAGCCGGTTCAGTGCTGCTTGCAGGTCTAGTTTTTTTTATAGTTTTACTGATTTTAAAAAAAACTTTATGATATTTAGATATCTGATCTAATGTCGAATCAAAAAATGTATATTATATTCAGTTATTGAAATTTAATTTTCGAGTTATCACCCTTTATCTATAAAACGAAGTAGTCGAAATAATGGCCGATATTTTGAAAAAACTGCAAAAAATGAATGCTTTTGGGAAAAACATGATTTCTCAGTCCGATATCGACGGCTTAAACCGATTAAGATATCGTTGGGTTGCCCGAGAATCGCAGTATCATATGATATCCAATTCTTACAGATACCATGAACAGCAAGTAAAATATGGCACGCTGAAAATCAAGTATTTTCTGATTTGGAGCGTTTTTGAACGCCTGTATCTCGAAAACTGCTTCTGCGATTTTTCTTCAGCTTTCTCTATCAAGAGACCTCTCGGTAGTCTTGTGTATGAAACACCCCCTTTAGACTTTGAAATATCTGTAATAGGTCAAATAACGAATTGGAAATTAAAAAAAATCGTGAAATTTTGGAAAATCCTCTATTATTTTTACTGATTTTTAAAAAACTTTGGTATGTTTAGATATCTGATCTAATGTCGATTCCAGAGCCATTTGAGACACCTTTTTCTCGAAAACTTTTTTAACGCAGAGTCCTATCGGTGGTCTGCGGCGAGAATCCAAAAGTAAAAGGTTTAAAATAATTTAAGGTGTCATAAAATAGCCTCAATCTTTGAAAAAAGTTGAAAAATCGTTAAATTATTGAAAATATTCTTTTATTAATCATTTTTACAAACAACTACTGAATAGATGTTTCTGACACTTCTGGTACAGAAAGATATCTATCCAAACAACTTGTTAAAACTATCCGGACAATGATCCAAAATCCAGAAGTAGTCGAAAACATATCAGATATTTGCGAAAAAAACACCAAAAAAATTATAAAAAAAAAAAGAAAATACAGTAAAAAAATTGGTACTTTTGCAACAATCGACATTTCTCAGAAATAGTCCTGGATCTGACTATGGTTCTGTAGGCAAGTTTGAGTATGGAGAATTTTTTTGTAGAAATGTTTAGTAGGTGACTAAGTGAGTATTTTTGACTTGGGTGGACACTTCCCACGTGGTAGGTTTTCCAGCTATGACGTCATCAAAGGAGGCCGCAAAAGTAATATCCATATTATTCTAACTGCTCTAGTTTTCTGTCAATTTCTATGAAATAAAAGCCAGAATGAAGCTGTTTTTTTGTAGACATGTTTAGAAGGTGACTAAGTGAGTATTTTTGACTTGGGTGGACACTCCCAACGTGGTAGATTTTCCAGCTGCGACGTCATCAAAGATGGCCGCCAACGTTATATCCATATTATCCTAACTGCTCTCGTTTTCTGTCAATTTCTATGAAATAAAAGCCAGAATAAAGCTGTTATTTGTAGAAATGTCTTGTAGGTGACTAAGTAAGTATTTTTGATTTGGGTGGACATTCCCCAAGTGGTAGATTTTCCAGCTATGACGTCATCAAAGATGGCCGCCGACGTTATATCCATATTATCCTAACTGCTCTAGTTGTCTGTCAATTTCTATGAAATAAAAGCCAGAAATGAAGCTGTTTTTGTAGATATGTTTAGTAGGTGAATAAGGGAGTATTTTTGACTATGACGTCATCAAAGCTGGCCGCCGACGTTATATCGATATTATCTTAACTGCTCTAGTTTTCTGTCAATTTCTATGAAATAAAAGCCAGAATGAAGCTGGATTTTTGTAGAAATGTTTAGTAGGTGACTAAGTGAGTATTTTTGACTTGGGTTGGAAATTCCCCACGTGGTAAATTTTCCAGCTATGACGTCATCAAAGATGGCCGCAGACTTTATATCCATATTATCCTAACTGCTCTAGTTTTCTGTCAATTTCTATGATATAAAAGCCAGAATAAAGCTGTTTATGTTTACTAAAGTGAGAAAATTATTTATTATTAAATACTTATTAATTTTTGAGAAAACATACCACATTCAGAAGGGAATTTGGTCTTTTTTTATAGACATGTCTGTGCATAAAGCACCAATGTGACTAATTTATGATGTGATGTCATAATAAATAGTTACCACAAGTTGTGATGTTATAATACATATTTACCACAAGCTGTGATGTCATACATAGTCAAGGGCGTGGATTTAGGGGGGGGGGGGCAGGTCCCACCCTAAGAATCGGAAGGGGGACGAATATGTCTCTGCCCCCACCCCATGATCTAATAAAACACCATGTTTGCGGCCGTCGAATATTCCGAAATTTTCTTGCGGGTTCCATACAAAAATATCCTAACGTCGCTGTCTGTAAACCTTTTTTTTTCGCCCGTTCCTAATTTTACTTCCCTAACAGTCATCGGACCCTAATAAAACACTAATTTTACTTTTCTTTCAATTGAATACCACTGATTTGTACTGAGTTGACTAAGGGTTTAAACATTTTGTATGGAACCACTCTATTCTGTGCGACATTTTTCGGGCATCCATTATTATTTGTGAATGCAGCTGTAACAGTCTGATTGGATGGTAGGAATTCATAGTGGGATTTCGGTTACAAAACCATTGGATACTTTTGGGGTTTCTTACACAGGCTAGAATAGAAGAAAACGCATTTGCGGTGGTTAAATTATTCCCGGGAGGGTGAGGCCCTCCATTTCCGCTACGATTGATTGGTTGTTTGGAATTCGGGTTAGCCAGGTAGGTGGAATTCGGGTTAGCCAGGTAGGCTATATTGGACCAAATTGAAGTTGCTTTATTCACAGGCTGATAGCAGGAAAACACGTTTTCAAAATTTTCTCCCAACGATCTTGTCTTCGTGGACTGTAAACGATTGATTGGAATTCGAATCACTGAATCATAACAATTAAGGTATCGTTTTGTAGCTCGATAAATGGGCTATTTTATGACATACTTCCCGTCTGATTTCTGAAAGCCGATTCAGTGCTGCTTGCAGGTCTAGTTAGGCTTTCAGACTTTCGTCTGAAGTACTATTGTGATTACTAAAATTATTATTATTAAGCTTTCATATTTTAATATGAAAGCTTATTGTTTTTGTTAAGATTATTATTAAGCTTTCATATTTCATATGAAAGCTTATTGTTTTTGTTAAGATTATTATTAAGCTTTCATATTTTAATATGAAAGCTTATTGTTTTTGTTAAGATTATTATTCCTATTATTATTAAGCTTTCATATTTTAATATGAAAGCTTATTGTTTTTGTTAAGATTTTTATTCCTATTATTATTATTATTAAGCTTTCATATTTTAATTTGAAAGCTTATTGTTTTTGTTAAGATTATTATTCCTATTATTATTATTAAGCTTTGATATTTTAATATGAAAGCTTATTGTGTTTGAAGGCGCTGGTTCGCTAGCCTGGAGGTTGAGTGTTCGATCCCTGCATTGGCCGAGAAAGTTCATCTCGATTTTCCGGCGTGATTTCCCCTTGTCAGTGATGCAGAAGGAGGGCCTGACAAGGACAGCTGCCTAGTCGTTCGAATGGGACGAAAAACCGAGGTCCCGTGTACAAATTGGAGTGCACGTAAAAGATCCCTTGGCAGTTGGAATTCGATATAAGAGTAGGCCGTAGCGCCGCTGCCCGGGCAAAATTTCCCTCATTGCACACTGTGGCGCATGCCCGTCTTCAATTAGCCCAGGTACGGTGCTTAAGCGTAGGACGTTAAACCCCATTTCATTCATTCATTATTGTGTTTGTTTAGATTACTATTCCTATTATTATTATTTTTTGTGTGTGTGTTTTATCCACATTTCGGTTTTCTCAGAATCTACCCATAGGTTCTTTCTGAAATTTTTACCTACCCCCCCCCCCCAAAAAAAAATGGGTGGTGGCTGTTGGGTAAATATATTTTCAAAACGTTTTTCGAATCCGAAATCACCGAATTTTACGAACAAATGCATTTGACCTACTTTGCTGTAACTTTGTGACTATTTGACCTATTTTAATAATTCCTTTTTCTTTGAATACCTTGTAACATTTACTTCAAATCTGCAATTTCGGATTTTCGAATTTTGAAAATTTGTCGCTGTGATTTGGAACCAGAAGTTAAATCAAAATGACAACTTCTTTAATAGTTGCACGATTTTTACGAAATTTAGTATGTAAGTAGATCTTACCCATGCGACTTTCAAAATGTCATTAGAAATTTTCTAAATTATCTCCCCTTGGTGAAATTAAGGATCAAAGTTTACAAAAAAATCAACGAAATATAGGTCAGATTGCCTTGAAGTTTTTTTTGGGTACTAGCTACGACACTACTGATTAGTACACAAAAAAAATGGAGTTTGTAGCACAAACCGAAAGTGCCACCATCTTGAAATGTGAAAAAAAAACTAAGGCTTTTTGGATATTTTATTTACAGACAACGCAATTATTTTTACCGAATCCTTAAAAGAAAGCCGAAAAACGCTCGGGAAAAGAATTTTGATTTAGGTCAACTGAAGGACGCCATTTTGAATTGAAAATGAACAATAGTGAGACCAACTTGATAACTTCTTTAATAGTTTCACGATTTTCATGAAATTTAGTATGTTAATAGATCTTCCTTATGCAACTTCAAAAATGACATTAAAATTGTTCTAAATTATCTCCCCTTGGAGAAATTAAGGATCAAAATTTTCAAAAAAATCGACCAAATATAGGTCAGATTGCCTTGAAAAAATTTTTTGTACTAGCTACGACACTACTGATTCGTACACAAAAAATGGAGTTTATAGCACAAACCGGAAGTGCCACATCTTAAAATGTGATAAATCCCTAAGGCTATTTGATAATTTTTTTACAGACAAGGGAATTATATTTTCCCTTAGCAGTTGGAACCCAGTTCAATAAGATGGCGGACTGAAGTGAGCGTGGTGTAGATCGAGGGGACACCTACTCTATTATCTAACTTATTAAATAACATAAGACTATAAGATTCTTGAATGAAACTCGAGGTATATCACACCAAGTATGTAAGTTGTAAACGAAGCATTATGAAATTGATTTAGAGATATATTGATACATTATATATATAAGAAATCAACCTAAGATAACATTGACGACTGAACTCAGCTCACAACCGTCTGCCACCCAAAGTGTTTATACAAAGATCGACCTAGCTAGTGACCTAATCATATCAAGTTGAATTGTTACCTGTTGTTAGTGTGTTTAAAATAGAATAATGGGTAGACCTAAAGATGTTAAAACGAAACATAAAGATATGCGAGCAGAATCTGTAAAACGACCCCGCTCAGATATGTCATGCTTGTTCGTGCTTTTATTACTTCAAGACTTGATACTTTTAACTCACTTTTATCCGGCTTACCCAATAAATTAATATACAAATTGCAAAAAGTTCAAAACACCGCTGCACGACTTATTACCCTTACGAAGAGACATGATCATATTACTCCCATACTTAAACAACTTCACTGGCTTCCCATTCCATATCGTATTCAATTTAAGATCCTTTTAACTGCTTATAAATGTTTTCATGGCTTAGCCCCATCTTATTTATGTCATCTAATTGAAAAACAAACAAATGCTCGCAGTCTCCGTAGTTCAAATGACATTTATCGTCTCAAACCAAGATCTGCCAGAATGGTTACATATGGTGAAAGATCGTTTTCATTTCTAGCCCCAAACCTGTGGAATGATTTAAAACCATCTGGTTCTGATACTGATATTCGTTCTAGCCCTTCAGTACAATCTTTTAAATGTGCTCTTAAAACCTACTTATTTAAAAAGGCTTTTAATTAGATATATATTATTTTATTATATTGCATCTTTTTGTAGTCTTTTAGATGTTTTATATATTTTCTGTTTTACTGGTATATGATTGTAAAGTGCTTCTGAACACCGTTGGTGGAATTAGCGCTATATAAATGTTTAAATAATAATAATAATAATAATAATGATTCAGCCAGTATAAATGAATTTCTAGATTCAATGATGAAAAGTGATGTAAGTTTTAAAATTCTCATCTGTGAACTTTTAAAGCGCGACCATGCTAGGGATTATCTAATGTCATGCTTGCAGCCGCAAGTTATTGAATCTATGTCCAACCGTATCCACCTGCTCGAAAATCGAGTTGACGACATGGAGCAATATTCAAGACGTACGTGCCTCAAATTTAGTGGCATACCCGAACCGCAGGAAAACGATACAGAAGACACTGATCAACTTGTCCTGGACGTTATAAACAATGAAATTCTAACAGAAGATGGGTCACTAAAATATCAAAAAAACAAATCGGCAGAACACATCGTGTTGGTAAAAGAAAGCAGGGGTCCAACCGCGATATAATTGTTCGTTTCATAAGCTACAGGGACAGAGCTCTGGTATATGGAAACAAAAGTAATCTAAAAATTAGAAACTCGGAGTCAAATGTACCGACAAAATTATTTATCAATGAAGCTCTTACAAGAAAGCGTTCCTTTATCTTTAAATCCTGCAGGGAACTTTTTAAAAATAAAATCATCAAACACTGTTGGACCTATGACGGAAGAATATATGCTAAACTTTTTAATGAAGAGATAATCCTCATCAAATCTGAAGAAGACCTCAACCAATTCCATAACCGTGAAACCGATATCCCGCATAATGATACACGTAACCAAAGATCCTTCTTTGGTGACAATTTACAAAGGCGTTCCAATCACCAGACACCGCTTAACCCAGGTCAAGAACTGATCTTTACGTCAACACCGGTACATGGAGCTATAGGCAATCTTCCTTAGGTAAACTACGTTATACGAGTTGTTAACGTTTAACTTAATGTCCTCAACTAATTTTGTGTGCATTATACATGTATGTTTATATGATGTAAACCTATCATAGGAAAATGTCAACAAAAACACGTCAGCTTTATTCTCGCCTCAAACATTGGGTGGTATAAGGTGCTCTAGAAAGAGTAGGACACTTTCAATAAACCCTTTATCTTCTATATATAATTACATGGCATCAGATATTCTTGTGATGTATAATTTAATAGCATTACCATGATTAATATCGATTTCATGCATAGTATTTCCGCCAGCAATGCACACGCCCCAAACGAGAAGTGATATAAGATGCTCTTGAAAGAATATTACATCTTTCAATGAACCCTTATCAACAGCGCCTTTCAATCTGATTTCTATCTGATATCTATTCTTAGCATCAAATCTTTTATTTATGGGGTACATATTCTATTATTTGCTTATTGAAGTTTGTATCAATCAAAATCTATCTCATTTACAACACAAATTTCATGTACACTAGTATCATCGAAACAAATGAAATTGTTTATAGCCATAAAAATCTGTCTGTATACAATGTCTCCTACTGATATATTGTTTGCTTATAAAATACAAACGATTATCTATAATTAGTCCACCTTACAGTAGAGATAAAGAATCCTTTTTTGCTAAAATATTTTAGTAATCCTATATGAAAAGTCTTTGTACATCTTGATGTATGTAAATAATTAATTATAATAGTTTTTATAATATTACTACCCCATACAACAACCATGAATCGCCGAAAAATATTACTAATCGAGGCGACAGCAACAATTTACTTATGTCAAGTTATGTGCTGATATCTGAAAAATATATGTTTCCTCTTTGAGAATGTTATAAACTCTGATATATGAGTTATCCCCCCTCACACAACGTGGACATGTGATGGTTTTCCAGGTCGCATATAGTATGTTAATCCTTTATTTAGTATTAAGCACACTTAGATTTCGTACAATGAAAATGAAACACGTGTTTTCAAAACTTATATGTAAGTATAGGGAGTATATGAAACTTGAAAGTATAGCTTTGTATTTTCTTAGACATAACAGCACTTCTATTTATTCAACGCACAGAGAAATAATGTATAGTTATTATTATTATCATTACCATTATTATCATTATTATTATTATTATTCCTTACATTTATGCTCTCAAAACGGGTGTCCCTACACACAGATCTATTATCTCATTCATAGCTTCAAATTTATTTATTTACTTTTAAATAATATTAAATGACGTCTATTAAACTTCTATCCATCAATGTAAGAGGAATTCGAAACACCTTAAAAAGAAAAAAGATATTTCATTGGTTAAATGAACAACCATGCGCTATATATTTCCTTCAAGAAACTCACAGTAGTGTTTGCGATGAAACCGATTGGCAGAGCGAATGGGCTGATCGCATATTTTTTTCACATGCTAGAACTAACTTAGCGGGGACAGCTATTTTTTTGAAAAGTAACAACAACATAAATGTTATTAAAAACCAATCCGATGAAAAGGGTTATTTCAACATCTTAGTAATAAGTATCTATAATGATACCTTAGTTTTAGTCAATACATATAGTCCTATATCGGACAACGACCAGTACAATTATTACACAAGATTACTTAAGTCTTTACAGCAGCAATGTGCTGAACTTGACTCGTTCTCAATAGTAATTGGCGGAGACTTTAATAATGTCCTAAATGTTCAACTTGATAGATATGGTGGAAATTACAAACTAAAACGAAAAGGCCAAAATGCAATATTCAATATAATTAATTATTATAACCTCTTAGACATATTCAGAATTTTAAATCAAGATATTAAGCGTTTTACTTGGAAACAAAAGAAGCCATTGATACAAAGTCGAGTCGATTTTTGGCTCATATCGGAAAAACTCCAAGATTGTATAAAATCATGTACAATAAAACCAACCTCGTTTACTGATCATTCATCAATTCATATACATATCAAAATAACTAATTATCCTCGCGGACCAAATCTATGGATATTTAATTCTTCGTTAACGAAAGACAAATCATATACTAAATTGATAAAATCATCTATACCGATATGGAAAAGTAAATATTTTGAAAAACAAATGAAAATGGTCTATGGGATTTCATTAAATTTAAGATAAAGGAATTCTCTATAGAATATGCTAAAAAGAAACAAAAACTCAAAAAAGCTGTAAAGAATAGTCTGACCGAGGAACTGATCGAGCTTGAATCCAGTATCAGTAAACAAGAGCCTAGTAACAACAAAATTATCGAAAAACTTTATGATCAATATACCCAGGTTAAACAGTCATTAGACAATATTTACATTGACGAGACACAAGGAGCCATTATTAGGTCCAAACAAAACTGGTATGAAAACGGTGAAAAAAATACAAAATTATTTCTAAACTTAGAAAAGGAAAGAAAGTGTGCTACTACAATAAAAAAGCTAAAAAAATCTGACGATTCTATTATTTTTGACCCCATTGAAATATCGGGAGAAATATTTTTATTTTATAAAAACTTATATGCGTCGAGAGAATCGTGTTTTGAAAGGGGAAATATTTTTATAACAAATTTTAGACCTGTAGAAAAGCTGAATGATTATCAAAAAGATTTATTTGAATACAAAATTAACTACTTCGAACTTCAGACGGCCTTAAACTCGTTTAAAATAAATAAATCTCCAGGAAATGATGGTATCACAATTGAATTTTATCGACATTTTTGGCCTGACATTTATGTACTATTATTAGACTCGTATAACTGCAGCTTTGAAGAAGAATCTTTATCCGTAACACAGCGTCAATCAGTTATTAAACTCATTCCTAAAGGTAATAAAGATAGAACTTGCTTAACCAACTGGAGGCCCATTACGCTTGTTAATGTCGATGTGAAATTGATGAGTAAGGTTTTATCAAACAGATTAAAACCGTTTTTGAACCAGTTAATACACCCTAATCAATCCGCATTTATACCAGATCGCCATATTTATGAAAATACCCGTATTATTTCCGATTGCTTTGATCTTGCAAAACAAAAAAAAAATTATAGGATTTCTTTTAGCTATAGATTTTCAAAAAGCCTTCGACAGCATAAATCATGATTTTTTAATAAAAGCTTTACCGGCCTACGGTTTCGGTCGTAATTTTATTAGATGGATAAAAACCCTTTACAAGAATATTACCTGTTGTGTAATAAACAATGGATTTACAACCCCTTATTTTCATGTAAAAAGGGGTGTTCGACAAGGTGATCCAATGTCATCCAATCTTTTTAATTAAATCATAGAACTGTTATTATATGCTATTAGAGATGATGTAAATATAAATGGAATAAAATTTGGTCGAAAATCCATAAAAGTTGTAGCCTTTGCTGACGATATAACGGCATTATTAAAAGATTTTAGCTCTGCGCGACATTTGTTTGAAATATTGAGACTTTTTGGTTTAGTTTCGGGACTTATAATCAACGTTAATAAAACAGAGGCAATACATTTAAATAGTTGTGATATGAATTTAATGCAAAAATTAAAATCAACCGGTATAGTTTTATGCGAAAAAGTCATAAAAATTCTCGGCATACATTTTTCAAAAGACAGCCTTATTATCGATGAGTTAAATTTTACAAATAAAATAAATGAAATAGAACAAATATTAAAAATATGGGATAAACATAAATTAACTTTTATTGGAAAAATACAAATAATTAAAACATTTTGTATATCAAAAATTCTTTACCCGGCAACTGTTAATCCAGTGTCGGACTCGACTGTTCAAAAACTAAATTCAATATTTTACAAATTTATATGGAACGGACCTGATAGAATAAAGCTAGAAATTCTTATACAGAACAATAAAAGTTGCGGATTAAAAATGATATGTAATAGCATTTTTTGGATTAAAAAAATATACCAGTCACCCACCCAAACATGGCTCATACCATATGAATTCATTATGGCTGAATATGATGGAAATTTATTACCTGCTTGCAATTTTCCAGAAAAACCTAATTTAAATATTCCTTTTTATAAAAACCTCTATGCCAACTGGTATAAAATTTACACAACCCATATAAGGAATATTGCGCTAGCTAAAAATCAAATTATTTGGAATAATACAAATCTAAAAATTAATAATAAAATTATATTTATAAAAGCCCTTTTTAACAAGAATATTTGGTATGTTGGTGAATATTGTGATAAAATAAATAAGATTGATGCCAAATATCGAAAAAAACATCAAATTATCTTAAATGGAATAGAAAAATGTATCTTGAGGTATGTACAGGAGCCGAATAAATTTGTAAGTGCGACATATACTAATTTTAATTGCAATAAAACCCCTTTAGAAGATATAAATACTAATTTTTACAAAATATATAATATCGATTTTCATAAGGTGGTTTCAAAAGATATTAATGATAGCCGGATAAAAGCAAAATTCATCAGGCCAAAAGCCATTGCAGAATGGGAACACATTCTAGATACCGAGTTAAGCGATTTAGATGTAGAAAATACTTTAAAAATAATAAACACTGTATGTCTAAGTACAAAACTGAGAAGTTTTGAATACAAATATCTTCATAGGATTATATTCACAAATGATAAATTATTCAAAATTAGAAAAGTAGATAACACACTCTGCACTTTCTGTGAATCTAATATAGAAAATGTAGAACACCTTTTTGTTTTCTGCCCATTTTCACAAATAATATGGAATCATTTCCATACTATTTTAGATCGCAACAATATAAAGATAGATATAAAAACACATATCAAACACCTTGGTCTAACTAGCAAACCAGATTATATAAATAATACTGAATGGATCTTCATTAACCATGTAATTATTTTAACTAAGTTCTATATATATCGGGCTAAACTACGAACTGAAATACTAAATATTAATAAATATGAAAGCATTTTAGTAGAACATGCTAAATTGGAGATTGAGATATCTCCGGAACTATACATAAATAAATGGAAATATCTTTTTAAGACATCCTCCACCGATTCCCCATTGATGGATTTATGTACCTAGATCTGTGTACAGTAGGGACCCTTGTAATTAAAGTTGTATATAACAATCATTTTTTTTTCCAAGATACCAATAAATGCTGTAACATATACTTGTAAATAATGATGCAAATAAAAGTGTTGTTTTAAAAAAAAGAAGAAAAAAAACAACAAAAAAACTCAGTTGCTGCCCGGGCAAAAATTTCCCTCATAGCACACTGTATGGCTAATGCCATTGCCCGGCTGCAATTTTTCCTACTATATTTGGACCTGTAACTTCGGGTGTTTTTGACCAATTTTATTATTTTATTTTTTTATTAGTTTGTGTGGCGTGGACGTTAAACATCATTTCTCTCTCTCTCACTCTTGATAAACTTTCTTAGCCAATGCAGGGATCGAACACCCGAACTCACGCACTTAGCCACCTTGATCCTCCTGTTCCATTTGGACCTCGTGCGCGCACTGTATTATAAAGCCTGTCATTGAGTCAACTGGTGTGGTTTCGAATCCCCGGTTGTTCGTGGCAAGGAGTAAGGTCGCCTGTCCAACCTCGTGGGGTTTCTCCGGGTCCTCCAATTTCTTCCCACTGCTAAAGACCCCTACGCGCAAGCGAATTATTGAAATAAAAGTAAACCTGAAATTACCTAGTTTGTGTCGAGTGGACTTTAAACCCCATTTCTCTCTCTCGCTCTCTCAATTTGGACCCAATAACCCTAGGGGATCACGTGGTTAGCCATGTTTTCCGGCGTGGCGCGGTTTCACCTTATCAGTGATGCAGGAGGGATCGCCTGAGTGACAAAGGACATCTGACTAGTCGTTTTGATGGTTCGAAAAACCGAGGTCCCGTGTAAACATTGGCGTGCACGTAAAAGATCTCTTGGCAGTTGGAGTTCAATTGCTGCCCGGGCAAAAAATTCCTTCACAGCACACTGTATGGCGTATGCCAGTCGTTTTTTCTTGGCACCTGTCGTTCGTCGTTTTTATTCTTAGTCAATTTACGGCTTACATAAGGGAAAAAAGTGGAATTTCGCCGCGAAACCGACACCTATTGTCCGGAAACCATGAAATTTTGACACAATACGCCCATTACAACCCCGGACTCCCATTTTGAACCGATTAAATAAAAAAGAGTTTTAGCAAAAATTATTGATTATTGGAATTTATATTGGTTTTAATTAATTTTGAAATTGCAAATGCAAAGAGATTTTATCGCCTCTTCCATGTGTGATAGGTATTAGTACTATACACATTATCCTTAAAAGACAATTTTTTAAAATAACCACAACGATGATTGGGACACTAGAAACCGAAATCGCCTTATTTGACATTTTGATTATTTTTTTGCCCGGGTGCATTGTTTCTAAATATAATTATGTAAACCTGTAACTTGTAAGTTTTTGACCAATTTTAATGCTTTTTTTACTGCTGAGGCACCGTTCCAGTGGTCCAAATCACTTGAATTTCTAGCGGTTGGTTGCGCCGCGAAGATATTTATCCCATATTAAATTGCTCAGATATAAAGAATTAAAAAACCCCGATAAAATAAGACTATTTTTAAGCAAAACAACTTTGATGGGTGGGGTGGGTTTTGAATTTATTTTCAACGTTCTTTGAATCTCACACTCTTCTATTTTTAATATGTGATAGCTAGAGTCCCAAGGTACAATCTGTGCAAATTTGTAGGTAATCGGACCTTCGGTACGTTGCCCGGGTGGTGCAAATGTACATTTACCCTGTCACGAAAATTTGTCCATTCTTCAACGCGTTTTATATTGTATTATGGCCGCCATCTCAGATCCACCCTCATTTACAAAACAACTCCAAAATATACCCCAGATTCCTAAATCGACCATAATTTTTTTTACTTCGCGTATGCCCCACAATGTAACCATTGTTTTCAGTTAATTTTTTTTTGCCCGGTTGCAATGTTTTTAACTATATTTAAACCTGTAACTTTGCGAGTTTTTGACAAATTTTAATACTTTTTTCTTGTTACTTTCTTTAAGATACTTGACGTATTTAATGAAACGTGACAATGAATATGAAAGCTTTCATATCTGCATGGGACAGTAGCAGATCTAGTTATTATATTTTTTTTGTGTTTTATCCACTTTTCGGTTTTCTAAGAATCTACCCATAGGATCTTTCTGAAATTTTTACCTACCTTCCCAGAAATGGGTGGTGGCTGTTGGGTGAATATATTTTTTAAAACGTTTACCGCATCCGAAATCACCGAATTTGACGAACAAATGCATTTGACCTACATTGCTGTAACCTCATGACTTTTTGACCTATTTTACTAATTCTTTTTTCTCTGGGTACCTTGTAATCTTGACTTCAAATCTGCAATTTCGGATTTTCGAATTTCGAAAATTCGTCGCTGTGATTTCGAACCGGAAGTTAAATCAAAAAGACAACTTCTTTAATAGTTGTACGATTTTCATGAAATTTAGTATGTAAGTAGATCTCACTCATGCGACTTTAAAAATGACATTAAATTTGTTTAAAGTTATCTCCCCTTGGTGATATGAAGAATCAAAATTTTCCCCAACATCGACCAAATATAGGTCAGATTACCTCCAAAAAAATGATGTACTAGCTACGACACTACTGATTCGTACACAAAAATTGGAGTTTGTAACACAAACCGGAAGTGCCGACATCTTGAAAGGTGAAAAAACCCTAAGGCTTTTTTGATATTTTATTTAAAGACAAGGGAATTATATTTTCCGAATCCTTAAATTTAGGCCGAAAACGCTCGCGAATTTTTTTTTGATTTAGGTCAAATGATGGACACCGTTTTGAATTGAAAATGAACAATAGTGAAAAATCCACATTCATGGGCTTGAAAACATACACAATTGGTCGTGGCTTAGAAAAACATCCCCTCATAGCACACTGTATGGCGTATGCCATAACCAGGCTTAATATTTCTAACTATATTTATACCTGTAACTTCGCGAGTTTTTGACCAATTTTAATAAAAAAAAATTATTAGTTTTTATGGAGTGGACGTTAAACATCATTTTTCTCTCTCTCTCTCTGGATGAACTTTCTCGGCCAATGCAGGGATCCAACACCCGACCTTACGTACTTAGCCCTGCTCCATTTGGACCCCGTACGCGCACTGTATCATAAAGCCTGTCATTGAGTCAACTGGCGTGGTTTCCGATCCCCGGTTGTACGTGGCAAGGAGTAAGTTCGCCTATCCAACCTTGTGGGGTTACTCCGGGTCCTCCAGAGACCCCTACGTGCAAGCGAATTATTGAAATAAAAGTAAACCATATGTAAGTCCTGAAATTACATAGTTTGTGTCGAGTGGACGTTAAACCCCATTTCTCTCTCTCTCTTCTCTCTCTCGCTCTCTCAATTTGGACCAAATAACCGTAGGGGATCACATGGTTAGCCAGATTTTCCGGCGTGGCGCTGTTTCCCCTTGTCAGTGATGCAGGAGGGATCGCCTGACAAATGACACCTGACTAGTCGTTCTGATGGTTCGAAAAATCGAGGTCCCGTGTAAACATTGACGTGCACTGAGCAGAGCCCTGGGCAGTTGGAATTCGATATAAGAGTAGGTAGCGCCGCTGTCCGCGCAAAATTTTCCTCAAAGCACACTGCATGCCCGTTTTGACTATCCCGGTTTAGGAGCAGAACAATTTCATTTCATTTAATTCTATGCTATAAGGGGGGTCAGGTGGCTAAGTTGGTAAGGTGCTGGCTCGCTAGTCTGGAGGCCGGGTGTGCTATCCATGCATTGGCCAAGAAATTTCATCTCGATTTTCCGGCGTGGTTTCCCATTGTCAGTGATGCAGACGGAGGGCCTGACACGAAAAGCTGCCTAGTTGGTCCGATGGAACGAAAAACCAAGGTCGCGTGTACACATTGGCGTACACGTAAAAGACCCCTTGACATTTGGAATTCAGTTTCTGCACACTGTATGGCGTATCCCAGTCTCCAATTAGCCCAAGTTAGGTGCAGAAGCGTAGGACGTTAAACCCAGTTTTAATTATTAATTCTATGCTATAATAATTGCCGACAAATCGTTTGAACTTATTACACAATACCAGTCTCACACTTTTATGAATAAACGACTCCTCGGCTCGTTATTTTGAATATTTTGGCTTCCATAAATATTTTTTTGCCCGGGTGCAATGTTTTTAATTATATTTAGACATGTAACTTTGCGAGTTTTTAACCAATGTTAATAAATTCCGGCGAGGAACTTTTCACGTTGGTACCTAGGTACCCTGAAATTTTCAAGGTGATACCTGCATTTGTTCAAGTCGTTTGTTCTTGGCACCTGCTGTTGGTTGTTTTTTTCTATATAAGTCAATTTACGGAAAAATATCGATTTTCGGAATTTAAAATTGGTTTTAATTAATTGTGAAATTGCAAATGCAAAGTGATTTTATCGCCTCTTCCATGTCATCTTCATTAGAAGGCTTGATCTCGCCTTAACTACATACAGCTTATCAAGCCCTTCACTCAACACAGCATTTTTAGGCACTAAATTTGATTGGGTATAGGCCCCCAACCGTGATCCAATCAGATTCCTTCGTTAAATGGGTTACTAAAAATAGACTACTTTCAATTCATTTTATTTATCCTTCGTTAACAAAATCGTCACGATTATCAAGTCTCGCGCTTCTAGCTAAAATGTCTATGTGACAATCGAGATGCAAAGGTCAAGGTTCGATTCATCGATGTTTAACATTTACACCGGCGTTATTAGTTGTCAGTGAGTTAGCGGAAAAAAACATTCAACGGCTGTAAACTTGTCTGCCATATTTGTTTACTACAGTCACGTGCTACATTGTGAGTGTGTTATGTGCCACGACCTCTGATTGGACAATGCTTTGAATGCTAATTAGTCACGTGTAAACACAACCAGTGTAAAAGTTTAGGAATAGCCAAGTGTTGAAGCAACGGTTAAATGTTGTAAAACTTGCGTCCGTTGC
This sequence comes from Patella pellucida, assembly GCA_917208275.1. Taxonomy (NCBI): domain Eukaryota; kingdom Metazoa; phylum Mollusca; class Gastropoda; family Patellidae; genus Patella; species Patella pellucida. The sequence continues at coordinate 32,421,878 of OU795041.1, read as the reverse complement.
TTCAGGAACATGCTTCCATGTTTGATAGGTACGAGTACTTAGATCCATTGCTCAGATATAAAAAGTTATAAAAATTGATAAAATACGACTATTTTTAACCAAAACAACTTTGATGGATGGGGTGGGTTTTGAATTTATTTTCAACGTTCTTTGAATCTCACACTCTTCTATTTTTAATATGTGAGGTACAATCGGTGCAAATTTGAAGGTAATCGGACCTTCGGAACGTTACCCGGGTGGTGCGATTGAAACCCGTAACGAAAATTTGTTCATTCTTCAACGCGTTTTATATTGTATTATGGCCGCCACCTTAGATCCGCCGTCATTTACCAAACAACTCCATAATATACCCCAAATTCTCAAATCGACCACAATTTCTTTTAATTTCGCGCATGCCCCACGATGTAACCAATGTTTTCAGATCATTTTGTTTTTGCCCGGGTGCAATGTTTCTAACTATATTTAAACCTGTAACTTTGCGAGTTTTTGACCAATTTTAATACTTTTTTTGTTGCCTTCTTTAAGATACTTGACATATTTCATGACACGTGACGATGAATATGAAAGCTTTCATATCTGCATGGGATAGTAGCAGATCTAGTTAAGCTTTCATATATTCATATATGAAAGCTTATTGTTTCTGTTAGGATTATTATTATTCCTATTATTATTAAGCTTTCATAAATTTAACATGAAAACTTAATGTTTTTGTTAAGGTTATTATTAGGCTTTCATATTTTAATATGAAAGCTTATTGTTTTTGTTAAGATTATTATTCCTATCATTATTATTTTTTTTTGTGTGTTTTATCCACTTTTCGGTTTTCTCAGAATCTACCCATAGGATCTTTCTGAAATTTTTACCTACCCCCCCCCTCCCCCAAAAAGGGTGGTGGCTGTTGGGTGAATATATTTTCAAAACGCTTTTCGCATCCGAAATCACCGAATTTGACGAACAAATGCATTTGACTTACATTGCTGTAACCTCATGACTTTTTGACCTATTTTACTAATTCTTTTTTTCCTGGGTACCTTGTAATTTTGACTTCAAATCTGCAATTTCGGATTTTCGAATTTCGAAAATTCGTTGCTGTGATTTCGAACCGGAAGTTAAATCAAAAAGACAACTTCTTTAATAGTTGTACGATTTTCATGAAATTTAGTATGTAAGTAGATCTCCCTCATGCGACTTTAAAAATGACATTAAAATTTTTAAAAGTTATCTCCCCTTGGTGATATTAAGGATCAAAATTTTCCCCAAAATCGACGAAATATAGGTCAGATTGCCTCGAAATTTTTTTTTGTACTAGCTACGACACTACTGATATGTACACCAAAAATGGAGTTTGTAGCACAAACCGGAAGTGCCGACATCTTGAAAGGTGAAAAACCCTAAGGCTTTTTTGATATTTTATTTACAGACAAGGGAATTTATATTTTCCGAATCCTTAAATTTAGGCCGAAAAACGCTCGCGAATTTTTTACCAATACACATGACATGAATATGAAAGCTTTCATATCTGCATGGGACAGTAGCAGATCTAGTTAAGCTTTCATATATTCATATATGAAAGCTTATTGTTTCTGTTAAGATTATTATTCTTCCTATTATTATTAAGCTTTCATATGTATTTACATATGAAAGCTTATTGTTTCTGTTAAGATTATTATTCTTCCTATTATTAAGCTTTCATATATTCATATATGAAAGCTTATTGTTTTTGTTAAGATTATTATTATTATTATTATTATTATTATTTTTTTTTTTTTTTGGTGTTTTTCCTGCAAATCTTATATCTCAGAATGTAACCGTGGGATCTTTCTAAAACTTTGACCTACCCCCCCAAGAATGGGTGGTGGCTTTGGAATAAATATATTTTCAAAAGTTTTACACATCCGAAATCACCGAAATTTACGAACAAATGCATTTGACCTACTTAGTTGTAACTTTTTGACTATTGGACCTATTTTAATAATTCTTTTTTCTTTGAATACCTTGTAATATTTACTTCAAAACTGCTATTTCGGATTTTCCAATTTCGAAATTTCGCCCCGTTATTTTGAACCGGAAGTAAAATTCAAAATGCCAACTTCTTTAATAGCTGCACGATGTTTAACAAATTAAATATGTAAGTAGATGTTATCGATACGACTCAAAAACTATCTTTAGAAATTTTGTAAATTTTCTCCCCTTGGTGATATTCAGGATCAAATTTTTTAAAAAAATGGACGAAATATAGGTCAGATTGCCTTGAATTTTTTTTTGTACTAGCTACGACACTACTGATTCGTACACAAAAAATGGAGTTTGTAACCCAAACCGGAAGTGCTTCCATCTTGAAATGTGAAAAATAAATAAGGCTTTTTAGGTATTTTACTTACAGACATGGCAATTATATTTTCCGACTCCTTGTAGGAAGGCAAAAAAACGGTAGCGAAAACATTTTTGATTTCTGGCAAATCATGGACGCCATTTTGAATTGAAAATGAACAATAGTGAAAAATCCACATTCTTGGGCTTGAAAACATACACAATTGGTCGTGGGTTAGAAAATCTATCGTCTATTAACGAAAATAATACATTACAGGATAGTCTGGCTCATGGTCGAATGTTTGGCATTTGAATATTTTAAAAATTCGAATTACCCCTGACATGTTTTCCGTGCCGACAAGGTTGTTTTCGAGTTAGCTGGTTTTGAATACGCGCATGCGCTACGTTGGAACCAAAGGTACCATAAGTACCAAATTCCGGCGATGAACTTTTAACGTTAGTACCTAGGTACCCCTTGTTCAAGTCGTTTGTTCGTAGTACCTGCAGTGCGTCTTGACTTCGCGCATGCGCTACACTAGAACCAAAGGTACCATGAACAACAAATTCCGGCGAGACACTTTTCGCATGGGTACCTAGATACCCTAGAATTTTCATGGTGATATCTGCATTTGTTCAAGTCGTTTGTACGTGGCACGGCGCAAGATCGGTTGACTTCGCGCATGCGCTTAGCTAGAACCAACGGTACCATGATTACCAAATTCCGTCGAGGAACTTTTAACGTCGGTACCTAGGTACCCTGAAATTTTCAAGGCGATACTTGCATTTGTTGAAGTCGTTTGTTCGTGGCACCTGCCGTTTGTGGTTTTTTTCGAAGTCAATTTATAAGGCTTATTGTTTTACCCTAGTGCAATGTTTCTAACTATATTTAGACCTGTAACCAATTTAAAAAAAAAATTAGTTCCGATGGAACGAAAAACCGAGGTCCCGTGAACACATTGGCGTGCACGTACAATATCCCTTGGAATTCAGTTGCTGCCCGGGCAAAACATCCCCTCATAGCACACTGTATGGCGTACGCCATAGCCCGGTGACAAAGGACACCTGACTAGTAGTTCTGATGGTTCGAAAAATCGAGGTCCCGTGTATACATTGACGTGCACTGAGCAGAGCCCTGGGCAGTTTGAATTCGATATAAGAGTAGGTAGCGCCGCTGTCCGCGCAAAATTTTCCTCAAAGCACACTGCATGCCCGTCTTTACTATCCCGGTTTAAGAGCAGAACAATTTCGTTTCATTTAATTCTATGCTATAAGGGGGGTCAGGTGGCTAAGTTGGTAAGTTGCTGGCTCGCTAGTCTGGAGGCCGGGAATGAATGAATGAATGAAATGGGGTTTAACGTCCTACGCTTAAGCACCTAACCTGGGCCAATTGAAGACGGGCATACGCCAACAGTGTGCTATGAGGGAAATTTTACCCGGGCAGCGGCGCTACGGCCTACTCTTATATCGAATTCCAACTGCCAAGGGATCTTTTACGTGCACTCCAATTTGTACAAGGGACCTCGGTTTTTCGTCCCATCCGAACGACTAGGCAGCTGTCCTTGTCAGGCCCTCCTTCTGCATCACTGACAAGGGGGAATCACGCCGGAAAATCGAGATGAACTTTCTCGGCCAATGCAGGGATCGAACACTCAACCTCCAGGCTAGCGAACCAGCGCCTTATCCACTTAGCCACCGTGATCCCCTGGAGGCCGGGTGTGCGATCCATGCATTGGCCATATAAAAAAATTTGCCCTGGTGCAATGTTTCTAACTATATTTAGACCTGTAACTTAGCGAGTTTTTGACCAATTTTAATATGTTTTTTCTTTAAGATACTTGATATAATTGATGACACGTGACGATGGATACCGTCATTTACCGTCATATACCAAAAATCCCCAAATTGACAAAAATGACTTTTAACTTCGCGCAAGCGCCACGCTGGAACCAAAGCTTTCAGGTTATATTTGCCCGGGTGCAGTGTATTTTGTAACTATATTTAGACCTATAAATTTGCGAATTTTTTACCAATACACATGACATGAATATGAAAGCTTTCATATCTGCATGGGACAGTAGCAGATCTAGTTAAGCTTTCATATATTCATATATGAAAGCTTATTGTTTCTGTTAAGATTATTATTCTTCCTATTATTATTAAGCTTTCATATGTATTTACATATGAAAGCTTATTGTTTCTGTTAAGATTATTATTCTTCCTATTATTAAGCTTTCATATATTCATATATGAAAGCTTATTGTTTTTGTTAAGATTATTATTATTATTATTATTTTTTTTTTTGGTGTTTTTCCTGCAAATCTTATATCTCAGAATGTAACCGTGGGATCTTTCTAAAACTTTGACCTACCCCCCAAGAATGGGTGGTGGCTTTGGAATAAATATATTTTCAAAAGTTTTACACATCCGAAATCACCGAAATTTACGAACAAATGCATTTGACCTACTTAGTTGTAACTTTTTGACTATTGGGCCTATTTTAATAATTCTTTTTTCTTTGAATACCTTGTAATATTTACTTCAAAACTGCTATTTCGGATTTTCCAATTTCGAAATTTCGCCCCGTTATTTTGAACCGGAAGTAAAATTCAAAATGCCAACTTCTTTAATAGCTGCACGATGTTTAACAAATTAAATATGTAAGTAGATGTTATCGATACGACTCAAAAACTATCTTTAGAAATTTTGTAAATTTTCTCCCCTTGGTGATATTAAGGATCAAATTTTTTAAAAAAATGGACGAAATATAGGTCAGATTGCCTTGAATTTTTTTTTGTACTAGCTACGACACTACTGATTCGTACACAAAAAATGGAGTTTGTAACCCAAACCGGAAGTGCTTCCATCTTGAAATGTGAAAAATAAATAAGTTTTTTTTGGTATTTTACTTACAGACATGGCAAATATATTTTTCGATTCCTTGTAGGAAGGCAAAAAAACGGTAGCGAAAACATTTTTGATTTCTGGCAAATCATGGACGCCATTTTGAATTGAAAATGACATATAGTAAAAAATCCTATTATTGGGCTTGAAAACATACACAATTGGTCGTGGCTTAGAGAGTGTGTCTCCTATTAACGAAATTAATACATTCCAGGATAGCCTGGCTCATGGTCGAGTGTTTGGTATTCTAATAAGGTGCTGGCTCGCTAGTCTGGAGGCCGGGTGTGCGATCCATGCATTGGCCATGAAATTTCACGTTGGTACCTAGGTACCCTGAAATTTTCAAGGTAATACCTGCATTTGTTGAAGTCGTTTGTTCTTGGCACCTGCCGTTCATCGGGGTTTTTTTTCAAAGTCAATTTACAGCTTCCATAAAAAAAAATTTGCCCTGGTGCAATGTTTCTAACTATATTTAGACCCGTAACTTAGCGAGTTTTTGACCAATTTTAATATGTTTTTTCTTTAAGATACTTGATATAATTGATGACACGTGACGATGAATACCGAAATTTACCAAACCCCGAAATATACCAAAAATCCCCAAATTGACAAAAATGACTTTTAACTTCGCGCAGGCGCCACGCTTGAACCAAAGCTTTCAGGTTATATTTGCCCGGGTGCAATGTATTTTGTAACTATATTTAGACCTATAAATTTGCGAATTTTTGACCAATACACATGACATGAATATGAAAGCTTTCATATCTGCATGGGACAGTAGCAGATCTAGTTAAGCTTTCATATATTCATATATGAAAGCTTATTGTTTCTGTTAAGATTATTATTCTTCCTATTATTATTAAGCTTTCATATGTATTTACATATGAAAGCTTATTGTTTCTGTTAAGATTATTATTCTTCCTATTATTAAGCTTTCATATATTCATATATGAAAGCTTATTGTTTTTGTTAAGATTATTATTATTATTATTATTATTTTTTTTGGTGTTTTTCCTGCAAATCTTATATCTCAGAATCTAACCGTGGGATCTTTCTAAAACTTTGACCTACCCCCCAAGAATGGGTGGTGGCTTTGGAATAAATATATTTTCAAAAGTTTTACACATCCGAAATCACCGAAATTTACGAACAAATGCATTTGACCTACTTAGTTGTAACTTTTTGACTATTGGACCTATTTTAATAATTCTTTTTTCTTTGAATACCTTGTAATATTTACTTCAAAACTGCTATTTCGGATTTTCCAATTTCGAAATTTCGCCCCGTTATTTTGAACCGGAAGTAAATTTCAAAATGCCAACTTCTTTAATAGCTGCACGATGTTTAACAAATTAAATATGTAAGTAGATGTTATCGATACGACTCAAAAAATATCTTTAGAAATTTTATAAATTTTCTCCCCTTGGTGATATTAAGGATCAAAGTTTTCAAAAAAATGGACGAAATATAGGTCAGATTGCCTTGAATTTTTTTTTGGTACTAGCTACGACACTACTGATTCGTACACAAAAAATGGAGTTTGTAACCCAAACCGGAAGTGCTTCCATCTTGAAATGTGAAAAATAAATAAGGCTTTTTTGGTATTTTACTTACAGACATGGCAATTATATTTTCCGACTCCTTGTAGGAAGGCAAAAAAACGGTAGCGAAAACATTTTTGATTTCTGGCAAATCATGGACGCCATTTTGAATTGAAAATGACATATAGTAAAAAATCCTATTATTGGGCTTGAAAACATACACAATTGGTCGTGGCTTAGAGAGTGTGTCTCCTATTAACGAAATTAATACATTCCAGGATAGCCTGGCTCATGGTCGAGTGTTTGGTATTCTAATAAGGTGCTGGCTCGCTAGTCTGGAGGCCGGGTGTGCGATCCATGAAATTTCACGTTGGTACCTAGGTACCCTGAAATTTTCAAGGTAATACCTGCATTTGTTGAAGTCGTTTGTTCTTGGCACCTGCCGTTCGTCGGGTTTTTTTTTTCAAAGTCAATTTACAGCTTCCATATAAAAAAATTTGCCCTGGTGCAATGTTTCTAACTATATTTAGACCTGTAACTTAGCGAGTTTTTGACCAATTTTAATATGTTTTTTCTTTAAGATACTTGATATAATTGATGACACGTGACGATGAATACCGTCATTTACCAAACCCCGAAATATACCAAAAATCCCCAAATTGACAAAAATGACTTTTAACTTCGCGCAAGCGCCACGCTGGAACCAAAGCTTTCAGGTTATATTTGCCCGGGTGCAATGTCTTTTGTAACTATATTTAGACCTATAAATTTGCGAATTTTTGACCAAAACACATGACATGAATATGAAAGCTTTCATATCTGCATGGGACAGTAGCAGATCTAGTTAAGCTTTCATATATTCATATATGAAAGCTTATTGTTTCTGTTAAGATTATTATTCTTCCTATTATTATTAAGCTTTCATATGTATTTACATATGAAAGCTTATTGTTTCTGTTAAGATTATTATTCTTCCTATTATTAAGCTTTCATATATTCATATATGAAAGCTTATTGTTTTTGTTAAGATTATTATTATTATTATTTTTTTTGGTGTTTTTCCTGCAAATCTTATATCTCAGAATCTAACCGTGGGATCTTTCTAAAACTTTGACCTACCCCCCAAGAATGGGTGGTGGCTTTGGAATAAATATATTTTCAAAAGTTTTACACATCCGAAATCACCGAAATTTACGAACAAATGCATTTGACCTACTTAAGTGTAACTTTCTGACTATTGGACCTATTTTAATAATTCTTTTTTCTTTGAATACCTTGTAATATTTACTTCAAAACTGCTATTTCGGATTTTCCAATTTCGAAATTTCGCCCCGTTATTTTGAACCGGAAGTAAAATTCAAAATGCCAACTTCTTTAATAGCTGCACGATGTTTAACAAATTAAATATATAAGTAGATGTTATCGATACGACTCAAAAAATATCTTTAGAAATTTTGTAAATTTTCTCCCCTTGGTGATATTAAGGATCAAAGTTTTCAAAAAAATGGACGAAATATAGGTCAGATTGCCTTGAATTTTTTTTTGTACTAGCTACGACACTACTGATTCGTGCACAAAAAATGGAGTTTGTAACCCAAACCGGAAGTGCTTCCATCTTGAAATGTGAAAAATAAATAAGGCTTTTTTGGTATTTTACTTACAGACATGGCAATTATATTTTCCGACTCCTTGTAGGAAGGCAAAAAAACGGTAGCGAAAACATTTTTGATTTCTGGCAAATCATGGACGCCATTTTGAATTGAAAATGACATATAGTAAAAAATCCTCATTATTGGGCTTGAAAACATACGCAATTGGTCGTGGCTTAGAGAGTGTGTCTCCACTAACGAAATTAATACATTCCAGGATAGCCTGGCTCATGGTCGAGTGTTTGGTATTCTAATAAGGTGCTGGCTCGCTAGTCTGGAGGCCGGGTGTGCGATCCATGAAATTTCACGTTGGTACCTAGGTACCCTGAAATTTTCAAGGTAATACCTGCATTTGTTGAAGTCGTTTGTTCTTGGCACCTGCCGTTCGTCGGGTTTTTTTTTTTCAAAGTCAATTTACAGCTTCCATATAAAAAAATTTGCCCTGGTGCAATGTTTCTAACTATATTTAGACCTGTAACTTAGCGAGTTTTTGACCAATTTTAATATGTTTTTTCTTTAAGATACTTGATATAATTGATGACACGTGACGATGAATACCGTCATTTACCAAACCCCGAAATATACCAAAAATCCCCAAATTGACAAAAATGACTTTTAACTTCGCGCAAGCGCCACGCTGGAACCAAAGCTTTCAGGTTATATTTGCCCGGGTGCAATGTCTTTTGTAACTATATTTAGACCTATAAATTTGCGAATTTTTGACCAAAACACATGACATGAATATGAAAGCTTTCATATCTGCATGGGACAGTAGCAGATCTAGTTAAGCTTTCATATATTCATATATGAAAGCTTATTGTTTCTGTTAAGATTATTATTCTTCCTATTATTATTAAGCTTTCATATGTATTTACATATGAAAGCTTATTGTTTCTGTTAAGATTATTATTCTTCCTATTATTAAGCTTTCATATATTCATATATGAAAGCTTATTGTTTTTGTTAAGATTATTATTATTATTATTTTTTTTGGTGTTTTTCCTGCAAATCTTATATCTCAGAATCTAACCGTGGGATCTTTCTAAAACTTTGACCTACCCCCCAAGAATGGGTGGTGGCTTTGGAATAAATATATTTTCAAAAGTTTTACACATCCGAAATCACCGAAATTTACGAACAAATGCATTTGACCTACTTAAGTGTAACTTTCTGACTATTGGACCTATTTTAATAATTCTTTTTTCTTTGAATACCTTGTAATATTTACTTCAAAACTGCTATTTCGGATTTTCCAATTTCGAAATTTCGCCCCGTTATTTTGAACCGGAAGTAAAATTCAAAATGCCAACTTCTTTAATAGCTGCACGATGTTTAACAAATTAAATATATAAGTAGATGTTATCGATACGACTCAAAAAATATCTTTAGAAATTTTGTAAATTTTCTCCCCTTGGTGATATTAAGGATCAAAGTTTTCAAAAAAATGGACGAAATATAGGTCAGATTGCCTTGAATTTTTTTTTGTACTAGCTACGACACTACTGATTCGTGCACAAAAAATGGAGTTTGTAACCCAAACCGGAAGTGCTTCCATCTTGAAATGTGAAAAATAAATAAGGCTTTTTTGGTATTTTACTTACAGACATGGCAATTATATTTTCCGACTCCTTGTAGGAAGGCAAAAAAACGGTAGCGAAAACATTTTTGATTTCTGGCAAATCATGGACGCCATTTTGAATTGAAAATGACATATAGTAAAAAATCCTCATTATTGGGCTTGAAAACATACGCAATTGGTCGTGGCTTAGAGAGTGTGTCTCCACTAACGAAATTAATACATTCCAGGATAGCCTGGCTCATGGTCGAGTGTTTGGTATTCTAATATTTCAAAAATTCGAATTTCTCCTTTGACGTTTTCTGTGCCGACAAGGTTGTTTTCGAGGTTAGTGGTTTTGACTTCGCGCATGCGCTACGCTAGAACCAAAGGTATGATGTCTACCAAACTCTGCCCCCCCCACTTGCCACGTTGGTACCTACAAGTCCTAAAATTTTCAGATCGATACCTGCATTCCTTCAAGTCGTTTACATGTGAGGAGGCTGATTTTTTTCTCGTTTTTTTTTAAGTAAATTCCCGCACTCCGTATTTTTTGCCTATTTTTCGAATGTTTTTAGACTAACAAGTCACCTTTTCGTGCGCTACGTTTGAGGCCCCATATCTCGGCCGCTATGGGTTTGAATCCATATGTTTTGATCGGGATCGATAGCTTGGACACTTCCCTCCGTCGTATAAAAAGTTTGGACCCCTGACCCTAACCACGGTCACGTGACAGGGTGTCAAACATGGCTTCCCAAAACGAAGGGCCATGTTTGCTGCCTTATAGCTCGGCCCCTATGGGTTCGAATCAAATGTGTTGGCTGGGAATAATAGCCTTGACATTTCTCTCCATTGTATTAAAAGTTGGTAGATCTCACCCGAATGCCATGCACGCGCTACGATATTTAAGAGTGCCCGGGCGGGTCTCGAGGCTTGGTATTCAAAGGTTAAATCTCTGGAATTTCTAGCGGTTGCCTGTGCCGCGATGATATTTATCACATATTAAAAGGAGAGAATATTCAGATATCAAGAACGAAAATAAATCGATAAAATACGGCAACTTTTCAAGTGGGGGTGGGTTTATAATTTATTTTCATTGTTCCCGGAATCTGACTCATTTCCATTTTTGATATGCGATAGCTAGAATCTCAAAGTACAATCTTTGCAAACTTGAAGGCAAACGGACCACTGAAACGTTGCCTGGGCAGTGCAAATCTATCCCGTCGCGAAAATCTGCATTCGGGAAAACCTCGATGGATGATACTATGACCGGACGTTTTATGACCTTGACACATACATGATATACATAGTATTAAAATCCTTATGAAATATTTAAATCATTTACTGCTATAATATGAAATATCACTTATTCTTCAGTCAAATAAAAATCGGTCACCGGGTGCTGTACAACTTCAAGAACCCTGCGACCATTTTACACTTTCTATTGCCAGAAAATATTTGTTTTACTAGTCTAATTCAAGTTTAAAAATAAACAATATTTTTTCTGAAAATCAATGTCGAGATTTAGTGTATTATATATGATACAATGGGCCATAGCCCAGAGGTCGGGTGTTCGATCCCTGCATTGGCCGAGAAAATTCATCTCGATTTTACCGTACTCCACAAGGGAAAAAAAGTTTTTTTTTGCCCTAGCAGCGCCACAAATTCTTCGATTAACCTGTTTTTTTGGCACAATGTGCCCATTTACTAGCCCTAATTTTGAGTAATGGTCCCATCTGATTCCGATGAAAAACAAAAGTTATGGCCAAAAAACCGATTTTACGGCTTTTTTCGCCGATTTAGAGACTAAAAGAGTTTTTTAGAATTTTGAAATTGCAAACGACAAGATAAAGTCATTTTGGTAGTCTCATGTGATGGGTATGAGTCTTCTGCACCGATGCGTATTGGGTTTGATTTTTTTCAAAATGGCGGACTATATTTTTGAGACTGTCAAAGTTTTGATGTTCTGAGACTGCTGAGGCATCATTGCGGGGTATTTTTTTAAAAAAAATTAATACTGGTCGGATGCGCCGCGATGAGGTTAGTAACATATCAAAAGGAGAACATGATCGAATAAAAATTCGAAAAAATATGGCCATTTTTCACGAAAAACAAAAGTTGCTGGGTCGGCTTGGGTTCGAATTTTTTAGGCCATGTGCCCGTATTAGAAATCACTTGAATTTTTTATTTGTGCTAGCTAACATCCCAAGGCACAATCTCTGAAAAGTTTCAAGAAATTCCGACAACACTAACTCTGCTTAAACACGCTCGCGCAAATAGGCCTATTTTTTGCCTATTTTCCGATTTTTTTTTAGACTAACAAGTCACTTTTTTGTGCGGTACGTTTGAGGCTCTATATCTCGGCCGCTATGGGTTCGAATCGAGATGTTTTGGTCGGGATCGATAGCTTGGACACTTCCCTCCATAGTATCAAAAGTTGGGACCCCTGACCCTAACTACGGTCACGTGCAGGGTGTCAAACATGGTTTCTCAAAACGAAGGGCCATGTTTGCTGCCTTTTAGCTCGGCCCATATGGGTTCGAATCAAAATGTGTTGGCTGGGAATAATAGCCTTGACAATTCTCTCCATTGTATAAAAAGTTGGCAGCTCTCACCCGAATGCCATGCACGCGGCACGATATTCGCGCATGCGCACAGCTGGAACCAATAGCACCAGCGGTACCAAACTCTGGTCCCACCCTGCTCTCGCTGGTGCCTAGGTGTCCTTTAACTTTCAGCTTGATAACTGCAGTCCTTCTAGTCGTTTACATCTGAGACTCACCGAACATGAAAAGCATTTTTCAACGATGTACCCGCACCCCCACCTGTAAACGTCCCGAAGGGTGCCCGGGCGGGTCTCGAGGCTTGGTATTCAAAGGGTATATCCACCCCACCGAGTCGCTGCGTCACGTCAAAATGGCCGCCCGGGGACCGGAAGTGGGCGAAACGGGTCCATGAAGTGAAGTTTGACCCTACCTTGACCTTAGAGGGCCACGTGGCATGGAAAGGGTCATAACCCTAGATGGACTCATTAATGACCTTTCGTGTGAGAGCTTGACCTTTGATCTGACCTTTGACCTTGGGGTCGAAAAATCCCCAAACTTAGGTACCGTCCAGAAAATCTGCATCAAGGTCAAGGTCACGACCCACAAGCCCGTCGACGGGGCTGTCCCTGAGGTCAAGGTGATGACCTTGGCTGACCTTTACTGGCCTCAGAGATCAATCCCGTGTTTTGTGCATTTCCCGTTTTTTGTGCATTTCACGGCATCGCGTCGCGGCGGCTCAATTTTTACTCCAACCGTCTGAAAGTTTAATACAACCTGCGCAGGTTGTATCAATTTTTCAGACGATTTGAATAAAAATTGAGCCCGGGATTGAAGTTCCGCTTTTTCGCTGTGCATTACTCCTATTTTGATCCGACTAAATTTTCTTTTGTATTTTTCCCATCATGTTTATAAGGTAAGTGTAATTTTTTTAGATACCTGATGACATATGACCCTCGACATGTGACCGGAAATGACTAATCATATGAAAGCTTTCATATCTGCTTTATCCACAAATCGGATTTCTCAGAATCTACTCATAGGATCTTTCTGAAACTTTTACCTACCCCCCCAAAAATGGGTGGTGGCTGTTGGGTAAATATATTTTCAAAACGTTTTTCGCATCCGAAATCACCGAATTTTACGAACAAATGCATTTGGTGTGAGAACGGGACAAATTTTTCGAATTTTAACCAGTTTACTGTAATGTAATATCGTATAATTCACAGGACTTATTCGGATATGCAATAGCCAAACGCAGGATAAAATATATTGTGTGTTATGTGGTTGTAAACATTATAAATTAGGAAAAGTTCAGTCCTTCTTTGTGTTTGATGAACTCATGTCAGGTAAAAACTAGACAGTCAACGCTTCACCTGAGTAATCTGTTCATCATTTGATTGTGTGTATAATTCACTATACCAGGTTACGTTTACTAGGAAAATGAAAGGTGGAAGCAAGCAGAATAATAAAAGAACAAGGGGTGACCTTTCAGCTAGTACTTCTGATAGTATAAATGACTTCCTCGACTCAGTACTCCAAGATGAAGATTCTGTAAAATCTCTTGTAGCCGAACTACTGAAACATGAAACCATTATGAAACGGATCATAGCTGTGATAGAACCAGAAATTAGCAAGCATATCGACAGTCGTATTGACGAATTAGATCAAAGGTTAGGTGATCTCGAACAGTATTCTCGACGTACTTGTCTGAAATTCTCCGGAATCCCTGAAACTCCCAACGAAAGTACCGACGAAATCGTTCTAACATTAATAAACAATGCCATCCTTACTAAAGAAGACTGTCATAAACTTACAGAACAGAACATTGGTAGAACCCATAGAGTTGGCCCCAAAGCGGAGGGACGAAATCGGGACATTATAGTGCGCTTTATCAGTTATAGGCATAGGGCCAGTGTGTACGGCAACAAAAAAAATCTGAAAGCTTACAACAGTAAAAGGCGTCACAAAACCTATATTAATGAGGCTCTGACAAGAAAGAGATCACAGTTATATTCAAAAACAAGAGAACTATTCAAAACAAAAAAGATCAAAAACTGTTGGACTTACGATAGAAGAATTTATGTCAGACCCCTCTCGGACGAGAAGAACATCTTAATCAACAAAGAAAGTGATCTTCGTCCGTTTATTATTTTAACCATACCACAAGAAGAGTTAACGGTAAATCAAGCGACAGCTAATGGTCAAGGGCAACATTCAGTATTTAGTACTTCAACGATAGAAGATATGAATCAATCGGAGTTGCTAGAGTCAACGGAAAATCAAGCGACAGCTACAGGTCATCGCCAACAATCCCTCTTAGACATGGGTGTAGTAATAGGGTCATCTTCTACTCCTGCACCAAGTACTCAAACTTAGAATAGTTTCGCACTGAACAATCGATGTGTGTTAGGCTCTCGTTCTATATACATCATCAATAGTGTCCATGTCTCCTGTTTAAACGACAGTAAGTCTTTAGAATTAATTTCATTTTAAAGTTTGGCCCTCATATATTATAACCAATAAGTTAAAGGGACTACATGGCACAGCTTACAACAAATCGGCCTGTAAAGTACCCCAACGATGTTTGCTTTTCCTACTATTTATATATATTATTAAATATGCATTGTGCAAGAGCTAAATCTGCCTATTTCTGGTCTTTCTTTGGGCATGTAATGTAATCTAGTATATAGGTCAGACTTTATTTAGCTTATCCTGACCATAATCAATTCTCAATGAATTAATTTGACTGAAACTTTAAGCGGATTCCCTTTGCACTGTCTATATTTTAACTGTTATAGCTTGAACTGTGAGTTCTTAATCTTATCTCTCATAATGTAATAATAATAATGTTTTATTAAGTAATATTTTACGAATGATAAGAAATACAAAACAGAAAATTCGTACTGGTCACATTAACGTTTTGTATTATTTCGAGTAGTTAGTACAGTATTGGACTTAAACATTCAGCGGACCCCCTTTACACTGTCTATACATGTATTACATTTTGTACATCTTCCGAAGAGCTAGTTAATGTATTTGACTTAAACATTCAGCGGATTCCGTTTGCACTGTCTATATTTTAACTGTTATAGTTTGAACTGTCAGTTCTTTATCGAATCTCCGATCATGTATCTTTAATAATAATAATGTTTTATTAAGTAATATTGTATGAATGATAACACATACAGAACAGATAAGTCGTAGTGATCACATTAACGTTTTGTACCCCTTCCGAAGAGCTAATTTATGTATTTGAAGGACAAAAATGCAAAATTGAGAATAGAGGGGGGGGGGTATCGAGCTTTTGCTAAGCCGTCAACCTATTTGAGCATAACATAACTTTCAGGTTAAATTATGCTTGTCTAGAAACAGGTATTCTTTAATTGAAACGATGCAATTTTATAGTGTTACTAGTTTAGTTTTTATCTATACCACGCCAAAGAAATGTTAATATTGACAAATAAGATACGATACCTATTATTTAAAATACCCCATTCGCTACATGCATAAATCTTAAGAAGATTTTGCGCTATCTTCACTTTAATAGCATACAAGTACACGGGACTTGTTTATCGTAAGCGAGCCCAGACGCATTATTAAACTTTTAACCTTTTTATTTTACATGTATTTAAACTGTCTTAGCGATAACAGTAATAAATAGATTAACAAATCAATCCAACTATCCCGGATCTCGCACGAGCCATTCATTGTGCGTGCACGTTACACCGACCACGTGAATAACAGTACACGGTCACGTGTACAAGGCAACAACAAATAAGCTTCCATCAGCTTATTAAAGCGGGCATACCATCTGACCGCTTTTGTAAAGTAGTTTGTATATATGTTTCATTATGTTCGTCTTCAAAAAATGTATATATGTTTTTCTATAGATTATTACACATTAACCCAAACATAATAGATAATTATTTTTCTGTATTGTCTTTCATCCATTATTTTACCGATCCATACAGTAGCATTGACAACCAATACTTATCGCTTTTATTGTATTATTATCATTATTTAATCATTGACAACCAATATTTATCGTTTATATTGTATTATTACCATTATTTAATCAACGAATTTGATATTACTTTTACCTTTGTTATCCCTTCACTTCTTTTACAGTGTGGTGACATTGAACAAAACCCCGGCCCTAAAAATCTTACTATAGTTCATCTGAATACAAGGAGCATCCGTAATAAAATTGATTTAATTGCTTCCGAGTTTGATAGCTATGACATTATCTCGATATCCGAATCGTGGTTAGATTGTAGTATTGTAACAGTGCGTATTGACAAAATATGCACGTATATTTTATTTTAGATATTTTATTTTTATGCAATTTAGAGAATGTATATTTTATAGATTATATAGTCTATTTTAAATGTATATATGTTTATTAAAGACGTCGAGTCTATATTGCATAAACCAACCTTGACGCTGATTTGGTGTCAATAGATCTTAAGCATATTATATAATTGTATACTGATATAGAAGAACTTGAATAGAGGGTCCTTTATTGGTTGTTTATTTTAAAGTAATTAGGTAAGACTAATGGTGACAGCTTAAACTTTTAAAACAATAGCTAGGATTAAACTGACGCTATTACTCGGGTAGTCGTTACCTGACATATTAAGTCAAGCGAGTCTAGATCCGGCCAATCAGATTTCGTATCGAGTAATGGGCGTCTTCCATAAATATTCTTCCACCAATCAAAAATGAGTTTAATCCAACACGTGGCATCCCTAATATCTGCCGGGATTTTTGGAAGATATAAATATCTAGCTAAACTTTCACCATTATCTCCCCTCCCACATCAATATACTCGGCAACGAACTAGCCGACAAATTAGCCAAAGAGGGGATGTCACTAAACGATTTAGAATATTTAGAATATAGCAACCAGGAATTCATAAGTATAGCCAAAAACAAAATTAAAAACTCATGGAAAGACCGTCTAAAACAAGAAAATACTCATCGCTATCAAATAGACAGCAATCTTGTCGATAAGGTCTATAACAATCATCCTTCAATTAAAATATGCAAACTAATCACTAGATTTAAAACTATCAACGTAATTAAAGACTACACCTACACACCAATTAAATGCCCGTGTGGACAAATTGCAACCACGTCACATCTGCTAATTAACTGCAAACACCTAAACAATGAACGACTACCAATGATTAACAAACTTACGGAAAGAGGAATTACCCACTGTCTTAAATCTCTCCTATCTCCACATCCTAATAATAGATACTGGACTTCCCAGCTAATCTGGGACTTCATCGATGATATAGGAATGACCAAGAATATATAATATACAACACTAATCAACTACATCACTTTCAATAGGGTGAAATCGTAAAAACGTCCCCAACCAGGGAAGCGCTAATCACCCTACAAAATAACTAAATAAATAAACCTCGTAATCTTCACACAAAGTAGGATGGCTGAGTAAAAACGTCCTCTAGAAGGAAGCCCATCCATCCTACAAATGATACCAAAACAAATTTAAATAATTAAACTTCATTAAAATATAAATAAACAAACGAATCTCCATACATAGTAGAGTGGTTGAGTAAAAACGTCCTCACGAAGGAAGCCCAACCATCCTACACCCGTATAACAATCACACCATGTAATTTGACGTAATATCCCTACTAGCTCGACTAAATAAGCATTGATTGCAGATCTTACTTAGCCTCTTATATGAAATATTGTAAATTTTATCAACTATGAATAAAAGATTTTCTTTATTTTAAAGCATTGATTATAGATCATATATAAGTAACTAAATATGAATTATTGTATTTAAATTATTACTGTATAAAAATAAAAAGATCACTATAACTATTATATATGCCATAAACACTTCTTTCTCTATAACTACTATTATTATTATTCTTATTATTATGATTATCATTATTATTATTCTTTTTTACTTGAACCCCCCCCCCCCCCCCCCCCGAAGCCTAAATAGACGAAAAAAAAACCGAATCTATAAGACCAGATACTCTCTTTTCTCTCTCTCTCTTTTCAGGTACTGGATTCTTCCTTCAGAGAACCAACAACAAAGGAATGAACTACAAGAAACAAAGATGAACCAACACCACCATACCGGACAACAAACCCAAATGGAAGGAAGAATGGACCAGGACTAATACTCACCAACAAGCCCCAAGGAAGAGTTGCACCGCCCTGCCATTCAACCGGACAGAACGACCAGACCAACCAAATCGACCAAATATATATATATATATGTACATAATATGTCTATGTCTGTTTTGTCAAATGTCTATGTCTATGTTCGTATAAATGTTTGTCCTCGTCCATGTCTTTCTTATCACATGATAAACTTAATTAACTTTCTGTTTGTACATATTATATATATATAAAAATATTTTCTTTTATCCAATCAATCCACTATGTAATTTTATCACTTTGTATATGTAACATGTAATTGTCTGCGATATCACCTCGGTGGAAGCGGACGTAAAATAAAGCTATTTCAACAATTCACCATTATCTTCACTTAATAAATTACTTTGAAACGACAATATTGGATCTCTCTTATATTCAGGTAAGCCTCTATGTATATTTTAATTGTTTAAACTTTATATATATTTTATTCTAACCTTTGACTTAGAATTATATCCTTTTATATCGGATAAATACGATTAGTAGAATCGAGTATTACATTAATAGATATTTCTACATCTACGTAAAATATATATTTAATAAAACGGAAAAGTACGTTTGTCGACGAAATACTTGTTTAAATATGTTTCAATAATAGATAATTAGTGTCTAAAATAATTAGAAATGGTTCGCGCTAAATTAAACGGAAAAGTAAGGATTTACATGATTTATTACTTGTTTAACTTCTAGCGAATATTTTACAATATATATTTTTAATAGACGGAAAAGTACTATATATTCGATAGATTACTTGTTTATTAAAGAATAGTGTTATTTAGATTATTTGAAATAATTAGTAACTAAAAAGTACAGTATATTTTATTATCGATTAATACTTATTGCTAAATATAGAATAAAGATTTAATAGTTATATTTAATAAAGATTTAATAGTTATATTTAATGAAGTTCGTATATTTAATTAATTCGACATCAGTAATTTGTACCTCTTCACAAGCGAGTTAGCTCTATTATATTACATTGAAATTATATATATTAATATTGTTATTATATGCTACACCACCCTATGTATATATATATTATTATAAGCTACACCATCCTTTACATAGTATTTATGTTATATTGTTATTAATGTTTGAATTTGAATAATGATCATCTTCACTTAATAAATTACTTTGAAACGACAATATTGGATCTCTCTTATATTCAGATTTAAAAACCACCAAAAGCCCACTATTACAATTGGGGAGATGTTTTAAGATCCTGACTGATGTCGAAACAAGGAGTTGATCCAGATAATTTTCCAAGATATCCGTTAAGAAACAAAGAAACAGAGAAAACATGGCAACTTTCCGAAGAACAGGAAGTTTTGGTCGGCCAGGTGACAGAATTCAGAAGAATATAAAATGGCAAAAAAGACCACACCGAACGAAAGAAGATTTAAGAATAGAGTGGCAGTTTGAAAAACTAACACATTTGTAAAAAAAGGTATTGCTGTGCGCGTTGAAATATCTGTTTATATCGTCAATTAGCCAGAATGAATTGTAAATATTGTGTGTTTCTATGGTAACGGAGTTTTATATATTAATATGTTTTAAAAATAATTCGTCGAATGTAGAAACAAGCAGTGAGATTATAAGATGAATTTAGATATTACAAAAATACGCAACAACCTATGAGAGCAACCTTATACTGTGGTAGTGTGAAAGAAGTCAAATGAATTTTCAAGAACGAAATACAAATTACTGTAAACCTTGTTTGTATAATAACGTCAGTGGCTATTCCCTCATCCCTCCTATATCTGTTAGTCTTAACGAAATGTAGCAAGCTAAACAATTATAGATTCGTCTATGTTTATTAGTGCTAGAATTGTTGGTCTGATCAACCAATGTTTCAACAAAAAAAAAATCAGCTTGCTACGTATCCTAAATATCTTTCATTTCATTTTTTGCTATGTGTTTTTTTCCCCCTCAAAACTATGGATAATTTTAATGTTTTAATTGATAATTTTCCTACCCCGTCTACGCCACTGATGTAATACTACGCATTTATTGGTTGTTTACACTTATAGTTTTTAGCATTATTAAATCTTGATTATCGCCCTTTTTGTTAAGAAATTCTATTGACGTCATTGATAACATTACGACGTATTTACGTCACACCATTCAGTTAGCAGACGACTGCCTCCCGAGGCGGTCTACATTTTCTTTGCTTCATTGTGTTGGGTTGTTTGTGCGTTTTCTTGTACGAGTAAATATGTTCAATCTTGAGTGAAGTCTGTGTTGCTTCAGACCCGGGACTGTACAGCGCAGTGGACGCTTACGGCTAGCCCCCGGATCCATTCACTCTTTTTTGAATTGTTGTTTTATTGTTTGTTTCGTTTGCTGTTTCGGAGTATGCTGTCTTGTCGTTGTATTTGTCCTTTTTGTAAATCATATGTGGCGCAGTCCCCCTGCACTAACTATTAAAGGTTAAACCAATCTTTGGCATTATTGATATATCACGTTTCACAAAACTATACGTACTATATTCGCGCAATAGCCGTTTAGATTCATATTTTTTTCATTTTTTGTTATTCTTTTTAAATTGTGGAAACGCAAATTATGTAAAACGTCAATAATTTTAAAAGTAACGTCCGGATATTCTTGTGTACAATTAACTGTTTTGAATTTACCATTATGTGGGAATTATTGGGATATTATACACCCTGATAACATTAATAACTTTTTCATTAATTTTTCTATGTCCCCTACCCTTACTGTGGACATGCCAAATTTTAAAGTCACCAATAAAATTACAGGTGATATAATTAGACCTAGACATAAAATTCAACTGTCCTTGTACCAGGCTTATAAACTTAAATTTTTTTTATCTCATTCATTTACGACATATCTGTTGCTTGAGCATGGTTATACATCGGTTATATTACCACAAAATTATGCCTAAATACCATGTTTCCCATTCATTTTCTGATGTTGTAATTAGCTCAAACCGTTTCCTATTTTGTATCCCGATAAATATTTTAAGTATATTATGTATCTATATTTTTATTGTGTATATTATTTACTACTTTTTGTGTATATTATGTATCCCTAATTTTTGTTTTTAATTAAGGTCAATGTGACTTTTTTTTTCGGTATTTAGCCATATTTCGCTAATTTAAATTTTGACACAAAATTTTTCACGGACGAGGGGTATTGTAACAGTGCATATTGACAAAATATGCACGTATATTTTATTTTAGATATTTTATTTTTATGCAATTTAGAGAATGTATATTTTATAGATTATATAGTCTATTTTAAATGTATATATGTTTATTAAAGACGTCGAGTCTATATTGCATAAACCAACCTTGACGCTGATTTGGTGTCAATAGATCTTAAGCATATTATATAATTGTATACTGATATAGAAGAACTTGAATAGAGGGTCCTTTATTGGTTGTTTATTTTAAAGTAATTAAGTAAGACTAATGGTGACAGCTTAAACTTTTAAAACAATAGCTAGGATTAAACTGACGCTATTACTCGGGTAGTCGTTACCTGACATATTAAGTCAAGCGAGTCTAGATCCGGCCAATCAGATTTCGTATCGAGTAATGGGCGTCTTCCATAAATATTCTTCCACCAATCAAAAATGAGTTTAATCCAACACGTGGCATCCCTAATATCTGCCGGGATTTTTGGAAGATATAAATATCTAGCTAAACTTTCACCATTATTGTCTGTGATATCACTTAAGTGGAAGCAGACGTTAAACACCAAAAGAAGAAGAAGAAGAAGGTTTCACCATTATCTTCACTTAATAAATTACTTTGAAACGACAATATTGGATCTCTCTTATATTCAGGTAAGCCTCTATGTATATTTTAATTGTTTAAACTTTATATATATTTTATTCTAACCTTTGACTTAGAATTATATCGGATAAATACGATTAGTAGAATCGAGTATTACATTAATAGATATTTCTACATCTACGTAAAATATATATTTAATAAAACGGAAAAGTACGTTTGTCGACGAAATACTTGTTTGTTTAAATATGTTTCAATAATAAATAATTAGTGTCTAAAATAATTAGAAATGGTTCGCGCTAAATTAAACGGAAAAGTAAGGATTTACATGATTTATTACTTGTTTAACTTCTAGCGAATATTTTACAATATATATTTTTAATAGACGGAAAAGTACTATATATTCGATAGATTACTTGTTTATTAAAGAATAGTGTTATTTAGATTATTTGAAATAATTAGTAACTAAAAAGTACGGTATATTTTATTATCGATTAATACTTGTTGCTAAATATAGAATAAAGATTTAATAGTTATATTTAATAAAGATTTAATAGTTATATTTAATGAAGTTCGTATATTTAATTAATTCGACATCAGTAATTTGTACCTCTTCACAAGCGAGTTAGCTCTATTATATTAAATTGAAATTATATATATTAATATTGTTATTATATGCTACACCACCCTATGTATATATATATTATTATAAGCTACACCATCCTTTACATAGTATTTATGTTATATTGTTATTAATGTTTGAATTTGAATAATGATCATCTTCACTTAATAAATTACTTTGAAACGACAATATTGGATCTCTCTTATATTCAGATTTAAAAACCACCAAAAGCCCACTATTACAGTATTCCTGATAGTAAAGTCTCCATTTCATCTTACCATGCACCTGTTCGAAAAGATCGCACTACACACTCAGGTGGGGGGGGGGGGGGGGGTAGCCGTATATATAAAAGACACTCTAGCTTACAAGAGACGCGCTGACTTGGAAGTTGACGGAACAGAGGGCATCTGGTTAGAAATACATAGTTACAATAATAAATTCTTATTGGGTACATTTTACAGACCCCCTTATAGTACAACAGATATTAACTACTCTATTTTCAATTCATTTAACTTGGCACTCACTGATGATATTCCACAATGTTTTATCTTAGGTGACTTTAATATTGATTTTTTTCAGCGTTTTTAATTCTTTTATCCACGAGGCCATTAATATTTTTGATCTTAAACAAATGATAACTTCGCCTACCCGATACAGTGATAATGGGAAAAACACGTTATTAGATTTAATTTTGACAAATTGCCCCATTTATGTCTCCAAAGCTGAATGCCTCGATAACTTCTCTCGCGACCACCGCCCCGTGTACTGTCAACTTTCATTTCAGAGTCCACAAAAACGATCCTTTAAACGACTAATTTGGGATTATGGGAAAATGAATACTGATGCACTTCAACAAAAAATCCACAGTACTGACTGGGACACACTCCTTACTAACAATACGGTAGATGAGTCATGTAGTAAATTTACAAGTGAATTAATAACTGTAGCAAAGAATTATATTCCAAACAAATTAGTAACCATTAGACCACGAGATATGCCGTGGATGAATAATAGCATAAGGAAGTTAAGTAAATTGAAAAATAAAATCCACAAAAAAGCTAAGAAGTCAGATTTGGCAGACCACTGGGCACTTTTTTGTAAGACAAGAAATCAATATATATCTTTAATTCGGAAATGTAAAAGTGAATATTATGAAAGTTTAGATAACAAAATTAACGATGTCAATGACCTTGGATCAAAGTCCTGGTGGCAGGTAGTCAACTCATTTGTAAGAACTACGGGTTCATCGAACCATGACATACCTCCTATAACAACAAATACTGGCACAGCATTCACACCTAAAGAAAAGGCAAACGCACTCAACACTTATTTTGCTGAGCAATCCAAACTTAATGATCTTAATCACCCACTGCCATTAATTAACCGAAATATCAACAGTATAACTAATATAATTCTACAGCCGAATGAAGTTAAAGACATTTTTGACTCTATCGATACTTCTAAATCCTCTAGCCCTGATCATATTAGCGGAAAATTATTAAAATCTATATCTAAAGAAAGTTCTAATCCATTGTGTACTCTGTTTAATCATTCCCTTAAGTGTGCTACCTTCCCGTTGATCTGGAAACATGCTAATGTCGTAGCCCTACATAAAAACGGTTACACGGATATATGTTCCAACTATCGCCCGATATCATTACTTTCGATAATAAGTAGAATCCTTGAACGTTGTATTTATAAGCATGTCTTTAACTTCCTTCTAGACAACAATACACTTACAAAATTTCAAAGTGGTTTTATGAAAGGAGACTCTACTATCTATCAACTTCTAGACTTAAATGATTTTTATTGTAATGCAATCGATAAAGGTTATTATACGAGAACGGTGTTCTGTGACATCAGCAAAGCACTCGATAGGGTTTGGCATGCTGGGCTCCGTCTTAAGCTTGATGCTGTTGGGGTCCGAGGCACATTGTACAGTTGGTTTAAAAGTTATATTACTGGTCGATCACAGTGCGTTGTTCTGGACAATGTCGCCTCGGAGTCATCATTCATCACTTCCGGTGTTCCACAGGGCTCCGTTCTCGGACCGCTTCTATTTTTAATCTATATTAATGATATCATTGAAAATATTCAATCAAATATCAAATTGTTTGCTGATGACACGTCTCTCTACTTACAGATAAAAGATCCGTCAGAAAGTGCGAAAATAATGAATTCGGATATCGAGAGAATCAACGTTTGGTCCAAAAAATGGCTAGTTTCCTTCAACCCCACAAAAACAGAATCACTAACAATATCTACCAAACCACACAATGACACACCACCACGTTTCATGGATACTGTTAAAATAATTGATGTACAAATCCACAAGCACTTGGGTCTTTTCTTCCACCACAAACTTAAATGGGATATCCATATAAATAATATTTGTAATAAAGTATCAAAATTAATCAATTGTTTAAGATCCCTAAAGTACAGGTTAAATAGAAAATCTCTTTTTATAATTTACAATTCCTTTATACTACCGCATTTCGACTACGCGGACATTATTTGGGACAATTGCACTGACCACCTAGCGAACCAACTAGAACACCTTCAGCTTGATGCCTTACGCACTATCTGTGGGGCTGTAAAGGGAACTAGCCACCGTTTACTCTACCTCGAAACTGGTATTACTCCTTTGAATGAAAGAAGAAAAAGACACAAATTACACACATTATATAAAATTATTAATGGAACGGTTCCAAATTATTTATCAAACCACATTAAATTAAAAACATCACCATATAATCTTAGAAATAAACCAGAATTAGATGAAATATTCTGCAGAACATCCATCTATTATAATTCATTCTTTCCATCAGCTATCCGACTCTGGAACAACCTAAATCCGTCTATAACAAATGTCTTATCACTTTCGAAATTTAATAAAGAACTCTCTAAACATGATCCGAAAATACCTCCTTTTTATTATATTGGCAAACGAAAAAATCAAATTATACATACTAAACTAAGACTAGGCTGCAGCAATCTAAATTTTCACAAATTTATAAGACATATTTAAGATACTCCTGAATGTTTATGTAGTAATACAATAGAAGATCCTTATCACTATCTCCTTATATGTTCCTTGTATTCAGGTGCTCGTCATAGAACAATCGACACTCTACCACAAACACAACAAAACATTAAAGTGCTACTATATGGATCGGAAACACTATCATATAACGAAAACGTTTCAGTATTTAACCAAACACAAAATTTCATTGAACAAACCGAAAGATTTGCATTTTAAAAAAATAGCTGATTTTAATTATTTAAAACTTATATTTTTACTGGGTTGTGTATACATATATATATATATATATATAATTTCCTTTGTATCTATTCTCTTATTTTTTTTCCTTCTTTGTTTTTCAATAAATTGTAATATAATGTAATTGATTGTAATATAGTGTAATTGATTGTAATATAATATAATTGATTTTAATAAAATGTAATTGATCTTAATATAGTGTTATTGATTGTAATATAATATAGTTGATTGTAATATATTGTAATATAATTTATTGTAACCGGGAGAGGGCTTTATATAGGCTTTGCCTGTTCCCCAACTTTCAGTTTTCTGAATAAATATTGTTTATATAAAAAATTTTTTTGACCTACTTTGCTGTAACTGTGTGACTATTTCACCTATTTTACTAATTCTTTTTTCCTTGAATACCTTGACTCCTTCAAATCTGCAATTTCGGATTTTCGAATTTCGAAAATTCGTCGCTGTGATTTCGAGCCGAAAGTAATAATCAAAATAACAACTTCTTTAATAGTTGCACGATTTTTATGGAATTTGGTATGTAAGTAGATCTCGCTCATGCGACTTTAAAAATGTTGTTAGAAATTTTCTAAATGATCTCCCCTTGGTGATATTAAGGATCAAAGTTTTCAAAAAAATTGACGAAATATAGGTCAGATTGCCTTGAAAATATTTTTTTGTACTAGCTACGACACTACTGATTCGTACACAAAAATTGGAGTTTGTAACCCAAACCGGAAGTGCTTCCATCTTGAAATGTGAAAAATAAATAAGGCTTTTTTGGTATTTTACTTACAGACATGGCAATTATATTTTCCGAATCCTTGTAGGAAGGCCAAAAAACGGTAGCGAAAACATTTTTGATTTCTGGCAAATCATGGACGCCATTTTGAATTGAAAATGACATATAGTAAAAAATCCTCATTATTGGGCTTGAAAACATACACAATTGGTCGTGGCTTAGAGAGTGTGTCTCCTATTAACGAAATTAATACATTTCAGGATAGCCTGACTCATGGTCGAGTGTTTGGTATTCTAATATTTCAAAAATTCGAATTTCTCCTTTGACGTTTTCTGTGCCGACAAGGTTGTTTTCGAGGTTAGCGGTTTTGACTTCGCGCATGCGCTACGCTAGAACCAAAGTTATGATGACTACCAAACTCCGGCCCCCACTTGTTACGTTGGTACCTAAATGTCCTGAAAAGTTCAGATCGATACCTGCATTCCTTCAAGTCGTTTACATGTGAGGTGGCGGATTTTTTTCTCGTTTTTTTTCGAAGTAAATTCCCGCACTCCGTAAGGGGAAAAGAGTGTTTTTTGCCCTAGCAGCGCCAAAAATTCTTCGATTAACCTGTTTTTTTTTGCACGATGTGCTCATTTACTAGCCCGAATTTTGAGTACTTGTCCCATCTGATTCCGATGAAAAAAACCCAAAAGTTATGGTCAAAAAACCGATTTTACGGCTTTTTTCGCCGATTTTGAGACTAAAAAAGTTTTTTAGAATTTTGAAATTGCAAACGACAAGATAAAGTCATTTTGTTAATCTCATGTGATGGGTATGGGTCTTCTGCATCGATGCGGATTGGGTTTGATTTTTTTCAACATGGCGGACTATATTTTTGAGACTGTCAAAGTTTTGATGTTCTGAGACTGCCGAGGCATCATTGGGGGGTATTTTTTAAAAAATTTATACTGGTCGGATGCGCCGCGATGAGGTTATGGGACAGTAGCAGATCTAGTTCTTATTATTATTATTTTTTTTTGGTGTTTTATCCACTTTTCGGTTTTCTCAGAATCTACACTTAGGATCTTTCTGAAATTTTTACCTACCCCCACCCCCCAAAAAAAATGGGTGGTGGCTGCTAGGTGAATATATTTTCAAAACGTTTTTCGCATCGAAAATCACCGAATTTGACGAAAAAAGGCATTAGACCTACATAACTGTAACCTTATGACTTTTTGACCTATTTTACTAATTCTTTTTTCTCTGGGTACCTTGTAATCTTGACTTCAAATCTGCACTTCCGGATTTTAGAATTTCGAAAATTCGTCGCTGTGATTTCGAACCGGAAGTTAAATCAAAAAGACAACTTCTATAATAGTTGTATGATTTTCATGAAATTTAGAATGTAAATAGATCTCACGCATGCGACTTTAAAAATTATCTCCCCTTGATAATATTAAGGATCAAAATTTTCCCAAAAATCGACGAAATATAGGTCAGATTATCTCGAAAAAAATTGTTTGTGCTAGCTACTACACTACTGATTCGTACACCAAAAATGGAGTTTGTAGCACAAACCGGAAGTGCCGACATCTTGAAAGGTGAAAAAACCCTAAGGCTTTTTTGATATTTTATTTACAGACAAGGGAGTTATATTTTCCGAATCCTTAAATTTAGGCCGAAAAACGCTCGCGAAAAGAATTTTGATTTAGGTCAACTGATGGACGCCATTTTGAATTGAAAATGAACAATAGTGAAAAATCCACATTCATGGGCTTGAAAACATAAACAATTGGTCGTGGCTTAGAAAATCTATCGTCTATTAACGAAAATAATACATAGCCTGGCTAATGGTCGAATGTTTGGCATTTGAATATTTTAAAAATTCGAATTACCCCTTTCATGTTTTCCGTGCCGACAAGGTTGTTTTCGAGTTAGCTGGTTTTGAATACGCGCATGCGCTACGCTGGAACCAAAGGTACCATAAGTACCAAATTCCGGCGAAAAAATTTTCACGTTGTTACCTAGGTACCCTGAAACTTTCAAGGCGATACCTGCATTTGTTCAAGTCGTTTGTTCTTGGCACCTGCCGTTGGTGGGTTTTTTTCTAAGTCAATTTATAAAGCTTGCATGAATATTTTTTTGCCCTTGTGCAATGTTTCTAACTATATATCGCGAGTTTTTGACCAATTTTAATTGTTTTTTTATTAGTTTGTGTGGAGTGGACGTTAAACATCATTTCTCACTCTCTCTCTGGGTGAACTTTCTCGGTCAATGCAGGGATCGAACACCCGACCTTACGCACTTAGTCCTGCTCCATTAGGGACCCCTGCGCACACTGTATCACATCATAAAGCCTGTCATTGAGTCAACTGGTGTGGTTTTGAATCCCCGGTTGTACGTGGCAAGAAGAAAATTCGCCTATCAAACCTTGCGGTGTTTCTCGGGTCCTCCAATTTCTTCCTACCGCTAAAGACACCTACGCGCACGCGAATTATTGAAATAAAAGTAAACCATATGTTAGTCCTGAAATTACCTAAGTTTGTGTCGAGTGGACTTTAAACCCCATTTCTCTCACTCTCTCTCTCTCTCTTCTCTCTCAATTTCACCAAATAACCGTAGGGGATCACGTGGTTAGCCAGGTTGTTCGGCGTGGCGCGGTTTCCCCTTGTCAGTGATGCAAGAGGGAACGCCTGAGTGACAAAGGAAACCTGCCTAGTCGTTCCGATGGGACGAAAAACCGAGACCTGGTGTACACATTTGCGTGAACGTAAAAAATCCCTTGGCAGTTGGAATTCAGTTGCTTCCCGGGCAAATATTTCCCTCACAGCACACTGTATGGCGTATGCCATTGCCCGGCTGCAATGTTTCTAACTGTATTTAGACCTGTAACTTCGCGAATTTTTGACCAATTTTAATATTGCTTTTACGTTAAAGATCCCTTGGCAGTTGGAATTGAGTTGCTGCCCGGGCAAAAATATCCCTTATAGCACACCGTATGGCGTATGCCATTGCTCGGCTGCAATGTTTCTTACTATATTTGGACCTGTAACTGTATCATAAAGCCTGTCATTAAGTCCACTGGTGTGGTTTTGAATCCCAGGTTGTACGTGGCTAGGAGTGAGGCCGCTGTCCAACCTCGTGGGGTTTCTCCGGGCCCTCCACTGCTAAAGACCCCTACGCACAAGCGAATTATTGAAATAAAAGTGAACCATATGTTAGTCCTGAAATTACCTATTTTGTGTCGAGTGGACGTTAAACCCCATTTCTCTCCCTCTCTTTTCTCTCCCTCGCTCTCTCAATTTGGACCCAATAACTGTTGGGGATCACGTGGCTAGCCAGGTTTTCCGGCGTGGCGCGGTTTCCCTTTGTCAGTGATGCAGGAGGGATCATCTGAGTGACAAAGGACACCTGACTCGTCGTTTTGATGGTTCGAAAAACCGAGGTCCCGTGTAAACATTGACGTGCACTTAACAGAGCGCTTGGCAGTTGGAATTCGATATAAGAGTAGGTAGCGCCGCTGTCCGCTTAAAATTTCCCTCAAACCACCCTGCATGCCCGTCTCTATTATCCCGGTTTAGGATCAGAACAGTAGGACGTTGATCTCAATTTCATTTCATTTAGTTCTATGCTATCGGGGGGGGGGGGGGTGGCCCGTTAGGCTGCAGGCCGGGTGCGCGATCTATGCATTGGCCGAGAAATTTCATCTCGATTTTCCGGCTTGGTTTCCCATTGTCAGTGATGCAGACGGAGGGCCTGACACGGACAGCTGCCTAGTCGTTCCGATGGGGCGAAAAACCGTGGTCCGTGTACACATTGGCGTGCACGTAAAAGATCCCCTGGTAGTTGTAATTCAGTTGATGCCCGGGCAAAAATTTCCCTCATAGCACACTGTATGGCGTATGCCATTGCCCGTCTGCAATGTTTCTAACTATATTTAAACCTGTAACTTCGCGAGTTTTTGAATAATTTCATTTAGTTCTATGCTATAAGGGGGTGTTGCATGGGTAAGGTGCTGGCTCCCTAGCCTGGACACCGGGTGTGCGATCCATGCATTGACCAAGAAAGATCATCTCTATTTTTCGGCGTGGTTTCCCCATTGTCAGTGATGCAGACGGGGGGCCTGGCACGGCTGCTGTCTTGTCGTTCCGATGGGCGAAAAACAGTGGTCCCGTGTACACATTGGCGTGCACGTAAAAGATCCCTTGGCAGTTGGAATTCAGTTGCTGCCCAGGCAAAAATTTCCCTCATAGCACACTGTATGGCGTATACCCGTCTTGAATTAGCTTGGTTAGGTGCAGAAGCGTAGCCATAAACCCCATTTTATTTATTCATTCTATGCTATAATAAATGCCGACAAATCATTTAAACTTGTTACACAATACCAGTCTCACACGCGGCATTGTTTTTACATTTCGGTTTGTGTTACATTACGAAACGACTCCTTAGCTCGTGTTTTTGATTAATTGTTTGCCCGGGTGCGGTGTTTCTAACAATATTTAGACCGGTAACTTTGCGAGTTTTTGACCAATTTAATACTTTTTTCTTGTTATTTTCTTTTACGAGCAGAACAGTAGGACGTTAAGCCCCATTTCACGTGTCTAAGTGGGTAAGGTGCTGGCTCGCTAGCCTGGAGGCCGGGTGTTCGATCCATGCATTAGCCGAGAAAGTTCATCTCAATTTTCCTGCGCGGTTTCCACTTGTCAGTGATGCAGACGGAGGGCCTGACACGAACAACTGCTTAGTCGTTCGGGGTCCCGTGTACACATTGGCGTGCACGTAAAAGATCCCTTGACAGTTGGAATTCAGGTGCTGCCCAGGCACAAATTTCCCTCATATTATTTTTGCCCGGGTGCAAGGTTTCTAACTATATTTAGACCTGTAACTTCGCGAGTTATTGACCAATTTTAATAATTTTTTTCTTGTTATATTCTTTAAGATACACGTGACAATGAATATGAAAGCTTTCATATCTGCATGGGACAGTAGCAGTAGCAGATCTAGTTATTGTTTCTGTTAAGATTATTATTCTTCCTATTCTTACTATTTTTTTGTGTGTTTTATTCACAAATCGGATTTCTCAGAATCTACTCAAAGGATCTTTCTGAAACTTTTACCTACCCCCCCAAAAATGGGTGGTGGCTGTTGGGTAAATATATTTTCAAAACGTTTTTCGCATTCGAAATCACCGAATTTTACGAACAAATGCATTTGACCTACTTTGCTGTAACTTTGTGACTATTTCATCTATTTTACTAATTCTTTTTTCTTTGAATACCTTGACTCCCTTACTTTAAACCTGCAATTTCGGATTTTCGAATTTCGAAAATTCGTCGCTGTGATTTCGAACCGGAAGTTTACACCAACTCGACAACTTCTTTAGTAGTTGTACGATTTTCATGAAAGTTAATATGTAAGTAGACCTTAAGAATGCGACTTGAAAAATGACTTTAGAAATTTTCTAACTTATTTCCCCTTGGTGAAATTAAGGATCAAAGTTTTCCAAAAAATCGTCGAAATATAGGTCAGAATGACCTAGTTTTTTTTTCTATACTAGACAAGGAATTCCTGATTCGTACACAAAATATGGAGTTTGTCGATCGAACCGGAAGTTCCACCATTTTTTAACGTGAAAAATCAATAAGGCTTTTTTGCTATTTTACTTACAGACTCGGGAGTTATATTTTCTGAATCCTTGTAGGAAGGCTTAAAAAATGTCGCGAATAGAATTCTGATTTAGGTCAACCGGGAGTCACCATTTTGAATTGAAAATGAAAAATAGAAGCAATTTGAAGGGCCAAGACTTTGGAGCACAATAACTCTCATTCTAATTGAGCTAGAATGTTCAAACTTGTTGTAGACGTTCACTAGGTCAATGTTATGACTAAGTTCAAAGATGAGCATTTTCTGCTTAGGGTAAGCAGAGATAAGCATGCTGATTTGTTGATTCTTTAGGGCACGATAACTTCGGTTATAATGAAGGAAGGGCGGTGAAACTTTTGTCAATAGAGAGTCTAATAGCTAGCCTGTTGTGTGAAATCATTGTATCATTTTTTTTAAGTATCAGGGATAGCCGAAAGAAAGAGATTGAAAATCCAAAAAGTCGTATTTTTACAATTTGGAGCATGTTTAGAGGTCTTTCTCGTAAAGTCAACATACTATTTTTTGGGAACTTCTTCTACAAAGAGTCTTTTTGGTAGTCTTTTATATGAAACCATCGATCAACAGTCCAACATATCAGGAGTAGAAGAACAAAAGGATCGAACATTGAAAACGGCACCCTTTCATTGTTAAGCAAAACATGCAGTGTGGGTGATTATAATCTACGCATTTAGTCATCGTATAGAGTTTATTCAACAGTATCGAATTCCAACTGCTTAGGGATATCTTACGTGCACTCCAATGTGTACACGGGACCTTGGTTTTTCGTCCCATCCGAAGGACTAGACAGCTGTGCTTGTCAGGCCCTGCGTTCTGCCTCACTGACAAGGGGAACCACGCCGGGAAATCGAGATGAACTTTTTCCGTGCAGAACTTTCAATTCAGGCCAAACGTTTATTGCATACGATTAAGCTGGTCAGTTGGAGCTTATTTTCAAAAGTTTTGTAATAATCGGTTGGTAATTATTAAAGTACCGTTCACATTAAACTGTTAAAACAGAAAATTTCGCCCGGTTGAAATGTTTCTTGCTATAAGTAAGCAATTTTCCGAATTCAGGGAGGCTGGATGGCTGAATGGTTAGCATGTGCTCGCTGTATCGTAACGTTTGTCATTGAGTCAACGGGCGTCGTTTCGATCTCCAGGTTGCACGTGACATGGTGTATGATGTCCAATCTCGTGGGTTTTCTCCGTGTTCTTCGGTTTCCTCCCAACAGCTAAAGACCAGTAAGCGCAAGGGGAGTTTTTAAATAAAATTAAAAAACATATGTTAGTCCCGAAATGACCTAGTTTGTGTCGAATGGACATTAGGCCGCATTTCTCTCTTTCTCTTTTATTTTTAAAGTTTTGTAATAATCGGTTGGTAATCAAAGGTACTGTAAAAGTGATAAAACAGAAAATTTCGTCCGGTTGTAATGTTTCTCAATTTAAAGTCAGCAATTTGCCGGTTTTAAGGGGCAAACGTTTATTGCGAACGATTAAGCTGGTCAGGGGGAGCTTATTTTTAAAAGTTTTGTAATATTCGGTTGATAACTAAAGGTACCGTGCAATTTAAACTGTTAAAATAGAAAATTTGGCCCGGTTGAAATATTTCTCGCTGTAGGTCAGCAATTTGCCGATTTTAGGGAGGTTGTGTGGCTAAATGGTTAGCACGTGCGCTCTGTATCATAACGTCTGTCACTGAGTCAACTGGCGTTGTTTCGATTTCTTGGTTGTACATGACAAGGAGTATGGTCGCATGTCCAACCTCGTAGGTCGTAACGCCGCTGCCCGGGTAAAATTTCCCTCATTGCACACATTATGGCGTATGCCCGTCTTCAGTAGCCCATTTTAGGAGCAGCACAGTAGGACGTTAAACCCCATTCAATTTCATTTTATTTTCTCTATGTTGCTTATTTATAATAGTGGATAAATATTTTTCTGGTTCTAGCAATTATTTAATTTTTGCCTAGAAATCTTTTTTTTTATTGCAGAGTGCCATTCTTGTATATTGCAGTCTATGACCCTTTGTTTAAAACATGCTTAAGAAGTCGTCACGATTTCCTACTTATAACCAAACATATTGGAAATATTAGTCTGGCATTATTAAATCCTAATTTTATTGGTCTTATTTAAAATTAAAATTTCATTTAACTATGAACAACTCTTAACGTGTCTCTTTAAAACTATTAAATACTCTAAAACAGTAGCTCAACCTTTTGACCTAAACTCATTAATTTACCATTTTGTTGTGAGCGACTTCTTATTCTTCCTATATGACATATTGCACGTGTCTGATTTCAAAGGGGGGTTGGGTGGCTGAATGGTTAGCACACGCGCCTGTCATTGAGTTAACTAGCGTGTTTTCGAATGCTCGGTTGTACGTGACAAGGAGTAAGGTCACCTGTCCAACCTGCCATTTTTAATTTTTTTCCCCGCCATTTTCATTTCATTTTCTCATCCGTCTCATTACAGTAATACAAGTTTCAGTTATTTCCCTTTAGTTTTCAGATAATTGTTATGTCTGGGTGCAATGATTTATACTATATTTAGACTTGTAACTTCGCGAGTTTCTTCTTATCCTTTTATTTAGGATACTTGATACAATCAATGACACGTGACGATGAATATGAAAGCTTTCATATCTGCATGGGACAGTAGCAGATCTAGTTATTATTATTTTTTTGTGTTTTATTCACAAATCGGATTTCTCAGAATCTACTCATAGAATCTTTCTGAAACTTTTACCTACCCCCCCCCCCCCCAAAAAAAAATGGGTGGTGGCTGTTGGGTAAATATATTTTCAAAACGTTTTTCGCATCCGAAATCACCGAACTTTACGAACAAATGCATTTGACCTACTTTGCTGTAACTTTGTGACTATTTCACCAATTTTACTAATTCTTTTTTCTTTGAATACCTTGACTCCTTTACTTCAAATCTGCAATTTCGGATTTTCGAATTTCGAAAGTTCGTCGCTGTGATTTCGAGCCGGAAGTAAAAATCAAAATAACAACTTCTTTAATAGTTGCACGATTTTCATGAAATTTAGTATGTAAGTAGATGTCGCTCATGCGACTTTAAAAAAATTCTAAATGATCTCCCCTTTATGATATTAAGGATCAAAGTTTTCGAAAAAATCGACGAAATATAGGTTAGATTGCCTTAAAAAAAATTTTTTTTACTAGCTAGGACACTACTGATTCGTACCCAAAAAATTGAGTTTTTAGCCCAAACCGGAAGTGCAACCATCTTGAAATGTGAGAATCGATACTCCTTTGTTGATATTTTACTTACAGACAAGGCAATTATATTCTCCGAATCCTTTTAGAAAAGCCGAAAAACTGTCGGGAATAGAATTTTGATTGAGGTCAAGTGATGGACGCCATTTTGAATTGAAAATAAGAACAAGTCGAATGCATTTGACCAACATTGCTGTAACTTTGTGACTTTTTGACCTATTTTATTAATTCTTTTTTCTTTGAATACCTTGATATATTTACTTCAAATCTGCAATTTCGAAAATTCGTCGATGTTATTTCGAAACCAAAAGTTGAGACCAACTTGACAACTTCTTTAATAGTTGCACGATTTTCACGAAATTAAAGATGTAACTGAATGTCATCGATGTAGGGGTTTAGCGGGCGTACAAAGTCAAAAATCAACATATAAAAAAACAAAAACCCGATTTTATGTAACGAGGGTATGTTTTTGTAACGTTTTCTTCTACCGATCAGGCCCATCCAACAATAACGAAATTATTCGGCAATCTCCGGAAACATTCGGTTTTGACGTCATCTCAGGAAGGAATGGACAGCAATATGGCGACCTTTTCTACTGCCATTTTATGCTGAGATGGTCAACGGATGTGTTTTGTTCGGCTGTGGTGTAGTGCCTCTACCGATACTACCCGTAGTTTGTCTACGCATAACTTCCCAAAGAATCCGGCCACCCGACGACAGTGGGCGAAGTTTGTGCACACTACCAGGGCAAACTTCGTTGGACCTAAACAACCAAACAACAGTTCGGTCTCGGCTGTTATATTGAATATTCACAACATTTTACAGAGGATTGTTTCGAAATTTTATCGTCGGTTGCCCAGGTTGAAAGTGGTCCACAGAAAAAGTAAGGCCCTTTTTGATCTATTTAGAATAAATAAATAAATTTATCTCATTCGATCTATTCCAAGTCAAAACTAAATTGTGAGAGGCCTACCTACCTATTTCTAAAATTAAAAACAGTGATCGATCAGCTGTCAAAAAAAGGCACAATACATATGCAGGCATAATTCTCTGGGGATTCACTACCGGTACATTTTGTGAAGATTTGCAAAATTAAAATAATATAGGCCTACTAGCCCTTATTTTTATATATCTCTACCTATTTCTATAACAGTGATCAGCTGTCAAAAAAAAGTCGAAATATGCTGGCAGAATTCTCTGAGCATGTTCTGAAAATTTGTAAAATTTTAATAAAATACTACCAGCTCCCAAAAAGTCATGTGTTAAATTAATTTACAGGGAGGAAGGCAATTGCTCACTATCAAGGAGATTTGGATTTTGATTCAGATGTTTGTTGAGAAAATTGCCTGTTTCCCCCCTGTAGTCAGTTGTGTGGCTAGGAATTTCATTTAAAATTTTTACATTTCAGGTAGCATTGCATATACTGTTCATGGAAGCATTAAGGACTGCATTAAATATCAAGACTAAGTTTGGATTGGCACCAAGTACTGTTAATATCAGAATGGAATAATTTTTTCTTTTTTTAAAATGGGAATAATAAATTTGAAATATGAAAAGTTGTGGATATGAACGTTTGTATTGTGTGTATTGGCAATATAATAGAGACCCACAAAATCTAAAGACATTACTGTTCTGAACTATCCTGATTCCTGACAGTGAAGTGACACTGTGTGAAGCTAATGTTTTTGGGATTTCGAAAATTTGCCCAAGAAAATATACCATAGTTGCATTCACATTGAACCTGCAATTTGTATAAATTTTTGACAAGAAATGTTTCACACATTTGTTGATCAGAAAAACATTGTCAGATTTATGCCGGAAACAATGTTAGATATATTTTCATTCAATCTATTGTAAATTGTGATCTGTGTGTAAAAGTTACAATAAATGGTTTTATGCAATCATAGAGGGAGTTGTAAATTTTACAGTTTACTGAATACGTCTGTACCAGTACAGACAAGAGCTGCATGTCTTATGAATTGAATATAAATAAATATTCAGTTAAATTATAGAAATAATTCACAATAATCCATTGATTTCATTCATTATATTTATGGAAATTATTTCCAAAAAATAGAAATGTGTAACTGGAAGTGTATAATGTATAGTTCATAGCTTTAAGTGTATTCCAATTCTTCCCAAGAACATAATTTCAAAGTCTTCCAGGCAATCGCATAACAGCCTGCTTTTCATTTTGTGCAACAATTGTTTTAAAGTTAGGATTTAGGGATGAATGAACACTATTTAGGTATTATATTTTATTGTCTGTCTTCCATGATATAGAAATTCCTTGTGCACATCAAATGAAAGTGCTTCATACAATTAAATACAATGGCTTTTGTATTATTGGTCTGAAAAAAAAAATACATATTAATTAGTAGTAGTAGCATGTTTGACAATAAAATAGAGTTTCTTCAGGGATTTCTGTGTCTACAATTTACAAAAAACAATTTACAGTCGAATAAGAGAAATGCAGTTTTAGTTATAATAATATAATTTATGCATAAATTAGAAAGGAAGTTGGCATCAGATTTTACAGACTATGACTTTACAGATGGGTTTATATTCAAATCATACTCAATACGAAGGAAGTACCACCAAGTTCAGGTAATGCCAAGGGAATTGGCACACCAAGAAAGACTTTCTTTAACCAGCATTATTCACACGATAGCTCTTTTAATTTTAGTCAAACAAGGCCCTAATTTATATACAAATCCACTCCTTCAATGCCACAAATCGGATATCCTTTTCTTCTTGATTACAAAGAAATAATATTCAAAATAAAAATTCCACTGAGTGATATTGATATTCTGATTAGTTGTACACTTTACTTTGAATTAGATCAAATAATTTAAATTTAAAGACAAAATACCAGTAGGCCTATTCATCATTTTGTACTTTTATTTTATTAGTTCCCCAACATTGTAAAATTATAGTTGTGCTCACTGAAATATAGCCCATACAACCGTTTGAAATTCATTCACATTCCTGACATTGTTATTTAGCGAAGTAGACCTCTATAATATATTAGTAAACAAAAGGGTCTGTACGTAATTCCTTGCATTATTATTTTGTAAATCGATTCATTTGTGTTTCTTAAAAAAACGATGACTTGATTGTATGAATTATAGGCCTAATGCATTTTCAACATACCTGTTTATAAAGACGGAGCGCAGTTTACGTGGGCTACTCTACTTGCAGTGATGACAGCCAGTCGTCCCTTCTTCGTCATTTTACAACTCTCCCTGTTGCATTATTTATGACATTTTTTTAAAATAAAGATGAGCGAAGATCACAACATTTGTTTGAAGTGAGGCACAAATGAATAAATGTTTAATCCAATTCACTCGCTTGTATTCAACATTATCAAGCTAACAAAATTACGTGATAATTATTTATCACGGCTGCCTCTGTTGATGTTTACCGTTTGCGGTTCGAACATAAATTATGGTTGAATCGGCCCCGTCGCCGAGTTCAAAAGATCGTCGGACACCTCATCATACAAATCAAAGACACTAGAGTAACTGCGATCGGTTGAATGGCTTTGAACGCTCGCAGAATCGTCGCCAATACCGGCTCTCTCTATGAATCACAGCATAATAATATGCCTGACATTGTTGACGTGTTCCTGAGATGACGTCACGCCAGGCCAGTAGGCTCGTTAATTTTGTTTCCGTGATTGTCGAGAAAATTGAAATTGAAATTCGTATTGTATCTAAACCGCTGGGCAAATCACATTGAAATTTTATATTCAGCATATTTGAGGATTAAACTACACATATTTGGTGAAAAAATGGTTTATTGGATTTATATTCAGTTATATCTTTAAGTATGTGAGTAGATCTTATCGATACGACTTGAAAAATATCATTAGAAATTTTCTAAATTATCTCCTCTTGGAGAAATTAAGGATCAAAATTTAAAAAAAAAATCGACGAAATATAGGTCAAATTGCCTTGAAATTGTTTTTTGTAATAGCTACGACACTACTGATTCGTACACAACAAAATTGAGTTTGTAGCCCAAACCGGAAGTGCAACCATCTTGAAATATGCAAATCGATAAGGCCTTGTTGATATTCTACTTACAGACAAGGCAATTATATTTTCCGAATCCTTTTAGGAAAGCCGAAAAACTTTCAGGAATTGAATTTTGATTTAGGTCAACTGCTGGACGCCATTTTAAATTGAAAATGAACAATGGTGAAAAATCGGTTCTATTTCAGTAACGGAATTCACAGAGACTTGAAATTTTCAGGGGGATAGGAGATGGGCTAGCAATGACCTCACACTTAATTTCAGCCAAATCTACCAATTACTATTCATTTTACCGACCTTAAGCTTCCCACGAGAGATAAAATTTTGCCATTCGGTGCCATTTGCAATTGTTGACTCTAGACTCGAATAACAAGACACTCAAACGAACTCCAACACTCGTCACTTCGTGCCTAACGCTGCAGTTAATAATAATAATAATGATTTTCGTATATTTAAATTATATGCCCACATGGAAATGTTGTCGTATATTGCCGTCGCCCCCGACCGGCCGTCCGTCAGTTCGTCGTCCATAATTTCTTGTGAACGCTCTAGAGGTTAAAGATAATACCCGATTGACTTTAAATTTATGCACAGTGTTTAAGGTCATGAGACGAAGCATATTGAAATGTGGTCGTATATTGCCGTCGCCCCCGACCGGCCGGCCGTCGGTCCGCCCGTTCGTCGTCCACAATTTCTTGTGAACTCTCTAGAGGCTAAAGTAAATAACCGATTGACTTTAAATTTATGCACAGTGTTTAAGGTCATGAAACAAAGAAGCATATGGATTTTCAAGGATATCCGATAGTTACTGCCAGAGTTATTACCCTTGATCTCTTCAAAAAACCTTTTTAACGCTCTAGCGGCTAAAGTTAATATCCGATTCACTTTAAATTTAAACACAGTGTTTAAGGTCACGAGCCGAAGAATCCCATTGATTTTCAGTAATTACTGCCAGAGTTATGGCCCTTGTTCTGTGAACGCTCTTGTGGCTAAAGTTAATATCCGATTTAAATTTATAAACTGTTTTTAAGGCCACGAGACGAAGAGGTACTTTGAAATTTTCAAGGTGATATTTGTTCAAGTCGTTTGTTCTTGGCACCTGCCGTTGTTTGTTTTTTTGTTTTTTTTAAAGCTAACTTACGGTTTCAAACTATATTTAGATCCGTAACTTCGCGAGTTTTCGACCAATTTTAATATTTTTGTCTTGTTATTTTCTTTAAGATACTTAGTATAATCGATGGCACGTGATGATGAATATATGCTTGGGACAGTAGCAGATCTAGTTCCTATTATTATTTTTTTTGTGTGTGTTTTATCCACTTTTCGGTTTTCTCAGAATCTACCCATAGGATCTTTCTGAAATTTTTACCTACCCCCCAAAAATGGGTGGTGGCTGTTGGGTGAATATATTTTCAAAACGTTTTTCGCATCCGAAATCACCGAATTTGACGAACAAATGCATTTGACCTACATTGCTGTAACCTCATGACTTTTTGACCTATTTTACTAATTCTTTTTTCTCTAGGTACCTTGTAATCTTGACTTCAAATCTGCAATTTCGGATTTTCGAATTTCGAAAATTCGTCGCTGTGATTTCGAACCGGAAGTTAAATAAAAAAGACAACTTCTTTAATAGTTGTAAGATTTTCATGAAATTTAGTATGTAAGTAGATCTCACTCACCCGACTTTAAAAATAACATTAAAAATTATCTCCTCTTGGTGATATTAAAACTCAAAATTTTCCCAAAAATCGACGAAATATAGGTCAGTGTCTCGAAAAAATTTTTTGTACTAGCTACGACACTACTGATTCGTACACAAAAAATGGAGTTTGTAGCACAAACCGGAAGTGCCGACATCTTGAATGGTGAAAAAAACCTAAGGCTTTTTTGATATTTTATTTTCAGACAAGGGAATTATATTTCCCGAATCCTTAAACATGCATTATTCAAGAGCTAAGTCTGCCTAGTGCAGGTCTTTATTTGGGCATGAAATGTTTTCTAAAGTATTAATTAGACATTAATTAACTGATCCATGCCTTAATCAACTTTGGATGGCATCAGATTGCTCCGATATTAAACAGATTAAAACGTTTCAGCGGTAAATCAAATATGGCGCGGCTAGACGCTTCGAGTCGTAGCTTTGATCAACAAGGACCGTGGTTGAAATTATTGCACAGGTCGGTCAAATCTTTAAATGCCTATTTCTTCGCTTGCAATAGAGTAATTTGAATGAAATTTTCAAATTATTCATTTTACATCATCTACTTTCGAACTAGTATATCAAGAATGGCTAGTTCTTATCTATATCTTGAATAATGTAACTTAAAATTTAGGCCGAAAAACGCTCGCGAAAAGAATTTTGATTTAGGTCAACTGATGGACGCCATTTTGAATTGAAAATGAACAACATTTAGACCAACTTGACAACCTCTTTAATAGTTTCACGATCTCACTTATGCGACTTCAAAAATGACTTTAAAAATGACTTTAAAATTTTTCTCAATTATCTCTCCTTGGAGAAATTAAGGATCAAAATTTTCAAAAAAATCGACAAATATAGGTTATATTGCCTTGAATTTTTTTTTTACAATTCGGATTTCTCAGAATCTACCCATAGGATCTTTCTGAAACTTTCACCTACACCCCCAAAAACGGGTGGTGGCTGTTGGGTAAATGTATTTTTAAAACGTTTTTCGAATCCGAAATCACCGAATTTGACGAACAAACGCATTTGACCTACATTGCTGTAACTTCGTGACTATTTCACCTATTTTACAAATTCTTTTTTCTGTGGGTACCTTGTAACCTTGACTTAAATCTGCACTTTCGGATTTTCAAATGTAGAAAATTCGTCGCTGTGATTTCGGACCGGAAGTTAAATCATGATAACGACTTCTTTAATAGTTGCACGATTTTTATGAAGGTTATGAGACGAAGAAGCCTATTGATTTTCAGAATATTAAGTGTTTCGTATACTAAACGTTAGCATGGAGGAGAACTTTATCAAAGCCAAACAAATTCGAATGATTTTCTGATAATTGCATAATGAGTTGTTACTTGTTATATGATTTTAGTGTATTATAAATGTTTCATTACTGAAGAAGTTAAATATGCGACAACTCTTGTTGACTGCCCGGATGATTTAGCTGCTGTGGGCGTATGTTTCGTTGCCTGGCAACCTATCTTTTTATT
This sequence comes from Patella pellucida, assembly GCA_917208275.1. Taxonomy (NCBI): domain Eukaryota; kingdom Metazoa; phylum Mollusca; class Gastropoda; family Patellidae; genus Patella; species Patella pellucida. The sequence continues at coordinate 32,378,681 of OU795041.1, read as the reverse complement.
AGTTTGTGTGGAGTGGACGTTAAACATCATTTCTCTCTCTCTCTCTCTCTCTCTCTGGATGAACTTTCTCGGCCAATGCAGGGATCGAACACCCGACCTTACGCACTTAGCCCTGCTCCATTAGGGACCCCGTGCGCGCACTGTATCACATCATAAAGCCTGTCATTAAGTCAACTGGTGTGGTTTCGAATCCCCGGTTGTACGTGGCAAGGAGTAAGGTCGCCTGTCCAACCTTGTTGGGTTTCTCGGGTCCTCCAATTTTTATACGCCCACATTTTCATGTGGACGTATTATGTCGTCGCCCCTGTCCGTCTGTCCGTCCGTCCACAATTGTTTGTGGACTCTCTACAGGTCACAATTCTTATCCGATTTTGACGAAACTTTAAATATAGGTTTATCCCCAAAAGATCTCGGCTGCTTTCGATATTGGCATGTATCGGATCAAAACTTCATGGATTATGGCCCCTGATTGTATGAAAAATCACGTTTTTAGCTTGTGGACCCTATAGAGGTCACAATTTTGAACTGATTTTGATGAAACTTGACATGCATGTTTATAACCCAAAGATCTTGGTTCCTCTCGATATTTGCGCCTATCGGAACGTAATTTCCTGAATTATGGCCCCTGATTGTCCGAAAAATCACCTATTTAAGCTTGGGGTACCTCTGGAGGTCACAATTATTATCTGATTTGAAAAACCGTTCGATTATATCACCGTTACACCCTAAGGAAGGTTGAGTTCAAATTTCGGAAAAATCGGACCAAAATTACCATACAAAATGGCCGTCGTTCGTACGCGAATACTGTTAAAAAATGGTATATCAAGGTTGTGGACCCTGTTTTATTTCGATTTTGATGAAACTTGAAATGCATGGTTATAACCCAAAGATCTTGGTTCCTTTCAATATTTGCGCATATCGGATCGTAACTTCCTGAATTATGGCCCCTAATTATATGCAAAATCGCCTTGGTTTAGCTTGTGGTCCCTCTGGAGGTTACAATAATTATCCGATTTAAAAAATCGTTTGATTATATCACCGTTACACCCTAAGAAAGGTTGAGTTTGAATTTTGGTAAAATTGGACCAAAATTGCCATACAAAATGGCCGCCATTTGTACGCGAATACTGTTAAAAAATGGTATATCAAGGTTGTGGACCCTGTAGAGGTCACAATTTTAATTCGATTTTGATTAAACTTGAATTGCGTGGTTAAAACCCAAAGATCTTGGTTCCTTTCGATATTTGCGCATATCGGATTGTAATTTTCTGAATTATGGCTCCTGATTATACGCAAAATCGCCTTCGTTTAGCTTGTAGTCCCTCCGGAGGTCACAATTATAATCTGATTAAAAAAAATCGTTTGATTATATCCACGTTACACCCTAAGGAAGGTTGACTTCGAATTTCGGAAAAATTCGGAACAAAATTGCCATACAAAATGGCCGCCGCATGTACGCGAATACTGTTATAAAATGGTATATCAAGGTTGTGGACCCAGTATAGGTCAAAATTTTGATTCAATTTTGATGAAACTTGAAATGCATGGTTATAACCCAAAGATCTTGGTTCCTTTCGTTATTTGCACATATCAGATCATAACTTCCTGAATTATGGCCCCTGATTGTCCAAAAAATCACCTACTGTCCCTCTGGAGGTCACGATTATTATCTGATTTAAAAAACAGCTTGACTCTATCACTGTTACACCATACGGAAGGTTGAGTTCAAATTTCGGAAAAATCGGACCAAAATTACCATACAAAATGGCCGCCGTTCGTACGCAAATACTGTTAAAAAATGATATATCAAGGTTGTGGACCCTGTAGAGATCACAATTTTAATTCGATTTTGATGAAACTTGAAATGCATGGTTATAACCCAAAGATCTTGGTTCCTTTCGATATTTGCGCATATCAAATTGTAATTTAATGAATTATAGCCTTTGATTGTAGGAAAAATCACTTTCGATTTTGCTTGTTCTCTAACCATCTCTCGAAAATGTGGGCGTATCCTGCCTGGCAGTGCCAGCTTACTATCTTTTCCCACTGCTAAAGACACCTACGCGCACGCGAATTATTGAAATAAATGTAAACCATGTTACTTCTGAAATTACTGTGTCGAGTGGACTTTAAACCCCATTTCTCTCTCTCTCTCTCTCTCTCCCTCTCTCTCTCTTCTCTCTCAATTTCACCCAATAACCGTAGGGGATCACGTGGTAAGCCAGGTTTTTCGGCGTGGCGCGGTTTCCCCTTGTCATTGATGCAGGAGGGATCGCCTGAGTGACAAATGAAACCTGCCTAGTCGTTCCGATGGGACGAAAAACCGAGGCCCGGTGTACACATTTGCGTGAACGTAAATGATCCCTTGGCAGTTGGAATTCAGTTGCTGCCGGGCAAAAATGTCCGTCATAGCACACTGTATGGCGTATGCCATTGCCCGGCTGCAATGTTTCTAACTATATTTATAATATTGCTTTTAATTAAAAGATCCCTTAGCAGTTAGAATTGAGTTGCTGCCGGGACAAGAATTTCCCTCATAGCACAATGTATGGCGTATGCCATTGCCCGACTGCAATGTTTCTAACTATATTTAGACCTGTAACTTCGCGAATTTTTGACCAATTTTAATATTGTTTTTACGTAAAAGATCCCTTGGCAGTTAGAATTGAGTTGCTGCCGGGACAAAAAATTCCCTCATAGTACACTGTATGGCGTATGCCATTGCCCGACTGCAATGTTTCTAACTATATTTAGACCTGTAACTGTATCATAAAGCGTGTCATTGAGTCATCTGGTGTGGTTTTGAATCCCAGGTTGTACGTGGCTAGGAGTAAGGCCGCCTGTCCAACCTCGTGGGGTTTCTCCGGGTCCTCAAATTTCTTCCCACTGCTAAAGACCCCTACGCGCAAGCGAATTATTGAAATAAAAGTGAACCATATGTTAGTCCTGAAATTACCTAGTTTGTGTCGAGTGGACGTTAAACCCCATTTTCTCTCTCTCCCTCTCTCTCTCCCTCTCTCTCTTCTCTCTCTCGCTCTCTCAATTTGGACCCAATAACTGTAGGGGATTACGTGGCTAGCCAGGTTTTCCGGCGTGGCGCGGTTTCCCCTTGTCAGTGATACAGGAGGGATCGTCTGAGTGACAAAGGACACCTGACTAGTCGTTTTGATGGTTCGAAAAACCGAGGTCCTGTGTAAACATTGACGTGCACTTAACAGAGCTCTTGGCAGTTGGAATTCGATATAAGAGTAGGTAGCGCCGCTGTCCGCACACTGCATGCCTTCTTTATTTTCCGGTTAAGGAGCAGTAGGACGTTAATCCCAATTTCATTTCTTTTAGTTCAATGCTATAAGGTGGGTCACGTGGCTAAGTGGGTAAGGTGCTGGCTCGCTAGCTTGCACACCGTGTGTGCGATCCATGCATTGGCCGAGAAATTTCATCTCGATTTTCCGGCGTGGTTTCCCATTGTCAGTGACGCAGACGGAGGGCCTGACACGGACGGCTGCCTAGTCGATCCGATGGGACGCAAAACCGAGGTCCTGTGTACACATTGGTGTGCACTTAAAAAATCCCTTGGCAGTTGGAAGTCAGTTGCTGACCGGTCAAAAATTTCCCTCATAGCACACTGTATGGCGTATGCCGTTGCCCGGCTGCAATGTTTCTAACTATATTTAGACCTGTAACTTCGCGAGTTTTTTTTACCAATTTTAATAATTGTTTACATTAAAAGATCCCTTGGTAGTTGGAATTCAGTTGCTGCTCGGGCAAAAATTTCCATCATAGCACACTGTATGGCGTATGCCATTGCCCGACTGCAATGTTTCTTACTATATTTAGACCTGTAACTTCGCGAGTTTTTGACCAATTTTTATTAAAAAAAATATTAGTTTGAGTGGAGTGGACGTTAAACATCATTCCCCCCCCTCTCTCTCTCTGGATGAAGTTTCTCGGCCGATGCAGGGATCGAACAACAACATATTTTTAAAATGTGAGCTACAATCTGTCCAAATTTGAAGGTAATCGGACCTTCGGAACGTTGCCCGGGCGGTGCGAATGAACCCCGTCACGAAAATTTGTTTATTCTTCAACGCGTTTTATATTGTATTATGGCCGCCACCTTAGATCCGCCGTCATTTACCAAACAACTCCAAAATATACCCCAAATTCTCAAATAGACCATAATTCTTTTTACTTCGCGCATGCCCAACGATGTAACCAATGTTTTCAGATCATTTTGTTTTGCCCGGGTGCAATGTTTCTAACTATATTTAAACGTGTAACTTTCCGAGTTTTTGACCAATTTTAATACTATTTTCTTGTTACCTTCTTTAAGATACTTGAAATATTTCATGACACATGACGATGAATATGAAAGCTTTCATATCTGCATGGGACAGTAGCAGATCTAGTTATTATCACCGAATTTTACGAACAAATGCATTTGACGTATTTTGCTGTAACTTTGTGACTTTTGACCTATTTTACTAATTCCTTTTTCTTTGAATACCTTGTAACATTTACTTCAAATCTGCAATTTCGGATTTTCGAATTTCGAAAATTCGTCGCTGTGATTTCGAACCGGAAGTTAAATCAAAATAACAACTTCTTTAATAGTTGCACGATTTTTTTTTATGAAATTTAGTATGCAAGTAGATCTCGCTCATGTTACTGTAAAAATGTTATTAGAAATTTTCTAAATTATCTCCCCTTGGTAATATTAAGGATCAAAATTTTCAAAAAAATCGACGAAATATAGGTCAGATTGCCTTGAATTTTTTTTTACTAGCTACAGCACTACTGATTCGTACACAAACAATGGAAATTGTAGCACAAACCGGAAGTGCCACCATCTTGAAACGTTAAAATAGATATTCCTTTGTTGATATTTTACAAGGCAATTATATTTCCGAATCCTTTTAGAAAAGCCGAAAAACTGTCGGGAATAGAATTTTCATTTTTGGAAAATGACGGACGATTTCGAACCGGAAGTTAAAATCAAAATGACAACTTCTTTAATAGTTGCACAATTTTCACGAAATCAAGTATGTAAGTAGATCTTACCAATACAACTTGAGAAAATGTCATTATAAATTTTCTAAATTATCTCCCATTGGTGATATTAAGGATCAAAGTTTTCAAAAAATCGACGAAATATAGGTCAAATTGCCTTGAATTTTTTTTTTCACTAGCTACGGCACTACTGGTTCGTACACAAAAAATGGAAATTGTAGCACAAACCGGAAATGTTAAAATCGATATTCTTTTGTTGATATTTTACTTACAGACAAGGCAATTATATTTTCCGAATCATCTTCGAAAAGCCGAAAAACTGTCGGGAATAGAATTTTTATTTTTAGCAAATGATGAACGCCATTTTGAATTGAAAATGAGCAATATTGAAAAATACACATTCGTGGGCTTGAAAACAAGCAGATTTGGTTGTGGCTTAGAGAATCTGTCTCTTATGTACATAGCTAATACATTTAAGGAAAGCCTGGCTCATGGTCGAATGTTTCGTTTTTGAATATCTCAAAAATTCGAAAAACACCTTTGATGTTTTCCGTGCCGACAAGGTTGTTTTCGAGTTAGTTTGTTTTGACTTCGCGCATGCGTTACGATGGAACCAAAGGTACCATGAGCGCTAAATTCCGGTTAGGAACTTTTCACGTTAGTACCTAGGTACCCTGAAATTTTCTAGGTGATATCTGCATTTGTTCAAGTCGTTTGATCGTGGCACCTCGTGTGTCATGACTTTGCGCATGCGCTACGCTAGAACCAAAGGTACCATGAGTACCAAATTCCGGCGAGGAACTTTTCACGTTGGTACCTAGGTAACCTGAAATTTTCAAGGCGATACCTGCATTTGTTCAAGTCGTTTCTTCGTAGCTTCCATGAATATTTTTTTGCCCTTGTGCAATGTTCAAACTATATCTCGCGAGTTTTTTTTACCAATTTTAATTGGTTTTTTTTATTAGTTTGTTTAGAGTGGACGTTAAACATCATTTCTCTCTCTCTCTCTCTGAATGAACTTTCTCGGCCAATGCAGGGATCGGACACCCGACCTTACGCACTTAGCCCTGCTCCATTAGGGATCCCGTGCGCGCACTGTATCACATCATAAAGCCTGTCATTGAGTCAACTGGTGTGGTTTCGAATCCCCGGTTGTACGTGGCAAGCAGTAAGGTCGTCTGTCCAACCTTGTTGGGTTTCTCGGGTCCTCCAATTTCTTTCCACTGCTAAAGTCACCTACGCGCATGCGAATTATTGAAATAAAAGGAAACCATTTGTTACTCCTGAAATTACCTAAGTTTGTATCGAGTGGACTTTAAACCCCATTTCTCTCTCTCTCTCTCTCTCTCTCTTCTCTCTCAATTTCACCCAATAACCGTAGGGGATCACGTGGTTCGCCAGGTTTTTCGGCGTGGCGCGGTTTCCCCTTCTCAGTGATGCAGGAGGGAGATCTCCTGAGTGACAAAGGAAACCTACCTAGTCGTTCCGATGGGACGAAAAACCGAGGCCCCGTGTACACATTTGCGTGAATGTAAAAGATCCCTTGGCAGTTGGAATTCAGTTGCTGCCGTGCAAAAATGTCCGTCATAGCACACTGTATGGTGTATGCCATTACCCGGCTGCAATGTTTCTAACTATATTTATAATATTGTTTTTACGTAAAAGATGCAGTTGGAATTTAGTTGCTGCCCGGGCAAGAATTTCCCTCATAGCACACTGTATGGCGTATGCCATTGCCCGGCTGCAATGTTTCTAACTATATTTAGACCTGTAACTGTATCATAAAGCCTGTCATTGAGTCAACTGGTGTGGTTTTGAATCCCAGGTTGTACGTGGCTAGGAGTGAGGCCGCCTGTCCAACCTCGTTGGGTTTCTCCGGGTCCTCCAGTTTCTTCCCACTGCTAAAGACCCCTACGCGCAAGCGAATTATTGAAATAAAAGTGAACCATATGTTAGTCCTGAAATTACCTAGTTTGTGTCGAGTTGACGTTAAACCCCATTTCTCTCTCTCTCTTCTCTCTCTCGCTCTCTCAATTTGGACCCAATAACTGTAGGGGATTACGTGGCTAGCCAGGTTTTCCGGCGTGGCGCGGTTTCCCCATGTCAGTGATACAGGAGGGATCGTCTGAGTGACGAAGGACACCTGACTAGTCGTTTTGATGGTTCGAAAATCCGAGGTCCCGTGTAAACATTGACGTGCAGTTGGAATTCGATATAAGAGTAGGTAGCGCCGCTCTCCGGGCAAAATTTCCCTCAAAGCACACTGCATGCCCGTCTCTATTATCCCGGTTTAGGATGAGAACAGTAGGACGTTGATCCCAATTTCATTTCATTTAGTTCTTTGCTATCAGAGAGGGTCACGTGGCTAAGTTGGTAAGGTGCTGGCCCGCTAGGCTGCAGGCCGGGTGCGCGATCCATGCATTTGCCGAGAAAGATCATCTCTATTTTCCGGCGTGGTTTCCCATTGTCAGTGATGCAGACGGAGGGCCTGACACGGACAGCTGCCTAGTCGTTCCGATGGGACGAAAAACCGTGGTCCCGTGTACACATTGGCGTGCACGTAAAAGATCCGTTTGCAATTGGAATTCAGTTACTGCCCGGGCAAAAATTTCCATCAGAGCACACTGTATGGCGTATGCCATTGCCGGGTGAATGTTTCTAACTATATTTAGACCTGTAACTTCGAGAGTTTTTGACCAATTTCATTTCGTTCTATGCTATAAGGGGGTGTTGCGTGGGTAAGGTGCTGGCTCCCTAGCCTGGACACCGGGTGTGCGATCCATGCATTTGCCGAGAAAGATCATCTCTATTTTCCGGCGTGGTTTCCCCATTGTCAGTGATGCAGACGGAGGGCCTGACACGGACAGCTGTCTTGTCGTTGGGAAGGGGCGAAAAACTGAGGTCCAGTGTACACATTGGCATGCACGTAAAAGATCCCTTGTCAGTTGGAATTCAGTTGTTGCCTGGGCGAAAACTTCCCTCATAGCACACTGTATGGCGTATGCCCGTCTTCAATTAGCCCAGGTTAGGTGCAGAAGCGTAGGCATTAAACCCCATTTTATTTATTCATTATATGCTATAATAAATGCCGACAAATCATTTGAACTTGTTACACAATACCAGTCTCACATGCGGCATTGTTTTTGCATTTCGGTTTGTGTTTCATTACGAAACGACTCCTCAGCTCGTGTTTTTGATTAATTGTTTGCCCGGGTGCGGTGTTTCTAACAATATTTAGACCTGTAACTTTGCGAGTTTTTGACCAATGTTAATACTTTTTTCTTGTTATTTTCTTTTACGAGCAGAACAGTAGGGCGTTAAGCCCCATTTCATTTCATTTAGTTCTATGCTATAAGGGGGGTCACGTGGCTAAGTGGGTGAAGTGCTGGCTCGCCATCAATTGAACTGGGGTGATAAAATTATTAAAATTAGTCGCATTTTAAATATGTGGCTTGAACGTAAGATTACAATACATGGCAAGGTTGTTGTCATACAGGCTTTACTGTTATCTAAACTGTGGTACACGGCGAGCGTTATCCCTATCCCTTGCTCCGTTGCACGTGAAGTAACGAAGCACGCGTTAAGCTATATCTGGAACAATAATCCACCTAGTATACAATTCAACTCGATAATCGGTAGCTCCGTTGCACGTGAAGTAACGAAGCACGCGTTAAGCTATATCTGGAACAATAATCCACCTAGTATACAATTCAACTCGATAATCGGTAGCCGATCCACATGCGGCCTAGGCCTTCCTAATATAGCTATAAAATCAGATGCTTTTTGTATCAAGTGGTTAAAAAAATACTTTGACCCTACTCATAACGCCGTCTGGAAAGATACAATGACGTATTTTCTAAGAAAATATTCAAATCTAGATTTAAGTCACGATCTTTTTAAAATACACTATAATGATATATTTTTAAAAGAGTTACCCGTTTTCTATAGAACATTACTTTTAGCATGGAATAAACTCAATGGCAATGCTTGGCCAAACCCTTGGACTATTTTTGAAGTTTCATGCCAGCCGTTATTCTATAATCCATTAATTATTAATAATGGTAGAAAATTGAATTTTGAATTTTTTAAACTGTGTAATATATGTAAAATATATGATATTATATATTATGTGAAGCCTGGTTTTGTGCCTGTACACACTATTGTTGATATTATACACTCAGATTATCCAGACTACGACACAGAGAAGATAATTAAACTATATAATATTATATTATTATCTATACCACAAGAATGGGTAGACATTATCAATAATGCATGTTATAATGGAAAGAACCAATAATATATATTCAATATTAAGGGTGAAGTCATACTACCCGAACAACTCACTACAAAATTGTGTTATAGCTTACTGTTAAATACATGTTTTTTAGAACCTAATTGTATATCATTCTATGAAAATCTTAATCTCAATGTTTATTGGAAAAGTGTCTGGAAAAATGTCTTTCTGGTGTTTAAAGGTCCAAAAATGGTTGAATTAGATTATAAAATAGCCCACAATATAGTATGGACAAAGTCCAAATTATATAAAATTGGTAAGACTGATGATGAATTGTGTCCTGTATGTAAGAATGAGAGCGAAGATTTACAGCATTTACTTATTGAATGTTTCTATTTACGTAATTTTAAGTCAAGAATTTAAGAATTTATTAATGATTTATTACCATATAAGTTATGTGATCCTGATTTTAACACTTGCTTTTTACTAGGACTTCAGTCTAACAACGCTACCAATCCTAATGTCAATGACCTGTGTAATCTGATATTAAGTTGTGCTAGACTTTTTATCTATAAACGTCGGATGATGTCTCTAGATAATAATGAAGAAGTTGATATTGTTAAACTGTTCCAAAATGTATTTAAACACATGTTATATAGTGTATGTAATTATTGTAAGAAAAGTCGGCTAAATTTTACTCAAAATTTCATTACACCATCTTTACATATAAGCTATGAATAGACGGCACAATAACTGTTGACTTGTAGTTGTGTACTAACTGATAGCTATTAACCATGATCTGGTTTAAAAAGTCTAATTGAAAAGGGAGACTATCAGTATTAAATTGTTTACACTTTTCGGAATACCTAATTGTCTCGAAACTTTCAAGCTTTTCGCTCTTCGAGAACAGGTTACCTCCGAACGCCTATAGTCAGTTTGCAAATTTTAAATGTTTCCCCTTAGTCTTAGAAACGCTACTACAAGTCTGAATTCCAAAGAAATGGTACTTTTTTATTATTCTTTTGCCTGGAGGCCGGGTGTTCGATCCATGCATTAGCCGAGAAAGTTCATCTCAATTTTCCTGCGCGGTTTCCACTTGTCAGTGATGCAGACGGAGGACCTGACACAGACACCTGCTTAGTCGTTCGGATGGGACGAAAAACCGAGGTCCCGTGTACACATTGGCGTGCACGTAAAAGATCCCTTGACAGTTGGAATTCAGTTGCTGTCCAGGCAAACATTTCCCTCATATTTTTTTTGCCCGGGTGCAAGGTTTCTAACCTCCCACTAGGGTCCCGTGTAGATAAGCGACGCTGGCTGGCGTTGGCCGACTTGCTCGAGAGGACGGGGCAATTGGTGAGGGGAACGTTAGCTCAAGGGAGGGACGGCTGCTCTGGTCGCCCCGCGCTTGATTACCAGTGAGCGCCGACGCGGAGGCCTCCCCCTCTTAGTCCACCTTATTTTTTTAATTTTTTTTATCGCAGTCGGGGAGGCGCCCCGCCGCTTCGCTGCGGCTGTCAGCTCGGAAGTTGAGTGGAGTGCGGCGGGGTAGCGCCTCCCCGGCCAACATTTTATAGCATTTTTTGGGGTCGACGGGATGCTGTCACTGCTGGAGACGAGCGTTAGGCGGTGGAAGGTTAGTCGGTCTCCTCTTGCTCTCGGTGTGTACACGGCGGTTGAGTGAAGGCTAGGGAGTTTGTGTGCGTGCAGCTCCCGGTTACCCTTCTCGTCTCCGTCGTCGCGCCGCTTGCTCGAGGGAAAGGATGGCACCCGAGACCGCGCCACGCTCCGTTCTCTCGCGGCGCGCTCCTTCCTCTCTCTTCTCCATCCCGGTTCTCTCTATCGCAAGGCAGCGAAGCGGTCGGAAGGCGGGGGATCGTTTAGCTTGAACTCTCGTCCAGTCACCGCGTACTCTTTTCCCACGATCCAAGACTCGATAGAGACGGTGGAGCGAGGCCGACCCGGGGACGAATACTCCCCGGCGCCTGGTCACAGCTCGCGGCGGTCGGCGGGGTGCGGGGCACAGCGCAGATTCAATTCTCGCTTCGTCCTTCTCCTCCCGGCAGACCCGAAACGCTCCCGTGTACGCTTACACGGCGGGGCAGACTGGCTCGTCCGATTGTCAAATCGAGTCTCGACTACGATCTCCGCCGTCCCGGATGGAGAGATCCCGATTCGCGGCGCGCGGCGTGGCTCGAGTTCCCTCTCTTGCCCGTCGTCGCCCGTCTCGGCTACAACCTCGGTTCTTCCGTGCGCCTAGCAAGCGAGGGGAATTCTTCGGGTCTCCCTCTCTTCGTCTGGGATTGCGCAGCGAACGAGGCCGGCGGGGTGCAGTCCTGGCTACTGTCCTCCCGCTCGGTCGCCCCCGCTCTTCGGTTGCTCGCTCCTCGAAGCTTTGGCAAAGGGAGGCGGGTGTCTGCGACTGGGGGCGTTTACTCGCGGTTCTCTCCCGAACTCGTCGAGGCTATCTGGTTGATCCTGCCAGTGATCATATGCTTGTCTCAAAGCTTAAGCCATGCAAGTCTAAGTTCAGGCTTGTTCCTTTCGGGGAGCGAGCCGAAACTGCGAACGGCTCATTAGTCAGATAAGGTTCCTTGGCGAAAAGCGGGTCGGTTTAATGGATAACTGTGGTAATTCTAGAGCTAATACATGCAACGTACCGTGGCCCCCCCTTTCGTTTCTCGATGAGGCGGGGAAACGGCATTTATTCTCTATAGCAGATCGCCCTAGCCCGCGAAGCTACCGTCATAGGTAGCGACGGGGCGAAGCGACAAGTGTAGAAATCCGAATAACTGTGCCGATCGCGGGGTCTTTCCGGGCCCCCGACGACTTTGCCATGAAGTGTCTGTCCCATCAATTGGCGATGGTCGGCGACCTGCCTACCAAGGTGTTGACGGGTAACGGGGAATCAGGGTTCGATTCCGGAGAGGGAGCCTGCGAAACGGCTACAACCTCCAAGGAGGGCAGCAGGCGCGCAACTTACCCAATCCCGACACGGGGAGGTAGTGACGAAAAATAACGTGGCGGGGCCCTTTCGTGGTCGCCGCGGGCGGAATGAGCGCAATTTAAAAGAGTGTGCGAGGAGCTATTGGAGGGCAAGCCTGGTGCCAGCAGCCGCGGTAATTCCAGCTCCAATAGCCTATATCGGAGTTGCTGCGGTTAAAAAGCTCGTGCGTCGATGAAGAGCGCGGCCTGACGCGCTAGGTGGTGTGAATTGCAGTGAAGATCATCGACGTCTCGAACGCACATGGCGGCAGCGGGTCCTCCCGCGGCCACGTTCGTCCGAGGGCCGGCAGGCAAGAATCACCAAGATCACGGTGCGATCAGCGGAAGCCAGCTCGCCGGACAGGCGGCTCCTCGTGCGTTCGGGACTTGTTCTTCTCGGAGGACGGGCTCGGGCATGCGACGTGGGTTCGTCCCCGTCGGCATATCTTCCGCTGTGTCGCGAGTCGCGACCGGCTCGGAGTGCTTCGTCCCGGCTGGAGTCAGGCGAGGGGCACGTCTCTCGGGGCGTCGCACCTGTCTTCGGACTGCCTGCTCCGGTCGGCACTAGAGCGAACGTAGCTCCGGGCCGAGGAACGGCCCCGCCCTCGCTCCCGACCTAGTCTCCCGGCGTCTTCGCGGCCGTCTTGGCTGCTCCTCGCGGGCTTAACAGTGCAAGTGCGGTCGCTCGGTCGGCGCCGGTGGGGCGGCGGGCATTGGGGGGACGGTCTAGAGGGTCCGCGGCTGGCCGTGGCGGCACTCTTCCCGACCCTTCTTGAAACACGGACCAAGGACTCTAACGTGAGCGCGAATCACAGGGAAAAACACTCCCTTGGGGCGCAGCGAAAGCGACGTGGTCCGATCCTCTCTCGGCCGAGGGGGGCGCAGGACCGGCCCGTCGGGGGTTGTTACGGCCTCAGCGGAGCAAGAGCGCTCGCGTTGGGACCCGAAAGATGTTGAACTAGGCCCGAGCGGGACGAAGCCGGGAGAAATGCTGGTGGAGGTCCTAAGTGGTTCTGACGCGCAAATCGATCACGGTACTTGGGCGTAGGGGCGAAAGACTAATCGAACCATCTAGTAGCTGGTTCCCTCCGAAGTTTCCCCTAGGATAGCTGGCGTTCTCCGAGACAGTTTCGTCCGGTAAAGCGAATGATTAGAGGAGTCCGTGCCAAAATGGCGTGGAGCTATTGTCAAACTTTGAACGGGCGAGAAGGGTGCCTACCGCTCGATCTGGGAGGCTCGGCCCCCGTCGAAATGTACGAGTGCCAAGTGGGCCACTTTTGGTAAGCAGAACTGGCGCTGTGGGATGAACCAAACGCCGGGTTATGGCGCCCGATCGTCACGCTCAGCAGAACCCATAAAAGGCGTCCATCGGTAAAGACAGCAGGACGGTGACCATGGAAGTCGGTACCAGCCAAGGAGTGTGTAACAACTCACCTGCCGAATTGGTGGGCCCTGAAAATGGATGGCGCTGTAGCGTGCAGCCTACACCCGGCGTAGGAGGGTCGCCGCGGTCAGCGCTGAAGCCTTAGACGCGAGTCTGGGTGTAGCGGCCGCGGGTGCCGATCTTGGTGGTAGTAGCAAATATTCGAGCGAGAACCTCGAAGGCCGAAGTGGAGAAGGGTTCCGCGTTGCTCCTTCGATCGGCCGCGGGTTAGTCGGTCCTAAGGCCTGGGAGAAATCCTACGGGAAGCGGGACGTTTTTTTATTCAGAAAAAGTCTCACCCAATGCACGGGCCGAAAGGGAAACGGGTTAGGATTCCCGTACCCGAAGGCGGAGCACAAGCGGTGACGCAAAGAAGGTCGGATACGCCGTCGGGAGAGTCGAGAAGAGTTAACTTTTCTTTTTGAGGTGCGCTCGCTGACCCTAGAAGCGGTTTGCCGGAGATAGGGAGCGAGAGCAATCAACTTTATCACACGCTCTCGCCTCGGGCCGTACCTCAATCCGCCGCAGGTCTCCAAGGTTCGCAGCCTTTGGTCGATAGAACAATGTAGGTAAGGGAAGTCGGCAAAATGGATCCGTAACTTCGGGAGAAGGATTGGCTCTGAGGGCCGAGCGACCCGCTGCTAGCTTCGGAAGAGGGAATCATAGAGCGGGAGTCCGCCAGGTGGCATATTAATTTGGACTTGGGCGCACCGAACGGCGAACGTTCTACCCTCGGAAGGGCAGGCGGACGGAGCGGGGTAGGGGCGACTCTCCCCGTTTTCGGCACGGGCGCGAGGAACGGCTCGATCAGAACTGGCACGGTCCGGGGGAATCCGACTGTTTAGTAAAAACGTAGGCTCGAAGGCCGGAGATCGGTGTTGACGGGACGTGATTTCTGCCCAGTGCTCTGAATGTCACGGTGAAGAAATTTACGGAAGCGCGGGTAAACGGCGGGAGTAACTATGACTCTCTTAAGGTAGCCAAATGCCTCGTCATGTAATTAGTGACGCGCATGAATGGATTAACGAGATTCCCACTGTCCCTATCTACTATCTAGCGAAGCCACAGCCGGAGGAACGGGTCCGGGGCTGTCAGCGGGGAAAGAAGACCCTGTTGAGCTTGATCGCGTTTGAGCCACATTTTGGTGATTCCGCCCGAATCTCAGAGGAAGGTCGAATGAGGCCGCAGTCCGCCCGAAAAACGGTCGGGAATAAATGATCGCACGTCGTCGCCCAAGGTATCGATCGAAAGCTGATATCCGTGCGGTCACGCCCGACACACTTTTTGCTATAGTGCGCACGTACGAAACGAGCAAACGCCCTTCCCGCCCCAAATTTCCCCCCATTCCGCTCCCCGCCGCTTCCGCTGCCAAAACCACCAACCCCTTTGCCTTCGAAACTTCACAGGAAGGTAGGGCATAGGGTAGGGTAAATTCTGATAGAATTTAGAGACAATCGAACCACGCGTCTTTGACTGACAGACCGAAAACCGGCGAAAAACCCGGTTTTTGAGCTATTGCTCGATCTTTGTGGCGCTGCTGTGGCCAAAATATTATAAAGAATAGGACGCGCGTGCCTGGTCTCGATCGGGACATCCCTCGACAATGTTTTCCATATGCATTGATCTTTGTGGGGCCATCGGTGCCTTGGCTACATGTGCGTATTTGACGAAAAATAAACTTTTCACGGTTCCGTAACTGCCCTTCGCTCACATTTGGTGCTGGATTTCAAGCGGTTGCACTCTTCCTGGCCCCTCGTGCGACGGTTCTGTGAAATTGTACGGTCTTCGACTTTTTGATCGTATAATTGCCAAAACCCTGCCAATTTTAGTTCAAGAGATAATGGCCCTGAAACTTGCTCGGACGGCTCAGGTGATGGGCGGAAAAGTGAAAGAGGCCGAAATCTTGCACAATTTTGTGACGCACCGCGGCCTCATTGGTGTTTCCGCCGCCGCTGCCCATCTAAAAACTCGCGATTCGCAGCTCGAATCGCCTTCGAATTTCTCCGGTGGCTGAGCGATAGGTTGGAGTACATTGTGGCCGATTTTGGACGCAATTGCACGAGTTTTCGACTGGGCTACCAAAAATCGCCCAATAAACCCGTTCTTGAGGTGCTGCTATGGCAAAATTCTTTATACATTGCACGTGGCATGCCTAAGCTCGATTGAGACATCCTCCGACAATGTTTTCCGCCTGCATTGATCTTAGTGGGTGCATTGGCTTGTACGTATTTGACGAAAAATAAACTTTTTATGGTCCCGTAACTGGCCTTCGCTCACGTTTGGCGCTAGATTACAAGCGGTTGCACTCTTCCCGCCTCTCGTGCGACGGATCTGTAAAATGTACGGTCTTCAGCTTTTTGATCGTATAATTGCCAAAACCCGGCCAATTTTAGTTCCAGAGAAAATGGCCCTGAAACTTGCTCGGACGGCTCGGGTGATGGGCGGAAAATTGAAAGAGGCCGAATTCTGGCACAATTTTGTGCCGCACCGCGGCTTCATTGGTGTTTCCGCCGCCGCTACCCATCCGAAAACTCGCGATTCGCGGCTCGAATCGCCATCCATTTTCTCCGGTGGCCTGGCTACAGGTTGTAGTACATTGGGGCCGACTTTGGGGGCAATTGCACGAGGTTTCGACTGGGCTATACCAAAAACCGCCTAATAAACCCGTTCTCGAGATTATGCTGTGGTGCTGCTGTGACTAATGCTTTATACATTGCACGCGGCATGCCTGGTCTCGATTGAGACATCCTCCGACAATGTTTTCCGCCTACATTGATCTTAGTGGGTGCATTGGCTCGTGCGTATTTGACGAAAAATAAACTTTTTATGGTCCCGTAACTGCCCTTCGCTCACATTTGGCCCTAGATTACAAGCGGTTGCACTCTTCCCGCCTCTCGTGCGACGGATCTGTAAAATTGTACGGTCTTCAGCTTTGTGATCGTATAATTGCCAAAACCCTGCCAATTTTAGTTCCAGAGATAATGGCCCTAAAACTTGCTCGGACGGCTCAGGTGAAGGGCGGAAAAGTGAAAGAGGCCGAATTATGGCACAATTTTGTGCCTCACCGCGGCTTCATTGATGGTTCCGCCGTCGCTGCCCATCCAAAAACTCGCGATTCGCGGCTCGAATCGCCTTCCATTTTCTCCGGTGGCCGGGCTACAGGTTGGAGTACATTGTGGCCGACTTTGGGGGCAATTGCACGAGTTTTCGACTGGGCTACCAAAAATCGCCCAAAAAACCCGTTCTTGAGATTATGCTGTGGTGATGCTGTGGCAAAATGCTTTATACATTGCACGCGGCATGCCTGGTCTCGATTGAGACATCTTCCGACAATGTTTTCCACCTGCATTGATCTTAGTGGGTGCATTGGCTTGTGCGTATTTGACGAAAAATAAATTTTTATGGTCCCGTAACTGCCCTTCGCTCACATTTGGCACTAGATTTCAAGCGGTTACACTCTTCCGCCTCTCGTGCGACGGCTCTGTGAAATTGATGTCAAGCGGTTGCCCTCTTTTTGCGATAGTGCGCACGTAACAAACGAGCAAACGCCCTTTTCGCCCCAAATTTCCCCCCATTCCGCTACCCGCCGCACGCCCCGACGCTTCCGCTGCCAAAAAAACGACCCCCTTTGCCTTCGAAACTTCACAGGAGGGTAGAGCATAGGGTAGGGTAAATTCTGATAGAATTTTAAGACAATCGAACCACGGGTCTTTGACTGACAGACCGAAAACCGGCGAAAAACCCGTTTTTTGAGCTTTTGCTCGATCTTTGTGGCACTGCTGTGGCCAAAATATTATAAAGAATAGGCCGCGCGTGCCAGGTGCACCGCGGCTTCATTGGCGTTTCCGCCGCCGCTGAACATCTAAAAACTCGCGATTCGCGGCTCGAATCGTCTTCCATTTTCTCCGGTGGCCGGGCTACAGGTTGGATACATTGTGGCCGACTTTGGAGGCAATCGCACGAGTTTTCGACTGGGCTACCAAAAACCGCCCAATAAACCCGTTCTCGAGATTATGCTGTGGTACTGCTGTGGCAAAATGCTTTATACAATGCACGCGGCATGCCTGGTGTCGATTGAGACATCCTCCGACAATGTTTTCCGCCTGCATTGATCTTAGTGGGTGCATTGGCTTGTGCGTATTTGACGAAAAATAAACTTTTTATGGTCCCCGTAACTACCCTTCGCTCACTTTTGGCGCTAGATTATAAGCGGTTGCACTCTTCCCGCCTCTCGTGCGACGGATCTGTACAATTGTACGGTCTTCAGCTTTTTGATCGTATAATTGCCAAAACCTTACCAATTTTAGTTCCAGAGATAATGGCCCTGAAACTTGCTCGGACGGCTCAGGTGATGGGCGGAAAAGTGAAAGAGGCCGAATTCTGGCACAATGTTGTGCCTCGCCGCGGCTTCATTGGTGTCTCCGCCGCCGCTGCCCATCCAAAAACTCGCGATTCGCGGCTCGAATCGCCTTCGATTTTCTCCGGTGGCCTGGCTACAGGTTGGAGTACATTGGGGCCGTCTTTGGAGGCAATTGCACGAGTTTTCGACTGGGCTACCAAAAATTGCCCAATAAACCCGTTCTTGAGATTATGCTGTGGTGCTGCTGTGGCAAAATGCTTTATACATTGCACGCGGCATGCCTGGTGTCGATTGAGACATCCCTCGACAATGTTTTCCATCTGCATTGATCTTTGTGGGGCCATCGGTGCCTTGGCTGCATGTGCGTATTCGACGAAAAATAAACTTTTTACGGTTCCGTAACTGCCCTTCGCTCACATTTGGTGCTGGATTTCAAACGGTTGCACTCTTCCTGGCCCCTCGCGCGACGGCTGTGTGAAAATGTACGGTCTTCAGTTTTTTGATCGTATAGTTGCCAAAAACCTGCCAATTTTAGTTCCAGAGATAATGGCCCTGAAACTTGGTCGGGCGGATCAGGTGATTGGCGGAAAAGTAAAAGAGGCCGCGTTTATTTCTGTTGGTTTTAATCTATTTTCATCTTTCTACGCATGAAATATTTATCAACCATATTCCAGTCAAACTTATTTACAATCATCGTAAATAATCAAATATCGGCTACGAGAAAAATAAATGATATGAAAAAACAGGGGATTAACGTCCCCTCGACACAAACTACGTCATTTCGGGACTAACATATGGTTGATTTAAACCACAGTTGTAGCCTCACAGTCGATATTTGATTATTTAAGAATGAATTTATCAAACGATACCTATGAATTAAATACAACTCATATTTCTTATAGCCGATATTTGATTATTTCAGAGAATTGTAAATAGGTTCGATTTATTGATCGATTTTATGGTTGATAAATAATTTGTGTGTAGAAACATGAAAATGGATCAAAACAACGGTATGTTAATATCACATACTCGTGAAATGAAATATTTCAATTCATTGTTTATTATTGGAAGCCGTATAAATATGTTTATAACTAAATATGTCTATAGCAACATAGGCGGCTACATTCTTAAGAGGTGTGGTTTTCTTATTAAACATTGTGTAAATCCGTATTTCTCTTGAATAATCAAATACGCCTTTGAAAATAAGAGTTGAATTTCAATTCATTGTTTATTAATGGAAGCCGTATAGGCGGCTACCTTCATAAGATAATGTGAGGTGTGGTTTTGCCATTAGAGTACATTGTGTAAATCAATATTCTCAATCTAAAAAAACACAAGCTCTGAGAAGAACTCACATGTTTTTAAAGCCGGTGTTATACTTGGCTATTTAAGTGTATGCGTGTAGAGGGTTGGATATAAGAGGCCACGAGAAGACAGGCCTGGTACCTAAACACAAATCCCACAAAGAAGACATCTACCAATCCAGAAGAAGAGATCATCTACCAACGATGTGTTTTTATTAAATAAAGGGAAGAACTTCCCACTAAAACCTAATCCATGGCCTAAGGCCAAAATGGAAAGATTGCAAAATCATATTCTAAAAATCAGGAAGCAGCTTCGGCTCTCCTATGTCTTGTCTGTGATATCACTTAAGTGGAAGCAGACGTTAAACACCAAAAAGAAGAAGAAGGGTTGGATATCATTAGTAGCAGCGATAGAGACATAATGAAGATCGGCATAATTGGTTCCTCGCACGTCAACAAATTGGAAGATTTTTGCGGACAGACCCATACGGATTTAAGATCCCATCAACTTTTTTTTATGGAAAGTCTGGCTACACGGCCGAACGTTACAGAGCCGAACATTTCAACATATCCCATAATCTCGAAATGATTTTCGTCGTCCTGGGAGGCAACGACATTCGTTCGACGGTCGAGTCTCAGCGCCTTGCCGACCAACTGATGGGTATTTTGAACGATATCCATCAGCGGTGCAATGTTCCGGTTATCTGGATTAACTGCTATCCGAGGGAAAGACCGAGATATGGAACATGGAAATAGTACCGACGGCGAGCGGAGCAGCTGAACAGAGGAATGAAAAGGCGACTACAGCCATATAGAAACATCTTTTATGGTTTGACCTGTTTTTTCCAGGAACGGCATATGGACCAGTTTTTCGAGGAAAGTTTGAAAGATGGCGTCCATTTAAATGACAGGGAAAACCTAAAATTATGCACCTATATGGACTGGATCGTCGACCTTGTCGGCGAGCAAGTGTACGGGCATTTGCCGCGAATTTGTAGGCCTACCAGCAACAAATTTGCACGCGTTAAAGCTACCCTTCTCGGATGAATGGGAAACAAAAACAGTCCTTTTTAGGACTACCAAAAACAGTCCTTTTTAGGACTACCAAAAACAGTCCTTTTCAGGACTACCAAAAACAGTCCTTTTCAGGACTACCAAAAACAGTCCTTTTCAGGACTACCAAATTTGGAGTGATAAACATTCTCATATTCTATATCAAATTCTACTATACAGTATTTAATAAACAATTATTAATAAATATTAATTTCCATGTGAAGAACGTAATTCTATATATTTTATCATGAAATATTTAATAGAATCAAATAACCACGGTTTTTAACCAATAGTATGATATCAAGTAATCTTTAATCGTAATGAAACAATACAGTTAATCCTGTTTATCGGTTATAAGCAGACGACGCCCACTAAGGCTTCAATTATAACCCGCCATATTCTTAATCCCATTAATCGGTGCATTTGTCAAAATCTAAGAATATATAAACCAAAATACTAATAGTGAATTAAAATATTTATTTCAAGAGAAATGAAATATTTATTTCAAGCCATTTAACATATTTATTTCAAGAGATATAGACGTATTTCGCTACATATATGTCGTCATTTTCTATACAAGCACAGATTAAGAAATATACGCCATTTTGGTAATTTATCTACAGTTATAAGAACCTGTGGGTTGACCTAGTTAATCTCTTGCTCACATTTCCACTACAGCTTATAACAGATTATACGGTCTGGTGGTTTTATTATCCCTACTTAACCTACTTAATCTCTTAAACGCTAATTAAAATATTTATTACTTAATGTCTCGCCCTCGACCATTAAACCACACTTAAAACATAGATATGATGTCACCCTTTGATGTTTTTAACCAGTATATAGGAGAATGTACTGTTTTCTTAAACAATCGTCTATTATTTTTCAAAACTGTCCATTATTTCCAATAAATAATGGACAGTTTTATAAATAATAGACGATTGTTAAGAATATATCAATAATAGACACGTATCTGAAAACTGAACATGGATTTTGGAATAATTTATTCTCTAACAAATTAAATTACAGAACATGAAACTACTTTAAAACCTCATAGTTACCGAAATGTCACACTTTCTTTGTGGACACTCTACAGATCACAACTTGAAATATAGGTATATATCCCAAAGATCTCGGTATTGGCCATAACTTCATAGAGGTCACAATTATAAGCCCATTTTGATAAAACTGACCAATTGCGTTTATAATATAACCCAAAGATCTCGATTCCTTGGGATATTGGCGCTATCGGGTCGTAACGTCCTGGATGATGACCCCTGGCTGAACAAAAAAACGTGTTTTGAGCCTGTGGAACCTATACATGTCACAATTTTTATCCGATTTAAAAACAACGTTCAAATATATCACTGTTACACCATAATGAAAGTTGAGTTTGAATTTCGTGAATTGGTTTGTGCCTTTGATCCTGTGTCCTCTCACTCTAATGTCAGAGTGTATATTACATTTTAATCAAAATTTAGACGGCTAGTGTCGTTCATATTAACCACAGTACTAAGAATATTATAAATATCTAAATCATTCTCATTAGCAGCCTTTCCATTACAACTTTAACGGCAATTATTTCCCCATATCAAGAACATCACAATTTTTACAGCTATATTATCTTCCATATCTTGTAAATTACCAAATGTTATCAGTATCCAAATGCTTATCACATATATTCTCATTGTCAATATTTGTTTTCGACTGTGTCATGTCGTCTCCATGTCAAATATTTTGGACTGTCCGTGTATGCTTGCATTGTATGACTGGAGTGTTTTGTGACATGCATTCATGGGCATGTGCATGTTGTTTTAAGAATATATCCATTATCTTGTGGCTTGTTGTTTTAGAAAACTATCCATTATTTGTATCTCTATGGTGCTATGTTTCAAGTTTGATAATAGCCCCAGACGTCCATTATGTAACGCCCCTCAGATGTTCTTTCTTTTTACATAATGGACAGTTTTCGGCCATTATCCATCACATAATAAGATCTCTGTATATAGCGATTTCTCGGTTCAAGGGAGGTAACTCCATACAACGGGAATCAGACCGCTGACGCTGGCGTTTTCGCTGTTTTGAGTGTAAACTTGGAATATTTTCCGCTTTACTAATATATTTTGGCGAGGCGACAGGCGTATCTTTAAAAACTCATCTCCATTAATTATATTTGTGTGAAAAAAGTCAACTTCAAGGTTAATTTAGGCAATTTATCTTGTCCGCGCACATCAGGTTGAGTAAAAAATCAAATTTGCGTAGAACATTGACCGACTTGGGGCACGCAACCACCCTCTACCTACGGGGGGTGGACCCAAGCCCCACCCCACCCATACCCAACCCAAATTGTCCGACCTTCAGTAAAAAATAAAGTCTAATTTTGGGACATGTCCAGAAAGGGGCGTGACATTTTTTTTCAATTTTTTTTTCCAGCGTTGACCTCCGGGAATGGTACCAGACCAGTCCGGGGCAGGGCCTTACCCACTCATACTCGTACCCACCACCCTACGCCACACCAAAGCGCGAAAAACGGAAATTGGGCAAAAACTGTGTGTCACATTCTCGAGCAAATAGACTGTCGTCTGTATAGGGAAAATGTGCTGAGAAATCGATTTTTGCTGCACCCCCCCTGGGTCTAAAATTTTTTGCCATTTTCTTATAGTACAATGTTTCTAGTGATGGAAAATCCATATTCCCATCTTCAGATAAAGCCAGTTATTAAAATATTACCCATTTACCCAGGGTCTCGGTCAATTTATCATGCATGTGTATCATGACTTTGACGTCGTGATTTTGGGTGATAAAATTACTGCAGGTGAATGATTTTTTTTCGTGTGTACTGCCAATATGCATAGCAACATTTGAAAAAAAGATTTATGGAAATATCTCAATTTGCATTTGCACAAGGCAAATAATAAGCGCCCACCCAGCAGCAATGTTGCGCATGGTAGCATGTTGTGGTCTATTTATGAAAATACAGCGTCATTGAATTGATATTGAATTCAATTTATTATCAGAAATCATACATAAATTTGATAATTGCATAGACATATTCGATTTCAACCAAAACAAACAATGCATAAACGTGATATTTCAAATAGGGGTTCCAGGTAAAAAAGGTATAAGGGGAGATAACTTGTATCATAAATGTCCTAAAAATATTGAACAAAGACCAAATCCACTCTATCCCCAAACAAAGAATGAAAACAAATTTAAAACATTATTCTAATATTTAATTACTAGTATTAAAGGTTTAAATATATATAAATTAGGCCTGTGTATTGCAATTTACAACAACATTTCAATCAATACTTTTTTTAAAATACAGAAAACATTTTTTTAATTTTTAATAACTGTTATATCAATAATTTTTTTAAATCTTGCTGTAACAGTTGTGCAATAATTAATGCTTGAAATAAATGGAGTTTAACAATAATAAAGGACACAACCAATGTACAGAAATAACAAATTGTTACAGGTAATTTGAAATATCTAATAACTTGACCATTCGCAGAATTTCTTTGTGGAAAATAATTCTTTTTCTAATCACATCTTCACAAAATATCAAAGGTTGTCTCATATGCAGACATCTCAGAAGAGCTGAAAAACAAAAATATAAGTTCATAGTTACTACACGTACAAGTAAATCTCATCGTAGATGCAAGAATTCATGTTTGGTGATATTACCACTTAAGATGTATTGGTCGATGGTCGATTAAGTAAAACAAACATATTAATACACTTTAAACTTATCATATTACAAACAAGTCTTGACCGCGCAAAAGTGCTAGTAAAAAATGTTGACAAATTCTTAGAACGGATGGACTTTGTTTTAGTGAATTTGAACACCACAATCTGGTCATTTTGTGCCAATTCACTTGCCATCAAAGATACCAGCACTACTTATACTATAGAGTAAATCGGCCACTCTCACACCTTGTCATTGAGGTCACTGATAATGGGATGCGAACTGATGACAGACCTTTTTTTAACCACCTACTTGGCTATATAAGTCCCTTCCCACCCACTAGTTGTCTTTGATATAAAATAGATATATAACAAGCCACAAGGACACAGCAACTACTACAAGTATGAAATAAACTTACCCTGACGACCAAACTTTGGGTTTTCTTATCAGGAATCGAACATAACCCTTGTAGCACCGTAGATGGTACCTAACTTTAATAGCAACACAGTCTTTATCTCTGATGTGCCTGAGAATGGTTTCATCTGCTTTCATAACTGCTGCTTCTCTAACTCGACCTAAAAAGATATGGACAATTGTAAATATTATGGATATCATAAACCAACTAGAAGTAGACTACATATTTAATTTTCACCAGTCCACATGCAAAATAATTGGTTGAGAGATTGAACAACCACTGTCATGTCTATACATAGTAACACCAAACTCGACAAGTGATTTCGTAAAATCTGATTATTTATCGCCAAAGTCTGGCCCCCACCCCCCCAAAAAATTTTTTTTTGTCTACCTACCTACCCATACCTTATCACCATGAGTCGGGTTTGGGCAAACGGAAATATTTTTAACCCTGGCCTGGGAGTACTTGCGCTGCAGGGGTAAATACATAACCCTGCATGATTGGATAGGCTAATTCCCCACCTTGTCACTGAGATCGCAGAGAAAGAGAGTCGAACCCTCGACTCTATTGATGGCAGATTGACAGATAACACCTATCAGCCACCTGACCACTGTCCGCAATAAACGCCTTTTACGACACGCTGAGGACCTATTCCACAATTTTAATCACAACGATTGAACAAATAATAAAAAAATTACCTTCATCTTTAGTTTCTGCTAAAATCATCTCATCAGAGACAGTCTTTTTTTGACACCTGTAGAACAGAGGTACTTTCTTGCAGATAATGCAAACAGGAGGCAAGACATGCCCTCGCAGGTTGACAGCTTGGGTGGTTGAAGACCTAGATGTGGATTGACTCTTATCACTCGTTTGCTTATTATTACCAGGCTGTAATTCAACTCTTTTAGTAGCTCGATCAATCTTTGTTCTGTCTGTTGTGAATCTCGAATAACACTTGGAATGATAGCCATGAACTGGTAGTGCACCATCCTTTTTCCCTATAAATACAAACATACTCCTAATATTATTGCACACAAACACAAAATAAGCAAATTAGAACCTGAGACTGAGAAGAATTTAGGTGGCAACAAGTATCCATAATAAAAATTACTTTTCTTTTATGAAAAGTAAGACACTGCCACATGTTTGCACTTGATTTGTGAAAAGATAAACAATCTGGGGTTAATAAAATAAAACCAAAGGCTAGCGTGAATGCTATCGATTATTAGACAAACCTATCTACTCTATGAACTAACGAGACGATACAATATGAATTGAATTAATGTCAACAAAGATTATTATTAGGCCTATTATTTATCGTAACAACTTGCACACAGCAATGACATCAAACAAGAAATATTATATATGGACGTAAGCTCTCGTTGCATTGTACAGTCCCGAGCATTTGTGGTGAGTACAGGTGTCTATAAAATGTAATCCGCCTACCACTAAGAATTTAATTTAAATGTAAACGACAAAAAATTGTGTTTCGCAGAAAAATAAAATGGCGACTCGTCGTACTTTCAATTTTAGTTTGATTTAGTTGATAAACTTACCCTCAAATACACCTTTATACTGTTGGCACACTTTTAGCTCGTTTCCATCAAGATTAGCCCATTCTTTATAACTTAATACAACCTTATTCCAACTCGTATCTGTAAATTTATTCAGCTTTCCACAATCTTTGTCTACGAGGTGAACAAGACACTTCATGGTCTCAAAGTAAACACTACAGCCCAGACTCGCATTTTGACCTGTGAACCTGAGGTCAAATTGGCGCAATATTATCTGGAGTGGTTTTGATTGGTTGTTTGGCTAATTGATATGCATAGGTGTAACGAGTGGTTGATAAACTCCATGGCGCGAACAGAAAGTAATTCAAAAACTTGCGAGGACTCGTTTATAAAAACTGGCACATTCTAGAAGCGGGAATAAAGCTTCCTATCCTTATTTTATTCACATATTACTAATGTGTTAATTACAACTAGACCCAGTGTATAGATTTTTTTTGAGACGATAGCTATTGACAGACGACAGTCTAAAAGGCCTCTTGACGGCTATTGAAAGGCCTTGCGGGCCAGGTCAAGGTCTTGTCACAATTCTGAGCAACTGCCAATCAGACCGGCAGCGGAATCACAGAATTGTGACAGCCACAAAGGGCGGGTCACCGCCCAGAAGGCCCTGGGGGTCAAAAAATCGTTTTTCGAAGTGCACGGGTACGGGAAGGTCTTAGGAGCAACAGATTTATACCAAGGGGCAATTGGGGCGTCCGTGAGGGGGCACGGGGGCGATCACAAAAATGTGACTTTTTGAATACTTTATTTGAAATCTGAATGACGCTGTTGAGTTTGATTGGCGACTGGCTTGGTTGGGCGAGAGCGCAGGTGTAGCCTAGGTGGGACTGCTTTACGGCGCAAGTGAAAGACCACTACTGCGTTCCTCGTTCAACTCACTCGGTGAGGACCACGAGAGCGGCCGCATTCGGGGCGGTGTCGGCGAGCGCAAGGTGCTAAGCGAGGGGTCCCCTGCGCTAAAGGCGGGCGGTCAGGCAACCGGTCGTGCGTCTTGCGGGACCAGGTCCCTCGCGAGGGTGATCGAGGACAGAGTCAGTTCTGAATTTAACTGGGGCGGTGTGCCCGCAAAACGATAGCGCGGGCGCCCCAAGGCCAGCCTCAGAAGGGGGAGAAACCCTTGGTAGAGCGAAAGGGCAAATGCTGGCTTGAGGATGCTTTTCAGTAGGAGGGATCCGTGTGAAAGCAAGGCCTATCGATCCTTTTATGTCGCCCCCCGGGCGACGATGGGAGAGCTCTTTCTTCACTGCTTCCCGCAAGAGGTGTCAGAAAAATTACCACAGGGATAACTGGCTTGTGGCAGCCAAGCGTTCTTAGCGACTTTGCCTTTTGATCCTTCGATGTCGGCTCTTCCTATCATTGCGAAGCAGAATTCGCCAAGCGTTGGATTGTTAACCCACGAACAGGGAACGTGAGCTGGGTTTAGACCGTCGTGAGACAGGTTAGTTTTACCCTACTGGTAGGAAACTCTTTACAAACGAGCGGCTACGAGCGGGTAGGACTGACTAGTACGAGAGGAACGTTGGTCCGGGATTGAAAGCGTTGGTGCTTGGTGGTTTATTGCCATTGGGGCTTTTTTTTTTTTAAACAATATTTATTCACAGAAACTGGATTGGAGAACAGGCAGAAGCCTATAGACCCCCTCTCCATAAAAGTACAAACATAAATAAATATTGAAAAGTGAAGTAAAGTAAAGTAGAGGAACAATTAAATTATAAGATGGCTATTTACACTATATACACAATATGTACAAACCACAATCAAGATGTTTATATTTGATACATTTTTCTTACGGTTTTTTTTAAAATCGTTTGGAGATGTCGAGAAAGGTATGTACTGCCGAAAAAATTACTTCAGAATTGTTTTTGTCTTCAGTTCCGTATAATAAATTTTGAGAATTTTGATAATGTTTAGGGAGTTTTGATATTGACTCAGATCGTGCATCTGTGACCACAATCGCATATAGGACTGTCAGAAATATGCCTGAGAAAACGATGTCCGTTTAAATCGCTGCAAGAGAGCCGAAGGCGGGAGTGTTGAATTTGATTTTTCCTGCTTCCAGAGTAGTATAATGAAGGTATATTTCGATCAAGGTATCCGAGTTTAGATTTAAAAGAAGATAATGTTGGTAAGTCTCTAGTAGACAGATCAAGAAGACTCCATTCTCGAAATGTAGATGGTATAAAAGAAGAAGAAAATAAAGAAGTTCTGCAGAGGTAAGTTGGGATGTTACTTTGGTTTCGTAGGCGATAAGAATTGACATTAGGTGGTATAAGTTGAAATAAGTATTCGGGAGTGATATGGTTTATGATTTTGAAGAATAACATTAATTTATGTCGCCTTCTTCTCTCCTGCAGTGTAATAAACCCGGTTTCCTTATACAACAGTTGGTGGCTTGTATCTTTCACAGCACCGCATATAGTCCTGAGTGTGTCTAGTTGTAAAAGTTCTAGTTTATGTGTTAGTTCGGCGGTACTCCCATCCCAAATAACATCACAGTAGTCAAAATGAGAAAGAATATATGAGGTATACATGGTTTGGAGAGATCTGCGACTTAATCTATATTTTAATGAACGAAGACAATTTACAAGTTTACTTGTTTTGGCCAAAATCTATATTTTAATGAACGAAGACAATTTACAAGTTTACTTGTTTTGGCCAAAATCTTATTTATATGAGTATCCCACTTACAGTTTGTTTGGAAAGTCAGCCCCAGGTGATTGTGCTCAGAAACTTCTTTGATTGCAACATTGTCTAGATTTAGTGTCGGAAGAAATAAATTCTTTTTATTTGCTATTGCTAGTGTTTCAGTTTTCAGCGGGTTAAAAGATACAAGCCACGTTTTAGCCCAAATGTTTATTCTCTTTAGATCATCATTTAAGACTTCCGCACATTCGGTTGGGTCAGTTATTTTTATATATAAACTAGTGTCATCAGCAAATAATCTAATATTTGAGTTTATGCTGTTTACTATATCGTTGATGTATATAATGAAAAGTAAAGGACCGAGAACGGAGCTCTGTGAAACACCAGCAGGGACCGTTTATGGTTCAGAGGAGGTTCCGTTAACAATAACATTATGTTGTCTATTAGACAAGTAGTCCCTGAACCATTCCAACAAGTCTCCTCTGATCCCAACGGCCCTAAGCTTATGGCAGAGTGCAGCATGCCAAACTCTGTCAAAAGCTTTACTGATGTCACAGAACACCGTTCTCGTATATTGACCTTGGTCGATGGCTTGACAGAAGAAGTGCGTGAGATCTATTAGCTGGTAAGTAGTTGAGTCTCCTTGCAAAAAACCGCTTTGCAAATTAGTAATAATATTGTGATCCTTAAAGAAGTTAAATACATGTTTGTAGATGCATTTTTCGAAAATTTTGATTATAATGCTCAATAAAGAAACTGGTCTGTAATTTCCGCATAATGATGGGTCGCCTTTTTTATGTATTGCTGTTACGTTTGCTGATTTCCAGATATTAGGAATAGTTTTTAGCTCAAGTGACAAATTAAATATGTTACATAAATGTTTGCTAATTTCGAAACAGATTGATTTTAGGAATTTTCCACTGATGTTATCTGGGCCTGTAGCTTTTGAAGTATCAATAATAGAAATCATGTCTTCAACCTCTTTAGGTGTTAATTTTAGGTGACAAAGTGAAAAGGGATTTTGTTCGAGTTCAGGAAGATGTGCATTTGTGTAGTCAAGCTGTGATTGGTTAATAAAGTATTCGTTTAAACAATTTGCTTTGTCCTTTGGATTAAAGTATGGAACCCCATTATTCATAAAAGGCGGAATATCTCCCTTTTCTGATCTTTGACCCTTCACAAACAAGTTGACTATATGCCACCAATCCTTTTTTCCAAAATTTTGATTATCATTTAATTTATGGTCTAATTTTTCATAATATTCTTTTTTGCATTTTCTAATCAAGCTAATATAGTCATTTCTGATATTTCTAAATTTTTGCCAATCGAGGTCCAAGTTTGATTTTACTGCTTTCCGGTGAATTTTGTTTTTCTTTTTGCTCATTTTCCGAATAGTATTGTTCATCCAAAGTTTGTCTTTTGATCTAATGGTTGCTTTTTTGTTTGGGATATGTGTTCTTGCCAAATTAATTAAATCGCTTGTGAAGGCGAATCTAGGAAAAAAAGTCACAGGAAAAAAAGTCACAGTAAAAAAGTCACAGTAAAAAAGTCACAGGTAAAAAAGTCACAATTTATATTGTTGATAAGTGTGAAGAACTTGGCCATGAGATGTTTGTAGAAATGATCGTGACTGATTTCAAAGACAGTATTTTGTGCTCTTTGCTTGTCGTGTTTGGTAGAGACGTGGCAGCCAAAGGATGCTTCTACCACCTATGTTGATGGTCCCTATCGACAACGTCATGGTCAAGGCCTAACCCTCTCCATGAGAAGAATCCCCCCCCCCCATGCTCCTTCCTGAAGTTTGGAACGTACATGACGCAACCACGAACAGTGCCCCATGTACCAACAACATCTGCGGGGGATGGAACAACAAGTTCTACAATCTTGTGTTTTTTTTTACCTCAGCAAATTTGTGACTTTTTTACTGTGACTTTTTTTCCTGTGACTTTTTTTCCTGTGACTTTTTTTACCTAGGCAAATTTGTGACTTTTTTACTGTGACTTTTTTTCCTGTGACTTTTTTTCCGCGCACCGTGAAGACGGCACATGTAATATCAATAGATAAAAAAAGTCACAGGAAAAAAAGTCACAGTAAAAAAGTCACAAATTTGCCTAGGTAAAAAAGTCACAGGAAAAAAAGTCACAGGAAAAAAAGTCACAGTAAAAAAAGTCACAGTAAAAAAGTCACAGGAAAAATGGGATGGATTTGGCACCGCTGAAACAATCCCTGCACAGATTTCGTAGCTGTGTCTGCATCTTTACAAGTTTCTTTTTGACCTTTCTGACGGGTCGATTGCCGATGGCATCCTGGGCGACGACAGTCTGGACTGTGGCTGATTCCTTCTGGAACCACTCCACCACTCTCCAGATGGATGGTGTTGGCCGACAAGATTGTAGAACTTGTTGTTCCATCCCCCGCAGATGTTATTGGTACAGGGGGCACTGTTCATGGTTGCGTCATGTACGTTCCAAACTTCAGGAGGGAACATTGGGGGGGGGGTTCTTCTCATGTAGTGGGGTACTAGTCCTAGTGTCTGGACATGTCGCCAGGTTGACTGTGTCAGGTGGTAGAAGCATCCTTTGGCTGCCACGTCTCTACCAAACACGACAAGCAAAGAGCGCAAAATACTGTCTTTGAAATCGGTCACGATCGTTTCTACAAACATCTCATGGCCAAGTTCTTCACACTTATCAACAATATAAATTGTGACTTTTTTACCTGTGACTTTTTTACCTGTGACTTTTTTTCCTGTGACTTTTTTTCTGTGACTTTTTTACTGTGACTTTTTTTCCTGTGACTTTTTTTCCTAGATTCGTTTTATCAATAGTGGAGTCCCATACCATACTTTCAGCGTCACGTCGCAGTTGGTCAAAGTCAGTCTTATCATAATTCCATATGGTACGTGTGAAGCTTATTGATTTCAGACGATGAAATTTTAACCGACAATTCACAGGGCAGTGATCACTACAGGAATTATCTAAGCAACCTGAATCAAAAATATAACCAGAACAATTCGTTAAAATTAGATCAATCAATGTTAATCCTGTTTATCGGTTATAAGCAGACGACGCCCACTAAGGCTTCAATTATAACCCGCCATATTCTTAATCGCATTTGTCAAAATCTAAGAATATATAAACCAAAATACTAATAGTGAATTAAAATATTTATTTTAAGAGAAATAAAATATTTATTTCAAGCCATTTAACATATTTATTTCAAGAGATATAGACGTATTTCGCTACATATATGTCGTCATTTTCTATACAAGCACGGATTAAGAAATATACGCCATTTTGGTAATTTATCTACAGATATAAGAACCTGTGGGTTGACCTAGTTAATCTCTTGCTCACATTTCGACTACAGCTTATAACAGATTATACGGTCTGGTGGTTTTATTATCCCTACTTAACCTCTTAAACGCTAATTAAAATATTTATTACTTAATGGTTCTCCCTCGACCATTAAACCACACTTAAAACATAGATATGATGTCACCCTTTGATGTTTTTAACCAGTATATAGGAGAATGTACTGTCTTCTTAAACAATCGTCTATTATTTTTCAAAACTGTCCATTATTTCCAATAAATAATGGACAGTTTTATAAATAATAGACGATTGTTAAGAATATATCAATAATAGACACGTATCTGAAAACTGAACATGGATTTTGGAATAATTTATTCTCTAACAAATTAAATTACAGAACATGAAACTACTTTAAAATCTCATAGTTATCGAAATGTCACACTTTCTTTGTGGACACTCTACAGATCACAACTTGAAATATAGGTATATATCCCAAAGATCTCGGTATTGGCCATAACTTCATAGAGGTTACAATTATAAGCCCATTTTGATAAAACTGACCATTTGCGTTTATAATATAACCCAAAGATCTCGATTCCTTGGTATATTGGCGCTATCGGGTCGTAATTATAACGTCCTGGATGATGACCCCTGGTCGAACAAAAAAACGTGTTTTGAGCCTGTGGAACCTATACATGCCACAATTTTTATCCGATTTAAAAACAACGTTCAAATATATCACTGTTACACCATAATGAAAGTTGAGTTTGAATTTCGTGAATTGGTTTGTGCCTTTGATCCTGTGTCCTCTCACTCTTATGTCAGAGTATATATTACATTTTTAATCAAAATTTGGACGGCTAGTATCGTTCATATTAACCACAGTACTAAAATTATATAATAAATATCTAAATCATTCTCATTAGCAGCCTTTCCATTACAACTTTAACGGCAATTATTTCCCCATATCAAGAACATCACAATTTTTACGGCTATATTATCTTCCATATCTTGTAAATTACCAAATGTTATCAGTATCCAAATGCTTATCACATATATTCTCATTGTCAAGTTATGTCGTCTCCATGTCAAATATTTTGGACTGTCCGTGTATGCTTGCATTGTATGACTGGAGTGTTTTGTGACATGCATTCATGGGCATGTGCATGTTGTTTTAAGAATATATCCATTATCTTGTGGCTTGTTGTTTTAGAAAACTATCCATTATTTGTATCTCTATGGTGCTATGTTTTAAGTTTGATAATAGCCTCAGACTGTCCATTATGTAAATAGAAAGAAAAACTTCGGGGCTAACGCCCCCCAGATTTTTTTTCTTTTCACTTAAAATACAGATGTGACGTAATCCTTTGATGTTGGGGTACCATTATTTCCGATAATGTACGGGCATCTTGCCAATAGTACATTATCTAATATAGTGAACTCGTGTGCCGCATTTCATTAAAATGCACGTGCGGGATAGTGTCTGAATTTTAAGAAGTTTAATGCTCTCGCGCTTAAGACATTGCGTAATATATTGAAACAACACTCGGCTATCGCCTCGTGCAGTATCAATATATTACTTAATGTCTCGCGCTCGACCATTAAACCACACATAATGGACAGTCTTCGGCCATTATCCATCACATAATAAGATCTCTGTATACTGCGATTTCTCGGTTCAAGGGAGGTAACTCCATACAACGGGAATCAGACCGCTGACGCTGGCGTTTTCGCTGTTTTGAGTGTAAACTTGGAATATTTTCCACTTTACTAATATATTTTGGCGAGGCGACAGGCGTATCTTTAAAAACTCATCTCCATTAATTATATTTGTGTGAAAAAAGTCAACTTCAAGGTTAAATTAGGCAATTTATCTTGTCCGCGCGCATCAGGTTGAGTAAAAAATCAAATTTGCGTGGAACATTGACCGACTTGGGGCACGCAACCACCCTCTACCTACGGGGGGTGGACCCAAGCCCCACCCCACCCATACCCAACCCAAATTGTCCGACCTTCAGTAATAAATAAAGTCAAATTTTGGGACATGTCCAGAAAGGGGCGTGGCATTTTTTTCATTTTTTTTTTTAGCGTTGACCCCCGGGAATGGTACCAGACCAGCCCAGGGCAGGGCCTTACCCACTCATACTCGTACCCACTACCCTACGCCACACCAATGCGCGAGAAACGGAAATTGGGCAAAAACTGTGTGTCACATTCTCGAGCAAAGGCCTCTTGACGGCCATTGAAAGGCCTTGCGGGCCAGGTCAAGGTCTTGTCACAATTCTGAGCAACTGCCAATCAGGCCGACAGCGGAATCACAGAATTGTGACAGCCACAAAGGGCGGGTCACCGCCCAGAAGGCCCTGGGGGTCAAAACATCGTTTTTCGAAGTGCACGGGTACGGGAAGGTCTTAGGAGCAACAGATTTGGACCAAGGGGCAATTGGGGCGTCCGTGAGGGGGCACGGGCGATCACAAAAATGTGACTTTTTGAATACTTCTTTTGAAATCTGAATGACGCTGTTGAGTTTGATTGGCGACTGGCTTGGTTGGGCGAGAGCGCAGGTGTAGCCTAGGTGGGACTGCTTTACGGCGCAAGTGAAAGACCACTACTGCGTTCCTCGTTCAACTCACTCGGTGAGGACCACGAGAGCGGCCGCATTCGGGGCGGTGTCGGCGAGCGCAAGGTGCTAAGCGAGGGGTCCCCTGCGCTAAAGGCGGGCGGTCGGGCAACCGGACGTGCGTCTTGCGGGACCAGGTCCTTCGCGAGGGTGATCGAGGACAGAGTCAGTTCTGAATTTAACTGGGGTGGTGTGCCCGCGAAACGATAGCGCGGGCGCCACAAGGTCAGCTTCAGAAGGGGGAGAAACCCTTGGTAGAGCGAAAGGGCAAATGCTGGCTTGGGGATGCTTTTCAGTAGGAGGGATCCGTGTGAAAGCAAGGCCTATCGATCCTTTTGTGTCGCCCCCCCGGGCGACGATGGGAGAGCTCTTTTCTTTACTGCTTCCCGCAAGAGGTGTCAGAAAAATTACCACAGGGATAACTGACTTGTTGCAGCCAAGCGTTCTTAGCGACGTTGCTTTTTGATCCTTCGATGTCGGCTCTTCCTATCATTGCGAAGCAGAATTCGCCAAGCGTTGGATTGTTCACCCACCAACAGGGAACGTGAGCTGGGTTTAGACCGTCGTGAGACAGGTTAGTTTTACCCTACTGGTAGGGAACTCTTTACGAACGAGCGGCTACGAGCGAGTGGGACTGACTAGTACGAGAGGAACGTTGGTCCGGGATTGAAAGCGTTGGTGCTTGGTGGTTTATTGACATTGGGGCTTTTTTTTTTTTTAAACATTATTTATTCACAGAAACTGGATTGGAGAACAGGCAGAAGCCTATAGACCCCCTCTCCATAAAAGTACAAACATAAATATATATTGAAAAGTGAAGTAAAGTAAAGTAGAGGAACAATTAAATTATAAGATGGCTATTTACACTATATACACAATATGTACAAACCACAATCAAGATGTTTATATTTGATACATTTTTCTTACGGTTTTTTAAAATCGTTTGGAGATGTCGAGAAAGGTATGTACTGCCGAAAAAATTACTTCAGAATTGTTTTTGTCTTCAGTTCCGTATAATAAATTTTGAGAATTTTGATAATGTTTAGGGAGTTTTGATATTGACTCAGATCGTGCATCTGAACGTAAGGGACAGATTAAAAAAAAATGTTCTGAATCTTCAAAGGTGTGACCACAATCGCATATAGGGCTGTCAGAAATATCACTGAGAAAACGATGTCCGCTTAAATCGCTGCAAGAGAGCCGAAGGCGGGAGTGTTGAATTTGATTTTTCCTGCTGCCAGAGTAGTATAATGAAGGTATATTTCGATCAAGGTATCCGAGTTTAGATTTAAAAGAAGATAATGTTGGTAAGTCTCTAGTAGACAGATCAAGAAGATTCCATTCTCCAATTGTAGATGGTATAAAAGAAGAAGAAAATAAAGAAGTTCTGCAGAGGTAAGTTGGGATGTTACTTTGGTTTCGTAGGCGATAAGAATTGACATAAGGTGGTATAAGTTGAAATAAGTATTCGGGAGTGATATGGTTTATGATTTAGTAGAATAACATTAATTTATGTCGCCTTCTTCTCTCCTGCAGTGTAATAAACCCGGTTTCCTTATACAACAGTTGGTGGCTTGTACCTTTCACAGCACCACATATAGTCCCGAGTGCGTCTAGTTGTAAAAGTTCTAGTTTGGTACTCCCATCCCAAATAACATCACAGTAGTCAAAATGAGGAAGAATATATGAGGTATACATGGTTTGGAGAGATCTGCGACTTAATCTATATTTTAATGAACGAAGACAATTTACAAGTTTACTTGTTTTGGCCAAAATCTTATTTATATGAGTATCCCACTTACAGTTTGTTTGGAAAGTCAGCCCCAGGTGATTGTGCCCAGAAACTTCTTTGATTGCAACATTGTCTAGATTTAGTGTCGGAAGAAATACATTCTTTTTATTTGCTATTGCTAGTGTTTCAGTTTTCAGCGGGTTAAAAGATACAAGCCACGTTTTAGCCCAAATGTTTATTCTCTTTAGATCATCATTTAAGACTTCCGCACATTCGGTTGGGTCAGTTATTTTTATATATAAACTAGTGTCATCAGCAAATAATCTAATATTTGAGTTTATGCTGTTTACTATATCGTTGATGTATATAATGAAAAGTAAAGGACCGAGAACGGAGCTCTGTGGAACACCAGCAGGGACCGTTAATGGTTCAGAGGAGGTTCCGTTAACAATAACATTCTGTTGTCTATTAGACAAGTAGTCCCTGAACCATTCCAACAAGTCTCCTCTGATCCCAACGGCCCTAAGCTTATGGCAGAGTGCAGCATGCCAAACTCTGTCAAAAGCTTTACTGATGTCACAGAACACCGTTCTCGTATATTGACCTTGGTCGATGGCTTGACAGAAGAAGTGCGTGAGATCTATTAGCTGGTAAGTAGTTGAGTCTCCTTTCAAAAAACCGCTTTGCAAATTAGTAATAATATTGTGATCCTTAAAGAAGTTAAATACATGTTTGTAGATGCATTTTTCGAAAATTTTGATTATAATGCTCAATAAAGAAACTGGTCTGTAATTTCCGCATAATGATGGGTCGCCTTTTTTATGTATTGCTGTTACGTTTGCTGATTTCCAGATATTAGGAATAGTTTTTAGCTCAAGTGACAAATTAAATATGTTACATAAATGTTTGCTAATTTCGAAACAGATTGATTTTAGGAATTTTCCACTGATGTTATCTGGGCCTGTAGCTTTTGAAGTATCAATAATAGAAATCATGTCTTCAACCTCTTTAGGTGTTAATTTTAGGTGACAAAGTGAAAAGGGATTTTGTTCGAGTTCAGGAAGATGTGCATTTGTGTAGTCAAGCTGTGATTGGTTAATAAAGTATTCGTTTAAACAATTTGCTTTGTCCTTTGGATTAAAGTATGGAACCCCATTATTCATAAAAGGCGGAATATCTCCCTTTTCTGATCTTTGACCCTTCACAAACAAGTTGACTATATGCCACCAATCCTTTTTTCCAAAATTTTGATTATCATTTAATTTATGGTCTAATTTTTCATAATATTCTTTTTTGCATTTTCTAATCAAGCTAATATAGTCATTTCTGATATTTCTAAATTTTTGCCAATCGAGGTCCAAGTTTGATTTTACTGCTTTCCGGTGAATTTTGTTTTTCTTTTTGCTCATTTTCCGAATAGTATTGTTCATCCAAAGTTTGTCTTTTGATCTAATGGTTGCTTTTTTGTTTGGGATATGTGTTCTTGCCAAATTAATTAAATCGCTTGTGAAGGCGGCACATGTAATATCAATAGATGTTTTATCAATAGTGGAGCCCCATACCATACTTCCAGCGTCACGTCGCAGTTGGTCAAAGTCAGTCTTATCATAATTCCATATGGTACGTGTGAAGCTTATTGATTTCAGACGATGAAATTTTAACCGACAATACACAGGGCAGTGATCACTACAGGAATTATCTAAGCAACCTGAATCAAAAATATAACCAGAACAACCGTTAAAATTAGATCAATCAATGTATTGTTGCCATATCTGGTTGGATCCTTGATAATTTGTTTAAATCGAAAAGGATATTTGCCGAATGAATAAAAGTGTTGGATTTTGTAAATAGATCAATCTTAAAATCACCTAATATAAAGATATTGTTTATGTCATCTGCTGCTGCCAATGAAAACGAATTGAAGATATAATTATCTAATTGAACAGTGGAATTTGGTGGTCTATAAAAAGTGCCAATTAAAAAATGTTTATTATGAATATTAATTTCTACCCAAATGCCCTCTGTATTGTCGGTTTCTAAATCAGACCTGCGTTTAATTAATATGTTGTTACGAGAATAAACTGCTACTCCCCCACCCTGTCCTGTAGTCCTGTCTTTGCGAATTGGTGCATTAAAACCAGGGATAGAAAGGGTGTCCGATGGTATGCTTTTGTCTAGCCATGTCTCAGTTAACAAGATCAAATCGAAATTTTCGGAGAATTCTGCGGTAATAAGGTCAAGTTTATGACGTAAGCTTCTTACATTTAGATGCACGAAGGATATGTTGCCATTTGGTCCCGGATTTTTCTCGACATCTCCACTACGTAACAAGTTTGCAATAATGACATATAAAGAAACAACAAAGGAATAAAATAAGGGAATTAAACTAGCAGATTGTGGGTTTACGATTGGTATAACATATTTACATTTCAAACAGAAACAGTGTATATGTACAAAGTGACACAAGGAAGTGTTTTGGTGTATAACCCTTCTTGCCATGATACCCATGGCTACACCATCAGACAGACATTATTATCGGATTATGGTCGGTTATGCAACAGATTTCGAATGCATGTACACATTTTTAGTTAAATGGAAGACTCTATAATCAATGTAAAAAAGTCGAGACTTGCACATAAGACAGAAGTATATTTAAAATCACAAGTATAAAAATTAAGTTAATCATAACATACTATTATGTAACAATTGTATCTAACATATCAGATACAGAGTCAACCCTAATATACCATAACTGTGTATCACGCAAAAGTTAGTCACATTTTACTAACATATTTCAAGTATATCTAATGTGCCAAGTATGTTATCGTAAAACAGTATTCGAAACTATGTTCAAAGCAATATATTATTGAGGGTAATAACTAGGTAAGACTATGCAACATTTATCTATGTAAATATTTAAAACAATTCCGAGTCTAGGTAAGTATAAAGTACCGTAATCTTAAAACATTATTTTTTATGACGATTGTATCAAGGTAAGCATAAAGTACCGTTATCAAGCATCATTATATATTCAAATCGAATATTATTTCGACGACCTGAATCTAGGCAAGTATAAAGTACCGTTATCTTACAATTATGTTTAAAATAATTTTTATTCTGAGATCAGACTCTATATTAGTATGTTGTACTGTAACCTTACAATTATATTCCAGACACTATTTTATGGAGATATGTATCAAAGTAAATAAACAAGTGCCGTTGTCTTACAACTATGGAGGAGACAATATATCATTATAAAGTCTGTATCTCGGTAAGCGTAAACACCATTTATAACACCAATGGTCCAAACTAAATATTTTTGCGAGTTATTTTTTATGTAGAGATAGAGAACGTTTATATTACAGCTGTGTTCAAACATATTTTGTTACGAGGTCTGTATCTAGTTTACTAAAAAGTACCGCTATCTTACAACTTTGTTCAAGACTATGAATTATTTTGAAGGTTTGTATCTAGGTATGTATAAAGTACCGTTATCTTACAATTATGTTATTGTTGAAATCAGTATCGATAAAACACCATTTTCTCACAACTATGTTCAAGACAATATATCATTATGAGATCTGTATCTACCTTTCAAAACTGTATATTATTGTAAGGAAAGTACTGTTATCTTACAGCTACGTTGTAAAACAATATTTGAATAAATGCCAAATCTTAGATAAATGTAAAGTACCGTTATCTTACAACTATGTTCAAGACAATATTATAAGGAAAGTACTGTTATCTTACAGCTACATTCTAAAACAATATTTATTTAAATTGAATATCTTAAAAAGGTGTAAAGTACCGTTATCTTACAAATGTTCAATGTAATATATTATTATAAAGATCTGCATCTAAGTAAGTATAAAATACCGTTGTCATACAGGTACGTTCAAATCAAACATGGTAATATAGTTAGCTTACATTACTGTGGAGACCTGTACGGAGGTAAGTATAAAGTACCGTTTCCTTATAATTGTTTTCAAAACAATATATTATTATGAGGTCTGAATCTAACTAAATATAAAGAACAGTTTTCTTGTAACAATTTATTCTTATCAGATCTGAAACTAGGTAAATATAAAGTACTGTACTGTTTCCTTATAACTATGTTCAGAACAATATATTATTATAAGGTCTGAATCTAGGTAAGTATAGGTACCACATATTAAAAATGTGATTAAAACCATATGATATTTATAAGATCTGTACGAAGGTAAGTATAAAGTATCGTTATCTTATAACTATGATTAATACAATATAATAATGTAAGATCTGTATCTAGGTAAGCATAAAGTACCGTTATTTTATAACTATGTTTAAGACAATATAATAATGTAAGATCTGTATCTAGGTAAGCATAAAGTACCGTTGTTTTATAACTATGGTTAAGACAATATTATAGTAATGTAAGATCTGTATCTAGGTAAGCATAAAGTACCGTTATTTTATAATTATGTTTAAGACAATATAATAATGTGAGATCTGTATCTAGGTAAGTATTGAGTACAGTCACTAACACTACGTTCAAGACAATATATTAATATTAGATCTATACCTAGATTAGTATAAAGTACCGTTCTGATACAGCTATGTGCAACTAGGTTAATATAAAGTACCGTTATCTTGCGACTATGTTCAAATCAATATATTATCATGAGATCTGTTTCGTCTGTGTAAGTAGAGAGCGCCTTGAGCTATTA
Source organism: Patella pellucida (assembly GCA_917208275.1). Lineage (NCBI taxonomy): Eukaryota > Metazoa > Mollusca > Gastropoda > Patellidae > Patella > Patella pellucida. Next base: position 32,337,617 of record OU795041.1, on the reverse strand, counting down.
GCTGTGTTCAAAACAATATATTATTATAAAAGATGCAACTTAAGTAATTTTGAGACTATATTATAATAGTTTAATCTGTATCCGGTTAAGTATAGAGTACCGTTATCTTGCATCAATCGCCAAACCAGCGTGTTATTAAGATCTGTATCCAGGGTAATTGTAAGTACCGTTATCTTACATTATCTAGGTAATGATGAAGTACTGATTTCTTACATAGAGGTTTAAACAAATATATAAATATAACATCTGTATCTATTTAAGTATAAAGTACCGTTATCTTACAGCTATGTTCAAAACAATTATAGATATTAAGTTTTCTTATCTCTAGGTAAATATAAAGTACCGTTATCTTACATTATCTAGGTAATAATGAAGTACTGGTTTATTACATAAAGGTTTAAGACAAATATATAAATATAACATCTGTATCTATTTAAGTATAAACTACCGTTATCTTACAGCTATGTTTAAAACAATTATTGATATCAAGTTTTCTTATCTCTAGGTAAATATAAAGTACAATTATCTTACAACTATATAACAAATTATTTTTGAGATATGTATCTAGGCTGATATAAAGCACAAATATCTTACAAACAGGAATGTATGGGGTGGGGTAATTCGTATATTTATAATAACTTACAAATGATTTTTTAGGAACTAAGTTAGAGTATACTAGTTGGCCTTGTTGACCGTTAGTCAACCATTAATCATTTGTTTCTGGGTTTGATGAGTGAGGTAATGCTTGGGCTGACTGTTTGGGTGTAGATGTTACCACCCGAAATTCAACTATAGTTTTTTGTCGAACCGTACTGCCTAACGTGTCTGTAGTCAATGAAGTTTGCGCTCCATTCATAGCTGCTAGGTCTCCAAATAGATTTGAGCTACGTACCCTAGGATCCCTTGGTTGCGATTGGGGAATATGTCTAGATGCCCGTTGTCCTGATGGGATAAACTCCTTAAGATCATATTCTGACTTTATTAAGAAGTTCTTGTTATCTTCCAGATTTCTGACGTAAATTCGCCCATCACAAGTCCAGCAGTTCTTTATTAATTTAGACTTAAATAGTGACCGTGTCTGTTTATAGAGCAACGCCCGCTTTCTTGTTAGGGCTTCATTGACGTATATCTTAGATTTATTAGCTATATTGTATTCCTTTAAATTCTTTTTGTTTTTATATACTGCGGCTCTGTTTCTATAACTTATGAATCTTACAATTATATCTCTATCATACCCATCATTGTTGCGACCAACTCTATGTGACCGACCAATGTGAGATAAGTTCAGCCTTTCATCATCATCTGCAAGAATATGTGTATTTACTAAGTTTAAAATTAACTTATCTGTATTATTGTTTGATGTTTCCTTTATTCCGCTAAACTTTAGACATGTCCGTCTTGAGTATTGTTGGAGTTCATCAACTTCATTCTCTAATTGATCTATTCTATTCGTCATTATTTCGATTGCCTCTGGTTTTACTAGCTGGCTCATAATTTCATCACGTCTGTAGTTTTCTCGTATTAATGTCCTTAGCGACTCATCGTCTTTAATAATTTTATCAAGGAAATCCGAAATACTGCTTGTGTTCGCACTATCGTCCATTTTCGTACGTTTTCTTTGGTTTTAAGGCATTTTTAAGGACAGTACACTATGTGTTTAACTAGTCAAGCAAAAGTTTGTTTATTTAGATTGTCCACCCGGTTAACTCTGCTCACCTGAGCTCTTTTACAGATTGCTATTGTTTATATAAAAACGTCAATTATTTCACAATCACAGAAACTATTTTGAGAAAATATTGCATAGTATTAAAGACTGTATCATTTGTAATTCACATACGAAAACATACTATAATCCTTACACTAATAACTCATTTAAATCACGAAAAACTCTGTCTGATCTGTTCACTAGATCCTACTCGTCCGCCATCTTGTATGGTTGGGGCTTTGCCTTTGTCCTGGGGCTAACTGCTGAACGCCTCTAAGCCGGAATCCCGTCCCACGACGTCCGCGTCTGCCTCTCTGAGACCGGCGACAGAACGATTAGGCCCCGCTTCGCCCTCCTCGGGCGAACGGGGTGGTGTGTGTCCGACCTGTGTATTTCGGCAGGTGTCTTTCGAAGGCAGGTAAATCTGCTTGCAGACGACTTGGGTGTCGTACTCGGTTGAGCGGCCTGTTGTGGTTGCGAGGCGTTGAGACTTGTCCCTCGACTAGGAGATTTGTCCGCGGTAGACGGACTGAGCTCTCGATTTCGCCCGTCCCTTGCAAAGCCGCGAGAGATTTACCCGCAAAAGACGGGTAGAGCTCTACGTAGACAGTGGGGCGGGGGAGATGACGAGAGAGGGAGAGAGAGAGAGAGGAGTGCACTCGGGCGAGAGCAAACAGTGTCGTGAACGGGCTTCAGTTCTGGGTGCCAAACTAAGGCCAGGAGAATCTGCGGCCAGTGGCCGATCGTCAACAAACAAGGGAAATCTGCCGTCGGCCAGTGGCGGCCACGGGAGAAATCTGGGAGAGAGAGAGGCCAGTGTCGTCTACGGTCAGTGGCCGACCCCGCGAATCTACCATTCGTCGTCGTCACAACAGACGGGGGAAACCTGCCGTCGGCCAAAGACAGACTGGGCAAAGTGTCAGTGAGCGACCCGTGGTCGAGAGAACTTCAACAGACAGGGGAAATGTGTCGTCGGCCAAAGACAGGCTGGGCAAAGTGTCAGTGAGCGACCCGCGGTCGAGAGAGCAATCTGCCGTCTGCCAAAAACAGACTAGGCAAAGGTTCAGTGGGCGACCGGCGGCCGAGATCAGGGCCCGGTTCCTAGAAATTTCTTAAAGTAAGCACAAAGTCATACTTCACTTTTACTTACGTAAGAATCTTATAAAAATACCGTCCCTAGAAAATTCTCAAGACCATTCTTACGTAAGCACAAGTCAAGTACAAGTCTAAGCACATTGTGACTGGTAAAGCTTACCATACACTGAGACTACGATGCTCTTTAACGTCATAAAATAACTTTGGTATGCGAATTACGTCATAAATTTGTCGTCTGCTTCATTGCGGTTGATTTTGATTGACATGTCCTCTGTATAGGCCTACATAATTATAAAACGTGCCAAAATTAGGAGATAAACACCGACTGTTTAGAATTTAGAGGACTGTTATTGTCATTTGATACCGCTTAAATCATTAGAGGCCGAGATCGCGCAGCGATCGAGCGCCTCTAATGAAAAATTTAAGCGGTATCAAATAGACAATAACAGTCCGATAAATTCTAAACAGGAGGTGTTTATCGATATTGTAGCCCAAAATATTTAACATTTTTAATGGGATTCTTTCTTTTGCGATTGTTGACGGTCGTTTATTGGTTTAAATGACGTAAAAACCAAATAAAACAATTTTGACGTCATGAAAACATCCGTGACGTAACGATTGTAACACCATTCTCGTTCGATTTGGTTCAGAAAGCGACTGGTTAATAGTGCCTGTTTGAGAAGGGAGGTCACTCTACGATCATGTTGAAGATGGACACAAACATCGTAAGTGTATTAAATCTGTACTTTTTTAATAATTGTGAACGCCGGCAGTGACTAGGTCCTAAATAAATTGCATATCATGTTTAATTAATGTCCAAACACTCGTGTGACCGTGTATGTATATGCTGTGTAGCGTACGCATGCGGTTGCTATGCTTGTCTTGTGTAGTGTGGTCGAGGGGATATATCTAATATATTATGGTCCAAGCTCCCAGCTTGGCGTACTAAGGCTTAGTCCGCAAAATCAATGGTTACCTTTCAAACTCTGTAAAATACTGTGGACCGTACACCAATCGGTTACGGCTTTTATACTCTGGTTGGCTCCGGCGTAGGGATACCAGAAAGTAGATCCTTCATTGTGGTCCACTATGGCTGCGACTAATAGAGTAAGAATATTATCTTACTATGGGAACTGGATAACCCCGGTTATCCAGACGGGTCATATTTTATTTCACAATAGGGGATTTACAACACACCACCCCGTTCCTTTTGTGAGGCGAGACATTATCTATGTCGTAAAAAGAAAAGAAAAGAAATTTATCAAAGGCAGGTATATACATTATAGATATATATAATATAACGTAACATTCACGCACACAATCAGACACCAGTCACACGGTAGCGGTATATTATTTACACCGTACTTACACACCCATTCAGTCAAATAAAACATTTCTACTTTATGAGAGATTGACCTCGTTATCCATATCAATCTCCCAATCCTCCATGACGGAGTTAAAGGCAACTTCCTCGTCCCAGTTCTCAGCGGGGCGATCGGAAGCAAGGGGTGTGGCTGGAACCAAAAAATTCACAAAATCTGTCTGTTGGTGTAAACTTAGGTGGTTCAGACAAACCATTATACAGCGCCAATAGAGAAGACAGGCGGGAGAGTTTATTGGATTTAGTCGAAACCGGTATGGAACCGGCCAGCCATTTTTTCGGCACACCGCTTCGAGTACCGGTCTATGGGCAGCCCTGACTTGGCTATCTACTGGTAACCAACCCCCTGAGTTGAATACCTGGACCATTTGCTCCGGGGTCCTACCTCCCACCATACGGAATAAGGCCTGCCTGCGACTGCCTCTCTATGTTGTCCGGGTCGATATTAGATTCCTGGGTCATATATTTTGGCATGTGATAGTCAAAGCAATGGAACTTTATTTTCCGGGTAAGCACAGGACAACCTATCAATGGGCAAAACTGATTTCTTCCCTGCAGCCGACGCCTGGTTGCCGGGAAAACAGGTCCTGAAGGGGCGGAAGGACCAGGAACTGGTGGATTAAATGTAGTGGAGACGGGTGTCACATTCCTGGCAGAGCTCTCCAAGGCTGAGCTGGCAGGGACAGGTGAGAAATCACCGCTTCCTACCGCGAGGCGGTACCCCCCTTGCCTTAAAATACCCCTGCGGATTCTGGGATCTGCTACCCCCCTCAGCACTGTCTGCTGGACTCTAGGCCGAGTCCCATATCCCCTTCCCCTATGTCGATACGGGGCCGATAATGGCCAGTGTGTATGCCCAAAACTATTATCCATATTGATATCTGAAATAAATAAAACAGAAAACCACTGCCTTTACCGTTATAACTCGGTAAAGACAGTAACACAATTTAATTTATTACTTCTACCCCCGTCCCTTACTCCGCCTCAATACCGGAATGACACAATTATTTGGAACAATTAGGACAAATATATTCTTTGTCCTCCCATTCCGAATCCAAGGCTAAATTGACGCAGGAATAATGAAACCAGTCGTCGCATTGATCGCAACAAATCATCGGGGTACCGTTATCTGGCTCCCTACAAATACAATATACTTCGGCATTCCCCGTAACAGTCGGGATTGAAACATCGGAATCCGATCGGCGACGGAAATTAATAATCCAGTTTGGCAACTCCCTGTCTCGACAAGGCTTAATACGGTCATGATTCAAGACTGACTCATTTTTACGGGTTTTAACTCGAAAAAGATATGGGGTGATAACTTTTGTAATAACTCCGGTCCCCTTCCAAGATGGGGACAATTTTTTACTTTTACCCTTTTTAGTGGCGGTATCTAAAATATAGACGGCATCAGCTACTTCGTATTTCTTAACATTCGAATGCAAATCGTAATCTCTCTTCATTCGTTCTTGATTTGTTTTTAATTTTTCTCTAGCTAATCTATGCGTTTCCCCCCAATCTGATTAAAACACAGATCCAATTTCGTTTCGTTTTTTATAGTTCATAATTTTGTTTTACTTGTCTTTACTACACTTTAGGATCTGGGAGGTTTGTTATTTAACTCGTGTTCAGCTTTAAATGAGGGGTCAGCCAATCAAATTGTCTGTCGAATAGGGGATTTGACCTATCTTGCACGGAACTGTGGGTAGACATGAACTCCGATAGATATCAAAACAAAGCAAAAAGAGATCAAAAACATAGCCACTTGCAACAACGATTCTGATTGGTTAATCGAATGACTGAGCTTATGGGGTCAAATGTCATTTTCTACGTCATAGAACGTGATCTCCCACTATAAGTTGTTAGATCTACATATAGTGTAGGCCATCGAAATATAAAAAACGAAACGAAATATAGATCTGTATTTTAATTAGATTGCGTTTCCCCCATGACCGTTTCTAATTTTTCAACAAAGGAGTCTACGTCATCATCGTTTTCGACGGGCGAACGGAACATTAAGTCGGCGGGGTGATTAACTTCGCGACCTAGCATTAGTTTATTTGCCGTGAACCCAGTCTGTCGGTTCACACTTGACCTTAATGCGCTCGTGAGTTGCGATAGATATACGTCCCAATTGCTCTGACAACCGTCAATATAACATTTCACAGCTTCTAATATCGTCCTATTATAGCGTTCAGCCTGTCCATTCGATGATGGCCGATAGGCTGTCGTACGTGTCTTGTATATTCGTAACACATCACACAAAGCAGTAAAAAGTTTGCTCTCAAAATTCCTTCCCTGATCGGTACAAACCTGAAATGGGCAACCAAAACGCGAAAAAAACTCATTAACCGCCGACCGGGCGGTTATTTCTGCAGTTTGCGACGGCAGAGGGATACATTCAACCCATTTAGTAAATTGGTCAACCATCATTAAAATATATTCATTTCCTTCTGGCGTAATAGGTAACGGACCTAAGAAGTCCAAATGTACCCTTTCCATAGGTGACCCGGCATGGTAACGGGTTAATTTAGCGCGAGGTTTGGCCTGGGTATTCTTGTTAATGTTACATATGGCACAAGAGGCAACGTATGCGCGCACATATTCGGTCATCCCGTACCAATAAAACTGTTGTTTAATACGGCTTTTCGTTCTCTGAATACCCTGGTGACCTGACATCGGTACGTCATGACACAATCTACAAATATCGACTTTTAATTCTTCTGGAACTACCAGCTGAGTCTCTAATAAATTGCTCGGTCTTTTAACTCTAATAACTCCCTTATCTAGGACAAACAGTGCTCGATTAATCCAGTAATGTTTTACCGCAGGACTCTGCAGCATTAGCTGAGCCTGTTCGGGTTCGACCCCGGAGGTTAGCCAAAGCGTAATTATTTTTAAATCCTCATCATTTGCCTGCGCAGATTTAATGAGTTCAGGAGAATACATATTTAACGAAATGCCATCACCGTCTACGTCATCATTTTCCATTTCGTCAGTAGTCACCACATTTACCCGCGGTTCGTTTGGGTACCCTGTAACCTCTATGCTAACGGGTTCAAAAACAGATTCTTGCTCTAATAATAAATTCCGCTTAATACCCGATTTAAATGGTAAAGGTATGGTGTCATCCACGCTTGTCGCAAACTCTATCCAATTTTTATGTGCTCTCTCACAATAACGACAGCCACCGCACGGTAAATCGGTTAATTGTACATCTATATTGAAATCATCGCATGGCTTGTCTGGTAATTTCATTCGACTTAAAGCGTCGGCATTTACATGCAAACGTGCTCTTCGGTGAACTACGGTCATATAATATTGACCCAATTCCTCCAACCAGCGTGCTAATTGTCCAGTCGGATGCTTAAATCTCAGCAACCAAGTGAGACTAGCGTGATCCGTTCTCACTATAAACGGTTTACCAAGCAAATAGTGTCTAAATTGGCGCGTGAAACGAACAATGGCCAACAGTTCCTGTCGCGTCGTACAGTAGCGACGTTGTTCCGGTGTCAGAGAGAAACTACCATATGCAATGACCCGTTCCTTTTCGTCCTGTATTTGCGACAATTCGGCGGAAACGGCGTTCATGCTGGCATCACAATCAAGAATAAACGTGTCATGTTCAGTGGGCAAAGCCAAGACCGGAGTGGTCACAAGTAATTGTTTAAGTTTATCAAAAGCAAACTGTTGTTTTTCACCCCACATAAATTGTTTTTTACCGGTAATTGAATATAACGGTGACGCTATTCCCGCAAATTGTTTTATAAACGTTCTATGATAATTAGCAAAGCCAAGAAAAGATTCGACTTCCTTTGTACAAGTCAGAACCGTCCATTTCTCTACGGTTTTTGTTAGGTTGTTACCCGCTTTGAGACCATTCTGACTAACCATTCTACCTAAAAACTCAACCTCTTCCTGAAAAAGTACACATTTCTTAGGTTTCAATTTCATGCCGAACTCCCGAAATCTGGCTAATACCAATTTTAAATTACCCAAATGATCATCTACATTTTTGCCCATGACCATCGTATCGTCCAAAAACGCTAAAGCTATGTCCCAACTAAGCCCATTAAGCACTAACCCAATGCTCCTAGAATACCCGGAGACAGCTCCCGTCAAGCCAAATGGTAGTTTAGTAAATTCAAACAACCCGTATTTTGTAATAAAGGCGGTTTTTTTCTTATCTTCCTGCCTAAGGGGAATCTGCCAATATGCAGAATTTGCATCAAGTTTTGAGAACCATTTATTTCCCGACAAGGCATCCATACATTCGCTAACCAGGGGTAAAGGAAAAACATCCTTAGTGGTCACCGCATTAAGTTTCCGGTAATCTATGCACCACCGAACCGTGCCATCTTTTTTCCGTATTAAAACCGGCGGGGAAGCCCAATCAGAATTTGACGGCTGAATGACTTTAGCCTCCAACATTTTCTTTAAATGTTCTTCCTCTTCCCTCGCAAAACAAACGGGGGTACGTCTTAAACTTTGTTTAATCGGTTTGGCGTCATTGGTTTCGATCACATATTCCATGGCCGTAAAATTACCTAAGTCAAACTGCTGTTTTGCAAAGACTTCTTGATAATCGATTAATAACTGCATCAGTTTTAATTGATCAGACTCCGTTAATAATTTCCTAGAACGCTCAAATAGATCAACCAAATGCTCAGGGATATTCTCAAAACTTGTACAATCTATCTGATCGGGGCCCTCTTGTGGCGGTTTAACAATATCTTGTTCCCTAAACTCAATCGCCTTAGCTATCTGTTCATTTGTCTCAAGTATTACCCTCTCTTCAGACGGGTTTATTAAACAAATACGAGGGAATTCTGTCTCGATATGTGAATGTAGGGATCGACCAATTAATAACTTTGGATGTTTGAACGGTTCTATCAGATAACGAGATAAATTTTTATTTAAATTACACCGTACCCTAGCTACTGATAATGGTGGAATAACTATCCGTTTGGCTACGGGAATATTGGCATTATCGGAGCTCCCATCAACATCGTCATGAAATAAATTGAAAACATCATCGCCTATTAGCATTATATCGTTTAACATATCGATTTGAACTTTATTTGCGCGCATGAAATCAAGGCCTAATAACATGTCATCCTCTATTGGGGCGACATACAACTGACTAAGTTCTATTTCGAACGAACCGATTTTCAATTTAGCCGGTCCCACTATGAACCCTAAGAAATCTAATTGACGACCTGCAGTATGTAGGCGTACATCTCTAATTTTAGGCGGCTTTTCCGGCAACTCATCGTACCGACGATCACTAAGTATGGTGACCGGACTACCAGTGTCTAAAACGGTCAAAATTGATATGTTTTGAACTTTCACGTTAAGCTTATACATCGCATCGGAAGATACCCTACGGATAGACGTCGAAGCCAATTCGCATGTTTCCTCAATTTGCGCGGAATCGATGGAGTCGATTCTTTGGTTGATACCTGTTTTGACGGTATCCAGGAACTGTTGATCACCCCCCGGGGTGGTGATATATTGATCATTACCAACAGTAACGGTGTATTCAGAACCTGTCGAACGATTAACGGTTCTACTTTCATTTACGCCCGTAGCTTCGCTAGACGCCTCGCTTTCTGAAAATAATATCGGCGATAGTGCAGTATAACGGATCAAACGCTCGCCTTCTCGTTTAATCCCTGACAGTTTAAATCCTGATCTTTGTTATGGCCAAAGCTGACATGTTTCCGATCTGAAGTCGGATTAGGCGTACTCTGGTTTTGTCTTAACCATTTTGGACATTCTCTTTTGTAATTACCTAATTCACCACAGTGGAAACACACGGCATTTTCACGTGATGGCGACCTAGCTGGCGATCTCGAGCGCGATCTAAATCTAGACATATTTAAACTAATTTTAGAAACACTCTCTGTAAGCTCTCCAATGGTTTTTAAAACACTCTCCATTTTAATGTCGGACTTAATGGCTCGCTCTTCCAAACTTTTGAGTCGGGAGTCTATATTTGAAGGGTTAGACGAATTTATTTCCCTTGCGGCGGTATGGACCGACCGTACCCTTTGAGGGTCATATTCCCTAACTGGACTGCGCATGTCCCTACTCGAATTTCTTCCATAAATCGCAATACTAGTATGATTGAACCACTTAATAGCTTGGATTGCAGCATCCAGAGTTTTGGGGCGCATATTACAGGCGTACTGACCAGCCTCCTTATCCATGCAACCTTGACAAAATCTTAAGACAACTTGACTAGTAATATGCTCATCGGAACATTCTCTAAAAGCCCGTGAAGCAACCGATAGAACACGGTCTGACCAATCGTGTATGCTTTCGCCATTATTCTGGCGTAAATTGTAAAACTGGGCCATCGATGACTCGGCGAGTTCTTGATTTCCAAAACGTCTTTCAAGTTTACCTAATAGTTCAAAAAATGACAACCTATCATATCTGTCGGCCATTACGCAATAGTAGTCGCCAGCTTTCCCCTCGAGACAAAAACACAACTGGTCCTTGCTCTCAGCATCGCTCCAATCCTGCAGCAAAGCGTAACGTGTAAATTTGTTAGCGAATGCCTGCCAACTTGTCATGCCATCATAAGACAGAGACTTGGGTGGGAATGTGACTCGTCGGCGACGGTCCTCTGGTTGCGAATTTGCATAAGTCCGGCCAGACCGGTTAATCTCTAGATCATTGTTTGCAGACGACGATGTTTTCTGACTATTTTGATGGGTTCCGCCATTACCCGTAGGCAATCGGGTCGAATTGAATTCATTATCCAAACCCGCATCCGGTTGTTTAGCGTCCAACTCTTCTGTGCACAATCGCAAAAACACAGAAGCAGATAAATTAAGTACTTCCGGAATACGTTCCAATTCCCCCTGGGATATATGTCCCATAGCCTCTCTAGCACCGCATATCTGCTCAGCCGCTGACGGACTGACTCCATCGTCACACATTTGTTCAAATGAACAATTATTCACATTAATTTTAGTGGGCATAATGTCCCTTTAAATGTCGGCCTCTTACTCAAACAGAAGCTATCAAAACAATGCTAATAATTCCTATGAAATAACTTACTTAATTGCCTCTTAATCAAACAGAAGCTATTAAATAAAACGAATAATCCCTATGAAATAACTTAATTAATGTATGGCTATCTGTTATTGATAAACTCGTCAACAATACACCACGTGTAATAAGTCGGGTATAGACCGGCTATGTAGCACGTGCAGTCACTACCCACGTGCGATAAATCAACAATTTACTTGAAGGTGTTAACGAATTAAGTTTGGACCTGCGAAACACGCTCACAAACAAAACCCTTCACACTTAGATATCAAAACAAATTAACAAAGTAAACAATCTTTATTTCAACTATAAATAAAACAACTTTATTTTATTCTTCCTCTCTCGTTATATTATCAACGAAAAAGATTTGTGAATTAATTTTTCACCGTAACTACCATTTTGTAGTGTGGTCGAGGGGATATATCTAATATATTATGGTCCAAGCTCCCAGCTTGGCGTACTAAGGCTTAGTCCGCAAAATCAATGGTTACCTTTCAAACTCTGTAAAATACTGTGGACCGTACACCAATCGGTTACGGCTTTTATACTCTGGTTGGCTCCGGCGTAGGGATACCAGAAAGTAGATCCTTCATTGTGGTCCACACTGGTAGTAAAAGACTTCAATATGACGTATGTGCTTGCTGCGACTAATAGAGTAAGAATATTATCTTACTATGGGAACTGGATAACCCCGGTTATCCAGACGGGTCATATTTTATTTCACAATAGGGGATTTACAACACTTGTTTGAAACCTGTCATTTCGACGGTGTGATTTTATTTCTTCGCAAAAAAAACCTGTGTATGAATCACTTTGAAAATTAGTGTCTGTCCTATTCATATCAGTATCAGCCTGTCTTGTATATTTTTTTAAAAATGTATCACCATCAGTTATTTACGGTCCATATAGAGTTCAATAAGTTGTTGTATTTTTATTCACTTGTTGAAAATCTTCGATTTTGACCAGTCTGATTATGACAGAATGACCATAGCAACCATTATTGTCAGACCATCCTTGAAATAAAATTTACTTATTATCGTTCAAATACACCACTAACTTTGTTTTTTTTGTGTGTTTCAGGTGTGTGTTTCAATAAACCAATGGTTGAATTTCATTGTTGATGACATACAAGAAAAAATCATGAAGATTTTCTAGAATAAAGTTTTGAGGTGTAGAATTGTTGGCCACTGCAAACAGAGTCCTAGTTCCAAGAAAATATTCATTCGCAGTGAGTCGCCCAAGAAATTTAGAGGACTGTTATACTCATTCGACACCACTTTCCGACCAATCAGAATCCACGAATTTGCCATTTTGGGATACAATATATTAAAAAAAACCCGCAGACACATAGGCCTACAAACTAACTGAATAATTGTGAGAGCGCGTGATCAGCATGTGTGTTTGTAGCCTATTGTTTACTAATTGGCAAATACATAAATTGGTTTCAGGGTAGGCCTATAAGGCCCTAGATGCAAAATTTTTTATAGCATTCTTAATTTCTTTTTTAGAAGAATTTTCCCTGTCTTGTAACTGTCTCTTTGGTATCAAAAGCTGTCGGAAATGCCGTCGAATAACTCTACGGTCAGCCATCTTTTTGAAGCAGAAACAGACTTAAGGTTGGTAGGCCTAAGCAAGCCCTATACCTTGCTTGGGACTTGTGCTTAGACTGGCTATGTTTAAGAACGAAGTTGTGCTTAAGTTTTTTCTTGGAACACATAATAACGTTCTTGTGCTTACAATGAAGTCTACTTAAAATCGAAGCACAAGGCCGTTCTTCAGAATTTTCTGGGAACACAAAATAAGGTAAGTTTACTTAAATGCAAAGTCGACTAAAATCTAAGCATAAGAACGTGCTTAAGAATTTTCTAGGAATCGGGCCCAGGTCGTCAACAGGCAAGGGAAATCTGCCGTCGGCCAAAGGCAGAGAAGAAATTGTCAGAGGCCGACCGGCCAGGGACCCGGAGTGCATCTACTCGTTCGATCGGCTACGGCCAGTAGTTGCCCAGAGGTAGTCGGCGAGGCACAAGTTGCTGCCCAGTGCCCGCTACCGCCCACTGGCGTTAACAGGTGACGGGACTCTAACTATATTTAGAACTGTAACTTCGCGAGTTTTTGAACAATTTTAATAAATTTTTTCTTGTTATTTTCTTTAAGATACACGTGACAATGAATATGAAAGCTTTCATATCTGCATGGGACAGTAGCAGATCTAGTTCCTATTATTATTATTTATTTTTTGTGTTTATCCACAATTCGGTTTTCTCAGAATCTACCTATAGGATCTTTCTGAAATTCCCCCCCCCCCAAAAAAAAGGTGGTGGCTGTTGGGTGAATACATTTTCAAAAAAAAATTCGAATCCGAAATCACCGAATTTGACGAACAAATGCATTTGACCTACATTGCTGTAACCTCGTGACTATTTGACCTATTTTACTAATTCTTTTTTCTCTGCGTACCTTTAGTATGTAAGTACATCTCACTCATGCGACTTTAAAAATTACATTAAAATTTTTTAAAACTATCTCCCCTCGGTGATATTAAGGATCAAAGTTTTCCCAAAAATCGACGAAATATAGGTCAGATTGCCTCAAAAAAGATAAATTTTGTAGCACAAACCGGAAGTGCCGACATCTTGAAAGGTGAAAAACCCTAAGGCTTTTTTGATATTTTATTTACAGACAAGGGAATTATATTTTCCGAATGCTTTAATTTAGGCCGAAAAACGCTCGAGAAAAGAATTTTGAATTAGGACAACTGATGGACGCCATTTTGAATTGAAATTGAACAATAGTCTATTAACGAAAATAATACATTACAGGATAGCCTGGCTCATGGTCGAATGTTTGGCATTTGAATATTTTAAAAATTTGAATTACCCCTTTCATGTTTTCCGTGCCGACAAGGTTTTTTCTCGTTAGCTGGTTTTGAATTCGCGCATGCGCTACGCTGGAACCAAAGGCACCATAAGTACCGAATTCCGGCGATTAACTTTTCACGTTAGTACCTAGGTACCCTGATATTTTCAAGGTGATACCTGTATTTGTTCAAGTCGTTTGTTCGTAGTACCTGCCGTGCGTTGTGACTTCGCGCATGCGCTACACTAGAACCAAAGGTACCATGAACACCAAACTCCGGCGAGAAACTTTTCACATGGGTACCTAGATACTGTAGAATTTTCATGGTGATATCTGCATTTGTTCAAGTCGTTTGTACGTGGCACGGCGCGAGGTCGGTTGACTTCGCGCATGCGCTACGTTAGAACCAACGGTACCATGATTACCAAATTCCGTCGAGGAACTTTTAACGTTGGTACCTAGGTACCCTGAAATTTTCATGGCGATACTTGCATTTGTTTCGGTCGTTTGTTCGTGGCACCTGCAGGCAATTTATAAGGCTTCCATGAATATTGTTTTGCCTTGGTGCAATGTTTCTAGCTATATTTAGACCTGTAACCAATTTTAATAAAAAAAATTATTAGTTCCGATGGAACGAAAAACCGAGGTCCCGTGTACACATTGGCGTGCACGTACTATATCCCTTGGCAGTTGGAATTCAGTTGCTGCCCGGGCAAAACATCCCCTCATAGCACACTGTATGGCGTATGCCATAGCCCGGCTTCAATGTTTCTAACTATATTTAGACCTGTAACTTCGCGAGTTTTTGACCAATTTTAATAAAAAAACTTATTAGTTTTTATGGAGTGGACGTTAAACATCATTTTTCTCTCTCTCTCTGGATGAACTTTCTCGGTCAATGCAGGGATCGAACACCCGACCTTACGAACTTAGCCCTGCTCCATTTGGACCCCGTACGCGCACTGTATCATAAGCCTGTCATTGAGTCAACTTGCGTGGTTTCGAATCCCCGGTTGTACGTGGCAAGGTGTAAGTTCGCCTATCCAACTTTGTAGGGTTTCTCCGGGCCCTCCAATTTCTTCCCACTGCTAAAGACCCCTACGCGCAAGCGAATTATTGAAATAAAATAAAACCATATGTTAGTCCTGAAATTACATAGTTTGTGTCAAGTGGTCGTTAAACCCCATTTCTCTCTCTTTCTCTTCTCTCTCTCGCTCTCTCAATTTGGACCAAATAACCGTAGGGGATCACATGGTGAGCCAGGTTTTCCGGCGTTGCGCGGTTTCCCCTTGTCAGTGATGCAGGAGGGATCGCCTGACAAAGGAAACCTGACTAGTCGTTCTGATGGTTCGAAAAATCGAGGTCCCGTGTAAACATTGAAGTGCACTGAGCAGACCCATGGGCAGTTGGAATTCGATATAAAGAAGGTAGCGCCGCTGTCCGCGCAAAATTTTCCTCAAAGCACACTGCATGCCCGTCTTAACTATCCCGGTTTAGGAGCAGAACAATTTCATTTCATTAAGTTCTATGCTATAAGGGGGGTCAGGTGGCTAAGTTGGTAAGGTGCTGGCTCGCTAGCCTGTAGGCCGGACACCGGGTGTGCGATCCATGCATTGGCCAAGAAATTTCATCTCGATTTTCCGGCGTGGTTTCCCATTGTCAGTGATGCAGACGGATGGCCTGACACGGACAGCTGCCTAGTCGTTCCGATGGGACGAAAAACCGAGGTCCCGTGTACATATTGGCGTACACGTAAAAGACCCCTTGACATTTAGACCTGTAACTTCGCGAGTGTTTGACCAATTTTAATATTTCTTTACGTAAAAGATCCCTTGGCAGTTGGAATTCAGTTGCTGCCCGGGCAAAAATTTCCATCATAGCACACTGTATGGCGTATGCCATTGCCCGGCTGCAATGTTTCTTACTATATTTAGACCTGCAACTTTGCGAGTTTTTGACCAATTTTAATAAATTTTTATACTAGTTTGAGTGGAGTGGTCGTTAAACATCATTTCCCTCCTCTCTCTCTCTTTGGATGAACTTTCTCGGCCAATGCAGAGATCGAACACCCGACCTTACGCATATAGCCACAGTGATCCCCCTGCTCCATTTGGAACCCGTGTTTGCACTGTATCATAAAGCCTGTAATTGAGTCAACTGGTGTGGTTTCGAATCCCTGGTTCTACGTGGCAAGGAGTAAGGTCGCCTGTCCGACCTCCTGGGGTTTCTCCGGGTCCTCCAATTTCTTACCACTGCTAAAGGTCCCTACGCGCAAGCGAATTATTGAAATAAAAGTAAACCATATGTTAGTCCTGAAATTATTTAGTTTGTGTCGAGTGGACGTTAAACCCCATTTCTCTCTCTCTCTCTCTCTCGTCTCTCTCTCGCTCTCTCAATTCGGACCCAATAACCGTAGGGGATCACGTGGTTAGCCAAGTTTTCCGGCGTGGCGCGGTTTCCCCTTGTCAGTGATGCAGGAGGGATCGCCTGAGTGACAAAGGACACCTGACTAGTCGTTCTGATGGTGCGAAAAACCGAGGTCCCGTCTAAACATTGACGTGCACTTAACAGAGCCCTGGGCAGTTGGAATTCGATATAAGAGTGAGAGCTTCGCTGTCCTCAAAGAACACTGCATGTCCGTCTTTATTACCCCGGTTTAGGAGCAGAACAGTAGGTCATTAATCCCAATTTCATTTCATTTAGTTCTATGCTATAAGGGGGTTACGTGGCTATGTGGGTAAGGTGCTGGATCGGTAGCCTGCAGGCCGGGTGTGCGATCCATGAATTGGCCGAGAAAGTTCATCTCAATTTTGCGGCGTGTTTTCCCATTGTCAGTGGTGCAGACGGAGGGCCTGACACGGACAGCTAGGCAGCTGCCTAGTCGTTCGGATGGGACGAAAAACTGAGGTCCCGTGTACACATTGGCGTGCACGTAAAAGATCCCTTGGCATTTGGACTTCAGTTGCTGCCCGGACAAAAATTTCCCTCAAAGCACACTGTATGGCGTATGCCAGTCTTCAATTAGCCCAGGTTAGGTGCGGAAGCGTAGGACGTTAAACCCCATTTTATTTATTCATTCTATGCTATAATAAATGCCGACAAATCATTTGAATTTATTACACAATACCAGTCTCACACTTTTATGACGAAACGACTCCTCGGCTCGTTGTTTTGATTATTTTGGCTTCCATAAAGATTTTTGGCCCGGGTGAAATGTTTCTAACTATATTTAGACCTGTAACTTCGCGAGTTTTTATCCAATTTTGATATCTTTTTTCTTGTTATTTTCTTTAAGATAATTGATATAATCGATGACAAGTGACGATGAATACCGTTATTTACCAAACAACTCCGAAATATACCCAAAATCCCCAAATTGACAAAAATGACCTTTAACCTCGCGCAAGCTCCACGCTGGAACCAAAGTTTTCAGATTATTTTTGCCCAGGTGCAATGCATTTTGTAACTATATTTAGACCTGTAACTTTGCGAGTTTTTGACCAATACACGCGAAATGAATATGAAAGCTTTCATATCTGCATGGGACAGTAGCAGATCTAGTTATTTTTTTGGTGTTTTATCCACAAATCGGATTTCTCAGAATCTACCCGTACGATCTTCCTAAAACCTTTACCTACCCCCCCCCCCAAAATGGGAGGTGGCTTTTGGGGAAATATATTTTCATAACGTTTTTCGAATCCGAAATCACCGAATTTTACGAACAATTGCATTTGACCTTCTTTGCTGTAACTTTGTGACTATTTGACCTTTTTTACTAATTCTTTTTTCTTTGAATACCTTGTAACATTTGCTTCAAATCTGCAATTTGGAATTTTCGATTTTCAACAATTTGTCGCTGTGATTTTGAACCGGAAGTTAAATCAAAATTACAACTTCTTCAATAGTTTCACGGTTTTCATTAAATTTAGTATGTAAGTAGATCCTACTCATGCGACTCCAAAAATGAAAAATGTGAAAAATCCCTAAGGCTTTTTTGATATTTTTTTTTTTACAGACAAGGGAATTATATTTTCCGAATCCCTTAATTAACGCCGAAAAACGCTTGCGAAAAGAATTTTGATTTAGGTAAACTAATGGACGCCATTTTGAATTGAAAATGAACAATAGTGAAACCAACTTGACAACTTCTTTCATAAATTCACGATTTTCATGCAATTTAGTATGTGAGTAGATCTCACTTATGCAAATTCAAAAATGACTTTAAAATATTTCTAAATTATATCCCCTTGGATAAATTAGTGATCATTTTTACAAAAAAATCGATGAAATATAAGTCAGATTGCCCTGAAAAAAAATATTTTGTACTAGCTATAATACTACTGACTCGTACACGAAAAATTGTGTTTGTAGCCCAAACCGAAAGTGCCACCATCTTAAAATGTGAAAAATCCCTAAGGTTTTTTTGATATTTTATTTACAGACAAGGGAATTATATTTTCCGAACCCCTTAATTAACGCCGAAAACGCTCGCGAAAAGAATTTTGATTTAGTTCAACTGATGGACGCCATTTTGAATTTAAAAGGAACAATAGTGATAAATCCACATTAATGGGCTTAAAAACATACACAATTGGTCGTGGCTTAGAAAATCTATCGTCTATTAACGAAAATAATACATTACAGGATAGCCTGGCTCATGGTCAAATGTTTGGCTTTTGAATATTTTAAAAATTTGAATTACCCCTATGATGTTTTCCGTGCCGACAAGGTTGTTTTCGAGTTAGCTGCTTTTGAATTCGCGCATGCGCTACAGTGGAACCAAAGGTACAATAGGTACCAAACTCCGACAAGGAACTTTTCACGTTAGTACCTAGATACCCTGAAATTTCCAAGGTGATACCTGTATTTGTTGTTCCAAGTCGTTTGTTCGTAGTACCTGCCGTGCGTCGTGACTTCGCGCATGCGCTACACTAGAACCAAAGGTACCATGAGCAACAAATTCCGGCGAGGAACTTTTCAGATTGATACCTAGATACCCTAGAATTTTCATGGTGATATCTGCATTTGTTCAAGTCGTTTGTACTTGGCACGACTCAAGGTCGGTTGACTTCGCACATGCACTACGCTAGAACGAACGGTACCATGAGTGCGAAATTCCGGCGAGGAACTTTTAACGCTGGAACCTAGGAACTCTAAAATTTTCAAGGCCACACCTGCATTTGTTCAAGTCGTTTGTTCGTGGCACCTGCCATTCGTTTTTCCAAGTCAATTTATAAGGCTTCCATAAATAATCTTTTGCCCGGTGCAAAGTTTTTAACTATATTTAGACCTGTAACTTCGCGATTTTTCGACCAATTTTACGAACACCCGACCCCATGCGCGCACTATATCATAATGCCTGTTATTGAGTCAACTGGTGTGGTTCGAATCCCGGTTGTACGTGGCAAGGAGTAAGGTCGCCTATCCAGCCTTGGGGGGTGGGGGGTCGCCGGGTCCTCCGATTTCTTCCCAAGCGAATTATTGAAATAAAAGTAAACCACATGTTAGTCCCGAAATTACCTAGTTTGTGTCGAGTGGACGTTAAACCCATTTCTCTCTCTCTCTCGCTTTCTCAATTTGGACCCAATAACCGTAGGGGATTATGTGGTTAGCCAGGTTTTCCGGCGTGGCGCGGTTCCCCCTTGTCAGTGATGCAGCAGGGATCGCCTGAGTGACAAAGGACACCTGACTAGTCGTTTTGATGGTTCAAAAAACCGAGGTCCCGTGTAAACATTGGCGTGCACGTAAAAGATCCCCCGGCAGTCGGAATTCAGTTGCTGTCCGGGCAAAAATATACCTCACAGCACACTGTATGGCGTATGCCAATCCTAACCCTTACATAAGGGAAAAAAAGTGGAATTTCGCCGCGAAACCGACACCAATTGTCCGGAAACCATGAAATCTGGACACAATACGCCAATTACCACCCCGGACTCTGCACCGTACTCCCATTTTGATCCGATTAAATAAAAAAGAGTTTTAGCAAAATCTCGATTTTCGGAATTTAATATTGGTTTTATTAATTTTGAAATTGCAAATGCATAGAGAATTTATCGCCTCTTCCATGTGTGATAGGTATTAGAACTATACACATTATCCTTAAAAGACAATTTTTTAATTGGGACACTAGAAACCGAAATCGCCTTTTTTGACATTTTGATTATTTTTTTTAACCCGGGTGCATTGTTTCTAACTATAATTATGTAAACCTGTAACTTTGCAATTTTTGGCCAATTTTAATACCTTTTGTTACTGCTGAGGCACCGTACCAGTGGTCCAAATCTCTTGAATTTCTAGCGCCGCGATGATATTTATCCCATATTAAAAAAAGAAATTGCTCGGATATAAAGAATTAAAAAACCCCGATAAAATACGACTATTTTAAAGCAAAACAACTTTGATGGGTTGGGTGGGTTTTGAATTTATTTTCAACGTTCTTTAAATCTCACACTCTTCTACTTTTAATATGTGATAGCTAGAGTCCCAAGGTACAATCTGTGCAAATTTGTATGTTGGTAATCGGACCATCGGTACGTTGCCCGGGCGGTGCAAATGTACCCTGTCACGAAAATTTGTCCATTCTTCAACGCGTTTAAATTGTATTATGGCCGCTGTGTTAGATCCACCCTCATTTACCAAACAACTCCAAAATGTACCCCAAATTCCCAAATCGACCATAATTTCTTTTTACTTCGCGCATACCCCACGATGTAACCAATGTTTTCAGTTAATTTGTTTGTCCGGGTGCAATGTTTCTAACTTCTAACTGTATATTTAAACCTGTAACTTTGCGAGTTTTTGACCAATTTTAATACTTTTTTCTTGTTAATTCCTTTAAAATACTTGACATATTTGATGACACGTGACAATGAATATGAAAGCTTTCATATCTGCATAGGACAGTAGCAGATTTAGTTATTAGGTTTTCAGACTTTCGTCTGAAAGCCTATTGTGATTACTAAAATTATTATTATTAGGGTTTCACACTGCGAAGATATTATTCTTCCTATTATTATTAAGCTTTCATATATTCATATATGAAAGCTTATTGTTTCTGTTAAGATTATTATTCTTCCTATTATTAAGCTTTCATATGTATTTACATATGAAAGATTATTGTTTCTGTTAAGATTATTATTCTTCCTATTATTATTTTTTTTTGTGTGTTTTATTCACAAATCGGATTTCTCAGAATCTACTCATAGGATCTTTCTGAAACTTTTACCTACACCCCCAAAATGGTTGGTGGCTGCTGGGTAAATATATTTTCAAAACGTTTTTCGCATCCAAAATCACCGAATTTTACGAACAAGTGCAATTGACCTACTTTGCTGTAACTTTGTGACTATTTGGCCCATTATACTAATTCTTTTTTTCTGTGGGTACCTTGTAACCTTTACTTCAAATCTGCAATTTCGGATTTTCAAATTTCGAAAATTCGTCGCTGTGATTTCGAGCCGGAAGTAAAAATCAAAATAACAACTTCTTTAATAGTTGCACGATTTTCATGAAATTTGGTATGTAAGTAGATCTCGCTCATGCGACTTTAAAAATATTGTTAGGAATTTCTAAATTATCTCCCCTTGGTGATATAAAGGATCAAAGTTTTCGAAAAAATCTACAGATAAAGGTCAGATTGCTTAGAAATTATTTTTTTTTACTAGCTACGACACTACTGATTTGTACTTAAAAAATTGAGTTTGTAGCTCAAACCGGAAGTGCAACCATCTTGAAATGTGAAAATCGATACTCCTTTGTTGATATTTTACTTACAGACAAGGCAATTATATTTTCCGAATCCTTTTATTGACAAATCGGATTTCTCAGAATCTACTCATAGGATCTTTCTGAAACTTTTACCTTCCCCCCCCCCAAAAAAAAATGGGTGGTGGCTGTTGGGTAAATATATTATCAAAACGTTTTTCGCATCCAAAATCACCGAATTTTACGAACAAATGCATTTGACCTACTTTGCTGTAACTTTGTGACTATTTCACCTATTTTACTAATTCTTTTTTCTTTGAATACCTTGACCCCTTTACTTCAAATCTACAATTTCGGATTTTCGAATTTCTGTGCGACTTTAAAAATGTTGTTAGAAATTTTTAAAATTATCTCCGAATATAGGTCAGATTGCCTTAAAAATTTTTTTTTTTACTAGCTAGGACACTACTGATTCGTACCCAAATAATTGAGTTTGTAGCCCTAACCGGAAGTGCAACCATCTTGAAATGTGAAAATCGATACTTCTTTGTTGATATTTTACTTACAGACAAGGCAATTATATTTTCCGAATCCTGTTAGAAAAGCCGAAAAACTGCCTGGAATAGATTTTTGATTTAGGTTAAGTGATGGACACCATTTTGAATTGAAAATGAGAACAAGTCGAATGCATTTGACCAACATTGCTGTAACTTTGTGACTTTTTGACCTATTTTATTAATTCTTTTTTCTTTGAATACCTTGAAACATTTACTTCAAATCTGCAATTTCGGATTTTCGAATTTCGAAAATTCTTCGATGTTATTTCGAAACCAAAAGTTAAGACTAACTTGACAATTTCTTTCATATTTGCACGATTTTCACGAAATTAAGTATGTGAGTAGATCTTATCGATACGACTTGAAAATTATCATTAGAAATTTTCTAAATAATCTCCCTTTGGAGAATTTAAAGATCAAAATTTTCAAAAAAATTGACGAAATATAGGTCAAATTGCCTTGAAATTGTTTTTTGTAATAGCTACGACACTACTCATTCGTACACAAAAAAATGAAGTTTGTAGCCCAAACCGGAAGTGCAACCATCTTGAAATGTGCAAATCGATAAGATTTTGTTGATATTTTACTAACAGACAAGGCAATTATATTTTTCGAATCCTTTTAGGAAAGCCGAAAAACTTTTAGGAATCGAATTTTGATTTAGGTCAACTGCTGGACGCCATTTTGAATTGAAAATGAACCATGGTGAAAAATCGGTTCTATTTCAGTAACGGAAGTCACGGAGACTTGAAATTTTCAGGGGGATAGGAGATGGGCTAGCAATGACCTCCCACGAGAAATAAATTTTTGCCATATTCGGCGCCATTTGCAATTGTTGACTCTAGACTCGAATAACGAGACACTTAAACGAACTCCAACACTCGGTCGGCACTTCGTGCCTAACGCTGCAGTTCATAATAATAATAATGATTTTCGTATATTTTAATTATACGCCCACATGGAAATGTGGTCGTATATTGCCGTCGCCCCCGACCGGCCGTCCGTCAGTTCGTCGTCCATAATTTCTTGTGAACGCCCTAGAGGTTTAAGTTATTACCCGATTGACTTTAAATGTATGCAGAGTGTTTAAGGTCATGATACGAAGCATATGGAAATGTGGTCGTATATTGCCGTCGCCCCCGACCGGCCGGTCGTCGGTCCGCCCGTTCGTCGTCCACAATTTCCTGTGAACTCTCTAGAGGCTAAAGTATATACCCGAATGACTTTAAATTTATGCACAGTGTTTAAGGTCATAAAACAAAGAAGCATATGGATTTTCAAGGATATCCGATAGTTACTGCCAGAATTATTACCATTGATCTCTTCAAAAAACCTTTTTAACGCTCTAGCGGCTAAAGTTAATATTAGATTCACTTTAAATTTAAACACAGTGTTTAAAGTCACGAGACGAAGAATCCCATTGATTTTTAGTAATTACTGTCAGAGTTATGGCCCTTGATCTGTGAACGCTCTTGTGGCTAAAGTTATCTTAACAGAAACAATAAGCTTTCATATATGAATATATGAAAGCTTAATAACTAGATCTGCTACTGCCCCAAGCAGATATGAAAGCTTTCATATTCATCATCAAATGCCATCGATTATACCAAGTATCTTAATATAGTTTGAAACCGTAAATTAGCTTTAAAAAAACAAAAAACAAACAACGGCAGGTGCCAAGAACAAACGACCTAGGTACTCTGAAATTTTCAAGGTGATACTTGTTCAAGTCGTTTGTTCTTGGCACCTGCCGTTGTTTGTTTTTTGTTTTTTCAAAGCTAATTTACGGTTTCAAACTATATTTAGATCTGTAACTTCGCGAGTTTTCGACCAATCTTAATATTTTTTTTTTGTTATTTTCTTTAAGATACTTGGTATAATCGATGGCACGTGATGATGAATATGAAAGCTTTCATATCATGGAAGTTAAAATCAAAATGACAACTTCTTTAATATTTGCACGATTTTTATGAAATTTAGTATGTCAGTAGATTTTGCTCACGTGACTTTAAAAATGTCATTAGAAATTTACTAAATTATCTCCGAGTGGGGAAATTAAGGATCAAAATTTTCAAAAAATCGAAGAAATATTGGTCAGATTGCCTTGAATTTTTTATTTTTTACTAGCTATGGTACTACTGATTCGTACACAAAAAATGGAAATTGTAGCAGAAACCGGAAGTGCCACCATCTTGAAATGTGAAAATCGATATTCCTTTGGTGATATTTTACTTACAGACAAGGCAATTATATTTTCCGAATCCTTTTAGAAAAGCCTAAAAACTGTCGGGAATAGAATTTTCATTTTTGGCAAATGATGGACGCCATTTTGAATTGAAAATGAGCAATAGTGAAAAATCCAAATTCATGGGCTTGAAAACATACACAATTGGTCGTGGCTTAGAGAATTTGTTTCTTATGTGCATAATTAATACATTTAAGGATAACCTTGCTCATGGTCGAATGATTGGTCTTTCTGCATTTGTTCAAGTCGTTTGATCTTGGCACTTGCCCTTGGTCGGTTTCTTTTCTATATAAGACAATTTACGGAAAGATATCGATTTTCGGAATTTAAAATTGGTTTTAATTAATTGTGAAATTGCACATGCAAAGGGATTTTATCGCCTCTTTCATGTCATCTTCATTAGAAGGCTTGATCTCGCCTTAACTACATACAGCTTACCAAGCCCTTCACTCAACACTCTTCATTTTTCGGCACTAAATTTGATTGGGTATAGGCCCCCAGCCGTGATCCAATCAGATTCCTTCGTTAAATGGGTTACTAAAAATAGACTACTTTCAATTCATTTTATTTATCCTTCGTTAAAAAAATCGTCACGATTTTCAAGTCTCGCGCTTCTAGCTAAAATGTCTATGTGACAATCGAGATGCAAAGGTCAAGGTTCGATTCATCGACGTTTAACATTTACACCGGCGCTTTTAGTTGTCAGTGAGTTAGCGGAAAAAAACCCATTCAAACTTGTCTAGTTCTTTTTCTGTGGGGGCTGCCATATTTGTTTACTACAGTCACGTGCTACATTGTGAGTGTGTTACGTGCCACGACCTCTGATTGGACAATGCTTTGAATGCTAATTAGTAACGTGTAAACACAACCAGTGTAAAAGTTTAGGAATAGCCAAGTGTTGAAGCAACGGTTAACTGTTGTAAAACTTGCGTCCGTTGCTTCAGGAACATGCTTCCATGTTTGATAGGTATGAGTACTTAGATCCATTGCTCATATATGAAAAGATGGATTGGGTGGGTTTTGATTTTATTTTCAACGTTCTTTGAATCTCACACTCTGCTATTTTTAATATGTGAGGTACAACCGGTGCAAATTTGAAGGTAATCGGACCTTCGGAACGTTGCTCGGGCGGTGCGAATGAAACCCGTAACGAAAATTTGTTCATTCTTCAGCGCGTTTTATATTGTATTATGGCCGCCACCTTAGATCCGCCGTCATTTACCAAACAACTCCAAATTCTCAAATCGACCATAATTTCTTTTAATTTCGCGCATGCCCCACGATGTAACCAATGTAACTTTATTTTAACCTGTAACTTTGCGAGTTTTTGACCAATTTTAATACTTTTTTCTTGTTACCTTCTTTAAGATACTTGACATATTTCATGACACGTGACAATGAATATGAAAGCTTTCATATCTGCATGGGACAGTAGCAGATCTAGTTTTTATTATTTTTTTTGTGTGTTTTATCCACAAATCGGATATCTCAGAATCCACCCATAGGATCTTTCTGAAACTTTCACCTACCCCCCCAAAAATGGGTGGTGGCTGTTGGGTAAATATATTTTCAAAACGTTTTTCGAATCCGAAATCACCGTATTGGAGGAACAAATTTATTTGACCTACATTACATCCTGCAACTTTGTGACTATTTGATCTATTTTATTAATTTTTTTTTCTGTGGGTACCTTGTAATCTTGACTTCAAATCTGCACTTTCGGATTTTCGAATTTCGAAAATTTGTCGCTGTGATTTCGAACCGGAAGTTAAATCAAAAATACAACTTCTTTAATAGTTGCACGATTTTTATGAAATTTAGTATGTAAGTAGATTTCGCTCATGTGACTTTAAAAATGTCATTAGAAATTTTCTAAATTATCTCCCCTTGGAGAAATTAAGGATCAAAATTTTCAAAAAATTGATTTTTTGATTTTTTACTAGCTACGGCACTACTGATTCGTACACAAAAAATGGAAATGGTAGCACAAACCGGAAGTGCCACCATCTTGAAATGTGAAAATCGATATTCCTTTGGTGATATTTTACTTACAGACCAGGCAATTATATTTTCCGAATCCTTTTAGAAAAGCCTAAAAACTGTCGGGAATAGAATTTTTGTTTTTGCCAAATGATGGACGCCATTTTGAATTGAAAATGAGCAATAGTGAAAAATCCACATTTATGGGCTTAAAAACATACACAATTGGTCGTGGCTTGGAGAATTTGTCTCTTAGGTACATAATTAATACATATAAGGATAGCCTGGCTCATGGTCGAATGTTTGGTTTTTGAATATTTCAAAAATTCGAGTTACCCCTTTGATGTTCTCCGTGCCCACAAGGTTGTTTTCGAGTTAGCATGCTTTACGCTGGAACCAAAGGTACCATGAGTACCAAATTCCGGCGAGGAACTTTTCACGTTAGTACCTAGGTACCCTAAAAAGGCGATATCTGCATTTGTTCAAGTCGTTTGTTCGTGGCACCGACCGTGCGTCATGACTATGAGCATGCGCTACGCTAGTACCATGAGTACCAAATTCGGACGAGGAACTTTTCACGTTGGTTCCTTTGTACCCTGAAATGTTCAAGGTGATACCTGCATTTGTTCAAGTCGTTTGTTCTTGGCACGGTCCTGTCGTTGATCATTGCCCGGGTGTAATGTTTCTAACTATATTTAAACCTGTAACCTCGCGAGTTTTTGACAAATTTTAATATTTTTTTTCTTGTTAATTTCTTTAAGATACTTGATATTATCGATGACACGTGACGATGAATACCGTCATTTACCAAACAACTCCGAAATATACCCAAAATATCCAAATTGACAAAAATGACTTTTTATTTCGCGCAAGTGCCACGCTGAAACCAAAGTTTTCTGATTATTTTTGCCCGGTTGCAATGCATTTTGTAATTATATTTAGAACTGTAACATTGCGAGTTTTTGACCAATACACCTGACGATGAATATGAAAGCTTTTATATCTGCATGGGACAGTAGCAGATCTAGTTATTATTATTATTATTATTATTAATGCTGCTTTGAATGCAATTTTGAACGATGATACTAGACTTTATGACGCAGAAATTATTTGGTGTTTCTAAACATTTCATGAAATAAGAAGAATTTGTTGGCGTTGGCAGACTTGTTATTGTTTGGGGTTAGACAATTGGTCTCTTAATTTTAAAGCAAAAGCACACCATAGTTGACTTATTTCATCTAATTAGTAAAATAATATGTACCTGATCAGCCATAATAATTGTGTAACAATAATATTTCCAGTAAACTGACAGTGAATAAAACGTCAATCAGCCGAGCGTGTAGTATATAAAGAGAGAGAGGGAGAGAGAGAGAGAGAGAGAGAAAGAGAGAGAGAAATAAGGTTTAACGTCCACTCGACACAAACTAGGTCATTTCGGGACTAACATATATGGTTAAATTTTATTTCAATAAATCTCTTGCGTATAGGGGTCTTGAGAAGTGGGAGGAAACCGGAATACCCGAAGATAACCCACGAGGCTGGACAGGTGACCCTACCCCTTGCCACGTACAACCGGGTATTCGAATCCGCGCCAGTTAACTCAATGACAGGCTTTATGAAACAGCTCGCACGCTAACCATTCAGCCACCCCCACCCCCTGTGTAGTACATAAAGTTTTAGTTGAAATATAGCTAGCCGGATATGGACACTCGTTCGTTCGTTTCTGGAGTTTAAAGTCCACTTCCAACAGGGGTGATATGTTATATGTAGGTGTCCTGCATACGTAAAGATGTGTCTATTTACAAATAATGGCCCATTTTCAATGTTACAATCCTGTCGATGGTTGCTTACTCTATCCCGCGGATATGTGCCCGTTTCTCTGATGTATAAATGGCACAATTATTGATGTTGTCGTTTACGCTTTGATTAGAAGGCGTTTCAGATAAAGTAGCTGTCTTTGCGATTAAATGAATTGAACACCGGAGAGTACCGTAGAGACAAAGGTAATGCTATTGACCGAACCCTATCCATCCCAACTTCTATTACCTCGATGGGGTAATGCTGTTTCAAAAATTGTATTTTTAGATCACATAATATGAGAATCCACTGGTCTCCATCTATCACAATGGAGGTATGACGCGGATAACATGATTTCTAAGAGATAGCTTTGGCTATCTGTTTCGTTAAGCGTGAAATAGCTTTATTTGACACATATCCTTTATATAGAGTGATTTATGCACAGAACAAAAATCCAACAACGAGCTAAATTTGGGGCTTATTTTAACAAATAATATAAGACTTGCCATTAAAATCATCACTTATGAACAATTAAACTGTTGCTAAGGTTTTTTTTTTTTTTTTTTTTTTTTAAAGTTAATTTTATTTAAATAATTTCATTTACATGTTACAGCATTTATTGATATCTTAGAAAAAACAAATGATTGTTATATACAACTTTAATTACAAGGGTCCCTACTGTACACAGATCTAGGTACATAAATCCATCAATGGGGAATCGGTGGAGGATGTCTTAAAAAGATATTTCCATTTATTTATGTATAGTTCCGGAGATATCTCAATCTCCTTGTTTGCTAAGTTGGATATTTGTTTGATTTAACAATTTAAATGGGACCTGCTAATATGTAGAAAAGTTGATCACCCAAGAAGCGTTAAGCAGGTGATTTTTTCATCAAAACGAGTTATGTTTTTTGGTCACTTCAAAGTTGATCATTTTTATCTGAAAAACGAATTCCTAATTTCTGAAGTCCGGATTCTTCGTTATTTTACGTACTTATAATAATTAACGATTGAATTTTACATTGTATGCGTGCGCAACCCTCGGTTACAGAGAGAGAGAGAGAGAGAGAGAGAGAGAGATTTATATGTTCAATTTACCGCCCCCGTGCCCCGACGTCCTAAATCAGCCACCGTATCCAAATATCTCGTTGTACGTGAAAAGGCGCAGGGTTGCCTGTCCACCGTCTTGGGTTTTCCCAGGGTCCTCAGGTTTCACCCCACTGACAAAGACCCCTACGCACAAGCAAATTATTGAAATAAAATTAAACTATATGTTAGTCCCGAAATGACCTAGTTTGTTTCGAGTGGACGTTAATCCTTATTTCTCTCTCTCTCTCTCTCTCTCTGAAATACAATTAAACTATATGTTAGTCCTGAAATGACGTAGTTTGTGTCGAGTGGAAGTAAGACCCCATCTCTGTCTCCGAAATAAAATTAAACTATATGTTAGTCCTGAAATGACGTAGTTTGTGTCGAGTGGGCGTTAACCCCCACCCCTCTCTCTCTAAAATAATTTCACTAGTATATGAGGTCTCGTCCGCTGTACCTGGAACACAATAGGGAGTCTATTTTGAATGTGTTTGTCACATTAAAATAAAATTAAACTATATGTTAATCCAGAAATGACGTAGTTTGTGTCGAGTGGACGTTAAACCCCATCTTTCTCCCTCTCTCCAAAATACAATTAAACTATATGTTAGTCCTGAAATGACATATTTTTTGTCGAGTGGACGTTAAACCTCATCTTTCTCTCTCTGAAATACAATTAAACTATATGTTAGTCCTGAAATGACGTAGTTTGTGTCGAGTGGAAGTTAAACCCCGTCTGTCTCTCTCCGAAATAAAATTAAACTATATGTTAGTCCTGAAATGATTTTACTAGTATATGAAGTCTCGTCCGCTGTCCCTGGAACACAATGAGGAGTTTATTTTGAATGTGTTTGTCACCAAACGCCACACAGTCGTCATGTAAAGCAGTTATGTTATGCCGATGCTCCGTAATTGTCGGGAATTTATTAACAATGCCTGGTATAAATAAGCCTATTTGGATTTTTTTCCATGGGTAGTTTGGTTACAGCGCTCGAATCATGGGGGTTCTTGTCCAACTCAATGCTGGATAGGAAAACATCGGTGGACGTCACCTTGCAAGGCTTATTCTCAAATCAAGAAAAAAAAGGGTTTTTATAGCTACAAAATAATTAATAAGGATACTATGAGTATGAAAATAATTTTAACTAAGTAACCGAAAAGTGTCTGGAAAATAAAGACTACAACCAAAAATTTATTTCGTTTTTTTTTTCAGGTTAAAAATAGTTATGCGTATTTAGAGCTAGTAAATATTTATTTCCAATAGTAAAGAGAAGGGCGCGTAAATCAAAGTTGTAACCACTAAATAAAAGTAAATCCCAAAGGGTTGTAATGAGTTTATCCCAACACGCTCGTTACCTTGAAAGTTAGAAATAAAACGAAGCTAATACAACTAGCTCTGTATCGAAACCACCGAAATTGCCAAAATTAAAAATAAAATCATGGAGGGCAGTCGAAATTTTTCCTCGAGTTCGCTATTAAATAAAGACTAAAGTCGAAGCGTGTAATCAGTGTATTTTTACTGGGGACGTGATGTTTGCTCGTTGTTCGTTATTTGTTATTGGCGAATAACGATCAGCAAGCTGGTTTGTTGTTCGTTATTGGCGAATAACGAACAACGAGCTGGTTCGTTGTTCGTTATTCACCAGATCTGGAATTAGATTAGTAACATTATAAAGGCACTTTTTAGAAAGAATATGCCGAGAGTGGGTTTTTATGAGTCTAATTTTGAATTGAAAATGAACAATATTGAGATAAACTTGACAACTTCTTTAATAGTTTCACGATTTTCATGAAATTTAGTAGATCTCCCTTATACAACTTCAAACATGACATTAAAAATTTTCTAAATTATCTTTCCTTAGAGAAATTAAGGATCAAAATTTTCAAAGAAATCGACGAAATATAGGTCAGATTGCCTTGAATTTTGTTTTGTACTAGCTACGACACTACTGATTCGTACACAAAAAATGGAGTTTGTAGCCCAAACCGGAAGTGCCACCATCTTAAAATGTGAAAAATCCCTCAGGCTCTTTTTTGATATTTTATTTACAGACACGGGAATTATATTTTCAAAATCCTTTAATTAAAGCCGAAAAATGCTCGGGAAAAGAATTTTGATTTAGGTCAACTGATGAACGCCATTTTAAATTGAAAATGACAACTAGCAGTTTCATATTGGTGAATAACGAACAACGAGCTGGTTCGTTGTTCTTTATTCACCAGATATGGAATAAGTAACATAATAAAGGCACTTTTAGAGAGAATATGTCGAGAGTTTTTTTTTATGAGTCTAATTGGTTAATAAACATTGAAAATCTTGGGAAAAATATTCTAACAGTCTGTTTTTGTACCTAAACAAGTAGCAGTTTCATATTGGTGAATAACGAACAACGAGCTGGTTTGTTGTTCGTTATTAGTGGATAACGAACAACGAGCTGGTTCGTTGTTCGTTTTTCACCAGATATAGAATTAATGACATTATGAAGGCCCTTTTAGAGAGAAAATGCCGGAGTGGGTTTTTATGAGTCTAAATGGTTATGAAGTCTTCAAAATCCTGGGAAAAAGATTCTAACAGTCTGTTTTTCTACCCGACCAACTAGCAGTTTCATATTGGTGAATAACGAACAACGAGCTTGTTCACCATTATGCCGGGAGTGGGTTTTTATGAGTCTAATTGGTTAATAAATCTTCAAAATCTTGGGAAAAAGATTTTAACAGTCTGTTTTTTTTACCCGAACAAATAACAGTTTCATATTGGTGAATAACGAACAACGAGCTGGTTTGTTGTTCGTTATTGATGACGAGCTAGTTCCTTGTTCGTTATTTAGCAGATCTGGAATTAATAACATAATAAAGGCTCTTTTAGAGAGAATATGCCGGGAGTGGGTTTTTATGAGTCTAATTGGTTAATAATCTTCAAAATCTTGGGAAAAGATTCTAACAGTCTGTTTTTCTACCCGAACAACTCGCAGTTTCATATTGGTGAAAAAAAACCACTCCCGGCATATTCTCTCTAAAAGTGCCTTTATTATATGACTAATTCCATATCTGGTGAATAACGAACAACGAACCAGCTCGTTGTTCGTTATTCACCAATATGAAACTGCTAGTTCATCGAGTGGAAAAACAAACTGTTAAAATCTTTTTCCCAAGATTTTGAACATTTTTTAACAAATTAGACTTATAAAAACCTACTCCCGGCATATTCTCTCTAAAAGTGCCTTTATTATAATATTAATTCCATATCCAGCGAATAACGAACAACGAATAACGAACAACGGGCTACCTTCACGTCCCCTTATATGTATTGAAATACTGAAATTAAATTTTCGATATTTTGATAATTTTGCTTTTTTGGCCCTTTTGAACATAAGATTTCTCGGGTGTATTTTATCTGATTGGATAGTGTAATATATCCTTACAGAGCCCTGCGGCTATTTAATTACCTTAACCGATTATTAAAACTATCTCGACAATAATCACCAAATATTCAAACAATGAAAAAAAAAGGATAAAAAAATGTTGATCTCTTTTGCGAAAAGCTGAATATCTTGGTCAGATATTACCGGACCAAAAGAAGTAAATTGTCTAAGGATAGCCCCATTAATGGACTATTACATGGCATCTCAACGTTACGAGTCCAATAGTTAGAAAATAAATTATGGTACACCGCAAATCTAGTATTTTCCTTTAGTGGAGCCTTTTTAGAGGCCTTTTTTTTCTCGAAAACGACACTTACGAATTTTCTGAAACTTTTTTAACGCAGGGTCCTATCGGTGGTCTGTGGCGTGAATCCAAAAGGAAAAGGTTTGAAATAATTTAAGGGCGTTGGGCAGTCTAAAATGCACATTTTAAGGCTAGCACTGTAATTTTTGTTGATAAGATTAACGTTTATTGTTATTTGGGGTGATGACCTTCATATTAATCACCAAATAAATACAAATTTATTTACCAACTATGTTCCAAACTTAGCCCAAAAGCATATTAAAAAGGAGTATTAATGACAACAGAAGTAGACTTTTCTCAGTTATGCCTGCATAAATTTTCATCAAATTTGGCATGAACAATGCTTTTGGCAAGTCCCAAAGAAACACTGATCAATTTTCGGCTATAGGTTGTGGTTTGTCTGGTATCAATGGAAACGCAAAAAAAACCGATGGCTTTTCTTGAAAATTATATAAGTACAAGCTTAATAGATTTATCGATAATCCCATCAGTAGATGAAAAGTAGAGGTTATAAGCTACATTTCGACACCAAAAACGTTAACAGATACCAACTCAAAGTATTTTAAAAGTGTTGTTCATTATTTACATGCAAACGAGATTTTGTGATTTTGGGTTAAATCTTTGAATACATCCACACCAAGTTTTAAAATACACTGATTTGAACGTATAAAGTAAATATCTACTTAATGCACTATTCGGCCCCTCTAAAAAATCATTTTATACATTAAAAAATGACAGTCTTTGACCACCATTCCTTCTGACGTCATACCTTGATAGGCGTGAATGATCCAGTGTCAAACTGCTACTGGACACGGCCATGGTTGTTTACAGTGGATGACGTGAACGGTGTATACGACGTCATAATTTATTCAAGAACTGATCTAGGTCGGAGAAAACCTTCTCGTTTGCTATAAATAGTTTTTCTTTCCCGGCTTGTACCTCGATTATTACGCATCAAACGGTCTGACTGTTACGTGTCCTTTGGGTTATTTTACATATGGAACACGTGTGCAAAGTCTAAATAAGATTGGTGTTGAAAAGTTAGTGCGTATCTTAGACTACTCAACGCCCTTAAGGTGTCATAAAATAGCCTCAATTTTTGAAAACAGTTGAAAAATCGTTAAATTAATGAAAGTGTTCTTTTATTTATCTTTTTTACAAACAGATACTGTATAGATGTTTCTGACACTTCTGATACGTAAAGATATCTACCCAAACAACTTGTTAAAACTATCCTGACAATGATCCAATAACGAGAGGTAGTCGAGAAAATATTAGATATTTGGAAAAGAACACAAAACAGTTAAAAAAAAAAGAGAAAAAAAGAAAAGAAAATACAGTAAAAAATTGGTACTCTTGCAAAAATCAGCATTTCTTAGCCGGTTGTCACTGAATCAAAACAATTAAAGTATTTCTAGCTCGATGAATGGGCTATTTTATGACACACTTCCTGTCTTTTTCCCGAAAGCCGGTTCAGTGCTGCTTGCAGGCCTAGCTAATATTATTCTTATTTTTTGTGTGTGTTTTATCCACAAATTGGAATTCTCAGAATCTACCCATAGGATTTTTCTGAAACGTTTGCCTACAACCACAAAAATGGGATTATAAATGTTAGTTACTAGCTACGACACTACCGATTCGTACACAAAAAAAAGGAAATTGTAGCACAAACTGGAAGTGCCGCCACCTTGAAATGTGAATAAAACCTAAGGCTTTTTTGATATTCTATTTAGAGACAAGGGAATTATATTTTCCAAATCCTTTAAAGAAAACCGAAAAACGCTCAGGAAAAGAATTTTGATTTAGGTCTATTTAGATGGACGCCATTTTGAATTGAAAATGAACAATATTGAGACCAACTTGACAACTTCTTTAATAGTTTCACGATTATCATGAAGTTTAGTAGATCTCCCTTATACAACTTCAAACATGACATTAAAAAATTTCTAAATTATCTCCCCTTAGAGAAATTAAGGATCAAAATTTTCAAAAAAATCGACGAAATATAGGTCAGATTGCCTTGAATTTTTTGGGGTTCTAGCTACAACACTACTGATTCGTACACAAATAATTTGTAGCCCAAAACGGAAGTGCCACCATCTTAAAACGTGAAAAACCCCTAAGGCTTTTTTTGATATTTTATTTACAGACAAGGGAATTATATTTCCAAAATCCTTTAATTGAAGCCGAAAAACGTTCGGGAAAAGAATTATGACCAGGTCAACTGATGGACGCCATTTTGAATTGAAAATGACCAATAGTGAAAAAACCACATTAATGGGCTTGAAAACATACACAATTCGTCGTGGCTTACAGAATCTATCTTCCATTAACGAAAATAACACATTACAGGATAGCCTGGCTCATGGTAGAATGTCTGAATATTTTAAAAATTCGAATTACCCCTTTGATGTTTTCCGTGCCGACAAGTTTTTTTTTCGAGTTAGCTGGTTTTGACTTCGCGGATGCGCTACGCTGGAACCAAACATATCATCAGTACAAAATTCCGGCGAGAAACTTTTTCACGTTAGTACCTAGGTACCCTGAAATTTTCAAGGTGATATCTGCATTTGTTCAAGTCGTTTGTTCGTGGCACCTGTCGTTCTTCGTTTTTTTTAAAAGTCAATTTACGGCTTCCATAAAGGGAAAAGGTAGAATTTTGTCGCGACACTGGCACCGATTGTCCAAAAACCATGGAATCTAGACACATTACGCCCATTACTATGGGGCGCCGATTGCGATTTTATTGCCAACTCAAAATATATATGCTAAACTCTAAATATATTTACACGCTAAACTTTAAATATATATGCTAAACTCAAAAATATGACAAAACTTGGTTTTATTTCTTTGGTAGACTTTAAATTGATGCTAAACTTGAAATATATATGGCATGTAAACTTAAGACTTGATGCTAAACTCCAAATTTATATGATCAACTCCAAATATATGACGTTCTCTTTTATAGATGACACACTAAATATATATGCAAAAAATACATGCTAAGTAGAGTTGAGTTTTAGCCCTTCGTACTGCAGAATGTTCTCGTTGTCGGGCTTTGCCCCTGTTTGCTCACTACATGTACACTTATTATTTTGGCGTTTTCTGAGATTCTGTCCGGATTGTCGCCCTTATTGTTAAGATTCTTTGACGTTCTGGCACCTGACGTCAACTGGCAGACTGTCGCCATTGAAGAGACGACCACTGTCGAGATTCGTCGTATGGTCTTTTTTGTAAATCATTTTAGTGAAGCCTGTACCATAACAGGCCCGGGACTGTACAGCGCAGCGGACGCTTACGGCTGGCCCCCGGATCCATTCACTTGACTTGATTATTATTTGTTTTTGCAATGTCGGTTTTCTGTCTTGTCCGCAGGTTTATCTTGTAGGTTTTTGTTTTGCGTGTGGCGCGGTCCTCCTGCAATTGCTATTAGACTCGGACTACCGGTTTTAGCAGTTTAAAAATATATATGCTAAACTCTTTAAATATGACAACCTTGGTTTTGTTTCTTTGGTAAACTTTAAATTGATGCTAAACTCCAAATATATATGACATGTAAACTTAAGACTTGATAGGCCGCATTCTATGGGCACAAATTCTCGTCGCAAAATTATGTCGGTTCCTGGAAATGGGGTCTATAGGAAATTGTATCGGTGTATAGTTAATATAGTAGATAAGAGTTTGTTGAACTGTTCCACAAAATTGATGATATTCTTCTTTGAAATCCGGATTATTTATTGATAGTAAAATTTATAGTGCGCAAGGTTACTGGACAGAGTTTAAAGTTGTTTGCCACGTCACGTGGTTGTTGTTATTCCACAATCGACCAATCGTGTCACTGTCTTCATTCGTTTAACTGGACATTTATATATGCTTTTTGACCCATTTTCATCCATTTTAGGTGCAAAAGATTAGAGATTTAGCTCCTTTAAATCAATCAAAATTTAATGATTTACGTGATTATTGGTTAAAGATGTATTATTTACGATTTAGACAAAGAGCTGACCATTCTCGCTAAAATAGTTTAAAAATAGATAATTTAAAATGAATATATTGAAAATTTCGGTGACATTTCGGTCAAATTACTTTATTCTGGGCGCATTATGAGCGTTGGAAATGTTGAGAAGAAATAGCATGCATGTGGTATCCTTATATGTATATGTCTAAATAATAATTTTATAGGCCTATTACATTTGAAGCCAGAATAAGACCTGCTATAGGCAGATTTAGCTTTTACATAATGCATCTTTAAATAAAAAAATGATTAATCAAATTATATAAAAAATAATATTACATAAATTGTGTTTGAAAAAACGATTATCACAAATTTAAGAAATTTTATAGTTATTCAGTCATTCCAGTATTGAAAAGTTCATTTCTGCTAAATAAAAATTAAATTCTGCATTGATTTTTTCTAAATTACTCTGAGGGCTAAATTACAATTTAACGGTCTACACTAAGCCCGAGAACGCCCGTGACATTGTAAATAAATGAACATGTGCTTATGTTATGCACTCATTGTTTTGACAGACTCGAACCAACCAATTAACGAGTAACAACTTCCCATATGGCGTCTCTAATCTACCGGAAGTCAGTAGCTATTGGCCTATCTAGTCTTTATAGTATATCTACGATCGGCCCACCGGAACGTTGCCCGGGCGGTGCAAATAAACCCCGCCACGAAAATTTGTTCATTCTGCAAAGCGTTTTATATTGTATTATGGCCGCCATCTTAGATCCATCGTCATTTGTTCATTCCTCAACGCGTTTTATATTGTATTATAACCGCCATCTTAGATCCACCGTCATTTACCAAACAACTCCAAAATATACTCCAAATCCCCAAATTGACAAAAAATTCTATTTACTTCGAGCATGCGCCTCGCTGTAACCAAAGTTTTCAAATTATTTTTTTTGCCCGGGTGCAATCAGGCGAAAGACCGAAGAAATTTATCGTTCAAGTTCGTTGCAACAACCTCTGTGAGAGATTTTAATTTTTTAAATTACACGTATCTTTGTACACGTATGATCTCCACACTTCCAGCATGTGCCAGTATTTAATAATTATTTTTTTAGAAATGGAATTCTTTTTAACCTAATCACCTAAAGAAGAAACATTACACGCTGTAGGAATACGCACTGTGATCAATATCGTAACGGCTAGTTCGGTCGATGTGCAATCGGCCTTGAACTTGAAAGATAAATACTAGACCGGAAACTGCCGAAGTTTGTTGCTGAGTGTCATTTTGGCCAATCAAAATAAAGAAAACTTTTAGCACTGAACCTTCAATCATGGTGTATATAGTCAACAAGAACACATTTTTCAGGCATGCTGACCAGAAAAATGAAGTGCCTTATTCATTAGAATGCAACACAGCACTGCAAGTTACTGGTTTTTAACGACAACAACTGGAGGCATTGTGTGGAATATTCAAAACAGTGGCAGACTTTGGATGGAGAAGAAAAAAACCATTGCAATCACGTATCGAGATGTGTTCGAAGGTATGTTTGTATGTTTTTATTAGTTATTTTATTATTTTTTAAGTCTTAGTATTTAAATTTTTTCTATGCTGTGATTGTTCACGTTGGTTGGTGTTAAGAAATGTATAAAGTACTTGTTCACAATACATGGTATTACGCAAACAAGTGGTGGGCAAACTTTCAAGTTTTAAAACAAAACTGAAGCCTAAACCAAACTGGTGAAGGCGATATATTGATATTCTAGTATAAATATCATGCAAGAATTATAATTTAGAAATTAAAATTCACCCAGGAAGTTTGAGCTAAGTTACTGGTTATATATTGTTAATTGAGCAAAGATGATTTAATCTATCACACATGTTTATTAAGGTTGTAGTCAGTCTAGTTGCAGTACTTTATTAGTCTGTTCCCACTCTACATGAGTTTTATGGCTAGTCTGTTGTCTTAAGCTGGACATGTGTTTCTTTGTTTTTATAACTTTTAATCTATTACACATGTAGGGTGGCTGATTGGTATCATGTCGTGGTGTCGACTTTCATAAGGTGACAACGCGACACCACAACATTTTTAACCCGATACTACGACATTTTCACCCGACACCACGACAATTGAAATGTTTTAATGTCTCGTAAAAATGTCGTAGTGTCGGGTTAAAAAGTTGTGGTCTCATATTGCCGTGATGTCTGGTTGTCGACTTTATTTATCAATGTTGAAGCAGTATGAGGTCAAGTTAGCCCTCACTATCTCACTATCTCAACCTTTACTAAGAATACCGACACCACGACATTACGACACCACATATTTTAACCCGACACTACGACATTTTTACGCGACATTACGACATTTTAAAAATGTTGTAGTGTCGGGTTAAAATGTTGTGGTGTCGTAATGTCGTGATGTCGGGTTGTCGAATTTATTTATCAATGTTGAAACAGCCATAAGATCAAGTTAGCCCTCACCATCTCAACCTTCACTAAGAATACCGACACCACAACATTACGACACCACGACATCAAACCGGACACTACAACATTTTTACGCGACATTACGACATTTTAAAAATGTCGTAGTTTCGGGTAAAAATGCACTGGTGTCGTAATGTCGTGATGTCGACTTTATTTATCGATGTTGAAGCGGCCACGAGATTAAGTTAGCCCTCACTATCTCAACCTTCACTATTAATACCGACACCACAACATTACGACACCACGACATAATAACCCAACACTAAGACATTTTTACTTACGCGACTTTACGCCATTTTAATGTCGTGGTGTCGGGTGAAAATGTTGTAGTGTCGGGTTCAAAATGTCGTGGTGTCGGGTTAAAATGTCGTGATGTCGGGTTGTTGCCTTATGAAGGGCGACATCAAGACATGATACCAATCAGCCACCATACACATGTTATACAATTAATGTTGTGGTGTCGGGTGAAAATGTCGTAGTGTCGGGTTAATTATGTTGTGGTGTCGGGTTTTTGAAATTCACACATGTGACATACAATTATTTTTTTTCTAAAATATTTCCTATTTTCTTTAAGTACAAAGAAAGAAGTTTCACAGGTGTATGGATATCATTCGAGGTGCTATTCTCGATTTTGTGATAAGCAGCCTGTAGAAAACTCAGAAGAGAGTTGCAAAGAAACCTGTCAAACCGCAGTCAACTCAGTCACCTAAGAAGCGATTACGGTCACACAGACCACTTTCAGCAGCTCAATCTTCTACCACTGGTGTTCTTCCTGCTATTTGCTTGATTTGTAAAAAGGGGACACATATATTAAAGTAGTTGGTAACTTTTGTCAATTAAAGTCAGTACAGAAATATTTAATGTTAAATTTTTGAACTACATGTATTAAAAATCTTAACAATTTCTTTATATATCAAACATGTGCAGCATACATATTTATTTAGTCTATTATTATACATTTTTTCTCAGTTGTTTGATGTTAATTATCAATGAATTAGTGTATGTTTAGTGTGTACATGTCTGTGTGAGTGTTTGAATACACTTTTTTGTCTATAACGCTTTTTAGGACTTTGGATTCTATCTAAGGGTTTGGATTGTTCGTACTTGGTTTTATTTTATATATATATATGTGTATATTTATGTATTTGATTTATTATTGCTACTCAGCACCACAAAGTCAACAAAACCGAGCCATTACCCATCCGCGTCAGCACACACTTTAATGACAGTTCATCGAGTATGTTGGATATAAATATTTGCGCTTATAATATTTTTTAAAATAAAAATCACCGCATTGAGTGTGTTTATGGTTACTTGCAATTTGATAACACACTTAGAGTGCGTAAAGTTGGGGATAATCTAAATAATGTGTTTTTACAAGGATCATTCATTTTGAGGTCGAAAACCAAAACTAAATCGTCCATGAAAAAAAATTGCCCAATGTAGATTGCGGTGGATTTTTTTCTGTGGGTACTAGATACATACCTCCTTACAAAAAAAGCAAAAATCATTTGTTTCGGATTTTTTTCCCCAGGTCGGAGTGTCTCCTACCAGCCTAGTTAGTACCTACCGTTTGTTCGTAGCACCTACCGTGTGTCGTGACTTTGCGCATGCGCTACGCTAGAACCAAAGGTACCATGAATTGTCAGATATCTTCTTACAGTCCCATATAACAACTGCTGGTCTTCGAAGGAATTTTTAGTGAACAGAAATAAGCCGTGTGTCTGTTATCACTCGCCGCTTCAGTCAGTTATATAGAGCAGTCGTTCTTGTTTTCCTTTTCGCTACGTCACTGCTGATTCGGGTAGCGTGTATTACTCATCTATCGTATCAATGCTTACTGCGTTAAAAGTATATTTTGAATGTGTTTAACCAGCTCTATCACATATGTGATAATGACTGGCACCAATATTGTCCTTTAAGTGACTGTTCTGTTAGAGACCACAGAACACTATTGACTGTATAATATCCCGATTACGTTATTTTTATCTCGATTGGGTTACTTGAGGCAGCCTCTCATAGTTGAACCTCTAAAAAATCATTTTTTGCTGTTTTTCTGAGGATTAAGATCAAACCCCATATTCGAGGTAATAATGAGGGTCAAATCGGTCAAATATCGCATTTGCTTGCATTTTGGCCCTAACCCATCCCACATGGGATATATGACCGAAATCACAGACAGGACCCCTGTCACCATCTAGATGGTGCTCTCGGGGATACGTTCTCAATAGGGGAGAGATAGTGAGTGGTATTAACGATCACACATACATTCTAACGTCATAGCAAGACCCTAAGCGGATCGAAAGGATTAATATAGAAGGTCGACGAAGTTATGTTTTAGGACTGGATAATTACGCCGCAATAAGGCTGCTTGCAGTACTAAACAATCTGTAAGTAAAGTGCGAAATAGTTCGACGAAATGTATGTTGTTTTTAACTTCTTCACTACTTTTTATAAAAGTTTGCTTGTGGACTTCTAATGACAGAAATCTAAATGCATTTAATGACCATTGTTTTAGCTTGTCCGAATAACGTATAAACTCTCATACGTAGATGAACAGCACACAACAAAGCGTGGAAAAACAAAATCATACCCCAACAGCGTAAAACCCATTAGTACTTTTATTTAAACTACGTACAGAACGTTTAAAAATCATTTAAGAATTGAATGTTGATATATTAATTTATTTTGTTTTCTCTGTGCCATACATCTTGGCGCTTGCCGTACACATTTTACTAGCCAAGAAAGCCAATCATAATATTGAGTACTAGATTGGAATGTATGGCATACATAATAATTGAAGTTACCTGGGATCCCCACTGACATCAGTCGAATGAAATTCGGTTTGAATCGATCCATTTCTCACTCGTTGTCTATTTCCATTCGTCTATCAGGATTGTCGTGTCGATTGAGTGGTTCATTAAAATCGCACATAACAACGGACATCCAAAGAGCCTTGTCATCCATAATCAAAGATCACTTTTAAGATCCATGGACTACTTATTTGGAGAAGACTAAATGTCAGTCGGTGGAAATATTTACGAAAATATGTTTCAAATCACCAAAGCAATGTTGACCTCCGGGTTTCACTATATCTATGGATTGATTTGGTCGATGGGGAAAGAGAAAGAAAGAGAGAGAGAGAGAGAGAGAGAGAGAGAGAGAGAGAGAGAGAGAGAGAGAGGGGGGGGGGGGGGGTTTAACGTCCCCTCGACAAAAACTAGGTCATTTTGGGACGAACATATGGTTTAATTTTATTTCAATAATTTGCTTGTGCATAGGGTCTTTAGCAGTGAGGGGAAACCAGACGATCCGGAGAAGTCTCCTTGCCACGTACAATTCGGTTGATGGAGGGTCACGGTGGCGAGGCGGGCAAGACGCCGACTCGTTAGACTGGGCGTCGGTTGTTCGATCCCTACATTGGCCAAGAAATTTTATCCAGATTTTCCGGCGCGATTCCCCCTTGTCAATGATGCAGGGCGAAGGGCTTGACAAGGACAGCTGTCTAGTCGTTTGGATGGACGAAAACCCGAGGCCCCGTGTACACATTGGCGTGGACGTTAAAGATCCCCTGACAGTTGGAATTCGATATAAGAGTAGCAGGTAGTGCCGCTGTCGGGGCAAAATTTTCCTCATAGCACACTGTATAGCGTATACCCGTCTTCATTAGCCCAATTCGGAGAAGAACAGTAGGACGTTAAACTTTATTTCATTTCGATTCGGTTGATTCCAGTAAGAATCGGAGT
Organism: Patella pellucida; assembly: GCA_917208275.1. Taxonomy (NCBI): domain Eukaryota; kingdom Metazoa; phylum Mollusca; class Gastropoda; family Patellidae; genus Patella; species Patella pellucida. The sequence goes on along the minus strand of OU795041.1, from coordinate 32,294,228 downwards.
TAACGCAAGGTACCAATTCCTTTTAAACGACTTGTAGTTTGATCTATGGATTCGGTACAGGTCAATCTAGAATAATTATAATTATACCTTAACATAATTCAATACAATTGACCTACTCTGTGGACACCCAAGAATATTTTGCCCCTTAAGAAGGTGGCTTCTGGATTAGGTTTTTCTATATCACACTTTTTACCTTAATAAAATAAAATTATCTATCAACCATTAAATAACATACATGAATAATCGATTGAAAATACATGCAGAGATTCCTAATAAACATATAATAACAATACTTATATTAATAAATAGAAAGGCACATAGCCTAATATACATGTATACACGAGTTTTGGGAAACATACCCCTAGATAAATAATAAAAAGTATACTTGACAAACTGCATATTTCTAGTTGATTCACACTAAAAAGATATTTTCATACGCCGAATTCAAAGTATATGACAGTCAAATCGGTGGCGTTTTGTCTCAAAATATAAATATACAAGTATTACTAAGTGGTCTGTAAAACTATTTGTTTCAATGGAAAATCTAATCCATATGTTTTTAAATTTTATACCTGTTCCTTTTAGAGTTATAAACTTTGAAAATCGTTGCATCTTCAGACGAACAGAAGACTATCATGAACAAACTTGCTTTTTTAGGAGATCAGTGTTGTATGACGGGGCTAATGCCTCGCCATCGTTTAGATTAATAGTTTGTATTGTAGCAGTTAAAGTTTACCCTCGGTCCACAATTATGTAAGCTACGCTTGGTAAGAAACGGAGAATCGGAATATGATTGTAGCATAGATAGTACACTATTCAAACTTGTAACCTTGTATTAAAACCATCGTAGCTTCTTCACCAAGATTAGCTACATACTGGAGGGTAAGATCAAGATACACGTCGTCAGTTCTTTGTTGTCAAAGTTTCTCCTTTTTTTTAAAAATATGTACATGTATTTACACTCTCTAATCTCCATTCCCTCGAGTATTAAATTTATCTCATTAACAATTTTCTTATACATACAGTCATACAATACAACCCAATATAAGTATATGTAATGGTAATTTAAAAGTTGAAACTTTGGATCCCGAAGTCTTATATGAAAGCAGCAGCCAATTTTTGTTTACTAAACTAAAGCTAATATAATTTGAACTACACTTGCGGTATTAAAGAGATATGAAACAAATTTATGTTGTACTAGTTTTAAGATAATTTATAACACGTGATGCATTTATTATATTTTTCGCCTCGGGCCACGGTGGAAAATAACAAACAACACTACCCCCTTTTGTAAAATCTAAAAACTATATTGAAGCCCAGAAAAGTTATAGTTATGAGACGAAGAATGGTAATGGGGACGTGGTTTACAATAAAATATTTAACATACTGTTAACGAGTTCTAGGAATGGGTTAATTTGACACAATATGTAATGGCTGCTCCATATTCCAGCTGAAAGTGAAATGATAATGACCCAGCCTGTGCATTCTGTGACGATTTTGTAGCACACATGAAAGATTATTATTGTTTATTCATCGATTGGGCTAATTTTAAGTGTATGTCTTTCTACCTTGGTGGAACTAACAAACAATACTATTACGCAATTTTTAAATCTAAAATGAAATATCAATATATAGAAAGGCTTATATAATTTACAATGCTTTATATTACAAAAACTTAATGCAATTCTGACAGCAAAAGTGCCAAAGTTACTGAGTATTCGATATAATTTGACAACTACCTAAACGGTCATCAACATCGACTTGCCAGGAAGAATAGTTGATTGGCCTACCATGTAAACGTTGCGCTGGAACAAACTACATCAAAATATTGGAGCCTGATCAACATTTACCTGGTTCTAGAAATATTTATGACGCACTTTTTTTGGTGTGTTTTCCTCCGTCATATCAGACAGTTTATGTATAAACGTGATGTACATTTAATAAATTACAGTGCCATTTTACAGTGATACGTTATTGGTAAGAGAGACTCGTTTTAAGTATTGGTGAATTTGGTAAGATTTTTTAAAATCTTTCTTCAAGCTCTACATTATTTGACTTCATTTATTTTCTATGTGTAAAACCTAGCGTAAACGGACGATTTGCTCATGTAATTTGTAAAAGATTTTAATTGCCTCCATACATTTAAAGTAGATTTCGCTCGTGCAGCAACCAAATGATCTTACAAAATGGCGGTCGGCAATAACTAGATCTTAATCCACGAGAGACACCATTTTAACTAGTCAAGTGATCAGAGGTGGCATTCGGTGAAAAGCCACCTGCAAATTATTTCAAAGCACATATATGTCGCCGTGATTTTCGTCAGTATCATTTGTTGACAATGCTTCAGCAAGCGAGAAAGGTCACCCATATCTAAGTTGTGCGGGTAAGATAGCAAAGCAAAGCGTGAAAATGAGAGCCGCATACAAACTTTTTCTCTAAAACAAAAAAAATCCGGAATATCGCTGAATATCGTAGGGGTTCGTCCCCTCATGAATCTGTTTAATATGTAGCACCTTTCCCTTCGAAAGTTTCGTTATATTCTGGAAAAGGGGCCGTAACTCTAACAATATTCATCTAATTATCACAAAAAGAAATGGCAGTGGCTATTGCTACGACGAGTCTTAAAAATAGTCCACAGGCTATTGTCACGACAATGTTTTCAAAGCCCTCCATCGGGGAAGTTAAAAACTGAAAAGTCGTAAAACAGTCCTAACCCTAACCCTTTCCATACGGCTTATTTTTCAAAGCTGGTTTTGGGGAGATTGGCAGCCATTTTGGAATTCGTTCTAAACTTTGCACAATCTCGTCGTAACAATAGCCAGTCTGAAAAGAAATAGACATCTGTATCTAATCATAAAGCAAAATTCGATTAAATTTCGACCTCGATCTTGCTACCAAATAGTTTAGACAGTTTGCGGCAAAAGGGGGAATAAGTTTACAAATATAAATCTGATTTGCCGAAAATACATGTAATACATGTCTACCAACAATTGACACAACTCTACAAATATTAATCCTATTTCGATGAAAAGAAGTAGGCATTGTCTTCTTATCATAATACAAGTATTCTGAAAGTTTCAGAAATATGGATCCCCCGTTAGGTTACAGATGAAATCCGATAACAAAATATTTGTGGAAAGTATGATTAGAATGTGTTGTAATAATTATTAATAATAACAATACTAACTAGAACTGCATGACAGTGCTGAATAGACTTTCGGGCAAGAGACCAGAAGGACGCATACGAAAGTCCCTTCACTGAGCTATTTAACGATATTTTCAGATCTTTTGATCTGGTACTATCCAACGGAGAAATCGCGTTTTTGACTAAAATCTCTTTTTTTTTTTGCACTTTTAAAAAAATATCCTATATTTTTTCAACTATTTCCGGTTTAAGCATTATTTTCAGGATCGTTTTAAAACATGGCGTTGTTCGTTCGTATCTGGGGTATAACGTCCAATTCGACCTAGGGTGATATCGTACACCAACATGGCGTTGGTACTTAACTTTCTTCAGAAGAAGTTTCAGAAACATCAATTACCAGATATTGAACGATATTTAGCCATTAATTGGGGCCCTTTTTGGACTATTTATACTATATTGAGGCTTTCAAATTCACGGTTGTACGCGACAAGGAGTAGGGTCACCTGTCCAACCTCGTTAGTTTTCTCCGGGTCCTGCGGTTTCCTCCCACTGCTTAACACCCCTACGCGCAAGTGAATTATTGAAATAAAATTAAACCATGTTCAAGTTACATTATGGGATATTTGTCTACAGAGTTGGCCATTCTTGCTATGACAGTTCAAAAATAGATGATAAAAAAAGAATATATTAAAAATTTCAGTCAAATTACTTTATTCTGAAACGAGTTATCAGCGTTATAATATTTGACTAGAAATGGAGGCAAAATGCATCTTCACCCTCTCCGACGATTCCCGATCGTTTGAGTGACTCAACCTACATAATCTCGATTATCAGCCGTTGTCTGCCATGTTAAAACGGTATCTAATGACGCGGAAATAGCCTCGATCAGCACTGCCTTTTATGGACAGTTGCCGGATAATGACGTCAACATAACGGTGAACTTACGGAGCTTAGGGCGCCATATTTGATTAAATTAGTCAGTTAATTCCTATTAAAATCAAAGCTGTAGCCCAGCCATCCGTGGGTCTACAGAGATGATTTCGGGCTTGTTGTCTAAATGTAGGTCTAATTTATAATTTCTATAACATCTGAAGCCTAAACTAAGACCTGGGATAGGCAGATTTAGCTCTTGAATAATGTAACTTTAATCCCGAAATGACCTAGTTTGTGCCGAGTGGACGTTAAAACCGATTTCTCTTTCTCTTTTAAATCCACACCCTAGGGCACCGTTTAAGAAATGAAATAAGAGTAGTTTTCGGGATAAAAGCGTCTGAAAAAGTTCCGAAAAGGACAATACCAGATTTTCAGGGTCCAATAATATATTACCAATCCAGCGAATTTTTACCATTTAGATGTCATAAGGTGGTCAGGCAATCCAATGACACTTTAGTTGTTTTGATTCGGCGAAAGCTGTCGTAGTAATCCTTTTTTTTGCAAGAATACCATTTTGGTACTCTTTACGGGTTTTTTTCTCCAAAAAATCGGATATTATTTCGACTATTTCGACGTACCATAATCCATTTTTGAAACCATCAAATTCGTTCCATTTAGATGTCATATGATAGTCCAATAATGGGAATATCCAACGACATTTTATGTGTTTTGGTCCGCTAATATCTGACGGATAAATCAAGATTTTCGGAAGAGCGTCAATTTTGTTAACCCTTTATTCATTTTTTTAAAATTCTTCCGGAATGGAGATCATTATCGGAATAGTTTTAATAACCGGTTTCGACACCTGAGAATGGTCTGATCTGACAAAACCACCATGAGAAATCTCATGTTAACTAGTGCCATAAATGCAAAAATGAGAGAGAGAGAGAGAGAGATTCGAAACCACACCGGTTGACTCAATGACAGGCTTTATGATACAGCACGCAAGTGCTAATCATTCGGCCACCCAACCCTCTCGTTTTCGAGAAAGGGGCCTCTCAAAGGGCTCTAAAAAAGGAAATACTAGATTTCGACGTACCATAATCCATTTCGAAACCATCACATTCGTTTCATTTAGATGTCATATGATAGTCCAATAATGGGAATATCCAACGACATTTTATGTGTTTTGGTCCGCTAATATCTGACGGATAAATCAAGATTTTCGGAAGAGCGTCAATTTTGTTAACCCTTTATTCATTTTTTTAAAATTCTTCCGGAATGGAGATCATTATCGGAATAGTTTTAATAACCGGTTTCGACACTTGAGAATGGTCTGATCTGACAAAACCACCATGAGAAATCTCATGTTAACTAGTGCCATAAATGCAAAAATGAGAGAGAGAGAGAGAGAGAGATTCGAAACCACACCGGTTGACTCAATGACAGGCTTTATGATACAGCACGCAAGTGCTAATCATTCGGCCACCCAACCCTCTCGTTTTCGAGAAAGGGGCCTCTCAAAGGGCTCTAAAAAAGGAAATACTAGATTTCGACGTACAATAATCCATTTCGAAACCATCACATTCGTTTCATTTAGATGTCATATGATAGTCCAATAATGGGAATATCCAACGACATTTTATGTGTTTTGGTCCGCTAATATCTGACGGATAAATCAAGATTTTCGGAAGAGCGTCAATTTTTTAACCCTTTATTCATTTTTTGAATACATCCGGAATGGAGATCATTATCGGAATAGTTTTTATAACCGGTTTCGACACCTGAGAATGGTCTGATCAGACAAAACCACCATGTTAAAAAGTGCCATAAATGCAAACATGTCTAAGTATCGAAAATTAAATTTCAATAACTAAAAACATATTATACATTATTAGAATCGGAATGAGCTCAGCTATCTCAATATAAAACCCTTTTTTGAAAACCTGTAAACTTTCCAAAATTTAACGATTTTTTCGCATGTTTTCGTGCAGAACGCTACCTACGGGACTCTCGATAGAAAAAGTTCAAGAAAATTCGCTGGACCAGTTTTCCAAACGCGCTCCAGTTCAGAAAATACTTGATTTTGAGCGTACCATATTTTGCCGACAATCAAATCCTTCGGCTGCCCAACGATACCTTAAATTATTATTGATATTGGACGGAGAAATCGAGTTTTTCCCACACACATTTTTTGCGTTTTTTTCGAAATATCTGATATTATTTCGATTACTTCCGGTTTACGGATCCTTGTCAGGATAGCTATAACAACTGCACTGGGGGTATGACGGCACGGTCCAGAAGATTGATAGACATTGATTGAGGCTTTCACAAAAATATGAGGATTCGAAAATTAAAGGGCGAATGAAACTCACAATGAAACTTATATGGCTGGAATCGGATGGACTTCAGGTATCCAAAATTGTAGGTCAAATTTGAAAATTTTGAAAAATGACAAAAAATTGTCTCTTAAACAACATTTTTTCATTATTCGAACGCTAGAAGTCAGCGACGAAGTTCGAAATTTTCAACTGCTACCGCCCAAGAAAAGACTGTCATTTGTATGAAAATAGGTAAAGAATTGACGAAGCTACGGCCGTTTATTAACTTTTTGACACCGCACGAAAGTGGTCCCCTTCCAGTCTGCGCAGAAGTTTGAAAAATAGTTTATCCAGTAGCCACCACATACTTTCCAGATATAAAATTAGGTCCAAGATCGGTAACTATTACAGACACTGAGAAATATGCTCCAGGGATAAAAAAATAATAATAATAATAATCTAAGTAATTCAAATTAGACGAAAGTCTAAAAGCCTTATAATATTTAAAAAATATAAATTAGGATAATGCTAATTTTTTGTTTAACAATAAGCTAAACTTAAAAGCATCATATTACTTTCTACGTGTACTTGATAATTAAAATATAAAAGTTACTTTGTTGAAAAATACCTTAATAACAGCACGGTATTGAACAGATAGACAAAAAAAACCGATAAAAAGGATTAGTACCATAGTTCTCTCAATAATGTGAAGGAAAGAATCAAAATTACTAAATTTTTAACTAGTTTTAATTAAAACGATATGTATACAATCAAAAAGAGGAGTACCGTAGTTCACTCAACAATTTGAAGGAAATAAACAACATTACTGAATATATCCTAGAATTAATAGTTTTGATATAATGGTTATTTCTACGCCTCACTCTCTTTCTAGCCTTACTAAACGCTAATCCACACTCTTGCAAACGCGTCCACGCACTGAACAGAGTTTAAACCTTAATGAATGAATGCAAATATAAATATGTATTACTTATAATCAGCATTTTCCATATTTAATGCGGTTAAACATAATAATGACTAATGGCACGTAACTTTTAAATCATGCCCAAAATTGTTTTTTTTTCAAAATTTTGGTAATTTTTTGGCTTATGTCAGGAATAATTAAAAATATAAGATAAAAGATCAAAATCCATGCACAAATCTCATTAAATCATTTTTGTTTGAAAAAGTTGTTTAGTAATCTTGGTCGGATATGTCCATCTCAACAACTACTATCAGATGGATCGGTGTTATTTCTGCTGATAAGAGTTTTCTTATTGCCAAAATATGGCGTACCAAATGAAATGTAACCAGGATAAACCAGACACTCAGCCAGGGGCGCCGGAACGGCACGAGGGCCAGGGTACCAAAAGATAAGACGGCATTGGTCCCTCTAGAAGAGTTTGAAAAATATTATGTCAAATTCCGAGAACGCTGTTTAGAGCGCCTCTAACATTCCAAATTTCAACATAAAACCCTTTAAAATACATGATAATGAGAGTTATTACATATCTATCATTAAAACATGAATAAACTAGTAAAAAGGCTGAAAACTTTCATCATTAGGGCACGGGTAAACATATATAACCCAGAAAAGGGCAGGGTACCATTTGTATACCCTGGTACCCGGGTTCCGGCGCCCCTGCACTCAGCCAAGTGTCGTATTATGACGAAATGTCCCGCGCGTGATTCCCTTTCGTGTTAGCTTTAATGTGGTTTGTCAAATCTTCAACTCAGTTATCATTCTCTTGGATAATTCTAACATTCAGTATATATTGAACAACTCTAAAATGATTTTCGCTCATATGGTCTAACGAACATAGACGCAAAATATCATCACGGAGAGCACTATTTGAAACTCATTGGAATATATTTTTCAAATTAGTATGAGTAGATTGGGTTAGTTTATTAATGGCCGTCATATTTAACGCAGAACATATTATTATTTGACCTATTGTCATATATACACGAATGAGTACTTCAACGATTTACCAAAATTTGTGGTTTTAAACCGATTTGTGGAACATTTCTACATACTTTAAACCTAAATAATTCATATTTAGTATAGTTGATCATTATGTTTTATAATAACAATTTCTCGGCTATAAGTCATTTGGGACGAGGAGACAGTCTTAATTTAAAATAGCACTGATATTGTCATAGTACAGTACAAGTTTGGCTTTTAGGTTTTTCGGAGCCTTCTTTTTTGACCCCTTCGCCACATGTCGGTTTGCTTGTCCTAGGGGGTGGGCGGAGCGTGTTTTTTATCATTTGATTAACTTCTTTGTTTTTCGTCGGGCTTTCCTGAGTTTCTTTCACGAACTCGGTTTTAGATAAGGGTTCGTTTATCGCCAGTGGACACGACATTTTATCGTTGTTATTTAAAATATTATTTTGTTTCACTGGAGTTGAAAGGTTGGCGGGGGTGGAGAGAATTATGCTTTTTCGTTTCACTAAAGATGATTGTCTGTTTTGTTTTGCTGAAAATGACGAGTGACTGGAATGAGGACAGTTCTGTAGACTACCGATAGACTTTGATCCTGTAAGACCACCGTTTGCGTCCTTTACAACATGACCTTCAGTATCTTGAAGCCAGCTGATATGATGATTGGGGTTGGAATGGACTGTTTTGAGGTCTGTGATGTGTTTCATGGGAGTATTCATGGTAGATCCATGGGGCGATCCTACAATATTCCTTGAGACATCTTCAAACGATACCGGGGAATATATTGTGCTCGATGACACTCGACCATCTTCGATGTCATCACTAACATCTAATGTATCCATATCTTTGAAAACTGCCGTGAAAGGGCATTTTGGTGGATAATTGTCGATACCATCTTCATTTTTAGATAACAACCAATATGTCTTCATGCTACCTTTACCCTGCAACAAAATGTAATTTATCAGATCAAGTGAAATCAACAGGACCGGTGGCGGTGTCATTGGAGTGGTACGGGATCAGGCGGACTTAAAAATTTAAAATTAATGTACACATGTATGTACTTTTCATTTGAAACTCGGCTTTTCCAAGACCAGTGGGCCAATTAATTTTAATCATTTACAATCGATGCAACACAACTTATAAGAGCGTGTCCATGAGAACACCGTGAAGAGGGTGGTAGCCCTTGGGTTTGGGATTTGGACTATTTTTTTTATTAGATGGGTTAGTTGCCAGATACATACCCACCAAATATTAGGTTGATCCCGGTATACCAATCTGGCATATTGGAAAAATATTTTTTTAATACAAATATACTCAAATTGGGCTAATTTGGAACTAAATTTGTATGATCTGTTTTTCGGTCAATACTGGATTTTGACAGTCGAAATTTGGGGCATTTGTAGGACCACCCAGGCTCCTACTACACAAGGAGTCTCAAGTTACTACTGTCAATGATATCTTGGTACTGGCCAGATACTCAACTGGCTCTGAAAATTGAATGTAATGAAAATCAAAGTTTGAGAGGCTATAGCTCGTTCTAGGCCGGGAGTAGGACCAAAGTTGAATGCTGTCCACACCTAGAAACCTACCTACTAACAAAATAAACGAGAGCATCGCTAACGCTGCAATATACGTCCACATTCCTGCTCTGATTGATATGACAAGTTTTAAAATGAAAAAAATGAAATAAGAAATTGCTGTTTTAGGACAAGAAGCGAAGAAGGCTAGGCGTTGGGGTTGTTTGCTAAATTTCCAGACAACATATTAACAACAGAGTGGGTGTTGCTGTCCTGACGGAAAATGAGTACATTTGCAAAGTTCCAAGATGTTCAATTCAGAATTGCAGTATGTAGACGATAAATACAAAAATTGGACGTTGCTCTGCCCATGGGGGTTGGATATGGAATAATATAAATAGGCAAAACCCTGTAATTGAAATGATAAAAACTAACAAACTAGCGGCTGCTAGACAGGATACGACCACATTTTCAAGAGATGGGTAGAGAACGAGCTGTACAACCAGGGGCAAGAAAACAGGCAGTTATGGCCTGAAATGTGCAAATATCAAAAAGAACTGAGATAAGTTTTAAGTTTCATCAAAATCGGATAAAAATTGTGACCTCGAGAGGTCCACAACCTCCATATTACACACTTCTACACAATTTGTGTACAAATTTTGTCGGGCAGTTTCATTTCGATTTTTCCGAAATTCGAATAAAACTGTTTTTAAAATCAGAAAAAAAATTGTGACCTCCATAGAATTCGCAACCTAAAAATGCGATTTTAAACGTCCGTCCACAATTCTTATCCGATTTTGACGAAACTTGAAATATAGGTTTATCTCCAAAAGATATCGGTTTCTTTTGATATTGGCATGTACCGCATCGAAACTTCATGGATTATGACCCCCGAATGCAAAAAAAGCACGTTTTTAGCTTGTGAACTAAATAGAGGTCACGATTGTAAACCGATTTTGATAAAACGTGAAATGAATGTTTATAACCCAAAGATCTTGGTTGCTTACTATATTCGCGCATATTGATCGAAATTTCTAAATTGTGGGCCCTGATTGTACGAAAAATCACAATTATTATCCGATTTAAAAAAAACCTTTTTAGTATATCACCGTTACACCCAAATGGTTGTGGAGTTCGAAATTCGTGAAAATTGGACAAAACTGCCGGACAAAATGGCAAATAGTGTAAACATAATATATCAAGATCTTGTTCCTGTCGATATTCGGGCATATCGTATCGTAACTTCCTGAATTATGCCCCTTGATTGTTTAAAAATCGCTTTTTGTTTTGCTTGTTCTCTCTCCATCTCTTGCAAAATGTGGGTGTGACCTGCCTAGCGGCTGCCTGGCGGCTGCTGATTTTAACGATCAGAAGCCATAATCCAGGAAGTTAAGTTCGGGTATCCGCAAATATCAAAAGGAATCCAGATATTAGTGTGTAATTGGTGATATATTCACACTTGTTTAAATCGGATAAAAATTGTGACCTCTTTATGCACAAATATCGAAAAGACCAATATCTTTGGGTTATAAACATGTATTTCAAGTTTCATCGAAATCGGATTAAAATTATGACCTCGGTAGATGGTCCACAACCTTGATTTACTAGATGTTTACACTACTTGCGTGCGAGGGGCGGTTATTTTTTCCGGCAGTTTTCGCACGATTTCCACGAAATTCGAACTCAACAAACATTATGGTGTAACGGTGATATATTCGAACGTTTTTGTCAAAAAAATAATATGGACGAATATGAAAATATTTCATTTGTCTGATTTTTATTACATTTTTTCCTTAGGTGAACGAAAAGGGAAAAAATTTGTGACAGGTTATACCAGAATTAAATAGAACTAAGTGTGCTTTTAAAGGTAGGCATATACGGTTCTAATTGTGACAGAATTCTAACACAGGTTAGGCATGCTAAGCAACATCCACTTACCTGAGCAGTAATTAAATGATGGCACTGTTATATTAGGAAAGGAATACCTTTAACATGATTCATTCCCCGGTATAACAGTGCCATCATGTAATTATCTAACATGATTGGGGAACCACTGTTGCCAAGTCAGTAGGCCCGTCATCATTAGCTCAGTTCGGAGCAGAACAGTAGGAAGTTCAACCCCATTTCATTTCTATTCCGGTGTTCGAGAAAATTTAATGGCTTCACCTTTTGTCGGTGGTGCAGGACGGTCAGGAACAATGTCTAGTCATTCTGATGGGATGAAAAATCAAGGGTCTGTTGGTATGCACGTAAATAACCAATGACATTTGGCATTCGAAATAGGCTTAGCTTGTGGAGCTGTTGTTCAGTAAAATATTCTTAAAATTTCAGGTAGCATTGTAAATATTGTGGCAGCTACAAGCAAATACAGAGTGAATTAGATATAAAGACTAAGTTTGGATTGGCACCAAGTTTATCTCTTTTAGACTATCAAGAACATCTGTCGGTCTGTGAGTCAGAACGAAATAATTAGTTTTGTTTTTAATGGAAAAAATAAATTTAAATGTAAATAGTTGTGGATTTGAAAGCTTATGTGTATTTACCCAGAAATTCCAAAGACATTAATGTGCTAATCTATCCTTATACTTATAGTTCAAACTGTGTAAGGCTAAACTTCTTTTGACCTCGAAATGTGCTGAAGAAAATAATAAATAGTTGCATTCACATTGCACTCTAAATTTGTATAAATTTATAAGGCAAGAAATGTTTCACACATTTGGTAATTAACATGTTCAAAGAGAAACTTTACCAGATACATGTAACCGATTTATGGACTTCCACTTTAATATTTCATGAACTAATTGATAAATGTGGCGAAATGTGAAAATATATTGAAAATATATTATATAAATAAATCTCTAATGTCCAAAAGATATTTTGAAAATTGTGATCCGCGAATAAAAATTACAATTAATAGTAGATTCTCCTAATATTCAGTTGGATAGAAATATATCACAATAATCCAATGACTTTATTTAATATATTTATTGATTTTTTTTCAATCCAAAGAAATGTGTAACTAACAGTGGCTAATGTACAGTTGAGAGTTAAATGTATTCGAATTATGTACAATAAATAATATGCATTTTAAAGTCATTTAGGCACTCAGATAAAAAGACTGCTTATCGTTCAATGCAAACAACTGTTTTAAAATTAGGATTTATGGATGAATCAATCTCTCGGTGCCAGTTTTTATTTCAGCATTATATTTTTATTATCCTTCTATGCTAGAAATTTATCGGTTCAAAAATTCAAGTGATCATCAAATAAAAAGTGTTCATAAAAGTAAATACAGATGCTTCTATATCGATGTGCTGAAAAATAATACATGCTAATGAATAGTGTGTTTGAACATAATATAATATTTCACAGATATTTTTTACACCTGAATTAATAAAATTGCAGTTTTTGTTAAAAGTTATGCCTAAAAAAGGCAGTTCTGAGATTTCATAGGCTACGACTTTACTGATTGGTTTATAATCAAATCAAACCCAATGCCAAGAAAGTACCACTGAGTTAAGGTGGTTGGAATTTGGACAAAACTTTGAAAAGGGTTTTAAAGAGTTCCCTTGGGCTAAAACCAGCATCTTTTAATTTTCCCCAAAAAGGCCCTAATTTATGTACAAATCAACCCCTATCATGACACCATCTGATATGTATTTCTACATGATTATAATGTGATTCTTCTCACAAAGAACTAATATTCTAAATTCCATTGATATTCTGCTTAGCTGTACAGTATTCTCCAATTTAATAACATTAATTAGGCTTTCAGACTTTCGTCTGAAAGACTAATGTATTTACTAAAATTAATATTATTTTTATAAGGCTTTTAGACTTTCGTCTGAAAGACTACTGTTTTTACTTAAATTAATATTATTAGGATTTTTTCGGGGGAGCCTATTTCTCAGTCCCTGTAACAGATTGCGATCTGGGGCCTATTTTTCTATCGGTAAAGCATGTGGTGGCAACTTAATAGCTATATTTGAAACCTCTGCGCAGACCGGAAGTGGCCGAATTTAGTGCAGTGACAAAGAATTAAAAAAAAGCCGTAGAATCGTCAATTCTGTACCTATTTTTTTTACAAATGACATTTTCGAAAACCCTGAATCTTTCCTCGGACGATAGCAGTTGAAAATGTCGAAATTTCGAAACTTCGTCGCTAACTTCTAGCGTTCGAAATACAAAAATGTTGTTTAAGAGACAATTTTTGTTATTTTCCAAAATTTTCAAATTTGATTTACATTTTTATACGCCCACATTTTCATGTGGACGTATTATGTCGTCGCCCCTGTCCGTCCGGACGTCCGTCCACAATTGTTTGTGGACTCTCTACAGGTCACTTTTCTTGTCCGATTTTGACGAAACTTAAAATATAGGTTAATCCCCAAAAGATCTCGGCTGCTTTCGATATTGGCATGTATCGGATCAAAACTCATGGATTGTGGCCCCTGATTGTACGAAAAATCACGTTTATAGCTTGTGGACCCTATAGAGGTCACAATTTTGAACCGATTTTGATGAAACTTGACATGCATGTTTATAACCCGAAGATCTTGGTTCCTTTTGATATTTGCGCCTAATGGAACGTAATTTCATGAATTATGGCCCCTGATTGTCCGAAAAATCACCTATTTTAGCCTGTGGTCCCTCTGAAGGTCACAATTATTATCCGATTTGAAAAAAAAAGTTCGATTATATCACTGTTACACCCTAAGTAAGGTTGAGTTCGAATTTCGGAAAAATCGGACCAAAATTACCATACAAAATGGCCGCAGTTCGTACGCGAATACTGTTAAAAAAATGGTATATCACGGTTGTGGACCCTGTAGAGGTCACAATTTCAATTCAATTTTGATGATTGAAATGCATGGTTATAATGCATAGATCTTAGTTCCTTTCGATATTTGCGCATATCGGATCGTAACTTCCTGTATTATGGCCCCTGATTATACGCAAAATCGCCTTTGTTTAGCTTGTGGTCCCTCTGGAATTCACAATTACTACCTGATTTGGAAAATCGTTTGATTATATCACCGTTACACCCTAAGAAAGGTTGAGTTCGAATTTCGGAAAAATGGGACCAAAATTGCCATACAAAATGGCCGCCGTTCGTACTCAAATACTGTTAAAAAATGGTATATAAAGGTTGTGGACCCTGTAGAGGTCACAATTTTAATTCGATTTTGATGAAACTTGAAATGCATGGTTATAACTCAAAGATCTTGGTTCCTTTTGATATTTGCGCATATCGGATCATAACTTCCTTAATTATGGCCCCTGATTATACGCAAAATCGCCTTTGTTTAGCTTGTGGTCCCTCTGGAGGTCACAATTATTATCTGATTTGAAAAATCGTTTGATTATATCACCGTTACACCCTAAGGAAGGTTGAGTTCGAATTTCGGAAAAAATCGGACCAAATTTGCCATACAAAATGGCCGCCGTTCGTACTCAAATACTGTTAAAAATGGTATATAAAGGTTGTGGACCCTGTAGAGGTCACAATTTTAATTATATTTTGATGAAACTTAAAATGCATGGTTATAACCCAACGATCTTGATTCCTTTCGATATTTGCGCATATCAGATCATAACTTCCTGAATTATGGCCCCTGATTATACGCAAAATCGCCTTTGTTTAGCTTGTGGTCCCTCTAGAGGTCACAATTATGATGCGATTTAAAAAAATTAATTATATCACCGTTACACCCTAATGAAGGCTGAGGTCAAATTTCAGGAAAATCGGACCGAAATTGCCAACAAAATGGCCGCCGTTTGTACGCGAACACTGTTAAAAAATGATATATCAATGTTTTGGACCCTGTATAGGTCACAATTTAAATTCGATTTTAATAAAACTTGAATTGCATGGTTATAACCCAAAGATCTTGGTTCCTTTCAAAATTTGCTCATATCGGATCGTAATTTCCTGAATTATGGCCCTTGATTGTCCGAAAAAAATCCCCCATAGTCCCTCTGGAGGCCACGATTATTATCCGATTTAAAAAAAAGTGTAATGTTAGCTCAATTTCGATCGATATACAACGTCTCCCTACACAGTTCCTGACCTAAAACTCAGGGAACGCGTTAGAGGCATCCGTTTTCAGAATATTATACCGTTAAAACCTATCACAGGAATACGAACCCTAGCGATATTCAGCGTACTTCCGTTTGTGAGTCACTCCCCTCTGTCGCAAATCTTGTGAACTCGATTGAGGTTACAGTTATTTTTTCGCGAATTCGTGTGAACCATTTTGGGTCATACAGAAGGAACCCTTTCGATATTCAGTTTCGGAGATATCCCAAATTTCCCCAAATCGTGTAAACGCAATACAAGCTGTAGTTTTTTTATGATTTTTTTCAGATTTGTTGTGAAGGATTGGCGTTACATCCCCTTTTCCGAAAACAGTATGAACGGAATAGAGTCCATATTTTTTATTGCTTTTTCTTTCTAATTAGGGGTTAAGTGATTACGGAAAACTTATTAGAGCGATAGAGGCTACAGTTTTTAGCCGACTTATTTCAATTGTGGGGCTAGGAGACAAATCCTATCCTATTTCCGCGTTTCCGTGTTTCCGAATTACCCACAGCCCATTTCTAAAACCATTCTAAACATTGTTAACATGTCAGAGTCCTACGTTTTAAGACGTCTTTTTCACAATTGCTGCGAAGCTTTAGGACTGATTATGCAAAGATTAACCCATCAATATCCGAGGTTTTCCTTTCAGATAACTGACTATCAATATTTGTTTTTTTTTAGGATTCATCTGCTGTGAGGGTGTATTTCTTCGCTCTTTGTGGTTATCTGTTAAGTAAACCCGGAGTGCTGCGGCAAAGAGATTTGTGTTATTTTTTGGCATACATTAGATTGGATCTGGCGTATACAAGAGTCTTAAGTGGGAATGAGCGCTGAGAGTACTCGTAGTTGGACGTCAAAGTACACTATCATACCCACAACAATAGGAACGCGAATATTCTATGCTGTACTGTGGTTCTTTCAGCTTATAAAAACAATTATATTTCTGAATAGAAACACTATAATCCCATTTCTTATTATGATTTTAATTTGTATTCGTTGTTTTGGGATTAAATCGCTCTGCGCTTCGTGTTACAGATGTGATGTCTGCCTACATATGCTACTTTCCCTCTCTCAAATAGTAGCTACTTTCATCGGCATTGTCCCACAACTTCTTTATTTCTTTAAAAGGCAGTAAGGAAATTCTACTTACTATACTGAAAACCACTATGTGATAGAGCTGGTTAAACAAATTCCAAATAATTTTCACAAAGAGATCTTTTCTACATGGACTATAAATCGCAACACGGCGAATTAGTCCAGAGAGAAAACAGTTTAGGCCTACAGCTTGTTCAGTAATGCTTAACATATTTACTGATGAATAATCTGCTGCTATAAAAACATATTAAGATAAGTATGTGTATACATAACGGTATATTCATGTGAATTTTAATTCTACAGGCTACACCACTTAGATAACAAATAGTAATTTTGAGGGCGACTATATGTACGCGATCTTTTATTTTGTCCCCAACAACAGAAATAATTGCAAACATGCAGCCTATCCAGATTGAATTTTCAGTCTGATTAGCACATTTTAAGCCCCTTTGTAATTTTCTTTTTCGTGGTTGTGGTGGTATTTCAGAGATTTGTGTTTAGTATGTCGGCTTTTGATATTAACGTATATTACAAATAGTGGTCTGCGCTGTGTACTAGGTAGGATACGCCTACTCTTTCCAAAACACCGCATACCACTTCCCGTGTTAGGAGTTATCTTGCCAGTATTTGTTTTACTTTATTTATATAAATACACTTGTCTGGTTTGAGGTTGGCGAATACAAGCGAATTTCATATTTTGTTCAAAAATGACAAGAAGTAGGTAAAATTAATGAGAATTAATATGAATGGAGTCTTTGATAAATTTAGATCGCCTAATTGCCGTTATAGAGCGCATACCAAATTACGATTTGTGATCTACGTGGCGGATACAAAAGATTATATGGCTTTAGTTAATGTAAAGGGTAGACTGGCCCAGTCTCTTCTATTTATTTTACATTTCGATTTATATAAAAGTATTAATTTTTAGTAAACCAACACTTTCGTTTCCATTTGTATAAAAAAAAATTTGAGTAAACCTGTAACCAGCACCAGAGACTGGACAATTTGCGAGCTTCAAAATAAAATGGGCGTTCCTTTCATGTTTTACGTTGTTCCTTATTTGGAATGATTGACAGTTATCAAGCAAGCCCCGAGTCACGTGACATGAATTATGCGTCTCGACTGGAGTGCAAAGCAGTCATGCTTAGACCGTCTGGAGTTGACGTCAGGTTGTTGTTAGATATGTCGTGATCACGTGCACGGCGTCACACGACCTACATAATGCAGGTTGACATACTAGATGAGAATGAAGCTCTATTTGCCCAGTCTCTAGAGATTACGTTTTTTTCGGGTTTTTTTTTTTTCGGAGAGGACTGGCCAATTTTTGGTGTGTGGAGGAGACTGGCCACCAGTCTATGTAAAGGGCTACCGGAATAAACTATAATTATCGCTTAAAATTTGTAAGTAAAGAATCAATAAAAACAAGGCAATCCCCGGACTATTTGTATTTTTCTCGCTTTCTCTTATCTAGTAAGTTTTTTTGATGAATTGTGAGATTCGAACAAATATCCTCTCACAGTCCCATGTCTTCAAAGAAATTATAGGTCACCCGAAAATCGACAGTGTATCTGTTATCGCACTGTGTGTGAAACAGCTTTATTTAACGTCCGCTTCCACCGAAATGATATCGCAGACAAGTTATCGCTCTCTACTCCACTCAGTTATATAGACGGAAAACCCGTGTTTCCCGTTTGTTTGCGTCACTTCCCGTTTCTTCAAATCATTCGCACTCATCTACAGAAGCATTGTTCTCATTCGGCAAACCTCGACAGATTCCGGTACTCTCCGTAACCTACATCTAGAGTTGGATGTATGATAGTCATTTATATGTACCTACGACCATACATTTGCGATGCGGCTTGTCGACTACCGATTTACTCTAACAGGAAAACGTTCCGCTTTTACAAAAAAGTCCCAAAATCTGGTTAAGCTGTCCACACCCGTTGGTGGAGTCGTCCACACGACTTAGTATAATTTCTGGACACATAAAGTATTTGTAAATAGTATAGTTTTTCTGCGTGGTCACCCTTTCTCTCGGTAAATAAACAACAAAGTAAATAATTTCTGGATATTGTAATACGTTTTTTGGAGTCTTCCACACGATGTATTTTTAATTAGTATATTTTTTTCTGCGTGGTCACCCTTCTCCCGGCAAATAAACAACAAAGTAAATCGTTTTATTCCATAAATAACAAATTCACCAACAAATTCATAAACAAATTTAGTTGTGGACGACACCACTAATAGTTGTTGACGACATCACCAATGCCTTGTGGACGACTCCACCAACGGTTGTGGACGACTTCGCTTGTGGACGACTTGACTGGCACCCATCTCCTGGGGGCAACCATGTTTATCCGGGTCCTTTAAAATAGTTCCAAAATGGCGGACTTCATCATACCGCCGAGTCTAGATGTAGGGCACCGGAATCTGTCGAGGTTTGCCGAATGGCATTGTTCTCTGCCATAAAATTATATTTGGAATGTGTTTAACCAATGCTATCTATCACATATGATTATGTAATATTGTCGGTCACATATCATTTATTTGCTAACGAACAAATTCCAACTGTCATATTTTCAGTGCGCCAGACGGTTCGCAGTCATTTTCTTTCTTTAAATGACACCTTGACTTCGATGTTCATGGATAGAAACGATGAAACAGATGACACTTTGACAGCAATAGAACGCAATAAGTTCATTTGTAGGCTAATAGGGGTTTATTTAGATAGTAAGATAAACAAATTAATTTAAATGGGTAAAACATGTTTTCTAACGACATCTGAATTGGAGAGAAACACTATATGTATGCACGCTAAGAACACCTGAATCAGTTTCCGAACAATATCATCTTGATTCACGTAAATAATATATGAAAGAGTATTCCCTACCACTCTATATAATTATAAACTATTAACTACGAATTAAAAAAATACTTAATGTATCATCGATAATCCTCGGGGGCTTGATTTTAAACCAAAATAAAGAATACCGGGAAAGAACATTAGCTATAAATACGTTCCGGTACTTTTATGTATTGTTTATACACTTAAAAGACCAGTATTTCCCAAGCGTGTACAATAAAGTGTCAATTACGCAATGTATTGGTTTAAAGTTTCCAATAAATATTGCATAGATAATTTGGACTATTGTTTCTGGATAGCAAAGTATCTATCAAAACATAGCCATATCTTAGGCCAGGAAGAGGAACAGGGGGTGTTCTGACTGCACTCCTTGAAATTAAATGATATTACCTCAAAGGACAAAGCGTGTTTTTGTCAGAATTGGTGTAGAATCGAAAAAGGGTGTTTGAACTTCCATTTTTTCTGCCGGGTTTTGGTGAATATTCATGATTTTGAGACGGAAGGACCGACCAGGCAGTAAACAGACAACAATTCTGGTTTTCGCCTAATAAAATGGCGTCATTGCTTATAGAATCCTTTGGCCAGGCCTAGCGAGAAATCGAAACCGTGGACCCCCTTCGTTATTTTTTTTCCAGATAATTGTGATATGTTCGGTTCTCTGTTGTTATATAAAAAAATCGGAATGTTCGAACAAAATAATATAGGCCAAGAAATGTTAATGGGGGATAAATCGAATTTAACGTCTACTCGACAAAAACTAGGTCATTTTGGGACTAATTTGGTTTAATATTATTTCAATAATTCGCATGCGAGTTGGGGTCTTTAGCAGTGGGTGGAAACGGGTGGACCCGGAGAAAACACAAGAGGCTGGACAGGCGACCTTACTCCTTGCCACGTACAACCGAGGATCCAAAACCACGTCAGTTTACTCAATAACAGGCTTTATGATACAGCACGCATGTGCTAACCATTCTGCAAGCGAAGTATCTATCAAAATATAGCTACACCGTAGGCCAGGAAGAGGAACAGGGGGTGTTCTGATTGCACTCCTTGAAATTAAATGATAGTACCTCAAAGGCCAAAGTGTGTATTTGTCAGAATTGGTGTAGAATCGAAGAAGAGTGTTTGAACTTCCATTTCTTTCTGCCGGTTTTTGATAAATATTCAAGCTTTTGAGACGGAAGGACCAGGCAGTAAACACACAAGTATTCTGGTGATCGCTTAATAAAATGGCGTCATTGCTTATAGAAACCTTTGGCCAGGCCTAGTGAGAAATCGAAACCGTGGACCCCATTCAATATTTTTTTTCAGATGTTTGTGATATGTTCGGTTCTCTGTGGATATAAAAAAATCGGAATGTTCGAACAAATAACATAGAACCAAGTACAAACAATCCAAACCATCAGACAAAATTCGAAGTCCTAAAAAAACGGTATAGGCAAAATAGTGTAATATGGCAAAATAGTGTAATCAGCATATGGACTGTTCACCGTGCACAAAATACACGACAGTGGTAACAGGTGTCCGGAAGAGTAAGCTTACCCTGCTGGCATGCCACACCCATCATAGCTGCATCCAATTCTATTAAGCGAAATCTCGGTAAAATAGCGTGATTGGCCAATGAACTATCGGTATGCAAAATACACGTGATGAACAGTGTTTTTTTTTAATTATTTTATTATCACAGTAAAAATATAAAACATTCTTAATGATAAAATCAACGACTAAAACATAAAAATATTACATATAATAATAAAAATAAATATATAAAAATGTTATTCTACAAATTAAATTTCACAAGGATTTTAGCATCAACAATTTCTATATATGGGTTTAATTTATATAATAGTTGAAACTTATGTATTAATCCATGACGTTTCATATAAATATAAAAATTATTCATATATCCTGTTAAAATTGATTTAAATACGGCACGTATTTCTAACTTGTGATTTTGATTTAGAAAATACAACCTTTTTTAGAACAGCCAACCTAGCAGCCGAGAATAAAAATACTAAAAATAAATTATCAGCTTCCTTTCTGATAGGATATCCAAACATAAACCAACCCACATAATCATCTCTGCTAAACCCTTTGCTCTGGAAATTCACCTGAATCATGTCATATATGAGCTCGTGTAATGATTTGACATATTTACAGTCTAGTAAGATGTGCCGCAAAGCTTCAACACATTGATCTTCACATAAGGGGCAGAATGGATCGGGAACTAATTTGGCTTTACATTTTTTATAGTTAGTCCATACAATATTGTGTACAATCTTGTAATCCGTATCTATAAATTCAGAACATTTGCATGGATGGAATACCGACTTGAAACATTCGACCAATCAACATCATATCCTAATTCCCCCCAATAATCCAGACTTGTAGGTTTGACAGAAAATACATTCCTAAGAATTTTATATGCTGAACCATATTTTATGTCGGTCAAGACAAAATCTTTATCCTGAACATTCAGAATAAAATCAACCGAGTAACTCAGATCATGTGAATCTTGGGCATGTGTATTGATGATATCAGTCCACTTATTGGCAATGCTTTTAAAAGTAAAGAATACTGATTCGTAACCTTGATCCATGAAGTCTCTGGAACTAGGCTATTAATTAAAAAATAAATTTCATCTGCAGATAAAAATCCAGGAGTTAATTGACAATAAATATCTGCAATTTTCACAATACCTGATACTACAAAATCTCTAAAGTATAAGGATTTGGAACGATTAACTATATTTAGGTTATCAAAGAGAGGTTGATTTAATACATCATTATATGACTCAACTAGAGGACGTTTTCCATCACAAAACCGATCCTACGCTAAAAGCATTGAACTATAAAATGATGGCAATGACTTTAAATGAATCGGTTTATATTTGATAAATATTAATTCATAAAAACAAAGTAAATCTCTGTATCTCCGTAGAAAGTGTGTCATTAACAATTTCCAGGTGCTATCATTGCGACATTTGAGATATTTTGATAACCACGCTAATCTAAAAGATAACTGTTTAAGTGATATTTCATTCAGGTTAAGTCTCCCTTGATCCAGTCCACCACAAATGGTTTTCTTTTTAATTAAAGACGGTTTGCCAGACCACAGGAATTGCCTTATTAAACGTTCAATTTTCTGTAGAGCCCACAGTGGAATGTCTGTAACACGTAAAATGTACCATAATGTTGATAAACATAACGTATTAATAACCACCACCTTTCATTTTACACGAAGCTGTCTTGTTCTCCATAAATTTAAAATTCTGGAAATTTTAACGATCCTTGAATCGCAATTTAACTTTTGACACAATTTTTTTTATCAGGGCCTAGATAAATCCCAAGAATTTTAGTTGCACCAACAGTCTGTTTTACCGGAACACATCCACTATTGGATATCTTCGCGCTACCAGCTAACAGTAATTCTGATTATCAACATTAATTTTTGCACCAGACGCAGAGCAATAGATATTAACAGTATCAAGAGCTTCTTGTATAGAGTCAATGGTTGAAACAAGTCACTGTTGAATCATCTGCGTGTTGAAATATAAGCGAATCGTTATCAGATCAAGGTATACCAACTCCCTTAGTGTTTAGATTTGACTTCACCAACAAATTCAAAGGTTCTGACGTAAGCACATACAGAAGAGCCGAGATTGGACATCCTTGTCTGACAGATCTTCACAAAACTTTCACCAAACCCGAATTTAGTCAACAAATCAAACATTTATTGGTGGTTTACCCCGTCGAAGGCTTTTTCTGCGTCCAACTTAAGTAGGTAAAGGGGGAGATCCTCTAGCTCGACAAATTCGATAAGGTCTCGAATATTTAAGATGTTGCAAGCTATATCACGACCAGGTATTCAACAAGTTTGCTCTGGTGATATTATAGAAGACATAACAGTTTTAAGACGCAGTGCTAGAGTTTATTACTCATATAAAATTTAAAAAGAAGATACTAAATCCCCCAGTGAGATTCTTTGAGCATGTCGGAAAATTTACTTTCATAAACCAAATATCTAAGAATTTCTTTATAATGGGATTTTGAACTATCTATTATAACATCGATATCCTCCGTTTTTGTATGTTCTTTTCAATTGTACTATCATAACTGTCAATTACAATGTATGTGGAGAGGGCATCGGTAAGTTTTCGTAACTTTTGTCCCAATCCTTTTGTACTTTATTTATGTTCTATAGTACAATAAACTATGTTTAAACAAAAGCTAGAGTTCTAGAATATATCTTATAGTCAACATTCAACAGACTAATTGGTCGCCAGTTTTATCACCCCGTTTCCTGTAGAATAAAGATATAACACCACGTTTCATTGATCGACTAAGTTCGCCTAGCTTTTGCACTTCCTTGATAACATCGTGATAAATATTACCCAGTGTATCCCAAAAGTGTACGAAAAACTCTACTGTTAGCCCATCAGGACCGGGAGATTTGGATCTCTTCATTCCCTTTAACAAATGGTGCATCTCCTTTAAACTTATATCCGAGTCACACAAATAAATTTGGTCATCGGATAATGTGCATACAACAAGATCAAATAACACAGTTTGATTATTTTTGTCAACGGGTTCGTCGGTGTATACTGTCTTATAGAACTTAACGGCTTCGTCAAGAATACTAATGGTGTCACTAACGATTCTGCCATCAGACGATTTTACACTTTTAATAACATTTGATTCCTGGTGAAACTTTTCCAAATTCAGAAAATTTTTAGAACACTTATCTGATTCCAAAGACATATCAGATTCAGCACGAAGGGCTGCACCCTGGCACTTAACTTTTTCATAGCATTGGAACGATTAACTATATTTAGGTTATCAAAGAGAGGTTGATTTAATACATCATTATATGACTCAACTAGAGGACGTTTTCCATCACAAAACCGATCCTACGCTAAAAGCATTGAACTATAAAATGATGGTAATGACTTTAAATGAATCGGTTTATATTTGATAAATATTAATTCATAAAAACAAAGTAAATCTCTGTATCTCCGTAGAAAGTGTGTCATTAACAATTTCCAGGTGCTATCATTGCGACATTTGAGATATTTTGATAACCACGCTAATCTAAAAGATAACTGTTTAAGTGATATTTCATTCAGGTTAAGTCTCCCTTGATCCAGTCCACCACAAATGGTTTTCTTTTTAATTAAAGACGGTTTGCCAGACCACAGGAATTGCCTTATTAAACGTTCAATTTTCTGTAGAGCCCACAGTGGAATGTCTGTAACACGTAAAATGTACCATAATGTTGATAAACATAACGTATTAATAACCACCACCTTTCATTTTACACGAAGCTGTCTTGTTCTCCATAAATTTAAAATTCTGGAAATTTTAACGATCCTTGAATCGCAATTTAACTTTTGACACAATTTTTTTTATCAGGGCCTAGATAAATCCCAAGAATTTTAGTTGCACCAACAGTCTGTTTTACCGGAACACATCCACTATTGGATATCTTCGCGCTACCAGCTAACAGTAATTCTGATTATCAACATTAACTTTTGCACCAGACGCAGAGCAATAGATATTAACAGTATCAAGAGCTTCTTGTATAGAGTCAATGGTTGAAACAAGTCACTGTTGAATCATCTGCGTGTTGAAATATAAGCGAATCGTTATCAGATCAAGGTATACCAACTCCCTTAGTGTTTAGATTTGACTTCACCAACAAATTCAAAGGTTCTGACGTAAGCACATACAGAAGAGCCGAGATTGGACATCCTTGTCTGACAGATCTTCACAAAACTTTCACCAAACCCGAATTTAGTCAACAAATCAAACATTTATTGGTGGTTTACCCCGTCGAAGGCTTTTTCTGCGTCCAACTTAAGTAGGTAAAGGGGGAGATCCTCTAGCTCGACAAATTCGATAAGGTCTCGAATATTTAAGATGTTGCAAGCTATATCACGACCAGGTATTCAACAAGTTTGCTCTGGTGATATTATAGAAGACATAACAGTTTTAAGACGCAGTGCTAGAGTTTATTACTCATATAAAATTTAAAAAGAAGATACTAAATCCCCCAGTGAGATTCTTTGAGCATGTCGGAAAATTTACTTTCATAAACCAAAAATCTAAGAATTTCTTTATAATGGGATTTTTAACTATCTATTATAACATCGATATCCTCCGTTTTTGTATGTTCTTTTCAATTGTACTATCATAACTGTCAATTACAATGTATGTTGAGAGGGCATCGGTAAGTTTTCGTAACTTTTGTCCCAATCCTTTTGTACTTTATTTATGTTCTATAGTACAATAAACTATGTTTAAACAAAAGCTAGAGTTCTAGAATATATCTTATAGTCAACATTCAACAGACTAATTGGTCGCCAGTTTTATCACCCCGTTTCCTGTAGAATAAAGATATAACACCACGTTTCATTGATCGACTAAGTTCGCCTAGCTTTTGCACTTCCTTGATAACATCGTGATAAATATTACCCAGTGTATCCCAAAAGTGTACGAAAAACTCTACTGTTAGCCCATCAGGACCGGGAGATTTGGATCTCTTCATTCCCTTTAACGAATGGTGCATCTCCTTTAAACTTATATCCGAGTCACACAAATAAATTTGGTCATCGGATAATGTGCATACAACAAGATCAAATAACACAGTTTGATTATTTTTGTCAACGGGTTCGTCGGTGTATACTGTCTTATAGAACTTAACGGCTTCGTCAAGAATACTAATGGTGTCACTAACGATTCTGCCATCAGACGATTTTACACTTTTAATAACATTTGATTCCTGGTGAAACTTTTCCAAATTCAGAAATTTTTTAGAACACTTATCTGATTCCAAAGACATATCAGATTCAGCACGAAGGGCTGCACCCTGGCACTTAACTTTTTCATAGCATTCCAGTTTACTTAGCAATTCAAATATCGGAGTATGATCATAAGTTGGGTTATTACTAGCTCGAGAATAATGATGATTTAAAGCAGTTTGAATACTCCAGAACTCCCCCTGAAGTTTTTACTCCTCCTTTGTGAATACAAAATACTGACCTCTTTTATTTGGTATTTGATGTTGTCCCACCAAACTAGTTTTTCGGTATCAAATAAAGGACATTGCTGATAATCAGTAACTGTTTTTCTAATTAATTGGCAGAACTCCAATTCTTGAAGATAAAGATTATTAAAAACCCAAAGACCTGGTCCCTTATCATACCCATCAAAATTCAAAATCACAGTTGTGGGATATAAATGAATATGTACAATAAGACAATAAACACTTACTCAGAAATACATAGTCAATCCGCGATTGCTTGAGGTCACCTTGAACAAACTGACGCCGGGTAAATACTTGTTTCTCGGGATTCTTCCTCCTCCAATATCAAACAGATTATTATCATCAGTAAAGGTTGACAGCAATTTGGTTGTCAGATTGAAAGCAGACATGTTACTAGACCGGTCAAGATGCGGTTCCATCACATCATTGAAGTCTCCACAAACTAAGACATTTTCAGATGATAATATCTTGCTTTAAACTTTGTCATAAAACGATTTCCTGTCCTGTAGATTATTTGGTGAATATTTTCATTTATCTGACAGCGAACGAGACGACCGTCACCATCACTGGAAACAAACTGACATTTTGGTACAAAATGTTTAGAAATAAATATTGCACACCCTTTAAAGCCGTTATTAGAAATCGAAAAAAACAACTTTGCCATCCCAAATGTGTTTATAAGTATCAACAAACACGCTATCCCAATGTGTCTCTTGTACACAAATAATGTTTAATTTTTTGTCCCGCCAAAATTTTGATATTTCGGAACACTTCGGAGTCCCTTGACGTTTATAGTTGCTATCTTTACCATTGAAAACAATAATAGTAAGTTAGAAAATTGGAACATTTTTACGCGACGATTTTGAACGTGTACCTTTCATCACTGATTCTGATATTAAAGCAACATTTGCTTGACCTAGTTTCAAAGAGTCACTTTTGGATTTAGTTTTCTGTACTTTTTGTATCTTGCTCCGGTTTATTTTCGGTTTACGTTTCCCCTTTAGACCAGTTACTAAATTTTCTCCTGTTGCTGACCCCGAATGTTGATCTGATATTTCATTTACATCCGAACAATCCTAAAAATCACAGTCAAAAACATCTTCATCACATTTTACATCATTCGCCATTGCTTCCCTACAATGAACATCAGCAGAAATTACATTTGCGTCATTAGATATTACAGCATTATAGTCACCAATATTATCCGAATCTGAAAGAACAGCCTCATTAGATATTGCAGCATTATATACACCAATATTATCCGAATCTGAAAGAATCGCCTCTTTAACTTCAGAGGCTTTCTGCAAACCGCTATCACAGCAAGGGATCGTTAAACCACTCACACTGGTATGTGCTGTAACAACATGATCCGTTGAAGCACGCGCTACGGTAATGGTTGGTGTATCAACAATGGCCTTCGATTCATCCAAAACAACATTTTCTGATTGATCATTGCTCCTACGATTCTCTTTACTTTATTTAATTCTTTAAGTCATACGACTTATCAGATACAATGTGATACAAAAAATACAATAAATAAATATAATATACATATATATATACAGTTATTGTTTAGTGTTGATATAGAGAAAGACCTAAAATATACATTTCGTTTGTGGTCGGAAAGTGAAGGTTATAAAAAAAATATATTGAACTTAATTCAAAAACTGTGTAATAACTACACACAAAGCTTATAAATCTAAATGACTTTTATTATAATATAATTCTTTTTTGAAAGAGAACAGATGTATTCATTACGTTTTTTATCGGTAAGAGAAAGATATAAGCCAAGATTATTCAGTTCTTTAATACTTTGTACCGATAATAACTGAACAAATTTAAAGAGATTTGGGTTTACAAAATAGTAAGCTTTTATATATCGTTTCCTATAATCATATAAATATGTACATATGATAATATGATGGTATTCATCTTCAAACTCTTTTAAATTGCATAATCTCCAAATTCTCTTTGCACGCTCTATTTTCTCAAAACGACCAGTTTCTATGTACAAATTGTGGGATGATAAACGTATTCTACATATTAATCTTTGATAGTTATAGTGTAAAGGTTTTCTCAAATAATATTGAAGATCAAAATTTGAAATAACATGTTGATATAGAATACCTTTAGCTGACTGACAAATATCTTCTGTACACTTTTGTTTAAAAATGTCTAAAATTCTATTTCTGATAATGGGAAGATATGATTTTTTACAATTAAAACGCTACCAGATATATCCCAATCCAATTGCGTACAATTCGCTTTTTACATTGGTCAACCATACATCATTCTTCAAAACCATTTCATTTAAACACGACTTTAACAATTTATTTTTGGTACATAATAACTTTTAAAAATATTTAAAAATGTGTATTTTTCTATTGATATACAATGGGTATCGACCTAGTTCATAATATACCACGCTATTGTTAGTTGCCTGTTTTACGCCCAATAGCCGTTTACAAAAGTTTAAATGAACTTTTTCTATGTCATACGCTTTATGAAAGCCCCAAATCTCAGATCCATAAGTCAAAATACTGTTTACATAAATATCAAAAATCTTTAATTTCGTTTCAACATTAAAATAATTTTCATTGCAAACTTTAATAATACTAAAAAAGGCTTTTCTCCCCTGCTCTGATATATGTTTTTGTGTTTTACGAAACTTCCCGTTAAAGTTTAGTAATATTCCAAGATATTTAAATTCGTCTACTATTTCTATTTTGTGATTTCCAGATATTTTACCCCCATTTCTAAATACAACAATTTTCGTTTTATTAATATTTACTGACAAATTCCACTTCTCAGTATACGTATATAGAGAATCTAAAATATTTTGTAGACCGTCGGGTGTTTCTGAAAATACAGCCTTATCATCTGCATATAAGAGCAAAAATAAACCTAAATCTTGTAAATCAAGGGGACAACAGTTATCTAAATGCAAATGAGATTCAACATCATTAATAAATATCGAAAATAATACTGGGGATAAAATTTCACTTTGAAAGAGGTCATAATCAAGATTGAAGGCTGACGAAACCTCGCCATTCAGCTTGACACAACATTTAACTTTGTCATAAAGGGAGCGAATAAGTTTCAATATTCTTCCATCAACACTTTCTTTAATTAACTTATACCAAAGATTTGATCTTGAAATTAAGTCAAATGCGCGTTTATAATCTACAAAACAAACATATAATCTTTTCTTGGACTTAAGTGAACGATTTATTAGCGTTTGTAAAACAAATACTGCATCAACTGTGGATAATGATTTCCTAAAACCAAACTGGGCCCGGTTCCTAGAAAATTCTTAAAGTAAGCACAAAGTCATACTTCACTTTTACTTACGTAAGAATCTTATAAAAATACCGTCCCTAGAAAATTCTCAAGACCATTCTTACGTAAGCACAAGTCAAGTACAAGTCTAAGCACATTGTGACTGGTAAAGCTTACCATACACTTAGACTACGATGCTCTTTAACGTTATAAAATAACTTTGGTATGCGAATTACGTCATAAATTTGTCGTCTGCTTCATTGTGGTTGATTTTGATTGACATGTCCCCTGTATAGGCCTACATAATTATAAAATGTGCCAAAATATATTTTAAAAAAACGCAGACACATAGGCCTTCAAACTAACTGAATAATTGTTAGAGCGCCTGATCAGCCTGTGTGTTTGTAGCCTATTGTTTACTAATTGGCAAATACATAAATTGGTTTCAGGGTAGGCCTATAAGGCCCTAGATGCAAAATTTTCTATAGCATTCTTAATTTCTTTTTTAGAAGAAATTTCCCTGTCTTGTAATTGTCTCTTTGGTATCAAAAGGTGTCGGAAATGCCGTCGAATAACTCTACGGTCAGCCATCTTTTAAAGGCAGAAACAGACTTAAGGTTGGTAAGCAAGCCCTATACCTTGCTTGGGACTTGTGCTTAGACTGGCTATGTTTAAGAACGAAGTTGTACTTAAGTTTTTTCTTGGAACGCATAATAACGTTCTTGTGCTTACAATGAAGTCTACTTAAAATCGAAGCACAAGGCCGTTCTTAAGAATTTTCTGGGAACACAAAATAAGGTAAGTTTACTTAAATGCAAAGTCGACTGAAATCTAAGCATAAGAACGTGCTTAAGAATTTTCTAGGAATCGGGCCCAGGATATTAGAGATAGTGCTATGTGTTTCAGTTTATTTAACTAATCGATTATTTAGGACTGACGTAAATAGTTTACCCATACAACTTAAAATAGTAATACCTCTATAATTTTCTGGATTGGTGGGATCGCCCTTCTTATGGATGGGTACGATATTACCCACACACCATGAAGATGGAAAACAACCACTATCTAATATATTATTAAATAAAATTAAAAGAGAAGGTAAACACTGATCTGCACAGTCAATGAATAATTCATTAATAATTTCATCATTACCACAAGCTTTATTACGTTTAAGTTTTTTGATTGCTATTTTAATTTCCAATTCAGTTATACTTTGGTCTAATTCAGTGTTATATTTATCTAAATCGTGTTTGTTTAAACTCTCTATAATGGCGTTATTATGGTGATGCGATATCTCTGATGATAAACTACTAAAATGATTATAAAACGTAGCAATGTTAATTGAGTTACTTACACTTGTCTTTCGTTTTTTAAAAGTTTATAAAATTGTTTACTGTGTGATTCATCCTAAGTTTTAAACGGATTTCTTCGATTATGAACAAACTACTGAATAATTGTTATTAAAATCTTACCTGTGTGTTTGTAATCAACTCCCGTTAAATAAAATCCATTGCACAACTAATTATTATAACGATGACATCAGCTTTATGAACGAGACAAGCTTTATGAACGAGACGGTAGATTTAGGGATACGATTCTAAAACTTTCATCAATATAGGGCTTGGGTATTCATGTATACCCCAGAAAAGGGCAGGGTACCATTTGTATACCCTGGTACCCGGCCCGGGTTCCGGCGCCCATGGTCGTCCACAACTAAGAATAAGACTCGTACACAACTATTGGAGATGTCGTCCACAACTAAGAATAAGACTCGTACACAATTAACTCGTAGTCGAATCGCCGATGTTATTTGGTTTCAGATCGAATCATCTATGTTTTTGTAATAAAGTTAATAAAATAAAACCAAGTACGAACAATCCAAACCGTAAGACGGAATTCGAAGTCCTTAAAAAACGTTATAGGCAAAATAGTATAGTCAAGCAAAATAGTGTAATGAGCAAATGGACTGCTCCCCGTGTACGAAATACACGACAAACAGTGGTAACAGGTGTCCGGAAGAGTAAGCTTACCCTTCCTGGCTAGCCACACCCGCCATAGCTGCATCCAAACTATTAGGCGAAATCTTGGTAAAATAGCGTGATTGGCCAATGAACTATCGGTATGCAAAATGCAAGTGATGAACAGTGTTAACGATGTAGACATTATCAGGGAGATAGTATATGTGTCAATTAAATATATCCAGAATAATAGCTGATATTGGAATGTTACTACTAATAAATGGAATGTTTACAATCGGAAAGTCAAAGTCATCACGTTTATCGCACAATTTAATACCCAGTTTATGCAATTGTCAACATCGAGACGCAGATCCAAGTAGGGAGCGTAATTGTCACTGTCAGTGATGTTTCGAGCTCATCAGGATATATGAATTCTACAGAATCACCAAATTTAGGATTATTATGAGATAAAACATCATCGATATATCGACAAGTGAAATTAAAAAGTCTGACTGATCGTTTATTTGTTTTTACGAGCTTCGTACGAATAGAGAAACAGATCAGCAAGCATGATCTTTCAACGATGTTTTCGCCGAGGATAAAATCGCTCTCGTCAT
Source organism: Patella pellucida (assembly GCA_917208275.1). NCBI lineage: Eukaryota > Metazoa > Mollusca > Gastropoda > Patellidae > Patella > Patella pellucida. The sequence goes on along the minus strand of OU795041.1, from coordinate 32,261,492 downwards.
ATTCTATATATTTGTCAAAAAACGAACCACCAAACCGCCAAAAAAGTATGCAATATACAAATAAGATTGTTTGAATTCGTGCGTTCATGCTGTCAGCCATAAGTAACTGTAAATTTTCCCGCGGTTAGACGACTCTAACCAATGAAAGAAATAGTTGTTTGGGGCAAATATGTAGCGAACATTCAGCCATTGTTTTGAAATTTCATCTTGGTTGAACATGATCAACAAAACAATGGCCATGTCGAAACAATCAGAGAACCTCAAAATAAAAAAGTATACTAAAGCGAAAGAAAATAGATCCAGTCAGAACAGTTTTCCGTACGCAGTTGAATCAAGGATTCGAACTTCTCACGCGTTTTTTTTTATAATAAGAAAAGTATAAGGGTGTGTGTGTTTTTAATTGTTTTCAAAAATAAAAGAAAATAATTTACATAGGCCTAAATATAAATAAATAAGTATAGAGTTTAATCAAACAGGCCTCGAAAAGTCATCTTTTCCCGGTAGGTTTACATCATCAATGTTGATTTATATTGACCAATAATTCGTGTTTTCAATGTTGAAGATTTTTGCGGATTTTATTTAAATGGAATAAATAAGATTTACTCGTTGATTTTTGTTGATTACCGGTAACGAACAAGAATAGGTCCTCGGTGATGTATAATCGTATTGTTATTTAATTGCCGTTGTGATTTAGATTTTAGATCAGTTCACCGATGTTTTTGTAATAAAATTGTTTGTTTATTGACATTGTGTTTTTAATGTTTAGACAATATTTAATTGACTTGATATAAAATCTGAATATAAATTATTCGATGGATAAACGTTTGTGATAAGATTAGTTTATGATGTCAGACATCGTTTTTTTTTACAAATACATATTTTGCCATCTTAATCACTCGCCAAAATACATCACGGAATCAACGCCCAATAAAATAAATAATCAACTATATATAGCGCTAATTTTGTGGCAGAATTTTAATTTTCTCGGGGGGGGGGGGGTTACTTCTAAATGGCTCCACACAAGTGCCTGAAATGCCAGGAAATCACGTGTCCGACCTCCAATTTCTGCCAATTTCCAGGGGGAGGTCCCTCTTGCGGAGATTCGCGCCTTTGGCGCTCGCGGTTGGTGATCGGGGCCCCCCACATCTTCCAGACCCCCACCATGGTTAATCCGGCGTTGAGTGCACTATTTTAATCACTACTCAGTTATAGTTGTTTTGTTAATTAATCTTATTTGATGGATTTCGTTATCAGCAAATACAACGGGTGAGTACATAACATTCAGCATTTTCATATTAAAACAAACATAATTTATTAAAACAACAATTTATCATAGGTCTGAGGAGTCATATTAAAAATAACACAAGTTTTGAGAACAATCGCAATTTATTAAACACATTCACATTATAAACACAATATTAATTGGTTCGAGTAGTCTTTTAGCTCGGTCCGAGTAGTCTTTTTGATTGGTCCGAGTAGTCTTTTTGTTCGGTACGAGTGGTCTATCAATTGGTCCGAGTGGTTTTGTATTCGACCCGTGGCTGTCAAACTACCTGTCATTGTTAACCAACCCCCGCAAGAGGTAGATTGGATTCGTCCAACACGTGAAAAAAAATTGTCGACATCTTTACTCTGTCGAAATTACAAGTGAATAGTCTAATTTTTCACGAGAGAACTTGTGTTCATAGTTGAGATATTTAGTTGTGCGATGGATTTTATTTAACGGGAGTTGATTACAAACACACAGGTAAGTTTTTAATAACAAGTATTCAGTAGTTTGTTTATAATCGACGAAATCCGTTGAAAATTTAGGATGAATCATACAGTAGGATTATGTTTATTCAAGTAAGCTAACATATCGCCCTGTTGTGTTTTATATTCATTTTTTAAGTCTCTCTCATATTGTTTATATTGGTTTTTTAATATCGCTAAGTTAGTATGGTTTTCATGGGATTTATTATGATTAAAATAATGCAAGGCTTTTTTATAATTCCCGTACTTCTGTTTACACAAGTCATCGAACCATGGCTTGTCTTGCTGATTGCCATGCCTTTTGTGACGTGTTTTCACATTTTTTATATTTCTAACACAAAAGGGCGATGTAATAATTATTTGTTAATATCTCTGAAAAACGCTTAACACTTTGATCAATACTTTCTTGATTCCTATTACAAGTATTCACCTCGCTTAACTCCTATCGGATTTTGTCTGCTTTGGTTTCATCTAACTTAATAGTGTGACACTTTAATAAACACTTCTTCTTCTTCTTCTTCTTCTTCTTCTTCTTCTTCTCTCTTTAAAGGATTTAACAACGGATGAATTCTCCTCAACCTGCTCAAGCCTCAAATGAGGTGTGTAATGCAAATTAAAACTCAATGGCGCGTGATCAGAAAACTCATTAAAATACCAGTCTGGAAGTTACATATTAAATCAAAATAATAATTTTCAATTAAAACATAATCAATTAAACTACACCCCTTTGAAGAATTAAAGGTAAATTGACCTTCCCTGTCAGAATCAACTCTGCCATTAATTATACGTAATCCAGTCGTTTTACAACACAAAATCAGATTTCTTCCATACTGGTTTACAGTATTATCTAGGTTTCTACGTATTTCTAGAATGTCACCTGTGTCAGGTACATATTCTATCAATTATTGGATAATCTCTTGTGATTTGTTACATAATTTATCATGTTTAATAAAGTCATCAAGTGTTGATGTTCGGCTATTAAAATCACCCGTGGCGATAACAATATTATCTTTGTTTTGATATTTACATACAAACTGTTCAAAAGAGTCAAATATATCAATATTATGTTTATTATAATATATGCTACTTATGGGCGGAAAATAACAAATAATAAGAATATAATTTTTTACAGTTTGCGTGATTTGTAAACATCTCAAACATAGAAGTATCTCTTGATTTCAAACAATCACAATTCCAATCATACTCATGGCAACGTTGACAAAACACAGATGTACAAGATTTCTTACCATGTCCATGTTGCTTGCACCTGTAACATCTAAAATCTGGGCAATCAGCAATCATGTGACCAGGCTGTAGACAAGAAAAGCAAACCTTCTCTTGGTCATTGTAGCGAACAGAATACGACGTCACTCGGCAAATCTCGACAGATTTCGGTGCCCTACATCTAGACTCGGCTGTATGATGAGTTCCGCCATTTTGGAACTATTTTAAAGGATCCAGATAAAACAATGGCTGCCCCCATAGAGATTATATCAACAAACTAACAATGGCTGCCCCCATAGACATTATATCTAGAAAAGACGCCAGTTTTGGACCTTTTTTTGTAAAAGCGGCACGTTTTCCTGTTAAAGTAAATCGGCAGTTGACTAGCCGCATCGCAAATGTATGGTCGTAGGTACATATCACTTACTATCATACATCCGAGTCTAGAGGGTACCGTAATCTGTCGAAGTTTGCCGAATGAATACGACGTACCACCATAAACAGTCGCATAGGGTAAGCTTGCGACTTCCGGAGGAAAGTTCACTTTTAGAAACCTTGTTCCGTCATATTTCTTCTTACCATTCACATCAATGGTTTTCCTAGTAATAGGACCCACTGGATTCACTCCCCATAATTTAAGTTTTGCCAATATTTCACTGTCTAATATATAGACTGGAATGTTCATGAAGGAAACCACCTTTATTCTTGAATCTATGAATTTACAATGCAACCCCCCCCTGCTTCTGTTTCTAAACCATTGGAAAAGATGTTTAATTTAGTAGAGGTAGCAGGTCTGCTTGAGAGCTCCGTGAATTTTATTTTTTTTGCTTCGAATCCTTTTAGTTTTAGCCTTTTTTTTTAGTATTTTTTATGCCATTTATGGTTAGTATTAAAACTACCGATTCGTAGAATCTTTTAGAAAGAAAACTTACGCCCCAATGAGGTATGCGCCATTTTTAAAAAATCAACAGCACGGATTCAAGATGTATGTAGAGTTCCAGTCATGATTATCGGCGATTGAGAGAGATTTAAAAAGATCATATGGTTTAACAACAAGACTTGTAAAGTTATTTTACACGAAAAGAAACAGATTATGATGACTACTACGGCCAGGTTAGACTAGTTTAGCTGTGGAACACCAAAGTCAATATGTATGTACTGTAGCCGTAGGCTATCTAATTCATTCTTTTTCTTTTGACATACTGGCTTATTTGACATACTGGCTTTTGTGCTGGTTAGATCAGAACATTATTGTATAAACATTCCTAGCCAAGTTTTTTGACTTAGCTACCGTACTAAGTTAGCCATCATCAGTTACAGTATTTATTCCTAATTCGAATAAGAGTTAATGTTAATAATAGTTAGCCATCGTCAGTTACAGTTACAGCATTTATTCCTAATTCCTAATTCGAGAATAAGACTTTAAAATAAAGTTAATAATAATTGAATAAAATGGCGTCAAATGATATTTCTAAATCTGGTAAAAGATACCGTCCTGATAGCAAAGAAGCTATACAGTGCCCAACCTGTGAGATAGACCTTGAGGATGATGATTTAGCCTTGCAGTGTGAGATGTGCTCCCAATATTTTTGCCTTACATGCTCAAAAGTAAGTCGACAGACTTATGATGTTCTTAAACAAGATGATTTTGCCAATCTTATATGGACATGTAAAGTTTGTAAGATAAACTTCCCTAAATTTAGTTCCATAAATCAAAGTTTAAAACAAATTGATACAGACAACAAAGAGAGGCTAAGAGCGGTTGAAGACAAAATGGACCAACTTACATTGGATGTTCCTAAACAGGTAAAGGCATGTGTACACGACATGAAAAACGAAGTCAAACAAGAACTATCAAATGAACTTGCGAATGATCTCTCTTCGTATATTAATGAACAAATTGCAGAAAATAATGAAAGACGTAGACGTGAGGCAAACATTATAATATTTAATCTACTAGAATCAAAGGCAGATAATCCAGACCAGAGAAAACGGAAGATGAAGGAAGCTTATGGAAAGTTCTTGACGCCATAAATTCACCGCAAGTGGACTTTACCAATATTATTAGGATTGGAATCAGACAACAAAATAAAACCAGACCAGTGAAATTGATTCTTTTAAACCCTGCCGACAGAAGAAGGATATTTGATGCCTGTAGAGACAACAGGGACAAGCTATCCCACCATAAACTATACAGTGATGTAATAATCACAAGAGACTACACACCCAAACAAAGAGAAGAGAACAAGTATCTTCGAGAGGAAGTAAGACAAAGAAGAGAAGCCGGGGAGAGGGTAAAAATTAGAGGCGATAAAATCGTACCTGATGTGAATTTAAGAACAACCGAAACAAGGAAGACTTCGAACATCGAATTGTCTATACGTCCACAGTCTCAAGCACCTTATGGGAGAAGAAATCCACATCTAGATTCGTCAAGACCACCCAGTTCCACTCCAAAACCATCGTCTTCCTTCGTCAGCATTAGAACGAAACGTACAAATTCTCCCATCAGTACACCTAGAAGAATTATCTCATACAAGGCAAGACAAAATGTTTTAAGTGACTCTATGGTCACCGACGACGAGACGATAATTTATTCTCAAGAAGATGAGAACGAGATGACACATCCATAGGGGTTTAGTTTTAAAAAGCACAACTTCACTGTAAATACTAGCACTGAAGAAATTACGTTTTTATATAGCAATGTTGATAGTTTGTTAAATAAAAGAAAAGAATTGGAGCTACTAATAGAGAATCATAACCCTTCTATTGTCGCATTATGTGAATTCCTGCCGAAGAACAATCCGAAAGACTTAAGTGAGTGCGAGTTCGCTATAGAAAACTATGATATGTTTTACAATAAACTAGATCAAGGTAGAGGAGTAATTATCTACACGCATCCTAACCTGCATGCTGAAGTAGAAGACACAATTAAAGGAAGCTTTGAAGAAATGGTTTGGTGTAAACTATCCATAAAGCAGGGAATGGAAATGATAGTAGGTTGTATCTATCGCAGTCCATCTAGTAGTATCGTCAACTCATCAAATCTTAACCATGTTTTGAGAGAAATAACTTTGAGATACCCCCAAGTTTTGATAGTTGGCGATTTCAATTATAGGGACATCGATTGGAAAAAAGAAACTACCACTACACACCCAGGTTCACCTTATTATGAGTTTTTAGAAAATGTCAAAGATTGCTATCTTATCCAACATGTGACAGACTACACTCGCTACCGTCATCATGAAACTCTATCTACATTAGATCTTGTGTTTACTAAAAATGAAGAAGATATTAATGATATATTAGTCATGGAACCATTAGGGAAAAGCGACCATGTCACCTTAAAGATAACGTTGAACCTTAATATATCCAAGGATTTGACCACAGAAACAATCAAGTACAGGTACTACAGAGGAAATTATGAAGATATGAAACGGGAAATTACTTCGAAGTTGAATGACTTGAAAGATTCAGATACAATAGACACTTGGGAATGGATCCTGGAGACGTTAAATCTCAGTATTAAACGCCATATTCCTGTCTTTAAACCAAGGCAGAAACCTAGAAAATTATGGTACACGGCTACAGTGATGAAAGCACTTAAAAAGAAAAGAAAATGTTGGTATAAATACAGAAGAAATCAAACAAGTGGAAATTACGAAGAATATAGAATAGCCAGAAACCATGCAACTAGTCTTCAAAAAACTGCCCATAAAGAATTCGAAAGGAATGTTGCTGCAGACGTGAAAGACAATCCAAAAAGCTTCTGGAAATATGTCAGATCAAAGACCAAAAAAAGAGTTGGAATAAGCAAAACAGAGAAAGAAGATGGAACATTACTTTACAGTAACTTGGAGAAGGCTGTGGAACTGAATAATTTCTTTTCTGGGGTATTTTCGAAAGAAAATACGAAGAATTTACCGACAATTCTAACCACACCAACACCCATCCTAGATGACATAGAACTATCGCCAGGCGTAGTTCATCGTAAACTAGAAAAACTCAATACAACAAAATCCCCGGGACCTGATAATTTGCACCCTAAAGTACTAAAAGAACTGGCTGAGGTCTTGAAATTACCAATATCCAAGTTATTCAGGAAATCGATTGATGAAGGAGTCTTACCAGACCACTGGAAAACAGCTAACATCACACCACTATACAAACAAGGTAGTAAGAAGAAAGCCTGCAACTATCGACCAATAAGCCTCACAAGTATCGTTGTCAAAATACTAGAATCAATAATGAGAGATGCCATCATGAACCACTTAGACTCCAACAACATTTTATGTAAAGAGCAGTACGGATTCAGAGCGGGTGGAACAACAACCTTGCAACTCCTTGAGGTAATGGACTACATCACAGAAGCAGTAGATCGTAATATACCTATTGACATCATCTATTTTGATTTCCAAAAGGCTTTTGACAAAGTCCCAAACAAGCGTCTTCTAATTAAACTAAAATCGATTGGAATTGGTGGCAAAATCCTTACATGGATAGAATCCTTTCTCAGTCAGAGAAAGCAACGAGTTGTGATCAACAACCAAGCCTTGGCGTGGGGGAGAGAGAGCGGTGTGCCACAAGGAAGCGTGCTAGGACCGATCCTATTTCTGATTTATATTAATGATATTCCGGAGGCTGTTGAATCCGTGGTCAAACCTTTTGCTGATGACACGAAGTTATTTGGTCATAGTGGAACCTTACTGGAATCCAACACCATTCAGAGAGATATCGATCAACTTGTGGATTGGGCAAATACATGGCAACTCCATTTCAACCAACAAAAATGTAAGTCACTGCATTTCGGCCACAACAACATTAATAGGAGATATGAGATGGAAGTAAACAACCAATCTATAGAATTTAGTCAAGTTAATACTGAAAAAGATCTAGGTGTAATTTTCCAGAATAATTTGAAATTCAATGACCACATTGCGACCAAAGTAAAAAAAGCCAACCGCCTTTTGGGATTAATTTGACGTACCTTCACTGGAATAACCAAAGAAATGTTCATACAGTTATATAAATCTCTAATTCGACCTCATCTAGAATATGCTGTGTCAGTATGGTGTCCCATACTTAAGAAAGACGTTAGAGCAGTTGAAAATGTACAACGTGAGCGACTAAACTAGTGAAAGGACTAAAAAATCTAGATTATAAACAACGCTTGTTAAGCCCAGGTTTGCCCTCGTTGGAATATAGAAGGAAACGATATGATGTCATCCAAGTCTACAGGATCCTGCAAGGTAAAGATATTGTTGTTAATGAAGAAATGTTAAAAATAACCACAGAGAAGAGAACAAGAGGGCACAACTTTAAATTAGAAAAGCGTCATTCTAGACTAGACATACGAAAAAATAATTTCTCAGTCAGAGTCATAAACAATTGGAACTCATTACCATATAACGTTGTCAATTCTGTAACTCTGAACCAATTCAAATCAAACCTGAACCAATTCTGGAAAAATGAAGAAACCAAGTTCAACCCAAGTTGCTATTAGCAAAACTCTTGATAATAATAGTTTTAGACCAAACGCTTTGAGGAAAAAATAATTAATTAAACTAAATTTATAATTAAATGTGTTGAGGACAGATCTAGCTCAATCATGCGCAAACCTACCAATGCTAGAAGAAATAAAGGTGGTCAACAAGCCATATAGGCTTAATGGTAGACCGAAGAAAAGGTATAAAAGGTATAAAAAGTATATAGTCAAAGTTTCCACAAGATCATGATTAATAAGAGTCACATCATAGGAGTCCACAAATGGGACACACGCAAGGACACAGTCAGATCCAAGTGAATCTTCTACTATTTCAATTATTTCTGTAGCACGGATTTTCTTAACATCATTCACAAACACTTTAACAGTATTTCTTTTCACTAGCATGGTAAAGTCAATAAGGTCAGAAGTCATTGAAGTGCTTGACCCCGACATTTTGAAAGTTCACAAATGGCTGTGAAAACAGCCGGGGTACAAATGCCCCTGCAGCCTACCTGTGACACTCTATATAAAAAATCGTATGTCCAAAAAGACACTAATCACTTGGTATTTCCAAATCTCCAACCATCAGCTTGGAAACCAAACAATTACCTCGATTATCAACGATTTGTGGAGACAGATATACAAAACATCTTTTCCCCATAAAGAGTCAACCGGAAGTTCAAAACGGTATAGGCAAAATAGTGTAATATGGCAAAATAGTGTAATCAGCATATGGACTGTTCACCGTGTACAAAATACACGACAGTGGTAACAGGTGTCCGGAAGAGTAAGCTTACCCTGCTGGCATGCCACACCCGCAATAGCTGCATCCAATCTATTAAGCGAAATATCGGTAAAATAGCGTGATTGGCCAATGAACTATCGGTATGCAAAATACACGTGATGAACAGTGTTAACAACGTAGTAGACCTATATTATCAGGGATATAGTATACCCGTAAATGAAATATGTAAAAAAATAATAGTCGAAAGAGACATGCCATATTTACCAATCAAATCAATATGACGGCCATAAAACTTTTTAAAGGTTTTAATAAGTTTAGTTCCAAGAAATGTTAATGGCGGACAAACTTTAATTAATGTAGGTCATTTCGGGACTAATATAGTTTAATATAATTTCAATAAATCGCTTGCCAGTAGGGGTCTATAGCAGTGGGTGGAAACTGGAGGACCCGGTGAAAACACACGAGGTTGGACAGGCGATCCCACTTCTTGCCACGTACAACTGGAGATTCAAAAAAGTATGCAATATACAAATAAGATTGTTTGAATTCGTGCGTTCATGCTGTCAGCCATAAGTAACTGTAAATTTTCCCGCGGTTAGACGACTCTAACCAATGAAAGAAATAGTTGTTTGGGGCAAATATGTAGCGAACATTCAGCCATTGTTTTGAAATTTCATCTTGGTTGAACATGATCAACAAAATAATGGCCATGTCGAAACAATCAGAGAACCTCAAAATAAAAAAGTATACTAAAGCGAAAGAAAATAGATCCAGTCAGAACAGTTTTCCGTACGCAGTTGAATCAAGGATTCGAACTTCTCACGCGTTTTTTTTTATAATAAGAAAAGTATAAGGGTGTGTGTGTTTTTAATTGTTTTCCAAAATAAAAGAAAATAATTTACATAGGCCTAAATATAAATAAATAAGTATAGAGTTTAATCAAACAGGCCTCGAAAAGTCATCTTTTCCCGGTAGGTTTACATCATCAATGTTGATTTAAATTGACCAATAATTCGTGTTTTCAATGTTGAAGAGTTTTGAGTATTTTATTTAAATGGAATAAATAAGTTTTACTCGTTGATTTTTGTTGATTACCGGTAACGAACAAAAATAGGTCCTCGGTGATGTATAATCGTACTGTTATTTAATTGCCGTTGTGATTTAGATTTTAGATCAGTTCACCGATCTTTTTGTAATAAAATTGTTTGTTTATTGACATTGTGTTTTTAATGTTTAGACAATATTTAATTGACTTGATATAAAATCTGAATATAAATTATTCGATGGATAAACGTTTGTGATAAGATTAATTTATGATGTCAGACATCGTTTTTTTTACAAATACATATTTTGCCATCTTAATCACTCGCCAAAATACATCACGGAATCAACGCCAAATAAAATAAATAATCAACTATATATAGCGCTAATTTTGTGGCAGAATTTTAATTTTCTCGGGGGGGGGGGGGTACTTCTAAATGGCTCCACACAAGTGCCTGAAATGCCAGGAAATCACGTGTCCGGCCTCCAATTTTTGCCAATTTCCAGGGGGAGGTCCCTCTTGCGGAGATTCGCGCCTTTGGCGCTCGCGGTTGGTGATCGGGGCCCCCCACATCTTCCAGACCCCCACCATGGTTAATCCGGCGTTGAGTGCACTATTTTAATCACTACTCAGTTATAGTTGTTTTGTTAATTAATCTTATTTGATGGATTTCGTTATCAGCAAATACAACGGGTGAGTACATAACATTCAGCATTTTCATATTAAAACAAACATAATTTATTAAAACAACAATTTATCATAGGTCTGAGGAGTCATATTAAAAAAAACACAAGTTTTGAGAACAATCGCAATTTATTAAACACACACACATTATAAACACAATATTAATTGGTTCGAGTAGTCTTTTAGCTCGGTCCGAGTAGTCTTTTTGATTGGTCCGAGTAGTCTTTTTGATTGGTCCGAGTAGTCTTTTTGATTGGTCCGAGTAGTCTTTTTGTTTGGTACGAGTGGTCTATCAATTGGTCCGAGTGGTTTTGTATTCGACCCGTGGCTGTCAAACTACCTGTCATTGTTAACCAACCCCCGCAAGAGGTAGATTGGATTCGTCCAACACGTGAACAAAAATTGACGACATCTTTACTCTGTCGAAATTACAAGTGAATAGTCTAATTTTTCACGAGAGAACTTGTGTTCATAGTTGAGATATTTAGTTGTGCGATGGATTTTATTTAACGGGAGTTGATTACAAACACACAGGTAAGTTTTTAATAACAAGTATTCAGTAGTTTGTTTATAATCGACGAAATCCGTTGAAAATTTAGGATGAATCATACAGTAGGATTATGTTTATTCAAGTAAGCTAATATATCGCCCTGTTGTGTTTTATATTCATTTTTTAAGTCTCTCTCATATTGTTTATATTGGTTTTTTAATATCGCTAAGTTAGTATGGTTTTCATGGGATTTATTACATTTTTTATATTTCTAACACAAAAGGGCGATGTAATAATTATTTGTTACAATCTCTGAAAAATGCTTAACACTTTGATCAATACTTTCTTGATCCCTATTACAAGTATTCACCTCGCTTAACTCCTTTCGGATTTTGTCTGCTTTGGTTTCATCTAACTTAATAGTGTGACACTTTAATAAACACTTCTTCTTCTTCTTCTTCTCTCTTTAAAGGATTTAACAATGGATGAATTCTCCTCAACCTGCTCAAGCCTCAAATGAGGTGTGTAATGCAAATTAAAACTCAATGGCGCGTGATCAGAAAACTCATTAAAATACCAGTCTGGAAGTTACATATTAAATCAAAATAATAATTTTCAATTAAAACATAATCAATTAAACTACACCCCTTTGAAGAATTAAAGGTAAATTGACCTTCCCTGTCAGAATCAACTCTGCCATTAATTATACGTAATCCAGTCGTTTTACAACACAAAATCAGATTTCTTCCATACTGGTTTACAGTATTATCTAGGTTTCTACGTATTTCTAGAATGTCACCTGTGTCAGGTACATATTCTATCGATTATTGGATAATCTCTTGTGATTTGTTACATAATTTATCATGTTTAATAAAGTCATCAAGTGTTGATGTTCGGCTATTAAAATCACCCGTGGCGATAACAATATTATCTTGGTTTTGATATTTACATACAAACTGTTCAAAAGAGTCAAATATATCAATATTATGTTTATTATAATATATGCTACTTATGGGCGGAAAATAACAAATAATAAGAATATAATTTTTTACAGTTTGCGTGATTTGTAAACATCCCAAACATAGAAGTATCTCTTGATTTCAAACAATCACAATTCCAATCATACTCATGACAACGTTGACAAAACACAGATGTACAAGATTTCTTACCATGTCCATGTTGCTTGCACCTGTAACATCTAAAATCTGGGCAATCAGCAATCATGTGACCAGGCTGTAGACAAGAAAAGCAAACCTTCTCTTGGTCATTGTAGCGAACAGAATACGACGTCACTCGGCAAATCTCGACAGATTTCGGTGCCCTACATCTAGACTCGGCTGTATGATGAGTTCCGCCATTTTGGAACTATTTTAAAGGATCCAGATAAAACAATGGCTGCCCCCATAGAGATTATATCAACAAACTAACAATGGCTGCCCCCATAGACATTATATCTAGAAAAGACGCCAGTTTGGGACCTTTTTTTGTAAAACTGCACGTTTTCGTGTTAAAGTAAATCGGCAGTTGACTAGCCGCATCGCAAATGTATGGTCGTAGGTACATATCACTTACTATCATACATCCGAGTCTAGAGGGTACCGTAATCTGTCGAGGTTTGCCGAATGAATACGACGTACCACCATAAACAGTCGCATAGGGTAAACTTGCGACTTCCGGAGGAAAGTTCACTTTTAGAAACCTTGTTCCGTCATATTTCTTCTTACCATTCACATCAATGGTTTTCCTAGTAATAGGACCCACTGGATTCACTCCCCATAATTTAAGTTTTGCCAATATTTCACTGTCTAATATATAGACTGGAATGTTCATGAAGGAAACCACCTTTATTCTTGAATCTATGAATTTACAATGCAACCCCCCCTGCTTCTGTTTCTAAACCATTGGAAAAGATGTTTAATTTAGTAGAGGTAGCAGGTCTGCTTGAGAGCTCCGTGAATTTTATTTTTTTTGCTTCGAATCCTTTTAGTTTTAGCCTTTTTTTTAGTATTTTTTATGCCATTATTTACGCCCCAATGAGTGTTTTAAAGCGTTAAATTTTTGCCTGTTTGGGTGTCTACACGAGGTATGCGGTTGGCGCCATTTTTAAAAAATCAACAGCACGGATTCAAAATGTATGTAGAGTTCCAGTCATGATTATCGGCGATTGAGAGAGATTTAAAAAGATCATATGGTTCAACAACAAGACTTGTAAAGTTATTTTACACGAAAAGAAACAGATTATGATGACTACTACGGCCAGGTAAGACTAGTTCAGCTGTGGAACACCAAAGTCAATATGTATGTACTGTAGCCGCAGGCTATCTAATTCATTCTTTTTCTTTTGACATACTGGCTTATTTGACATACTGGCTTTTGTGCTGGTTAGATCAGAACATTATTGTATAAACATTCCTAGCCAAGTTTTTTGACTTAGCTACCGTACTAAGTTAGCCATCATCAGTTACAGTATTTATTCCTAATTCGAATAAGAGTTAATGTTAATAATAGTTAGCCATCGTCAGTTACAGTTACAGCATTTATTCCTAATTCCTAATTCGAGAATAAGACTTTAAAATAAAGTTAATAATAATTGAATAAAATGGCGTCAAATGATATTTCTAAATCTGGTAAAAGATACCGTCCTGATAACAAAGAAGCTATACAGTGCCCAACCTGTGAGATAGACCTTGAGGATGTTGATTTAGCCTTGCAGTGTGAGATGTGCTCCCAATATTTTTGCCTTACATGCTCAAAAGTAAGTCGACAGACTTATGATGTTCTTAAACAAGATGATTTTGCCAATCTTATATGGACATGTAAAGTTTGTAAGATAAACTTCCCTAAATTTAGTTCCATAAATCAAAGTTTAAAACAAATTGATACAGACAACAAAGAGAGGCTAAGAGCGGTTGAAGACAAAATGGACCAACTTACATTGGATGTTCCTAAACAGGTAAAGGCATGTGTACACGACATGAAAAACGAAGTCAAACAAGAACTATCAAATGAACTTGCGAATGATCTCTCTTCGTATATTAATGAACAAATTGCAGAAAATAATGAAAGACGTAGACGTGAGGCAAACATTATAATATTTAATCTACCAGAATCAAAGGCAGATAATCCAGACCAGAGAAAAACGGAAGATGAAGGAAGCTTATGAAAAGTTCTTGACGCCATAAATTCACCGCAAGTGGACTTTACCAATATTATTAGGATTGGAATCAGACAACAAAATAAAACCAGACCAGTGCCGACAGAAGAGGGATATTTGATGCCTGTAGAGACAACAGGGACAAGCTATCCCACCATAAACTATACAGTGATGTAATAATCACAAGAGACTACACACCCAAACAAAGAGAAGAGAACAAGTATCTTCGAGAGGAAGTAAGACAAAGAAGAGAAGCCGGGGAGAGGGTAAAAATTAGAGGCGACAAAATCGTACCTGATGTGAATTTAAGAACAACCGAAACAGGGAAGACTTCGAACATCGAATTGTCTATACGTCCACAGTCTCAAGCACCTTATGGGAGAAGAAATCCTCATCTAGATTCGTCAAGACCACCCAGTTCCACTCCAAAACCATCGTCTTCCTTCGTCAGCATTAGAACGAAACGTACAAATTCTCCCATCAGTACACCTAGAAGAATTATCTCATACAAGGCAAGACAAAATGTTTTAAGTGACTCTATGGTCACCGACGACGAGACGATAATTTATTCTCAAGAAGATGAGAACGAGATGACACATCCATAGGGGTTTAGTTTTAAAAAGCACAACTTCACTGTAAATACTAGCACTGAAGAAATTACGTTTTTATATAGCAATGTTGATAGTTTGTTAAATAAAAGAAAAGAATTGGAGCTACTAATAGAGAATCATAACCCTTCTATTGTCGCATTATGTGAATTCCTGCCGAAGAACAATCCGAAAGACTTAAGTGAGTGCGAGTTCGCTATAGAAAACTATGATATGTTTTACAATAAACTAGATCAAGGTAGAGGAGTAATTATCTACACGCATACTAACCTGCATGCTGAAGTAGAAGACACAATTAAAGGAAGCTTTGAAGAAATGGTTTGGTGTAAACTATCCATAAAGCAGGGAATGGAAATGATAGTAGGTTGTATCTATCGCAGTCCATCTAGTAGTATCGTCAACTCATCAAATCTTAACCATGTTTTGAGAGAAATAACTTTGAGATACCCCCAAGTTTTGATAGTTGGCGATTTCAATTATAGGGACATCGATTGGAAAAAAGAAACTACCACTACACAGCCAGGTTCACCTTATTATGAGTTTTTAGAAAATGTCAAAGATTGCTATCTTATCCAACATGTGACAGACTACACTCGCTACCGTCATCATGAAACTCCATCTACATTAGATCTTGTGTTTACTAAAAATGAAGAAGATATTAATGATATATTAGTCATGGAACCATTAGGGAAAAGCGACCATGTCACCTTAAAGATAACGTTGAACCTTAATATATCCAAGGATTTGACCACAGAAACAATCAAGTACAGGTACTAGTACTACAGAGGAAATTATGAAGATATGAAACGGGAAATTACTTCGAAGTTGAATGACTTGAAAGATTCAGATACAATAGACACTTGGGAATGGATCCTGGAGACGTTAAATCTCAGTATTAAACGCCATATTCCTGTCTTTAAACCAAGGCAGAAACCTAGAAAATTATGGTACACGGCTACAGTGATGAAAGCACTTAAAAAGAAAAGAAAATGTTGGTATAAATACAGAAGAAATCAAACAAGTGGAAATTACGAAGAATATAGAATAGCCAGAAACCATGCAACTAGTCTTCAAAAAACTGCCCATAAAGAATTCGAAAGGAATGTTGCTGCAGACGTGAAAGACAATCCAAAAAGCTTCTGGAAATATGTCAGATCAAAGACCAAAAAAAGAGTTGGAATAAGCAAAATAGAGAAAGAAGATGGAGCATTACTTTACAGTAACTTGGAGAAGGCTGTGGAACTGAATAATTTCTTTTCTGGGTTTTTTTCGAAAGAAAATACGAAGAATTTACCGACAATTCTAACCACATCAACACCCATCCTAGATGACATAGAACTATCGCCAGGCGTAGTTCATCGTAAACTAGAAAAACTCAATACAACAAAATCCCCGGGACCTGATAATTTGCACCCTAAAGTACTAAAAGAACTGGCTGAGGTCTTGAAATTACCAATATCCAAGTTATTCAGGAAATCGATTGATGAAGGAGTCTTACCAGACCACTGGAAAACAGCTAACATCACACCACCATACAAACAAGGTAGTAAGAAGAAAGCCTGCAACTATCGACCAATAAGCCTCACAAGTATCGTTGTCAAAATACTAGAATCAATAATGAGAGATGCCATCATGAACCACTTAGACTCCAACAACATTTTATGTAAAGAGCAGTACGGATTCAGAGCGGGTGGAACAACAACCTTGCAACTCCTTGAGGTGATGGACTACATCACAGAAGCAGTAGATCGTAATATACCTATTGACATCATCTATTTTGATTTCCAAAAGGCTTTTGACAAAGTCCCACACAAGCGTCTTCTAATTAAACTAAAATCGATTGGAATTGGTGGCAAAATCCTTACATGGATAGAATCCTTTCTCAGTCAGAGAAAGCAACGAGTTGTGATCAACAACCAAGCCTTGGCGTGGGGGAGAGAGAGCGGTGTGCCACAAGGAAGCGTGCTAGGACCGATCCTATTTCTGATTTATATTAATGATATTCCGGAGGCTGTTGAATCCGTGGTCAAACTTTTTGCTGATGACACGAAGTTATTTGGTCATAGTGGAACCTTACTGGAATCCAACACCATTCAGAGAGATATCGATCAACTTGTGGATTGGGCAAATACATGGCAACTCCATTTCAACCAACAAAAATGTAAGTCACTGCATTTCGGCCACAACAACAATAATAGGAGATATGAGATGGAAGTAAACAACCAATCTATAGAAATAAGTCAAGTTAATACTGAAAAAGATCTAGGTGTAATTTTCCAGAATAATTTGAAATTCAATGACCACATTGCGACCAAAGTAAAAAAAGCCAACCGCCTTTTGGGATTAATTCGACGTACCTTCACTGGAATAACCAAAGAAATGTTCATACAGTTATATAAATCTCTAATTCGACCTCATCTAGAATATGCTGTGTCAGTATGGTGTCCCATACTTAAGAAAGACGTTAGAGCAGTTGAAAATGTACAACGTAGAGCGACTAAACTACTGAAAGGACTAAAAAATCTAGATTATAAACAACGCTTGTTAAGCCTAGGTTTGCCCTCGTTGGAATATAGAAGGAAACGATATGATGTCATCCAAGTCTACAGGATCCTGCAAGGTAAAGATATTGTTGTTAATGAAGAAATGTTAAAAATAACCACAGAGAAGAGAACAAGAGGGCACAACTTTAAATTAGAAAAGCGTCATTCTAGACTAGACATACGAAAAAATAATTTCTCAGTCAGAGTCATAAACAATTGGAACTCATTACCATATCACGTTGTCAATTCTGTAACTCTGAACCAATTCAAATCAAACCTGAACCAATTCTGGAAAAATGAAGAAACCCAGTTCAACCCAAGTTGCTATTAGCAAAACTCTTGATAATAATAGTTTTAGACCAAACACTTTGAGAAAAAATTAATTAATTAAACTAAATTTATAATTAAATGTGTTGAGGACAGTTCTAGCTCAATCATGCGCAAACCTACCAATGCTAGAAGAAATAAAGGTGGTCAACAAGCCATATAGGCTTAATGGTAGACCGAAGAAAAGGTATAAAAGGTATAAAAGGTATATAGTCAAAGTTTCTACAAGATCATGATTAATAAGAGTCACATCATAGGAGTCCACAAATGGGACACACGCAAGGACACAGTCAGATCCAAGTGAATCTTCTACTATTTCAATTATTTCTGTAGCACGGATTTTCTTAACATCATTCACAAACACTTTAACAGTATTTCTTTTCACTAGCATGGTAAAGTCAATAAGGTCAGAAGTCATGACCGAAGTGCTTGACCCCGACATTTTGAAAGTTCACAAATGGCTGTGAAAACAGCCGGGGTACAAATGCCCCTGCAGCCTACCTGTGACACTCTATATAAAAAATCGTATGTCCAAAAAGACACTAATCACTTGGTATTTCCAAATCTCCAACCATCAGCTTGGAAACCAAAAAATTACCTCGATTATCAACGATTTGTGGAGACAGATATACAAAACATCTTTTCCCCATAAAGAGTCAACCGGAAGGCAAAATAGTGTAATGGCAAAATAGTGTAATCAGCATATGGACTGTTCACCGTGTACAAAATACACGACAGTGGTAACAGGTGTCCGGAAGAGTAAGCTTACCCTGCTGGCATGCCACACCCGCAATAGCTGCATCCAATCTATTAAGCGAAATATCGGTAAAATAGCGTGATTGGCCAATGAACTATCGGTATGCAAAATACACGTGATGAACAGTGTTAACAACGTAGTAGACCTATATTATCAGGGATATAGTATACCCGTCAATGAAATATATAAAAAAATAATAGTCGAAAGAGACATGCCATATTTACCAATCAAATCAATATGACGGCCATAAAACTTTTTAAAGGTTTTAATAAGTTTAGTTCCAAGAAATGTTAATGGCGGAGAAATCGGATTTAACGTCCACTTGACACAAACTTTAATTAATGTAGGTCATTTCGGGACTAATATAGTTTAATATAATTTCAATAAATCGCTTGCCAGTAGGGGTCTATAGCAGTGGGTGGAAACTGGAGGACCCGGAGAAAACACATGAGGTTGGACAGGCGATCTTATCTCTTGTCACGTACAACTGGAGATTCAAAAAAACGCAAGTTGACTCAATAACAGGCTTTGTGATACAGCACGCATGTGCTAACCATTCTGCCATCCAACCTCTTTTAAAGGAGCTAAATCACTACAAAGTATTTATTGCAAATGCTCTCAAGATAAGAATGTAGCGATGGAATATCTTTACCCTCGTTCTTTATGGCGGGGTATCGGGTTCAAAATGCGATCTAGAGTAAAAAGTAGAAAATCAAAAGTCAAAAGAGAAAATTGTTATCCGAAACGGACATTTTCGCGTGGGAAACATATACCGCTGTTTTATTTTCAACCCAATACGTCCACCTTTTCAACTTTAGGTCGTAAATATTCTACTTTCAACAATAGAAATTCTACTTTCAATAATCAATTTTTGACATTCGACATTCAACTTCAGATTTTCTACTCGAGATTTTCTGTTCAAGATTTTCTCCATGCATATAACGGAAATGAATTTGATCACGTGACTATTTCTGCATGTCATTAATATACGGTATTTTCCCGGAAAAAATAAACGATTGGGCTGGAGTCAGCGGACGATACTCTGAGCGGACGTTTTGTGACCTTGGCCCTCATCTTCGAAAGCTGCGGTTAACAAAACACAATGTTTAGCCGTTTAAGTGAGCGTACCAAATGAATAACAACTGTCCGCACTACTGGAGAGAGAAAGAGAGAAATGGGGTTTAACGTCCACACAACTAGGTCATTTCGGGACTAACGTATGGTTTATAATTTTATTTCAATAATTCGCTTACGCGTAGGGGTCTTTAGCAGTGGGAGGAAACCGGAGTGCCCGGAGGAAACCCACGAGGTTGAGAAGGCGCCCCTACCCCATGCCACATACGCTCACACCAGGGCTCGAAACTACAGCCGCAAGCCAGAGGTGGCCGGCCAGCTAAATGTCGAATGTCCGCACTACTAATCTATTTAAACCACTGAAGACACATAATAATTGGCACGAAATGAAACAGTCTTTATCCCCCATTCCTTCAGCACGATAGATTATTTCGGAAAGTCATTGGAACACACCGCAAATGTGGTCGAATTAATTACCGGTATCGACCCAAATCCACCCAAATCTACCAAAATCCACCCAAATCTACCTAAATCCACCCAAACCCACCATTATTTCAAATTATAAAACATTAATATATATCGATATTTGCCAAATTGTCATATTTAATTTACAGTCGTAACGTTTTTATGTCAAAATACCCCTCAAAATGCGATTACCGAGCAAGTTTGGAAGTAGTAACAAAAGACATAACTCGTTTATTGCACGTTTTAAGTAGTAACCAAGGGACATAACTCTTTTATTGCACGAAATCGCTTGTTTGGAAATTGCATTTTTAGGGATATTTTTGAAACAAAAGTCGTACGATTTTAAATTAAAAATGCAAATTTGGCCTAAAGAACAGTATTTTATCAAATATAGATATAAATTACAATGTTACAAAATAATAACATCAAATATCAGTTCATATGCAGAAAGGTGAGTATGGCCCGTAGTATATGGGATCTATAATTCAAGTACGTTTTAAAAATAGAAATAATGAAGTAAAAAATACGGTCTTCGTGTTATTATTAACTTCATATATATAGGAAAGTTGTCTCAAATATTTCCAGTCGTTACCTTAAGTACAATTAGTACAAAAAAATAATCTAATATCAGCTCATACGACACTGCTTAATAAAACAATAGCCAAACCTTCTACCGGAAGTAACTAAAAGTAAGTAGACGTCGTGCTTGCAATGTACAACATAAGTCACCGTCCAATGACAGATACTGCAGAGTCAGTTATCCATATTATATACGATCTATTGTTTTGTAAACCGCAACTTTCGAAGATCAGGGTCTAGGTCATAAAACGTCCGCTCAGAGTATCGTCTGTTGACTTCAACCCAATCGTTTATTTTTCCGGGAAAATACCGTACTTTAATGACATGCAGAAATAGTCACGTGATCAAATTTACTTCCGTAATATGCATGGAGAAAACCTGAGCAGAAAATCTCGAGTAGAAAATCTGAAGTTGAAAGTCGAATGTCAAAAATGGATTATTGAAAGTAGAAATTCTGTTGTTTATAGTTGAAAAGGTGGACGTATAGGTTGAAAAGTACGAGCGGTAATATGTTTCCCACACGAAAAGGTCCATTTCGGATAAGAATTTTCTCTTTTTACTTTTGATTTTCTATTTTTTACTCTAGATCGCATTTTGAACCCGATACCCCGCCATAGTACTTAATAATAATAATAAACTTTATTCTCATAAACTATAGTACACAGTTATAGAGAAACATAGAAATATAATATCATATATAATTACGTGCATGTGCGAACAACTGAACAAAGATAACTAAATTATCTAGGAGGACTGACTTTCACATTTATAAGTTTTATAAATTTACATAGTTTTTCCAAGGTGACAGTATTTGAGGTATTAAACAACTGATTAAACTTATAAATATTAGGGTTTGAACAACAGAAACGAGGTAAATATTTCTTTCTTTCGGAACCAAATGCATTACATTATATTATATAATGGAATTCGTCACCAATTTCCCCTAAGTCACAAAGATGGCATGTCCTGTCTTGTCGCGCAACGTCGTGCCATCTTCCCTGTTCTTCGAGTCCCTTGTTACAAATTTGGCTGAAGCGCCTTATTGTACACGATTCGTGTACCAATGGCAGAGCCTTATATATAGAGAGTCTTGCCAACTGACGTCGTGGGCGTCATTTTGTTACCCATTCTAACGTTGCAGATGAAGCCACAGAACAGCGTTAGACCGATTTATATGTTTTAGATTTGCTCAAATGCATTTTTATGTTCACTCAAGTGTACTGGTAGACAATAATTTTAATAAATCAATTAATCACAATATGTAAATTTTATTGACAATATTTATTTTTCATCTTTTTAACATTAAAAACACCACAATAATCCAATATATCGTTTGACTAAAGGTTAAATCGAAAGTATTGAATAATGATTACCTTTGAAATTAGAAACTAAATTTTTATTTTATTTTTTAGGGTTGTTTCCGATAAAAAAAATGACATTAAAAATACCTCAATGATCCAATATAGGCTATCGTTTGACTAGGGTCAAAAGTATCGAATAATGAATGATTACCTCTGATATTAGAACTAATTTTATATTTCATTTTTATCGTATGATTTATCCTGCGCCGAAGGAGAGAGCTAGAGAGAGAATTACGGGTTTAACGTCCACTCGTCACAAACCAGGTGACTCTATTCCATGTCACTTACAACTGGGGATTCGAAACCACGCCCTCACTCAATGACAAGCTTTATGATACACGTGCTTTACCATTCCGCCCCCCCCCCCTCCCGGCGCCGAAGAAAGAAGGTGAAGAGCTCAAAACCATCATTGTGAAACTGTGTTATTTGTAAACACGTCAGTTATACTATAGTAGTTGTGCCTTTTGCTAATTAGAAATCTTTCGTATTTAATCCTTAATTTGGTGTTCGTGTGAACTGACACGTGTGCTTTAGATCATAAGGTCTGTCATTTCATCAAACAACAAAGATTTTACCCGACAAAGAGTATGGTCGCCTGTCCGACCTCGTGGGTTTTCTACTGGTCCTCCAGATTCCTTCCATTGCTAAAGACAACTACGCACGGGCGAATTATTAAAGGTCTACGTTAGCTCTCTCTCTCTCTCTCTCTCTCTCTCTCTCCCTCTGTCCGTGGGAACAAATCCGAGGTAGTTGTTGGCATACTATTTAGCCTTTTAATCAAAATTGCAGGAAAACGAAATTCAAACTTCGACTCCCCACAAAGACCAGAAAAGGAATAATGTAAATCTTAATAAAAACAAGTTTTTCATACTGAACGGCTTAATCCGAATAACTAATAATAATGACTTCTGACAGTTCTGCATAAAATATATATAGTCAGGTGGGAACTTTGCTAGGCCTACACTGTGTGTCTCAAGCATAACAAATTGTTATAAAGACTCACTCCTGGATGGAGATATCAAACATAAAAAAATATAAAAAAATGACTATATCTAATAAGTTTAAATCGAAAAACATACGAACTAAGCCAGGTCCGTAGTCCAGATACTAACTAATTACTTTAGGCCTAAACTGTGTCAAACTCAAAAGTGTTATTCCAAAGTACATAATTTTTTTCTCGAAAATTCACTCATGAATGAATTCATTAAACATATACAAATTAACCCAAACCGCAACAATTTATGCCATACAGACGAAATTTTAATCGAAAAAAAAACATCTACAGTACCGGGTACTTAACTAAGGCTAGGCCTATGTCAAAGTGGCTTTTTCAAATTCATAACAATCATAAAAATAAAAAAAAATAATAACAAATGACGTGAATATGTCATTAGGTTCGGAAATTCTTCAAACTACAATAAGAATCTAGGGTCGCTTGAAATCATTAAAAACACGAATGGCAGGCTACTATCCTAGTATATGTAGCCTACTTTTGCTAAATTAATTAACGGGCGGAACAATTTTTACCAGATTTTCCTGAATCGACCCTTTTTGCATATTTGTAAAACCTGTGCATATAAATCTCTTTGCCCATCTCTTGTGTGGCATTTCACATCCACACAACAGACTAATTATGTCATTTAAAATAGGTCAAAGTATAGGCTACTATACATGCGATTCTTATGGATTTATGTCCGTGTAACAGTGCATTGAAACTAAAACTGATATTTTGATCGGTACGGGTTTTGTTACCCTGTGTAACGACAGACTTAAATAATATGAAATCACAATTTAATCGTTTTATTGAGTGTCATTTCAATCGTTATGCAGTAATATTTAGTTAAAAATTTAACGCTTCATTGATTAGGAAGTAAGCTAGAGTTTATCATTAAAACTGAAATATATTTTTTGTCTTTGTGATAAAGCTTTATATAACGAGAAAAAGATATCATCCATGCGTGTCAGGTTGAATAAAGGAGTCATTTTAACATATACATAACTATATGTTTCCTATAAAAGCCACAAGTCGTGCGTTTCAATTGAAAATATTTGAGGATGTAGATTTATTTTCCATTAAAAAATCAAAGATCTTCTTCTTCTGAGGGGGTTTAACGTCCACTTCCACCTAGGGTGATATCGTAGACAATTGTTTCCTAAGGAAACTTGCCAGAGGCGGCCACATGTGAGGCCAGGTCCGGTGTAATCTAAACGAGACATAGTGTCTCTGCAGGGAGCGCCCAAGGTTTCATCCAAATGAAGCGTCCGGGTATGGTTGGAGAAAAGTGGTGGCGAGCGGGCGTTAATCTTGCCCGCTTTGCCATAATGCCAGGATACATGGGTAGAAGGGCCTGTCAGTACGGGGGGCCCGAGGGCCCAGCCCGTGTCGGCCCCTTTCAAAATAAGAGATGGTTGGGTGGTTAAGAGGCCCAATGGGCTCACCTCCTGACCTATCTCAATGGAAACTAAGTAATAAGGTAGTTGTCATTACCGATCCAGGTAGTACCAGCAGCAAATAAATTATCATTCTCCAGCCAAGCGTCAAAACGGTCCCATGGTGTAAGACCTCCCTTCACGTAGGGTGGTCCGTCTCCCGATATCCCTCGGGTGATCACTTGTGGATCCCGGCCGTCGGGTCCTGGGGTAAGCCCCCAAAACTTCACAGAGTAGAACACTCTTTTTGGTGTATGACCTCCCTCCACGTTGGGGGGTCCGTCTCCCGTTGTCCCTCAGGATGATCACTTATGGATCCCGTCCGTTGGGTTTCGAGGATGGGCCTCGAGTCGTCACTGAGTAGAACACTCTATTCGTTTCAATGGGGTCACACAATCATGTCATGGATACCTATCTCAAACACGAAATCATAGATTAACTCAAAGATCTCGTGTTTGCTCACTCTTGGATAGAGTAAGTTAGGAACACTAAGGACCATGTTAAGGGTGCTCAGTTTATCCGTGAGAGCAGGGCTCACACTGTCGGTCGCCAAAGTCGCAATTTGCGAAAAAATTAAGGAAGTGGCGATTACATTTTCTAATTGGCGATAACTTTGGCGATAAAGTTTTAAGGTACTGCGATTCTTTTTTAGACTTGGCGAAAAAAATCCTTAAAATTCTAATCGTATTTATCCTTGACCATAGCGGCATACTATAAATCAATCAACTTGCTGATAATCCCGAACATGTCATAAGTAAAACTAAACAATTGTCTGGGAATAATGGTTTCAACTGATTGATAATTGCCGATATCTAAGCAGTACTCATCATATTAATTAACATTAACAAATAGATTAGCGGTGACTATTGATGTTGCGTGATTAAAACAAAGGGAAGTAATCAAAATGGCAGACCGTTGCCCTACAACTCTTTTCAAAGAGAGTTACATATTTTAATAGTTGAATTTCGTTTACTATATAACTGTATGGCTAATTGGAAATTATTATTTCAAATTATATTATCACCTTGTGTCGCAACGAAAGAGCGAGTTAAATAGTGAAGATTCTGGAGTGAGAAAACTGTCAGCGTTTTTTTCCTTACCTCGGCAAGTTTTCTAAAGTTAACGAAGACTCTGTCGTCTAGACGAAATGAAATTAGCACTACGGTTAATGATTCAGATGCTGATACCGTGACGGTACCCGAAATCAGCAATATTATATCTATTGTACACGCGAAACGAAAATTCAAAGAAAACTGGAAATTTGTCAAAACTTGGCTGAGATTTGACGTATTCATACGTATGCAAAAAATGTTTTGTTCAATATGTGAAAATTCGAAAGTCAGCAAGGTATTTTTTTTTCAAACCCGATCTCCATAAATCCTTTTGGGATTGGGCTAATGTGAAGCAAGAATCATTTTGTAAATTGTAAATATATTGTTGTTTAAGAATGTACAAGAAATAAAATTGTTTTATATAATTGCAATATGTGTTGTTTTTATCATATATTTTTGGCGGATAAAATATTTAAGTTGGCGGAAAAAAAATTTCATCATTGCTTTACATAAAAATTAGAATCCATTTTTGCGGAAAAAAATTGAAAGCCAGCGTGAGCCCTGCGTGAGAGGTTTCCGCTCGGCTGTGAAGCGACTAAGATATGTGCTGGCGAGACGTCCGTGCCACAACTGCACCTTATAGGCTTGTAGGTACGATGTCTTAACGTCTCTTTTACCTTCAGCTTTGTTATCAGCCGGCAGATTCTCCTGCGGGGATGGTTGACAACAAACTTGGCGATTAAGGATTCATTACTTCTGAATCTGTATGTGTTGAGTTCCACGAGGGAATTCTCCCATTCCGATCTGACGCGGAGCCCAACCATACTTTTGACTTCGTACAAGCTATAAGGGAGATCGACACTAGGTTCATCCAGCTGTGACCCCTTAAGGGCGAGTCTGTCCGCCTCTTCGTTTCCCCTTAGGTCCACATGCGAAGGGACCCACGTAAGTACTATCTGGCTGCCTTTTGCCAAAGCCACCTCGTACGCCTGATATATCTGGGTCAGCAGTTCGGGACGGGCGTCCGACCTCTGGTTCCTTATAGATTCTAGACTACTTAGAGAGTCGCTGAGGACGGCATATTTAGATTTCCTTTGGCTGGATATCCACACTACGGCTTCCTTGATCGCGTACATTTCCGAGGTGTACACAGAGCACATGTTTGGCAGTCTATTTGCTACCTGTAACTCCTTCCCCGGGGTGTAAATCCCGAAGCCCGTCGTACCGTTTTCGGGGTTGTGCGATCCGTCCGTGTATATGTGAGTCCA
This sequence comes from Patella pellucida, assembly GCA_917208275.1. Classification (NCBI taxonomy): domain Eukaryota; kingdom Metazoa; phylum Mollusca; class Gastropoda; family Patellidae; genus Patella; species Patella pellucida. Next base: position 32,234,452 of record OU795041.1, on the reverse strand, counting down.
ATTAGACCAGTTATCTTCGATGTGAGCTAACGAGAGAAATTTGGCCGCCTGTGGGTTGTTCCCTTTATCCACCTTCAGTACGAGGGAGGTATCGACCGGGGGTACTGGAAGGGTCCAAGGTGCCCTACACGTATCCTCTACACCGTGTATGATGAACTTATCGAGGCCATAATCTCTGACCATTTTGCCAACTACCTGACCGTACGACTTTTTGGTGTCGTCCTTAGATGCTCTAAACTTTGAGATCTCTTGGGAGGCAGGACACCTTTTTCCCAATCGGGTTAGTTTAGCCCAATGTCCTAGGGTCAACTGTTTCCTTCGTAGTGACAGAGGGAGTTCACCTACTTCCTGTAGTAACGACTCGCGCTTGACTCCCATGCCACAGCCTGTGGCAACGCAGAGGGCCTTATACTGGATGGTGTCAAGCGATTTTAGTGTGCCGGGTTTTGCATTTAAGAAGGCCATAGAACCAAGTTGCTTAAGAACTCAGTGATTAGTTCTCATAGGTTCATTGGTTCGCTGAAACACAGTACCGAACAAATTCCGACTTTCCGGTGCTCCGGAAGGCTCGCACTCATTTTTTTAGATAGTAAATAAAAAAAAAACATAGGTTGAATGTCACCTTGAGCTCGATATTCATGGATAGAAACGTGTTATAAAAGGATCCCATTAGAACGTAATGGGCGGGGGGGGGGGGTCTCACTTTGCCAGCAGCTGTTGTCTTCGGTGTAAAATTTTTTAGATAGTAAATAAAAAAACCCTAGGTTGAATGTCACCTTGAGCTCGATATTCATGGATAGAAACGTGTTATAAAAGGATCCCATTAGAACGTAATGGGGGGGGGGGTGTTCTCACTTTGCCAGCAGCTTTTGTCTTCGGTGTAAAATCATTGGACCAGTACTAATAAGAGAAACAATGGTGTAACACCTCTAGTCTTTTTCATATCAATGGGAACATCTCACTGTGACCCTGCTATTGTTCTCATAGGGGGATTAATCCAGTAGACATGGTACAAGGGTTAATCAGCGAAATGGAGGTATGAGATATGTTGTTGACGTTTGGGAAAGTAGACGAGGGAGTGTAGGGAGTGATAGTTAGGTGTATTATGAATGGTTAGAGTGGCTGTGGTGTTACGGTGAAATACTATGCCGCCACCGTAACACCACAGCTTTATGATTTGTTAGACAGGAGTGATGTAATAAGTGCGACATTAATAAATAACATATTTCTGATTTTATTGTCTCTTTTCCCACTTGCACTGGTTGTACGCCATTTTGAAACTAGCTGACGAAGACAGGTCGGGCGGCTTTTGCTCGACTCCGGGCTGCTCTGTCAGTATCTAACAAACGCATTTAGTTCGCGTACAACTTTTAACGAGAGTTGCCAGGCAACGAAACATACGCCCACAGCATCTAAATCGTCCGGGCAGTAAACAAGGCTTGTCGCATATTTTACTTTTTTCGTTAATGAAACATTTATAATACACTAAAATATGATTATTAAAGTCAATCGGTTATTAACTTTAGCCTCTAGAGGGTCCACAAGATTTTTTGAAGTGATCAAGGGCCATAACTCTGACAGTAATTATCGGAAATTGCTGAAAATCAACGGGCTTCTTCGTCACATGACCTAAACTCTGTGTATAAATTTAAAGTCAATCGGATATTAACTTTGGCCTCTAGAGCATTCACAAGAATTTACCAAGCGATCAAGGGCCATAACTCTGACAGTAATTATCGGACATTGCTAAAAATCAATAGGATTCTTCACTTCATGACCTTAAACACTGTGTATAAATTGAAAGTCAATCGGATATTAACTTAGGCCTCTAGAGCATCCACAAGAATTTTTGAAGTGATCAAGGGCCATAACTCAAACAGCAATTATCGGAAATCGCTGAAAATCAATAGACTTCTTCGTCTCATGACCTTAAACACCGTGTATAAATTTAAAATCAATCGGTTATTAACTTTAGCCTCTAGAGCGTCCACAAGATTGTTTGAAGTGATGAAGGGCCATAACTCTGACAGTAATTATCGGAAATTGCTAAAAATCAATAGGCTTCTTTGTCTCATGACCTTAAACAACGGGGGGATCACGGTGGATAAGGCGCTGGTTCGCTAGCCTGGAGGTCGAGTGTTCGATCCCTGCATTGGCCGAGAAAGTTCATCTCGATTTTCCGACGTGATTTCCCCTTGTCAGTGATGCAGAAGGAGGGCTTGACAAGGACAGCTGCCTAGTCGTTCGGATGGGACGGAAAACCAAGGTCCCGTGTACACATTGGAGTGCACGTAAAAGATCCCTTGGCAGTTGGAATTCGATATGAGAGTAGGCTGTAGCGCCGCTGCCCGGGCAAAATTTCCCTCATGGCACACTGTATGACGTATGCCCGTCTTCAATTAGCTCAGGTTAAGTGCATAACAGTAGGACGTTAAACCCCATTTTATTCATTTCCTTAAACACCGTGTATAAATTTAAAGTCAATTGGATATTAACTTTAGCCTCTGGAGCGTCCACAAGCAATTGTGGACGTCGGACCGACGGACGGACCGCACTTACTACACTCGTCACTAATAATAATAATAATAATCACGCCATTTTACAAGGGTAGCAAATTAGGCCTGAGGCCTTTTTCCAATTTGGCCCTTGGCACAGATCGTGCGAATGTTTTCGATCATTACTGCAGGAAGAAACCGAAGAACTCGGGGGGGAAAGTTCATGCCCTGGGCTGGGATTGAACCCTCGTTGCATTGGTAAGAAGCCGCCTCTCTTTTTATTCTTGTAAAATGTTTATTCACAGAAAAGTATATGTATACAAGATAGATTTTACAACATTTCACAATTTCCAAATATGCAATTCATTTATATCTATTCGAAGTGTAAATTAAGAATTTTAAGTATATACAGGCAAAACTATAAAACATTAAAGTACAATACTAAGAACAAATATTTTTGATTCTTTATAAACTATATAGAATGAGAGTTGAGTATTTATAAAAGAGTAAAAAATAATAAAATATATTATTTGCAATTAAAATCTTTGCCTGTCATGTTCACACTTATAATACAGGAGAATTATACCGGTTTAAGTATGTCAGTAGCAATACTAAATTATGCTACTGGTTACTTATTATAAACCTCAACTTTATAAATATTGAACTATATACCGATTTAGACATAATTGATACCTATTGTGAGGAAGGAAACAGTTTTAGAATAAGAGCTTTGATATAATTTCTTAATAAACAGGTTGTTAATAGAGCTTTGAATATGGAGGTATTGGTGTGTTGTAACCACAGTGTCAGTCAGAAAAAAAGGTTTAAACTTAAAATATAGTATTTAATGTATCAGAATGTACTATATTTGGCGACTTTAATGCAAGATAAACATAGTATAAGCAAGAAAATTGTTTGTACTTAAGAAATTGTTGAGAAAATTTTATGTAAAGGTTTGCAATAGCAAATTCCAATGTTAAAATTTTTGAGAGGACTTGATAAACAGGATTACTATGGCTTATATAGGATAATTAGGGCTGGATAGTAAAGACTTAAACTACTGACCTAGACTCAGTGTTTACGTTTATATGACATAATAATTCAAGATAGCTGCTTTAGGAAACGAGTATTTTCTGTTAATATGATGTCACAAGAGAGATATTCTCGGTTTTAAAACCAGGTGAAGATTATTTTTACGTTATAGTAAATATGGGGACATGGGAGGGGTTTGTGAATTACATTTGAAACCTATTTTTTGTGGACAATGTCCAAGAATTGTCACTCAGAGAAGATTATGAATTGAAAGTGTTTGATTCCATTTTGTCTACAAATTATTATATTAATTAAGTTCTTTTTATTGTACACTATTATATTTGAGGTTAAAGTCATTAAAAATTGCACTATATTTATATGTTTAAGATTTATATTAAAGTTTGAGGCAATTATTGTCCTTGACACTGACTGGTCATATTGTCATTATGTAATGATATATTAATTATTTCAAAAAATTGCTATTTCTGAATATGGTTTAATGGATTTTTTGTTTTCGAAGTTAATAAACTATAATTAATCACTGGTCGTAAACTTATTATCGATCATTATGTTAATTTTGATTTTTGTAACACTATTTCACTGTAAGTTTGAAGTCACCAAATTGGTATGGTTAGGATGAAATAAAGGTAATGGGGTTTATATTCTCATAAAATGTGATATGGGGGAGGTTTTGCCTGGACAGCGGCACTACAGCCTACTCTTAAAATGATTATCAACTGAAACGGAATCTGTAACGTGTATGGCACGGTGTACACAGGACCCAAGCTGCTCTTCCCATGCGAATGACTAGGTATCTGTCTTGGCAGGTCTTTTGTCTTATGTCACTTTGACTTACAGGAGACCGTCAATAATGTATGGTACTATTAAAAATATTTATTATGTCTATCCGTTACATAAATTTTTTTCTCTGTTTATTACTTCGATACATATTTTTTCAATTAGAATTAGGTTTGAATTCACCATATATATAAGATTAAAGTTTAAATTATAGTTTGTTGTAAATTGACTGCATAGTGTTTTATAAAAAAAATGTTGTGATATCAAATATTATTAACAAATAAAAGGTTTTCAAAGGTGAAAGTTTTCGAGACCGTGCAGGGGTTGCCTTGATAACATGTTTCGAGAGGGGGGGGGAATAGGTATGCAGACCACTCGGACCAAAGACCACTCGGATCATAAAAAAGACCACTCGCACCAATTGATAGACCACTCGGACCAAGTGAAAAGACCACTCGGACCAAGCTAAAAGATCACTCGGACCAAGCTAAATAATTATTATTTGGGACTCGGTACTCGACATAAAGGACAGTTGGGACTTCTAAGAATTTATGTAGAAATAGTAATAACTTATCTTTTTTCGTTTTAGATGATGGCCGAAGACAGATTATGAATAATAATAAAGAAATGAAAACATTATTAGTTGTCTTTTATTTAAGTTTGTAACTCCTAACTTCGACTTTGAAAATGTATAGCGTCCCGAAACTTTTCGCTCATGGGCGCTGACATCTTGGAATTATGTTGTGTTTTGGTCAGGTCTATTTCAGATATACACAATCAATTATTTTAATGTATTTAGTGTGGGGATTGACTAATAGTTAATTTATTTCAGTTCTAAACAAAAATTAAATTTTTTATAGCAATTTCAACAAAATAGCCAAATTCTGGCTGGGATTACTGCGCAAAATGGCTAGTCACTGTGTACATGCGAAAAAAAAAGCCAGCCACGTCATAAATTTCGTCACGTTAGTTAGGTTTGAAGAAAATATTTATTAAGTTCATGACTTACACGTGGTTCGTAAAAGGCCCAAGCAAACGATAAAACATCAGTTGGGTTTACGGTTGTTTGATAATCATAGTTTCCCATAAAAGTTGTATAAATTTGTTAAAAACGAATAATATACTGAAAACGACATACACATAAACAAGCCCCTAGAAATTGTTAAAGTAAAAAAAGGCCAGAGTGTTATTGTCCCTTTAACGATAATCCGTGAGCTGTGCGTTGACGCATTCCTCGACAACTGGTCGTAGAATGCAATACCAATCGATAAATTATAGTGCGTTCAACAAAGGAAGGGTTTTTTTTCAGGAAAATTTAAGATCGTGGGTTGATTGGAATTATCCCGTTTAATTCACGAAAAAACATGAGCAGTCATCGGTCAATCAAACTCATTGACTATTTGAGAAAGAAAAAAAATGAAGTATTTTAATCACTACTCAGTTATAGTTGTTTTGTTAATTAATCTTATTTGATGGGCTTCCTTATCAGCAAATAACACGGGTGAGTACATAACACAATAGCAATGTCGTACACGCCATTGTGAAACTGAAAGTAGCTGACGAAGATAGTTACTGAGTTAGGACAGTTAGTTCGCGTACAACTTGAAAAAAGCGCATGTCAGTATAGTATTTCTGACATAATTGGTTATCGGTGACGTGAAAGCTGGTATTCTCGACTCAAAGCGATTAATCACGACTCAAAAGTATAGTTTATAAGCTACTTACTGTCTACAGTCGTCGCTAGGTTTCCTATAGTCATAAATGATTGTTTGTGGACGATTTACTACTCAGTAAGAAAGCCTGTGCCCAAAAAGAGTTCTCGTCTGTTATTATTAATATAATGACTTCCTCATGTGCGGCAGGTTCGTTTGTTTTTAAAAACACTGTTTTCCGTTCCAAAAAATAGAAAAGTAATTTTTTACCAGATGATCATGGTTTTTCACCGAGACTAGATAATTTATCTCGGTGTAAGGATATTATCGCTTAAGGACACGTTCATACACTGTTGAGAAAATAGTCCCATTGGTTTGCGTATCGGCAAATAATAGAATGGGAATAACCTCTGTACTGAAAATAACACTCAGGATCTATATAAACTTTCATCAAACACTCGATTTATAATTAGCGATACACAGGTACAGTGGCAAGAGTTAATGCTTCTCAGGCTAATACCTCAAAAGTACCTCCGCGCGAAAACCCAGATTTTGGTACATGCTAAAGAAAAAGAAATAGTGCCCGTGCGCGTGCCAGTAATAGGAAAACTAAGAGTTCGCGCATAAAAATGCACGAACGTACCAGGCGCGATGTCATCCAGCAAGGGGATTATTGAATACAATGGTGTTAAAGGTATAGTCTTATTTTTAAAAACTACTAGCATTAAACTCATTAACAACTTTATTCACAATAAATGTAACAACAAATAATGTAACAACAAATACATGTATCAAACATATTTCATAACCCTACTAAATGGGATATGGCGTCGGTGTATTCAATTGCACTTTTTACTCTGTACTTATACCCCAAATTTACTAAATTTTGACCGCTCTGAGAATTAGGAATAAACCATATCAATATCAACCACGTGTGACTTTACATTATAGTTTTATTAACAAATAATTTAGCTTGTTCATATATATTTTTCAAATCAATATTAACAAATTAATTTTGTATTGTACATTCAAAAGCATATAGTTTTTTTTCATATCAATATCAACCACGTGTGACTTTACATTAAAGTGTGTACATATATATTTTTCATATGAATATTAACTATACAAGTTATTTTTATTAACAAATTAATTTAGTATTGCACATGTATATTTAAAAGCCGACTAAATGTGATATCGAATTTCCGTATACATACAAAGTCTTCAAACCTGATAATGATCTTTGTTTTTCATCATGTATTCTTCTGTTTAATTCTATATATTTTCTTTCCTTTGGACGTGAAACGCCTCCATTTCCATTTTGTAAAATTTGTATGTCTGTGTAACCCTGTTCTGACTTTAGTAGTTCTATGAATCTAAAAATATTCGGATGGTTTGACGATACTTTCTTTAACTTTAAATGCCAACCTTCAGCATTGTTCGTTGTTCTTGCACCTTCAGTATAGAAATGGTTCCATAAGCTTATATCTACATCTTCGACCCACTGTTCTGTAATGTAGTCTGCAAATTCGCGAACCCCAGGAAAATACATATCTGCGTCTTCTAAGGCGTAAAACCAAAAGTCTTATAAGAACTAACGCGGCCGCTCGTTTTACAAAACTAGTCACTGAATTGTTCTCACCTTACAGTTTCTGTAAACCATGTTTCTGGGCATTTCTCCAGATAGCCTGTCGGAAATGAAACATACAACCTTTAAGGGTACAGTTAAAATCTAGACGAACTGCATTCTGTGCTGCTACTTCGAAGTCTGTGAAGATGGTAGTTGGTTGTAAGTTTAAATTTAATGAACTGGATTTCTCTTTCAGTATCTGGAAAAGTTTTTGGTATGTTGTCTGTCTTTTATCTGGCATAAGGGCGTATACCAACGGAAACATCTTGGTACCAATAAAAGCGTGGATTGTATATAGTTGATAATATAGGGTTGGACAAATAGCGAAGGTTCCGTCGCAGAATAGGGTATCGGCTGCTGCTAGTTGGTAGAGATTTTCCTGGCTGCAGAATACTAACATCTTATTCTGCATGAAGTAGGAAGTTTTTACCATTTTTGTTTCTTTATAACATTGAGGCAGCTCTATATCACATCGGTTCTTTGGTAAATTTTGGGATCTGGCTCGATATAACATTGAATGTGCACTGTAAAATGTTGGTACAGACTTTACACAGTCATCTACTTCTGAAACCCGTAAATCTGAAAAAATATCAAAAATATGAAATTATTATATTATATATAATATATCTATTGTCAATATTTACTAAAGTTCGTGTCGTGGTATAAATATCAATATGAAACTATTATATTATATATATCTATTGTCAATATTTACTAAATTTCGTGGTATATACAGTGGATTTGAGTTTGTTTTTCTTTTTTTTTTTTATCAAATGTTGATTTATTTTACTTACTGTTAATTTCTTGTTGGTAAAGTGCTGGAATTGGCTTAAAATCGACTTTAACGGCTTCTTTCCTTGCTGATAACCAGGTCATTCTTGGTATTGCAAGTTGCAGGGCATTCACGAACAGTACATCTCCAGTGAATGGTGTCTCCTCTTCTTGTCCTAACACTAAACTTGCAATTATCATAAACTAGGCTTCGAGTACCTCTCGAGTTTGGAATGAATTTAACGTTTACCTGTGCATTAGCCATTTTGGAATGACATACAATTTGAACTTTCAGCTATTTTTTAAACTATTATCATAAACATTGTTCATCTTAATTAAGTATAATAATTAAACTGACATATGAAAGAAAAAATCAGACAGTGATTTATAGTTCATACATGTCATAGGTTAAATTGAAACGTGCATGCAATAATTAAAACAGAGTATAACTCACTAATCTTTAACTAATCCCCAATCCCCTTAATCAGTAGGGTTAATCTGGGCACGATATAGAACAAATACATTTAAGGTACCTTAAGAAAATCTTAGACACAAGAACAACGACAAATTCCCACATGGTATATTATGAACTTGGACGTTTCCCTTTAATCATTACGAGAAAATTACGGATCTTTAAATATTGGATTACAATACGTTCTTCTACTAATGTCTTACTTAATTCTTGCTACTCTAATATGTTAATAAATAATGACCCGTGGGTCCTAAATGTGAAGAAGGAACTTTTTAAAATTGGCTTGGGAGATTTATGGGAACAACCTATTCATTAAATAAAAACAAATTGTATGCATATTATTAAACAAAGATTATTAGACATATTTAGACAAGAATGTAGTGAAAAATTTGAATTATCAAGTAAATGTATCATTTATAAGCATATTGTGAATAAATTTGGCTTACAATATTATTTGACTAAACCAATAGATAAAAAATACAGACGCGAAATTACAAGAATCCGTTTGTCCAGTCATAATTTAAATATTGAAAGGTTACGTTATAGTACTAAATATATTGAAAGAAGTAAACGATTATGTACATTGTGTAATTATAAAGACATTGAAGATGAGTACCATTTTGTTTTAATTTGTCCAATTTATAAAACTCTGAGATATAAATATATAAAAAATACTATTATTCGAACCCCAGTGTTCTTAAATTGTTTAATCTTTTTTGTACTAAAAATGTGTCTGAACTTGTGAACCTTGGTAGATTTTTATATTTTTCTAATAAAATAAGAGATAAAGAGATCAAACGGAATATTAACAGTTAATATACCGTCATTCTACTCTCCATATCATGATTCCTGTTTGTAATATCGTGTTTATATATTAGTAGCATATATGGATATTGTAGTGTATAATTTTGTTTTGTAAATATGTTGTAAATATTTTTGTTTCTCCTGATGAGTCTGTGACTCAAGGGTAATAAAAAACTTGAAACTTGAAACTTGAGAACAAACCGTAATGGGATCCCCTTTATATAAATAACTTACGTCACAATTCATCGATGCTTATCCTTTTTAACCAATACGCTCTTTAAAAGACGATATTGAAGATGCTGCCTTACGCGTGCGAAGGGCTCTTAGAAAGTTTAGTATTTATTTAGTCAATGGACGTAATCTATCATCCGAGACTTAGAGAATTATTTAGATGATATCTCTGAATCGTTTACATAGATATGAAATGAAATGTGGTTTTATGGCACGTGAGCTCCAACCGGGCTATATGGCGCCAAACATATGATGAAAATACGAGACAAACTAAATGTAATCACAGTAATGAATTAATATACACAAATAAAAACAAGTATCACAGTTGGCATCATTAAAATTAAATTAATATTAATATTTAAAAAATAAAACATGACAAAACATGTATGTACAAATTAAAATTTTCTATAAAAATTTGTCTCTTTTAAAAAGTCTAATGCTTTATCATATAGACCCGGTTGGGCAAATAAATTCTGTAGTGACTGACAACGAAAGTATTTGGATCTAACATCTTTAAGATGCTTGCACTCAATCAGAATGTGCTTCACTGTCAACGGAACATGACAATGTTCACATTCTGGTTGAGGCTCTCGCTTTAAAATGAAAATATGTGTTAAAAAAGTATGACCAATGCGAGAGCGACACAAAACAACTTCATCTCTCCTATTAGATCTATAGGAGTTGGGCCAGTCTCCTAAGAGAGGCTTAATGTGATGAAGTTTGTTTGTGTCTGCAAGATTCCATGATCGTTGCCAGCGGCCATATATATACAAATTAATTGATGATTTAAAATCATAATATGGCAATACAAATTTGGATATGGGAAGATCTAAAGCAGACTTGGCAGCCAAATCTGCTTGTCCATTCCCTTTTATATCAGTATGACTGGGGAGCCAACAAAGGACAATGTCCTTGCTGCTCAACTCATATGATAGTAGCAGACGATAAATGTCTGCTACTAATGGGTGATCAAGCTGTTGGTTATTTATTGCTTGTAGTGAGGACAAAGAATCAGTAAAAAATATGTATTTTAAATCAGATGATGATTGAATGAACTCCAAAGGTTTGAGAATGGCCTGGAGTTCAGCTGTAAAGATGGAAGCAGCGGGTGGGAGGCGGACAGAGATGGTCTCGGATGGTGTCACGGTAGCCGAAGCTACCCGATCACCATCTTTCGAACCATCTGTATAAATGGGAATATAATCACCATATTTAGACCTTAGCTCTCTGAAGAGAGATTGGAAAACCGTCGAACTTGTATCTCTCTTTTTATGTTTAGTAAGATCGAAATCGATCTTTGGGGGAGATAGAGCCCACGGTGGAGTCTCAAAGAAAGGGTTATTCGCAATACCGTCAAGGCTGATACCAGCCTCCGACAGAAGGGGTTGTATGCGAATACCGAAAGATGGAATGACTTTAGTCCTCACAAGATACAAATGTTCGTGAAGAGGTCTAAATATGGTGTTAAATGAAATATGGTTTGGAAGTGATGCAATTTTCGTAGCATACTGCAGGGCCAGTTTATCACGTCTGTTGTGCAATGAGGGCTCATGCGCCTCGACGTATAAACTGTCCACTGGAGTTGTACGAAACGCTCCTAAGCTGATTCTAAGTCCCTGGTTGTGTATGGTGTCGAGCTCTTTGAGATAAGACTCGCTGGCAGACCCATACACAATACACCCATAGTCGAGTTTAGATCTTATTAATGCACGATATAATCGGAGCAAGACCTTACGGTCTGCTCCCCAGTCAGTATTTGATAGGACTCTCAATATGTTGAGGGCTTTCAGACATTTCTTTTTAAGGCTTTAAATGTGGGGGATAAATGATAATTTCTTATCAAATATCAGCCCCAGAAATTTGGTTTCATCCACAACTGGAAGGCGATTGCCATCCAAGAACAGTTCTGGATCTGGATGTAAACCTCGTTTCTGACAGAAATGCATGCAGACAGTCTTGGATTTCGAAAAACGAAATCCATTTTCGGTTGCCCATTGTTGAAGTGAATTCAAACAAAGCTGCAACTTACGTTCTATTATCCGCATGTCTGTAGAACCATAGCACATCTGAAAGTCATCAACATAGAGAGCCCCGTTTGTACCTGGTTAAGGCACGCTGGGATCGTGTTAATTTTTATCGCAAAAAGAGTAGGAGATAATATGCTTCCCTGGGGAACCCCCATTTCCTGAGGAAATGGGTCAGAGAATATTGATCCCAGTCGTACCTTAAATGACCTATCTTCCAGGAAATTTTTAATGAAGATAGGTAAGCGACCTCGTAGGCCGAGGTTATGGAGGTCGCGCATGATACCATGTTTCCACGTGGTATCATATGCTTTCTCCAGATCGAAAAATATTGCAACTAAATGTTGCTTCTGGATGAAAGCGTCCCTGACGAACGTTTCAAATCGAACGAGATGATCAAGAGTGCTCCTTTTGGACCGAAATCCACATTGGAGGTCTGTAATGAGGTTGTTGGACTCAAGGTACCAAACAAGCCTTCGATTGATCAATCTCTCCATGGTTTTGCAAATACAGCTAGTTAAAGCGATTGGACGATAATTTGTAGGATTCGTATGATCTTTTCCCGGTTTAGGGATGGGAATTATTGTGGCTTCGTGCCACGAAGGAGGGAAATTCCCATCAACCCAAATCCGGTTGAAAAGATCCAATAAAATTAAGAGAGTGGAAAAAGGTAAATGTTTTAGAATTTGGTAGTGTATTTCATCTTTAGCGAATCCCGAAGCTCTGCAATGGAAAGGGTATCATTATAGCATTCATCATTGCGGGACTTGAAATTAAGTCGCCTTTTCTCCTGTTGTTGTTTAAAGCCTCGAAAGGCATCAGAGGAGAAATTGGATGACGAATTGTATGAAAATGTACTGGCCAAAGAATTAGCAATATCAGGAAATGTTGTTAAGGTGGTATTATCAACATTGAGATGGTAAACTGATAATGCACTACTTTTACCTTTAATCCTACGAATCCTATCCTATGCCGACTTGGAAGTGGTGCGGGAATTGATCCTAGAGACATAACCTTGCCATGAAGACTTCTTCGCTTGGCGTATGGTTCTACGTTCCTTCGCCCGGACCATCAGGTATGCCGCAATATTCTCCATGGAAGGATGGTTCTTTAGTCGTCTTAGGATACGATCACGCTCTTTCAGAGCGGATTTGCAATCGTCGTTAAACCATGGTTTATTGAAACGTTTTGGTTCTGTCGTGGTTTTTGGAATCGCCTACCATTGGTTTCATCTACATCTTCTAACTCTTTGGCATCAAAAGAGAAGAGACACAAAGACTCAAACAGAGCCCAATCCGCCTTATGCAACTTCCACCTCTGAGGTCTTTCGACCGGAGAGGGACCATTATTATCAATTAAGATAGGGAAGTGGTCACTACCACACAGATCTTCATTTACTCTCCATGTAAAATCCTGAAACAGGACCGGAGAGCAAATGGTGAGATCGAGGGAAGAAAAAGAAGCTGTGGCAGGATGTAGATAAGTGGGCGAGTCATCATTTAATAAACACAAATTATTAAGGTTAATGAAGTCCGCTATTTGTTTACCTCTGTTGTTATCATCTGGACTACCCCAGAGTGAATGATGACCATTGAAATCTCCTGTAATAATAAACGGGAGAGGAAGTTGGGCAACAAGGTCATCAAGATCTCTGGGATTAAGATGTAAACTTGGTGGAAGATATAAAGAGCAGAGTGTTATAGGAATATGTAAAGTCACTTTAACAGCAACTGCCTGTAAAGGCGAGTTGAGAGTGACTTTACTTTGAGGGATATCTCCATTGAGAAAAATAGAACCCCCCCCCACGAGCTCTACCATCACCAACTGCATGATGATGGTAACCAACAAATTGTCTAAATGACAAAGTGTCAGAATTCCGTAAAAAGGTTTCCTGTAAACAAATAGCTAAAGGATTGTGTTTTTGAATTAATAATTGAACTTCATTAAAATTTGGTTGTAAACCACGACAATTCCATTGAATAATGGAATTCGCCATCGTCAGGGATAATTTATTGGTGGTATCTTACCGCCGATTGGGTCATTACTGGCCCCCTCTACGGTAATACCGTCCATTAGATCTTCACCATATTTTTTTGAAATGGACAATAGGGTCTTGTGAACCTTTCTTACCCTTATCACGCAACTTTGCCAACTTTCGTTGTCTAGAAGAAAGATATACTTTATCCTGTGAGGGTGGGATAACCGATAGCTGCGATGCTGACCCAGTGGACCTGGGATCAGGAGTTGCAGCTTTTGGTTTATCCAATGGGGATTTTTCCTTGCCGTGCTGGGAGGAAGTATTGGGAATGATCCCAATAACTTCAGTTCGGGGCAAGGAAGATGAACCCTTATCAGGCAAGGGCAAAGATGTTTGGACCGAGCTCTCAGATGACTGAGAAGAGCTCGGGACCCCTTTTACATAATCGGGTATTGTCAAAGTCTTCATTTTCTGCTTATCTGGCCAGGTTTTTTCTGTCTGAACGGAGATGGATGTGGTTGAAACTTTAACTGCACTAGCAAAAGATTTCCCTTGTGGTGCAATGGGAAACGATGCAGATAAATCTACCTGTTTTCGAGCATCGAAATATGGTATCTTTCGCTCAGACATGATCTGTTGGATTCTTTTCTCTTTTTGCCATATTGGACATTCACGGGAATAAGCAAAATGCTTTCCCTTACAGTTCACGCAACAAAACTCAGCCTGACAGGCAGCGCTCTCGTGGCCATCATGGCCACAACGAGCGCAGGTGTCTTAACCCCTGCAGACAGTTTTGCCGTGTCCAAATTTTTGACACTTGTAGCAACGAAGAGGATTGGATATGTAAGAATCCACAGGTATACTTAAATAACCTACCTTGAGAGTCTTTGGTATGTCGGGACGGTCGAATGTGAGGATGTGGGTGCTTGTTGGAATCACCTTATCTCCTCGACGAACACTAATTCTTTTAACGTGTTTTACACTTTGAGAAGAAAGGTACTCTACCATTTCTTCCTCACTGCTGCCTTCGAGGTCCCGGCAACGTATTACACCTCTACTAGAGTTTAAAGACCTATGTGGAGACACCTTAATAGGAATGTCTGCCAAAGATGAAGATTTAAGAAGCATGGTAGCATGCTGTTCTTTGGCACATTCTATTAGGAGTGCTCCGTTCTTTAATTTTTTAATAGCCTTGGGCTCGCCGGCCAAGCCAGCTATGCCCTTGGTTATTAGAAAAGGTGACACTTTTGATAGGTCTCGAGAGGGACTCTCAATTAAGAGAAACCTCGGCCAAGACTTTGACATTTTATTTTTTTGAGTAAATAAATCAGAAACATCCTCTGAATTCAGACGTTTCTGTTTACTTTTATTATTTTCTTTATTAATTATTGGGGTGGGGGGGATTAGGGAATCCATGAAAGTATTATTTTCAAGTTCACCCCTCGTCGTCCCCCAGGTTACTACCCTGCCTACCAGGGAGAGGACTAGCGCGGATAACCTGCGCATGGCCTCAGGGCTCGACGAGGGATATACTCAAGCCAGAAAGTAAAAAATACCTGTCTAACCTGATTGACCCAAGCCGCCGCCCTGTAGAATGTACATAGGACACAAAGGTAGATGGTATGCAGAGTGAATAAACAACAGAGCATTAAAAATGGAAAGGGTACATTCTACAGAGCTAAAACGACCAGAGCCGATTGATCAGAGTGGGCCACTCTGACCTCCCGTCTAGGTGAACCATGGGCCAAAGTAATGTGTTGCAGAAAAAAGGCTCGCAAGCCAAATCCCCACTCAATCACCAGGATTCCACTCTCCACCGACACGGGTCGCAACGCACGGCAAACACGTCGCCCCATTACAGGGATCCTTTTAGTCGCCTTTTACGACACGCAGTACATACGAAGGGTATATTCTTATCACCCCCTACACCCCAGGGGGGTACATAGATATGACATGGAATACTAAACTATCCTGGGCAACACAACTGTGAAATAACTGTGGCATTTCCTTCCCGATCGTTTCCGCTTATTTCCGGCAAGTCTCGAATACAACAGACAATGGGTTTGTATCGCGTGACACTAATAGCACAATTGCTAAACCTCGGATAATTTCCGAGTGTATATTGGAATAAAATGACCAAAAAATTGACTAAAATATGACCAATTGGTACCAGTTACATTTCCGGTCCAATCAAACTGTTTCAATCGAAGTAATTCCGCTAGAATTTCTGAACCAAAAAAATATCGAAACTTCTTCGAAAACACAACAAAGAACCTTTAAAAATCACCTTTAATTGTATAGAAATTGTCTCTGTATAACAATAAATTATATACCCGGATCATGTAAATTTTATTCTATGAAATTATTACTGTATAACACTAATACAAAATGGTAACTCACCTTTAATTCTATGGAACCCCTTTCTGTATAGGTGTAAAGATAATTTGCTAAATTATTTTTAGTAATTTCACTGATATGTATTTTCATGGCCTGAAATAATGTAAAGATGTTTCTTACAAATTTACAATAAAACAACAAAAATAAAAATGTACCCTACCGACCCATCCTTAGTATTGTCGGTGGTTCCGATGTATTTGATTGATCGCTGAAAATAGCACAAACATCAAAGGCAGACAATTTTAATATGTATTTCCCCATGGATTAACCGAGTCGAACGGAAAGGGATCTTTAGGGATACCGATAATGCCTATCGACCATAAACATTTGTTAAAAGTGAGAGTTTGGCCAAAAGAAGAACGATAAAGGAACACGCCATTTATTAAATTTTCCGTAATGGCAAGTTAAACAATTACATCTCTGGGATATCAGTTTGTAATGCTAAATTCTTGAGGTACTTTAAACATAATACAATGCAAATTAAAATTATTCATCCTGTAGTATTAATTGTGTGATGTGATTTATGCATGCACGAAGCCGTAATGGTGACACTTCATTCACATAGCTACAAAGCAACGTTATGTAAACCCATTCATGTTTTAGATTGTGCCATTACTGACAGATAATTTAAGACATAGCTGTGGTGCTTTGTCAAATTGTAATGAAATTGATAAGCTGGACTTTTTCATACATCTATAAGGTATTGCTTTAGTTATATGAACAATGTACTGACGAATTGAAATAATCGTATATATATATATGGGGTTATCTTTAGGTCCATAAAATGAAAACTCTTGTGACAACTGTTATTGTCTTTGTCATCTTCAATCCGTTATTGTTTATTTGCTTTGGGACGAACTTAAGCTATTGTTACAATTGTATTCTCAGGTAATTGTAAAGTTGGTCCTTAACTGTCTTATCACTGTTGACAAAATTCTCACATGATAATATCTTAGTTATTAGTATTTATTATTACTGTTATTATTACATGATAATATCTTAGTTATTGGTATGTATTATTATTACATGATAATATCTTAGTTATTGGTATGTATCATTTAGTATTGTGATTACTAAAATTATTATTATTATTAAGCTTATTGTTTTTGTTAAGATTATTAAGCTTTTATATATGAATATATGAAAGCTTATTGTTTTTGTTAAAATTATTATTTTTTTTGTGTGTTTTTCCTGCAAATCTTATATCTCAGAATCTAACCGTGGGATCTTTCTGAAACTTTGACCTACCCCCCCCCCCCCAAGAATGACCTATTTTACTAATTCTTTTTTCTTTGATTACCTTTAAACCTTTACTTTAAACACTGTCGGAAGTTAAAATCAAAATGACAACTGCTTTAATAGTTTCAAAATTTTCATGAAATTTAGTATGTAAGTAGATCTCACTTATACAACTTCAAAAATGACTTTAAATTTTTTTCTAAATTATCTCCCCTTTGAGAATTTAAGGATCAAAAATTTCAAAAAAATCGACGAGATATAGGTCAGATTGCTTGAAAAAATTTTTTTACTACCTATACGACACTACTGATTTGTACACAAAATATGGTGTTTGTAGCACAAACCGGAATTGCCACCATCTTAAAATGTGAAAAATCTCTAAGGCTTTTTTGATATTTTATTTACAGACAAGGGAATTATATTTTCCGAATCCTTTAAATAAAAGCCGAAAAACGCCCGGGAAAAGAATTTTGATTTAGGTCAACTGATGGACGCCATTTTGAATTGAAAAAAACAAATAGTGAAAAATCCACATTAATGGGCTTGAAAACATACACAATTTATCGTGGCTTAGAGAATCTATCGTCTATTAACGAAAATAATACATTACAGGATAGCCTGGCTCATAGTTGAATGTTTGGCATTTGAATATTTTAAAAATTCGAATTACCCCTTTCATGTTTTCCGTGCCGACAAGGTTGTTTTCGAGTTAGCTGGTTTTGACTTCGCCCATGCGTTACGCTGGAACCAAAGGTACCATTAGTACCAAATTCCGGCGAAAAACTTTTCACGTTAGTATCTAGGTACCCTAAAATTTTCAAGGTGATATCTGCATTTCTTCAAGTCGTTTGTTCGTGGCACCTACCGTGTGTCGTGACTTTGTGCATGCGCTACGCTAGAACAAAAGGTACCATGAGCACCAATGTTTCGGCGAATAACTTTGGTACTAAGGTTTGTACTTGGCACGGCGTTCGGTCGTAGGTTTTTTTCGAAGTCAATTTACGGCTTATATAGGGGGGAGGGGGAATTTCGCCACGACACCGGCACAGATTGTCTGAAAACCACGAAAATTCGGACACAATACGCCCATTACCATCACGGACTCTGTACTTTACCCCCATTTCAATCCCATTAAAAATAGAGTTTTAGCAAAGAAAACGATTTTCGGAATTTAATATTGGTTTTAATTAATTTTGAAATTGCAAATGCAAAGAGATTTTATCGCTTCTTCTGTATGTGATAGGTATAAGTACTATACACATATTCCTTAAAAGACAATTTTTTTAAAATGACCCGAACGGTGTTTCCACAATAGAAACCGAAATCGCCTATTTTGACCTTTTTGACTGCTGAGGCATCGTTACGGTTTCCAAATCTCTGGAATTTCTAGCGGTTGGCTGCGCCGCGATGATATATATCACATATTAAAAGGAAAAAATATTCAGATATCAAGAACAAAAACAATCGATAAAATACGGCAATTTTTTAAGCAAAAAAACTTTGATGGGTGGGGTTGAGTTTGTAATTTATTTTCATTGTTCTCGGAATCTCACTCATTTCCATTTTTTTATATGCGATAGCTAAAATCTCAAGGTACAATCTGTGCAAATATGAAGACAATCGAACCACTGGAACGTTGCCCGGAATCTCACTCATTTTCATTTGTTATATGCGATAGCTAGAATCTCAAGGTACAATCTGTGTAAATTTGAAGACAATCAGACCACTGGAACGTTGTCTGGGCAGTGCAAATCTATCCCGGTCGCTTAAATCTGCATTCGGCAAACCTCCTCGGATGATACTATGAGCGGACGTTTTATGACCTTGACACATACATGATATACATAGTACCGGTATTAAAATCCCTATGAAATATTTTAATTATTTACTGCTATAATATGAAATATCACCTACTCCCCAGTTAAATAAAAATCGGTCACCGGGTGCTGTACAACTTCAAGGACCCTGGCCTCAAGTGCCTGCGACCAACTCTACACTTTCTATTCAGCGATACCATACTTAGTAGAGTGTCTTGATTCTAATGAAATTCATGTTTGCTGTCTTACTGAACATTGGTTAAGTGAACATTCACAGTTTATTCTCTCTGATATTCATTAGGATTATATTACATTCTGTAAATGCTATCCCCATCATGCATCGACAAATACACAATATCGCGCAGTCCACAGGGGTGGACTTGCCTTTCTCGTCCATAAAAAGTTCGCTGACAATGTTTCCGAGATTATTCTAGATAACAATGACGTCATCGGAGTCGAAATTAACATTGGAAGCAACCCAACATTATATATATTCGGAGTCTATCTACCATCATCTTCTCACAGTATTGCCAAATTTGTAGATGCCGTTCATGAACTTGAAATGTAATATGATGCTTACTCGCCCAAGGGTGAAGTGTTCTTCCTTGCGGATTTTAACGCTAAAATCAGTGGTCCTCGCTGTGAATTTATTTCAAATCAAAGATCCAATATTATTCAAAGTTTACTTACGCGACTGAATTACGTGTCTATAAACAGTTCCTCCTTCTGTACTGGACCAACATGGACTTTTCACGCATATGACGGAGGCCCAACAACAATGATCGACCATATACTTTGTTCGCAAGACTCTTTAAGCTTAATAACTAGTGCAGCTGTTCTTGAGCACCACAATTTCAATGTGTCGGATCATCTACCAGTCGTGTGCCCCTTAAATCTCGTCCAGCCAGAGAAAACAAATGACCTTGTTTTTACTTCGTTTGCGTGGAATAAAGCTCATAAAGATGGTACCGTTGTCGATTACACGTACCATGTGTCAAATGGACTTTTGACTTTGGCATCAGATTCGATAGATTCCATTACAGATCTTGAAACATGTTATAACGAGATCGTTGCGGCATTACTTGCAGCATCTAATGAGATGCTTAAGCGAAAGATATTTAAGAAGTTTATTAAACCCTTCTGGTGCGAAAACTTGAAAATTCTCCATCGGCGGATGTGTGTGTCTAGACAGAAGTGGATACAACATGGAAAGAACAGTGATGCTGATGATCCAAATCGTCTCTCATATAAACTGTGTAAGACAGCGTTAAGGCGTGAACTAAGGCGTGCATCTGATATCCACATCAGCAGTCATTACAACGAATTAGATTCAACCTACGACATGGATCAGAAATTATTCTAGCCACTTGTAAAGAGGGGAAATCCCAAATCACCATCTTCAGGAACCAACTTCCTTTCAATTGGTGGTAATATTCTGAGGGGCGACAGGGCCATCCTTGATGGATGGGCACGTCATTTCAAAACGATTTTCTCGGATCAAGATAACGGAAGCTTTGACGATAGATTCGCAGCTAATATTTCAAACTCCGTGAAAGAATGTAAAGTAGTTTCCTCAAATATTGATCTACCCCTACATTTGTTAACTTCTCCGAGTGAAATCAGGCTAATCTGCTCACAATTGAAGCGTAATAAAGCTGCTGACATTGATGGAATTGTGTATGAACATCTCATCTACGGAGGTAAGTGTCTATACCATCATCTATCTAACTTTTCCAATGCTGTTCTGAGGTTGAAACGAGTTCCGACCAAATGGAAGCATAGTGTTATCGTTCCACTCTTCAAAGG
This sequence comes from Patella pellucida, assembly GCA_917208275.1. Classification (NCBI taxonomy): domain Eukaryota; kingdom Metazoa; phylum Mollusca; class Gastropoda; family Patellidae; genus Patella; species Patella pellucida. Next base: position 32,213,309 of record OU795041.1, on the reverse strand, counting down.
GGGCAATAAACCTAGAAGGAACCCGAATTCCTACAGAGGAATTTCTCTAACGCCGACTATTAGTAAAGTATTCGAAAAGCTACTCGAAACTCGTCTCTCGGCACTGAATCCATCAAGTAATTTGCCTAATAAGCAGCAGATGGCTTATCAGAAGGGTCTGTCTTCGTTACATGCTTCCTTTAACCTTCAAGAGACAATCCATTATTATCAAGCTCGCTCGAACTTTGTCTACGTGGCGTTCTTGGACAGCGGTAAGGCATTTGACTGTGTATGGCACGGTGGTCTTCTGTATAAGTTGCATAAATGTGGGACCCATCCTGCAATGTGGAGTATGGTAGATGACATGTACACAGATATGAAGAGCTGTGTTCGTGCTAACAATCAACTGTCAAGCGATTTCACATTGGATAGAGGTATTAGACAAGGCGGCGTTTTCTCGGCAAAACTGTATCTTCTTTTCATCAATGATCTTCTGGATTAACTATCAAACAGTAGTTTTGGTGCATCACTCCTAGGTGTCAAGGTATGTTCCCCTACACAAGCGGATGATGCCGCCGTTGTTAGCCCGTCACTCAGTGGCTTACAGAGATTATTAAAAGTATGCGAAACCTACAGTAGGAGATGGAGATTTTATTTTTCACCTACCAAAAGCGTGATCCTGAATTTTTCCATATCCAAGAAAAATATTGGGAAGGAGCTGATCTACCTCTGTAACCAAGAACTTCCTATACTTAGCACCATTAAACATGTTGGAGTCACTCTTTCTGATACCTTTAAATCTAAAGATAGGACTATTGGTGCTTGTCGCGCTATTCGTTCGGGTGTCACTGTCCTGGCTAAGTCCGGTATTCATCAGGATGGATTAAATCCGTTAATCAGTGCTAAGTTGATAAAACAGTGCGTATATGCCAAAGCTTTATATGGATGTCAATTATGGAACAATCTGACCCGTGAAAAATTGTCATGCTTGAACGAGCACAACACTTTGCATGAAAATATGTTCTCGGGCTACATCCACGAACTCGTTCAGATATGTGTACAAGTCTCCTCGGATGGGGATCACTTGAATCTTACATTGACGAAAGAAAACTGTTTTTCTTTGGTCACATCTTGAACATGAACCCTAATTTCCTTCCAACATCCATACTCATCACAAGACTTTTGGAATATAATTTAGAATGTACAAAAAAACAGAGAGGATTTATCCCAGACCGTTGTAGGATTATCAATAAATACAGTCTGGATCAATATATGTCTATGTTTCTCCAAAATCATGTTTTTCTTGGATACTGTGCATGGAAACGGGTTGTAAAACAGGCCGTTAAAGCAAAAGCGATAAAGGATTGAAAGTTACGGATGACGTTACACAATGACTTTCGTCTGTTTTCTCAAATACACAAAGAGTTGTTCCCACACCCTGTATTTTCCCAGTGGATGTGCGATCCCTCATTACAAGTTGCCTGCAAAATATTTGTGAAAGCGTGTACCTCAATCCGGCAAAACAATGATGACATTTTAACCATAGAATTATGTGAAAAGTGTGGTCGATTCTTCCGCTCTAGACCAGAACACTTAATCTTAGAATGCGATTTATTCAATGATATAAGAAATAGTCTAATAATAAGGTTTGGTGCTGATCCTGGTAACCTCCTTAGGGATCTGTTAAGTTTAACAGTGGATCAATCACTTTTTTCTTTAAGTCACTGTGACGTTTAAGTCCTTACATTAATTTCGTTTGCTCTTGTATATGTATATTTCTGTATTCTATTATCTGCATTGTATGTATCTTATATGATGTATTGTTTGTACTCTTCATAATTGGAGGAAATAAAGAATATAATAATCCTATTGATTATCAGCGATATCCGATATTTACTGTCAGAGTAATGGCCCTTGATCACTTAAATAAATCTTGTGGATACTCTTGAGGCCAAAGTTAATGTCTTTTTGACTTTAAATTTATACACAGTGGTTCAGGCCACGAGCGAAATCTGATATTTACTGCCAGAGTTATGGCCCTTGATCACTTCAAAATATCTTGTGGGCGCTCTAGAGGCCAAAGTTTATATCTGATTGACTTTAAATTTATACACAGTGTTAAAAGGCATGAGACAAAAAAGCCTATTGATTTTCGGCGATTTCCGATTGAATCCTTTGAAAATAACACCGAACTCTAAAAAAACTAAATGCAGGGAACGGGCGTGTTTACATTAAAGCACTACTACTTCCTGTCCTGCGTAAGGTTAATGACATTTATTACTTATCGTTTCAATACATTCTAATAAACCCTTTTCAGGGTGGGACGATTTACCCAATACTACCCAATACCACCCCGAATACCACCTTAATATCACCACATACTACCCAGTACTACAAAATAATGGTTCAAAATGTGCAAATCAATTTCAAAAATTCTAAAAAAATAGTTATACCGCGAGAATTGTACTTTAAATGCAACACCGCTGTCTGGCTGTTCCATTTGCCTCCTAACATAAACAAAAACAAGCAAATACTAACCTAATACTACCAAATACTTATCACATACTACCTAATATGATCAGTTTACAACCTAATATTGTCAAATAGCGGCACATTAAGTTAATTACTGCGACAAATATTCGTTAATTTGCAGAAAAATGAAATGTTTGAGCAGTTATCTCCCTTTATAACCGATAAATAGATTTTAGATTGTTATTCAGATTAATCATTTTGTTTGAAATTAAATAAGAAAAACAAGTATTTTATTGCGTATATTTTAATCATTATATATAATTAACTACGGTTTCTACTATTATATAAATGGCCAGCAGTCTATAAACAACTACTTCAACCCCTCCATGGGTATCGTCAGGCGGTGGCAATAACAAAAAGATACCACAGATGTCCCCGCTATTATATTACATTTATATTAATTATGTTATATTTATTTGGCTGTTGGTTCTATTACTCATCACAGTTAAAAACATTCATTTATTTCATTTATAACGCCATTTTGGCGGTTGTTTTTTTTGTATTGCAATGCATGGTACAGGTTAGGTTAGGTCAGGGGGTTTAACGTCCACTTCCACCCAAGGTGATATCGTAGACAAGCATGGTACAGAGCATGTGATACTCTAAGTACTTGTTCTTTCCGCTTTTCGACGTTTTCGTTGGCCGTTTTTTTTGCCACATGTTTGTTTAGGCTTTGGACAAACAAAGTTTACACCTGAAGCCTGAACACTTTTGATAGTCCGGAAGTTTGTGTTGTTTCCATTCGGCAACGGTCGGATAGCCGTGGCGATAGAGAGGCGGCTTCTCACCAATGCAACGAGGGTTCAATGCCAGCTCAGGGCATGAACTTTATCGTTGTGAGTGAGAGGGATATTCGGCCTCCCGCCCGATCAGGCAGGTTTCCTCCGAGTTCTTCGGTTTCTTCCTGCAGTAATGATCGAAATCATTCGCACGATCTGTGCCAAGGGCCAAATTGGAAAAAGGCCTCAGGCCTAATTTGCTACCCTTGTAAAATGACGCATTTATTATTATTATTATTATAACCTGTTGAAGTCTATTGTTCATTGACTCTGTATTATTATTTGTCCAAAGGCAGGAAATTGTATTATTGCGAAGAGGGTCATAAACAAAATCACGTATTTTTTAAAACACAAATACCTTTCCCAATATTGATTAAATTGTTTTGATTTTTCACCATATGGTTTTAAATTGTCCGCACGAAAATCATACTCAAGGTCATTTTGACTGAAGACTATTCCATGATTCTTCTTCTTCTTTTTGGTGTTTAACGTCTGCTTCCACTTAAGTGATATCACAGACAAGACATAGGAGAGCCGAGGCTGCTTCCTGATTTTTAGAATATGATTTTGCAATCTTTCCATTTTGGCCTTAGGCCATGGATTAGGTTTAAGTGGGAAGTTCTTCCCTTTATTTAATAAAAACACATCGTTGGTAGATGATCTCTTCTTCTGGATTGGTAGATGTCTTCTTTGTGGGATTTGTGTTTAGGTACCAGGCATGTCTTCTCGTGGCCTCCCCTTCCTCCACTATCCCACTGGTATTTGTTTTGGCAGAATAGTGTTTAGATGCCGAGCCCGTCTGATCATGACTCCCTATTACTCCACTATCCCGCCAGTTTAGTAGATGTTAGTAGTAAATTAAACTAATATAGAATTAAATAAATAAAGAGAGTATAATAAAGTTGTAGTCAAATAAATTAAAGGTAATAAAATAAAGTAAATTAAAGTAAAAGTAAAGTAAAGATAAAGTAAAATGAATTAATTAAAATTTATTAGTTAATTAAATTAAAGGTAATAAAAATAAAATAAAATAAAATAAAATAAAATAAAATAAAATAAAATAAAATAAAATAAAATAAAATAAAATAAAATAAAATAAAATAAAATAAAATAAAATAAAATAAAATAAAATATAATAAAATATAATAAAATAAAGTAAAAGTAAAGTAAAGATAAAGTAAAATGAATCCATTAAAATAAAGTTGTAGAGTGGTTGGGCTTCCTTCGAGAGGACGTTTTTACTTCCCCACCCTACGTCGTATAAAAAAAATAGAATAAGTTAAGATAAAAAATAAGTAGAAAAAATAAAAAATAAATTGAGGTAATAAATAAAAATAAAATAAATTTAAGTAAAAGTAAAGTAAAGATAAAGTAAAATGAATAAATTAAAATAAGTGTATAGGATGGTTGGGCTTCCTTCGTGAGGACGTTTTTACTCAACCATCCTACGTTGTATGGAGAATTTATCCAGCCGTGACCCTTTCTTATTTCACTAATTTACATAGTCCAACCGTGTCCATTAGGGTGTGGATTTCTTCGAAGATTTGTAGCTTCAGATCTGGTCTAGGGAAGAGTAGGTTCTTAGTGTTGAATGGTATGTTATTGGTCTCCATCATTCTCACTAAGTCCCGTCTTTCTTCCTTGTAAACCTCGCAGTCTACCAGGACATGGTTGGTGGTACACTCTTCTCCGCACTCACAGACGATGACTTGGTGTTTGTAGTCTCGCAGCCGCTCTTTCACCCTTAGTTTCGATATGAGTCTGCATATATCTCGTCTAGGGTGATTGGTTGCTGTCTTGGTGTAGATCTCGTCATCCAGTCGGAATCTGTATGTGTCAAGTTCAACGAGATTTAATTCCCAGATTGAATTGACCTGTCTTTTGACCATACTGTAGATTTCCGTGGTGCTGTAGTCTATGAGGCGGGGTGTAGCTGTGTCCTTGAGACCCTCGTTGGCGAGTCGATCTGCCTCCTCGTTTCCTTTAATGTTGACATGTGATGGAATCCACACGAGCTCTAATTTGCTTCCCTTCTCTAGGACCCTCTGATATAGCTGCCTGATTTCCAAAATGACTTCTGGTCTTGATTCCGAGTTGTCATTTTGGATTGAAATCAGACTGCTCAGAGAATCGCTTGGAATGACGAACTTGCCGGTCTTTTGATGGGAGATCCATGAAATAGCGTCACGAATGGCAACAAGCTCTGCAGTGTACACCGAACAGTTATTGGGCAGTTTCCTGCTTATTCCATGTTCCCCGTTTGGCAGGTATATTCCAAACGAGCTGGTGCCCCTTTCAGGATTGCGTGAGCCATCCGTGTACACATGGTCCCAGTCATCAGACGGCCAGTTGTCTTCCAAATGTTCTAGAGAGAAAGCACGTGCAGCACTGGGGTTATTTTTCTTGTCGGTTTTCTGTAGTAGATCTAGATTGACCAGTGGTATAGGGAGCGTCCAGGGGGCGACAACTGGAGGGTCGTGTTTATTTATCACGAGCTCCCCCAGTCGTAGTTCCTTGATGTTTCTCTGATACCCTGGCTGAAGGTTTTCTTTTTGGGATCTCTTACATATTTTGTCTTTTGTAGACTGACAAATGTTGGGGATCTTTCACCTAGTTGTGATATCTTGACCCAATACCTTGTCGCCAGTTCTTTTCTTCTTAGGGATAGGGGCAACTCCCCGACTTCTTGTAGTAGTGCCTCTCGCCTAGTCCCGAGCCCTACGCCAGTCGCAATACACAGAGCTTTGTATTGGATGGTGTCAAGCTTGCTTAAGAGTGTTGGCGCACAGTTCATGAAGACCAAAGAGCCGTAGTCTAATACAGAACGTATTAGAGCACGATATACCATCATTAGTGTAACTCTATTGGCGCCCCACGTACTGCCCGTTAATTTTCTCATTAAGTTTAGGATTTTGGAGCATCTATCTACAGTCCAGTCGATGTGCGGTTTCCAGGTCAACCGTCGGTCAAAGATTACGCCAAGGAACTTGGTTTGGTCTTTGAACTCGATGGTTTTCCCGTTCATACACAGAGTCATTCTGTTTATCCCTCTATCCCTGCTCACAAGCATGCCGACTGTTTTCTTCTCCGAGACTTTAAATCCCCAGTCGTTTGCCCATGTCATGAATTTGTCTAAGGCTTTTTGCATATTATTTTGTAGTTCACAGAAGCTCGTCCCATTTCTCCATATGGTACTGTCATCGGCAAATTTAGCCAAGTCAGTTTTGGAATCGAGGTAGGACGATTTGTGAATGTCATTGATCATGATGTTGAAGAGAGTGGGACTGATAACAGACCCCTGAGGCGTGCCATTTTCTAATGTTTGCTCGGCACTCAGGAATCTGCCAACATTCACCTGTATCCTTCTATCGCTCAGAAAGCTTTTAATCCACCGAAACATTATGCCCGTTATACCGATACGTCCTAACTTGAAGAGCAGCCCGTCTAACCAAACTAGATCGAAAGCCTTGGTCAGATCTACGAACACGGCACATAACAGGTTTCCCGAGAGAAGTGCCTGCGACATGACTTGCTGTAGTCTAACCAAGTGGTCCATTGTTGATCGTCCTTTCCTGAACCCACTTTGATTTTCGTCGATCAATCGGTTGCTCTCCAGATAGAACTGTAATCGGATATTAACCATTGTTTCCAAGGTTTTGCATAGTGTGGATGTCAAACTTACTGGTCGATATGACTCTGCCTTGTTCTTCTCTTTCCCAGCTTTCAGTAGAGGTATGACGTTTGCTTTTCGCCATTCTTTAGGTACCTCTCCTGACAGCCAGGATGTGTTGAAGAAGTTTAGTAGTATCGTTTTGGCGTTTCTTGGTAGATGTTTGAGCATGGAGTACTTTACTTTGTCCTCACCAGCCGCACTATCCTTCTTGAGGGAAAGAGCCTTATTTAACTCTCCCTCAGAGAAGGGTAGGTTGATTGGTTCAGCCACTTCATTAGATTCAATTACTAATGAAGGGTGCTGCGAGTAAAAGATTTCCTTCTTCTTCAGAAACTCTGGTGATTGGTTTTCGTCTCTGCTTGCGTCAGCAAAAGTTTTTGCTAGTAGGTCTACCTTTTCCTTGCCGTTCGTAACGTACTTATCTCCATCTTCAAGGTTTGGTATGTTGAATGATCTGCGTTTCCCGTTCATGGCGTTCAGCTTCTTCCAGACGGCACCCGTTTGCGTGTTTTTATTCAACGCATTACAGAATGTCATCCAGTGCCCACTTTGTGCCTTTTTTATGGTGTCTCTTGCAGCGTATTTCAACTTAAGGTAAGTTTGGTGGTTGGCTTCATTGTAGTGGCGTTTCCGTAGGCGGAGGGCCTTCCTTCTGTCGTTGACCGCCTTCTGACATTCCGGTGACCACCATGGTTTTCTAGTCCTTGGTTTTCCACCAGAAGTCTTTGGAATGGAGTCGTTAGCAGCACCTATAATAGAGCTCGTAATGTTGGTAGCGTACACGTCGATGTTGGTATCGATGATATCTTCTTCCTTCCACTCAAGGCAGCCTACACGGAATTTAACCCAATCAGCTTCTTTCATAATCCAATTAAGTCTCCCGTTATAGACTTCCCTGGTTGCTTCGGTCTGAATGCAGAATTCTATCAGGAGATGGTCACTGCCAAGTGTTTCATCTTCGTGTACTTGCCAGTCGCAGCGGTTTGCCAGACCAAGCGTACAGAACGTGAGATCTAGATGCGAAGGTGGGGCATTTCCTCCGACAAAAGTAGGGCTCTCATCGTTCAGCATGCATAGGTTGTTTGCTTCTATTATTGAGCATAGGCTAGTCCCCCGACAGTCATTCCTCGGCGACCCCCACAGAACGTGTTTTGCGTTGAAATCTCCGCAAAACACTGATTCGCCCTGTGGAAGTTGATCGAGAAGTGACTGGAAGTCAACTGTTTTTTTCGTGACATCTGGGGGTACATAGACATTCACTATTGTCAAATTCGTATTATTGCTCAATGTGATGGCTATGCCCATTGCTTCTAGAGGTCCGTCTACGTCCAGTGAAACAGAAATATAATTTAGGTTATCACGGATATAGATGGCAATGCCGCCGCCACGTGTCGTACTTCCTGGTCTGTCCCTTCTCTCACAAGTGTATCCGGGTATGTAGATCTCTTTCGAGGTTGGTAGTATCTTGGTTTCTTGGAGGCAAATAACATCCCTGAGGTTGCGTGTGATGTATTTTCTCAGCTCAGCACATCTGGGGGCCAGTCCATTAACATTAAGTTGTAGAACTTTAGCCTGGCCCGCCATGATGACTGTCCGGATGGATGCCCCTCAATGTTGGAGTTCTATTGATCTACTGGTGTCTCGATTTCCATAGAAGGTACCTCATTGGTGTTCGCCTTTGGTGTTGCAGCCGACAAGCAACTAGAAACACCGCCAGTGTTCGCCTTTGGTTTTACCATCGACGAGCAACTGCCAAAATGATTGCCAAAAATGATCTTAAGTATTATGCTTCTTTCCTCGAATGAGATCCCCGATTTTTCTAAAATAATATTATAGCCGGCGTCAATCATACTTGACACGTTTTGCTCAATTACTTTATTTAGTAGCACTTTCATCGAGAGATAATATAAATAACTCAGAACTTGATTAGCCAATCCACAATCTTAACACCGTTCATTAATTAAGTCAGGTGGATTGTATATTCTATGAGTACAGCATTACACATTTGTAATAAACATGTGCAATTTCGTTCATTTTAAAAGTTGTCATAATAAACATAAATATAAACATATGCAGTTGTTTTGAGGTGTTTTTTTGTTAAAGGACATACCTCCTGACAATAACCTTGGATGGGTTGAAATAGTATTTAAAGACTTCTGGCCATCTTATATAATAATACAAACTGTATTTAATTATATATAATAATTAAAATATACGCAACAAAATACTTGCTTTTCTTATTTTAATTTCGTAGACTTGGAAACTCACTGCAAAGCAAAAGAAAATGATTAATCTGAATAGAAATCTAAAATATAGTTATTGGTTGTAAAGGGAGGTAACTGCTCAAACATTTAATTTTTCTGCAAATTAACGAATATTCGCTGCAGTAATTAACCTAATGTGCCACTATTTGACAATATAAGGTTGGTAACTGATTATATTGGGTAGTATGTGATAAGTATTTGGTAGTATTAGGTTAGTATTTGCTTGTTTTTGTTTATGTGGGGAGGCAAATGGAACAGCCAGACAACGGTGTAGCATTTAAAGTACAGTTCTCGCGGTATAACTATTTTTTTTGAATTTTTTCAATTGATTTGCACATTTTGAATTATGATTTTTCCTGCAAAACTTATATCTCAGAATCTAACTGTGGGATCTTTCTGAAACTTTGACCTACCTCCCCCCAAAAATGGGTGATGGCTTTGGAATAGGCATATTTTCACATCCGAAATCACCGAAATTTACGAACAAATGCATTTGACCTACTTAGCTGTAACCTTTTGACTATTTGACCTATTTGACTAAAACAAAATTCTTTGAGTTTCTTAAATCATTTACTTCAAATCTGCCATTTCGGATTTTTCGAATTTCGAAATTCGCCCTCGTGATTTTGAGCCGGGAGTTAAAATTCAAATGACAACGTCTTTAATAGTTGGACGATTTTTATGAAATTACTTCAAGTCTGCCATTTCGGACTTTTCGAATTTTCGAAATTCGCCCCCCCCCCCCCGTGAATTCGAACCGGAAGTTAAAATCAACATGATAACTTCTTGATAACTTTTATGAAATTAAGCATGTAAGTAGATCTTATCGATACGACTTGCAAAATATCATTAGAAATTTTCTAAATCATCTCCCCTTGGTGATATTGAGGATCAAATTTTCAAAAAAATCTACGAAATATAGGTCAGATTGCCTTGAATGAATTTTTTTTCATACTAGCTTCGACACTACTGATTCGTACACAAACCAGACGTGCCACCATCTTTAAATGTGAAAAGTAAATAAGGCTTTTTTGGTATTTTACTTAAAGACATGGCAATTATATTTTCCGAATCCTTGTAGGAAGGCCGAAAAACGGTAGCGAATACATTTTTTGGTTTCTGGCAAATCATGGACGCCATTTTGAATTGAAAATGAAAGATAGTAAAAAATGCACATTACTGGGCTTGAAAACATATACAATTGGTCGTGGCTTAGAGGGTGTGTCTCCTATTAGCGAAATTAATACATTTCAGGATAGCCTGGCTCATGGTCGAGTGTTTGGTATTTGAATATTTCAAAAATTAGAATTTTGCCTTTGAAGTTTTCCGTGCCGCCAAGGTTGTTTTTGAGGTTAGCGGTTTTGATTTCGCGCATGCGCTACGCTAGAACCAAAGTTACCATGAGCACCAAATTCCGGCGAGAAATTATTCACTTTGGTACCTAGGTACCCTGATATTTTCAAGGTGATACCTGCACTTGTTCAAGTAGTTTATTCTTGACACCTTCCGTCCGTCGTGAATTTGCGCATGCGCTACGCTAGAACCAAAGTTACCTTGAGCACCAAATCCGGCGAGAAACGTTTCACGTTAGTACCTAGGTACCCTGAAACTTTAAAGGTGCTACCTGCATTCGTTCAAGTCGTTTGTTCTTGGCACGGCGTTTTGTCGTGTTTTATTTTTCTAAGTCAATGTACGGCTTTACCCCACATTTTAATCCCATTAAAAAAGAGTTTTAGCAAAAAAAACGATTTTCGGAATTTAAGGGTTTATCCCATTAAAAAAGGTGTTTTAGCAAAAAAAAACGATTTTCGGAATTTAAAGGGTTTATCCCTATAATGTTTTTGAAAATAAAACTGCTTAATTTTGTGTTAAAGCCATTAAGATCCCCTACCTTAGGGCCGTGCAACTAACTCAATATATGTGATACGTTTTCGAACAACTTAAACCCACCAGTCTTCATCTTGAAATGGAATCCGGAGTCCCAAACTGTATTATGCAGTGATTTGATAAAACCAGACTTTTATTTTATAAAAATAATGTGTCGGTGAAATTTACCTTTTGTTATCAAGTACAGCACATGTACCCATTCACCGTGTAGACCTCTAAAGGAACGGGAATCGATTATCGGGTCACCCAAAGAAAGAATTGACCCGAAATCTTAAAAGGGTTACGTGTCCGGATAAGCTGTTTTAACGCTCACGTCCAAACGACTCAATATTTTGAGCTGAAATTTTGAGTCAGGGTATATACACCATTCTTCTATATTTTTGCGTTTAAATTTCATACATACTCGTTCTATTCGGGACAGCCCCTTTAATATTGGTTTTGATTATCAAGTACAGCACATGTACCCATTCACCGTGTAGACCTCTAAAGGAACGGGAATCGATTATCGGGTCACCCAACGAAAGAATTGACCCGAAATCTTAAAAGGGTTACGTGTCCGGATAAGCTGTTTTAACGCTCACGTCCAAACGACTCAATATTTTGAGCTGAAATTTTGAGTCAGGGTATATACACCATTCTTCTATATTTTTGCGTACATACATACTCGTTCTATTCGGGACAGCCCCTTTAATATTGGTTTTGATTAATTTTGAAATTGCAAATGCAAAGAGATTTTATCGCCTCTTCTGTATGTGATAGGTATTAGTACTATACACATATTATTTAGAAGATAATTTTTTTTAAAATGAGCCGAACGATGTTTCGACAACAGAAACCGAAATCGCCCTTTTGACCTTTTTTAAATGCTGAGGCATCGTTACGGTTTTCCAAATCTCTGGAATTTTTAGCGGTTGGCTGCGCCGTGATGATATTTATCACTTATTAAAAGGAGAAAATATTCAGATATCAAGAACAAAAAAAAATCGATAAAATACGTGGGGTTGGGTTTGTAAATTTATTTTCATTGTTCTCGGAATCTCACTCATTTCAATATTTATATGCGATAGCTAAATCTCAAGGTACAATCTGTGCAAATGTGAAGACAATCGGACCACTGGAACGTTGCCTGGGCAGTGCAAATCTATCTCGGTCGCGAAAATCTGCATTCGGCAAACCTCGACGTATGATACTATGAGCGGACGTTTTATAACCTTGACACATACATGATATACATAGTATTAAAATCCCTATGAAATATTTTGATTATTTACTGCTATGATATGAAATATCAATTATCCCCCAGTTAAATAAAAATCGGTCACCGTGTGCTGTACAACTTCAAGGACCCTGGCCTCAAGTGCCTGCGACCAACTCTACACTTTTTATTACCAGAAAATAGTTTTTTACTAGTCTAATTCAAGTTTTAAAATAAACTGCCAAAATTTAGTGTATGATATATGATACAATGTAACATAGCCTGGAGGTCGGGTGTTCGATCCCTGCATTGGCCGAGAAAGTTCATCTCGATTTTTCGGTGTGATTTCCCCTTGTCAGTGATTCAGAAGGAGGGCCTGGCAACGACAGCTGCCTAGTCGTTCGAATGGGACGAAAAACCGAGGCCCCGTGTACACTTTGTACACACGTAAAAGATCCCTTGGCCTTTGGAATTCGATATAAGAGTAGGCCGTAGCACCGCTTCCCGGGCAAAAATTTCCCTCATAGCACACTGTATGGCATATGCCTGTCTTCCATTAGCCCAGGTTAGGTGCATAAAAGTAGGACGTTAAACCCCATTTCATTCATTTATTATTATGTGCTAAAAGAGTGACAGCGTATTGAAATTCAGCCATTTGTGTATTTATTATAACAATTATATGTGTGTATTACAAAGCTTTGATTTGTGTTATTTGTGTACACCCCGCTCCGCCCCCCCCCTCTCCTCGCGTCAATACCATTGACCATGTACATATTAATTCTGCTGCCAACCCACCCACGCGAACATGACCAAATTATGAAACACTGTTTAGTCGTTTGTATGTTACGACAAAACAAGGCCAGCGTGGCTCATTTGTACAGAACGGAAGGCCTTTTAAGGAAGAATGTCCAGTCGTTCGGATAGTACGAAAAACAGAGGTCACTGTGGTTCCCCGTTGTCTGTGGTAAAGGACGGAAGGCCCGGCAAGGATCCGTGTCTAATCGTTTGGATGCGACGAAAAACTCAGACACCCTAGTCCGTGGTGCAAGGATTAGTGTCTAGTCGTTCGGATGGTTACGAAAAGCCGAGGTCAATGTGGTTCCCCGTTGTCAGTGGTGAAGTATGGAAGGCCTAGAAATGATCTGTGTCTAGACGTTTGGATGTGTTGGGTAGGGTTTTGAATTTATTTTCAACGTTCTTTGAACCTCAATCTCTTCTTTTTTTAATATGTGATAGCTAGAGTCCTAAGGTACAATCTTTGAGTCTCAATCTCTTCTTGCTTTAATATGTGAAAACTAGAGTCCCAAGGCACAATCTTTGCAAATTTGAAGGTAATCGAACCACCGGAACGTTGTCGCCTGGGCGGTGCAAATAAACCCCGTCACGAAAATTTATTCATTCTTCAACGCGGTTTTATATTGTATTATGGCCGCCATCTTGGATCCACCGTCATTTACCAAACAACTCAGAAATATACCCAAAATCACCAAATTGAGAAAAAAATTTTTACTTCGCGCATGCGTCGAGGGGAAAAAAGGGGAATTTTGCCGTGACACGGGCACCGATTGTCAAAAAAACATGAAATTTTGACACAATACGCCCATTACCACCCTGGACTTTGTGCTGTTCTCCCATTCATCCGATTAAAAAAAGGGAGTTTTGGCAAAAAACAGATTTTCGGAATTTAATATTGGTTTTAATTAATTTTGAAATTGAAAATGCAAAGAGATTTTATCGCCGCTTCCATTTGGCATGGGTATTAGTACTATACAAATTATCCTTAAAAAACATTTTTTTAAAAAAAAATAACCGACACGATGATTGCGACACTACATGTAGTAACCGAAATCGCCTATTTTGACCTTTTTTGACTGCTGCGGCATCGTTCCTGTGGTCCAAATCTCTGGAATTTCTAGCGGTTGACTGCGCCGCGATGATATTAATCACATATTAGAGGAGAAATTGCTCAGATATCAAGAACAAAAAAAAATCGATAAAATACGACTATTCTTTAAGCAAAAACACTTTGATGGGTGGGGGTGGGCTTTGAATTTTTTTTCAACTTTTTATGAACCACACACTTTTTTTTAAAATATGTAATAGCTATAGTCCCAAGGTACAATCTGTGCAAATTTGAAGGCAATCGGACCACCGGAACGTTGCCTGGGCGGTGCAAATTAACCCCGTCGCGAAAATTTGCTCATTCTTCAACGCTTGTTATATTGTATTATGGCCGCCATCTTAGACCCACCGCCATTAACCAAACAACTCCGAAATATACCCAAAATTGACCGTTATTTCTTTGGATTCGCGCATGCGTCACGCTGGAACCAAAGGTATCATGACTACCCAATTCTGGCGAGAAACTTTTCACGTTGGTACCTAGGTGCACTGTTTCACAAAAACTTAAATCTCCTTAAAATCATTGTAAACTAAAATTTCATCCGAACTTAGGATAGAAGCGTTTCACAAAACGATTTTAAGCATTGTAGCTAAAATCCACTAAAATAATATTGTAAGTTACAATTGTATCCTAACTTAAAATAGAGGCGTTTCACAAAATTTTTTTAAGGACAATTTTAACTAATATCAATTTTAACTTAGGATAGCTGTCACCCTCTCCTAACTTACAACCACGACATTAACAAACATTGATTAGAGCTACATTGTTTGATCTATTGCGACATACAGATATAATTGGCACATAATTTTAACATACAATCATTCACAAAAACAATTTGCATTCAATTTCTTTTCATAGTATGGGATATACAGCTACGATCCACCCGTTTATTTTATTGTAAGGCAATTTAAGAATTGGATGGCGCCCTATATTAGAACTCCAAGAAAAAACCCACCCAAAACGCCAGTAAACTACACACTAAAAGAAAATTTATATCCAATGTCATTGAAAGAAGAGCACTCTTATTTATAAAGAAAATATCTTCCTGTTTAATATAAATGGCAAATTTCTTGGTATTAGAAGGCCTAAAGGCCTATAATACTAGACATGCCATATGTAGTATTTACTCATGTTTTGGGGGTTATGATGATTAGTAAAAAGATAAATCAATAATACCAAATGTGTTTATTCAAAAATCTTATAGGCCTATTTGAAATTAAATTTTAATATCATAAAAGCATCACATTTACACACACAAACACACACACCCGATTCTACCCATTGCCTTGGCTTTCCATTTATTATCAACACCACTTCTTTTAAATATCTGGTTCGCTAGCCTGGAAGTCGGGTGTTCGATCCCTGCATTGGCCGAGAAATTTTATCTCCATTTTTCTGCGTGGTTACCTCTTGTCAGTGATGCAGATCGGAGGGCCTGTCGTTCGGATGGGATGAAAACCCGAGGTCCTGTGTACACATTGGTGTGCAAGTAAAACATACCTTAGCAGTTGGAATTCGATATAAGTAAAAAAAGGCGCCAAAACTATTTTATCTTGGGAAAAAGTCATTTAATTGAGTAAGATAGATAGACTCTTTTGCATTTTCAAAGTATCATTGAAAGGGTCTATTAGAATGGCATTTATAATCTAGGCATCGGAACATTGCCTATTTGGCGTATCAATTTCAAAAGTTGATAAATACTTTTAAACTACGACCAAAAAATTGAAGCCTAGATTAGTTGTTTAAATGACATATCAAAATACGTTTGTGAAAATTCTCAAAAGTTTCTCTTGTCCAAATTACTATAAAAATTCGAAATTCAAGCGCTTTAGTTTATCGATACACATTATTTCTATTGAAGCCTGCGAGGAAATCAAATGCCAAGTTCAAGGTCAACCCACCAATATAATTTCGAAACTAATAATACGCAATAAACTCATTTATTTCATCTCTCTACGACTTTCTGACCATGTGCAGACATTTCTACAACGTATGAAACTCTCCCTATTGATAATGTAACAGTTAATTCAGTCTGTCAACAATTTTCAGTTTCGAAGCGTATTTGCTTTCACCGCAAGTACCCGCAGCGGAAATCTGCACTGCTTGGGCGCAAGCGATTTTAACTAAAATCTATTAAAATTGCATTTTAAGTTTTAATCGATCTTCGTGAAACGTATAAAATTTAAAATCTCATTTTGATTTTAAGGATTTTAGTTTAAGTTTTCGTGAAACGGGGCCCCGTTCGTTTGATTTCAACATGTTCCCTGCCGTTCGTTTTTTGCCGCCATTTACGGCTTCGGTAAGGGTGAAAATGCGGAATTTCGCCTTGAAACCGGCACCGATTGTCCGAAAACCATGAAACTTGGACACAATACTGAATACATCCATTACCGACCCGGACTCTCTGTCTCATTTTGATCCGATTAAAAAAAGTTTTAGCCAAAAAGTTGGTTTTAATTAATTAACAATGTCAAAATTAGAAGCTAAATTGAGTATCCGATTGAGTTTAAATTTATACCCAGTGTTTAAGGTCATGAGACGAAGAGTCCTATTGATTTTCGGGGATCATGTGGCTAAGTGGGTAAGGTGCTGGCTCGCTAGACTGGGGGTCGGGTTCGATCCCTGCATTGGCCGAAGTTTATCTCGACTTTCCGGCGTGGATTTCCCTTGTAATGCAGGCCTGACAAGCACAGCTACCTAGTCGTTCGGACGCGACGAAAATCCGAGGTCCCGTGTACACATTGGCGTGCACGTAAAAGATCCCTTGGCAGTTGTAATTCAGTTGCTGCCCGAGCAAAATTTCCCTTATACCATATTGTATGGTGTATGCCCGTCTTCGATAAGCCCAGGTTAGGTGCAGAAGCATAGGACGTTAAACCCCATTTCATTGATTCTATTGATTTTCAGCTATTTCCGATAATTACTGGAAGAGTTATGGCCCTTGATCACTTTAAAAAATCTTGTGGATGCTCTAGAGGCCCAAATTAATGCCCGATTGACCTTAAATTTTTACACAGTGGCTAAGGTCATGAGACGAAGTAGCCTATTGATTTTCAGTGGTTGGTATCTGATGTTTACTGTCAGAGTTATGGCCCTTGATCATTTTAAAATATCTTGTGGTCGCTCTAGAGGCCGAAGTTAATATCCGATTGACTTTAAATTTACACACAGTGTTTAAGGTCATGAGACGAGGAAGCCTATTGATTATCAGCGATATCCGATATTTACTGTCAGAGTAATGGCCCTTAATCACTTTAAAAAATCTTGTGGATGCTCTAGAGGCCAAAGTTAATGTCTTATTGACTTTGAATTTATACACACTGGTTAAGGCCACGAGCGATATCTGATATTTACTGCCAGAGTTATGGCCCTTGATCACTTCAAAATATCTTGTGGGCGCTCTAGAGGCCATAGTTTATATCCCATTGACTTTAAATTTATACGCAGTGTTAAAAGGCACGAGATTGAATCCTTTGAAAATCACACCGAACTCTAATAAAACTTAATGCAGGGAACGGGCGTGTTTACACTGTCTCATTTTGATCCGATTAAAATAAGTTTTAGCCAAAAAGTTGGTTTTAATTAATTAACAATGTCAAAATTAGAAGCTAAATTGAGTATCCGATTGAGTTTAAATTTATACCCAGTGTTTAAGGTCATGAGACGAAAAATCCTATTGATTTTCGGGGATCATGTGGCTAAGTGGGTAAGGTGCTTGCTCGCTAGACTGGGGGTCGGGTTCGATCCCTGCATTGGCCGAAGTTTATCTCGACTTTCCGGCGTGGATTTCCCTTGTGATGCAGGCCTGACAAGCACAGCTACCTAGTCGTTCGGACGCGACGAAAATCCGAGGTCCCGTGTACACATTGGCGTGCACGTAAAAGATCCCTTGGCAGTTGTAATTCAGTTGCTGCCCGAGCAAAATTTCCCTCATACCATATTGTATGGTGTATGCCCGTCTTCGATACGCCCAGGTTAGGTGCAGAAGCATAGGACGTTAAACCCCATATCATTGATTCTATTGATTTTCAGCTATTTCCGATAATTACTGGAAGAGTTATGGCCCTTGATCACTTTAAAAAATCTTGTGGATGCTCTAGAGGCCCAAATTAATGCCCGATTGACCTTAAATTTTTACACAGTGGCTAAGGTCATGAGACGAAGTAGCCTATTGATTTTCAATGGTTGGTATCTGATGTTTACTGCCAGAGTTATGGCCCTTGATCATTTTAAAATATCTTGTGGTCGCTCTAGAGGCCGAAGTAAATATCCGATTGACTTTAAATTTACACACAGTGTTTAAGGTCATGAGACGAGGAAGCCTATTGATTATCAGCGATATCCGATATTTACTGTCAGAGTAATGGCCCTTAATCACTTGTGGATGCTCTAGAGGCCAAAGTTAATGTCTTATTGACTTTGAATTTATACACACTGGTTAAAGCCACGAGCGATATCTGATATTTACTGCCAGAGTTATGGCCCTTGATCACTTCAAAATATCTTGTGGGGCGCTCTAGAGGCCATAGTTTATATCCCATTGACTTTAAATTTATACGCAGTGTTAAAAGGCACGAGATTGAATCCTTTGAAAATCACACCGAACTCTAATAAAGCTAAATGCAGGGAACGGGCGTGTTTACACTGAAGCACAACTACTTCCTATCCTGCGTAAAGTAAATGTATTTTTTCAGATACCTGATGACATTTATTACTTATCGTTTCAATACATTCTAATAAACCCTTCTTACATATATTTCACTGCATGACCCATGTCCGTTTCATTAGACTAGTTAGAGGTTGCAGGGATTCTTCATATAACCTCAAGTAACAGAAGTGACTGTAAATATGAAAGCTTTCATATCTGCTTTGCAGATCTAGTTATTCTTATTATTATTATTATTATTTTTTGTTTTTTGTGTTTTTCCTGCAAATCTTATATCTCAGAATTTAACCGTGGGATCTTTCTAAAACTTTGACCTACCCCCCCCCCCCCCCGAAGAAAAGGTGGTGGCTTTGGAATAGGCATTTTTCAAAACGTTTAACTCATCCGAAATCATCAAAATTTACGAAAAAATATATTTGACCCACTAAGCTGTAACTTTTTGACTATTTGACCTATTTTACTAAAACAAAATTCTTTGAGTTTCTTAAATCATTTACTTCAAATCTGCCATTTCGGATTTTTCGAATTTCGAAATTCACCCTCGTGATTTTGAGCCGGGAGTTAAAATTCAAATGACAACGTCTTTAATAGTTGGACGATTTTTATGAAATTAAGTATGTTAGTAGATATCAGGTATATGTGAAAAGGGTTTATTAGAATGTATTGAAACGATAAGTAATAAATGTCATCAGGTATCTCAAAAATCACATTATCGATACGACTTGAAAAATATTATTAAAAATTTTCTAAATTATCTCCCATTGGCGATATTAAGGACCAAAGTTTTCAAAAAAATCGATGATTTGCTTTGATTTATTTGTCGTACATAAAAAATGGAGTTTGTAGCCCAAACAGGAAGGGCTTCGATCTTGAAATGTAAAAAACAAATAAGGCTTTTTGGTATTTTACTTACAGACATGGCAATTATATTTTCGGATCCTATTAGGAAGGCCGAAAAACGGTAGCGAATACATATTTGATTTCTGGCAAATCATGGACGCCATTTTGAATTGAAAATGAAAGATAGTGAAAAATCCACATTAATGGGCTTGAAAACATACACAATTGGTCGTGGCTTAGAGAGTGTGTCTCATATTAACGAAATTAATACATTAAAGGATAGCCTGGCTCATGGTCGAGTGTTTGGTTTTTGAATATTTCAAAAATTCAAATTTTGCCTTTGAAGTTTTCCGTACCGACAAGGTTGTTTTCGAGGTTTTGACTTCGCGCATGCGCTAAGCTAGAACCAAAGGTATCATGACTACCAAATTCCGGTGATACCTGTATTTGTTCAAGTCGTTTGTTCTTGGCACCTACCGTGCGTCGTGACTTTGCGCATGCGCTACGCTAGAACCAAATTTACAATTAGCACCGAATTCCGGCCAGAAACAATTCACGTTAGTACCTAGGTACCCTGAAATTTTCAAAGTGATACCTGCATTTGTTTAAATCGTTTGTTCTTGGCACGGCGTTCTGTCGTGTTTTTTTTCTCTGAGTCAATTTACGGCTTATATAGGGGGGGGGGGGATTTAGCCGCGACACCGACACCGATTGTCCGAAAACCATGAAATTTGGACACAATACGCCCTTTACCCCTATTTTAATCCCATTAACAAAAAATAGTTTTAGCAAAAAAAACATTTTTGAAATTTGATATTGGTTTTAAATAATTTTGAAATTGCAAATGCAAAGAGATTTTATCGCCTCTTCTGTATGTGATTGGTATTAGTACTATACACATATTTCTTAAAAGACAATAGAAACCGAATCGCCCATTTTGACTTTTTCTGACTGCTGAGGCATCGTTATGGTTTTCCAAATCTCAGGAATTTCTAGCGGTTGGCTGAGCCGCGATGATATTTATCACATATTAAAATGAGAAAATATTCAGATATCAAGAACCAAAAAAAACCACGATAAAATACGGCCATTTTTTAAGCAAAAAAACTTTGATGGATTGGGGGTGCGTTTGGAATTTATTTTCATTGTTCCCGGAATCCCATTTATTTTATGTTTTTTTATATGTGATAGCTTGAATCTCAAGATACAATCTGTGCAAATTTAAAGACAATCGGAGCACTGGAACGTAGCCTGGGCAGTGCATATCTATCCAGGTCGCGAAAATTTGCATTCGGAAAACTTCGTGGGATGATACTATGAGCGGACGTTTTATGACCTTGACACATACATGATATTATATAATCATAATTCCTATGAAATATTTTAATTATTTACTGCTATAATATGAAATATGACTTATTCCCCAGTTAAATAAAAATCGGTCACCGGGTGCTGTACAACTTCAAGGACCCTGGCCTCAAGTGCCTGCGACCAACTCTACACTTTCTATTGCCAGAAATTGCTAGTCTAATACAAGTTTAAAAATAAACAATATTTTTTCTAAAAATCAATGTCGAAATTAAGTGTATTATATATGACACAATGGGCCATAGAATAGAGGTAGGGTGTTCGATCCCTGCATTGGCCAAGAAAGTTCATCTCGATTTTCCGGTGTGATTTCCCCTTGTCAGTGATGCAGAAGGGAGGCCTGACAAGGACAGCTGCCTAGTCGTTCGGAGGGGACGAAAAACCGAGGCCCCGTGTACACATTGTACACACGTAAAAGATTCCTTGGCAGTTGGAATTCGATATAAGAGTAGGCCATAGCACCGCTGCCCGGGCAAAATTTCACTCATAGCACACTGTATGGCGTATGCCCGTCTTCCATTAGGCCAGGTTAGGTGCATAATAGTAGGACGTTAAACCCCATTTCATTCATTCATTATTATGTGTTAAAAGAGTGCCAGAAATGTATTGAAATTCAGCCATTTGTGTATTTATTATATCAACTATATGTGTGTATTACACAGCTCTGATTTGTGTGATTTGTGTACACCCCGCTCCCCCCCCCCCTGTCCTCGCGTCAATACCATTGACCATGTACATAATTATTCTGCTGCCAACCAGGCCACGCGAACATGACCAAATTATGAAACATTGTCTAGTCGTTTGTATGTTACGACAAAACAAGGCCAACGTGGCTCATTTGTGCAGAACGGAAAGCCTTTTAAGGAAGAATGTCTAGTCGTTCGGGTAGCACGAAAAACCGAGGTCACTGTGGTTACCCGTTGTCAGTGGTGAAGGACGGAAGGCCCGGCAAGGATCCGTGTCTAATCGTTTGGATTCGACAAAAAACTCGGACCCCCTAGTCCGTTGTGCAAAGATTAGTATCTAGGCGTTCGGATGGATACGAAAACCCGATGTCAATGTGGTTCCGCGTTGTCGTTTGGATGGGTTGGGTGGGCTTTACATTTATTTTCAACGTTCTTTGAATCTCAAACTCTTCTATTTTTTATATGTGATATCTATGTGAAGGTAATTGGACCATCGGAACGTTGCCTCGGCAGTGCAAATGAACCCCGTCACGAAATTTTGTTCATTCTTCAACGCGTTTTGTATTGTATCATGGCCGCCATCTTAGATCCACCGTCATTTACCAAACAACTCTGAAACATACCCCAAATCCCGAAATTGACAAATGTCTTTTACTTCGCGCATGCGCCATGCTGGAACCAAAGGTACCATGAATTAAATTCCGGCGAGGAACTGTTCACCTTGGTACCTAGCTGCACTGAAAAATTTAAGGCCATACCTACATTCGTTCTTGACACGTTTCCTGTCGTTCGTTTTCCGCCATTTACGTCTTTTGCAAAGGCGAATAAAGTAGAATTTCGCCACGACACCGATTGTCCGAAAACCATCAAATTTGGACACAATACGCCCATTACCATCCCAGACTCTGTGCCCTACTCCTATTTTGATCCGATTAAATCTTATATTTCAGAATCTAAAAGTGGGATCTTTCTGAAACTTTGACCTACCCCCCCCCCCCAAGAATGGGTGGTGGCTTTGGAATAGGCATATTTTCAAAACGTTTAACACATCCGAAATCATGGAAAATTTACGAACAAATGTATTTGACCTACTCAGCTGTAACTTTGTGACTATTTGACATATTTTATTAAAACAAAATTCTTCGAGTTTATTAAATCCCTTACTTGAATTTCGAAATTAGCCATCGTGATTTCAAACCGGAAGTTAAAATTAAAATGACAACTTCTTAAATAGTTGGTCGATTTTTATGAAATTAAGTATGTAAGTAGATATTATCGATACGACCTGAAAAATATTATTAGAAATTTTCTAAATTATCTCCCCTTTGCGATATTAAGGATCAAAGTTTTCAAAAAAAATCGACGAAATATAGGTCAGATTGCCTTGAAATTATTTTGTTGTACTAGCTACGACACTACTGATTCGTCCACAAAAAATGGAGTTTGTAGCCCAAACCGGAAGTGCTTCCATCTTGAAATGTGAAAAATAAAAAAGGCTTTTTTGGTATTTTACTTACAGACATGTCATATATATTTTCCGAATCCTTGTAGGAAGGCCGAAAAACGGTAGCATATACATCTTTGATTTCTGGCAAATCATTGACGCCATTTGGAATTGAAAAAGAAAAATAGTGAAAAATGCACATTAATGGGCTTGAAAATATACACAATTGGCTTAGAGAGTGTGTCTCATATTAACGAAATTAATACATTTCAGGATAGCCTAGCTCATGGTCCAGTGTTTGGTATTTGAATATTTCAAAAAATTGGAATTTCGCCTTTGAAGTTTTTCGCGCAGACAATGTTGTTTTCGAGGTTAGCGGTTTTGACTTCGCGCATGCGCTAAGTTAGAACTAAAGGTATCATGACTACCGAATTCTGGCGAGAAACTTTTCACGTTGGTACCTAGGTACCCTAAAATTGTCATGGTGATACCTGCATTTGTTCAAGTCGCTTGTTCTTGGCACCTACCGTGCGTCATGAGTTTGCGCATGCGATAGGCTAAAACCAAAGTTACCATTAGCACCAAATTCTGGCGAGAAACTGTTAAGGCTTGTACCTAGGTTCCCTAAAATTTTCAATACCTGCATTCGTTCAAGTCGTTTGTTCTTGGCACGGGGCTCTCAGGGTTATTTTTCTAAGTTAATTTACGGCTTATATAGGGGGGGGGGGATTTAGCCGCGACACCGGCACAGATTGTCCGAAAACCACGAACTTTGGACACAATACGCCCATTACCATCACGAACTTTGGACACAATACGCCCATTACCATCACGAACTTTGTGCTTTATTCCCATTTTAATCCCATTAAAAAAGGAGTTTTAGCACCAAAAAAAAAAAAAACGATTTTCGGAATTTAATATTGGTTTTAATTAATTTTGAAATTTCAAATGCAAAGAGATTTTATCACCTCTTCTATATGTGATAAGTATTAGTACTATACACAAATTCCTTAAAAGACAATTTTT
This sequence comes from Patella pellucida, assembly GCA_917208275.1. Lineage (NCBI taxonomy): Eukaryota > Metazoa > Mollusca > Gastropoda > Patellidae > Patella > Patella pellucida. The sequence continues at coordinate 32,189,067 of OU795041.1, read as the reverse complement.
TAAAACATGACCCGAACGATGTTTCGGCAATAGAAACCAAAATCGCCCTTTTTGCCCTTTTTTGACTGCTAAGGCATCGTTACGGTTTTCCAATTCTCTGGAATTTCTAGCTGTTGGTTGCGCCGCGATTTTGTTTATCACATATTAAAAGGAGAAAATATTCAGATATCAAGAACAAAATACATTCGATAAAATACGGCAATTTTTTAAGCAAAAAAACTTTGATGGGTGGGGGTGGGTTTGGAATTTATTTTCATTGTTCTCGGAATCTCACTCATTTCTATTTTTTATATGTGATAGCTAGAATCTTAAGATACAATCTGTGCAAATTTGAAGGCAATCAGACCACTGGAACAATGCCTGGGCAGTGCAAATCTATCCCGGTCGCGAAAATTTGCATTCGCAAAACCTCGACGGACGATGCTATGAGCGGACGTTTTATGACCTTGACACATACTTGATATACATATTATTATAATCCCTATGGAATATTTTAATTATTTACTTCTATAATATGAAATATCACTTATTCCCCCGTTAAATAAAAATCCGTCACCGGGTGCTGTACAACTTCAAGGACCCTGGCCTCAAGTGCCTGCGACCAACTCTACACTTTCTATTGCCAGAAAATATTTTTTTTACTAGTCTAATTCAAGTTTAAAAATAAACAATTTTTTTTCTGAAAATCAATGTCGAAATTTAGTGTATTATATATGATACAATGGGACATAGCCTGGAGGTCGGGTGTTCGATCCCTGCAATTGCCGAGAAAGTTCATCTCGATTTTCCGGTGTGATTTCCCCTTGTCAGTGATGCAGAAGGAAGGCCTGACAATGACAGCTGCCTAGTCGTTCGGATGGTTCGAAAAACCCGGGCCCCGTGTAAACATTTGAGTGCAGGTAAGAGATCCATTGGCAGTTGGAATTCGATATAAGAGTAGCCTTAGCGTCGCCGCCGGGCAAAATTTTCTTCATAGCACACTGTATGACGTATGCCCGTCTTCCATTAGCCCAAGTTAGATGCATAATAGTGGGACGTTAAAACACATTTCATTCATTCATTACATGTGTTAAAAGAGTGCCAGAAATGTATTGAAATTCATCCATTTGTGTATCAATTATATGTGTGTATTACACAGCTCTGATTTGTGTGATTTGTGTACACTCCGCTCCCGCCCCTTCTCCTCGCGTCAATACCATTTATCATGTACATATTAATTCTGCTGACAACCCACCCACGCGAACATGACCAAATTATGAAACATTGTCTAGTCGTTTCTATGTTACGACAAAACAAGGCCAGCGTTGCTCATTTGTGGAGAACGGAAGGCCTTTTAAGGAAGAATGTTTAGTCGTTCGGACAGTACGAAAAACCGAGGTCACTGTGGTTCCCCGTTGTGCAAAGCGTTTTATATTGTATTATGGCCGCCATCTTAGATCCATAGGTGATCGGACCACCGGAAAGTTACCTGGGCAGTGCAAATGAACCCCTACACGAAAATTTGTTCATTCTTCAACGCGTTTTATATTGTATTATGGCCTTCATCTTAGATTCACCGTACTTTACCAAACAACTCCGAAATATACCCCAAATCCCCAAATTGTCAAAAATGTCTTTTTACTTCGTGCATGCGCCATGCTGGAACCAAAGGTCTCATGACTGCCAAATTTCGGTGAGTAACCGTTCGCCTGGGTACCTAGGTGCACTGAAAAATTTAAGGCTATACCTGCATTCGTTCTTGACACGGTTCTTGCCGGGCGAATAGAGTGGAATTTCGCCACGACACTGGTACCGATTGTCCGAAAACCATACAATTTGGACACAATACGCCCATTACTACCTAGGACTCTGTGCCTTACTCCAATTTTGATCCGATTAAATTTTGTTTTGTATTTTCCCATCTTGTTTATAAGGTAAGTGTATTTTTTTTTAGATACCTGATGACATATTACCCTTGATATGTTACCGGAAATGATTGTGAATGTGAAAGCTTTCGTATCTGCTTTGCAGATGTAGTTTGGCTTTCAGACTTTCGTCTGAAAGCCTATTGTGATTACTAAAATTATTATCATTATTATTTACCGCGGGAGCTTAAATCTGAGTGCCTGTTACAGATACCGATCTGAAACTTAATTTTCGACAAGAAACCAGGTGGTGGCTACTCGATAAATCTCAGTGCCTGTAACAGATACCGATCTGAAACTTAATTTTCGACAAGGAAACCAGGTGGTGGCTACTCGATAAACTATTTTTGAAACTTTTGCGCAGACCAGAAGTTGCCGAAATGACCAAAATCAAAAATCGGCCATTAGTTTCCTTAATTCTTCACCTTTTTTAAAACCAATGACATTTTCGGAATTCTTGTGATATGTCTCGGACCATAGCAATTGAAAATGTCGAAATTTCGAAATTTCGTCGCTGACTTCTAACGTTCGAAGAATGAAATATTTTGTTTAAAAGACAGTTTTTGTTTTTTTTCAAAATTTTCAAATTTGACCTACATTTTTGGATACCTGAAGACCATCCTATTCAAGAAATATAAGTTTCATTCCGATTTATCTCCCTTTATTTTTCGATTTTTTTCGAATTTTCTGCCCATTTTGTGAGCTCGAGTTTCATTTTACGACCGAATCGACGTTTCTCAAACTTCTGGAACATGAAGTTATAGTACAAAACCAAATGATAAAACTATTTCGACATCAATAAACCGGGAGTAGTCGAAATAATGTCCGATATTTTGCACGGGAATTGCAGTATCGTATGCGTCCCAATTCGTATAGATACGATGAGCAGAAAGCAAAAAATTGGCACGCTGAAATCAAGTATTTTCTAATTTGGCGCGTTTTTGGACACCTGTATCTCGAAAACTTAATCTACAATTTTTAACTTTTTCTGTCAAGAGTCCATTCGGAGGTATTGTGCATGAATCCACCCAATAAGACTTTGAAATATCTGGGATAGGATATAAAAGGGACTGAAAATCGAAAAAAGGCGAAAATTAGTAAAATTTTAGAAAATGCTCTATACCTTTTTGATTTTAAAAGATTTTCCAAACATGTTTACATATTTAGAAAGCTGACCCAATTCCGATTCTAACGATGTATAATATGTATTGAAAAACTGAAATTAGATTTTCGATATTTTGGTATTTTTGCTTTTTTGGTATTTTTGAACATAGGATTTCTCAGGTGTATTTTATCTGATTAGATAATGTAATATATCCTTACAGAGCCCTGTGGATATTTAATTGCCCAAACTGGTTATTAGAACTATCTCGACAATAACCACCATACCGGAAGTATTCAAAAAATGATAAAAAAAAGAATAATAAAATTGTTCTCTTGCGAAAAGCTAAACATCTCGATCAGATATTACCAGACCAAAGGAAGTAAATTGTTTTAGGATAGCCCCATTAATGGACTATTAAATGGCATCTAAATGGTACGATTTCGATTGTTAGAAGGTAAATTATGGTACGCCGAAAATCTAGTATTTTCCGTTTTTGGAGCCTTTTTAAAAGCCTTTTTCTCGAAAACAACACTTTCTAAAACTTTTTTAACGCAGGGTCCTATCGGTGTTCTGTGGTGTGAACCAAAAGGAAAAGGTTTGAAATAATTTAAGGTGTCATCAAATGGCCTCAATCTTTGAAAAAAGTTGAAAAATCGTTTAGTTATTGAAAATGTTCTTTTATTTATCTTTTTTTTACAAACAACTACTGAATAGATATTTCTGACACCTGTGGTACATAAAGATATCTATCTAGATAACTTGTTTAAACTATCCCGACAATGATCCAATAACCCAAAATAGTCGAAAAAATATCAGATATTTGGGGAAAAAAACACAAAAAAGTTAAAAAAAAAAGAAAGAAAAGAAAATACAGTAAAAATTGGTACTCTTGCAAAAATCACGATTTCTCAGCCGGGTGTCACCGAATCAATACAATTCAAGTATCGTTTTCTAGCTCGATGAATGGGCTATTTTATGACACACTTCCTGTCTGATTCCCGAAAGCGGGTTCAGTGCTGCTTGCAGGTCTAGTTATTATTATTTTTTAGTTTGTGTTTTTCCTGCATATCTTATATCTCAGAATCTAACCGTCATATCTTTCTGAAACTTTGACATAGCCCCCCAAGAATGGGTAGTGGCTTTGGAATAGGCAAATTTTTAAAACGTTTCTCACATCCAAAATCACCGAAATTTACGAACAAATGCATTTGACCTACTTAGCTGAAACTATTTGACCATTTGACCTATTTTATTAAAACACAATTCTTTGAGTTTCTTAAATCATTTACTTCAAACCTGCCCTTTCGGATTTTTCGAATTTCGAAATTCGCCCCGGTGATTTTGAACCGGGAGTTACAATCAAAATGACAACTTCTTTAATAGTTGGACGATTTTTATGAAATAAGATATATAAATTATCTCCCGTTGGTGATATTAAGGATCAAAGTTTTCAAAAATATCTATGAAATATAGGTCAGATTGCCTTGATTTTTTTTTGTACTAGCTACGACACTACTGATTCGTACACAAAAAATGGAGTTTGTAGCCCAAACCGGAAGTGCCACCATCTTGAAATGTGAAAAATAAATAAGGCTTTTTTGGTATTTTACTTACAGCCATGGCAATTATATTTTCCAGATCCTTGTAAGAAGGCCGAAAAACGGTAGAAAATACATTTGTGATTTCTGGCAAATAACGGACGCCATGTTAAATTGAAAATGAAAAATAGTGAAAATCAACAATAATGGGCTTGAAAACATACACAATTGGTCGTGGGTTAGAGAGTGTGTCTCCTTTTAACAAAATTAATACATTTTACGATAGCCTGGCGCATGGTCGAGTGTTTGGTATTTGAATATTTCAAAAATTCGAATTTCTCCTTTGAAGTTTTCCGAGCCGACAAGGCTGTTTTCAAGGTTTGCGATTTTGAATTCGCGCATGCGCTACGCTAGAACAAAAAGTACCATGACTACCAAATTCCGGCGAGGAACTTTTCACGTTGGTAACTAGGTACCCTAAAATTTTCAAGGTGATACCTGCATTTGTTCAAGTCGTTTGTTCGTGGCACCTACCGTACGTCGTGACTTTGCGCATGCGCTACGCTAGAACCAAAGTTACCATGAGCACCTTATTCCGGCGAAAAACCATTCACGTTAGTACCTAGGTACCCTAAAATTTTCAAGGTGATACCTGCATTCGTTCAAGTCGTTTGTTCTTGGTACGGCGCTCTGTTGGTTTTTTTTATTAAAGTCAATTTACGGCTTATATAGGGGGGGGGGGGTCGCCGCGACACCGGCACCGATTATCCGAAAACCATGAAATTGGGACACAATACGGGCATTACCATCACGGAATCCCATTAAAAAAGAAGAGTTTTAGTAAAAAAAACAATTTTCGGAATTTAATATTAGTTTTAATTAATTTTGAAATTGAAAATGCAAAGAGATTTTATCGCCTCTTCTATATGTGGTATTAGTACTATACACATATTCCTTAAAAGACATTTTTTTGAAATGACCGGAACGATGTAGAAACCGAAATCGCCCATTTTGACCTTTTCTGACTGCTGAGTTATGGTTACGGTTTTCTGGAATTTCTAGCGGTTGGCTGCGCCGCGATGATATTTATCAGATGTTAAAAGGAGAACATACATGTATTCAGATATCAAGAACAAAAAAAATCGAAAAAATCCGGCAATTTTTTTAGGAAAAAAACTTAGATGGCTGGGGGTGGGTTTGGAATTTATTTTCATTGTTCTCGGAAACTCACTCATTACCATTTTTTATATGTGATAGCTAGAATGTCAAGGTACAATCTGTGCAAATTTGAAAGCAATCGGACCAGTGGAACGTTGCCTGGGCAGTGCAAATCTATCCCGGTTGCGAAAATTTGCATTCGGCAAACCTCGACGGACGATACTATGAGCAAACGTTTTATGACCTTGACACATACATGATATCAATTTTATTGTAATCCCTATGAAATATTTTAATTATTTACTGCTTAATATGAAATATCACTTATTCCCCCGTTAAATAAAAATCGGTCACTGGGTGCTGTACAACTTCAAGGACCCTAGCCTCAAGTGCCTGCGACTAATTCTACACTTTCTATTGCCGGAAATTTTTTTTTTTTGTCTTATTCAAGTTTAAAAATAAACAATATTTTTTCTGAAAATCAATGTCGAAGTTTAGTGTATTATATATGATACAATAGGACATAGCCTGGATGTCGGGTGTTCGATCCTTGCATTGGTCGAGAAAGTTCATCTCGATTTTACGGTGTGATTTCCCCTTGCAGAAGGAGGGTCTGACAAGGACAGCTGCCTAGTTGTTCGAATGGGACGAAAACCCGAGGCCCCGTGTACACATGGGAGTGCACGTTGAACATCTCTTGGCAGTTGAAACTCGATATAAGAGTAGGCCGTAGCACCGCTGCCCGGTCAAAATTTCCCTCATAGTACACTGTATGGTGTATGCCAGTCTTCCATTAACCCAGGTTAGTAGCATACTAGTAGGACGTTAAAGCCCATTTCATTCATTCATTATTATGTGTTAAAAGAGTGCCAGAAACGTATTGAAATTCAGCCATATGGGTGTTTAGTATATCAATTATATGTGTGTATTACAAAGCTCTGATTCGGTACACCCCCTCCGCCCCCCCCCCTCTCCTCGCGTCAATACCATTGACCATGTACATATTAATTCTGCTGCCAGCCAACCCACGCGAACATGACCAAAATATGAAACATAGTCTAGTCGTTTGTATGTTACGACAAAACATGGCTCATTAGTACATGACCATCTTGGATGCACCGTCATTTACAAAACAACTCAGAAATATACTCAAAAACACCAAATTGACAAAACAAATTTTACTTCGCGCATGCGCCACGGAGAAAAAGGGAAATGTTGCCGCGCCACCGGCACCGATTGTCCAAAAAACATGAAATTTTGACACAATACGCCCATTACCACCCTGGACTTTCTGCTGTTCTCCTTGGCCTCATTTGCGCAGAACGGAAGCCTTTTAAGGAAGAAATCTTGTCGTTCGGATAGTACGGAAATCCAAGGTCACTGTGGTTCTCGGTTGTCAGTGGTGAAGGGCGGAAGGCCCGGCAAGGATCCGTATATAATCGTTTGGATGCGACCAAAAAACTCGGACCCCCTAGTCCCGCGTTTCTTAACCTGGGGGGAATTCACCCCCAAGGGGGTAATGGCTCGCATCCAGGGGGTGAATGACCACTCTCCCAGTAACTTCAAAAATTCTCATATAATGGTTGTTGAGTCCTATGAGAGGTGAAGTTTAATTTCAAGATTTCAATTGTCAACTTTTTCGCTTGCAATCTCCAGTGTTATGCCGTTCGTTACAACATACCTTTGTGAATCTGGATTTTCAATGCTGGTTGTGATAAAAACTAAATACCGGAACAGACTGAATGTCCGAGATGACATGAGATGAGCACTCCTAAACACTGTCCCGAGAATAAAAAAAAAATCGTTTGTGACAATCACCAGGAGCAAATTTCGCATTGAACTGGAAACAACGTATTTTCATTAAAATATAAATTTGGTGATTATTGAATCTCAACTTCGATCCGTACTCATTACACATTAAATTTCAATGTGCTCAGGGGGTGCAGTCCCGTGCAAGGATGGATCCACAGTTCATTTCCAGTGGCTTCTATAGATAAGGGCCATTTTTAAGTTCCCCAGAAACGCCTGGAAGAGTACCTGAATTGGCTGGAAATCACGTTTTTGGGCTCCAATTTCTAAAAAATGTCTGGGGGAAGAACACCCAAAGACCTCCCTCGACGGGCTTCGCGCCTACGTCGCCCGCGGTGACCGCCTTCGCCGACCACGGCCCCGCAGTCAGTAACCTCCTCAAAAATCTTGGGGTAAATGGGTTGGTTGAGAATTTATTTAGGGTCGAGCGGTGAGAAAAGGTTGAGAAAAGTGGCCCTAGTCGGTGGTGCAAGAATTAGTGTCTAGTCGTTCTGATTGTTACAAAAACCCGAGATCAATGTGGTTTCCCGTTGTCTGTAGTGAAGTATGGTGAGACAGAGAGAGAAATGGGGTTTAACGTCCACTCAACACAACTAGGTCATTTCGGGACTAACATATGTTTTTTTTAAATTTTATTTTAATAATTCGCTTGCGCGTTGGGGTCTTTAGCAGGTGTAGGAAACCAGAGTGTCAGGAGGAAACCCACAAGGTTGAGAAGGCGCCCCTATCTCCATGCCACATACGCTCACACCAGGGCTCGAAATCACAGCCGCCGCAAGCCAGACGTGGTCGGCCAGCTAGAGGTCGAAGTGCGACACTCTAGACAACTAGGTCATCCCAACCCCCCTATGAAGTATGGAAATCCTAGTCGTTTGGATGGGTGGGGGTGGGATTTGAATTTATTTTAAATCTCAAACTCTTCTACTTTTAAACTCTTCTACAATCTGTGCACAGTTGAAGGTAATCGGACCACTAGAACGTTGCCTGGGCAGTGCAAATGCAACCCGACACGAAAATTTGTTCATTCTTCAACGCGTTTTGTATTGTTTTGTGGGCGCCATTTTAGATCCATAGGTAATCGGACCACCGGAACGTTGCCTTGGCAGTGCAAATGAACCCCGTCACGAAAATTTGTTCATTCTTCAACGCGTTTTATATTGTATTATGGCCGCCATCTTAGATCCACCGTCATTTACCAAACCACTCCGAAATATACCCCAAATCCCCAAATTGACAAACTTTTTTTTTTACTTCGCGCATGCGCCATGCTTGAATCAAAGGTACCATGACTCCCAAATTCTGGCGAGGAACTGTTCACCTAAGTACCTAGGTGCACTGAAAAATTTAAGGCCATACCTGTATTGGTTCTTGACACGGTTCCTGTCTTTTGTTTTCCGCCATTTATGTCTTTTGCAAGGGCGAATAAAGTGCAATTTCGCCACGACACCGGCACCGATTGTCCGAAAACCATCAAACTTGGACACAATACGCCCATTACCACCCCGGATTATGTGCATTACTTCGATTTTAATCCGATAAAATTTTGTTTTGTAATTTTCCCATCTTGTATATAAGGTAAGTGTAATTTTTTAGATACCTAAAGACATATGACCCTTGGCATGTGACCGGAAATGATTGTGAATATGAAAGCTTTCATATCTGCTTTGCAGATCTAGTTATTATTTTTTTTTTTTGTTTTTCCTGCAAAACTCATATCTCAGAATCTAATCGTGGGATCTTTATGAAACTTTGACCTACCCCCCCCCCCCAAGAATGGATGGTGGCTTTGGAATAGGCATATTTTCAAAACGTTTAACACATCCGAAATCACCGAAATTTAAGAACAAATGCATTTGACCTACTTACCTGTAACCATTTGACTATTTGACCTATTTTATTAAAACAAAATTCTTTGAGTTTCTTCAATCATTTACTCAAATCTGCCATTTCGGATTTTTCGAATTATGAAATTCGCCCTTGACACATACGATTTTTCTGAAACTTTTTTAACGCAGAGTCATGTCGTTGGTCTGTGGCGTGAATCCCAAAGGTAAAGTTTTAAAATAATATAAGGGGTCCAAAAATGGACTCAATCTTTGAAAATTTTTGAAAAATCGTTTAATTATTGAAAATGTTCTTTAATTTATCTTTTTTAAAAACAACTACTGAATAGATGTTTCTGATACTTCTGGTATAGAAAGATATTTATCCAAACAACTTTTTAAAACTATCCCGACAATGATCCAAAAACTAGAAGTAGTCGAAAATAATATCAGATATTTGGGAAAAAACGCAAAAAAGTTTTTAAAAAAAGAAGAAAACACAGTAAAAAATTGGTACTCTTGCAAAAATCGCGATTTCTCAGCTGGGTGTTACTGAATCAAAACAATTAAAGTATCGTTTGGTAGCTTGATGAATGGGCTATTTTATGACATACTTTCTGTCTGATTCCTGAAATCCGGTTCAGTGCTGCTTGCAGGTCTATTTACTGTTATTATTACATGATAATATTTTAGTTATTGGTATTTATTATTATTACATGATAATATCTTAGTTATAAGGCTTTCAGTCTTTCGTCTGAAAGCCTATTCCTATTACTAAAATTATTCATATTATTTTTTATTATCATTTACCGATCTGGAACTTAAGTTTCGACTAGGAAACCAGGTGGTGGCTACTCGAAAAACTATTTTTGAAACTTCTGCGCAGACCGTAAGTTGCCGAAATGGGCCTGAGGCATATTTTATTGATATATAGAAATGATGACATATGGACCTTGACATGTATCCGGAAATGATTGTGAAGATGAAAGCTTTCATATCTGCTTTGCAGATCTAGTTGATATTTATTATTGCTGTTAATATTACTACGGCGGACAACTTAGTGGGTTCATGATATTTGAATATTCATTAATATAAGTTTATTTTATTCAACATAATAATTGACTATTTGTTTTCCTTTTCAGCTAACATGTTGCTTTCGTATACACAACTTTTAATAAGTATGTGTAGTTAAATGTAGCAACAATTGGAAAGGTCACTAAGGGATGCCGTCAGAAACCGATCGTCATTATGTAGTTTAAATTATATATATATATATATAATTGAAATTAAAGATGGCAAAATAAAAATAAAACTACATTTGTATGCTAACGTTTTCACCGCGATAGCGGCTCATCAGGCGATTTATAACAATAGTCTATGACGTCACAATGTCATAGTTACATAATTATACAGGCAAGGGTACAAATATTCAATCCCACCGCGTTCTTTATTTTAATTAATTTCATAATTCTCTTATTTAGAATTAAGTTTCGGGTGGTACTTCTCAATAAAATAGCTCTCTTTCGCCTCCAAGAGGTCGTTGTTGTTGCTATTAAGTCTATATAAAGGAAAAACACTAAATTTACCCCCACCACATACTTCAAGATGCTCACTGAGCGGGATCATCCTGTATTTTGGTTGAAGTATGTGCTGTCGATGGAGGTTCATTCTCAACCTAAGCATCATTTTGGTCTTCCCTATGTACCTTCCCTTGCATCCCGGACACACTATAAGGTAAATTACATAGTTCGATTGGCAATTCATTGCCTGTTTGATATAAAATACATTATCATCATCAATTTTTATGGATGATCCCTCAATGATAATGTCACAGGTTTTACACTTTGAATTACCACATTTCGAAACTACTGGAATTGAAGCGACTGAATCATATTTAGAAGATGTTATAATCCTAGCTAGATTGGAAGGTTGCTTTAGACTGTTGATTATATTTGTTTTTCTCAAAATTTTATCCATCGTTTGGCTATTTTTAAGGATATGGATGTAATTTTCAATGATAGATTTCCCATTTTCCTGGGACGGATTGAATGTAGTAACTAAAGCAACGTTCCGTTTATCAGAGACTACAGGAACTTTAGGTTTTCTTAACAGGCTTTGATCCAGACTCAATGCTCTTTGGTTAGCATCGTCTATTAATTTACCTGGATATTTTTGTTTTAATAAGAAACCTTTTAGTTCCCGCAGTCTCTGAATTTTGACATCTTGATTGGACACAATTGTACAAATTCGTCTAGCTAAGTTATATGGGATGTTTCGTTTCGTATGAGGTGGGTGACAAGAATTAAAATTTAGATATTGATGTGTATCAGTTTTTTTGTAATACACATCAGTTTCAATAGAGCCGTTTGCGTGTAGCTTAACTGTCACATCCAGAAAATTTAATGTGGATTGACTCTGCTCAATTGTAAACTGAATACTGTCATCTAAACTATTTAACATTTTATGAAGTTCTGAGATGATTTCCTGAGATACTCTGAGTATCACAAAACAATCATCTAAGAACCGTTTCCATGAAGTCTTAATCAAATCACTAAATTCATTGCCAAACATTTTGGTCACCCTCTCATACCATATTTCCTCAAGATAACCTAAAGTTAAAGTAGCATAGGTAGGGCCAACTTTCGTACCCATAGCGACTCCCTTGATTTGTGTATAGTATAGGCCATTGAAGAAAAATATGTTATTTGATATCACGAGATCTAATGCACCGAGAATAAATGAATTTGAAAACCGGTCTGGTATTAGGTCTGCGTGGTTATTTAACCAATATTCGACAGCTTTTAGACCCAGATCTTTGCGTATATTGTTATATAAATTAACTACATCAAAGCTAATAATTGTACTACCAGGCTCTACCTGTGCAGGTAGTTGATGTAGAAAATCTATATCATCGCGAAGAAAGCTTTTAACGCGAGAACATAATGGTTTTAAGATGATGTCTATATATATATATATCAATATATGTATGAAGTTGAAACCGTAGTAGTGTTAATATAGAAAAAATAAATAAAGGTTGAAAATGCCTTTGAAAAGTACTATTGTTTAATTGTCTACATGTTTCGCCTGAGCTTGTCAAGACATACAATAACAATAACAATGACGTGACGTCATGGAAGAATAAACACACAATAATATAATAATATTGAATTAGATATAGTATAATATTGTAATTATTTTGAAATGTTTAATTTGGGTTTAAATTTGTCAATAAAATATTGTTCCTTCAATCTCATTTTCATGGGGTCTGAATGCGGCATCTTAAAAAAAAAGGGTATATTTTGAATTCGCCTTTACCGCAGATATCAAGGTGTTCACTTAAAGGAATCTTCCTTAAATTTGGTTCCCTGATATGTTGTCTATGAACCGTTACTCTGTTTTGTAACTTGTTAGTGCAACCGATGTAAAGTTCGGCACACCCACTACATTTTATGACATATAATACATAAGTTACTTTACAGTTCATACTTTCATTGACAAAAAATTCTATTCCACTATCAAAAATAAATGATTTACCTTCAATTAAATATCTACACGTGCCGCAATTATCCCTTCCACATTTTACAACTTCCTTAATTGGACTGAGGGATTCAAATTTAGCCCTGGTCAATAGTGATTTAAGGTTTTTAGGTTGTCTTTTTGAAGGGATGAACGTTAGTGCATTAGTAAGTTTTTTCATTTTTTTATCTTGTTTAAGTAGTGGGAGATGTGTTTTAATTACGTTGGAAAAATTAGGATTGTGAGGATTAAAGGTGGTGACAAAAGCAATTATATTGTGATTAGTATCTTTTATCTTTACCTGCCTTAATTCCGTTATCGGTATTTTACTAGCCCTTTGAATTCCGTCATTAATTAATGTGGAGGGATATTTGCGGGCTAATAGAAATTCATTTAATTCCCCTAGTCTTTGAAATTTTCTTTCTGTGTTAGACACAATGGTACATATACGTCTGGCCAAATTATATGGTACAGCCGTTTTTATGTGTTTGGGGTGACATGAATTGAATTCGAGATACTGTTTAGTATCAGTATCTTTATAATATATGTCGGATTCAATCATGTTCCCGTTTTTGATTACCATTATGTCTAAAAATGGTATTCTCTCTGCACTAGTTTCCATTGTAAATTGGATATTCGGATGAATATTATTGATTATATCATGAAATAATAAAAGATTGTCAAATGATTGGAGCCAGATGAAGAAACAATCATCTAGGTATCGTTGCCACTGTTTTTCGAAATATATTCTGGTCTCCAAGTCAAATATTTCTTCTACTTTTGTAGCAATGGTTAATTATAAATATCCAAGAACTAAAATTGCCAGCGAGGGTGAGAATTTGCTACCCATTGCACAGCCAATGAGTTGTTTATAATAGTTAGAATCAAAATAAAAGCAATTGTTTTCTAATATAAAGTCGATGCTATCTAATATAAATGACTCTGAAAAACGTTCTTCTCTATCGTTTGGATATTTAGATAACCAATGCTTTACAGCTGTTAGTCCTAAAACATGTGGTATATTCGAATACAGATTTGTTACATCGAAAGTAACTAGGATAGCGTTTTGTGGAACATTTTGGGGTAAGTTGTTCAAAAAATCTATGCTATCTCGAGTATAACTTTTAACATGTTTGATGTAAGGTTGAAGTATGATATCTATCAAATTGCTTAAGCGATGAGTTTCACATGCTCGACCTGCTATAATCGGTCGGAGTTTCAAATCTTGAGGATGATTCACTTCAATATATGTCGAATTTTGGTTTACACATGCTGTATGTATTTCTTTACATTTGTGAATCTTGGGTAAACCATAAATATTGCTAGTTTTCACATCAAACTCTTGTAAGTATTTGATTTCTTTCTGTGTTAAACAGGAACTATGTGTCCATATTAGTCGGCGCAGTGCGGTCATATTTCTGGATACTGGCGGAGAGTTTAATTTTTGATAGTAGTTGGTATCGTTCAATATGTCTAATATCATTCTTTTATAGTTCTCCGATTCCAAAATGACGGTTGCACCACCTTTATCGGCTTGTTTTATCACTATGGATTCATCTCTTGATAGAGTTAGTATTTCACTCCAATGTTTTTTAGCTGTATTTTTACGTATCTTTATGTGATCGTTTGGTATTATAGGAAAATTCGATATTTGTTGACAAAAGTCATCTAATGTTTTATAACGACCTTTTGGTGCTCCCCAATCACTTTTATTTCTTACGATGGATTTATCTTTATTTTCACTACCATCAAAATACTCTAAATTTCGAAGTTTTCTTATGAATTCGGCTATATCTTCCTTTACTTCACTAATATTATGTTTTTGAGGTGTCGGTGTGAATTTTAATCCTTTTTGTACGATGAATATTTGATTGAGATTTAGTTTTCGTTTCGATAAATTGATGATTTTTGGTTCGATTTTTCCCTTCCCCGTCGAAGGAAGGGGCGCTTTCCTAAAAAATGAGCTTTTTTATTATCGCCAGTTATATATTCCAGGCGTTTGTCCGCTCCATTGTTGATGGGTTTTTTCACATTTGTATTTTTCTTTTTACGACTTTTAACTACTTCCCATTGGTTATTTTTAGTGGGGTACTTACCCCTCCCCTCCTTAAGTTGTGGTGAAGTATTACTTGGTCGCATCCTTGAAGGTTGCCTGGTTCTTCTGTTTGTTTCAGGAACTGACCTTTGTATTTTGGTGGATGTTTTCTTTTCTTTAATTTTAAATTCCTTGAAGAATGGTCTTTTTGTGGTCGATTCGGGCTTAAAGTTTTCCGCATAATTTTTTAACCACGATTCCATTTTTGACCATTTTTTTGATACTTTTTCATCTTGATCGTCACAAAGTTCTTTCCACTTAATAATAAGTGTTTCTCTTACCTGGGACGATGATTTTGATGTAATAAGATCTATCATTTCGAGGTCTATATTTTGTGTTTTTTCCATCTGTGTATCACATCGCATTTTCATCAATTCAATGTCGGCATTAATGTTGGAAAATACTTGTTTCTCGCGACGTGATCTTTGATTTTCGGGTTCTCCTTTAAATAATTTTATTTGGTATTTAGGGAGTATTATTTTATTTTCCTTGGACATCCAATCTTCCAAAACGAGTGCCATGTTTTTATTTCTCAATTGGCTCCAATTCATATTGTGTCTAAGGTATAATTTGTGGGACCATTCGTTTTTAATTGATCTCATAACCCGTTTAGCCTCATTTTCAACGGAAAATTGGGAAGGTTCCACAATGCTTATTGAATTGATAAGGCTTGTACTCGCAATTTCAGTTATTTTATCACCGAGGTCCTTAAAGCATTTGGTTACTTCATTAATTTCCAACATTGGTGATTGGTTGCGCTGTTGTTGCGTTAAATCTTTTATGGCTGACGCTATCATATCATTTTTTTCTATCAGGATCGTCATTTTGCCAAGTAACGCTGACATCGTTTTTAACATTTCTTCGTTAAAATTTTCTTCTGTACTTTTCTTTTTTGGTGGCATTTTCTATCTACTTACGTGTATATATATCAATATATGTATGAAGTTGAAACCGTAGTTGTGTTAATATAGAAAAAATAAATAAAGGTTGAAAATGCCTTTGAAAAGTACTATTGTTTAATTGTCTACATGTTTCGCCTGAGCTTGTCAAGACATACAATAACAATAACAATGACGTGACGTCATGGAAGAATAAACACACAATAATATAATAATATTGAATTAGATATAGTATAATATTGTAATTATTTTGAAATGTTTAATTTGGGTTTAAATTTGTCAATAAAATATTGTTCCTTCAATCTCATTTTCATGGGGTCTGAATGCGGCATCTTAAAAAAAGGGTATATTTTGAATTCGCCTTTACCGCAGATATCAAGGTGTTCACTTAAAGGAATCTTCCTTAAATTTGGTTCCCTGATATGTTGTCTATGAACCGTTACTCTGTTTTGTAACTTGTTAGTGAAACCGATGTAAAGTTCGGCACACCCACTACATTTTATGACATATAATACATAAGTTACTTTACAGTTCATACTTTCATTGACAAAAAATTCTATTCCACTATCAAAAATAAATGATTTACCTTCAATTAAATATCTACACGTGCCGCAATTATCCCTTCCACATTTTACAACTTCCTTAATTGGACTGAGGGATTCAAATTTAGCCCTGGTCAATAGTGATTTAAGGTTTTTAGGTTGTCTTTTTGAAGGGATGAACGTTAGTGCATTAGTAAGTTTTTTCATTTTTTTTATCTTGTTTAAGTAGTGGGAGATGTGTTTTAATTACGTTGGAAAAATTAGGATTGTGAGGATTAAAGGTGGTGACAAAAGCAATTATATTGTGATTAGTATCTTTTATCTTTACCTGCCTTAATTCCGTTATCGGTATTTTACTAGCCCTTTGAATTCCGTCATTAATTAATGTGGAGGGATATTTGCGGGCTAATAGAAATTCTCTTAATTCCCCTAGTCTTTGGAGTGAAATACTAACTCTATCAAGAGATGAATCCATAGTGATAAAACAAGCCGATAAAGGTGGTGCAACCGTCATTTTGGAATCGGAGAACTATAAAAGAATGATATTAGACATATTGAACGATACCAACTACTATCAAAAATTAAACTCTTTGCCAGTATCCAGAAATATGACCGCACTGCGCCGACTAATATGGACACATAGTTCCTGTTTAACACAGAAAGAAATCAAATACTTACAAGAGTTTGATGTGAAAACTAGCAATATTTATGGTTTACCCAAGATTCACAAATGTAAAGAAATACATACAGCATGTGTAAACCAAAATTCGACATATATTGAAGTGAATCATCCTCAAGATTTGAAACTCCGACCGATTATAGCAGGTCCAGCATGTGAAACTCATCGCTTAAGCAATTTGATAGATATCATACTTCAACCTTACATCAAACTCGAGATAGCATAGATTTTTTGAACAACTTACCCCAAAATGTTCCACAAAACGCTATCCTAGTTACTTTCGATGTAACAAATCTGTATTCGAATATACCACATGTTTTGGGACTAACAGCTGTAAAGCATTGGTTATCTAAATATCCAAACGATAGAGAAGAACGTTTTTCAGAGTCATTTATATTAGATAGCATCGACTTTATATTAGAAAACAATTGCTTTTATTTTGATTCTAACTATTATAAACAACTCATTGGCTGTGCAATGGGTAGCAAATTCTCACCCTCGCTGGCAATTTTAGTTCTTGGATATTTAGAATTAACCATTGCTACAAATTAATGAAGTAACCAAATGCTTTAAGGACCTCGGTGATAAAATAACTGAAATTGCGAGTACAAGCCTTATCAATTCAACAAGCATTGTGGAACCTTCCCAATTTTCCGTTGAAAATGAGGCTAAACGGGTTATGAGATCAATTAAAAACGAATGGTCCCACAAATTATACCTTAGACACAATATGAATTGGAGCCAATTGAGAAATAAAAACATGGCACTCGTTTTGGAAGATTGGATGTCCAAGGAAAATAAAATAATACTCCCTAAATACCAAATAAAATTATTTAAAGGAGAACCCGAAAATCAAAGATCACGTCGCGAGGAACAAGTATTTTCCAACATTAATGCCGACATTGAATTGATGAAAATGCGATGTGATACACAGATGGAAAAAACACAAAATATAGACCTCGAAATGATAGATCTTATTACATCAAAATCATCGTCCCAGGTAAGAGAAACACTTATTATTAAGTGGAAAGAACTTTGTGACGATCAAGATGAAAAAGTATCAAAAAAATGGTCAAAAATGGAATCGTGGTTAAAAAATTATGCGGAAAACTTTAAGCCCGAATCGACCACAAAAAGACCATTCTTCAAGGAATTTAAAATTAAAGAAAAGAAAACATCCACCAAAATACAAAGGTCAGTTCCTGAAACAAACAGAAGAACCAGGCAACCTTCAAGGATGCGACCAAGTAATACTTCACCACAACTTAAGGAGGGGAGGGGTAAGTACCCCACTAAAAATAACCAATGGGAAGTAGTTAAAAGTCGTAAAAAGAAAAATACAAATGTGAAAAAACCCATCAACAATGGAGCGGACAAACGCCTGGAATATACAACTGGCGATAATAAAAAAGCTCATTTTTTAGGAAAGCGCCCCTTCCTTCGACGGGGAAGGGAAAAATCGAACCAAAAATCATCAATTTATCGAAACGAAAACTAAATCTCAATCAAATATTCATCTTACAAAAAGGATTAAAATTCACACCGACACCTCAAAAACATAATATTAGTGAAGTAAAGGAAGATATAGCCGAATTCATAAGAAAACTTCGAAATTTAGAGTATTTTGATGGTAGTGAAAATAAAGATAAATCCATCGTAAGAAATAAAAGTGATTGGGGAGCACCAAAAGGTCGTAATAAAACATTAGATGACTTTTGTCAACAAATATCGAATTTTCCTATAATACCAAACGATCACATAAAGATACGTAAAAATACAGCTAAAAAACATTGGAGTGAAATACTAACTCTATCAAGAGATGAATCCATAGTGATAAAACAAGCCGATAAAGGTGGTGCAACCGTCATTTTGGAATCGGAGAACTATAAAAGAATGATATTAGACATATTGAACGATACCAACTACTATCAAAAATTAAACTCTCCGCCAGTATCCAGAAATATGACCGCACTGCGCCGACTAATATGGACACATAGTTCCTGTTTAACACAGAAAGAAATCAAATACTTACAAGAGTTTGATGTGAAAACTAGCAATATTTATGGTTTACCCAAGATTCACAAATGTAAAGAAATACATACAGCATGTGTAAACCAAAATTCGACATATATTGAAGTGAATCATCCTCAAGATTTGAAACTCCGACCGATTATAGCAGGTCCAGCATGTGAAACTCATCGCTTAAGCAATTTGATAGATATCATACTTCAACCTTACATCAAACATGTTAAAAGTTATACTCGAGATAGCATAGATTTTTTGAACAACTTACCCCAAAATGTTCCACAAAACGCTATCCTAGTTACTTTCGATGTAACAAATCTGTATTCGAATATACCACATGTTTTAGGACTAACAGCTGTAAAGCATTGGTTATCTAAATATCCAAACGATAGAGAAGAACGTTTTTCAGAGTCATTTATATTAGATAGCATCGACTTTATATTAGAAAACAATTGCTTTTATTTTGATTCTAACTATTATAAACAACTCATTGGCTGTGCAATGGGTAGCAAATTCTCACCCTCGCTGGCAATTTTAGTTCTTGGATATTTAGAATTAACCATTGCTACAAAAGTAGAAGAAATATTTGACTTGGAGACCAGAATATATTTCGAAAAACAGTGGCAACGATACCTAGATGATTGTTTCTTCATCTGGCTCCAATCATTTGACAATCTTTTATTATTTCATGATATAATCAATAATATTCATCCGAATATCCAATTTACAATGGAAACTAGTGCAGAGAGAATACCATTTTTAGACATAATGGTAATCAAAAACGGGAACATGATTGAATCCGACATATATTATAAAGATACTGATACTAAACAGTATCTCGAATTCAATTCATGTCACCCCAAACACATAAAAACGGCTGTACCATATAATTTGGCCAGACGTATATGTACCATTGTGTCTAACACAGAAAGAAAATTTCAAAGACTAGGGGAATTAAGAGAATTTCTATTAGCCCGCAAATATCCCTCCACATTAATTAATGACGGAATTCAAAGGGCTAGTAAAATACCGATAACGGAATTAAGGCAGGTAAAGATAAAAGATACTAATCACAATATAATTGCTTTTGTCACCACCTTTAATCCTCACAATCCTAATTTTTCCAACGTAATTAAAACACATCTCCCACTACTTAAACAAGATAAAAAAATGAAAAAACTTACTAATGCACTAACGTTCATCCCTTCAAAAAGACAACCTAAAAACCTTAAATCACTATTGACCAGGGCTAAATTTGAATCCCTCAGTCCAATTAAGGAAGTTGTAAAATGTGGAAGGGATAATTGCGGCACGTGTAGATATTTAATTGAAGGTAAATCATTTATTTTTGATAGTGGAATAGAATTTTTTGTCAATGAAAGTATTAACTGTAAAGTAACTTATGTATTATATGTCATAAAATATAGTGAATGAATGAATGAAATGGGGTTTAACGTCCTACGCTTAAGCACCGTACCTGGGCTAATTGAAGACGGGCATACGCCACAGTGTGCAATGAGGGAAATTTTGCCCGGGCAGCGGCACTACGGCCTACTCTTATATCGAATTCCAACTGCCAAGGGATCTTTTACGTGCACTCCAATTTGTACACGGGACCTCGGTTTTTCGTCCCATCCGAACGACTAGGCAGCTGTCCTTGTCAGGCCCTCCTTCTGCATCACTGACAAGGGGAAATCACGCCGGAAAAATCGAGATGAACTTTCTCGGCCAATGCAGGGATCGAACACTCAACCTCCAGGCTAGCGAACCAGCGCCTTATCCACTTAACCACCGTGATCCCCCATAAAATGTAGTGGGTGTGCCGAACTTTACATCGGTTGCACTAACAAGTTACAAAACAGAGTAACGGTTCATAGACAACATATCAGGGAACCAAATTTAAGGAAGATTCCTTTAAGTGAACACCTTGATATCTGCGGTAAAGGCGAATTCAAAATATACCCTTTTTTAAGATGCCGCATTCAGACCCCATGAAAATGAGATTGAAGGAACAATATTTTATTGACAAATTTAAACCCAAATTAAACATTTCAAAATAATTACAATATTATACTATATCTAATTCAATATTATTATATTATTGTGTGTTTATTCTTCCATGACGTCACGTCATTGTTATTGTTATTGTATGTCTTGACAAGCTCAGGCGAAACATGTAGACAATTAAACAATAGTACTTTTCAAAGGCATTTTCAACCTTTATTTATTTTTTCTATATATATATATATATATATATACCAAAAATACTAAGATTTGGATGGAAAGACTATATTTTAATTACAATTACATATTTGCTAAGATCTTTCGGCCTTACGGCGTCTTCAGAGCTATGTAAAAAGACAATAACGTCGCTTATTGTCTTTTTATATAGCTCTGAAGACGCCGTAAGGCCGAAAGATCTTAGCAAATATGTAATTGTAATTAAAATATAGTCTTTCCATCCAAATCTTAGTATTTTTGGTATATAAACCTGAGAGTTGAATTTAGAATCTTTTAAATATATATATATATATATATATATATAAAACGATTTCTGTATGTATGTATTTGTGCCGTTCCGTTGTGGAAATAAAGGAAACAAAAAAAATACCCCTTTCAACTGTACTGCTAGCTTCAATTTTACTTATTCCCTTATTGGACTCAATTGCTGCTTAATTACATAATATTTTAACTCGCCAGGCATTGGCTCAAAAAGAGAAGTAGTATCAGCCAATATGTTTCTGAAAATTTAACATCCCTATATTTAAACCTTATATTAATACAGCTATCTGATGATATAGAAACGGACCCTGGTCCTACGGCACATAATCAAATATCTGTCGTACACCTGAATGTGAGGAGCATTAGAAACAAGATAGACTGAGTATGACATCATAATGGTAAGTGGAACATGGCTTGACAAAAATATCCCTTCATCTTCTATTTCTATACCCTCATATAACAACCCTGTTCGCAACGACAGAAGTAACCATAGTGGCGGTGTCTCGGTCTATGTTCGAAATTCACTACTTTTTAAAAGACGCCACGATCTAGAATTTGATGAATAGAGGTAATATGGTTGGAAGTTCAAACTATAAATAATGTATTTTTAGGAACGTTTTATAGACCGCCAAATTCCACATATTTCATAAATAACCTAATAGTTGATTCCATAACTTTGGTCGCATCTGGTGGTGCTACAAATTGTTTTATTTACGGTGATTTTAATGTTAACATGTTAGCAAAGCAGAATACAAAGCAAAATACTTTTTGACATAATGCGATGATTATAGTAGATCTTACCCAGGTTATCAAAGAACCAACTCGATATGATGATTATGGAAAAAATAGTCTTATAGATTTAATTCTAACAAACGCGAAACATTTTATTGTCGAATCTGGTTGTCTAGATAATTTCTGTGGCGATCATTGTCCGATTTTTAGTAGACTAGCATTTAATTCACCCCATTATAAAAGTTTTCAAAGAATTATTTTGGATTATGGGAACATGGACTACGACAACCTCATCTTAGATGCATCTAACATAGCTTGATACGATCTATTTGATGAAAAAAATATAAGTAAAGCATACCTTGATTTCACAAGTGAGTTAATTAAGTTAGCCAAAAAGAATATTCCAAACAAATTAGTAACGATAAGACCAAAAGATAAACCATGGATGAGTTCTAAAATTAGGAAAATTAAAAGACGCAAAAACAAAATTCATAGAAAATCAAAATTATCTGGGAATCCTAAAGACGGGGCTAATTTTCGCAAGATTAGTAATGACCAGATATCTTAATAAGGAAGAGCAAAAAAGATTATTTTGAGAGATTAGATGATAGAATTAATAATAAAGCTAACTTCGGTACCAAGGATTGGTGGAATTTAGTTAATTCATTTGTGAAATCGAAATCTGCGATCATCAACGACCTGGCACCTCTAGAAGTAAATACTAACACACACTTTACACCATTGGACAAGGCGAGCGGCCTAAATGACTTTTTTATTAACCAATCTAAACTTAATGACGACAGTAATAACTTGCCCGTTCTTCAACAAAACCTAAACTCTCTTACAGGGATCGAGCTAAGCCAAAAAGAAGTTAAAGATATCATTCTATGTTTAGATACTTAAAAAGGTAAAGGCCCTGATATCAGTGGGAAAATACTAACAACTATTGTAAATGAAATAAGCGAACCACTCTGTTATATTTTTAATTTGTCCCTTTCTCAAAAGAAACTCCCTGAAATTTGGAAATCAGCAAATGTAGTAGCAATTTTCAAAAAAGAATCTCCTCATGAATGCGGAAACTATAGACCCGTGCCATTATTAAGCAGCATTGTTGTAAAAATATTCGAAAAATGCATATAGCCAAAAAGAATATTCCAAACAAATTAGTAACGATAAGACCAAAAGATAAACCATGGATGAGTTCTAAAATTAGGAAAATTAAAAGACGCAAAAACAAAATTCATAGAAAATCAAAATTATCTGGGAATCCTAAAGACGGGGCTAATTTTCGCAAGATTAGTAATGACCATATATCTTAATAAGGAAGAGCAAAAAAGATTATTTTGAGAGATTAGATGATAGAATTAATAATAAAGCTAACTTCGGTACCAAGGATTGGTGGAATTTAGTTAATTCATTTGTGAAATCGAAATCTGCGATCATCAACGACCTGGCACCCTTAGAAGTAAATACTAACACACACTTTACACCATTGGACAAGGCGAGCGGCCTAAATGACTTTTTTATTAACCAATCTAAACTTAATGACGACAGTAATAACTTGCCCGTTCTTCAACAAAACCTAAACTCTCTTACAGGGATCGAGCTAAGCCAAAATGAAGTTAAAGATATCATTCTATGTTTAGATACTTCAAAAGGTAAAGGCCCTGATATCAGTGGGAAAATACTAACAACTATTGTAAATGAAATAAGCGAACCACTCTGTTATATTTTTAATTTGTCCCTTTCTCAAAAGAAACTCCCTGAAATTTGGAAATCAGCAAATGTAGTAGCAATTTTCAAAAAAGAATCTCCTCATGAATGCGGAAACTATAGACCCGTACCATTATTAAGCAGCATTGTTGTAAAAATATTCGAAAAATGCATATATAAACATGTCTTTAACATCTTTTATGAAAACAATATACTAACTTCGTTTCAAAGTGGTTTCTTAAAGGGAGATAGAGCTATCTATCAACTGATTGACCTAACTCACTCTTTTTGTCAAGCCATAGATCACGGAAAGTATACGAGAGCAGTGTTCTGTAGAACAAACATTTTTTCAAATTCATTTATTCCGTCGACGATCAGAGAATGGAACACATTGGAGAATCCTGAACACCGCTGCCAGGATTGTAACAAGAACTTAAAAATATTCATCCATAACTTCAGTTTTAAAGTCTCTTTACTGGTTGCCTGTCGAATCCCGGATTCAGTATAAAGTTCTGTCATTAGTGTATCAACGTCAAAATAATCTTGCTCCATTATATTTGGCTGAACTTTTAACAGACTATAAACCCAAACGTGTGCTAAGGTCACATGGCAAAAATATACTTGCTGTTCCCAAAACAAAACTAAAACAATTTGGTGATAAAAGTTTCAGTGCTGCTGCACCTTGCCTTTGGAATCAGTTACCAGTAAACATTAAAGAATCTCAGACTTTCACAATCTTTAAGTCACAACTAAAAACTCATTTGTTTAAACTCTATTATCCAGATTAGAAACAGATTGTTTATGTGTGTTTTCAATAGTGAGAGACTCATGAATATGTTGCGCTTTGAGCATGCTTATATGGATGGATTATTAAGCGCATAACAAATATACATTATTATTATTATTAACCCGAAGTACAAAATTCAAATTATGTTTCATCTTTTTCTTCAAGCTTAATTAAAAGCGACCATATTATTCCACAGTACTTTTATATTGGAGATAGAAAAAAATCAAATCATACATAGTAGGCTGGGATTCCGCTGCAGCGATTTACATGGTGATAGGTGTTTGAGACATTTAACGAAAAGCCCCGGCTTCGCGTGTGGTCACCTTTTTGAAGATTGTTACCACTAACTGTTAATATGTCCCCTACATTCGGGTGCCCGAGGAAAAACTATTGGTTTACTCGAGCAGAAATTTCGAGATGTTGTTATTTTATTAAATGGTCAGACTGTCCTCTCATCTAATCAAAATCAGTTCATTTTTAACACTGTTCATAACTTTTTAAAATTGTCAAAACATTTTAACGTCGAAATCATCCCGTCTGTTATTGATTTATTTACTTTCTGCATAATATACTAGGTCAATACGTTTTAGATAGGTTTTTATATGGTTGGGGGTTAGGGCGGACACCCTATTAATATCAAGTCACGGAACGGCAGCTGTATATATGTATAAATTTTTAGTTTATATTTAAATCTTAAATAATTTTTTATTTGTATGTTTTTGTTGTATATATGTTGTGTATGTACAAAAATTAATTTATATTTGTAAATTGTGGAGAGGAGTCAACATAGGCCCAGCCTGTTCTACAATCCTATTTCAAATGAAATAAAATATTGTTTACAACAAAAACCATAATACACCAAACAAATTATGAAGGTGCAGCTTCCCCCAAAGCCGTGACTGTTATCGTTTATTTGCAAAGTAATCATTAAAAAAATGTATATTTGTTTTTTTATAATGTCAATGTTTACCTCTCCGTTGGTTTCCATTCTAGAAGCTGTATTCACAGTATCACCAAATAAACAATATCTTGGCATCTTTATACCGACCACCCCTGCTACTGCTGTTCCACTGTGTATTCCTAAAAGTGTACATTATACCCATATTCAGAAATCTATGATAATCGTCATAGAAATGTAAAGAAATATATCGTTTGGTTGGATTTGTAAGGAACATTAATTTGATAAAATCTGGCAGTTTGATTTTCTAAAATTTCAAAATATAATTTTGCTGACTAAGGAATAATACAAATCAGAAAGAACCACAAATAATCCAAAATACACCCACTGATGATGTGGAAGATGATAGGATTTCAAAAATTAAATTAAAGCAAAGGCATCTAAGTTAATACTGAAGTAAAGAAGAGTCATACCAACACGAATCTTCATATTTTGTCCTGTTGATGGATCTGTCAAATCTTTCATGCACTCGACCATATCTAATGCCATATCACAGACATATAGAGCATGAAATTTTGTCTTTATTGGTGCACCCGATACGCCCATATATGCATCACCTATAGTTTCAACCTATTGAAATTTAGAGTTATTTATAATTTCATTTCAAAACAAATTCAAACATTACAATAACTGAAAGCAGGTAATTATTATTATTATTTGCTTCTAAAATCACAACTATTTTAAAGGCATTGTTTCACCGATTAATATATTCTACAACAATAAAGACCACAGCAATGGTTAAGTTGATGATGGACTGACAATTGTAAAATAGAGAAGCACGACTAACAGTTAATCTCTATGCACAAAATAAAACATTTTCCCGATTTACTAAAAGCCTTCATATTTATTAGTATGTGGGTGTCATGTTGGAATATCTTGTAATATTGTTTTTTCGAGTAGTTTTCACCACTATCTCAATCTTAGCATGGATCTGCTGAGAGTAGGTTATGTTTCACGAGCGTGTGTTTAAAACCTTTAAATACAGTAATAAATTTGTACCACTTGAAATTGAAAATTGAACTTACAACGTTACAAACGGCTGTATCACAGATATCATAGTTAAATCATATCAAATTAAATGTATATTTTCTAGTGCATTCTATGTGCCCTGTCTGTGGATTGTATCACGAATTCTGGCATGGCAAAGTGTATAAGTATATCACGGGTTATTCGTGGGCAATGCATGCATAACATTACTATAATCAAGACAGATGAACGGGTCTGAACTTTCATAATGAACGCATGTTATCTTTCCTTGGTCGTCTGCTCCGATCGTCTGCTTCATCACCTACGTGGCTGAAGAAAAGACGACCAACTGCGATAAAACGTGACCAAACTCGATATTATGTTATAGTAATATGATTCGGGGGATATGAATAGTGATTCTATGATCAATATGAGCGTGTGTCTAGTCATTTCGGGCTAATCGGTGACGTAATCCAGTGAAACTGTCATTATGAGGGTGTCATAGTCCAATAATTGGAAACAAATGGCCATGGTGCTGTGAGTCGGAAATTCCGGAAAGATGCAGCCGATAATACGTTAAATTGATCATAAGTCATTGCATTGGTAACAAGTTTCTGAAATAGAATATCGATGGGTTTTTAGATGCTGCTTGAAATTGAGGAAGTGTGGCCATTTTTCATAGCATTAAAATTCAAACTTCCCTTTAAATGTAAATATTATAACAGGTCCGCGCGCAGGTTGGTATAAAACAAAAATGTATGCACGTTCTAATTAGCAATGTCATGATTTTTTTTTCACCCAATCATCAACTCAACCATACATGTACACTAATCAGATTGCAACATTTGAAAGCGTTACCGTACCTTATAAACTTTATGTTTTTCACTGAGTTTATCGAAGTTGGTATACATGGCATTGAGCATAGAGACGACTTCCATTGGTGTTATTTTGCTGCATATTGAAGTAAAGCCCACCACATCACTAAATAAGATGGTAACATTATCAAAAACCTAAAAGTAAGAAAACATTGTCTTACATTCAAAGTATAAAAAAAACACGTTTTAATTTCTGATTTGATTTTCCATTGATTTTGTTTACACTGTGCTCCTTGTTATCCCCATAAACTTTTGTATATGGTTGATATATACTATAAATATTGATATATCGTTTAGGAAACTTGAACTCAAAATTAAATCCTACAAAGGTGTGTTTGCGGGGGGGGGGGGGGGGGACAGAGCGGGTGGTCAAATCTGGTCAAATAAGATTACCCATCAACCACGCAAGAAAATAATAAATTTTTAAATATATTACATTCAAAATAACCTTACACTCTCTAATTATCGAAAATCTAATTACTAGCCTATTTAGAGTTAAGTATATAAGTTTGTACCAAAGATAAAATGTCTATATATCAGAGATAGCGTTAAAAATTTGGCTCATATTTTACACACATCTTATTTTTAAAGATATGTATAATATCTAGATAAAGAGCTGGTGGTTATGAGCGAAATTCTGACCCATTCAATATCTAAACCATCCACTGGCCGACAGAGTTAAGAATGAGTGTGTCTTATGCAATGGGGTTTAACGTCCTACCATTGACGGGTTGACTGATGCAAGACAAAGACTATCCGCCACCAACCCCCCTCCCCCAAAGAAAAACAGCAACACACACTTGCATAACTCAGATATTGACATGTTCTTTGCATGCGCATTGCGATAGAAGGGAATTAAAAAATAGAGTTGAACAATTCAAATCATGATAATCCTAGATCGGTAGAATCGAACAGACGCCGGTTATCAAACTATGTAATTAAAACTTCAAAATTCCAAGAAATAACAACTCGAGATATCCCAAGCTCTACAAAATTATAACTCTTTCAAAAATCGGTTGGGAATTGACATAATCAGGGCCTGTTTTCAATTTCCGTGCACGTTAAAGATTTACACCACTTCCTGTCTCAATGTTATGGCATCCGCAATATCCCCAGCTATACACAAATATAACTTTTTAAAAAATCTGTGGGGATTGACATAATTAGGGCCTGTTTTCAATTTTCGTGCACGTTAAAAATTTACACCTCTTCCCGTGTCTTCGCAACTTTCGCAATAGTAATAAGTACTAACTGTTTAAAACATAAAAAAAACAGTAAACAGAACTATATCTGTTATAGTTTCGGAGATCTACACGAATGGTAAATGGAATTAAAAAAAAAACCAGTTTTCCGAATGGGGTAAAAAGAAAACCAGTCTTTTTAGTCTCAGATAACAACCAAAAACCTCAACGAATGATCAGCATGAAATTGGCATTATTCATAAAGACAGGCGACTTCTATATAAAAAGCTTCAGCTGTACAACAATATAATTTTCTAAAAAATCGGCTGGGAATTGACATAATCAGGGCCTGTTTTCAGTTTTCGTGCACGTTAAAGATTTACACCACTTCCCGTCTCTTCGCAACTTTCGCAATAGTAATAAGTACTAACTGTTTAAAACATAAAAAAACAGTAAACAGTAAGGGCCGGTTTTCAATTTTCGTGCACGTAAAAGATTTACATCACTTCCGGTCTCAATTCGGTCGTTATGGCATCCGTAATATCTCAAACTGTACAAAAATATAACTTTTTCAAAAATTGGTTAGGTATTGACAGAATTAGGGCCTGTTTTCAATCTTTGTGCACGTTAAAGATTTACACAGCTTCCAGTCTCTTCGCAACTTTTGCAATAGTAATAAGTACTAACTGTTTAAAACATGAAAAATCTGTTATAGTTTTGGAGATCTACAAGAATTGTAAATGGAATAAAAAGAAACAGTTTTCCGAATGGGACCAAAAAAAACCCAGACTTTCTAGTCTCCGACAACAACCAAAAACCCCAACAAATGATCAGCATGAAATTTGAATTATTCATGAAAACTTCTTCTTAAATAGGCGTATTTTACGTCCGCTTCCACCGAGGTGATATCGCAGACAATTACGTGTTATATATAGATATTATTTTTTTTTTTTTTTTTTTAGTAGTTCTCTATTCCTACAATGGAGTGTATTCTTGAATCAAAACTGATATCTTTTTCAACAATTTGGTAGTCGATTTTGTAACTGTAGTCGTGACTGTTGTTGTGACTGTTATCGTAGATACTTATTTCTTCTTTTCCTGTCCTTTCTTGTGATGGTGGTTTCGGTTTCGGAAATTCGAATTTGGTTATGCTAGAGGTATCTACTGGGGTTGATGTTGGGGGGGGGTGGGGGAATTTCACCCTCTCTTCTTCTTTTTACTGGTGGTGGTTTGACTGGCGGGGAATGGTTTAACTGCGATGCTGCTTTTAACTGGTTTCTTTTCTGCTGGAACTGGAGGCTTTACTGCTGTTTTTTCTTCTCTGGGCCTCGAAGAGGGCACTCTTTTCGAGAGTTGCCAATCTTCCCGCATCTAAAGCATGGAGAAGGTTGGCCTGTGGTTGTGACTCTTACGCGGGCATCTCCGTATTCTGATTTTAAAAGTATTACATGTAGTATGGCTTTTAAATTCTCATTCTTTATTTCTATTTCTACATCTCTAATTATTTTGTGTACGTTGGTGCCCGGGAGTTGTTGATCTTTGAAGACTCGGACATAGCCAATATCACCCATGATTCCTAAAAAGTAATCATCTGAGTACGATACAGGGAAGTCGTATACAGTGAGTGTAGCTACTTTCCTGAAGCGTTTATGGAATTGATAAGTTGTTCCCATGTATGTATGATTTTCTGTATCTAGGATTGTGTGTTTTACTTCTTGGGTTCTTACATGGACGTGCCATTGATCGTCTTTTTGATAGATGGTTACTATATCATTTGGCTTGCCGAGTAGGTCAGTCAGGCACTTTAAGATTCCCCTGTCGGTTAATCTTTCCGTGCTGCTGACCGCCACGTGGTAGGACACCCTGTTGGTCTCTTCTTCGGGTACTTTATATGTTTTGATGATAGGGTCCATGATGAGAAGTATTGATTAGAATGTTGAGATACTGGAAAACTGGAACACTGGATAACTGGAGCACTTGATAACTGGAAGACTGGATAACTGAAACACTGGATAACTGGAGCTGCAGGTGTTAACAGGGCGAACACTAATTAACAAATAAAGACAGACGACTTCTATATAAAAAGCTTCAGCGGGGAGCTTTATTTTAAATATTGGTTCACAGTAAAACACCCTTATTTCAAAAATTGCAATGTTGAAAAATATCTCTCTCTGTATGCTCTATACCCTGATTATACGTTGGTTATACGTACTGATTTTATCCACTCTTACACGAGTAGCTTAATAATGGAATATGGCGTTTTCAATTTCCGATCCCTTTGTTTTCATACTCCTGATATTTAGGACCGTGCGCAATGGTTTCATATAAAAGACTACAGATTTGGCTCTCTGTAAAACAAATTCCAAAATAAATATTACGTTGACTTTTCGAGAAAAAAACCCCCTAAAAATGCTCCAAATAAGTAAAAATACGACGTTTTGAATTTTCAATCTCATTTTTCGACTACTCATGACATTTAGAGATATTATACAATGGTTTCACACAATACACCCAGTACACCACCTTTTCGGCTGACAATTGAGAAAGTTTTTAAAAATATCGTTGGCGGCGTTTCCGAGAAACATGCGTCCAAAGTTGCCCCAAATAGTAAAAAACATCACATTTCAAAGTCCTATAACTTTTTCAATTTTCGATAGAAACTTGTCGCTATAGTACCATCTTGTAGATAATTCACGTGGCTATCAAACGACATGTTTTTTAAAATACTCCATAAATAACCAATCGATACATCGCTTTTTACGCACAGACACCCATTTTTCGGAATTTTGTCAAAGTTCTTGACCACTTCCGGTGTCCCATTCGGAAAACTGTTTCTTTTTATTCCATTTACAATTCTTGTAGATCTCCGAAACTATAACAGATAGAGTTATGTTTACTGATTTTTCATGTTTTAAACAGTTAGTACTTATTACTATTGCAAAAGTTGCGAAGAGACGGGAAGCTGTGTAAATCTGTAACGTGCACAAAAATTGAAAACAGGCCCTAATTCTGTCAATACCTAACCAATTTTTGAAAAAGTTATATTTTTGTACAGTTTGAGATATTACGGATGCCATAACGACCGAATTGAGACCGGAAGTGATGTAAATCTTTTACGTGCACGAAAATTGAAAACCGGCCCTTACTGTTTACTGTTTTTTTATGTTTTAAACAGTTAGTACTTATTACTATTGCGAAAGTTGCGAAGAGACGGGAAGTGGTGTAAATCTTTAACGTGCACGAAAACTGAAAACAGGCCCTGATTATGTCAATTCCCAGCCGATTTTTTAGAAAATTATATTGTTGTAAAGCTGAAGCTTTTTATATAGAAGTCGCCTGTCTTTATGAATAATGCCAATTTCATGCTGATCATTCGTTGAGGTTTTTGGTTGTTATCTGAGACTAAAAAGACTGGGGTTTTTTTTTTGCCCCATTCGGAAAACTGTGTTTTTTAAAATTCCATTAACCATTCGTGTAGATCTCCGAAACTATAACAGATATAGTTCTGTTTACTGTTTTTTTATGTTTTAAACAGTTAGTACTTATTACTATTGCGAAAGTTGCGAAGAGACGGGAAGAGGTGTAAATTTTTAACGTGCACGAAAATTGAAAACAGGCCCTAATTATGTCAATTATTGAAAAAGTTATATTTTTGTACAGCTGGGGATATTGCGGATGCCGTAACGACCAAATTGAGACAGGAAGTGGTGTAAATCTTTAACGTGTACGAAAATTGAAAACAGGCCCTGATTATGTCAATTCCCAACCGATTTTTTTAAAAAAGCTATTTTTTTGTAGATCTGGGGATATCACGAAAGCGATAACGACCGAATTCAAATACCTTGGCTCTCGATTTTTTCTTCAAAAATTTGAAAATTTTCTCGAATAACCATTTCTTCGAATTTTGAGTTTTTAATTACATATTTTGATAGCCAGCGCCTGTTCGATTCTACCGATTTAGGATTATCATGATTTGAATTGCTCAACTCTATTTTTTAATTCCCTTCTATCGCATTGCGCATGCAAATAACGTGTCAATATCTGAGTTATGCAAGGTTGTGTTGCTGTTCTTCTGTGGGGGAGGGGGGTTGATGGCGGGAGTGGTGTGGATAGTCTTTGTCTTGCATCAGTCAACCCCGTCAATTTTGTGGTCAAGGTGAAAGCCGTTCAGTCTTGCACGTAAGTCTAGTTCTTACTATTTTTTATTGGGGAAAGCTAGATTTCGGCATCTATAAGAGATAGAGGTGTGAAGTTTGGTTTTCTATTGAGAAAAAGCGTGGTGGCTAGTGCTTAAATGTAAAACCAAATTTGTACGCATAGCAGAAGTGCGTCAAATCTTTAACGGGCACGTGAATTAATAATTGGCCATAATTCTTTTAATTCATAACAGATTTTTCAGATATGTACATTTTTGGACAGCTGGAGACATTTCTGAACAGATAGAAACTTTGTCGCTTTCATTTTTCTGTGAAAATTGGAAAATTTTCTAAATTTTCTAAAATTGTTATTTTTTGGAATTTTGTAATTTGAATTACATTTTTGGAAAACTGGCATCAATCCGATTCCAAAAAAATAAGTTTCATTTTGAAATGATTTTTTTTATTTTTCACTTTTTTTCGCATTTTGGTCAAATCGTGGTGTTCTTATTTTTTTAAAACGGCTCCAACGATTTTTCTGAAACTTCAGATATATGAAGTCGAAGGACCGGACCAGTCCATGAACTATAAATGAAAATCCTCTTATCACTGAAAGTAGTCAAGAAAGGTATCCGAACTTTGACAAAATTCCAAAAAATGGGTGCCTGTGCGAGTAGTTAAAGTATTATGTCGTTGGATAGCCACGTGAATTATCAACAATATGGTACTATAGCGACTAGTTTCCTTTTTAAACTAAAAACGTTCTAGAACTTTGAAAATTAAGGTTATTTACGATTTCCACCAACTTCAAACGCATGTTTCTCGGAAACGCCTTCAACGATTTTTTTTCGAACTTTCTCAGTTGGGAGTCTGATTGATAGTTTATTGTGTGAAACTACTGTACAATTTCTCTAAATGTCATGAGTAGTCGAAAAACGAGATTGAAAATCCAAAATGGCGTATTTTTACGATTTAGAGCATTTTTAGAGGTATTTTTCCCGAAAAGTCAATTTAATATTTATTTTGAAACTTCTTCTAGTTTTATTGGTACTGTTATGTATGAAACCATACAGTCCCAAATATCAGGAGTAGTAGAACAAAGGGATCGAAAATTGAAAACGGCATCTTTTATTGTAAGAGTGGATTAAATATGTACGTATAACCACCGTATAGCCAACGTATAGAGCTTTACTTATATAGAGAGCTATTTTACAAAGTGGCAATATTTAAAGTAAGGGTGTTTTACTGTGAACCAATATCTGTTACTGATGCTTCTACAGTGAAAATAATTTATATTAGTAATAACAGTTACTCCTGAAATTAATATCCCAGGTTTTATGTCTACATGACGTCATCACTTTTTACCAGTTAAAATAAAGCTTACCGCTGCAGCTGTTTATATGGAAGTCGCCCGTTTCATGAATAAGTCAGATATCATGCTGAAAAGTGTGTTTAGGTTTTTGGTTCTTATCGGAGACTAAAAGACTGCTTTTTGTCTCATTCGGAAAACTGTTTTTTTTATTTCATTTACTATTCGTGTAGATCTCCAAAACTATAATAGATTTCGATCTTAATATTAATTTTTCCATGTTTTAAACATTTAGTACTTTTTACTATTGCAAAAGTTGCGAACACACGGGAAGTGGTGTAAATCTTTAACGTGCACGAACATTGAAAACAGGCCCTAATTATGGCAATTCCCAACATATTTTTTAAAAAGTTATATTTTTGTACAGCTGGTGATATTGCGGATGCAATAACGACCGAATTAAGACTGGAAGTTGTGTCAATCTTAAACGTACACGAAAATTGAAAACCGGCCCTAGGTATGTCAATTCCTAAACAATTTTCAAAAAGGTTATATTTTTGTACAGCTGGGGATATTGCGGATGCGATAACGACCGAATTCAAATACCCTGGCTTTCTGATTTTTTCTTCAAAAAATTGAAAATTTTGAGTTTTTAATTACATATTTTGATAGCCGGCGTCTGTTCGATTCTACCGATCTAGGATTATCATGATTTGAATTATTGTTCAACTCTATTTTTTAATTCCCTTCTATCGCAATGCGCATGCAAAAGACGTGTCAATATCAGAGTTATGCAAGTGAAAATGGTGAAAGGCTATCGTTATTACTTAGATTATTAGGCTTTCACCATTGAAAATGGTGAAAGGCTATTGTTATTACTAAGATTAATATTATTAGGCTTTCACCATTGAAAATGGTGAAAGACTATTGTTATTACTAAGATTAATATTATTAGGCTTTCACCATTGAAACTGGTGAAAGGCTATTGTTATTACTCAGATTAATTAGGCTTTCACCATTGAAACTGGTGAAAGGCTATTGTTATTAGTCAGATTAATTAGGCTTTCACCATTGAAAATGGTGAAAGACTATTGTTATTACTAAGATTAATATTATTATTATTATTCTTTTTTTTCCGTTTTGCCTATTTCTCATGAACTATAAGAGATAGAGGTGTAAAGTTTGGTTTTCTCTCGGGAAACTGGGTGGTGGCTAGTGCTTAACTGTAAAACGAAATTCGTGCGCATGGCGGATATACGTCAATTCTTTAACGTGCACGCAAATTAAAAATCGGCCATAACTTCGTCAATTCTCAATCGCTTTTTCAGATATTTATATTTTTGAATAGCTAGTGACATTTTTGAGTTGATAGCAGCTTAAAAACGTCGAGTTTTGAAACTTTGTCGCTCTCATTTTTTCGGTGAAAATTGGAAATATTTAAAAATTTTCTAAAATTGTTATTTTTTGGAAGTTTGAAATTTGAGTTATATTTTTGGATAGCTGACATCATCCGATTCCAACAATATCAGTCTTGTTCTGAAATGTTAACTTTGATTTTTCACTTTTTTTCGCATTTTGGTCAAATCGTAGAGTTCTAATTTTTTTAAAACGGCTCCAACGATTTTTCTGAAACTTCAAGACTAAAAGTTGAAGGTTTTCTCCAGTCCTCCAACTATAAATGAAAATCCTGTAATCACCGGAAGTAGTCAAGAAAGGTATCCGAACTTTGATAAAATTCCAAAAAATGGGAGACTGTGCGGAAAATGCGACGTATTCATTGGTTGTTTACAGAGTAGTTAAATTATTATGTTGTTTGGTAGCCAATTAAATTGTCTACCAGATGATACTACAGCGACAAGTTCCTATCAAAAATTGAAAAAGTTATTGGACTTTGAAATATGAGTTTTTTTACGATTTCGGTCAACTTTGGACGCATGTTTCTCGGAAACGCCGCCTACGATTTTTTTTAAACTTTGTAAATCGACAGTCAAATAGATGGTGTTTTGTGTGAAACCATTGTACAATTTCTCTAAACGTCATGAGTAGTCGAAAAACGAGATTAAAAATCCAAAACGTCGTATTTTTACGATTTAGACAATTTTTAGAGGTATTTTTCTCGAAAAGTCATCGTAATGTTTATGATTAAACTTGTTTTACGGAGAGTCTTATCTGTAGTCTGATATATGAGCCATTGCGCCGCAGTCCTAAATATCAGGAGTGGGAAAACACAGGGATCGAAAACGGCATCTTTCATTGCAATAAGAGTGGATACAATCTGTACGTATAACCAACGTATAACAAGTGTATAGAGCACACAGAGAGAGCTAATTTTAAAAGTGGCAATTTTTGAAATAAAGGTGTTTTACTAAGAACCAATATCTGTTACTGGTGCGTCTATGGTGAAAATAATTCATATTAGTAAATAACAATTACTCCTGGAATTAATATCCCATGCTTTATGTCTACATGACGTCATCCCTTTTAATCAGTTAAAAAAAAGCTCCCCGCTGAAGCTTAATATATAGAAGTTGCCTGTCTTTATGAATAATGCCAATTTCATGCTGATTATTCATGGGGGTTGTATTAGTACCTGAATAAAATTTTCTCAAGAAAAAAAAAATGGGGGTTTATGGTTGTTATTTGAGACTTAAAAGACTGAATGTTTTTTTGTCCCATTCGGAAAACTTGGCTTTTTTTTTATTCCATTTACCATTCGTGTAGATCTCCGAAACTATAACAGATAGAGTTCTGTTTACTTTTTTTCATGTTTTAAACAGTTAGTACTCATTACTATTGTGAAAGTTGCGAAAAGACGGAAAGTGGTGTAAATCTTTAACGTGCACTTAAATTGAAAACAGGCTCTAATTATGTCAATTTCCAACGGATTTTTGAAAAAGTTATATTAGTAAATAACAGTTATTCCTGAAATTAATATCCCGTGTTTTATGTCTACATGACGTCATCACTTTTAACCAGTTAAAATAAAGCTCCCCGCTGAAGCTGTTTATATAGAAGTCGCCCGTGTTAAAAAATAAGGCAGACTTTAATGCTGTTCAGTGATTTAGGTTTTTGGTGGAGAGCACGTCGACTGTCGTACAGTGCGGACGTGTGAAGCGAGAGCTCTTGTATATCTAGTGATTTTTCTAGTGATCAAGTGGATTATGTAATAGTTATGTGATTCTGACATTATGGCTACTGATAAAAGTCGATGTAGTTACAGACGATTAAAAGAGTGTACTGTAAAAGTAGTATCTGATATTCGCCACAATGTTGGAGTATTAATTGATGAGATTGCAAATGTTTGCGGTTTTGATACAGTGTCAGCGTGTGTTCCAATGCATGGATATTATGAACTGACTTTAAATACCGTAGTTCAGATTTCCAAACTAATAGAAGAAGGATTATGTATAGAAGAAAAAACAATTAGAGGTGACGTATGCGGGCTTTAGAATTATTGTTGTGTCATTCATGAACATACCACATTACATTTCGGATGCGGAAATTTATGATAAGTTGAAGGCATGGAAAGTAACACCTGTAAGTGAAATAAGGGAACAGTTTTATAAACATGGTGAAAGAAATATAGCCGATGGAACCCGTTTTGTGAAAGTCAAGTTCCCCCCTGAAGAAGCGAGTCTACCTTATGCGACAAGGTTTGATGGCAGATCCTTTTATGTAAAACACGATGACCAGTCCCGTGTATGTTTTAATTGCTTGAAAACAGGACATGAAGTTAAAAATTGCCCAGAATATGTATGTTACAGGTGTAATAAATCGGGTCATACAAAACTTACTTGTGAAGAAGTTGCATGTGAAGATTGTAGCCATTTTATTTGCGTTTGTGAGAAACAAGAGATAGACGATATAGGTGTTAAAACAACAATAGAAACAGCAGTGAGTGAAAACGCGAACCCAGATGAAGACGACAGTGAAAAAACAGACTTGACAGATACAGAAGTTAGTACAGAGGTGAGTGAAGTTCAGAATCAAGAAGAGGTAATTAGTACAGCGAGTGAAAAGATGAATAAAATGGAGGTTTTTACATACGAGGGTGAACTATCAGATATGGATCAAAATGACGGAACTGACGAAAGTGAAGATTGGAAACAACTATAATAGACGAATGAAAAACCAGTTTAATAGGCATGCTTTATTAGATAAACCTGCATCAAGATTACGATTAGAACAGTTAACCAAAAGTCGTAGTGAACGTTACGACGCTTTTTTTAAAACAGCAAGCCCAAGTAAGAGATTACCGTCAGTGTCCAGCCAAGATTTAAATTTACAACAAGGAAAGTCGCCTGTATTACGCGAAAGAAGAATTTAAGTTCATCTTCAAATCAACACACAATTTAACAGTATTTTTCTCGATGTGTGTTATGCGAAGGCCTGTGTTACTGAATATAACATTATTCGTGTATAAAGTGGTATTAATGTGGATTATAGAATATGAGTTTTTAACAATTTTACAGTACAATTCCAGTGGTAGGAAGTGGATTATATTAGATTTTAATGGTTTATCACCCATCCGGATTTCATGGACTTTGAAGATGATGTATTCTATCTTATATATTCCTGAAGGATTAAAATGTGTTTGTTACTTTAATTTAAATTTCTTACGGATTAACTTAGGATACATACTGCCTAAAGGTAATTTAGTTTTATTATTAGCTTTACCTCCTTATAATAATTAACAAAATGCTTAAGACAACATCGTGGAACTTAAACGGTTTATGTGACAGATCCAAACTTAATAATGTTTTTAACCTTCTGAAGGATTTAAACTATGATATTATCTGTTTACAAGAAACCTTTTGGGATGATAAATTCGTTACCAGTATTGAAACCCTATGGAACGGTAAAATACTATATAATAATTGTCCAGATATGCATAGGAGAGGTGTTGCTATTCTATTTAAAAATGATATAAAATCGTGTATTCAAAATACTGTAATGGATACCATTGGTAGGATTTTAAAAGAAGACATTTGTATTAAAGATAAAGACGTTTCTATTTTATCTATATATATGCTCCAAATGACGATAAAGAGAGAATAGCTTTTTTTAATGATATTTCAAAGTATATAGATCCTATCAGATTAAATATTTTATGTGGAGATTTTAATGATGTTGTTAACCCGTATTTAGATAGAGCCAAAGGCATGTACACTAATAAACATTCAAGTGCAGCTTTTAACTCTTTTATTAATAACAATAATTTATGTGATATTTATAGACATATGCGACGGGGTTCATCTGTATACACACGGATAGCAGTCAGTAACAACAGACTTCGTATGAGTCATATAGACTATATTCTAGTGAGTCGGCCGATCAAGTCTAATGTCGTTAATGTTTACATAACGCATGAAAAGTTGTCCGATCATAGCCAAGTGATTCTAACGGTTAATTTTAGTGAATGCGAACGTGGACCGGGTGTTTATGTTTTTAACAATACATTATTAAATGATGACGTATTTTGTGATAAAATCAATAATATTATTATAAATGAAAGTAAACTAGACCTTTTTAATACTGAACCACTAGTATGGTGGGATAATTTTAAGTATAAGATAACATCTACAGCACGTGCTTATTCAAAACATATTAAACGGAAAGAAAGGGAATTATATTGGGACATACAAAATAAATTGACAAAGGAATATGCAAGAATCGATAGAACGAACAACAATAATAGATTTAGAAACTACTCTTGAACAAATAGAACATGATTTATGTAAAGGAGCCATTTTAAGATCTAAAGTACAACATGCTGTAGAAAGTGATAGGAATACATCATATTTTTTAAGTTTAGAAAAACAGAGACAGAATAATAAATGTATGAAAGAATTAATTAATGACAATGATGATATTTTAAATGATACTAGTTCTATTTTATATGAGTGTTCTTCCTTTTATAGTAATCTATTTGCTAAAGATTATGATAATTTAAGTGCTATAAATGATTTATCTAAAGTAATACATAATCATATTTTACCTATAGACAGAGATTTCTGCGATAAAAGTATTACTTTAGATGAATTATCTATAACACTTAAAAGCTTGACTTAAAATAAAAGTCCTGGTTTAGACGCTCTTATGCCAGAA
Organism: Patella pellucida; assembly: GCA_917208275.1. NCBI lineage: Eukaryota > Metazoa > Mollusca > Gastropoda > Patellidae > Patella > Patella pellucida. Next base: position 32,148,707 of record OU795041.1, on the reverse strand, counting down.
TTCTATTTAAAGTTTTGGAATTTACTAGGTCCTTTATATTTACATGTTCTTAATTTTATATATGATAACCAAATTATGTCTCGCTCTATGCGAAAAGGAATGCTTACACTTATCTTTAAAGATAAAGAAGATATAAAAAATCTGAAGAACAATAGACCCATTACACTTTTAAACACAGATTATATGATTTTATCCAAATGTTTGTCTCTTAGATTAAGATAAATTATACATACGTTTATATCTCCTGAACAGACTTGCTCTGTTCCAGGCAGAAACATTTTAGATACAGTAGCTTCTATTAGAGATTTAATTAATTATACTGATGATGAAGATATTGAAGGATTTATTTTAAAATTAGATATGGAGAAGGCTTTTGATATAGTGTCTCATGCATATTTTTTCAATGTTCTAAAGTGCTTTGGGTTGGGGGATAATTTTATAAATTGGATCAAGATTTTATACTCAGACATATATAGTACTGTTAAATGCAATGGTCTCCATTTTTTAAAGTAGAAAGATCTGTTAGACAAGGATGCCCTCTATCAGCAATATTATATATCATTACAGCAGAACCTTTAAACATATTAATTAGGCAATCTCCTTTAAAAGGAATACACATATATAACTCTGATATTGTGTCGTTAATTTACCAACATGCAGATGATACTAATCTAACCTTATCCGATATAGACTCTGTCAATTCTGTTTTTAAGTTTTTAGAATTATATTCCATGGCATCTGGGGCGACAATTAACAGATCTAAGTCCGAATTACTGCCTATTGGTAAAAGCGAATATTTAGATTATGATTATAATATTGATGTTAAAGTTGTAACTGATTCTATTGAAATTTTGGGTGTTTATTTGGGACCGAATAAATATGTTTGTAATAGTTTAAACTGGGATAATAAGATTAACAAAATTAAACAACTATTAGGCTTATGGAGCAGACGACGGATTACCCTCGCGGGTAAAGTTATTGTGATACAGTCCCTCTTAGTAAAGAAACTGTGGTATACAGCGAGTGTTATACCGTTACCAGACAGTTTAGAGCGTGAAATCACATCACTAATCAATAAATTTCTTTGGCGTGGCAAGCCGCCCCGTGTTAAGTACACAACTCTTGTTAAAATAAAAGCAGAAGGTGGTCTAAATCTACCTAATATTGAATTAAAATGCCAATCTTTATGTTTAAAATGGATTATTAAATTGTGTGATATTAATTATAAACTTATAAAGAATTATGAGATAATAAAATCCTCAATTCCTGAGAATTGGAGACATATTATTGAAAATCATTCTTACGATAATACTTATAATATCAACGATGAAATTGTTTTTAAAATTAATGATATGTTAGTTAAATCCAAAGATATTACTTCTAAATATTGTTATACATTATTAATTAAGAATACTGGTTATGATCCCACGTCTGATGCCTTTTGGGAGAAGAATGATATAACGGTGAATTGGCCTATTGTGTGGAAAAATCTTTTTAAATATTATAAGAATCCGTCTAGTACTGATCTAGATTTTAAAATAGCACATAACATAATTTGGACTATGGATAAATTGTACAAAGGTAATATTATTGATTCTAATGTATGCCCTGTATGTAAAGTAGATATAGAAAATATTATTCATATGTTTTTAGAATGTAATTGCCTGGCAAATATTATAGATCTACTTAAAGAGATGATACTTGACATAACACATTCCCCAATGAGTAATAGTGTTTTTAAAACAAGTTTACTGTTAGGTATTCAACCTACTTCTAACAACACCAGTCATATGGAACTTTGTAATGTTGTTTTATCCTCCGCAAGACAAGCTATTTATAAGCGTCGCATGTTTACTTTAGACAAAGAAAACTGTAAATTAAATATTATTAAGTTATTTAAGAACATATTAAAAGAGAATTTATATAATATTAGCAATTTTTTTAAGAATAATATGTCAACTTTTATTGATAAGTTCATTAAGCCGTCATTTCTATTAATATATGAAGATAATGGAAATATTAAATTAGATTTTTGAAAGAGTTTGTATATACCCACGACTTTTACACTGTAAATTACCCTTTTAATTACTTTTAACATACACTTTGTAAATAAATGTACCATGTATAGCTTCAAAACAATCAAAAATAAGTTTTTAAACCTTACCACTTAACTCTTTCATATATATATAAGTGTAAATATGTTTAGTATATTTTTGATTTATTCAAGTACGACATGTCTGTATATATTTTAATATTTAAATAAACACATATTTACAAGAAAAAAAAAAATTAAAAAAAATGGGGGTTTATTTGAGACTAAGAAGACTGAGTGTTTTTTGTCCCATTCGGAAAACTTGACTTTTTAAAATCCATTTACCATTCGTGTAGATCTCCAAAACTATAAAAGATAGAGTTCTGTTTACTGTTTTTTCATGTTTTAAACAGTTAGTACTTATTACTATTGCGAAAGTTGTGAAGAGACGGGAAGTGGTGTAAATCTTTAACGAGCACTAAAATTGAACACAGGCCCTAATTATGTCAATTCCCAACTGATTTTCGAAAAAGCTATATTTTTGTAGAGCCGGTGATATTGCGGGTGCGATAAAGGTCGAATTGCAATACCACGCCGTTCTCCTTTTTTCCTAAAAATTTGAAAATGTACTGAAATGGTAATTTATTTTAGAATTTTTGAGTCTTTGACTGCGTATTTCGATTTCTGGCGTCTGTAGGATTCTACCAATCCAAGTTCATAATGTTGTAAATTGTTGAACTATATTTTTCACTTTACTTCTATCGTAATGCGCATGCACAGAAAGTGTCAATATCTGAGTTGTTTAAGTGTGTGTGTGTGTGTATGTGTGTGTGTTTTAAGGGGTGAGTGGTGGGCATTTTGTGCTGCCTTGGGTAAGGTGAAAGCCTTCAGCCTTGCAAGCAAGTCTAGTTAGGCTTTCACCATTGACAATGGTGAAAGGCTATTGTTATTACTAAGATTATTAGGCTTTCACCATTGAAAATGGTGAAAGACTATTGTTATTACTAAGATTATTAGGCTTTCACCATTGAAAATGGTGAAAGACTATTGTTATTACTCAGATTATTCTTATTATTTTTTTTTTATTGGGGGAAGCTAGATCTCAGGAAGTATAAGAGATAGAGGTCTGAAGTTTGATTTTCTCGTGAAACTGGGTGGTGGCTAGTGCTTAAATGTAAAACGAAATTTGTATGCATAGCGGAAATAACTGAAATCTTTAACGTGCACGCAAATTGAAAATTGGCCACAATTCTGCTAATTCTCAACCGATATTTCAGATAGTTACATTTTTGGATAGCTGGCGACATTTCTAAGCTGATAGCAGTTCAACAACGTCGATTTTAGAATCTTTGTCGCTTTAATTTTTTCGGTGAAAATTGGAAAATTTTCAAAATTTTCTCAAATTGTTAAATTTTAGAATTTTGAAATTTCCCTTGTATATTTGGATAGCTGACATCAATCCGATTCCAGTGATATAAGTTATGTTTCGAAATTCTGATTTTGATTTTGGTCGATTTTTGACGATTTTTGCGAGATTTAGTCAAAATTTGATAACTCAAAAACGGCTCCAGCGATTTTTCGGAAACTTAAGGAATATGAAGCCGAAGGAACAACCAAGTCCATGATCTATAAATGAAAATCCTCTAATCACCGGAAGTAGTCAAGAAAGGTATCCAAATTTGGACAAAATTGTCAAAAATTGATGCTTGTGCGTAAAATGCAATGTATTCATTGTTTGTTTACCGAGTAGTTCAATTATTATGTTGTTTGATAGCCAATATAATTGTCTAACAGATGATACTATAGCGACAAGTTTCTAAAAAAAATTGAAAAAGTTATTGGACTTTGAAATGTGACGTTTTTTACGATTTCGGGCAACTTTGTACGCATGTTTCTCGGAAACGCCGTCTACGATTTTTTTAAACTTTGTCAATCGACAGTCTAATAGATGGTGTTTTGTGTGAAACCATTGTACAATTTCTCTAAATGTCATGAGTAGTCGAAAAACGAGACTGAAAATCCAAATTGTCGTATTTTTACGATTTGGACCATTTTTAGAGGTATTTTTCTCGAAAAGTCATCGTAATATTTATTTTAAAACTTGTTTTACGGAGAGTCTAATCTGTAGTCTGATATGTGAAACCATTGCGCCACAGTCCTAAATGTCAGGAATGGGAAAACAAAGGGATCGAAAATTAAAAACGGCATCTTTCATTGCAGTAAGAGTGTATACAATCTGTACGTATAACCAACGTATAACAAGCGTAAAGAGCATACAGAGAGAGCTAATTTTCAAAGTGGCAATTTTTGAAATAAAGGTGTTTTACTGTGAACCAATATCTGTTACTGGTGCCTCTATGGTAAAAATTATTCATATTAGTAAATAACAGTTACTCCTGGAATTAATATTCCATGCTTTATGTCTACATGACGTCATCCCTTTTAACCAGTTAAAATTAAGCCGCCCGCTGAAGCTTTTTATATAGAAGTCGCCTTAACTTATTATTAATTTAAATTTCATGCTCATCATTTGCGGCTTTTGGTTAAAATCTGAGACATTCGGAAAACTGGGTTTATTTTATTCAATTTACAATACGTGTATATCTCCGAAACTATAACAGACAGAGTTCTGTTTACTGTTTTTTCATACAGTTAGTATTTATTACTATTGCGAAAGTTGCCAAGAGACTGGAAGTGGTGTAAATCTTTAACGTGCACAAAAATTGAAAACATGCTCTAATTATGTCAATTTCAAACGGATTTTTGAAAAAATTATATTTTTGTACAGCTAGGAATATTGACACAATTCCCAACTGATTTTCGAAAAAGCTATATTTTTGTAGAGCCGGTGATATTGCGGGTGCGATAAAGGTCGAATTGCAGTACCACGCCGTTCTCCTTTTTTCCTAAAAATTTGAAAATGTACTGAGATTGTAATTTATTTTAGAATTTTTAAGTCTTTGGTTGCGCATTTCGATTTCTGGCGTCTGTAGGATTCTACCAATCCAAGTTCAAAATGTTGTAAATTGTTCAACTATATTTTTCACGTTACTCCTATCGTAATGCGCATGCACAGAAAGTGTCAATATCTGAGTTGTTTAAGTGTTTGTGGGTGTGTGTGTGTGTTTTAAGGGGTGAGTGGTGGGCATTTTGTGATGCCTTGGGTAAGGTGAAAGCCTTCAGCCTTGCAAGCAAGTCTAGTTATTATTATTTTTTTTTTATTCCACTTTGCCTATTTCTCAGCAACTATAAGAGATAGAGGTCTGAAGTTTGATTTTCTCTCGGGAAAGTGGTGTGCAGTTAGTGCTTAAATGTAAAATGAAATTTGTGCGCATAGCGGAAATACGTCAATTCTTTAACGTGCACGCAAATTGAAAATCGGCCATAACTCTGTTAATTCTCAATCGATTTTTCAGATATTTACATTTTTGAATAGCTGGTGACATTTCGGAATTGATAGCAGTTCAAAAACGTCGAGTTTAGAAACTTTGTCGCTCTCATTTTTTCGGTGAAAATTGGAAAATTTTCAAATTTTTCTAAAATTTTTATTTTTGGGAACTTTGAAATTTGAGTTATATTTTTGGATAGCTGATGTCAATCCAATTCCAACAGTATCAGTTTTGATCTGAAATGTTAACTTTGATTTTTCCCTTTTTTTCGCATTTTGGTTAAATCGTAGAGTTCTTAGTTTTTTAAAACTGCGCCTACGATTTTCCTGAAACTTCACGAATATGAAGTCGAAGAACCAGACCAGTGCATGGACTATAAATGAAAATCCTCTAATCACCGGAAGTAGTCAAGAAAGGTAACCAAAGTTGGACAAAATTGTGAAAAATTGGTGTATGTGCGTAAAATGCAATGTATCGATTGTTTCTTTACCGAGTAGTTAAATTATTATGTGGTTTTGATAGCCAAATGAATTGTCTATCAAATGATACTACAGCGACAAGTTTCTATCGAAAATTTAAAAAGTTATAGGACTTTGTAATGTGACTTTTTTTACAATTTCGGGCAACTTTGGACGCATGTTTCTCGGAAACGCCGCCAACGATTTTTTTCAAACTTTCTCAATCGACAGTCTAATAGGTGCTCTATTAGGTGAAACCATTGTAAAGTTTCTCTAAATGCCATGAGTAGTCGAAAAACGACATTGAAAACCCAAAATGTACGCATTTTTACGATTTGGAGTATTTTTATAGGTCTTTTTCTCGATAAGGTCAGAAAATATTTTTTGGACACTTCTGTTACAGAGAGTCTTATCGCTGATGCTATGTATGACACCATTGTACAACAGTTCCAATTATTAGGAGTAGGAGAACAAAGGGGTCGAAAATTGAAAACGGCAGCTTTCATTTTTAAGCGAAATATGTAGTAAAGAAGGACAAAATCTGTACGTTTAACCAACGTATAGAGCCCATTCAATGGTTGTTTTTTTTCTTGCACAGTGACAATATTTGAACTAAAATTATTTCAACTAGTGTGTTTGCTTCTATCCAAAATAGTTGTTTGCTATTATTACTAATTAGTCTTTGTTAAGCGTGCAGTTATAGCATCGTGCATATTTTCATCCAATATCAAATACTACTGTACAATCTGTAACATTCCGATAACAGTCACTTTCCATAGCTTGGGAAGGTATAGCAACCATTCCCCTTGAGAAAATTCCTTTGTTCACACACGGTCTCATTATCTCTAGGCAAATGCAATATTAGTACTCAGGCACGATACTACTGCAATTTGATCACTATTTTGACTTGCTTATAAACAGCTCGAGCCGTCGAATTCTGTTGAGATGATTACGGGTATGAGATTTTTTTTTACAAAGAAGCAACACTATTAAATCAAAGACAACTTATTACACAGGGCAATCATAGTTGACATAATTTTAGTTCAAATCCTGGCACTCATGTACATATGGCTGGATAAAATCTGTACGTATAACCAACGTATAGCGCAAATATAGAGAGCTATTTTTGAAAGTGCAATATTTACAGTAAAGGTGTTTTACTGTGAACCAATATCTGTTACTAGCGCTTCTATTGTGAAAATAATTGTAAGAGTGGAATAAATCAGTACGTATAACCGACGTATAACCAGCGTATACATGTAGAGAATACAGAGAGAGGTATTTTTCAACATTGCAATTTTTGAAATATGGGTGTTTTACTGTGAACCAATTTTTCTTTCTAGTGTGTCTTTGGTGAAAATAATTCATATAAGTAAGTAACAGTTACTCCTGGAATTAATATCCTATGCTTTATGTCTATATGACGTCATCCCTTTTAACCAGTTAAAATAAAGCTCCCAGCTGAGGCTTTTTATATAGAAGTCGCCTGTCATTATGAATAATTCAAATTTCATGCTGATCATTTGTTGGGGTATTTGGTTGTTATCTGAGACTATAAAGTCTGTCTTTTTGTCCCATTCGGAAAACGGGGTTTTTTTAAATTCCATTTACAGTTCGTGTATATCCCCGAAACTAGAACAGATAGAGTTCTGTTTACTGTTTTTTCATGTTTTAAACAGTTAGTAATTATTACTATTGAGAAAGTTGCGAAGAGACGGGAAGTGGTGTAAATCTTTAACGTGCACGAAAATTGAAAACAGGCCCTAATTATGTCAATTTCCAACGGATTTTTGAAATTATTACAATTTTGTAATTATTACAATTGCGAAAGTTGCGAAGAGACGGGAAGTTGTGTAAATCCTTAACGTGCACTAAAATTTAAAACAGGCCCTAATTATGTCAATTAACAACGGATTTTTGAAAAAGTTATACTTTTGTACAGCTGGGGATATTCCGGATGCCACAACGACCAAATTGACACAGGAAGTGGTGTAAATCTTTAATGTGCACGAAAATTGAAACAGGCTCTTATTATGTCTATTTTCAACGGATTTTTGAAAAGGTTATATTTTTGTACAGCTGGGGATATTGCGGAAGTCATAACGTCTGAATTGAGACCGGAAGTGTGTAAATCTTTAACGTGCACGAAAATTGAAAACAGGCCATAATTATGTCAATTCCTAACCGATTTTTGAGAAAGTTATATTTTTGTACAGCTATGGATATTGCGGATGCCATAACGACCGAATTAAAAAAGGAAGTGGTGTAAATCTTTAACGTGCACGAAAATTGAAAACTAGCCCTAAGTATGTCAATTTCCAACCGATTTTTGAAAAAGTTATATTTTTGTACAGCTGAGGATATTGCGAATGCCATAACGACCAAATTGAGACCGGAAGTGTGTAAATCTTTAACATGCACAGAACGTGTCAATATCTGAGTTGTTTAAGTGTGTGTGTGTGGGGGGGGGGGCGTGTGTGTGTGTGTTTTAAGGGGTGAGTGGTGGGCATTTTGTGCTGCCTTGGGTAAGGTGAAAGCCTTCAGCCTTGCAAGCAAGTCTAGTTATTCTTTTTTTTCCGTTTTGCCTATTTCTCAGGAACTATAAGAGATAGAGGTCTAAAGTTTGGTTTTCCTTCGGGAAACTGGGTGGTGGCTAGTGCTTAAATGTAAAACGAATTTCGTGCTCATGGCGGATATACGTCAATTCTTTAACGTGCACGCAAATTAAAAATCGGCCATAACTTCGTCAATTATCAATCACTTTTTCAGATATTTACATTTTTGAATAGCTGGTGACATTTCTGAGTTGATAGCAGTTCAAAAGCGTCGAGTTTAGAAACTTTGTCGCTCTCATTTTTTCGGTGAAAATTGATAATTTTAAATTTTTTTCTAAAATTGTTATTTTTTGGAAGTTTGAAATTTGACTTATATTTTTGGATAGCTGACATCAATCCGATTCCAACAATATCAGTTTTGTTCTGAAATGTTAACTTAGTTTTTTTACTTTTTTTCGCATTTTGGTCAAATCGTAGAGTTCTTATTTTTTTAAAACGGCTCCAACGATTTTTCTAAAACTTCAGAAAAATATAGTCGAATGCCCAAACAAGTCCATGAACTATAAATGAAAATCCCCTGATCACCGGAAGTAGTCAAGAAAGGTATCCAAAGTTGGACAAAATTGTGAAAAATGGGTGTCTGTGCGTAAAATGCGATGTTTCAATTAGTTCTTTACCGAGTAGTTATATTATTATGTCGTTTGATAACCAATTGAATTGTTTATCAGATGATACTACAGTAACAAGTTTCTATCAAAAATTAAACAAGTTATAGGACTTTAAAATGTGACGTTTTTTTTACGACTTCGGGCAACTTTGGACACATGTTTCTCGGAAACGCCGCCTACGATTTTTTTTTAAACTTTGTCAATCGACAGTCTAATAGATGGTGTTTTGTGTGAAACCATTGTACAATTTCTCTAAATGTCATGAGTAGTCGAAAAACGAGATTGAAAATCCAAAACATCGTATTTTTACGATTTGGACCATTTTTAGAGGTATTTTTCTCGAAAAGTCATCGTAATAGTTATGTTAAAACTTGTTTTACGGAGAGTCTAATCTGTAGTCTGATATATGAAACCATTGCGCCACAGTCCTAAATGTCAGGAATGGGAAAACAAAGGGATCGAAAATTGAAAACGGCATCTTTCATTGCAGTAAGAGTGTATACAATCTGTACGTATAACCAACGTATAACAAGCGTATAGAGCATACAGAGAGAGCTATTTTTCAAAGTGGCAATTTTTAAAATAAAGGTGTTTTACTGTGAACCAATATCTGTTACTGGTGCGTCTATGTTGAAAATAATTCATATTAGTAAATAACAATTACTTCTGGAATTAATATCCCATGCTTTATGTCTACATGAAGTCATCCCTTTTAACCAGTTAAAATAAAGCTCCCCGCTGAAGCTTTTTATATAGAAGTCGCCTGTCTTTATAAATAATTCAAATTTCATGCTGATCATTTCTTGTGACTTTTGGTTAAAATCTGAGACTAAAAAGTCTATTGTTTTTGTCCCATTCGGAAAACTGGGCTTATTTTATTCAATTTACAATACGTGTATATCTCCGAAACTATAACAGATAAAGTTCTGTTTACTGTTTTTTTCATGTTTTAAACATTTAGTAATTATTATATTACTATTGCGAAAGTTGCCAAGAGACGGGAAGTGGTGTAAATCTTTAACGTGCACGGAAATTGAAAACAGGCTCTTATTATGTCAATTTCCAACGGATATTTGAGATAGTTATATTTTTGTACAGCTAGGGATATTGCGAATGCCATAACGACCGAATTGAAAAAGGAAGTGATGTAAATCTTTAACGTGCACGAAAATTGAAAACAGGCCATAATTATGTCAATTCCCATACGATTTTGGAAAAAGTTATATTTTTGTACAGCTGGGGATATTGCAAATGCCATAACGACAAAATTGAGACCGGAAGTGTGTAAATCTTTAACATGCACAGAACGTGTCAATATCTGAGTTGTTTAAGTGTGTGTGTGTGGGGGGGGCGTGTGTGTGTGTGTTTTAAGGGGTGAGTGGTGGGCATTTTGTGCTGCCTTGGGTAAGGTGAAAGCCTTCAGCCTTGCAAGCAAGTCTAGTTATTCTTTTTTTTCCGTTTTGCCTATTTCTCAGGAACTATAAGAGATAGAGGTCTAAAGTTTGGTTTTCCTTCGGGAAACTGGGTGGTGGCTAGTGCTTAAATGTAAAACGAATTTCGTGCTCATGGCGGATATACGTCAATTCTTTAACGTGCACGCAAATTAAAAATCGGCCATAACTTCGTCAATTATCAATCACTTTTTCAGATATTTACATTTTTGAATAGCTGGTGACATTTGTGAGTTTATAGCAGTTCAAAAACGTCGAGTTTAGAAACTTTGTCGCTCTCATTTTTTCGTTGAAAATTGGAAATATTTTAAAATTTTCTAAAATTGTTATTTTTGTGAATTTGGAAATTTGACTTATATTTTTGGATAGCTGACATCAATCCGATTCCAACAATATCAGTTTTGTTCTGAAATGTTATTTTTGATTTTTCACTTTTTTTCGCATTTTGGTCAAATCGTAGAGTTCTTATTTTTTTTAAACGGCTCCAACGATTTTTCTGAAACTTCAAGACTATTAAGTCAAAGGTCTTCTCCAGTCCTTAAACTATATATGAAAATCCTCTAATCACCGGAAGTAGTCAAGAAAGGTATCCAAAGCTGGACAAAATTTTGAAAAATGGGTGTCTGTGCGTAAAATGCAATGTATCGATTTGTTATTTACCGAGTAGTATAATTATTATGTCGTTTGATAGCCAACCAAATTGTCTATCAGATGATACTACAGCGACAAGTTTCCATCAACAATTGAAAAAGTTTTTGGACTTTGAAATGTGACAATTTTTACGATTTCGGGCAACTTTGGACGCGTGTTTCTCGGAAACGCCGTCAACGATTTTTTTCAAACTTTCTCAATCGAGAGTCTATTGGGTGGTTTATTGTTTGAAACCATCGTACAATTTCTTTAAATGTCATGAGTAGTGGAAAAATGAGGTTGAAAATTGAAAACGTTGTATTTTTTTTACTTATTTGGAGCATTTGTAGAGGGTTTTTTCTCTAAAAGTCAACATAATATTTATTTTGGAACATGTTTTACAGAGAGTCTCATCTGTAGTCTTTTATATGAAACCATTGCTTACGGTCCTATATATCAGGAGTATGAAAACAAAGGGATCGAAAATTGAAAACGCCATATTTCATTGTTAAGCGGCTCGTGTAAGAGTGGATAAAATCAGTACGTATAACCAACGTATAACAAGCGTATAGAGCATACAGAGAGAGCTATTTTTCAAAGTGGCAATTTTTAAAATAAAGGTGTTTTACTGTGAACCAATATCTGTTACTGTTGCGTCTATGGTGAAAATAATTCATATTAGTAAATAACAATTACTCCTGGAATTAATATCCCATGCTTTATGTCTACATGAAGTCATCCCTTTTAACCAGTTAAAATAAAGCTCCCGGTTGAACCTTTTTATATAGAAGTCGCCTGTCTTTATAAATAATTCAAATTTCATGCTGATCATTTCTTGGGACTTTTAGTTAAAATCTAAGACTAAAAAGTCTATTGTTTTTGTCCCATTCGGAAAACTGGGTTTAGTTTATTCAATTTACAATACGTGTATATCTCCGAAACTATAACAGATAAAGTTCTGTTTACTGTTTTTTTCATGTTTTAAACAGTTAGTAATTATTATATTACTATTGCGAAAGTTGCCAAGAGACGGGAAGTGGTGTAAATCTTTAACGTGCACGGAAATTGAAAACAGGCTCTAATTATGTCAATTTCTAACGGATTTTTGAAAAAGTTATATTTTTGTACAGCTGGGGATATTGCGGATGTCATAACGACTGAATTGAGACCGGAAGTGGTGTAAATCTTTAACGTGCACGAAAATTGAAAACAGGCTCTTATTATGTCAATTTCCAACGGATATTTGAGATAGTTATATTTTTGTACAGCTAGGGATATTGCGAATGCCATAACGACCGAATTGAAAAAGGAAGTGATGTAAATCTTTAACGTGCACGAAAATTGAAAACAGGCCATAATTATGTCAATTCCCATACGATTTTGGAAAAAGTTATATTTTTGTACAGCTGGGGATATTGCAAATGCCATAACGACAAAATTGAGACCGGAAGTGTGTAAATCTTTAACATGCACAGAAAGTGTCAATATCTGAGTTGTTTAAGTGTGTGTGTGTGTGTGTTTTAAGGGGTGAGTGGTGGGCATTTTGTGCTGCCTTGGGTAAGGTGAATTGAAAATTGAAAACAGGCCATAATTATGTCAATTTCCATACGATTTTGGAAAAAGTTATATTTTTGTACAGCTGGGGATATTGCAAATGCCATAACGACAAAATTGAGATCGGAAGTGTGTAAATCTTTAACATGCACAGAAAGTGTCAATATCTGAGTTGTTTAAGTGTGGGGGTGTGTGTGTGTGTGTTTTAAGGGGTGAGTGGTGGGCATTTTGTGCTGCCTTGGGTAAGGTGAAAGCCTTCAGCCTTGCAAGCAAGTCTAGTTATTAGGCTTTCACCATTGAAAATGGTGAAAGGCTATTGTTATTACTCAGATTAATTAGGCTTTCACCATTGAAAATGGTGAAAGACTATTGTTATTACTAAGATTAATATTATTATTATTAGGCTTTCACCATTGAAAATGGTGAAAGACTATTGTTACTACTAAGATTATTCTTCTTCTTATTAGGCTTTCACCATTGAAAATGGTGAAAGACTATTGTTATTACTAAGATTATTCTTCTTCTTATTATTAGGCTTTCACCATTGAAAATGGTGAAAGACTATTGTTATTACTAAGATTATTCTTCTTCTTATTATTATTATTATTTTTTATTGGGGGAAGCTAGATCTCAGGAAGTATAAGAGATAGAGGTCTGAAGTTTGATTTTCTCCCGTGAAACTGGGTGGTGGCTAGTGCTTAAATGTAAAAGGAAATTTGTACGCATAGCGGAAATAACTGAAATCTTTAACGTGCACGCAAATTGAAAATCGGCCACAATTCTGCTAATTCTCAACCGATATTTCAGATAGTTACATTTTTAGGTAGCTGGCGACATTTCTAAGCGGATAGCAGTTCTAAAACGTCGATTTTAGAAACTTTGTCGCTCTAATTTTTTCGGTGAAAATTGGAAAATTTTCAAAATTTTCTCAAATTGTTAAATTTTAGAATTTTGAAATTTAACTTGTATATTTGGATAGCTGACATCAATCCGATTCCAGTGATATAAGTTATGTTTAGAAATTCTGATTTTGATTTTGGTCGATTTTTGACGATTTTTGCGAGATTTAGTCAAAATTTGATAACTCAAAAACGGCTCCAGCGATTTTTCGGAAACTTAAGGAATATGAAGCCGAAGGAACAAAGAAGTCCATGAACTATAAATTAAAATCCTCTAATCACCGGAAGTAGTCAAGAAAGGTATCCAAATTTGGACAAAATTGTCAAAAATTGATGCCTGTGCGTAAAATGCGATGTATTCATTGTTTGTTTACCGAGTAGTTCAATTATTATGTTGTTTGATAGCCAATTAAATTGTCTAACAGATGATACTATAGCGACAAGTTTCTATCCAAAATTGAAAAAGTTATTGGACTTTGAAATGTGACGTTTTTTACGATTTCGGGCAACTTTGGACGCATGTTTCTCGGAAACGCCGCCTACGATTTTTTTTAAACTTTGTCAATCGACAGTCTAATAGATGGTGTATTGTGTGAAACCATTGTACAATTTCTCTAAACGTCATGAGTAGTCGAAAAACGAGATTGAAAATCCAAAACGTCATATTTTTACGATTTGGACTATTTTTAGAGGTATTTTTCTCGAAAAGTCATCGTAATATTTATTTTAAAACTTGTTTTACGGAGAGTCTAATCTGTAGTCTGATATATGAAACCATTGCGCCACAATCCTAAATGTCAGGAATGGGAAAACAAAGGGATCGAAAATTGAAAACGGCATCTTTCATTGCAGTAAGAGTGTATACAATCTGTACGTATAACCAACGTATAACAAGCGTAAAGAGCATACAGAGAGAGCTAATTTTCAAAGTGGCAATTTTTGAAATAAAGGTGTTTTACTGTGAACCAATATCTGTTACTGGTGCCTCTATGGTAAAAATTATTCATATTAGTAAATAACAATTACTCCTGGAATTAATATCCCATGCTTTATGTCTACATGACGTCATCCCTTTTAACCAGTTAAAATTAAGCCGCCCGCTGAAGTTTTTTTATATAGAAGTCGCCTTTTTTATTATTAATTTAATTTCATGCTGATCATTTGCGGCTTTTGGTTAAAATCTGAGACTAAAAGGTCTATTTTTTTTGTCCCATTCGGAAAACTGGGTTTATTTATTCAATTTACAATACGTGTATATCTCCGAAACTATAACAGACAGAGTTCTGTTTACTGTTTTTTCATACAGTTAGTATTTATTACTATTGCAAAAGTTGCCAAGAGACTGGAAGTGGTGTAAATCTTTAACGTGCACAAAAATTGAAAACATGCTCTAATTATGTCAATTTCAAACGGATTTTTGAAAAAGTTATATTTTTGTACAGCTAGGAATATTGACCACGCCGTTCTCCTTTTTTCCTAAAAATTTGAAAATGTACTGAAATTGTAATTTATTTTAGAATTTTTAAGTCTTTGATTGCGCATTTCGATTTCTGGCGTCTGTAGGATTCTACCAATCCAAGTTCATAATGTTGTAAATTGTTCAACTATATTTTTCACTTTACTTCTATCGTAATGCGCATGCACAGAAAGTGTCAATATCTGAGTTGTTTAAGTGTTTGTGGGTGTGTGTGTGTGTTTTAAGGGGTGAGTGGTGGGCATTTTGTGCTGCCTTGGGTAAGGTGAAAGCCTTCAGCCTTGCAAGCAAGTCTAGTTAGGCTTTCACCATTGAAAATGGTGAAAGACTATTGTTATTACTAAGATTATTCTTCTTCTTATTAGGCTTTCACCATTGAAAATGGTGAAAGACTATTGTTATTACTCAGATTATTCTTCTTATTATTATTTTTTATTGGGGGAAGCTAGATCTCAGGAAGTATAAGAGATAGAGGTCTGAAGTTTGATTTTCTCTCGTGAAACTGGGTGGTGGCTAGTGCTTAAATGTAAAACGAAATTTGTACGCATAGCGGAAATAACTGAAATCTTTAACGTGCACGCAAATTGAAAATCGGCCACAATTCTGCTAATTCTCAACCGATATTTCAGATAGTTACATTTTTGGATAGCTGGCGACATTTCTAAGCGGATAGCAGTTCTAAAACGTCGATTTTAGAAACTTTGTCGCTCTAATTTTTTCGGTGAAAATTAGAAAATTTTCAAAATTTTCTCAAATTGTTAAATTTTAGAATTTTGAAATTTAACTTGTATATTTGGGTAGCTGACATCAATCCGATTCCAGTGATATAAGTTATGTTTAGAAATTCTGATTTTGATTTTGGTCGATTTTTGACGATTATTGCGAGATTTAGTCAAAATTTGATAACTCAAAAACGGCTCCAGCGATTTTTCGGAAACTTAAGGAATATGAAGCCGAAGGAACAAAGAAGTCCATGAACTATAAGTTAAAATCCTCTAATCACCGGAAGTAGTCAAGAAAGGTATCCAAATTTGGACAAAATTGTCAAAAATTGATGCCTGTGCGTAAAATGCGATGTAATCATTGTTTGTTTACCGAGTAGTTCAATTATTATGTTGTATGATAGCCAATTAAATTGTCTAACAGATGATACTATAGCGACAAGTTTCTATCCAAAATTGAAAAAGTTATTGGACTTTGAAATGTGACGTTTTTTACGATTTCGGGCAACTTTGGACGCATGTTTCTCGGAAACGCCGCCTACCATTTTTTTTAAACTTTGTCAATCGACAGTCTAATAGATGGTGTATGTGTGAAACCATTGTACAATTTCTCTAAACGTCATGAGTAGTCGAAAAACGAGATTGAAAATCCAAAACGTCATATTTTTACGATTTGGACCATTTTTAGAGGTATTTTTCTCGAAAAGTCATCGTAATATTTATTTTAAAACTTGTTTTACGGAGAGTCTAATCTGTAGTCTGATATATGAAACCATTGCGCCACAATCCTAAATGTCAGGAATGGGAAAACAAAGGGATCGAAAATTGAAAACGGCATCTTTCATTGCAGTAAGAGTGTATACAATCTGTACGTATAACCAACGTATAACAAGCGTAAAGAGCATACAGAGAGAGCTAATTTTCAAAGTGGCAATTTTTGAAATAAAGGTGTTTTACTGTGAACCAATATCTGTTACTGGTGCCTCTATGGTAAAAATTATTCATATTAGTAAATAACAGTTACTCCTGGAATTAATATCCCATGCTTTATGTCTACATGACGTCATCCCTTTTAACCAGTTAAAATTAAGCCGCCCGCGGAAGCTTTTTATATAGAAGTCGCCTTTTTTTATTATTAATTTAAATTTCATGCTCATCATTTGCGGCTTTTGGTTAAAATCTGAGACTGAAAGGTCTATTTTTTTTGTCCCATTCGGAAAACTGGGTTTATTTTATTCAATTTACAATACGTGTATATCTCCGAAACTATAACAGACAGAGTTCTGTTTACTGTTTTTTCATACAGTTAGTATTTATTACTATTGCGAAAGTTGCCAAGAGACTGGAAGTGGTGTAAATCTTTAACGTGCACAAAAATTGAAAACATGCTCTAATTATGTCAATTTCAAACGGATTTTTGAAAAAGTTATATTTTTGTACAGCTAGGACTATTGACACAATTCCCAACTGATTTTCGAAAAAGCTATATTTTTGTAGAGCCGGTGATATTGCGGGTGCGATAAAGGTCGAATTGCAGTACCACGCCGTTCTCCTTTTTTCCTAAAAATTTGAAAATGTACTTTGGTTGCGCATTTCGATTTCTGGCGTCTGTAGGATTCTACCAATCCAAGTTCATAATGTTGTAAATTGTTCAACTATATTTTTCACTTTACTCCTATCGTAATGCGCATGCACAGAAAGTGTCAATATCTGAGTTGTTTAAGTGTTTGTGGGTGTGTGTGTGTGTTTTAAGGGGTGAGTGGTGGGCATTTTGTGCTGCCTTGGGTAAGGTGAAAGCCTTCAGCCTTGCAAGCAAGTCTAGTTAGGCTTTCACCATTGAAAATGGTGAAAGACTATTGTTATTACTCAGATTATTAGGCTTTCACCATTGAAAATGGTGAAAGACTATTGTTATTACTCAGATTATTCTTATTATTATTTTTTTTTTATTGGGGGAAGCTAGATCTCAGGAAGTATAAGAGATAGAGGTCTGAAGTTTGATTTTCTCTCGTGAAACTGGGTGGTGGCTAGTGCTTAAATGTAAAACGAAATTTGTATGCATAGCGGAAATAACTGAAATCTTTAACGTGCACGCAAATTGAAAATTGGCCACAATTCTGCTAATTCTCAACCGATATTTCAGATAGTTACATTTTTGGATAGCTGGCGACATTTCTAAGCTGATAGCAGTTCAACAACGTCGATTTTAGAATCTTTGTCGCTCTAATTTTTTCGGTGAAAATTGGAAAATTTTCAAAATTTTCTCAAATTGTTAAATTTTAGAATTTTGAAATTTCACTTGTATATTTGGATAGCTGACATCAATCCGATTCCAGTGATATAAGTTATGTTTCGAAATTCTGATTTTGATTTTGGTCGATTTTTGACGATTTTTGCGAGATTTAGTCAAAATTTGATAACTCAAAAACGGCTCCAGCGATTTTTCGGAAACTTAAGGAACATGAAGCCGAAGGAACAAACAAGTCCATGAACTATAAATGAAAATCCTCTAATCACCGGAAGTAGTCAAGAAAGGTATCCAAATTTGGACAAAATTGTCAAAAATTGATGCTTGTGCGTAAAATGCAATGTATTCATTGTTTGTTTACCGAGTAGTTCAATTATTATGTTGTTTGATAGCCAATATAATTGTCTAACAGATGATACTATAGCGACAAGTTTCTAAAAAAAATTGAAAAAGTTATTGGACTTTGAAATGTGACGTTTTTTACGATTTCGGGCAACTTTGTACGCATGTTTCTCGGAAACGCCGTCTACGATTTTTTTTAAACTTTGTCAATCGACAGTCTAATAGATGGTATTTTGTGTGAAACTATTGTACAATTTCTCTAAATGTCATGAGTAGTCGAAAAACGAGACTGAAAATCCAAATTGTCGTATTTTTACGATTTGGACCATTTTTAGAGGTATTTTTCTCGAAAAGTCATCGTAATATTTATTTTAAAACTTGTTTTACGGAGAGTCTAATCTGTAGTCTGATATATGAAACCATTGCGCCACAGTCCTAAATGTCAGGAATGGGAAAACAAAGGAATCGAAAATTGAAAACGGCATCTTTCATTGCAGTAAGAGTGTATACAATCTGTACGTATAACAAGCGTATAGAGCATACAGAGAGAGCTATTTTTCAAAGTGGCAATTTTTAAAATAAAGGTGTTTTACTGTGAACCAATATCTGTTACTGGTGCGTCTATGTTGAAAATAATTCATATTAGTAAATAACAATTACTCCTGGAATTAATATCCCATGCTTTATGTCTACATGAAGTCATCCCTTTTAACCAGTTAAAATAAAGCTCCCCGCTGAAGCTTTTTATATAGAAGTCGCCTGTCTTTATAAATAATTCAAATTTCATGCTGATCATTTCTTGGGACTTTTGGTTAAAATCTGAGACTAAAAAGTCTATTGTTTTTGTCCCATTCGGAAAACTGGGTTTATTTTATTCAATTTACAATACGTGTATATCTCCGAAACTATAACAGATAAAGTTCTGTTTACTGTTTTTTTCATGTTTTAAACAGTTAGTAATTATTATATTACTATTGCGAAAGTTGCCAAGAGACGGGAAGTGGTGTAAATCTTTAACGTGCACGGAAATTGAAAACAGGCTCTAATTATGTCAATTTCTAACGGATTTTTGAAAAAGTTATATTTTTGTACAGCTGGGGATATTGCGGATGTCATAACGACTGAATTGAGACCGGAAGTGGTGTAAATCTTGAACGTGCACGAAAATTGAAAACAGGCTCTTATTATGTCAATTTCCAACGGATATTTGAGATAGTTATATTTTTGTACAGCTAGGGATATTGCGAATGCCATAACGACCGAATTGAAAAAGGAAGTGATGTAAATCTTTAACGTGCACGAAAATTGAAAATAGGCCATAATTATGTCAATTCCCATACGATTTTGGAAAAAGTTATATTTTTGTACAGCTGGGGATATTGCAAATGCCATAACGACAAAATTGAGACCGGAAGTGTGTAAATCTTTAACATGCACAGAAAGTGTCAATAAGTGTGTGTGTGTGTGTGTGTGTGTGGGTGTGTGTGTGTGTGTTTTAAGGGGTGAGTGGTGGGCATTTTGTGCTGCCTTGGGTAAGGTGAAAGCCTTCAGCCTTGCAAGCAAGTCTAGTTAGGCTTTCACCATTGAAAATGGTGAAAGGCTATTGTTATTACTAAGATTAATATTATTATTATAATTCTTTATTGGGGGAAGCTAGATCTCAGCAACTATAAGAGATAGAGGTTTGAAATTTGATTTTCTATCGTAAAAGTGGTGTGCAGCTACTGCTTAAAGCTATTTCGAAATTTGTGCGTAAAGCAGAAATGCTTCAAATCTTTAACGTGCACTCAAATTGAAAATCGGCAATAATTCTGTTAATTCTTAACCGATTTTTCAGATATTTACATTTTTAGATACCTTGAGACATTTCCGAACAGATAGCAGTTCAAAATTGTCGATTTTAGAAACTTTGTCGCTCTCATTTTTTCGTTGAAAATTGGAAAATTTTCAAAATATTTCTAAAAGTGTTATTTTTTAAAATTTTGAAATTTGACTTATATTTTTGGATAGCTGACATCAATCCGATTTCAACAATATCAGTTTTGTTCTGAAATGTTAACTTTGATTTTTCACTTTTTTTCGCATTTTGGTCAAATCGTAGAGTTCTTATTTTTTTTAAACGGCTCCAACGATTTTTCTAAAACTTCAGAAATATATAGTCGAAAGCCCAAACAAGTCCATGAACTATAAATGAAAATCCTCTGATCACCGGAAGTAGTCAAGAAAGGTATCCAAATTTGGACAAAATTGTCAAAAATTGATGCCTGTGCGTAAAATGCGATGTATTCATTGTTTGTTTACCGAGTAGTTCAATTATTATGTTGTTTGATAGCCAATTAAATTGTCTAACAGATGATACTATAGCGACAAGTTTCTATCCAAAATTGAAAAAGTTATTGGACTTTGAAATGTGACGTTTTTTACGATTTCGGGCAACTTTGGGCGCATGTTTCTCGGAAACGCCGCCTACGATTTTTTTTAAACTTTGTCAATCGACAGTCTAATAGATGGTGTATTGTGTGAAACCATTGTACAATTTCTCTAAACGTCATGAGTAGTCGAAAAACGAGATTGAAAATCCAAAACGTCATATTTTTACGATTTGGACCATTTTTAGAGGTATTTTTCTCGAAAAGTCATCGTAATATTTATTTTAAAACTTGTTTTACGGAGAGTCTAATCTGTAGTCTGATATATGAAACCATTGCCTACTGTCCTTAATATCAGGGATGGGAAAACAAAGGGATCGAAAATTGAAAACGGCATCTTTCATTGCAGTAAGAGTGGATACAATCTGTACGTATAACCAACGTATAACGAGCGTATAGAGCACACAGAGAGAGCTATTTTTAAATTGGCATTTTTTGAAATAAAGGTGTTTTACTGTGAACCAATATCTGTTACTGGTGCCTCTATGGTAAAAATTATTCATATTAGTAAATAACAGTTACTCCTGGAATTAATATCCCATGCTTTATGTCTACATGACGTCATCCCTTTTAACCAGTTAAAATTAAGCCGCCCGCTGAAGCTTTTTATATAGAAGTCGCCTTTTTTTATTATTAATTTAAATTTCATGCTCATCATTTGCGGCTTTTGGTTAAATTCTGAGACTAAAAGGTTTGTTTTTTTTGTCCCATTCGGAAAACTGGGTTTATTTTATTCAATTTACAATACGTGTATATCTCCGAAACTATAACAGACAGAGTTCTGTTTACTGTTTATTCATACAGTTAGTATTTATTACTATTGCGAAAGTTGCCAAGAGACGGGAAGTGGTGTAAATCTTTAACGTGCACGGAAATTGAAAACAGGCTCTAATTATGTCAATTTCTAACGGATTTTTGAGAAAATTATATTTTTGTACAGCTAGGGATATTGCGGATGCCATAACGACCGAATTGAAAAAGGAAGTGGTGTAAATCATTAACGTGCACGAAATTTGAAAACCGGCCCTAAGTATCTCAATTCCCAACCGATTTTGAAAAAAGTTATATTTTTGTACAGCTGGGGATATTGCGAATGTCATAACGACCAAATTGAGACCGGAAGTGTGTAAATCTTTAACGTGCACGAAAATTAATAAAAATCCCTAAGTATGTCAATTCCCAATAGATTTTTTAGAAAGTTATATTGTTGTACAGCTGGGGATATTGCCGATGCCATAAGACCGAATTGAGACCGGAAGTGATGTAAATCTTTAACACAAAAATTGAAAACATCCCTAAGTATGTCAATTCCCAACCGATTTTCAAAAAAGTTATATTTTTGTACAGCTTGGGATATTACGGATGCGATAACTGTCAACTCGTCAATCTTGTGGTCAAGGTGAAAGCCGTTCAGTCTTGCACGCAAGTCTAGTTCTTCTTCTTATTATTTTTTTTTTATTGGGGGAAGCTAGATCTCAGGAAGTATAAGAGATAGAGGTCTGAAGTTTGATTTTCTCTCGTGAAACTGGGTGGTGGCTAGTGCTTAAATGTAAAACGAAATTTGTATGCATAGCGGAAATAACTGAAATCTTTAACGTGCACGCAAATTGAAAATCGGCCACAATTCTGCTAATTCTCAACCGATATTTCAGATAGTTACATTTTTGGATAGCTGGCGACATTTCTAAGCTGATAGCAGTTCAAAAACGTCGATTTTAGAAACTTTGTCGCTCTAATTTTTTCGGTGAAAATTGGAAAATTTTCAAAATTTTCTCAAATTGTTAAATTTTAGAATTTTGAAATTTCACTTGTATATTTGGATAGCTGACATCAATCCGATTCCAGTGATATAAGTTATGTTTCGAAATTCTGATTTTGATTTTGGTCGATTTTTGATGATTTTTGCGAGATTTAGTCAAAATTTGATAACTCAAAAACGGCTCCAGCGATTTTTCGGAAACTTAAGGAATATGAAGCCGAAGGAACAAACAAGTCCATGAACTATAAATGAAAATCCTCTAATCACCGGAAGTAGTCAAGAAAGGTATCCAAATTTGGACAAAATTGTCAAAAATTGATGCTTGTGCGTAAAATGCAATGTATTCATTGTATGTTTACCGAGTAGTTCAATTATTATGTTGTTTGATAGCCAATATAATTGTCTAACAGATGATACTATAGCGACAAGTTTCTATCCAAAATTGAAAAAGTTATTGGACTTTGAAATGTGACGTTTTTTACGATTTCGGGCAACTTTGGACGCATGTTTCTCGGAAACGCCGTCTACGATTTTTTTTAAACTTTGTCAATCGACAGTCTAATAGATGGTGTTTTGTGTGAAATCATTGTACAATTTCTTTAAATGTCATGAGTAGTCGAAAAATGAGACTGAAAATCCAAATTGTCGTATTTTTACGATTTGGACCATTTTTAGAGGTATTTTTCTCGAAAAGTCATCGTAATATTTATTTTAAAACTTGTTTTACGGAGAGTCTAATCTGTAGTCTAATATATGAAACCATTGCGCCACAGTCCTAAATGTCAGGAATGGGAAAACAAAGGGATCGAAAATTGAAAACGGCATCTTTTATTGCAGTAAGAGTGTATACAATCTGTACGTATAACCAACGTATAACAAGCGTATAGAGCATACAGAGAGAGCTAATTTTCAAAGTGGCAATTTTTAAAATAAAGGCGTTTTACTGTGAACCAATATCTGTTACTGGTGCGTCTATGGTGAAAATAATTCATATTAGTAAATAACAATTACTCCTGGAATTAATATCCAATGCTTTATGTCTACATGAAGTCCTCCCTTTTAACCAGTTAAAATAAAGCTCCCCGCTGAAGCTTTTTATATAGAAGTCGCCTGTCTTCATAAATAATTCAAATTTCATGCTGATCATTTGTTGGGACTTTTGGTTAAAATCTGAGACTAAAAAGTCTATTGTTTTTGTCCCATTCGGAAAACTGGGTTTATTTTATTCAATTTACAATACGTGTATATCTCCGAAACTATAACAGATAAAGTTCTGTTTACTGTTTTTTTCATGTTTTAAACAGTTAGTAATTATTACTATTGCGAAAGTTGCCAAGAGACGGGAAGTGGTGTAAATCTTTAACGTGCACGGAAATTGAAAACAGGCTCTAATTATGTCAATTTCTAACGGATTTTTGAAAAAGTTATATTTTTGTACAGCTGGGGATATTGCAGATGTCATAACGACTGAATTGAGACCGGAAGTGGTGTAAATCTTTAACGTGCACGAAAATTGAAAACAGGCTCTTATTATGTCAATTTCCAACGGATTTTTGAGATAGTTATATTTTTGTACAGCTAGGGTTATTGCGAATTCTACCAATCCAAGTTCATAATGTTGTAAATTGTTCAACTATATTTTTCACTTTACTTCTATCGTAATGTGCATGCACAGACAGTGTCAATATCTGAGTTGTTTAAGTGTGTGTGTGGGTGTGTGTGTGTGTGTTTTAAGGGGTGAGTGGTGGGCATTTTGTGCTGCCTTGGGTAAGGTGAAAGCCTTCAGCCTTGCAAGCAAGTCTAGTTATTATTTTTTTTTTATTGGGGGAAGCTAGATCTCAGGAAGTATAAGAGATAGAGGTCTGAAGTTTGATTTTCTCTCGTGAAACTGGGTGGTGGCTAGTGCTTAAATGTAAAACGAAATTTGTATGCATAGCGGAAATAACTGAAATCTTTAACGTGCACGCAAATTGGAAATTGGCCACAATTCTGCTAATTCTCAACCGATATTTCAGATAGTTACATTTTTGGATAGCTGGCGACGTTTCTAAGCTGATAGCAGTTCAACAACGTCGATTTTAGAATCTTTGTCGCTCTAATTTTTTTGGTGAAAATTGGAAAATTTTCTAAATTTTCTCAAATTGTTAAATTTTGGAATTTTGAAATTTCACTTGTATATTTGGATAGCTGACATCAATCTGATTCCAGTGATATAAGTTATGTTTCGAAATTCTGATTTTGATTTTGGTCGATTTTTGACGAATTTTGCGAGATTTAGTCAAAATTTGATAACTCAAAAACGGCTCCAGCGATTTTTCGGAAACTTAAGGAACATGAAGCCGAAGGAACAAACAAGTCCATGAACTATAAATTAAAATCCTCTAATCACCGGAAGTAGTCAAGAAAGGTATCCAAATTTGGACAAAATTGTCAAAAATTGATGCTTGTGCGTAAAATGCAATGTATTCATTGTTTGTTTACCGAGTAGTTCAATTATTATTTTGTTTGATAGCCAATAAAATTGTCTAACAGATGATACTATAGCGACAAGTTTCTATCAAAAATTGAAAAAGTTATTGGACTTTGAAATGTGACGTTTTTTACGATTTCGGGCAACTTTGGACGCATGTTTCTCGGAAACGCCGTCTACGATTTTTTTTAAAACTTTGTCAATCGACAGTCTAATAGATGGTGTTTTGTGTGAAACCATTGTACAATTTCTCTAAATGTCATGAGTAGTCGAAAAACGAGATTGAAAATCCAAATTGTCGTATTTTTACGATTTGGACCATTTTTAGAGGTATTTTTCTCGAAAAGTCATCGTAATATTTATTTTAAAACTTGTTTTACGGAGAGTCTAATCTATAGTCTGATATATGAAACCATTGCGCCACAGTCCTAAATGTCAGGAATGGGAAAACAAAGGGATCGAAAATTGAAAACGGCATCTTTCATTGCAGTAAGAGTGTATACAATCTGTACGTATAACCAACGTATAACAAGCGTATAGAGCATACAGAGAGAGCTATTTTTCAAAGTGGCAATTTTTAAAATAAAGGCGTTTTACTGTGAACCAATATCTGTTACTGGTGCGTCTATGGTGAAAATAATTCATATTAGTAAATAACAGTTACTCCTGGAATTAATATTCCATGCTTTATGTCTACACGAAGTCACCCCTTTTAACCAGTTAAAATAAAGCTCCCCGCTGAAGCTTTTTATATAGAAGTCGCCTATCTTTATAAATAATTCAAATTTCATGCTGATCATTTGTTGGGACTTTTGGTTAAAATCAAAGACTAAAAAGTCTATTGTTTTTGTCCCATTCGGAAAACTGGGTTTATTTTATTCAATTTACAATACGTGTATATCTCCGAAACTATAACAGATAAAGTTCTGTTTACTGTTTTTTTTCATGTTTTAAACAGTTAGTAATTATTACTATTGCGAAAGTTGCCAAGAGACGGGAAGTGGTGTAAATCTTTAACGTGCACGGAAATTGAAAACAGGCTCTAATTATGTCAATTTCTAACGGATTTTTGAAAAAGTTATATTTTTGTACAGCTGGGGATATTGCAGATGTCATAACGACTGAATTGAGACCGGAAGTGGTGTAAATCTTTAACGTGCACGAAAATTGAAAACAGGCTCTTATTATGTCAATTTCCAACGGATTTTTGAGATAGTTATATTTTTGTACAGCTAGGGATATTGGGAATTCTACCAATCCAAGTTCATAATGTTGTAAATTGTTCAACTATATTTTTCACTTTACTTCTATCGTAATGTTTTCCGGCGTGATTTCCCCTTGTCAGTGATGCAGAAGGAGGGCCTGACAAGGACAGCTGCCTAGTCGTTCGGATGGGACGAAAAACCGAGATCCCGTGTACAAATTGGAGTGCACGTAAAAGATCCCTTGGCAGTTGGAATTCGATATAAGAGTAGGCCGTAGCGCCGCTGCCCGGGCAAAATTTCCCTCATTGCACACTGTGGCGTATGCCCGTCTTCAATTAGCCCAGGTACGGTGCTTAAGCGTAGGACGTTAAACCCCATTTCATTCATTCATTCTATCGTAATGTGCATGCACAGACAGTGTCAATATCTGAGTTGTTTAAGTGTGTGTGTGGGTGTGTGTGTGTGTGTTTTAAGGGGTGAGTGGTGGGCATTTTGTGCTGCCTTGGGTAAGGTGAAAGCCTTCAGCCTTGCAAGCAAGTCTAGTTAGGCTTTCACCATTGAAAATGGTGAAAGACTATTGTTATTACTCAGATTATTCTTCTTCTTATTATTATTATTATTTTTTATTGGGGGAAGCTAGATCTCAGGAAGTATAAGAGATAGAGGTCTGAACTTTGATTTTATCTCGTGAAACTGGGTGGTGGCTAGTGCTTAAATGTAAAACGAAATTTGTGCGCATAGGGGAAATGACTCAAATCTTTAACGTGCACGCAAACTGAAAATCGGCCACAATTCTGCTAATTCTCAACCGATATTTTAGATAGTTACATTTTTGGATAGCTGGCGACATTGCTAAGCGGATAGCAGTTCAAAGACGTCGATTTTAGAAACTTTGTCGCTCTAATTTTTTCGGTGAAAATTGGAAAATTTTCAAAATTTTCTCAAATTGTTAAAGTTTAGAATTTTGAAATTTCACTTGTATATTTGGATAGCTGACATCAATCCGATTCCAGTGATATAAGTTATGTTTCGAAATTCTGATTTTGATTTTGGTCGATTTTTGACGATTTTTGCGAGATTTAGTCAAAATTTGATAACTCAAAAACGGCTCCAGCGATTTTTCGGAAACTTAAGGAATAAGAAGCCGAAGGACCAAACAAGTCCATGAACTATAAATGAAAATCCTCTAATCACCGGAAGTAGTCAAGAAAGGTATCCAAATTTGGACAAAATTGTCAAAAATTGATGCTTGTGCGTAAAATGCGATGTATTCATTGTTTGTTTACCGAGTAGTTCAATTATTATTTTGTTTGATAGCCAATAAAATTGTCTAACAGATGATACTATAGCGACAAGTTTCTATCAAAAATTGAAAAAGTTATTGGACTTTGAAATGTGACGTTTTTTACGATTTCGGGCAACTTTGGACGCATGTTTCTCGGAAACGCCGTCTACGATTTTTTTCAAACTTTGTCAATCGACAGTCTAATAGATGGTGTTTTGTGTGAAACCATTGTACAATTTCTCTAAATGTCATGAGTAGTCGAAAAACGAGATTGAAAATCCAAATTGTCGTATTTTTACGATTTGGACCATTTTTAGAGGTATTTTTCTCGAAAAGTCATCGTAATATTTATTTTAAAACTTGTTTTACGGAGAGTCTAATCTGTAGTCTGATATATGAAACCATTGCGCCACAGTCCTAAATGTCAGGAATGGGAAAACAAAGGGATCGAAAATTGAAAACGGCATCTTTCATTGCAGTAAGAGTGTATACAATCTGTACGTATAACCAACGTATAACAAGCGTATAGAGCATACAGAGAGAGCTATTTTTTAAAGTGGCAATTTTTAAAATAAAGGCGTTTTACTGTGAACCAATATCTGTTACTGGTGCGTCTATGGTGAAAATAATTCATATTAGTAAATAACAGTTACTCCTGGAATTAATATTCCATGCTTTATGTCTACATGAAGTCATCCCTTTTAACCAGTTAAAATAAAGCTCCCCGCTGAAGCTTTTTATATAGAAGTCGCCTGTCTTTATAAATAATTCAAATTTCATGCTGATCATTTGTTGGGGCTTTTGGTTAAAATCAAATACTAAAAAGTCTATTGTTTTTGTCCCATTCGGAAAACTGGGTTTATTTTATTCAATTTACAATACGTGTATATCTCCGAAACTATAACAGATAAAGTTCTGTTTACGGTTTTTTTTCATGTTTTAAACAGTTAGTAATTATTACTATTGCGAAAGTTGCCAAGGGACGGGAAGTGGTGTAAATCTTTAACGTGCACGGAAATTGAAAACAGGCTCTAATTATGTCAATTTTTAACGAATTTTTGAAAAAGTTATATTTTTGTACAGCTGGGGATATTGCAGATGTCATAACGACTGAATTGAGACCGGAAGTGGTGTAAATCTTTAACGTGCACGAAAATTGAAAACAGGCTCTTATTATGTCAATTTCCAACGGATTTTTGAGATAGTTATATTTTTGTACAGCTAGGGATATTGGGAATTCTACCAATCCAAGTTCATAATGTTGTAAATTGTTCAACTATATTTTTCACTTTACTTCTATCGTAATGCGCATGCACAGAAAGTGTCAATATCTGAGTTGTTTAAGTGTGTGTGGGTATGTGTGTGTGTGTTTTAAGGGGTGAGTGGTGGGCATTTTGTGCTGCCTTGGGTAAGGTGAAAGCCTTCAGCCTTGCAAGCAAGTCTAGTTAGGCTTTCACCATTGAAAATGGTGAAAGACTATTGTTATTACTCAGATTATTCTTATTATTATTATTATTTTTTTTTTATTGGGGGAAGCTAGATCTCAGGAAGTATAAGAGATAGAGGTCTGAAGTTTGATTTTCTCTCGTGAAACTGGGTGGTGGCTAGTGCTTAAATGTAAAACGAAATTTGTATGCATAGCGGAAATAACTGAAATCTTTAACGTGCACGCAAATTGAAAATTGGCCACAATTCTGCTAATTCTCAACCGATATTTCAGATAGTTACATTTTTGGATAGCTGGCGACATTTCTAAGCTGATAGCAGTTCAACAACGTCGATTTTAGAATCTTTGTCGCTCTAATTTTTTCGGTGAAAATTGGAAAATTTTCAAAATTTTCTCAAATTGTTAAATTTTAGAATTTTGAAATTTCACTTGTATATTTGGATAGCTGACATCAATCCGATTCCAGTGATATAAGTTATGTTTCGAAATTCTGATTTTGATTTTGGTCGATTTTTGACGATTTTTGCGAGATTTAGTCAAAATTTGATAACTCAAAAACGGCTCCAGCGATTTTTCGGAAACTTAAGGAACATGAAGCCGAAGGAACAAACAAGTCCATGAACTATAAATGAAAATCCTCTAATCACCGGAAGTAGTCAAGAAAGGTATCCAAATTTGGACAAAATTGTCAAAAATTGATGCTTGTGCGTAAAATGCAATGTATTCATTGTTTGTTTACCGAGTAGTTCAATTATTATGTTGTTTGATAGCCAATATAATTGTCTAACAGATGATACTATAGCGACAAGTTTCTAAAAAAAATTGAAAAAGTTATTGGACTTTGAAATGTGACGTTTTTTACGATTTCGGGCAACTTTGTACGCATGTTTCTCGGAAACGCCGTCTACGATTTTTTTTAAACTTTGTCAATCGACAGTCTAATAGATGGTATTTTGTGTGAAACTATTGTACAATTTCTCTAAATGTCATGAGTAGTCGAAAAACGAGACTGAAAATCCAAATTGTCGTATTTTTACGATTTGGACCATTTTTAGAGGTATTTTTCTCGAAAAGTCATCGTAATATTTATTTTAAAACTTGTTTTACGGAGAGTCTAATCTGTAGTCTGATATATGAAACCATTGCGCCACAGTCCTAAATGTCAGGAATGGGAAAACAAAGGGATCGAAAATTGAAAACGGCATCTTTCATTGCAGTAAGAGTGTATACAATCTGTACGTATAGCCAACGTATAACAAGCGCATGCACAGACAGTGTCAATATCTGAGTTGTTTAAGTGTGTGTGTGGGTGTGCGTGTGTGTGTTTTAAGGGGTGAGTGGTGGGCATTTTGTGCTGCCTTGGGTAATGGTGAAAGACTATTGTTATTACTAAGATTATTCTTCTTCTTATTAAGCTTTCATATGTATTTACATATGAAAGCTTATTGTTTCTGTTAAGATTATTATTAAGCTTTCATATGTATTTACATATGAAAGCTTATTGTTTCTGTTAAGATTATTATTCTTCTTATTATTTTTTTTTTTGTGTTTTATCCACAAATCGGATTTCTCAGAATCTACTCATAGGATCTTTCTGAAACTTTTACCTACCCCCCCAAAAATGGGTGGTGGCTGTTGGGTAAATATATTTTCAAAACGTTTTTCGCATCCGAAATCACCGAATTTTACGAACAAATGCATTTGACCTACTTTGCTGTAACTTTGTGACTATTTCACCTATTTTACTAATTCTTTTTTCTTTGAATACCTTGAATCCTTTACTTCAAATCTGCAATTTCGGATTTTCGAATTTCGAAAATTCGTCGCTGTGATTTCGAACCGGAAGTTTACACCAACTCGACAACTTCTTTAGTAGTTGTACGATTTTCATGAAATTTAATATGTAAGTAAGCCTTAATGATGCGACTTGAAAAATGACTTTAGAAATTTTCTAACTTATCTCCCCTTGGTGAAATTAAGGATCAAATTTTTCAAAAAATCGTCGAAATATAGGTCAGAATGACCTAGTTTTTTTTTTCTATACTAGACAAGGAATTACTGATTCGTACACAAAATATGGAGTTTGTCGATCGAACCGGAAGAGCCACCATCTTTAAACGTGAAAAATCAATAAGGCTTTTTTGCTATTTTACTTACAGACTCGGGAGTTATATTTTCTGAATCCTTGTAGGAAGGCCTAAAAAATGTCGCAATAGAATTCTGATTTAGGTCAACCGGGAGTCACCATGTTGAAATGAAAATGAAAAATAGAAGCAATTTGAAGGGCCGAGACTTTGGAGCACAATAACTCTCATTCTAATTAAGCTAGAATGTTCAAACTTGTTGTAGACGTTAACTAGGTCAATGTTATGATTGAGTTCAAAGATGAGCATTTTCTGCTTAGGGTAAGCAGAGATAAGCATGCTGATTTGTTGATTCTTTAGGGCACGATAACTTCAGTTATAATGAAGGGAGGGCGGTGAAACTTTTGTTAATAGAGAGTCTAATAGCTAGCCTGTTGTGTGAAATCGTTGTATCATTTTTTTTAAATATCAGGGATAGCCGAAAAAAAGAGATTGAAAATCCAAACAGTCGTATTTTTACAATTTGGAGCATGTTTAGAGGTCTTTCTCGTAAAGTTAACATACTATTTTTTGGGAACTTCTTCTACAAAGAGTCTTATTGGTAGTCTTTTATATGAAACCATCGATCAACAGTCCAACATATCAGGAGTAGAAGAACAAAAGGATCGAACATTGAAAACGGCACCCTTTCATTGTTAAGTGAAACATGCAGTGTGGGTGACTACAATCTACGCATTTAGTCATCGTATAGAGTTTATTCAACAGTATCGAATTCCAACTGCTTAGGGATATTTTACGTGCACTCCAATGTGTACACGGGACCTTGGTTTTTCGTCCCATCCGAAGGACTAGACAGCTATGCTTGTCAGGCCCTGCGTTCTGCCTCACTGACAAGGGGAACCACGCCGGGAAATCGAGATGAACTTTTTCCGTGCAGAACTTTCAATTCAGGCCAAACGTTTATTGCATACGATTAAGCTGGTCAGTTGGAGCTTATTTTCAAAAGTTTTGTAATAATCGGTTGGTAATTATTAAACTACCGTGCACATTAAACTGTTAAAACAGAAAATTTCGCCCGGTTGAAATGTTTCTTGCTATAAGTCAGCAATTTTCCGAATTCAGGGAGGCTGGATGGCTGAATGGTTAGCATGTGCTCGCTGTATCGTAACGTTTGTCATTGAGTCAACGGGCGTCGTTTCGATCTCCAGGTTGCACGTGACATGGTGTATGATGTCCAATCTCGTGGGTTTTCTCCGTGTTCTTCGGTTTCCTCCCAACGGCTAAAGACCAGTAAGCGCAAGGGGAGTTTTTAAATAAAATTTAAAAAAACATATGTTAGTCCCGAAATGACCTAGTTTGAGTCGAATGTACATTAGGCCGCATTTCTCTCTTTCTCTTTATTTTTAAAGTTTTGTAATAATCGGTTGGTAATCAAAGGTACTGTAAAAGTGATAAAACAGAAAATTTCGTCCGGTTGTAATGTTTCTCAATTTAAAGTCAGCAATTTGCCGATTTTAAGGGGCAAACGTTTATTGCGAACGATTAAGCTGGTCAGAGGGAGCTTATTTTTTAAAAGTTTTGTAATATTCGGTTGATAACTAAAGGTACCGTGCAAATTAAACTGTTAAAATAGAAAATTTTGCCCGGTTGAAATATTTCTCGCTGTAGGTCAGCAATTTGCCGATTTTAGGGAGGCTGCGTGGCTGAATGGTTAGCACGTGCGCTCTGTATCATAACGTCTGTCACTGAGTCAACTTGCGTTGTTTCGATTTCTTGGTTGTACGTGACAAGGAGTATGGTCGCATGTCCAACCTCGTAGGTCGTAACGCCGCTGCCCGGGTAAAATTTCCCTCATTGCACACTTTATGGCGTATGCCCGTCTTCAGTAGCCCATTTTAGGAGCAGCACAGTAGGACGTTAAACCCCATTCAATTTCATTTCATTTTCTCTATCGAATAAAAGAGATTGAAAATCCAAAAAGTCGTATTTTTACAATTTGGAGCATGTTTAGAGGTCTTTCTCGTAAAGTCAACATACTATTTTTGGGGAACTTCTTCTACAAAGAGTCTTATTGGTAGTCTTTTATATGAAACCATCGATCAACAGTCCAACATATCAGGAGTAGAAGAACAAAAGGATCGAACATTGAAAACGGCACCCTTTCATTGTTAAGCGAAACATGCAGTGTGGGTGACTACAATCTACGCATTTAGTCATCGTATAGAGTTTATTCAACAGTACCGAATTCCAACTGCTTAGGGATATTTTACGTGCACTCCAATGTGTACACGGGACCTTGGTTTTTCGTCCCATCCGAAGGACTAGACAGCTGTGCTTGTCAGGCCCTGTGTTCTGCCTCACTGACAAGGGGAACCACGCCGAGAAATCAGCAATTTGCCGATTTTAGGGAGGTTGCGTGGCTGAATGGTTAGCACGTGCGCTCTGTATCATAACGTCTGTCACTGAGTCAACTTGCGTTGTTTCGATTTCTTGGTTGTACGTAACAAGGAGTATGGTCGCATGTCCAACCTCATTGCACACTTTATGGCGTATGCCCGTCTTCAATAGCCCATTTTAGGAGCAGCACAGTAGGACGTTAAACCCCATTCAATTACATTTCATTTTCTCTATGTTGCTTATTTATTATAGTGGATAAATATTTTTCTGGTTCTAGCAAGTATTTAATTTCTGCATAGATATCTTGCTTTGGCCAGTTTTTTTTTTGCAGAGTGCCATTCTTGTATATTGCAGTCTATGACCCTTTGTTTAAAACATGCTTAATAAGTCGTCACGATTTCCTACTTATAACCAAACATATTGGAAATATTAGTCTGGCATTATTAAATCCTAATTTCATTGGTCTTATTTAAAATTAAACTTTCATTTAACTATGAACAACTGTTAACGTGTCTCTTTAAAACTATTAAATACTCTAAAACAGTAGCTCAACCTTTTGACCTAAACTCATTAATTTACCATTTTGTTGTGAGCGACTTCTTATTCTTCCTATATGACATATTGCACGTGTCTGATTTCAAAGGGGGGTTGGGTGGCTGAATGGTTAGCACGCGCGCCTGTCATTGAGTTAACTAGCGTGTTTTCGAATGCTCGGTTGTACGTGACAAGGAGTAAGGTCGTCTGTCCAACCTGCCATTTTTAATTTTTTTCCCCGCCATTTTCATTTCATTTTCTCATCCGTCTCATTACAGTAATACAAGTTTCAGTTATTTCCCTTTAGTTTTCAGATTATTGTTATGCCTGGGTGCAATGATTCATTCTATATTTAGACTTGTAACTTCGCGAGTTTCTTCTTATCCTTTTATTTAGGATACTTGATACAATCAATGACACGTGACGACAAATATGAAAGCTTTCATATCTGCATGGGACAGTAGCAGATCTAGTTCTTCTTATTATTTTTTTTTTGTGTGTTTTATTCACAAATCGGATTTCTCAGAATCTACTCATAGGATCTTTTTGAAACTTTTACCTACCCCCCCAAAAATGGGTGGTGGCTGTTGGATAAATATATTTTCAAAACGTTTTTCGCATTCGAAATCACCGAATTTTACGAACAAATGCATTTGACCTACTTTGCTGTAACTTTGTGACTATTTCACCTATTTTACTAATTCTTTTTTCTTTGAAAACATTGACTCCTTTACTTCAAATCTGCAATTTCGGATTTTCGAATTTCGAAAATTCGTCGCTGTGATTTCGAAACGGAAGTTTACACCAACTCGACAACTTCTTTAGTAGTTGTACGATTTTCATGAAATTTAATATGTAAGTACACCTTAATGATGCGACTCGAAAAATGACTTTAGAAATTTTCTAACTTATCTCCCCTTGGTGAAATTAAGGATCAAAGTTTTCAAAAAAATCTTCGAAATATAGGTCAGAATGACCTAGTTTTTTTTTTCTATACTAGACAAGGAATTACTGATTCGTACACAAAATATGGAGTTTGTCAATCGAACCGGAAGTGCCACCATCTTAAAACGTGAAAAATCAATAAGGCTTTTTTGCTATTTTACTTACAGACTCGGGAGTTATATTTTCTGAATCCTTGTAGGAAGGCCTAAAAAATGTCGCAATAGAATTCTGATTTAGGTCAACCGGGAGTCACCATGTTGAATTGAAAATGAAAAATAGAAGCAATTTGAAGGGCCGAGACTTTGGAGCACTATAACTCTCATTCTGATTAAGCTAGAATGTTCAAACTTGTTGTAGACGTTTACTAGGTCAATGTTATGATTGAGTTCAAAGATGAGCATTTTCTGCTTAGGGTAAGCAGAGATAAGCATGCTGATTTGTTGATTCTTTAGGGCACGATAACTTCAGTTATAATGAAGGGAGGGCGGTGAAACTTTTGTTAATAGAGAGTCTAATAGCTAGCCTGTTGTGTGAAATCATTGTATCATTTTTTTAAATATCAGGGATAGCCGAAAAAAAGAGATTGAAAATCCAAAAAGTCGTATTTTTACAATTTGGACCATGTTTAGAGGTCTTTCTCGTAAAGTCAACATACTATTTTTTGGGAATTTCTTCTACAAAGAGTCTTATTGGTAGTCTTTTATATGAAACCATCGATCAACAGTCCAACATATCAGGAGTAGAAGAACAAAAGGATCGAACATTGAAAACGGCACCCTTTCATTGTTAAGCGAAACATGCAGTGTGGGTGACTACAATCTACGCATTTAGTCATCGTATAGAGTTTATTCAACAGTATCGAATTCCAACTGCTTAGGGATATTTTACGTGCACTCCAATGTGTACACGGGACCTTGGTTTTTCGTCCCATCCGAAGGACTAGACAGCTGTGCTTGTCAGGCCCTGCGTTCTGCCTCACTGACAAGGGGAACCACGCAGGGAAATCGAGATGAACTTTTTCCGTGCAGAACTTTCAATTCAGGCCAAACGTTTATTGCATACGATTAAGCTGGTCAGTTGGAGCTTATTTTCAAAAGTTTTGTAATAATCGGTTGGTAATTATTAAAGTACCGTGCACATTAAACTGTTAAAACAGAAAATTTCGCCCCGTTGAAATGTTTCTTGCTATAAGTCAGCAATTTTCCGAATTCAGGGAGGCTGGATGGCTGAATGGTTAGCATGTGCTCGCTGTATCGTAACGTTTGTCACTGAGTCAAAGGGCGTCGTTTCGATCTCCAGGTTGCACGTGACATGGTGTATGATGTCCAATCTCGTGGGTTTTCTCCGTGTTCTTCGGTTTCCTCCCCACGGCTAAAGACCAGTAAGCGCAAGGGGAGTTTTTAAATAAAATTAAAAAACATACGTTAGTCCCGAAATGACCTAGTTTGTGTCGAATGGACATTAGGCCGCATTTCTCTCTTTCTCTTTTATTTTTAAAGTTTTGTAATAATCGGTTGGTAATCAAAGGTACTGTAAAAGTGATAAAACAGAAAATTTCGTCCGGTTGTAATGTGTCTCAATTTAAAGTCAGCAATTTGCCGATTTTAAGGGGCAAACGTTTATTGCGAACGATTAAGCTGGTCAGGGGGAGCTTATTTTTAAAAGTTTTGTAATATTCGTTTGATAACTAAAGGTACCGTGCAAATTAAACTGTTAAAATAGAAAAGTTGGCCCGGTTGAAATATTTCTCGCTGTAGATCAGCAATTTGCCGATTTTAGGGAGGTTGCGTGGCTGAATGGTTAGCACGTGCGCTCTGTATCATAACGTCTGTCACTGAGTCAACTGGCGTTGTTTCGATTTCTTGGTTGTACGTGACAAGGAGTATGGTCGCATGTCCAACCTTGTAGGTCGTAACGCCGCTGCCCGGGTAAAATTTCCCTCATTGCACACTTTATGGCGTATGCCCGTCTTCAGTAGCCCATTTTAGGAGCAGCACAGTAGGACGTTAAACCCATTCAATTTCATTTCATTTTCTCTATGTTGCTTATTTATTTTAGTGGATAAATATTTTTCTGGTTCTAGCAATTATTTAATTTCTGCATAGAAATCTTGCTTTGGCCAGTTTTTTTATTGCAGAGTGCCATTCTTGTATATTGCAGTCTATGACCCTTTGTTTAAAACATGCTTAAGATCACGATTTCCTACTTATAACCAAACATATTGGAAATATTAGTCTGGCATTATTAAATTCTAATTTTATTGGTCTAATTTAAAATTAAACTTTAATTTAACTATGAACAACTCTTAGCGTGTCTCTTTAAAACTATTAAATACTCTAAAACAGTAGCTCAACCTTTTGACCTAAACTCATTAATTTACCATTTTGTTGTGAGCGACCTTATTCTTCCTATATGACATATTGCACGTGTCTGATTTCAAAGGGGGGTTGGGTGGCTGAATGGTTAGCACGCGCGCCTGTCATTGAGTTAACTAGCGTGTTTTCGAATGCTCGGTTATACATGACAAGAAGTAAGGTCGCCTGTCCAACCTGCCATTTTTAATTTTTTTCCCCGCCATTTTCATTTCATTTTCTCATCCGTCTCATTACAGTAATACAAGTTTCAGTTATTTCCCTTTAGTTTTCAGATTATTGTTATGCCTGGGTGCAATGATTCATACTATATTTAGACTAGTAACTTCGCGAGTTTCTTCTTATCCTTTTATTTAGGATACTTGATACAATCAATGACACGTGACGATAAATATGAAAGCTTTCATATCTGCATGGGACAGTAGCAGATCTAGTTATTATTATTATTTTTTATTGGGGGAAGCTAGATCTCAGGAAGTATAAGAGATAGAGGTCTGAAGTTTGATTTTCTCTCGTGAAACTGGGTGGTGGCTAGTGCTTAAATGTAAAACGAAATTTGTACGCATAGCGGAAATAACTGAAATCTTTAACGTGCACGCAAATTGAAAATCGGCCACAATTCTGCTAATTCTCAACCGATATTTCAGATAGTTACATTTTTGGATAGCTGGCGACATTTCTAAGCGGATAGCAGTTCTAAAACGTCGATTTTAGAAACTTTGTCGCTCTAATTTTTTCGGTGAAAATTGGAAAATTTTCAAAATTTTCTCAAATTGGTAAATTTTAGAATTTTGAAATTTAACTTGTATATTTGGATAGCTGACATCAATCCCATTCCAGTGATATAAGTTATGTTTAGAAATTCTGATTTTGATTTTGGTCGATTTTTGACGATTTTTGCGAGATTTAGTCAAAATTTGATAACTCAAAAACGGCTCCAGCGATTTTTCGGAAACTTAAGGAATATGAAGCCGAAGGAACAAACAAGTCCATGAACTATAAATTAAAATCCTCTAATCACCGGAAGTAGTCAAGAAAGGTATCCAAATTTGGACAAAATTGTCAAAAATTGATGCCTGTGCGTAAAATGCGATGTATTCATTGTTTGTTTACCGAGTAGTTCAATTATTATGTTGTTTGATAGCCAATTAAATTGTCTAACAGATGATACTATAGCGACAAGTTTCTATCCAAAATTGAAAAAGTTATTGGACTTTGAAATGTGACGTTTTTTACGATTTCGGGCAACTTTGGACGCATGTTTCTCGGAAACGCCGCCTACGATTTTTTTTAAACTTTGTCAATCGACAGTCTAATAGATGGTGTATTGTGTGAAACCATTGTACAATTTCTCTAAACGTCATGAGTAGTCGAAAAACGAGATTGACAATCCAAAACGTCATATTTTTACGATTTGGACCATTTTTAGAGGTATTTTTCTCGAAAAGTCATCGTAATATTTATTTTAAAACTTGTTTTACGGAGAGTCTAATCTGTAGTCTGATATATGAAACCATTGTGCCACAATCCTAAATGTCAGGAATAGGAAAACAAAGGGATCGAAAATTGAAAACGGCATCTTTCATTGCAGTAAGAGTGTATACAATCTGTACGTATAACCAACGTATAACAAGCGTAAAGAGCATACAGAGAGAGCTAATTTTCAAAGTGGCAATTTTTGAAATAAAGGTGTTTTACTGTGAACCAATATCTGTTACTGGTGCCTCTATGGTAAAAATTATTCATATTAGTAAATAACAGTTACTCCTGGAATTAATATCCCATGCTTTATGTCTACATGACGTCATCCCTTTTAACCAGTTAAAATTAAGCCGCCTGCTGAAGCTTTTTATATAGAAGTCGCCTTAATATATTATTAATTTAAATTTCATGCTCATCATTTGCGGCTTTTGGTTAAAATCTGAGACATTCGGAAAACTGGGTTTATTTTATTCAATTTACAATACGTGTATATCTCCGAAACTATAACAGACAGAGTTCTGTTTACTGTTTTTTCATACAGTTAGTATTTATTACTATTGCGAAAGTTGCCAAGAGACTGGAAGTGGTGTAAATCTTTAACGTGCACAAAAATTGAAAACATGCTCTAATTATGTCAATTTCAAACGGATTTTTGAAAAAGTTATATTTTTGTACAGCTAGGAATATTGACACAATTCCCAACTGATTTTCGAAAAAGCTATATTTTTGTAGAGCCGGTGATATTGCGGGTGCGATAAAGGTGGAATTGCAGTACCACGCCGTTCTCCTTTTTTCCTAAAAATTTGAAAATGTACTGAAATTGTAATTTATTTTAGAATTTTTAAGTCTTTGGTTGCGCATTTCGATTTCTGGCGTCTGTAGGATTCTACCAATCCAAGTTCATAATGTTGTAAATTGTTCAACTATATTTTTCACTTTACTCCCATCGTAATGCGCATGCACAGAAAGTGTCAATATCTGAGTTGTTTAAGTGTTTGTGGGTGTGTGTGTGTGTTTTAAGGGGTGAGTGGTGGGCATTTTGTGCTGCCTTGGGTAAGGTGAAAGCCTTCAGCCTTGCAAGCAAGTCTAGTTAGGCTTTCACCATTGAAAATGGTGAAAGACTATTGTTATTACTCAGATTATTCTTATTATTATTTTTTTTTTATTGGGGGAAGCTAGATCTCAGGAAGTATAAGAGATAGAGGTCTGAAGTTTGATTTTCTCTCGTGAAACTGGGTGGTGGCTAGTGCTTAAATGTAAAACGAAATTTGTATGCATAGCGGAAATAACTGAAATCTTTAACGTGCACGCAAATTGAAAATTGGCAACAATTCTGCTAATTCTCAACCGATATTTCAGATAGTTACATTTTTGGATAGCTGGCGACATTTTTAAGCTGATAGCAGTTCAAAAACGTCGATTTTAGAATCTCTGTCGCTCTAATTTTTTCGGTGAAAATTGGAAAATTTTCAAAATTTTCTCAAATTGTTAAATTTTAGAATTTTGAAATTTCACTTGTATATTTGGATAGCTGACATCAATCCGATTCCAGTGATATAAGTTATGTTTCGAAATTCTGATTTTGATTTTGGTCGATTTTTGACGATTTTTGCGAGATTTAGTCAAAATTTGATAACTCAAAAACGG
Organism: Patella pellucida; assembly: GCA_917208275.1. Taxonomy (NCBI): domain Eukaryota; kingdom Metazoa; phylum Mollusca; class Gastropoda; family Patellidae; genus Patella; species Patella pellucida. Next base: position 32,108,229 of record OU795041.1, on the reverse strand, counting down.
CTCCAGCGATTTTTCGGAAACTTAAGGAATATGAAGCCGAAGGAACAAACAAGTCCATGAACTATAAATGAAAATCCTCTAATCACCGGAAGTAGTCAAGAAAGGTATCCAAATTTGGACAAAATTGTCAAAAATTGATGCTTGTGCGTAAAATGCAATGTATTCATTGTTTGTTTACCGAGTAGTTCAATTATTATGTTGTTTGATAGCCAATTAAATTGTCTAACAGATGATACTATAGCGACAAGTTTCTATCCAAAATTGAAAAAGTTATTAGAGTTTGAAATGTGACGTTTTTTACGATTTCGGGCAACTTTGGAGGCATGTTTCTCGGAAACGCCGCCTACGATTTTTTTTAAACTTAGTCAATCGACAGTCTAATAGATGGTGTATTGTGTGAAACCATTGTACAATTTCTCTAAACGTCATGAGTAGTCGAAAAACGAGATTGAAAATCCAAAACGTCATATTTTTACGATTTGGACCATTTTTAGAGGTATTTTTCTCGAAAAGTCATCGTAATATTTATTTTAAAACTTGTTTTACGGAGAGTCTAATCTGTAGTCTGATATATGAAACCATTGCGCCACAATCCTAAATGTCAGGAGTGGGAAAACAAAGGGATCGAAAATTTAAAACGGCATCTTTCATTGCAGTAAGAGTGTATACAATCTGAACGTATAACCAACGTATAACAAGCGTAAAGAGCATACAGAGAGAGCTAATTTTCAAAGTGGCAATTTTTGAAATAAAGGTGTTTTAATGTGAACCAATATCTGTTACTGGTGCCTCTATGGTAAAAATTATTCATATTAGTAAATAACAGTTACTCCTGGAATTAATATCCCATGCTTTATGTCTACATGACGTCATCCCTTTTAACCAGTTAAAATTAAGCCCCCTGCTAAAGCTTTTTATATAGAAGTCGCCTTTTTTTTTTATTAATTCAAATTTCATGCTTATCATTTGTTGCGGCCTTTGGTTAAAATCTGAGACTAAAAGGTATATTATTTTTGTCCCATTCGGAAAACTGGGTTTATTTTATTCAATTTACAATACGTGTATATCTCCGAAACTATAACAGATAGAGTCCGTTTACTGTTTTTTTCATACAGTTAGTAATTATTACTATTGCGAAAGTTGCCAAGAGACGGGAAGTGGTGTAAATCTTTAACGTGCACAAAAATTGAAAACATGCTCTAATTATGTCAATTTCCAACGGATTTTTGAAAAAGTTATATTTTTGTACAGCTAGGAATATTGCGGATGTCATAACGACTGAATTGAGACCGGAAGTGGTGTAAATCTTTAACGTGCACGAAGATTGAAAATAGGCCATAATTATGTCAATTCCCAACTGATTTTCGAAAAAGCTATATTTTTGTAGAGCCGGTGATATTGCGGGTGCGATACAGGTCGAATTGCAATACCATGCCGTTCTCCTTTTTTCCTAAAAATTTGAAAATGTACTGAAATTGTAATTTATTTTAGAATTTTTGAGTCTTTGATTGCGCATTTCGATTTCTGGCGTCTGTAGGATTCTACCAATCCAAGTTCATAATGTTGTAAATTGTTCAACTATATTTTTCACTTTACTTCTATCGTAATGCGCATGCACAGAAAGTGTCCATATCTGAGTTGTTTAAGTGTGTGTGTGTGTGTAGGTGTGTGTGTTTTAAGGGGTGAGTGGTGGGCATTTTGTGCTGCCTTGGGTAAGGTGAAAGCCTTCAGCCTTGCAAGCAAGTCTAGTTATTATTATTCTTTTTTTTTTCCGTTTTGCCTATTTCTCAGCAACTATAAGAGATAGAGGTCTAAAGTTTGTTTTTCTGTCGGGAAACTGGGTGGTGGCTAGTGCTTAAATGTAAAACAAAATTCGTGCGCATAGCGGATATACGTCAATTCTTTAACGTGCACGCAAATTAAATATCGGCAATAACTTCGTCAATTCTCAATCGCTTTTTCAGATATTTACATTTTTGAGTAGCTGGTGACATTTCTGAGTTGATAGCAGTTCAAAAACGTCGGTTTTAGAAACTTTGTCGCTCTCATTTTTTCGGTGAAAATTGGAAATTTTTAAAATTTTTCTACAATTGTTATTTTTGGTAATTTGGAAAGTTGACTTATATTTTTGGATAGCTGACATCAATCCGATTCCAACAATATCAGTTTTGTTCTGAAATGTTAACTTTGATTTTCACTTTTTTTCGCATTTTGGTCAAATCGTAGAGTTCTTATTTTTTTTAAACGGCTCCAACGATTTTTCTAAAACTTCAGAAATATATAGTCGAAAGCCCAAACAAGTCCATGAACTATAAATGAAAATCCTCTGATCACCGGAAGTAGTCAAGAAAGGTATCCAAATTTGGACAAAATTGTCAAAAATTGATGCCTGTGCGTAAAATGCGATGTATTCATTGTTTGTTTACCGAGTAGTTCAATTATTATGTTGTTTGATAGCCAATTAAATTGTCTAACAGATGATACTATAGCGACAAGTTTCTATCCAAAATTGAAAAAGTTATTGGACTTTGAAATGTAACGTTTTTTACGATTTCGGGCAACTTTGGGCGCATGTTTCTCGGAAACGCCGCCTACGATTTTTTTAAACTTTGTCAATCGACAGTCTAATAGATGGTGTATTGTGTGAAACCATTGTACAATTTCTCTAAACGTCATGAGTAGTCGAAAAACGAGATTGAAAATCCAAAACGTCATATTTTTACGATTTGGACCATTTTTAGAGGTATTTTTCTCGAAAAGTCATCGTAATATTTATTTTAAAACTTGTTTTACGGAGAGTCTAATCTGTAGTCTGATATATGAAACCATTGCGCCACAATCCTAAATGTCAGGAGTGGGAAAACAAAGGGATCGAAAATTTAAAACGGCATCTTTCATTGCAGTAAGAGTGTATACAATCTGAACGTATAACCAACGTATAACAAGCGTAAAGAGCATACAGAGAGAGCTAATTTTCAAAGTGGCAATTTTTGAAATAAAGGTGTTTTAATGTGAACCAATATCTGTTACTGGTGCCTCTATGGTAAAAATTATTCATATTAGTAAATAACAGTTACTCCTGGAATTAATATCCCATGCTTTATGTCTACATGACGTCATCCCTTTTAACCAGTTAAAATTAAGCCCCCTGCTAAAGCTTTTTATATAGAAGTCGCCTTTTTTTTTTATTAATTCAAATTTCATGCTTATCATTTGTTGCGGCCTTTAATACCCTATGCTTTATGTCTATATGACGTCATCCCTTTTAACCAGTTAAAATAAAGCTCCCTGCTGAAGCTTTTTATATGTAGTCGCCTGTTTATATGATTAATTCAAATTTAATGCTTATCATTTGTTGCGGATTTTGGTTAAAATCTGAGACTAAAAGGTCTATTTTTTTTGTCCTATTCGGAAAACTGGGTTTATTTTATTCAATTTACAATACGTGTATTTCTCCGAAACTATAACAGATAGAGTTCTGTTTACTGTTTTTCATACAGTTAGTAATTATTACTATTACGAAAGTTGCCAAGAGACGGGAAGTGGTGTAAATCTTTAACGTGCACAAAAATTGAAAACATGCTTTAATTATGTCAATTTTCAAGTTATATTTTTGTACGGCTAGGAATATTGCGGATGTCATTACGACTGAATTGCGACCGGAAGTGGTGTAAATCTTTAACGTGCACAAAGATTGAAAATAGGCCATAATTATGTCAATTCCCAACTGATTTTCGAAAAAGCTATATTTTTGTAGAGCCGGTGATATTGCGGGTGCGATAAAGGTCGAATTGCAATACCACGACGTTCTCCTTTTTTCCTAAAAATTTGAAAATGTACTGAAATTGTAATTTATTTTAGAATTTTTGAGTCTTTGATTGCGTATTTCGATTTCTGGCGTCTGTAGGATTCTACCAATCCAAGTTCATAATGTTGTAAATTGTTCAACTATATTTTTCACTTTACTTCTATCGTAATGCGCATGCACAGAAAGTGTCAATATCTGAGTTGTTTAAGTGTGTGTGTGGGTGTGTGTGTGTGTGTGTTTTAAGGGGTGAGTGGTGGGCATTTTGTGCTGCCTTGGGTAAGGTGAAAGCCTTTTCAGCCTTGCAAGCAAATTGAGACCGGAAGTGTGTAAATATTTAACATGCACAGAAAGTGTCAATATCTGAGTTGTTTAAGTGTGTGTGGGTGTGTGTGTGTGTGTGTTTTAAGGGGTGAGTGGTGGGCATTTTGTGCTGCCTTGGGTAAGGTGAAAGCCTTCAGCCTTGCAAGCAAGTCTAGTTATTATTCTTTTTTTTCCCGTTTTGCCTATTTCTCAGCAACTATAAGAGATAGAGGTCTGAAGTTTGGTTTTCTCTCGAGAAACTGGGTGGTGGCTAGTGCTTAAATGTAAAACAAAATTCGTGCGGATAGCGGATATACGTCAATTCTTTAACGTGCACGCAAATTAAGAATCGGCCATAACTTCGTTAATTCTCAATCGCTTTTTCAGATATTTACATTTTTGAATAGCTGGTGACATTTCTAAGTTGATAGCAGTTCAAAAGCGTCGAGTTTAGAAACTTTGTCGCTCTCATTTTTTCGGTGAAAATTGAAAATTTTAATTTTTTTTCTAAAATTGTTATTTTTTGGAAGTTTGAAATTTGACTTATATTTTTGGATAGTTGACATCAATCCGATTCCAACAATATCAGTTTTGTTCTGAAATTTCAACTTTGATTTTTCACTTTTTTTCGCATTTTGGTCAAATCGTAGAGTTCTTATTTTTTTAAAACGGCTCCAACGATTTTTCTAAAACTTCAGAAATATATAGTCGAAAGCCCAAAAAAGTCCATGAACTATAAATGAAAATCCTCTGATCACCGGAAGTAGTCAAGAAAGGTATCCAAAGTTGGACAAAATTGTGAAAAATGGGTGTCTGTGCGTAAAATGCGATGTTTCGATTAGTTCTTTACCGAGTAGTTAAATTATTATGTCGTTTGATAACCAATTGTATTGTTTATCAGATGATACTACAGTGACAAGTTTCTATCAAAAATTGAACAAGTTATAGGACTTTAAAATGTGATGTATTATACAATTCCGGGCAACTTTGGGCACATGTTTCTTGGAAACGCCTCCAACGATTTTTTTTTAACTTCCTCAGTCGAGAGTCTAACGGGTTATGTATTGTGTGAAACCATTGTACAATTTCTCTAAATGTCTTGAGTAGTCGAGAAATGAGAATGAAAATTCAAAACGTCGTATTTTTACTTATTTGGAGCATTTTTAGAGGTATTTTTGTCGAAAAGTCATCGTAATATTTATGTTAAAACTTGTTTTACGGAGAGTCTAATCTGTAGTCCGATATATGAAACCATTGCCCCACTGACCTTATAATCAGGGATGGGAAAACAAAGGGATCGAAAATTGAAAACGGCATCTTTCATTGCAGTAAGAGTGGATACAATCTGTACGTATAACCAACGTATAGAGCATACAGAGAGAGCTATTTTTTAAAGTGGCAATTTTTCAAATAAAGGCGTTTTACTGTGAACCAATATCTGTTACTGGTGCGTCTATGGTGAAAATAATTCATATTAGTAAATAACAATTACTCCTGGAATTAATATCCCATGCTTTATGTCTACATGAAGTCATCCCTTTTAACCAGTTAAAATAAAGCTCCCCGCTGAAGCTTTTTATATAGAAGTCGCCTGTCTTTATAAATAATTCAAATTTCATGCTGATCATTTCTTGGGACTTTTGGTTAAAATCTGAGACTAAAAAGTCTATTGTTTTTGTCCCATTCGGAAAACTTGGTTTATTTTATTCAATTTACATAGGTGTATATCTCCGAAACTATAACAGATAAAGTTCTGTTTACTGTTTTTTTCATGTTTTAAACAGTTAGTAATTATTACTATTGCGAAAGTTGCCAAGAGACGGGAAGTGGTGTAAATCTTTAACGTGCAAGGAAATTGAAAACAGGCTTTAATTATGTCAATTTCCAACGGATTTTTGAGATAGTTATATTTTTGTACAGCTAGGGATATTGCGAATGCCATAACGACCGAATTGAAAAAGGAAGTGATGTAAATCTTTAACGTGCACGAAAATTGAAAACAGGCCATAATTATGTCAATTCCCAACTGATTTTCGAAAAAGCTATATTTTTGTAGAGCCGGTGATATTGCGGGTGCGATAAAGGTCGAATTGCAATACCACGCCGTTCTCCTTTTTTCCTAAAAATTTGAAAATGTACTGAAATTGTAATTTATTTTAGAATTTTTGAGTCTTTGATTGCGTATTTCGATTTCTGGCGTCTGTAGGATTCTACCAATCCAAGTTCATGATGTTGTGAATTGTTCAACTATATTTTTCACTTTACTTCTATCGTAATGCGCATGCACAGAAAGTGTCAATATCTGAGTTGTTTAAGTGTGTGTGTGTGTGTGTTTTAAGGGGTGAGTGGTGGGCATTTTGTGCTGCCTTGGGTAAGGTGAAAGCCTTCAGCCTTGCAAGCAAGTCTAGTTAGGCTTTCACCATTGAAAATGGTGAAAGGCTATTGTTATTACTAAGATTATTAGGCTTTCACCATTGAAAATGGTGAAAGACTATTGTTATTACTCAGATTATTCTTCTTCTTATTATTATTATTATTTTTTATTGGGGGAAGCTAGATCTCAGGAAGTATAAGAGATAGAGGTCTGAACTTTGATTTTATCTCGTGAAACTGGGTGGTGGCTAGTGCTTAAATGTAAAACAAAATTTGTGCGCATAAGGGAAATGACTCAAATCTTTATCGTGCACGCAAACTGAAAATCGGCCACAATTCTGCTAATTCTCAACCGATATTTTAGATAGTTACATTTTTGGATAGCTGGCGACATTGCTAAGCGGATAGCAGTTCAAAGACGTCGATTTTAGAAACTTTGTCGCTCTAATTTTTTCGGTGAAAATTGGAAAATTTTCAAAATTTTCGCAAATTGTTAAAGTTTAGAATTTTGAAATTTCACTTGTATATTTGGATAGCTGACATCAATCTGATTCCAGTGATATAAGTTATGTTTCGGAATTCTGATTTTGATTTTGGTCGATTTTTGACGATTTTTGCGAGATTTAGTCAAAATTTGATAACTCAAAAACGGCTCCAGCGATTTTTCGGAAACTTAAGGAATAAGAAGCCGAAGGACCAAACAAGTCCATGAACGATAAATGAAAATCCTCTAATCACCGGAAGTAGTCAAGAAAGGTATCCAAATTTGGACAAAATTGTCAAAAATTGATGCTTGTGCGTGAAATGCGATGTATTCATTGTTTGTTTACCGAGTAGTTCAATTATTATTTTGTTTGATAGCCAATAAAATTGTCTAACAGATGATACTATAGCGACAAGTTTCTATCAAAAATTGAAAAAGTTATTGGACTTTGAAATGTGACGTTTTTTACGATTTCGGGCAACTTTGGACGCATGTTTCTCGGAAACGCCGTCTACGATTTTTTTAAAACTTTGTCAATCGACAGTCTAATAGATGGTGTTTTGTGTGAAACCATTGTACAATTTCTCTAAATGTCATGAGTAGTCGAAAAACGAGATTGAAAATCCAAATTGTCGTATTTTTACGATTTGGACCATTTTTAGAGGTATTTTTCTCGAAAAGTCATCGTAATATTTATTTTAAAACTTGTTTTACGGAGAGTCTAATCTGTAGTCTGATATATGAAACCATTGCGACACAGTCCTAAATGTCAGGAATGGGAAAACAAAGGGATCGAAAATTGAAAACGGCATCTTTCATTGCAGTAAGAGTGTATACAATCTGTACGTATAACCAACGTATAACAAGCGTATAGAGCATACAGAGAGAGCTATTTTTTAAAGTGGCAATTTTTCAAATAAAGGCGTTTTACTGTGAACCAATATCTGTTACTGGTGCGTCTATGGTGAAAATAATTCATATTAGTAAATAACAGTTACTCCTGGAATTAATATTCCATGCTTTATGTCTACATGAAGTCATCCCTTTTAACCAGTTAAAATAAAGCTCCCCGCTGAAGCTTTTTATATAGAAGTCGCCTGTCTTTTTAAATAATTCAAATTTCATGCTGATCATTTGTTGGGACTTTTGGTTAAAATCAAAGACTAAAAAGTCTATTGTTTTTGTCCCATTCGGAAAACTGGGTTTATTTTATCATGTTTTAAACAGTAAGTTGCGAAGAGACGGGAAGTGGTGTAAATCTTTAACGTGCACTAAAATTGAAAACAGGCCCTAATTATGTCAATTTCCAACTGACTTTGGAAAAAGTTATATTTTTGTACAGCTAGGGATATTCCGGATGCCATAACGACCAAATTGAGACAGGAAGTGATGTAAATCTTTAACGTGCACGAAAATTGAAAAAGGCTATAATTATGTCAATTCCTAACCGATTTTTGAAAAAGTTACATTTTTGTACAGCTGGGGATATTGCGAATGCCATAACGACCAAATTGAGACCGGAAGTGTGTAAATCTTTAACGTACACGAAAATTTAAAAAAGGTCATAATTATGTCAATTCCTAACCGATTTTTGAGAAAGTTATATTTCTGTGCAGCTGGGGATATTGCGGATGCAATAACTGTCAACCTGTCAATCTTGTGGTCAAGGTGAAAGCCGTTCAGTCCTGCAAGCAGGTCTAGTTATTATTATTTTTTTTTTCGTTTTGCCTATTTCTCAGCAAGTATAAGAGATAGAAATCTGAAGTTTAATTTTCTCTCGGGAAACTGGGTGGTAATTAGTGCTTAAAGCTATTTCGAAATTTGTGCGCATAGCGGAAATGGGTCAAATTTTTAACATGCACGCAAATTGAAAATCCGCTATAATCCTTTTAATTCTTAACCGATATTTCAGATAGTTACCTTTTTGGAGAGATGGTTTCATTTCTGAGCTGATAGCAGTTCAAAATCGTCGAATTTTGTAACTTTGTCGTTCTCATTTTTTTGGTGAAAATTGGAATTTTTTAAAAATTTTCTAAAATTGTTGTTTTTTAGAATTTTGAAATTTGACTTATATTTTTGGATAGCTGACATCAATCCGATTCCAAAAATATCAGTTTTGTTCTGAAATATTAAATTTGATTTTTCACTTTTTTTCGCATTTTGGTCAAATCGAAGAGTTCTTATTTTTTTAAAACGGCACCTACGATTTCTCTGAAACTTCAAGACTATAAAGTCGAAGGTCTTCTCCAGTCCTTCAGCTATAAATGAAAATCCTCTAATCACCGGAAGTAGTCAAGAAAGGTATCCAAAGTTGGACAAAATTGTGAAAAATGGGTGTCTGTGCGTAAAATGCGATGTATCGATTGGTTGTTTACCGAGTAGTTAAATTGTTATTGCGTTTGATAGCCACATGAATTATCTACAAGATGGTATTATAGCAACGAGTTTCTGTTTCACACTAAAAAAGTTATGGGACTTTGAAAAGTAAGTTTTTTTACGATTTCGAGAAATTTTAAACGCATGTTATACGTTTAACTCAAATCGGGAGAGCCTAAATCTCAGAAACTATTTGAACGAATGTTAAAAAACTCTGGAATCAAATTACCTGTTTCATGTATTAGTGCTTAAATATAAAACGAAATTACCAGAACGTCCGGCTTTTGTAGAATCTTTAACGTGAAAGTAAATTGAAAATCGGCCACAATTCTGCTAATTCTCAACCGATTTTACAGATATTTACATTTATGGATAGCTGCAGTCATTTCTGAGCAGATAGCAGTTCAAAAACGTCGATTTTAGTACCTTTGCTGCTCTCATTTTTTGGGTGAAAATTGGAAAATATTCTAAAATTGTTTAATTTTAAAATTTTGACATTTAAATCATATATTTGGATAGCTGACATCAATCCGATTCAAGTGATATAAGTTATGTTTTGAAATTCGGATTTTGATTTTGGTCAATTTTTGGCGATTTTTGCGAGTTTTAGTCAGAATTTGATAATTCAAAAACGGCTCCAACGATTTTTCTGAAACTTTAGAAATATCAAGCCGAAGGAACAAACCAGTCCATGAACTATAAATGAAAATCCTCTAATCACCGGGAGTAGTCAAGAAAGGTATCTGGACTTTGACAAAATTCCCAAAAATGGGTGACTGTGCGGAGATGCGATGTATTCATTGGTTGTTTACCGGGTAGTTAAAGTATTATGTCATTTGATAGCCACTTAAATTATCTACAAGATGATACTTTAGCGACAAGTTTCTATCAAAAATTGAAAAAGTGATAGGACTTTGAAATGTGACGTTTTTTACGATTTCGGGCATCTTTGGACGCATGTTTCTCGGAAACGCCGCCAACGATTTTTTAAAAACTTTCTCAATTGTTAGCCTAATTGGTGGTGTATTGTGTGAAACCATTGTACAATTTCTCTAAATGTCATGAGTAGTCGAGAAATGAGAATGAAAATTCAAAACGTCGTATTTTTACTTATTTGGAGCATTTTTAGAGGTATTTTTGTCGAAAAGTCATCGTAATATTTATGTTAAAACTTGTTTTACGGAGAGTCTAATCTGTAGTCTGATATATGAAACCATTGCCCCACTGTCCTTAATATCAGGGATGGGAAAACAAAGGGATCGAAAATTGAAAACGGCATCTTTCATTGCAGTAAGAGTGGATACAATCTGTACGTATAACCAACGTATAACAAGCGTATAGAGCATACAGAGAGAGCTATTTTTAAAGTGGCAATTTTTGAAATAAAGGTGTTTTACTGGGAACCAATATCTGTTACTGGTACGTATATGGTGAAAATAATTCATATTAGTAAATAACAGTTATTCCTGGAACTAATATCCCATGATTTATGTCTGCATTACGTCATCCCTTTTAACCAGTTAAAATAAAGCTCCCTGCTGAAGCTTTTTATAAGGAAGTCGCCTGTCTTTATGAATAATGCAAATTTCATGCTAATAAGTTCTTTGGATTTTTGGGTTGTTATCTGAGACTAAAAAGAATGCTTTTTTGTGCCATTCGGAAAACTGTTTTTTTTAAAATTCCATTTACAATTCGTGTAGATCTTCGAAACCATAACAGATAGAGTTTTGAATACTGATTTTTCCATGTTTTAAACAGTTAGTATCTATAACTATTACGAATGTTGTGAAGAGACCGGAATTGGTGTAAATCTTAAACGTGCACGAAAATTGAGAACAGGCCCTAATTATGTCTATTTCTAACCGATTTTCGAAAAAGTAATATTTTTGTACAGCTGGGGATATTGCGGATGCTATAAAGGTCGCATTGAGATACGACGCCGTTCTCCTTTTTTTCCTAAAAATTTGAAAATGTACTGAAATTGTAATTTTTTTTAGAATTTTTGAGTCTTTGATTGCGTATTTCGATTTCTGGCGTCTGTAGGATTCTACCAATCCAAGTTCATAATGTTGTAAATTGTTCAACTATATTTTTCACTTTACTTCTATCGTAATGCGCATGCACAGAAAGTGTCAATATCTGAAGTGTTTAAGTGTGTGTGTGTGTGTGTGTGTGTGTGTGAGTGTGTGTGTGTGTGTGTGTTTTAAGGGGTGATAGGTGGGCATTTTGTGCTGCCTTGGGTAAGGTGAAAGCCTTCAGCCTTGCAAGCAAGTCTAGTTAGGCTTTCACCATTGAAAATGGTGAAAGGCTATTGTTATTACTCAGATTAATATTATTATTATTATATTCCTGTTCTTGGTCAATGTTGTTTAGATGTCAAACATAAAGATCGTGTTTACAAGACTTTATTTATGATATGTGAAGGTAATGTCAAACCTATACTTGGAAGAAAAGCTTGTGGAATTAATGAAATTAGTTTTTACAGTTTCAAATAATTTTTTGAAGATTATTCTGATTTGTTTTCTGGTCAAGGATGTCTATCAGGAGAAGTAAATATACAATTAAAAGAAAATGCTGTTCCTGTAGTTGAAGCCTGTAGAGTTATACCATTTGAAGTTCAAGAAACATTGAAAGAAGAGTTAAAGAAAATGGAGAGTAATGGTATTATTTCCAGAGTAGAAGAGCCAACAGATTGGGCTAACACTTTATGTCCTGTATATCGTAGTAATGGAAAAATCAAAATATGCCTTGATCCGAGAAATTTGAATAAACCGATTTGTCGAGAACATTATAAACTACCCAAAAGAGAAGAAATTGCGTCTAAATTACCAAATGCAGTGATATTTAGTAAATACCGTGCTTCAAATGGATTTTGGCAACTAAAACTGAATATAAGTAGTTCTTACCTATGTAGCTTTAACACGCCATATGGAAGATATCGGTTCCTGAGACTACCTTTTGGAATCTGTAGTGCACCAGAAATATATCATAGGACCATACATCAATTTTTTGAACACTTACCAGGAGTTGACACTTCTATGGATGATATCATAATTTGGGGTTCTAATGAAACTGAACATGATTCTCGTTTAAGATTGGTATTAGATAAAGCGCGTCAAGTAGGTCTTATATTGAATAAGGACAAATATGAAATAGGTGTTCCAGAATTAGTTTTCTTAGGTGAGTTTATTTCTAAAGATGGACTGAAACCTGATCAAAGAAAGGTTGACGCGATAAATGATATGGAGAGACCTACGTGTTAACAAGATATTCAACGTTTCTTAGGAATGATAACTTATCTTGCTAGATTTTTGCCTGATTTGTCAGATAAAACTGCTATTCTTAGATCTTTGTTAGATAAACATATTATTTGGAATTGGACTCCAAATCATCAAAAATGTTTTGAAGACCTTAAAGCACTTGTGTCTAGTGAACCTATTCTTAAATTTTATGACCCTTTGAAACCTATAAAAAAATTCGACTGACGCAAGTTTAAAGGGAATTGGATGTGTTTTGCAACAAAAACATGATAATGATTGGTTTGTGGTAGCTTTCGGTTCTAGAGCTATGACCGAAACTGAAAGTCGTTACGCATCAAAAGAACTTGAAGCTTTAGCTATCACTTACGCATGTGAGCGTTTTCATTCATTTATTTATGGTCAAGTTATAGAAGCCAAGACAGATCATAAACCGTTAATTGCTGTATTCTCAAAAAGTCTTAATGATTGTCCCCCTAGAATTCAAAGATTTAGACTTAGATTACAAAGATATGATTTTCGTTTAACTTATGTGCCAAGTAAATTTATGTTTGTATCTGATACTTTGTCTAGACCACCTGTAAGATGTACTCAAATTTCTAGTGTTGAGGAAGAATATGTTGAAAATTTTGTATTAGATATTTGTAACTCACTTCATATAGCTAGTTTTAAATTTGAAGAAATTCAGAAAGAAATTTCTAATGATGAAACCTTATGTGCCTTAAGAAATGTAATTTTGAAAGGGTGGCCCGATAGTATGAAAAATTGTAGAGATGATTTAGTACCATATTGGAATTATAGATATGAATTGTCAGTTATTGGTGAGGTTTTTTTCAAATGTAATCGTATTTTAATTCCTGTTAAATTACGTTCATGTATGCTTAAAAAAAAGGTACATACAGGTCATATGGTGATAGAAAAACGTAAACTGCGAGCAAGACAAGTTTTACGTTGGCCTAATATTAATTCAGATATTGCTGATATGGTCAAAAATCACAAGAACCACTTTAAAGTCATGAATTTCCACGGATTTATTTGAATTAAATAAGAAAGATCATATTGTCAGTGTAGATTCATATTCAAATTTTCCTGAAGAAATTCAATTATCTAGTCAGACTACTAAATGTGTTGTAAGTGCTATGAAAAGTGTTTTTGCTAGGCATGGTTTAGTGATAATGGTCCATGTTATAATAGTGTAGAGTTTGGACAATTTGCAAAGGATTATGATTTTTTACATTTCCAAATTATAATGGCTTGCTGAGAAAACTGTACAAACAATTAAGTCAATTTATAAGAAATGTCTTGAGTACAATGAAGATATTGAAATTGGTTTGTTAGCATACCGCAGTACTACTTTAAAAAAATATTGGATTATCACCCTCTGAATTATTAATGTCCAGAAAATTACGCACTAATTTGCCAATGAAAACTGATTTATTAAATGTGCCTAATTCAGATTATGTTGTAAATAAGAGACAAGAAATGAGAGAAAATCAGAAATTGTATCACGATAAACACTCAACAAAACAATTAGAATTATTATGTCCAGGTAATTGGAAGCGATTGAATCCATCAAGCCGGATAAAAGCGGGGGACCCTCTGGAGTTCATGGGTAGTTTTCTTAGCCGCTATGTTTAATTATGTTTTCTCTACGGCAATTGTCCCTGCAAAATGGGCCCTGTGTCGACTCATAGTTATATTTAAGAAAGGCACCCGAATGGACTTTGGGAACTACCGAGGAATTGCTATAATGGACACCGTTGCTAAACTATATGACGTTTTTTTTTGTGTAACAGATTAGAGAAGTGGTTTCGTCCGAGTAGAGAACAGGCAGGAGCCAAAAGGGTAAGAACACATCTTAAGTTTGCGGTTACTAATAGATTATGCAATGTGTAAAAAAGTTAAACTGTTTATAACGTACGTGGACTTTTCTAAAGCCTACGACAATGTACCCCATAATGCCCAAACGACAATTTTCTGAAGTGGGTACACGCTTTCTTATTGATGGATGATGACATTTTATTATCAACTACAAGAGACGGCTGTATTAAAAAAAACTAAGGATACTGAACGATTTCTGCATACGGTCAGGTATGGTGATAAACAAAAAGAAGACTAACTTTATGGTTATAAACGGTAAACAGGAGGATCGTAATTCTATCAATGTCAGCCCAGACCTTATTGTTACTTATACCCCCATTTCACTGGGCTGCGGAAAGGTGCGGTACTCACGGACGTCCGCGGAATGGCTTCTACGGGAGAGCTTCGGCATTGTTACGCGGAAAAGTGGAAACAAATTTTCACGGAAAATATCCATTTCTCACACTCTCGGAGTACCTTCGGAACAGTAACGGTATCTTCGGTACACATACGGGTAAACTACGGTACAAATTATGGCGAAGCGGCGAAGAAATTGCGGAACATTAAGGAATGCGCCCGGATCGTCACGGAAGATATTCGGACAACTTGCGGGCTACACTCGGCAATGGTGGAAAATACGCGGGATAACTGCGGTAGCTGATGGTAATAATTCGTTTGGCAAGGTAGAACTTCGAAATGACTGCGGAACAAGCCCGGACCATCTTCGGCAACCGCATTTCGTCTCGGACCAATCGCCACGTTCTTGCGGAAAATCGGTAAAGATCGAAGGATGACAACGGATTCCGCCGATAAAATCACTGTTTGGAGGCAGAAGCACGGACTTATATCCCCATTTCACTAGACCGCGGAAGACTTGCGGAAGCAAAACCTCAATTATACCGCAAAGTACCGTATGTCTTTCCTGTTGTACCGTATTGTTCCGCTAGGAAGCGCAGTGAATCTGAATTCATTCCACATCATCCGCAGCCTTCCGCGCGCCCACAATTTTCCGCAAACGTCCTTTTGAACATATTGAAAAGAACGTTTGCGGAAAAAAAATTTCTTACTTTTCCGCAGTTAAACCGGGAGCGATCCGTAATATTCGCAAGTTTTCCGCTGTTATTCCATGGTATAATGTGCTTTCCTCTTCAAAACAGCTACTTTATAGGCGAAACCATGTGCTCTTTACCAATTTTTCCGCAGGTACGCCGTCATTGATCCGAGACCAAACGCTGTTGCTAAAGATCGTCCGCACTTGTTGCGCATTAGAAGGCCATCACACAGCGATTATTCGACAGTTCTACCGTGCCAAACGGATTAGTATCGCCAGAAACCGCAGTTATTTCGCTACTGCTAGGTGTGACCCGCAAATTATCCTTATGTCTTCCGTGCTCATTCCCACGTGTTCCTCAATTTCTCAGTGATTTTTTTCCCGCAGCTCTGCCGTCGAGGTAGAAATATCTATAAACGGAATACCTGCGATATACATGCGGACAACTTGCGGCAAATACGTTTGTATACGGAATAACAGCGGAAGACTCTCGGATCGATCCAGTTTGAATTGCGGAAGAGCACCGAAAATTTGTCCGCAAACGATATTTAAAGGAAAGTTCGCGGAACAATTTGGGCTCGAAAAAGTCTGTGGACGACGAGGGATGACTACGGATTCACTGCGCTTCGTAGCGGAGCCATACGGAGTGAGAGGAAAGACTTACGGATTTCCTTCCTCAACTCTTCCGTGGCCCAGTGAAATGGGGGTATAACTGTAATACGTACACCTACTTAGGAGTGATTTTTAACCAGGACGGACGAGTGGCTACGGCGGTGAAGGACCATATATTGAGTAAGCAGCCGCATTTACTTAAATTTGCTACGTTTGTGTCAAATAACATTGATTTCCCCTTTTGGGTAATACCCCCATTTCACTGGGCTGCGGAAAGCTGCGGTACTCACGGACGTCCGCGGAATGGCTTCTACGTAAGAACTTCGGCATTTTTACGCGGAAAAGTGAAAACAAATTTCCACGGAAAATATCCATTCCTCACGCTCTCGGAGTACCTTCGGAACAGTAACTACGGTACAAATTATGGCGAAGCGGCGAAGAAACTGTGGAACATTAAGGAATGCGCCCGGATCGTCACGGAAGATATTCGGACAACTTACGGGCTACACTCGGCAATGGTGGAGAATACGCGGGATAACTGCGGTAGCTGGTGGTACTAATTCGTTTGGCAAGGTAGAACTTCGGAATGACTGCGGAACAAGCCCGGACCATCTTCGGCAACCGCATTTCGTCTCGGACCAATCGCCACGTACTTGCGGAAAATCGGTAAAGATCAAAGGATGACACCGGATTTCGCCGATAAAATCACTGTTTTGGAGGCAGAAGCACGGACTTATATCCCCATTTCACTAGACCGCGGAAGACTTGCGGAAGCAAAACCTCAATTATACCGCAAAGTACCATATGTCTTTCCTGTTGTACCGTATTGTTCCGCTAGGAAGCGCAGTGAATCTGAATTCATTCCACATCATCCGCAGCCTTCCGCGCGCCCACAATTTTCCGCAAACGTTTTTTTGAACATATTGAAAATAACGTTTGCGGAAAAATTTGTTCGTGCTTTTCCGCAGTTAAAGCGGGAGCGATCCGCAATATTCGCAAGTTTTCCGCTGTCATTCCGTATACAAACGCAGTTGCCGCAAGTTGTCCATGGTATAATGTGCTTTCCTCTTCAAAACAGCTACTTTATAGGCGAAATCATGTGCTCTTTACCAATTTTGCCGCAGGTACGCCGTGATTGATCCGAGACCAAACGCTGTTGCCGAAGATCGTACGCACTTGTTGCGCATTTATTCCGCGTAGAAAGCCAGCACTCAGCGATTATTCGACAGTTCTACCCTGCCAAACGGATTAGTATCGCCAGATACCGCAGTTATTTCGCTACTGCTAAGTGTGACCCGCAAATTATCCTTATGTCTTCCGTGCTCTTACCCACGTGTTCCCCACTTTCTCTGTGATGTTTTTACCGCAGCTCTGCCATCGAGGTAGAAATATCTATAAACGGAATACCTGCGATATACATGCGGACAACTTGCGGCAAATACGTTTGTATCGATCCAGGTTGAATTGCGGAAGAGCACCGAAAATTTGTCCGCAAACTATATTTAAAGGAAAGTTCGCGGAACAATTTGGGCTCGTAAAAGTCTGTGGACGACGAGGGATGACTACGGATTCACTGCGCTTCGTAGCGGAGCCATACGGAGCGAGAGGAAAGACTTACGGATTTCCTTCCTCAAGTCTTCCGTGGCCCAGTGAAATGGGGGTATAAAGAAGGGAAACATAGACTCGGGTTTATTAACGTCAGTTCTTTACGGCTGCGAATCTTGGATCTGTGGGGGAGCGAAGGCCGCCCGTGTAAGCTATCGCACAATATTAAAGACGCTGCTTGGTGTTCGCGTAACCACCCCAAATGAATAAGTCCCCCTAGAATTAGGAGCCCCGTCACTTATAACACGAGGTCGTACGGTCCAGAGAACTTTTATTTCGGGACTCTTAAAGGCTAGAGAAGGAATGAAGGACGATCCGTTCATGGAAATTTGGCACATTTGTAATGATGCAAACACAAAATGCCCGCAGAGCCTAAATGAATTGTTAAACGATAAAAGTGACATTTGTAAAGTAGATTGTGAAAAACGTAAGACATTGGCCCTGTTGTCAGATAGCAGCAAAACAGAGGTATATAAACAATTTAACCCCGAGTTTTCTGTACATCAAATGTACAGCACAAATATCACAGAACATGATCGTATAGCAACTACGAGGTTCAGACTCTCGTCTCATGACTTAGCAATTGAAAAAGAAAACCGCTTGTGTCTTTGTGGTGCAATTCAAACTGAAAAACATGTAATTTGCGAATGTCCGATATGTAACGATGTTCGTTCCAACTATCCAGAGTTAGACTTTTCCAGTTTAACATCTGTTTTCCTTAGCAACCATGTCGACGATGTAACTAAATGTGCCCGTCAGTGCTTGAGTAAATTCTGTTAAAATAATCAGCCTTCAATCATAACCAGACTTATGAACGTATTTGAACTCGACCTAGAGTTTTTAATTTGTTTAATTAGATACCATTATCACTTGTATTTGTGCTATATTTTACAACTATTATTATTCACATCTTGTTTCATTTTTAAATTTGGTAAAAGCTTTCATAATATTTAATATGTATCATTTTTGACTTTGCCCGCTGTTCACATTGTTCGATATATGTAAATGTTGCGACCATATTACGCCAAATAGCAAATATACTTTTCACAACTTTACGTTTAGTGTCAACGACAATATGAATTGTGACACAAAAAATCTCATATATGTCTTGACTTGCTTAGGCTGTCTAAAATTCTATATTGGAGAAACTTCGTGTCATCTACGGGATAGAGTACGTAACCATCGACGGGATTGTAATATTGAAAATGGGCCCTTATTTGTAAATAGACATATCTTTAAATGTGCTTAACACCTACAAGTAAAATTTCAAATTTTCCCTTTTTATAAAATGGAAGTCGACGACACCACGAAAAGGAAATGAATGGAAAACCATTTTATTAAAAAATTCGTTTCTCGATTTAATAGTCAATAAGTAACAATTGACCATTAGCTTCATTAATCTTCTTCAATCTAGGATTATCTTCCACTCATTGTTCCTTAATTGAACCCATATACTACAGATTAACACACGTGTATACATGTTTCTGCTCGTTACCTATATACTATGTAACCATAGACAATGGTAACTATAGCCAATTAAAACCACAGTGTTACTATGTAAATATAAATATGTATAAATATACTATACTGTCCATCTATTTGTAATGACATTAATTATGAATAGCCCCAAGACGGACGAAAAGTACTTTAAAATGTTAAAATGTTATTAAACCAGTGTTGAAATCAGTTTGTGTCGGCATACCTTTTATCTTTTCATTGTTTACCGTGAAACAAAGTAGTGCAGCTTTACGGTTGTGCTGATTTTTCTGGAGATATATATATATATATATATATACACACACGTGTATACATGTTTTCTGCTCGTTACCTATATACTATGTAACCATAGACAATGGTAACTATAGCCAATTAAAACCAAAGTGTTACTATGTAAATATAAATATGTATAAATATACTATTTGTTAAGACATTATTTATGAATAGTCCCAAGACGGACAAAAAGTACTTTAAAAATGTTAAAATGTTATTAAACCAGTGTTGAAATCAGTTTGTGTCGGCATACCTTTTATCTTTTCATCGTTTACCGTGAAACAAAGTAGTGCAGCTTTACGGTTGTGCTAATTTTTCCAGATATATATATATATATATATATATATATCACGATGGCAATAAACTATAACTAACTAATGTTGTTAGAGTAAGTAAGGATGGTATTTGGGCTGATAAAGCTATTGTTATTAAACAAGTTGCTCCTAGATCTTATCAATATGAATTAGAAAATGGTAATATTTGTAGAGATCGTCGCCAAATATATCTTGTTCCAAAGTATGTTCATAATTCTGTTGAAAAGGGTGATGATGGTGTACATTCAAATGCTAATTATCAAAATAGGCAATATGGTAGATCTAAAAGAAATATCCGTTGTCAAAAAAGATTTGTAGAAACCTGCTAATGATGGTAAATTTATTTGTCATAATAATCTCATGTGATGTCTGTTGGAAGATTAAAAATTAGAACATAATTAATGTTTGTAAGATTAATCTGATTTTGTTTAATGACTTGAAATATTTAAAATTCAAATGTTAACATTTTGTATGTATTTATTTTAAGTTAGTTTTTTTTTTGAAGAAAGGGAGGTGTAAGGATTATACATTAGTATTCAGTTGTCTGATTCCTATAAGGAGGCAGACCACCATTAAATTTCACACTCTCGGTACCCACAAACTGTAGTCAGTCTATTTATAGCAATTCTCTCTCCTTCTCTTTTCTCCCCCTTTGCATGGACATTTTTGTTGATTTGTTGGTCTAGAATGGAAGAAGAGGGTTTGAATTAATATTTTCTGCCAGGTTTTGGTAAATATTCATGATTTTGAGGCGGAGGGATAACTGAGTTATCAGGTTGGCTACGGTGATAAGTACGGCAACTAGTTACATGTTTTGGGTATGCTTCTTCGAGTTGGTGTATCTCAAAATTTTGGTGGTCAACCTCCTACAAATTTTAGTGCAAAGATATGGTCATTTGTTCCTCTGTCTATAGTGAAAAGCATTCAGCCCAACGAAAATTTGGGGAAAAGTTGGAAGTGGGCAAAGAGGCCAGAATTAACATTGAAGTCAATGGGGAAATTAATGGTGGTCTGCCTCCATAAGACTTACCATTAGTTAGTTCCCTTTAATGGTTAGACCAGAGTTATGTCCCTTATATGTAGTTTGCATTGTCTAAAACACATATGTATGCCATGTGCTCGCCACCCTGTATAAAACCTTACTGTTACTATTTCACACATATTGTTGTCCTTCACACAGACACATATGACAAAGACAAAGAACACAAGTATATCACAGTTATGTTTTAAGGAAAACCAATAAATCTGGTTCATATACTCGAGTACTCGAACAATTCATAGAGGTATTTAAAACCATTGTAAATTGTTTGGAGATTTTTGTTTAAATGGATTACGTGCAGGTGGTGCCACTGCGGCGGCTAATTTCGGAATCCCCGATTGGATATTTTAACGTCATGGTCGCTGGAAATCAGAAAGTGCTAAAGATAGTTATATTAAAGATAATGTACATAAACGTTTAAATGTTTCTATGAATTTGGGTCTATAATTTTGATTTGTTCTTTCCGTCCCGTTGTTTAGTTTTCCGCTGTTCGGTTGTGTCGTCGATATCTTACATTTGTGTGTTTGGTTATTTTAAGGGGGTGTACTTTGAAAGAAGAAAAGCGGGGTTAGAATGGGAAATGATATTTTCCTCGGTTGACGAAGGAATGAGAGGAAAATTATTTTCTCATTGTTGCGGAGAAGTATTTCCATACTTTCTTAAAAGTAGGTTATTGGTAACGCATGTCAATGTGCGTGCATTGACACGTTTGCGTCACTTCAGGCGATACTGCGATACAGACAACACAGGGCCCGGTTCCTAGAAAATTCTTAAAGTAAGCACAAAGTCATGCTTCACTTTTACTTACTTAAGATTCTTATAAAAATACAGTCCCTAGAAAATTCTCAAGACCATTCTTACGTAAGGACAGGTCAAGTATAAGTCTAAGCACATTGTGACTGGTAATGCTTACCATACACTGAGACAACGATGCTCTTTAACGTCGTAAAAACAACTTTGGTATGCAAATTACGTCATAAATTTATCGTCTGCTTCATTGTGGTTGATTGAGATGCATTTTGTCCCCTAATATAGGCCTACACATAATTATAAAATGGGCCAAAAGTAAAAAAAAACGCAGACACATAAAAACTAACTGAATAATTTTGAGAGCGCCTGATCTTAAAGTAGCCTGTGTGTTTGTAGCCTATTGTTTACAAGGCCTTTTTCTATAGCATTCTTAATTTCTTTTAGATAAGGATTTTCTCTGTCTTGTAATTGTCCCTTTGGTATCAAAAAGTGTCGAAAATGCCGTCGAATAACTCTACGGTCAGCCATCTTTTTGAAGCAGAAACAGACTTAAGGTTGGTAAGCAAGCCATATATCTTGCTTGGGACTTGTGCTTAGATTGGCTATGTTTAAGAACGAAGTTGTGCTTAAGTTTTTTCTTGGAACGCATAATAACGTTCTTGTGCTTACAACGGAGTCTACTTAAAATCTAAGCTCAAGACCGTTCTTAAGAATTTTCTGGGAACACAAAATAAGGTAAGTTTACTTAAATGCAAAGTCGACTTACATCTAAGCACAAGAATGTGCTTAAGAATTTTCTAGGAATCGGGCCCTGCTTTTGTTTTATTGATATTGAAATATTTATTGTTTAATTATATATTTTAATAATATTGGTTGTATATATGATTGAATCTATTTGATGTAATATTATTATAGTGATTAAAAGCTGTTCGGTAGTTTCGCCGATATCTCACATTTGTGTGTTTGGTTATTTTGAAGGGGTGTATTTTGAAAGAAGGAGAGTGGGGTTATAATGAGAAAGTGATTTTTCCTACAATTAAAGGCTATAATTCATCTAAGTTACAATTTGATATACGCAAAAATCGAAAGGAATGCAGATATTTGGGTTATTTACACGCATTTCAAGTTTCATTAAAATCGAATCAAAATTGTGACCTCTACAAGGTGCACAACCTTGATGTACCATATTTTACACAATTCGCGCACAAGCGGCGGCCATTTTGTTTTGGTCCAATTTTCACGAAATTCGATCTCACCCTTTACTACGGTGTTATGGTGATATATTCAAACGGTTTTTAAAATCGGATAATAACTGTGAGGGTCAACAAACTAAAAAGGGCGTTTTTTCGTATAATCAGGGGTCATGATTCTGGAAATTACGATCGTTTAAAGGAACAAAGATCTTTGAGTTATACACATTCATTTCAAGATTTATCAAAATAGGATTAACATTTTGCCCTCTAAAGGGTCCACAACCTTGATATACCATACTTTTACCTTATTCGCGTACAAACGGCGGGCATTTTGTTCGTCAATTTTGGTCTGATGTTCACGAAATTCAAACTGAAGCTTCAATACAGTTTAACGGTAATATAATCAAACTTTTTTTTTAAATCGGGTAATAAACGTTAGAAATAAACGATCCGCTATGCACAAAAATCGAAAGATACAAGATCTTTATGTTTTAAAACATAGTTAGACATTAGTCCTTTGTTGTTTTAGGCCATTATTTCAAAGAATATACTGTTTTTGTGAACACCTACTCACAACTACCAAAAACTGTACTTTCTTTGACCTAAGAATGTTCAGTTTTGGTAAAATAGTACATTATTAAACTAAAGAATGCACAGATTTTCAGATAACCAGAACAAACATATTTATTGCAATTTTTGAAGCAATACTACAGTCAAATGAATCAAAATTTCATGAACAAGTTCATTCCTGGCATTGAAAGTTTGAACTCTCTGAGTTCCTTATGTTCTTTGTCACTCGTTTCCTCATCAACGCAACGTTCTTGCTTAAATTTAGTTGGGCTTATATCCACCAATTCTTCCAATTTATGTTTTTTTTGGAACCACAATGCAATACTGAACTCACAGAGGCTTGCTGGGCATCGCTTGTTCTTTTATTTGCTCGTACAGCATTAGATCAGTGTCCAGTCTTTTCAGTAATCAATTGCTCGTCCACTCTAGCTTGATATACACGGGTAGCAGCTGTGGCGCGAAGGGAATGATTAGTAAACTATCCAATTATACCAGCCGACTGACATAAATGTTTAACAGTGGACTGTATGGTATGAATTCCTACAGAAGAATCACAGTATCAAACATCAGAGCATGGCATCTTCTTGGGACGCAGATAAAATGCATCTACTGTACCGTTTTTTTGACGCAGAGCTATATACTTTTCATATAATCTAACTGGACATCTTAATGGGTTATAATTTTCATAAGCTCTTGTCGTTTTAGGACTGACTTTCCTGTGATCTAAACCACCTTGGTTTGTCTTTGAAACATCTTCTATGAACTGCAGATATTTTTTACCTTCTAAGTCATACATAACAGACAATTGAGTGTTCATACCAAACCTTAAATTCCCGTGTTCTTGAGCAGCTCGCAGTGCAAAATGTAATCCAAACAAGAAAACAAGAGTATCCAATAACTGCTGTGGGTTACTTTCACCGAACAAGCCTTTGCTCCATAAAATCTCTTCTTGTTCTATTGTAATAACTTCTGACTTCTTGGTATTAATACCCAGTCCAAGTCTCGACAACTCCTTCATTTTACTGTTCAGAACACTTCTTAAACCCTGATATTCTTGATCATCCATAAAGGCTATTACACGCCAATTCTGACGAAGGTACTGCTGTATAGATATAATAATCTCATACAAAGTATTTGGTTTATAATTATCACTGGATTCCTTACGCACTTCAGCTATAAAAAGGGAAAGTGCCTCATTCAATTCTTGACTGGAAAGATTTAATAAACCTTTTATTTTATTGTTTCTGTGTTTCTTCCACATACTAAACAAATTAACTGTCCATCTAGTTTTATTTTCAGTTTTAATACTAAAACCACTTTTAACCAAATTCTTTAGATTAGAATCGTCCAGGGGCTTGGAAAACCTCAGTGAAGTCTTGGCATTTTCTGGCAAATTTGGTGTTTGAACATCGTTTATATCAGAGTAGTTCAAATTAAAGTTTTGTAACTGTTTGGCTTCTTTTACATAATTTTCCTCCAAATTCAAAGCATCACTAAGAACAGTATCCGTTTCTAAATTATAAATATAAATTGGGTAATAAATATTTCATCATCACTAGAACCTGACATCTTGACACGTGAAGCATCAACTATTCAATAAATGCATGAATTTTTAAAAGTGTACATTCTTAAGTAACAACTGTCTTAAAACAACATTCAGTAGTGAGCTGTGTGAATGCTCATTTAATGCAGATACTATGTTTTAAGACAGATATAATAAAGGCCACAAACTGTACTTTCTGTCAACAGAAAAAACAACTTCAGGGTTAACACCCCTCAGTTGGCAGAAAGTACAGTTTTCGGCCTTTATCCCTTACATAAAAAATTAAAATTGTGACCTCTACAGGGTCCACAACCGTGATATACGATTTCTTTACACACGATTCGCGTACAAACGGCGGCCATTTTGTCTGGCAATTTTGGTCCGATTTTCCCGAAATATGAACTCAACCTTCCTTGGGGCGTAATGGTGATAAAATCAAACACCGTATAATAATTTTGACCTCTAGATAAACCACAAGCTGAACGGGTGATTTTTCGGACAGTCATTGGCCATAATTCAGGAAGTTACGTTCCGATAGTCACTAATATCGAAAAAAACAAGATCTTTGTGTTATAAACGTGCATGTCAAGTTTCATAAAAATCGGTACAAAATTGTGACCTCTTTACGGCCCACAAGCTAAAGACGTGATTTTTCGCACAATCAGGGGCCATAATCCATCAAAAGCAACCGAGATCGTTTGGGGATAAACCTATATTTCAAGTTTCGTCAAAATCGGATAAGAATTGTTAACTGTAGAGAGTCCACAAACAATTGTGGATGGATGGACGTCCGGACGGACAGGGGCGACGGCATTATACCTCCACATGAAAATATGGGCATATAAAAACCAATTACAATGTAACAAAAATCATTATTATTTGAACAATTTGTTGTACATGGCACATGCAAAATCGGAAATTTCAATCCAAAACTATAAAATATAGATAAGTTGGAGCAGATCAAATTCAAAAATTATACCCCAACACACACACACAATAATTTCCATGAATATTACCTATGTGACCAAATGAGTTGCAAAACGATTCGAAAAGTGTGGGGGGTCTAAGTTTTTTGGTAACTTTCGACACTAATTTTCATGATGTTGCAAGTTAGCTGACAAAGATTTTGTTTTTTATGTTGTTAGTGCTGGTCAAGCTACAAATAAAATGATTTTCATTTTTATCCCAAACCCCGCTCCAGTAGAGTTATCGCAGATGCGTATTTTGTGTGGTCTCGTGACACCTACGGAAAGAGAGGCTGAACTGGGTGACCATTATAATTATGGTAGGCTGATGACCAGACTATAATCACCAACAAAAACCGAGTTCGCAATTGGTCGACAAAATGGTCAAAATTTCACATGAAAATGACGAAAATCATCCGAAAACGTAATCCGGCTGTACCTCAGAAACGGTTGATTTCTAAAATCGGCGTTTTTGGCTGAGGAGTAGGCTCGATGGGTCGACCAAACCCTGTGAATATGAACTCAATCGGCCGACCCCCACCTTGTCACCCTTTGTATTGGCTGTTAATGCATCTTCGAAGTTACTTATGTACTGCCATTCGATATGTAGATAAAAGGTAAAATTTGATTAAACTTTCATGTGTATTGAACAACCCAGGGCTTATTTCTCTTTTCAGACTAAGTGAGTTAAAATGTGGTCCTTTATATCCTTACTATTTCATATATTAGAAAAAGCAAACTAATGGGTTAGTGAAATCGACCAATATTAGTGTTTGCCGATAGAAGAGCGTAGTTAAACGTTCTTGATTGACCTTGATATTGAATGTAGCATTTTCTGGACAATTATTGTACTTTACTTTGGCTTGGTTTTAATTATGTCATTTATAAATCACGTACAATAAAGTAATTAGACGCTATGTACTAATTAAGTTATAATAGACGGACTTATCCAATTAAATTGACACTATGATTTGTAAGTAGACGGACATATCAAATTAAAATGTCCATTGGAAAATAATACCAGACGTTTCGAAATTATCAGCACACGTTTCCTCGTGCAAGATACCTGACGTTACAACTACGATTCCAATCAAACACAGGAAGCATTGTGGTTAACTAAACAGATATGTGATGATAGCAGTTCCCATCATGATGACGACAATAGAAATTTTGAAAAGCAGATTGTAATAGGTTATGGCATTGACCGGCATTCAAATTATTCTAGTTAACCTTACCTCACAAGTATTAACTGATGGCTCTCCCTTACGCAGTCTATCGGCAACTGGTTTGGGTATCATCTGATATAAAAGGGCGTCTGTTCTCTTCATTTCTACATCCAGCTTCTGCATACTCTGTTCTAATAATCTACTCTTTTCTTGTTCCTGAAAGTAAATTCTCCCGTAACATAGATTTTATTTCGTTTCATAGTTTAATAGGTTAAACTCATTTAATCTATAGCATAACGTAACGAAACAAAATGCTTCTGTATTTTAAACAAATATCTTTCCGTCCCCATGTTTTCCCAAATATAATAAATAACATTAATATGTCGACTTTAGAAAGAAAAACAAATCAAATTAGTTTAGCGTCTTGTCCACACAATACTTACGTCATACACTAGCGTACGATTTATTCTACTGTGTAGAATGGTAGGGCGAATATCCCCTACTTTGCGAAGTTCTACTGGTCCACGATCAGATTGGAACCCGGGACATTCTAGTTAAGAGCCAAATGCTCTCTCTCTGTTTAATGTCCATCTCAGCGATGGGTTTTATTCCTGTTTGCTCATGGGATCACGGTGGCTAGGTGAGTAAGACACTGGCTCGCTAGCCTGAAGGTCGGGTGTTCGATTCCTTGTTACATAGTGATAGCTGTTATAGACGCTTCGTGCCATCTTCGCGCGAAAGTGATTTTAATATCAACCTGTCGGCTATCGACACTCCTGTTACTGGACTTTTTTATGTTAACTTTCTTTGTCTGATACGCAAACTGTACTGAATGTTAAACTTAATATGATACATTAGCAAGCTGTTAATAAGATCCTTTTATTTTTAATTTTACAACGGGTTTAAAAATTATTTTATAGTTTATTCATAACTCGCGTGTGTGAAGACTTTAGCCTATATGTATAGAACTTTTCAACCAGTGTTTTATTACTTTTCAACCAGTGGTTTATTCTTTTGCCATTATATTCATACCTTTTTTTAAAAAAAGGGAAGGCATGTTACATAGTGACATATGTTATAGACGCTTTGTGCCATCTTGACATGTGAAAGTGATTTTAACATCAACCTGTCGGATATCGACACTTCAGGTGGTCCTGGTGGCATTTATTAGTCATTATGTAACACCAACTTGTGGCTAGATTTGTCTAATAAGCAAATTGTACTGAAAATTAAAACTGATATGATACGTTAGCGAGATGTTTATAATATCCTTTGTCTTGAAGGGTTTATAAACCCAGAATGGAAACGACATCGGAAGAGGCTAGGCGGGGGCTTCTGGAAGTTAACTGGAGACACGCAGGTCTCGAGTTAAGACCGAGCAACGGACATGTAATGTAAGTTAGTAGGGAGTTGTCCCAATCGTGTCAAGCCAAGCTAGAACAATGCCCCCTCAACACAAGTTAATTACGGAGTAATATGTTTGAAGAAGAATAAAAGTATTATAAAATGTTAAACCAGTGTTGTCAAGAACCTCCCATAAAGACCCAATACTGTAACACCCTGCGTTGGCCGAGAAAATACGCCCCGATTTTCCGGCGTGGCTACCCCTTGTCAGTGATGCAGGACGGAGGACCTGATAAGAACAGCTGTCTAGTCGTTCGGGTTGGACGAAAAACCGAGGTTCCGTGTATACATTGGAGTACACGTAAAAGCTTCCTTGACAGTTGGAATTCGATATAAGAGTAGGCCGTATGTCCGTCCTCATTATCCCAGTTCGGAGCAGAACAGTACGACGCTAAACTCAATTTCATTTCATTTTCCTGTTTGCTCTCTACACTTTATTATATATAGAAATATTGAGTTTTTAGAAAGAAAAAACAAATTTCATCTTAGCTAGCGTTTTTTCGACATTTTTTCCGGATCATCGCCCTTATTGTTAAAATTGTTTGACGTAATTGCGTTCTAATTCATGACGTCAACTGTCAGACTAAAGCCATTAAGATCAGTCATATTAGTTATGTTACGTCTTACTTATAAATCATATTTTTTTCATTTGGGTGCATCCTGTATCATTACGGGCCCGGGAGTGTTTTGGTTTGCGTGTATCGCGGTCCTCCTGCACTTATTTTTGACATAAAATAAAATGACTCAAGGGTGCTGGTCGTGTGAATATATAGAAGGCAGGAAATTACAACATTTACATAATTTTCGAGTTTCACCGTAAAATTTAACCTTCGTGACAAATCTGAATTTTTGTTTATATCCGAGATGTGGCTTATAAAATTTAGAATAATAATTACACAATATTTGTCCACCATTTATTCCAATGAATGATTTGCAATTAGTTGATTATGAAACTATAAATGTGTTTACGACTATATAAATCTAGAATAACCATCAAGAATCTTAATTATTTCTTTACTTTAGAAACAATATCCTGAAGCTATGACGCTTTTCGCAGCTCCGGACATGAAATAGACCAATAAAATAATTACTTAGGACATAAAATCAATTTGATTCGACTATTTTATTTCTTTTGCTAGCATCATGCATACAACTGCCCGAGGCAACAGTCAATCAGCATCATTGATTTATATGGAGCATTATGAAACACGTCACAATTTATATAGAAAACAATCACTGGTTTATACACAAATACCACAACGTTATCGTTATCAAGTACAAATGATAAATTAATAATGTGTGTGAAATAGCTTTATTTTACGTCCGCTTCCACCGAAGTAATATCGCAGACAAGTTAAGAAAATAAAAATTAGTAAATAATAAAGAAAGAGAAAAATATAAAAATAGGTTTGTGGGATGGCTGGGCTTCCTTCGAGAGGACGTTTTTACTCAGCCAATAAAATAAACTAAAAGGTAATATTTATAGAAATGAAAGAAGAAGCCATTAGACCTTACGTTGTTACAGTACATGTACAAAGTGATTGGTACAATTAAAAAAAAACAACTTTAACACATAGATAATGAATAGTGTAATTAATAAGGGATTAACATATGATCAAAGTGTGAGTAATCACATGAAGCTATTTAATGTACACAAATGGGTGAAGCTGTTGTTGGTATAGCATAACAACTTAAGCTGATTATTTAAGAGAAATTGTAGGGGGATAACATAATGTTGATATAGATAATTAGTAATCACTAAAAGATAATTACATATTTACTGTATATTATTGCATGCTACTTCCCACCAAATGGTAGCATTTTCTATAATAAGTATTTTGTTAATCTATTTATCGTATTACAGGATGTTGTAGCTAAGTATGATGATCAGGGTGTGGTTATTGTAACCGGTGATTTTAATTCTAGATTATGTATATTAGATGAGTTTATCGAAAATGATATATTTTCAGACTCTATTTCCAGAAAAATACCCCATATATGTAGTTATACCCCAGATGTTAAATTACCAACTCGGGGCAATATGGATATCTCTATTAACCAGTTTGGTAGACAACTGATATCTCTTTGAAAAGCTAGAATGATACCGATGTTAGTTTTACATTTTGTTCAAATAAAGGCCATAGTCCTTTTGATTATCTATTGCTTCATGCCAAACATTTATCATTTATTAAGTACTTTCAATCTGTCCATTTCAACGAATTCTCTGATCATTCACCCATAATATTTAACGTATTTAATCTAACAAATAAAACAAAAACAGTACATGGTAACAATAAAGAAGATAAGTGTGGACAAAGAGCAGTAACTAGTAGTCAAATTAATTGGGGTAGAGGGAACATTGGTGATATTCGTAAGATACTCAGAGATAACCAAGTATTGTTAACGAGCTCTTGCCACGCGCACAGCACTACTCAGGACAGCGTTGACAACTGTGTCGAAGGCTTTTCCAAATGTTTATCTGATTTGATATCAGTACACACTGTAAACAGTGGCAAGCCATGGTTTACAGACGACTGTAAAAGTAAATACCATGAATATAAATCTGCTTTATTTGCATATAATCGCAATAAGACTACTGTTAATAGGCTGAATTTAATCCAATCTAAAACCAATCACAAAAATATGAATTAAAACTCAAATACGATTATAAAAGTAAGCGTGGTAGTTTATATGATTTTCTACGCAACTCCAATCCCAAAATATTTTATAAACTATCCAATAATGAATGAATGAAATGGGGTTTAACGTCCTACTGTTATGCACTTAACCTGAGCTAATTGAAGACGGGCATACGCCATACAGTGTGCTATGAGGGAAATTTTGCCCGGGCAGCGGCGCTACGGCCTACTCTTATATCGAATTCCAACTGCCAAGGGATCTTTTACGTGCACTCCAATGTGTACACGGGACCTCGGTTTTTCGTCCCATCCGAATGACTAGGCAGCTGTCCTTGTCAGGCCCTCCTTCTGCATCACTGACAAGGGGAAATCACGTCGGAAAATCGAGATGAACTTTTTCGGCCAATGCAGGGATCGAACAACCGACCTCCAGGCTAGCGAGGGAATCAGCGCCTTATCCACTTAGCCACCGTGATCCCCCCAAAAAAACTATCCAATAAACGCAAAACCAAAAAGGACCCCAATTTAACTATAGGTGAATTCTATACTCATTTTAATCATTTGTCTTCAAACCTGCCGACTGTTAATGAAGAAATTGTTGAATTTCTTACGTCATATGATAACGAAACTACTAATAATGCCACCTTCTTCTTCTTCTTTTTGGTGTTTAACGTCTGCTTCCACTTAAGTGATATCGCAGACAAGACATAGGAGAGCCGAAGCTGCTTCCTTTTTTTTAAAATATGATTTTGCAATCTTTCCATTTTTGGCCTTAGGCCATGGATTTGGTTTAGTGGGAATTTCTTCCCTTTATTTAATAAAAAACATATCGTTTGGTAGATGGTCTCTTCTGCTTCTGGATTGATAGATGTCGTCTTTGTGGGATTAGTTTTTAGGTGCCAGGCCTGTCTTCTCGTGACCTCCCCTTACTCCACTATCCCACTTTATAGGTTTGGTATCTTTTTTTGGCAGAATATTGTTTAGATGCCGAGCTCGTCTGATCATGACTCCCTCTTACTCCACTAGCTATAAATGAGTTAATTGAATAAGTAATAAGATACAAATAAATTTGTAGGATGGTTGGGCTTCTTTCGTGAGGACGTTTTTACTCAACCACCCTACGTTGTAAGAATAAATTAAGAGAAAATAAGTAAAAAATAAAGCGATAAAAATACATTTGTAGGATGGTTGGGTTTCCTTCGAGAGGACGTTTTTACTCAGCCTCCCTACTTCACTATTCTACCTAGTCGTAAAAATAAATTAAGAAAAAGAATAAGTAATAAATAAAGCGATAAAAATAGATTTGTAGGATGGTTGGGCCTCCTTTGAGAGGACGTTTTTACTCAGCCATCCTATTTCACTATTCTACCTAGTCCAACTGTATACATTAGCTCGTGGATTTGTTCGAAGATTTTCAATTTTGGATCTGGCTTTCGGAAGAGCAGGTTCTTAGTGTTGAATTGTATGTCGTTTGTCTCCATCATTCTCATTAAGTCCCGTCTCTCTTCCTTGTATACCTCACAGTCTACCAAGACATGGTTGGTTGTACATTCCTTCCCGCACTCATAGATGATGACTTGGTATTTGAAGTCTCGCAGCAGCTCTCCCACCCTTAGTTTCGATATTAGTTTGCATATATCTCGTCTAGGGTGAATGGTCGCTGTTTTGGTGTAGATCTTGTCATCCAGTCGGAATCTGTATGTGTCCAGTTCAACGAGATTTAATTCCCAGTATGAATTGACCTGTCTTTTGACCATACTATAGATTTCCGGGGTGCTGTAGTCGATGGTGCAGAGTGGTGCTGTGTCCTTGAGACCTTCATTGGCGAGTCGATCTGCCTCCTCGTTCCCTCTAATGTTGACATGTGATAGAATCCACACGAGCTCTAATTTGCTTCCCTTCTCCAGGACCCTTTGATATAGCTGCCTGATTTCCAAAATGACTTCTGGTCTTGATTCCGAGTTGCCATTTTGGATTGAAATCAGACTGCTCAGAGAGTCACTCGGAATGACGAACGTACCGGCTTTTTGATGGGAGATCCATGAAATAGCGTCACGAATGGCAACAAGCTCTGCAGTGTACACCGAACAGTTATTGGACAGTTTCCTGCTTATTCCCTGTTCCCCGTTTGGCAGGTATATTCCAAACGAGCTGGTGCCCCTTTCAGGATTGCGTGAGCCATCAGTGTACACATGGTCCCAGTCATCAGACCTCAGTTGTCTTCCAAGTGTTCTAGAGAGTAAGCACGTGCAACACTGGGGTTGTTTTTCTTGTCAGTTTTCTGTAGTAAATCTAGATTGACCAGCGGTATAGGGAGCGTCCAAGGGGCGATAGCTGGGGGTCGTGTTTATTTATCACGAGCTCCCAAGTCGTAGTTCGTTGATCGTTTCCCTAATACCCTGGCTGAAGGTTTTCTTTTCGGAATCTCTTACATATTTTGTTTTTTGTAGACTGACAAATGTTGGGGATCTCTCTCCTAGTTGTGAGATCTTAACCCAGTACCTTGTCGCTATTTCTTTTCTTCTTAGGGATAGGGGCAACTCCCCGACTTCCTGTAGTAATGCCTCTCTCTTAGTCCCGAGCCCTACGCCAGTGGCAATACACAGAGCTTTGTATTGGATGGTGTCAAGCTTAAGAGTGTTGGCGCGCAGTTCATGAAGGCCAAAGAGCCGTAGTCTAATACAGATCGTATTAGAGCACGACAAACCATCATTAGTGTAACTCTATTGGCGCCCCACGTACTGCCCGTTAATATTCTCATTAAGTTTAGGATTTTGGAGCATCTATCTACAGTCCAGTCGATGTGCGGTTTCCAGGTCAACCGTCGGTCAAAGATTACGCCAAAGAACTTGGTTTGGTCTTTAAACTCGATGGTTTTCCCGTTCATACACAGAGTCATTCTGTTTATCCCTCTATCCCTGCTCACAAGCATACCGACTGTTTTCTTCTCTGAGACTTTAAATCCCCAGTCGTTTACCCATGTCATGAATTTGTCTAAGGCCTTTTGCATGTTCTTTTGCAGTTCACAAAAGCTCGTCCCGTTCCTCCATATGGTACTGTCATCAGCAAATTTAGCCAAGTCAGTCCTGGAATCGAGGTAGGACGATTTGTGATTGTCATTGATCATGATGTTGAAGAGAGTGGGACTGATAACAGACCCCTGAGGCGTGCCATTTTCTAATGTTTGCTCGGAACTCAGGAATCTGCCAACAT
This sequence comes from Patella pellucida, assembly GCA_917208275.1. Lineage (NCBI taxonomy): Eukaryota > Metazoa > Mollusca > Gastropoda > Patellidae > Patella > Patella pellucida. Next base: position 32,073,937 of record OU795041.1, on the reverse strand, counting down.
TCACCTGTATCCTTCTATCGCTCAGAAAACTTTTAATCCACCGAAACATTATGCCCGTTATACCGATACGTCCTAACTTGTACATCTACGAACACGGCACACAACAGGTTTCCCGAGAGAAGTGCCTGCGACATCCTGAACCCACTTTGATTTTCGTCGATCAGTCGGTTGCTCTCCAGATAGAACTGTAGTCGAATATTAACCATTGTTTCCAAGGTTTTGCATAGTGTGGATGTCAAACTTACTGGTCGATATGATTCTGCCTTTTTATTCTCTTTCCCCGGCTTCAGTAGAGGGATGACGTTTGCTTTCCGCCATTCTTTAGGTACCTCTCCCGTCAGCCAGGATGTGTTGAAGAAGTTTAGTAGTATCGTTTTGGCGTTTCTAGGTAGATGTTTGAGCATGGAGTACTTTACTTTGTCCTCACCAGCCGCACTATCCTTCTTGAGTGAAAGAGCCTTATTTAACTCTCCCTCGGAGAAGGGTAGATTGATTGGGTCAGCCACTTCATTAGATTCAATTACTAATGAAGGGTGCTGCGAGTAAAATATTTCCTTCCTCTTCAGAAACTCTGGTGATTGGTTTTCATCTGTGCTTGCGTCTGCAAACATTTTGCAAGTAGATCTGCCTTTTCATTGCCGTTGGTAACGTACTTATCTCCATCTTCAAGGTTTGGTATGTTGAATATTCTGCGTTTCCCGTTCATGGCGTTCAGTTTCTTCCAGACGGCACCTGTCTGCGTGTTTTTATTCAACGCATTACAGAATGTCATCCAGTGCCCGCTTTGTGCCTTCTTTATGGTGTCTCTTGCAGCGTATTTCAACTTTAGGTAGTTTTGGTGGTTGATTTCATTGTGGTGGCGTTTCCGTAGGCGGAGTGCCTTCCTTCTTTCGTTAACCACCTTCTGACATTCTAGTGACCACCAAGGTTTCCCACCAGAAGTCTTTGGAATGAAGTCGTTTGCGGCACCTATAATAGAACTGGTGATGTTGGCAGCGTACACGTCGATGTTGGCATCGATGATGTCTTCTTCCTTCCACTCAAGGCAGCCAACACGGAATTGGACCCAATCAGCTTCTTTCATTATCCAATTGGGTCTTCCGTTATAGACTTCCCTGGGTGCTTCAGCCTGAATGCAGAGTTCTATCAGGAGATGGTCACTGCCAAGTGTTTCATCTTCGTGTACTTGCCAGTCGCAGCGGTTTACCATACCAAGCGTACAGAACGTGAGATCTAGGTGGGAAGGTGGGGGCATTTCCTCCGACAAAAAGGGGAGTCTCATCGTTCAGTACGCAAAGGTCGTTTCCTTCTATTATTGAGCATAGGCTAGTCCCCCGACAGTCATTCCTCGGCGACCCCCACAGAGCGTGTTTTGCGTTGAAGTCTCCGCAAAACACAGATTCGCCCTGTGGAAGCTGGTCGAGAAGTGACTGGAAGTCAACTGTTTTTTTTCGTGACATCTGGGGGAATATAGACATTCACTATTGTCAAATTTGTATTATTGCTCAATGTGATGGCCATGCCCCTTGCTTCTAGAAGGCCCTCTGTGTCCAGTTAAACAGAAATATAATTTAAGTTGTCACGGGCATAGATGGCGAGCCCGCCGCCACGTATCGTGCTGTTCGGTCTGTCCCTTCTCTCGCAAGTATATCCGGGTAGGTAGATGTCGTTTTTGGTTGGTAGTAGCTTGGTTTCTTGGAGGCATATTACATCTTTGGGATTGCGTGTGATGTATTTTCTCAGCTCAGCACATCTGGGGGCCAGTCCATTAACATTAAGTTGTAGAACTTTAACCTGGCCCGCCATGATGACTGTCCGGATGGATGCCTCTATGTATAGAACATTATAGAATTTACAATCCTATCAGCAGACTCTATCTACCGTCTGGTTATAATATATCGCCCACCTTCAAGTAAAACCAGGAAAGTAAAATCGTCAGATGTTCTTAAAGATCTAGCAGACTATTTTGAAATACTGGCTCTCAAAAATGGTAAACTTTTGATTTCAGGAGACTTCAATTTTCACATAGACGATTGTAATGACAAAGACGCAGCAAAATTTATAGAAACGATGGAAACTTTCGGTCTTCAACAACACGGCCATTCACCTACCCATACCCATGGCCATACCCTAGATCTTATCTTTACGAGAAAAGACGACGTCGACCTGCTCAATTTAACGGTCATTAACCCCCTTCTCAGTGATCATAGTGCTATGCATTTCAGCTTATCATTCTCGCTTGAGAAATCAGGTTCAACTCAAAAAGTAATCAAATACATAAATTTTAAACTGTGTTCAGACGAAACAGACAATTACTCGTGTGACACACTCCTACAAATCTATAACCCGGAATGGAAACCCATTATTGACGACCTTGCTCCAGAGGTTCACCACAGGATCTCCTATAAACCGAACTGTCCTTGGTTTGATGGATCAATCGCAGATGCAAGACGAGTCCGGAGAAAGGCAGAGAAGAGATGCGTCAAAACAAAGCTAGAGATGGACAAGCAGATGTTTAAAGAAGAATGCAAAAAGGTCACAGACTTAGTCATATCAAGAAAGAGGGACTACTACAAACAGAAAGTGCTAAACAGACAATTACTCGTGTGACACACTCCTACAAATCTATAACTCGGAATTGAAAACCATTATTGACGACCTTGCTCCAGAGGTTCACCACAGGATCTCTTATAAACCGAACTGTCCTTGGTTTGATGGATCAATCGCAGATGCAAGACGAGTCCGGAGAAAAGCAGAGAAGAGATACGTCAAAACAAAGCTAGAGATGGACAAGCAGATGTTTAAAGAAGAATGCAAAAAGGTCACAGACTTAGTCATATCAAGAAAGAGGGACTACTACAAACAGAAAGTGCTAAATTGTGGTACAAATTCCAAGAAACTATTCGAAGTAACAAACATGCTTTTGAACCGTCAAAAATCAGACAATTCTCTTCCCACTTATACCTCAATAGAAGAACTCGCCAACCAATTCATCCACTTCTTTAATGACAAAATTTCTAACATCATGACTGGCATTATTGAGGTCCAAGCTTCTATGTCAGCTGTACCATCCTACAGAATACCAGCAACCTCGACCTTATCAAAGTTTGAGCTTTATACAGAAGTGTCAATGCAAAAGATTATTCTCGAAACAAAATCAAAATTTTGTGAATTGGATCCCCTCCCCACACATATGTTAAAACAAAATCTTCTGTTATTACTACCCTTTCTGTTAAAAATAGTGAACGCATCCCTACGCGATGGTGTTTTCCCAGATGTTCTTGGTATGGCCATTATACGCCCACTACTTAAAAAACCTAACCTTTATGCAGATATCATGAAGAACTATAGACCCGTCAGCAACCTCAGTTATGTGTCTAAATTGATAGAAAAGTGTGTCCACGACCAACTTGTCTCTTACATCAACCTAAATCATCTGGACAATATATTCCAATCAGCCTATAAACAGTTCCACAGCACAGAAACTGCGTTAGTCAAGATAACCAGTGATATATACAAGTCGATAGACAACCAGCACTGTGTATTTTTGGCGCTTCTCGACTTATCTGCCGCATTCGATACCTTGAATGTCGATGATCTTTTAACTGCCCTTGCGACTGAAATCGGAATCTGCGATGTAGCCATGTCCTGGTTCAAGTCATATCTGACAAACAGGACTCAAACTGTCAACATAAAAGGAACAAAATCAGCATCCGCACCTATGTTATGTGGGTTATCACAAGGCTCTGTTCTGGGCCCTGTTCTCTTCATAATTTTTACTGCTCCATTGACAAGAATTGCCGCAAAATTTGGTCTCGAGATACACCTTTATGCGGATGATACTCAGGCATATATCACCTTCAATAAAACATCTGTCACTGAAGTTACCACTCGCATTGGGGCGTGATTAAATGAAATTCATCTTTGGATGACCACAAACTTTTTAAAGCTTAATCCCGAAAAAACAGAACTTCTTATCATTGGGACCAGCCAACAACTGTTAAAATACTCCAATCTCTCCTTGAATTTCAAACACGAATACCTACAGCCAACAGATGTAGTTAAGAACATCGGAGCATACATCGACTCGACTCTATCTTTCGGACAACATATAAAGTCAATAACTGCAGCTTCCTTTCATCAAATCCATAGATTAAGCCGAATCAAGAAATATCTCACCACCGATACTTTAGAACTTCTTATTCATTCTTTCATCACTAATAAACTAGATTACCACAATGCACTTCTATACAATATACCAGAATATCAAATCAATCAGATACAGAGAATCCAAAATTCAGCAGCACGGTTGTTAGCGGGCAGTAGAAAGTACCAACACATAACACCAATCCTGAAACAACTCCATATGCTCCCCATTAAGCAGAGAATTGTGTTCAAAATACTCCTGCTTACTTTCAAAGCTCTAAATGGTTCGTCACAAAAATATCTTACAGATTTGTTGATACCGTACGCATGCAACAGAACATTGAGGTCGTCAGACAAAAACCTATTGACAATACCGCTGATACATCTCGAAATAACGAAACGATCTTTTTGGTTTGCAGCACCCTACTTGTGGAACTCCCCCCCCTCCGTATTCGAATAATATCATCACTGAGTGTGTTTAAACAACAGATAAAGAATAAAGACTCTCCTTTTGACAACTGCTTTCCAAGACCAGTATTGAAAAATTTGCCTAGCGCAATATAAACTTTAATTAGTATTGTTTATCGAACATAAATTTAGATATATTATTATTATTATTGTCTATTTATTGTTCAATTGGCGTTTCGCATTCCATAGGAGGTACCTCATTAGTGTTCGTCTTTGGTGTTAAAACCGGCAAGCAACTGGGCATATCGCCAGTGCTGTAGTGACAAACATGAGATATCCTTCTACGGAGTGCGAGGTTTGCCGTTTGATCACCTTTTGTGGTTTCTTCGTCGTCACCGATGAGATTTTTGATAAAGCGATAACTGAACATGGATTACAGAGTGTATTAAACGTCTGCATCTAAATAAGGCGTCTGCAAATGACAATATTCAAATGAAATTTTAAAATATGTCCAGAATGAACTCATGCCATGCCTCCTTATTATTTTCAACAATGTCTTCAACTCTGGCTTCTTTCAGTCATCTTGGGCAAGTGTTAATATCGTACCAGTTTTTAAAAAAGGTGATACCTCAGACCTAGATAATTATAGAGGAATCACGATTTTTTCTTGTCTCGGTAAATTATTCACTTCTATTATCAATAATCATCTGTTAAAGTTTGATGCTAATGAGATGAAAATTACTACCTGTCAATTTGGGTTCCGTAAAAACCAGTCCACTGTAGACGCTATTTTTATTTTACAATCAATTATTATTTATCTCTGAAGAAATAGGACGTCTTTACGCGTGCTTTGTGGATAACTGTAAAGCCTTTGATTATTTAAACAGGTGTAATTTATGGTATAAATTAATACAGGTGGGAATTGTGGGTAAAACTTTGAAAATAATAAGGTCTCTCTGTATGACAAGGTTAAGTGTTGTGTTAAATTTGATGAATAACTATCTGAGTATTTTAATAGTAAGAATGGTCTATTTCAAGGGGATGTTTTATCGCCACTGTTATTTTCTTTTTATATTAGTGATTGCGAATCTCATCTTCTAGCCGATATTTGTGAGTCTATTGACATCCAGACATTCAATTTATTTTTGCTTATGTACGCAGACGATAAAGTAGTTCTTTCAGAAACTTCACAAGGCCTTCAAGATATTTTGAATTCACTGTGTCGATACACACATAAATGGGATTTAAAATTTAATACTAAAAAGACTAAGGTTATGATTTTTCGAAATGGGGGTGAACTTAAAAATTATGAGAATTGGACTCTTGATGGTTGTAATATTGAAGTTGTAAACAGTTTTAATTATCTTGGCCTACTACTAAATTTTAATGGTAAATATTTAATTACACAAAAACACATTACTGAACAGGGTCAAAAAGCTATCTTCTCAGTATAAAAAGTTTGTAATTAAAATTATTTTAATATTGTAACTAAACTTTGTATTTTTGATACTTTTATCTCTTGTGTTTTAAATTATGGGGCTGAAGTTTGGGGTTTTCATTCTGGGCACGATATAGAACAAATACATTTAAGGTACCTTAAGAAAATCTTAGACACAAGAACAACGACAAATTCCCACATGGTTATTTATGAACTTGGACGTTTCCCTTTAATCATTATAAGAAAATTACGGATCTTTAAATATTGGATTAAATACGTTCTTCTACTAATGTCTTACCTAATTCTTGCTACTTTAATAAGTTAATAAATAATGACCCGTGGGTCCTGAATGTGAAGAAGGAACTTTTTAAAATTGACTTGGGAGACTTATGGACACAACCTTTTCATCAAATAAAAACAAATTGTATGCATATTTAGACAAGGGGGTATTGAAAAATTTGAATTATCAAGTAAATGTATCATTTATAAGCATATTGTGAATAAATTTGGCTTACAATATTATTTGACTATACCAATAGACAAAAACTACAGACGCGAAATTACAAGAATCCGTTTGTCCAGTCATAATTTAAATATTGACAGGTTACGTTATAGTACTAAATATATTGAAAGAAGTAAACGATTATGTACATTGTGTAATTATGAAGACATTGAAGATGAGTACCATTTTATTTAAATTTGTTTAATTTTTAAAACTCTGAGATATAAATATATTAAAAAATACTATTGTTCGAACCCCAGTGTTTTTGAATTGTTTAATCTTTTATGTACTAAAAATGTATCTGAACTTGTAAACCTTAGTAGATTTTTATATTTTTCTAATAAAATAAGAGATGTAGAGATCAAACGGAATATAAACAGTTAATATACCGTCATTCTACTCTCCACATCATGATATAAATATATTAAAAAATACTATTGTTCGAACCCCAGTGTTTTTGAATTGTTTAATCTTTTATGTACTAAAAATGTATCTGAACTTGTAAACCTTAGTAGATTTTTATATTTTTCTAATAAAATAAGAGATGTAGAGATCAAACGGAATATAAACAGTTAATATACCGTCATTCTACTCTCCACACCATGATTCTTGTTTGTAATATCGTGTTTATATATTCGTAGCATATATATGGATATTTGTAGTGTATAATTTGTTTTGTAAATATGTTGTAAATATTTTGTTTCTCCTGATGAGTCTGTGACTCGAGGGTAATACAAACTTGAACTATACTGTGCACTACTAGTATAATTATATTGATAAGATTTGCAAACATCTAATCTTATAAAAGATTTAATAGAAATTAGAAAAGTCAAATTAACTAAATTGTGAGAAAAATAGAATCCATCATTTCTCCATCTTTATCAGTTCATCGTAGGCCCTTGGAATGTATAACCCCGTGTCCCTGTTTAATTCAGGACTGTGACGTTTGATTTGTATGGCTTCTATGATTTTCCTCTGTTTCTTCTGATGTTTATGGACGGCTAGGGTTTGGATGTTGTCCCAGTTATACAAGATGGAGAAATGGTGGATTCTATTTTTCTTACAATTTAGTTAATTTGACTTTTCTAATTTCTATTAAATTATTTTTAAGATTTGTTATCCCCCTACAATTTCTCTTAAATAATCAGCTTAAGTTGTTATGCTAAGCCAACAACAGCTTAAGTTGAAACCATAAATTCTTACTTGCGAGGGCTTCACTCATTTGTGTACATTAAAAAGCTTCATGTGACTATTAATCCCTTATTAATTACACTACTCATTATCTATGTGTTAAAGTTTTATTTTTTTAATTGTACCAATCACTTTGTACATGTACTGTAACAACGTAAGGTCTAATAGCTTCTTTTTTCATTTCTATAAATATTACCTTTTAGTTTATTAATTTATTGGCTGAGTAAAAACGTCCTCTCGAAGGAAGCCCAGTCATCCTACAAATTTCTTTTTATTCTACTTTTAACTTACCCATTTCTATTTTTCATCTATTTTTTTTCATCTATTTATTTTCATCTATTTATTTTCATCTATTTATTTTCATCTATTTATTTTCATCTATTTATTTTCATCTATTTATTTATTTTCATCTATTTATTTATTTTCATCTATTTATTTTCATTCATTTATTTTCATCCATTTATTTTCATCCATTTATTTTCATCTATTTATTTTCATCTATTTATTTTCATCTATTTATTTTCATCTATTTATTTTCATCTGTTTATTTTCATCTATTTATTTTCATCTATTTATTTTCATCTATTTATTTTCATCTATTTTTTTTCATCTATTTATTTTCATCTATTTATTTTCATCTATTTATTTTCACTTATTTGATTTATTTATAACAATAATAACAATATAAATAACTAACGGGATAGTGGAGTAAGAGGGAGTCATGATCAGACGGGCTCGGCACCTAAACACTATTCTGCCAGAAATCTACAGAGTGGGATAGTGGAGTAGGGGAGGTCACGAGAAGATAGGCCTGGCACCTAAACACAAATCCCACAAAGATGACATCTACCAATCCAGAAGCAGAAGAGATCATCCACCAAACGATATGCTTTTAGTAAATAAAGGGAAGAACTTCCCACTAAAACCTAATCCATGGCCTAAGGCCTTAATGGAAAGGTTGCAAAATCATATTCTTAAAAAAAACAGGAAGCAGCTTCGGCTCTCCTATGTCTTGTCTGCGATATCACGTAAGTGGAAGCAGACGTTAAACACCAACAAGATAGATTATTAATTTATCATTTGTACTTGATAACGATAAGAGAATACTTGTCGAAACGTCGTGCTATTTGTGTATAAACCAGTGATTGTTTTCCATAAAAATTGTTAGGTTTCTTAATGTATTCAATCGCTATATGCCACTCAAGGATTATATATGGAGCATATTTTCTGTTACATGATATTTACACCATCCTGTTTAATGTTTGTAAGGAATGCGATAAGTGGCAGTAAATACACGATATATATCTACTGTAAATAAGTATATTAATTGGATAGCCCAGGTATATTTTGCAAAAGGACAATTTTTGTGTCAGCAAATATTAATTATGTGATATAACTGATTAAACACATTCCAAATATAATATCAACACAGAGATAATTGGTGTGGTAGATGCGCAAGGAAGATTTGAAAAAAAAAGTGACGAACGCAAAATGTAAACAAGAGTAATTAGGGTTTTACACTGCAAAACTTGTGTGAAACACTATTGTTTTTGTTAAAATTATTATTAGGATTTCACACTGCGTAGCTTGTCTGAAACACTATTGTTTTTGTTAAAATTATTCTTCTTATTGTTATTTTTATTATTATTATTCAGATTCCAATTCGAATATATCTCAGCAACTACGTGTCGCATCGTTACGATTTCTTCGCTTTTAAGTGGGTGTGACTTAGAGGATAAAGCTATTTTGAACGTTCTGCGACAATGCGAAATGTCCGAAATCACCGAAGATATCGTTTTTAAAAATATTGCAGTAATTTTAACAATTATCATTGGATTTTAACTTTCGATACATTTTGGCATAGTCGGAGACAGGGCCCATAGCTACGCTACTTTCGATTTTTGATTTTCGGCAAATCTTCGAAGACATTAGGCGAAGAATTTGGAAAATTTAAAATTTTACAAAAACTTTATTTATGAATATTTTTTTAGTCGTGTTGTGCACAGAATTGAAGAGTCATCTGACTAGCGTAAAAAATTTCAATTTTTTTGTCTCAGTGATTTTCCTTGGCCGCTATTGGCTAATTCAGTTTTTCAGTCCTAGATTAATTTTTTATTGTTCGATTAGTATAAGACAAAGTTAATATGCTTCGTTGTCTCAATTGTCATTTTTTTATTACCGAATGTGTTATCTGTCGGCACTGGAGATGGCATAATTTTGACAGTAGGTACCATTTTTCGAAAACAAATATTATGTGCCCTTTTAAGGCGCAAAAAAGTGTGAGCTCAGTTTTTCTAATTTCAATTTCATTTCCGAGCAAACTCGATTAAGAGGCTAAAAATAGTGTGAAATTGGCCTATTTACAACCTATTCAGGCTTTTTAGATTTTAAAATATGTCTTCGTAACTTTTATAAACTTGTAACTATAATCCATACTAAGAAAATGTATGTTAAAATAAGCAGTTGCCAAGAAATGGGCAGTTCTGCATAAGTCACTGTTTTCGTTATTTTGCCTGTAAAATAGTTAATTTTATACGATCATACAGATACCACAAAATTGTTTTTAGCCTGTATGTGCCCTTTCAAGGCGCAAAAAGTGTGAGCTCAGTTTTTTAAATTTCGATTTCATTTTCGAGCAAATTTGATTAAGAGGTTAAAAATGGTGTAAAATTGACTTATTTACAACCTATTCAGGCTTTTAAGATTTTAAAATATTTCTTCGTAAATTTTATAAACTTATTATTATTCGAATTTCATAAACTTTACTCCATGTTATTCCTAATTCCATTTAGGATTTAAAAAAATAATTTAAGATTTTCATTATAACCAGAAGTAACGTCATTTGGGCAAAAACTGTATTTTTAGCCTTCAAAACATATTTTATTCAATTATTATTATTCGAATTTCGTAAACTTTACTCAATGTTATTCCTAATTCCATTTAGGATTCAAAAAAATAATTTAAGATTTTCATTATAACCGGAAGTAACGTCATTTTGGCAAAAACTGTATTTTTAGCCTTCAAAACAGATATTTTATTCAAATGAGTCTGTTTTGAAATCTTTTTCAATTTATGATATTTGATGCCAATCAGCAAAATGGAATGAAATATAAAATGAATTTATATTGCTGGATTGGTTGATTTTAGATGGCAACCTCTTTTAGTTATATCAGTTTTTTTAAAAAAAAAAAATTTGCTTTCGAAAAATTGTACCTTAACCGTGAAAATTGTAGTTTTGCGTAAGTCATTGTTTTCGTTATTTTGCCTGTTTTTATTCGATGTTCACAAAGGTGACACCATTTGTTTTATAAAGCAAGTATGTGTCATATTAAATTGATTACAATTTAAAATTGACACTAGAAAAGACGCTATTTTCTCAAAAACTGCATTTTTGACTTAAAAATCTCTTTTTTTTCAATCAAAAGTAATTTAATATGTATTAATTATTTTAACTGTTGGTTTAAATTTAAATGTTAATAAAATGCATGCGGTCATATAGATATCATAAAATTGTTTCTAACTTGTTCGGTTGCCGAGAAAAAGACGTTTTTTTTTTCATGTCCCTTTTGAAGATTTTTGGTTCATAATTATTCGATTTTCAAAAAATTTTAACTGTGTAATACCTAATATCATTTACGATTTCATACAAGTAATTTGAGATTTTCATTCTCACCGGAAGTAACGTCATTTTTCAAAAACTGCATTTTTAGCCATCAAAATTGATGTTTTTTTTTCAAATGACTCTGATTTGTAATGTTTTTAAAAATTATTATATTTGATTCCATTCAACAAATATGTTGAACCCATACGATCATAAAAATACCACAAAATGGTTTCTAACTTGCGCGGTTGCAGAGAAATAGACGATTTTCGACAAGTCTCTTTTCAAGGTTTTTAGTCTATAAAAGTGGCAATTATTATTCGATTTACGTGAACGTTTCACCAGTTATGCCTTGTGCCATTTCTGATTACGATAATCTAATTGAAAATTTTCAAGATCACCGAAGGTAATAAAATTTTATCTAAAATGTATAAAATGAATCGATACACTGGATTTGGTTGATTCTGCGTCCATTTTATTTGATGTGTGCAATGTTTTACTGGGGATCTGTTTATCGTCCCATTGGTACTGCAAGTGATATGAGTTTAAGGGTAACGTGGCACTGAAAGTGACATAAGTGCAAAGGTAGTGTGGTGCCAGTGAAACCCGTCATTGCTGCTTCGCAGGTCTAGTTCTTATTATAACAGGGCCCTGTTTCACAAAAACTCAAATCTCCTTAAAATCATTGTAAACTAAAATTTCATCCTAACTTAGGATAGAAGCGTTTCACAAAACGATTTTAAGCATTGTAGCTAAAATCCACTAAAATTATATTGTAAGTTACAATTGTATCCTAACTTAAAATAGTGGCGTTTCACAAAACTATTTTAAGGACAATTTTAACTAAATCAATTGTAACTTAGGATAGCTGTCACCCTCTCCTAACTTAAAATCACGACATTAACAAACATTGATTAGAGCTACATTGTTTGATCTATTGCGACATACAGCTATAATTGGCACAAATAAAAAAAATATTAGGCGCCAAAGCTATTTTATCTTGGGAAAAAATCATTTAATTGAGTAAGATAGACAGACTCTTCTGCCTTTTCAAAGTATCATTGAAAGGGTCTATGAGAATGACATTTCAAATCTAGGCATCGGAACATGGGGTAGGCTATTTGGCATATTAATTCCAAAGTTGATAAATACTTTTAAACTACGACAACAAATTTGCAGCCTATATTAGTTGCTTGAGTGACAAATATCATAATATGTTTGTGAAAATTCTCAATAGTTTCTCTTGTCCAAATTACTATAAAACTACAAAATTCAAGCGCTTTAGTTTATCGATACACATTATTTCAATTGAAGTCTGCGATGAAATCAAATGCCAAGTTCAAGGTCAACCTACCAATACAATTCGATACTAAAAATACGCAATAAACTCATTTATTTCATCTCTCTACGTCTTTCTGACCACGTGCAAACATTTCTACAGCGTATGAAACTCTCCCTATTGATAATGTAACAGTTTTCAGTTTCGAAGCGTATTTGCTTTCACCGTAAGTACCCGCAGCGGAAATCTGCGCTGCGCAGGCGCGAGCGATTTTAACTGAAATCTATTCAAATCGCATTTTAAGTTACAATCGATCTTCGTGAAACGCATACAATTTAAAATCTTATTTTGATTTTAGTTAAAATCGATTTTAAGGATTTTAGTTTAGGTTTTCGTGAAACAGGGCCCTGATTGCAGGAAATAGCGATAACAGTCGAAAAGTTGTAAAATTTAAAGAAATTTTTGTCGCGAGACAAAGGAGACTATTATTATTCTTTCTTAAAATCTACGACTGTTTCCCCCAAATCGCAACATGGCGAACTAGTTCAGAGAGAAAACAGTTTAGGCCTACTCTTTAGTAATGCTTGGCCTATTAACTGATGAATAATCTGCTACTATACAGAAATATCAATATATATTTTTTTTAAATCCGATATAAGTATGTACATAACGGTATATTATTACAAAGTCGTGAATTATCATCTACGGGCTTTCACGTAAATTACAAATATCAATTCGGCGTTCGACTTTGAACGCGATATTTATTCCATTTTGCCATCAACAACACACAAATAATTGTGTAACTTGTAGACTATCCAGATTGAATATCATGCCTGATTTGTATATTTTATGCCCCTTTGTAATATTTTTTTTCGTGGGCGTGGTATTTCAGAGATTTATTTTTAGTATGCCGGCTTCTAAAATTAAATATTGATCTGCGCTGTGTACACGGTAGAAGCTAGAAGTTCGCATACCTTGCCATTATTTGTTATACTATTGTATATAAATACATTTGTCTGATTTGTAGTAACCGAATTAGCAAGGAGTAACAACTTATTAAGTTATATTATCAGAAAATTATTGAAAATGTTTTGTTTTATGAAGTTCTGGACCATGATAAAGTTTAGTATACGAAATATTTAAAATCATGGATTTAGCTGCTCACGTTCAGGTTGAAAATGAATATATACTTGTTTGTCTCAAGACCTTAAACTCTGTGTATCAATCTGAAGTCAATCGGATGATAACTTTAGCCTCTACAGCGACCACAAGATCAAGGGCTATTACTCTAATTTTCGGAGATCGTCGAATGTCAATAGGCCTCTTCGTCTCATGGCCTTAAATACCGTGTATAAATTTAAAGTCAATCGGATATTAACTTTTGCCTCTAGAGCGTCCACAAGCCCGACCGTACGGACGGGCGCGACGACAATGTACGACCACATTTCAATGTGGGCGTATAAAACAAGGTAATGCACGGACGTTTTCTATTTTTCTCGCATTCCTTTTATGAATTGTTATATTTCGAACTGATATCCTCCCACAGTGTAATATTACAACTTTTCGTCAGTTACCACTCTTACCTGGCAGTCAGTCATATATAAAGCATATTCGTGTTTCCTTTTTCTTGCGTCACTCTCATTTTCTTCAAATCTTCGTTACGCATATACCATAGCTTAATAATATTACATTTGGAATGGGTATAACCACTTCTATTACAAATTAATATTGGTTTACACCAACATTAAGCTTTAATACTTGTTAATGATATACAATGTTTGTGCAAACCGCAACGTTTTCAATTTTTTGTTGAAGATTCGGGATTTTATATTTGCATGCAACTAACATATTAACTGACTCAAATATAGAATCCAGAAACTTCAAACCCACTATCCTCAGAACTAGGAAACTCTTGTCTTGGATAGAACTAATCAATTCTTTACTTTACCGACATTTTGATGTATTTATTTCACAGTCTAGTTAAGTCACATCGTCAAATCTATTGTAACGGTTCATCATACTGTAACTTACCTGATCTAAAGCTAGTTTTAATTCTGCCGACTGTTGAGTTCCCGCCAAAACAAGGTCTCGACTGGAATCGTGCATACTCAAATCGTTGATATAAAGACCCGCTTTAAACATATCATCTAAACTATCCATCCTAAAAAAAATTTAATTTTTTTTTTCAGATTGTCATATTGGGCAATCAATATTGATGCTTATGAAAAACTCATCAATTACATTAGATTCTTAAAATTGGTTTCCATATAATAATCTTTATATCCCTATATCTTATAAAGGAAGTAGTAAATGCCACTTAGCGTTTGGTAAACCCTATTGTACTTAACTTTTTGGAAGAATACGGTCCTAGTCCATGTATTTTTTTAAACATGATCAAGAATAGAGACCACACTCTGAAGCAGTAAGAAACACATCAAGAGAACCAAGTGGGTTTAATCACCCATGATTGCTTGAATTAATTATAGTCCGTTAGCGGGTCGATATACCTGGAAATATAGTCCATATAATGTTTTTTGTTGAATTATATATCTTCAGTGTCTGTAGATTCAGAATCCGGATGATGCCACACTGGCACCCTTGGGGAAATGTAAATATTCAAGATAGCCGCCATGAGTCAAAGGGTTATTTAGTGGGGTAAAACTGAAATGAGCATGGATTTTCCTACTAAAAGTAAAGTCTAATTCCGATAGGAAATCCAAGTTAAAAAGGACGCTCATTTTGGCGGGGAACTAATAAAGTTCCCTAAAATGTGTTATATATATATATTGAACTATAGGATTTCGATTGATTGTTTATCATCAATATGTGTAGACTTCGAAATATAATTTTCAAGAAGGCCGCTATGAGGCATTTTCTGGTTATTCAGTTGGGTAAAATTTGTGATGTAATAGTGCAGCTACATGTTCATTCTGGGGCGGGCCAGTGTTTCTGGTTATTTTGGTTGTTCTAAAAATAGTCATCTAAGAATCAACAGTGAAGTCAAATATATGAAATGCCAAGCATACCCGTCCGCGTCATCTTCTCTACTAGAAAACGGAGAATATCTTCAAGTTAGTTGTTCTTGTTAACGCTCATTCTAGCTTACCCTTAGTTCATTGATACAAATGTTTTTACATTACTATAAGCTTCCATGGTCTCCTTAACTTAG
Organism: Patella pellucida; assembly: GCA_917208275.1. Lineage (NCBI taxonomy): Eukaryota > Metazoa > Mollusca > Gastropoda > Patellidae > Patella > Patella pellucida. The sequence continues at coordinate 32,058,203 of OU795041.1, read as the reverse complement.
CTATTATGCCGCATTTGAGAACACGATTGTCGTTTCTCTTGATCATAGGACATTCAGCAGTAAATATATGAATTCGGCGAGCCACACAACATAAAGTGTGAAGTATTACACTATCACATTACTGACATCGAAATGTCTCGCCAAATATGGCGGCCTTTTTGAATATGAGCTCAATCCGGTATAGCCTTTTTAAGGGAGTTAGAGTTGAACTGAGCGGACGTGTTATAGATAGCTAAAGAGTGAAATCATGCGTAACGACAAAATGATAAGTTCGAAAATAATTGTTGGTTGTCTTCTTCAATTGTTACTTCTATTATAGGGTGATATAGAGAGCAATCCTGGTCCGTTATCTGATACTGAATCAGCATCTCCATTTCTTGTACGAACCAAAACGAGAATTACAAGAGGGCAGGCGACCTTGCCATTCGGACAGTCAAAAAGTAAGAAGCCATCACAGACAGCCGACATAAACATTGGGAAGAGTTTAGTAAATATATCCCAAACTTTAAAAGACATAGTGACTCAATTAGATGGATTTAGAGCAGAACTAGCAGAAATCAAAGATGATCTTCAAACACTCGGTGAGGTAAAAAATAGTCTGAATATCATCAAGAAAGAAAATGGCGATTTAAGAGCCAAAATAGAAAAGATGGAAGAGAATTCAAAAGCAAAGAATCTATTGATATTTGGAATGGAAGAGCTAGAGGATGAGAAATCGAGCGACACGGAAAATAAAGTAAGAACTTTTCTATCAGAGAAAATAGGGTTAGAGAGAGCCGAAAATGAGGAGAAATTACCAATTGACAAATGCTTCAGGTTAGGCCGAAGAACAGCGGATAAATGTCGACCTATTCTCATTAGTATGCTACTGCAAAAGCACAAAAGGCTGATTCTTGAAAGGTATGGAACCTTAAAACGGAATGCCGAAGAAAGGCCGACTGTTTATATTAAAGAGGACTTCAATGAGCGTGTCAGGAACATTCGTAAAAAGCTAGGAGTTATTCTCATGAAAGTTAAAAATAGTCAACCCGGTGAATTAATTTCTATGAAATACGATAAACTCATATATCGCGGTCAAGCATATACTTATAGTATGGCGTTAGATTGTGTTGTGTCATGTAATGGGAATGAAGTCCCTAGTGTGTTTGAAATGTCCCAATAATGGGAGGGCCCGGCTCAAAGTACAGACTATTGTAAATATACCCAAGATATTTCGATTTTTTCGTTGAACATAAATGGTTTAAAGAGACATGTTAATGAACAGTTTATAGCCTACTTATCACAATTTGACATTGTAAATATCAGTGAAACATGGTGTAAAGATACGTCAGAATACAGATCACTACTATCCAACTATGAGTCATTCTCAATTACAAGAGATTATAAAGGTAAAGGTCGGGCTTCGGGTGGATTAATTGTGTTTATTAGACGTTCATTGGCAAAGTGTTTTACACGAATTCATCATGAGTTAACCAATGGTATTTATTTCATTACTAATACTGATGACCCACTCACGCGTCAAATGGTGTTTTGTTTTGTTTATGTGCCACCCGAGTCATCAGTATATAACTTAAAGAACACTAGCGAACCTAACGGTATTATTGTACTGAACAACGTATTAAACGATATTAAGTATGAATTTAAAGAAACCATAGACATATGTGTAGCTGGGGATTTAAACTCTAGAATCGGCGCTGACCAAGACTTCATTCTAGACGACAGCAGTAAGCATTTCCCTGGTGAAAATTTTTATGATTCAGATGATTTCAATATAAGAAGACACTCAAAGGACACAGTGGTAAACAGATACGGCAAAAGTTTATTAGATCTTTGTAAAGCTCATGGTATTTATACATTGAACGGTAGAACAGGGGGTGATAAAAATGGTGAATATACATATATTTGTTATAACGGCCAAAGTGTGATTGATTCTGTTTTGGTAACGGGGAATTTGTTCAGTAAAATCAAACGATTTGAAATATTAAAGGAAGACAATGACTCGGACCATTTTCCTACATTTTTTCAAATAAGACTATTTGAGGGATATAATGAAATCAAATCCATTAATATTGCAGAAAAGGTTACAGACTGGCCGAGACTCAAATGGAAAAGCCATCATGGTGAAGAATTCCTTTCTACAATGCAAACCGACGAATGCAGAGTTGAACTTGAAAAAGTACAAACCATTATAAATAATGGCGAAGTAGAGGACGCAGTTCAACTTCTCAACACCATCGTGCATCAGTCCGCATCCAAAATGGCAGCACGTCACTCTACGAAATCAAGAACGACTGTACCAACTCAGCCAAAATGGTGGGATGAAGAGTGCCAGAAATTGAAGGGAGTGAAAATGGAAGCTCTAGACATGTTTCGTATTACAAATAGTGATGCTGACTTGACTAAATATAAGCAAGCCAGAGGAATATTTAAATTGATATGTAATTCCAAGATAAGAGTATCAAATGACACAGAAAATACCATACGAAAAGACGAGAGCACTGAGAGCTTATGGAAACAAGTCAAATCCTTCCTCAGAAATGACAATAGTAAGACAGATGCAATCACGAGTGACGATTGGTTTACACACTTCAATGACCTGTATAATAATATAACAACGAGCTTAGATGATGAACTCCAAGAAGAAATCAACAACGTTTTAACAATGAATGAGAACAGCGGTGGTGAACAAAATGATTTACTTGACACTCCAATTACGAGACAAGAAATCATGAGGGTGGTCAATGATCTAAAAAATAAACAAGGCCCCAGGACCGGATGGACTTATTAACGAACTTTACAAATTTTCGATTGACACAATCATTCCTTATGTGGTGAATTTATTTAATATCATTCTTGATTCTGGTAATTACCCAAACGAATGGGGATCTTCCATAATCCACCCAGTATTTAAAAAGGGTGATCCTACTAACGCTTCTAATTATAGGGGCATTTCGTTATCTTCATCTTTAAGTAAAATTTTTACAAAGATTTTAAATAATAGATTAACAAAATGGTGTGAAATTAATGAAAGGCTCCTTGAATGTCAAGCTGGGTACAGAAAAGGTCGAAGTACCATTGATCATATTTTCACCTTACATGCATTCATTCAAAAATATTTGTCTAAGAAAAGGGGTCGGTTTTATTGTTTGTTTGTTGATTTTAGTAGAGCCTTTGATAGTATCCACCATCAGCTCATCCAGCATGTGTTAATAAAGAATGATGTAAAAGGCAAAATTTTCGATGTTATTAAAAATATGTATGATAAGTTAAAATCTTGTGTTCAAAGCAGTAAATTAAAATTAACACAATACTTTAAATGTAGTATTGGCACTAAACAAGGCTGTATTTTAAGTCCCCTGATATTTGTATTGTTTTTAAATGAATTACATGAAATGAAGGCAGCAAATGACTGTAAAGGTATCTTTATCAATTCTGAACAATCAAATATTATATCTTTAATGTATGCAGACGACATAGCAAATGTATCAGATACTGTTTCTAGACTCCAGGATCAAATAAACTGTATAAAGGATTTTTGTTCAAAATATGCAATGAATGTAAACCTTAGTAAAACAAAAGTCATTGTATTTAGAAGAGGTGGGATTGTTAAAGCTAACGAGAAGTGGCTCTTTGGGAATACTCCTTTGGAAGTAACCTCACATTATAAATACCTTGGTTTAATGTTTACTCCAAAATTATGTTGGTCACTAGCAGCTTCCACATTAGCTCAACAGGCCTGTAAAGCCAACAACATGTTAAAAGCATTCATATCAAAGCACAATTTAAGTATTCATGACTCTCTGTTTTTATTTGATAGAATGATCCTCCCAATACTAACTTATGGATGTGAAATATGGGGATACAAAGAAATAAAAGTAATTGAAAATGTACATTTAAATTTCAGTAAATTTATTATGCATGTAAGTTCACAGACTCACAGGGCTACTATTTATGGTGAATTAGGTCGTGTTCCACTATATGTCAATTATATGTCTAAATGTATAAAATTATTGGTTAAACATACTTGAAATGTCAGATGATCGTTACCCTAAAGCATGTTATAATATGTTAGTTACATTAGATGATGCAGGTAAAATAAATTGGGCTAGTCATATTAAACATTTATTGTATATTAATGGCTTCGGTATAGTGTGGGAACAGCAGGGCTTAGGAAATAAAACATATTTTTAGAAGAATTCACTCAAAGATTAAAAGATACCTATATGCAAACTTGGTCATGTGAAATTTCTTCTATGCCCAAACTGCGATATTATTGTCAATTTAAATGTTCGTTAATGCCTGAAAAATATTTGTCAACTGTAGGTATAAAATCACACAGAATATCACTTTGTAAGTTTAGATGTTCGAATCACAATTTAGCCATTGAATCAGGACGATGGGATGGTTCTGATATTAGTGACAGAATCTGTAAATATTGTAAATTCGTGGTGAATGAAATACATATTGAAGATGGAATTCACTTTATAGTAAATTGTCCATTATACAAAGATATACGCGAAATGTTATTAAATAAGGTAATAAAGTCACATGTTGAACCTCTCACAGCATTTAAAATTGTAATGATAAATTGTAAACAAGATGATCTTGCGAAATTTGTACATAATGCAATGAAACTAAGAGTAAATTATTTGAATTTCATAACATAAATTATTTGTACATATATAAAATAATCTATGATTACATTGTACTTTGGGCCAATGGCCTCGTATACTGAATAAATACAATACAATACTTTCAATATATTACGCACCTTTTTAGGGAACTTTATGGGTTTATCGTTAAGATGAGCCGCCATTTTAAATTATTCCCCCGAGCGGAATTAGCCGTCACTTTTAAGAGAAGTACCAATTAGAATTCTTATAGAAACAACATTGAAACCGAGGTTCGAGAGAATCTGTGACGAATTGTATCCCACTCAATACCCAAAGCGGCCATCTTGAATATTTAAATTTTTCAAACTTTATGAGTTTTAAATTTGGCACCCTAGCGGAATTAGCCGTCACTTTCAGGAAGAATATCCATGCTCATTGGATTCAGCGCGTCGAATTCTTACAGAAACCACATTCAACCCGAGGTCAGAGAGAATTTGTCACGACTATTTACCATACTAATTAAACCAAATAATGCCTCATGGCAATTTGCGATAAAATTATAAGAGTGGCGATTAAATTTTCTACTTGGCGATAACTTTGGCGATAAAGTTTTGGGGTTCTTCTTCTTCTTTTTGGTGTTTAACGTCTGTTTCCACTTAAGTGATATCACAGACAAGACATAGGAGAGCCGAAGCTGCTTCCTGATTTTTAGAATATGATTTTGCAATCTTTTCATTTTGGCCTTAGGCCATGGATTTAGGTTTTAGTGGGAAGTTCTTCCCTTTATTTAATAAAAACACATCGTTGGTAGATGATCTCTTCTGTTTCTGGATTGGTAGATGTTTTCTTTGTGGGATTTGTGTTTAGGTGCCAGGCCTGTCTTCTCGTGGCCTCCCCTTACTCCACTATCCCACTGGTATTTGTTTTGGCAGAATAGTGTTTAGATGCCGAGCCCGTCTGATCATGACTCCCTCTTACTCCACTATCCCGCCAGTTTAGTAGATGTTAGTAGTAAATTAAACTAATATAAAATTAAATAAATAAAGAGAGTATAATAAAGTTGAAGTCAAATAAATTGAAGGTAATAAAATAAAGTAAATTAAAGTAAAAGTAAAGTAAAAATAAAGTAAAATGAATTAATTAAAATTTATTAGTTAACATAAATTAAAGGTAATAAATAAAAATAAAGTAAATAAAAATAAAGTAAATAAAAATAAAGTAAATAAAAATAAAGTAAATTAAGGTAAAATAAAGATAAAGTAAAATGAATAAATTAAAATAAAGTTGTAAGGTGGTTGGGCTTCCTCCGAGAGGACGTTTTTACTTACCCACCCTACGTCGTATAAATAAAAAAGTTAAGATAAAAAATAAGTAGAAAAATAAAAAGATAAAAATAAGTGTATGGAGACGTTATCTAGCAGTGACCCTTTCTTATTTCACTAATTTACTTAGTCCAACTGTGTCCATTAGGGTGTGGATTTCTTCGAAGATTTGTAGCTTCAGATCTGGTCTAGGGAAGAGTAGGTTCTTAGTGTTGAATGGTATGTTATTGGTCTTCATCAATCTCACTAAGTCCCGTCTCTCTTCCTTGTAACCCTCGCAGTCTACCAGGATATGGTTGGTGGTACACTCTTCTCCGCACTCACAGACGATGACTTGGTGTTTGTAGTCTCGCAGCCGCTCTTTCACCCTTAGTTTCGATATGAGTCTGCATATATCTCGTCTAGGGTGATTGGTCGCTGTCTTGGTGTAGATCTCGTCATCCAGTCGGAATCTGTATGTGTCAAGTTCAACGAGATTTAATTCCCAGATTGAGTTGACCTGTCTTTGGACCATACTGTAGATTTCCGTGGTGCTGTAGTCTATGAGGCGGGGTGTAGCTGTGTCCTTGAGACCCTCGTTGGCGAGTCGATCTGCCTCCTCGTTTCCTTTAATGTTGACATGTGATGGAATCCACACGAGCTCTAATTTGCTTCCCTTCTCTAGGACCCTCTGATATAGCTGCCCGATTTCCAAAATGACTTCTGGTCTTGATTCCGAGTTGTCATTTTGGATTGAAATCAGACTGCTCAGAGAATCGCTTGGAATGACGAACTTGCCGGTCTTTTGGTGGGAGATCCATAAAATAGCGCCACAAATGGCAACAAGCTCTGCAGTGTACACCGAACAGTTATTGGGCAGTTTCCTGCTTATTCCCTGTTCCCCGTTTGGCAGGTATATTCCAAACGAGCTGGTGCCCCTTTCAGGATTGCGTGAGCCATCCGTGTACACATGGTCCCAGTCATCAGACGGCCAGTTGTCTTCCAAATGTTCTAGAGAGAAAGCACGTGCAGCACTGGGGTTATTTTTCTTGTCGGTTTTCTGTAGTAGATCTAGATTGACCAGCGGTATAGGGAGCGTCCAAGGGGCGACAACTGGGGGGTCGTGTTTATTTATCACGAGCTCTCCCAGTCGTAGTTCCTTGATCGTTTCTCTGATACCCTGGCTGAAGGTTTTCTTTTTGGGATCTCTTACATATTTTGTCTTTTGTAGACTGACAAATGTTGGGGATCTTTCACCTAGTTGTGATATCTTGACCCAATACCTTGTCGCCAGTTCTTTTCTTCTTAGGGATAGGGGCAACTCCCCAACTTCTTGTAGTAGTGCCTCTCGCCTAGTCCCGAGCCCTACGCCAGTCGCAATACACAGAGCTTTGTATTGAATGGTGTCAAGCTTGCTTAAGAGTTTTGGCGCGCAGTTCATGAAGGCCAAAGAGCCGTAGTCTAATACAGAACGTATTAGAGCACGATATACCATCATTAGTGTAACTCTATTGGCGCCCCACGTACTGCCCGTTAATTTTCTCATTAAGTTTAGGATTTTGGAGCATCTATCTACAGTCCAGTCGATGTGCGGTTTCCAGGTCAACCGTCGGTCAAAGATTACGCCAAGCAACTTGGTTTGGTCTTTAAACTCGATGGTTTTCCCGTTCATACACAGAGTCATTCTGTTTATCCCTCTATCCCTGCTCACAAGCATGCCGACTGTTTTCTTCTCCGAGACTTTAAATCCCCAATCGTTTGCCCATGTCATGAATTTGTCTAGGGCTATTTGCATATTCTTTTGTAGTTCACAGAAGCTCGTCCCATTTCTCCATATGGTACTGTCATTGGCAAATTTAGCCAAGTCAGTTCTGGAATCGAGGTAGGACGATTTGTGATTGTCATTGATCATGATGTTGAAGAGAGTGGGACTGATAACAGACCCCTGAGGCGTGCCATTTTCTAATGTTTGCTCGGCACTCAGGAATCTGCCAACATTCACCTGTATCCTTCTATCGCTCAGAAAGCTTTTAATCCACCGAAACATTATGCCCGTTATACCGATACGTCCTAACTTGAAGATCGGCCCGTCTAACCAAACTAGATCGAAAGCCTTGGTCAGATCTACGAACACGGCACATAACAGATTTCCCGAGAGAAGTGCCTGCGACATGACTTGCTGTAGCCTAACCAAGTGGTCCATTGTTGATCGTCCTTTCCTGAACCCACTTTGATTTTCGTCGATCAACTGGTTGCTCTCCAGATAGAACTGTAATCGGATATTAACCATTGTTTCTAAGGTTTGCATAGTGTGGATGTCAAACTTACTGGTCGATATGACTCTGCCTTGTTCTTCTCTTTCCCAGCTTTCAGAAGAGGGATGACGTTTGCTTTTCGCCATTCTTTAGGTACCTCTCCTGAAAGCCAGGAAGTGTTGAAGAAATTTAGTAGTATCGCTTTGACGTTTCTTGGTAGATGTTTGAGCTTGGAGTACTTTACTTTGTCCTCACCAGCCGCACTATCCTTCTTGAGGAAAAGAGACCTATTTAACTCTCCCTCAGAGAAGGGTAGGTTGATTGGTTCAGCCACTTCATTAGATTCAATTACTAATGAAGGGTGCTGCGAGTTAAATATTTCCTTCCTCTTCAGAAACTCTGGTGATTGGTTTTCGTCTCTGCTTGCGTAAGCCAAAGTTTGTGCTAGTAGGTCTACCTTTTCCTTGCCGTTCGTAACGTACTTATCTCCATCTTCAAGGTTTGGTATGTTGAATGATCTGCGCTTCCCGTTCATGGCGTTCAGCTTCTTCCAGACGGCACCCGTTTGCGTGTTTTTATTCAACGCATTACAGAATGTCATCCAGTGCCCACTTTGTGCCTTTTTTATGGTGTCTCTTGCAGCGTATTTCAACTTAAGGTAATTTTGGGGTTGGCTTCATTGTAGTGGCGTTTCCGTAGGCGGAGGGCCTTCCTTCTGGAATCGTCGGCATAGAGGTCCTTGAAGACGGTGGGGTCCTCTCACCGCCAGTCTCGCCTCTCAGCAGTTCGTTTAAGGACGCCCTCATGACGGGGCCCTAACCGGCAAGATTTAGACGCAAATCTCTACCTCCTCCGTATCAACACCCGTGGGCTACTTTCTTGGGTAAGAAAGCGACCGTCCTTGAGAGGGAGATAAAAGATGTATGGAAGGTGTCCAGCCTACCTACGATCTCGATTACTAAGGCGGGCGAAATTCGTCTTGCCTTCCGAGTTCAGGCCGATATGGAACGGGCCCGTTCCTTCGATACTCTCATGGGAGTGAGGGTGTCGATTACCCCCCCCCCCCCACGCTCTCTCAGCTCTGAGAAATGCGTGGTTCACGGCATTCCGGTGGAATATACCGGGGAGGAGATCCTCCAAGACTTAAAATTGCGAGGATATGAGGTCGAAGAGACTCATAGGTTTCGAGTCAAGGAGGGCCACCAACACGGAACGGTCGTCCTGACCTTTCCGAAGGGTAAATCCCCGGTCGCTGCGGGAAGGGCCACAAAAGTTCCGAGTGTCCGGGGACAATCGCAAAATGCAGGAATTGCCAGGGTGCTCACATGGCAAGTTCCAATCTTTGCCCAAAGATTGTCCTGACGAGGCAGGCACTTAAAGTGCAAGCCACGGATGGAACCGGTTACCGGGAGGCGGAAGCCAAAGTTAAAGGCCTAATGGAACTAGAAAAGAGCGCAAAGAAACCGAAGACCTCTCGCCGGAAGAGGAAAATACTTTAACGTTGGGTAGAGCAACAGAAATCGCGCGAAATACGGAACTGGTAAAAATGCAAAATAAATTTGAAACGGAAGATTCCAGACTAGACATCAATTCGATGAGTAGACAAGGTCACAGAGGTCGAGATAATTTCAAACGATATAGCCCTTTAGAACGTGTCGTCACCATGAGTACCGCGTAAATACTCACCACAGAGGACACCCAAGCCAAAACATCTGTTTAATAAAGGATACAATCATAAACAAAGTTCATATACATTTAACAGTAATCGGGTACAATATGAACATCAAAGGAATCTGTGCCATAATAACTGTTCATCGTGTAATAGACGCCATAGTTATAATAATTGCCAAGCTTCACGTGAACATTGTAGAAAGTGTGAAAATTTAGGACATTTTGCCGTTAGATGTCGTTCAAAAAGAATAAGTAAAGTTAACAGTTTTCAAAAAAATAGATATTATAATCAAGATAGAGAATTAGGACAAATGTGTCAAGAATTTCAAAATGCTTATATTCAGAATGTATCTGTAGTGTAGAACAGAAAGTAGTGCCTTCGTATAATTCGTGTCAAAACTCGTACTCATTTCTTGGAAGCGTTTATAGTGACGTAAACAAATGTTATGATAAATCAGAACTACCGTGACATGTGAGTTTGCCAATTTTGGGAAAGTTTATTGACTTTAAAATTGATTCAGGTGCGGATACCACAGTATTTTGTGAGGAAACATATAGTCAATTGAATCCGAAACCGAAATTAAAACCAAGTGATATTGTTTAAAGAAGTCCAGGAGGAAAATTAATGTGTTTAGGATGCTTTAACGTAGAAACTATGTATAAAGATCAATGGTATAGTTTTGATGTGTACGTAATTAAAGGACACAGTTCTCATAATTTATTAGGTCGTGCAACTGCTGTAAAAATGGGATTAATACAACGAATCGAAACGGTGGATGATGAAGTTTTTGGACCAGTAGGATTATTAGATTGTCAATCTGTTCATATGCTGTTTACACGGCAAGACGAGTCGTGATACCGTTACAAGAGAAAACAAACGACGAAATCAAAAGATTGGTTGAGAACGACATTATCGAACCGGTAACAGAACCATCAGATTGGTGTGCGCCCATAACACCTATGTTGAATCCTTCAGGTCAAGTGCGACTATGCGTCGATTTAAGACAGTTAAATAAAGTTGTTTAACGCGAAAGGTACGTCTTACCAACGTTTGAAGACATTTTATACAAGCTAGCAAATGCGCGTTACATAAGTCGATTAGACGCTTCAGGTGGATTTTACCAGGTACCTCTCGACGGGGAGAGTCAGAAAATGACAACGTTTATAACATCATCGGGACGATATAGGTATAAGAGACTACCATTCGGGATTTCAAGCGCTCCAGAAATTTGTATGCGTAAAATGCATCAGCTTTTAGTGAATTTACAAGGAACCGCCACTTACATGGATGATACTTATATTTTTGGATCAAACCTCGAGGAACATGATAGAAATCTTTAAATTGTGTTAAAAAGGTTAAAAGAAAGTGGTTTAAAACTCAATAGAGAAAAGTGTATATTTCGGAAAACGGAGATTGATTTTCTGGGACATCAAATTACGCCGAATGGGGTAATACCCCATCCTAATAAAGTATCTGCTATCAATAACATTGAAGTGCCGAAAAACGTTCCAGATTTACGTCGTATAATCGGAATGATCAATTATTTAGGACGTTATTATTATACCAAACCTTTCGAATGTTATGCAACCGTTAAACGAGTTATTACACAAAGATGTTGCTTGGAGATGGGATAAAGCCCAAGACTTAGCTTTTAATAAAATTAAGGAGATTTTAACGTCGAAACCTGTTCTAGCTGTATTTGACATTCATAAACCAACAATTCTTATGGATTAGGAGGCTGTATCATGCAAGAGCATGATGGTATTTGGAAACCCGTAGCATTTTGCTCACGAACTTTGACTGACTTTGAGGAATGTTTATCGCTAGTGTGGGCATGTAAAAAATTTGAGAAATACCTTTGGGGATTACATACTTATCGACTAGTTACGGATCACAAACCTCTAATTCCGCTGATAAACAGAAAAGATAATGACCAAATTCCTATTCGATGTCAAAGAATGATAATGCGTCTTATGCGTTACATTCCAATTGCTGAATACTCACCGGGAAAAACAATGCTTATCAGCGATACATTGTCAAGAAGTCCACAACGAGAAAATTTCATAAATGAACTTTAAAGTGACATAAATATGTACATGGACCCATTTGTTAGTTCATGGCCAGCTTCTGATAAACTGTTAAATAATATTCGTCAAGCTACTCACAAGATGTTTTACGTTTTGTACGCGATGGATGGCCACAATATAAACGCGATGTTACAGAAGTTAACGGATTATTAGTATACTGTAGTAGAATTGTAATTCCAGTGTCTATGCGTCAAGAGATGATAGAACGAATTCATGCAGGACATTTAGGCATCAACAAGTGTCGAGAACGAGTAAATATGAGCATTTGGTGGCCTAGAATTGTTAAAGATATTGATCATCGTGTCCAATCGTTTGAATTTTGTCAAAGCCGACGACCGAATCAACATATAGAACCCTTTATTACCAACACCACTACCAAATCGTCCTTGGAAACATTTAGGTGCCGACTTATTAACTTTCAAGGGCAAGGAATATATGGTGATTGTGGATTATTTTTCGCGATACATCGAAATTGTTTATCTAAGTACTACAACAAGCCGAAATGTTATCCATAAGTTTAAAGATAGTTTCGCGAGATTCGGAATACCAGAGTTACTAACTACTGACAACGGACCTCAGTTTGCGTCTAGGGAATTTTCTAATTTTTTGTTGTGACTTTGGAATTAATCACGTCACAACAAGCCCTTACTTTACGTCCGCGAATGGTGAAGCAGAGAGAGCTGTACAAACCGCGAAAAAGATATTAAATCAACCTGATCCAACATTAGCATTAATGGTCTACAAATAAACCCCGTTACAAGTTACAGGTGTGAGTCCTACTCAATTACTGATGGGACGACAAATTCGTACAACTCTACAAACTTTACCAAGTACTTTAAAACCAAAATGGCATAATGTTCAAAATGTGAGTAGAAGAGATGACAATAGAAAGTTTCAAACACGTAGAAATTTTAATAGACATCACAACACACGCGAATTAGACGAACTGAAACCGGGTGATAAAGTTATTTCCAAACTCGATGGAGAAAAGTCGGGTACACCCAGTGTTGTTATTATGAAATGTACTCAACCTAGATCATACATAATTGAAAATAAGTTTGGTTTATATAGACGTAATCGTCGCCACTTGTACATTGCTAACAAAGTACGATTTTCTGCTAATGCTTTTGATAGGCCTAATAATGTTAAATTGTGCCAAATGAAAAACGATGATTATCGTCAGGATGTGAATCCACCGGATCCGCCTGATATTCAACCTCGTCGTTCTGATCGTAATATTGTACCACCTGCACGATACAGAGACTTTGTAAGACATTAAAAATGTAGATTAGTAAAGCAGTAAATCGTAATATTATGAAAAAACTTTATTCGGTTATAAATTAAATAACACGTATATTTAGTTCATTATTATAATAGTAGGCTTACATGTATATTGTATTCAAATATGTCAAATTAGTGTCTTACAGTTTTAAGAAATTCAATTTTGAATGTTAAAGGGGGAGATGTTGAGTGAATGAGTATGACCACTAATTTGATATAAGTTGTATCTGACGTTATGACGTCATGTTGAATGAGACTATAGGAAGTCGGCATGTGTGTCCGACAGTTAGAGTTCTGGGTCTCAATGGAGTAGGTCGTCTGTCATTATGCTACGGTTATATGCTTACGTATTGTGCTGTATTTAGTTGCTGTGTATAATAATACAAGTAGTATTATCATGATCCTGACTTTGTTATATTTGGGGCTATCATCATGAAGTTTGATATGGGGCCAGTCTGTCATGTCAAGCAACCGGCAGCATGCATTATATAAGAATATACAACTGGTGGTAGTTTTTTTCTTTGATGTGAATAGCAGTTATATCTCATAACAACCTGTCATGACGTGATAATAGGTTGATATATTCTTCATATCAACCGCTGATGACGTCACGACAGGTTGATTTTTCATATCAACCGCTAATGACGTCATGTCAAGTCGATGTATTCGACTCATATCAACCGCTGATGATCAAAATAATACAAAAAACACAGAAATAAATTTTTATTATTTTGACAATTAAAAATTATTATGGAACAGTTTGATTACCCCCCCCCCCCCCACGCTCTCTCAGCTCTGAGAAATGCGTGGTTCACGGCATTCCGGTGGAATATACCGGGGAGGAGATCCTCCAAGACTTAAAATTGCGAGGATATGAGGTCGAAGAGACTCATAGGTTTCGAGTCAAGGAGGGCCACCAACACGGAACGGTCGTCCTGACCTTTCCGAAGGGTAAATCCCCGGCCACCATCGATATCGTCTACTTACGTAGACAAACACACCCGTATGTCCCGAATATACGACAGTGTAAAAACTGCCAGAAACTGGGGCATACGGAGAAGTTTTGCTCCTCAAAGGTTGCTTGTGGTCGCTGCGGGAAGGGCCACAAAAGTTCCGAGTGTCCGGGGACAATCGCAAAATGCAGGAATTGCCAGGGTGCTCACATGGCAAGTTCCAATCTTTGCCCAAAGATTGTCCTGACGAGGCAGGCACTTAAAGTGCAAGCCACGGATGGAACCGGTTACCGGGAGGCGGAAGCCAAAGTTAAAGGCCCAATGGAACTAGAAAAGAGCGCAAAGAAACCGAAGACCTCTCGCCGGAAGAGGAAAATACTTTAACGTTGGGTAGAGCAACAGAAATCGCGCGAAATACGGAACTGGTAAAAATGCAAAATAAATTTGAAACGGAAGATTCCAGACTAGACATCAATTCGATGAGTAGACAAGGTCACAGAGGTCGAGATAATTTCAAACGATATAGCCCTTTAGAACGTGTCGTCACCATGAGTACCGCGTAAATACTCACCACAGAGGACACCCAAGCCAAAACATCTGTTTAATAAAGGATACAATCATAAACAAAGTTCATATACATTTAACAGTAATCGGGTACAATATGAACATCAAAGGAATCTGTGCCATAATAACTGTTCATCGTGTAATAGACGCCATAGTTATAATAATTGCCAAGCTTCACGTGAACATTGTAGAAAGTGTGAAAATTTAGGACATTTTGCCGTTAGATGTCGTTCAAAAAGAATAAGTAAAGTTAACAGTTTTCAAAAAAATAGATATTATAATCAAGATAGAGAATTAGGACAAATGTGTCAAGAATTTCAAAATGCTTATATTCAGAATGTATCTGTAGTGTAGAACAGAAAGTAGTGCCTTCGTATAATTCGTGTCAAAACTCGTACTCATTTCTTGGAAGCGTTTATAGTGACGTAAACAAATGTTATGATAAATCAGAACTACCGTGACATGTGAGTTTGCCAATTTTGGGAAAGTTTATTGACTTTAAAATTGATTCAGGTGCGGATACCACAGTATTTTGTGAGGAAACATATAGTCAATTGAATCCGAAACCGAAATTAAAACCAAGTGATATTGTTTAAAGAAGTCCAGGAGGAAAATTAATGTGTTTAGGATGCTTTAACGTAGAAACTATGTATAAAGATCAATGGTATAGTTTTGATGTGTACGTAATTAAAGGACACAGTTCTCATAATTTATTAGGTCGTGCAACTGCTGTAAAAATGGGATTAATACAACGAATCGAAACGGTGGATGATGAAGTTTTTGGACCAGTAGGATTATTAGATTGTCAATCTGTTCATATGCTGTTTACACGGCAAGACGAGTCGTGATACCGTTACAAGAGAAAACAAACGACGAAATCAAAAGATTGGTTGAGAACGACATTATCGAACCGGTAACAGAACCATCAGATTGGTGTGCGCCCATAACACCTATGTTGAATCCTTCAGGTCAAGTGCGACTATGCGTCGATTTAAGACAGTTAAATAAAGTTGTTTAACGCGAAAGGTACGTCTTACCAACGTTTGAAGACATTTTATACAAGCTAGCAAATGCGCGTTACATAAGTCGATTAGACGCTTCAGGTGGATTTTACCAGGTACCTCTCGACGGGGAGAGTCAGAAAATGACAACGTTTATAACATCATCGGGACGATATAGGTATAAGAGACTACCATTCGGGATTTCAAGCGCTCCAGAAATTTGTATGCGTAAAATGCATCAGCTTTTAGTGAATTTACAAGGAACCGCCACTTACATGGATGATACTTATATTTTTGGATCAAACCTCGAGGAACATGATAGAAATCTTTAAAATGTGTTAAAAAGGTTAAAAGAAAGTGGTTTAAAACTCAATAGAGAAAAGTGTATATTTCGGAAAACGGAGATTGATTTTCTGGGACATCAAATTACGCCGAATGGGGTAATACCCCATCCTAATAAAGTATCTGCTATCAATAACATTGAAGTGCCGAAAAACGTTCCAGATTTACGTCGTATAATCGGAATGATCAATTATTTAGGACGTTATTATTATACCAAACCTTTCGAATGTTATGCAACCGTTAAACGAGTTATTACACAAAGATGTTGCTTGGAGATGGGATAAAGCCCAAGACTTAGCTTTTAATAAAATTAAGGAGATTTTAACGTCGAAACCTGTTCTAGCTGTATTTGACATTCATAAACCAACAATTCTTATGGATTAGGAGGCTGTATCATGCAAGAGCATGATGGTATTTGGAAACCCGTAGCATTTTGCTCACGAACTTTGACTGACTTTGAGGAATGTTTATCGCTAGTGTGGGCATGTAAAAAATTTGAGAAATACCTTTGGGGATTACATACTTATCGACTAGTTACGGATCACAAACCTCTAATTCCGCTGATAAACAGAAAAGATAATGACCAAATTCCTATTCGATGTCAAAGAATGATAATGCGTCTTATGCGTTACATTCCAATTGCTGAATACTCACCGGGAAAAACAATGCTTATCAGCGATACATTGTCAAGAAGTCCACAACGAGAAAATTTCATAAATGAACTTTAAAGTGACATAAATATGTACATGGACCCATTTGTTAGTTCATGGCCAGCTTCTGATAAACTGTTAAATAATATTCGTCAAGCTACTCACAAGATGTTTTACGTTTTGTACGCGATGGATGGCCACAATATAAACGCGATGTTACAGAAGTTAACGGATTATTAGTATACTGTAGTAGAATTGTAATTCCAGTGTCTATGCGTCAAGAGATGATAGAACGAATTCATGCAGGACATTTAGGCATCAACAAGTGTCGAGAACGAGTAAATATGAGCATTTGGTGGCCTAGAATTGTTAAAGATATTGATCATCGTGTCCAATCGTTTGAATTTTGTCAAAGCCGACGACCGAATCAACATATAGAACCCTTTATTACCAACACCACTACCAAATCGTCCTTGGAAACATTTAGGTGCCGACTTATTAACTTTCAAGGGCAAGGAATATATGGTGATTGTGGATTATTTTTCGCGATACATCGAAATTGTTTATCTAAGTACTACAACAAGCCGAAATGTTATCCATAAGTTTAAAGATAGTTTCGCGAGATTCGGAATACCAGAGTTACTAACTACTGACAACGGACCTCAGTTTGCGTCTAGGGAATTTTCTAATTTTTTGTTGTGACTTTGGAATTAATCACGTCACAACAAGCCCTTACTTTACGTCCGCGAATGGTGAAGCAGAGAGAGCTGTACAAACCGCGAAAAAGATATTAAATCAACCTGATCCAACATTAGCATTAATGGTCTACAAATAAACCCCGTTACAAGTTACAGGTGTGAGTCCTACTCAATTACTGATGGGACGACAAATTCGTACAACTCTACAAACTTTACCAAGTACTTTAAAACCAAAATGGCATAATGTTCAAAATGTGAGTAGAAGAGATGACAATAGAAAGTTTCAAACACGTAGAAATTTTAATAGACATCACAACACACGCGAATTAGACGAACTGAAACCGGGTGATAAAGTTATTTCCAAACTCGATGGAGAAAAGTCGGGTACACCCAGTGTTGTTATTATGAAATGTACTCAACCTAGATCATACATAATTGAAAATAAGTTTGGTTTATATAGACGTAATCGTCGCCACTTGTACATTGCTAACAAAGTACGATTTTCTGCTAATGCTTTTGATAGGCCTAATAATGTTAAATTGTGCCAAATGAAAAACGATGATTATCGTCAGGATGTGAATCCACCGGATCCGCCTGATATTCAACCTCGTCGTTCTGATCGTAATATTGTACCACCTGCACGATACAGAGACTTTGTAAGACATTAAAAATGTAGATTAGTAAAGCAGTAAATCGTAATATTATGAAAAAACTTTATTCGGTTATAAATTAAATAACACGTATATTTAGTTCATTATTATAATAGTAGGCTTACATGTATATTGTATTCAAATATGTCAAATTAGTGTCTTACAGTTTTAAGAAATTCAATTTTGAATGTTAAAGGGGGAGATGTTGAGTGAATGAGTATGACCACTAATTTGATATAAGTTGTATCTGACGTTATGACGTCATGTTGAATGAGACTATAGGAAGTCGGCATGTGTGTCCGACAGTTAGAGTTCTGGGTCTCAATGGAGTAGGTCGTCTGTCATTATGCTACGGTTATATGCTTACGTATTGTGCTGTATTTAGTTGCTGTGTATAATAATACAAGTAGTATTATCATGATCCTGACTTTGTTATATTTGGGGCTATCATCATGAAGTTTGATATGGGGCCAGTCTGTCATGTCAAGCAACCGGCAGCATGCATTATATAAGAATATACAACTGGTGGTAGTTTTTTTCTTTGATGTGAATAGCAGTTATATCTCATAACAACCTGTCATGACGTGATAATAGGTTGATATATTCTTCATATCAACCGCTGATGACGTCACGACAGGTTGATTTTTCATATCAACCGCTAATGACGTCATGTCAAGTCGATGTATTCGACTCATATCAACCGCTGATGATCAAAATAATACAAAAAACACAGAAATAAATTTTTATTATTTTGACAATTAAAAATTATTATGGAACAGTTTGAAACATTCAAGACAGAAATAGACGACGTACTTATCAGCATATTTAAATCGGTTTTCCATATCTTTCAGAATCTTCTTTCCGTCCACACACTCCTAGACTTGAAAGTATTTATCGCCCAAGATTTCCATTATAAACTATTTTTGGGTACAGTCCATGCACTTAAATAAAACAGTCGGCCAAATCCTTCTGTCTATAAAACAAAGCAAAAACCTTCAATCGTAGTTCACTGTCAGAATTATCGGGAAAGAATGTCTTTTGATCCAAATTTTCTTTAGGCTTTGGATAGATCCTCATCGATAGTTGCATTCACGCCAATTCCATCGTCAGTATGTTGGCTAAAAGGGGTTGATTATTCGTCTGACTCCCTATTACTTTCCATTTTGTTTTTGTATGAAATTCAATTCTTCAAAATGGCGCTGTGTTTACAAAAATACCATCTCGTAATTCCACGTGATTAAATCGGTAATCTTCGTTATTTGACGGAAACTACCGAGTCGTTATCCAATCATTGTTGAATATTAATGGAAAAGTCCATTTAAATTTAAGGGTGGGCGTTGTATATGTCAGATATTAACCAATCATACCTCAGTTGCTATATTTATATCACCCTTGGGCTGCGCCCGCGGGTTATATAATATAGCATCCTCGCTCAGGTTAATATCCTATACATGCAACATTTATGTTAATAAAATATTTCATATTGATCTCGAAATGCGAGCCCAAGCCTTGGTTTCACAGTTCGGTCTTTCGCGATCGGTAGTGGTCTGGGTTAGATTAGTTTACAAACAAACCCTATTACCGGTAAATTCTTCCGCCGCCTGCGCATCTAGTGTTGTGTGAAATGTACATTTTAATGTCTTGATTGTTGTATAAATTAAAGAATTATTCACAATCCCAACTTGGAAAATATGCTATAGGCCTAATGTATAGTATAGCCTAGGCCTACTCACCGTAGATCTACTGTTGTTTTAAAATTTAAAAAAAACCCTAAACGACCTGAACACACCTGCCCTAGCCGGACGCTCAAATATCACGATCTCCCTTGAATTTTTCAACAAGTTAAAAACAAAAACTTTATAAGTTTAATGTATAAGTGGCATTTGGCGATTGGGAAACACATTAACTGAACATAGTTTTTATGGGAATCAATCACTGGTTTACTCAAAAAGTACGACGTTTTGACGTGTATCCTCTTGTCGTTATGACACTTAGTAAACTTAGGACAAATATATAGGTGTTGCATGGTGAAGCCATTTACAGAGATTTAATAACAGAACAATTAAGCAGAAAAAAACAGACATCAAAACAAGTTGAAAGGCTTATTAACTATGCAGTTCAAACAAGGAGATAAACTTTACTAACTGTGAAGCTATGCAAAAAGTGCCGCCAACATAATAAAGATGAGACCATTTACCAATAACTATTGTAAGCACTACATTGGTCCAATCACAGATGACCTAATAAACAAGATAGGTGTTGAATATGTAAAAACGGGTGTGGGTAGGGTTTAGTCTCACTTTCCCCACATTTGAATGTTTTGATAAAGGATTAAGAGGTTAGTAGACCGTGGGTGTAGGGCTATAGTCTGTTTTAATTAATTATAGTGTAACTGGTGTAAACTTCTCACTCTAATTATTGTTAATGGTGAACACTTCCCACCATCAGTAGATTGGGGAAATAAGTGAAATCAGTTTACTAATAAATTTACATTGTGAGCTGTTTTGATGTAATAATTAATTTGAAATAAAACCAATTAAACTACTGATATTTAATCACAGCTTATCAGTTGATATAAATAGCTCCTCTGAATTACAAGAGACAATTGAAGTTGTGAACGGAAGTCGTCTCATTGTAAGCTCGTGAAATTGGTGAATTCGCTCTGAGTATTAGATTGCCTTTGTGTTTCTTCTTACTTGTGTGTTGAATTTTCACTGTGATTTGGACCATAAGCTGAGTGATATACCGGCCGGTAAAGCGTTGAATACTGATCTAGTATTTAAACCTACTTTCTCGACCGAGATATTGTTTTATATTTTTATATTTTATACTTTTGTACGGGAAGCGAGTTGGCGTGGGTTTGGCAGCCATTTTGTAACTTTGCAATTTGAGTACAGATATTGAACGAACTTTGCTAGTTCTAGCAGAGTTAGTGATCCTCTTTATCTGGAAATCATTGTAGTTTACTGTGGCTCACCCTCTTCTCAATTCCAAGCGAGTGGGTACTCGTTTTTAATAATTTTTATACTTTATTATTTTTATTGTACGGAGTTCGACTTGGCGTGGGTTCGGCAGCCATATTGAAAAACTTACAAATTGAGTACAGATTTTGAACGAACTCAACTATATTTAGCTGAGTTAGCGATCCTCATTATCTGGAAACATTGTAACTTTTCTTTGCTGGTTTACCCTCTTTTCGTTCTCAAGCAAGTGGGGACTTGCACTTTTATATTATTTATTTATTTTTTTTTTGACTTAGAACTCAGGTCGGTGACGGAAGAAAATTTTTACTTTTCGATTCTCAGGCAAGATCTTAGACGAGAGTTTACGGGGGTCCTCCTATTTTTACATAGCGAGGATAACATTGTTCCCAACTCTCGCCTGACCTCTGTGTCTGACCTGTCTAGACCCGTTGGCTTTCTAAGTTACATATTTATTTATTTATTATTCTTAAATCTGGTACCCGGCAGTTATGGCGGACGCTAGCTTTGGAATCGTCGGCATAGAGGTCCTTGAAGACGGTGGGGTCCTCTCACCGCCAGTCTCGCCTCTCAGCAGTTCGTTTAAGGACGCCCTCATGACGGGGCCCTTACCGGCAAGATTTAGACGCAAATCTCTACCTCCTCCGTATCAACACCCGTTGGTAGTGAGGCCCCTGGACGGGGCTACTTTCTTGGGTAAGAAAGCGACCGTCCTTGGGAGGGAGATAAAAGATGCATGGAAGGTGTCCAGCCTACCTACGATCTCGATTACTAAGGCGGGCGAAATTCGTCTTGCCTTCCGAGTTCAGGCCGATATGGAACGGGCCCGTTCCTTCGATACTCTCATGGGAGTGAGGGTGTCGATTACCCCCCCCCCCCACGCTCTCTCAGCTCTAAGAAATGCGTGGTTCACGGCATTCCGGTGGAATATACCGGGGAGGAGATCCTCCAAGACTTAAAATTGCGAGGATATGAGGTCGAAGAGACTCATAGGTTTCGAGTCAAGGAGGGCCACCAACACGGAACGGTCGTCCTGACCTGTCCGAAGGGTAAATCCCCGGCCACCATCGATATCGTCTACTTACGTAGACAAACACACCCGTATGTCCCGAATATACGACAGTGTAAAAACTGCCAGAAACTAGGGCATACGGAGAAGTTTTGCTCCTCAAAGGTTGCTTGTGGTCGCTGCGGGAAGGGCCACAAAAGTTCCGAGTGTCCGGGGACAATCGCAAAATGCAGGAATTGCCAGGGTGCTCACATGGCAAGTTCCAATCTTTGCCCAAAGATTGTCCTGACGAGGCAGGCACTTAAAGTGCAAGCCACGGATGGAACCGGTTACCGGGAGGCGGAAGCCAAAGTTAAAGGCCTAATGGAACTAGAAAAGAGCGCAAAGAAACCGAAGACCTCTCGCCGGAAGAGGAAAAAAAGGGGGCAGGGCTCTGCCCCCCAACAGTTCCGCCGCCGGGAGTAGCAGCCCCGGCCCCTGCCTTGACCCCCATGTCGAGACAGGCCACAGCACCTGTGCCCGCTCAGGGAGCATCACAGGCGCCTCTGGCACCCCCGGTAACCTCGAAGGTCCCAAAAGTCCCTAAAAATAGGGGTTTTATCCCTCTTTTTAAGGATGAACGTGGGTTCATACGATTCTGTTTGGAACTAGTGTTGGCCGCGAAAGGCAACACCAAAGGAGATGACCTTTTGACCTCCAAGGGTCAAATCATGGTTAAGCACGTTAAGAACCTGACGGTTCCGAGCCCGCCTAAAAAACCCACGAGTGCCTCTAACTCACTCAAGCGTAAGAAAAGGTTGTCTGGCAATGAGAGCGAATCTGATTCGCACGACTCGCCGAGTACTCCTGCTCTGCGCACGCCCAGCAAAGTGCAACGACACCGGAGTCAGAGCACTAATGACATGGATCGTACGGAACTGGCACGAAAGCGGTTCGAAGTGACGGTGACGTCTTCCCCGAAAGGGCCCGCCCCTTCGGGTAATCCTCAACATATTGAGGCCATGGTCAGCATAAAGGGTGCGGGTTGCTATAATTAGAACGTTGTAGCTATCTGAGGGTATCTCTCCGGCTCTGCAATGGAGGGCAGACTCACGATACTTCAATTGAATCTAAATGGCATACGGGCCAGGGCAAGCGAGCTACGTCACTTTCTTAGCAATGGGACTTACGATGTACTGTGCCTACAGGAAACGAAACTAGGTCCAAATAACGGCAACGTTAATCTTCCTGGGTACTCTTGTTTAAGGTCAGACCGACCTGGCGTCACAAAAGGTGGAGGAGGTGGCCTGGCAATCTACATTCGAGAAGGCGTGGCTCACGAGGAGCTACCTCTCAATGTAACCGAGTTGGAAGCTCAAGGTGTAGTAATTCATATGTCGGATGGCTCCAAACTAGCTGTAATAAATGTCTACGTGCACCCTTATTCGGCAGTAGACAACGGATTTCAAAACCTCTACGATCAAATCAAATACACTCGTATTCTGATTAGTGGCGACTTTAATGCGCAACACGCTCTGTGGCTCTCATCTAAAGCCGATCGTAGGGGTATGATTCTTAACAGCTTCATTGAAGACAATGATCTCTGCACCTTGAACGATGGCAGTCCCACCTACTTTAGAGGGGGCTGCTCTCCATCTCACATAGACGTCACTTTGGCTACCCCCATTATAGCCAATTACTGCGACTGGACCACTGGGCTCGGCGAGACGCTAGGGAGTGACCATTTAGCGATTACGATCTCAGCCTATCTCCGTATCGTGACGGTACTGATAGAAGGACTTCATGGCTTATTAAAAAAGCTCACTGGGGTAGCTTTAACCTCCATTGCCGAGAATGGAGTGAGGAGACTCTGGGTGCGGAGGATACGGAAACGTATG
Organism: Patella pellucida; assembly: GCA_917208275.1. Classification (NCBI taxonomy): domain Eukaryota; kingdom Metazoa; phylum Mollusca; class Gastropoda; family Patellidae; genus Patella; species Patella pellucida. The sequence goes on along the minus strand of OU795041.1, from coordinate 32,034,269 downwards.
CCACGAACGTAACCAGTGCCATAATAGAGGCCGCCGCGGCCTCTATACTTAAGTCAGGAAGTAAATCTGTCAAGTCACGAAAACCCTGGTGGTCCGAATCTTGTCAAGTTGCAGTAAGGGAACGTCGCAAGCGGTTACGAATATGCCAACGCCACCTCTCCCCGACCTCCTGGGATGCTTACCTGCGGGCTAAGTACGAGGCAAGAGACGTCATTAAACAATGCCAATCCCATCACTGGCACACCTACTGTGAGTCCCTGAACGAAAATTCAAACTATAAAGAGGTGTGGCAGAAGATAAATGCTATGAATGGAAAGACTAGAGCTTCTTGCCCACCGACTCTCTGTTACAAAGCAGAAGTGGCCCAGAACTGTGACGAAAAGGTCGAACTGCTGGCAAAAACCTTTGCTGCTGCTAGCAGCAATAGCAACATTACGCCTGAATTCAGCATAAGGAAGAGAAACTTCGATCCACAAATAGTAAAGTTTAAGCCGAAAGGCGGAGAACTTGTGGGGTGGTCAACTCTGAACACCCCCTTTTCCCTGAGAGAATATATTAAAGCCCTGTCCTCTAAAAAGGACAGTGCTTCAGGGCCGGATCAGGTCAAGTACTCTATGCTGAAGAATCTACCTGACAATGCCGCCTTAGTCGTCCTTGACCTCTTTAACCAATCTTGGCGCACGAGTGAGATCCCACGTCTATGGCGTACGGCGACAGTGATTCCCATTCCCAAAGTGGGAAAAAATCTGAGGTCCACGGAGTCTTACCGCCCGGTAAGCCTCACCTCTACGCTGTGTAAAACTCTTGAAACCCTGGTGAACGATAGGTTAACTTACTACCTAGAGAGTAACCAGCTGCTAGACATTAACCAGAGCGGTTTTCGCCGAGGCCGCTCTACCTTCGATCACATTGTCAGGCTTCAGCATGCCATGATGACGGCCATGAGAGGAGGACAATACCTCTGCGTCATCTTTGTTGACCTGTCAAAGGCTTTCGATCTAGTCTGGACAGAAGGACTGCTTCACAAGCTGTCCTTGGTTGGAGTGCATGGCAGCATGCTCAATTGGATCAAGAGTTGTGTCTCGGACAGACAAATCAGGGTCGCAATCGGTAATTACCTAAGTAAGGAGACCGGATTAGATAACGAAAATCCCCCAGGGATCCGTTATAAGCCCAACTCTGTTCAATATTATGGTAAACGACATTAAAGATTACCTCGGCAAAGGTATATCTCTTGCTACGTTCGCGGATGATAGTACCCTCTGGACTAAGGGCAACCTTTATTCACTGGTACAGGAACGTATGCAAGGAGCCTTGGACGGTTTTACCAATTGGGCAAATGATTGGGGCTTCCAGATCTCGTCTCCAAAAACGGTAGGAATGTTAGTTTGCAGGGATCCCGAGGTCTCTCGGGTGTCCCTGCAGCTCAACGGTCGGCCAATTGAATTCAAAGACGAAACCAAGTTCCTTGGCGTAATCTTTGATAGGAAAGTGACATGGATACCACATATCAAGAGTGTAGTAAGTCGAACCCAACGTTCTCTGAATCTTATGAGGAGAACCACGGGACAGGAATGGGGCGCAAACCGATCTGCCCTCATGATGATCTACCGCAGCCTAATACGTCCTGTACTAGACTACGGATGCATGGCCTTCTTAAATGCAAAACCCGGCACACTCAAATCGCTTGACACCATCCAGTATAAGGCCCTCTGCGTTGCCACAGGCTGTGGCATGGGAGTCAAGCGCGAGTCGTTACTACAGGAAGTAGGTGAACTCCCTCTGTCACTACGAAGGAAACAGTTGACCCTAGGACATTGGGCTAAACTAACCCGATTGGGAAAAAGGTGTCCTGCCTCCCAAGAGATCTCAAAGTTTAGAGCATCTAAGGACGACACCAAAAAGTCGTACGGTCAGGCAGTTGGCAAAATGGTCAGAGATTATGGCCTCGATAAGTTCATCATACACGGTGTAGAGGATACGTGTAGGGCACCTTGGACCCTTCCAGTACCCCCGGTCGATACCTCCCTCGTACTGAAGGTGGATAAAGGGAACAACCCACAGGCGGCCAAATTTCTCTCGCTAGCTCACATCGAAGATAACTGGTCTAATTGGACTCACATATACACGGACGGATCGCACAACCCCGAAAACGGTACGACGGGCTTCGGGATTTACACCCCGGGGAAGGAGTTACAGGTAGCAAATAGACTGCCAAACATGTGCTCTGTGTACACCTCGGAAATGTACGCGATCAAGGAAGCCGTAGTGTGGATATCCAGCCAAAGGAAATCTAAATATGCCGTCCTCAGCGACTCTCTAAGTAGCCTAGAATCTATAAGGAACCAGAGGTCGGACGCCCGTCCCGAACTGCTGACCCAGATATATCAGGCTTACGAGGTGGCTTTGGCAAAAGGCAGCCAGATAGTACTCACGTGGGTCCCTTCGCATGTGGACCTAAGGGGGAACGAAGAGGCGGACAGACTCGCCCTTAAGGGGTCACAGCTGGATGAACCTAGTGTCGATCTTCCTTATAGCTTGTACGAAGTCAAAAGTATGGTTGGGCTCCGCGTCAGATCTGAATGGGAGAATTCCCTCGTGGAACTCAACACATACAGATTCAGAAGTAATGAATCCTTAATCGCCAAGTTTGTTGTCAACCATCCCCGCAGGAGAATCTTCCGGCTGATAACAAAGCTGAAGGTAAAAGAGACGTTAAGACATCGTACCTACAAGCCTATAAGGTGCAGTTGTGGCACGGACGTTTCGCCAGCACATATTCTAGTCGACTGCGATCGCTTCACAGCCGAGCGGAAACCTCTCACGGATAAACTGAGCACCCTTAACATGGTCCTTAGTGTTCCTAACTTACTCTATCCAAGAGTGAGCAAACACGAGATCTTTGAGTTAATCTATGATTTCGTGTGTGAGATAGGTATCCATGACATGATTGTGTGACCCCATTGAAACGAATAGAGTGTTCTACTCAGTAACGACTCGAGGCCCATCCTCGAAACCCAACGGACGGGATCCATAAGTGATCATCCTGAGGGACAACGGGAGACGGACCCCCCAACGTGGAGGGAGGTCATACACCAAAAAAGAGTGTTCTACTCTGTGAAGATTTGGGGGCTTACCCCAGGACCGAACGGCCGGGTTCCATAAGTGATCACCCGAGGGATATCGGGAGACGGACCACCCTACGTGAAGGGAGGTCTTACACCATGGGACCGTTTTAACACTTGGCTGGAGAATGATAATTTATTTGCTGCTGGTACTACCTGGATCGGTAATGACAACTACCTTATTACTTAGTTTCCAATGAGATAGGTCAGGAAGTGAGCCCATTGGGCCTCTTAACCACCCAACCATCTCTTATTTTGAAAGGGGCCGACACGGGCTGGGCCCTCGGGCCCCCCGTACTGACAGGCCCATCTACCCATGTATCCTGGCATTATGGCAAAGCGGGCAAGATTAACGCCCGCTCGCCACCACTTTTCTCCAACCATACCCGGACGCTTCATTTGGATGAAACCTTGGGCGCTCCCTGCAGAGACACCATGTCTCGTTTAGATTACGCCGGACCTGGCCTCACATGTGGCCGCCTCTGGCAAGTTTCCTTAGGAAACAATTGTCTACGATATCACCCTAGGTGGAAGTGGACGTTAAACCCCCTCAGAAGAAGAAGAACAAATGGTTATTCCAAAATGGCGAACGCTCTGGTTAACTTTAAATACATTGCTAATACTAAAGTTGGTCAGAATTTAGTGTTGGATGTTTTTAAATTCAGAGTAATACTATCATATACTGGGAATGTTGCAAAAAGTACTGTACAGCTAGGGTTGCCATTCGCGATGGTATTCTAGCATCTCCTCTTCCTCAACATTATCACCCTTCAGAGAAGGACACGATAGCAGTCCTAGAGGTTGTAGAGCAGATGCAGGCCAGAGTCAGAGCTGACTGCAGAGCTATACAATTTATATATCTATTTTTATTTAGTTAATATATGTATCTGTTCATTATATATCAATACTTGTTATATATCAAACTTTATAAATATTTATACTATAAAAAGGTATTTATTTACTATGTTGAAGTGTCACAAACTTATTACAGACTATACTTTAAATCCCCTTAAACCCCTGTTGTTGTTTAATCAGTCATGGCCTAGTGGACCTTGACTCTAAACAATAGATGTGGGGAAAGTAAGACGTCCCCGTGGGTAGATTGGTTATGACAATCACAATATAGGGTGAAAGATTCTAAAAATAAACACCGAAACATTATTATAGACTCGCCAATTAAGCAGTGCAACATATATATATATAAACTAAAAATAAGCCTATTTTCGGAAAACATAAATAAAGTGATAAGCAAAATAACATTAAACGAATCGCAGGACCAGATATCTTGAAAGATTTATGAGATATGACCCGGAAACGAAATTGTACACCAAAATCTAAGTCAAATTTGTTTTCATAGAAACACACAAAATATCAATCCGAGATATCCCTAAACAGCACAACTACTGTAATTGGTAGATGTTTGAAATATGAATAGTTGTGGATTTGAAGGCTTATATGTGTATTTACATCTGCAATATATATAATGGACCCACAAAATACAAAGACATTACTATGCTGATCTATCCTTATATACATGTAGTGTGTACAGCTAAACTTTTTGTGACATCGAATATTTGCTCAAAAAAATATACCATAGTTACATTCACATTGCACTTTAAATTAGTATAGACTTTTATAGCAAGAAATATTTCAGACATTTAGTGAGAAACTTCACCAGATACATGTAACCGATGTATGGAATTCCACTTTAATATTCATGAACCAATTGATAAATGTGGCGAAATGTGAAAATATATTATATGAATAAATCTCTAGTGTCCCAAAATATATTTTGAAAATTGCAATCTGTGTTTAAAAGTTACAAAAAATAGTCAGGTCAAGATACAGTTTAACCCCCAATAATTGCAACAAAAGGTTTTTTAACTGATTCTTGCAGGGTTTAGTGTACTTTATAACATACTAAAAGTTTACCAAAGAAGGACCCCCGGAAAAATGCGTTTTTTTTCAAGATGGCGTCAAAAATGACCACCGAAACGTCTTAAAATGATCATAACTATGGAACTATCAACACAAATTTGATGATCTTGGTGTCTTTCCCTAGGGTTTTGACGGTAAAGACCACATTAAGATCATTAAAAATGATGTTGGCCTATTATGTCAAAAATGGCGGCCAACTTCTCCAAATGACCGCAAGTTCATAATTATTGACTCAAATTTGAAGATCTTTATGTCTATCCAAAGCTTTTGAAGACAAGGAACACATTAAGATTAATTTGGATATCACTGAGCTGTTGACTCATTATGAAATTTAATTCATGACCTTCAGCTGTCCACTATCATAGAATAATTTGAGAGCGTTCAGTTTTGTGTGTCCCCTTCCTCCTCAGTATCGACCTCTTGGGTGATGTTTGAATTGTCACAGATTTGCTAATCGACCTTCTTCATTATTCCAGAACAGACAATGAAATCATCTACTTCCGTTCAAACAAGCAGTCAAAACAACATAAAGTTATGACATTAATCTGTTGAAAGAGACATTAGAAGACGTTGTGTGCAACAATTTGGTCTTTGTACATGTCTACCCAGGCTGTGATTCAACTTCAAGGATTTTAGGCATCAGTAAAAAGTCCGCCTACCGGATATTAGTGAAATCTGATCCTTTCATGAAGTCCTGTGCTAGTGCATTCACACTTCAAAACAAATCTCAAGAGGACATATCCGATCTTGTCAAAGACATGATGGTTGATGTATTTTGGTGGCAATCGAATGATACGCTATCATAACTGTGTCATATCATTTCCACAAAGAAAGTGCCAACTGCTAAAGCATCTGTCATTTTTAAGCGGTATCTGTCATTTCTATCCCCCAACATATCATGCAACAAGATTTCAGAGCCAACGTGTGCACTTTCAAATTATGGTATATACGGGGATGGCAAATGAAAGTGACCTAACTGAATAGGGATGGAAACAGGGTAACGACCAGTTATTTTAATTTATGACGTCTAAAAATGCTCTGTCTGGCGAACTCATGAAAATAATTCATTGCAACTGTTCGGCGGGGGGGGGGGGTACAAATTTCATTCGATGCAGCTCAAGACGCTATGGACTCACCTACACTACTGTATGTGTCCCCTGTCAAACTGAAAATTGTGACAATTCAATCAACACTCAATAGGTCGGTACTTAGGTAGAACATGACGGTCAAAACTGAACGCTCTGAAACTTATTCTATGGACAGGGGTGTTTGTGCATTAGGTGATTGTAGACGGCTGAACGTCATAAATTCAGTGACAGCCAAGTTTTCTTAACATGTTCCTTGCCCCCAAAAAACCTGGGGATAGGCATCAAGATGATTAAATTTGGTTCAATAGTTATGGACTTGCGGTCATTTGAAGGTGTTGGCGGCCATTTTCGACATAGAAGGTCAACATTATTTTTAATGACCTTAATGAGTTCTTTGTCCCCCAAAACATAGGAATAGATGGTGATAAGGTATTTTTGAGGCAGGACTTCCTAGTTATTGGAAAAAGAACATTTACATATGATCTTACCGAAGGTTGTATTGTTTCGTATGAGAAGGATCCCATCTGGGACTGGATGAAAGACATATAACGGTTAGGCCAAGGCCAATATTGATGTGACAATGTAAATACGTTAATCAATGTGTTATCTTGGAATGTGAATGGACTTAGAAAACACATTAACTCTGAATTTATTAATTTTATTAGTTCTTTTGAAATTATAGCTTTGTTTGAAACATTGTGTAAAAGTGGGGAAGAATGTGCTGACTTATTGAAAAAATATGAGCATTTTTCAGTAGTGAGAAAATATCGGGGTAGGGGGGGGGGGGGTATCAGGTGGCATTAGCGTCTATGTTAGAAATAATATTAGTCATTATTTACAAAGAATTCGAAACAATGATGAGAATGGTATTCACTTTTTATGTTTGTTAAAGATACGGTAATATGTTTTGTTTATATACCTCCATGTAGATCTAAGTGTTATGAGATGCTCTCTGAATCAGATGGAATAATAAGTTTAGAATCCAATTTGAATGAAATATCACTTGAATATGTAGATGTGCAATTTATAATTTCTGGTGATTTTAATGCGCGTGTTGGCACTGAACAAGATTATATTTTTTGTGATAATACAGATTATATAGAGACTGAATATGATAATGACTATTTTGATATTGGGCGTACCTCAAAAGATACTGTTGTAAATGGTTTTGGTAAATCTCTGCTTGCACTTTGCAGAAACCTCAATATTCATATGCTAAATGACAGATCATTCGACAAATCTGGTGAATTTACATTTATGTCTCACTTAGGCAAAAGTGTTATTGACTATATCCTGGTGTCTTCAAGTTTATACAAGCAAGTTATGGATTTTGCGGTTCTTGATAATGAAGTGTTGTATACAAACTATAAATGGGTATGATGAACTTCATAAAAAAAAATGCAGGTTACCAGGTGGAAGAGACTGAAATGGAAACCTGATAGTGCTCAAATCTTTCATGAGATTTTAGATAACAGTTTAAATACCAATTTTTTTCAGTGTTTTGTAGATTATCTGAAGAGTGATAAGATAAACGATGCGGTCAATAGATTATCAGATACCATTTCCAGTGCTGCTCAGGATAGTGGTATGGCTTGTTGTCAAATATTTCATTCAAGTGATAAAACAGAGCAACCAACTTGGTGGGATGATGAATGTGGAACTAAGAAGATCGAGAAGTATGAAAAGTTAAAGGTATGGAGGAGGACAAAATTTAATGAGGTTGACGATCAGGTAGCTTATAACCGGGCCAGGAACCAATTTAAGGCAGCCTGTAAGAGAAAGAGAGACTGTTGTGAACTTCGTGACATATCAAAAATACTACCAATCCAGTTCTCTGGCTCACTTGAGTTATGGAAAGGCTTGAAGATAGCTTCAAAGGGTAATAATAAAGTGAGTAGTTCTGTCTCACAAGATGAGTGGTATACACATTTCCAAATACTCTTGAATGATACGAAGTAAAATGTTGATGCTGCTTTCGATGAACAGGTCTTAAATTTTTTGAATGAGAAAGAATCTGAGATTCACGAAGATGCTGAACCAGAGCTCCTGGATGAGATGATTAAAGTAAGGGAGATAACTGAGGCTATTAACGACCTTCCGAATGGAAAGGCGCCTGGACCAGATGGTATCCTTAATGAGCATCTACGACAATCGCTTGTCAAGTTGCTCCCTTTTTTAGTAGAGCTCTACAATACAGTTTTACAGACCGAATATATCCAGAAGCTTGTAGTCGAGCCATTATTATTCCACTGCACAAGCAAGGAGATAAAAGTGATCCGCATAACTTCAGAGGAATATCACTTTCGTCAGTTATGGGGAAACTATTTACAAAAATCCTGAATAACCGCTTGATTAGGTGGTGTGAGCGCGAAGGAAAGTTGTACGAGGAGCAAATCGGATATAGAAGGGGGTATAGTACAGCGGATAATATTTTCACTTTGCATTCTCTGATTCAGAAGTATCTATCCCGCTCTAAAGGTCGTTTTTATTGTTATTTGTAGACTTTTCCAAAGCATTTGATAGCGTGCAGCATCACCTTTTGAGATATGTGTTGTTCAAAAATAATATTAATGTTAAATTCCTTAGGGTTATCTCATCAATGTATAGTCAGTTAAAATCATGTGTACAGACAGATAGATTATCATTATCAGAATATTTTGATTGTTCAGTTGGCACAAGACAAGGCTGTATGATAAGCCCTCTGTTGTTTACCCTATTTTTAAATGAGTTATTAGAAATGTTAAAGACTGATAAATGTGAAGGTATATATGTAAATGAGCTGGTATCAAACATTTCATCTTTATTTTATGCTGATGACATAGCAGCAGTTGGGGACAGTGTAGGTAGATTACAAAAGCAAGTAGACTGCATAAGTAAATTTTGTCTCCGCTTTGGAATGAAAATTAACATGGCAAAAACTAAGGTGATTGTTTTCGGGCGTGGTGGGGTTCTTAAGAGCTATGAGAAGTGGTTCTATGCAGGCGAAGAAATCGAGACAGTATCAGCATATAAATATCTAGGTATTCTATTTACTCCTAAACTAATATGGGGTAAATCCTGTAACAACTTATCCCAGCAGGGAGAAAAAGCCATGAATATTTTGTATAAGTTTTGTTGTAAAAATAACATTAATGTAAAGGACTCTCTATATCTGTTTGACAGAATGGTTACACCAATATTAAGCTACGGTTCAGAAATCTGGGGTTACACAGATTATAAATGTCTGGAATCAGTAAATTTAAAATTTTGTAAGAGAATGTTATCAGTTAGTTCTACAACAGGAAATGCTGCCGTTAACGGCGAGTTAGGTAGACTACCACTTAATGTGTTGTTTAAGCTTAATTTAATTAAGTATTGGCATAAAATTTTGAAAATGCCAGAGCATAGATATCCAAAAGCGTGTTATAAAATGCTTTTTGATCTGCATTTGGCTGGTAGGATAACCTGGGCAACTCACGTTATAACTATTCTAGATAACCTAGGGTGTCAATGACGTACCAATGTCAGATATTTGGCAACAAGAGTGGCATGAAAATTTAAATTCAAACGAAAAATTGATTTTGTACAAGCAATTTAAGACAACTTTAAACTGTGAAACCTATTTGAATAATTTCTCAAGTAAAAACTTTAGAAATATCTTAGCACGATTTAGATGTGGGTGCCATAAATTAGCTATTGAAACTGGTTGATGGAATGGCTTAGTTAGAGATGAGAGAAGGTGTGAATATTGTTTCAATATTAATCAAATTATAATTGTTGAGGATGAAATTCATTTTACACTAGAATGTCCATTATATAAAACAGTAAGAGATAAACTTCTTGGTAAGGATCATCTTAGAATTAGTTCTATAGAAAATTATATAAAACTTATGACAAATGACGGCTTGGCTGATGTTATAGCAAGGTATTTATATAGAGCTATGAAAATAAGAGATGACTATTTAGGTGAAATTTGAATAATGTGTTAACATTAAATGTGTATTTATTTTCTCCAATATGTATTTATTTTATTTTACTTAAACTTATTTGTTATATATATATATATTTATGTCACATGTAATATGGGCTGTAGGCCTGCTACTGATATTAATAAAAAAAAAAACAAAAAAAAACAGAACATAGGAATAGACCAAAAAATCATCAAATTTGAGTTGATAGATTCATAATTATGATCATTAAAACGTTTTGATGGTCATAAAAATCCTTGTGGTCATCAAATGAAAACTGTTCATAAAAGTAAATACAGAGGCTTCTATATTGGTTATTATTATTAGTATGTTTGAGCAATGCTTCTTCACAGAATTTTTACACCTGAATTAACCAAAAAGCATTTTTTTTTATAAGTTATACTTAAATTAATTGGCAGTTCTCAGATTTTATATGTTACGACTTTACAGATGGGTTTATATAATCAAATCAAATCAAACTCAATGCGAAGAAAGTACCACTGAGTTCAGGTAGTTAGAATTTGCACAAGACTTAAAAAGGATTTTTAAAATTGTTCCTTGGTCTTTAGGCTTCAACCAGCAAATTATGGTATATACGGAGATGGCAAATGGAAGTGACCTAACTGAATAGGGATGGAAACAGGGTAACGAACAGTTATTTTAATTTATGACGTCTAAAAATGCTCTGTCTGGCGAACTCATGAAAATAATTCATTGCAACTGTTCGGCGGGGGGGGGGGGGTACAATTTTCTTTCGATGCAGCTCAAGACGCTATGGACTCACCTACACTACTGTATGTGTCCCCTGTCAAACTGCAAATTGTGACAATTCAATCAACACTCAATAGGTCGGTACTTACGTGGAACATGACGGTCAAAACTGAACGCTCTGAAACTTAATCTGGACAGGGGTGTTTGTGCATTAGGTGATAGTGGACGGCTGGACGTCATAAATTCAGTGACAGCCAAAGTTGTCTTAACATGTTCCTTGCCCCTGAAAACCTGGGGATAGGCATCAAGATGATCAAATTTGGTTCAATAGTTATGGACTTGCGGTCATTTGAAGGTGTTGGCGGCCATTTTTGACATAGAAGGTCAACATCATTTTTAATTACCTTAATGAGTTCTTTGTCCCCCAAAACATAGGAATAGACTAAAAAATCATCAAATTTGAGTTGATAGATTCATAATTATGATCATTAAAACGTTTTGATGGTCATAAAAATCCTTCTGGTCATCAAATGAAAACTGTTCATAAAAGTAAATACAGAGGCTTCTATATTGGTTATTATTATTAGTATGTTTGAGCAATGCTTCTTCACAGAATTTTTACACCTGAATTAACAAAAAAGCAGTTTTTTTTATAAGTTATACCTAAATTAATTGGCAGTTCTCAGATTTTATAGGTTACGACTTTACAGATGGGTTTAAATAATCAAATCAAATCAAACTCAATGCGAAGAAAGTACCACTGAGTTCAGGTAGTTAGAATTTGCACAAGACTTAAAAGGATTTTTAAAAGAGTTCCTTGGTCTTTAGGCTTCAACCAGCACAATTTTCTCCAAAAGGCCTAATTTATGTACAAATCCACCCCTATCATGACACCAATCTATTGAAGCCTATAACTACCATTCATAATTTCTACTTTTCGCCCCTTCAAAACCTGAGAGTCGAAAATAAGATATTAGGAAAAAACGCGAGGCGCCAAGACGGTATACAAGCCAAAATCAATTCGAAAATAGGAAATTAAGAAATAACACACAGTATTTTGACTTTTATACCGTCTGTATTTCGACATAGTCATATTTTTTGTAAACACGAAAGTCGAAAATTAGGAAAAAACGAATTATTTCTTAATTTCCTATTTTCTACTTTCGTCACATTTAAATACGCACAATCCAGTTAACAAAAATGTCTGTGTGATAGACATATTATTTAACAATACTTATATGTAATCCCTATATACATTCAACATATTTATTTATTATTTAAAAATAATAACCATTCTGTGAAAATATTACAGAAACGTTTATCCATTTTATACAAAACTTGCCTGTGTGATAAACCCTAGTAATGATGGTGAGTATTTTATAATTATATTAATATCTCGATCAAGCTTAGATTGTAGGTTTTATAATATTATTACTGACGGCTGCATATTTTTAAATAATAAATAAATATGTTGAATGTATATAGGGATTACATTCAAGTATTGTTAACATTGTCTAATCACACAGACATATTTGTTAACGGGAATTGTGCGTATTCAAATGTGACATGGAAGGGAAAGACTACAAGAACTTCCGAGACAAAGGTCGAAAATTAAGGAATAACTCGTTTTTTTCCTAATTTCGACTATCGTGTTTTGAAGGCGCGAAAAGTAGAAATTATAAATCTGCTTCCAAACCAATCTGATGTGGTTCTTCTCGCAAAGAAATAATATTCCAAATTCCACTGATATTTTGCTGCACATTAGGCCTATTTTTCAATTGGATAAAATTATTTAAATTTAAAAACAAAATATTTAGCTACTGAGCTAGATCTATATCTAATTATTTAGCCCTTTTAATTTATTCCAAACTTGGTAAAATAAGAAGTAGGCCTACCAATAAGGGTGCTCACTTAAATCTATTACTTGGAATTTGGAAACACTTTTTAAAGTTCAGTGGTTTTAAAAGTGAATGAATGTGTATATGACTATTCACAAGTCAAAAGACAATCCGTAATATATTATCCGTGTATAAATACAGTAAACAATAGTGTTTGGTATTTCCATAAGCGTAAGCCGCTCGATGTGACAGCCGAATCCAAGCACTGTTTTTGTGGTAATTGTCCCCGGTATTAACCAGGGCATGACATTATTTTTTTCAACCGCTTGATTTATATTTTCTCAAATAAATAGAACGATGACTAGATTGTACAAATTATAGGCCCAACTAATGATAATGTCTTTTCAACATACCTGCTTAAGCTTACCAACGGAGTTTTATCGTACTGGCAGACGGCAGTCAGTCGATCGTCGCTTCGTCATTTTTACAGCTAATAAATCTCCACAACTGTCCCTCTTGCATAATTTATGACGTTGTTTTTCATATAAATAGTAACTGGTGAGCGAAATCACAACATTTTTTGGATGCATAAATATTTAACCCAATTCACTCGCTTTGCTTTCAACATTATCAGGCTAACAAAATCGCGTGATATTGACAGATGTCACCGGAAGTTTAATTTCCCGTAAAATCTCGCAATTTTGCGGGATTTACTTATCGGTCCTGTCACAACCTTGATATACCATATTTTGTTACGCAATTCGAGTACAAGCGGTGGCCATTTTGTCTGGCTATTTGGTCGGATTTTCACGAAATTTGAACTCAGCCTTAATTATGGTGTAACGGTGGTATAATCAAATGATTTTATAAATCGGGTAATAATTGTGAACTTCAGAGGGACCACAAGCTTAAATGGTGATTTTGTGTGTTATCAGGAGCCATAATTCAGGAAGCTAAGCTGCGATATGCGCAAATATCTAAAGGGACTAAGATCTTAAGGTTAAAAACATGCATTTAAACTTTCATCTAGATCAGATTAAAATTGTGACCTCTACATGATCCACAACCTTGATATGCCAAATTTTTTTTTACACTATTCGCGTACAACCTTTTGTCCGTCAGTTTTGGTCGGATTTTCACGAAATTTAAACTCAACCTTCATTACGGTGTAACGGTGATATAATCAAACGTTTTTTTTTTTAAATCGAATAATAATTGTGACCTCCAGGGAGACCACAAGCTAAAAATAACGATTCTTCGTATAATCAGGGCCCATAATTCAAGAAGTTACAATCCGATATGCGCATATATCGAAATGAACAAAGATCTTTGGCTTATGATCATGCATTGTTTCATCAAATTCGGTTAAAAAATGTGACCTCTACAGTGTTCACAAGCATAACATGTGATTTTTCGTACAATCAGGGGCCATAATCCATAAAGTTACGGTCCGATACATGCCAATATCGAAAGGAATCGAGTTTTTTTGATGATCAGCCTAATTTCAAGTTTTATTGAAATCCGATAAAAATTTGGACCTGTAGTGTGTTCACAAACAAATGGGACGGACGGACAGGGGCGACGACAAAATACGTCCACATGAAAATGTGGGCGTATAAAAACATTAGGTGGACTATATTTCCATGTAAATTTCCCCAGCGGTGCCATCATCCGGATTCTAAATTTACACATATTGAAGACATACAACCCATCGAAATCCAATATTTTAATATATATTACACTCATTTTTTGGAAACTTTATGAATTTCCGACAAAATGAGCCTCCGTTTTGAATTAGGCCTTACAGCGGAATTAGCCGTCACTTTTAGGAGGAATACCCACACCAATTGGAATCAGTGCGTCGAATTCTTATAGAAACAACCTTCAAACCGAGGTCAGTGAGAATCTGCCATGAATTCTACCGCAAATAATAACCAGAAAATGACCAATGGTGACCATCTTGAATATTTTTAAAAATTTCTCCAAGGGTTTTAAAATGAATTTCAAACTAGTAAAATGAATAAGTTAAGGAAATAAGTTAAGTTAAGGAAATAAGTTAAGTTAAGGAAATAAGTTAAGGAAATAAATGACCAATGGTGGCCATCTTGAATATTTAAATTTCTCCAAGGGTTTTAAAATGAATTTCAAACTAGTAAAATGAATAAGTTAAGGAAATAAGTTAAGTTAAGGAAATAAGTTAAGGAAATAAATGAAGTTTTAAAAAATGGACGATCACAAGGTTATTATAATATGTCACAAAAAGAGGGAATGGGCCACACGTTAGATGTGTAGTTTGGGGACATATCCATATTGAGCTGGTGTCGCATAGAACTGCATAATGCTACGTAGTAGATACGATAATAGTTAAGTAACTAAGAGTTAGGTTTTTAATGGTACTGAATTAGAGGTTGTGAATGAATTTATATATCTAGGTATTTTACTTCTAGGTATTTAACGGTAAATTCCTGACTACACAGAAAAATACATTGAGGTTTTGAAATAAATGTTGATCACATTAAATTTATTTCAAGATGCTGTTATTTTTTAATTTAGAAAGCAACGAATTAATAAAAACATTTAAGATGTTGATAGGGAGTATCTGTATGGAAATTTGAAAACGGGGTATGGCTGTCTAATCTGATACCAGCGAGTTAATTAGGGTACACAAAAATTCTGTATAGCCTAACGTTGAAAAGTATAGGTCTATTGTGTACAATGTTATCATAAATTTCGGTTAATGGTTGATTATTATTCCAACCAGAAATATAATAAATTCAGGCTTTGAAATAAATGTTGACCACATTAAACTTATTTCAAGATGCTGTTTTCTTCGAATTAAGAATGCAATGAATTATTAAACACATTTAAGATGTTAATAGGGAGTATCTGTATGTAAATTTGAAAACGGGATGTGGCTGTCTAATCTGATATCAGCGAGTTAATTAGGGTACACAAACGTTTTGTATAGCCTAACGTTGCGAGGTATTGGTCTATTTAGACACACAATGTTGAATGACAGCGTGTGCTTGATTATCTCCTACTATGCGGTGACAATTTCGAACTTATGAGTTATTTCTGTTCTGGAATATGTACTGACCATTCACCATTGTGCTTTAACATTATTGTAACAATATATAGTAATCATGAGGAAAGTGGAGCGAAAGATCAATTTTAAATGGGACCTTGCAGCGTCCTTGAACCTTATTTCATCTATGTGTCATGTCACTGAGCAAACTTAAAATGGTATTGACCAGGCTGTTGATAACTTTTCAAAATCTCTTAATGTGATAATCTCACCGTATTACAAGTAAACCAATTTATACACGTAAGGTGAATTCAATTCGCATTAAGAGCCCAGATAAACCATGGTTTAATGATCTGTGTAAAGATAAATACAAATCATATAAATTAGTCTTAAAATCATTTAAATAAGAATAAATCGGTTACGAATCGAATAAATCTCTCACGATGTCGACTTGATTATAAAAATTATGAAATTAAAGTAAAGAATATTTACAAAACCCTGTAATATTGAATTAGAAGAATTTTGTGAGCATTTTTCTAAGGCTTCCCAACCCTTTGATGGTTTCCAAATGATTATCTCTCATTGTATATAAATGTTTGTCTTTGTTCCATATTTTGTATATATATCTTTATTGTACTATGGTTGTCATTCTTTGCTTGATAAAGACGAGAGAACCCTCGTCGAAACGTCGCTGAAATAAACTCTTTAAGTAACTTGTATTCCATATAATTGTGTCATGTGTTATCATCACATGACTCGGAACGTAACCAGGAAATTGACGAATACCCATGATATTTATTTCCCTCATCACTATAATGAGGATTTAGATTTCCCAATCAAAACTGATAAAAATTTTAAGACTATGAAAAAAACTTAAAGCGAAAAAGGCTTGTGAGTTTGACCAGATCTTTAATGCGGTGTTTATACTTTATTTATCAAAACTAATTCCATGTTTGCTAATATTATTTAATAATATTTTAGAGTCTGGAATATACCCAACGTCAAGGTGTATAGGAAATATTGTTACCGTATTTAAACGTGGAAATGTCAATAACCCAGAATGTTACAGAGGAATCACTTTAGTAAGTTGTATGGGGAAGCTCTTCACTACAATTTTCAATAATAGACTTCTAGCTTTTGACAAGATAAATTACTTAATACCACACTCACAATTTAGCTTCAAAAGGGTTTGAGTACGACTGATGCCATTTGTATCTTTCAATCATTAATAAATAGAACACTAAAAAACAAAAAACGGCTGTATTGCTACTTTATCGACTATAGTAAAGCTTTTGACTTAATCAATCGATCATATTTATGGTACAAATTAATTAATTCAGGTATTGATGACAAGCTTTTAAAATTGGTTAGTTCTCTATACAATAAAGTGATATTTTCTGTAAAATTAAATGGTAGTTTATCCGAACTATTTTCAAGTAGTGCTGGTTTGTTTCAGGGTGAAATATTATCACCTTTATTGTTTTCATTATATATTAGTGATGTTGAATCTCATTTTGAATCTAGTAATTGTCTACCACTTACATTATCTTACATTAATCTATTTTTAATAATGTATGCTGATGATAAAGAGATTGCAGGAGTTGTTAGATTCACGTGTTGTATATACTAATAAATCGGATTTAACGGTAAATATTAGTAAAATTAAGTTATTATTGTTAGAAATTGTGGCAAAATAATGAGTAAAGAAAAATGGAAATTTAATGGTACTGAATTAGAGGTTGTGAAAGAATTTATATATCTAGGTATTTTACTTTTAGGTATTTAACGGTAAATTCCTGACTACACAGAAAAAATTAGCATTGCAAGGAAGAAAGGCAATGTTCTCAGTTATTAAAACTTACAGGGATAATTATTTTAATGTCAAAACTTCATTGTATGTCTTTGATACTTATGTTTGTATCGTTCTTAATTATGGTGCTGAAATATGGGGGGTTTCATAAAGCACCTGAGATTGATAAACTGCATTTTTATTACATAAAATTAATTTTAGGTGTTAAACAATCCACGAATCACGACATGCTATTATTTGAATTGGGTAGATATCCTTTACAGATTTTAAGGAAAATTAGAATTTTTAAATATTATCATAGTGGATATTTTGCCGGATACGGTTTCAAATTTTTATGACTATTTTTACCGTGAATTCTCTTGCACATGCGCAGTTCTCTGATCCGTTCGACATGCGCAGTTATGCGTTTCTTGATATATTCCACAAGAACGGTAACTTCGTCTTTCAAGTTTGGCGCAGAAGCGCGGTTTTACGGGAAAAACGTAAACCACTGAGAGTCTTAGTACTTAAATTAAAAACCAAAATCCACAGAAATGAGCCCTTGACCGAAATAGAATAATATTCTAAATGCTTTTCTACAATTTACATTTATTATTTTATTATCTTTTAAAACTAATTCTCTGGGTTCTACCGTAGAAATCCAAGTATGGCTATTTCGTTCGTTTATAAGAAACGGAGAAAGTAGTAATGTTAGACACAGAACGAATGGTGGTTAGGGATTGGGTTAGGTTTTGGGGTAGGACTAGGGACATGGGTTAGGGTTAGGGTTAGGCATCATTGCCAAAGCGAAAACAGCTGATCAGAGAACTGCGCATCTGCAAGAGAATTCACGGTAAAATAGTCATAAAAATGTGAAACCGTATCCGGCAAAATATCCACTGCGAAATATTATACTAAACTCTTTTTTTTTACTGAAAATGACTTACTTAGATGTTGTTTAACTGAAATGTTAAATAATGATTATACGTGGATTTGTAACTTTAAAAGGGAATTAGATTGTTTAGGATTGGGGCATGCGGCAAAATGTTGACAAACATTCAGTGTTCATTTTTAACAAGAGAATATTTGATATTTTTAAACAGTCTTTTTATAGCAATATCTGCCAGTCTTCTAAAGGTATCTATTATCAACATAATGGATTAAATTTTACACTAGTCACATAATTGTTCTCACCATACAGTTTCTGTAAACCATGTTTCTGGGCATTTCTCCAGATAGACTGTCGGGAATGGAACATACAACCTTTAAGGGAACAGTTAAATTCTAGACGAACTGCATTATGTGCTGCTACTTCGAAGTCTGTAGATGTTGGATTAGATTAATGAACTGGATTTCTCTTTCAGTATAAACTTTTATCATAAACAGTGTTCATCTTAATTAAGTATAATAATTAAACTGACATATGAACGAAAAATCAGACAGTGATTTATAGTTCACACATGTCAGGGGTTAAATTGAACTGTGCCTGCAATAATTAAAACAGAGTATAACTCACTAATCTAAAACTAATCCCTACTCCACTTTATTAGTAGGGTTAATCTGCTGGCAAAGTGAGAACAAACCACTGTCAGACCCTAATCTTACCAGGTTATCGTTTAAGGAGAATACTAATGAGTTTCAATGTTATTCATTACTGCAGGTGATTAGTACTAATTATTGCTATTTTTTATTAATGCGACAGATTAAGTTGTATTTGTTAATAGTTTATTCAGTTAAAAGTAACTCGAATTAAGGATTAATACAATGAAGTAAATACAATTTTAATTCTAAAGGAATGAATATGATTAAGTTAGATATAATTGTATCAAATTCATTATAAAACCAATGTTATAAATTAAGGGTAATGTAATTGTAATTGGTCTAATTAAGTAAGAACACTGGTCAATATCTTAACGCACAGCGACGCCGAATCAAACATTGGAATTCCAGTATGTAACGGGATATGAGGCTGAAGCGAATTTTGCAGTTCAAGTGTTTACGATCATCAAATTAGCCGTGCAAGAATCAGAACTGTGAATAGAATATAAAAATATGAAGTGAACTTATTGACATTGAAACTGTGTTTTTTCCGTTTATTTTAGAATTGTAATTGCCATATTTAGAGCTTTACAGTGCAGATATTGCA
Source organism: Patella pellucida (assembly GCA_917208275.1). Lineage (NCBI taxonomy): Eukaryota > Metazoa > Mollusca > Gastropoda > Patellidae > Patella > Patella pellucida. Next base: position 32,014,662 of record OU795041.1, on the reverse strand, counting down.
TTGAATGTAATGTATGTTAGATAACAACGTATTCTGTACAAAAGGATTGGTGTCGGCTGAGACCGAGGACGAAATACGCTCCATGGAACAGATGATTCCACATCAGCATTAAGAAATAACCAAGTGACATTAACTTTATCATGGGGTAGTCAAGAAGAATAACGCGAACTTGAGACCGAATAAATGGTATTGTCCTACAAGAAGTCTAGGACCAATGTTGTTCCAGTATAGTATACATATATGATCGAGAAGTATAGACAGAATAAATGGTATTGTTCTAAAAGAAGTCTAGGACCAATGTTGTTCCAGTATAGTAAAAATATATGATCGTGTGTGTTTTTATGGTTTACCGAGAACTAGTTTTATATCGTGTTAGATGGCTTATGTCGTGTGTGCTGTTTTTATTTCGTGTGTGATCTACCTTTATTATTGTGCCACCAAGTAGATGTCATACAGATGAAGCAAGTGTCCCGCCGGATTGAATTGTGTTATTGATTTTTAATTTTCAAATAAATAACTTAATGGTGAGGAAGGATGATGACAAAGTGATTTTGACGTGTAAACTCTCGATAACGTCTGTGAAGACACGATTTAAAAAAAACCCGTCTAATTATTCAATCATTTTTAATAAGCTACATATGAGCACTAGATATAACTTCAAAGAGAATTTGTTGGTGTATACCTTGACCCGACAATGACTTTCAGAGAATATGGGGATAATGCCCCTTCATTTTCCACCCTAAAGTGAGCCGAGGAATTTAAACGTAGCAGAGAGAGCCTTGACGGTGCCCTGCGACCTGGAAGGCCACCCATAGCAAACTTTAAAGAAAACATTACCCGGGTGCATGACATGGTGATGGCTGATCAACGATTGACCTCGAAGTTGTCTATGAAGAAAAAATGGCAAGGTCTTTTCACAGAGAGATAGGCTTTGAACTTTCCAGCCAGCCCTCATATAGTACTGGGTGATGATTGTTTTATTTCGACGTTTTCTTTTCGTCAGGACAAAAGAGTGTTACCCCTGTTGACAGATACAGATATCATGGGACCCACATCTTTCAGGTTCATATTAGGCCAGGTCCAGCGCGTGGTCATTTTGGTGTTACTAAGGATGATAGCAATATCTTTACATACCATTTCTAGTATTCTGTAACATTCAATAAGAATTGTAAATTTACTTACACCGGTGTAGCTAAAAACATAACCGAATCCCACTCTAGCATATACATCATCTGTCCTTTCAGATGCAGATTGTTAGCCGTGTCATTCTGGACGGAAATATCATCATCTGAAATAGATCAATGTAAAAGAAACTGAGAAGTCAATTGAGTTCAACATCTAGTAAAACGTTTCAAAATGCAATCAATTTGAAAGCGTATTATGGAACTTAACATATATGTTAAGCGTATCATTGAACTTAACATATATTGTCAGCTGAAGAATTGTAACAAAACAGAGTACAGACAGATTGTCAAAAATACTGTTATAACTAAATATTCCAACCAGCTTGGATTTTGTCTAAGACTCTTCGGAATCTACAGCCGTTATTTGAATAATAGTTAACAAGCCAACAGTGAGGTTGATGTGCCCGGCCGAAATTCCGTAATAAATCGATGACACATATTTATGACGCATTTTCAAACGTATTCAAAAAGCAAACTGGTTATCAATATGACTAAGTTTCATCACTCTCTATCAGATAGAATCAAAGCCAAAGAAACTGCCTGGTTCTGCTTAGCTTTAGCGAGAAAAGGTTAATCATTGAACTCGGTCAATATAAAGGATCGTTCGATAGCCCGTACAATGGACGATCTTACGACATTGCAATAGTAACAATTCGCTGGTCAGGCAATATATTATGAGACGCTGAAAATCTATTAGTTTTGTCGAAAACGGCATCTACGAGTTTTCTGAAACTTGTTTTTACGCAGAGTCCTATCGGTGGTCTATGGCGTGAATCCAAAGAAAAAAGCATTGGTAGTCCAAAAAGGGTCTCACTGTTTGAAAAACGTTGAAAAATCATTAATTTACTGATAATGCTAAATTGTTGTTTCTGAAACTTCTAGTACAGACGGTTAACTACCCAAACAACCTGTTAAAAGTATCCCGACAATGATCCAAAAACAGAAAGTAGTCATTTTTGAAAAAAAAAACAACCCTAAAAAGTAACAAATGGGGATCTTGCGGAAAATGGGATTACTACGCCATATTTCACCGAATCAACATAACTAAAGTGTTCTATAGCCCGAACAATGGACGATCTTACGATATCTATATATATTATCAGACGCTGAAAATCTAATATTTTCCTTCTTGGAGCCTATTCAGACGCTTTTATCTCGACAGCTTCTGTTATTTCCTTTCTTAACCTTATGTTACTTGAAGTCCCAACGGTGGTCTATGGTGTGAATCCAAATTAAAAAGCCTCATTATAGTATAAATGGCCCAAAAGGACCATAATCGCTGTTAAGCTGTTCTGCTCCTACTAATTATTTTCTAAATATCGTTAAATATCTTCTAATTTTCTTTTCTTTTTAAAACTGTGCAACGGATCTTTCTGAAACTTCTCGTACAGAAAGTTTAATTTCCACACCACTTGTTAAATCTATCCCGACAATGATCCGTAAACAAGAAGTAGAGATATTCGATATATTTTTTTTAAAAAAAGGTGCTCTTGCAAAATCGTGATTTCACCATCGGGTGTGACCGGGTCAAAACATCTATAGTGTCGTTTGGTAGCTCGATGAATGTGCTATTGTATGGCACACTTTCTGTCTGATTCGTGAAAGCCGGTTCAGTGCCGCCTGCAGGTCTAGTTATTATTATTATTATTTACCGCGGAACCTTATCTCTCAGACCCTGTAATAGATACCAATCTAAGATCCTATTTTCTATTGGGAAACCATGTGGTGGCTACTCCATCAACTTTTTTTGAAACTTTCGAGAAATGAAACCAGCGGCTGCCAGACGGGACACGCCAACATACAAGAGTTGGATAGAGAACAAGCTACAAATAATGTGATTTTCCCTACAATCAAGGGTCATATCTCATGAAGTTACAAATCGGTATGCGCAAATATCGAATGGAACCAAGATCTTTGGGTTATAAACATGCACTTTTGGATTGGATTAAAATTGTGACCTCTACCGAGTCCACAACGTTGATATACCATATTTTTAGACTATTCACGTACAATTTTGTCCGATAGTTACGGTGTAACGGTGATCTAATCAAACAGTTGTTTTTTTTAAAAGATAGTAAGCTGGCACTGCCAGGCAGGATACGCCCACATTTTCGAGAGATGGTTAGAGAACAAGCAAAATCGAAAGTGATTTCTCCTACAATCAAAGGCTATAATTCATTAAATTACAAATTGATATGCGCAAATATCGAAAAGAATCAAGATCTTTAGGTTATAAACATGCATTTCAAGTTTCATCAAAATCGAATTAAAATTGTGACCTATACTGGGTCCACAACCTTGATATACCCTATTTTAACACTATTAGCGTACAAACGGTGGCCATTTTGTCTGGCAATTATGGTCCGATTTTCCCGAAATTCAAATACAACCTTCCGTATGGTGTAACGGTGATAGAGTCAGGTTTTTTAAATCGGATAATAATCGTGACCCCCAGAGGGACCATAGGCGATTTTTCGGACAATCAGGGGCCATAATTCAGGAAGTTATGAATTGATATGTGAAAATAACGAAAGGAACAGTATTCGCGTACAAACGACAGCCATTTTGTATGGCAATTTTGTTCCGAATTTTCCCGAAATTCGAACTCAACATTCCTTAGGGTGTAACGGTGATATAATCAAACGATTTTTTAAGTCAGATAATAATTGTGACCTCCAGAAGGAACACAAGCTAAACAAAGACGATTTTGCGTATATTCAGGGGCCGTAATTCAGGAAGTTACGATCCGATATGCGCAGATATCGAAAGGAACCAAGATCTTTGGGTTATAACCGTGCATTTCAAGTTTCATCAAAATTGAATTAAAATTGTGATCTCTACAGGGTCCACAACCTTGATATACCATTTTTTAACAGTATTCGCGTACGAACGGCGGCCATTTTGTATGGTAATATTTGTCCGATTTTTCCGAAATTTAAATTCAACCTTCCTTAGGGTGTAACGGTGATATAATCAAACGATTTTTTAAATCGGTTAATTATTGTAACCTCCAGAGGGACCACAAGCTAAACCAAGACGATTTTGCGTATAATCAGGGGCAATAATTCAGGAAGTTACAATTCGATATGCGCAAATATTGAAAGGAACCAAGATCTTTGGGTTATAACCATGCATTTTAAGTTTCATCAAACTCGAATTAAAATTGTGATCTCTACAGAGTCCACAACCTTGATATACCATTTTTTAACAGTATTTGCGTACGAACGGCGGCCATTTTGTATGGTAATTTTTCTGAAATTTGAACTCAACCTTCCTTAGGGTGTAACGGTGATATAATCGAAAGGTTTTTCAAATCGGATAATAATTGTAACCTCCAGAGGTACCACGAGCTAAAATAGGTGAATTTTCGGACAATCAGGGGCCATAATTCAGGAATTTATGTTCCGATAGGTGCAAATATCAAACGAAACCAAGATCTATGGGTTATAAACATGCATGTAAAGTTTCATCAAAATCGGTTCAAAATTGTGACCTCTATAGGGTCCACAAGCTAAAAACGTGATTTTTCGTACAATCAGGGGCCATAATCCATGAAGTTTTGATCCGATACATGCCAATATCGAAAGCAGCCGAGATCTTTTGGGGATAAACCTATATTTTAAGTTTCGTCAAAATCGGACAAGAATTGTGAACTGTAGAGAGTCCACAGACAATTGTGGACGGACGGACAGGGGCGACGACATAATACGTCCACATGAAAATGTGGGCGTATAAAAATCGGATAATAGTTGTGACCTCCAGTCCAGAGGGACCACAAACTAAAAAGGCGGTTTTGCGTACAATCAGGGGTCATAATACCAGAAATTGAGATTCGATATGCGCAAATATCAAAAGGAACCAAGATCATTAGATTATAAACATGCAGTTATACTTTCATAAAAATCAGATTAAAATTTTGACCACTACAGGGTCCACAACCTTGATATGCCATATTTTTTACACTATTCCTGTACAAGTGGTGGCCATTTTGTCCGTCAGCTTTGGTTGGATTTTCACGAAATTCAAAGCCAACCTAGGTTATGGTGTAACGGTGATATAATCAAACGTTTTTTTTAAATCGGATAATAATTGTGACCCCCAGAGAGACCACAAGCTAAAAATGGAGATTTTTCGTATAATCCGGGGCCAGAATGCAGGAGTTACGGCCCCATATGCGCCAATATCGAAAGGAACCAAGATCTTTGGGTTATAAACATGCATTTCAAGTTTTATCAAAATCGGTTCAAAATTGTGACCTCTACAGTGTTCACAAGCTTAAAACGTTACGGTCCGATATATGCCAATATCGAACGGAACCGAGATCTTATGGTGATAAACCTATATTTCAAGTTTCATTGAAATCGGATAAAAATTGTGACCTGTAGTGTGTTCACAAACAATTGTGGACGAAATTCCGGACATACGGACAGACTGACATGGGTGACGACAATATACCTCCACATGAAAATGTGGGCGTATAAAAAAGATGTTTAAGAGACAGATTTCAAATTTAACCTAAATTTTTGGATGCCTGATTTCCATCCGATTCCAGCCATATAAATTTCATTCAGAGTTATCGCCTTTTATTTTTCGAATTTTTTCGAAACTTCTACCATTTGATAACCCTTTTTTTTTGAAAGGATCAGTCGATGTTTCTGAGACTGCTGCAAAATAAAGCCATATGGTCCAACCCATCGCTAAAGTGATTCCAACAACAATCCGTATACCGGAAGTAGTCGAAATAATGTTCAATATTTCAAGAAAAAAAACGCAAAAAATCGATGCTTTTGGAAAATACTTTCGAAACTTCTACCATTTGATAACCCTTTTTTTTTTTTGAAAGGATCAGTCGATGTTTCTGACACTGCTGCAAAATAAAGCCATATGGTCCAACCCATCGCTAAAGTGATTCCAACAACAATCCGCATACCGGAAGTAGTCGAAATAATTTTCAATATTTCAAGAAAAAAAACCGCAAAAAATCGATGCTTTTGGAAAAAACTCGATTTTGCCGTCAAATATAAATTGAGGTATCGTTAAGCGACAGGAGGATTGGACAAGCGCATGATACGCAATTCATACGGGTACTATGACAAATCAAGAATTTTCGATAGTCTTGTGTATGAAGCCATCCAATAAGACTTTGAAATGTCTGGAATAGGGTAAAAAAAAAGTTCTGAAAATCGAAAAATCGTGAAATTTTGGAAAATGCTCTATTGCTTTATTATTGACCAGACTTGTACAAAAAGGTTACACATTAAGATAGCTGAATTAATTACGATTCTAACGTTATTGAAATTTTATTTTTGGCACTTTTGAGCATAGGATTTTTCAAGGGCATTTTATCTGATCAGATAATATTATATATCATAACAGAGCCCTGCGGCTATTTAAGTGCCGAAACCAGTTATTAAAACTATCCCGACAATAATCTCCATACCGGAAGTATTCAAAAGTCAAAGCATTGAAATAATATAAGTGGTCCAAAAAGAGCCTCGGTCCAAAAAGAGCCTCAAATTGAAAAATCCTGAAATTACTGAAAATACTCTTCTATTTTTCTTTGTTTGGAAAATAGCTCAATGTATGTTTCTGAAACTTCTGGTACAGATTGTTAAGTATCCAAACAACTTGTTAAAACTATCGTGACAATGATCCAAAAACCGTAAAGTGGCGTTTACACGATACAATCAACACATACAACCATCGCATGCAACTGTCGCATCTGACCAACTCATCAGACGAATGGACGGATGGATAGTAGTCGAGTCGAAAAAATATTCGATATTTTAAAAATCAAACCTAAAAAGTAAAAACGGTGATCTTGCGAAGTGATTACTATGCCACATTTCACTGAATCAAAACAACTGAAGTGTCATTAAATAGCCCGAACAATGGACGATCTTAAAACACCTAAATTGTACAAATTCGGTGGTTAGGAAATGTATTATGTTGAAAAATCGTTATATTTGTAAATCTACTTCTATAATGGTGTAAAGGTGGTAACTAGTTCTAAGCAGGCTGGATCCAGACTACCAATTAATGGCTAAATATCGTTAAATTTCTAATAATTGTTGTTTCTGAAACTTCTTGTACAGGAAGTAAGGGTCAACGTCATGTGTTAAAACTATCCCGAAAATGATGCTTAAACCGGAAATAGTCGATAAAGTATCGGGTATTTTAAAGAACAAATGCAAAAACAAAATGAAGATTTTTGCCAAAAACGCGATTTCACTGTGGATATTAGCAGATCAAAAGTATCGTTGGATAGCCCAGTTAATGGACTTTCGTATGCTTCTTTCTGGTCTGTTGCCTGAAAGTCGATTCAGCACTGTCATGCAGGTCTAGTTATTATTTTTAGTATTTACCACGGGAGCTTATTTTTCCATGATCGTAAACAGATATCGATCTATGACTAAAGTTTCTATCGAGAAACTATGCCGTGATTACTCGAAAACCCTTTTTGAAACTTCGGAAACCCTGAATCTTTTACGAGACAATGGATAGCTTCCATTTTTTAATTTCGAACATTCGTCCATAACTTCTATCGTTCGAAAACTGAAACACGTTCGCGACATTTTTTAAAGTAAAAACACAGCATAATGATTTTCTGTCCACAAGGTTATCATTGGTATATGACGGTGTATTCAATGATTGTACGATGAGTTTCCCTGCTTGATCAGAGATGAAATGTGTGTAGCCTTATACAAGGTATAGAGGATTAAACACCGGGTGACAATCGCCAGTCAACAAATACACTTTGGTGTGTGCTCGCATTTAATGCAACATGGCGAGTTGTGGCTTCAAACATATTCAATTTATTGATTGGGGTTCAAGGTCTAAGTAAAACAAACAAATCAACTGCTTATATCGAGCCATATCTAATTAGTGCTACATGATGATGGGGGCAATCGGTATTTCTGAATTAATATCCTGGTACATTTCAATGGCCTACCTTCATTATCGGCATCGGACGAATTTATTATACAGTCATCTTCTGTTGGACATTCTTCGCTACTTCTGTTTAAACTTTTCTTAGAATAGATTTCAAAAACGTTATTTGTATGGGCCATGATCTGAAGTAGAAAATATTTTAAGTGCTGAGCTAAGGAGATTGTGTTTTTATAAACTAGTATTTAAGAATAGAATACGTGAAGATGAAAAATTATAAAACAAAACTAACATGACATAACACGGATGTAATGTGTGAAAGTGATTTTGTTAAATGATATTACCCGGATGCAAGAACCAAATGGGTTCTATTAAATCTTCGTATCTTAATTCATTCGTGCACTCTTTTGATAAAATGAAATATGTGGCCTGGGGATTAACGACTTGGGGTTCAAGTTAGATAAACACCCGAGCTCGAGTATCGATCGAGGTGGTCCATGCACTAGCTCGAGTGTTTATCTTACTTACAAACTGGACTCTTTGTTTGTGTAAAAAGTTGAATGAGTGGGAAAAAAACGAACGGATACAACACAGATGAAATTTCATCACAGGCCCTTTATCACCGGCAGTTGCTAAACCAATGAGCGTCATCGCTGAAACAATCGCCGGTAGTGATCACCAGCGGATAACCCGGCCCCAAGTGACCTTCACGTCTGCAGTTTGTTTACGTTTCTTTACGATATCGCCTCGAGTTTTTCAATAATTTCTCAACAATGCCTGTTACATTGTGTTTTGTAGCAAAGTGTTCGTATAGAATTGGTCATGCGTTTCCTAGAGATCCTAATTTACAAAGAAAATGGGTTGTTACTGTTCGAAGAATGCATTGGGAACCGGAAAAACATAGCCTTGTCTGTTTCGACCATTTCACGATAAATGACTACATATCAGAAACTTATCATTGCAAGATTTAAGAAAACTTTTATATGTGTGACAAAGTCAGTTTGCACAAAGTCACTGAAGAAAACTTTATCAAAATAACAGGTGCAATGAAGCAATTTGACCTAACAACAATGCTGTCCGTTAGCCAACCCTCTTCTGTTCCCCTTTGTCAGACAGGGCTCACATCGGCTTTCATTTGTTTTCCAGCCAAACTTGATGACAGTGTCAGCCTACACCTACAACAGAGTACGAGCTATAAATAGATCTGCAGTTAGCACAATGCCAATACAAGGTGTTAGGCCTATTAACTGTCACATATTATGTAATCATGTGATTTTATATATTTTAGTATATCATATATAAGTCACAATGTACAATTTTACGGATATTACTGAGTTTTATACTAAGCGACGTTTAAACGACGAGGATACTCTTGTCTTTATCATCGTCGCTTAGTATTAAACTCAGTAAGTATCCTTAAAATTGTACCGTGTTAATATGTTCAATTACTAAATGCCAAGCAAATAACACATATGCGCCAGAATTTGTGTACACGATATGCAATGTCAAGTCTGATGATAAAGACAAAAGTAAAAATGACTAGATTTGATAATCATTTTCTTGTTTGAACTGATATATTAAAATCTATTGGCACCCCTTGAAATGTTTTTCAAACTGGCATTCATTATTTAACACTTTAGATGGTCCAGTGCATGTATGGGTGTGCATGTAAAAAATCACTTGGCAGTTGGAATTCGATATATAAGAGTAGCCCTTGGTGCCGCTGTCCGGAAAATTTTTCCTACATAGCACACTGTATGGTGTAAGCCCGTCTGCATTAATCCAGTCGGAGAAGAATAATAGGGCATTAAACCCCATTTCATTTTATTTAGGTAGTCAATAATAATTATTAAACAACCTTTATTTCTGATTTTCAGGTACAACACCTTAGGTAAACCGCCTGATGATACAAGTCATTCCAACTATTTTGTCATGGTAAAAACCAATGGATAAATTAAAAATCAACCGTCTGAATAGAGCAAAGTTACGAGAACAACGAAAAAGTAGTACACATTCCCCATTACCTTTTGTTAGATATTGGTTCTGAAGCGGAAGTCATGGTTAAAAATAAATCACCTGTATCAACATCTTTAGAACTAATAGAAGCAACACAATTTGATTGTAGCTCACAAACAGGCCTTGTGAATGGCTGCACGCTTTGAAAGGTGCTCTGATAAAAATAATTTTTATGCTTTGAGAAAACCTATGTAAGCCGATCTAGTCCAGTCTAAGTGGTATAAGAAGCTATTGGTAAAATGGATAAAGATATTAGTAGATGGAGAGTCGCATTTTTTTGGGGCATTATTCTTCTAAAGGATGGGATTGAACAGAAATCGGGTCCTGAAACGAGAGGATAGAATCAAACAAAATTGTCCTTCAATTTAATGAACATACACAACATATTGAATTGTTCGATAGTATTAAATCTCTCGACAATAACAATTCTCTCTGTTGAGGTCAGAAATTAGTGAAGTTAAAGGGGAACTCTCAAAGTATGTCAAACTAGCAGACGATGTATCTATTCTACAGACCACAACTAAAAACATGGAAGATAAAAATTGAAAGGCTAGAGAAGATTTATAAGCAGAATAATTTGATCTTCTTCAATGTAAAGGAGGACAATCCAGAAATTCAGATACAAGTGAGTTAAAAATTAGAAATTTTCTCTGTGAAACATTAGAAACTGAGGCCAGTGACGACATGTATTTTCCAATAGAGAGAGCTTTCCGTATTGGGAAAAAGCGAGAAAACAACAATAGGCCAATCTGTGTACAATTTGCGCGTACCAAACACCGATTTGGTACCCTTAACAAATTCAGAAGGTACAAGAGTAGCAACCCAGATAAGTTTTTAGCTGCAAATTATTCTAAACAGGTTGTAATAAAGGACGATTTTACTCTAAGAACCAGAAAAATCAGATCCAAATTATTTCCAGTTTTTAAATGTGCTATGGATACTCATGGTGAATCGGAAAAAAAAACGCTATTTAAACAGGACACGGTTGTTATAGGAAATCGAACATTTAGTTATGATATAGAGAATGATTGTGTCTTTTCATTAGATAAAGAACCACTGCCAGGCTCGATGTCAGACTTTTGCAAATAGGGGTGTGGCCAAGGCTCAAGTTCATGTGACAAAGATGTAAATACGTTTTGTGTTAAAAACATTAACTTTCTTTCATGGAATGTAAATAGCCTAAAAAATAAGATTGATAATTCTCTTGTTTCATTTTTAAGGCAGTTTGAAATAATTAGTTTACTAGAAACCTGGGCAAAGGAGAAAGCTGAATTTGAGGATCTATTAATGGGGTATAAACATTACTCTATTGTTAGAACGGGTAGTAAAGGGCGTGGCTCAGGGGGCGTGAGTGTTTATATTAAAAATAATGTTTGTCATTTATTTTATTTCAGAAGCTTTTTTTGACAAGAATGTTGTTTTTTGCTTCGTTTATATACCCCCAGTTCATTGAAAGTGTACGAGATATTATCTGAATCAGACGGTATAGTAAACTTAGAAAAAAATTTAAACGATATTTCACTAAGGTATGGTAGCAATTTATACTATGTACTAGCTGGAGACTTTAATGCCGGTGTAGGGGATGAGCAAGATTTTATAGCAGATAACAGCACAGAATATCTACATGCTGAATTTGACATAACGATTTTATCGCTGTGCAGAACTATGAATATTCATATGTTTAATGGTCGAGATTTAAAAGATAATGAAGGTGAATTCACTTTTGTCTCTCATGTAGGAAAAAGTGTTAATGACTATGTTCTGGCATCAACAAAAATTTTCACCAAAGTGTTAAATTTTAAAATCTTAAGTAATGACTGATCTGACCACTTCCCTTTAAACTTTGACATTAATATAAGAAAAGATGTTATAGGACAAAATACACAACCAAAGGTAACTAACAAATGAAATCGACTTAGATGGAACCAAACCAAAGCTGAAGGGTATACAAACTCTATTAAAGCAACACTGAATGAAAACTTCTATGAAACATTCTTAGAGCTACACAGAGAGGGTGATGTAAACAGCATGGTTGAAAAAAAAAGAAGCTATAACCAACGCAGCCAAAGTTAATGGAATGGTAATGAGAAAAAACCCCGTTAATGGTATGCATAAACGACAACCTGTATGGTGGGATAGTGAATGTGAACGCAGTAAGTGTTTAAAATACAAATTGTTAGATACCTGGAGAGCATGTTCCAATGATGAAAATTTAGGCATGTACAAAAAAGCTTGACAGCAGTTTAAGGCCTTATGTGATCGCAAAAAAACATCTACCAGGGAACAGGAATAGTATAGTCCATAATCTACTTTTTAATACCAATAACAATGTTGATTTGTGGAGATGTCTTAAAAACTTCCTTAACTCTGGCACTTCGAATTCCTGGAGTATATCATCAGAAGGGTGGTACATCTATTTTGACTCTTTATTTAACATAGTCACTACCACAGTAGATGAAAGTTTTCAAAATGAGGTTTTTCAGAAATTAGAAGAATACGATTACCTAGAAAACACAGATGAGATTTCTGATAATATTTTGAACAAGGTCATTTCAAGCGGAGAAGTTGAAGAAGCCATTAATAGTCTCAAGAATGAAAAGGCGCCCGGACCAGACGGAATTCTAATTGAACACTTACGTCACGCTTTATATAGCTGACTTCCGTATATAGTAATACTGTTTAACTACATTTTAGAAAAGGGAGACTATCCAGAGTCATGGTGTAAAGCTGTTATCTTCCCGATCCATAAACAGGGTGATAGGACAGATCCTTCCAACTACAAAGGCATCTCATTATTGTCGGTATTAGGAAAAGTCTTCACTAAAATTCTAAATAGCAGACTAACTAAATGGAGCGATACAAACCATCTACTCCAAGAAGAACAATGTGGTTATAGGAAGGGATATAGCACTTCAGATAACATTTTTAATTTATACTCTCTGATTCAGAAATATCTTACACGCAAAAAAGGTAGATGCTATTGTTTATTTGTTGATTTTTCCAAAGCCTACGACAATGTTGGACATGATATTTTGAAGTTTGTTTTATTAAAAAATAATGTAAAGGGGAATTTCTTTCAAGTGAATAACTCCATGAACTCTCAGCTAAAATCCTGTGTCAAGTCAGATAATCTGACGCTGTCAGAGTACATTGGTTGTAGTACCGGAACAAGGCAAGGGTGCATTATAAGCCCATTACTTTTCACATTATTCTTGAATGAATTACTGGAAATGCTGCAAAAAGATGACTGTACTGGAATTTTTGTTAATAATGATATCCCAAATATTTCAGCCTTAATGTACGCTGATGACATAGCATCAGTCGCAGACACAGTCGGAAGACTACAAAAGCAAATTAACTGTATTTCTAAGTTTTGTAGTTACGGTATGAAAGTTAATTTTAGTAAAACAAAAGTCATTGTATTCAGAAGAGAAGGAGGGTTAAAAGGATATGACAAATGGTATAATGAAGGGGAGACAATCGAGGCTGTATCAGCATATCTGTTATAGTTCCGGAGATATACACGAATTGTAAATAGAATAAAAAAAAACAGTATTCCGAATGGGACAAAAAAAACCCAGACTTTTTAGTCTCAGATAACAACCAAAAGCTTCAGCGGGGAGCTTTATTTTAACATGTAGACATAAGGCATGGGATATTAATTCCAGGAGTAATTTTTATTTACTAATATGAATAATATTCACCATAGACGCACCAGTAAAACATATTGGTTCACAGTAAAACACCTTTATTTCAAAAATTGCCACTTTGAAAATTAGCTCTCTCTGTGTGCTCTATACGCTTGTTATACGGTGGTTATACGTACAGATTGTATCCACTCTTATTGCAATGAAAGATGCCGTTTTCAATTTTCGATCCCTGTGTTTTCCCACTCCTGATATTTAGGACTGCGGCGCAATGGTTTCATATATCAGACTACAGATAAGACTCTCCGTAAAACAAGTTTGATCATAAATATTACGAAGACTTTTCGAGAAAAAAATACCTCTAAAAATGGTCTAAATCGTAAAAATACGACGTTTTGTATTTTTCATCTCGTTTTTTCGACTACTCATGACGTTTAGAGAAATTATACAATGGTTTTACACAAAACACCATCTATTAGACTGTCGATTGACAAAGTTTAAAAAAAATCGTAGGTGGCGTTTCCGAGAAACATGCGACAAAAGTTTCCTGAAATCGTAAAAAACGTCACATTTCAAAGTCCAATAACTTTTTTAATTTTTAATAGAAACTTGTCGCTTTAGTATCATCTGGTAGACAATTTAATTTGCTATCAAACAACATAATAATTTAACTACTCTGTAAACAACCAATGAATACGTCGCATTTTCCGCACAGTCACCCATTTTTGGGAATTTTTTCAAAGTTCGGGTACCTATCTTGACTACTTCCGGTGATTATAGGATTTTCATTTATAGTTTAAGGACTGGAGAAAACCTTCAACTTTATAGTCTTGAAGTTTTAGAAAAATCGTTGGAGCCGTTTTAAAAAAATAAAAACTCTACGATTTGACCAAAATGCGAAAAAAAGTGAAAAATCAAAGTTAACATTTCAGAACAAAACTGATATTGTTAGAATCGGATTGATGTCAGCTATACAAAATACAACTCAACCTTCAAACTTCCAAAAAATAACAATTTTAGAAAATTTTAAAAAAATAACAATTTTCACCGAAAAAATGAGAGCGACAAAGTTTCTAAACTTGACGTTTTTGAACTGCTATCAATTCAGAAATGTCACCAGCTATTAAAAAATGTAAATATCTGAAAAATCAATTGAGAATTGACGGAGTTATGGCCTGTTTTAATTTTGCGTGCACGTTAAAAAAATTGACGTATATCCGCTATGCGCACATATTTCGTTTTACATTTAAGCACTAGCCACCACCCAGTTATCTAAGAGAAAACCAAACTTTAGACCTCTATCTCTTATAGTTCCTGATAAATAGGCAAAACGGAAAAAAAAGAAAAATAACTAGACTTGCGTGCAAGACTAAACGGCTTTCACCTTGACCACAAGATTGACGGGTTGACAGTTATTGCATCCGCAATATCCCCAGCTGTACAAAAATATAACTTTTTCCAAAATCGGTAGGGAATTGACATATCAGGGCCTGTTTTTAATTTTCGTGTACGTTTAAGATTTATACCACTTCCTGTCTCAATTAAGTCCTTATGGCATCCGGAATATCCTCAGCTGTACAAAAATATAACTTTTTTAAAAATCTGTTGGAAATTGACATAATTAGAGCCTGTTTTCAATTTTCGTGCATATTAAAGATTTACACCAATTCCCGTCTCTTCGCAACTTTCGCAATTGTAATAATTACTTACTGTTTAAAACATGATAAAACAGTAAACAGAACTCTATATGTTATAGTTTCGGAGATATACACGAATTGTAAATGGAATAAAAAAAACCTCCAATTTTCAAAATGGGACCAAAAAAAACCCAGACTTTTTAGTCTCAGATAACAACCAAAAAGCCCAACAAATGATCAGCTTGAAATTTGAATTAGGAGATAAACACTTCATGTTTTGCATTTAGAGGGGTGTTATTGTCCAATAGACATGTCCTGAGATCATTAGGACCCAAGACGCGTAGCACCCCTCTAAATGCAAAACATGAAGTGTTTATCGACATTGTAACATGTTATTTTCGATTTTAAAAGAAAATACTAAAACAGAGGGGTGTTATTGTCCAATAGATGGTGTCTAATTGACCAATCAAAATGCGAGGTTTACTCTTAGCATGTTACAATTATTCATAAAGACAGGCGACTTCTATATAAAAAGCTTCAGTGGGGAGCTTTATTTTAACTGGTTAAGTGGGATGACGTCATATAAACATAAAGCGTAGGATATTAATTCTAGGAGTAACTGTTGCTTACTCATTTAAATTATTTTCACAAAAGACACACCAGTAACAGATATTGGTTCACAGTAAAACACCTTTATTTCAAAAATTGCCACTTTGAAAAATAGCTCTCTCTGTATGCTCTATACGTTTGTTATACGTTGGTTATACGTACAGATTGTATCCACTCTTCCTGCAATGAAAGATGCCGTTTTCAATTTCGATCCCTTTGATTTCCCACTCCTGATATTTAGGACAGTAGGGCAATGGTTTCATATATCAGACTACATATTAGACTCTCCGTAAAACTAGTTTTAACATAAATATTACGATGACTTTTCAAGAAAAATACCTATAAAAATGGTCCAAATCGTAAAAATACGACGTTTTGGATTTTCAATCTCTTTTTTTGACTACTTATGACATTTAGAGAAATTGTAAAATGGTTTCACACAATACATCACCCGTTAGACTCTCGACTGAGGAAGTTTTAAAAAAATCGTTGGCGTCGTTTCCGAGAAACATGCGTCCAAAGTTGCCCGAAATCGTATAATACGTCACATTTTAAAGTCCTATAACTTTTTCAATTTTTGATAGAAACTTGTCACTGTAGAATCATCTGATAGACAATTCAATTGATAATCAAACGACATAATAATTTAACTACTCGGTAAAGAACCAATCGAAACATCGCATTTTACGCACAGACACCCATTTTTCACAATTTTGTCACACTTTGGATACCTTTCTTGACTACTTCCGGTGATCAGAGGATTTTTATTTATAGTTCATGGACTTGTTTGGGCTTTCGACTATATATTTCTGAAGTTTTAGAAAAATCGTTGGAGCCGTTTTAAAGAAATAAGAACTCTACGATTTGACACAAATGCGAAAAAAAGTGAAAAATCAAAGTTAACAATTCAGAACAAAACTGATTCTGTTGGAATCGGATTGATGTCAGCTATCCAAAAATATAAGTAATTTCAAAATTTCAAAAAATATCAATTTTAGAAATTTTTTGAAAATTTTCCAATTTTCAACGAAAAAATTAGAGCAACAAAGTTTCTAAAAACGACAATTTTGAACTGCTATCTGCTTAGAAATGTCTCCAGGTATCCAAAAATGTAAATATCTGAAAAATCGGTTACGAATTAACAGAATTATTTCCGATTATCAATTTGCGTGCACGTTAAAGATTTGAAGCATTTCCGCTTTACGCACAAATTTTGAAATAGCTTTAAGCAGTAGCTGCACACCACTTTTACTATGGAAAATCAAATTTTAAACCTCTATCTCTTATAGTTGCTGAGATCTAGCTTCCCCCAATAAAAAAATATTAACTAGACTTGCGTGCAAGACTGAACGGCTTTCACCTTGACCACAAGATTGACGAGTTCACAGTTAACGCATCCGTAATATCCCAAGCTGTACAAAAATATAACTTTTTTGTAAATCGGTTGTGAATTAACATACTTAGGGATGTTTTCAATTTTCGTGTACGTTAAAGATTTACATCACTTCCGGTCTCAATTTTATCGTTATGGCATTCGCAATATCCCCAGCTGTACAAAAATATAACTTTTTCCAAAATCGGTTGGGAATTGACATACTTAGGGATGTTTTCAATTTTCGTGCACGTTAAAGATTAACACACTTCCGGTCTATAACTTTTTAAAAAATCCTTTGGGAATTGACATAATTGGGGCCTGTTTTCAACTTTCGTGCATGTTAAAGATTTACATCACTTCCCGTCTCTTTGCAACTATCGAAATAGTAATAAGTACTAACTGTTTAAAACATAAAAAAAACAGTAAACAGTAAGGGCCGGTTTTTAAATTTTCGTGCACGTGAAAGATTTACATCACTTCTGGTCTAAATTCGGTGGTTATGGCATTCGCGATATCCCAAGCTGTACAAAAATATAACTTTTTAAAAATTCCGTTGGAAATTGACATAATTAGGGCCTGTTTTCAATTTTCGTGCAAGTTAAAGATTTACACCACTTCCCGTCTCTTCGCAACTTTCACAATGGTAATAAGTACTAACTGTTTAAAATATGAAAAAAAAACACTAAACAGAACTCTATCTGTTATAGTTTCGGAGCTGTACACGAATTGAAAATGGAATAAAAAAGTTTTACGAATGGGACAACAAAACAGTCTACTTAGTCTCACATAACAACCAAAAACACCAACGAAACTGATCAGCATGAAATTTGTATTATTCACAAAGACCGGCGAATTCCTTATAAAAAGATTCGGCGGGGAGCTTTATTTTAACTGGCTAAAAGGGGTGACGTCATATAGACATAAAGCATAGGATATTAATTCCAGGAGTAACTGTTACTCACTTATATGAATTATTTTCACCAAAGACACACCAGAAACAAATATTGGTTCACAGTAAAACACCCTTATTTCAAAAATTGCAATGTTGAAAAATAACTCTCTCTATGCTCTATACGCTGGTTATACGTTGGTTATACGTACTGATTTTATCCACTCTCACACGAGTCGCTTAACAATGAAATACGGCGTTTTCAATTTTCGATCCCTTTGTTTTCATACTCCTGATATTTCGGACCGTGCGCAATGGTTTCATATAAAAGACTACATATTAGACTCTCTGTAAAACAAGTTCCAAAATAAATATTACGTTGACTTTTCGAGAATAAACATCTCTAAAAATGCTCACCATAGACGCACCAGTAACAGATATTGGTTCACAGTAACACCTTTATTTCAAAAATTGCCACTTATACGTTGGTTATACGTACAGATTGTATCCACTCTTATTGCAATGAAAGATGCCGTATTAAGGACTGTGGCGCAATGGTTTCATATATCAGATTACCGATAAGACTCTCCGTAAAACAAGTTTGATCATAAATATTACGATGACGTTTCGAGAAAAATACCTCTAAAAATAGTCTAAATCGTAAAATACGACGTTTTGGATTTTTAAACTCGTTTTTCGACTTCTCATGACGTTTAGAGAAATTGTACAAAACACCATATATTAGACTGTCGATTGACAAACTTTAAAAAAATCCTAGGCAGCGTTTCCGAGAAACATAGGTCCAAAGTTGCCCGAAATCGTAAAAAACGTCACATTTCAAAGTCCAATAACTTTTTCAATTTTCGATAGAAACTTGTCGCTTTAGTATTATCTGGTACACAATTTAATTGGCTATCAAACAACATAATAATTTAACTACTCTGTAAACAACCAATGAATACGTCGCATTTCACACAATCACCCATTTTTTGGAATTTTATCAAAGTTCGGATACATTTCTTGACCAAAATGCGAAAAAAATTTAGAACAAAACTGATATTGTTGGAATCAGAATGATTTCAGCTATCAAAAAATATAAGTCAAATTTCAAAATTCCAAAAAATAGCAACTTTTTAAAATTCAATTTTCACCCAAAAAATGAGAGCAACAAAGTTTTTGAACTGCTATCTGTTCAGAAATGTCTACAGCTATCCAAAAATGCAAATATCTGAAATATCGGTTGAGAAAAAAATGGGTTATGACTGATTTTCAATTCCCGTGCACGTTAAAGATTCTACAAAAGCCTGACATTCTGGTAATTTCGTTTTATATTTAAGCACTAATACATGAAACAGTCAATTTGATTCCAGAGTTTCAAATCATTCGTTCAAATAGTTTCTGAGATTTAGCCCCCCCCCCCAATTTGAAATAACGTATAACATGCGTTTAAAATTGCTCGAAATCTTAAAAAAGACTTACTTTCCAAGTCCCAACACTTTTTTAATGTGAAACAGAAATTCGTCGCTAAAATACCATCTTGTAGATAATTCACGTGGCTATTAAACGACATAATAATTCAACTACTCGGTAATCAACTAATCGATACATCGCATTTTACGCACAGACACCCATTTTTCAAAAAAAAAATTTAAAAAAATAAGAACTCTACGATTTGACCAAAATGCGAAAAAAAGTGAAAAATCCAATTTAACATTTCAGAACAAAACTGATATTGTTGGAATCGGATTGATGTCAGCTATCCCCCCCCCCCCCCCCAAAAAAAAGTCAAATTTCAAAATTCCCAAAAATAACAATTTTCACCGAAAAAATGAGAGCGACAAAGTTACAGCTCAGAAATGAAACCAGCTATCCAAAAATGTAACTATCTGACATATCGGTTAAGATTTAAAAGAATTAAAGCGGATTTTCAATTTGCGTGCACGTTAAAGATATGACCCATTTCCGCTATGCGCACAACTTTCGAAATAGCTTTAAGCACTAATTACCACCTAGTTTCCTGAGAGAAAATCAAACTTCAGACTTCTATCTCTTATACTTATTGAGAAATAGGCAAAACGGAAAAAAAAAATAATAATCTTAGTAATAACAATAGCCTTTCAATGGTGAAAGCCTAATAATATTAATCTTAGTAATTACAATAGCCTTTCACCATTTTCAATGAATGGTGAAAGCCTAATAATAATAATTTTATCAAAAACAATAGTGTTTCACACAAGCTTCGCAGTGTGAAACCCTAATAATTTTAGTAAATACAATAGTCTTTCAGACAAAAGTCTGAAAGCCTAATAATAATAATAATCTTAACAAAAACAATAAGCTTTCATATATAAATTTATGAAAGTTTAATAATAATAATCTTAACAAAAACAATATATGAAAGCTTAATAAAAAATAAAATTTCAAAATTCCCAAAAATAACAATTTTCACCGAAAAAATGAGAGCGACAAAGTTACAGCTCAGAAATGAAACCAGCTATCCAAAAATGTAACTATCTGAAATATCGGTTAAGAATTAAAAGAATTAAAGCGGATTTTCAATTTGCGTGCACGTTAAAGATATGACCCATTTCCGCTATGCGCACAACTTTCGAAATAGCTTTAAGCACTAGGTTTATATCTGAATCCCGAATAAAAAGTCGAATAACGAATAACTAGGTAGCTTGTCTCGTTATTGGCGAATAACGAAGTGATCCACCTCGTTATTCGTTATTCACCGCGTGAATAACAATTTGGTGTATTTACCGACTATACGCCATTTAATGAGTTTTCTACTGCTAGGGAATACTTTACAAACCATTATTTTATTGTTATCTAGTGATGGTTTTGAATTAAATCTTGAAATATTCTCATTAAAGATGCATAAACACGTTCATATCTGAATCACGAATAACGAGGTGAAAAACGAATAACAAACTGCTCGTTATTCGCTGTTTGAATAACAAAGTGAACTGTTTTCGTCTAAAAGTCGTTTTGCTGTGTTTTATACTACTGGGAGATACCTGGCATCCATTATTCTAGTCATGGCTAGGTTTATATCTGAATCCCGAATAAAAAGTTGAATAACGAATAACGATGACGAGGTAGCTTGTCTCGTTATTGGCGAATAACGAGGTGATTCGCCTCGTTATTCGTTATTCGTTATTGGTGAATAACGAATAACGAAAAACGACCCATTTCACACTGCCAAGCCTTTTAAGGAAGAATGTCTAGTCGTTCGGATAGCACGAAAAACCGAGGTCTTTGTGGTTCCCCGTTGTCAGTGGTGAAGGACGGAAGGCCCGGCAAGGATCCGTGTCTTATTATTTGGATTCGACGAAAATCTCGGACCCCCTAGTCCGTTGTGCAAGGATTAGTGTCTAGGCGTTCGGATGGTTACGACAACCCGAGGTCAATGTGGTTCCCCATTGTCTGAGGTGAAGTATGGAAATCCTAGCAAGGATCTGTGTCTAGTCGTTTGGACGGGTGGGGGTGGGCATTGAATTTATTTTCAACGTTCTTTGAATCTCAAACTCCTCTATTTTTAATATGTGATATCTATGTGAAGGTAATTGGACCACCGGAACGTTGCCTGGGCAGTGCAAATGAACCCCGTCACGAAAATTTGTTCATTCTTCAACGCGTTTTATATTGTATTATGGCCGCCATCTTAGATCCACCGCCATTTACCAAACAGCTCTGAAATATACCCCAAATCCCTAAAAATGTCTTTTATTTCGCGCATGCGCCATGCTGGAACCAAAGGTACCATGACTACCAAATTCCGGCGAGGAAATGTTCACCTTGGTACCTAGGTGCACTGAAAAATTTAAGGCCATACCTGTATTCGTTCTTGACACGGTTCCTGTCGTTCGTTTTCTGCCATTTACGTCTTTTGCAAAGGCGAATAAAGTAGAATTTCGCCAAGACGCCGATACCGATTGTCCGAAAACCATCAAATTTAGACACAATACGCTCATTACCACCCCGGACTCTGTGCCCTACTCCTATTTTGATCCGATTAAATTTTGTTTTGTATTTTTCCCATCTTTTTTATAAGGTAAGTGTTATTTTTTTAGATACCTGATGACATATTATGACCCTTGTTATGTGGCCGGAAATGACTGTGAATATGAAAGCTTTCATATCTGTTTTGCAAATCTAGTTATTAAGCTTTCATATATTCATATATGAAAGCTTATTATTTTTTGGGGGGTGTTTTTCCTGCAAATCTTATATCTCAGAATCTAACCGTGGGATCTTTCTGAAACTTTGACCCCCCCCTCCCAAAGAATGGGTGGTGGCTTTGGATAAATATATTTTCAAAACGTTTTACGTATCCGAAATCACCGAAATTAAGGATCAAAGTTTTCAAAAAAATTG
Organism: Patella pellucida; assembly: GCA_917208275.1. Classification (NCBI taxonomy): domain Eukaryota; kingdom Metazoa; phylum Mollusca; class Gastropoda; family Patellidae; genus Patella; species Patella pellucida. The sequence continues at coordinate 31,992,037 of OU795041.1, read as the reverse complement.
ACGAAATATTGGTCAGATTGACATGGATTTTATTTCTTTACTAGCTACGACACTACTGATTCGTATACAAAACATAGAGTTTAATAGCCCAAACCAGAAGTGCCACCATCATTAAATGTGAACCATCGATAAGGCTTTGTTGATATTTTACTTACAGACAATTAAGGCAATTATATTTTCCGAATCCTTTAAGGAAAGCTGAAAAACTGCCCGGAATAGATATTTGATTTTTGCAAATGATGGACGCCATTTTGAATTGAAAATGAAAAATAGTGAAAAATCCACACTAATGGGCTTGAAAATATACACAATTGGTCGTGGCTTAGAGAATATGTCTTCTATTAACAAAATTAATACATTTCAAAAAATTCGAATTTCGCCTTTGAGATTTTCCGTGCCGACAAGGTTGTTTTCGAGTTTAGCGGTTTTGCATTCGCTCATGCGCTGCGCTGGAACCAAGAGTACCATGAGTACCAAATTCCGGCGAGGAACTTTTCATGTAAGCAAAAAAAAGGTGATTTTTCTGACAATCAGGGGCCATAATTCAGGAAATTACGTTCCGATAGGCGCAAATATCTTTGGGTTATAAACATGCATGTCAAGTTTCACCCAAATCGGTTCAAAATTGTGATCACTTTAGGGTCCACAAGCTAAAAACGTGATTTTTCGTACAATCAAGGGCCATAATCCATAAAGTTTTGATTCGATACATGCCAATTTCGAAAGGAGCTGAGATCTTTTGGGGATAAAGCTATATTTCAAGTTTCGTCAAAATCGGGTAAGAATTGTGACCTGTAGAGAGTCCACATACAATTGTGGACGGACTTCCGGACGGACAGGGGCGACGACATGATACGTCCACATGAAAATGTGGGCGTATAAAAAGGAATTGTGTTATGTATTGTATTTTACTATTGAATGTTATTCTTATTAAAGATACATTATGGGAGATTTTAATAGAGAATTGGCAATTCTTGCCATAACAGTTCAAAAAGTGACATCTTCTTCCACCAATCTGTCAGATGATGAGGCCAAAAATGAATACTCCTTACAAAAAATACTACCACATGCTTTGATAGCTAGACTTGTTCCTTTTATAAAAGACTGGACTGCCACCCTCTTGTGCCTCTTAGCAGGGGTCGATCACCCGACCTCGAGGCTAGCGTGCCAGCGTCTTTTTTTCTTTTATTTATTTAAATTCAGATACATACATTCAAATACTATATATATATATATATCCTGCAGTATAAAAATAAAATATAAAAAGACAATTATATCCCAAATGAGATGAGACAGGTCTCAAGTGTAAAAGGTAATGCAAGAAATGTAAAACGTAAATTTGTCAAAATAACAATTGCCATTTGACGTTTTATATAAAATAAAATTCAAATACAAACAATCCAAACCATAAGACAGAATTCGAAGTCCTAAAAACGTTATAGGTAAAATAGAGTATTCAAGCAAAATAGTGTAATCGGCAAATGGACTGCTATACGTGTACAAAATACACGACAAGCAGTGGTAACAGGTGTCCGGAAGAGTAAGCTTACCCTGCCTGGCGCCACACCCGCCATAGCTGCATCTAAGCAAAATGCACGCGATGAACTGTGCTAAGGATGTAGTAGACATTATCAGGGAGAAAGTAATAGTATACGTGTCAATTAAATATATCTAGAATAAAAGTCGAGAGAGACACGTCATATTTACCAATCAAATCAATAGGACGGCCATAAAACTTTTAAAGGTTTTAATGAGTTTAGTGCGCATGTATCCTTGCAGTTGAAGCTTAGATGACAAATACTATTTAACTTTGACCTAAGCGGTATTGTGATCTTATCATTACCGATATTTGGACTTCGTACTTTTTACAAATAATTAATGGAAAAGCCATTTTAGCAGAGCTTTTAATATTGGTAGAGATACCATTCCGGCTTCCATAAAACAAAGGATACAGTGTGTAATAACATTACCCAGCAAAGTAGAAACGAAATCGACATTTACGAAAAAAATAATACAGAGAATTATCATTTAAACTAACACTTTAGGCCAGGTTCGATTTCCAGATAGATTGTGTAACATATTCAACATTAAACTATTAATAAATGTTCCTTTAATCAATGGGCGTTTGCTTACTCCGGGAATCAGGCGATGTCCCAGAGAATACATTCGCTTTTGGCAAAACAAATCTACAAAAACAATAATCAGAATGTCAACGTTCATGGCATACATTAATCAGCCACAAAACATCCAGCAAATCACACAGGACACGCTTTAATATTAATGGTTGTATTTGATATGTTGTTAATTTATTGGCCGGAACGTAATTGGTAGATATATAATAAATTAATATTTCTAATGTAACGTTCATTATCATGAATAGTGTAAAACAGAAGGCCTTTGTTATTATTACTACTCATACTAATGGCTTGTTAAAAGATAATTATTAATTATCTTACTTATAAGAGCAAAACCTCTTTTATTTAGGTCAGCAACAAGTATTAAATTAGGTTGATCTGGTTTGTTTTTTCAATAAACATACAAATATATTCTTGTTTTGAAATGTTTAGCGAAAGTTTAATTGATCATGTCGACAGCGAAACAGTCGGTTATATCTCAAAACTGGCTTTATCTACAGTCATAAAATCATCCTCGAAGAAATATTTTAATCCCACAAAGCAAATGAAGATATAAATTAAAAGAAAGCCACGCCAAGCATGGGAATACGTCCACCAGCACCTTTGTTAATGTCTAATTAATAACTTAGTTAACATTTCAGGCCTAAATAAAATAAAAAACAAGTACGAACAATCCAAACCATAAGACAGAATTCGAAGTCCTAATAACGTTATAGGCAAAATAGTGTATTCAAGCAAAATAGTGTAATAAGCAAATGGACTGCTCCTCGTGTACAAAATACACGACAAGCAGTGGTAACAGGTGTCCGGAAGAGTAAGCTTACCCTGCCTGGCGCCACACCAGCCATAGCTGCATCCAAACTATTGGACGAAATCTCAGTAAAATAGCGTGATTGGCCAATGGACTATCAATAACAGCCTTCACTGGTTGTGATTCCAAAACAAACCGTATAGGCAAAATAGTGCAATCAGGTAAAATAGTGTAATCAGCAAATGGACTGTTCATCGTGTACAAAATACACGACAAACAGTGGTAAGAGGTGTCCGGAAGAGTAAGCTTACCCTGCCTGGCGCCACACCCGCCATAGCTGCATCCAATCTATTAGGCGAAATGTCGGTCAAATAGCGTGATTGGCCAATAAACTATAGTATGCAAAATGCACGTGATGAACTGTCTTAACGATGTAGTAGACATTATCAGGGTGATAGTAACGGTATACGTGTCAATTAAAAATATCTAGAATAATAGCCGAGAGCGACACGTTATATTTACCAATCAAATCAATGTGACGGCCATAAAACTTTTTAAAGGTTTTAATAAGTTAAGTGTGCAAGTATCCTTGTAGTTGAAGCTTAGATGACAAATGCCGCGATCTACTTAAAAAATCAGAATAAAAGGAACAAGCTCTCGTGTAACGATTTAGTTGGGACACAAACACTCCATAAGCTGGTGAAATTGGGATGTTACTACTAATACATGGAAAGTTAACAATCGGAAAGTCAAAGTCATCCCGTTTATCGTACAATTTAACACTCAGTTTATGGCAATTGTCAAAATGAAGACGCAGATCCAAGTAGGAAGCGTAATTGTCACTGTGAGTGGTATTTTTAATTTCGAGCTCATCGGGATATATAAAGTCTACATAATCACTAAATTAAGGATTATTAAGGGCTAAAACATCATCAATAATCGATTAGTGAAATTAAAAAGTCTGACTGATCGTTTGTTTGTTTTTACGAGCATCTGTATGTACTCGGCTTCATACGAATAGAGAAACAGATCAGCAAGCAAAGGTGCACAGTTGGTGCCCATTGGGATGCCAACCACTTGCTGATTTATTTCCCCTCCAAATTCAACAGAGATGTTATCAATTAAAAAATCCAACATTTGAATTATCTTGATGGCAGTGTATTTGTTCTTGGAATCACTGTGATACTTAACGAAATATGTAGAATTATAATTTACAACAAAATATTGATATCGAGCAGTACCCGATTTAGACGAAAAGACACTGTGAATAATGTCTTTCAATCGGGCTTTTAATTTACTATGGGGAATTTTAGTTTACAAAGTAGAAAAGTCAAACGTTTGAATAGATGAAACTGAAGCAAGGGATCTAGATTGCAAACCATCAAGTAATTCTTTGGAATTTTTTAATATCCACATTTGATTTATACCACTTCGAGAGTATACTTTGTCACAGTATTTTTGAATACCCTCTATAACGGCTGTTAATATAGATGTCAATACCTTTGAAAGTGGTTTTGTGGAATAACGGGATGAACCTGCCTTAAAACGTTGCCTGTAAGGATTTTTATGTAATTAAGGTATCCAATACAGCAAGGGCAAATCTGTATAGGTATTTCCACATGGAGTACCAAATGAAGCGAGTACCGATTTGTGATTGGATATAATTTCATCCTTACTAAAAGTAGATCGTTTATATGTAGCGCTGTCGATTGGTTTCCCGAAATTAAGTTCTTTGAACAGACAGTCAAAATAATGTCGTTTACAAATAAACACTATGTTATTGGACGCTTTGTCAGCTGGCACAACGACATAATTGTCATGCAAGGCATTCAGATTTTCAACAATGTTAACATCATTGAAAATAGACTTAGGCCTTGTGTCAACTGAAAAACGTTGCATGTATATTCTTCGTTTAAGTAAACGACTGATAGACTTAGTCCAATCAGAAAGAGTATTCGAGATAACATCTTCCCTCTTAGCCCATGATCTAGCGTAGTCCTCCACGGCATCCATAATAAGTTTGAAATTTTTATCCCATTAAAATGGTTGCGGTTTCCGGTATTTGGGTCCTTTGGACAAAATTTCACGTAGCTTATTATTCTGGACTATGTTCAAATCACCAGTGACCACATGTCCAGCTGTCGGGTAAAGAAAGGACGACGTAGAACAAGAACATGGTAGAGGGTTATTGTATAAGTCTTTTTCATTGATGCCAGATAATGCATTTCTGTAATTAAAATTTTTGGATGCAATGGGTTTAGTATAAGTATAAGAAATCCTAGGAACAGTAACAGTTATGAAGTAAGGAGGGATGTGTGCTGTGACTTGCTTACGGTGTAATATTTGGCTTAATCCAATAGCATCAATGCCTTTATTAGCAAATTTCAATTTTAGAGATGAACTATTTGTGGTGCGTGACGCATCAGACTCAGTTGCAATGTCCAGACGACGGTGGGCAATGTCAAGAACAACTGATACAACCCTGTATTCAGTGGATGCAGGGTCAGTACAATTTGAATCCAAACATTCAGCCTTAAGTAATTTCAAAATAGTAAGTGGAATAGAATATAATTTAGTACGGATATGATGTGGCCCTAGTGGTTCCTGAATAATTTTTAAAAGTGCATCCAATGATATAGTGCTGGGCTTAGGTGATGTGTAGTGACGATGTCCTTGACTGCGTTTTCGACGAAAAAACTTGGGGAATAATGTCATGACATTAACATCGCTACACGCAGGGCTAGATACATTCCCAATACTAGCTACATTGTCATTGCATCCATAAGGGGTGGCAGTATCTAATGTTCGTATCCAATATTCCTCTCGTTCTATGCGAAAGGGAGTACTCAAAGTAGGGCTGTTAGTATGGTGGTAAATTTTCTCTAATATCGACACTCTCATTGATAGTATAGAGTGGTCCGGTTGGTTAAAATGTTTATAGAGGATCTGGTTACTACCCTTATTAATGTTGTGACGATGACCATTAACGCGTAAGTGTAAAGACCCTTTAGTTTCGCCAACATAAATCAGTCCGCAGAGTGTACATTCTATACCGTAGATAACATTGAAGACCTATAAATAGGCAGATTTAGCTCTTGCATAATGTATGTTTAATATTGTATATTGTGTTAAAAAGTATTGTGTATTGTATATTGTGTTAAAAAGTATACATCAAGTTCGATTATCAGTGTCACTTAATTAGAACTAAAGTTATCATTTCCCAAAGCATCATTTGTGGGCTGCAGGCGACACACAGACATTAAAACAAGATAGGCGTGGCACTGTCCCTGGGGGTTCGGCTTGCACCGAAAATGATAGGGTATGTTGCTTAGGGTACAAAGAATACGTATGCATAGTTTCAAGTTGATACGTTAAGCAGTGCGGCCTGTAGACGAAAAACAATCAAATACAAGAAATGGATGTGGCTCTGCCCCTGGGGGTTGGGCATGCACCAAAAATAATGTGGATCATCTTTGGGGTATGTAAAATTGCAGGATTATCACTTAAGAATTGTAGACTCTAGGCGACACACAGACATACACAAAGAATATGGGCGTGGCTCTGCCCCTAGGGTTTGGGCATGCACCTCAAACAATAGGGATGTTCCTTAGGGTACAAAGAATAAGTATGCAAAGGTTCAATATGATACGTTACGAAATTTGGTCTGTAGATGACAAACAAAGAAATAGAAAAAAATGGGCTTAGCTCTGCCCCTTGGTGTCGGGCATGCACCAAAAATGAGATCATCCTTAGGGTATAAGGCATTCATATGAAAAGTTTTCAAGACGATTCATTAAGAATCATGGCCTGTGGGCGACACACAGACATACAAAAAGAAAATGCTCGTGGATCTGTCCCTGGGTATTGGGCGTGCACCCCAAACGATAGGGATGTTCCTTAGGGTACCAAGAATAAGTATGCAAAGTTTCAAAATGGGGCCTGTAAACGACAAACAAATAAATGCAAGAAATGGGCGTGGCTCGGCCCCTAGAGGATCGGGCATGCACCAAAAACAATAGGGATAAGGAATAAGTGTGTAAAGTTTCAAGAAGATGACTTAAGAATTGTGGCCTGGAGGCGACACACAGACACACACACACGCGCGCACACGCAAACACCTACACACACAATGTAGAGGTATAAAACATTCGGGGGGGGGGGATATGTAAGAGGAGGTCTACTCATAATCACGTGTCAATAACACATTTGAAATAGTGAATGAAATATTCCGTTCAACTCCAAAGCCCATGAATAAATATTAAATGAACTGAATACTAGTGTATTTTAATACAAAACAAGATACATGGGAAAAATAAGTACCAATCAAAATCAAAACAATATAAAGACAAGTATTGCCAAGTTAACTGTACAAATAAGAACAGTACAAATGGTGATGTATTATTTTAATCAAGGAATAGTTAGGAAAGGACATGTCATATACTTATACGGTATTAGGTTTAATTCGACATAAAAAGACATACAACCATGTTGTACCAATAGGAAGGGGAAGGGGCCAAGGGGTGTATCGCGAGATTTAGCTCCACATTTTTTCTTTATATATAGTATAATGTGAACAGATTGTCCAGTTTTCTAGGTCGATTGCACTGGAAAACTATAGCCCTCTGCAACATGAACCTGTGGCTACTGCCAAAAAAATGATCAATTTAAACAACGAAACACACCCCCACAGCAAACCTAATCGTACGGGCAGTCAACAAGAGTTGTCGCATATTTTACTTTTCTCGGTTATGAAACATTTATAATAAAGTAAAATCTGATTAAAAGTAACAACTCATTATGTAATTATCAGAAAATCATTTGATTTTGATAAAGTTTTCCTCCATTCTAACGTTTAGTATACGAAACATTTAATATTCTGGATTTAGCTGTTCAAGTTATCAAAATTCATTGAAACTCAAAATAATCAAGGGCAATTACTCTGACAGTAATTATCAGAAAATAGCTTCTCAATAGGCTTCTTCGTTTCATGACCTTAAACACAGTGTATAGATTTAAAGTCAATCGGTTATTAACTTTAGCCTCTAGAGCGCCCACAAGATTTTTAAAGTGATCAAGGCATAACTCTGACAGCAATTATCGGAAATCGCTGAAAATAAATAAGCTTCTTCGTCTCATGACGGGCGGACGGACGGGGGCGACGACAATATACGACCACATTTCAATGTGGGCGTACAAAAAGGTACACACATAAAGCCTAGGTAAATGAATCTCTGTGTATCTATGAAAGAAATAATTATGTGGTCACGTGCCAGTTGCATACGTTATTTTATCTAGACACTGTAGTGGTATGTTCCCTTCAATACCATAAGGTCTGTAACTGTCTAGACGTCATGAAAGTGTATAACTGGTGCACGCGCACATCCCGGTACGTGACCGAATGGTTGAAGGTTCGAGACCCGAATTGTGCGCCGAATTGAAAAAGACACTTTATCCCTGTATTCCAGTCTACCCAGTTGTAAGTGGGTACCGGTAGGATGGTGTATTTGACACAAAAACTTGTTGCGCTCCTGAAACTTCAAGTTGAAGATGCATATGTTGGGGATCTTCTAAGAGCTCGATGGTAATCAGGCTTTACCTGTATCCTAGGACCGGGATAATAATAATAACTGTACAGCCTGTTGAGATCACATGTAGATGGAATGGGCTTAAAACACTAAATATTATTATTATTAAAGAAACCATGGTGTCAAAGTTCTATCTTTAAAGATGGAACAGGTGTATAGGTAATTGCATCAGTGAAAATGAAACTCTCGGCAATGTGGGTTGGTACCTATATACTCTCCATTGTCAAAAATCGGCGAGAGTTTCCGCTCTACACGAAAGGTTTTACGCTTATATATTTGATTCATCATGAAAAACGTACCTCCTCCGACATGTCTAAACCTCGAGGGTAATCTAGCACCTAATTTTAAACACTTCAAACAGGGATTTAAAGTTTTCCTAGCCGCATCTGGGTTAGACAGTAAATCGTCAAAATTACCGGGACGATATATTGAAGAAGTTTAAAGAATATTGTATTCCTCGGAAGAATATTACTTTCGATAGACATCAAGAATCAAGAAAAATCTTCTAAAACTTTTGATTCGTTCTATCTTGCTATCTGTAACCTGTCAAAAGAATGTGAATTTGGTGAACTTGTTGATTCGTTCATTAGAGATCGTATTGTATGTGGTATACGTGACAACAAAGTTAGATGAGATCTTTTAATAAAACCAGGACTTACTCTTAGAAAAACTGTGGAATTTTTTAGAGCTGCAGAAGTCAGTAATAAAAAGAATTGGAGTTTACCACAAGAGACATCTGTGATAGATAAAAGTATCCACCAGGTTATAGGTGGTCATGGTTATGGTGGTAAACAGTACCAAGGTAAACCGGGGTTTTCATATAATAGGAAAAAACCAACCGTTGGGCGATCAAATGCTCAGTATAATAATAATAGCAAGCCAGATCATAGTCACATGTAAAAAAATGATAGTAATTACAGTAGTGGTAGAATGTAAATATTGTGGAAAAGAAGCACGCGCTAGAGATTATGTCCAGCTTAACGTGTTTATTGTAAAACTGCCATATTAAAAGTTATCACAGCTCAGTATGTATCTCAAGGTCTGTAAGTAATTTGTTTATGGTTGTATTTCGTGCTTCTGAATATCAGGGACATATCAGCAGAAAGTGATAAGGATCTTCAAAATTCTGTCTACATCGGCAGGTTGGAGAGTCAGTTATGTGTCTTAAAAATGCATGTTTGATAAACGAAGTCTTAAATGGATGATTTGAACTTTACCAATATTGTAATACGAAGTTACCAAGTGATCATGCATTGCGAGTTTTTGTTTAAAAATGAATAACGTATCTGAATTACGTATAGTAAATCTAGATTGTTCCAAAGTCGTGTAGTTGAAGGATAAAAAGAATTATAAAATAGATTAGATTTACAAAAATAGTATGGTAGGTTTTTGTCATTTTTTAATGAATATTTACTTTGTTTTTATTTAGATTGTCATAAAGGTAATCAGGGGTTAAGTGGTTTATTAACTGATGTCTTTCGCGACGTTGTTTTAAAGGCAATATACCGACTTCTTTATATAGCAAATCATGGCTAGTTCCTTCACAGCGCCACATATTGTGCGTAAAGCATCTAATTGTAATTGTTCTAACTGGTTAGCTAAGTAATCCGTGTGCACCCATCCCCAAAAATGTCAGCATAGTCAAAGTGTGGTAAAATATAGGAAGTATATAATTGCTTTAAGTGATTTCATTCCTAGTCGGTACTTGAGTTTTCATAAACAGTTGATAAATTTTGACACTTTATTACAAAGATTTTCTATATGTTTGTTCCATTTAAAATTGTTTTGAAAAATACGCCCTAAATGTTTGTGATGAGATACTTCATTTATTTTAACCGTGTTCATACAAAGAGGAATCGAATCGTGCTTAGATGTGGTTGATATGGTTAATGTTTCAGGGTTTTTCAGGATGAAAGGAAACTAGCCATGTTTCAGCCCATGTGTATGTTCTCTCAATATCTGAATTTAAAATTTGGGCACCTTCTGTAGAATCTTTTATCAGCATTTAATAGATGTTTCATCCGCGAATGATTTTGTATTTGACTGTATTTTTTCGACAATATCATTTATGTAGATCAGAAAAAATAAAGGACAGAGAACTGAGCCCTGCGGAACACCAGCCGTGACAACTGAGGTACCAGAGGAGGCATTTGCGAAACGACGCGCTGTGTTCTATTAGTTAAATAGCTCTGAACACTTCAATAAGCCTCCTCTAATACCAACATCGTTGAGCTTTCGACAAAGACCGACATGCCAGACCCTGTCGAAAGCCTTGCTGAACACAATTCTCACATAGTGCACGTCATCTATCGCTTTTGAAAAAAAAAGTTTATGTCTGTAAGTTGATTTATAGTTGAGTCTTCTTTCATAAAACCACTTTAGAACTTTGTAAAAAGTGAAATGTCGCACAGGAAGTTACAAATATGCATGTGTATGCATTTTTTCCCAAAATGTTTAGAGACTAAACTAAACAATGAGACCGGTCGATAGTTAGAACAATTAGATTTACTGCCTTTTTTAAGGAGAGCCAAAACGTTGCATGTTTCCAATTTTTGGGAAAAGATCGAGTATTTAATGAGTATTTCGGGTGCTTTTGTATTGAGGGCTGTTCACATGGACACTTTTGTACATAAAACAGAATGGTGGGCACATCCGCAACTGACCGATACTTACCTTTCTGACGGTGACCCGGAACTTAAAGTTACAGCCAGTCCCATTGAAGACAACTTATCGGACCCATCTAACATCATAGACGGTTTAACTTAAGAGCATTCTCGGTTGGGTTCATCTAGCCAAAGACCGACAGCGAACTAGGCCTTTTTATTTCTCACCGTGATCATTTTCTGTCACATGCGAAGCTTCCGTTCGACGCAAAGCATCAATATATCCTGCACCGACAATGGAGAATCTCACTTACATGCAAAATACATCCACAAGAGTGTTGATCACCTTGGCAAAAACAAAATGCTTGTAATAATTCGTCAGCGATTTTGGATGATATGGGCCGCGGGATTAAAGATACATCATTCAAGAGCAACGTTTGCCTATTGCAGGTCTTTCTGTTACTATTTTCGGTAATGAAACATTTATAATATACTAAAATCTGATTAAGAGTAACAACTCATTAATTATCAGAAAATCAAAGGAATTTGTTTGGCTTTGATAAAGTTGTCCTCCATGCTAATGTTTAGTATACGAAACATATAATACTATGGATTTATATAGTTAGCTGTTCAAGTTATAAAGTTATACTGTGTATAAATTTAAGGTAAATCAGGATATCTACTTTAGCTTCCAGAGCGACCAGTTATTATTGGAAATCGCTGAAAATCAATAGGCGTCTTCGTCTCGTGACCTTAAACACTGTGTATAAATGAAAAGTCAATTGGAGATTAACTGCAGCTATATGCTAGCGTCCACAAGATTTTTTGAAGGGATAACTGACAGTAATTATCGGAAAACGCCGGAAATCTTGACCTTAAACACTGTGTATAAATTTATAGTCAATCGGATATTGACTTTAGCCTATAGAGCGTTGTGGACGACGGACGGGGGCGACGACAATATACGACCCCATTTCAATGTTGGTGTATAAAAAGGGCCTGGAAGTAATTTACAGAAAGTTTTGAAATATGACAGACTTTTTCGTTTTACTGATTTAAATAATGCATATAAATATCATACAGATCGGATGATAACCATTCACAATGTTCACAAAGTAAAACTGGGGTAATAACTCTACAATTAATTGACGAAGATTTCTGAAATGCAATTAATAGACCTCCGTTTCACAAATATATCTTCATAAAATGTGTTGTACATAACAATGACGATGCATTCTAAATAACTCTAATCACAACTAGACCTACGAAGCAGCAATGACGGGTTTCACTGGTACCACAGTGCATTTGCACTCTTGTCATTTTCAGTACCACGTTACCCTTAAACTCATATCACTTGCAGTGCCATGGAACCGATAAACAGATTTCCACATAAACATTGCAAACATCAAATACAATGGAAGCAGAATCAACCAAATCCAGTAATATCAATTTATTTTATACATTTTAGACAAAATTACATTACTTCCGGTGATCGTGAAAATATTCAATTAGTTTATCATAACCAGAAATGGCATAAGGCATCACATGGTGAAACATTTACGTAATCGAATAATAATTACATCTTTTATAGACCAAAAACCTTGAAAAGTGACTTGTAGAAAATCGTCTATTTATCTGCAACCGTGCTAGTTAGAAACTATTTTGTGGTATTTTTATGATCGTATGGTTTCAATCTATTTGTTGAAGGGAATCAAATATAATAATTTTAAAAACGTGACAAATCAGACTCATTTGAAAAAATATCTGTTTTAAAGGCTAAAAATAAGGATTTTGAAAAATGACGTTACTTCCGGTGAGAATGAAAATCATAAATTACTTATATGAAATCGTAAATGGTATTAGGTTTTACACAGTGAAGATTTTATGAAAATCGAATAATAATTGACACTTTTATAAACTAAAAGCTTTAAAATATGACTTAAAGAAAAGCGTCTATTTCTCGGCAACCGAGCAATTTAGAAACAAATTTATGATATATATTATATTACCGTATGAAATTTATTAATATGTGAATTTAAACCAAAAGTTAAAATTATTAATACATATTAAATTATTTTTGGTTGAAAAAATTGTTAATTTTAAAAGTCAAAAATGCAGTTTTTGACAAAATGTCGTCACTCCCAGTGTCAATTTTAAATTGTAATTAATTTGATATGACGCATACGTGCTCTTTGAATCAAAAGGTGTAACTTTTGTGAAAATCCAATAAAATTTGACTATTTTACAGGCAAAATAACGAGAACAATGGCTTACGCAAAATTGCCCATTTCTAGGCAACTGGTTATATTACAAACTCATTTTAACATATATTTTCTTCGTATTGTAGGGTGGTTCAGTACGAACAAAATAAACTATATAACATTCATCAAACGGTTTACAAATACAGCACCACTTGAAGTGCGGTAGCCAAACCTAATTTGTCGAGTGAACCTGGAAAACATATACAAAGATTTTTTTGTGATTTATTTTAGTAGCCTAGGGTGTCTCCTCGTTCGGAATCTGCCGGGTGAACCTTGGTCACTGTTAAGCGTTTTGAGAAATTCAAGATGGCGTCCAAGATGGTTGCCACTTCAAATAATCCATATAGCTTCTATAGTATTTATTCTAGGGTGATAATTTGGATGTCTAACCGTATGTTTGTGGGGACAAGGAATACACTGAAATCATTTATCGTGTTGTGAGATGATTAGATGATAGTAAAATCAAACATGCCAGACAATAAGGCCCTTTAACTAATTAGTGACTGTTGGGGGCATTTATTTCACCGAACTAAACTATATCTAGAGACAAACTATATATTTCTGGACGAAGGAGCATATGAGTGATAGGATAGCACCACATACATCCCTATCAGGTGCTTCAGGGTTTCATGGATCAGTCCTGAAAAGGGAGGCACAAACTGATTGTTGATAATTTAAAAAAAAAATTCTCCCCGCAAAACAGAAACATAACCTCCACAAAACTAGGTAATATCCAGTTTAATCCTTTAATCGTGTTTCTGGCCGCAACCTGTGACATCACAAGCGCAAAGTACCGTATATTCTATGAGCCACATGGCAGACTCCGGAACAGTTTTGCCGGTTGTAATATTTTCAACTAGGTATCCTTCTCCCAGCAATACTATTCCAGTTCAAGTTCAGATAGATTCCAATCTTCCAGTGAACGCAAACAATAGCTTGGTGATGAGCTCTTTTTATATTCTCTGCAAATGTATCATTGGTTGAGCAAGATTACATGGTTCGGGTGGGGAAAAATGGCAATACATTTCCAGTTTTAGATGTCCACGCCCTCCAGCGTGTTAAAGACATAGATTTTTTTAGAACACTGTCCATAACAAGCTACCACAAATACAGTGATCTGTGTTTGATTGTAGCTTGTTTTGGAAAGAGCTCTTGCAAATCGATGACTGAAACACGCTGGAAGGTAAAGGCATCCAAAACTGGAAATGTATCGATATCATCTCTAGATTTAGTTTGGTTCGGTGAAATAATCGCCCCAACCGCCTGGAAGGTATAGGCATCCAAAACTGGAAATGTATTGACATCATCCCCACCTATATAGTTTGTCTCTAGATTTAGTTTGGTTCTGTGAAATAGTAAAATTAATCATACCAGACAATATGGTCCTTTCACTCGGAACTTGAACCTGGAATAATAATGCTGGGATAAGGATACCAAATTGAGAATATTACAACCGGCCAACTTGCTCATCAGACGTGGATGCAATAGTGACAGCTCTTGTGGTGCTTGTGCTTGTAGCAGCACTAGGGATGACTTAGAATATATGGTATTCTGCGCTTGTGATGGCAGAGGTTGTGGCCAAAAACACGAATAAAGGATTAAACTGGATATTACCTAGTTGTGTGAAGGCTATGTTCCTGTTTTGCGGGTAGAATTTGCTCTTTTAAATTATCAACAATCGGTTTGTGCCTCCCTTTTCAGGGCAGACCCATGTGGCCCCGATGCCACTGATAGCGATGTATGTGGTGTTATCGTATTACTCATACGCTCCTTTGTCCAGAAATATATGTGTTGTCTCTAGATTTAGTTTGGTTAGGTCAAATAATCCCCCAAGCGCCGCTAACGAGTAAAGGGCCACACTGTCTGGCATGTTTAATTTTACTGTTTCACCGAACCAAACTAAATCTAGAGACAAACTATATATGTGGGGATGATGTCGATACATTTCCAGTTTTGGATGCCTATACCTTCCAGCATGTTTCAGTCATCGATTTGCGTTCATTAGAAGAACAGAATCCACCGGAACTTGAACTGGAATAGTATTGCAGGGAGAAGGATACCAAATTGAGAACATTACAACCGGCCAACTTTCTCCGGGGTCTGTCATGTGGCTCATCAGACGTGGATCCAATAGTGACAGCCTATGTAGTACTTGTGCTTTTAGCTGCACTAGGTGAACTCGCTTTTCTCTTTTTTCTCTTTTTTGAATTGTTTATGTGTTTGTTTGTTGTTTCGGAGTATGATGTCTTGTTTTATTTGTCCTTTATGTAAATCATATGTGGGGCAGTCCCCCTGCACTAACTATTAGAATATACGGTACTTTGCGCTTGTGCTGTCACATGTTTCGGCCAGAAACATGACTTAATGATTAAACATGGATAATACCTAGTTTTGTTATGGTTATGTTCCTGTTTTGCGGGTTGAAGTTGCTCTTTTAAGTTATCAACAATCATTTTGTGCCTCCTTTTTCAGGACCGACCCATGTGAACCTAAAGCCCCTGATAGGGATGTGTGTATTGTTATCCTATCACTCATACGCTTCTTTGTCCAGAAATATATAATTTGTCTCTAGATATAGTTTGGTATGGTGAAATAGATGCCCCCAACAACCACTAATAAGTGAAAGGGTCATATTGCCTGGCATGTTTGATTTTACTATCATACGATAAATGAATTCAGTGTATTTCTTGACCCAAGAAACATACGGTTATACACCGATATTATCATCCTAGAATAAATACTATGGAAGCTATATGGGATTATTGGATGTAGTGGCCACATTGGACGCCATCTTGAATTTCTCAAACCGCGCAAGGGTGACCGAGGTTCACCCAACAGATTCTGAAAGAGGACACCCTAGGCTACTAAAATAAAACACAAAAGAATATTTGTATATAATTTCCAGGTTCACTCGAAAAATTGGGTTTGGCTACCGGACTGAAAGTGGTGCTGTATTTGTGACCCTTTTGATGAATGTTGTATAATTTATTTTGTTCGTATAAACAGTGTGGGTCGTCCCAATCCGTGAATATGTGATGTAGTGGATTCAGCTTCCCCGAAAACGTATATATCGACACCAAACTTGATCCTTTTAAAAAATTCGATTTTTCCCACTCAAACTGGCCGCCATCTTGAATTTTTTGTCATGTAGACTAATGGGTATCACTAATCACGAAATTTGTTATGGGAATGGATTCAGCAACCCCGAAAACGTATATTTTGATACCAAACTCGATCACATTATGATAATTGGGGAAAATTAGATTTTTACCTCCAAAACTGGCGGCCATTTTGGATTTTGGCCAATTTGACCCATTAGGCACGGATTTCGGACTGGGACTTTTTTTGGTGATAATATACGTCGAGACCTACCATAAACCGTGGTTGGCATTTCTATTGCAGTAACTGCCCGCACTTATGTTATCTTGCCTGGCCTATATTGTCTCTTTAATACTACATCTGTAAGCAGGTATCTCTTTTCAGTAACAAGTCTAAACTCTGCTCACTTTTAACTCACTATATTAATCACATCTCAGCTTCTTTCAAACCTCACTTGCATCTTAACCTTGTTACAAGAAGGAGCACATAATTTCACTTGGTTAGTTTTATATTTATTTGACTGACTTTAATATTTTATCTATTTAATATGGTACTATAATTAGTTTATATTTTATATAAGAAGTAATTAAGTAATTAGTATATTTCGATAAGTATTTCTATAAGTATTTGTATAAGTATAATTGTGTATTTTTAGAATATTATATTTAGTTCAATATATTCATATTGCTATTTTCAGTCCTATATTAAATAATCAGCCTTTGTATTAAAACTCCTATTTTATAAAGTATGTATATATTATTAAATTAGCTGCAAACTAGGTCACCATTTTTACATTCCTTTGTTGCAAATCAATGATTTTCCGCCACTATATTAAATATATGTATATAGTGTAAACTATTATTATTCTTGATTTTTATACGTTTCTTTATGCATTTCAGTGGTTTTTTTATATATATATAATCCACAAATAAAAACCTGAATCCATGACCTGGTGTTTTATTCGTCACTGAATAGAAACCCTGCCACAAATTTGGCGCCCAACGTGGTTTTAGTGGATTGAGATATACAGCTTTTTCAACATTTCAACTTTTTCATCTTTTTCAACATTTCAACTTTTTCATCTTTTTCAAGATCAACATTTCAACTTTTTCATCTTTTTCAAGATCAACATTTCAATATTTCAACCTTTTCAACAGTTCTACACCTTCAAACAGTTTCAATCGTGTGCATAGGCGTAGAATTTGGGGGGGGGGGCTCAGGGGGGGATTTTTTATTATTATTTTCGGGCAATGAAAAATTCGACAACCTTTTTTTTTCTATTAACGTTTACAGGAAAAAATATAAATAACTTATTTCTACGAGATCCACACTGTCCGAAAAGTATTTTCTCGTCGTTTTCTTGTCCACTGCCTCCCCGAAAATATGCATGAAGCTCTATTATGATAGGTATGCCCGAAAAAAACGGTATTTCCCGAAAACGGGCATCGGGTCTGAAGACGGCAGAGGAACATACAGTAAAACGCGTTTGTTACCGTCAAATAATCAAAAATTTTCTTGGAGGGGGGGGGGGCATTCGCCTCTCAAAGAAAACCGGCGCCGCTGTCAATAAACCCGAAGTTTTCCGGGCATCTCTAGTTTTGCTTCCCTAACTGTGTTTGAGTCCTAATAAAACACTAATTTTACTTTTCTTGTAATTGAATATCACGAATTTTTACTGAGTTGACTACGGATTAAAACATTTTGTCTGGAGCCACTCTACTTTGTGCGACATTTTTCGGGCATCGATTATTATTTGTGAAAGCAGTTGCAACAACCTGATTGGATGGTTGGAATTCAGAGTGGGATTTCGGTTACAAAACCATTGAATACCTTTTGAGTTGCTTACACGGACAAGAATAGCACAAAACGCATTGGAGGTGATTAAATTTTCAAATTTTTCTCCGGAAGTGTGAAACCTACATACCGCGCGACGATTGATTGGTTGTTCGGAATTCGGTTCAGGCGGGGAAGGTTATATTGCACCAAATTGAAGTTACTGTGTTCACAGACTGAAATAGCAGGAAAACGCGTTTGCGGCAGTTACATTTTCAAAATTTTCTCCCAATGCTCCCGTCTTCGTGGACCGTAAACGATTGACTGGAATTCAAGTCAGTCACCTTAATAATAAGCTATATTCGACAACTTTGAAGGTGCTTTATTCATCGGCTGAAATATCAGGAAAACGCGTTTGCGGCAGTTAAAATTAAAAAAAAATGCCCGTCTTCGAGGACTGTAAACGATTGATTGGAATTCGAGTCAGCCGACTTAATTAAGCTATATTAGACGACTTTGAAGTTGCATTGTACACCGTCTGTAATAGCAGGAAAACGGGTTTGCAGCCGTCAAATATTCCAAAATTTAATTGGGGGGGGGGGGCGGATACAAGGTCGCTGCTGTCTGTTAACCGGATTTTTTTCTTTTTTCGGGCATTTCGGGTTCTGTCCCCCTAACTGTCATCGAGCTCCTACGCCTATGATCGTGTGTCCGTGCCTCAGTGTTAAGTGTTAATTATTAATGTAAGTTTTTTTTATATAAAATTATATTATTTAAGTAATTAAGTACTGGCCAGTGTGTGAGAGTGAAGGGTGATAACCGGTTTGTTGTGTCCTGTCTCGTCATATATGTTCTGTGTTATTTTGTGTATAAATATATATATATAGAGAATCTCCTACCAGTCTTTTTTGATATCAAAAAAGACGAGTAGGAGATTTATTTATCACCCAATCCCTTCTTACATGGCGTTTCACAAAACTATTTTAAGGACAATTTTAACTAAAATCGATTGTAACTTAGGATAGCTGTCACCCTCTCCTAACTTAAAATCACGACATTAACAAACATTGATTAGAGCTACATTGTTTGATCTATTGCGACATACAGATATAATTGTCACATAATTTTAAAATACAATCATTCACAAAAACAATTTTCATTCAATTTCTTTTCATAGCATGGGATATACAGGTACTGTCCATCCGTTTATTTTATTGTGAGGTAATTTAAGCATTTGGATGGCGCCCCATATTAGAACTCCAAGTAAAAACACCCAAAACTCCAGTAAACTACACACTAAAAGAACATTTATATCCAATGTCATGGAAAGAAGGGCACTCTTATCTATAAGAAAATATCTTCGTGTTTAATATAGCCAATTTCTTGGTATTAGAAGGCCTAAAGGCCTATAATACTAGACATGCCATATGTAGTACTTACTCATGTTTTTGGGGTTATGAAGATTTGTAAAAAGATAAATCAATAATCTAGAATGTGTTTATTCAAAAATGTTATAGGCCTATTTGAAATAAAATTTTCATATCATAAATTTATTATTATTTCTTAATGAAGTTACGTTAATAAAACAACATAAATTTAAAAACAATAGGCGCCAAAGCTATTTTATCTGGGAAAAAAATCATTTAATTAAGTAAGATAGAAAGACTCTTCTGCCTTTTCAAATTATCATTGAAAGTGTCTATGAGAATGACATTTCAAATCTAGGCATCGGAACATTGGCTTTTTGGCGTATTAATTTAATTTTAATATTAATATACTTTAATACTACGACAAAAAAATTGCCGCCTAGATTAGTCTTTTGAGTGACAAAATCATAATTTGTTTGTGAAAATTCTCAATAGTTTCTCTTTTCCAAATTACTATAAAACTACGAAATTCAAGCGCTTTAGTTTATCGATACACATTATTTCCACTGAAGCCTGCGAGGAAATCAAATGCCAAGTTCAAGGTCAACCTACCAATACATTTCGAAACTAATATTACGCAATAAACTCATTTATTTCATCTCTCTACGACTTTCTGACCATGTGCAAACATTTCTACAACGTATGAAACTCTCCCTATTGATAATGTAACCGTTAATTCAGTCTATCAACAGTTTTCAGTTTCGAAGCGTATTTGCTTTCACCGTTAGTGCCCAAAGCGGAAATCTGCACTGCGCGGGCGCAAGCGATTTTAACTAAAATCTATTAAAATTGCATTTTAAGTTACAATCGATCTTCGTGAAACGCATAAAATTTAAAATCTCATTTTGATTTTAGTTAAAATCGATTTTAAGGATTTTAGTTTAAGTTTTCGTGAAACAGGGCCCAGATATGGAATTAATGACATTAAAGGGTCTTTAAGAGATAATATGCCGGGAGTGGGTTTTTATGAGTCTAAATGGTTAATAAATCTTCAAAATCTTGGGGGAAAAGATTCTAACAGTCTGTTTTTCTACCCGATCAACTAGCAGTTTCATTTTGGTGAATAACGAACAACGAGCTGGTTTGTTGTTCGTTATTGGCGACTAACTTACAACGAGCTGGTTCGTTGTTCGTTATTCACCAGATGTGGAATAATTAACATAATAAAGGCACTTTTAGACAGAATATACCGGGAGTGGGTTTTTATGAGTCAAATTGGTTAATAAATCTTCAAAATCTTGGGAAAAAGATTCTAACAATCTGTTTTTCTAGCCGAACAACTAGCAGTTTTATATTGGGAAATAACGAACAACGAGCTGGTTTGTTGTTCGTAATTGGCGAATAACGAACAACGAGCTGGTTCGTTGTTCGTTATTCACGAGTTATGGAATTAGTTACATAATAAAGGCACTTTTAGAGAGAATATGCCGGGATTGGGTTTTTATGAGTCTAATTGGTTAATAAATCTTCAAAATCTTGGGAAAAAGATTCTAACAATCTGTTTTTCTAGCCGAACAACTAGCAGTTTTATATTGGGAAATAACGAGCAACGAGCTGGTTTGTTGTTCGTTATTGGTGAAAAATAAACAACCAGCTGGTTCGTTGTTCGTTATTCGCCAGATATGGAATTAGTAACACAACAAGGGCACTTTTAGAGACACTAACGTGAAAAGTTCCTCACCCGAATCGGTACTCTTGGTACCTTTGATTCCAGCGTAGTGCATGCGCGAAGTCAAAACGAGCTGGTTTGTTGTTCGTTATTGGTGAAAAATAAACAACCAGCTGGTTCGTTGTTCGTTATACACCAGATATGGAATTAGTAACATAACAAAGGCACTTTTAGAGACACTAACGTGAAAAGTTCCTCACCGGAATTCGGTACTCATGGTACCTTTGATTCCAGCGTAGTGCATGCCCGAAGTCAAAACCAGCTAACTCGAAAAAAAACTTGTCGAGACGGAAAACATCAAAAGAGTAATTCGAATTTTTAAAATATTCAAATGCCAAACATTCGACCATGAGCCAGGCTATCCTGTAATGTATTATTTTCGTTAATAGAAGATAGATTCTCTAAGCCAAGACCAATTGTGTATGTTTTCAAGCCCATGAATGTGGATTTTTCACTATTGCCCATTTTCAATTCGAAATGGCGTCCATCAGTTGACAGTTTTTCGGCTTTCCTAAAAGGATTCGGAAAATATAATTGCCTTGTCTGTAAGTAAAATATCAACATTTGTTCCTTAAATTCGGTGATTTCGGATGTGTAAAACGTACTGAAAAAATATTGAAACAGCCACCACCTATTTTTTTTTTGGTTGGGGTGGGGGGTGGGGTGGGGTGGGTAGATAAAAGATCATATGGTTAGATTCTGAGAAATCCGATTTGTGGATAAAAGACACACACACAAAAATAATAACTAGATCTGATACTGTCCCACGCAGATATGAAAGTTTTCATATTTATCGTCAGGTGTATCTTAAAGAAAATAACCACAAAAAATTATCAAAATGGGTCAAAAATTAATACCCAACTGACTTGAAATTTATACACAGTTTTTAAGGTCATGAGAAAAAGAAGCATATGGATTTTCAAGGATATCCGATAGTTATTACCCTTGATCTCAAATTTTTTTGAAGAGGTCAAGGGATATTAACTTTAGCTGATAGAGCGTTGACAAGATTTTTTAAAGTGATCAAGGGACATAACTCTAGCAGTCATTATCGGATATTGATGAAAATCAATGGGCCTCTTCGTCTCGTGGCCTTAAACACTGTTTATAAATTTAAAGTCAATCGGATATTAATTTTAGCCGCAAGAGCGTTCACAATAGAGGTGATCAAGAGCAGTAATTACTAAAAATCAATAGGCTTCTTCGTCTCGTGACCTTTAAAGTCATAATCGGATATTAACTTTAGCCGCTAGAGCGTTCACAAGTTTTTTTCGAAGAGATCCAGGGTAATAACTCTAGCAGTAACTATCGGATAGCCTTGAAAATCCATATGCTTCTTTGTTTCATGACCTTAATCACTGTTCATAAATTAAAAGTCATTCGGGTATTTACTTTAGCCTCTAAAGAGTTCACAAGATTTTTTGAAGAGACGGCCGGCCGGTCAGGGGCGACGGCAATATACGACCACATTTCCATATGCTTCTTCGTCTCATGACCTTTAACACTGTGCATAAATCGGGTATTAACTTTAGCCTCTAGAACGTTCAAAAGAAATTGTGGGCGTATAATTAAAATATACGAAAATAATTTGTATTATTATGAACTGCAGCGTTAGGCATGAAGCGCCGAGTGTTGGAGTTCGTTTGAGTGTCTCGTTATTCGAGTCTAGAGTCAACAATTGCAATTGGCGCCCAACGGCAATTTTTTTTATCTCTCGTGGGAAGCTTAAGGTCGGTAAAATGAATAGTTATTGGTCGATTTAGCCCATCTCCTATCCCCCTGAAAATTTCAAGTCTCTATGACTTTCGTTACTGAAAAAGAACTGATTTTTCACCATTGGTCATTTTCAATTCAAAATGGCGTCCAGCAGTTGACCTAAATCAAAATTCGATTCCCGAAAATTTTTCGGCTTTCCTAAAAGCATTCGGAAAATATAATTGCCTTATCTATAAGTAAAATATCAACAAAGCCGTATCGATTTTCACATTTCAAGATGGTTGCACTTACGGTTTGGGCTACAAACTCAATTTTTTGTGTACGAATCAGTAGTGTCGTAGCTATTACAAAAAAACAATTTCAAGGCAATTTGACCTATATTTCGTCGATTTTTTTGAAAATATTGATCCTTATTGTCAGCAAGGGGAGATAATTTAGAAATTAAGAAAATTTATAATGATATTTTTTAAGTCGTATCGATAAGATCTATTAACATACTTAATTTCGTGAAAATCGTGCAACTATTAAAGATGTTGTCAAGTTGGTCTCAACTTCTGGTTTCGAAATTACATCGAAATTCAAATATCTGAAATTGCAGATTTGAAGTAAATGTTTCAAGGTATTCAAAGAAAAACGAATTAATAAAATAGTTCAAAAAGTCACAAAGTTACAGAAATGTAAGTCAAATGCATTCGACTTGTTCTCATTTTCAATTCAAGGATTCGAAAAATATAATTGCCTTGTCTGTAAGTAAAATATCAACAAAGGAGTATTAATTTTCACATTTCAAGATGGTGGAACTTCCGGTTTGGGCTATAAACTCTATTTTTTGTGTACGAATCGGTATTGTCGTAGCTAGTAAAAAAAAATATTCAAGGCAATCTGACCTATAAGTCATCGATTTTTTTCAAAAATTTGATCCTTATTGTCAGCAAGGGGAGATAATTTAGAAATTTTTTAAAGTCATTTTTAAAAAGTCGCAAGATTGAGGTCTACTTAAATACTAAATTTCCTAAAAAATCGTGCAACTATTAAAGAAGTTATAATTTTAATTTTAGCTTCCGGTTCGAAATCACAGCGACGAATTTTGGAAATTCGAAAATCTGAAATTGCAGATTTGAAGTAAACGAGTCAAGGTACACAAAGAAAAAAAATAGTAAAATAGATCAAATAGTCACAAAGTTACAGCTAAGTAGGTCAAATGCATTTGTTCGTAAATTTCGGTGATTTCGGATTCGAAAAACGTTTTGAAAATACATTTACCCAACAGCCACCACCCATTTTTTTTTTTGGGGGGGGGGAAGCTTCAGAAAGATCCTATGGATAGATTCTGAGAAATCCAATTTGTAGATAATAATAAGAACTAGATCTGATTCTGTCCCATGCAGCTTTCATATTCATCATCACGTGTATCAAGAAAATAACCCCCAAAAAATATTAACACCCGACTGACTTTAAATTTATGCACAGTGTTGAAGGTCATGAGAAAAAGAAGCATATGGATTTTCAAGGAGCTCCAGAGTTATTACCTTGATGTCAAGGTTCTAAGAAGACATCAAAGATAATAAGTATACGAAAATTATATTAACTTTGACAGTAATTAAAAGGCTTTTTCGTCTCGTGATCTTAAACACCGTGCATAAATTTAAAGTCAAACGAATAATAACTTAAGTCGCTAGAGCGTTCACAATATTTTTTGAAGTGATCAAGGGACATAACTCTGGCAGTAATTACTAAAAATCAATGGGCTTCTTCGTCTTGTGACCTTAAACACTGTGTTTAAATTTAAAGTCAATCGGATATTAACTTTAGCTGCTAGAGCGTTCACAAGTCTTCTTTGAAGAGATCAAGGGTAATAACTCTGGCAGTAACAATCGGATATCCTTGAAAATCCATATGCTTCTTTGTTTCATGAACTTAAACACTGTGCATAAAGTAAAAGTCATCCTGGTATTCACTTAAGCCTCTAGAGAGTTCACAAGAAATTGTGGACGACGAACGGGCGGACCGACGGTCGGCCGGTTGGGGGCGACGGCAATATACGACCACATTTCCATAAGCTTCTTCGTCCCATGGCCTAAAACACTGTGCATAAATTTATCGGGTATTAACTTTAGGCTCAAATTGTGGATGACGAACGGACGGACCGACGGACGGCCAGTCGGGGGCGACGGCAATATACGACCCCATTTCCATGTGGGCGTATAATTAAAATATACGAAAATCATTATTATTATTATGAACTGCAGCGTTAGGCACGAAGCGCCGAGTGTTGGAGTTCGTTTGAGTGTCTTGTTATTCGAGTCTAGAGTCAACAATTGCAAATGGCGCCGAACGGCAAAATTTTATCTCTCGTGGGAAGCCTATGGTCGGTAAAATGAATAGTTATTGATCGATTTAGCTGAAATTTAGTGTGAGGTCATTGCTAGAACTGATTTTTCACCATTGTTTATTTTCAATTCAAAATGGCATCCAGTAGTTGACCTAAATTTCGATTCCCGAAAGTTTTTCGGCTTTCCTAAAAGGATTCGGAAAATATAATTGCCTTGTCTGTAAGTAAAATATCAACAAAGCCTTATCGATTTTCCCATTTCAAGATGGTTGCACTTCCGATTTGGGCTACAAACTCATTTTTTTTGTGTACGAATCAGTAGTGTCGTATCTAACCCAAAAAAACAATTTCAAGGCAATTTTTGAAAATATTGATCTTTTATTTCTCTAAGGGGAGATAATTTAGAAAATTTCTAATGATATTTTTCAAGTCGTATCGATAAGATCTATTAACATACTTAATTTCGTAAAAATCGTGCAATTATTAAAGATGTTGTCAAGTTGGTCTCAACTTCTGGTTCCGAAATAACATCGACGAATTTTCGAAATTCAAATATCTGAAATTGCAGATTTGAAGTAAATGTTTCAAGGTATTCAAAGAAAAAAGAATTAATAAAATAGGTCAAAAAGTCACAAAGTTACAGCAATGTAAGTCAAATGCATTCGACTTGTTCTCATTTTCAATTCAAAATGGCGTCCATCACTTGACCTAAATCAAAAATTTATTCCCGAAAGTTTTTCGGCTTTCCTAAAATGATTCGAAAAATATAATTGCCTGGTCTGTGAGT
This sequence comes from Patella pellucida, assembly GCA_917208275.1. NCBI lineage: Eukaryota > Metazoa > Mollusca > Gastropoda > Patellidae > Patella > Patella pellucida. Next base: position 31,965,899 of record OU795041.1, on the reverse strand, counting down.
AAAATATCAACAAAGGAGTATCGATTTTCACATTTCAAGATGGTGGCACTTCCGGTTTGGGCTACAAACTCAATTTTTTAATTATGAATCAGTAGTGTCGTAACTAGTAAAAAAAAAATTCAAGGCAATCTGACCTATATTTCATCGATTTTTTTCAAAACTTTGATCCTTAATATCAGCAAGGGGAGATAATTTAGAAATTTTTTAAAGTCATTTTTAAAGTCGCATGAGTGAGATCTACTTAAATACTAAATTTCATAAAAATAAATTGCAACTATTAAAGATTTTAACTTCCGATTTGAAATCACAGCGAAAGATCATATGGATAGATTCTGCGAAATCCGATTTTTGGATAAAACTAAAACAAAATAATAAGAACTAGATCTTCTACTGTCCCATGCAGATATGAAAGCTTTCATATTCATCGTCACGTGTTTCTTTAATTTCAGGGTACCTAGGTACCAACGTGAAAAGTTCCTCGCTGGAATTTGGTACTAATGGTACCTTTGGTTCTAGCGTAGCGCATGCGCAAATCATGACGCACGGTAGGTGCCACGGACAAACGACCTGAAAAAATGCAGTTATCGCCTTGAAAATTCCAGGGTACCTAGGTAATAACGTGAAAAGTTTCTCGGCGGAATTTGATACTCATGGTACCTTTGGTTCCAGCGTAACGCATGCGCGGAGACAAAACCAGCTAACTCGAAAACAACCTTGTCGGCACGGAAAACATCAAAGTGGTAATTAGAATTTTTGAAATATTCAAAAGCGAAACATTTGATTATGAGCCAGGCTATCCTTAAATGTATTAATTATGTACATAAAGAGACATATTCTCTAAGCAACGACCAATTGTGTATGTTTTCAAGCGTATTTAGGTGGATTTTTAACTATTTTAATTTTCAATTCAAAATGGCGTCAATCATTTGCCAAAAATCAAAATTCTATTCCCGACAGTTTTTCGGCTTTTTTAAAAGGATTCGGAAATTATAATTGCCTTGTCTGTAAGTAAAATATCAACAAAGGAGTATCGATTTTCACATTTCAAGATGGTTGCACTTCCGGTTTGGACTACAAACTCAAATGTTTGGGTACGAATCAGTAGTGTCGTAGCTGGTAAACAATTTTTTAAGGCAATCTGACCTATATTTCGTCGATTTTTTTGAAAACTTTGATCCTTAATTTTATCAAGGGGAGATAATTTAGAAAATTTCTAATGACTTTTTTAAGTCGTATCGGTAAGATCTGCTTACATACTTGATTTCGTGAAAATTTGCAACTATTAAAGAAGTTGTCATTTTGATTTTTATTTCCGGTAAAATATTAACAAAGGAGTATCGATTTTCACATTTCAAGATGGTGGCACTTCCGGTTTGTGCTACAATTTCCATTTTTTTGTGTACGAATCTGTAGTGTCGTAGCTATTCACAAGGCAATCTGATCTATATTTTGTCGGGTTTTTTTGAAAATTTTGTTACCTAATAGCACCAAGGGGAGATGATTTAGAAAATTTATAATGACATTTTTTAAGTCGCATGAATGAGTTCTACTGACATACCAAATTTCATGAAAATCGTGCAACTATTAAAGAAGTTGTCTTTTTGGTTTAACTTCCGGTTCGAAATCAAAGCGACGAATTATCGAAATTCGAAAATCCGGTGATATGAATATATGAAAGCTTAATAATAATCTTAACCTTAACAGAGAACAATAAGCTTCCATATATAAATATATGAAAGCCTAAAAATAATAACTTTAGTAATCGCAATAGGCTTTTACAAAAACAATAGTGTTTTACACAAACTTCGCAGTGTAAAACCCCAATAAGAACTAGACCTGCGAAGCAGCAATGACGGGTTTCACTGGTATCATATTACCTTTGCACTTATGTCACTTTCAGTGCCACGTTACCCTTCAATTAGTTTATCATAACCAGAAATGGCATAAGGCATCACATGGTGAAACATTAACGTGAATCGTATAATAAATGCATTTTTATAGACCAAAAACCTTGAAAAGTGACTTTTAGAAAATCGTCTATTTCTCTGCAACCGTGCAAATTAGAAACTATTTTGTGGTATTTTTATGATCGTATGGTTTTAATCTATTTGTTTAAGGGAATCAAATATAATAATTTTAAAAACATTACAAATCAGACTCATTTGAAAAAAAATATTTGTTTTGAAGGCTAAAAATACAGTTTTTGCCAAAATGACATTATATACTTCCGTCCGTTGATAATAAAAGGGTGAAAATTTTATGAAAACCGAATAATAATTGACACTTTTAATGGCCAAAAACCTTCAAAAGTGACTTTTAGAAAACCTCCTATATTTCGGCAACCGAACAAGTTAGAAACAATTTTATGATATCTATATGACCGTATGCGTTTTGTTAGTATTTGAATTTAAACCAAAAGTTGATATTATTATTACATATTAAATAATTCTTGGTTGAAAAAATATCGATTTTAAAATGTACAAATGCAGTTTTTGCCAAAATGGTGTCACTCTCGATGTCAATTTAAAATTATAATTAACTTGAAATGACGCATACTTGCTTTTTGAATGAAGTGATGTCACTTTTGCGAACATCCATTAATAATTGACTTTTTTACAGGCAAAATTACGAAAACAGTGACTTTTTCTCGGCAACTGCTTATATTATAAACTAATTCTCACATGCATTCTCTTCGTATCGATTATAGCTACAACTTTAACATTTGAAAAGCCTGAATGAGTTGTAAATAGGTCAATTTTACGCCCTTGTTCACCTCTTAATCAAATTTGCTAGAAAATGAAATAGATATTAAAAAAACGGCTTTCGACATTTTTTGTGCCTTTAAAGGATACACTCTGTTAGTTATATCAGTTTTAAAATAAAATAATATTTTCTTTTGAAAAATGGCACCTAACTGTCAAAATTGTAGTTTTGGGTAAATTTACGCCACTTCCGTGGCCGACAGATAACATTATTGGTAAAAAAGAAAATTGAGACAACGGAGCATATGAACTTTGTTTTATAAAAATCGAACAATAAAAAATTATTCTAGGGCTGAAAAACTGAATTAGCCAATGGCGGGCAAGAAAAATTACTGAGACAATTTTTTTTAACATTTTTGCGCAAGTCAGATGGCTCTTCAATTCTGTGTAGAACACGACTAAAAAATATTTATAAATAAAAATGTTTTTTGTAAGATTTTAAATTTTCGAAATTTGGCGCCTAATATCTCGAAGATTTGCCGAAAATTAAAAATCGAAAGTAGCGTAGCTATGTGCCCTGTCTCCGGCTTTGCCAAAGTGTATCGAAAGTTAAAATTAAATGATTATTGTTAAAATTACTGCAATATTTTTAAAAACGATAACTTCGGTGATTTTGGACATTTCACATTGTCGCAGAACGTTCAAAATAATTTTATCCTCTAAGTCACACCCACTTTCTCAGTATAACCGAAGAAATCGTAACGTTGCGACAAGAAGTTGCTAATGGTTACTCAAAACAAAAGAATTATAATAATAAGAAGAACTAGACCTGCAAGCAGCACTGAATCGGCTTTCAGGAATCAGACAGGACGTAAGTCATAAAATAGCCCATTCATCGAGCTAGAAAACTTTACTTTAATTGTTTTGATTCAGTGACACCTGGCTGAGAAATGTCGATTTTTGCAAGAGTACCAATTGTTTACTGTATTTTCTTTTTTTTAAATTTTTTTTGGTGTTTTTTTCCCATAATATCTGATATTTTTACGAATACTTCTAGATTTTGGATCATTGTCGGGATAGCTTTAACAAGTTGTACCAGAAGTGTCAGAAACATATATTTAGTAGCTGTTTGTAAAAAAGATAAATAAAAGAACATTTTCAATAATTTAACGATTTTTCAATTTTTTTTAAAGTCTGAGGCCATTTTTCGACCACTTATATTATTTCAATGCTTTTCATTTTGGGTTCCCTATATAGACTACCGATCGGACTTTGAGTAAGAAAAGTTTAAGAAAAATCGTAGGCGTCGTTTTCGAGAAAAGGGCATCTCAGAATGTTAAAAAATTGGAAAATACTAGATTTTTGGCATACAATAATCTATTTCCTTACCATCGAAATCGTATTATTTAGATACCATATAATGGTCCATTAATAGGGCTATCCAGCGACAATTTAGTTCTTTTGGTCCGCTATTACCTAAGAGAGAAATCAAGTTTTTCCCAAGTGCGACAATGTTTTTACTCCTTTTTTTCATTTTTTGAATACTTCCGGTATGATTATTATTGTCGAAATAGTTTTAATAGCCGGTTTGGGCACTAAAATAGCCACAGGGCTCTGTAATGATATATTACATTATCTGATCACATATAATGCCCCTGAGAAATCCTATATTCAAAAGTGCCAAAAATGCAAAAAATTTAAAATATCTTAATTTAGATTTTAATAATTACATACATATTATACAATGTTAGAATCGTAATTAGGTCAGCTATCTGAATATAGAACCTTTTTTTTTAAAAATCTCTTAAAATAAAAAAATAGTAGAGCATTTTCCCAAATTTCACGATTTTTCGACTTTTTTCGATATTCAGTCCCTTTTTTGTCTTATTCCAATTATATAAAAGTCTTAATGGATAAATCCATGCTAAAGACTAGCGGAAGGACCATCGATAGATAAAGTTTACGAAAAATCGCTGGAGCAGTTTTCGAGATACAGGCGTTCAAAAACGCTCCAAATCAGAAAATACTTGATTTTCAGCGTGCCATATTTTACTTGCTGTTCATGGTATCTGCATCGATAGATAAAGTTTACGAAAAATCGCTGGAGCAGTTTTCGAGATATGAGTCTGAGTAAAAAAGGTTTTAAATAAATCGCAGGAGTCGTTTTCGAGAAAAGGGTGTCTCAAAAGGCTCCAAAAACGAAAAATACTAGATTTTCTGCGTAACATTATTTATTTACTAACCATCGAAATCGTACCATTGAGATGCCATATAATAGTCCAATAATGGGGCCATCCAAAGACACTTCATTTCTTTTGGGCCGGTAATATCTGATGGAGAAATCCAGCTTTTTGCAAGAACGCCATTTTTTTACCCTTTTTTTTTCATTTTTTGAATACTTCCGGTATGGTGATTATTATCGATATAGTTTTAATAACCGGTTTAGGCAATTAAATAGCGACAGAGTTCTGTAATGATATATTACAATATATGATCAGATAAAATGCCCCTGGGAAATCCTATGTTTAAAAAATACAAAAATGCCAAATTTACCAAAATTTAAATTTCAATAACTGAATACATATTATACATTTTTTGAATCGACATTAGAACAGACATCTAAATATCACAAAGTTTTTTGAAAATCAGTAAAAAAAAAAAACAATAGAGTATTTACCAAAATTTCACGATATTTCGACTTTTTTCGATTTTCAGTTCGTTATTTGACCTATTACGGATTTTTCAAAGTCTAAACGGACTGTTTCATACACAAGACCACCAAAAGGTCTCTTGATAGATAAAGTTTAAAAAAAATCGCTGGAGCAGTTTTCGAGATACAGGCGTTCAAAAACGCTCCAAATCAGAAAATACTTGATTTTCAGCGTGCCATATTTTACTTGCAGTTCATGGTATCTGTACGAATTGGATATCATATGATACTGAAATTCTCGGGCAACCAAACAATATCTTAATCGTTCTAATCCGTTGATATCGGTCTGAGAATTCATGTTTTCCCCAAAAGCATTCATTTTTGGCGTTTTTTTCAAAATATCTGCCATTTCTGCGACTACTTCCGGTTTATAGAAGTTTGTCGAAATAGCTTTATACGTTAGTTTTGAACTATAACTCCATGTTCCATAAGTTTCAGAAACGTCGATTCTGCCGTAAAACGAAACTCGAGCTCACAAAAGGGGCAGAAAATTCGAAAAAAATCGAAAAATAAAGGGTGATAACTCGGAATGAAACTTATATTTCTGACATCGGATGGTCTTCAGGTATCCAAAAATGTAGGTCAAATTTGAAAATTTTGAAAAATGACAAAAATTGTCTCTTAAATTTTGGTTTTTCAATTTTCGAACAACAATAGTCCCATAGGAATTTTCGAAATTGAAAAATGTGAGATAGCCATTTCGTTGGGAAAGATTCAGGGTTTACAAAAATGTCATTTGTATGAAAATAGGTACAGAATTAACGAATCTACGGCTGTTTTTTGATTTTTTGACATTGTACAAAATTCGGCCACTTCCGGTCTGCGCAGAAGTTTCAAATATAGCCCATATGTTGCGAACACATGGTTTAATGATAGAAAATGAGGTTCTAGATCGGTATCTGTTACAGGCACTGAGAAATAGGCTCCCCCCCCCCCAAAAAAAAATAATAATAATAACTAGATCTGCTACTGTCCCATGCAGATATGAAAGCTTTCATATTTATCGTCACGTGTCATTGATTGTATCAAGTATCCTAAATAAAAGGATAAGAAGAAACTCGCGAAGTTACAAGTCTAAATATAGTATGAATCATTGCACCCAGGCATAACAATAATCTGAAAACTAAAGGGAAATAACTGAAACTTGTATTACTGTAATGAGACGGATGAGAAAATGAAATGAAAATGGCGGGGAAAAAAAATTTAAAAATGGCAGGTTGGACAGACGACCTTACTCCTTGTCACGTACAACCGAGCATTCGAAAACACACTAGTTAACTCAATGACAGGCGCGCGTGCTAACCATTCATCAATCCAACCCCCCTTTGAAATCAGACACGTGCAATATGTCATATAGGAAGAATAAGAAGTCGCTCACAACAAAATGGTAAATTAATGAGTTTAGGTCAAAAGGTTGAGCTACTGTTTTAGAGTATTTAATAGTTTTAAAGAGACACGTTAAGAGTTGTTCATAGTTAAATGAAAGTTTAATTTTAAATAAGACCAATAAAATTAGGATTTAATAATGCCAGACTAATATTTCCAATATGTTTGGTTATAAGTAGGAAATCGTGACGACTTATTAAGCATGTTTTAAACAAAGGGTCATAGACTGCAATATACAAGAATGGCACTCTGCAATAAAAAAAAACTGGCCAAAGCAAGATTTCTATGCAGAAATTAAATAATTGCTAGAACCAGAAAAATATTTATCCACTATAATAAATAAGCAACATAGAGAAAATTAAATGTAATTGAATGGGGTTTAACGTCCTACTGTGCTGCTCCTAAAATGGGCTACTGAAGACGGGCATACGCCATAAAGTGTGCAATGAGGTTGGACATGCGACCATACTCCTTGTTTCGTACAACCAAGAAATCGAAACAACGCCAGTTGACTCAGTGACAGACGTTATGATACAGAGCGCACGTGCTAACCATTCAGCCACGCAGCCTCCCTAAAATCGGCAAATTGCTGACCTACAGCGAGAAATATTTCAACCGGGCCAAATTTTCTATTTTAACAGTTTAATTTGCACGGTACCTTTAGTTATCAACCGAATATTACAAAACTTTAAAAATAAGCTCCCCCCGACCAGCTTAATCGTTCGCAATAAACGTTTGCCCCTTAAAATCGGCAAATTGCTGACTTTAAATTGAGAAACATTACAACCGGACGAAATTTTCTGTTTTATCACTTTTACAGTACCTTTGATTACCAACCGAATATTACAAAACTTTAAAAATAAAAGAGAAAGAGAGAAATGCGGCCTAATGTCCATTCGACACAAACTAGGTCATTTCGGGACTAACATATGTTTTTTAATTTTATTTAAAAACTTCCCTTGCGCTTACTGGTCTTTAGCCGTTGGGAGGAAACCGAAGAACACGGAGAAAACCCACGAGATTGGACATCATACACCATGTCACGTGCAACCTGGAGATCGAAACGACGCACGTTGACTCAATGACAAACGTTACGATACAGCGAGCACATTCTAACCATTCAGCCATCCAGCCTCCCTGAATTCGGAAAATTGCTGACTTATAGCAAGAAACATTTCAACCGGGCGAAATTTTCTGTTTTAACAGTTTAATGTGCACGGTACTTTAATAATTACCAACCGATTATTACAAAACTTTTGAAAATAAGCTCCAACTGACCAGCTTAATCGTATGCAATAAACGTTTGGCCTAAATTGAAAGTTCTGCACGGAAAAGTTCATCTCGATTTCTCGGCGTGGTTCCCCTTGTCAGTGAGGCAGAACACAGGGCCTGACAAGCACAGCTGTCTAGTCCTTCGGATGGGACGAAAAACCAAGGTCCCGTGTACACATTGGAGTGCACGTAAAATATCCCTAAGCAGTTGGAATTCGATACTGTTGAATAAACTCTATACGATGACTAAATGCGTAGATTGTAGTCACCCACACTGCATGTTTCGCTTAACAATGAAAGGGTGCCGTTTTCAATGTTCGATCCTTTTGTTCTTCTACATCTGATATGTTGGACTGTTGATCGATGGTTTCATATAAAAGACTACCAATAAGACTCTTTGTAGAAGAAGTTCCCCAAAAATAGTATGTTGACTTTACGAGAAAGACCTCTAAACATGCTCCAAATTGTAAAAATACGACTTTTTGGATTTTCAATCTCTTTTTTTCGATAGAGAAAATGAAATGAAATTGAATGGGGTTTAACGTCCTACTGTGCTGCTCCTAAAATGGGCTACTGAAGACGGGCATACGCCATAAAGTGTGCAATGAGGGAAATTTTACCCGGGCAGCGGCGTTACGACCTACGAGGTTGGACATGCGACCATACTCCTTGTCACGTACAACCAAGAAATCGAAACAACGCCAGTTGACTCAGTGACAGACGTTATGATACAGAGCGCACGTGCTAACCATTCAGCCACGCAGCCTCCCTAAAATCGGCAAATTGCTGACCTACAGCGAGAAATATTTCAACCGGGCCAAATTTTCTATTTTAACAGTTTAATTTGCACGGTACCTTTATTTATCAACCGAATATTACAAAACTTTTAAAAAAATGCTCCCCCTGACCAGCTTAATCGTTCGCAATAAACGTTTGCCCCTTAAAATCGGCAAATTGCTGACTTTAAATTGAGAAACATTACAAACGGACGAAATTTTCTGTTCTATCACTTTTACAGTACCTTTGATTACCAGCCGAATATTACAAAACTTTAAAAATAAAAGAGAAAGAGAGAAATGCGGCCTAATTTCCATTCGACAAAAACTAGGTCATTTCGGGACTAACATATGTTTTTTAATTTTATTTAAAAACTCCCCTTGCGCTTACTGGTCTTTAGCCGTTGGGAGGAAACCGAAGAACACGGAGAAAACCCACGAGATTGGACATCATACACCATGTCACGTGCAACATGGAGATCGAAACGACGCCCGTTGACTCAATGACAAACGTTACGATACAGCGAGCACATGCTAACCATTCAGCCATCCAGCCTCCCTGAATTCCGGAAATTGCTGACTTATAGCAAGGAACATTTCAACCGGGCGAAATTTTCTGTTTTAACAGTTTAATGTGCACGGTACTTTAATAATTACCAACCGATTATTACAAAACTTTTGAAAATAAGCTCCAACTGACCAGCTTAATCGTATGCAATAAACGTTTGGCCTGAATTGAAAGTTCTGCACGGAAAAAGTTCATCTCGATTTCCCGGCGTGGTTCCCCTTGTCAGTGAGGCAGAACGCAGGGCCTGACAAGCACAGCTGTCTAGTCCCTCGGATGGTACGAAAAACCAAGGTCCCGTGTACACATTGGAGTGCACGTAAAATATCCCTAAGCAGTTGGAATTCGATACTGTTGAATAAACTCTATACGATGACTAAATGCGTAGATTGTAGTCACCCCACACTGCATGTTTCGCTTAACAATGAAAGGGTGCCGTTTTCAATTTTCGATCCTTTTGTTCTTCTACTCCTGATATGTTGGACTGTTGATCGATGGTTTCATATAAAAGACTACCAATAATACTCTTTGTAGAAGAAGTTCCCAAAAAATAGTATGTTGACTTTACGAGAAAGACCTCTAAACATGCTCCAAATTGTAAAAATACGACTTTTTGGATTTTCAATCTCTTTTTTTCGATAGAGAAAATGAAATGAAATTGAATGGGGTTTAACGTCCTACTGTGCTGCTCCTAAAATGGGCTACTGAAGACGGGCATACGCCATAAAGTGTGCAATAAGGGAAATTTTACCCGGGCAGCGGCGTTACGACCTACGAGGTTGGACATGCCACCATACTCCTTGTCACGTACAACCAAGAAATCGAAACAACGCCAGTTGACTCAGTGACAGACGTTATGATACAGAGCGCACGTGCTAACCATTCAGCCACACAGCCTCCCTAAAATCGGCAAATTGCTGACCTACAGCGAGAAATATTTCAACCGGGCCAAATTTTCTATTTTAACAGTTTAATTTGCACGGTACCTTTAGTTATCAACCGAATATTACAAAACTTTTAAAAAATAAGCTCCCTCTGACCAGCTTAATCGTTCGCAATAAACGTTTGCCCCTAAAAATCGGCAAATTGCTGACTTTAAATTGAGAAACATTACAACCGGACGAAATTTTCTGTTTTATCACTTTTACAGTACCTTTGATTACCAACCGATTATTACAAAACTTTAAAAATAAAATGGAAAGAGAGTAATGCGGCCTAATGTACATTCGACTCAAACAAGGTCATTTCGGGACTAACATATGTTTTTTTTAATTTTATTTAAAAACCCCCCTTGCGCTTACTGGTCTTTAGCCGTTGGGAGGAAACCGAAGAACACGGAGAAAACCCACGAGATTGGACATCATACACCATGTCACGTGCAACCTGGAGATCGAAACGACGCCCGTTGACTCAATGACAAACGTTACGATACAGCGAGCACATGCTAACCATTCAGCCATCCAGCCTCCCTGAATTCGGAAAATTGCTTACTTATAGCAAGAAACATTTCAACCGGGCGAAATTTTCTGTTTTAACAGTTTAATGTGCACGGTAGTTTAATAATTACCAACCGATTATTACAAAACTTTTGAAAATAAGCTCCAACTGACAAGCTTAATCGTATGCAATAAACGCTTGGCCTGAATTGAAAGTTCTGCACGGAAAAAGTTCATCTCGATTTCCCGGCGTGGTTCCCCTTGTCAGTGAGGCAGAACGCAGGGCCTGACAAGCACAGGTGTCTAGTCCTTCGGATGGGACGAAAAACCAAGGTCCCGTGTACACATTGGAGTGCACGTAAAATATCCCTAAGCAGTTGGAACTCGATACTGTTGAATAAACTCTATACGATGACTAAATGCGTAGATTGTAGTCACCCACACTGCATGTTTCGCTTAACAATGAAAGGGTGCCGTTTTCAATGTTCGATCCTTTTGTTCTTCTACTCCCGATATGTTGGACTGTTGATCGATGGTTTCATATAAAAGACTACCAATAAGACTCTTTGTAGAAGAAGTTCCCAAAAAATAGTATGTTGACTTTACGAGAAAGACCTCTAAACATGCTCCAAATTGTAAAAATACGACTTTTTGGATTTTCAATCTCTTTTTTTCGGCTATCCCTGATATTTAAAAAAAATGATACAATGATTTCACACAACAGGCTAGCTGTTAGACTCTCTATTAACAAAAGTTTCACCGCCCTCCCTTCATTATAACCGAAGTTATCGTGCCCTAAAGAATCAACAAATCAGCATGCTTATCTCTGCTTACCCTAACCAGAAAATACTCATCTTTGAACTCAATCATAACATTGACCTAGTGAACGTCTACAACAAGTTTGAACATTCTAGCTTAATTAGAATGAGAGTTATTGTGCTCCAAAATCTCGGCCCTTCAAATTGCTTCTACTTTTCATTTTCAATTCAAAATGGTGACTCCCGGTTGACCTAAATCAGAATTCTATTGCGACATTTTTTAGGCCTGCCTACAAGGATTCAGAAAATATAACTCCCGAGTCTGTAAGTAAAATAGCAAAAAAGCCTTATTGATTTTTCACGTTTAAAGATGGTGGCACTTCCGGTTCGATCGACAAACTCCATATTTTGTGTACGAATTAGTAATTCCTTGTCTAGTATAGAAAAAAAAAACTAGGTCATTCTGACCTATATTTCGACGATTTTTTGGAAAACTTTGATCCTTGATTTCACCAAGGGGAGATAAGTTAGAAAATTTCTAAAGTCATTTTTCAAGTCGCGTCATTAAGGTCTACTTACATATTAAATTTCATGAAAATCGTACAACTACTAAAGAGGTTGTCGAGTTGGTGTAAACTTCCGGTTCGAAATCACAGCGACGAATTTTCGAAATTCGAAAATCCGAAATTGCAGATTTGAAGTAAAGGAGTCAAGGTATTCAAAGAAAAAAGAATTAGTAAAATAGGTGAAATAGTCACAAAGTTACAGCAAAGTAGGTCAAATGCATTTGTTTGTAAAATTCGGTGATTTCGAATGCGAAAAACGTTTTGAAAATATATTTATCCAACAGCCACCACCCATTTTTGGGGGGGTAGGTAAAAGTTTCAGAAAGATCCTATGAGTAGATTCTGAGAAATCCGATTTGTGAATAAAACACAAAAAAAAAAATAATAAGAACTAGATCTGCTACTGTCCCATGCAGATATGAAAGCTTTCATATTTATCGTCACGTGTCATTGATTGTATCAAGCATCCTAAATAAAAGGATAAGAAGAAACTCGCGAAGTTACTAGTCTAAATATAGTATGAATCATTGCACCCAGGCATAACAATAATCTGAAAACTAAAGGGAAATAACTGAAACTTGTATTACTGTAATGAGACGGATGAGAAAATGAAATGAAAATGGCGGGGAAAAAAAATTAAAAATGGCAGGTTGGACAGGCGACCTTACTTCTTGTCACGTACAACCGAGCATTCGAAAACACGCTAGTTAACTCAATGACAGGCGCGCGTGCTAACCATTCAGCCACCCAACCCCCCTTTGAAATCAGACACGTGCAATATGTCATATAGGAAGAATAAGAAGTCGCTCACAACAAAATGGTAAATTAATGAGTTTAGGTCAAAAGGTTGAGCTACTGTTTTAGAGTATTTAATAGTTTTAAAGAGACACGCTAAGAGTTGTTCATAGTTAAATTAAAGTTTAATTTTAAATTAGACCAATAAAATTAGAATTTAATAATGCCAGACTAATATTTCCAATATGTTTGGTTATAAGTAGGAAATCGTGATCTTAAGCATGTTTTAAACAAAGGGTCATAGACTGCAATATACAAGAATGGCACTCTGCAATAAAAAAACTGGCCAAAGCAAGATTTCTATGCAGAAATTAAATAATTGCTAGAACCAGAAAAATATTTATCCACTAAAATAAATAAGCAACATAGAGAAAATGAAATGAAATTGAATGGGTTTAACGTCCTACTGTGCTGCTCCTAAAATGGGCTACTGAAGACGGGCATACGCCATAAAGTGTGCAATGAGGGAAATTTTACCCGGGCAGCGGCGTTACGACCTACAAGGTTGGACATGCGACCATACTCCTTGTCACGTACAACCAAGAAATCGAAACAACTCCAGTTGACTCAGTGACAGACGTTATGATACAGAGCGCACGTGCTAACCATTCAGCCACGCAACCTCCCTAAAATCGGCAAATTGCTGATCTACAGCGAGAAATATTTCAACCGGGCCAACTTTTCTATTTTAACAGTTTAATTTGCACGGTACCTTTAGTTATCAAACGAATATTACAAAACTTTTAAAAATAAGCTCCCCCTGACCAGCTTAATCGTTCGCAATAAACGTTTGCCCCTTAAAATCGGCAAATTGCTGACTTTAAATTGAGACACATTACAACCGGACGAAATTTTCTGTTTTATCACTTTTACAGTACCTTTGATTACCAACCGATTATTACAAAACTTTAAAAATAAAAGAGAAAGAGAGAAATGCGGCCTAATGTCCATTCGACACAAACTAGGTCATTTCGGGACTAACGTATGTTTTTTAATTTTATTTAAAAACTCCCCTTGCGCTTACTGGTCTTTAGCCGTGGGGAGGAAACCGAAGAACACGGAGAAAACCCACGAGATTGGACATCATACACCATGTCACGTGCAACCTGGAGATCGAAACGACGCCCTTTGACTCAGTGACAAACGTTACGATACAGCGAGCACATGCTAACCATTCAGCCATCCAGCCTCCCTGAATTCGGAAAATTGCTGACTTATAGCAAGAAACATTTCAACGGGGCGAAATTTTCTGTTTTAACAGTTTAATGTGCACGGTACTTTAATAATTACCAACCGATTATTACAAAACTTTTGAAAATAAGCTCCATCTGACCAGCTTAATCGTATGCAATAAACGTTTGGCCTGAATTGAAAGTTCTGCACGGAAAAAGTTCATCTCGATTTCCCGGCGTGGTTCCCCTTGTCAGTGAGGCAGACCGCAGGTCCTGACAAGCACAGCTGTCTAGTCCTTCGGATGGGACGAAAAACCAAGGTCCCGTGTACACATTGGAGTGCACGTAAAATATCCCTAAGCAGTTGGAATTCGATACTGTTGAATAAACTCTATACGATGACTAAATGCGTAGATTGTAGTCACCCACACTGCATGTTTCGCTTAACAATGAAAGGGTGCCGTTTTCAATGTTCGATCCTTTTGTTCTTCTACTCCTGATATGTTGGACTGTTGATCGATGGTTTCATATAAAAGACTACCAATAAGACTCTTTGTAGAAGAAATTCCCAAAAAATAGTATGTTGACTTTACGAGAAAGACCTCTAAACATGGTCCAAATTGTAAAAATACGACTTTTTGGATTTTCAATCTCTTTTTTTCGGCTATCCCTGATATTTAAAAAAATGATACAATGATTTCACACAACAGGCTAGCTATTAGACTCTCTATTAACAAAAGTTTCACCGCCCTCCCTTCATTATAACTGAAGTTATCGTGCCCTAAAGAATCAACAAATCAGCATGCTTATCTCTGCTTACCCTAAGCAGAAAATGCTCATCTTTGAACTCAATCATAACATTGACCTAGTGAACGTCTACAACAAGTTTGAACATTCTAGCTTAATCAGAATGAGAGTTATAGTGCTCCAAAGTCTCGGCCCTTCAAATTGCTTCTATTTTTCATATTCAATTCAACATGGTGACTCCCGGTTGACCTAAATCAAAATTCTATTGCGACATTTTTTAGGCCTTCCTACAAGGATTCAGAAAATATAACTCCCGAGTCTGTAAGTAAAATAGCAAAAAAGCCTTATTGATTTTTCACGTTTTAAGATGGTGGCACTTCCGGTTCGATTGACAAACTCCATATTTTGTGTACGAATCAGTAATTCCTTGTCTAGTATAGAAAAAAAAACTAGGTCATTCTGACCTATATTTCGAAGATTTTTTTGAAAACTTTGATCCTTAATTTCACCAAGGGGAGATAAGTTAGAAAATTTCTAAAGTCATTTTTCGAGTCGCATCATTAAGGTGTACTTACATATTAAATTTCATGAAAATCGTACAACTACTAAAGAAGTTGTCGAGTTGGTGTAAACTTCCGTTTCGAAATCACAGCGACGAATTTTCGAAATTCGAAAATCCGAAATTGCAGATTTGAAGTAAAGGAGTCAATGTTTTCAAAGAAAAAAGAATTAGTAAAATAGGTGAAATAGTCACAAAGTTACAGCAAAGTAGGTCAAATGCATTTGTTCGTAAAATTCGGTGATTTCGAATGCGAAAAACGTTTTGAAAATATATTTATCCAACAGCCACCACCCATTTTTGGGGGGGTAGGTAAAAGTTTCAAAAAGATCCTATGAGTAGATTCTGAGAAATCCGATTTGTGAATAAAACACAAAAAAAAAAAATAATAAGAAGAATAACTAGATCTGCTACTGTCCCATGCAGATATGAAAGCTTTCATATTTATCGTCACGTGTCATTGATTGTATCAAGTATCCTAAATAAAAGGATAAGAAGAAACTCGCGAAGTTACGAGTCTAAATATAGTATGAATCATTGCACCCAGGCATAACAATAATCTGAAAACTAAAGGGAAATAACTGAAACTTGTATAACTGTAATGAGACGGATGAGAAAATGAAATGAAAATGGCGGGGAAAAAAATTAAAAATGGCAGGTTGGACAGGCGACCTTACTTCTTGTCACGTACAACCGAGCATTCGAAAACACGCTAGTTAACTCAATGACAGGCGCGCGTGCTAACCATTCAGCCACCCAACCCCCCCTTTGAAATCAGACACGTGCAATATGTCATATAGGAAGAATAAGAAGTCGCTCACAACAAAAAGGTAAATTAATGAGTTTAGGTCAAAAGGTTGAGCTACTGTTTTAGAGTATTTAATAGTTTTAAAGAGACACGCTAAGAGTTGTTCATAGTTAAATTAAAGTTTAATTTTAAATTAGACCAATAAAATTAGAATTTAATAATGCCAGACTAATATTTCCAATATGTTTGGTTATAAGTAGGAAATCGTGATCTTAAGCATGTTTTAAACAAAGGGTCATAGACTGCAATATACAAGAATGGCACTCTGCAATAAAAAAACTGGCCAAAGCAAGATTTCTATGCAGAAATTAAATAATTGCTAGAACCAGAAAAATATTTATCCACTATAATAAATAAGCAACATAGAGAAAATGAAATGAAATTGAATGGGTTTAACGTCCTACTGTGCTGCTCCTAAAATGGGCTACTGAAGACGGGCATACGCCATAAAGTGTGCAATGAGGGAAATTTTACCCGGGCAGCGGCGTTACGACCTACAAGGTTGGACATGCGACCATACTCCTTGTCACGTACAACCAAGAAATCGAAACAACGCCAGTTGACTCAGTGACAGACGTTATGATACAGAGCGCACGTGCTAACCATTCAGCCACACAACCTCCCTCAAATCGGCAAATTGCTGATCTACAGCGAGAAATATTTCAACCGGGCCAACTTTTCTACTTTAACAGTTTAATTTGCACGGTACCTTTAGTTATCAAACGAATATTACAAAACTTTTAAAAATAAGCTCCCCCTGACCAGCTTAATCGTTCGCAATAAACGTTTGCCCCTTAAAATCGGCAAATTGCTGACTTTAAATTGAGACACATTACAACCGGACGAAATTTTCTGTTTTATCACTTTTACAGTACCTTTGATTACCAACCGATTATTACAAAACTTTAAAAATAAAAGAGAAAGAGAGAAATGCGGCCTAATGTCCATTCGACACAAACTAGGTCATTTCGGGACTAACGTATGTTTTTTAATTTTATTTAAAAACTCCCCTTGCGCTTACTGGTCTTTAGCCGTTGGGAGGAAACCGAAGAACACGGAGAAAACCCACGAGATTGGACATCATACACCATGTCACGTGCAACCTGGAGATCGAAACGACGCTCTTTGACTCAGTGACAAACGTTACGATACAGCGAGCACATGCTAACCATTCAGCCATCCAGCCTCCCTGAATTCGGAAAATTGCTGACTTATAGCAAGAAACATTTCAACCGGGCGAAATTTTCTGTTTTAACAGTTTAATGTGCACGGTACTTTAATAATTACCAACCGATTATTACAAAACTTTTGAAAATAAGCTCCAACTGACAAGCTTAATCGTATGCAATAAACGTTTGGCCTGAATTGAAAGTTCTGCACGGAAAAAGTTCATCTCGATTTCCCGGCGTGGTTCCCCTTGTCAGTGAGGCAGAACGCAGGGCCTGACAAGCACAGTTGTCTAGTCCTTCGGATGTGACGAAAAACCAAGGTCCCGTGTACACATTGGAGTGCACGTAAAATATCCCTAAGCAGTTGGAATTCGATACTGTTGAATAAACTCTATACGATGACTAAATGCGTAGATTGTAGTCACCCACACTGCATGTTTCGCTTAACAATGAAAGGGTGCCGTTTTCAATGTTCGATCCTTTTGTTCTTCTACTCCTGATATGTTGGACTGTTGATCGATGGTTTCATATAAAAGACTACCAATAAGACTCTTTGTAGAAGAAATTCCCAAAAAATAGTATGTTGACTTTACGAGAAAGACCTCTAAACATGGTCCAAATTGTAAAAATACGACTTTTTGGATTTTCAATCTCTTTTTTTCGGCTATCCCTGATATTTAAAAAAAATGATACAATGATTTCACACAACAGGCTAGCTATTAGACTCTCTATTAACAAAAGTTTCACCGCCCTCCCCTCATTATAACCGAAGTTATCGTGCCCTAAAGAATCAACAAATCAGCATGCTTATCTCTGCTTACCCTAAGCAGAAAATGCTCATCTTTGAACTCAATCATAACATTGACCTAGTGGACGTCTACAACAAGTTTGAACATTCTAGCTTAATCAGAATGAGAGTTATAGTGCTCCAAAGTCTCGGCCCTTCAAATTGCTTCTATTTTTCATTTTCAATTCAACATGGTGACTCCCGGTTGACCTAAATCAGAATTCTATTGCGACATTTTTTAGGCCTTCCTACAAGGATTCAGAAAATATAACTCCCGAGTCTGTAAGTAAAATAGCAAAAAAGCCTTATTGATTTTTCACGTTTTAAGATGGTGGCACTTCCGGTTCGATTGACAAACTCCATATTTTGTGTACGAATCAGTAATTCCTTGTCTAGTATAGAAAAAAAAACTAGGTCATTCTGACCTATATTTCGAAGATTTTTTTGAAAACTTTGATCCTTAATTTCACCAAGGGGAGATAAGTTAGAAAATTTCTAAAGTCATTTTTCGAGTCGCATTATTAAGGTGTACTTACATATCAAATTTCATGAACATCGTACAACTACTAAAGAAGTTGTCGAGTTGGTGTAAACTTCCGGTTCGAAATCACAGCGACGAATTTTCGAAATTCGAAAATCCGAAATTGCAGATTTGAAGTAAAGGAGTCAATGTTTTCATAGAAAAAAGAATTAGTAAAATAGGTGAAATGGTCACAAAGTTACAGCAAAGTAGGTCAAATGCATTTGTTCGTAAAATTCGGTGATTTCGAATGCGAAAAACGTTTTGAAAATATATTTATCCAACAGCCACCACCCATTTTTGGGGGGGTAGGTAAAAGTTTCAAAAAGATCCTATGAGTAGATTCCGAGAAATCCGATTTGTGAATAAAACACAAAAAAAAAAAATAATAAGAAGAATAATAATCTTAACAGAAACAATAAGCTTTCATATATGAATATATGAAAGCTTAATAATCTTAACAGAAACAATAAGCTTTCATATATGAATATATGAAAGCTTAATAATAATCTTAACAGAAACAATAAGCTTTCATATGTAAATACATATGAAAGCTTAATAATTTTAGTAAAAAACAAATAATAACTAGACTTGCTTGCAAGGCTGAAGGCTTTCACCTTACCCAAGGCAGCACAAAATGCCCACCACTCACCCCTTAAAACACACACACACACCCACAAACACTTAAACAACTCAGATATTGACACTTTCTGTGCATGCGCATTACGATAGGAGTAAAGTGAAAAATATAGTTGAACAATTTACAACATTATGAACTTGGATTGGTAGAATCCTACAGACGCCAGAAATCGAAATGCGCAACCACAGACTTAAAAATTCTAAAATAAATTACAATTTCAGTACATTTTCAAATTTTTAGGAAAAAAGGAGAACGGCGTGGTACTGCAATTCGACCTTTATCACACCCGCAATATCACCGGCTCTACAAAAATATAGCTTTTTCGAAAATCAGTTGGGAATTGTGTCAATATTCCTAGCTGTACAAAAATATAACTTTTTCAAAAATCCGTTTGAAATTGACATAATTAGAGCATGTTTTCAATTTTTGTGCACGTTAAAGATTTACACCACTTCCAGTCTCTTGGCAACTTTCGCAATAGTAATAAATACTAACTGTATGAAAAAACAGTAAACAGAACTCTGTCTGTTATAGTTTCGGAGATATACACGTATTGTAAATTGAATAAATTAAACCCAGTTTTCCGAATGTCTCAGATTTTAACCAAAAGCCGCAAATGATGAGCATGAAATTTAAATTAATAATAAATTAAGGCGACTTCTATATAAAAAGCTTCAGCGGGCGGCTTAATTTTAACTGGTTAAAAGGGATGACGTCATGTAGACATAAAGCATGGGATATTAATTCCAGGAGTAACTGTTATTTACTAATATGAATAATTTTTACCATAGAGGCACCAGTAACAGATATTGGTTCACAGTAAAACACCTTTATTTCAAAAATTGCCACTTTGAAAATTAGCTCTCTCTGTATGCTCTTTACGCTTGTTATACGTTGGTTATACGTACAGATTGTATACACTCTTACTGCAATGAAAGATGCCGTTTTCAATTTTCGATCCCTTTGTTTTCCTATTCCTGACATTTAGGATTGTGGCGCAATGGTTTCATATATCAGACTACAGATTAGACTCTCCGTAAAACAAGTTTTAAAAAAAATATTACGATGACTTTTCGAGAAAAATACCTCTAAAAATGGTCCAAATCGTAAAAATATGACGTTTTGGATTTTCAATCTCCTTTTTCGACTACTCATGACGTTTAGAGAATTGTACAATGGTTTCACACAATACACCATCTATTAGACTGTCGATTGACAAAGTTTAAAAAAAATCGTAGGCGGCGTTTCCGAGAAACATGCGTCCAAAGTTGCCCGAAATCGTAAAAAACGTCACATTTCAAAGTCCAATAACTTTTTCAATTTTGGATAGAAACTTGTCGCTATAGTATCATCTGTTAGACAATTTAATTGGCTATCATACAACATAATAATTGAACTACTCGGTAAACAAACAATGAATACATCGCATTTTACGCACAGGCATCAATTTTTGACAATTTTGTCCAAATTTGGATACCTTTCTTGACTACTTCCGGTGATTAGAGGATTTTAATTTATAGTTCATGGACTTCTTTGTTCCTTCGGCTTCACATTCCTTAAGTTTCCGAAAAATCGCTGGAGCCGTTTTTGAGTTATCAAATTTTGACTAAATCTCGCAAAAATCGTCAAAAATCGACCAAAATCAAAATCAGAATTTCTAAACATAACTTATATCACTGGAATCGGATTGATGTCAGCTATCCAAATATACAAGTTAAATTTCAAAATTCTAAAATTTAACAATTTGAGAAAATTTTGAAAATTTTCCAATTTTCACCGAAAAAATTAGAGCGACAAAGTTTCTAAAATCGACGTTTTAGAACTGCTATCCACTTAGAAATGTCGCCAGCTATCTAAAAATGTAACTATCTGAAATATCGGTTGAGAATTAGCAGAATTGTGGCCGATTTTCAATTTGCGTGCACGTTAAAGATTTCAGTTATTTCCGCTATGCGTACAAATTTCCTTTTACATTTAAGCACTAGCCACCACCCAGTTTCACAAGAGAAAATCAAACTTCAGACCTCTATCTCTTATACTTCCTGAGATCTAGCTTCCCCCAATAAAAAATAATAATAAGAAGAATAATCTTAGTAATAACAATAGTCTTTCACCATTTTCAATGGTGAAAGCCTAAATAATAATAATTTTAGTAATCACAATAGGCTTTCAGACGAAAGTCTGAAAGCCTAATAATAATTTTAACAAAAACAATAGTGTTTCAGACAAGCTTCGCAGTGTGAAACCCTAATAATAATTTTAACAAAAACAAGAGTGTTTCACACAAGCTTCGCAGTGTGAAACCCTAATTAGTGCAAAATGTGAAAATTGCGTAGGCTAATAAATGCTTATACAGAGCGCCCTCACTTTTTATCACTCACAAGAGTATGTTATACAATCGCAGCTTGTTTTGAAATAACTCTAATAAAGATAGGTTGCCAGGCAACGAAACATACGCCCACAGCAGCTAAGTCGTCCGGGCAGTCAACAAGAGTTGTCGCATGGTTATTAACTTTAGCCTCAAGAGCATCCACAAGATTTTTTGAAGTGATCAAGGGCCATAACTCTGACAGTAATTATCGGAAAGCGCTGAAAATCAATACGCTTCTTCGTTTCATGACCTTAAACACTGTGTATAAATTTAAAGTCAATCGGTTATTAACTTTAGTGGACTTTAGCTTCTAGAGCGTCCACAAGATTTTTTGAAGTGATCAAGGACCATAACTCTGACAGTAATTATTCGAAATTGCTGAAAATCAATATGCTTCTTCATCTCATGACCTTAAACACTGTGTATGAAATTAAGGTCAATCGGTTATTAACTTTAGCCCCTAGAGCGTCAACAAGATTTTTTGAAGTGATCAAGGGCCATAACTCTGACAGTAATTGTCGGAAATTGCTGAAAATAAATAGGCTTCTTCATCTTATAACCTCAAACACTGTGTATAAATTTAAGGTCAATCGGTTATTAACTTTAGCCTTTACAATTGGTCAAACATCCATCCGTGTTACTTACCTATCCCATACATATACATGTATATGAGATTTTGGAGGACATTTAGAAAAAGTGGCCTCGCGGAAAAAGATTCAGAATAGGGCCCATTTATCTCAAATATTCTTGTTTAGAATGAAATTCTGGTCTAGAAAAACTACGTGAGAATTTATACCTCTCCAGGTGGCACCTCCCTCAATTAAAACCCGGATTTATAAGCTTCGATGCATTTCCGATTAAGGTTTTTAAGGAAAAGGCATTAGTGCCATTAAGTCAGTAAAGTTATTCGGTACAATCGGTGATATATTCATACTAAACTAGAGAGGAAACACACGGGTACAAATGTGGGTTTATATCACCACATTTACGGAGCCAGTATTACAAGGTGGGTAGAGACAGCATGTAGCAAATATTGGTATAATTTTTCTCTTATAATTAATGGTGGCATTATATTTTGGCTAATTGTATAAAATATGCATTACAACATAAGTGACCAGTTGATACATAAAAATTAAATTTACTAATTGCATCATTGGCTTAAGTAACCAATCGTATCAGTTATTGCACAGGTTCAGGGTCATAAGAAGAAGAGAATACACAATGTGAAGGGGAAGCCAAGACGACACGTGAAAATACTAGACGATCACAAAGCTACTAAGATATGTAGTAAGACAAGGTACATGAGTCATACGTAGGATTGGCCCATACACATACACACATTATAATGTACCACTAAAATAATAGGATTGCTATCCCAGAATAGTGTTTCCGAGGAATTATGCAAGAAGACGCAAATCATCTAAAGGCAAGGACAGAAAACAGAGCGCAAATAACAAATTAGCTACTCATATGTAGAGTGGGCCTAATGGTTTGGGAGCTGTGGCGCACTGTTGCCGGGAATAATTGTATCCATTCTATTCCCCCATTCCAGCACCATGTGAAGGTTCGAATCTAATCTCACATTATTTTTAATGATCTTGGATGGTGTCTATCTGATACCGATTGAATTGTTCACACATCTCGCATTGTGTCTACTTCACCCGGTAACTAAAGAATGTTATTATGTCATGTTAAATGGGATTTAAAACTTCAAAGACTGTATCACCATAAAGTAACCTCACATTTAGAATATAACTTTTTGCTCGAAGTATACCACATTTCAATTCATTTAAGCGTTTATCTAAAGAAATATCCTCAACAACAGTTAATACTAATAAATAATTCGTGTAAACCGGTAACGTTCTTTAAATTACATACAACGCCCATAAGTAATCATATTGTTCGCAGCATTAAAATCCTTTTCTGTTGGCGGGAATTGATTTTGTTTTCAATGGAAGACATTTTGCCAATCCCTAATTACTTTCTGCATTATACATGGGCAAAATAAAACAAATTGATCTGACAGACGATATTTCTAATAGACAGCTGTCATTATCAGTCATTTGCCATTTAAATATGACACTAGAACCCAGAAGGAGTACTGACGTCAGGTCAATCAGATTACACCATAAACTGCATCCTCGGTATCCCCAATGTACTCATTCTGTCCTGCACCACTATACCCTGGGTTAATCCATTGGGTTTCCCCGATTTCAAATTATCAGCCTTGGCCTTGATTGTAGCTCAAGTCTACTAAACAATCAAAAAACAGTTTACAGGAGTAGAAGGTGTTTAATATAGGCTATGCCTGTTCCCCAATCCCTATTCAGATACAAATCTGAATAAAAATATTGCTTATATAAAAAAAAAAAATTAACCATTTGCATGTCCATTTACTGAATGGTGTATGCAATTGATCTATCTAATTCATTTACATTTAATTGTATTATCAAAATATGCAGAACGTTTCGCTGATTTCAAACAAGTAGAGCATTTATATATTTGCCTTTTGTTATTATTATATTGTCTCGTGAAGGTGAGCCTTTGCGTTTTGCTTACTTTACCCGATGAGATTTACTTCCGTTTGCCAACTTCTTTGCAATTAACGATTTTTAGCAATGGTCGATAACAAGG
The DNA here is from genome assembly GCA_917208275.1 of Patella pellucida. Taxonomy (NCBI): domain Eukaryota; kingdom Metazoa; phylum Mollusca; class Gastropoda; family Patellidae; genus Patella; species Patella pellucida. Next base: position 31,941,526 of record OU795041.1, on the reverse strand, counting down.
GCTAACGCTGCAAGATACGTCCACATTCCTGCTTTGATTGATATGGTAAGTTTCAAAATGAACGGAATGAAATAGCTGTAATATGACAAGAATGCAAAAAGGCTAGGCGTTGGGTTTGTTTTGCCAAATTAACAGAAATATTAACAAAAAAGTGCGTGTGACACCGCCCCAGGGGGTCGGGGCATGCACCAAAATAAATAGCTACTGTCTTTACGGTAGAAGGAATAAATATGCAAAAGTTCGAAGATGATCCATTCATAATTGTAGCCTGAAGACGATTAATACAAAAATTGGGCCTGGCTTTGCCCCTGGGGGTTGGATATGGAACAATATAAATAGGAAACACCCTGTTATTAAAATGATTGATATGCTGAATATAAACAAAAGCTGTTAGTTCATTATTACAACCTGAAGAGTATATATAAACTTACGACTGTATATAAAAGTCTCTTCTCTATATCCGCTCCCAGCTACATATGAAACGGACTTTTACACTGTATAGTGAGTGATGTATAGATACGCCACAACCTCAGATCCTCGAACGATAACACATCACTATCAGTACCAAAATATAATAAGCTACGTCGAAACATTCTTTCCTTGTTAATGGTGCAATTCTCTGTAATGATCTTCCAAAATTAATGCGGGGACTACATACATTTACAAAATTTAAATCGCTTTTTAAAACTTATTTATTTTATAAGGTGTACTGTAGTGTGATCATACATATACTTTCCACATACAATCACAATTGGACATAATATATAAGGCAGTTATTATTATTATATACAAGAAAACACAACAAAAAAGTTGGTGCTATACCAAGCTCCTGGGGGTCGGGACATACACAAAAATGAATACATATGCCAAGTTCCTCGGGGTATAAGGAATACGTATACCATGTTCCAAGATAATCCATTCATTCTGAATAAGGATGTATAAATATAGCACAATCTTAATGGGCGGATCACTTTATACCTGAATTATTTACTAACGGTGATAAGTCATCTTGAATGTTCAGAAAATGCTGAGGAAAACTTTCGCAAATATTTTGTGTTAAATATATTGAGCGAACATTCGAATTTCAAAAAAACGAAAGTATGAGCCTCTGTGGGATTTGTCCAAAGAATCCAATAATAAAAACCCGACGATGATCCGTTTAGAAATAACCAAGATATGGGCAATCTGGGATTAATTTTGTCCCATTCGTAAAACACTTCCTGTCAAAAATAACCCAATTTATATTTAGTATATAGATCAACGAAGGCCAACTACATCTACGTTGGCATGATGTTTGCGCCATGTACAGTTTTAGCTGCAAACTATGACTAAATCCCCCCCCCCCTAAAAAAATAGAACTCCGGCGTGTTTCGGGACGTCAGGTCCCACAACGTCCCGCCAGATCATAAGTTCACTGTAAGATGATACAGACTTTGGGGTGTGGGGTGACTAAGCACTCTACAACTTGTCGTCCACCAGTCGCAAACGGTCGTGCAAATAGGTTCAATTGCACCTATGTGTTCTTTTACATGCCTTACAACATGGATAATAAGGGATTTTAAAATTAAAATATACCAGACGTTTTGACAAAATTCAAAAGCCGCTAACAAGCATATTATGATTTATGTCAAATGATTAGCATATTATGTCTTTGGCATATGTTTTTAATTATGGGAGCTAGATCTGGGATGTTAATTAGGTCATCGACAGACTACATGTAGTATTATCTACCAGCAGGTTTCACAGCTTCGCCCTTGTTCGAAATTCGCACGGGGCGGAAATTCGACAGTGGCTCAATCCGCCTAGGGCCCAAATTAGCAAGGTGTCAAAATTTGCCAGGAGCCTAAATCGCCATTTAAACGAGTTCGCCGGGGCCCAAATGCGATGGCCAAAAACATTCACGAGATTTTGCTAGCTAATTTGATAGCACATATGTGGGGGTGGGGCGCGGCGACAAATCGTTATTTGCATCGATGACCTTAAATATTCATGGGGACATGCTGGTTACTTTAATATCATATAATGTTTTTTTTTTTTTTATAAGCAATATTTTATTCAGATTTGTACCTGAATAGGGATTGGGGAACAGGCATAGCCTATATTAAACCCCTCTCCCTGTCAGATAAAGATACATGTATTTACATTTTAGAAATTAAAAATCAATGTACACGTGCAAGTATGATTTTAGTGAAAATATATTTACAATGGGTGTTTATAGTTGTCCCTGGAAACGTCTGGTGATTTCAAAGAACGAATGGACTGTTTTAAAAATGTTGAGTGAGTCTTCCACATGGTCAATTCCGTACAATAAAACAGTAGTGTTTCGATTAATAGTCGATAGGTTATTTATTGTTTTATTTCGGGCATCTGAATATAAGGAACAATTCAATAAGAAATGTTCAGTGTCTTCAAATTGGTGTCCACATTTACATGATGGATTGTCAGAAATATGGCGTAAAAATTTATGGCCGTTTAGATTGCTGCAAGAGAGGCGCAGTTTAGAATGAATAATTTGGTTTGTGCGGGTTCCAAATGAAAAGAGTTTTGGTGGTATTGAATCTTAAGCCATAAGTTTCGAATTAAAAATATTTAGAGATAATGAGTTTTTTATGTCTGCACTTAATTTGTTCCATTCTCTAATTGATGATGGTATGAACGAATTATAGAAAATATTTGTTTTACATTTATATTCAGGTAGGCATGCGTTTCGGAGATTATAATGTGCGCTTTTTGTCAAGATTAAATCATGAAGATAAGATAGAGAAAGGCCGTTTATAATTTTATAAATGAGTTTGAGTTTATGTCTTCTGCGTCTCTCTTTTAGCGTTATAAAACCGGTTTCTTTATATAGCAGTCTATGGCTGGTACCCCTTACAGCCCCACATATGGACCTAAGTGCATCAAGTTGAGGTGCTCTAATTTGTTAGCTAGTTTGTCCGTGCAGTTGTCCCAGATGACGTCACAATAATCAAAATGAGGTAGGATGAAGGAGGTATAGATTGTTTGTAATGATTTACGGGTGAGTCTGTATTTAAGGGATCTTAGACAAGTGATAGATTTGCTTGTTTTAACGATAATGTCGTTGATATGTTTGTTCCATTTGCAATTTTGTTGAAAAGTCAGACCTAAGTGTTTGTGATGTGGGACCTCCTTGATAGGAACACTATTTAGATTAAGGGTAGGTAAAATAGGATTTTGTTTGGTTGTCAGTGCTAGTGTTTCGGTCTTTAGTGGGTTGAAGGATATCAGCCATGATTTAGCCCATAAGTTAATTTTATCTAGGTCATCGTTAAGGATATTTGCGCATTCAGTAGGTTCATCAATTTTAAGGTAAAGGGAAGTGTCGTCAGCGAAGAGTCGAACATTTGATGTGATGTTATTAACGATATCATTTATATAAATGAGAAAAAGGAGAGGACCGAGAACAGAGCCCTGTGGCACGCCCGAGGGAATGGTTTTGGGGGAGGTGGAGACGCCCCCAGTGACAACAGACTGTGTTCTTCCCTCTAAATAGTTATGAAACCATTGAAGGATGTCTCCCCGTATCCCCGCAGCTTCAAGCTTGTGACAGAGTCCAGCATGCCAGACCCTGTCAAAAGCTTTACTTATGTCACAGAACACTGCTCTCGTGTAGAATCCCTGGTCGATAGCTTGACAAAAGTAGTGTGCGATGTCGGCAAGTTGATAAACACTAGAATCCCCATGCAAAAAGCCGCTCTGGAGGTTAGTTAGAACAGAATAATGTGAGGGTGGATTGCCGCTGTACTGTGTAACTCGCGTATCTGCTGGTCGATATGGGCTTTCTATGCGTTCAATCTTTACTATCATTCATCAAAAGTTGTTGTTTTCTTTGTATCATACATGAACCATAACATCATTACAGCAATAACCTTATAAACAATCCATCAATATCTTTTAAAAAAAACAAATGAATGTTGACTGACCATATAAAAATAACCAGTCATAAATAAATAGCAAATAAATAGAAAACTTTCCTTACTAAAATTATACTGGAGACTACAAGCAGAACAATTGTACATTGAAAGTTTGCAGCACTCAATGCAACAACGATCGAGACTACGTTGTCACTGGTCATCGGTTTTGATCAAATTCACAATGAAAATTAAGAGACAAAAATGAAATAAAAAGAAATGAAATGGGGTTTAACGTCCGTCCTACAGTTCTGCTCCGAACTGGGAAAATGTAGACGTACGCCAAACATTGTACTATACCGAATTCCAACTATCAAGGGATCTTTTACGTGCAGGCCAATGTGTACACGGGACCTCGGTTTTTGTTCCATACGAACGACTAGACAACTGTCCTTGTCAGGTCCTGCATCACGGACAAGGGGAAATCACGCTGGAAAATCTGGGTGGACTTTCTCGGCCAATGCAGGAATCTAACACTCGAGCCTCCAGGCTAAGTGGGTATTCCGACTTCAGCTGGTAAATTGAATTCATTCCGCAATGCTTCCTACGATCCCCATATTTTTCTCTTATATTTCAATACGTGACGTATTTAAAATGAATAGTGGACTATTAAATGGTCAAACACAACGAACCCCTGTCAAAAGTAATACCTGTATAATATATGCCGCTTTTTAATTGCCATGTATGGTATTCATTTTTAATCTAGCTTACAAAATGGATAATAGGGGATTAAGAATTATAATACAACATTACTATTATTCACACAGATTTCAAGAGCCCTTATCAAGCATACACAATTTACAAAATCCGCAGATATAGTTCATAATAAGTTTATCTAAGAAAACAACATGGGCTATACCTGCTACATTCGTGAATAAGGATTTAGATAGTTGATAAATAAGGTTATCTCAGAAAACAACATGGGCTATACCTGCTACATTCGCGAATAAGGATTTAGATAATTGAAATATGGATACTACACCGCGAAAAACGGGGATAACTAAATTAACGAAGATGCACATCGCCTACGCCCTACAGCATATTAAGCACGGACGTCAGCGAGAGCACATATTTGAGTTTACAGCTAAAAAGAAATGGTTCATTTCCAATATGTTTGATCTCTAGGCCTGTTAAATATACCATTTTTCTTTTAGACTTTAGTTGTCAGTAGACGTCATGGTTATCATAATATGCAAAGGTCAAGAGTCATTAAACATCTGGGTCATAATAGTAGTTAAAAATTCGAAAAAAGAATTTAAAGCGGTTTGATGGGTTTCATATAGTGAGTGTTGTTTTGCTCTATATATGTATCCCCAAAGATATGTTCTTATATTCCTCGTTTATTTATCTATTTGATAATGTTTACATTCTCAAATCAATTCTATTACAATCTGGCGATATAGAACATAATCCCGGTCCCAACACTGGCAATATAGAACCACTATCGGTATTTCATCTTAACACACGAAGTATAAGAAACAAACTTGACCAAATATTCGAAATAGGTGACGATTTTTATGTCTGTGGTTTTACTGAAACTCGCTTAGACGAAACAATAAGTCATGAGAGTTTAGTAAGAACTGGTTTCCACAGTCCCTTTCGAAGGGACATAAATGCAAACGGTGGTGGTATTTTGGTTTATATTAACTAAACTTTATTGTGCAAAAGAAGGCATGATTTAGAACATAAAGACACAGAAATCATTTGGGTAGAAATCAAATTCAAACATAGGATCATCTTAATAGCAACAGCATACAAACCACCGAATGTTAACAATGAATTTTGGTCTCGTTCAGATACTTTAATTGATACAGCGTACCAAACTTCTGACACTGTAATAATTTTAGGTGATTTAAACATCGATCTTATCACTACAAAAAATAGTAAGTTGCATGATTTATTGTTATCAAACTTGTTAAGAAATGTTGTTTAAACGCCAACAAGAGTTACGCTCACAACATCTACTTTATTAGACGTCATTTTAACTCCACTAGATTTAAACATTTGCTTAAGTGAAACTATAGATTTTGATAGGCATATTTCTGATCATAGAGGTGTTAGTTGTGTCATAGATATTAATTTTAATACTACAGCAAGTTTTACAAGAGAAGGAACTATTTATAAGCAAGCGAATTACGACAAACTCAACAGTCTTATATATGATTTTGACTGGATAAATCGATTTAATTCTCTCAATTTAGATGATGCCTGTGAATCATTTTATTAACGAATGCATCCCAAAAACCGCGTTACAATTCGACCTTCAGACAAACCGTGGTTTAATTCCGAAATACGAAAAGCGATTAGAAAACGTGATATATTACGAAGAATTTCTATTCGATCAAAACAAAAAGAACTAGAAGGATCTCAATAGGTTCAAGAAACAAAGAAATAAAGTTAATAATTTAAAAAAAACAATTAAAATCTAAATATTATGATAAACTTGTTTCAACTATTACCGATCCAAATAATACGTCTTGTGATTTTTGGTCCTCAATGAAAAACTTATTAGGACAAAATGTTAAAAACGTTATACCGACTTTAATATCAAATACAGATAGGTAAGTTGCATACACTGACTGCGAAAAGGCCGAATTACTAAATTCGTTTTAATATCCGTATCTAATAATGAATCACTAAACGACTTATTAGAATTTCGCTCTAAAACAAACTCTAGGTTTAGAATGTCATATATACAAAATTCTGAAATAACTGACTTAATGTTAGATCTTAATATCAGAAAAGCAAATGGCCCTGATAGGATAAGTAATCTCCTCTTAAAGCCTCTAGCAAAAAGTATTTCTATCCCCTTATTTAATAAATCTTTACAAGAGGGAATATTTCCAAAGATATCGAAACAGGCTATTGTTATGCCACTATTCAAAAAAGGTGACAAATCTGATGTTACTAATTATCGACCCATATCGTTGTCAAGTGCTATTAGTAAATTACTTGAAAAAATAGCTTTTAAACAAATCTACAATTACTTTCATTTTAACAATTTACTAAATTCCTATCAATCTGGCTTTAGACCTAAATTTTCGACTGTACACCAACTTACTGAGATATACGATAGCATATTGCAGTCATTAGACAATGGCGAAAGTTCGAGCTTCATTTTTTGTGACATCTCTAAGGCATTTGATAGAGTAAATCACACTGACTTACTAAAAAAAATAACTAGTTACGGATTAGATGGTACATTTCTCCATTGGCTTAGCAGTTATATAAGCGACAGGAATCAAGCTGTTTTTGTAAATAACGCTTACTCGTCGACCTTACCGCTTAATTCTGGAGTCCCCCAGGGCTCTGTATTGGTCCATTTTTATTTCTTGTATACATTAACGATATTCAAGATTCTTTGGACAATACAGCCATATTATTTGCCGATGACACCGCCATTGGTTGCACTAAATCGCGTGTATATGACATAGAAACGTCATTAAAAGCTGACTTATTCAAACTAAATTCGTGGTACAAAAATTGGCTGATAAAGTTTAATCCTTCTAAAACAAAAGTATTGCATTTCAGCAAAACCTCAGAGAACGCCCCAAATTTATATTTTGGTAGTGAACCATTAGATGTTGTAGATAACCACAAACACCTCATCTTCCTGAAGCAACGACCGCGAGTTTAACAACATCTAACTCTTGCTTCAACACTTGGCTTTTCCTAACATTTTACGCTGGTTGTGTTTACACGTGACTAATTAGCATTCAAATCATTGTCCAATCAGACGTCGGGGAACATAACACACTCACATTGTAGCACGTGACTGTAGTAAACAAATATGGGAACCTCAACAGAAAAGAACGAGACAAGTTTACAGCTGTTGAAAGTTTTTTTTTCAATTGAGAAACTCACAGAAAACCAAAAAAAGGCAATTGACGCAGTTTTAGGATCTGGACATTAATCAAACCTTGACCCTTGCATCTCGATTGTCACATAGACATTTTATTTACAAGCGCGAGACTTGATAATCGTGACGATTTTTTAAGGAAGGATAAATAAAAGAAATTGAAAGTAGTCTTATTTTTAGTAACTCATTTAACGAAGGAATCTGATTGGATCACGGTTGGGGCCGGTACCCAATCAAATTTAGTGCCGAAAAATGTAGAGTGTTGAGTGAAGGGCTTGATAAGCTGTATGTAGTTAAGGCGAGATCAAGCCTTCTATTGAAGATGCAAACACCTTGGTGTTAATCTATCACACGACTGTTAATGGTCCGAACATGTCGATAATATTTGTACAGCTGCTTCCAAACGTTTAAATATATTAAGAAAATTTAAATATACATTTAAGCGAAACACATTAGAAATTATTTGCAAATCTTTCATAAGATCCGTTTTTGAATACGCTTGTGAATTGTGGGATTGTTGTAATGTATCTGATCGCGATAAACTTTAAAAAATTCAACTCGAGGCAGCTAGAATTATTACAGGACTCCAGAAATACTCAAGTAAAAATCTTTATATTATGAAAGTGGTTTAATTAATTTATCAGAACGCCGCAGGATAAGAAGACTGACTCTTTTTCACAAAATTATATATAACAATTCTCCACGCTATCTTACAGATAAATTAACCGAGCTTTACACGGCAAAACAAAATTATTCCCTACGTAACAATGCTGATATCCCTGTTCCGTTTTATAAATCCACATTATATAAAAGACTGGAACAACTTACCCGAATCTATAAAATCAATTCCTGATATTAAACACTTTAAATCTAAATTAAATAGTACCAACAATAACAATGTAGCACCCAGCTTTATTCACACCAGTGGCAGAAAAGAAAATATTATACATACTAGAATTCGTCATAGGTGTAGTTCGTTAAATTCCGATCTTCATAAAGTTAAATTGATTAATAGCCCTCAGTGTAATTGGGGACATCCAAATGAAAACGCAAACCATTTTTTTTTACAGTGTAACCTTTAAAATAGTGAAAGAGCAAAATTAATTGAATCCTTGACCATTTTTCCTAGGATTAATGTCCACACCCTATTGTGGGGAGACAGCAATTTAACCTCCCACGAAAACAACTCATTGTTCGAAAAAGTGTGTACATATATCAAAGCAACTAAACGTTTAAAATGTTGTTTGTAAGCTATGTTCATTTGCACCCTGTTTATTTCTGTTTGTTTGTGTATTTGTCTGTTATTTATTATGTATGTTATGTATATTAGATAAATATTTATTTCATCTCACACTTCTTCAAGTATAACTGAACTATTATATTTATACAATTTCTAAATATGGAAAGGACGTTTGTGAGTTTTTTAAAAATTATTTTTGTTTAAACTCGTTTCCCGAAAAACTGTTGTCACATGGACTAGTTACGAACAAAAAAAAATGTTTTCCCAAATCGGAATAAAAATGGAGGCTGAATATCGATTTTTATACGCCCACATTTTCATGTGGACGTATTATGTCGTCGCTTCTGTCCGTCCGGACGTCCACAATTGTTTGTGGACTCTCTACAAGTCACAATTTTTGTCCGATTTTAACAAAACTTGAAATATAGGTTTATCTCCAAAAGCTCTCGGCTGCTTTTGATATTAGCATGTATCGGTTCGAAACTTCGTGGGTTATGGACCCTGATTGTACGAAAAATAACGTTTTTAGCTTGTGGATCGTGTAGAGGTCACAATTTTGAGCCGATTTTGATGAATCTTGACATGCATGTTTGTAACCCAACGATCTTGGTTCCTTTTGATATTTGTGCCTATCGGAACGTAATTTCATAAATTATGGCCCTTGATTGTCTGAAAAATCACCTATATTAGCTCGTGGTCCCTCTGGAGGTGACAATTATTATCCGATTTGAAAAACCGATTTTGATGAAACTGCATGGTTATAACCCAAAGATCTTGGTTCCTTTCAATATTTGCGCATATCGGATCGTAACTTCCTGAATTATGGCCCCTGATTATACGCAAAATCGCCTTTGTTTAGCTTGTGGTCCCTTTGGAGGTCACAATTATTATCCGATTTAAAGAATCGTTTGATTATATCACCGTTACACCCTAAGGTTGAGATCAAATTTCGGGAAAATCGGACCAAAATTGCCACACAAAATGGCCGCCGTTTGTACGCGAATACTGTTAAAATGATATTCCAAGGTTGTGGACCATGTAGAGGTCACAATTTTAATCCGATTTTGATGAAACTTGAAATGCATGGATATAGACCAAAGATCGTGGTTCCTGTCGATATTTGCGCATATCGGACTGTAACTTCCTGAAATAGGGCCCCTGATTATCCGAAAAATCCCCCATGGTCCCTCTGGAGGTCACGATTATTATCCGATTTTTAAAAAAAGGCTTGACTCTATCATCGTTACACCCTACGGAAGGTTTAGTTTGAATTTCTAGAAAATCGGACCATAATTGCCAGACAAAATGGCCGCCGTTTGTACGCGAATAGTGTAAAAATATGTAGAGGTCACAGTTTTAATTTGATTTTGATGAAACTTGAAATGCATGTTTATAACCTAAAAATCTTGTTTCTTTTCGATATTTGAGCATATCAAATTGTAACTTAATGAATTGTGGCCTTTCATTATAGGAAAAATCACTTTCGGTATTTCTTGTTCTCTATCCATCTGTCGAAAATGTGGGCATATCCTGCCTGGCAATGCCAGCTTACTATCTTTAGGTTTTGGTAAAATCCAATATGGCGGCCAAACGGTTGATAATAGTATGGAACAAATGAAAGATAATATCTGGCGGTAACACCACCATATGTCTTTTTTGAGAGAACTATTTATGTTCGGGAAAAATCGGAAGGCCATGCTTTTTTTCCAGAAGCCGTCACACAAGATTTGATATGTCATTTTGAAGGCATCAATGTGTTTCTTATTCCTACCAAGTTTTAACTTGATACCTCAATTACTAATCCAGGTAAGCCATCTTGGATATCGAAAAAATGCGGAGGAAAACTTTCGCAAATCTTTGATGTTAAAACTTATCGAACGGAATTTCAAAAAAAAAGTCAGTCAGGGCCTATATGGGACTAGTCCAAAGAATATAAAAATGAAAATCCGGAAGCTATATTGCAAGATCGAACGTTTCGATATTAATTGTTAGTAGACCTCAGGGTCATCATATATCCAAAGCTCATTGAAAGATTAGGTCCTTCGGAGTATTTCGTGTAGATACTAAACAGCAAGAAAAACCAACGTCAGTGCGACATACTAAATGGTTCAAAGCAAATTTCGTAAACAGTATGTTGGCACAGTAGTGATTATTTCATCACAATTCCAAGCCATTACGAGGAGGTTTAGTCTGTACACAGGCTGTACATCGCTATCTGTACATGGAGTGGACCAGACGATTTACAATTCTACAGGACACGCAATCAGGAAAATCAGACTGTTTTAACTGTGGAGAAGGGGGGCATAACTGGAATACACATGCACTACGAATATAACTACTGGGACAATGGCAATGCAGAAAGAAGAGCCGACAACAAGAACGAAGAAAGAAGAAAAACTAAAGGGATAAGTTTAACTTTTTATAATTTGAATTCTATTGATGTTAATACCCGTTTTTCTATTCTTTCCCCGCCATATTCAGACAAATGAACGGACAATATTACACATGACACAACTATTAATAAAAGTAGTATGAATAACATTTTGCACAACGACAATTCACAATCACAGTCAACGTTGGACAATGTAACACATACTACAAACTTTTCAACATATTCTCGAATGCTTGACGAAAATTCATCTCCACAGTCACCTGCGGATAATTTGACATATACTACAAACAAATCAACTAATACTTCGGATCAAATTAATTCTACATTAACATAACAAAATATGACTGATCCATTTATAACTCTCAAACCAGGACTTAAAATATATCATCTAAATGTTAATAGATGTTAATAAATGTTAATAAATTTGACGAAGTAAACGACTTTATTATGGACCCATATAATGAAATAGATTTTTTGGGACTTTCTGAAACATTTCTAAGCGAAGAGGAGAAGGATAAATTCATTAAAATACCTGGATATGAAATTATAAGAAAAGATAGGTCCAATGAAATAGGTGAGGGACTTTTACTCTATACAAGTTCAAAGTTGACATTTAAAAGAAGAGCAGATTTGGAAATAGGAGCTATTGAAACAATTTGGATAGAAGTAAAGGAGACACACAACAAGCCATACTTATTGTGCTTAGTCTACAGGCCTCCGAATACCTTAATTAGTTGGCATGATATATTTGAAAAACAGATTAACATGGCCAATGACAAACAATTGTCGCTGTTTATTATGGGTGATTTTAATATTGACCTTAACACGACACTTCCAAAACAATGGCAAGATATCGTTACATTAAACAACCTACATCAACTTATTACTGCACCTACCAAATGTACAGCAGACACTTAATCGACCACAGATCACTTGTACACAAACTGCCCTGACGCAGTAATTGAAGTAAAACTACCTACTTACGGATTAAGTGACCATTATCCAATTATATTTACACTAGGTAAACACAGTGGCACGAAAAAGCACAATCATTTTGAAATTGAATACAGGTGCCTTAAATTTTTTATTGAAGATTCATTTATAAATGAGCTATACATGCAACCCTTTCAAAGTATTGAAACAATTGACGATCCAAATTTGGCACTAGAAATAATATGGTATTGACTAGTTAATAATGCCCTAAATAAACATTCTCCCAAAAGACGGAAGAGAATCATTTTTTTTAAACAACCACTGTGGTTCAATGATGAAATCATAATGTCAAGAAAAAATAGGGACTTTTATAAAAGAACGGGAGATAAAGCTAAATTCAAAAGGTGGAGAAATAAGACTGTGAATTTAAAAGATGACGCCAAATCTAAATATGTTTAAAAATTGTGTTGAATCTAAGAGCGGATGTAGAGATATCTGGAAACTCTTTAATTTAAGTAAGGGCATTCAAAATGACTGGAACTTTCCAATAAACCTTAAGCACGATATCCACAAGACATTACAAACATTATGAACAGCTACTTTACAAATATAACCGATAACATTAAACCCACATATAAACCTCGAAACATGTACAAGGAAAAATACCAATCGACGTTGAATTTACATTAATTTGACAACACTGGACATAACTAAAGCTACGGGTACTGATTCTGTTGGGCCCAGAATTCTACGATTATCAAGAGATGTAATTTGTAAATCTCTTACATTTTAATCTGGCTATCTCAAAATATGAATTTCCCGATTTACTTAACTTTGCCAAAAATAACCACATACACAAGAAAGGTGAAAAGGATTTGCCGAATAACTATCGACCAATATCCATATTGCCAACAATTTCAAAAATATTTGAAAAACATATTAGTAAACAAATTATTTCATATTTTGAATGCAATGAATGAATGCTTGAAATGGGGTTTAACGTCAAACTATTATGCAACTAACCTGGGCTACTGGAAGACGGGCATACGCCATACAGTGTGCTATGCGGGGAATTTTTTGCCCCGACAGCAGCGATACGACCTACTCTTATATCGAACTCAAACTGCAAAGGGATCTTTTACGTGCACTCCAATGTGTACACGGGACCCATTTTGAATGCAATGGATTGTGTTTATAAAAACACCAATCCGGTTTCAGAAAACACCATTCAGGCGCTACAGCATTAGTTAGAATGACTGACACGTGGTTAAAGTCAATGGATAAGAATGATATTAACGGAATTCTTTATTTAGATTTCACCAAAGCGTTTGACATCATAAATCACCAGCTTATTCTTGAGATATTAAAGTTATACGATGGCACATTACTTATGCAATCGTAAACAAAATGGTAGCAGTATAGTCCTGTCACCCAGACCCGACAAAAGTGAAATACGGTGTTCCACAAGGCTCCAACTTAAGCCAACTCCTTTTTCTTATATTAATTAATGAAAAATGTGATACAGTCATATTTGCTGATGATAGTACTAAAAAAACAAACGCTAGAAAATGTTGATGAAACTGTTTTACTGGGGATCAGTGTGGATCTAAATTTACTGCGGGGAAATCAAATTAATAAACATTCTAAAGCTATTAGCTCTAAAATATATCTCCTGTCTAAACGAAAAAAAATACCTTTCTCATAAATTGAGAATATTATTTTACAATAGTTATATATTGCCATACTTTGATTATTGCTCGACAGTTTGGGGTAATGCTACTAAGTCAAAACTTGATGTCCTGCATAAGCTGCAGAAATGCGCGGCAACAATTTTAGATGAAAAATATGATCCGAGATCAGAACCATTGTTCTTTAATTTATTTGATGAACGCTCTTATTGTACAAATACCGAGTTAACCTTAAAGATGCCTTCCCAGGTACAAACTTTGTGAATTGACGATATATGTGGACTAAAAACATATTCAAAGTAACTAATCCATCAAAAATTCGCTTCAATTCCCTTTCAAAACTTTGCTTTCGTCGTGGATACCCATAGCTATAAGTAAGCTGTTGTTAGACGCAATGTCTGTCAACTTAACTTCATTGTGGGAGGGTCCATTTTTCAGAATGTATCCTTTATACTTACTGTACTTTTATCATACTTACTGAGGCCTAAGTAAATTCTTAGTTATTTCTGTCTACTTCTTTTTAGACCTTTTAATCGCAGAGTCTTTTGTACGTTGACAACACTCAATGTCCCTCAAACCGCCTAACCATTTGAGCAAGAAATAACAACTGCTCCCTGACCTTAGCTAGCAGACAAAAAGCCAGCAGAACCTGTTGGGTTGCTTCTTAGTTATTCGCTGACAACATTGCCCAGTGCTTGCCCCATGGGCGTTTTTCGCGTAATCCAGTATTTTTCTAGTAAGATTGGGTGTCTATACTTTCCATATATTCCAAATTTGACATACTTTTATTGGAAATAACCACCCGATAAATACTTTGCTGGGAAACCAACTTTAAGATCTGAAACTGAAAAGAAACTCAACACCCTAAAATGCAAAAAAATCAAGCGTAGTTTTCATGTTTCGGCCTCTTATCTCTGGAATTCCTTACCTCTTCATATAAAACAAGATAATCAACATTTACCTTTAAAAGATACTTAAATAAAATTGTAAAAGAAAAGTAGAATTACCATGTATATTGTATATAACGTAGCTGCATGTTTTATTACATACTTATTATATAATTATTTTTTTTGGGGGGGGAGGGGTCGGGGAGCATTAGACTGTGTATAATACAGCTGTATGTTTTATTATATAAAAAGTATTACATTATTTATGTTGCTTTTGTTTTTTTTTGTTTTTGGGGAAGGGGGCTGGGAGCAACAGATTGTATGTAACATAGCTGCATACTTCATAATGAGTATTGCTTTATTTTTGTTGTTTTTGATTTGGAGGGAGGGGGGTTTCTATTTTTTTTGTATTTGCATGTTACTATATATCTATCTATATTACGCCAAACAGCGAATATAATTTTCATAATTTTACGTTTAGTGTCAACGACAATATGAATATTGACACAAAAAATCTCACATATGTCTTGACTTGCCAGGGGCGTTTTAATATCTATATTGGAGAGACATGCACGCATCTACGTGATCGAGTACGTAACCATCGACGGGATAATAATATTGAAAATGGGCCCGTATTTGTAAGTAGACATATCTTTAAATGTGCACAACACCTACAAGTAAAATTCCAAATTAATGGAAAACCATTTTATTAAAAAATACTTTCCTCGACTTAATAGTCAATAAGTAACAATTGGCCATTAGCTTCATTAATTTTCTTAAATCTATGATTATCTTCCACTCATTGTTCCTAAATTGAACCCATATACTTAGGAGATAAACACTTCATGTTTTGCATTTAGAGGGGCGTTATTGTCCAATAGACATGTCCTGAGATCAATAGATGGTGTCTAATTGACCAATCAAAATGCGAGGCTCACTCTTAGCATGTTACAATACAGATTAACACACGTGTGTACATGTTTTCTATTAGTTAACGATACTCTATGTAACCATAGACAATGGTAACTATAGCCAAATAAACAACAGTGTTACTATGTAGATACGTATAAATATACTATATTGTCCATCTTTATACAATGACATTATTGTGTTAAGGGGACAATCCTCATTAAATAAAGTTATTATTATTATTATTGATGAACGCCATTGGAACCTGGAACCACACTCTTAGATAAGCCTGGCGCAATCCCTCGGCTGTGGTTGGTCTCGGTACATGGAATGGACCAGACGATTTATGAACGCCATTAGCAACCGGAACCGCATTCTTAGATAAGCCTGGCGCAATCCATCGGCTGTTTTGGCCTCGGTACGGTGTTAGTAAGTCTCCTCTGAATTTCACCCCAAAGATGTTCAATCGGAGTTAAGTCCAGTGCATAATGTCGACACCGTTCTGTCGTAGAAAATCCCGAGTATCTCTAGCGGTGTTGGCACGGCCGTTGTCGTGATGGAAAACTTTGTTTCGATGACGTGCGAAATATGGTATCACGTTATGTCTGAGATCTTGATCGATGTAGCGCACTCCTGTGATGCCGTCTCCTCTCCCTGGGCCAAGAATTTGGAACACAACAGGACCCACTCTCTGGTTCAGGCCGATTCCACCTCATACCATTATGCTTTGACCTCCCCATGAGTCTCGTTCCATCCCGCATTGGCCAGAATAACGCTGACAACGTCGACGCAATATGTTGGTCCTACAATTTGCAGTTGATACACAATACCGATTTACGTCTGTGAACAGGACAGTTCTTCATTGCCTGTGTCGCCAGTTCTGGTGTTGTTAGGTAAACTGTAAGGTCTACGCAATGGATGTTCTCTACGGTGAGATGTCGGCGCAGTGTATCGGTACTGATGGGTCTTCCGTGTGTTCCCACTGTCTTAACGTACTGTCTTAGATGCCTGTGTGAAGGGATTCTGCACGTGCTGTCGCACAACATGGTGGTCTTGCCGCCTTGTGGTAACCCTTGGCTACCAGTTCGGGGGCGATCATCCGTGGTGTTGTTTGCCCGAAAGCATTGCTGAGGTTAGACACATTGCACCAAATCAAACGGCGTCGCCATATTCTTATGTAGACTGGAATGACCAGACGCTAGAAATTTGCATTCGATTGAGGCTGCTGGATTATGTCGCCGAACAGAACTAATTTGAAATTAGAGTAAAATCGGAAACCATGCATATCAGTTTGTATACATTCAGTATACAGTATTTTATGCATTGTGACCCATATATGTAAATTTCTAGTTCCCAAATGTTAGCAATTTAGCACCTTCAAATAGTAGTCCATTATGGCATAGCATTGATTGTGTATTCATGTTAAAGCTAAATATCACTATAATCTTCCAGCACTTACTACTATACTAATAACGCTATTGGAGCTTTGATTTTTTATTAGACAGACATCTAAGATGTGTCATTAGAGGTAATTTCGGGTTTAAAATTGTTAAGGTAATACATTAAGTGTGATCGGTGTGTGATGGGGAATAGTAAAGGATGCTAAAATTATT
This sequence comes from Patella pellucida, assembly GCA_917208275.1. Taxonomy (NCBI): domain Eukaryota; kingdom Metazoa; phylum Mollusca; class Gastropoda; family Patellidae; genus Patella; species Patella pellucida. Next base: position 31,924,073 of record OU795041.1, on the reverse strand, counting down.
GCTCTGGTATATATATATTCTGGCTAAATGAATCGGAGACAACAGAGAGGATTTTCTTACTCATTTATTCTAGATGGTATAGATATCATCCTCAAAGAGAATACCTTTAAATTTGACGTAGATTAGCAACAAATTCAAGGAACGGCGATGGGTACAAAAATGGCCCCGACCTACGCAACGCTAGTCATGGGATACCCAGAACAAAAATTATATGAGCTATTCGGAGAGAAATACTCAAAAGAAGAAACCAATATACTTAAACAAAATTTCAAAAGATTTTTAGACGATTGTTTCACCCCTTGGATAAACCTGAAAGCGAGCTGATACAATTCCACGAATACCTTAATACACTACTCCCAAAAATTAAATTCACCATGGAAATGAGCCAAGAAAGAATTCCATTTTTGGACGTTTTTGTGTATAAACAAGGTGAAAATATTGGAACAGACATTTTCTACAAAGAAACGGATACACACCAATATTTAAATTTTTACTCATGCCATCCCAAACACACAAAAAGGAGTATTCCGTTCAACCTAGCTCGAAGACTATGCACAATTATCAAAGATATTAGCCTAAGAGATAAACGCCTTACAGAGTTACATCATTTCCTCTTAAAACAACAATATCCAAGTCACTTGATTAACGATGGAATACAGAGAGCCAAGGATATTGAAATAACGAAATTACGCCGGGTAAATGAAAAGTCGCCAGAAAAACTCCCTCCACTTATTATCACTCAGAATCCAAATAATCCGTCAGTAAAAAATAACATTAGCGGAAATGGGAATATTTTAAGAGGATCGGAAAAAATGAATATCATCTCAAAGAGCAATTTTATCGTCAGTTACAGACAACCAAAGAACTTAAAAAAAATATCTGACTAAGACAGCATTCAGTACCATACAAGACATACCAAATGTTGATGCATGCGGGGAGAAGAGATGCGGCACCTGTAAGCACATCATCAGCGGTGAATCTTTTAAATTTAAGAACAGGAAAACATGGAAAGTAAATATAAAATGATCTGTAAATCGAAAAATGTAATTTATGTCTTACTCTGTGAAAAATGTGGAATGTTCTACGTAGGTCAAACTGAAGATCTTCGAAAAGTAGTAACATTACACAGAGAACAAATAACACATAAGAAATGCAGACATTTACCAGTAAGCCACCATATGGCAGAGTGTAATAATAATAATAATTTATTTATTCAATAATAATAATTTATTTATAATGCGCCTATTACCAATATAAAATATTGCTCAATGGCGTGGTTAACATCACACATAGAAAATAAAATAAAATTAAATGGATGATAAAAGCATTAAAAAAGCATAAATATAAAGATTATAATAAAATATGACATGTGTAATAAACAAATTAAAATAGCTAAAGCATAACATAGACCAGCGCCTAAAAACAGTATACATGTACGATGAAATCGGATACCTGCATTAAAAGCCATAGTAGTCAACAAAAAGGCGTGTTTTTAAATTGCGTTTAAAACTTTCAATGCTATCAGATAGTTTAATATTAAGAGGTAAGGTATTCCACAGAATCGGAGAAGCGTAGGAAAAAGAGCGTTTACCATAAGATGTGGAAGGATAAAAAGGTGTAAGCAGGTTGCTATTTTGTGATCGGAGTGTACGGGATAGAATATATATGGGAATAAGGGATTTAAGGTAATCTGGCGAATTATCTGAATGTTATGTAGAGTAAGTAAGTGTAAGTATTTTGAAAGTGATACGGTGTGATATAGGAAGCCAGTGTAGATCATGTAAAACAGTGGTAATGTGATCGGTAGGTTTAGTTTAGTTTAGTAATAGACCGGGGGCCCAGAGACATTAATTGCCTAAGTGAGAGAGGTACAAATGTTGGACCCCAGGACCATGTTAGTAGGGATAAGTCTTTCATACAAATGGATTTCTGGCAGGCCAGGGGCAGTCAAAGTCCCCTAAAAAATTACTTGGCTCAAACAGGAAATGTACCATGGAACACAAATGCCAGAGTAAGTAACTAGTCTTGGGATTGAAAATTATCCATATGCCAGACACCCATACCCTGTATTGCCCCTACCAGACGCCCCCAAACTTGACCCCTTAAAATTGACCTGGGACAAACATTCTAGGTACCACATAAAACTAACTTTATTTGAAAGAACACATATTAATTCATTTAAATATGCATATACCAGACATACATGCCCCTGCGTTGCCCCTACCAGACGCCCCCAAACTTGACCCCTTAAAATTGACCTGGGACATACATTCAAGGTACCACATGAAACTAACTTCGTTTGAAAGAACACATATTATTCAATTCAAAAATGCATATGCCAGACAAATATGCCCCTGCGTTGCCCCTAACAGACATCCCCAACTTGACCCCTTAAAATTGACCTGGGTCAAACATTCTAGGTACCACATAAAACTAACTTTATTTGAAAGAACACGTATTAATTCATTCAAAAATGCATATACCAGACATGCATGCCCCTGCGTTGCCCCTACCAGACGACCCCAAACTTGACCCCTTAAAATTGACCTGGGACAAGCATTCTAGGTACCACATGAAACTAACTTCATTTGAAAGAACACATATTATTTAATTCAAAAATGCATATGACAAACATACATGCCCCTGCGTTGCCCCTACCAGACACCCCCAACTTGACCCCTTAAAATTGACCTGTGACAAACATTCTAGGTACCACATAAAACTAACTTTATTTGAAAGAACACATATTAGTTCATTAAAAAATGCATATGCCAGACTTACATGCCCTTGGAGAAATTTCAAGATGGATCATTTCACCCAACATTTTCTGATGTCACTGCAACAATTATTTAAACGAAATAACTAATTCGTTTAAACGAAAAAAAAAAATTGTGTGGCCGAGTGGGGGGAGGGGGTTCCTAGTGGTCGAAGAAACCCGATATGACTGAGTCCCCTTTGTCACGAAGTACCTGTCGTCTGCTGATAGTGACTGACGGCCATTTGGCTGATATTCTTCGATTTTTTGGAGGTCCATGTAAACTGCTAAACGATGACAAAACGTTTCAATTTTTGACACTTACCACCCACCGCCTGTGTCGTTATGAATTGCATTGAAACATTGTGGTATGCTCTAGTTATGACGCGTGTCCCTCAAGATGGGGGCTCGGTGTGGACGAGTGGAAGGAGGGTCCAGTGTGGCTGAGTAGAGTAAGTCTCTATGTGGCCAAGTAAAGTTGGAGTCCAAGTGGGGTTAGGAACCCGATATGACCGAGTGGTTAGGACGCTTGCTGCTCATGGTGGAGGTCTTGGTGTGACAGAGTGTTTATGATGCTAGTATTGCCAAGTGGTCGAAATGTTTTACAGAGGTGGCTAAAAATAGCGTTACGTAATTGTTGAATGGGTCTACGGTCAGCTATTGTGACTATACAACTAGTTGGAATTAATACATACACATGGCTATTTATATGAATTATTTCGTGTAAACGAAATAATAATTCGTTTAAACGAAATAATAATTCGTTTAACTCTTAAACGACCCAGAGGTTTGACGTCATAACGTCATAAAAACCCACGTCATAATGGTAAATAGTATTAAAAATGTATATATACTTTTTAAAGTCATATTATTAAAAAACAACTGAAAATAGACCCTTCATGTAAATGAATGAAATAATCTAAATTTAATGCCATTTTCATAAATATAAATTCCATACAAAAATTTTTATTTAGATATTTCATGCAAACTTCATGTGTATAATGTTTTTTTTCTATTTTTCTGTTCGGCTGTTGTGAACTAAAAATCATTCATCATCGAATCTCTTTTAATTTAAGCTTATTTAATTACCGTAATTGAAATTTGTTGATTAACCTACACTTAGCCTGGCTTTTTTTATCACGTTCTACTCTAGGCCTAACACAAAACGATAAAAATCTACACCACAGATAAAATCTGAATCACTGTCATTAATAAGGATGGTAATCCGTCATTAGGAGAACGTTGCCGTGTAGAGGTCTAGACATATCACCGTTTTATTTTAATTTTCAAGGAGAAACAGTAAGATTTTTAACTGTCAAAATGTCAAACAGGAAGTAAACAAATGAGATAAAGACGTCTGTTAATAAGGGAAATAACTCTCATTACGCTAGGAACGTTGCATTCGGCTAACATGTTTTGTCGACAAAAGTCGCCTTGGGTACTAAACGGTAACGTTATAGTTGTCGACAAAAGTCGCCTTGGGTCAGTTAAGAGTTAAACGAAATAATAATTCGTTTAAACGAAATAATAATTCGTTTAAACGAAATAATAATTCGTTTAAACGAAATAATTAAGTCGTTCAAACGAAATAATTAATTTGTGATCCAGCAAGTATACCAGTGACGTGATCAAAGGGAATGATATATAATTTTCAAAAAAGTAGGGAATATTTGATTTTGGGGCATAATACTAAAATATGCAAATGACTACGAAAAAAGTCACTATAGAACCTAACATAATAAACATTTCCAGTTACATGTGACGCCCAAACGCAGCAATAGCTACCGCATGGAATGCAGATGATGCTTGGGATCATTATGGGGTCCAACCCAAGATTTGCACGACTCTGAATTTGAATGTTACAGTCACTGTGGCATTGAATTCCAGGGTGGAAACATCAGTTTAATTGTTTTAGTGACCAGAAAGCAAATTTTGATATGCGTCGGCTTACCCAAAATGAAAGGTTACATGCCCTTGACATGCTACAGATCGGCACAACACAGGCGGTTGTGGCGCGGACGATGAATGTTTCTCTGTCTGTCATAAGCAGGCTATGGTCCAGATACCGTGATACACAATCTGTACAGGACAGACCACGCTCAGGTCGACCAAGGGCTACAACTCAAGCCCAGGATCGATTTATCCGTACCTTGGCCTTTAGAAATCGTGTCATCACAGCAAATCAGATCAGCGCTCGTCTTCAAACAGACACGGGTGTGAGAGTGAGTGGCCAGACCATTCTGAATCGACTGCAAAGGGGTCACCTTCGCGCCCAATGTCCTCGCGTGATCCCTTGTTTGAGAGATCATCACATTCAGGCAAATCGCCGTTGGTGTAGGGATCGTCAACACTGGTAAAATCGACGCTGGAGCAATGTGATGTTTTCAGATGTGTCAAGGTTCACTGTTTATTTTTTGGACAGACGTAGGAAGGTGTGGCGTCGTCGAAACGAGCGCTTCCAAGACGTGATCGATTTGGGGGTGGTTCTGTTACGGTGTGGGGAGGCATCACTGTTGGAAGAACGGCTTTACATGTTGTTGCAAGGCGTGTTACAGGCAAGTACTACCGGGACAACATCTTGGCAGTCCATGTTGTGCCGTTCGCACGACGTCATGGCTAACGTTTCATCTTCCAGGATGACAACGCAAGATGTCGCAGGGCCAGGATCGTTACAGGTTACCTCCAACAACAGACATCACCACGTTACCTTGGCCAGCACTGAGTCCCAACCTCTCCCCCATCGAGCATGTCTGGGACATGCTTGGACAGAGGTTACGTCAACGTCAACAACGTCCTGCCAATGTCCAAGAACTTGCTGCTGCGTTGCAACTGGGATGGGACAATCTGGACCAAAATGACCTTAGACGTCTCATTAGGAGTATGCCACGTCGGATCAATGCTTGTTTGGCAAACAGAGGAGGATTTACCCGTTACTGACTTTGTTGTGATGCTATGGTAACTTTGCTGTTTGACCCCGGGTATCATTTTTCCCTTATAATGGTCAGTCTGTCGCGCAGTGGATGCTCACGGCTGGCCTCCGGATCCATTCACTTGATTTGATAATTGTTTAGTGTTTGCAATGTCTATTTTCAATCTTGTCCGCAGGTTTATCTTGTAGATTTTTTTTTGGTTTTTTTTGTTTGTTTTGCGTGTAGTGCAGTCCTCCTGCATTTACTATTAGTCTAACGATCATTTGGAATAAATCGATGAAGGTGAACTTCATTTCATTTTGTCATTTGTTTCTTCGTCAGTTTCATTAGGTGATTTTAATAACACGTAAAAATCAAATATCCCCTACTTTTTTTGAATAGTATAGAATGCCCCTCATTAGGTGACTTTAATAACACGTAAAAATCAAATATCCCCTACTTTTTTTGAATAGTATAGAATGCCCCTCCCACATCAACTCTGTCCTTCTTAAGCCATGGCATAGACGTAGGAACTCCGTGAATAAGGCGCTTACTCGCTAAATTCGAGATTCTGAGTTCGACTCCGATATTGCCCGAGCAAATTTTTCGTGATTTTCTGATGTGGTTTCATCCGGTTTGTGGTGCTGAGCACAGGGCCTGGCATTAAACAGCGTCAAATCTTTCGGATTTGACGACAATCCGAGGTTCAATGTATATATTGGTGTGCACATAAAATGGCAAACCTGTCTAATCTCTTGAGTTTTCTCAGGATGCTCCGGTTTTGGAAATTCCCCATATAGCCCAACCCCTCTCCGAAAGCTGTTCACGCCCCCCCCCCCCCTTCCACCCACCAAGGTTGAAAAACACCGATTTGAACGGTACAATAAATTTATATACGATCATCTCCCTTGCAAATATATTATTAGATAAGAATAAAAGCCGCTGCATCTATACAAAATATGCCTACAGTCAACCTCTCTTATTCCAGAATCATTATATACTAGTAGGTAAATAACAGTTATCGATAAATTTTAAACAAAAAATAGGTCATCGATTGAGATATAGAGTCCATTTACAGGAGCCAGATTGCTGAAATCAAGTGTCGACTGCGTCAAGTCGAATCAAGAGAAATTGGGGATGCTCGGTTAGATGGTCAGCACTGAACGTCCAGAATTGAAAGAATTATAATCGCGTGACGCGGGGGTGGTGCGAGTAACAACGAATATGTTTCAGCTGTAAAGGTTGGCTTATAAATTTTCTGATGCTCTCGGTGTATGCGTTGCGAGAGAGAGAGAGAGAGAGAGAGAGAGAGAGAAATTGGGTTTAACGTCCACTCGGTACAATAAATTTATATACGATCATCTCCCTTGCAAATATATTATTAGATAAGAATAATAGCCGCTGCATCTATACAAAATATGCCTACAGTCAACCTCTCTTATTCCAGAATCATTATATACTAGTAGGTAAATAACAGTTATCGATAAATTTTAAACAAAAAATAGGTCATCGATTGAGATATAGAGTCCATTTACAGGAGCCAGATTGCTGAAATCAAGTGTCGACTGCGTCAAGTCGAATCAAGAGAAATTGGGGATGCTCGGTTAGATGGTCAGCACTGAACGTCCAGAATTGAAAGAATTATAATCGCGTGACGCGGGGGTGGTGCGAGTAACAACGAATATGTTTCAGCTGTAATGGTTGGCTTATAAATTTTCTGATGCTCTCGGTGTATGCGTTGCGAGAGAGAGAGAGAGAGAGAGATAGAGAGAGAGAAATTGGGTTTAACGTCCACTCGACACAAACTAGGATTTTTGGGACTAACATATGGTTTTCAATTTTTTATTTCAATAATTCACTAGCGCGTAGGGGTCTTTAGCAGTGGGAGAAAACCAGAGTGCCCAGAGGAAACCCACGCAAGCCAGAGGTGACCGGCCAGCTAGAGGTCGAAGTCCAAAATCCATGTCTTCACTCGATTTTCACTAATTTTCGATTGAGATAGTTCAAGTCCGAAACCTTAAATAGAAGTTTGGGGGTGTCTGGTATGGGCGACGCAGGGGCATGTTTGTCTGGCATATGCATTTTTGAATTAAATAATATGTGTTCTTTTAAATAAAGTTAGTTTCATGTGGTACCTAAAATGTTTGTCCCAGGTCAATTTTAAGGGCCTATTTTGGTGTCTGGTAGGGGCAATGCAGGGGTATGGGTGTCTGGCATATGGATAATTTTCAATCCCAAGACTAGTCAGTTACTCTGGCATTTGTGTTCCATGGAACATTTCCTGTTTGAGCCAAGTCATTTTTTTAGGGGACTTTGACTGCCCCTGGGAACTTAACGCAGGGGCTGTGACCTGCCAGAAATCCATTTGTATGAAAGACTTATCCCTACTAACATGTCCCTGGGGTCCAACATTGATACCTCTCTCACTTAGGCAAATGTCTCTGGGCTCCCTGTCTATAATGATTCGTGCTGCTTTATTCTGAATTTTCTGGAGGAGAGACAACTTATTTGCAGGAAGATTGCATAGCAGGGAATTACAGTAGTCAAAACGAGATGTAACACGAGTATTTACAACCATTTTACAAGTTTCATTATCAATGAAGTTTCTTATCCGACTAATTTTATACAATTGAAAATTTGTTGATTTACAGATAGAAGATATATGGTTACCCATGTTAAATTTACTATCAAAATAAACACCTAAATTTCTAACATTCTTAGTAGGAGAAACTTTAAAATCATTCCCATCTACGCCCTGTTCAATACAAACAGAAAACAACTGGAAATGAAAGAAAATGAACTAATTGAAATTTTACAACCCGATTTAAATGCTAAATAATTATTACTATTAACACTGTATATACATAGATAATTTTGTCCCTTTAAGCTATGTAGGACGTCATATTAGGAAATGACGTCATAAGACAGTTACCATATAGACATTGTATACACACACTGAGGAGCTCAACGGATCGAAAACGTTTTGTGAAGCTAAATACGATGAACGCCGAAATCGCCCGTTTTTCCTTTTATAGTGGTAATATTAAAAGTCTGACGAGCAACGTAAGTTGTGAAAGCGCTAACTGAAAATATGTAGTTTTCTCTCTCTCTCTCTCTTGTCCCGAAATGACCTAGTTGTGTTGAGTTGACGTTAAACCCCATTTCTCTCTCTCTCTCTCTCTCTCTATATATATATATATAATCAACAGTCTAAAGCAACCTTCCAATCTAGCTAGGATTATAACATCTTCTAAATATGATTCAGTCGCTTCAATCCCAGTAGTTTCGAAATGTGGTAATTCAAAGTGTAAATCCTGTGACATTATCATTGAGGGATCGTCCATAAAAATTGATGATGATAATGTATTTTATATCAAACAGGCAATGAATTGCCAATCGAACTATGTAATTTACCTTATAGTGTGTCCGGGATGCAAGGGAAGGTACATAGGGAAGACCAAAATGATGCTTAGGTTGAGAATGAACCTCCATCGACAGCACATACTTCAACCAAAATACAGGATGATCCCGCTCAGTGAGCATCTTGAAGTATGTGGTGGGGGTAAATTTAGTGTTTTTCCTTTATATAGACTTAATAGCAAAAACAACGACCTCTTGGAGGCGAAAGAGAGCTAATTTATTGAGAAGTACCACCCGAAACTTAATTCTAAATAAGAGAATTATGAAATTAATTAAAATAAAGAACGCGGTGGGATTGAATATTTGTACCCTTGCCTGTATAATTATGTAACTATGACATTGTGACGTCATAGACTATTGTTATAAATCGCCTGATGAGCCGCTATCGCGGTGAAAACGTTAGCATACAAATGTAGTTTTATTTTTATTTTGCCATCTTTAATTTCAATTATATATTACCAAAGAGCAGCTTTAATTAACTATTCTACTAAATTCTTCGCTCTTATGGCTGGCAATGAGAAAGAAACTAAAGGCACCAAGACCAACAGACAGTTGGAAGAACTTACTAAGGCGGTGAGCGATCTACGAGGTAAGGTCGGACAAATAGAAGTTAAACAAGATCAAACCTTATGCTTGTTGAAAGATTTATTCGGGTTCACCAAACAACGTTTAGAAAACAACGTAAATGAACAAAATATTCCCGAGATACTTTCAAAGATAGTGTGTATCATCAGTAACATAAAAAACAATGATGATGCAGACCGCCATGAACAGGAAACCGAAACGAAGGTTGAAATAAGCCAAGTGCATACTTTAAAGTCCAAGATAAGTAAAATATGGAACGCACACAAATCGAATCACAGACGATGGTACAACAAATACTATCATACGGAACAATATACAAAAGTATATGATGAATGGGTTAACAGAGAAAACCCATTAATACCGGTTAAATTTCGGTTAAAACCTGTCACCGGACAAAACAAGGAAGTCATTAATATACGATTTGACCTAGCTATCAATAAATTCAAGGCCCAAATTGGAACTATGAAGATCAATGCCGCGAGTTTAAAGCTAAATGTCAACACATCGATCAGCACATGCATGAAGTATTTTGCGAACATGCATTAAATAAAGAAATGTTGGAGGAAATTGAACAGGTATGGAAATCTGAATGCTTACTCCATCAAACAGAAGCCGAGTCAACCTGGATCAAACGAAAAGAATGGCTTGACAATTATTCAGATAAATACGGATCTGATTACTTCAAAGTGATCGACGAAGAGTCGGAACATATCAAAGATCCGAAAACAACACAAAACGTGGAGGAATTGAAGCCCAACTCAAGAGATAAAATGAAAAGGGTTCGAAATAAGAAACCTCTAAGTCGACGTGTTTACACCGAACGGCCAATGTCAAAGCCTGAAACACAACTGTATCATAAAAACGATGCATGGCATGAACGACCAATGTCAAAGCCTGAAGCTCAGTCGTATCGTAAAAACGATGCGTGGCAAGAACGGCCAATGTCAAAGCCTAAAGCACAGCCGTATCGTAAAAACGATGTGTGGCAAGAAGTGGAACCCCGCCGTAAAAGGCCACAAACAACGAATTACAGTACCATAAATCCTTCACCAGTTTTCCGTGATACAGGAAATACGTATGCCAATAGGGCCAATTTTTTAGGCCAAGGCCGACAGAAAACCCGAAGTCGATACAAGAACCTCCGATCATATTCGTTTATTTAAAAGGGGCTTAAAATTTACGCCACACCCCGAAGTGATAACTGTATTTTACGTTCTGAAATTTCCCATTTCTGCAGGAAGTTAAGACTCCAATATCATTTTCTCAAAGATGATAAGGATGACCTTAATGAAACTATCACTGAATCGGAGTGCCTAGTTAAAAATAAATCAAACTTTACACCGAGATTAGGAAAAGATGCACATCTAGATAACTTCATTACTTCTATTGCATCTCACAAAATTCAACCAAGACCCTACAAACAAAATTTAAGTAAGGGTGAGCTAAAGGTATTGAACGAGATGAAGGACAATTCAAATATAATTGTCAAACAAGCTGACAAGGGAGGAGCTATAGTAATGATGGACAGCTCATTCTATGAACAGAACATTGTAAAAATGCTGAATGACACTGAATACTACCAGCTATCGCGCATCGAAGATAACAATGCCGTAAAGAAAAAGATAGTGAATTTTATCACCAAAAACGCCACCCCCCCCCTACATAAAGGAGAAGAGGAATATTTAGAGGATTTTGAACCTACCACGGCTTACTTCTATGGTCTACCAAAGGTGCACAAGAGTAAGCTGATAGAAGAAGCTGTCCGACAATCATTTAATGAAATGGTTGAAATACATAGTCCAGAAGACCTAAAATATCGACCAATCGTAGGTGGGCCCAACAGCAGTACCCAACGACTCAGCAAATTTATAGACATCATCTTAAAACCATTATGTTCTCGCGTTAAAAGCTTTCTTCGCGATGATATAGATTTTCTACATCAACTACCTGCACAGGTAGAGCCTGGTAGTACAATTATTAGCTTTGATGTAGTTAATTTATATAACAATATACGCAAAGATCTGGGTCTAAAAGCTGTCGAATATTGGCTAAATAACCACGCAGACCTAATACCAGACCGGTTTTCAAATTCATTTATTCTCGGTGCATTAGATCTCGTGATATCAAATAACATATTTTTCTTCAATGGCCTATACTATACACAAATCAAGGGAGTCGCTATGGGTACGAAAGTTGGCCCTACCTATGCTACTTTAACTTTAGGTTATCTTGAGGAAATATGGTATGAGAGGGTGACCAAAACGTTTGGCAATGAATTTGGTGATTTGATTAAGACTTCATGGAAACGGTTCTTAGATGATTGTTTTGTGATACTCAGAGTATCTCAGGAAATCATCTCAGACCTTCATAAAATGTTAAATAGTTTAGATGACAGTATTCAGTTAACAATTGAGCAGAGTCAATCCACATTAAATTTTTTGGATGTGACAGTTAAGCTACACGCAAACGGCTCTATTGAAACTGATGTGTATTACAAAAAAACTGATACACATCAATATCTAAATTTTAATTCTTGTCATCCACCTCATACGAAACGAAACATCCCATATAACTTAGCTAGACGAATTTGTACAATTGTGTCCAATCAAGATGTCAAAGTTCAGAGACTGCGGGAACTAAAAGGTTTCTTATTAAAACAAAAATATCCAGGTAAATTAATAGACGATGCTAACCAAAGAGCATTGAGTCTGGATCAAAGCCTGTTAAGAAAACCTAAAGTTCCTGTAGTCTCTGATAAACGGAACGTTGCTTTAGTTACTACATTCAATCCGTCCCAGGAAAATGGGAAATCTATCATTGAAAATTACATCCATATCCTTAAAAATAGCCAAACGATGGATAAAATTTTGAGAAAAACAAATATAATCAACAGTCTAAAGCAACCTTCCAATCTAGCTAGGATTATAACATCTTCTAAATATGATTCAGTCGCTTCAATTCCAGTAGTTTCGAAATGTGGTAATTCAAAGTGTTAATCCTGTGACATTATCATTGAGGGATCGTCCATAAAAATTGATGATGATAATGTATTTTATATCAAACAGGCAATGAATTGCCAATCGAACTATGTAATTTACCTTATAGTGTGTCCGGGATGCAAGGGAAGGTACATAGGGAAGACCAAAATGATGCTTAGGTTGAGAATGAACCTCCATCGACAGCACATACTTCAACCAAAATACAGGATGATCCCGCTCAGTGAGCATCTTGAAGTATGTGGTGGGGGTAAATTTAGTGTTTTTCATTTATATAGACTTAATAGCAAAAACAACGACCTCTTGGAGGCGAAAGAGAGCTATTTTATTGAGAAGTACCACCCGAAACTTAATTCTAAATAAGAGAATTATGAAATTAATTAAAATAAAGAACGCGGTGGGATTGAATATTTGTACCCTTGCCTGTATAATTATGTAACTATGACATTGTGACGTCATAGACTATTGTTATAAATTGCCTGATGAGCCGCTATCGCGGTGAAAACGTTAGCATACAAATGTAGTTTTATTTTTATTTTGCCATCTTTAATTTCAATTATATATATATATATATATATATGGGGAAATATAGTATGAGAGGGTGACAATAACTTATGGAAATGTTTTCAGTGACCTAATAAGGATGTCTTGGAAACGATTTTTGGATGATTGTTTTGTGGTCCTTAAAGTGTCTTCAGATATCATCTCTGAACTCCATAAATTGTTAAACAATTCAGATGGTAGTAATCAGTTCACAATTGAGCAGAGTAAAACAACACTATATTTTCTCGATGTGAAATTAATACTTCACCCTAACGGCTCTATTGAAACTGATATTTTTTACAAGCCAACAGATACACATCAATATCTGAATGTTAGTTCTTGTCACCCGTCTCATACAAAAAGAAATATCCCATATAACCTAGCTAGACGCATTTGTACAATTGTTTCAAATTATGACATGAAAAATCAGAGATTGCAGGAGTTAAAGGGATTTTTACTAAAACAAAGATATCCAGAAAAGCTAGTAGACAATGCCAATCAAAGAGCATTGGATCTGGACCAAGATCTTTTAAGACAACCAAAAATACCTGCAATCTCTGATAAACGTGACGTTGCTTTAGTTACTACGTTTAATCCAACCCAAGAATATGGAAAATCTATTATTGATAATTACACCCATATTCTTAAAAATAGTCAAACTATGGATAAAATCCTAAGAAGGATGAACGTAATTAATTGTCTAAAACAGCCGTCTAATCTAGCTAGATTATTAACATCATCACATTTCGAATCGGTCGCCTCAATACCACCATTAGTTTCAAAATGTAATGATCCAAGATGTAAAACTTGCGATGTAATCATTGAGGGGTCATCTGTTAAAGTTAATAGTGACACTTCCAGTTATGTAAAAACAGTCAATGAATTGCCAATCCAGTTTTGTTGTATACCTTATAACATGTCCGGGGTGCAAGGGTACCTATATAGGGAAGACTAAAATGATGCTGAGACTGAGAGTAAATCTTCACAGACAACACATACTGCAACCCAAATACAGGATGATTCCACTAAGTGAACATCTAGCAGTGTGTGGTGCAGGCAAATTTAGTATATTTCCATTGTATAGGCTCAATAATAAGAATAACGACATCTTAGAGGCCAAAGAACAATTTTTTATTTACAAATACCATCCAAAACTTAACTCTAAATGAGAGGATATGTTTTTAATTAACGGTTTAAAATGTACTGAGTTATCACCCTTGCATATATTGTTCATATTGTAACCATGACGTCATGACGTCATAATATGTATCTATTATTTATTGATTAGTGGTAATATTAAAAGTCTGACGAGCAACGTAAGTTGTGAAAGCGCTAACTGAAAATATGTAGTTTTCTTTTGCCATTTTTGAATTTTCTCTCTCTATATATATATATATTTAAAAAAGGAAAAACTGTTTTTGAAAGAAAGAGTATTATTATTAATTAAATTTGGGATTTGTTGACATTGATTTTAGGGCGAGAACGGGCGACCATACTTTAGTTAGCCTTATTACTGCTAATAGGTCAAGTCTTTGTAAATCACCCGAGTGATTTATAAAGGCTTTACCTATTAGCAGTGTGTATGAGCAGTTCATTATTTGAAATAGGTCAAAAAATTTGTAAACTTATAGTTCTAGAACATGATACTGATGTTTTGGACAACATCATTACATTGTAAAATATACATGTATACATCCTTAATATTCAATTTTATTATTTTTATTATTTAATAAGGCTAACTAAAGTATGGTCACCCGTTCTCGCCCTAAAATCAATGATAACAAATCCCAAACTAAATAATATTAATATTCTTTCTTTCAAAAACATCGCACCGAGATAATGATTATATCGGTTTACACGATTGGAATTTGCTACATGGATTTGCTGGGGTTTTGTTCTGTTAACCTAACGTGAAAATTCGACCAAAAAAAAATGCAGTGGGCGTATTATTATTCTGTTAAAAATACGAGATATATAGATTGATTATGGGGATGTCCTCTCTTCCTGCATCTATACCCTTTAGTATACTGATTGTATACAAATACTGGACAATTGATCGTTATTCGTAGAATTCGAGGATTGAACATATATTTCTAAAGCTAAAATATATTTCATGTTTGGGCTATATAGGGATTGCTGTTCCTAAACGGTGAATTGTTCAGTATAATTGCTCGTGTAGATAAAATATAAATTCAATCAAAGGGTTGGAGCGTATGTTTGTGGTATGTCTGATCACATAAAATCAATTATCCAATAGATAATGCAGCAAACACGTTTAGTCAGAAGGAAGTATTTCAGTCAAGAGGTAATATACGTACTTCTTTTTCCCTGTGGCAAAGAAAATCATAAAGAGTCTGGAAAACATCGTATATAAGGAAAGGTTTTTAATATGTTTAGAAGTCGGTGGTTTTCAGGATGTAAATAATGAAAGCAGGGGAAAAAGAAATGAGAATCAGCCATGTGATATACAATCGGTGTGACTAGAGGATTCTACATCAAGGGGGTAATATCAAGGAAACACAAGGACATTTGCAATGTCAGTAAATATCACAGTAAATACATCTACACTATTCGTAATAGAACATGATTTACAACAACATAATGTGGCAAATATTGTCAAGTTTTATCTATTACAAAAGATCTTGTGTTAGGATTGTTTGTTTATTTAAGGAGTTCACAGAGCCAAGAATGTTTGCTGTATTTTGGGTATTTTACATAATCCACGTGAAGTCTATAAAATTACAAACAGTCTGCTAAAACCAAGAGAAGCAATGTTCTGCCATCGGTTCAAAAAGATGCTAACCTGTCAGATCAATTTTCTGAATTTTTCAAGGATAAAGTCTCCACAATTCGACAAGGACCAACAAATATATTCATTGAGAAAAAGTTTGAAGGTCGCACACTTGAGAGCTTTTGTCTAGCAACAGAAGATGAGATAAGAGAAACAATTCAGAAATCAGCCTCAAAATCATGTTCCCTCGATCCCCTGCCAACATGGATACTAAAGAAGTCTGAAATGGAGTGATTACCCAAATTGTGAACACCTCTTTAGTTGGCACATAAGTATGTAAAACGCTTAAAACAGCTCATGTGACACCCCTCATTAAAAATCGACACTTGATCGTAATGTGCTAAAACATTACCGACCTGTGTCAAATTTATCATTCGTATCGAAAATTATAGAAAAAATTGTCCTTAATCGTTTAAAATATCATTTGTGTGAAAACAATCTCAAAGAAAAATTTCAGTCAGTATACAGAAAACAGCACAGTGCAGAATCTGCCTTACTTCGTGTTCACAATGATATTGTATGTAGCTTGGATCGAAAGAAACCGGTGTCGCTAGTTTTATTGGATTTGAGTGCGGCATTTGATACGATAGATCGATCAATCTTAATCGGGAGACTTGAAACTCGATATGGTATATCCGGGGAGAATTGTTATCGACGCATCGCAATCAATTCCTAAAGTTCTTGATTTGGGTGTTCCCCAGGGTCCCGTATTGGGACCGGTTTTGTTCACAGCATACACTGCACCAATTGGAGATATCATCCGTGAGATGGGTATTGTTTACCACCTCTATGCAGATGATACCCAGTTATATGTTGAGCTCGATCCTTCACCAGATACCACTACATCAGAACTTGAAGCATACATTGAACGAATTAGAATGTGGATCGACTGCAATTTTTGGGAATTGAACGATGACAAAACAGAAAATATGATAATCGAGAATAAGAAGAACATTGAAATCAACCATGTGGCTATTGGAAGCACAGCAATAACCCCAATCAACTGTGGGAGGAATCTTGGTGTGTTTTTTGACTCTTCCTTCGATATGAAAACCCATGTATCCATGGTGTGCAAAAGGGCGAACTTTTAGTTGTATAACATTGGCAAAATTCGATCCTATATTGACCTTGATACCACCAAAATGTTAATAAATGCTTTTGTTATGTCATCCTTAGATTATTGTAATTCATTATTGTATGCTCTCCCTAAAACTCTTGTATGCCAGCTACAGAAAATCCAGAAAAAAGCTGCTCGAATTGTGCCTCTCACCAAATCATCTGACCATATTACACCTGTTCTAAAACAGTTACATTGGCTACCGGTTAATCAACCAATCATGTTCAAAATTAACACAATCATTTTCAATTGTTTAAACGATCCTCTGGCACCATCCTATTTATCCGATTTGATTAAACAATATGTACCGTCTCGATCTTTACGTTCATCTCATAAAAAACAGCTTGTATGTCCAGTACAAAAGTCAAAATTTGGTGAGAGAGCTTTTGTGTACGCAGCACCAAAAGAATGGAACAAATTGCCCTTGGAAGTCCAAAATAGTCCAAACTTGGTTGTATTCAAACGACGTCTAAAAACCCTGTTTTTTACCCAAACTTTTGAACAATAATTTAAATGCTTCACTTTTTATCTGTATATTGCTACTTAACTATTCCTTTGTATTATTTTGTTTATTTTGTATATACGTGTATGTTTTGTTTTGTTTTGTTTTTATATACATGTAACATATCGACATTGTAAAGTGTCACAGAGCAGTCAGACTGACTGAATGTTCAGCGCTATAGAAAATGATTGTTATTATTATTATTATTAATACCTTTAACTTTCCGATCATAGTTAGTCTTCTGCTTTTCTTTACACTTCTCTGATGAAGAAATCGCTAATTCATAAGAACGCTGTAATCGTTCCTTTAACGCTTTCACGTAGGAATGTAATGACACATTAGACACATCTCGATTTACTCCAAACGCTAAATCTATTGGAAGACAGATTCCAAAATTGTCAATGGAGAATCATGAAAAGGTGAAGTTAGCTATGATCTTTGGAGATATAAAGTAGATTGTTTAATTTCAGAAGGTGTATATGATAACCATGTAATACTACTGGCTTTTCGTCGATCACTGAAAGGAGATGCAGGTAAGGTTATAATGCGGCTAGGTCCGCATGTTGATGTTAAAACTGTTGTGGCCAAATTGCATAGTGTTTACGTTACAGTGCTAAACAATCTCCACCTGAAACGGTTACCGATTGGGCATGCAGATTAGAATATTTATTTGCAAGAGCAACTCGAGATGGAAGTCCAAATCCTAAAGAATCCGATGAGACAGTAAGGAACGTATTTTGGCGTGGATTGTTACTACACTTGCGGGATCTGTCTGCTCACTTACTCACCTTCTAATTTAGCCGTTATTGCTACTGTCGCTTGATGTGCCATGCTCTCAATCCTCTCATCAAGCCAACGGTATATCACGTGACCCGTGCATTCGCCCAACACAATAGCTTGGTTAATTCTCTTTTTTGGTAGGGGGTGGTGTTGTCGTTTGCTGTTTGTTTTTTGTTGGTCTTTTTGGGGGGAGGGGTACTTTTTGGTTCTTTTTTTCTATCTAACGTTCCACGCACAGCGCCGCATCAATACCGTTCCCTGATTATCGACGTTTTATTTGTAAATATGTATATAGATGTGATTATCAATATTATTGTAAATATTTTTTTTTCTAACGTATGTAAATACTCAAAATTATTTTCAATGTACATCACCAAGTAATTATGTCTATTTTTCTGCTGTTTATAGTTTTGCGTGTTGTTGTTCATTTTTTCATTACGTCCCAAATATTATATTTATCACCCTTTTAGTCTCTGGTGATATCGAAAGCAATCCTGGCCCTCCCCGCAAGTTATCTATCGTCCATCTGAATATAAGGAGCCTCCGTCACAAAGTTGATGTTTTAGCAGCTGAACTCTCTGAAAAATTTGACGTTATCCTTTTAACCGAATCATGGCTTGCTAAATCAGTAGACACCAGCATATTATTACTAAGTTCTTTTCACGCACCCATAAGAAATGACAGGAGGCATGGACAGGGTGGGGGTATCGTGGCTTACGTTCGGGACACACTTTCTGTGAAAAGAAGACCTGACCTGGAAGTCGATGGTACAGAGTGCATATGGTTACAATTAAATACCCCAAATAAAACTATTTTAATAGGTACATTCTATACACCTCCAAGTTCTACTGCCGAACAAAACAATAAATTTTTTGATTCGATTGCCAAGTCAATATGCGATAATGTCGATATTGTTTAATATTTGGCGATTTTAATGTCGATTTTATGAGCTAAACGCAATCATTCTTACATAATGCAATGACACTTTTCGATCTTAATCAAGTAAGTCATACTCCAACGCGATTCGGAAACTACGGTAATAATTCACTTTTAGATTTAATTTTAACTAACTGTCCCAACTATATTTAAGAATCAGGCTGTCTAGATAATTTTTGTAGTGATCATTGTCCTGTGTACTGTCGACTTTCATTTCAGAATCCAAAACTCACATGCTACAGACGAGTTATTTGGCACTATAACAACATTAACACCGATGAATTACAACGGTACGTCATGGACACGGACTGGGAAAGTTTAATTAACATCGAATCAACTAATACAGCTTGTGTCAACTTCACAAGTGAGCTGACAAGGCTAGCGAAAAAACATATTCCTAATAAAACAGTAATTATCAGACCCAAAGACCAACCATGGATGAATAATGTACGGAGGGATTTGGCGCAATGGTTAGAGAGTAGGATTCTGGAGGAACTTTAATTTTCACGTTAAATGGCCAAATGTGTGGCAAAATGTCTTTAACCGTTATAAAAGTGCTGAATGGATTCTAAATGATTATAAAATATGCCATAACGTTATATTTACCATCGAAAAGCTTTGTAGAATTCGTATTATTCAAGAACCATATTGTACAATTTGTAACAAGAATATTGTAGAGACCATGCATCACTTGCTTCTGGGGTGTCCAGAACTGTCAGAATTTCACGAACAGATCCGCCTGTTCCTGATAGATTTCTACCCGTATGGATTTACACAGGAACAATTGCATACGTGGACTGTATTTGGAATCCCATTACTTAAAGGTAGTAAAACTAATACGTTTCTAAACATATGTTTCTCTTTTATCCGCTTAGCAATTATTAAAAGAAGATTAATGTATATTAACCATAATAGCAAGATAGACACTTTTAAATTATTTAAGAGAATGTTCGAAAAACATCTTAATTATATGTATTTCAAACTAAAAGATGAAAGATTTAAAAACTCTATACTTTCACCTCCTTATATTACTATTGAAGGTTCAAATGTCAAATTATGTATAGATATATAGTCACTTTTCTAGTTAAAAACACAGTGGCGTAGGGACTTATTTCTACCAGAACCTCTACGTTTCGTTTTCGACAGTAGAGGGTAATGCATTAAATCAATACCATCTTTAGTATAAGTATACCTCCACAGGAAATAGCAAAAGAAGAATCTTTCTTAACTAAGATCCTTCGATTTTGTATGACTTTCCTGAGCGTAATAGCCTTTAGTTGACAAATATCTTTTTTTTAATTTTTTACCTTTTTAATCTAGTTTGGATGTACATACTAAATCTCTTAATTGTAAAAAAGCACAAATTTAAAATGTTTTAAAGAAACGCACAAAAGACCAAAAACAAGTTTTTACATTGTAAATAGCTAACTGATTAATGATTAATTGCGATTAGATTCGAAATGAACATGTTATGTATTTCTGTGAATAAATACTACTAAGAAAAAAAAAAGAGTAGGATTTGTAACCGAATGGTTGCAGGTTCGAGTCTCGAATTGTGCGCCGAGTTCTTGTGTCCTTGAATAAGACACTTTATCTCTGGATTCCAGTCTACCCAGCTGTAAGTGGGTACCGGTAGGATGGTGTATTTGACACAAAAACATGTTGCGCTCTTTGAAATTTCAAGTTGAAGCTGCAATGTTGGGGCTCTTCTGAGAGCTCGGGAGTAAAGGGAGGTAATCAGGCTTTACCTGTATCCTAGGACCGGGATTATAATAATTGTACAACCTGTTGAGATCACATTTAGATGGAATGGGCTTAAAACACTAAATATTTATTTTATAATGCAATTCGTAAGTTGAGTAGAAAGAAAAATAAAATACATCAAAAGGCGGTTAAAAGAAATTTAGAATCAGATTGGCATAAATTTAGAACTATCAGAAATGAATATATAAACCTAATTAGAAATTGCAAAAAGGAATATTTGGACACAATCGATAATAAAATCAATAATTGCAATAACTTTGTAAGCAAAAACTGGTGGGGCCTCGTCAACTCATTTATGAAAAAGAATCGTGCTGGCACTAGCAATGAACTACCCCCTCTGTCAGTAAACGGCACTACATATCACACACCATCCGACAAATGTAACTGCCTTAACGATTTCTTTATAAGCCAATTTAACATAGATAGTAAGAATGCACCACTTCCTGCACTAGAAAGAATACCCAACTCTCTAACTAATATTACCCTTAGCCAGAAGGAAGTTGAAGACATAATTACTACTATTGACTCCTCGAAAGCCAATGGACCCGATGACGTCAGCGGGAAACTAATAAAACTTATATCCAAAGAAATCTCTGAACCGTTATGTAAATTATTTAACCTCTCCCTAGTATCGAAAACAGTACCGAATATCTGGAAATTTGCCAATGTCACTGCCATAGTAAAAAAAAGGAGACCCATCAGACTGTGGAAATTATAGGCCCATATCATTTCTTAGTATCTTAGTTAAAATATTCGAAAAATGCATTTATAAAAATGTCTTCAACTTTCTAAGGGAGAAGTCTGTTCTTACTAACCTCCAGAGCGGCTTTTTGCATGGGGATTCTAGTGTTTACCAACTTAGCGATATTGCACACTACTTTTGTCAAGCCATCGACCAGGGATTATACACGAGAGCAGTGTTTTGTGACATAAGTAAAGCTTTTGACAGGGTCTGGCATGCTGGACTCTGTCACAAGCTTGAAGCTGCGGGTATACGGGGAGACAACTATTTAGAGGGAAGAACACAGTCTGTTGTCACTGGAGGTGTCTCCTCTCTCAAAACCATTCCCTCGGGCGTACCTCAGGGCTCTGTTCTCGGTCCTCTCCTTTTTCTCATTTATATAAATGATATTGTCAATGTTCGACTCTTCGCTGACGACACTTCCCTTTATCTGAAAATTAATGAACTTACCAAATGCGCAAATATTTTAAACAATGACCTGGATAAAATTAACTCATGGGCTAAAACATGGCTGGTATCCTTTAACCCACTAAAGACCGAAACACTAGCACTGACAACCAAACAAAATCCTATTTTATCTACCCTTACTTATAGTGTTCCTATCAAGGAGGTCCCATATCACAAACATTTAGGCCTGACTTTTCCACAAAATTGCAAATGGAATAAACATATTAATGATATTATCGAAAAAAAAGAAGCAATGTCAATAGTTTAAGGTCCCTTAAAAACAGATTTAACCGTAAATCATTACAAACCATCTATACCTCCTTTATCCTCCCTCATTTTGATTATTGTGACGTTATCTGGGACAACTGCACAGACCAACTAGCTAACAAATTAGAGCACCTACAACTGGATGCACTTAGGTCCATATGTGGTGCTGTAAGGGGTACCAGCCATAGGCTGTTATATAAAGAAACCGGTTTTATTACGCTAAAAGAGAGACGCGGAAGACATAAACTAAAATTCATTTATAAAATTATTAACGGCCTTTCTCCATCTTATCTTCATGATTTTATCTTGACAACAAGCACTCATTATAATCTCCGAAAAACATGCCTACCTGAATATAAATGTAAAACAAATATTTTCTATAATTCTTTCATACCATCATCAATTAGAGAATGGAACAAATTAAATGCAGACACAAAAAATTCGTTATCTCTAAATATTTTCAATTCGAAACTTATGGCTCAAGATTCAATACCACGAAAACTCTTTTCATTTGGATCCCGCACAAACCAAATTATTCATTCTAAACTGCGTCTCTCTTGCAGCAATCTAAATGGACATAAATGTTTACGTCATATTTCTGACAGCCCATCCTGTTAATGTGGACATTTATTCGAAGACACTGAACATTTTTATTGAATTGCTCCTTATATTCAGATACGCGTAACAATACAATAAATAACTTATCGACTATTCATCGAAATACTACAGTTTTATTGCACGGAACTGACGACGTGGATGACTCACTAAATATTTTTAAAACCGTCCACTCGTTCTTCGAAATCACCAGACGGTTCCAGGTACAACTATTACCCTTCATTATAAATATAGTTTCACTATAATCACACTTGCACGTGTACATTGAAAATTATTTTGATTATTATGAAAAACATTTTTTTTCTTTTTACTAAAATGTAAATACATGTATCTATATCTGACAGGGAGAGGGGTTTAATATAGGCTATGCCTGTTCCCCAATCCCTATTCAGATACAAATCTGAATAAAAATATTGCTTATAAAAAAAAATCTGTCTGCTCACAAATATGATAAATCGACAAATTTTGATGCATTACGTGTTGAACTTCGCCGTATAGAGCATGATTATAATCTGCGAAATTTACCTGTAAGTACCGCTATTTCGAAGCCACATCCTTTTAACATGATAAATACAACTTCTAATTCTGACTTTCAGGAACTTAAAGAGATAGTTCACAGTATTTCTTCACAAGTGAGTGGGTTGAAGGACCAAGTTTCTCAACTAGCTTATAAAGTCGATTGACCTATTGTTCCACGATGGCCGTCCCAACGAAATGATCCAAGAGGTGAGATGTCAAATAATTTTGGTAGTTATAACCGGGATGACCGGCGAATTGGTCAAGGACCGGGAGCCAAGTGTTGGGCTTGTGGTCAGTATGGTCATGTTAGGTTAGAATGCAGAGCAGCATTTAACCAGAACCGTTCTTTTAACGTTCACAACCTCAGGCCAAGGGAAGCGCCCTGGGGTTCTCTACGCAGAGACTTCCCCGGGCGACGTTGAAATCGAATTGTGTAATTGGTGACCCTAATGAAGCAAAGGTTACAATTGAAGGAAATTGTTGTACTGCACTTTTAGATACTGGATCAACAGTGTCTACTGTACGTGGAGAGTTATATAATTCTAAATTAAAGCAACCACTTAATACTATGTTGGATATAGAATGTGCTGATGGTAAACCACTGCCGTATAAAGGATATATTGAAGCCGATTTACAGATTCCATGTTTGACAGATGAAATAATGACTTGTATTTTATTAGTAGTTCCAGTAAGTAGATATAATTCGATGGTTCCGGGTTTACTTGGATCAAATGTATTGACTCTTCTGATGAAACGATGTAAAGATGAACATGGTGTTTATCTTTTTGTTGTATGGATTTATCAGAAAAAGAATTGATCAAACAAAATTTCAATTTAGGAATATTGAAAAGTGCCTCGGTTAATAGGTTACTAGTTCGTCCAAATTCCCGTATAACGTTACCATGTTATGTTGATAAGCTACGATACCCGAAAGTGTCTGTGATGGTACATCCATGTCAACGTTCCAGTATTTCATCTGATTTAGATGTATGATTACAATAATTCAGATCTTATTTCAGTTAATGTTTCAAATGTGTCTACAAATACCATTGTGATTTCACCCAAAGCTATTGCGTGTAAACTACAGCCTATTAACATTGAAGATGGTGAATCTACTTCAGATAGATCTAATACTTCAATTTTAAATAAAGTGGAAATCGACGAAAGCGATTTATCCGAGGATAAAATACTTCAAGGTAAGAACTTCTTGTTGGGTTTTGATGATATTTTCGCGCATAGTGATCTAGATTTGGGACATACATCCAGAGTACAACACAGAATTGAACTTATTGATGAACAACCGTATCGATGGAGGTATACGGCGGTGTCGTTGCTTAAAAGCAACGACACCGCCGTATACCTCCATCGATGTTTACTGAAGTAAAAGACCATTTAAAGCAGTTGCTAGCATGTGGTGTTATAAGACATGTTATCTCCGAAACAGGTATTGAACCGGATCCAGAGAAAATTGAGGTGATAAAAAAGTGGCCATTGAATCCTGTAGAGGTAACACAATTCCTTGGATTTGCTGGTTATTATCGTCGTTTCGTGAAAGATTTTTCGAAAATATCAAAACCTTTATCTATGTTAATACTCACAACTAGTAAGAAAAATAAAAGTAATGTTTCTGTCAAGTGGAAGTGGGATATTGAGCAGGAAAATGCATTCTGTGAATTAAAGGATCGTTTGTGTAGTTCTCCTCTTCTTACAAACTGTGATTATACTTTACCATTCGTTTTACATATTGACGCTTGTCAAACTGGTCTGGGCGCAATTCTTTATCAGAAACGTGATAATTTATTAAAAGGTCATCGCTTACGCAAGCAGAAGTGTGAACAAATCAGAACAAAATTATTTTTAGGGTTAAAATTGGCAGTTACAGAAAAGTTTCACGATTATTTGTATGGGAACAAGTTTGTTGTGTATACAGACAATAATCCATAGACCTATATTTTGACCTAAATTAGATTCAACAGGTCATAGATGGCTCGCCGCTCTGTCCGCATATGATTTCGAAATAAAATATAGACCCGGTAAGAATAATTTGGACGCCGATTTAGTGTCAAAATTACCCACAAAATCGGAATATATTTCAAACGAACAGATACATGTAACTTGTAATTTTATTCAGCCAAGTAATTATGCTGAATGTTAAAGTATATCACCAGAATTAGTGCCAGAGGTAAATATAGGTTTAAATAGCATGACACTGCGTGATTGGAGAAAGGAACAAGCGAAAGATGCCTCTATATTGTCTATTGTTAAATATTTAAGGTCAGGAATAAAGCCATATGATAAGGGGTTAACCAAAGATGTTCAAGTATTATGCCGTCGTTTAGGTCACTTAAAGCTGAAGCAGGGAGTTTTATACCGATCTGTCGATCATGAAGGTGAGATAATTGAACAACTGGTACTTCCAACTCATTATAGAAAAGTAACATTGCAGGATCTTCACGATGACCTAGGTCACAAGGGTAGAGATTGAACTTATATTGATGAGGGAAAGATTTTTTTGGCCTCGTATGACAGGTGGTGTTGAACTTTGGATCAAGAATTGTGAACGATGTTTGAGACGAAAATGTCCCACAAATATTCGAGCTCCTTTGGTGAATATAAAAACGACTTACCCTCTTGAAATTGTTGCGATGGATTTTTTGACATTGGAACCATTTAAGGGTAATTATCCGTATATTTTAGTTATTACAGATCTGTTCACAAAATATGCCCAAGCAATACCCACGCGGAATATGACGGCTCGTACAACGGCAGAAGTATTTTTCAATAACTTTATAGTCCATTATGGGTTACCAAGTCGGATACATTCTGATTAAGGAGCTAATTTTGAGAGTAAAATTATCCAAGAATTGTGTAGTTTAGTAGGTATGACTAAATCCCCCACCACAGCTTATGTTTAATCGGACACTTTTGAATATATTTGGTACACTTTCGCCGGAGAAGAACAGTGATTGAAATACACAAGTAGCACCTCTTGCACATGCATATAACTGCACGTGACATGAAACCACTGGATTCTCCCCTTTCTATTTAATGTTAGGACGTCACCCTCGTCTTCCAAAAGATTTAGCGTTTGGAGTAAGTCGAGATGTTTGTGGTCAGACCAAAGTCCGGGCGTGGACGGTTGCGTACTTTACATCGAAATAATTTGTTATCAATCAATAGCGTTGAACCAGTGTATTTTCCGACACCGAAACAGAGAAAGCGAGAAATAGTAATTGAGCCTAAGGTAGTTGCGAAATGTGTTGAATCCGATTCAAGTTCTGATGAAGAATTTAGTTATGTAGAAGCCAATAATCCCGTGAATGAGAATTGCCCGGAGGTTATTCTTACTGGAGGAGGGGAATGTGACCATGAAATTATCGAGGATATTGTTGACGGGAATCATAATACCGAGATATTTCATGGGGCATCTAATGATGTATCTATAATTGTCGGAGTTAATGTTTCAGGTGACAGCGTAGATAATAATCCAAGTCAGATGAATCTATTGAAACAAGACCTCACAGAACATGTAAGCAGCCTCAATGGATGCAGAATGGTGATTTTGTTATGGCTCAAATTAATAATCCGTCAGATTGGTATGAGAAAGCTAATTATATTCATTCATCTTTCAGGTTCTTCAGCAAAATGGCACCGGAGGTTAGTGCGGCTTTGTTGTCGTTAATTACTGGTAAGTAAATGACAGGACGTCATTTTAACGGTGGGGTGAAGTATGTAACAGGGTAATATTTTGGGACTCTGTCAATTGTCCTGGTCAGTGTCTTTATTATTGGTTAGTTTTGAATAAGTGAGTTTAAAGTTTTGGTTTTGAGCTAATATAAATAAGTGTAAATGTTTTTGGTGGTGGATTTTCTATGGTATGGTTCTGGAATTATATTGTCCGGATTATGGTTTATTCTATTTTAGCAGTTGACATGTTCTAGTTATATGGGTTTAGTTTTAATATATTTCGGGTATAGTTGAAAGGATAACTCGTTGGAATCATTCAGTTCTGAAGGTTGTCTCTTTCTGAAAAGATTGTATATCAGGTGATTTGTTCTTGGTTCTGGTTGGTTATTCAGAAGTGTAGCTTGGATAAAACTAGATTACATGAATTTTACCACATGTTACAGATTTGCAAAGGTCAACACCGGCTCTTTTCCACAAAAAGGGTAAGCTAATTAGTTTAACTTTTAATAGATGACTGTGAAAGCGAACTGTGAGTTTCATGTGTGTTTGATATGATCATATAATTATGTAATTCAAATACTTCTAATGTAAAATTGTAGTAGTGTATAGCATATCTAATTATTGGTTACGGATATATGTATAATGGCGACTATTATATTTTCAGGGCCTCCATTTGCCAAGCATAAATGTTATGTGTTACAGTTATTGTGTAGTACCAACAGAAATGGTGTTTAATAATGGCTACGGTCATGGTTTTTATATAATGTAAAGTAACCAGAATCGACTACGCGTTCTATCGAATTGTTTTAACTGTATCATGTGTTATTTGTGGAATATATAAACTTATTTAAAACATATCTGGTGTTATCAATCAAGAAATATATCTCCCCGAACTAAGCAGGATTAATCTGTCAACTTTACCACACCATTGCAGGTGATGGGGAAGGGTAGGTCTGCAACATGTATATTTCCCGCCTAACGGTCTACGTTATCGAATAAACATTTAAGTAATGTCTGCAGTGGACGGTTTGCCATTTTCGTCAGTTCGGAACTAAGAGTTGTGTTTGGTCTGTGTACTGTCACATTCCATATATTAGCGCCCGTGCTAGCATCTTATTATAATGTAGAATAAATGACCACACACTGAGCGCAACCTTCATATAAATAGACTGTCGTCTGTCAATAGCTATCGTCTCAAAAAAAATCTATACACTGGGTCTAGTTGTAATTAACACATTAGTAATATGTGAATAAAATAAGGATAGGAAGCTTTATTCCCGCTTCTAGAATGTGCCAGTTTTTATAAACGAGTCCTCGCAAGTTTTTGAATTACTTTCTGTTCGCGCCATGGAGTTTATTAACCACTCGTTACACCTATGCATATCAATTAGCCAAACAACCAATCAAAACCACTCCAGATAATATTGCGCCAATTTGACCTCAGGTTCACAGGTCAAAATGCGAGTCTGGGTTGTAGTGTTTACTTTGAGACCATGAAGTGTCTTGTTCACCTCGTAGACAAAGATTGTGGAAAGCTGAATAAATTTACAGATACGAGTTGGAATAAGGTTGTATTAAGTTATAAAGAATGGGCTAATCTTGATGGAAACGAGCTAAAAGTGTGCCAACAGTATAAAGGTGTATTTGAGGGTAAGTTTATCAACTAAATCAAACTAAAATTGAAAGTACGACGAGTCGCCATTTTATTTTTCTGCGAAACACAATTTTTTGTCGTTAACATTTAAATTAAATTCTTAGTGGTAGGCGGATTACATTTTATAGACACCTGTACTCACCACAAATGCTCGGGACTGTACAATGCAACGAGAGCTTACGTCCATATATAATATTTCTTGTTTGATGTCATTGCTGTGTGCAAGTTGTTACGATAAATAATAGGCCTAATAATAATCTTTGTTGACATTAATTCAATTCATATTGTATCGTCTCGTTAGTTCATAGAGTAGATAGGTTTGTCTAATAAGCGATAGCATTCACGCTAGCCTTTGGTTTTATTTTATTAACCCCAGATTGTTTATCTTTTCACAAATCAAGTGCAAACATGTGGCAGTGTCTTACTTTTCATAAAAGAAAAGTAATTTTTATTATGGATACTTGTTGCCACCTAAATTCTTCTCAGTCTCAGGTTCTAATTTGCTTATTTTGTGTTTGTGTGCAATAATATTAGGAGTATGTTTGTATTTATAGGGAAAAAGGATGGTGCACTACCAGTTCATGGCTATCATTCCAAGTGTTATTCGAGATTCACAACAGACAGAACAAAGATTGATCGAGCTACTAAAAGAGTTGAATTACAGCCTGGTAATAATAAGCAAACGAGTGATAAGAGTCAATCCACATCTAGGTCTTCAACCACCCAAGCTGTCAACCTGCGAGGGCATGTCTTGCCTCCTGTTTGCATTATCTGCAAGAAAGTACCTCAGTTCTACAGGTGT
The DNA here is from genome assembly GCA_917208275.1 of Patella pellucida. Taxonomy (NCBI): domain Eukaryota; kingdom Metazoa; phylum Mollusca; class Gastropoda; family Patellidae; genus Patella; species Patella pellucida. Next base: position 31,894,242 of record OU795041.1, on the reverse strand, counting down.
CAAAAAAAGACTGTCTCTGATGAGATGATTTTAGCAGAAACTAAAGATGAAGGTAATTTTTTTATTATTTGTTCAATCGTTGTGATTAAAATTGTGGAATAGGTCCTCAGCGTGTCGTAAAAGGCGTTTATTGCGGACAGTGGTCAGGTGGCTGATAGGTGTTATCTGTCAATCTGCCATCAATAGAGTCGAGGGTTCGACTCTCTTTCTCTGCGATCTCAGTGACAAGGTGGGGAATTAGCCTATCCAATCATGCAGGGTTATGTATTTACCCCTGCAGCGCAAGTACTCCCAGGCCAGGGTTAAAAATATTTCCGTTTGCCCAAACCCGACTCATGGTGATAAGGTATGGGTAGGTAGGTAGACAAAAAAAATTTTTTTTGGGGGGTGGGGGCCAGACTTTGGCGATAAATAATCAGATTTTACGAAATCACTTGTCGAGTTTGGTGTTACTATGTATAGACATGACAGTGGTTGTTCAATCTCTCAACCAATTATTTTGCATGTGGACTGGTGAAAATTAAATATGTAGTCTACTTCTAGTTGGTTTATGATATCCATAATATTTACAATTGTCCATATCTTTTTAGGTCGAGTTAGAGAAGCAGCAGTTATGAAAGCAGATGAAACCATTCTCAGGCACATCAGAGATAAAGACTGTGTTGCTATTGAAGTTAGGTACCATCTACGGTGCTACAAGGATTATGTTCGATTCCTGATAAGAAAACCCAAAGTTTGGTCGTCAGGGTAAGTTTATTTCATACTTGTAGTAGTTGCTGTGTCCTTGTGGCTTGTTATATATCTATTTTATATCAAAGACAACTAGTGGGTGGGAAGGGACTTATATAGCCAAGTAGGTGGTTAAAAAAAGGTCTGTCATCAGTTCGCATCCCATTATCAGTGACCTCAATGACAAGGTGTGAGAGTGGCCGATTTACTCTATAGTATAAGTAGTGCTGGTATCTTTGATGGCAAGTGAATTGGCACAAAATGACCAGATTGTGGTGTTCAAATTCACTAAAACAAAGTCCATCCGTTCTAAGAATTTGTCAACATTTTTTACTAGCACTTTTGCGCGGTCAAGACTTGTTTGTAATATGATAAGTTTAAAGTGTATTAATATGTTTGTTTTACTTAATCGACCATCGACCAATACATCTTAAGTGGTAATATCACCAAACATGAATTCTTGCATCTACGATGAGATTTACTTGTACGTGTAGTAACTATGAACTTATATTTTTCAGCTCTTCTGAGATGTCTGCATATGAGACAACCTTTGATATTTTGTGAAGATGTGATTAGAAAAAGAATTATTTTCCACAAAGAAATTCTGCGAATGGTCAAGTTATTAGATATTTCAAATTACCTGTAACAATTTGTTATTTCTGTACATTGGTTGTGTCCTTTATTATTGTTAAACTCCATTTATTTCAAGCATTAATTATTGCACAACTGTTACAGCAAGATTTAAAAAAATTATTGATATAACAGTTATTAAAAATTAAAAAAATGTTTTCTGTATTTTAAAAAAAGTATTGATTGAAATGTTGTTGTAAATTGCAATACACAGGCCTAATTTATATATATTTAAACCTTTAATACTAGTAATTAAATATTAGAATAATGTTTTAAATTTGTTTTCATTCTTTGTTTGGGGATAGAGTGGATTTGGTCTTTGTTCAATATTTTTAGGACATTTATGATACAAGTTATCTCCCCTTATACCTTTTTTACCTGGAACCCCTATTTGAAATCACGACGTCAAAGTCATGATACACATGCATGATAAATTGACCGAGACCCTGGGTAAATGGGTAATATTTTAATAACTGGCATTATCTGAAGGTGGGAATATGGATTTTTCATCACTAGAAACATTGTACTATAAGAAAATGGCAAAAATTTTTAGACCCAGGGGGGGTGCAGCAAAAATCGATTTCTCAGCACATTTTCCCTATACAGACGACAGTCTATTAATTTAAATATCATTTCATGTTCGAGACCTGCATCCAACTCGGTAAGGTAGATCATGATCTGCCGCGTCTGGCTAGGGTGGATGTCAAGAAGGTCAGTTTTACAGGCCATCAAGCGGTCATGTTACCATTTGGTCTTTGATGACCCCTAGGATTTCATGTATTCCATGTACTCCAACAAGAACTATTAAATCCCGTAGCCCAATACACTACATAATCATAATCATGTATGATTTGTTAATCATTGGTCAATAAACAATAAATATGGCACTTTATATATACCCCACCCTTTCTTTTTTACTCTTCTAGAATTTTGACAGTTTGAAGAAAGGGTTAATTCTGGACCCTTCGCTCAGAATTTCAATATATTATTCATTTTTCATTATCTATTTATACTATTATAGCAAGAACGACCAGATCATTATCTAAATCTCTAAATTTTTCATATTCCATCTTTAAGCACTCTGAAATCGTCATGTAATATGAAGCCTTCGATATGCTCTTTGGAAAATACTTTTACATTTACATGTAGTGATGCCTTTTCACCTTTATGATGCAATTCGTACCTCTTAAAAATATACCTTTATTAAAAGCACGGATGAGACCGATCGTTGGTTAAATTATAGAATCGAAATGTACTATCATTCAAAAAAATATGTTTATTAATCCTGTAATTTCTACATAAAAAAAGACAACTGTTTCAGTTGTGAACGCTCTCATTCTTCCACGTGGGATATATCCCACCACTAAAATTAACGTAAAATCGGCGTTTTTCGAAATTTGGTCAGTTAAATCCTATGCAAACCAATAGTGACCTTCTCGTAACTTTGCTCACGGATCTCCCACAATGCAACAGCGACACGCCCTTTTTGGAATGGGTGATTTATGTTTCGGAAATTGTGGACGACGGACGGTCGGGGCGACGGCAATATACGTGCACATTTCCACCTGGGCGTATCAGAGTATTAATTGTATTTATTTTGATAGATGACCCGTATTCTCTTATTGATCTGTTTCAACGTAAAATGATTAATCAAATAAATTCATTGCATACCCTGAATCTAACAATTGGACAAAGATTACTGTTTATGTTTTATTTTGTAATCGATTTACATTATTAAGGCTTTACACGAAATGCTCATATATTTTGTCATTGTTTTATCAAAGTTTTGAGGGTGGTCAGAAATTTTAAGGGTGTTGGTTGTAAAGTTAAATAATTCTAAGATGACCTTCGCGAAACACTGAATTGTTTATTGACTTGCCTCAATCATGTGTCGGTAATTGAGAAGAAAAGGTTGGATGGGGAGTTTTATCCAAGTTTAGTAATTATATGACATTTATGCGAGAGACAGTTCAGTCCATGGAACTGATCAATTTGCTGTAGGGTCAGTAGTCTCTGTTGAGAACAGCTGCGTGGTTCATGACTACACATCAATGAAACAAGTTAAAAGCAAGTATTGATAACAATACCAGACTTAAGCACGATTCGCTGTCTTTATGTAACCGGTCTTATCTTATATCACACAGTTCGTCTAAATATTCAGATGTTGCAGCTTGCAGTAAGGGCCAGACTTTTAGTAAAGGGAAACTCAAAGAGGACGTGGAGTAGAAGTGTTACTGTTACTGTCGATTTTTCATCCAAAGGGTGAATTGTAGGCGAATTAAACATATTTTGTGTATTTTTCAGTACGTCCATATTATATAAATTCTCGTTGTTGACTACATAGTTTTTTTATTATTTAATTAGTATGCAGTATAGACTCAGAACATACTATGATGAAGTCACTATTTCAGTTAAAAAAATATGAGAATTGGTTCCATACGATATGGCGATGTGATGATTTCGTTTATAAGTTGAATACCTTGGAACATTACACGTAAAATTTTATCTCAATGTCTGAATATCTCCCAACATGTGCATAAGATTCGGTTGTCTGATATTTCCATTCAAGAAGTCAAGACTGCTATCGCAGGCATTATATTTTATGAACCCTGACTTTTAACTTTAATTGTATCATTGGTATTTGGTTGGTTTAATTTCTGAAACGATGTTTCAGTTTTAGCAATAGTGCTATTCTATAAACAACGTGTTAATGAAATATGATATTTCAGTAAACTGACATAACTAATTATGTTACACGTTTAAGATTTTATGATGCCTATTTCCAATAACTATTATGTTGATCAATAGCAATATTGAGCGTGTAAATTTGCCACTCAACAAGTTGCAAAAATCACCTCATGCCGGCCCAAGGAAGTACTTTCAATCAATTCCATTGATATGAAATAGAAATCTGACGCATATTAAGTTACATTTCTTGTTATTGTAATCATATCATATTTTATTATGCCCAACAACCCCACCTATACGCGATATATGCCTCGTTAATAACTAAATTATTAGAAGCATTCAGTTGGTTAAATGAAAATTTGAGTCATAGAAAACATTAATTAGCTGATAAAACCTGTGCTTTTTATGATAGGTGACCCTTATTCTCCGATCGACCTATATCAACGTAAATTGATTAATAAAATGAATGCATTGAATAAGCTGAATCAAAAATGTTACTACATGTACACTTGCATGCAATTGAACAACCCTTGGGGTATGTGGGTTTTGTTTGTAATTCATTTACATTATTAGGGTTCCACACAAAATGCCAATAATATAATTAATTACCTCCGCTATGGCGCCATTTGCCAAAAGTTGTATGGAATTTGACACATATGTCTAGAGAAACTTGATTTATCAAATCGTTTTTCGTCTGAAGATTTGTAATGTGGGCTGTGGAAGATTAAGAAACAGATTATCTAGAAGGTAGTTTTTATTATCGTTAGCGAAATCCAAACCCCAAAATGACAAAAGTATCCGAACTAATCGTGACGTTAAACCCCTTGTCATTCATTCAAATATATGTTATCACTCAGTTGTTTTACGCTGAACAGTAATAAAGACGCTTATCGCCCAGAACGCGTAATACACAATGGTGACTACTCGCTGATTTATAAAATGAGCTTTACTTATTTTTAAGGTGTACTCAGACTGATTATTTAATATTATCAGGAAATCAAAATATCAGCGGTAGATAATATCCCGGCTCGGATTCAATTGAAAAATAAGACCCACCATAACAACATAGGGGGGGGGGGATTACAGGTGACTATATCCTGTTTATATCGTCTGTAGGGAATACCAAATGATGACAAATTTTCAACTCATTACATCGTAAAAATTGAACTGAATTTTTGGAATGAACCATTCGAACTCTCTCGGAATTAATTATTAATATTACGTTTCATCAAAGTCATGGATGGGTTGTGATATTAAAGAGGTCAGGGTACAGGAATCTCGACTAGAATGTCCCGGTCTCGAATCCCGAGAAGAGAAGCACTGGTAGATTTAAATCCCGGTTCCCACTTTTCAAGGCTAGCACCACAGGGAATGACAATGAAAATATGTGCATCATCGCTCGGATAGGACGATAAACCTAGTTTGACCAGTTTACACATTGAGATAAACGTATAAGAACCCTGGTCAGCTGGATTTTAATGAAGAGTAAGTAGAAAAAATGCTGTCTGAGCAAAGTTTTCTTCCTGTCATTGCACACATGACCACATAAATCCCATGTTAGTCCTAAAAATGACCCAATTGTTCCTATTCTATCAAAGGCAGATAAGGGTAGGTCTGCAACATGTATATTTCCCGCCTAACGGTCTACGTTATCGAATAAACATTTAAGTAATGTCCGCAGTGGACGGTTTGCCATTTTCGTCAGTTCTGAATTTCAATGATATGGGCTCATCAATTATTTTCAAGGTTCTGGACTAAAGGAGTTTATTTAAATGGACTAAGAGTTGTGTTTGGTCTGCGTACTGCCACATTCCATATATTAGCGCCCGTGCTAGCATCTTATTATAATGTAGAATAAATGACCACACGCTGAGCACAACCTCCATATAAAGACTGGATATAAGTTGACTTTAATTTAAAAATCATTTCATGTTCGAGACCTGAATCCAACTCGGTAAGGAGGATCACGGTGGCTAAGTGGATAAGGCGCTGGTTCGCTAGCCTGGAGTTCTGGTGTTCGATCCCTGCATTGGTCGTGACAGTTCATCTCGATTTTTCGACGTGATTTCCCCTTGTCAGTGATGCAGGAGGAGGGCCTGACAAGGACAGCTTCCTAGTCGTTCGGATGGGACGAAAAACCGAGGTCCCGTGTACACATTGGAGTGCACGTAAAAGATCCCTTGGCAGTTGGAATTCGATATAAGAGTAGGCCGTAGCGCCGCTGCCCGGGCAAAATTTCCCTCATAGCACACTGTATGGCGTATGCCGGTCTTCAATTAGCTCAGGTTAAGTGCATAGCAGTAGGACGTTAAACCCCATTTCATTCATTCATTCCAACTCGGTAAGGTAGATCATGATTTGCCGCGTCTGGCTAGGGTGGATGTCAAGAAGGTCAGTTTTACAGGCCATCAAGCGGTCATGTTACCATTTGGTCTTTGATGACCCCTAGGATTTCATGTATTCCATGTACTCCAACAAGAACTATTAAATCCCGTATCCCAATACACTACATAATCATAATCATGTATGATTTGTTAATCATTGGTCAATAAACAATAAATATGGCACTTTATATATACCTCACCCTTTCTATTTTACTTTTCTAGAATTGTGACAGTTTGAAGAAAGGGTTAATTCTGGACCCTTCGCTCAGAATAATGTAATTTGGTTGAAAATTTTAATATATTATTCATTTTTCATTATCTATTCTTCTAGATCATTATCTAAATCTCTAAATTTTTCATATTCCATCTTTAAGCACTCTGAAATCGTCATGTAATATGAAGCCTTCGATATGCTCTTTGGAAAATACTTTTACATTTACATGTAGTGATGCCCTTTTTACCTTTATGATGCAATTTGTACCTCTTAAAAATATACCTTTATTAAAAGCACGGATGAGACCGTTCGTTGGTTAAATTATAGAATCGAAATATACTATCGTTCAAAAAAATATGTTTATTAAACCTGTAATTTCTACATAAAAAGACAACTGTTTCAGTTGTGAACGCTCTCATTCTTCCACGTGGGATATATCCCACCACTAAAATTAACGTAAAATCGGCGTTTTTCGAAATTTGGTCAGTTAAATCCTATGCAAACCAATAATGATCTTCTCGTAACTTTGCTCATGAATCTCCCACAATGCAACAGCGACACACCCTTTTTTGGAATGGGTGATTTATGTATCGGAAATTGTGGACGACGGACGGTCGGGGCGACGGCAATATACGTACACATTTCCACGTGGGCGTATCAGAGTATTCATTGTATTTATTTGGATAGATGACCCGTATTCTCTTATTGATCTGTTTCAACGTAAATTGATTAATCAAATAAATTCATTGCATACCCTGAATCTAACAATTGGACAAAGATTACTGTCTATGTTTCATTTTGTAATCGATTTACATTATTAGGGTTTTACACGAAATGCTCATATATTTTGTCATTGCTTTATCAAAGTCTTGAGGGTGGTCAGAAATTTTAAGGGTGTTGGTTGTAACGTTAAATAATTCTAAGATGGCCTTCGCGAAACACTGAATTTTTTATTGACTTGCCTCAATCATGTGTCGGTAATTGAGAAGAAAAGGTTGGATGGGGAGTTTTATCCAATTTTAGTAATTATATGACATTTATGCGAGAGACAGTTCAGTCCATGGAACTGATCAATTTGCTGTAGGGTCAGTATTCTCTGTCGAGAACAGCTGTGTGGTTCATGACTACAGTAAGGGCCAGACTTTTAGTAAAGGGAAACTCAAAGAGTACGTGGAGTAGAAGTGTTACTGTCAATTTTTCATCCAAAGGGTGAATTGTAGGCGAATTAAACATATTTTGTGTATTTTTCAGTACGTCCATTTTATATAAATTCTCGTTGTTGACTACATAGTTTTTTTATTATTTAATTAGTATGCAGTATAGACTCAGAACATACTATGATGAAGTCACTATTTCAGTTTAAAAAATATGAGAATTGGTTCCATACGATATGGCGATGTGATGATTTCGTTTATAATTTGAATACCTTGGAACATTACACGTAAAATTTTATCTCAATGTCTGAATATCTCCCAACATGTGCATAAGATTCGGTTGTCTGATATTTCCATTCAAGAATTCAAGACTGCTATCGCAGGCATTATATTTTATGAACCCTGACTTTTAACTTTAATTGTATCATCGGTATTTGGTTGGTTTAATTTCTGAAACGATGTTTCAGTTTTAGCAATAGTGCTATTCTATAAACAACGTGTTAATGAAATATGATATTTCAGTAAACTGACATAACTAATTATGTTACACGTTTAAGATTTTATGATGCCTATTTCCAATAACTATTATGTTGATCAATAGCAATATTTGAGCGTGTAAATTTGCCACTCAACAAGTTGCAAAAATCACCTCATGCCGGCCCGAGGAAGTACTTTCAATCAATTCCATTGATATGAAATAGAAATCTGACGCATATTAAAGCCCCAATACCAGTCTTGTTGTAACTGAATAATATGTTCCAATCTTTATTGTGGTCAACAATTTGATACAAATTTCATCTTAACACACCTAATTTTAAAAATTGGAAAATTCAACTACATGCCGGTCTTATATGGTTTGAAAAGCCTTACGTAAGAACTCTCAATTGCAACTCGGATTTAAACATATTTTCGAGTCCTCTGGACAAGAAAGATAGGTTGTAATGGATAATTTACACAACAGGTAGGACCCTTACACATCTTGTAGTTAGAATAAGGCTAATTTTAATTTCTGGAACTCTCAAGCCAGCAAGAGTGTTATTGTCCCTCTAAGTTACATTTCTTGTTATTGTAATCATATCATATTTTATTATGCCCAACAACCCCACCTATACGCGATAAATGTCTCGTTAAAACCTAAATTATTAGAAGCAGTCAGTTGGTTAAATGAAAATTTGAGTCATAGAAAACATTAATTAGCTGATAAAACTTGTGCCTTTTATGATAGGTGACCCTTATTCTCCAATCGACCTATATCAACGTAAATTGATTAATAAAATGAATGCATTGCATAAGCTGAATCAAAAAAGTGACAATATGTACACTTGCGCGCAATTGAACAACCCTTTGGGTATGTGTTTTATTTCGTAATTCATTTACATTATTAGGGTTCCACACAAAATGCCAATAATATAATTATTACCTCCGCTATGGCGCCATTTGCCAAAAGTTGTATGGAATTTGACACATATGTCTAGAGAAACTTGATTTATCAAATCGTTTTTCGTCTGAAGATTCGTAATGTGGGTTGTGGAAGATAAAGAAACAGATTATCTAGACGGTATTTTTTATTATCGTTCGCGAAATCCAAACCCCAAAATGACAAAAGTATCCGAACTAATCGTGACGTTAAACCCCTTTTCATTCATTCAAATATATGTAAGCACTCAGTTGTTTTACGTTGAACAGTAATAAAGACGCTTATCGCCCAAGACACGTAATACATAATGGTGACTACTCGCTGATTTATAAAATGAGCTTTACTTATTTTTAAGGTGTACTCAGACTGATTATTTAATATTATCAGGAAATCAAAATATCAGCGGTAGATAATACCCCGGCTCGGATTCAATTGAAAATAAAGACCCACCATAACAAAATAGGGGGAGATTACAGGTGACTATATCCTGTTTATATCGTCTGTATGGAATACCAAATGATGACAAATTTTTAACTCATTACATCGTAAAATTTGAACGGAATTTTTGGACTGAACCATTCCAACTCTCTCGGAATTAATTATTCATTACGTTTCATCAAAGTCATGGATGGGTTGTGATATTAAAGAGGTCAGGGTACAGGAATCTCGACTAGAATGTCCCGGTCTCGAATCCCGAGAAGAGAAGCACTGGTAGATTTAAATCCCGGTTCCCACTTTTCAAGGCTAGCACCACAGGGAATGACAATGAAAATATGTGCATCATCGCTCGGATAGGACGATAAACCTAGTTTGACCAGTTTACACATTGAGATAAACGTACAAGAACCCTGGTCAGCTGGATTTTAATGAAGAGTAAGTAGAAAAAATGCTGTCTGAGCAAAGTTTTCTTCCTGTCATTGCACACATGACCACATAAATCCCATGTTAGTCCTAAAAATGACCCAATCATTCCTATTCTATCAAAGGCAGATAAACCCCCAAAAGTAACTACCAAGTAATAGGTGTTTCGAGAATGTACATCTGGTTCCTAGATATATATATATATATATATATATATATATATTTAAAAGATTCTAAATTCAACTCTCAGGTTTATATGTAATTGTAATTAAAATATAGTCTTTCCATCCAAATCTTAGTATTTTTGATATATATATATATAGTAAAAGGTTATAGTTAAAGCTACTCTTAGGTGGTAGATATTCGAAATAAAGATGTTTTAGGAAAGAAAACTAGTCTTTTGCTTTATTAAGCTTCATCAGACAAATTTTACCAACAATTGATGTGACGTAGTAACGTCATGGTTACAACAAAGAACTATAACGGCTATAATGTACACGATAAGATAATGCATATATGCATATAATGCATATATGTAATTAAAAAATGGCAAAAGAAAACTACATATTTTCAGTTAGCGCTTTCACAACTTACGTTGCTCGTCAGACTTTTAATGTTACCACTAATCAATAAATAATAGATACATATTATGACGTCATGACGTCATGGTTACAATATGAACAATACATGCAAGGGTGATAACTCAGTACATTTTAAACCGTTAATTAAAAACATATCCTCTCATTTAGAGTTAAGTTTTGGATGGTATTTGTAAATAAAAAATTGTTCTTTGGCTTCTAAGAGGTCGTTATTCTTATTATTGAGCCTATACAATGGAAATATACTAAATTTGCCTGCACCACACACTGCTAGATGTTCACTTAGTGGAATCATCCTGTATCTGGGTTGCAGTATGTGTTGTCTGTGATGATTTACTCTCAGTCTCAGCATCATTTTTGTCTTCTCTATATAGGTACCCTTGCACCCCGGTATGTGGTTGTTCATTCATAATACCAATCGACAGCTGTCTTTCATGTAGGTATATTCATTTATGCCCCAACCTACGTCTTGTTTTATAATACCCTGTTAGTTTCACAAATGCCTATTTGTATTGTGATGACGGGGCCCAAAACAGCATACGTTTCACGTCTGCTTTAAAAGAAATTACATTCAATTTACTTTCTGTCATAGATATATTAAACTCAATAGGTTTGTTGTAATGGCATATGTTTATAAAGCAAAGGTTATATGGATTGATTTCAGAATTGCGTGCGATGCCAAGTTTGGCTAGTTAGCCACATTTGCGGTTTTCAGGTTAAGAGATTATCAAATGTAAACAATAAAACAACTTACCCCGTCCCACGTAAACTCCACCAGAGGTCGAGACATGCTAAACACCGTAAATAACTTAGCTCCCACTAGACGAGGCATCACAGCTGCAAGACCCGAGCCCACATTCCGTATTTCTAAATATCTACTGAACACAATGTGGAACGGAAAGAGTTCAAAAAGGCTCTCAGAATTTAGTGGAATGTTATTTACTATACTGTCTGAACATGACACTGTTCCTTCTTTGAAAGCTTTATTGTCAAATAATAATCGAAAAACAACATGAACCATGTCATCCACCACTTCTTCAGTGATCACATAAATATCAACTTTTGTGTTATAAAACATTTTACCTACTTGCCTAATTTGTCCTTTCACGTAATGTAAGAACCCTTTTCTTTTGCTACGATAATGAAGGGTCAAACCATTTTTGTTCTCACTTTCGCAGAAAAACGAAGGCGGTTTGAGTTTTGGGTAACTGAATCGAAGATACTCATGAAGATTGTCTAAACCATTCAAAAAATCCCTCATATGTCTCCCAAGGACCTTTAGAATCCTGTCGTAACCATACTGCCCTACAAATTGAACAAAGGATACCCCAAAAGCATCCATCAGTTCATGTAAAGGGGTGTCGGTGATGACAGAGGTGGCTTCGGCGATCTCCTTAATGGTATTCTCGCTGTAAATATTATGGGTAGCGAAGCTTGTTTGGTAAAGATTTGTCCGGTTTCGAACTACTTCCCAAATTTCTTCACCATATTCTCTCTTGATGTATTCCACAATAGCCTCCAGAAGCAAACCGTACATCTTGAGGGCCGTTTACGTCTAATTATTGTTCTTAAGGTACTTAGTTGCCTTGTTTTACTCCATCGTGGCGCAGTTCGCATTAAACCATCCAACGGCTATCCCATGATTGTAATCTGATATCTGTTGATAATTCTAACCAGCATTAATTATTCAATGAATCTTTAAATTATTACACCATTGTTGCACATCTCCATTGGTTACCCGTATTCAACAATGTCATATTTAAAGAACGCAAATTACAGCGGGGGGGGGGGGGAGTTCATTAACCAATGATCAAGTTGATTTGATCGAATAGAATAATACTACTTAATCATATTCCGAAGATCACTTTAATAGGTTTACAATAATAAAAATCACTTTATCACATCCGCAATTAAATTTCTTAAGTCAATTTGTAAAGATGTTCTCATTGATTAAATTATTATCAGCTCAAATTACTTTAAACCAATCCAAAGATCATTAACCATGTATCTACACATGAACCGTTAATAAGAAAAAACACGCAACCGAATCTGAAGGGCTATCGAATTTATAGAAATCCGGATAGTGTGTTGTGTACATAGTTATAATCCATTATAGACTTCTTATCGACGCCGATACATAAGAAAAAATGGCTGGTTATCTAAGATGCTCTTCAGGCGAACGCCGCTAATGGTCGGTACTCCCGATAGCACACGACTCCAACGATGAAACAATTTCCATCAATGAGATAAGAAAAAAGTAAACAATAAAAGCTAAAAATTGAAGGCGGTACTTAACTAAATAGTTTGATAATCTACAAACAAATCTTGGTCTTACATATTGTAGTTCATCATTTTAAAATAACGTGATACCTTATGTTGATTTTGAACACCATTCCACCACTAAGTTGGTTTTTAAATTCGGTCACTGTTATCCATTAACCAGTTGGCATTGTGCGTTCGGCGTAAAACACATTATCCTTCGTATATAAATCAACTTGTACAAGTATATTTTACTTCAATCTAACATCCCTGTTTTTGCTTATTATCCATTAAAGCGGCCAATGATTGTAACGCTTTGATTATCTCATATAATAGGTTAATAAATAGCTAATACTTACTATAGTCCAAAGGCTACGCAGTTCAACACCAACTCGTGTAAAATATCGTCATTTGTTAAAATTCGATAATATATCAGTATGTTAAAGAAGGGTTAAAAGGTAATTTACGAACACTGAATTCACACCGAAGTACTATCAATGTTAAAGTATATAATGTACGACATCAGACACGTTGTGTTGCTTCCTTAGTGTGCTCTTGCACTATAAACTACCCCACATCCAGAACACCGATTTTGACCGTCGTTCCCTTATTCTAACATCACCTGTGTAGCAAATGTAAGTGATTACAGAATGGCATGGGTTTCACTCGTGAAACACGTTCAAATACACAGGCATAGATCTATCATCGCTAAGCTTAATAAAAGGAAATAGTTAATTCGTGCGAGCCAATGAATTGCGTCCAAGGAATTAAACTCCATCACGACCACTTGGCAGCGAATGAAATGACAGTCGTTAAAATCTTTGAGTTGTATTTACGACTAGAGTTGTATCCAGTGCCTAGAGGGTTATTTTTATCGAAGAGAGGAAACATATAACATTGTAGTAGGCTAACAGAATAACACTGGTGTGATACCACGGTATAATTGTTATCGTGTATACAGAAGCCTTTTACATGGTTAACATTTAGTACAATCAGGAGTATTAATATTCAATTCACGATCCTTATTTGTTTCCTGAATGATCAACTTCACTATTATTCCCTATACCCAAAAAATGAATGTATTCACACTGTCATCAGAATTACACCAGCTGTTATATTTTCCACTGTTGTTTATTCCCACGACTTATATTTGCATATATATTAAATATTTTCGCGCAATTTGCATATTCAGATAGCCGATTTTACGTCTCATCAGATCAAATTTGGGTGTTTTAATAGTACTCTCTAGAAATGTATTTGTTTTTCCATCTCATTATTTCATTGTCTGAAATAGAAGAGAATAAAAATTAGTCGATATCCTTGTAAGGGATATATAAAATTATATTAAAATTAAACTTGATTATCTTGGGTGTACCGGAATACACCATAAAGATACTTTGTGTGTACTAATATCCAATGAGGATATATAAAAATATACTAAAATTAATTTTTTACTCGACTATCTTTGGTGTACCGGAGTCCGGAATACACCATAAAGATACTGTGTGTGAACATACATTCAATGGCACGTGGATACCTGTTCGAATTAATGCGGCCTCGTATCATCTACAATTTCCGCCGACAGATTGCATTGTACACTAGTAATGATATTATTAGGATTCACAATAATAGCATGCGGAGTTAAACCTGTAAGTTGTATATCTAACATGTAAAAAAGGGCCATGGTTTAAAGATATAAAAATATAATTTTAGAATGTTTTGGCGTTTGTGCTTTGAGGAAGGGTAGAATTTTACTCTTTTTTAAATTTATTTAAATGTTGTTTATGTGTCCGTGCGGAAAACAAATTGGTTTGGTTTATTAAGATCAAATTATAAAGCATTTTTTAAAAACACAAAGAAGGGGATTTTTGGTTGTATCTAAATTCCTGGAACTGTTAATTACGCAGAAACTAATAGTATGGTTTATTATAAATAAACTATCATATTCAACCATGCATATCTGTTATATTTGTCACTTCCTATTGTTGTTCTGTGCATTGGGCTTGTAATTATATCAGTTAAATAGAGTGATAATTGTAATTATTCAAGCGATACATTATGTATAGTAAGAATTGATCCGTGATTTTACACCCAACATCTAATTTCATTAAAACAGACTTGTAATTAGAGATATATTTCAGTCTGATCTTTCGCATGTGGGAATAAGAGATAACTCTGAATGTATGCATTTTACGGTCAATAATGGGTCTATGACCAGTGATGCAACTGATGCATGTTATGAGTTGGATTTTGTCACCCTGTTCACCTTCTAATTGATTAAAAGTGAGGTTAATTTATGAAAACAAAGCAGTAAGCCGTGGCGTTTATTCAAAATTACAGAAATTGTTTATTTGGTGAACAGGAATAACTCACAAAGATCTAGGTTCCTTTCGATTTTGACATGAATCGGGACATGGATTATGGCCCCTGATTGTACGAACAATCATCTGTTTCGCTCGTGGACACGCTACCGGTCAGAATCTTCATCTGATATATGCGCATATCGGATCGTACCTTATTGAAATATGGCCCCTGATTATACGAATAATCGCGTTTTTAGTTTGTGGTCCCTCTAGAGTGTAACAAAGTGGTATCATTTAGGTACATATAACTTAATGAACTCTGCTAGTTTCGACAATACATGATTTTGACTTCAACCTCTATATAAACTTATGTCAAGGCACGATCCTATTAAATCTAATTCATTCAATATGTTTTTTACAAGCTATGCGTACATGATCTGTGTACAAGATCCACATGACTTCAAAGGAATAGGCATTGGTCACTAGGCAAGCCGTGACGAGATAAAAGAGGCACTTGCATGTATGACCATGTGTGCAAGGGTGTACATTGAGAAGTTCATTGGCAGTTAGTGAGAGAGAATTCGAGAGAATTCGAGAGGAGAAGAAAGGCTTGGACGAGTGTATGGACTCAACCGGGTTCACCCGCTGCCTTGGCAGAGGGGCAGGATAGTTGATTTAATAGTGTTAGATGTGTTTCTGTAGAAGTCTAGTTGTAGATTAGTTCGTGTTGTATGTGTGTAGCCAAAGCTGTTTCAGATACCTGATGTAAATTAATCCTATATGCACGGAACTGATTATTATCCGATTTAAAAATCATCGTTAGGCTTTAATCACACCTGACTTCGAATTCCGTGAATATCGGCCCAAAACTGCGGGACAAAATGGCGACCCCTCGTACGCAAATGGTGTAAATATATTATATGGTATATCAAGGTTGTGGACCCTCTAGAGGTCACAATTTTAATTCGATTTTGACAAACCTTGAAATGCATGTTTATAACCCAAAGATCTTGGTTCCTGTCGACAATCGCGCGTATCCAAATGTAGCTTACTTGAGTATGTACTACAAGGTTGTGATATGTGGACCCTCTGTAGGTCATAATTGTGATCTGATTTTGATGAAACTTGAAATACATGTTTATATCCCGAAGATCTAGGTTTCTGTGGATATTCCACATTTAGGTCAGTAACTTCCTGGTTTATGGCCCCTGGTTGTACGAAAAATTGTTTTTATTTTTGAGCAAAATGTGGGCGTATATAGCATGGCAACCGCTTGTTTAAAACTCTTTAGAATTTTTCATCAGACAAAGAACTAGATGGAAACACTTATCAAAATTCGGAGTTTTTTGGTTATAAAATATAACATAATTGTTAACTCTTTAGAATTTTTCATTAGACAAAGATCTAGATCGAAACACTATCAATATTTGGGTTGTTTGGATAATAAATAGAAAAGTTATAACATTATTGTTAACTTAGCAAACATTAAAAAAATGCAGATTCACGTGTTTATTACAAGCAGAGGGTTGTAATCGTGCATTAGGAAAACGTGTGTTTGTATATATTTATACTAGGTCAAATATAGACATATACTATTCAAAATATGCAAATGACTACGCAAAAAGTCACCATAGGACCTATCAGAAGAAACATTTCCAGTTACATGTCACGCCCAAACGCACCAATAGCTACCGCATGGAATGCAGGTGATGCTTGGGATCATCATGGTGGTCCAACCCAAGATTTGCACCACTCTGACAATGTTACAGTCATTGTGGCATTGAATTCCGGGGTTGAAACATCAGTTTAAAATCGTTTTAGTGACCAGAAAACAAATTTTGATATGTATCGGCTTACCCAAAATGAAAGGTTACGTGTCCTTGGCATGCTACAGATCGGCACAACACAGGCGGTTGTGGCGCGGACGATGAAAGTTTCTCAGTCTGTCATAAGCAGGCTATGGTCCAGATACCGTAATACACAATCTGTACAGGACAGACCACACTTAGGTCGACCAAGGGCGACAACTCAAGCCCCGTACCTTGGCCTTGAGAAATCGAGTCATCACAGCAAATCAGATCAGCGCTCGTCTTCAAACAGACACTGGTGTGAGAGTGAGTGGCCAGACCATTCGGAATCGACTGCATAGGGGTCACCTTCGCGCCCGACGTCTTCGCGTGATCCCTTGTTTGAGAGATCATCACATTCAGGCAAGACGTCGTTGGTGTAGGGATCGTCAACACTAGGATAATCGACGCTGGAGCAATGTGATGTTTTTAGATGAGTCAAGGTTCACTGTTGATTTTTTGGACAGACGTAGGAGGGTGTGGCGTCGTCGAAACGAGCGCTTCCAAGACGTTAACGTCATCAGACATGATCGATTTGGGGATGGTTCTGTTATGGTGTGGGGAGGCATCACTGTTGCTGGAAGAACGGCTTTACATGTTGTTGCAGGGCGTGTTACAGGCCAGTACTACCGTGACAACATCTTGCAGTCCATGTTGTGCCGTTCGCACGACGTCATGGCCGCCGTTTCATCTTCCAGGAAGACAACGCAAGATGTCACAGGGCCATGATCGTTACAGGTTACCACCAACAACAGAACACCACCACATTACCTTGGCCAGCACTGAGTCCCGACCTTTCCCCCATCAGTAACCTGGACAGAGGTTACGTTAACGTCAACAACGTCCTGCCAATGTCCAAGAACTTGCTGCTGCGTTGCAACAGGGATGGGACAATCTGGACCAAAATGACCTTAGACGTCTCATTAGGAGTAAGCCACGTCGGATCAATGCTTGTTTGGCAAATATAGGAGGATTTACCCGTTACTGACTTTGTTGTGATGCTGTGGTAACTTTGCTGTTTGACCCCGGGTATCATTTTACTCTTATAATGGTCAGTCTGTGTCTTACTTAGTCTAAAGAACATTTGGAATAAATCGATGAATGTCAACTTCATTTCATTTTGTCATTTCTTTCTTCGTCAGTTTCATTAGGTGACTTTAATAACACTTAAAAATCAAATATCCCCTACTTTTTTTGAATAGTTTATATCAATACAATATAAACATAGAATGGATTTAAACCATTAACAAACGGTTGGAGTGGGGGCATTGTTTGTTTGGGGTTTCTTTTGGGGAGAGTGGTGCATCCACTTTCATACCGTGGGATATCAAATGTTTAAAAGTAATTTCCCATTGAAGTTCGGACGTTTTATCTGAAATATCTGACATTTCAGGTTTATTAAATTTGGTATTTCCGTATCAATAAATATGCCCTACACAGTTCTTATTCTCCATGAGCTTATTAACTGATCTGAAATAGAAATGGGATGAAATGAAATGGGATTTAACATTCTACTGGGTTAATGAAGACGGGCATACAGTGTGCTATGAGAAAAGTGTGCCCAGACAGCGGCACTACGACCGACCCTTGTATCGAATTCCAACTGTCAAGGGATAATTTACGTGCACGCAAATGTCTACCCGAGACCTTGGTTTTTCCGCCTATCCGAACGACTAGACAGCTGTCCTTGCTAGGCCCTCTGTCCCGCATCAGTGTCAACCAGGTCGAGAAATCTGTATGACCATCGTCGGCAAATGCAGGGATCGAGCACCCGACCTTCTTCTTCTCTTGGAGTTGAAAGTTCATCGTAGACCTCCAGCGTTACATATAGATAGATTCTGACTAACGGTCGTCATGGGCGCCATTGTGCTACCCATTCTTACGTTGCAGATAGAGCCACGGTACAGCGTGTGACCGATTTATATGTTTTAGATTTGCCCATATTTATGTTTATGTTCAATCAAGTGTCGGGGTAGACAATAGTTTTAATATACATGTATCAATTAATCACAATATGTAAGTTTTGTTGACAATATTTCTTTCATTAAAAATACCATAATAATCCAATAGTTATATCGTTTGGCTACAGATTTAATCGAAAGTATCGAATTACCATTACCTTTGAAATTAGAAACTTAATTTTTATCCCGCGCCGAACGAAGTCAGGGTGAGATATTGAAACGGGCTTCGTCATTCCGATTTCGTTTCGGATTTTTTTTCAAATTGACATTAAAAATACCGCAATGATCCGATAATTTATAGCGTTTGACTATAGATCAAATCGAAAGTATCGAATAATGATTACCTCTGAAATTAGTGTTATCCCGCGCCGAACGGGCTCCATTCATTCCGATTTCGTTTCTGAATTATTTGGGGTTTTTTTCTTAAAAATTGACATTAAAATACAGTTATGATCCAATATATCGTTTGACTATAGATTAAATCGCAAGTATCGAATAATGATTACCTCTGGAATTAGAAACTATATTATTATTTAATTTTTATCGTATGTTATTATCCTGCGCCGAAGGGGGAGAGAGAGAGAGAAAAAAAGGGGTTTAACGTCCACTCAACACAACTAGGTCATTTCGGGACTAACTTTTGATTTAATTTTATTTCAATAATTCGCTTGCGCGTAGGGGTCTTCAGCAGTGGGAGGAAACCGGAGTGCCCGGAGGAGACCCACGAGGCTGAGAAGACGCCCCTATCTCCATGCCACAAACGTTCAATTAAGCCATTTAATCAAAATTGCAGGAAAGCGAAATTCAAACTTCGACTCCCGTCAAAGACCAGAAAACGAATAATCTTGATAAAAACAAGTTTCAGACTGAACGGCTTAATCCAAATAACAATACGCAGTGTGAAATACTAAGAATTACTTCTGACAGTTCTGCATAAGATATATATAGGCAGGAGGGAACTTTTCTAGGCCTGCACTGTGTCTCAAGCTCATAACAAATTGTTGAAGATTCACTCCTGGATTAGTATTATTATTATTCGATTTATATAGCGCTTCATTACACATGAGTGTTTCTAAGCGCATTTACAACAACAAAGTCCCAAAACACTTTTTAAAAAATAATTATGTTTTTAAGTTAGCCTTTAAGCTCTGGATGGTATAAGATCATTCCACATTTTAGCTGCTCTGACGGAGAAAGCATTCACCAGAACGTTTATTATATTTAGGAATCCTCAATATGCTACAATCACTTGAAGGCTGGGTCGTCGAGGAGTATTGAAATCAAGGAGTTGTTTTAGATAACTGGGTGCAGTGTTAGAATAAATTGATTTAAACACATCCACAATAGCTTTAAATTGGAAGCCAATGCAGTTTCTGTAACTAAGCTATGTGATCAAATTTTCGTACTTTATTTATGAGACGTGCAGCAATATTTTGCGCTATTCGTAGTCTTTTAAAAGCAGTTTCCGGTGCTCCTAATATAAGATAATTTGTATAGTCTATATGCGATGTTACTAATGCTCTAACAACACTCTGACAAGCATCAGTATTAGGATTACAGCGTATTCTCGAAACTTATATTTCTGGAATCGGTGTACGAAAGGTATATAAAAATGTATGTCAAATTTGAAAAATGACAAAATTATCTCTTAATTTTTTTATTTCATAGAAGTCAGCGACGAAGTTTCGAAATTTCGAAATTTATAACTGCTATCATCCGAGAAAAGATTAGGTGTTTTCGAAAATGTCATTTGTACGACAATAGGTACAGAATTGACGAATCTACGGCCGTTTTTTTAATTTTTTGGCACTGCACAAAATTCGGCGCTTTCCGGTCTGCGCAGAAGTTTCAAATATGGTCTAAGGAGTGGCCACCACATGGTTCGGGGACAGAAATTACGTCCCAGGTCGCTATCTGGTACAGGCACTGAGAAATAGGCTCCCCTAGAAAATAAAATGATAATAATAACTAGACCTGCAAGCAGCACTGAATCGGCTTTCAGGAATCAGACAGGATGTATGTCATAAAATAGCCCATTTATCAAGCTACCACACGATACTTTATTGTATAGATTCAGTGACACCCATAAAGTACCAATTTTTTTACTGTATTTTCTTTTTTCTTTTTTAAATTGTTTTTTGCGTTTTTACCCCAATATCTGATATTTTTTTCGATTGGATAGATATCTTTCTGTACCAGAAGTGTCAGAAACATCTATTCGATAGTTGTTTGTAAAAATGATAAATAAAAGAACATTTTCAATAATTTAACGATTTTTCAACTTTTTTCAAAGATTGGAGCCATTTTTCGACCCCTTATATTATTTCAAACCTTTTCCTTTGGAATTCACGCCACAGACCAGCGATAGGACTTTGCGTTAAAAAGTTTCAGAAGAACCTGATTAGTCGTTTTCGGGAAAAAGGCTTCTAAAAAGGCTCAAAAAACGGAAAATATTATATTTTCGGCGTACTTTAATTTTTTTTCTAACTATCGAAATCGTACCATTGAGATGCCATATAAAAGTCCAAAACGATCCAAATCAGAAAAAAACTTGATTTTCAGCGTGCTTAGTTATAGTATCCGTATAAATACGATAAAACAATTCTCGTGCTTTCTAACGATACCTTAATCGTTTAAATTCGTTGATATCGGACGGAGAAATTACGTTTTTCCATAAAGAACCCCTTTTTAACGTTTTTTTTCGAAATATCGGACATTGTTTCCACTACTTCCGGTAGTAGTTTGAATTTGTTTATGTAACTGTTTGATCATATGGCTTTATATTCCAGAAATTTCAGAAACGTCGATTTGGCCGTAAAACGAAACTTAAGCTTACAAAATGTGAAAAATAAGGGGCGATAACTCCGAATCAAACTGGAACCGGATTGCTTTCAGTTATCCCAAAATATTGGTCAAATTTGAAAATTTTGAAAAAATAACAAAAACTGTCTCTTAAACATTTTTCGAACGCTTGAAGTCAGCAACGAAGTTTTGAAAATTCGAAATTTTTAACTGCTTTAGTCCGTAAAAAGATTCAGGGTTCCGAAAATGTCATTTGTATGAGAAGAGGTACATAATTGACTAATCTACGGCCGATTTTTTACTTTTTCGCACCACACGAAATTCGGCTACTTCCGGTCTGCGCAGAAGTTTCAAATACAATTTTTCAAGTAGCCACCACATGGTTTCCTGATAGAAAATTAAGTATCTGTTACAGGCACTGAGACATAGGCTCCCGCGGTAAATAATACTACTAATAAATAATAATTTTAGTAAAAACAATAGTCTTTCTGGTAAAAGTCTGAAAGCCTAATAATAATTTTAGTAAAAACAATAGTCTTTTAGACAAAAGTCTGAAAGCCTAAATAATAATAATAATTTTAGTAAAAACAACAGTCTTTCAAACGAATGTCTGAAAGCCTAACTAGACCTGCGAAGCAGCAATGACCGGTTTCACTGGTACCACATTACCTTTGCACTTATGTCACTTTCAGTGCCGCGTTACTCGTAAACTCATATCACTTGCAGTACCAATGGAACCTTAAATTACCGGTATGAAATCGTAAATGATACAGTGAAGATTTTATGAAAATCGAATAATAATTGACACTTTTATGAACCAAAAACCTTCAAAAATGACTTGAAGAAAATCGTCTATTTCTCGACAACCGAACACGTTAGAAACAATTTTATGATATCTATATTACCGTATGAATTTTATGAAAATGTGAATTTAAACCAAAAGCAAGGACTACTAAATGAAAAGACATGCATAGCTGATTTCCTGACTTCCCTAGGAGGCCAGTTATTTCTGTGTCAGCCAGTCTATTATAGCATGACTTGTTGACATCATCTGGGTAGGAATTCGGACTATTTTTTTAAATAAATTGTAATTGCTCTTTACATTTCCATCTGTCGTGTTGTTATATAATTAATGGTTTTAAAAAACAATTTCAAACTGACAGAACAGTTTTGAAAATTTAATTTTTTTTAAATAGTCCTGATTTCTATAATAGAACAGGGAACTGGTTGGTGAGTATGTCTACTACAGGAACAGGTTATGCGGTTTTTCAAGATGGCAGGCGGGAAGGTTTGTAAACACCATTATTATTATTATTACAAAATTTATATAGCGCCCCTTTCACAGGTGTGTTCAAGGGCACTTTACAGTGTAACAAAAAGATAGTAAGCTGGCACTGCCAGGCAGAATACGCCCACATTTTCGAGAGATGGATAGAGGACAAGCAATACCGAAAGTGATTTTTTCCTACAATCAAAGGCCATAATTCAGGAAGTCAAGATCCGATATGCGCAAATATCGAAAGGAACCAAGATTTTTGGGTTATAACCATGCATTTCAAGTTTCATCAAAATCGAATTAAAAAATTGTGATCCAAAAGGGTCCACAACCTTGATATACCATTTTTTAACAGTATTCGCGTACAAACGGCGGCCATTTTGTATGGCAATTATCGTCCGATTTGCCCGAAATTCAAACTCAACCTTCCTTAGTGTGTAACGGTATTATTATTAAACGGTTTTTCAAATCGGATAATAATTGTGACCTCCGAAGGGACCACAAGCTAAACAAAGGCGATTTTATGTATAATAAGGAGCCATAATTCAGGAAGTCACGATCCGATATGCGCAAATATCGAAAGGAACCAAGATCTTTGGGTTATAACCATGCATTTCACGTTTCATTAAAATCCACAACCTTGATATACCATTTTTTAACAGTATTCGCGTACAAACGGCGGCCATTTTGTATGGCAATTTTGATCCGATTTTCCCGAAATTCAAACTCAACCTTCCTTAGGATGTAACGGTGATATAATCGAACAGTTTTAAATCGGATAATAATTGTCACCTCCAGAGGGACCACAAGCTAAAATAGGTGCTAAATTATTTTAATAAGGCATTTGAAAGTTAAAAGTAAAATCTTAAAATCTATTCTATATTTAATGGGCAACCAGTGCAGCTGAAAGAGAACGGGGGTTATACTTGTATATTTATTCATCAAGGTTATTAATCTAGCAGCAGTATTTTGTATTCGTTGGAGATTGTTAATACGTTTAAGGGTTAAGCCAACTAATAGAGGATTGAAATTGTCGAGTCTTGACGTCACAAGGGAGTTAATAAGAGATTTTGTTGCATCTCTTGATAAAAAGTTTCGTATTTTAGCAATATTACGAATATTAAAATAACAAACTTTAGATATATGATTAACCTGTGCCTCCATATTCATAAAATTATCAAACATCGCACTAATATTTCGACTAAAAGCAGTAGGGTTAATCTAACAATTACCTATAACAATGGATAAGTTAGAATGTACATGTTTATTTAATTGATATTTCGATCCCAAAAGAAGAAATTCTGTTTCATCATCGTTTAATTTAAGAAAATTCTTAGACATCCATAGTCTTAATTCACTAACACAGTCTTCAAGTTTTTGTTTAGATAGGTTAAAAGAAGATGGATATTTGGGGTTAAAAGAAATATATAACTGGGTATCATCAGCATATAAGTGAAATTTAAGGTTATATTTATCTACAATATTGCTTATAGGTGATGAGTATAATATAAGAAATATCGGACCTAAAACTGATCTTTGCGGAACACAAAAAGATAAAACAGTTTCTTTTGATAATTTGCCATCTAATAAAATAGATTGTGTCCTACCCACTAAATAGCTTTCTAACAGTTTCAATGCATCACTCTGTATACCAAATCTAAAACGTAATCTATGAAGAAGGATAGAATGGTCAACAGTGTCAAATGCTGCAGATAGGTCCAATAAAAGCAAAAAGACACACTTTTTATCATCTAATTCAAGAAGTATATCATTGGATACTCATTGGATACTCTTGTTAGGGCAGTTTCAGTACTATGGAATTGTATATATGCACTTCGAAATGGCTCATCTAAGCAGTTGTCTTCTATATGGCTCTTTAGTTGGATTGCAATTAATTTTTCAACTAATTTTGAAATGAAACTAAGATTCGAAACTGGTCTATAATTTTTAAAGATATTAGGGTCCAGATTTGGCTTTTTAATCAATGGAATAACATATGCTAGCTTAAAAACATCAGGAATAATACAGGAATTAATACTAGAGTTAATAATATCGACAATAACATAAATAATTTCATCTAAACATTCCTTGAGTATATAGATAGGTAGAGGGTTTAATGTACATGACTTGGAAGGTGACGATCTACTTACTCTTTTAACCTATCCTCAGATACAAGATGAAACTTATTTAAAGTAGAGCAAACATTAGAGGTATTAAACATATGTAGGTTGTAATCTAGGGTTGTATTTATAGCATCTAGCCCCTCTCTTATAACTTGTATTTTAGATGTGAAATAGTCAGAGAAACAGCTAGTTAAATCAGACGACTTACCAATGCTCGGAATAATATTTTTCTGCGAATTATGGCCCAGTAAGATATTTACAATTTTGTATAAATCTTTCTGCTTATTTGTACCATGTTTAATTTTATCAGAATAAAACTCCACTTTAGCCTTATCAATCATTAATTCACTCGGCTTTTTAAATGTTTATATATCTGATTGTGTATTTCTAAATTAGTTCTTCGCCAGAAATGTCTAGCTTTATTCCGATCTCTCTTGGCTTCCAGTATAGTTTCGTTACAGAGAGATATTTTTTTTTTTTGGGGGGGGGGGGGTCTATATAGTGATAATTCAATAGTTTTAGATGGGAATTGCAGCGAACTATCTTGATACTCAAAAGATTCAAATTTATCCTCTTGATTGTTTTTATATTTAATCGATGACTTGTATATAAGTGCAACTCCGCCACCACGCGAGCCCCTCGGACGATTTTTAATAGAATAACCATTAGGCACAAGTGCAGTAAGAGTCGATGAGTCCGAAATGTCATCATTAAGCCAAGTTTCAGTAATGCTGCATACATCCAGAGATTTCTCACTAATAAAATCTGACAAGCATGTTGTTTTATTTCTCACAGATCTAGCATTTAACAGTCCAATAAAAATATTCCACATCCACAACAATAGAACTGATATCTAGGCCTATCGCATAATTTACCAACAGATTATGAAAAATTATTGTAAAATTAATTAGAAAGTAGGGCCAACGGCTTTTTAGTTAACAACGCCTGCACATTATATTTAAATCGCATGTCGAAATCCACATTAATCACAATAAAAACACAGGCACAAAAACACAGCACAACAAGGCACGGTCTGCCACTAAGGCATTATACAATACTAGTTGTAGTTATACAACAATTTGTGAAATTCATATCATCATGATGGGATTATCTGTGAATTTATTAGTTGTTTTAATTCATCATGCCAAATAAGTGTGGAGTTGTGAATTGCAAAGGCAATTATAATGAACAGGAGAAATGTCGGGTAATCAAACTTCCAAGAGATGAAACTGAACAAAATAGATGGATTGATGTATTGCCCCCAAGGGAGAATTTTCGTCTAGATCCCAAGAAGTTTTTTTGTTTGTGAAAGACACTGGCCCTCAAGCACTCCAATGAAAACATTACCTGGTGGTTCTACTCGACCAATTAATCCACCAAGTATATTCAAGGTTCCCTTTTCTTGTTTACCCACACCAAAACTAGCCCCATGTCCACCAAAACAAGAAGATCAGCAACTGGAGTACTTTCAGAAAAAAGACAAAATAACATCCTTTTCTGACTTTGTTCCTGATAAGGAATTGAACAAGAAATATAGCAATTTGATTATATCTAGAAAAGAAGAAAGATCTGTGTGTCTTTTCATGTCTGAGAATTATGGAGACTGCAATATGTCAATCATTGTTGACAACAAACCAACATTGTGTTCACCGCTTGTGCTCAAAGCTTTCAAGCATGGAATCGGTGTACCCCTGGGGAAAGTCTTCAATCCCAATAATGGTTTGGCTTCAAACTCTCAATTTTTTTAATGTGTGTATCAAGCTGTTAACTATGACATTCCATTGGATGGTGTTATTGAGAAGGTGGCGGAAATTCTGCAGCAAGCTCAGTCCACGCCCCCCACAGCACCTCAGGAGGTAAGATTCTAGTTAACCGGACCACTGTTTTCTAAATTTTCTTTCATCAATCCTCTCCTCAGCACTTGTGATTTGAATTTGATTTTCCTAACAGTACAATTGTTGTTAAGGCTAGACCTACATTATGAAGATTATAGGGATTACAAAAATGAATGCTGCTAGATGACTAGATGGCAAATTTAGTGAAAGTAGATTCTACATCATAATCATGTTTGACAGTTTACACAGTAAATCTAATCTTAGCCATTATTTTTAATTTGTGCTGGTCCGGTAAACTAGAATCTCACCGTTGGCTTTTTTTCATTCAGGGTAAGACTGGCAAGCGGCAAAGGAAATTGGAGTTTATAACTCATTTGCTGAAGCTGTTGGCCCACAAGACATTTTGTATGAGTGATTACTGCTTCGCTGTGGAATCATATCTTCATTCCAATTATGAGCAACTTCGAGATGTTCTGGTTCTGCCAAGCAAAAGACAGATCCAGTCAATTGTATCCTCACTGAACATTGAAGATGTGCTTAACAAAACATTCGGAAAGCTGAAGAAAAAAAACAAAAGATGGTATTTTTGCTTGTTGACGAGATGAAGATCAGACCCACGGTGGCTTTCTCGGGTGGTGTCTTGAGTGGCATGGCATTTAACAACCCAGGGTGCAGGCCGACCAATATGCTGTGTGTTATGGCGAAATGCTTACATGGGGGGGGGGGCAGTGTGATGATTTCGGTCTTACCAGTTTATAAACTGACTGCTACGTTTCAATATGATACAGTGCAGATAGCTGCCGCTCTTGTAGAAAAGTCAGGAGTCACGGTCTTGGGATCAATTACAGACAACAATAAAGTCAATCAACTTTATGGTAAGCTCTTCGACAGTGACGACAGTGAGTGTTGTGCTTCAGTCAGGCATCCGCTAGATGTCACGCGCACCAGGGCCCGATTTCTAGAAAATTCTTAAGCACGTTCTTGTGCTTAGATTTTAGTCGACTTTGCATTTAAGTAAACTTACCTTATTTTGTGTTCCCAGAAAATTCTTAAGAACGACCTTGTGCTTAGATTTTTAGTAGACTTCATTGTAAGCACAAGTACGTTATTATGCCTTCCAAGAAAAAACTTAAGCACAACTTCGTTCTTAAACATAGCCAATCTAAGCACAAGTCCCAAGCAAGGTATAGGGCTTGCTTACCAACCTTAAGTCTGTTTCTGCTTCAAAATATGGTTGACCGTAGACTTATTCGTCGGCAATTCCGACACCTTTTGATACCAAAGAGACAATAACAAGACATAGAAAATCCTTCTCCAAAAGAAATTAAGAATGCTATAGGCCTAGAGAATTTCGCATCTAGGGCCTTATAGACCTACCCTGAAACCAATTCATTTATTTGCCAATTAGTAAACAATAGGCTACAAACACACAGGCTACTTTAAGATCAGGCGCTCTCACAATTATTCAGTTAGTTTGTATGTGTCTGCCGGTTTTTTTTAATATCTTTTGGCACATTTTATAATTATGTGTAGGTCCTATAGGGGACATGTCAAACGCATCCAAATCAACCGCAATGAAGCAGACGTAGAGGTGTATGAAGACGACAGATTTATGACATAATTCGCATACCAAAGTTGTTTCATGACGTTAAAGAGCATCGTAGTCTCAGTGTATGGTACGCTTTACCAGTCACAATGTGCTTAGACTTGTACTTGACCTGTGCTTACGTAAGAATGGTCTCCCGAATTTTCTAGGGACAGTATTTTTATAAGATTCTTACGTAAGTAAAAGTGAAGTATGACTTTGTGCTTACTTTAAGAATTTTCAAGGAACCGGGCCCTGGTATCTGCTGTTTGATACAGTTCGTCTATCGAAATGCATTAGAAACAACTGGTGGACAGAGAAGTGTCAAATGATAACAATTGACAAACAATCAGTGGGATCATTTGTACGAGTCAGAGAAAGACAGTATATTGAAGACTACACCCCTAACACAAGCCTCAGTTAACCCATCGAAGCTTCAACTTCAAAAATGTACAACATGTGCTGCGTGTCTGAAATGAGCGTTTAGTCGCGGGACTCAAAATGCAAGGGTGTAAGGACACTGCCAAATTCGTCGAATTTGTACTCAACTGGTGGAACACTGTAAATGTTTCAGCCAGAGGACAAGACATTCGCCTAAAGGATCCCCACCGAGCCGTGCAAGACTCATCGTCTACCTCCCTGGATGTCTATGCCACCCACTTTGGCCAAGCCGATTCAGGTCAAGGGAAAACGCGGATGCAGTGTCTCACCCATGACACCAAGAAAGCATTGGTCCAAACGATGCAAGGACTCATTGCAGTGTGCAAGCATCTTTTGACAACTGCTGGATTTGAGTTTGTTCTCATTCGGGAAAAACAAAGTGATCGCATCGAAGAAAGATTTTCGGTCTATAGACAATCTACTGGTGATTTAAACATATTTTATTGTTCAATAAACAACCGGATGAGACACAAGTTTTACAACTTATAAAGTCTTCTCCATTACATATGTGCATGTTACATATATGAACTTGAAAAATATTAAATACATTTTAAATGAAAAAACACATGAAGAACACAAAAATAAATAAAATAAAAAAAATTAAATCAAAATTAAAAAATAATAATAAAAAAATAAACCAGTTGAAAAGATCTTGATCTATAGTACTATACAAAGCATGACTTGTATAATTAAGTCATACTGTAAATATTTATTGATATGAATGTTAAAGCAGATATACATATATGATCACATTCTGGAAAAGCGACAAGTGTCTTTAATGTAGGTGCCATGAACAAACGACTTGAACAAATGCAGATATCACCTTTTTTTAAAAAATAATTCAAATGCCAAATTCGACCATGAGCCAGGCTATCCTGTAATGTATTATTATTATTTTCGTTAATAGAAGATAGATTCTCTACGCCACGACCTATTGTGTATGTTTTCAAGCCCATTAATGTGGATTTTTCACTATTGCTCATATTTAATTCAAAATGGCGTCCATTAGTTGACCTAAATCAAAATTCTATTCCCAACAGTTTTTCAATAATTCCCTTGTCTGTAAATAAAATAACAAAAAAGCCTTAGGGATTTTTCACATTTCAAGATGATGGCATTTCCGGTTTGGTCTACAAACTCCATTTTTTGTGTACGAATCAGTAATATCGTAGTTAGAACAAAAAAATTCAAAGCAATCTGACTTATATTTCGTCGATATTTTTGAAAACTTTAATCCTAAATATCACCAAGGGGAGATAATTTAGAAAATTTCTAATGATATTTTTCAAGTCGTATTGATAAGATAATACTTACATACTTAATTTCATAAAAATCGTGCAACTATTAAAGAAGTTGTCATGTTGATTTTAACTTCCGGTTCAAAATCACAAAGGCGAATTTTCGAAATTGCAGATTTGAAGGAAATGATACAAGATACTCAAAGAATTTTGTTTTAGTAAAATGGGTCAAATAGTCACAAAGTTACAGCTAAGTAGGTCAAATGCATTTGTTCGTAAAATTCGGTGATTTCGGATTCGAAAAACGTTTTTAAAATATATTTACCCAAAAGCCCCAACCCATTTTAGATGAAAGTTTTAGAAAGATCCTATGGTTAGATTCTGAGAAATCCGAATTGTGGATAAAACACAGGAAAAAAAGAACTACATCTAAGTAGATATTAAAGCTTTTATAATCACAATCAGTTTCTGTCATATGTCATAGGTGATATAAATAATCTGAACAAGAAAAAAAATAACTATAATCAGTCAAAATTTGCTGAAGTTCATTCGATCTTTCAGTCGTTAACAAGAAAATAGTCATCGACCTGCATCCCACCAGCTATCCTTAAAAATGCAGGAAATTGTCAAAGAAGTAAATTGTGTTGTGGGATTATCTTTTGGCAAATTATATAACCCTATATTGCATGGTTATAACCATGAAATTGGCTTTAATGCGTACCATTTGAAAGCTTTCATATTCATCGTCATGTGTCATCGATTATATCAAGTATCTTAAAGAAAATGACAAGACAAAAAATATTAAAATTGGTCAAAAACTCTCGAAGTTACAGGTCTAAAAATAGTTAGAAGCCGTATATTGACTTTAAAAAAAGAACGGCAGGTGCCACGAACAAACGACTTAAACAAATGCAGATATCACCCCAGGGTACCTAGGTAAAACGTTTCTCGCAGGAATTCGTTACTTGTGGTACCTTTGGTTCCAGCGTAGCGCATTCTCGAAGTCAAAACCAGGTAACTCAAAAACAACCTTCTCGGCACGGACAACATCATAGGGGTAATTCGAATTTTTCAAATATTCAAATGTTAAACATTCGACCATGAGCCAGGCTATCCTGTAATGTATTATTTTCGTAAATAGTAGAAAGATTCTCTAAGCCACGACCAATTGTGTATGTTTTCAAGCCCATGAATGTGGATTTTTCACTATTGTTCATTTTCTATTCAAAATGGCGTCCATCAGTTGACCTAATTAAAAATTATATTCCCGACAGTTTTCGTTTTTCCTAAAAGGATTCAGAAAATATAATTGCCTTGTCTGTAAGTAAAATATTAACAAGGCCTTATCGATTTTCACATTTCAAGATGGTTGCACTTCCGTTTAGGACTTCAAACTTAATTGTTTGTGTACTAATCAGTAGTGTCGTAGCTAGTTAAGGAAAAAAATCAAGACAATCTGACCTATATTTCGCCGATTATTTTAAATCTTTCGTCCTTAATTTCATCAAGGAAGATAATTTGGAAAATTCCTAATGATATTTTGCCAGTCGTATCGATAAGATCCACTTAATTTCATAAAAATCGTGCAACTATTAAAGAAGTTGTCATTTAGCTTTTAACTTCCGGTTCGAAATCACGGGTGCGAATTTTCGAAATACGAAAATCCGAAATTGCAGATTTGATATAAATGTTACAAGGTATTCAAAGAAAAAAGAATTAGTAAAAAAGGTCAAAAATTTACAAAGTTACAGCTTAGTAGGCCAAATGCATTCGTTCGTAAATTTCGGTGATTTCGGATGTGTTAAACCTTTTGAAAATATGCCTATTTCAAAGCCACCACTCATTCTTGGGGAAGGGGGGGGGGGGGGTAGGTCAAAGTTTTAGAAAAATCCCACGGTTAGATTCTGAGATATAAGATTTGCGGGGAAAACACACACAAAAAATAATGGACGTATTGTGTCTAAATTTCATGGTTTTCGGACAATTGGTGCCGGTGTCGCGGCAAAATTCTACTTTTTTCTCCTTATGGAAGCCGTAAATTGACTTGGAAAAACCACGACGAACGGCAGGTGCCACGATCAAACGACTTGAACAAAAGCAGGTATCACCTTGAAAATTTTAGGGTACCTAGGTACTAATGTGAATAGTTCTTTTTCGGAATTTGGTGTTCATGGTAACTTTGGTTCTAGCGTAGCGCATGCGCAAAGTCACGACGCAAGGTAGGTGCCACGAACAAACGACTTGAACAAATGCAGATATCACCTTGAAAATTTTAGGGTAACTAGGTACTAACGTGAACAGTTCCTCACCGGAACTTGGTGCTTATGGTACCTTTGGTTCCATCGTAGCGCATGCGCGAAATCAAAACCTGCTAACTCTAAAACAACCTTGTCTGCACGGAAACATCAAAGGGGTAATTCGAATTTTTAAAATATTCAAATGCCAAATTCGACCATGAGCCAGGCTATCCTGTAATGTATTATTTTCGTTAATAGAAGATATATTCTCTAAGCCACGACCGATTGTGTATGTTTTCAAGCCCATTAATGTGGATTTTTCACTATTGCTCATTTTCAATTCGAAATGGCGTCCACCAGTTGACCTAAATCAAAATTCTATTCCCAACAGTTTTTCGGCATTCCTTAAAGGATTCGGAAAATATAATTCCCTTGTCTGTAAATAAAATATCAAAAAAGGCTTAGGGATTTTTCACATTTCAAGATGGTGGCACTTCCAGTTTAGTCTACAAACGCCATTTTTTGTGTAGGGATCAGTAGCTATTACAAAAAAGATTCAAGGCAATCTGACTTACATTTCGTCGATATATTTGAAAACTTTTATCCTTAATATCACCAAGGGTAGATAATTTAGAAATTTCTAATGATATTTTTCAAGTCGTATTGATAAGACCTACTTACATACTTAATTTCATAAAAATCGTGCAACTATTAAAGAAGTTGCCATGTTGATTTTAACTTCCGGTTCAAAAACACGAAGGCGAATCTTCGAAATTCGAAAATCCGAAAATGCAGATTTGAAGTAAATGATACAAGATACTTAAAGAGTTTTGTTTTAGTAAAATAGGTCAAATAGTCACAAAGTTACAGCTAAGTAGGCCAAATGCATTTGTTCGTAAACTTCGGTTATTTAGGATTCGAAAAACATTTAAAAAATATATTTACCCAAAAGCCTCCACCCATGTTTGAGGGGATAGGTAAAAGTTTCAGAAAGATCCTATGGTTAGATTCTGAGAAATCCGATTTGTGGATAAAACACAAAAAATAAGAACTATATCTGCTAAGCAGATATTAAAGCTTTCATAATCACAGTCAGTTTCTGTCACATGTCATAGGTGATATGAATAATCTGAACAAGAAAAAAATCACTATAATCAGTCAAAATTTGGTGAAGTTAATTAGATCTTTCAGTCGTTAACAAGAAAATAGTCATCGACCTGCATTCCACCAGCTATCCTTATAAATGCAGGAAATTATCAAACAAGTAATTGTGTCGTGGGATTATCTTTTGGCAAATTATGTAACCCTATATTGCATGGTTATAACCATGAAATTGGCTTTAATGCGTACCATATGATACATTTCATATTCATCGTCACGTGTCATCGATTATATCAAGTATCTTAAATAAAACTAGATCTGCTACTGTCCCATGCAGATATGAAAGCTACCATATTCATCGTCACGTGTACCTTAAAGAAAATAACAATTTTTTTTATTAAAATTGGTCAAAAATTAATACCCGATTATGGATTTTCAAGGATATTCGATAGTTACTGCCAGAAATATTACCCTGGATTTCAAGGTTCTTTTAAGAGATCAAGGGAAATATGTATACGAAAATTATATTAACTTTGACAGTGATTAAAACGCTTATTCGTCCCGTGACCTTAAACACCGTGCATAAATTTAAAGTCAAACGGATAATAACTTTAGTCGCTAGAGCGTTCACATTGTAAACAAGATGGCCACCGAAAGGTTGCAGTGTGTCTTGATCTACATTGTTTTCTAATTTGTACTAGGATTAAATAGTTATGTTTGGATACTTTTAGGATATCTTCCTCATAAAGTTATAAAGATTGGATTGGTAGAAAAACTTTACCTGGAAATGTTTTATTTTGGATGTATTTGGACAATTTGTTTATATTTTACATGTTTTAATTTGAAAAGAGAACGATTACTCATGATGATCACATACAGCAGAGATGAACTTTTCTCACTTAACCTGACAATAACAACAGATTATGTGAGTGATTTGTTGAATTTGTATCCTGAGTTAAAAGTTGACTTGAAAAATGTGTCTACTGAGATAAGAACAGTTCAAGTGTTGATTACAACCAAACCAAGAAAACCTCGTAAGAACAGAGGTATTAATCTGAGCAACATTCAAGAACTACACCAAGTTGAATTGAATCCAAGATTAACCCAAAAAATTTAGTGTCAATTAAAAGAATTTCCAAATACAGTGAGCCACGGAATATTCGTTTTGGATTATGGAACGCTCGGTCAATATGCAATAAAGTAGCCACTGTTTGCGCAGCAATTTTGGAAGATAGCAAGGATTTTTTTATAGTGTCAGAAACATGGCTGTCGGATGTGAAAGACAAATGTATATCCAGTGAATTTCTTTCCTCTCTCTCTGGATATAACTTTCATAGTTGTTCACGGAATAGTCGTAAAGGAGGTGGTGTGGCAGCGTTTACCATCAACAGTCTCGATACAAAGGTAAATACAACTAAACACCGTAGATCATTTGAATGCCTTGACTTGTCCATTACGACGAGAAATTGTTCCCAAAGATTAATAATTGTCTATAGACCACCGTATTCCAAAAAGAACAAATGCACATCAAGCCTGTTCTTTGAAGAATTTTCAGAGCTCCTAGAAAGCCTTATCACAGCTGAAGGACGTCTTTGCATTTGTGGAGACCCTAATTTTCATGTTGAAGACAGCAACGACAAAGATGCTCAGAAACTACTTGAACTGATTGACTGTATGGGACTGGGACAACACGTTAATTTTGCAACTCATTTGAAGGGACATACATTAAACCTAGTAATAAGTCGTGCCTCGGATCCCAGTCCAATTGACATTTCTGTGGACAATACGCTACCATCTGACCACAGCCTTATCAAATTTTCCATGGACCTAACAGCACCACCGCACAAACGGGTGACTAGAATTTCCAGAAAAATAAAGTCCCTAGACATTGACACTTTAAAGCATTACTGGTCAGAGAACCCTATTTCAACGTTTGAAAACATAGATACCAACCAGCAAGCCAGCCTTTACTGTTCTTATCATAGAAATATGCTTGATACACTTGCACCTGAGCGTAAGGTAAATTTCACGGACAAACCTCGCGCCCCATGGTTTGAAGATGACCATCGCATAAAATGCAAAGAGCTTCGCCAATCCGAACGCAAATGGACAGCAACACATTTGAAAGTTCACAGACAGATCTTTCTTGATACACGAGCCCAATACAACCAACAACTGGACACAGCGAGAACTAATTATCATCAAAATCGAATATTACAAGCTAACAACAGTAAGAAATTATTCGCATTAGTGGATGAAATTACGGGTGATAAAAATCAGATGATGTCAATTTTACCGAAACATGACGACCCTACGGAATTAGCCAATAACTTTGTTTATTTCTTTGAAAATAAGGTTTCAAAAATTAGAGAACGTTTCAATGTTCCAAATAGTGATGTCATAAATGTAACTAACAATCAAGATAACTCTTTAACGGAATTCGACAGTGTAAGTGAAGAATCAATAATGAAACTTTTGCAAACCATGAAATCAAAATCTTGTGAACTTGACCCCATTCGAACCTGGCTCTTAAAATTGTGTATTGACTTCCTTATTCCCTGTGTGACCTCTCTTGTTAATTCATCTCTTCAGTCTGGTATTTTCCCAGATATTTTTAAATCTGCGATAGTTGGTCCACTTCTGAAGAAATCGGGTCTCGACCCTAACCAACTATCTAATTACAGGTTCGAGACCTGTATCGAACATTCATTTTATGAGTAAGGTTATAGAAAAACTTGTGTTCTAAGTTTCAGTCAGCGTACAAAGAATTTCACAGCGTAGAAACGGCATGTTAATGTCATGACGTTATTCCCCAAGTTTCGTCGTCGTAAACGCAGTCACGGACATCGTCGCTACACATCACCTAAGCTCAGCACTATATCATTGGATGCCCTTTTAGAAATTATCCAGGAACCACTAGGGCCACATCATATCCGTACTAAATTATATTCTATTCCACTTACTATTTTGAAATTACTAAAAGCTGAATGTTTGGATTCAAATTGTACTGACCCTGCATCCACTGAATACAGGGTTGTATCAATTGTTCTTGACATTGCCCACCGTCGTCTGGACATTGCAACTGAGTCTGATGCGTCACACACCACAAATAGTTCATTTCTAAAATTGAAATTTGCTAATAAAGGCA
The DNA here is from genome assembly GCA_917208275.1 of Patella pellucida. Taxonomy (NCBI): domain Eukaryota; kingdom Metazoa; phylum Mollusca; class Gastropoda; family Patellidae; genus Patella; species Patella pellucida. The sequence goes on along the minus strand of OU795041.1, from coordinate 31,857,410 downwards.
TTGATGCTATCGGATTAAGCCAAATACTACACCATAAGCAAGTCACAGCACACATCCCTCCTTACTTCAAAACTGTTACTGTTCCTAGGATTTCTTATACTTATACTAAACCCATTGCATCCAAAATATTTAACTACAGAAACGCATTATCTGACATCAATGCACAAGACTTATACAATAACCCTCTACCATGTTCTTGTTCTACGTCGTCCTTCCTTTACCCGCCAGCTGGACATGTGGTCACTGGTGATTTGAACATAGTCCAGAATAATAAGCTACGTGAAATTTTGTCCAAAGGACCCAAATACCGGGAACCGCAACCATTTTCATGGGATCAAAATTTCAAACTTATTATGGATGCCGTAGAGGACTACGCTAGATCATGGGCTAAGAGGGAAGATGTTATCTCGGATACTCTCTCTGATTGGACTAAGTCTATCAGTCGTTTACTTAAACGAAGAATATACATGCAACGTTTGTCAGTTGACACTAGGCCTAAGTCTATTTTCAATGATGTTAGCATTGTTGAAAATCTGAATACCTTGCATGACAATTATGTCATTGTGCCAGCTGACAAAGCGTCCAATAACATAGTGTTTATTTGTAAACGACATTATTTTGACTGTCTGTTCAAAGAACTTAATTTCGGGAAACCAATCGACAGTGCTACATATAAACGATCTACTTTTAGTAAGGATGAAATTATATCCAATCACAAATCTGTTCTTACTTCATTTGGTACTCCATGTGGAAATACCTATACAGATTTGCCCTTGTTGTATTGGATACCTAAATTACATAAAAATCCTTACAAGCAGCGTTTTATAGCAGGTTCATCCCGTTGTTCCACAAAACCACTTTCAAAGGTATTGACATCTATACTAACAGCTTTTAAAGAGGGTATTCAAAAATACTGTGACAAAGTATACTCTCGAAGTGGTATAAATCAAATGTGGATATTAAAAAATTCCAAAGAATTACTTGATGGTCTGCAATCTAGATCCCTTGCTTCAGTCTCATCTATTCAAACGTTTGACTTTTGTACTTTGTACACTAAAATTCCCCATAGTAAATTAAAAGCCCGATTGAAAGACATTATTCACAGTGTCTTTTCGTCTAAATCGGGTACTGCTCGATATCAATATTTAGTTGTAAATTATAATTCTACATATTTCGTTAAGTATCACAGTGATTCAAAAAACAAATACACAGCCATCAAGATAATTCAGATGTTGGATTTTTTAATTGATAACATCTTTGTTGAATTTGGAGGGGAAATATATCAGCAAGTGGTTGGCATCCCGATGGGCACCAACTGTGCACCTTTGCTTGCTGATCTGTTTCTCTATTCGTACGAAGCCGAGTACATGCAGATGCTCGTAAAAACAAACAAACGATCAGTCAGACTTTTTAATTTCACTTATCGATATATTGATGATGTTTTAGCCCTTAATAATCCTAAATTTAGTGATTATGTAGACTTCATATATCCTGATGAGCTCGAAATTAAAAATACCACTGACAGTGACAATTACGCTTCCTACTTGGATCTGCGTCTCGAATATGACAATTGCCATAAACTGAGTGTTAAATTGTACGATAAACGGGATGACTTTGACTTTCCGATTGTTAACTTTCCATTTATTAGTAGTAACATTCCAATATCACCAGCTTATGGAGTGTTTGTGTCTCAGCTAATTCGTTACACGAGAGCTTGTTCCTTTTATTCTGATTTTTTAAGTAGATCGAGGCATTTGTCATCTAAGCTTCTACTACAAGGATACTTGCGCACTAAACTTATTAAGGCCTTTAAAAAGTTTTATGGCCGTCATATTGATTTGATTGGTAAATATAACGTGTCTCTCTCGGCTATTATTCTAGATATTTTTAATTGACACGTATACTGTTACTATCACCCTGATAATGTCTACAACATCGTTAAGACAGTTCATCACGTGCATTTTGCATACTATAGTTCATTGGCCAATCACGCTATTTGACTGACATTTCGCCTAATAGATTGGATGCAGCTATGGCGGGTGTGGCGCCAGGCAGGGTAAGCTTACTCTTCCGGACACCTGTTACCACTGCTTGTCGTGTATTTTTGTACACGAGGAGCAGTCCATTTGCTGATTACACTATTTTGCTTGAATACACTATTTTGCCTATAACGTTTTAAGGACTTCGAATTCTGTCTTTTGATTTGGATTGTTCGTACTTGGTTTTTATTTTATTAGTACGAGTTTACATTTTAATTTCTATTGGGAAGGGGGAAGAGGTGGTTTTAGTTCTTTTAGATTTGTCAGCAGCTTTCGACACGATCTTTTTTTTTTTCTAAACAATATTTTATTGATTATTAGGATTAGGAAACAGGCAAAGCCTATATAATCCCTCTCCCTAAAATTTAAACATAAAACGTAATAAAACAAAGGAATCATGTACACTATTTACAATATAATATATAAATATAACTATATTTAATCAATCAGTCAATTGCACCTGCATTCAAAGTGGGCTAATAATATTATTATTTAAAATATATGGTACTTAAATGAAACCAATAATAATTATGTATACATACACATATATTTACGTACATATACATGTATATACAGATATACATTCACATATATATATATGCACACATACTAGTATATATAAATAAAACTAAATCTATTAAAATTTAAAAGCGTTTAGTAATTTCTATGAAATTATGGACTATTGAGAATATGGAGTAATTGATAGCATTAGAGAGTTCGGAAGATCCAGAAAGTAATAGTTTTATGTGTCTCTGCTGCGTTGGGAGAGTCTCAATTGTTATCCGTCGTTCATCCGAATACAAGGGGCAAACTAGTAGATAATGATAGCTGTCTTCGAATTGAAGTCCACAGTTACATGAAGGATTTTGATGAATATGTCTGAGAAATTTGTGACCGTTTAAATCGCTCATATGAAGGCGGAGTTTTGAATGGATTATTTGATGTTTTCTAGTGCCATGATAAAAATAGTTTGGAGGTAAAGTATCGGATTTAGAGAGATATGTTTTGAAAGAACTAAGGGAGGGTAAATGTTTCGACACGATCGATCATAATATTTTATTGTCACGTCTTAAATCCCGTTTTAATATTCTAATACTGTTTTAAATTGGTTAGAATCATATATGAAAGGTAGAAGCCAAAACGTATGCATAAATGGTAAATATTCAAATTCAATAGATCTTAAATATGGTATACCCCAAGAAAGTGTTTTAGGTCCAATTGTATTTACCCTATATTGCTCCCCACTAGAAGACATAATTATACGCCATGGCCTAGATCTCATGCTCTATGCAGATGACACGCAGTTATACCTCAGGTGCAAAAAAGTGGCAGGAAGCATATGTAGAATAGAGCAATGTATCACTGAAAAAAGGACGTGGATGATGGAGAACAAATTAGCTCCAAATGACAAAAAAACAGAGGTTCTACACTTTAATTTGAAACTTCCAAGAAAAGAAAACCTTAATATTATAGATACACTAATAGTTGGGGATTAACATGTTAATTCCTGAACAACTGATCGTAATTTAGGTTTTAATTTCGACTCTGTTTTATCTTTGCAAAATCATATTTTTATAGTTTGTAAATCTGTATCATACTCGTATAAGAAAGTTTTTAAATCGAAAATGCACTGAGTCACTAGTTCATGCTTTAATCACCTCTCGTCTCGACTTCTGTAACAGCCGTCTCTAAAATCTTAAGCCTAAGCACAGCACTTTGGATGCATGAACATGTCACTCCTATCTTACACGAACTCCATTGGCTTCCTATCTGTCAACGCATAAAATTCAAAATTCCCATGTTAACTTTTAAATGTCTCCACGACCAAGCACCTCTTTATATTTCAGAACTACTAACAACATGGGTTCCACAGAGATCGACTCGTCAGGCTACGTTTGAAGGGGGGGGGGAGTTAGACTAAACCCTACCAGAGTATACCGGGTGTGATTTCTATGGATCCCGTGTTTTCTCTTTTGCTGCACCGACTCTTTGGAATGACCTGCCAACTGACATTCACACAATAGACACTTTAACTTCTTTTAAAAGGGCCCTAAAGACCTTACTTTTTACAGAATATTACTCAATAATTTTTTAACTTTTAAATATTTTATTCAATGTTGTAAGTTTATTTATTTATAATGTTATTTATATGTCTTATCTTGTATATTTTTAACTTTTGAGTATTTTATTCTATGTTGTAACATTATTTATTTATAATGTTATTTGTATGTCTTATCTTTTATATTTTTGCTTTTTATTTATATCTTACTCTGTAAAGTCCATCGAGGTGTATATGTGATTGACTATAATCAATAAATTATTATTATTACAAGACTTTTAAAAGTGATCAAGGGCCATAACCCTTGCAGTAATTTTTTGATATCGCTGAAAATTATAAGGCTTCTTCGTCGTGTAAGCTTTAACATTGTGTATAAATTTTAAGTCAATCGGATATTAACTTTAGCCGCTAGAGCGTTGACAAGATTTTTCAAAGTGATCAAGGGGCATAACTCTAGCAGTAATTATCGGATATCAATGAAAATCGATGGGCCTCTTCGTCTCGTGGTCTTAAACACTGTTTATAAATTTAAAATCAATCGGATATTAACTTTAGCCGCAAGAGTGTTCACAATATTTTTGAGGAGATCAAGACCATAACTCTGGTAGTAATTACTGAAAAACAATGGACTTCTTCGTCTCGTGACCTTAAACACTGTGTTCAAAATTAAAGTCAATCGGATATTAACTTTAGCCGCTAGAACGTTCCCAATGTTTAAGAGATCAAGGGTAATAACTCTGGCAGTAACTATCGGATATCCTTATGAATCCATATACTTCTTTGTTTCATGACCTTAAACACTGTGCATAAATTAAAAGTCATTCGGGTATTTACTTTAGCCTCTAGAGAATTCACAAGAAATTGTGGACGACGAACGGGCGGACCGACGGCCGGCCGGTCGGGGGCGACGGCAATATACGACCATATTTCCATATGCTTCTTCGTCTCATGACCTTAAACAATGTGCATAAATTTAAAGTCAATCGGGTATTAACTTTAGCCTCTAGAGCGTTCACAAGAAATTGTTGACGACGAGCGGACGGACCAACGGACGGCTGGTCGGGGGCGACGGCAATATACGACCACATTTCCATGTGGGCGTATAATTTAAATATACGAAAATAATTATTATTATTATGAACTGCAGCGTTACGCACGAAGCGCCGAGTGTTGGAGTTCGTTTGGGTGTCTTGTTATTCGAGTCTAGAGTCAACAATTGCAAATGGCGCCGAACGGCAAAATTTTATCTCTCGTGGGAAGCTTAATGTCGGTAAAATGAATAGTTATTTCATGGCCTTAAACACTGTGCTAGACTCAATCGGGTATTTACTTTAGCCTCTAGATAGTTCACAAGAAATTGTGGATGACGAACGGGCGGACCGACGGCCGGCCGGTCGGGGGCGACGGCAATATACGACCACATTTCCATATGCTTCTTCGTCTCATGACCTTAAAGCTGAACTCCGGTTACAAAAATACAGAAATAATTCAATAAAAAAAGTTAACGCCCCCAAGCCGCCATACTTGTTGCCAACTTGTGAACAAGATGGTGGATAAGGAGGCGTATGACCTGGAGAGGTTAGCTGATCTCACTTCCAGTTCGTTTCTAGTCAGTCAGCTGTGTACATCAAGCTTTATTCTTATACACGCTTCACTGATTGCTCTATTTTCCCCAACAGTGAGTGACTCACTGACAGTATACCAACTTATCGAAGATTGAAAATTGTCTGATCAGGTAAGCCTATAATAATTATATGAACTGTGTCTAATGCAATATTATAGCCGCCTAAGCTTTACTCTAAAACAAAAAATGCAAAAGAGGACTTACTTCAAACTGGAATTTTCAACAAAAACAAATCACCTATTGTCTTCTGTATAATAATATATAAGGTCCATGATATTATTATTGCCACGTCTTCTTGTGAATATCTTACACATATATGTAAATTACCAATAATGTTATCGCAGTATAATGTCCAGTGTAATTATAACTAATATTGTGCAATAAACAGATAGTTTAGATTTTCAAATGTCATCATGTTAGATTGTATTTTACTCACGAAAAAGATCAAGGCCAAGGGACATAACTACATTTTTGGGGCGGCAAAAAAAACCTATGGTGACATGTGAAAATATAATCTAAACTATCTGGGTAAGTCATCTTTTGCATCTTTTGTTTTAGAGTAAAGCTTAGGCGGCTATAATATTGCATTAGACACAGTTCACATAATTATTATAGGCTTACCTGATCAGACAATTTTCAATCTTCGATAAGTTGGTATACTGTCTGTGAGTCACTCACTGTTGGGGGGAAAATAGAGCAATCAGTAAAGCGTGTATAAGAATAAAGCCGGAAGTACACAGCTGACTGACTAGAAACGAACTGGAAGTGAGATCAGCTAACCTCTCCAGGTCATACGCCTCCATATCCACCATCTTGTTTCACAAGTTTGCAACAAGTATGGCGGCTTTGGGGCGTTAATTTTTTTTTGTTGAATTATTTCGGTATTTTTGTTACCGGAGTTCAGCTTTAAACACTGTGTATAAATTTAAAGTCAATCGGGTATTAACTTTAGTCTCTAGAGCGTTCACAACAAATTGTGGACGACGAGGGGACAGACCGACGGACGGCCGGTCGGGGGCGACGGCAATATACAACCACATTTCCATGTGGGTGTATAATTAAAATATACGAAAATCATTATTATTATTATGAACTGCAGCGTTAGGCACAAAGCGCCGAGTGTTGGAGTTCATTTGAGTGTCTTTTTATTCGAGTCTAGAGTCAACAATTGCAAATGGCGCCGAACGGCAAAATTTTATCTCTAGTGGGAAGCTTAAGGTCGGTAAAATGAATAGTTATTGGTCGATTTAGCGAGGTCATTGCTAGCCTATCTCCTATCTCCCTGATAATTTCAAGTCTCTATGACTTTCGTTACTGTAATGGAACCGATTTTTCACCATTGTTCATTAAAATTCAAAATGGCGTCCAGCAGTTGACCTAAATCAAAATTCGATTCCCGAAAGTTTTTCGGCTTTCCTGAAAGGATTCGGAAAATATAATTGCCTTGTCTGTAAGTAAAATATCGACAAAGCCTTATCGATTTTCACATTTCAAGATGGTTGCACTTCCGGTTTGGGCTACAAACTCAATTTTTTGTGTACGAATCCGTAGTATCGTAGCTATTACAAAAAACAATTTCAAGGCAATTTGACCTATATTTCGTCGATTTTTGTTGAAAATTTTGATCCTTCATTTCTCGAAGAGGAGATAATATAGAAAATTTATAATGCTATTTTTCAAGTCGTGTCGATAAGATCTTCTTACATACTTAATTTCGTGAAAATCGTGCAACTATAAAAGAAGTTGTCAAGTTGGTCTCAACTTCTGGTTTCGAAATAACATCAAAATTGCAGCTTTGAAGTAAATGTTTCAAGGTATTCAAAGAAAAAGGAATTAATAAAATAGGTCAAAAAGTCAAAAAGTTACAACAATGTAGGACAAATGCATTCGACTTGTTCTTGACCTAAATCAAAATTATATTCCCGGCAGTTTTTCGGCTTTCCTAAAAGGATTCGAAAAATATAATTGCTTTCTCTGTAAGTAAAATATCAACAAAGGAATATCGATTTTCACATTTCAAGATGGTTGCACTTCCGGTTTGGCTACAAACTCAATTGTTTGTGTACGAATCAGTAGAGTCGTAACTAGTAAAAATAAATATTCAGGGCAATCTGACTTATATTTCATCGATTTTTTTCAAAACTTTGATCCCTAATATCAGCAAGGGGAGATAATTTAGAAAAAATTTTAAAGTCATTTTTAAATTCGCATGAGTGAGGTCTAGTTAAATACTAAATTTCATAAAAATCATGCAACTATTAAAGAAGTTGTCATTTTGATTTTAACTTCCGGTTCAAAATCACAGCGACGAATTTTCGAAATTCCGAAATTGCAGATTTGAAGTAAACGAGTCAAGGTACACAAAGAAAAACAATTAGTGAAATAGATCAAATAGTCACAAAGTTACAGCTAAGTAGGTCAAATGCATTTGTTCGTAAATTTCGGTGATTTCGCATTCGAAATAGGTTTTAAAAATACATTTACCCAACAGCCACCATCCATTTTTGGGGGAGTAGGTAAAAGTTTCAGAAAGATCCTATGGATAGATTCTGAGAAATCCGATTTGTGGATAAAACACAAAAAAATTAATAAGAATAATAATCTTAACAGATATAATAAGCTTTCATATGAAATATGAAAGCTTACTAACAAGACAAAAAATATTAAAATTGGTCAAAAACTCGCGAAGTTACAGGTCTAAAAATACTTGAACAAATGCAGATGTCAACTCACGGTACCAAGGTACTAACGTGAAGAGTTCCTCACAGGAATTCGTTACTCATGGTACCTTTGGTTCCAGCGTAGCGCATTCGCGAAGTAAAAACCAGCAAATTCATGACGCACGGTAAGTGCCACGAACAAACGACTTGAATAAATGCAGATATCGCCTTAAAAATTTCAGGGTACCTAGGTACTAACGTGAAAAGTTCCTCGCCGGAATTTGGTACTCATGGTACCTTTGGTTCCAGCGTAACGCATGCGCGAAGTCAAAACAAGCTAACTCGAAAACAACCTTGTCGGCACGGAAAACATCTAAGGGGTAATTCGAATTTTTCAAATATTCAAATGCCAAACATTCGACCATGAGCCAGGCTATCCTGTAATGTATTATTTTCGTAAATAGAAGATAGATTCTCTAAGCCACGACCAATTGTATATGTTTTCAAGCCCATGAATGTGGATTTTTCACTATTGTTCATTTTCAATTCAAAATGGCGCCAATCAGTTGACCTAAATCAAAATACTATTCCCGAAAGTTTTTCGTCTTTCCTAAAAGGATTCGGAAAATATTATTTCCTTGTCTGTAAGTAAAATATTAACAAGGCATTATCGATTTTCACATTTCAAGATGGCCGCACTTCCGGTTTGGACTACAAACTCAATTTTTTGTGTACGAATCAGTAGTGTCGTACCCAGTAAAGGGAAAAAAATCAAGACAAACTGACCTATATTTCGCCGATTTTTTGAAAACTTTCATCCTCAATTTCAACAAGGAGAGATAATTTAGAACAATTTCTAATGCTATTTTTCAAGTCGTATCGATAAGATCCACTAACATACTTTATTTCATAAAAATCGTGCAACTATTAACGAAGTTGTCATTTTGTTTTTAATTTCCGGTTCGAAATCACAGGTGAAAATTTTCGAAATACGAAAATCCGAAATTGCAGATTTGAAGTAAATGATTCAAAGAACTCAAAGATTTTTGTTTTATTAAAATAGGTCAAATAGTCAAAAAGTTACAGTTAAGTAGATCAAATGCATTTGTTCGTAAATTTCGGATGTGTTAAACCTTTTGAAAATATATGCCTATTCTAAAGCCAGGATGGGTGGGTAGGTAAAAGTTTCAGAAAGAATCCACGGTTAGATTCTGAGATATAAGATTTGCAGGAAAACACACACAAAAATAATAATAAAATAACTAGATCTGCTACTTTCCCATGCAGATATGAAAGCTTTCATATTCATCGTCACGTGTATCTTAAAGAAAATAACAAAAACCAAAAAAATATTAAAATTGTTCAAAAATTGATACCCGACTGACTTTAAATTTATGCACAGTGCATGATCTCAAGGTTTTTTGAAGAGATCAAGGGTAATAAGTATACGAAAATTATATTAACTTTGACAGTAATTAAAAGGCTTTTTCGTCTCGTTACCTTAAACACCGTGCATAAATTTAAAGTCAAACATTGGAGCGGGTTGTTGCTGCACAGTTAACATCGTATGTCAGCGACAATAACTTAATGGAATAATTTCAAAGTGCGTACAGACAGTTTCATAGCACCGAAACGACACTTGTGCGTGTTCACAATGATATAAATCTGTGTCTTGACAATCGTGAATGTGTTCTTTTGATCCTTCTCGACCTCTCAGGTGCATTCGATTCTGTAGACCACAATATTCTACTCAAACGATTGGATCTGGAATTTGGCATAACCGGCAATGCATTGAAACTTTTAGAATCTTACATCACTGATAGGAAACAGAGTGTTTCTGTGAATGGCATAACATCGTCACAAAGATCCCTGACATATGGTGTTCTCAAAGGTTCCGGCCTCGGTCCTCTGCTATTTAGTTTCTACACTAAACCACTGGGTGGTATCGTTAGAAAATATGGTCTATCATTCCACTTATATGCGGATGATACCCAACTATATATTTCATTTGGGGATCACGGTGGCTAAGTGGATAAGGCGTTGGTTCGCTAGCCTGGAGGTCGAGTGTTCGATCCCTGCATTGGCCGAGAAAGTTCATCTCGATTTTCCGACGTGATTTTCCCTTGTCAGTGATACAGAAGGAGGGCCTGACAAGGACAGCTGCATAGTCGTTCGGATGGGACGAAAAACCGAGGCCCTGTGTACACATTGGGGTGCACGTTAAAGATCCCTTGGCAGTTGGAATTCGATATAAGAGTAGGCCGTAGCGCCGCTGCCCGGGCAAAATTTCCCTCATAGCACACTGTATGGCGTATGCCCGTCTTCAATTAGCTCAGGTTAAGTGCATACCAGTAGGACGTTAAACCCCATGTCATTCATTCATTATATTTCATTTAAACCTGTAAATAATGACATTGATACAACGCAGTTGAAGTTAGAGAAATGTATTTTAGAAATTAAATCCTGGATGACAGATAACTTTTTAAAACTTAATGACGAAAAAACTGAATTTATAGTTATCGGTTCAAAAACTAATTTACCTATTTGTAAAAATCTATCTATCAATGTTGATAGCAGTTCAATCAATTCTGTAGATACAGTTAGAAATATAGGTGCAATATTTGATTCTAATTTATGTCTTTGGAAAGTCATGTCAACAATATTTGCAAATTAGGTTATCTAAATCTTCGTAATATTAGTAAAATCAGGAAATATATAACCACAGATGCTAATAGAACACTAATCAGTTGCCTTGTCATTTCTGGTCTTGATAATTTTAATTCGCTTTTATATAGTTTGCCTTTAAAACACATTAGTAAACTTTAAAAACTTCAAAATTGTGCTGCTAGAATGATAACAAGAACCTTCTTTTAACGATCACATTACTCCTATTCTTTTTAATTTGCACTGGTTGCCTGTCCATCTCAGAATTTAGTATAAGATTTTACTATTAACTTTTAAATGTATCCATAATCTAGCGCCATTATATCTCTCTAGTCTTTTACGATTTTATACCCCATGTAGAAACTTACGGTGTGCAGCTGATTTATATCTTTTAGTCGAAAAAGATGCCAATATGGTGTCATATGGAGAAAAGGCTTTTTCAGTGGCTTCTCCTTAGTTGTGGAAACGCAGTCATGGACATCGTCGCTACACACGACGTAAGCTCAGCACTATTTCACTTGATGCCCTTTTGGAAATAATTCAAGAACCACTGGGGCCACACCATATCCGTACTAAATTATATTTGATTCCACTTACTATTTTGAAATTGCTTAAATCCGAATGTTTGGATTCGAATTGTACTGATCCTGCATCCACTGAATACAGAGTTGTATCATTTGTTCTCGACATTGCTCACCGTCGTTTCTGTAACTGAAATTTGCTATCGGGTTAAGCCAAATATTACACAATAAGCATGTCACAGCACACATCCCTCCTTATTTTAAAACTGTTGCTGTTCCTAGGATTTCTTATACGTATACTAAACCCATTGCACCCAAAATATTTAATTACAGAAACGCATTATCTAACATCAATGCAAAGGAATTATATGATAACCCTCTACCCTGTTCTTGCTCTACGTCGTCCTTCATTTACCAACCAGCTGGACATGTAGTCACTGGTGATTTGAATATAGTCCAGAATAATAAGTTACGTGAGATTTTGTCCAAAGGGCCCAAATACCGGGAACCGCAACTATTTTCATGGTATCAAAATTTCAAACTTATTATGGATGCCGTAGAGGACTACGCTAGATCATGGGCCAAGAGGGAAGATGTTATCTCTGATACTCTCTCAGATTGGACTAAGTCTATTAGTCGTTTACTTAAACGCAGAATTTATATGCAACGTTTGTTAGTTGACAATAGGCCTCAATCTATTTTCAATGATGTTCGCATTGTTGAAAATGCCTTACATGACAAGTATGTTATTGTACCAGCTGACAAAGTGGCCAATAACCCAGTGTTTCTATGTAAACGGTATTATTATGACTGTCTGTTCAAAGAATTTAATTCCGGGAAACCAATTGACAGTGCTACCTACGTATAAGCGCTCTACTCTCAGTAAGGATGAAATTTTATCCAATCACAGATCTGTACTCACTTCATTTGGTACGCCATGTTGTGATACCTATACAGATCTGCCTCTGCTATATTAGATACCTAAACTACATAAAAATCCCTACAAGCAAAGTTTTATAGCAGGTTCATCCCGTTGTTCCACAAAACCACTTTCAAAAGTATTAACATCTATATTTACGGCAGTGAAAGAGGGTATTCAAAAATATCCCTATGGGTACCAACTCTGCACATTTGCTTGCTGATTTGTTTCTCTATTCATACCAGGCCGAGTACATGCAGGCACTCGTAAAATCAAATAAACGATTAGTTAGACATTTTAATTTCACTTATCGATATATCGATGATGTTCTATCACTGAATAATTCAAAATTCAGTGATTATATAGAGTTCAATTAAAAACACTACTGACATTGACATTCACGCTTCCTACTTGGATCTGCGTCTCGATTTTGACAATTGCCATAAACTAAGTGTTAAACTGTAAAATAAACGTGATGACCTTGACTTTCCGATTGTTAACTTTCCATTTATTGATAGTAACATTCCAATTTCACCAGCTTGTGGAGTGTTTGTGTCTCGGCTAATTCGTTACGCGAGAGCTTGTCCATTATATTCTGATTTTTTAAGTAGATCGAGGCATTTGTAATCTAACTTCAACTACAGGGAAATTTGCAAACTAAACTTATTAAAACCTTTAAAAAGTTTTATGGCCGTCATATTGACTTGATTGTTAAATATAACATGTCTCTTTCGACTATTATTCTAGTAAATTTTATTAATGGGTACACTATATCCCTGATTACTACAGGGAGGATATTCTCAAGATTATACTATTATAGATTGTCGCTACACTTACGAGTTTGATGGCGGTCATATTCAAGGAGTTTGAATATATTTACAGACGAAGTAATTCGATCTTTCTTGGAGAACCATACAACGAATTTCACATGCAAACGTCAAGTTTTAGTCTTCCATTGTGAATTTTCATCTAAACGAGGTCCCAAATTGTAAGTTACTACACAAGTTATTCTTTTCAAACACACATAGAATTTCTGAGAAAAATGACAAAAGTAGGACTTTGTAAATCTTCCATTATTTCATGTGTTTTCTCACTTTCTATTTCAGAATGAGATTGCTCAGAAGTCTAGATCGTAAAGAAAACAGCCATCGTTACCCAGAGTTGTATTATCCATAAATTTATCTTTTAGACAGAGGTTATAAGGCTTTCTATGAATGTAACAAGGTATGTACATTAAATAAACTATAAACTAAATAAAGTAATAACAAGTGGACTAATATATAGAAGTCTTTATGAATAATTCAAATTTCATGCTGATCATTTGTTGGGGTATTTGGTTGTTATCTGATACTAAAAAATCTGGGCTTTTTTGTCCCATTCGGAAAACTGTTTTTTTTTATTCCATTTACAATTCGTGTATATCTCCGAAACTATAACAGATAGAGTTCTGTTTACTATTTTTTCATGTTTTAAACAGTAAGTAATTACAATTGTTAAAGTTGCGAAGAGACGGGAAGTGGTGTAAATCTTTAACGTGCACAAATGGGGCCGAACGGAAATTTTTTATCTCTCGTGGGAAGCTTTAGGTCGGTAAAATGAATAGTTTTTGGTAGATTTAGCTGAAATTCTGTGTGCGGTCATTGCTAGCCCATCTCCTATCCCACTGAAAATTTCAAGTTTCAACGACCTGCGTTACTGAAATAGAACCGATTTTTCACTATTGTTCATTTTCAATTCAAAATGGCGTCCAGCAGTTGACCTAAATCAAAATTTTATTCCTGGAAGTTTTTCGGCTTTCCTAGAAGGATTCGGAAAATATAATTGCCGTGTCTGTAAGTAAAATATCAACAAAGCCTTATCGATTTGCACATTTCAAGATGGTTGCACTTCCGGTTTGGGTTACAAAATCAATTTTTTGTGTACAAATCAGTAGTGTCGTAGCTAGTATAAAAAACAATTTCAAGGTAATTTGACTTATATTTCGTCGATTTTTTTAAAAATGTTGATCCTTAATTTCTCAAAGGGGAGATAATTTAGAAAATTTCTAATGATATTTTTCAAGTCGTATCGATAAGATCTACTCACATACTTAATTTCGTGAAAATCGTGCAACTATTAAAGAAGTTGTCAAGTTGGTCTCAACTTCTTGTATCGAAATAACATCGACGAATTTTCGAAATTCGAAAATCCGAAATTGCAAATTTGAAGTAAATGTTTCAAGGTATTCAAAGAATTCTTTTTTAATTTAATAGGTCAGAAAGCCACATAGTTACGGTAATATAGCAGTAATCAATGATAATGATAATGATTTATTCTTAATATAGCGTTTTACATTCATTATCACAAAACGCTTTCCAAATAATACATAAATCACATGATACAAAATATATACAGAAAGATAACTTAAGAAACATATAGGCCTAAAAATATTGTTTGGTAGCTTAAAAATAGTGAATATTAAAAAGGTGAGTTTTGAGTGTTGTTTTAAATACATTGAAGTCACAGATAGCCCTCGTCGCAGTTGGCAATTCATTCCACAATTTGGGTGCATAAACAGAAAAAGCCCTATCACCATATGCTTTATTGGGTATTGGTCGAACCATCTGATGGTCAAGTTTCACACCACTACAGCTTTTTGTTCGAATCGTCTGATTCGATACCTTAATCAAGTCACTAAGGTAGAGGGACGCTGACACACTATGGCGTATTAATTTAAAAACAATGCATAATATTTTAAATAAAACTCGCATCTCGACTGGTAGCCAATGGAGTTCCCGAAGAACAGGTGCCATATCTAGATGACGACTCATCTTCCTTCTATCGACCAGTCGAGCTTCTGCAATTTGGCATACTGATAATCCGAAAAATAAACTGTTACAGTAGTCAAGTCTGGAAGTAATAAATGCATGTATCAGTTTCTCCGTTTGGCTTTGATCCAAACGGTTTCTAGTTTTTCCTATTCGTCATAGCGAGTGAGCAGCAGCTCTGCATATACTATTTATATGTGTGTTCATGGTTCCAGTTGAATCCAACATCACACCCAGATCGCGAACTGAGTTTGAAGCAGATACCTTGACATTCCCAATCCTTACATCAGTCACAACTGCTCGAATATTGACATCCTTAAAGCGTGATATCGATGAAAATCAATGGGCATCTTCGTCTCGTGGCCTTAAACACTGTTTATAAATTTAAAGTCAATCGGATATTAACTTTAGCCGCAAGAGCGTTCACAAGATTATTTTTTGAGGTGATCAAGGGCCATAACACTGGTAGTAACTACTTAAAATCAATGGGCTTCTTCGTCTCGTGACCTTAAATACTGTGTTTAAATTTAAAGTCAATCGGATATTAACTTTAGCCGCTAGAGCGTTCACAAGGTGTTTTTTTTTTAAAGAGATCCATGGTAAAAACTCTGGTAGTAACTATCGGATATCCTTGAAAATCCATATGCTTCTTTGTTTCATGACCTTAAACACTGTGCATAAATTTAAAGTCATTTAGGTATTTACTTTAGCCTCTAGAGAGTTCACAAGAATTTGTGTACGACGAACGGGCGGATCGACGGACGGCCGGTCGGGGGCGACGGCAATATACGACCACATTTTCATATGCTTCTTCGACTCATGACCTTAAACACTGTGCATAAATTTAAAGTCAATCGGGTATTAACTTTAGCCTCTAGAGCGCTCACAAGAAATTGTGGACGACGAACGGACGACCGGTCGGGGGCGACGGCAATATACGACCACATTTCCATGTGGGCGTATAATTAAAATATACGAAAATCATTATTATTATTATGAACTGTAGCGTTAGGCACGAAGCGCCGAGTGTTAGAGTTCGTTTGAGTGTCTTGTTATTCGAGTCTAAGGTCTAACAATTGCAAATGGCGCCGAACGGCAAAATTTTATCTCTCGTGGGAAGCTTTATGTCGGTAAAATGAATAGTTTTTGGTTGATTTAGCTGAAATTCTGTGTGTGGTCATTGCTAGCCCATCTCCTATCCCGCTGAAAATTTCAAGTTTCAACGACCTGCGTTACTGAAATAGAACCGATTTTTCACTATCGTTCATTTTCAATTCAAAATGGCGTCCAGCAGTTGATCTAAATCAAAATTCTATTCCTGAAAGTTTTTCGGCTTTCCTAAAAGGATTCGGAAAATATAATTGCCTTGTCTGTAAGTAAAATATCAACAAAGCCTTATCGATTTGCACATTTCAAGATTGTTGCACTTCCGGTTTGGGTTACAAACTCAATTTTTTGTGTACAAATCAGTAGTGTCGTAGTTAGTATAAAAACATTTTCAAGGTAATTTGACTTATATTTCGTCGATTTTTTAAAACAATTTGATCCTTAATTTCTCAAAGGGGAGATAATTTAGAAAATTTCTAATGATATTTTTCAAGTCGTATCGATAAGATCTACTCACATACTTAATTTCGTGAAAATCGTGCAACTATTAAAGAAGTTTTCAAGTTGGTCTCAACTTCTGGTTTCGAAATAACATCGACGAATTTTCGAAATTCGAAAATCCGAAATTGCAAATTTGAAGTAAATGTTTCAAGGTATTCAAAGAATTCTTTTTTAATTAAATAGGTCAGAAAGCCACATAGTTACAGTAATATATGTCAAATGCATTCAACTTGTTCTCATTTTCAATTCAAAGTGGCGTCCATTCTATTCCCGGCAGTCTTTCGGCTTTCCTAAAAGGATCCGAAAAATATAATTGCCTTGCCTGTAAGTAAAATATCAACAAAGGAGTATCGATTTTCACATTTCAAGATTGTGGGGTGTACCTTTCGGTTCGTGCTACAAACTCAATGTTTTGTGTACGAATCAGTAGTGTCGTAGCTAGTAAAGAAAAAAAATTCAAGGATATCTGACCTATATTTCGTCGATTTTTTTGAAAAAACTTTGATTCATAATATCACCAAGGGCAGATAATATAGAAAAAAATTTAAAGTCGCATGAGTGATATCTACCTAAATACTAAATTTCATAAAAAATCGTGCAACTATTAAAAAAGTTGTCATTTTGATTTTAACTTCCGGTTCGAAATCACAGCGACGAATTTTCGAAATTCGAAAATCAGAAATTGCAGATTTCAAGTAAACGAGTCAAGGTACACAAAGAAAGAGAAATTAGTAAAAAAGATCAAATAGTCACAAAGTTACAGCTAAGTAGATTAAATGCATTTGTTCGTAAATTTTGGTGATTTCGGATTCTAAAAACGTTTCGAAAATATGCCTATTCCAAAGCCACCACCCATTCTTTGGGGGGGGGGGGGGTAGGTCAAAGTTTCAGAAAGATCCCACGGTTAGGTTCTGAGATATAAGATTTGCAGGAAAATCACAAAAAACTAGACCGCAAGCAGCACTGAATCAGCTTTCGGGAATCAGACAGGAAGTATGTCATAAAGAAGCCAATTCATCGAGCTAGAAAACGGTACTTTAAATGTTTTGATTCAGTGGCACCCGGCTGGGAAATATCGATTTTTGCAAGGGTACCAATTTTCTTTACTTTTTAAAAAAAAAAATTTAGTTTTTTTTTTCCAAATATCTGATATTTTTTCGACTACTTCTTGATTTTGGATTATTGTCGGGATAGTTTTAACAAGTTGATTGGATAGATATCTTTATGTACCAGAAGTGTCAGAAATATCTTTTCAGTAGTTGTTTGTAAAAAAGATAAGTAAAAGAACATTTCCAATAATTTAACGATTTTTAAAACATTTTTTAAAGATTAACCCTTCCTTAGCGCAAAAATTTCCCCTGAGGTAGCGCACTATTTTCAGGCAAAAAGTGCCAAATACTGCATGTACTTTTAAAATTTGTCTGGCTAAGTAACTAATAAACATAGAACTTTGAAATTTTCAAGGACTACTTATCACTATCTCAGGTTGTTCTTGGCAAGTTTTGACTTACTTTTACCAAGTTGCCATGGTAACAAGGTAATCCAAGATGGCCGCCACTTTTTGAAAAAATCATATTTTCAAGAGAAATCAAGTGCTGTAGGGTATAAAATCAATATGTAAACATTGCCACTTGTATAGAATCTCAGGCCTAACATGTTTCCAATAGTTTTCCATCATAAAAGAGGGATGACATTCAAAATTGAAAAAATAATGGTGTGATAACTAAAAGACAGATTTTTCGAGAATTTTTTTTTTCGCACAAAGACTTACAAAACAACATTTATTTTGTCATCAACAAACTTCTAATTTATTTTTTTAAACAAAATATTACTATGTCATTGTGAAGAAACAGAAATATAAAAATAACTTTGATAAAAGTCAAGTATTTGCCATGGCAACAATCTCAATGGCTCAGATATGTCATATTCCGACTAGAAAGTTCTATCACGTTTTTGATTAGAAAGTCACTCAAATAATTATACTGTTATAAACAGCTACATTATTATCTCTGTCCACCAGAGAAAGTTTTGCGCAAGGTTGCTTGCTTTTCCTTAGGCTGAGAATATTTAACCTTCTTATGGTAACGCTCCATGCACTCGGGGTGAACATGTGGCCTGTCTGTGCAATTTCCGCAAACATAACGGGTTTCATTTCGGAATGTTGCGCCCAACGACCTGTCACTGCACACTTTGCACTCTCTTGGTTTATCAACCTTAGTGGAGTAGTGAGGAGTACCATCTAATCTCTGTTCTGGATGGACAACAGCTAGTATTGCCCGTGCTTTTGGTAGTGGTGGGACGAGGGATGCAATCAATTTCAAACGGAATTTTTTTGTAGTCATTACATCATTTTCGCCACGTTCCTTTTTATCCAGGCTGTACAAAATATATGAATTTACTATTGTTGACTCCAAAATATTAAATAGTAATTTCCTCCACCATTTGTAGGATGATCTCTCAAAATTATAATAAAGAGACAGCTGATCTCCTATATCAACTCCTCCCATGTACTGATTATAATCAGTTACACACTTTGGTTTCACCTTGTCGGGCTCACCCGCCCTCTTGGCTGCCACGTTTACTTTCTCTGTCGAGTTGTGGGCATTTGTAATCATGGTAACTGGTCTTTTATCTTTCCATTGAAGGACCAGTATGTCATCTTTACGAAATGACCGGATGTCCCCCTTTTTCATCGTCTTCGATTGTTTCACCAGACTATGGAAACCAGTGCGGTTGGTGTTCAAAGTGCCTGTGAAATTAAAATCCAGCTCAAGCAGTTTCTCAGCAAGGGGTAAACTCCAATAGTAGCGATCAGCAAAGAGCCAGTGTCCTTTGTGTGCTACCTGGTTCACAAGATCTAAAACATGCTGAGCGGACTTCGACAGTTCATTGTTTCTGTCGGCATCATCATCTGGTTTACCAACATACAAGTTGGTCTGGTATTTGTAGCTGGTTCTACTATCAGACATTACAAACAGTTTCATACCCCACTTCGTAGGCTTCATCGGGTTGTATTGACGAAAGCTTATGCGGCCTTTGAATAGAACCATTGATTCGTCAACACTTATGTGCTCGCCAAGCTCATATAGATCATGAGATCGCTGGTTAAAATGATCCAACAACCATTGGATCTTATACCCCTTAGATGGTAAATTAATTCCAGGAGCCAGATAATCTGCCACATGGAGATTCCAAAATAGTAGTACAAATTTGTCACGAGCCATGACTTGGTGAAAAAATGGTATATTTACAGCATATTCTTTGGAGAAATAGTCCCAAATTGATGGCAGTCGGACGATACCCATGTCGATAATAATTCCAAAAAGTCGGAGAATATCATCTTTGGTTGGGGCAATCCATTTATGAAATCGAGAGTTGGGCTTAAGTTTCCCATCAGCTTCAAGTTGTGTCATTAGGTGCCGTGTGCATTCATCTGTGTTATTACAAATTCTTTCCAGCGTTGTATCGTCCCAAAATAGATTGAAATAGTCAACTGGTTCCCTGCTCAACATTCTAGGTAACTGAAAATATATATAAAAAAGATAATCATTTTACAAAAATGACACCTTAACAATTATTGTCAATTTATTTTGAAGTATTTTTGGTGTCCACTATTTTTGTAAAATGATTATTGTTTTTATATATATAACACAGATGAATGCACACAGCACCTGATAACACAACTTCAAATTATAGGATATATATAACATGAAAAATTACACCTCATAATTGATGTATGCACCCATATTCAATCAATAATTTACTGGTGTTCAACTCTTATTACTCAATCAATATCAACCAAACTTGTCTTATAAGTATTCTAAATAATTACCTTAGTGCCCATATTACCAGTAAATTCTGATGTTATGGGATATGTTGGGTCATCGCCAAAACTAACATCAAGCCATGGATCTTCATCTTGGGGTGGCGGAAAAGCGAAAGTAGGCTGATCAATTTGCATCGGTCCAGGAATATTGTCTGTTATATCACCAGACGCCTCATTATCCGAGCTTTCTGGAGATATGTTGTTTGTATGCATATCATATTCACTTCCAGAGCTATCGGGCCCTCCATCTTCGTCATCAGAGCT
Organism: Patella pellucida; assembly: GCA_917208275.1. Taxonomy (NCBI): domain Eukaryota; kingdom Metazoa; phylum Mollusca; class Gastropoda; family Patellidae; genus Patella; species Patella pellucida. Next base: position 31,836,419 of record OU795041.1, on the reverse strand, counting down.
GTTCAAAATAAAATCTAGGGCTTGTTGAACCGCTATTTTCTGAGTATTCCTGGTTGACATTTTAGCCGGATGTTGATTTCTTTTTTCACCCGGATGTTGGCTATGTTCGGTCGTTAGTAATACTAATACTTGTTACACACTTCCGAGTTCGATGTCCCGTGATACCGGGTCACTGAACCATGCATACTCATTTCCCGACATTTGTCGGCAGACGCTACCAGCGGCCAATAACGTTGCCGACATTTGTCGGCAGACGCTAAGGAGGGGTTAAGGGCCATTTAATGACACTTTAAATTATTTCAAACCTTTTTTCTTTTGGATTCACGCCACAAACCACCGATAGGCCCCTGCGTTAAAAAAGTTTCCGAAAATTCGTACGTGTCGTTTTCGAGAAAAAGACCTTTAAAAAGGCTCCAAAAACGGAAAATACTAGATTTTCGGCGTACCGTAATGTATTTTCTAACCATTGAACTCATACCATTGAGATGCCATTTAATAGTCCATTAATGTGGCTATCTTAAGACAATTTATATCTTTTGGTCCGGTAATATCTGATCGAGATATTCAGCTTTTCGCAAGAGCCCAAATGTTTTTATCCTTTTTTTTCATTTTTTGAATACTTCCGGTATGGTGATTGTTGTCGAGATAATTTTAATAACCAGTTTGGGCAATTAAATAGCCGCAGGGCTCTGATAAAATACACCTGAGATTTCCTATGTTCAAAAGTGTCAAAAAAGCAAAAATATCAAAATATCGAAAATTTAATTACAGTTTTTCAATACATATTATATATCGTTAGAATCGGAGTTATCTGAATGTGTAAACATTTTTTAAAAATCTTTTAAAATAAAAAAATTAAAGAACATTTTTAATTTTTTTTCGATTTTTCGACTTTTTTCGATTTTCAGTCCGTTTTATATCCTATTCCAGACACTTCAAAGTCTTATTGGATGGCTTTGTGCACAAAACCTCCGAATGGACTCTTGACAGAAAAAGTTACAAAAAATTGTAGGTTAAGTTTTCGAGATAAAGGCGTCCAAAAACGCGCCAAATAAGAAAATACTAGTTCCTTTAGGAACTGTCTCTGAGCGAACGATGTCTCGCTACACAGTTCCTCACGGACCTTATTATCAACTAGTATGAAAATAAAGCTTTACCCCATCTAGGTTCTAAGGCTATTTTAGATCCTTACCGTCTATTTTGCACCGTGAAACTTTTTTGATCACCAAAAGAAATCATTTCCTGACCCAACCGAGACAAATTTATAATAATCCAACACTATTTTCGTGTAGAATTCGATGTTAGAAAAAGACCGGTCTGCGCTGACGTCAGTAAACAAACATGGCGGCCAGATTTGAACGATATTGTTTATCTTTTCTAACGTCGAATTCTACGTGAAAATAGTGTTGAATTATTATAAATTTGTGTCGGTTGTGTCAGGAAATGTTTTCTTTTGGCGATCAAAGAAGAATCACGGTGCAAAGTAGACGGTAAGGATCTAAAATAACCTTAGAACCGAGATGGAGAAAAGCCTTATTTTCATACTAGTTGATAATAAGGCCCGTGAGGAACTGTGTAGCGAGACATCGTTCGCTCAGAGACAGTTCCTAAAGGAACTAAGAAAATACTTGATATTCAGCGTGCCATATTTTGCTTCCTGCTCATCGTATCCATACGAATTAGGTATCATACGATACTGCTATTCCCATGCAACCGACCGGTGCCTAAATCGATTTAATCCGTTGATATCGGGTGGGGAATCATGTTTTCCCCAAAAGTATTCATTTTTGGCGGGGTTTTTTTCAAAATATCGGACATTTTTTCGACTTCTTGCAGTTTATGGATGTTTGTCGAATTAGTTTATCAGTTGGTTTTGAACTATAACTTCATGTTCCAGAAATTTCAGAAACGTCGATTCGGTGGTAAAACGGAACTCGAGCTCAAAAAATGGAAAGAAAAATCGAAAAATAAAGGGCGATAACTAGGACTGAAATTTACATCGTCCGGGACAAATCACAAGAATTCCGAAAATGTCATTGGTTTTAAAATAGGTGAAGAATTGAAAAAACTATGGCCGATTTTTGATTTTGGCCATTTCGGCAACTACCGGTCTGCGCAGAAGTTTCAAAAATAGTTTTTCGAGTAGCAACCTCCTTGTTTCCCGGTCGAAAATTAAGTTTCAGATCGGTATCTGTTACAGGCACCACGAACAAACGACTTGAACAAATGCAGGTATCACCGTGAAAATTGTAGGTAGGTACCAACGTTAAAAGTTCCTCGTCAGAATTTGGCGCTCATGGTATTTTTGGTTCTAGCGTAGCGCATGCGCAAAGTCACGGCACCCGCTAGGTGCCACGAACAAACGACTTGAACAAAAGCAGATACCACCTTGTAAATTTCAGGGTACCTAGGTACTAACGTGAAAATTTTCTTGTCGGAATTTGGTACTCATGGTACCGTTGGTTCCAGCTTTGCGCATGCGCGAAGTCAAAACCAGATAACTCGAAAACAACCTTGTCGGCACGGAAAACATCAAAGGGGTAATTCGAATTTTTAAAAAAATCAAATACAAAACATTCGACTGATTGTGTATGTTTTCAAACCCATTAATATGGATTTTTCACTATTGTCTTTAAAAGAAGATAATGTATTATTGTCGTTAATAGAAGATATATTCTCTAAGCCACGACCAATTGTGTATGTTTTCAAGCCCATTAATGTGGATTTTTCACTATTGGTCATTTTCAATTCCGAAATCACCTCGGAAAATCGAGATGAACTTTCTCGGCCAATGCAGTGATCGAAAACCCGACCTCCAGGCTAGCGAACCATCGCCTTATCCACTTAGCCACCGTGATCTCCATAGGTGTCACGAACAAACTACTTGAACAAATGCAGATATCACCTTGAAAATTTCAGGGTACCTAGGTACTCAAGGTATCTTTATTTCCAGCGTAGCGCCTGTGCGAAGTCAAAACAAGCTAACTCGAAAACAACCTTGTCGGCACGAAAACATCAAAGGGGTATTTTGAATTTTTTAAATATTCAAATGCCAAACATTTGACTATGAGCCAGACTATCCTGTAATGTATTATGTTCATTAATAGACGATATATTCTCTAAGCCACGACCAATTGGGTATGTTTTCAAGCCCGTGAATGTGAATTTTTCACTATTGTGCATTTCCAATTCAAAATGGCGTTCATCAGTTGACCTAAATCAAAATCCTTTTCCCAAGCATTTTTCGGCTTTAAAGGAGCTAAGTCGCTAACATTTTGGACCTAGAAATGGACACAAATTGGTAGCATCGCATATAATAATGTAATATGAATGTGTATACCTGATTTGCATTCAATTGCTGCCGTTTTTAGTCTAATTTCAAAAAAGTTATGGTCGGTGAAATCGCGAGGCATTCCAATCGATGGCCGATTGGCATAGCGTCTGGGTAATCCAGTCTACACGGGAAGGGTTTTTGCGCATGCTCATCAGTAAGATAAGGCTGTTATGTTTGGACGTGGATCGTGGTTTGGCACTGTTATTTCTCTTGTGTTTACTAGTGCTTAAAATGTTCAATAGGATCGACGATTCTATGTATTTCAAAGTGTTTTTATAAGAATAAACTGTTGATAAAGACGCATTCATGGAATGAATGAATGAATGAAATGGGGTTTAACGTCCTACGCTTAAGCACCGTACGCATTCATGGGATACTCATTGCATTGATTGATGTGGATCATTTCGCGACGAAACTTTTCACTTCGTCACTCGTCAGTCAGTTTGACCTACTGATAATCATAGTAGAGTTAGTGGTGATAGACTACTCGACTCGAGAGTTGAAGATACAGATTGTTTACCAATTGGATTGTGGATTTTAATTCATAGAAATATATCACAGGTAGGTAATAATTATAATACTACCTGTCAAAACAACGCAGTTTATTTGTCATGAAGTGTTGATATTTCGATAATGATGATTCGTTGTAACTTGTAAGTTGTCGGTAGGCCTACATTACATACACACACCGGTAACATGAATGTAATCTCAGATTAATTAACTGAAGGATTAACGGCCTTTGTGTGAATTTTTTCATTTGGTGGCTTCATTTTCATACATGAATTCAACTATCAAAATTGCCCTTTCTTTGATCTAAAAATATGGCTTCTCACTGAATCATATAAATATTATAAATCTGTTATTATTATTCCATCAAATATCGAATGGTGGTATTGTATCCCTACACATCATACTCAGAATGGCAGAACGACCTGTATGCGTGCATTGTAATAAACTTGTTAGAAAAAGTGCCCAAGCAATATCATGTGATAGTTGTAGTAAATGGACATGTGGGACAGGTAAAATAATCTATAAATTCTCATTTTTCAAGAGAATGAGAATGGTTAACAAAATCAGAAATGTTTTATTGCAATATGCTACTATTCCATGAAGTAAATTTATTGGGTCACTGTTATTGTGTCATTCTAATATTTATGTACATGATTGTTGCTTTTCAGGATTTACAATTGCTGCTTTCAAGAAAGCTGTCGAAGAAGGTTCCACAAGTTATATTTGTAAAGCTTGTCGACCCAAAGAGTCATCTGACAGTTCTGACCAGTTCAAGGCAAGGGCAAAGCAACAGCAATGACTAGTAAAAAAACCCCACACAAGTCTGTGGAGACAACGTTAGAAAGAGTAACCAGATTACAAAAAGAGAGACGTGAATGTCTTGAAGTGAGTTTTATTACTCAACTAAAAATGTAATACATAAATTGTTTATTTCTCAAAATTGAGGGAATACACCATCAAGTAAAGAATAATGTTTACAATAAACTAATATTTTACTATATTAATATATTGCATGTCATAAGATAACTATTTACAGAATATAATCTCAAATGATAAAGACAAAAAGTGAAATGTTATAAAATAACTGCATTTATTTATACAGGATATGATTTGAAAGATCTTGCTTGGGCTGTAAGGCAAATATTGACATGTCATAAAATAACTAATTGTAAAAAACTATCTTTCAGGATATGATTTCTAATCTCACTGGGGATACAGCAAAAGAGTTGCTATTGTTAGCAGCAGTATCGACACGCAGCATACAGACAATTCATTTACTGGAGGTTCGGTGAACTTGGCGAAGGAAACCGTCTTGGATCTGTATCTGACAATTTTTTTAGATGATTGTAATCGTAAATGTTTTTAGAGAGTAAATGAAGGTGAACAATGGATTTTATTAATTCTGGCTGGAATGTATGGCGGGGTATCGGGTTCAAAATGCGATCTAGAGTAAAAAGTAGAAAATCAAAAGTCTAAAGAGAAAATTCTACTTTCAACAACATAAGTTCTATTTTCAATAATCAATTTTTGACATTCGACTTTCAACTTCAGATTTTCTACTCGAGATTTTCTCAATGCATATTACGGAAATAAATTTAATCACGTGACTATTTCTGCATGTCATTGAAATACGGTATTTTCCCGGAAAAATAAACGATTGGGCAGAAATAGTCACGTGATCAAATTTATTTCCGTAATATGCATGGAGAAAATCTTGAGGAAAAAATCTTGAGTAGAAAATACGAAGTTGAAAGTCGAATGTCAAAAATGTATTATTGAAAGTCGAATGTCAAAAATTGATTATTGAAAGTAGAAATTATGTTGTTGAAAGTAGAATATTTACGACTTAAAGTTGAAAAGGTTGACGTATTAGGTTGAAAAGCACGAGCGGTATGTTTCCCTCACGAAAATGTCCATTTTGGATAAGAATTTCCTCTTTTGACTTTTGATTTTCTACTTTTTACTCTAGATCGCATTTTGAATCCGATACCCCGCCATAGGAATGTAGGTGTAGTCTTTTGGGGACATCAGATGTACTGCCGTCCATGAACCTGATCTTTTGGAATTATTTTTTTCTGTGTCTGCAAATAAAATAATGAGAATAAAAAATCTTTTATGAAATATGGTTCATTGTTCTTTCTTCAAGACACCTAGACCATTTCGGGACTAACATATGGTTTAATTTTATGTCCATAATTCGCTTGCACGTAGGGTCTTTAGCAGTGGGGGAAAACCAGAGTGCCCGAAGGTGCCCCTATATCCATGCCACATAGCTCTAGAGGTCGAAGTGTGGCACTCTAGACCACTAGGCCATCCCAACCCCCCAGGTACTTTATAAGAAATAAAATGGTGTTGAACGTCTTACTGTTTCGCTCCGACTAGGCTAATGAAGACAGGCATACACCATCAAGTGTGTTACGAGTGAAATTTTGCATGGCCTACTCTTATATCAAAGTCCAACAGTCAAGGGGCTCTTTTACGCGCACACCAATGTATCCACCGGACCTCAGTTTTCCGTTCCATCTTAACGACTAGGCAGCATTTCTTGTCAGGTACTCCACCACTAACATGGGGAAACCACATTTGATAATCCTGATGAACTTTCTCTCGGCCAATGCAGGGATCAAACACATGATCTCCAGGATAGTGAGCCAGCGTCTTACCTACTTAGTCGTTTGGCTACCATACTCAGTGAGATAGACAAATGGGGGTATACTGTCAACGCAATGCAGGACATTATGGGTACAACCTATAGTATATTTTTAACAATAACTAATAATTTGCTCTGAAAAATCTCATGAGGTTGGGAAGGAACTTTTCTCCTTGTGACGTACAAGCTCAAAATCGAAACCAAGTCACTTGACAAAGCCTGGGCACAAACCGGAGAATAACAATGAGGGTGGGTAGGTGACCCTACTATGTCACACAGGAATTAGGAAAACAACCCCACTTGACTCAATGACAGATCATGTGATCTACAGTGTATGCAAAAGACCTTTTGACGCCTTTCTATAAAACACAATGAATCTAAATAAATACAAAGGTATACACAAAAAGTAAGCTTTGTCTGGCAAATAATAGCATGTATACTCCTGTAATAATTTTCTATAAACATGCAAGTAAAACTGAAACCTTACTCATAATGGAGTTTTGCAGTATCTGGTACATAATCACTGTCCTTGTCATCATCGTCATATGTTAGACCAGCCTGTTCAAAATCAATCTCTTCTATCAAACATCTACCGCCATCATTTGTACCAACAGTTATATTCATCTGAATCCTATAAGATTACACATGTAAAATGGGATATAAATATCTGTTAACATTCTTTTGCATTGTTGATAAAAATTACTTGCAGACCTTCTTATTTTAGACATATAAATTTTAAAGTAAACATATATATACATTTACAGCAATTTCAAATTTCAGGAAAGTAAGCAGAAATCCTACTACATTTAAAATTGAAGAAATAATGTACGCGTCTGTAACCAAATATCATTTACTTACTCATCCATAGTTATATCATGTTGACTAATATTCAAATCAACCCGCCTTTTACTGGTACTAGGAAGTGGTTCAATATGACTGAGGCCTTTTTTGAACTAGAACTGAAAATTAAAACAAAACATGTAGTGTAATAAAATATGTACATGTTTGTTTGATTCTAAATACATATGCCTAAGAAATGAATGATAATCCCAAACCACAAACAAAAACAATACAAATTACAAAAAAGAGAGAGGGAGAGAGAGAAATGGGGTTTAACGTCCACTCGACACAAACTAGGCCATTTTGGGATTCGATGGAGCGTAGGGGTCTTTAGCAGTGGGAGGAAACCGGAGGACCCGGGGAAAACCCATGAGGTTGGACATGCAACCGTACTCCTTGGCACGTACAACTTGGGGTTTCGAAACCATACCAGTTAACTCAATGACAGGATTTATGACATGATACAGCATGCATGTGCTAACCATTTGGCCATCCACCCCCCACCCAAATTACAAAAGCTTACCCATAAATAGATCAAACTTCTTACCGATTCACCTCTTCTACATTTTTGACAGCTGGTGTACTTGTAGTGGCTACAACATGTTTTTGAGGAGTCTTCAGTCCAGAAGCTACATGTATAACAGTTCTGCTAGATGTTGACAGTTTCCATCTATAAATTGAAAATTTTCAGTTTTATCATAAAAGTAATAATATATAGGTAATTGCCACTTTGAGATAGATTCTAAGTGTTAGTAAAGGTATAATGCAGTCCACGTTAAAATAAATTTTTTTAATCTAAATCATAATGTATTATCAAAGTAAATAAAATCTAGATGTACCTCCAGATATAAACCCCGGCACTACCTACGACACACTATAGTCATAGAGATTAGACGATTTATTTAGCCGAAGGTAAATTATATGATATACATGTACAAGCGATTGAGCAATTTTCGACATCATCGTCATCGTAAATATTATAGGCCCGTTTTAAAATTTTCAGATAGAATATTTGTATACGATAAGTAAGAAACACACAGAAAGCTACGGTTCATTTTACTGCCTGTCTAACATGTTAAAAATATAATAGTCTTTATTCACAATCTTCAAAATAGCTCTGTTTATTAAAAAAAGGTTAATTTATGCCAATACAGTAGTCAATTCCAAAATCAAATAGGTTTCCAACTCTGCTGAGAATCAAAATCATTCATCTTTTTTTCATTTTCATTATCATATTAGATATCTTTCTGCTTACGACAAAAATAATGGGGCATATTTCATAAGATCGCTAAAGATCTTCCCTATCATTATAAAGTATAACAAGTATAACAAGTCAAGCGGCAGATAATAAATTAATTTCGAGAGTTCGTCAAACCAAACAAAATTGAAAATAGTTTCTTACCGCTCATAAATTTGGCAGCCTGTTCATCATCTACTGCATTCATCTCAAGTTTTAGAAATTCCAACGACCTATTTCTGATAGAATGTTGATCAGTGGTCCTTTCTTTGTCTTACTGTATTGCTTGTCATATTCCTGTTTTCTTTTTTTTCGCCGGGGTGCTCATTATTGATCTTCTTTGTCGTTTCTTCGTTTGTTGTTTGTCAGCCATTTTGTCAATACTTTGTAGAATCCGCGTCCAAGATATGAACAAGCGCATTGACTTGTGGGATATTCTAGCCTCGTTCTCTCAGTGTCTTATTACTTATTGATGCTAAGACGCACAATGGTACACGGATCGTGTACCAATGTTAAAAAAATTATTTTATTTTAAATATCGGATATAAGACGCTAATCTTTTCCCGGTAAGTTTACATCATCAATGTCGAATTAATTTGACCAATAATTCGTGTTTTCGAGGTCGAAGATTTTGGAGGATCTTGAGTTACGGACTTAGGTCCTTTAATTAAAGGATTCGGAAAATATAAGTTCCTTGTCTGTAAATAAAATAGACTGTCGTCTGTATAGGGAAAATGTGCTTAGAAATCGATTTTTGTTTCCCCCCCCCTTGGTCTAAAATTTTTTGCCATTTTCTTATAGTACAAGGTTCCTAGTGATGGAAAATTCATATTCCCACCTTCAGATAATGCCAGTTTTTAAAATATTACCCATTTACCCAGGGTCTCGGTCAATTTATCATGCATGTCTAACATGACTTTGACGTTGTGATTTTGGGTGATAAAATTACTGCAGGTGAATGATTTTTTTTCGTGTGTACTGCCAATATGCATAGCAACATTTGAAAAAAAAAATTATGGAAATATCTCAATTTGCATTTGCACAGGGCCAATAATAAGCGCCCACCAAGCAGCAATGTTGCGCATGGTAGCATGTTTTTGTCTATTTATGAAAATACAGCGTCATTGAATTGATATTGAATTCAATTTATTATCAGAAATCATACATAAATTTGATAATTGCATAGACATATTCGATTTCAACCAAAAAACAATGCACAAACGTGATATTTCAAATAGGGGTTCCAGATAAAAAGGTATAAGGGGAGATAACTCGTATCATAAATGTCCTACAAATATTGAACAAAGACCAAATTTCCCCCTTGAAAACCCACCCTATCCCCAAACAAAGAATGAAAACAAAGTTAAAACATTATTCTTATATTTAATTACTAGTATTAAAGGTTTAAATATATATAAATTAGGCCTGTGTATTGTAATTTACAACAACATTTCAATCAATATTTTTTTTAAAATACAGAAAACATTTTTTTAATTTTTAATAACTGTTATATCAATAATTTATTTAAATCTTGCTGTAACAGTTGTGCAATAATTAATGCTTGAAATAAATGGTGTTTAACAATAAAAAAGGACACAACCAATGTACAGAAATAACAAATTATTACAGGTAATTTGAAATATCTAATAACTTGGCCATTCGCAGAATTTCTTTGTGGAAAATAATTCTTTTTCTAATCACATCTTCACAAAATATCAAAGGTTGTCTCATATGCAGACATCTCAGAAGAGCTGAAAAATATAAGTTCATAGTTACTACACGTACAAGGAAATCTCATCGTAGATGCAAGAATTCATGTTTGGTGATATTTCCACGATGGTCGATTAAGTAAAACAAACATATTAATACACTTTAAACTTATCATATCACAAACAAGTCTTGACCGCGCAAAAGTGCTAGTAAATAATGTTCACACATTCTTAGAACGAATGGACTTTGTTTTAATGCATTTGAACACCACAATCTGGTCATTTTGTGCCAATCCACTTGCCATCAAAGATACCAGCACTACTTATACTATAGAGTAAATCGGCCACTCCCACACCTTGTCATTGAGGTCACTGATAATGGGATGCGAACTGATGACAGACCTTTTTTTTAACCACCCGCTTGGCTATATAAATCCCTTCCCACCCACTAGTTGTCTTTGATATAAAATAGATATATAACAAGTCACAAGGACACAACAACTACTACAAGTATGAAATAAACTTACCCTGACGACCAAACTTTGGGTTTTCTCATCAGGAATCGAACATAATCCTTGTAGCACCGTAGATGGTACCTAACTTCAATGCCTGAGAATGGTTTCATCTGCTTTCATAACTGCTGCTTCTCTAACTCGACCTGAAAAGATATGGACAATTGTAAATATTATGGATATCATAAACCAACTAGAAGTAGACTACATATTCAATTTTCACCAGTCCACATGCGAAATAATTGGTTGAGAGATTGAACAGCCACTGTCATGTCTATACATAGTAACACCAAACTCGACAAGTGATTTCGTAAAATCTGGTTATTTATCGCCAAAGTCTGGCCCCCACCCCCCCAAAATAAACAAAATTTGTCTACCTACCTACCCATACATTATCACCATGAGTCGGGTTTGGGCAAACGGAAATATTTTTAACCCTGGCTACTCCCCCACCTTGTCACTAAGATCGCAGAGAAAGAGAGTCGAACCCTCGACTCTATTGAGGCAGATTGATAGGTAACACCTATCAGCCACCTGACCACTGTCCGCAATAAATGCCTTTTACGACACCCTGGGGAGGGGCGATGTTCCTATTCCACAGTTTTAATCACAACGATTGAACAAATAATAAAAAATTACCTTCATATTTAGTTTCTGCTAAAATCAGCTTATCAGAGACAGTCTTTTTTTGACACATGTAGAACAGAGGTACTTTCTTGTAGATAATGCAAACAGGAGGCAAGACATGCCCTCGCAGGTTAACAGCTTGCATTGGGTGGTTGAAGATTTAGTTGCGGCTGATCGCAAACCTTGTGACCTAGATATGTGGATTGACTGTTATCACTCTTTTAGTAGCTCGATCAATCTTTGTTCTGTCTGTTGTGAATCTCGAATAACACTTGGAATGATAGCCATAATTTATAAACTGGTAGTGCACCATCTTTTTTCCCTATAAATACAAACATACTCCATATATTATTGCACACATACACAAAATAAGCAAATTAGAACCTGAGACTGAGAAGAATTTAGGTGGCAACAAATATCCATAATAAAAATTACTCTTCTTTTATGAAAAGTAAGACACTGCCACCAGTGCCGGACTGGTGGGCCGAAGGCCCACTTGTCATACCTGTGACAAGGCCCACGAGCAAATGGCGGGCGAAGGCCGTCTACGATCGCTCGGGGGGGGGGGGCTCCCCCCAGGAAATTTTGAAAAATAGACAGCCGCAAACCCATTGTCCAAGCACCTAAGGCCAGAGCAGCGGATGGAGATATATGGTGACCTGCGAGCACTTTAATCACACATCCTCGAATACGAATAGAATTTATTCCTTCCAACGAAATCTATCTTTCTGCTTTTCTTTCCTTTCCTTTCCCTGTTTCCTCTCCTCCCCTCTTTTACTACCTTTTCTTTTTCCTTTTTTTTAACTTTTTTCTTTGAGGCTTAGGCCCATATTTTTTTTTCGGCTTAGGCCCACTTGCCATTGGCAAGAGGGCCCAGTCCGGCACTGACTGCCACATGTTTGCACTTGATTTGTGAAAAGACACTTAAACAATCTGGGGTTAATAAAATAAAACCAAAGGCTAGCGTGAATGCTGTCGATTTTAAAACAAACCTAATCTACTCTATGAACTAACGAGACTATACAATATGAATTGAATGAATGTCAACAAACATTATTATTAGGCCTATTATTTATCGTAACAGCTTGCACACAGCAATGACATCAAACAAGAAATATTATATATGGACGTAAGCTCTCGTTGCATTGTACAGTCCCGAGAATTTGTGATGAGTACAGGTGTCTATAAAATGTAATCCGCCTACCAGTAAGAATATAATTTAAAATGTAAACAACAAAAAATTGTGTTTCGCAGAATAATAAAATGGCGACTCGTAGACTTCGTACTATCAATTTTAGTTTGATTTAGTTGATAAACTTACCCTCAAATACATCTTTATACTGTTGGCACACTTTTAGCTCGATTCCATCAAGATTAGCCCATTCTTTATAACTTAATACAACCTTATTCCAACTTGTAAATTTATTCAGCTTTCCACAATCTTTGTCTACGAGGTGAACAAAACACTTTGTGGTCTCAAAGTAAACACTACAGCTCAGACTGGCGTTTTGACCTGTGAACTTGAGGTCAAATTGGCGCAATATTATCTGGAGTGGTTTTGATTGGTTGTTTGGCTAATTGATATTCATCAGGTGTAAGAGTGGTTTATAAACTCCATGGCGCGAACAGAAAGTAATTCAAAAACTTGCGAGGACTCGTTTATAAAAACTGGCACATTCTAGAAGCGGGAATAAAGCTTCCTATCCTTATTTTATTCACATATTACTAATGTGTGAATTACAACTAGACCCAGTGTATAGATTTTTTTTGAGACGATAGCTATTGACAGACGACAGTCTAAAATATCAAAAAAGCCTTAGGGATTTTCACATTTTAAGATGGTGGCACTTCCGGTTTGGGCTACAAACTCCACTTTTTGTGTACGAATCAGTAGTGTCGTAGCTAGTACAAAACAAAAATTTCAAGGCAATCTGACCAATATTTCGTCGATTTTTAATAATATTTTGAGCCCTAACTTCTCCAAGGGGAAATAAATTCGAAAATTTTTGAAGTCATTTTTGAAGTTGCATAAAAAGGATCTACTAACCTACTAAATTTCATGAAAATCGTTAAACTATTAAAGCAGTTGTCACTATTGTTCATTTTCAATTCAAAATGGCGTCCATCAGTTGACCTAAATCAAAATTCTTTTTGGCTTTCTTTGAAGGATTCGGAAAATATAATTCCCTTGTCTGTAAATAAAATATCAAAAAAGCCTTAGGGTTTTTTCACATTTCAAGATGATGGCACACCCGGTTTGTGCTACAATTTCCATTTTTCGACGAATCAGTAGTGTCATAGCTAGTAAAAAGAAAAAAAAATTCAAGGCAATCTGACCTATAATTCGTCGATTTTTTTGAAAAATTTGATCCTTAATATCACCAAGGGGAGATAATTTTAAAAACTTCTAATGACATTTTTAACGTCACAGGAGTGAGATCTACGTACATACTAAATTTAATAAAAATCGTGCAACTATTAAAGAAGGTGTCATTTTGATTTAACTTCCGGCTCGAAATCACAGCGACAAATTTTCGAAATTCGCAATTGCAGATTTTAAGTAAATGTAACAAGGTATTCAAAGAAAAAAGAATTAGTAAAATAGGTCAAATAGTCACAAAGTTACAGCAAAGTAGGTCAAATGCATTTGTTCGTAAATTCGGTGATTTCGGATTCGAAAAACGTTTCGAAAATATAATTACCCCACAGCCACCACCCATTTTTGGGGGTAGGTAAAAGTTTGAGAAAGATCATATGGGTAGATTCTGAGAAATCCGATTTGATGATAAAACACACAAAAAAAAAAGGAATAATGATCTTAACAAAAACAATAAGCTTTCATATGAAATATGAAAGCTTAATAATAATCTTAACAGAAACATAAGCTTTCATATGTAAATACATATAAAAGCTTAATAATAATCTTAACAGAAACAATAAGCTTTCATATGTAAATACATATGAAACCTTAATAATAATCTTAACAGAAACAATAAGCTTTCATATGTAAACACATATGAAAGCTTAATAATAATCTTAACAAAAACAATAAGCTTTCATATATGAATATATGAAAGCTTAATAATAATAATAATAACTAGACCTGCAAGCAGCACTGAATCGGCTTTCAGGAATCAGACAGGAAGTATGTCATAAAATAGCCCAGCTACAAAACGATACTTTAATTGTTTTGATTCAGTGACACCTGGCTGAGAAATGCCGATTTTTGCAAGAGTACCGATTTTTTACTGTATTTTCTTTTTTTTAAATTTTTTTTCTGTTTTTTCCCAAATATCTGATATTTTTTCGACTACTTCTGGAAATTGGATTATTGTCGGAATAGTTTTAACAAGTTGTTTGGATAAATATCTTTCTGTACCAGAAATGTTAGAAACATCTATTCAGTAGTTGTTTGTAAAAAAGATAAATAAAAGAACATTTTCAATAATTTAACGATTTTTCTACTTTTATCAAAGATTGAGGCCATTTTATGACACCTTAAATTATTTCAAACCTTTTCCTTTTGGATTCACGCCACAGACCATAGATAGGAGTCTGAGTAAAAAAGGTTTTAAAAAAATCGCAGTAGTCATTTTCGCGAAAAGGGTGTCTCAAAAGGCTCCAAAAACGAAAAATACTAGATTTTCGGCGTAACATAATTTATTTTTTAACCATCGAAATCGTAACATTGAGATGCCATATTATGATAGTCCATTAATGGGGCCATCCAAAGACACTTTATTTCTTTTGGGCCGGTAATACCTGATGGAGAAATCCCGCTTTTTGCAAGAACGACATTTTTTTATCCTTTTTTTTCATTTTTTGAATACTTCCGGTATGGTGATTATTATCGAGATAGTTTTAAAAACCGGTTTAGGCAATTAAATAGCGACAGAGTTCTGTAATGATATATTACAATATATGATCAGATAAAATGCCCCTGAGAAATCCTATGTTTAAAAGTGCCAAAAATGCAAAAATGTCAAAATATCAAAAATTAAATTTGAATAACTGAATACATATTATACATTTTTGGATTCGACATTAGATAAGATATCTAAATATCATAAAGTTTTTTGAAAATCAGTAAAAATAAAAAAATAATAAGAGTATTTTCCAAAATTTCACGATTTTTCGACTTTTTTCGATTTTCAGTTCGTTATTTGACCTATTACGGATATCTCAAAGTCTAAACGGACTGTTTCATACACAAGACTACAAAAAGGTATCTTGATAGAGAAAGTTGAAGAAAAATCATTGGAGCAGTTTACGAGATACAGGCGTTCAAAAACGCTCCAAATCAGAAAATACTTGATTTTCAGCGTGCCATATTTTACTTGCTGTTCATGTTATCTGTAATAATAGGATATCATATGATACTGCAATTCTCGTCTCGGCCAACCCAACGATATCATAATCGTTTTAATCCGTTGATATCGGACTGAGAATTCATGTTTTTCCCAAAAGCATTCATTTTTTGCGTTTTTTTCAAAATATCGGCCATTATTTCGACTACTTCCGGTTTATAGATGTTTGTCGGAATAGCTTTATACGTTAGTTTTGAACTATAACTTCACGTTCCAGGAGTTTCAGAAACGTCGATTCGGCCGTAGAACGAAACTCGAGCTCACAAAATGGGCAGAAAAATCGAAAAAAAATCGAAAAAAAATCGAAAAATAAAGGGAGATAACTCGGAATGAAACTTATATTTCTGAAATGGGATGATCGTCAGGTATCCAAAGAAGTAGGTCAAATTTGAAAATTTTGAAAAATGACAAAAATTGTCTGTTAAATTTTTTTTTCATTTTTCGAACGCTAAAAGTCAGCGACGAAGTTTCGAAATTTCGATATTTTTTAACTGCTATCATCCGAGGAAAGATTTGGTGTTGCCGAAAATGTCATTTGTATGAAAATAAGTACAGAATTGACGAATCTACGACCGTTTTTTGATTTTTGACACCGTACGAAATTCGGCCACTTCGGTCCGCGCAGAAGTTTCAAATATAGCCCATATGTTGCAAATACACGGTTTAATGATAGAAAATGAGGTTCTAGATCGGTATCTGTTACAGGCACTGAGAAATAGGCTCCCCCGAAAAAAATAAATAATAATAATTTTAGTAATCACAATAGGCTTTTAGACGAAAGTCTGAAAGCCTAATAATAATCTTAACAGAAACAATAAGCTTTCATATGTAAATATATATGAAAGCTTAGTAATTAATAATCTAAGTAGAAACAATAAGCTTTAATATGTAAATACATATGAAATCTTAATAATCTTAACAGAAACAATAAGCTTTCATATGTAAATACATATGAAAGCTTAATAATAATAATATTATTATTAATTTTAGCAATCACGATTGGCTTTTAGACGAATAATAAGAATAATAATTTTAACAAAAACAATAGTGTTTCACAGTGTGAAACCCTAATGAAATGAAATGGGGTCTAACGTCCTACTCTTCTGCTCCTTACTTGGGCTAATTGAAGACGGGCATACACCATACAGTAACAGCTCAACTGTTAGGTAAAGGACATATATTTGAACGGTATTTAAAATCGAATGCAAAATTTGACCTGTGGTCAACAACTATCTACGCGATTTTGTACAGTCAAGAGCGACAATCTAGGAAGTAACAGTCCGATACGTCCTTTATCGAACACATCTGTGGGATATAATCATATAATTTAAGTGTCATCAAAATTGTGATCCGTATAGCGTCCAAAAACACACATGAACAGACAGGCATAGGTGACGACATAATACGTGCACGTGAAAATTGTTTAATGAACCTGACCAATATGTATTTGTCTATAAACACCCGTTGTCAGTTTGTAAATCCTTTTCAAATCATAAGAAAAACAAAGAATACTTTGCGACTTACAAAAACTACATTTTATCGAGAATATACAAAAGAATTTCCTTAAATTATAAATGCAAACTGATATTTTATCACTGGGTAAATTTAAAATGTACATAAGAATTATTCTAATAATTTTAGTTCGGGTTATAATTGAGGGAGGAGCCACCTGGAGAGGTAAAAATTCTCATTTGTTTTTTTCTAGACCAGTTTTTTTTTATTCTGAACAAGAATATATATGAAGTAAACAGGCCAAGCACTTATAAGGCCACGCAATGGTCACATTTTACATTAATTGTGATAAAAAGCATCTTCATTATCATGTACCAAAAATTTATGAAGATGTAAAACGGTGAGGACGTTCTTCAAAATGACCGCTAACATCTCACGAGAAACGGATATGGGCCATGCGCATTTTACCTCTTTTGGCATTAGTTTTACATAAAGATATTTGAAAAGAATCTACATGTGTACTGATCCTGCATACAGGGTTGTATCCATTGTTCTTGACATTACTTACCGTCGTTTGTACATTGCGACTGAGCCTGAAGCGTCTAACACCACTAACATTTTTTTTCTAAAACTGAAATTTGCTAATAAAGGCATTGATGCTATCGGATTAAGCCACATATTACACCATAAGCATGTCACAGCATATATCCCTCCTTATTGCAAAACTGTTACTGTTCCTAGGATTTCTGATACGTTTACTAAACTCATTGCATCCAAAATATTTAATTACAGAAACGCTTTATCTAACATCAATGCGAAGGAATTATATGATAACCCTGTACCCTGTTCTTGCTCTACGTCGCCCTTCGTTTACCAACCAGCTGGACATGTAGTCACTGGTGATTTGGATATCGTCCAGAATAATAAGTTACGTGAGATTTTGTCCAAAGGGCCCAAAATACCGCAACCATTTTCATGGGATCAAAATTTCAAACTTATTATGGATGCCGTAGAGGACTACGCTAGAACATGGACAAAGAGGGAAGATGTTTTCTGATACTCTCTCAGATTGGACTAAGTCTATTGGTGGTTTACTTAAACGCAGAATTTATATGTAACGTTTGTTAGTTGACACTAGGCCTAAATCTATTTGCAATGATGTTAGCATTGTTGAAAATCTCAACGCCTTACATGACAAGTATGTCATTGTACCAGCTGACAAAGCGTCCAATAACATAGTTACTATATGTAAAATGTATTATTATGACTGTTTGTTCAAAGAACTTAAAGCTGAACTCCGGTTACAAAAATACCGAAATATCTAAATAATAAAAAAGTTAACGCCCCCAAGCCGCCATACTTGTTGCCAACTTGTGAGAACAAAGATGGTGGATATGGAGTCTTATGACCTGGAGAGGTTAGCCGATCTCAATTCCAGTTCGTTTCTAGTCAGTCAGCTGTATAACATCCGGCTTTATTCTTATACACGCTTCACTGATTGCTCTATTTTTCCCCCAACAGTGAGTGACTCACTGACAGTATACCAAATTATTGAAGATTGCAAAATGTCTGATAAGGTAAGCCCGTAACTAATTATATGAACTGTGTCTACTGCAATATTATAGCCGCCTAAGCTTTACTCTAAAACAAAAGATGACTTACCCAGATAGTTTAGATCAGATTTTCACATGTCACCATAGTTTTGTTTGCCGACCCAAAAATGTAGTTATGTCCCTTGGCATTGATCTTTTTCGTGAGCAAAATACAATCTAACATGTGGAAATCTTATTCACCTGTTTATTGCACAATATTAGTTATAATTGCTCTGGACATTATAGTGCGATAACATTTTTAGTGATTTACATATATGTGTAAGATATTCACATGAAAACGGTGCAATAATAATATGAACCGTATATATGATAAGGTCCATCATAATATGAAGAAGACAATAGGTGATTTGTTTTTGTTGAAAATTCCAGGTTGAAGTAAGTCATCTTTTGCATTTTTTGTTTTAGAGTAAAGCTTGGGCGGCTATATTATTGCAGTAGACACAGTTCATATAATTAGTTAGAGGCTTACCTTATCAGACATTTTGCAATCTTCAATAATTTGGTATACTTTCAGTAAGTCACTCACTGTTGGAGGAAAAATAGAGCAATCAGTGAAGCGTGTATAAGAATAAAGGCGGATGTTATACAGCTGACTGACTAGAAACGAACTGGAAGTGAGATCGTCTAACCTCTCCAATTTATAAGCCTCCATATCCACCATCTTTGTTTCTCAAGTTGGCAACAAGTATGGCGGCTTGGGGGCGTTAACTTTTTTTAATTTAATTATTTCGGTATTTTTGTAACCGGAGTTCAGCTTTAATTTCGGGAAACCAATTAACAGTGCTACGTATAAACGCTCTACTCTAAGTAAGGGTGAAATTATATCCAATCAAAGATCTGTACTCACTTCATTTGGTACGCCATGTGGTGACACCTATACAGGGCCCGGTTCCTAGAAAATTCTTAAAGTAAGCACAAAGTCATACTTCACTTTTACTTACGTAAGAATCTTATAAAAATACCGTCCCTAGAAAATTCTCAAGACCATTCTTATGTAAGCACAAGTCAAGTACAAGTCTAAGCACATTATGACTGGTAAAGCTTACCATACACTGAGACTACGATGCTCTTTAACGTCATAAAATAACTTTGGTATGCGAATTACGTCATAAATTTGTCGTCTGCTTCATTGTGGTTGATTTTGATTGACATGTCCCCTGTATAGGCCTACATAATTATAAAATGTGCCAAAATATATTAAAAAAAACCGCAGACACATAGGCCTACAAACTAACTGAATAATTGTGAGAGCGCCTGATCAGCCTGTGTGTTTGTAGCCTATTGTTTACTAATTGGCAAATACATAAATTGGTTTCAGGGTAGGCCTATAAGGCCCTAGATGCAAAATTTTCTATAGCATTCTTAATTTCTTTTTGAGAAGAATTTTCCCTGTCTTGTAATTGTCTCTTTGGTATCAAAATGTGTCGGAAATGCCGTCGAATAACTCAACGGTCAGCCATCTTTTTGAAGCAGAAACAGACTTAAGGTTGGTAAGCAAGCCCTATACCTTGCTTGGGACTTGTGCTTAGACTGGCTATGTTTAAGAACGAAGTTGTGCTTAAGTTTTTTCTTGGAACGCATAATAACGTTCTTGTGCTTACAATGAAGTCTACTTAAAATCGAAGCACAAGGCCGTTCTTAAGAATTTTCTGGGAACACAAAATAAGGTAAGTTTACTTAAATGCAAAGTCGACTAAAATCTAAGCATAAGAACGTGCTTAAGAATTTTCTAGGAATCGGGCCCAGATCTGCCGCTGCTATATTGGATACCTAAACTACATAATAATCCCTACATGCAAAGTTTTATAGCAGGTTCATCCCGTTGTTCCACAAAACCACTTTCGAAAGTATTGACATCTATACTTTCGGCAGTGAAAGGGAGTATTAAAAAATACTGCGATAAAATTTACTCTAGTAGTGGTATTAATCAAATGTGTATATTAAAAAATTCCAAAGAGTTACTTGATGGTTTGCAATTTAGAGCACTTGGTTCAGTCTCATCTATACAAACGTTGGACTTTTCTACATTGTACACTAAAATTCCCCATTAAAAGCTCGGTTAAAAGACATTATTCACAGTGTCTTCTCATCTTAATCGGGACATGAAAGATATCAATACATGTATTTAGTTGTTAATTACAATTCCACATATTTTGTTAAGAACCATAGTGATTCCAAAAATAAATTCACGGCCATTAAGATAATTCAGATGTTGGATTTTTTAATTGATAATATCTTTGTTGAATTTGGAGGGGAAATTTATCAGCAAGTGGTAGTAGGTATCCCCATGGGTACCAACTGTGCAACTTTGCTTGCTGATTTGTTTCTCTATTCATACGAAGCCGAGTACATGCAGGCACACGTAAAAGCCAATAGTTAGACATTTTAATTTCACTTATCGATATATCGATGATGTTCTATCACTGAATAATTCAAAATTCAGTGATTATATAGAATTCATATATCCTGATGAGCTCGAAATTAAAAACAATACTGACAGTGACAATTACGCTTCCTACTTGGATCTGCGTCTCGATTTTGACAATTGTCATAAACTAAGTGTTAAACTGTGCGATAAACGTGATGACTTTGACTTTCCGATTGTTAACTTTCCATTTATTGATAGTAACATTCCAATGTCACCAGCTTATGAAGTGTTTGTGTCTCAGCTAATTCGTTACGCGAGAGCTTGTTCATTCTATTCTGATTTTTTAAGTAGATCGAGGCATTTGTCATCTAAGCTTCAACTACAGGGATACGTGCAAACTAAAGTTATTAAAACCTTTAAAAAGTTTCATGGCCGTCATATTGACTTGATTGGTTAATATGACATGTCTCTCTCGACTATTATTCTAGACATATTTAATTGACGGGTATACTATAGGTCTACTGCGTTGTTAACACTGTTTATCACGCTATTTTACCGAGATTACGCCTAATAGATTATATGCAGCTATGGCGGGTGTGGCATGCCAGCAGGGTAAGCTTACTCTTCCGGACAACAGGTTTGTGCACGGTGAACAGTCCATATGCTGATTACACTATTTTACCTGATATACACTATTTTACCTGATAACACTATTTTGCCTATACCGTTTGTTATTGGATAGGCTGTCATTGATAGTCCATGTGCTGATTACACTATTTTGCCAGATTACACTATTTTGCCTATACCGTTTTTTAGGACTTCGAATTTTGTTTAATGGTTTGGATTGTTCGTACTTGGTTTCATTTCATATGACGGTGAAAATCGTAGGTGCTCTTCAAAATGACAGCTAAAATCTAAGTTGGTAAGTAAAATATGTTGGTTGTGATTGATTTGTCATACCAGGATACATTGTAAGGACAATTCAGCACAAGTCCTTGCCCTTTAAGCTCCCCTTGCCTAATATCTGGACATATAAACATATTACGCTTTGTAATGCTTATTTAAAGCTTAATGACACAAAAACGTAGAGCAAAAAGATTTTTGTATTGTTGTTGTTTGCCTTTGAGCACGATTTGTGGATTTGGCGCTATATAAATGGAAATATTATTATTAATTTAGAATAATTTTAGCGGCAATTTAGATGAGCGCCCATAATTTTCACCTCCATGTAGTTTATTTTTCACACATGTTGATTCTTACCAATTAACTTTATGTAAAACTTATGCAAAAAGAGGTCAAATGAGTCGCCATTATCCCTTTCTCCGACTCTTTATCGGCCTCTTTGAAGAGTACCCTCGTGATGTTATATCTTCATAAAATGTGTTTTACATAATTTTGAAGATGCATTGTGAATAACTCTATTCACAATTAGTGCAAAATGTAACCATTGCGTGGCCTAATATATACAGTTTATCTTCGTTTTCTGGTGAAGAGCTCTCTCACTTTTTGTCACTTTCGAGAGTCGGTAATACAATCGTAGCTTGTTTGGGGATACTCTAATAAAATCTACTGTAAACACTTGTCAATAATGCATCATTGTTACTTACTTAACCTGTATAGTCACTAAATATATATAAGATTTTGGCGGCCATTTTGAAAAACTGCCCGACGGGAAAAGGTTCAGCATGTGACCTGTTTACCTCATATATTCTTGTTAAGAATAAAAAAACTGGTCTAGGAAAAACCACATGAGAATTGCTGCCTCTCCAGGTGTCACCTCCTTCATTTATAACCCGGACTATTTAAGAACATTTAAACCAAGCACAGGTTAAAAATGATACATTTGGAGCATTCTTTTATCTTTAGAGCAAGTCATTATATTTTACGGAGAAAACCGCAGACATTCAACCTTTTGCACCAGCTTTTAATGTCTTCGAAAATAAACTGTCATAATATTCTATGATATGATTGAAGACCATTCAGAAACGTCATGCGCATATGTTCATTACATTGTACGTTATACAAAAATATTTAAAATAAGCCTTATCATTAATCAATGATTTATAGAATATGATATGATTTATAGCAATTATTGTTGGTTTGTATTGACAGCATACGTGTATTTCCTGGATCACCGACCCTTGAATACAGGTCTATATTTATAGGAAATTACTTTCCGATTTCGATTTATTGACATAATATTATACACTGAAAGTAGTCAGGTCAAAATACAGCCCCCCCCCCCAAAAAAAAGGGGTTTCAGCTGATTCTGGCAGGGTTTAGTGTACTTTATAACATATTTAGATTTATTGACATAATATTATACACTGAAAGTAGTCAGGTCAAAATACAGCCCCCCCCCCCAAAAGGGGGTTTCAGCTGATTCTGGCAGGGTTTAGTGTACTTTATAACATACTAAAAGTTTACCACAGATGGACCCCCGGAAAAGTGTGCGGGGTCAAGATGGTGTCAAAGATGGCCATCGAAACGGATAATTATGTATCTATCAACTCAAATTTGATGATCTTGGGGTCTATTCCTATGTTTTGGGAGACAACTCATTAAGATCATTAAAAATGATGTAGGCCTTCTATGTCAAAAATGGCCGCCAACAACTCCAAATGACCGCAAGTCCATTACTATTGACCCAAATTTGATGATCTTGATGCCAATCCCAAGGTTTTTTGGGGCAAGGAACATGTTAAGACAAATTTGGATGTCACCCAGCTGTTCCATCATTACGAAATTGAATTCATGACGTCCGGCTGTCCACTATCACCTAATGCACAAACACCTCTGTCCATAGAATAAGTTTCAGAGAGTTCAGTTTTGAGTGTCATTTTCAAACTGTTGTTTGAATTGTTACAATTTGCAGTTTGGCAGGGGCCACATAGAACAGTATAGGGGAGTCCATAGCGAGTCCAGACAGAACATTGTTTTTGGCCATAATTTATATTAACTGATCATTTCCCTGTGTCCATTCTATTTAAATAGGTCATTTTTATTTGCCATAATTTGAAAGTACACAGGTTGGCTATGAAATCTGGTGTTGGAGGAAGATGCTTCAACAGTTGCAACTTTCTTGGTAAAAATGATATGACACAGTGATGATAGCTTATCACCCATCCGGTCTTTGACAATATCTGATATGTCCATTTGAGATTTGTTCTGAAGGGTTAATGCACTAGCACGGGACCCTCTATGACAGGATCAGATTTCACTAATTTCCCGTAGGCGGACATTCTTGTCTAATATCCTTAAAGTTGAATATTACAAAGCCTGAGTATTACAAAGAACAACTCGTTGGACGTCACTTCTCCTAACGTTTCTTTCAACAGACTCAAGTTATACTCTGTATGTTCTTTTGACTGCTTGTTTGAACGGAAGTAGATAATCCCATTGTCTGTTCTGGAGTAATGAAGAAGCACAATCAGCAAATCTGTGACAATTCGTTTGAATCACTCAAGGGGTCGATACTGAGGAGGAAGACACTTAAAACTGAACGCTCTGAAACTTATTCTATGATAGTGGACAGCTGAAGTTCATGAATTCAATTTCATAATGATTTAACAGCTCATTGGAGTTGGCGGAACAGAGGGCATCTGGTTGGAAATACATAGTTACAATAATGATTCTTATTAGGTCCATTTTGCAGACTCCCTGAATGTACAATAGATATTAAAGGAGCTAAGTCTCTAACTCAAAATCATTCAGTATTCAACATTGTAAGACAAAATAAACATTAATTTTTACCATTAGTACACGATTCCTGTACCATAATGCGCTTTAGTCCCAGTTGCAACAAGAAACTGGAATAACCAGACGCTAGAAATTTGCATTCGATTGAAACTGCTGGCTTTACTCGCCGAACATAACTGATTTGAAATTAGAGTAAAAACGGAAACTGTTGAATGTAAATCAGTTTATATCCATTCATATTACAGTATTTTATGCGATGCGACCTACTTTGTCAATTTCTATAGGTCCCAAATATTAGCGATCTAGCTCCTTTAACTACTCTATTTTCAATTCGTTTAACTTGGCGCTCACTGATGATATCAGGTAACTTTAATATTGATTCTTTCAGCATTTCTAATTATTTTATTCACGAGGCCATTAATAGTTTTGATCTTAAACAAATGATAACTTCGCCTACCCGATACAGTGATAATGGGAAAAACAAGTTATTAGATTTAGTTTTGACAAATTGCCCGATGTAGTTCTCCAAGGTGAATGCCTCGATAACTGCCTTGTGTACTGCAAACTTTCATTTCAGATTCCCCCAAAACGATCCTTTAAACGATTAATTTGGGAAAATGACTGGTCGATCAGAGGGTGCTGTTCTGGATAATATCGCCTCGGTGTCATCATTCGTTACTTCCGGTGCTCCACGGGGCTCAGTTCTTGGACCGCTTCTATTTTTAATCTACATTATAATCTCGTCATTTTACAAGGGTAGCAAATTAAGCCTGAGGCTTATTTTCATACTGCAGGAAGAAATCGAAGAACTCGGGGGAAACCTGTCTGATCGGACGGGAGATCGAATATCCCTCTCACTTACAACGATAAAGTTCTTGCCCTGAGCTGGGATTGAACCCTGTCGTTACATCGTTGCATTGGTGAGAAACCGCCTCTCTATCGCCACGGCTATCCGACCAGTTTTTTTTTTAATGACATCATTGAAATTATTCAATCAAATATCAAAGTTTTTGTTGATAACTGATAAAAGACTTGGGTCTTTTCTTTCAACACAAACTAAAATGGGATATCCACAAAAATGATATTTGTTATAAAGTATCAAAATTAATCAATAAAATTGTTTCAGATACCTAAAGTACAGGCTGAATTGAAAATCTCTTTGCATAATTAACAATTCTTATATACTACCACATTTCGACAACGCGGACATTATTTGGGGCAATTGCACTGATCACCTAGCGAACCAACTAGAACACCTTCAACTTGACGCCTTACGCACTATTTGTGGGGCTGTAAAGGGAACTAGCCAACGACCCTATCTAGAAACTTGTATTATTCCTTTGAATGAAAGAAGAAAAAGACACAAATTACAGACAATATATAAATTTATTAATGGAACGGTTCCAGATTATTTATCCAACTATATTGAGTTAAAAACATCACCATATAACCTTAAAAGTAAACAAGAATTAGTTTAAATATTCTGCAGAACAACTCTCCATTACAATTCATTCTTTCCATCCGCTATCCGCCCATAACAAATTTCTTATCACTCTCGAAATTTAAACAAGAACTCTCTAAACATGTTCCGAAAATACCTCTATTTTATTATTAAGCTTTTTTTTTCTTTGTGTACCTTGAATTATTCACTTCAAATCTGCAATTTCGAATTTCAAAATTCGCCCCCGTGATTTCGAACCGGAAGATAAAATCAAAATGACAACTTCTTTAATAGTTACACGATTTTTATGAAATTAATACATTTTGGTATTTGAATATTTAAAAAATTCGAATTTCGCCTTTGACGTTTTCCATGCCGACATGGTTGTTTTCGGGTTTAGCGGTTTTGATTTCGCGCATGCGCTACGCTAGAGCCAAAGGTACTATGAGTACCAATTCCGGCGAGGAAATTTCCACGTTGGTACCTAGATACCCTGACATTTTCAAGGGGATACCTGCATTTGTTCAAGTCGTTTGTTCGTGGCACCTGTCGTCAGTCGTTTTTTTCCTTAGTCAATTTACGGGGGAAAAAGTGGAATTTCCCCGCCAATCCGACACCGATTGTCCGAAAACCATGAAATTTGGACACAATACGTCCATTACCACCCCGGGCTCTGTACCTTACTCCCATTTTGATCCGATGAAATAAAAAAGAGATTGCAAAGAGATTAGGTATTGTGTCTTAGGTATTAGTACTATACACATTATCCTTAAAAGACATTTTTTAAAAAAAAAATGACCGCAACGATGATTGGGACACTAGAAACCGAAATCGCCTTTTTTGACATTTTGATTATTTTTTTTGCCCGGGTGCATTGTTTCAGCTATATTTTAACCTGTAACTTAGCGGGTATTTGACCAATTTTAATACTTTTTTTCTTGTTATTTTCTCTATGATACGTGAAATAATCGATGTCACGTGAGGATGAATATGAAACCTTTTATATCTGCATGGGACAGTAGCAAATCTTGTTATTATTATTATTATTATTATGAACATTTTTATAGTGCACAATTCACTAGGTGCTCAAATGCGCTTTACAAAACATTATAAATTATCACATACTATTATTATCACAAAACTGTATCACAGATAAACAATATAATCATAAATGTTTAAGTAAACAACACATTATGCATATATGATGAATAAAGGTAGAAAATGAGATAACAAAAGTCAGTAAAATAAAAGATTACTAAGAGATTAACAACAAATTAAAATCGTTATAAGCTCAAGGCTTATTTAAATAAAAAAAAGTTTTGAAAGATTTTTTTAAAAACCAAACGAGACACAGCGTTACTGATAGAAAATGGTAGCTCATTCCATACAATTGGCGCCCGTACACTAAAAGTTCTATTACCAACTGTCTTGAGTCTTGATCGTTTGGAACTTAAAATTAATGTATCATAGGAGGAAGGTGTTATATAATTCAAGTAAATCTCGTAAGTAAACAGGTTCAAGACCATTAAGACATTTACAAACTAAAGGATTTTATATTGAATTCTAAAATAAATGGGTAGCCAATGTAACTCTATTAAAATAGGGATTATGTGCTCTCTAAAATTTGATCTGGTGATACGCCTTGCTGCACTATTTTGTACAATTTTTAGTTTATTAATTATCTAATCTCGATGTTACGAGGGAGTTTACGACAGTTTTAATGGCACCTATAGTGAGAGTTAGTATATTAGTAAAACGTAAAATCAAATTATACATACTAAATTAATAATCGGAAGACCGAAGAAATTTATCGTTCAAGTTCGTTGCAACAACATCTGTGGGAGATTTGAATTTTTTTATATTTATTACACGTCTCTTTGTACTTATTTAAAAAACATGATCTCCACACATCCAGCATGTGCCAGTATTTCATAATTAAATTTAAAAAATGGAATTCTTTTTACCCTAATCACTTCAAGAATAAACATTACACGCTGTAGGAATACGCAATGTGATCAATGACGTAACTAGAGAATAACCCTTGGGTATTTCGTAGTTAATACTTTTAATCTAGACTACATGAAGAATGATAACATCTGAAAAAAACAATATTACAACTATATAAGTATGGTTCCATAAACATAATGAAATATAGAAATGTGTGGCACTTATGATTATGAACACTATTGATGCCTATAGGTAGTATAGAATATTAATTACCAAAAAGAAAGCTCAGGAGAAAAGATGCCTGCTTGTTTGTATCTTCCATTTTGTTCACTGGGTAGATAACTCTATTTTAATGTCAAAGGGTTAAGACCACCAATTATAATAATCCTCTATCTCCCCCCCCCCCCGAAGTCTCATGAGATATTGTCCATAATCGTACTTGGACTGATAATAGTTATCAATGTTGCACTATTTAGCATAGTCTTTTGACCAAACCGGTGGTCTTCGCTCACGGAGGGATCGACGAAACTGTGAAGGTGATTGATGCTGTTCATCCATGGCGGTCGAAGTTGTTGTTGGTGGTAGTGTTTTTCCTGCAATTGGTAAGGAGGTGGAAGCGGCATCACTGGGGGTCTTGCGTACGAAGGAGATGGGACATCTGTCGATGGAACAGGGGTGGGTTGGTCTTGCAAGGGTGGTGTGGTGGTTCTAGATCCTTCCAGTTGAGGAAAATCAGTTCTGAGATCAGCTGGGTGATATGGGATGGTCCGGAGGTCGTCCAAGATTGACCGTTGAGGGGGTGGCAGCTTAACAGGTACATACTTTCTCGGGAATTTTTCTGTTGCGAAGGGTAGAACGTCCGGAACCATCCACACGGACAAGATATTGGTCAAATTGTTGGACCTCTATAACAGTGTCCCATTTCGTTGGATACGGGCTCATTTGGTTTAGAATTCGAACTGTATCACCTACTTTCAGTGGTGGGAGGCAATGAGTATGCTCAGACCAACGTTCCGCATCGCGCATGTGTCGGTTACGCAAAGCTTCCCCGTGGATCACCAAAATAGAGCGCAACGTAGGATGCGGGAGATAGTGATCAGAACGTATGGGAAAGAAATCCTTTGTAGGTCGGCCAATTACACATTGGGATGGTGATAACTTTGTTGTTGGGTCCGGAGCGTTACGATACTGTAGGATTGCCCGTTGGAATGTATTAGTATCTAATAGTAAATGCAGGAGGACTGCACTACACGCAAAACAAACAAACAAACACAATCTACAAGATAAACCTGCGGACAAGACAGAAAATAGACATTGCAAAAACTAAACAATTATCAAATCAAGTGAATGGATCCGGGGGCTAGCCGTAAGCGTCCACTGCGCTGTACAGTCCCGGGCCTGTTTTGGTACAGGCTTCACTATAATTAAATTAATAATTTACAGTGCTTATATAGCGCTTATCTAAAAACATTACTCTTAAGCGCTTTACAAGTTGAAATCAGTTTGTGCTGGCATACCTTTTATCTTTTCATCGTTTACCGTGAAACAAAGTAGTGCAGCTTTACAGTTGTGCTAATATTTCTGGATATATATATAAAACCTTTAGGTTCTCGCGTTACAAGTTTTCTTCGTGACGATATTGATTATTTACACCAATTTCATAAACAGGTAGAACCGAGTAGCACTCTCATTAGCTTCGATGTAGTAAATTTATACAATAATATCACTAAAGATCTTGGACTAAAAGCTATAGAAGATTGGCTAAATAATCATAATGATTTGATACCAGATCGCTTTTCGAATTCTTTTATCTCGGTGCTCTGGATATTGTTCTGTCAAATAACATATTTTCTCTTAATAACCTGTACTATTCACAAATCAAAGAAGTCGCAATGGGTACTAAAGTTGGTCCCACCTATGCTACACTGACTTTAAGCGGGGCTTATGTCGACTTTGCAACTGACTGCAACTAGTTGCAGTCAATTGTAAGAGTGCTTATGTCGATTATATCAGAAAGTGTTAGCAACTGAATTCGGAGCGCTTATGTCGACTCACTTGGCGAATAAGTTAGAAGTAGCAACCCAAAGGCATGATCCATTGACGTCATATATAGATAGACCGCCTCTTCGCCAGAATCGCGTGGTATAGTCGATGAGACTTCCGTTGAGGGAAAAAACCAATGTGGCTGCCGTCTGTACGACAGAGTTTTATTAAAATAATAATAATAATCTCGTCATTTTACAAGGGTAGCAAATTAAGTCTGAGGCTCATTTTCAATTTGGCCCCTGGCACAGATCGTGCGAATGATTTAGATCTGCAGGAAGAAACCGAAGAACTCGGGGGAAACCTACCTTATCGGACAGGAGACCGATTATCCCTCTCACTTACAACGATAAAGTTTTTGCCCTGAGCTTGGATTGAACCCTCGTTGCATTGGTGTGATGCCGCCTCTCTATCGCCATGGCTAGTTTTGAGTTTGGGAATAATAGAAAATCAAAACTACCACTGCAAAGCTGACAAACTATGTCCGAAATAAATATCTGGACGAGCGTAAGTATATTTTTTTATCGATACTATTAATTTTCAGTAAATATTTTGTTCGTATAATAAGCATTTTATCGTTTGGCCCTCACAGTTGGAACGGTAATGGACAGTGATGGCGTTATAAAACATAATTTTTGACTTGGAATAATATTTCCAAATCCAAACAAGTTCAAGATAATTTTAGTAATAAAGTGACCTACAACATAATATAGTCATGTTTTATTATTTCTTTATTTATTAGCCAGTCACGTTTGGTCGTGTAGGCCTACCATTTTTTTTTTTTTTTTTGCAAGAAAAAACGGTCCATTATAACTTTTTGGGCATATTAAAATGAGATAATTAATATAACTTTATTTAAAAGGGGTTGAAGATTGGAAACGGGCTTTCTAGTATTTTGCCCCTCATAAAAAAAATATATATTAATAGGGAAATAGAGCCTATATTTAAATAATAGGCTATAATACAAAATGTGATCTAGGCACAAATCAATTAAATGAAAAAGAAACTTTACATTTTCATTTAACTTCATTAAATAGTAAAAGTACTTTTAGGTTTTCAAAAGCTACCTTAATTTATGTTAAGATTATAAAGCAATTCTAAATAAAAATTTCGACGTATTTACCAGTAATAAAAAAAAACCCCATGTGGCTATATTCTTATGACGAAGCGTAAGAATTATTGATAGACTATTCTTAGGACATGGTGGAAGTTCCGGTATCCTTTGATACGGCCTATTTTAGTCTACTGAAATAATTTATTTTTATCAGAAACAAAAATGCTTTTATCTTGCTGTAGCTTCTGATCGCTGTGTGAATGTTCCGGTATTATTTGATAAGGCCCATTTTTCTCTAATGAAATGATTTATCTTTTTCCGAAACAAAATTGCTTTTATCTTGCTTGAACTTCTGACCGCTGTGTGCATGCTTCTTTTTTTCCTTGTTCAGCTAAATAATAATTTAAAATACCAGTATTAAAAATAGGCCTTAGGCCTGTATATATATGCAAATTTTGTAACTTCCGTATTCGCTACCATAACTTCCACCATGTCGCAAGAATAGTCTATCAATAATTCTTACGCCTCGTCGTAAAAAAAATGGTCTAGGCATTTTGTCAGTTCAAAGTGCTATTTATAAAGATGTATATGCATTAAAAATTCAATAAAAGCGAATGAATGAATGATTGAAATGGGGTTTAACGTCCTACTATTATGCACGTAACCTGGACTTTGTATTCATTTGATCAAAAAGAGGGTTTGGGATAAATTTAAATTAGCTGTCCTCAAAGTGTAAATTTAGGTACACTGAAGCTAGGCAGGCTTAAAGGCTGGTCACACGGGCTCTTGAAATATGACCTACCCTCAATTGATGATGAATCTTTAAACCCTGTACTTTTTTTTGTAGGTCCCATAAGATGAAATGTTTCCTGCTACATCCATCCATTAATAATGTAACACAGAAAATGATATTTGACTGCTATTTAACTAAAAGATTCAAACATTTTCGCTAACGACTCATAACAGACAATTTCAAACATAAAAAAGTGTTCAAGAATGAATAAAATAATTATTTTTATGAATATGATTCCTATTTGTTAATTGTTTATATTTTTCTGATGAATATTGTTCTAACAGTCTAACAAGAAAAGTGTGGTCTACTTGTTCAGATGGAGAATAAACATACATCCAATTAGTTCCGGTTGAAGAAAATCAGGGCCCAATTTGGGAGGCCCTAACTGACAAGATATGAATACATTGCAAGATATGAATAACTTTATTCATTCATATATACCCGAAGAAATCCACCTAACACTAACACTAACAGCCTGATTACCTGGAATTTTAAGAATAATAAGTCTAACGACCTCTTAGAAGCCAAAGAACAATTTTGTATTGACAAATACCATCCAAAACTTAACTCTAAATGATAGGATATATTTTGATTAATTGTTTAAGACGTACTGAGTTATGACCCTTGCATGTATTGTTCATAATGTAACCATGACGTCATAATATATATCTATTTTTTTTATTAATTAGTGGTAATATTAAAAGCCTGACGAGCAAGTTGTGAAAGCTCTAGCGGAAAATATGTAGTTTTCTTTTGCCATTTTTTATTTTAACTCTCTCTCTCTCTCTCACTCACCCTCTCTCTCTATATCATTAGAACAACCGCAAAGCTGCACTACTTTGTTTCACGGTAAATGATGAATAGATAAAAGGTATGCCGACACAAACTGATTTCAACACTGGTTTAAAGGGTCAATCCCGATATTATTTTTAGGAATAAAACTACTTAATTTTGTGTTAAAATCCCTTAAAATCCTCTACCCCAGGGCCGAGCAACCAACTCAATATATTCGATACGTTTTCAAACAACTTAAACCCGTCAGTCTTCATCTGGAAATGCAGACCGGTGTCCTAAGCTGTATTATGCGGGGTCTCGATAAAACCAGACTTTACTTTATAACAATAATGTGTAGGTGAAATTTCCCCTTTGTTATCAAGTACAGCACATGGGGCATTCACTGCATAGACTTCTAAAGGGACGGGAGTTGATTATAAGCTCACCCAACCCACAAATTGAACAGAATATTCTGAGCTGAAATTTTGAGCCGCAGTAAATACACCGCTCCTCTATATTTTGGCGTTTAAATTTCAAACGCACTCGTACCTTTATTTTTTAGACCCTGCCTAATATTGGGATTGTCCCTTTAATAACATTTTAAAGTACTTTTCGTTCGTCTTAGGACTATTCATAAATAATGTTATAACATATAGATGGACACTATAGTGTATTTATACATACATGTATTTACATAGTAACACCGTGGTTTTAATTGGCTATAGTTACCTTTGTCTATGGTTACATAGTATATAGGTAACGAGGAGAAGCAGAAAACATGTATACACGTGTGTTAATCTGTTGTTTATGGGTACAATACAATTTAGAAACAACGAATGGTAGATTATAAAGGGATAGATTAAGAATATTAATAAATGAAATTAATGACCAATTGTTACTTAATGACTATTAAGTCGAGGAGCGATTTTTTATTGACAAATACCATCCAAAACTTAACTCTAAATGATAGGATATGTTTTTGATTAATTGTTTAAGACGTACTGAGTTATCACCCTTGCATGTATTGTTCATAATGTAACCATGACGTCATAATATATATCTATTTTTTTTATTAATTAGTGGTAATATTAAAAGCCTGACGAGCAAGTTGTGAAAGCTCTAGTGGAAAATATGTAGTTTTCTTTTGCCATTTTTTTATTTTAACTCTCTCTCTCTCTCTCACTCACCCTCTCTCTCTATATCATTAGAACAACCGCAAAGCTGCACTACTTTGTTTCACGGTAAATGATGAATAGATAAAAGGTATGCCGACACAAACTGATTTCAACACTGGTTTAAAGGGTCAATCCCGATATTATTTTTAGGAATAAAACTACTAGTACTTAATTTTGTGTTAAAATCCCTTAAAATCCTCTACCCCAGGGCCGAGCAACCAACTCAATATATTTGATACGTTTTCAAACAACTTTAACCCGTCAGTCTTCATCTGGAAATGCAGACCGGTGTCCTAAGCTGTATTATGCGGGGTCTCGATAAAACCAGACTTTACTTTATAACAATAATGTGTAGGTGAAATTTCCCCTTTGTTATCAAGTACAGCACATGGGGCATTCACTGCATAGACTTCTAAAGGGACGGGAGTTGATTATAAGCTCACCCAACCCACAAATTGAACAGAATATTCTGAGCTGAAATTTTGAGCCGCAGTAAATACACCGCTCCTCTATATTTTGGCGTTTAAATTTCAAACGCACTCGTACCTTTATTTTTTAGACCCTGCCTAATATTGGGATTGTCCCTTTAATAACATTTTAAAGTACTTTTCGTTCGTCTTAGGACTATTCATAAATAATGTTATAACATATAGATGAACACTATAGTGTATTTATACATACATGTATTTACATAGTAACACCGTGGTTTTAATTGGCTATAGTTACCTTTATCTATGGTTACATAGTATATAGGTAACGAGGAGAAGCAGAAAACATGTATACACGTGTGTTAATCTGTTGTTTATGGGTACAATACAATTTAGAAACAACGAATGGTAGATTATAAAGGGATAGATTAAGAATATTAATAAATGAAATTAATGGTCAATTGTTACTTAATGACTATTTAGTCGAGGAGCGATTTTTTTTAATAAAATGGTTCTCCATTGATTTCCTTTTCGTGATGTCATCGATTTTCATTTTATAAAAAGGGAAAATTTGAAATTTAACTTGTAGGTGTTTCGCACATTTAAAGATGTGTCGATTTACAAATAAGGGCCCGTATTCAATATTACAATCCCGTCGATGGTTGCGTACTCTATCCCGTGGATTAGTTGATGTCTCTCCAATATAGAAATTTTCTCATCCCATGCAAGTCAAGACATATATGAGATTTTATGGTCAATTGTTACTTAATGACTATTAAGTCGAGGAGCGATTTTTTTATAAAATGGTTCTCCATTGATTTCATTTTCATGGTGTCATCGATTTTCATTTTATAAAAAGAGAAAATTTGAAATTTTACTTGTAGGTGTTTCGCACATTTAAAGATTTACAAATAAGGGCCCGTATTCAATATTACAATCCCGTCGATGGTTGCGTACTCTATCCGGTGGATGAGTGGATGTCTCTCCAATATAGACATTTTCTCATCCCATGCAAGTCAAGACATATATGAGATTTTTTGTGTCACAATTCATATTGTCATTGACGTTAAAGGTAAAGCTATGAAAATTATATTTGTTATTTGGTGTTATATGGTCACAACATTTGCATCAAAGATCCGAGCATTTAGGTACATAAAAGCCGGTCCTTGTGATAGATGAATTGAAGTTTGCTTTTGTTAAAAGATGTTTCAGATTTGGTGGCTGTCTTTGTGATATAATGAATTGTACATTGTCAAATTTCATTCTTATGTTGTCATTTGATGCCAGGATTGCCCTGCTCTCGTACATTCTTTTAAAGAAGTTGGGATGTTGAGGGTTATGAGTAGAGACAGAGGTAATAATCTTATCCGAACTGTCTTTCACTTTAGTAGTCCTCAACATTTGGATATCAATTGCCAACGCCTTATTTATCTCAACTTCTATTACCTCAAGGGGGTAATGCTGCCTCAACAAATTTCTTTTTAGCTCATCTAATCTGATAATCCGCAGGTCTTCATCTATCACAATTGTGCATATTTTTCTAGCTAAGGAGAAGGGTATGTTATTTTTTGTGTGGCGTGGATGACATGATTTATAAGAGAGATAATTTTTGGTATCTGTTTCTTTAGAATACATATCCGTTATGAGGAGCTCTCCCCTTCGTTTCACTAGAACGTCCAAGAATGCGATTTGCATATCGTTCTTCAATTGTGAATTCAATATTTATGTCTAAATCATTCATTATATGTTGCAAATCTGCAATGTTGCCAATTCGTTCACTCCAAATACAGAAAACATCGTCTAGGAATCGTTTCAACTGATTTTCTAAATATAATCGGTATTCCACGCCATGGTTAATTTCTACAATTAAGTATAATTTCTCCTCAAGAAATCTCATCGTTAAATTACTTAATTGTGGTGCCGCCTTGGTTCCCATCGCTATACCAAGAATTTGTTTGTAATTTGTTTCGCCAAATGTGAAAGTGTTGTTAGTCAGGATGATACGTATGGCTTTGAAATTCTCTCATGACTGCATTCAGAATGTTCATCCAGCCAATATTCTACGGCCTGAGCGCATAGGTCATGGGAAATATTGCCATATATGTTACAAACATCCATGGTTACGAAAAAGTCGCCATCATTTAGATTTTGGGGTAATGTATTAACAAAATCTATATCATCCCGAATAACAGATTTCACATTTGGCACGTACGGCTTAAGTAAGATATCAATGAGATTTGATAGCCTGTTAGTGGGAAAGCATGGACCGGCAATTATTGGTCTGAAAGGGAGATCGTCTGGCTGACAAATACTGATGAATTCGGCATTTTGGTGTTGAATGGATTCCTTGATCATCTTGGATTTGTGTATCTTTGGTAGTCCATAAAACTGACTTGTTTTATATTCGAATTTCCGGAGATAATCCTGTTCATTGTCCGTCAATTCGTTTTTATGATGTTGGATTAAACCGTTTATTAATCCTATTGTTTTTTTTATCATGGTTGGAATCTATAGTTCTATACACCCGTTTGTCCTCAAATATTTTAAGGACGTTTCTCTGATAATATTCCTTATCCATGATAACTATGGCACCCCCTTTATCGCTTTCCTTGATAACGATCGTGTCGTCAGATTTCAAAGAATTTATAGCACATTGTTCCTCCTTCGACACATTCGATTTTGCGTTGCGGTTTATAGGAAGTGGCAACGTGGTTAAATAATCAAGTTGAAGTGGCTTTTGTTCCTCACAATATCCTCTGGCGCTGTTCCATTTGTTTCATATATATATATATAGTAGTAGTAAGTAGGTGGCAACGTTATCAATGTCTTCCTGATGATCTTAAATTGAATTATGTAGAAGCAAATCGGTGTTTTTTTTTATTTTTTGCCAATTTGAATAAGGAAACACAAACACACGGGGTACTTTAAGATCAGGCGCTCTTACATTTATTCAGACTGTTGGCATGTGCTTTCGTTTTTGCTTAGCTGCTTGTGGCACATTTTATACCTGTATAGGGAACATGTCAAATGCATTTAAATCGACCATTTGCCGGGAAGTTAATGCCATCATATTCAAAGATCGTATATAATATAATCTAGAACAGTTCTATGATGTCTTTGGTAAACGAAGCAGCCACCAAATTTATGATGTAATTCGCATACCAAACCTGTTTTATGACGTTAGATAACATCGTAGTCCCAGTTTACCAGTCACAATCTGCTTAGACTCATACTTGACTTGTGCTTACGTAAGAATGATCTTGAGCATGTTCTAGAGACAGCATTTTACAAAGATTCTTACGTAAGAATTTTCTAGGAACCGGGCCCTGAAGGGCATACCATTATGAAGCAAGTATGGGTTACTTTGCCACTCTATGTGTAAATAAATTTTGAATTAATGTAAGCTTTAATCCTACTTTTGAAATTTCAGATGATGACGAATTGTGTGCTAACAAATCAAAAGTTGATGGTGGATCACCTACCAGTCTTGTGCAAATTAATCCAAGAAACGGGAAGTGTAGTGATTCAAATTGGATGCGAAGCCAGTGAAAAAAACCTATGGGTTAGAATATACAAACAGAAGGGGTAATCATGTTGTAAAGGAAGAGAATAAAAATGTAATTTGCTCCGAACTAGGCCTACTCTTATATCGAATTCCAACTGTCAAGGGATCTTTTACGTGCTCGTTTTTCTCCCCATCCGAACGACTAGACAGCTGTCGTTGTCAGGCCCTCCGTCATGTATCACTGACAAGGGGGAACCACGCCGGAAAATCTGAATGAACTTTCTCAGCCAATGCAGGGAGAGTGCGACGCCAGCATTAGAATATCTTGGTGCGATGTTTATTGAATCTATCCCCAAACGCACCCTAGTGGTGAAACGAAAATTATGGCCTGGTAACGGTACCAAATAATAGGCATCCATCTTTTGGATTTCGACGATTTTCCCACATTGTACCAACATGTACACGTACTTCTCATAGCTGCACAATGTTTGGAAATTCCTAAAGCTAAATTAAAATCTAATCTGTTTAAATCATATTATAAATAGTGACCCATAAAACTTTCTAATTTTAGGAGCTAAACTGCCCCGCAAGCACACTGTTTGAATGTGATGAGAGCAATATAAATATTTCTTATTAGTAGTAGTGCATTTCTCAAGTTTGGATTAATTGACGATTAATTTTGATTTATTTCACGTTACGACTTCATAATAGTTTGATATCCCATTAAATAGTAACGCATCAATAATAATTACAAATTTCTTGAATAGACTACAATCTTTCACACCGAACTTCTATTCGTCATGTCAGTGATAAAGTGTCATGATGTCTTAACTAGTAAAGTTCAGTATTCCAAGATGCTTAATGATGTTTATCACGAAACTAAACTCAAAAACTACGCAACATTGTTTCAAATTATCGTCCAATGTTGCCTTGTAATCTCAGGATTTTTTCAAATTATAATATGATTGCCTAACTAATGGGGGGGGGGGGGTTTCCACTTCCATTTGCCATCTTGTAATCAATGTGCATTTGGTAACGCCATCTTGTAGTCGAGAATAGTTTACCCCAGACGTAATATAATTCTTGTAATAAAAAACCGGAAGTCACGACACCAGCACCGAGTAACCAATACCAGCCTGCATCAAAAAATGATGTAAGATAATATTCAACTCATCAATGTTTCACACCAACGTTATTAATATTAATTGTAGTTTTAAGCTGCAAGTTTAAAAGTTGGTTTATATCTCACAGAGGAGCTATTCTTCCCTTCATGCCTCAACATAACACCACACACACTGCATGCATGATAGGCCGTTGCTAAGTATCTATATCACGTGACTGGTCAGTTGACCCGCATCAGGAACTATTACCACGTGATAGATTTTAGTTGACCTGCATTAGGAACCATATTAGTGTGAACGATAGCCGTACCTAGTTACTTCTTAGCCGATATTATCAACAATCTCTTTTAAATTCCTTTGGTTCTATTCTAAAACCATCGAATTTTATTTTGGATATACAACTGTTTATTTCAAGACGGATTTTGTGTTTGAGTAGAGAAACCGTAAAAGTACTGTGGAACTTTAAACTAACTTTTGGATTCGAAAGGACAACGCGGCGTTAGCCATTATTGTGATCTCCATCGGAATTGGACAACTACCCGAACTTTTAACCACCGAGTACACGTCTTATCAGCCTCTGCATTAAATCCCTGTTTTCTCGCTACAGACGTTATAATTTCCACTCAATCATGAGCCAGCCAAGTACTTCCGCGCGGGTGACGCGAAAAAGATCAAACTTGGACACGAATAATTGCAAGAATTGGAAAAAATCTAGATTCGTGACGGAAATCGAGGCTCTCGGGGGAGTCGCCCATCCTTCATGGAATCTGAGCGTGTTACGTCAGTCTTACGAACTGACCGTCGCCCGAAGTCAAGAAGGACATACGTCTCCTCCATCAGTAACACCGAACGTAACAGCTACTCAGCCAACCGACACGGAAGATATTATTCAACCCACTCTCGAACAAGAAGCCATGACGTCACCACTCACTCACGCGTTCCCATCTACTACGCATGCGTGTATCGAGAACCAAAACACACAAGATGGCGGCGCCCACAACGAAATTGTTTCAGCGACCAGTGCCCTGGCAAAAATGGTAGATGTCGTACACGATTTACTAAAGCGGACTTCTAAGGAGGAAAACAGACCCCACGATCTAATGTCAGCTATGCAAAGAACCTTTGGTGCCGGTACTACCCCAGATGTGAACTCCGGATACAGAGGTCAGACGTCTGCAGATGCAAATCTCGGTCAGCCACATATTTCTGTCAAAAACCTGCCGAAAACAGACATGATCTCCGGAACCCTCAGAAAGCAAATTCTGGAAGGTAAGGATGTAAATCTTTCAAGTCTCCTTATCCCAAATTACGACCTGACAGCACAGTCTGGCATTGCTTCTACCACATATTCCTCAACCCTCAAAGACCCCAAACTAACTCAAGACTTGTCAATAGAAGAGTTTAATCTGGCCTTTGAGAAATACAAGAGCATAATTACAAGCGTGTTCATAACCAGGGAGAAGGACCTCATTCAATATCAAAGAGATATAAATACAATTTCTCGAAATTATGGTCCCCGTTTCTACCTGTACCACAAGATGTTTTCGCAAAAGGCTGCAGCCGGAATCCAGGAACATAATACTGTCGGTTTATGGGGGGAAATAGACGAAAGCATGTTGAACCTCGTCATGCATGGCATTCCAACGCGTGCTTGCAATATCTGCGAGGAAATAAACCACTCAACTCGTTTTTGCCCACGAAACTCGCCATCTCTGTCAACTTTAGTTCCAACTACCAAACCTGACCGACAAAACTTTAAGAACAATAACTCAATCGTAAACGATAAAAGAGGCAGATCTCTCGTTAGACACCAAGGCTCAACGGTGTGCAACAACTTCAACGACGCAGGATGCCGATACACAGAACCTGAGTGTTATTATAAACATGTCTGCAAAACGTGTTTCTCTACCGAACATACCATGAAAAATTGCATTACGGACAAATGGAACAAATTCCCTACTAGATCCACTAAATCTAAACAGAATCAACAATGACTCAATCATCTCGACAGTGATAAAATTCGTTCTCTATCCGGAATTAATACGGAACAATTAAAATGTGAATTACAAACTTACCCCGACAAATGTTTCGTACAATACCTACTACATGGTTTTGAGTATGGTTTTGATACTTTAGTTGAAATGTTAACCCTTCCGCTCCACGAATGCAAAAACTTACTTTCAGCTAGATCAGACCCCAATACAGTAGACGAGCTGATACAATCATAACTTCATAAAGGGTATCTTAAGGGCCCTTTCCTAAAGCCTCCATTCAAATCGTACCGAGTAAGCCCTATAGGGTTAGCTATAGGGAAATATTCAGGAAAGCCTCGCCTAATTCTAGACCTTTCATCGCATACGACAACCCCGAAATACCCAGCATCAACGACCTAATCGACAAGAGTGAATGCTCCCTATCCTATGTGACCATCGACGACGCCATTGATCTAATCAAGAGTTATGGACCAGGAGCCATCCTTAACAAAACCGATATTACAGACGCGTTTAAGCAAATTCCCATTTTACCAGACCAGTATCACTTATTCTGTCTAAAATGGAGAGAACAATATTTCTATTACGTGCGACTAAGTTTCGGGTCCAGATCCTCACCAAAAATCTTTGACAATTTTTCTAAGGTCATATGTTGGGTCGCCACAACAAACTATAAAATACCATCTATCCTTCACCTTTTAGATGATTTTTTAACGATTCAGTCAGGTCAAACTAACGGACACGAAGTGATGGCATCCCTGACCAGTATTTTCTCTAACCTTAACATTCCTCTGTCAAGCAAGAAAACAATCGGACCAACTACGTGTTTAGAATATTTGGGGATTATCCTGGATACCGATAAGATGGATGCCAGATTACCGAAAGAAAAGGTCGACCGCATAATTTCGATGATCGAAAGATTCTTAAACAAAAACTCAGTCAGAAAACGTGAACTCCTACAATTACTTGGACATTTCAACTTCGCAGCAAAAATAGTTTTACCTGGACGAACATTTTCAGCGTACATGTATTCTCTATCGGCTACTGTACCAAAACTACACTTTTTCATTAAACTTACCAGAGAATGCAAAAACGACCTTAAAATGTGGCTTAGATTTCTACAACACTGGAACAAAGTGTCTTTCTTTTATGACACAGAAGTATCTACCTCTCCTAGTTTAGACCTTTATACTGACGCAAGCTCGACTCGTGGGTTCGGGGGCTATTACCAAGGCAGCTGGTTTAGCTCAGATTGGCCTAACGATTTACCTAACTTTTTAGACGATAATTTGTCAATGGCGTTTTTAGAACTGTATCCAATAGTTGTAGCTGCCGTTCTGTGGGGTCACACATGGACAAAGAAGCGAATCATGTTCCATTGTGACAATGAAGCAACAGTCCATATTATTAATAAGGGAACATCCAAAAATTCTGATATCATGAAACTTATGAGATCACTAATTTGGCCAGCCGCTGTGAATAATTATACAATTAAAAGTGTCCATATTCCAGGAAAATTTAACATTATAAGCGACGCACTTTCTCGCTTCCAATTTCAGAGGTTCCGTCAGGCAGCCCCACGAGCAGCTCTATACCCCACACAGGTACCCAAGAGAGAAGACCTGATGTGGCAGATTCCGACGTAAGAATTCCCTATCTAATGGAACAGTCAGTGGCTCCATCCACCTTAAACCAGTATAGATGCGGTTTCAACACCTATAAAAGATTCATGGTTATGAGCGGTTTTGTGTGGAAAACAACTTTTCCTTCCATAAACGAAGACATTATTCTGAAGTTTGTGGTTTGTGTCCTATTGCCATGATATTTTACGGGTAAAATCAACAACAATAAAACTATACTTATGTGCGATTCGTTTTCACTATATTGTACATGATACAGACAATTTATTCACAAGTGATACCAAACTTATCCGTGTCGAAACAATGCTTAAAGGTATAAGGAAATCTGAACATGCAACCATTCAAAAAAGACTTCCGTTGACAAACAATATTATTAAGGACATAGTCACCCTACTTAGAAAAGGCTATTTCAAATCAAATATCGATCAACTCATGGAGGCAGTCTGTGTCATAGCTTTTGTAGGGTTTCTTCGATGCGGAGAATTTACAGTTTTACATACTTTCTGCCCAGAGTCGAACATTTGTTGTGAAGACATAGTTTTCTTCGAAGATAGGGCAGTTTTGAGACTCAGAGCATCTAAAACCGATATATTTAGGCGAGGAGTGGATATAAATCTGTTTCAAACAAATTCAGATATTTGCCCTGTGGCATCTTTGAAAAGATATATCCAATCTCGTACTCCCTTACAAAGGCAAGAACCCTTTTTCATTATGGATAAAAACCAGGCCCTAACCAGGTCTTTCTTTTTAAAATCTTTGAAATCTCTATTGTATGCTCTGGGTTTCAATGCCGACTTATTTAACGGCCACAGCTTTAGGATAGGCGCCGCTACATCGGCGGCAGGCAAAGTAGAAGACCACATGATACAGACCCTGGGCAGATGGTCTTCTCTGTGCTACACGAGATATATTCATACTTCATTGGCCAACATAAAGAAAGCTCAGATAGACATGCAGTAGTGTCCAAAAATGTATGTGTCCTTTCCGGACTATTTCCCTCT
The DNA here is from genome assembly GCA_917208275.1 of Patella pellucida. Classification (NCBI taxonomy): domain Eukaryota; kingdom Metazoa; phylum Mollusca; class Gastropoda; family Patellidae; genus Patella; species Patella pellucida. The sequence goes on along the minus strand of OU795041.1, from coordinate 31,792,588 downwards.
TCTCTCTCAATTATGGGGTCGAGTTGTCTCACTCTTGTCGCACAAACCGTCCACAACTCTTATGGCATTTATTTAAGTATTTATTCATACTTATAAAACCCCATAATTTAAAAACATATCCGAATGTGTCACAATATTCTTCTTTTATACGTTAATTAGTCTCGCTATACTATGTTTTCATATAATAATACTTTCACCTCTGTGTGGTGATACTAATACACGTTGACACCTCTGTGCGGTCTCAACCTTACTAATACTTTCACCTCTGTTCGGTGATACAAATAAAGGTTGACACCTCTGTGCGGTCTCAACCTTACTAATATTTTCACCTCTGTGTAGTGATACTAATACACGTTGATACCTCTGTACGGTCTCAACCTTACTAATACTTTCACCTCTGTGTGGTGATACTAATACACGTTGACACCTCTGTGCGGTCTCAACCTCCAATGACACCCCTGTGCGGGTCTTTGGTAATTCCTAACAGTTTCTTCGATATTGTGACACATTAGGCCGAGACAGCCCGTACCCCACATTTGAATTGTTTTTATTTACTTTATCATTCTAGTTATATTTTAGGTTTTAAATGTTTGATTTGTTTTAATTATATATAATGTGTACATAAAATATGTTTATTATCATTCTTTCATCCTCGTTATATTTCATGTTTCGAACTCTAGTCAGACGGTCGTAAGTCTATATAACGTGTATTTACAATATGTATAAATGTTTGTATTTTTGATAGTTAATCTACTGGTTTTCATTTTGTTATACTTTATAATAAATAGTTAAAATTTTATCCAACTCGTTTTTCTGGGGGATATAAACCAATAGTATTACGTTGGTAATTCCTGGTACAAATATAATTGGCACCTTTGTAAATGATTTATACTATTAATGAATGTTAGGACTAAGTGTTCATATGAATCAACTTGATTAAAATAGAGATTTGTTTTGACCGCAGGAAATGACAGTAAAGATTTTTTGGATTGATATGACTATTTCGTGTACATGCGCCCCTGGACAGACCATAAATTTATTAGGATTCTCAGCGATTATTCTTCTGATTTGCTGTGCTATAATGATTGTCTCACAAACAAAGAATTGGGATCTGGCTCAAATTATTATTGTTATTATTATTAACATTTTTATAGCACACAATTCACTAGGTGCGCAAATGCACTTTACACAACATTATAAATTATCACATATTATGAGTCATTCTACGAGAAAACAATGCAGAAGGTGGGAGTCGGCAGATCGAGTTCATCTCGGGGGAATTTTGTGGACTCATCTAGACTACTTTACAGGCAGAAGGGCTGATCTCAGAAATTCACCGTTACTGACATACAGCATCCGGATGATTTTTGGCCAGTTTCGCCCTTTTTTAGGTCATTTTTGGTCAATTTTTAGCCACTTATTCTGGCGAGTGTAGGGTTTGGATGGAAATGATGGTCTTCCCGTGCCCCAGTGTGAATACCATAAAGTCGCATCTATTCTCTGGGTGTAATGGTCACTTTACACAACATTATAAATTATCACATATTATGAGTCATTCTACGAGAAAACCATGCAGAAGGTGGGAGTCGGCAGATCGAGTTCGTCTCGGGGGTATTTTGTGGACTCATCCAGACTACTTTACAGCCAGAAGGGCTGATCTCAGAAATTCATCGTTACTGACATACAGCATCCGGCTGATTTTTGGCCAATTCCGCCCCTTTTTAGGTAATTTCTGGTCAATTTTTAGCCACTTATTCTGGCGAGTGTAGGGTTTGGATGAAAGTGGTGGTCTTCCCGTGCCCCAGTGTGAATACCATAAAGTCGCATCTATTCTCTGGGTGTAATGGTCAGGAAAATTGTAGCATATAGCGAGAACACCGGAAAATATGCACCTGCGAAGATTAGCTTTATTTTCTATGATGCGGCGGTAGGTCCAAATATCGAAATGGTTTTATGCACAGCTTGATACCCTCTATCGAAATAAAAAATAAAATCTCTGTCACCTCTCTTCAATCAATACGAAATCGCAAGTCAAAGTTGGTGAATTTTCCCTATTGTAAATCCCTGATTCTCTACGAAATATTATAGTTCCGAAACAAGATAGTTCTGAAGATGTTTGCTCCAGTGACAGTGGATATGATCTAACGAAGGAGAAAGGTATATTTTATAGTTGATATCGTCCTAATGTATTTTGTAAAGATCGTGTTTCTTGGCCCGATTCCTAGACAATTATTAAACACGTTATTGTGCTCAGACTTTAAGTAGACTTTCTATTGAAGTAAATTTACCTTATTTTGTGTTCCCAGAGAATTCTTAAAAGGACAATAACACACTTGCTGGCGTGACAGCTCCAGAAAATAAATAATAGGCTTGTTCTGAGTACTAATGTCCCATCTGTTGTGTAAATTATCCATTACATCCTATTTTACTTGTCCAGAGTGTTCGAAAACATTTTTAAATCCAAGTCACGCTTTGAAAGGTTTACGTTAGGTTTTTCGAATCATTTAGTTACATTTTTCCATTTTTTTTAAATTAAGTGTGTAAAGGTGAAATTTGTATTATGAATTAATTGGAATATTGTAAAAAAGTACAATTTGTTGACCAGAAATGAGATTGGCACATTATTCAATTACAACAAGAGCGGTATTGAGCCTTGTGCTTAGATTTTAAGTAGACTTCAAGGGTAAACACAATCACGTTCTTAGTCTTATGTGTTCCAAGAAAAAACTTAAGCTCAACTACCAAGAGATATTTTACGTGCGCGCCAATGTGTACACGGTACCTCGGTTTTTCGTCGCATCCGAACGACTACACAGCTGTCCTTGTCACCCCCCAGCCCTACATCACTGACAAGAGGAAACCACGCCGGAAAGTCTGGTGAACTTTCTCGGTCAATGCATGGATCGAACCCCCGACCTCGAGGCCTAAAAGCCAGCGTCTAATTTGACCTACTTTGCTGTAATTTTGTGACTATATGACCTATTTCAATAATTCTTTTTTATTGGGTACAATCAAACATTTAGTTAAAATCTGCATTTTCACATTTTCGAATACCGAATTTCGAAAATTTGTCCCTGTAATTTCAAACCGGAAGTTGAGACCAACTTCTTTAATCGTTTCATGATTTTCAATGAAATTTAGTATGAAGTAGATCTAACTTATGCGACTTCAAAAATGACTCTAAATTATCTCCCCTTTGAGAAATTAAGTACCAAAATTTTCAAAAAAAATCGACGAAATATAGGTCAGATTGACTCTAATTTTGTTTGTACTAGCTACGACACTACTGATTCTGATTCGTAAACAAAACATTGAGTTTGTAGCCTTGACCGAAAGTGCAACCATCTTGAAATGTGAAAATCGATAAGGCTTTGTTGGTATTTTACTTACGGACAAGGCAATTATATTTTCCGAATCCTTTTAGGAAAGCCGAAAAACTGTCGGGAATAGAATTTTGATTTAGGTCAACTGATGGACGCCATTTTGAAAAATCCACATTCATGGGCTTGAAAACATACACAATAGGTCGTGGCTTAGAGAATCTATCTTCTATTAACGAAAATAATACATTGCAGGACAACCTGGCTCATGGTCGAATGTTTGGCATTTGAATATTTTAAAAACTCGAATTACACCTATGATGTTTTCTGTGCCGAAAAGGTTGTTTTAGAGTTAGCTGGTTCTGACTTCGCGCATGCGCTACGCTGGAACCAAAGGTACCATGAGTACCAAATTCCGGCGAGAAACTTTTCATGTTAGTACCTAGATACCCTGAAATTTTCAAGGTGACATCTGTATTTGTTCAAGTCGTTTGTTCATGGCACATACCGTGCGCCGTGACCTTGCGCATGCGCTAAGCTAGAACCAAAGGTACCATGAGTACCGAGTTCCGGCGAGGAACTTTACACGTTAGTACCTATGTACCCTGAAATTTTCAAGGTGATACCTGCATTTGTTTAGGTCGTTTGTTTGTGGCACCTGCCGTTCGCTTTTTTTAAAGTTAATTTAAGGCTTCCATAAATATTTTTTTGCCCCGGTGCAATGTTTATAACTATATTTAGACTTGTAACTTCGCGAGTTTTTGAGTAATTTTAATATTTTTTGTCTTGTTATTTTCTTTAAGATACTTGATATAATTGATGACACGTGACGATGAATATGAACGCTTTCATATGGTACGCATTTGAGCCAATTTCATAGTTATAACCATGCAATATGAATTATATAATTTGCCTAAAGATAATCTCACAACACAATTTACTTGTTTGACAATTTCCTACATTTTCTTGTTAACGAGTGAAAAATCGAATTAACATCACCAAATTTTGACTGTTTATAGTTAATTTTTTTTCTTGTTCAGACTCTTTATATCACACATGAGATGTGACAGAAACTGACCGTTATTATGAAAGCTTTAAAATCTGCTTAGCGAATCTAGTAATTATTCTGTTTGTGTGTGTGTTTAAACTTAGGATCTTTCTGAAACTTGTACCTATCCCCCCCAAAAAATGGGTGGTGACTGTTATTTAAATATATTTTCAAAACGTTTTACACATCCAAAATCACCAAATTTTACGAACAAATGCATTTGACCTACTTTGCTGTAACTTTGTGACTATTTTACTAAAAAAAGGAATTCTTTGTGTACCTTGTATCATTTACTTCAAATCTGCAATGACAACTTCTTTAATAGTTGCACGATTTACACGAAATGAAGTATGTAAGTAGATCTTATAGACACGACTTAAAATATATCATTAGAAATTTTCTAAATTATCTCCCCTTGGTGACATTAAGGATCAATTTTTTTTTTTTTAAATGAAATTTTCAATGTGATACCTGCATTTATTCAAGTCGTTTGTTAGTGGCACCTACCGCGCATTTATGGCAAGGTTTGGGGGCGTTTGTGTGGAACTTTTCACCACAACAGTTCCATAAGATATTGGCCTTTTTTACAAAATTTCTTCTGAGACTATCTGTATGCCCCTGTGATACCCCAGTCCACAAGATTATCGTCTTAGATTAATTTTTTAAAAGTGATTTGGGTCTGTGGTGTTTTTTCGACATGCGCAAAGTCACGACGCACGGTAGTAGACATGGAAAGGTTTGGTGGCGTTTGCAAAAGGTTGACCATGAAAAAATTATGAAATATTTTCTTTTTATTTTGATTGAACAATAATAGTTTCTCATATCACCTTGAAAACGTGAGGAAAATATATTCTACAAAAAAGTATTCTGTGGTGTTTTTCACCACAAGAGTTCCACAATATATTGAACAACAGTTTTTTCTTTTTTTCTTTCAAATAATCCTGCTCAGACTATCTGTATTCCTCTGTGGTACCACATTCCACAAGATTTTCGACTGTATGCTTCTGTTGTACCACATTCCACAAGATTTTCGACTTGGAATAATTTTTAAAAAGTATTTTGGGTATGTGGTGTTTTCACCACAAGAGTTCCACAACATATTGGACTTGGAATTTTTTTTTTTTTTTACAAAATTTATTCTCAGACTAAAATTTATTCTCAGACTATCTGTATGCCTCTGTGGTACCACATTCCACAGGATATTCGACTTAGAATACATTTTGAAACAGTGTTTTGGGTCTGTGGTGTTTTTCACCACAAAAGTTCCACAAGATATTTTTTTACAAAATTTCTTCTCAGACTTATCTGTATGCCTCTGTGGTACCAAATTCCACAAGATTTTCGACTTAGAATAAATTTTGAAAAAGTGTTTTGGGTCTGTGGTGTTTTTTACCACGAAAGTTCCACAAGATATTGGACTTAGAATTTTTTTTTTCTCAGAATTATGCCTCTGTGGTACCACATTCAACAAGATTTTTACAGGTAGTCTGAGAGGAATTTTGTAAAAAAAACACCACAGACCCAAAACACTGTATCAAAATTATTCTAAGTCGAAAATCTTATGGAACGTGCTACCAGAGAGGCATACAGGTAGTCTGAGAAGAAATTTTGTAAAAAAAATGATTTGTTTTCTTAGTCCAATATTTTGTGGAACTCTTGTGGTGAAAAAACACCACAGACCCACAACACTGTATCAAAACTATTATGTCGAAAATCTTGTGGAATGTGGTACCACAGAGGCATACAGATAGCATGAGAAGAAATTTTGAAAAACACCACAGACCCAAAACACTTTTTTCAAAATTATTTAAAGTCGAATATCTTGTGGAATGTGGTACCACAGAGGAATACAGATAGTCTGAGCAGGATTATTTGAAAGAAAAAAAAACTGTTGTTCAATATATTGTGGAAATCTTGTGGTGAAAAACACCACAGAATACATTTTTGTAGAATATATTTTCCTCACGTTTTTCAAGGTGATATGATAAACTATTATTATTCAATCAAAATAAAAAGAAAATATTTCATAATTTTTTCATGGTCAACCTTTTGCAAACGCCACCAAACCTTTCCATGTCTACTACCGTACGTCGTGACTTTGCGCATGCGATACACTAGAACCAAAGGTACCATTAATACCGATTTCCGGCGGGGAACTTTTCGCGTTGATACCTAGGTACCCTAAAATTTTCAAGGTGATACCTGCATTTGTTTAAGTCGTTTGTTCGTGGAACTTGTCGTTCGTCCTTTTTTTTCAAAGCAAAACTCTGTAATTTCGATATATACAATTATTGATTCGTATAATAACATGCGATATACGCCCAACTTGGAAAGAAGGGGGTAAATATAACGGGAAATAGTTAGTGGTGATAAGCATGCGGGGGAGGGATCCGCTCCGTCACTGCAGCTTTAGATGCGCAGTAAAAATGAACAAATGAATCTTTATTCTGGAAAGTTTATCATTGAATAATGCACAAAATTATACAGCTTAATACATTGATTGAATGAATGAATGAAATGGGGTTTAACGTTCTACGCTTCTGCATCTAACCTGGGCAAATTGAAGACGGGCATACGCCATACAGTGCATTATGAGGGACATTTTGCATCAACTGAATTCCAACTGCCAAGGAATCTTTTTACGTGCACGCAAATATTTACACTGGACCTCGTTTTTTCGTCCTTTCCGAACGACTAGGCAGCTGTTCTTGTCAGGCTACATCGATTGAGACGTTGTCGATTGTATTATATCGAGCGCTCGACTTAGTATCTCGAGTACAAGACTTAACTATCTCGAGCGTTCGACTTGGTATCTCGAGCGCTCGACTTAGTATCTCGAGTACAAGACTTAACTATCTCGAGCGTTCGACTTGGTATCTCGAGCGCTCGACTTAATATCTCGAGCGTGTCCTTAATCAGCCACCGTAGAATCCCAAGGTACAATCTGTGCCAATTTGGAGGCAATCGGACCACCGGAACGTTGTCTGGGCAGTGCAAATGAACCCCGACGCGAAAATATGCTCATTCTTCAACGTGTTTTATATTGTATTATGGCCGCCATCTTAGATCCACCGTCAATTACCAAACAACCCCGAAATATACCCCAAATCCTTAAATCGACCGAAATTAATTTTTACCAAAGTTTCGGATTATTTCTTTTTGCCTGGGAAAGAACACAAAAAAGTTTTTTTATAAAAAAAGAAAGAAAAGAAAGTACAGTAAAAAAATTGGTACTCTTGCAAAAATCGCGATTTCTCAGCCGGGTGTCACTGAATCAAAACCATTAAAGTATCGTTTGGTAGTTTGATGAATGGGCTATTTTATGTATAGGATATTAACATATCCGAGGTTGTTATGTTATATAACCCGCGGGCGCAGCCCAAGGGTTTTATAACATATCAACTTCTTCTTCTTCTTTTGGTGTTTAACGTCTGCTTCCACTTAAGTGATATCACAGACAAGACATAGGAGAGCCGAAGCTGCTTCCTGATTTTTAGAATATGATTTTGCAATCTTTCCATTTTGGCCTTAGGCCATGGATTAGGTTTTAGTGGGAAGTTCTTTCCTTTATTTAATAAAAACACATCGTTGGTAGATGATCTCTTCTGTTTCTAGATTGGTAGATGTCTTCTTTGTGGGATTTGTGTTTTTAGGTGCCAGACCTGTCTTCTCGTGGTCTCCCCTTACTCCACTATCCCACTGGTATTTGTTTTGGCAGAATAGTGTTTAGATGCCGAGCCCGTCTGATCATGACTCCCTCTTACTCCACTATCCCGCCAGTTTAGTAGATGTTAGTAGTAAATTAAACTAATATAAAATTAAATAAATAAAGAGAGCATAATAAAGTTGTAGTCAAATAAATTAAAGGTAATAAAATAAAGTAAATTAAAGTAAAAGTAAAGTAAAGTAAAGATAAAGTAAAATGAATTAATTAAAATTTATTAGTTAATTAAATTAAAGGTAATAAATAAAAATAAAATAAAATAAAATAAAATAAAATAAAATAAAATAAAATAAAATAAAATAAAATAAAAAATAATATAAAATAAAATAAAATAAAATAAAATAAAAGAAAAGAAAAGAAAAGAAAAGAAAAGAAAAGAAAAGAAAAGAATAAAGAAAAGAATAAAGAAAAGAATAAAGAATAAAGAATAAAGAATGAATAAAGAATAAAGAATAAAGAATATAGAATATAGAATAGAATATAGAATAGAATATAGAATAGAATATAGAATAGAATATAGAATAGAATATAGAATAGAATATAGAATAGAATATAGAATAGAAATAGAATATAGAATAGAATATAGAATAGAATATAGAATAGAATATAGAATAGAATATAGAATAGAATATAGAATAGAATATAGAATAGAATATAGAATAGAATATAGAATATATAGAATATAGAATATATAGAATATAGAATATATAGAATATAGAATATAGAATAGAATATAGAATAGAATATAGAATAGAATATAGAATAGAATATAGAATAGAATATAGAATAGAATATAGAATAGAATAGAATAGAATAGAATAGAATAGAATAAAATAAAGATAAAGATAAAGATAAAGATACAGATAAAGATACAGATAAAGATAAAATAAAGATAAAGATAAAGATAAAATGAATAAATTAAAATAAAGTTGTAGACTGGTTGGGCTTCCTGTTCAAGATATTTATTCAGTTAACATTCACAATACAAAGCACATGTTCATGGATCATACATACAAGATGGCTGACCTCAGCTCCTACACAGAAGGCTGACCAAAGACTTCCAATCAAGGGAAGTAACCCACATGTACATATGAGCAAGGGGTCAGACCACAAATATCATACTTAACAATCTCATCCTTTCTTCTGTAAGAACATAATTAATACATATCTACTTGATATATGAAAGATTACTGATATAAACCATACGATTGATTAACCAACAACACAAATCAATTTTAGTTAATTTCTCAACTAGAATGCCAAATCTGTCGAACTACATTTTAAGCATTTAAGCAGATATTCAGGGGAAGCGCCTTTCTTAGTTAAATTATCAGCGATTTGATTTTTAGCAGGCGTCCACTTTATTTCAGCTATAGTTTTATTTATCAACATCTCTTTCAAGGAACTTATTTCCAACCGTAATCGTTTTTCAGAAACTTGCTTATTTGAATACAGCGCTTCATAGAGATCTTTATTGTCAGTAACACAGTGAATAGGTATCTGATGATTAGGATTATTATACAGCAATTCTCCTAGTAAGGTGCATACAAATATACCATTATCCACACCGTCAGCTAGTGACAAAGTCTCTGCAGCTAATGTACTTCTAACTATTCTCCTTATTTTTCTTGACTGCCACGATAACGGATTAAATATTTGATTCTCACCATACAGTAAGACAATATGACCACCCTGACTACTACCATCCGATAAATTCCCGAATGAAGCATCACTGTATATAACAAGTCGAAGTCTTCCTTCAAGACGTGGAAACTTTAGATCAACTTTTTCTGACTGCACTCTTCTAATAATCTTATTACAATCATAAATGTCTTGAATAGTGCCATTTTTAACACATGTAGCTATCTTTCCAACATCAAAGCTGATATCAGGCCTACTTTGGTTGGCTAACCAGAGAAGTTGACCAACCTTACCGCGTAAAGCCGTCTTCTGAAACTCTGTTAAAGGTATATCTCGGGTTGAACATTTATCAGTCTCAATCTGGGTGATATGGGTAGCATAATCGTGTTGAGATAAAGTGATGATTTCATCCTCTTGAGACAAGTGAAGGCCGACATATTTAAACGATGAAGATTCTTCTTTACCAATATGAAATTCCTTCCTGACATGATTGATTACGCTGGTTTCAAAAAGTGATGTGCCAGCCCATAAGAAATCATCTACGTGTACAGCTAATAAACCAATAAGTGTTTTGTTCTTATAATAGTAAAACACAGCAGGATCTACTTGTGACATCTTTCCACCACACTCCAACAGTGTTGACTTGACTCGTTCATACCATTTTAAGGAAGCATCGGTTAAGCCGTATACACATTTATTAAGAAGCCATACTTTTCCAGAACTTTTAGCTTCTTTTGGAGGTTTAAGGTATATTGTTCTTGACACTGTATTCCCTTGTAGGAAGGCAGTTTTAATGTCTATGCTCTTTACAGCCCACCTTTTCTGTGCGATTACAGACAAAATTACTTTGAGTGATTCGCGTGAGCAAGTAGGGGAGTCTTTCTGAAGATCGTTTAAGTTATCCTCTTCAAAACCACGTGCTACTAATCGTGCTTTTTCAACAAACTGACCATCTGTGTTCTTCAGGGTGCACACCCAACGTGTCGAAATACATTTTTGTCCTGTATCTTTAACTTCATTGTACACATCTTCTTTCTTCCAACATTCTAATTCGTTGTGTTTAGCGACATCAAAATTTACTTCACTTATCATAACACATTCAGTCTCTTCTTCAGGTACTATCTTTAAATCTTTTACAGTTCCTAAATCTATCGATACATTTTCATCTTTTATTTCAACTGGTTTGGTGAATTTAATATTAAACCAATTTCTTTTACTACCGGATGCCTTGCAGGCCCTCCCTAATATCACAGCCTCTTTTATATCATCATCTTCACAGGATGAAAAACGAATAGTTTGTCCTTGCTTGACATTTACTTTAGCAGTGATGCCTGTCTGTTTCTGATTCTCTCTATTATAAGGCCCATCATGTCTCACATTTTCATCATAATTTGGTCTGCTTTCTTTTGGTCTAACATCATTAGTTTTGTCATGATTAACTATGTTTTCGCCATTTCTGTCTTCTTCATGATTCACTCTGTTTTCACCATTTCTATCTTCTTTGTGATTCACTCTGTTTTCACCATTTCTATCTTCTTTGTGATTCACTCTGTTTTCATCATTTCTATCTTCTTTGTGATTCACTCTGTTTTCATCATTTCTATCTTCTTTGTGATTCACTCTGTTTTCATCATTTCTATCTTCTTCGTGATCCACTCTGTTTTCATCATTTCTATCTTCTTCGTGATCCACTCGGTTTTCATCATTTCTATCTTCTTCGTGATTCGCACGGTTTTCATCATTTCTGTGTTCTTCAGTCTCATCGAGATGAGCACTATCTTCATGCCTACTCTTGCCTTCACTGAATTTTTTCATAGCTATCCATTCTGTAACATGTTTTCGAGCTTCACTTTTTCTATCTTCAACAGGCCGTCTATCACCAGTAGCATTAGTTAAAGGTTCAATGTCTGTGGTCCTGTCATCCTTGCGCAATCGACAGGAATGGACTCGAACGTATAATCCACCGTGACGGACAAACACTACAACTCCATCTTGACCAATTACCCATCCTGGGCCCTTCCACTCATTATCACGCATGTAATAAACTTTATCACCAGTTAAAAATTCTCCCCCTGTGGGTCTGGTTTGTTTCTGTAAGGCGCGTTTAATTTTTTCAGATGATTCTGTCTTTATAAAAGCTTGGCGTGCTTTATGAAGAGCAGTTAAATGTTCATTCATCACCTTTGACATAGGTTGTTGTTGTGTTAAAGCTGGCGGCTGGCCAGTCAAGACTGATGGCAACTTGGGTTGTTGACCAAAAACAATTTGATAAGAGCTGTAACCGTGAACATTGTTTAAACATTTTTTTGCCGATACCGCCCAACATAAGGCAGTCTCCCATGACAAAGATGTGTCTTCTTTGATTTTTAATAATGTTTCCGTCAACACAGCATTATGGCGTTCTAACACCCCATTTGACCATGGGCTATAGGCTGCTGTAGTTTTCACGGTAATATTAAGTCTCTCTGTCATTTCTCGAAACTCTGCATTATTAAATTCCCCACCGTTATCACTGAATACACCTTTGGATGGGGCTCCATAAATACTGACCCAATGATGCATGAATTTGTCAACGATTACTTTGGGTTCTTTTCGTTTTATAATGGCTGCAGCACTTAATCTACTAAATACATCTATTATATGAAGATACCAAAGGTTATTGTCAAGTTGGTGAAGATCTAGTGATACAACTTCATTAAAAGTAGACGCTAATGAAAAGGCAACAATAGGCTTATGAGGTGGGCGTTTGTGGTTCTGACAGATTGGACATTCCTTACAAACTTTAGATAAGGTGTGCTTCATATTACTTGATACAAAACCAGCACTTTTTAATAAACATAACAGTTTGTCATATGAGGCATGGCCAAATTGTTTGTGCAATTTACTAATAACCCTTTCCTGTTCTATATATGACAAATTTTCATTTACAATCAAAACAACATCTTCACTAATATCAACATTGTTTACAGCATTACAGTTCAAAACTTGATTATAAGAATTAGTACTACATTGTTGCAACTGTTGTCTAGGTACAGTAATATCTATGCAATAATGCCCACTTGAAGTTAAATTGACATTAACTGGTTTACCTAACATAAAAATCTGATCATTATTAAGGTCAATAACAGTATTTGCCTTTTTTAAAGATGCTTTACTGAGTAACAAAGGAAGGTTTTTATCAATAACTTCAATATCAATATCTATACGGGTATTATTAATTTGAGCTGGAATTCTAACTAATTGGTATGAATATACAGAAACCCCATCTCCAAATTTAAAAGCAGTATGACTTGGCTTATAAACAATATCATTTTTAAGATTGTCATCTAAATTTGCCAAGTAATTGTCTAACCAAGGCCTCCCACAAACAGTTTTTGTACAGGCAGTATCAATGACTGCAGCATTGAATGCCTCCATTGTCAATATTTCACTTGCAGTATACCTGGAAGTTAAAAGGGTTAAATGTACATTGGCTTCATCATTAATACACATGTTAACACCATTATGTTTTTGCTCAAATTCAACAATGTAATCAGACATCAACATGTCTTTCCTATTAAATTTATCAAAGTCACAATATGCACTGTAGGCCATATCAATTTTGTCCTTTTTAAATAATTTATCTAATTCAGCCACAAGAACACCAACACCATTATCTACATTTAAATCAGCAGCTCCAATATTTAAGGCTATCTCTCTGGGTTTACCATCCAAGGAAAGTGCCACAATAAGGCCCCTTTCTTTCTTATCTACATCACATACAATCTGCCACATATCAACTTCATTTTTCCATTGGCTGTATGTCTTCCCAGCCATAATAGGAGGATTCTTATAACTACTGGCCATCTTCACTGATATCCACCAGCTCTGCTACCAATGTTCAAGATATTTATTCAGTTAACATTCACAATACAAAGCACATGTTTATGGATCATACATACAAGATGGCTGACCTCAGCTCCTACACAGAAGGCTGACCAAAGACTTCCAATCAAGGGAAGTAACCCACATGTACATATGAGCAAGGGGTCAGACCACAAATATCATACTTAACACTTCCTTCGAGAGGACGTTTTTAATTCCCCACCCTACATCGTATAAAAAAAAAAGTTAAGATAAAAAATAAGTAGAAAAAAAAAAAAAAAATTGGAAGTAATAAATAAAAATAAAATAAATTTAAGTAAAAGTAAAGTAAAGATAAAGTAAAATGAATAAATTAAAATGAATGTATAGGATGGTTGGGCTTCCTTCGTGAGGACGTTTTTACTCAACAATCCTACGTTGTATGGATAATTTATCTAGCCGTGACCCTTTCTTATTTCACTAATTTACTTAGTCCAACTGTGTCCATTAGGGTGTGGATTTCTTCGAAGATTTGTAGCTTCAGGTCTGGTCTAGGGAAGAGTAGGTTCTTAGTGTTGAATGGTATGTTATTGGTCTCCATCATTCTCACTAAGTCCCGTCTCTCTTCCTTGTAAACCTCGCAGTCTACCAGGACATGGTTGGTGGTACACTCTTCTCCGCAATCACAGACGATGACTTGGTGTTTGTAGTCTCGCAGCCGCTCTTTCACCCTTAGTTTCGATATGAGTCTGCATATATCTCGTCTAGGGTGATTGGTCGCTGTCTTGGTGTAGATCTCGTCATCCAGTCGGAATCTGTATGTGTAAAGTTCAACGAGATTTAATTCCCAGATTGATTTGACCTGTCTTTTGACCATACTGTAGATTTCCGTGGTGCTGTAGTCTATGAGGCGGGGTGTAGTTGTGTCCTTGAGACCCTCGTTGGCGAGTCGATCTGCCTCCTCGTTTCCTTTAATGTTGACATGTGATGGAATCAACACGAGCTCTAATTTGCTTCCCTTCTCTAGGACCCTCTGATATAGCTGCCTGATTTCCAAAATGACTTCTGGTCTTGATTCCGAGTTGTCATTTTGGATTGAAATCAGACTGATCAGAGAATCGCTTGGAATGACGAACTTGCCGGTTTTTTGAACAGTTATTGGGCAGTTTCCTGCTTATTCCCTGTTCCCCGTTTGGCAGGTATATTCCAAACGAGCTGGTGCCCCTTTCAGGATTGCGTGAGCCATCCGTGTACACATGGTCCCAGTCATCAGACGGCCAGTTGTCTTCCAAATGTTCTAGAGAGAAAGCACGTGCAGCACTGGGGTTATTTTTCTTGTCGGTTTCCTGTAGTAGATCTAGATTGACCAGTGGTATAGGGAGCGTCCAGGGGGCGACAACTGGGGGGTCGTGTTTATTTATCACGAGCTCACCCAGTCGTAGTTCCTTGATCGTTTCTCTGATACCCTGGCTGAAGGTTTTCTTTTTGGGATCTCTTACATATTTTGTCTTTTGTAGACTGACAAATGTTGGGGATCTTTCACCTAGTTGTGATATCTTGACCCAATACCTTGTCGCCAGTTCTTTTCTTCTTAGGGATAGGGGCAACTCCCCGACTTCTTGTAGTAGTGCCTCCCGCCTAGTCCCGAGCCCTACGCCAGTCGCAATACACAGAGCTTTGTATTGGATGGTGTCAAGCTTGCTTAAGAGTGTTGGCGCACAGTTCATGAAGGCCAAAGAGCCGTGGTCTAATACAGAACGTATTAGAGCACGATATACCATCATTAGTGTAACTCTATTGGCGCCCCACGTACTGCCCGTTAATTTTTCTCATTAAGTTTAGGATTTTGGAGCATCTATCTACAGTCCAGTCGATGTGCGGTTTCCAGGTCAACCGTCGGTCAAAGATTACGCCAAGGAACTTGGTCTGGTCTTTGAACTCGATGGTTTTCCCGTTCATACACAGAGTCATTCTGTTTATCCCTCTATCCCTGCTCACAAGCATGCCGACTGTTTTCTTCTCCGAGACTTTAAATCCCCAGTCGTTTGCCCATGTCATGAATTTGTCTAAGGCTTTTTGCATATTCTTTTGTAGTTCACAGAAGCTCGTCCCATTTCTCCATATGGTACTGTCATCGGCAAATTTAGCCAAGTCAGTTTTGGAATCGAGGTAGGACGATTTGTGAATGTCATTGATCATGATGTTGAAGAGAGTGGGAC
The DNA here is from genome assembly GCA_917208275.1 of Patella pellucida. Classification (NCBI taxonomy): domain Eukaryota; kingdom Metazoa; phylum Mollusca; class Gastropoda; family Patellidae; genus Patella; species Patella pellucida. Next base: position 31,776,793 of record OU795041.1, on the reverse strand, counting down.
TGATAACAGACCCCTGAGGCGTGCCATTTTCTAATGTTTGCTCGGCACTCAGGAATCTGCCAACATTCACCTGTATCCTTCTATCGCTCAGAAATCGTTTAATCCACCGAAACATAATGCCCGTTATACCGATACGTCCTAACTTGAAGAGCAGCCCGTCTAACCAAACTAGATCGAAAGCCTTGGTCAGATCTACGAACATGGCACGTAACAGGTTTCCCTAGAGAAGTGCCTGCGACATGACTTGCTGTAGTCTAACCAAGTGGTCCATTGTTGATCGTCCTTTCCTGAACCCACTTTGATTTTCGTCCATCAATCGGTTGCTCTCCAGATAGAACTGTAATCGGATATTAACCATTGTTTCCAAGGTTTTGCATAGTGTGGATGTCAAACTTACTGGTCGATATGACTCTGCCTTGTTCTTCTCTTTCCCAGCTTTCAGTAGAGGTATGAAGTTTGCTTTTCGCCATTCTTTAGGTACCTCTCCTGACAGCCAGGATGTGTTGAAGAAGTTTAGTAGTATCGTTTTGGCGTTTCTTGGTAGATGTTTGAGCATGGAGTACTTTACTTTGTCCTCACCAGCCGCACTATCCTTCTTGAGGGAAATAGCCTTATTTAACTCTCCATTAGATTCAATTACTAATGAAGGAATGCTGAGAGTAAAAGATTTCCTTCCTCTTCAGAAACTCTGGTGATTGGTTTTCGTCTCTGCTTGCGTCAGCAAAAGTTTTTGCTAGTAGATCTACCTTTTCCTTGCCGTTCGTAACGTACTTATCTCCATCTTCAAGGTTTGGTATGTTGAATGATCTGCGTTTCCCGTTCATGGCGTTCAGCTTCTTCCAGACGGCACCCGTTTGCGTGTTTTTATTCAACGCATTACAGAATGTCATCCAGTGCCCACTTTGTGCCTTTTTTATGGTGTCTCTTGCAGCGTATTTCAACTTAAGGTAATTTTGGTGGTTGGCTTCATTGAAGTGTCGTTTTCGTAGGCGGAGGGCCTTCCTTCTGTCGTTGACCGCCTTCTGACATTCCGGTGACCACCATGGTTTTCTAGTCCTTGGTTTTCCGCCAGAAGTCTTTGGAATGGAGTCGTTAGCAGCACCTATAATAGAGCTCGTAATGTTGGTAGCGTACACGTCGATGTTGGTATCGATGATATCTTCTTCCTTCCACTCAAGGCAGCCTACACGGAATTTAACCCAATCAGCTTCTTTCATAATCCAATTGGGTCTCCCGTTATAGACTTCCCTGGTTGCTTCAGCCTGAATGCAGAATTCTATCAGGAGATGGTCACTGCCAAGTGTTTCATCTTCGTGTACTTGCCAGTAGCAGCGGTTTGCCAGACCAAGCGTACAGAGCGTGAGATCTAGGTGTGAAGGTGGGGCATTTCCTCCGACAAAAGTAGGGCTCTCATCGTTCAGCATGCATAGGTCGTTTGCTTCTATTATTGAGCATAGGCTAGTCCCCCGACAGTCATTCCTCGGCGACCCCCACAGGACGTGTTTTGCGTTGAAATCTCCGCAAAACACTGATTCGCCCTGTGGAAGTTGATCGAGAAGTGACTGGAAGTCAACTGTTTTTTTCGTGACATCTGGGGGTACATAGACATTCACTATTGTCAAATTCGTATTATTGCTCAATGTGATGGCTATGCCCATTGCTTCTAGAGGTCCGTCTACGTCCAGTGAAACAGAAATATAATTTAGGTTATCACGGATATTGATGGCAATGCCGCCGCCACGTGTCGTACTTCCTGGTCTGTCCCTTCTCTCACAAGTGTATCCGGGTATGTAGATGTCTTTCGAAGTTGGTAGTAACTTGGTTTCTTGGAGGCGAATTACATCCCTGGGGTCGCGTGTGATGTATTTTCTCAGCTCAGCACATCTGGGGGCCAGTCCATTAACATTAAGTTAACCTGACCCGCCATGATGACTGTCTAGATTGATGCCTCTCAATGTTGGATTTCTATTGATCTACTGGTGTCTCGATTTCCATACAAGGTACCTCATTGGTGTTCGCCTTCGGTGTTGCGACCGACAGGCAACTGGATACATCGCCAGTGTTCGCCTTTGGTTCTACCATCGACGAGCAACTAGAAATATCTCCAGTGCTGTAGTGGCGGACATGAGATATCCTCCTACGTAATGCGAGATTTACCTCTTGATCGTTCTTCTCGTCTTCCTCGTCGTCGTCTCTATATCTCTTTTTAACTGTGTTGATCGAGTTGACTAGGGTTATTAGGGTGTCTGCGTTTACCATATACGCACGGAGTTTCCCTAGGAGACTTGCCATTTTTGTCGTTTGGTCCTCGTTAGACACGGCCACCTTCAGGAATTCGATCATGAAGCTCATGAACCCACTCTCCGTTTTAAATTTCGGAATAAAATGAGTCTCATCAGCTTTCGTTTTCTTTTCCTCTTTTTTCTTGGGTTGGTTTTCTTTGGGGTCTTAGGAAGAGGTTTAGATTTGGGTGTCTTTGTTGGTTCTACTGGCGTAGATGTCGATGGAATTGGCTCCGTCCTTGGTTTGTTAACCGGAGCCGTATTCCTGACATCTTTTGGCAAACGCTCTTTCTTTTTTAGAATTAGTGCAGCTTCACTGAAGCTCACTTTCTCCTTCCCCTGTATTTTTATGGCAGCCTTGGTGCTCTGTATTTTGGGGCATTCGGGGGAGTTCGCTGCGTGGTCTCTCTTGCAGTTCGAGCACTTTCTTTGTATGCCCGCCCTACAGTCGACCACCGCATGACTCCCACCGCACTGGGCACACACAATCTTTCCCTTGCAGTACTTGACTGTGTGACCCAGCTTCTGGCAATTGGAACATTGCCTTACCCGGTTAATATAGGCGTGGGTCTTTCTGGATAGGTACACTATTTTCAAATTGTCTGGTGCTTTGTTTTTAAAAGTCAGGGCGACACTTCCCTGGCTTCTACCTTCAGCGATTTTAAAACGATATACCTCTGTGACCGCATATCCTCTGTCCTTTAGATCTTCCAGGATCTCTTCTCCGTCATATTCGGAGGGAATCCCGTGTACCACCACCTTTTCTATTGACAAGGTGGACGGTTGGGATACCCTCACTTCTACGCCGAGAAGAGATACCTGGTTCACCGCCTTGTCCATGTCGTCCTGCGTCTTAAAGGCCAGTCGGACATGTCCAGGGACAGTGACTCTGATGTCTGGGATATTGTGAATACCCCAGCTCTTTTTAATCTCCTTTCCTATCGTCGTAAGCTTTGTACCGCTGAAAGACTTGCCTTCAACTGGTCTCACCTGTACGACGAAGGCTTGCTCCTCCCTCTTTTTAGGCGCCGGAAAGGTCGATGGTGCCGGACTGCTGTTAAAAGCCTCAACCATTGACATGTTGAGTTCAGTCACGGACTCCATTTTCCTTTTCCTGCTTCGAAAAAAGTCTAAACTAAAAAGAAGGATCAACAAGAGATGATTCTAGTTAGTACTCTTGAGTAGAGTGAGGGATCACGGTGGCTAAGTGGATAAGGCGCTGGTTCGCTAGCCTGGAGGTTGAGTGTTCGATCCCTGCATTGGCCGAGAAAGTTCATCTCGATTTTCCGGCGTGATTTCCCCTTGTCAGTGATGCAGAAGGAGGGCCTGACAAGGACAGCTGCCTAGTCGTTCGGATGGGACGAAAAACCGAGGTCCCGTGTACAAATTGGAGTGCACGTAAAAGATCCCTTGGCAGTTGGAATTCGATATAAGAGTAGGCCGTAGCGCCGCTGCCCGGGCAAAATTTCCCTCATTGCACACTGTGGCGTATGCCCGTCTTCAATTAGCCCAGGTACGGTGCTTAAGCGTAGGACGTTAAACCCCATTTCATTCTTTCATTCATTTGAGTAGAGTGATGATTGTGACCTCTTCCACACAGATCCACTAGTTAATCAGTTTTGGTTATACTAATTGACTATAGGATATTAATGTTTATATAAGTCAATACTTGATGCAGTTGTGATTGTTTTGGATTGATCACCTGATGATCCGCTACTGACCCTTTCCACACAGATCCACTAGTTGATCAGATTTGATTATACTAATTAACTATAGGTTCCTAATGTTTGTATAAGTCAATAGACAGAGCAGCTGTGAGATCGTTAACTCAACAAAGGTGGTTAAGCCTTTGTTTATATTGCCTTTGATCTGAGCGTAGTTCAATCGCTTGAACTAATCTCTGATCGCTTGGACACTAATTGCCTAACAAAGAATTAGAACTAAAGCCTTTACAACGATAATTTAACCAAGAAAGAATAAAAATAAAAATAAGTTTAAATAAGAGAAAAAAAATAAGAAAAATGATATAGAATAAACAAAAAAAGTATATATAAATAAAGGGAATTCCTATAAAGAAAGTAAAAAATGAAAAAGTAAAAAATAAACTCAAATAAACTAGAAAAGTAGAACTAGAAGATAGAATACCAAGTAAAATAATCTATAAAAAAAAAGTTTAAATGAAAAAATAAACTCAAATAAACTAGAACTAGAAAAGAAAATAAAAAGGAAAAAATAAAAAAAAGCTCAAATAAACTAGAACTAGATAAAAAAAAAAGATAGAATACAAAGTAAAATAATCTAGACTGAGCAAAGAGTAAATAAATTAAAATAAGAAAAAGAATTAAACAAAGAAAAGAAAAAAAAAACAAAGTAAACTTATACCTTATTTAGGTATAAGAATTAAATAATAGAAAGACAACCTTGGGACTGAAGATTCTTGTAGAGTCTTAAAAGTCAAATGGAGAGTCTTTTCTTGAGTCTTTGCTAGGCTACTTTATCTCAGGATAAATTTAGACAATAGCTTAGGAGCTCTGGAGCATTAGGTGTTATCAACTGAGGGACAATAGGCTTATATCTTACATATACAACGCTTACCCGTAAATTAAATGGACTCTTCCATTAATATTCAACAATGATTGGATAACGGCTGGGTAGTTTCCGTCAAATAACGAACATTACCGAATTAATCACGTGCAATTACGGGATAGTATTTTTGTAAACACATCGCCATTTTGAAGAATTGAATTTCATGCAAAAACAAAATAATGGATAGTAATACGAAGTCCGACGAATAATCAATCCCTTTTAGCCAACATACTGACGATGGAGTTGGCATGAATGCAACTATCGATGAGGATATATCCAAAGCCTAAAGAAAATTTGAATCAAAAGACATTCTTTCCCGATAATTCTGACAGTGAACTACGATTGAAGGTTTTTGCTATGTTTTATAGACAGAAGGATTAGACCGACTGTTTTAAGTGCATAGTTTATAATGGAAATCTTGGGCGGTAAATACTTTCAAGTCTAGGAGTGTGTGGACGGAAAGAAGATTCTGAAAGATATGGATAACCGATTTAAATATGTTGAGAAGATCGTCGTCTATTTCTGTCTTGAATGTTTCAAACTGTACCATAATAATTGTTAATTGTCAAAATAATAAATTTTATTTCTGTGGGTTTTTTTTTATTATTTCGATCATCAGCGGTTGATATGAGTCGAATACATCGACCTGAGATGACGTCATTAGTGGTTGATATGAAATATCAACCTATGATGACATCATGCCAGATTGTTATGAGATATAACTGCTATGCACATCAAAGAGATAACAACCGCCAGTTGTATATGACATACTTACTGTCTGATTCCTGAAAGCCTGTTCAGTGCTGCTTGCAGGTCTAGTTATTATTATTATTATTATTATTATAACTTAACTTATATATGTTAATCATTAAAATTATAAAATCTTAAAGAGCACATAAGATCATAATTTTCTATTACATATTATAATAAACAATGATTACTAAATCCATATTACGGAAAGTTCAAATCAATCTGCTTAAAATTAACTGAGCTATTTACGTTTTAGTATGGGACAGCCAAAAACGGTTTTCAAATGTTCATGAACGACCTTAATCCGGTTGATTGGCTGATGACGTCACAGGCACTACACATACTATACACATTATCTATCCAATATATCACTGCCTGTATAATATATCACTGTATCAACATACCAACAGTTAACAAGTGTGTATTGTCGGTAATCATTAGCTCGTAATTATGTAAGCTACACATCACTATATAATTCAAAGTATTTTAAAACGCAGACCTTTCTCGTCTTGTATTGTAATAGATTTTATTTGTTACTATAATATTTCCGAGTGTATTTTAAGATGCCGAATTATCGTTGTATTATTGAGAGTTGTGGAAATTCCAGCAGAGAAAAGGGGAATAATGTACCGACGTTTCATAAATTTCCCAAAGACGAAATATTACGGAAAGAGAGGATTGCGTTTGTCAACAATTTAATTACGGATTGGCGGATGCGGGTCGTTTCATCCCACGATCGGTTCACCCCGGGCTGTTTCATCCCACACCTGATTTTCTATCGGGCTGTTTCATCCCACTTGTTATTATAGAAGCAGTTAATTAACCGAGTTGTACTTATTGTCGAATAAACTTCATTGTTTATTATTAAATAAACACACCATTAATTGTTATGGAGTAGTAAAAAAAAACATGACGCGAGAGTTGATATCTGTCGTTTGGGTCTCGGATATACGAAGTTTGGGACTCTGGTATACGACGTTTGGGAAATATATATATATTCAAAACACGAAAGAAAAAATCAAGAACCACGTGGTTAGTAAAAGGCTCAACCAAACGATAAAACATTAGCTGCACTTACGGTTCTTTGATAATCATCGTTTCTCATGAAATTATATAATATTTATTTAAAACGAATAATATGCTGATGACCTACACAAAAACAAAATAAATATTTACACGACATGCAATCTTTTTTTTTACAAGCCACTACAAATTGTTAATAGTCAGTGAGCTGCACCTTGACGACATGCTTGTAGATGTCTATACCAATCGATAAATTGGTGAGAACAAGCCACTGGTAAGTGGTAGGTCAATCAAGCTCGTTAACTATTTGATAAAAGAAAAACAATAAAGTATTACTAAATATGCACAAATTTTGAACAATACATTTTGGCAAGTTTTATACTCGCAGATAAAACAAAACAAAGGAGAACTAGCAGTGTTAATCGCGGTCTCAACAACCGCCAATCACCTAATTAAATAAATGCCAATTAAATTCTCAATTGAAATAATAAACGATAACCTGCCCTTTTTTTAAATCTGGTGTTGATTATCGAACCCATTCTGCTCAGCGAGTTAAGATTATTGACGACAATTGATTGTTAAAGCGCTTAAAAACATTGAATTAATTTAGAATTGCAAAATGCAAAACGTAATTTATTATTCGTTACATATAAAAAAAACGTTAGTCATTTATTATTATCCATGCACATTTTCTGATATGGTCTGGTTATTTGAGCCTAAAAATAGAACACAGAAAGTCTCCAATTGGTGCATGCACGCTTCCCTTTGATGACAGTTATATCATGGCATCTCATGGGTCGTATATACGATTATTTAACCGTGAAAGGTGCAAATGCATGCTTTCTGATATGGTCGGATTATTTGAACCTAAAAATAGAACACACCAAGTCTTCTTTGAGGTGTTGTATCATGGACATATACGATTATATCACGAGGTAATTCTGTTATTGAAACCCAAACTGAACGAAAACGGCTCTCGATTATAACTGATGTAAATTTTGTGGAATGCTGAAGCAATTTTAGTTTAAATATCCTTTGTGTGTGAATTACTACTATAGGGCAGGCTGTGTACATGTAATATCAATTCTTTTATTTCTAAAAGCTGTAAATAGATAATTGAATGAAATCAATTTATTTCTAAAAGCTGTAAATAGATAATTGAATGAAATCAATTTATTTCTAAAAGCTGTAAATAGATAATTTAATGAAATCAATTTATTTATAAAAGCTGTAAATAGATAATTTAATGAAATCAATTTATTTATAAAAGCTGTAAATAGATAATTTAATGAAATCAATGAATCTAGTCTCGAAACAATCGGATGGTTTTCATTATTAGATCCGGTATCATCTACATCGCCATCCTCTATGGAGCCACAGTCAGATAGATACGGCTCAAACATAATATATGGCGCTATAGTTATCATTTCTCGCGACGTACCTGTATCCGATACATTGCCAGGGCTAAAAGAACTACTGCTACAGGATAACTCTAAATATTCTGCCTCCATTCTCTCGGTGTATGATAGAATGACCAATAACACGTGTGGATGATTTATTTATATGATTATTACTTAAAACCATTTCGTTTCTTAAATGCCGCCAATTAATTATTTCATTTGGCTTCATAGATGTCCGTAGCGCCGGCTACACCAATTCTACACCAATCGTGTTTCAATCAGAAGCCAATTGTTAGTTTACGGTCGGCTTATTCTGATTAAAAAGACAATGCTACAGCAATCGGCTTTATAAAACAAATTCTAAATTAAAAAAACAGACTATTCCGTAGTCAGTTGTTTTATTTAATTAGGGGATTAAGGAACCAGTCAGGCGTTAATGAATACACACGCCGGCTGTATATAGGTAATTAAGGAATAAACATTCCGAATATGCATTTGTACACTGTGACGTCACTAGGGACTGAGGGGATTAAGAGTGTTTTGGATAATTGGCCAAGTCGTTTTTACGGGAGGTCTATATTTGCGACTTTGAGTGAAGATAGCTGATTTATTTTTAATCAGATTGATGTTAACTTTCCGTAATGTGCATATAATAACCACTGTCCATCACTACGCCGAGTTTCAGTTTGTCGTCTTATGTGCACTTTAACTAGATGAACATGACTAATAAGGATACAGTCTATAATCCTTTGTTTACTCAAATTTTCACACCCCTATCCTATAACACCAGTTGATTGTGGGGCACAGTGAGATTAAACGGATAGTTTTTCATGGATTAACACCGATTGGCTTCTGCTAGATACGAACGGAACATTTCAAGCACAGCAATGTGAAAACAGAATTCAAATTTAAGACGTGATAGCAAGATATCATGGTCAACCGTGTCAAAAGCTGCGGACAAATCGAGAAGTACCAGCTTTACACGTTTATAATCAACTGATGTTAAGATGTAATCAGGATACAGTCTATAATCCTTTGTTTACTTAAATTTTCGCACTCCTGTCCTATAACACCAGTTGATTGTGGGGCACAGTGAGATTAAACCGATAGTTTTTCATGGATTAACACCGATTGGCTTCTGCTAGATACGAACGGAACATTTCAAGCACAGCAATGTGAAAACAGAATTCAAATTTAAGACGTGACAGCAAGGTATCACGGTCAACCGTGTCAAAAGCTGCGGACAAATCGAGAAGTACCAGCTGTACACGTTTATAATCAACTGATGTTGAGATGTAATCGTGAACTTTCAATAACGCGGTTTCAGTGGAGTGGGATTTTTTTATAGGCTCTTTGGAATTTGTCAAGTAAATTCTGTTCACCAAGATGGCGTTTAAATTGTTCAGCTATGCATTTTTTGAGTACTTTAGATAAGAAGCTGATGTTTCAGACTGGTCTGTAGTTTTTGTCGATGTTTAGATCTAAAAACGGCTTCTTGATGAGTGGAGACACATAAGCAGTGACCCACCTATACGTCTGCAATGTTTAGTCCCGCGCACGTGGGTTCGGAGGTCGCAGCAAATATACGTCACACCAGGTATTTTACAAACATGTATTGGTATATAAAGCCGAGTAAAAAAATCACTCACTACGCAAAATTTCGATTGGACGCTTGGGTTGAATTTTTGATTTGGACGAATTCAGTACAGAGCTAGCTGTAATAGCTTCGTTTCATTTCTAACATTCAAGTCATTGGTATTTACTTGTATTTTGTGGTTACAACATGTGTTTACGTGGTGCTCTCTCGGACAGGAAATAAATATTTGCTAGTTCTAAATACGCAGAACTATTTGAGACCGAAACATAACCGAAACAAAATTTGTATTTGTAGTCTTTATTTTCCAGACACTTTTCGGTAACTTGACGCGATTATTATTATTATTATCATTGCTGTAAACTATTTTCATAATCATAGTTTCTCATTTAATCATTGTGTAGACATAACATAAGCCTTGATCGACGTTTTTTTTTCTAGATCTGAGACTGGGCCTTGCAAGTTGCGTCCACAGATTAATTGCTATCAAGCATTGGATTGGACAAGTACCCCTATGATTTGAGCACTGTAACCAAACTACCCATAGAAGAAATCACAAAAAGGTTTATACTAGACATTGTTAATTAATTCCCGACAACTACGGAGCATCGGTCTATCATAACTGCTTTATATGACGACTGTGTGACGTTAGTGACAAACACATTCAAAATAAACTGGTCAGAATGAAGACAAAGAGGCGCTACTGCACTTTTGTACCTTTACCAGTTCTCGTGGTCGTAGGAACTTGAGATTTTCAGGGGATGTAAAGGATGACTAGCAATGACCACACGCCCAATTTCAGCCGAATCCATCAATAACTTTTTATTTTACCGACCTTTTAATTTTTGTCGAAAGAGAACTTCACCCGCCTGTCGGCATATGCCTTGTTTACTATTTAGACTCGCATAACAAGATACTAAGACAGACTCTGACACTATGCGCTAGCTGCCTAAGACTGCAGTTCATAAAATTTAATAATAATTTTTCGTATATTTTAAATTTTGCGCTAAGCCACCAATTTCTATAAAATATTATTTGGCATTGACCAGATGGATTGGCCGTTACGTGTAAATAATGACGTGGCCTTGAAGCTGACCTTGATTCCAAACCTCACATCGATCTCGGGTCATTTGCGTGTTTGCTTGCCGTGGCCTTATTTCTTGCCTTATTATAAAAGTTAAGGGTCGACGTGAAAGCAGAGACGACGTCCTTCAAAAAAGATATTTGGGTCAAGGTCGTAGGTCAAGATCATGTTACAGAAAACTGAACTCAAACTTTTCAAAGTCAGTTTGGAACATTTGACCCTGACTTACGACCTTGACCTCCAATTATTTAAAGCTCATTATCTTGGCTTGAAACACCGACGTTAAACTTTGCCCTGTCGCATACTGCTCGGTCACAAAACGGTCAAACGCATGGGACCCGTGTCCGAAAAGAAGTCAATGGGCGGGGTCAATGTGAAAGGTCGTGATGACCTTCACTTGTCAAAGCCAACCAACCATGACCTTGACTTTACCTTCAGTCCAAACTTCCCATCGATCTCGGGTCATTTCTTGTCGTATTGACCTATTTCTTGTCGTATTATAAAAGTTAAGGGTCGACGTGAAAGCAGAGACGACGTCCTTCAAAAAAGATAACTGGGTCAAGGTCGTAGGTCAAGGTCATGTTATAGAAAACTGAACTCAAACTTTTCAAAGTCAGTTTCGGGACATTTGACCTTGACTTACCACCTTGACCCCAGAACCTATTTTAAAGCTCATTACCTTGGCTTGAACCACCGACGTTAAACTTTGCCCTGCCTCATACTGCACGGCCACAAAACGGTCAAACGCAATTTGCCTGTGTCCGAAAGGAAGTCAATGGGCGTGGTCAATGTGAAAGGACGTGATTGTCAAAACCATCCAACCGTGATCTTGACTTTGGCCTTGAGTCCAAACTTCCCATCGATCTCGGGTCATTTGCGTTTATGCTTGCCGTGGCCTTATTTCTTGCCGTATTATCAAAGTTAAGGTTCGACGTGAAAGCAGAGACGACGTCTTTCAGAAAAGATAGCTGGATCAAAGTCGTAGTGAAGTGTGTCGGTTTCCGTCTAGTGTCTTGTTATTCGAGTCTAAAGTGTGTCGGTTTCCGTCTTAGTGTCTTGTTATTCGAGTCTAAATATTAAACAATGCGCATGGCGTCAAACGGATGAAGAGCTCTCTCGTTAGGAATTAAAAGGTCGGTAAAAAAAAGTGTTTGATCGATTCGGCTGAAATTTGGTGTGTAGTCATTGCTAGACCCCCGTTACATCCCCTAAAAGTTTCGAGTGCCTACGACCACGGGAACTGGTCGAAAGTGCAGTAGCGCCGACAAAGACTGATGCTAAGTTTTGTGCGTAACTTGCGATATATTCCCCCACTAGGAAAATGGTAAATATAACGGGAACTATTTAGTGGTGGCGATGAGCACTACAATGCGGCTTTGGGTGGGCTGTTAAAACGAACAAATGGATATCTTCATTCTGGAAATTCATCATCAACTTAGGCCAAATTATACAGATCAAGTTCGCTCAATCCGAAAATCACTCATAACTCATTTACAAGAGGCCAAAAAGATAAGTGAGAACGTGGTCATTCTGAAATACGACAAGTTAATTATAAACAAAGATGTATTTACATCTGACCTTACTAATAAACAACTTGTTCAAACCAATAAATAGCAACCCAACAAGAAAAATAACAAAAACAATTTTGATAAATTAACTTTTCTGCCTTGGAATGTTAAAGGCCTGTCTCGCAAACTCAATTTGTATGGTGAAGAAATTTTATCCAAAATTATAATATAAAAGGTTTCGTTGAAACATTCCAAAAAAACAAAAAAATGAATTTGCGTATATTTTCCCTGGTAATTGTGGCTTTGAGTGCATGCGAAGATGTGATCACTCAAGGCATAAGGTGGGATACTCATGCTTTTGAAAAAATATCTCCAAACGTATACAGATGATGATGTTTGTCCTTCGATTCGAAGATGGCCATTTTGACATTGCATCGTCTATCATCAGTTATTGACCCGGAAATGATTGGCGAGGCCAATCTGGGCGAGGAAACCTCTCCTACAGGTTTGACAGAAGTGAGAGGGACACTGGTTTGTGTTTTTCGAAGCTTTGCGCTTCTGTCTGGCTAGATGCGTTCAGCTAACTTCTGCTGTTTTCGCTCCTCTGCAGATGGTTGATCGCCACGAAGGGCGGTCCGCAGCAGTCTGTTCCCACGTCTCTGAGTTGATGGCAAAAACTTTAAGAGACGCTTTCAGGTCGTCCCGAATCTCTTTTTCGGTCGGCCGACGTTTCGTTTTCCTTTTCAGACCTCTCAGTAGAGGAGCTCCTTGTGGATTCTGTCTTTGGACATGCGGCACACGTGACCAGACCATCGCAACTGTGCCGTGTACAGTGAGGTGGTTGCGCTGGGTATTTCGCCTTGTTTAAGGACGTCTGTGTCAGGGATCTTGTCTTGCCAGCAAATGTGGAGCATGTTCTTAAGGCACTTGAGGTTGAAGCGTTCGATCTGCCGCTCGTGTCTTCGATAAGTGGCCGATGTCTCACAGCCATAATATGAAAGAGTGGTAAGAATGACCACCCTGTATACCTTGAGCATTGTCTTGAGACTGATACCTCTCCGGTCCCAGACTTTCTCTCGTAGTCTCCCGAATGCGCTGCTCGCCTTGGATATTCTTTTGTTAACCTCGACATCGATGTTGGCGCTGATGGATAGGGTGCTGTCCAGGTAGGTGAATTTCTCTACGGATTGGAGAGTTTGTCCGTCTACCTCAATCGGCGGGTCATTGTGCTTGTTTCTGGAGGCCGGGTGATGCATCACCTCGGTTTATTTGTGCTGATCGTGAGACCGGAGTTTTTACAGGCCGCCGAGAAGCGGTCTATTTCGGATTGCATCACCCTCTCATCGTGCGTGTTGATGGTACAGTCGTCCGCGAAGAGGAGTTCTCGGATTGTGGTCTCTTTAACCTTTGTGGCAGTCTGTAATCTCTTGGTTTTAAAAACAGTTTTCCATCTGTTCTGAACCGGATGTCGATGCCGGTCTTGCAGTCTCTAGACGCATCGAACATAATTATGGCTGCGAACATAAAGCTGAAAAATGTTTGTGCATGCACACAGCCCTGTTTGACACCGTTTGTCACCTGAGAGGCTTCAGACAGATCACCGTCTTCGAGTACTCTGGTAGTCATTCCGTCGTGGAACTGACGCACGATTTCGATGAATTCGCCGGGGCAGCCAAATTTCTCCACGATCTTCTAGAGCCCTTCCCGACTGACTGTGTCGAAGGCCTTGGTGAGGTCAACAAATTTGTCTAGAGCTCGCGGTTCTGTTCGACAAATTTCTCTTAAATCTGGCGGGCAGCGAAGATCATGTCCAGGGTTCCTCGTCCAGCACGGAAGCCACACTTGCTCTCTGGGAGAAGGTCGTCCTCCAGGTGTTCCAGCAAGCGGTTGAGCAGGACTCGGGCCAATATTTTGCCTGCTATGGACAGTAGAGAGATGCCTCTGTGATTGTCGCAGTCCCGGCGATTTCCTTTCCGTTTGTATATATGGGCGATTGTTGCAGTTGGCCCTTCGTCGCGATCGACTGGAACGGACTGGCGAGTTGATTGATCATAACTGGGCCACCTGACTTGTACACCTCTGCTGGTATGGCGTCGGATCCTGAAGATTTACCAGTTGACATCTGCCTAATTGCTTTGCATACTTCTCCAGCTGTCGGAGGAAAGTCTAGATCGTGGTTCTTTGGCACTTGAGGTAGGCGGGCGATGGCTTCCTCGTTGATCTGGGATGGTATGTTGAGTACGCCGCGAAAGTGTTCTGCCCATCTCTCAAGAATCAGCTTCTTGTCGGTCAGGAGTGTAGTTCCGTCTGAGTTGTGTAGAGGGGATGATCCGGTGTGTTGAGGTCCATACACTGTCATCAGCGCGTTGTAGAAACTCTTTGTGTCGTGCCTGTCTGAATAGCTTTGGATCTCATCTGCCTTGGCGCTTAGCCAATTGTCCTGCATGAAACGCAGTTTTGTTTGACCCGAGGAGCGAATCTGGGATGGGTACAGTGGTGATTTAGCTAACAAACTAGAACCCCTGCAATTAGATGCACTGCACATTATATGTGGGGCAGTAAGAGATACCAGCCATGCCTTACTCTATAAAGAGACTGGGTTTGTTCCACTCTCGGAACAACGTCGACTTCATACATTAAAACTAATGTACAAAATTATAAACAAGCTCGTGCCATCATATCTTTCTGACCTATTAGAACTGTCTTCTACCCCAATCAATTTTAACCTTAGAAACAAGATAAACTAAAGGAAATCAGATGCAGGAAATTTTCTCCGAGTCCTACATCTCTTCCTGTATACGAGAATGGAACAAACTTAAAGTTGAAATTAGAAACTCTCGACCCGCTGCTATCTTTGTAAATTCACTAAATGAATTAGATACCATCGTGCCATCATACTACTATCAAGGGGTACAAAATTAATATAATCCATTGTAAACTAAGATTTTGCTGCTCGAACTTACAAGGCCACAAATTCCTCAGACACGTCGCTGATAGCCCTGTTTGCCTCTGTGGTCACAAATTCGAAGATAACAAATAAATTTAAGAAAGCTATTATAACTGCTAAAACGTCTGTGTTTTAGATGAACCAATCTTTAAATCTCATCGGCTACTAAATGTACTATGTATGGCCTATTGACACAAATTACATTAAGTTCAACTGGCGAAACAATACAATAATAATAAAAAAAAAATATTTATAATGTGTACATGTATCTAAATCAGATAGAGGGGTTATATGAATAAAAATATTGTTTTAAAAAAAAAATGTTGTTGAAGGCAGCCTTCTTCGCAATGCATGTCAGATCGTTTTGGTGGGCCCGCAGCAGGTGACGTTTCTTTTCAAGGAGATTTTCAACTTCCTGGTCTTTTTCGTCAAACCAGTCTTGGTGGTTCCTTTTGGCTAGTTCGAGAGTTTCGATGGCGATGCGATAGGTAGTGTCCCTGAATTCTGACCACTGCTCTTCGATACTGGATTGAGAGACATCCGGACAAAGAATTGGGATCTTGTTCAAATTATTATTATTATTATGAACATTTTTATAGCGCACAATTCACTAGGTGCTCAAATGCACTTTACAAAACATTATAAATTATCAGATATTATAAATTATCAGATATTATTAATTATCACAAAACAGTATCACAGATAAACAATATAATCATGAATTATTAAGTAAACAACACATTATGCAGATATTATGAATAAAGGTAGAAAATAAGATAACAGAAGTCAGTAAAATAAAAGATTACTAAGGGATAACCAAGAAATTAAAATCGTTATAAGCTAAAGGCTTCTTTAAATAAAAAAAAGTTTTGACAGATTTTTTTAAAAACAGAAAGAGACACGGCGTTTCTGATAGAAAATGGTAGCTTATTAACAATCCCAGGGTGCTGCATTACTGATCTGAAGATTAAAATGTAACTGATGAAAACCAATCAAACACATATTAGCCCACTCTGGTTGTGTTTTACCAGGTTTTGCAATGTTTGTAAGTTACGTTATCTGTATAATAACCTTCAAAAATAATTCAACGATAACGTATAGAATTTGTTTTAATATCGCCGGTCGGGAGGGTAAAGTAGGGCCATCAAATCGTTTACCACATCCGACGTCTTGTATATTCTCTGCTACGCATCTTGTTAGCCGGTAGGTTTTTCTCTGGCGTGAATTATTGTAATTCTTTACTCTTGGGCTCCTCTTCAAGGTTTTGTATTCACACGAGATAACTATATGGTTACATTAACAACAAATTTGGCATACAACTTTATTATATGTGAAAAGCACAGGATACATAGGTTTCAAGCATAGACTAGTTAATAGCAGGGACCGTTCATTATATAAAAAAGTAATATTTCCCCAAATTTTGGTAATTTCCCATAGAATTATCATAAAATAAAAAAATAAATAAAAAATATAAAATTTCACTATTTCTCATCAAATTTAAAATTAACAATAAATCGCTACTACCAATAATAAATTTGCATACCAATAAATCTGGATGAGAATAAGATAATTATCCAGGCATTTTATGACCGTCAGGTTGCTGCTCGCTTTCTTTTTCTATTTGATAGTGTTTAGTCTATGTTGTATGGGTATATGAACACAGGGCCCTCACATAAGGGAGGATATGACGGAGTGGGAGCGAGACTTTTTTGGGGCCGGCAAATTATCCAAGTGCACACCATAAATATTTAATTGATAATATCTTTGTTGGATTTAGAGGGGAAATATATCAACAAGTGGAAGATATCCCCACGTTGACTTGTTTCTATATTCATACGAAGCAAAATACATACAGGCACTCGTTACAACAAAAAAAGAGATTAGTCAGACGTGCTTATTTCACTTATCGATATGTCACTTAATAATCCCAAATTTTGACAATTAAATTTCCGATTGATAACTTTCCATTCATTAGTGCATGTAGTAACTATGGAGTGAATGTATCTGCGCTTGTTCCTTTTATTCTGATTTTGACCATTAAATTGTACGAAAAACGTGATGACTTTTGACTTTCGGACTGATAACGTTCCATTCATTAGTACATGTAATAACTATGGAGTGTATGTGTCTCAGCTAGTTCTATACGCGAGAGCTTGTTCCTTCATTCTGATTTTTAACTCGATCGAGACATATGTCAACTAAATCCTTTAAAAACAGGCCGGCGGCTGCCAGGCAGGATACGCCCAAATTTTCGAGAGATGGATAGAGAACAAGCAAAACAAAAAGTGATTTTCCTACAATCAAAGGCTATTATTCATAAAGCTACAATTTTTTATTTATATACCTGTATTTCAAGTTTTATCAAAATCTTATTAAAATTATGACCTCTATAAGTGCAAGAGGACCGCACTACACACAAAACAAACACCTACAAGATAAATCTGCGGACGAGACAGAAAATATACATTGCAATAAATAAACAATTATCAAATCAAGTAAATGGATCCGGGGACCAGCCGTAAGCGTCCAGGTCAATGTTCGGACAATCTACAGACTTCAGCAATGCTTTCGGGCCACAAACACAACGAATGATCGCCCCCGAACTGGTAGATAAATGATTACCACAAGGCGACAAGACCGTCATGTTGTTCGACAGCACGGGCATAATCTCTTCACACAGCCATCTCAGAGAGTACGTCCGACAGTGGGAAGATCCATCAGTACCGATACTTTGCGCTGACGTCTCACCAAAGAGAACATACGTTGCCGTAGACCTTCTCACGGACCGATCCTCACCCTTCGCCGTCGACAATGGAGAACAGTTCTGTTCACAGATGAGATTAGGTATTGCGTATGAACTGCAGGTGGTGAGCGTCAATCTGACCAATTTGTCATGGAACGAGACTAATGAGGAGGTCCAGGCATAATGGTTTGCGGCGGAATCGGCCTGAACTAGAGCGTCATACCACATTTCGCACGTCATCGAAAAAAGTCCCGTGCCCACACCGGCAGAATTACTCGGGACATTCTACAGCAGAACTGGCCAGTACTTTTTCAGTACTTAAACCCGATTGAACAACTTTGGAATGAAATTCTGAGAGTTTGTTTTCAGATGCCAATGCCGTTCATAAATCGTCTGGTCAACTCTATGTACAGACACTGCACTGCTGTTATTGACACTCGCGGTGGACACACCATATACTGATGTATAGCCTGTGTACCGACTCTAAACCTCCTCGTAATGTCTTGGAAATGTGATTAATTAATCACTAATGTGTCAACATACTGTTGACACAAAAATTCTTTGATCCATTTTGTAAGTCGTTTTCAAGAATGGTTTGATTAAAGTGTTTGAAATCCAATGTTTAAGACAAAATAAACAGTTTACCATTGGTACACGAATCGTGTATCATAATGCGTAGACATATTCCACAAGTCATGTCAAACTATGACGGCGTATTCTTATCTGGAAAGCATGCGCAATAAATACCAGACTGGAATAACCAGACGCGGTTGGGACTCATAGCGTATTTCACCGAACATAACTCCAGTAATTACAGTAAAAAAACAGAAGCGATTGACTGTAAATCAGTTTACATACATGTATATTACATTATTATATGAGTTGCGACCCATTTGTGCCATTAGGCCCCACATATTAGCGATTTAGCTCCTTTAAAATAGTTTTAGATGACAAAATGTCGCTTTAATCTCTAATTTTATCTAGGGCTGGGGGGGTTATTGGTATATCTCTTTAGCATGAACTTATAGGGTTTCCAAGAAAATTCATCAGCTTTTTTGGGTCTCTATGGATGCCAGAGAAACCACGGCGTTTGCAGCCAAAAATTATCCCTTACATTTATTGGACTTGCATTTAGAATTGTTCATGCCAAATTGATTAAAATCCATGCAGGTATAACTGGGAAAACTCGACTTTGGTTGACATCAGCCAAGTTTGAGTTGATAAAATTGGTATATTTTGGTTATATCTGAACAAAACTTACGGTACTAGCCTTAAAATGTGCAATTTAGAGTACTCGACACACTTAAGCCATAATTTTACTGGTTGTACAAATTGACGTAGACAACACATAAACAATGGCCCGCAAAATCATATCTTACCGGGATAAGCTTCTCTTTCTAGAACACCTGAAAAAAATTCTCATTTAAGGAGTTCAAAAACCTTTTATTACTTTTATATAATTAATATTGTTCCATGTAGAACTGTCAAACTGAATTGTGCTGACAATCTTTAGGTCAAATATTACAACATACCTTTGCTAATACATTCTTTGTGTTCGTGGATTCGTTGTCGTTGGTGATTTTTTCCATGCGAATGCAGGGGCATGGGCTGTAAACGACTGGTTCGGTGAGGTCCCTTGTATGAATTTACGATAATGTATTTACCGTGTGTTGAATTACAGTCTATACATAAATTCTAATAAATCAGTAACATCGAAAGTAAAAACAACAGATATTCTATTTCCACTGGGTGTGCATCGAAAACACGAGTTATTGGTCAATTTAAATCAACATTGATAATGTTAATTTACCGGGAAGAAATAAGCTTCTATTATCTGATATTTAAGATAAAACAATTGTTTTAACATTGGAACACGATAGTGCATCTATCAGCATCAATAATTATTGTACTGACAGAACGAAGCTAAAAATCCCACAAGTCAATGCGATTGTTCATATCCTGGACGCGGATTCTACACCAATGCTGTAGTAAAGAAGTATTTTGCGTGGCCCATGGCAAAACATGACACTCCCAGTGTAGACAGGAATAACCAGACGCTAGCAATTGGGACATACCTCGCGTATTTCACCGAACATAACTCTTTTTGAAATTAGAGTAAAAACGGAAACAACTGACTGCAAATCAGGTATACACATTCATATTACATTATTATATGCGTTGCTACCCATTTGTGTCAATTTCTAGGTCCAAAATGTTAGCGACTTAGCTCCTTTAATGAAAGAAAATATCAATATAGTGTTGTCAACCTTAGAAACATTTATTAAAGTCGTGAGACTTCAAACATTGATAATCTTGACATTATATTTATTAAATTTCTTTCTGGAATCTGTTAGAAATGTCTGAAAGGAACAAATAAGAACCACGTCATCATTCTTTCGTGACATAAACGTTCTTGGAAAAATCACGTTTCTCATTTCCGATGGAACACTTTTTCGATATCAGGAATGACCAACACTCTCCGTTGATCTTTTAATTTTTAAAACATTCATCTGCTGGCATCTTCTTTTGGTAACGACTAGTATTTTTTCGCAATTATACGCTTATTAGATACGATAGGGGCACAGGAATGGGGTGTCTGTTGCTTTTATAGGCCATAAAAGAAATGAGCTAGAATTGATTTGGATTAAATTGCAGAAAACTTTCTATTAAAATGGTAGTCTTTAAGGGCAATCATCATCACTAAAAACGCACAATTGTGTACTTCTTTTTGTTTGGTTTGATTGGATCTTTGGTCCTTTGACCTTCCACCTTGCCAGGTGTTCAGTATCCGAACAGATCAATAACGTACATTTTTTATACCCTCCTGGAAGTAACTGATTGCAATGGCTGCAGATATATGTACAATATCAAATAACAATGCGAGGATTATGCCCTTATGAAAACATAAACTCGTCTGGCAATAAGGAACAACCCCAGTCTCTTTATAGAGTAAGGCATGGCTGGTACCTTTTACCGCAACACAGATAATGCACAGTACATCATATTGTAGGGATTCTAGTTTGTTAGATAAATAATCACTGCACCCATCCCAGATAACCAAAGTGTGGAAGAAAAAAATACAGTATAATAATATTGTGTTTAAATATTTTCTATTCACTCTACATTTTAGAGATCGAAGGCAATTTACTAGTTTGGATACTTTGCTTATAATGCTATCTATATGATTATTCAATTATACAGTCAGTTTGAAAGATATGTTTATGCTCACTTACTTTTTTATTTGTACCTGGTTAATAAATAATGGTGGGTTAACTTTGTGGGGTTTAGTCAGTGTCTTTATTTTAGGGGGTAAAGCGTCACTAGCCATGTGTCAGCCCAATTTCTGGTTCGATTTAAGTCATCGTTAATGCCAGGTCTGACGTGCTATATTTGCGTTGTGGCTTCATTTTAGGTAGTCTGGTCCTTTACAGCATTAGTTTGACCACGTTTCCGAACCAGGCAACGGATGGCTGATGGTATCCCTGTGCTTCTGACAATTCCCCTCGCACCATCTTCACAAACAATGCAAATTAGAAAGAGCACAGGTGAAAAATTTGTCGACCATAAAAACAATGGATATACAATGGATAATTTACAGCACCCTTGGGTACCCCCCCCCACTCCCTCGTTGTTCTGAGCTAGTTACGGCCCTGAAAGACGATTTATTACAATCTTGTGGCCCACAGTGTCAGTCATAGCTGAGATATTCAAGAGAATAAGAACAATGATTCTGTATTGTCCCGTGAGAGAAGAGTACCATTGGGAACTCAGGTAAGCACAGTTTCTCTGCTATGACATTTTTATATAAGCACTTTGATACTATTCAAGCTGTTAATAAATGAGCAATGCATTTCTCAACCATACAAAACGATGGTTTGATACTGGCTTGTATGTTTTTAATTCATCTTAATCAAAATTTGCCGTATTAATCTAAGAACACAGATAACCAATATTTAAGAAAGGAATAGACACCATGTAGAATTGAACCATTACAGCTTGCTGTCTAAAATTTAATTATTATTATGTCCTCATCTACAGAACATGTATTATACATTGTTGAGAATTAAACAATATTTTGTTTTTTTAAAAAAAAACATGGGACCTTTTCGTTAAAATAACACAAGGATGCAATAGTTAAGGTTTAAAAATCATCTCGAAGAAACCGGTGCTGCTGTCTGTAAACCTGAATTTTTTTTCGGACATTTTTAGTTTTGTCATTGAGCGCTAATATAGCACTAATTTCCCTTTCTTTTAATTGAAAATCACGTCGGCATTTATACCCACCCATCCCCTTAATAAAGGAACACATGTAACCAATTATCATTTATTGATTTATATAATATAAAAATATAACAACAAGAAACATTCGCAAGTACACTATTTTCTTACTTTTTTACAACATCACCCGTATAGGCTATACTCGTCGTATCTCAAATGTAACTGTTGTGGTATAACATCTTTAAATAGTCGATATTCGTGTTCATGTTACGTGTTATTGTCACTGGAGACAGTGTGCTCTACGAGAGCCGACTTTCTAAAACTTTGGGACAAATAACAAAACTATTCTTGGCGTTATATTTCTAACAACGATCTTTTAATTAACCTGTTCGTATACGGGACAAGTTAGACTGTTGACTATTTCTCCATACACAGCGAAAAGTAGTTCCGAGTGATTAATGCATTTAAATTATAAAAAGGCATTCAATGTACAATAATTAACATACTTTTTAAACTAATTAATATATTATTAACTCGTATCAATATTTGGGGAGCTCAAAGAAGATCGTTCTTGTATTTGCACTCGATAACATGTAAAGATTGATTCACAGTGTATCAAAATGGCGGCCAGCGTAAATAGTTCATCGTGTCAAGTAAAGTAACGACAATCAGTTGTTACATAAAGGAAACAAATGGATTAAAAAACCCAACCGACAATACATTTCTGTGTAGGAATATTAAATCTTAACCACGGGAATGTTTGTGACAAGATTTTAAGACAGAATTTGTCTTCCACGTAGGCCGATGTTGAAAAAAGGCGGTCGAATTCATTTGACAACAATTGTTATTCTGAGAGGTTTGGAATTTCAACATTTTGAAATGATATAAAGCATGCAAACATTTCTACTTTATATATATATCATTCGCATGCTTAACTCTAGTTATCAAGTAAAGTTTTTAATCTGTTTGATGTTGACATAGTAAATATTGCTGCACGAGCGATGAAAGTCGGCAAATATGCTGTAAAAACAAATCGGTTTTAAGAATGGTCACACAGTACTGATTAAAAAATAAAACTCAGTTAATTAACGTGATTAAATATCAAGCTTTTAATCTGTTTGATATTGATCCTCCGTTGATTGTGAGTACAGCAATATACACAAGGATAATTGATTGGCAGTGGTGTCAATTCGCGGACTACTGAACACTGTTAATTTGATTATACCCGACAGTTTACATCACGACACGCACGGAGTTTCGTCGAGTCCAGGATTTTATGATTTAGCACATAATATGCTATTTTTCCGGCATGCAAAATGACCTACGGGTCATTTTCCAGAGCCGTAGGTCCCGACCGGCATATACGGCCGAAATGGAACCCCTGCTGGGCATCTATTATTTTTTGTGAATGCAGCTGATTGGATGGTTAGAATTTAGAGTGGTGAACAGTCCATTTGCTGATTACACTATTTTGCCTGATTACACTATTTTGCCTTTACAGTTTTTTAGGACTTCGAATTTTGTCTAATGGTCGGGCCCCCATACCCCGCGACGATTGATTGGTTGTTTGGAATTCGGGTCAGCCAGGTAGACTATACTGGACCAAATTGAAGTTGTTGTATTCACAGGCTGGAATAACAGAAAAACGCGTTTGCGGCAGTTAAATTTTCAAAATTTTCTCTCAACAGTCCCATCTGTGAACTGTAAACGATTTATTGGAATTCGAGTCATCCGCCTTATTAGACTCTATTAGACCACTTTGAAGCTGCTTTGTTCACTTGCTGAAATAGCAGGAAAACGTGGTTGCAGCCGTCAAATATTCAAACATTTCCTTTGGGGTGGGGTCTCCAAACAAGGAAGGCCGGTGTATCTGTAAACCCGATTTTTTCTCGGGCATTTTGCGTTTTGCCCCCTTAACTGTCATCGAGACCGTACGCCTATGTCTGCCGATGATTCGTAACTCGAAAACAAAATCCAATTTTAAGACCTCAGTAAAATTTGATCATAGCTGGTCTGTATGGAAGCCTATAACCACCATTCATAATTTCTACTTTTCGCCCCTTCATAACACGAAAGTCGAAAATAAGAAATTAGGAATAAATGTGGTGCGCCATGGCGATATACAAGCCAAAATCAACTCGAAAATAGGAAATTAAGAAATAACACACAGCATTTTGGCTTGTATACGGTCATATTGTGTCATATTTTTGTATACACGAAAGTCGAAAATAGGAAATTAGGAAAAAACGAGTTATTTCTTAATTTTCTACTTTTCGACTTTTGTCTCGGAAGTTCTTGTAGTCTCTGCCTTCCAGATCACATTTGAATACGCACAATTCCCGTTAACAAAAATGTCAGTGTTATAGACATATTTAACAATATTTAATACTCGCCATCATTACTAGTCTCTATCACGTCACAGACAAGTTTTGTATAAAAATAGATAAACGTTTCTGTAATATTTCCACAGAATTGTTATGTAATCCCCATATACATTTAACATATTTATTTATTATTTAAAAATAATAACAATTCTGTGGAAATATTACAGAAACGTTTATCTATTTTTATACAAAACTTGTCTGTGACGTGATAGAGACTAGTAATGATGGCGAATATTTTATAATAATATAAATATCTCGATCAAGCTTAGATTGCAAGTTTTATAATATTATTATCCTTCGTCACTTATTCAATTATTCAGCTGCGTTCCAACAAGAAATCTGCGACAGACAGCATCAGAAGCGGCTTAATTCATAAGCCAGTCTCCTTTAACCTCTGGTGACCTATGGACCTCGTTAACTCCTTAACGCCTCCTCACCTGACTTATCACCCACCATATTTGTATTCCTGGGGAAAAATGCTTCTAGAAAAATAGACTCCTTTTTTTGGCCCCCTTTCGGATAATACCCCCCTTCTCCTATAACCTCTGGTGACCTTTTGCCCTCGATAACTCATGAACGCTCCCTCACTTGACTGATCACCCACCTTTTTCGGGTTCCTGAGGAAAATGTTTCTAGAAACGTCAACTCCCGCGTTTTGCACACAATTCGTTTAATACCCCACTTCTCCCTCTGGTCTATAAAGTCTGTTTGGAACAACTCTGTTTTTAGGTTCCTTTTCAAAACGTTAAAACTTGAACTGGTCCTAGTTTTAAATGATACATGTCATATGTAATTCCAATGTCGGTGCAGCTACGGCAAAAGAGCGCCGAGCGAAGAATGTTTTACTTTTTAGCATCGCAAGGAGGTTAAGATTAGAAGAACGAAGTTGGCGTAAAGGTTTGTAATTGTTAAGAAGATCTTTGAGATATACAGGCGATTTAGGACAGTTGATTGACAGATATGTAAGACACAACATTTTGAAATCGATGCGAAAAGAAACGGGAACTCTTTGGGAGCCAGTGAAGTTGATACAGCTATGGCGGATGTGGCGCCAGGCAAGGTGAGCTTACTCTTCCGGACACCTGTTACCACTGCTTGTCGTGTATTTTGTACACGAGGAGCAGTACATTTGCTGATTATACTACTTTGCCTATAAAGTTTTTAGGACTTCGAATTTTGTCTTATGGTTTGGATTGTTCGTACTTGGTTTTTTTATTTTATTAAGGACAGGGGTGATTGGTGAAGGATAAGGTGTTAGTGAAATGATACGGACAGCTTTATTCTGAATGATTTTAAGGGGGTGTAAACGTTTTGCGGGAAATTGTTCTGTTCTGTATCCTCGTCGTTAACATTGAGATCGTCGTGCCTTTTACAAGATTTACACGGGTTTCTACTAAGAGCATCAGCATTCTGGTGTGGATGTCCGGCTCTGTGGGTAACCACTAGGTTGTAGGTTTGTATTTGTTCCAGCTTACCGCGGCATTGTCAGTACGAAGAAGCACACTTTGCCCATATAGATACGAGTGAAAGTTTTTGAGCGCCCTAACTACTGCTAAGAGCTCTTTTCCAGTTACACAATACGATACGATAACTCGTGCTTGTTTAAAGATTTACTCATATACGCGATGACCTGCTCTTTCCCGTTATAAAGTTGTGATAGGACAGTACCAACAGCAAAGTTGCAGACGATTTCGAAAACACATCCCCACACTTTGCTAGCAGGAAAGCTAATCTCTTCTGTTCATCTAATCCAAGATGATCTTTACTCCGATTATATAAGTCTTCTAAATGAGTTGGGAATTTCTGGGTTTTCTTCTGTTCCCGATTCAGCTGTAATACTTCTGCATAACCCTGGATTTATACCATCTTCTAAGTATATAGACTCACATTTGGCCAATCTCGCGTTTGGATAGACAGTCACCGACATGTCTTGGAAATTTGTAATTTTGATGGTTCTGGTTTCTGCCTTCAAATCAAGGATACCGGTCGTAACGAGAAGACTTGATCCAGGTAATGTTTCGACTAGTCCTAGTTCACTGGTAATTCCACAAGTAGGCGTCGTTACATCAATCAGCATGCTGCTTTTTGCTATAATAGGTGTTGTCTGGGTGCTGTCTTCAGATCCAGAAAAAGGTTCCGGACTCATCTGTGCAGTTTTCGAAGTTCGCGTTCCCCGGTTTCATTTACACGATGGGCACCAGTCGTTTCCGTAAATTGTCCATCATCGCTTGCATCAGAATAAACGTCTAGATCATCTTCTTCAACGGACACATCACCCTGACCTAATCTAGCAGCGTCCGGTAAAATTGGTTGAGTTTTAAAAACTATCTCTTCATCAGGCGTCTCAGCCATCGTTCAATATAGATTCAATTATTTAGTTGTTATTTTTCTCCCCGTAACATATTGTAACATATTTACACAAAATTTTATTTACATCACCACCACTCACAAAAGCCGGCGTTGGTTCGTATTCACTGGATGTCATTATACTTTCGACATCCCACATCTGCGCTGTTTAGAAGTAACATCATATTCACCATTTTTATACGATTTATTCAATACAACCATAAAATCAATACACAACCATTATTTACATTAATCAGGTAACATTTGTGTTGGTTATAAGAATGGGTCTTGTTGGCGGTGGGAGATAGCCATAACGTCACCTATAGGGTAATTTCAAATGTCATGCCTGACAATGTGCGACCTGACAGTTGACGCTGTTAGTCCTGACAAGATCGCCCTGACAGTTGACGCTGTAAGTCCTGACAAATTCGCCCTGACAACCCGCCATGCCTGACGGATTACTTAGGCTCAACTACGTTATAATCACACAAACAAGTCAAGGGGTCGGTAGCGCCGTCATAATCCCTTTTGTCAGGCCAGCCTTAAGAGGTCCTTACCCTAGGCTGCCGTAGAGCTGTCTGCCGACATCGACGACATGCATCCTTTTATACACTCCAGGCAGAGCTCTTGACCAACCACAGGCTCGCATTCTGCCTGACAAGGACTACGTTTTCCTGACAAGTTAATGTTATACAATAATATGAAAATTAATAAAGATGTAAGAAAGTAATCACATGCATTACATATAAGTAACCTATTCTGAATCTAAAATCAAAATAATGTACAATTAGACCAGCTTAAATACATTTATGAGGAAACACCTAGCCCTCAAATCGGGCGAAAGGCTTAGCTTACATGGACGAGATGATAGGGAATTGGAACTACCTAATAGCAGCAAGTAGGCCTTCTTCAATATGCTTAATAAATCTAACATAATAATGAGATGTACAAAGTAAGTAGCAAAGAGTAACAAGCATTGTAAGGTCATGAGTTTATTTTAATACACGATTAAGTTAACGTGAGAACGATCACGTTACTATCAGTTACTATCCCTAGCAACCATATTACTACGCTCGCTGCGTCTGACTCGATTGCACAACACGTTGTACACACAGCACCCTACGCTAACAGCAGGGGCGGATCCAGAGGGGGGGGGGGTGTGAAAAAATTCAACACTTTTTATGAGAAAAAAATCACGGCCGCTCAGGCTTGAAAATATGAAGGGTGCGAGTTTGTATACATTGAGTTGAGTCATGACTTTCATTCCATTGTGGGAAAAAACAAATAGTCACACATAGCTCTGGGGTTGCTCAAAACTAAGTTATTTTAACGATCCGTTAAACTCTAACGGACCTATACCTTGGTAACGGGTTGTTTGTTAAATTTACTACAGAAAACACTATAGAATAATTTATTTAGAAACATTAGCATAAACCTGTAAGAAAAATTATTGAGGTCTTTATTTCCAGCAACAATCTTTCTCTCTGTTAAAGTTAACGGGTCGATAAAAGATAACGGAGCTTTGAACAACCGGTCCTGGGCAAATATCCAAAATCGTCGACAGCATAAATTGCCGTCGGGACCAACTGACCCCACGGCGAATCGCCTATTGACGACGGCAATTTTTTTAATAGCGTACAGTGTGAAAATATAAGTTTATTGAAATTTAAAGAGTTTTATTAACGCTGTTCGACTGGTGACGTTGAATATTGTTGTGTTTGCTTTTTAATTTTATCGACAGCGTTGATAACTAGCCTAATTGTCGAATTCCCTTCCTTTCGTTTCTCCTTTTTCTCGCACACCAAGTAACGCACCGAGTTTGGAATAAAACACATAATGACGTCAGTAGGGTAAATCCGATCATTGATTTTTGCTCTTAATATGGTATCTGGATATTTTTTGTTCCTCACCTGTGAAGGGAGTATTCCCCATCAACATTTTATGGACATTGTTTGCGATTTTATTGTCGATTTTAAACCTGTAGTCTTGGAATTTAGCTACCGGAAATACGTCAGACTGCACCCAATTGAATCTATTTTACCAAATTTGTCTGGGGGAGGACCCCTACCCCCCCGCCCCATTACAACGTTTAGCGCCTTCGGCAATATGTAAGGCAGTTATCCAACCTACCCTACCCCCCCCCCCCCTGCAAAAAATCCTGGATCCGCCCCTGAATAGCACATGCAATTGTGGATATTATTTGACTTACTACCGTCCTCCTTATATCCAGTCGCATAGTAATACATGAGGCATGCCTTACAAATCCGACTCTTAATGCAGATGTTCTATAATTTAAGACACGACTTGCTGTCGTCAATATAAGTAGGCTACCTTAGGCAAATTAAAATAGTAATCAATGAGAGCCGACGGCTCGTTCTATTTATAGTAATATTTATAGTAGTACTTAAAACCTTTTAACAACGGTAAAGGCAACACTAAGATCGTAATGATACTAACGATAAATACTTAACAATTTCAATAATAAAACAAGGTGAACATGTAACTATTGGTTCTTAACAATATGGTACACAACATTAACAGTGATCAGTGATAATGATATAATAATAATAAGTTAAATCTCCCCCCCCCCCTACATATAACAATATGCAATAACCGCTGACTCGACTCATACGCCAATTATTATTGGTCTTCGAAAATGGCTGATAAATCTGCACAAACTACTCTTGAAACTTTAAATGAAATTTTGGCAGATCTTTATGATATAGCTGGGCCAATTATTGAATCTGTTATTTTTGAAATTAGGAATACAATGCCAGACAGGCTCCGAAAAGCTTTTAACACTTAATTTACACAGTAGGGCCTACAGAGGCAATATTTGTTCTAAATTAGTAGAAAACTGGTCATTGTTATCAGATTCAGAGCGAAATATTCACCTAAATATCAATCATTTCTTTTGCGGTCTTCATCTACTAACTGGTTTGGCCGATAAAAGTGCGTCTGAATTGAAGAAATTTGAGGAAATGTATTTTCAAACGTATTCGGCCCAGACGTTTAAAACTGCTTGTTCATTTTTGCCAAGCGAACCTGGGTGTGTTCGATTGATTCGTACCATCTGTAAAGCTTTTACGCAGGTTGGGGACGAAAAATCGAGTTGTTGTTTGCCCTTTAAGTTGTATCTCAAGTCCCTTGGGATTTCAAAATTACCGCTAACGCCATTTCATGGTAACCGGTTTAATATAATTTTCCACAATGCCGCAGTTGTAAATTATATGGCCAAGCATATTGGTGATTTCGGAGCAGAAAATAGATTGACCCAAAGCATATTTTTAGATATTAACATTCCGCTATTTCATATTGAGTCCAGGCTTTGGGCTTGATAGATAAATTAATTACTGCTCCACTGTGGCGCATATTAGAAAGCGGCATTAATGCACTTGACATGAAAAATATTTAACAGAAATAACATGATTTTTTTGCGAAAACCCAAATATTCAAAATTTTGTTGAAGGTAGATCACATCCATTTAAATCTCTAATCAAAATTGAAAATTATTCGGTCCTTGCTAACCTGAAGAAAATTAATTCTGATTTAACTCTTAATTCTACCCTGGTCCATGTTTTGGAAGTCCGAGTTCAGAAAGTACATTGCAAAAATTTTACTTGAGTATCAAGATGACTTTAATCCTTCGTGTTCGAGTTCAGCCATGCCTCACAATAAATTACCAGAAATCGTGTTCACTCATCTCGATAGATTAATGAAGATCGCACCCTCGTCTGACAATTTGGCAACGAAGCGTTCAATTTATATATAATGAATAAATCTGATGAATGGCTAAAAAATCTTTCACCTGATAAACGTAATTTGATCTTATTGGACGCTCAAACGATAACTAAAAATCAACTTTCTAAATTTAGGCAAAGACGGGAAAAAATCGAAAAAAAAAAGCTAGCGGATCTTTTGGGAAAAGGGAAACCGTTAGATTAGGAAAAAAGAGCGCCTAACAGAAATTGTCGGGGTGGGTTTTTGGAAAACTAAAGAGCAAAAAAAAATGGGCTTGTACATCTTACAGATAGGGAAATGAAAGAGACACTGAAAGCACAGCTCCGGTTTCGTAGTTATGTTTTAAATCAGCAAGTTTCCAATAAGTCTATTTTTTTCTGTCGCCGGTAAGGAACACTCGATTCTAGTTTTAAAAGAAAATTTACAAAAATTATTGACCTGGCTGATCCTACCTAACCGGAAGAAACTTTCAATGTCACTTTTTAGCGGTTATGAAAAAAAATACAACTTCTTCATTCTTCGCTTCTAATTTATTTGTCAATCCAGACGTCCCAGCAGACCGACTTTCCGACACTTCTCAGAGTATTTTAACAATTAATTACTTAATAACTGTTTTCTTGAAACCAATTGGTTAATTTTCGGGTAGCAATTTTTTTACAAAATACGCCACTACTGTAGATCTGCTTTGATATCGTGTTTGAAAAGTTGCCTTTGACATGCCCTTCATTAATGCTAAACTTTTTATTTTGTCCCAAAAGGGAACAATTGAGAAAATATGTTTATTACAGCTTAGTTTTAAATTACATATCTCTGTTTGGTAAATAATGACAATGTATTAGTTATTATCAATCGATTTGTGACATGTCGTAACAGATCGTGATTTGGGGTAAGATTTGAGTTATGCTTTGTTTGATAAATGGAATACACCTGGGCTGATAACTTTAATTTTTAACTTATTTATCTTTAGGAAAACCTGTATCTCTGTCGTATAATAGCTGACATGATAATATTGACTATTTTATGAAACATATCTGCTAAGACAGATGTTGTAATGTACATTATATAAATGTATATGCAGGCCCGTCGGAACGATATTGATACTGGGGGGGGGGGGCTGCGAGCAAAGGTAGCGAAATCCAGGGGTCCAGCCCCCCGCTCCCGACGGGCCTAATATGAGTTTAGGGTGTTGTAATAGACGACATACCCTTACGACAGAAGATCTAACATACAGGCATACATGTTGATTCAGAGGGCGTTGGTCACGATGAGATTTGTTAATGTTATCGATCCTTTCAGTCCCTATAAAGTTATAGGAAATGCATATTAATATAATCAGCATATTTATTCTGGTGTAAATCCTATCATACAAGGAGGAACGTGATCCCGAATTTGAATTTGTTCTTAATTGTGTATCGTCTAGTTTGTATTCACTTATTCAAACCCAACTTCACAATATCAATGTACATCTCAAATTTGTACATAACTTGATCAGCTATTGCATATTTTTCATTCAGATTGATTAAACAAGTATGTCATTATTTATTTAATACTCTAATTATTCCACAAAACTTGTCTTAGATAAACATACTTCCGAAAATTATTTCTTAAATGGGACATCAAATATCAATTTACAAAGGCACGTTCACATATAAATACCAATATAAATAGACCTGTGTGTCTATGGGTATACATAAATTATATATGGATCGGTCCAATATATCCACAAAAGCATAAATAAATATAAATTGGACTGCACAAGTACACGGAAATGACCTATCCAAAACTGAGCTACGTTGCGCATGCTCGGAGATATTAAATTTAATTGAAACATGAAGCAGATTTCGTCAGGTAGCAAATTTCAATTTAAACGAATAGTACTGAATGGTAGTGACGGTTAATTCTTATCGGAAAAGTAATCAATAATTTTAAATTACCAAGAAAATATAACTCCGTCAACATTGATAACCCAAAATAAATATGGCGCCGATCGAACAAGAAAGCTGTATATTTTAAAGCTGAACTCCGGTTATAAACTACAGAAATAATTAAATAAAAACAAGGTCACGCCCAAAACAATCGCCATACTTGTTGTAATTTCTTAAACAATGGCCGTTGCTTTGGGGGGACATACACACAGCAGGCAGGCCCCACCCACTTCCAGTGTAAACCGTGACAAGCGAAGTGTCCACATCCGGTAAGAGATATGGCCAGCTCTCTGAGTGATTGAAGCTTTTCCACTATTAGCTCACAGAAAATATTATTGCTACACAGTTATTATGTCTGATCAGGTATATATTATTTTATATTATTTTTACTAATTAGACGAAAAAAGTCAACCACGATGTACCTTTACTCTAAAAATATCAGAAAAACTTTCTTACCTCAAACAATAACAAATCTGCCAGCAACATACATTTATGTCTTATTTCTTGAAATGTTTTGCACAACAGAGTAGAAACACCAAATACTTTTCTGCGTCATAAAGTCTAGTATTATCTTTCCAAAATATATCCAAAGCAGCAATAAAACTGTAGTCCTCCCCATCAAATAAGTATTTTTACACTTTCAAATTCCATTGTTGTTATAAATATAATGACGATAAAGGGACGTTACTCCGATAAAGGATTAGTAATGCCCCTTTATTGAAATGTCCAGAAAAATATATGTTACGTCCCTTTATCGCCATTATTACATCAATTGAAAGTGTAAAAATACTTATTTGATGGGGAGGACTACAGTTTTATAGTTTTATTGCTGCTCTCTCTCTCCCTCTCTCTCTCTCTCTCTCTCTCTCTCTCTCTCTCTCTCTCCCTTTAATGTCTCTCTCGCTCTCTCTATTTAACTCAAAGTCAAAATCTATCCCTCTCTCTCTCGCCCTCTCTCTCTCTCGTTCTCTCTCTCACGCCGTCGCCTTGTCTGTCTCTTTGTCTCTTGCTCTGTCTGTCTCTCTGTCTCTCTCTCTCTCTCTCTTACACACACACACACTCTCGCTCTCTCTCTATTTAACTCAAAGTCAAAGTCTCTCCCTCTCTCTTGCTCTCTCTCTCGTTCTCTCTCTCTCACTTCGTCGCCTTGTCTGTCTCTTTGTCTCTTGCTCTGTCTCTCTCTCTCTCTATTGAAGTCAAAATAACTCTCTCTCTCACACACACACATTCTCGCTCTCTCGCTCGCAGCCCTTGTTATGTATGTCTGTTTTTCTCCCTGTCTTTCTCTCTCGCCCTTTCGCTCTTTATCTCGCTCACCCCCACCCCCTCTCTCTCGTGCTCTCTCTCGCTCTGTAGGTCGGTCTATCTGTCGGTCTCTCTATTTCTCTCTCTCGCTCTCTCTCTCTCTCTCGCTCTTTCCTCACCCTCTCTCTCTCTCTCTCCCTCTCTCGCTCTTTCACTAAAAGCCATATGGATTTTTCACGTTTCAAGATGGTGGCACTATCGGTTCAATCGGCAGACTACGTATTTTGTATACTCATCAGTACTGTATAATCTAGTATAGAAAACAACATTTCAGTGAACATGTAAGTAAATATAAAAAAAAGCCTTAGGCACTTTTCACGTTTCGATCATATATATTTAATCAACAGCCACCGACTCGCGTCAGAGTCTCTCTCTCTCTCTCTCTCTCTCTCTCTCACTCTATCTCTCTCTCTCTCTTACTATCTCTCTCTTTCTCTCTGTCTTTTAATGCGGAACCGTCTAATAACGTCAAACCATTATTTACTATTGTTAAAGAATAGCGTAAATTGTCCTATTTATGGTTTAAAACATCAAAGGGTGACGTCATATCTATGTTTTAAAAATATAACTGAAGTATATAATAATATCAATATATAATAATTTATTTCTTATATAGCGCATTACACAGAAGTCTCAACGCGCTGTACATATAAACACATGCTACATTAAAACTGATATAATAAGAATACTGTGTAGAAGTATTTAAAAATATGATCAGATGATATACGGCATATTATGTTAAACTGTACACAAAAGTATGATACATTTAATACATTCAAATTTATAATAAAAACAGGAGGATAGAGTTGGCAATGTATGTACATGATATGATATTTTACAACAGTTACAAGTTTTAGGTGTTATAGGATTCTTTAAAAAGATGTGTTTTCAACTGACGTTTTAAAGATTTAAAATTGAAATTGTTCGAAGAGAGACAGGGCATTCCAGGGCCTCGGGGGGCACAATGCTTGATAGCTCGATCGCCATAGAAATTGGTTTTGGGATTTTTTTCCGGGAATTGGAGAGTATAACCTTCTGAAGAACGCGTATTTTGGAGTGGACTTTTCACAGTCACGAGTTCGTTTAAAAGTTAAAACGATTATTTTAAACTTGGATCTTTGAGAGACTGGCAGCCAATGAAGTTCACGTAGTACAGACGTTACAGAGTCAAACTTCCCAATTCTTGTTATGAGTCGCGCGGTAGAGTTCTGTAAAGTCTGTAGTTTACGAATTTGAAAAAGTCATAGGTTGTTGTAAAGGCTATTGTAGTAGTTAAGGCGAGAGGTTATCATGGCATGAACTAGTTTTTCCACAGAACATTTATCAAGAAGGGGTCGAATTCGTCCTATTCTGTATCGAGCGTATGATATACCTTTGCTGGTTTGTTTCACAAAAGCGTCCATTTATAACTCCAAGGTTTCGGACTGTATCTGCAGTAGCAACCGTCGTATCGCCAAACCGTGATGAGAAATAGGTTACTTCCGTTTTTCCGTCCTTTGAGCACTAATTGGTTTTGCTTCATCCACACACGAATCTCACTCACACAGTTTTCGATAGACGCTTTTAATAAGGAACCTTTTGTACAGGAAATGTATATACACATGTATATATAGTTTCATGAATTTGACATCTGTGGCCATAAAAGTTGAAAGGTTATTGTTAATGAAAATACAGCTACTGTGTAATGTATAGATTTACATATAGGCAATCTGACCTATATTTCGTCGATTTTTTTGAAAATTTTGATCCTTAATTTCTCCAAGGGGGGATAATTTAGAAAATTATTAACGCCATTTTTGAATTTGCATAAGTGAGATCTACTTACATACTAAATTTTATGAAAGTCGCGAAACTATTATAGAAGTTGTCAAGTTGGTCTCACTATTGTTCATTTTCAATTCAAAATGGCGTCCATCAGTTGACCTAAATCAAAATTATTTTCGCGAGCGTTTTTCGGCTTTAATTAAAGGATTAGGAAAATGTAATTCCCTTGTCTGTAAATAAATTATCAAAAAAGCTTTAGGGATTTTTCACATTTTAAGATGGTGGCACTTCCCGTTTGGCTACAAACTCTATTTTTTGTGTATAAATCGGTAGTGTCGTAACTAGTACCCAAAAGAAAATTCAAGGCAATCTGACCTATATTTTGTCAATTTTTTTGAAAATTTTGATCCTTAATTTCTCCAAGGGGAGATAATTTAAAAAAAATTTAATGTCATTTTTGAAGTTGCATAAGGGAGATCTATTAACATACTAAATATCATGAAAATCGTAAAACTATTAAAGAAGTTGTCAAGTTAGTCTCAAAATTGTTCAATTTCTATTCCATCAGTTGACCTAAATCAAAATTCTTTTCCCGAGCCTTTTTCGGCTTTCCTTTAAGGATTCGGAAAATATAATTGCCTTGTCTGTAAATAAAATATCAAAAAAGCCCGAGGGTTTTTCACATTTCAAGATGGTGGCACTTCCGGTTTGGGCTACAAACTCTATTTTTCGTGTACGAATCGGTAGTGTCGTAGCTAGTACAAAAATAAATGTCAAGGAAATCTGACCTATATTTCGTCGATTTTTTTGAAAATTTCGATCCTTAATTTCTCAAAGGGGAGATAATTTAGAAAATTTCTAATGACATTTTTAAAGTCGCATGGGTAAGATCTACTTACATACTAAATTTCATAAAAATCGTGCAACTATTTTAAGAAGTTGTCATTTTGATTTTAACTTCGGGTTCGAAATCACAGCGATGATTGCAGATTTGAAGTAAATGATTCAAGGTACACAAAGAAAAAGGAATGAGTAAACTAGGCCAAATAGTGACAAAGTTACAGCGTAGTAGGTCAAATGCATTTGTTCGTAAAATTCGGTGATTTTGGATGCGAAAAACGTTTTGAAAATACTTTTACCCAACAGCCACCACCCATTTTTGAGGGGGTAGGTTAAAGTTTCAAAAAGATCATATGGTTAGATTCTGAGAAATCCGATTTGTGGATAAAACACAAAAAAAAAGAGTAAGAACTAGACCTGCAAGCAGCACTGAATCGGCTTTCAGGAATCAGACAGGAAGTTTGTCATAAAATAGCCCATTCATCGAGCTAGACAACGATACTTTAATTACTTTGATTCAGTGAAACCTGGCTGAGAAATGTCGATTTTTGCAAGAGAACCAATTTTTTACTGTATTTTCTCTCTTTTTAAAATTTTTTTGGTGTTTTTTTTCCTAATATCTGAGATTTTTTAGACTACTTCTGGATTTTGGATCATTGTCGGGATAGTTTTAACAAGTTGTTTGGATAGATATCTTTCTGTACCATAAGTGTCAGAAACATCTATTCATTTGTTGTTTGTAAAAGATTGAGGCCATTTTATGACACCTTAAATTATCTAAAACCTTTTCCTTTTGGATTCACGCCACAGACAACCGATAGGACTCTGAGTAAAAAAAGTTTTAAAAACATGAAAAAGGCGTCTCAAAAGTCTCCAAAAACGGAAAATACAATATTTTCTGCGTAACATAATTTATTTACTAACTATCAAAATCGTACCATTGAGATGCTGTATGATAGTCCATTAATGGGGCCATCCAAAGACACTTTGTTTCTTTTGGGCCGGTAATATCTGACGGAGAAATCCAGCTTTTTGCAAGAACGCCAATTTTTTACCCTTTTTTTTCATTTTTTGAATACTCCCGGTATGGAGATTATGGTAATGATAGTTTTATAACCAGTTTGGGCAATAAAATAGCGACAGAGTTCTGTATTGATATATTACAATATATGATCAGATAAAATGCCCCTGAGAAATCCTATGTTTAAGCGCCAAAAATGTCAAAATATCGAAAATTAAATTTCAATAACTAAATACATATTATACATTATTGGAATCGACATTAGATCAGATATCTAAATATAACAAAGTTTTTTGAAAATTAGTATTTTCTTTTTCTTTTTTTACATTTTTTTTCCCAAATATCTGATATTTTTTCGACTACTTCTGGATTTTGGATCATTGTCGTGATAGTTAAAACAAATTGTTTGGATAGATATCTTTCTGTACCCGAAGTGTCGGAAACATCTATTCAGTAGTTGTTTGTAAAAAAGATAAATAAAAGAACATTTTTAAAAATTTAACGATTTTCAACTTTTTTCAAAGATTAAGGCAATTTTATGATACTTTATTTCAAACCTTTTTCTTTTTTTGGATTCATACCACAGACAACCGATAGGACTATGAGTAATAAAGGTTTTAAAAACATCGGAGGAGTCGTTTTCATGAAAAAAACGTCTCAAAATTCTCCAAAAACGGAAAATACAATATTTTCTGCGTAACATAATTTATTTACAAACTATCAAAATCGTACCATTGAGATGCCATATGATAGTCTATTAATGGGGCCATCCAAAGACAATTTGTTTCTTTTGGGCTGGTAATATCTGACGGAGAAATCCAGCTTTTTGTAAGATCCAGCTTTTTTTCATTTTTTGAATACTTCCGGTATGGAGATTATGGTAAAGATAGTTTTATAACCAGTTTGGGCAATTAAATAGCGACATAGTTCTGTAATGATATATTACAATATATGATCAGATAAAATGCCCCTGAGAAATCCTATGTTTAAGCGCCAAAAATGTCAAAATATCGAAAATTGAATTTCAATAACTAAATACATATTATACATTATTGGAATCGACATTAGATAAGATATCTAAATATAACAAAGTTTTTTGAAAATTAGTAAAAAAAAAAACAAACTAGACCTGCAAGCAGCACTGAATCGGCTTTCAGAAATCAGACAGGAAGTATGTCATAAAATAAATAAAAATGATAAATAAAAGAATATTTTCAATAATTTAACGATTTTTCAACTTTTTTCAAAGATTGAGGCCATTTTTCGACCCCTTATATTATTTCAAACCTTTTACTTTTAGATTCACGCAACAGATCACCGATAGGACTCTGCGTTAAAAAGGTTTCAGAAAAATCGTAGGCGTCGTTTTCGAGAAAAAGGCTTCTTAAAAGGCTCCGAAAACGGAAAATATTAGATTATTTCCTAACTATAGAAGTCGTACCACTGAGATGCCATATAATAGTCTATTAATAGGGCTATCCAAAGACATTTTACTTCTTTTGGTCCGGTAATATCTGACCGAGAAATTTCAGCTTTTCACAAGAGCGCCATTTTTTTAAACCTTTTTTCTTCATTGTTTGAAAACTTCCGGTGTGGTGATATTTTCGAGATAGTTTTAATAACTGGTTAGGGCTATTACATAGCCACAGGGCTCTGTAAGGATATATTACATTATCTAATCAGATAAAAAAAACGTCTGAGAAATCCTATGTTCCAAAGTGCGAAAAATGCAAAAATATCAAAATATCGAAAATTAAATTTCAGTATTTTAATACATATGATATATCGTTAGAATCGGATTTAGGTCAGCTTTATGAATGTGTAACAACTTTTAAGAAATCTTTTAAAATTAAAAAAAATAGAGCATTTTACCAAAAATTACGATTTTTCGACTTTTTTCGATTTTCGGTCCCTTTTAAATCCTTTCCCAGATATTTCAAAGTTTTATTGAATGGCTTCATGCCAAAGACCACTGGAGGGACTCTCGATAGGGAAAGTTTAAGAAAATCTTGGGCGCCGTTTTCGAGATACAGACGTCTAAAAACACTCAAAATCAGAAAATACTTGATTTTCAGCATGTCATATTTTACTCCCTGTTCATGGTATCTGTACGATACTGCAATTCTCAGGCAACCTAACTATACCTTAATCGTTTAAATCCGTTGATATCGGACGGAGAAATCATGTTTCCCCCAAAAGCATTCATTTTTTGCGGGTTTTTTTCTCAAAATATCGGACATTATTTGGACTACTTCGGGTTTATAGATGTTTGTCGAAATAGCTTTACCCGATGGTCTGACAATATGGCTTTATGTTCCATGAATTTCAGAAACGTCGATTCGGGCGTTATGCGAGACTTAAGCTTACAAAAAAAGGGCGATAACTCTGAATGAAACTTATATTACTGGAACCGGTTTGTCTTCAGGTATCCAAAAGTGTAGGTCAAATTCGAAAATTTTGAAAAATGACAAAAATTGTCTCTTGAAAAATATTTTTCATTTTTCGAACGCTAGAAGTCAGCGACGAATTTTCGAAATTTTCAACTGCTATCATACGAGAAAAGATTAGGTGTTTCCGAAAATGTCATTTGTGCGACAATAGGTACAGAATTGACAAATCTATGACCGTTTTTAATTTTTTGGCACCGCACGAAATTCGGCCACTTCCGGCCTGCGCAGAAGTTTCAAATATAGTCTAAGGAGTGGCAACCACATGGTTACATGATAGAAATACGTCCCAGGTCGCTATATGGTACCGGCACTGAGAAATAGGCTCCCCCAAAAAATAAAATAATAATAATAATAATAATGTATATTTGTAATGCGCTTAATAATCCATCCATATAAGCATGCTCAAAGCGCAACATATTCATGAGTCTCTCACTATTAAAAACACACATAAACAACCTGTTTCTAATCTGGATAATATAGTTTAAACAAATGAGTTTTTAGTTGTGACTTAAAGATTGTGAGAGTCTGAGATTCTTTAATGTTTACTGGTAACCGATTCCAAAGGCAAGGTGCAGCAGCACTGAAACTTTTATCACCAAATTGTTTTAGTTTTGTTTTGGGAACAGCAAGTATATTTTTGCCATGTGACCTTAGCGCACGTTTGGGTTTATAGTCTGTTAAAAGTTCAGCCAAATATAATGGAGCAAGATTATTTTGACATTGATACACTAATGACAGAACTTTATACTGAATCCGGGATTCGACAGGCAACCAGTGAAGAGACTTTAAAACTGAAGTTATTGATGAATATTTTGAAGTTCTTGTTACAATCCTGGCAGCGGTGTTCTGGATTTTCTGTAATTTATTTGTTAGCATTCGAGAGAGTCCAAAGAGCAGACTGTTTGCATAGTCAATACGGGACAGTATTAGCGCCTGAACTAGTGTTTTAGCAGCATCAGTCGTGATCAGGTGGCGAATGTTTCTGATGCAATGTATGTGATAGTAACAAATACGACACAATTCGTCAACGTGAGTCTCCATAGAAAGTGTTGACTCTAGGAACACCCCAAGGGTTTTAAGACTGACAGAGAAATCGATCGTTGAATTACCAATTGTTGTATTAGTTTCTGTTATTATCCGTAATTTATTAGAGGTTCCAACTAACATAGCTTCGGTTTTTTCATCATTTAATTTTAGGCTGTTGTTTGTCATCCAGGACTTAATAGACTGCGAACATGCTGCTGTACGATTTAAGGATTCTTTTATTTGAGTGGGGTTGAAAACGTCAACTAGCTGTGTATCATCGGCGTAGGAATAATGTTGGATACAATGTTGGTCAGTAATGATACCAAGGGGTGTAGTGTATAATACAAATAATACAGGACCAAGCACTGATCCCTGTGGCACCCCACAGGACAAAGTGACGTCATCTGATTTTTCTTTGTTGACCAGAACAGACTGGGTTTTATTTCTCAGATATGATGAAAACCAGGCTAGAGATGTACCGGATATATTAAAATTTCTGTGGAGGTGATTCACAAGAATTTTATGATCAACAGTATCAAAAGCTGCTGATAGGTCAAGGAGGATTAAAGAAGCTGTTTTACCATCATCAACAGCACATCGCAGATCGTTTACTACCCTAATAATAACTAAACCTGCATGGTAGTGCTGAATCGGCTTTCGGGCAACAGACCCGAGGGATGCATTCGAAATTCCGTTCAATGGGCTATTGAATGATACTTTAGGTCTTTTGATCTGGTATTAGCTAACGGAGAAATCGAGCTTTTGGCAGAAATCTTCATTTTTTAGCATTTTCCTCATAATATCGGATATGTTTTAGACTACTTCCGCTTTTTCGATCATTGTCGGGGTAGCTTTAAGAAGTTCTTTGGATACTTGTCTTGATTTTGTCATTACACGCCAATATGAGATACATATACATGATGTACTGGTGGAAGATACCTTACTATCAGACCATTTTCCTATCACCTTTAAAATTCTAACGATGAAGCCGCCTTTAGACAAGAAAACAATATCGTTCCGTAAATTCAAATCTATAAGCATCGATACCTTTTGTGAAACAATTGGTACATCAAACTTTTCCGACATGCGTGAATTATGTGATGTGAATGTAAAAGCTGATTTGTATGATACAACACTGAGAAAGATCATTGACGATCTAGTTCCGCTCACCACTATAACATTTACTGTTAGACCAGGAAATGGTGAAGTAACCATCAAATAGCTGAAGCAAAACGAAAACGCAGAAAAGCTGAGAAATAGTGGCGTGAGACCTCCCTTCATATCCATAAAGATCTTTACCGAGATGAGAAAAACAAAGTCAAATATATCATTGAACAATCAAAAGTTTCCTTCTACAATGAAAAAATTCAAAATAGTGCCAACAAACAGAAAGAACTATTCTGTGTTGTTAATAAACTAATTGATCATTCCTCCTCGACTGTTGTCTTCCCTGATTGCACTGATAAATGTCTGCTAGCAGAAGAGTTTGCAAACTTCTTCTCCGATAAAATGACACTTATACGAACAGAACTTGATGAATGTAACAATTCCTGTGATTTTGTACCCAAATATGAGACGCCAACGGAAGTGTGCATTGACAATTTCGATTTAGTTAGCGAATCTGTTGTGTCAGATAGTATTAAATCGTCAGGCCCTAAGACCTGCCCTCTTGACCCCCTCCCCACATCTTTACTAAAAGAAAACCTTAATTTATTCTTACCTGTGATTACTGATATCATAAATTCTTGTATCCAACAACGAAAAGTACCCGATTGTTTTAAAGCTGCTAAAGTCGTTCCAGTTATTAAAAAATCAACTTTAGACAGAAATGTGCTAAAAAAAATACCGTCCTGTATCAAACTTAAGTTTTATCTCCAAAATTTTTGAAAAAAGGAATAGCCAAACAACTGATTGAACATATTGACACACACAACCTTCATGATAGGCTACAGAGTGCATATCGTAAGTTTCACAGTGTTGAGACGGCGCTTATCAGAGTGCAAGATGATATATTAAGGTCAATAGACAATAGAAACTGTATTCTTTTAGTACTTTTAGATTTGTCCGCAGCCTTTGACACCATAGATTCTACTGTCCTGCTACAAAGACTTCAGACAGACTTTGGTGTCAAATGCTCTGCACTTCAGCTACTTGAAAGTTATCTAACTGATAGAAAGCAGAGGGTTGTTATCGGTAATGTGACGTCAGACTATCATAAGAATTTATGTGGAGTACCACAAGGGTCGTTCCTTGGACCCATTTTATTTACTCTTTATACTGCTCCAGTTGGTAAAATTGTTAAAAGACATGGCCTTGACTATCATATTTATGCTGATGATTCCCAGCTGTATTTAAGTTTTAATCCTTTAAATGCGAATGAGCATGCTTTGAGCAAATCTAATATTGAGCAGTGTATCAATGAAATTAAATTATGGATGTCTGTAAATTTTCTATGCGTAAATGGTGATAAAACTGAATTTATTTTGCTTGGATCCTATCATAACCTCAACACCATAACTGATTCCACTTCGATTAAGATTGATGGAAATGAAATTACTCCTAGCTTATTTTGATAGTAAAATGACCATGTCTAATCACGTGAACAATATTTGTAAATCCTGCTACTTTCATATCCGTAATATTGGAAACATTCGTAAATTTCTTTCCCCGGATTTAACTACAACGCTTGTTCATGCTTTTATTACTTCAAGACTTGAT
Organism: Patella pellucida; assembly: GCA_917208275.1. Classification (NCBI taxonomy): domain Eukaryota; kingdom Metazoa; phylum Mollusca; class Gastropoda; family Patellidae; genus Patella; species Patella pellucida. The sequence continues at coordinate 31,733,138 of OU795041.1, read as the reverse complement.
ACTTTTAACTCACTTTTATCTGGCTTACCCAATAAATTAATATACACATTGCAAAAAGTTCAAAACACCGCTGCACGACTTATTACCCTTACGAAAAGACATGACCATCTTACTCCCATACTTAAACAACTTGACTGGCTTCCAATTCCATATCGTATTCAATTTAAGATTCTTTTAACTGCTTATAAATGTTTCATGGCTTAGCCCCATCTCATTTATGTCATCTAATTGAAAAACAAACAAATGCTCGCAGTCTCCGTAGTTCAAATGACATTTATCGTCTCAAACCAAGATCTGCTAGAATGGTTACATATGGTGAAAGATCGTTTTCATTTCTATCCCCAAACCTGTGGAATGATTTAAAACAATCTGGTTCTGATACTGATATTCGTTCCAGCCCTTCAGTACAATCTTTTAAATGTGCTTTTAAAACTTACTTATTTAAAAAGGCTTTTAATTAGATATATATCATTTTATTATATTGCATCTCTTTGTAGTCTTTTAGTTGTTTTATAAATTTTCTGTTTTACTGTTATATTTTTTTTGTATAAACATATTTTATTCAAACAACATGAATAGGATTGGGTAACAGGCATAGCCTATGTGAAAACCCTCTCCCTGTATACAATATAATTTACAATAATAAAGTATTTACATATATACAAGATATTTACAGTACATGTAATTATATTAGATAAAAAATGAAAAATTTATATGATATATCAAATTAGGGAATTTTAATAAAAATTGAAAATAATAATTTTCAGAATCGTTGAGAAAGGTTAAAAAACTCATGTAAGGTCTTAAAAATGTTAATATTGTTATCAACGTAAAGTTTATTTGATCCAAATAATGTTTTACTGTTATATGATTGTAAAGTGCTTCTGAACACCGTTGGTGGAATTAGCGCTATATAAATGTTTTAATAATAATAATAATAATAACTAGATCTGCTACTGTCCCAAGCAGATATGAAAGCTTTCATATTCATCATCACGTGCCATCGATTATACCAAGTATCTTAAAAAAAATAACAAGAAATTTTTTTAAAAAATTGGTCGAAAACTCGCGAAGTTACGGATCTAAATGTAGTTTGAAACCGTAAGTTAGCTTTAAAAAACCCCAAAAAACAAACAACGGCAGGTGCCAAGAACAAACGACTTGAACAAATATCACCTTGAAAATTTCAAAGTACCTCTTCGTCTCGTGGCCTGAAACACTGTTTATAAATTTAAAGTCAATCGGATATTAACTTTAGCCACAAGAGCGTTCAAAGATCAAGGGCCATAACTCTGGCAGTAATTACTGAAAATCAATGGGATTCTTCGTCTCGTGACCTTAAACACTGTGTTTAAATTTAAAGTGAATCGGATATTAACTTTAGCCGCTAGAGCGTTAAAAAGGTTTTTTGAAGAGATCAAGGGTAATAACTCTGGCAGTAACTATCGGATATCCTTGAAAATCCACATGCTTCTTTGTTTCATGACCTTAAACACTGTGCATAAATTTAAAGTCATTCGGGTATTTACTTTAGCCTCTATAGAGTTCACAAGAAATTGTTGACGGCGGACCGACGGCCGGCCGGTCGGGGGCGACGGCAATATACGACCACATTTCCATATGCTTCGTCTCATGACCTTAAACACTGTGCATAAATTTAAAGTCAATCGGGTATTAACTTTAACCTCTAGAGCGTTCACAAGAAATTATGGACGACGAACTGACGGACGGCCGGTCGGGGGCGACGGCAATATACGACCACATTTCCATGTGGGCGTATAATTAAAATATACGAAAATCATTATTATTATTATGAACTGCAGCGTTAGGCACGAAGTGCCGAGTGTTGGAGTTCATTTGAGTGTCTTGTTATTCGAGTCTAGAGTCAACAATTGTAAATGGCACCGAATGGCAAAATTTTATCTCTCGTGGGAAGCTTAAGGTCGGTAAAATGAATAGTTATTGGTCGATTTAGCTTAGTCTCTGTGGCTTCCGTTACTTAAATAGAACTCATTTTTCACTATTGTTCATTTTCAATTCAAAATGGCGTCAAGCAGTTGACCTAAATCAAAATTCGATTCCTGAAAGTTTTTCGGCTTTCCTAAAAGGATTGGGAAAATATAATTGCCGTGTCTGTAAGTAAAATATCAACATAGCCTTATCGATTTGCATATTTCAAGATGGTTGCACTTCCGGTTTGGGCTACAAACTCAATTTTTTTGTGTACGAATCAGTAGTGTCGTAGCAATTACAAAAAACAATTTCAAGGCAATTTGACCTATATTTCGTCGATTTTTTTGAAAATGTTGATCCTTAATTTCTCCAAGGGGAGATAATTTAGAAATGTTCTAATGATAATTTTCAAGTCGTATCGATAAGATCTACTCACATACTTAATTTCGTGAAAATGGTGCAACTATTAAAGACGTTGTCAAGTTGGTCTCAACTTTTGGTTTCGAAATAACATCGACGAACTTTCTAGATTCGAAATAACATCGACGAACTTTCAGGATTCGAAAATCCGAAATTGCAGATTTGAAGTAAATGTTTCAAGGCATTCATAGAAAAAAGTATTAATAAAATAGGTCAAAAAGTCACAAAGTTACAGCAATGTTGGTCAAATGCATTCGACTTGTTCTTATTTTCAATTCAAAATGGCGTCCATCACTTGACCTAAATCAAAATTCTATTCCCGACAGTTTTTCGGCTTTTCTTAAAGGATTCGGAAAATATAATTTCCTTGTCTGTAAGTAAAATATCAACAAAGGAGTATCGATTTTCACATTTCAAGATGGTTCCACTTCCGGTTTGGGTAACAAACTCAATTTTTTGGGTACGAATCAGTAGTGTCCTAGCTAGTACAATTTTTTTTTAAGGCAATCTGACCCATATGAAGTCGATTTTTTCGAAAACTTTGATCCTTAATATAACCAAGGGGAGATAATTTAGAAAACATTTTTAAAGTCGCATAAGCAAGATCTACTTACATACCAAATTTCATGAAAATCTTGCAACTATTAAAGAAGTTATTACTTTGATTTTACTTCCGGCTCGAAATCACAGCGACGAATTTTCGAAACTCGAATATCCGAAATTGCAGATTTGAAGTAAAAGAGTCAAGGTATTCAAAGAAAAAAGAATTAGTAAAATAGATGAAATAGTCACAAAGTTACAGCAAAGTAGGTCAAATGCAGTTGTTCGTAAAATTCGGTGATTTCGGATGCGACAAACGTTTTGAAAATACATTTACCCAACAGCCACCACCCATTTTTTTTGGGGGGGGGGGGTAAAAGTTTCAGAAAGATCCTATGAGTAGATTCTGAGAAATCCGATTTGTGAATAACACACACAAAAAAAAAATAATAATAGGAAGTATAATAATCTTAACAGAAACAATAAGCTTTCATATATGAATATATAGCTTAATAATAATAATAATAATACATAGTCGAATCAGACAAAATACACCTGAGAAATCCTATGTTTAAAAGTGCAAATAATGCAAAGATATCAAAATATCGAAAATTAAATTTCAGTATTTCGATACATATTATACATCGTTAGAATCGGATTTAGGTCAGCTATCTGAATTTGTAACCATTTTTTGAAAATCTTTTACAATAAAAAATAATAGAGCATTTTCGAAAATTTTACGATTTTTCGACTTTTTTCGATATTCAGTCCCTTTTTTATCGTATTCCAGACATTTTAAAGTCTTTTTAGATGTCTTTGTGCAAAAGATTGCTGTAGGGGCTCTCGATAGGAAAAGTTTAAGAAAAATCTGTGAAGCCGTTTTCCAGATACAGACGTCCAAAATGGCACCAAATCAGAAAATACTTGATTTTCAACGTGCCATATTTTACTTCCTGCTCATTGTATCTGTAAGATTGGGTATCATACGAAAAAGCAATTCTCTTGCAACCTAACGATACCTTAATCGTTTAAATCCGTTGATATCAGACGGAGAAATATTGTTTTTTAAAAAAAAGCACAATTTTTTATGTATTTTTTCGAAATATCGGACATTATTTCGACTACTTCCGGTTTACGGATCGTTGTTAAAATTGCTTTATAAAGCAGAATGACCACATGGCTTTATATTCCAGGATTTTCTGAAGCATAGATTAATCCTTTCCAAAAAATATAAGAGTTGGAAAATGGGCAAAAATTTAGAAAAAAATCGAAAAAAAAAGGGCGATAACTCGGAACGAAACTTATAATTCTGGAACAGAATGGGCTTCAGGTATCCAAAAATGTAGATCAATTTATAAATTTTTTAAAAATAACAAAAATTGTTTCTTAATTTTTTTTTTCATTTTTCGAACGCTAGAAGTCAGCGACGAAGTTTCGAAATTTCAAAATTTCCAATTGCTAACGTCCGAGAAAAGATTGGGGGTTTCCGAAAATGTCATTTGTATGAAAATAGGTACAGAACTGGCGAAACTACGGCTACTTTTAATTTGTTGGCACCGCACGAAATTCGGTTACTTCCGGTTTGCGCAGATGTTTCAAAAATAGTTTATCAAGTAGCCACCACATGGTTTAAAAATAGAAAATTAGGTCCCAGATCGGTATCTGTTACAGGCAGTGAGAAATAGGCTTCCGCGGAAAAAAATAATAATAATAATAATTTTAGTAAAAACAATAGTCTTTAAAGTCTGAAAGCCTAATACTAATAATAACAAGACCTCCGAAGCAGAAATGACCGGTTTCACTGGTACCACACTACCTTTGAACTTATGTCACTTTCAGTGCCACGTTACCCTCAAACTCATATCACTTGCAATACCAATGGAACCTATAAACAGATTTCCACTTAAACATTGCACACATCAAATACAATGGAAGCAGAACCAACCAAATACAGTAATATCGATTCATTTTATACATTTGTTGCATGTAAGTGTACAGTACTTCCGGTGAATGAAAATGTTCAATTACTTTTATGTAATCAGAACTGGCATAAGGCATCACATGGTGAAATTTTTTATAAAAAATCGAATAATATATGCCACTTTTATAGACCCACAACCTTGAAAAATGACTTGTAGCAAATCGGCTATTTCTCGGCAACGGTACAAGTTAGAAACCATTTTGTGGCATCTGTATGGGCCAAAAACCTTCAAAAGTGACATTTAGAAAACCGCCTATATCTCGGCAACTGAACAAGTTATAAACAGATTTTTGGTATCTAAATGACCGTATAATTTTTGTTAATATGTGAATTTAAACCAAAAGTTAATTTTAATATTACATATTAAATAATTCTTGGTTGAAAAAAATATCGATTTTAAAAGTTAAAAATGCAGTTTTTGACCAACTGGCGTCATTTCCGGTGTCAATTTTAAATTATAATCAATTTGATATGACGCATACTTGCTTTTTGAATCAAATGATGTCACTATTATGAATATCCATTAATAATTGACTATTTTACAGGCAAAATTAAGAAAACAGTGACTTATGCAAAACTGCCTATTTCTCGGCAACTGCTTATATTACAAACTAATTTTCACAAACATTCTCTTCGTATGGATTATAGCTACAAGTTTATAAAAGTAACGTAGTAATATTTTAAAATCTGAAAAGCCTGAATAGGTTGTAAATAGGTCAATTTTACGACCTTTTTCACCTCTTAAACCAATTTGCTAGAAAATGAAATTGAAATTAAAAAAACTGCTTCCGACATTTTTTGCGCCTTCAAAGGTGACACTTTGTGAGTGATATAATTTTTCAAAAAAATAATATTTGTTTTTGAAGATTGTATTTAACTGTCAAAATTGTAGTTTTTGGTAAAATTATGCCACTTCCGGTGCCGACAGATAAAACTTTCGGTAATAAAAAAAATGACAATTGAGACAACGGAGCATATGAACTTTGTTTTATACAAATCGAACAACAAATAATTAATCTAGGGCTGAAAAGCTGAATAGCCAATGGCGGTCAAGCAAAATTACTGAGACAAAAAAAAATAACATTTTTGCGCAAGTCAGATGACTCTTTACCACGACTAAGAGGTATTTATAAATGATGACTTAGGTGATTTCGGACATTTCGCATTGTCGCAGAACGTTCAAAATAGCTTTATCCTCTAAGTCACATCCACTTTCCCAGTAAAACCGAAGAAATCGTAACGATTCGACAAGTAGTTGCTGAGATCTACTCAAAACAAAAGAATAATAATAATAATAATAACTAGATCTGCATAGCAGATATCAAAGCTTTCATATATATGCAAAGGGGTTATTGGGATCTGCTGAAACGATAAGGATAAATGTCATCAGGTATTTTAAAAAAAAAATAATTAAAAATAAATAGTAAATTCAGAAAATCGATTTTTTTTTTGTGCTGAAACTCTTTTTTTTAATCGGATCAAAATGGGAGTTAGGTACAGTGTCCGGGGTTGTAATGGACTTATTATATCCAATTTTCATAGTTTTCGGAAAATCGGTGTCGGTTTCGCGGCGAAATTTCCCTTTTTCCCCTTATAGAAGCCGTAAGAACGACGAACGGCAGGTGCCAAGAACAAACGACTTGAACAAATCCAGGTACCAACTTGAAAAGTTATTCGCCGGAATTTGGTTATCATGGTATCTTGGTTCTATTAAAGCGCATGCGCAAATTCACGACGCACGGTAGATGCCATGAACAAACGACTTGAACAAATGCAAATATCACTTTGAAAATTTCAGGGTACCTAGGTACTAACATGAAATTTTTCTCACCGGAATTTGATACGCATGGTACCATTGGTTCCAGCGTAGCGCATGCGCGAAGTCAAAATCAGCTTACTGGAAAACAACCTTGTCGGCACGGAAAACATCAAGGGGTAATTGGAATTTTTGAAATATTCTAAAAACCAATATTAAATTCCGAAAATCGATATTTTTTGCTTACTGGAAAACAACCTTGTCGGCACGGAAAACATCAAGGGGTAATTGGAATTTTTCAAATATTCTAAAAACCAATATTAAAGACCGAAAATCGATAATTTTTGCTAAAACTCTCTTTTTTTTAATCGAATCAAAATACGAGTTCGGTACAGGTGACCTCTTATATTTTTAACGGGGGAATAAGTGATATTTCATATTATAGCAGTAACTAATTAAAAAATAGAAGAGTTTTCGATTCAAAAGCGTTGAAAATAAATTCAAAGCCCATCCCACCCATCCAAACGACTAGACACAGATCCTGGCTAGGCCTTCCATACTTCACCACTGACAACGGGGAACCACATTGACCTCGGGTTTTCGTAACATTATTATCTGGCAATAGAAAGTTTAGAGTTGGATCGCAGGTAGGCCTACTTGAGGCCAATTTCTTTGAAGTTTTATAGCTGCACCCGGTGACCGATTTTTATTTAATAAATGATATTTCATATCATAGCAGTAAATAATTAAAATATTTCATAGGGATTATGAGAATAATGTATACCATGTATGTGTCTAGGTCATAAAACGTCTGCTCATGTCATAGTATCGTCAAGGCAACGTTCCAGTTAGCCGATTGCCTTCAAAATTACACAGATTGTACCTAGGTATTCCAGCTATCACATATTAAAAATAGAAATGAGTGAAATTCCGAGAACAATGAAAATAAATTCCGAACCCACCCCAATCCATCAAAGTTTTTTGCTTAAAAAATTGCCGTATTTTATCGATTTTTATGCTCTTGATATCTGAATATTTTTTCCTTTTAATATGTGATAAATATCATCGCGGCGGGGCCAAACCGCTAGAAATTCCAGAGATTTGGACCACTGGAACGATGCCTCGGCAGTCAAAAAAGGTCAAAAGAGGCGATATCGGTTTTTAGTGTCGAAACATCGTTCCGATCATTTAAAAGAATTATCTTTTAAGGATAATTGTATAGTACCAATACCTATCACATATAGAAGAGGCGATAAAATCTATTTGCATTTGCAATTTCAAAATTAATTAAAACCAATATTAAAACTCTTTTCATTTTAATGGGATCAAAATGGGGGTAAAGCACAGAGGCCGTGATGATAATGGGAGTATTGTGTCTAAATTTCATGGTTGTCGGACAATCGGTGTCGGTGCCGCGGCGAAATTCCCCTATTTCCCCCTTATATAAGCCGTAAATTGACTTTAAAAAGACAGAACGCCAAGACCAAACGACTTGAACGAATGCAGGTATCACCTTGAAAATTTCCGGGTATCTAGGTACCAGCGTGAAATGTTTCTCGTCGGAAGTTGGTGCTCATGGTACCTTTAGTTTTAGCGTAGCGCATGCGCAAAGACACGACGCACGGTAGGTGCCATGAACAAACGACTTGAACAAATGCAGGTATCACCTAGGTACTAACGTGAAAAGTGTGTTACCATTGATTCCAGCGTAGCGCATGCGCGAAGTCAAAACCAGCTAACTCGAAAACAATCTTGTCGGCACGGAAAACATCAAAGGGGCAATTCGAATTTTTTAAAATATTCAAATACCAAACATTCGAACATGAGCCAGACCACCCTGTAATGTATTATTTTCGTTAATAGAAGATAGATTCTTTAAGCAACGACCAATTGTGTATTTTTTCAAGCCCATGATTGTCGATTTTTCACTATTGTTCATTTCCAATTCAAAATGTCGTAAATCAGTTGACCTCAATCAAAATTCGGCCTGGAACATTGTTTAGGCATTAAATCAGGGATTCGGAAAAGATAATTCCCTTGTCTGTAAATAAAATATCAAAAAAGCCTTAGGTTTTTTTCACATTTCAAGATGTCGGCACTTCCGGTTTGTGCTACAAACTCCATTTTTGTGTACGATCCAGTAGTTTCGTAGCTAGTACAGAAAATGTTTTTCGAGGCAATCTGACCTATATTTCGTCGATTTTTTGGAAAATTTGATCCCTAATATCACAAAGGGGAGGTAATTTAGAATTTTTCAATGACATTTTTAAGTCACATGAGCGAGTTCTACTTACATACTAAATTTCATGAAAAACGTGCAACTATTAAAGAAGTTGTTATTTTTTATTTTTATTTCCGGTTGAAAATCACAGCGACGAATTTTCGAAATTCGAAAATCCAAATATGCAGATTTGAAGTTAAGGGGTCAAGGTACACAAAGATAAAAAATTTAGTTCAATAGGTCAAATAGTCACAAATACAAATAAAATAAAACCAAGTACGAACAATCCAAACCATTAGACAAAATTCGAAGTCCTAAAAACGGTATAGGCAAAAATGTGTAAAATCGCAAAATAGTGTAATCAGCATATGGACTGTTCACCGTGTACAAATTACACGACGAACAGTGGTAACAGGTGTCCTAGGAAGAGTAAGCTTACCCTGCCTGGCGCGCCACACCCGCCATAGCTGCATCCAATCTATTAGGCGAAATCAAAGTTACAGCAATATATGTCAAACGCATTTGTTCGTACATTTCGGTGATTTCGGATTCGTAAAACGTTTTGAAAATATTTTTAATCCAAAGCCACCACCCATTCTTGTGGGGGGGGGGGGGGGAGGTAAAAGTTTCAGAAAGATCCCACGGTTAGATTCTGAGATATAAGATTTGCAGGAAAAACACAAAAAAAAAACCTAGATCTGTATAGCAGATATCAAAGCTTTCATATATATGAAAGGGGTTATTGGGATCTGCTGAAACGATAAGGATAAATGTCATCAGGTATTTAAAAAAAAGAAATTAAAAACCAATAGTAAATTCCAAAAATCGATATTTTTTGCTAAAACTATTCTTTTAATCGGGTCAAAATGGGAGTTAGGTACAGGGTACGTATTGTGTCAAATTTTCATAGTTTTCGGACAATCGGTGTCGGTTTCGCGGCGAAATTTCCCTTTTTTTACCCTTATAGAAGCCGTAAATTGAATTTTAAAAAAAACGACATGAACATTTAGCCAGGTTTTCCGGCGTGGCGCGGTTTCCCCTTGTCAGTGTCGCATGAGTGACAAAGGACATCTGACTAGTCGTTCTGATGGTTCGGAAAACCGAGGTCCCGTGTAAACATTGACGTGCACTTAACAGAGCCCTGGGCAGTTGGAATTCGATATAAGAGTAGGTAGCGTCGCTGTCCGCGCAAAATTTCCCTCAAAGCACACTGCATGCCCGTCTTTATTATCCCGGTTTAGGAGCAGAATAGTAGGAGTTTAATCCAAATATCATTTCATTTAGTTCTATGCTATAAGGGGGGTCATGTGGCTAAGTTGGTAAGGTGCTGGCTCGCTAGCCTGCAGGCCGGGTGTGCGATCCATGCATTGGCCGAGAAATTTCATCTCGTTTTTCCGGCGTGGTTTTCCAGTGTCAGTGATGCAGATGGAGGGCCTGACACGGACAGCTGGCTAGTCGTTCGAATGGGACGAAAAACCGAGGTCCCGTGTACATTTTGGCGTGCACGTAAAATATCCCTTGGCAGTTGGAATTCAGTTGCTACCCGGACAAAAATTTCCCTCATAGCACACTGTATGGCGTATACCATTACCCGGCTGCAATGTTTCTAACTATATTTAGACCTGTAACTTGGTTTTTGAACAATTTTAATATTTTTTTCCGTAAAAGATCCCTTAGCAGTTGGAACTCAGTTGCTGCCCGGGCAAACATTTCCCTCATAGCACACTGTATGGCGTATGTCATTGCCAGGCTGAAATGTTTCTTACTATATTTGGACCTGTAACTTTGTGTGTTTTTGACCAATTTTAATATTATTTTTTTATTAGTTTGTGTGGGGTGGACGTTAAATATAATTTCTCTCTCTCTCTCTCACTCTTGATAAACTTTCTCGGCCAATGCAGGGATCGAACACCCGAACTTACGCACTTAGCCACCGTGATCCTCCTGCTCCATTTGGACCTCGTGCGCGCACTGTATCATAAAGCCTGTCATTGAGTCAAGTGGTGTGGTTTTGAATCCCCGGTTGTTTGTGCCAAGGAGTAAGGTCGCATGTCCAACCTCGTGGGGTTTCTCCGGGTCCTCCAATTTTTTCCCACTGCTAAAGACCTCTACGCGCAAGCGAATTATTGAAATAAAAGTAAACCATATGTTAGTCATGAAATTACCTAGTTTGTGTCGAGTGGACGTTAAACCCCATTTCTCGCTCTCTTCTCTCTCTCGCTCTCTCAATTTGGACCCAATAACCTTAGGGGATCACGTGGTTAGCCAGGCTTTCCGGCGTGGGGCGGTTTCCCATTTGTCAGTGATGCAAGAGGGATCGCCTGAGTGACAACGGACATCTGACTAGTCGTTCTGATGGTTCAAAAAACCGAGGTCCCGTGTAAACATTGGCGTGCACGTAAAAGATCCTTGGCAGTTGGAATTCATTTGCTGCCCGGGCAAAAATTTCACACACAGCACAATCTGTGTGGCGTATGCCAGTCGTTTGTTCTTGGCACCTGTCGTTCGTCGTTTTTATTCTAAGTCAATTTACGGCTTACGTAAGGGAAAAAAGTGGAATTTCGCCGCGAAACCGACACCGATTATCCGGAAACCATGAAATTTTGACACAATACGCCCATTACAACCCCGGACTCTGCACCGTACTCCCATTTTGATCTGATTAAATGAAAAAGAGTTTTAGCTAAAAATATTGATTTGTGGAATTTAATATTGGTTTTAATTTATTTTGAAATTGAAAATGCAAAGAGATTTTATCGCCTCTTCCATGTGTGATAGGTACCATACACATTATCCTTAAAAGACTTTTTTTTTTAAAATCACCACAACTATGATTGGGACACTAGAAACCGAAATCGCCTTTTTTGGCATTTTGATTATTTTTTTGCCCGGTTGCATTGTTTTTGAACTATAATTATGTAAACCTGTAACTTTGCGAGTTTTTGACAAATTTTAATACTTTTTTTTAATGCTGAGGCACCGTTCCAGTGGTCCAAATTTCTTGAATTTCTAGCGGTTGGCTGCGCCGCGAAGATATTTATCCCATAGTAAATTGCTCAGATATAAAGAATTAAAAAAACCCGATAAAATACGACTATTTTTAAGCAAAACAACTTTGATCGGTGGGGTGGGTTTTGAATTTATTTTCAACGTTCTTTGAATCTCACACTCTTCTAATTTTAATATGTGATAGCCAGAGTCCCAAGGTACAATCTGTGCAAATTTGTAGGTAATCGGACCTTCGGTACGTTGCCCAGGTGGTGCAAATGTACATTTACCCTGTCACGAAAATTTGTCCATTTTCTTCAACGCGTTTTATATTGTATTATGGCCGCCATCTTAGATCCACCCTCATTTACCAAACAACTCCAAAATATACCCCAAATTCCCAAATCGACCATAATTTTTTTTACTTCGCGTATGCCCCACGATGTAACCAATGTTTTCAGTTAATTTGTTTTGCCCGGTTGCAATGTTTCTAACTATATTTAAACCTGTAACTTTGCGAGTTTTTGACCAATTTTAATAAATTTTTCTTGTTCCGAAATCTCCGAATTTGACGAACAAATGCATTTGACCTTCATTGCTGTAACTTCGTGACTATTTGACCATTTTTACTAATTCTTTTTTTTTTGTGGGTACCTTGTAACCTTGACTTCAAATCTGCACTTTCGGATTTTCGAATTTCGAAAAATCGTCGCTGTGATTTTGAACAGGAAGTTAAATCAAAATCGGGCACGTGGCAGGGTGTCAAACATGGCTTCCCAAAACGAAGGGCAATGTTGGAGGCCCTATATCTCGGCAACTACAGGTTCGAGCCCTGATGTTTCTGGCGGGATCGATAGCCCTGACAACTCTCTTCATCTTTTTAAAAGTTGGCGCCCCTCACCCATTTTACGTGCACCTGGCATGATATTTAAATTCAGGCCAATTTGACATTCGCGCATGCACACATTTGGAACCAAAGGCACCATTAGTAACACACTCCGGACCCACACTTCTCACGTTGGTACCTAGGGGTCCTTAAATTTTCAGCTCGATACCTCCTTTCCTTCAAGTCGTTTACATGTGAGAATACGGCTTTTTCGCCGTTTTTTTACGCACTAGGTTTTTTCGGACACTGCACCGCCAAAACTTCTTCGATCAACCTGATTTTTTGGCACGATGCGCCCATTTACAAGCCCGAATTTTGAGGACTAGTCCGATCTTGATCCCATGAAAAAAAAAGAAGTTATTCCAAATAAATATTTTTTTGCCTTTTTTGAGACTGTAAAATTAGTTTTTTTAGAATAATGAAATTGCAAACGACAAGCTATACTGTTTTGGTTAGTCTTATATGATAGTTATGCGTGCCCTGCGTCAGTGCATTATGGGTTCGATTTTTTCAAAATGGCGGTCGATGTTTTTGAGACTATCTATTGGGACTGCTCAGGCATCGTTGGGGGCTGAAAATTCGTGGAATTTATACTGGTTAGTTGCGCTGCAATGACATTGATAACATATTAAAAGAATGAATGAATGAAATGGGGTTTAACGTCCTACGCTTAAGCACCTTACCTGGGCTAATTGGAGACGGGCATACGCCATACAGTGTGCTATGAGGGAAATTTTTGCCCAGACAGCGGCGCTACGGCCTACACTTATATCGAAATCTAACTGCCAAGGGATCTTTTACGTGCACTCCAATGTGTACACGGGACCTCGGTTTTTCGTCCAATCCGAACGATTAGGCAACTGTCCTTGTCAGGCCCTCCATCTGCATCACTGACAAGGGGAAATCACGCCGGAAAATCGAGATGAACTTTCTCGGCCTATGCAGGGATCGAACTCTCGACCTCTAGGCTAGCGAACCAGCGCCTTATCCACTAAGCCACCGTGATCCCCCATATTAAAAGAAGAAAATGATGGGATAAAAATTCGGAAAAAAACGGCAATTTTTCCAGAAAAAAAAGTTGGTGGGTCGGCTTGGGTTCGATTATTTTAGGCATGGTTCCCGTATTAGCTAACACTTGAATTTTTTATATTAGCTAGCTAACATCCCAAGGTACAATCTCTAAAAAATGTCAAGGCTAAACCCTGACCGTAACCCCTGCTAAAACACGCTGGCGTAAATTTGCCTATTTTTAGACTAAAACGTCACTTTTTAAAAGTTTAGTCAGGCGCTACGTTTGAGGCCTTATATCTCGAAAACTATGGGTTCGAATCCAGATGTTTTGGGTGGGTGCGATAGCCCCGACAACTCCCTCCATCGTATTAACAGTTGGGGGCCCTCTCTCTAAAATCGGGCACTCGGCAGGGTGTCAAACATGGCTTCCCAAAACGAAGAGCCATGTTGGAGGCCCTATATCTCGGCAATTATGGGTTCCAACCTTCATGTAGATGTTTTTGGCGGAATCGATAGCCTTGACTACTCTCTTAATCGTATCAAAAGTTGGCGCCCCTTACCCATTTTCCGTGCACATGGCATGATATTCAAAATCAGACCCATTTGACATTCGCGCATGCGCACAGCTGGAACCAAAGGCACTAATTCTTTTTTCTTTGGATACCTTGAAACATTTACTTCAAATCCGAAAGTGACTGTGAATATGAAAGCTTTCAAATCGGATTTCTCAGAATCTACCCATAGGATCTTTCTGAAACTTTTACCTACCCCCCCCCCCCCAAAAAAAAATAAATAAATGGGTGGTGGCTGTTGGGTAAAAGTATTTTCAAAACGTTTTTCGCATCCAAAATCACCGAATTTTACGAACAAATGCATTTGTCCTACTTAGCTGTAACTTTGTGACTATTTGGCCTAGTTTACTCATTCTTTTTTTCTTTGTGTACCTTGAATCATTTACTTCAAATCTGCAATTTCGGATTTTTGAATTTCGAAAATTCGTCGCTGTGATTTCGAACCGGAAGTTTAAATCAAAATGACAACTTCTTTAATAGTTGCACGATTTTTATGAAATTTAGTATGTAAGTAGATCTTACCCATGCGACTTTAAAAAGCTAGGTACCAATGTTAGAAGTGTGGGCCGGAATTTGATACTAATGGTGCCTTTGGTTCCAGCTGTGCGCATGCGCGAATGTCAAATGGGCCTGAATTTGCATATTATGTCACGTGCACGGAAAATGTGTGAAAAAGACAACTTTTCATAAGATGAAGAGAGATGTCAGGGCTATCGATCCCGCCAAAACATCTGGGCTCGAACCCATAGTTGCCGAGATATAGGGTCTCCAACAGGGCCCTTCGTTTTATGAAGCCATGTTTGACACCCTGCTACGTGCCCTATTTTAGACAGAGGACCCCCAACTGTTAATAATAATAATAATAATAATCCTATATTTATATAGCGCGATTACACTAAAACTAAAGTTTCTATTGCGCTTTTCAAGTTTTCTCAATTGAACTACGGAAACGCTTCTGTAAACAGGAACCTCTTTAGCTGAGATTTAAATGCATCTAGGGACTTAATGGTTCTAATGTTGAAAGGCAGCGAATTCCATAAGAGAGGAGCAGAGAACGAGAAAGATCTTTTTGCTATTTCAAGATTCACTGATGGTTGATACAGAAATTGTTTATCTGTGGATCTTAGGGTTCTTGTGGATTTATATGGGGTAATCAGATCTTTGATATATTTTGGTGATTGGTCATATAACGCCTTGAAAGTCAACAGTAATATTTTGAACTTGATTCGTTGTTGAACTGGGAGCCAATGTAAGTTTTCCAGAATCGGAGTGATGTGGTCTGATTTTTTTGTACTTGTCAAAACTCTGGCGGCAGCATTTTGAATCCGTTGAAGATGTTGAATATGATAATTCGGAAGGCCAAAAAATAAGGCATTATGGTAATCCAATTTATTTGTAATGAATGAATGAATAAGGAGTTCTGTACTATCAGCATTTAGATATTTCTTTATTTTGTTAATTCTGTGAAGATGGAAATACGAAGAGGAGCAGACAGATTTGATGTGGGAGCTAAAGGACATTGTGGAATCTAGAACTGCACCGATATTTTTGGCTCCTGTAGATTGAGCAAGACTTTCCTGTTGGAATTTAAGAGATGTTATTGATAATCTACTAAGTTGTTGTTTTGTTCCAATTACCAGATACTCAGTTTTTTCAGGATTTAGTTTCAGAAAGTGTGATGTCATCCATAACCTGATTTCTTCCAGACAGTTTTCAATATTACTTAAAGCTGAATTAGTGGATTGTTGACTGAAGGAAGCATATATCTGGGTATCATCAGCATACAAGTGAATATTAAGACCAAACTTTTCAGCAATTTTGGTTAATGGTCGGGTGAAAATAACAGTACAGGACCTAGAACTGACCCTTGGGGCACACCACACATCATTGGGACCTTAACAGACTTCACGTTATCGATCTTGACACACTGTTGTCTGTTTTCTAGGTATGCCCGGAACCAGCTTAAAACAATGCCTCGAACCCCTTTTTCTTCCTGCAGAGCTTGGAGAAGGTCTTCGACATCAAGAGTATCAAAGGCAGCCAAAAGGTCCAAAAGTATCAGCAAAATACATTTTTGATCATCAATAGTTTGGTATATATCATTAGTTATTTTGATTAAAGCTGTCTCGGTGCTGTGAAAACATTTGTATGCAGACTGTAAGATGTTTGTTAGGTTGTTCGATTCCATGTGTTTTGACAGTTGATCAAGTACACATTTCTCTATTAGTTTTGAAAGGTAGCTGAGGTTACTGACGGGTCTGTAATTCTTCATCATGTCACGATCAAGATGGAGGAAGTTGTCGTTGGCTATCAATCCCGCCCAAAACACATGGACTCGAACCCATAGTTGCCGAGATATAGGGCCTCAAACGTAGCGCCTGACTAAACTTTAAAAAAGTGACGTTTTAGTCTAAAAATAGGCAAATTTGCGCCAGCGTGTTTTAGCAGGAGCTTTCATATGTACCATCACTTCCTGTCACATGTCAAGGGTTATAAAGAATCCCAACAAGATAAAAAGAAAATCAATGTAGACCTGAAATAGACCTGAAATTTTAAATATCGATGTGAGTGAGAATTCTTGGGAGAATACTATCCAGGGAAACGGATCATCGACAACCAGAAAATGGTCAAAATGTGAAATTATGTCACTCAGTTACATTGCAAGAGGAGTAGAAAGGCCTGTGCAGTATCAAATTTCCAGTTTGTTGGTGTAATGTAGGTCAAATGCATTGGTTCGTTAGATTCGTTGATTTCGTATCCGAAAAACGTTTCGAAAATATATTTAATCAACAGCCACCACCCATTTTTGGCAGGATAGGTAAAGGTTTCAGAAAGATCCTATGGTTAGATTGTGAGAAATCCGATTTTCTGTCCCCCCCCCCTCGCTCTCTCTCTCTATCTCACTCTATCTCGCTCTCTCTCTCTATACAAGTCAATGTCTCTCGCTCTCACTCCCTCTCTTTCACGTTTTATCTCAATCGAAGTCAAAGTCTCTCACTCTCTCGCTCTGCCTGTGCCTCTATCCCCCCTCTCTCTCTCTCTCTCTCTCTCTCTCTCTCTCTCTCACACACACTCTCCTATTAATCTGGAACCGCTCTTAGTGTCTTCGAGTCTAAAAAGTTAACAAAAAAAATACTTGAGAAGTAACCCTTATGCTTATATCTATATAGACATATCTATTCAGAGTGTTTTCCGTCTGCATTTCCAGTAAAGATAAGTCGAAAACACGCGCGTAAATCTACACGTTATTAAACATGTCATTTACAATAAACATGGTGTAACCTCCCACCTTTTGTGGCAACGAGAAGTCAAATATGTCACAGTACACAGGTAGACTGTGTTTATATGGTAACAGACTCGGGGTTTTTTCTTTTCATTTTATCGTCAGTTAAATTAAAGTGAACTATGGAGATCAAACGCATTAGATCACATGTTGTTGAATGATATGCAGACCTTTTATTGATGTAACCTTATTTCCTTTTGACAAGCTTCCTCGTTCTCCAGTTACCTTCTCTCGCTCTCTATCGTGTTTGGTCTCTCTCTCCCTCTCTCTCTCCCTTTCTCACTCTCTCTCGCTTTCTCTCTATTTAAATCAAAGGTTTCCCCTCTCCCTATCGTTCTCTCTGTCACTCTGTCGCTCGTCCGCCCCCTCTCTCTATTGTCAAAGTATCTCTCTATCTCCCGCTCGTCCGCCCCCTCTCTCTATCTCTCTCTCTACCACCTCACACACACACACACACACTCGCTCTCTCACCTTGTAACCTTGACTTCAAATCTGCACTTTCGGATTTTCGAATTTCGAAAAATCGTCGCTGTGATTTTGAACAGGAAGTTAAATCAAAATCGGGCACGTGGCAGGGTGTCAAACATGGCTTCCCAAAACGAAGGGCAATGTTGGAGGCCCTATATCTCGGCAACTGATGTTTCTGGCGGGATCGATAGCCCTGACAACTCTCTTCATCTTTTTAAAAGTTGGCGCCCCTCACCCATTTTACGTGCACCTGGCATGATATTTAAATTCAGGCCAATTTGACATTCGCGCATGCACACATTTGGAACCAAAGGCACCATCAGTAACACACTCCGGCCCCACACTTCTCACGTTGGTACCTAGGGGTCCTTAAATTTTCAGCTCGATACCTCCTTTCCTTCAAGTCGTTTACATGTGAGAATACGGCTTTTTCGCCGTTTTTTTTACGCACTAGGTTTTTTCGGACACTGCACCGCCAAAACTTCTTCGATCAACCTGATTTTTTGGCACGATGCGCCCATTTACAAGCCCGAATTTTGAGGACTAGTCCGATCTTGATCCCATGAAAAAAAAATAAGTTATTCCAAATAAATATTTTTATGCCTTTTTTGAGACTGTAAAATTAGATTTTTTAGAATAATGAAATTGCAAACGACAAGCTATACTGTTTTGGTTAGTCTTATGTGATAGTTATGCGTGCCCTGCGTCAGTGCATTATGGGTTCGATTTTTTTCAAAATGGCGGTCGATGTTTTTGAGACTATCTATTGGGACTGCTCAGGCATCGTTGGGGGCTAAAAATTCGTGGAATTTATACTGGTTAGTTGCGCTGCAATGACATTCATAACATATTAAAAGAATGAATGAATGAAATGGGGTTTAACGTCCTACGCTTAAGCACCTTACCTGGGCTAATTGGAGACGGGCATACGCCATACAGTGTGCTATGAGGGAAATTTTTGCCCAGACAGCGGCGCTACGGCCTACACTTATATCGAAATCTAACTGCCAAGGGATCTTTTACGTGCACTCCAATGTGTACACGGGATCTCGGTTTTTCGTCCCATCCGAACGACTAGGCAACTGTCCTTGTCAGGCCCTCCATCTGCATCACTGACAAGGGGAAATCACGCCGGAAAATCGAGATGAACTTTCTCGGCATATGCAGGGATCGAACTCTCGACCTCTAGGCTAGCGAACCAGCGCCTTATCCACTAAGCCACCGTGATCCCCCATATTAAAAGAAGAAAATGATGGGATAAAAATTCGGAAAAAAACGGCAATTTTTCCAGAAAAAAAAGTTGGTGGGTCGGCTTGGGTTCGATTATTTTAGGCATGGTTCCCGTATTAGCTAACACTTGAATTTTTTATATTAGCTAGCTAACATCCCAAGGTACAATCTCTAAAAAATGTCAAGGCTAAACCCTGACCGTAACCCCTGCTAAAACACGCTGGCGTAAATTTGCCTATTTTTAGACTAAAACGTCACTTTTTAAAAGTTTAGTCAGACGCTACGTTTGGGGCCTTATATCTCGAAAACTATGGGTTCGAATCCAGATGTTTTGGGTGGGTGCGATAGCCCCGACAACTACCTTCATCGTATTAACAGTTGGGGGCCCTCTCTCTAAAATCGGGCACTCGGCAGGGTGTCAAACATGGCTTCCCAAAACGAAGAGCCATGTTGGAGGCCCTATATCTCGGCAATTATGGGTTCCAACCTTCATGTAGATGTTTTTGGCGGAATCGATAGCCTTGACTACTCTCTTAATCGTATCAAAAGTTGGCGCCCCTTACCCATTTTCCGTGCACATGGCATGATATTCAAAATCAGACCCATTTGACATTCGCGCATGCGCACAGCTGGAACCAAAGGCACTAATTCTTTTTTCTTTGGATACCTTGAAACATTTACTTCAAATCCGAAAGTGACTGTGAATATGAAAGCTTTCGTGTCTGCTTAGCAGATCTAGTTCTTATTAATTTTTTTTGTGAGTTTTATCCTCAAATCGGATTTCTCAGAATCTACCCATAGGATCTTTCTGAAACTTTTACCTACCCCCCCCCCCCCCAAAAAAAATAAATAAATGGGTGGTGGCTGTTAGGTAAAAGTATTTTCAAAACGTTTTTCGCATCCAAAATCACCGAATTTTACGAACAAATGCATTTGACCTACTTAGCTGTAACTTTGTGACTATTTGGCCTAGTTTACTCATTCTTTTTTTCTTTGTGTACCTTGAATCATTTACTTCAAATCTGCAATTTCGGATTTTTGAATTTCGAAAATTCGTCGCTGTGATTTCGAACCGGAAGTTTAAATCAAAATGACAACTTCTTTAATAGTTGCACGATTTTTATGAAATTTAGTATGTAAGTAGATCTTACCCATGCGACTTTAAAAAGCTAGGTACCAATGTTAGAAGTGTGGGCCGGAATTTGATACTAATGGTGCCTTTGGTTCCAGCTGTGCGCATGCGCGAATGTCAAATGGGCCTGAATTTGCATATTATGTCACGTGCACGGAAAATGTGTGAAAAAGACAACTTTTCATAAGATGAAGAAGGATGTCAGGGCTATCGATCCCGCCAAAAACATCTGGGCTCGAACCCATAGTTGTCGAGATATAGGGTCTCCAACAGGGCCCTTCGTTTTATGAAGCCATGTTTGACACCCTGCTACGTGCCCTATTTTAGACAGAGGACCCCAAACTGTTAAAAATAATAATAATAATAATCCTATATTTATATAGCGCGATTACACTAAAACTAAAGTTTCTATTGCGCTTTTCAAGTTTTCTCAATTGAACTACGGAAACGCTTCTGTAAACAGGAACGTCTTTAGCTGAGATTTAAATGCATCTAGGGACTTAATGGTTCTAATGTTGAAAGGCAGCGAATTCCATAAGAGAGGAGCAGAGAACGAGAAAGATCTTTTTGCTATTTCAAGATTCACTGATGGTTGATACAGAAATTGTTTATCTGTGGATCTTAAGGTTCTTGTGGATTTATATGGGGTAATCAGATCTTTGATATATTTTGGTGATTGGTCATGTAACGCCTTGAAAGTCAACAGTAATATTTTGAACTTGATTCGTTGTTGAACTGGGAGCCAATGTAAGTTTTCCAGAATCGGAGTGATGTGGTCTGATTTTTTTGTACTTGTCAAAACTCTGGCGGCAGCATTTTGAATCCGTTGAAGATGTTGAATTTGATAATTCGGAAGGCCAAAAAATAAGGCATTATGGTAATCTAATTTATTTGTAATGAATGAATGAATAAGGAGTTCTGTACTATCAGCATTTAGATATTTCTTTATTTTGTTAATTCTGTGAAGAACGAAATACGAAGAGGAGCAGACAGATTTGATGTGGGAGCTAAAGGACATTGTGGAATCTAGAACTGCACCGATATTTTTGGCTTCTGTAGATTGAGCAAGACTTTCCTGTTGGAATTTAAGAGATGTTATTGATAATCTACTAGGTTGTTGTTTTGTTCCAATTACCAGATACTCAGTTTTTTCAGGATTTAGTTTCAGAAAGTGTGATGTCATCCATAACCTGATTTCTTCCAGACAGTTTTCAATATTACTTAAAGCTGAATTAGTGGATTGTTGACTGAAGGAAGCATATATCTGGGTATCATCAGCATACAAGTGAATATTAAGACCAAACTTTTCAGCAATTTTAGTTAATGGTCGGGTGAAAATAATGAACAGTACAGGACCTAGAACTGACCCTTGGGGCACACCACACATCATTGGGACCTTAACAGACTTCACGTTATCGATCTTGACACACTGTTGTCTGTTTTCTAGGTATGCCCGGAACCAGCTTAAAACAATGCCTCGAACCCCTTTTTCTTCCTGCAGAGCTTGGAGAAGGTCTTCGACATCAAGAGTATCAAAGGCAGCCGAAAGGTCCAAAAGTATCAGCAAAATACATTTTTGATCATCAATAGTTTGGTATATATCATTAGTTATTTTGATTAAAGCTGTCTCGGTGCTGTGAAAACGTTTGTATGCAGACTGTAAGATGTTTGTTAGGTTGTTCGATTCCATGTGTTTTGACAGTTGATCAAGTACACATTTCTCTATTAGTTTTGAAAGGTAGCTGAGGTTACTGACGGGTCTGTAATTCTTCATCATGTCACGATCAAGATGGAGGAAGTTGTCGTTGGCTATCAATCCCGCCCAAAACACCTGGACTCGAACCCATAGTTGCCGAGATATAGGGCCTCAAACGTAGCGCCTGACTAAACTTTAAAAAAGTGACGTTTTAGTCTAAAAATAGGCAAATGTGCGCCAGCGTGTTTTAGCAGGAGCTTTCATATGTACCATCACTTCCTGTCACATGTCAAGGGTTATAAAGAATCCCAACAAGATAAAAAGAAAATCATTAAAATCGGTCAAAAACTCACATAGTTAGTGCAATTGTTCACTTTTAACTCGTAAATTCCTTTGCACAAAAAATTTAAAAAAATAAATTCGAAATTGTGACATTTCACTGCAAAAGCCTTATGGATTTTTCACTTTTCGAGATGGTGGCACTTACGGTTCAATCGACAAACTTCATATTTTCTGTACACATGAGTACTATCTTAGCTAGTACAGAAAAAGAAAATTCAAAGCTTGAATTAGTAAAATAGGTCAAATAGTCACAAAGTTACAGCAATGTAGACCTGAAATAGACCTGAAATTTTAAATATCGATGTGAGTGAGAATTCTTGGGAGAATACTATCCAGGGAAACGGATCATCGACAACCAGAAAATGGTCAAAATGTGAAATTATGTCACTCAGTTACATTGCAAGAGGAGTAGAAAGGCCTGTGCAGTATCAAATTTCCAGTTTGTTGGTGTAATGTAGGTCAAATGCATTGGTTCGTTAGATTCGTTGATTTTGGATCCGAAAAACGTTTCGAAAATATATTTAATCATTTTTGGCAGGATAGGTAAAGGTTTCAGAAAGATCCTATGGTTAGATTGTGAGAGATCCGATTTTCTGTCCCCCCCCCCTCGCTCTCTCTCTCTATCTCACTCTATCTCGCTCTCTCTCTCTATACAAGTCAATGTCTCTCGCTCTCACTCCCTCTCTTTCACGTTTTATCTCAATCGAAGTCAAAGTCTCTCACTCTCTCGCTCTGCCTGTGCCTCTATCCCCCCTCTCTCTCTCTCTCTCTCTCTCTCTCTCTCACACACTCTCCTATTAATCTGGAACCGCTCTTAGTGTCTTCGAGTCTAAAAAGTTAACAAAAAAATTACTTGAGAAGTAACCCTTATGCTTATATCTATATAGACATATCTATTCAGAGTGTTTTCCGTCTGCATTTCCAGTAAAGATAAGTCGAAAACACGCGCGTAAATCTACACGTTATTAAACATGTCATTTACAATAAACATGGTGTAACCTCCCACCTTTTGTGGCAACGAGAAGTCAAATATGTCACAGTACACAGGTAGACTGTGTTTATATGGTAACAGACTCGGGGTTTTTTCTTTTCATTTTATCGTCAGTTAAATTAAAGTGAACTATGGAGATCAAACTCATTAGATCACATGTTGTTGAATGATATGCAGACCTTTTATTGATGTAACCTTATTTCCTTTTGACAAGCTTCCTCGTTCTCCAGTTACCTTCTCTCGCTCTCTATCGTGTTTGGTCTCTCTCCCCCTCTCTCTCTCCCTTTCTCACTCTCTCTCGCTTTCTCTCTATTGAAATCAAAGGTTTCCCCTCTCCCTATCGTTCTCTCTGTCACTCTGTCGCTCGTCCGCCCCTCTCTCTATTGTCAAAGTATCTCTCTATCTCCCGCTCGTCCGCCCCCTCTCTCTATCTCTCTCTCTACCACCTAACACACACACACACACACTCGCTCTCTCACTCGCGCCCTTGTTATGTCCGCCTGTCTTTCTACCTGTCTATCTCTCATCCTTTCGCTGTTTATCTCGCTCTATCCCCCCTCTCTCTCGTGCTCTCTCTCGCTCTGTACGTCGGTATGTCTGTCGGTCTCTTTATCGCTCTCTCTCTTTCGCTCTCTCTCTTTCGCTCTCTCTCTATTGAAGTCATAGTACCTCTCTTTCTCCCGCTCTATCTCCCCGCTCTATCTCTCTCTCTCTCTCTCTCTCTCTCTCTCTCACACACACACACACTCGCTCTCTCGCTCGCGCCCTTGTTATGTCTGTCTGTCTTTCTCCCTGTCTGTCTCTCTCACTCTTTCGCTCTTTATCTCGCTCTCTCCCCCCCTCTCTCGTTCTTTAGGTCGGTCTGTCAGTCGGTCTCTCTATTTCCTCTCCCTCTCGCTCTCTCTCGCTCGCTCCCCATCTCTCTCGCTCTCTCTCTCTCTCTCGCTTTTTCTCCAAAAGCCATATGGATTTTTTACGTTTCAAGATGGTGGCACTATCGGTTCAATCGGCAGACTACATATTTTGTATACTCATCAGTACTTTATAATCTAGTATAGAAAACAATATTTCAATACACATGTAAAATATAAAAAAAGCCTTAGGCACTTTTCACGTTTCGATAATATATATTTAATCAACAGCCACCGTCTCGCGTCAGAGTCTCTCTCTCTCTCTCTCTCTCTCTTCTTGCTCTCTCTCTCTTCTTCTCTCTTTCTCACTTCGTCGCCTTGTATGTCTCTTTGTCTCTTGCTCTCTCTCTCTCTACCTTTTGCGCCCTCTCTTTCTCACCCCCTCTCTCTCCCTCTCTGTATTGATGTCAAAGTACCTCTCTATCTCCCCTCTCTCCCCCGGTTCTCTCTCTCTCTCTCTCTCTCTCTCTCTCTCTCTCTCTCTCTCACGCACACACTCTCGCTCTCTCGTTCGCACCCTTGTTATGTCTGTCTGTCTTTCTCCCTGTCTGTCTCTTTCGCCCTTTATCTCGCTCCCCCCCCCCCCCCCTCCCTCTCTCTCGTGCTCTCTCTCGCTCTGTAGGTCGGTCTGTCTGTCGGTCTCTCTATTTCTCTCTCTCTCTCGCTCGCTCCCCATCTTTCTCTCTCTCTCTCTCTCCCTCTCTCTCTCTCACTCTTTCTCTAAAAGCCATATGGATTTTTCACGTTTCCAGATGGTGGCACTATCAGATCAATCGACAGACTACATATTTTGTATACACATCAGTAATTTATTATCTAGTATATAAAACAACATTTCAGTGAACATGTAAGTAAAATAAAAAAAAAAACCTTGGGCACTTTTCACGTTTCGATAATATATATTTAATCAACGGCCACGGTCTCGCATCAGAGTCTCTCTCTCTCTCTCTCTCTCTCTCTCTCTCTCTCTCTCTCTCTCTCTCTCTCTCTCTCTCTCCCTTTCTCTCTTTTAATGCTGAAATCGTCTAAAAACGTCAAACCATTATTTACTATTGTTAAAGAAAAGCGTACATTGTCCTATATATGGTTTAAAACATCAAAGGGTGACGTCATATCTATGTTTTAAGTGATAATATAACTGAAATATATATATAGTTTTATGAATTTGACATCTGTAGCCATAAAAGGTGAAAGGTTGCACCATGTTTATTGTTAAAACAAATACAGCTACTGTGTAATGAATAGATTTACAAACATGTTTTTCTCTATAACCGGGGGATTGAATGGCTTTTCAAGGCAATCTGACCTATATTTCGTCGATTTTTTTGAAAATTTTGATCCTTAGTTTCTCCAAGGGGAGATAATTATTAAAAGTGGGCAAAAACTCGCAAAGTTACAGGTCTAAATATTGTTAGAAACACTGCACCCGGGCAAAAAAATAATCAAAATAACGAGCCAAGGAGTCGTTTCGCAATGATTTCTCGGCCTTTATTATAGCATAGAATGAATAAATAAGATGGGGTTTAACGTCATACGCTTCTGCACCTAACCTGGGCTAATTGAAGACTAGCATACGCCATACAGTGTGCTATGAGGGAAATTTTTTCCAAGGCAGCTACTGAATTCCAACTGCCAAGGGATCTTTTACGTGCACGTCTATGTGTACACGGGATCTCGGTTTTTCGTCCCATCCGATCGACTAGGCAGCTGTCCGTGTCAGACCCTCTGTCTGCATCACTGCCAAGGGGGAAACCACGCCAGAAAATCGAGATGAACTTTCTCGGCCAATGCATGGATCGAACACCCGGCCTCCAGGCTAGCGAGCCAGCACCTTACCCACTTCGCTACCTGACCCCCTTATAGCATGGAACTAAATGAAATGAAATGGGGATCAACGTCCTACTGTTCTGCTTCTAAACCGGGATAATAAAGACGGGCATGCAGTATGCTTTGAGGAAAATTTTGCGCGGACAGCGGCGCTACATACTCTTATAAAGAATTCCAACTGCCAAGGGCTCTGTTAAGTGCACGTTAATGTTTTCACGAGACCTCGATTTTTCGAACCATCAGAACGACTAGTCAGGTGTCCATTCTCAGGCGATCCCTCCTGCATCACTGACAAGGGGAAACCGCGCTACGCCGGAAAACTTTGCTAACCACGTTATCCCCTATGGTTATTGTGTCCAAATTAAGAGAGAGCGAGAGAGAGAGGGAGGGTGGGAGAAAAATGGCGTTTAACGTCCACATATGGTTTACTTTTTTTTTAATAATTCGCTTGTGCGTAGGGGTATTTAGCAGTGGGAAGAAATCAGAGGACCCGGAGAAACCCCACGAGGCTGGATAGACGAACTTACCCCTTGCCACGTGCAACCGAGGATTCGAAACCAGTTAACTCAATGACAGGCTTTATGATATAGTGCGCGCACGGGGTCCAAATTGAGCAGGAGAATCACGGTGGCTAAGTGGGTAAGGTCGGGTGTTCTTAAAATTGGTCAAAAACTCAAGTTAGAAACATTGCACCCGGGCAAAAAATATTTATGGAACGGCAGGTGCCACGAACAAACGACTTGAACAAACGCATGTATCGCCTTGAAAGTTTCAGGGTACCTAGGTACCAACGTTTAAAGTTCCTGGCCATAATTTGGTACTCATGGTACCGTTGGTTCTAGCGTAGCGCATGCGCGAAGTCAACCGATCTTGAGCCGTGCCACGTACAAACGACTTGAACAAATGCAGATATCACCATGAAAATTCCAGGGTACCTAGGTACCAACTTGAAACGTTACTCGCCAGAATTTGGTACTCATGGTACCTTTTGTTCTTGCGTAGCTCATGCGCAAAGTCACGACGCACGGTAGGTGCCACGAACAAACGACTTAAACAAAAGCACATATATTACCTTGAAAATTTCTATGTACCTAGGTACTAACGTGAAATGTTTCTCGCCTGAATTTGGTTCCAGCGTAGCGCATGCGCGAAGTCAAAACCAGCTATCTCGAAAACAACCTTGTCGGCACGGAAAACATCAAAGGGGTAATTCGAATTTTTAAAATATTGAAATGCCAAACACTCGACTATGAGCCAGGCTATCCTGTAATGTATTATGCTCATTATTAGAGGATAGATTCTCTAAGCCACAACCAATTGTGTATGTTTTCAAGCCCATGAATGTGGATTTTTCACTATTGTCCATTTTCAATTTAAAATGGCGTCATTCAGTTGACCTAAGTCAAAATTCTTTTCCCGAGCGTTTTTCGACTTTAATTAAAGGATTCGGAAAATATAATTCCCTTGTCTGTAAATAAAATATCAAAAAAGACATAGGTTTTTTTCACATTTTAAGATGGTGGCACTTCCGGTTTGGGCTATAAACTCCATTTTTTGTGTACGAATCAGTAGTGTCGTAGCTAGTACAAAACAAAAATTTCAAGGCAATCTGACCTATATTTCGTCGATTTTTTTGAAAATTTTGATCCTTAATTTCTCCAAGGGGAGATAATTTAGAAAATTATTAAGTCATTTTTGAAGTTGCATAAGTGAGATCTACTTACATACTAATTTTTTTGAAAATCGCGAAACAATTAAAGAAGTTGTCAAGTTGCTCTCACTATTGTTCATTTTCAATTCAAAATGGCGTCCATAAGTTGACCTCAATCAAAATTCTTTTCGCGAGCGTTTTTCGGCTTTAATTAAAGGATTAGGAAAATGTAATGGGAAACCACGGCGGAAAATCGAGATGAACTTTCTCGGCCAATGCATGGGTTAACCCTAACACCCGGCCTCCAGGCTAGCGAGCCAACACCTTACCCACTTAGCTACGTGGCCCCTCCTATAGCATAGAACTAAATGAAATTAAATGTGGATCGACGCCTTACTGTTCTGCTCCTAATAGAAAAAAAACAAGAAAAAAAGTATTAAAAGTGGGCAAAGACTCGCAAAGTTACAGGTCTAAATATTGTTAGAAACACTGCACCCGGGCAAAAAAATAATCAAAATAACGAGCCAAGGAGTCGTTTCGTAATGATTGATTTCTCGGCCTTTATCATAGCATAGAATGAATAAATAAGATGGGGTTTAACGTCATACGCTTCTGCACCTAACCTGAGCTAATTGAAGACTAGCATACGCCATACAGTGTGCTATGAGGGAAATTTTTCCAAGGCAGCTACTGAATTTCAACTGCCAAGGGATATTTTACGTGCACGCCAATGTGAACACGGGATCTCGGTTTTTCGTCCCATCCGATCGACTAGGCAGCTGTCCGTGTCAGGCCCTCTGTCTGCATCACTGACAAGGGGGAAACCGCGCCAGAAAATCGAGATGAACTTTCTCGGCCAATGCATGGATCGAACACCAGGGTCCGTATTCAAAGGATATCTTAAGTCTAAGATAGTCACTTAACTACTAGCTTTCACTTAAATATACGTAACTTCCTGTAAGTTAAGGGCAAGTGGTATTCAAAGGCACTGTTAAGTATCAAATTTTCCCTTAACTTTTAAGTGTAAGTCTTTAAGTGGTATTCAAAGGCCAGTTTAAGTGAGAAATATCAACTTAACTTTAAGTAACCTACGGGAGGTACCTTAAAGTTAAGGGAGATTATAATTACTTCTTTTAACGCTGTAGTGACAGTCCCGTAGTGGCGATTTTAAATGTTTGGGGATTCAGATTGAAACAAAGATAGTGTCGCCGAGCGTAGCTGGCCTCATATTACCTTTTTCGTCGGCAGCTTTGATGTTGTGGTGCCATAATAGACCAAAAGGTTATAAGCACCAAGATAGTATATCTTTTTCCGATCATCTATCATGTTTGTATACATGCTTCATTATGTTTCCGCAATTGTCATATAATAAAGTTAAATTCAAAGATCTTTATACATTTTTTAAAATTATTTATACTACCGCTAGAAGCAAGGCATGATTTATTTTGTTACATCTCATTCCCATATACATAATCGATAGTATTTATTCAGTTAAAATATAATGCAACATGCATCTTTCGTACGCACCGTCCGTGCAAGGACTTTGAAAATCTAAAATGTAGGTACTTACAAAATATATATAAATTTCGCAAATGATAGATTTATATAAAAAAAACACTGTATGATTTGTCCAGTCTAAATTAGAAGGCAAAGGCCATTGTGTATTGCTAATAATATGTTTTTTTTTGTATTCGTGATACAGTGTTAAAAAATTAAAGTTTACAATATCTATCATTTTACAGCCACTATTTATTGAAATGTATTTGAGATAGAATTTTAGGGGGAAAAAATCTATGAAAACAGCCATTCCGGCCAAGGATGCACAATACCATAATTTATCCAAATTACAATCATACTATTTTCAAACGTTACAATACGTGTATAATGTTTTAGCAAACATATTCATAGTAATATAAACCAAGAATTTAATAGAGTATAGTTGATGCTCTTAAGGGGGCATAACTTGCTTGCAATGTTAGAAATTCGTGATTTTTGGCAGTGGAGGGTAGTCCATAAATTGAAAATTCATGCTTTTAGGCGAATTTGAGTTTTCCATAATTTAAGTGTGGAGTTAAGTTTTCACATAGCCAAGCAAATGAAAAATAGAGCCTTTGAATACCGATTTAAGATAAGACACTTGGTTAAGTGGAAAATTTTTACTTAACTTTTAGAAAACCTTTGAATACGGACCCTGGTCTCCAGGCTAGCGAGATAGAACCTTACCCACTTAGCCATGTGACCCCCCTTATAGCATAGAACTAAATGAAATTAAATGGGGATCAACATCCTACTGTTCTGCTCCTAAAAGAAAATAACAAGATTTGTTATGATTTGTCGGCCTTTATTATAGCATAGAATGAATAAATAAGATGGGGTTTAACGTCCTACGCTTCTGCACCTAATCTGGGCTAATTGAAGACTAGCATACGCCATACAGTGTGCTATGAGGAAATTTTTTCCAAGGCAGCTACTGAATTCCAACTGCCAAGGGATCTTTTACGTGCACGCCAATGTGTACACGGGATCTCGGTTTTTCGTCCCATCCGATCGACTAGGCAGTTGTCCGTGTCAGGCCCTCTGTCTGCATCACTGACAAGGGGGAAACCATGCCAGAAAATCGAGATGAACTTACTCGGCCAATGCATGGATCGAACACCAGGGTCCGTATTCAAAGGATATCTTAACCTGGGCTAACTGAAGACTGGCATACACCATACAGTGTGCTATGAGGGAAATTTTTGCCAAGGCATCCATTGAATTCCAACTGCCAAGGGATCTTTTACGTGCACGCCAATGTGTACACGGTATCTCTATTTTTAGTCCCATCCGAACGACAAGGCAACTGTCCTTGTCAGGCCCTTCGTATGCATCACTGACAAAGGGAAACCACGCCAGAAAATCGAGATGAGCTTTCTCGGCCAATGCATGGATCGAACACCAGGCCTCCAGGCTAGCGAGCCAGCACCTTACCCACTTCGCTACCTGACCCCCTTATAGCATGGAACTAAATGAAATGAAATGGGGATCAACGTCTTACTGTTCTGCTTCTAAACCGGGATAATAAAGACGGGCATGCAGTATGCTTTGAGGAAAATTTTGCGCGGACAGCGGGGCTACATACTCGAATAACTAATTCCAACTGCCAAGGGCTCTGTTAAGTGCACGGTAATGTTTACACGAGACCTCGATTTTTCGAACCATCAGAACGACTAGAGGGAGAGAGAAGAGAGAAATGGGGTTTAACGTCCACATATGGTTTACTTTTTTTTAATAATTCGCTTGCGCGTAGGGGTATTTAGCAGTGGAAAGAAATCAGAGGACCCGGAGAAACCCCACGAGGCTGGATAGACGAACTTACCCCTTGCCACGTGCAATCGAGGATTCGAAACCACACCAGTTGACCCAATGACAGGCTTTATGATATAGTGTGCGCACGGGGTCCAAATTGAGCAGGAGAATCACGGTGGCTCAGTGGGTAAGGTCGGGTGTTCGTAAAATTGGTCAAAAACTCAAGTTAGAAACATTGCACCCGGGCAAAAAATATTTATGGAACGGCAGGTGCCACGAACAAACGACTTGAACAAACGCATGTATCGCCCGAAGTCAACCGATCTTGAGCCGTGCCACGTACAAGCGACTTGAACAAATGCAGATATCACCACCAAAATTCCAGGGTACCTAGGTACCAACTTGAAAAGTTACTCGCCAAAATTTGGTACTCATGGTACTTTTTGTTCTTGCGTAGCGCATGCGCAAAGTCACGACGCACGGTAGGTGTCACGAATAAACGACTTAAACAAAAGCACATATATTACCTTGAAAATTTCTATGTACCTAGGTACTAAAGTGAAAAGGTTCTCGCCGGAATTTGGTACTGATGGTAGCTTTGGTTCCAGCGTAGCGCATGCGCGAAGTCAAAACCAACTACCTCGAAAACAACCTTGTCGGCACGGAAAACATCAAAGGGGTAATTCGAATTTTTGAAATATTGAAATGCCAATTTAAAATGGCGTCCATCAGTTGACCTAAGTCAAAATTCTTTTCCCGAGCGTTTTTCGACTTTAATTAAAGAATTCGGAAAATATAATTCCCTTGTCTGTAAAAATAATATCAAAAAAGACTTAGGGATTTTTCACATTTTAAGATGGTTGCACTTCTGGTTTGGGCTATAAACTCCATTTTTTGTGTACGAATCAGCAGTGTCGTAGCTAGTACAAAACAAAAATTTCAAGGCAATCTGACCTATATTTCGTCGATTTTTTTGAAAATTTTGATCCTTAATTTCTCCAAGGGGAGATAATTTAGAAATTTTTTTAAGTCATTTTTGAAATCGTATAAGTGAGGTCTACTTACATACTAAATTTCATGAAAATCGTGAAACTATTAAAGAGGTTGTCAAGTTAGTCTCACTATTGTTCATTTTCAATTCGAAATGACGTCCATCAGTTGACCTAAATCAAAATTCATTTCCCGAGCGTTTTTCGGTTTTCTTTCAAGGATTCGGAAAATATAATTCCCTTGTCTGTAAATAAAATATCAAAAAAGCCTTAGGTTTTTTTTCACATTTCAAGATGTTGGCACTTTCGATTTGGGCTACAAACTCTATTTTTTGTGTACAAATCGGTAGTGTCGTAGCTAGTACCAAAAATAAATGTCATATTTCGTCGATATTTTTGAAAATTTCGATCCTTAATTTCTCAAAGGGGAGATAATTTAGAAAAATTTTAAAGTCACCTTTGAAGTCGCATAAGTGAGATCTACTTACATACTAAATTTCATGAAAACCGTGCATCTATTAAAAAAGTTGTCATTTTACTTTTAACTTCCGGTTCGAAATCACAGCGACGAATTTTCGAAATTCAAAAATGCGAAATTGCAGATTTGAAGAAAATGATTGAAGGTACACAAAGAAAAAAGAATTAGTAAAATAAGTCAAATAGTCACAAACTTACAGCTGAGTAGGTCAAATGCATTTGTTCGTAGAATTCGGTGATTTCGGATGCGAAAAACGTTTGGAAAATACCCAACAGCCACCACCCATTTTTGGGGAATAGGTAAAAGTTTCGGAAGATCCTATTGATAGATTCTGAGAAATCCGATTTGTGATTTTTTTATGATCGTATGGGTTCGATCTATTTGTTGAATGCAATCAAATATAATATTTTTAAAAACATTACAAATCAGAGTCATTTGAAAAAAAATATCAATTTTAATGGCTAGAAATAGTTTTTGAAAAACGACGTTAATTTCGGTGAGAATGAAGATCTTAAATTACTTGTATGAAATCGTAAATGGTATTAGGTTATATACAGCAAAATTTTATGAAAATCGAATAATAATTGACACTTTTATGAACCAAAAACCTTCAAAAGTGACATGCAAAAAAACGTCTATTTATCGGCAACCGAACAAGCTAGAAACAATTTGATGATATCTATATGACCGTATAAACTTTATTAATATTTTAATTTAAACCAAAAGTTAAAATTAATAATAAATATTAAATTTTTTATGATTGAAAAAAAAAATTGATTTTAAAGTCAAAAATGCAGTTTTTAGAGAAAATGGCATCACTAATGGTGTCAATTTTAAATTGTAATCAATTTGATATAACGCATACTTGCTTTTTGAATCAAATGAGGTTACTTTTGTGAACATCGAATAAAAATGGACTATTTTACAGGCAAAATAACGAAAACAATGTCTTACGCAAAATTGCCCATTTCTAGGCAACTGCTTATAATATATTACAAAACTACTTTAAACAAACATTTTCTTCGTATTGATTATAGCTACACGTTTATTAAAGTTTCGTAGAAATATTTTAAAATCTGAAAAGCATGAATTGGTTGTAAATAGGTCAATTTTTTATACCTTGTTTCACCTTTTAATCGAATTCGCTAGAAAATGAAATCGAATTTAAAAAAACTGAGCTCACACTTTTTTGCCCTTTGAGAGGGCACACTCTTTTAGTTATATCAGGTTTTAAAAAAAATAATATTTGCTTTCGAAAAATGGTACCTAACCGCCAATTCCGGTGCCGACAGATAATTCTTCCGACAACCAAAAAAATGAGAATTGAGACAACACAGCATATAAACTTTGGTTAATACAAATCGAACAATACATAAATAATCTAGGACTGAAAATCGAAATAATAATAATAATAATAATGCGTTTTTGTTTAGCGCAGCTTATCCATAAAAAAATGCTCAAGGCGCTCGGAGATGGTATGAAGCATACAAACGTTGTTACAGTGTTCAATTATAGTATGAATTGAAAAGAATGTTTTCAGTTTTGACTTAAAAGTTCCGAGATTATCACATCGCCTTAAATCAATATCAATTGCGTTCAACAGTAATGGTGCTGCATGAGTAAATGACCTGTACCCAAAGGTCTTCATATTGTAGCCAGGATTGTAAGTTTCAGTTTGTTTCTGGATCTGAGTTCGCGTGTAGGAGTGTAACTATGTATCAGTTCTTAAGGTACGAAGGGGATGAATCGTTGACACATTTAAACACAGTACATAGTAATTTATATTCGATGCGCAATTTGACAGGGAGCCAGTGCAATCCTTTAAGAAAAGTTGAATTTTGGAGACAATGATATAATTCTGGCCAATGGCGGCCAAGGAAAATCACTGAGAGAAAAAAAAATCATATTTTTGCTCAAGTCAGATGGCTCTTTAATTCTGTGTAAAACACGACTAAAAATATTCATAAATAAATTTTAAATTTTCTAAATTGGCGCCTAATATCTGCGAAGATTTGCCGAAAATAATAATCTTAACAAAAACAATAAGCTTTCATATGAAATATGAAAGCTTAATAATAATCTTAACAAAAACAATAAGCTTTCATATGAAATATGAAAGCTTAATAATTTTAGTAATCACAATAGGCTTTTAGACGAAAGTCTGAAAGCCTAATTATCTTAACAGAAACAATAAGCTTTCATATATAAAAATATGAAAGCTTAACTAGATCTGCTACTGTCCCATGCAGATATGGAAGCTTTCATATTCATCGTCACGTGTCATCAATTATATCAAGTATATTAAAGAAAATATCAAGAAAAAAAGTATTTACATCGGTCAAAAAACTCACAAAGTTACAGGTCTCAATATAGTTACAAAAAACATAGCGCCCGGGCCAAAAAATATAATCTGAAAACTTTGGTTCCGGCGTGGCGCATGCGCAAGGTAAAAAGAATTTTTTGTCAATTTCGGGATTTTGGGTATATTCCGGAGTTGTTTGGTAAACAAATTTTCGTGACGGAGTTCATTTGCACCTCCGGGGAAAGTTCCGGTGGACCGATTACCTTCAAATTTGCACAGATTGTACCCTGGGACTCTAGCTATCACATATTAAAAATAGAAGAGTATGAGATTCAAAGAACGTTCAAAATAAATTCAAATCCCAAACCCACCCATCAAAGTTGTTTTGCTAAAAAAAAATAGTCGTATTTTATCGATTGTTTTTCGTTCTTGATATCTGAGCGATTTCTCCTTTTAATAGGTGATAAATATCATCGCGGCGCAGCCAACCGCTAGAAATTCCAGAGATTTCGACAACTGAAACGATGCCTCAGCAGTCAAAAAAGGTCAAAATAGGCGATGTCGGTTTCTAGTATCGCAATCATCGTTGTGCTCACTTAAAAAAATTGTCTTTTAAGGATAATGTGTATACCTATCACGTATGGAAGAGAAGTAAAAATCTCTTTGCTAAAACCAATATTAAATTCCCGAAAATAGATTTTCTTTTGCAAAAACTCTTTTTTTTAATCGGTTTAAAATGGGAGTAAAGCATAGAGTCCGGTTGGTAATGGGCGTATTGTGTCTAAATTTCATGGTTTTCGCACAATCGGTGTCGGTTTCACGGCGAAATTCCACTCTTGTAATGTATTAATTTCGTTAATGTTTTCAAGCCCAATAATGTGGATTTTCCACTATTTTTCATTTTCAGTTCAAAATGGCGTCTATCATTTGCCAGAAATGAAAATTCTTTTCGAGAGCGTTTTTCGACTTTCCTTCAAAGATTCGGAAAATATAATTGCCTTGTCTGTAAAAAAAATATCAAAAACGCCCGAGGGATTTTTCATCTTGCAGGATGGTGGCAGTTCCGGTCGATTTTTTTTGAAAAATTTGATCATTAAATTCATCAAGAGGAGATAATTTCAAATGAAATTTTTCAAGTCGTATCGAAAGATCTACCTACATTTATGATTTCATGAAAATCTTGCAACTATTAAAGAAGTTGTCATTTTGATTTTAACTTCCGGTTCGAAATCTCAGCGACAATTTTTCGAAATTCGAAAATCCGTAATTGCATATTTAAAGTTCATGATTCAAGGTACACAAAGAAAATAAATTAATTGAAGAGGTCAAATAGTCAAAAAGTTACAGCAACGTAGGTCAAATGCATTTGTTCGTAAAATTCGGTGATTTCTGATTCGTAAAACGTTTTGAAAATATATTTACCCAACAGCCACCATCAAATTTTTGGGCGAAAGGTAAAAGTTTCAGAAAGATCCTATGGTTCTAAGAAATCCGATTTGTGGATAAAACACAAAAAAAAAATATTAATTATAACTTTAAAAGAAACAATAAGCTTTTATATGTAAATACATATGAAAGCTTAATTACGGCAATTTTTAAGCAAAAAACCTTTGATGAGTGGAGGTGGGCTTCAAATTTATTTTCAACGTTCTCGGAATCCGACACTCTTCTATTTTTAATATTTATTAGCCAGTATTCCAAGGTACATTCTGTAAGAATGTGAAGGCAATAGGACCATCGGAACAATGGCTGTGCAGTGATAATCAACCCCGGTCCCGAAAATATGCTCATTCTTTACGCTATGGTGGCTATATTAGAAGTCCCCCTAAATCTATCCCTTATTCCTTTTTCATTTCTAAATATCTCAATTTCTTATGCATCTATGGCATATTAGGACAGCCATTCTGTATACATTCTGAAACTTTGACCTACCCCCCCCCCTCCTCCCCCAAACGTTGATTACTTATTTTTAAAACGTTTTAAGAATCCGAAATCACCTAATTTTACGAACGAAGAAATTGACCATAACTCTGTGACTATAATTGTACTACCTTCTTTTTTTTGAGTACCTTGAAATATTTACTTCGAATCTGCTATTTCGAATTTCGTAAATTACGCCATTGACATTTCGTCGCGGTAGTAAAACAGAATTAACAAATTCTTTAATATTGGTACGATTTTCATGAAATTTAGAATGTAAATATTTCTCATCGACCCAACTTCAATGATGCAATTAGATAAGTCAATTGTCATAACTTATCTCCCCTTAGAGAAATTAAGGATCAAAGTTTTAAAAAAATCGACTAAATGTCGCAGGGTTAATATTTACAGTATACTAATATTGCGCTAGCGTGTTTTATTTTTGTGTGTTGAGGTTGTCCATAATAGATTGTTCATTGTCGGTATGTTTGGGTGTATCCGTCACGTGTGATTGTTTGAGTGATTTGATTGTTTTTTAACTCCACCCGCGAAATGCAGGGATATTCAATTGCACTGCACTATTGAACATCGGATCGAGCAGACATATGGAATGAACACATTTACATGTGTATGTAATTATAAAAAATATTCCATATGATTTAGAATTATAAGACCACACGTTGAATGGTAAGATTATATATTAAATATCTTTTAATTAATATATTTATCATCAATATCTTTACAGTTGTTGATTAGTTTAAGTATGACGTGTTCGATCTATATTCGTATAGTATACAGTACAGTATGAACGGCTATCATTTAAAGTGGTGCATTTGTGTTATGTATAATGTTATTTTCCGTAATATTGTAATGTGTATCTGCATTTGGTGTTAATTGTATTGCAGGTCTTGTATGTTGATATTGAATAACCTGAATAAAATAAAGAACCTTTACATGTCTTTGGCGTGTTTAATAACGACCCCGTGACATTGGCGCCCAACGTTTTAATGGTGAAATGGTATGAATATGGTAAATGATCATCTCAACAAGCTAACGATTTTCACATTTCGTGTGTTTAAGTGGTGGTTCCTGATCTTCTGTTCCTGAATTCCAACGTTTTTCTAGGAAAGTGCTTCTTTCGATGTAAGTTTTGTTGTTCGCGTTAACAGATCGTTTAAACTAAGAGTTCTCTAAAATTTTGTGCACAACGCGGTTCCAGGACTAACAGCAATGCAGCGTCAGCATAGTATTTGCAATCGGTGAAAGAGACATTAACAATTTAAAATTTGTGCTAATTATATATTTTTCTTTTGTGAATTATTATAGTAATTATAATTATACCTACCTATACCTTGAATATGTATAAATTATGTAAGTACCTGTTTGCTATTTAAGTTACTCTAAACATTCATAGTGTTTAGGAGAATACAGTACCAACCCACCCAAACCAAAACCCTTCCCATACATAACCTCTCCCCCATGATTGGAATTGGCGGTATAAAGCTGAATCTATTTCGGTTTCATATCTTTTGACCAACTCAGACATATGTAGTTTTCCCGACCGGCCGTACCTTTAAATTTGTGTCTTATATTTTGTCCTGCCTTTATCCGTAGTTAATTACATATATTATTTTGTTTTGTTTTTGACATCATTGATTTATTTTTGCAGTTACATCAGAATCCGTTACACGTAATAATTAAGATTATGATTAATATTTAAGTCTGCACAGTCTGCAATTTACACTTGCATCACAAGTATGAAGGTAACAAAAGGTTGAAAGAGGCTAGTCCTAGTTGTGTTTGCTGTATGTTTATATTTATATTTGGCGCTGCGTTGGCTCATTTATTTCAGGTTGTAGCGATGACAATTTATATGATTCTTTGACAGTTCTGTAAAGTATTATTTATGTTTACTAGTATATTTAATATATGCGTACTCATAATAACCATACTGATCTGTAGTTTTCGTAATACCCAAATTAGCTATGATGAGTGTAACGATTTGTATGTTTCTATATAGGATCGTTCTTACCACTGATGCCTTTAGTGGATTTCTTATTCAGGTGGGTCAGGGGTGGGGGAGTTCTGTCTACTTGTGTGATTTGATCTGGTTTAGTTCTAGTATGTTCAAATGATTTATAGAATAAAATTTATTATCACTGCAGAAAAGAATTTACAGTATCGTGTTTATGTGTATCAGAATTGGAGAGAATATGTACTAACGATCTTACTTTGATTTCAGTCCGAACTCAACCGGAGTGGATTACACTGGGGATAGTGCCCCCTCATCACCTGACAGCTGAACAAGTGTTACTTAATAAAGATTGTATAAGTTATGTTTATAATTATTTAATTATTCTTGATTTATTTGCGATGAAATAAATACATTTTTGTGAGGTTTTAATATTTTTATTTTGAGTATTGGGAATAGAGGGTAGGCCTAATGATATGCTGGCCTTATGTATTTGAAGTTGGTTTGGGAGAAAGAATATTGCTCCCCAATACTTAATACTTCTGGAAGCTGGAGGAATTGACATGCTGAGGATTGGTGTAGATTCTCGCGTGACAATTCCGGCGATGACTTATTCAATTCATTCTTCATTAAGACAGCGAGGGCGGTAGTCAGTAGTACTGGTGGGCATGAGATTTGCACACTGTGTCCCTCTTTTTAGTCGATTTTCCCCACCCAATCAAAACCGCAGTCTTTCAGTTGTGTTGATCCTTTTGCATTCAGATGTATCGAATTATTGCTCCTTAATGCTTCTGGAAGCTGGAGGAATTAACATGCTGAGGATTGGTGTATTACATTTTCTCCATATTTATTGATAGAGATGAACTTACATGAACTAATATTTAAGTTCAATGGAGTTTATGTTTGTTATGGGCGTTCACTTATACAGATCAATTAAGAATCTTTATCCCCAAACAATGAACAATCGATTCACTGATATTGATAAGCACACCCTGGTATTTTTGATAATTGGTTCATTCGAAGATACCTATGTTCCATCTATTTTCGAGTCTAGTGGCAATGTAGACAATAAAAACAAATAAGATATCCAAAACAATGAACAATCCGTTAGATGTTCTTTATAACCACACCCTAGTTGCCAGAGAATAAATTTTGCTTATTGGTTAAATACATTTCAATAAATTCGAAGGCAAGTTCAAGTTATTTTCGGTTAACTGGCAACGTTATATAATACAAATAGATAAGATATTACTTAATTTCGTGAATTCCGTCCACTCTAGCTATCCAAATTTTATACAATGTGTAACACTTACACAGATAGATCAGAAGGGTTGCATTGTTCACTTATTATATTTATATGCATTATCAATTATTAAAATACATGTAGTTTAAGAAATGCATACCTCGAATTGCAAATCAACATAACTTAAATTAATACGTAGACTGTCACGTCATCAGTTTAACTGTCAGTCGCTGTTTATAAACAAACCTAATTACTTTTGTATCGATATATTCTGATAACCTTCTGCTCTATTCTTTACTGATGGGTGTTATTGACAACTAGT
Source organism: Patella pellucida (assembly GCA_917208275.1). Taxonomy (NCBI): domain Eukaryota; kingdom Metazoa; phylum Mollusca; class Gastropoda; family Patellidae; genus Patella; species Patella pellucida. Next base: position 31,692,765 of record OU795041.1, on the reverse strand, counting down.
ATGAAAAGAAGTCTTTTCCCTATCTCAGTTCTAAGGCTTTTTTTTAGAATCCTTGCCGTCTATTATTTATTTACAGTATTTTTAAAAGTTTATGTATATTTTTTTACATCATTTTATTTAATTAGATTGAATATTTGAGAGACATGTTTATGTTACATGTTATCATTTGATAATGTGTTTTCCTGTTTGATAGAGTTTATGTAATAATTCTTCATGTGTGTTGAATGGTTGAGGTACATTTTAATTGTACTTGATATGATTTAATTATCTTGTATTACTTTATTAAATTTAAAGTATTTGTTTATTCTTAAGAGATTTTAAATATCTCATAAAGGTCAATATAATAAGGTTGTTCAATTTTATAGAGTGTATGTCATTATTGCTCATGTATGTTGAATAATAAAAAACTCTATTGAATTGTCAGATATCCTCTTACAGTCCCATAAAACAACTTTTGGTCTTCGAAGGAATTATAAGTGAGCCGAAATTCGGTGGGATTTGTATAGGCATTAAAATGAACTTTCTAAGATACTCATCGTGACAGTTTATATAGTTTGGTGGCGACCATCTTGGATTTCACAAAGATGTGCTATTTTAATCTAGCGAGTTGTTGTAAAGGATTGCTTTACCACTAAAACCTAGGTATAGACACCGAACTTGTTGTCCTAACATGAATAGTAAACGCATTATGACCAGTTATTTCGAATGGCGGCCATCCTGGGCGCCATTTTGAATTTCATCTTTCTTTCCCATGACTCTGAGTAACCACTCGTTTTTTAAGACCCAAATTAAGGGGACATACAAATGAACACAGGACTTCCCTCATTTGATCGAGTGACGTCTTAACGCAAAATTGGTGGGAATTGTATAGGCATTAAAATGAACGTTCTGGGATGCTCATTGTTACAGTTTATGTAGTTTGGGGGCCACCATCTTGGATTTCACAATGATTTCATGCGTTTTTCATCTAGCGGGCTGCAAAGGACCCCTTTATCCTTCAAACCTAAGTATAGACACCAAATGAATAGTAGGGGCGTTATGATCCGTTATATGAATTGCGGCAATTTTGGACACCATTTTAATTTCACGTCATAGTGACGTCTTAGCGTAAAATTGATAGGATTTTTGAAATCTGTGGTATCAATTTCCAATGGGTAGACACCATACTTGTTGGGTTTAGGGGTCAATATCCACATGTTATTCGGGAACTAGTGCTCTCGAACGTGATTGGTCGAGGCAAAAATTCAAAATGGCGCCAAAAGGTTTCCCCAAAGGCTAAAGATGGGTAACTCTATGGAGGGTTAGTAATGGACCAATAGATCGTAAACAACTAAGACCCCCTCACACACTTCCCGGAAATTTCGTACTCCAACCACGCTAGTAAGTCAAACACAAAATATAAAATTCAATATGTGCATGAATCGATGGCCATTGCAGGGAATTTAGGACAGGGGTGATGTGTGATGATTTGTTTGTTCTAGTTATGATCCTGGCTTATACAGTGTGGATTTAGTACTTCCAACTAGTATACTGTTACAATAGTCGAATTTTGAAAGGACGAGAGATTCAACTAATGATTTAGCCGCTTCCACAGTGACGATGTTTCGTATTCCACTTATGCGTCTCAGTTTAAAGTAGCAAGTTCTGCAGATATGATCGACCTGTCCTTCTAAAGTAAGAGATGAATCTAGAACTACACCAAGAATTTTAACGTCAACAGAAACTAGGATGCTGGAATCTCCAATGGTTATACTTTTTTCCGATAGATCATGGTTATACTTTTTTCCATCGTTTTTTCATCGTTTAATTTTAATTTATTTGATGACACCCAAGATTTTATATCTTCAGAGCACAGGGTTATGGCATTAGTAATCTGATTTATTTGAAAGATGACATTAATTGTGTATCGTCAGCTTAAGAAACATGGTTGATGCCGTGTTGACGGATAATTTCCGAAACACATGATAAGTACAGTAAAAAGTGTACTCGAGCCAAATCTGACCCCTAGGGTACTCCATATTTAATTGAACCTGTTGATGGCGGTTTTGAAGGTATGATATGAACCACGAATATGCACTTCCTGTAATGAGAAATTAATTTCTGAGACGACCAGAAAGAGTCTTGTGATCAACAGTGTCAAATGCTGCAGATAGATCCAATAGAATAAGGACCGTTATAGAACCACTATCCGCAGAAGATCTAATGTTGTTTACAACTCTGACAAGAGTTGTTTCTGTACTGTGTAATGGGCGTAATCTTATTATCCGAGAGATTATATGTTGTCAAATAGGAGCGTAATCTTTTGTTCACAGCTTTTTCAACAATTTTGGATAAGAAAGACAGGTTTGATACAGGTCGAAAATTCAAAGTATGTTTTTATCCAGATTATCTTTTTTCAGTAGTTTTAGAACATTTGGGAATACACCACTTGAAAAACTGTCAATTATAAATCGCGTTATTACCGGTGCAAGAATATCCAAATGATCAAAAACAATAGTGGCTGTACATCACGAATTTTCGTTTACGGTAAAAATTTCCTTCCTAAATTTGGAACCGGCCTGCACAGGCGTCAGTTTACAATGGCCGCCAGATTTGAATGAATGTTGTTTATGTTTTTCTAACGTCGAATAGTACAAAAAAAATGTGTTGGATTATTATATATTTTTGTCGATTGTGGCAGGAAATGATTTCTTTTTGTGATCAAAGAAGAATCACGGTGCAAAATAGACGATAAGGATTCTAAAATAGCCTCATAACCGAGATGGGGAAAAGCCTTATTTTCATACTAGTTGATAATAACACCTACCAGTAATGGAATAGAGCAGACGGCTCTCATAGTTACGTTACTAAAGTAACTAAAACAAACCACGCCCCATTCTACTATAGCCATTCGCCATAATCTGTAGATACACAATGTCAATACAAAGTGCATTTAATCGAATAGCACGTGCAGCTCTTTTATTATATGAACATTGACTGACAGCTTCTCTCCTTATAACGTCATAAGCGGCGTGTTAATTTGCCAGCTCAAGTATTTATATTTCTAGTTATGCATTTTGGAAACTATTTCAGTATTTCATCTAGATATATAAAAAGAAATAAAATCAAAGATGTATGTATGAAATTGCATAAATCTACACATGGTGTGTATTGTATGCGTGGGTTACATGAAAAATGATCAAATCCAAAACCATACAGTAATGAGCATATGTGTTACTATATATAGACACCCTTATTGTGTAATTAATAGACATCTAATTAGGCTATACATCGGCTGATGGTATATTTATAAACTTATATATATATATACATATGGGGGTCTTGTGAGTGTGAATTGTACAATACTTATGTGTTTTAAAAGAAAGGCATGAAATTTACATTATTGTCAATGTATTTTGATTGAAAGTGTAATTTATTTTCCCTACCTTTAAAATTATTTGTCGTGGATAAACTAAAAATAACACGTATGTATATCCCTTGTCCATTTACTTTTAAAGGGAAAGTGAAATATGCAGTCATGAAAGTGACCTAAATGCATCGTGTAAGCTACATGTAATTTTATACACCATAACATCATGACGGGATATCGGTACTGAAAAAAGATAGTAATCACAAACTAAGAGCCAGCTGCAGCGCCAACGGTGAATGCACTTTTATTTTTCCGTGAACAATAATGCGTATCGACCCCTTTAACCTAAACAGTTTAAGACTGGATTGGTCGAAGAAATCATTGAACAAAATCATAATATAGAATTCTTACCGTCTACACGCATTTCTCCAATACTCCACATCAGACAATGTCAATAATAAATGTATAAAACGTCACCACAAAACGTGTAGTGGTATTATTGTGCTTGTGTGTGTATTATATATCATAAAGGGTTATAGTTAAAGCTACTCCCAGGCAGAGGCGCCGGAATGACGCGAGGGCCAGGGTACTAAAAAAAATGTGTGTAGGGGGGGGGGGCTCTAGAAAATTTGTCAATTCCGAGAACGCTTTTTACAGCACCTCTGGCATTCAAACAGAAAACCCTTAAAAATACATGATAATGAAACTGACAAAAGCCTGATTATTCATAATTTTAGTCTTAAAAACTTTCATCATTAGGGCATGGGTATGCATGTATACTCCAGAAAGGGGAAGGGTACCACTTGTATACCCTGGTACTCGGGTTCCGGCGCCCCTGTTCCCAGGTGTTAGCTATTAGAAAGAAAGTTGTTTTACTAGGGAAGAAAACTAGAGTTTTACGGGTTCTTTCGACATAGTCTCGATTATCCAATTAAATCATGAATGAAAGTTGAGAAGAAAATCGGATCCGAATCCAATAAATATCACAGGCTAGTGATGACATCGAGAGCTGATTATGGTCTCGAAAAGTTAATTAATGTCTAATTAATCATTTAGATAACATTTAGGAGATAAACACTTCATGTTTTGCATTTAGAGGGGTGTTATTGTCCAATAGACATGTCCTGAGATCATTAGGACCCAAGACGCGTAGCGTCGCGGGTTCTAATGTAAAATCTCAGGACATGTCTATTGGACAATAACACCCCTCTAAATGCAAAACATGAAGTGTTTATCGACATTGTAACATGCTATTTACGATTTTAAAAGATAATACTAAAACAGAGGGGTGTTATTGTCCAATAGATGGTGTCTAATTGACCAATCAAAATGCGAGGTTCACTCTTAGCATGTTACAATTCAGGCCTAAAGTAAAACTAAAATTAGGCAGATTTAGCTTTTGCATAATGTATATTTAACTGTGGGAATGATTTTAATTGATTCGAATTTTGATGAGATTAGTAATTTAGCCAGGCTTTGAGGTTGATTTAATGTATTATTTTTGTCTTATTTAATACATCTTCTATAATCGCGGCGGGACGATTTACCGAATACCACCCTAATACCACCTCAATATCATCACATACTACCAAATACTACAACATAACGATTCAAAATGTGCATATCAATTGAATTTTTTCAAAAATAATTAGTTAAACTGCGAGAAATGTACTTTAAATGCGACACAAATCTCTGGCTGTTCCATTTGCCTCCCTACATAAACCAAAACAAGCAAAACTAACCTAATACTGCCAAATAATTATCACATACTACCTCATATAATCAGGTAACAATCTAATATCTCTGGATCTACTCCAGGTATATTACACAAATGTACATTGACATGTAGAATACTACTAGGAGCAGACATATGAGATAAAAAATTGATGAAGTTTTAGTGATAAGTATGATATATTTAAAACAATAACGAAAACATTGTACCACTTTAGCCCCCCCCCCTTCCCATCGGTAAGTATAATTTTAATCAACATGAAAGGTGTGACTGAAAGTCTAAGTCGTACGGAATGATATAAGAAATCATTATCTTCAACTTAAGAGTGAAATTTCTGGTGTCTAGTTTACTTGCGAAGAGAATAATGCTGATTTGCACCAAATAACCCCCAATTAGAAATTTAATTAAGATAAAATGTGCGACATTCGAACTATGTATAAAATGTATAAAATGATTATAGGATCCACAATCCCTAATTCAAGGATTTAAATTTTCGTTGTTATACCAACCTTGGAAAAGCAGATGTGACCAATACCCATCAAAACTCAGTGTGAAACAGTAACAAAAATCCGGAATGCTTCCTCTTGATCTCTGATATCAACAGAAATTCATTAATAGCGTTTTAAATCGTAGATCTGTGGCATATTATAGCGAACATGAATCATCAACCCAAACCTAATGCTCCCCTTCATCCGAGGAGAGGCAACTGTCTTCAATAGAGGAAACAATGTCCAAGTCATCGTCAGAGCAGGTCACGGGTACCATGGCCAAAATCCTCAATCCCCTCTTCAACTAATGACCCCGGAAGTTCAGGACCATGAAACCATACGATTTCATACTGTCCAACCATCTTCTGGCGATGGATGTTGGATAATTTCTAATTTGTGAGCGGTGCCCCACATCTTTGCAACAAAATGTGCCCTTTTTATATGAAGTGACACTTCTGATCGGCCGTGGGCCGAACCCGATAAATGTGATTTTTATTTTTTGGTGAGGGGGAATCTCATCATAATTAAATCAAATAATGTTATTTATGATGAAATCAACATTGTTTTCCCAAAAAAGTATGTTTGCTACTTAGAAGATAGTAAGCTGGCACTGCAAGGCAGGATACGCCCACGTTTTCGAGAGATGGATAGAGAACAAGCAACACCGAAAGTGATTTTCCTACAATCAAAGGCCATAGTTCATTAGGTTACAATTTGATATGCGCAAATATCGAAAATAATCAAGATCTATATGTTATAAACATGCATTTCAAGTTTCATCAAAATCGAATAAAAATTGTGACCTCTACCTGGTCCACAACTTTGATATACCATATTTTGACACTATTCGCATACAAAATGGCAGCTATTTTGTCTGGCAATTATGGTCCGATTTTCTCGAAATTCGAACTCCACCTTCTGTAGGATGTAACGGTGATAAGAGTCAAACTTTTTTTTTAAATCAGATTTTAATTGTGACCTCCAGAGGGATCATGGGGAATTTTTCGGACAATCAGGGGCCATAATTCAGGAAGTTACCATCCGATATGCGCAAATAACGAAAGGAACCAACATCCCTAATATGCTACCCTTGTAAAATGACGCGATTATTATTATTATTATACCAATTTTTAACAGTATTCGCGTACAAACGGCGGCTATTTTGTATGGCAATTTTGGTCCGATTTTCACGAAATTTGAACTCAACCTTCCTTAGGGTGTAACGGTGATATAATCATACGATTTTATAAATCGGATAATAATTGTGACCTCCAGAGGGACCACAAGCTAAACAAAGGCGATTTTGCGAATAATCAGTGGCCATAATTCAGGAAGTTACAATCCGATATGCTCAAGTACCGAAAGGAGTCAAGACCTTTGGGTTATAACCATGTATTTCAAGTTTTATCAAAATCGAATTAAAATTGTGACTTCTACAGGGTCCACAACCTTGATATACCATTTTTTAACAGTATTCGCGTTCAAACGGCGGCCATTTTGTATGGCAATTTTGATCCGATTTTCCCGAAATTTGAACTCAACCTTCCTTAGTATGTAACGGTGATATAATCAAACGATTTTTTTTTTAAATCGGATAATAATTGTGATCTCCGGAGGGACCACAAGCTAAACAAAGGCGATTTTGCGTATTTTGAAAATGTACAATATGACGGCCATTTTGGGCGGTAAAACGGAACGATGAGCGGATATTGGTTAAGTAGTCGTCTATGGTACCAGGATATATTTTTCGGGAAGCAGATTCCATTTTTGCCGTTTATAACTGTGTAAAAATATCACATGTTTGCATATTTAGCATATTTCCAATACGGCTTTCATGTCTGGGCGGAAAATCGGACGATGTGCTGAATTTAATTACGTAGTCTCGTGTTTGTGTCAATATTTGTTTTTGTGTCAATATTTGGTATAAGAAACCTTTACAGCATGGGTTATATTATCAACTGACCCCGAGATGCGTGTGGAAGGAATCGTTCAGAGCCCCCAAAATGGAAACATCAAGAAAACTATGAAATCTTCTTTATTGCTTGACTTTGGTTGTTCTCTGCTTTGAAAGGGACTGGGGACGGGTGAGTATGACACAGTCTCTATAGGCCTTGTAAGCACGTCACTGGAGTGCGGTGAGAACTTATCCGGGTCTGACTGGTAACCGCTAGATCATGGTGGGAACACTTTTCGCGCACAGCCAGATCTTGGCCATGAGCGTAGCAAGATCGTGTAGTAAGCGCTTGGCGCGGTCGTGACAGGCACATGATGGGCACGTGACGTAAGCACCATGCAGCCGCTATACTCTCTTTGCCATTGTGTCAGGATTAGGCTTTGCTTTCCCAGGAAAATCGATGATAAATAAATAATAATAATGTGTTCAGAAAACGTTCCACCATCTAGGAAATATGCTAATTTGGTAAACATTCGACCATTTTACGTAGTTGTATATGACAGAAATCGAATCTGCCTCCCGAAAACATATATATTGTCACCAAAGACAACTACTTAATCAAAATCAACCCATCGTCCGATTTTCCCGCCACCAGTGGCAGCAATATTGGAAATGTACTAAATATGTAAACATGTGATCACTTTACAAGGTTGTTAATGTCAGAAATTGATTCTGCACCTTCGTAAACATATATATTGACACCAAACACTACCACTTAATCAAAATCTTGGAATCTTGGAAATATGCTAAGTATATGAATATTTGGTTATTTTACAAGGTTGTAAATACTAGGAATGGAATCACAGTTGATATGTCGATAACATTATAAATAAGGTGAAAATATAAACATAATTTGGAATATTATCACAAAATGGCTACCCTCAAATAATGGCCTCCCATACTATGAAGACCTACTCAGAAAAAATGTCAACATTGGTTTTTTGTTATCAAACATCAAAACCTATAAAATAAAGCTTATTCCATGATTTCTACCCGAAAAGCCGACGGATTTACATTAAATATCCCACTATTAATTTCCTTCAGGGAATATAAATCAAAGAACAATAGTTCTGACAGTGACAGTGATTCTCATGGATTTGATTACGAAGAAATTGAAAGACCATCAGCAATTTGCACAGCTGTTCAGAGCAACTGTTATCATTCAGACTGCAATTGAAAATTTACAATGTGTTTCAAACTGGCCCCAAGTGCAGAGAACCTTTCTATCCAAGAGTGCGAAAAGGTAGTTCCAACAATACTGTTAAATTTTCTGACATGGTGTTCTGGAATCAGTCATGAATTTAGCCTTGAAACTGTAGAAATAGAAATCAATGAAAGTCGGAAGAAAATACTATCATTGGCTCAAGATATTATCTATCTTGCATCCATGGGTAGGAAATTAATGCCAAAACACTTGGCTTTGGGTATGACCATAAGACACATGACAGGCGTAGCAAAATTACAGCATCTTCTCAATTCGGTCACCCTAGTATGATACTGCATTGGCTATGGAACAACTCCAGAGTGAAACTGATGTTCCTAACAGATTCCGCAGCAATGTATTTACGACTCTAGTATGGGACAACAATGATTTTGGAGAAGAAACACTGTCAGGTGAGTTATAAAAAAGAAGTTGATTTGTTTTGTTCTAAGTGAATAATAAATGAAATCAGTCTTTAATGTAAAAAAGTATTAAAAAGAAATCACATTTCTTTCTTCAAACAAATATGAACTTGTACATATATCAATTGTAATTGTTTACATTTTATCATTGATTACCAAAGGTTTTGACTTCAGTGTCACAGGTTGAGTATATTTTGTGTATCCCTTTTAGACCTTTAACCTCTACTAATGACCATTCTCTTACCTATCCCTAACTGCTTCCTATCTATAGTCTTTCTTCTGTGCACTACATGTATCAGCATCAGCTTGGTGTCGGTTTATAGCTTTTCACTTACTTCAATCTAACATTTCCCATAATACTAAACCTTAATCGAAAACACATTGACACATATTTAATAATTTTAACAATTTAGTGTATTTTAAAATATTCCGTGACAATGTATGTATTTCAGCTTCTTTAATGTTTTAAGTTTTCACGTTTTTTATTTTATATCAGATTTGGTATTTTTAAAATACTCATGAATAGAAAAGTGACCTTCAATTGCTTGTTGAATTATTGTAATCTATTCTGAATTCTAAATAAATTAGAATATATAAATATATACGACTTTTTGTTGGCTAGTATTTTTTTCAGTATTTTGTACTATATAAATTACACAGTATTCTTTGTGATTCTTATTCTGCCAGGAAAGGGAACGACCAACAACACAAATGGTATCATCATCCAGGCTGTCAGCGTTAATGTCCCACAAAATCCAGAGGAAACCAGGCCCCGAGTTCACAAAGAAAAAAAAATCTCAGTTTAAATTTCTGCTCAAAGTTGAGAATATTCTCAAGTTGAGAACATTCTCAACTTTGGTGTTCACAAAAGCAGTTGAGCAAATACTCAGCTTGAGTATTCTATTTAACGGCGTCATCGATTACGTCATGTTATTTGTTTTCAATGCTGCAAGCGACTAGGGTCAGCTCTAACTTTTAGCCAATGAAATCGCTAGGAATAAAATCTATTTTTAGATACCGGTGTTTTACACGGTAGAATTAGCGGGTTCAATAAGAAATGAATGGAATTGTAGTAATAACTATATAATTATTATTTTTACTCTATTTCCACTTGCCATTGAACAAATATGTATGAACAAACCGAGTGAATTATTGTTTTTATTCAATGAAAACTCGACTGAAGATGCTGCTTATAATTGGGTCAAATGAACAAGCTATCATCTTTTGTATTATTATAATTATATTTTTTCACGAAGGGCAGGATGGTAGAAAGGCTTCTGTAGACAGCCTAATCCTTTACCCTTCTCAAATAAAGTTATATTATTATGACATTCGCCGTAACGAAAAATGTAAACAAACCCATTCCAGCGTCGTCTGCTATGCTTGTCACAAAACTAAAAATGGAAGGGAATGGAAGGCGATGGAAGGAATAGGGTGGCTAATTGGTCAAACGCAGAGTAGATGATTCTAATAGAAGAATGTACGAATAGGGGGGCTACTATATTTGGGAAAATAAAGGGATGTGGTGCCTTGGGGAAAATTTCCAAAATGAAAGAAAATGGGTGTCGTAAGTTTAGCTTATTAGGCCTATTTATTAATTTAGACTAGTCCCTAAATCTATAGCCTACAGGTAGGCCTACTATCTTATTCACACAAATCAAATCAATATTAAAAGTTCAACAAGTTTAATCTTTATTAAAATAGTGATACTTAGTAATATAAATACTAATAATATAGTGATAGAAATTATTAGATAAATATCACATTCACACTAATCACGGTCAAAATAGGCCTATAGGCCTATGAATTAAAATACAAATTTTAACTAAATCTACCATTTAAATATTGTTTACTATTTCAGACAATTTATAACAAAAAAATAGGGTCATTGGTAAAGTAAAAAATAAATAGTATCATAACTATAACATAAAAACAAATAAGTAGGCCCTCTGTCTAACTAAGTTATAACACTGTGTGTAAGATTTAAATAAGGAACGGACAGTTAAAAAACTAATTTAAATCTATAAAAAAAACAAAGCTTCAATGTTATGAAATTAATGCAGATTTAAAAATCATAAATACTTTATTTATAAATAATTGTACTATTAGTATTAGCATAGACCTACTATTAATAAAATATCTGTCAAAATTTTAGACTTAAGTACGCTTAGCAGCTTTCTCAAATATTTGAGAACTTTCTCAACTTTGAGAACAAAAATGTTCTCAAAATGTTTAGTGAACTCCATTTATTTTGAGAACGTTTGATTTGAGAAAATTCTCAAAGTTGAGCATAGATTTGTACTTAAGTATGCTTTGTGAACTCGGGGCCAGAACACTGAACCGAGACAGGAAACGAACAGTTGCTGCACCACCTGCAGATATTGAACCATTCCATGGACCAATAAGGAAGGGGTCCGATCAGTTCCAAGGTTAGTGCAATAAATTTTTGGTTTTATGGTAAGCGCCGAAAGGCTGATAATTCTTTGAGAAATGATACATTTTTCCATTTAAAACACAAACAAATAATTATAAATAGCATGATATGTTTTTGTGAATAAGGATGTGGTTCTTCTCAATGTACTAGTAAGCTCTTCTTACTTTTCACGTTACAATGAATTTTAAGTTAAATTATATGTATGTGACCGTGTGTATTGTCCCTTTAAGATTAAGTTCTCGTGCTGTGTTGCTTGCATGCTGACATTAGATCTATTTATAGCACAGCTAGTAGGGGTCTGAGTGGAAACAGCGAGCGAGTCAGTGAGAGAGCGGGAATGAGAGCTAACAGTCACCAGCATTGCTGCGCTGTCAAATCTCTGTTCTGTAACCGTTTATGAATAAAGATAGTTTTAAAGACAAATAAACTTTGTCACATTTGGCGTCGCCTAGAGGATTGAATAGAAATAGAAGAAATTCGAAGATCAAAGTTTTGACTACGTACGGGAAACAAGACGACACGAAAGAATAAGAAGTTGATTTGAGGGGTGAGATTGTTCCATTTTAGGTTAGAATTGTCGTGACAATAATGGCTTCACGCTATGAGTTTGTCAAAATTAAATATGATTATTTATTGAAAAACCCATCCCTTTCATTGTACCAAATCAAACCCAAGAACGTTTAGCAGTTTTAATTAGCGACAGTAAAGGGAAATATCTAAAAAGGCAATTTTCAAGGGGCAGTCGGCTGAATATTAAATTTGAATGTGAAAGTGGCAGAACAACAAAATGCGGAATAGATTTGCTTGAAGACAAACTTTCTGGTTGGATTGGCAGACACGAGTCACTATTAATTTATATTTGGCTTGGCACTTGTGACGTCACATACAAATCTGGCCGATTTATTTATGCACAACCCGAAAATACTGATACGGTTTTAGGTGTTTTGAGACAATACCGTAGAGCAATAGGCATTGTCAATCAATTCCCAAATTCCCGAATAAAATTTATCGAAGTCCCGCCTTTGTCAGTCGTACAGTTCAATAGTGCCAAAGGACACAGTGATCCTAACATATTTAAGACAGATGACACAACCGTGTCACGGTATATTACTAACATTAATAATGAAATTAAATTGTTGAATACGACAGTTAATGAATCAACACTAGGATTTTCTAATGATGTGTTAAAGTGTCGTAAAAGAAAAGGAAAAAAGGCTAAATATTTGACAAATTTTCAGTTATATTTGGATGGTGTGCACCCCATCGAGACATTAGCAAAGTGCTGGTTACACCATATTGAGATTGACGCTACTGCTTGTTGTTTCCCATTATCTGTACATCAGGTACGGGTTCATGTTGATGTGTAGAAATCGTGATTTTGTAAAGAAAAGTGGGTATGGTGAGGAATGCCTTGATTTACTGAACTATTATGGAATTAAAAGGATTCTTTTTGTCATTTCCTGTCTTTTGCTGTGTATTTGTAGAGATAGCTCTGCAAAGTCAGTAAATTTAAAGGTCAACATGACAGAAAGGGCAGATAACTCTGCACCTGTTGAAAGCAGTGCTAGTTCAGACAAATATCAGGAGGAAATCAGCAGACTGAAACGGGAATTGGCACAGGCAAAATTATTACAAACTCTATACACTCCACCGCGACCGGTTCCACGTTTTTCTTTAAACCAGAGTTCCCCCCTGTCTGCTAATGCGTCACCGGGCACACCCAAGCCAATAGTTTATGTCGGTAACAGAAGGGAACCAAAGAGATTTTTAGGTCGACCAAGGCATGCGGAAGATCCCACGGTGCATGACTGGATCGATGAAATTTCGGCTATTCTATCATCTTTAAACTTTTCGCTTGAGGAGGAAGCACAATTTGTTTATTCACATCTGGCCGGAGAGGCAAAAGAAGAAGTTAAATTGAGACGAGCTCAGACCCAAACTGGTGCGATATTTGATGCCTTAAAGGACGCGTTTGGTGAAACATGTTCAGCATCAGAACTTTTACGCACATTTTATGCAAAACGTCAACGAGAACATCAAAGTCTACGCGAGTTCTCCTATGTCTTGAGTGAATTGATGGATAGAATTCACAGGATGGATGCAGCTAAAATGGACAAGGACCCACAGCAGCACATACTGCGAGACCATTTCGTCGACGGTGTACTAGACCTGCAGCTGCGTAAGGAGTTGAAGCGTCAGATACGAGAAAAACCATCTTTGTCTTTTCTAGATATTCGAAAAAATGCCATTGACTGGTCGGAGGAGGACAGTTCTTCGAAGGGTAAGGTTTCGGTTGCTGCGATGTCTGAAGCAGTACCTACTAATAGTGCCGAATTAGGTGAGCTTAGAAAGATGATTACGATGCAACAGGAACATTTGAATAAGCTCACAGAACTACTTCAGAAAAAGAATAATCGAAGATGCTACGGGTGTGGTGCAGAGGGACACTTCAAACGGAACTGTCCATCTAAACAAAAGTCGGAAAACGAGAAAAGCTCTCCACTGTGAGCCGAGGGGAGAGAATTGTGACTCAAGGCTCGTGCACTAGTTTTTGTTATGAAGATGCCGTTGCTGAATGTCCTACTGTTACGGTCGATGTCCAGGGAAAATCTTGTCAGTTCCTGATTGACACTGGCTCACAGATATTAACTATTACAGAATCGTTTTACAATGCTAAACTTGCAATACTTGGTGTGGCTGTTAGCGAGATCGGATTTTTGAAGGTTAGGGCTGCTAACGGTTTTTCTATTCCTTATGTTGGAATTATACAGGCGGATTTGTGTATCATGGGAAGGAAATTATCTGATCAATGTCTTTTAGTTGTTAAAGACCCCTGTGATCTGTCAACTAAAGAGCGAAAGATGGGTGTTCCGGGAATTTTAGGCATGAACATTATTCGTCACTGTGGATTTTTACTGAAGGATATGAATAAAAATTCTCCTAACTGCGACATCAGGTCTCAAGTAGTAATCCAAAAACTAACTTCGGTCTTAACGGACAGCCCTACTAGAGACATGTATGGTTTTGTAAGAGTCGCCGAAGCTCTTTGTATACCGGCAGGAATGGTTGGCGTGGTACTTACGACGGGTCGAACACTAATCGTTCAAGAGCTTTTTAGCAGGACACATCTACCAGATGGTTTAGCTGTTTGCAGTACTGTTGTTAAACCTTTAAATAACCGTTATCCTGTACAAGTGGCAAATTGGTCTAACATGGATATTAGGCTTCAACCGCGAACACGTTTAGGTATTTTGATAAAGGCTGATGTTGAGGGTGATGATGTACATTTTTCAGTGCGAAATGATGAGGTGTTTGTCCAAAAAAGTCAGCTTGTTGAACCTGCGGAACACGTTACTGACAAAGTTGGGGAGCCCCCTGTGAATATACCAGGATGTTTGTCAGAAGATGAAAAAAACAACCTGAGACGCTTATTGATGGAATATCAATCAATTTTCAGTAAGAGTGATCATGATATCGGTTATACCTCGCTCATCAAACACCAGATTCATGTCACAGACAATATCCCTATCAAGCTTCCGTATCGACGTATACCCCCGGCACAATTGGAGGAAGTACGACAACATATAAATAAATTAATTCAGTCAGACATTATCCTTCCAAGCTACAGCCCATATGCCTCCCCCATCGTATTGATCAGAAAGAAATCCGGAGAACTACGCATGTGTGTGGACTATAGACGTCTTAATGCAAAGACTATTAAGGACTCGTATCCATTGCCTAGAATTGAGGAAAGCCTTGATGCTATGCATGGTGCGAAATGGTTTAGTTCTCTTGACATGGCAAGTGGTTATAATCAAATAGCGATGGATGAGGCGGATCAATCTAAAACAGCTTTCACCACTCCTTTTGGCTCGTTTAAATTTCGGAGAATGCCTTTTGGGGTTTGCAACGGACCAGCAACATTTCAACGGCTAATACAGGGAGTATTTCGTGACGATGTTTTCAAAATCTTACTTATTTATCTTGACGATTTGATTATTTTTGCGAAAACGTTTGACGAGCATTTGGAGCGATTGCGAACTGTATTTGAGGCGTTACAGAAGTACGGTTTAAAACTCAAACCCTCAAAGTGTTTCTTTTGTCAACCGGAAGTGAAATACCTTGGCCATATAGTTTCATCCACCGGGGTGGCAACAGACCCAGATAAAATTTCAGCGGTGGCAAGTTGGCCCATTCCAAAAACTGTTAAACAGCTCCGAACGTGGCTTGGCTTTTGTGGATTTTATCGACGTTATGTGAAGGACTACGCAAAAGTGACTGCTCCCTTGCAGCATCTTTTGAAGCAAGCGCTAGACTCAAATATTCAAAATTTGGAATCGGTGTGGTCTTCTGAATGTGACGGATCATTTCAGGCCATGAGGGAAAAACTGATTAGTGCTCCAATACTAGCGTATGCTGATTTTACACAACCCTTTGTTGTAGAAGTTGACGCCAGTTTGCAAGGTTTGGGCGCCGTTCTATCGCAGATTCAAGATGGTAAACAGCGTGTAATATCTTATGCGAGTCGCTCTTTGAGGGGTCCAGAACTTAACATGCAGAATTATAGTTCTCGCAAATTAGAAGTGGGCAGTAAGCGAGAAGTTCAAGGAATATCTTCTTGGTCAGAGGTTTACCGTGTTTTCAGAAAATAGTCCGTTATGTAACTTGTCCTCCGCCAAGTTAAGCGCAGTAGAGCAGAGGTGGATGACTGATCTTGCGATATTCGATTTTAATTTGATTTACAAAACTGGAAAAACCAACAGTAATGCGGCCGCACTGTCTCGGCGACCGGGTAATGAAGCTGTTGTTGATGTAAAATCGAAGATTGAGGAAGTCACAAAGTCAACGTTTGTACCAACACTTTTTACAGATGCGATCTCTTGTACTAAGCCCGTTTACTGTGAAGTTCTCAAAATGTTACCGTCATATACCGTCATATCGATCATGCAGAGGGCGGATCCAACGATTAAACTTTTCCGTTCGTATTGGGATGAAGGAAAGACTCCGTCGAAAAGAGAGAGGAGAGACATTCCACGTTCGGTGTTAACTCTTTTTAGACAGAAGGACCGATTATTTCTAAAAGGGGATGTTTTGTATAGACGTGTTACTGATCCTTCCGCTGGACTTATAGAACAATTGGTACTCCCCGATACATTAAAACAAACTGTTCTCGACCATTTACATGATAAGGCAGGACATCAGGGTATTGAGCGGACATTTCATTTAGTCAAGGCAAGATGTTATTGGCCTGGAATTTGGCGAGATGTGTAGTTTCTAAACCATCCCAGTTGCCACACACTACTATGAAAAATCTATTGGCTACCCGACCCCTTGATGTTCTCGCTATAGATTTTACAGTACTCGAACCTGCATCAAATGGATTGGAAAACGTGTTGGTCATGACTGATGTTTTCTCGAAATTTACTCTTACAGTACCTACAAAAGACCAGAAAGCTGCCACAACTGCTCGTGTGCTAGTCCGAGAATGGTTTTTCCGGTATGGCGTGCCACGGAGGATTCATTCAGATCAAGGTAGAAACTTCGAATCCAATTTGATTCAGCAGTTATGTTCCATGTATGACATTAAAAAGAGTCGGACCTCACCGTATCACCCACAGGGGAATGGCCAGACCGAACGGTTCAACCGAACCTTACATAATTTACTTCGAACATTGCCTGATGAAGTGAAGCGAAAATGGCCTGAACATCTTCTAGAACTAACATTTTGTTACAACACGACAACCCATTCTTCTACTGGGTATACCCCATATTTTCTGTTATTTGGACGGAATCCTACTCTTCCAATTGACATACTTTTGGGCGTGGAAGCGGACGATACAGACAGTTGGCTTTTTCATCATCAGAAGCGAATGGAATATTGTTACAACAAAGCATATGAGTCATTAGCATCAGCGGCTGATCACAGAGGTGAGCTTGATGGGAAAGCCCGTGACTCACCTTTGGAGATCGGTCAGATGGTGTACTGTCGTGCTAGAGGAATTTTTGGCAGAAATAAAATTCATGATTATTGGTCTCCTACTGTATATTCTGTGGTGGAACGAAAAAGTGATGACAACCACGTGTATATTGTGAGTCCAATTGATGACCCCAGTATAACAAAGACTGTACACAGAACCGAACTAAAACTCTGTCCTGTTTATCAGAGGGAACCGAATGATGACAGTGTTGTTCCTGATGATACTGGTTCAATTGACAATATGGATGAGAAATCTCAGGATTTAAGTTATGAAGTTACACAGGATACTGATGTTTCACCATCCTTTGTGGATGATCCAGGTATATAACCTGTCGCGCCTGTTGATGTTCCAGTGACGAATTCTGGTGTTAGGCGTTCTGTGCGTGAAAATCGTGGACAACATTCAAATGTTCATAAACTTCCTGTTAGTGTTACAAACAATAACATTTCAACTGATAATTCAGACATTTTACTTCGTTTAAGCAATCCATTGATGGCGACAGCCATACGTGAAATAGGATCTGTCTTAAATCAGAATAACTGAAACTGACACTTAGGTTTCTTGGACTGTATTTTGGTTATATAGTTTTTCTCTTTCTATTATTAATTACATTCTTTTTATTTTCTCTTGTATTTAAGTGTTAACAGCTTATCATTTATGTTGTACATCTATAAGGGCTATAGATTATTTGGACTTTAGTTATTTTGTACATCTCTTTAAAGTTCTAGATTATCCAAAATGCAGGGATGCATTTTCCTTAAAGTTGGGGAGAGTGTGACCGTGTGTATTGTCCCTTTAAGATTAAGTTCTCGTGCTGTGTTGCTTGCATGCTGACATTAGATCTATTTATAGCACAGCTAGTAGGGGTCTGAGTGGATACAGCGAGCGAGTCAGTGAGAGAGCGGGAATGAGAGCTAACAGTCACCAGCATTGCTGCGCTGTCAAATCTCTGTTCTGTAACCGTTTATGAATAAAGATAGTTTTAAAGACAAATAAACTTTGTCACATGTACAAACATTTTCAGGAAAGGAGGTTGATGTGAGCAGTAATGCCAACATTCAAGAGCAACCGAAGCTGATTGATCAAGCATTGATCCATGCTAAGTTTTGCCAGGTCAGTATATGCATCAGATGTTCAAATTTTAAAATGCAACCCTATATGAATAAACAAACAAGCAATACCTTATTGAAGATATTGTTCTCTTTTTGTTAGAAAAATACTCTATTCTTCTATGCAAGTAATTGAGTGATGTTTGTCAGTATTTCAATTTATTTATTCAGTAATATCTTCAGATCTATATCAGGATTATTCAGTTTACTTAGTACATCTTGAAACATTGTTTATTTTGAAAACTTGGATTGTCTTCGAATATTTTTGGAGTCAAACTTATGACTGTAAATATGTTTATTAAGTTGTTCACACTACATAAATCCTCAACACGGTGTGGTTTGTCTATAATATTGGAGAGAATAAAACTTGATTCGACATTAACAATGTCGTGTTCCTACTACGATTCAGGGCCAAAATTTATGAAGCTCGCTTAACCTTAAGTTAGTTTCTTACAATATCATTGGTTTATTGCATATTATTTCAGGATGAAGTTGTTCTACCTGGTTGGACAAGCTGTAATCAACTACTTGGCAAAGATTTACACCCGTTGAATTCCATTGGATATCTTCCTGTCATAGATGCCAGTCCCACAGACAAATCGACCGTCAACACCATTTTGGAGAAAAGTATAGATATCGCCAATGATCTAAATCTCCCTGGTATTGTTTTTGTAATGGATCAAGCAATTTATGCGAAAGCTCAAGAAATGCGATGGCAAGGTCGTCCTCTGAGTTCAGAGATCAATTGGTGATTCGATTAGGCGAGTTTCATACCGCAATGGCGTTCTTGGGTGTCATCGGTAAGCGTTTCGGAGATGCTGGACTGAAGGCGAGCAATCGAGTCAAATCTTGTAGCCGAGGGATCCATGAATGGAGTTATCAGGGAGTGTTAGGTGTCCCAAATTAATTTCTGAAGCAAAGCATCGACTGAGAATACAGGAGTACCTTGATCAATTGCCCCATGACAAGAATCAGGGAGCCAAATTCACACATGCAGAATTTTCCAGCATCATTTAAGACTACTTTGCAGACTAATGCTACAAGACAGTTCTTGAAAGAATATGGAGATCATGTCAGGTGTGAAGAGAACTCTATGTTTTCATTTTCGACTTCCTACCTTGATATGGTTCAGTTGCTCCTGCTTTTCCTGGGAGGAGCGAGAGAACGAAATTGGGAGCTCCACTTGTCTGCCATCCGGGATATGATTCCATGGTCCTCTCTTATGGCCGAATCAACTATTCCAGGTAACTTGTTTGAAAAATATATAGAAGATATCTGTCTTTTCTCGACTAATTCCATGTTTATTTCATCGAATGAAAATATAAACGTGTTCTTGCTCGGAGATTAAATAAAACATGTTATTCACGACAAAACGACAAATGTTCTATTTATTTTCTGATTTTACAATCACTTTAGGTATAAACAACATGGACTACTGACTGCTTGATTCCGTGGTCCTCTCTTATGGCCGAATCAACTATTCCAGGTAACTTGTTTGAAAAATATATAGAAGATATCTGTCTTTTCTCGACTAATTCCATGTTTATTTCATCGAATGAAAATATAAACGTGTTCTTGCTCGGAGATTAAATAAAACATGTTATTCACGACAAAACGACAAATGTTCTATTTATTTTCTGATTTTACAATCACTTTAGGTATAAACAACATGGACTACTGACTGCTAGCCAGTGGAAAACCACTTTTGTTTCACTGATAAAACATGGTATTCCACTACTGATCGTAAAATAAATCCTAGTATTTTATTGCTAATCATATAATAAATATTTTTATACACTGCATTGCTTTATCATCTATATTCTACAACAAATATATAAACTACAGTGACACATCCATTTATTGTTAAATTGATGACAAGTATGGATGCAGAGATCTCAAAATAATCTTTTTTTAATTTCAATTCCAGGTACTTGCCCATGTACTACCTTGAGATGAGGGATCTGGAATCAACACATCCTTTTTTACATGCACATCTATCAGCTGGAAAGTTTGCTGTCAAAAGACATGATAACCATGGATTCGCACTTACTGCTTGTGACCAGGGGCCGTATTTATAAAAATTCTTAGAGTTTTCTTAACTTTTACTCTAAGACTTCCTAAAACAACATTTAGTTAAAAGTTACTCTCTAGAAATATTTATAAAGGGTCTTAGAGTAACTTTTGACTAAATGTAAGACTTGGGTACTAACCAAACTAAATCTGTCACAAAAAGAATCCCACCCATGTCCATTCGATATCTCCTTATCAACTCGTCATTGTTGTACTCTACTAAGAAATCTCTTCTTGTTTTAAACCCTCTTAGGCGGCGTACACAGAAGGCCATGTTAACCATAATAAGAGTACTTTTAACAAGTTAGGAGTGCTACAGGAGGACTCCTAAATATGTGTCATAGATAGGAGTTATTCTTAAAGTAAAATGTTTTATAAATAGGTCTTAGGAAAATCTACAGAGTTAGGAGTAATTTTTGACAGTTAAGAGTTGGTTCCAACTCTTAGAATTTTTATAAATACCACCCCAGGTCATCGAACAGACCTTCAACCGGGATTCAAAAACAAGAGGAGGACTCACAGGTTTCACACTGAACAGAAGGGGCTGTGAGGCGATGGATTCTCAGTCATCAAGCCAGGGCCGCGATTGTAAGCTCATGTTATGACATGTCCTGTACAACCTCTGATAAACAGTCTCATAAACCAGAAAGAGTAGCATCCCTAGTTCTGACAGATAAAGGAAGTGTGAAAGATGTCATGATGATGATCGAGGGATTTTCCAACCCATTTGTTCATGAGGCTGAGAATCAACTTGTAAATATCTATTCCGGAAAGATTGCACCTGATGATGTCAAATCTGACTTGTTTTCAGCCTTGAAACGAGGGGATGATTGTTTCAAAAAAATTGTGACTGGTCGGTTGACTGGAAGAGAGGAGGGTGTGTTTGATACTTTAAGCTTCCAAGTGGCAAGATCTCTGAAATTGACAAGAAAACCATGCAAAAACAAAAGTCAAAAGTCTTGGTTCGACTGTTGAAAGAAGTGATGAAAAATCCCCTGTCATCCATGTCGTATGTTTTGGCTACATTTGATAGAGCAATGGTGAAGACAACCAAAGCAGCATTATTGCATGAAGTGGAAAATCCTCCCAAGGCCAACCTGGCTACACACATGCAGATTTAAACGCCAACCAGGTTGTTATTGTTGATGCAATGGTTTTAATTCAACAACAGAGTCAGTTTCCAGAAACATTTGGTGAATTTGCTTCTTCAATCTTGAGGCGATTTCAAAAAAATACAAAGCAAAAGGGTAGATTTTGTGTCCGATCGTTACAAAGACATGTCTATCAAGGATGCTGAGCGACAGAATAAAGCAGTGCAAGGTGAAACCAAGTTTCGTTTCAACAGATCAGATCAGAAGATGCCAAACTTAATGAAAAAATTCTTGGCCAGTGGTAGCAACAAGGAGGGACTACTGACATTCCTTGTAGTTGAATGGAAATCAACATCCCCGCAGTATTTTTGTGACATCACTCTCTATGCTAAAAAAGGTGATAAATGTGTCAAGTTCAGCAAAGGCACAGACGGAAATATCCTTGTTGAAAATGTCCCAGAACTACAATCTGACCATTAAGAAGCCGACACACGAATGCTCCTACATGTGTTCCAAGCATCAAAATCTACTCCAGCTCCCCTTTTTTATACGTTAACGGCATACATCTTTAATTTTCTAACAGTCCGGACTCCGCAAAAATAAAGAGGAAAAAGCCAAGTCACATTTCTGATAGAATGGTGTTATATATTTCAAAGTGCTAGGAAATGTGTAAATTTTACGGTTAAAACACATGTTAATTACATAATGTAATGTCAGCTTCGTTTTCAAATAGCTTACCACTTTTGTTTTTCTTAAATATATTTCAAATACTAGAATAGAAACAACATACTTATTCAAGTACGTCGGGGTGTACTACCCTCAAGTAACAACAATTAATTTGCTAACATATTATTAAATACAAAATTGGCTATAATTATATTTCTTTTTTTTAAATAACATTTTTTATACGTTAACGGCATACATCTTTAATTTTCTAACAGTTCAAAGTGCTAGGAAATGTGTAAATTTTATGACGGGTATATAATTTGACCATGTGTGTGTTTGGTGGGTTGTGTGTGGGTGTGTGTGTATGTGTGATCATTCATTAAGTTTGATTTACTGTAACCTAATCAAATATTCTTTGTTCCAAAAAAATCAAATACTTTGAACACATTTAAAACATATGGCACAGTTTAGGCACTGGTTATATAAAAAAAACGTCTGGCAAACTTTCCAACGCAAAAGACACATTCTTCAATTTTCAACAATATCAGATGACTCCCACAGCGGTGTTGCCTTGTAATTTGATATCTAAACCATCTGACGCAGCTGAGACACTAGTAATGAATAAAACACATGTCAAACTTTCCCACACCAATGACATATTCTTTGGTTCTCAAGAATATCAAATGACACCAAAGTGTTGTTTCCTTGTAATTTGATAGCTAAACCATCTGGAACAGCTGAAACACTGGTTATAAAACACATACCAAACTTTCCTACGCCAAAGACATGTTCTTTGGGTCTCAAGAATATTATTTGACTTCAAATGAACTTGACTTTTAATTTGATGTCTAAAACATATGTCACAATTACGAGGATGATGTTTAAAATCAAAAGCCATCTGTTAAGTACATTATCTTATGTTTAGTTTGTTTTAAAAAGAAGTCACCACTTTCATTTTGGATAATATATTTCAATGGCTAAAATATTCAAGTACGCGAGGGTATAATTAACCACAAATATTATAAAACAATTAAAATGCTAATTAACATATTAATTAATACGATAATTTCATTAAAAAAAAAACCAAAACATTTCTCATACCTTAACGAGATACAGTTTGTGGGTAAACTATTTTAATTAACCTAAATTAATATAAAACATTTAATACGCTATTTGTGTGTCTTTTAAAATCATTTTCTTGAGTGTTCATCATCATGCCGCTTGTATTTGTTTTAACAGCTCCACAAAAAAACTGCCTAAAGGGAATATAGGGGGTTATTGGTAGCCAGTATGCGCGGGAGAGTTAAACCTCGTTTTATTTATCTTATTATAAACCATATTTTGGTCTTGAAATT
Organism: Patella pellucida; assembly: GCA_917208275.1. NCBI lineage: Eukaryota > Metazoa > Mollusca > Gastropoda > Patellidae > Patella > Patella pellucida. Next base: position 31,668,916 of record OU795041.1, on the reverse strand, counting down.
AAAAAAAAATCAAATCTGCCATCAAATCGGTAAGTAATTTCATCAAATTGAAAATAAATCAACGTATTTTTTTTTAAAAAAAGCAAATAAAAACAAATATTGAGAGAAAAAATGAATTATTGAGAAAAAACATGTTTGAAAAAAAAAATAGTTATTGAGAAAAATTTTTTTTAAAAAAAAAATGTTTGAAAAAAAAAAATTTGAGAAAAAAAAATTTGAGGAAAAAAAATTAATTATTGGCGACGCGGGACGGCTGAACTGCCCTCGCGAAAATCGCTGAAGTGCCCTCACAAAAATCGCTGAAGTGTCCTCACCAAAAATCGCTTAAGTGTCCTCAACAAAAATCGCCGAAGTGTCCCTACCGCTCTAGCGTACTCTACATACTACTCAGGTTGTTTATCCCCCACAACAACCGAATAAAAACGTGGAGAGTCCTGAGATAAGTGAACTGACAATATTGATTCAGTCTTTAAAATCTGATATTTCGGAGCTAAGAAATGAAGTGAAAGTCATAAACACAGAAATGAAGGAAGAAGTTACAAAAATTAGGGACGATGCGATGCGACTAGTTTGATTTCAGAAAACGAGGACATTAGAATTCAGTTAGACAATATTAAGAATAGGTCAAGACAAAAGAACATAATAATATACGGCGTCGCAGAAAGTGATCCTTTTTAAAATATTTTTTATTAAATAGTTTATCTACACATGCTACAAATATACAAATTTACATTTAAAGTTAATTTTATACAATGTGAAATACACATATAATAAATTATTTTAAAATTTAAAACAACTATATAATTATAATATACACACTAATTACATGGTTTCATAAACTTTAGGGTCTGGTTGAACGAGATACGTTTTGCCTATTCGATGGACAGTTAAACGAACATTTTAAGTTGTCGTCAGCTTAGCGTCTGGTTGAACGAGAGTTCAACTTGCCGTTTCCCTAGCAAGAAGCACGTGCAGAAGGAATTGTGGGATGTTATGCACAAGAGGTGAGTTTATATTATCACAGTGAATTGATACCGGTAAAATTCCGTTGATTGATTTCTATTTTTTCTTTTGGGCATTTAATTAATTCGATTAGCGATAGACGTACGTCATAGCTAGAGTCTGGGGTGTGGGATATATAATTTGTATATGAAATCATTTGTCGCAGTGCTAAAATACGAAAGCGAAAAAGTATATTATTATAAGTTTAAGATGCCTATGTCTGGATGGTTGCAGCAACTAAACGTATAGTGACACTGATAGTAGCAGCACAGTAAATGTTTATATATTGGGGCAGTAGTTGTAGGATAAAACTTCAAGCATGCCGAAATATTGCCTTATAGAAGGAAATGAAGGCTGAAGCTTTAGAGAGTATTCAATATTTTTGTTTTCTTTTTGTGTAGACTTGGTATATAAGCTCTTGTGAAATACTGGTGGTATTGTTGTTGATTTTATACTCTTTGGTGCGATGAATGTAGTTTATATGTGTAGTGATGAAACATTTATAAAATTGTAATTTGGGGCGGTTTAAAAACAAAATGATGGTAAGATTAAGGTGCACGGTTACAATAGTGGCATTTATAGTTGATAGTATTGTTTATAAATTTTCGGTAATTGTTTATAAATTTTCGGTTGTGTATGTGATATGTCAATTAGAAACCAGTATATGTCTTTAAGTTTTGTATTGTATGTATATTTGATGGATGGTTTAAGGCTATTGTAAGTTTCTTTTATATCTATATATGATTGGGGGATTTTTTTCTGAGCGGGCGTAACTATTGGAAGCAAATCTTGGCAGAGTATCCCTTGTTGTCAATAGTGGCATTTATAGTTGATAGTATTGTTTATAAATTTTCGGTAATTGTTTATAAATTTTCGGTTGTGTATGTAATATGTCAATTATAAACCAGTATATGTCTTTAAGTTTTGTATTGTATGTATATTTGATGGATGGTTTAAGGCTATTGTAAGTTTCTTTTATATCTATATATGATTGGGGGATTTTTTTCTGAGCGGGCGTAACTATTGGAAGCATATCTTGGCAGAGTATCCCTTGTTGTTAATTCCAGCCAGTATATATATATATATATATAGGCCTACCCAGGGACTTGTGTTGTCCTTAATTGCATTTATTATGAGTTGTTGTTGCATTGCTTTGATTGTTAGTAGAATGATGGGAACTTTAAGGCCTCCATTTTTATAGTACAAGTTTAGGGTGTTTCGATTGATTGTTTCACTTTAAGTTTCCCATATGAAATTGTAGATAATTTTATTTCTGTTTTTAGTGATTGTATTAGATGGAGGAACTATCCTAGCAACAAACCAAAGTTTGCTAAGTATATAGATGTTTAGGATACATATTTTATCTTTATATGACAGTGAGTGATTTTCCCATGTCTGGATGGTAGATTTGATTTTTTGAACATGGGGGAGCCAGTTTGTATCCATTTTATTAGTTCCAAACCAAATGCCTAGTAATTTAATAGCGTCTGTTTTAATAATTATATTTCCAGAATCAGAGTATTGGGGTGGTTTACCTACAGAGAGGATTTCAGTTTTATCATGGTTTAGCTGGGAGCCAGATATTAACCCAAAGGATTGTTCGAGAAAAGTGCTGTATGAAGATAGTCTTGATATTATGGCAGAACAGTCATCTGCTAGAGTGACCCACGGCCTACAATATTTGTCCTGATAAAAACAGACCCACTTATCTGCCTCTTCGGGTGTATTTTCTCGACTAAGCAAAATGTAGTATCGCGCACGTGACTTTGGAGGTCGCAACAAATATACGTCACAAATAGCTTTACAAGTGGATATTATACAAACATGTATTGGCATATAAAGCCAAGTAAAAATTAACTCGTTACGCGCTTCGACTTTCGTGTTTATTTAATTGAGAACGTGAATTAAAATTTCGATTTCAATTCTTGATTTAATTTTTGAGTTGGGGAATTTTATCTATTTCGGTACAGAGCTAGCTGTAATAGCTTCGTTTTATTTCTAACTTTCTTGTTTAAGAGACCGCGGCATTGTGAAAATTATATTAAACCGGTTACCATGAAACGACGTTAGCGGTAATTTTAAATATAACTTGAAAGAAAAATAACAACTCGACTTTTCGTTTCCACCCTGAGTAAAGGCCTTACAGATGGTTCGAACCAATCGAACACACCCCGATTCGTTAGGCAGAAATGACGTGGCGGTTTTGAACGTTTGGGCCGAGAATGTTTTAAAATACAGTTCTTCAATTTTTTTTAATTCAAGAACACTTTCACCGCCAAACCAGTTAATAAATACAGACCACAAAAGAAATGATTTCGTTCCGAATCCGATAAATCTGACCAGTTTTCTACTAATTTAGCGCAAATATTGCCTCTGTGTTGGGTAAATAAAGAATTGAATAGCTTTTCGGTGCTGGCTCTGTCTGACATGGTATTTTTAATTTCGAAAATAACGGATTTACTAAAATCTCCAGCAATTTCGTCGAGATCTGCCAGAATTTCTTTTAATGTTGTTAACGTAGTTTGCGCAGATTTATCAGCCATTTCACTAAGACCAAGAATAAGTGGCGTATGTGTCGAGTCAGCGGTTATTGCGTAGGTACCGAATTAAGAGCCAAATTTTGTAGTTTCGTCTGTATAAAAGGTGGTATTTTTCGCTGACTTCAAGGTTTACGAAACATGTTTTAAAGATACACCGACGCGCTCACACGATATTCTTTAAACTGTAGATTTTGACGGAGTTATAACCGCTGCTACGTTACCATTGGAAACGTTTAGATTTTTAAGTTCCATGACCAAATTATGGCATTCTGCTGTGTATCTTTCATTTTCGACATCATACAAAATTACTTCGTTCTTCTTAAGAGGTTTGGACTTGCAACCATTTTTTTTTACCTGCCAATTGTTTTTTATTTTCATTATTAGCCTTCATGCGTATCATTTCTTTTTTAGTCTTCCGAAGTCGATTTTTTAACTGGGCGATTATGCTTTTATGACACTTTGACAATCGACGTCTTTGTCGTCAATCTGATCTATTGGTCTCCAAACGTCACACAGTCGTCATGTAAAGCTGTTATGATAGACCGTTGCTCCGTAGTTGTCGGGAATTTTTTAACAATGCCTAGTATAAGCCTATTTGTGATTTTTGCCATGGGTAGTTTGGTTACAGTGCTCAAATCATAGGGGTACTTGTCCAATCCAATGCTGGATAGAAAATCATCGGTGGACGCCATCTTGCAGGGCTAAGTCTCAAATCTCGAAAAAAAATTAGGTCCGTCGATCAAGGCTTATAGCTACAAAATAATCAAATAAGATACTATGAGTATGAAAATAATTTTAATCAAGTCACCGGAAAGTGTCTGGAAAATGAGGACTACCAATAAAATTTCGTTTCGGTTATTTTCCGGTTGTAAATAATTCTGCGTATTTAGAGCTAGTAAATATTTATTTCCTAACTCATACAGCGTGGCACGTAAACCAAGGTTGTAACCACTAAATAAAAGTAAATCCCAAAAGACTGTAATATTATTTTTTTTCACCATGCCGCAATTGTAACTTATATGGCCAACCATATTAAGACTTTTCTTGGTGATTTTGGCGCAAAAAATCAATTGACCCAAAGCATTTCATTAGATATTAAAATTCCTGTATGTCTTATAGAGTGCCAGGCTTTGGGTTTGATAAATAAACTAATAACTGCCCCATGTGGCGCATATTAGAAAGCGGCATTAATGCTCTTGATATGGAACATATTTATCAAAAATTACATGATTTTTTTGAAACGGCAAACTTACATGACTTTGCAGAAGGTAAATCACGCCCGTTTGAATCTCTAATAAAAATTGAAAACGATTCGGTCCTTGATCACTTAACAAAATTAGATTTTGATTCTGATATTAATTCAACCCTCATCCATGTTTTGGAAATCCTCTTTGTCGAGTTTAAAAAGTACATTTCAAATATTTTACTTGAGTATCGAGATGACTTTAACCTTCATGTTCGGATTCTGCCATACCTCACAACAAATTGCCGGAAACCGTGTTCAGTCATCTCGATAGATTAACGAGGATCGCGCCCTCGTCTAAAACTTTTGGCAAGGAAGCATCCATTTTATATAAAATGAACAGATCTAGCAAATACCAACTTCATAAGCAGCTATACACAGCCAGTAAATCTAAGGAAACTGTTGACATCGTCCCGTTTTGATATGAATAAAAATATGGAAAGACCATGCGTTTCAAAATGCGGAGATAAACGGTGTGGAATGTGTAAAGACATAATGGAAGGATCAACATTCCCTATGTCAAACAACCGAGTGTTCGAAGTCAGACAAAACATGAACTGTAAAACCAAACATGTGGTTTACTTGTTAGCTTGCTCGGGATGTAAGGAATATTATATTGGCAAAAGCGACCAACAGCTGAATCTACGAATGAACCTACACAGGTCTCAAATACTACATCCGGAAAATAGAACAATTCCGCTTAGTAGTCATCTGGAAACCTGTGGAAAGGGAAAATTCAAAGTAGCACCGATATATAAATTAAATTTCATAAATGAACATCTTCTTGAAGCCAAAGAGAACAGACTAATAGAATTATACTCCCCGAAGCTTAATGGTCGAAGATGAACATTCATTTTTTTTTTTTAAATAATCATTCCCCTTTGACATACTAGAGTTATGTCCCTGTAATGACGTCGCGCTATTGTGTAACTAGCGACGCCATTAGCCCTGAAGAAGCCGAAAGGCCGAAAGATCTTGGCACTAATGTAAAAGTTATTTAAATATAGATTATTCCATCCAAATTTAGTATTTTTTGGTATATATATATATATATATATATATATAGAGGTTTTTATCCCTCCCTCTCTCTCTCTTTCTCTCTCTCGCTCCCTCTGTATAACATGACATTATAAACAGACAAGTGTCTGTGGGTATACAGAAATGAGAGAATTGTTCATTTTAATACATTTAGGCTAATCTTCAAACAATGTCAAATGTCGGTCGTTTCATATCCAGCTAAACGTTTATTTTAATTTCAACTGTAGCATAATAAACCGTTAATATTAAGATATTTGAAGGCATGGGTGTATTGCTGAAACAACTAAGAGTTTGTGCATGCGTACATAATATGTCAAATTCGAGCGTCTCGTGGAGTGTATTCCGTTACTTCGCAGCAAGGAAATAAACGATGTTTTCCGACTGCTATAAAATTATTTCGTTTTTCAGTGGCGCCCGTGGTGCCCGTTCCTTGTTTTAATTGCAGCCAAGGGACATAACTCTTATTCTCACTACCTTGACAATGGTAGCCGGGTAGATTTTGAACCAATTATAAAATATTTCCAAATGGTTATAATCCTTAACAATTGAATGTGATCAGACTCTCGCTGTTAATGAATGGAGCTTTTATGGTAAGTCTTATCATATTATGTTAAAATAAACCCCAAATATTGTCTGTAGGATGAAATTTCTTGTTACCGTGGGTCACCCTACATCTGCATGTTGAAATAGCTTAATCTCTGATAGGTGGTTAGGAATTTTGATGCCTTTTATGCGGATGTTTTTTATACACAAAGGGTATAGTATCATGGATAAGGGACATCCTTGACGTATCGATCGGTTGATTTTAATATTTTGGGAAAGGGATCCATTAACTTGGACTTTACTAATTAGATTTTTAAACAATAATGTAACCCAGTTTAGGATGTAATTTCGGAAATTCATATGTTTTAGTAGATTTATAATATATAGTTGTGTTCAATGCGATCAAAAGATAGTATATAGGCACTGGACCAATTTGTATTTATGTAATTAAGGATTGAATCTATTGAATATAGGTTATCAAAAATGCTTTTTTTTTGGAAAGTGATCCTCCAAAAGACAGTGAACAAATAGTAAGAGATATGCTCAGTAATCTCGAAATAGACTGTGCTCTCTGTATTGAACGTGTTCATCGAATCGGAACTAAGAAAACATCAGCCAGTAGGTAGTTTAAACAATATTTTATTTCATTAGTGAGTCAGATATATACAACATAATATATATGGATACAATAACAAGCATTGCTGCTTATGTAAAATCGCTTCCATAAATGATCATCATTGAAAAGTTAGACAACTGGATTTACATTTTTTACAGGGTGCAAAAGGTGAAGGTAACGATCCCTTAGAATGAATGAATAAAATGGGGTTTAACGTCCTACTGTTATGCACTTAACCTGAGCTAATTGAAGACGGGCATACGCCATACAGGGTGCTATGAGGGAAAGTTTGCCCGGGCAGCGGCGCTACGGCCTACTCTTATATCGAATTCCAACTGCCAGGGGATCTTTAACGTGCACTCCAATGTGTACACGGGGCCTCGGTGTTTCGTTCCATCCGAACGACTAGGCAGCTGTCCTTGTCAGGCCCTCCTTCTGTATCACTGACAAGGGGAAATCACGTCGAAAAAATCGAGATGAACTTTCTCGGCCAATGCAGGGATCGAACACTCGACCTCCAGGCTAGCGAACCAGCGCCTTATCCACTTAGCCACCGTGATCCCCGATCCCTTAGAAAGAACGTTCAATAGTACATACAAGTAGATTATAGCGGTAGATATACAATAAAATTAAGACAAGACCCTTAATCCTTGCCATGTCTAGCCTAAAAGATAAAGAACTCGTCATAAGTACTGCTCGAAAACAGTTTAAAAAACCCGAGTCGGAAATTAGTCATTTAGTGTGTCTTATGATTATACTAAGCGCATTGGAAATAATCGTAAAACACTAGTCCCGCATCTCATAAAAGCAAATACAGAGGGGAAAAAAGCTTTCCTTCGATATGATAAATTAATTATTGACAAAGATACCTATGGAATTGACCTGTCGACAAACGAACAAATGTACCCATACTCTACCGCAATAAGACTATAAAAACACAATCTCTATCTTCACTTGAAATAGCCAAAGCTTTTCGCGTTACATAGACAACGGTTAACTTAAATATAAATTAAGCAATTATGACATGGTTGGACTTTGTGAGACATGGTTGTAATTAGATAACCAGGATGTTCTTTTATACTTGCAAACACATCAATGTTTTTCCTCATATAGACAGAAAGGTAAACACGGAGGCCTGCTTGTGTATATATTCCTATCTACAAACGCCGGCCCAACTAAAATCTATGCCAGCTTTCCAGATACTATTATCATCAAACTGGACCATCAATTTTTGGGGTTCAAAATGGATGTTATTGTTATCTTTATATATATATATATATATATATATATCTCACCCGAAAGTTCTAAATACTACCACGGTAAAGACTCCTCAACACTTGAGCCATTAGAGGAAACCCTTGTCCTATGCCAGTCCGATTTCCCACAGCGTTCCATATTACTTGCTGGAGATTTCAATTACAGGACTGGACAACTAGATGACTCTACCCATGATGACTCTTTGAAATATATAAAAGACACCAATGACGTTTATGAGCAAGACACGTTCAGTGCACCTCGAAAAAACCTGGACAAACATGAAAAAAAATTGGGCGAGAATTAATCAGGTTGTGTAAGGTCGTTGGGATTCACATATTTGCTAGTGACCCTAAAGGTGACTTTACGTGTCTGGCTAATAATGACCATAGTGTAGTTGACTATATGGTGGACTCTACAGATCTTTTTCCACAAATAAGAGACTTTAAGGTTGGACAATTTGATGGCTCTGATCACTTTTCAATTCAGTCTGAAATAAAGGCTAACATCGATCATGTACAAACCCCCCCCCCCCCAACTGAATGTGATCCACAGATCCATGAGCGGCATGTGTTCAAATGGACCCCATTCCCTAAAAATGACTTTATAAATACTATCTCAGACGATTAATCCTGCAATATTCTTGGTGCTCTCGAAAACGCATTGACACTTGACGTTAATGTTTCAGTTGAACAGCTCAGGCATGTCCTTGATATAGCAGCTAAACCAATGTTCAAAGTATGTCGTTCATTAACCGACCGCTGTTACCAAGAGTCTTTAACATCACTACTATCCTGGTGTAATTTAAATAATATTATCCATGAGTATCAAGCTGGGTTCCGCCAAAAATACTCTACTGTCGATAATATATTCTTACAAGGTATTATAAGGAAATATCTATCGAGAAAAGAGGGAGAATATATCTGTATCAGATATTGGGTTAAACTTTTATGCATGTCAGATCATCGACTTCCCAAACAAACGTATGTAATGCTACATAACATGGATATGAATGGTAAAAAAAACATGGGCAAGCGATGTTAAAAATCTACTATTTAGGTATGGTTTTGGTACAGTATGGGTTTCCCAAACAATAGGAAATTGTGCTGAATTTATCTACCTATTCACGCAGAGAGTCCGTGAATGTTGTGCCCAAGAATGGTACTATTGAAAACTCAAGGCTTGTCTCTTATAGCCAATTTAAAAGTATTCTTGGTATAAAACCGCATTTGTTGTCAACTATGAATGAATGACCAGAAATTTAAGCGCGCGCTCATTAAATTTTGTTGTGGATCATACCGCGTTGTAAATGGCGTAAATTGCCAGATGAGTACAAAATATGTAGTCTATGTGATCTGCATGAGTGCGAAGATGAGTTTCACTTCCTATTAAGATGCTCGGTTTACGATAACCTTAGATCAAATTATATATACGTAGTTAATAAGTATGATACAATGTACCATTTTTTAAATTAATGTCAAATAATCAACAAACTGTCGTTATAAATATCTCAAAATTTATATATTTTGCAATTGAGATACGTAAAACACTATCAACTTCTGTATAAATCTTGCATACAGTTTGTCATTTACCACAAGAAAGTATTCATATTTATATTCACATTGTAGATATTATTCCTTTTTTTACTAACCACATTGTCATAGGTATATAAAAAAATAAAAACCAAGTACGAACAATCCAAACCATAAAACAGAAATCGACGTCCTTAAAACGTTATTGGCAAAAAAGTGTATTCAAGCAAAGTAGTGTAATCAGCAAATGGACTGCAGTGGGAAAAGGTGTCCGGAAGAGTAAGCTTACCCTGTCTGGCGCCACACCCGCGATAGCTGCATCCAAACTATTAGGCGAAATGTCGGTAAAATATCGTGATTGGCCAATGAACTGTCGGTATGCAAAATGCACGCGATGAAATGTTTTAACGATGTAGTAGACATTATCAGGAAGATAGTAATAGTATACGTGTCAATTAAATATATCTAGAATAATAGCCGAGCGAGACACGTTATATTTACCAATAAAATAAATATGACGGCCATAAAACTTGTAATAAGTTAAGTGCGCAAATGTCTCGATCTATTTCAAAATCAGAATAAAAGGTGAAAGTTCTCGCGTAACGAATTAGCTGAGACACAAACACTCCATAAGCTGGTGATATTGGAATGTTACTACTAATAAATGGAAAGTTAACAATCGGAAAGTCAAAGTCATCCCGTTTTAACACTCGGTTTATGGCAATTGTCAAAATCGAGACGCAGATCCGAGTAGGAAGCGTAATTGTCACTATCAGTGTTTTTTTTTAATTTCGAGATCATCAGGATATATGAATTCTACATAACCACTAAATTTAGGATTATTGAGGGCTGAAACGTCATCGATATATCGATAAGTGAAATAAAAAAAGGCTGACTGATCGTTTATGTGTTTTTACGAGCATCTGCATGTACTCGGCTTCGTACGAATAGAGAAACAGATCTGCAAGCAAAGGTGCACAGTTGGTGACAATAGGGATGTCAACCACTTGCTGATATATTTCCCCTCCAAATTCAACAAAGATATGTTCTACAATCAATGCTTATTTAGTCGGATAAGTAAGGAATATTACGTTGGATTTATTCGTTTCGGGTTTTATTAGTGGTGTAGGATGGATTGGCTTCCTTCGAGAGGACGTCTTTACTCAAACATCCTACTGTGTATTACAATTCGTTGGTTTTTATTTTAAATGTAATTCCTTTATTTAGCGCTTCTCTCGTGGGGACGTTTTTACCCTACTGTTTGGTCATTCCTATGTTTTCAATGAAGTCCCAGATACGCTGAGATGTCCAGTATCTGCCATCAGGTGATGGAGAAAGCGGAGATTTGAGACAGAGAGTTTTAAACCCTCTCTGTCACTTAGGTTGACTGACGTTCATTCTTTAATTGGTTACAGTTGATTAGCAGGTGTGGCGTGGTTGCAATTTGTCCACATCGGCATTTAATTACATTTATAGTTTTGAGCCTAGTGATTAGTTTGCATATTTTGATTAAAGGATGGTTGATATAAACCTTGTCGACAAGATTGCTATCTATTTGATGCTATCTATTTGATAGCTATGAGTGTTTTCTAATTTTAGACGTTTTTCCATGAATTTTTAATTTTATCTTAAGCTATACTTGTAAATTCCTGACTGCTATATTCTAAATGTTCTAATTCCTTTAGTGACATCCCCTCTTTGGCTAGTTTGTCGGCTTGTTCGTTGCCGAGAATATTGATGGGGGAGGGGATCCACGCAAGGACTACCTCTCTCCGTTATTCTTAATTATTTGATTAATATCTCTAATTTGACTAATTATTTCCGGCCTACTTTTTGGAGAATATGATTCTATGGATTTAAAGCTACTCAGGGAGTCAGTCAGGATTACGGCTTGTTGGTGTATTTGCATGGCTAACCATTCTATTTCAGTTTTAATGGCCATCAGTGTTCAGGTATCCGTTTCCTGATGTGTAGCTTTGCTTTGGGTATGTGTATGCCGTACCCCGTTGATCCCTGTGTAATATTTTTGGATCCATCAGTGTAGATTTTGAGATGATCTGCCTATTTGATGTCTATTAGTTCCAGTGTTAGTGCTCTAGCTTATATGGGATTATCATGCTTGTTTATTATGTGTTAGTGATTGGATCGCTTAGTTGCCATGGTGGTGCGACGAGATAAGGTTTTTGTTTCTTTGATTGCTCCTTTCTATCTATCTGTTTAATGTTTAACGTCTGCTTGCACTTAAGTGATATCGCAGACAAAAAAGCAATTGTTCCTTTCATACTGTGTTTGTTTAAGATGTCGTTTGTCATCTGCACGAATGTCCTGGGACGGTTTTTTTTCCTAGAGCCTATATATACTTGCGTCCAATACATTTATATAGTAAAGTTTTCAGGCATTGAAAATACGCCCACACGCTTTACACTGGAAGTGATCGGGGCCTGCCTGTGTGTCCGTCCGCCCAAGCGACTGCCATGTTAGTTCAAGAAATTGAAACATGTATGACGGTTGTTTCGGGTGTGTTTTTTTTTTAATTTAATTATTTCTATAGTTTAATAATCGGAGTTCAGCTTTAAGAGTACTAGAATGTATTCGAGGTACGCTAATAATCTATGGATTAAAAAAAGAACAAAACAAATACATATCAGTTAACCGTCCAAGTAACTTTTACGCGCACGCTCTATACACGGGTGGCCTCAGATTTTAGACACACCCAAAATGGACAGCAGTCCTTGACAGGCCCTCTGTCACGTACCACTCAGCTAACGGGACACGCCCATGCGGTTTCAATGTGTTTTCGACGTGTACGCGCGGCTCTCGGACTATACAGGTACCATTGTGTCTTTTTTTTTGTAGACCGTTTGATACATACGGGGCTTCGTAGCCACCGACAAGAGTATTACACGCGTGATAGACCCATCAGGAATGTGTGCCATGACAAAACGATAATACAATATTATCAAGAGACCATCTTCAAAAGGTTCCCAACTCTCAAACTTGATACAATGGTCGTGATAGTTGTTGTTAATTGATTAACTGAAGAACAGATAAGTATATATATTATGTATCGAAAAAATTATCACTGAAACTTAACGCTATGTTATCGACATCTTATTCTAGACCTTTGTCTTTCTTTTGACATGCCAAACAACCAGTTTAAAATAAAAACCAACCCCGCCCCTCTACATTCGACATACCTCAGCGATTATAGTACTTTGATTTGATATCGACAGGGATAAAACACCTTTCAAACTGTATGGAGGGATTGGATGTGTTTGAGTTTGTAAGTGGTGTTTGATTGGACGTGAGTCATTATTCGTCAAAATGGAGTTACTTTTGTGAGGATAAATTTGCCTTCGTCGTTCTTAAAACTGCAGATATTTTAATATTCAAGTGTGATATTTTAGAGGATTATTTGCTCGATAGAGAGGTTTCGCACCAGTACGTATACAGTTAGTGGGACGGATACGTCATCAATTTGTGTGTTCTTGTGAAATCACAACAACTATCCTTATCCATAATGCATACTTAAGGACGGTTAGGCAGGTCACTGCGCGTGGTAAAACTTATTTGTTATCTTAGTGGAACGGATATGTCATCAGTCTGTGTGTTCTTGTGACGTCATAGCAAGTTTTCCTATCTGCTATTCGTACAGAAGGACGGCTAGTCAGCTTACGACTCGTGGTATAAAATCGAGTATATAATCTTCATTTTTTTCATAATTTTGGATATAAACAAACTATTTCATGAATGACAAATCTTTGATAATACTATGTTGTCCTAATAATTAATGATTATTTGTGTTTTGAACATCAAAAACCTGCCTAAAAGGCGCTTTGAAAAGACACCTATACTAGGACAAAAATTCTGTATGTTTCTTGGATTATTTATATATATATAAATTGTAACCATGACGTCATAATATGTATCTATTATTTATTGATTAGTGGTAATATTTAAAGTCTGACGAGCAACGTAAGTTGTGAAAGAGCTAACTGAAAATATGTAGTTTTCTTTTGCCATTTTTTAATTTTCTCTCTCTCTCTATATATATATATATATGAAAAATTAAAGATAACTACTCTTAGGTATTAAATACACAAAAATATAAAAGTTTTCGAAAAAAGAACTACATTATTTGTCGATTATTAGCACTTTCGCTTATTTTATTAAGCTCTTCAGATAATCTACATTTTGTTAATACAACTATGACGTCATAGCGCCATAGTTACACAGTAGTACAAAAAAGGGACATAAATAAAATATCAAATCAGACAACAAAACTCGGCCTATATGCAATGAAACTACACTATAATTTTGCATTTAAAGCTGGCCGATATTTGTCAATAAAATATGCCTCTTTGGCTTCTAACAAATCATTATTATTGTTATTTAGCTTGTACGTAGGAAAAACACTAAATTTGCAACCACCACAAACATCTATATGTCCACTAAGTGGGATCATCCTATATTGTGGATTGAGTATATAGTGCCGATGCAGGTCATTCTTGTCTTTAGCATACTGATTGCTTTCCCAATGTACCGTCTATTACAGCCAGAACAGACAATCACATATATGACATAACTGGATTAACAGTTCATGGGTTGTTTAATATGAAAAAGTTTATTATTGGTGATTTGGATTGAGGAGCCCGTAATTATTATTTTACATGTCTTACAATTTATTTCTCCACACTCACTTACCACCGGTGTATCTGGACTACATTCAAATTTAGAAGATATTAATAATTTAGCTAGATTTCGTGGCTGTTTAAGGCTGTTAATAATCTTAGTTTTAGACAAAATTTTGGACATAACTTCACTATTCTTAAGGATGTGCAAATTATTGTTTATCAAAGACTTCCCAGGTTTACATTGCATGAGTTGTCCCTTGTAGGAATAGAGATTACGTGATAAAAATAAATCTCATCATGACTTCCACTGGCTGTTTTCTTTTCTTCCTTGCCACCTCGTCTCCCGGTTGTCTTGTACTGGCAACTCGATGTAATACATGATGTCAGAAGTGGTTTGTCCTTTCCAAAGGAGAGGTTTGAACCCCCTGGCCCTCTCTCATTTGACGGTAATGTTGCCAAAAATTGGCGAATTCTTGAAACAAGAATTTGTCATCTATCTCACGGCCTCGGAAAAGGATAGAAAAGCGAACAATGTCAAAACTTCGATATTACTAAACTACATTGGTAAACAAGGTAGAGAGAAGTATAATAATTTTGTTTGGGAAGATCCTGAGGATAATATGAACCTAGAACCGGTTTTACAGAAGTTCGATGCTTGTGCTCAACCCAGGAAAAATCTCACTGTTCTCAGAAATAGATTTCTAACCTATCGTCAGTCTGTTGATGAAAGTTTCGACGATTTACTACAGAATTGAGAAAAAGGGCTGCTCAGTGTAAACTGAGAGATCTCCGTGATGAACTGGTCAAAGACATAATAGTTTGTGGAATATCAAATAATCGTCTTAAGGAGAGAATGCTTCGAGATCCTGAGCTTAATTTAGAAAAGGCTATCGTATTGGGTCATGCTGCCGACGAAACCAAACGTTATGCTCTTGAATTGCAGAAATCTAACGATTCTCATCCTCAACTGCAGAAGGCAGAAAAATCGCTTGATTTTGTACGGAGGACTGGTGGAGCAAAGACATTTTCAAGTAAAAATCATACACGAAATACTCAACAACACAACAACTCTTCTAATACTCAACCACAGTATAAATCTCAAAACTTTTTTACTAATTGTCTCGAAAAGGTGCATTATTGTCCCAACCCTAATATTACATATGTCATGAATACGCCCAGGAAAATAATGCATGTCTATTTTTAATCCGTCAAAATAAACCATAACTCAGACCAGAGGGAGGAGGGGGCATTGTCACCCGAGTGGGGGCAAAATTTGAGTTAACTTTTCTAGAGGCATTTTTCGTCAGGAATCCGAATCTGGTAGGTAATACTAATAAGCCAGGTGAGGGGGCGTTTCCGAGATAATCGAGGTCAAAGGTCACGGAAGCCCAAATAACGAAAGAGACGTAAACAATTCAAAATCTGTTCAAAATAGGGCCGAAAATCATTGATAACAGCAATGAGACAATTATAATACAGTAATATAATAATAACATTATATCTGGAATTTCGTACTAAGACCCGTATTGTGGCATTGAATACCCCCCCCCTCCCCCCGTTCATTATCTTAGTAATAGAGTTTAATACCCCACAACTTTGATCGCTATGCTATTTAAGGTAAGTAAATATGAATGTGCCATAATATTACTTACATATTTGAAGAGGGTAATAAACAAGCTTTTCTGTGATATGTAACATTATTTTGGCATTGAATACCCCTCCCCCTTCATTATCATAGTAATGGAGCTTAATACCACCAAATTTTGATCGCTTTTTAAGGTAAGTAAATATGAATGTACCATAAAATTATTTACATATTTAAAGAGAAAAATCAACAAGCTTTGCGCTGATATGTGACATTATATCTGGAATGTCGTACTAAGAACCGTATGTTGGCATTGAATACCCCTCCCCCTTCATTATCATAGTGATGGAGCTTAATACCACCAAATTTAATACCATCGCTTTTTAATGTAAGTAAAAATGAATGTACCATACAATTATTTACATATTTGAAGAGAAAAATCAACAAGCTTTTCGCTGATATGTAACATTATATCTGGAATTTCGTACTTAGACCCGTATTTTGGCATTGAATACCCCCCCCCCTTCATTATCATAGTAATAAAGCTTAATACCACCAAACTTTCATTGCTTTTAAAGGTATATAAATCTGAATGTGCCAGAAAATTATTTTCATATTGGAAGAGAACATCAACAAGCTTTTCGCTGATATGTAACATTGTATCTGGAATTTCGTACTTAGACCCGTATTTTGGCATTGAATACCCCCCCCCCTTCATTATCATAGTAATAGAGCTTAATACCACCAAACATTGATTGATTTTTAAGGTAAGTAAATATGAATGTACCATAATCTTATTTACATATTTGAAGAGTGTAATAAACAAGCTTTTCAGTGATATGTAAAATTATATCTGGAATTTCGTACTAAGACCCGTATTTTGGCATTCATTACCCCCCCCCCCTCATTATCATAGTAATAGAGCTTAATACCACCAAACATTGATTGCTTTTTAAGTTAAGTAAATATGAATGTACCATAAAATTATTTACATATTTAAAGAGAAAAATCAACAAGCTTTTTGCTGATATGTAACATTATATCTGGAATTTCGTACTAAGAACTGTATTTTGGCATTGAATACCCCCCCCCCTTCATTATCATAGTAATAGAGTTTAATACCACACAACTTTGATTGCTTTTTAAGGTAAGTAAATCTCAATGTGCCAGAAAATTATTTACATATTTGAAGAGAGCAAACAACAAGCTTTTCAGTGATGTGTAATATTATATCTGGAATTTCGTACTAAGACCCGTATTTTGGCATTGAATACGCCCCCCCCCTCATTATCATAGTAATAGAGTTTAATACCCCACAACTTTGATCGCTATTTAAGGTAAGTAAATATGAATGTGCCATAATATTATTTACATATTTCAAGAGGGTAATAAACAAGCTTTTCTGTGATTTGTAACATTGTATCTGAAATTTCGTACCAAGTACTGTATTTTGGCATTGAATACCCCTCCCCTTTCATTATCATAGTAATTGAGTTCAGTACCAACCAAACTTGACCGTTTTGTAAGGTACCGGTAAGTAAATTTAAATGTGCCAGAAAATTATTTACATATTTGAAGAGAGCAAACAACAAGCTTTTCGGTGATATGTAACATTATATCTGGAATTTCGTATTAAGACCCCTATTTTGGCATTGAATACCCCCCCCCCTTCATTATCATAGTAATAGAGATTAATACCACAGGTATGCAGGTGTCATCGCTGCTTATTGTTATTATAATATATTACTGTATTATAATTGTCTCATTGCTGTTATCAATGATTTCCGGCCCTATTCTGAACAGATTTTGAATTATATACGTTTCTTTCGTTAATTTGGCCTACCGTCACCCTTGACCTCGATTATCTCGGAAACGCCCCCTCACCTGGCTTATTACCTACCAGATTCGGATTCCTGACGAAAAATGCCTCTAGAAAAGTTAACTCAGAATTTGCCCTCACTCGGGTGACAATGCCCCCCCTCCCCCTCTGGTCTAATACATCTGAATTCCAGTTTTAAATTGAGGTCTCTGACTGGTTTATTTTGACGGATTAAAAATAGACATGCATTATTTTCCTGGGCGTATTCATGACATATGTAATATTAGGGTTGGGACAATAATGCACTTTTTCGTATACCACTGTTCTGCAGGAGTGTTTCGTAGGCCAAATTGACTCAAAAATACAAAAATTAAAGAATTTTTGGTGTCCCACAAATTTTTCGGTCGGAATGGGGCATATTTTCAAAATGGACGCAAAAATGTGCAAAAATCGTATTTTTAAGCGAATATTTCTAATTAATGCAATTTGTTTTCATAAGTATAGATCATTAATGGGACTTTCAACGATTTTTTCGGTCGGAATGGGACACAATTTCAAAATGGCCGCCAAAAAAGTGCCCAATTCCGACCGAAAAAATTGTCGGACACCGAAAATTCTTCAATTTTCGTATTTGTCATACAATTTGGCCCCAGAAACACCCCTGCATAATTTTTATTGGATATTGTCCCAACCCTAGTAATATGCACACTGAACATTTAAACTTGAATACAAGTGCAATTATTGCAATATATATATTCCGTTACATCGTCTAGTCGAAGTTTAAATCAAACACCTCGACATAACACCGTTACAATTTATTAAATACCGAAGAGAGTACTTACACCCCCCCCTCCCTTACTTCACGAGTACAAAAACTATAAATCATTATACGTATTTTCGGTATAATTTTCTCCGAGGATATATATATGTGTCACTAGGTGTTTTATCTCACCGATCTCACCGATGAGGTGTTTTTTTATAGTTTGATCGAAAACAACACTATATACTTTGATCGAATTAAAGAAATATTATATACTTCTGGGCATCTTGCAGGGTTCCTCATGAACTGCGGATGTTTTATTATTTCAGTCTGAACGGAAATTTTTGCATCTAGACACATATAATATATCATATACCAGGCCCGTATCTAGCCCAAAAATGTTAGGGGGCAAGGGCTGATGGGGGCGCCGATGGGGCTTCTGGGGGCGCCGGTGTACCTACAGTTGACGGAGAAGGGTCTGATGGTTTGCACCTGAGGAACTATGAAAATGTCAGAAATTTTAGTTTGCGATATTGGCGTATTATGAACATTATAACTGGTGGGATTCGCTAATAATTCGAGTGGCAGACCATAAACAGCCCCTGCTGCTAAGCAATACGAAGCGACTTTAAGTCTATAAACACAAGATACAATGAGTTGTTTCCCCATGATCATGCGGGGGGGGGGGGGGGCGCTGTATAACGTGCGCATATAACACACGCCCTCCAAGGGGCGTCCAATCATGCGGTATTGGGCGCTCCATTGATCAAGTCGTGAGCGCCCAACCATTCTCGCTCGACATTATTTATTATGTGCGAACCGACAAACATACATTGTCATTATAATGCGCCTCGCCAATCATGTCATTGTTGGCGACCCTCCGGGATAAGTGACACCACAGCTCACACAGTTTTGGACGCCCCCTCAAGTTAGGTGTTAATCGTGTGATTCATTATGAGGCGCCTCACCATATGGGTGGTGGGGCGCCTCATATTCAACGACATGAATAGAAGTGACATTGTTTAGGGGTCCCATCAATCTAGTAGTAGGCGCCTAACCAAAGTCACTCGGCTTTAAAGAGCGCCCATACTGAACAAGGACTCGTTAGTCGCTGGCTCCGTATTGCGTCCAATAGAAAGGGCGCCCATTACATTTTTCTCGCAATAGATAAAGGCATTATGCATTATGTGCGGCCAAACAATCATATATTGTCATAATAAGTCGCCCCACCAATCATGTCATTATGTGAGGTCCTCTGGGATAAAGTGCACATAGATCACACTGTTTTTGACGCCCCATCACGTTGTAATGTTCATCGTGTGACTCATTTTGAGGCGCCCCACCATTTGAGGGGCGCCTCATATATAACGACATGATTAATGACGCTCCCATAAAACGAAGTGACATTGGTTGGGCGCCCTGTCACTCGGCTTTATGGGGCGCCCATACTGATATGGGCATGTAAATCGATGGCCTCGTATTGTGTTTAATGGAAAGGGCGCCTTCGGCGCCCATTAGGGGCGCCCGCTTTTTCGAGGTTGGGCGCCGATTTTTCCATGGGGGGGGGGGGCAGCTCCCCCCCCCTTGCCCCCCCCCCCCGCTAAATACGGGCCTGTATACATGTAGTTATATTTTTTGTCCAGTCGCATATTCTATATTCTCTGCGTTATTGAATGAATGTTCATCGTATCTATGTGCAGATTGTTAAGATTTTATTTCATGAACGTATGCATTCTGATGCCTGTTTGTTGTTTTGTTCTCTTACATGGTTATTACACCGGGGAAGCGTTATGTTCCATGTTATGTATATTTCAGGCTGATAATTATTTCTAACATTGCAAAATTTCTCATTAAGAAATTATATCATTTTATCCACATCTGTAGCATCTGCTACGTTTCGAATATGATTTTAGTATTTCTATGTGATCTATGTCTTTTTGTCCATATCTAGAGGTCAGTATTAGCGTTCTGTACAGTTATCACCGTCTTTGCAAGTTATCACCGTCTTTGCAAGAAGATATCTGATGAGAATAAATTCTCAAAAAATACTTTATGATTTCTATATATCTTTGTGATATTTTGATATTTAGTGATGCACATTCGGTGCCATTCAAAAGGTTATTGATAAATCTGCTTTGTACTCTCAAAAAATATTTTTTAATGGAAAATCGGATGAAATTTAGTATTTATATATTTTTCACGGGGACGATTTAAAAAAAAACCATCAAACTGAATATTACTCGAAACTAAACGCTGTATTAAAAAGGGTGAGGAATCAGACTTATAAATATATATTAACTTAGTAAAACTTAAAATAAAAGCATTATTGATCCCAAACAACATTGATAACTCGTTACATAAAATATCGCACCCCTCTTAACTTACCTATTGCAAACCATACATAAGCAATCAAAAACAGTTACGTTCTCTTTCACATAACATACTAACATCATTTGTGGATGATTATTGGTTTAAACAATATCGTTAAATTAATATCAAAATATATCATAACATGTTTTTAAGATATGATAGCTTTACATACGGCTATATTATTTACTAGTGATATTTCAACGGCACGCTCTAATCACCATTTTCGAGAAAAGTAAATGTAAGAGTTTTATTTTATATTTATAAAAACAGTGAAGTATTATATTCATATTGTAATGAACAATTATGAAAAAAAGATATTATTTGCGGTGTTGTTAAAAACTGCGGTGGTGTTGGTGTGTGTGTTCATATGAGAGGTAGTGTGTTCGGTTGAATTTCATCATTCATCAAGTTGAATGAACTGTCAAGCACGCGACCCAGCCTTAAAGCAATAATTGTCATTCAAATCAGCCTACAAAATATAACTGTAATTTGCCCCCCTTGCCCCCCCCCCCCCCCGCTAAATACGGGCCTGTATACATGTAGTTATATTTTTTGTCCAGTCGCATATTCTATATTCTCTGCGTTTTTGAATGAATGTTCATCGTATCTATGTGCAGATTGTTAAGATTTTATTTCATGAACGTATGCATTCTGATGCCTGTTTGTTGTTTTGTTCTCTTACATGGTTATTACACCGGGGAAGCGTTATGTTCCATGTAATGTATATTTCAGGCTGATAATTATTTTTAACATTGCAAAATTTCTCATTAAGAAATTATATCATTTTATCCACATCTGTAGCATCTGCTACGTTTCGAATATGATTTTAGTATTTCTATGTGATCTTTGTCTTTTTGTCCATATCTAGAGGTCAGTATTAGCGTTCTGTACAGTTATCACCGTCTTTGCAAGAAGATATCTGATGAGAATAAATTCTCAAAAAATACTTTATGATTTCTATATATCTTTGTGATATTTTGATATTTAGTGATGCACATTCGGTGCCATTCAAAAGGTTATTGATAAATCTGCTTTTTACTGTCAAAAAAATATTTCTTAATGGAAAATCGGATGAAATTTAGTATTTATATATTTTTCACGGGGACGATTTAAAAAAAAACCCCATCAAACTGAATATTACTCGAAACTAAACGCTGTATTAAAAAGGGTGAGGAATCAGACTTATAAATATATATTAACTTAGTAAAACTTAAAATAAAAGCATTATTGATCCCAAACAACATTGATAACTCGTTACATAAAATATCGCACCCCTCTTAACTTACCTATTGCAAACCATACATAAGCAATCATAAACAGTTACGTTCTCTTTCACATAACATACTAACATCATTTGTGGATGATTATTGGTTTAAACAATATCGTAAAATTAATATCAAAATATATCATAACATGTTTTTAAGATATGATAGCTTTACATACGGCTATATTATTTACTAGTGATATTTCAACGGCACGCTCTAATCACCATTTTCGAGAAAAGTAAATGTAAGAGTTTTATTTTATATTTATAAAAACAGTGAAGTATTATATTCATATTGTAATAAACAATTATTTAAAAAAGATATTATTTGCGGTGTTGTTAAAAACTGCGGTGGTGTTGGTGTGTGTGTTCATATGAATGGTAGTGTGTTCGGTTGAATTTCATCATTCATCAAGTTGAATGAACTGTCAAGCACGCGACCCAGCCTTAAAGCAATAATTGTCATTCAAATCAGCCTACAAAATATAACTGTAATTTGAACACTTCAACATTTTTTAAGCCGTGCGATTTTTTTTATAATGGCTATTATATGTCGTGTATTTAAATTTAATAGTTATTGTCACTGTTAGTTCATTACCTTGCTTTGTACGATGTTTTGAAAGTTTCAAACACATTTGAACAGAGAACGTTAATGATTTAACTAGTATTTTACTATACAGTTGCTCGTTAAAACAAACAAACGATCAGTCAGACTTTTTAATTTCACTTATCGATATATTGATGATGTTTTAGCGCTTAATAATCCTAAATTTAGTGATTATGTAAACTTCATATATCCTGATGAGCTCGAAATTAAAAATACCACTGACGGTGACAATAACGCTTCCTACTTGGATCTGCGTCTCGAATATGACAATTGCCATAAACTGAGTGTTAAATTGTACGATAAACGGGATGACTTTGACTTTCCGATTGTTAACTTTCCATTTATTAGTAGTAACATTCCAATTTCACCAGCTTATGGAGTGTTTGTGTCTCAACTAATTCGTTACACGAGAGCTTGTTCCTTTTATTCTGATTTTTTAAGTAGATCGAGGCATTTGTCATCTAAGCTTCAACTACAAGGATACTTGCGCACTAAACTTATTAAAACCTTTAAAAAGTTATATGGCCGTCATATTTATTTGATTGGTAAATATAACGTGTCTCTCTTATTATTCTAGATATTTTTAATTGACACGTATACCGTTACTATCACCCTGATAATGTCTACTACACCGTTAAGACAGTAATCAGGTGCATTTTGCATACTATAGTTCATTGGCCAATCACGCTATTTGACCGACATTTCGTCTAATAGATTGGATGCAGCTATGGCGGGTGTGGCGCCCAGGCAGGGTAAGCTTACTCTTCCGGACACCTGTTACCACTGCTTGTCGTGTATTTTGTACACGGGGAGCAGTCTACTTGCTGATTACACTATTTTGCTTGAATACACTATTTTGCCTATAGAACCTAACAGAAGAAACATTTCCAGTTACATGTGACACCCAAACACAATGCAGGTGCTGCTTAGGATCATCATGGGGGTCCAACCCAAGTTTTGCACGACTCTGACTTTGAATGTTACAGTCATTGTGGCATTGAGTTCCAGGGTGGAAACATCAGTTTAATTGTTATAGTGACCAGAAAACAAATTTTGATATGCGTCGGCTTACCCAAAATGAACGGTTACGTGCCCCTGGCATGCTACAGATCGGCACAACACAGGCGGTTGAGGCGCGGACGATGAATGTCATAGGCAGGCTATGGTCCAGATACCGTGATACACAATCTGTACAGGACAGACCACGCTCAGGTCGACCAAGGGCGACAACTCAAGCCCAGGATCGATTTATCCGTACCTTGGCCTTGAGAAATCATGTCATCACAGCTAATCAGGTCAGCGCTCGTCTTCAAACAGACACTGGTTTGAAAGTGAGTGGCCAGACCATTGGGAATCGACTCCATAGGGGTCACCTTCGCGCCCGATTTCCTCGCGTGATCCGTTGTTTGAGAGATCATCACATTCAGGCAAGACGTCGTTGGTGTAGGGTCGTCAACACTGGGATAATCGACGCTGAAGCAATGTGATATTTTGGACAGACGTAGGAGGGTGTGGCGTCGTCGAACGAGCGCTTCCAAGACGTTAACTTCATCAGACAATATCGATTTGGGGGTGTTCTGTTATGGTGTAGGGGGGCATCACTGTTGCTGGAAGAACAGCTTTACATGTTGTTGCAGGGCGTGTTACAGGCCAGTACTACCGGGACAACATCTTGGCAGTTCATGTTGTGCCGTTCGCACAACGTCATGGCCGTCGTTTTATCTTCCAGGATGACAACGCAAGATGTCACAGGGCCAGGATCGTTACAGGTTACCTCCAACAACAGAACATCACCACATTACCTTGGCCAGCACTGAGTCCCGACCTCTCCCCACCGAACATGTCTGGGACATGCTTAGACTGAGGTTACGTCAACATCAACAACGTCCTGCCAATGTCCAAGAACTTGCTGCAGCGTTGCAACACGAATGGGACAATCTGGACCAAAATGACTTTAGTCGTTTCATTGGGAGTATGCCATGTCGAATCAATGCTTGTTTGGCAAACAGAAAAGGATTTACCCGTACCTGACTTTGTTGTGATGCTGTGGTAACTTTGCTGTTTGATCCCGGGTATCATGTTACCCTTATAATGGTCAGCCTGTGCCTTACTTAGTCTAACGATCATTTGGAATAAATCGATGAATGTGAACTTCATTTCATTTTGTCATTTGTTTCTTCGTCAGTTTCATTAGGTGACTTTAATAACACTTAAAAATCAAATATCCCCTACTTTTTTTGAATAGTATAGTTTGTAAATAAAATATTCGGCCATTTCTAAATAGTTTGAAATCTATCATCGGTAAAATTTGGACAGTGTAACAAATATTGACCCGGCTCGTCTAAATATATTGACAAGAATATCAGGTAGTTTATGTTACTTTTATTGTAACGCAGTTTATAATGGCTAATATTTTCCGATAAAAAAAACTTTATAAAATATCACCATTAGTTAAAAGATTTGTAAAGTAGGAGACGATTATACATGTTCGGGTAAATTATCCCAGCCACTTTTTTTTTTAAACTGGTTGTTTTGCATGTCAAAAGAAAGACAAAAGTCTAGAGTAAGGTGTCGATAATATAGCGTTATGTTTCAGTGATAATTATTTCGATACGTACGTATCTGTTGAAATAGACAAAATGTGCTTCAGTTAATCAACTATTACAAGCTATCACGACCATTGTATCACAGGCTTCGAAAGTTTAGAACCTTTTGAAGATGGTCTCTTAATAATTGCATTATCGTTTTGTCATGGCACACATACACGATGGTTCGATTACGCGTGCAATACTCTTTCGATGGCTACGAAGCCCCGTATTTATCAAACGGTCCACAATAAAAGAAACATGATGTCTGTATTGTCCGAGAGACTAGAGCCGTGCGTACACGTAGAAAACACGTTAGAGACTTTTGGCAAGCGTAAATTCCTGGTCCGTATCGCGTATCCGTATCGATTTTGCTTGTGACGTTATCGGTGAGTGTATTTCTCATACGCGATAAGGCACACGGATACGACAACACGTATCGAATAGCTTTCATACGGAGAAGGTTCGTATAACATCGTCATCCTTTTACTGTCTTTTTTTCTATTTTTAGACGCTAAAATGTTATGTGTTTATGAATCTACAGATTGTCTATCCCAGGACACGGAGGTTTATATTTGATGTGATTTAAACCATGATAAAAACTTGAATTTAGTCATTATTTTTTATGAGTTTTCTCTAAATGTTCGTATTTTTTCTGTATGTCTGCATGATGGTTCATTTACGTACTAATTTAGAAAGGTTAGAACCCTGCAAATCTGCAAATGCTGTGAATATATGGTAAAGAGGTAAACATTTTACGAAATAATACTTTTGTGAAACCGAAAAATTTCTGTCGAGTTCAAGTCGAAGATTTTAAAAAAGATTCGACATTAAATTTTATGTAATAGCTCAGCCACTTTCGATCGATTTTAGTCCCACCAGTAATTTGTAGGCTATAGAGACTTGACTAGAACTGATGGTGATCTTTTGGTAGATGACTGACATCATGCTGTAAAAGTACTAAGCTCAGCGCAGCGACCATACGTGGCGCGACAACCTGCCAAAATTCTAAAATAAAAATTGATGTATAGTACCACGTGACGATACGGATACGTGATACGGATTGGAAAAGTCCACTTGCAAAACGAAAGGGCGTGTCCCGTGAGTGGTTAAGATCCCTCTATAGTTTGAGAAAGTCCCGATATCTAACGAGGTTTCCTTCTGGTACGTAGTACGTGACGGAGGGTCTGTCAAGGACAGATGTCTATTTTGGGTGTGTCGAAAATCCGAGCCCACCTGTGTATAGAGCGTGTGCGTGGAGGTTACCTCGAAGGTTAGAATTCATTGTAAGCGTAAGCCATAGTACCGCTTTACTTCTATAGCCCTCCGATGTACGGCCTATGCCCCGTCCTAATTTACCCCCAAATATAGATAAATAACAGTAGGACGCTTAATCCCATTTCATTTGAAAAACATAATATCATGTCGTTTGTAATTCGGGGGTCGTCACTTTACCTCGATCATCACCGTAAATCGGTTTGACGTATCATTAATGTAGTACGGTTCAATTCGCTGACGACGACGGGGTCCCCGCCCCCGTCCAGGTACAATATGTAACCGAGTAGTAGGATCGAAAGGATTGCCAACTCAAACTACAGGTTGTAGACGTTTATTATACCAAGAAGATCACAAAAACAACTTTGAGAGAAATGCGTGCTCGCATGTATGTGATAAATGAAAAAGATAATGAAACCAAAAGCACTGCTCGCATATACAACAAACATAAATGATCATGACAAAATAATAATAGAATGAAAAAAAAAATGTCTTAAACGTTTAGCTCCTGTTGCAACAATGTACCAATTTCACGCAGCGTTGTCGCAACTAAACTATTCCTTAACTTCAATAAAGTATCAGCATAGTTAATCGAAGTGGGCTGAGCAGAAACTGTTTGAATATTCGCAGAAGATTTAGGAAGTTTGTGAATATTATCATGCTGTCCTTTGTTTGTTCGACTGGATCGTCGAATACCATCGAGCAAATTATTGTCGCCTACAGTAGAACTGGTAGTGTCGATCTCTACTACGTCATCATGTGGACTTGCTAATGAAGCAATGCTGTCATCAGCTCCATATAAGATAGTCGATTCTTCTGTATCATTATTCTGTGGAAGATATGCAAGGTTGCTACCTGGATCTAGAGCTATGCTGTCATCAGCTCTATACGAAGTAGTCGCATCATCAGACTCCTCAGCTAAATCAATTGATCCGATGCCATCACCAGAATCATAATTACCTGTGGTAATCGGACATAGTCTCAACTCAGAGTGGTGAAGCGTTTTAGTGACCTCTGGGTCATCAACGAGTTGTACCACATAGACGTGATTATCATCAGATATCCGTTGGTTTACACGATATACCAAGGATGACCAATGGTCATAAATCTTGGATCGACCAACTATACCACGCGCACGAGTATAAACAAGTTGACCTACATTCAGAGGTGCGTCCTCCGCTTTTCTGTCTCTCTCATTCCGTTGAACAGCGGACTCGGTTAGGTTTTTGTATGCCGTTTCATAAGCACTTGTTAACCGCTTTTGATGTTCAATTACCCAATTTTCAGATAAATCGGACTCTGATCCTAATAGCAAATCAATAGGGAGTACTGGGTTCCTCCCAAATAATAGAAAATAGGGTGTGAACCCAGAAGATGAATGCATCGAAGTATTATAAGCAAATGTTAGCTCTTGATAACCTTCGACTCAAAATTACGACCTTGGTCAGAATGTATCCTACGCGGTACACCATAACGCACGAACCACTCTTTGACCAATATTTTCGCAGTTGTCGAGGCTTTCTGGTCTTTTGTGGCAATCGCCACGGTAAATTTCGAGAAAACATCTTTAATAACAAGTACATTCTCCATTCCGTTAGAAGCTCGTTCCAACAACGTGAAATCAATTGCAATGATTTCTAATTTAGCTTTAGCTAACAAATTCTTCATGGAAGGGTGTGGTTTTGGTATACACGGCTTGGATACTACACATCTAATGCATGTCTTACATTTAGAATCCACATCATGCCACATTCCAGGCCAATAACAGCGGGACCTTACCAGATCGAATGTTCTTTCAATTCCCTGATGACCGGCCTTGTCATGAAGGTCCTCCAAAACCTTGTCCTTGAGGGAACTGGGTAGAACAAGCTGATGGACTTCACCACTGACACTATCAGAGATCCGACGATACAGCACATTATCCTTTGTAAAGAGTTTGTCTCTCTGTCGAAAGAGAGCCAATACAGGTTTACTCAATGTCTTACGTTCCCTGCGTGATGGATACTTGTTTATATCCCAAAATGAGCGGAAGGTATTGATTATTGAATCAGATCGTTGTAGCGAAATTAGTTGAGTCGGTGTATACGAAGGAAGCACCGCTATGGATTCTGAATAGACTGGATCAGGTTTTACCGTAGATACATCTTCGTTAATTATAGACTGAAGACCTCGAGGCAAAAAACTCGACTTTGTAACCGCTTGAATCTTTGGCTTAACATCCACACACGCGTCATCCTGTAATCTCCGCGACAATGCATCCGCATTTTTATTACTGCTACCGCATTTAGATTTCAGTTCGAAGTCGAAGACGGCCAAATCGGACATCCACCTTTGTTCCACGGCGCTCAATTTAGCTTTAAGCGAATGGCAGAGGGGATTATTATCAGAATATACCACACACTTTTGTCCTAACAATTAATCCCGAAATTTCTCGCACAATGCCCACTTTAAGCCTAACAATTCCAACTTACGGGAACTATAATTATCCATGTTCCTTTCCGCTCCACGGAGGGCTCGACTCGCGTAGGAAATCACACGTAATCCACCATCTTGATATTGGGAAAGAACCGCTCCCAACCCATCAAAACTAGCATCAACCTCAACAATGAAAGGCTTACTAAAATCGGCATAGCCTAGAATGGGAGCTGTCGTTAATTTTACAATTATAGATTGAAAAGCATTATCCGAATGACCGGATCAGCCTTTACTAATATTCGGACTTTTCGGCTCATTAAACTGTAGTAATAATGCGTGTAACGGAGCGATTATCTTCGCATAATCTTTAACGTAACGCCGATAAAAACCACAAAACCCCAAAAATGTCTGGAGCTGCTTAACAGTCTGTGGTTTCGGCCAATGTAACACCGATGAAATTTTGTCAGGGTCGGTAGATACACCCTGGGAAGACACGACATGTCCTAAAAAATTGACTCTATCTTGACAAAATGAGCATTTGGAGGGTTTTAATTTCAAACCATGGCGCGCTAACGTGGTAAAAACAGAATTTAAACGTTGTAAATGTTCGGTAAACGACGTAGCAAACACAATAGTGTCATCCAAATAAACAAGAAGAATTCTAAAGACATCTTCGCGAAAACAACCCTGCATTAAACGCTGAAATGTAGCTGGCCCATTACATACCCCAAACGGCATGTGTTTGTATTCAAAAAGGCCAAATGGCGTCGTAAATGCAGTTTTTACTTGGTCTTTATTACTCATAGCTATCTGGTTATAGCCAGAGGCTAAGTCCAGAGAACTAAAAACCTTCGCACCATACATAGAATCAAGGCTTTCCTCAATCCTAGGTAATGGGTACGAATCTTTCACAGTTTTCAGATTTAAATTCCTATAGTTCACACACATACGCAAATCACCTGACTTCTTCCTAACCAAAACAATAGGGGAGGAGTACGGGCTATAACTAGGAACTACAATGTTGGCTTCAATTAATCTATTGATATGTTGTCTAACCTCCTCTAGAATTGCTGGTGGAATACGTCTAAAGGGTTGTTTCACGGGAATTTCATCAGTCAGATGTATATGGTGCTTTAAAGTTGATGTATACCCTATGTCTAAATCACTCGTACTAAATACCTCACTGTGCTGTCGCAGCAATGATTCCAACTGAACACGTTGCTCCCCGGAAAGCGTCTCGGAAATAGATACTTGTGGTAGTGTGTCATGCTCCTGAACTTTCGTCGGATGTTCGGAACGAGATATTGTCTCCTCAACAAAAATTTCGTCATTTTGCACAACAAATCTCAATTTGTCGGAATCGACATCAGCATTGAAAATTTTAGCCAATCTCGTTTTAGGGGCAAGCCAAATGTCTGCCTCCGAAATATTTGCTACCTGGACATGAAACAGGCCGTTTGATTTAACACCAAATGTATTACATAGTAAAATGTCGTTGGGTAAATGAGTTCTATTACACAATTCTTCTATACAAACCGTGTCCGAACTGGAAAAATTACCATTTCCTGTCACTGGAAGTACAGAAACGCTTGCTGCAGGTAATTTAACAGGTGTAGAACTGGCTAGTCTAGCAAATCCAGAAACCGGTTTTTCTGATGAACTAGTTTTACGCAAGGACATTATCTGTTGTACACAAGGTTGGGAAGTACTACAATCCAAATCTGTCAGCAAAGACCAGCAATGGCGCAAACTGTGCATTCCCAATAATCCCGGGTATTCTTTCTTGTGAATCTTTGTCGAGGGATCGATGGGGTCTCGCACGACTAGAACACTCTGTTTGGCTATAAGCTTTCCAGCCACATATACGTCCGCCAGAAAAATACCCACATACGGAATAATCAAACCATTTGCTGCTCTCAGCGTAATGAAATCGACGTCACTTAACTGGACATCGTCCTGCTCAAAAACACCTCTAAAACATGACTCTGTCAATGTAGACACTTGAGAACCAGTGTCCACAATAAACTTAAGTGGCTTTCCACCTAAATCCAACGTTATAGACAGACAATTACCAACAGTATTTCGGTAACTTGCTTCTTGAGTAGAGCCATTTTTGGACTTAGTGAAACCCTCCTCTTGGCTCGCAGAAAAGGGTTCTGCTAGTTTCCCGAATTTGCTTTAGTGGGACAATTCCTGCGAAAATGGCCGGGTTGGTGACACTTAAAGCATACGCGTTCTTGTGTGGTTTTGTATGCTTGTTGCTTAACTAACTCCTCCAAATGAGCTAACTGTTGCTGCTGTGCCTTTACCATAGTTTTTAAGGTCTCGACCTCTGATTGACTGAATGAGCTGGGCTGTGGCGAGGACTCAATTTGCTGGTTATGCGCCAATAAGGAAGGACACGAATCCTCTTCAGACCACTCCAGGGCAAACGTATCAAGAAAGGATAAATCACTGTTATCCCTCACCTGTCTCTTCAACTCCTTGCGGATATTAGCATCGTACACACCATCTATGAAATGATCGCGTAGTGTTATATCCTGGTCTGTCCTCGATCCACCTTTCCGGATTATCCGATCCATAAGAAAAACTCCGTAAGGCCTCGTTTTGCCGCTGACGTCGCTCAAAAAATTGCTTTTGTAATTAAGACAAAGATAACGTTTCGCCCAACGCCTCTTTCAATACATTGAAGATAGTGCTCACATCTCCTTGTGCATTTCTGATCCTAACTTCTTCTCTAGCATCACCTTCAAGATAGCGATAAGCGTATTTAGCCATGCTCACATGGACTAAGCTGTAACGTGGACAGACAAATACTGACATCCTAAATCCACTCATGTATTTTAGGGTCTTCTGCCGTACACACACGACCTTTATATTTCTTGGGTTCACGATCATTACCCACGACAATTACAGATCTGTTATTCGATAAGGATGTAGTGTTGGGTATCGGACTTCTGAACTGCGGTTGTGTTGTATTACCAGCATTAGTTTCAACTGGATTGCTGGTGACTGGTGATGGTATGAATGCTGGACGTGGTGGTGGTTGATTAGTGGTGCGTGGTGTTGAAACTCTTCTAGACATCAACGACAATTCGTTTTCCAGGTTTGCAATTTGGCGTTTATACTCTCGCGCCAAAACATGCGCGGGTTTGCCTCCCTCAGCCATACCTGCTATCAAACCTGCAGTGTCACAAAATTGCAGACCTAGAACTGGGATGTCAACTAATAGTGCTATCACTAAAAGTACCAACCTATACACATGCATTAAATGTTAGAACTGGGATGTCAACTAATAGTGCTATCACTAAAAGTACCAACCTATACACATGCATTAAATGTTAGTTTAATCTAGTAGTATAAGAATTTAACTTTAATACCCCTTTTATCAGGTCTAAATTTCTTTTTTTAGATTAGTTTTGGAGTAGCAAGACACAATGATATCGAAAAACAAATGATGTAACCAGCATTTAGCCAATATATTATCGGGATGTACACCATCAAGCATGAGATTAAAATTCCAGGAATATCGTAATCTCCTTCCTTTACCCTTGTGACCTCTCAACAAGTCGTTAGAAAACCCCAACGTTGGTTGGTTTAATGAATGATTCATCAAATTAATCTCCCCATTTATTGCCTTGACATAACCACTGAGAATGACATCGTCTGCTGCAAATATTTCAGGGTTTGAATTTCCTTTCGATTGATTATATCTACTGACAGAAACAAGGGGTATCTCTAAAAAATTTACTGAACTGCCTGGTTTACTATTTAAAATAGAAATTAATCGTCTGTACTGTCTTAACACGAGTGCAACTGGGTCCCTAAGTTTATCACCGGCGTGAATATATCGCCCCTCCTTCACTGACAAATCGCAAGTGGCTAGCCATACATATACACTCACCGAGCCAAAATCATGTACATAAGTTGGAAAGTTTGCCTCAAATAAGTCAATAGCTCTTTCTGTGGTAAACCAGAATGACACTCAAACCTAATGTCAACAGAATTAAGACGGTACTGATTTCTTAAAGAGCACATAAGATCATAATTTCCTATTACATAATATAATAAACAATGATTACTAAATTCATATTACGGAAAGTTCAAATCAATCTGATTAAAATTAACTGAGCTATTTACGTTTTAGTATGGGACAGCCAAAAACTGTTTTCAAATTTTCATAAACGACCTTAATCCGGTTGATTGGCTGATGACGTCACAGGCGCTACACATAGTATACACATTATCTATCCAATATATCACTGCCTGTATAATATATCACTGTATACACAACACCACCAGTTAAAAGTGTGTATTGTCGGTAATCATTAGCTCGTAATTATCACTATGAGGGACCGGGTATCGTCCAGATATTACGAAAAAGCAAAGATACTACCTTTACCATCCAGAATCTAATACATTTGTCCAGTCAATAGATTGCCGTCTAGAGTGTGTTAAATGCCGCCAGCATTCATTAAAAACCGCCAAGTTTGTGTTACCGTGTAGATTAAGTTTTACCGATATCAGATATTGACAGCAACATATACCGGCCGGGTGCCAGTCAAGTCGTCTACAAGCGAAGTCGTCCACAGCGAAGTCGTCCACAAGGCATTGGTGGTGTCGTCCAAAACAATTAATACTTGAATAGAGTCGTACACAACAGCTGATTGGTTAAGTCGTCCACAACTAATACTTGAATCGTACACAATTTAAAATTTAAATGGAATAAATAAGTTTTACTCGTTGATTTTTGGTGATTACCGGTAACAAACGAGATTAGTTCCTCGCTGTATAATCGTATTGTTATTTAATTGCCGATATGATTTTAGATATTAGATCAGTTCACCGATGTTTTTTGTAATAAAATATATTTAGACAATATTTAATTGACTTGATATGAAATCCGAATATAAATTATTCGATGGATAAATGTTTGTGATAAGATTAGTTTATGATGACAGACATGGTTTATTTTACAAGTAGGCTACATATTGCCATCTAAATCCCTCGCCAAAATACATCACGGACTGAACGCCTAATAATTAAATAATCAACTATAAATAGCGCCGAGGTCACTTTTAGATAAGACAAATTAGATTGATATTATTTCGGCACTAAAATTAAAATAATATAGCGACAAGTGAATACATACTTTATTTACCCAGTAATTCGTTAAATTGCGCCGGAGCCCTTTTAGATAAGACAAATTAGATTGATATTATTTCGGCATCATAAATAATTTAGAAACTAATCGTTGATTTAATTTCCGTACACGAAATGGAACTAAAAGGTTCCAAATTTAAGAATTCCGTATAAGAATCAATTTAGAATACCAAAATGCGAATCGTAACACATTGTGGTCTACACTGTGTAGTAATATATTATAAAATAAATCATAAATCAATGAAATATGTTGTAAGGTGGACACTGCATGCTTTGCTTTAATACTGAACTAGTATTTGTCCAATCAGAGAGCCCGATGATGGTGGATATAAAAATATTACACATTAAAATGTCTCGAAGTGCATGATGATCTACGTAGATATTTGTCTTTATTAGTCGTTAAACGCGTGGTACTATTTTACCTCGGAGAACGTCTTTTTGAAGTAATAAATTTGGGTCACGGTTCCTACGCAATCACAAATATACTCCATTTATTATGAACTTCGTGTAATGCCGAATCATTAATGAATGAAGTAGAGATTATAGTAATATTAATAAACTATGTTCTATATTATAAGTTTATAAGTTATTATTAAATTGTTGATACGAATTATGTCTAATTTTTAAAGTAGCCTAGCATAACAATGCAAATCACTAAATTATTTCTCTCAATTCTTATCGGAATCACGTGTCATGAAAGGGAAATCCTCGCTTTCATCTTTCATTTCAGTCATACGTAACCCGTGTGATATTTCCCCGCCTTTCCTACATGCTGTTAGCCAAAAGCTACTGTAAATTTTTCCGCGTTTAGATGGTCCTACCCAATGAACAATTAATTATCGTTGTTGGTGCACGAGGTAATGGGATATGAATAACAGAAAGAATAAAACGATGACCAAGTGGTAATTTGACGTAAAGTCTTTTAAACACTGTTCATTTCTCCACAACGTCCGGGAAAATAAATGTCTTGTCTAAAAATAAACTCCTTCAAATCTAAATGGTAGTGTTCATTTTTAAAATCGCCCCGAGAAACTGAACGGTCGTGAAGTGGACGACCGATAACAAAACGATGTTTTTTAATCTACACGGTAGCACACAATCTTGGCGGTATTTAACATATTCTAGACGGCAATCTATTAACTGGATACGTGTATTAGATTCTGGGTGGTAAGGTAAGTTTATTTCCTTTTTTCGTAAAATCTTGACGATAACCGGTCCCATGTAAGCTACATTTTTGGATTACGGTGTGCTTATTCTGATTAAAAAGACGTGGGAATATGGCTACAGCAACCGGCTTTATAAAACATATTCTAAATTACGAAACAAATTTATTCTTTATTCTTTGAATGGCATTTAGTAAAACAAATTATTCCGTAGTCAAGGATTAAGGAATCGGTCAAGCGTTAATGAATACACACACCGACTGTATATAGGTAATTAAGGAATAAACATTCCGAATATGCATTTGTACACTGTGACGTCACTAGGGACTGAGGGGATTAAGAGTGTTTTCGATAATTGGCCAAGTCGTTTTTACGGGAGGTCTATATTTGCGACTTTGAGTGAAGATAGCTGATTTATTTTTAATCAGATTGATGTTAACTTTCCGTAATGTGCATATAATAACCACTGTCCATCACTACGTCGAGTTTCAATTTGTCGTCTTATGTGCACTTTAAGTACAGGCCTTTACTGTCAGACAATAATATCGGAACAGCCAGCCGTCTGCCACTAATTGCAGGTAATGGTTTTGTAATAAATTTATCAAGCTTCGAAAAGCTCATAACGATATATATATATCCGTCACAGTACTACAATATTTCGATAAATGGTTCAAAAGAAAACACAAAAAAACAAACGTTACTGAATTACGTGGTAGGCCCACGCTCTTCAATCCGCCGCCATCTTCTCTTCGGGAAAATTCTCTAGCTAATAAAACCGGAAAATTCTTACCATAAACTTGTTGGCAATCCTATCGGCAGACGCCAATTGTAACCGAGTAGTAGGATCGAAAGGATTGCTAACTCAAACTACAGGTTGTAGACGTTTATTATACCAAGAAGATCACAAAAACAACGCAGCAGTGCTGTCGGCTTATCTCGTTCTCTCTCTGATTTCCCTCGCCTCTCTGTCGTCTGCCGCACGCTTGTCACGTGACTCACGGGTTAAGACCACTAATTAGTGAAGGGTGTTCCAGCATGTATACCTACACAACAACAAACCCATTCGGCCACAAATACAATACTTTTAATAATAATATTACTTCATTTAACTGATATGTATTTGTTTTGTTCTTTTTTCCACCGCCTTTCGAAGAAAGCAGGGAACTATCAAAATGGGTTCGTCCGTCTGTCTGCCCGTCTGTCTGTCTGTCTGTCACACTTTTTGGGACACAATAACTCTCGTTGTAAGTGAGCTAGAATGTTCAGACTTGGTGTAGATGTTTATTATGTCAATACCTCGATGGAGTTCGAAGATGAGCATTTTCTGCTTAGGGTAAGCAGAGATAAGCAATTTGATTGGTTGCTGCTTTGGGACACGATTACTTTAGTTCTAATTAATTGAGAGTGATGAAACTTGGTGTATTACGTCAATACCTTGACTAAGCTCGATAATGAGCATTTTCTGCTCAGGGCAAACAGAGCGATGGGCAATTTGATTGGTCGAGACTTTGGAACTGAATAACTCTCATTCTAATTAAATTAGAATGTTCAAACTTAGTGTGAGTGTTTATTAGGCCAATTTCTTGATGAAATTCAAAGATGAGCATTTTCTGCTTAGGGTTAGCAGAGACAAGCAATTTGATTGGTTGATGCTTTGGGGCACGACAACTTTAATTCTAATTAAGTGAGAGTCATGAAACTCGGTGTGTAGTTTCATTACATAAATATCTTGATTGAGTTCAATAATGAGCATGTTCTGCTCATGGTAAGCAGGGCGATAAGCAATTTGATTGGTCGAGACAATATAACTCTCATTCTAATTGATTTAGAATGTTCACACTTGGCATAGGTGTCTATTAGGTGAATACCTTGATGGGGTTTGATTGGTTGATTCTTTGGGACACGATAACTTTAATTCTAATTAAGTGAGGGTGATAAAACTTGGCGTGTAGTTTCATTACATCAATATCTTGACTGAGTTCGATAATGAGCATGTTCTGTTCATTCAGTTCAGTTCTTTATTTACTTTGAGTATCAAACTCATCAGTATACATATAATTACAATATTTACATAATCTACAATATGTACAATATAACAAAGTTAATATGTCGAGAGTGGACATTTAATACCAACTATATTGTCATCAAAAACAATAATCTAATATTACAGTTAATTATACTAGTATACTAAACATCATTTAGGTTATGATCATTTAGGCATTCTACATCTTTAAATTGTATTTTTATTTATTTATCTATATTTTTAATAATTCTGATCGACGTTTATCAGCCTAAGACAAATAATTACCAAGTGAGTACAAGTCTTTTACATTACTGGTACTAAGTAACTGAAAAAATTTAAAAACGTTAGGTCTAGTATAATAATACGGCTTGATAAACTTAATGCGTATATCACCAAATGACGGGCAAATTAAAACATGGTGAAATTCATCTTCCAGTTCATCAAGCTTACAAAATGTACATACTCGTTGATCACGTGGCACTTTAGTATATCGACCAGATTCTATATATAATTTATGGGATGATAAGCGTAGACGAGTTAAGTGTTTTAATAATATAGGCTTTATAGGCTTTAAAAGATAAGGTTGGAGTGTAAAATTTAATACAAGATGTTGATAATAGATACCTTTAGGAGACTGGCAGATATTGCTATAACAAGACTGTTTAAAAATATCAAAAATTCTCTGTTTAAAAATGGACACGGAATGTTTGTCAACATTTTGCCACATATGCCCCAATCCTAAACAATCTAATTCCTTTTTAAGGTTACAAATCCACGTATCATTATTATTATACATTTCAGTTAAACAACATCTAAGTAAGTCATTTTCGGTAAAAAAAAGTTTAGTATAATATTTAAAAATTCTAATTTTCCTTAAAATCTGTAAAGGATATCTACCCAATTCAAATAATAGCATGTCATGATTCGTGGATTGTTTAACGCCTAAAATTAATTTAAGATAATAAAAATGAAGTTTATCAATCTCAGGTGCTTTATTAAACCCCCAGATTTCAGCACCATAATTAAGTATACTACACACATAAGTATCAAAGGCATACAATGAAGTTTTAACATTAAAATAATTATCCCTGCAAGTTTTTATAACTGAGAACATTGCCTTTCTTCCTTGCAATGCTAAATTTTTCTGTGTGGTCAGAAATTTACCGTTAAAATTAAGTAAAATACCTAGATAATTAAATTCATTAACAACCTCTAATTCAGTACATTTCCAGTTTTCTTTACTCGTTATTTTGCCGCCATTTCTAAAAATAATAACTTTAGTTTTACTAATATTTACCGTTAAATCCCATTTATTAGTATATACAGCAAGTGAATCTAACAGCTCCTGCAAACCCTTTGGCGTTTCAGAAAATAAAACTTTATCATCGGCATACATTATTAAAAATATATTAATGTAAGATAATGTAAGAGGCAGACAATTACTAGATTTAAAATGAGATTCAACATCACTAATATATAATGAAAACAATAAAGGTGATAATATTTCACCTTGAAACAAACCAGCACTACATGAAAATAGTTCGGATAAACTACCATTTAATTTTACACAACATTTCACTTTACTGTATAGAGAACGAACCAATTTTAAAAGCTTGCCATCAATACCAGATTTAATTAATTTGTACCATAAATATGATCGATTGATTAAATCAAAAGCTTTACTATAGTCAATAAAGCAGCAATACAGCCGTTTTTTCTTTTTTAGTGTTCTATTTATTAATGATTGAAAGATAAAAATAGCATCAGTCGTACTCAAACCTTTTCTAAAACCAAATTGTGAGTGTGGTATTAAGTTATTTATATTGTCGAAAGCCAGAAGTCTATTATTTAAAATTGTAGTGAAGAGCTTCCCATACAACTAACTAAAGTGATTCCTCTGTAACAATCTGGGTTATTGACATTTCCACGTTTAAATACGGGAACAATATTTCCTATACACCATGACGTTGGGTATATGCCAGACTCTAGAATATTATTAAATAGTATTAGCAAACATGGAGTTAGTTTTGATGAATATAGTATAAACACCTCATTAAAGATTTTTTTGCTTTAAGTTTTTTTATAGCCTTAAAAATTTCATCAGCGTTGATTGGGAAATCTAAGTCCTCATTATAGTGACGGGGAAAATAAATATCATGAGTATTTAAAAATTCGTTAATTTCCTCGTTTTGTTCCGAGTCATGTGAAGATAGTTTAGCAAAATGCTCACAAAATTCCTTTAATTCAATATTACAAGGTTTGGTCCTTTTTTTGTTAAACAGCTGATGAAATCTCTTTGGGTTATTTTTACTTAATAGGTCCATCATATTTCCTTGATGAGTTTTGTAAATATTCTTTACTTTAATTTCATATTTTTTATAATCAAGTCGACATTGTGAGAGATATATTCGATTCGTAACCGATTTATTTCTGTTAAATGATTTTAAGGCTAATTTATATGATTTGTATTTATCTTTACAGAGATCATTAAACCAATGTTTATCTGGGCTCTTAATGCGAATTGAATTCACCTTACGTGTATAAATTGATTTCTTGTAATACGGTGAGATTATCTCATTAAGAGATTTTGCAAAGTTATCAACAGCCAGGTCAATACCATTCTGAGTTTGCTCAGTGACATGACACATAGATGAAATATGGTTCAACGACGCTTCAAGTTCATTCTGGATTTTGTCATTCATCATATCGTCCCACTTAAAATTTACACAATTTCGATCCCTCGCTTCATTTTCCTCGTGATTTCTATGTATTGTTACATTAATGTTAAAGCACAATGGTGAATGGTCAGAAAACTCAGTAAATATTCCAGAACAAAAATAACTCAAAAGCTCGAAATTGTCACCGCGTAGTAGGAGATAATCAATTAAACTTGAGCCTTTTGAACTAGTGAAAGTAAAATTACCCTCTTCATCATCCCCAAATCTACCGTTTACAATTCGAAAACCTGTCATAACACATAAGTATATGAGTTGTCTCCCATAACAGTTGACCGTTTCGTCCATATTATTTCTAGTTTGTAAGTTTTCATAATTATCATATAAGTAATGGGACAGCGGTAATTGATTCGACTCAATATCCGGGTTTAATTTATCGTATCTAATAAAATCAGGAGTAGTCGAAGTTCTGCTATTAAAATCTCCGGTTAATACCAATACATTTTCATCAATGGAGTATTTAAGTATTAAGTCTTGGAGTTCAGCGAAGGGGTCAAAATCAAGGACTGACGAATAAAAGACACTATTCTGCGGGGGGAAATAACAAGCGATTACATATATAACTTGAGTATTTTGATCTGATGGAGAGATTTTGATAACTATTATACAATCGTAAACATTACATACTATGCTACATATATTTACACTTTTATTCTTAATAAAGATAACTGATCCTCCGCCTTTGACTAGATTTCTAGGAAAACTAAAAGACGTATAGTTATCTAATTCTATTTCATCATTATTACTGATCCAACATTCATATAAACACACTATGTCAAAATCACATAAATTCTTCACAAAGTCTTTGTTCTTGAGTTTTGAACAGAGACCCTTACCGACATTCCAGAAATTTTTTCTTATACCACTCTCAGCTTCGTCCTATACTGTTGTCTGTCTATTCGGTGGACTGCCCTCAGATTCCGAGCTAAAAAGGGCCTGTCTCTTTGCTGGGGGTCTGCGGTGATCCCTGTTTTCCCATGGTCTACTGACAGGTCGGGGTTTATTAGAGTCGTCTCGAATGTGTTGGCTTTGTATATTTCTGGGTACATTTATTTGTTCTGTTGGGCCTGTATATAGAGTATCATTTACATAGAGCTTCTCACGTATCATTTTTACTTTGTGACCGCTGGCCTTCAAATTTTTCATGATTGGATATAATTTTCTGCGAATTAATTCAATGGCTTGTGGATATTGTTCATTAATTCCGTATGGCTTACCTTTAAGCAAATAAGAATTACTTTTGACTAATGACAAGTCTGAATAGTAAATAAAACGTGCGACTATAGGTCGTTGTCTACCAGCACGATGACTGCCAAATCGATGAACACAGCCGAATTCTATTCTGTGATTTATGTTTAATTCATTGTGAATAAAGTCTCTTAACTTACTCTCTGTATCCTCGTTATTTTCTTCACGTAATCCTTGGAAAATTAGGTTCTGCTTCATTGATCGACACTGTAAATCTGTCAACGTTTCACCCAGCTCTTCCTGCTTTTCTGTCAATAATTCTATTTTCTGCATAATTAATTGCTGACCGTCGCTATCAGCATCTACCTGTTTTGATAGGATGTCCAGTTTTGCATCAACTTTATCAAATTTTCTTAATAGTTCGTTATTACTTTCTTGAAGTGTCGTCGTTCTCTCTTCCAAGTCATGATTTTTCTTCACAATGGAATTAACCTGTATTTCCAAGTCTTGGATTTTGGTAGAGACTGCTGATAATATTGAGTGTACCTCGTCTATTTTTATCACCTTTAGCTCGATGTTTTGTAAACGTATATCCAAGTTAGTCACTAGATTCATAATCTTATTTAGCTTTACATTTAAATCACCATCACAAGACAGGGCCATTTGACACTTATTACAAATCACTTTTACAAATCACACTACACGGTTGGCTTAACTTCACAGCTCGTCTTAAACACGTCCACTCTCTTCA
Source organism: Patella pellucida (assembly GCA_917208275.1). NCBI lineage: Eukaryota > Metazoa > Mollusca > Gastropoda > Patellidae > Patella > Patella pellucida. The sequence continues at coordinate 31,626,811 of OU795041.1, read as the reverse complement.
AAATCTAATCACGTTCATGGTAAGCAGGGCGATACGCAATTTGATTGGGTCGAGACAATATAACTCTCATTCTAATTGAGTTAAAGGGTTCACACTTGGCATAGGTGTCTATTAGGTGAATACCTTGATGGGGTTTTCTAATTGAGGTAGAATGTTCACACTTGGTGAAGACATGCATTATGTGAATGACTTGATGGAGTACGGTGATGAACATTGTCTGCTTAGTGTTAAGTAAGGGATAAAGGCCGAAAACTGTACTTTCTGTCAACAGAAGAAACAACTGAGGGGTGTTAACCCCGAAGTTGTTTTTTCTGTTGACAGAAAGTACAGTTTAAGGTCTTTATCTGTCTTAAATCATAGTATCTGCATTAAATGAGCATGCACACAGCTCACTACTGAATGTTGTTTTAAGACAGTTGTTACTTTAAGAATGTACACTTTTAAACATAGTATCTGCATTAAATGAGCACGCACACAGCTAACTACTGAATGTTGTTTTAAGACAGTTGTTACTTTAAGAATGTACACTTTTAAACATTCATGCATTCATTCATTCATTGAATAGTTGATTCTTCAAGTGTCAAGATGTCAGGTTCTAGTGATGATGAAATATTTATTACCCAAACAAAGACTTGTGAAATAGATGATTATAATTTAGAAACGGATACTGTTTTAAGTGATGCTCTGAATTTGGAGGAAAATTATGTAAAAGAAGCCAAACAGTTACCAAACTTTGATTTGAACTACTCTGATATAAGCGATGTTCAAACACCAAATTTGCCAGAAAATGCCAAGACTTCGCTGAGGTTTTCCAAGCCCCTGGACGATTCTGATCTAAAGAATTTGGTTAAAAGTGGTCTTAGTATTAAAACTGAAAATAAAACTAGATGGGCAGTTAATTTATTTAGTATGTGGAAGAAACACAGAAACAATAATAACTCTGAAGAAAAAGATTTATTGAATCTTTCAAGTCAAGAATTGAATGAGGCACTTTCCTTTTTTATAGCTGAAGTGCGTAAGGAATCCGGTGATAATTATAAACCAAATACTTTGTATGAGATTATTATATCTATACAGCACTACCTCCGTCAGAATGGACGTTTAATAGCCATTATGGATGATCAAGAATATCAGGGTTTAAGAAGTGTTCTGAACAGTAAAATGAAGGAGTTGTCGAGACTTGGACTGGGTATTAATACCAAGAAGTCAGAAGTTATTACCATAGAACAAGAAGAGATTTTATGGAGTAAAGGCTTGTTAGGTGAAAGTAACCCACAGCAGTTATTAGATACTCTTGTTTTCTTGTTTGGATTACATTTTGCACTGCGAGCTGCTCAAGAACACAGGAATTTAAGGTTTGGTATGAACACTCAATTGTCTGTTTTGTATGATTTAGAAGGTAAAAAATATCTGCAGTTCATAGAAGATGTTTCAAAGACAAACCAAGGTGGTTTAGATCACAGGAAAGTCAGTCCTAAAATGACAGACAAGAGCTTATGAAAATTCTAACCCATTAAGATGTCCAGTAAGACTATATGAAAAGTATATAGCTCTGCGTCCAAAAAATGGTACAGTAGATGCATTTTATCTGCGTCCAAAGAAGATGCCATGCTCTGATGTTTGGTACTGTGATTCTCCTGTAGGAATTCATACCATACAGTCCACTGTTAAACGTTTATGTCAGTCGGCTGGTATAATTGGAAACTTTACTAATCATTCCCTTCGCGCCACAGCTGCTACTCGTTTATATCAAGCTGGAGTGGACGAGCAATTGATCACTGAAAAGACTGGACATCGATCTAATGCTGTACGAGCATATAAAAGAACAAGTGATGCCCAGCAAGCCTCCGTGAGTTCAGTATTGCATAGTGGTTCCAAAAAACATAAATTGGAGGAATTGGTGGATACAAGCCCAACTGAATTTAAGCAAGAACGTTGCGTTAATGAGGAAACCAGTGACAAAAAACATAAGGAACTCAGAGAGTTCAAACTTTCAATGCCAGGAATAAACTTGTCCATGAAATTTTGATTCATTTGACTGTAATATTAATTTAAAAATTGCAATAAATATGTTTTTTCTAGTTATCTGAAAATCTGTTCTTTCTTAAGTTTAATAATGTACTATTTTTTCCCAAAACTGTACATTCTTAGGTCAAAGAAAGTACAGTTTTTGGAAGTTGTGAGTAGGTGTTCACAAAAACAGTACATTCTTTGAAATAATGGCCTAAAACAACAAAGGACTACTGTCTAACTATGTTTTTAGCAGAGATAAGCGATCTGATTGGTTGATGCTTTGGGGCACGATAACCTTGGTTGTAATGAAGTGATAGCAATGTAAATTTGCTCAATGTTTTATTAATTAATATGTGTCATCTTATTATTTTGGTATTTCGGTGGGGGACACCAGCCTCACTGTTGGCTTGTTATCCATAGATCATTAGCATACCTCGAAAACGTTCTAGTACTCTCAAGAATGGTTGGAGGAACTAGAGACACCTATAAAAAACCTAATCACCTTACTTAAAACCTACAAAGAGTTAGCTGATTGGAATAATAATCGATCTAACTTAATGAAAGGGTTGGGGTTTAAGGGGGGGGGGGGCACGAATAAAACAAACATCTTGACAACGTGTACAATACTACGATCTCGTGCATTTGGACCATTTCTATATTTAAATACAGAGTAGTTTCAGGTTAACTGAACCGCCACTTTTTAAATACCCCCCTACATATGGCCGTATACTATAGACGACACGGTGGTGCATCCACCAATAATTCAACATTAAACAATGATTGATACTCTTATTACTAAACCGAGTGAGTAACCTCATAATTACACCTTGTCTCTATAACAATACCCATTCATCTATTATTCATAACCAATTGTTCAGAGAACAATTCAACCGATAGAATAGAACAAAGGAACCAACTCCGCCAAAATTTGCCGCTATAAATTGTTCTCTAGTCCACTATCCACTACTGTAGTTTCCATTTGGTTAATTTGAGGGGGTAATTTCGCCCCGCTGCCCCAACTATGTTCAATATATAGTATAATATAGATAATGTATATATATACTAATAACTGTGCGTATACGTACCCGTCGTCATAAATCCTTTCATACATAATTCTGCAGAACCACGCGTAAGAACCGTGACAGCAATTATGGTTGATGGTTTAGGGCACGATAACCTTGGTTGTAATGAAGTGATAGCAATGTAATTCAGAATATAGATTCATTATATCATTACCTTGACTAAGTTCGATGGTGCAAGTTTTCTGCTTAGGCTAAGGAGCGATAAGCAATGTTATTAGTCAAGAATTTGAAACATAACTCTGCTATTAATTGAGGTAGCATTTTGAACTTGATGTAGGTTGATGGTCATTAGGCAAATGTCTTGACAGAGTTTAATGATTAATATTTTGAGCTAAAGCTAAGCAGAGCTAATCAATTTCATTGTTCGATGCTTTGGGACAAGATAATCTTGATTATATCTGATAGAGAGTGATCAAACTTTGTGAGTGCTCGATGCATTTGAAAAAAATAAATGTTTGATTAATTAATATGTGTTATAAAACTGTCTGACACCGATGAGCCGTGGGTCGTATATAGGGCGTAGTTTTGCTGTATCACTGGTGATTCGACATCAACAATAACAAACCAATATTATTTTCTATCGATAGTATATTATAAACTAAATAAATGTCATACAAAAACAGGAAAATGTTCAGGGAAAAGTACAGTTCACGGTTTGATCACATCACACAAATGACCAAGTAAAAAGTCTAAATTCACCTTATAAAAGATTCACCATACATATTCATTCACACAGAATATATAATGAGTTCACAATTCACCATAATAATGAAAGAAAGTTAATTGTCGACATCAAATTCATCGTGAAAAACGATATCAAAACCCCCATCACACACACACGTGAGGGCTTGCGGCTCACCATTCACCATGCTTTCTTTTTTTACATCCTATAATATTCAATCACCTAGCAACTCGCGCTTCCTATCAGACACTCGAACATCCAGACTCTCATTTACCGATTTTGAACATAACATAACCGGCCCCTATCGAATTATACATAATGAGATAAAAATATATATATGTTCAAATATAAACAAATAATGAATCATCATTATTAACTTAAAAACTAAATTCAAATGTTAATACCGTTAACACAAAGTTACACTAAATATGAATACTGTAGTTAATTAATAATAATAACTAGATATTATTTTACATCTAATAACATGTAGGCTATAACATCTTATCACCATCACACAAATACTAAAGTATTTAACTAAATTTGTTTAGTACACCATTTTAAGGTACATGTATGTCACATTTGACCTTTAAGTAAACTACAAAACACTAATATTCAAATTCTGATTAAGTTAGTCAAAAATTCAGTTTACACCTTTCACCAAAGATATTTACTTATGTATATAATTAATATTAATAATAATTACAATTACACCACTAAGTATCTTGTTCTAACATGAGACACAACTTATGAATTGGTCTTACTAAAAAAACAGTCTGTGTTTTCAATTTACCACTTCTTACTAATCCAAGCTTATTTGGATAAGTTTCAACTACTTTACCCATTGTCCAAGAAGCTCTTGGCGACATACTATCCACAACTAAGACAATATTACCTATTGCAATATTCTTAAGGGGTTTTAACCATTTTTGGCGTTTCTGAAGGGAGGGTAAATATTCTTTTGTCCAACGTTTCCAGAACAAGTCTGACAGGTATTGTACCTGTCGCCACCGTCTTTTAGCATAAATATCTCTGTCACTAAAAGTACCTATGGGAAATAATACATTATTATCATACAATAATATGGAATTTGGGGTAATTACATCTAAATCATAAGGATTGTCTGAAGTCTTGGTAAGTGGGCGACTATTAATTATAGCCTCTACTTCACACATAAAAGTTCGCAAATGTTCTTCACTTTGACATGTTTTTAAATACTGATCACATAAAATGGCTTGTAGAATCTTTCTTATGGTACGAATTTGTCTTTCCCATATGCCACCGAAATGGGATGCCGCAGGAGGGTTAAAGTTCCATTTGAAACTATATCTAGCAGAGAAATGATTTAACACATTTTGATCTAACTGTTGTAATGAAGATTTCAACTCTTTGTTTGCAGCGATAAGATTGGTCCCATTATCAGAAAATATTTCAACTGGATAACCTCGTCTAGCAATAAATCGGCGAATTGCACTAACACACGAATCAGTGTCCAACGTGTCTGCCACCTCTATATGTATTGCACGAGAAGCGAGACAAGTGAATATTACACCATATTTCTTCCTCACCGAACGACCTACTTTCACACAAAACGGGCCAAAATAATCTATGCCCACTTTACTAAATGGTTTTTCATCCGGCGTAAGTCTTGACACAGGAATATCTGCCATTTTCTGTTCACAAACACGGGAATTAAATTTTCGACATGTCACACAATTTCTAATAAAGTTTTTCACTAGAAGTCCAGCTTTTATTATCCAAAATTTTTGCCTAAGTTCTGATACTGTATGATTCATACCTTGATGTCCTACAACTTTGTGAATATGTTTCACAATTAACCACGAAATATGACAATTTTTGAGTAATATTATTTGGTGCTTAGCATTATAAGGAATATTGCTATTTTGTAATCGACCACCGACTCGTAAAAGATTGTCCTTTAAAATAGGATCTAAACTGGAAATGTCACTATTTGACGTCACACACTTCTCACTGCTATCATTCTTAAGTACATCTATTTCCTTTGAATAACATGACTTTTGAACATATCTTAAAATCACACTTTCTGAATTGACAATTTCTTCATGAGATAAGGAATTTTTACACAAATCATCGGGTATTGTCTGTTTCTTTGCTTTAAGTTTAAGAATCGCCTTTAAGCGCATCCACCATGAGACGCAACGTTTTAGTTTAACCCAATCAGAGTACTTCTGAAATAACTGAGTCACGCAGTCATTTTCACATTTTACACTATTCACCTTGATTTCATTGTCAACAGTTTCAGTATTTACATTGTAATTTTCAGGCCACTCTGTTTCAGGATTATGTAGAAACTCTGGTGCTTCAAGCCACCTTTTACTTGAGAGTTCAATTGCACTAAGTCCTCTTGAACAATAATCTGCAGGGTTCATTTTAGACGGCACATATCTCCAATCACTAACATTGGATCCATCATGTATAACAGCGATTCTGTTACTCACAAATACGGGATATCGCGACGTATTATTGTTTACATATTTCAGCACTGTTTGACTGTCAGTCCAAAATATTTCACGGTCTATTGAAATTGAGAATTCACGAATTAACATAGTATTTATTCTTACAATAGAAGTAGCTGCAGAAAGTTCTAACTTCACAATAGTGTGGGGTTTTAATGGTGCTACACGCGATCTAGCTAACACAAAAGCGGTATGTACATTACCACTGTCATTTAAGAAACGTATATATGTCACAGTACCATAGCCATCCTGACTTGCATCAGCAAAATGATGTAATTGAGTATTTACAATGTTACCAAAATTATCAGGCTTAAGACATCTTTGTATTCTTAATTGTTCTAAATTACTTAATTGACTAAGCCATTCACACCACTTAATATTCCACTCAGAAGGAATGGGTTCATCCCATGTTAGTTTTACACGACATAAGTTTTGTAATATAATTTTAGCCTTTAAAATAAATGGGGAGGCAATACCAAAAGGATCGAAAATAGAACTCATTACAGACAAAATATTACGTCTAGTTGCTAATGAACTTAAAATTTCAACCTTAAATTCAATCATATCACTTTCCACACACCACTGCACACCTAATGCTCTTTTAACAGGTAAATCATTACATAAATTTAAATCTCTCACTTCTTCTATACGATCTTGCTCAGGAATACAATTTAACAATTTACGACTATTACTTATCCATTTAGTTAATCTAAAACCACCTTTAGATAAGAGTTCACTAACATCACTAATAAGTGAAATACCTGTAATTTCTTCACTTACTGACTTTAGAAAATCATCTACATAAAAATCATTAAGTATACTATCAATGACAAACGGGTTATAATCATTTTGATTATCTAATGCTACTTTCTTTAAAGCATAATTTGCACATGCAGGGGAACTGGTCGCACCAAAAACGTGTACAAGCATCCTATATTCACATAAGGGTTTTGTCAAATCTCCCTTTGGCCACCATAAATAACGTAACATGTCACAATCAGATTTAGCTACCCTGACTTGGTAGAACATGGATTCTATGTCGGCCATGACTGCAAATAATTCTTGTCGCCAACGTATCAATACACTTAAAAGCCTATTAGTTAGGTCTGGACCTTGTAATAAGTTGCTATTTAAAGAGAAATTATCATATACAATTGGACAATTAAAGACTATTCTTACTTTATCAGGTTTTTTAGGGTGTTTGACAGAGTGATGAGGAATATACCATAATCGTTTATCTAAACTATTAATATCATAAATAGGGACATGTTCACAATAATTTTTTAGATTCTAAATCATTCATAAACTTAGTATATTCACAATGAAGCTTATCATTTACTAATAATTTTTTCTTAAGTTTTTCAGCATACATTTCAGCTTGTAATTTGTTATTAGGTACATTTACATTTTTATTTCTTAAAGGTAATTCTAATTCATAATGTCCATTTACAAGTTTTGCGGATTTATCCATGATACGTATAAATTGTTTATCTTCAATGGAATAATCCACTTGATCATCATTAAGACGCTCAGCAAATTCTAAATCAAAATAAGACTTGACTTGTTTTTCTAATCGCGAGTCAAGTTGACAAAAATTAACACTTAAACTGTTTACATTACTTAATTTTCCTGGGAGTCCATTTACTTTATCAGGTTTTTTAGGGTGTTTGACAGAGTGATGAGGAATATACCATAATCGTTTATCTAAACCATTAATATCATAAATAGGGACATGTTCACAATAATTGCAACTTCAAGAGGCATGGTAGCTGCGGGCACATTACTACCAATCATTAATGTTACTTCTGGAATGCAAAATTCTCCACTCATTTCAGGCACCTGTAAGTTACGCAAATGTTTATACTTGTTTAAGTCTTGCTGGCATGGAGCATCTGACTTGTTCACTGGCATTGATTTTCTAACATAAGACTGTGGTAAATCTATGTAATCATTGTTGTTCACACCACCAACAATTAAATTATCTAATACCATTTCTGTATCTGTCCACTCTTCTAAGTTTAATGTTTTTAATAAGACTTTAGTTGTTTTGGTTCTAACACGAAGTGCATCGGATAACACTTGACTAATAAACACAGCACTGCAACCATTATCTACAAATGCTAATGTTGTAATGGGATAACTGTTCAATGTAGTTCTGATTTTAACTGGAATCACTGCCATTAATGGTTCGTTACCTATTATTTCAGCACAACCGGAGGTAATTGTTGGTTTATTTTCTGATTTATCACGAACATCACTTCTATTGTTACTTTGAAAAGTATCACGTGTGGGGTCATGTAGTATTGTTGGGTGTGACCTGGAACAGTTCATACATTTTGACCACTTGGGATTAGGGCAATTTGGTTTCATGTGTCCCGGATTTAAACACGAGAAACATAAACCAGATTTTTTCACAAAATCTGATTTTTGATGTGGATTCAAACTTCCAAATTTACGGCAAACCAATATTGAATGGTTTGTATTATAACCACAATATAGGCATGGATACATTGAAGCCCTGTTATTCGGTTCATGTGATGTACTGTTATTGTTACTACTACTACTACTACTTGGATTGAATGGGTGAAGTCCACTTGCGTAAGCTCTTTTGTGAGGCGATGGGTTAATGCTGTGATGTTTATATTGAGAGGATTTCTGTTGATAACCTAGGCCTGTTATTCGTGGATCATTTTCATTGCGAGATATACGACTGACAAAGTTTTCAAAGTCCATGAGCTTAGGAGACCTTTCTTCTTTATCTCGAATATCACCGACTTTATTTATCCAAGCTTGCTGTAAAGCAGTTGGCAATTTTGATGCTAAATTATGAAGGAATTCAAATCCATCCATAGAGTTCATGTCACTACTGTTTATTTTTGAATTAGTACAGTTTATCAGGAATATTGAGAATTTTCTTAAAGCTACGCGATCACCAGACGCGATTTTGGGCCAACTTTCAGCTTTCGACGAAAAGGCAGCTGCCAAAAGGGGTAAATCACCAAAGTCTCTTTCTAACAATGCTTTAACTCTTCTATATGCATGTGAAGGCGGATCAATTAACGGGCAGTTCTTGATAATTTCATGTGCATCACCACGTGTGTATTTCAACAAGTATTCTAGACGTCGTCCACTGTCTTCAGTGTTTCTTTCCACTATTAATTCAAAGTTTTTAATGAAAGTTCTGTATGTCATAACATCGAAGCCATCAAACGGTTTGATTTCATGCAAGGGTAAGGCTTGATCCCTTTGATTGTCAATTAATTTATTCAACACCGATTCCATGCTAATATTTGTAGGTGTATGATCAGGTTGTGGTAAGTATGATGTATTTGTTACAGCTGAGGGTTTCTCAACATGTTCTCTGTGTTTATGATGTGTCACAGAATGTTCATGGATCACGGATGATTTAGCACCTGTTTTACTTCTACTAGCACTAGCATTCTGTATTTCAATTAAATCTGTAGCAGCCTTTGATTTTGCTTTAAGTGCGATTTCTTTCTGTTTTCTGTCTAATTTCAACTTTTCTTCTTTCTGTATTCTTTCTAAGGTCAACTTCTCTTCTTCTATTTTGTTTTGTTCTTGAAATACTTCTAATTGATATTTTAACTCTAATTGTCTTTTTATATTCATTAAACGAAACGTTGAAGACGTTGTTGATTTTGTTTTACTAGGTACATTAGAAATGCTATCTTGAGGTCTAATGTCATCTTTCGGATGCACAAAATTGTCAACGGATTGATAATTATCTTCACTTGGGGTATTACTAATGTTTACAATAGAATGTTCATGATCATTTACACCGGCCCCGCGTGGCTCTGTATTATCATCCACACCGGCCCCCTGTGGGTCATTATTTAAATTATTGTCACCTGGTGGTTCAATGTTGATTTCTTCATTCGGCAACACTGGTGGAGGAGTGTCATTTTCATTTATATTCACAATATTTATCACCGGTTCAAAAACTGGTGGAGGAATATCACTATCACTATCGTGTGTTGACATTTTCAAAGTTATTTTATCATAGTTAATACTTTCACCATATATCACACACAAGAGTAGAAAACAAAAAGTTACTGCAGTACGAGAGTACATAACAATAAGTGTCACCACTTCACGCTAACTTCTTAATCACGTGACCAGATTTTGACGTTTTTCACCTAATATAAAACTGTCTGACACCGATGAGCCGTGGGTCGTATATAGGGCGTAGTTTTGCTGTATCACTGGTGATTCGACATCAACAATAACAAACCAATATTATTTTCTATCGATAGTATATTATAAACTAAATAAATGTCATACAAAAACAGGAAAATGTTCAGGGAAAAGTACAGTTCACGGTTTGATCACATCACACAAATGACCAAGTAAAAAGTCTAAATTCACCTTATAAAAGATTCACCATACATATTCATTCACACAGAATATATAATGAGTTCACAATTCACCATAATAATGAAAGAAAGTTAATTGTCGACATCAAATTCATCGTGAAAAACGATATCAAAACCCCCATCACACACACACGTGAGGGCTTGCGGCTCACCATTCACCATGCTTTCTTTTTTTACATCCTATAATATTCAATCACCTAGCAACTCGCGCTTCCTATCAGACACTCGAACATCCAGACTCTCATTTACCGATTTTGAACATAACATGTGTCATCTTATTATTTTGGGATTTCGGCGGGGGACATCAGCCTCACTGTTGGCTTGTTATCCATAGATCATTAGCGTACCTCGAAAACGTTCTAGTACTCTCAAGAATTGTGGGAGGAACTAGAGACACCTATAAAAAACCTAATCACCTTACTTAAAACCTACAAAGAGTTAGCTGATTTGAATAATAATCGATCTAACTTAATGAAAGGGTTGGGGCTTAAGGGGGGGGCACGAATAAAACAAACATCTTGACAACGTGTACAATACTACGATCTCGTGCATTTGGACCATTTCCATATTTAAATACAGAGTAGTTTCAGGTTAACTGAACCGCCACTTTTTAAATACCCCCTACATATGGCCGTATACTATAGACGACACGGTGGTGCATCCACCAATAATTCAACATTAAACAATGATTGATACTCTTATTACTAAACCGAGTGAGTAACCTCATAATTAACACCTTGTCTCTATAACAATACCCATTCATCTATTATTCATAACCAATTGTTCAGAGAACAATTCAACCGATAGAATAGAACAAAGGAACCAACTCCGCCAAAATTGGCCGCCATAAATTGTTCTCTATTTCACTATCCACTACTGTAGTTTCCATTTGGTTAATTTGAGGGGGTAATTTCGCCCCGCTGCCCCAACTATGTTCAATATATAGTATAATATAGATAATGTATATATATACTAATATCTGTGCGTATACGTACCCGTCGTCATAAATCCTTTCATACATAATTCTGCAGAACCACGCGTAAGAACCGTGACAGCTAATATGGTTGATGCTTTAGGGCACGATAACCTTGGTTGTAATGAAGTGATAGCAATGTAACTCAGAATATAGATTCATTATATCATTACCTTGACTAAGTTCAATGGTGCAAATTTTCTGCTTAGGCTAAGGAACGATAAGCAATTTTATTAGTCAAGACCTTGAAACATAACTCTGCTTTTAATTGAGGTAGAATTTTGAACTTGGTGTAGGTAGATGATCATTAGGCAAATGTCTTGACAGAGTTTAATGATTAATATTTTGAGCTAAAGCTAAGCAGAGCTAATCAATTTCATTGTTCGATGCTTTGGGACAAGATAATCTGGAATCTATCTGATAGAGAGTGATCAAACTTTGTGAGTGCTCGATGCTTTTGAAAAAAATAAATGTTTGATTAATTAATATGTGTCACCTTATTATTTTGGGATTTCGGCGGGGGACATCAGCCTCACTGTTGGCTTGTTATCCGTAGATCATTAGCGTACCTCGAATACGTTCTAGTACTCTCAAGAATTGTGGGAGGAACTAGAGACACCTATAAAAAACCTAATCACCTTACTTGAAACCTACAAAGAGTTAGCTGATTGGAATAATAATCGATCTAACTTAATGAAAGGGTTGGGGTTTAAGGGGGGAGGGGGCGAATAAAACGAACATCTTGACAACGTGTACAATACTACGATCTCGTGCATTTGGACCATTTCCATATTTAAATACAGAGTAATTTCAGGTTAACTGAACCGCCACTTTTTAAATACCCCCTACAGATGGCCATATACTATAGACGACACGGTGGTGCATCCACCAATAATTCAACATTAAACAATGATTGATGCTCTTATTACTAAACCGAGTGAGTAACCTCATAATTACACCTTGTCTCTATTACAATACCCATTCATCTATTATTCATAACCAATTGTTCAGAGAACAATTCAACCGATAGAATAGAATAAAGGAACCAACTCCGTCAAAATTGGCCGCCATAAATTGTAATATAGATAATGTATATATGTACTAATATTTGTGCGTATACGTACCCGTCGTCATAAATCCATTCATACAGAATTATGCAGAACCACGCGTAAGAACCGTGACAGCTATTAGTCTTTACTTAATATTAAATAGCATGTGTTACTTTGCCAACTTTTCCGATTCCCAGATGTAATTCTTTAGTGAATAGCAATTATCGCGAGACCATCAGGGAACTTGACGGTCGACAGATTACAGTAACACCAAAAGCTTCCGGTACATGATCGATATAATCTGGGCATGGTCAGTGAAATGTAGCTTCCTTTCCCGTGTTAGGACTTCGCATTAAAATTGTTAATAGCGGATAGCATGGTATTGATTTGATATGTATGGCACAATATAAGTCCAATCACAAGACACGTTACCATACAATGAACTGTTGTTGAACCTATCTGTTTGAATATAATATAAGTGGCCAGGCAACGCCGCAACAGCTAAATCCTCCAAGCAATCCACAATAATAATAATAATTATTGTTTTAAGCCTATTCCATCTATATGTGATCTCAACAGGCTGTCACATATTTATTCTTGTGTAGGAAATATGAGTATTTACAAAACATTAAACACTGATCATAAGTAACATCCCACCAAGTTATTATCTAAAAAAATCGAATGGCTTCTTGTTCTTTTTACTTTTAATATTAGTATAACATAAACCAGTGATCAGAAGACATCAGTCGTTCGAGCTATCGAACATCGTATTAAAATCGTCATATGATCATACACACTACGTATAAATTTCAAATTAATCGGATAATGACGTTAGCCAGTCCCTAGAGGGTTCACACATTTTTAAAATATGATCAAGGGCAATAACTCTGATGGTAAATATCGGAAAGGCATTTACATAAAATCGAGTGGCTATGATACTTTTTCGCAGTCATATACATAATGAAATTTCAGTGTAATTTGTGGTCTGCCTCCATATCATGAAGATTAAGACTATAGACCGGGAGCCCAAGGGTTTAACCTAGCTGGAAAATGTACCAATTTTCACCTCTATGGTATCAATGCATGCATATCTGGTACCTTAAAAATGTAAGTCTGCCGGGTTTCTGGTGGTGGGTGTGGCTGTGAGGGCTAGGATTATGGGCATGAATTCGTGGGCTAAATTAGCTCAAAAGTGTACCACACGTAAATGGTGCAGCAGTGTACCTTACATCTTCAAGTATTACAAAAGCTCTCTGACAGACATTTCTAGTGGTAGCGTACCCGCCCAGAGTTATGTAATTGTCAGCCCACAGCTAGGCTAGACTAGCTGAAAACTGTACCACCTAAAACTATTTGTAAGTTGTTCATCGCAATTACAGGAACCAGGAATGATCACTGCCAGACAGTTTGTGCGGTGGGTTACCCCTCAAAGACACGTCCAAAATGTCTCGACCCACAATTAGGCTAAATTAGCTGAAGCCAGTACCTGCTAAAACTGTTTGGGAGTTTTTTTTAACAACCAAAGGAATCATGAATGATCACATTGCGATGAGTTACCCCTAACAGACACACCAAAAAATGCCCCACCCCACACCAATTAGGCTAGATTAACTGAAGTTCGTACCACTTAAAACTGCTTGGAAGTTGTTCAGCACTACCACAGGAATTATGAATGATCGCCGCCATAATGATTTTGCGGTTAGGTCACCCTACAGACACACACAAAATTCCCCCCCCCCCAATTAGGCTAGATTAGCTAAAGCTCGCACAGGTGAGGTACCCCCAACAGACACACACAAAATGCCCCCTCCCCCTCCCAATTAGGCTAGATTAGCTAAAGTTTGCACAGCTTAAAATGTTGGAAGTTGTTCAGCACCATCACAGCCAGACCATTTTGCGGTGGGTTACCCCTAACAGATACACACAAAAATGCCCCCCCCCCCAACTCAACTGTTTTGTGGAGCCATGCCCATACAGCATCTCCTTATCAATGTCAGCTTCCTACTGAATATGGTTGGTCATGCAAGGAGGACTTTTTGCAACCAACATGGTTTGATGGACCCCGACAGTACCGGTGACGAGACAATTATTCTGGATGAGTCAGATACTTTGGTGGAAACTGGTGAAACCGATTTCGACCAAGACATGTCAGATATGTCAGATGATGAGCTATGGAGTGAAGACTCAGATTCAGATTTTGATAAAATGCAGTAGTTCTTCGGCATTCTTTTGTTTTTTGTTGTACTTTTGAGTTTCGCAACTAAAAATTACCTTTTATTTCGCTAGTGTTCTTTCTACAAGTTAGTCCAGCAGATTCCCCACTTAACTTAGAGCAATTGCAATGCTGAAAGGGAATAAATTTGTGTAAGGGATCTGTCAAGGAAACCCATGGCAGAAACTGTCTTGCAGCTGATCAATTTGCAATCAGTTTTAGGTATTACAGACTTCGGCTAATCCCGCCTAATTTGGGGGCGTGTCGTTTTCGTTGTATCTGTCTTGTACTAAGTTGTAGTGATTCCTGTGGTGGTGCTGAACATCTTTTGGACGTGTCTGTTGCGGGTGACCCTCCACACGAACAGCCTGGGAGTGATCTTTCATGATTCCTGTGGTGTCTGTTAGGGGTAACCCTGGGAAAAATGGTCTGGCTGTGATCATTAATGATTCCTGTGGTGGTGCTGAACAACTTCCAACAGTTTTAGGCTAATGGTGCTAAACAAACTTTCAAGCAGTTTTAGGCGGTAAGAACTTTAGCTAATCTAGCCCAATTAGGTGGGGGGGGGGGCATTTGTGTCTGTGTCTGTTAGGGGTAACCCACCGCAAAATGGTCTGGCTGTGATGGTCCTGAACAACTTCCAACAGTTTTAGGATGTGCGAACTTAAGCTAATCTAGCCTTATTGGGAGGGGGGATTTTGTGTGTGACTGTTGGGCGTACCCCACCTGTGCGAGCTTTAGCTTATCCAGCCTAAGTGGCGGGGGGGCATTTTGTGTGTGTCTGTAGGGATACCCAACCGCAAAATGGTCTGGCCGCGATCATTCATAATTCCTGTTGTGGTGCTGAACAACTTCCAACAGTTTTAGGCGGTACGAACTTTAACTAATCTAGCCTAATTGGGGGGGGGGGGGCATTTTTGTATTTTTCTATTAGGGGTAACTCACCGCAATGTGATCATTCATGATTCATGATTGTTAAAAAAAACTCCCAAACAGTTTTAGCAGGTACTGACTTCAGCTAATTTAGCCTAATTGTGGGTCAGGACATTTTGGGTGTGTCTTTGAGGGGTAACCCACCGCACAAACTGTCTGGCAGTAATCATTCCTGGTTCCTGTAATTGCGCTGAACAACTTCCAAGTAGTTTTAGGTGGTACAGTTTTCAGCTGGTCTAGCCTAGCTGTGGGCTGACCATTACATAAAACTCTGAGCGGGTACCCCACCACTAGAAATGTCTGTCAGAGTGCTTTTGTAATACTTGAAGATGTAAGGTACACTGTTGCATCATTTTCGTGTAGTACACTTTTGAGCTAATCTAGCTCACGTATTCATGCCCATAATCCTAGTCCTCACAGCCACAACCACCACCAGAAACCCGGCAGACTTACATTTTTAAGGTACCATATATGCATGCATTCATGTTATGCAGGAGAAAATTGGTACATTTTTCAGCTAGGCTGACCCCCTGGGCTCCGTCTCTACTTGTACTTTTTCCAATGATTTTATAAATGTAGTTCGCATATTTATTTAGCAATTTTCACCTTACTGTGCTTTTTGCATGTTAACTTTTCGGTTTAGAATCAGTAACTGCTGTTTGAATTTACATGCCTTTGACCAGGCGCAAGGCACTAAAATGAATAAAGAGTAACAACCAAAATCACTAGAATTTGTTTGGCTTCTAGTTCTTGTCGATGTTAACCTTTTTTTATGACATGTAATATGGTGGTGAATAAGTTTTATTTTTTTAAAAAACTATATTTTATTCAATAAGTATAGGATTGGGGAACCGGCTAGGCCCTTATCACCCCTCTCCCTTCAACAAAACATGAGAGAGAGAGAGAAATGGGGTTTAACGTCCACTCAACACAACTAGGTCATTTCGGCACTGACATATAGTTTAATTTTATTTCAATAATTCGCATGCGCGTATGGGTCTTTAGCAGTGGGGGGAAACTGGAGTGCCCGGAAGAAACCCACGAGGTTGAGAAGGCGCCCCTATCTTCATGCCACATACGCTCACAACAGGGCTCGAAAACACAGCCGAAGGCCAGAGGTCGATGTGCGGCACTCTAGACAACTAGGCCATCCCAACCCCCCCTTCAGCAAACTAATATAATTACAATTAGTTTACTTAAATACATATATATAGAAGAAACTATTCATATAGTTTTATTAATTAATAAAATACTGAAGTATACAATAATATTTTTCAAACAAATGTTTTTTTGGGATATAAATTATAACTAATTTTGGTTTAAGGCTTGACAGTATATTAATATGTAAACAGAATCTAATGATGGTAATGATAAATGACGATTATAGTACTTAAAATCGATTACTTAATTCTAAAAGGTTTTGTACCTCAGAAAATATTAATTCAGTTTTTTTCAAGTGAAATATCCGTAGAGCCATACAATAGAATTTATGTGTAAATTTATTTGGTTGGTAATGTTTTTATGGTTGAAATTCGTGCATCTGAATTTAAGGGACATATCAGCAGAGAGTGATAAGGATCTTCAAAATTGTGTCCGCATCGGCAGGTAGGAGAGTCAGTTACGTGTCTTAAATGGATGATTTTAACTTTAGTTTACCAATATTGTAATAAGAAGGTACCAAGTGGTCATGCTTTAAGAGTTTTTGTTTAAAAATGAATAACGAATCTGAATTACGTATAGGAAGATCTAGATTGTTCCAAAGTCGTGTTGTTGAAGAAAAGAAAGAATCATAAGATATATTATTTCTACAAAAATAGTATGGTAGGTCTTTGTCATTTCTAAATGAGTAATTACGTTGTGTTTTTGTTTAGATTGACATAAAGGTAATCAGGGGCTAAGTGGTTTATTATTGTATATAAAAAAATCAGCGTATGTCTTTACCGACGTTGTTGTAAAGGCTAAATGCCGACTTCTTTAGGTATCGACTAGGAAGGAAATCACCTTAAAAGCAGTTAATACATTTTTACAACTTTATTACAAAATTTTCTATATGTGTGTTCAATTTAAGATTGTTTTGAAAAATAGGCACCAAATGTTTGTGGTGAGATACTTCATTTAATTTAACCGTGTTCATGCAAAGGGGAATCGAACCGTTCTTAGATGTCTTTAATATTGTTAAGGTTTCATTTTTTTCAGGATTAAAGGAAACTAGCCACGTTTTAGACCATGTGTATATTATCTCCATACTGTGTTCAATGAGTTAACTAGTTTTGAAGCTACTCAAATAAGCATCCTCTAATACCAACAACGTCCAGCTTTCGACAGAGACCGGCATGACCGACCCTGTCGAAACCCCTGTCCGTCATCTATAGTGCCCTTCATCTTTCGCTTGTGAAAAGAAAATGGTTTATGTCTGTGAGTTGATTTATAGTAGAGTCTCCATTTATTAAACCACTTTGGAACTTTGTTAGTAATGAGTTGTCGCGCAAGAAGTAAATAAATGCTTGTGTGTGCATTTTTGAAAAAAAATTAAGAGACTAAACTATAGCTGTAATTGGAAAATTGTTGAAAATCAAAAAGCTTGTGAACAGGGGGTGGGCGGAGGAGAATAGCGGTGACAATGTGGCCGTAAAGAACTGCCATAGGCCAAGCCATGGTATGGATTTAACATTAAAGTCGCCAATTTACTAGGGTGCTCCATGGAGGAAAGTCACTGTGACTCAGTGAATAGTGCACTGGCTTACTAACCACAAGGTCCGTATTCGATTCCGGGGATGGCAGAGTACATTCTTCCGTGGGATTTCCCAGACTGGTATCGCCAGTTAGTGATGCAGGTGGTAGGTCTGACTCGAACAGCGTCTAGAAGTACGGATGGAACTAAAACTTGAGGTTCCGTGTACATGTTGCCGTGCATTTAAA
The DNA here is from genome assembly GCA_917208275.1 of Patella pellucida. Classification (NCBI taxonomy): domain Eukaryota; kingdom Metazoa; phylum Mollusca; class Gastropoda; family Patellidae; genus Patella; species Patella pellucida. The sequence continues at coordinate 31,608,059 of OU795041.1, read as the reverse complement.
AAAAAACTTTGACAGCTGAAATTCGAAAATAAGAGTGTTCCGAGCAGAATATTCATATAGCTCACTGCATGACATGCCATACGCACATTTACGTTAGCCCAATCGTTGCAAACAGGCGTACTTTAAGCCCCATTTCATGTCGGTTTCCTGGACTACGACTAGTAATATTGAAGAATACTGACTATCCTTGGCCCTGTTTCACAAAAAATGAAAACTCCTTAAAATCATCTTAAACTAAAATTTAACCCTAACAAAACGATTTTCAGCATTTTAGTTAAAACCCACTAAAATAATATATCAAGTTAATATTTAAATAGTGGCGTTTTATAAACCTATTTCAGGGACAATTTTAACTAAAATCAATTTGAACAAAATGCACTACTCTGTATTTTGACGCATTGCAGTACATTGAAGATTTCTATGAAACATATAATCGATTAGGGCAAGTTATTATTTTGGGCAAAAGTGTTAAATATAGCTTTACGCAAGATTATCGAACGAAATTATTAAAATCACTGTTATAACGTACCGGTACTTATCCAATCAATGCTGGGGCGAGATGGTCTAGTCCGCCCTACATGTTCCAGTCGCATAACGGGGGTCCGCAATCTTTGATTAAGCATATTATACTCCCTAGAGACAGCGGCCTTACTGTTAATTACTCCATTGTACATGATAAACAGCTATTTATTATTTAAAATTGCAGTGAAGAGCTTCCCCATACAACTAACTAAAGTGATTCCTCTGTAACAATCTGGGTTATTGACATTTCCACGTTTAAATACGGGAACAATATTTCCTATACACCATGACGTTGGGTATATTCCAGACTCTAGAATATTATTAAATAGTATTAGCAAACATGGAGTTAGTTTTGATGAATATAGTATAAACACCTCATTAAAGATCTGGTCAAACCCACAAGCCTTTTTCGCTTTAAGTTTTTTTATAGCCTTAAAAATTTCATCAGCGTTGATTGGGAAATCTAAGTCATCATTATAGTGACGAGGGAAATAAATATCATGGGTATTTAAAAATTCGTCAATTTCCTCGTTTTGTTCCGAGTTTAGCAAAATGCTCAAAAAATTCCTTTAATTCAATATTACAAGGTTTGTTCCTTTTTTTGTTAAACAGCTGATGAAATCTCTTTGGGTTATTTTTACTCAATAGGTCCATCATATTTCCTTGATGAGTTTTGTAAATATTCTTTACTTTAATTTCATATTTTTTATAATCAAATCGACATTGTGAGAGATTTATTCGATTCGTAACCGATTTATTTTTGTTAATTGATTTTAAGGCTAATTTATATGATTTGTATTTATCTTTACAGAGATCATTAAACCAAGGTTTATCTGGGCTCTTAATGCGAATTGAATTCACTTTACGTGTATAAAATGATTTCTTGTAATACGGTGAGATTATCTCATTAAGAGATTTTGCAAAGTTATCAACAGCCAGGTCAATACCATTTTGAGTTTGCTCAGCGACATGACACATAGATGAAATATGGTTCAAGGACGCTTCAAGCTCATTCTGGATTTTGTCATTCATCATATCGTCCCACTTAAAATTTACACAATTTTGATCCCTCGCTTCATTTTCCTCGTGATTTCTATGTATTGTTACATTAATGTTAAAGCACAATGGTGAATGGTCAGAAAACTCAGTAAATATTCCAGAACAAAAATAACTCAAAAGCTCGAAATTGTCACCGCGTAATAGGAGATAATCAATTAAACTTGAGCCTTTTGAACTAGTGAAAGTAAAATTACCCTCTTCATCATCCCCATTTCTAGTTTGTAAGTTTTCACAATTATCATATAAGTAATGGGACAGCGGTAATAGATTCGACTCAATATCCGGGTTTAATTTATCGTATCTAATAAAATCAGGAGAAGTCGAAGTTCTGCTATTAAAATCTCAGGTTAATACCAATACATTTTCATCAATGGAGTATTTAAGTATTAAGTCTTGGAGTTCAGCGAAGGGGTCAAAATCAAGGACTGACGAATAAAAGACACTATTCTGCGGGGGGAAATAACAAGCGATTACATATATAACGGTGTGTCCTCACTGTGCCCACTTTTGATTAATCCAATTAAGGTCTAATTAGGATAAGGTGTTATAGGTAATTTGATGGAAAAAAACCCCAAATATTTATGTATTTTTTTTATTTTTCGATGTTTTATATATATTTAATAAAAATATAGCATACATGCATATATCATACATCACATTAGCACTTTATAATTTAATGAAAATATAACAATTTTCGATGTTTTATATATAAAATATGTAATAAAAGTATAACATACATGGATATATCATACATCACACAAAAACAAGATAAACAATGAAAATTCACAGTCTGTATACCGTTCTGAAGATCTGTTTTCAGAGTTATGAGTCGGGTTTCTAGTTGCCTGTACTTTCTTCTCTTAGGCCGTAATTTTCCGTTGGCAACCTAACTGGGGCCAGTTGCTCAAAGCTCTGTTATCTTTTAATGATCCGTTAACTTTAACGGAGGGAAAGAATGTTGCCTGGAATAAAGGCCCCGAACATTCTGTGGTGCAAATTTTTACTACAGATTTATTGTAATATAAAAAAATAAAGTATTCTATAGTATTTTCTGGAGTAAATTTAACAGAAAGTTAACAAACAACACGTTACCAAGATATGTCCGTTAAAGTTAACGGGTCGTTAAAAATAACAGAGCTTTGAGCAACCAGCCCCTGGAGAATAGTTACTTCGGAGTAAGCTTGTTCATTCTTAAAAAAAGGCACCAACTTAAAAATATTTGGGTGAGGGGTGGCAATAATGGATGTTATCTTGGAATGCCATCCTTCAACATGGTTCGTTATGCGTGGACCTTCAGTGTGGAAATGGTTCCACATCATTCTGCCATGCTGCCCCTCCACCATGAACTCAGTTACGTAATCTGCAAATTGCAACACTCTGGCATCTTGGAGTGGTGCATCATCAAGTGCACGCAGCCATACATCTTCAACCTGCTGTATTTGAATTAATGGTAATGCTGCTGCTTGCTTGACGATTTTATTGATTTCTGGCACCCGAGAAAAATCTGCTTGTAGTCCATATTTCTGCGCATTGCGCCAAATACACTGACCAAAGTGAAAAAAACAACCTTTTAGTTATGACCTCGGCAACACAGTTCTCACAGCATTTTGCATACTAACTTCGAAATCTGTAAACACATGGCCTGGGTTAAGATTAACATTGACAAGTGCCAATGTTTTGTCTCTAACACATCTGAGGAACTTAACATATGTTGCCTCCTTCTTATCGGGTAATAGTGCATACACCAAAGGGAACATTTTATTGTGTACAAAAGCATGTATAGTGTAGATCTGGGTGAATAAGGTAGGACTCATGCTAAATGTTCCATCACAGTATATGGTGTCTGCATTGGCGAGATGGTAAAGATTTTCTTGTGTGGAAAACACTAGAAACCTGTTGTCGGCTGCTGCGTGGAGAAGGAAGTCGTCTCCGGATTTGGTCTTGGTGTAAGAATCTGGAAGCTGGATATCGTTGCGGGTCTAAGGAAGTGCTGGGAGGATCTTTGCTCAGGCTCTATACAGGGAAGCACAGCAACTATAGAATGTTGGAATCTCTCTGATCCTCTCACCTGAGTCGGAATTTATATTCTTCATGGACTAAGTTTTCTCCACCTTGAGCATTGGGGATGTACTGGATGTTTACTTGAACGTTTGCCATGATGAAATATGACAGACTGACTTCTGTGTGTCCTTATAAAGACCGTGTAATGTGTAGGCTTACTGAACATAATTCATAATATATTCAAGTGTCATTTTTTGAATAAAATTCATCACTTTAACGATTACAGTGAGTTCATCTCACCAATTACAAGACTGAATATTTAGTCACTTTCAATATTTGTTTTTTTCCATCTAATTACCTATAACACCTAAGCCTAATCCGCTTAATACACTAATCCTAATTAGACCTTAATTGGATTAATCAAAAGTGGGCACAGTGAGATGTAACCATATATAACTTGAGTATTTTGATCTGATGGAGAGATTTTGATAACTATTATACAATCGGAAATATTACATACTATGCTACATATATTTACAATTTTATTCTTAATAAAGATAACTGATCCTCCGCCTTTTACTAGATTTCTAGGAAAACTAAAAGACGTATAGTTATCTAATTCTATTTCATCATTATTACTGATCCAACATTCATATAAACACACTATATCAAAATCACATAAATTCTTCACAAAGTCTTTGTTCTTGAGTTTTGAGCAGAGACCCTTACCGACAATCCAAGAAATTATTCTTATACCACCTTCAGCTTCGTCCTATACTGTTGTCTGTCTATTCGGTGGACTGCCCTCAGATTCCGAGCTAAAAGGGCCTGTCTCTGCGGTGATCCCTGTTTTCCCATGGTCTACTGACAGGTCGGGGTTTATTAGAGTCGTCTATACACCAATTAAATGCCCGTGCGGACAAATCGCAACAACGTCACACCTACTAATCAACTGCAATCAGTTAAACAATGAACGACGATAAATGGTTAATAAACTGACAGAGAGGGGAAAACTCTCTCTCTGAAATCCCTTCTTTCTCCAACACCTGATGACAGATACTGGACTTCTCAGCTTATCTGGGACTTCATTGAAACATAGGAATGAACAAACATATGTAATGAATAAAACTAATCAACCACATCACACTAAGTAGGGTGAAATCGTAAAAACGTCCCCAACGAGGGAAGTGCAAATCACCCTATCTAAACAAAAAAAAATTACATTTAAAATAAAAAACTAACGAAATTTTCACACAACGTAGAATGGCTGAGTAAAAACGTCCTCACGAAGGAAGCCCAGCCATCATACACATAATTCCAAAACAAATCTAAATAATTAAAAACACTTAAAAATAAATCACATGTAATAAATAACACAATTCAACCACATCGCACTAAGTAGGGTGAAATCGTAAAAACGTCCCCAGCGAGGGAAGCGCAAATCACCCTAACTAAACAAACAAATTACATTAAAATAAAACTAACAAACTTGTCACACGAATAAATATTATATTATAGATACTATTATTGATACATATGTCATAAATGTAAAGCCTCCCCTTTAAATTTTCTCTTAAAAACCTTTACTATTACTATTATTCTTACATCATTATTCTTTTATTACTATTATTATTATTCTTAAATCACTATTATTTTATTACTATTATTATTATTCTTTTTTCTTTATTTTTATTATTATGTTTGCCCATCAGTCAGAAACGCTATGATGTTATATAGGTCTACAGAATTCTTAGTGGAAAAGACACAATTGACTTGTTAATAAGGACATTCTAAAACTAAATAAAGATACTAGAACAAGCTAGAGGACACAATTTAAAATTACAAAAGACTGGTGCAAGACTAGATGTTAAAAAAAAATTGTTTTCATTTTATAAATGAGTGGAATAAATTGCCAGCATTTTTGGTTAATTCAAGCACTCTCAACACGTTTAAGTCGAACCTAAATATAGCCTGGAAAAATGAAAAAAATAAATTCAACCCAACATGTTATTAAATATTGAAACAATTATAAACTACCTTAAGATTAAGAACAAGACATTAATGTAGTCAAAAATTGAGAATTTGTGTAATGCAAGTGCAGTCGTTCGCGATAATTATTACATGCGCAAACCCCACAGAAAGAAGTCAAGACAGTATCAAGGCGATCCAGAAGCTATCTATTGCATATACAACTGGTGGTAGTTTTTTTCTTTGATGTGAATAGCAGTTATATCTCATAACAACCTGTCATAACGTCATAATAGGTTGATATATTCTTCATATCAACCGCTGATGACGTCACGACAGGTTAATATTACATATCAACCGCTAATGACGTCATGTCAGGTCGATGTATTCGACTCATATCAACCGCCGATGATCAAAATAATACAAAAAACACAGAAATAAATTTTTATTTTTTTGACAATTAAAAATTATTATGGAACGGTTTGAAACATTCAAGACAGAAATTGACGACGTGCTTATCAGCATATTTAAATCGGTTATCCATATCTTTCAGAATCTTCTTTCCGTCCACACACTCCTAGACTTGAAAGTATTTATCGCCCAAGATTTCCATTATAAACTATTTTTGGGTACAGTCCATGCACTTAAATAAAACAGTCGGCCAAATCCTTCTGTTTATAAAACATAGCAAAGCCTTCAATCGTAGTTCACTGTCAGAATTATCGAGAAAGAATGTCTTTTGATCCAAATTTTCTTTAGGCTTTGGATAGATCCTCATCGATAGTTGCATTCACACCAATTCCATCGTCAGTATGTTGGCTAAAAGGGATTGATTATTCGTCTGACTTCATATTACTTTCCATTTTGTTTTTGTATGAAATTCAATTCTTCAAAATGGCGCCGTGTTTACAAAAATACCATCTCGCAATTGCACGTGATTAATTCGGTAATCTTCGTTATTTGACGGAAACTACCGAGCCGTTATCCAATCATTGTTGAATATTAATGGGAAAGTCCATTTAAATTTAAGGGTGGGCGTTGTATATGTCAGATATTAACCAATCATACCTCGGTTGCTATATTTATATCACTCTTGGGCTGCGCCCGCGGGTTATATAATATAACAACCTCAGGTAGGTTAATATCCTATACTTAACCAAGATCGAACAACATATTCGACTCAGTAATACTACTAATAATATATATAGAGAGAAATGGGGTTTAACGTCCACTCAGCACAAACTAGGTCACTTTGGGACATATGGTTTTCAATTTTTATTTCAATAATTCGCTTGCGTGTAGGGGTCTTTAGCAGTGGGAGGAAACCCACGAGGTTGAGAATGCGTCCCTATCTCCATGTCACATGCGCTCACACTAGGCCTCGAAACCACAACCGCAAGCCAGAGGTGACCGGCCAGCTATAATAATCGCATCATTTTACAAGGGTAGCAAATTAGGCTTAAATCCTTTTTCCAATTTGGGCCTTGGCACAGATCGTGGGAATGACTTCGATCATTACTGCAGGAAGAAACCGAAGAACTCGTAGAGGTCGAAGCGCGGCACTCAAGACCACTAGGCCATCCCCACCCCCACTTATAATATTAATAAAATATAATGACATGTGGAAGATAAATGTTAAAGCAATATCTAAGTTTATTTTGATATTGCAGGAGATCTATTTCAAACGGACTAGATACTGCAAATTGTGAAAACTTTATTCAAAGGTGGACTCTAATTTTAACTTTTTGTAGGTTCAAAAGAGGAAGCATCGAAGGTATATGGTTATCACGTCAAATGCTATTCTCGCTTCTGTGATAAACCACGTTCTGAAATGAGAGCGTTGAAAAGGGAGGCACCTATAGCAGCACCAGAGACCCGACCACATAGTCCTTCGACTCCATCACCAAAAAAAAGATTAAGATCCCATCGACCGTTATCATGTACAGTCACATCGTCTACCAGTGGTGTTCTTCCTACTGTTTGTATTATATGCCGGAAAATCAACTCGTATATCAAACTGATTATGTAACGTACAATATATTGCACATTGCCATCCGCCTCATTTGTGTATGTGTTTGCCATTTTAACTGTGTATATACACCCGTTTTGTTCCGGGATGGCCTCCAGGTCTAGAGTGCCGCGCTTCAATCTCTGGCTTGCGACTGTGGTTTCGAGCTCTAGTGTGAGCGTATCTGACATGGAGATAGGGGCGCCTTCTCAACCTCGTTGGTTTCCTCTGGGCACTACAGTTTCCTCCCACTGCTCAAGACCCCTACGCGCAAGTAAATTATTGAAATTACAATTGAAAACCATACATTAGTCCCAAAATGACCTAGTTTGTGTCGAGTGGGCGTTTAACGTTATAAAATATATATATGCATACTGTGTGTAGGCTGCATACATGTCTTTTCTATTTTAATTTTTAGTAATTTTATGAACAAATGAGATTTTAATTGGGTTTTATTGTTGTGAATATTTTGAGGTCTTTTACAAATCGTATTATGCATTGTTATTATTATCACTGGGTTTTTTTCCAAATTTATTTCACAGTTGGACTTGTTAATAAATACAAAATTAATAATATTTTTGTCTTATTATTGTATATTGCCTGTGGTTAATCGAACATTCTTCGATCTATGTTGGTTTGCAATGCCAACACTTATTTTGCAAATAGATGAGAAATTAAATTTAAGCGTACATGTCTAATGTACATACAATTATGGCCTGATGTGGATTTAGTGTACCTTGGGAGAAATATAACCACAATTCATTAGGCAGTGTGAAGTTAGCTCGATTTTCGTTATTCGACATTGGTGAATATCGAAAAACGAGTAGCTCGTTTTTCGACATTCGCCAATATCGAAAAACGAGCTAGTTGTTTTTCGTTATGCGCCAATATCAAATTTGAATATCAAAAAAGCAGATTTGATGGATGTATATCTACATAATGTCTCCAAAACACATTTGATTAAATCAGTTATCTAAAATTAACTAAAGATATCATAAATGAGGATGCCTGAGCAGTGATCTCACAAAAAAAACTGTTCAAACTCGTTGTTTGTGATATTGGCGAATCTCGAAAAACAATCTACTCGGTTTTCGTTATTCAAACTTGAATATCAAAAAAGCAGATTTGATGGATGTATATCTGCAGAATGTCTCCAAAACACATTTAATGCAATCGGTTTTGTAAAACGAACTAAATATGTCATAAATCAGGATGCCTGAGCAGTGGATTAACATAACAACTGTTCATTCTCGTTGTTTTTTGATATTGGCGAATCTCGAAAAAGAGCTACTCATTTTTCGTTATTCAAACTTGAATATCAAAAAAGCAGATTTGGTGGATTTATATCTGCAGAATGTCCCCAAAACACATTTTATTAAATCAGTTTTGTAAAACAAACTAAAGATATCATAAATGATGATGTATGAGCAGTGGATTCACATAAAAACTGTTCTTTCTCGTTGTTTTTTGATATTGGCGAATCTCGAAAAACGAGCTACTGGTTTTTCGTTATTCAAACTTAAATATCAAAAAAGCAGATTTGATGGATGTATATCTACATAATGTCTCCAAGACACATTTTATTAAATTAGTTTTGTAAAACGAACTAAATATGTCATAAATCAGGATGCCTGAGCAGTGGATTAACATAAAAACTGTTCATTCTCGTTGTTTTTTGATATTGGCGAATCTCGAAAAACGAGCTACTCGTTTTTCGTTATTAACACGAATATTAAAAAAGGAGATTTGATGGATGTATATCTACATAATGTCTCCAAAACACATTTGATTAAATCAGTTTTGTAAAACGAACTAAAGATATCAGAAATGAGGATGCCTGAGCAGTAGATTCACATAAAAACTGTTCTTTCTCGTTGATTTTTGATATTGGCGAATCTCGAAAAACGAGCTACTCGTTTTTCGTTATTCAAACTTGAATATCAAAAAAGCAGATTTGATGGATTTATATCTGCAGAATGTTCTAAAACACATTTTATGAAATCAGTTTTGTAAAACGAACTAAAGATATCATAAATGATGATGTCTGAGCAGTGGATTCACAAAAAAACTGTTCTTTCTCGTTGTTTTTGATATTGGCGAATCTCGCAAAACAAGCTACTCGTTTTTCGTTATTCAAACTTGAATATCAAAAAAGCAGATTTGATGGATGTATACCTGAAGAATGTCTCCAAAAGACATTTTATGCAATCAGTGTTTTAAAACGAACTAAATATGCCATAAATCAGGATGCCTGAGCAGTTGATTAACATAAAATCTGTACCTTCTCGTTTTTTTTTTTATATTGGCGAATCTCGAAAAACGAGCTACTCGTTTTTCGTTATTCAAACTTGAATATCAAAAAAGAAGATTTGATGGATGTATATCTGCAGAATGTCCCCAAAACACATTTTATTAAATCAGTTTTGTAAAACAAACTAAAGATATCATAAATGATGATGCCTGAGCAGTGGATTCACATAAAAACTGTTCTTTCTCCTTGTTTTTTGATATTGGCGAATCTCGAAAAACGAGCTACTGGTTTTTCCGTTATTCAAACTTGAATATCAAAGAAGCAGATTTGATGGATGTATATCTACATAATGTCTCCAAGAAAATTTTTTTTAAATCAGTTTTGTAAAACGAACTAAATATGTCATAAATCAGGATGCCTGAGCAGTGGATTAACATAAAAACTGTCCATTCTCGTTGTTTTTTGATATTGGCGAATCTCGAAAAACGAGCTACTCGTTTTTCGTTATTCAAACACGAATATCAAAAAAGGAGATTTGATGGAAGTATATCTACATAATGTCTCCAAAACACATTTTATTAAATCAGTTTTGTAAAACGAACTAAAGATATCAGAAATGAGGATGCCTGAGCAGTGGATTCAAATAAAAACTGTTCTTTCTCGTTGATTTTTGATATTGGCGAATCTCGAAAAACGAGCAAGTCGTTTTTCGTTATTCAAACTTGAATATCAAAAAAGAAGATTTGATGGATTTATATCTGCAGAATGTTTCCAAAACACATTTTATTAAATCAGTTTTGTAAAACGAACTAAAGATATCAAAAATGTTGATGCCTGAGCAGTGGGTTCAAATAAAAACTGCTATTTCTCGTTGTTGTTTGATATTGGCGAATGTCGAAAAACAAGCTACTCGTTTTTCGTTATTCAAACTTGAATATCAAAAAAGCAGATTTGATGGATTTATATCTGCAGAATGTCCCAAAAATATATTTTATTAAGTCAGTTTTGTAAAACAAACTAAAGATTTCATAAATGATGATGCCTGAGCAGTGGATTCACATAAAAACTGTTCTTTCTCCTTGTTTTTTTGATATCGGCGAATCTTGAAAAACGAGCTACTCGTTTTTCGTTATTCAAACTTGAATATCAAAAAAGCAGATTTGATGGATTTATATCTGCAGAATGTTTCCAAAACACATTTTATTAAATCAGTTTTGTAAAACGAACTAAAGATATCAAAAATGATGATGCCTGAGCAGTGGGTTCAAATAAAAACTGCTATTTCTCGTTGTTGTTTGATATTGGCGAATGTCGAAAAACAAGCTACTCGTTTTTCGTTATTCAAACTTGAATATCAAAAAAGCAGATTTGATGGATGTATATCTACATATTGTCTCCAAAACACATTTGAATAAATCAGTTATCTAAAATCAACTAAATATATCAGAAATGAGGATGGTTGAGCAGTGGATTCACAAAAAAAATGTTCTTTCTCGTTGTTTTTGATATTGGCGAATCTCGAAAAACAAGCTACTCGTTTTTCGTTATTCAAACTTGAATATCAAAAAAGCAGATTTGGTGGATTTATATCTGCAGAATGTCCCCAAAACACATTTTATTAAATCAGTTTTGTAAAACGAACTAAAGATATCATAAATGATGATGTCTGAGCAGTGGATTCACATAAAAACTGTTCTTTCTCGTTGTTTTTTGATATTGGCGAATCTCGAAAAACGAGCTACTCGTTTTTCGTTATTCAAACTTGAATATCAAAAAAGGAGATTTGATGGATGCATATATACATAATGTCTCCAAAACACATTTGATTAAATCAGTTTTATAAAATGAACTAAAGATTTCATAAATGATGATGCCTGAGCAGTGGGTTCAAATAAAAACTGCTATTTCTCGTTGTTTTTTGATATTGGCGAATGTCGAAAAACGAGCTACTCGTTTTTCGTTATTCAAACTTTATTATCAAAAAAGCAGATTTGATGGATGTATATCTACATATTATCCCAAAACACATTCGAATAAATCAATTATCTAAAATTAACTAAATATATCAGAAATGAGGATGCCTGAGCAGTGGATTCACATAAAAACTGTTCTTTCTCTTTGTTTTTTGATATTGGCGAATCTCGAAAAACGAGCTACTCGTTTTTCGTTATTCAAACTTGAATATCAAAAAAGCAGATTTGATGGATTTATATCTGCAGAATGTCCCAAAAACACATTTTATTAAATCAGTTTTGTAAAACAAACTAAAGATATCATAGATGATTATGCCTGAGCAGTGGATTCACATAAAAACTGTTCTTTCTCCTTGTTTTTTGATATTGGCGAATCTCGAAAAACGAGCTACTGGTTTTTCGTTATTCCAACGTGAATATCAAAAAAGCAGATTTGATGGATGTATATCTACATAATGTCTCCAAGACACATTTTATTAAATCAGTTTTGTAAAACGAACTAAATATGTCATAAATCAGGATGCCTGAGCAGTGGATTAACATAAAAACTGTTCATTCTCGTTGTTTTTTGATATTGGCGAATCTCGAAAAACAAGCTACTCGTTTTTCGTTATTCAAACTTGAGTATCAAAAAAGCAGATTTGATGGATTTATATCTGCAGAATGTTTCCAAAACACATTTTATTAAATCAGTTTTGTAAAACGAACTAAAGATATCAGAAATGATGATGGCTGAGCAGTGGGTTCAAATAAAAACTGCTATTTCTCGTTGTTTTTTGATATTGGCGAATCTCGAAAAACAAGCTACTCGTTTTTCGTTATTCAAACTTGAATATCAAAAAAGCAGATTTGATGGATGTATATTTACATATTGTCTCCAAAACACATTTGAATAAATCAGTTATCTAAAATTAACTAAATATATCAGAAATGAGGATGCCTGAGCAGTGGATTCACATAACAACTGTTTCTTCTCGTTGTTTTTTGATATTGGCGAATCTCGAAAAACGAGCTACTCGTTTTTCGTTATTCAAACTTGAATATCAAAAAAGCAGATTTGATGGATTTATATCTGCAGAATGTCCCCAAAACACATTTTATGAAATCAGTTTTGTAAAACAAACTAAAGATATCATAAAGGAGGATGCCTGAGCAGTGGATTCACAAAAAAAAACCTGTTCTTTCTCGTTGTTTTTGATATTGGCGAATGTCGAAAAACAAGCTACTCGTTTTTCGTTATTCAAACTTGAATATCAAAAAAGCAGATTTGATGGATGTATACCTGCAGAGTGTCTCCAAAACACATTTTATGCAATCAGTGTTTTAAAACGAACTAAATATGCCATAAATCAGGATGCCTGAGCAGTGGATTAACATAAAAACTGTTCCTTCTCGTTGTTTTTTGATATTGGCGAATCTCGAAAAACGAGCTAATATGATATTGTGTTCAAAACACATTTGAATAAATCAGTTATCAGAAATGAGAATGCCTGAGCAGTTGATTCACAAAAAAAACCATGTAAATATACATCTATCAAATCTGCTTTTTTTGATATTCAAGTTTGAATAACGAAAAACGAGTAGCTCGTTTTTCGAGATTCGCGAATATCAAAAACAACTAGAAATAGCAGTTTTTATTTGAACCCACTCCCCAGGCATCATCATTTATGATGTCTTTAGTTTGTTTTACAAAACTGATTTAATGGAATGTGTTTTGAGGACATTCTTCAGATATAAATCCATCAAATCTGCTTTTTTGATATTCAAGTTTGAATAACGAAAAATGATTAACTCGTTTTTCGAGATTCGCCAATATCAAAAAACAACGAGATTGAACAGTTTTTATGTTAATCCACTGCTCAGGCATCCTGATTAATGACATATTTAGTTCGTTTTACAAAACTGATTAATTCAAATGTGTTTTGGAGACATTCTGCAGATATACATCCATCAAATCTGCTTTTTTGATATTCAAGTTTGAATAACAAAAAACGAGTAGCTTGTTTTTCGAGATTCGCCAATATCAAAAAACAACGAGAAAGAACAGTTTTTATGTGAATTCACTGCTCAGGCATCCTCATTTCTGATATCTTTAGTTCGTTTTACAAAACTGATTTAATCAAATGTGTTTTGGAGACATTATGTAGATATACATCCATCAAATCTCCTTTTTTGATATTTAAGTTTGAATAACGAAAAACGAGTAGCTCGTTTTTCGACATTCGCCAATATCGAAAAACGAGCTAGTTGTTTTTCGTTATTCGCCAATATCGAATAACAAGTAGCTTGTTTTTCGAGATTCGCCAATATCAAAAACAAGGAGAAATAGCAGTTTTTATTTGAATCCACTGCTCAGGCATCATTATTTATGATATCTTTAGTTTGTTTTACAAAACTAATTGAATAAAATGTGTTTTGGGGACATTCTGCAGATATAAATCAATCAAATCGGCTTTTTTGATATTCAAGTTTGAATAACGAAAAACGAGTAGCTCGTTTTTCGAGATTCGCCAATATCAAAAAACAACAAGAAGAAACAGTTGTTATGTGAATCCACTGCTCAGGCATCCCCATTTCTGATATATTTAGTTAATTTTAGATAACTGATTTATTTAAATGTGTTTTGGAAACAATATGTAGATATACATCCATCAAATCTGCTTTTTTGATATTCAAGTTTGAATAACGAAAAACAAGTAGCTTGTTTTTCGACATTCGCCAATATAAAAAAACAACGAGAAATAGCAGTTTTTATTTGAACCCACTGCTCAGGCATCATCATTTATGATATATTTAGTTTGTTTTACAAAATGATTTAATAAAATGTGTTTTGGGGACATTCTGCAAATATAAATCCATAAAATCTGCTTTTTTGATATTCAAGTTTGAATAACGAAAAACGAGTAGCTCGTTTTTCGAGATTCTCCAATATCAAAAAACAACGAGAAAGAACAGTTTTTATGTGAATCCACTGCTCAGGCATCCTCATTTCTGATATATTTAGTTAATTTTAGATAACTGATTAATTCAAATGTGTTTTGGAGACAATATGTAGATATACATCCATCAAATCTGCTTTTTTGATAATCAAGTTTGAATAACGAAAAACGAGTAGCTCGTTTTTCGACATTCGCCAATATCAAAAAACAACGAGAAATAGCAGTTTTTATTTGAACCCACTGCTCGGGCATCCTGATTAATGACATATTGAGTTCGTTTTACAAAACTGATTGCATAAAATCTGTTTTGGAGACATTCTGCAGATATACATCCATCAAATCTGCTTTTTTGATATTCAAGTTTGAATAACGAAAAACGAGTAGCTTGTTTTTCGAGATTCGCCAATATCAAAAACAACGAGAAAGAACAGTTTTTTTTGTGAATCCACTGCTCAGGCATCCTCATTAATGATATCTTTAGTTCATTTTAGATAACTGATTTAATCAAATGTGTTTTGGAGACATTATGTAGATATACATCCATCAAATCTGCTTTTTTGATATTCAAATTTGAATAACGAAAAACGAGTAGCTCGTTTTTCGACATTCGCCAATATCGAAAAAAGGAGCTAGTTGTTCTTCGTTATTCGCCAATATCGAATAACGAAAAACGAAAATCGAATTAACTTCACACTGCCCATTCATTAGACCTAATTATTAGTATTAGAAAAACTGTAATATCCCCCCCCCCCCCAATATAATATTCAGATTCAAACTAGAAAAGGGCTGTCAAAATATGAGTGAATTCTTAGCTGAGTAAGAAAAAATGGAAAATAAATAATGATTTGTAGCTCTGGGCCAGTTGTCACCAGACCTTCCCCATAATTATTGAAAACAGCATGAGTACTGACATGTATATAGAACCATTTCTACTCTAGACTGTACATGACGATACATGATATGGCGCAATTAGCACTGAATTTGAAACTCAAATTCTACATTTCCAAAGATATAAGTGTTTCCGATAACCCTGCATCAATTTGGTGCTAATCCTTGACAAAAAGACGTTTCTACATAGCCAAACTATCAATAAATACACGTTAAACAAGATTAGTTAAATTAACCAGGTCATGGTTTTGTTTATAAACAATGATCACGTGACTCATCACGTGCCATGATCCAACGGTTTTCATTGGTCAATAACTTATAGCGAGAAAAAATATAATCCTTATTCAGATAATTTTATAAATATTATACACACGGACCGCCACGTGTGAAGGTTGGGGGTTAACATCATTTTTGCAGTATCTAGCAATTTAAACAATCGGAAATTCATAACTGGCCTTTTTAACGAAAGTAGAGATCTAAGCCATATAATCGTGCCCAGTCCACGGCCTACCACCAAAAGACTCAACTACAGTAAACAATGTTATTGCTATTTCTGTATTCGACAACAATTTGTTTTAGTATATTTTTGTTTATGGACTTTTCGTCCTCATATACGATCACTTTCACTTTTAAGTAAACTTATCTACATGTTTCATAATCCTATTAAATTGTATAATAATTTAATATATTTATATATCATAATGCCAAAAAAGGTATATACTGATTTAAAAAGAAAACTATGTAAACCCTATTTTGTTAATCTTCAGTATTGCTTGAAAATATTATTTTTGTACGTATTTAGCTCAATTTCCTACAATGTCATAAAACTTAAACTTACACTATCAGGTAATGTTGAACCAAACCCAGGCCCCCTGCCAATCGTCTGTCGGTCGTGCATCTGAATGTTAGAAGTCTACGTAAAAAACTTGACCTTATTGAAGCAGAGCTCTCTTCGTTTGATATAATTACTTTAAGTGAAACATGGCTTGACAATAACATACCAAACTAATCACTTCTTCTTCCGTCTTACTATGCACCAATCAGAAAGGATAGGACTGGCTCCATTGGGGGGTGGGGTAATTATCTATGTTCGTAATTCTATAGCATTCGTTCGTCGCTTAGATTTGGAAAACAGTAAAACAGAATCAATTTGGCTTGAAATTAACTCTTTCAATAATAAATTTCTTCTCGGAACTTTTTATAGACCCCCGCAAACTTCTCGTGAAAACGACACACGCACTTTTGAAGCTCTTCACTCTGCCGCAAATGACAATATTAGCAAGTGTCTCGTCTTGGGTGATTTTAACATAGACATGCTGCGTAAATCGGGTACTTTTGTACATGACGCTATAAACCTTTTTGATTTTCAACAACTAATCACAAAACCAATACGGTATCAACAAAACGGAAATAATTCACTGATAGATTTAATCTTAACAAATTTTCCAAATTCCGTAAACAATATCACCGTTTCTGATAACTTTTGTAGTGATCACTGTCCTGTTTCGTGTACACTCTCGTTTAATACTCCCAAATCAAAGTGTTTCAGACGAATGATATGGGATTACCAAAACATAGATAATGAAAAACTAAAACATGACGTCATTTCCACAAACTGGTACGATCTGATACAAGATGACGACATTGATGACTCGAGTAGGAAATTTACAAGTGAATTAATCAATTTAGCTAAAAGAAATATCCCAATTAGAGTAGTAACTATTAGACCTAACGACAAACCTTGGATGACAAGCGAAATTCGGAAAATTAGAAGGAAAAATAATAAAATTCATAAACGTGCCACTAGCACAAATCATGACAACCATTGGCAATCTTTTATGAACATTCGGAACCAATATATAAATTTGATTAGACAAGCAAAGCAAGCATATTATGATACCTTAGATGAAAAGATAAATGACAAATCGCAGTTTGGCAATAAAAGATGGTGAAAAAGTGTTAATTAATTTGTAAAAACACAAGGCTGCACTAAACAAGACACACCACCCTTAATTGTAAATAACAACACTTTATTCACACCGCAAGACAAGGCAAACGCACTGAATAACTTTTTTGTTGAACAATCTAAACTTAATGATATTAATAAATCTTTACCCTCCATTGACAGAAATGCTAACTCATTAGAACAGATCGTACCAACCCCTCAAGAAGTTAAAGACATTATTGACAGTTTAGACACCTCAAAAGCCTCCGGTCCGGACGACATAAGTGCCAAATTACTAAAGACAATATCCACCGAAATTTCATCTCCACTATGCTCTTTGTTTGAACTGTCATTAAAAGTAAGTAAAGTACCCAGTATATGGAAATTCGCAAATGTCGCGGTTATTTTCAAAAAAGGATCACCAAACGATTGTGGTAACTATAGGCCAGTCTCTCTTCTGAGTATCATTATAAAAGTATTTGAAAAGGTTATATACAAACATGTCTTTAACTTTTTGAGAGGGAACAAAATACTAACGTCTTTTCAAAGTGGTTTTCTTCGAGGTGACTCCGCCATATTTCAATTAATAGAACTAACACATATGTTTTGTCAATTCA
Source organism: Patella pellucida (assembly GCA_917208275.1). NCBI lineage: Eukaryota > Metazoa > Mollusca > Gastropoda > Patellidae > Patella > Patella pellucida. Next base: position 31,589,888 of record OU795041.1, on the reverse strand, counting down.
TTGATCAACATTCTTCTACTCGAGTTGTTTTTTGTGACATCAGCAAAGCGTTCGACAAAGTTTGGCACGCCGGACTTTTTTGGAAGCTGGATGGAGCTGAGATCAGGGGTAGCCTCTTAGAATGGTTTAAAAATTATCTTTGTAATGGACAACAATCAGTTGTTTTAGAAGGCTTATCCTCTGATCCAAGAACCATCCATGCTGGTGTACCACAAGGATCTGTTTTGGGACCTCTATTGTTTATTATTTATATTAATGATATTGTGAACAACCTTGACTCCAATGTTAGACTATTCGCAGACGACACTTCACTATTTATAAAAATGGATGACCCTAGTACAAGTTCGGATATTCTGAATAATGATTTAAAGAAAATAAATGACTGGGCAGACTTGTGGTTGGTAACCTTTAACTCTCTAAAAACGGAAAAAATGACCATAAGCACAAAATCACTAACAACAAATCCACCTTTGTTCTTTGGCACGGAAAATGGAATGTCCATGTTGAGAATTTATGTAAGAAAATTTCAAAACTGACAAATTGTCTAAAATCGCTTAAATAAAGACTAAAACGGAAAACTCTACAAACAATATACACTTCCTTTAGAAAGCCTTCAACTTGATGCACTTAGGACTATTTGCGGGGCGGTTAAAGGAACCAATCACGAATCACTGTACAGGGAAACTGGTTTTATTCCTTTGATGGAGAGACGGAAGCGTCACAAATTGCATCTTATGTGCAAATTCTTCAATAATATTGTTCCTAAATACCTTTTAAAACTTTTTGAAAAATCTCCAACATTACCATATTCATTAAGGAACCATAATGATTTTACGGAATTTAAATCCCGAACCCATCTCTTCACTAATACATTTATACCGTCCTACATCAGGGAATGGAACCAGTTAGACACCTCGAATCGTAGAACACCATCACTTTCTGGCTTTAAACAAAAACTTTCCAAAAATGACATAAAGATTCCGATATATTATTTTTGGGGTTCGCGAAAAAATAAAATTATTCATTCGAAATTTCGACTCCGATGTAGCGATCTTAAAGGCAACATGTTCTTGAGACATATATCAGATGATCCAGCTTGTACTTGTGGTCATCAATTTGAAGATATTGAATATTTTCTTTTCATATGTACAAACCACTCAGATGCACGCCGCAGAACGATAAACACTTTGCCTCTCGAATACAGAAAAAGCAACCATCTATTATTTGGATCAAATAAATTTTCCGTTGATAAAAATATTAACATTTTTAAGACCTTACATGAGTTTTTTTAACCTTTCTCAACGATTCTGAAAATTATTATTTTCAATTTTTATTAAAATTCCCTAATTTGATATATCATATAAGTTTTTTATTTTTTATCTAATATAATTACATGTACTGTAAATATCTTGTATATATGTAAATACTTTATTATTGTCAATTATATTGTATACAGGGAGAGGGTTTTCACATAGGCTATGCCTGTTACCCAATCCTATTCATGTTGTTTGAATAAAATATGTTTATACAAAAAAAATTGAAGCCTGGGATTAAATCAAATGCCAAGGTCACGAATCAAATGCCAAGTTCAAGGCCAACCCACTGATACATTTCGAAACAAATAATACGCAATGAACTCATTTAGTTCACCTCTCTACGAATGTCTGACTATGTGCAAACATGCTACAACGTATGAAACTCTTGTCATTAATATTGCAAGTAACCGTTAATTCAGTTTTCAGTTTCGAAGGGTTAATGCTTTCACCGTCCGTAAGTACACGCAGTATACTTTCCTCAACTTAAACCTTCTTTCTCCAGATGTAAGATCTGGACAGAAATGTCTAGGGCAGAACTGGAGTAAGAAGACTTAAAACCCGATAATAGGGTGGGAGGGTGGGTAGCAAAATACATAATTATATAAACTACAAAAAATCGGGAATATTTCTTTAAACCATGTAGATGTTGATAGGCAAGTGACAAATACAGTCATGTCACGTGTTACATACTTCCGGGCGGAGGTCAAAGTTGTAAATAGTATACTTTCCTCAACTTAAACCTTCTTCCTCAGATGTAAGATCTGGACAGAAATGCCTACCGCCAACCTTTCATTCCCAGCTGTCATAACATCGGAATGGGGTACCATGCAAGCTCTGCTGTTACAAGCCTACAACCCCACAACCCAACAAGTCTCCAACTCTCACTCCAATTTCTAAACCATTTCCTGGTGCACAGCTCACTTAACTTCTAAACCCTTTCCTGGTGCACTGCTCACTAAACTTCTCAAAGCGGGTTTAATAGTTGAGGAAAATTTTGCCCACATAGTGGCTCTACGGCCTACCCTTACATTTAATTCCCATACCTCAGTGTTTCATACCACCCTAAAACTATTTGTCCCTTGTCAGTCCCTCGGGTATGCACCTATAGCAAAAATGAGAGACGCCGAAATATCCGATGAACTTTCCCCTCTAACGCAGGGGACCTCCAGATAAGCGAATCACTGTACCATTAGGTATCAATATAAAGCTAAAAAACCATATAACTAGATATCAATTTCATGCTCAAAAACCAAACAACTAGATATCGATTCCAGGCTGATAAAACCATACAAATTAAATATCCATTTCAGTCTGATAAAATCATGCAAATTAAATATCCATTCCAGGCTGATAAAACCATACAAACTAAATATCCACTCCAGGCTGATAAAACCATGCAAATTAAATATATCCGATTCAGGCTGATAAAACCATACAAACATGCATCGGCCCAAAGCTGGTAAATAATACATGCAACCCATTCTAAATGTAAATTGAATGACCCCCCCCCCCCCATTTTATCGCAGTGATGAATAGAAATAAATGTGACCTTTCGACTCGAATGAAAAGTACTAGAGCAAGGACATCGAATGGTTATGTTTGTTTGGTTTTATTGTGAGGGGGGGGGGGGCGCTGACCATTCTTAAAGTGAAATTAGAAATAAGAAATCGCCCTATAAATGTAAAAAGGGATAAAAAGCCCCACATTAGGCCGATAATGCATCACTATAAAGTCTTCGTCTTGATAGATGTCACAACATAAACATTCATTTCAGGCTGAAAAACCATACTGAGATACAAATTGTGACACAAAACTGTCTTTCTATGTCACAAAACCGACCACACTTAAAGTTCTCACACCTTACTATCTCTGCATCATTTTGCCAAATGAGCCGTAACGTCAGTCACAACTCCAGATTTTCTCTTTTTAGATGTGTAAAACCTGGGGATACAAAAGGAAAATATATGATACACAAACCAAACAGCAATCCTATAGTTACAGGATTAGTCCCCATAATATTTCCACGCGTGTCTAGTAAAATTGAAACATATACATCCAAATTGCATCTGGTGACTACACTATATACGGCATAGACCAAGCTGGTACATTGGTAATCAAAATACTATTGTAAAATTCTATTATGTATAGTTATGGTTAAAATCCACACAGCCAGTGTCCATTTTACGTGCAAAGTTAAATGTGAAACTTTTAGGGGAAAATTCGTAATTTAAAACCGAACACTTGCCGTATGTACACCCGTATGAATCAAAACTAAAGATTCGTGTCTGAATATATGTTATGTACAACTTGTCTGATTATACACGCTGTCTAATGAGAAGTGTGTAACCTATATAGCCCACTGCTTTTCTGCAGGGTGAAAATGAAATATGGAAATCAAAACGATACAGATCAGTTTACCTGAATAGCAACCAGTGTCAATGAAACGTTTTATTGTCTCGTCTTTTGAAAGAGATTTAAGGACCTCATTTTCCTTAAAAGAAAATTCCGATTTTGTTCCCTTTTTAACACCGCGTTGTTAGAAAGGACGAACATTTCGTCCAAACAGTTGGGGTGTTGGTGAGCAAGTGACAATTAGTCATGTCACGTGTTACATACTTCCGGGCGGAGGTCAAAGTTGTGAACAGTGGAAATGTGAACTGCGCGGGCGCAAGTAATTTTAACTAAAATATATTCAAATTGCATTTTATGTTACAATCGGCCTTCGCGAAACCAATAAAATTGCATTTTGATTTTAGTTAAAATCTATTTTAGTGACTTTAGCTAAAGTTTTGTGAAACAGGGCCCAGGTCAAATTTCATACTCTTACTTACGAATCTATGCTACTTAGCCATGAAAAGCGAAAAATTAATGGTGTAATTGTATATTTTCTGGACTTTGTACTGCTCCGGTATCAAGAGATTACCGGTAGTACCATTCAAGAAACATATGAAAACTCATCAGTCTTGCACTGGATTCGAAATTTGTTGCGGTATTTACGGTGAAAGCAAAAACGCTTCTAAACTGAAAAATGTTGACAAGATAATAATAATAATAATAATAATAATCATCACGTCATTTTACAAGGGTAGCAAATTAGGCCTGAGGCCTTTTTCCAATTTGGCCCTTGGCACAGATCGTGCGAATGATTTTGATCATTACTGCAGGAAGAAACCGAAGAACTCGGGGGAAACCTGCCTGATCGGACGGGAGACCGAATATCCCTCTCACTTACAACGATAAAGTTCTGATAACAGTTACAGAGAGTTTAATACGCTGTAGCAATGTTTGCACATGGTCAGACAGTCATAGAGAGGTGAAATAAATGAGTTTATTACATGTTACATGTTTCGAAATGTATCGATGGGTTGTCCTTAATCTTGACATTTAATTTACTCGCAAGCTTCAATGGAATTAACGTGATAAACTAAATCGCTTCAATTACGTAGTTTTATGGTATTTTGGACAAGAGAAACTGTTGTGAATTGCCACAAACATTTTTTTTTTAAAACAATATTTCATTCAGATATTGAAACGGATTGAGGAACAGGCATAGCCAATTTGACCTCTCTCCTAAATAAAAGAATTAATATGAATATGTAAAAAAAGTAAGTGAGTAAACAATAAAACAATAAAATGAATACTTAATCTACAACATTTTTATATATACATATTTACACATTGGCTACGCAGTTTGGTGGATATATATGTTATCTCAAAACCTTCTGCTAATGTCAAAAAACATAGGGACCTTTTCAAAGATTTCTAACGAAATATGACTGCTGTTTGCACCGTATAAAAGATTATGTGTATTGATAAAATTTGGTGGTAGAAGATTTATTGATATTTTACGTGCATCAGAATGTTACGAGCAATGTTAAAGAATACATGTGGAATAAAAGAGGTATATATAGTTTTCAAGGTATTTTTAGTAAGGCGGTGTTTAACGACCTAAAACAAATTAATCATTTTACTCGTTTTAGCCAAAATAATGTTCACATGTTTTTTTCTAAAAAGTCAATCCCAAATGTCTGTGTTGATAAACCTATTTAATAGGAATTCCGTCTAAATTTAGTGTAGGTAACAGTGGGTCTCGTTTATGATATTCATGACTCAAATGACTTATCTTGGCTGTAAATTTCTGTCGTATTTTAAAAGTATTTAAACCAAAAGCCAATCTTCCGATGCCTAGAATTGAAATGTTATTTCCATAGAATCCTTCAATGATACTTTGAAAATGATGTTACTCAATTAAATGATTTTTTTCCAAGATAAAATAGCTTTAGCTCTTAAAATTTATCATATGTGTGTTGTTTTATTAACGTAAGACTTCATTAAAAAATAATAATAAATTTATGATATTAAAATTTAATTTCAAATAGGGCTATAACATGTTTCAATAAACACATTTTAGGTTATTGATATATCTTTTTACAAATCATCATAATCCCCCAAAAACACAAGTAAATACTACATATGGTGTGTCTCGTATAGGCCTTAAGGCCTTATATGCTAATACCAAGAAATTGGCCATATTAAACCATTGTACACAAAGAGATTTTCTTTATAGATAAGAGTGCTCATCTTTCCATGACATTGGATATAAATAAATAATTTTCTTTTAGTGTTTTGAGTGGGTTCTTTCACGGAGTTCTAATATGGGGCGCCATTCAAATGCTCAAATTGCCTTACAATGAAATAAACAGGTGGACCGTGGCTGTATTTCCTATGCTATGGAAAGAAATTGAATGAAAATTAACACAAGGTACAATTTTATGGATACACAATTACTGAGTTTGATACTAAGCGACGTTTCGACTAGGATACTCTCGTCTTTATCAAGCAAATGATACAAAATATGAATGTGGGCAAATATATACAGAATATGCAAAAAAGATAATAATGCAACAAAGACAATAATCAAATCCAATTAAAGCTTAACACCTTAGATCAGGGGGCCATTAAGAACTAAATGGTATGTTAAAATTATGCGACCCTGGCCGTTCACAATATTATCATTATTTAAATTATATTTATATGTTGCAATAGATCTACAAATGTAGTACTAATCAATGTTGTTGATGGCGTGATTTATATGTTAGGAGAGGAGGGTCACGGCTATCCTAAGTTAACATTGATTTTAGTTAAAATTTTCTTTAAAATAGGTTTGTGAAACGCCGCTATTTTAAAGTAAGATTAATTTTAACTTAAAATATTGTTTTAGTGGATTATAATTAAACTTTTAAAATCGTTATGTGAAACTCATCTATCTTAAAGGGGCCTACACATGCTCAAAATTTGTGTACACGTATTTTGTGCAAACTACTTACAAGATCGGTCGCATTTTTTGTTGCGTCTTTTATGTTAATCATTTTAGTGAAGCCTGTACCAAGACAGGTCCGGGACTGTACAGCGCAGTTGACGCTTACGGCTGGTCCCCGGATCTATTCACTTGATTTGATAATTGTTTAGTTTTTGCGATGTCTATTTTCTGTCTTGTCCGCAGGTTTATCTTGTAGATTTTTTTTTTGTTTTGCGTGTAGTGCAGTCCTCCTGCATTTACTATTATTGATACAATATTCAGTGTACGCCAAACTTTCGCCATGGACGAACCTACAGCCTTGACACTTGCACTATAGCTTTGAATCTGGAAAAAAAATCGCATCGGACAAAATGGTCTAAAAAATGTCGGAGCTTCATCCAAAATTCCGTTGGTCTGTAAAAAGTAAAGTTAATCCTCTCTTGAAATGTATTTATTATATTTTCGGCGGAATGCATATATGTATTGGAATTGATACAAGTTTGGTAGCCTTCACTGGCTGAAAAAAAATCGCATCGGACAAAATCCCAGCCAGAATTTGGCTATTTTTTAAAATTGCGTTAATGTTTTAAATTTTTGTTCAGAACTAAAATAAATTAACTTTTTAGTCAATCCCCACGATAAAAACATTTGCAGAATTCATTGTGTATATGTGAAATAGACCCGACCGAAGCACAAAATAGTTCCAATAGTGCGGCTCCCATGTGTGTCAAATGTCCGTTTAAACTTGCTATTTCTGTTAAAATCCCATTTTCTTCCGATGATTATTATTCAATCTCGTGTTGTGTCCGTGTTATTGAACAGACAACCCTGATACGACGCAGTTTTTCTGTCATTGTACTTTCGTTTGTTTGTTTACAAACTGACTTCTGTGCGTTGACCTCACGACCTGTGACGTTAAGATAACGTCATGTGGACATCATGGCTGTTCACTGTGTCAAAGTCACTTATCTGCAGGTAGGGTGAGTCTGTCGTTCAGATTGACTAACCAGCTAACAAAACGTCAGATTGGTATGATACTCTGAATAGACTGAATGAATGAATTGGGTTTTCACGTCCTACGCTTCTGCCCCTAACCTTGGCTAATTGAAGACGGACATACGCCATACAGTTTTCTATGAGGGAAATTTTGCCCGGGCAGCAGCTGAATTCCAACTGCCAAGGGATCTTTTAAGTGCACGCCAATGTGTACATAGGGACCTCGGTTTTTCGTCCCATCCGAACGACTGGGCAGCTGTCCTTTTCAGGCTCCCCGTCTGCATCACTGACAAGGGAAAACCACGCCGGAGAATACAGATGAATTTTCTCCAGGCTAGCAAGCTAGCACCTTACCCACTTAGCCGTGTGATCCCCCTCTGAATAGACGCAATGCATACAACTTGCCAAATATTTTTATTTTATATCTGTGACCACATCTCCAACTTTACCTGATCAATAAGGCTCCTTCCCACAGAATTGAACCCAGGCTGTGTTCTCAAAGATAAGTTGCCAGGCAACGAACATACTCCCACAGCAGCTAAATCGTTTCGGCAGTCAACAAGAGTTGTCGCAAATTTTTACTTTTTGTCGTTAATTAAACATTTATAATACACTAAAATCTGATTAAGAGTTAAAACTCATTATGTAATTATAAGAAAAACATTCGAATTTGTTTTGTTTTGATAAAGTTCTCCTCCATGCTAACGTTTAGTATACGAAACATTTAATATTCGGGAATTAGCTGTTTAAGTTATCAAAATTCATTGAAACTCTGAATACGTGTTCGTCTCATGACCTTCAACACTGTATCAATTTAAATCCATCGGCTGTGTTTGGTCTCGGTACGACGTAATTAAGTCTCCTATGAATATTATCTAAAAGATGTTCAATCGGGTTTAAGTCCGGACTAAGTGCTGGTCGGTGTATAACGTTGATATCGTTCTGCTGTAGAAAGTCCCGAATAACTCTGGTGGTGTGGGCATGGGCGTTGTCATGCTTGAAAACGTTGTTTCGACGACCTGCGAAATGTGGTATGACGTGGCGTCTGAGGGCTTGAACGATGTAGCGAACTGCTGTGAAGCCGCCTCCTCTCCCTGGATCATAAGACTTGGGAGTACCACAGGACCCACTCTCTGGTTCAAGCATATTCCACCCAAAACTGTTGTGCTTGGACCTTCCCATGAATCTCGTTCCATGCCACATTGGTCAGAATAACGCTGGCCACGTCGACGCCATAATCTCGTTCTGCCATCTACAATTGATACGCAATACCGACTCTCAACTTTTAACAGAATAGTTCTCCATTGCGTGGGTCGCCTCGCCAGTTCTGGTGTTATTAGGGGATCGGTCCACGGTAATGTCTACGGCAATGGATGTTCTCTCTGGTGAGATGGCGGCACTCTGTATCGGTACTGATGGGTCTTCCAAGGCCCCCACTGATTGACGTGCCTTTGTGAAGGGATATGCACACGCAGTCGCACAACATGGCGATCTTGTCGCCTTGTGGTAACCCGTGGTCTACCAATTCGGAGGCGACCATTCGTTGTGTTGGTTGCCAAACAGCGTCGAGGCGAAGAATCATATAGACTTCCAACGATTTCAGATACTTACTACCAGATTTATGGCCTTTGATCACTTTGAAAAATATCGTTGATGCTCTAGACGCTTAAGTTAATATCCGATTGACTTTAAATTTATTCACAGTGTTTAAGGTCATCAGTCGAAGAATCCTATTGATTTTCTGATAATTACTGCCAGAGTTGTGGCCCTTGATCACTTTGAAAAATCTTGTCGATACTTTACAGACCATATTGATTGATTTCATATATACATCGTGTTTACACCTATATGTAATCATTTCGATCAATTTTAGATAGATACACTGGGTTTACGGTCTTGGGACGAACAATTATATTGATTTTCAATGATTTTTATATTAAGTATTTTGTATACTCAACGTTAGCATGGGCCAAACAAATTATAATGAATTTCTTATAATTACATAATGAGTTTTAACTCTTAATCAGATTTTAGTGTATTATAAATGTTTAATTAACGACAAAAAGTAAATATTTGCGACAACTCTTGTTGACTACCAAAACGATTTAGCTGCTGTGGGAGTATGTTCGTTGCGGACGCTGTAGAGGCTAAAGTTAATATCCGATTGACTTTAGATTTGTACACAATGTTAAGGTCATGAGACGAAAAGCCTAGTGATTTTCAGCGATTTCCGATAATTGCTGTCAGAGAATTTTGACCCTTGATCACTTCTAAAAATCGTGTTGACACTCTAGAGGCTAAAGTTAATATCTGATTGACTTTAAATTTATACACAGTGTTTAAGGTCATACGACGATGAAGTCTATTGATTTTCAGCGATTTCCGATAATTACTGTCAGGGTTATGGCCCTTGATCATTTCAAAAAAATGTTTTGGATGCTCTAGAGGCCAACGTTAATATCCGATTGATTTAAATTGATACAGTGTTGAACGTCATGAGACGAACACGTATTGAGTTTCAATGAATTTTGATAACTTAAACAGCTAAATCCCGAATATTAAATGTTTCGTATACTAAACGTTAGCATGGAGGAGAACTTTATCAAAACCAAACAAATTCGAATGTTTTTCTGATAATTACATAATGAGTTGTTACTTTTAATCAGATTTAAGTGTATGATAAATGTTTCATTACTGAGAAAAGTCAACTCTTGTTGACTGCCCGAACGATTTAGCTGTTATGGGCGTATGTTTCGTCGCCTGGCAACCTATCTTTTGGTAAGCGACCATATTAGACCAAAGAAAACAACCGCAAGCAATAATATTTTTTTCTAATGAGCATTTAGCTCAGGTTAAGTGCATAACAGTAGGACGTTAAACCCCATTTAATTCATTCATTCATTCTAATGAGCGTGGTAGTTCATCACAATTCCAAGACATTACGAGAAGGTTTAGACTATGTACACAGTCTACACATTAGTATCAACATGTGTCCACCGCGAGTGTCAAAAACAACAGCGCAGCGTCTGTGCATGGGTCGGACAAGACGATTGATGAACGCCATTGGCACCTGGAACCACACTCTCAGAAAAGACTGGCGCAATCCATCGGCTGTGTTTGGTCTCGGTACGACGTAATTAAGTCTCCTATGAATATTATCCAAAACATGTTCAATCGGGTTTAAGTCCGGACTAAGTGCTGGTCGGTGTATAACGTTGATATCGTTCTGCTGTAGGAAGTCCCGAATAACTCTGGTGGTGTGGGCATGGGCGTTGTCATGCTTGAAAACGTTGTTTCGACGACCTGCGAAATGTGGTATGACGTGGCGTCTGAGGGCTTGAACGATGTAGCGAACTGCTGTGATGCCGCCTCCTCTCCCTGGATCATAAGACTTGGGAGTACCACAGGACCCACTCTCTGGTTCAAGCATATTCCACCCAAAACTGTTGTGCTTGGACCTTCCCATGAATCTCGTTCCATGCCACATTGGTCAGAATAACGCTGGCCACGTCGACGCCATAATCTCGTTCTGCCATCTACAATTGATACGCAATACCGACTCTCAACTGTTAACAGAATAGTTCTCCATTGCGTGGGTCGCCTCGCCAGTTCTGGTGTTATTAGGGGATCGGTCCACGGTAATGTCTACGGCAATGGATGTTCTCTCTGGTGAGATGGCGGCACTCTGTATCGGTACTGATGGGTCTTCCAAGGCCCCCACTGATTGACGTGCCTTTGTGAAGGGATTATGCACGCGCAGTCGCACAACATGGCGATCTTGTCGCCTTGTGGTAACCCGTGGTCTACCAATTCGGAGGCGACCATCCATTGTGTTGGTTGCCAAACAGCGTCGAGGCGAAGAATCATATAGACTTCCAACGATTTCAGATACTTACTACCAGATTTATGGCCTTTGATCACTTTGAAAAATATCGTTGATGCTCTAGACGCTTAAGTTAATATCCGATTGACTTTAAATTTATTCACAGTGTTTAAGGTCATCAGTCGAAGAATCCTATTGATTTTCTGATAATTACTGCCAGAGTTGTGGCCCTTGATCACTTTGAAAAATCTTGTCGATACTTTACAGACCATATTGATTGATTTCATACATCGTGTTTACACCTATATGTAATCATTTCGATCAATTTTAGATAGATACACTGGGTTTACGGTCTTGGGACGAACAATTATATTGATTTTCAATGATTTTTATATTAAGTATTTTGTATACTCAACGTTAGCATGGGCCAAACAAATTATAATGAATTTCTTATAATTACATAATGAGTTTTAACTCTTAATCAGATTTTAGTGTATTATAAATGTTTAATTAACGACAAAAAGTAAAAATTTGCGACAACTCTTGTTGACTGCCGAAACGATTTAGCTGCTGTGGGAGTATGTTCGTTGCGGACGCTGTAGAGGCTAAAGTTAATATCCGATTGACTTTAGATTTGTACACAATGTTAAGGTCATGAGACGAAAAAGCCTATTGATTTTCAGCGATTTCCGATAATTGCTGTCAGAGAATTTTGACCCTTGATCACTTCTAAAAATCGTGTTGACACTCTAGAGGCTAAAGTTAATATCTGACTGACTTTAAATTTATACACAGTGTTTAAGGTCATACGACGATGAAGTCTATTGATTTTCAGCGATTTCCGATAATTACTGTCAGGGTTATGGCCCTTGATCATTTCAAAAAAATGTTTTGGATGCTCTAGAGGCCAATGTTAATATCCGATGGATTTAAATTGATACAGTGTTGAAGGTCATGAGACGAACACGTATTTTGAGTTTCAATGAATTTTGATAACTTAAACAGCTAAATCCCGAATATTAAATGTTTCGTATACTAAACGTTAGCATGGAGGAGAACTTTATCAAAACCAAACAAATTCGAATGTTTTTCTGATAATTACATAATGAGTTGTTACTTTTAATCAGATTTAAGTGTATGATAAATGTTTCATTACTGAGAAAAGTCAACTCTTGTTGACTGCCCGAACGATTTAGCTGTTATGGGCGTATGTTTCGTCGCCTGGCAACCTATCTTTTGGTAAGCGACCATATTAGACCAAAGAAAACAACCGCAAGCAATAATATTTTTTTCTAATGAGCATTTAGCTCAGGTTAAGTGCATAACAGTAGGACGTTAAACCCCATTTAATTCATTCATTCATTCTAATGAGCGTGGTAGTTCATCACAATTCCAAGACATTACGAGAAGGTTTAGACTATGTACACAGTCTACACATTAGTATCAACATGTGTCCACCGCGAGTGTCAAAAACAACAGCGCAGCGTCTGTGCATGGGTCGGACAAGACGATTGATGAACGCCATTGGCACCTGGAACCACACTCTCAGAAAAGACTGGCGCAATCCATCGGCTGTGTTTGGTCTCGGTACGACGTAATTAAGTCTCCTATGAATATTATCCAAAACATGTTCAATCGGGTTTAAGTCCGGACTAAGTGCTGGTCGGTGTATAACGTTGATATCGTTCTGCTGTAGGAAGTCCCGAATAACTCTGGTGGTGTGGGCATGGGCGTTGTCATGCTTGAAAACGTTGTTTCGACGACCTGCGAAATGTGGTATGACGTGGCGTCTGAGGGCTTGAACGATGTAGCGAACTGCTGTGATGCCGCCTCCTCTCCCTGGATCATAAGACTTGGGAGTACCACAGGACCCACTCTCTGGTTCAAGCATATTCCACCCAAAACTGTTGTGCTTGGACCTTCCCATGAATCTCGTTCCATGCCACATTGGTCAGAATAACGCTGGCCACGTCGACGCCATAATCTCGTTCTGCCATCTACAATTGATACGCAATACCGACTCTCAACTGTTAACAGAATAGTTCTCCATTGCGTGGGTCGCCTCGCCAGTTCTGGTGTTATTAGGGGATCGGTCCACGGTAATGTCTACGGCAATGGATGTTCTCTCTGGTGAGATGGCGGCACTCTGTATCGGTACTGATGGGTCTTCCAAGGCCCCCACTGATTGACGTGCCTTTGTGAAGGGATTATGCACGCGCAGTCGCACAACATGGCGATCTTGTCGCCTTGTGGTAACCCGTGGTCTACCAATTCGGAGGCGACCATCCATTGTGTTGGTTGCCAAACAGCGTCGAGGCGAAGAATCATATAGACTTCCAACGATTTCAGATACTTACTACCAGATTTATGGCCTTTGATCACTTTGAAAAATATCGTTGATGCTCTAGACGCTTAAGTTAATATCCGATTGACTTTAAATTTATTCACAGTGTTTAAGGTCATCAGTCGAAGAATCCTATTGATTTTCTGATAATTACTGCCAGAGTTGTGGCCCTTGATCACTTTGAAAAATCTTGTCGATACTTTACAGACCATATTGATTGATTTCATACATCGTGTTTACACCTATATGTAATCATTTCGATCAATTTTAGATAGATACACTGGGTTTACGGTCTTGGGACGAACAATTATATTGATTTTCAATGATTTTTATATTAAGTATTTTGTATACTCAACGTTAGCATGGGCCAAACAAATTATAATGAATTTCTTATAATTACATAATGAGTTTTAACTCTTAATCAGATTTTAGTGTATTATAAATGTTTAATTAACGACAAAAAGTAAAAATTTGCGACAACTCTTGTTGACTGCCGAAACGATTTAGCTGCTGTGGGAGTATGTTCGTTGCGGACGCTGTAGAGGCTAAAGTTAATATCCGATTGACTTTAGATTTGTACACAATGTTAAGGTCATGAGACGAAAAAGCCTATTGATTTTCAGCGATTTCCGATAATTGCTGTCAGAGAATTTTGACCCTTGATCACTTCTAAAAATCGTGTTGACACTCTAGAGGCTAAAGTTAATATCTGACTGACTTTAAATTTATACACAGTGTTTAAGGTCATACGACGATGAAGTCTATTGATTTTCAGCGATTTCCGATAATTACTGTCAGGGTTATGGCCCTTGATCATTTCAAAAAATGTTTTGGATGCTCTAGAGGCCAATGTTAATATCCGATGGATTTAAATTGATACAGTGTTGAAGGTCATGAGACGAACACGTATTTTGAGTTTCAATGAATTTTGATAACTTTAACAGCTAAATCCCGAATGTTTAATGTTTCGTATACTAAACGTTAGCATGGAGGAGAACTTTATCAAAACCAAACAAATTCGAATGTTTTTCTTATAATTACATAATGAGTTTTAACTCTTAATCAGATTTTAGTGTATTATAAATGTTTAATTAACGACAAAAAGTAAAAATTTGCGACAACTCTTGTTGACTGCCGAACGATTTAGCTGCTGTGGGAGTATGTTCGTTGCCTGGCAATTTATCTTTGAGACCACAGTCTGGGTTCAATTCTGTGGGAAGGAGCCTTATTGATCAGGTAAAGTTGGAGATGTGGTCACAGATATAAAATAAAAATATTTGGCAAGTTGTATGCATTGCGTCCATTCAGAGGGGGATCACATGGCTAAGTGGGTAAGGTGCTAGCTCGCTAGCCTGGAGAAAATTCATCTGTATTCTCCGGCGTGGTTTTCCCTTGTCAGTGATGCAGACGGGGAGCCTGACAAGGACAGCTGCCCAGTCGTTCGGATGGGACGAAAAACCGAGGTCCCTATGTACACATTGGCGTGCACTTAAAAGATCCCTTGGCAGTTGGAATTCAGCTGCTGCCCGGGCAAAATTTCCCTCATAGAAAACTGTATGGCGTATGTTCGTCTTCAATTAGCCAAGGTTAGGGGCAGAAGCGTAGGACGTGAAAACCCAATTCATTCATTCAGTCTATTCAGAGTATCATACCAATCTGACGTTTTGTTAGCTGGTTAGTCAATCTGAACGACAGACTCACCCTACCTGCAGATAAGTGACTTTGACACAGTGAACAGCCATGATGTCCACATGACGTTATCTTAACGTCACAGGTCGTGAGGTCAACGCACAGAAGTCAGTTTGTAAACAAACAAACGAAAGTACAATGACAGAAAAACTGCGTCGTATCAGGGTTGTCTGTTCAATAACACGGACATAACACGAAATTGAATAATAATCATCGGAAGAAAATGGGATTTTAACAGAAATAGCAAGTTTAAACGGACATTTGACACACATGGGAGCCGCACTATTGGAACTATTTTGTGCTTCGGTCGGGTCTATTTCACATATACACAATGAATTCTGCAAATGTTTTTATCGTGCTGATTGACTAAAAAGTTAATTTATTTCAGTTCTAAACAAAAATTTAAAACATTAACGCAATTTTAAAAAATAGCCAAATTCTGGCTGGGATTTGTCCGATGCGATTTTTTTTCAGCCAGTGAAGGCTACCAAACTTGTATCAATTTCAATACATATATGCATTCCGCCGAAAATATAATAAATACATTTCAAGAGAGGATTAACTTTACTTTTTACAGACCAACGGAATTTTGGATGAAGCTCCGACATTTTTTAGACCATTTTGTCCGATGCGATTTTTTTTCCAGATTCAAAGCTATAGTGCAAGTGTCAAGGCTGTAGGTTCGTCCATGGCGAAAGTTTGGCGTACACTGAATATTGTATCAATAATAGTAAATGCAGGAGGACTGCCCTACACGCAAAACAAACAAAAAAAAATCTACAAGATAAACCTGCGAACAAGACAGAAAATAGACATCGCAAAAACTAAACAATTATCAAATCAAGTGAATAGATCCGGGGGCCAGCCGTAAGCGTCCACTGCGCTGTACAGTCCCGGACCTGTCTTGGTACAGGCTTCACTAAAATGATTAACATAAAAGACGCAACAAAAAATGCGACCGATCTTGTAAGTAGTTTGCACAAAATACGTGTACAAAAATTTGACGTCAACTTTTTTGTCAAAAATTTTGAGCATGTGTAGGCCACTTTAAGATAGATGAGTTTCACATAACGATTTTAAAAGTTTAATTATAATCCACTAAAACAATATTTTAAGTTAAAATTAATCTTAACTTAAAATAGCGGCGTTTCACAAACCTATTTTAAGGAAAATTTTAACTAAAATCAATGTTAACTTAGGATAGCCGTGACCCTCCTCCACTAACATATAATCACGCCATCAACAACATTGATTAGTACTACATTTGTAGATCTATTGCAACATATAAATATAATTTAAATAATGATAATATTGTGAACGGCCAGGGTCGCATAATTTTAACAAACCATTTAGTTCTTAATGGCCCCCTGATCTAAGGTGTTAAGCTTTAATTGGATTTGATTATTGTCTTTGTTGCATTATGATCTTTTTTGCATATTCTGTATATATTTGCCCACATTCATATTTTGTATCATTTGCTTGATAAAGACGAGAGTATCCTAGTCGAAACGTCGCTTAGTATCAAACTCAGTAATTGTGTATCCATAAAATTGTACCTTGTGTTAATTTTCATTCAATTTCTTTCCATAGAATAGGAAATACAGCCACGGTCCACCTGTTTATTTCATTGTAAGGCAATTTGAGCATTTGGATGGCGCCCCATATTAGAACTCCGAGAAAGAACCCACTCAAAACACTAAAAGAAAATTATTTATTTATATCCAATGTCATGGAAAGATGAGCACTCTTATCTATAAAGAAAATCTCTTTGTGTACAATGGTTTAATATGGCAAATTTCTTGGTATTAGCATATAAGGCCTTAAGGCCTATACGAGACACACCATATGTAGTATTTACTGGTGTTTTTTGGGGATTATGATGATTTGTAAAAAGATATATCAATAACCTAAAATGTGTTTATTGAAAAATGTTATAGCCCTATTTGAAATTAAACTTTAATATCATAAATGTATTATTATTTTTTAATGAAGTCTTACGTTAATAAAACAACACACATATGATAAATTTTAAGAGCTAAAGCTATTTTATCTTGGAAAAAAATCATTTAATTAAGTAACATCATTTTCAAAGTATCATTGAAGGATTCTACGAAAATAACATTTCAATTCTAGGCATCGGAAGATTGGCTTTTGGTTTAAATACTTTTAAAATACGACAGAAATTTACAGCCAAGATAAGTCATTTGAGTCATGAATATCATAAACGAGACCCACTGTTACCTACACTAAATTTAGACGGAATTCCTATTAAATAGGTTTATCAACACAGAAATTTGGGATTGACTTTTTAGAAAAAAACATGTGAACATTATTTTGGCTAAAACGAGTAAAATGATTAATTTGTTTTAGGTCGTTAAACACCGCCTTACTAAAAATACCTTGAAAACTATATATACCTCTTTTCTTCCACATTATGACTATTGTGACGTAATATGGGTTAGGTGCACAGACGAACTAAAAAACAAATTAGAACACTTACAACTAGATGCACTCAGGACTATATGCGGGTCTGTGAAGGGTACCAGTCATAGGTTATTATATGAAGAAACAGGATTTATCACTCTGCAAGAGAGGCGAAGGCGTCACAAACTCATTTTAATGTACAGAATTATTAATCAGTTAACCCCTCCATACCTCCATAATTTAATTCAGTTTTCCAGTACTCCGTATAATCTTCGTAACAGGAATAATTTAACTGATCACTTTTGTCGAACAACGTTATTCTCTAAATCCTTCATACCTTCTACCATAAAAGAATGGAATAACCTTGATATAAGTATTAGAAATTCGACCTCTATAAATAAATTTAAAACCAAAATAATTAATAAAGAAAAAAATATACCCCATTATTTCAACTTTGGCAAACGTAAAAATCAAATAAAACATAGTCGTCTTCGTCTCTCTTGCAGTGACCTTATATGGTCATAAGTTTTTAAGGCATATTTCGGACAGCCCCGATAGTGGTTTCGGTTATTCCTTCGAAGATACCGATCATATTCTTTAACATTGCTCCTAACATTCTGATGCACGTAAAATATAAATAAATCTTCTACCACCAAATTTTATCAATACACATAATCTTTTATACGGTGCAAACAGCAGTCATATTTCGTTAAAAATCTTTGAAAAGGTCCCTATATTTTTTGACATTAGCAGAAGGTTTTGAGATAACATATATATCCACCAAACTGCATAGCCAATGTGTAAATATGTATATTTAAAAATGTTGTAGATTAAGTATTCATTTTATTGTTTTATTGTTTACTCACTTACTTTTTTTTACATATTCATATTAATTATTTTATTTAGGAGATAGGTCATATTGGCTATGCCTGTTCCTCAATCCGTTTCAATATCTGAATGAAATATTGTTTTAAAAAAAATAAAATGTTTGTGGCAATTCACAACAGTTTCTCTTGTCCAAAATACCATAAAACTACGTAATTCAAGCGATTTAGTTTATCACGTTAATTCCATTGAAGCTTGCGAGTAAATTAAATGTCAAGATTAAGGACAACCCATCGATACATTTCGAAACATGTAACATGTAATAAACTCATTTATTTCACCTCTCTATGACTGTCTGACCACGTGCAAACATTGCTACAGCGTATTAAACTCTCTGTAACTGTTATAAGAACTTTATCGTTGTAATTGAGAGGGATATTCGGTCTCCCGTCCGATCAGGCAGGTTTCCCCTGAGTTCTTCGGTTTCTTCCTGCAGTAATGATCGAAATCATTCGCACGATCTGTGCCAAGGGCCAAATTGGAAAAAGGCCTCAGGCCTAATTTGCTACCCTTGTAAAATGACGTGATTATTATTAGTATTATTATTATTATTATCTTGTCAACATTTTTCAGTTTAGAAGCGTTTTTGCTTTCACCGTAAATACCGCAACAAATTTCGAATCCAGTGCAAGACTGATGAGTTTTCATATGTTTCTTGAATGGTACTACCGGTAATCTCTTGATACCGGAGCAGTACAAAGTCCAGAAAATATACAATTACACCATTAATTTTTCGCTTTTCATGGCTAAGTAGCATAGATTCGTAAGTAAGAGTATGAAATTTGACCTGGGCCCTGTTTCACAAAACTTTAGCTAAAGTCACTAAAATAGATTTTAACTAAAATCAAAATGCAATTTTATTGGTTTCGCGAAGGCCGATTGTAACATAAAATGCAATTTGAATATATTTTAGTTAAAATTACTTGCGCCCGCGCAGTTCACATTTCCACTGTTCACAACTTTGACCTCCGCCCGGAAGTATGTAACACGTGACATGACTAATTGTCACTTGCTCACCAACACCCCAACTGTTTGGACGAAATGTTGGTCCTCTCTAACAACGCGGTGTTAAAAAGGGAACAAAATCGGAATTTTCTTTTAAGGAAAATGAGGTCCTTAAATCTCTTTCAAAAGACGAGACAATAAAACGTTTCATTGACACTGGTTGCTATTCAGGTAAACTGATCTGTATTGTTTTGATTTCCATATTTCATTTTCACCCTGCAGAAAAGCAGTGGGCTATATAGGTTACACACGTCTCATTAGACAGCGTGTATAATCAGACAAGGTGTACATAACATATATTCAGACACAAATCTTTAGTTTTGATTCATACGGGTGTACATACGACAGGTGTTCGGTTTGAAATTACGAATTTTCCCCTAAAAGTTTCACATTTAACTTTGCACGTAAAATGGCCACTGGCTGTGTGGATTTTAACCATAACTATACATAATAGAATTTTACAATAGTATTTTGATTACCAATGTACCAGCTTGGTCTATGCCGTATATAGTGTAGTCACCAGGTGCAATTTGGATGTATATGTTTCAATTTTACTAGACACGCGTGGAAATATTATGGGGACTAATCCTGTAACTATAGGATTGCTATTTGGTTTGTGTATCATATATTTTCCTTTTGTATCCCCAGGTTGCCAGTTCAAAGTTACACATCTAAAAAGAGAAAATCTGGAGTTGTGAATGACGTCACGGCTCATTTGGCAAAAAGATGCAGAGATAGTAAGGTGTGAGAACTTTAAGTGTGGTCGGTTTTGTGACATAGAAAGACAGTTTTGTGTCACAATTTGTATCTCAGTATGGTTTTTCAGCCTGAAATGAATGTTTATGTTGTGATATCTATCAAGACGAAGACTTGATAGTGATGCATTATCGGCCTAATGTGGGGCTTTTTATCCCTTTTTACATTTAAAGGGCAATTTCTTATTTCTAATTTCACTTTAAGAATGGTCAGCACCCCCCCCCCCTCACAATAAAACCAAACAAACATAACCATTCGATGTCTTTGCTCTAGTACTTTTCATTCGAGTCGAAAGGTCACATTTATTTCTATTCTTCACTGCGATAAAATGGGGGGGGGGGTCATTCAATTTACATTTAGAATGGGTTGCATGTATTATTTACCAGCTTTGGGCCGATGCATGTTTGTATGGTTTTATCAGCCTGAATCGGATATATTTAATTTGTATGGTTTTATCAGCCTGGAGTGGATATTTAGTTTGTATGGTTTTATCAGCCTGGAATGGATATTTAATTTGCATGATTTTATCAGACTGAAATGGATATTTAATTTGTATGGTTTTATCAGCCTGGAATCGATATCTAGTTGTTTGGTTTTTGAGCATGAAATTGATATCTAGTTATATGGTTTTTGAGCTTTATATTGATAATGGTACAGTGATTCGCTTATCTGGAGGTCCCCTGCGTTAGAGGGGAAAGTTCATCGGATATTTCGGCGTCTCTCATTTTTGCTATAGGTGCATACCCGAGGGACTGACAAGGGACAAATAGTTTTAGGATGGTATGAAACACTGAGGTATGGGAATTAAATGTAAGGGTAGGCCGTAGAGCCACTATGTGGGCAAAATTTTCCTCAACTATTAAACCCGCTTTGAGAAGTATAGTGAGCAATACACCAGGAAAGGGTTTAGAAGTTAAGTGAGCTGTGCACCAGGAAAGGGTTTAGAAATTGGAGTGAGAGTTGGAGACTTGTTGGGTTGTGGGGTTGTAGGTTTGTAACAGCAGAGCTTGCATGGTACCCCATTCCGATTTTATGACAGCTGGGAATGAAAGGTTGGCGGTAGGCATTTCTGTCCAGATCTTACATCTGGAGGAAGAAGGTTTAAGTTGAGGAAAGTATACTATTTACAACTTTGACCTCCGCCCGGAAGTATGTAACACGTGACATGACTGTATTTGTCACTTGCCTATCAACATCTACATGGTTTAAAGAAATATTCCCGATTTTTTGTAGTTTATATAATTATGTATTTTGCTACCCACCCTCCCACCCTATTATCGGGTTTTAAGTCTTCTTACTCCAGTTCTGCCCTAGACATTTCTGTCCAGATCTTACATCTGGAGAAAGAAGGTTTAAGTTGAGGAAAGTATACTGCGTGTAGTTACGGACGGTGAAAGCATTAACCCTTCGAAACTGAAAACTGAATTAACGGTTACTTGCAATATTAATGACAAGAGTTTCATACGTTGTAGCATGTTTGCACATAGTCAGACATTCGTAGAGAGGTGAACTAAATGAGTTCATTGCGTATTATTTGTTTCGAAATGTATCGGTGGGTTGGCCTTGAACTTGGCATTTGATTCGTGACCTTGGCATTTGATTTAATCCCAGGCTTCATTTTTTTTTGTATAAACATATTTTATTCAAACAACATGAATAGGATTGGGTAACAGGCATAGCCTATGTGAAAACCCTCTCCCTGTATACAATATAATTGACAATAATAAAGTATTTACATATATACAAGATTTTTACAGTACATGTAATTATATTAGATAAAAAATAAAAAACTTATATGATATATCAAATAAGGGAATTTTAATAAAAATTGAAAATAATAATTTTCAGAATCGTTGAGAAAGGTTAAAAAAACTCATGTAAGGTCTTAAAAATGTTAATATTTTTATCAACGGAAAATTTATTTGATCCAAATAATAGATGGTTGCTATTTCTGTATTCGAGAGGCAAAGTGTTTATCGTTCTGTGGCGTGCATCTGAGTGGTTTGTACATATGAAAAGAAAATATTCAATATCTTCAAATTGATGACCACAAGTACAAGCTGGATCATCTGATATATGTCTCAAGAACATGTTGCCTTTAAGATCGCTACATCGGAGTCGAAATTTTGAATGAATAATTTCATTTTTTCGCGAACCCCAAAAATAATATATCGGAATCTTTATGTCATTTTTGGAAAGTTTTTGTTTAAAGCCAGAAAGTGATGGTGTTCTACGATACGAGGTGTCTAACTGGTTCCATTCCCTGATGGAGGACGGTATAAATGTATTAGTGAAGAGATGGGTTCGGGATTTAAATTCCGTAAAATCATTATGGTTCCTTAATGAATATGGTAATTTTGGAGATTTTTCAAAAAGTTTTAAAAGGTATTTAGGAACAATATTATTGAAGACTTTGTACATAAGATGCAATTTGTGACGCTACCGTCTCTCAATCAAAGGAATAAAACCAGTTTCCCTGTACAGTGATTCGTGATTGGTTCCTTTAACCGCCCCGCAAATAGTCCTAAGTGCATCAAGTTGAAGGCTTTCTAAAGGAAGTGTATATTGTTTGTAGAGTTTTCCGTTTTAGTCTTTATTTAAGCGATTTTAGACAATTTGTCAGTTTTGAAATTTTCTTACATAAATTCTCAACATGGACATTCCATTTTCCGTGCCAAAGAACAAAGGTGGATTTGTTGTTAGTGATTTTGTGCTTATGGTCATTTTTTACGTTTTTAGAGAGTTAAAGGTTACCAACCACAAGTCTGCCCAGTCATTTATTTTCTTTAAATCATTATTCAGAATATCCGAACTTGTACTAGTGTCATCCAGTTTTATAAATAGTGAAGTGTCGTCTGCGAATAGTCTAACATTGGAGTCAAGGTTGTTCACAATATCATAAATATAAATTAAAAACAATAGAGGTCCCAAAACAGATCCTTGTGGTACACCAGCATGGATGGTTCTTGGATCAGAGGATAAGCCTTCTAAAACAACTGATTGTTGTCTATTACAAAGATAATTTTTAAACCATTCTAAGAGGCTACCCCTGATCCCAGCTCCATCCAGCTCCAACAAAGTCCGGCGTGCCAAACTTTGTCGAACGCTTTGCTGATGTCACAAAAAACAACTCGAGTAGAAGAATGTTGATCAATGACTTGACAAAACATATGTGTTAGTTCTATTAGTTGAAATATGGCGGAGTCACCTCGAAGAAAACCACTTTGAAAAGACGTTAGTATTTTGTTCCCTCTCAAAAAGTTAAAGACATGTTTGTATAATGATACTCAGAAGAGAGACTGGCCTATAGTTACCACAATCGTTTGGTGATCCTTTTTTGAAAATAGCCGCGACATTTGCGAATTTCCACATACTGGGTACTTTACTTACTTTTAATGACAGTTCAAACAAAGAGCATAGTGGAGATGAAATTTCGGTGGATATTGTCTTTAGTAATTTGGCACTTATGTCGTCCGGACCGGAGGCTTTTGAGGTGTCTAAACACTGTCAATAATGTCTTTAACTTCTTGAGGGGTTGGTACGATCTGTTCTAATGAGTTAGCATTTCTGTCAATGGAGGGTAAAGATTTATTAATATCATTAAGTTTAGATTGTTCAACAAAAAAGTTATTCAGTGCGTTTGCCTTGTCTTGCGGTGTGAATAAAGTGTTGTTATTTACAATTAAGGGTGGTGTGTCTTGTTTAGTGCAGCCTTGTGTGTTTACAAATGAATTAACAATTTTTCACCATCTTTTATTACCAAACTGCGATTTGTCATTTATCTTTTCATCTAAGGTATCATAATATGCTTGCTTTGCTTGTCTAATCAAATTTATATATTGGTTCCGAATGTTCCTAAAAGATTGCCAATGGTTGTCATGATTTGTGCTAATGGCACGTTTATGAATTTTATTCTTTTTCCTTCTAATTTTCCGAATTTCGCTTGTCATCCAAGGTTTGTCGTTAGGTCTAATAGTTACTACTCTAATTGGGATATTTCTTTTAGTTAAATTGATTAATTCACTTGTAAATTTCCTACTCGAGTCATCAATGTCGTCATCTTGTATCAGATCGTACCAGTTTGTGGAAATGACGTCATGTTTTAGTTTTTCATTATCTATGTTTTGGTAATCCCATATCATTCGTCTGAAACACTTTGATTTGGGAGTATTAAACGAGGGTGTACACGAAACAGGACAGTGATCACTACAAAAGTTATCAGAAACGGTGATATTGTTTACGGAATTTGGAAAATTTGTTAAGATTAAATCTATCAGTGAATTATTTCCGTTTTGTTGATACCGTGCTGGTTTTGTGATTAGTTGTTGAAAATCAAAAAGGTTTATAGCGTCATGTACAAAAGTACCCGATTTACGCAGCATGTCTATGTTAAAATCACCCAATACGAGCTTCAAAAGTGCGTGTGTCGTTTTCACGAGAAGTTTGCGGGGGTCTATAAAAAGTTCCGAGAAGAAATTTATTATTGCAAGAGTTAATTTCAAGCCAAATTGATTCTGTTTTACTGTCTTCCAAATCTAAGCGACGAACGAATGCTATAGAATTACGAACATAGATAATTACCCCACCCGCAATGGAGCTAGTCCTATCCTTTCTGATTGGTGCATAGAAAGACGGAAGAAGAAGTGATTCGTTTGGTATGTTATTGTCAAGCCATGTTTCACTTAAAGTAATTATATCAAATGAAGAGAGCTCTGCTTCAATAAGGTCAAGTTTTTTACGTAGACTTCTAACATTGAGATGCACGACCGACAGACGATTGGCAGGGGGGCCTGGGTTTGGCTCAACATTACCTGATAGTGTAAGTTTAAGTTTTATGACATTGTAGGAAATTGAGCTAAATACGTACAAAAATAATATTTTCAAGCAATACTGAAGATTAACAAAATAGGGTTTACATAGTTTTCTTTTTAAATCAGTATATACCTTTTTTGGCATTATGATATATAAATATATTAAATTATTATACAATTTAATAGGATTATGAAACATGTAGATAAGTTTACTTAAAAGTGAAAGTGATCGTATATGAGGACGAAAAGTCCATAAACAAAAATATACTAAAACAAATTGTTGTCGAATACAGAAATAGCAATATCATTGTTTACTGTAGTTGAGTCTTTTGGTAGTAGGCCGTGGACTTGGCACGATTATATGGCTTAGATCTCTACTTTCGTTAAAAAGGCCAGTTATGAATTTCCGATTGTTTAAATTGCTAGATACTGCAAAAATGATGTTAACCCCCAACCTTCACACGTGGCGGTCCGTGTGTATAATATTTATAAAATTATCTGAATAAGGATTATATTTTTTTTCGCTATAAGTTATTGACCAATGAAAACCGTTGGATCATGGCACGTGATGAGTCACGTGATCATTGTTTATAAACAAAACCATGACCTGGTTAATTTAACTAATCTTGTTTAACGTATATTTATTGATAGTGTGGCTATGTAGAAACGTCTTTTTGTCAAGGATTGGCACCAAATTGATGCAGGGTTATCGGAAACACTTATATCTTTGGAAATGTAGAATTTGAGCTTCAAATTCAGTGCTAATTGCGCCATATCATGTATCGTCATGTACAGTCTAGAGTAGAAATGGTTCTATATACATGTCAGTACTCATGCTGTTTTCAATAATTATGGGGAAGGTCTGGTAACAACTGGCCCAGAGCTACAAATCATTATTTATTTTCCATTTTTTTCTTACTCAGCTTAGAATCCACTCATATTTTGACTGCCCTTTTCTAGTTTGAATCTGAATATTATATTGGGGGGGGGGGGTATTACAGTTTTTCTAATACTAATAATTAGGTCTAATGAATGGGCAGTGTGAAGTTAGCTCGATTTTCGTTTTTCGTTATTCGACATTGGTGAATATCGAAAAACGAGCTACTCGTTTTTCGATATTGGCGAATAACAAAAAACAACTAGCTCGTTTTTCGATATTGGCGAATGTCGAAAAACGAGCTACTCGTTTTTCGTTATTCAAATTTGAATATCAAAAAAGCAGATTTGATGGATGTGTATCTACATAATGTCTCCAAAACACATTTGATTAAATCAGTTTAGTAAAATGAACTAAAGATATCATAAATGATGATGCCTGAGCAGTGGATTCACAAAAAAACTGTTCTTTCTCGTTGTTTTTGATATTGGCGAATCTCGAAAAACAAGCTACTCGTTTTTCGTTATTCAAACTTGAATATCAAAAAAGCAGATTTGATGGATGTATATCTGCAGAATTTCTCCAAAACACATTTTATGCAATCAGTTTTGTAAAACGAACTAAATATGTCATTAATCAGGATGCCTGAGCAGTGGATTAACATAAAAACTGTTCAATCTCGTTGTTTTTTGATATTGGCGAATCTCGAAAAACGAGCTACTCGTTTTTCGTTATTCAAACTTGAATATCAAAAAAGCAGATGTGATGGATTTATATCTGCAGAATGTCCTCAAAACACATTTCATTAAATCAGTTTTGTAAAACAAACTAAAGATATCATAAATGATGATGCCTGGGGAGTGGGTTCAAATAAAAACTTCTATTTCTAGTTGTTTTTTGATATTCGCGAATCTCGAAAAACGAGCTACTCGTTTTTCGTTATTCAAACTTGAATATCAAAAAAGCAGATTTGATGGATGTATATTATCATGTTTTTTTGTGAATCAACTGCTCAGGCATCCTCATTTCTGATAACTGATTTATTCAAATGTGTTTTGAAGACAATATCATATTGTCTCCAAAACACATTTGAATAAATCAGTTATCAGAAATGAGGATGCCTGAGCAGTTGATTCACATAAAAACTGTTCTTTCTCGTTTTTTTTTTAAAATTGGCGAATCTCGAAAAACGAGCTACTCGTTTTTCGTTATTCAAACTTGAATATCAAAAAAGCAGATTTGGTGGATGTATATCTACATAATGTCTCCAAAACACATTTTATTAAATCATTTTTGTAAAACGAACTAAATATGTCATAAATCAGGATGCCTGAGCTGTGGATTAACGTAAATACTGTTCATTCTTGTTGTTTTTTGATATTGGCGAATCTCGAAAAACGAGCTACTCGTTTTTCGTTATTCAAACTTGAATATCAAAAAAGCAGATTTGATGGATGTATATCTACATATTGTCTCCAAAACACATTTGAAAAAATCAGTTATCTAAAATTAACTAAATATATCAGAAATGAGGATGCCTGAGCAGTTGATTCACATAAAAACTGTTATTTCTCGTTGTTTTTTGATATTGGCGAATCTCGAAAAACGAGCTACTCGTTTTTCGTTATTCAAACTTAAATATCAAAAAGGAGATTTGATGGATGTATATCTACATAATGTCTCCAAAACACATTTGATTAAATCAGTTTTGTAAAACGAACTAAAGATATCAGAAATGAGGATGCCTGAGCAGTGAATTCACATAAAACTGTTCTTTCTCGTTGTTTTTTGATATTGGCGAATCTCGAAAAACGAGCTACTCGTTTTTCGTTATTCAAACTTGAATATCAAAAAGGAGATTTGATGGATGTATATCTACATAATGTCTCCAAAACACATTTGATTAAATCAGTTTTGTAAAACGAACTAAAGATATCAGAAATGAGGATGCCTGAGCAGTGAATTCACATAAAACTGTTCTTTCTCGTTGTTTTTTGATATTGGCGAATCTCGAAAAACGAGCTACTCGTTTTTCGTTATTCAAACTTGAATATCAAAAAAGCAGATTTGATGGATTTATATCTGCAGAATTTCCCCAAAACACATTTTATTAAATCAGTTTTGTAAAACAAACTTAAGATATCATAAATGATGATGTCTAAGCAGTGGATTAAAAAAAAACCTGCTATTTCTCGTTGTTTTTTTATATTGGCGAATCTCGAAAAACGAGTTACAGTTGTTATGTGAATCCACTGCTCAGGCATCCTCATTTCTGATATATTTAGTTAATTTTAGATAACTGATTTATTCAAATGTGTTTTGGAGACAATATGTAGATATACATCCATCAAATCTGCTTTTTTGATAATCAAGTTTGAATAACGAAAAACGAGTAGCTCGTTTTTCGACATTCGCCAATATCAAAAAACAACGAGAAATAGCAGTTTTTATTTGAACCCACTGCTCAGGCATCCTGATTAATGACATATTGAGTTCGTTTTACAAAACTGATTGCATAAAATGTGTTTTGGAGTCTTCTGCAGATATACATCCATCAAATCTGCTTTTTTGATATTCAAGTTTGAATAACGAAAAACGAGTAGCTTGTTTTTCGAGATTCGCCAATATCAAAAACAACGAGAAAGAACAGTTTTTTTTGTGAATCCACTGCTCAGGCATCCTCCTTTATGATATCTTTAGTTTGTTTTACAAAACTTATTTAATAAAATGTGTTTTGGGGACATACTGCAGATATAAATCCATCAAATCTGCTTTTTTGATATTCAAGTTTGAATAACGAAAAACGAGTAGCTCGTTTTTCGAGATTCGCCAATATCAAAAAACAACGAGAAGAAACAGTTGTTATGTGAATCCACTGCTCAGGCATCCTCATTTCTGATATATTTAGTTAATTTTAGATAACTGATTTATTCAAATGTGTTTTGGAGACAATATGTAGATATACATCCATCAAATCTGATTTTTTGATATTCAAGTTTGAATAACGAAAAACGAGTAGCTTGTTTTTCGACATTCGCCAATATCAAAAAACAACGAGAAATAGCAGTTTTTATTTGAACCCACTGCTCAGCCATCATCATTTCTGATATCTTTAGTTCGTTTTACAAAACTGATTTTATAAAATGTGTTTTGGAAACATTCTGCAGATATAAATCCATCAAATCTGCTTTTTTGATATTCAAGTTTGAATAACGAAAAACGAGTAGCTTGTTTTTCGAGATTCGCCAATATCAAAAAACAACGAGAATGAACAGTTTTTATGTTAATCCACTGCTCAGGCATCCTGATTTATGACATATTTAGTTCGTTTTACAAAACTGATTTAATAAAATGTGTCTTGGAGACATTATGTAGATATACATCCATCAAATCTGCTATTTTGATATTCAAGTTTGAATAACGAAAAACGAGTAGCTCGTTTTTCGAGATTTGCCAATATCAAAAAACAACGAGAAAGAACAGTTTTTATGTGAATCCACTGCTCAGACATCATCATTTATGATATCTATAGTTTGTTTTACAAAACTGATTTCATAAAATGTGTTTTGGGGACATTCTGCAGATATAAATCCATCAAATCTGCTTTTTTGATATTCAAGTTTGAATAACGAAAAATGAGTAGCTCGTTTTTCGAGATTCGCCAATATCAAAAAACAACGAGAATGAACAGTTTTTATGTTAATCCACTGCTCAGGCATCCTGATTTATGACATATTTAGTTCGTTTTACAAAACTGATTGCATTAAATGTGTTTTGGAGACATTCTACAGATATACATCCATCAAATCTGCTTTTTTGATATTCAAGTTTGAATAACGAAAACCGAGTAGATTGATTTTCGAGATTCGCCAATATCACAAACAACGAGTTTGAACAGTTTTTTTTGTGAGACCACTGCTCAGGCATCCTCATTTATGATATCTTTAGTTAATTTTAAATAACTGATTTAATCAAATGTGTTTTGGAGACATTATGTAGATATACATCCATCAAATCTGCTTTTTTGATATTCAAGTTTGATATTGGCGCATAACGGAAAACAACTAGCTCGTTTTTCGATATTCACCAATGTCGAATAATGAAAAACGAAAATCGAGCTAACTTCACACTGCCTAATGAATGGTGGTTATATTTCTCCCAAGGTACACTAAATCCACATCAGGCCATAATTGTATGTACATTAGACATGTACGCTTAAATTTAATTTCTCATCTATTTGCAAATAAGTGTTGGCATTGCAAACCAACATAGATCGAAGAATGTTCGATTAACCACAGGCAATATACAATAATAAGACAAAAATATTATTAATTTTGTATTTATTAACAAGTCCAACTGTGAAATAAATTTGGAAAAAAAACCCAGTGATAATAATAACAATGCATAATACGATTTGTAAAAGACCTCAAAATATTCACAACAATAAAACCCAATTAAAATCTCATTTGTTCATAAAATTACTAAAAATTAAAATAGAAAAGACATGTATGCAGCCTACACACAGTATGCATATATATATTTTATAACGTTAAACGCCCACTCGACACAAACTAGGTCATTTTGGGACTAATGTATGGTTTTCAATTTTAATTTCAATAATTTACTTGCGCGTAGGGATCTTGAGCAGTGGGAGGAAACTGGAGTGCCCAGAGGAAACCAACGAGGTTGAGAAGGCGCCCCTATCTCCATGTCAGATACGCTCACACTAGGGCTCGAAACCACAGTCGCAAGCCAGAGATTGAAGCGCGGCACTCTAGACCTGGAGGCCATCCCGGAACAAAATGGGTGTATATACACAGTTAAAATGGCAAACACATACACAAATGAGGCGGATGGCAATGTACAATATATTGTACGTTACATAATCAGTTTGATATACGAGTTGATTTTCCGGCATATAATACAAACAGTAGGAAGAACACCACTGGTAGACGATGTGACTGTACATGATAACGGTCGATGGGATCTTAATCTATTTTTTGGTGATGGGAGTCGAAGAACTATGTGGTCGGGTCTCTGGTGCTGCTATAGGTGCCTCCCTTTTCAACGCTCTCTTTTCAGAACGTGGTTTATCACAGAAGCGAGAATAGCATTTGACGTGATAACCATTACCTTCGATGCTTCCTCTTTTGAACCTACAAAAAGTTAAAATTAGAGTCCACCTTTGAATAAAGTTTTGAAAAAAATAAATGCATATGACTATGACCTAGTTTTCACAATTTGCAGTATCTAGTCCGTTTGAAATAGATCTCCTGCAATATCAAAAAAAACTTAGATATTGCTTTAACATTTATCTTCCACATGTCATTATATTTTATTTATATTATAAGTGGGGGTGGGGATGGCCTAGTGGTCTTGAGTGCCGCGCTTCGACCTCTACGAGTTCTTTGGTTTCTTCCTGCAGTAATGATCGAAGTCATTCCCACGATCTGTGCCAAGGCCCAAATTGGAAAAAGGCCTTAAGCCTAATTTGCTACCCTTGTAAAATGATGCGATTATTATAGCTGGCCGGTCACCTCTAGCTTGCGGCTGCCGTTTCGAGGCCTAGTGTGAGCGCGTGTGACATGGAGATAGGGACGCATTCTCAACCTCGTGGGTTTCCTCCCACTGCTAAAGGCCCCTACACGCAAGCGAATTATTGAAATAAAAATTGAAAACCATATGTCCCAAAGTGACCTAGTTTGTGCTGTGTGGACGTTAAACCCCATTTCTCTCTATATATATTATTAGTAGTATTACTGAGTCGAATATGTTGTTCGATCTTGGTTAAGCTATAGATCTGGATCGCCTTGATACTGTCTTGACTTCTTTCTGTGGGGTTTGCGCATGTAATAATTATCGCGAACGACTACACTTGCATTACACAAATTCTCAATTTTTGACTACATTAATGTCTTGTTCTCAATCTTAAGGTAGTTTATAATTGTTTCAATATTTAATAACATGTTGGGTTGAATTTATTTTTTTCATTTTTCCAGGCTATATTTAGGTTCGACTTAAACTGGTTGAGAGTGCTTGAATTACATCCCCCTTCGTAAGATAATTTAATTGAAATAAAATTTATAAATTTATTATAATTGAAGTCTTTTTGGAATTTTAACTGTTCTTCCTGATCTGGTAACGTATCCACCATTCCCGGCACTTGATTCTGCGGGAACACCATTCTCACTATTGGATATATCACCATTACCATTTAAATCATTACCATTTAAACCATTACCATTTAAACCAGTACCATTATCATCAAGAACATTAGATTCAGGTTTGAACTATTCGCCAGTACCTCTTAGAAATTTTCTATTACGTCTATAACTTCTGCCAGAGGGTTGCTGTACTATGTACGATCTAGGCTCTGTACATTTCTCTTTAACTACTGCTTGTTCCCATTTCATCATTATAGGATTCTGCATTCTGACATTCTGACCAGGCTCTAAAGAAGATGGTGGTTTACTAGTTTTATCATACTGTCGTTGATACGATTCTCTTCGTTCTTCTAACTTCAGTTTTATATCATCTGATGATCGATCAAAATTAATTACAGGAAGGTTAGACTTTAACTTTCGATTAAACATAATTTCTGCTGGTGGTGGTATGCCACGTGATGAAGGAGTGGTCCTTAGACATAATAAAGCCATATCAGGATCTTCTTTAGATTCTAAACATTTCTGAAGTAATTTCTTAACAATTCCTACATGTCTTTCCGCTTTTCCATTTGACTGGTGGTGATAAGGACTGCTGGTCACGTGTTTAAACCCACATTCCTTTGAAAATTGTTTGACATCAAATGACGTATACTGCGGTCCGTTATCGCTAATAAAAGTATTTGGTACTCCATATTCCGAAAAAATATTTTTTATATGATTTATAATTGATGACGAAGTAGTGGAATATAGTTTACGAATTATTGGAAAAGAACTGCAATGATCAACTAAAAGCAAGCAATTCTGTTGATTCCACAAAAATAAATCAGATCCAACCACTGCCCAAGGTTTGTCAACTTCAATCTGTAATAAGGGTTCTTTCTGTTGTGTAATTTGGTTATGTTGGCAAGTACAACATCGCTGCACCATTTTGTCTATGTCTGAGTTTATACCGCACCAAAATACCGCATCCCTGGCTCTAAGTCGACACTTCTCGACTCCCTGGTGTCCTTTATGTATTAAAGATAAAACCTCGTCTTGAAGCTGTTTTGGTATGATTACTCTGTCCCCTTTCAGTAAAATACCGTCATATATGCTTAATTCGTCCCTATACGTCCAAAAATCTAGCAGGGTTTGCTGGCAGTTCTGGCGTAAGTCTGGCCATCCAGTTAAAAAAACATTTCTAATAGAAATTAGTTGCGCGTCCTTGAGTGAATATTCTCGAATCTGGTCAAGTCTATCTCTGGAAACATTCACTAATTCGTGTATCGTCACATCCATGTCATGGATTTCTTGTCCATTAATAGGTATTCTACTAAGGGCGTCTGCTACAGGAATTTCCCCTTACCTGGAACATACTTCACGTCAAAATCATACTTTTGGATGCGTAGCAACATTCGCAAAAGTCTTGGGGGTGCGTTGGCTAAATTCTTCTTTACGATGCTCTCGATTGGCTTATGGTTCGTTTCTATCAGAATATGTCGTCCACATACATAATGATGAAAGCGCTCTAGTCCAAAAACGTTAGCAAGCATTACCATTTCTATATTACAGTAGTTGCTTTCAGTTTCTGTCAAACTTTTACTGGCGTAAGCAATAGTTCGTCCATTTTGAAACATAGCTGCACCAAATCCTCGTTTACTTGCGTCTGTCTGCAAAGTTACAGGCTTTGTCGAGTCAAAGTATGGGAGCACATATTATGTTGATGTAATAGCTTTCTTTAGATTTTGAAAACTGACTTCATGGTTTTCCTCCCAACCATATTCAACATCTTTTTTCGTCAGATCTCGTAGTGGTGCTGTAATTGAGGCGAGATTTGGTATAAATCTCAATAAATAATTAACCATTCCAAGTAATGACTGTAATTCTGTGGTTGTCGCTGGCGGTTTCATTTCTACGATTGCAGATATCTTATCAGGATCCGGTTCCAATCCATTTTCCGTGAGATAATTACCGAAGAATTTAATACGATTCTTTCTAATGTTACATTTATCTGGATTGAGACGAATTCACCTTTCCATGGTTCGTTCCATTATTTCTATCAAATGTCTGTCATGTTCTTCATAGTTCGATCCATAAACTACTATGTCATCTGCAATCCCAATTACCCCTATTACCCCATCGAGTCATGCGTCGACGAAATTAGTTCTTGGATGATGGACAATTTTCTTGCCTTGAATGATAGAAAGACTGAGATAATTCATTTTCATTCGAAATTTCGCAAGTTCGTAGAGGTTAAGTCACTCCGTATAGGGCGAGCACATGTTGAGTCTTGTTCTGTCATTCGTGATCTTGGAATTTTGTTTGATAGTGTTTTATCCATGGAACCACAAGTCGGAAATATATGTCGTTCAGTATCGTTTTCGCTCTATCGGATTGGTCGCATTCGCAAGTTTTTAGACAGCACTAGCACTGAACGTCTCATTCACGCTTTTGTTACTTCTCGTCTCGATATTGGAAACAGCATGCTGTACAACCTTTCTGCATCTCTCACACAACGTCTCCAACTTCTTCAGAACTCTGCTGCACGCATGGTCACTCGCACTCGATCACATGAGCACATTACCCCTGTCCTGCATGCACTTTATTGGTTACCGATATATCAACGCACCAAGTTCAAGATTCTAGTCCTTACTTACAAGATTTTATATGACCAAGCACCTCTTTTTCTCTGTGATCTTTTAAAACAACGGGTCCCTAGAAGGGTTATACGCCAGACATCGTACGAGATACGATTCGAGGAACCGCCGTATAATACGGAGTTCTACGGGGCCCGCTCCTTTTCCGTCGCTGCACCTCGTCTCTGGAATAAGCTTCCAAACTCTATCCGCACCTTAGGCACTATTGGATCTTTTAAGTCAACCTTAAAAACTTATCTTTTCCAGGAGCATTTCTGTTAATATATTATGTATTATATTTTATGTATTATTTATTATGTACTATGTATTCTTTTTATATATCATGTATCTATGTATGACCTTGTACAGCGCATCGAGATTGCCTCGGCGATGTGATGCGCTTAACAAAACTATTAATATTATTATTATAATTACTAGTCCTTCATATGTCTTATCTACCTTTTTCTGGAAAACATCTTGCGCTGAAATAAAACCAAAAGGTAGCCTCTTAAAGTAATATCGTCGATATGGTGTGTTAAACGTTGTTCGGTATTTGGATTCTTCGTGTAACTTTACGTTCCAGTATCCAGAACGGGAGTCTAAAATACTGAATACTCTGGCTTTACTTAGTCTTAGTAAAATGACATCTAGAGTTGGTGTATAATGGTGTGGACGTTTAATCCATTTATTAAGGTTTCGGGGATCTAAACAGATTCTTAAATCTCCATTTGGTTTGGTAACATATACTAAACTATTAACCCATTCTGTAGGAATGTAGGACAATCAACCTTTTCAATGACTTTTAAGTCAATCATACGCTGTAGTTCTTTCTTAAGCGGTTCTTTCAAAGATTCTGGAACACGTCTTGGTGGCTGAACACTTGACTCATAATTAGGTCGTAGCTGTATTTGATATTCACCTGGAAATAATCCTACACCTTCAAAACATTTCGGATACAATTTCAACAATTCAGATTTTGGATCTATGCCTCTCTCACCGAATTTAATATCTTGGTTAACTTCTAATACATCGCATGGTTGATGACAAATCTGACAATCGTGGCTAGTTTCACACTGTAATTTTATTAACCCCATATCTTTACAAGAGCGAAGACCTAACATTGTATACCCATCAGCTTCCGTTATATGAAAATCTATATTTAATTTTCTTCCCCATGAGAACAGTTTAGTTGACAAAATCCATATTGTTT
Organism: Patella pellucida; assembly: GCA_917208275.1. Taxonomy (NCBI): domain Eukaryota; kingdom Metazoa; phylum Mollusca; class Gastropoda; family Patellidae; genus Patella; species Patella pellucida. The sequence continues at coordinate 31,553,674 of OU795041.1, read as the reverse complement.
GATGTCATGACCACCGTATGCTTTAAGTTTAATTTTCGACCGGTTAAAGTTAATTGGTTCACCCTGTTTATTTATTTGTTCAGGATAAAGTTGACGGAATATTCGTATTGGCATTACATTAGGCTGTGCACCAGTGTCAATTTTACACTAAACAGTACATTGACCTTTAATATCATCAATGATTTCTAGTACTGCAAAGGCCTGATCACGATGGACGTGATTGTCAATTGTCTCTGTATGCATGGCTTCTATATTTCAGGTATCGGTAGTCTTACCTTTGTTCTCAACGTCGATAACGTCAAGTACAAAATGTGTAATATCATCAGTAAAAATATCATTCTCTTCCTGGTTGACAGTGTGTACTTTCTTTTTATTAAAATCACTTCGGCGGCTGGAATTAGACCTGGAAGTAAATCGTCTATAATTAATATTTTGTCTTTTCTTAGTAATACACACTTTACCCCAGTGGTTTTCTTTTCCACATTCATTACACCTTGAACCACGTGCAGGACATCTGGCGTTTCGAGGATGCTCTGTGCCACAGTTCCAACATTGACCTAGTCTGTAAGGACGTCTTGATTGTATATAATGACCTTGCCTGCCTTGTGATCTATTACGCCAATGATTGTTCTTTTGGGTCAAGTCTAACTGTGAAACACTGTTTATTTTCTTTGTATCTTGTATTTCATTCATTTGTGCTTGTGTCGCTTCGAATGATCTAACTATCTTTAATACATCGTCCAGAGATAAGCCAGCATCACGCGAAATAAGTTTCCTTTGGATCGTTTCATTGTTCACTGCAGTGATAAGTGTGTCTAATAATTGTTCTTGTGTATTCATATATTAACAATCAGCAGCTATTATCTTTGCACGTGTGATGAATGCGTATACAGTTTCGTTATGTCCTTGTCTCAGTGCACGTAACTGAAAACGAGCAACTCAAAATTAGATTTTGGCTTAACATAATTATCAAACCGCGTCCAATGTGGCTGTAATTTCGTTTAATCGTCATTTGTTAGAGTCCATCCTTCTCTGATGTCTCGTCCTTCTTCTCCTACCTAAAGCATCAAGTACTGTACTTTTACAACTTCAGTTTTTTCAGATAATGGGCCATTAAAAATGAATTCACATGTTTGCTTAAATTTTCTGAAAGCCTCTAAAACATTACTTGATTTCCAATCTAGCGAAGGAATTGGTACCCCTGTCAATTCTGCCATTTCAATGTTTGTAAAATATCAACACTTATAATTATGATAATGTCTATGTCTCTACAACCAGTGTGGTTGAATTCAGCTCTCGTCAAAACGAGTAAGTCAAATACAGTTTCTAAATATGGTCTACGTCCGTATTCAAATTGCTCGAATTGGCGGGCTGACTAATTCGGCGTTTAAATATAAGTATATATTAATGCGTCCTAAACTTCATTGTAGTTTATATAACTTACAGTTCCGTGGAAGTTTGTGTTGACCGTCAACATTCAAAATGTCTGCCGTGTCCTTGGCGTGATCCTCGTCGTTGTACAAACATCAAAACTTGGACATCTGAAAATTGTTACTGGCTCTTTGTCTATGGCGCTTAGTTCGTCTTTTTTTATTCTGACACCATGTTATGCTTCTTCATACTTGTTGAACTCATTAACAACTCATACAAGTTCCATGTTTATTATTTGATCAGACAAGTATTACAATCAGATGTTGAACGAAGCGTGTCTGTGCGAAGAGTGAGATATACAAGATAAGTGGACCCGAGGTCACATGTTAAATAAATTAATTACCACCCGAGTAACTCATTATACTATGAGTAATAATATACCACCCGAGTAACTCATTATACTATGAGTAATAATATACATAGTATGACAACTGCTACATACCATGATAACCATGAAGAGAGAATAACCTTGTCACGATATTTAAATTGTCGATTGATGAATGCTGACAATAGATTTGCACAAAACACAGACTTCATATTTCACGCCCAGTATATTTCTGAATTAAGTCAAATTGTATCAAATGTGTCTATTGCCTTGCGAAAAGGAAAAACTAGTTTAAATAACTTAAATAGAATAACATCAGACATGTTAACAACAGAAGAGCCGTTAAAAAATATTTTCAGAAATAATGAGGGCTATAAATTTATGACTCCTATTAGAGGTACACCTCCTTATTGGCAGAGTACACAGAAAGGATTATTTGCAATGTTAAGACAATTAAAAATACCCACTTATTTTGCGATTTTTTCGTATAGTGAAATGAGGGGTGGAGAGGTAATTGAGTGTATTTTGAAACAACAAGGTGATAATATAGAGGCTTGTGACTTAGATTGGGCTGAAAAATGTGAAATACTAAGAAGTAATCCTATTACTACTGCTAGAATGTTTGACCATAGTTTGTCTTATTTTCTAAAGCATGTTATTATGTCAGAAGCTGAACCAATTGGGAAAGTAATTGATTATTCTTATAGATTGGATATTAAGCAAGAGGGACACCACATGCACACTGTTTATTTTGGATTGAGAATTCACCTAAAATTGATGAACATAATGATCAAGATGTGGTTGATTTTATAGATAAATATATATGGTGTGAATTGCCTGATAAAGATGATGACCCAGAGTTACATGAGATTGTTAATAGTGTGCAAAGACATAGTAATAAACATACAAAGAGTTGCAAGAAAAACAAAACGGTTTGTAGATTTAATTTTCCTAGACCACTATCAAAACAAAGTTTCATTTGTCGTTCAGTAGATAATTATGATACAAATATACCAGAACAAAATGAAGATGAAAATGAAGACAATACATGTACAAATGATAAAATGACTCAGAACACAGCAACAATTCTTCTTGAAGCATTATGGAAAGCATTATCAGATGAAGAGAAAAATTATACTTCGATTGATGAATTATATAATGATCTTGGTATGACACAGGAATTTTTTCAGAAAGCTTGTGAGGTATTGTCAAAGAAAAATAATGTTATATTAAAACGAAACCCAAAAGATGTATGGATAAATCCGTATAATCCAAATTTGTTAAGAGCTTGGGATGCAAACATGGATATACAGAATGTATTTGATGCCTATTCTTGTATAGTTTATATAGTCTCATATATTTCGAAAAAAGAACGTGAAATGGGTTTAGTCTTATCAGATGCACAAGAAGAGGCTAAAGGTGGTAATTTAACAGCAAAAAAAAGTTTAAAGAAAATATCAAGTGCATATCTACATTGTAGAGAAGTTTCTGCACAAGAAAGTGCTCATCGAGTATGTAATTTGAGATTACGGGAATCATCTCGAAAGGTTCAGTTTATTCCAACTGGGGAAAATAATGTCAGACTTACATTACCTTTAAAAATTCTGCAGAGTAAATCAAAAGAAGGAGCTTTGAGTGATGAAGATATGTTTATGACCAGTATTATAGATAGATATAAAGCTCGACCTAAGACAGAACAGTTCAATAATATGTGTTTGGCAACATTTTGCTCAGAATATCGAAATTAATGAAAATTCTGAAAAAAATCCAGCATATAAACTCGAGAAAGATTTAGGTTATATCCTTAAACGAACAAGATATAAACCAGCTGTAATTCGCTATGCGAGATTCTCAATAACAGAAGAACCAGAAAAATATTATCTTAGTAGTTTCCAACTATTTTCACCACATCGTATAGGTAAACAGTTAAAACCAATAGGGTTTGAGTCATATGAAACATTTTACAAATCTGGTTCAGTTAGAATATGTAAAAAAAAAACGAAGATGTTAAAGACATTGTTGATAGTAATCGAATCTTATTCGAAAAAGATAACGTAAATATTGATGCTGCGTCTGACATGATAGAAAAATGTGGAGCAAACTTAAAAGATGCTTGGTCTTCATTGGATATAGAAAATGAAGTTGATAATCTTGAATGTCTTGACATACCAGATGAGAATATACACGATGACGTTAATGAAATTGAAATACCGGATTTGATAGGGATCAGAAAAAAACAATAAAAATGACAAAAAGGAATCGTACAATAGTATTGTAAGTAGGATAGAAGCTATATCCATGTTACGATCACTAAACAAATTACAAATGGGTGTATTTTATAAACTAAGAGAATTTTGTTTGAAAAAGATACATAGGAAAAATCCAAAACAATTTATGCTATTTTTGTCTGGAGGAGCTGGGACTGGAAAAAGCTATGTCATTAAGAGTATTTACTATGAAGCTTATAGATTATTATCACAAATAACAGATAATCCAGATGAACAGACAGTGCTTATGGTCTGCCAGACCGGCGTATCAGCTATGAGTTTGGGATGTAGTACCATACATTTTTCTTTAAAGATACGAACTGATATAAAGATACCCTATGTTGGACAAGGTTTAGACAAGGTAAATAGTTTGAGAGCTGATTTAGGTCATTTACAAATACTTATTATAGATGAGATTTCAATGGTGAGCCCAAAGTTATTATGTTATATCCATGGAAGACTTCGACAAATAAAACAATGCGCTGACTTTACACCTTTCGGAAATGTTTATATAATAGCCGTAGGAGGTTTTTATCAATTACCACCTGTAAAGCAAAACCACTGTATAGACATACTGATGACCTTACTAATTTGTGGCAGAATAATTTTAAAATTGTTGAATTACAAGACATAATGAGACAAAAAGACGATTTGACTTTTACACAAACTTTGAATAGAATAAGAATAAAGCAGAAAGGTGAATCTCTCAGTACAAAAGATATTAATCTGTTAAAAAGTCGAGAGATCTAGGACTATGATGAAAATGTTTTACATATATTTGCTGCTAATGCTCTTGTTGATGAACGTAACACAAAGATGCTGGGAAAGCTATGTGACGGCCTGATTCGTATCGACGCAAATGACTTCTCAAAGGATGAAAGAATAGGTAAAATGGTTAAGATAAATACGATACCATCAAAAGATGTAGATACTTGTTTAAGTAGTGTATTAAATATTGCCGAAGGTGCAAGAGTTTTACTAATAAAAAATCTGGATGTATCAGATGGCTTATGTAATGGTGTATTTGGTTATGTTCGTCTTATTGCCTTTGATGCAGGTGAAAATGTGAAACTAATTTATGTAGAATTTGATAATAAAAGAGTTGGAGACAAAATTCGAAAAGTCACAGTTTTACCAGAAAATGTACCAAATGATTGCATTCAAATTGGCAGACAAGAGGAGAAAATAAATTACCGCAATGACATAAGGCGTCAATTCCCATTGAAACTGGCATATAGCTGTACAATTCATAAAGCTCAAGGCCCCTCTCTTTCAAACGCTGTTGTTTCATTAAAAAAAAGTTTTTGCACCGGGCCAAGGTTATGTAGCAAGATCTCGTGTTACATCATTGAATGGACTTGTTGTTAAAGATTTCAATGAAAAGCTTATGTATTGTGATAAGGCTATAACAGATTCATTGAATGAAATGCCCCTTTATATTGAACCAAGTACCGAAGAACGTTCAGCTACTGAGATAATTCTCCATAATATACAAGGTTTGAACTCTCATTTTTAAGATTTAAGAAATGAGTATAGATTTATTCAGTGTGATTATGTATGTTTAACTGAAACCTGGCTAAATGAGGTTGAAGGCAGAAATTTTGAAATTAATGATTCTAGTTTACACAATAAATCTAGGCAATCATCTTATGATAATTCTCAGATTTTTACAGAATTAAGATACACTCTCCATGGTGGGGTTGGTTTATATTACAGAAAGATTAGAGTGTGTCATTTATATAATTTAGGCGTATTTAATATTGAGCATATTGCATTTGGTTTACCAGACATGAATTTGACAATTACTCTGACCACAATTACTCCATGATTAGAACCACGATACAATCACTTATCCACTTAACCAGCGCCTTATCCACTTATCCAACGTGATCCCCCCGGCATAAGATGTATAAATATGAAAAAAAAATTCACAATACACAATGTTTAAATATTTACACATCTGAAAATCTAAATACCACATCTAGCTAAAAGTTTAATGTGTAAGAGTATGTGAATAAATGTCTAATTAATAATTCGTATAAAATTTACGATCAAAAGGACCCATCAGATTTAGCTCTTACATAAGAATTTTTAATAATTATCATCAGTACTTTCGTCTTCATCAATTGAATTTATTTAACTTTGTCTTAATCGATTTCATTTATTTAACTTAATTCAATGGCAATGGCATTATGATAACTGAAATATGTGTACAATATTCTTAGCCTCAAATTACTGACATCAACATTCTTCACAAAAATTAGATCTAAAATAGTATTTCCATCAGTTGTAATTTCTGTGACACACTGCTTATAGAAATACCTGTCCATACATTGGTGTATTCCAGCTTTACCTTTTAAAATATCTTCATTAAAATCATCCATTATCATGAAACTACCTCCAAAATCATCAAGTTCATCTAATAATTTCTGTAAATATGTAACAAATAAATCAGTTTTATAACATGGTGGCCTGTATATGACAACTATAGTCAAATTCATGTCTGGTAAACCAAATGCAATATGCTCAATATTAAATACGCCTAAATTATATAAATGACACACTCTAATCTTTCTGTAATATAAACCAACCCCACCATGGAGAGTGTATCTTAATTCTGTAAAAATCTGAGAATTATCATAAGATGATTGCCTAGATTTATTGTGTAAACTAGAATCATTAATTTCAAAATTTCTGCCTTCAACCTCATTTAGCCAGGTTTCAGTTAAACATACATAATCACACTGAATAAATCTATACTCATTTCTTAAATCTTCAAAATGAGAGTTCAAACCTTGTATATTATGGAGAATTATCTCAGTAGCTGAACGTTCTTCGGTACTTGGTTCAATATAAAGGGGCATTTCATTCAATGAATCTGTTATAGCCTTATCACAATACATAAGCTTTTCATTGAAATCTTTAACAACAAGTCCATTCAATGATGTAACACGAGATCTTGCTACATAACCTTGGCCCGGTGCAAAAACTTTTTTTTAATGAAACAACAGCGTTTGAAAGAGAGGGGCCTTGAGCTTTATGAATTGTACAGCTATATGCCAGTTTCAATGGGAATTGACGCCTTATGTCATTGCGGTAATTTATTTTCTCCTCTTGTCTGCCAATTTGAATGCAATCATTTGGTACATTTTCTGGTAAAACTGTGACTTTTCGAATTTTGTCTCCAACTCTTTTATTATCAAATTCTACATAAATTAGTTTCACATTTTCACCTGCATCAAAGGCAATAAGACGAACATAACCAAATACACCATTACATAAGCCATCTGATACATCCAGATTTTTATTAGTAAAACTCTTGCACCTTCGGCAATATTTAATACACTACTTAAACAAGTATCTACATCTTTTGATGGTATCGTATTTATCTTAACCATTTTACCTATTCTTTCATCCTTTGAGAAGTCATTTGCGTCGATACGAATCAGGCCGTCACATAGCTTTCCCAGCATCTTTGTGTTACGTTCATCAACAAGAGCATTAGCAGCAAATATATGTAAAACATTTTCATCATAGTCCTAGATCTCTCGACTTTTTAACAGATTAATATCTTTTGTACTGAGAGATTCACCTTTCTGCTTTATTCTTATTCTATTCAAAGTTTGTGCAAAAGTCAAATCGTCTTTTTGTCTCATTATGTCTTGTAATTCAACAATTTTAAAATTATTCTGCCACAAATTAGTAAGGTCATCAGTATGTCTATACAGTGGTTTTGCTTTACAGGTGGTAATTGATAAAAACCTCCTACGGCTATTATATAAACATTTCCGAAAGGTGTAAAGTCAGCGCATTGTTTTATTTTTCGAAGTCTTCCATGGATATAACATAATAACTTTGGGCTCCCCATTGAAATCTCATTTATAATAAGTATTTGTAAATGACCTAAATCAGCTCTCAAACTATTTATCTTGTCTAAACCTTGTCCAACATAGGGTATCTTTATATCAGTTCGTATCTTTAAAGAAAAATGTATGGTACTACATCCCAAACTCATAGCTGATACGCCGGTCGGGCAGACCATAAGCACTGTCTTTTCATCTGGATTATCTGTTATTTGTGATAATAATCTATAAGCTTCATAGTAAATACTCTTAATGACATAGCTTTTTCCAGTCCCAGCTCCTCCAGACAAAAATAGCATAAATTGTTTTGGATTTTTCCTATGTATCTTTTTCAAACAAAATTCTCTTAGTTTATAAAATACACCCATTTGTAATTTGTTTAGTGATCGTAACATGGGTATAGCTTCTATCCTACTTACAATACTATTGTACGATTCCTTTTTGTCATTTTTATTGTTTTTTTCTGATCCCTATCAAATCCGGTATTTCAATTTCATTAACGTCATCGTGTATATTCTCATCTGGTATGTCAAGACATTCAAGATTATCAACTTCATTATCTATATCCAATGAAGACCAAGCTTCTTTTAAGTTTGCTCCACATTTTTCTATCATGTCAGACGCAGCATCAATATTTACGTTATCTTTTTCGAATAAGATTCGATTACTATCAACAATGTCTTTAACATCTTCGTTTTTTTTTACATATTCTAACTGAACCAGATTTGTAAAATGTTTCATATGACTCAAACCCTATTGGTTTTAACTGTTTACCTATACGATGTGGTGAAAATAGTTGGAAACTACTAAGATAATATTTTTCTGGTTCTTTTGTTATTGAGAATCTCGCATAGCGAATTACAGCTGGTTTATATCCTGTTCGTTTAAGGATATAACCTAAATCTTTCTCGAGTTTATATGCTGGATTTTTTTCAGAATTTTCATTAATTTCGATATTCTGAGCAAAATGTTGCCAAACACATATTATTGAACTGTTCTGTCTTAGGTCGAGCTTTATATCTATCTATAATACTGGTCATAAACATATCTTCATCACTCAAAGCTCCTTCTTTTGATTTACTCTGCAGAATTTTTAAAGGTAATGTAAGTCTGACAGTTGGAATAAACTGAACCTTTCGAGATGATTCCCGTAATCTCAAATTACATACTCGATGAGCACTTTCTTGTGCAGAAACTTCTCTACAATGTAGATATGCACTTGATATTTTCTTGAAACTTTCTTTTGCTGTTAAATTACCACCTTTAGCCTCTTCTTGTGCATCTGATAAGACTAAACCCATTTCACGTTCTTTTTTCGAAATATATGAGACTATATAAACTATACAAGAATAGGCATCAAATACATTCTGTATATCCATGTTTGCATCCCAAGCTCTTAACAAATTTGGATTATACGGATTTATCCATACATCTTTTGGGTTTCGTTTTAATATAACATTATTTTTCTTTGACAATACCTCACAAGCTTTCTGAAATAATTCCTGTGTCATACCAAGATCATTATATAATTCATCAATCGAAGTATAATTTTTCTCTTCATCTGATAATGCTTTCCATAATGCTTCAAGAAGAATTGTTGCTGTGTTCTGAGTCATTTTATCTTTGTACATGTATTGTCTTCATTTTCATCTTCATTTTGTTCTGGTATATTTGTATCATAATTATCTACTGAACGACAAATGAAACTTTGTTTTGATAGTGGTCTAGGAAAATTAAATCTACAAACCGTTTTGTTTTTCTTGCAACTCTTTGTATGTTTATTACTATGTCTTTGCACACTATTAACAATCTCATGTAACTCTCTGGGTCATCATCTTTATCAGGCAATTCACACCATATATATTTATCTATAAAATCAACCACATCTTGATCATTATGTTCATCAATTTTAGGTGAATTCTCAATCCAAAATAAACAGTGTGCATGTGGTGTCCCTCTTGCTTGAAATTCCAATCTATAAGAATAATCAATTACTTTCCCAATTGGTTCAGCTTCTGACATAATAACATGCTTTAGAAAATAGTAAAAACTATGGTCAAACATTCTAGCAGTAGTAATAGGATTACTTCTTAGTATTTCACATTTTTCAGCCCAATCTAAGTCACAAGCCTCTATATTATCACCTTGTTGTTTCAAAATACACTCAATTACCTCTCCACCCCTCATTTCACTATACGAAAAAATCGCAAAATAAGTGGGTATTTTTAATTGTCTTAACATTGCAAATAATCCTTTCTGTGTACTCTGCCAATAAGGAGGTGTACCTCTAATAGGTGTCATAAATTTATAGCCCTCATCATTTCTGAAAATATTTTTTAACGGCTCTTCTGTTGTTAACATGTCTGATGTTATTCTATTTAAGTTATTTAAACTAGTTTTTCTTTTCGCAAGGCAATAGACACATTTGATACAATTTGACTTAATTCAGAAATATACTGGGCGTGAAATATGAAGTCTGTGTTTTGTGCAAATCTATTGTCAGCATTCATCAATCGACAATTTAAATATCGTGACAAGGTTATTCTCTCTTCATGGTTATCATGGTATGTAGCAGTTGTCATACTATGTATATTATTACTCATAGTATAATGAGTTACTCGGGTGGTATATTATTACTCATAGTATAATGAGTTACTCGGGTGGTAATTAATTTATTTAACATGTGACCTCGGGTCCACTTATCTTGTATATCTCACTCTTCGCACAGACACGCTTCGGTCAACATCTGATTGTAATACTTGTCTGATCAAATAATAAACATGGAACTTGTATGAGTTGTTAATGAGTTCAACAAGTATGAAGAAGCATAACATGGTGTCAGAATAAAAAAAGACGAACTAAGCGCCATAGACAAAGAGCCAGTAACAATTTTCAGATGTCCAAGTTTTGATGTTTGTACAACGACGAGGATCACGCCAAGGACACGGCAGACATTTTGAATGTTGACGGTCAACACAAACTTCCACGGAACTGTAAGTTATATAAACTACAATGAAGTTTAGGACGCATTAATATATACTTATATTTAAACGCCGAATTAGTCAGCCCGCCAATTCGAGCAATTTGAATACGGACGTAGACCATATTTAGAAACTGTATTTGACTTACTCGTTTTGACGAGAGCTGAATTCAACCACACTGGTTGTAGAGACATAGACATTATCATAATTATAAGTGTTGATATTTTACAAACATTGAAATGGCAGAATTGACAGGGGTACCAATTCCTTCGCTAGATTGGAAATCAAGTAATGTTTTAGAGGCTTTCAGAAAATTTAAGCAAACATGTGAATTCATTTTTAATGGCCCATTATCTGAAAAAACTGAAGTTGTAAAAGTACAGTACTTGATGCTTTAGGTAGGAGAAGAAGGACGAGACATCAGAGAAGGATGGACTCTAACAAATGACGATTAAACGAAATTACAGCCACATTGGACGCGGTTTGATAATTATGTTAAGCCAAAATCTAATTTTGAGTTGCTCGTTTTCAGTTACGTGCACTGAGACAAGGACATAACGAAACTGTATACGCATTCATCACACGTGCAAAGATAATAGCTGCTGATTGTTAATATATGAATACACAAGAACAATTATTAGACACACTTATCACTGCAGTGAACAATGAAACGATCCAAAGGAAACTTATTTCGCGTGATGCTGGCTTATCTCTGGACGATGTATTAAAGATAGTTAGATCATTCGAAGCGACACAAGCACAAATGAATGAAATACAAGATACAAAGAAAATAAACAGTGTTTCACAGTTAGACTTGAACCAAAAGAACAATCATTGGCGTAATAGATCACAAGGCAGGCAAGGTCATTATATACAATCAAGACGTCCTTACAGACTAGGTCAATGTTGGAACTGTGGCACAGAGCATCCTCGAAACGCCAGATGTCCTGCATGTGGTTCAAGGTGTAATGAATGTGGAAAAGAAAACCACTGGGGTAAAGTGTGTATTACTAAGAAAAGACAAAATATTAATTATAGACGATTTACTTCCAGGTCTAATTCCAGCCGCCGAAGTGATTTTAATAAAAAGAAAGTACACACTGTCAACCAGGAAGAGGATGATATTTTTACTGATGATATTACACATTTTGTACTTGACGTTATCGACGTTGAGAACAAAGGTAAGACTACCGATACCTGAAATATAGAAGCCATGCATACAGAGACAATTGACAATCACGTCCATCGTGATCAGGCCTTTGCAGTACTAGAAATCATTGATGATATTAAAGGTCAATGTACTGTTTAGTGTAAAATTGACACTGGTGCACAGCCTAATGTAATGCCAATACGAATATTCCGTCAACTTTATCCTGAACAAATAAATAAACAGGGTGAACCAATTAACTTTAACCGGTCGAAAATTAAACTTAAAGCATACGGTGGTCATGACATCAAACAATATGGATTTTGTCAACTAAACTGTTCTCATAAGGGAAGAAAATTAAATATAGATTTTCATATAACGGAAGCTGATGGGTATACAATGTTAGGTCTTCGCTCTTGTAAAGATATGGGGTTAATAAAATTACAGTGTGAAACTAGCCACGATTGTCAGATTTGTCATCAACCATGCGATGTATTAGAAGTTAACCAAGATATTAAATTCGGTGAGAGAGGCATAGACCCAAAATCTGAATTGTTGAAATTGTATCCGAAATGTTTTGAAGGTGTAGGATTATTTCCAGGTGAATATCAAATACAGCTACGACCTAATTATGAGTCAAGTGTTCAGCCACCAAGACGTGTTCCAGAATCTTTGAAAGAACCTCTTAAGAAAGATCTACAGCGTATGATTGACTTAAAAGTCATTGAAAAGGTTGATTGTCCTACATTCCTACAGAATGGGTTAATGGTTTAGTATATGTTACCAAACCAAATGGAGATTTAAGAATCTGTTTAGATCCCCGAAACCTTAATAAATGGATTAAACGTCCACACCATTATACACCAACTCTAGATGTCATTTTACTAAGACTAAGTAAAGCCAGAGTATTCAGTATTTTAGACTCCCGTTCTGGATACTGGAACGTAAAGTTACACGAAGAATCCAAATACCGAACAACGTTTAACACACCATATGGACGATATTGCTTTAAGAGGCTACCTTTTGGTTTTATTTAAGCGCAAGATGTTTTCCAGAAAAAGGTAGATAAGACATATGAAGGACTAGTAATAATAATAATAATAATAATATTTTTGTTAAACGCATCACATCGCCGAGGCAATCTCGATGCGCTGTACAAGGTCATACATAGATACATGATATATAAAAAGAATACATAGTACATAATAAATAATACATAAAATATAATACATAATATATTAACAGAAATGCTCCTGGAAAAGATAAGTTTTTAAGGTTGACTTAAAAGATCCAATAGTGCCCAAGGTGCGGATAGAGTTTGGAAGCTTATTCCAGAGACGAGGTGCAGCGACGGAAAAGGAGCGGGCCCCGTAGAACTCCGTATTATACGGCGGTTCCTCGAATCGTATCTCATACGATGTCTGGCGTATAACCCTTCTAGGGACCCGTTGTTTTAAAAGATCACAGAGAAAAAGAGGTGCTTGGTCATATAAAATCTTGTAAGTAAGGACTAGAATCTTGAACTTGGTGCGTTGATATATCGGTAACCAATAAAGTGCATGCAGGACAGGGGTAATGTGCTCATGTGATCGAGTGCGAGTGACCATGCGTGCAGCAGAGTTCTGAAGAAGTTGGAGACGTTGTGTGAGAGATGCAGGAAGGTTGTACAGCATGCTGTTTCCAATATCGAGACGAGAAGTAACAAAAGCGTGAATGAGACGTTCAGTGCTAGTGCTGTCTAAAAACTTGCGAATGCGACCAATCCGATAGAGCGAAAACGATACTGAACGACATATATTTCCGACTTGTGGTTCCATGGATAAAACACTATCAAACAAAATTCCAAGATCACGAATGACAGAACAAGACTCAACATGTGCTTGCCCTATACGGAGTGACTTAACCTCTACGAACTTGCGAAATTTCGAATGAAAATGAATTATCTCAGTCTTTCTATCATTCAAGGCAAGAAAATTGTCCATCATCCAAGAACTAATTTCGTCGACGCATGACTCGATGGGGTAATAGGGGTAATTGGGATTGCAGATGACATAGTAGTGTATGGATCGAACTATGAAGAACATGACAGACATTTGATAGAAATAATGGAACGAACCATGGAAAGGGGAATTCGTCTCAATCCAGAAAAATGTAACATTAGAAAGAATCGTATTAAATTCTTCGGTAATTATCTCACGGAAAATGGATTGGAACCGGATCCTGATAAGATATCTGCAATCGTAGAAATGAAACCGCCAGCGACAACCACAGAATTACAGTCATTACTTGGAATGGTTAATTATTTATTGAGATTTATACCAAATCTCGCCTCAATTACAGCACCACTACGAGATCTGACGAAAAAAGATGTTGAATATGGTTGGGAGGAAAACCATGAAGTCAGTTTTCAAAATCTAAAGAAAGCTATTACATCAACAGATGTGCTCCCATACTTTGACTCTACAAAGCCTGTAACTTTGCAGACAGACGCAAGTAAACGAGGATTTGGTGCAGCTATGTTTCAAAATGGACGAACTATTGCTTACGCCAGTAAAAGTTTGACAGAAACTGAAAGCAACTACTGTAATATAGAAATGGTAATGCTTGCTAACGTTTTTGGACTAGAGCGCTTTCATCATTATGTATGTGGACGACATATTCTGATAGAAACGAACCATAAGCCAATCGAGAGCATCGTAAAGAAGAATTTAGCCAACGCACCCCCAAGACTTTTGCGAATGTTGCTACGCATCCAAAAGTATGATTTTGACGTGAAGTATGTTCCAGGTAAGGGGAAGTTCCTGTAGCAGACGCCCTTAGTAGAATACCTATTAATGGACAAGAAATCCATGACATGGATGTGACGATACACGAATTAGTGAATGTTTCCAGAGATAGACTTGACCAGATTCGAGAATATTCACTCAAGGACGCGCAACTAATTTCTCTTAGAAATGTTTTTTTTAACTGGATGGCCAGACTTACGCCAGAACTGCCAGCAAACCCTGCTAGATTTTTGGACGTATAGGGACGAATTAAGCATATATGACGGTATTTTACTGAAAGGGGACAGAGTAATCATACCAAAACAGCTTCAAGACGAGGTTTTATCTTTAATACATAAAGGACACCAGGGAGTCGAGAAGTGTCGACTTAGAGCCAGGGATGCGGTATTTTGGTGCGGTATAAACTCAGACATAGACAAAATGGTGCAGCGATGTTGTACTTGCCAACATAACCAAATTACACAACAGAAAGAACCCTTATTACAGATTGAAGTTGACAAACCTTGGGCAGTGGTTGGATCTGATTTATTTTTGTGGAATCAACAGAATTGCTTGCTTTTAGTTGATCATTGCAGTTCTTTTCCAATAATTCGTAAACTATATTCCACTACTTCGTCATCAATTATAAATCATATAAAAAATATTTTTTCGGAATATGGAGTACCAAATACTTTTATTAGCGATAACGGACCGCAGTATACGTCATTTGATGTCAAACAATTTTCAAAGGAATGTGGGTTTAAACACGTGACCAGCAGTCCTTATCACCGCCAGTCAAATGGAAAAGCGGAAGGACATGTAGGAATTGTTAAGAAATTACTTCAGAAATGTTTAGAATCTAAAGAAGATCCTGATATGGCTTTATTATGTCTAAGGACCACTCCTTCATCACGTGGCATACCACCACCAGCAGAAATTATGTTTAATCGAAAGTTAAAGTCTAACCTTCCTGTGATTAATTTTGATCGATCATCAGATGATATAAAACTGAAGTTAGAAGAACGAAGAGAATCGTATCAACGACAGTATGATAAAACTAGTAAACCACCATCTTCTTTAGAGCCTGGTCAGAATGTCAGAATGCAGAATCCTATAATGATGAAATGGGAACAAGCAGTAGTTAAAGAGAAATGTACAGAGCCTAGATCGTACATAGTACAGCAACCCTCTGGCAGAAGTTATAGACGTAATAGAAAATTTCTAAGAGGTACTGGCGAATAGTTCAAACCTGAATCTAATGTTCTTGATGATAATGGTACTGGTTTAAATGGTAATGGTTTAAATGGTAATGATTTAAATGGTAATGGTGATATATCCAATAGTGAGAATGGTGTTCCCGCAGAATCAAGTGCCGGGAATGGTGGATACGTTACCAGATCAGGAAGAACAGTTAAAATTCCAAAAAGACTTCAATTATAATAAATTTATAAATTTTATTTCAATTAAATTATCTTACGAAGGGGGATGTCATAATATATATATTATTACTCATAGTATAATGAGTTACTCGGGTGGTGTATTATTACTCATAGTATAATGAGTTACTCGGGTGGTAATTAATTTATTTAACATGTGACCTCGGGTCCACTTATCTTGTATATTTCACTCTTCGCATAGACACGCTTCAGTCAACATCTGATTGTAATACTTGTCTGATCAAATAATAAACATGGAACTTGTATGAGTTGTTAATGAGTTCAACAAGTATGAAGAAGCATAACATTAGGAAATAGTGTTGGAAAACATTTAGCTTCATTAGTTTCATCAGTTAATATTCTAACAGGACTATTACCTTCAGCAGGGGAAATAGAAAATATACTATCAAAATGATTATCTAATCTTTCACTTACAATGTCAAGAGGTTGTAAACATGTAGCTAATTCAGGACCATTTGCTTTCTCTCCTTCAACATCAATATCCGGTAAATCATATTTTTCATCATGTTCGGTAATTCATCATCTTGTACATATATGTCGGGTAACTCGCCTGTTTCATCATCTGAATGATTTGAAGCCAAACTTTCTAAAACAGAGTTATCTCCCTCTAACACATCATCTATTTCTGAAATGTCAACCCAATCATCATTAAATTTCTGAATATTATTTATTATTATGTTTAAGATAATGTAAAGCATCTTTCATTTTCTTCTTACTTATGTATTGATATTGATAATAACCTTTTTGACTTTTACGCCTTTTAAGTTTTTTCCTAATCAGCTGGGTGTCATTTTCAATTCTTGGCAATGCATTAGTTGTTTTGTTTATATTAGATGGTATAATGTGGTAGAACAGAGTTGTCAATTCTACAAGACTACACTACGCTGTGACTTTGTGACTTATGTGTTTTATTTGATATTCGAGAAATGCTATCGTCGGGTCGTATTTCTCCTTCCACAGCCTTATCTTCGAGATTACCTTGAGGCAAGTTCATTTTAGATGCAAAGAGTTCTTCTAAATAGGTTTGGAAGTCACATATATCTTCATATCGTGGGTTATACCCATCTTGGAGGTAGACTTCAAGATCTTATTTTGACAAAAGTTCGCAATATTCATTGTGGACATGTTGAAATTCTTGGTATACCTTCAGCCATGTATGATGCAGTGATTTTATCGTACTTGTATCTGTTGACTCCTGTATTTCTTTTATGTGATCCAAAAGTCTGTGAAACAAAACGTCGCGACGATTTTCTAAGTTTTCAATGTGGTATAGACGACCCTTTTCGGTTAATTTTCTGTTCCTTGCTATCTGTGATTGCGAATCTTGAGTTTCGGCCAGCTTTTCTGTTGTTGCCTGATCATCTTGCTTTTCTGCTGAGTCTCCTTTTTTCGTAGTTTTGTTGAATCCATCCATCAGAATTCTTATTTATCTTTAGTTCCTTACACAAATAATTTGTCAATAAATATAATGTAGTAGAACAGAGTTGTCAATTCTACAAGACTACACTACGCGGTTCGAAGAGTTCATAAACATTAAAGTTCAATATTTCTTTTAATCTTTTATTCATAATCATTCAACTTGTGTTAGTAGTAGACTTGTATTTAGTAGATTGACTGAAAATATAACAATTACAAAATTGTAAGTTTCAAAATATAAACTAAACATACATCTAAACACAATATCGGATAATATGGTCATACGTAGGCCTGTATATCTCCGTGTAATTTCCACATTAGCCTGCATGGCCGTCGCCATGGAACACACAGAAATACAAACAGCCAAATGTTATAGGACGGGGTTCACTCGCAAACACATCAAACAAGTACATGTCATTCACCGACAAGGGGCCCTACATTTATCAATATCTATATAAATATGGACAATATAACATATAAGGATTAATTAATGATACGAATAATGATAAATACCAAATAATTTTTGCTCTACATCGGTATAATTCGAGGATTTCATCGAGGAAGACAACAACAACGAAGCACGATTTCCGAATGACCACGCTTTCTGGTCACATGGTTGCTTGTAGACTAGATTGTTTGGTCACTTATAGACTAGATAGTTTGGTCACTAATACTAAGTTATAGACTAGATCATTTGGTCGCTTACAGATGGTACATAAACTGTAGCTCCAGAAACCTTATGTTGTTTGAATTTCGATAAATTAACCGTTTTCATGAAAGGAATATGTAGTGATACCAAGTGAGTTTCTAATGAATTCAGTGCTTTTAGCTCATCAACTATTGGACCAGGATCTAAATTATTTGTCATCGATTCCTGTGGCTTCTTTCCCGATTTAATTTTTCTGTCACATGTATAACATATCCATAAAGATTTAGAACTTTCCGGATGAGGACATTGATTTTGGCATGTGTTTGAACACGCATGTAGATATTTCTTAGATATACATTCACTTGCTATCTGTTTAACTTTAGCAGTATTATAAAGTTTTTCTCTACAACAAGTTACTTGGTTATTTAATAACAATCTATGACACACACAACAGATATATTCTGGGCCATTCTTTTTTTTCTTTTTTGAAATCATTGATAACAATATCTATTTTACTCATTTCTATTTTTCTTTTTTCTTTCCTTTCTTTGTTATGTTTATTGATAACATCTCTATGGTTTTTATCAGATCTATACTTTTTGACTTCTGGACTTAACATGAGACTGAAATTGTTTGTTTGTCTTATATTTGTATTTACTTTTTTCTTTTTTGGTTGTATTAAATTCTTCATTTGTTTCATATTTATATTTACTTTGATCTTTAAAGCCCCAATACCACTCTTGTTGTAACTGAATAATATGTTCCAATCTTTATTCTGGTCAACAATTTGTACTATTTTACAATATCTCAATTAAAAAAAGATACAAATTTCATCTTAACACACCTAATTTTAAAAATTGGAAAAATTCAACTACATGCCGTAACATGGTTTGAGAAGCCTTACGTAAGCACTTTCAAATGCAACTTGGATTTAAACATATTTTCGAACCCTCTGGACAAGTAAGATAGGTTGTAATGGATAATTTACACCACAGGTAGGACACTTAAACATCTTGTAGTTAGAATAAGGCTATTTTTTCTGGACCTGTTAAGCCAGCAAGAGTGTTATTGTCCCTTTAACATAGGTCTTAAATTCTTCATTTGTTTTATACTTCTATTTACTTTGATCTTTAACATGAAACTGAAATTCTCTATTTGTTTTATATTTCTTAATACTAATAGATTTAAGGTGGTCTCGATACATACTATTAGATTTATATTTCATAATTTCATATTTCTTCAATTTCTGTCTGTAATAAATATTTAACCGGCACCTTTCTTTATTCTTCTTGGTTAAATTATCTTTAAATATTTGACAGAACTTGTATTTATGATTCAATTTATGTTTCAATTTATGTTTCAATTTATGTTTCAATTTATGTTTCAATTTATGTTTCAATTTATGTTTCAATTTATGTTTCAATTTATGTTTTAATTTATCATATTTCTTCTTTAATCTATAGTTCATATTTCTTTTAGATCATTTGGTCGTTGACATACCGGCCCTCTAATTGCAGAATTTAGTGGTGCAATTACAATATTTCAATATAATCAAAAAGTCAAAACAAGCAGCATGCAAATTACAGACAAAATAACTAAGCTTTTAAATTCAAGTTTACACATGAAATAAATAAAGAGTTGTTATGTTTCTGCACTTATAAACAAAGTTCACTAATCAGATTAATAAATCAAAAGTTCTCAAAAGATTGTCTTCTTTACTAGCGCAGCTCACTGGTCTGCTTCCAGCAAAGTACACAGTTTATCTATTGGTCTGTCGAGCACTGAACACTTAGTTTTAACACTAGCAATTCGCACGACACCTTTCTTATCTGGCTTAACTTCAAGAACGCGTGCAAGAGTCCATGAACTACGAACATTAATATCTAACACTAAAACTATGTCATTAACCGAAACGTTTCTCTTTGGATATAACTATTTCTGTCTTTCTTGAAGGCATGGGAGGTATTCGGATGACCAACGTTTCCAAAAAATGTCTGTTGGGTATTGTACCTGCCTCCACCGGCGTCTAACATACATATCCGATTCATCCGTAATCACTGGCGATACATTAGACCTTGATCCAATTAACAGCAAATGGTTGGGAGTTAGCGCATCTAAATCCTCAAAAGATTCAGAAAGTTTTGTTAAAGGGCGACAATTCAAAATAGACTCCACTTTACATAAGATTCGTCGTCCAGTCGGATTGATTGTTCACGAAGGAGAAAATATAACACTTTGCGGGTAGTCCGGGTCATTCTCTCCCAGACACCTCCGAAATGGGAAGCCGCAGGTTGGTTGAATTCCCATTTGATACCCTTTTGTAAAAGTTCACTATAAATTTTCTTATGATTCAGTTCATTCAAACATTTCTGTAGTTCAATAACTGCTCCGACAATATTTGATCCGTTATCAGATCTAATACACATTGGTTTACCACGACGCGCTATGAATCTACGAATACAGTTAATGCACGAGTCGGTGTCCATTGAGTTTGCTAATTCTATATGAATGGCTCTACTATTAAAGCAAGAGAAGACTACTCCATATCTTTTTACTGTAGATCTTTTAAGTCAAATTTCAAAAGGTCCGAAAAAGTCCATTCCCCAAAAATGAAAGGGAGGTAAATCAGGAGTAACTCTACTCAAAGGGAGATCTGACATCTTCTGTTGGTTAGTTTTTGCTGTGTTTCTTCGGCAAATAATGCAAGAAGAAATAATAGTCTGAATAATTTTCGCAGATCCAATACTTCCTCCGAATCTCGGAAAGTATCATGTTTTTTCCAAGATGACCCACTGACGAATGGGTATGTCTTATGATCAATTCGGAAAGTCTTGATTCTTTTGGTAGGATGATTTGGTGTTTCGAATCTAGACTCATTTCGGCTCTGGAAAGTCGTCCTCCAACTCTTAAGACACCATTACTGTCAAGAAAAGGATCCAACTTAGCTGTACGATTTTCCTTTAATTTCTTCTGACTTCTTTCTTGTGCATTTTTTGAGCATGATGAAAAGGTTTCAGCAAGATACCTTTGCTGTTCATTCTTAATCAAGGAAGTTTTTGCCATTTCGAAGAGTTCAATAGTTAACAACAAATCTGGTTTCTTCAGGTTTGGTTGATTTCCTTTTTGCACTAGATACCTGAGGAAATTTTTACACCATAAAAGCCAGAAAGTGGCTTTCTTAAGTCTTTTCCAATCAGAAAAGTAGGCGATAAGTTTATCGATGACACTGCTAGAATTGTCTATCAAAGCAACATTAACACATTTCTTTACTTCTGGATCTGATTCCGGTACAATATACAAAGTATGGTCTGAAGGCCAATATTCTTCAGTTTTACCGAGAAATTCTGGACCATTAAACCAGCGTTTATTTCCAATCAGATTTCGAATACTAAGGCCTCTGGGTGCCTCGTCTGCAGGATTATCCTCGGTGTTTACTTTTCTCCATTGTTCAAGGGTTGTAGCTTCTCTAATTACGGACAATCTATTTGCTACGAATGTCTGGAATCTGGTAGATGTATTCGAAATATAACCTAAAACAGTTGTACTATCAGTCCAATAGAACACAGAGTCGATCTTGCATTTCAGTTCATCAGTTATCTTCTTATTCATTTTGACTGCAACGGTAGCTGCTGTAAGTTCGAGTCGAGGGATTGTGACTTTTTTTAAGAGGTGTAACTCGAGACTTTCCTAAGATAAGAGAGCAACTTATTGAACCATTGAAGTGCAACAATCTCAGATAACAGGCTATTCCATAACCCAGGTTACTTGCATCCGCAAAATTATGCAACTGGATTGATATAACGTCTTTAAATAAAGGAGGTTTCACACATCTTGGTATGTGTATGCTTTCTAACTTTGGAAGATCAGTCAGCCAACGAAACCATTTACAATGTTCAACCTCATCGAGACTTTGATCCCAAGATATTCCTTTCTGGCACAATTCTTGTAATAGTAACTTTGGATAAAGTAGCGCTGGAGATGCGAATCCTAGAGGATCAAAAATAGAACTTATAATTGATAGAATACCTCTTCTAGTGTACGGCTGATTTCCAACATTAATCTTGAAGGTCAAACAATCTGAAGCTAAATTCCAATTTACACCTAAAGCTCTTTCTATGATACTTTCGTTATTTCCCATAGTAACGACATTACAGGACGCACGTTCTGTTTCTGGTATACTCTGCATAACTGTTGGAGAATTACTGATCCATTTATGTAGGTGGAATCCGCCCAGTTTGCATATCTCAATCAAATTCTTTATTAAGCTGGAGGCTTCTTCTTCGGTATCCACGGAGCGAAGACAGTCATCAACTATTTAGGACCGTATCAAGAACATCCTTATCAAATTTGTCAGAGAAGTCTTTGACTGTCCTTTGTAGTGCGAAATTGACTATACTCGGAGACGAAATAGCACCAAATAAATGTGAAGTCATTCGGTACTGTGTAACAGCAGATTCTAAGTTACCATCGGGCCACCATAGAAATCTAAGACTGTCGCGATCTTCAACGGGTATCTTGATTTCGTGGAACATAGCTTCAATATCTGATATTAATCCAATTGAGATAACAAGATGGCGTCCGAGGAGGCAACACGGTTTTTGCTCTCTCAAGAGAATTTTAATTTTACACAAAACAGAGGTAACTTTGACCTGTTATTACTATGTGGGGATATCGAGACCAACCCCGGTCCCCCCAAAACTAGAAATAACAACGTAAATGGTGACTCTTGTGTAAATGACGACATGAATATTCTCGAAGCCATAAAAAAACCTCCATCGTGAAATGGTCGACATCAAGGTGTCCGTAAGAGAAATCGCCGATATAAACAAACGGATAGTTCAAATTTCTGACAATGTAGACGCCCTATCTGTACAGATGAAAAGCTTACAAGATGATAATATACATATGGAAGAAGAAAGAGATAGAAACGAGAAGAAAATTTGCGATCTAGAGAAGAAGATAGAAAATATGGAGAATGATAACAAGAGAAACAACATGATTATTAAAGGGCTAGATGTAAACAAACAGGACAGCCGGGACATCAGAGAATTGAAGGTTGGGAATAATGTTCATACTGAGCTTAACTTGCCAAATATTTTGTTTGAATATACCGTATTTCTCAACAACAGCCGTAAATCGGTATTAGTCAAACTAAAGAATTTGAAAGACAAACAATTGATTTTCGATAGAGCTAAAGAAATACGTGACACTTCTTCTGTCCATGTAGCCAATGATTTTTCTTTTTCCGTCAGACAAAAACGCAAGGAACTGATTCCATTCATGCTAGATGCCAGGGGAGGTGGTAAAACAGCGGGACTGAAATATGATAAACTTGAAATCGACGGCAAATTATTTTCCCTAAAGCAACTTCAAAATCAATGATATATAGGTCAAACCAGTCACGCACCTGCTTTTGACGATGGGCTTTGTGTAAACAATAACATTAACGACTGTCACAACACGGTGATTGGAAAACTAAATTGTATTTGCTGGAATGTTCACGGACTAAAAAGCAAATTATTAGATAAAGATTTTCTGAAGTATTTATTAGAATTTGATGTGATATGTCTTATAGAAACATGGTGTGGCACAGAGGTCGATTTAGAGTCTTTTTTCTCAAACTACTCTGCAGTTTGGTGTGTGAGGGATATTGGGCGTAATAGGGGTGGTATATGTGTTTTATTTCATCATAGAATAGCATGTGGTATTATGAAACTAACCTACAAATTTCGTGAAAAAATTCTCCTTAAATTTGACAGAACCTTTTTCGGCTAGAATGAAGATGTTGTGTTTGGTGCTGTTTATATCGCACCTGAATGTTCACCTATACATAAAGAAATCGACGGATTTGATTTACTGGAAGAAGATTTATTAAAAGTACGCAGTGATTATCCGGTTGAAAACATTGTATTAACAGGTGATTTTAACGCTAGGACAGGTAACGGTACATTACACGATTTTGTGTATGATGACTCTGTAAAATATATTCCCGGACTTGATGAGGCGGACTACAATGTAGATTCGTTTAGTCAGGGTAGGATATCTAAAGATACCGAAGTAAATAAATATGGTAGGAAACTGTTGTCTCCGTGTGCTTACAACAACATTCACATTGTTAACGGTAGGTGTAATGGCGACTCAAATGGCGAATTTACCTGTATAAGATACGACGGAGCTAGCGTAGTCGATTACGTGCTAGTCTCGTCGAAATTTTTCATAAATATTACAAACTTTCGTGTTGGTCTTCGTACGGAGTCAGACCACCTGCCATTGTTGTTTGATGTTAACTGCCAGATACAGAATAGGAATGCGACTGACCGTGATGACATTCAAACAACCCCTTATCATAAAATTAAATGGAATCAGAATGTATCTAATCAGTTTATTCACAGGTTCACAATAGGTTTTGATAAATTTAATACAGATTTTTCAGAGCATCTACAGAGCAATGCGGATGATGCAGTCTTGTTTCTAGAACACCATATTAATAACTGTGTTGAACATAACCCTCCAGGTAATACAAAGGTAACATATCAGAGGAAACAGCCTGTGTGGTTCGACCAGGAGTGTATTGATCTTAAAGCTATAAAGTATGACTGTCTTAATAAATTTCTGTGTTTGTACAAGGAAGCAAAAAGTAAATTTAAAAACTTATGTAAACAGAAAAAGCATGAGCATACTCAAAATATTTACTCTGATCTTTTAATTGATATTCAAGATAAGTCTAAATTCTGGAAAACTCTTAGAACTGTTAGAACGAGGCCATCAACTCTGTCTGGGATAACACCTCGACAATGGTTTCAATACTTTGAAAAATTACTAAATAATAATACTGGCGATACCCATGATAGAGGTCATTATGACCTTGACTATAACATTGATAGGAATAATGATGGTGAGGTACTAAATGAGCCTATCACTAAAGATGAGGTGTTCCGATGTATTCAGCATATGAAATCAGGGAAAGCCCCTGGACCAGACGGAATCTGTATTGATTTAATTAAGTCATGTCCATTATTGTTCTCATATATTTTGACAAATCTGTTCAACTTTGTATTCAATTCAGATTCATATTTTCCAAGTTCTTGGTCAAATGCTCTGATAGTTCCCTTATATAAGAAAGGTAACAAATCTGTAACCAGTAATTACAGGGGTATATCCTTATTAGATAAAATTGGTAAAATTTATGCATCAGTTTTAAATTGTAGGTTAAAGGACTGGTCAGAGTGTTTGGATAAGTACGAGGAAGCGCAAGCTGGCTACAGACCACATTACTCAACTGTCCAAACCCAAGGGCAGATTTTACTGCATGTTTGTGGACTTTTCTAAAGCGTTTGACTGCGTAAATCGGGTCAAATTGATAAATTTACTTCTCAAGAAGGGCATTCGAGGTAATATGCATAAAGCACTATGCAATATGTATACATCCGTAACCGCATCTGTCAAGTTAGGCAGTGAAACCACACCTTCTTTTGAATGTCATACTGGTGTCAGGCAGGGGTGTATTTTAAGCCCAATACTTTTCTGCTTCTATATAAATCAGTTATATTAGAATTGCTTGAAAAAAGTAATGTACGTGGAATATTCACTGTTACTGACGTGAATGATATTTTAGCTCTTTTATATGCAGACGACATCATCGGTGACCTTCAGAAAAAAATCAATGTCTTAGACAAGTTTTGTGAGCACTCTGAACTGTCTGTAAACATTGATAAAACAAAAATTATTGTCTTTCGAAACGGGGGCATAATAAAGAAAAGTGAAAAGTGGTACTTTAAAGGTACAAAGGTTGATTGTGTCACATATTACAGTTATTTAGGTCTCTTGTTTTCTTCCAGGTTGCACTGAGGTAAATGTCTTCTGAACTTATCACTTAAAGCCGAAAAAGCTCTTATTCCTATTAAGTCTTTCATTGCAAAAACAGGCACCCTCATCCGCAGGTATCCTTTAAAATATTTGATGCTATAATCAAGCCGGTTCTACTGTACGGTTCGCAGCTTTGGGGATATCAGTACAGACCTGATATAGAACGTGTTCATACGAACTTTTGTAAGTTTGTGTTAGGTATACATAAATCTTCAGCCAGTGCTGGAGCTGTAGGGGAATGTGGCCGACATAGCCTCAGTGTTTACTACATATTATCTTGTATAAAATATTGGTGCACTTTAATGAATATGAATACAGACCGTTATCCAAAACAGGTGTATCTAATGTTAAAAAATCTAGATTTTAATTTGGGCCGGGAAACATGGGTTACTCATATGAGAATGATGTTATTTTCACTTGGTTTTAGTTTTATATTCTACTCTGAAAGTATTGGTAATGTAAGACAATTTATACAATCAGTGAAATTAAGGCTTAAGGATATTGATATTCAAGATTGGTCAGCTAAGTTAATATCACATGATAGTCTTACTGAATATAGTAATTTTAAACTTGAGCTTAGACAAGAATACTATTTATCTTGTAATGTAGGAATAAAGCTGAGGCGTAATATTACACGATTACGCTTGAACCTGTTACCACTCTCAGCAAATTTATTCAAAAGAGGTATTCTTAAGAACCAAATATGTCCTTTATGTAATGCAGGAAATGAAAACTTATACCATTTTATGTTTACTTGTAACAATTTGACCGATTTAAGAGTTAAATATCTTCCACCAGGCTACATTAGAGATTATTATGATGCAAATATTCTGTTTAAGTTATGCACTGTAAAAGATAGATCATCATTGATATCTATAGCGCTGTATATAGAGGAGGCGTTGCGTTCTAGACATGTATAGTTATTATCCGTTATAAACTCCAATGGCACCCATCTTGTTATTATCTATTTATATATATATATGTATATACTCAATAAAAGAGTAATAATATGTATTATAGACTTATATATGTATGTTATACTCTATGTACTATGGGTCTATGACCTTGTATCACTGAATAAAGTATTATTATTATTAATCTAATTTTCCCCAATCGAAATCTCATCAGGACACCAACCAGGTATTGGCTAAATCTGGACCGGAAAGTAGCATGTCATTCAGGGACACACCATCGTATTTAGCAGAGCAATCAAATACGGTACGTAGTTTCTTTTTTTGTTTATGATAAACTCCATGGTGGGGAATAAACCATTTCCTGTTATGTTTATTATCGATTTCTTCTAATGGTACCTCCTCAGCATAACCGTTACTTATCATAGTATTCATAAATTCGACGTAGTCTTTCTTAAATTCAAGATTTCTAATAAACTTTCGTTCAATGCCTTTTAAACATAGATTTATTGTCCGGTAATTTAATATTTTGATTCCTAAATGGAAGTCCTATTTCATAGTGTCCACTGACTAGCCTGACTGAATTGTTGACATGTTCGAAGAAACGTTTATCTAAGACTGAATGTTCATTTTTATCATCAACTGAGCGTTCGGGAAACTCGAGATCTATAGATCTACGCCATCAACTTCGTTTAACTGTTCATATTCATGTATAATGTTTACTTCAGCTCTATTTACGATTGCAGGGTTATTTTTAGGATTGGCTGAATCCCGTAGGACGTTCCATAGTATCCATCCTATTGAAGTTCTAGAAGCATGGGGGTTTCCTCTAGGACCTGTGGCGATTTCTAGTGGTGTTAAGGTATCGGGAATGTTGTTACCAATCATGAGACCAATTCTACAATCAGGTTCTTGAATTTCGATGTTTCTCAGGTGTGGCCATTTTTCAATATCATTTCTTCTTAGAATGTGATGGCATTCAACAGGAATTCTGATTTTAGAATAGCATCTCGGAATTCTTATAGAATCGTTCATACCATAATCAAAGACCTCCAAGTTTTCGACAATGAACGAAGTGATGGAGACTGTATCGGTCATACTGTCTAAGGATATTCTCGTTTTTTGCCTTCTATTCCAAGTTGGTTCATAAAATGATCAGTGATAAAAGTTACGCTACTACCTGAATCGATAAATGCATATGTTTCTATAGACTGTAAGCCAATCTCACTTTGACAGGTAATATTGCCATGGTGCATTCAGGTTAGCCGGCCCTCGTGACAGATCTGTGACTTGTAGTGGAGTTGGCAAGGGCCTTGGTAGATGTTTCATCAGGCGAACGTATAAAGTTATCAGGCCTTCCAGTGATATGCGAAACTGACGGATGACGAAACTCACAATGAGAGCATTGAATCCTGTCATGACATTGGGTTCCCATATGTCCTTTCTCCAGACAGCCAAAACATCTACCATTCATACGCAGAATGTTCAGCTTTTCGTGATGAGGTAAAGTCTCAAATTCCTTGCAGTTTCCTACAGAGTGATTTCTTAGACAGTAAATACACTTTTCTTGATTGCTACTTGGTGTACATGGAGTTTGGTAAGGACCCATTCTATAAGTTGACAATGAATTCGGTGAATTTGAAGATTTGTTTACATTTGTAACATTTTCAGCATAAGTTCCCCTTGGTCGAGGTTTTTGGTTATTCATAATATCAGGAGGTTTCCTATCGGCCATGGCTTCTTTTCCAAACACAGGATCCATTAATTTTCGAGCTTCATGCTTCACGAACGTGACGAGTAATAAAAAGTTAACCGGTTGATTTTTGTCTTTATTGGATTGAGCGAGACTTCGAAATCGATCTTGAAGATAATAAGGTAGCTTTTTAAGCAATTTTCTTAAGTTGTCTGGATATTCTAATATCTTTAGAAAGTCAATGTGTTTAATAGCATTGTAACATTCAGTAAGGAAAATACCCAAGTCATTAAGAGCTTTCGGAAATTCAGTCTTGATGGGTTGCCAATCGAGAGCTCTCTCACAATAGGCATTGGCAATTGTATTAGGGTCACCATATCTTAATTCAAGTTCCTGTAAGGCAGCCGTGTAGCCAACCTTAGCATCCAAAAAGCTAAATCCGGTAACAATCTTGTTTGGTTGACCATAAGTAATTTGTTCAAGGTAATTCATGCGTTCATCATCGGTACTAGTGTAAAGAACAACCCTTGATTCAAACTGACGAAGAAACTTCTTATACTCAAGGGGGTCTCCTCTAAATTTCCTCAAGTCGACGACTGGTCGCTTGATATTCTGTATCAGAGCAGTTGCAGCTGGAATCGCCAAGTCGTTGTCAATCAGTTGAGTTCTACTTGTAGGTTCAGTCACCGGTGGGCGAGTAGCAGTATCAACATCCTTCAGCTTCGGAGAGACATGGGTATCATCAGGATTTGGAGATTTTAGTTGACTGCTTCGTTCTATTATGTTATCGATAACTTTTGACTTGGCACTGACAATATCCATTGCTGTTTGTAGTTCCAACTCTTCTTCTCTAAGTTTCAATTCGGATTTTTGTTTTTCAAGAGCTTGTTTTTCTTTAAGTTTCTTCTGTTTAATTTCCAATTCTGCTTTTTCTTGCGCGGTTTTAATTCTAATGGCAGAAATTGTAGAAGATCCACTTTGTGACTTATGTGTTTTATTTGATATTCGAGAAATGCTATCGTCGGGTCGTATTTCTCCTTCCACAGCCTTATCTTCGAGATTACCTTGAGGCAAGTTCATTTTAGATGCAAAGAGTTCTTCTAAATAGGTTTGGAAGTCACATATATCTTCATATCGTGGGTTATACCAATCTTGGAGGTAGACTTCAAGATCTTCTTTTGACAAAAATTCTTGGTATACCTTCAGCCATTTATGATGCAGTGATTTTATCGTACTTGTATCTGTTGACTCTTGTATTTCTTTTATGTGATCCAAAAGTCTGTGAAACAAAACGTCGCGACGATCTTCTAATTTTTCAATGTGGTATAGACGACCCTTTTCGGTTAATTTTCTGTTCCTTGCTATCTGTGATTGCGAATCTTGAGTTTCGGCCAGCTTTTCTGTTGTTGCCTGATCATCTTGCTTTTCTGTTGAGTCCCCTTTCTTCGTAGTTTTGTTGAATCCATCCATCAGAATTCTTATTTATCTTTAGTTCCTTACACAAATAATTTGTCAATAAATATAATGTAGTAGAACAGAGTTGTCAATTCTACAAGACAACACTACGCGGTTCGAAGAGTTCATAAACATTAAAGTTCAATATTTATTTTAATCTTTTATCTATAATCATTCAACTTGTGTTAGTAGTAGACTTGTATTTAGTAGATTGACTAAAAATTTAACAATTACAAAATTGTAAGTTTCAAAATATAAACTAAACATACAACTAAACACAATATCGGATAATATGGTCATACGTAGGCCTGTATATCTCCGTATAATTTCCACATTAGCCTGCATGGCCGTCGCCATGGAACACACAGAAATACAAACAGCCAAATGTTATAGGACGGGGTTCACTCGCAAACA
Source organism: Patella pellucida (assembly GCA_917208275.1). NCBI lineage: Eukaryota > Metazoa > Mollusca > Gastropoda > Patellidae > Patella > Patella pellucida. Next base: position 31,523,034 of record OU795041.1, on the reverse strand, counting down.
CATCAAACAAGTACATGTCATTCACCGACAAGGGGCCCTACATTTATCAATATCTATATAAATATGGACAATATAACATATAAGGGTTAATTAATGATACGAATAATGATAAATACCAAATTATTTTTGCTCTACATCGGTATAATTCGAGGATTTCATCGAGGAAGACGGAGACTTCAGACAACTACAGACAACAACAGCGAAGCACGATTTCCGAATGACCACGCTTTCTGGTCACATGGTTGCTTGTAGACTAGATTGTTTGGTCACTTATAGACTAGATAGTTTGGTCACTAATACTAAGTTATAGACTAGATCATTTGGTCGCTTACAGATTGTACATAAACTGTAGCTCCAGAAACCTTATGTTGTTTGAATTTCGATAAATTAACCGTTTTCATGAAAGGAATATGTAGTGATACCAAGTGAGTTTCTAATGAATTCAGTGCTCTTAGCTCATCAAGATAAACTTTACTCATCACATAGGAAATCATTTCCGGGTGCTACAGTGTCATTCATTAACTCTGTCTTCGCTGATTTATATACCAGTGTTTTTTTCTTACATAAATTTAATAAAAATGACGAATCATAAAGCTAAAAAGTCAAAGAGAAGTCATCAGGACACATCAACCAGCATAAACGAATTTTTAGACACTATGCTCCAGGATGATAACTCAATAAAATCCTTCTTGGCTGAGTTGCTAAAGCGAGATGTGTTTGTTAACCACCTAATGAACTCAATAAAACCTCAAATATTAACTGAATTAAATGAAAAAGTTGAAGATTTGGAATCAAGAGTTGACGAATTAGAGCAATATTCCCGGCGTACGTGTCTGAAAATAAGTGGTATCAGTGAATTACCCGACGAAAATACTGATGATATTGTTCTTTCTTTATTCAACAATCATGTTTTCCCTGATGGTGCTACCAAGCTAGATAAATCACATATTGGGCGTACCCATAGAGTTGGGGACAAACAGGGCAAGTTTCACAGAGATATCATAGTACGCTTTATTAGCTACCGTGACAGGGCCTCAGTATATGCAAATAAAAAAAATCTGAAAAAGTACAATATCACGAACAAAACTAAAGTATACTTAAACGAGGCGCTAACTAAAACCCGTTCAGCATTATACAAAATAACACGTAATCACTTTAAAGACAAAGTTATCAAAAACTGTTGGACCTACGACGGAAAAATATTTGTTAGTAGTTTTGACGGCCGAAAACATCTCATTACATGCGAAGATGATTTGCTAACATTCAGAAATAATGTTAACCCCAGACGATACTTACACGCAGATCAGCGTGAAGGCCAAGGTCGTCCTGAAGCGTTGGCTGCTACTCGTGAACACCCACATAACACCTATAATCTAGCGGATATCAGCACGCATCATATGAGACAACCCTCCCTGATGGATATGGGATTAACATCAACACCTAAAGGGGCGGCACCAAGTGAAGCTGTCGGAATAGTAAACCCAAACTCAAATAGATATGAAATGGAATCTGATGCTGTAAACTTGTAAAGTCTGTTAGACATTTTCTTAATTGTAAAAAAAAAAAAAATAATTAAATTCTCATTGTATTTTCAGGAGAGTATCTACAAATCTTGCTCAATCAAAATCGCATACTCAATGTCCATTACTTTGAGTTACCCAATACTGTGCCTAACTTCTGGACCTATTAGTTAAGTAATTTCGGCTTAATGTTAAGTGAAAACTATGCAGATATTTAGTAATACCCGTAAAATACTTATTCTTTTATCTTACTTTTCATATATTTCGTAGCGACATGATAAATGAATTTAGTAGAACTATGATCGTGTGTTTTAAGAAAGTTGTACCTAATAATAACATAAATGTCTACGTATGGTATTACCCGCGTATAGTATATTCCAGTGTGATGTTTTTTCACACAGACCTCACCAACCAGCGACACTTCAGTTAGACATAATCTGTTTTAAGAAAGTTGTACTTAATAATAACATAATTAATGTCTACGTATGGTATTACCCGCGTATAGTATATTTCAGTGTAATGTTTTTTCACACAGACCTCACCAACCAGCGACACTTCAGTTAGACATAATCTGCTTAAAATATATCTGGGAATTGTATTTATCAAATGCCGTTAATATAAATTTAAAACTATTTAGCACGTCATTTTATAAATATTCCAGAAACTACCGAGTATGATATATACAGATGGCTTACCCTAAGATATAGATATATATTAGCATGAGAAGCATGCTTGGTGACATTATACATCATACCCACATAGCTGCCATTTTATATAGCTATTATAAATTATATACTACGAAACCTGCATGAATATATACCCAGACTGAGATACCTGTGTATTGCCATTTACAGTCCTGCGAAGCTTAAAAAGGGACAATACCACTCTTGCTGGCTTGACAGGTTCCAAAAAAGAAAATAAAAATTAAAAAAATAGCCTTATCCTAGCTAACTACTAGATGTTTAAGTGTCCTACCGGTTGTGTAAATTATCCATTACATCCTATTTTACTTGTCAAGAGGGTTTGAAAATATATTTAAATCCAAGTTACACTTGAAAGTGTTTACGTAAAACTTTTCAACCCATGTTGTTACCATGTAGTTGAATCTTCCCAATTTTTTAAATTTGTTGTGTTAAGATAAAATTTGTACCATCAATTTATTGGAATATTGTGAAATACATGTAGTACAATTTGTTGACCAGAATAATGATTGGGGCATATTATTCAGTTACAACAAGAGTTGTATTGGGGCTTTAATACTGTATGCATACAATAGGTCTAACACAGTAAAGCTACCCAGTGTTATACTCATTGTTATTATTTAAAGTCATGCGAGGTTGTAAGGCCAAAACAGACAGGACAAACAAGTATGATGTCTTCTTGCCATTGTGTTTACATATCATATTCACCATGCTACGTGTAAAGTTATCGAATATCTCTAGGATTACTTCTGACGTAAGCATAAGTTTCCGCACTAATTAGACTAGTTAATTTAAATTAATTATATACGCAACCAGCAGTAATTAATACGGATTACTCTGTTCACAAGTTATTTAACTTGTTGTCCATCATGTGTTTGTATATATGTTTCTTTTCTAATTTTGACACATTCTGTACATACTATGTTTTGTTTATTGTTATGTAATATATTGCATATTTGCTTCTCACCTCTATACAATTCCATTCATCTAACTTCTAGGAGTGTAAAATGTATTAATTTCACTTTTAACGAAAATTTTAATTTAAAAACAGATCTTATTATAGATGCATACCGAAATAGATATAAATATATGTTTGATTGTCCCGTTTTTACATGTGAACGTAAAATACTACTTAACGACAGTCACGATTAAAACGAATAATATGTGCCCTCTTAAACGGAACAATCAACATTCCTTAAATATGATCTTACAACCTATCTTTTGTTATGGTATAAATATGCATCTACTGCTTGTAATTAAAACATTGCTTATTATCGGTTGCGTTGAACGAAACCCTGGTCCTTTTAATACACTAAGTACAGGTAATATTTCAATTGTCCACAATAATGTATGTAGTTTATTGCCAAAATTAGATATAATTGAAGCTGAATTCTCCATTTATGATATAATATGTATTACTGAATCCCATCTTGACAACACTATTAAAGATTCGTTGATTTTACTGCCTGGTTATACAAGTCCTGTTAGATTAGATAGAAACAGGCATGGGGATGGGGTTGTTGTTTATATTAAAAATAACCTACATTTTCAGATAAGGCATGATCTCACAAACCCTGATATTGAATTAATTTTTATAGAGATTTTTACTGATAATACTAAATTCTTACTCGGAGTTATCTATAGACCTCCAAGTACAAGGGTTGCATTTTGGGATATTTTTTATGACACGTTATGTAATGCACTTGATAGTGGCCCCTTTCTGATTCTAACAGGGGATTTTAACGTTAACATTTTAAGTACTTCAAGTAATTGTATTAAATTAAAAAAACTATTACAAAGATTAAACCTCGAAAACTTGATAGAAGTTCCCACAAATTTTACAACGCTACACGGCTCGTGTATCGATCTTTTTATTACTAATAAAAAATCACTTATATCAGATACTAATGTTAATGCCCCTATATGCAGTACACATTCACCAATAATATTATCTTTAAATATTAAAACATACAAAAAATTAGCATACAAAAGAACTATTAGAAATTATAAACTTGCTGATTATGAAGGTTTAAATAATGAGTTATTAACTGTCGATTGGTCAAAAGATGTTTTTAATAATGATGATATTAATCAAATTTACCATAGCTTTTTAGATGTTATAAATAAAGCATTAATACAGTATATCCCAACAAAAGTAGTAACTATAAGACCAAATGATAAGCAATTTATGAATAACACTATACGTATAAAAATGCGAAAAAGAAATAGAGCACACAAACGCGCCAAAAGAACTAATAATCCTAATCATTGGCTATTATTTAGAAAAATACGAAATAAAGTAATAACATTAATTAGGGAAGCTAAAAGTAATTATAAAAGCAAATTAGAACAACAAATAAATAATAACAACCCGCCTTCAAATAAATGGTGGAAAATAGCTAAATCTATAGCAAGTTTGGAAAATGAAAAGATAGCCACTTCTCCATTAATATTTGAAAAACGCGTTTACACACACCCACTTGATAAGGCAAATATCCTCAACTCCTATTTCGCCTCGATTTCAAAACTAAATGGAGTACCTGATCTCCCAAATGTTGCTTCTCGTAGTAACAACGAATTACATCAATTTATTATAAGCGAACAAGAAGTAAGAGACCAGCTACTGATTCTTAACTGTTCAAAACCTTCTGGCCCCGATAACATCAGCCCAGCTGTGCTAAAAAAGATAAATCTGTCAATCACAAAACCTCTCACTAATTTTTTTAATTTTTCATTGGAACGTCAATTATTACCTGATATTTGGAAGACTTCTCATATCATTGCAGCGTTTAAAGGCAAGGGTGATCCGCATTACCCCGACAACTATAGACCAATTTCATTAACATGCTCATTATGTAAAATACTAGAGAAAATCTTATTCAAAAATCTTTATAATTTTATCAAAGAAAATAAACTGCTATATAAGTACCAGTCTGGCTTTCAACCAAACGACTCCACAATAAATCAACTTTTAGAAATTTATGATGTCATAATAAGTAATCTTGATATAGGAAAGCAAATTCGATTTGTATTTTGTGATGTATCAAAAGCGTTTGATAAAGTTTGGCATATGGGTTTATTGTCTAAATTAAAACAATATGGAATTAGTCAAACACTTTGTAATTGGATTGAACACTATTTAAGTAATAGACAACAATGTGTAGTTTTAGAAGGTTTTAAATCAAATTATTTGCATACTGATTCTGGAGTTCCCCAAGGAAGCGTACTTGGTCCTTTTTTATTTTTAATTTATTTAAATGATATTTCTGATAATATAACTAACAATATAAGGCTATTCGCCGATGATACCTCACTTTTTACCATTATCCATAATGATCCTGTAAGTAGCGCGACCACTATAAATAAAGATCTTAATGTCATCTCATCGTGGGCTAAACAGTGGTGTGTAACTTTTAACCCCAATAAAACCAAAAATATTATTTTTAGTAGGAAAAATACAATTCATCCAGACGTTATCTTCGAAAATACAAAAGTTGAAAATGTAAATAGTCATTGTCATTTGGGATTAACATTTCAGTCAAACGCATCATGGTCAAATCATATTTCAAATATATACCAGAAAGCTTGCGGTCGTCTAAATATTTTGCGTATACTAAAATATAAAATTAATAGAATTTCACTTAACAAAATATATCTTGCTTTTATTCGCCCTATTCTAGAATATGCTGATATTGTATGGGATAACTGCTCAATGAAAGATTCTGATCTACTAGAAAGTGTCCAGACTGAAGCGGGTAGAATAATAAGTGGCCTTAGAAGAAATTCACCTAAAACTAATTTATACAATGAACTGGGATGGGAATCACTATCCAATCGCAGAAAAAAACACAAATTAATTTATCTATACAAAATAAAAAATAATCTGTGCCCCAGCTATCTGTCTGAGGTCTTTAACAAATTTAAACCATTAGTTTCCAATTATAACCTTCGTAGTGAATATCAGAACCTCAATCCACCATTTTGCAAAACCACTTCGTATTCTAATAGCTTCTTTCGATTCGATTTGTATTTTGTGATGTATCAAAAGCGTTTGATAAAGTTTGGCATATGGGTTTATTGTCTAAATTAAAACAATATGGAATTAGTCAAACACTTTGTAATTGGATTGAACACTATTTAAGTAATAGACAACAATGTGTAGTTTTAGAAGGTTTTAAATCAAATTATTTGCATACTGATTCTGGAGTTCCCCAAGGAAGCGTACTTGGTCCTTTTTTATTTTTAATTTATTTAAATGATATTTCTGATAATATAACTAACAATATAAGGCTATTCGCCGATGATACCTCACTTTTTACCATTATCCATAATGATCCTGTGAGTAGCGCGACCACTATAAATAAAGATCTTAATGTCATCTCATCGTGGGCTAAACAGTGGTGTGTAACTTTTAACCCCAATAAAACCAAAAATATTATTTTTAGTAGGAAAAATACAATTCATCCAGACGTTATCTTCGAAAATACAAAAGTTGAAAATGTAAATAGTCATTGTCATTTGGGATTAACATTTCAGTCAAACGCATCATGGTCAAATCATATTTCAAATATATACCAGAAAGCTTGCGGTCGTCTAAATATTTTGCGTATACTAAAATATAAAATTAATAGAATTTCACTTAACAAAATATATCTTGCTTTTATTCGCCCTATTCTAGAATATGCTGATATTGTATAGGATAACTGCTCAATGAAAGATTCTGATCTACTAGAAAGTGTCCAGACTGAAGCGGGTAGAATAATAAGTGGCCTTAGAAGAAATTCACCTAAAACTAATTTATACAATGAACTGGGATGGGAATTACTATCCAATCGCAGAAAAAAACACAAATTAATTTATCTATACAAAATAAAAAATAATCTGTGCCCCAGCTATCTGTCTGAGGTCTTTAACAAATTTAAACCATTAGTTTCCAATTATAACCTTCGTAGTGAATATCAGAACCTCAATCCACCATTTTGCAAAACCACTTCGTATTCTAATAGCTTCTTTCCCTGTACAATTAAACTTTGGAACGATCTACCTGAACTTATTAAAAACTTATTAAGTACATTTCAATCAGGCCTTTCACGTGTATATCCTTTAATTAGACCACCCTTATATTATAATACTGGAAATAGAAAAGAGAATATTATTCATTGTCAATTAAGAAATAAAGCTAGCAACTTAAATAATCACTTATTCCACCATTTTCTGAGTGACACAAAAGTGTGCCCTAACTGTAACTCTACAGACGAAGATAATTACCATTATTTTTTCATATGTCCAGCTTACTCTGCCACAAGAACAACTCTCCGAAATAATATATATTTACTTTGATCTTTAAAGCCCCAATACCACTCTTGTTGTAACTGAATAATATGTTCCAATCTTTATTCTGGTCAACAATTTGTACTATTTTACAATATTTCAATTAAAAAATGATACAAATTTCATATTAACACACCTTATTTTAAAAATTGGAAAAATTCAACTACATGCCGTAACATGGTTTGAGAAGCCTTACGTAAGCACTTTCAAATGCAACTTGGATTTTCGAACCCTCTGGACAAGTAAGATAGGTTGTAATGGATAATTTACACCACAGGTAGGACACTTAAACATCTTGTAGTTAGAATAAGGCTATTTTTTCTGGACCTGTTAAGCCAGCAAGAGTGTTATTGTCCCTTTAACATAGGTCTTAAATTCTTCATTTGTTTTATACTTCAATTTACTTTGATCTTTAACATGAAACTGAAATTCTCTATTTGTTTTATATTTCTTAATACTAATAGATTTAAGGTGGTCTCGATACATACTATTAGATTTATATTTCATAATTTCATATTTCTTCAATTTCTGTCTGTAATAAATATTTAACCTACACCTTTCTTTATTCTTCTTGATTAAATTATCTTTGAATATTTGACAGAACATGTATTTATGATTCAATTTATGTTTCAATTTATGTTTCAATTTATCATATTTCTTCTTTAATCTATAGTTCATATTTCTTCTTGTCTTATGAATTTGCTTAAATTTATAATCTGTATTATATTTGTATTTAAATGTGTTAGACAAACGTCTTCTATATGCTCTATTCTCTTTATACATTCCACCTTTGTCTGGTATATCAGAATTTTCTTTTGTTATAAATGTCCAATATCTATCCCCATCATATTTTTGCTTTTTAATTTTTTTGTCAGCATCAAGATATGTCAGATATGTGCATTTCTTTCTAGAATACCAATTATTTCCCCTTCGCTTACGTTTTCTAAAATTTTGTAATCTATTGACATTAAATTTTGTTTCATACGATTTTATAGGCATCTCATTTCCATTATAAATATCTTTACTACAACTTTTACCTTGTGAATGTAGGCCTTCATCAGTATTGTTACTTCTATTACACGATGCAACATCCAACACCACTTCATAGTGAACCTGATTAGCATGATTAATATAAATCCCTTCTTTACTATTAGATCCATTATTCAATATCTGTAATTTAGAAAATTTCAGCCACCTGTGATTACTATAAGTATATATATCTACTTGGAATAAATCAGCACAAACATATATTTCAAGTTCTGTAGCCCATGATCCTAAACATCTCATTCTTGATCTTCTTAAATAGTCATCAACCCAGCTCTAAGATATGGAGTAAAAAAAGCTGCATTGTTTTTTAAATGATTAACAACAGCTAACCTGACAACTCTATGATTCACTTCTGTACCAGATATTGCATATGATACTGATCTAAAATAACAATTACCATCTCCAGAAATACTTTTAATTTGTGATTGTTGATTGATTGGACATCCATTTCCATTACTATAATTACTGTCAACTCTATTTACAATATTAAGTTGTGTACATATTCTCAATTGCTCATCTAAACCTAATGTATGAAAGAAAAAATTGCTTGTTTCAACATGAGATACAAATACATCCCCACCTACTTCATTTAAGACTTTATCACTGCTAAATTCACTACTATTTTCATTAATTGATAATTCATCATGTTCATGTACAGCATCATTAATGACATTTAAACCTGTTACATTTATACCGATTTCCAATGATTTAGCTAAATTACAGCAGTGTGTATAAACATCTATAATACCTTTATATTCAATCAGCACTGATGTTCCGTCTGCAGTTAATAGACCCACTGAATTTCTGGAATGGCTATCAAATATATAATACATTTCATTTCTTTTCATGATTACAAAAGTATAACCACCAAAAGTTATAAAGCATGACTCATATTGTAAAAGACATGTATGCAAAGCTTCATACAATGTCATAGCTACTTCATTATTTTCAAAAGTACTGTCTACAGTTCGCATCAGTCCTACTACAGAATACAGCTGAATATCTATATTAAACAGTTTTTCAAACACAACAAGACTTCTAGACAATTCAGATATCAAAATATACCTATTATGCATTGATGAAGAAGATTGCAAAAAACTATACAATTCATTTCCAGATATTAAAATGTTATCCAAGTCATTTGTATTCCAGATATGAACAGATTTAATAGAAGAAAATAAAACAGCAACTAAAGAATTTCCAGTACATTGTGTGCAACTAAATACACCAAATCTTAAATCTGCTTGATGAAAACTACCATAAATACGGAAGCTCAAATACGAACTAATTTTGTTTTTTTCGATTTCCTATTTCTATTTTTAATTTTTAATTTTGTAAAATAATTTTTAATTTTGTGAAATAATTTTTAATTTTAAACTTATAATTTTTAATTTCAAACTTATAATTTTTTATTTTAAACTTATAATTTTTAATTTTAAATTTATAATTTTATATTTTGTATTTTAATTTCTATTTTGTAAAATAATTTATAATTTTGTAAATTAATTTTTAATTTCAAACTTATAATTTCATATTTTGTATTTTAATTTCTATTTTGTAAAATAATTTATAATTTTGTTTTTCTCGAGCATTATGGCACGATCGTAGTGAACTGTCCTCAGCCACCTGGCATTATACCGTTACGTGAAACAATGTAACAATCATTGAACTTGCACTGATTTGAACTGACCTCAGCGACCTGTCGGCCATAACCTTCATAATTGACGGTCCAGGTTTAACTTAAATTATCACAAGCGAACTTCAAAGCTAATCTAATGCTTCGATACAATTTCTTATTGCCGACTTCATTTAGATGACAACGATCGTCACCAAAAATTTGATGTGGGCTATTAAAAATGCGTCTGTGTCGCCAAATAAAAAATATTGGTACCCACTTAACCTGAGCTAATTGAAGACGGGCACACGCCATACAGTGTGCTATGAGGGAAATTTTGCCCGGGCAGCGGCGCTACGGCCTACTCTTATATCGAATTCCAACTGCCAAGGGATCTTTTACGTGCACTCCCATGTGTACACGGGACCTCGGTTTTTCGCCCCATCCGAACGACTAGGCAGCTGTCCTTATCAGGCCCTCAGGGGAAATCACGTCGGAAAATCGAGATGAACTTTCTCGGCCAATGCAGGGATCGAACACTCGACCTTCAGGCTAGCGAACCAGCGCCTTATCCACTTAGCCACCGTGATTCCCCATATAAAAGTCAAAATTGCGTTCACTACATTTCTCCGATGTAAATATGATTGATAAGTGTCTCCGCTCTCCCGTCTGAGAGAGAGAGAGAGAGAGAGGGGGGGGGGGGTTAACGTCCACTCGACACACACATAGGTCATTTGGGGCTAACATATGGTTTGATTTTATTTCAATAATTCGCTCGCGCGCAGGGGTATTTAGCAGTGGGAGGACACCAGAGGACCCGGAGAAAACTCTACTACTTGTTACATACAACCGGGGATTCGAAACCACGCCAGTGCCAGTCGACAGAGTGGCAGGCTTTATGATACGGCACAAACGTGCTAACCATGTACAAGTGATTATTGTCTTGTACTCGGTGCCGTTATGTCTTTAGTGCACTGATTGGCATCTTTGTATTAATAATTTCTTGCATATTTTGTATGAAAGGTTTTTGCTAATATTAGGTGATAATTTAAGAATGATGTGATGTGTTGTCTTTGGTTTCTTGAAATTTTGATTTTTTAGTGCATATTTTAATATAAAAACTAGGTACCACCCATTTACACTGTGTCTGCAAGCTGGTTGGAAGATCCCATTTTAATACATACATGTACAATATAGACCACCCTATACATAATCGTGCTGTCAACGTAGGTCAAAGGTGATGAAAACTAATGTAGCGCTCCCGGAAGTAGTGCCGGAACTGATAAGGATGTAAAGAAAACATAAATGTAAGATAGGGGGTGTGTGTATAAGATTTTTTTACAAAATGAAATATTAATCTACAAAATTAAAAATTCTTGTACAAAATAGAAAATTAAAAAAAACAAAATTAAAATTATTTTTACAAAATTATTTTTACAAAATTAAAATTATTTTTACAAAATTATTTTTACAAAATTAAAATTATTTTTACAAAATTATTTTTACAAAATTAAAATTATTTTTACAAAATTAAAATTATTTTTACAAAATTAAAATTATTTTTACAAAATTAAAATTATTTTTACAAAATTAAAATTATTTTTACAAAATTAAAATTATTTTTACAAAATTAAAATTATTTTTACAAAATTAAAATTATTTTTACAAAATTAAAATTATTTTTACAAAATTAAAATTATTTTTACAAAATTAAAATTATTTTTACAAAATTAAAATTATTTTTACAAAATTAAAATTATTTTTACAAAATTAAAATTATTTTTACAAAATTAAAATTATTTTTACAAAATTAAAATTATTTTTACAAAATTAAAATTATTTTTACAAAATTAAAATTATTTTTACAAAATTAAAATTATTTTTACAAAATTAAAATTATTTATACAAAATTAAAATTATTTTTACAAAATTAAAATTATTTTTACAAAATTAAAATTATTTTTACAAAATATAAAATAAAAAAAACAAAATTAAAAATTATTTTATAAAATATAAAATAAAAAAACAAAATTAGTTCGTATTTGAGCTTCCGTACATAAACATATTTACAATTATTTACCTTGGACTTACATATTTCCTGCCTACATGGATTTTCATTACCAGTATCTGATTTCATCATAGTCTGTAAACATTGTTCTGATGTATTCTCACCATTCATACCTGATAATTCTTTGGCTGTCATGTCACTCTTAACTTTATTTTTTGCAAACGTCTTCAAATTCAAAATGTATTTAGCTTTCGAATTTTTATTTCGAGCCATAATTCAGATTTTCCAATGAAAACTGGAGTTATTTCCCTTCAATTATACTTTTATAACAACGGTTTTACGGCCTTCTGAATAAATATAATGATATTTCTTTTATACTTGATTCTGATTCTTTTCTATTTGTTTATTATATTTTTCGTGTTATTTGGCTTCATAGTTTTCTTCGAAAAATGACTTTCCTAAGACAACAGAACGTCACAATTCTATTGAATAACAGATACGTTTATAAGACAGTGGTGCCAAGCACTGAATGTTTCTTAGTTAAAGAGCAGATTTGTATATAAGACAGAGGTGCCAAGCAGTTTGCTTCAACGTATACCAGTTTGCAAAGCTGATATACAAGCTGACTATGTTGGCCGTTAAAATCAAAGTAAAACAGTTAGCCAATCTGTTATACTATCTGTCAAGCTACTACCACTAACCAATAAACCAGAGTTTAACCAGACCGAAGTCTCATATCTGAAAATATACAAAATATACATATTATGAATATATTTGTAGACCATTTTTAGTTTGTGTGCATATAACACTAGAGTGAAAGTATCATCTCTTAAAGAAACTAGACCTGCAAAGCAGCAATGGCGGGTTCCACTGGTAGCACATTACTATTGCAATTATGTCACTTTCAGTGCCATGTTACACTTAAACTCCTCTTACTTGCAGTACCAATGGAGCCGATAAACAGATTTCTACATAAACATTGCACACATCAAATACAATGGAAGCAGTCAACCAAATCCAGTTCATTTTATACATTTTAGACAAAACTAGAGCTGCGAAGAAAGCAGTTCTGACATGTTTCGGTGATTGAGGACTGTCATGTCATAATAAAATAAAACCAAGTACGAACAATCCAAACCATCAGACAAAATTCGAAGTCCTAAAAAACGGTATAGGCAAAAAAGTGGAATATGGCAAAATAGTGGAATATGGCAAAAAAGTGTAATCAGCAAATGGACTGTTCACCGAGTACAAAATACACGACAAACAGTGGTAACAGGTGTCCGGAAGAGTAAGGTTACCCTGCTGGCATGCCACACCCGCTATAGCTGCATCCAATCTATTAAGCGAAATCTCGGTAAAATAGCGTGATTGGCCAATGAACTATCGGTATGCAAAATACACGTGATGAACAGTGTTAACAACGTCGTAGACCTATATTATCAGGGATATAGTATACCCGTCAATGAAATATGTCAAATATTATAGTCGAAAGAAACATGTCTGTCACGCCATGTCACGTCTTGTCACGTCAACAATCAAGTTACACCATGATCTATTGGGTATAGTAACATGACAGTCTGGAAAAAGACACTGTCATTTTGAACTCTGTCAGGGTCATCATTTATGTAAAGGACAAAGGTCACTGAAGGATAATGTCACGTGATGGCAGGTTAGTAAAGGCTGAAATGCATTATGTAACACGATTTTTGTACCAATCGTCAAATGTTTATTTTGTCTTAAATATCGGATCAAGGGACATAACACTGACAGTAATTATTGGAATTCGCTGAAAATCAATAGGGTTCTTCGTATCATAACCTTTAACACTGTGTATACATTTAAAGTCAATAGGATATAAACTTTGGCCTGTAGCGTGTCCACAAGATTTTCTGAGCTGATCAAGGGACATGACTCTGGCAGCAATTATTGGAAATCGCTGAAAATCAATAGGATTCTTCGTCTCATAATCTTAAACAATGCGTATAAATTTAAAATGAATAAATGAATGAAATGGGGTTAAACGTCCTATTATGCACCCAACCTGGGCTAATGTAAGACGACATGCGCCATACAGTGTGCTATGAGGGAAATTTTGCCCGGGCAGTGGCGCTACGGCCTACTCTTATATCGAATTCGAACTGTCAACGGATCTTTTACGTGCACTCCAATGTGTACACGGGACCTCGGTTTTTGTCCCATCCGAATGACTAGGCAGCTGTCCTTTGTCAGACTCTCCTTCTTCATCACTGACAAGGGGAAATCACACTGGAAATCTAGCATCTGGTTATTCAGTCACAAATTGTCTAGCCTCGTTCCCCCCGATACTCTTACTACAACTAGGGCTGAAATGCATTATGTAACACGATTCGTGTACCAATCGTCAAAAGTTTATTTTGTCTTAAATATCGGATCAAGGGAAAAAAAACTCTGGCAGTAATTACTGGAATTCACCGAAAAAATCAATAGGATTCTTCGTATCATAACCTTTAACACTGTGTATACATTTAAAGTCAATCGGATATAAACTTTGGCCTGCAGCGTCCACAAGATTTTCTGAGCTGATCAAGGGACATGACTCTGGCAGCAATTATTGGAAACCGCTGAAAATCAATAGGATTCTCATGACCTTAAACAATGTGTATAAATTTAAAATGAATGAATGAAATGGGGTTTAACGTCCTATTATTATGCACCTAACCTGGGCTAATGTAAGACGACATACGCCATACAGTGTGCTATGAGGGAAATTTTGTCCGGGCAGCTGCGCTACGGCCTACTCTTATATTGCCCCATCCGAATGACTAGGCAGCTGTCCGTACACAAGCAATTGTTGACGCCGGACGGGGTGACAACAATATACTACCACATTTCAATGTGGGCATATAAAAACCACAAGATATTAAGTAATTGCATAAAGCTTGTTAAATGCAAGATGACCATTGTAGATGGTCATATGAAATTAAAGGAGCTAAATTGCTAACATTTGGGATCTAGAAATTGACAAAAGTGGGTCGCAACGCATATAATACTGTAATATATTAACTGATTTACATTAAATGGTTTCCGTTTTTACTCCAATTTCAAATCAGTTATGTTCGGTGAAATATAATGCCATTCAGTCTCAATCAAGTGCAATTTAATAGCGCCTGGTTATTTCAGTCTACATATGTCGTGTGATACAGTGCAATGTGTCTAGCCTCGTCCCACGAGTCTCTCCTTACAACTAGGGCTGAAGCGCATTATGGTACACGATTCGTGTACCAATGTTAGAAAAATTATTTTATCTTAAATATTGGATATCAGAAGCTCATCTTTTCCCGGTAAGTTTACATCATCAATGTTGATTTAAATTTACCAATATTTCGTGTTTTCAATATCGAAGATTTTGGAGGATTTTGAGTTACGGACTTAGGTCCTTTAAGTTTGTTTACAGTGCTGTGAATGTTATATTTATCAATATTACTCTTTGGTGTCATGGCTCATTATAGTAATATCAATGATTCAAAAACCATCTCTGATCAACATTGTTCAGATTTTAAAATAAATCTCTTACATTCGACTTGCAAATTTCAAAAAAAAATTATTTGTCCCCTATTAAAAAAATATGCATTTTGAACAAATGTAAATCTTTTAAAAAAATATTGGTCTGTCAGAATCTTATTTAAAATAGAATAATTTTTTCAAAGATTAGAATATAACCTATTTTTCTCCTGGACACCTAAATTTCGACCTATCATCGCATAATACTCAGTACTGTATAATATGAATGAATGTATATATAAACTGATTTACATTTAATGGTTTCCGTTTTTACTCTAATTACAAATCAGTTATGTTCCACGAAATAAGTCAGCAGTCTTAATCGAATGCAAATTTCTAGCATCTGGTTATTCCAGTCACTAAATGTCTAGCCTCGTTCCCCCCAAGTCTCAACTGGGGCTGAAACGCATTAAAAATGGAACATGATTCGTGTTGTGTACCAATCGTCAAATGTTTAAAGTCAATCTTTATCCATACAGACATTCACTACTCACTGAGTGAGAACACGCGTATCCGTTTAACATTATATGCGAGTAGGATTACAAGGATAAATATTATAAACACGTGCGATGTTGTCAAATGCAAATCATGCCAAAGGCAAATGGCCTTATCTTAATTAGTCTAACTATATTTTGATTACACAACATTTAAATCATTTTAAACACACATTCTTTACATCGTAAATCGGCGGAAAGTACTGTACATAATATATACGTTCACTGTACACTATACACTTGAAATCTTTCTTCTTCACCATAAAAAAGACTTTTTTGCTGCAAAAAAATAATAGCCGCTATACTTACAAACATGAGATGACTGGAAGGGTCTATTCTTTTGGAATGTAACGTCTCTCCAGTAATAGTCAGTACTCGTTTTTTTCCCAACTTACCTTTAATACCTTTAATAATAAAAAAACGACTATTAATGTTTGGTAAAAAAAATAACAACTGACTATTAATCATTCGTCAACAATAACAATTCATTCATCAGAAAATTATGGTTTCAACTAATTATCCTATCCATTTTAATACTCTTCCATAATCTCTTTGAAGATGGCTACGTGGGATTAGTGGTGATTAGTTTTAACACTTTGGCTTCACCAGAATATGTAGCCTATAAATGACCATCACAGATGTATCTATTCATCGCTCCCCCTTTGTGCATACATGTATCGACATATCTTAATTGATAGTAACCGTTACATGTATATTGCTTGGAAGACCTCATTCTTTCTGATTTCCCCTGTAATACAATGCAGTATTCATTTGTTTTCTTCACAGTTGGTAATTAGTACTCGTACTGATAACACCTAATGCTCCAGAGCTCCTAAGCTATTGTCTAAATTTATCCTGAGATAAAGTAGCCTAGCAAAGACTCAAGAAAGACACTCCAATTGACTTATAAGACTCTACAAGAATCTTCAGTCCCAAGGTTGTCTTTCTATTATTTAATTCTTATACCTAAATAAGGTATAAGTTTACTTTGTTTTTTTTAATTTTTTTTTTTTTTTGCTTAATTCTTTTTCTTTTATTTTTTGACAGCTCTTTTTGGTTATTCTGTTTTATTTTCTACTTATTTTAATTTATATACTTTTTGCTCAGTCGAGATTATTTTACTTTGTTTTCTATCTTTTTTTTTTCTAGTTCTAGTTTATTTGAGCTTATTTTTTCCTTTTTTACTTTCTTTTCTAGTTCTAGTTTATTTGAGCTTATTTTTTACTTTTTTTATAGATTATTTTACTTGGTATTTTATCTTTTTTTCTAGTTCTACTTTTCTAGTTTATTTGAGTTTATTTTTTTATTTTTTTTTTCATTTTTTTACTTTCTTTATAGGAATTCCTTTTTATATATATATATATATATATACTTTTTGTTTATTCTATATCATTTTTCTTATTTTTTTCTCTTATTTAAACTTATTTTTATTCTTGCTTGGTTAAATTATCGTTGTAAAGGCTTCAGTTCTAATTCTTTGTTAGGCAATCAGTGTCCAAGCGATCAGAGATTAGCTCAAGCGATTGAACTACGCTCAGATCAAAGGCAATATAAACAAAGGCTTAACCACTTTTGTTGAGTTAACGATCTCACAGCTGCTCTGTCTATTGACTTATACAAACATTAGGAACCTATAGTTAATTAGTATAATCAAATCTAATTAACTAGTGAATCTGTGTGGAAAGGGTCAGTAGCGTGATCAGGTGATCAATCCAAAACAATTACAACTGCATCTAGTATTGACTTATACAAACATTAATATCCTATAGTCAATTAGTATAACCAAAACTGATTAACTAGTGGATCTGTGTGGAAGAGGTTACAATCATCACTCTACTCAGGAGTAGCAACTAGAATCATCTCTTGTTGATCCTTCTTTTTAATTTAGACTTTTTCGAAGCAGGAAAAGGGAAATGGAGTCCGTGGCTGAACTCAACATGTCGATGGTTGAGGCTTTTAATAGCAGTCCGGCACCATCGACCTTTCCGGTGACTAAAAAGAGGGAGGAGCAAGCCTTTGTCGTTCAGGTGAAGCCCGCCGAAGGCAAGTCCTTCGCAGGGATCAAACTAACGGCGATAGGGAATGAGATAAAGAAGAACTGGGGTATTATAGATATCCCAGACATCAAAGTAACTGTCCCTGGTCATGTCCGACTGGCTTTTAAATCACAGGAGGACATGGACAGGGCAGTGAACCAGGTATCCCTTCTCGGCATAGAAGTGAGGGTATCCCAGCCGTCAACCTTGTTAACTGAAAAGGTGGTGGTACACGGGATTCCCTCCGAATATGACGGATAAGAGATCCTGGAAGATTTAAGAGACAGAGGATATGCGGTCAAAGAGGTATACCGGTTTAAGGTTGCTGAAGGTAAAAGCCAGGGAAGTGTCGCCCTGACTTTTAACAATAAAGCACCGGAAATACTAAAAGTAGTATATTTATCCAGAAGGACCCACGCCTACATCAACCGGGTAAGGCAATGTTCCAATTGTCAAAAACTGGGCCACACAGTCAAGTACTGCAAGGGAAAGACCGTGTGTGCCCAGTGCGGTGGGAGCCACGCGGTGGCCGAGTGCAGGGCGGGCATGCAAATAAAATGCTCGAACTGCAAGGGTGGTCACGCAGCGAACTCCCCCGAATGCCCCAAGATACAGAGCACCAAAGCTGCCCTAAAGATACAGGGGAAGGAGAAAGTGAGTTTCAGCGAGGCTGCACTCATTCTCAAAAAAAGGAGCGTTCGATAAAAGATGTCAGGAATATGACTCCGGTTAATAAACCAAGGACGGAGCCAATTCCATCGACATCGACGCCGGAAGAACCACCAAAGGCCCCCCGATCAGAACAACTACCAACTACAAAGAAAAAGAACAACCCAAAGAAAAAGGGACAAGCAAAAATGAAAGCTGATGAGACTCACTTTATTCCTAAATTCAAAACGGAAAGTGGTTTCATGAGCTTCATGATTGCACTCCTAAAGGTGGCAGTGTCCGACGAAGACAAAACTACAAAAACGGCAAGCCTCCTAGGCAAACTCCGTGCATATATGGTAAACGCAGACACCCTAATCACCCTCGTCAACTCGATCAACACAGTTAAAAAGAGATATAGAGATGACGACGAGGAAGACGAGAAGAATGATCAAGAGGTAAATCTCGCATTACGTAGGAGGATATCTCATGTCCGCCACTACAGTACTGGAGATATTTCCAGTTGCTCGTCGATGGTAAAACCAAAGGCGAACACTGGCGGTGTTTCTAGTTGCTTGTCGGTTGCAAGACCAAAGGCGAACACCAATGAGGTACCTTCTATGGAAATCGAGACACCAGTAGATCAATAGAACTCCAACATTGAGGGGCATCCATCCGGACAGTCATCATGGCGGGCCAGGTTAAAGTTTTACAACTTAATGTTAATGGACTGGCCACCAGATGTGCTGAGCTGAGAAAATACATCACACGCAACCCCAAAGATGTAATATGCCTCCAAGAAACCAAGCTACTACCAACTTTGAAAGACATCTACATACCCGGGTACACTTGTGAGAGAAGGGACAGACCAGGAAGTACGACACGTGGCGGCGGCATTGCCATCTATATCCGTGATAACCTAAATTATATTTCTGTTTCACTGGACGTAGACGGACCTCTAGAAGCAATGGACATAGCCATCACATTGAGCAATAATACGAATTTGACAATAGTGAATGTCTATGTACCCCCAGATGTCACGAAAAAAACAGTTGACTTCCAGTCACTTCTCAATCAACTTCCACAGGGCGAATCAGTGTTTTGCGGAGATTTCAACGCAAAACACGTTCTGTGGGGGTCGCCGAGGAATGACTGTCGGGGGACTAGCCTATGCTCAATAATAGAAGCAAACAACCTATGCATGCTATACGATGAGAGCCCTACTTTTGTCGGAGGAAATGCCCCACCTTCGCACCTAGATCTCACGTTCTGTACGCTTGGTCTGGCAAACCGCTGCGACTGGCAAGTACACGAAGATGAAACACTTGGCAGTGACCATCTCCTAATAGAATTCTGCATTCAGGCCGAAGCAACCAGGGAAGTCTATAACGGGAGACCCAATTGGATTATGAAAGAAGCTGATTGGGTTAAATTCCGTGTAGGCTGCCTTGAGTGGAAGGAAAAAGATATCATCGATACCAACATCGACGTGTACGCTACCAATATTACGAGCTCTATTATAGGTGCTACTAACGACTCCATTCCAAAGACTTCTGGTGGAAAACCAAGGACTAGAAAACCATGGTGGTCACCGGAATGTCAGAAGGCGGTCAACGACAGAAGGAAGGCCCTCCGCCTACGGAAACGCCACTACAATGAAGCCAACCACCAAAATTACCTTAAGTTGAAATACGCTGCAAGAGACACCATAAAAAAGGCACAAAGTGGGCACTGGATGACATTCTGTAATGCGTTGAATAAAAACACGCACACGGGTGCCGCCTGGAAGAAGCTGAACACCATGAACGGGAAACGCAGATCATTCAACTTACCAAAACTTGAAGATGGAGATAAGTACGTTACGAACGGCAAGGAAAAGGTAGACCTACTAG
This sequence comes from Patella pellucida, assembly GCA_917208275.1. NCBI lineage: Eukaryota > Metazoa > Mollusca > Gastropoda > Patellidae > Patella > Patella pellucida. The sequence goes on along the minus strand of OU795041.1, from coordinate 31,502,199 downwards.
CAAAAACTTTTGCTGACGCAAGCAGAGACGAAAACCAATCACCAGAGTTTCTGAAGAGGAAGGAAATCTTTTACTCGCAGCACCCTTCATTAGTAATTGAATCTAATGAAGTGGCTGAACCAATCAACCTACCCTTCTCTGAGTGAGAGTTAAATAAGGCTCTTTCCCTCAAGAAGGATAGTGCGGCTGGTGAGGACAAAGTAAAGTACTCCATGCTCAAACATCTACCAAGAAACGCCAAAACGATACTACTAAACTTCTTCAACACATCCTGGCTGTCAGGAGAGGTACCTAAAGAATGGCGAAAAGCAAACGTCATACCTCTACTGAAAGCTGGGAAAGAGAAGAACAAGGCAGAGTCATATCGACCAGTAAGTTTGACATCCACACTATGCAAAACCTTGGAAACAATGGTTAATATCCGATTACAGTTCTATCTGGAGAGCAACCGATTGATCGACGAAAATCAAAGTGGGTTCAGGAAAGGACGATCAACAATGGACCACTTGGTTAGACTACAGCAAGTCATGTCGCAGGCACTTCTCTCGGGAAACCTGTTATGTGCCGTGTTCGTAGATCTGACCAAGGCTTTCGATCTAGTTTGGTTAGACGGGCTGCTCTTCAAGTTAGTGCGTATCGGTATAACGGGCATAATGTTTCGGTGGATTAGAAGCTTTCTGAGCGATAGAAGGATACAGGTGAATGTTGGCAGATTCCTGAGTGCCGAGCAAACATTAGAAAATGGCACGCCTCAGGGGTCTGTTATCAGTCCCACTCTCTTCAACATCATGATCAATGACATTCATAAATCGTCCTACCTCGATTCCAAAACTGACTTGGCTAAATTTGCCGATGACAGTACCATATGGAGAAATGGGACGAGCTTCTGTGAACTACAAAAGAATATGCAAAAAGCCTTAGACAAATTCATGACATGGGCAAACGACTGGGGATTTAAAGTCTCGGAGAAGAAAACAGTCGGCATGCTTGTGAGCAGGGATAGAGGGATAAACAGAATGACTCTGTGTATGAACGGGAAAACCATCGAGTTCAAAGACCAAACCAAGTTCCTTGGCGTAATCTTTGACCGACGGTTGACCTGGAAACCGCACATCGACTGGACTGTAGATAGATGCTCCAAAATCCTAAACTTAATGAGAAAATTAACGGACAGTACGTGGGGCACCAATAGAGTTACACTAATGATGGTATATCGTGCTCTAATACGTTCTGTATTAGACTACGGCTCTTTGGTCTTCATGAACTGTGCGCCAACACTCTTAAGCAAGCTTGACACCATCCAATACAAAGCTCTGTGTATTGCGACTGGCGTAGGGCTCGGGACTAGGCGAGAGGCACTTCTACAAGAAGTCGGGGAGTTGCCCCTATCCCTAAGAAGAAAAGAACTGGCGACAAGGTATTGGGTCAAGATATCACAACTAGGTGAAAGATCCCCAACATTTGTCAGTCTACAAAAGACAAAATATGTAAGAGATCCCAAAAAGAAAACCTTCAGCCAGGGTATCAGAGAAACGATCAAGGAACTACGACTGGGGGAGCTCGTGATAAATAAACACGACCCCCCAGTTGTCGCCCCCTGGACGCTCCCTATACCACTGGTCAATCTAGATCTACTACAGAAAACCGACAAGAAAAATAACCTCAGTGCTGCACGTGCTTTCTCTCTAGAACATTTGGAAGACAACTGGCCGTCTGATGACTGGGACCATGTGTACACGGATGGCTCACGCAATCCTGAAAGGGGCACCAGCTCGTTTGGAATATACCTGCCAAACGGGGAACAGGGAATAAGCAGGAAACTGCCCAATAACTGTTCGGTGTACACTGCAGAGCTTGTTGCCATTCGTGACGCTATTTCATGGATCTCCCATCAAAAGACCGGCAAGTTCGTCATTCCAAGCGATTCTCTGAGCAGTCTGATTTCAATCCAAAATGACAACTCGGAATCAAGACCAGAAGTCATTTTGAAAATCAGGCAGCTATATCAGAGGGTCCTAGAGAAGGGAAGCAAATTAGAGCTCGTGTGGATTCCATCACACGTCAACATTTAAGGAAACGAGGAGGCAGATCGACTCGCCAACGAGGGTCTCAAGGACACAGCTACACCCCGCCTCATAGACTACAGAACCACGGAAATCTACAGTATGGTCAAAAGACAGGTCAATTCAATCTGGGAATTAAATCTCGTTGAACTTGACACATACAGATTCCGACTGGATGACGAGATCTACACCAAGACAGCGACCAATCACCGTAGACGAGATATATGCAGACTCATATCGAAACTAAGGGTGAAAGAGCGGCTGCGAGACTACAAACACCAAGTCATCGTCTGTGAGTGCGAAGAAGAGTGTACCACCAACCATGTCCTGGTAGACTGCGAGGTTTACAAGGAAGAGAGACGGGACTTAGTGAGAATGATGGAGACCAATAACATACCATTCAACACTAAGAACCTACTCTTCCCTAGACCAGATCTGAAGCTACAAATCTTCGAAGAAATCCACACCCTAATGGACACAGTTGGACTATGTAAATTAGTGAAATAAGAAAGGGTCACGGCTGGATAAATTCTCCATACAACGTAGGATGGTTGAGTAAAAACGTCCTCACGAAGGAAGCCCAACCATCCTATACATTTATTTTAATTTATTCATTTTACTTTATCTTTACTTTACTTTTACTTAAATTTATTTTATTTTTATTTATTACCTCAATTTATTTTTTATTTTTTCTACTTATTTTTTATCTTAACTTATTTTTTTTTTATACGACGTAGGGTGGGGAAGTAAAAACTTCCTCTCGAAGGAAGCCCAACCACTCTACAACTTTATTTTTATTGATTCATTTTACTTTACTTTACTTTACTTTACTTTTACTTTTACTTTTACTTTTACTTTTACTTTACTTTTACTTTTACTTTTACTTTACTTTTACTTTACTTTTATTTTATTTTATTTTATTTTATTTTATTTACTTTTATTTTATTTTATTTTATTTTATTTTATTTTATTTTATTTTATTTTATTTTATTTTATTTTATTTTATTTTATTTTATTTTATTTTATTTTATTTTTTTTTTTTTATTTTTATTTATTTTATTTTTATTTATTACCTTTAATTTAATAAACTAATAAATTTTAATTAATTCATTTTACTTTATCTTTACTTTACTTTTACTTTAATTTACTTTTTTTTATTACCTCTAATTTATTTGACTACAACTTTATTATACTCTCTTTATTTATTTAATTCTGTATTAGTTTAATTTACTACTAACATCTACTAAACTGGCGGGATAGTGGAGTAAGAGGGAGTCATGATCAGACGGGCTCTGCATCTAAACACTATTCTGCCAAAACAAATACCAGTGGGATAGTGGAGGAAGGGGAGGCCATGAGAAGACAGGCCTGGTACCTAAACACAAATCCCCGAAGAAGACATCTACCAATCCAGAAGAAGAGATCATCTACCAACGATGTGTTTTTATTAAATAAAGGGAAGAACTTCCCACTAAAACCTAATCCATGGCCTAAGGCCAAAATGGAAAGATTGCAAAATCATATTCTAAAAATCAGGAAGCAGCTTCGGCTCTCCTTTGTCTTGTCTGTGATATCACTTAAGTGGAAGCAGACGTTAAACACCAAAAAGAAGAAGAAGAAGATTTGTTTTCTTTACACATCTTACAGGCCCGAAGCCAGAAACCAAAATTTAGCCGACATAGGGGGGCGAGGAAGATAATTTCCGACAACAAAAAATCAATGAATGAAGGTTATCGCCGTAAGCAGGAGGAGGGGAGAGCACAAAAATAAGAAGCTGTGAGAGTGAATTAAGGCCTCTATGACATGCACGTGGCGAATGTGTCGGAAAATTAAGAGTTTCCAACCGACATTAACTGTCACTCGGCCGACTTTCAGAGGATATGTCGTACTAAAACTCTCTCCCGGCGAAAATGCGAGCATAGCTAACCAGCGATTTTTGTCCGACACAGACAGAAAAATGCCTCGGGCCTGTCTTTATATGATAAAAGTATGAATGCCCAATGTGTGTAATCATTTATTGCCTGCTAGGCAACCTGTCTTTATAATTGGCATGTACTAAATATTTATAGGTTTTTTTTATGTGTACATCATATTTATTTTATGAATAACAGTTAATGACAAATAAATACCTTTTACATGTATGTTTTATTGCCTGGTAGGCAACCAACTTTATTTTTGTAATATCCTTAAATATTATGTATATATTGTTTGTGTACATGTACTTTATATTCTATGAATCATGGGTAGTGATAAACAGTTTACGCTTATTCTGATTTGTATAGCAATCATCTTATAAATAATATTATATCACACAATATGTTTTATTATACTCTCAAAGGCTAGCTACCCTGTATATCCCATATTTAATCGCAGCATTGTCGATACAGTTCATCAGCATTTCCAAACTCATTTTCCCATATTTATGGTACAGAACAAAACCCTGACAAAAACAAAAACACCTCTATAAATTAAAGTGAAAGAAAAATATCCCTTGCCAATACAAAACCAATATATAAGTGACCATAATGCCGTTGTCCAAGCAAAATTCCACTCATCATTCTGTATAGCGTAGGCATATGCCTGTCTTAATTAACCCAGTACTAACAGAATGGTAGGCATTAAAGCCAACTATATTTAGAACTGTAACTTTGCGAGTTTTTGATCAATACACGTGACAATGAATATGAAAGCTTTCATATCTGCATGGGACAGTAGCAGATCTAGTTATTAAGCTTTCATTTATTTATATATGAAAGCTTATTGTTTCTGTTAAGATTATTATTCTTCCTATTATTTTATTTTTGTGTGTTTTATTCACAAGATGCAACCATCTTGAAATGTGCAAATCGATAAGGCTTTGTTGATATTTTACTTACAGACAAGGCAATTATATTTTCCGAATCCTTTTAGAAAAGCCGAAAAACTTTCAGGAATCGAATTTTGATTTAGGTCAACTGCTGGACGCCATTTTTAATTGAAAATGAACAATGGTGAAAAATCGGTTCTATTTCAGGGGGATAGGAGATGGACTAGCAATGACCTCACACAAAATTTCAGCTAAATCGACCAATAACTATTCATTTTACCGACCTTAAGCTTCCCAAAAGAGATAAAATTTTGCCATTCGGCGCCATTTGCAATTGCAAACGTAACTAACGTGACGAATTTTTGACGTAGCTGTCTTTTTTTTTCGCACGTACACAGTGGCTGGCCATTTTGCGCAGTTATCCCAGCCAGAATTTGGCTATTTTGTTAAAATTGCTATAAAAATTAAAATTTGTGTTTAAAACAGAAATAAATTAACTATTAGTCAATCCCCACGCTAAAAACATTAAAATAATTGATTGTGTATATCTGATATAGACCCGACCGACGCACAAAATAATTCCAATAGATGTCAGCGCCCATGAGCGAAAAGTTTCGGAACGCTATACATTTTCAAAGTCGAAGTTAGGAGTCACAAACTTAAATTTGAAGGAAAAACCAGTAGAGGGATTACATGCTTTTTATGAAGGTCACGACTGTGAAGCTGTGTTACCGAAATGTTATGGCAAGAGCCTGATTTTTCAAATTCTCCCATGGATATTACAAAAGAAATACAAGGAAGAGTGAAGTCACGATTGTTATTGTTAGTGTGTTGACCTCATGACCTGCGACGTAGACCACGTGATATAAAAACATGTCGATTGAATGTGTTTGAGATAACTTCTCCGCAGTTAGCGTGTCTCAGATGTTCAGAATGTTGCAATTGTTGACTCTAGACTCGAATAACAAGACACCCAAACGAACTCCAACACTCGGCGCTTCGTGCCTAACGCTGCAGTTCATCATAATAATAATGATTTTCGTATATTTTAATTATACACTCACATGGAAATGTGGTCGTATATTGCCGTCGCCCCCGACCGACCGTCCGTCAGTCCGTCCGTTCGTCGTCCACAATGTCTTGTGAACGCTCTAGAGGTCAAAGTTAATACCCGATTGACTTTAAATTTATGCACAGTGTTTAAGGTCATGAGACGAAGAAGCATATAGAAAGTGTGGTCGTATATTGCCGTCGCCCCGACCGGCCGGCCGTCGGTCCGCCCGTTCGTCGTCCACAATTTCTTGTAAACTCCCTAGAGGCTAAAGTAAATACCCGAATGACTGTAAATTTATGCACAGTGTTTCGGGTCATAATACAAATAAGTATATGGGTTTTCAAGGATATCCGATAGTTACTGCCAGAGTTGTTACCCTTGATCTCTTCAAAAAACCTTTTGAACGCTCTAGCGGCTAAAGTTAATATCCGATTGACTTTAAATTTAAACATAGTGTTTAAGGTCAAGAGACGAAGAAGCCCATTGATTTTCAGTAATTACTGCCAGATTTATGGCCCCTGATCTGTGAACGCTCTTGTGGCTAAAGTTAATATCCGATTGACTTTAAATTATTAAACAGTGTTTAAGGCCACGAGACGAAGAGGCCTAGGTACTCTAAAATTGTTCAAGGTGATACTTGTTCAAGTCGTTTGTTCTTGGCACCTGTCGTTGTTTGTTTTTTTTAAGCTAATTTACGGTTTCAAACTATATTTAGATCCGTAACTTCGCGAGTTTTCGACCAATTTTAATATATTTGTTTCTTGATATTTTCTTTAAGATACTTGGTATAATCGATGGCACGTGATGATGAATATGAAAGCTTTCATATCTGCTTGGGAGAGTAGCAGATCTAGTTCCTATTATTATTTTTTTTTGTTTTATCCACAATTCGATTTTCTCAGAATCTACCTATAAGATCTTTCTGAAATTTTTACCTCCCCCCCCCCCAAAAAAAAAATGGGTGGTGGCTGTTGGGCAAATATATTTTCAAAACGTTTTTCGAATCCGAAATCACCGAATTTTACGAACAAATGCATTTGACCTACTTTGCTGTAACTTTGTGACTATTTGACCTATTTTACTAATTCCTTTTTCTTTGAATACCTTGTAACATTTACTTCAAATCTGCACTTTCGGATTTTCGAATTTCGAAAATTTGTCGCTGTGATTTCGAACCGAAAGTTAAATCAAAATGACAACTCCTTTAATAGTTGCACGATTTTTATGAAATTTACTATGTAAGTAGATCTCCCCTTGGTGAAATTAAGGATCAAAGTTTACAAAAAAATCGACGAAATATAGGTCAGATTGATTTGAAAAAAAATAATTGTACTAGCTACGACATTACTGATTAATACACAAAAAATGGAGATTGTAGCACAAACCGGAAGTGCCACCATCTTGAAATGTGAAAAAACCCTAAGGCTTTTTGGATATTTTATTTACAGACAAGGCAATTATATTTTCCGAATCCTTAAAAGAAAGCCGAAAAACGCTCGGGAAAAGAATTTTGATTTAGGTGAACTGATGGACACCATTTTGAATTGAAAATGAACAATAGTGAGAACAACTTGATAACTCCTTTAATAGTTTCACGATTTTCATGAAATTTAGTGTGTTAATAGATAATGAATGAAATGGGGTTTAACGTCCTACTGTTATGCACTTAACCTGAGCTAATTGAAGACGGGCATACGCCATACAGTGTGCTATGAGGGAAATTTTGCCCGGGCAGCGGCGCTACGGCCTACTCTTATATCGTATTCCAACTGCCAAGGGATATTTTACGTGCACTCTAATGTGAACACGGGACCTCGGTTTTTCGTCCCATCCGAACGACTAGGCAGCTGTCCTTGTCAGGCCCCCCTTATGCATCACTGACAAGGGGAAATCACGTCGGAAAATCGAGATGAACTTTCTCGGCCAATGCAGGGATCGAACACCCAACCTCCAGGCTAGCGAACCAGCGCCTTATCCACTTAGCCACCGTGATCCCGTGTTAATAGATAGATCTTCCTTACGCAACTTCAAAAATGACATTAAAATGTTTCTAAATTATCTCCCCTTGGAGAAATTAAGGATCAAAATTTTCACCAAAAAAATCGACCAAATATAGGTCAGATTGCCTTGAAAAATTATTTTTGTACTAGCTACGACACTACTGATTCGTACACAAAAAATGGAGTTTGTAGCACAAACTGGAAGTGACACCATCTTAAAAGGGAATTATATTTTCCGAATCCTTTTTTTAAGCCGAAAAACGATTTAGGTCAACTGATAGACACCACTTTGAATGAAAATGAACAATAGTGAAAAATCCACATTCATGAGCCCGCTTGAAAACATACTCAATTGGTCATGGCTTAGAGAATCTATCGTCTATTAACAAAAAATAATACATTACAATTTTAAAAATTCAAATTACCTCTTTGATGTTTTCCGTGCCGACAAGGTTGTTTTCGAGTTAGCTGGTGTTAAATTCATGCATGCGCTACGCTGGAACCAAAGGTACCATAAGTACCAAATTCCGGCGAGGAACTTTTGACGTTAGTACCTAGGTACCCTGAAAAATTTCAAGGTGATACCTGTATTTGTTTAAGTTGTGTGTTCGTAGTACCTGCCATGCGTTGTGACTTCGCGCATGCGCTTCACTAGAACTAAAGGTACCGTGAGCACCAAATTCAGGCGAGAAACTTTTCCCATTGGAACCTAGATACCCTAGTGATATCTGCATTTGTTCAAGTCGTGTGTACGTGGCACGGCTCAAGGTCGGTTGACTTCGCGCATGCGCTACGGTAGAACCAAAGGTACCATGATTACCAAGGAACTTTTTACGTTGGTACTCAAGGCAATACCTGCATATGTTCAAGTCGTTTGTTCGTTGCCTTGCCGTTCGTGTTTTTTTTCTAAATCAATATACAAGGCTTTAATAAATATTTTTTTGCCCGGCTGCAAGGTATCTTACTATATTTAGACCTGTAACTTCGCAAGTTTTTGACCAATTTTAATATTTTTTTTATAAGTTTGTGTGGAGTGGACGTTAAACATCATTTTTCTCTCTATCTCTCTCTCTCTCTCTCTCTGGATGAACTTTCTTGGCCAATGCAGGGATCGAACACCCGACCTTACGCACTTAGCCAGAGTGATCCTCCTGCTCCATTTATACCCCGTGCGCGCACTGTATCACAAAGCCTGTCGCCTGTCGCCTCTCCAACCTCGTGGGGTTTCTCCGGGTCCTCCAATTTCTTCCAATTGCTAAAGACCCCTACGCGCAAGCGAATTGTTGAAATAAAAGTAAACCATATGTTAGTCCTGAAATTACCTAGTTTGTGTCAAGTGGACGTTAAACCCCATTTCTCTCTCTCTCTCGCTCTCTCAATTTGGACCCAATAATCGTAGGGGGCCACGTGGTTAGCCAGGTTTTCCGGCGTGGCGCGGTTTCCCCTTGTCAGTGATGCAGGAGGGATCGCATGAGTGACAAAGGACATCTGACTAGTCGTTCTGATAGTTCGAAATACCGAGGTCCCGTGGCAACATTGACGTGCACTTAACAGAGCCCTGGGCAGTTGGAATTCGATATAAGAGTAGGTAGCGTCGCTATCCGCGCAAAATTTCCCTCAAAGCACACTGCATGCCCGTCTTTATTATCCCGGCTTAGGAGCAGAATAGTAGGACGTTAATCCCAATTTCATTTCATTTAGTTCTATGCTATAAGGGGGGTCACGTGGCTAAGTTGGTAAGGTGCTGGCTCGCTAGCCTGCAGGCCGAGTGTGCGATCCATGCATTGGCCGATAAAATTCATCTCGATTTTCCGGCTTGGTTTTCCATTGTCAGTGATGCAGACGGAGGGCCTGACACGGACAGCTGCCTAGTTGTTCGGATGGGACGAAAAACCGAGGTCCCGTGTACACATTGACGTGCACGTAAAAGATCCCTTTACAGTTGGAATTCAGTTGCTGCCCGGGCAAAAATTTCTCTCATAGCACACTGTATGGCGTATGCCATTACCCGGCTGCAATGTTTCTTACTATATTTAGACCTGTAACTTCGCGAGTTTTTGACCATTTTTAATATTTTTTTTCCATAAAAGATCCCTTAGCAGTTGGAACTCAGTTGCTGCCCGGGCAAAAATTTCCCTCATAGCACACTGTATGGTGTATGCCATTCCCCGGCTGCAATGTTTCTTACTATATTTGGACCTGTAACTTCGTGTGTTTTTGACCAATTTTAATATTATTTTTTTATTAGTTTGTGTGGGGTAGACGTTAAACATCATTTCTCTCTCTCTCTCTCTCTCTCTCTCTCTCACTCTTGATAAACTTCTCGGCCAATGCAGGGATCGAACACCCAAACTTACCCACTTGGTCACCGTGAACCTCCTGCTCCATTTGGACCTCGTGCGCGCAATGTATCATAAAGCCTGTCATTGAGTTAACTGGTGTGGTTTCGAATCCTCGGTTGTTCGTGGCAAGGAGTAAGGTCGCCTGTTTAACCTCGTGGGGTTTCTCCGGGTCCTCCAATTTCTTCCCACTGCTAAAGACCCCTACGCACAAGCGAATTATTGAAATAAAAGTAAACCATATGTTAGTCCTGATATTACCTAGTTTGTGTCGAGTGGACGTTAAACCCCATTCCTCTCTGTCTTCTCTCTTTCGCTCTCTCAATTTGGATCCAATAACATTAGGGGATCACGTGGTTAGCCAGGTTTTCCGGCGTGGCGCGGTTTCCCCTTGTCAGTGATGCAAGAGGGATCACCTGAGTGACAAAGGACACCTGACTAGTCGTTCTGATGGTTCGAAAAACCGAGGTCCCGTGTAAACATTGGCGTACACGTAAAAGACCCTTGGCAGTTTGAATTCAATTGCAGCCGGGGCAAAAAATTCCCTCACAGCACACTGTATGGCATATGCACGGTACTCCCATTTTGATCCGATTAAATAAAAAAGAGTTTTAGCCAAAAAATATTGATTTTTGGAATTTAATATTGGTTTCAATTAATTTTGAAATTGCAAATGCAAAGAGATTTTATTGCCTCTTCCATGGCCCGGGTGCATTGCCTGTAACTTTGCGAGTCTTTGACTAATTTTAATACTTTTTTTTACTGCTGAGGCAGCGTTCCAGTGGTGCAAATCTCTTGAATTTCTAGCGCTTGGCTGCGCCGCGAAGATTTTTATCCCATATAAAATTGCTCAGACATAAAGAATTAAAAAAAACCGATAAAATACGACTATTTTTAAGCAAAACAACTTTGATGGGTGGGGTGGGTTTTGAATTTATTTTCAACGTTCTTTGAATCTCACACTCTTCTATTTTTAAATATGTGATAGCTAGAGTCCCAAGGTACAATCTGTGCAAATTTGTAGGTAATCGGACCCTGTCACGAAAATTTGTCCATTCTTCAACGCGTTTTATATTGTATTATGGCCGCCATCTTAGATCCACCCTCATTTACCAAACAACTCCAAAATTTCCCGGTTGCAATGTTTCTAACTATATTTAAACCTGTAAATTAGCGAGTTTTTGACCAATTTTAATACTTTTTTCTTGTTACTTTCTTTAAGATACTTGACATATTTGATGACACGTGACAATGAATATGAAAGCTTTCATATCTGCATGGGACAGTAGCAGATGTAGTTCCTATTATTAAGCTTTCATATGTATTTACACATGAAAGCTTATTGTTTCTGTTAAGATTATTATTCTTCCTATTAGTATTTTTTTTTTTTTTTTTTGTGTTTTATCCACAAATCGGATTTCTCAGAATCTACCTATAAGATCTTTCTGAAACTTTCACCTACCCCCAAAAAACGGGTGGTGGCTGTTGGTTAAATATATTTTCAAAACGTTTGTCGCATCCGAAATTACCGAATTTTCGACCAATGCATTTGACCTACTTTGCTGTAACTTTGTGACTACTTCACCTATTTTACTAATTCTTTTTTCTTTGAATACCTTGACTCCTTAACTTTAAATCTGCAATTTCGGATTTTTCGAATTTCGAAAATTCGTCGGATGTAAAAATCAAAATAACAACTTCTTTAATAATTGCACGATTTTCATGACATTTGGTATGTAAGTAGATCTCGCTCATGCGACTTTAATAATGTTGTTAAAAATTTTCTAATTTATCTCCCCTTGGTGATATTAAGGATCAAAGTTTTCGAAAAAATCGACGAAATATAGGTCAGATTGCCTTAAAAAACATTTTTTTTACTAGCTAGGACACTACTGATTAGAACCCAAAAAATTGAGTTTGTAGCCCAAACCAGAAGTGCAACCATCTTGAAATGTGAAAATCGATACTCCTCTGTTGATATTTTACTTACAGACAACGCAATTATATTTTCCGAATCCTTTTAGAAAAGCCAAAAAACTGTCGGGAATAGAATTTTGATTTAGGTCAAGTGATGGACGCCATTTTGAATTGAAAATAAGAACAAGTCGAATGTATTTGACCAACATTGCTGTAACTTTGTGACTTTTTGACCTATTTTATTAATTCTTTTTTCTTTAAATACCTTAAAATATTTACTTCAAATCTGCAATTTCGAATTCGAAAATCCGTCGATGTTATTTCGAAACCAATAGATGTGACCAACTTGACAACTTCTTTAATAGTTGCACGATTTTCACAAAAATTTAGGATGTGAGTAGATCTTATCGATACGATTTAAAAAATATCATTAGAAATTTAATAAATTATCTCCCCTTGGAGAAATTAAGGATCAAAATATTCAATCAAAATCGAAGAAATATAGGTCAAATTGCCTTGAAATTATTTTCTGTAATAGCTACGACACTCCTGATTCGTACACAAAAAATTGAGTTTGTATCCCAAACCGGAAGTGCAACCATCTTGAAATGTGCAAATCGATAAGGCTTTGTTGATATTTTACTTACAGACAAGGCATTTATATTTTCCGAATCGTTTTAGGAAAGCCGAAAAACTTTCAGGAATCGAATTTTGATTTAGGTCAACTGCTGGACGCCATTTTGAATTGAAAATGAACAATGGTGAAAAATCGGTTCTATTTCAGTAACGGAAGTCACAAAGACTTGAAATTTTCAGGGGAATAGGAGATGGGCTAGCAATGACCTCACACCAAATTTCAGCTAAATCGACCAAAAACTATTTATTTTACCGACCTTAAGCTTCCCACGAGAGATAAAATTTTTGCCGTTCGGCGCCATTTGCAATTGTTGACTCTAGACTCGTATAACAAGACACTCAAACGAACTCCAACACTCGGCGCTTCGTGCCTAACGCTGCAGTTAATAATAATAATAATGTTTTTCGTATATTTTAATTATACGCCCACATGGAAATGTGGTCGTATATTGCCGTCGCCCCCGACCGGCCGTCCGTCAGTCCGTCCGTTCGTCGTCCACAATTTCTTGTGAACGCTCTAGAGGTTAAAGTTAATACCCGATTTACGCACAGTGTTTAAGGTCATGAGACGAAGAAGCATATTATAGAAATGTGGTCGTATATTGCCGTCGCCCTCGACTGGCCGGCCGTCCGTCCGCCCGTTCGTCGTCCACAATTTCTTGTGAACTCTCTAGAGGCTAAAGTAAATACCCGAATGACTTTAAATTTATGCACAGTGTTTAAGGTCATAAAACAAAGAAGCATATGGATTTTCAAGGATATCCGATAGTTACTGCCAGAGTTCTTACCCTTGATCTCTTCAAAAAAAACTCTTGAATGCTCTAGCGGCTAAAGTTAATATCCGATTGACTTTAAATTTAAACACATTGATTTTCAGTAATTACTGTCAGAGTTATGGCCCTTGATCACCTCAAAAAATATTGTGAACGCTCTTGTCGCTAAAGTTAATATCCGATTGACTTTAAATTTATAAACAGTGTTTAAGGCCACGATACGAAGAGGCCTAGGTACTCTGAAATGTTCAAGGTGATACTTGTTCAAGTCGTTTGTTCTTGGCACCTGCCGTTGTTTGTTTTTTTAAAGCTAATTTACGGTTTCAAACTATATTTAGATCCGTAACTTCGCGAGTTTTCGACCAATTTTAATATTTTTTTTCTTGATATTTTCTTTAAGATACTTGGTATAATCGATGGCACGTGATGATGAATATGAAAGCTTTCATATCTGCTTGGGACAGTAGCAGATATAGTTAGGCTTTCAGACTTTCGTCTGAAAGCCTATTGTGATTACTAAAATTATTATTATTTATTAATTTTTTTTTCGGGGGAGCCTATTTCTCAGTGCCTGTCCCAGATACCGATCTAGAACCTCATTTTCTATCATTAAACCATGTGTTTGCAACATATGGGCTATATTTGAAACTTCTGCGCAGGCCGAATTTCGTACGGTGTCAAAAAATCAAAAAACGGCTGTAGATTCGTCAATTCTGTACTTCTTTTCATACAAATGACATTTTCGGCAACACCAAATCTATTCTCGGATGATAACAGTTGAAAATTTCGAAATTTCGAAACTTCGTCGCTGACTTCAAGCGTTCGAAAAATGAAAAAAAAAATTTAAGAGACAATTTTTGTCATTTTTCAAAAATTTTCAAATTTGACCTACTTTTTGGGATACCTGACGATCATCCAATTCCAGAAATATAAGTTTCATTCCGAGTTATCTCCCTTTATTTTTCGATTTTTTTCGAATTTTCTGCCCATATTGTGAGCTCGAGTTTCGCTTCTGAAACTTCTGGAACATTAAGTTATAGTTCAAAACTAACGTATAAAGCTATTTCGACAAACATTTATAAACCGGAAGTAGTCGAAAAAATGGCCGATATTTTGAAAAAAACGCAAAAACTGAATGCTTTTGGAAAAACATGAATACTGAGTCCGATATCAACGGATTAAAACGATTAAGATGTCGTTAGGTTGCCCGAGAAATGCAGTATCATATGATATCCAATTCTTACAGATACCATGAACAGCAAGTAAAATATGGCACGCTGAAAATCAAGTATTTTCTGATTTGGAGCGTTTTTGAACGCCCATATCTCGAAAACGGCTCCTGCGATTTTTCTTCAACCTTTTCTATCAAGAGACCTTTCGGTAGTCTTGTGTATGAAACAGTCCGTTTAGACTTTGAAATATCCGTAATAGGTCAAATAACGAACTGAAAATCGAAAAAAGATGGCGGACTAGACAAGACGTGTGTGCAGCTCGCTCCGTGTTTTAGTAATTATATGTAAAAATATATGATGTAACTAATTATATAGAAGTATTCGATAGTGCCTAATTACAACGAAGAATTATCTTCATAGAATATTTGGGTATGTTTTTATTTACAAATGAGGACATAAATACACAACTTCCACAAAGAAAGAGTGAGCATTGTTAAACAAAGATCAGTGAATAGATATTTCAACACGATCAGGTCGGCTGTGAGGCTTTAGACTTGTTACAACTTTTGAAGTAGAAAATTATCACCTCATACAAAGGAAAATGAACAACAAAGGAGCGACTTTATGTAACAAAACTGTGGATACACCACGAACAACAAGAAGCGGGACAAAGGAATCGATCGTTACAACAGAAGATACAATGAAGGACATCTCAGGTATCTATGAAATCTTAAAAACTATAAAAGATGAAATGAAGAATACGATAAAAAAAAGTGATATAGACAAAATAAGTGAAAGTATTTTAGAAAAAATCAGGAAGGAAATGGAGACTGAAGTTAAACATTTAGTCATGGGGGCCACAGCAGAGCTAAATGAGAAATATGAAATCGCGACAATCCAGATTGAAAAACTGACGGCCGAAAAAAGTGATCTACAGAGAAACGTTGAAGACTTAAATACAGAATTAAACAAAGAAAATACTCGTATAAACGAATCTATAAAAATGGCCAACTACAATGAACAATATTCACGTAAGATGAACATAAGAGTTTTCGGCTTACCCACAGAAGAATCACAGGATTTAAAAGTAACATTTATAGATTATATCAAAAGAATAACGAAAGTTGATATTGGGAGAGATGAAATAATTGCCCTACATAAACTTCCTACTAAATACCCCGACAGGCCCATCCCTGTTTTAGTTAAAATGATAAACACTGATTCCAAATCGAAAATAATGAAATGTAAAAAGATCCTCTTGTTAAATAATTTAAAATTAGCAGACGACATTACGAGAAGAAACTTAAGTCTGATGAATAGAGCTTACAACCACGAACGAGTTGATCAGGTGTGGTATTTTAACGGGTGTGTTTACGCTAAATCAACAGGTCGAAAAAAGATACAAATTGACTTGTTTGATGATCTTGATGAAAAGTTAACCTCGGCCCCTTTCGAAGAAGTTCAATACGACAATGAAAATTAACTTGCTTTGTTAGATTTTTTTGTTAGTAGCCACTACCGATATTAAACGGAGGGGCACTTAAGAATGTTTGGCAAATTATAAATAGTTCTCATTAGAAATGAAATCTAACTTTAGTAATGTTATTGTAACCATCATAGCTATAACCGGAGCAGCAAGAGCACTGGTGTAACGTCACACCTCTCCTTATAGATGTACGCCTTTCGCGTAATCGAACAAACATACGTCACAGTATTAACTGTACTCAAAGTAGAAATATACACATTAATAGAAAAAAAATATAGATTAAAAGTAATTGTTCGGGATATTTTGTATGTTGTAATATATTTTAAAATTGCTTTTGGGGTCATTTTATGTAGTAACTATGTTAAAGGGGTAAACTGTACATTCGTGATTTTTGCACGTGCTATTATATATGTTAGACAGATTATTTTTAAATCAGTATATCATTATTTGTTTGCAGCGGATACGCATTATTATAAATATACAATAGTATTGCCAAAAACAGCTCAAAATGGCTGATCTAAAATTATTATCACTAAATGTTAGAGGTATGCGGCAAAAATTTAAGCGCGTTAAACTATTTATCTGGCTAAAAGAACAGAATGTTGATATATTTTTCTTACAAGAAACACACAGTACTAAAACTGAAGAAAATATTTGGTTGCAAGACTGGGGAGGTCACATAGTCTACTCACACGGTAAAAGCAATTCGGCAGGCACAGCTATTTTATTTCGAGACACATGCGACGTAAATATTGTCAGTGAAATAACAGACGAAAAAGGTTATTACACATGTGTTATAATGAATATAAATAGTACAAATTATATTCTTATAAATACGTACAGCCCGAATACTGATTCTGAACAATATAAATATTTTACTCGTTTACATGAATTAATGTTAAAATTAGAAAATGATTTAAAACCTGATGTTTTTATCGTAGGGGGGGACTTTAACAATGTTAAGGATGTCAATATAGATCGGGCGGGAGGCAATTATAAAGTTAAGAAAAACGGTAGATACATAATTGACAAAATAATACACAGTTTCGGACTGATAGATATATTTAGAATAAAAAACCCATGTTTAAAGAAATACACCTGGAGGCAGTCAAAACCTCTTATTCAAAGTAGGATTGACTATTGGCTAATCACAGATAGTTTTCAAAATTATGTTGAAGAATGCTCAATGAAAGCTAACACAAAAAGCGACCACTCAGCGATAGTACTAAAATTAAAAATGGCTGAAAATGTACGAGGAAAAGGTCAATGGATCTTTAATAATAGCCTAACTTCCGACAAGAACTACTACGAATATATTAAAACGTCAATAAGGAGGTGGGAAAAGGAATTTCATGATGAAAAAGATTGGTGCGGACTTTGGGATTATATAAAATTTAAAATAAAATCAAATACTATCATTTATTGTAAGAAAAAACAAGGTATTAAACGAAAGCTAAAAGAAGAAATTATAGGACAGATGGAAAACATTGAATATCAACTGTTAGATAACATAAAAAACTCAGAGTATCAAACGTTAGTCAATAAATTAGACAAAATATATGAGGATGAAACACGTGGGGCTATTCTAAGATCGAAAATATTGTGGTATGGCGAGGGAGAAAAAAATACTAAATTTTTCTTAAACTTAGAAAAACAGCGACAGAAAAAAACAATTATTAACCGAATTAAAACGGATCAAGGTTACGAAATAACTTCCCCAAAGCAAATATTGAAAGAAATTCATGATTATTATAAAAACCTATATGCATCGTGTGATGAATACTTTAATGTAGAAAATAACGAATTTACCAGCATAAATCAAAATTTGCCAAAACTAGATGATTATCAGAGTGATAGTTTAGAAAACAAAATAGATGAAAATGAATGCATTCGAGCAATTAGAGAATTTAAAAGAAACAAAGCCCCTGGAAATGACGGACTAACGGCAGAATTTTACTCTGCGTATTGGCCACTAATTAAAAATTATGTTCTAGACTCCATTAATTATAGTTTTGAACTATACATGAGAATCAAACCGCTTTCATCCCGGACAGACACATTCAAGAAAATATTCGTACAATTGGTGACTCTTTCTATCTGGCAAATTTAAAAAAGATAACAGGGTTCCTTCTAGCGTTGGATTTCAAGAAAGCTTTTGATAGCATAAGCCACAAATTTTTGATAAACTGTCTTAAAGCATATGGTATAAAATGTAATTTTATCAGATTTATACAAACTCTCTACAACAACGTTAACGGTTGTGTAATAAACAATGGCTCCACAACTGCATATTTTCCAATAAAGAGAGGAGTACGACAAGGAGACCCGAGTAGTACGATTTTATTTAATTTGGTGATTGAAACCTTATGCAACTTCATAAGAAATAATAACAATATCTTAGGAATACATTTTGGTCAAAAAACTATCAAATTACTTGCCTTTGCCGATGACGTGACCTGTTTTTTGAGGGATTTTAAATCAGCAAGACATCTATACGAAGTTCTAAAAAAATTTAGCAAAGTGTCCGGTTTAGAGATAAACGTAACTAAAACAGAAGCTATAGATCTAAACAGCGGAAGCTTGGATTTTCAAACGGATGTGGAAAGTATTGGTTTCATTTGTAAAAATAACAACATAAAAATATTAGGAATTGTCTTTTCAAAGGATACAAACACGACCGATAGAGAAAATTTTGAACCCCAATTGGACGAGATTGAAAGAATATTAAGAACTTGGTCGAAAAGATACCTAACGTTAATAGGTAAAATCCAGGTTATTAAAACTTTCTGTTTATCAAAAATATTATACCCAGCATCAGCGCTATCTGTCCCTGGTTATATTATCAACAAATTTAATACAATCGTTTACAAGTTCTTATGGAATGGCCCAGATAAAATTAAAAGGGATACGATTAGTCAAAACATAGAAAATGGAGGTTTAAATATGATTAGTCTCCAAGAAATGATGACAGCCAGGAGCATTTTTTGGTTAAAAAAGATATATACATCTAGACAACAAACTTGGAAAACTACCTTTGAATTTATAGCAAATAAGTATGAGGTTGATATTTTACCAGCATGCAATTACATACCTAAACTAAAATGTTTATCGCCGTTTTATCAGGAACTGTTTAGTAACTGGCACAAGATTTATACACAAAAGATCGATTTTTCAATACCTTTAAAAAATCAACTAGTTTGTAACAATAAAAATCTAAAAAATAGGATCTGTAATCATAGGTATGAGAAAATATTTGGTAAAGGAAAAATAATCTACCTACATGATTTTATCGGAGATAAAGCGAACTTACATATAAAAGATGAGAATGACAAATTTCATGTAAATAATACAAAGTTAGTAATTAAAAAAATGCTTAAAACCCAAATGAATCAAAATGATACGCCAAATAGAACAGATAACAAAGCTATAGACGAAATCAACAGAAATTTGAAAGCATGGTATCAAAAAGATTTAATAAATATAACTGCTAAAGACATATATAACCACTTGGTGTTAGCTAAATACGAAAAAGCAAAATCAATTACTAAATGGGAAAAAGAACTAAATATACACCAATTTGGGGAAAATGATATACAAATGATGTTCAAATTAGCCCACAATGTAAATGCTAACTCTAAATTACAGAACTTTCAGTATAAGTACATCCATAAAATAATTTACACAAATAAATTACTGTGTAAATTAAAACTGACGGAATCAACCCTGTGTTCCTTCTGTCTTTCAGATATTGAAACCGTAAATCATTTGTTTATATACTGTACTTACACGCAACGGATATGGAACGAAATGTATGAAATCCTTACAAAAGCAAATATTAACATAACTATAACACACAAGGAAATTCACCTCGGTTGCCTAGATAAATCAGTTTTTGACAATATTCACAAATGGATTTTTGTAAATCAAATAATATTTTTAACTAAATATTACGTATATAAAACAAAAGTAGAAGCAACTATTCCTACCTGCGAAAGATACAGAGAATTTTTACAAAGTCGAAAATCCTTAGAGCTGGAAATTTTTAAAACTAATGAGAAAATACTTAATAAATGGATATTTTTACCGCATACCCAAACACAAATGAAATAACCAATTACTGTTGTTAAATTATATAAAAAGAACGTGGTCTAAAGGTACTTAAGTCCTTTCATCTTTCGATTTTTTTCGTGGAAAGGATCAGTACTTTTAATCCACCGCTTAAAAGCTTAAAATATTCCCCTAATATGTACCAACAAGCTGCTAAAAAGGTCAAGACTCTGACCTCCTTAAGGGGAGATAACACATATTAGGGGAAAACCAAGCTAATTATAATAACACATAACAAACAGTAATCTCTTAGAATAATAGAAAAATAACGTACCCCCTGCACACAAATGTTAAAGATAAACATGACAACAATAAAATGAATGTTAAATAAATGTTTGGGTTTTTTTTGGTTTTTTTTAAATTGTATAATATATAATTATATGTGCAAAAAATGTAATGATGAACCCAAAATGTAATATACTGTATGATGTGATGAACCTGTTATGTTATATTTTTTGAATAAAAGTTGATTTAAAAAAAAAAAAAAAAAAAAAAAAAAAAAAAGTCGAAATATCGTGAAATTTTGGAAAATACTCTATTATTTTTTTATTTTTACTGATTTTCAAAAAACTTTATGATATTTAGATATCTGATCTAATGTCGAATCCAAAAATGTATAATACGTATGTATAATAGTGCATTTTTGGCACTTTTAAACATAGGATTTCTCAGGGGCATTTTATCTGATCATATATTGTAATATATCATTACAGAACTCTGTCGCTATTTAATTGCCTAAACCGGTTATTAAAACTATCTCGATAATAATCACCATACCGGAAGTATTCAAAAAATGAAAAAAAAAAAGGATAAAAAAATGGCGTTCTTGCAAAAAGCTGGATTTCTCCATCAGATATTACCGGCCTAAAAGACATAAAGTGTCTTTGGATGGCCCTATTAATGGACTATCATATGGCATCTCAATGGTACGATTTCGATGGTTAGTAAATAAATAATGTTACGCCGAAAATCTAGTATTTTTCGTTTTTGGAGCCTTTTGAGACACCTTTTTCTCTAAAACGACTCCTGCGATTATTTTAAAGCCTTTTTAACTCAGAGTCCTATCTGTGGTCTGTGGCGTGAATCCAAAAGGAGAAGGTTTGAAATAATTTAAGGTGTCATAAAATGGCCTCACTCTTTGAAAAAAGTAGAAAAATCGTTAAATTATTGAAAATGTTCTTTTATTTATCTTTTTTACAAACACAACTACTAAATAGATGTTTCTGACATTTCTGGTACAGAAAGATATCTATCCAAACAACTTGTTAAAACTATCCCGACAATAATCCAAAATCCAGAAGTAGTCGAAAAAATATCAGATATTTGGGAAAAAAACAGAAAAAAAATTTAAAAAAAAGAAAATACAGTAAAAAAATTGGTACTCTTGCAAAAATCGGCATTTCTCAGCCAGGTGTCACTGAATGAAAACAATTAAAGTATCGTTTTGTAGCTGGGCTATTTTATGACATACTTCCTGTCTGATTCCTGAAAGCCGATTCAGTGCTGCTTGCAGGTCTAGTTATTATTATTTTTTTTGTGTGTGTTTTATCCACAATTAGGTTTTCTCAGAATCTACCCATAGGATCTTTCTGAAATTTTTACCTACCCCCCCCCCCAAAGATGGGTGGTGGCAGTTGGGTGATTATATTTTCAAAACGTTTTTCGAATCCGAAATCACCGAAATTTACGAACAAATGCATTTGACCTACTTTGCGATAACTTTGTGACTATTTGACCTATTTTACTAATTCCTTTTTCTTTGAATACCTTGTAACATTTACTTCAATCTGCAATTTCGGAATGTTGAATCAAAATGACAACTTCTTTAATAGTTGCACGATTTTTATAAAATTTAGTATGTAAGTAGATCTTACCCATGCGACTTTAAAAATGTCATTAGATATTTTCTACATTATCTCCCCTTGGTGAAATTAAGGATCAAAGTTTACAAAAAAAATCGACAAAATATAGGTCAGATTGCCTTGAAATTTTTTTTTGTACTAGCTACGACACTTCTTTTTAGTACACAAAAAAATGGAGTTTGTTGCACAAACCGAAATAGCTACCATCTTGAAATGTGAAAAAAAACTAAGGCTTTTTTAATATTTTATTTACAGACAAGGCAATTATATTTTCCGAATCCTTAAATGAAAGCCGAAAAACGCTCGGGAAAAGAATTTTGATTTAGGTCAACTGATGGACGCCATTTTGAATTGAAAATGAACAATAGTGAGACCAACTTGACAACTTCTTTAATAGTTTCACGATTTTCATGAAATTTAGTATGTTAATAGATCTTCCTTATGCATCTTCAAAAAATGACATTAAAAAATTTCTAAATTATCTCCCCTTGGAGAAATTAAGGATCAAGATTTTCAAAAAAATCGATGAAATATAGGTCAGATTGCCTTGAAAAATTATTTTTGTACTAGCTACGACACTGCTGATTCGAACACAAAACAATGGAGATTGTAGCCCAAACCGGAAGTGCCACCATCTTAAAATGTGATAAATTCCTAAGGCTTTTTTGATATTTTATTTACAGACAAGGGAATTATATTTTCCGAATCCTTAAATTTAAGCCGAAAAACGCTCCGGAAAAGAATTTTGATTTAGGTCAACTGATGGACACCATTTTGAATTAAAAATGAACAATAGTGAAAAATCCACATTCATGGGCTTGAAAGCATACTCAATTGGTCGTGGCTTAGAGAATCTATCGTCTATTGTAGCACAAATTAGAAATTTCCTCGATTCTGATTGGTCGAAAAGTGTGGTCGAATGGACAATAAACCCCCTCTGAATTATCAAGGCGAATTACTGCGTATAAATATTCCAGTGTACTTTTTTTCATTTTTGTGCGCCATGATCTTCCTCAACTCAAATCTTTATTGGCAAATATCTTCAAGAAATTCTGCACATATGACTATCACACCATTTTCAAACATCATCTTTTATGAAAACACATTTCTGAAATACATAAAACAGTAGAAAATCAGTCCATATATTTATTAAAATCGTTTTCAGGTATCTAGGCCTAAATATATTCGTAACTAGGCTGTCACAGTATGGACAAATTTATTTTCTTTTTTGGTAGGATATAGCTTCACTCACCAATCAATTTTTACTTAATCAGGGGGATTTTCTTTTATTAAATCACGGTTTGATCAAAGTCTGGCTAACATGATCTACCTAATAATAAGTCATTAGTCAAAAGAAACCGCTTACCAATACAATGAGGGGGGCGAAAATAGCAGCTGAATATCTAATCATGCCAAAATTGACATTTGTTGACAACACGTCAGAATTGTATAGCAACCACTTGAAATCTTAGGCTAGCCACCACTGGCATAGTTTTATACGGTATTTTTGAGGATGTGAGTACGAAATGCAATTGTTTGAACACGAACAAGCTGCTGGGTTGTGATAAAAGTCTGCAAATAAAATAATAAAGACTGAAAACTTACATGAAACTCACGAAGCTAAGAAACCTTTGTTGCCAAGAGTTACCCCTCTTTTAGTCTCGGATAGCAGGCCGGAATTATTTCTATCACGCTAACACCTGTCTCTTAAAATGCCACAGTAAGACTAATTTCCCGTTCTTTTAAAAAAATCATCAAACGTTAAAAAAATTTATTTCGATATCCGAATAACATTTTCTTTCATAATTCATTTACTAGACACTCGAGAATCCAGAATTTTATATTTGAAGGAAAGCCAGGACGGCCTAAATCTGTGTTGAGAATATTTTGAAAAATGAACGCAAGCACGTGGGCAAATAACGGCTTTTTGAAATAGGTGTAAAAATGTTTCCTAAATAGTTCCTAAGAAAATCCCTAAATATTTGAGCTACAATATCGATAAACACGTTCCTGTTACGTATTTATCGGGGGTTTATTGTCCATTTAACCATGCTTGAATTATCCATTAGAACAACTCGACGCTATCGCGTCTCGTGTTCTAATGATTCAAGCATGGTTAAATGGACAATAAACCCCCTCTAAATACGTAACAGGAAGTGTTTATCTCCTAATTAACGAAAATAATACATTTCATGATAGCCTGGCTCATGGTCAAATGTTTGGCATTTGAATATTTTAAAAATTCGAATTACCCCTTTGATGTTTTCCGTGCCGACAAGGTTGCTTTCGAGTTAGCTGGTTTTGAATTCGCGCATGCGCTACGCTGGAACCAAAGGTACCATAAGTACCAAATTCCGGCGAGGAACTTTTCACGTTAGTACCTAGGTACCCTGAAAATTTTCAAGGTGATGCCTGTATTTGTTCAAGTCGTGTGTTCGGAGTACCTGCCGTGCGTTGTGACTTCGCGAATGCGCTTCACTAGAACCAAAGGTACCATGATCACCAAATTCCGGCGAGAAACTTTTCCCATTGGAACCTAGATACCCTAGTGATATCTGCATTTGTTCAAGTCGTTTGTACGTGGCACGGCTCAAGGTCGGTTGACTTCGCGCACGCGCTACGCTAGAACCAAAGCTACCATGATTACCAAGGAACTTTTTACGTCAGTACCTAGGTACCCTGAAAATTTCAAGGCGATAGCTGCATTTGTTCAAGTCGTTTGTTCGTGGCACCTGCTGTTCGTGTTGTTTTTTTCTAAATCAATATACAAGGCCTCCATAAATATTTTTTTGCCCGGCTGCAAGGTTTCTAACTATATTTAGACCTGTAACTTCGCGAGTTTTTGACCAATTTTAATATTTGTTTTTTATTAGTTTGTGTAGAGTGGACGTTAAACATCATATCTCACACAGCACACTGTATGGCGTATGCCAGTCGTTTGTTCTTGGCACCTGTCGTTCGTCGTTTTTAGTCAATTTACGGCTTACATAAGGGAAAAAAGTGGAATTTCGCCGCAAAACCGACACCGATTGTCCGGAAACCATGAATTTTGACACAATACGCCCATTACAACCCCGGACTCTACACCGTACTCCCATTTTAATCCGTATAAATAAAAAAAGAGTTTAAGCAAAAAATATCGATTTTTGTATTTTAATATTGGATTTAATTAGGCTTTCAAAGGCTATTGTTATTACTCAGATTATTCTTCTTATTATTATTATTATTATTTTTTATTTGGGGGAAGCTAGATCTCAGGAAGTATAAGAGATAGAGGTCTGAAGTTTGATTTTCTCTCGTGAAACTGGTGGTGGCTAGTGCTTAAATGTAAAACGAAATTTGTACGCATAGGGGAAATGACTCAAATCTTTAACGTGCACGCAAATTAAAAAACGGCCACAATTTTGCTAAAACTCAACCGATATTTCAGATAGTAACATTTTTGGATAGCTGGCGACATTTCTAAGCAGATAGCAGTTCAAAACCGTCGATTTTAGAAACTTTGTCTAAAAATTTTCGGTGAAAATTGGAAAATTTTCAAAATTTTCTCAAATTGTTAAATTTTGGAATTTTGAAATTTAACTTGTATATTTTGATAGCTGACATCAATCCGATTCCAGTGATATGTTTCGAAATTCGGATTTTGATTTTGGTCGATTTTTGACGATTTTTGCGAGATTTGATAACTCAAAAACGGCTCAAACGTTTTTTTCGGAAACTTAAAAAATATAAAGCCGAAGGAACAAACAAGTCCATGAACTATAAATGAAAATCCTCTAATCACCGGAAGTAGTCAAGAAAGGTATCCAAATTTGGACAAAATTGTAAAAAATTGATGCTTGTGCGTAAAATGTGATGTATTCATTGTTTGTTTACCGAGTAGTTCAATTATTATGTTGTTTGATAGCCAATTAAATTGTCTAACAGATGATACTATAGCGACAAGTTTCTATCAAAAATTGAAAAAGTTATTGGACTTTGAAATGTGACGTTTTTTACGGTTTCGGGCAACTTTGGACGCATGTTTCTCGGAAACGCCGCCTACGATTTTTTTAAAACTTTGTCAATCGACAGTCTAATAGATGGTGTTTTGTGTGAAACCATTGTACACTTTCTCTAAATGTCATGAGTAGTCGAAAAACGAGATTGAAAATCAAAAACGTCGTATTTTTACGATTTGGACCATTTTTAGAGGTATTTTTCTCGAAAAGTCATCGCAATATTTATTTTAAAACTTGTTTTACGGAGAGTCTAATCTGTAGTCTGATATATGAAACCATTGCGCCTCAGTCCTAAATGTCAGGAGTGGGAAAACAAAGGGATCGAAAATTGAAAACGGCATCTTTCATTGCAGTAAGAGTGTATACAATCTGTACGTATAACCAAGCTATTTTTCAAAGTGGCAATTTTTAAAATAAAGGCGTTTTACTGTGAACCAATATCTGTTACTAGTGTGTCTATGGTGAAAATAATTCATATTATCACCCAATAATACATTTGACAGTAGATATCGCTTGTGTGTTAAATGTGATATCTACAGTGTGGTGATATCACTTTAGTGATATATACACAGTGTAGTGAGATCACTTTACATAAATTTGATTGGTCAATCAAAAAGGAACTACCTTCTTTTATTTTATAGAAACCACTAAGTTTAAGTAAAGAGTGACTTTTTAAAAAAAAAAAATAAGAAACTGCTTTTATTAAATTGACCTTGAAGGAAAAAACTGGGTCAGTATACAGGGCTATACAATAGCTAAACTGCTGTCAAAAAATGACGTATCACTACGCTATAATGTAAATAGGATCGGTAAAAGTGAAATCTTTAGGAAATAATTATATTTATTTATTTGTGCATGTAAGAAAGGATTGTGTGATAAGTAAAATCTCCAACTCGTGTTTTTTGATACCAAAAAATATCAACACTCGTTGATAAAGTAAAAAAAACTCGGCAGAGCCTCGATTTTTTTTACTTTATCAACTTGTATTGATATTTTTTGATATCAAAAAACACTCGTAGGAGATTCTCTATTTAGTAAATAACAATTACTCCTGGAATTAATATCCCATGCTTTATGTCTACATGAAGTCATCCCTTTTAACCAGTTAAAATAAAGCTCCCCGCTGAAGCTTTTTATATAGAAGTCTTTATGAATAATTCAAATTTCATGCTGATCATTTGTTGGGGATTTTGGTTAAAATCTGAGACTAAAAAGTCCATTGTTTTTGTCCCATTCGGAACACTGGGTTTATTTTATTCAATTTACAATACGTGTATATCTCCGAAACTATAACAGACTGAGTTCTGTTTACTGTTTTTTTCATGTTTTAAACAGTTAGTAATTATTACTATTGCGAAAGTTACCAAGAGACGGGAAGTGGTGTAAATCTTTAACGTGCACGGAAATAGAAACAGGCTCTAATTATGTCAATTTCCAACCGATTTTGTAAAAAGTTATATTTTTGTACAGCTGGGGATATTGCGAATGCCATAACGATAAAATTGAGACCGGAAGTGTGTAAATCTTTAACGTGCACGAAAATTGAAAACATCCCTAAGTATGTCAATTCCCAACCGATTTTGTAAAAAGTTTTTGTACAGCTGGGGATATTGCGGATGCCATAACGACCGAATTGAAAAAGGAAGTGGTGTAAATCTTTAACGTGCACGAAAATTGAAAACCGGCCCTAAGTATGTCAATTCCCAACCGATTGTGGAAAAAGTTATATTTTTGTACAGCTGGGGATATTGCGAATGCCAAAACGACCAAATTGAGACCGGAAGTGTGTAAATCTTTAACGTGCACGAAAATTTAAAACAGCCCTAAATCTGTCAATTCGCAACCGATTTTGTAAAAAGTTATATTTTTGTACAACTGGGGATATTGCGAATGCCATAACGATAAAATTGAGACAGGAAGTGATGTGAATCTTTAACGTACACGAAAATTGAAAACATCCCTAAGTATGTCAATTCCCAACCGATTTTCAAAAAAGTTATATTTTTGTACAGCTTGGGATATTACGGATGCGAAACTGTCAACTCGTCAATGTTGTGGTCAAGGTGAAAGCCGTTCAGTCTTGCACGCAAGTCTAGTTAAGTTTGAAATTGCAAATACAAAGAGATTTTATCGCCTCTTCCATGTGTGATAGGTATTAGTACTATACACATTACTTTTAAAAGACCACTTTTTAAAATAACCACCACGATGATTAGGACACTAGATACCGGTATCGCCTTTTTTGACCAATTTTAATACTATTTTTTACTGCTGAGGCACCGTTCCAGTGGCCCAAATCCCTTGAATTTCTAGCGGTTAGCTGCGCCGCGAAGATATTTATCCCATATTAAATTGCTCAGATATAATGAATTAAAAAAAATAAACCGATAAAATACGACTATTTTTAAGCAAAACAACTTTGATGGGTGGGGTGGGTTTTGAATTTATTTTCAACGTTCTTTGAATCTCACACTCTTCTAATTTTAATATGTGATAGCTAAAATTCCAAGGTACAATCTGTGCAAATTTGTAGGTAATTAGACCTTCGGTACGTTGCCCGGGTGGGGCAAATGTATATTTACCCTGTCACGAAAATTTGTCCATTCTTCAACGCGTTTTATATTGTATGATGGCCGCCATCTTAGATCCATCTCCAAAATATACCCCAAATTCCTAAATCGACCATAATTTCTTTTTACTTCGCGCATGCACGACGATGTAACCAATGTTTTCAGTTAATTTTTTTGCCCGGTTGCAATGTTTATAACTCTATTTAAACCAGTAACTCTGCGAGTTTTTGACCAATTTTAATACTTTTTTCTTGTTACTTTCTTTAAGATACTTGACATGTTTGATGACACGTGACAATGAATATGAAAGCTTTCATATCTGCATGGGAGAGTAGCAGATCTAGTTAATTTTTAAATTGCAAATGCAAAGACATTTTACCGCCTCTTCTGTATGTGATAGGTATTAGTACTATACTCATATTCCTTAAAAGACAATTTCTTTCAAATGACCACGATGGTTCGACAATAGAAACCGAATCGCCCATTTTGACTTTATGTTGACTACTGAGGCATCGTTACGGTTTTCCAAATCTCTG
Source organism: Patella pellucida (assembly GCA_917208275.1). Taxonomy (NCBI): domain Eukaryota; kingdom Metazoa; phylum Mollusca; class Gastropoda; family Patellidae; genus Patella; species Patella pellucida. Next base: position 31,472,877 of record OU795041.1, on the reverse strand, counting down.
GAATTTCTAGCGGTTGGCTGCGCCGCGATGATATTTATCACACATTAAAAGGAGAAAATATTCCGATAGGGAGTGGATATTCGCCATCCATTTTATATAATAACACTAAAATCCTTGCAGATTGTTTGTGCTTTTATTCAAAATACAGACCCAGAATCCATTTTTAATTGCCATTTGCTATTTGAAGCTTCATAGTGCATATAAACACCTTCGTTTACAGCGAAGCGTAGACAGCGAAACCAACATCGTGTGTAGATGGAAGTAGCACACATGTGAAAAGAACCGTATTCTGTAAAATTCTATATCATTACTATGGCAATCCAGAAACATTGAAAGTAGATAAAATACAAACTGAATCTAATTTCATTCATGCGAAAGCAACAGGGGCTTATTGGAATTGTTCTAACTGATCTGCCCGCCCGCCTACCACCAAGAGTAGGCTACCCATATTATTTAATTGTCAACCGCGCATGTGCTATCAGGCATATCCTTCGTATATACATTTAAAGTCAGTTTAATACACAGTGACATTTTTTCAGGAATGATGATTTTTTTTAAACGACCGGCTTCGCACGCCTCGTCTCTGTGTACTCTAAACGATATAATTTGTAGGAATGATCATTATTTGTTTTGGCTATTTCCGCTTGTCAGTCGTGCAGGACGGAGGGCCTGACAAGGACAGCTGTGTAGTCGCTCGGATAGGACGAAAAAGCAAGGACCTGTGCTGTATACATTGGCGTATCCGGGCAAAATGTCCCTCATCCGAAACTGGAGATAGAGAGAGAGGGGGAGAGAAAGAGGGGTGGAAGGTTCATTTCGGGAATACAAATAGGATTCCATTTTTTTTTTATTTTAACAATTTCCTTGCGCGTAGGGGCCTTTAGACTTTTGCAGTGGTAGGACAGGGGGGCCGGGCAGGGCCAGCTGTGTAGTCGCTCGGATAGGACGAAAAAGCAAGAGCCCGTGCTGTATACATTGGCGTATCCGGGCAAAATGTCCCTCATTCGACACTGGAGAGAGAGAGAGAGAGAGGGGGGGGGGAGAAAGAGGGGGTGGGGGATCATTTCGGGAATACAAATAGGATTCCATTTTTTTTTAACGATTCCCTTTCGCTTAGGGGCCTTAAGACTTTAGCAGTGGTAGGATGCGGGGAAAACCCATGGGGTTGGACAGGCGACCCTACTCCTTGTCACCTACAACAGGGGAATCGAAACTAAGCCGAAAGTAAAATTAGAATGCAGTAAACTGTTTAAATTTGACTTGTAACAAATAGCAACTTATAGTCTACTTTGTCTTGGCATTTTTCTTAATCGGAAAATTCTTCAGGAGTCGCTTGTACATAGGGGTCTTTAGTCGTGGGAGGAAAGCAGAGGCCATCGAGAAAACCCACGAGGTTAGGCATGCGAGTAAGTTGGGCGGAGAATGCAAATAGAATTTACCATTGATGTTTCAAGTTTGCGTTTTTCTTAATCTTTTTTTCCGGTTTCCTCCCACTGTTAACGACCCCTACGCGCAAGCTAATTATTAAAATAAAATTAAAAACCATGTTAGTCCCGTAATGACCTAGTTTGTGTCGAGTGGACGTTAAACCACATTTTCTTCCTTTCTTTGCCAGGCCACCGTAAGGGGCAACCACGCCGGAAACTCCAGACTTACCGACTGAGCCATCTGCTCCACTTTAGCCGTGCCCTAAATATGGCTGGTGGGGGGGGGGATTAACGCGTGCGCAAGTCCCATGGCTTTGATTCCGCGGAGTAAGGCCGTCTGTCCAGTCTCTAGGGTTTTCTCTGGGTCCTCCGCCACCCCCACCCCATTGCTAAAGAGCTCTGTACGCAGGCCCGGGACTGTACAGCGCAGTGGACGCTTACGGCTGGCCCTCGGATCCATTCACTTGATTTGATAATTGTTTAGTGTTTGCAATGTCTATTTTCTGTCTTGTCCGCAGGTTTATCTTGTAAGGTTTTTTTTTTTGTTTGTTTGTTTTGCGTGTAGTGCAGTCCTCCTTTCATTTGTAACCACTGTTTATTTCCAATCCATTTGAATAAAACTATTTTGTCTTATTTAAACCTTTCAAAGGCAGGTCATAACGTATGGTACTTTTTCGGGTAGTCACCGCTAGGCTATAAATAGACCTCCAATGGCACTGTGCCAAACGACGTTTGGTTTAGTAGTTATTTTCGCATTTTTACTACAACGAAAATGATGTATGTCCATTTTGCACAATGAAGTTAAACTAGTTTAAGTGGTAGCATTACCCCTCGACCAGGCATCGTGATAGGACAGAAAATATCGATTAAAAAAAACGAATGGCAAAAAACGTAAACGAATGGCGAATAACTCTTTGCCATGCGCATGGCGAATATCCTCTGCCATTCAGATATCAAAATACGATAAAATACGGCAATTTTTTAAGCAAAAAAACTTTGATGGGTGGGGTTGGGTTTGTAATTTATATTCATTATTCTCGGAATCTCACTCATTTCTATTTTTTATATGCAATAGCTAGAGTTTCAAGGTACAATGTGTGCAAATTTGAAGACAATAGGACCACTGGAACGTTGCCTGGGCAGTGCAAATCTATCCCGATCGCTAAAATCTGCATTCGGCAAACCTCGAAGAATGATACGTTTTATGACCTTGACACGTACATGATATACATAGTATTAAAACCCCTATGAAATATTTTAATTATTTACTGCTATAATATGAAATATAAATTATTCCCCAGTTAAATAAAATCGGTCACCGAGTGCTGTACAACTTCAAGGACCCTGGCCTCAAGTGTCTGCCACTAACTCTACACTTTCTATTGCCAGTCTAATTCAAGTTTAAAAATAAACTGTCGAGATTTAGTGTATGATATATGATACAATGGGACATAGCCTGGAGGTCGGGTGTTCGATCCCTGCATTGGCCGAGAAAGTCCATCTCCATTTTCCGGTGTGATTTCCCCTTGACAGTGATGCAGAAGGAGGGCCTCGTTGGGATGGGACGAAAAACCGAGGCCCCTTGTACACATTGTACACACATAAAAGATCCCTTGGCAGTTGGAATTAGATATAAGAGTAGGCCGTAGAACCGCTGCCCGGGCAAAATTTCCCTTATAACACACTGTAAGGCGTATGCCCGTCTTTCATTAGCCCAGGTTATCCATTATTATGTGTTAAAAGAGTGCCAGAAAAGTATTGAAATTCAGCCAATTGAGTATTTAGTATATCAATTATACGTGTGTGTTACAAAGCTCTGATTTGTGTTATTTGTGTACACACCGCTCCGCCCCCCCCCCCCCTCTCTTCGCGTCAATACCATTGACCATGTAGATATTAATTCTGCTGCCAACGCACCCACGCGAACATGACCAAATTATGAAACATTGTCTAGTCGTTTGTATGTTACGACAAAACAAGGCCAGCGTGGCTCATTTGTACAGAACTGAGGGCCTTTTAAGGAAGAATGTCCAGTCGTTCGGATGGCACGAAAAAACAGATGCCACTGTGGTTCCCCGTTGTCAGTGGTAAAGGACCAAAGGCCCGGCAAGGATCGGTGTCTAATCGTTTGGCTGCGACGAAAAACTCGGACCCCTGGTCCGTGGTGCAAGGATTAGTGTCTAGTCGTTCAGATGGTTACGAAAACCCGAGATCAATGTGGTTCCCCGTTGTCATTGGTGAACTATGGAAGGCCTAGCAAGGATATGTGTATAGTCATTTGGATTGGAAGGGGGTGGGTTTTGAATTTATTTTCAACGTTCTTTGAATCTCAAACTCTTCTGTTTTTAATATGTGATAGCTAGAGTCCCAAAGTACAATCTGTGCACCTTTGAAGGTAATCGGACCAAATAGTTTTGACTTTGCGCATGCGCTACGCTGGAACCAAAGGTACCATGAGTACAAAATTCCGGCGAGGAACTTTTAACGTTAGTACCTAGGTGATATATGCATTTGTTCAAGTCGTTTGTTCGTGGCACCTATCGTGCGTCGTGACTGCGCATGCGCTACGCTAGAACCAAAAGTATCATGAGCACCAAATTCCGGCAACAACTTTTCACGTTGGTACCTAGATACCCTGAAGTTTTCAAGGTAATGCCTGCATTTGTTCAAGTCGTTTGTCTGTGGCACCTGCCGTTCGTTTTTTAATTAGTCAATTTAAGGCTTCCATAAAGGAAAAGGGGGAATTTCGGGCAGTGTGAAGTTAGCTTGATTTTCGTTTTTCGTTATTCGACATTGGTGAATATCGAAAAACGAGCTACTCGTTTTTCGATATTGGCGAATAACGAAAAACAACTAGCTCGTTTTTCGATATTGGCGAATGTTATTCAAATTTGAATATCAAAAAAGCAGATTTGATGGATGTATATCTACATAATGTCTCCAAAACACATTTGATTAAATCAGTTATCTAACATGAACTGAAGATATCATAAATGAGGATGCCTGAGCAGTGGATTCAGAAAAAAACTGTTCTTTCTCGTTGTTTTTGATATTGGCGAATCTCGAAAAACAAGCTACTCGTTTTTCGTTATTCAAACTTGAATATCAAAAAAGCAGATTTGATGGATGTATATCTGCAGAATGTCTCCAAAACACATTTTATGCAATCAGTTTTGTAAAACGAACTAAATCTCGTTGTTTTTTGATATTGGCGAATCTCGAAAAACGAGCTACTCGTTTTTCGTTATTCAAACTTGAATAATAAAAAAAAGGAGATTTGATTAAATCAGTTTTGTAAAATGAACTAAAGATATCATAAATGATGATGCTTGAGCAGTGGGTTCAAATAAAAACTGCTATTTCTCGTTGTTTTTTGATATTGGCGAATGTCGAAAAACGACCTACTCGTTTTTCGTTATTCAAACTTGATTATCAAAAAAGCAGTTTTGATGGATGTATATCTACATATTGTCTACTCGTTTTTCGTTATTCAAACTTGAATATCAAAAAAGCAGATTTGATGGATTTATATCTGCAGAATGTCCCCAAAAAACATTTTATTAAATCAGTTTTGTAAAACAAAATAAAGATATCATAAATGATGATGCCTGAGCAGTGGATTCAAATAAAAACTGCTATTTCTCCTTGTTTTTGATATTGGCGAATCTCGATAAACAAGCTACTCGTTTTTCGTTATTCAAACTTGAATATCAAAAAAGCAGATTTGATGGATGTATATCTGCAGAATGTCTCCAAAACACATTTTATACAATCAGTTTTGTAAAACGAACTAAATATGTCATTAATCAGGATGCCTGAGCAGTGGATTAACATAAAAACTGTTCAATCTCGTTGTTTTTTGATATTGGCGAATCTCGAAAAACGAGCTACTCGTTTTTCGTTATTCAAACTTGAATATCAAAAAAGGAGATTTGATTAAATCAGTTTTGTAAAACGAACTAAAGATATCATAAATGATGATGCCTGAGCAGTGGGTTCAAATAAAAACTGCTATTTCTCGTTGTTTTTTGATATTGGCGAATGTCGAAAAACGAGCTACTCGTTTTTCGTTATTCAAACTTGATTATCAAAAAAGCAGATTTGATGGATGTTTATCTACATATTGTCTCCAAAACACATTTGAATTAATCAGTTATCTAAAATTAACTAAATATATCAGAAATGATGAAGCCTGGGCAGTGGATTCACATAAAAACTGTTCTTTCTCGTTGTTTTTTGATATTGGCGAATCTCGAAAAACGAGCTACTCGTTTTTCGTTATTCAAACTTGAATAAAAAAAAAGGAGATTTGATTAAATCAGTTTTGTAAAATGAACTAAAGATATCATAAATGATGATGCTTGAGCAGTGGGTTCAAATAAAAACTGCTATTTCTCGTTGTTTTTTTATATTGGCGAATGTCGAAAAACGAGCTACTCGTTTTTCGTTATTCAAACTTGATTATCAAAAAAGCAGTTTTGATGGATGTATATCTACATATTGTCTACTCGTTTTTCGTTATTCAAACTTGAATATCAAAAAAGCAGATTTGATGGATTTATATCTGCAGAATGTCCCCAAAACACATTTTATTAAATCAGTTTTGTAAAACAAAATAAAGATATCATAAATGATGATGCCTGAGCAGTGGATTCAAATAAAAACTGCTATTTCTCCTTGTTTTTGATATTGGCGAATCTCAATAAACAAGCTACTCGTTTTTCGTTATTCAAACTTGAATATCAAAAAAGCAGATTTGATGGATGTATATCTGCAGAATGTCTCCAAAACACATTTTATACAATCAGTTTTGTAAAACGAACTAAATATGTCATTAATCAGGATGCCTGAGCAGTGGATTAACATAAAAACTGTTCAATCTCGTTGTTTTTAGATATTGGCGAATCTCGAAAAACGAGCTACTCGTTTTTCGTTATTCAAACTTGAATATCAAAAAAGGAGATTTGATTAAATCAGTTTTGTAAAATGAACTAAAGATATCATAAATGATGATGCCTGAGCAGTGGGTTCAAATAAAAACTGCTATTTCTCGTTGTTTTTTGATATTGGCGAATGTCGAAAAACGAGCTACTCGTTTTTCGTTATTAAAACTTGATTATCAAAAAAGCAGATTTGATGGATGTTTATCTACATATTGTCTCCAAAACACATTTGAATTAATCAGTTATCTAAAATTAACTAAATATATCAGAAATGAGGAAGCCTGGGCAGTGGATTCACATAAAAACTGTTCTTTCTCGTTGTTTTTTGATATTGGCGAATCTCGAAAAACGAGCTACTCGTTTTTCGTTATTCAAACTTGAATATCAAAAAAGCAGATTTTATGGATTTATATCTGCAGAATGTCCCCAAAACACATTAAATTAAATCAGTTTTGTAAAACAAACTAAAGATATCATAAATGATGATGCCTGAGCAGTAGGTTCAAATAAAAACTGCTATTTCTCGCTGTTTTTTGATATTGGCGAATGTCGAAAAACAAGCTACTCGTTTTTCGTTATTCAAACTTGAATATCAAAAAAGCAGATTTGATGGATGTATATCTACATATTGTCTCCCTAAACACATTCAAATAATTCAGTTATCTAAAATTAACTAAATATATCAGAAATGAGGATGCCTGAGCAGTGGATTGGCATAACAACTGTTTCTTCTTGTTGTTTTTTGATATTGGCGAATCTCGAAAAACGAGCTACTCATTTTTCGGTATTCAAACTTGAATATCAAAAAAGCAGATTTGATGGATTTATATCTTCAGAATGTCCCCAAAACACATTTTATCAAATCAGTTTTGTTAAACAAACTAAAGATATCATAAATGATGATGCCTGAGCAGTGGATTCAAATAAAAATTGCTATTTCTCCTTGTTTTTGATATTGGCGAATCTCGAAAAACGAGCTACTCGTTTTTCGTTATTCAAACTTGAATATCAAAAAAGCAGATTTTATGGATTTATATCTGCAGAATGTCCCCAAAACACATTAAATTAAATCAGTTTTGTAAAACAAACTAAAGATATCATAAATGATGATGCCTGAACAGTGGGTTCAACTAAAAACTGCTATTTCTGGCTGTTTTTTGATATTGGCGAATGTCGAAAAACAAGCTACTCGTTTTTCGTTATTCAAACTTGAATATCAAAAAAGCAGATTTGATGGATGTATATCTACATATTGTCTCCAAAACACATTTAAATAACGCAGTTATCTAAAAATTAACTAAATATATCAGAAATGAGGATGCCTGAGCAGTGGATTCACATAACAACTGTTTCTTCTCGTTGTTTTTTGATATTGGCGAATCTCGAAAAACGAGCTACTCGTTTTTCGTTATTCAAACTTGAATATCAAAAAAGCAGATTTGATGGATTTATATCTGCAGAATGTCCCCAAAACACAATTTATTAAATCAGTTTTGTAAAACAAACTAAAGATATTATAAATGATGATGCCTGAGCAGTGGATTCAAATAAAAACTGCTATTTCTCCTTGTTTTTGATATTGGCGAATCTCGAAAAACAAGTTACTCGTTTTTCGTTATTCAAACTTAAATATCAAAAAAGCAGATTTGATGGATGTATTTCTGCAGAATGTCTCCAAAACACATTTTATGCAATCAGTTTTGTAAAACGAACTAAATATGTCATTAATCAGGATGCCTGAGCAGTGGATTAACATAAAAACTGTTCAATCTCGTTGTTTTTTGATATTGGCGAATCTCGAAAAACGAGCTACTCGTTTTTCGTTATTCAAACTTGATTATCAAAAAAGTAGATTTGATGGATGTATATCTACATATTGTCTCCAAAACACATTTGAATCAATCAGTTATCTAAAATTAACTAAATATATCAGAAATGAGGATGCCTGAGCAGTGGATTCACATAAAAACTGTTCTTTCTCGTTTCTTTTGGATATTGGCGAATCTCGAAAAACGAGCTACTCGTTTATCGTTATTCAAACTTGAATATCAAAAAAGCAGATTTTTATCAAAAAACGAGAAGAAACAGTTGTTATGTGAATCCACTGCTCAGGCATCCTCATTTCTGATATATTTAGTTAATTTTAGATAACTGATTAATTCAAATGTGTTTTGGAGACAATATGTAGATATACATCCATCAAATCTACTTTTTTGATAATCAAGTTTGAATAACGAAAAACGAGTAGCTCGTTTTTCGACATTCGCCAATATTAAAAAACAACGAGAAATAGCAGTTTTTATTTGAACCCACAGCTCAGGCATCATCATGTATGATATCTTTAGTTCATTTTACAAAACTGATTTAATCAAATCTCCTTTTTTGATATTCAAGTTTGAATAACGAAAAACGAGTAGCTCGTTTTTCGAGATTCGCCAATATCAAAAAACAACGAGATTGAACAGTTTTTACGTTAATCCACTGCTCAGGCATCCCGATTAATGACATATTTAGTTCGTTTTACAAAACTGATTGCATAAAATGTGTTTTAGAGACATTCTGCAGATAAACATCAATCAAATCTGCTTTTTTGATATTCAAGTTTGAATAACGAAAAACGAGTAGCTTGTTTTTCGAGATTCGCCAATATCAAAAACAAGGAGAAATAGCAATTTTTATTTGAATCCACTGCTCAGGCATCATCATTTATGATATCTTTAGTTTGTTTTACAAAACTGATTTAATAAAATGTGTTTTGGAGACATTCTGCAGATATAAATCCATTAAATCTGCTTTTTTGATATTCAAGTTTGAATAACGAAAAACGAGTAGCTCGGTTTTCGAAATTCGCCAATATCAAAAAACAACAAGAAGAAACAGTTGTTATGTGAATCCACTGCTCAGGCATCCTCATTTCTGATATATTTAGTTAATTTTAGATAACTGAGTTATTTGAATGTGTTTAGGGAGACAATATGTAGATATACATCCATCAAATCTGCCTTTTTGATATTCAAGTTTGAATAACGAAAAACGAGTAGCTTGTTTTTCGAGATTCGCCAATATCAAAAACAAGGAGAAATAGCAGTTTTTATTTGAATCCACTGCTCAGGCATCATCATTTATGATATCTTTAGTTTGTTTTACAAAACTGATTTAATAAATTGTGTTTTGGGGACATTCTGCAGATATAAATCCATCAAATCTGCTTTTTTGATATTCAAGTTTGAATAACGAAAAACGAGTAGCTCGTTTTTCGAGATTCGCCAATATCAAAAAACAACGAGAAGAAACAGTTGTCATGTGAATCCACTGCTCAGGCATCCTCATTTCTGATATATTTAGTTTATTTTAGATAACTGCGTTATTTAAATGTGTTTTGGAGACATTCTGCAGATATAAATCCATAAAATCTGCTTTTTTGATATTCAAGTTTGAGATTCGCCAATATCAAAAAACAACGAGATTGAACAGTTTTTATGTTAATCCACTGCTCAGGCATCCTGATTAATGACATATTTAGTTCGTTTTACAAAACTGATTGCATAAAATGTGTTTTGGAGACATTCTGCAGAAAACATCCATCAAATCTGCTTTTTTGATATTTAAGTTTGAATAACGAAAAACGAGTAGCTTGTTTTTCGAGATTCGCCAATATCAAAAACAAGGAGAAATAGCAGTTTTTATTTGAATCCACTGCTCAGGCATCATCATTTATAATATCTTTAGTTTGTTTTACAAAACTGATTTAATTTAATGTGTTTTGGGGACATTCTGCAGATATAAATCCATAAAATCTGCTTTTTTGATATTCAAGTTTGAATAACGAAAAACGAGTAGCTCGTTTTTCGAGATTCGCCAATATCAAAAACAAGGAGAAATAGCAATTTATATTTGAATCCACTGCTCAGGCATCATCATTTATGATATCTTTAGTTTGTTTAACAAAACTGATTTGATAAAATGTGTTTTGGGGACATTCTGAAGATATAAATCCATCAAATCTGCTTTTTTGATATTCAAGTTTGAATAACGAAAAACGAGTAGCTCGTTTTTCGAGATTCGCCAATATCAAAAAACAACAAGAAGAAACAGTTGTTATGTGAATCCACTGCTCAGGCATCCTCATTTCTGATATATTTAGTTAATTTTAGATAACTGAATTATTTGAATGTGTTTAGGTAGACAATATGTAGATATACATCCATCAAATCTGCTTTTTTGATATTCAAGTTTTAGATAACTGAATTATTTGAATGTGTTTAGGTAGACAATATGTAGATATACATCCATCAAATCTGCTTTTTTGATATTCAAGTTTGAATAACGAAAAACGAGTAGCTTGTTTTTCGACCTTCGCCAATATCAAAAAACAGCGAGCAATAGCAGTTTTTATTTGAACCTACTGCTCAGGCATCATCATTTATGATATCTTTAGTTTGTTTTACAAAACTGATTTAATTTAATGTGTTTTGGGGACATTCTGCAGATATAAATCCATCAAATCTGCTTTTTTGATATTCAAGTTTGAATAACGAAAAACGAGTAGCTCGTTTTTCGACATTCGCCAATATCGAAAAACGAGCTAGTTGTTTTTCGTTATTCGCCAATATCGAAAAACGAGTAGCTCGTTTTTCGATATTCACCAATGTCGAATAACGAAAAACGAAAATCGAGCTAACTTCACACTGCCGGAATTTCGCCTTGTTCGTTTCCTGCATATCTTATATCTCAGAATCTAACAGTAGGATCCTTCTGAAATTTTGACCTACCCCCCCCCCCCCCTCCCCAAGAACCTGCCGTTCTTTTTTTTATTTTCGTAGTCAATTTAAGGCTTACATAAGGGGAAAAAGTGGAATTTTGCCTTGTTCTTTTATGGCAAATCCAAGGACAGTCCTTGGGCAAATCTTATATCTCAGAATCTAACCGTAGAATCTTTCTGAAATTTGGACCCCCCCCCCCTCCACAAGAATGGGTGGTGGCTTTAGATTAAATATATTTTCAAAACGTTTTACGAATCCGAAATCACCGAAATTGACTAATAAACGCATTTGCCCGATTTAGCTGTAACTTTGTGACTAATTGAACTATTTCACTAAATTTTTTTTATCTTTGTGTACCTTGACTCCTTATCTGCAAATCTGCACATTCGGATTTTCGAATTTCGAAAATTCGTCGCTGTTATTTTGAACCGGAAGTATAAATCAAAAAAACTACTTCTTTAATAGTAGCACGATTTCTATGAAATTCAGTATGTAAGTAGAACTCGCTCGTGTGATATCAAAAATGTCATTAAAAATTTCTAAATTATCTACTCTTGGTGATATTAGGGATCAAAGTTTTCCCCAAAATCGACGAAATATAGGTCAGATTGACTCGAAAAAAATATTTTGTACTAGCTACGACACTACTGGTTCGTACACAAAAAATGGAGTTTGTAGCACAAACCGGAAGTTCCGACATCTTTAAATGTGAAAAAACCCTAAGGCTTTTTTGATATTTTATTTATAGACAAGGGAATTATATTTTCCGAATCCCTGGCATTTCAAAAATTCGAATTTCTCCTTTGAAGTTTTCCGTGCCGACAAGGTTGTATTCGAGTTTAGCGGGTTTGACTTCGTGCATGCGCTTCGCTAGAACCAATGGTACCATGAGTACCAAACTCCGGTGAGACACTTTTCACGTTAGTACCTAGGTACCCTGAAATTTTTAAGGTGATACCTGTATTTGCTCAAGTCGTTTGCTCGTGGCACCTACCGTGCGTCGTGACTTTGCGCATGCGCTACGCTGGAACCAAAGGTACCACGAGTACCAAATTTCGGCGAGACTCTATTCACGTTACTACCTAGGTACACTGAAATTTTCAAGGTGATACCCGCATTCGTTCAAGTTGTTTGTTCTTGGCACGGCGTTTTGTCGGGGGGAATGGGGGGGGGTGGGGGTCTAAGTCGATTTACGGCTTTTATAAGCAGATCTAGTTGTTCTCGGAATCTCTCTCATTTCTTTTTTTTTTAAATGTGATAGCTAGAATATCAAGGTACAATCTGTGAAAATGTAAAGGCAATCGGCCCACTGGAACGTTGCCTTGACGATACTATGAGCGGACGTTTAATGACCTTTACACATACATGATAATTATACATTATTCTCATAATCCCTATGAAATATTTTAACTATTTACTGCTATAATATAAACTATCACTTATTCCCCCGTTAAATAAAAATCGGTCACCGGGTGCAGCTATACAACTTCAAAGAAATTGGCCTTAAGTAGGCCTACCTGCAATCCAACTCTAAACTTTCTATTGCCAGAAAATATTTTGTTTTTACTAGTGTAATTTAAGTTTAAAAACAAAAAAAATATTTTGTCTGAAAATCAATGTCGTATTTAGTGTATTATATATGATATAATGGGCCTAAGGCATATTTTATTGATATATAGAAATTAATATAGTGTTCTTATTATCGTGTGTTAAAAGAATACCAAAACAAGGCCAGCATGGCTCATTTGTGCAGAACGGAAGGCCTTTTAAGGAAGAATGTCTAGTCGTTCGGATAGTACGAAACACCGAGTTCACTGTAGTTTGCCGATGTCAGTGGTGAAGGACGAAAGGCCCGGCAAGGATCCGTGTCTAATCGTTTGGATGCGACGAAAAACTCGGACAACCTTGTCCGTGGTGCAAGGATTAGTGTCTAGTCGTTCGGAAGGTTACGAAAACCCGAAGTCAATATGGTTTCCTGTTGTCAGTGGTGAAGTATGGCAGGCATAGCAAGGATCTGTGTCTAGTCGTTTGGATGGGTTGGGTGGGTTTTGAATTTATTTTCAACGTTCTTTGAATCGCAAACTCTTCTATTTTTAATTATTTACTGCTATAATATGAATTATCACTTATTCCCCCGTTAAATAAAAGGAGGTCACCAAATGACCCTGGCCCCAAGTGCCTGTGACAAATTCTACACTTTCTATTGCCAGAAAATAATTTTTTTACTAGTCTAATTCAAGTTTAAAAAGAAACAATATTTTTTTTAAAAGCAATGTCGAAATTTAGTGTATTACAATGGGCCTGAGGCATATTTTATTGATACATAGAAATTAATACAGTGTTCTTATTATGTGTTAAAAGAGTGCCAGAAATGTCTTGAAATTCAGCCATTTGTATTTAGTATATCAATTATATGTGTGTAATACAAAGCTCTGATTTGTATGATATGTGTACACCCCGCCCCCCCCCCCTCTTCTCGCGTCAATACCATTGACCATGTATATTAATTCTACTGCCAACCTTACCAACGCGAACATGACCAAATTATGAAACATTGTCTAGTCGTTTGTATGTTACGACAAAACAAGGCCAGTGTGTCTCATTTGTACAGAACGGAAAGCCTTTTAAGACAGAATGTCCAGTCTTTCGGATAATACGAAAACATAGGTCACTGTGGTTACCCGTTGTCAGTGGTAAAGGACGGAAGGCCCGGCAAGGATGCGTGTCTAATCGTTTGGATGCGACGAAAACTCTGACAACCTAGTCCGTGGTGCGAGGATTAGTGTCTAGTCGTTCGGAAGGTTACCAAAACCCGAAGTCAATGTGGTTTCCCGTTGTCAGTGGCGAAGTATGGCAGGCCTAGCAAGGATCTGTGTCTAGTCATTTGGATGGGTGGGGTGGGTTTTGTATTTATTTTCAACGTTCTTTGAATCGCAAACTCTTCTATTTTTAATTATTTACTGCTATAATATGAAATATCACTTATTTCCCCGTTAAATAAAAGGAGGTCACCAAATGACCCTGGCCCCAAGTGCCTGCGAAAAATTCTACACTTTCTATTGCCAGAAATAATTTTTTACTAGTCTAATTCAAGTTTAAAAAGAAACAATATTTTTTTGAAAAGCAATGTCGAAATTTAGTGTATTATATATGATACAATGGGCCTGAGGCATATTTTATTGATATATAGAAATTAATAGAGTGTTCTTATTATGTGTTAAAAGAGTGCCAGAAATGTCTTGAAATTCAGCCATTTGTATTTAGTATATCAATTATTTGTATTTAGTATATCAATTATATGTGTGTAATACAAAGCTCTGATTTGTATATGTGACACCCCCCCCCTCTCCTCGCGTCAATACCATTGACCATGTATATTAATTCTACTGCTTAACCCACCAACGCGAACATGACCAAATTATTAAACATTGTCTAGTCGTTTGTATGTTACGACAAAACAAGGCCAGTGTGTCTCATTTTACAGAACGGAAAGCCTTTTAAGGAAGAATGTCCAGTCGTTCGGATAATACGAAAACATAGGTCCGGCAAGGATCCGTGTCTAATCGTTTGGATGCGACGAAAAACTCGGACCCCCTAGTCCGTGGTGCAAGAATTAGTGTCTAGTCGTTGGGATGGTTACGAAAACCCGAGGTCAATGTGGTTCCCCGTGGTGAAGTATGGAAGGCCTAGAAATGATCTGTGTATAGTCGTTTGGATGGGTGAGGGTGGGTTTTGAATTTATTTTTAACGTTTTTCGAATCTCAATCTCTTCTTTTTTTATACAATCTTTGCAAATTTGATGTTAATAGGACAACCGGAACCTTATCCTGGGCAGTGCAAATGAACCCCGTCAAGAAAATTTGTTCATTCATCACGCGTTTTATATTGTATTATGGCCGCCATCTTTGATCCACAGTCATTTACCAAACAACTCAGAAATATACCCAAAATCACCAAATCGACAAAACAAGTTTTACTTCGCGCATGCGTCGAGGGGAAAAAGGGGAATTTTACCGCGACACCGGCACCGATTGTCCAAAAAACATGAAAATTTGACACAATACGCCCATTACCACCCTGGACTTTGTGCTGTTCTCCCATTTTTATCCGATTAAAAAAAGGACTTTTGGCAAAAAACAGATTTTCGGAATTAATATTGGTTTTAATTAATTTTGAAATTGCAAATGCAAAGAGATTTTATCACCGCTTCCATATTCATGGGTATTAGTACTATACACATTATCCTTAAAAGACATTTTTCTAAAATAACCGTAACGATGATTGCGACACTAGAAACCGAAATCGCCTATTTTGACCTTTTTTGACTACCGAGGCGTCGTTCCAGTGGTCCAAATCTCTGGAATTTCTAGCGGTTGACTGCGCCGCGATGATATTTATCGTATATTAAAGGAGATATTGCTCGTACACAGAAAATTAAGTTTGTAGCACAAACCGGAAGTGCCGACATCTTGAAATATGAAAAAAACATAAGTCCTTTTTTGATTTTTTATTTACAGACAAGGGAATTATATTTTCCGAATCCCTGATTTAATACCTAAACAATGTTCCAGGCCGATTTTTGATTTAGGTCAACTGATGGACGCCATTTTGAATGAACAATAGTGAAAAATCCACATTCATTGGCATGAAAACATACACAATTGGTCGTGGCTTAGAGAATTGATCTTTTATTAACAAAAATAATACATTATAGGGTAGCCTGGCTCATGTTCGAATGTTTGGCATTTGAATTTTTTAAAAATTCTAATTACCCCTTTGATGTATTCTGTGCAGACAAGATTGCTTTCGAGTTAGCTGGTTTTGACTTCGCGCATGCGCTACGCTGGAACCAATGGTACCATGACTACCAAATTCCGGCGCCACACTTTTCACGTTAGTACCTGGGTACCCTAAAATTTTTAAGGTGATATTTGCATTTGCTCAAGTCGTCTGTTCGTGGCATGCGCTACGCTTAAACCAAAGGTACCATGAGCACCAACTTCCAGCGAGAAACATTTCACGCTGGTACCTAGATACCCTGAAATTTTCAAGGTGATACCTGTGTTCGTTCAAGTCGTTTGTTTTTGGCACGGCGTTCTGTCGGGTTTTTTTCTAAGTAAATTTACGGCTTATATAAGGGGGAAATAGGGGAATTTCGCCGCGGCACCGGCACCGATTGTCCGAAAACCATGAAATTTGGACACAATACGCCCATTACCATCACGGACTCTGTGCTTTACCCCCATTTTGATCCCATTAAAAAAAAAGAGTTTTAGCAAAAAAACGATTTTCAGAATTTAATATTGGTTTTAATTAATTTTGAAATTGCAAATGCAAATAGATTGTATCGCCTCTTCTTATGTGATAGGTATTAGTACTATACACATTATCCTTAAAAGATAATTTTTTAAAAAAATCGGAACGATGTTTCGACACTAGAAACCGAAATCGCCTTTTTTGACTTTTTCTGACTGGCGAGGCATCGTTCCAGTGGTCCAAATCTCTGGAATTTCTAGCGGTTGGCTCCGCCGCGGTGATATTTATCACATATTAAAAGGAGAAAATATTCAGATATCAAGAACAAAAAAAATCGATAAAATATGGCAATTTTTTAAGCAAAAAAACTTTGATGGATGGGGGTGGGTTTGGAATTTATTTTCAATGTTCTCGGAATCTCACTCATTTCTATTTTTATTATGTGATAGCTAGAATATCAAGGTACAATCTGTGTAAATTTGAAGGCAATCGGCCCACTGGAACGTTGCCGTGACGATACTATGAACGGACGTTTATGACCTTGACACTATATATACATTATTCTCATAATCCCTATGAAATATTTTATTTTTTTACTGATATAATATGAAATATCATTTATTTCCCCGTTAAATAAAAATCGGTCACCGGGTGCAGCTATACAACTTCAAAGAAATTGGCCTCAAGTTGGCCTACCTGCGATCCAACTCTAAACTTTCTATTGCCAGAAAATATTTTGTTTTTACTAGTGCAATTCAAGTTTAAAAATAAAAAATATATTTTTTCTGAAAATCAATGTCGAAATTTTAGTGTATTATATATGATACAATTGACCTGAGGCATATTTTATTGATATATAGAAATTAATACAGTGTTCTTATCGTGTGTTAAAAGAGTACCAAAACAAGGCCAGTGTGGCTCATTTGTGCAGAACCGAAGGCCTTTTAAGGAAGAATGTCTAGTCGTTCGGAAGGTTACGAAAACCCGAGGTCAATGTGGTTCCCCGTTGTCAGTGGTGAAGTATGGAAGGCCTAGCAAGGATCTGTGTCTAGTCGTTTGGATGGGTGGGTGGGTTTTGAATTTATTTTCAACGTTCTTTGAAACGGAAGGCCTTTTAATGAAGAATGTCTAGTAGTTCGGATAGTACGAAAAACCGAGGTCACTGTGGTTCCCCGTTGTAAGTGGTACAGGACGGAAGGGCCGGCAAGGATCCGTGTTTAATCGTTTGGCTGCGACGAAAAATTCGGACCCAGTTGTTCGCATGGCACGAAAAACAGAGGTCACTGTGTTTCCCCGTTGTCAGTGGTAAAGGACGGAAGGCCCGGCAAGGATCCGTGTCTAATCGTTTGGCTGCGATGAAAAACTCGGACCCCCTGGTCCGTGGTGCAAGGATTAGTGTCTAGTTCGGATGGTTACGAAAACCCGAGATCAATGTGGTTCCCCGTTATCAGTGGTGAAGTATGGAAGGCCTAGCAGGGATGTGTGTCTAGTCGTTTGGATTGGAATTAGGGGGTGAGTTTTGAATTTATTTTCAACGTTCTTTGAATCTCAAACTCTTCTGTTTTTAATATGTAATAGCTAGAGTCCAAAAGTACAATCTGTGCTCATTTGAAGGTAATCGGACAGAATGGTTTTGACTTCGCGCATGCGCTACGCTGTAACTAAAGGTACAATGAGTACCAAATTTTTACGTTAATACCTAGGTACCCTGAAATTTTCAAGGTGATATCTACATTTGTTCAAGTCGTTTGTTCGTGGCACCTATCGTGTGTCGTGACTGCGCATGCGCTACGCTAGAACCAAAAGTACAATACGTCCATTGCAACCCCGGACCCTGTACCGCACTCCTATTTTGATTCAATTAAAAAAAAAAGAGTTTTAGCAAAAAATATCGATTTTCGGAATTTAATATTGGTTTTTAGAATATTTGAAAAATCTCAATTACCCCTTTGATGTATTCTGTGCCGTCAAGGTTGTTTTCGAGTTAGCTGGTTTTGACTTCGCGCATGCGCTAGGTTGGAACCAATGGTACCATGAGTACCAAATTCCGGCTAGAAAATTTTCAAGCTGATACCTGCATTTGTTCAAGTCGTTTGTTCTTGGCACCTGCCGTTCGTCGTTTTTTTCTAAGTCAATTTACGGCTTCTATAAGGGGAAAAAAGGAAAATTTCGCCGCGAAACCGACACCGATTGTCGGAAAACTATGAAAATTGTCCACAATACGTCGATTACAACCTTGAACCCTGTACCTTACTCCAATTTTGATCCGATTAAACAAAAAGAGTTTTAGCAAAAAATATCGATTTTCGGAATTTAATATTGGTTTTTAATTATTTTTTTTGTTCTAAATACACGATGACATTATCCTTATCGTTTCAGCAGATTCTAATAACCCCTTTGCATATATATGAAAGATTTAATAATAATAATAATAATAATAATAATATCTTTATTAGGGTAAGAAATTAGGCCAGGCCTTTTTACAATTCTGCCCTTGAAACATAACAAAACAATATAAGAACAACAAGAACAACAATGAGATCAAATAAAGAGATACAAAATTAAATTACAATATTAAAATATAAAATTGCAGTAAGGTTAACTACCTTCTCTATTATGAATTAAAATTATGTACATAAGGTTTACTGAGGTTGGAATTTATGTGTATAAGGATATTCGCTTTAAAGTTTGATAATACAGGTGTGTTTTTAATTGAGGTAGGTAGATTATTCCAGAGACAAGGTCCAATGTATGTTAAGCTATTTTTATATATTGATTTATTAGGTTTAGGAATATTAAATCGAAGATTAATATTAGTATAAGGTGTATTTTTAAAAACGAGAATATTAGTTAAGTAGTTTGGGCATTTTTTATGAACTAATTTGAACAGAAAGATGTATTTATTGAAGTCGAACCGATTTTGAATGGTTAAAATATTTAATGATGTAGCCAAGGTTTCATAAGTAGATAAGGTTGAATTTTTCGGTAGCGGTTTATCACTAATTAATTTAAAAGCCAATTTTTGCACACGCTGTAAGTAATTCAAAGATGTTTTACTACAGGTATCCCATATAGTGGAGCAATAATCTAGACGTGACTGAAAATGGCCAAAATAGAATAATTTTAACAAGTTTGACGGAAGAAGTGATTTTATCTTTTTTAGTTGATACAGTTTTTTATTTAGTGTTTTACACATGTATTCAGTATGTTTATTCCAAGACAATTTACTATCAATGATTACTCCTAAGAGTTTAAATTCAGAAACATTTTCAATTTGATTATTATTGATTTGAATGTCAAGTTTATTCAATGGATTTTTAAGTTGATAATTTGTAGCTATTAACATTGATTTAGTTTTTGGTTCATTGATAATCATAGCATTATTTTGACACCATTGTTTTATTTTATTGCTTTCTAATTGGAGTTTATTATTAAGAGATGTTATATCCAGAGAAGAGGTATAAACGGTGGTGTCATCTGCAAACAGATCGCAATTTACAGAAAGAGAAAACGGTAGATCATTTATAAAGAGATTAAAAAGTAAAGGTCCAAGGATTGATCCTTGGGGTACACCAGAAGTTATATTTTGAAATGAAGATTTATTTTGTCCAATTGATATACACTGTTTTCGATTATTAAGGTATGATTTCAATAATGAAAGTAAGTTTTCAGAAAAATTATACAGCTGAAGTTTTTGTAGAAGAAGATTATGATTTACCATGTCAAAAGCTTTTCTGAAATCAAAAAATATTAATCCTGTTAGCATATTATCATTTAGAGCGTTATAAACATTTTCAGTGATATTAACAAGGGCTGTATGACAGGAGCTATTTGAGCGGAAGCCAGATTGATTTAAATATAAAAGATTATTTTTATTTAAATAATTAATAATATTTAAATTTATGTGTTTTTCAAGGGGTTTAGAGAGGGTTTGCAAAATAGATATTGGCCTATAATTACCGGTAAGGCTTTTATCACCTGATTTGAAGAATGGTAGTACCTTTGCCTGTTTTAAAATGTCAGGAAATATGTTCTTTTCAATGCAAAGGTTAAATACATATGTTAGAGAGGTATTTAAAATTGAGGATCCGGTTTTGAGAAAATGCGAGCTAACACCATCAATTCCTACAGATTTTGATGTATCTAAATTTGAAAGACATTTGTATACATCACAAGTAGAAATAAAGGGTATTTTACATTGAGGAGTACAAGATGAAATTTGATGGTTTACAAAATTAGAAATACTATTAGAATCATTTTTGCTTAACGAAGTTGGGACATTGTTGAGTAAGTTATTTGCAACATTTATAAAATAATCATTGAAAGTGTCAGGATCCATTTGAGTAGGTTGCGATGAAGTTTTATGAAAAGTATTATTTGCCAGTTTTATCGCATCCCAAATATTTTTACTGTTTTTTCGGTCAGATATCAAGGATTCTTAGTATTTTCGTTTACTTGCTCTAATAGCTGTTTTAACTTCATTTCTTACTTTTTTATAATTAGTAACATCACCTTTTTTCTTTAAATAGTCTCGTTTATGAATAAGTTGAAATATGTCATGAGTTAACCAAACTGGTTTATCAACGTTTCTTACTCTCTTAGTTTTTAAGGGGGCATGTTTATTTATTATTGGAGTAATAATTGAATACCAGACAGATAAAGCTAAATTTGGATCAGAATAATTATAAATATAGTCAAAGGGAGCTGTATGCAATTCATATAAAAATTGATCTTCATTAAAGTTTTTAAAAGACCTATATTTAATTGTCACATGTTTATTTTTAGGAAAAGAAGCACCCTTTTTCTGCCAGGTAAAACATACTGGGTAATGGTCCGAGGCAGCATAACAAGGAATTTTGATTTCTTTGACATGATCAGGGTCTGAAACAATGAGATGGTCTATTAATGTTTTCGTTTTATCAGTAACTCTTGTAGGTGATTTAATAAGTTGACTGAGGCCAAAAGTTTGTAACAAATCGGTCCAATATTTATTTTTATTTTTGTAAAGATCTATGTTTAAATCTCCAATCATAAGAATTTCATTTTGATTATTCCATACAGATTCCATCATTTCCGAAAAAGAATCAATCCATAGTTTAGTTGAGGCTGGATTACGGTATATACAGCATATGAGAATTGGCTTTGACTTCTTTAAATTTAGTTCTATCCAGATCGATTCAATATTTGGATGTTCCAGATCTTGGCGATGTTTATAAATGAAGTTATCTTTTATGTAGAGCAATGTTCCAGAAGAACTTAATTGAGACTTCATCTTTTCTTAACGGTTTATGAAATCCAGTAATATGTAATTGATCATCATCTATAGAAGTAGTTAAGTGTGATTCGGAAATAGCAAATATATCAAAGTTTTGAATGAAAAGACTAAGTTCTGGAATTTTGTTAAAAAAATATTGAACATTTAGATGACCTACATGTAAACCTTTTTTACTTAAAACTGGGTTCATCTATTATATAATTGTAATATATGATGAAAGGAATAAAGTAGGTATCTTTGTAAATAACACAAAGTAAGAATTAATTATAACAAATAATAATAATGTGAATATTTATAATGCGCTATATCCACAAACTAAGTTTGTGCTCAAAGCGCGACACAACAATAACACTTTTAATGTTAAAACCGTTACACCAATATATTATAATGGTGTGGTGTGGATGGAAAAACAAGTGCAAGTATAAGCTGTTTTTGTGAGGGAGGTGGTTGCAAACCACAGCATGACAGGAAATGTAAATTTCTGGAAAATAATGATACCGGGTATCCTAATTTGGCATGCTTGGGGGGATAATATGCTTCCTAATTAGTTTGCTTAAACAGGTATAACCATAAGAATTAAGATGTACAGAAACATGATATAAATTCTGTCTGATTTTACTTAGGTGATAATTATAAAATACGTTTCCATGATCAATAGGTATGTCGATTCCACAATCCTCACATACATCATATAGTATGTCATTAATTCGATTTATAATGATATTTGAAGAGCGAGAAAACCTTGGCAATAATCTAATGAATTTAACAGATGCATAAGGGAATTTAGAGAAACACAATTCTATTTAAGTTTTATAATAATTACGAGTATAGTCTACATACGGGCCATATTTTGAGTCGTTAGATCCAATTAGAAATATTATATTGCGGACATTATTTGATGGGCACAATTATCAACATAGGTGATGACATCTTGTATAGTCGCCCCTGGCAGAGTTCTCACTTCTGTGGATTTGGTTTTATCCAATCCGTTTGGTTTGATACCTTTAAGTATGGATGATCCTATAACAATGTTACGTTTATATTTCAGTTTTTTCACATTAGAGAAATTTTTATGAATTGGGCCTAAGTTACATGACAATGTATGGTCTTCTGTAACAAGTGGTTTAAATGATTCCTGACTGTTTACATTTTTCAGCAATGTAGTAATAGATTGAATTTCAGAGTCAAGCTTCTTAATTTTGTCTGTCAAAAGTAACACATCACAATTTAGTTTTTCAATAGAGGCTTTATATTTATCATTGTTGTAACAGGTGTCATCAGAATCCCCAGCGAAAAATAGTTCTTTGGCTATGGTTTGATCATTATCAGAGGAATCATTTTTTTGTGTTTTTGATATTACGGTCAGTACCAAAAGATGTATCTAAAAAAGACCCAGAATGAATGGTGTCCACCTGGATATTCACAGGTGTAAGGTAAACTACAGGTAGATGGGTTTCACATTCAGACAGAGTTAACATCATACTGATATTATGAGAGTGGTAGGGGGTACTGCAATTTCTTGGAGTCAGAGTGGTTTTAATACTTTGATTAGGCGAGAGAGGTTGCAATATAGAATTATTTTTACTTAGTAATAGCGGAACTGAATAATCTTCTTTGGCGTTACTTCTTACAGCGCTTTTGAATGATTCACGGACATGAATGTTGAGTTCGCTAGCCTCCTCGCAGTTTATCAAATCAAACATGGAGTTAAAATGTTCACTTAAAAAATAAAGTTTGCAGTTCTCCATTTATTAGTGCTGTGCACGTTGTGTGATACAGATTGAGAGTGTATGACTTTGACTTCATCTTTGTTGACATTTGAACTCTTGTTAAAGAACCGGTCTCTCTTTTCGATTTATCAAGTGTTAATTTTACATTAGTATTTACATTTTCCTGATGACTTAGATTTTTGTAAAACAAATTGGCACATCTTTTAAAAACTTGATAATATCCACAGTTCAACTTGATTACAATGCCACCTTTTGTTATGTTTATATTAATATTGTCTCTATAAGAAGCGGCGATTTGCTTTCTTAGACATTCCAAGATATTAAGGGAATACTTTTTTTATTAGGGTGTCATTTTGTGTGGGTTCGTTGTCAATTACAGCCAGTTCGGTAGATTTTATGGAGGCAGCCATCGGTGTAAGTTTGTTTACGTTAGGGTCAAGGTCACAAAACGTCCGCTCATCATAACAACGTACATTAGGGTCAAGGTCACAAAACATCCGCTCATCATAGTAACGTCCACTGACTTTAGCTCAGCAAAATACATATTAAAAATTATCAAAGTTTTAAGTAAAAGTTCAGCCGTCACTCATAAATTTAAAATTCCCGATTTGATTTTTCCATCGTTTTCTCTAGATTCTAGGTTTCTTTCCCCAATAAAATACACAAGTTTTTCCATCCATTATTTTGAGTACCGTAGATCTATTAGTTAGCACATATTGTGGTGTTGTTTTCCTGTGACGTCGAGGCCTTGTTGCTTCACGATTCACGGCGGGAAGTTGTTGAGCGAAAAAGTTCTCTTCTTAAAAAAAACGTTATTAGTTTTTATACGCCCACATTTTCATGTGGGCGTATTATGTCGTCGCCACTGTCCATCCGTCCGTCCGGACGTCCGTCCGTCCACAATTGTTTGTGGACTCTCTACAGGTCACAATTCTTGTCCGATTTTGACGAAACTTAAAATATAGGTTTATCCCCAAAAGATCTCGGCTGCTTTCGATATTGGCATGTATCGGATCAAAACTTCATGGATTATGGCCCCTGATTGTACGAAAAATCACGTTTTTAGCTTGTGGGCCCTATAGAGGTCACAATTTTGAACCGATTTTGATGAAACTCTACATACATGTTTATAACCCAAAGATCTTGGTTCCTTTCGATATTTGCATCTATCGGAACGTAAATTCCTGAATTATGGCCCCTGATTGTCCGAAAATTCACCTATTTTAGCTCATGGTACCTCTGGAGGTTACAATTATTATCCGATTTAAAAAACCGTTCGATTATATCACCGTTACACCCTAAAGAAGTTTGAGTTAAAATTTCGGAAAAATCGGACCAAAATTACTATACAAAATGGCCACCGTTAGTACGCAAATACTGTTAAAAAATGGTATATCAAGGTTGTGGACCCTGTAGAGATCACAATTTAAATTCGATTTAGATGAAACTTGAAATGTATGGTTATAACCCAAAGATCTTGGTTTCTTTCGATTTTTGCGCATATCAGATCGTAACTTCCTGAATTATGGCCCTTGATCATACCCAAAATTGTCTTGGTTTAGCCTGTGGTCCCTCTGGAGGTTACAATAATTATCCGATTTAAAAAATCGTTTGATTATATCACCGTTACACCCTAAGGAAAGTTGAGTTTGAATTTCAGAAAAATGGGACCAAGATTACCATACAAAATGGCCGCCATTCGTACGCAAATACTGTTAAAAAATGGTATATCAAGGTTGTGGATCCTGTAGAGGTCAAAATTTTAATTCGTTTTGATGAAACTTAAAATGCATGGTTATAACCCAAAGATCTTGGTTCCTTTCAATATTTGCGCATATCGGATCGTAACTTCCTGAATTATGGCCCCTGATTATACGCAAAATCGTCTTGGTTTAGCTTGTGGTCCCTCTGGAGGTTACAATAATTAACCGATTTAAAAATTCGTTTGATTATATCACCGTTACACCCTAAGGAAAGTTGAGTTTGAATTTCAGAAAAATGGGACCAAGATTACCATACAAAATGGCCGCAGTTCGTACGCGAATACTGTTAAAAAATGGTATATCAAGGTCGTTGACCCTGTAGAGATCACAATTTTAATTCAATTTTGATGAAACTTGAAATGCACGGTTATAACCCAAAGATCTTGGTTCCTTTCGATATTTGCGCATATCGGATCGTAACTTCCTGAATTACGGCCCCTGATTTTACGCAAAATCGTCTTTGTTTAGCTTGTGGTCCCTCTGGATGTCACAATTATTATCTGATTTAAAAAATCGTTTGATTATATCACCGTTACACCCTAAGGAATGTTGACTTCGAATTTCGGGAAAATTCGGAACAAAATTGCCATACAAAATGGCTGCCGTTTGTACGCGAATACTGTTCCTTTCGTTATTTTCACATATCAGATCATAACTTCCTGAAAAATCGCCTATGGTCTCTCTGGAGGTCACGATTATTATCCGATTTAAATTTTTTTGACTCTATCACCGTTACACCATACCGAAGGTTGAGTTTGAATTTCAGGGATATCGGACCATAATCTCCAGACAAAATGGCCACCGTTTGTACGCTAATAGTGTTAAAATATGGTATATCAAGGTTGTGGACCAAGTATAGGTCACAATTTTAATTCGATTTTGATGAAACTTGAAATGCATGTTTATAACCTAAAGATCTTGATTCTTTTTGATATTTGCGCATATCAAATTGTAATTTAATGAAATATAGCCTTTGATTGTAGGAAAAATCACTTTTGATTTTGCTGGTTCTCTAACCATCTCTCGAAAATGTGGGCGTATCCTGCCTGGCAATGCCAGCTTACTATCTTTATTACTCACGTTGAAGTAACTAAACAGATTCACTGAGCCATAATACACATTTTACACCACATTGGATTACATTTTCACTTGATATTTATGCGTATTTATAGGTATTTCATCAAAAAATCTAGCTAGTCATTTTTTCACTTCTCTATGCTCACGCATGCGCAGCGGGAAGAGGAATTGGTGTCACTATTGTTTTTGTTAAAATTATTATTCTTATTAGGCTTTCAAACTTTCGACTGAAAGCCTCCTGTGATTACTAAAAAACGGCCGTAGATTCGTCAATTCTGTACCTATTGTCGTACAAATGACATTTTCGGAAACACCTAATCTTTCGTCGCTGACTTCTAGCTTTCGAAAAATAAAAATATGTTACTTTTTGTTATTTTTTAAAATTTTAAAATTTGACCTATATTTTTTGATAGCTGAAGGCAATCCGATTCCAAAAATATAAGTTTCATTCGGAGTTACTGCCCTTTATTTTTCGATTTTTTTTTCGAATTTTCTGCCAATTTTGTAACCCTCATATTTTTATGAAAGCCCTAATCGATGTTTCTGAAATTCCTAAAGTCATATGGTCAGACCATCGGATAAAGTAATTTCAACAACAATCGGTAAACTGGAAGTAGTCGAAATAATGTGCGATATTCGAAAAAAAAAACCGTCAAAAATTGGTGGTTTTTGGATAAACGTTATTTCTGCGTCCAATATCAACGGATGTAACATATTTAGGTATCGTTGGGTTGCATGAGAATTGCAGTATCGTATGATACCCAATTCATACGGAGACGATGTGCAGGAAGCAAAATATTGCACGCTGAAAATGAAGTATTTTCTGATTTTGAGCGTTTTTGGACGCATGTATCTCGAAAACTGAACCTACAATTTTTTTTGTACTTTTTCTATCGAGAGTCCATTCGATAGTCTTGTGAATTATGCCATCCAATAAGACTTTGAAATGTCTGGAATACGATAAAAAAAAAAGAACTGAAAATCGAAAAAAGTCGAAAAATCGTCAAATTTTGGAAAATGTTCAATTATTTGTTTATTTTAACAGATTTTCAAAAAATGGTTACACATTCAGGTAGCTGACTTAAATCCGATTCTAACGATGTATAATATGTATTAAAATACTGAAATTTAATTTTCGATATTTTGATATTTTTGCATTATTGGCACTTTTGAACATAGGATTTCTCAGGTGTATTTTATAGGATTAGATAATGTAATAAATTCTTACAGAGCCCTGTGGCTATTTAATTGCCCAAAGCGGTTATTAGAACTATCTCGAAAATAATCACCATACCGGAAGAAATAAAAAAAAGGTTAAAAATATTACGCTCTTGCAAAAAGCTGAATTTCTCGGTCAGATATTACCCGACCAAAAGAAGTAAAATGTCTTTGGATAGCCCTATTTATAGACTATTATATGGCATATGAATGGTTAGAGAATGAATTATGGTACGCCGAAAATCTCAATCTAATATTTTCCGATTTGGGGGCATTTTTAGAAGCCTTTTTCTACACCTACGATTTTTCTGAAACTTTTTTAACGAAATCTATTCAATGGATTTTTCTGAAACTTCTAGTACACAAGGTTAGGTAACCAAACATCTTGCGTTAACTATCCCGACAATGATCCGAAACCCGGAAGTAGTCCAACAAATGTCCGATGTTTTAAAAAATGCAAAAAAAAAAAAGATTTTTGATAAAAGCGCGATTTCTCCGTTGGATATTATCAGATCAAAAGGGCTAAAGTATCGTTGGATAGTCCAGTGAATGTTCTTTCGTATGACTAACGTCCTGTCACCCAATAGTCCATTCATCGAGTTAACAAAATGATGTTTTGGGACGTTGACACGGTATAATCGTGTTTTTCGCAAGAGTACGTTCTTTTATACATGTACCGGGTAGTTCCTTCTTGAACTGACTGTAATCGAACGATGTCCGCTGACAGTTTCTATATAGCTGAAATATGAAAATTCCGATCCTCGTGGGTTCCCCATATTGACTATTTTTCACAGTGATTCTTATTTGTTTGCCAAAGGAATCATTTAGTGGCACCGCTATCACACATTTATAATAATTCAACACTATTTCGATGTAGAATTTTGAAATCAAAATCATACACAAGTTATTAATAGACGCAAATGCACAGTCCACATGTTTACTTAAGTGATAAATTTTACTTGAAAAGAGATTTTAATTTTTATAAATGTTTGAGATATGTGGAGAAATGAACCCTTTTTCGAATAATAAAGAATTGCGGTCAAAATAATAGAAGGTAAGGGTTCCAAAATTAAACCATAT
The DNA here is from genome assembly GCA_917208275.1 of Patella pellucida. NCBI lineage: Eukaryota > Metazoa > Mollusca > Gastropoda > Patellidae > Patella > Patella pellucida. Next base: position 31,444,345 of record OU795041.1, on the reverse strand, counting down.
GTTAGTCCCGAATGGATGTTAAACCCTATTTCTCTCAATCTTTCTCTCTTTGACACGACCTGTAACGTTCGTTTATACGGTACAACATGAGTATGTGGAATACTGATATAACAAATATTATCTTTTAATATTATAAGAACATGAAAAGGAAACCTTTCTTAGATTTGCTTGGCCCTCAAAAGGGCCGCTTTAAACAACTAGATCGTGGTCTTATTGGTTCACAAGTCTTCTCATTTCGGCTCTCAAATTTAGTATCATTTCACGCTTCATTATGGCGTATTTGTAATATACATATTGAAGCTGTTGCTTCACTAGTATCGTCAATTGTATTGAGTATCCTAATCCACGTTGATTGTTGATTAAAGCGCGTTGTAATCTAACTGTACATTCCCTTAGTGTGGAATTCAGCAAACTATATTGTTCAGTAGCTTTTCTAAACTGCATCTCTGTAAAGATTAGCATCTCTTCTGCTCTGGACAACGAATCCATTGCCATTGCTTGTTGAACATAAGTGTGTATATATATATATATATATATATATACATTATATGAATGGTGTTGAAACGTGATTAGTGACATAGTGTTAAGGATTGTATTTATTCGCTAATTAGGCAATAACCAAAGACTACGTTCCATTTTGATTACACCCTGTTTCCATTACAAAATTTATTACTCGTTTGACCGGTTCATTCTCACCCAGCTCAAAACTTAAATAATCACGTTAGCGTGATTAAGATGTTAATTGGAATTTCTAAAGAAGGATTAGCTGTAGTCTGTTTCACATTTGGCACTGTTCATTTCGTTAGGTTAAACCTAATAGTAAAACAAAATCACTTGATAATGTTTTATTCAACATGTATTATAGTAAAACATGTTTATTTTAACACTTTCAATATAAATGGAAAAAACTTAATATAAATAATAAATACATGTAACTAAATAGCACTATGAAATGAGCATCAACATTAAAAATATAAAATATTATTTCACATGGGCAAGTAAACTACCATCTCACATGACACTTATTAAACGGTTAATCCATATCTAATTAGGTGAACACATTTCAGCTACAGACCATAATCCCCCAGCCTTAAACCCTTAAAGCTGAACTCCGGTTACAAAAATACCGAAATATTTAAATAAAAAAAAAGTTAACGCCCCAAGCCGCCATACTTGTTGCCAACTTGTGAAACAAAGATGGTGGATATGGAGGCTTATGACCTGGAGGGGTTAGCTGATCTCACTTCCAGTTCGTTTTTAGTCAGTCAGGTGTAGACATCAGGCTTTATTCTTATACACGCTTCACTGATTGCTCTATTTTCCCCCCTACAGTGAGTGACTCACTGACAATATACCAAATTATTGAAGATTGCCAAATTTCTGATAAGGTAAGCATGTAAATAATTATATAAACTGTGTCTACTGCAATATTATAGCCGCCTAAGCTTTACTCTAAAACAAAAGATGTAAAAGATGACTTACTTCAACCTGGAATTTTCAACAAAAACAAATCACCTATTGTCTTCTGCATATTATCATGGACCTTATAATATATAAGGTCAATATTATTATTGCAACGTCTTCTTGTGAATATCTTACTCATATATGTAAATCACACTACACTATCGCACTATAATGTCCAGTGTAATTATAACTAATATTATGCAATAAACAGATTTCCACATGTCATCATGTTAGATTGTATTTTGCTCACGATTTATTTTGGGGCGGCAAACAAAACTATTGTGACATGTGAAAATCTAATCTAAACTATCTGGGTAAGTCATATTTTGTATCTTTTGTTTTAGAGTAAAGCTTAGGCGGCTATAATATTGCAGTAGACACAGTTTATATAATTATTTACAGACTTACCTTATCAGAAATTTTGCAATCTTCAATAATTTGGTATACTGTCAGTGAGTCACTCACTGTTGGGGGGGGGGGGGAAATAGAGCAATCAGTGAAGCGTGTATAAGAATAAAGCCTGATGTCTACACCTGACTGACTAGAAACGAACTGGAAGTGAGATCAGCTAACCTCTCCAGGTCATAAGCCTCCATATCCACCATCTTTGTTTCAAAAGTTTGCAACAAGTATGGCGGCTTGGGGCGTTAACTTTTTTTTTTATTTAAATATTTCGGTATTTTTGTAACCGGAGTTCAGCTTTAATCAATATTTTGAGCTGGATGAGAACACCCCGTTTGACCCTTATCTAATCAGTAATGAACTGTTCCACCGGGGTTTTAACTCATTTAATATAGGATTGGAGAATAAGCAATTAAAGCAATGATTATTCATTGTTCATTGAACTTGTTTCTTTAAAATGAAAGATGAAAATTCCAAGCCGAGTACAATTTTGTTTTCACAAATATTTGGAGATTACATTGAGTTTAACATCTGCTTATCTGAATAAGATTATTTTTCCTGACATTATTTAGTAGGTCAATATTTACATAATGTAAAGGATACAATATTTAATTGTGTGATCTGCTAACAAGCCAGAGCTTATATAAATCCATTCACGTAATACATTTTTACAGACATATAAATTCAATGTATATAATTATAATCACGATATACATACATTTTTAATAACAAAAGCCAAAGATATTTATTCTCACTTTCTGTAAATGTACAAATGCTAAATATACATAGGTTAATGTGTTTAGCGACATGATTATGTTATGTTAATAGTGTGGTTAAATAAATACGATGAATTCTTAGAGATTGTGTACTTTCATTCTTCGCTCAAAATTGTTGTTAAATTCCTTTATATCAAATTTTGTGCCTATTTTTGCTGCATGGAAGAGGACGTGAACGTACGGTTTGAAAGGGCACTATAGACAGACATAATACGTTTCAGTATTATAATCTTAGAATAATGAAGTAATGAAGTAAATAAATTCTTATTAACTTGTTATAATGAAGATTTTAGGGTCATTCCATTTAAAAAAGACAAGTATGGGTGGTATTTGGTGAATGAATAATAATAGATGTTGAAAATTATGTATTTATAAGTTGAATAACAATAAAAACTGATATAGAGTCAGTTTTGTTTTTCAAACTAAAGTGGTGAAATGTTCTTTTAATTCAAAGCTGAATATAGTTAATAATTATAGTATTAAACAACGTATCTATATTCATTTGTAGTTTATTATATTTTGCATATCGGTTACAGGAGCTTTGTTATTGGGCAGGAAATTGGCCGAGTTGAACGTTATGTAGAATAGGGCAAAAAAAACGTTGATTTGGGTATATTATGAGACTGATAATATCAGTCATGGGGGAGGGGGGTGCTAATCCATGAGTTTGTATGTGGAATAAGATTCCGTTCGAGGACCCCCAAAACAATATCTACATAATGTGCAGTGGATCGGGGAGGGGTCCTACCAGTGCCACGGAGTAATAATCGGCTATGTGAAACTTGGTAAAGCCTTTTTGTAGCATATTTGATCGACGGTATATGTTTGAAATTGGTTTATTATCTCGTCATTTTACAAGGGTAGAAAATTAGGCCTGAGGCCTGTTTCCAATTTGGCCCTTGGCACAGATCGTGTGAATGATTTCGATCATTACTGCAGGAAGAAACCGAAGAACTCGGGGGAAACCTGCCTGATAGGACGGGAGAACGAATATCCCTCTCAGTATGATTATAATTAGGGGTGGGCAAATGGAGGTCGAATTTTGGGAACGAGTGTTTTCTAAGGCGATTTTGGCTGCTGAATCCGAATCTGGTGAAATTTTTGTTCTGTGACGTCATTTTGAGCTGGTTCCGTGGTTTTCAAAATTGCGGCCCAAAAATGACCTTTTTTGTCATAAAAGCGAGACAATATTGGAAAGAGTTGTCCAATATGTTAAAATATATGTTTTCATGACCGTGGATTCTAAAATTGCACTCATATTTATGATTTGATAACATCCTATATCGATATGAGAGTAATAACTGAAATTTTTTTTTTTCGAAAATGGCCATGGAACCAGCTCAAAATGACGTCACAGAACAAAAATTTCACCAGATTCGGATTCAGCAGCCAAAATCGCATTAGAAAACACTCGTTCCCAAAATTCGACCTCCATTTGCCCACCCCTATAATATTGAAAACTGCATTGAAACCGCATGACTTTTCATCATTTGCGAAGGTCTGCAAAATTGAAAAGGGTTGAAAAATTTCAATGTCATCAATGTAAGGAATGATAGAGGCATATTTTGATTACGCTTCGGCCTTAGCACATTAGTCAGTCGGGCACCATTGTCTTGCAATCTTGACTGTATGTTGCAGTGGAAATAGATAATATATTCTTAAGAAGAAATGCATTAGAATAATAATAATGTAAATATCAATGCATAATATGCCAAAAGCCCATATATGCCAAATGCCCATCATGTTACCTCATGATATAACAATTGAAATTGATAATCAACAATTTTAACATCTATAAATTCTAAGCAGAATAAAAGTTATATTCCCCCACTTGTAGATGAACAAGGCAAAATCTTATATGATGCTATCGATAAAGCTAATGCTCTGAACAATTATTTTACTGCGCAATCCAATCTAAAAAACTTAAACGAAGATCCACCATTTATTCCGGCAAATGACGTTGAATTGGAAACCCCGCGTTTCAAGGAATCTGAAATCCGAGATATCATTACAACACTCAAAGTAGGTAAAGCTTCGGGGCCAGACAATACTAATCACAAAATCCTTAAATCATGTTGCACCAGTCTAGCAAACCCACTCACAAATCTATTTAACTTCCTATTACAAAACTAAGTATTTCCAGATCAATGGAAAGAGGCCCATGTTACACCTATATTAAAGAAGGGTACATCATCGTCAATCAACAACTATCGTCCAATATCTCTATTAAGCTGCATTAGCAAAGTCTTTGAAAGATGTCTTTATGAATACATATACAACTTTTTTCTAGATCACAATATATTAACACCACTCCAATCTGGTTTTATTAAGAACGATTCGACAGTTTACCTTCTTCTAGATCTATATGACCAAATCTGTAAAGCTCTTGATGATTGCAAAGAAGTGAGATCCGTATACTTTGATATAAGTAAAGCCTTTGACAGGTTTTGGCATCGAGGTCTTCTTTCTAAGCTTCACGCTGTTGGGATCCGTGGAAATATTCATGGGCTTCTAGAGAGTTATTTATCAAATAGACAACAGCGTGTAGTGATCGACGGGGGTATCTTCAAATTCGTCAACGATTCACGCAGGAGTACCACAGGGATCAGTACTAGGCCCTCTACTCTTCGTTGCCTACATAAACGACCTAGTCAATGATATAACATCAAATATACCACCTTTTGCAGACGACACGTCGCTCTATCTTGTCATTGAAGATCCCACTTCATCTCAACGAATTCGAAATTCAGACCTTTGTATCATTAGCAAATGGGCTTCTACTTGGAAAGTCGCCTTCAACCCCCAAAAAACCACCAGTACCACTTTCTCCAGAAAACAAAAACCTTCGTCCTTCCAATTAACATTCAACGACACTGCTCTAAGTGAAATCTCTTCTCATAAACATTTGGGCGTCTATCTTCCAAAAAACTGCAACTGGACAGAGCATGTAAATTACATAACATCCAAAACCTCTAAAACTGTCGACCATTTTCGAAGTTTTAAGTATAGACTCTCAAGAAATTCACTCGAAACCATATACAAGTCTTTTATTCTCCTCTTTTTTGACTACGCAGATGTCCTATGGGACAATTGTACAGGCCAGGAGACTTTTGAAATTGAGAAACTTCACCTTGATACGTTGAGAACAGTTACCGGACTTATTCGAGGAACATCACATAAAGTCATATATAAAGAATCTGGATTTATCCCATTTAAAGAGAGACGACACAGACACAAACTCATTGTATTGTACAAGATGATACACAAACACACCCCCAACTACCTATCATTACTCGTTCCACCTAGAGTTGCTGCCCTTAATCCACACGCTACACGTAACCAATCACATTACCGAAACATATATGCATCTACAACTACATATAAACTGTCTTGTCTCCCTTCTACGGTCTCATTCTGGAACAACCTCCCCGAAGATGTAAAGCAAAGTTCAACTTTGCAAGAGTTCAAATGTCACCTAAACAAAAGCGACCAAACGATCCCTAAACACTACTACTACCAAGGAGATCGAAGACTCCAAATTATTCACACTAGACTTAGATGTCAGAAAAGTAGTCTGAACTACCACAAGTTCTGAATGAATGTTTCCGATAATCCATCATGTACATGTGGTCACACTATGGAAGACAGCGAACATTATCTATTATACTGCTCAAACTTTATAAGACACTGACAAGAAACTATATTACTATTACCATATACACACCGGGAGATTAGAACGTTGTTATATGGAAACAACCTTTTGACGTCTTCGACAAATATAGAAATCTTTGCCGCAGTTCAGTTATTCATAAACCGATCCAATAGATTTAAGTAAAATTAAACAAAGTACTTACCGTCTATTGATTTTGATACTTACAGTTTCCAACTGTATTTGCTTACTGTTTCTTGGCGGATGATACTTATCACTTAAGACTGCATCTACTTATCATCTATTAATTGAGGCTACTTACCTGTTGACTTGATTCATGATACGGTACTTACCCGTCACCTGATTTGATTTGGTTTGATTTAATTTATTGTTCCGTGATTAATGATCCGTCCATGTCCTGATATTTATTGACTGACAATACTCTTCCTGTTTCTGCTGGTCTTATTTACATCACCCTGTTGTATTGACCTATTGTCTTATGACTGTTGATACTTATCGGGCCCTACTAATTCGACTTACTCCATCATGCTCGAATGGTGATATTAAATATGTCCTTCTGGTTATTCTATTTACCGCCTTCTATATGTTGATACTTTATTTGATAATTTAGAATTTAGCTTGGTTTTATCTACCGTCTACTCTTAATTTAAACTTGTATCTCTCCCCCATCAACAATTTTGGGTTCGCACACCTCCCAACTGCTATCAACACCATCAAATAATTGCTTCGCTAATCACAACATATTACACCACATTACATTACATTACTTTCTGTATATTAACCACCTTTGTACTTAACCTACGATACGTCCGATATGATATTGCAACATTGATTGTATGCATTTTTCTTTGTAATTTAAACCATTATACAATTTACGATTATAATTTAAACCGTTATAAAATTTATGATTATAATTCCAAATACTGTATTTAAATTGTTGTAAATAGGGAGATAAAATTCATATAAGCCCCGGCTTGTTTTCAGATCCCAGATTTATATATATTATATTTATATTATATAAATATTCACTGAATAAATATTGTTAGAAAAAAAACCATCTATAAATACAACTAATTGTCTGTTTCCAAGAACGGATTGATATACACATTTGCATTTTTTTATTTATAACATCATCACTTTGTAAACAGTGTATGGTTGATTCTCTTGTCAAAGAATGTGTTCACTTTATACAAAACTTTAAATAATGATATTGTTCGCAAATTGTGAGAAAGTATAATTTGTCCTCTACCACAGAATTTGGTTATAGGCCTACAGCAAAATTGATAATATCTCTGATAGCTATTTACTCGACATTTTCCCACCTTTAAATTATGACTATTTAATCTGAGTCAACAATAAACAACTCTATACAATTTATTTTCAACGCATGACAAATGACTGTGTTAATTTAGAAGACAATGCCAGATATGCAGATGCATTTGTGGGCGGGGCTAAGATATGTCAATCAATGGAGAGTAATGAGAGGTGTATTTGGCACAATAAGTAATTAAACATATTTTTTTATATACTTGGAAATAAGAATTGAATAGTTTTTTTCAACATGTTATTTAAATTTTTTGGAAGAAGTGCAAGAGATTCAGCGTACTGAGTCTAAACTTAAATAAGAATGTTTTGTTGGAGAGTATTGACTTAGTGTATATGTGCGCATGATCGATTCGATGCTACCTGAAGATCATTTTGAAAATTGGAATGAACGGAGAATCTTCTGAGAAGCAAATCAAATCAATGGCATCGACGGGGACAGCGGTAGGTTAATTTGATTAAATTGAAATTGGTTTTAAATGGATATTTTTTTAATTAAACCGCTTATTATTTTTGAGATTTATCTTTTCCGAAAATCATTTTGTGACCAATTAGGCCTACCGTTATTTTTATTTTGTCGCGGTGTAAAAAAATCGTGGTACGGTAACAGAATCTAGGTTCTCTAGGGATTGTTTAATAATGGAGAATTTGATTTTCGAATGTTAGGATCATATTCGATTAATTTGACTGAAATTTTCTTCAAAATGTCTTTAGGCCTAGGGCCTATATATTTATATTAAAGTTACATTATTTAAGATATAGATAAGAACTAGCCATTCTTGCTATACTAGTTCGAAAGTAGTGGTTGTAAAATGAATAATTTGAAAATTTCATTCAAAGTACTCTATTGCAAGCGAAGATATTGGCATTTGAAGATTTGGCCGACGTGTGCAATAATTTCAACCACGGTCCTGGTTGATCAAAGCTAAGACTCGAAGCGTGTAGGCGCGCCATATTTGATTTATCACTAAAACCTTTTAATCTGTTTAATATCGGAGCAATCTGATGCCATCCAAAGTTGATTAAGGCCTGGATCAGTTAATTAATGTCTAATTAATACTTTAGAAAACATTTCATGCCCAAATAAAGACCTGCACTAGGCAGATTTATCTCTTGAATAATGCATGTTTAATATGTACTAGTACTATGAACTATGTAGATTTAAAATCTACTAGCTAGGCCTATTTTCTTTTCTAAACAATATTTTATTGATTATTAGGATTAGGAAACAGGCAAAGCCTATATAATCCCTCTCCCTAAAATTTAAACATAAAACGTAATAAAACAAAGGAATCATGTACACTATTTACAATATAATATATAAATATAACTATATTTAATCAATCAGTCAATTGCACCTGCATTCAAAGTGGGCTAATAATATTGGTATTTGAAATATATGGCACTTAAATAATACCAATTGGCAATAATAGTTATGTATACATACACATATATATACGTACACATACATGTATATACAGACATAGATCCACACATATATATGCACACATACTAGTATATATAAATAATACTAAATCTATTAAAATTTAAAATCGTTTTGTAATTTCTATAAAAATATGGACTATTGAGAATATGGAGTAATTGGTAGCATTAGAGAGTTCGGAAGATCCAGAAAGTAAAAGTTTTATGTTTCTCTGCTGTGTTGGGAGAGTCTCAATTGTTATCCGTCGTTCATCAAAGTACAAGGGGCAAACTAGTAGATAATGATAGCTGTCTTCGAATTGATGTCCACAGTTACATCATTTTGATGAATATGTCTGAGAAATTTGTGACCGTTTAAATCGCTCATATTAAGGCGGAGTTTTGAATGAATTATTTGATGTTTTCTAGTACCATGATAAAAATAGTTTAGAGGTAAAGTATCGCATTTAGAGAGATATGTTTTGAAAGAACTAAGGGAGGGTAAATGTTTGACCGTATCAGGTAGAGAAATCCAGAGTCTGACTGCAGATGAAAAGAAAGAGTTATAGAAGAGAGAAGTTCGGCAATAAAATTCAGGGATATTGTTATTACGAATATTATAGGAAATAGATCTAGGTGGAATAAGAGCAGAGAGATAATCTGGGGTTAAATTATTTAAAATTTTATACATCAAAATAAGCTTATGTCTTCTGCGTCTCTCACGAAGTGTAATGAAACCGGTTTCACTATATAGATCGGAATGGCTGGTTCCATTTACAGTCCCACAGGCAGTCCGGAGTGCATCAAGTTGCAGGTGTTCAAGCTGATTGAACAAGTGATGTGTGCAAGCGTCCCATATAATATCCCCATAACCAAAATGTGGTAATATGAAAGAGGTATATATAGTTTTGAGTGATTTTCTGTTTAACCGATATTTCAATGAACGAAAATAGTTAATGAGTTTATACATTTTTGACTGATTGAATTTACATGCGAATCCCATTCGCCGTTAGACTGTAAGAAAAGACCAAGATTTTTATGTACGTTTACTTCTTTAATTTGCACCGACCCCATAAATAGGTGAGTTAAAAAATGTGCTGTGTCTTAACTGAAGTCGTGAGAGTTTCTGTTTTTAGGGGGTTAAATGTTACCAGCCATTTCTTTGACCATTCATTTATTCTCTCAATATCTGAATTTAAAACACGCGCGCATTCGGTCGGATCTTCGATTGATATATAAAGTGACGTATCGTCGGCGAATAGTTTTATATTTGATTCTATGTTTTCGATAATGTCATTTATATATCTTAAAAAGAGTAAAGGTCCGAGAACGGAACCCTGTGGTACACCAGCAGTTACTTCCCTGGGGTCAGAGGAGACACTTACTCAGTACCACCATTTGTTGTTTGTTGCATAGATAGCTTCTAAACCAGTCAAGTAGGTCACCCTTGACACCAGAGGCGTCAAGCTTCTGACACAGCCCAGCGTGCCAGACCCTGTCAAAATCTTTACTGATGTCACAGAACACCGTTCTGGTGTGGTTGCCTTTGTCAATTGCCGAAAGAAAGAAGTGGTTCATGTCAATGAGTTGATAGATAGTTGAATCTCCGCGCATAAAGTCGATTTGAAACTTTGTTAGTGTTGCGTTGTCCCGAAAGAAGTTAACGACATGTTTATAAACACATTTATCAAAGATTTTGGATAAAATACATAGCAATGAAATAGGTCGATAATTACAACATTCAGATTTATTTCCTTTTTTATGAAGCTCTGAAACATTTGCCACTTTCCATATTGACGGGAATTTATGGCTTTTGAGAGAGAGATTGAAAATAAAACAGAGTGGATTCGAAATCGGAGCTCAAATTGTTTTTAAAAGTTTACCACTAATATTATCAGGCCCTGTAGCCTTGGAAGTATCAATACAATCAAGCACATCTTTAACTTCTTTGGGAGATAAAACAATATTAGTAATCGAGTGTTGTGCATATTTCAATGAAGGGGTGGGTGATTTGTATCATCTAGTGATGCCTGGCGAACAAAATAATCGTTCAGGCAATTTGCTTTGTCTTGTGGGGTAAAATGGGTGGTGTTATTGTCGCTTAACAGGGGAATAGAATCGGTGTCTGAACCCTTATCTTTCACAAATGAGTTGACTAATTTCCACCAGGATTTAGTACCAAAATTATTGCCAGTATTAGCCAAAGTATCCAGCTTTTCAAAGTGCTGTTTTTTGCATTGCCGAATTAAGAAAATATAGTAATTCCGTGTTTTGCGAAAATCTGCCCAGTGGGTTGCCAAATCTGACTTTCTAGCTTTCTTATGAAGTTTATTTTTGAATCTGCTGAGTTTCCTAATTTCATTGTTCATTCATGGTTTGTCTCTAGGTCAAATTGTAACTACTTTGTTTGGAATATTTGTTTTTGCTATACTCGTCAACTCATTTGTGAATTTGATACATGATAGCTAGGCCTATCTTAGATAGGTAGCATGTGCCAACCAAAATTCAATCTTTGCATACAGTTAGTAGTAAACCTGAGAATCACTAATCTGTTCAGAAATCGGTTCAGAACTTTTAATTTTGTAGTTGATTTTATATACCCATAATAGTAAGCACGAGCAGCGTTTTGCAAAATTCCGTCAAAAATGATAATTTTACCGGCTAAATGACTTTGGAACAGGTCCAGATTTTACTTACATGTGCTAGATATACACATTAACTAAAATCAACCATAAAAATATTGTTTTTAACGTTTATTTGGACTTAATTTAAAGGTAATCGGCCATATTTCGAACAGAAAAGTAATAAAAATAACTAATAATTAATTTAATAAGCTTACATATATTAAAACATCATAAAAAAAAATCTACTAAGTACACGAGTATATCGTGGAAATTGGTTTTCTGATTATGGAATAATAAAATCAAAATAGGAAGTAGATCTATGTTTTCTTTGACCAGATAACTGAGATATGAAATATAATAAAAGGAAATGGAACAAACAAATACCTGTTATGATTCAGATATATAATATCCTCCAGTGTTTGCCAGACAAAACCACTCGCGCAGACTATCACCAAAGGCCTTAAATTATGCCAAGCCCAACATGCAATTTGGTGCAAAACACTTCTAAATTACACTGGTATTAATAGTTTTTTCATTATTGATAAAAACAAACCTATAGTAGAGACTATAGATAAAAATCAATAGTAAAGATAATGCAAAAACAATAGAAACGTTCGATTTTTCTACTTTGTATACTATGCTCCAACATGTAGATCTTAAAAATAATTTGGATTGGTTTGTAGATAAAGCATTTAATGGAGCTTTCGGAAAAGGCAGAAACTTGATGGTCATTTCCTCTCAAGATGCTAGATGGATCATAAAACGTCGCAATGCCGACACTGTAATTTTTGATAAAGAAAATTTATAAAATATAATACATTTTCTCATTGACAATGCCATAATACAGCAAACTATTGGTTTACTAATGTGAACTGACCCCGCCCCATTTATGGCAAATGCACATTTGCTTCAATATGAATTTTATTTTCAGGACCATAAAAGGAAAACAGATTACAAAGTAGCTAAAAGTCTGAACTACACCTTCCGTTACATTGCTGACATAACACCCATCAATGATAATGGAAATTTCAATAAATATAAAAGTGAAATATATCCCCCTGAACTAATATTAAATAAAGAAAATTCCGGCACCCAAAATGCACCTGTTCCTGACCTGGACATCAATATCATTAACAGTAAATTTAATGTTGGTATTTTCGTCAAAACGGAAAATTCGGTTTTGAAGTAGTAAAATATCCGTCAATTTATAGTAACATATCAGATACCACGCTATATAATGTTTTCTATTCACAAGCATTGCGATTTTTGACCACATGTAACATAACGAACTATTTCTTTCCCGAACAAAATCTCTGTTTTTTAAATGCATTGCCAAAGGCGGTACAAAATTACGCATATTTAAAGAAATTTCGAAACTTCCGTCTCTTCAATATACTGAGTTTAACATTTCTTATAAGTATATAACCGAGTACATATTGGATAATAATCCAATTTAATTTAATTTAAAATTTGTATAGTTACGTAATCCTGTCTGGATTATCGCCCTTATTGTTATTATTCTATGAATTTATAAATTCTGATTGGCTGTTTAAACTTATAGTTTTTAGCATTATTTGACCTTGATAATCGCCCTTTTTCTTACAATATTTTTGACGTCATTGATACAGAACGACGTATTTACGTCACACCATTCAGTTAGCAGACGACTACCGTCTGAGGCAGTCTACATTTCCTTTGCTTCTTTGTATTCGGTTTTGTTTGTGCGTTGTCGTTTGTGCGTTTTTCTTGTGACCGGTGGAATATAATTTATGTTCCCTCAACACATTTACTATACATATATTTAATGTTTTTAGACTACCTTTTTTATACATTTCACCGATGTGGTTACTTGTATAGTTGGAATTTTTACTACAGTGTGCTTGCATTCGTATTTCTTGTAGCATATGGCAGACCATGACTCATGCTGACATCACATTATAAAGTTTTCCTGATCATTTTCAATTTTGGATGTAGTCTGTGTTGCTTCAGACCCGGGACTGTACAGCGCAGTGGACGCTAACGGCTAGCCCCCGGATCCATTCACTCTTTTTTGAATTGTTTATTTGTTTGTCTGTTGTTTCGGAGTATGTCTTGTCGTTATGTTTGTCTTTTATGTAAATCATATATGGCGCAGTCCCCCTGCACTTACTCGTAGGTAGACCTATAGTGTAGTAATGAAAATCTTTCTTATTTCTGAATGAAATTGACATAAATAACAATATCACAATAACTATTTTTCTCTCAATACCTATAAAATAAAATTTCTTTTTTTAACTCTAAATTATTATAAAGTATCAAAAAAAAATGAACATATGATTGAAAAATTATAGTAATTATAAAATATGATTAAACAATTGGTAATTAACAATAACAATAGAATAATGCATATGAAATCAAGGCTGGATAGGGCGTGTGATTAAGAATACAGCATACAGTTTAAACTTCGAAACTTCGTCGCTGACTCTAGTGTTCGAAAAATAAAAAATAAAAAATTAAGAGACAATTTTTGTCATTTTTCAAAATTTTCAAATTTGACCTACATTTTTGGATACCTGAAGACCATCGAATTCCAGAAATAAAAGTTTCATTCCGAGTTATCAACCTTTATTTTTCGAATTTTTTTTCGAATTTTCTGCCCATTTTGTAAGCTCGAGTTGCGTTTTACGGCCGACTCGACGTTTCTGAAACTTCTGGAACATGAAGTTATAGTTCAAAACTAACGTATAAAGCTATTGAGACAAACATCTATAAACCGGAAGTAGTCAAAATAATGGCCGATATTTTGAAAAAAACGCAGAAAATGAATGCTTTTGGGAAAAACATGATTTCTCAGTCCGATATCAACGAATTAAAACGATTAAGATATCGTTGGGTTGCCCGAGAATTGCAGTATCATATGATATCCAATTCTTACAGATACCATGAACAGCAAGTAAAATATGGCACGCTGAAAATCAAGTATTTTCTGATTTGAAGCGTTTTTGAACGCCTGTATCTCGAAAACTGTTACTGCGATTTTTCTTCAACTTTCTCTATCAAGAGACCTTGCGGTAGTCTTGTGTATGAAACAGTCCGTTTAGACTTTGAAATATCTCTGATAGGTCAAATAACGAACTGAAAATCGAAGAAAGTCGAAAAATCGTGAAATTTGGGAAAATCCTCTATTATTTTTTTATTTTTACTGATTTTCAAAAAACTTTGTTATATTTAGATATCTGATCTAATGTCAATTCCAAAAATGTATAATATGTATTTAGTTATTGAAATTTAATTTTCGATATTTTAACATTTTTGCATTTTTGGCACTTTTAAACATAGGATTTCTCAGGGGCATTTTATCTCATCATATATTGTAATATATCATTGCAGATCTCTGTCGCTATTTAATTGCCCAAACTGGTTATAAAACTATCCTTACCATAATCTTCATACCGGAAGTATTCAAAAAATAATTAAAAAAAAGGGTAAAAAATTGGCGTTCTTGCAAAAAGCTGAATTTCTCCGTCAGATATTACCAAAAGAAATAAAGTGTCTTTGGATGTCCCCATTAATGGACTACTATATGGCATCTCAATGATACGATTTAGATGGTTAGAAAATAAATTATGGTAGGCCGAAAATCTTTTTTTTTTTCGTTTTTGGAGCCTTTTGAGACGCCATTTTTCTGAAACTTTTTTAACGCAGAGGCCTATCAATGGTCTGTGGCGTGAATCCAAAAGGAAAAAGTTTGAAATAATGTTAGGTGTCATAAAATGACCCCAATCTTTAAAAAGAGGTAAACAATCGTTAAATTATTGAAAATGTTCTTTTATTTATCTTTTTTACAAACAACTACTGAATAGATATTTCTGACATTTCTGGTACAGAAAGATATCTATCCAAACAACTTGTTAAAACTATCCCGACAATGATCCAAAATCCAATTTGTAACAGTACATGTAGGCCTACTTCAGGTGCGTGTTGACTGCTGATGCTGTATGACGCACAAGACCATGTGTGAACACACAAGCCCAATATTTATATCGTTAATGGGGTCACAGGGGACTGCAAAGGTTGGTGAGCGGATGTTTACCCAGAAATTAAGGCGGAACGCCCTAGTCTGATGAGCAAGTAGATACATGTATGTATGACATTGGTTGAGCAATGTGTCTATGAAGTAATGGAGGTTATGTCTATAGTTTTATAAATCACATTGGAACCACTTAAACATAAACCCACATCAACATACACTTCATGTTATTTTTACTACAGGTAGCTGTAGTTCAGATATTTAAGGCCAAATTACAAACATTTAAACTCAAGCTGTATCCATAATTATGTAATTTGCTAACAAATATAAATTTGCTAAAAAAAATATATATTTAAGACAAAAAATATTTATTTAGTAAAATCTCATTTTCACATTTACTACATGTACAACACAACCCCGGTGTGGTGTCACCCTGTCAGTGGTACGGGACGGGAGTGGGCTGGAAGGACAATAGTTTAAAAAATATTTGATTCAACAAACTGAATCTGATTGAACAATGCGGGTGGGGTGGGGGCTGAGCCTATTTGGCTGGAAGGTTTGTCACCCAAATTGTTTGTCTGTTTGTTTCATTTTCACATTTACTACATGTACAACACAACCCCGGTGTGGTGTCACCCTGTCAGTGGTACGGGACGGGAGTGGGCTGGAAGGACAATAGTTTAAAAAATATTTGATTCAACAAACTGAATCTGATTGAACAATGCGGGTTGGGTGGGGGCTGAGCCTATTTGGCTGAAAGGTTTGTCACCCAAATTGTTTGAATGTATCGATCATTAACTATAATGGATTTTCCGCAAAGCTGTAATGTTTGTTTTTTTTAATAATTACACCAATGTACAATTATATTTCCATGAGATATGGTCGCATTCTCCATTCCCTAAAACTTGTGCCCAAAAAACTGAAATACATTGCCCCAAAAATGGACGGTTCAACGAATCTGGGCGGGATGGCGGGCATATAAACTCTCCCAAAACAGTATTTCTACTAATATGTATGTAAATTTTTAGTTCAGATTAGATTTGGGGCTAAATTCCCAACAAATATTTAAAACATTATGCTATAGGGGGAATTTGGTCCCAACAGCAACGTTACAATTTACTCTTTATTTCGAATTTATATTCCATCCAAATAACTAGACGCTGCCCATCACAGCCCCCCACCCACCCACACACACACATACTTCCTGAATCAAAACGCTGGAATGTTTTCGGAACTGTCTAGGTCAACACAGGGAACAAACCCCGGACCTCCTGATTAGTGAGCCAAGGACAAGGGGAATCCATGCCGGACAACGATCAATCCCTTGGCCGCCCGCTTAGTGAGCCAGTCCTTTACTGAGTCACCGTGGCTCCCTGATGATGACACTTGCACACTAGTTGCTCACGTATGATGCCCCGCCTCCCTCAAACAATAATGTATGACGTACGCCCATCGTCATTATACAGGTGGTTGGTACAGAACAGTAAGACATTAAACCCCATTTAATATGATTTCTCTTCATTACAATATTGTCACCCCCATTACAGTATTATTTAGTTTTTGCAATATCTAATGTAGCGAGAAAACAAAATATCTGTAGATGCTATGTTTCAAGTTAAATATTTGTTAGACTTTTAGCCTCAAATCCCTAAAAATAATGTTGAACTTATATACATGTAGATAACTCAATTTTCTTTTTACCATAAATGGATTTCTGAAATTCTGTATATTTCCCCTGTCCATTATGTATTTTGCATTTTGCTAAATCACAATTTACCCAAAGGCATTTTCTTTAATTAGGGCGAAGGCTTCTGTTTTTTTCGCCTATATTTAATATTATGCCAACTTCACAAATATTAGTATAAATATAGCATTTACATTGACAATTATCACACTTTTCATTTGGCCCTAAATCAAGTTAAGTGCAGACTTTTTGCTTGGAACTCTCCGGAATTGTCTTCCTTATGTAAAAAGCTTTCCAAAAATGTCTACTTTGTTTATAAGGGAGGACCATGTAGCGGAACTTCACGCTAGAAATTTTGGCTGCAGGCCTATTAATGGATATTCATAATAGTGACATCATTTGAGTCAAAAAGCAAATACGATCATACAGATGCCAAAAAATTGTTTCTAACTTATTCGATTTGCATAAAATTTTCACCATGTGATGCCTTATGCCAGTTCTGATTTCATAAAAGTAATTGAACATTTTCATTCACCGGAAGTACAGTACACTAACATGCAACAAATGTATAAAATGAATCGATATTACTGTATTTGGTTGATTATGCTTCCATTGTATTTGATGTGTGCAATGTTTAAGGAGAAATCTGTTTATCGGTTCTATTGTTACTGCAAGTGATATGAGTTTAAGGGTAACGTGGCACTGAAAGTGACATAAGTGCAAAGGTAATGTTGTACCAGTGAAACCCGTCATTGCTGCTTCGCAGGTCTAGTTATTATTTTATTTTTTGCGGAGCCTATTTCTCAGTGCCTGTACGAGATAGCGACCTCGGACGTAATTTCCTTTAACGAAACCATCTTGTGGCCACCGTATTTGAAACTTCTGCGCAGACCGGAACTGGTCGAATTTCGTGCGGTGCCAAAAAATTAAAAAACGGCCGTAAATTCGACAATTCTGTACCTATTGTCGTACAAATGACATTTTCGGAAACACCAAACTTTTCTCGGATGATAGCAGTTGAAAATTTCGAAATTTTAAAACTTCGTCGCTGACTTCTAGCGTTCGAAAAATGAAAAAAAGATTTAAGAGACAATTTTTGAACTACATTTTTGGATACCTGACGACCATCCGATTTCAGAAATATATATTTCATTACGAGTTATAGCCCCTTTTTTTCGATTTTTTGAAATTTCTGCTCATTTTGTAAGCTTAAGACTCGATTTACGGCCGAATCGACGTTTCTGAAATTCCTGGAACATAAAGCCATATGGTAAGACCATTGGATGAAGCAATTACAACAACAATCCGTAAACCGGAAGTAGTCGAAATAATGGCCGATATTTTTAAAAAAACAGCAAAAAATGAATGCTTTTGGGAAAAACATGAATTCTCAGTCCGATATCAACGGATTAAAACGATTAAGATATCGTTGGGTTGCTCGGGAATTGCAGTATCATATGATATCCAATACCTACAGATACCATGAACAGCGAGTAAAATATGGCACGCTGAAAATAAAGTATTTTCTGATTTGGAGCGTTTTTAAACGCCTGTATCTCGAAAACTGCTTCAACGATTTTCTACAACTTTCTCTATCAAGAGACATTTCGGTAGTCTTGTGTATGAAATATTCAGTTTAGACTTTGAAATATCTGTAATAGGTCAAATAACGAACTGAAAATCGAAAAAAGTCAAAAAATCGTGAAATTTGGGAAAATCCTCTATTATTTTTTTTATTTTTACTGATTTTCAAAAAACTTTGTTATATTTAGATATCTTATCTAATGTCAATTCCAAAAATGTATAATATATTGTAATATATCATTGCAGATCTCTGTCGCTATTTAATTTCCCAAACTGGTTATAAAACTATCCTTACCATAATCTTCATACCGGAAGTATTCAAAAAATGAAAAAAAAGGGTAAAAAATTGGCGTTCTTGCAAATAGCTGAATAATGAATAATGAAATAATGTGTCTTTGGATGGCCCCATTAATGGAACCTCAATGGTACGATTTCGATGGTTAGAAAATAAATTATGGTACGCCGAAAATCTAGTTTTTCTCGTTTTTGGAGCCTTTTGAGACGCCTTTTTCTCGAAAACGACTCCTGCAATTTTTTCTAAAACTCTTTTAACACAGAGTCCTATCGGTGGTCTATGGCGTGAAACCAAAAGGAAAAGGTTTGAAATAATTTAAGGTGGCATAAAATGGCCTCAATCTTTGAAAAAAGTTGAAAAATCGTTAAATTATTGAAAATGTTCTTTTATTTATCTTTTTAACAAACAACTACTGAATAGATGTTTCTGACACTTCTGGTATAGAAAGATATCTATCCAAACAACTTGTTAAAACTATCCCGACAATGATCCAAAATCCAGAAGTAGTCGAAAAATATCAGATATTTGGGAAAAAAACACACAAAAAAAATTAAAAAAAGAAAATAGTCAAAAAATTGGTACTCTTGCAAAAATCGACACTTCTCAGCCAGGTGTCACGGAATCAAAACAATTAAAATATCGTTTTTAGCTCGATGAATTGGCTATTTTATGACATACTTCCTGTCTGATTCCTGAAAGCCGATTCAGTGCTGCTTGCAGATCTAGTTTATTATTATTTTTTTCGGGGAAGCCTATTTCTCAGTCCCTGTAACAGATACCGACCCGGGACCTAATTTTCTATCGCTAAAGCATGTAGTGGCAACTTTATAACTATATTTAAAACTTCTGTGCAGACCGGAAAGGGCCGAATTTAGTGCGGTGACGAAGACTTTTTAAAAGCCTTAAAATTGACAATTCTGTACCTATTTTCGTACAAATGACATTTTCGAAAACTCTAAATCTTTCCTCGGACGATAGCTGTTGAAATTTTCGAAATTTCGAAACTTTGTCGCTGACTTCTAGCGTTCGAAAAATAAAAATATGTTGTTTAAGAGACATTTTTTGTTTTATTCAAAATTTTCAAATTTGACCTACCTTTTTGGATACCTGAAAGCAATCCGATTCCAAAAATATAAGTTTTATTCAGAGTTATTGCCCTTTATTTTTTCAATTTTTTCCGAATGTTCTGCCAATTTTGTAACCCTTATATTTTTTGAAAGCCTCAATCGATGATTTTGAAACTACTGGAACATAAAGCCATTTAGACAAAAAGTGGGATAAAGCAATTCCAACAACGATCCGTTAACTGGAAGTGGTCGAAATAATGTCCGATATTTCGAAAAAAACGTCAAAAAATGGGTGCTTTTCGAAAAAACGTTATTTCTGCGTCCGATATCAACGGATTTAAACGATTTAGATATCGTTTAGTTGTACGGGAATTGCTTTATCGTATGATACCCAATTCCTACAGAAACAATGAGCAGGAAGCAAAATATGGCACGCTGAAAATCAAGTATTTTCTGATTTGGAGCGTTTTTGGACGCCTGTATCTCGAAGACGGCGCATATCGAGAGTCCAACCGGTGGTCTTTGGTATGAAGCCATCTTAAAAGACTTTGAAATGTCTGGCAAAGGATATAAAAGTGACTGAAAATTGAAAAAAGTCGAAAAAACGTATTTTTTTTTTTAAATGCTCTATTTATTTTGTTTATTTTAACATATTTTCAAAAAATGGTTACACATTCATATAGCTGACCTTAATCCGATTCTAACGATATATAATATGTATTAAAATACTGAAATTTTATTTTCGATATTTTGATATTTTTGCGTTTTTGGCACTTTTGAACATAGGATTTTTCAGATGTATTTTATCTGATTAGATATTGTAATATATTCTTACAGAGCCCTGCGGCTATTTAATTGCCCAAATTGGTTATTAAAACGATTTCGAAAATAATCACCATACCGGAAGTATTCAAAAAATGAAAAAAAGGTTTAAAAAATTGCGCTCTTGCGAAAAGCTGAATTTCTCACTCAAATATTACCGGACCAAAAGAAGTAAATTGTCTTTGGATAGCCCTATTATTAACTATTGTATGGCATCTCAATGGTACGGTTTCGATGGTTAGAAAATAAATAATGGTACGCCGAAAATCTACTATTTTCTGTTTTTGGAGCCTTTTTAGAAGCCTTTTTTCTCGAAAACGATCCCACAGATATTTCTGGAACTTTTTTATCGGTGGTCTGTGGCGTGAAACCAAAAGGAAAAAGTTTGAAATAATATAAGGGCTCGAAATATGCCTCAATCTTTGAAAAAAAGTTGAAAAATCGTTAAATTATTGAAAATGTTCATTTATTTATCATTTTTGCAAACAACTACCGAATAGATGTTTCTGACACTTCTGGTACAGAAAAATGTTCTAGCTAGATGAATTGGCTCAGATTTACTCTTAAGTATAATCTTCTTGACCTGGGGCGGTATTTATAAACATTCTAAGAGTTGAAATCAACTCTTAACTGTCAAAAATTACTCCTAACTTTGTAGATTTCCCTTAGACCTATTTATAAAACATTTAACTTTAAGAATTACTCCTAACTTGTTAAAAGTACTCTTATCATGGTTAACATGGCCGTCCGTGTACGCCGCCTAAGAGAGTTTAAAACAAGCAGAGATTTCTTAGTGGAGTACAACAATGACGAGTTGATGAGGAGATATCGAATGGACACGCGTGGGATTCTTTTTGTGACAGATTTAGTTTGGTTAGTACCCAAGTCTTACATTTAGTTAAAAGTAACTCTAAGACCCTTTATAAATATTTCTAGAGAGTAACTTTTAACTAAATGTTGTTTTAGGAAGTCTTAGAGTAAAACTTAAGAAAACTCTAAGAATTTTTATAAATACGGCCCCAGTTCTTTAGAAACAGTATCAAATAGATTTAGATTGCACTCTAGAGACGGACCTGGTTCCTCGACCTCCGAATCTGAGTCAACCAGACTATCTAGTCCTTTCCTAATATCAGATACTTTAGTTTGGAAAAAGGAACAAAATCTCTCGGCTAGCCCAAGGTCATCAGTTGATGATGGAAGGTGTCGAGTTGTATCGGATGTAAGCGACTGAACGATTTTAAATAAATCACGTGGTTGTGAAGATGATAATTTATTATTATAGAAACTATTCTTGGCAGATCTGATCATAGATATGACCTTAGCAGACCGTGCTCTGTATATCTGTTTATGAACCTCTAACTTGGTTTTACGCCACACTCTTTCAGTTTTTCTACGAATTTTGCGCTCACTGTGAATTGCATCATCGTACCAAGGACAATGGCGATTGGATTATAGCTTCCAAGTTTTCAGTGGTGCATGACAGTTCAATACACTAATAGTGCAGGCATTATAATCCTCAACAGATTTAGTTGGATCTGCATTCTGTGTACTGTTGAAACATTCTGACAGATCGCTAGAAAAGTCCGCTAGATTTATGTTTCTAAGTTTTCTTGATGTTACTTGTAAGTCAGTTTCAGCTTCTGGCTTTTGATTGATTATTCTATAAACAGGATGGTGATCAGAAATGATATCGGGCAATACATCCACTGAGTCAATCAGGTGGTCATCAAAACTGGTGATAATTAAACCAAGAATGTGTCCCTTTACATGTGTAGCTTAATTCACATGCTGAACCAGATTATACGAATACAGTAAGTCATTGAATTGGGCAACAATAGGATCACTGGGTTTGTCAATGTGCAAATTAAAATCACCCAGGATAAGTATGGATGCAGACAGAAGAACAACTTTAGATATAAGCAATTCAAATTCTGATAAAAAACTGTCTGTTTGAAGATCTATTTGTTGCAGTGGGTGGAGAGTGATAAATCACCAGAACGCTCAAAGCTGTAGATTTTGTCAAACAATATTCAAAAGACTGTATTTGGTTTAAATCAGTATGGTCCACATTCAACTTAATATTACCATTAAACAACAAGCCTATTCTACCATCTCTAGATGATACTCGAGGTTTATTAAAGAATAGATAGCCATCTTCACACAGTTCATTTATAATAGTCGATTAATTTTCTGTTAGCCAAGTTTCTATGATGACAAGAAGGTCAATATGGTGTTCTATAACAAACTCAGACAGGAGTTGTGTCTTATTTCTGACCGATCGGGCATTGATTAAGGCAAATTTGAGATTGTTTATTTTCTGTTTGTGATTAAGTTTAACAGAAATAAGATTATTAGAGTTGAAAAGAATTGCAGGAATGTCAAACGGATGATAAGGTCTGTTGCCAGTTATAACGGATATAAACATTTGTTTTCGCCTTCCAGCTCTTTTGCCTCTGGGTTTTTTAAATATATGTAACCGCTTTAAGCAGTCAAAGTCAATTGATGTATGGACAGAATTAACTGATTTCAGTTCTAAAAGCTCACCACGTGAGTATTTAATCATATGGATTAACCTTTGGTGATAAAAAGTGATTTGAACAACATCCTTTGTTTGCTTTCCTTTACACCTCTCTGTTTACAGCAATGAGTGTTTTGATGAGTGCAGGAAAACAATAGGGATTAACAGGAGTTCAGTTACACCACTTGATCAAAATACTATTTTCATCTGAAACCATATTTCCAACAATAACTTTTGAAATCTAAAAGATTTTTTCAAAATTATTTAACTAAATGATTCCTAACAGTTAGTTGCATTAACATGCAAATATTTGTCACAAACCTATACTTGAAACACACAGAAAAGATCAAAATCTAGAGAGCACAATTACACACAGCTGCCTGTTAGGCGCTTCAGGTTATGAAAGATGCGTGGTTTCGATTTCCCGCTCGTACGTAGCAAGGAGTTGGATTCTTCGTCCAGTACTCGAGTATCCTTCCATTACTAAAGACCAATACGCACAAACAGACTATTGGAATGAAAGTTTCATGTTATAATCCTGAAATGACCTCATTTTTGTCGACTGGATGATAGGCAACAAAATATCGATTCAAGTATCTTGCGAGAACCACCCTGGGGAGATTGTCAACGTATCAGAGCCAGAAATGATAGGCAACAAAATATCGATTCAAGTATCTTGCGAGAACCACCCTGGGGAGATTTGATATATAGATATATTGGAAAGCTTAATAAACCTTTTTTTTTAAATATCCAAAAATAATCTGAAAGGAAACACTAAATCCAGTTAAAGTTCCCACAGTCCAAGAAAACATACCCCCTGTGCCCTGTAAGTAAGAAAAGAGACCCTTTGATTAAATGGAAAAACTATCTGTGTTTGTTTCCAGTAGTAAGGTTAAGAGCCATGCGTGTGCATATAGACCAAGTTGTTGTTTGTCATCTCTTTCCAACAAACTGTGCTGAATTTTATGTCTGGATGTTCGGTAGCGTTGTCTATGATGGATGCATGCTGATATCAATACCCAGGCCCATAGTACACATTGACGAGCATGTAAACTAACTCTTGACAGTTGAAATTGCATGTCGTACCGCTAACAGATGAAAATATCCCTTTTGGCATACTACATTCGGTAGCCCAGTCGGAGTAGGACGTTAAACCCCCATTTTATTTTATTTCAATACGATTCACTGTCAGATCCCGACTAAGGCTGTGTCGACCGCAATGTCGGGCGAAAATTAACGTAAACGAAGCTAATTGTGATGACATCACGTGCTCGGTAGAAATACAACAGAATTGAAATTATATTACAATTGACTAGGAAGAAAATTAAAATTGACTTGAGTAAAAATTAAAATTGACTTAGGTGGAAATTAAAATTGTCATGGATGAAAATTATTTATAAAAAAATTAAAAGACTTTGGTAAAAATTTAAATTGACTGGGGAGAAAATTATACAAAAAAAATGATATTAAAGTTGACTGGGAGGAAATTATAAAAAAAACCAAATTAAATTAAAATTGACATGGTTGAAAATTATAAAATACAAATGGTACTAAAATTGACTTGGATGAATATTAACATATCTTATTTTTTTTATATAAATGTATAAACAATATTTATTCAGATAACTGAAAGGATTGGGGAACAGGACAAAGCCTATATCACCCCTTATTTGCATAACCCTTGTCAGCCACCGTGCTGTCCTGAATGGACGCCATATCCAAAAATTGGTATATTGTTTCTACTGCACTTCTACTCCGTTCCACAAATGACACACACGCAAAGACTAAATAAACCTATTCAATTCCATTAAAATATGGATGCAGAAAAAATACTTCTGAAAATTCTCGAAGTTCGCTTAACGCCCACATTAGTACACTAACCTGAATAAATGGTCAGTGTATTTATAACTTCTTCTCTGACTAAAACACATAACTTTATTATCGCAAGATGGCAGAATTGCCCTGGCGTAGTTTTGAATTATTGAGAAGGGGGAATTACAATCACGCGACTCGTACTGTTACTACTAAATAGCTTTTCGGATGAGATATCTCGACAACACCTTAGATTTTCATAGATTTTCATTTGCAAGGCAGGAATAGGTCTGAATCAGACTGTAAGCAAAGGAAATAACCTTCAGCCGGGTGCTCCTGTCCCTTTAATAATTTTATATGTGGGTATAGAAATCACCTACTCCAAGGGAAAAAGTTGGTTTGTTAAACATAGTGTATTACAATTTTCACTCTAAACCTGTTTTGTTTGAATTTTAGCTCTTCTTCTCCGAATTAAAGGTTTCATTTTTATTAAGGCTTTTGTTGTTTTGGGCACCTTTTACTCTGATGAAATACTAAATTGTATCTGTGTATTAAATGTGACGACTGGTGAGTAGATTTTGTTTTCGAATCTGCATGGAAGTTGATGTTCAATTAAATGGCATTGAATTACCATGTCCGTTCTATTTTCGAACTACTGCATACCAATATGATACTTGGCTGTATTGTATTTAGAACACTTCACGTCCTTTGAAGTATCGGGTAATATATCACATTCATATAGTAACATATCTTATTTCTATTCATGGCTTTTGTCCAAACATGATCCGACGTAGATCCGATATAATTCCATCTTGACATGAATTTTCAACCTCCCCCAAGTCTACATTAATGACATCTCTTGTTCCATACATTAGATAATGATTTCAGCTAGTAAACACTGTCTTTGAGAAATATGTTCATAGAACTTTTTGTTTACTCCAAAATATAGCATTAGTACACTTAGGTAGTCATAGGCTAAATTTAGTGAAATTACCGGGTTTTGCCGGTATTTGCCAGTATTCTTGACGAACGATATTGATGTATCCACTATCTTTTACGCGAATCTTCGGTTAACGTATTTAAATTATGTTATCAAAGCCTTCCATAAGAAAAATGGCATCCTTAAAGGGGAAATAAAATAACGAAACAAATAAATGTATTTGCGTTGTTACATTGATGATTTCTCATTAAGTTTACACAAACCCCAAAAATACCGTTAAAGTGCATGGCGTGTTTAAGCCCTAGAATTACCAAATTCATTAAACCGACCCGCATTTCGCAATGGAACTCGCTCCCGACAGGAATATGCTGTAACCTTTAAGACAAGCATGTAATAATAACAATTACCGACAGGATCAACCAGATAGCATTCATAATTTCGAGGAAGAACCACGTTTATACGCCCCAGTCACAGATACCCGATACACCTTTTACAAACTCAGAAGAATAGGGAGGGATGACCGAAGTGGAGAACAGTATCCAAGACTAAATAATGCCGGTCTCGTTTACTCACGTAATCCCAGACGAAGGCCATGTTATCGTGAAGTCGTCGGGAGACCCGTAGCTACGCGTACAGAAGAACGCAAGCTCGAGCAGGCGCGCATAATCAGGATCTCTCTGCGACTACACACGGATAAGGCGACACCCTGCTGAGATGGTAATCGAGACTCCCTGATTTAACACGCGAACCAGTCTGTCCCGCCGTGTAAGCGTGCACTGGACCAGGGAGCCGAACAATGAATCGTCCGACTGTTTTCTAGAGAGCTGACGAAGATAACGCAGCGAGAAAATATAGGATGTAGAAGGTCTCGGGCGACGATGACCAGAAGGGCAGTCGGGAATTGGACAAAATACACTCATAGACACCCCCACATACACCCCCCACACACACACACACGCATACCCACATCTGATCCCATTTGAGGAAATTGTTTTAAGAGGAAGAGACCAATGAGCATATCAGACTTTGGAGGACCTCCTCTGAATGACAAGCTTATCGATCTACCGAAAGAGTAGTTACTTATTTTACCTATATGTTCATCATCTATCCCTTCTGTGCAGATATTTTTTTAATGCAGGGAAGCCTTTCAGTTGACCTTAAGAGGTTTTTTTAAGAACGGACAGTTTATAGAAGTTGAGTGCTGTCTGCCCTTACACCACAGTTGAAGAAAGGACTTTCAAAAAAAGCACAAGTGCAAAATTACAATACCTTCCGCCATCGACATGCCATAGTAACATATCATTTTATGTTGCTCTGTTTAAGATTCAAAGATTCAGGTATGACTTATGCAAGTTGTGACTGGCTGCCTAGTTCCAAGATCAATGTGTGATGAACTTTACATAACATCACATAAGCATACAAAATATTTTCCAACTGGGGTAAATATTCCACAATGCCCATTATTCAACACTAGACATTTTTATGCATATCATGTAACTGCCAAATGCAACAGTATAGGTGAGTCACAAAAAAATGGAATAATTTTATCAGGACTTCAAAACGGAGAAGAATAAAGATTTACACTGATCCACACCTCAAATGCAGCCCCTGTTCACTCGTTTTTCGAAATAACCAGACGGTTCGAGGGACAACTATAACACACTGTAATAATATTTGCACTTGTGCATTGTATGTTTCTTCATGTAATTACATGTATCTATATCTGACAGGGAGAAGATTTAAAAAAGGCTATGCCTGTTCCCCAATCCCTATTCTGATAGAAATCTGTATAAAAAAAAACGCAGCCCCTTGTTAAACTGAAATGTGGAGAGCCACGGTATCCAAGTGGTTAATATGCTAACCAACTAGCCTGGAGGTCACAAATTAAATCCTGGTGTTCTTTGGGATTAATGGCGTGGTTTTTTCCCTGGTTAGTGGTGCAGGATAGAGGGCTTGGCAAGAAATTGTCCAGTGGTTAGGATGGGCTAAGAAACAGAGGTCCTGTGCATGTAAAAGACAACTTTGCAATTAGAATTCAAGGTCATGTGCATGTAAAAGATCTCTTTGCAATTGGAATTCAATATAAGACCAGACCGTAGTGGCATAAGCTCGTCTTTATTAGCCCAATCGAAGCAGAACAATAGGACTTCAAACCCCATTTCATTTCATTGCCATTGATTGAAATTTCGGTATATAGACACTGCAGTCAAACAAAAATACACAATAACAAAAACTACAGTTGAACATGGTTTTATTTTGAGAGTGGGATATCTTTACACAACGTTTGTTGGTTTTTATTTTGAGAGCGCCTTCAATTTATGTCTTTTTATTCTTTGAAGATCGGAATTTATTTTATTTTTTATTTTGATATAAGGGATATCTTTAAGTAGGGTATGTTGTTTTTTCATCCTTAAAATTTCTTTCTTCTTCATCATTTTTCCATTTTAAGAAATTTGAATTCCGATTGTTTCATTGTATGCATTTCTGCTCTCTTTAGTCCACTCAACTGCAATGAAAAAAATGATTAATTACTAATAATTGTCTTGCCGTCCATTAATCTCTTGGTAGACACCGTGGCCCAACGATTAAGTACTTTGCTGACTAACCGGGTCTTTGATAATTACTTGAAATAGTTCCTCTGGACTTTTTGGTGTAGTTTTGCCTTATTAGTAATGCAGAAAGAGCATCTAGTTGCCTGTATTCATTAGCTGTGTAGATTTGGCAATTCTTCAGAAAAAAATCATGTTGTTTCAGGCGCGGATCCAGGATTTTTTGCAGGGGGGGGGGGTAGGTTTGATAATTGCAGCGCCGCCAGCGGCGCTCGACCAATTAACGGGAGGTTTGGGGGGCCTCCCCCAGAAAAATTTGGTAAATTAGATTCAATTTGGTGCATTCTGACGTATTTCCAGAAGGTAAATTCCAAAATTACAGGTCTAAATATCGCCAATAAAATCGCATAAAAAATTTTCTAGTCTGAGCAGGGAGTCCGGACCCCTTGGACCCCCCCTCTGGATCCGCGCCTGTGTTTAAAAGAAATGCTTACTTACCAATATTACTACCAGTACTTGACTTCGTTTTTTTTGCTGGGTCCAGCTACAATTTAAAAAAAAAACAGGTCATATAGAAACAAATGACATGAAATGGAATTTAACGTCAGGCAGGGCTAATGAAAATGGGCATACTCCATTGTGTGGCCATGAGGGAAATTTTGCGCAGGCAGCAGCACTATGGCTTACTCTTATATCGAATTCCAACTGCCAAGGGATCTTTAACACACACGCCGATGTTAACACAGGATATCGTCTTTTTCCCATCTGAACAACTAGATAGCTGTCATTTGCAGTGACAAGGATAAATTTTCTCAGCCTACATCAGGATTGAACCAGCATCTTACTCACTTAGTCACAACAGAATCCCATAAGAAAATTATGTCCTCATAGCAGTGCTACAGCCTACTCTTATATTATAATTTTCAACTGTTGGACTTCTAATTGTGCTGCAAAGAGTAAGCAATGGACCTTAATTATTCATCCAATCAGAACTAGGCACTATTCCTTGCTTGGTCATCCGTCCTGCTACCTTGACAACAGGAAATCGATCTCGGCCGATCTAGCAAGCAAACATGGCTCTTCGTGAAGGAATAAAATATTACAAGTTTCTTCTCACCTTCAACTGTATTGAAACTCTTTCTTTTCTTTTTATATTTGTTCAACATAGAATCATCAACTGTATCATTAGGTTTGCTTTCCTTGTTGGCCTTTTTTAAGAAATAAGACTCGTCAGCTAAATAAAAAAAAAGCAAAATATGTAAAAAAGGGAAAAAAATTTTAAGCACTTTTTGAAGTTATGAGAAATCCTATTTTAAATTAATAAACACATGGTAAGAAATTTAAGTTTAATTATCATTTCCTATATTTATAAAATTTGCATTCTATTTATTCCAACATCATGGCAGAGAGCTTATAAAGGTCTCATGGAAAAACAACCATTTGTAACTTTACAATTGAAACAGTAAGTATGTGTAACTTACACACATCCATAACTTTTTCATCATCTGTACATTGCAAATCATCAAAAGTCTCTTCAGTGAAAAATTCTGAAAATTTAAAGATAAATTTATAAGCTATTTTCTGATCTAGATATTATTCACATAATCCACCACAGCAATATTAACTGTGGACACATATTCATCTTATGCTATGAAGGTTTGAAATACCTTCAACATTCTCTGACTTAAGAGGATATCCTCTAAAGTCTGTACCCAATGCTTTTACATTCTCTAGCTTTGAGGAATAAAGAGGATATCCTCTAAAGTCCAATCACTTTAACATTCAATTGGTGACAATGTTTTTTGGTCATATCTTTTTGTTCTAATTAGGATAGAGACTTCCTATTTGATCTATTAAGACACTCGAGTGGGGCTGTAAAATGATTGTTATGTTGTAAGGCATTTATTTGTAAATTATATAATGCTATTCAATAAAAAACAAATGTGCATTTTTATATGTGTAAATTATTTAATGTTATTTAATAAATTTGTTAAAATCAACACATTTTTAAAAGTGTAAATTATTTCATGTTTTATAAAAGTTAAATATTTGTCAAAATCAATACAGTTTTATTCTTAAAAAAAGATATGGACTATAGTTTATAACACCATTGTTCTAGGATTAACTCTGGATTAGCGGCAAAATTTGACATCAAAGCCTGCCGGCAAAGTGGGAACACCCCATGCTGATGTCTATAAAATTAGACAATAGAGCTGCTATTTTGGCAAATTGTCCCTCATAGCACAATGCATGGTGTATGTATGTTTTCATTAGCCAAGTAGGAGAAGAACACTAGGACATTAAACCCCCATTTCCATTTCTTACATTCATTTTTTGATTATTCAAGTGAATTTTGTGACTAAGTTTCAAATGCTAGAATGGTGTTTCGTAGAAAAGTAACAAAAAGACAGTCTATCTTACCACTAACTGAACTTTCAATATCTATCTCATCAATAGTCTTTCCATGATATTTTATCAGGCCCCCAGACTCGGCCAACAACAATAGCTTAGCAATTTTAGTCTTCTCTATTGTTGACGACATGACTCTATAAAAGTTTTTATGAACATTAATGGTATGTCCAAGATGGTTTGTGATCCAATGTAATTGGTTTTCTGAAACATTGAGTACCTGTAAAATGGTAAAATAAATAAATAGCTAATCAAACATTAAACATTTTTTTTGAAAATGGTCTGATATTAAAAACTACATTGTTGAGAGAATACTCCTGGAAAAATTGCCAAAATAAATCAGTTTTGTTCTGCCATAAGCATGTATTATAGTTTATCTGAAATTTACTCCTCCAATATAAACTCACACATGCAAAAAGTTTAAATTTCAGTACGTACATACAGTAGTTAATCACAGTTTACTGAGTATCCACAGAAAATCAGTGTTGATGAATTGACCAATTACATACAGGTTGATCATGCATGGAATGATCCCAATCAAAGAACAACATACTAACTTGACAATCAGATCTGTTTCAAATATACTTACTTGGGTTGCTGTAGCAATATACTTTCTCAGCAAAGTTGATTTAATTAGCTTAGGATTTTCAAGTTTCAGGTCCTTCATTACGTTTTCTAAAGCATCGTAAGCTCTAACAGCACCCTTGCCTGGATAATAAATGAAGTTTACATAAATATTTTGAATGTACTTTTTCAGAGAGAGAAAGAGAGAGAGAGAGAAAGAGAGGGAGAGAGAGAGAGAAAGAGAGATCATTTCGGGACTAACATGTGGTTCAATTCTAACATGTGGTTCAATTTTATTTCAATAATTTACTACCACACAAGGGTTTTTAGTAGTTGGGGGAAACTAGAGGACCCGGGGAATACCCATGAGGTTGGACAGACTTGTGCATAGAGGTCTTTGGAGGAGAGAAGAAACTGGAGGACTCATCCTATAGGTTTGGCAGCTGATACCCTACTCTTCACAGATTGAAACCTTGTCGATGACAGACCTTTTTATGAAGCACACTCTTTATACTACTCAATTCCATCGGATCAAAACCCTTGATATATTTTTTTTGTGTCTACATGTATGTCTCTATTCTATCTTGTTCGTAGGTATATCTTGTAGATATTTGTTTTGCATTTAGTACGGTTCTCCTGCACTAACTATTGTAAGTTACATTCTTAAATAATGATTGTTACACATACCATAATTGGCAAAAAGAAAAGGACTGTCTGCAACATCAACAGACTTTCTGACTGCATCATCAGCAAGCATGTCCATTAAAAACTGACATTCCTTTGGAATCAGGACTGGTACCTTTCGACCCCGTTTTCCTCTAATATTGACCACATCATATAATTTGCAGAGTTCTATTTCTAATGGCGTTAAATGTTTGGTGAAATCTTTTAAGTCTGCATCAACATTTCTTTGCTTGTAACATTCAACACTACAAAGAAATTTACAGTTCATTATTTATAAGAAATTAGGATTTTAATGACTTTTTTTTCTTTTTTGTGCATTTATCAAGTAATATTTAAACAGACACCTGCTTTGCTGTTATTTAGTTTATTGTAAGGAGTTGTGTATATATATGAAATGAAATTCAGGTTAATCTATAACTAAATGCTGGTGTACTAACACGTCACATAGACAGGGAAGACGCAAAGTAAAACTATTGCAATAACAAGAAATACACTGAAAATATTCTAATTGTTGACACAATATTTATACACATACCTCATCGCTTCCAACTCTCCCGGTCTGCGTTTGTTAAATGTAAGAAGCCTTGTCTCCACTAACTCAACAGCCCGTCTGTAGGATGATCTATCTTTAATTACTTGGATTTTGGATATCTGCTTTTTCAAATAATCTGCAAGCTTGCTTAGGTCTTCTCCACTGGGTAAAGACACCACTTTGTTAAATTTTCTTTCAGTCAATGTTGCACATGCTGCGGCAGAAATTCTTTCATTCCAATTTTTCTTTAACAGCTTGCTGAAGTTCTTCGCTTCTCTGACCTGTTCATCATTTTTTGTAATTATACCGTTTGTTTCCTTGATGTCTGACATTTTCTGAAGATCATGACCTAACTTTAAAGCTGTCGATGGCTTGTCGAGATTTGTTTCTTCACCACCCCCAACTTTAATGGTGCCTTCAATTACTGTTTCATACATTTCTGGGCATAAGAATTCATTCATACTTCTTTTAGTTGCATTTATTTTTCGTAGTTCTATTAAAAGACGAGCTGCTGCCCGCATACGGGTGCTGGTGTAGTTAGCTCTTCTCAGTTTGTTTTTGCAGCTTTTCCGGAGCCACATGTTTCCAAGCTCTAAGATCAGTGGGTCTGACGTTGCAACTTTACCACATTCATCTTGCACCATGGTTGTAAGTACTTCTTTACTCAATGAATTTGATGCACCCTCATAATAACCCATCAGAATTTTACTCTTGATTTTTAAGCTTCCTTTACTTTCTATTTTCTCGCCTTTGGCAATGCATCTATATCTATGCTTTGACTGATCGGTTATCCATCCCAGGCAGTTAGGACATGGTCCAAAATCTGATAAGTGATAGAAACTCTTTCTTTTTGGTCTCCTCAAGGGGATAATTTCTCCTTTACCACAAATTTTTACCCCCATGTTGTGCTTATGATTTCCCTTATTTCTGAGAATCTGTAAATTTCTTTGTCTTATGCCATTCTTCTCTTTTCGAACATCAATACTGTCTGTCTTTTTTGGTTTCATCTCCATTAAATCAGATATTTCCTTTTTATCACTATGCATCCTTTCTAGATGGTCAACTGGTTTACAAACCAGCACACCGCAATACAGGCAACTGTGCTTGTTACTGAATACCCTAGCACTCTTTTTGATCTGTCCATTTTTTCCAACTGTTGATTTCTGGATACCTCTAATAAAAACTTCTTTATGATCTTTGAAAAATATTCTGTGATCCTCCTCAATTCTTTTTCGGAAGGCACCAATATCAAGTACTGGGATAACATCACTGTCTTCGGATGCTGAATCACTTACAGGTGAATAATCACTATCTGCATTTGAGTCATCACCATAATCACTTTCTTGGTTTGATGACGGCCATGTACTCGGACTACCTTCTGAATGAGTATCTGGATCTGAATTACTTTGGTCCAATCCCGGATCTGTTTCGTCTGGAACAAGGAATATTGATGGTAAGCTCTGGCTTGGAAAAATATCATCATCATCATCCCCTTGACATGATTCATTGCTGTCTAGTGATGCAGTTGATTTTGACACCGACTTCTGGTTTAATTGAATGACATCATCGTTGTCTGGTGATTTAGTAGATTGTGGCACAGAGTCTACGTCTGGAACAAGGCATCTGAATGGTAAGTTCTGGCTTGGAAAAATATCATCATCATCATCATCAACCCCTTGACATGATTCATTGTCGTGTAGAGATCCAGTTGATTTTGACACCGACTTCTGGTTTAATTGAATGACATCATCGTTGTCTGGTGATTTAGTAGATTGTGGCACAGGGTCAATGTCTGGAACAAGGCATCTGGATGGTAAGTTCTGGCTTGGAAAAATATCATCACCATCATCATCATCATCATCATCCCCTTGACATGATTCATTGTCGTGTAGTGATCCAGTTGATTTTGACACCGACTTCTGGTTTAATTGAATGACATCATCGTTGTCTGGTGATTTAGTAGATTGTGGCACAGAGTCTGTGTCTGGAACAAGGCATCTGGATGGTAAGTTCTGGCTTGGAAAAATATCATCATCATCATCATCAACCCCTTGACATGATTCATTGTCGTGTAGTGATCCAGTTGATTTTGACACCGACTTCTGGTTTAATTGAATGACATCATCGTTGTCTGGTGATTTAGTAGATTGTGGCACAGGGTCAATGTCTGGAACAAGGCATCTGGATGGTAAGTTCTGGCTTGGAAAAATATCATCACCATCATCCCCTTGACATGATTCATTGCTGTCTAGTGATGCAGTTGATTTTGACACCGACTTCTGGTTTAATTGAATGACATCATCGTTGTCTGGTGATTTAGTAGATTGTGGCACAGAGTCTACGTCTGGAACAAGGCATCTGAATGGTAAGTTCTGGCTTGGAAAAATATCATCATCAAGGAATATTGATGGTAAGGTCTGGCTTGGAAAAATATCATCATCATCATCCCCTTGACATGATTCATTGTCGTGTAGTGATCCAGTTGATTTTGACGCCGATTTCTGGTTTAATTGAATGACATCATCGTTGTCTGGTGATTTAGTAGATTGTGGCACAGGGTCAATGTCTGGAACAAGGCATCTGAATGGTAAGTTCTGGCTTGGAAAAATATCATCATCATCATCATCATCAACCCCTTGACATGATTCATTGTCGTGTAGTGATCCAGTTGATTTTGACACCGACTTCTGGTTTAATTGAATGACATCATCGTTGTCTGGTGATTTAGTAGATTGTGGCACAGAGTCTATGTCTGGAACAAGGCATCTGAATGGTAAGTTCTGGCTTGGAAAAATATCATCATCATCATCATCATCAACCCCTTGACATGATTCATTGTCGTGTAGTGATCCAGATGATTTTGACACCGACTTCTGGTTTAATTGAATGACATCATCGTTGTCTGGTGATTTAGTAGATTGTGGCACAGAGCCTATGTCTGGAACAAGGCATCTGAATGGTAAGTTCTGGCTTGGAAAAATATCATCATCATCATCATCAACCCCTTGACATGATTCATTGTCGTGTAGAGATCCAGTTGATTTTGACACCGACTTCTGGTTTAATTGAATGACATCATCGTTGTCTGATGATTTAGTAGATTGTGGCACAGGGTCAATATCTGGAACAAGGCATCTGAATGGTAAGTTCTGGCTTGGAAAAATATCATCATCATCATCATCATCAACCCCTTGACATGATTCATTGTCGTGTAGAGATCCAGTTGATTTTGACACCGACTTCTGGTTTAATTGAATGACATCATCGTTGTCTGGTGATTTAGTAGATTGTGGCACAGGGTCAATGTCTGGAACAAGGCATCTGGATGGTAAGTTCTGGCTTGGAAAAATATCATCACCATCATCATCATCATCATCATCCCCTTGACATGATTCATTGTCGTGTAGTGATCCAGTTGATTTTGACACCGACTTCTGGTTTAATTGAATGACATCATCGTTGTCTGGTGATTTAGTAGATTGTGGCACAGAGTCTGTGTCTGGAACAAGGCATCTGGATGGTAAGTTCTGGCTTGGAAAAATATCATCATCATCATCATCAACCCCTTGACATGATTCATTGTCATGTAGTGATCCAGTTGATTTTGACACCGACTTCTGGTTTAATTGAATGACATCATCGTTGTCTGATGATTTAGTAGATTGTGGCACAGGGTCAATGTCTGGAACAAGGCATCTGAATGGTAAGTTCTGGCTTGGAAAAATATCATCATCATCAACCCCTTGACATGATTCATTGTCGTGTAGTGATCCAGTTGATTTTGACACCGACTTCTGGTTTAATTGAATGACATCAACGTTGTCTGGTGATTTAGTAGATTGTGGCACAGGGTCAATGTCTGGAACAAGGCATCTGAATGGTAAGTTCTGGCTTGGAAAAATATCATCATCATCATCATCATCATCAACCCCTTGACATGATTCATTGTCGTGTAGTGATCCAGTTGATTTTGACACCGACTTCTGGTTTAATTGAATGACATCAACGTTGTCTGGTGATTTAGTAGATTGTGGCACAGAGTCTGTGTCTGGAACAAGGCATCTGGATGGTAAGTTCTGGCTTGGAAAAATATCATCATCATCATCATCAACCCCTTGACATGATTCATTGTCGTCTAGTGATCCAGTTGATTTTGACACCGACTTCTGTTTTAATTGAATGACATCATCGTTGTCTGGTGATTTGGTAGATTGTGGCACAGGGTCAATGTCTGGAACAAGGCATCTGGATGGTAAGTTCTGGCTTGGAAAAATATCATCATCATCATCAACCCCTTGACATGATTCATTGTCGTCTAGTGATCCAGTTGATTTTGACACCGATTTCTGGTTTAATTGAATGACATCATCGTTGTCTGGTGATTTGTGGTC
This sequence comes from Patella pellucida, assembly GCA_917208275.1. NCBI lineage: Eukaryota > Metazoa > Mollusca > Gastropoda > Patellidae > Patella > Patella pellucida. Next base: position 31,406,804 of record OU795041.1, on the reverse strand, counting down.
TGAATGAATGACATTGTCATCATCATCATCTAGTGGTCCAGTTAAGTTCTGAGTTGAATGAATAATGTCATTTTCATCTAAATTTAATTCCTTGATTTTGTTGAAATCTCCAAGAAATTTTGCATGCAAGTGCCTCAGATGTTTACGTTTAAGTTTTCCTGAAAAGCAAACACAAAATAAAATGCATGTTATTAAATTCATATTCAACATTGCTAATTACAACATATTACAGTACATGTATATGAATCCAGTATTACCTTGTATTGGTATTCAAATTTTATTTGCTTATTTAAAAAAATAGCAACTTGAGTACATACATGTATTAATGTGGATTAAATCGTTTGAAATTTGATATTTTTTAAAAAATGCAAATGTAACACCGAGTCTTTAAAGATACATTATGTAAGGAAATTCCATTCAAATTACTCTATTGCGAGCGAAGATATTAGTCTTTGAAGTTTTGCGGAGATGTGTGCAATAATTGCAACCACAGTACGGGCCGTTCGAATCTAAGTGTTGCTCCCCCCATTGTTAAATTAAATCAAAATATGTTCAAATCTATTTAATATCGGAGAAATGGATGCCTTCAAGAGTTGATTATGGCCTTGATCACTTAATGCCTAATTAATAATTTACATAACATTTCAGGCCTAAAGAAGGACCTGCAATAGGCAGATTTAACTCTTGCATAATGTATCTTTAATGATAAGACATGAAAAATCTGCTGAACTGAAACAAGGCTAGAAATTCACACAAATGTCTGAATCTAATTCGTGCAAGCTACCGGTAGACATTAAAATAATAACTGGATAAAACATTGATGGATTCACTGACTAGTTTTCAGGTAAATTTAAATCATTGAATATAATTTCCTGATATAGAACATCGAATACACGGAGAGAAAAAAACAGTGGATATTTTCCTCAACAGAATCTCCATTGACAAATTCTAATGACATGTGACATACCTTGGAATTATGTCAATAAACCAGGCTTAATTTTAAAAATATTATTTAAGGCTCTATCATAGTCGTACATAATTTTATTTTATACCAATTTCAGTTATGGTTGTCACTTGATCATTGTGTCGTTTCTATATCAACTAATGAATAAAAACTTGTTCAAGTTAGGTGACTGTTACTTGAAGGACAAAGGAAAATAAATTTGGGCTGGGCATTTTCTAATACTGGCAATAAACATAATTTGTTTTTGAGTCAGTATTATTAAGATTCGAAAGATTCATGCAGATTGCATATATATTAGAATCCTCTTAGATTCTCGCAAAAAATGACGAATTTCTAGCCCTGTGAAAACTTATGAGAACAAAGAATGAAACTGTAACATCAACAACTAACAAAATGAAAAACATCTGCCATTATTTTCTTAAATTTTAATCTTTCCTTAAAGATACATTATGGGAGATTAGATAAGGAGTTCGCAGTTCTCACTACAATAGTTAAAAACTAGCTAATGTAAAGGCAACTTGCTGAAAATTTCAATCACATTGATCCACTATTAAATTAGAACCAAGCGAATGAAAGTTCCACTTATTTTCAGGCCTAAAGAAAGTCTTACAATAGTCAGATTTTGCTCCTGCATAATGTATGTTTCATTTACAAGTCAAAATAAACTCTCCTGAAAACTATCAGAGTTTGGACAAGTATGTTTGGTATATTCGTAGCGGAGCATTTGAGCATTTGAAATTTGAACAACTAACCAGTGAATTTTGACCATTAATTAATGGATAATATACTATATATGTTACATGTATGGAATTATGGGGCGGATATTCAGGTTCAGGTAACTACTTTGCCCCCTCCCCCCCAATAAACCATAACCCCAAAAAGAAAAAACTTTAACATGAACAACCATCAACAGAATCAAAATTATTAGTCATTGTTTTTTTTATATTTGGCAGTGGCAGGTGGTCGGTCGCCATGCAAGATACGTCCACATTTTGCAAGAGATGAATAGAGAACAAGCTTTAAAAAAGTGAATTTTCGTACAATCCAGGGCCATAACTCAAGAAGTTATGATTTAAAATGCACGAAAATTGAATAGAACCAAGATCTTTGTGATATAATGATAAATTTAAAGTATCATCAAAATCGGTTCACAATAGTGACCTCTAGAGGATCCACAAGCATACTTTATGCTTACGGAAGTCAACCATTTGTCCGACCATTATAAGTGTGTAGCGGTGATACAAGTATTTTTCGAATGTTTTATTTTCAATCGGATAAAAATTGCGACACCAATAGGGTCCATAAGCTAAAAACGTGATTTTCCGTACAATCAGGGGCCATAAATCAGGAAGTTATTGCACGATATGCACAAATATCAAAAGAAACTAAGATCTTTTGGTTTATAAATTTAAATTTCAGGTTTCCTAAAAACTTGTTGATGATTGTGACCGCTACAATGTCCACAAGCTAAAAACATGAATTTTTGTACAATCAAGAGCCACAATCTATGAAATTATGGTCCGATACATGCCAATATTGAAAAGGAAAAGAGAACACAGGGAGATAAACTTGTATTTCAAGTTTTGTTGAAATTGGATAAAAATTGTGACTTTTAAAAGACTAACGGACAGGGACGACGACAATGTAAGTCCACATGAAAATATGGCTGTATATAAAAACATCTGAGTTGGTACATGGCGAGGTGTATGGTATTATAAGTATTAGGGAGAATTGTTCGTTTCAATCATAAGTTAGAGGTACATGTACTAACCTAGAGTAGATAGCCAAGGGCATAATTCTCAGCAAAATGATTGTACAATTACGCAGTGAATTTTGACCATTTTTTAATGATATAAGATAAATACAGAATATATGGTGAGAGATTTTCAGATGAGAGGATGAGAGAACTATGTCATTTCAGGACTAACATATGGTTTTAAATTTTATTTCAATAATTCGCTTGCGCGTAAGGGTCTTAAGTAGTGGGAGGAAACCGGAGTACCCTGAGAAAACCCACGAGATTAGACAAGCGACCCTACTCCTTGCCACATACAACCGGGGATTCGAAACCACGCAGATTCAGATACCTTGATAAAAAAACAATGTCAAAATTAGAAATCTTAACAAACAACAAAATAATATTTTTACTCAAGGACTCAACAGGTATTTTTTGTGTAAGGTAATTAACAAACGTGCAAAGTTTGCCATTTATTTTTTTTTTTTTTGCAAATTAATACCTTCACCATTTTCCATTATTTCTGATATTTCTTCAGAATTCAAATCAATCAATCTTTTTATCTTTGAAGTGCTTCTAACATCAATTCTGTGGAAATGGAATCCATTTTGTTATAAAAAAAAGTTTGTTTTGGGCATGGTAAAAATATAATATGACAAGCCGTTGCTACCTGTATGCCAGATGCTACCACATTTAGCAAGAGGCACATGTAGCAATATACAATATTAATTCACCATTGCTTGACAAATATGTGAAACATGGATAGGCTACATGTACAGTATGGACCTTACATGTATAAGGTCCATGCCTAGATGTACATGTAGCATCTGGAACTTCATAAAATTGCACGTTTACATGTTGATTAACAATCAATAAACCAATATACAATCAGATATCATAAAAAACAAGGCAATATATCAATATACATATATAGACTTTGGCCAATTTTATCCCCGTATTTTGTCTTTCATTATAATAGACAACAGTATTTTGAATTTACCAGGACAAGGTGCCATATAAGCAAGGAAGTGGCTCAACGACCGGATCCGGCTACTTACGAAAATTTACTACAAAACCGGACCTCAACAAAACTGGATATTTGACCAATCCTAACCCCAACCCTACAAGCCCGCGTATCTCTTCACCAATATGTCTCTTTACTCTTAAATTCGATTCATCGCCTCTAAAAGTGAATTAAGGGACGTAAATTCCGCACCAACAAGGATGCCTGTGTAGAGGCCGCCATATTGGAAAAAACGCTAATAACCATGTGATAAAATTGGCCAATCAGAGAAGATAACCGGTTTCGTAGTAAATATTTGCAGGGACCTGTAACCGGTCGTTTAGACACTTTCTATAAGCAAGATCGCAAGAAGTGTTCAATCTGTCCTTTCAACTTATTCCCGAGTCTGAAACATCGCCCACCCGAGTCTGGAATGTCACCTTAACGAGTCCGAAACATCAAGGTCATATTATTGTGAGTCTGGAATGTTTTAAGTCCAAAATGATGTGGGACCAAATAACATGTAATCCCGGATGGCGGTCAGCCCCTATAAATTATCCATATCAGCCATGTTTCCTATTAGCTTGCATTCAGGACAACACATCACAAAATGAAAAAGTTTCTTAAACTTAACTCACGTGTTTTCTTCGTCTATAAAATAGACTGTTATTCGTCTAGTGCCAGTAGTGGATACTGTTGAAATGTAACCTGGCCAAAATATACCATCCACCTTCACAAACACCTTGTCGTTATACTTAAACTTCTCCATTGATTTTAATGTTCTGTCTGTATCAAAAATATAATGACAGCACTCAACAAAATTATACATTGAATATAAACAGACATATAAACAAAAATGTACGAAAAATCATCATCAATAAGCAAAATTAAAATGTCACAGATTAATGTCACAAAGCTTGGTACAGAGAAAGCAAAAAACATTTGTGAATTCATGATTAAGCCTAATCCTAATCAATCTAATTATTTCTTATCACATCTGATGATGTGTTATATTATAAATTACTAGTTATAATCAAATAATCACATGTGACATCCTCTCAAGACCTAGATGATAGATCTAGATCTACTTCTGTTTAGAACTATTGAAATATATAAATGAATAATTGCTTCTCATAAAATTTTTGATGAAGTTAAGTGTGAAAATATGAGATATAATAATATGAGGATAATACTTACTGTTCACACAATTTTTAAGACTAAATTGCTGACAAATTTCTGATGAGGACTTCGTAGAAAAACACACACTTTTAAAGATGGCCGTCACTAAAAAGTAGCTTTGAACATCAAGGCATATCTTATGTATAGCTATAGTTTAACCTCGTGTCTGGATAACAGAGCTTCAAAGGGAAGCCACTCTGCTTAAGTGATGACTAAGAGCATGATTTCCATCAGTGAGTGCACACGGTCACCAGACGTGTTCACAAAAAAAAAGTGAGTGTACCCTTGTGTATCAAATTACTCCTCAGGGGGGGTCTATGGTGCGTTTGAACATTTTATTTTTGGGAGGATATCCTCCTCTAAAAAAATATACTCACAAGGGTCGGTTAAGCACATCAATATCCTCACATTGGATTGTTCGTGAGAGCACGCACACACACTTCGCTGTGTAAGCACTGAGGCGGGGGAAGCCGTCAATCGGTAGGGGGCGGCTCTGTGACGACACGGCCACTTCGATGTTTTTCAGCTTGGATGTATTTTTCACCCGTATCCCTCGTATTGTCCCTCGGTCAAGGGGCCGACGGCAACACGGAAATTCTCTCGAGGGCACCCATACCCACGGGTGTACCTACCCGAGGAAGGGTCTTAGTGGGGAGACCCCATATGAGGAATTTTGACGAAGGAGGACAGTCTCCTGTAGGCAAGCCTCTCAAACGGTCTTATGAGGTTTTTAAAAATTTCCAGTTTGCACACATTTTGTGCAGCTCATCTATCCATTAAGAGGAAAAATACGTTGTCTCCCCTTTGAAGAACTGACTTTCAAAATGCAAGCCTTTAAACAGCCTTATGAGGTTTTTAAAAATGTTTGCACATATTATGTGCAGCTCATCTAGGTTGTCACTCCTGTGACCACAATTGAAAAGCTGACTTTCAAAATCGATCGTAGTGCAAAACTGGAAGGTATTAGGATAATCCCCCAAACCACCATTCGGCTCACATCCATGTGCTTTGCCTTTCAGACTGTCATTCGGTCAATGGCTGCATTTCATACCCAATTATTCTATCTTTTACCAGATCCATATTTTAATGAACATCACAGGGCCGTATCCAGTAGACGTGGTACAAGGGTTAATCAGTGAACGGGATGTATGAGATGTGTTGTTGACGTTTGGGAAAGTAGGTCGAGGGGAAATGTGTAGGGAGTGATAGTTAGGTGTATTATGAATGGTTAGAGTGGCTGTGGTGTTACGGTGAAATACTATGCCGCCACCGTAACACCACAGCTTTATGATTTGTTAGACAGGAGTGATTTAATGGGTGTCAACAACTAGGTGTGCTGGTACCGTCGCAACGTAGCCGTGGAATATATATTGTGGGGTGAAGGGCGGAAACGGAAAATATACAATGTTGACAGTATGTGTCAGGCATGAGCAGTAAAAACACTATTTTGGCATTGTTTGCGGCGTTAAACCTAAAAATCAAATTAATACACCTATTGCACGATATTGTGCTTGGACGTGTGAAAGGTCATAGGGGGTTAAGGACGTATTCAAAAACTAATGAAGTCGTGTTGTTGAATCAACCGCGTTTTGATTTATAGACGCTTTCATTGGTGTTTTTATCATCTATCCCCGATTAACCTTTGACATGCCATGAAAGTGCAATGAATAGGCCTGTACAACGTGTATCATGTTTAAGTCAGGTGGTGCCGTATTCAGACGTTTTTAATGACTGTTACATATCGAGGGTTTAGAACACACTTGTGATAAGTCAAAGTGCCTGATTTTGAGAAAATTGCAATTTAAATTTTTGATTCACTACCCAAATTTCATTTATTAATTTATTTTATCGATATTATCAGACATTTTGAAATGAGCGATGGTATTGATTTATATACCAATAGAAAATACATTACAAGCGCTTTAATAGAATAATTTTTGTTGTTGTTATTTTTGATTTATCACAATGATGTTCTATACCCTTGATATGTTAATATAAAAATTGTAGACAACAGTTGTAATGACTGTGATAGTCAGGGGCGTTTTAAAGTTTATTATTGTGGAGGTGACTTTATTTGGAGGGCCGTCATTCGCAAAGGGAGGGGGGTCAGTTGTAGAGGTTCTTCAGAAATTGTCACAAAATGGAAATATTCTTGGTGCTGTTTAACATATTGGGATATGTACAAGTTGTATACAGATAGAATAGGGAGGGATTTGGCGCAACGGTTAGAGAGTAGGATTTGTAACCTAGCGGTTGCAGGTTCGAGACCCGAATTGTGCGCCGAGTTCTTGTGTCCTTGAAAAAGACACTTCATCCCTGCATTCCAGTCTACCCAGCTGTAAATGGGTACCGGTAGGATGGTGTATTTGACACAAAAAACTGTTGCGCTCCTTGAAACTTCAAGTTGAAGCTGCATATGTTGGAGCTCTTTCTAAGAGTTGTAAAGGGAGGTAACCAGGCTTACCTGAATCCTAAGACCGGGATAGTAATTGTGTAGCGCTTTGAGCATAAACTTGGTTTGTGGATATAGCGCATTATAAATGTACATATTATTATTATTATTATTATAATGTTAAATAATCATAATATCTGTTAAAATAAGTAAAAGGGGAGATGAGTATATGTCGGCCCCACCATATGTGGAAAATAAGGGGGGGGGGTGACGCGCATGACTGCACCCTAACCCAAGAAATGCATTGCGATGAGGAATAGATGTTATGTCACGTAGACAACGGGAGTTGGTAATTTTATGCAAAGAGCTACCGGAAGGAAATTGCGTTGTGCGGTACTGGGAATGAAGGAAGGGTGGTGTATGGCATGCTGCAGTTGTAATGGGATCCATTTTCGGCAAACCTCATGTTGGTGCAAGTCGACACTGTGATTGAGTTAAATTTGCGGGGTACATGCGATGCAAGATAAAGCTGTCCAGATTGACTGGATAGACTAGGCACTAGGCATACAATTATGCCAAAGATCCCGCAAACCGTCGACCACATGGATGACAAGTCAATTATAACTCATTTGGTACGCGAGCGCGTAATAATAATAATAATCGCATCATTTTACAAGGGTAACAAATTAGGCCTGGGGCTTGCCGAAATATTCGTTTTGTAAGACACTGTGAGAATCAGGTGGAAAATGATGACTTTTGCGTGCTGGACAGCACAGAGAGGACACTGCCGCTGCGTTAATATAGGAACATGTGCATAAAGAAGGGGGTAATAGGGATGTTTTGGAGAACACAGGGGGTATGAAGTTATAAGGTATACTGTAAACGGGCCCAGTAGTGAGCGGGGGAAAAAGAGGTCAGATGAACATAAAAAATTTTTATTGTGGTATATGAGTATGATATACAGGCAATAGTATAAAAGTACAACAGACAGTAACAAAGCATTAAAAATATAAAGCAGCCAAAATGCAAATGAAGAATTTGACAGTAATTTTCATGTTATGGATTATACGATTAAAAACAGTATGTTCACAGTGGGGAATTGACCATTGGATGAACTTTGTAAGAGTTATGTGTCGAAGTTTTGACCAAGATCAGGTACATAACATAAGATGATTGTTATTATTAGACAGTGGTCGTAAATGGAACGTAATTTGATTTGAACCACATGGGAGTATGCAAGATAGCAGATGGAGTTGATGCGGATTGGTGAAATATAACGCCGCATGTTTTAGCAAATATATACATAAAAGTGTTGTGGAAGTACATATGGCAGACATGGGGATGAAGGGCATAGTACAGACAGTGTACAACTGAATTTAAATTTGTTCTTCAATAGTCACTGAACATTGCAAAAACTGTTATTTTTTGGTCCAAGTGATCGATTTTCTGATCACCTGAGGTTTCAACCAGGTGACCAATCGATCACCTAAAACTAGAGATTGCATTATGTTGTTTGATGAATGTTGTTTCTTGAGTACCGGTAACTTAATTCAATTCTGACAGGGAATATATCCAAGATAAAATTTGAATGAAGAACTCCTTGACAGTCATTTTAGTATGCAATATTATATTTTCATATCATTTGATTGTTATAAATACACAAACTGAACAAAACACATGAAACGCACAATCAAAATACTGTACACCTATGAATGTATACGCGTGGTGTCCCTTGCTAACACGCAGTCACTGCAAATTGCATAAGCGCGCGGACGTGGGTGAAAGCACCTGTCAACAAGGCGTAGCACTAAAAATAGATTAGATTTTATATAGTCATAGTGGATGAATTATGAGGGTAAGAATTGCCATCGCTGCTTCATATTGAGCGACTTGTTTATCCGTTGCCAGGCCCAGAGGCACGTAAAGAGTCTTGATGATATGATATAGACAATAAAATTGCGAGATTTTAGATTTGTTTTGATGTGTTTTACCATACTGAATGGATTTAAAGTTAAAATTAGTTAAACACTATTTGTGGATAACAACTACAGGTTCATCTATATGCAATGCCTCAAAACGCTGCACGCCAATGAACTAAGCACTAGCAGCACCTATCACCCACACAAACATATAGTGTGTTACAGTTCAATTACTAAATGTCATTTCTAGAAGTATTAGTAACTATCTGTTTCAAATCATGTGTATTACTTAGTGTGCGTGACCCTGTTATCCAATTATTGACTTTAACTATTAACACGTCTTAAAATCTCGGTATTCAGTGAGCTACATGTATACAAGCCTTTACTGTCCAGTTCTATTTTAACACGATACATTATTTTAGTCTTGTTCTTCCAGTGTTCTTACAATTTTAACATTGAAAAGGTGTATTGTAAACCTGTAAAGGTAGAATTCTCTGCAGATAATTAATTTAACACAACTTTCATACCTACATCTGTATTGTTTTGTTGGTTAATCACTAAATATAGTAAATATGGGGACATGGGAGGGGTTTGTGAATTACATTTGAAACCTATTTTTGTGGACAATGTCCAAGAATTGTCACTCAGAGAAGATTATGAATTGAAAGTGTTTGATTCCATTTTGTCTACAAATTATTATATTAATTAAGTTCTTTTTATTGTACACTATTATATTTGAGGTTAAAGTCATGAGAAATTGCACTATATTTATATGTTTAAGATTTATATTAAAGTTTGAGGCAATTATTGTCCTTGACACTGACTGGTCATATTGTCATAATGTAATGATATATTAATTATTTCAAAAAATTGCTATTTCTGTATATGGTTTAATGGATTTTTTGTTTTCGAAGTTAATAAACTATAATTAATCACTCGTCGTAACCCCATTATCGATCATTATGTTAATTTTGATTTTTGTAACACTATTTTACTGTAAGTTTAAAGTCACCAAATTGGTATGGTTAGGATGAAATAAAGGTAATGGGGTTTATATTCTCATAAAATGTGATATGGGGGAGGTTTTGCCTGGACAGCGGCACTACAGCCTACTCTTAAAATGAGTATCAACTGAAACGGAATCTGTAACGTGTATGGCACGGTGTACACAGGACCCAAGCTGCTCTTCCCATGCGAATGACTAGGTATCTGTCTTGGCAGGTCTTTTGTCTTGCGTTAATTACAGGAGACCGTCAATAATGTATTGTACTATTAAAAATATTTATTATGTCTATCCGTTACATAAATGTTTTTCTCTGTTTATTACTTCGATACATATTTTTTCAATTAGAATTAGGTTTGAATTCACCATATATATAAGATTAAAGTTTAAATTATAGTTTGTCGTTAATTGACTGCATAGTGTTTTATAAAAAAATGTTGTGATATCAAATATTATTAACAAATAAAAGGTTTTCAAAGGTGAAAGTTTTCGAGACCGTGCAGGCAACATAAATATGCTTGAAAAATAACTATAACCCTGGAGGGTTTGCCTTGATAACATGTTTCGAGAGGGGGGGGGGGTAGGTATCCAGACCACTCGGACCAAAGACCACTCGGACCATAAAAAAGACCACTCGCACCAATTGATAGACCACTCGGACCAAGTGAAAAGACCACTCGGACCAAGCTAAAAGACCACTCGGACCAAGCTAAATAATTATTAATTGGGACTCGGTACTCGACATAAACGATAGTTGGGACTTCTAAGAATTTATGTAGAAATAGTAATAACTTATCTTTTTTCGTTTTAGATGATGGCCGAAGACAGATTATGAATAATAATAAAGAAATGAAAACATTATTAGTTGTCTTTTATTTAAGTTTGTAACTCCTAACTTCGACTTTGAAAATGTATAGCGTCCCGAAACTTTTCGCTCATGGGCGCTGACATCTTGGAATTATTTTGTGTTTTGGTAGGGTCTATTTCAGATATACACAATCAATTATTTTAATGTTTTTAGTGTGGGTATTGACTAATAGTTAATTTATTTCAGTTCTAAACAAAAATTAAAATTTTTATAGCAATTTTAACAAAATAGCCAAATTCTGGCTGGGATTACTGCGCAAAATGGCCAGTCACTGTGTACATGCGAAAAAAAAGCCAGCTACGTCATAAATTTCGTCACGTTAGATAGGTTTGAAGAAAATATTTATAAGTTCATAACCTACACGTGGTTCGTAAAAGGCCCAAGCAAACGATAAAACATCAGTTGGGTTTACGGTTGTTTGATAATCATAGTTTCCCATAAAAGTTGTATAAATTTGTTAAAAACGAATAATATACTGAAAATGACATACACAAAAGCAAGCCCCTAGAAATTGTTAAAGGCCCAATACCACTCTTGTTGTAAATGAATAATATGTCCCAATCTTTATTCTGGTCAACAAATTGTACTATATTACAATATTCCAATTAATAAATGATACAAATTTCATCTTAACATTCCTAATTTAAAAAATTGAAAGTATTCAACTACATGCCGTAACATGGTTTGAAAAGCCTTACGTAAGCACTTTCAGATGCAACTTGGATTTAAACATATTTTCGAACCCTCTGGACAAGTAGGACACCTAAGCATCTAGTAGTTAGAATAAGGCTAATTTTTTTTCTTCGGAACCCGTCAAACCAGCAAGAGTGTTATTGTCCCTTTAATGATAATCCGTAAGCTGTGCGTTGACGCATTCCTCGACAATCTGGTCGTAGATGGCAATACCAATCGATAAATTATAGTGCGTTCAACAAAGCAAGGGTTTTTTTTCAGGAAAATTTAAGATCCTGGGTTGATTGCAATTATCCCGTTTAATTCACGAAAAAACAGTAGCAGTCATCGGTCAATCAAACTCATTTACTAGTCTTCCTATAGTCATACATGATTGTTTGTGGACGATTTACTACTCAGTAAGAAAGCCTGTGCCCAAAAAGAGTTCTCGTCTGTTATTATTAATATAATGACTTCCTCATGTGCGGCAGGTTCGTTTGTTTTTAAAAACACTGTTTTCCGTTCCAAAAAATAGAAAAGCAATTTTTTACCAAATGATCATGGTTTTTCACCGAGACTAGATAATTTCTCTCGGTGTAAGGATATTATCGCTTATGGATACGTTCATACACTGTTGAGAAAATAGTCCCATTGGTTTGCTTAGCGGCAAAATAGAGCGGGATTAAACTCTGTACTGAAAATAAGACTCGTGATCTTCACACACTCGATTTATAATTAGCGATACACAGGTACAGTGGCAAGTGTTATGCTTCTCAGGCTAATACCTCAAAAGTACCTCCGCGCGAAAACCCAGATTTTGGTACATGCAAAAGAAAAAGAAATAGTGCCCGTGCGCGTGCCAGTAATAGGAAAACTAAGAGTTCGCGCATAAAAATGCACGAACGTACCAGGCGCGATGTCATCTAGCGGGGTTCAGGGGGTACATTGCACCTCCAGAAAAAAAAGTCGACCCGTGAAACGGCGCCCCCTCACAAAATTTGACAACCTTTCAAAAATGAATCAATACACGCGATTATGATCACACAATGATGCTCTTACGGCACTGATCAATCGGTCGGTTTTAAGGGCGCCCACACGCAAATGGGTACCTGATCCAAACACTCTTATATCACCTATATGGAGGCTATGCGAGGCGCAGATCCAACGGACGGGGCCACTAGGAGCAACTGTCTCTCCTAAAAAAAATCGACCATTTTCTGATGGCGGACCCATTGGCGAAATGCCACTCCTGTCACCCCTTTCTAGGTCAGCACATGAGGGTTCGATTTGATCTCTTTATCCACATTTGATAGGGCCTTATCGGTAAAATGAGAAATAGCGACACCGAAATTAAAACACAGGATCACTTGCTAGCGACTTCGATTACGGTTCCAAATGCGCGGAAAATGCGTTTGCGTTAGTCTAATTTTCAAAATTTTCGGTGGGAGGGTCTTGGGGTAGCCGACCCGCACTCAGTAACACTGGGCATTACATTTGCACCCCCCCCCCCACACACACACATCACTCTGCTGCACCCCCACTTTTAAAATCCCACATACAGACCTGAACAGTCCCGCCGCCTCACCACCCCCTCCACACACACAATATCCACCTAATACAGATCATTGTTTATATCAGCATCTCTAGATATCTTGCTGGTAATAATTTGTCTCCATTCAAAGAATCTTGCCTTGGTCTGGGAAATGATATATCTACATGTAATTATTAGAATTAACTTCTTCATGGACGGACAGGGGCGACCAAAATATACGTCCACGTGAAAATGTGGGCGCATAAAAATGTGTAGTGAGGAACTAGGGGGGGGGGGGGGGGGAGGTAGAAAACAGTAAATTTTGATGGGAAATGGAGACTATTTTTAGCAGGTTTATACTGCAATGCATTAGTTAAAGTGTGTTCTTAACCATTTCAATGCTTGTCAGTAATGTACAGACATGAAAACCTATCTTTAAACATTATGTAATACAATAAATATTTTACCAATTAAAGCCGACATCTTTTTCTGGCCCGGTTTAGAATGGAGCCATATAGGCGGTAATAGAGCTTAAGATAGAATAATTTGGTATGATTTTGATATTCTAGCATAGGAAATTTACATAAGGTTTTTCTTAATTTTTAAGACATCAAGAAAAATATTTTGCATATTCTTTTTAAAAGCCTAATCTCTTAAATGAGCCAAATCGTCTTTTGTCATGATCTATTACCTGTTGGAATAAGAGCAAAAGAATTAAAAAAAATAATTTAGTTTTTGTCTTATTTCGTCTTATTTTCTGTACATCTGCATTTATTTTATTCTTAATTTTGTCATAGGCCATTTTCTTTAAAATTGGGTTCCTGTTTTGGAGGGATACTATTTCTTCTTTTTTCAGCATTTTTCCTCGTAATTGGACAGGTTTAAAAAAATACTTCATTATAGGCCCGTCCCTTTTCTTTGTTCCAAACATCTGAAATAAAAAAATGAACAAATACTGACACAACAGTTCCTTATCAAGCATTATCCAAAAGAAATACCCATATTTCTTTAAAAAAAATCCATAGGAAAACATGGGGATAAAAAAAAGTATATATATTGTAGACTTCTAATTTTGAGTGTTGTTCAGCAAAACTAGAATATGGCCGTGTGGTTGCAAACAAAATATTAAAAGAGAAAAAATTGGGTAATCTGTGATTTTTTGTTACATTACATTGATTTAAAGGCAAATGGGGGTTGGGATGACCTAGTGGTCTAGAGTGCCACGCTTAGACCTCTAGCTGGCTGGCCACCTCTGGCTTGCATCTGTGGTTTCGAGCCCTGGTGTGAGCGTATGTGGCATGTAGATAGGGGCGCCTTCTCAACCTTGTGGGTTTCCTCCGGGCACTCCGGTTTCCTCCCACTGCTAAAGACCCCTACGCGCAAGCGAATTATAGAAATAAATTTAACCATATATTAGTCCCGCAATGACCTAGTTGTGTTGAGTGGACGTTAAACCCCATTTCTCTTTCTCTCTCTAAAGTAAATGGTGCATAGTCATCTCCAAATCCATAGTCCAGAACCCTAAAGAGGATATCCTCGTTAAAGAATACACACAGTATCACCAGCCGAGTAATCATTGTTTTTAGTTATGATGAAGGAATAGAATAATTTAATCACTTACATAACAACCAATTGATATAATGCTTAGAATAAGTCTACTGTTTGACCCAACTTGACATTTCCTCTCATTTAAATTAGGATTTTCAAAATACACTTTGATTTAAAGACAAAAACTAAAACACAATATTATTTTAATTCTGTTATGTTCTCACCTACTTCTGGACTACGACTGCTCTTTCTTTCCTTAAGTGGCTGTGTTCCAATCTCATCATCTACAATAAATTTGGTACCATAAATTGAATTAAAGTCCCTGTCCAGCAATCACTGATGTCGTGCTGACATTGTGTAAAATTAATATCTTTTACATATGAAAACCTAATGAGATTCTAACTAAAGCAGATATTCTCACAAACCAGTAGTCTTGCAGAAGGACACCTGACGAAATATGTCTATTTTGGGGAATTATATTAAATGCAAGATCAACTTCCTGTTCTTCTGGCTTTAAGGGATAAGGGTTTAGCATAGACAGCGAACTTGTTCCCAAATTCCCTTTATCAATTTGTTGATAAAAAAAAAAAATGTTGAGGAGGGGGAGGGGAGCCCTTATATAAACAAGTGAACCCTAAAGGGGATATCCTCGTTAATGAATGCACACACTATCACCAGACGAGTAACCATTGTTTTTAGTTATGGTGAATGAATGGAATGATTTTACCACAAAGAGGAAATCATCGTAGGAGAATAAGACTACTTACTATTATCTGAAATCTGCAACATATTTCTCTTTGTATCGTTACTACATGTGGGTCCTGGAATGACAGACAATAAACATTTCATACTGTAAGTTCTAAGGCAAAATAACAACAGTCAAATATAAACATTATGATTTATATGACAAATTTGTGGACCACGTCAAATGGTGTCTCAGGATTTTAGACTAAACTGGACAATGGTTGCATGAGAAAATGAATATCCAACAAGGGGTCCGTAGCAGATTCAATTGACCAACGTCAACTCTAATCGACAAAATGTTGAAGACCCATGCTGTCATTGTCATGACATGGGTGTTTGGTTGCCAAACTGCCTGGGTCAGTCAAGAGATAAAATATTTTAAAATTTCATTTGAATCAAAGTTCGCGACACAGATATAAATATCTACCGGTAAATTCTGTTCTCACCTTCAAAAATTTCATCCTTTTGCTTCTTTCTCTTAACTTATTCTAGACTACCACTCTTTCTTTTCTCAAGTGGCTGTAATCTTTCATTAATATTAATCTTGTCATCAACAATATCTTGAATTTCATCATCTTTCACAAGAAAGTCTGAAAAAAAAATGGAAATTTTAAATCATAATTTCAAGATGTAATCCACCATTTAAACAACAAAATCTATACAAACATTACACAATGGACTTGGTTTAATTGTCAAACAGGAGCTGGGTTAAATGGCTCGACCCAGTAATTATCAGTGAAATGAAATGGGGTTTAACATCCTACTTTTCTGCACAGACTGGGCTAATGAAGATGGGCATACACCATGCTGTGAGTCCACAAAATGTTAACCGTGCCATTGAGCAATAGTTTTAATTGGTTATAGGCGCATTATAAATAAATTATTATTATTATTATTCCGATTAAACTAACATCACTGGTGAATTTTACTAACATAACGGATGTCTTAGTCTGTTAGTTTTCTTCAGTTATTCTGAAAATAAACAGAATTTACCACTAAGTAAGTGGAGAGGTAGGAAACTCCAGCTCTACTTTGTATCACTAAAATGCTGCGATTTCCTATAAAATTTTGACTTGTAATATACATGTCAAGTCAATTTTGAAATACGTTTGCAAATTTGAACTCCCTATAGGCTACCGTTACTGTGACATAGTAACTATCAACTACCGGTAGTTTATTTGTATAATTGTCTTTCATCCAAACGAAATGGTAACACTAACAAAAGGAACGAGACAGATCAGATCATCCGTGCAAGAACAACATTTCTTTTTATTTTGAGACCAGGATTAGCATTAAAACATCTCACATAATTATACATGTACATGTACAAGAAGTCAAGAAATTGATCAAGAATATTTTTCTAAATTAACTATTGTGTCTCATTTAAAGAGAAAAACGCCTTGATTAGTTTATTGCAACTGATTTGTCTGTCTTGTTCTTTTTTAAATATTGAAAGACGTGCCAAATACTTTTTGGCGTATTGAAAAGATAAACTGAACAAACCAAAACAAATAAATATAAAAAAAAGAAAACAAGCCAACAGTTAGGCAGATGTCCCCCGCCGAAATCCCAAAAATAATTAGATGACACATTAATTAATTGCACATTTATCTTTTTTTTAAAGCCTCGAGCAATCAAACTGCTTATCTATACTTTGTCTCAGCAGAAAATGCTCATGATTGAACTTATTCAAGGTTGTGATGTGGTAAAACTATACACCAAGTTTCATCACTCTCCCTATTAGAATCAAAGTTATTATGTCCCAAAGCATCGACCAATAATATTGCTTAACTCTGTTTAGCGGAAAATGTTAATCAGTGAACTCATTCAAGGCATTCACTGAAAAAATATCTACACAAAATTTGAACATTTCACCACAATTAAAAGCAGAGTTATATTCCAAAATCTTGGACCAGTCAGATTGAAGTCTCTACTGAGCCTAAGCAGAAACTGCTCACCATCGAACTTAGTCAAGGTATTGATGTTATGAATCTATATACTAAGTTTCACCTCTCTCAATCAATTCGGATAAAAGTTATCGAGCTCCAACGTCTGGATCAATCAAATTGCTTATCGCTCTGCCTACCCCAAGCAGAAACTGCTCATTATCGAACTTAGTAAAGGTATTGATCTTATGAAACTATACACCACGTTTAATTACTCTCACGTAATTGGAATCAAAGTTATCGTGTCCTTCAGCCTCAACCAATCAAATTGCTTATATCTGCTTCACCTAAGCAGAAAATGCTCATCACCAAATTTTGTCAAGGCATGCACCTAATAAACACCTACACAAAGTTTGAACATTCTACCACAAGCAAAAGATGAGTTATTGTGTTCCAAAGTCTCAACCAATCAGATTGAAGTCTCTACTTACCCTAAGCAGAAAATGCTCGTCACTAATCTTAGCCAAGGCATGCACCCACACAAAGTTTAAACATTCTAACTCAATTAGTTATGTGTCCCAAAAAGTGTGACGGACAGACCCATTTCTTCAAAAGGCGAGTGACAATTAAATCAAATGGGTGGATTCATAATTTTCCAACTCAAATATCGGCTGACCAAAATAAGCATTTACTGTGCACAATCTTGAAGTATTGTACGCCGTCCTTACATTATATCTACTAAAAAATCGAAAAATGTTACTGACTGCAGGTAGACACACGTAATAGCTATAACTTGTACCAAAATCGCAACATTTGGAATAATGCTCATATCTTTCTCCATTTTATTCCAAATGTCGCGATTTTTGTACATGTTATAGCTATTACGTGCGTCTACCATATATTATCTGCAGTCAGTAACATTTTTTGCTTTTTTAAAGATGCATTATGTAAGATTTCGATAAAGAGCTGGTCGTCCTCGCTATAATACATGAAGTTTTAAAATAGATAATACAAAATGAATATATTTCAGTCCAACTACTAAGCGAAGATATTAATATTTGAAGTTTTGACGAGAAGGATTTTTATGTCATTAGCCTTGTTTCAGTCCAACAATCAATAGGACCACAGGGCAAAAGAGGCCACTAATCCCACATATCTAAGGGTTTGCCTTTGCAATGGAAAGGTGACAGGCGTGCCTGCAAAGTGTTGACAGACACATGAGTGACGGGTTCACAGCAGTTTTAAGGCTCAGGCAAAATTCACCAGTGAATTAATAGACCTACTCATGAATGACGTCACAATGGGTTTTTCCAAATGGAAGTCATGTGACAAGGAAACAATCAGTAAAACAATGCAGATGTCACCATAATGACCTTTCAATAATTTCGATAAAACGGCACCATTATGTTTGTTCAGATGTAAATAGAGAGAGAGAGAAATGGGGTTCAATGTCCACTCAACACAATTAGGTCATTTCGGGACTAACATATGGTTTTTATTTCATTTCAATAATTCGCTTGCGCATAGGGGTCTTTAGCGGTTAGTCGTGGGAGGAAACCGGAGTGCCCGGAGAAAACCCACCAGGTTGAGAAGGCGCCCCTATCTCCATGCCACATACTCTCACACCAGGGCTCGAAACCACAGCCGCAAGGCAGAGGTGACCGGTCGGCTAAAGGTCGAAGCGCGACACTCCAAACCACTAACCAATCCCAATCCCCAAGATGTAAATAGACTATTTTAAAGCATCAGCACTTTTGTTATTAAATCGCTTAAATTTAGTAAAATTCACAGGTCCAATTTTTGCCTGCAATAATCCTACCTAAAGCAGGATCATTATTTGCACCTTTTATTTTTGGGGGGCAGGGTATGATTTTCTGGATGCTGCACATACCGTTGTGTTTTATGTTTATTGTATAATTCCTATTCGAACTGTGAATTTTAGCGATTTAAAAACAAAAAAGTAGGCTATGCCCTGTATGATCAGATACTATATTATGTATTTCTGTTTTTAAATCGCTTTTCAATTACGACTTATTCTGGATATTTTCATTTGTTTAAATGTAAGAGACAAAATGCTGATGCTTTAAAAAAAACAGAATGGTGCTGCTGTATCGAAATTACAGAAAGGTCATTATGAGGACTTCAGAAATGGAAGGAAAGTAACACATAATCTATACGTTTATATCTGCTATCACTGTTGCAAGTTTTGCACGAATTTCGTTTAGTTGGCTTAGTTACTAATAATTTACGTTAGTCGTTAGACTAAACTTGAAAGTGGTCGTATTATAGCCTAAAAACAACCCATGCATTTGACATCATTCCGGATTACGTCTATTGCAATGTATCTAGGTCTAGCATAAAACTTTGTCATACTTACATTTCTTCCTCATCAAAAAATGCCACAGTTACAGTATGAGTGATAGATTTCTCTTTCTCTGATTCAGATACCCAGCCAGGCCACCATATCCCATCACAGTTTACTAATACTTTATCATTCACATGAAACTTATCCATCACTAGTCTGGTTAGTGTCATATATAGCCCCTATTACTATTATTTGCTCACTATTTTACTCAAAGTAGACTAATACTAATAAGTGGTCTGAGCCCTCCTTAGAACTATTATTATGGTATTTAGAGTTGTTTCCCATGTTAAAGGAAGGGAGTTGTTTCCCTTGTAAATAAAAGGCCTTAGTCCTAGAGGAATCTGGGATTGGGTGAAATTAAAAATGGATGTTGTTTTGATGGACTCTAATTAATGTAACTACTCCAGGACAATCCTTAGAAGAAACACCCCAACATAACATGGTGGAGATGCCATAGGTCTCTCTCTAATTCAGAGCCTCCATTTAGCCATCTTTAGTCAAGTTTATAAAGTTTCAGTTCAGATTTTCGAAATTTGGCGCCACAGTAACTGTCACATGATGGTCCTATGAGACCTGCCTGAACTCTACAGTCTACAGATTGTGTTTTATGTGAAATTATGCAGAACTGTATCATGAAAGTGTAGTCTGCACAGAAGGAAAGACTATCAGTCAACAAATTAAGCTACATTTGAAAACTTCAGAAATGAGAAAAATAGCTTTATTTAATGAGCATATTGATGGTTTGACGTTTTGACTTTTGCCAGTTTTGGAGGGGAAACTTTTGGAGTGAAAATCTGTTTCCATCATTTGATTGAAACTTGTTTACAAGTGTAAGAGACAAACATTTATTTAAAGACTAGTTCTTCCACAGTACCAAATGTGTTCTGTTTCCAGTGCTAAACGTTCTGCCAGTTGAGTTTATTCAATTTTTTTGAACTCTGTTATTAATATTATGAAAGTGATCCTGAATTGTCAAGTGTAGCCTAACCATTATCCAGACTATTCACGCTCATCATTGTGTCAGCGTGAACTTTGAGGAAAAGTTTGTCTTCTTTACCCAGTCCTACAGTATTTTACCTATAATCTGATCTACAGTACAGTCTTGTTTCGCTAACAGAAGAAGACAAGGCCTATTATTACAATACTGTGACAATCTTTTTAGTGAAGAATTTCATATCAACAAAACATTTTTAATTTTTGTTTTTTTTTTGTTCTTGCTTTTGTAAAAGAAGGCTTCAGTAATTATCAAAATTCATTTGGCTATTGAATTGTTGTATTTCTTAAGTTGCTAATATCATTACAGAAATGCGTGAATCTGCTGATGAATGATTTTATGGTGTGGTTCTGATTATTCATTTTTTTCACGATTTCAAATCTTGTCAACTCACAAAAATTGCTTATTGATTATTATAATTATTATTTGTAGGCCTTTCTGTGGAATGTTTCAATTGTAACAATTATTGTTTGTACTCCACATTAGTTTCATGATAATTTTTATATAATTTTAAGTCCATTGAGTTTAATTCAAACTTGTCAATTGTCAAAAAAATATTGCCTATTATTACTATTAATAACAGGCCTCTCTGATCATTTGTTATATTTGTGGAATGTTTCAATTGTTTGTACTCTACATTAGATTCATGATAATTTTATACAATTAAGTCCATTGATTTTAATCTAACCACTAATTTCAATTCATGAAATTGGTCAATAATGCGTATTAATTAATTGTGCATCTAGAACGAATGAAACAAGGTCAAGGTCGTAAAGTGAAACATATTTTTACATTTGGTTTATATTTCTTATAGGCCTATATCATGGCTAATCGTCACAATAATGAACCTAGTACCGGTACTAATAGTAATAGTAGGAAGCGACTACCCTCATTTGATAAACTTGACGGTGCGCAATTAAATCGGGACCTAGCCTTAGCCCATTTTCTGTCTTTTGAAGATTTTTTGGTGTATAATGATGACCAGTTGGATCCCTAGTCTGTAGCGGCAATTGCTACACTTTTGAATATTTTTAAACAAACTTTGAAAGAAAAAGCCCGCTTATGGATTGAAGGCAAAGTATTTCGTAGTCGTCAAGATTTAAAAACACATTTTCTCGAAAGATTTTCTGAAAATAAAACTACTTATGGGTTGCATCAGGATTTCCAAACTTTCAAATATGACGCGTCTTCTACTCCTGCTGAGAACCTTGAAGCATTAGAGAAACTTGGAAATCAACTGGAAGTCAGTTGTGCACAACTTGAGCATAAGTTCATTCAGTTCTCCCCACAAGTTGTCAGCAAGCTGTGGCGATGACCACTTGTGAAAACACTTCACTAGCTGATATACAAGCTAAGGTGCAATGTTATTTTGATGTTCACAGTACAACTTCAGCTGTAACATCTTTTTTCCTTCGCTACCTCTGATATTTCTTCTATTCGTGAAGACCTAGATGCCCTGAAGCTGCAGTTCGCGTCTAGTGAAAGATCTAACCGATCTACAAGCCCACATAATATGAAACAGAATTCTCGAGGTCGTTCAACCTCACACAGTCCCTCACATATCATCCCCTACTCACTCCTAGTGTGAGAGCTGAGGGCGCCGGGTTACAGATGCATGTCCTTCGACACTTTTAGTCAAATTAGACAGAAATAAAGCTATTATACCAATTCACAATACAACTTCTAAGACTTTACTTATTAGACCATCTAGAGCGATTTCATCAATATCAAGTTAGTTGTGATGGTGTTAATTTTTCATCAGACTCAGATCCGGGTCAAAAGAATGTTCCATTACACATGGTCAAAATGGCTCTTCAGTCTCAAATTGACTTGTCTCAAAAGTATACTAAGCCCTATTCAACGAGACAAATTCTTTGATATAATATGTCAGAATCAAGAAGCATTCAGTATAAATGGGGAAATAGGAAAGTGTCCTAACATACAGGTAGACATTTAAGTTAATGATGACAAGCCCTTCTACATTCGTCCTTATCCTAAAACAGAAGCAGAGAAGAAAATTGTTGATCATGAATTACAAAAGCTTGTTAAGTTAGGAATAATAGCTGTTGGACATCAGTCATATACGTGTCCTGTACTTATTCTACCTAAGAAAAACAAATGAAAAACATGTAGTTGTTGATTTTCGATATCTCAATTCTAAGATTAAACGTCTGAATCACCCCTTTCCCTTATTTTCAGACACTATAAAGAAAGAACTGTTACAATAAAAACATAAAGTTAAAAAGGGTGTTTGGAATATCTACTAATTATAACGCAGGATGCCTGAATCTGGGGCTCTAACTTGAGTACTTGGAATTCTGTTGTAAACGGAAGATGTGATAAAGAGGGACTGTCGGTCGAAAACCTGTACCTCTACCTGGATTGAATTTGATGGAATAAAACATTTAAACTGAACATGCAATTAGTGGATGGTTCCTGAAACAACACAAACATCTATTTCGGTAGAAACAATATGATCTAAGACATTGCCCATTATATTTATAGTAATAGCATAGTCTGTTATTTTGAGTAGAACTATTAAAGGCCGTGGAGTTTGACGGGGGGGGGGCTTAGCATCCCCCAAATTATTTACACAATATATATATATATAGGACTCACAATTCCGTATCTATAACGGACCATATATTTCAGCAAGTCTGGGTAATTGTCGTTATGTATGGAACAATAGATGCTCATAAAAACTACAAAACAATCTGACCAAACTTCGATCGTTGTAATTTTGGATTTATGTTTAGACGGTTCAAGAAAAAGCTGACCCTGCTGAATTATTACCCTATTTCCAAGAGCAACGGGAGAGGAAGGAATGATCAAAACGAGTAGCTGGATCAAAATATTCCCCTTGCACAATTTTTGTTTTAATTTGTTCGGAGACACTGGCTGAGATGGTGTCACGACACCTTGAATTTGAGGAGGGCAATCTGAATTTTCAAAAATACTGCGACAAAATATACTCTCGTAGTGGTATCAATCAAATGTGGATATTGAAAAATTCCAAGGAATTACTTGATGGTTTGCAATCTAGATCACTTGCTTCAGTCTCATCTATACAAACTTTTGACTTTTCTACCTTGTACACTAAAATTCCCCATAGCAAATTAAAAACCCGGTTAAAAGACATTATTCACAGTGTCTTTTCAACTAAATCGGGACATGTTAGATATAAATATTTAGTTGTTAATTACAATTCCACATATTTTGTTAAGAACCATAGTGATTCCAAAAATAAGTTCACGGCCATCAAGATAATGGATTTTTTAATAGATAATATCTTTGTTGAATTTGCAGGGGAAATTTATCAGCAAGTTGTAGGTACCAACTGTGCACCTTTGTTTCTCTATTCATACGAGGCCGAGTACATGCAGGTACTCGTAAAATCCAACAAACGATTGCTTAGACATTTTAATTTCACTTATCGATATATCGATGATGTTCTATCACTGAATAATGCAAAATTCAGTGATTATATAGAATTCATATATCCTGATGAGCTCGAAATTAAAAACACTACTGATAGTGACAATTACGCTTCCTACTTGGATCTGCGTCTCGATTTTGACAATTGCCATAAACTTAGTGTTAAACTGTACGATAAACGTTATGACTTTGACTTTCCTATTGTTAACTTTCCATTTATTAGTAGTAATATTCCAATATCACCAGCTTATGGAGTGTTTGTGTCTCAGCTAATTCGTTACGCGAGAGCTTGTTCATTCTATTCTGATTTTTTAAGTAGATCGAAGCATTTGTCATCTAAGCTTCAACTACAGGGATACTTACGAACTGAACTTATTAAAACCTTTAAAAAGTTTTATGGCCGTCATATTGATTTGATTGGTAAATATGACATGTCTCTTTCGACTTTTATTTTTGACATATTTCATTGACGGGTATACTGTATCCCTGATAATATAGGTCTACTGCGTTGTTAACACCGTTCATCACGTGTATTTGGCATACCGATAGTTCATTGGCCAATCACGCTATTTTACCGATATTTCGCTTAATAGATTGGATGCAGCTATGGCGGGTGTGGCATGCCATCAGGGTAAGCTTACTCTTCCGGACACCTGTTACCACTGTTTGTCGTGTATTTTGTACACGATGAACAGTCCATATGCTGATTACACCAATTTGCCATATTACACTATTTTGCCTATAACGTTTTTTTTAGGACTTCGAATTTTGTCTGATGGTTTGGATTGTTCGTACTTGGTTTTATTTTATTTATATTACCGGGCGGTTCTGCACAGCCAAATGCTCTATGGTACCGTGCGGCTCTATTGAGTTGTCAAGGGTGGGTATACCGGACTCTGGTGTTGATTCCCGCTGCTGCCGTCGGCCTTCTTCTTTGATTTGGTTACTTTTGGACGTTTAGCGGCAGGTACGGCACTCTCCCCTGTACATAATTTGCAAGCTCGCGATGACTGTCGTGTGCTTTCAGGTGCTTAACATGTTGTCTGAAACTAAATAGAGTTAGGTACTTGTAAAAATAGGGATTGAAGATTTGAAATACATAATTCAAATTCCGAGGTAATGTCCCTCTAATGTTGACATTATATAAAAACTGATGTACTTGGGCCGTGACCTAACAAGCTGTATACCACAGGTTTGTTGTTCGACGTCATCGGTCAATGTACTTTGTCGATACTTATAAAACTTATACTATTAAAATATTAGCACTATAAATACAAATATCTTGTAATGCACAGACTAGTCAATTGGTGCAAATCTAACACCTAACAAAATGGGAAATTTAGGCCCACTCGATTCAAATAATTATGATACTGATAGAAACCCTCTATAAGCTGTCTTACCCCTTAAACTTATTAACAAACTTCAACGAATACAAAATACTGCTGCTAGATTAATAACCTTGACGAATAAATATACAAGTATAACCCCTGTTCTCTTTCAGCTGCACTGGTTGCCCATTAAATATAGAATATATTTTAAGATTTTACTTTTAACTTTCAAATGTCTTCATAATTTAGCACCAAAGTATTTATCTGAACTTTTAGAATTATATACCCCAGACAGAACCCTACGTTCATCTGATAAATTACTTTTAAAGCAAAAAATTGTAAACCTCTCTGGTTATGGGGCACGTTCTTTTAGTTATCAAGCGCCTATTCTATGGAATTATTTACCTTTAAACATTCGAATTTCATCATCACTAGTTACTTTTAAAAAACAGACGAAAACTTTCTTATTTTTAAAAGCTTATAATTATAACAAATTGTAACGCCTAATATTTTGTCTATCGTAGTTCTTTTATGCTTATTTAATGTATTTCTAACACTCTTGGTGTTATTTACGTTTTGAATGTATGTTTTTGTTACACTGTAAAGTGCCCTTGAACACACCTGTGAAAGGGGCGCTATGTAAATTTTGTAATAATAATAATAATAATAATAATAATCCTAAACTGTTACATTGATAAATAAACAACACAAATTGACATGAAATGATGTTTAACGTTCTACTGATCTGCTCCGACTGACTTATGAAGACGGGCGTGAAATGAGGTTTAACGTTCTACTGCTCTGTTCCGACTGACTAATGAAGACGGGCATACGCCATAACGCGTGCTATAATGATTAAGAAACTTTTGCCAGGAAAGTAGTGATAGGCCTACCCTAATATTGACTTTCAACTGCTTTACACTCCAATTTTGCCAAGACAGAGGTGCTAGGCCTACCCTCATATTGACTTTCAACTGTAAAAGGAAACTTTTACACTCCAATGTGTACACAGAACTAAAACACTACAAGCAAATAAATATCCAACTTTCGTCATGGATCTGTTCATTGAACGAGGTGACCTATTAAAATTCATCTTAACAAAAACATATACAATTATAACTTTTACACTCCATTGTGTACACTGAACCTTTCTATATGGATCCGTTCATTTAATGGGATGACCTATTCAAATGTATCTCAACAAAGGCAGATATAATTATAACATATCGAATTGGTGGTTACATAAAGAGTAAAAGAGAAACCTCAATAGCATATATAAGCTTCGTTTTGTAAATATTAAAAGAACTCGTAAACGATATACTTGCCTGTCATGTACTTCGTCAAACATAAAATGAACTCAGGCGGCCACCACGTGACGTCGACGTCATTTAACATTCCACAGTGTTTGTAAGATGCAAATTATTAGTCATTATCTTTTGATTTCATTGTCAACTTGTTTGCTTGCTTAAGCAAGCGTGGTCATTAGTACCCGTTTTGTGATGCTTTTATTTTTGATAATACAGAGATTGCAACTGTTAGAAAGCATTACTCTGAATGGATGACTTTTTATGATAAATACTTAAGCTGTCATGATGCACTTGGTTCACATTTATATAATGGAGATAGAGTCACTATGACGATTTCTTTGAAGATCGTTATGTGTATTTTACTATTTATTAAATTTTAAGTCTACAATTAAAAATTGGTTTCTTCAAAATGAAGGCATAGCCACACCTACGAAACCCTTATGTACGAAAGAAAAATTTGTTCGTTCGAGTCATCATTCTTCACATCGTAGCTCCTCACATCGTACCATTTCCTCATTAAAGTTTCATGAAGAACAATAAATTTAAAACTCTCAGCTAAAGTTGAGGCATTAAAGTAAAGAAAGGTCATTGAAGCTTTAAGACTAGAATTAGAATTTAACGAAAAAGAATTAGTCTTTAAAACAGAATTAGCTATTTCAAAGGGCAAATCGAAACTGCATGAACGTTATGCTTCATCGTCGAAGGATGAGGCCTTTAGTGTTGTAGGCGCGGTTAAAGGGAATACAGACTCCAATGTGAAAGTTAAAGATACATGTACTGTTGTTGATAATAAAGACATAACTTCTTCTGATGCACGTAATACAATATATAATGTTGACAGGACTGTTCGAGAACCTATTTTGATAAACTAACAATTAGGCCCACGCATAAACAATGCGAATTGAATAATGATGTTACCCTTTTGAAAATAGGCCTGTCAGTGTTTAACGAACTTTGTACCTGATCAAAATCCGACGCCATTTAATGCAGAAGGAACCTTGTACACTATGATCAAACATATCAAGAAGCCTAATACATGTATTCAACCTTTTTATTGTAATATTTTGGAGTATCAGAGATTTATTAGACAATTTAATTCTGTGATTGTAACAAATTGTGACACTTATGATGAGCGCTTGAACTTTCATGATCAATTTTTTCATCAGGAGAAGTAAATAAAAGTGCTCGTAGTTATAGTTATCTCCGTGCTGACAAGGCATATGATTGCGCTTTGAGTCAACAACAATCTAGATATGATAATAGTCAACTGATAGCGAATGGTTTTATAGAAAATGCCTTTAATTGGGCAGTTATCGAGTCTGGCAATCCTATGGGTTTAGATGAGTTTGCTTTATTCTTAACATAATGTCTTCATGTAGTTAAAAGTTTTGAAGCGGTAAATATTTGGGGGCGTGGAGGTAGCTCGTTGTTCGTTATTCGCGAATATCGAACAACGAGCTGGTCTGTTGTTCGTTATTGGTGAATAACGAACAACGAGCTGGTTCGTTGTTCGTTATTCACCAGATATGGAATTAGTAACATTATAAAGGCACTTTTAGATAGAATATGCCGGGAGTGGTTTTTTATGGGTCTAATTGGTTAATTACCAATTAGACTCATAAAAACCCACTCCCGGCATATTCACTCTAAACGTGCCTTTATTATGTTACTAATTCCATATCTGGTGAATAACGAACAACGCCAATAACGAACAACAAACCAGCTGGTTGTTCGTTATTCGCCAATAACGAACAACATATAACGAACAGCGAGCAAACTTCATGTCCCCTAAATATTTTGGAGTATTCTGAAAATATTAAGATGACTTTGCTTTATTGTTAACATAATATCTTCATGTAGTTAAAAGTATTAAAGCGGTAAATATTTTGGAGTATTCTGAAAATATTAAAGGATTTGACAAAATTACCTTATTTTATTCATGATAAGTTTAGTCTACTAGAGATAAAGGATACAGTGTCCATTTTGATCAATTCGTGGAATTATTTAACACTGAAGCTCTGAAAGCCAATGATCAATTTTTTAGTTGTTTAAAACCAGGTCAAATTTTACAATACTGTAATAAGAAAAGGTTGGTGGGAGAAAGTGACGCTTTGAAATTTAGTGTCAAGCTAGATAGGTTATCGGTGACAGACGCGGTATATTAATTGCAGCTAGAATGATGTAATACCCGAGAGTGATCGACATACTTGGCATCAATTCCTAAACAACCATGATTCAAAGATGCTATAAACCGGCGAATTCACAAGTTTTCCGATGCGAGTAACATTGGTTATGGTGCAGTAACATATCTTAGACTCGTAAATGAAGACTAAAAAATTCATTGTGCGTTGATGTTTATTAAATCTGGCGTTGCTCCACTTAAGAAAGTAACTGTGCCACGATTAAAAATAACTGCTGCTTCTGTTGTTGTTCGCTTGACTGATAATATCTTTGTGAAATTCAAATTGATAAATATTTTACTGGACTGAAACTTATTACTAATGTATCTGTAATGCTCGACATTCGCTTTGTAAAATATACAAGATCCAAAGAATTTTTTTTTCTTGTGGACATCACCATACAAACTCCAAAGATGAAATTGATATTGTATAAATGACGGTTAATAAGATTCGAATTGTAAAATATGCTAACATTTCCTTTCTTTGAAATGAAATAAAAAAAGATACCCGACAAAACGAGGGCAATGACACAGTCACCTGAAATTGTGCTTTTTGCAATAAATGATATATAGCTATGAAGGTAATGAATGTTACAGTCAACTGAAATTGTGCTCTATGTAATATAATTACCGACAGATTTCAACACTTGATTTATAAGGCCAATGAATGTGTAATAAACGACAGTCGCTCAATTGTCCTTTCTAACATCAATGTTTCAACATTTATCACAGCAGATCTGTAAACAATCCAATAACTATCGATTCCAATTCATTAATAATATCAAATATGAGAAAATATCTGTTTGGTTTTAAATCGTTAATGTTCCTTGGAGATAAATATATTACCTGTCTTTAGCCTCGACACACATATTAATAATATCAACAAAGATATGCGTCGTTCCTAACACATAATCGCCCATTTGTTATACATAGAAGACTAATAAAACTAGAAGACGAAGTAAAACAGACATCAATAAAACCATACCGTGGATTTGTAGAAATAGTAAGACATCAACTAAATGTGTTCAAAATTTCGTATTCTAGCAAATGTGTTTGAGTTAATAAAAGATACAAATCTATATGTTTATACAGCAGTAAGTAATATTACCCCCAGTACAGTTAAGGTGATTTCTGTCAAATTAAAATTTTCTATTAGACCGATTTGATGTTAAAGTGGCACTGAACAATACAATTTATATAACACAGGGTTACGGTGTCCAACTCAGGCGCTAAAGGACAGTATTGGTGCCAGTAATTATCACATGATAGCGCTGGTTAAACACATTTCAAATAAACTTATAACGCAGAGATCGTTGCTTCGATACCTGTTTCCCGAATCAGCAGTGACGTAGCCGCTCTATATAAGTGACTGAAGCGACGAGTGATAATAGATACACGGCCGAATTTCTGCTCACTAACAATTTCTTCGACGACCAAAAATTTGTTAAATGAGACTGTAAGGGGATATCTGACAATTCAATAAAGTAAGTGTATGTCATTAGATCAGTGGACACGAAAGAAAAACAGAAAGTCCGTGCAATGCCATGTTTTTATAAGGTATGGAATGAATATCAACAAGGGAATATACGGACTTTTTCTATTTTTATTGTGTTCTCCTATCTTACGACATTCAATTACATTATAACAACTATAACAACGTAAATAGTGACCCTTCTGTAAATGACGATATGAATATTCTCGAAGCCATCAATTCTCCATCGTGAAATGGTCCACATCATGAACATAGATTATTTTCTGTTATTTTGATTTTGAACAAGAATGTTTTGGTAGTTAGAATTCTGTTTACAATTTTGAATTGGAATTCTATAAGTTTTGTCTCTGTTGTACATTTCCATGGGATCATAAAAAAATGTCTTCCAAGTTTCATCTTTTATCTCATGGCCAGTATTTTTTTTCCATTTAACTTTAATTTTTTTTTTATTATATTCAATTTTTGATTCAAATAGCTTTTGAAAAGCTGAATAGCCCTTTTTAGTCTCAAGAATTAAAGGTTTTATTGGACCTATCATTTTTGGTTCTGACAGTTCTATCTTTTACTTCCATGATTTTGGTATTGCTGCCATTACTCTATAGTAGTCAAGGAATGTACCTTTAATTTTGTAAATATCTTTCAATTCTTGATATTTATAAAACTTTCCTTCTGGGGATATAAAATCTGAGATTAAACTCAAGCCATTATTATGCCAATTTTGAATATGGTCAAGTTTCATATTATAGTTATACCATAATGGTTGCTCACTGATATCAGTATAATTGTGATAAAGTAAACCTTTCAGGATATCATGGTATGCACAAATGACGTCTTTCGAGGATGGGTTATCTGTTGATGATGCCAATTCTGCAATATATTTTGGGCCTACCTTCAGAATATCCCGGATACCTCCAAAATATGTGTCTGGGAATATTGTCCAAGAGCTATTCTGGCTCCAGCAGCGCCTTATCTGGCTTAGTTTGAGACATTTAGTAAATGTTTTTATGTTTGTCATTTTTAGACCACCCATATCATATGCTTGGGCATTTGGTCTCTTTGAATTTTATCATTGCTTTTACCCCAAATGTATTTAAACATTAGTCTTTCAAATTGTGCTAAACCCTGGGCTGTGGTGAGGAATATAATGGTGCTTTGCACACATTTTATCCATTTGAAGAATATTAACAGTAGAATTTCGAAAAAAAAGGTGCTGCCAACTTTACCTATCACAGGGAATAGAGGTTGTAAAATTGCAAGAGCAATGATACAAAAGCACTGGCACAGTACAGCAAACATAGAACATCTGGTGAACATGGCCAGGGACAAGAATATGAATGTTTTGGCACTAATATCACTAAGCACTTGTTGAAAAAACACAGTAATAGGATTTAAAATAATGCTTTGTCATTTTGTTTAAAATAAATTTATATACAAGAATTAACCGAGGAGCTACTTAGGTATATTGACGTCATATTGTCACTTATTTTGTTGTGAAAAACTGTACCAAGACATGTTCATGTCCCATGTGAATTATGAAAAATATAATGATTTCACCCAAAAATGTCCTGTTGAGCAGAATGCCTTTCGGACATCTTGCACTTATAGTCAAACATGACTGGCAAATAGTAACTCGTATTACATTACTGTTATATTTTATAGGATTTAAAGCCTGAGCTACAGAAAAATGATACACAGAAGTAATAATTATGTTGAAAATTTTAATCTTTTATTGCATGCTGATTACTTATTTTTAAAAAGTTTTCTTAAGGTCCAAGGACTACTAATTGTCCATTTAAACCCTATTTTGTGTGTATGATTAAGAGTGTTATTAAAGCTTCCCTTTTGACCCACTGCGAAAAAATTATGAAGTGAGTTATACCCTTTAAGACATTTAACATCTTAGATCGAGACGTTAATGTCTCATAGATAAAACAGATTAAAAGAGATAATTACGTCACAATCTGTGACTTTACAGGGTGTCTTAAAGGGTATCAGAATATGTTTTTTTCGGTGGGTCATAATGGAATCTTACATAATACTTTTATCAAAAAATACAAGGTTAAATAGACAACAATTGTCCTTTAGTATTTATTAAATTATCTTTTCAGTCATCCTATTAGTCTTCACGATGCTCTTGAAAAATTTAAAGTGGATGTGTTTGGGGAAAAGAAGGAGAAAATAAATTTATCTGTTTTACGTAATAAGTTTCTACAAACTGCTATGGAAAATCTAGATGATATTGACTTCCAGCAGATAATGAACGTGATATTTATCGGTGAAGAAGGTGTCGATGCTGGGGGACTCACCAGAGAGTTGTTCTCTCTATTGTTCAAACAAACACCAGTCTTTGAAAATGGTGGATTTAATGTTAATTCACAGTTACTGAGTGATAAAATATATCAAATTATTGGCAAAGCAGCGTCATATTCACTTCCCAATGGGAATCAAGGACCTCAGTGTCTAAGATCTCACCTTGTAAAGTATATATTAAGTAATGTGCTTCCAACAGATGAAGAAATTCCTGAGGAAATTTTGCCAGCTAATGACTTGTGTGTCCTTCAAGAAGTATGATTATAGTTTTGTTTTTCAGTCCTAATCAGGAAGGGATTTGTTGGTGTTCGGAAAAGTTTAATTAGGAAGACAACATGCTTTGCCTCAGTTCTGTTCCCTTCAAGTACATCCTGTCAGACTTGTATAGTAACTGAATGTTCCTACGGTTAAATTTCAAATACCAGTTAAAATATTCAATGAATTAGCTGCAATTTTAGAAGACATCTGATCTGACAAATGAATTTGGTTATTTTTTGTAGATGGGTAGATTAGATAATGAAGGATTAAATACTCTATTGACAGAAAATGCAGATGTATTTGAAGCTGCAGGTTTAAGACAGAAGCTACATTCAGGTTGAAAGCAAAGTGCAGCTCTGGCTCTTCATCAACATTTTGGATTTTACAGATTTCTACCGGCTATGATACAATTCATAGATGGTACGCTCAAACATTTCATGATTTTCTTGTTCATTTTATGTAACAGAACTGCCATGAAGACAATACTAGCTTTGTGAATATCAGAAATGGATGCAGAGTTTGCAAACTCAGTCGGAATAGCATCAAGTCTTCTGGAAGGGTTGCATGCCCTGTATTGCTTATTTTAGAAATTCATTTAAGTCGTTAAAAATGAGTTTAATGTTACAAATTTTAAATTGTTCCAAATTTATTACAAACGTTTGATATGGGCAATACTGGTGAGGCAGCACATATTAAGTTAGTAGTGGAATTCCTGCCACACTCGCTGTAACGTACCATATGTAGAAGTGTACTGTCCGTTCCAGGTGATACTCCGACTAGAAAAATGCTTTACATGCCTTCATTTTTTAATTAAAATGGATAAAACTTTGTGAAATACCTGGAATTGTCATCCCTTTAATTTCTTCCCTTAGAATAAATGACTAGAAATCCGATAAAATGTAGTATTCTCTTGTAAATTTCATATATTCCCATATTGTCACTTTCTCAGAACATGAACATTTCCACGACGCGTGCGTTAAATGGTGCCCTTGCATTTCGCATTAGGGGAGACAAGTACTTCATAAATTTGGTGCATTCGGTTAGAAATGTCTCGTGAAGGAGAATTCGCCCGTTTAAATCATGACAATAATACTTATTAGATTTTCACACTTTGGAGCTTGTTTGAAACAATAATGTTTTTGTTCAGATTGATATGGGTTTTTTTCTTCTGTTTCCACCTTGCTTATTTCGCATAAAAATTCTCATTGGGTAATTTTGAGTGAGTTAAAGATTAAAGCTATATATTTTGAAAAGTCGGCCTATGTCACAACCGAATACCTGACAACTCACCACAAAGACAACTCGTCCCAATATAAGACAATTCATCCTAAGTTAGAAGAAACTCATCCCAAGATATCAGCTATACTGAAACTCATAAACAAAGAGGCAGTGTGAAGTTGGGTCGTTTTTCGTTATTCGTTTTTCGTTATTCACCAATAACGAATAATATGGTGAATCACCTCGTTATTCGCCAATAACGACACAAGCTACCTCGTTATTCGTTATTCGTTATTCAACTTTTTATTTGGGATTCAGATATAAACCGAGCCATGACTAGAATAATGGATGCCAGGTATTCCCCAGTAGTATAAAACACAGCAAAACGACTTTTAGACGAAAACAGTACACATTGTTATTCAAGCAGCGAATAACGAGCAGTTTGTTATTCGTTTTTCACCTTGTTATTCGTGATTCAGATATGAACGTGTTTATGCATCTTTAATGAGAATATTTCAAGATTTAATTCAAAACCATCACTAGATAACAATAGAATAATGGTTTTCAAAGTATTCCCTAGCAGTAGAAAACTCATTAAATGACGTATAGTCGTGAATAAACCAGTTTGTTATTCAAGCGGTGATTATGGAATAACGAGGTGGATTACCTCGTTATTCGCCAATAACGAGACAATGTACCTCGTTATTCGTTATTCAACGTTTTATTCGGGATTCAGATATAAACCTAGCCATTACTAGAATGATGAATGTCAAGTATCCCCCAGTAGTATAAAACACAGTAAAACACATTTTAGGCGAAAACAGTCCACATTGTTAGTCAAGCAGCGAATAACGAGCAGTTTGTTATTCGTTTTTCACTTCATTATTTGTGATTCAGATATAAACGTGTTTATGCATCTTTAATGAGAATATTTCAAGATTTAATTCAAAACCACCACTAGATAACAATAGAATAATGGTCTGCAAAGTATTCCCTAGCAGTAGAAAACTCATAAAATGACGTATAGTCGGTACATAAACCAGATTGTTATTCAAGCGGTGAATAACGAATAACGAATAATGAGGTTATTCAACTTTTAATTTTTGATTCAGTTATAAACCTAGCCATGACTAGAATAATGGTTGCCAAGTATCCCCCAGTAGTATAAAACAGGACAAAACGACTTTTAGACGAAAACAGTTCACATTGTTATTCAAGCAGCAAATAACGAGCAGTTTGTTATTCGTTTTTCACCTCGTTATTCGTGATTCAGATAAAAACGTGTTTATGCATCTTTAATGAGAATATTTCAAGATTTAATTCAAAACCACCACTAGATAAGAATAAAATAGTGGTTTGCAAAGTATTCCCTAGCATTAGAAATCTCATAAAATGAATGAATAAAATGGGGTTTAACGTCCTACTGTTATGCACTTAACCTGAGCTAATTGAAGACGGGCATACGCATACGGGATATTTTGCTCTTATATCGAATTCCAACTGCCAAGGGATCTTTTACGTGCACTCCAATGTGTACACGGGACCTCGGATTTTCGTCCCTTCCGAACGACTAGGCAGCTGTCCTTGTCAGGCCCTCCTTCTTCATCACTGACAAGGGGAAACCACGTCGGAAAATCGAGATGAACTAGTTTCTCGGCCAATGCAGGGATCGAACACCCGACCTCCAGGCTAACGAACCAGCGCCTTAACCACTTAGCCACCGTGATCCCTTCAATTTCTTATAAAATTGCAAAGTAAGTAATTATTCTTTAGTCACATATACAGTTATTAAATGCAATACAAAAACTTTCTGTAACAATTTTTTTGTTACAACTATAATATTGTAGTTTGGTTCAGTTAATTTTTCTTTATACACAGGCACCACTGAAGTCAGTGGGGTCTGAGGTCATTTCAGATATCTAGTGATTTTCCATTTAATTTTCTGAATGGTAGGGAATTTTCATAAAATCTATTTCTAAAGAATGTAACTGCACTGCATTAGTCTTAAAGTGAAATCATTTTGAAATAAGAAAACGATTACCATTAATGAAAATAACGTAACTAAGTTCATTAATCCTTCATTTTATGTAATGATAATGATTTGAGTCAGGTGTAATCTGTGATGATTTTCATGTGCCTTGTCCACTATGATAGGTACTATGGCAGGCGTCGCCAGCAAGGCCGAGTGAGGCAGGGCATGCTCACCCTGCCAGAACACATGATGCAACTCTGCAAATGGGTTTGTCAACTTGGCATCCCTTGGGAGAGTCCACATAGGTAATGCTTGAGACTTGCCCATTTTTTTTTGGGGGGGGGGGGGATTCCGACTTAATTTGGTATGCGATACATATGATTCAACAGTTAAGTT
Organism: Patella pellucida; assembly: GCA_917208275.1. NCBI lineage: Eukaryota > Metazoa > Mollusca > Gastropoda > Patellidae > Patella > Patella pellucida. The sequence goes on along the minus strand of OU795041.1, from coordinate 31,370,106 downwards.
TGAAATCCTGATAAAAATCAAGAAAATAACGATAGTTATATACTTTTAATTATTGCCTTAGCTTTTATATGCATATCTTGAATATTCAGAATAAATACTATCATCATTTAACACTTTGTCATTAGTGCATATATTTTGTTGGCTTCCACAGTGTTAATGTTCAAATAATAAAATTTCATTTTTACTTACAGGAGGGAAGATAACTTCAGAGTGGATAAGACTAAATGATATAACTGACTATTAAAGTTTTTTTACAGGCAGTGACTGGAAGCTCTTCGATAAGCAATAATATAAAAATTGGGCTGATATTGTTTGATCACAAAAGCGATCTGTTAACGACTGTGAATACATGTGCCCCATCAATTACATTTAGCCAAACCTCATCCCTTAAAGAATATTCCTTCCTTGAGAAATCTATGATAAATATAATAGTAGGTGCATATGGATTTGGCATCAATTAAAGGGACAATAACACTCTTGCTGGCTTGACAGGTCGAGAATTTTTTTTAGCCTAATTCTAACTACAAGATGTTTGTGTAAATTACCTGTTGTGTAAATAATCCATTACAACCTATCTTACTTGTCCAGAGGGTTCGAAAATATGTTTAAATCCAAGTTGCTTACGTAAGACTTTTCAAACCATGTTACAGCATGTAGTTGAATTTTTCCAATTTTTAAAATTAGGTGTGTTAAGATGAAATTTGTATCATTTTTAAATTGAAATATTGTAATATAGTACAAATTGTTGTACAGAATAAAGACTGGAAAATATTATTCAGTTACAACAAGAGTGGTATTGGGGCTTTAAAGGGACTGTTTCTTGTAGTGCAAAACCATTGTTTCATAATTGTTTTCACTTATTTTATCCATAAGATTCAAAAGCAATCAAAGTCTTTCATAATTCCCTCCTTAATTCTTTGCTGTCCATATTGTATACTCTGATAGAGCACGTGTTTATGTTATGTAAAAATATAGCTGTAGTCGATTAGTAAATGCAGGGGGACTGCACTACACGCAAAACCAAAAAAATTAAACAAGATATACCTGCGGACAAGACATAAAATAGACATTGGCAAAACTAAACAAAAATCAAATCAAGTGTATGGACCCGGGGGCCAGCCGTAAGCGCCCATTGCGCTGTACAGTCCCGGGCCTGTTTTGATACAGTTTTCACTAAAATGATTTACAAAAAAGACGTAACAAAAAAAATGCGACCGATCTTGTCTGTGGTCGTCTCTTCAATGGCGATAGTCAGCCAGTTGACTAGGGCTAAAACTCTACTCTAATAGTAAATGCAGGGGGACTGCACTACACGCAAAACCAAAAAGGTAAACAAGATAAACCTGCGGACAAGACATAAAATAGACATTGGCAAAACTAAACAATTATCAAATCAAGTGAATGGATCCGGGGGCCAGCCGTAAGCGTCCACTGTGCTGTACCGTCCCGGGCCTGTTTTGATACAGGCTACACTAAAATGATTTACAAAAAAAGACGTAACAAAAAAAATGCGACCGATCTCGTCTGTGGTCGTCTCTTCAATGGCGATAGTCAGCCAGTTGACGTCAGGTGTTAGAACGTCAAATAAATTTTAACAATAAGGGCGATTATCCGTACAGAAACTCGGAAAACGCTAAAATGTTATTTTAACAGAAATGACAAATTTCTGCTGAATCAGCTTCGTGAACCCCAATAATGCAATAGAAAAATAATTTTCTTTTCAAAATGTCTATTTTAGCAATCTACAATGCTTTTAAACATCAGAGTACAATTGTTATAAATATATTTGAAAGATTAGCGTCTCAGATATACACTAGAGCTGTAATTAAACATATTTAAATTTCTTCTGCTGTTAATATATTCCTATAATATCATTGATATGTAAACCTGATTGACAGGGTCATTTTATTGTTGTGATTTTCAGATCATCCCCGGAGAGGGGAATATACAGGCCTTGTTTTTAAAATCATTTTTAAAAAATATATTATATAGCTTTCAAGAGCAGTGTTTATGCACTTTTATGGATAATTTAAACAAGTGGTTGCCCAGCAAGATATGCCCACTTTTAAAAAAAATATTTTTTTTGGTATATCAAAGACTATACTTCAGAAATATTTGTCGAATCAAGATCTTATGGATATAAACCTACACACATTTTTTTAAATTAAAATTCGACCAAAACTGTGGCCTCTATCGCATTCTCAAGCAAATTTGAACGTATTTTTGTTGTACCAAGGGTTAAATATCTGTGAATATTTGTCGAATCAAACCCAAATTCGAACTTGTCCGAGATCTTATGGATATAAACATACACACAGAATTTTATAAAAATTCGACCAAAACTGTGGCCTCTATCGCGTTCACCAGCCAATTGTAGACGGACGGACAGGGGCGACGGCAAAATACGACCACATTTTTTGAATGTGAGCGTACACTATAAAAATGAATAATTAAGAAGAATAAGAATAGTTTATTTGTATTTTTAGGCCGTTGGCCCCTTGTACATGATAATTGATAAATAAATTATACACAGTTATACAAATGGCATAACTAATGAACATTTACAAAGTTTACATCTTGTATAGAAATATATGCATGGCTGGACAAATAGATGAATCAAAAGAAGATTGGCAGTAACCATAACCTTCCACAAACATCACAATTAAATAGATTTTTAGTGATAACAAATACTTCGCCACAAGCAAGAAGTATCATACTCTATATTACAAACATGACATATAATGGTTTGCAGGAAGGTTAACCATATCGTACTCTTCGCCATATTATTGTTGACTTTCAAGGCGTTACATGATCAATCACCAAAATACATCAAAGGTCTGATTACCCCATATAAATCCACAAGAACACTTAGATCCACAGATAAACAATTTCTGTATCAACCATCGGTGAATCTTGAAATAGCAAAAAGATCTTTCTCGTTTTCTGCCCCTCTCTTATGGAATTCGCTGCCTTACAACATTAGAACCATTGACTCCGTAGATGTATTTAAATCTCAGCTAAAGACGTTCCTGTTTACAGAAGCATTTTCGTAGTTCAATTGATAAAAAGTTGAAAAGCGCAATAGAAACTTTAGTTTTAGTATTATCGCGCAATATAAATAGAGGATTATTAAGCTTTCATATATTCATATATGAAAGCTTATTGTTTCTGTTAAGATTATTATTCTTCCTATTATTAAGCTTTCATATATTCATATATGAAAGCTTATTGTTTTTGTTAAGATTATTATTAAGCTTTCATATATTCATATATGAAAGCTTATTGTTTCTGTTTATTTTTTTTGTGTGTTTTATTCACAAATCGGATTTCTCAGAATCTACTCATAGGATCTTTCTGAAACTTTTACCTACCCCACAAAAAATGGGTGGTGGCTGTTGGGTAAATATATTTTCAAAACGTTTTTCGCATCTGAAATCTCCAAATTTTACGAACAAATGCATTTGACCTACTTTGCTGTAACTTTGTGATTATTTCACCTATTTTACTAATTCTTTTTTCTTTGAATACCTTTACACCTTTACTTCAAATCTGCAATTTCGGATTTGCTAATTTCGAAAATTCGTCGCTGTGATTTCGAGTCGGAAGTAAAAATCTACATAACAACTTCTTTAATAGTATTACGATTTTCATGAAATTTGGTATGTTAGTAGATCTCGCTCATGCGACTTTAAAAATGTTGTTAGAAATTTTCTAAATTATCTCCCCTTGATGAAATTAGGGATAAAAATTTTCAAAAAATTGACGAAATATAGGTCAGATTGCCTTGAATTTTTTTTTGTTACTAGCTAGGACACTACTGATTCGTACCCAAAAAATTGAGTTTATAGCCCAAACCGGAAGTGCAACCATCTTGAAATGTCAAAATCGATACTCCTTTGTTGATATTTTACTTACAGACAAGGCAATTATATTTTCCGAATCCTTTTAGAAAAGCCGAAAAACTGCCGGGAATAGAATTTTGATTTAGGTCAAGTGATGAACGCCATTTTGAATTGAAAATGAGAACAAGTCGAATGCATTTGACCAACATTGCTGTAACTTTGTGACTTTTTTACCTATTTTATTAATTCTTTTTTCTTTGAATACCTTGAAACATTCACTGCAAATCTGCAATTTCAATTCGAAAAATCGTCGATGTTATTTCGAAACCAAATGTTGAGACCAACTTGACAACTTCTTTAATAGTTGCACGATTTTCACGAAATTAAGTATGTGAGTAGATCTTATCGATACAACTTGAAAATTGTCATTAGAAATTTTCTAAATTATCTCCCCTTGGAGAAATTAAGGATCAAAATTTTCAAAAAATCGACGAAATATAGGTCAAATTGCCTTGAAATTGTATTTTGTAATAGCTACGACACTACTGTTTCGTACACAAAAAAAATGAGTTTGTAGCCCAAACCGGAAGTGCAACCATCTTGAAATGTGCAAATCGATAAGGCTTTGTTGATATTTTACTTACAGACAAGGCAATTATATTTCCCGAATCCTTTTAGGAAAGCCGAAAAACTTTCAGGAATCGAATTTTGATTTAGGTCAACTGCTGGACGCCATTTTGAATTGAAAATAAACAATGGTGAAAAATCGGTTCTATTTCAGTAACGGAAGTCACAGAGACTTGAAATTTTCAGGGGGATAGGAGATGGGCTAGCAATGACCTCACACCAAATTTCAGCTAAATCGACCAATAACTATTCATCTTACCGACGTTAAGCTTCCCACGAGAAATAAAATTTTGCCGTTCGGCGCCATTTGCAATTGTTGACTCCAGACTCGAATAACAAGACAATCAAACGAACTCCAACACTCGGCGCATCGTGCCTAACTCTGCAGTTCATGATAATAATAATGATTTTCGTATATTTTAATTATACGCTGTAACTTTGTGACTATTTGACCTATTTTACTAAACAAAATTTTTTGAGTTTCTTAAATCATTTACTTCAAATCTGCCATTTCGGATTTTTCGAATTTCGAAATTCACCCGCGTGATTTCGTACCGGAAATTAAAATCAAATGAAAACTTCTTAAATAGTTGGTCGATTTTTATGAAATTAGGTATGTAAGTAGATCTTACCGATACAAATTAGAAAAAATTATTAAAATTTTTGTAAATTATCTCCCCTTGGCGATATTAAGGATCAAAGTTTTCAAAAAAATCTACTAAATATAGGTCAGATTGCCTTAAAAAAAAATTTGTGTACTAGCTACGACACTACTGATTCGTACACAAAAAAATGGAGTTTGTAGCCCAAACCGGAAGTGCTTCCATCTTGAAATGTGAAAAATAAATAAGGCTTTTTTGGTATTTTACTTACAGACATCGCAATTATATTTTCCCAATCCTTGTAGGAAGGCCAAAAAACGGTAGCGAAAACATTTTTGATTTCTGGCAAATCATGGACGCCATTTTGAATTGAAAATGACATATAGTGAAAAATCCTCATTATTGGGCTTGACAACATACACAATTGGTCGTGGCTTAGAGAGTGTGTCTCCTATTAATAAAATTAAAACATTTCAGAATAGCCTGGCTCATGGTCGAGTGTTTGGTATTCTAATATTTCAAAAATTCGAATTTCGCCTTTGACGTTTTCTGTGCCGACAAGGTTGTTTTCGAGGTTAGCGGTTTTGACTTCGCGCATGCGCTTCACTAGAACCAAAGGTATGATGACTACTAAACTCTGGCTCCCCACTTGTCACGTTGGTACCTAAGTGTCCTGAAATTTTCAGATCGATACCTGCATTCCTTCAAGTCGTTTACATGTGAGGGGAACAAATAGTTTTTTTGCCCTAGCAGCGCCAAAAATTCTTCGATTAACCTGGGTTTTTTTGGCACGATGTGCCCATTTACTAGCTCGAATTTTAAGCATTGGTCCCATCTGATTCCGATGAAAAAAACACAAGTTATGGCCCAAAAAAACGATTTTACGGCTTTTTTCGCCGATTTTCAGACTAAAAAAGTTTTTTAGAATTTTGAAATTGCAAACGACATGATAAAGTCATTTTGTTAGTCTCATGTGATGGGTATGAGTCTTCTGCACCGATGCGGATTGCGTTTGATTTTTTTCAAAATGGCGGACTAAATTTTTCAGACTAACAAAGTTTTAATGTTTTGAGACTGCCGAGGCATCATTGGCGGGTATTTTTTTAAAAAATTATACTGTTTAGATGCACTGCGATGAGATTAGTAACATATTAAAAGGATAAGATGATGGAATAAAAATTCGAAAAAATATGGCCATTTTTCAAAAAAAACAAAAGTTGCTGGGTCGGCTTGGCTTCGAATCTTTTAGGCCATGTTCCCGTATTAGAAATCACTTGAATTTTTAATATGTGCTAGCTAACATCCAAGGACACAATCTCTGAAAATTTCAAGAAATTCCGACAATCCTATCGCCTTCTAAAACACGCTCGAGCAAATAGGCCTATTTTTTGCCTATTTTTCGAATGTTTTTAGACTAACAAGCCACTTTTTTGTGCGCGACGTTTGTGGCCCCATATCTCGGCCGCTATGGGTTTGAATCCATATGTTTTGGTCGGTATCGATAGCTTGGACACTTCCCTCCATCGTATTAAACGTTTGGACGAAGGGCCATGTTTGCTGCCTTATAGCTCGGTCCCTATGGGTTCGAATCAAAATGTGTTGGGTGGGAATAATAGCCTTGACAATTATCTCCATTGTATAAAAAGTTGGTAGATCTCACCCGAATGCCATACACGCGGCACGATATTTAAGGGTGCCAGGGCGGGTCTCGAGGCTTGGTATTCAAAGGGTAAATCTCTGGAATTTCTAGCGGTTGGCTGTGTCGCGATGATATTTATCACATATTAAAAGGAGAGAATATTCAGATATCAAGAACAAAAATAAATCGATAAAATACGGCAATTTTTCCATTTTTTATATGCGAAAGCTAGAATCTCAAGGTACAATCTTATTTGAAGGCAAACGGACCACTGGAACGTTGCATGGGCAGTGCAAATCTATCCCGGTCGCGAAAATCTGCATTTGGGAAACCTCGATGGATGATACTAGGACCGGACGTTTTATGACCTTGACACATACATGATATACAAAGTATTACAATCCTATGAAATATTTAAATAATTTACTGCTATAATATGAAATATCACTTATTCCCCAGTTAAATAAAAATCGGTCACCGGGTGCTGTACAACTTCAAGAACCCTGCGACCATCTCTACACTTTCTATTGCCAGAAAATATTTGTTTTACTAGTCTAATTCAAATTTAAAAAGAAACAATATTTTTACGGAAAAAAATGTCGAGAATTAGTGTATTATATATGATACAATGGGCCATAGCCTAGAGGTCGGGTGTTCGAACCCTGCATTGGCCGAGAAAGTTCATCTCGATTTTCCCGTACTCCATAAGGGGAAAAAAGGTATTTTTTGCTCTAGCAGCGCCACAAACTCTTCGATTAATCTGTTTTTTTGGCACGATGTGCCCATTTACTAGCCCGAAATTTAAGCATTGGTCCAATCTGATTCCGATGAAAAAAACAAAAATTATGACCAAAAAACCTATTTTACGGATTTTTTCGCCGATTTTGAGACTAAAAAAGTTTTTTAGAATTTTGAAATTGCAAACGACCAGATATAGTCATTTTGTTACTCTCATGTGATGGGTATGAGTCTTCTGCACCGATGCGTAATGGGTTTGATTTTTTTCAAAATGGCGGACTATATTTTTGAGACTGTCAAAGTCTTGATGTTCTGAGACTGCCGAGGCATCATTGGTTGGATGCGCCGCGATGAGGTTAGTAACATATCAGAAGGAGAACATGATCGAATTAAAAAATTCGAAAAAAAAATGGCCATGTTTCACAAAAAGAAAAAGTTGCTGGGTCGGCTTGGGTTCGAATTTTTAGGCCATGTTCCCGTATTAGAAATCACTTGAAGTTTTTATGTGTGCTAGCTAACATCCGAAGGCACAATCTCTTAAAATTTCAAGAAATTCCGACAACCCTAACCCCTGCTAAAACACGCTCGCGTAAATAGGGCTATTTTTTGCCTATTTCCGAATTTTTTTAGACTAACAAGTCATTTTTTGAGGCCCTATATCTCGGACCGGAAGTGGGCGGAACGGGCCCATGAAGTGAAGTTTGACCCTACCTTGACCTTCGAGGGCCGCGTGGCATGGGAAGGGTCATGACCCTAGATGCACTCATTAATGACCTTTCATGTGAGAGCATGACCTCTGACCTGACCTTTGACCTTGGGGTCAAAAAATTCCCAAAACTTAGGTACCGTCCCGAAAATCTGCGTCAAGGTCAAGGTCACGACCCACAAGCCCGTCGACGGGGCCGTCCCTGAGGTCAAGGTCATGACCTTGGCTGACCTTTACTGGCCTGAGAGATCAATCCCGTGTTTTGTGCATTTCCCGGTTTTTTTGGGGCTTTTCACGGTATAGCGTCGCGGCGGCTCAATTTTTACCCCAGCCGTCTGAAAGTTTAATACAACCTGCGCAGGTTGTATCAATTTTTCAGACTAATTGAATAAAAATTGAGCCCGGGTTAGAATTTCCGATTTTGTTTTGTATTTTTCCCATCATGTTTATAAGGTTAGTGTGATGACATATGGCCCTTGACATGTGAACGGAAATGACTGTTCATATGAAAGCTTTCATATCTGCTTTGCAGATCTAGTTATTATTATTATTATTACTTTTTTTGTGTTTTTCCTGCAAATCTTATATCTCAGAATCTAACCGTTGGATCTTTCTGAAACTTTGACCTACCCCCCCCCCCAAGAATGGGTGGTGGCTTTGGAATAGGCATATTTTCAAAACGTTTAATACATCCGAAATCACCGAAATTTACGAACAAATACAGTTGACCTACTTAGCTGTAATATTGTGACTATTTGACCTATTTTTCTAAAACAAAATTCTTTGAGTTTCTTAAATCATTTACTTCAAATCTGCCATTTCGGATTTTTTAAATTTCGAAATTCGCCCCCGTGATTTCGTACCGGAAGTTAAAATCAAAGGGACCAACTTCTTTAATAGTTGGTCGATTTTTATGAAATTAGGTATGTAAGAAGACCTTATCGATGCGAATTGAAAAATATTATTAGAAATTTTGTAAATTATCTCCCCTTGGCGATATTAAGGATCAAAGTTTTCAAAAAAAATCTACTAAATATAGGTCAGACTGCCTTGAATTTTTTTTTTGGTACTAGCTACGACACTACTGATTCGTACACAAACCGGAAGTGCTTCCATCTTGAAATGTGAAAAATAAATAAGGCTTTTTTGGCATTCTACTTACAGACATGGCAATTATATTTTCAGAATCCTTGTAGGAAGGCCACAAAACGGTAGCGAAAACATTTTTAATTTCTAGCAAATCATGGACGCCATTTTGAATGAAAATGACATATAGTGAAAAATCCTCATTATTGGGCTTGAAAACATACACAATTGGTCGTGGCTTAGAGAGTGTGTCTCCTATTAATTAATACATTTCAGGATAGCCTGGCTCATGGTCGAGTGTTTGGTATTCTAATATTTCAAAAATTCGAATTAGGCCTTTGACGTTTTCTGTGCCGACAAGGTTGTTTTCGAGGTTAACAGTTTTGACTTCGCGCATGCCCAACGCTAGAACCAAAAGTATGATTATTATTTATTATTAATCATTATTTATATAGCGCACGCTTTCACAAAATGTGTTCAGATGCGCTGTACATAAAAGGAATTAAAACATACATTAAAAATATATAATAATTGTATAAACTATAGCAGTAAAAAATAAAATCTATAAATCAAAAACTTGTTTAAATAATATAAAAAATGTCTTCAATTGCGATTTAAAACTCAATAAAAAGGTAGAACTTTGAAATAATATTAAAACATACATTTAAAAATCTATAATAATTGTGTAAACCATAGCAGTAAAAAATAAAAATCTATAAATCAAAAGCTTGTTTAAATAAAAGTGTCTTCAATTGCGATTTAAAACTCAATAAAGAGGTAGAACTTCTGGGGCCTGTTTCGCGAAATTTAAACTTAAGATAAAATCCAAATTTTAGTACATACTTAAATCTTATTGGCTAAGCGCTAAAATCAATCTAATACTATCCAATCGAATTACTAAAATCGGATTGTATCTTAGTTAAAATTTCGTGAAACAGGCCCCTGCACTGTAAACGATCGTTCACCGTAAGTTTTAAGTCTAGCTGTTTTACAGACAAGTAAATAATGATCACTTGAGGACCTCAAAGTACGAGTAGGGGAATATATATCTAAAAGAGACGATAAATACAATGGTGCCATATGATTAAAACATTTAAAAGTTAAAAGAATGATCTTATATTGAATTCTAAAAACAATGGGTAACCAGTGGAGTTGAATCAAAACGGGGGTGATATGATCATTATATTTGCTTCTGGTAATGGGTCGAGCTGCCGCGTTCTGGGCCTTTTACAATTTATCAGTGAGACGAGATGGTAAACCAATCAGCAACGAATTACATTGATCTAATCTTGATGTGACAAGCGCCTGAACAACAGTTTTTATGGACTCAACTGGCAAATTTTTACTGATTTTACTTATATTCCTCAGTTGAAAATAACAAGATCTACAAATATTGCTAATTTGTTTCTCCATGGATAGTTCACTGTCAAAAATAACCAATGTTACAGGCTGAAGATGTTGGGATTATTTCATGCTCACCAACTAAGAGTGAAACATCTTTAGCAACCTTAGACACTAAACTGTTTGATCCAAAAAGAATATATTCAGTCTTTTCGTCGTTCAGTTTAAGGAAATTGATTCCCATCTGACTACCAAACTCCAACCCCCCACTTGTCACGTTGGTATCTAAGTGTCCTGTAATTTTCAGATCGATACCTGCATTCCTTCAAGTCGTTTACATGTGCGGCGGCGGATTTTTTTCAGCACCAAAAATTCTTTGATTAACCTGATTTTTTTGGCACGATGTGCCCATTTACTAGCCCGAATTTTAAGTACTGGTCCCATCTGATTCCGATGAAAAAAACAAAAGTTATGGCAAAAAAACCGATTTTACGGCTTTTTTCGCCGATTATGAGACTAAAAAAGTTTTTTAGAATTTTGAAATTGCAAACGACAAGATAAAGTCATTTTGTTAGTCTCATGTGATGGGTATGAGTCTTCTGCACCGATGCGTTTTGGGTTTGAATTTTTTCAAAATGGCGGACTAAATTTTTGAGACTAACAAAGTTTTAATGTTTTGAGACTGCTGAGGAATTATTGGGGGTTATTTTTTTTTAAAAATGTATAGTGGTGGGATGCGCCGCGATGAGATTAGTAACATATTAAAAGAAGAACATGATCGAATAAAAATTTGAAAAAATATGGCCATTTCTCAAGAAAAACAAAAGTTGCTGGGTCGGCTTAGGTTCGAATTTTCAGGCCATGTTCCCATATTAGAAATCACTTGAATTTTTTATATGTGCTAGCTAACATCCCAAGTCACAATCTCTGAAAATATCAAGAAATTCCGACAACCCTAACGCCTGCTAAAACACGCTTGCGCAAATAGGCCTATTTTTTGCCTATTTTTCGAATGTTTTTAGACTATCAGGTCACTTTTTTGTGCGCTACGTGTGAGGCCATATATCTCGGCCGCTATGGGTTCGAATCCAGATGTATCGATAGCTTTGACACTTCCCTCCATCGTATTAAAAGTTTGGATCCCTGACCCTAACAACGGTCACGCGACAGGGTGTCAAACATGGCTTCCCAAAACGAAGGGCCATGTTTGCTGCCTTATAGCTCGGCCCCTATGGGTTTGAATCAAAATGTGTTGGGTGGGAATAATAGCCTTGGCAATTCTCTCCATTGTATAAAAAGTTGGTAGATCTCACCCGAATGCCATGCACGCGGCACGATATTTAAGGGTGCCCGGGCGGGTCTCGAGGCTTGGTATTCAAAGGGTAAATCTCTGGAATTTCTAGCGGTTGTCTGTGCCGCGATGATATTTATCACATATTAAAAGGAGAGAATATTCAGATATCAAGAACAAAAATAAATCGATAAAATACGGCAATTTTTCAAGCAAAAAAGGTTTGATGGGTGGGACTGGGTTTATAATTTATTTTCATTGTTCCAGGAATCTCACTCATTTCTATTTTTTATATGCGATAGCTAGAATCTCAAGGTACAATCTTTGCAAATTTGAAGGCAAACGGACCACTGGAACGTTGCCTGGGCAGTGTAAATCTATCCCGGTCGCGAAAATCTGCATTCGGGAAACCTCGATGGATGATACTATGACCGGACGTTTTATGACCTTGACACATACATGATATACATAGTATTAAAATCCCTATGAAATATTTAAATTTTTTACTGCTATAAAATGAAATATCACTTATTCCCCAGTTAAATAAAAATCGGTCACCGGGTGCTGTACAACTTCAACAGCCCTGCGACCATCTCTAAACTTTCTATTGCCAAAAAATATTTGTTTTACTAGTCTAATTCAAGTTTGAAAATAAACAATATTTTTTCTGAAAATCAATGTCGAGATTTAGTGTATTTTATATGATACAATGGGTCATAGCCTAGAGGTCGGGTGTTCGATCCCTGCATTGGCCGAGAAAGTTCATCTCGATTTTCCCGTACTCCATAAATTCTTCGATTAACCTGGTTTTTTGGCACGATGTGCCCATTTACTAGCCCGAATTTTAAGTACTGGTCCCATCTGATTCCGATGAATAAAACAAAAGTTATGGCCAAAAAACCGATTTTACGGCTTTTTTCGCCGATTTTTAGACTAAAAAAGTTTTTGAGAATTTTGAAATTGCAAACGACAAGATAAAGTCATTTTGTTAGTCTCATGTGATGGGTATGAGTCTTCTGCACTGATGCGTAATGGGTTTGATTTTTTTCAAAATGGCGGACTATATTTTTGAGACTGTCAGAGTTTTGATGTTCTGAGACTGCCGAGGCATCGTTGGGGGGTATTTTTTTAAAAAATTTATACTGGTTGGATGCGCCGCGATGAGGTTAGTAACATATCAGAAGGAGAACATGATCGAATTAAAAAATTCGAAAAAATATGGTCATGTTTCACAAAAAGAAAAAGGTGCTGGATCGGCTTGGGTTCGAATTTTTTAGGCCATGTTCCCGTATTAGAAATCACTTGAAGTTTTTATGTGTGCTAGGTAACATCCCAAGGCACAATCTCTAACCCTAACTTATGCTAAAACACGCTCGCGCAAATAGGCCTATTTTTGGCCTATTTTCCGAATTTTTTTAGACTAACAAGTCACTTTTTTGTGCTCTACGTTTGAGGCCCTATATCTCGTCCGCTATGGATTCGAATCCAGATGTTTTGGTCGGGATCGATAGCTTGGACACTTCCCTCCATCATTTAAAAAGTTGGGACCCCTGACCCTAACTACGCTCACGTGCAGGGTTTCAAACATGGTTTCTCAAAACGAAGGGCTATGTTTGCTGCCTTATAGCTCGGCCCCTATGGGTTCGAATTAAACTGTGTTGGGTGGGAATAATAGCCTTGACAAATCTCTCCATTGTATCAAAAGTTGGCAGCTTTCACCCGAATGCCATGCACGCGGCACGATATTTAAAACTTAGACGTGTTTCGACATTTGCGCATGCGGTACCAACCTCTGGCACCACCCTGCTCTCGTTGGTGCCTAGGTGTCCTTAAATTTTCAGCTTGATAACTGCATTCCTTCTAGTCGTTTACATGTGAGACTCACCGGACATGTGAGACTCCCCGGACTTAAAAACATTTTTCACCGATGTACCCGCACCCCAATATGTAAACGCCCCAAATGGTGATCGGACGGGTCTCGAGGCTTGGTATTCAAAGGGTATATCCATCCCGCCGAGTCGCTGCATCACGTCAAAATGACCGCCCTGGGACCGGAAGAGGGCATAACGGGCCCATGAAGTTAAGTTTGACCCTACCTTGACCTTCGAGGGCCACGTGGCATGGAAAGGGTCATGACCCTAGATGCACTCATTAATGACCTTTCATGTGAGAGCTTGACCTTTGTCCTGGCCTTTGACCTTGGGGTCGAAAAATTCCCAAAACTTAGGTACCGTCCCTAAAATCTGCATCAATGTCAAGGTCAAGGTCAAGACCAACAAGCCCCTCGACGGGGCCGTCCCTGAGGTCAAGGTCATGACATTGACGGACCTTTACTGGCCTGAGAGATCAATCCCGTGTTTTGTGCATTTCCCGTGGGTTTTTTTTTTGCACTTCACGGCATCGCGTCGCACAGCACCCTAGCACAGGTTGTATCAATTTTTCAGACAATTTGATTCAAAATTGAGCCCGGGATAGAAATTCCACCTTTTTGCTGTGCATTACTCCTATTTTGATCCGACTAAATTTTCTTTTGTATTTTTCCCATCATGTTTATAAGGTAAGTGTAATTTTTAGATAACTGATGACATGTGACCCTTGACAAGTGACCGGAAATGACTGTTCATATGGAAGCTTTCATATCTGCTTTGCAGATCTAGTTATTATTTTATTTTTTTTTTTGTGTTTTTCCTGCAAATCTTATATCTCAGAATCTAACCGTGGGATCTTTCTAAAACTTTGACCTACCCCCCAAGAATGGGTGGTAGCTTAGGAATAAATATATTTTCAAAACGTTTTACACATCCGAAATCACCGAAATTTACGAACAAATGCATTTGACCTACTTAGTTGTAACTTTTTGACTATTTGACCTATTTTAATAATTCTTTTTTCTTTGAATACCTTGTAATATTTACTTCAAAACTGCTATCTCGGATTTTCGAATTTCGAAATTTCGCCTCGTTATTTTGAACCGGAAGTAAAATCAAAATTACAACTTCTTTAATAATTGCAACATTTTTAACAAATTAAATATGTAAGTAGATGTTATCGATACGACTCAAAACATATCTTTAGAAATTTTGTAAATTATCTCCCCTTGGTGATATTAAGGATCAAAGTTTTCAAAAAAATGGACGAAATATAGGTCAGATTGCCTTAAAAAAAAAAAAATTGTACTAGCTACGACACTACTGATTCGTACACAAAAAATGGAGTTTGTAACCCAAACCGGAAGTGCTTCCGTCTTGAAATGTGAAAAATAAATAAGGCTTTTTTGGTATTTTACTTACAGACATGGCAATTATATTTTCCAAATCCTTGTAGGAAGGCCAATAAACGGTGGCGAAAACATTTACTAGCCCGAATTTTGAGTACTCGTCCCATCTCATTCCAATAAAAAAAAAAAAAAAGTTATGGCCAAAAAAACGATTTTACGGCTTATTTCGCCGATTTTGAGACTAAAAAAGTTTTTTAGAATTTTGAAATTGCAAACGACAAAAGTCATTTGTTAGTCTCATGTGATGGGTGTGAGTTTTCTGCACGGATGCGGATTGGGTTTGATTTTTTTTAAAATGGCGGACTATATTTTTGAGACTGTCAAAGTTTTGATGTTCTGAGACTGCCGAGTGCCGAGGCATCCTTAGGGGGTATTTTTTTTAAAAATTTATACTGGTCGGATGCGTCGCGATGAGGTTAGTAACATATCAAAAGGAGAACATGATCGAATTAAAAATTCGAAAAAATATGGTCATGTTTCATAATAAAAAAAAGTTGCTTGGGTTCGAATTTTTTAGGCCATGTTCCCGTATATTAGAAATTACTTGAATTTTTTATATGTGCTAGCTAACATCCCAAGAAATTCCGACAACCGTAACGCCTTTTAAAACACGCTCGCGCAATTAGGCCTATTTTTTGCCTATTTTTCGAATGTTTTTAGACTAACAAGTCACTTTTTCGTGCGCTACGTTTGAGGCCCCGTATCTCGGCCGCTATGGGTTTGAATCCATATGTTTTGATCGGGATCGATAGCTTGGACGCTTCCCTCCGTCGTATAAAACGTTTGGACACCTGACCCTAACCACGGTCACGTGTCAGGGTGTCAAACAAGGCTTCCAAAAACGAAGGGCGTTGTTTGCTGCCTTATAGCTCGGTCCCTATGGGTTCGAATCAAAATGTGTTGGGTGGGACAAATAGCCTTGACAATTCTCTCCATTGTATTAAAAGTTGGTAGATCTCACCCGAATGCCATGCACGCGGCACGATATTTAAGGGTGCCCGGGCGGGTCTCGAGGCTTGGTATTCAAAGGGTAAATCTCTGGAATTTCTAGCGGTTGGCTGTGCCGCGATGATATTTATCACATATTAAAAGGAGAGAATATTCAGATATCAAGAACAAAAATAAATCGATAAAATACGGCAACTTTTCAAGCAAAAAAGTTTGATGGGTTGGGGTGGGTTTTTAATTTATTTTCATTGTTCCCGGAATCTCACTCATTCCATTTTTTATATGCCATAGCTTGAATCTGAAGGTACAATCTTTGCAAATTTGGCGGCAAACGGACCACTGGAACGTTGCCTGGGCAGTGCAAATCTATACCGGTCGCAAAACCTCGATGGATGATACTATGACCGGACGTTTTATGACCTTGAGACATACATGATATACATAGTATTAAAATCCCTATGAAATATTTAAATTATTTACTGCTATAATATGAAATATCACTTATTCCCCAGTTAAATAAAAATCGGTCACCGGGTGCTGTACAACTTCAAGAACCCTGCGACCAACTCTACACTTTCTATTGCCAGAAAATATTTGTTTTACTAGTCTATTTCAAGTTTAAAAATAAACAATATTTTTTTCTGAAAATCAATGTCGAGATTAAGTGTATTATATATGATACAATGGGCCATAGCCTAGAGGTCGGGTGTTCGATCCCTGTATTGGCCGAGAAGTTCATCTCGATTTTCCCGCACTCCATAAGGGGAAAAAGGGCTTTTTGCCCTAGCAGCGCCACAAATTCTTCGATTAACCTGGTTTTTTGGCACGATGTGCCCATTTACTAGCCCGAATTTTGAGTACTGGTCCCATCTGATTCCGATAATAAAAACAAGGTTTGGCCAAAAAAAACGATTTTACATCTTTTTTCGCCGATTTTGAGACTAAAAAAGTTTTTTAGAATTTTGAAATTGCAAACGACAAGATAAAGTCATTTTGTTTGTCTCATGCGATGGGTATGAGTCTTCTGCACCGATGCGGATTTGGTTTGATTTTTTCAAAATGGCGGACTAAATTTTTAAGACTAACAAGGTTTTGATGTTTTGATACTGCCGAGGCATCATTGGGGGGTATTATTTTTAAAATTTATACTGGTGGGATGCGCCGCGATGAGATTAGTAACATATTAAAAGGAGAGCATGATCGAATTAAAAATTCGAAAAAATATGGCCATTTTTCTCGAAAAAAAAAGTTGCTGGGTCGGCTTGGGTTCGAATTTTTTAGGCCATTTTCCCGTATTAGAAATCACTTTGAAGTTTTAATGTGTGCTAGCGAACATCCCAAGGCACAATCTCTGAAAATTTCAAGAAAGTGCGACAACCGTAACCCCTGCTAAAACACGCTCTCGCAAATAGGCCTATTTTTTGCCTATTTTCCGATTGTTTTTTAGACTAACAAGTCACTTTTTTGTGCGCTGTGTTTGAGGCCATATATCTCGGCCGCTATGGGTTCGAATCCAGATGTATCGATAGCTTTGACACTTCCCCCATCGTATTAAAAGTTGGTCCCCTTGACCCTAACCACGGTCACGTGACAGGGTGTCTTACAATGTTTCTCAAAACGAAGGGCCATGTTTCCTGCCTTATAGCTCGGCCCCTATGGGTTCGAATCAAAATGTGTTGGCTGGGAATAATATCCTTGACAATTCTCTCCATTGCATTAAAAGTTGGCAGCTCTCACCCGAATGCCATGCACGCGGCACGATATTTAAAACTAGTGCATGCGCACAGCTGAAATCAAAAGCACCAGCGGTACCAAACTCTGACCCCACTCTGCTCTTGTTGGTGCCGAGGTGTCCTAAAATTTTCACCATGATAACTGCATAGTCGTTTACATGTGAGACTCACCGGACTTAAAAACATTTTTCACCGATGTACCCGCACCCCAACCTGTAAACGCCCCGAAGGGTGCCCGGGCGGGTCTCGAGGCTTGGTATTCAAAGGGTATATCCACCCCGCCGAGTCGCTGCGTCACGTTAAAATGGTCGCCAGAGGACCGGAAGTGGGCGAAACCGGCCCATGAAGTGAAGTTTGACCCTACCTTGACCTTCGAGGGCCATGTGGCATGGAAAGGACATGACCCTAGATGCACTCATCAATGACCTTTCATGTGAGAGCTTGACCTTTGACCTTGGGGTCGAAAAATTCCCAAAACTTAGGTACCGTCTCGAAAATCTGCGTCAAGGTCAAGTACACGATCCACAAGACCGTCGAAAGGGGCCGTCCCTGAGGTCAAGGTCATGACATGGGCTGATCTTTACTGGCCTGAGAGATCAATCCCGTGTTTTGTGCATATCCCCTGTTTTGTGCATTTCACGGCATCGCGCCGCGGCGGCTCAATTGTTACCCCAACCTGCGCAGGTTGTATCAATTTATCAGACGATTTGAATAAAAATTGAGCCCAGGATAGAAGTTCCGCTTTTTTGCTGTGCATTACTCCTATTTTGATCCGACTAAACTTTGTTTTGTATTTTTCCCATCATGTTTATAAGGTAAGTGTAATTTTTTTAGATACCTGCTGACATATGACCCTTGACATTTGACCGGAAAAGACTGTTCGTATGTAAGCTTTCATATCTGCTTTGCAGATCTAGTGATTATTATTTTTTTTTTTTTTGTGTGTTTTTCCTGCAAATCTTATATCTTAGAATCTAACCTTGGCGCGGCGGCTCAATTTTTACCCCAACCTGCGCAGGTTGTATCAATTTATCAGACGATTTGAATAAAAATTGAGCCCAGGATAGAAGTTCCGCTTTTTTGCCGTGCATTACTCCTATTTTGATCCGACTAAACTTTGTTTTGTATTTTTCCCATCATGTTTATAAGGTAAGTGTCATTTTTTTAGATACCTGCTGACATATGACCCTTGACATTTGACCGGAAAAGACTGTTCGTATGTAAGCTTTCATATCTGCTTTGCAGATCTAGTTATTATTATTATTTTTTTTTTTTTGTGTTTTTCCTGCAAATCTTATATCTTAGAATCTAACCTTGGGATCTTTCTGAAACTTTGACCTACCCCCCCCCCCCAAGAATGGGTGGTGGCTTTGGAATAGGCATATTTTCAAAACGTTTAACACATCCGAAATCACCGAACTTTATGAACAAATACATTTGACCTACTTAGCTGTAACTTTGTGACTATTTGACCTATTTTATTAAAACAAAATTCATTGAGTTTTTTAAATCATTTACTTCAAATCTGCCATTTCGGATTTTTCGAATTTCGAAATTCGCCCCTGTGATTTCGTACCGGATGTTAAATTCAAAATGATAACTTCTTTAATAGTCGGACGATTGTTATGAAATTGGGTATGTAAGTAGATCTTATCGATACGAATTTTCCGAATCCTTGTAGGAAGGCCGAAAAACGGTAGCGAAAACATTTTTGATTTCTGGCAAATCACGGACGCCATTTTGAATTGAAAATGACATACACTGAAAAATCCTCATTAATGGGCTTGAAAACATACACAATTAGTCGTGGCTTAGAGAGTGTGTCTCCCATTAACGAAATTAATACATTTCAGAATAGCCTGGCTCATGGTCGAGTGTTTGGTATTCTAATATTTCAAAAATTTGAATTTTGCCTTTGACGTTTTCTGTGCCGACAAGGTTGTTTTCGAGGTTAGCGGTTTTGACTTCGCGCATGCGCTACGCTAGAACCAAAGGTATGATGACTACCAAACTCCGGCCCCCACTTGTCACGTTGGTACCTAAAAGTCCTGAAATGTTCAGATCGATACCTGCATTCCTTCAAGTCGTTTACATGTGAGGCGGCGGATTTTTTCCCGTTTTTTAAAAGTAAATTCCCGCACTCCGTAAGGGGGAAAAAGTGTTTTTTGCCCTAGCAGCGCCACAAATTCTTCGATTTACCTGTTTTTTTGGCACGATGTGCCCATTTACTAGCCCGAATTTTGTGTACTGTACCTGCATTCCTTCAAGTCGTTTACATGTGAGGCGGCGGATTTTTTTCAGCACCAAAAATTCTTTGATTAACCTGATTTTTTTAGCACGATGTGCCCATTTACTAGCCTGAATTTTAAGTACTGGTCCCATCTGATTCCGATGAATAAAACAAAAGTTATGGCCAAAAAACGATTTTACAGCTTTTTTCGCCGATTATGAGACTAAAAAAGTTTTTTAGAATTTTGAAATTGCAAACGACAAGATAAAGTCATCTTGTTAGTCTCATGTGATGGGTATGAGTCTTCTGCACCGATGCGTATTGGGTTTGATTTTTTCAAAATGGCGGACTATATTTTTGAGACTGTCAAAGTTTTGATGTTCTGAGACTGTCGAGTCATCATTGGGGGGTATTTTTTTTAAAATTTATACTGGTCGGATGCGCCGCGATAAGGTTAGTAACATATCAAAAGGAGAACATAATCAAATAAAAATTCGAAAAAATATGGCCATTTTTCACGAAAAACCAAAGTTGCTGGGTCGGCTTGGGTTCGAATTTTTTAGGCCATGTGCCCGTATTAGAAATTACTTGAATTTTTTATTTGTGCTAGCTAACATTCCAAGGCACAATCTCTGAAAAATTTTAAGAAATTCCGACAACACTAACTCTGCTTAAACACGCTCGCGCAAATAGGCCTATTTTTCGCCTATTTTTTAGACTAACAAGTCACTTTTTTGTGCGCTACGTTTGAGGCCCTATATATCGGTCGTTATGGGTTCGAATCGAGATGTTTTGGTCGGGATCGATAGCTTGGACACTTCCCTCGATAGTATTAAAAGTTGGGACCCCTGACCCTAACTACGGTCACGTGCAGGGTGTCAAACATGGTTTCTCAAAACGAAGGGCCATGTTTGCTGCCTTATAGCTCGGCCCCTATGGGTTCGAATCAAATTGTGTTGGCTGGGAATAATAGCCTTGACAATTCTCTACAGTGTATAAAAAGTTGGCAGCTCTCACCCGAATGCCATGCACGCGGCACGATATTTAAAACTTAGGCGTTTTTCGACATTCGCACAGCTGGAACCAATAGCACCAGCGGTACCAAACTCTGGTCCCACCCTGATCTCGCTAGTGCCTAGATGTCCTTTAACTTTCAGCTTGATAACTGCATCCCTTCTAGTCGTTTACATTTGAGACTCACTGGACAAGCATTTTTCACCGATGTACCCGCACCCCAACCTGTAAACGTCCCGAAGGGTGCCCGGGCGGGTCTCGAGGCTTGGTATTCAAAAGGTATATCCACCCCGCCGAGTCGCTGCGTCACGTCAAAATGCCCGCCTGGGGACCGGAAGTGGGCGAAACCGGCCCATGAAGTGAAGTTTGACCCTACCTTGACCTTCGAGGGCCTCGTAGCATGGAAAGGGTCATGAGCCTAGATGGAGTCATCAATGTCCTTTCATGAGAGAGCTTGACCTTTGACCTGACCTTTGACCTTGGGGTCGAAAAATTCCCAAAACTTAGGTACCGTCCCGAAAATCTGCATCAAGGTCATGTCAAGGCCACGACTCACAAACCCGTCGACGGGGCCGTCCCTGAGGTCAAGGTCATGACCTTGGATGACCTTTACTAGCCCGAGAGATCAATCCCGTGTTTTGTGCATTTCCTGTTGTTTGTGCATTTCACGGCATCGCGTCGCGGCGGCTCATTTTTTTACCCCAGCCATCTGAAAGTTTAATACAACCTGCGCAGCACCCTAGCGCAGGTTGTATCAATTTTTCAGACGATTTGAATACAAATTGAGCCCATAATAGAAGTTCCGCTTTTTTGCTGTGCATTACTCCTATTTTGATCCGACTAAATTTTGTTTTGTATTTTCCCAACCTTGTTTATAAGGTAAGTGTAATTTTTTTAGATACCTGATGACATATGACCCTTGACATGTGACCGGAAATGACTGTGAATACAAAAGCTTTCATATCTGCTTGAGACAGTAGCAGATCTAGTTATTATTTTTTTTTTTTTATTCACAAATCGGATTTCTCAGAATCTACTCATAGGATCTTTCTGAAAGTTTTACCTACCCCCCCCCCCCCAAAAAAAAATAGGTGGTGGTTGTTGGGTAAATATATTTTCAAAACGTTTTTCGCATCCGAAATCACCGAATTTTACGAACAAATGCATTTGATCAACTTTTCTGTAACTTTGTGACTATTTCACCTATTTTACTAATTCTTTTTTCTTTGAATACCTTGACTTCTTTTCTACATATCTGCAATTTCGGATTTTCGAATTTCGAAAATTCGTCGCTGTGATTTCGAGCCGGAAGTAAAAATCAAAATAACAACTACTTTAATAGTTGCACGATTTTCATGAAATTTGGTATGTAAGTAGATCTCGCTCATGTGACTTTAAAAATGTTGTTAGAGATTCTCTAAATTATCTCCCCTTGTTGATATCAAGGATCAAAGTTTTCGAAGAAATCGACGAAATATAGGTCAGATTGCCTTAAAAAAAATTTTTTTACTAGCTAGGACACTACTGATTCGTACCCAAAAAATTGAGTTTGTAGCCAAACCGGAAGTGCAACCATCTTGAAATGTGAAAATCGATACACCTTTGTTGATATTTGACTTACAGACAAGGCAATTATATTTTCCGAATCCTTTTAGAAAAGCCGAAAAACTGTCGGGAATATAATTTTGTTTTAGGTCAAGTGATGGACGCCATTTTGAATTGAAAATAAGAACAAGTCGAATGCATTTGACCAACATTGCTGTAACTTTGTAACTTTTTGACCTATTTTATTAATTC
Source organism: Patella pellucida (assembly GCA_917208275.1). Taxonomy (NCBI): domain Eukaryota; kingdom Metazoa; phylum Mollusca; class Gastropoda; family Patellidae; genus Patella; species Patella pellucida. The sequence continues at coordinate 31,347,235 of OU795041.1, read as the reverse complement.
TTTTTTCTTTGAATGCCTTGAAACATTTACTTCAAATCTGCAATTTCGGATTTTCGAATTTAGAAAGTTCGTCGATGTTATTTCGAAACCAAAAGTTGAGACCAACTTGACAACTTCTTTAATAGTTGCACGATTTTTACAAAATTAAGTATGTGAGTAGATCTTATCGATACGATTTAAAAAATATCATTAGAAATTTTCTAAATTATCCCCCCTTGGAGAAATTAAGGATCAAAATTTTCAAGGTCAAATTGCCTTGAAATTGTTTTTTGTAATAGCTACGACACTACTGATTCGTACACAAAAAAATTGAGATTGTAGCCCAAACCGGAAGTACAACCATCTTGAAATATGCAAATCGATAAGGCTTTGTTGATATTTTACTTACAGACAAGGCAATTATATTTTCCGAATCCTTTTAGGAAAGCCGAAAAACTTTCAGGAATCGAATTTTGATTTAGGTCAACTGCTAGACGCCATTTTGAATTGAAAATGAACAATGGTGAAAAATCGGTTATATTTCAGTAACGGAAGTCACAGAGACTTGAAATTTTCAGGGGGATAGGCGATGGGCTAGCAATGACCTTACACTAAATTCCAGCCAAATCGACCAATAACTATTCATTTTACCGACCTAAAGCTTCCCACGAGAGATAAAATTTGCCATTCGGTGCCATTTGCAATTGTTGACTCAAGACTCGAATAACAAGACACTCAAACGAACTCCAACACTCGGCACTTCGTGCCTAACGCTGCAGTTCATAATAATAATAATGCTTTTCGTATATTTAATTATACACCCACATGGAAATGTGGTCGTATATTGCCTTTGCCCCCGACCGGCCGTCCGTCAGTCCGTCCGTTGGTCGTCCATAATTTCTTGTGAACGCTCTAGAGGTTAAAGTTAATACCCGATTGACTATAAATTTATGCACAGTGTTTAAGGTCATGAGACGAAGCATATGGAAATGTGGTCGTATATTGCCGTCGGTCCGCCCGTTCGTCATCCACAATTTCTTGTGAACTTTCTAGAGGCTAAAGTAAATACCTGAATGACTTTAAATTTATGCACAGTGTTTAAGGTCATGAAACAAAGAAGCATATGGATTTTCAAGGATATCCGATAGTTTCTGCCAGAGTTATTACCCTTGATGTCTTCAAAAAAAACTTTTTAATGCTCTAGCGTCTAAAGTTAATATCCGATTCACTTTAAATTTAAACACAGTATTTAAGGTCACGAGACGGAGAATCCCATTGATTTTCAGTAATTACTGCCAGAGTTATGACCCTTGATCTGTGAACGCTCTTGTGGCTAAAGTTAATATCCGATTGACTTTAAATTGATAAACAGTGTTTAAGGCCACGAGACGAAGAGGTACTCTGAAATTTTCAAGGTGATACTTGTTGAAGTCGTTTGTTCTTGGCACCTGCCGTTGTTTGTTTTTTTTTGGGGGGGGGGGGGGTAAGCTAACTTACGGTTTCAAACTATATTTAGATCCGTAACTTCGCGAGTTTTCGACCAATTTTAATATTTTTTTTCTTGTTATTTTCTTTAAGATACTTGGTATAATCGATGGCACGTGATGATGAATATGAAAGCTTTCATATCTGCTTGGGACAGTAGCAGATCTAGTTATTATTATTATTATTATTATTATTATATACATCACATTTAATAGTTTGCTAGAAGTTTCGCCGTATCATACTATATACCACAAACATCATAATGGTTTGCTAGAAGTTTAACCAAACAAACATCACTTTTAATGGTTTGCTAAGTTCAACCAAGTCATACACTTTAATACAAATCTCATATTTAGTGATTTGCTAGAAGTTTAAACATATCATACTCTTTTTCACAAATATTGCATTTCGTGGTTTTATAGACGTTTAACCAAATCATACTCTTTATCACAAACATCGCATTTAATGATTTACTAGAAGTTCAACCAGATTGTACTCTTTACCACAAAAATCACATTTAATTGTTCACTAGTTTATCCATATTATACTTTTACTACAAACAAAACGTTTAATGGTTTGCAAGAAGTTTAACCATATTGTACTCTTTACCATGAACATCACATTTAATGCTTTGCTAGTGGTTTAACTATATTGTACCCTTTACCGTAAACATCACATTTAATGGTTTGCTAGAAGTTCAACCATATTACACCCTTTGTCACAAACACATTCAATGGTTTGGTGAGTTTAAACCATATCATATTCATTTACCATATATATCACATTTAATGGCTTGATAGAAGTTTAATCATATCATACTCTTTACCACAAACATCACATTTAATAATAAACACAAAGTTATATGGATAACACCACCTACTTCACCTGGGGAGATGATTTATACCAACATATACATGGCCTACCGATGGGGAGCCCCCTATCTCCACTACTAACCGAAGTTTACATGACCTCCTTGGAAGAAAAAGCTCTACAGTCCTCACCAATAACTCCCGTCTGCTATTATAGAAAGGTCGACGATGCGTTTGTAATGCTGAAAGAAGAAGATGACCCCAACTGCCTTCTACAACACCTAAACAACCAGCACCCTAGAATCAAATTTACGATGGAGGAAGAAAACTGTGGAACCATCCCCTTCCTAGATGTCCTTGTGAATAGAAATGGCGGTACCATCCAAACAAGTGTATACCGGAAGCCCACACACACCGATCAATACATAGATTATCAATCTAACCATCCCATCAAAGTCAAAGCAGCTATCATTTCAACCCTCACCCACAGAGCCAAGAAAATCTGCAATCCTGAACTCCTCAATAAAGAACTAAAACATATAAAACATACATTCTGCAACCTTAACCAATATCCTGAACAGTTAGTCAAGAAAGTCATCAACACCGCTACCAGCAATGAACCTAAACCAGCTAAGACTAAACAAGATTCACAAATTCGCATCTCTATACCATTCCACAACAAGCTATCCTACCAAATCCGGAGGCTCCTTAAGCCAGCAGGAATAGACACTAGCTTCTACACTGGTTCTTCAATAAAAGATATCCTCAGCGCAAATGGTAAATGCCGACTAACAATACCTCTGCAACCAAAGGGAAGTGTTTACCAGATTACCTGCTCCTGCAAGAAATTTTACAATGGTGAAAGTAAACGTCCATTAGATATCCGTCTCAAAGAGCACCAGTCTAAAGGCACCACCAATGAATCGGCTGTATCAGCACACCTGAAAAACAACCCCCGCCACAGAGTGAACTGGTCAGCTGTAAATACCCTTAATATCAACATCAATCAAAAGAAAACTAGAAAATTAATGGAGGGAGTACAAATAAAGAGACATCAACCAGAGACAGTGGTTTATATATCCCCAGAGCCTATGATGAATTAATAAAAACAGACTAAACTAATAATTAACATAGACTTTACTCTTACATATATTCTTAGTATCTTTTACTCAGTTAAGCAGTATAGTTTAATGTATTGTTACATTATATGCAGCACATAATTATTATAGTACTTATAATTTATAAAAAAAAACAATAAGATATTCATCAGTTTTTCTGTAACCTATAAACACATAAATATTAGCATACAGTTTCACGGTGAAGTATTATAATTACTAGAGTTAATCAAATGGCTTCGCCTTTTATCTATTGTTGTGGTAATTTATATACATCAAGGCAATAACCTTATATTAATAAGTGGTTTCCATCCGAGTGTACATTACAATTAAATGCTTATGTTAATCTATATGGTTTCATTAATTAGAACAAGGGTCGCTGTTTTCCTAATTATGTTTTCATTGAATGTTGTGATTGTACATAGTTTATATATATCTCATTCCTTCTATCTGTATCAGTATTGTGCTTGAAAACGACAAGGGAATCATTGTTGAAACGTAGCTTTAATAGAAATATAGTAGTTGTTCACCATATAACTTTGTGTTTATTTTTAATGTGCTCAATTACTAAATGCCATTCAAACAGTATATCACATTTAATGATTTGCTGGAAGTTTAACCATATCCTACTCTTTACCATAAACAACACATTTAATGCTTTGCTAGAATTTTAACCATATATATAAATTTACCATAAATATCACATTTAATGACTTGTTAAAAGTTTAATCATAACATATACTTTACCACAATTATCACATTTAATGGTTTGATAGAAGTTTTACCATACCATACTAATTGCCATAAACATCACAAGAGTTTTGACACTTTTGAAGCTTTATCTTAAGCAATTGGTGTAAGTATCACATGTAGTGATTTACAGGCTTTCAACTCTGGTGTTTTACAACAGTATGGCATTAGGATTCTTACTACTCACAGGGTTAGCATCTCTCGCCTAAATACTAATGTTTTTTTAATGTATAGAGCTACGTTTGTCTGATGATTCACACTTGAAAAGATAGTAAGCTGGCACTGCCAGGCATCATACGCCCACATTTCGAGAGATGCATAGAGAACAAGCAATACCGAAAGTGATTTTTCCTACAATCAAAGGCCATGATTCATTAAGTTACAATTTGATAGGCGCAAATATCGAAAAAGAATCAAGATCTTTAGGTTATAAACATGCATTTCAAGTTTCATCAAAATCAAATTAAAATTGTGACCTCTCCAGGGCCCACAACTTTGATGTACCATATTTTGACACTTTTCGCGTAAAATCTGCGTCCATTTTGTTAGGCAATTATGGTCAGATTTTCCCGAAATTCGAACTCAACCTATGGTAGGATGTAACGGTGATAGAGTCAAACGTTTTTTTAAATCGGATAATAATTGTGACCTCCAGAGTGACCATAGGGGATGCCACAACCTTGATATACCATTTTTAACGGTATTTGCGTTCAAACGACAGGCATTTTGTATGGCAATTTTGGTACGATGTTCCCGAAGGTTAAACTCAACCTTCTTTAGTGTGTAATGGTGATATAATCAAACGATTTTTTAAATCGGATAATAATTGTGACCTCCAGAGGGACCACAAGCGATTTTGCGTATAATTTAGGAAGTTACGATCCGATATGCGCAAATATCGAAAGGAGGTAATAACCATACATTTCAAGTTTCATCAAAATCGAATTACAATTGTGACCTCTACAGGGTCCACAACCTTGATATACCATTTTTTAACAGTATTTGCGTTCAAACGGCGGCCATTTTTTATGGCAATTTTGGTCCGATTTTCCCGATATTTAAACCCAACCTTCCTTAGGATGCACCGGTGATATAATCAAACGGTTTTTCAAATCGGATAATAATTGTCACCTCCAGAGGGGCCACAAGCTAAACAAAGGCGATTTTGCGTATAATCAGGGACCATAATTCAGGAAGGTACGATCCGATATGCGCAAATATCGAAACGAACCAAGATCTTTGGGTTTTTACCATGCATTTCAAGTTTCATCAAAATCAAATTAAAATTGGGACCTCTACAGGGTCCACAACCTTGATATACCATTTTTTTAACAGTATTCGCGTACAAATGGCGGCCATTTTGTATGGCAATTGTGGTCCGATTTTTCCGAAATTTAAACTCAACCTTCCTTAGGGTGTAACGATGATATAATCAAACGGTTTTCAAATAGGATAATAATTGTGACCTTCAGACGGACCACAAGCTAAACAAAGGCGATTTTGCGTATAATCAGGGGCCATAATTCAGGAAGTTACGATCCGATATGCGCAAATATCTGAACGAACCAAGATCTTTGGGTTATTACCATGCATTTCAAGTTTCATCAATATCAAATTACAGGGTCCACATCCTTGATATACCATTTTTTTTACAGTATTCGCGTACAAATGGCGGCCATTTTGTATGGCAATTTTGGTCCGATTTTTCCGAAATTCGAACTTAACCTTCCTAAGGGTGTAACGGTGATATGATCAAACATTTTTTTTTAAATTTGATAATAATTGTGACCTCCCGAGGGACCACAATCTAAAATAGGCGATTATTCGGACAATCAGGGGCCATTATTCAGGAAATTACGTTCCAATATATCGAAAGGAACCAAGATCTTTGGGTTATAAATATGGATAAAAATCGGTACAAAATTGTGACCTCTATAGGGTCCACAAGCTAAAAATGTGATTTTTCGTACAATCAGGGGCCATAATCCAAGTTTCTATCCGATACATGCCAATATCGAAAGCAGCCGAGATCTTTTGGGGATAAACCTATCTTTCAAGTTTCGTCAAAATCGGGTAAGAATTGTGACCTGTAGAGAGTCCACAAACAATTGTGGGCGGACGGACAGGGGCGACGACATATTACGTCCACATGAAAATGTGGGCGTATAAAAAGATGCTTTAAATTTTCAGATGATGGGAATTTGGTTAAGCTATTTGGCAATAAATCGTTTCTCAAGTCTCTAATCTAAGCATGGGACAGAAATGAAATGAGATGGAGTTTAACATCCCATTTCTATGCACTATAAGGCTAATTAGAGACGGGCATATGCCAAGTGTGTGCAATGAGGGTGAATTTTGCCAAGGCAGCGGCACATGGCCTACTCTTACAACCGATTTTAACTGCTGAGGTGCCTTAAACGTGCTCTATCGAATGAACACGGGACTCCGTTTATCGTTGTCTCCGATGGACTAGAACGCTTTTCCATGTAAGCCCTCACCTGACAAGGGGGAACCCAGTCGGAAAAATCCACAAGGTTGACCTCGACGGGATGCGAACCCGGGACCTCCAGCATGAGCGGCAAGCGTCATAACCACTCGGCAACACCGACCCCCTTAAGCATGGGACAAATCATAATAAAATAGTAATAATATAAATAACTACTCTCATAATGAAAGACCAGATTTTTTTATTTTTGGCCTGCAGCACATAATTATTGATCCGATAAATCAATTTTACTTGTACGAAAGTGAACAGTTTTGCAAAGCAGATCAATTCCATGAGAATCGGATGATTGTAGTGGGTCAACGTAGTTTCTTAATTCTTCTTCAACATCATGAAGAATGATACAAGAGTTTTGGGGAATCTCAACACAATCAGGTTCATCCGCAGTCCATAATCCTTCTCGATTCACTCCAAAGTCTTGAATATTCTGAATTGAAAATTATATTAAAGTAGACAATGTATTACTGGTATAAGGAGTGAAGGAAAAAAAACAGTTTCATAATAGAAACATTGGCCAAGTTTACAACACAAGTATTTATTTATAACAAATAATAGTGAAGATTATATACTGGCGAAGTATTACTGAGAAAGTTTCACTTACAGAAATATTTCATTATTTATCTGGTGCAGAAAATGCATGTGTAGTTTATATAAATTAACATCTACAGGTATTCAAAATATCTTTGACTGTGGTGCTACATGAATTGAGTACTTAAGTGGAAAATATTGTTTTAATTAATGAGTTTAATGGTAATAAATAGCAAGATTCAAAGATAAAAAGACATAAGTTCGTATATGCATACCTCATGTGTCAACGTTTCAGATGGATTCAGCATTTGACCATATGTTCACATCTGAATTGGAGATTGGCGTTGGGCAGTTCTCAAAGGCATTTCTAAAAAAAATCAAGGTTGCTCTGGTAAAAAAAACATAGTGCAGGGCATAAAGATGTAGTTCATCAGTAGGTATTAGATAACCTTGGTTCTCCATTGAGCAACATAAATTATAAAATAATTCAATGCAGCCTGTCCACACATCTCGCCAAAATCGCTCAATTCTGAAAAGATAAAATACATTTACTTGAAAAAATAAACTTTTACAGTACTAACATCACTATCAGTAACAGCTAAATATTTCTCTGTTTGTATTCAATAACATGAAATTTTGCTTCAATCTTGAAATTAAGCTATAGGGACAAATTTGACATGACTTTTAATTTCGTCAAGTTGACCTTTAGAGTGTAGGCTATATTATGTTTTAAATGTTTTGTAAAGCTGGTAGTCAATAAAAATACCTAACAAACAATATTAACTATGTGGACTCTCTGAAAGTGATGTCGGGTTGACAAACCCAGTCGCAAAAGGGCATCAGGTTTTCCAGAAGGGTGGGCATGCCCTGCCTGGCTAGCAATAACCGCCACGTATCGATCATAGTGGAGCTATGAGAAAAATAAAGTTTTTGGACTTGTGTAATGTCATAATCTACAGTATAAACACAAACCTTTGGTTGTGAACGCTGCGTCCAGTTATATGGCTGCCTCTTCCTACTCCCTTTTGTTCAACCATGAATTTGGCAACAAGAACATTTTCACCGCCTTTGTCAAATCGAACTCTTTGCGGAATACCATACACTGTGACAGCTTCCATAAAACTCTGAACCATAGTCTCAGACCGGTTATTATCAGAAACTGTTAAATATACAGGTAATCTGGAGAAACAGTCTATTCCACCATGGATAACCATTCTCCAGCTGCAAAAAGTAAACATACAAATCTAATTACAAATCTAAATAGTCACACTCTGTAACAATATAATTTGATCTGTTACTAAACAGACTTTTACATATTAACTCAATGAAGAAAAATTTAAATTTAATGAATATCAACAGGCTTTTGCCTATAGCCCATTTGTAACTACCAAAAAAAATGGAGAGGTAACAAACCCAATTGCAGAATGGCATCAGGTAAACATACCTGACTCCCTAGCGCCCTCTGCAGAGTATTTATCATTGTGGAGCTCAAGAAAATATTCTGAATTGGACTTGAAGCTAAAGGTTTATCAGACTTATCCTCCAGCAATACCATTGGTCTATTGGTGTGTAATGTAACTAGTAAAAAAAATATGTGAACTCTACTAAATCCTTAACCGAGTTGTCTATCAAACCCAGTCACAGGGTGAGCGTACAATGGAAATACTGGTGATAGAAGTTTTGGCAGACTTACCTGATGAGCTTATGGTAGCCGTCAATATGTCATAAGGAGTTTGGCGCTCTCACATTATATTTGCGTCGGTTTGGTTTCAAAATGGTCAGATTCCGCAATATACACCCTTCTAAATCCACTCTTCTCACAGATTCACGAACCCTTCTTTCTTGAACATTGTCTCCATCACTAAGTAAGTGTGCCCTCGCAGATCTATAGCCCATCTGGATGGTTTATTAATATCTGCTCAGTTTTTACATCCAGTTCTTCATCAGATATTGTACTGAATTTATTTCCATATTTGATGCCATACTCTGAAAGCCTTGTCCTCACGGTTCTGACACTAATTCCAAAAAGTTCGGCAATACCTTTCTGCTTAAAATTACACTCTATCAAAATTTCCAGCTGGCTCAATGGTATTTCAGTCTTTCGCCTGCCCGTTTTCCCGTACACATAAGTTGGTTGTACTCCAAAAGATTCTCCTTGCGCTTGTTGTTGAACTTCAACTTGAAGCATGATATTCACAAGATCAGATGCAAAAGACAAACATTGCATGGCATGGTCTATTTGAGAAACTTCAAACTCCACCGATACCTCTGACAAGATACCAGACACCATGTCTAATTCTTTTGCAGCATACTCAATGGATTGCCTACTTTCAAGTTTATAAGCTAAATTTGATATCAGTCGGTTGAGTTCGCTGATAATTTCGACAGCCATGAAGAGAACAATAACATAGAGTTAGCTCCCTTCGTTTGGGAGAAATCATTGTGTCGATTAGAAAATAGTTCGACCTTGACATTGAGCTAAATAAAGATAATTCAGTGGAGAAACGTAAGTAGTGACAACGAGATATGTCATCTAATGCTTATGGTAGATGTTTCAGATTGTAAAATCAATTGTGCATAAGAGGTTATATGTATTTTGTATTAGAGGTTTCTTGTATTTTGTTTTTGCATTAGACGTTTTAGGTATTTGGTATTGCATTATGTTACATGTGTGTTTTGTATTAGACATTTCTACATAACATTAGGGTAAGCTTACACTTCCGGACACCTGTTACCACTGCTTGTCGTGTATTTTGTACACGAGGAGCAGTCCATTTATCTGGCAATTTTGTCTTCAAAACCCTAATGAAATTAGTTACATTTCAAACCTTTTCAGCAACAGCGCTTCCGGGAATTGGTTCCGATGGCACGCAAATTTCAATATCCTATTCTAATTTCTTTTCTAAGGGCAATTTCAAAAGCGGAATTGACTTAATAACTTCAGTTGCGCACAATACGTTAAACACCTATAACTGTGGATTGAATTTCGAAGATTATTTGGTATAGCTTCTTTATGGTTTACTTGTTTCGTTTGGGTTATCCTACTCAACTGCCAAATGCTGCGTATCGGGGTTGGGATTTTATAGCAAAATTAATAAATTGGACGACCCTACCACTTCATTTCTGGTGTGGCTAAACTAGGGCCAAAGGGGTCTCCAGGGATATCCGTTTACCTATTACAAAAGACTTGCTATCGGACATTAATTTTCCATAACGCATGGTCTGTTCCTCAACATTTGAGAGGTGTTTTCTCGGGGACGTGAATTTGGCTCGTTGTTCGTTATTCGTTGTTCGTTATTGGCGAATAACGAACAACGAGCTGGTTCGTTATTCACCAGATATGGAATTATTAACATAAAAAAGGCACTTTTAGAGAGAATATGCCGGGAGTGGGTTTTTATGAATCTAATTGGTTAATAAATCTTCAAAATCTTGGGAAAAAGATTCTAACAGTCTGTTTTTCTCCTCGAAAAACTAGCAGTTTCATATTGGTGAATAACGAACAACGAGCTGGTTCGTTGTTCGTTATTCACCAGATATGGAATTAATGACACAATAAAGGCATTTTTAGAGAGAATATGCCGGGAGTGGGTTATTATGAATCTAATTGGTAAATAAATCTTAAAATTCTTGGGAAAAAGATTCTGACAGTCTGTTTTTCTACCCGAAGAACTAGCAGTTTCATATTGGTGAATAACAAACAACGAACTGGTTTGTTGTTCGTTATTGGCCAATAACGAACAACGAGCTGGTTCGTTGTTCGTTATTCACCAGATATGGAATTAATGACACAATAAATGCATTTTTAGAGAGAATATGCCGGGAGTGGGTTATTATGAATTTAATTGGTAAATAAATCTTCAAAATCTTTGGAAAAAGATTCTGACAGTCTGTTTTTCTAACCGAAGAACTAGCAGTTTCATATTGGTGAATAACAAACAACGAACTGGTTTGTTGTTCGTTATTGGCCAATAACGAACAACGAGCTGGTTAGTTGTTCGTCATTCACCAGATATGGAATTAGTAACATAATAAAGGCACTTTTAGAGAGAATATGCCGAAAGACTAGCAGTTTCATATTGGTGAATAACGAACAATATGAAACTGCTAGTTGTCGGGTAGAAAAACAGACTGTTATAATCTTTTTCCCAAGATTTTGAAGATTTATCAACCAATTAGACTCATAAAAACCCACTCCCGGCATATTCTCTCTAAAAGTGTCTTTATTATGTTACTAATTCCATATCTGGTGAATGACGAACAACTAACCAGCTCGTTGTTCGTTATTCACCAATAACGAACAACAAACCAGCTCGTTGTTCGTTATTCACCAATATGAAACTGCTAGTTGTCGGGTAGAAAAACAGACTGTTAGAATATTTTTCCCAAGATTTTGAAGATTTATTAACCAATTAGACTCATAAAAACCCACTCCCGGCATATTCTCTCTAAAAGTGCCTTTATTATGTTACTAATTCTATATCTGGTGAATAACGAACAACAAACCAGCTCGTTGTTCGTTATTCACCAATATGAAACTGCTTGTTGTTCGCGTAGAAAAATAGACTGTTAGAATCTTTTCCCCAAGATTTTGAGATTTATTAACCCATTAGACTCATAAAAACCCACTCCCGGCATATTCTCTCTAAAAGTGCCTTTATTATGTTACTAATTCCATATCTGGTGAATAACGAACAACGAACCAGCTCGTTGTTCGTTATTCGCCAATAACGAACAACAAACCAGCTCGTTGTTCGTTATTCGCCAATAACGAACAACGAATAACGAACAACGAGCTACCTTCACGTCCCCTTTATTCTCTGCGGCATTTTCTAAGGCATTTCAGGGTAGAGGAATTCACCTATGACAAAGAAAATCACAAACGCATTATTGTCCCTTGATGCTATTATAATTCTTCTAAAATCTTCAAAAACTGACCAACCTGGGCCTGGAAGCAAAATTACTCTAGATCCTACGTGTTCTGTGTCTTTGTTGTCCTCATATACTGATCAACGGCCCCCCGGGTTTCGAGATTCTCTTTACCCATTTTGATAGTATTCCACTAATAGGGTATCAGTTTTCAGCTATTTTTTTTTTAAAGTCATTGACGGTTTTAGGCTTTGATCACACTCGTTATACATCTCACTCATTTAGGATTGGTTCTGCATCTAACGGCTTTCTGAGTGGTCTCTCAGAATCAGACACCAAGGTATTAGGGCGTTGGAAATCAAAAGCTTATACAACTTATATACGTTCATAATTAAATACTAATTATATATTCGTACATCGTGGTTTCAGCGTTGACTTCAGTCTGGATCATCGGATCGTCAATTATAATGGATGAACGTCTATACCAAGGCCTGGTGGAATAAGTTTAGGCCTTATACGACAAAATGTAGAATTTTGGTGGCAATCTCGTCGTGGTATGCACTGAAAAGATCTATCTGGCTTAATTGACATTATGTTGAAATATCTTCGTGAGCATATGAATATTTTTGGAGTACACTTCAAGGGGACTTAGAATAATTTTTATCTGGATCGACTGGTGAAAGTGATCAGGTATACGAAGTTGACACAGGTCGTTTAGTTCATTTCTTTTTTATTGTATATAATATGTTCTTTTATAATTAGATTTTATGTATATGTTACAGTCATTCTGTGAAATCAGTCATTTCACGTAATGACTAAACAAATCAGTCATTTCACGAAGAGCCTGTGAGCACCAGGCAATACGTGTAATGACTGAAAGTTCCAGACATTACACGAAATGACTAAAATTCCTACTCTTTTTTTACACATAATGCCTGATTGCAGATTTGCAAATCAGGCAGTATGTGTAGACTTAACACATAACAATATTAACTTTTAAAATAAAACATTTGATATTGGTTTTTAGTTCTATTTCGCTTTTTTCAGGGCATTATGTCTGTAGAATGGTTGTTTTTATTGCAATTTAATGAACTTTTAAGTTTATATCCTGCCCTTTTCAATTTTAAGGAATTGCTATAGCAACTGGAGTAAATACTAATCACTGATTTAATTACTCGGCCTTTAGGGGACTATTTGAGGTTTGTAGGGTCTTTGTGAAAACATGTTAAATCTTTATGCATTGAACAACATTTTTCACTGACAATATTAATTAAATTTAATCTTCTTTTAGGGTTATATGTATCTAAAAACATGATAGAAGCATTGTAAACACTTCAAAACAAGTTATCCATTAAAAATTGAGTGTCATATTGGATGTTGTTATTAGCATTACCCTTATCACCCTTAATCACTTTCAATAATTACATTAAGTTAAGTAAGTTAGGTTTCCTTCAAGATAATTAGAAGGGTGTCTCTCATGATTGGTTAGTATTAACCAAGTATTGTTGTTTACATGTTTATAATGCTTGTTATATTTTACATTTTATCATTGCTTGATTATGATTAGAGAAGCCTAGTCGAAACATCATTCAGTAATAAGTAGTAATTGTGACAAGTATTTTCCAGTTCAATTACTAAATGCCATTGAAACAATTTACTTGATATCATCATGGCAGAATCTTACGAAAATCAGTTTAAAGCAGAGCTTTTCAAGAAATATGAAGTTTCCAAAAAAAATTTAATTCCAAAGGAGGCGTATTTCACAATGATAGAGAATATTAAAGCAGCAGCAGGAGCTGGTGGAACAAAGAACAGACATGGATACTACCTACTATCAAAGTAAGTACGACAAAGTTGTTTACAAGACAATTTATTTCCTGAATTTTCAAAATTTACAAATTTGTCCTAACTATTCGCTCAGCTGACGTCAATCAGATTCCAAAAATATAAGTTCCATTCAAAATTATATCATTTCTTTTTTTCAATATTTTCCCGCCATTTTTGGAGTTTTTTTCTTAAGATTCTTTATATAACCCATGAAATGTGACAGGAAGTAGCCGTGAAAATGAAAGCTTTCCTCTCTTCCTGGCAGATCTAGTTTTACATGTTTTTGTTCTTTCATCGTCTTTTGAATACAGGGTGGATCTGGGGCGTATATTTTATGCATTACATATATGCATGGTCTAAGTATTTTTTAAATATAGTTTTTAAAGATTTATCATATTTTTCCAGGTTTGAGATACTGCAGTGTGGTGATGTTGAGAAACTCATCAAAAAGCTGAGGATCCCGTATATTATGTCAGTATTGAAGACACGTACGATGTGGTCAAGCGAGCTCACACGGCCACAGGCCATGGTGGACGTGATCGAATGGCTAAAGAGGTCAACAAAAAGTATGCCAACATCAATCGAGAGGCTCTTGAAATTTCCAAGTCCTACTGCCAGGAATGCCAGAAGAAACGCAAGCGCCCAAGGACCAAGGGTGTGGTCGTACGTCCCATTCTAACAAAAGAATTTGCCTCACGTGCACAAGTTGATCTGATTGATATGCAATCCATGGCCCAAAATTCATTCAAGTGGATCATGGTCTGTCAAGACCACTTGACCAAATTTGTTATTCTGCGAGCATTAACCTCAAAACGCGCTGCTGGGGTTGCCCACAATCTACTTGATATTTTTCTTCTTGTCGCTGCCCCATCTATTCCCCAGAGCGACAATGGAAGTGGATTTACAGCCGAAGTTATCTCTGCACTGAAGCTGGTGTGGCCCCCGACTGGTCATGGTTCATGGTAAACCTCGACACCCTCAAAGTCAAGGGTCTGTGGAAAGGGCAAATGGTGACATAAAGGATATGCTTGTTGCTTGGATGGGAGATAATAACACAAATGATTGGTCTGTGGGCATAAAATTTGTACAATTCCAGAAAAATTCCTGTCTGCATTCTGGAATCAAATGAACTCCATATGCTGCTATGTTTGGATGTGAAGCTAAAGTTGGATTAACATCATCATCTTTGCCCACCGAGGTTATTGAACGGATGCAAAGTGAGGATGATTTATTGTTAGCATTTTCCAGTCTGCCAGACTCAACCATCAATCTTGACCCGGCGCAAACTACCAGTCAGGAACCGGCACAAACTACCAGCCAGGTACTGTCACAAGCTACCAGTCCGAAACTGACACAAACTACCAGTCCGAAACCGACACAAACTACCAGTCCGAAACCGACACAAACTAGCAGTCACGAAACGACGTTAACTATCAATCAGGAACCGTCACAAACTACCAGTCACAAACATACACTCACTACCAGTCTGAATTTTGACCCAGAACCTTCAGTTAGCCAAATTGAACAGGGGAATAGTCCCTCCGATTTACTCAATGCCCGCTTACAAAACATCCTGTGGGAAAGAAATGGTGCCAGCTCTGCTCAGATGATACAAGTGTAATGATTATACCAATTGCCTTCTATGTCATCCTCAATTCCATATTTGTTGTTATTTCGTTATTATATCCTGTTGCATTTTCTCCGCTTCCAATGTTTACTATTTGTTATTAATATGGGCAATGCGCAGTTGTCGTGCGCAATATATTATGGGCTATGCGCAGTTATCGTGCGCAATAGCCATGTTCGTTTGTCAAATTTCACGCTCACGTAAATCACACTTCGCCATTTAATAACTAATAAACTATGCATTGTCTTGGGCCATCCCGCATGTGATTTACTCCTGAATACCTTATCTGTAAACTACGACATAATTAGCTGTTGTCAAGCCTGCATAACTTCGTAATTTGTATTTTTCCTACAGCAAAGCTGTTTACTTTCGCTTGTCAACGATACGGCGAACTGTAGCGCGAGACGTCACTGGGCATGCGCGGCCAAGACGACGTCTTCTGATTGGCTAGTTATTCTCGGCGGTTTATATAAATAGGGGGTCAGACGGCTTGTTTGACATTGTCTGCGATATCACCTCGGTGGAAGCGGACGTAAAATAAAGCTATTTCAACAAGCTTGTTTGACAGTTCGCATTTTCACAGCGACTCCGCCCTTTTCACGGCGAATTCGCCCATTCATGGCGAATCTCTTTCAACCAATTTCCATTTCAATATGGTAAGGATTGCTTAACGGTTATGACCGTAACAAAACAAGTTGTTATTTTCACAAACAACTTGTTACAAGTTTGTGCTGTGACATAGTTCTATTCAATTACTACGAGTGCATGTTACAAACATAACATGTTGTAATCTGAACATAGCCCATGTTGCATTCATAACAAACTTGTTGCATCCATAACATACCTATTGTATCACAGGGATTGGTTTCTCAGACATTCGCTGCTGTACTTAATTTAACTAGCATAATATTATTATAACTATGGGCTTATTATAGCTTTATTATTACAACTATTATTGTAGACTGTTCCATTCATAACAGTTCCACTTACTACTAGTGCATGTTACAAACATAACATGTTGTAATTGGAACGCAGTGCATGTTACAAACATAACGTGTTGTAATTGGAACACAGTCCTGTTGCAAACATAACGTGTTGTAATTGGAACACAGTCCGTTGCATTCATAACATGTTGTAATTGGAACACAGTGCATGTTGCATTCATAACAGTTCCACTTACTACTAGTGCATGTTACAAACATAACATGTTGTAATTGGAACATAGCCCTGTTGCATTCATAACAGTTCCACTTATAACGTGACTTGCCTGATTTGCCTATTAGCAATCAATCATTTATTAATATAGTAATCTATAGCCTGTGAAATATAATTTATTGCATCTTGTTATTATTTACAAATATCACTTTATATAATAATATTATCATAGCTTACAAGCTTAATTGTTTAACATATAACAGCATATATTGCATAGTATTTACTTATTAACTGTTGAATAAATTGTTACTTGAGATTTTAAACTTGGCTTGTGTCAATCTTTCGATCGTAGTGCTAGGCTGGGAACGAACGATCCACATATTTGTGTAGCACGTTTGCCTGGAAGCCTGTGGGGAAAGGGCGCTTTACAACATTAAGGGTCTGGGGTCTAATCGC
This sequence comes from Patella pellucida, assembly GCA_917208275.1. Classification (NCBI taxonomy): domain Eukaryota; kingdom Metazoa; phylum Mollusca; class Gastropoda; family Patellidae; genus Patella; species Patella pellucida. Next base: position 31,330,132 of record OU795041.1, on the reverse strand, counting down.
TACAATTGGTGTCAGAAGTGGGATTAGATTGAATTTTTAGGTATTCACAACCCTTAGAATTCTTTTCAATCAATTCTCAGTGTCTAGTGGATCAGGAAAATTGCCAAGTCAAGTTTTTCTCAACAATAACTGTAATAAGAAATAGAAATACTATAAGTGTAAAAGTCAGTTTAATTAAAACATAATATTATAAATAAAATGTCACAACAAAATATGGACGATTCTAAAATCATCCTTAATCATGGGTCTTCCGCAGGTTACGAATCACAAAATTCAGATAGTGGTAGTGGGCACTCATCTGAAATGGAAAAGAATATGAGTATTATAATGTTGCATCTGTCGAACTTAGCTAGTCAATTAAATGAATTTAAACAGGCACATGACAGTGCCATTAGGACTATAAAATCACAGATGAATCACCTTGAAGACAAATTAAATTGCAGGGAGTTCCCAAGGCAACCCCTCTCAAATAGTGTTTCTTCAGATCACTTAACCCAAAGAAACACAATCACTAGTGAGACTGACACACCAATCGGTGTTAGTAAAACAGGCCAATTCCAAGAGGAACGTTTAAATATACCCCAACACAGTACCCCTACACATCACTACAATCAAAGGGAATACTGCAATGAACCCTCGCAACAAACAAATGCAATTCCCATTCGATCAAATGATCAAAACATCAACGCCAATCATGTGCAGTACCCTTCATCTGCTCAAAGACAATTCAGTATAAAATTAAAACCTCAGAGCTATGATGGAAAAGAGGATTTTGGGGAATTCATTTCTCAATTTGAAATCATTTCACAAATCAATAATTGGAATTACTGGGAAAAATCGTTGTATCTCGCCAGTAGCCTAACAGGGGATGCAAGGGCCCTCCTGGTAGAATTAAGTTCATTTGAACGTCAAAATTTTGACGCTTTGTATAAAATGTTAAATGCCAGATTTGGCACCTTAGAACGTTGTGAAATGTACAGAGCTAAATTGCAGACAAGATCAAGGGGAAAACAAGAAACCCTGTCTGAATTGGCTCAGTCTGTCCGTAAACTTACAAGGCTTGCCTATCCAACTAGTGACAGATCCATAACAACTATTTTGGCATTGGATAATTTTATAGATGCCATTCCCGATTCCGACATAAGGTTGTGTATTCGAGAATTGCAACCTAGGAATATAAATGAGGCCGAAACACATGCTGTTAGACTTGAAGCCCATCGTTTTGCTGATAAACAGCGAAATCGATCAATTCACATGCTTGACCAAACTAATGTTGAATCAGTTTACCAGGTCAATAAGGAGATTGATAACAACCAAAATGGATGTGAAAATTATTCTCCTGGAGAACCCAATCACTTATGGCAGGTACGAGAAGGTAGACAAAATCCTTATGAAGGTCATGACTGGCAGGCCTCCTCAAGCAATGACCAAGGATGTTTGCAGGCAACCCCTCGCTCACGACTAAATGACCACTCGGAAAACCAGTAAGAGCTGATCTCGAGGGTCAGAGGTCAGCTCATATTCAAGAAGATGAACCCACAAATATATTAATCATCGGTAGCATAGGTGATGATAATAAAGGCCTATTTGTACATACCCATTGTCAAGATTTCTGCAAAACCACTTCATTATCTTAGAAGAATTACTCTGTGAAGCTGTGTTTTATCGCTTGAATGGCCTGAAAAGATTGGTACATAATAAATTAAATGAGTATTAACAATATATGATTATCAACGTTTCCAGAATTGAACATTTTGCAGAATTATTGCCAGAGTCGTCATATACATATAATTATCAACGTTTCCAGAATTGAACATTTTGCAGAATTATTGCCAGAGTCGTCATATACATATAATTATTTTACAGTGTTGTTTACGCATGTTTTATATTTTTTAAATGCTGTTCGGTATAGTGTACATACTAGAACTAAACAATTCGCAGAATTATTTCCAGAAGTGATCGTATAATATTAATCCTGATTGGATTCGTCATATTTAACAGTGCTGTGTATTATTAACATTATCCAGAATTTAACATGTTGCAACATGGCTTCCACCTGTGTTGTTTTGCGAATATCGTAGTGTACTTACCCGATTTAACATTGTTTACAGAGAATTGAATACTATATCGTGTTGTTCCAGTGTACTTACCAGAATCGAACATTGTGAGGCGTTGTTTCCAGAGAATTGAATATTATAACGTGTTGTTCCAGTTGTGCTTCCTATAATTAACGCCGATTCTGTGGATTGTTAAATAATCTAAAAAATAGTGGTGAATTTAACATTGTGAGGCGTTGTTTCCAGAGAATTGAATATTATATAGTGTTGTTCCAGTTGTGCTTCCTATTATTAACGCCGATTCTGTGGATTGTTGAATAATCTGAAATATAGTAGTGCATTATCATAAACATTGCGAGACATTGTTTACAAAGAATTTAATATTATATTGTGTTGTTCCAGTTGTGACTTATGAATATTTCTACGGACTTGAACATTACAGTGTTGTTTCCAGATGTGAAGTTGAGAATATTAAAAGTGAACCATTGACATTTAGAATACGAAATTGTATATTAACATATTGAATTGATATATACTTACCCGATATTAATATTATGCATTGTTGTAAATTGTGCATGAAGTAAACATGGTATTGAGGATTAATATTCCGACAGTTTATGATGTTAAATCATTACTTATGGTAATAAGCGTGTCAACGTGTATATAACTATGAATTAATTCATATAACATACATACCTGTCTTGTAGTCTGCAGGCCTACTGATCTCGACAAGTGACAACGCCACTTGACCATAGTCCATACACGTTGAACTCTGCTTAAAGGAGCTAAATCGCTAACATTTCGGACCTAGAAATTGACCTTAATGGGTCGCAACGCATATAATAATATAATCTGATTGTATATAAACTGATTTACATTAATTTGTTTCCGTTTTGACTATAATTTCAAATCAGTTATGTCCAGCGAAATACGGCAGGAGTCTTAACCAAAGAGGAAATTATAGTGTCTGGTTATTCCAATCTACTGCGCATGCCCACCAGATAAGATATGGCCTCATAGTTTAACAGGAGTTGTTGAATATGTCTAGCCTCGTTCTTTCTTGTCACTTGATACAAGTGACGCTGAAACGCTCTGTGGTACACGATTCGTGTACCAATGGTAAACTGTTTATCTTGTTTTAAATATTAGATATCAGAGGCCTACTGTTTCCAGGTAAGATCACAACATCAATGTTGATTTAAATTGACCAATAATTCGTGTTTTCCATGTCGAAGATTTTCGAGGATTTTGAGTTACGGACTTAGGTCCTTTAAAAGCTGTCTATTATATATCCTTGTCATTCGGGACGAATGATTATTCGGGGAAGGGGGTAATGTAATGATTATACCAATTGCCTTCTATGTCATCCTCAATTCCATATTTGTTGTTATTTCGTTATTATATCCTGTTGCATTTTCTCCGCTTCCAATGTTTACTATTTGTTATTAATATGGGCAATGCGCAGTTGTCGTGCGCAATATATTATGGGCTATGCGCAGTTATCGTGCGCAATAGCCATGTTCGTTTGTCAAATTTCACGCTCACGTAAATCACACTTCGCCATTTAATAACTAATAAACTATGCATTGTCTTGGGCCATCCCGCATGTGATTTACTCCTGAATACCTTATCTGTAAACTACGACATAATTAGCTGTTGTCAAGCCTGCATAACTTCGTAATTTGTATTTTTCCTACAGCAAAGCTGTTTACTTTCGCTTGTCAACGATACGGCGAACTGTAGCGCGAGACGTCACTGGGCATGCGCGGCCAAGACGACGTCTTCTGATTGGCTAGTTATTCTCGGCGGTTTATATAAATAGGGGGTCAGACGGCTTGTTTGACAGTTCGCATTTTCACAGCGACTCCGCCCTTTTCACGGCGAATTCGCCCATTCATGGCGAATCTCTTTCAACCAATTTCCATTTCAATATGGTAAGTATTGCTTAACGGTTATGACCGTAACAAAACAAGTTGTTATTTTCACAAACAACTTGTTACAAGTTTGTGCTGTGACATAGTTCTATTCAATTACTACGAGTGCATGTTACAAACATAACATGTTGTAATCTGAACATAGCCCATGTTGCATTCATAACAAACTTGTTGCATCCATAACATACCTATTGTATCACAGGGATTGGTTTCTCAGACATTCGCTGCTGTACTTAATTTAACTAGCATAATATTATTATAACTATGGGCTTATTATAGCTTTATTATTACAACTATTATTGTAGACTGTTCCATTCATAACAGTTCCACTTACTACTAGTGCATGTTACAAACATAACATGTTGTAATTGGAACGCAGTGCATGTTACAAACATAACGTGTTGTAATTGGAACACAGTCCTGTTGCAAACATAACGTGTTGTAATTGGAACACAGTCCGTTGCATTCATAACATGTTGTAATTGGAACACAGTGCATGTTGCATTCATAACAGTTCCACTTACTACTAGTGCATGTTACAAACATAACATGTTGTAATTGGAACATAGCCCTGTTGCATTCATAACAGTTCCACTTATAACGTGACTTGCCTGATTTGCCTATTAGCAATCAATCATTTATTAATATAGTAATCTATAGCCTGTGAAATATAATTTATTGCATCTTGTTATTATTTACAAATATCACTTTATATAATAATATTATCATAGCTTACAAGCTTAATTGTTTAACATATAACAGCATATATTGCATAGTATTTACTTATTAACTGTTGAATAAATTGTTACTTGAGATTTTAAACTTGGCTTGTGTCAATCTTTCGATCGTAGTGCTAGGCTGGGAACGAACGATCCACATATTTGTGTAGCACGTTTGCCTGGAAGCCTGTGGGGAAAGGGCGCTTTACAACATTAAGGGTCTGGGGTCTAATCGCTACACAAGCTCAGCGTATGGTCAAGAGGAGTCGAGTGGAACTAGCAACTGGCCAGGTGGGAGACAACGTAGCTGTGCCTATACCTCAAGTGGATAGAGGTCGTGGTGATCCACGTAATATTCTAGGAATTATCATCGACCGCGATGAGAATCACATGTACGCCATTTGTGTTAAAGCAGGGATTCTGAAAGGAAAGTTTTCGCGCAATCAGTTTGATTTGTGTCCCCAACACTTACTTACTAAATCTGATGTAGACCATACAAGTACGGTAACACTTCGCCAGGCTGTACATAAAGAATCCAGCTGCGGTGGACAGGGGTATGTCCGATGCAATTGTGCTGGTTCCAAGAGATGTGGGACACATAGATGCAAATGTTTCAAAAACAAACTCAAATGCTCCAGCCGCTGTCATAGCAGCTTGTTATGCACAAACAAGTGACTTGGGTGATGAACCAGTCAGAATTTCTTTTTTTTTTTAAAAATGACCTGACAGTAAGACTATAGTGACGAAGTTAATATTTCGTTTCGAGGGAATTTATATTATTCTACAATTTATTACATGTATTAAACGTTGGATGTGAAGTCAATAAATGTTTTACAGTGAATTCAGTCATTTCGCGTAATGTCTGCCCATGATTTTTAGTCATTTCATGTAATGTCTGGAATTTCCAGTCATTACACGTATTGCCTGGTGCTCATTTAGTCATTACGCGAAATGACTGATTACACAGATTGACTGTAACATATACAAGTTAAATGAGTTTTAAGCAATATTTCGGAGGTTTGATAAGTCTTGGTCACAGCTCGCAGCTGAGTTCCCACGTGTGTGGCGTTTGACAGTTTTAACTCTGTTATCACTGTCAAGATGGCATACCTAGCTGCAAATCAAGAATATTTTCGACGACAATACACGACCTCATTTCAATGTAGGCATATAAAAAAATTGTTGTTATGTTGTTAGCGTTAGACAGGAAGCCCAGTGTGGCGGAACCGGTGTTAGTGTCTTGTAATTCGAGTCTAAAAAGTCAACCAAGAAAATTGCGCCGAACGTATAAGATTATCTGTCAAATTGAATGTAAAATGAAAAGATTATATTGATCGACTCGGCTGACATTTGATGTAAGGTCCCTGAACATGCCCTGAAAATAAACTGTCGAATATCATGTACGTGCATGTCAACGAATACCACTGATAAGAGGAAACCCCTCCCTGTACCCTACTTACAAAGCTCAAAAAGAAGACATTGACTTTCAACAGCTATAAAAATGTTAGACGATATTTACCCCAGGAGGAAGATAAAACAAAGGGAAAAGTTACAGGCATGCACTCTATTCATACAAAGTTAGTGGCTTTTAGTACAGCTGAGATGACGATTTGATTGAATGTTTGTATTTATTTCGAGAAACATGAAAATGTACGGCCTCAGATAGGACCAATGTTGAGGTATAACCGATGTCGTTTTAGTTTATAACCAATGTTGTGTGAGTTAAAAAGTAAATTTAGTGAACAAAGCTACTCCAACTTAATCAAAGGAAATAAAATTAACCCCACCGTTCTTAACCTACCATTTTTTGAAATAACATATTGTGGTGCCGTCTCCGCTTGATACAGACTGGGTATGCACGACGATCAAGGCTTCTTCTTGCAACACTCTGAATAAACCTTTACCAGCTTGTAATATAACCAACAAGTCTGGCTGGCGCAGAAAAGTAGTACGTTAGACTCCCACATCAATTTGTTTCAATTTAATTATTTGTTTTCGTAAATTTACAACACGTCACTTCAATACAAGGTTTACAAGTCGAAGGTTTGCAAAACGTGTGACAATGATTTTACCATTTACCTGTATCCAGCAGCACTAGTTTTATTCGTCGATATCCTATACTCACCGGACATAGTGTAATTACATTAATATTGATTCAGAAAATGAAACTAATAACACCACATCTACTTTATTGAGAATTTTATAACGCCAAGAAGTTTGAATGTTAAGTCGTGGTTACCAGTTTCTCGAACGTAAGTTCAAACCATCGATCAAATCACTGTTGTAAGTAGTGGTCGGAGTTTTTCAGTGACCGGATAACACTTACTCCCTCTTATTCACTTTACCATCTAAACAATTTGGTTGGTATAGAATAGGTTACGATCTATACATATTCAGTGGGTAGGGCCGCCGCGGTTTAGAAAAGGGTTCCAAAAATAATATTATACACACCCTAAAATTAAAGCTAGTGTAATCCCGTTCATAATTGATGCAAACGTTCATTCACTGCACGCTCGCCTTAATAACCACACACACTATCTACCCAATTGCATCGCTTCCCTCCACCCATATTCTTTGTATTACCCATTTTAACCCAGCAGGTTGAATATTACCCCCGACTCCCGCATTGAAACATTCTGGATCCTACCGCCTGCTCACTCGAGGTCCTATTCCAAACATTATTGACACTAGCCTCTGCTCTTCCATTCTCATATTCAAAATATTCTTAATTCCTAACCCCTACTCGACCCCCCCCCCCTGTTTAAAACATGCTTTATCCTACCACCTACTTACCCAATCCACTGATGAAAACAATCTTAACCCTACCTCCTTATCGCCAAATCTCCGTGTTCGACACACTAATCACAAGCTCTCCTGTTCGAAGCCTTCCTAATCCTACCTTCTTAACCCCGACTCCAAATTATCTGTAAATTAATTATGAAATTAATTACATGTATATGTATATGTGACGAATATTGTGCGCAGACTTGGTCAATCCTTTTTGAAGCAACTTATACCACTTCATGCCAAATTTTAATAGACATAAAAACAATTTATACTGTGGCTTAGTTCAATCTCGGTCATTTTATATCAAATGGTACACTTCACTGTATAAACCTATTCTTTACTCCATCGATACACTCCAACTAGAACTCTGGGATCCCAGAATAACAATTTACTGGTACAACCAAAAACAAAATCGTCAAAGAATTTTTGCTTTCGCTGCACCAATGTTATGGAATTCTCTATCCGAACGCGGGGGGGGGGGGGGGGGTATCGTGCGCGCGTTTTATCAAAAAGCCTGTCTTTGAGTCAACTGGCGCGGTTTCGAATCCTGGTTGTATGTGACAAGGAGTAGGGTCGTCTGACCAACCTCGTGGGTTTCTCCGGTTCCTCCCACTGCTAAACACCCCATCCCCACGCGCAAGCGAATTATCGAAATAAAATAATTTTAAAAAAACATATGTTAGTCCCGAACTGACCTAGTTTGTGTCGAGTGGACGTTAAACCCCATTATTAAAAAACATATTTTATTGCAAAAATATTCTTTACAAAGGGATAAGAACAATTTATAACAAATTATGAATCTTCTCCCATAATGTCGATCAATTATTTATATACAAATAGTATGGCGAATTTATTATTATTTTTTTTTTCAACTAACATAATTATATGTACATCTATTTACAAAACTACCTTGAAAATTATATTAGCTAATGAATATTAATACGTTTACTTATATGTTACATTAATATAGTATTTGTTTATGTAAAACATTTTGAGTCTTTGATATACCTTTGAATAAGTAACACTAACATTTTATTTAATGTTTTTGGTAGTAGCGACGAGCCATGTAGAAATATTTCGTGTAATTCAGTTAAAGGAATATTTCCAAGCCATGTCAGTTTACTAAAAAGGACACAGCGTTGAGTACTATACTTTGGGCATTCAAAAAAATAGTGATACGAATTTTCGACAGATAAAGCATTGCAACTACAGTAACGATTTTCAGTTATATGCGAACGAAATAGATCGAAATTTAAACTACTACATTTATGTCGAATACGATTGTGGTATATAGAGAATGGCCTAGAACCAATACTTCTGAATTTTGGTGGCTTTATTTTAGGTTTTAGAGATTTTTTAAATTCTTTAACGTTTGTAATGTCTTTCAAATCTTTTGATAATTTATTGTATTCGCGAATAGTTTTCGGAAAGAATGATTCCCGTCTGTTCCTAACACGACAACGGGATTCCTGAATATTGGAGTTTCGTAAGTTGTAATGCGTTTTGGATTCGTTTACAAAATTTATAGTATTAGTAAAATACACGGGACAAATTCCATGGATTATTTTATGCAACTGATACAAACGTCTAATTTTTCTTCTTTCACTTAATTTTGACCATGCAGTTTCAAAATTAAAAATTTTAATTTGCGAAGTTGATTAAGTTTGAAAGAAGCTGCCTTAAGTATGAAGTCAACATGATGATTCCATTTTCCGTTATTCTGAAGAAACACACCTAGGTGTTTATGGACCGACGTATCTGATATATACGTGTTATCATATTTAACATTAAGTGGATAACTAATCTTTTGATAACTGAAGATCATTAATTTTGTCTTTTCTGGATTAAAATTCAGTAACCAATTTTTTGACCATTGTAATAATTTGGATAAATTTAAGTTTAATTCAGATTCAACCTTTTCAAAACATTTTGAAGAAGAAGACAAAGACGTATCGTGAGCGAATACACGCGTGATTCCAAATAAACCATCAGAAATATCGTTAATGTAAATAAGAAATAATAAAGGTCCGAGGACTGACCCTTGTGGAACCCCAGAATTTGTATGCCTAATATCAGATGATGTTCTGTCTATCAGTACCATTTGATGACGATTTGAGAGATAAGATGAAATGAGATCATGTAATTTACCAGTGATACCGTACTTAGATAATTTATGTAACAGGCCTATATGAGACACTTTGTCAAAAGCTTTTGATATATCACAAAATATGAAAGCTATAGATTCTTTCTTATCAAGTGAATTGCATATGTGATCATACATTTCAAGCAGTTGGTGCACGGTTGAAACTCCTGGAAGGAATCCAGATTGATATTTATTAATCAAATTGTTTTTTAAAAAATAGGTCAATAAGTGTTCATAAATTATACGTTCAAATAATTTAGAAACACTATTTAGTAAGGATATTGGTCGATAATTTTGAGAATAACATCGTTCATCTTTTTTATGTAGTGGGATAACATGAGCTAATTTCCATTTGCTTGGAAATATTCCATGGCTTACAATACTATTGAATATTAAATATAAGGGATAACATATAGTTGAATAAACAGAAGCCAGTATTTTGTTATTCAAATTACCTGGTCCACTAGATTTTGACGTATTAATTTCTTTTAATTTTTGCTTTATAATATTCAAAGATATATCAATAGGTTTAGAGTTAGTTACATATCTTTGTGAAAATTCAGGTAAAGTATTCATGTCAGTTATAGTGGATATAGATACAAAATATTCATTTAATAAATTGGATTTAGATTTCTGGTCGTAAATTAAAGTCTTATGTTCTTTAGAATAAAGTGGAGGAATATTTCGGGAGGTTTCTGAAGACACGAAACTTTTCATAATGGTCCAGTAGTCTTTTTGAGAATTTGATTTTAACTGATTGATTTTATCATTTATTGTATTATAATAATGCTCCTTGGCATATTTCTTCATGTTGTTAACTTTATTTCTGGCTTGCTTGTATAACTTAAGAGATAAGTCATTCTTTGATCTGATCACTTTCTTTTTTAATCTATCGCGGAGTCGTATTTGAATTCGAATTTCGTGACTAAACCATGGCTTGTCTTTTGGACGAATTGTTATTATTTTTGAGGGTAGGTGCTGACATATTATATCATCCATTTTCGTGTCAAAGTTCTTAATAAGTTGGTCTATGGACAAATTTTCACTTACAAGTCCATCCCAATTTGTATTGCTAATTTCATTATTAGTATTTGTAAAGTTTGCGCGTTTATAAATATATATTTTACGTTTAAACGCATTATTATAGTGTTCGGATGATTTAAAAAACAGAAATGTAGCATAGTGATCAGACACATGAGTCGGAACTTCTAGGGTATCAGCTTTCAATAATTCAATTGTATTTGATATTATAATTGGGTCAATAAGACTACTGGAGGTTTGAGTTATTCGTGTTGGTTTGGTAATTACATTTTTTAGATCATGTGCATATAAAATAGGTTGGAGCAAATTATTTTCGTTTAACAGATCGGCATTCAAATCACCTAATAAAATAATCTTGTTTGAAATATCAAGTGCTTTTTCTATTGACTGATCTAATAAAGACCAGTAATTAGTCGGTGATTTTTCAGATCTATATGTACAACAGAGTAAAATTTGTAAATTTATTTTAATCCAAATAACATCAGCATCAAATTCAAGTTCCTTTATTCGGGTACATATCAAATCGTTTCGAACGTATATCAAAACACCACCACCGTGACAGTTTCTATCTTTTCTGTAAGGAGAGTCATACTCAGACAGTTCTAACTGAGTACTATCAACACGTGAATCAAGGTGGGTTTCAGTGAAGCACAAAATTTGGAAGTCAGATAAACTGTCTGAAATGTATTCAAGTTTATGTCTAATTGAACGTGAGTTTAGATGAAGTATTGACAAATTACTCAAGTCGCATTTTGGACCTGGATTTGGGTGAATACCACTAACGACTAACAGCAATAATAAGGATTGCTTTACACGTAAACCACACTTATAAATACACTGATTGTAAAGGTCGCTAAACTCTCCCTTTATTATTTGTAATATTTAGTGGGTTGCATCCAAGATTAATCGTATTTGCCTCCCTTGCACTGCATAATTCATTTATAGTAGGTCACATCATTGCATGATGGGAAGATAAGTAAAAAGCCAGGGCTTCCGTTTTTTTAGAAAACGCACATGGAAGACGGCCATTCTCGAAGATAGTAAGGACAGTAAGGCACTGATGTTTTACGTGCGTGGAAGGGAGAAGGGGAAAGAATAGATAGATGTAAGATGAAGTGTAAAGAACAAGGAATAGAATGATGATATTATCAGGAAAAGTTTTCGTTATGTTTTTATTTGCATTGCAGTGATTTTGTAACTTGACAGGTTATCACGTTCAGAGTAGGTTTGGCTCCCCCAAACTCAACCACATTGATAGGTTGCCTAAACTAGACTACATATAGGGATTGCCCAAACTCTTGTATAAACTACAATCTTGCAGTGCACATGCTGTTGGCTCTATATAAGAGGGTTGATTAGCTCAAGTGTAGTGTGACTTATTGCAGATAGGAAATGGTCGCTTGCCCAGCAGACCAGGTCACCAGTAGAAAATAGGGGCATTTAGGGTCGCTTCTTTAGCAGACCAGATGATTTTATATTCATATATCATTATATCGTATTTCACAGTGTTCTGATGGAGTTGTCGATTGGTAGATCTCAATAGCCTGTATCTAACCGTCCTTCGTTTGGCAAATCACTTCATTGGCGCTGCGAGCTTTAAATTTTAAAAGCGGGGGGAAGGATAGGTTATTAATGATTAGGGATTACATTTTTTGGGCTCATACATATCTAAGTTTTAGTGACGTAAGATACACTTCAACTAATTAAATACAGGGTGTAGCTGGGAATTAATATAAGGCTGGCTCTAATTTTATTATTGGGAATTTTGTATATTATTTTAAGTTTTAAAGCGACACTTTCACGTCAAGTATACCGTAGAAAGAAAGTGTTCGAAATAAACAGTAAAATTTGTCTCAAACCAGATTTGGGTCAACATTTTAAATGTGTACTTCCAATACCATATATTTTGGTGAGGTGTCAATGGACATTCAACAGTGGCATATTGGTCCTTATCCTAAGTTACTATTTGGAAATACACATTTGAGCTTGAAATAACCTCGAGACAACAGCTCTTGCAACCTTTCGAAATTTTCTCCTGTAAGATAGTTGTAAATGAGGTTTAAATTTCAAGATCTTTGCACTCATTGGAATAATTCTCAAATAGTTTTCTTATTTTTCGTCAATCTTGAGATTTATTCCACAGCACCGTCTTAATTCTCCTCTTTATGTTGCACCCTTGTTGTCTTGGGTGGTTTTGTGTACTTATGAAGGAAAGGATGTTTTTGTAAGTTTACGTAACTGAACTTGTGTCCGATCCTTTTACGTTATGTTAATACAATATTAATGTTTAAACCAAAGTGGTTTGCAAATTGTCATTCAACTCCCGTCGTCGGAAGACATAAGTCTAGTCTTACTTGTAGGTGACAGTCGGGTGGCAAAGTTAAACTATATTTGAAGCCTTTTGCCATTGCTCTCAGTTAGTTTTTATTTAAAAATATGACCCCCAATTAAAGAATAATCGTAGTCGAGAAGGTGGCACCAAGTTAGCCTTTCCTTCTCATGTTCACATGGTTTCTGGTGTTTCTATTTGAGAACTCTGCAGTGGGGTTTAGGTTAAATTGACCAATCATAAAGGTTTACTTTGAAAAGAATCAAGATATGGTTTTATTTCTGGACGTTTGTTGACATCGAAATCATGGCTCTGTGCAATGAGAGTTTGTTTATTAACTGGTATTTCATCTTGAGACTCATTCCGAATGGATGCGGATCGGAGGTCAGAGTTTTACTCAGAATAGTCTTTTCAAACAACTGATTGTATTAGATTAATCGAATAGGTAGGGACTTAAGATTGTTTCTAATTTATTTTGGGTTAGTTTATCATTGAAAGTAATAGTCCTGTCCTGCGGACGCTGTTTCATTAAATAGGGTACGATCTTATCAAATGATATCCAATTGTTAGATGGTTCCAGTCAAATGGTATTCAGTCAGATAATATTGTCGTCAACGGTATGCAATAAGATGGTATCTACTTGTCAGGCGGTGTTCTATTAGGCCGAACATTTCTTGTTTCAAACTTGTCTGGGTCTAAAATAGGGAATAAGAATATGGGCGTAGTTTTGCCCAGCGATGAGGTGTTGGTTATTCGTTAAAACATTTTAAAAGATATAAAAAGGTTGATAGCGTCTGGTGTCAGAATCATCAATAGGTTTATTGATCTCGCCGTCGTTGGCAGTGGTGGAAGAATCGTTAGTATTAGCAATGTCGAAAATGTTGGCGTTGTTGGCTGTGTCGAAGAAGACTCAATGTAGTAGAAAAAATAACGTCTGGTGACCAAATCATCGGTGGTTGTGGGTTCAATATCTCACCCTCGTTGACGGTACATGAAGAAACATCATTACATGTCCAAGTCACCGTCGTTGGCAGTGTCGACCGAATTATTGGTGGTAGCAGAAGTTAACAACAATGTAAGAGTTGTTAATGGTTGTTGGCAGTTGTTGAAAGATTATCGTTATTGTTTTAATTGAGGATCAATACCAATTATAGTCTGCAACGCTTTCCTGGGGAATTCCAGTTAGAAACTACAGAGAAATCAAGAAGGGGACCTAGCAAGACGGATATAAATAAACGTTGAATCTAAAAACAAGAATAGTTTAGGTCTATTTCAGTATTTGAATATAGCTCATTATGAATTGAATATGGTTAGTTTTTATTAATACCAGATGTGCGTATTTGAGAGGTGTGTGGTCACTGAGATGTTAAGTAGAAGATTTGAGATTTACTAAGTTTAATTAGTTGTTTTTGGAGTTGAATGTGGAGATGGCATGGGACCGCCCTTGCAGATTCAATTGATGAATAACAGTTAAATCCTCGATGTTATTCCTGCTCAGTGGTTATAGCGAGGGTTGTGTCTTCTAAGAATCATTCATGTTTCTGATTTGTTGGATTGTTCCGTTTATAAGATGTGTATTTTTAGTCGGGGCAGAACTTTGATTCAGCCCGCTGTACAAAGGGGTGCCTAATAAAATTGGGAGGTGTGTAGTGATTTTGTAACTTGACAGGTTATCACGTTCAGAGTAGGTTTGGCTCCCCCAAACTCAACCACATTGATAGGTTGCCTAAACTAGACTACATATAGGGATTGCCCAAACTCTTGTATAAACTACAATCTTGCAGTGCACATGCTGTTGGCTCTATATAAGAGGGTTGATTAGCTCAAGTGTAGTGTGACTTATTGCAGATAGGAAATGGTCGCTTGCCCAGCAGACCAGGTCACCAGTAGAAAATAGGGGCATTTAGGGTCGCTTCTTTAGCAGACCAGATGATTTTATATTCATATATCATTATATCGTATTTCACAGTGTTCTGATGGAGTTGTCGATTGGTAGATCTCAATAGCCTGTATCTAACCGTCCTTCGTTTGGCAAATCACTTCAGCATGAACGCCCTTCGACCTATCCCGCTCAGTACAATATCCAGACCTTATTAACTCACAATTGGAAGCGTGGGTGAACTCAGCTGTTAATAAATTGTAGCTAGCCACGGAAGGGTTAGATATACTTTTGCAGGCAGCACCTATAACTACCTCAAGGCCGGAGGCAGTTACAGTAAAACATCATAGCTAAGTGAAACATCAGGAAGAAGTAAGATATTAAGTAGAAGATCAACCAACTAGTAAGAAGAGTAAGATATTTAGATAGATCCTATATTAAAATGGAAGATAACAGTGATGACACTAAGGTCATTGGGGAAGAAATGGGTAACTCAGAGAGTTTGGTGACAATATCGTCAACTGAAGGTGACCAAGACACATCCACTGAAGCAAGAAAACTTCAACCAGTGGGACGTGACCGAAGAAATCAGTTATTTGCAGAGCTCCATAAACAAAGAAGAAAATTATTGGAATTGGTACAGACTGAAGCTGATTTGCTAGAATTGGAAAGAGAAAGAGGGATATTAGATGTGAAGCAGAGGCTATTGTAAATTCTCGCCCTCTGACAGTAGAGAGTATGTCTGATCCAGATTCTTTAATTTCATTGTCTCCATCACAAATCCTGACAATGAAAACTAAAGTCATTCTACCACCGCCTGGTATTTTCAAGTCAGCTGATAAATATTTGAGAAAGAGGTGGAGAAGAGTACAACATTTAGCTGATGAGTTTTGTTCTAGATGGAAGAAAGAATATCTGGTATCTCTACAAGAGCGTCAGAAATGGACCCAGCCAGTAAGAAATCTATGTATTAATGATATTGTTATTATCAAAGATGACAACTTACCCAGGAATTGTTGGCAGGTTGGTCGAATCACCAAAGCAGACACGGATCAAGACAATCTAGTAAGGAAAGTAACAATATTATTAGCTGATAATAATTTAAATTCAAAAGGGAAGAAGATTCATCCAGATAAATACTTTGAAAGACCCGTTCATAAGTTAGTTATACTGTTAAGATGTGATGAATGGTAATTCCAGTAAGCTGAGAATGATAGACCGGGTTAATCCCCATCGAGGAGCCTTTATTATGAGCCTGAAAGAAGCCCAAGATGTTAAGTCGAAGAGAAACAAAGTTATTAGAATTCGAATTTTGGAAAATAGTGATCAAATATGTGTTAAAATAGATCTATAGAATATGATCTTGTGTTATGGGCAATGTGATAAAACTGCAGTGAAATATTGTGAAGTGTGGGTGAAATTATAAAAGATTGTTTACTGGATATTTATTAATTTCAAGTCATATTTTTGTGAACTTCTTAAAGTGGTAATAATTTAATGTTTAAAAAATGTGTTTTAATGACTTTTCACACACTCACAATATAGTGATGGCAGTATTTTGGAATTTGGAAGTTAATATTCAAACCAAATGGTGAAGAAGACTAAGTGTGTCAAATATGAACAATTATTGTTTCCATTATTATTTAAAGGACATTAATAGTAACGAGGTTTACACATCATGTAGTGGTTGATTTGTAACATTGTAAATCATTTAATTTTTGTCTAATGTGATTATTCAATGTGAAATCTAGTTGATTTCAGGGGAGCCATGTAAAGGTCGCTAAACTCTCCCTTTATTATTTGTAATATTTAGTGGGTTGCATCCAAGATTAATCGTATTTGCCTCCCTTGCACTGCATAATTCAGTTATAGTAGGTCACATCATTGCATGATGGGAAGATAAGTAAAAAGCCAGGGCTTCCGTTTTTTTAGAAAACGCACATGGAAGACGGCCATTCTCTAAGATAGTAAGGACAGTAAGGCACTGATGTTTTACGTGCGTGGAAGGGAGAAGGGGAAAGAATAGATAGATGTAAGATGAAGTGTAAAGAACAAGGAATAGAATGATGATATTATCAGGAAAAGTTTTCGTTATGTTTTTATTTGCATGAACGCCCTTCGACCTATCCCGCTCAGTACAATATCCAGACCTTATTAACTCACAATTGGAAGCGTGGGTGAACTCAGCTGTTAATAAATTGTAGCTAGCCACGGAAGGGTTAGATATACTTTTGCAGGCAGCACCTATAACTACCTCAAGGCCGGAGGCAGTTACACTGATTAATAAACAGTTTAGTTAAACAGCACTTATACAGATAACAATTTTTAAGACTTAAACTTAAGATAACTTGCATCAAAAATATACATATTATAAATGCATTCCAAATTACACACTTGCTTGTTAAAATGTAATGTGAATTAAACGTATGTTTTATAGCTATACTCTTATCAAGGATAAGCTCATTATTTAATAAATTAAACGATGTCTTTAATACATAACAAATGTAAACATGTTTAGATTTATACAAATTATATACATTTGCAGGGTAGAGATATGCAAACATCTCGCTATTAGTATGTATGAAACCAAGATTAACAGTCGTGAGATATCACCAATTGAAACTTAGTATACATTTATGTTTATCGTATATTGTATATAGTAGTAATTATAAATATAGATCTTGACAGCAGTAGTTTAAAATAGAAATCTTGACAGTATGTAGAAATACAATCTACTGTGTAAATAATATTGGCATTAATGTAGAGTGATAATTAAAATTGGAATCGAGATTATGATAAATGTCTGATAATCGAAGATAAGATCGTTGAATGAACTATTCTGGTGGCATCATCGGCGTGCTAGATTTTGAGCTTGATGGGGTAAGGTAAAACGTTATATCTTGAGATCTAGGGGTCCTGATAGTAGTGGTTGACCGGTATTCCATAGTTTCACTTTGTTCAGTTATTGGAATGGTTTGAATTTCGGGTTGAGAAACCTCTGCGGTTTTGACATCCGTTATATCACTGCGAAGTAGGTCATCGATGCAAGTGTGGTGATCAACTTTTACTATTTTTTCATTAAGGAGTTTAGCGTAACTTTTACCCTCTGTGGACCAAGCATTCACGACTGATGGATGTTTAGATGTTCTAGAGAGTAGCTGTGAATTGAGTGGTGTCAGATCTTCACTAATGGAAATCCCACTTCCTTATAATTTTCGACGATTTTTAATTACTAATATTTTATATTTTCTAGAGATAAATTTAACTATGATAGATCTGTTTTGATTAGGTTTAAAGGTACCTATTCGATGAGCTATATCGATTTGTTCTTCTGTCATGCTAACACCTATTGATAAAAATACTTTTAGAGCTTCCTGAATCGATTCGGGATAATCTTCATTCGTTTTGTCTGGAATTCCAAAAATTCGAACACTCGAGCGCCTTGTCCATTGTTCTAAATTATTTACCTTACTACAAGCTGCGGAGGCAATCCTTTCTGCAGCTATAATTTGAGTTTTCACTTGAGTTTCGACTATCGCCTTCAGTTTCTTGTTTTCTTCCCTCATTTCGTACATATCCTTTTCAAGTTGATTAACCTTATCACTGATTATTTGCATCACATCAAGGGGATCACGGTGGCTAAGTGGATAAGGTGCTGGTTCGCTAGCCTGGAGGTTGAGTGTTCGATCCCTGCATTGGCCGAGAAAGTTTATCTCGATTTTCCGGCTAGATTTCCCCTTGTCAGTGATGCAGAAGGAGGGCCTGACAAGGACAGCTGCCTAGTCGTTCGGATGGGACGAAAAACCGAGGTCCCGTGTACAAATTGGAGTGCACGTAAAAGATCCCTTGGCAGTTGGAATTCGATATAAGAGTAGGCCGTAGCGCCGCTGCCCGGGCAAAATTTCCCTCATAGCACACTGTTGGCGTATGCCCGTCTTCAATTGGCCCTGGTTAGGTGCTAAAGCGTAGGACGTTAAACCCCATTTCATTCATTCATTCATTGCATCACATCAAGTCTTACATTTTCTATCTTCAATTCGATAGTAGACTGTATCGTTTTCAACTGGACCATAAGTTCTTCATTTGAAACCGATGTTGCCATTTTAGAAATGAACTCCTCGGAGTGTGTTTCTAAAGATTTTTGTTTCTTCCCGACTGGTTTATTTGGGTTGACACATTCAAGTAGTGAGTTGTCGTCACTTGACCAATTGCTTGATGTAGAACTCTTTTTACGTTTGGTGTGTTTTCCCATAAGGACCAGTCAACCATGAAAAATTTCTGATGGTATATAAAATCAATGTGTTAGTATATGTAAAATTTGATATCTTCAATTAACAAACATAATCACCACATATTGATGGAATTCTCGGAGTTAGTTGACTCTTGGTTTCATAGCATTAGTTTGTTATTTAGAGCTCACAGTCACACGTCTTACTCCTGTCGCCATATTGAGTAGTTTGGACGTGAATGCAAAAAAAGCCTAACTCGACACTAGCTCTTTTAAGTTTTTCTTTTAAATTGTTATGGTCGTTTTACTTGATAAGCGCGACTATATTTGATACCAATGTTAACTTAATCAAAGAATTTTTGCTTTCGCTGCACCAATGTTATGGAATTCTCTATCCGAACGCGGGGGGGGGGGTATGGCTGAATGGTTATCGTGCGCGCGTTTTTTCAAAAAGCCTGTCTTTGAGTCAACTGGCGCGGTTTCGAATCCTGGTTGTATGTGACAAGGAGTAGGGTCGTCTGACCAACCTCGTGGGTTTCTCCGGTTCCTCCCACTGCTAAACACCCCATCACCACGCGCAAGCGAATTATCGAAATAAAATAATTTTAAAAAAACATATGTTAGTCCCGAACTGACCTAGTTTGTGTCGAGTGGACGTTAAACCCTATCCCCCACTCTCTCTCTCTCTCTCTCTCTTTCTCTCTCTCTTTCCCTCTCTCTACCCGAACACATTTAAAAAAATCAATCTCTGGTAACCTTTAAGAAATTGTTAAAAACAGAACTTTTTAAGCACCATGTAGTGTCTTTGATGACTTTTAAAAATTGAACTTGTTAACAAAGTTTTATGTAGCGATTGTTATGACTTTTGATAACTGAGCCTTTTATCTAAGTTTTATATAATGCTTGCGCTGTCATTTTAAAAACTACGGATTTCTTAAATTTTCCGTGGTTATATGTATTATTCATTTTTATTTATTCTGCATCTACCGTTTTTACAGCAGAGCAGTATTTTTTACTGGAATGCAAGCGCTTTATAAATTCATTATATTATTATATATTATTGGAGTCCTGGAGTCATTAAGACGGTAGATGGGCGGGGGGGCTTTATAATGCGAAATTCTCTTTTAGACATCCTGTCATTGGCTGTCTTTATTTTATTATATAGTGATAGGTTGTTAAGTATTTCAAACCTGATATACTTGTTTCATCTGAAAGGCCTACGAATCTGTAAATAGTTTATAATTAAATCTAGGTCCTTCCTTGTGGTTTAGAAGTCTACCCGATCTCTTGAAGCATACACCGTGTAGCAGTATTGTTTATACTGCGACTCGGAGACTTGTCCATGGGGTAAAACATAGAATTAGGCTGGTAGGAGAACTTAAGATTTTGGTGAGTCGCCGAAACAAATGATTCTTGCTTTTTATGAAAGGTCTATATGAGTACAACTTTAGGGAAAAAATCCATCAAAATCGGCCTTGGGCAAAAAAGTTACAGACATCCTGGTGTTCGTGTCCATTCGACTTATAAAATCAACAATGTTCGGTATGCTGATAACAAATTCCATATACAATGTTACATATCACTGAAAATCACGTTCATTGATCTTTTCAAATATGTAATAATTTTCTGGCACATTCATATTTACTTAGCTGACAGAACGATCAATGTTGGGTGGACATAAACTCTATTACCGTGAATACGGGGGGAGGGGGTTTTCAAGGTACAAATACGTGTCTTAATAACAAATTCCAGATATAATGTTACATATCACTGAAAAGCACGTTCGTTGCTCTTTAAAAAAATATGTAAATACTTCTCTGGCACATTCATGATTACTTAGCTTACAGAACGATCAAAGTTGGGTGTTCATAAACTCTTATTACCGTGATTATTGTATTCAAGTAAAAATACGTGTCTTCTTAACAAATTCCAGATATAATGTTACAGAACGATCGAAATTAGGAGGCCTTAATCTCTATTACTAAGATTATGGAGGGGGTAGGGGTATTCAATGTCAAATACGTTTTTCTTATGTGAATTCTGGGATATTCTCATTTTTGTGTGTAAACATAGACGGTGTATAAGCAAGATAAAGTCATCGACTTCGGTTATCATGCTTGGGAAGAAAAACTTCAGAAAAAAACCTCGACAGAAAAACCGCGGCCTGTCGGCCTCGGTTTTTCTTTTCCCTGGTCATTTTCTTCAGTCTTTCTTTCCCCAACATAACCCCCGTCTTGGCTTTATCATAAACATAAAGCAATCTCAAACAAATGCTTTCGAAATTTAACCAAAATCCTGCTACTCAGCACCACAAAGTCAACAAAAACTGAGCCATCACCCATCCGCGTCAGCACACAATTTAATGACAGTTCATCGAGTATGGTAGATATAAATAGTTGAGCTAATAATATTTTTTTTAAATAAAAATCACCGTGTTGAGTATGTTTTTGGTTACTTGCAGTTTGATAATACATTTAGAGTGCGTAAAGTTGGGGATAACCTAAATAATGTGTTTTTACAAGGATCATTCATTTTCAAAACTAAATCGTCCATAAAAAATTGCCCAAGGTAGATTGCGGTGGATATTTTCCTGTTGGTACTAGACTCATACCTCCTTAAAAAAAAAGCAAAAAATTTTCGGATTTTTTTCCCCAGGTCGAGAGTGTCTCCTACCAGCCTAAATCAGCAGAGTAAACAAACGAAACGATGGTGTGACTGAAAAATGTCTGTCTTTTTAGTGGTCGCTAACAACTAATGATCACAGCTTTCCACTACTACATTATAAAGGAGTGGGACGTTGAATCAACAAAGATAGCAAAGAAGGAAGAATCCGATTGGTTATAAAGTGTTCTGTGTGGTCTTAGACAGTGGTATAATATACAGGTGAACAGCAAGTTACTGGCTGTGACGAGAACTATCCGTATTCACACACATAGAGCAAGAATTGGCAACATAGCACAGATACGTACCTTGGTGGTCACATAACCAAATACAGAATAAGAAGAATATCGGTGTAAGGGAAGGGAACTGACTTGTATTTAAAGAAGAAAGTTAATACCTAAAGGGTAAGTAACTAATATTATCTTGTAATACAGTACCATTCCAGACACTAATTAACTAGGTTATTCCATAGCGTATGGTTGTGACCTTTTAAGACAAAAAAGACATCCATAAATATAAATATATCTGTTTGTGACATGACATGTAAAGTTATATCTGGCGTTGAAGTAATGATTGGTTCGAAGTTAAAATAATTGCAACGAAATTGAACATTGCAGTTATTTTAACTTCAAACCAATTATTGCTTCAACTTTATATGCCACAGGTAAATTTTTTGTCTAAACACTTTTAACTTGGTGTCGACAGTTGTCTTCAGTCAATGGATTAAGTTTTGTGTGTGTATGTTGTCTCGGGTATGGTATATTTCCAATATTTGATCGACTTCTGATGATACGTCACAGGGCGAATAAAGAATTGTTGAAATAAAGTATGAGCACATGGTCATCTCGACGGGACCGTGTTGTGTTAAATACTTCGCATATGCATGTACGTGTATAATGGAACAATTTCCGTTTATGTAATATGAAATACCATTCGTTTAATTGAATAGATATGAAGAATATCAAACATTCATATGATATATATATATATATATATATATATATATATATATATATATATATATATATATATATAATTGAAATTAAAGATGGCAAAATAAAAATAAAACTACATTTGTATGCTAACGTTTTCACCGCGATAGCGGCTCATCAGGCGATTTATAACAATAGTCTATGACGTCACAATGTCATAGTTACATAATTATACAGGCAAGGGTACAAATATTCAATCCCACCGCGTTCTTTATTTTAATTAATTTCATAATTCTCTTATTTAGAATTAAGTTTCGGGTGGTACTTCTCAATAAAATAGCTCTCTTTCGCCTCCAAGAGGTCGTTGTTGTTGCTATTAAGTCTATATAAAGGAAAAACACTATATATATATACACAAAATATAAAAGTTTTCGAAAAAAGAACTACATTATTTGTCGATTATTAGAACTTTCGCTAATAAAATAACCGAAAGTGCTAATAATCGACAAATAATGTAGTTCTTTTTTCGAAAACTTTTATATTTTTGTGTATTTAATACCTAAGAGTAGTTATCTTTAACTTTTGATATATATATATATATATATATATATATATAGAAAAAATAAATAAAGGTTGAAAATGCCTTTGAAAAGTACTATTGTTTAATTGTCTACATGTTTCGCCTGAGCTTGTCAAGACATACAATAACAATAACAATGACGTGATGTCATGGAAGAATAAACACACAATAATATAATAATATTGAATTAGATATAGTATAATATTGTAATTATTTTGAAATGTTTAATTTGGGTTTAAATTTGTCAATAAAATATTGTTCCTTCAATCTCATTTTCATGGGGTCTGAATGCGGCATCTTAAAAAAAAGGGTATATTTTGAATTCGCCTTTACCGCAGATATCAAGGTGCTCACTTAAAGGAATCTTCCTTAAATTTGGTTCCCTGATATGTTGTCTATGAACCGTTACTCTGTTTTGTAACTTGTTAGTGCAACCGATGTAAAGTTCGGCACACCCACTACATTTTATGACATATAATACATAAGTTACTTTACAGTTCATACTTTCATTGACAAAAAATTATATTCCACTATCAAAAATAAATGATTTACCTTCAATTAAATATCTACACGTGCCGCAATTATCCCTTCGACATTTTACAACTTCCTTAATTGGACTGAGGGATTCAAATTTAGCCCTGGTCAATAGTGATTTAAGGTTTTTAGGTTGTCTTTTTGAAGGGATGAACGTTAGTCCATGAGTAAGTTTTTTCATTTTTTTATCTTGTTTAAGTAGTGGGAAATGTGTTTTAATTACGTTGGAAAAATTAGGATTGTGAGGATTAAAGGTGGTGACAAAAGCAATTATATTGTGAATAGTATCTTTTATCTTTACCTGCCTTAATTCCGTTATCGGTATTTTACTAGCCCTTTGAATTCCGTCATTAATTAATGTGGAGGGATATTTGCGGGCTAATAGAAATTCTCTTAATTCCCCTAGTCTTTGAAATTTTCTTTCTGTGTTAGACATGTGAAACTCATCGTTTAAGCAATTTGATAGATATCATACTTCAACCTTACATCAAACATGTTAAAAGTTATACTCGAGATAGCATAGATTTTTTGAACAACTTACCCCAAAATGTTCCACAAAACGCTATCCTAGTTACTTTCGATGTAACAAATCTGTATTAGAATATACCACATGTTTTAGGACTAACAGCTGTAAAGCATTGGTTATCTAAATATCCAAACGATAGAGAAGAACGTTTTTCAGAGTCATTTATATTAGAAAGCATCGACTTTATATTAGAAAACAATTGCTTTTATTTTGATTCTAACTATTATAAACAACTCATTGGCTGTGCAATGGGTAGCAAATTCTCACCCTCGCTGGCAATTTTAGTTCTTGGATATTTAGAATTAACCATTGCTACAAAAGTAGAAGAAATATTTGACTTGGAGACCAGAACATATTTCGAAAAACAGTGGCAACGATACCTAGATGATTGTTTCTTCATCTGGCTCCAATCATTTGACAATCTTTTATTATTTCATGATATAATCAATAATATTCATCCGAATATCCAATTTACAATGGAAACTAGTGCAGAGAGAATACCATTTTTAGACATAATGGTAATCAAAAACGGAAACATGATTGAATCCGACATATATTATAAAGATACTGATACTAAACAGTATCTCGAATTCAATTCATGTCACCCCAAACACATAAAAACGGCTGTACCATATACTTTGGCCAGACGTATATGTACCACTGTGTCTAACACAGAAAGAAAATTTCAAAGACTAGGGGAATTAAGAGAATTTCTATTAGCCCGCAAATATCCCTCCACATTAATTAATGACGGAATTCAAAGGGCTAGTAAAATACCGATAACGGAATTAAGGCAGGTAAAGATAAAAGATACTATTCACAATATAATTGCTTTTGTCACCACCTTTAATCCTCACAATCCTAATTTTTCCAACGTAATTAAAACACATTTCCCACTACTTAAACAAGATAAAAAAATGAAAAAACTTACTCATGGACTAACGTTCATCCCTTCAAAAAGACAACCTAAAAACCTTAAATCACTATTGACCAGGGCTAAATTTGAATCCCTCAGTCCAATTAAGGAAGTTGTAAAATGTGGAAGGGATAATTGCGGCACGTGTAGATATTTAATTGAAGGTAAATCATTTATTTTTGATAGTGGAATAGAATTTTTTGTCAATGAAAGTATGAACTGTAAAGTAACTTATGTATTATATGTCATAAAATGTAGTGGGTGTGCCGAACTTTACATCGGTTGCACTAACAAGTTACACAACAGAGTAACGGTTCATAGACAACATATCAGGGAACCAAATTTAAGGAAGATTCCTTTAAGTGAGCACCTTGATATCTGCGGTAAAGGCAAATTCAAAATATACCCTTTTTTTAAGATGTCGCATTCAGACCCCATGAAAATGAGATTGAAGGAACAATATTTTATTGACAAATTTAAACCCAAATTAAATATTTCAAAATAATTACAATATTATACTATATCTAATTCAATAATATTATATTATTGTGTGTTTATTCTTCCATGACGTCACGTCATTGTTATTGTTATTGTATGTCTTGACAAGCTCAGGCGAAACATGTAGACAATTAAACAATAGTACTTTTCAAAGGCATTTTCAACCTTTATTTATTTTTTCTATATTAACACTACTACGGTTTCAACTTCATACATATATTGATATATATATATATATATATAGTAAAAGGTTATAATTAAAGCTACTCTTAGGTGGTAGATATTCAAAAAGGACTAGTTTTCTTTCCTAAAACATCTTTATTTCGAATATATATATATATATATATATATATATATTGACTAGACATCGTCAAATATTTATTTTAACTAATCTTCTTTTAATGTTTATTTCTATATCAGTTCAAAATAAATAGTTAACGAAGTTTTTAAAAAAATCATCAAATACACGTACTATACATATATTTGTGCTATACATATATTTATATTTAAGAAATTAGTGCTGTGGTTGTCTATGGATCCGCAACTCTTATACGGTGCACATTACGTTTCCTATAAATTCATAATAATCGTCCCATGCCTTTTACCAATTAAAATAAGCTGCTACACGTAAAGTGTAATGGCATTACGAAGGTCAGACACTGCAGTTTTGTCTGGTTGGTGTTCATCTATCAGTAGTTAATACCGATCTCATAGACAACATTTAATTTATTAATGTGATTCGAGTTAAGAAAACAGTGACTGTATTATTTGGTGATTAATAAGCTGCACTATTCAAAATGGAACGATAAACAAGGCCGTACCCCAATGCTTTAAAGAACCAAATTAATTTCTAGACTTTTTTGGCTAGATGATGTTGTGGTTTAATTTATGGAACTATTAACTAAAACCGCACGTATAAAAACGAGAAAACATGGACATTGTCATCGTTAAGAAGACTCGGTGAGTTGTTGTTTGGTTTTAGGTCATCGATTCACATTTGACATACCAGTAATTTCTATAAATTGTGTAATTAGTGGGTACCAAATAAATAGTGCTATTGTAGCGTCTTTTAAGACCGCATTTTGTTTATCTATTCTTTGTACTGTCTGTTGTGGACTTTTACCAGATTTCTCGATGTGAAATCATTCAAAGAAAAGTTGTATTAGGTGTTGTTCTAGAACTGCCATTGATTGTCTCTCGCACAATACAATCCTTACCTATTGCTAAGAATATTTCAAAAACCAATAGAATATAACCTTGTTAATATTATTTTTCATATTAAACCCGTCACATAGCTGTGATCGCAATGGCAAAGTGGATGAATTTGATCCAGTACACGTAAACCACATTAAAGAAGTTGTTCTTTCATTAATACTAATACAGATTCGCGCTGATGCTAAATTAAGTAAGATGTGAGTTATAACTTAGGTGCTATTTGACAAGAAAGTAAGTAAGTAATTGTTTATTATAGTGTCTAACGCTGCATATACATTACATAAAATACGAGACACTTTTCTCTAAAATTAAATCATTGAAAATACTAATTAGTTAAATAAAATTAATAAAGTAATAAAATATAAGCAGATTAATATTCTCCTTCGTTTTAACATGTTTAAAAGACAATTAGCGAGAGTATTGTTATTATTCATTTTTAAAATACTTAGAAAATTTTTTTTTGAAGATATATTCTTTACATCCTGATTTACGAATAGTTTCTTCCGGATATCAGAGTAGACATCACATTCAATTAAAAAATTGATTTCGTTTTCGATACACGACAAGCACTAAGGACATATGCGGTTATTTAGGGGAATTTGGGGTTCAGAATATCGACCGGTTTCTATCGATAGAGAAAGAATACCAACTCTAAGTTTACTTTTAACACCTCTCTGAGATCTGGGGCCGTATTTATAAAAATTCTAAGAGTTGGAACCAGCTCTTAACTGTCAAAAATTACTCCTAACTTTGTAGATTTTCCTAAGACCTATTTATAAAACATTTTACTTTAAGAATTACTCCTAACTATGACACATATTTAGGAGTCCTCCTGTAGCACTCCTAACTAGTCTAAAGTACTATTATCTTGGTTAACATGGCCGTCCGTGTACACCGCCTAAGAGAGTTTAAAACAAGGAGAGATTTCTTAGTAGAGTACAACAATGACGAGTTATGACGAGTTGATAAGGAGATATCGAATGGACATGGGTGGGATACTTTTTGTTACAGATATAGTTCGTCATCTATCCAAGTCTTACATTTAGTTAAAGGTAACTCTAAGACCCTTTATAAATATTTCTAAAGAGTAACTTTTAACTAAATGTTGTTTTAGGAAGTCTTAGAGTAAAAGTTATGAAATTTCTAAGAATTTTTATAAATACGGCCCCTGGTCATGACACAAAAAACATAACCCTCAACTTTTAATTCTTTTTTTAAACAACCTATATGTTCTTAATTTATTTCCAGTTGTACAGTTTCTATCATCCCACAGTTTTGAAAACCACTTAGATTCATTAGTAATAAATATTTTTTTACAGAAAATCTTAAAACCAGATTTACTACAGTCACAAACATTAAGCTCCTGCTTTACATTTAAATTTTCTGCTAACTTTAATACCTTACTTTCCCACGATTTTGGACGCCTTTGAGATCATTTATGAACATTACATAATACACGATTTCTATCACAGTTTTCGAGCTTTGTAAATAATCTGAACACCTCAATTGCTTGCTTTGTCCGAGAACTGACCCAACCCATATCACCATAAGAAACGATATTTGATGATCTCTTAGGAACCCCTAGAAACAATTTACAAGCACGTGTTCTCACATTATTTATCACAATGTGTTTAACTGTACCCCATATAGATGCACCATAGAGTAATATTGGCTCGACTAGAGATTCATACAGTTTATTATATACAGAATGTGTCATCCCGCCCAAAACATGATATTTCGAAGTTAAAAACCCTCAAGCACGGCTAGCTGATTTTGTCTGTTCTTTTATAGCAAATTTATTTGTTAAGTATTCATCAAACCATAAACCGAGGTTTTTATACTGTCCTACACAGTCTAATGGTTCCGACCAACAGTTAAAACTTATGTCTGTTCTGGTCTCGATGTTTGGACGAAAGTGTATGATTTTTAATATTTTTGCTATTAATATTTAATTTCCATTTATTGCACCAGCTATGCACAGTATATAGCAAGATATAGGTACTTTCTATAGACCCCCTTATTCCACAAAGTATACGAATGACCTAATTTTCCAATCAATTTCACTTGCCGCTTCTGATGAAATTAAAAAGATTTTTATTTTTGGAGATTTTAATGTAGATATGCTAACAAATTTTAATACTTGTATTCATACATCGATTGCTCTTTTTTAACTTTAAGCAAATAATAAATGATCCCACGCGATATGATAACAACGGAAATATAAGTTTAATCGATATTATTCTTACAAATTGTCCAGGATATATTTCTGAATCTGGCTGTTTAGATAACTCCTGCAGCGACCATTGCCCTGTGTTCTGTCGTTTAACTTTCAAGCGTCCAAAGTTTCCTTCTTTCCAACGCATCATTTGGGATTTCAAAAAAACTAATTACGACGGACTTAGACATGACGTACTAAGTTTTAGATGGGATTCCATTGTTGATAACAGTTCGATTGACAGGTCTTGTGCCTCTTTCACATATGAACTGACAAGGATTGCAGAAAAAAAATAATCCAAACAAGATAGTAACCATTTGGCCCAGGGATAAGTTATGGATGAATAATACAATTAGAAAATTAAGCACAAAAAAAAATAAGGTCAACAAAAAAGCTGTAAAAACAAACTCAGAATCTGATTGGCAAAACTTTCGATTAATTAGAAATGAATATATTAAGCTTATAAGAAAATGTAAACATGAATTTTATGAAAAAATAGATCAAAAAATAAATAATAATACAAGATTTGGTAGTAAAGACTGGGGGCGTCTTGTCAATTCTTATGTGCAAGGGCAACGTATAAATAATGATGAATTACCTCCCCTTATCAACACCCCCTTGGATAAGGCAAATTGCTTAAATGACTGCTTTATCAACCAGTCTCAACTTGACACAGCCAATGCACGGCTTCCTGAACTTAAACACAACCCAAACTCAGTCAGCAATCTTACACTAAACACCTCAAGAAGTTAAAGACATGATTTTATCATTAGATACCTCCAAAGCTACCGGGCCTGGTCAGATAAACGGCAATTTATTAAATTACATCTCATCTGAAATACGTAACCCCTTATGTAATCTATTTAATCTCTCCCTTTCGACGAAAACTGTACCGATAATCTGGAAATCAGCTAATGTTATTTCAATACAGAAAAAAGGCGACCCTTCTGAACGCGACAATTACAGACCAGTTTCCCTTTTGAGTATCATTGTGAACATTTTCGAAAAATGTATTTACAAGGATGTCTTTAACTTCATGAGGGATAATGCAACCATAACTAACTTGCAAAGCGGTTTTATGCACGGTGACTCAACTACCTATCAACTAATTGACCTTACGCACTTCTTTTGTCAAGCCATAGACGAGGGTCAGTATACGAGGACAGTGTTCTGTGACATC
The DNA here is from genome assembly GCA_917208275.1 of Patella pellucida. Classification (NCBI taxonomy): domain Eukaryota; kingdom Metazoa; phylum Mollusca; class Gastropoda; family Patellidae; genus Patella; species Patella pellucida. Next base: position 31,299,758 of record OU795041.1, on the reverse strand, counting down.
AGCAAGGCATTTGACAGGGTGTGGCATTCTGCACTGTGTCGGAAGCTTGGGGCGACTGGGATTAGAGGAGACTTGCTTCAATGGTTTAAACATTATTTGTATAAAAGAAAGGAAAGCGTCGTTGTAAGTGGAGTCTCCTCTGATCCTAAGACCGTCCTTGCTGGCGTACCACAGGGCTCTGTCCTCGGCCCCCTTCTCTTTCTCATATATATAAATGATATCGTTAAGAACATAAAATCGAATATAAGACTTCTTGCGGATGATACTAGCATCTATCTTAAAATTAATGACCCAACCGCATGCGCGACTGTCTTAGATAGTGATCTTGAAATGTTAAACAAATGGGCAAAAACGTGGCTGTTTTCCTTTAACCGCTGAAAACTGAATCACTCGCACTGACTACATAACGAGACCCACTGTTACCTACACTAAATTTAGACGGAATTCCTATTAAAGACGTTTATCAACACAGACATTTGGGATTGACTTTTCAGAAAAACTGCAAATAGGACATTCATGTAAATATTATTTTGACTAAAACGAGTAAAATGATTCATTGTCTTAGGTCGCTAAAACATCACCTTAATAGAAATACCTTGAAAACTATATTATATACCTCTTTTATTCTCCCACATTTTGACTATTGTGACGTAATATGGGATGGGTGCACAGACGAACTAAAAAACAAATTAGAACACTTACAACTAGATGCACTCAGAACTATATGCGGGACTGTGAAGGGTTATTATATGAAGAAACATGATTTATCACTCTGCAAGAGAGGCGAAGGCGTCACAAACTCATTTTAATGTACAAAATTATTGACCCCTCCATACCTCCATAATTTAATTCAGTTTTCCAGTACTCTTTATACTCTTCGTAACAGCAATATTTAACTGATTACTTTTGTCGAACAACTTTATTCTCTAAATCCTTTATACCTTCTACCATAAAAGTATGGAATAACCTTGATATAAGTATTAGAAATTCGACCTCTATAAATATATTTAAAATCAAAATAATTAATAAAGATAAAAATATACCCCTTTATTTCAACTTTGGCAAACGTAAAAATCAAATAATACATAGTAGTCTTCGTCTCTCTTGCAGTGGCCTAAAGGGTCATTAATTTTTAAGGCATATTTCGGACAGCCCCGAGTGTGGTTGCGGTCATTCATTCGAAGATGCGGATCATTTTCTTTTACATTGCTCCTTACATTCTGATGCGCGTAAAATATCAATAAATCTTTCACCACCGAATTTTATCAATACAAATAATCTTTTATACGGTGCAAACAACCGTCATATTTCGTCAGACATCTTTGAAAAGGTCCATATGTTTTTTGACATTAGCAGAAGGTTTTGAGATCAGTATAACATCTATATCGACCAAAATGCGAACATGAACAACTGCGTAGCCAATGTGCAAATTTGTATATATACATCAAATGTTGTAGATTACGTAGTCATTTTATTGTTTTATTGTTTACTCACTTATTTATTTTACATTTTCATATTAATTATTTTATTTAGGAGAGAGGTCATATAGGCTGTGCCTGTTCCTCAATCCTTTTCAGTATCTGAATAAAATATTGTTTTAAAAAAAAAAAATCTGGAGTTTTTCTTCACTAGGCGCAAGAAGCACAAATGTCATCTGCATAACGCAAAATATTTAGAATTTCACTGTCTAATTCTATACCTAAATCTAGATTGCAGATTTCTACAGCCAGATCGTTTAAAAAAAACTGAGAATAATGTAGGTGACAGAAGACATCCTTGTCTAACTCCTAAATTAAAGGACACTATTGGTGCCAGTCATTATCACATCTGTGATAGAGCGGGTTAAACACATTCCAAATATACTTTTAACGCAGAGAGCACTGCTACGATAGATGAGTTATTACACGCTGACCGAATCGGCAGTGATGTAACGACAGTGAAAACGCGAGCAAGTGGTCTATACAAGTGACTGAAGCGGCGAGCGATAACAGACAGACGGCTAAATTTCTAATCACTCATACTTCCTTTTAAGACCAACATTTGTTATATCGGACTGCAAGAGAATATCTGACAATTCAATAAAGTTAGTCACTGTCACTTTTAAATTTAAGTTTAAGTTTATAAACTTTGGGTTCGATGTGCGTTCTAAGGGAACTAAGATTGAACTTTGGTATAGCGCTCATCAGCATTCAAAGGCGCTTTACAAAACACTTAAGTATAAAAAGAACAAGAACATAATAAACATATATATATATATATATATATATAGTACACTATATAGGACAATGGCAGTTAAATCATTTTTAGCAAGGGTTAGACTTATTCTGGGAATGTAAGCTTATAGAGATGCGTTTTTAATGAATGTTTAAATTTGTCTAATGTTAAAGATGACTTTACAGAATCTGGGAGATCATTCCATAGTTTAGGACCATCCACACTGAAGACCATGTCTGCGAAAGTTCGATTTTGTAAATGGAACATACAGGAAATCAGCAGTAGCTAAACGTGTTGAACGTCTATTTAAGTTATATATAATTAGGTTTTTTAAGTAGACGGGGCCATATTGTTCAGGCACATGCTTTCCATGACTAGAAGCTTGAATCAGCTTGTACTTTTACAGGTAGGATGTGGAGTTCTTTGAGTGCAGCAGTTGAGCTTGAATATTTAGATACACCAAATATCATTTTGGCGGCCAAGTCTTTGACTCGTTGAAGAGGAAGTAAGGTAGAGGCTGCTAGATTGACACCACAATTGTCAAACTCTGATTTGAGAAAATAACTTAAAGTTTCATAAGCCCCATCTACATGATTAGTGTCCTTGATCTGAAATTCTATTCGTGAAATAGTCTCACTTATCTCTTTACTGAAAGTACTTAAGAAAATCACAGGGACATTTTTCGCATCATAAAAGCTAAACTTTTCCGCCATGTTGCTGTTTTGACTTGGTGTACTATACGGAAAACAGAAGGTCTCGAACTTCCCTGTTGTCTTGACATGTAGAGGTCCAGGTTCTATCTGCACCAGTGAGAACGGGCCACTTTGTTGCGTTCTATATCGAGGGAATCTTGTGCATCAAAATTCTACTACAATACGTAAGGATTGGGGGTGGTTGTTTACTCGCTTGGCTGTTTCGTTCTCAATTATCCTAAAAAAAGTAAATTAGTCTCTAAATCAGATGAGATAGTTTAACATGTATGTTTATTTCCAGAGTGAATATATATTGATATCAATAATAACAAATATTGGATATAGAATAAAATATTAATACAATGAACATAGTTAATTAGATGTATATTTCTATTCGCGTTATTGTAAACCTTTACAAGAACATATATGCAATATTCAAAGAAATGAATTTATGAAACGAGAATATAAAATGTGTACATAGAACTTAATATAACGTATCTTACCTAAAAGTTAATTAGTCTCTAAATCAGATGAGATTGTTTAACATGTATGTTTATTTCCAGAGTGAATATCTATGCTGCACTCTGCTTGAGTTTATACTGATATGCATGTTGGTAGCCAGGTCTGATTTAGAGCGTTCTAAGATTAACACATTAAACAATTAGAACAATATATTCAATTATAAGAATACAGATTATAAGAATACAGTTTGAATGAGCTTAAGTTATATCTCTCTAGACGCTTTGGAAATTAAAACAATTAGATTCATTTACAACTAATCTATCAAGATTAAGGGTTGCTTAACGTCTATAAGAAATGTGTAATAATAATAAAATATATACATGTGAAATGAACATGTTTAAGAATAATAAATATATATAAAACTTTAAATACATAATATTTCATAATTAATAATGTATGTACATGTAGAGTTATATTTTACTCTATCACAAATGCATGAATTATTATCTACAAGAAAGTCAAGAAACAAATCACCACAATGCTTAGGATTTGGGTCAACACTTGTCCTAGGATTTATATCATCTACTCCTTCAATAAAATCACTGTTTTCTCCAATTCGTGAATTAAAATCTCCACATATACACACTAGTCCATCATTTTGGTATTTATACAATTGATTGGTTAGGTTCGGGAAAAACAATTCAGGATCCCCTTGACGTGTCGATCCATTGGGGGAAATGTGTAATAATTATAAAATATATACATGTGAAATGAACATGTTTAAGAATAATAAATATATATAAAAATTTAAATACATAATATTTCATAATTAATAATGTATGTACATGTAGAGTTATATTTTACTCTATCACAAATGCATGAATTATTATCTACAAGAAAGTCAAGAAACAAATCACCACAATGCTTAGGATTTGGGTCAACACTTGTCCTAGGATTTATATCATCTACTCCTTCAATAAAATCACTGTTTTCTCCAATTCGTGAATTAAAATCTCCACATATACACACTAGTCCATCATTTTGGTATTTATACAATTGATTGGTTAGGTTCGGGAAAAACAATTCAGGATCCCCTTGACGTGTCGATCCATTGGGGGAGAATAACATACATATAACATTAAGTTAAAAGTACTATTTTGAGATGATAATTTAATCCCATAGAGGTGTTTATATTGACTAGAGTGTATTGTGGCCACGTGATCCCAATTGACGTAACGTTATCGCCGTGGGCCGTCACTGGAGAGTGGCCGCCATGTTTCAACCGGTAAAGAATGAGGGAAGTGCCTGGATGAACGCTATGTAAATAAAGGGAAATAGACTGACAGAGGGCGGAAAAGTCCATAAAAAAGTAGTTCTCATTCAACAATATCAACCCCCAAAAAAATGATGATCGAAAGGCCTTACCTTACTGTCCTAAAAACAACATCGTTTTGGCCAACTCACTGGCATATTTTGGGGGCTTTACTATTATTAAGAGTAAATCTTATCATAACCATCATGATAACCAACCATGAGGACACCAACATATCTTACCAAGTCCTCTCCGCATTGCAAATTAATGGAGGTGCTGAAACGGCTCTAAGACAATTCGATTCCGGACAATTCGTAACCGGATTAATATCAGTGTTGATAGTAGCTAGTGTTTCGATTTCACGTTGGACTTCTGGGTTATCAGAACTGAGTTCAGAAAGTTTTGGTTGGTCTGGCCAAGTATCTTCAGTTGTCCACAAAAAAACCCGGCCCCATGAGCCAATGTGGGTCTTTTAAGAAATTATCTGCGGTGGTTGCTCTGGATGCTAAATCGGCAAGATTAGATTTTGTGTTTACATATTTCCACTGTTCTAATAGAGTTGAACTCCTAATGAAACTAATGCGATTTGCCACAAAAACATGAAAACGTTTTGATTCATTTTGTATATACTGTAAGACTGTGGTACAATCAGTCCAAAATGTTACTGTATGTGGCGCTAAATCTAATTCGTTTAACAACATGATGCTGGGTTTCGCCGAAATCGTTGCTGCTGACAGCTCCAACCTAGGAATTGTTTTTTGTTTTAAAGGAGCTAGTCTAGACTTACCAAAAAGAAACCCGCAGTGAATCTTGCCCTGATCGTTAACAATACGCTGATAACAAACGGATCCATATCCGGTTGAAGATGCATCAGAGAAAATATGAATGTCGCGTTTCACTACTAATCCAAAATCAGGAGGGCGTAAGCATCTTTCAATTTTTAGCTGATCTAATTTGAAAATTTGGCTTCTCCACTTACTCCACCTTTGTTGAGAGTTTTCCGGAATTGCATCATCCTAACCAATCTTCAATGAACATAGTTCCAGTAAAATGTCTTTGGCCTCCAAGGTCACAGGAGACAAAAATCCCAATGTATCATATATTGACCCAACCACAGAGAGAGTTCCTCTCCTAGTAAACGGTTTGTCCTTGAGTAGAATATTAAAGGTAAAAATGTCACTTTCAACACACCATCGAACACCAAGACAATGTTCGACTGGCAAATTATCATCATTAAGATCTAAATGTTTAATATTCTTAGCACGTTTTTCTTCTGTAATACTGTTTATAAACGTTCTATTACTACTGGTAAACTTAGTCAAATTAAAGCCACCAAGAGCACACAAATGCACTAAGTCATTAGCGAGATCAATGGCTTCTTGCTCGGTTTCACACGATTTTATCGTCAACATAAAAATCACGATTAATTGAATCTGTCACTTTTGATCCGAAATGAAAGTTATCATCTGCTGTTTTCTGGAGCGCATAATTAGCCACACTTGGAGACGAGGCTGCTCCAAAAATATGAACTGTCATTTGATATTCTTCTGGACGTGGGGATCATAGTGGCTAAGTGGATAAGGCGCTGATTCGCTAGCCTGGATTGGCCGAGAAAGTTCATCTCGATTTTCCGACGTGATTTCAACTTGTCAGTGATGCAGAAGGAAAGCCTGACAGGGACAGCTGTCTAGTCGTTCAAACGGGACGAAAAACCGAGGTCCCGTGTACACATTGGAGTGCACGTAAAAGATCCCTTGGCAGTTGGAATTCGGTCTAAGAGTAGACCGTAGCGCCGCTGCCCGGGCAAAATTCCCCTCATAGCACACTGTGGCGTATGCCCGTCTTCAATTAGCTCTGGTTAAGTGCATAACAGTAGGACATTAAAACCCTATTTCATTCATTCATTCTTCTGGACGTTGATTTGTATTACCGTTAGGCCACCATAGAAAACGAAAATAATTCCAATCACTAGGCGGTACACTTACTTGATAAAACATTTTATCTACATCTGCCATGAAAGCGACAGGATGTTCACGTAGTCTAATTAAAACACCAATCAGAGAATTAGCAAAGTCTGGTCCTTGAAGAAGACAGTCATTTAATGAAATGCCATTCCATTTGGCGCTACAGTCATACACTACCCAAAGTTTGTCCGGTTTCCTTGGGTGGTACACCCCATGATGTGGAACATACCAAATCTGTCCGTCAGGCACATATAATTGTTCGCTTGGAACCTTCACAGCGTATCGTTTGTTTAGCAGATCAGAAATAAAGTCACAATAATCATGCTTAAATTTTGGGTAGCGTTCCGTTTTGTGTTTTAAAGATTGTAAACGTTTATAAGCTAATTCCTTATTATTTGGAATATTCAAATTTGTGTCCTTCATAGCGTCCATATACAAATTTAGTTTCGTTGTTCACGATATGAAGAAATTGTTTATCTTCCTGAGAATAAGCTGGATCCGTACATTTATAATCTGTAAAGTCATTTTTAACAATATGTTCAAACATTTTTGCAAGTGTCAATATCACGTATTTGGTTATAAATGCTCACTTGACGACCATTGATATTACTGTTCAGATCTTTAATGAAGACACGATTACAGTCCTAACATTTTTGATGACGTTTCTGCATTAATAGGTCCCAGGATGGTCCATCCAAGTCAAGTAAGTACGGCATAAGGTCCATTGTTCTGACTCGGGATCACCTTTAATGGCTCTTGGGCTTTAGGACAATTCATTCCAATTAACAAACCAACCTTGATATCAGGAAAACATTTTGGACATTAAGATATTTGAAGATAATCCCAGCGTTTCACAATTTCCGGTCTTGCTATTTTAGAGGAACTTACATGAATTTCAGGCCTGGTATAAACTGGCGGTAAATCTATAATATTCGTTCCAGTTAAATCAGTGACCTGAAGATTTTTAACAAGACTACTGTCAACTTCACTATGTCCATGCATTGTTCCTAAATTAACTCTCGTTGGGATACTTTCAACGTTGAGGTCTGATTTTACGTCACCATCCAATATACAACCACTGGAACCATTGTCAATGAAAATATAAATTTTACTTGCGTTATTGTCTTTACTTATTACTTTACCCGGAACAATAGACATCATTACGTCAAAATCATCATCGTTGCAATGACTGATTATTCGATCATTAATCGGTAAAATAATAGTGTCAATATAACCATTACTCAAATTAGGCACATTATTACTCAGCTGATTTGGGCGAGAAATGTTTAGTTGTGATGCGTTGGGTTGTGAAGATGGATTTTTATTTCCATAATTAACGTTAGGTTGATACATGGCATTAGGCGGATGTTGATAGGGATAAGGTGGTGGTTGTCGAAATGGCTGCGTTTGCTGATGTGCTTTTGATGTTTGAGCGTTAAAAAGTGTTGGTGGCAGTTTGATGACTAACACCACTGGCTTGTGATGATGCTAGTGGAGCGTTAAACTATGGATTATTAAAATTATCTACATGAAGAACAGTAGGATGATTTTTACCACATTTACGACAGGTCCTTTTAAATCTACAGTTTTTACTATGGTGAAATCTCCCTAAACAACCAAAACACATGTTGTTTACTATAGCGAACTTACGACGATCACTATATGAGAGTTTCATAAAATCTTGACAAAGGTCAAGGTTATGTCCCTTTAAACAGTAATCACATTTCTCTTTATTGTATAGATTAACCGGTTTGACAGGCACAGAAGTTTGCTGTGGCCTGTTAATGCCTGTACCAAAAATACTGTTTTAGTCTACAGTCTGTTGGTCTGGACACCCTTACAGGAATTTGGTCTAGAGTTCTGCCAAACACTTGATCTGTCATGACGTCTACTTGGTAGTTAACAAATTCAACGAAGTCTTTATATCTTGCTTCTCGATTTTCAATAATTTGGCAATTGTTTGCTTTTCTACGCCATCTGTCTCTCATAGAAAACGGTAACTTTTCCATAAGACACCTCAGATTTTGGGGATTGTTCAAATCATTTAGATAGTTTATATCGATGCTAGCATTCAAACATGTATGGGGTTGTTGTGAAAACTTCCATAATAATCGTAGATTTTCTGGTGTCATTTGTGGCCACTTCAGCAGCTCGTTAATGTAGGCTTGTGTAATTTTAAAATCATTACCAAACGTTTTCTTGATCAGACTTTTAGCAGTTTTAAAACCTTCAGTGGGTTCCATATGAAGTCAGCTATTTACAAAATCATTAGGATCATTAGATGTGAATTTGGCTAAGTAGTACATTTTATCGGTGTCATCCATAGCATACTTTTCTATTCGATTTTCGAAGGCCTTTTCAAATGTTCGGTATTTTAAAGGATCACCATCAAACTTAGTTATTTCAGGTTTGGGTAAAAAGCTACGACGTTGCTGATTCAATATTAATTCTGACAGTTCAATTTGCGTTTTCACTATATCTTTCACATCACTAGCAGTTACTATATCTGATTGTGATTTAGGAATATTAAGCAGGCTAGACGATGGAGGATTTGGAAGTGGAATATAATATGGCGTTGACAAAATACGATCATCCGGTGGCAAAAAATGGGTTGACTGCAAGGGCACAGCCATGTCAATTTCTTTTAAAAGCACACGTTCCCTAGCTTTAGATATGTTCAGTTCAGTTTGGAGCTGTAAATGGTCTCGTTGAGCTTTTAAGTTAAGTTCTTGCTGTTTTGAGTTAAGTTATTGCTGTTGTAATTCCTGTTCTGCTTCCAACATTCCAGCTCGCGCCTCAAGTTCCGCTTGTCGAGCTTTTTCTTTAGCGACATCACTTTTAATACTTCCTGGGGAAGTCTTTGGCGAAGTCACTGATACTTGATCCTCCTGAATTATTAAACCTTTATTTATCTTTGAATTACTGTCTATCGTTCTTCCAGATTCTAACCAACTAGGGCTATCATCAAGCCAGTCAAACACTGATTTAGACATTGTTTATAAAACGACGGTAAACCACAAATTATCAAACATTTGTTCATGAAAGTTTGAAACTAAATATTGCTCCTGCAATGACGGTCCATTATAAATAAAAAAAGGAAATAGAAAAATCAATCGTGTATTCGTTTATACCCCGTACCCATGTTTGATAAACGCATTCAACATGATGACAATGAAGGTAGATATTAAGTTAGTGATTACATGAACGTCGGAGGATTGTGTACGGTACTATGAAACGTTACAGTGATAGTATATGAACGATGCAGAACGAACGGTGTGAACGATGAGCGAACGGTTTCACTGAAAAGATACAAATACACATATGTATTCACCATAAACACGGTAACATATACGTTCTAATTAACTATTAAGTTTTGGAGAGTGCTGCTGGCACTTAAACGACTCAAAATATGCAATGTATCACATATCATGAAATACAACGTTACATGTAGCAGGCGAGGGACTTGCACACATGCGACACAAGCAATAGCGTTTTTGCGTGTGGGAAAACAACCGAAAGTAAATCTTTAAATTTGACAGAAATTATGAATTGACAGTGAATACAAATAATATGGAAATGATCAGCGATATCTGTTTACACGTTTACCTAATTCTCAAGTAAACTTACAACTTTTGAGACCATGCCGTTTTTCTATAGATCAATGGCGTTCACTAATACCGGTTGAGTGCAAAATTTGGATTACGTTACATTCAGATTACAGACTTGGATTAAATAAGAATAGAAACGTCATTCTGCCGTAACACTGATATTGCAAGAAACGTTCTCTTTATTCTGTATCTGTGTACATGATATCGACCTAATTAATTAAATCCGAGGAAGTACAACTAACCGATAAAAAAGCAACTACTAGCCAGTGAATGCATGTCTGTGACTAAACAATTCCATTCCAATAAGCTGACTTACTCCCTGCGATATTTTGCGTACAATGACAGATGTGTGTATATATATATAATATGCGCAATTTCCATACTAATTAAATATACATTAATTTGGAAATTCGCTTATCACACGGACCTTGTAATTATTAAATAATAAAAGTATCAGTACTACAATTATATAGGTGAATAGGACCCGCCCGGTTACCAGCCTCAAACTTCGAGTGTTCGACGTCTTCTCGCCGTATTTATTAAACTATTTTAAACAATAATCAAGATTGTACTATATCTATTAAATCACTATTTCACTTTTAACTCATCCTACCCACTTATAAAATGATAATTCCATCCCTTTTCGCCTGACATTGAATTAACCAAAACAACAACAACTTTCCGGCATGTTGGTATATGCCAACGTAGGCTAAATCTTCCCGGTTGTAAAATGGCTGCCAACCTCCATACTCGGCACGCGATCACGTGACCACTATACACTCTAGTCTAGGGAGGGATTTGGCGCAACGGTTAGAGAGTAGGATTTGTGACTTAACGGTTGCAGGTTCGAGACTCGAATTGTGCGTCGAGTTCTTGTGTCCTTGAATAAGACACTTCATCCCTGTAAACCAGTCTACCCAGCTGTAAATTGATACCGGTAGGATGGTGTATGTACACAAACAACTGTTGCGCTCTTTGGGCAGCATACGTTGGGGCTCTTTCTAAGATTTAAAGAGTTCAGGCGTAAAGGGAGATAATCAGGCTTTACCTGTATCCTAGAACCGGGATAGTAATTGTGGGGCGCTTTGAGCACATACTTGTGGATGTAGTGCATTATAAATAAGCACATTGCATTATTATTATAGTCAATATATATATACCTCTATGTTTAATCCACAGAATATCCTCGACTGAGTTATCCAATACACCTATATCCACATTATTAAATAGGTTATCCTTGATTAAAAAGCCTACGCCACTCGAACCTCGTTTCACATTTTTATATAAATAAGCCCTATTATGACTTAAAAAAGATAGTAAGCTGGCACTGCCAGGCAGGATACACCCACATTTTCGAGAGATGGATAGAGAACAAACAATATTAAAAGTGACTTTTCCTACGATCAAAGGCCATAATTCAGTTACAATTTGATATGCGCAAATATCGAAAGGAATCAAGATCTTTGGGTTATAAACATGCATGTGAAGTCTCATTAAAATCGTTTCAAAATTGTGACCTCTATAGGATCCACAACCTAAAAACGTGATTTTTCGTACAATCAGGGGCCATAATCCATGAAGTTTCGATTCCGATACATACCAATATCGAAAACAGTCGAGATCATTTCGGGATAAACCTATATTTCAAGTTTCGTCAAAATTGGATAAGAATTGTGGCCTGTAGAGAGTCCACAACCTTGATATATTTTTACACTTTTCGCGTTCAAACGGTTGCCATTTTGTCTGTAGAATGTGGTCCGATTTTCACGAAATTCGAACTCAACTATCCTTTCGGTGTAACGATGATATATTCAGACGGTGTTTCAAATTGGATAATAGTTGCGACTTCCAGAGGGACCACGAGCTAAATGATGTGATTTTTCGGACAATCAGGGGCCATAATTCAGAAAGTTACGTTCCGAGGGCCGCAATTATCAAAAGGGTCCAAGATCTTTTGGTTATTAACATGCATGTTAAGTTTCATCAAAATTGTTTCAAAATTGTGACCTCTATAGGGTCCACAAGCTAAAAACGTGATTTTTCATACAATCAGGGGCCATAATCCATAAAGTTTCAATCCGATACACGCCAATAACGAAAAAAACTATATTTAAAGTTTCGTCGAAATTGGATAAACCATATTTTTACACTTTTCGCGTTTAAACGGCGGCCATTTTGTCTGTCAATTTTGGTCCAATTTTCACGACATTGTAACAGTGATATAATCAGACGGTTTTTTAAATAGGATAATAATTGTGACCTGAAGAGGGCCCACAAGCTAAAAAAAACACGATTTTTCAGACAATCGGGGGCCATAATTCAGAAAGTTACGTGACGACTGGTGCAAATATCGAAAGGAAATACTATCTTTGGGTTATAAACATGCATGTTAAGTTTCATCAAAATCGGTTCAAAATTGTGACCTCTATAGGGTCCAGAAGCCTAAAAACGTGATTTTTCGTACAATCAGGGGCCATAATCCATGAAGTTACATGTCAATATCGACAGGAACCGAGATCTTTGAGAGATAAAGAGCTATATTTTAAGTTTTGTTGAAATCGGATAAAAATTGTGACCTGTAGAGGGTCCACAAACAAATTGTTGGCGGACGTCCGGACGGACAGATGGACGGACAAACAGGGGCGACAACATATTACGTTCACATGAAAATGTGGGCGTATAAAAACTGTATCCAGGCACATTTAAAGAATTGTCATCACATGAAAAAGATTCACAAATTCCATAAATATACTATTCAAAAAAAGTAGGGAATATTTGATTTTTAAGTGTTATTAAAGTCACCTAATGAAACTGACGAAGAAACAAATGACAAAATGAAATGAAGTTCACATTCATCGATTCATTCCAAATGATCGTTAGACTAAGTAAGGCACAGACTGACCATTATAAGGGTAAAATGATACCCGGGATCAAACAGCAAAGTTACCACAGCATCACAACAAAGTCAGTAACGGGTAAATCCTTCTGTCTGCCAAACAAGCATTGATCCGACGTGGCATACTTCTAATGAGACGTCTAAGGTCATTTTGGTCCAGATTGTCCCATTCCTGTTGCAACGCAGCAGCAAGTTCTTGGACATTGGCAGGACGTTGTTGACATTGAAGTAAGCTCTGTCCAAGCATGTCCCAGACATGCTCGATGGGGGAGAGGTCGGGACTCAGTGCTGGCCAGGGTAATGTGGTGATGTTCTGTTGTTGGAGGTAACCTGTAACGATCCTGGCCCTGTGACATCTTGCGTTGTCATCCTGGAAGATGGAACGGCGGCCATGACGTCGTGCGAACGGCACAACGTGGACTGCCAAGATGTTGTCCCGGTAGTACTGGCCTGTAACACGCCCTGCAACAACATTTAAAGCCGTTCTTCCAGCAACAGTGATGCCTCCCCACACTATAACAGAACCACCCCAAATCGATCATGTCTGATGACGTTAACGTCTTGGAAGCGCTCGTTTCGACGGCGCCACAACTTCCTACGTCTGTGCAAAAAATCAACAGTGAACCTTGAGTCATCTGAAAAACATCACATTGCTCCAGCGTCGATTATCCCAGTGTTGACCGTCCCTACACCAACGATGTCTTGCCTGAATGTGATGATCTCTCAAACAAATGATCACGTGAGGACGTCGGGCGAGAAGGTGACCCCTATGCAGTCGATTCCGAATGGGCTGGCCACTTACTTTCACACCAGTGTCTGTTTGAAGACGAGCGCTGATCTAATTTGCTGTGATGACACGATTTCTCAAGGCAAAGGTAGGGAAAAATCGATCCTGGGCTTGAGTTGTCGCCCTTGGTCGACCTGAGCGTAGTCTCTCCTGTACAGATTGTGTATCACGGTATCTGGACCATAGCCTTATGACAGACTGAGAAACATTCATCGTCCGCGCCACAACCGCCTGTGTTGTGCCGATCTGTAGCATCCCAAGGGCACGTAACCTTTTATTTTGAGTAAGCCGACGCATATCAAAATTTGTTTTCTGGTCACTAAAACAATTAAACTGATGTTTCCACCTTGGAATTCAATGCCACAATGAGCGAGCATTCAAAGTCAGAGTCGTGCAAATCTTGGGTTGGACCCCCATGATGATCCCAAGCATCACCTGCATTCCATGCGGTAGCTATTGGTGCATTTGGGCGTCACGTGTAACTGGAAATGTTTCTTCTGGAAATGTTTCTTCTGTTAGGTTCTATAGTGACTTTTTTCGTATTTATTTGCATATTTTAGTAGTATGCCCCCAAAATCAAATATCCCCTACTTTTTTTGAATAGTATATCACTATTAAATATACTAACAACGTCCTGTCGAAAAGAGGAATTATCATTATTGTGTTTTGACCATCCATTCACATTCCAGCTCCTATGCGTGCGAGCGTTCACTATTTGGAATAATTCTAGATCCAGCGCTCCTATATTTTCTATTTAGACCAGTTTCCTTCAGAAGAGTCCTCATGTTGTTTTAGTTGGAGTCGGATTTCTAGGGGTACGTCGTTTTCAACATAGACATTGTAATGATGTGTGCTATTTCAAAGTTTGGCTTTGTTTTCCATAATAACTTTCTTCTCTTCTTGAGTTTCAAGTGTCGCTACAACAACTCCAGGATGTTTCCTCTACTAACCATTCTCTGTACTTTACTAATCGTTTCTGACCTCATTTTTAGACTGTCTCAAAACAAGGCCGTGGCTTTGTTCAGGGTACACCCAGGCTGATCTATCTCACCTTAACTTTCAAATTGTCCTTAAATTATCACATTTGTTTTCCTTTTTTCTCAGTCAGACTTCTTAGCCACACTCGTTTTACATTCATTCCCACTTTTGGAATTTTTCATTCTGTCTATTTCATTTTTTATACTATCTATCTCTTTCTTGAAGTCGTCTTTCATTATGTTTATCTCCACACTCACTCTATTTTTCACAAGTTGATGTATCAGGTCTCTCAGTGATTCAGTCATCCTGTCTGTGAGCTTGTGCTCAATGTTATTTTCTAACGATTCTAGTTTATCATTTAGTCTATCGAAAGATTCTGAAACTTTATCATAAAACTGTTGGAACTCCGATCCACTTTCACAGTCATTTTCAGAAAGTTCATTTGGCGCCAAACTCGAGCCTCTTCTTTCTTTGTTTGTCGCCATCTTGTTTGATTTTTCATTTATAACAACTTTCTTTTTCTCCATAATATCCGAAGCAATACTGTCTATTTTGTTGAGTTTTCTTTTCGCAGACTTTTTATCTTTCCAATATTTCAAAAATATGATTAAAGCAGTAAAAATAATCTTCACACTAAAAACTTAAAATGTTCACTGGAGCATCAATATCATTGTGTTAACATCAAGAGATATCTTTATGTAATATTGAAATCTATTACAGGTATTGCGAACATAAATATAGCTCTTGATGTAAATATAAATGACTTCCAATATCTTCTGTGAACTCTTTGTCAAGCTTAGAGAAATGTAATGTTTAATTTTGTAAAAAGGGGGTGATAATTTCTGAATGGATTATAGACCAAAATCTAAAGAATAAATGGGTAGTGTATTATAAGTTTAATGCGATAGACCACATAAAACCAAAGATTGCGATCTACAGTACTACACAGAGCCAGAAAATTATATTAACGTTCCATTTTCAAATTTTCAAGTTATTTTTTTTTTTAAATATATTAAAATGGCCTTAAAATGGATGGTATCCATTAATAATCCTACCTTGTTAAAGAATAATCCTATTAATCCTACAATTCACTATTGCCAGCTGCGAAATTGTCAAAAATATCATTTTCAACTTCACGTTCCAACGCTTGGAGATCCTAATGTTTGGGAGACAATGGGAAAAACAAGGGGGTTAATTGTGTTATTATTTCCTGTGTCAATGGTTTTTTTTGGTGGGGAATAATGTCCATGGTCGTATACTATTGAGTTGATAACCTATTCGGCAAAATACATAGAAATAATTATGTTTTGACTTTCTTAGAAAGTGTGAAATTCTCGCTTTTAGCTGTTTTGAACGAACGATTATTGTGTTGGGGTTTTTTTTGCTCTATAAGGACAAGGCACCTAATGGTTACAACCTGGTTGAATGTAGTGAGAATCCAAAAATGAAATGGGGTTTAACGTCCTACGTTTCTTCACCAACCGGGTAAATAAAGACGTACTTACGTAAACCTTGCAGTGTGCTGTGCAAGACATTTTGGGTGACAGTGGCATCTCCACCCGCCCTTTGTCGAATTCTGTGAATATGCAATCATAGTTAAAAGGTTCAGTTTAAAAATGACAAAGGACACACTGGCAAATAAAAATGTTATGTTAAACCAATGTATATGCATGGTTTTCGTTTGTTATTCAAATTAGATAAACTTTTTTTTTAGTTGTGCCATTTTGTTCCTACATCTGCCCTTGCTACCCTGTCATTTTTACTATAATTTAATACTATGTTAACATCAATACAAGAAACAACCCTTACCAATACAAATAACACAACCACAGAACTGTTAAAATCGAATGTTAAGCAATTGTCAAACTGTTAATCGTGCTTTTAAAATATTTAACACATGAAAAGAAGAGCATAATACATGATGCATTAACAATAGTGTCTAATAAAGGGGGTTGACGTTAGATTTTCGCTATTTCTTAAAATATGTAATGCCATAATAGATTACATCGATATGCACTTCTCTTTTTTAATCACACACAGATCCCCAAATGATTGTTTAATGCATCTTCCAAATATTATGTGAATATAATACAGTGTATACAATAGTTTATTTTTTTATATTATTCTTCAAATTCTTTTATTTAAGATAAATCGTTAACTTGTGCACCGTGTAGTATATTTTTTAAACTATACACAGTGTAAAAGGGAATTCATTTAGTGAAATAGTGCTTCAAATCCCTTAAGAGAACAACTTAATGCTTTATTATTCACAGAAAAAAACATTTTACTTGGACTTGTTTCCTTTCTTTAACGAGTCTTTTTTGTTTAACATCCACACGTATAGATTTTCAAAATAATAGTATGCTTGGGATACGTCCCGTCTTTTGTCAGGAAAATAAATACTTGGCTGTAACACAATGGACGTTCTGTCATATACAATATATTATGACAAACAAAAGGATGTGTTTAATCAATAATGGGGAATTCGGCATGTGATAATATTGTCGTCGCCTGTGTCCGTACTCCGTTCACTTTTGTTGTGGACACACTACAGGTACAGTTTTAATCCGATTTTGACGAAACGTGAAATATAGGTCTATATTCCAAAGATATCGGTTCGTTTCTTTCGATATTGGCATGTATCGGACCATAACTTCATTGATTAGGCCCCTGAGTATACAGAGAATCACGTTTTTAGCTTATGAACACTCTACATGTCACAATTTTATCTGATTTTGATGAAACTTAAAATGCATGTTTATAACCCAGATATCTTGGTTCCTTTCGATATTCGCGCATATCCGATCGTAACTTCCTGAACGAAAAATCGCGTTTTTAGCTTGTGGTTCGAATATATAGCCATTACACCGTAATGTCTGTTGAGTTCGAAACTCGTGAAAATCGGATAAATTTGCCGGACAAAATGCAAATATTATATGGAAATAAAGCTTCTCATTTAAAGTGCAAATACCAACCACTGGATCAATAGTACTAAATTTGACATCATGTCAGTTTTTGTCAATTCTGTTTTTGAATGACACAAGCATTGTGTTAGGGAGCCATTAATTAACACGTATTCTATTCCTTTCATGGTACATTTATCAATGGTGACAGTGGTGTTTTTAGGACTGCTATCTGAGAAATATTGTTTGAAAATGTTAAAAATATTATTTTTTATTGCAGTCTTCATTCAAATCATTTTTATAATTTAGAGAGTAACTACTCTTGTCATTTATTAATGTATGAGATAGTCATTGTCGCAAGATGTAGTAGATATGGTTTCGGCTATTCCGGAAACTGTAGGACTGTACCTACGTTATCAATGGACAAGTCAATAAAGTATATTTATACTCTTTATAACCGTGATGAAGTCTTTGTTATGTGATATATTTTATAATCTATATTTATTTTAATGGGGAAAATTTGGACGTCGTTGGGTACTTTGTGATGTATGTATTTTACGTACATGTTATCCAAAACGTCGAAGGGTAGCGTGATTAAATTTTGCAAAGACTTCCACTACTATAAGGTAAACCGACGGGGAAAGGATGGTGTGTGAGGGGTTTGTGTGTGTGTGGGTGTGTGTGTGTTTGTGTGATGGTTGTGGGGGCGGGGGGTGTAGCGAGGAACAGAGAAATACTAAAAAGGTTATCTTACTTTGGCATGAACATGTATATTTATATCTGAACAATTCGCCTGCGCATAAAGCTTAATGGAACTAAATATTAAAATATAACTCAAAGATACGTTCCCAGAAAAGTATTTCCAATAAAAGTATGGCAATCTTACTAGAAAAATACTGGATTCCCTGAAAAACACCCGTGGAGCGCATACACGACAACAACTAATGGTTTCCCTAATTGACAGCCCGAAGATTAGGAATGCCTGCTCTCGTGAAGTCAAAGGTAGTACGCGGACAAATGAGCGCTTGATGTACATGTTGATAAACTTTTATGAATAGTTAGACGTACAGCACTTTCTGAGAAAAAAATCACAGAAAAGGCGCGGGCAGTGGACAAACCTAAAATTTAATTAGGCTTCGATATTTGTTATAAATGGTCAGCGATTAGAGGCACAATCGTCTTGTGTGTGCAATAAATTCTCCTCCGACTTCCCACACAGAGAGAGGTAAGTCACGTGACAGAGATATGACTTTGTTATCGATTTTGTTTATAGCAGGTAAATTCCCTGACAATTGCGATGTTTTGAGAATGATTTGAAGCAAAATTATAATAAATTAAATTAGTTTGAATATGTTTTTAATCCAAATATATCATCAAATCACCGAGTCTGTACGCATTTAAACAAATTTAAATAAAAAAACCTTTCAAGTTGTCTACCGTATTTCAAGAAATGAAACTTAAATACAGTTAACCGAGTTTTCGATTTGTAAGAGCTGAGAGTCGACGTTTCGATAGGTTCATCATCTGATTTAGTTCATTTCCCATTAGATATGGGCTAACTATTTGCGCCTGGTATCAACATAATCTACTCTGAATAATTCATAATTGCAGAAATTAATTCATCGCGGGTATTTGTTGTTAAATAAAGTAATGAACCATCTGTGTGTCATTTCCACATAGCGTTATGTGTATATCATATAACATATTTTATAGCAAGAACCTGTCCTAAAATGACGTGATATTAACAAGAGTATGGAAATGTTGCTACAAGTTTCAACCGTATTTAATTTTTTGGATCGAATAACAGAATTTGTTGTTACGGGTGTCGTTCACAGGTAAGGACGGTAACGGTGATATTGCAGAACATGCGGTCTTTGCCTTGGCTATAACATAGACCAACTCTTATTTAATGTATTATTGATGGAGTTTATGTAACTGAAGCTTATAAAATCGAGCAAATTAAGATGCATTATGTAAGATTTAGATAAAGACCTGGTCATTTTGCTTTAATAGTTCACAAACAGTTATTGAAGCATGAATTTATTGAAAATTTCATTCAAACTACTTTATTCTTAGCGAAGATCTGATTGTTGGGAGGGGTAGCGTAGATTGTTTATTATCGTAGGAAGGGATGGTTAGCACGTGCGTGCTGTACCATAAGACCTGTCGATTTATTTTTAAACAATATTTTATTCATAAACGAATGGGATTGAGCAACTGGCTTGAAGCCTATATCAGCTCTTTCCATAGATACAAAGGTATAATAAGAGTATGTTTTACAAAATGTGATTAAAGAATGTACAAACATTAAATTTAAAGAACATATTTACAGAGGTTGTGTGGAAGTGTATATTGTGCTGATTTTGAAATTAAAATCTGTGACTTTGTTTGATAAAAGGTGAACGGCCTTAGTTAGTTGTATATTTGATTCCATTGATAAGCTTTCGTCTCCCTGTAAAATAAT
This sequence comes from Patella pellucida, assembly GCA_917208275.1. Classification (NCBI taxonomy): domain Eukaryota; kingdom Metazoa; phylum Mollusca; class Gastropoda; family Patellidae; genus Patella; species Patella pellucida. The sequence goes on along the minus strand of OU795041.1, from coordinate 31,279,478 downwards.
TTTTAGAGTAATATTTTGATCATTTATAATTTTGCTAATAAGTTCGAACATGTGTAGTCTAATTTGAGTATAGTATGGACATATAAAAAAGTAGTGATATGAATTAGGACACACAGCAGAGTTGGATAAAAATTGTTCTTGGAGGTGACGTTTTAAGTTACTGCTATTGTTCCTTAGTTGACAATGTAAAATATTCTCTTTTCTGTTACCAATGTTATGATAGGGCTTAATTTTTGGAAAGGGATATAACTTAGAGATATTAGTTTTAAACTGGTTAAGATATTCGAATTTTTAACGTCAGTAGGCAAGTTGTTCCATATTCGTATAGTACTAGGAAAGAAACTGTTAAATAAGACATTGTTTTACATAAAAGAATTTGGAGGTTTAGATTTGAAGAACGCAGGCTGTAACTCGAGAAATGAAAAAAAATCAATTAAAATATCTTGCAGATATGTAGGGGCACAACCATAGTAGATTTTATAGAGCATGATTAGTTTTTGTTTTTCTCTGCGTTTCGACAGTAGCTCCCACCCAAGTTCTGTATGAATCAATTTTCTTTGAGAATTTCGTCGTAGCCCTGTTATTATTCGCCCTGCTTCTATCTGGATACTTTCTAATAAATCAGAGTCTTTCTTATTACAATTATCCCAAACGACATTACCATATTCAAAAACTGGCCTAATAAATGACAAATATATTTTGTTTAAGGAAGAGCGATCGATTTTGTATTTCATCAGTCTTAATATATTCAGTCGTTTGGTAGCTTTTTGATAAATAGTTGAAATATGTATAGAACATGAGGCATTCTTTTGGAAGTTAAGTCCAAGATGAACTAATTGTTGAACTAATTGGTTATTAAAATAAATGTTCGGGTGTATCATATTTTTCCGCGAGAAGACCAAATTTTTAGTTTTTAATGGGTTAAAAGTAACAGCCCAATCATTAGCCCAATCTGATAATTGACCCAGGTCCTGTGTGAGTGAGTTTACACATTCATCAGGATTGTTATTGATGATAGCATATAAAGACGTGTCATCGGCAAATAATCGTACTGAATTAAAAAGACCATCAGATATATCATTTATATAAATTAGAAATAAGAATGGACCTAGAACAGACCCTTGTGGGACGCCAGCATGAGTTTGTAAAAATTTTGAAGTAAAACCATCATACACTACTGCTTGTTTTCTATTACTTAGATAGCTCTCAATCCAACCACCTAACCGTTCACTGATACCTGTCATTGAGTCAACTGGCATGGTGTGGAAACCCCGGTTGTATGTGACAAGGAGTGTTGTCGCCTGTCCAACCTCGTGGGTTTACTCCCACTGCTAAAGATCCCTACGCGCAAGCGAATTATTGAAATAAAATTAAACCCCATTTATCTCTCTGTCGTAGCAATGGGACTAGAAAAACGAGACTCAGTCTCGTTTATTCATTTTATCGGTAATTTTAAAATCTTGCGGGTGTTCTAATCCATTTAAATGTTCTAGAGGGCTGGTTATTTATATGCCATGTTAACTTAATGTTTAAATAATAATTAGTTTATATAATAACATTTACAGCCAAAATAAAGAATTGCAATAGGAAGATTGGTTTTGAAATTAGTATCTATCCGGTTATCCTTGACACTATCTGTATTCAAACTATTATTACGACAGCACCTCAAAACAAGCATCCCCTATTTTTAAAAATACAGTAAGAATGAACTAAATTCTTCTTTTTTTGTCGATCTTTCAAATCTCAGTCGTAATGAGGCAGAAGTTGTTTATAAACAAAAAACTTTCTATCTCAGTAAAATAGCCAAACCAAGGTAATTGAAGCCTCGCTTTATATCAGAAAATTGTGCCATGTTTTTACTGTCTCTCGATCTATTCTTTATGCATTTTTTCCGACATTTCATTTCTATTTGGTGGAATTAGAGGATACGGCTCCATAAACACGTTATTTACAGAGAGACATTATCTAATACAAAATGATTTGATTCCCTGTTAAGTGAAGAACAATGTTATTAGATAAACAGCGCTAGTACACTTATCTTGTTTGTGGTTTCTTTCAGGCTTAAAACCCATTCACAGTGATTAGACGATCAGTTGATGAACAAATCAACTTATCCGATAATTTACATAAGCTGAGGTTAAATGTGAAACAGCATTCCTTTCGGAGAAACTTCTTATATCGACGATCTCACTGTTTACGGACCATTGGATAACCCTACGTCAGTCGGATATAACTCGAGGTGCTACAAGTCTGTTTTGATCGACCAACGTCCCTAGTGCCCAACCTTTTGTATTACCAAAGGTAATGAACCAGTGGCCAAATCATTCATTCGAATTTCGTTTGCAATTTTATTTGGTTAAATATAAATGATTTCCAAGAATATACTTGTGTAACGGAGTACATTATTCACAAGTCCTAACACTTCTTGGTCTAGTATGACCCTATGAGAACAATAAAACTCAAGCACAATCGATCCGAACCAATGTGCATGTTAAGGAAGTGGTTCTCCACACCCGTTAAACATTTGATTTTAGGAAAATACATGTTTTTGCAATATAACTAAACTAATTAGAATATTTGTTTACAAATAGATTGAAATAAATTGGGTTTACATCTCGGTTTGATCTGAACGAATAGTCGTTTTTTCTTGGAAGGCCGAATGGTTAGCGTGCGCGCGCTGTATCATAAAGTCAACTGGCGTGGTTTCCAATCACCGACTGTACGTGGCAAGGAGAAGGGTCGACTGTCCCGCTGCCTCCCACTGCTAAAGACCTCTACGCGCAAGCGAATTATTTAAATAGAATTAAACAATGTGTTAGTCCCAAAATTACCTAGTTTGTGTCGAGTGGACGTTGAACCCCATCTCTCTCTCTCTCTTCTCTCTCTCTCCTTTTGACCCCTCGTCCAGCAACACTGCACTGAGTAAAGGCAAGTGATCCTATTCCCGGTCACGGTTATCTGAAACTCTTGAGTTTGAACACACAACCCTCATATTTTGACCCAAATCAAAATAGGTTTGCTCCTTTCAGTCATGATAGAGTGGATTGTTAATTCAATCAAAATACACTTAACATTCAGTAATGCATTTATCACCGATGAAAAAGAATAACCTGTCAAGTTTTTAAATTACAAATTCTTAAATATTTGCCGTACACTATAAAATAACTGCAAATTGCATAAGATAAATGAATAAAAGATTTCAAGGAAAAAAAAGAATATAAAAGGATTTTCAAGATTATTTAAATCCTTCTAGTTTATGAAATGAATAATTCCAATCTCCGTTTTGATATTGTATATTATGTAATTCACAATAGTTAAACATATTATATTATGTAATTCACAATAGTTATTCTTGTCGTTAATAATTCTATGCCATTCCTTGGACTTTAACCCCATTTGTGGTATTCACTAGCAATAGATTTAATCAATAATTTTGGTGTCGATATTTGACATAAAAGTAATTTATTTCTGTGAATAAATTATATAAAAAAACTTGAATGAAGCGTAAAGAAACAATAGACATGTTTCTTAGAGAGGACCAGATTATATTACCTGTAACAAAAAATGTCACTTTTTGTTTTGATAGCTAGGAATTCGATTATATTCCAACACTTTTTACTATTTAAGCAATATCTTATTGAGCTTTTGGGTAAACGATTCTTTTGTCTCTCCTTTAGATGTCCCATGGGAATGACTGAACTTTCAACCTACCTTTCTTTGAATCTTAAAGAGAACAAGCTTCATACAATTTACTACGGTGTCAATTATATATAGGTTCTATTGTCTTGTTTTGAAATGGTTTATACGTTATTAAAGTGACCGGGCTATGTATGATCTGTACTCTTCATTATTTCCATTCAATTCGAAGTTCTCCAGTGACCATTTCCTAGGTATTTAATATGTGTGATGCTTTACGTCATTCTTTCCCAAACCCCTTTCCACTCGCAGATCCTTTAGGACCCCCTACATCTGAATTTATTCTGTTTAGTCAGATTTCCCATTTTCTTGGCTTTAGAAACCGACCACCACGGCTTTTAAGGCGAAGTCAGCTCGATTTTGGTTTTTCGATATGGATTCACTTAAAAACTTCTCTTTTTACTTGTTTTTTTATATACAGATTTTAAAGCCCCAATACCACTCTTGTTGTAACTGAATAATATGTCCCAATCTTTATTCTGGTCAAAAATTGTACCATTGTACAATATTCCAATTAATAAATAATACAAATTTCAACTTATCACATCTAATTTTAAAAATTGGAAATATTCAACTATATGCCGTAACATGTAAACACTTTCAAATGCAACTTGGAGTTAAACATATTTTCGAACCTTCTAGACAAGTAAGATAGGCTGTAATGGACAATTTACACAACAGGTAGGACACTTAAACATCTAGTAGTTAAAATAAGGCTATTTTTTTCTGGACCTATCAGGCCAGCAAGCGTGTTATTGTCCCTTTAACCATGCTACAGAATGTCTCCAAAACACATTTGATTAAATCAGTTTTCTAAAGCGAACTAGATATCGTATTGTTTTATATTGGCGTATCTCGAAAAACGGGCTACTCGTTTTACGATATTCAGACTTGAATCTAATTTTTGATTAAACTAAATATATCGTAAATATATCATAAGAACTAAATATATCGTAAAAGTGGATGCCTGTGCAGTGGATTCACATAAAAGGTGCACTTTGTCCTTGTTTTTTTTATATTGGCAAATGTCGAAAAACAAGCTACTCGTTTTTCGAATTTCCTAATTTTTTTCGATATTCAACAATACTAAAAAACCGAATACGAAAATCGAGATAACTTCACACTGCCGGCTTTTCACACATATATGTGATACACCCTAACATTGTTAAGATTTAAAACACATAAATGGAACAATACATACTATTTTTAACACACCATACACTCCCTTGTCTATACATTTAACTAACACATTCTTCAGTAAATTTCATGTTAAGTTCTGTATTACCGCGGGCCTTAAATCTTTATTTACAGGGGTCGGTATATGAGAGGACAGAGGAAAAACTATTTGGGGACCCGTTCTAGTGATTTTCCGAAAAATACCACGACAAAGCCTGTAGTTATCTAGAAATGCATTTCAAATTCAGTCACGTCAAAACCTTTCCCTTTATATTAATTACACGTATATTCTAAAACGCTTGTGACGATTTCAGAAAATGATCTCAGATTCCCATAAAATGATCGTTTGCATATTCCTACTTCAGCAATGCTGTCGGGGGAGGGGGTAGTATAAAATATATTTGAACATGGAAGTAAAAGGTAGCTTGCAGTGGGAATGCAGGGTACCCAAAGGATTTGATATGGACGAGGGCAAGGCCTTTAAATACGTCAGTCGTAAAGGATATAACAAAAATATATATTTATTAATTCTGATTTATGCAATACATGTCTCCGATGTCGATGTGTCTTTCTTAATTTTTGTTGTTTTTTTTTTCAAACTTCCCCTTATAGTTCCTTAGGCGTGTCATTCTAACTGTCGTGCATAATACATTTTACATTATTAACGGCTTTCACACATAGAATGAATCGGATCTGGTACGTAAATATCTATTCTCCTTGGATGTTCTTAAGACAAAAGACATGAATATTTGATTCATGTATGGTCCCTTTAATGTGACGTTACAATAACAAAACCTATGTGGGTTTCCTGAGATTAATAACGCGAACATGCGCGACTGTCTTGTATTATTTTTATTGGCTCAATGCAACAACGTAAAGAGCCCATCTCTGTTTAAGAATCAATACATTAGGAATTTCTAACTGAGAAAACTTGTTTGCTTTGGAGCCCCTAACAACAAACCCACATAAGCCGTTGTAATAAAAGTAACACGTTTAGTATAAACATATATGGTTACTGAGTCATTATTTGTTTTCAACATTTAGAAAAAGGTAGCAGACTTCTTTTTACCAGAATACGTGATAAGCAATTAACACTTTAAAATAGAGTATATTTTCTCTACTGTTAAATTAATGTCCATTGTTTAGCGGATATTATTTTGAAAGAATGGATATTTTCTATGCCTTTGATGTAATAAAATTTTTATTATATAGTTTTCGTTGATAATTGTCAGATTCATTTACAGCGAACTTGTATATGCTCTGTGGTATGTAGGGAGAGAGAGAGAGAAATAGGATTTAATGTCCACTCGAAACAAACTAAGTCTAATCGGGACTAACATATGGTTCAATTTATTTCAATAATTCGCTTCCGCATAGTGATCTTTAGCAGTGGGATGAAACAAGAGGGCATGAAGAATACACACTAGGCTCGATTGGCGATCCTACTCCTTGTCAAGTAATAGTGGGTAAACGAAACCACACCACTCGACTCAGTGACATACCTTCTAAATCGAGGCGAACCCGTTAACCATTCAGCCATCCAATTGGAGGTTTTTAATCATTTTAACACTGGCCAGATATTTTGAAAATGGATCTTTTCAAGTAATCGTATTATAATTCAAAGTTGAATCCTAATTTTGTTTCTTCACTTTCGCGCAAATTACGGAACGAAATTTTAAGAAGGGAAGTCTGGATATACTTATTAATTTTATACGCCCACATATTAATGTGGACGTATATTTGTCATCGCCCCTGTCAGTCCGTCCACAATTTGTTTGTGGGCACTCTACAGGTCACAATTTGTATTTGATTTTGACGAAACTTGAAATATAAGTTTCGATATTGGTATGTATCTTACCATAACTTAATGGATTATGACCCCTGATTGTACGTTTTTAGCTTGTGGACGCTCTAGAAGTCAAAATTTTGATCCGATTTTGATGAAACTTGAAATGCCTGTATATAACCTTAAGATCTTGGTCCCTTTCGATATTTGTATGTGTCTTGCCATAACTTCATGGATTATGGCCCCTGATTGTACATTTTTAGCTTGTGGACGCTCTAAAGGTCACAATTTTGCGCCGATTTTGATGAAACTTGAAACCCCAAGATCTCTGTTCCTTCCGATTTTCGCACATATCGGATAGTACACCCCTTATGATGGTTGAGTTCGAATTTCGTGAGAATCGGATCAAAACCGCCGGACAAATGGCCGCCCCGTGTACGCAAATAGTGTAAAAAAATATGGTATATAGAGATTGTGGACCCTCTGGAGGTCACAATTTTCATTCAATTTTGATGGAACTTGAAATGCGTGTTTATAACATATCTTGGCCCCCTTCGATATTCGCGCAATCGGATCTTAACTTCCTAAACTATGGCCCCTGATTGTACGAAAAATTGCAATTTTAGCTTATTGTTCCTCTAGAGGACACAATTTTTTCTGATTTTAGAAACCGTTTCGATATATCACTGTTACACTCTAGTGATGGGAAAATTGAAATGGAACTGTTCGACAAAATAGACACTCTTTGTCTGCAAAAAAGTATATAATACAAAGGTTGTAGACCTCTCTAGGGGCCACACATTTTATAAGATTTTGATGAAACTTAACACATATCTTTTGATATTTGCGTATTTCAGACGATAACTTTCTGGATTATAGCCCCTCATTGTACAAAAAATAGTTTTTGTTTTTAACTTGTTCTCTATACACCCCTTGCAAAATGTGGGCATATCCTGTCTGGCAGCCTCTGGATAACTTTTTGTCCCCCGCCTTTCGAAGAAAGCAGTGACTATTAAAATGGGTTCGTCCGTCTGTCCTTCTGTCCGTCTGTCACACTTTTTGGGACACAATAACTCTCTTTCTAATTCAGCTAGAATGTTCAAACTTGGTGTAGGTGTTTATTGGATCATTACCTTGACGGAGTTCGAAGATGAGCATTTCCCGCTTAGGGTAAGCAGAGATAAGCAATTTGATTGGTTGATGCTTTGGGACACGATAACTTAAGTTGTAATTAAGTGAGGGTGTTGAAACTTGGTATATACTTTTATTTCATCAATACCTTGACTAAGTTCGATAATGAGCATTGTCTGCTCAGGGTAAGCAGAGCGATAAGCAATTTGATTGGCCGAGACTTTGAAACATAATAACTCTCCTTCTAATTGAGCTAGGATATTCAAACTTGGTGTAGGTGTTAATTAGGTCAATACCGTGATGAAATTCGAAGATGAGCATTTACCGCTTAGGGTAAGCAGAGATAAGCAATTTGATTGGTTGATGCTTTGGGACGCGATAACTTGAGTTGTAATGAAGTGAGAGTGATGAAACTTGGTATATAGTTTTATTTCTTCAATACCTTGACTAAGTTTAATAATGAACATTTTCTGTTGAGGGTAAGCAGAGCGATAAGCAACTGATAGGTCTAGACTTTGAAACACAAAAATCTCTAAAAATCTAATTAAGGTAGAATGTTCAAACTAGGTGTAGGCGTATATTAGGTGAATGCCTTGATGGAGTTCGATGATAAACAATGTCTGATTCTATCTGGTAGAGAGTGATGAAACTTAGTGTATAGTTTGATTGCTCAATACTTTTGAAAAAAATAAATGTGCGATTAATTAATGTGTCATCTATTTATTTTGGGATTTCGGCGGGGGACATCAGCCTCACTGTTGGCTTGTTTATATTTACTGTACAAATCTAATGCATATTCTGCAACATCTGGCTAAATGTTGGACTTAATCAGTTGCAAAACAACGAGACAAGGCGAAATAATATATTCGTGCTTTGGGAATCAGTCCGCCTCGTAACACTGACGCAGAAATAAACAGGTCGGGAGCTTTCTAGGTCAACACCGGGGTCGAAATAGGGATCGACTAGTTAATCAAGCAGTACCTCCACTTTTTGATGCAATGAAATTGGGTTGAAGATATCACCAGGTACTACTATTTATTCGTTATGTCGACCAATCTGAAAAACAGTTCAAATGCATAACATATTGCTTAAATGTAAACTTAACTATATAGTTCATCTTATCGTGTTGATACACTTCCCGGTAAAAAGACAATGGATGTATATACATGTAATTGACTATACTGAACACACCATACAGCTGTATCAAGATGTACTGTCAGAGGTACGATAAATCAAAGAGTTTGCTTTTCTCATTTAGACCGGAGATTACCGTTACCTAGAATGGCCGTTGGTTAACATTCCAATGTTATGGACGAGGCCCGTGAGATTCTTGCTGAAAAATAAGAACTTTTAACTCTGAAATATCCATTATATAAATACTCCAAGTACATCCTTGCAGGATGCAAAGTAAACGACCTCTTTGTCTGGAATTAACAACTCCTCTCTTATAATAGGTAATGTTCAAAACATTTATTCATGTAACGCTTAAAGTTTGTGCTATCTGTTTCTTTCAAAACATTACGGCAATTGTATAACTGTTAAGTTTATATTTACAGCCTATCTAATTTCAACAGCGGTTCCTTGTTCATTAAACATACATTGTACACGAGCTAAATCTGCATAGTGTAAGTCTTTATTTAGGCTTCGCATGTTATACAAATTATATTAGACCTTCATTTACATTACAAGCTCAAAATCAGCTCTGTAGATCCTCGGTTGGCCTGGATACAGCTTGGATTTAAAACAGTCGTTCATTTAAAATTAAATCAATAAATGAATCACCAAGTTAAGGTTTACCGTTAGTCGCTGACGTCACCACTGGAAACTGACGATGAAAGGCCAGCCAAGCGAGAGTACCATTGCCATTGAGAATGTTACTTGATAATCGAGAAAATGTGGGTGGAGTTTTCGTCTGTCAATCAAACGATCGGCAATTGTCATAGACGCTACAGACACAGTTGATGCCTATTTCTAGTCCAAACTTCAAACAGTGAAAACTCAGAATAAACTAATTTGACTTAAATTTTCAATATTTCCTCTTCTTATCATCTATTTTTGATTTATTATAGCAAAAATGAAGATCTCTTTTTAAACTCTTAACTAATGTATCTTTAACCTTTGTACACGTTAATTGTTGCACAGTTATCACTCGGGTAAACCACCGCAACCACAAATATTTTTGTTAAAAGAACGGCATTGAGTTTCACTAGATTCAAGAAACAACGCAACTCTTATAATTTCAACAAATCAACGCTTGGGTGAAAAATGTATTCCTTCGACGATTAATGAATGTCCCGATTATCATTAATGTGTAAATATTCTTATTCAACAGCATCTGATACATCTTACCTTTATGTTGGCCTCTCATCTTACCAATATGGAATTTTAATTTTAACCCACAATAGGTCTGCGCACTTTTGTCTGCTGTTTTGTTTTGTTTACATTGCCCATATTAACCATGGCTTTGCTCATCAATAACCTTTAGAGCAATCTTTAAATCTTCTATATATGATCCAGACACGCCCGATAAATATTTAGATCAAAAGAAACGGAAACGGGGCCTACTTGCAACTAAGTCGTACATGTTCTCTATGAACATTATTATACGTCCTGTTGAATGTTTTGCCATTATGTCAAGAAATCTCGATGGAGAAAGGAGCGTTAACCCATGGAATAATAATAATATATGTAATCTATAGAGCAAGTTTCCGACGATTATGCAATTGATTAAAGTCTCTTTAAGGTGCAAAAAGTAGTCTATTTGACTGATGTTTGATAAAAAAAAATATCCCTAAATGTCCCTTGTTTTTTGAAGATAGTTGTTTAATATTTATTCAACTATTTTGCGTTTCTTATTTGGTTATTGCTTTTTTGTGGCCCCGCCCCTGGCCTGTGAAATTAAATTAAGATAAAATAATTTTTCTAATATTTCTGTTTTAAAGATGGATATAAAGATTTCTCTTTTTTAGTTTCCAGTTGCGATAAAGATTGCTTTGATCATTAAGGTCGACTGCATGGTGGTTTAGAAATATTAAACCACATTCCACCGCCGATAACTCCTATTGATACAAGACATCGGGAAAAATGTTCTGGCTTTGATGAAATGCGATTAAGGGAGAAATTTTAAGGGGTGTTTCTCGCGGCTGTTTTAGCTGAATGCGAATGCCTTTTTATCTTTACCGCTCACTTAGTTTCTATATTTCCTTAATTAAATATAAGATATCAATTCCTTCTGATGATCAGTGCAAGTCTGGTATTTACAATCAATTACAAATTAGTTACATGGAATTGTTAGAGGGTTTTGTTTTGCAACCAGTGTGATGTACGTCGGCACCCGGCCATTGTGATTACATTCAGTGGATTAAATTAATGAATTTCGTAAAATGAAACGGGGTTAATATCCTACTTTTCTGCACCGACCGGTATAATGAAAATGGGCTTACGCCACGGCAGCCGAACGACTGGTAGTAAGTGATCCGACGGCTTTGTGTGTTTTAATTATTTATTACACGCGGCTTGCTTCTACTTGTGTTAGGAAAAGATAAACACTTTGCCCCTTTTATTATTGTTGGTGCTATTACAATTCTGCATGCGTACAAACCTTTCAGCTGTAAAATGAAAGCACCATTAATGCGTGCGTTAAACTGTCCAGAAATGGACAAACGATAAAGTAAATGTTCAGATTCGGCTCTGATCGTAAAAACAACGGGGCCATTCGTTAGGCCATCTTAGGCCATGTCATGACCGCCTGTGGAGTTTTGCAGGCTCCAGCAAACTTCGTGAGCTCTGGCAAAAACTTTGGCAGGTCAAAAGACCTTGTGAAAGTTCGTCTTCGTGTTGATTCGCGTGGCCTCGTGAAGGATATCTTGTCATATTTTCCTTTACTTTATCTGATCAGCAGCTAAGTCGTCCAGACAGTCAACAATGGTTGTCGCATATTTCTTTCTTTTATGACCTTAAAACCGTTTTTAAATTTAAAGGTAATCGGATATTAACTATGGCCTCTATAGCGTCCACCAGAATTCTCGATGTGATCAAGGGCCAATACTCTGGCAGTAATTATCTGGAATCATTCAAAATGAATAGTATTCTTCATCTCGTGACCTTAAACACCGTGTATACTCTTAAAGTCTCGTATTCCTTCGTGTGAGGTTCAGTTGACCTTCGCACTTGCGTCGGTTGTTGATTGGCTGTTGAACACGGTCGAGGCCACCTTCGCCAAAAAATATAAAATTACATATTGGGATGGCTATCTGGACAATGTGACGCCCACATTAACAGCTCCACCCCCGATCAACAGAAAAAGGATTTTGAAACACACTTACGCAAAGAGGGACATGTGCGGTTCACCCAATTGCTATGTCTCAAATCTGCAATATTTAACAAATGGGTCATATAAATTGTACATGTGTAAATAACCAATTTAAATGTACGCAAGAAGTTATATGCATAGAAGTAATCACATAAAATATTAGCATACACATTACTTAACATGCACTATTTTATGACTTTAAAGAACATATTAATTATTCCAACAACCTTGAAAATACATTACAATCCGACTTTAAACCATACCACAGAAACCGGGCTAAAGATCAACAGTGATGTGTTATCTTGGTACTCCTAGATCTCCCAGCCACATTTGATACGCTCGATACCGAGGACCTCGTTGTTTCGTAAGAAATTCGCGTGTGTGGCTCTGTTTTAACTGGTTTAATCATATCTAACTAATCACATCTAAGCTGTCGGGATTAGAGATTCAACATCTGTACTCGGACCTGTACTTTTTATTATCTTCATAAAGCCTATCACTAAGATTGATGAATTCTATATGGGCTCAATATTTTTTTGTGTTTTTAGACAACAACAAGCATTATATTGAATTTGACGAAGACCCTCAACATTTCACGATACTAAATATAGACATTTCTCTCACATAAATTCTTGCGTGGATGACAGAACATTTCGTAAATCTAAATCCCCAAAACCCAGCACTGTTAGTGATTGGAACCAAGCAACAATTTTGTAAAATTGATTAAACGCTAGTTTACTTTGATAAAGAAATAAAGTCAGTAACAGATAAAGCTCGAAATATTGGTGCCAAAAATAAAATAAAAACCAAGTACGAACAATCAAGACCATAAGACAGGATTCGAAGTCCTCAAAACGTTATAGGCAAAATAGTGTATTCATGCAAAATAGTGTAATCAGCAAATGGACTGCCCCTCGTGTACAAAATACAGGACAAGCAGTGTTAAAAGGTGTCCGGAAGAGTAAGCTCACCCTGCCTGGCGCCACAACCGCCATAGCTGCATCAAAACTATTAGGTGAAATGTCGGTAAAATAGCGTGATTGGCCAATGAACTATCGGTATGCAAATGCACGCGATGAACTGTTTTAGCGATGTAGTAGACATTATCAGGGAGTTAGTAATAGTATACGTGTCAATTAAATGTGTCTAGAATAATAGCCGAGAGAGGCACGCTATATTTACCAATCAAATCAATATGACGGCCATATAACTTTTTAAAGGTTTTAATAAGTTTAGTACGCAAGTATCCTTGTAGTTGAAGCTTAGATGACAAACGCCTCGATCTACTTAAAAAATCAGAATAAAAGGAACAAGCTTTCGCGTAACGAATACGCTGAGGCACTCACACTCCATAAGCTGGTGAAATTGGAATGTTACTACTTATAAATGGAAGGTTAAAGGACCTAACTCAAAATGATGTAAAGTTACAGGGAAAAGATGAGCTTCTGATATCCTATATTTAAGGTAAAATAAATGTTTTTAAAAATTGGTACACGAATCGTGTACCATAATGCGCTTTAGCCCCAATTTTATTGAGAGACTCGAGGGACGAGGCTAGGCACATTGCATAAAACCAAACGGAGTTATGTAGACTGGAATAACTAGACGCTCGAAATATGCACTTGATTGGCATTGCTGGCTTATTTCGCCGAACATAACTGATTTGGAATTGGAGTAAAAACGAAAACCATTGAATGTAAATCAGTTTATATACATTCATATTACAGTATTATATGCGTTGCAACCCACTTTTGTGAATTTCTAGGTCCAAAATATTAGCGATTTAGCCCCTTTAACAATCGGAAAGTCAAAGTCATCTCGTTTATCGTACAATTTAACACTCAGTTTATGGCAATGTTAGACTCGATATCACATACAAATTTGCTCAACTGCCTTCTGCCATATAGTTCGGATTGGAAATATCAATTATGAAAATAAAAAAAAGTTCATGCATTCCTCTTAACTAAACTAGATTACCACATTGGTTTACTATATTGCTTACCAGACCACCAGATTAACAAACTACAACATGTTCAAAATTCCGCAGCTCGATACATCACCGATACAAGAAAAATTCAACACATCTCCCCTCTATTGTAATCCCTACATTGACTCCCAATTCAGCAAAGAATTAGGTTCAAGTTACCCCTTTTCGTCCTCGTGGCGTTAAACAGCCAAGTAGTCCGGCAGCCAAACCCCAATTTTGGCCTCAACGTGGAAATGTAGTCCACCTAATGTTTTTTGATGGATTTTTATTCTTCAATATGTCTAGATTCAGAATCCGGATGATGCCACCCTGGCATCCTTTGGAAAATTTAAATATTCAAGATGGCCTCAACGGGTCATTTCAGGGCCCTGTTTCACAAAAACTTAAATCTCCTTAAAATCATTGTAAACTAAAATTTCATCCTAACTTACAATAGAAGCGTTTCACAAAACGATTTTAAGCATTGTAGCTAAAATCCACTAAAATAATATTGTAAGTTACAATTGTATCCTAACTTAAAATAGTGGCGTTTCACAAAACTATTTTAAGGACAATTTTAACTAAAATCGATTGTAACTTAGGATAGCTGTCACCCTCTCCTAACTTACAATCACGACATTAACATACATTGATTAGAGCTACATTGTTTGATTTATTGCGACATACAGATATAATTGGCACATAATTTTAACATACAATCATTCACAACAGCAATTTGCATTCAATTTCTTTTCATAGTAGGCCTATGGGATATACAGCTACGATCCACCCGTTTATTTTATTGTAAGGCAATTTAAGCATTGGATGGCGCCCCATATTAGAACTCCAAGAAAAAACCCACTAAAACGCCAGTAAACTACACACTAAAAGAAAATTTATATCCAATGTCATGGAAAGAGGAGCCCTCTTATTTATAAAGAAAATATCTTCGTGTTTAATATGGCCAATTTCTTGGTATTAGAAGGCCTAAAGGCCTATAATACTAGACATGCCATAATATGTAGTATTTACTCATGTTTTTGGGGTTATGATGATTAGTATAAAGATAAATCAATAAAAACAAATGTGTTTATTCAAACATGTTATAGGCCTATTTGAAATTAAATTTTAATATCATAAATTTATTATAATCTCTTAATGAAGTTACGTTAATAAAACAACATCAATAAAAAAAAATAGGCTCCAAAACTATTTTATCTTGGGAAAAACTCATTTAATTGAGTAAGATAGATAGACTCTTTTGCATTTTTAAAGTATCATTGAAATGGTCTATTAGAATGACATTTATAATCTAGGCATCGGAACATTGCTTATTTGGCGTATTAATTTCAAAGTTGATAAATACTTTTAAACTTTGAGTGACATATATCAAAATATGTTTGTGAAAATTCTCAAAAGTTTCTCTTGTCCAAATTACTATAAAAATTCGAAATTCAAGCGCTTTAGTTTATCGATACACATTACTTCTATTGAAGCCTGCGAGGAAATCAAATGCCAAGTTCAAGGTCAACCCACCAATACATTTCGAAACTAATAATACGCAATTAACTCATTTATTTCGTCTCTCTAAGACTTTCTGACCATGTGCAGACATTTCTACAACGTATGAAACTCTCCCTATTAATAATGTAACAGTTAATTCAGTTTGTCAACAGTTTTCAGTTTCGAAGCGTATTTGCTTTCACCGTAAGTACCCACAGCGGAAATCTGCACTGCGCGGGCGCAAGCGATTTTAACTAAAATCTATTAAAATTGCATTTTAAGTTGCAATCGATCTTCGTGAAACGCATAAAATTTAAAATCTCATTTTGATTTTAGTTAAAATCGATTTTAAGGATTTTAGTTTAAGTTTTCGTGAAACAGGGCCCTGGGCTATTATATCATGATGAATTGTTGCATACGCGATCTGGACGATTGATTATGATATATTGGACGATACAAAGGCTTCGGTATCCAGATGATGCTTGCGTGGCATCTTTGGGAAAACAAAAATATCCAAGATGGCCGCCAGCATATACAAAATGGCTACTGTATATCGCCTAGATTAATAAATATATGGATTTGAGCTAACGTTTTCGGGTAGAGATGAAATAGGGTACATTTAATATAGCTTCATATCACGTATGGTCGACAAAGATGGCACCTACAAAAGTATGGCTATATTCAACATGGCGACAACAGTACAGTGTTCTATTCAGACCAGCCTTACGTTCCAATACGTTCATCAGCTCATCATGACAATGGACATCATCTAAAGTGTTTCGCAAAATTTCCTCAGTGACTATTCGAAGCGCCCAAACATTATTGGGGAATTTTTTGTCTGACAACATGCAAATCACTCCACCAAATGTTGATTCCATCACCTCTTTGAGTCCACTATCGGCCATCAACACACCGACACACCCAGCAAAACTCAAAAGCATGTGCATTCCCCCAAGTCGAGGAATGAAATCACGAAATCGCTCACGGTGTACCCACATTACATTAACCGCGACACGGTATAGCTGTTGATCTGCTGTAAATACTGTGTATAGTTGTCCTGTCCGTCTTGTGAGGTTTGCGCTTCCACCATGGAAGTCATCATTGTAGATGGGTCAGAAGGTAGCATATCTATGAGTGGTTTGTAAACTACTATTGTTGCTGGTTTTAAGGTGTGTCCTTGTTCACGGCTTATACTCGTGTTATATCCACCAGACTCAGTGGGGCAAGGATGAACAACTATACTCTTCAAAAAGTCAAAATTTAAATTGTTGGCTCTCTGTAATGATACTCGTTGTTGTGAAAGGACCTTTACAGTGAGCACAGTATGGCTAATTTCTTGTTCAGGCATATCTGGTTTCTTTGGGCCATAATAGCGCTGCATGTGAACATCATCCATTTCAGTTTTCATCTCATCCTTCTTGACACGTCGAATTGTGCTTTCACATACAACATCATTCTTACCAGGTTGGGATCGCGTTAGCAGCACAGCCAAAGCATGTGTTGAACGTAAACCATTTTGAGAAGATATATTGGCATCAAAGTTGTCTAAAACGGCTTGAACTAGTCCTCTATCAGAATCTGATATTGGACTGGTGGCAAAACTTTCAAGGGATGACTTGGCGGCAGACGACTTAAATCGTAAGACTTCGTCATACGTGCAAGTAACACCATAGTCATAAAAATGTTCTATGAGAGATTTTTTGTCTAACCATGACCCCCAGTGATAATGTTACCAATCAAAATGGCTGGCAAAGTTGAGTCTAATTTGTCGGATACATTCGACAGTACAGACAGCAAAGTAGAACTAACATCTTCTGAAGCAATATTTTTATCAATACTTGTCCGATCCAAATATCGATCGGAATTCAGTTTTCTGGATTTACTTGCTATCCTTTTGCCAAGTACAGCAGCCAAGTCCTCGTACTATATGCAGCAGTTCTGAAGATTTTCTTCGAAACATGATGATATTTGCGATCCCGGAGGCTGAAAATATTAAAATATCTTCTCCAAAGTATTCTGACAACTTCAGAACTAGGCTGCGACGGGACATTAGTGTACCTTTATGTGACTGATATATATTAAAAACATCTACAGATGTC
This sequence comes from Patella pellucida, assembly GCA_917208275.1. NCBI lineage: Eukaryota > Metazoa > Mollusca > Gastropoda > Patellidae > Patella > Patella pellucida. Next base: position 31,261,809 of record OU795041.1, on the reverse strand, counting down.
CATACTTGGGATCTGTCTGATATCATTTCATCTACGACAAACTGAAATGCCAAATCTATACCATCAGAAGTCTGGCCAATTTTGGTTGCAAAGTGAACTGATCGGGGTGCCATGAATTTAGTTTTGCAATCTATACCATCAGAAGTCTGGCCAATTTTGGTTGCAAAGTGAACTGATCGGGGTGCCATGAATTTACTTTTGCAATCATTATGATAACGTACACCACCAGCAGCATGAAGATCACTCAAGGCCCCATGCAATGGAACTTTAACCTGTCGGTCGGTTTCGTCATTACGTTTTTCGCAAATATCCAAAATACATTCTTTAAATGTTCTTGTGCCAGAAACCACAATCGGCAGCTCTACATAACCGTACCGCAATCCAACGGTCTGGATGTCGAGGATCAATTTTCATGACGCAGATTTATCCAAAAAAATACAATGTTCCAAAAAAGAAAAGGATGCATCTTCAGATCTTCGACTTCGTTTGAGTGGCGGTGATTTACAGTTGTCTTTGTCATTTTCTTGTCGTTTTAATTATCTTTCAATGTGCTCCGATGATGTGTACGAGACACAGTTTCGGTGACATTGAATTGTCAAGTTACTGGCTTCGTCCAACTGACGTTGCAGATCAAGATGTAACCCATCTTATCAATTCCACTTTTGAAAAAACATTCAGTCATGGTAAACCTAGTTGTAGAAAGTGCACAATATTGCAACCAATAGATGACGCTTTATCCTGAAGTTTCAGCGCAGTGAACTAATGGCGCTGTACAGCACATGTAATAGGCAGTGAACTAAGGCGCTATAGAGCACGTGCAATAGGCCAACATTTATGGAAGACAAAATGGGACAATATTCATGATTCTTGTTTCTACATTCCAGTTTGAACATTTTAGACACGAACGGAACATTCTAAACTAATGAATTTTTTTTCTACATTCTAATGTCAATATTTCATGCACAAAATCAACATTTTAAACGAAAAATTGACTTTATGTTTCATTTTCTATATATCATTAAATATTAAAATTAAAAAATAATTTCTTAATTTTCCACGACAAAGAAACAATTAATTGGTGTCTGAAAGTATCTTTTTAAAAAATCTGGAAACTTAAAGTCAATTTTTGGTTTAAAGAACGTAGAAACAAGAATGATTAGTTGAGAATGTTGCGTTCGTGTCTAAAATGTTCAAACTGGAATATAGAAACAAGAATCATGAATATTGTCCCATTTGGACTTCCAAAAACATTCAGGTAAAGGAAACTGTGAAGCTTAAACATGCATTATTCAAGAGCTAAATCGGCCTAGTGCAGGTCTTTATTTCGGCATGAAATGTTTTCTAAAGTATTAATTAGACATTAATTAACTTAATCAACTTTGGATGGCATCAGATTGCTCCGATATTAAACAGATTAAAACGTTTCAGTGATAAATCAAATATGGCGCGGCCAGACGCTTCGAGTCATAGCTTTGATCAACCAGGACCGTGGTTGAAATTATTGCACAGGTCGGCCAAATCTACAAATGCCAATATCTTCGCTTGCAATAGAGTAATTTGAATGAAATTTTCAAATTATTCATTTGACATCATCTACTTTCGAACTAGTATAGCAAGAATGGATAGTTCTTATCTATATCTTGAATAATGTAACTTTAAGCGATTAAGATCGATATATCACACACTTAAGCATTTTGAAAGCAGTGGGTGATAGAGCTTACCAATAAATTGAATATTTATAGAGAAAGACCTATGTTAATTGTCAACGGTGGCCATCTTTTGCCAAATTGCCTTGTCTCCTACACCATTTGCATGCTCAGAATGAAAAAATAGTCTAATATAATAAATACCATTTGTTTACATTATTAGAAAGAAATGAATAGTCTAATATTCCACTATCGGCGGTCGAGATCACCTATGCGACAATTCAGCATGGTATAATCAATGACGTCTATACTAACTAGACCGCGCGCTCCCACTGACTGGTGCAGGACGCTACGGCCAATCAATGTTGACTTCCGCTAGTGGGTGAACGCAAGTAGGTCAGCTTGTTTCTAACGTAAACACATGGGAATTCTTTCGATAATAAAACCTAATTAAACTTGGTTTTAATTCTCAATAGCAAATTTTATCAAGAAGGAATATGTAGGGTTCTTGAATATTCGGTTTATTTAACAAATAATACAATTGTAGTTGGCTAAATATGGATTCATAATAAAGTAATCAAAGGCTGAAATTTTTATTATTGTATGCATATCATACGATATATAGATACAAATAACACTTGAACATTATAAACGCAGAATGATTGTTCGAGCAAGTATAAAGAATTTAATTATTAATGAAAAGATAGATAATTTTAACATAAGCCTAATAAATTAATTAATATTTGGATATAAATATAAAAGTGATTTTTCAAGCAATTAAAAATAACTAAGTTTATGAATTCTAGACTTACAATTTCAACATAATAAATGATTTAATTTTTTGGATAAAAATATATGACTATATGAGTGATTTATCAAGCAATTAAAATGAATTTAGTTTATAATATATGATTTTAAAAAAAAGAGTGATGTTTTACCAACCTAAAAAGAATTTGGTGAATACGGATGAATAATTTTAACTTAATTTTTGGATATTCCAAGGGGTTATAAAGAAATTAGTTCATAATAAATGAAAGGATGAATTTAACCTAAAAAATTATTTAATTTTTGAATAACATAAATATAAGAGTTATTTTTCAAGTGATTATAATGAATTTAATGCATTATATATGGACGGATAATTTTTGTATCAGCCGGAATGTTATAAAGCAGGGATTTTTATACATCTATAGTATACAATACATAAAAATGTACAACAATAATTAATTATTCTGTTTAAATTTATAGTTTAATTGTCTGGTATACATAGCTTTATTTATATAACAGGATAAGGAAGCAAGTGTATATATATATACTATATCCAGAAAAATTAGCACAACCGTTAAGCTGCACTACTTTGTTTCACGGTAAACGATGAAAAGATAAAAGGTAAACTATTACATAGATGATGGCATTTTACCTTATTAGGTGAATTGGTTACATTGAGGTATATAAAATAATCGCAAGTGTTTGTAATGATTACAGAGATAATATTTATGAGATAATAACGACCTTGATGTATCTGTCTTACTTTCATTTCTATCAAATAGTACCATATTACCACATCCTCACTAATGAGAGAGAGAATGGGTTTAAGGTCCACTCGGCACAAACTAGGTCATTTCGGCACTAACACATGGTTCAATTTCATTTCAATAATTCGCTTGTGCGTCTAGGGGTCTTTAGAAGTGGGAAGAAACCGAAGGATCCGGAGAAAACCCAGAAGGTTGGATCCTCACTAATGACAATGTGAAATGGTAAAAGCAAATGTAATGAAATGAAATGAAATGGTGTTTTACGTCCTACTGTTCTGCTCGATGGGCAAATGAGGGAAATTTTTCCCGTACAGCAGCACTAAGGCCTACTCTTATATTCAATTCCAAATCCAAAGAGATCTTTAACATGTACGCTGATATGTACACGGAACCTTGGTTTTCCGTGTCATCTGAATGACTAGAAAGCTGTCCTTGTCAGTCCCTCCGTCCTGCATCACTGACTAAAAGCAAACAAGGAAAAATAATCATAAGTTAGAATTATCGACAGAGGCTTACCTGTACATTCAGGCTTACCTGTGAACACCATGTGCTTACAATTTTAAGCATAATCTCATTGTAAAAGGATTAAAGTCAACGAGGCAAAATATAATCATAAGTGTGTGGTAATTAATAAAACTTGTATTGCCAGTACTATGCAGGGGGGGGGGGCACGAATGGATAGCGTGTGCACATTGTTATCATAAGGTCTGTCATTGAGTCAACTGCCGTGATTCCCCGGTTGTACGTGATAAGGAGTAGGGTCGTATATCCAACCTCGTGGGTTTTCTCCAAATCCTCCGGTTTTCACCCACTGCTAAAGCCCCCTACGCGCAAGCGAACTATTGAAATAAATTTGAACCATGTTAGTCCCGAAATGACCTAGTTTGTGTCGAGTAGATGTTAAACCCCATACTGTCCAAAACTTACCTTTTTTACAATTTTCATGTTTATCACAAAATAGTACTTGTATATTTGCAGAGAAATAGAAGATTTCCATAATTCAAGGTTTTCTGTTCCTACATGTACCAATTATAATTCAATTTTCATAATTATGTTTACCATTTAATGCCTTATGCCATCTTTGATTTTATTAAACCAATTTAACATTTACCTTATAACTGAAAGTAACTTAATTTTGGTAAAATCTTAATTTTTTTAGCCTTCAAAACAAATATTTCTTTAAAATGTTATTCATTATTTGTCAAGAATTATGATATTAGATGCTAATCAACATGTAGAATGAATCCATACGATTAACAGATATCAAAAAATTGTTTCTAACATTTAATGAGGCATCAGAATGGGTGAATCAAGGGTTGTTTTTTTTCATTAGAAAAATTTGTAATGAATAAATTTGGGTTAAAAAGCAAAAGAGTGAAAAATATGTATATAAATTATAATCCTAATAACACAACTTTTTTTTCTGTTGAAATATTTTTAATGCTAATGTAACTATTTGGTTTAAAGAGTCCTAGCTTCCCACCCCTCAAAAAAAATTGTCCTAATTTAAAGGTTGTTATGGGGGGGGGGGGGGGTAAATTTGAAAAGAAAATCTGTTTTTAGGCCCTTTTTATAAAAAAAAATAATGATTTTAAAAATACAGTCTTTGTGTTTTTAAAAACTTCATACATTTAGTTTATACTGTCTCAATATTACCAGTACCTTTCTCAATTACAACTATAACTATTAGGGAAAAAATAAATAACAAGATATATGTACCGTATGTAGCCTAATTATATTTTAAAAATAAAAATATGAAAATCAAAATTTCAAATTAAACATTGTTATTAACCGTAGAATGCACTATTTTAGAGCGTAAGCTAGCTTAAAGTATTGGAATTAATTTTTTTTAGGCTATAGCCAGTATAGCCTACTGAAATTACCACTACATTTAGTACTAGTCTGGTGTAGTAGGCCTATTATTAGTATTACCGTAGTATAATTACACAGGGCTAAATCACTAAATCGAGTTTATATTTTACTATGAAAACAATATCCAACTCTTTATTATTCCAGGGCCCGATTCCTAGAAAATTCTTAAGCACGTTCCTGTGCTTAGATTTTAGTCGACTTTGCATTTAAGTAAACTTACCTTATTTTGTGTTCCCAGAAAATTCTTAAAAACGGTCTTGTGCTTAGATTTTAAGTAGACTTCATTGTAAGCACAGGAACGTTATTATGTGTTCCAAGAAAAAACTTAAGCACAACTTCGTTCTTAGACATAGCCACTCTAAGCACAAGTCACAAGCAAGGTATAGGGCTTGCTTACCAACCTTAAGTCTGTTTCTGCTTCAAAAAGATGGCTGACCGTAGAGTTATTCGACGGCATTTCCGACACCTTTTGATACCATAGAGACAATTACAAGACAGAGAACATCCTTCTCCAAAAAAAAAATAAGAATGCTATAGAAAATTTCGCATCTAGGGCCTAGGCCTACTTTGAAACCAATTTATTTATTTGCCAATTAGTAAATAATAGGCTACAAACACACGGGCTACTTTAAGATCAGGCGCTCTCACAATTATTCAGTTAGTTTGTATTTCTCTGCGGTTTTTTTATCGTTTGGCACATTTTATAATTATGTGTAGGCCTATAGGGGACGAGTCAAGTGCATCTAAATCAACCACAATGAAGCAGACGACAAATTTATGACGTAATTCGCATACCAATGTTGTTTTATGACATTAAAGAGCATCGTAGCCTCAGTGTATGGTATGCTTTACCAGTCACAATGTGCTTAGACTTGTACTTGACCTGTGCTTACGTAAGAATGGTCTTGAGAATTTTCTAGGGACGGTATTTTTATAAGATTCTTACGTAAGTAAAAGTGAAGCATGACTTTGTGCTTACTTTAAGAATTTTCTAGGAACCGGGCCCAGTAAAACTATAAAAATATAAAGCCATGGTATGAATCAAATAAATTGATAAGATTCGCACACCTTTTGTTTACATTGGTTTCACTGATTCTTTACTACGCTTTGACGGTACCCCCTCTACCGGATGTCAGACACTGTTCTCCACCAATTTAGCGTCTGCGCGCGGTCTAGTTAGTATAGACGTCATTGGGTAGAATAGCCAGATACTGCATCATGGCGGCCATCTTGAATATTTAAATATTCCCAAGCGTGCTAGGGTTGCATCATCTGGATTATTGATCTACACACACTGAAGATATTTAATCCACCAAAACGTATTTTTCTATATATTACACACCTTTTTAGGAATTTTATTATTTTCACGTCAAAATGAACCTCCATTTTGAACTTGGCCACCTAGCGGAATGAGTTGTCACTTTTAGAAGGAATACTCAAACTCAATGGATTAAGTGTGTCAAATTCTTATAGAAAACACCTTCAAACCGAGAATCTATCACATACATAACCAGAAATTACCTCGTGGCGGCCAACTTGAATATTTAAATTTCCCCAAGGGTGCCAGAGTTGCATCATTCGGATTCTGAATCTACACACACATACTGAAGATATATAATCCACCAAAAAACATTAGGTGGACTATATTTCCAGGTTTGTCGACCTGCTGCCGGACTAAAGTTCTATCTTTTGCAAAAAGTGTCGTAGAAACCTTTACTACCAGCAGAAGTCTCCGTTCTGAGAAGAAAAAAAAACACCTCTAAAATCTCCTACTATTTTAAACGTGCGAATACCCGTGCTGGGCTTTTGTATGGAATGAACTACCACAGTCATTGAAACAGTCATGGTTTGTTGGCCATTTTAAATCACAATTCAAAACATTCTCGTTGCAAAACCCCGATCCGTAAATAATTAGTTTATATAAAACGACCAACAACGCCTTAAGACAAATTTCGTCGCCATTAACACGTTTTAGAATTTACGAGCTTGTTAAAGTTATTATTAAGATTTCATATGAAAGCTTACTGTTTTTTTACAGTTATTATTATTATTTGTGTGTGTGTGCGTGTTTTCCGAAATTGGATTTCTCTAAAGCTAACCATAGAATCTTTCTGAAACGTTGCCCCCCCCCCCGCGAATGGATGATGAGTATTGATTAAATATATTTTCAAAACGTTTACGAATCTGAAATCACAGAATTTTACTGACGTAACAATTGACCTACATATCATTGACTTGTTTTACTAATTCTTTTTTCTTTGAGTACCTTTAAACATTTACTTTAAATCTGCTATTTTCGAAATTCGGAAACTAGGTCACTGACAACTTCTTTAATATTAGCGCGATTTTAATGAAATAAAATTGGAATGTGAGTAGATCTTATTAATTAAACTTCAACGATGTCATTTTAAAAAAGTCCAACTTATCCGCCCTCATACAAATCAAGGATCAAAGTTTTAAACAAACCGAAAAGCAGTAGATCATACTGCTTTGATTTTTTTCTGTACTAGCTAAGACACTACCGATGCGTTTGTCGATCGAACCCAGGGCCACCATATTGAAACGTGAAAAATCCCTAAGGCCTTTACGATATTTTACTAATAGACCTTGGGGTTAGAATTTCTAAATCCCTGAAGGGATGTCTAAAAAACTATCGGAGCAGAATTTTGATGGTCACCATTTTGAATTTAATATAAAATTAACAGGCTTCAAGCATACAATAGGCCGTAGTCATATTTCCGAAATTAATGCATTTCTGGCATTTGCAAAATTTCAAATTTCCACTTTGAAGATTTCCGTGCCTACAAAGTTCTTTACGACACACCTCTTTCTTAATCGGGTCAACTGTTGATCGGAAACGATTTATGTAGATCAGTTGGTGCTTATTTTGAAAGGTTCTCTGACGCTTTAAAATATTAAAACCGTAATTTTGCCCGGTTGATATTTTTACCATACAGCTTAGTTAATAATTCTTCCTTAAAGGGACAATACCACTCTTGCTGGCTTGACAGGTCAAACAAAAAAGTTACCCTTATTCTAACTACTAGATGTTTAAGTGTCCTATCTGTTGTGTAAATTATCCGTTACATCCTATTTTACTTGTCCAGAGGGTTCGAAAATATGTTTAAATTCAAGTTGCATTTGGAAGTGTATACGTAAAGCTTTTCAAACCATGTGGTTACCATGTAGTTGAATTTTTCCAATTTTTTAAATTCGATATGTTAAGATAAAATTTGTATCATCAAATAATTGGAAGATTGTAAAATAGTACAATTTGTTGACAAGAATAATGATTGGGGCATATTATTCAGTTACAACAAGAGTGGTATTAGGGCTTTAAGATAGTCGACAAAATTAATAATAGCTGTTGTGAAGTGATGCTTGGTTGAGGCGTTCTCTCGTCATGACTCGCCTATCTATTTATTTTTTAAAGGGACGTCATCAATTTGTTTTTTTAAATATGCAAAATCTGGTTAAATGTTCATCGCGAACGATTAAGTTAGTCATATTAAATCAAAGGTTCTGTTAGTATTTGGCTGATTTTAATCATTATTAAAATTTGCTCTTTTTAACATTCTTAAAAAAATGCCCGACTTGTTACCGGAATTGTGTGTTTTCTGCAAATCGGATTTCTCAGAATCCAACCATGGATCTTTCTGAAATTTTTACGAATTCGAAATCGCCTAATTTTACTGACCAAATAATTTATCTACATAGCAGTAACTTTGTGACTTCTTGGCCTATTTTACCCTTTTTTTTCATTTTAGAATCTTGAAACATTAACTTTCAATCTGCTATTTTCGATTTTTGAAAATTACTTCCTTGTCACTCATCCTGGATAAAAAACTAACTTGACGACTTCTTGAAATTTCAAAAAATCGAATAAAATTAGGTCAGATTGCCTCGAATTTTTTTTTGGACTAGACTAGGTACTACTGATGCGTACACAAAATATTGAGTTTGTCAATTGAATCGGAAGTGCCATCTTCTTGATACGTTCAAATTCCCTAAGGCATTTGGGGTATTTTACTTACAGACAGGGGAGTTTCTTTTTCTGAATCCTTAATGAAGAAATTCCCCGAGAAAAAAACTACTTCTGAACAGAAAATCAATGATTCCACATCAGAATTTTCGCCCTGCTGAAATGTTACTAGTTATATTTTTACGAGTTTTCAACTAATTTTAATGTCATTTATTTCTCTATATAACCCATGACGAATATCCAAGCCTTCACATCTGCCAGGCAGATCTAATTACTATTATTATTACATATTAAATTATAAATCCCTGGATGCCGCTATTAAGTATTTGTAAAGTATATGTTTTATCTTACACCATGGATATTTACCAACAATTGACAGAAAATGTAAATCCAAACCCATTTCCTCGATTCCACGAAAAAACGCCACACAAAAAACGAGTTAGGAAACCTAAAGTAGGAATTTTATGTACTATGTCTTTCACATTCCCTAAAAGTTATTACCATTTAATGATTTATTACACAATAAGTTGATATAAGCAATTCAGCCAAAATTTAGGCACACCAGAAATATAGATGTATTTTGTTTTTGGCGTTTGCTCCGTATTTTCAGAGATCAGCATTTCCAATTTGATTAAGGATTCGACCGCCTCTATTGAAGGACCAGGTGAACTGTCTAACGTGTGGTGTATGAGTAGGTATTTCTTATCAAAAGTACATCTCAGAATATATAGCTAGAAACCCGGCCCATTAGCCTTCATATGTACATACACCATGATGAAGAATTAGCTGCAGTTAGTGATATCTCACTTTCTCATATTCAAATTCAGATCTTAAAAAGAAAAGTGAATGATTGAAGTTGTATTTGATCCAAATTACGTCGCGATATCATTAGTTTCTTATGCCGGGAGTTAACTACAATAAAAATGTGTGTTAATGCTGATAAAAAGGATCAAACTTATTTATCAGTAACACAACCAAATAAAGCTGTTACCAATAAATAACATCATTTAATGATAAGACAATGCAATACGAATAAATACAATGCTGCTATTTCACTGATTGTGTACGACTTTAACTTAATGAACTTGAATAAATATATTACAGACATCTAATACACCAAAGACTTAATGAGAATTCAAATGAAGGATTTCTTTGTATTTGTTTAAGTTCAGCTTCAAAACTCAGGATGATATCTACACTCACAGACAAGCATAATTAAACATAATATAGGATAGCCAATAAGGTTTATGTGGCTACAATCTTTTTATATCTTATTGGCTTATGATTGGGAAACATCGATAACACACTTGTAACTAAAATTACAATGATATAATAAATAGTAAGTTATAAAAATAAATAATTGTCAGTGGAACGTCCATCACATTGCATGGGATTAACAGTAGTTCGTCGACCAATAGAAGACATTTGAGTGGCCATGCCAAATCCGCCACGTGATGTTGAACTAATCTTGGTTCATGGACCTAGATGCGTTCAATATTTCTAAAATGCTCTCCAGTTGTACCGTTTCACTGTCATTTACAATAGCTCGCGTGTCTTTTTTCCCATCTACTCGACCTCCTATACACCACATTGAAGTAAAGGAGAAGCTTCCCAGATTGACAATACGGTGATTACGAAAATGTTTGCAATCGATTGCCCTCAAACTTGAATGGCGACCACAACATGACATCTTTTAATTGTAAAAGATTTTGCGCATCCAATCTACTCCCTTTAGTCAACTGGAGATGTCAAAGACTCATTAAGAAAGACCGGAACGTCTTTATATTGGAAAGAGATTCGTTATATTGTTACAGAACAATGGGATGGGTTTCTTTCTATTTATTTTGATGGATCACTATTGGCAGAGCAAAAGATCAGTAAAATATTCATGTCGTCTATATGAGTCACATGACACTTTTATCGCATAATGTATTAGTAATTGTCAAGTAAAAATTGTAAACAGAATTCTAAACACCAAAACATTCTTGTTCAAATTCAAAATATGAGCCACATGACACTTTTATCGCATAAAATATTAGTAATTGTCAAGTAAAAATTGTAAACAGAATTCTAGACACCAAAACATTCTTGTTCAAAATCAAAATAACAGAAAAATTATCTATGTTTATTTTGTGAACAAGTACCGGAAACACTAGAACATTTGTTTTATTCTTGTTCAATTTCACGAAAACTGTGGACGGATTTAAAAGAGTGGTTACAAATATTGCAAGATAAGGACTACTCTAAAGCTAACGTTTTATTAGGAAATCCTGATGCATCCATTCTATGGAATCGTGTTATTTTTATAACAAAATATTATTTATACAGATGTACTAAAAATGAGTCAAGACCACCATTCAAAGTTCTCTTAATAACTATTAAAGAATATTACAAAACTGAAAAGTTTATTTTCAGGAAAATAACAAAATAGAAATATTCCAACAAAAATGGGGCCCTTTAATTAAAAATATTAACCTAATAATATAGGGCTTGCCTACTGTTCATATGAGAGTACTAGAGGTATATCTTCGCCAATTTATATAATGTCTAGTATTATGTGGTGAACATTACGATAATTTTCCTTGTTTCTTACATAACTAGATGTTTAGCTCATGGACTCTGCTTTCTGCTTATATTCACTGTATACTTTATATTATGGAAACAGGACTAAGTAACATTTCTTTTCAGATTGAAACAGGAAAATGTAATGTTTCACGTGAACATAATATATATATTACTAAATTATTATTATATGGAAACATGAAACTGTAAAACTGATTTGTACTTGTGGATTTTTTCACAAATTTAAAAATAAAGTAAACTTGACAAGCAAGATTAACGGTCAAATATTTTTAAGAATACGTGTTATCTATAATACTAACGCTGTTTGACGCGAATTAATGGAAATAAACAAAAACATGAAAGATGCGTCTTTAATATTGTTATTGTTAAGGATCAAGTTAGTTCTGGCAGATCATTCATGGTCAGCGAATATCGATTCTAGTAAATTAAGCCAATCGTCGGCTCTTAGATATAAGTTATCTAAGGCACAACCCTATGTATGTATATATTTTTGTAAACAATATTTTATTTAATTTGTAATAGGATTGGAGAACAGGCTGGGCCTATGTTGACTCCTTTAGAGAATTTACAAAATTTATTTCATGTACATACACGACATATATACAACAGAACATACAAAATATAAATTTATTTAATATTTAAATATAAACTAAACATTTATACATATATACAGCTGCCGTTCCGTGACTTTATATCAATAGGGTATCCCCCCCCCCCAACCATATAAATACCCACCTAAAACATATAGTAATGCTCTAGTATATTATGCAGAAAGTAAATAAATCAATAACAGACGGGATGATTTCGACGTTATAAACGTTTTGACAATTTTAAAAAGTTATGAACAGTGTTAAAAATGCACTGAGTTTGATCAGATGAGAGGACAATCTGACCATTTAATAAAGTAACAACATCTCGAAATTGCTGCTTGAGTATACCAATAGTTTTTCCTCGGGCACCCGAATGCAGGGAGCATATTAACATATAGTGATAACAATCTCCAAAAAGGTGACCACACGCACAGGCGGGTCTATCCGTTAAATGTCTCAAAAACTTACGACCATTTAAATCGCTGCAGCCTAATCTCAGTTTACTATGAAAAGTACTGTGGAATAATGTGGTCGTTTGTAATCAAGCTTTAAGAAAAAGATGAAACAGAATTTGAATTTTGTACTTCGGTTTCAAATGTGTTCAAGGTCGTGGATTTGTCATAATAACCAAAATGATAATTACGAACAGTTTACCAGTGTTAGAGCATAGGCGTACGGGATCGATGACAGTTAGAGGGGCAGAACCCGAAATGCCCCAAAAAATTTGGGGTTTACAGACAGCGGCGCCGGTCTTTCTCGAGAGGCGAAGATATTTGACGGCTTCAAACGCGTTTTCCTGCTATTTCAGCCCAAAGCAACTTCAAAGTGGTGTAATGTACCCTAATTAAGGTGGCTGACTTGAATTTCAATCAATCGTTTACAGTCCACGAAGACGGGACCTTTGAAAATTTAACTGCCGCAAACGCGTTTTCCTGCTATCCAGCCTTTGAATACAGCAAATTCAAATTGGTCCAATATAGCCTACCTGGCTGACACGAATTCCAAACAACCAGTCAATCGTAGCGGGATATTGGGGGGGGGGGGGCTCTCACCCTTCCGGGGAACATTTAACCACCGCAAATGCGTTTTCTTCTATTCTAGCCTGTGTAAGCAACTCCAAAAGTATCCAATGGTTTTGTAACCGAAATCCCACTATGAATTCCAACAATCCGATCAGACTGTTGCAGCGGCATTCACGAATAATAATGGATGCCCGAAAATTGTCGCACAAAATAGAGTGGCTCCATACAAAATGTTTAAACCTTGGTCAACTCAGTACAAATTCGTGGTATTCAATTAAAAGAAATAGTCCAGTCAATCTGGCTCATATTTTTGGTCAACCTGGAATAAAGTAAATCGCAACATAATTTATTCACTGTTTTTAGCATCCCCAGACATTTAGAAATAAAATGTTAAAAATTTACTTCAATACGACAAGGCAATTTTTCAGAAATTGGCTTGTTAGATGTATACCAGAGTAGCTCATGGTAGTTTTGTATGCACTTATATGTCCAGAGCTAAACTCTTCAAAAATCATCTTTTTGAAGGTCATTGAACATTTTTTGATTGGTGACACATTTGTCACCGGGGCCGAAATACTTGAAAATGCCACGCCCCTTTTTAAGCGCAGCCCCACCCCCTGTCATTACCGTATCTCTAGAACCGATGGACCCAGAAGGTTGTGTGACCACTCAAAATCCTCGGAATGGCCACATTATAGGGGCATGTAATACATTTATATGTTTAAAAGTCAATAGCTTTTAAGATATTTGCCAAAAACTGATGATGCAGGTAATAGAGTTTTACATATTTGAAAAGAGCAATGAACGTGCTTTTTAGTGATATGCACCATCATATCTGGAATTTGGTATTAATAGAGTTTATGACCTCCAAACTTTGGTCGTTCTGTAAACTCAGTAAATATGAATGTGCCAGAAAATTTATTACATGTTTAAAAACAGTAATGAACGTACTTTTCCAGTAATATGTAACATCATATCTGGAATCCGGTATTAAGACACGTATTTTGACACTGAATACCCCCACCCCCTCCATAATCATAGTTATAGAGTTTAGTACCCCCTAACTTCGATCGTTCTGTAAGGTAAGTAAATATAAATGTGCCAGAAAATCATTTACATATTTGAAAACAGCAATAAACGTGTTTTTAGTGACATGTAACATCATATCTGGAATTTGGTATTAATACACGCATTTGTAACTTGAATACCCCTCCCCTCCCGGTAATAAAGTTTAGTACGACCCAGCTTAGATCGTTTTGTAAGTTAAGTAAATATGAATGTATCAGGACATTATTTACATATTCGCGAAAACCCGGATAAAATCTATCACACAGCACATCTACATTGTACATGGCAATTCTTTTAAATTAGTAGGCCCACTGACTTAGTTTATAAAAAGGCCTGATAGATGGAATTACACCTGTTATACTGCCAGTACCATGCAGACATAATGACCTACAGCCTCCATTCCAATGCCCAACATCATGTATGGGTACCAAGACGTGCACTTGCAAACATAAACTGTGTTATGTTTTGTGGATGTAGTAAAAAAGAAAAGTGTAGAAATTCACATAATTAATATGGACAATATGTAAAATTACAGGAAATAAAACAAAGGGTAAATAGTATAATAATAAATCAGTTTTTGCAAATATTTTAAAAACCATTGACTTTTTAACATATAGATGTATTACAGACCCCCTATAATGTCAGTTTTTGGCAAATATTTTAAAAGCCATTTCGACCTTGCATTTTAAGTCATTTGGCAGCCATTTCAAATGAATAGAAGCCATTATGGATATAAATTAGAACCTTATCTACATTAAATATATTCTGCTGAGAAAAAATGTTTCTTTTGATGAATGAACAATATGATTGAAGTGTTTATTGATGGTTCAACAGAAAGCCAATTTTCATAAATTGACAAAAGTATAGGGCTTTACCCCCTGAAAGGAACAATGCAATTCTGGGAATTTGCCACGGCCTATGGGGGTAAACTTTTGGTAGGTCAGTAAGGATGAGATAAGGGTGCAAAACAGTTGAAAACATTTCTGTTGCAATTTATTCCACGTCAAACCTCAGATTGACTGGACAAAAAAGTAAAATTAGTGTTTTATTAGGGTCCGATGACAGTAAGGAAAGTAAAACTAGAAATGCCCGAAATAAATTCAGGTTTACAGACATCGGCGTCGGTTTTCTTTGAGAAGCGAAGAAGGGGGCTGACCTTGTATGGAACCCAAAAGAACATTTTGGATATTTGACGGCCGCAAACGTGTGTTACTGCTATTCCAGCCCGTAAAATTGGTGTTTTATTAGATTTCAGGCACTTTATTTTGCCAATTTTGTCCTGGCAATCAAATTTATGGGGGTGACAGAGACATATTCGATGCGCTATTCTTGTATTATTTTTACGATGGAACAGGCGTAGATTGAAGACCGAACGTGGTATGATTTATGCATGTACATGTATACATGGACGGTTTGCGCCCACTTCTTTCGTAATATGCCTGTAGTGATGCATGAATGATAGTCAATGCTAGGATAAAGTCTTAGGCACAGAATTAACCTGTTTCATTCACCGAATTATTTCTGAGATTTCTCATTTAAGCATTAAATATATAGGATCGAGTATAAAGTAAATCGATCCCCAGAACACATATTGTCGTATTGAAACGTGTTTAACCCCGAGGTAGAATGTATTATCTTGAATTTAAGTTTCCTTTTAATACAATATACTTTGGTAAGTATGTTAGTATATGCGAACCCATAACTTTTACTATAACGATATTTTTAAACCATGCCAAACCCAACCCCCGTGTTGTGGTTGTGTAATTAATTAATACAGTACTTTAACACATGAAAACAAATATTCAATAATATTTCAGCACATTTATTTTGGACTTGAGCCGGAAATAACGCACACTAATTCATGTATATCTATAAGCGCATGTTTCAGGTTATACAACAAGAATTTCTAAACCTTACTCCAATAAAAATCAATAGCCCAACACTTTCTCTCCATTTTGTCACTTTACATTAAGACACAATATGCTCACAGGTATGGATTGAACATAAATTAATGTAAATAGGCTTTCTTGAGATCTTTTGTCGTTTACTAACGAGATTTTGCATGTAATATATTAAATTAGAATCTCAGCTTTGAAGGTTTACCAGATATATGCTCTTTATCTTATTAATTGATTACAGATAAAGCCATTAGCTAAATGAAGCATGTCATGGTATAAATTAGCTAAACATAGGCTTAAGAATATTTGAATAGAAAAATATGTATTTATGTATTTATTTCTTCAACTTATTCAATGCTATAATTTGAAATATCCTAATTGGTACGCTTTATTCATAAGTAACTTTTCTGAAAGTATGTGTGCACAGATACATACTGTAAATTGAATTTAAATTCCTACATGATACGGTCAAACATTTACCCTCCCTTAGTTCTTTCAAAAAATATCTCTCTAAATCCGATACTTTACCTCCAAACTATTTTTATCATGGCACTAGAAAACATCAAATAATTCATTCAAAACTCCGCCTTAATATGAGCGATTTAAACGTTCACAAATTTCTCAGACATATTCATCAAAATCCTTCATGTAACTGTGGACATCAATTCGAAGACAGCTATCATTATCTACTAGTTTGCCCCTTGTATTTGGATGAACGACGGATAACAATTGAGACTCTACCAGCGCAGCAGAGAAACATAAAACTATTACTTTCTGGATCTTCCGAACTCTCTAATGCTATCAATTACTCCATATTCTCAATAGTCCATAATTTCATAGAATATACAAAACGATTTTAAATTTTAATAGATTTAGTATCATTTATATATACTAGTATGTGTGCATATATATATGTATATGTACGTATATATATGTGTATTTATACATAATTATTATTGGTATTATTTAAGTACCATATATTTTAAAAACCAATATTATGAGCCCACTTTGAATGCAGCTGCAATTGACTGATTGATTAAATATAGTTATATTTATATATTATATTGTAAATAGTGTAAATAGATTCCTTTGTTTTATTACGTTTTATGTTTAAATTTTAGGGAGAGGGATTATGTAGGCTTTGCCTGTTTCCTACTCCTAATAATCAATAAAATATTGTTTAGAAAAAAAACCAACATTGATCCAGTATATTAAAATATATTTTGCCAATCTATCACCCCCCCCCCTATACTGCACAATTTCTCCACCTTTTTCCAAAATTGCTTAGACCTCATTATGCATGTAATAGCACCACAGCACAATTAGACCTAAACAAAACCAACATATAACTACCCAAATCTACCCCTATTTCACCTCATGTCAAATACTGGTGTTTTTTTTAATGAAAATGACAAATTAGCATAAAGATTGGTGACTCGTAAAAAAAAATTCAATATATTTACATGAATTAAAATAATGGTGAATAAGGTTACCCCCAACCCTGTCCCCAGCTCAGTATATCTAATCTTCTTTATCAGAGGAAAAGATATCTTCTTTAACTTCCACAGCTACAAATAAATAATGATTTAGATTAATATAATTATTACCAAAAATCTATGTCTAATATCAACAGCTATTTACTCTAATAATTTTGTCATTTTAATATATGAAATTAATGTATCTATACTATTTCATTCAGGAGCCAAGTTGGCTAAGTGAGCAGATATTTGCTCGCCAGCCTAGAGGTCGTGTAATTGGCAGTTAGAATTCGATATAAAAGTAGGCCATAGTTCAGGCAATATTTCCCTCATGGCACACTGTATAGCGTGTGTCCGTCTTTATTTGCCCAGTCGGAGCAGAACAGATATTTAATTTCATTTCTCTATTTCATTCATTATAAAGAATTGAAGAGATTGATTTGACTTCTAATAGTAGCAAATCCAAATTGAAAAATGTAAACATTAAAAAGGCTTTCAAAATACATACCTCTTCTCACATGCTTCTCCCTTTTCTGTCTTCGTTTCTGTCTAAACTGTAGCGCAGCCAAGCCTCCAATCTTCCCTTGGCATTGGTCTCTGAATGACCAATGCTGCGCTACAGTTTGGACAGAAACGTAGACAGAAAAGGGAGAAGCATGTGAGAAGAGGTGTGTATTTTGAAAGTCTTTTTTATGTGTGATAATTTCGCAGTAATTAATTATAAAACGGATAAACCGATACCTACTGGCAAAAGCAGCCAGCCATTCTACTTCTAATAATCTGGCTATTAATTTTCGTAATTCAAATTACTTGTGACCTGGTTACAAAGTGGTTGTGTTTCGTTTGAAAAAAAATAAAGTAAAACCTTTCTCTCTCTAAAAAAAAGGTCACGGGTCCACGATAAAATGGTTGATAGAAAGTAAAATTTTAGACTACAAAAAAACAATATTTACAATTATGATAATTAACAGTGTTAATCTTATTATTCAGAAGTAAATGCCTGCCACTTCGCCACTAGTGTGACTAGTGGCAGCCTACATGTATTCACATTGATCCTTTTTACCAAAAATTTATTTTGAATAATGCGCGATAAACCGTCATATTGATTTTTATACATGACATGTAGATTATAAACTACTGTATAACTTTGTATATAGCACACCACATACATGGCGCATGGCACACGGCACATGCATATAAGTTTATTAGGGTTATACACTGCGTAGCTTGTGTGGAATACTATTGTTTTTGTTCGGATTATTCTTATTATTATTATTGTTTTTCCTCTTGAGCATATCTCAGAAACTACTTGTCGGGTCGAATCGAAGTCTTCCGTTTTCCTGGGATAGTGGGTGTGACTTAGAGATTAGAGCTATTTACAACGTTCTGCGACAATGAGAAATGTCCGAAATCGCCGAAGTATCAACAACCATCATTTGGCTTTTAGCATTTGATACATTTTGACGTAGCCAGAGACAAAGCAGATAGGAACTGTTCTTTAGATTTTTGATTTTAGACGAATCTTCGGAGATATTAGGCGCCAAATTTTTTTGCGATTTTAAAAACTGTACATAACCATTTCGGGAAAATCGAAATGAAATTGCCCGACAAAATGGTCGCTCTTTGTACGAAAATTGTTAAGAAGTGTGTGGAGCCTCTAGAGGTCACAATTGTTATCCGATTTTGATGAAACTTAAAACACATCTTTATATCCCAGAGATCTCAGTCCCTTTTGATATATGCACATTTGCAACTTTCGGGATTATTGCCCCTGATTGTACAAAAAAATCCCGTTTGTTTTTAGGTTGTTCTCTGTCCATCTCGTGCAAATTATGGGGGTATCCTGCCTGGCAGCCGCTGGTTATTAAATTTTACGAGATATCCTTTTTGTGTCTTAAAATATATCTGCCTGCAGAAAACGGGGACATTCAGAGTTATAATTAATTACTGCGAAATTATCATACAAACCATTCTAACAATAAATACGGTATTATCTATGCACACACAGAACATAACGATCCCAACTTTAAAACAGGTAATAAAATTATGGAAACTTTACGCGAAACAATGAAACGATCGAAGCTTAATTAGGCTGTTAATTTGTGTAGCCGCACCAGTTTATCATTTTAGGCATAAAACATGCACGCGAGGTGATTTTTTGTTTGCGTGGGATTTCCATACTATTTACAACAAGTATAGAATTAAGAATTTCTTCGTTTATATTACATTCCAATTTTTTTTATATAAATATTGCACCCCGCTTGTAATGGGTTATACTATATACCGGAAAATACCCTTTTCTACTGAATACAGGAAAATACCTTTTATGCTGAATACCGGAAAAACACTAAATACCGGGAAACACACTAAATACCGAAAAACACACTAAATACCGGAAAACACCCTAAATACATAACCCGAAGTCTTGACAAAGTATATGTATGTTGTTGTATATTTTTATGTAATATTTGTATTTGGTAATAGACAATATACTATACTGTATAATCAATAAACCCCAAAGTCCAAACGATTTACCTTTGTTCCATACTTGTTCTATATTTTGAGTTGCATTTCGTCACGTTATCAGCCACATTGTGAAATCAGTACACGGTTGAGCACAAGCTTGATTCTAAAGTTATTCCATTCATTTGTTCACATACCTCGAACATCTAACTTCGTCTCTTTGCTCATATACTTTGTAACTCACATTCTCTGTTACATACAACACATACCACAGTGAACAAACACATTGGCTAAATACTGCAAAACTGTCTATATAAATATATATTGTCCCATTTGCACAACGTCTACACAAACAGTGTTTTCCGCTTACCACCACCACCACCTCTTTTGGAACATGCATAGGCACCGCACCGGACGTCCGCTCCTTCCGACGCCCACTCATCTACCAATAGAATGGCCACAGCTCCCAAACAGATTCCAACCACCACCAGGCTTTCACCAACCACCACCAGGATTTCACCAACCACCACCTGGATTTCACCAACCACCACCTGGATTTCACTAATCAACACCCGGAATTCACCAACCACCACTCTGATTCTATGGAAGACCAAACAGCTCTTTATTCAGTGTTCTTAATTCTTAATTCATAGTCCTTTATTCTTATTTCTTCATTTGTTGTCGTATTTCGATATGTGTAGACCAAAACCAACAGTTGTAGACTAAAACCAACATTTGTATCTTAAAATCAATAAGTGTTTTAAAAATCAGACATTTACAAATCTTGAACAACAAACTCCAAATACAAATTTCGAAAAACATTTCTTGGAAAACATTTCTTTAAATACATTTCTCGAAAAACTTCCAACCGTAACGCTCGAGGTGGGCTGACAACATAGTGTTATCTAGAGTCCGCACTGATCACGTGACAGCGTGCCGACATGGGGCCTTGTCCGCCATGGTAATTCCGGGGATTATGATCTTAAGTACCCGGATGTTCACTATGTTATCGCATCAATCAATCTGTGTCAAACTGTTTTAAAACGTGCACAAATATAAAAAAAAAAAATTTCTCACCCAAATATTTATTGTTTAATAAAAAGGGGACCACATGGCTAAGCGGATAAGGTGCTGGCTCGCTAGCCTGGGGTCGGGTAATCGACCCCTGCAGTGACCTCAAAAGTTCATCTCGATTTTCCGACGTGGTTTACCCTTGTCAGTGATACAGACGGAGGGCATGACAAGGACAGCTGCCTAGTCGTTCGGATGGAACGAAAAACCGAGGTCCCGTGTACGCATTAGCGAACACGTAAAAGATCCCTTGGCAGTTGGAATTAAGTTGCTGCCCGGGCAAACATTTCCCTCAAAGCACACTGTATGGCGTATGCTCGTCTTTATTTAGCTCAGGTTAGGTGCAGAAGCGTAGGACGTTAATCCCCATTTCATTCTATCATTCATTGTTTAATAAAAATAATAATAAAGTTCTATGGACCGACTTATCTCCGGGCCCCTTTTTCCACGTAAAGGTTATTATAGAGGCACATTCGCAAGATACTAGATCTTGTTTTATCTGTTAAATATATTTCCGTGTTTATAGCCACAATTCTAACCCTAACCCTTCAGAATAGTTTTAGTTAAACCAACCCGAACCCTAACCCTAGGGAAAGATATTTCTCAGATAAACAAGATCTAGTATTGTGCATTATAGAGAACAATTTAATTTGACATGCCAAGGATCTCGACCGCAGTGTCTCTACGTCTACTTTACATTCGCTTTCTCATTCAATTTTTATTTTTATTAAAATATTGATCTTTTGGTTCAAGGACATAAATCTCTATAATCTGCTTCAACCATTGACGTCATATATAAATATGACGTCAATAGCTTCAACTTTGTCAGCCCATCGCGAGCGTTCCAGTCGGATGCATTTTGAGAAATGTTTTTCGAGAAATGTTTTTCAAGAAATGTTTTTCGAGAAATGTTTTGCAAGATTTATATTTGGAGATTTGTTGTTCAAGACTTGTTTGTCGTTGTATGTTTTTGATGAAATGTAAATGTAATTTTGATAAAATGTAAATGTATTTTTTTTTTTTTTTTCTATAAGAAATTTAATTTTCATATTATAATTAAATCAAATTTTAGTCTACAAAATGTTGGTTTTAGTCTACAAAATGTTGGTTTTAGTCTACAAATGTTGGTTTTAGTCTACAAATGTTGATTTTGGTCTACACATGTCGAAATACGACAACACATGAAGAAATAAGAATTAAGGACTATAAATAAGAAACTAAGAATTAAGAACACTGTATAAAGAGCTGTTTGGTCTTCCATAGTATTCCGCTACCAGCGCCAACCAACTAAACAACTAAACCAGCGTCAACCAAATCGACGACCAAACCAGTGCCAACCAAAAACTACAACCAAACCTGCGTCAACCACCCCAGAGAATGCAGGTATCGTAAAAGCCTTCTTTCAGGTCCCACAATGCCTCCACCATTTGACCATTATAGGGAGCCAGGAGAATGGAACACCCACCAGAAGTTTCACTTGGAAGATCCACGACCTAAACATGGTTGTCAAGCCGACCATGAAGACGCCTACCATAGCCACTACCAATGAGACATCGAGGATGAAATGGGTCAATGACGTCGCCTCATCTTTGTCGGCACACTACTGAGCCATGCTAGCGGAGAAACTAGAGTACTTGAAGTCACGTCACTTTACAAAAGATGGTGTGTAAGAGTACCCTAGCAACGCCCTAGCATGGGTCAAGAGGTCATACGGCAAGCGACTTCTGGATAATATAAAGACATAGTTCCGTAGTCTTCTGTCCATGGTCTCTAAAACTGTTACACACCCTCATCCAACACCAATACACATTACACGCAACCTTCGCCGGGACACTACAAAACTAAACACACAGAACAAGAGAAAAAAATTCCCGGAGAAGGCACATGAACAATCCCTCGAAGCGTGCAGCTAGATCAAACAGTTTGCCCCGGGTTGTTTCTGGCTCACCTACTTCCTCGGGATTTATATCACCACTGAACGCGCTTGTCTGTCCCTTAGATCGCCCATCATTCCTAACCCTAGAATCACCACCAGATGTAGACGTTTACTCAACCCATGGCTACAAAGGTAAAGACGAGAAGGATTTGTGGTACCTACCAGCAGTCAAGACAAGACCCTGGTTATTGGATCCTATAACATGGCTAAGATTGTATCCTTCCTCGGGGACTGGGAGAACCATAGCTATTCTCGAGCCAAGATCGGCCACATCAAAACTACATGGGACCTGTACCAGAAGAATTAGTGATACATATGGGGCTCAACAACAGAGCAACTTTCCCAACAACCAAGCTTTTCACCACACAGATCCCCACTTCCTCCCGACTCCGACGAGAAAACCCGATCTCCTCACCAGCTACAACCAATTGATCTCATATGCACCTTCAACAAAAGCCACCACACTACCAAACTTCAAGGGCAAAATAGAACTGAATGGTAAAGAGGCCATACACTCGAGCCCAAACACGTCAAGAGAGAGCTTTAACTGTTGGGTAAGGAGTTTTAACTGGGATTAAGGAAATGAGAACACCAACCCCCACAATAGCATCCATAGATAGACCCCATCATCCAGGCAACCGATCTCTTCCGAAGAAAACTTTTATTGACTTATTTATTTAGAAACAAACCCGACAGAGGTAAAAAAAAATATTCACAGAAAAATCCACATGTAAACCACCAAAATCTAAAAAGTTATTATCACTAACCATACAAAAACTTTCGACGAAATTAACACAGAAATATCATCCCTTAAACCACAATCACAGAAACCGAATCTCCGAACAACAAAAACTGCATTAAATACACTCAAAAAAAGACAAAAAACATAATAATTAAGAAAAGCAACAATGGTTCATCATAATGAATCGCGCAGATTATATCTCTGGGCAGAAAAAAAAAACAATTTTAATTTAAAAATAATCCTAAACATTACACTAAATTAGGCAACCCATCTTTAAGGACACTGTAGCCTTAAAAAAACGACATATGCCATGAATTGAAAGACAATGAATACACAGCAGTAAAACAATATGACATCTCTATACGCTATCAAAAATACAGAAAAATCCAGAAACGGAATGGTTTATACATAATAAATTACCCAAATCAACCGCAAATGTAAGTCATAACAGCATAGATTTCCTTGACACCACCGTCTTTAAAAGTAGCAACACCAAAAACACAGGCCAACTGGAAACTAAACCAAACTTACGTTCTCTGGCAAAATAAAGCCTCAAATTCTCCGTTTTCATAGGATATGCACTTAGAAGACTGACTTTGAGTCAGCATGTACGCTAGTATTTAGCAAACTTAGAGAAAGGGGATAATCCAAACGCTATCCCCGACGTTTAAAAATAAAATAAAAACCAAGTACGAACAATCCAAACCATAAGACAGTAACAACACTTTAGCAGAACTTGCCGCCAAAAGAACAAATAATATGCAATCAGCAGTTAAAACCAAAACTTGTGGCCATTCGAGATGTCAAACATGCAAAATCATAAACATATCCGATCATTTCCATAACAAAGCATCTGACACTCAATTCCTAACTTTCATGCAGTAGTTCAAATATAATTTATCTAATTCCATGTAGGCAATGTGACAAACAATGCGTAGGGGGAGACTCGGTGTGCACTTAGGGAGAGAATTAACGGTCACCGGCCAGACATAGACACCAAAAAGGACAAACTGGTCTCAATTCATTTTAACAAACCAAATCATGACACTTCTGATCTTGTTGTCACGCCAATAGAAAAGACCAAGAGCGACTTTGAAACTACAGAAGAAATTAAAACCAAGCCCCCCCCCCCCCTAGTTTTGAACATCCATACGGCTAGCGCAATAGCCCCTTTTGTAGTTCCATTTAGCGCAACAGCAGCAAGTGCATCTAAAATCATCAGGAACACTATACTGATCCCCAAGAAAATCACCCGAAAATCTTCACACGGAGTACCAGGCTCGGGGTTATCTATTTAGAACGTTTCCGGCATTTAGTGTTTTCCAGGACGTGTTTTCAGATATTAAGTATAAAATGTTGTTTTCCGGTGTTTTTCCAGGTATATGGCATGTTATCAGTTTTATATATTATATTTGAGTTACTTAAGAACGCGTCTGCGAGAGGACCATGCAAAAATGGAAAAAAATGATAACCCCGGGGGTCAGCAAATTCCAATCATACTTGGTCTATGGGGACCCCTAGGCAACAGAAGTCACGCGATGCAGTGAAAAAAAAAATTTAATGACAACTTCCGGTATAGCTGGAAATTGTTGTTTTGGGTCAAAATTTGCCATATTTCGACCATTTTTTTGCCCAAATTTCAAAACACTCCTCATCGAAATGGCGTGATCGTAAAATTTTGATATTGGTCAGGGATGATAGGCCAAGTGGTCGACTTAAAATCCTACAGTCGTTTGGGAATAAATGGATCGTGTGGAATTTTCTGTGAGTTATCTTAAAGTGGTCATTTTACGTATGTTGAAAACTGTGTCATCCTAAAACGCATGTAGCGGCTTCTTGGCGGGTCTGACCTAGAACTGCTGGGTATGGTTATGAAGGGCATTTGTTTAAGTATATGTCAGAAGAAACAAATTGACCGGAACTAAACCCACTAGTATGCTACAATATTTTGAAAATGTGTAAAAATCAGTATTTTCCATGCAATTTTTCTTTTACTGATGATCGACAACTATCTTAAAGAGTAACAATGACCATCGATTATCAACATTAGTACTATATTTTGTTATTTGAGCGTTCCTCGTACCAAATATGTTATTTTGGTAAAAATCATAAAGTTTTTGTAACAAAATCGGACGTTCACGATCATCGTAGGGAGGGGCGTAAAATTACTGGTGTACAATTTTGCAGAATCAGACAACTATTATTCTCATTTGTATTCTGTAGTTACTAGCAGGGAGGTGTATGGGCTGGCATGGCAAGCTTTTATATCAGCACAATCTAACCAAAGCAGCGCTTTTTAACCAATGACCAACGATTATTTCTAAATGACCACTGATCATAACCATTACTTAAAACTACTAGTACTATATATTTCGTTATTTGAACATACCTGTCAAAAAGGGTACTTTGGTACAAAATCATAACGTTTTCGTTCGGTGGATAGCTGTTGGGAAGGTCATAAATCATGCATAATTTTGCAGTGATCAGACCACGATTAGTAAGATCATGGCCTGTATAAAGATAGACAGCCAACGGTAAACCAAGCGAAGTGATTCTAGACATTGCGGGATTTTATACAGAGTAATTTCTCGAACTCCTCATTAGACTTTACTGTATTCTTATAGTTACACGTTAATTTTTCAAATAATAAGTATTTCTATACGGTAGTGACAAATTTCTCCAGTTTAGAACTTTGAAATTTCCAAATGCAGCAGTTGAAAATTGTGAAATGAATGATTTCAATATTTTCGTAGTTTTGTAAGCCTTTGTGTTTTACTTTAATAAACCAAATTCCCGTTAGTATGAAAGATTCTAAAATTATGAAAATAGAGTTCAGGTATAATAATGTCCCGAATGATGAACAATTGTACAGAAGTAAAAATTAAAAGGGTGTTTTAGTAGGTTTGCTTTTAACGAAAACTCGACATGTTTTTTTTTCGGATTCACATGGGGCGTGTTCGCAGTCCGAAGTACACAAGACAATGAATGCTTTGGTATATTTACACCCCCAATCACCAGTAGTATATCTATGTATAGGTTGAAACAAAGATTAGCAAGATTAATAGAAATATTATGAATTGATTTCTGGGGTTTTTTTTGCTTTTTAACTTAACACTGGTAATTGCATGAGGGGGGGGGTAATGTTATTTTAGTCACGATTGTCAGGTCTGCTTTTTCCCACGGCACAGAATTCTAAAGGCTTCGTGGACGTTGCCTGTCCTACTATACAGGGTCCATGGTAAGATCTGTACGTAGGGGCAGATCATCGTATAGATTTATGAGCTATCGGCTATCATAAACTTGATATATCTATTATCCACATTCTCATGTAAGAAGAACCTCATGAAGAATCATTTATTATCTAGCGGTGTCACTCCAGACAATCAAGGATAATTCTGACTACATATGCCAACATCCGGCATTTACCTATATTTGAGCAGAAGTGTTCACTTACTTATATTATGTTTAATTTCATTACTATATCATATTAGATTTTTTCTTTGTAAATATCCAATCTCACGGATTCTCTCTTTTCGCGCATGCGAATTATTGAAATAAAACTTATCATATGTTAGTCCCAAAATTGCCTAGTTTGTGTCGAGTGGACCTTATACCCCGTTTCTCTCTCAGGTCAAAATCATCCTAGATGATGACTGAATGGATAATATAAACTTTGTAAAGATGACCAAACATGTGCATCACCATAGGTTCGTCCCCAAATGACCTAGTTTGTGTCCAGTGGACGTTAAACCCATTTTTTTTCTCCCTCTCAACTCTCAATCATACTTGCTAATGATTAAATGGAATATATTAAATTTGTAAAGATGTCCATACATTTTCTTCATGTGGGATATTGACAATCAGGACATTTTATCCCAGTTTTGGGTTTTTTTAATTTATTTCTGCTTTTTTTATTATGCCTGTTCCGGTCATTTTTATTCTTTATATTGTTAGTAGGAAGGTTGCTGGTTGTGGGTAACCTTCAACTGTGGTCCTAGTCCCCGCCAAGAACGAACTATAGCCTCTCAAACTTTGGTTTTCATTAAATTAAATTTTAAGAGCGAGTTGCGTCTCTGGCTAGTACCAAGATATCATTGGCAGTAGAAACTTAAACTGTGTGTGTAGGAGGAGCCTGGGTAGTCCTACTAATGCCCAAAATTTCGTCTGTCCAAATCAATTATTTTACGAATAACAGGTCATACAAATTTAGTTCCAAATTAGCCCATTTTTGAGTATTTTTCTATTAAAAACATATTTTTCCAATTTGCCAGGTTGGTATCAACTGAATCAATATAATATTTTGTGCGGATGTATCTGGGTACTAACCCATCTCACAGAAAAAATTTGGTCCAAATCCCTGACGCAAGGATTATCACCCTCTGCATGGTGCTCTCGCGGACACGCTCTTAAGCAATAGTAGGTTTTGTTCATAGACTCTCTTCTGAATTATTTTCTTTTAATTGTGGATCTACTTTTAACCTAAATGTTTTTTTTATATACGTGCATCTCTTTTTTTCACGATGGTCTGATTTGTTTTAATTGTATGTTGTGCCGCCTATTGAGATCTGTCTTGGTGTATTGGCGTTAAAAAATAATAATTATTATTATTAAATACTCATCAATTAGATGCGATATTTGTGCCAAAGCCTGTTATTCACACCCCGATTTTAATGATGTATCAAAACAACATAAGCTCTTTTTTTTGTTGACAATTGAACAGATGTTCCGTTTTTAAAATTGAGAAAGGGTTTGATAATGATGTGATATTTTAACTTCGTAATTTGGTTTTATTTATGTCAAGGTGATTAATTATACTTTTAACCATGTCCCATAAATCGTTATCAGCTTTTACTTTATGTAACTGTATATATTACTATTTTAAAACTTTTGTTTACATGTAAATGGTGATACGTTAATAAAATATGTTACGATTATTATTAATAATAGTAGTAGTAATGCACCGTAATTTTGAATGACCTTCGTTATTTGCAGTTAAGCCAAAGTTATGTTACTACACTGGATTGGTGTGTCTAATTAGTCCGAATAAATAAAAAAAAAATTATTTTAAGATTTAACATGCATTAATAAAGAAATAAATTAAGAAATAAATACACTCAATCGTAGCTAAAAAAAATCCCAAAACAAACGCATCAGTATATCTCTACGTTTGAGCCCTACGCCCCCCGTGTGTCACATCATGATGTACAATCTGTATGTTTTTGTGGCCACGTTTCAGATAATGTATCAAGCATGATGCTTTGTTAACACCAGTTATACAATAGTTTACAGGTGTGTGGCATTTGGTATGATTTATATCAATTTTTTAAAGGTACACTCGACACCTTTGATAAATAAAATAAATAAACGAGAAGTGTTGGACGCAAGTTTTTGGCAACAGCTTTGAACGAGTTTTATCAAAAAATTCAAATGTCAGCTTAAACGGAAGAAGCCGTATGTGTTTTTTGCATCCTTAAAAATTGAACAGTTATCGTTTCTTATATAAATCTGAAATACGACAAGGATACCAACAAATAAGAATAAGTGGTTGGAGGGTCCCTTTAATGGGAACTACGCTACAAACTTGAGTTAATAAATTGGTATTGTATTTTCAATTATGGTTTTTATATAATGCCAAATATGGGCTTCCTATATAGTCCATGCTGTTAAAGGTCTTAAACAGTAGCAAATCGTTTCGAGATAGATTGATTATGATGTTGTCATTATTTTGGGGGTTAATATTAATTGGCAAGCAGGACATGAAATATAGTTTTTTTTACCAATTTAAATAAATTTTTAGAAAAGAATATTATATACTAGGCACAATTAGAATTGGTAGTGTGCAATTGTATCATTGTAAGTCCTCGATGCAGTGAAATATCAATACGCTTACTTTATTTGCATTCAAGATTTAATTCAAAAGACTCGAAGTTTGGAGGGGGGGGGCATCGGTACTTTGATAGAGTGATAATATGCAGAGTGACCTCTTCTATAAACAATTATTTTGATATTCGTATTACAGATGAAGCTAGTCCAAACAACTCACAGTTTCGTATTTCAAAGTAAGACGGAGACACAGGACCCCTTCCAACATAATAAATCATAATACACACTTGTTTAAAATTCTCTTTGACATTATTTCAAGACATTTTTAAAAAAGTTCTGGACCCAAATGCCAACATTGAAGTTTTTGCCATAATATTTACATTTGCATTAAAGGTCTTTGGTAAAAAAACAAGGATAAAATTGAGACCGGAAACTGCACCCATCAATCAGCCAGTAATGGTCATGTGTCTCCCAGGACACCGGAAGTTGAAAAATGTCTATTAATGTTTTCATTGATTTATTAAGTTCTCTTCTAATGAATAAAGTTCCTAAGCTGCCTTAAATAATTGTGGTCTAGTATATGGAAATGTGTGGGAAAGCTATTTGTTTAATTTGCAATCTTTTATTGATTTCTGACATACCCTTTCTTTTAGTTTGTTTTCACTTTCACGTGGTCATATTTGTAGTAAGACTACTATACATTTTGTGAATCTGCTTCTTTAATAACACACGTTTTTGCTTACATAACCTAAAAAATAATGGTCAACCGCTCTTACAAAATACAAATCAGAAAAGATACAAGAGAATTATAGAGTTTGGCATGTTGCCAAGAAAGTGAATTTATGTGTACTGAAAAGTCGGAAAATATCTTCAGCGTTTTTTATTCAAACAAATTAGTCGGATAATTTTTTCAGACCTTTCCGAGGTTTGTGTTTTCAATCGAGTCAAATCATAAAACTCGGAAAGGGAAAAAGTTGGAAAATTATCAAAAAAAAATTTTTTTGTAAATTGGCGAAAGTAATTGTAGTAGTACATCTAATAATAAGTTGGACATAATCTGTAACTTTTCAGTTATATTTTAACCAAAATAATGCAATATTGCAGTTATAATCGAATATCAAAGTTTTCCGAGTTTTGTATTTTGGCCTATACGAAAATACAAAACTCGGAAAACTCGGAAAGTGGTCAAAAGATATCAAAATAATTTTTTTTTCGATATGGTGTGTAAGGGTTGTAATATGTACAAAGGAACTCAACTCGACTTTACGGGGATATCTTTGGTGAGATCGAAAACTCTGACATCCATACTATACGTCGTGTCGTAAATAGGCCTACCTAACTTTTAGAAATAAAATTGGCGAAAGGAGTTAATAGTAACACATCTATTTGATAAGTTGGACATGATGTATAACCTTTTTCAGTTAAATTTTAACCTAAATACTGCAATATGGCAGTTAGAATAAAATATCCGAGACTTCCGAGTTTTGTATTTTGGCCTATACGAAAGTACAAATCTCAGAAAACCACTCGGAAAGTGGTCAAAAGGTATCAAAATAATATAGTTTTCATTGGATATGGTGTGTAAGGGTTGTAATATGTACAAAGGAACTCAACTCGCATTTACGGGGATAACTGGGGTGAGATCGAAAACTCGGACAGTCATACTATATAAGCCGTGTCGAGAATAGGCCTACATCACTTTTATAAATAAAATTGGCGAAAGGAGTTACAGTAACACATCTATTTGATTAGTAAGACATGATCTATAACCAGGCATCGATATTTCCGCGCACATGCGCACGGCGTGCGCAGGTACATTTGCTTAAAAAAAAATTGCAGGCACATTTAGAAAAATATATATATATATTTTTATTTTTTATGATTTTTTAAAAAAATTATTACTGTCACGTAAATCATGTAAAATAAAGAATTAGTTACGATACATGAATATCTTTTCATCGTCAAGGGAAACAATTAATACAATTTAGAAACCATAATAAAAAAGGTGCGGTAGGCTACTAAAAATCATTTATAATATAATTTCTATTTCTGCTGAGTCCAACTCAAGAAGCTTTCGTAAGCCCCACCTCCCCATTATCATACTACAGGGATGTAGTCACGACTGGCGGCGCCGGCTTGTGCCCGGCACTTGAATAAATCGAAGAATGTCGTCAAGTCGTATTTTACCCCTTCGACTTCGTCCTTCTCTCACTCTGTAGCCTAGTCAACCTCAGCGCTCGAAATTTACGGCAAAGACATGCATGGTTTGTAACTAAAAGCCCGCGCAAACCATATCCGCTACGACATTATTTATTTTTGTGTGCCGTAGACGTGGACCCTATCATCCAAAATTAGTCTAATGAAAGAAGTATTGGTATTTTGTTTATTTATATTTAGAAGATGTGTTGGTCTATTTATTTCACAATTCTACCTTCTCTAAATCTGAATATTTGCCGTGAATTGGTCACCCAGACCAATTTACGGCACTCCAATGTTAATGGTTTGGATGTCGTAAATAGTGTCGAACTTTCGGTTTTACGATCAATTTTCAATGTAGTCATTATACGGTTAATTCTACCGAATCTATACTAAATCCTAGCCTATCCACAATGTCAATATTTCTTATTATATTTCTTGCCCGTGTTGACCGTGGATTTGCTACGACCCGCGAGTAGGACTAGGAGGACGACGAGAGCTTTCTCAACATCTATGTAACCAGATTCTCATTCCACCGTAATAATAATATAATTCTTAAGACACAAGTTTAAAAAACGTGTTTTAATTATCAATATCTACCTGTTGTCATAATTCGTTGTACTCAAATAAAACACAAACATCGTTTTAAGAATATACCTTTAATAAATTTGTCATTTAATATATAAATATAAATGTAATATATTGCACTGAAGCAAATAAGACAGCAAATGCTCTGAAAATACACCAATAAGGGTTGAATTTTAATAAAAGACCACGCCCCCCTCCCAACTTTTTTTTTTCGCTCGCTTCGCTCGCACAACATTTCTTCCACCACTCAGCATATCATGGCTACATCCCTGATACTATATACCTTGCAATTGAGTATGACCCTGTAGGCACTTTTCAATTGTGTGCGCAGGCACACTCAACTTTTAAAGAGCCCTGTCTATAACCTTTTTCAGTTATATTTTAACCAAAATACTGCAATATGACAGTTAAAATTAAATGTCCGACTTTTTCCCAATTTTGTATTTTGGCCTATACGAAAATACAAAACTCGGAAAACTCGGAAAGTGGTCAAAAGATAACAAAATAAAATATTTTTCATTGGATATGGTGTTTAAGGGTTGTAAATGTACAAAGGAACTCAACTCGCCCTTACGGGGATAACTTGGATGAGATCGAAAACTCGGACATCCATACTATATACGTCGTGTCGAGAATAGACCTACCTAACTTTTAGAAATAAAATTGGCGAAAGAAGTTACAGTAACACATCTATTTGATATGTTGAACATGATCTATAACCTTTTTAGTTAAATTTTAACCAAAATATTGCAGTATGGCAGTTAGAATTAAATATCCGAGGTTTTTTTTATTTTGGCCTATACGAAAATAAAAAACTCGGAAAACTCGGAAAGTGGTATCAAAATAAAATATTTTTCATTGGTCATGGTGTGTAAGGGTTGTAATATGTACAAAGGAACTCAACTCGCCTTTACGGGGATAACTTGGGTGAGATCGAAAACTCGGACATCCGTACTATATTCGTCGTGTCAAGCCCTACCTAACTTTTAGAAATAAAATTGGCGAAAGGAGTTACAGTAACACATCTATTTGATAAGTTAGACATGATCTATAACCTTTTTCAGTTAAATTTTTACCAAAATACTGCAATATGACAGTTAGAATTAAATATCCGAGTTTTGTATT
Source organism: Patella pellucida (assembly GCA_917208275.1). Lineage (NCBI taxonomy): Eukaryota > Metazoa > Mollusca > Gastropoda > Patellidae > Patella > Patella pellucida. The sequence goes on along the minus strand of OU795041.1, from coordinate 31,228,191 downwards.
TTGGCCTATACCAAAATACAAAACTCGGAAAAATCGGAAAGTGGTCAAAAGGTATCAGAATAAAATATTTTTCATTTGATATGGTGTGTAAGGGTTGTAATATGTACAAAGGAACTCAACTCGCCTTTACGGGGATAACTTGGGTGAGATCGAAAACTCGGACAGTCATACTATATACGCCGTGTCGAGAATAGGCCTACATCACTTTTATAAATAAAATTGGCGAAAGGAGTTACAGTAACACATCTATTTGATTAGTAAGACATGATCTATAACCAGGCATCGATATTTCCGCGCACATGCGCACGGCGTGCGCAGGTACATTTGCTTAAAAAAAAATTGCAGGCACATTTAGAAAAATATATATATATATTTATATTTTTTATGATTTTTTTAAAAAATTATTACTGTCACGTAAATCATGTAAAATAAAGAATTAGTTACGATACATGAATATCTTTTCATCGTCAAGGGAAACAATTAATACAATTTAGAAACCATAATAAAAAAGGTGCGGTAGGCTACTAAAAATCATTTATAATATAATTTTTATTTCTGCTGAGTCCAACTCAAGAAGCTTTCGTAAGCCCCACCTCCCCACAATCATACTACAGGGATGTAGTCACGACAGGCGGCGCCGGCTTGTGCCCGGCACTTGAAAAAATCGAAGAAAGTCGTCAAGTCGTATTTTACCCCTTCGACTTCGTCCTTCTCTCACTCTGTAGTCAACCTCAGCGCTCGAAATTTACGGCAAAGACATGCATGGTTTGTAACTAAAAGCCCGCGCAAACCATATCAACTACGACATTATTTAGGGGATAACTTTACATTTTGTTAAACAGTATTTTTATTAAGGTTATCTGTCTTTTAACGAAACGTGTTTATTAAACGCGAAAAAGTTTACAGAGTTAACTTGATTACTCTGTCGTGACTGTCAGGTATGTCTGATTATTAGAGTGAAGATGAAAACTCACAAAATACAATGTTTCAATGGACTGATACATTGCCAACACAATTGTCAGCTTAATCCACATGTCATGGATACGTAGTAAGGAACTGGACTTACGCCTTTCACATTCCAAGTAATCAGTGGCTAAGTATAGCATGTCTGTGACATTTGCACATTCTCATTTTTCGAAATTTTTAATCTGATACTTGAATGTCACTGTCTTTACAATTTACCTGATTTAACTTTTTGCACACCAGGTTTTGCACTTAGCTATAATATTGGCATTGGCTGGATTGTTAAGTAACCGATTACTATATTTTTTAAAATGTTTTTTTTTTTTGGTATTCTAGAAGATAGCCGTTTGTATTAGGTGATTAAATTTAGACAAAAATAGTTCTATATCTATGTCTACCATGACACTATATTAGTACGTATTATTGATTGTTTAACAAGGATCCTTTTGCAAGTTTTTTGTTATGACTTTTATGATATGTCGCAACGAAATGAAATGAAACAAAATAAGATTTTAGCCTCCTACTGTTCTACATGGGCGCGGACAGTGCTATGGGGTGAACCTTGCCCAGACAGCAGCACTACGGCCTGACAAGGATCGCCCCAAGGACCGTTAATTAGAACGTGCGGCAATGTGCTATTAATTTTGCAGCATCCTAATGTAGTGTGGTCGGAGTATGATCTATTGGTCCAGTACTAAACCTCCATTGAGTTACCCATCTTTACCCCTTGGGAAAACTTTATGGCGCCAATTTGGTCTCAACCAATCACGTATGAGAGCACGAATTCCTAAATAACGTGTCAATATTGACCTCTAAATCCAGCAAGTACGGTTTCTAACCTCAGGGAATTGATACCACAGATTTAAAAAATTCCACGAATTTTAGTATTCATATATTTTATGTTCAGTAAATAGAAAGTGGGGTTGGACATTCAAAAGCCAAATATTCCATTCAATGACTGTAGACTAGAAACCACATTACAGGATACTGTCAATTGTGAGATACACTTTAATCTGGCCTTTCTGAATGTAAAACATCAGATCACGACAACAGACGAAATAGTCGGGTCACAACCCCAGATCTGTGACAATTTCTCGGGGAACAGGGTTCGAACATTTTTTTTTCTGATAGAAGGGACCCTAGTGAGGATATTTGTAGTTTGCTTCCTTTGAAGTCTACGAGCTAACTTTTAAGGGAGCCGATAATTCAGGATGGCGGCAAAAAAATTACCCTAAATAGACCATAACAAACATTGTTGGCCAAATGACCCGTGTAATATATCAATTTATGGATTTTGTTGGTCACTCCAATTAATTTCTTAAACGGTTGATCCCTTATGGCCGTCAAAATCCAAAATGGCGACTAAATCGGCTCAAAAAGTATACATTTAATACCAATAGCAACACACGTAATTAATACATGTGTAGGCCCGTAGTCGTGAAAATTCTCAAATTGTGTAGGTTATCTTCTTTCAAATTACATCTCTTAGCTTAATATTGACATAATTATTCGGGTATCTCGTCCCCCACAACCCCTGAAACGACATATCACACGTGCATGTTGCTATTGGCATTGAAGGAATACTTTTCGAGTCGCTTTCTGTCGCCATTTTGGATTTTGGCGGCCATGTTGGATCAACAGTTTGTTAGATGAATTGGAAACTGTTCAAAATGGGTCCAGTGTCCATAAAAGCTTATAAAATGATGTATTCCATGAGTCATTTCGCCAACAATGTGTCTTAAAGATCAATTTATGGCCGTCATGTTCAATTTTCAGATCTCATGGAGTTAGCTCGTAGTTTCCAGAGGTAGCAAACTACATTTTTTTTTCACTTGGGTCCCTTCTATCAGAAACCATCGTCAAACCCTTTTCTCGAGAAATGGTCACGGATCAGGGGGGTGTGACTCGACTAAAGCGAGTTTTTTCGCGTAAGCGCACCACAGATCACTTCTCCCAACATAAAACATTGAAATCACGAACTTAAGGTGGATACATGAGGTATAAACGAGACCGGAGAAGGAGCCCATTCGGAGTCTTATTGCATCCATGCGCCGACGTTACCAGTCATTTTCTTACCTTTGATTTGTACCACTTAGGCCCATTTGTCCCGGTAAAGTTCAATTGTGATGGCCCACGTGGGTTGTCGTTGATTTTCTGGTTTGATTAAATTCCAGGCCAGCATTTCAAACCAAATCCGTGGGGGTTTAATTGTCAGTGCATTATTGTTGTTATGTTTATTTATTTTTTGCAGATAACTGGTGATATCTGGAAGCAATAATTGTAAAACATGGCTAAACTTATCTTACTCTCCATATTACTGTTTACTGTAACTATAACAACGATTTCTGGAGCCGAAAACAACAAATACACGAATTTAAGTAAAAGGTAAGAAAATGAACTCTTCTCAAATATTACCTGTAGAGGCACTATCGTAAAAAGAGCAATAGTAATTGTTAGGAAACTGAAGGAATCGTCCAAAACACCACTTGGATTGTCACAACCATGACACCGAATTGGAAGGATTCGGGTCGACAAAATGCATTTTAAAATTTGCCGGAATCACAGGACTGAAGTGTCCTCAAACAAAATAAGCTAGTATTTGAACTGCAAGAAAATAGGAAACATGACTGTGAAATAGTTCGAGTGATTTAATTAGATTTTAATCATTGCAGCAACCGTTCTCGGAAACCTGCGTGAAGGCTTAAAACAATAAACAAATTTAATTTGGGTTATGGCCTAAAACATGATGGTTAATTCTCCCCGAGAATGTATAATTATCTCACATCTAATTGTAGTATATTATACAGAAGTTTTCTCATAGTATCATAATATTTATATCAATGATTAATAATATTAACACATTTACACGATGGTAGTGTTATAATTAATATTAAAATGTCATTATCTCTTAACCCATTTAACAAATTAATTTCGAGAATAAATGTCATCTTTATTTAATTCAACCCTCATCATTTTCTGTGTCCATTATCAAGTCCAAAAATTACTATCACGTCTAGCTTAATTACTACTAATCCATACCAATTCCCTATAGGCGAGAGCCCAGAGGCCGCAATAACCTGAATAAAAGAGTACTTGCTGCCAAATTATTGGGGGGGGGGGGCTTACAACACTTTCACATTTGGCGAAACAAATTACAAACAAATTCTTGGTAAAGCGATGGGTACCTAGGCGGCGCCTTGATAAACAGGGCCGGCGGAAGCAATTCTTGATTGGGGGGGGGGGGGCTTCCATACCAATTCCCTATAGGCGAGAGTCCAGGGGCCGCAATAACCTGAATAAAAGAGTACTTGCTGCCAAATTATTGGGGGGGGGGGGCTTACAACACTTTCACATTTGGCGAAACAAATTACAAACAAATTCTTGGTAAAGCGATGGGTACCAAGGCGGCGCCACAATTAAGTAATTTAACGATGGGATTTCTTGAGGAGAAATTATACTCAATTGTAGAAATTAACCATGGCGTGGAATACCGATTATATTAAGAAAATCAGTTGAAAGGATTCCTAGACAATTATTCTGTATTTGGAATGAACGCATTGGCAACATTGCAGATTTGCAACATATAATAGATGATTTAGACATAAATATCAAATTCACAATTGAAACGAACGATCTGCAAATCGCATTCTTCGACTTTCTAGTGAAACGAAGGGAGAGCTCCTCATAACAGATATGTATTCTAAAGAAAGAGATACCAAATATTACCTCTCTTTTAAAATACAGATGTGACGTCATCCTTTGATGTTGACGTACCATTATTTCAAATAATGTATGAGCAACTTGCCAAGGGTACATTATAACAATATTAGCCTGGCATGACGTTTTTTCACTGTAAACGCACGTGCGGAGTGTCTGTATTTTAAGTAGTTTAATCGTCTCGGGCAGCGGCGGATTAAGCCCCACCAAGGCCTGAGGCGGCAGTTGCTGGAGGGCCTATTCAAAATGGCGAGGGCCTAATTAATTTCGGGATAGGCCCTATGTGGATTCCCGTTTGGCCTACCCCCCCCCCCTAACATTCATTATCTATGCGTTTTTAATCGTATCAGACAAGTCTAAAAAAGTTTTTTTTACAAAATCGTTGGGCCTGAGGCTGCAGCCTCATTAGCCTCACTGATAATCCGCTACTGGTCTCGGGATAAGACGGTCCTCTTTTTGTTACAATATATTACTTTGATTACTGGAAATTGTTACAAAAAACTTGACCATAATTTTCATAATAAAAAACGTTCCATCAAAAAGTCGAAATTTCAAAAAGACCCGGAAAGTATTTTGAATGAATTGTATTCTGTATGCCAATGTCATACTTCCGATAAATTTCGGGAACAGCCAAATAGAACTAATTTTAAAAAATTACATAATGATCTCAAATCCCAAATTAGGAAATGCATTGTAGCATGGTCTGATTTATCAAAACTTAAACTAAGACACCCACCACCAGAGGCTCTAAAAAATGCATCTGCAGTTAAGTGTCTTGCCACTCTCCAAGAGAGGTTTGTTCTAACACCTGTCGATAAGGCCAGCAGTAATATTGCCTTTATCTGTAAAAAAAATACTATATCAAAAATATTCTGACTGAAGTTGGACTCTGGCCCAACACAAATAATGACACTTATAAATGCATTACAGATTTAACTAAACAAGATATTTTGCACAACCAATACTCTTTTAACAGAAGTAATGATATCAAAGACAATGTGAAAATAGATGCACTATCGTACATTTATTCGATACCCAAATTTCATAAAAACCCAGTAAAATTCAGAAATATAATATCCTCCAGTGTTTGCCAGACAAAACCGCTTGCGCAGACTATTACCGAAGGCCTTAAATTATGCCAAACCCAACATGCAATTTGGTGCAAAACACTTCGAAATTACACTGGTATTAATAGTTTTTTTCATTATTGATAAAAACAAACGTATAGTAGAGACTATAGATAAAATCAATAATAAAGACAATGCAAAAACAATAGAAACGTTCGATTTTTCTACTTTGTATACTATGCTCCAACATGCAGATCTTACAAATAATTTGGATTGGTTTGTAGATAAAGCCTTTAATGGAGCTTTCGGAAAAAGCATAAACTTGATGGCCATTTACTCTCAAGATGCTAGATGGATCTTAAAACGTCACAATGCCGACGCTGTAATTTTTGATAAAGAAACATTTCAAAAAATAATACATTTTCTCATTGACAATGACATATTTGAGGTTGGGGATCAGATAATACAGCAAACTATTGGTTTACCAATGGGAACTGACCCCGCCCCATTATGGCAAATGCACATTTACATAAATATGAATTCTACTTTCAGGACCATAAAAGAAAAACAGATTACAAAGTAGCTAAAAAACTGAACTACACCTTCCGTTACATTGGTGACATAACACCCATCAATGATAATGGAAATTTCAATAAATATAAAAGTGAAATATATCCCCCTGAACTAATATTAAATTTTAAAAAATTCCGGCACCCAAAATGCATCTGTTCTTGACCTGGACCTCAATATCATTAATAATAAATTTAATGTTGGTATTTTCGACAAAACAGACAAATTCGGTTTTGAAGTAGTAAAATATCCGTCAATTTATAGTAACATACCAGATACCACGCTATATAATGTTTTCTATTCACAAGCATTACGAGTTTTGACCATTTGTAACAATAAAGAACTATTTCTTTTCCGAACAAAATCTCTGTTTTTGAAATGCACTGCAAAAGGCGGTACACATTTACGTATATTTAAAGAAATTTCGAAACTTCCGTTTCTTCAATATACTAAGTTTAACATTTCTTATAAGTATATAACCGAGTACATATTGGATAATGATCCAATTTAATTTAGTATAAAATTTGTATAGTTACGTAATCGTGTCTGGATTATCGCCCTTATTGTTATTATTTTATGACTTCATAAATACACTTACATTGTACGATTTCTTCTGCATTCCTTCTTTGCATTGCTTGTATGGGGTGTAATGGCCTATTAGCTCATTATAATCTATAGATATTCATAAGGCTTTACTGCTGTGGAACATGTGCTTTATTAGTAAAAACAATATGGATGCCCCTGGTCTTGTGACCACTAGGCCTCCAGTGTACAACAGATCATGTGATAGGTCATGTGAGCTATTTATAGATACTTAAAGGTGCAGTGCTGATATGAGGATATTACATCCCTCCCCAAATAAAATGAAAAGAATACACGCACTATACCGTGAAGTATCTAAACAGAAAATATAATATTAAACAACTTATGGAAATGTTTTGAAGTTTTGTTTTTTTAGTGACTTAGTCTTTGATTTATGCCAGGTACAGTTGTAGGAACTTTTTGAATCCAGCGTATGTAGGGATTATCAAGCCCCTGTTCACACATGTGTCAACATAACACTTCTAACACATTTCTAACACATATTGACAGATTTCTGACCTTATATAGGTCTAATGCACAAAGGGATTATTATGCCCTATATAACACTTCTTCGTTTTAATCACATTTGTAGTCTTGTAAGTAAGACGGTTTATTTCTTGTCCGATGACTTGTTCGTATCTTTATTGGTTTAGACGCACTTGTTTTACATGTGGATTTCTCAGTCGGTATTGGAACCAGTTTATTGGGTGCTTTAGGTAAGTATAACGGTAAGTTATTTGGTTCCAATTCCAGATCTTCTTCCTTTTTCTCAACAGGAATGTTAAAACTCACTTTCTTAAATCTTGAGGAATTTCTGGTTATTGTCTTCTTCTCGTTTTGTGCAGTTATCATGCTACCTTTACGTTTTATGATGTCGTAGGTTTCTGGTTGATCAATGATACGTAGGAACTAATTTTCCTTTTTCTTCACTTTTCAGCATTACTGTATCTCCAGTCTTCAAGTTACTTGGTTTAGCTTTTACCAATTCATCGGATCTTGTCTTCATATTGTATTTTGCTTGGCTGTCATTGTTTCTGACAATCTCATCAATAATTGTATTGTATCGAGGTTCTGTTACAGAAGGGAGTTTAGTATTCGGCTCTCTTCCGAATAATAATCGATGTGGTGTAAAGCCTGTAGAGCTGTGTGGTGTTGCTCTGTATTGGCGTAAAAATCTACACACTTCTTGTTTCCAATTACGCTTTTCAATTGTAGCTGCTCGTACTATTTTCATCAATGGCTTGTTAAAAGCTTCTGCTTGTGCGTTTGCTCTGGGCCAACAGGGAGTTATCCTTCTGTGCCTAAAACCAATGTTTTCAGCATATTTCTCGAACTGGTAACTGTTGAATGGACTACCATTATCAGTCTTGATAATTTTAGGAATTCCGAACGTGCTCAGGATTTTGTCCAAAATAGGAATCGTTGCATTCGCTGAAGTAGATTTCATTATCTCCATCACAGGATACCTTGTGTATTCATCAATTACTACGAACAAATAATCACCACTTGGCAGAGGTCCACAAAAATCAGCGCTAAGGTTTGACCATGGTTTGTCCGGTAGATCACTCATCTTGAGAGGTTCTTTATGTTTACGATCTCGAGTACCTGTTGTTGCTTGACAAGCAATGCACTTCATAATTTTCTCTTCCACTAGTTGGTTTATGTCTGGGAACCATATTTTCGATCTTATAAATGATTTTGTTCTTGTCATACCCTGATGACCTTCATGGGCAAGTTCGATTGCTTTTTCTCGTAACGATTTTGGTATAACTATTCTTCCTTCTCGAAGCAGTATATTGTCTTGGTGGACAACTAATTCGTCTTGAACCGATTTTAGGGCGTTCAGCTCTTCTAAATTGATTCCATCATTAATATTCAAGTCCTATGCAAGGTACCATTTACCATTCCTTGCAAATTCAATGGCTTTCAAAATAGTCTGGTCCTTCGCAGTTTCTTGTTTTACTTCATCTAATGTCATCGCCTTTGGTACCGCAGACTCAGCAAGAAAGTTAACATATTCTTCTGCTAATGCTCCTTGTTTTGAGCTACCTTCAACTGGGTGTCTTGACATGTAATCTGCTATATTCTCTGTTCCAGGCTTGTAGACTATGGTAAATTTATATGGAAGTAGACGAAGTCCCCACCTTTCTATTCTTAGAGGTGGTTTTGGTTTCTGCCAGATACGTTCAAGCGGCTTATGGTCAGTGATGATTGAGAAATGAGGGGAACCACGGAGGTAAGTATCAAAATGCTCACACCCCCACACAACACCTAGCGCTTCACGCTCAGTTTGGCTGTATCTGGATTCTACATGAGTTAAAGCCCGGCTTGCATAAGCGATAACTTTAGTGTCTTGGGTTAAAATTGCGGCTATTCCTACAGGACTCCCATCAACTATTAATTCTGTCTTCTTCCTTGGATCGAAGTAAGCAATTACAGTTTCTTCAGAGAGTTTCTCTTTGAGTTTGTCGAAAGCAGCATCTTGGTCTTCTGACCATTCCCATTCGACGTTCTTGTGTCACAATCTTCGCAGAGGCTCGCTGATTGTTGCATAATCTTTAATAAATCTGGAGCAATAACTGGTCATACCAAGAAAACTTCTTAGGTCCTTTACTGTTTCTGGTTGTCTTGTTTCTCTGATGGCTTTGACTTTTTCGGGATCAGGAGACGTTCCATTCCCCGAGAAAATAACTCCAAAGAACGATATCTTGGATTGGTGAAATTCACATTTCTTCTTGTTCAGAGTTAAACCAGCTTCTTCAAGTGCTTTAAATGTTGCCTCTAATGCTCTATCGTGATCAATTTTGGTTGCACCAAAAATTATTATATCATCTGAGATATTCTTTGTACCAGGGATATCTTGAATTATTCCTCGGATTGTTTCTTGAAACACTTCTGAGGCTGATGAAATACCGAAATTCAGCCTTTTATATCTGTAAATACCTATGTGAGTATTAAAGGCAGTTATATACCTGGAGCCAGCATCTAGTTCCAATTGGTGATATCCTGATCTCAGATCTAGCTTACTAAAGATTTTAGCGCCATTCAAATCATAAATGAGTTCTTCCATGGTAGGTAAAAGATGTCTTTCACGTAAAATCGCCTTGTTGGCCTCTCGCATGTCAACACAAAGTCTAATTTCTTCCGGATCCTTCTTCGGTGGGGTGACAATCCCAGAGATCCATGGTGTAGGAATACCTTCGACTTTTTCGATTATGTCTTCCTTTAACAGCTTCTCGATTTCAGCTGCCACTTTCTTCCTCAAATGGAAAGGCGTTCTTCTGTTTTTGGCTGCGACTGGTTTTACGGTTTCATCGATGTGGAGCTTGACTGTACGCCCACGCAATTTACCAATTCCGTTAAAAAGCTTGCTGTGTGTCTCAAATGGTTCATCAATGTTGTTGATAATCTTGATTAGGCCTAGGTCTGATGCAGTCTTAAATCCAATTAAAGATCCATGATTTCCCTCGACGACATTAAATTCGACAAGTTTGTACTGGTCCGCTTCTTCAACAACAACTGTGCATGTGCCTTTAGTTTCTATGGTTTCTCCTCCGTATGTCACAAGTTTTGACTTTCTGTCTTTGTTTATTGTAGGAGATCCAATTCTTTTATGAGTACCTTCGTCTAACACATCAACTGTGGCACCCGAATCAACTAACAACTCTTCTCGCCTGCCTTCCAAGGTCAGGTTGACCCTTGGTGACCTCTTTCCATTTTTGTGCCTTTTTGTTTCTGTTGGGCCTATTCCATAACAGTATTCGGTATCTTCATCCGTTCCGGATTCTTCACCATAATCTTCATGACTATTAATTTTCTTAATCTGTTTCTTTCCAGATGTTTTATCTCGGCACACATGTGAAAAATGACCGCGTTTTCCACAGTGATAGCATTTGGCTTGTTTAGCTCGACATTTTTCCTTGTGAGGCCAGTCTAACCCACAACTGAAACATTTGTTAGAGTTAGTACTTCTTGGTGTACGAAACCTTCGCTTCGATTTGCTTTTGTATCGACTGCTCACATTTGGTCTAGTCTTTAGTCGACCCCTTTCATCTGGTGTATTAACCTTATTCACAAATCGGGGGATCACGGTGGCTAAGTGGATAAGGCGCTGGTTCGCTAGCCTGGAGGTTGAGTGTTCGATCCCTGCATCCGGCGTGATTTCCCCTTGTCAGTGATGCAGAAGGAGGGCCTGACAAGGACAGCTGCCTAGTCGTTCGGATGGGACGAAAAACCGAGGTCCCGTGTACAAATTGGAGTGCACGTAAAAGATCCCTTGGCAGTTGGAATTCGATATAAGAGTAGGCCGTAGCGCCGCTGCCCGGGCAAAATTTCCCTCATTGCACACTGTGGCGTATGCCCGTCTTCAATTAGCCCAGGTACGGTGCTTAAGCGTAGGACGTTAAACCCCATTTCATTCATTCATTCATTATTCACAAATCCTTGGTTTCTCTCTATCTCTGCAATGTGACTGTTAGCAGAATCCATAGCTTTGCCTAATTTAATGACTTTCTCAAGCGTGTCATATTTCTCTGGTTCACCGAATACTTTTCTACGAATATCATTTGATTTGCAGGTTTGTATAAGTTGTGAACGAATTCTTTTATGGGTGTCTTCAAAGGGACAATCTTTGGCCAAAGCTCTAAGTTCTGTCACAAATTCATCAAAAGTTTGACCATCTTTTTGTTTACAATTCTGGAAGTTGTACTCAGCCATGGTGTCATTCTTCTTTGACTCAAAAACACCATTGAGTACTTCTACAGTGTCATCATATGTTTCTTCGGTTTCACCTTTATTTGCGTCATAAACATCAAAGACGTCTTCACCGGCATAATGAAGGAGTAGGGCTCTACGTCGCTCATCATCCGTGATTGCCATACCTGTGAACATATTCTCAAGTCTTTGCACATACTTATTCCATCTTTTCCCGACATTTGTTTTGTTAGGATCAGTGTTGTCAATTTGAAAGACTGGGAAGATTGGCAAGACAGAATCCATTGTTATTTTTCTCACGAAATTTCAGTTTCAAACTTTAGGTTCAATTTTTAACCTTTAAAGTCGACTTTTCTAAGACAAACTTAGCTTTATTACGTGGCAGGATTCCTCTTCTTAATTTTCCAATGATCCTCGTTGCCAATGTAATGGCCTATTAGCTCATTATAATCTATAGATATTCATAAGGCTTTACTGCTGTGGAACATGTGCTTTATTAGTAAAAACAATATGGATGCCCCTGGTCTTGTGACCACTAGGCCTCCAGTGTACAACAGATCATGTGATAGGTCATGTGAGCTATTTATAGATACTTAAAGGTGCAGTGCTGATATGAGGATATTACATGGGGTATTTAGTATTATGTTTTGTGCAATTATACAACTAAAAATTATGATTGGTTGTTTAAACTTATAGCTTTTAGCATTATCCCATCTTGATTATCGCTCTTTTTGTTAAGACATTCTAGAAGCCTCTAACTTTGACGTCATTTATAACAGAACGACGTATTTAAGTCACACCATTCAGTTAGCAGTCAGCTCCTTTGCTTCTTTATATTCGGTTTTGTTTGTGCGTTTTTCTTGTGACGGGTGGAATATGTTCCCTCAATACATTCACTATACATCTATTTTATTTAATATTTAAACACTTCTGTAATGTTTTAGACTACCTTTTTTATCCATTTCACCGATGTGGTTACTTGTATAGTCGGAATTGTTCCTACAGTATGCTTGCATTTGTATTTCTTGTAGCATATAGCAGACCATGACTCATGCTGACATCACATAATGTTTTCCCTGGTCATTTTCAATTTTAAGTGAAGTCTGCTGTGTTACTTCAGACCCGGGACTGTACAGCGCAGTGGACGCTTACGGCTAGCTCCTGGATCCATTCACTCTTTTTGAATTGTTTATTTGTTTGTTTGTTGTTTCGGAGTATGATGTCTTGTCGTTATATTTATCCTTTATGTAAATCTTATGTGTCGCAGTCCCCCTGCACTAACTATTTAATGTCTCGCCCTCGACCATTAAACCACACATAAATCATGTCATCCACGCCATACACAAAATAATATACCCTTCTCCTTAGCTAGTAAAATATGCACAATTGTGATAGATGAAGACCTGCGGATTATCAGATTAGATGAGCTAAAGCGAAATTTATTAAAGCAGCATTACCCCCTTGAGGTAATAGAAGTTGGGATAAATAAGGCGTTGACAATTGATATCCTAATGTTGGGACTACTAAAGTGAAAGACCGTTCGGATAACATTATAACCTTTGTCTCTACTTATAACCCTCAACATCCAAACTTATTTAAAAGAATCTACAAGAGCAGGTCAATCCTGGCATCAAACGACAACTTCAGAATGAAATTTGTCAATGTACAATTCATTAAATCACAAAGATAGCCACCAAATCTGAAACGTCTTTTAACTAAAGCAAACTTCAATTCATCTATCATAAGGACCGGCTTTTATGTATCTAAATGCTCGGACCTTCGATGCAAATGTTGTGACCATATAACACCAAATAACAAATATAATTTCCCTTACTTTAACTTTAGCGTCGATGATAATATGAATTGTGACACAAAAAATCTCATATACGTCTTGACTTGCAAGATTTGTGAAAATTTCTATATTAGAGAGACATCCACTCATCTACGCGGTAGAGTACACAACCATCGACGGGATTGTAATATTGAATACGGGCCCTTATTTGTAAATCGACACATCTTTAAATGTGCGAAACACCTACAAGTTAAATTTCAAATTTCCCTTTTTATAAAATGAAAGTCGATGACACCACGAAAAGGAAATCAGTGGAGAATAATTTTATTTAAAAAATACGCTCCTCGACTTAATAATAGTCATTAAGTAACAATTGACCATTAATTTTATTAATTAATATTCTTAATCTATCCCTTTTTTATCTACCATTCATTGTTTCTAAATTGTACTGTACCCATATGCAACAGATTAACACACGTGTATGGTGGCCCATGGTCGCAATAGCGGGGTTTTTTTTGCATTTCATTTTAAAAAATGAAAGATATTAATAAAAAAAGAATTTTCTTTTTGTTTTGAAAAAGAATTTTTTTTTTTTTAAATTTGAAATTTAAAAAAAATCTTTTTAAAATTAAAAAAAAAATCTTTTTAAAATCTAAAAAAAAAACCTTTTAAAAATTAAAAAAAAAATCGTGTTTAGAATTTAAAATAAAAAAAAATTTATATCAGAAAAAAAAAATAATAAATTTAAATGAAAAAGAAAAGATAAAATAATTCCCTAGGTGGCCCATTGTCGCAATAGTGTCTTGGGTATCCAGACCCAGTATACAACTTGGTAAACGATAAAGAGTACTAAGCAAGACCGTTGTTGAGCGAGGCCACATGTCAGTCAATTTAATTGACAGTTCCATATATGGCCTTGACATTATGTTTAGTTGTAGTTAAAACGAGAGTTTGGATCTTCCTGCACCCGTTTCTTATGTTTATATTTTGTACAAATTTTCTCAATTAATTTCCATACTTGAATGTTAATATAAATTATGAATTTCCATACTTGAATGTTAATATAAATTATGAATATTATCTTATATCTAGTAGGCAAATCATCGCCCTATGTCACAAAGATTCTGAACAGGCTCGCTGTGTATAGTAGTTGGAAAAATGAGATTTTGGATCTTCCACTAAATCTTAATTCGCCCCCTCGCTCTCTTTTATTTTATATATTTCAGAAATAGTGAATTTCATCGAACTGTACTAATATAACCCCCAATCGACCTCGATGTGCAGTCAACCTTTTTCTTTTGTTTAAAATATTTGGGGGATATTTTTTCAATTGATTTTGAGAAAAATAATCATATTTCATTCGCTTATGCATAAAGTATACAATCGGCCTCGCTTAGCATTGGGGCGTTTTCTTAATTCGGAAAAATTATAAAGTTTTTCTATGAATTAATTTTCATTGAAAAATAATATTTGAGTGATTGTATTATATAAATAAAGAATGGTATCTTATATAATACAGAAAATACGAAATTCATTGCACTATACCATATGAAGTATCCAATCGGCTTCGCTTAGCAATGGCCCGTTTTCTTATGTTTAAAAGATGTTGGGAACATTTTTTCAATTTATTTTCATAAAATAATCATATATCTTTCGAGCGTTATAAGTATATTAAGAAAATTATACTATACACTCCAGAAAAACGGAACTGCATCATCCAATACCGCGTATATCTATCGGCCTCGCCATGCATAAAGTGTCCAATAGGCGTCGCTCAGCAGAATTCATTGCACTATACCATCAATCTGTTTTACAAAGAATTACTTACGAATTATCTCTGTCACAGATGGCTGTCTTGAACACGTGCTGTGGCGTCAGTCATTGGCTCAACGGCTCGTGCGTTGTTTACATAACACCTAACTGCTTCGGGCAAAATGATGCATTTTACTTACTTTAATACCCATTTACACTAAATAGGAAATATTGTTTAACTACAGATACTTCAAACGTCTTTATTTATTTTTTTATACTTTGGAAATATGTTTTAGAATTTTTTTTGTCGGAGGAAAAAAGTTAATATATTGCCGAATTAAGACGCATAGATGTCATCTTTATCAGTGATACTAGCGGCCAAGCGGGGTCAGTTTGCTATACCATTATGAAGTATCCAATCGGCTTCGCTTAGCAATGGCCCCTTTTTATGTTTAAAAGATGTTGGGAATATTTTTTTCAATTATTTTCATAAAATAATCATATATCCTTCGAGCGTTTTAAGTATATTAAGAAAATTATACTATACACTCTAGAAAAACGGAACTGCGTCATCCAATACCTATCGGCCTCGCCATGCATAAAGTGTCCAATAGGCCTCGCTCAGCAGAATTCATTGCACTATACCATATGAAGTATCCAATCGGCTTCGCTTAGCAATGGCCCGTTTTCTTATGTTTAAAAAATGTTGGGAATATTTTTTTCAAATTATTTTCATAAAATAATCATATATCTTTCGAGCGTTTTAAGTATATTTAGAAAATTATACTATACACTCTAGAAAAACGGAACTGCATCATCCAATACCGCGTATATCTATCGGCCTCGCCATGCATAAAGTGTCCAATAGGCCTCGCTCAGCAGAATTCATTGCACTATACCATATGAAGTATCCAATCGGCTTCGCTTAGCAATGGCCCGTTTTCTTATGTTTAAAAGATGTTGGGAATATTTTTTTCAATTTATTTTCATAAAATAATCATATATCTTTCGAGCGTTTTAAGTATATTAAGAAAATTATACTATACACTCCAGAAAAAATATCTTTCGAGCGTTTTAAGTATATTAAGAAAATTATACTATACACTCTAGAAAAACGGAACTGCATCATCCAATACCGCGTATATCTATCGGCCTCGCCATGCATAAAGTGTCCAATAGGCCTCGCTCAGCAGAATTCATTGCACTATACCATATGAAGTATCCAATCGGCTTCGCTTAGCAATGGCCCGTTTTCGTATGTTTAAAAGATGTTGGGAATATTTTTCAATTATTTTCATAAAATAATCATATATCTTTCTAGCGTTTTAAGTACACTGTAAAAAATAATTTCAGAGATTACACCAATTGAGTGTGAACTCCTGCTGCCTACACAAAAGGTGTTACTAAAGTGTAACTGAGAGCTCGGTGTAAAGTTACACCAACATAATTACACTCGAGTGGTGGTTATATACACCTTTTGGGGTGCATTTTCAGTAGCATTAGGTGTAACTTTTCACTGGTACAGGTGATGCGAAGCTCCCGGTGTGGTGAAAACGTCGCGTTTAGGGCTACACTTACGCTACTATGACGACTACTAAGCTCTCAGTCCGGTGCAAACATGTACAACATATAGGGTAACCTTACACCACGGGAGCGACTGTTACAGTCTTGGCTCAGCGTAAACATGTAAAATATGAAGGATAACCTAACACTACTTGAGCGACTGCTATGCTCCCAGTTCGGTGCAAACTTTTACTTCTTCAAGGGTACCCATACACCAATAGAATGACTGCTAAACTCTCAGTTACGGGTAAAATCGCCCCAAAGGCTGTATTTGTGTTTAAACTGCAAGGAATTTAAGGTTTATGCGTTCAAGGAGCATTTACCAAGAACTATTGGTGTAAATACTAAATTTAGTATTTACACCAATCTTAAACCTTGGAAACGGGTATTCCAGTGGGAACAACTGACCTAAGGTACTAGTGCTGGGTAACACGTCTCGACAAGATGGCAATGATTCGGAGATTTCATTGCCTAGTCATGCAATATTATAAAGTATACTTGCCTTATGTAAACAAAGTATACATTGTCAAAGATATAAATGCAACATTATTTAACAGATGGACACAATGTAATTTATGATAAAGTTGGCACACATAAGTATAATCTAGTTCTGTCAAGTACGTCGCAGAATATGCATATTAATTATAATTGCATGCTATATATTCAAATTCAGCTATTTAAGTAAATGGAGATAATAATATGAATACACTACCATTGGTGTAAATTAACACTGTAAATATAAATATGAATCTTAAACACTTTCATTTGGTATATGGTACACTCGAAATAGTGTTAAAAACATACATGAATAGAAGAATGAATATTTACCGATCTCAGGGTAATGATCTATACGGTTTTAAGTTCAATTTTACACTTTTTATCGTGCTAATATTACATCCCAGCAAGCGAAATGTGAATACACTACGTTTGGTGTAAATTAACACATTAAATATAGTTAGCAATATATAAATGTTACACCTTCCATCGTGCTAAAATTATAAGCGTAATGTTTCACTACAAAAAGTGTACAAGAATATACCACGTTCAGTGTCATGCTACACTATTTACTGCTTTATTTGTTTCTAGTTACTCCCCCCACCCTCGAGAAATAAATTACACCCAAAATTATTTTTTATTACACTTATTTTCAGTATACTTAACACCGACCAAGGGCGAACAGCTGATTCACTTTTGTAAGTGTAAACTTACACAATTTATCGTGTATATTGTTACACAAAATAGTGTAACTAAGGGTTTACACTCCATTGGAGTAAGTTTGCACTTCAAATCGTCTAAAGCCACTCTTTCTTAGTGTAAAGCACCAGTTACACCACATATCTATTAAGATTTCACTTGAAAAAGAGTAACGTTACACACTTTTGTATAGTTTATATTAAGAAAATTATACTATACACTCCAGAAAAACGGAACTGCATCATCCAATACCGCGTATATCTATTGGCCTCGCCATGCATAAAGTGCCTAATCGGCCTCGCTCAGCAGAATTCAATGCACTATACCATATGAAGTATCCAATCGGCTTCGCTTAGCAATGGCCCGTTTTCTTATGTTTAAAAGATGTTGGGAATATTTTTTTCAGTTATTTTCATAAAATAATCATATATCTTTCGAGCGTTTTAAGTATATTAAGAAAATTATACTATACACTTCAGAAAAACACAACTGCATCATCCAATACCGCGTATATCTATCGGCCTCGCCAGGCATAAAGTGTCCAATCGGCCTCGCTCAGCAGAATTCATTCCACTATACCATATGAAGTATCCAATCGGCTTCGCTTAGCAATGGCCCGTTTTCTTATGTTTAAAAGATGTTGGGAATATTTTTTTCAATTATTTTCATAAAATAATCATATATCTTTCGAGCGTTTTAAGTATATTAAGAAAATTATACTATACACTCCAGAAAAACGGAACTGCATCATCCAAAACCGCGTATATCTATCGGCCTCGCCATGCATAAGTGTCCATTAGGCCTCGCTCAGCAGAATTCATTGCACTATACCACATGAAGTATCCAATAGGCTTCGCTTAGCAATGGCCCGTTTTCTTATGTTTAAAAGATTGTTGGGAATATTTTTTTCAATTTATTTTCATAAAATAATCATATATCTTTCGAGCGTTTTAAGTATATTAAGAAAATTATACTATACACTCCAGAAAAACGGAACTGCATCATCCAATACCGCGTATATCTATCTTTTATGTCCCAGAAACACGGAAATGCATCATCCAATACCGCGTATAGAGTCTATTCGGCTTAGCCTGAGATATTTGTTGGGTTATTATCAGATTTGCTGCATAAGTGGATAATCGAGACTGTTTTAGTAATGATGACCGAGGCTATGCAGAACTTTCGATCGCCTAACGCTTATTTCTTGGTTCATAGTGCATCAATTAGACTGTAATTTTCAACAAATTGCCTTTATATTATCAAGTTTTAAATATGTTTATAATAGTACCTTATCTATCACAGATATAGCGGAATCTAATTCATCGCACTATACCACATGAAGTATACAATCAGCCTTGCTTAGCAGTCAGCTTTTTTTCTTATGTTTAAAAGGTTTGGGGATAATTTTTCGATTGATTTTGATAAAATAATCACAATTCTTTCGAGCGTTTTTACGGATATTAAGGACATTATACTATAAGCCTCAGAAACACCAGGGCCAGCGGGAGCAATTCTTGATTTAGGGGGGGGGGCTTCCATACTAAGTCCCTATAGGCGGGGGGGGGGGGGGCTTCCATACTAAGTCCCTATAGGCGAGGGTCCAGGGGCCGCAATAACCTTAAGAAAAGAGCACCTGCGGCCAAATTATTGGGGGGGGGGGGGGGGGGCTAGCCCCCCTACTCCACCGAGCCTGAACAGTGGCAGTGGAATGCATCAACCAATACAGCGTATAGGCTACAGTCTAATCGGCCTAGAGCTATGCAGTCAGCACACTTTGAACCCAATCGGCCTCGATTAGCAGTGGGACCTTTTCTTAAACCTGAAAGATTATAAAGCATTTCTATGCAGGCCCGTAGCCAGGGGGTGGCACGGGGGGGGGGGGGCAACTGCCCTCCCTATACTGAGTCTTGCCCCCCCCCCCCCCCAATATCTCAAGAAAATTGGCCTTTACCGCAAAATTCATGCAGATGCCCATGCTAGTTGGCCCTCCCGAAAACATCTTTGCCCCCATAAAGAACAACTTCCTGGCTACGGGCCTGTCTATGAATTAATGTTCAGGGAGAGTACATTTTGTTGCTATTGAATTTTCGTACCGTTAGTACCTCCTGTGGTCGTAGAGACTTGAAATTTCCAGGAAATGTTAAGAGCGACAATTGATGATCACACACTAGGACCACGGAAACCACTAGGTGTGCGTAAGTGTAGTAGAACTTGAGATATCTTTTATTACTAACAATAAATACTCCTTTCTAAACTCGACCTTCAAATAAAATGGGAGGGACTTAAACAAGAAAGAGGCGGGGCTTACATCTGCAATCTAAAAAATCGGTCTCGCCTAGCACCCTCTAACGCTTACCATACAACTTGCCATTAGACATGAGCGACTAGAAACATTGTGGCCCATTGTTGTAGAAGTATCTCGATTATCATGTGTGGGATCTATGAAGAATGTATAGACTCGAACGACAAGAAATGTAGTTATCTTACATCAACATGGGAGTGACGGAACTTTGGCATACTAACGATGTCCACGAAGACTATGATGCTTTATTTTGTCTTTGAAATTTATATTGTGTGTTATCGCTCTTTCGCGCCTTTATATAGATCCAACACAAGATAATCGACAATCTGAACGACAGGCCCGTCCTACACACGGGGCCTTGTATAGATCGTAGATTTAATAAGGCTCTGCCTACGGAGAAGTGACACGGGTCATGAGGTCAACCTACTACATTTTGTAAACTAACAAACGAACGTACAATATGGCTTCAACGAACAGAAAACCTGCGTCGTATCAAGGTTATCTGTGGACTAACACTACTAATTGAGTAATAGTTCCCCCGACGAGAATGAAATTTTAATAGAATTAGCAAGTTTTACAGGACATTTGGCACGCGAAGAAAGCTAGGCCTATATCTCTTATCTGTCGATCAAAATTATGCCATGAGAAGAAAAACCAGCGTTTACACCAATATTCTTGTCGAATAACAACACGAGGAATTTCTCTATATAAATAGCATATATAAACCAAGATATTATTGGTGTAAACGCTGGTTTTCCTTCTACGCATTATTCAAATAATTGTGATCGACAGATTGGATAGGCCTAGCGTTTTTCGCGTGCCAAATGTCCTGTACGAACTTGCTAATTCAGTAAAATTCACATTTTCATCGGGGGATATATTACTCAAAAGGTGTTATTCCCAAGACAACCTTGATACGACGCAGGTTTTCTGTTCGTTGAAGCCATATTTTACATTCGTATGTTTGTTTACAAGAAGTTGCCAGTGCAAAATGTAGTGGGCTGACCGCATGACCTGTGTAACTTCTCCGCTGGTACATGTAGGCAGGGCCTCAAGTCTCTCTCTATATATAAGGCTTTGTATGAAGAATGGGGTGTTCAGGTTGTCGATTTAAATAAATTAAATTTAAAGGTTCGTTAAAATCGACCTTCGTGAAACTTATAATAAATGAATGAAATGGGGTTTAACGTCCTACACTTCTGCACCTAACCTGGGCGAATTGAAGACAGCGTACGCCATACACTGTGCAATGAGAGAAATTTTGCCCGGGCAGCAACTGAATTCCAACTGCCAAGGGATCTTTTACGTGCACGCCAATGTGTACACGAGACCTCAGTTTTTCGTCCCATCCGAACGACTAGGTAGCTGTCCTTGTCAGACCCTCCGTCTGCATCACTGACAAGAGGAAACCACGCCAATGCAGGGATCGAATAGCCGACCTCCAGGCTAGTCAGCACCTTACCAACTTAGCCACGTGATCCTCATGAAACTTATAAAATTTAAAATTTCACTTTGATTTTAGTAAAAAATCTATGGTTAGGGATTTTAGCTTTAGTTTTGTCCTGCTCTCATTGAGGTCATTGTTAGAGGTTCGAAAGTGCAATAGCACACAATATCAATTTCAAAAACAAAATAGAGCCTTATAGCCTTCGTGAACATAGTCAGGTGAGCATAAATATGTTAAAGTTCCGTCACTCACATGTTGATATAAGATAACTACAGGGTCGTTTCTTGTCGTTCGAGTCTTGATAATCGTCATAGATCCCAAACATGATAATCGAGATACTACTTCAACAACGGGCCACAATGTTTCTAGTCGCTCTTGTCTAATAACAAGTTGTATACTGGGTCTGGATATCCAAGACACTATTGCGAAAATGGGCCACGTAGGGAATTTCTTTTTTTTTTCTTTCATTTTTTTCTGATATATTTTTTTTTTATTTTAAATTTTAAAAAGATTTTTTTTTTTATTTAAAAATTTAAAAAGATTTTTTTTTTTATTTAAAAATTTAAAAAGATTTTTTTTTATTTTAAAATTTAAAAAGATATATTTTTTTTTTAATTTGAATAAAAAAAAAGATTTTTTATTTTAAAAAGATTTTTTTTTATTCTAAATTTTAATATTTTTTTTTATTCTAAATTTTAATATTTTTTTTATTCTAAATTTTAATATTTTTTTATTCTAAATTTTAAAAACAAAAAAAAAATCTTGTTTTTCACTAATATTTTTATTTTTTTTAAATGAAATGCAAAACAATGCTATTGCGACCATGGGCCACCAGACACGTGTATACATGTGTTCTGCTCTTTACTATACACTATGTAACCACAGACAATGGTAACTATAGCCAATTAAAACCACGGCGTTACTATGTAAATACATGTATGTATAAATACACTATAGTGTCCGTCTATACGTTATGACATTATTTATGAATAGTCCAAAGACGGACGAAAAGTACTTTAAAATATTAAAATGTTATTAAACCAGTGTTGAAATAGGTTTGTGTCGGCATACATTCTATCTATTCATCATTTACCGTGAAACAAAGTAATGCAGCCTTGCGGTTGTGCTAATAATTGTGGATATATATATATATATTTATATATGTTTTAGGAAAGAAAACTACTTTTTTGCGAGTACTTTCCGCTTTATTAAACTATATCAGGCGAATTCCAACAATTGATTTGACGTAATAACGTCATGGTTACAACTATGAACTATAATGGCTATAATATGTACATGCATAATTATAATTAAACATTTATAATTTACACAACTACAATGTTAATATAACAAAAATCAACATCTTGAATTAAGCAATTGTTTGAATTTTTCAATGAAATATGATTTCTTTGCTTCTTATAGATCGTTGTTTTTGCTGTTTAATTGATATAACGGAAAGACATTAAAATTGCATTTACCACAAACACTAAGTGGTATCATCCTGTATTGTGGATTAAGAATATGGTGTCGATGGAGGTTCATTCTTAATCTAAGCATATTTATTGTCTTCCCGATATATCTACCCTTACAGCCCGGACAAATTATTACATAATTTATATAATGTAATCTGATTTACAAGTCATTGGGTTTTTACATGAAATGTAAAATTGTCCTTGATATTTATGGAAGAACCTTCAACTATGATTGAACCCGTTTTACAGTTTGATTCATTACACTTGTTAACTGTTGGTATGATTTTAGTTGAATCGAATTTTGATGAGATTAGTAATTTAGCCAGGCTTTGGGGCTGCTTTAAACTATTTATTTTTTTTGCCTTATTTAGTATATCATTCATAATCGGGCTATTTTTAAGAATATATGAGATGATTATCAATTTACCATCTTCTTGTGATGGGTTGAAAGTAGTTACTAATATAAAGCAACCTCTTTGTGACAGTTTGTTTCACAAATCGTTTTGGTGCACCTTAATTTGATCTGATCTAAACTTAAAGCTTTTCGAATGGCATCATCTATTAATTTTGCCGGGTAGTATTGTTTTTTTAGAAACCCTTTAAGCTCTTTAAGGCGTATTTGTTTAATATCCGATTGTGAAACTATGGTACACACACGTCTAGCTAAATTATACGGAATATTACGTTTGGTATGAGAAGGATGACATGAATTAAAATTGAGATACTGATGTGTGTCTGTCGGTTTATAATACATATCGGTTTCAATTTGACCATTCGGTAAAAGATTAACCGTGACATCGAGAAAGTTTAGTTTTACTTTACTAGTTTCAACAGGGAATTTAATGTCGACCTCTAGACTATTCAGGAGTTCGTGGAGTTTGGTGATCGCTGTATCTTCTATTTTAAGGACGCACCAACAATCATCCAGAAATCGTTTCCACGATTGCTTAAAAATGTCGCTAAAAGTTGTATCGAAGGTTGTGAATACTTTCGCATGCCAAATTTCTTCGAGGTAACCTAATTGTAATGTTGCGTATGTCGGACCAACTTTTGTACTTATAGCAACACCTTTAATTTGTGAGAAATAATGGATATCGAAGAAAAATTTGTTATTTGAAATTACTAAATTTAGAGCGCCAATTATAAATCGTTTAGAAAAACGATCTGGAATACTATCGGGATATGTATTTATCCAATATTCGATAGTTTTAATCCCAGATCTTTACTGATGTTATTATATAGATGTACTACATCAAAGCTTATTAACGTACTACCAGGTTCTACCTGCTTAGGTAAATGATAAAGGAAATCGATATCATCGCGTAGCAAACTTTTGACTTTAGAACATAGTGGTTTCAAAATGATATCAAGTTGCTAAGTCTTCGGGTACTACTATTTGGTCCGCCTGCTATTGGCCTGAACGTTAAATCACCTTGACATTTTATAATTACAATTTCATGGTTAGTTCGTCTTACAGCATCTTGAATTAGCCTACTTATGTGTACTTTCGGCAATCCATAAAAGTATGCAATGCTTGGATCGAAGTTCACAAGATATTCTTGTTCCTCTTTTAACAGCATTCCAGTGTAGCCAGACACAAATGTTGTCATATATACCATGACGTTGCTGTTTTCTTTGATGGTTGATGGCGCATAATATTCCGTGTTTTGTAGCATTTTGAATATAATTTTTTGATAGAATGACTTATCCATAACGACTATAGCTCCTCCTTTATCTGCTCGTTTGATAATTATGTTTTGATTATTTCTCAGATTATTGAGAGCTTTCAATTCACCTTTATTTAGATTTTTAATGGTGGGTTTTGATTGAATTTTATGATTGGCTATAGTTGTTATAAATCTATCTAAATGTACATCTTTTCCTGATTTTGGTGTAAAAGTAGATTTGTTTCGAGCCAGGCTTTTGGGTTCTGGGGGTCGAGAATCATCCTCCCTGTAGAAATGATGTCTGAGTAAGCAGTTATCATTTGAAGGTGTTGGGGTGAATTTCAGTTTAAAGCAACCTCAAAGCCTGACTAAATTACTAATCTCATCAAAATTCGAATCAACTAAAATCATACCCACAGTTAACAAGTGTAATGAATCAAAATGTAAAACGTGTTCAATCATAATTGAAGGTTCATCCATAAATATAACGGACAATTTTACATTTCATAAAAAAAAAAAAACAATGACTTGTAAATCAGATAACATTATATATGTAATAATTTGTCCGGGCTGTGAGGGTAGATATATCGGGAAGACAATAAATATGCTTAGATTAAGAATGAACCTCCATCGACACCATATTCTTAATCCACAATACAGGATGATACCCCTGAGCCGACACCTAGATGTTTGTGGCAAATGCAATTTTAATGTCTTTCCGTTATATCAATTAAACAGCAAAAACAACGATCTATTAGAAGCAAAGAAATCATATTTTATTGAAAAATGCAAACTATTACTTAATTCAAGGTGTTGATTTTTGTTATATTAACATTGTAGTTGTGTAAATTATTGATTTAAAAGAATGAACTCTCAGATTTATATACCATTGTCTTTTGCATTAGCCCTGAAGACGCCGTAAGGCCGAAAGCTCTTGGCACTGATGTAAAAGATATTTAAATATAGATTATCCCATCCAAATATTAGTATTTTTTGGTATATATATATACTCTTCAAAGCCGATTTTTCACATTTTTTTTTATTTGAACGAAGGTGTTATTTCCATAAATGTTAATTGTTTGTAATGTCATTATGTAAGAATAAAAGAAATTCATTATTGGTTTTAAATGTAGGGGTCACTAATTGTGACTGGTCATCCTTTTTGCTGAAATTTATTTTCGCTTGATTGCACCAAGACACATGAATTTAACAACTTCGCGAGCTTTTCGCATGAAACTCAAATCTTAGGCCTTTAAAATCCCGGGATTCTCGGATTTTTAAAAATCAGTTGCACATGTACACATTCAACGAACCAAATGATGCCACATCTGCACGAAGACCAACACAACAACGTTATTGGTCGATTACAAGCAGGTTAATCTCAGACAGATGTAACCAGACTGCTCAATGTTCCATTTCTCGCCTTTGGGATAGGTACCGACAGCGAAGTTCAACATGTGACCAAGCTCAGGCCAAACAAGATTGACCCCACCTGTCCTGGATCGTCACTTCCGGTTACGTTATTGGCGGGAACTATTCTCAACAAAGACCTCCACGGCAGCATTTGCCGGACGACGTAGAATCCCAGATTAGGCAGTCGGTAAACGCCTACGTGAAACCAGATTACGAGCCAGACGTCCCCGATAGAGCTGCTGTTTTGAAATACACCGACACCGAAAAATCCAACTTCAGTGGGTTCAGAGACTGGGGTATGGCCACAGCAACACTGGAGAGCTGTTTGGTTCAGCGACGTGTCGCGGTTCCTGTTACGACAAAGCGATGGTAGAGCGAGGGTATACCGACGACGAAATGTCACGTTGCGTTTCTTTTTTGGGAGAG
The DNA here is from genome assembly GCA_917208275.1 of Patella pellucida. Taxonomy (NCBI): domain Eukaryota; kingdom Metazoa; phylum Mollusca; class Gastropoda; family Patellidae; genus Patella; species Patella pellucida. Next base: position 31,201,551 of record OU795041.1, on the reverse strand, counting down.
TATATGTAATAGTTATATACCTTGTTTTCAAGATGTATGGGTTGATACACCGTCTCTTTTTGAGTGAGACTCCGGGGCGAAGCCGAGGAGATCTCCACTCAAAAAAGGGACGGCGTATCAAACCATACACCGAGAAAACAAGGTATATAACTGACTTATACTAAATACTTTTGCAAGAAATAGCGATTTTTTTATTTTCCTAATTTCAAAAGCATTTTACATTTCACAAATTTATCAAAGTTTCCCATTCAGAGCCCCCCACAATTATCTCATTGACAACTCTTATTTCTACTCAGGTAAATGATGTTCAGTACAACTCACGTGCATTTCACGGTTCAAATCAGGCCAGGGACAATAACAGGGATATTGATTGGCTGAGAAAAGCAAACGGCATCCAATCATCTTGTCCAAATGGCCTTTGCTTGATGTTTTGACAACGGCTGTGTCGATTGTAGTGGATGGCAGAAATGAATGCGGGAATTAGTCGAAAAATCCTACTTTATAGTTTCACCAAGAATATCATTTCTGCAAGAGATGTCGATGATCGCGAAGATTTAGAAGACCGATCCATCACAGAACAAGAAATTAAAGCCATGCAGATGAGTCGAATTCCACAAAACACGAAGGAAAATACCAATTGCATAGGAATATGGTGACACTTCGAGATCAGTACAAGAGATTGGATTTTAACTTTTTTGATAAGCAAGGTACATTTGCTAATATCCGCACAGATCAATTCATTAACTCCGCGAGGTATTGGCATCCACAAAAACAAGAACCGCCATTAAATGAAGACGAGTTCTTAAGTTTGTAGTGTAGAAAATGCCAATGGATTAATTTATACTAGTAGCCTAATATATATGGAGTACGTGCTGTGGATGAGCATAAACCGCGACAAAATGTGAAAGTTTTTAGTGTTGAAAATGCCAAGAGATTAATTTATACGTAGTGGATATATAACCGTAAACGGTATCCTATTTACTAACGCTATTGCACCGTAAATCGCAATGACGTATATATACATCGTGTGTGATTGGTTAAATAATAACTTCCGTTCGACGTGCGCAGTTGTGCGACACTTCCGTTCGACATGCGCAGTTGATATATTCCACAAGAACGGTAACTTCGTCTTTCAAGTTTGGCGCAGAAGCACGGTTTTACGGAAAAAACGTAAACCACTGACCGTCTTGGTATTTAAATTAAAAACCAAAATCCACAGAAATAAGCCCTTGACCGAAATTGAATAGTTTTCTACAATTTATATTTATTATTTTATTTTCTTCTAAAACTAATTCTCTGGGTTCTACCGTAGAAATCCAAGTATGGCTATTTCGTCCTATATAAGAAACGGAGAAAGTAGAAAGGTTAGACAAAGAACGTATGGTAGTTATGGTAAGGGTTAGGGTAAGGGTTTGGGATAGGTTTTAGGGTAGGGTCATGGGTTAGGGTTCGGGTTAGGCATCATTGCGAAAACTACTAAGTTCACGGATCAGAGAACTGCGCATGTCAAACGGAAGTTACGGCGATATAGTAAATAGAGTAAAGTGCCGTTTACGGTTGAATATCCACTGCCTAATTTATAATAGTAATATAGATGGATTACGTGCTGCGAATGAGCATAAGCTGCGACCAAATGTGAATGTGCGACAAAATGTGAAAGTGCGACTAATCAAAATGTAAAGAAATGCGAGACAAAATGTAAGAATATGCAGAGAGTGACGCACATTCGAAAAATGCTGAGAAAGTTGGAAATGATGACTATTTTACCATAACATGTTCAAAACTGGTTGGAGATGTTAAAATAAATATGTAAATCATGATATTGTTTTTTTGTCCCTTTTCAACTGATACACGGCCATTTTTCAACTGATACACGGCCAGTTTTGACTTTTGAAAAGTAGCCGTGTATCAGCCCAAAAGTGGCCGTGTATCGGTATATACCCTCCCCTTTTCATCAAAGAGTCGAGAAAAAGTATGGGTATAAATACATATACATTACTAAACAAATACAAATTGTTAGTTAACATTAAGCAATTAAGTTTACAAGAGAAAATAGATCTATAATACTTAGCAAATACACAAAATACAGAAATGTAACACGATGATAGTGTTATCTATATTTAATGGTTAGCACGTGCATTCTGTATCATAAAGTCTGTCATTGAGTCCATGAATGATTGAAATGATGTCTAACGTCCTACTATTATGCATCTAGCCTGGGCTAATGGAAAACGGGTCATTGAGTCAACTGACGTAGTTTCCAATCGAGGTTGTACTTGACAAGGAGTAGTGTCGACTGTCCAACCCCGTGGGTTTTCGTCGGGTCCCCCGGTTTCCTCCCACTGCTAAAGACCTCTACATGCAGGCGAATTATTGAAATAGAATTAAAAAACATATGTTAGTCCCGAAATGACCTAGTTTGTGTCGAATGGAAGTTAAACCCCATCTCTCTCTCTCTCTTTATCTCTCTCTCTCTCTCTCCCCCTTTTCTAGTTTATTAATAAGCAGAGGTCATCCACAAACGGTAGTCAAAATATATTTGATATTTCTTGGCGTGCAAAATTACCTCTCTATTAACAGACGTGTTCTTGTCTAACTTACACACCAGAACAGTTGTAGGGTTACAGCACATCCCTGTCGTGAACCGGCTACCAAGTAAATATCTCTGTCAATTATAGGATTTGTAGCATAATGATATAGATCTAAGAATTTGTATCTAGGTTTTGTGATAGTGTTATGATCATTAATCGAAAAGGCGTATATCGATACATGCATATCTTCCTTCAATTCAACTGAATTGTTTTTATATACGTCCGCGGGTCCATATAATTGATTACACATGGAGAAAACGCACGATCTACACTGTAAAAATTCTGGCACCTGATTTACTGTTAAAGGAGCTAAATCGCTATTCTTCGGCACCTATAAATACACAAGTGGGTCGCAACGCTTAATTTATTATGGATATATATAAACTGATTTGCATTCAATCCGTTCTTTTTTTGTTGTTGTTGTAATTTCTAATCAGTTATGTTTGACGAAATATGCGAAGTGTCCAAATTGAATGACAATCCAGCTTACACCGGTAATGACTTCCTGTAGGGTATGTTTAGCCTCGTTCATCGAGTCGCTTCATTACAAATGGCGTTCAGATGTATTCTGGCACACCATTCGTGTGCCAAATTTTTAAATTTTCACGTTGTCTTATAATAATAATAATAATAATAATCGCGTCATTTTACAAGGGTAGCAAATTAGGCCTGAGGCCTTTTTCCAATTTGGCCCTTGGCACAGATCGTGCGAATGATTTCGATCATTACTGCAGGAAGAAACCGAATAACTCGGGGGAAACCTGCCTGATCGGACGGGAGACCGAATATCCCTCTCACTTACAACGATAAAGTTCTTGCCCTGAGCTGGGATTGAACCCTCGTAACTCGTTGCATTGGATATCAGAAGCCAATCTTTTTGCGGTGAAATAACAACATCAAAGATGATATTATTTGACGAATAAGCCGTGTTGGTGATATGGGGTTATCGACTTTACTCCCGGTAAAACTGCTGCCAGAATATTTGTCGTTCTTTGTTTAAGTACAAGACAAAATCATTTTCTGTAAAAAAAAAAATGTAATTTATGTATATGTAAAATTTAGGTTATGAATTTCCAAAAGTATTAAAAATGAACAGAAATCAAGGACAAGAAATCTGACATGGCTTCAAATTTTGTGATTTCTGGAGGTTTATTGCTTTTTCCCGTATCTTCTTCTTACATTTTTTTTAAATTTCCAATACCACCCTAGAACAAAATGATGAATCTCATACAGAAACATGAAATTAAAAGTTGTTAACTTTCCTGCATATGCCGTGGAGCATGCTACCAGCGAAATGTTGCAAAGGCAGCAGATATCACAGTTTAAGGCTAACGGTTCTTTAATAGTTGTTAGTCTGCGGCTGTGTAACTTTGTGGGTTAACAGTAGGATGTTACCCTCCATTTCATTTCATTAGTGGATTAACAGAACAGTGCTGTTAATATGCAGACAGATATACAGCTAAAACAACAGATTTTATTAAAAAAAATATGCGAGTTGTTGTCTGTGATATCACTGTGATAATACAGATTAAGAAACATATGTTTGTTACAGTTTACATCGTCGTTTTGATAGGTTTAAACAAATTATACATCCCTTTGCTGTATCCCAGAATTCAGCAGAGTTGCTATTTTTACCTTGATTTAAGATTTTATATGTGTTTCTCGGTTCATTACACAGGGGGCTCAAATCTTTATGCAAAAGAAATAACTAGCAAGAGGGTATAATAGAGCTTTAGTTTTACGGATTTATTTTGCGGACGTGGCACTTAACCGAGCACTGTTTCTGTTATGACTCTAAATAAACCTAATCGAGGGTAGGTATACACAGCCTATAAATACAGATTTACTAGAATTATTAAATTTATAAGTAAGTTTCAACCACGACATGTTATCATAGTTTTGTAATTGCCAGTTCAGATGTGTGTGAAACACCCACAAATTCTCTTAATTTGCTTTACTTTCCAAGTAAAAGTGATTTGTATTAGATTGGATTTTATTATTAGAACTTGGTCGACTGTTATAAGTATGAAGTGGGTATTATCAAATGTTTTCGCATGACGAGAACCAAGTGTTATCACCTCCATTATAATTTAAAAATTGTTAATTTAGGTCACCTTCAAGATAATTAGTAGAATATCTCTGATAGGAATAGGTTCATTTATTGGTTTTCAAGGTTACATAGAAGTATATGATAATACATAATGCAGTGTCACTATTGTTATTTACATGTATATTCTGTAATGTACAATCATTGTTTTTTTAAATATTTGTATATATATATATTTGTCGGAAGATTTCTTTTTGTTTGAATTTATGTATACACTTGTTTAATATCATAAACCCGATCACAGCGTATTATTCTTTATTTACAGAACAAAAGAAGTTTTAAGAGACTCAGATTTTGATTCAGCTCTAAAATATTTGCTAAGTAGTCTAAAAAATAAAGTTTTAAGGTAAGTTGAAACTACTTAAAACTTAATGTAATTCTACTTAAACGTTTTATGTATACTCGCATAGATCCTCTTGATATTTTTAAAAAAACTAAATACACATAAAATTTGCTTGCTGTACGTCTAGCCTTTTCTTCAGTCTTTTTAAAAGTTATAATCGTATCTTTAAGGAGATATTATATTTAGAATGCCCTTAATAACCTCAAATATTCGGGAATGTGAGATTTGTTTTGGGGGGGAGGGGGGGATTTTTTTTTTGTGGTCAACATATTGCTATACACCAAAGACTATCAAAACAATGTTCTGTTTGTTTATTTTATTTTGTAATAACGAAAACAGTACTTTATTGAAATATTAGTGATATGGGGTTTGAAGCAGACATATAAAACTAATAAACCAGGTCAACTTGTAATAGGGGAAGTAACGTTTAATACCATTAAGGTCAAGTCAAATGAAAAAAGAATATACGTAATTACGATAATTTTAAATGGCGTAGAACGGTATAATTTATTCTTTGGAACCATATAAGACGAAAATGGCATCAATAGCACATATGTAATGCATTGTAATATGAGTGTATATATTAACACCTTTTTTAAAAAAAAAACAGTCCCACAAAACAATGGAAATTTCTAATTAATTTCGTTCGGTTAATACGCAGTCCAAATCTTAACGGTAAGACAGCGACATCAATATCGATTGAAATGTGATAAAATTAAATTATAATTCTTGGTTTAATTTCAAATATTATGGATGATATTTGGTTAGAGGCTTAGTTCATATAAGGTCTTCATAAAATAACACCAACAGATCGCCAACTATAAATGACCACCTAAAATGAAATTTAAGCTGTAATCTAACCGATGTATTGGCATAGACTAACACCAGGCTCTGTGTTATTCTTCAGCACATAAATGCATAGTATTATTACTACGGTTGCAATCAGCACATTAATTTCATGCTCTCATTAATGTCGTTCATTAATTCTATGTTCCTGTTATTACCTATGTAATTCATTAATTTTATACCCACTCCCCATCAAATTCCAACTATCATGGGTCCTGTTACGTGTATAGCAGTGGGTACCTAGGTGACCTCGGTTTGTCGCCTGTCCTGGCTTGCCAATCTCACCGTTCTGCACCACTGAAAATGGAGGAAGCATGTGGGGAAACCCAGATATATATTCACCGTAGCTCCGATTGAACTTTGAAGGTGTGTCCTATTCCAACGGGGTAATACGAGTCTTGACATGGTCTTGCGTTATATTATAACCGTTCTCTTTATTTTTTTCAGAGATCGAAGAGGTTCTGTAGATTTTGGACTGATGTCACGTCATCTAGCTGGATCAGACTATGCTCGTGTAGCTGAGAGTAAGTTGTTTTAATCATTTTTTAGATGTTTGTAATGACGTGTGTCCTTAGTTTAGTGATTCTCTATGCTTGTTTTCGGCTTCAAGGTACATTATGTAAGATTTAGCTATAATGGTGTAAAAATAGATAATGAAAAATGAAAAATGAATATATTGAAAATTGAACATTTCAGTCAAATTTACTTAATTCTTAGCTAAGTTATGGCTGTTTGGAGAATAGCGAGATCTCGATTGCCATTGATACCATTGTTACGACAGTAAACTAAGTCTCGATTATCCAATTTTAAATTTAATTATTAAAACGACAATCTTGCTGGAATCATTGAAAATCGCGAAAATGGCTAGAGAGTTGATTATGTGTATGTCATGTTAATAAATGTCTAATTAACTTTGTATATAACATTTGAGGCCAAAAGAAAGAATATTTTAGTAAAGATATATTTCAGTATACGAATAGATCATTATGAATTTATGAATATCAATCCCAAAATTGGTAGAGAGAAGATAAATACAAGAATAAAATAGAGCGATGTGGATGTATAATAATAATAATAATAATAGTTACGATAGCACGCATAGTCTGAATTTTTGTAAAAGATGAATGAACTGGAATTAAGGCTATCGAATCATTATTTCCGATTTCTGGAATGAAGCGCTGTCTCAATATTCTAGCCCAACATTTGTGATAATAAATAGCATCCCGAGCTTGTGTTCTACTTACACGAAATCCGCGTACTATCTCCCTTGGGACGACCCATGTATTGTATTACCTTTACCTTTTACATAACTAAAAAAAACCAAAAAAAACAGAGTCCAACCCCGGCGTGAACTGCTACGCCACGGGAGACTAAAAATTTCTGGAAAATCTATTTTTTTATCAGTCGCAAATAAACTGTACCCTTGGGTGTCTTTGTTTTACCATTAATATATTATAATATATCAGCATGCATGAAATCACATTGTCCCAAGCCAATCTGTTGTGTATCTCGATGGAATTGGTATCAGTATATACCGTAGATTCCATTTTTGGCCCCTGTAAACATTTATAAAGAAAATGTATTAATAATACATAATGGTATCTATGCGTGAAGACAATTAAAATTATGCGTCAGTGTTGTTGTTGTCGGTTTTATTGTTAAGGAGATTATATATTATGTATATTCCAATAATTGTCGTTTGGTGAATATACTTTCACTAGGACCTCGTGCCAATTTAAATGAACAGTTCATGATCATAGAGATGAGACTGAATTGGATTAATCAGGTGTATTTCTTCGGTAAATGATAAGGAAGCTCTGTAGGGTTTCATTTTATATAAGAAAGATAAAGCGGAGGACTGTTGAAGATATTTTGTTTCATTTTTGCTAAAACCGTCGACTGTTGAACACATAATCAGTTATCGTTAACTTTGAAACAAAGACAGGCAAATGAGTTGCAGCTTACACAAGGCCTATATTCGCTGGTACAAGGAAAAGACATAACTACGACATCCGACTATTTGCTGTCTTGCAATTGTCATATAATGTTGATTTTGGTAGCGGCTTCTAATATCTATGCTAACAAAACTTTTGTGATTTGGTAACAAAATGCCCCCCTCAAGCTAACTGCATACAAACGCACGACAAGGACGATGACAGTACATTGTACATAGTAAAGTATAAAACATACCGACGGCAACAGTAACGACTCTTTATTTAGTGTTCTTAATTCTTAGCTCTTAATTCATAGTCCTTAATTCCTATTTATTATTTTATCGTTTGGTAGAGCCGTTTCACAGTCAACCACTAGCGCACTCTGTAATCACAATGATATTGGTTTAGAAGGATTGGTATTTGGAAATTGCTATTTGGAAATTTGTTCTTCAAGTTTTTTTGTTTTGTTTTTTTTCCTATAAGGCATTTTTTTCTCATTATATTAAAATACAATTAAATTAAACACATATACAATTTACAAATCTACTATGACAAGTGGCTGATTTATAAAACATAAAAAAAATATTACTTTTAAGATACAGATGTTAATTTTAGTATACAGATGTCAAAGTGCGACAACAAATTTTAAAAAAATGAGAATTAAGGATCCTGAATTAAGAACTAAGAAGAAAAAACACTGAAAAATGAGATGTTAGGTCTTCCATATACTATCGCATACGCAACGAATTCCACACTTACTTGTCTGTGGTTATTGGATTCTGTAGCTGACGATTTTGTAACCGCTTCTGTTATTGTGTTTTTTTTATTGTTCCTTTTTGACGATAAACCTAAAATTAAGTTTAGCGCCTAAAGTTACCTTCACAGTTATATTTATACAATATTCAGTATATCATCACAGGTGGAAAGTTTAAAAATTCCTTGTGCATGCCTTTTTTAAAAAAAGAAATTCAATTTATAAAGAAAAAAGAGATTGTATCGCTTCGGGTGAGGATATGTGATTTACCAGATAATTGTGTAAGTTTGATGTCGTAAGCTCTGTAGTGTTTTACAAATAGTAACTATTTTAATTATGAAGTTGAATTTGATTGACGTTCAATCATGGTAATATTCTATTGTTATAATAAGTTTGACATGCGTTAAAAAATTAATATGATTGACATTTTAATTTCAGCTCGTCACCACATCCTTGACCCATATGGACCTGGAAAACGAAAGCGGACTTTGTAGAGGCTTTAGTACTTTCGTTGCTGAAGACCAAACCAACATTTTGAAATTAATGACAAATGCAACTCGAGAATTTGAAAGAAAATAATGTTACCTTTCATACGAATTAAATTAATATCTCGTAAAATATAAATTATATAGGAATATAAAAAGCTTATTGAACCAGAGATTGAAACTGTTATTTAACATATAATTGACTTACTAAGAAGAGTCTTTCAAACAACCATATTGTATATAAATATGTACATTAACACAAATTATTTGTGTCACAAAATGTAGTCATTATTATTTTGAATTATCCAAAGATATAGGCATTTAACACCCTTTGTTTCTAATAAAAGGGAATAAAGACAACCAAACAAAACTGCAGACACTGACTAATGTATTATTTAATTCGTTGTTATACCGAATCTGAACTACTACTCTGTATTCGAGACAATATCAATGTACAAATATAGTTTTTTTTAATAGTCATTATGTGATATTTAGATCTTAAAAATTATAATTAGTTGAGATTCTAGATATATTTATTATCTAAAATATTTTATTTAATGTACATAATGAAAATCGTATCCAGCACTGTTTTATCACCAAGTGAACTAATCTGTTTATTTGCATAGCATTTGTTAATAATCAATTGTAATTTTGTTGAAAATACAAAAGAGAATGAAATAAAATTACCTGATCTTTAAGGATTGAATTAGGGAAGAAATTACTTGCCCAAAGTTTTTCATAGAATAAAAAAGATAAAACCAGGGTATATGCGCCACGTCTAGTTAGACGTTCAGTTTAATTCTAATTTTCCAACCTTTATTTTGAGCTGTTATAAGTGATTTTAGGTCATGGTGTGTGTTCTTACCATCACATATTTTGATTTTTTGTTCTCAAAGTTTGTCATATTTTATTTAAGAACTAAAAAGATAAAACCAATGATATGCACTCCGCCTACTTAGAATTCCAATTTAATTCTAATTTTCCAACCTTTATTTTGAAATGTTAAGAGTGAATTTAGGTCATGGGGTGTGTTCTAACCAACACATATTTGAATCGTTTGTTCTCAAAGTTTGTCATAATTTATTTAAGAACTAAGAAGATAAAACCAATGATATTCACTCCGCCGACCTAGAGATTCAATTTAATTCTGATTTTCAAACCTTTAACCTTTCCAAAAGTTAAGAATGGATTTAGGTCATAGGTATGTTTTATCCAACGCATTGTTTGAATGGTTTGTTTCCAAATGACAACGGTTGTATTTCAATCGTAGATTAATTTCAAATTTTATTACCATTTGTTTGTTATAAAGGCAATCTGGTTAAAGTACGGATATAAATTTCGCTTCGTTGTTGTTTTTCTTTTTTTTATTTTTTGGGGTAATTTTCGATGACAAAACGCATTAAATGAGATTTGTTTTTTTTAATCAGATTTTTAAAAATACTCCAAAGAACGAATTGTTAGCAAATAAAATTTATAATACTCGCCCGTGGTCCTTAAACATACCATATAAATGAGAGAGGGCACTCCGGATAAAATCAATGAACATGGAATAGAACTGAACTTTTAATGTACTTTAACGGTGTATACATCTACGCACAATACTTATTTGTAACACTTTGGGCGTATCTATTGGCGATAAGGATAATTAAAGAAAAAAATGTCATAAAACAAACTAATAAGTTTGTTGATTAGCATTATTATAACATGGTGGGTGGCAACGCGGATAACACGCGGCCCGAAAATTAAAATCTCATGTCTGTATGGCTTTCACGTGGCCTATGAATCCCCCAGAATAGTGCCGAATCGACATTAATCGAAATTCGTAGCGATTCGAGAAAAGAATAAAAAATTCATGGAGAATCGGGAGTAGCTACGAAGCAGTTACGAATAGTGTACAAGAGAGTTACGATAATTCGTGAGTTATCCGGTGAAAAATATGTCCAATGTCCATATAGGGTTACGATAAAGGTACCAAATGAAAGAATCGTCTACGAATTGTAACAATACAGTTAAGATTAAGCCAAATTATTTACGAATATACCGAAATCAATTACGAATACAATACGATCTCCACGAATAATGCCGATGAAGCTGGGAATAGTTTACGATATTCGGTACTATCCGTGGCAAACAATACGAATGTGTAAGAACCAAATAAGAATTATTCGCGAACTTCAAGACCCGTCTACGATTTACCTACGAATAGAACAAAAGTTTGGATTCGGGACAATTCGTGACACTCGTAGCCCATGTGAAAGCCATGCATTACCACACACACAAAAAATACTTTTGGGTTGATAAAATGCTTTGTATATGAGTTCTTATATATGAATACAATAATCATTGGTTAGAACATTCATTGTTAAATGTTTATCAATGTATTCAATAAATCTCCACCATACATATTTTGATAATCCCCATGATATATGTATATATGTAACCGAGGATTAAAAATGAATTTAATTAGATATAAAACAAAATGCTTTGGTCGCGTACCGAAGCCAATGGCATTTTAATCCCCCTAAAACTAGGGTAATAAATGAGCTTTGTTATAATGAAATAAACTGACGCTGCTACACAAAATGTGTTTTAATGTATGTGTCCTATTAACGAAACGCGAGACATCGTTCTTCCACACTTCATAGTCCGTCCGTTTCACGAAGGGTACGTGAAGTTACATACATACAAGTTATCTTGTGAGGTTGGATGGCCGAATGGTTAGCACGTTCGTGCTGTATCATAAAGCCTGTCATTGAGTCAACTGGCGAGGTTTCGAATCCCTGGTTGAACGTGACAAGAAAAGGGTCGCCTGTCCAACCTCCTTGGTTTTCTCCGGGTCCTCCGGATCCTCCCACAACTAAAGACCCCTACGCGGAAAGCGAATTATTGAAAAAAAATTAAACCCTATGTTAGTCCTGAAATGACCTAGTTTGTGTCGAGTGGACGTTAAATCCTATCTCTCTGTCTCTCTCTCACTCTCAAAATATCTAATTCTCCTGAGAAGACCGTTTCATCCCCATTTTGATGTCTAAATGGTACTCATCTTTCAATATATTCTTTTCCTGGATGTATACCTTGATGGAATACGTCAATTTTGCACTTACCCATGAGTCAATGCTTGCAAACAAAAATCAACGGAATAAGGCAAGTAGTTGTTATAATGGCTTAATGGATTATCTTCTCGGGTAGCCTTGTTTCGGTTTGTTTTGATGAATATTGACCAGGATGTGAAAAGAAACAGTAATCTATTGAGTACTTTGTCTAACAATATCAAAATACAATCGTGCGGCTAACGATACACGCAAAGCAATATATACACATAAACAGCATTTCGTTTTGTTTTACTCCCCACAATAAACTTGGGTTCCGAAAAGAATATAATATGACAAAAAGTTGTATTTATTGAACCACCAATCGTATCAAACTCGTCGTTCATGAATAACACGAACAAGAGTTGAATACATAATTCAGAGTCAAAGAATCCGAAATTTTGGGGGGTTGAATTTCCTCAATAATGATTTACAATGATTGGCAATTATCATATGTTTTGTGGATAACACTCAGTCAAGATTTCATTGGTCGTTATCAATCATTCAATCGCTAATTGTCATTCAAAAATTAAATTACTGTATGGGTACATTTGCAACGCGTTCAAGGAACTTCAGTTCCTATTACGAATCAGCCGTGGGAATAAATATTCTAGTAATACAAGTAGATAATAAAAATCAAAAAAATAGTTGGTTAGAATACAAAAATCATACGCAGTATACATGGATACTGTGATTTTATAATGAATCATACCACGCCATATGGTTGTATTCTCACCGTAATTAATAATTTCTACTACAATATAAACAGGTTAATCAGATTCAATTACTATCTTCGTACCATACAACGTCTTCATTTGAGGATCAAATATCCACTCAAGAAGCTATTCAAGTCCCACTATGTGTGTGAGGGTGAGCTTGACGAGTTTCAGACGCTTTCCCAATATTCCCTTTCTGCAGTGTCCAGGCCCGAAGCCAGCTCATAAAATTTGGTGGGGCTACATAATTTTTTTTTTCGACTTACCCCCCCCCCCATAGCACCAAACTACAGCCAAATTTCATTATGTTGAATAAACTAAAAATAATATAAATAACGATAAAGGAATGGAGTGTAAAACAAAATATGTCACCCTCTTAGCACATCATTACAATTATATCCATACGCCCAAGTTACATCTGTCTTCTTAACACCAAAGAGCTCACCCAGGCACACACAGAGTTCCCGGCGAACAATATGCCTATCGATTCAATTTCAAAATGGTTTTAAATAAAAAGTAAAAATAGATGCCTCTGTTGAATTCAAGTCAAAAGAAACCCGATGCATCATACCATAAAACGTAATACGCCAGTTCTTCGTTATAAATTTAATTCATAATTGAAAGAAGTAATATGAAAAAATCTCATTGTTATTGATGTGATACGTATGTTATAAGTCAGTATTATTATATTGACAACTCTTTTTAATGAAATGATTGACACCTTGATAAACTATTATCCAATATAACTTTGACAAAGGTTGATATGGTAACCAAACAATGCTTTTCAAAGATAAGAATACCTTTGGTCTTTGTTTACAATACCTTGGGTTTTGCCAAACAATGGCTTTGTGTATTCCTTTAATGCATTAGATGTGCTTAGTGGAATCCCCGGGGGAGATATGGTTCATTTGACATACAATCAAATACATTTTTTCTTCCGATCTGATTCAACACATCTCTTAAGCATTTTTTGAAGAAAACTTCTAATATATTGTTTGGAAGACAATTAGAGATATGAGATAATGGAGCTCTTAAAAAGTTATTTTTATGCTATTTTAATAGTAGCATTCTTAATGATAAGCGATACTGATGTTTAAGGTACCATAGATATATCAATTGTAATATGCTGTTGGAACAAACAGTGGCTATCATACTATGGAAGACCAAATAAGACAATATTCATGATTCTTGTTTCTACATTCCAGTTTGAACATTTAAGACACGAACGCAACATTCTATACTTATGATTCTTGTTTCTATATTCTTATGTAACACTGCATGCACAAAATCAACATTTTAAACAAAAAATTGACTTTATGTTTCATTTTCGCCGTTTTATCGGTAACTTTTATATATCATTAAATATTAAAATTATAAAATAATTTCTTAATTTTACACGACAAAGAAATCAATTCATTGGTTTCTGAAAGTGTCTAATAAAAAAAACTGAAGTTTGAACTCTTGTGGAAATATCTTCAACGTTTCAAAAAGTCTAAAAGTTAAAATCTTGACATGAAAATGTCCAGAAAAATAATGAATTATCAACATTATTACACCAGAGGGCGCTAACCGAAAACAATTTGGCGACCTATTCGGGTAGCGATCTATTCGACACATCCAGCTGGTAATCTGTTCGTTGGCAACCTATTCAGAATAAATTCAACAGTCGACCAAACTCATCTTTTTTTTATCAACCAATCAAATCCAACGTTACGTCTATCAAATGAAAGTAGAATATATTAATATTTATCCATTCCTTTAGCTCAGAATAGCGATGTAATTTCGCATTATCTTACAAAATTCTGGACATCCAACTAAATATATTCCGAAAGGTATTTAAATAAGCTTTCCCAAATATTATTAGTAAAAGTTGGCACAGTCATATTAAAGGGGTGCACTCTCATCCTAAACATGGCCAATTTTGAAAATGAAAAGATTTAAAGGGAAAGACTGTTAATGTTTATATGCCGTGTCAAAATTCGGACCATCGTACGAAATTCTGATGATCCAACTTAATATATTCTAAAGGGTAATTGAACAAGCTTTCCAAATATTATTAGTAGAACAAGCTTTCCAAATATTATTAGTAGAAGTTGGCACAATCTTATTAAAGGGGCGCGCTTTCAATTTGAAAGTGAAAGAACGGTAATATTCCGAGTCAAATTCTTATCAACGTACAAAATTCTGAGCACCCTGCTATATACATTCTGAAAGGTCATCGGACAAGCTTTCTAAATATTATTAGTAAAAGTTGACAAAATAATATTTAAGGGGCGCGCTCTCAACATGAATATAGCCATTTTTTCAATATTCTAAATGTAAAGATAGACCGGTATTTATTCGAAGTCGAAATTCGGATTATCGTACAAAATTCTGAGCAACCAGCTATATATATATTCTGAAAGGTAATTGAGTAAACTTTCCAAATATTATTCGTAAGAGTGGACACAAGTATATCAAAGGGGTGCGCTCTCAACCTGAACATAGCCAATTTTTCAATATTCTAAATGTAAATATAGGCCGGTACAAAAATCTGAGCATCCAGCTATATATATCCAGCTATATATATATACATAGCCAGATGCTCAGAATTTTGTAGGAATCAGGATTATCCTAATTTGGACTTCGAAAAAAACACAGGCCTATATCTTTACATTTAGAATATTAAAAAATTGGCTATGCCCAGGTTGAGAGCGCACCCCTTTAATATGATTGTGCCAACGTTTACTAATAATATTTGGAAAGCTTATTCAATTACCTTTTCGAATATATTAAGTTGGATCGTCAGAATTGTGTACGATGGTCCGAATTTTTACACGGCATATTAACATTAACAGTCTTTCCCTTTAAATCTTTTATTCTCGAAATTGAGTGCACCCCTTTAATATGACTGTGCCAACTTTTACTAATATTATTTGGAAAAGCATATTTAAATACCGTTCGGAATAT
Organism: Patella pellucida; assembly: GCA_917208275.1. Lineage (NCBI taxonomy): Eukaryota > Metazoa > Mollusca > Gastropoda > Patellidae > Patella > Patella pellucida. The sequence goes on along the minus strand of OU795041.1, from coordinate 31,185,737 downwards.
ATTTAGTTGGATGTCCAGAATTTTGTAAGATAATGCGAAATTACATCGCTATTCTGAGCTAAAGAAATGGATAAATAATAATATATTCTACTTTGGATTTGATTGGTTGATAAAAAAAAGATGAGTTTGGTCGACTGTTGAATTTATTCTGAATAGGTTGCCAACAAACAGGTTACCTACCAGCTTGATCTGTCGAAACGGTCGCTAGCCGAATAGGTCACCAAATTGTTTTCGGTTAGCGTCTCAATTGTAATAATGTTGATAATTCATTATTTTTCTGGACATTTTCATTTCAAGATTTTAACTTCAAGACTTTTTGAAACGTAGAAGATATTTTCACAAGAGTTCAAATTTCAGATTCTTTTTTTATTAGACACTTTCAGAAACCAATGAATTGATTTCTTTGTCGTGTAAAATTAAGAAATTATTTTATAATTTTAATATTTAATGATATATAAAAGTTATCGATAAAACGGCGAAAATGAAACATAAAGTCAATTTTTTGTTTAAAATGTTGATTTTGTGCATGAAGTGTTGACATAAGAATGTAGAAACGATAATCATTAGTTTAGAATGTTGCATTCGTGTCTAAAATGTTCAAACTGGAATGTAGAAACAAGAATCATGAATATTGTCCCATTTGGTCTTCCATATTATACGTCCCAGATTTACCTTATGTATTATTTTCTCAATGATCTAAAGATGTGGTCTCACAACTAAAGGACTCATGTGTTGGATGCAATAGCCTTTATAGTGTTTGGTGCTTAGGACGAAGATTGGGTGTGTGCGTTTGTATATAGTATATTTCGAGAAGACATATACTGAAAATACATCTTCTAATCGCGGACCTGTGTCAACCGAGGACTTTTTGAACTAAACCCAGGACTGTGACGATGTTCAGAAGTGTGTGATCTGAAAAAGAAAAAAAATATGATTGTGTGTATGAAGTCTGCGGATAAAATAATAAATAATCAACAATTGAAATATTAATATGTTTCGCAATTTCATGAAGTGACACTTGTTAGGGCGTATTTAGCTAGTTACAACTGCCTTATATAACGCGTGTATATCTTAACGGTTTAAGTGCGATTAAGTTAATATCAGAGTTAATATTAATATCTTTAAAGTTTAAGTTAATATCTTCTTGGAGCCCACCTAAATTCTTTTATTATTATGTCAAACTTCTTAACTATTCGATAATAAATAAAAAATAATAACCACTTCCTAAGTCAATCTGACAGACAAGAAACCGTCCAGCTGAAAGTAAGCGCTACCCTGACATCTTTGCCCAGTTCCTGTATTTTTCTAGTACGATTGTGCATCTCTACGTTCCATAAATACCCGAGATGACAACTTGACTTTTTAAGATGTCAACTTGACTTTTCAAGATGTCAACTTGACTTTTCAAGATGTCAACTTGACTTTTCAAGATGTCAACTTGACTTTTCAAGATGTCAACTTGACTTTTCAAGATGTCAACTTGACTTTTCAAGATGTCAACTTGACTTTTCAAGATGTCAACTTGACTTTTCAAGATGTAAACTTGACTTTTCAAGATGTCAACTTGACTTTTCAAGATGTCAACTTTACTTTTCAAGATCTTAACTTGACTTTCCAAGATCTCAACTTGACAAAATAGTTTTATTTAACTCTTTACCTTCAATTAAAGGTCGATCCTCAAACGTAAATTGTTCTTTCAAGTCAAGTTAGTGCCTTGGAAATTCATGGTTATATATTGAAGATTCGCTGAAGTGTCTTTAAAAGTAAGCAACAGTTTGTAAATAATTACCCATGGGCAGCCCATTATCCCCCTTAATAAGTGAAATCTTTATGTCCGCATTCGAAGAAACAGCAATTGAATCTTCCCCTGTCAAACCTATATGTTGGTACAGGAAAGTTGATGATACATTCGTTGTGATCAAATAATAATAATAATAATAATTTATTTCTTATATAGCGCATTACACAGGAGTTTCAACGCGCTTTACATATAAACACATGCTACATTAAAACTGATATAATAACAATACTGTGTAGAAGTATTTAAAAATATGATCATGTAATATACGGCATATGTTAAACTGTTGAATATACACACAGAAATATGATACATTTAATACACTCAAATTTATAATAAAAACAGGAGGATAGAGGTGGCAATATATGTACATGATATGATATTTTACAGCAGTTACAGGTTTTAGGTGTTATAGGACTCTTTAAAAAGATATGTTTTCAACTGACGTTTGAAAGATTCAGAATTTGAAATTGTTCGAAGGGAGACAGGCTGAGCATTCCAGAGCCTCGGAGCACAGTACTTGAATGCTCGATCCCCATAGAAATTGGTTTTGGGATTTTTCTTCGGGAATTGGAGAGTATAACCTTCTGAAGAACGCGTATTTTGGAGTGGACTTTTCACAGTCACTAGTTCATTTAAATATACAGGTGCATAGCCTTGAATTATTTTAAAAGTTAAAACGATCATTTTAAACTTGGATCTTTGAGAGACTGGCAGTCAATGAAGTTCACGTAGAACAGATGTTACAGAGTCAAACTTCCCAATTCTTGCTATGAGTCGCGCGGCAGAGTTCTGTAAAGTCTGTAGTTTACGAATTTGAAAAAGTCGGAGGTTGTGGTAAAGGCTATTGCAGTAGTCAAGGCGAGGGGTTATTAAGGCATGAACTAGTTTTTCCACAGAACATTTATCAAGAAGGGGTCGGATTCGTCCTATTCTGTACAGAGCGTATGATATACCTTTGCTGGTTTGTTTCACATAAGCGTCCATAGAGCAGTCCGTTTCAAATATAACTCCAAGGTTTCGGACTGTATCTGCAGTAGCAACCGTCGTATCGCCAACTCGTAACGAATCACGGTGATCGCCAGTTTCACCAAACCGTGATGAGAAATAGATTACTTCCGTTTTTCCGTCGTTAAGCACTAATTGGTTCTGCTTCATCCACACACGAATCTCACTTACACAGTTTTCGATAGACGCTTTTAATAAGGAACCTTTTGTACAAGAAATGTATATCTGCGTGTCATCAGCATAAATCATTGACTCAAGACCGTGTTTTGCTATGATATCTTCAATGGGTGATGTGTATAATGTAAATAACACAGGACCTAGGATTGAACCCTGTGGAACACCTCGATGTAGAGCCTGCTCGGAGGAGGTAGTATTTCCAATTACCACAGATTGACTTCGGCCGCTTAGGTAGGATGTAAACCATTCCAATGCTGTGTCAGATATTCCAAAACGAACATGTAGGCGTTGAAGATAATTTGTGGTTAAGGGTGTCGAAAGCTGCACTTAGGTCCAGCATAACCAGGATAACATGATTGCGTTCATCTAATGCGCAAACTATGTCATTGTGGACGCGGAGTAATGCTGTCTCTGTGCTGTGGTTTGCGCGGTATGCGGACTGACATTTTGAGTACAAGGAGTGTTCACTTAGTTAGTTATTCAGCTGGATGGAAGCAGCTTTCTCTAGGATTTTAAAAACGAAAGGAATGTTGGACACTGGTCTAAAATTTTTGAGAATATCCGGATCAAGATTTGGTTTCTTCATCAAAGGGCGAACTAGAGCAGTTTTAAAAAATTTAGGAACGATGCCGGCTTCGAAAGATTTACATATTAAATCAGTTATTGATGGAGTCACTTGATCCACACACTGTTTCAGCAGAACTGTTGGCATGGAGTCGAGGGCACATGACTTCGATGGTGCCTGAAGGACTAACTTCTTAACTTCCTGTTCGGATACGGGTTCAAACTGGCTAAACTGCGAAGAAAATTTCCGATCCTCTGCCACGCCTAATGATGTTGTCATGCCCGAACAAAGTTTTTCTATTTTGGAGATAAAGAAGTTAGAAAGCATCACAGCTGCCTCCGATTGGGAACTTGCAGTAGGTGTGACGGGTGTGCTTCTGTTTTTAACTCCAATCATATTATCAAGGAAGATGACGACCCTGCAGCCCTTCTACACAACCTCAACAGTCAACATCAAATTGAAGAAAAGAACAGCTTCCCGTTTCTGGATATACACATCACTAACGACGGTGGTAACCTCAAGACATCCGTGTTCCGGAAACCGACACATACCGACCAATACACTCATTTCAAATCGAACCAACCTACCAGCAACAAAATATCTACTATTTCCACTCTAACTAGACACGCAATTAATATCTGTCATGATGAAAACTTACCAGCTGAAATCCAACATCTTAAAACTGTATTTACCACTCTGAACGGATACCCTGAACAACTTGTCAACAGCGTTATCAACAAAACCCTACATCAACAGGATAAACCAAATAAACCAAAACCAGATCAACTACCAATAAAAGTGTTTATCCCATCCAATGGTAAACTCACATACCAAATCCAACGTTTATTGAAACAGGCTGGAATAGAAACCATATTTAACAAAAAAGAAACGATTAAAGATCACCTACGGGCGAATGGCAAACTGAATCCCACATCCCCTGTTCCACCAAAAGGTTGCATCTATAAAAAGATTGCTCATGAGGAGAGACCTACGTCGGCGAAACGAAAACCCTCTGAATATAGGAATAGCTGATCACAAGTCTAAACCTTTTTCGAATAAATCAGCCGTAGCCGCACACCTAAAAGCTAACAGACAACACAGCATTAACCAATCAAACAAGAAGACAAGATGGACACTTGAAGCTATCCACATAAAGAAAGACCGGCCTGAGCTCAACCTAGATGTTGGTATCTACCTACCCAAAGCCTATGACCCCTTAATTTTGAGCAACAACTAATTCCAAGAACTGTGTCACATCATAAGAAAGACTATCTTTTTATCATTATATAAATTACAATAAGTTCTCAAATAAGCTGTTACGTGTATACGATGTCTCTTGATCCATCAGTTTAATTTTATGTATATTATGCTACACCATTTTTCATGTCAAAATAAGTCCCATATGAATATCAGAATAATTAATTTGTTTTTTCACCATTTCCATTATGATCTTTGATGTCCAGATACATATCTTATGGCTTCACCTTTCATTAATTCCTCTTTAATCCTTGACCCGCTGTTATTACTACACCATGTAATATCATAGTTAATTAATCTTAGTATACTTACTTTGATAACCAATTAAGCTAGGGTTTCATAATTGTTAACTTATGGTTTCCCTTATTATTGTTCCATGTACCTATATATAACACTGTCACAATTTCTTTCCACATTTGTAATTTGTATGCTTGATAACGACCAGTGAATTCTTGTCGAAACGTCGTGTGTTTATAATATAGGGATTGTTATCCATAGAACTGTGTTGTGTTATATTGACTTTTCAAGATGTCCACTTGACTTTTCAAGATGTCCACTTGACTTTTCAAGATGTCCACTTGACTTTTCAAGACGTTTTAAGATCTCAACTTGACGATTCAAGATCTTAACTTGACTTTCCAAGATCGCAACTTGACTTTCCTTCAATTAAAGGTCGATCCTCAAACGTAAATTGTTCTTTCAAGTCAAGTTAGTGCCTTGGAAATTCATGGTTATATATTGAAGATTCGCTGAAGTGTCTTTAAAAGTAAGCAACAGTTTATAAATAATTAATTTGGATCCATTTTTAGAATATCGTTTGTTGTAATATTACAACGAGTGCCGTACTGGGACAAACCTGTCCACCTGTAATTTAAAAAAAAGTGTGCCTACGCCTATAAAGAAAAAGTAACCGCCAATTGTTCTTTCAAGTCAAGTTAGTACTTTTGAAATTCATAGTCATATCTTGAAGACTCATTATAGTGGGGGGGGGGGGCTAGGGGTCTAGATGGCCGGCCACCTCTGGCTTGCGGCTGTGGTTTCGATCCCTGGTGTGAGCGTATGTGGCATGGAGATAGGGGCACCTTCTCAACCTCGTGGGTTTCCTCCCACTGCTAAAGACCCCTACGCGCAAGCGAATTATGGAATTAAAATTAAACCATATGATCTCTCGAAATCACTTAGTTGTGTTGAGTGGACGTTGAACCCCATTTCACCCTCTCTCTCATTATAGCGTCTTAAAAAATAAGCAACAGCTTGTAAAAAATTTAATAGGGATCAATTTTAGGATTATCGTTTGATGTTATATATTACAACCAGGTGGACCCACCTAAAAAAAATTAGAAAGAAACAAGATACGAGAGCATCGCTAAAGCTGCAATATACGTCAACATTCCAGCAGTGATTGATAGGGTACTTTTTAAAATGAAGGAAATGAAATGTGAAATTGCAGTAATATGATGGACGTTGGGTTCGTTTTGCTAAATTTACAGACAAAATACTAACAAAAAAGTGCGCGTGACACTGCCCGAGGAGGTCGGGGCAAGCACCACAATAACTTGTTGTTGTGTTTACGGTATAAGGAATAAATATGCAAAGTTCCAAGGTGACCCATTCAGAATTGCAGCCTGTAGACAAATAATGGGTGTGGCTCTGCCCCTGGGGATTGGATATGGAACAATATAAATAGGCACCACCCTGTTATTGAAATAAAAACATCAGTAGTTGCCGTCCTTAGGTTATAAGGCATAAGTATTCCAGGTTCCAAAATAATCCATTTAGAATGGTGGCCTTCGGGCGCTAAATGCAAAAAATGGGCGTGAGTCTGCCTCTGGGGGTCCGGGCATTCACCAAAACCAATAATTCACGCCCTTGGGCTAAAAGAAATACATATGTCAAGTACAAAGTTTATTCATTCAAAACTCCGGCCTGTATCCCATAAACACAAAAATTGGACGTGGCTCTGTCCCTGGGGGTCCATACTCCACTCGGTGTTCCTTTTGATAAGAGCTAATCTCAAATACTGCTGGAAAGAAGGAAGATTCCTCTCCTAATTTATGATTGATCAATAGTCCAGTTAACTACCAATCGCTGGCTTCGTTACAAAGGCATACTCTTAAAACAGGGCGTCAACTTGGATGAAATATGTTTACATAACGTTACGTCATTGCGCACGATGATATTATGCCCAATTAACCAGCGCATAGCAGAATATTGCAATAAAACTAATTGCGTGGCAAACGAGGCTATCAACATTGACATAAAATAAACAATACTGTATGGAGACGAACAGACTTACGACGTTTTTTATATCTTAAATCACTGCCAAAGTTTTAGGGAAGACCCCAGATTAAGCGACGGACTGTCATGTTGCTGCACTTATGACAAATAAATACAAAAAAAATGGACGTGGCTCTGTCCCTGGGGGTCGGGCATACCCCAAAAACGATAGGGATCATCTTTAAGCCGGGATTCCATGTATACGTACTGCGTAATGCGGAATGAGTAGTACGCAATACGTATTTAACACTTTGCGCTAAAATGGTAGGAGTTGATTCCATGTACACGTATAGCGTATGCGCAGCGCGTAATACGTGTTTCTCGGAACGCTCACGAGAGTGTCCGAATACGCAATACGCATGTATATGGAGACCGGAAACGAGGATTCCCCAGTTTTTGGATGGCAATATTCGGTTCTCATTCACATAATACGTCACACACGCACACATGGAAACTGACAACACGCGTTGCGCAACACGCATCACGTAACGCGCATTCCGCACGCATTTCGCACACATTTCGCACGCACTGCGTACACATTGAATTCCGGCCTTAGGGTACAAGGAATAGGTGTGTTAGGTTTCAAGATGATCACTTAAAGGGACAGTCCCGAATTGCACAGAGTCTCCAAAAAAAAAGTCCGAGTACGCATGAAATTTAAACGCCAAAATATAGAAAAATGGTGTATATACCCTGATTCAAAATTTCAGCTCAAAATATTGAGTCGTTTGGACGTGAGCGTTAAAACTGCTTATCCGGACACGTAACCCTTTTAAGATTTCGGGTCAATTCTTTCGTTGGGTGACCAGATAATCGATTCCCAATCCTTTAGAGGTCTACACGGTGAATTCTCTATGTGCTGTACTTGATAACACAAAGTAAATTTCACCGACACGTTATTTTTATATAAAAAAGTCTGGTTTTATCGAATCACTGCATAATAGCTTGGGACACCGGACTCTATTTCCAGATAAAGACTGGCGGGTTAAAATTGTTTGAAAACTTATCACATATATTGTGTTAGTTGTTCGGCCCTAAGGTAGGGGATTTTAAGGGATTTTAACACAAAATTAATCAGTTTTATTCTCAAAAACATTATCGGGATTGACCCTTTAAGACAGGAGCGACGGCAATATACGTCCACATTATGAATGACGATGATAATGTTAATGATGATGCTGAATTATTTTGGGATCCCTTGTTGTAAGACCTCACATAGATTGGTCAAAAATTAGAAGTGTAAGTGGCTGAATCAATAAAAAAGGGCTTGTTCTCGGATATAGAATGTTGAAACTACCCAATTTATATTATAATAAAGTCCTCGGGTGTGCGTGTGTTCGTCCTCGGTTGTTGGTGTTCACCATACACAAAGTCCCTATTTGTCGATATTAAAACACTATGAGCGCCCTCGGTTTGTCACATTAATAAAAAAAACTGTTCTGTCGCGATATTTCACCACATCAATTATAAACGGTTATATTGATTGTCCTTTTCCCATGTGGTCAAACGCGGAGGGGGGGGGGCAAAAATGTAGTTTTTTACAGGTTAAAGACCGCAATCAGTGTGTCAAGTCCACAAGTACTTGATTAAAATTAAAAGTTTTAAGTAGCTGAATCAATAAAAAAATGTTCTGTCCTGTGGTCAAGGGGGGCCTGTTCTCGGATATAGTGTTGGACCCATTCAATTTATATTATTGACATACACTTGTAGGGTCCACGGATGTGAGCGCGTGTGTACTCAATCGTTGGTGTTCACCATACATAAAGTCCCCATTTGTCTGTTTTAAAACATAATATGCGTCAATTAAAGCCCCTAATACCACTCTTGTTGTAACTGAATAATATGTTCCAATCTTTATTCTGGTCAACAATTTGCACTAGTTTACAATATTTCAATTAAAAAATGATACAAATTTCATCTTAACACACCTAATTTTAAAAATTGGAAAAATTCAACTACATGCGGTAACATGGTTTGAAAAGCCTTACGTAAGCACTTTCAAATGCAACATGGATTTAAACATATTTTCGAACTCTCTGGACAAGTAAGATAGGTTGTAATGGATAATTTACACAACAGGTAGGACACTCAAACATCTTGTAGTTAGAATAAGGCTAAAAAAAATCTGGACCTGTCAAGCCAGCAAGAGTGTTATTGTCCCTTTAAATGACTTTCCTATCGCGATATTGTGTCATACATAAATTAAAACAGTTATATTGGGGGGCGTAGTTGTTTTCAGGTTTACTGGTTAAAGACAACAGTGTCAAGTCCACAGTATAATAGTACACCATGCGTGTGCTTCATTAGGCATAACTAGAATAGGGACTCGGTCGGTCGTACTTCCAAACTTATTTGCAAACTCCTGTGTGTCCGCATTTCTTCAGTAAAAAGTCAAATGCATAAAATATATACATAAGGGTATAATTCAATAGTTAATCTTTGCCTCGAAACTTCATTTCCTGATACTTACAAGACAGCTGAAGTACGCACCTTATTGAAGAAAAATAACCTCGATCGACCGCTCTCCAACATTCCTTTCATCTCCCAAATAATTGAGAAAGCCTTAAATATAAGCGACTTATTAATCACTTAAAAGGCCAATCCCGACAATATTTTGGAGTATAAAACGGAGTACTTTTGTCCTCTATCTGCACAGAACAGTGTAATATGGTGGCTTATTGCTGTCATTGGTTCTTAAATATTTAAAAAATTCAAATTTTATTCAAATTTCGATTAAAAATTTAAAAAATCAAACTGAAAATAAAAATTAAACTGAAATTATTTTTTTTTTAAAAATTGCAAACAAACATAAATCAAAATAAAGAGAGAGAGAGAGAAGGAGGGAGAAACGGGGTTGAGCGTCCACTCAACACAACTAGGTCATTTCGGGACTAACATATGGTTTAAATTTTATTTCAATAATTCGCTTGCGCGTATAGGGGTCTTTAGAAGTGGGGGAAAACCGAAGTGCTCCGAGGAAACCCTTGAGGTTGAGAAGGCGCTCCTATCTTTATGCCACATACGCTCACACCAGGGCTCTAAACCACAGCCACAAGCCAAAGGTGGACGGACAGCTAGAGGTCGAAGCGCGGCACTCTAGACCACTAGGGCATCCCACCCCACCCACCCCCAACCCCCAAATGAAAAGTAAAATGAAATCAAAAATAAAATTAATTTAAAATTAGAAATGAATTGAAATTAAAGTTAAAATGACATAACAAGTAAAATGAAAATTCTTCGAAGCCTTTCGCTATCATAGTGCCCCATAATGATTTGGGGCTTGGCTAAAATTGACCTAGATTACCATATACGTTCTGACACAGGGACAGAAAACTCTCAATGTAACAGGCGGTTGTTATATGCCTTATTCATATGAAATCGTATCTAATTCCAATTCTATTAATTCTAATCAAATGTGTCAATGAAATCTTCGATGTGTTGAGAACCACGTATGATTTACTAATCCAAGTAAATGTACATTATAAGACACTAACAATGTCAGAATTGAAAAAGTTCAAGTCACAAATGAAGGCCAAACGCACTTCGGGATCTTGCAAAAAGGACACGACATTTTCAAAAATATTAAAAGACGAATCAATTGTGGTACAAAGAATGAGTCCTTAAGTCAGTGGAAAAGCATAGAAATACACCCGTATTTGGGCTAGGGAATTTGTGCCGTTCCAGTACGAAAATGTTTGTATTGATAACATCAAGAAAGCCTTATAGCTCATTTTAACAGTGACGAAATATGTGACGTTTTCGTAGGCGAACAGGGGCCGTAGTGTTGCCCGATACGAAAGTAATACATATTAGGTTTATCTCTGATGGTGGTAGTCAAAGTACATCAAGAACCAACAATAGTATTAGTACTATTAGTAGTGGAGAACACGTCATGTCATTTGCAGACAACCCTAACAATTATAAGAGAAGAAAGATATTACGGATACTAAATCTGATCCCATACCGGAATCAAAAGCTACATGTATGCCATCGAAAAGCAATTTTGTCCCAAAGAGTTTCTCATTGACCGAAATAATAAAGATTGGAATCATTGAAGCCACGGGTCAAACTGTACAGTGCCATACGAAAAAAATTGTTCAGTGTCATGCATGGCTGCACAGCTAAAAAAGGACATTATTTTAAAAAAAACATTACACAAGAGTTTGGAGAGACCTTTAAATACTTTAAAATATATTTGGGATGTAATATAAATGGGTTTGTCACCATTGAAGAATTTATACCCGGGACATGTCAAAAGTACATAAACAACGATGCAGGGTGTGGCCAATCAGAATCAGACCTCATAAAAGAAATTGAATGTTTTATTCATTATACTAATGCAAAATCTTTAAAACAATTAATGGTCGTTGACAATCAAGGATGTCAATTTAATTTAGGTGATCCTGAAATTGCAACCAGAGGTGTATAGGTGGAAGATGAATATCTGTTCACCACGGGCAATTTGTCAATTTATGCTTTTGATAATTTTTAAGGAACCCACGTCTGTAATAGTAATAATAATAATAATAATTTATTTTATTTACGTGTCACGTATTACATCCAAAATATACATACAACATACAATTACAATAAAAGTGATGAAAAATACCCAGCCGTTATCGACTTATGAGACACGATCTAAAAATATGTACATTAAAACAAAAGTCAACAGTATCTTTGGACGAACTAAAAACATTAAACTAAAAGTCATTGATATATTTACAAGTAAAATCGTCTTGTTTTGAGCATATTTAAAATACAATTAGCAATTAAAGGAATATTTTCTGAAGACATCATGATGGTTAAAAACTTGTTCATAGAATCAGAATTTAAAAAATCATCAATATTGAAGGCATTAAGAAGTTTGTATCGAATATCATCTAAAAATTCACAATTAATTAAAAAATGAATTTCGTTTTCAATTTCTATATTACAAAGAGGGCAGATACGATCTTTTAAAGGAATGGGGGGCTTACAGTAACGACCGGTTTCTATGGCAAGGGGGAGAACTCCACATCTGAGTTTGGCAATAACACTACGTTGTTGTCTGGTCAAAGCACATGTTACATAAAATTCTGGATACAAATCCTTTTTAAACAGTCGATAAGTTCTCAGTTTATTTCCATTTATAGCATTTTGTCTGTCATTCCACAATTTACTAAACCATACGAATTCATCATAATTAAAAACCTTAGTAAACATAGATTTAATGAACAGTTTTGATGAGTAATTAGTATGCGCTTGAGCGATCTCATTAGAGATATTGTAAACTTGGGTCTATATACTTATCTAACCCACCGGGCTAACCACTTAAACTGTGCGAGCCCGAGTGGGAAGGCAATATGGGTCACGGGGTTAAGACGGGACGACGATAAATACAATTGATAGACACATATATATATAATCAGTCTGCATACAAGCACAGCCCATGTCACTAAGCAAAGCTACATACACCAATACTATATCAAGCTACGGGCACATGCACTAGCACTGGTTAATAATAAGAAATAAGCTTTCTTCTTACTTTATATCTTTCCAATATATTAACTTAATAATTCTGTTTTATAACTATCTGTTATTCCTTCAACATCCAAGGGAAAAGTGGAATGAGCCTAACCTACCACAGGACTAAATACCCCTAAAAAACTGCACGTGCAGCATGGCTTAAACAAATAAACGTCACAGATGGGTTAGTCCATTATTGCATCTCGGAGCTAACCCAATCACACACCCCCTCATCTTATAAAAAAAAAATGAACCCTGCTTGGGGAAAAAACAAAAACCGATAAAAATAACTCCCATCCCCCCTTCCTTAGGATAGGCAGGTTAAGCTCTGAAAAAAGGGGACAGAAGAAAATATGAAAGTCAGAATCTAGACAGGAAACAGAAAATAGTTAAACTCGACAGAACACAGGAAAGTACCAGGGAAAATGAAACATAGAATATCTAGGACAGATTACAGGAGAGGATAGACAAATAGTAAGAGCGGCCATTCCCTAAAAATAATAAAAAAAACCAAAAACCACCACCCCAACAAAACATAACGAAATGAACAAAAAAAACAGGGACACGAGGAAAAAGAACTAAATACTAAAAAAAAAATACCCCTAGAATCCCCTAGTGTCGGGAAGGAGAAATCGGACGACGGCAGTGGGGACATCTAACTGTCCTCTGTCTGTCCCTGGAGGTGATCAAACCTAACAGCTCTCGCCACTGCTGTGACGAGAGACTGATAGGCTCTTCCTCTCCAGGGGCGGCCCCCACTGCCTCTCGGGCTCTCTGGCGTCTACGGCGCTCCTCCCTTTTTCGGGTCCTCCTTTGACTGGAGGTTTCCCGGCGAGGTGGCGCCATAAACCCAGAGCGTCCTGGTAACCTCCTAGGATCCCAGCTGGATCCCCCAGAGACCACCATCCCTCCATCCTCCCAAGCCCGTCCTGTATCAGGAGGGCTAGGGTGAACTGGGGGGAGGCCAAAGCCTCTCCGCACCCTCCCCTGTCCAGGACCTGATCCTGAAACAGGTAAGGGCCGGAGAGACTCGGCCTGTCCAACTGGAGTACCCTCCACCACTCCTGGGGGCGGAGTGGCCGGTAGAGGGTCTTCAGTGACGGTCGTCCGTCCCCTACCTCTTCCCCTGGCAAGGGGAAAAGGCAAGGTTCTTCCTTCCCCTCTCATCCTCTCAACAGGTGGAGGAGCCTGGACCAGCCCCCTGCGGGTCCGAGGCCTCACCCCCAGGCCCCCAAACCATTCAAACTGGTCTAAGAGGGACCTGGGAGTGCCTGAGTCACTATTCCCCCCTCCCAGGGTTAGTGGGTGAGGGGGTATAGACAGTTCTTGGTTATCCATACTGAAAAGAAAAAAAACATCACAACCAATTACTAACTTAATTTTTATTTTCTTATTTTATTTTATTTTTATGGAAACCGCGATACTCTATTCACCGATATCCCTGGGATATTTCCCATTTCCTACTCACAATATTCACTATGGTTTACCTAAATTTATCCCGGAAAATTTTCTGATCTCCTGGGGAGAGGTATCCCAATAAGGTAGCCAGTGAGTTAGTAAAGCCGGATGATGGAGAGGGTGTAGAGAAAAATCATTAATAGGAATCCAACCCGACTGTCGTGCCAATTCCCTAAATGCTGCATAGGTGGCGGGATCCACCTTACTGTCCGTAGGTATCAATCTATCCCTATTTAGCTTATCCATTACCTCCCATAATGACTCTCCTATTTCCGGGATCGCTCTTGCTAGAGCCCTTAACGCCAACACCCTTTTGCTTACTATTTCCCTGCTAGGGATTGACATTCCACCTCTTGGAATCCTAAAATATGGAGGCAAATGATGATTAAATACATGAAACTTTAAGGAATTACTTTTGGCTCCACACCCAGGAACCGGGCATAACGAGGCCTTAACTAATCTTTCCCTATTAACCTTTTCCCAGACTGGCACCCTACTATTACTTTGATTAGAAAAATTCACCGGCCCTATATTAGACATTGGCCTATCGCAAGGTGGCGCCTGAAAGTTTTCATCATTTATTAATCTCTTTTTAGGGGGTACTGGGGCTATGTTCATAGGGCGAGGACCAAAACACAATCTTTTACCCCTCCCTAAGTTCATGGGCAACGACTCCCTCCCCATTGTAAATTCATATCCGGATGATTCCGGAACATATCTGTCTCTTCCTACTCCCCTGTCAGGAACCATATTCATATGCTGTTGTCCTACTGCTGGAGGTCTCCTAGTAGTAAAAACTGTCTCCGGTACCCTAAACTGATCAAAATTTAGTCTCGGATTACTTCCAGGTAATTGCCCGGGTTGTCTCTCTCCAAAACTCGTAATAGTTGTAGGCCTTTCATATTCGGTAAATAAAGGCGACAAAAAAGATGGTCTTGCGTATTCAGTCGGTGGTGCTACTTTTAATGACATAAGCGGAACTGGCATTGGAGTAATTCCCGTAGGAGTAGGCCTAATTTGCCAACGGGCTAAAGGTATAGGCGGCTGCTGAGTCTTATTCTGTGTCGGGGAAATGAATAGGGTCAACTCATCCATTTCCGAACTAGATCCCTCCATCACTCTCGCATCCTGGGACTGGGGTCTTTTCAAGACAGGAGGAGGGTGGATAGGAGACCTAATGATATTTGACCATTCATCCAATCGAATTGGAGACGACAACAAAGACCACTCCGAGTCTGAACTCATTGAGGTAGAGCTGTCATATAGCACCTGCGGAGGTGGTGGGCTAAGACAAATTTCCGGTGCATACAACTCGTCATCCCAACTGTGCTCAACTGTATTCTGTTCTGATTCCGAACAGGGGAATCTATTTGTGAAACCTTTTCTCATCCTGGAAAAAGTTTACTCTTTATCTATATATAAAAAAATCTGTGAAATCTGAAAATAAAACAAACTCCGGGAGAAAATCATTCCATTTTCTCCCAGATTATCCTGCCTGGTTTGTGGAATCGCAATTAGGACAAGTGTATATATCTATACCCTCTGCCTCCTCTGGGGTTAGATTTACACACCGGCCATGAAACCACTCCAAGCAATGGTCGCACTGAATTCCGAATCCTCGGCCCCATGGTCTCCGACATAGACAATAAATTTTTCGGGTAGACCGTGTTGGAGTCGGATTATCTTCATTCAGTACTTTATTCCTATAATACTCTACCCAGGGGGGTATTTCCCTATCCCTACAGGGTTTTATTCGGTCGTGATGTACAATAGATTGTGTATTACGTGTTTTAACCCTTAACAGGTAGGGGGTCACCACCTTATCAATCACCCCTGGGCCTTTCCAATAGGGACTCAATTTTTTATTCTTCCCTTTGAGGCAAGCTGTATCTAATATATACACACAATCCCCAATTTCATATGACTTTTTCCAGATCTTAACATCATAATTCTTTTTCATTCGTTTCTGGCGAGTCTGCAGAGTTTTACGAGCTATTTCATGGGTTTTAGTTATATTTTCCTGCAAATTTCTTAAATATTCATCAGGCCATGTCTCCTGATCTTCTGAGGGCGATCCGAACATTAATTCCGCAGGCATATTCACTTCTCTCCCTAACATTAACCTATTGGGCGTATACCCCGTACACCGGTTTACCGACGAACGGAGGGCACCGGCTAATTGAGGCAAATAAATGTCCCAATCTGCTTGTGTATCTCCCATATAACCACGTAATGCGTCCATCAACGTCCTATTGTACCTTTCTACTTGACCATTCGACGAAGGCCGATAGGGGGTAGTCCTAGCTCTATGTATCTTCAATAAATCACACAAGGAAATAAACAGATCACTTTGGAAATTCCGTCCCTGATCGGTAAAGATATGGAACGGAACTCCAAATCTCGAGAAAAATTCATTCACCGCAGCCTGGGCTGTTATTTCGGCAGTTTGAGATGGTAGAGGAATACACTCAACCCATTTTGTAAATTGATCCACCATCATCAATATGTATTCATTTCCTTGATTGGATTTAGGCAAAGGACCCAGGAAATCTAAGTGAACTCTCTCCATCGGGGCCCCTGCATGATAAGTAATCAAGTTATGTCTAGCTATCCTAACCGCCCTTTTGCTCTGGTTGCATTGTCTACATGAGGCGACATACAATTTGATGGCTTGATTCATCCTATACCAATAATATCGGGTTTTAATTCTAAGTACAGTCCGATCCCTACCTTGATGACCTGCCAAGGGTACATCGTGATTTAATCGTAAAAGCTCCGAAACTAAGGGCTGGGGTACTACTAATCGACACCTACCATCCAAATCTTTCCTATACAAAATACCATTTTCATCTATATAACATAAATTCTTATTTATCCAATAACTCTTAGCCGCAGGACAAGCCAGAAATAATTCACCCTCGCCAGACTCGATCTTGGTTTTTAGCCAGTTTAACAGAATTGCCAAATCCGAATCATCTTTCTGACCTTGTTTGATTTCCTGTTCTAAATTGCCTGATAAATCTAATCCTGATGTGTCTGGGGTCAAGGTCAATACCTGGGGGTTTCCTTGAGAAATTTTAGGAGTAACTATTAGAGCACGAGTTGTTAATAATCCCTCAAAATCATTCGTACAGAGATTTTCATTAATTTTATCCTGCCATTACCCTTTAAAATGATTTAAGTCTATCTTGCGAGTGGGTATGCTATTAATTTTCGTTGGAACGAAAGGGGCAGCTTCTTCAACATCCCTTTGATAATAGTACCAATTCTCATGTGCTCGGACACAATATTTACAGCCTTTACAGGGTAAATCACTAGGACGGACATTCAGGGTAAAATCAGGACAAGGACCAGACACGGGTATCCGAGACAGGGCGTCTGCATTGACATGTTTGGAACCTGGTCGGTATTTTACAGTCATGTCATATTAGGCGAGCTCTTCCATCCACCTAGCTAACTGGCCGTTGGGACGCTTAAATTTCAAAAGCCAAGTGAGACTACTATGGTCAGTCCGGACCGTAAACGGACGACCCAAGAGATAATGCCTAAATTGTCGGGTAAACCGAACAACCGCTAGTAATTCCTTCCTTGTCGTGCAATAACGTTGTTGTTCAGGTGTTCAGGCTATTACTCTTTCTTGCCCATCTTGGACCTGACTTAATTCGGTGGCTACAGCTAAATTACTTGCATCAGTATCCAAGATGAAGGTATCATTTTGATTGGGTAATGCTAAAACGGGAGTAGTAGTTAACGCAATCTTTATTTTTTCAAACGCCTCTTGTTGCTCTTCTCCCCAATAAAAAGGTTTTTTACCTGTGATAGAATACAAGGCTAGCGCCTTTTCTGCGTACCCTTTTAATAACACTCTGTGATAATTGGCAAACCCCAGGAATTTCTCTACTTCCCTTGTAGTCTTAGGGACCGGCCAATCTTTCACCGGAGCCAAGTGTTTATCACTCATTTTAATGCCATTTTTGCTCACCATACGACCCAGAAATTCTACTTCCTACCTAAATAATTCACATTTTTTAGGCTTCATTTTCAAGCCATACTGACGGAAACGTGCAAGGACCGTTTTAAGATTATTCAAATGATCTTCAAATTGTTGACCCATAATTAACACATCATCAAGGAAGGCTAAGGAGATGTTCCAATTAAGGCCCTGTGACACAAGGGAGCAGGCCCTACAGTAAGTCGAAGGGCTGTTACTTAAGCCAAACGGCATACGTTTAAACTCAAATAAACCAAATTTAGTCAAAAAAGCTGTTTTCTTTTGATCTTCGGGCTTTACTTTAACCTGCCAATATGCCGAGTTGGCATCTAATTTTGAGAACCATTGGTTACCGGCCAAGGTATCTAGACATTCTTCGATGATGGGTAAGGGATAAACGTCCTTGGTTGTAACTGCATTAAGGGCTCGATAATCAATGCACCATCTTACATTTCCGTCTGGTTTGCGTATTAATACGGGGGCCGACGCCCAATCCGAATTGGAAGGTTCAATGACTCCTATCTTAAGCATTTTTTTTAAGTGGGCTTCCTCTTCGGACACAAAATGCAAAGGGGTTCGACGCATGCGTTCTTTTATGGGCCGGGCATCTCCCGTAGGAATAGCATGCTCTATTGCCGTAAAATTTCCTAAATCATATTCAGTCTGGGCAAAGACATCACTAAACTCAATCAATAATTCCGCTACTTGTTTAGCTTGGACGCGGGACAAATGCTTTATTGACCGTTCATATAGGGCAACTAAATGTTCGGGTAGGGTGGGACTACCTTCTTCTATTACCTCATTGTCACCATTGTAGGAACCTTGAGGGTTTGGGGTGGGGGACCCCGGAAACGATTCTCCTACGGGAATAGGCAGTATCGATTCCGTTCCAACCTCAGAGGCTTGTCCAATGATGTCATTAGATTCCAATACAATTACTTCATCGGACGCATTAATCAGACAGACGGTAGGATATTCCGTATTTGAATGAAGAGTGAGGCCAATGAGTAATTGATCACTTTTGATAGGTTCTACTACATAATCTTTTAATGTCCTATCCATTTTACAAGGTAGACGAGTGAATGACCTCGCTGTAATAATTGTTTTAGTCGGAACCATGACTTGAGCGGTACATGGGGTACTATAAGTATTACAGGTAGGCCTTGGTCCTGTCACTATGGGAATAGTCTCGTCATTAACTATCAAACACTCTTGTGAGAGATCAATTATAACTTTCCATTTTTTCAGAAAATTTAAACCCAATAAAGCGGTATCAGCTATGGGGGCTACATACACATTATCTGTGAACCTAAAAGACCATATTTGGAGAGAAACGGGGCCAATTAAAAATCCAGAAAATGTCATATTTTTAGCGGCGGCATGTATAGTAATATCCCTAATTTTGGGTGGCTTACATTCAATTTGATCATAAACCTCAGGCGATATTATTGTACAATCCGAACCAGTATCAATTAAAGACTCTATAATAAAAATTTTCTATTGTTAGGGGGACTCTATATGCAATAGTAGAGGGTAACCTAGCAACAGAAACTTCATCATCAGGCTTAGAAACATTATCACTCCTCCCAACCTTGGGTGTAGGGGCAAGGTCAACATGACCTTGGTCTACAGGTATAGAGAGGGGCGAATGTTTCAGGTTTGGGCCTTGTTCTACCGGGATCGAAGGAAGGCCTATTGCCTCGTCCCTTGATCGTTTAAAGCCTCTATGTCTTCCTTAATCCTTACTTGTTTCCTTACGGGGGAAGGCGTCCGTGAGTTGGAAGGTCGCGAAGGACACTCGCTCTTATAATGTCCTGCCTGTCCGCATCCAAAACATATTATATTGGCTCTATTAGGCGACGGTGAGGACCTTCTCCTATTTAGAGTCAAAATTAATGTGGCCATCATATCTTTAAGTTGTGTCATGTCAGTTTTTATTTGGCCTATTTCCGTCTCTTCTTTCGGTTTCTCCAGAGTATCCTTAACTTTCAGACGGGGCTGTTTGGATTGGCTGGGTCTAGGGGAAGGACTTGTTCTACGTGCATAGGGATATACTTGACTATAATCCTCCAATGTTGTTCTGTCAGACACCAGTGGTTCAGCAAATCTGACTGGAAAGGGACTGGATGACCTTAATTCAGGGTAATAATAAGCTCTACTGACCTGAGGGGATCGTAAATCCGGATATATGGGCCTCCGCATGGGGGATCTAGAGTGTCGAGACCCCGCCCCTACAGAATCATAATCATTTCTATGAGTACTTGGATAAGGTTGTGTCTCGGCCGGCAAGATTGATCCTACCAATCCCTCACCCCCGGGATATGTCCTACCCCGATACGAATTTGAGTTGGTTTGTAGCGGAATAACCTTATTGACATGGGAATACCAACGCAATCGTTCAACGGCATCCTCCATGTCAACTAAACGCAAATTGGCGACAAATCTTCCCGCCTCAGGGTCATTACATCCTGAAACTAACTTTAATACTGACTGCCTTGCTATGAAATCCTCCGATGACAAACCCGAATAAGCTCGTAAGGCCAAATGTCGAACACGATCGCTCCAATCACCTATTGACTCGTTCATACCTTGAGTCTACCTGGGCTGCCTCAGGTATATTTTGACCTCCAAAACGCTTCCTCATCAAGTCTAACATTACACCAAAATTCATTTCCGGAGATTTTTTCATTAAATCGGTAAAATATTCTGCAGCCTTATCAGTCAAACAATAACAAAAATAGTCCATACATCTTGAGCTATAAGCTCCCCAGGGTTGGGACAGGGCGAACCTAAGAAACTTATGACTAAACGTATCCCAACTGCCATCGGACTTTCCATTGAAGGATAGTGACCTAGGTAATATTGAAGGATTAAACTGAGTCTGCCTTATTTGATTATTATCCTCCGCCCCCCTCCCCCTTCTGTCTGCTTCGGGTACAAGGATAGGAGGGTAAGGTAGGGGTTCCCTATTCCTAATATCCTGACTTTGTTTAAATTTATGAGGATCCGTGGGAGGTATCCCCTCTTTAGGAGGGGGTGGGTTAAGGGCATTAACTCCTGCCTCCTGACTGTGTTGAAGATACCAATTTAAGAAACTCTCGCGGGTCTGTGCCTCAGACATTTTATTAATGTCACCCGGTGTCAATAACGGTTCATTATTTCGAACATCCTGGCTTTGTTGACCTATAGTAGGAAGATCTAAAAGGGAGCTTTCCTGATTTATGGGGAAGTTGGGTAAATTAAACCCTGTTTCTTGTCTATATGAGGTAAACAAATTATTAAAATATTCTTTAAATTCAGTTTCAGACACTTTACCATTGCCCCACCCTTGTTTAATTGTGTTTTCCGCCATGTCTAACTTTTCCGTATAAACACAAGTCTAAAGTTATTTATAAATCTCACTAGAGTAACTACAGGTACCAGGGATATTGAGCCTATACTACCAGATCAATTCAAAATAACAAATTTAATTCTTACAGTCCACAAACACCCTTAATCTAAAAGAAATAGTCTAAGTTCAGAAATATTTGTTAAAAGTCAGCCATCTTGTTTGTTTACTTCCGGTAACCACTTTGCCTATCGGGAAATTCCTAAGTCTACTAACACCCACGTGATTGACTAAAACGTAGAAAAATTAACAGAAGATTTTCTAATCTCACTATTATTTTAAATATAATTCTTTTGACTACTATTTTGATAAATACATGTCCTAAACTACCTTCAGTTGTCTCACATATATCATAACATTGATGACTACTAGAAATTCCTATCACTCAAATAGCTGCACGCAATTAGCGTGCGTTACCAAGGGAACGGAGACAATTTCCCGCGGTTTCGACTATACACTTGTAATAAATCAAATATTATATTATATGAGTATTTTCCCTTTGTAATTTAAATCACAATTCAATAACCCATTCTAATTGACCAATTTCAATTTTTTAGAATGTCTTAATTATTACGCTGGGTAGGGCTTATATATAACCTATCTCCTCTATTCAAAAAAGGATTATCTTTATGTCTCAATCCCAAATTAACCCTACACGCTAAAGTCCGAAGTCGCAAAACGCCATTTATTGTAAACTTGGGTCTATATACTTATCTAACCCACCGGGCTAACCACTTAAACTGTGCGAGCCCGAGTGGGAAGGCAATATGGGTCAAGGGGTTAAGACGGGACGACGATAAATACAATTGATAGACACATATATATATATATAATCAGTCTGCATACAAGCACAGTCCATGCCACTAAGCAAAGCTACATACACCAATACTATATCAAGCTACGGGCACATGCACTAGCACTGGTTAATAATAAGAAATAAGCTTTCTACTTACTTTATATCTATCCAATATATTAACTTAATAATTCTGTTTTATAACTATCTGTTATTCCTTCAACATCCAATGGAAAAGTTGAATGAGCCTAACCTACCACAGGACTAAATACCCCTAAAAAACTGCACGTGCAGCATGGCTTAAACAAATAAACGTCACAGATGGGTTAGTCCATTATTGCATCTCGGAGCTAACCCAATCTGCAACACAGACATTAAATGTTTTGGCTAATGTGAGGACGCGTTTCTCCCATGACTTGGATATTCGCGATGACCATTGATGGACCTTGAAAACTAGCCTGTCCGGATCACTCTTTTTAAGTGTATGCCACCACCTAAAAACTTCTAGCGCTTGTTTAGTTTTTGAAGTTATCCACCAAACATCTCCGTATGCAGCTACGTTAGAGCTGCGTTTTGGTAGACGTAGAAATAGCTTACAAGCTCTTGTACGCACATTGTTAATCGCACTGTGTTCACTAGTTCCCCAGATGGCAGCACCATACAACAAAACAGGTTCAACTAGACATTCATATAGCTTATTAAATACAGTAAACGACATTCCTCCAAGTGCAAAGAATTTATTTCCGAGAGCCCCTAACGCACGACTGGCTGATTTAGCTAATTCTTTAACCGCTATTTTATAACACAAATGTTCGTCAAACCAAAGTCCTAGATATTTATATTTCTCACCGTACAGAAGAGTTTCCTGTCCACATTTAAATTCGAACTTTGACCTTGCAGTGTTTACAGTTCTGAAGTGTAAAATATTTGATTTGGAGTTATTGATCTGTAAATGCCATTACGCCATTTAAAGCACCATACTTAAGTTAAATCCATCAATATCTATACCTAAATTGAGGTTCTTTATTTCTTGAGCTAGATCGTTAATATATATTGCGAATAACGAGGGCGAAAGCAGACAACCTTGTTTCACACCTAAAGTCACGTCAAACCAATCTGTTAAATGGTTGTTTACGTTGACCGCACACTTTGTGTTATTGTACAACGAACGCAGTGCATTTAATATCTTCCTGTTAAAACGAAATTGCAACAGTTGAAACCACAAACACTCTCTATCGACATTATCAAATGCTTTCTTCAGGTCTATAAAGCAAGCAAATGTGGACTGCTTGACATTTTTCCTGTTATTAATGACACTGTGAAGGGTATATAGTTGATCCATACAGCTACGTTTTTCTCGAAAACCGCATTGTTCATCCACCAGCAGATTCTGTGTTTCAGTCCAATTAGCTAGCCTCTTATTGAGAATATCACAGTACACTTTACTTGGCACAGATAAGAGTGTTAATCTACGAAAGGTGAGAGGGACCAAAGGATGAGTAGAGTTCGCTTTAACAATGGGTTTTATAATCCCTGTCGTCCAAAGCTCCGGTACAGTTCCATTTTCAAAACAATACGAAATTATGTTGAACAACATGTCGATGCAAACAGTGTTTTTTAAAGCCTCTGATGGTATATCGTAAAACCCGACGGCTTTTCCTCGTTTGAGTCGTGATATAGCATCTTTCACTTCATCTTTTGTTATTGCTTCGTTTAAAAGTACATTATTCATATCGATATTAAACAAAGTTTTATTATTTTCTTTGACTGACTGTTTATGTTGTTCATCGAAGTTAATATGTTCACCATTATATAGTTCACTATAATCTGTTTTCCATTTGTTCAATACATCGTTTAGATCATTGTTGATTGTTCCATTATCATCAATGACTTCAAGGGGTAAGCTTAACTTTCGGTCATTCACTGTTCCGATCTTTCCGAACGTTTTCCAGAAATCACGTGTGTGTTTAACACCTGGGTTCATCAGCTTGTCTGTTAAATCTTGTTGCTTTTGTAGCTGATAACGTCTCTTATATTTCCTGTGAAGTTTGTCGAAGTCTCGACGACTGTCACAGTACTGTCGTTTGAATAGTTGTCTCTCAGCGCTATTAAGCTTTCTCTTTCCTGCACATATCGTCACGCATAGCTTGCAATGTTACATCCCAATAAGGTTTAAACACACTTTTAATTTTGTTCGTGTCACCCGAGGGAATAGTTCTCTTTAATCCACAATTATCCATTTCTACTTTGAGAAAGTTCACAAGAGTTTCATAAGCTGAATTCACATTTTGGTTTCCACAAATTTCATCTTCTATCCTGGCTATTGTTTCGTGTATCATCTGTTGAGTAGACTCATTCTGTAAGAAATTTAATGGAAAGTTTTTCACATTATAAGAGTTCACTTTCGCTAATCGCTTGGGTTCATTTTTATTGATGTTCGGTAACAATAATTCAGGTGTCTTCATTGACCACTGAAGGACAGAGTGATCTGGTGTAGTAATCGGTACAGCCAAATTGTGTTCATTAATTATATCAGTAACTGTTTTAACTTTAAACTCAGTGTAAACCGATAGCTGTTCATGTGGAACGAATGCATAATCCACAACTGATTTGCCCTTTATAGATATACACGTGAAGTCATTTTCAGCACCAACTCGTCCGTTTAGCATACACATATTATTATCTATTAGAAAATCTAGTAATAAATCACCATAATGGTTGACAGTCGTATCCACACATGATCTTTATGGGACATCGTCGACACCCTCAATGAAATAACTATTATTTCCAATACGTGAATTGAAGTCACCACAAATACACAATAATCCTTGATTTTGATAACTGTAAATTTGTTGAGATAGTGTTGAGAAAAACAGATCTGGGTCTGGCATACGAGAAGATCCTGTTGGTGGCAGGTAACATACACACAGACACATTTTAAAATCACAAGATTTGGAGCTCACCTTGATCCACAATATATCCTCGTAGGAATCGTCGAGAATTGATATATCCATAAAACTATAAATACTTTCTTTTATTAAAAATCCAACACCTCCAGAGCCTCTTTTTGCTCTTTTATGTAAATTACCTCTATTATTATAAATGAATTTATATCCAGACACGTTTATAAAATCATCATCGCATAAAAATGTTTCACATACACCACAAATGTCAAAATTATTAGACACTATCACACTATCTCTGAAAGAAGAATTATCATTATTATGCTTTGACCATCCATTAATATTCCAACAACCCAGATGTAGTAATTCCTATGCGCGGGGTACACGGGCTACACGCGACCTCGGAGTGGTGTTAGGGACAATTCTGGTTCCTTGAATTTGGTAGCGTCTGGTGAGACCGGTTTCCTTTAAGATGGTTCTTAGGTTATTCTGTTGATAATGATTTTTGCTACGAAGAAGACTAGATTTATTTTCCATAATTTGTTTTTTCTGTTCGATAGTTTCTACGGTCGCTATTACAACTCTGGGGTGAGTACCGCGACTCGCCTTTCGTTGAACGTTGATCACATTAGCTGTTCTTAACTTTAAACCATCGTGGATGAGATCATTTACTTTATCAAAAGTGTAATCGGGATTATTCATTTCCCCCTCACTTTCATACAGTCCTTTTATCACAATATTTGTTCGTCTGCTATCATCCAATGTATCAAACGTATAATTATTGTTATTGCCGAGTCGTTCGAATTTTGAAGACTTTAACCTCTCAATTTCAGCTTTCATAACTTCCATCTCTTTTACGAATTCACCCTTCATTACACTAATTTCCTCGTTTACACGACTTTTAACAAGTTTTTCTATTGTTGTTCTGATTGACTCCGTGATCTTGTCAGTTAGTTTCTTCTCAATTTTATTTTCAAGTAAGTCCATCCTGTCGTTAAGGCGTTCAAACGACTTGGATATATTTTCAGAAAATTATGTGTTGTGTGGTCCTCCTGTAATTACTATTTCGATATGATGAGCAATAGCAAAATTCATTCATTTAAAGGAAAGTTATGGACATTTAAATGCAGATAATGTACGAAGCTAATTTATAACCAGTGACCAATCAACTATATTTTCTTTGAATTACCGGTAAGGCAAATTAACATATATACATTCCCTGATTTTGAGAAAAATCAGTTTCTACTTACCAGACTCTTACAAACTATATCTCTCTGGAAAAGAATAAATATGGTGAGGAACACCACATAGTAAGATTGTAGATTTTTGTGGTCTAATTATATGGGTATTCAAAAAAACATCCTTAAAAATAGTTAACTCTTTTTGAAGTAATGGTATCATTACAAATGCATGAATTGACCTGAAAAGAAAATATTTTCAGAAATTTTGAATTCGTAGAGAAACCATGAAATGTCAATGCAAAAAACTGCATAAGCACAAGTTATTTTTTTGCAAATTATTAGGAAATGCTATTCCAAAACAATATTGGCCTGTAACTACAGTTTTTACAGCCAAACACAATTCTAGGGTTTCTAGTAGACTGTCGTCTGTATAGGGAAAATGTGCTTAGAAATCGATTTTTGTTGCACCCCACTTGAGTCTAAAAAAAATTGCCATTTTCTTATAGTACAAGGTTTTTAGTGATGGAAAATCCATATTCCCACCTTCAGATAATGCCAGTTTTTAAAATATTACCCATTTACCCAGGGTCTCAGTCAATTTATCATGCATGTCTAACATGACTTTGACGTCGTGATTTTTGGTGATAAAATTACTGCAGGTGAATGATTTTTTTTCGTGTGTACTGCCAATATGCATAGCAACATTTGAAAAAAAAATTGTGGAAATATCTCAATTTGTATTTGCACAGGGTCAATAATAAGCGCCCACCAAGCAGCAATGTTGCGCATGGTAGCATGTTTTTGTCTATTTATGAAAATACAGCGTCATTGAATTGATATTGAATTCAATTTATTATCAGAAATCATACATAAATTTGATAATTGCATAGACATATTCGATTTCAACCAAAAAACAATGCACAAACGTGATATTTCAAATAGGGGTTCCAGGTAAAAAGGTATAAGGGGAGATAACTCGTATCATAAATGTCCAACAAATATTGAACAAAGACCAAATTTCCCCCTTGAAAACCCACCCTATTCCCAAACAAAGAATGAAAACAAATTTAAAACATTATTCTTATATTTAATTACTTGTATTAAAAGTTTAAATATATATAAATTAGGCCTGTGTATTGCAATTTACAACAACATTTCAATCAATATTTTTTTTAAATACAGAAAACATTTTTTTAATTTTTAATAACTGCTATATCAATAATTTATTTAAATCTTGCTGTAACAGTTGTGCAATAATTAATGCTTGAAATAAATGGAGTTTAACAATAATAAAGGACACAACCAATGTACAGAAATAACAAATTATTTGAAATATCTAATAACTTGGCCATTGGCAGAATTTCTTTGTGGAAAATAATTCTTTTTCTAATCACATCTTCACAAAATATCAAAGGTTGTCTCATATGCAGACATCTCAGAAGAGCTGAAAAATATATGTTCATAGTTACTACACGTACAAGGAAATCTCATCGTAGATGCAAGAATTCATGTTTGGTGATATTTCCATTTAAGATGTATTGGTCGATGGTCGATTAAGTATAACAAACATATTAATACACTTTAAACTTATCATATCACAAACAAGTCTTGACCGCTCAAAAGTGCTAGTAAATAATGTTCACACATTCTTAGAACGGATGGACTTTGTTTTAGTGCATTTGGACACCACAATCTGGTCATTTTGTGCCAATCCACTTGCCATCTTATATACTATAGAGTAAATCGGCCACTCCCACACCTTGTCATTGAGGTCACTGATAATGGGATGCGAACTGATGCAGACCTTTTTTAACCACCCACTTGGCTATATAAATCCCTTTCCACCATCTAGTTGTCTTTGATATAAAATAGATATATAACAAGTCACAAGGACACAACAACTACTACAAGTATGAAATAAACTTACCCTGACGACCAAACTTTTGGTTTTCTTATCAGGAATCGAACATAATCCTTGTAGCACCGTAGATGGTACCTAACTTCAATAGCAACAGTCTTTATCTCTGATGTGCCTGAGAATGGTTTCATCTGCTTTCATAACTGCTGCTTCTCTAACTCGACCTAAAAAGATATGGACAATTGTAAATATTATGGATATCATAAACCAACTAGAAGTAGACTACATATTCAATTTTTACAAGTCCACATGCGAAATAATTGGTTGAGAGATTGAACAGCCACTGTCATGTTTATACATAGTAACACCAAACTCGACAAGTGATTTCGTAAAATCTGGTTATTTATCGCCAATTAGGCTGGCCCCCACCCTCCCAAAAAAAAAATATGTCTACCTACCTACCCATACATTATCACCATGAGTCGGGTTTGGGCAAACGGAAATATTTTTAACTCTGGCCTGGGAGTACTTGCGCTGCAGGGGTAAATACATAACCCTGCATGTTTGGATAGGCTACTCCCCCACCTTGTCACTGAGATCGCAGATAAAGTGAGTCGAACCCTCGACTCTATTGATTGCAGATTGATAGATAACACCTATCAGCCACCTGACCACTGTCCGCAATAAATGCCTTTTACGACACCCTGAGGAGGGGCGATGGACCTATTCCACAATTTTAATCACAACGATTGAACAAATAATAAAAAAAATTACCTTCATCTTTAGTTTCTGCTAAAATCAGCTTATCAGAGACAGTCTTTTTTTACACCTGTAGAACAGAGGTACTTTCTTGCAGATAATGCAAATAGGAGGCAAGACATGCCCTCGCAGGTTGACAGCTTGCATTGGGTGGTTGAAGATTTAGTTGCGGCTGATCGCAAACCTTGTGACCTAGATATGGATTGACTTTTATCACTTGTTTGCTTATTATTACCAGGCTGTAATGCAACTCTTTTAGTAGCTCGATCAATCTTTGTTCTGTCTGTTGTGAATCTCGAATAACACTTGGAATGATAGCCATAAACTGGTAGTGCACCATCTTTTTTCCCTATAAATACAAACATACACAAAATAAGCAAATTAGAACCTGAGACTGAGAAGAATTTAGGTGGCAACAAATATCTATAATAAAAATTACTTTTCTTTTATGAAAAGTAAGACACTGCCACATGTTTGCACTTGATTTGTGAAAAGACACTTAAACAATATGGGGTTAATAAAATAAAACCAAAGGCTAGCGTGAATGCTGTCGATTTTAAAACAAACCTAATCTACTCTATGAACTAACGAGACTATACAATATGAATTGAATGAATGTCAACAAACATTATTATTAGGCCTATTATTTATCGTAACAACTTGCACACAGCAATGACATCAAACAAGAAATATTATATATGGACGTAAGCTATCGTTGCATTGTACAGTCCCGAGCATTTGTGATGAGTACAGGTGTCTATAAAATGTAATCCGCCTACCACTAAGAATTTAATTTAAAATGTAAACAACAAAAATTGTGTTTCGCAGAAAAATAAAATGGCGACTCGTAGTTGACTATCAATTTTAGTTTGATTTAGTTGATAAACTTACCCTCAAATACATATTTATACTGTTGGCACACTTTTAGCTCGTTTCCATCAAGATTAGCCCATTCTCTATAACTTAATACAACCTTATTCCAACTCGTATCTGTAAATTTATTCAGCTTTCCACAATCTTTGTCTACGAGGTGAACAAGACACTTCATGGTCTCAAAGTAAACACTACAGTGTGAAATAGCTTTATTTTACGTCCGCTTCCACCGAAGTGATATCGCAGACAATTACATTTTATACATATATGGTGATAATATTTACAGTGTGTTTAGTGGAATAATAAGGATAGTTTATATATATATATATATATGTACAAACGAAACATGATATAATAAGGTGCGGCATTTAATGAGGTGTAAGTTGGGACAATCACAGACACAACACTACAGCTCAGACTGGCCTTTTGACCTGTGAACTTGAGGTCAAATTGGCGCAATATTATCTGGAGTGGTTTTGATTGGTTGTTTGGCTAATTGATATGCATCAGGTGTAAGAGTGGTTGATAAACTCCATGGCGCGAACAGAAAGTAATTCAAAAACTTGCGAGGACTCGTTAATAAAAACTGGCACATTCTAGAAGCGGGAATAAAGCTTCCTATCCTTATTTTATTCACATATTACTAATGTGTGAATTACAACTAGACCCAGTGTATAGATTTTTTTTGAGACGATAGCTAATGACAGACGACAGTCTATAGTCATTAGGCCAAATAATAAGCTTGCTATAGACTCATTTATTTTTATTATTATTATTAAGAACATTTATATAGCGCATAATTCACAAAGTGCTCAAGTAAGTAATAAAAACAATATACAACACACAAAGTACAATACATAATTCAGTAATAAAATCAACTTACATAAAGTTTTAATAAACTTATACATAAAACTGTAAATAATATAATATCAGAAAACTATTAAATAGAAAATAAGACTATTTATATATCACGATCTGGATTAAAATACACTTTCTTCGGAAAATACTTTAATTATAAATTAAAAGCTACTTTAAATGAATGAGTTTTAATATTTTTTAAAAGTTGTAATGATTGTAGAGTTTCTGATGTTAAATGGTAATGAATTCCAAACTTTTAGTGCATAAATACTGAATGCTCTATCACCTATTGTTTTTAATCTCGATCGCTTTTGACATAACAGTTAACAATCAGATGAGGACCTCAAAGTTCTAGAGGGCGTGTAAATTTGAATTAAATCGCTTAAATATGGAGGCGCAGAACCATTTTGAGATTCAATAGAGTGGGATTTTCAGTGACATCATTAATAGAATTTGGCCTGGTAAAAATTCAAACATATTTTCAAAATCCTACTTGAAAGATCAATCAACTGAAATCTGGATAAGCTTGAAGAGAATAACAATTTGAAGAAACAGGGTTTAACATCCATCCGATATAAATTAAGTAATTTTGGGTATAGCATCTGGTACAATGGGTCTTCAGAAATGAGAGGTTGCCGGGGGACCCTGTGAATGGTCCGAAGCACATGTGATAGACCACAGGCCAATTTTAATTAGCAAATAAAAGAAAAGATAATAGTTCACATGGTTTTCAACTTTTAAATATCTTATCTGTCTCTTGTCTCACTTGGATTATAAAAACCTTCCTCTTTCAAATAGGGGATCGCGGTGGCTAAGTGGATAAGGCGCTGGTTCGCTAGCCTAGAGGTCGAGAGTTCGATCCCTGCATAGGCCGAGAAAGTTCATCTCGATTTTCCGGCGTGATTTCCCCTTGTCAGTGATGCAGATGGAGGGCCTGACAAGGACAGCTGCCTAGTCGTTCGGATGGGACGAAAAACCGAGGTCCCGTGTACACATTGGAGTGCACGTAAAAGATCCCTTGGCAGTTGGAATTCGATATAAGAGTAGGCCGTAGCGCCGCTGCCCGGGCAAAAATTTCCCTCATAGCACACTGTATGGCGTATGCCCGTCTTCAATACTTGAATCAACCCTAGTGATATAAGCGGCCCCGGTCAAAGGTCAATCGGTGAATATCGTCGCGAAGATAAACAACATGGCGGAAAAGCGAGATTCCATTTCGTCTGCTGCTGCAAGATTTCGATAATTATGTTTTTATCAGAGACATTCACCACCCTATCACGACACATACAGCTAAAACAAATATACATTATTAATATTATTATAATTATGTTTTTATCATATAATTAAGTAAATAGTAACATGACGTTGCATCAGAGACATTCGCCACTCAATTCATCACATTCACAACTGTCAACAGATGCTGCTGCTAGGCCTGTGCGTTATTAATATTATTATTATTAGAGCCCTTTCATAAATAGTTCCAATTAAATATATTAGTTCTTCATGTGGAAAGTTGATGCTTTACGTGACTATCTATCAAAGAGAGCTTTGTCTCGAGAAGGAACAAAACAAGAACTGGGTGCTTTATGTTTCTCGGCACAGACATTGAATCTACCAATCCTACCGTCAAATCAAGAATTATCTCAACAAAATTTGGTTTTGTTTTTTTTAATAATAATAATAATAATAATTTATTAAACTTATATAGCGCCAAAATCCAGCTGGAAACAGCTGCTCTATGGCGCTTTTACAATAAGACGATTCAAAAATCAAACCCTGATATATAATAGACATGTAAAAGTATATAGTAACTTAAAAAGATATCATAACATAAAGGAGAACAATTAAAAGTATTTAAGACAGAAACAACAATATATAAAAAACATGTATGTCAGGTTTTTTTGGTTTTTTTCAGAAACAAATTTTATTCAAAAAAAAATATCATAACGGGTACATCACACCATACAGTATATTACATTTTGGGTTCATCATTACATTTTCTGCACGTATAATTATATATTATACAATTTAATAAAAAAAACCTAAAAAAAACACATTTATTTAACATTCATTTTATTGTTGTCATGTTTATCTTTAACATTTGTGTGCAGGGGATACGTTATTTTTTTATTATTCTAAGAGATTACTGTTTGTTGTGTGTTATTATAATTAGCTTGGTTTTCCCCTAATATGTGTTATCTCCCCTTAAGGAGGTCAGAGTCTTGACCTTTTAAGCAGCTTGTTGGTACATATTAGGGGAGTATTTTAAGCTTTTAAGCGGTGGATTCAAAGTACTGATCCTTTCCACGAAAAAAATCAAAAGATGAAAGTACTTTTAGTCACCGTTCTTTTCATATAATTTAACAACAGTAATTTGTTATTTCATTTATGTTTGGGTATGCGGTAACAATATCCATTTATTCAGTATTTTCTCATTAGTTTTAAAAATTTCCAGTTCTAAGGATTTTCGACTTTGTAAAAATTCTCTGTATCTTTCGCAGGTAGGAATAGTTGTTTCTTCTTTAGATTTATATACGTAATATTTAGTTAAAAATATTATTTGATTTACAAAAGTCCATTTGTAAATATTGTCAAAAAATGATTTATCTAGGCACCCGAGGTGAATTTCCTTGTGTGTTATAGTTACGTTAATATTTGCTTTTGTAAGGATTTCATACATTTCGTTCCATATCCGTTGCGTGTAAGTACAGTATATAAACAAATGATTTACAGTTTCAATATCTGAAAGACAGAAGGAACACAGGGTTGATTCCGTCAGTTTTAATTTACACAGTAATTTATTTGTGTAAATTATTTTATGGATGTACTTATACTGAAAGTTCTGTAATTTAGAGTTAGCATTTACACTGTGGACTAATTTGAACATCATTTGTATATCATTTTCCCCAAATTGGTGTATATTTAGTTCTCTTTCCCATTTAGTAATCGATTTTGCTTTTTCGTTTTTAGCTAACACCAAGTGGTTATATATGTCTTTAGCAGTTATATTTATTAAATCTGTTTTATACCATGCTTTCAAATTTCTGCTGATTTCGTCTATAGCTTTGTTATCTGTTCTATTTGGCGTATCATTTTGATTCATTTGGGTTTTAAGCATTTTTTTAATCACTAACTCTGTATTATTTACATGAAATTTGTCATTCTCATCTTTTATATGTAAATTCGCTTTATTTCCGATAAATTCATGTAGGTAGATTATTTTTCCTTTACCAAATATTTTCTCATACCTACGATTACAGATCCTATTTTATTGTTAGATGGGGATTACAAAATTCCAGATCCCCTGAAACTACTCAACAACTGGTTAGATGAGAAATCAAGTTTGCCAATATTGCCACCTCTATTTTTGTCTGATATTGTCAACTTTATTATTAGTGATAATCCTTGTACAGTAAAGAAATATTTAAATGAATACAAAGTTGGTAAAGCATATGAATATTTTTCATCTTCATGGCTTTGAGAATTTTTTTATCAAGGATGAAACTCATAAAGTCTGGGTTTGTTTGAAGAAGGAGTCAGGAGCAGTAAAATCAGCTTATTGTACTTCCACCGCAGGGTATGTATAGTTTATCTATAGGCCTACACATTGTATTTGCAAAAAAAAGTAATTATTGTTATTACAGCATTTATTATAGTGTGCCCTTTCATACAACATGAAAGGGGCCTCTTTAGAAAGTGACAATGTAATCATAAATAAATAACAAGATTATGGACATGTTACTAAAGCCTTTCTGTGTATTGCCTGGCCGACTTTTTAAGGGTAAACTTAATTCAAAACACAAATTACAATGGGAGGCATATTATAAGCCACTGATTTGTAAATAAAAAATGCTACCCGTACAAACACAATTCACTTTCACATAAATCACAGTAAAATCAAAATACATGTACTTATCTTTCAGACTTAGTCAAACTTGTAATCATGTAGCTGGATTACTATTTAAAGTTGAGCATGCCAACAAGTTTGGATATACCTCGTGTACATCACAAAAATGTACTTGGAATGTTCCTAAGAAAGGCAGTGTCTTGGAACCCAAACCGATCAGTGAAATGACAATTAAGAAATCTAGGCATGGCAGGATCGGTAAGTACACATATTGTATTAAATTAAATTGTACCAATATTTAAAGTCATAATATTAGTTATGTAGTTTTAGTTACATCTAAAGGGTAAATAAAAATTTGATGAACCACATTTGAATTATTTTAATATATAACTAATATGTGCTGTTACTTTATTATTTGCAGGAAACAAAAGACCACTAGTCACCCCTTCAAAGAAATCTTTCAACCTGTTGAGGTGCACAATGAACTCGACACACTGAGCAAAGCTTTGTTTGATGTACTACCTACAGCATGCCTTTTCAAAGGTAAGTCTAAATTTATATTTATCAAGTCTTTGTCGGACAATAGAGTGCGTTTGGAAAAGAAATTCGGACACGTCCGGTATATACGGCCGAAATCCCAACACTGCTTGGTCCTTAAAGCAGCCATGGGGGGGGGGGCTAGTGGTCTAGAGTGCCGCGCTTCGACCTCTAGCTGGCCGGTCACCTCTGGCTTGCGGCTGTGGTTTTGAGCCCTTGTGTGAGCGTATGTGACATAAGAGATAGGGGCGCCTTCTCAACCTCGTGGGTTTCCTCCGGGCACTCCGGTTTCCTCCCACTGATAAAGACCCCTACGTGCAAGCGAATTATTGAAATAAAAATTGAAAACCATACATTAGTCCCAAAATGACCTAGTTTGTGTCGAGTAAACGTTAAACCCCATTTCTCTCTCTCTCTTAAAGCGGCCATGGTGGATCACAGACTAAGATGTTTGTTCAGAGCAAAACAGTACGACATAAAACCCCATTATACATATAATAATATTCTACCAGTTTATTTATTTTATTAACATAAGGTTATGGATTTTTTTCAGGTCTTCCAAGTTTGAGAGAACAGGAGTTAACTATAGTACATCCTACAGTACATCCCACGGTGCCTGTATTTGATGTCAACTGTTATACTCAACAGTATTTAACAGAAAAATTTAAAGAGAATTGTAATATTGATTTTTGTTCATGTTTTAGTACTTTCTTTAAACCCACATCAGCAATTATTTTCAATATTAATGAAGCAACTATGGGTCAAAGTACAAACAGCAGTTGGTATTCAGTGAGAGAAGGTCGCATCACAGCATCCAATTTCTATGCTGTACATACTAGAGTGCAAACTTTTTTTTAAAAAAAGCATGATAATGCAGGTGAAGATATTCGCCCCCTTCTAAAAAAAATCATGGGATACACTAAACTTAATCCTAATTTAAAACCATTAAAATATGGGCGAGAGATGGAGCCTCACGCAAAGTCAGAATATAAAGGCATGTATTCGGATATGCATAAAGATGCTTCGTATGCAGAATGTGGTTTATTTTTAGATATGTGTAGGCCTTATCTAGCAGCATCACCTGATTTACTTGTTGAGTGTGATTGTTGTGGGAAAGGTCTTTTAGAAGTTAAGTGCCCCTTAATTGCAAAATGCAACAGTTGTTCTAAATTTTGCACATGTATTTTGCCTGTATATCTTTATACGGGAAGTAACTCTAAATTATCATCTTACTATGGTCAGGTGCAGGGACAGATGTTTGTAACTGGACGTCCCTGGTGTGATTTCTCTGTATATACTTGTAATGGGTTTTTTTATGAAAGAATTTTATATGACGAGGAATTTATTTCTAACATGGTTTGTTCTCTTGATTATTTTTTTTAAAGAATTTGTATTCCCTGAATTATTACCTAGACCTCTGCAGAGAGGGATCTCTGAAAGTGCTAATTTAATGGAAGTAGATCAGCCCATCAGTGTCGGCACTGTAGTGCATTTCTGTTCTATTTGTCAAGATATTGTTAAAGATGACACAGACATTAAGTGTTTTAGGGATCGTAGTATATTATGTGATGCATGTGAAAATTGGTTTCATTTTAAATGTGTTCAAATGACAAAGGCACAATTGATGGAGTTAAGTGATAAAAAGTGGTTGTGTAAAAAGTGTACATTGGAAGTTTAATTTGAAAAGTTAAATATACCTTGTTAATTGCATATATTGAATTTGATATTTTAATTAATGAAAAATATTTCTATCTTGCATAGGAACTGATACCCATATTTATTGCACAATGAACATTTTAAAATCAGTATATGAGGTGTGCCCCATTTTTAATGACCAAAGACAAACAATTGTCAAAAGAATAGATTTAGTGGGCTCAATTTGATGTGTTCATGTAATTCACCACACATACTTGTAATAGATTAAAAATAACAATACTTTTTGTAAATATTTAATATAAATCACTTTATATACTTTCATATCACCAGGTAACATGTCATTTGGGACTATGCATTATGCATACTTCCTTACATTGATCAAATTTAATAACTAGTATTTATACAAAATGCCAAGGATCAAATATTATTTGAAATATTAAATATTTTGATCAAAAATGAAAAATGGTGTTCTAGTTTTCTTTCCCATCACAAAGCATTGTCAACAATTGAAATTTGAATAAGTTTCATAATGAAATACATGTACTTATTTATTAGAATTAATGATGACAATTTTTATTATCTCAACGCCAAGATTTCAACTAATATTATCAGAATTTTGCAAGAGGGGGATGCAGATTGCAAATGCCAGAAGCAATCAAAACAATGTCATCAAGATGATGTAAAAGTGTGAGAGGGAGTTCATACTTAAGAATTCGTACATATATGCGACGTTTAGCAATGACCTCTGTTGTTCTAACATGCGATACGCTCATCTGAGAGACTCCCCGTCTTCTAGGGGACACCAACAGTTCAGCACGGAGAAGTGCAAGTTCCTCTCTTATTGGAAAACCCCTGTCAGCAAATACAATATCATGATCCTCAATCAAATGAAGGAACCCAGAATTTAGTGTGACATACTTATCACTAGTGCGCCCTCTCCAAGTTTTTGATACAAAATTAATCATACCTGCGGGAGGAATACTAATAAGAATTTTTGCAGTATGATGATGTTTGTAATCACTCCAAGTGAGAGCCTGTACCTGCAAATTGTTTGGCTTTTCTATAAAAACTTCTGTGCAGTCAACAATATGCCTAGTTCTGCAAAATTTAGGATTTTGGAAAGAGGGGGGGGGGGAGATTTTCTCTTACTACTTCTTTGGCAGGATTAAATACTAATGAACCTAAAAATTTGGATAAAAATTTGATCCATGTTGTGATAACATTAGATACTTGTGTACAAGAAATACCAAATCTATCAGCTAAATCTTCATTTAGGGCACCAAGGCGCAGTTTCATCATAGTCATGATAAACTCTTCCCTATGAGTAAGAATTCTTTTAACTCTGCTATCATACCTCTTATAGCGAATAGGATTAGACACCTTGCTAGGTCCTTTCCAGTACCTGATTTCCCTGAAATATTTGTTCATACATGACTCAATTTTTAAAAAACTTGCCAATGTTGGAATACCTGTATAAAATTTAACTTTTTTATCAGATCTAAGGATAGATTGAACACGAAATGGCTTTCCTATTAAATCAGTTACTGTACTTTTAGACTTTGAAATTTCTCTTTCTAAGTGTTTTATCCTGTTCCGTAGCCTTTTTAATTCAATAGACTCTGCAGAGGTTTGAATATTTGAAACAGAGTAGCTGTGATCTAAATTACATGTAAGATCTATTAATGGTAAGGGTTCAGAAGAGTCATCTATGGCATGTTCTGTCATAGAGTTTTCATTCATTTTACTATTATTATTATTAATATTTTGTGACTTCCTGCATTTTTTTGCGACATGATCTAAATTTTCACGTGCTGTAGGAGGTGGACGAGCCTTTACTTCTCTACGAGACTCATATCCAAGGTGTAGTGATGGATATGGGTGAGCAGCGGTTGGATTTCCATCAGCAAAGTGAACGGAACAAACTCTAGAATCAGAAGTTGGAAGCCAAATTTTGTTCCCTTTCTTCCTGTTTACAATTGATGTCCACTTCTGTCTGCCCTCTGGGTCTTTAAGTTCAGTTGGAAATGTGAATAAGTAAAATGGGGGATTGCAAATACAAGAGCCCGTTCCTTTGTTACAGTTATGAATATCACAGTTTTGAGATCTCCATTTTTCCAATTTATGTTCACCATTAGAGCACTGAATAAACGCACAACATCTTCGTGATTTGGGCATATCTTTCTTGTCAAATGTTCTAACAAGTAACTAACTAACAATAAAAAAAAGCTCCAAACTGGTTAACAAAAAATGTATATAACACAACTAAAAGAAGGGTATATACTACACCATGTGTATGTCTTAGTAAACCTGAAACATTGAAGCAAGTCGAATTTGACTCAATTAGAGGTTTTTGACATCAGACAGTACCCCCCCCCCCAAAAACTCAACGCAAATAATCTGTTATACTTAAATGATTTATGATTAACCTGGCATATGATCAAAACTAAATGAAACCATTAAAATTTGTAATTAAACTTATTACTGGTGATACCGGTAGGCCTACTTCTTCTTTATCAAACAAAATCAAACATTAGCCTAGGCCTAATCTAACTAGAACTAGCTACGATGAAGCAGTCTAAATCTAAAAAGATAAACTACACGCTCCGCACGCTCGGATTATTATATTATCATTCAATATTTAGTGCCACCAGACATCGCCTTGATCAAAATTTTACATCACTGTATGTCTATATATGACGATTGACGACATGCCAAACACAATATGAATAACAACATTACACGACCACATCGCTTCATATAGGCCTAGCATTATTATTATTCATATTTCAATGAAACTATTTTTTATATATATACGATAGATTAGTACATACATTAATACACATGGCATGGCTGACATGATTAAAAGTCTGTTCCAGTTTTAGTTTAATTCCTGTTTCAGTTTTACGACGACTGTACACTCGTTACGCATTGAACTTATCCGTCATTTCTTCAGCAGCCGATACTTCACCGAATGACCTTTGACCCCCAAGGGTCGCTTACACCATTTCAAGATGGCGGCGCGTTAGTATTGATAGGCGTATTAGCCCAGGTAAGGTGCTTAAGCGTAGGACGTTAAACCCCATTTCATTCATTCATTCATTCCTCTTTCAAATAACAAAGATGGTTGCTGAAATATTTTTCTAGTCTTTCATGAACTTCCCTCCACCATCGCTTAGTCGGAAGTAAGAAATTAGATAATTTTAAATCATTATGTTTAAGGCAATAGTTGTAGTTTTACCCATTCAGCTTTACTTCTCTCTAAAAATGTTAAAAGTTAACAAAGTTGAGCAAACAAACAGTCAATTCTATTTCAATTAATTCCAAATGAATTGAATCTAATACATAAATATCAATTTTTTTAAAAATCATTTGATTTGATTGATTGCTTTGTTAAATTAAACCACAAAATCTACCTTTGTGAATATACGGGCGGTTGGATGGCCAAATGGTTAGCAGGTACGTGCAGCGTGCTGTATCATAAACCCTGCCATTGAGTCAACTGGCGTGGTTTTGAATCCCTGGTTGTACGTGACAAGGAGTAGGGTCGCCTGTCCAGCCTCGTTAGTTTTCTCAGGGTCCTCCGGATTCCTCCCACAAGCGAATTATTGGAATAAAATTGAAAAACCATGTTAGTC
The DNA here is from genome assembly GCA_917208275.1 of Patella pellucida. NCBI lineage: Eukaryota > Metazoa > Mollusca > Gastropoda > Patellidae > Patella > Patella pellucida. The sequence goes on along the minus strand of OU795041.1, from coordinate 31,145,413 downwards.
CCGAAATGACCTAGTTTGTGTCGAGTGGGTGTTAAACCCCATTTCTGCCATTATAGTAGTTCTAGTTCCTCTATATATGTTTATTCTCCAAAAGGTATTCAGCATAACACCGTGCAATAAGTTGGGGATTTTTATTTGATGTCCAAACCTTGAGCCACAACAATTTCCGGCTACAACTATCCATACAGCCATATAGCTAACATGAATGTATGATTCTGATAACCCATCAGTTTAACATGTCCATCTAAAGAATCGACCCAATTAGGTCCTTTTGAATAATAACACCCCCTTTCCTTTGTTTTGTTCAATAATCGCTTTTCTTGAAGACCATTTGAATCTAGCTCCGTCATTGCTCCATACACTAAATCTCGCGGAACGTTCAATCCGTTTTCTTGGCGTGCCTTCTTGTGCATGGCACTATATCCTAAAAAAAAATTAATAAAATCGATTTAAATCATTAAATTGCTCAAATGTGACAGCCATTTGTGCTGTAAATACGAACCCCATTTAATTTCATCGAAGGGATTAGGGTGAAAAGGTAGGAGGTGAATTGCGCGATTCAGAATTTAGCAGTAATCAACTACTGTCCTACTTTAGCTGTGAAAGTAAACTGGAGGACACAGAGAATTCCCACAAGGTTGGACAGACAACTATATACCTTGTCATGGGGAATAAAAACCACACAACGGCATGAGTATGACTACCTAATGATTGTGTCCAAGCGCTAAATGTCAGTGAAGGATTAGATTATCTTTTCATCTGAGGCTCTACTAAGGCAAGGCAAACGGTAAACCGTTTGGCCACCAAAGCCCCCTTATTTTTACAACTCAAACAAGGACATTAAATAAATTAAAGCCCCAATACCACTGTTGTTGTAACTGAATAATATGCCCAAATGATTATTCTGGTCAACAAATTGTACTATCTTACAATATTCCAATTAATTGATGATACAAATTTCATCTTAACACATCCAATTTTTAAAAAAATGGAAAAATTCAACTACATAAACACTTTCAAATGCAACTTGGATTTAAACATATTTTCGAAACCTATGGACAAGTAAAACAGGATGTACTGGATAATTTACACAGCAGGTAGGACACTTAAACATCTAGTAGTTAGAATAAGGCTTTTTTCTGGACCTGTCAAGCCAGCAAGAATGGTATTGTCCCTGTAACACACACATGTAAAAAAAAAATACTAATCCAATATCGATCATCTGCCCCGTTGATCCCGTACCGTAAACGTCGATGTAACGAAGGTATACTCCACCAATATCGCGGATGATCTCGGTTTAAGAAGTCCAGCATTTCTTTTCTTTTAATGCCCTGGCTAACATACTTAATCATATGCTCCTTCAATTCCATATCTTGTCTCCATCGTTCGTTTCTTAAATATCTCGCCATCAATTTGAGTGTCACTTTAAAGAGAATGCCAAACATATCTCTATTTCAACAAGCAGGATCATCGATTTTGAAGACTGGATAATCTAGGTCTGGTGAATTTAGTCAAGCTTCAAAGCATTGTGGGGTACTATGATAGCGATAGGCTTCGAGGAATTTTCATTTTACTATTCATATTGTTTTTACTTTCATTTCAATTCATTTTTAATTTCAAATTAATTTTAGTTTTGATTTCATTTTACTTTTCATTTTGATTTTGATTTATCTTTGTTTGCAATTTTATTTTACTTTTTTTCAGTTTAATTTTTAATTTTAATTTTTTTAAAACAAAGTGGCTATTGTTACGACGAGTCTGAGCAAATGGCTGCCCATCTCCCCAAAACCAGCTTTGAAAAAGGAGCAGTATTTTCAACGTTTTCAGAACTGAATGCAGCAACTAAGAGATGGGAAGGGTTAGGACTATTTTTACGACTATTCAGTTTTTAACTTCGCCGATGGAGGGCTTTGAAAGCATCGTCGTAACAATAGCCCGTGGACTATTTTTACGACTCGTTGTAACAATAGCCAGTAATGATAGCGATAGGCCACCATAGCGGACGCGTACGGCTGCCCCCCGGATACATTCACTTTATTTGATATTTGTTTTATTTTTTACAGTTTCTATTTTCAGTCTTGTCCGCGGGTATTTCTTGTAGCTTTTGTTTTTGTGTGTAGTGTGGACCTCCGGCACTTACTATTAGATCTTCGTACTGCAGAATGTTCTTGTTGTCAGGAATTGCTACTGTTTGCTCACCACACTTATTATTTTGCGTTTTCCGAGATTTCATCCGGATTATCGACCTTATTGTTAAAATTGTTTGACGTTTTAACGACTGACGTCAACTTGCAGACTATCGCCATTGAAGAGACGACCACAGTCAAGATTGGTCGAATTATTTCGGTTACGTCTTTTTTGTAAACCATTTTTAGTGAAGCCTCTAATATAACAGGCCCGTGACTACAGCTCCATGGACGCTTACGGCTGGTCCCCGGATCCATTCACTTTTTTGATATGTGTTTATTTTTTACAGTTTCTATTATCTGTCTTGTCAGAGGGTTTATCTTGTAGATTATTGTTTTGCGTATAGTGCGGTCCTCCTTCACTTACTATTATGGTCGAGCAACTAACCCCATATATGTGATACAACAATCAAAGCCCGCCAGTCTTCATCTGGAAACGGTGACCCCAGTGTCCAAACATGTAAAATGTGGTGTCTGGATAAAACCAGACATTTATTTTATAAAAATAAAGTGTGGGTGAAAGTTACATTTCGTTAACAAGTACAGCACATGGGTCCTTCATTGTATCGACCTCTAAAGGAACGGGAATCGATTATTAGGTCACCCAAAAAAAAAATATTTAAAGGGTTACGTGTCCGGATAAGCAATTTTTGCGTTCACGTCCAAACGCCTCAATATTTTGAGATGACATTTTGAGATAAGGTAAATACACCATTCCTCTACATTTCGTACGTTCTCATACTTTCATTTTTGAGACTCTGTTCAAATCGGGATAGTCCGTTTAAACACTAAATGGATTACGAAACAAATTTCAATCAGCCTATAGGCAAAATCATTCTACATAGACCGCCTTAATAAGGAAAGCAAATGATCTTCCGGTAGCGGTAGATAGTGGAATATGTCCAGCCTTGGTTTTGCTCGACCTATCAGCAACGTTTAATACTATAAATCACCATATATTGGTGCACCGTCTGTCCAGTTAGTTTAGTATTACAGACGTTGCACTGATTTGGTTAAAATTTTATTATTTTCCGGCTGAACTATGGTTGAACCTGGAAATTGTTTTTTTTTTTTTATGATTCATTTTATCATCCTAGGGTATCTTCTATCATAATCTGTCATGTGAACCTGGGTCACCCTTGAGCGTTTTAAGAAATTCATGATGACGTCCAACACGACCGCCTTTTCAAATAATCCCCTATAACTCCAATAGTATGTTGTTGGGTCCAAGGAATACATTGAAATCATTAATTATGTTGTGGGTTGATTAGATGATATGGATATCCATAGTCCAAGACAATATGGCCCTTTAACTTGATAGCGGCGGTAAGGACGATTATTTCTAGAGACAAACTATATATTCCTTGACATAGGAACATATTATGAGTGATACAATAACATCACATTACATGCCTATCATGAGCTCCTTGGCTACATTGGACGGTCCTGGAAAGGAAAGCATAAGCTGTGTGATATGCAGTTTAATCCCTTAGTCGTGTGTCTGGTTGCACCAGCGACAGCACAGGTGCAATTACTGTACATTCTAAGCCATCCCTAATGCAGCTACAAGCAAGCATAGTAATACTCGGGGTGTCACTCTTGCATCAATATCTGATATGCCATAGGAGCAAGTAGACCGTTTGTAATGTTCTCAATTTAGTGTCCTTAACCCAGCGATACAGTTCCGGATCAAATTCCGGCGGATTACGAGCTTCCAGTGAACACCACACAATAGCATGATGATGACATCTTTCTCCATTCCCTGCTAATCCACCATTCGATGGTGCAAATGATGACAACATATTTCCAGTGCCGGATGCCTATACCCACCAGCGGGTTTCAGGCATCGATTTGCAAGAGCTGTCCATAAACAAGCTGACAAGAATCGCGTTACAATAGTATCACCAATCTAAAACATAGGTTGCCAGGCAACGAAACATACGCCCACAGCAGCTAAATCGTCCGGGCAGTCAACAAGAGTTGTCGCATATTTTACGTTTTTCGGTAATGAAACATTTATAATACACTAAAATCTGATTAAAAGTAAGAACTCATTAAATAATTATCAGAAAATCATTCTAATTTGTTTGGCTTTGATAAAGTTCTCCTCCATGCTGTTCAAGTTATCAAAATTCATTGAAACTCAATATACTTGTTCGTCTCATGACCTTCAACACTGTGTATAAATTTAAAGTCAATCGGATATTAACTTTAGCCTCTAGAGCGCCCACAAGATTTTTTGAAGTAATCAAGGGCCATAACTCTGACAGTAATTATCGGAAATCGCTGAAAATCAATAGGCTTCTTCGTCTCATGACCTTAAACACTGTGTATAAATTTAAAGTCAATCGGATATTAACTTTAGCCTCTAGAGCGCCCACAAGATTTTTTGAAGTAATCAAGGGCCATAACTCTGACAGTAATTATCGGAAATCGCTGAAAATCAATAGGCTTCTTCGTCTCATGACCTTAAACACTGTGTATAAATTTAAAGTCAATTGGATATTAACTTTAGCCTCTAGAGCGTCCACAAGCAATTGTGGATGCCGGACCGACGGACGGACGGACCAACGGACGGACGGACCGACGGATGGACGGACGGGGACGACGGCAATATACGACCACATTTCAACGTGGGCGTATAAAAAGAACAACCGCTGACATTGGTCAAATTTCGGAGACACACATGTCTTTTTAGGAATTTTGTCTAATGGTTTGGATTGTTCGTACTTGGTTTTATTTTCTGTCAATTATTTTCATTCTCCTACTCGATATGATTGGTTTGGGGAAATAATCGCCTTCGACTAACGAGTTAAAGGGCTATATTGGATTTTACTATCATCCAATCGCTCACAATTGCAACATAATGAACGATTCCAGTGTATTCCTTGACCCCGGGAATATACGTTTAGAGACCAAAATTATCATCCAAGATTAAATACAATGGGGGTTATAATATGGGATTATTAGAAACGGCGACCGTCTTGGACGCCATCTTGAATTCCTCAAAACGCTCAGGGGTGACCCAGGTTCACCTGCAAAGTCTGAAAGAGGTCACCCAGACTACTAAAATAAATCATAAATAAATTTTGTATTCAATTTCCAGGTTCAGCCATAGTTCTGTCGGACTATAAATAGGATTTTGGCAAACTCAGAGCAGCGTCTGTGATACCAAACTGACTGGACATACGGTCCATCAATATATCGTGATTTATAGTACCAAACGCTGCTGATAGGCAGAGCAAAACCAAGGCTGCACATATTCCTTTATCTACCGCTAACCGAAGATCATCTCCTACACTTATAGGACCTAAGTCCGTAACTCAAAATCCTCTAAAATCTTTAACATCGATAACACGATTTTTTGGCCATTTTAAATCAACATCGATGATGTAAACTTACCGGGAAAAGATAAGCTTCTGATATCCGATGTTTTAGATAAAATAATTTTTTTAACATTGGTACACGAGTCGTGTACCATAGTGTGCTTCAGCCCCAGTTTTAATACGAGACTAAAGGAGCGAGGCTAGACATATTGCAACATACCATACGGCGTATGTTGACTGGAAAAACCAGACGCTATAGAAATTTGCACTACATTGAGACAACATGGCTTATTTCGCCGAACGTAACTGATTTGAAAATGGGGAAAAGGGAAACCATTGAATGTAAATCAGTTTATATACATTCATATTACAGTATTATATGCGTTACGACCCACTTTTGACAATTTCTAGGTCCCAAATGTTAGCGATTTAGCCCCTATAATAAGCATATCACCTCTCGTGCGTTTAGAATGAATGAATGAATGAAATGGGATTTAACGTCCTACTGTTATGCACTTAACCTGAGCTATTTGAAGACGGGCATACGCCATACAGTGTGCTATGAGGGAAATTTTGCCCGGGCAGCGGCGCTACGGCCTACTCTTATATCGAATTCCAACTGCCAAGGGATCTTTTACGTGCACTCCAATGTGTACACGGGACCTAGGTTTTTCGTCCCATCCGAACGACTAGGCAGCTGTCCTTGTCAGGCCCTCCTTCTGCATCAATTTATTTCATAATAATGGATTATAGACACTTCTGGTTGATATAAATTCACCCAATATGGGAAGTCAACATTGGAGATATCATGTTCTGGTACATTAACAAGGCAGTTTCGGCAGTGCTTTATCAGCAAGAACTGTACAAGTGGGATATATACATATCTTGCATTAAGTTCCATATGTAAATACATATCATTTAGCAAAAAAAATGACAGCAAGAACTCTCTATCTGGTGATACGTTTATTTGCTTCGAAAAAAAAACAAGTGGTACTTAACAATATATGACTTCTTTGCTGCGTCATTATTTAGAAAGATAGGACTTAGATCATTTTTGCTGAGAAACTTCACGTAGTTTCGAACTGTTTGGGGTATTTAACTCATTTTTGGCAATTTTTGAGATAGACACTTCTGGCTTTCAGCCCTCGAATAATGTGATGGTATATTTAAAAGTATTATATCTTCGATGGTACATAATATATCTGTTGACAAGATTGAGTGTTAGAGCATACGGTCTGTCATCGAGATAAGTGGCGTCGTTGCGATTCACCACTTGTGTGACAAGGAATAGAGAGAGAGATGGGGTTAATGTCCACTCGACACAATCTAGGTCATTTCGGGACTAACATATGGTTCAATTTTCCAGAATTCGCTTGCGCGTAGGGGTCTTTAGGGGTTGGAGGAAGCCGGAGGACCCGGAGGAAACCCACGAGGTTGGACAGTTGACTTAATGATAGACTTTATAATACAGCGCGCGCGTGCTAACCATTCAGCCATCAACCTCCCCCGCCCCCGATCTAGCTTGTGTCTAATGGGCGTTAACTTCATTTCTCTCACGGTTTCTGTCTCATTATGCCAAGGGGAATAACTCAATTTTTCACCGTATCTTTTTAAGGATGCGATATCTTAAAGTAAAGGAATGTAAGAGATAGAGGCAAAGAAATGAGGTTTAACATCCACTCGCCACAAACTAGGTCATTCGGGACTAACATGTGATTTAATTTTATTTCAATAATTCGCTTGCGAGTAGGGGTCTTTAGCAGTGGGCGGACACCGGGGGACCCAGAGAAAGCCCACGAGGTTGGCCAGGCGACCCTACTCCTTGCCAAGCACAACCGCGGATTCGAAACCACGCCAGTTGACTCAAGGACAGACAGGCCCGAGGCTAGTGGGGGGGGGGGCTGGGGGGCGAGCCACTCCCCCCATGGCCGTTCCTGTCGGAATTTTTCTGTCTGCGTCGGAAAAAAATCGCTGGTTAGCTATGCTCGCATTTTTGCCGAGAGAGAGTTTTAGTACGACATATCCTCTCAAATTCGGCCGAGAGATAGTTAATGTCGGCTGGAGACTTTTAATTTTCCGACAATTTCACCACCTGCATGTAATAGAGGCATAAATTAACTCTCACGGCTTCTAATTTTCGTGCTCTCCCCTCCTCCTGCTTACGGCAGTCGGCGATGACCTTCGTTCATTGATTTTTTGTTGTCGGAAATTTATCTTCCTCACCCCCCTATGTCGGCTAAATTTGGGTTTCTGGCTTCGGGCCTGAGAACAGGCTTTATGATACAGCCATCCTACCCCCAACCCCCTTAAAGGACTGTGAGAGGATACCTGACAATTCAAAAAAGTAATTGAGTGTCACTAGAGAAGTGAACACGAGAGAAATAGAGATAGTTGGTACATTCACTTGTTTTTATTTATTCTATAATTAATAAAAACATGGTAATGCACGGGCTTTTTCTGTACTTCTCTTTCGTTTTCTCTTTTCTAGTGACAGTCAATTTAGGTTTTGAATTGTCAGATATCCTATCACAACTTTTGGTCTTCGAAGGAATTATTAGTGAACCGAAATTCTCCTGTGTAGCGCTTTGAGCATAAACTTGGTTTCTGGATATAGCGCATTATAAATGTTCACATTATTATTATTATTATTATCTGTTATCACTCGTCACTTCAGTCAGTTACATAGAAGGATAACTCACGTGTTCCTTTTGTATTCGTCACTTCCGTTTGTTGAAACCAAGCATCTATTTGGAACTTGTTAAACCAGTTCTATCACATATGTGATGATCACTGACACTAATATTGTCCTTGGATGTCTTACTGTGGTGGAATTTAACGTCTGGCTGTTATTAAAGAATACTCAAATCTATTTAAATCGGCTGTGACTTAAAACGTGACCGTAATCCAGGGATTGAAATCAATAAGTCTGGATTTGAAACACTCAATAGAAGGAGCACCTTTGATGAACACTTGAAGATCCTGCCCCAATGTTGTAGGCTATTCATGACAGCCTCTGCCTAGTCTTTCTACGTGTATTCCAAAGCTAACACGTGTCTAGCTTGCAACGGTTACCATTTTCGGCGATTTCTTCTACCGTTAAATTGTGTCGATGGACCTGCTAAATATATGTACGTGTCTGCCTTATGGCTATATATATACATGTATGTACGTGTCTGCCTAATGGCTATATATATGTACGTGTCTGCCTAATGGCTATATATATGTACGTGTCTGCCTAATGACTGTTTACGCTCTTCAGATGATAATCTTCTTTTAAAGCCCAAATATTCAAAACTGTTAACTTTTGGCCAAAGATCTTTTAGTGTTCATGCTCCAGCTTTATGGAATAAGCTACCATATGATATTAGGTCCTGTAATAATGTTAATACTTTAAAGAAAAAAACTAAAAACCCATTTATTTCTTCAAGCGTTTTAAATGTACATATCTTGTTTTGTCTTAGTATTGTATTGTTAATTTTATGAGTTTAAAATTATAAATATTTATATCTGTACCATTGTAATGCACCTCTGAACACGTGTATGTGAAAGAGGGGCTATAACAAATGTTTGTAATAATAATAATATTAACATTATATTAGGCAGACCACAAAAAATGTATATTTATTTTTTTATTTTTGAGGATTTTTTATTTCAAATTTCGGGATAACGGTGGCTAAGTGGATAAGGCGCTGGTTCGCTAGCCTGGAGGTCGAGTGGTGTTCGATCCCTGCATTGGCCGAGAAAGTTCATCTCGATTTTCCGACGTGATTCCCCCTTGTCAGTGATGCAGAAGGAGGGCCTGACAAGGACAGCTGTCTAGTCGTTCGGATGGGACGAAAAACCGAGGACCCGTGTACACATTGAAGTGCACGCAAAAGATCCCTTGGCAGTTGGAATTCGATATAAGAGTAGGCCGTAGCGCCGCTGCCCGGGCAAAATTTCCCTCATAGCACACTGTATGGCGTATGCCCGTCTTCAATTAGCTCAGGTTAAGTGCATAACAGTAGGACGTTAAACCTCATTTCATTCATTCATTATTTCAAATTTCCTAAATCAATTAGACGGTCCCAAATGGGTCTTTTTTTAACATATTCATCTTCAAAAAATAATAAGTGTGGATTTTTATAAATGTCTACATAATGCCCAAAATAAAATATAGTCTGCCTAATGCCCAAATCATATATATATTATTACTATATGTTTTATTGTTAAGAACATTTATATAGCACACAATTCACATAGTGCTCAAATGCGCTTTACAAAGTAATATATATATATATCAAAATGGTCTGAACAGGTTCAAGAGAACTGAAAACGTTAACCATAAACATTTGTTTGGATTTTTTTCAACGTAATTTTAAAAAAAATCTGATTTGGATGAAAAGACTATATTTTAATTACATTTACATATTTGCCAAGATCTTTCGAGTTATTGGAGTTATGTCCCTTATTGACGCCGCGCTATTATCAAACAAAGCGACGCTATTGTCTTTATTACATAGCCCTGGGTCCGTATTCAAAGGATATCTTAAGTCTAAGATAGTCACTTAACTACTACCTTTCACTTAAATATACGTAACTTCCTGTAAGTTAAGGGCAAGTGGTATTCAAAGGCACTGTTAAGTATCAAATTTTCCCTTAAAGTTAAGCTGCCTTAACTTTTAAGTGTAAGTCTTTAAGTGGTATTCAAAGGCCAGTTTAAGTGAGAAATATCCACCTAACTTTAAGTGACCTACGGGAGGTACCTTAAAGTTAAGTGAGATTATAATTACTTCTTTAAACGCTGTAGTAGCAGTCCCGTAGTGGCGATTTTAAATGTTAGGGGATTCAGATTGAAACAAAGACAATGTCGCCGCGCGTAGCTGGCCTCTTATTACCTTTTTCGTCGTATTTTTACTTCACTTTTAGAAAACCTTTGAATACGGACCCAGAAGACGCCGTAAGGCCGAAACATCTTGGCAAATATGTAAATGTATTTAAAATATAGTCTTTCCATCCCAATCTTAGCATTTTTGGTATATAAACCCGAGAGATGAGCTCCTCATAACGGATATGTATTCTAAAGAAACAGATACCCAAAATTATCTCTCTTATAAATCATGTCATCCACACCATACAAAAAAAATATACCCTTCCCCTTGGCTAGAAAAATATGCACAATTGTGATATATGAAGACCTGCGGATTATCAGATTAGGTGAGCTAAAAATAAATTTATTGAGGTAATAGAAGTTGGGATAAATAAGGCGTTGGCAATTGATATCCAAATGTTGAGGACTACGAAAGTGAAAGACAGTTCAGATAACATAATTACCTTTGTCTCTACTCGTAATCCCAACTTTTTTAAAAGAATGTACGAGAGCAGGGCATTCCTGGCATCAAACGACAACCTCAGAATGAAATTCGACAATGTACAATTCATCAAATCACAAAGACAGCCACCAAATCTGAAACGTCTTTTAACTAAAGCAAACTTCAATTCGTCTATCACAAGGACCGGCTTTTATGTATCTAAATGCTCGGATCTTCGATGCAAATGATGTGATCATATAACACCAAATAACAAATATAATTTTCATAACTTTACCTTTAGCATCAATGACAATATGAATTGTGACACAAAAATCCATATATGTCTTGACTTGCAAGGGTTGCGAAAATTTCTATATTGGAGAGACATCCACTCATCTATGGGAAAGAGTACGCAACCATCGACGGGATTGTAATATTGAATACGGGCCCTTAATTGTAAATCGACACATATTTAAATGTGCGAAACACCTACAAGTAAAATATCAAATTTTCCCTTTTTACAAAATGATAGTCGATGACACCACGAAAAGGAAATCGATGGAGAACCATTTTATTAAAAAAATACGCTCCTCGACTTAATAGTCATTAAGTAACAATTGACCATTAATTTCATTTATTAATATCCTTAATCTATCCCTTTATTATCTACCATTCATTGTTTCTAAATTGTATTGAACCCATATGCAACAGATTAACACACGTGTATACATGTTTTCTGCTCGTTACCTATATACTATGTAACCATAGACGTTGGTAACTATGGCCAATTAAAACCACGGTGTTACTATGTAAATACATGTATGTATAAATACTCTATAGTCTCCATCTATATATTATGACATCATTTATGAATAGGTCCAAGGCGGACGAAAAGTACTTTAAAATGTTAAATTGTTATTAAACCAGTGTTGAAATCAGTTTGTGTCGGCATACCTTTTATCTATTCATCATTTACCACGAAACAAAGTAGTGCAGCTTTGCGGTTGTGCTAATAATTTTGGATATATATATATAACTTTACCTATAACACCTAATTAAAAAAAACAAATTTCATAACTTTACCTTTAGCGTCAATGACAATATGAATTGTGACACAAAAAATCTCGTGTATGTCTTGACTTGCAAGGTTTGTGAATATTTCTATATTGGAGAGACATCCACTCATCTACGGGATAGAGTACGCAACAATCGACGGGATAGTAATATTGAATACGGGCCTTTATTTGTAAATCGGCACATCTTTAAATGTGCGAAACACATACAAGTTAAATTTCAAATTTCCCTTTTTTATAAAATGAAAGTCGATGACACCACGAAAAGAAAATCAATGGAGAACCATTGTATTTAAAAAATAAACTCCTCGACTTAATAGTCATTGAAGGGCTAATCCTGATATTTGTTTTGGGAATAAACCTGCTTAATTTTGTGTTAAAATCCCTTAATATATTCGAGTCAAGGGTCGAGCAACTACTTCAGTATTTATGATACGTTTTCAAACGACTTAAATCCGTTAGTCTTCATCTGCAATTTTAGACCGTGCCCGAAGGTGGATTTTTAGGCATTTGTAATAATAATAATAATAATAATAATCTCGTCATTTTACAAGGGTAGCAAATTAGGTCTGAAGCCTGTTTTCGATTGGCCCTTGGCACAGATCGTGCGAATGAATGAATGAAATGGGGTTTAACGTCCTACTGTTATGCACTTAACCAGAGCTAATTGAAGACGGGCATACGCCATACAGTGTGCTATGAGGGAAATTTTTCCCGGGCAGCGGCGCTACGGCCTACTCTTATATCGAATTCCAACTGCCAAGGGATCTTTTACGTGCACTCTAATGTGTACACGGGACCTCGGTTTTTCGTCCCATCCGAACGACTAGGCAGCTGTCCTTGTCAGGCCCTTCTTCTGTATCACTGACAAGGGGAATCACGTCGGAAAATCGAGATGAACTTTATCGGCCAATGCAGGGATCGAAAACTCGACCTCCAGACTAGCGAACCAGCGCCTTATCCACTTAGCCACCGTGATCCCCACAGATTGTGCGAATGATTTCGATCATTACTACAGGAAAAAACCGAAGAACTCGGGGGAAACCTGCCTGATCGGACGGGAGACCGAATATCCCTCTCACTTACAACGATAAAGTTCTTGCCCTGAGCTGGGATTGAACCCTCAATGCATTGGTGAGAAGCAAATTTTGGATTAAACCAAACATTTTTTTTATTAAAATAATGTGTAGTTGAAATTGCCTTTCTCTATCAAGTACAGCACATGGGTTATTCACTGAATAACCATCTCAAGTAACCGTATTGGTTATAAGGTCACCGAACGAAACAATTGACCCGAAATCTTAAAAGAATGAATGAAATGGAGTTTAACGTCCTACTATACTATTCAAAAAAGTAGGGGATATTTGATTTTTAAGTGTTATTAAAGTCACCTAATGAAACTGACGAAGAAACAAATGACAAAATGAAATGAAGTTCACATTCATCGATTTATTCCAAATGATCGTTAGACTAAGTAAGGCACAGACTGACCATTATAAGGGTAAAATGATACCCGGGGTTAAACAGCAAAGTTACCACAGCATCACAACAAAGTCAGTAACGGGTAAATCCTCCTCTGTTTGCCAAACAAGCATTGATCCGACGTGGCATACCGTATTTCCTCGGTTTCTATTTCGTTCAGCACCCCCGACCCCCGGGTTCTATTCGAGGCCGGGTTGTATTTTTTCAGACAAAATTAATGCTTCTAAATCCTCTATAGAAGTGACATTTTGGACAAGTAAAACGAGCTTAACTCTCTGTGCGTGACATGAGACAATTCTACTTCCTGTGCAGGGGTCATCAATTAATTTATATTTTGACAGGAAGTATTCAGTTGTTACGTTAGACCCGGGTTATATTCGAGAGCCGGGTTCTATGCGAGACCCGGGTTGTATTTATCTCTAACATCCCCTTACCTCCGGGTTCTATTCGAGACCCGGGTTGTAATCTAGGCCGGGGTTGTATTCGAGGAAATACGGTACTCCTAATGAGACGTCTAAGATCATTTTGGCCCAGATTGTCCCATTCCTGTTGCAACGCAGCAGCAAGTTCTTGAACATTGGCAGGACGTTGTTGACGTTGACGTAACATCTGTCCAAGCATGTCCCAGACATGCTCGATGGGGGAGAGGTCGGCACTCAGTGCTGGCCAAGGTAATGTGGTGATGTTCTGTCGTTGGAGGTAACCTGTAACGATCCTGGCCCTGTGACATCTTGCGTTGACATCCTGGAAGATGAAACGGCGGCCATGACGTCGTGCGAACGGCACAACATGGACTGCCAAGATGTTGTCCCGGTAGTACTGGCCTGTAACACGCCCTGCAACAACATGTAAAGCCGTTCTTCCAGCAACAGTGATGCCTCCCCACACAATAACAGAACCACCCCCAAAGCGATCATGTCTGGGCCCGGTTCCTAGAAAATTCTTAAAGTAAGCACAAAGTAATACTTCACTCTTATAAAAACACTGTTCCTAGAAAATTCTCAAGACCATTCTTACGAAAGCACAGGTCAAGTACAAGTCTAACCACATTGTGACAGGTAAAGCTTACCATACACTGAGACTACGATGCTCTTTAACGTCATAAAACAACTTTGGTATGCGAATTACGTCATAAATTTGTCGTCTGCTTCATTGTGGTTGATTTGGATCATAGAGGTGTATATATTGACTAGAGTGTATGGTGGTCACGTGATCGCGTGCCGACGTTATTTTAAAGATCTATTTTATTTCTTTATTATCTACTACGAGAACCTCATTAATTTTGTCTTATTTTTTTGTAAAATTTAATATACCATTGTATTTTTCAACCAAGCTACCAAGGCCTTGCTAGTCCTGTTTTTTTTCTCATTTTTAAAAAAAAAATTTCCCATCGGCATCAGATTTCATTCTTCTGGTAAATGATAGAAGTCCTCGATTATTTTAAAAATCTATTTTTTTTTATTTATAATTTATCACCTGTATGACGCTATAGGAAATATTATTCTGTCAATCAAGCAGTCCTATCATTTTAAATCGTTCAACAAATTATTTAGATCTATCCAAAATAAAGTTTTATGTGACGTCCACTTTGCTCAATTAATAAAATAAACATAATTTCGTCAGGTATGCATGTACAATTTACACCATGCCACCCAAGGTATTCATCATCATCATGATTTACTCATAATAATAGTAAAGCCCCAAAAATATGCCAGTGAGTTGGCCAAAACGATGTTGTTTTTAGGACAGTGAGGTAAGGCCTTTCGACCATCATTATTTTGGTTGATATTGTTGAACTAGAACTGCTTTTTTAATGGACTTGTCCGCCCTCTGTCAGACTATTTTCCTTTATTTGCATAGCGTTCATCCGGGCACTTCCGTCATTCTTTACCGGTTAAAACATGGCGGCCGGTCTCCAGTGACGGCACACGGCGATAACGTTACGTCAATGGGGATAACGTGACCACAATACACTCTAGTCAATATATACACCTCTATGATTTGGATGCGTTTGACATGTCCTCTATAGGGCCTACACGTTTTTTTTATATCTTTTGGCACATTTTATAATTATTATAAAATGTGCCAAAAGATATAAAAAAAAACTCAGACACATACAAACTAACTGAATAATTGTGAGAGCGCCTGATCTTAAAGTAGCCTGTGTGTTTGTAGCCTATTGTTTACTAATTGGCAAATAAATGAATTTGTTTCAGGGTAGGCCTATAAAATAAGGCCCTAGATGCGAAATTTTCTATAGCATTCTTAATTTCTTTTGGAGAAGGATTTTCTCTGTCTTGTAATTGTCTCTTTGGTATCAAAAGGTGTCGGAAATGCCGTCGAATAAGTCTACGGTCAGCCATCTTTTTGAAGCAGAAACAGACTTAAGGTTGGTAAGCAAGCCCTATACCTTGCTTGGGAATTGTGCTTAGATTGGCTATGTTTAAGAACGAAGTTGTGCTTAAGTTCTTATCTTGGAACGCATAATAACGTTCTTGTGCTTACAATGAAGTCTACTTAAAATCTAAGCACAAGGCCGTTCTTAAGAATTTTCTGGGAACACAAAATAAGGTAAGTTTACTTAAATGCAAAGTCGACTAAAATCTAAGCACAAGAACGTGCTTAAGAATTTTCTAGGAATCGGGCCCAGATGGCGTTAACGTCTCGGAAGCGCTCGTTTCGACGACGCCACACGTAGTCATTTGCATATTTTAGTATTATGCCCCCAAAATTAATGTATTCTACTTTTCTTTAATAGTATATAATGCACTTAACCTGGGCTAATTGAAGACGGTCATACGCCATACAGTTTGCCATGAGGGAAATTTTTGCCCGGGCAGCGGCGCTACGGCCTACTCTTAAATTTGGCTAAGCAAACCCAACACCGCAACACCTAACTGTCTTTGCCGACTGTCGGCTGAGCTGATGATGATGACGATGAAGCCGGGGTAGTTAACACAGGTGGTATCACTGGTAGAGCAGGTGGTTCCTCTGGCTCAGTGAATGTATCCGAATCGCATTCTATCTGAGCGGTGACTTCATCCACGTCATGACTGTTTCCGTTGCGACGTAAGGGAAAGCAGTTTTTTTTCAACAAAGTAGTTTGGTACAATATAACATTCTGATATTTTCACCTTGTAAGTTGAGGATCGTAACTGGGATCCTGAGAACTTCCTAATAGGCCTGCAGCCAAAATTTCTAGCTAGCTTAGAAACACAATTCCGCTACATGGTTCTCTCTTATTAACAAACTATACATTTTCGGAAAGCTTATGACACAAGGAACACAATTACAGAGAGTTCCAAGCAAAAAATCTGCAATATCGGGACTTATGACCAGATGAATTTTGTCAAAATTGTCAAGTAACAGTTGTGACGGTGACACAAAATGAAATATTGGCGAAAATACCGGATGCCCTCTTCCTTTGCAAAGAATATGCTATTGGTTAAATTTTGATGTAAACAAAAATGCCAAAAACACAAATGGCATGGGCGAGTAAAGAATTCAGGAAATCCATTAACGGTAAAAAAAAGGAGTTATCTCCCTTACTGTCAAATGTCTGCAATTGATAGTAGAATTTTAGGTGACATGTTGACTGCTGGTTTTGTAAGGAATACAAGCCCAATAATTATTTTGTTAGTGGGACCTGAAGGCCTGCAAGGGTTGGTGGGTGGATGTTTGCTAAGTAATTATCTACTGTATAGAGCATGCTAGAGTCGATTTGTAGCATATCCTAGCCAGGTGATATGTTTGACAGTAGTAATATGGGTTTGAAATATAGGGAGAGAGAGAGAGAAATGGGGTTTAACACCCACTCAATACAACTAGGTCATTTCGGTACTAACATATGGTTTAATTTTATTTCAATAATTCGCTTGCTCGTAGGGGTCTTTAGCAGTGGGAGGAAACCGGAGTGCCCGGAGGAAACCTACGAGGTTGAGAAGAGGCCCATATCTCCATGCCACATACGCTCACACCAGGGCTCAAAACCACAGCCACAAGCAGAGGTGGCCGGCCAGCTAGAGGTCGAAGCGCAGCACTCTAGACCACCCCTACCCCCCTTGAAATATTGGAGATCAGTAGGACTTTGTATAGCATTGAACCACGTTTGTTTCCGCTAAGATAAACATTCTACACCAACAACCCACATACCCTTTCAATTAGCCACTACAGTATATTGACAACTGTACATGTACATGTAGATGTTAAACCCTTTATTTCACATAAGATTAAAGGACAAATTACATACATGTAGATATAAGTTGAAAACATAATTCTGTATCTGGGCTGCTATGAAGCTAAAGGTTGGAAAACAGCATGAACAGTTGTGCAATTTTTTATTAAAGTAAAAATCAATGAAAATCAAAATTAAACAGATATTCTGAACATCAAAATGTTATCTTTAGTTAATTATCATCACTGTCACTAAATGTTCACGTTTTGACATCAATTCGGTCTCTTAAACAGTTTTTTTTTTCATTTTCGCACTGACTACCTTGCTTGGGACTTGTGCTTAGATTGGCTATGTTTAAGAACGAAGTTGTGCTTAAGTTCTTATCTTGGAACGCATAATAACGTTCTTGTGCTTACAATGAAGTCTACTTAAAATCTAAGCACAAGGCCGTTCTTAAGAATTTTCTGGGAACACAAAATAAGGTAAGTTTACTTAAATGCAAAGTCGACTAAAATCTAAGCACAAGAACGTGCTTAAGAATTTTCTAGGAATCGGGCCCAGATGGCGTTAACGTCTCGGAAGCGCTCGTTTCGACGACGCCACACGTAGTCATTTGCATATTTTAGTAATATGCCCCCAAAATTAAATATATTCTACTTTTCTTTAATAGTATATAATGCACTTAACCTGGGCTAATTGAAGACGGTCATACGCCATACAGTTTGCCATGAGGGAAATTTTTGCCCGGGCAGCGGCGCTACGGCCTACTCTTAAATTTGGCTAAGCAAACCCAACACCGCAACACCTAACTGTCTTTGCCGACTGTCGGCTGAGCTGATGATAATGACGATGAAGCCGGGGTAGTTAACACAGGTGGTATCACTGGTAGAGCAGGTGGTTCCTCTGGCTCAGTGAATGTATCCGAATCGCATTCTATCTGAGCGGTGACTTCATCCACGTCATGACTGTTTCCGTTGCGACGTAAGGGAAAGCATTTTTTTTTCAACAAAGTAGTTTGGTACAATATAACATTCTGATATTTTCACCTTGTAAGTTGAGGATCGTAACTGGGATCCTGAGAACTTCCTAATAGGCCTGCAGCCAAAATTTCTAGCTAGCTTAGAAACACAATTCCGCTACATGGTTCTCTCTTATTAACAAACTATACATTTTCGGAAAGCTTATGACACAAGGAACACAATTACAGAGAGTTCCAAGCAAAAAATCTGCAATATCGGGACTTATGACCAGATGAATTTTGTCAAAATTGTCAAGTAACAGTTGTGACGGTGACACAAAATGAAATATTGGCGAAAATACCGGATGCCCTCTTCCTTTGCAAAGAATATGCTATTGGTTAAATTTTGATGTAAACAAAAATGCCAAAAACACAAATGGCATGGGCGAGTAAAGAATTCAGGAAATCCATTAACGGTAAAAAAAAAGGAGTTATCTCCCTTACTGTCAAATGTCTGCAATTGATAGTAGAATTTTAGGTGACATGTTGACTGCTGGTTTTGTAAGGAATACAAGCCCAATAATTATTTTGTTAGTGGGACCTGAAGGCCTGCAAGGGTTGGTGGGTGGATGTTTGCTAAGTAATTATCTACTGTATAGAGCATGCTAGAGTCGATTTGTAGCATATCCTAGCCAGGTGATATGTTTGACAGTAGTAATATGGGTTTGAAATATAGGGAGAGAGAGAGAGAAATGGGGTTTAACACCCACTCAATACAACTAGGTCATTTCGGTACTAACATATGGTTTAATTTTATTTCAATAATTCGCTTGCTCGTAGGGGTCTTTAGCAGTGGGAGGAAACCGGAGTGCCCGGAGGAAACCTACGAGGTTGAGAAGAGGCCCATATCTCCATGCCACATACGCTCACACCAGGGCTCAAAACCACAGCCACAAGCAGAGGTGGCCGGCCAGCTAGAGGTCGAAGCGCAGCACTCTAGACCACCCCTACCCCCCTTGAAATATTGGAGATCAGTAGGACTTTGTATAGCATTGAACCACGTTTGTTTCCGCTAAGATAAACATTCTACACCAACAACCCACATACCCTTTCAATTAGCCACTACAGTATATTGACAACTGTACATGTACATGTAGATGTTAAACCCTTTATTTCACATAAGATTAAAGGACAAATTACATACATGTAGATATAAGTTGAAAACATAATTCTGTATCTGGGCTGCTATGAAGCTAAAGGTTGGAAAACAGCATGAACAGTTGTGCAATTTTTTATTAAAGTAAAAATCAATGAAAATCAAAATTAAACAGATATTCTGAACATCAAAATGTTATCTTTAGTTAATTATCATCACTGTCACTAAATGTTCACGTTTTGACATCAATTCGGTCTCTTAAACAGTTTTTTTTTTCATTTTCGCACTGACTACCTTGCTTGGGACTTGTGCTTAGATTGGCTATGTTTAAGAACGAAGTTGTGCTTAAGTTCTTATCTTGGAACGCATAATAACGTTCTTGTGCTTACAATGAAGTCTACTTAAAATCTAAGCACAAGGCCGTTCTTAAGAATTTTCTGGGAACACAAAATAAGGTAAGTTTACTTAAATGCAAAGTCGACTAAAATCTAAGCACAAGAACGTGCTTAAGAATTTTCTAGGAATCGGGCCCAGATGGCGTTAACGTCTCGGAAGCGCTCGTTTCGACGACGCCACACGTAGTCATTTGCATATTTTAGTAATATGCCCCCAAAATTAAATATATTCTACTTTTCTTTAATAGTATATAATGCACTTAACCTGGGCTAATTGAAGACGGTCATACGCCATACAGTTTGCCATGAGGGAAATTTTTGCCCGGGCAGCGGCGCTACGGCCTACTCTTAAATTTGGCTAAGCAAACCCAACACCGCAACACCTAACTGTCTTTGCCGACTGTCGGCTGAGCTGATGATAATGACGATGAAGCCGGGGTAGTTAACACAGGTGGTATCACTGGTAGAGCAGGTGGTTCCTCTGGCTCAGTGAATGTATCCGAATCGCATTCTATCTGAGCGGTGACTTCATCCACGTCATGACTGTTTCCGTTGCGACGTAAGGGAAAGCATTTTTTTTTCAACAAAGTAGTTTGGTACAATATAACATTCTGATATTTTCACCTTGTAAGTTGAGGATCGTAACTGGGATCCTGAGAACTTCCTAATAGGCCTGCAGCCAAAATTTCTAGCTAGCTTAGAAACACAATTCCGCTACATGGTTCTCTCTTATTAACAAACTATACATTTTCGGAAAGCTTATGACACAAGGAACACAATTACAGAGAGTTCCAAGCAAAAAATCTGCAATATCGGGACTTATGACCAGATGAATTTTGTCAAAATTGTCAAGTAACAGTTGTGACGGTGACACAAAATGAAATATTGGCGAAAATACCGGATGCCCTCTTCCTTTGCAAAGAATATGCTATTGGTTAAATTTTGATGTAAACAAAAATGCCAAAAACACAAATGGCATGGGCGAGTAAAGAATTCAGGAAATCCATTAACGGTAAAAAAAAAGGAGTTATCTCCCTTACTGTCAAATGTCTGCAATTGATAGTAGAATTTTAGGTGACATGTTGACTGCTGGTTTTGTAAGGAATACAAGCCCAATAATTATTTTGTTAGTGGGACCTGAAGGCCTGCAAGGGTTGGTGGGTGGATGTTTGCTAAGTAATTATCTACTGTATAGAGCATGCTAGAGTCGATTTGTAGCATATCCTAGCCAGGTGATATGTTTGACAGTAGTAATATGGGTTTGAAATATAGGGAGAGAGAGAGAGAAATGGGGTTTAACACCCACTCAATACAACTAGGTCATTTCGGTACTAACATATGGTTTAATTTTATTTCAATAATTCGCTTGCTCGTAGGGGTCTTTAGCAGTGGGAGGAAACCGGAGTGCCCGGAGGAAACCTACGAGGTTGAGAAGAGGCCCATATCTCCATGCCACATACGCTCACACCAGGGCTCAAAACCACAGCCACAAGCAGAGGTGGCCGGCCAGCTAGAGGTCGAAGCGCAGCACTCTAGACCACCCCTACCCCCCTTGAAATATTGGAGATCAGTAGGACTTTGTATAGCATTGAACCACGTTTGTTTCCGCTAAGATAAACATTCTACACCAACAACCCACATACCCTTTCAATTAGCCACTACAGTATATTGACAACTGTACATGTACATGTAGATGTTAAACCCTTTATTTCACATAAGATTAAAGGACAAATTACATACATGTAGATATAAGTTGAAAACATAATTCTGTATCTGGGCTGCTATGAAGCTAAAGGTTGGAAAACAGCATGAACAGTTGTGCAATTTTTTATTAAAGTAAAAATCAATGAAAATCAAAATTAAACAGATATTCTGAACATCAAAATGTTATCTTTAGTTAATTATCATCACTGTCACTAAATGTTCACGTTTTGACATCAATTCGGTCTCTTAAACAGTTTTTTTTTTCATTTTCGCACTGACTACACTTGCACATATCTGTGCAAGACAACTTTGCTTAATGGCAAGAACAGCGTCCACTGATGCATTTCCCTGACTTGCACCCGCATGACACTGATTCTAAAACGCAGGCGCAGGCTTATTTTTCATCCATGTTATGAGAAGTTCATTGTTCATTAATTCCCAGCCATGATTTTCAGGTGAAGGCGCATTGAATAATACCTATAGAGCAAGGCAAACAAATATATCAAAAAGCTTGATCATTCGAATGATTTGCTGGCCATTAATGAGTCTTTCTCTTATTATATCTTTACAGAATATGTTGTATGTCTTTAAATATTTTACGGAGGACTTGTCACCTTTGCTGAAAAATATAAATAAACATATATTATAAATTTGCCCAATTAAAACAAAATTATGGAGTTTGGCTGACATTTACACAGGGTTTAACCGCCTATTTCCATGCGGCAACCCGCTAATGAAAACAGGAAGGTATTAGCAGTACAAGGAGAGGGAGGGAGAACTAGGGTTTAACGTACACTGGACACAAACAGTCATTTCCGGATCAGTTTTATTTCAATAATACCAGTGGCATGAAAGCAGAGCATGCAGAGAAAACAAAGGAATTGTTAATGCAGCAAACATATTGTCACACTTTGACAGTGAGTGGAGGCTGCGTAGAGATGACAAATTTCAGTGGATGGCTAAAGTAATCGCCATTATAGGATGAGATAAAAAAATTAACTGCAACTGCCTGGAATTTCTATCAACATATAAAAAGAAGCATAAACTTTACTGACATAAAATTATGAATCCGAGTGCAGCTACACAAATAAAAAATACCATCAGAAATACATGTATTTACCTTTCTGATAACTGTCTAACAATTTCGATATACTGCCTATAGCATTTTGGTGATATCTGACCTCAATGGCCACACAATCTTGCCCTCTGATATGCCTTAAAATTTTCGCATCCTCTTTCAATTCCGCAGCTTTCAACAGTTGGCCTACAAACAAATTTTACACCACATTAATATATCATTGAATATTGAGTTTGCCAAAGAGTTGGGGAGGGGATGTCACCTTAAGGCCTTCATTAATACCTGATGGGTCAACTCACATATGGCAGTGGCAAATGCATGCGGTTGTGGTTCCGAAGCTTTGTGTGAGTGGAAATGGCCTAGAGATAGATCGCCTAAGAAAGGTGCCCCTGCACGTGGGCCAAGAAAATAAAAAAATAATAGGCCTACAAGTCAATCGCTCTGTGTTTCCTCCCTTATTGAAGCGAATGTGCAACACTACGACCAGCGACTGTGCCGAGGGGCTTTACTGGCCATGGCAGTTTCATAACAATTAAAATTTTACAGGCCTAGTGATGCAGTAGCACTGCTGATTCCAGTTACAAGAAAAACAACAACACAACCACCATTAATACTGTTTCATTAAATTCAATATAAGGTCACATTACCTGCTGTTTTTGTCTGAGCTTTGGGTAATACATCTTTCTTCCTTTTTTCTCCAACAGTGATCAATTTGTCAAGTTTTTTACATATTATGCACACAACAGGCAGCAGAGATTTACTCTTTCTTTTTGCTTCTGGAACGGCTGAAGTGACTGTGTGAATTCTGGTTTTGGATCTTAATTTCTTTGGAGAGCTAGGTCCCTAATCTTCTACACTCTCGCTAAATTCTGGTTGACTTGTAGTCGGAGATTTTAATGTTTCTTTCTCTATGCGATTACGGGAAGATAGTAGATACATTTCGGAATTTGTCTGTAAAACGCCTGTAGCATGTTGGGTGAAATCCTGCATCTTGTTCATACTATCAGTAGGCCTATATCATAATATATCACTCGATCGAAGTCGCCTGTTCAGCTATCCATCTCCCTCGCCCATCAAGTTCTAGCCATTCCTGGGCACATTCACGGAATTTATCCCAACGAGATTTTGTAAATAGTTGTTCTCGTTCCTTTCTTAATCCTTCGAAAGGAACAATACAGTGTAAATTTGATAAAGTATCACTAGTATCAGTCGATTCACGTACATTTCTGAGCGCAGCCATCACACGTTATTGTTATTGTTTACAACTTGCTAGGTCGGTCAGCTGGTCACAATACGAGCTTCTGATTGGCCCATGGTGACCAATCATCAGTTATTTCCCTACGCGTTACAATAGCGCGGGTAAATTAAACCCCGTACGAATAAATTTATATCACCCTTAATTGCGCTGCCGGTGCTTGGAACACTAGCCAATTTTCTTTAAAATATGCCTATCTACCTTATAATGGTCGCAGATTAAATAAGAGAGGACCATGTAGCGGAGTTGCACGCTAGAAATCTTGGCTGCAGGCCTATAACAAAGCACCAATTACCATCAAGACTAGTTACAAGATATCGATCACGAGCCTTGTTTTTATTACCATCTGAGCGTAGGTAGACCAAATCACCAACTGCGACATCATTATTTGGAGGTATCTTTCCAGTAGGGTTCTTCGAAGTCTCACTATAACCATGATTGCGTAATCGCTGTGCATGTTGTTCGATTATAAGATCACGATCTGAGACAGGAAGCTGTGTATGTGTGTAAACTGGCACCTTTGTGTAAAGATTTCACGGGCAGATAAACCTCTACTTCGAATTCTAGAATTCAATTGAGCAGTTGCGATGGACAGGCCTAAAGGTGATACAGGTACACCACCAGGTTCTTGACGCAACAGCTCTTCCTCGAGTTCTGCAATTGCCCTTTCAGCAACAGGATTCTTGTTGGGGGTTTTAATGCGGCCGACATCAATATCGATGCACAAATTTTGTAGTATGGTATCATTTTGAAGAGCAATAAAACCAGAAGCCGCATCTACACGGATATGTACATGAGAACCACCGGGGGGACGTAGTTGCATACACAAACGAGCAAGTCCTTCTCTCAGGGTTGTATGACGCTCATTCTCAATTAAACAAGTAGTGGTATACGAGGATGTGGTCTCTCGAGGAAGCAGGATAAGCTGTCTATAACATTTAAGAACATCAGCTGCATATGATAAACCTAGTGCATCAGGGGGATCTGAAGTAGACTGTTCGATAAGACATTGAGGGAATCGTTTTAACGAGGCACATGTGTGGCATGTTTCAGAAACAGTGTAAATGGCTTTGTCCAAGTCCAAAGCATAAAAGTTCCGCTTCACCACTTGCTTAAGTTGATGCTTGGTAGGGTGACTGAGCTTAATATGGAGGGCCGTTATCTGCTATCTGCTTACTATTGACATAAAGGAAGTAACGCGTGGACTGGAGGAAAATTCACCACGGCAAAGCTTGGATATAGCCTGGACACAGGGTTTACTGTCTGTCAGAACACAGGTCTGGTGGTGGGACTGTATTATGAATGGGCTAAAGTGTTTAATTGCTGCAGCAATACACAATGCTTCGATTTCACATGGTAACCATGTTACCTGATGTTGACGTAGTTTGGAGCTAAAGAATCCTGCAAGGGATATTTTGTTGTTGCGGCTGACATAAAGTGTTGCGTCAACGCGATGCCTTGTTACTGAACCGTCGGTCACAATCCACAATAGATCTGCTGGTCTTGGTAGGAGTATGGCGGTATTGGTGATGAGAGATTTCTTGGCATGAGAGAAGTGATGATTTTACTCATCCGTCCAGCTGACCTTGTCTTTAGATTGTTGTCCAGCAATGGCCATATCCAATGGATTTATCAAGTCGAAACAGTGAGGTAAGACACGTGCTAAAACCTTATAGGCCCCTATAAATGATCTGAGACCACGAACAGTGTCTGGTGGGGAGTATGTTGAAAGAGCAGATATACGATGCGGGCTGGCATGGATGGAACCTTGCGACCATATCCAACCCAAAATAGTAGTGCTTTTCGGACAAATGACGGTTTTCAACGGCGATAACTTGAGGTTACATGTGCGTAATAAATTCAATGTCTTCGTAAAATTAGTCATAAGCTCCTCTGGTGAATTACCTCCTACGTACAGATCATCGGCTAGCTTAGCCACTGTGCCGGCCTGTAGCTGGTCACCTAAAACACGGCACATTAGTTCTTCAAGGGCAGTTTCCGAGCCGGGCATACCCATGGCAGAGCGTGTGTAAACGCGTACCCCACGAAAGGGCGTCGCTACACCACAATATTTCATGGATTCTCTGGACAAAGGAATCTGGTAGAAGGCACTTGTCAGATCCGAAACAATGATGTACTGCCAACAAGCAATGGTACGTAAAATGCAATCAACATCAGGTAAAAGTGAAGGTTGTGGCTTACTCTATCTTCCAACATCAGCGAAGGCAGTGACTAAGCGGAAACCTCCAGATGGTTTCTTAACTAGGAAGGATGGATTAAGGTACTCTGCAGTGATGTTGATATCTTCTGGACGTTTAAATACGCCTGCTGATTCTAATTCATCAAAACGTGTTTGAAGTTCAACAAGCTTGTCCCTTGAGTATTGTGGTACCCGACCCTTGCGTTGTGGAGGCTGAACTGAACCCATGTTGACAGTGGCTTGAAAGGGACCAACGGCACCGTTGTAACCAGATAAATCCGGATCAAATACAGTATCATACTGACCTAGTAAGTTTCGGAAGGCTTCTCTAGTTGTTGACGATAATATAAGATCGGGATCGAGAGCTACTTTATCAGAATAAAATAAGCCTGGGCCAAGATTAGGTGGAACAGAACTTGGTGCTGGAGTATCGCAGTGATCAGCATTCATGGGGAAATCAGTGACCAGTCGTACCTGACAGGAGTGTTCATGGCGTTGGATGGTTCTGGGTTGATGTGTGGTATTGGGTATTCTCACCTTACCAGCAATTGACTCTAGGATGGAGGGCTGTGGCCACATCTGGGAGACTTTTAAACTATGTGAGCTTGGGCAATCCGAACGAGCTTCGATAGCCAAGATACAATCAGGATCATAGTCAGGTGGGGCAGAAACTTCCAGATAATCACCAGGCCAAATGATTGTCGCTGGAGCTGGAGAGCGAATCACAGAAGCTTGTGTACGCCGGATGGAATGGTACTGAGCCGGTGTGTTTTGATGACCCATATACAATAACATCGCAATCTTTGATTGTAACTTGATGTTTGGCTGGACGAACAGATACATCGTTTACAGCCAAAATGTCGACGTCCAAGTCTTCCACAACATGAGCATATAGGGATAAATCTACGGAGTTCCTTGAAAGGGTGAGATGTGTTTCACTAATCACAGCTAAAGGTGTGATACCGTCGGCCTGAAGGACTCGTTGAGAACTGGTCAATATAGTAGCTCCGATATACTTGGCAACAGCGGCTTTGATCATATTAGTTTCAGCACCTGTATCTAAGGTAAGCTGCACAGGATGGTGTTTATAAAAAGCTTTAAAATGAGGGGACCGTTTGGTACTAACACGACACGCAGAAACACGCTGGGTTGTAGATGTATCATCGTCATCCGGGTACGTAGGTAAACTATTGGTTAAGTCGAGATCATAATCATCTAGGCAAGTGGTCTGACGAGCACGATTGAGAAATTTTTTGTCATCTGCAGGTAAGAAAGGGTAGGTACTAAGGTAATGTTGAGTCTTTGGGCGATCGGCTTGAGTGCAGAGAGGGCATGATCTAGGTTTAAATCCGTCACTCTTGGCAGGGTCTGAGGTATATCGCCGTCGAAGGAATTGGCTAGTAGCTGGGCGTAACACCTTAGCGTCAACTGAGGCATGTACTTCATCCAACAGCGAGTCAAGAGCTAAAGAGATCTCAGGTTTAAGAGATGCCAGTGTACGAGAGCGCAACTCTGTACCATATCTTTGCTTCACCAACTGTGGTAAGTCTGGATGTATACGTTGAAGCCAAGTTAGTACAACTATATTCTTTAACGACGGTGTTAATTCTTCATCGACTGTTGGGACTTCACCATGGTGAGAAATGTGGCCATTACGTTTAAGTAGGTTGTCTTCAACAAACGACATTAATCGTTGGAAAAGGTCCTCAGGTCTCTCATCTGGTTGAAGATTAATAGATGTGAAGTCCAGGAAATGACTGCCTGTTGATTGGAAGCCATAATGTAGGCGAATGGCTTGCCAAATACCAGATACGGAAGTCGAGTTTTTACCAATCGTATTACGGGAAATAACAGGACAAAATTTAGCAATCTGTCAGAGCATCAACTCGAGGTGGGTCACTTTCTGTTGTGCAGTGCGTCGGTTATTCTCTGAAACATCACGACCATCATCACGAAAGCCCCGCAATGGAGTATTATTAGACGCTTTACCCCACGTGACACCATCGATGAGGTATGCGGCAAAATTTGGATCTAGAGATAAAGTGTACTGTAAGTTTTGTCGCCAGGCTTCAAATGATGTGATAGTTTCATGTTTGGTTAGTGTCCATTGTTTTGGAGCACGGTTATTAGCCATCTTGTCTTACGATTGTCAAACGCTGGGTGTATTCACAGCCAGAGGAAAAACTGGGTCGCGTATGTCAAAAATGACGATGTATAGGACTGCTTAGACTTGGATTTTTATTTGTTGTTTCATTAACAAAGAGAACTTCCTGGAGTTCGTAGGTAAGCAGCACCACACATAAACTATAAGCAACAACACCCAATGGATAAAGATGGTATATTTTAGGCATCTTACAAAACATGTTTACAGTTCGTAAAATATGGCGGACAAGCACAAGAGAGGGTTTAAGAGAGACAACCCCTGTTAACGGGTCGCTTACGACACTACAACATAGTATGCCTACTGGCGTTAGATATAAATATTTGTAAATAGACATATCTTTAAATATGCATAACACCTACAGGTAAAATTCCAAATTTTCCGTTTTTATAAAATGAAAGTCGACGACACCACGAAAAGGAAATTAATGAAAAACCATTTTATTAAAAAATACTTTCCTCGACTTAATAGTCAAAAAGTAACACTTGACCATTAGCTTCATTAATTATCTTAAAATCAATGATTACCTTCCATTGATTGTTCCTAAATTGAACCCATAATACGACAGATTAAAGCTGAACTCCGGTTACAAAAACACCGAAATAATTAAATAACAAGCAAACAGTGAGGCTGATGTCCCCCGCCGAAATCCCAAAATAAATAGATGACACATATTAATTAATCGCATATTTATTTTTTTTAAAAGTAATGAGCAATCAAACTATACACTAAGTTTTATCACTCTCTATCAGATAGAATCGGACAATGTTCATGATCGAACTCTATCAAGGCATTCACCTACACCTAGTTCGAACAGTCTACCTTAATTAGAAGGAGAATTATTGTGTTCCAAAGTCTAGACCTAACCAATTGCTTATCGCTCTGCTTACCCTCAGCAGAAAATGTTCATTATTGAACTTAGTCAAGGTATTGATGAAATGAAACTATATACCAAGTTTCATCACTCTCACTTAATTACAACTAAAGTTATTGCGTCCCAAAGCATCAACCAATCAAATTGCTTATATCTGCTTACCCTAAATAGAAAATGCTCATCTTCGAACTCCATCAAGGTATTGACCTAATAAACATCTACATCAAGTTTGAATATCCTAGCTCATTTAGAAGGAGAGTTATTATGTTCCAAAGTCTCGGCCAATCAAATTGCTTATCACTCTGCTTACCCTGAGCAGAAAATGCTCATTATCGAACTTAGTCAAGGTATTGATAAAATAAAACTATATATTAAGTTTCATCACTCTCACTTAATTACAACTTAAGTTATCGTGTCCCAAAGCATCAACCAATCAAGTTGCTTATCTCTGCTTACCCTAAGCGGAGAATGCTTATCTTATCACTCTGCTTACCCTGAGCAGAAAATGCTCATTATCGAACTTAGTCAAGGTATTGATAAAATAAAACTATATATTAAGTTTCATCACTACCCTAAGCGGAGAATGCTCATCTTATCACTCTGCTTACCCTGAGCAGAAAATGCTCATTATCGAACTTAGTCAAGGTATTGATAAAATAAAACTATATATTAAGTTTCATCACTCTCACTTAATTACAACTTAAGTTATCGTGTCTCAAAGCATCAACCAATCAAATTGCTTATCTCTGCTTACCCTAAGCGGAGAATGCTCATCTTCAAACTCAATCAAGGTAATGACCTAATAAACGCCTACACCAAGTTTGAATATTCTAGCTCAATTAGAAAGAGAGTTATTGTGTCCCAAAAAGTGTGACAGACGGACGGACAGACAGACAGACAGACGGACGGACGAACGAACCCATTTTAATAGTCCCCTGCTTTCTTCGAAAGGCGGGGGACAAAAAAGAGTTAAAGCCCCCAAGCCGCCATGCTTGTATCAGATTTATGAAATAAAAATGGTTGACATGAAGGCTTATGACCTGGAAAGGTTAGCCGATCTCACTTCCAGTTTGTTTCTAGTCACACAGGTGTAGACATCCGGCCTTATTCTCTACTCACGCTTGACTGGTTGCTCTATTTTCCCCAACACAGTCAGTATACCAAATTATTGAAGATTGCAAAATGTCTGATCAGGTAAGCCTGTAAATAATTATATGAACTGCGTCTACTACAATATAGCCCAAGCTTACTCTGAAACAAAATATGTTATAATTGTTCTGACTGTACCGGTATCTACATAAAGTACTACAACTAACTGAATCAAGTGTGATCTATGAACAAGAAGAGACAACAATGAAAAATTGACAACAGTACTAAGAACCAAGCTGGTTACAGCATCAATAAAGTAAGGCTAGAACATACATGTACATACTTTTCTTCTGTTATTCGTAATCCTATCTGATCATTGAATTTGACTGCCAAATCTCCATACTGATGTCTGATAAACTGTTTCAATGGCATTTATCAGATGTAGACGCTTTTATTTAATTGACATTCAATAACAAAACCATATCAGATATAGACACTCTTGTGTAATTGACATTTAATAACAAAACTATATCATATACAGACACTTTTGTATAATTGGCATTTAATAACAAAACTATATCAGATATAGAAACTCTTGTAATTTAGTAACAAACAAAAATCAGATATATAGGTAAGACACTCTTATGTAATTGACATTTAATGCAAACGTATATCAGATATAGTAGACACTCTTAGAAATTGTAATTTAATAACAAATAAGTATTTAACAAGAAAACATTATTAGATATACTGGTCCACTAAGTGGGTAAGACGCTGGGTCACTAGCCTGGAGCTTGCCGGTTCAATGCAGGCGTTGGCCGAGAAAGTTCATCAGGATTTTTTGGTGTTGTTTCCCTTATCAGTGGTGCAGAATAATTGTCTGGGCCCTGTTTCACGAAAACTTAAACTAAAATCCTTAAAATCGATTTTAACTAAAATCAAAATGAAATTTTAAATTCACGAACATCGATTGTAACTTAAAATACAATTTTAATGAATTTTAGTTAAAATTGCTTGCGTCTGCGCAGTGCACATTTCCGGTGCGGCACTAAGGTTGTAAACAAATACGCCTCGGAACGTTATAACTGTTGACAGGTAGATCTAATGGATACATAAGTATTGTGAGTTGTTTCATACGTTGTAACAATGTTGGGATGTATGATCAGACAGTCGCGGAGACATAGAATATATTATGACGGTGAGTTTATTGTGTTTTATTCGATAGAAAACGTTGGAGATGGATTGCACTCTGCAGTCTTGTTTGTGACGTGTCACGTTGTTGTGAAGTTGCAGTTGACTAAGTTCAAAGTTGTAGGTTTCACGGCCTTGGCATTTAATATAGCAGTCATTAGCAGACGATCATTTAATCGTACCAATTCGATAGTTGTGTTGAGCGCTTATGGCTGCCTTCACCTCTCTGTAAGAAAAAGTGAATTTTTACCTTTTATTTTAAGTTGTAAGTGTCAAAATTTATACCAATATATTTACAAAGAACTGAGGATTTCATATGTGTGACTTGGATGGTAAAATTTTGTGTACTTTGAAAATATTTGATGTTTTAAATTTTCTAAGCAGTTATTAGTGACCAATGAAGCATGAAATCATTGTTTTTGAGCAGACTGTCACTGGAGTTAACATTTCTATGGTGTTTACTACTCATGATGTTAACTCACATAACCTACAAAAGGGATCAACTTTTATCTAAATGTTACAGCAATATTTTAAGCAAAGCAGATTGTGACACCCTTACAAATCTAACATGTGATATAATTAAACGTAAGAAAACTTCAAGGGGCTGTTCTTCAGGTAGAAATCGTAGGAGAAAAATCAAGGTTGTGACCTCTATTAGATCTGAGGATTGTCTCAAGACCAAGAGTGGTACAGTAAATTTTACAAACTTTTCTTATCTCACGCAAGTTAAGGACTCGCCTGCAAGGGTATTACTAGATTCTACGGTCTCCTTGTTAAACGCTAGATCGGTAAAAAACAAAACTATTGAACTGAATGATTTCATATGTGAACAAGACCTTGATATTTTGGCTGTCACTGAAACATGGCTAGGTGCTAATGATGATGCTGTTTTATGCTCGTTGGTACCCGACGCCTACTCTATCCAGCATAAACCAAGACTTTCTCGAAATGGTGGAGGGATAGCCCTCATCTACAAAAACTCATTCAAGTTTCAGACCCAAAAACAGACATCATATTCGTCATTTGAATATCTTGACTGTGTTGTCGGTTCTTTAAGCTCAGCGTTTCGCATTGTTGTTTTATACAGACCCCCTGACAATGGAGCTAGGTCAAAGTTTATCGATGAATTTTCTGATTTGATCAATCGACTGGCAAAATGTAGCTTGGAACTGATTATACTTGGAGATTTTAATTGTCACGTGGACAACATGAATGACAAGTTCGCCATTCAGTTTTACGAGCTGTTACACGTGCATTCTTTAATTCAACATGTCAATACCCCTACACACAATCGAGGACATACTTTAGATCTTGTGATAACCCGACAAAAACATTCTATAAAAAATTTATCTGTTACAGATAAACTTATATCGGACCATTTTCCTATAATCCTAAATCTCAACATAAGGAAACAACAATTTGAAACAAAGCAAATTTCTTTTCGAAAACTCAAATCACTGAACGATGCTGAACTGAGTTCTTCTCTGTTTGCTTCAAAACTAAATATCATACACCAAATCAATGACGTCGATTCGAAAGCAACATACTTTAACAAATGCGTTCAAAATATCATTGATGATCTTGCACCAATCCAAACGAAAAGTTTTCGACTTCGACCTGGTGCGCCTTGGCTAAATGATGACATTCTTGAAGCCAAACGGATTCGTACTAAAGCCGAGCGAACGTGGAGGAATTCTGGACTGACGGTTCACAGAGATATATACAAGAGTACCAAACTAAAAGTTACTCGTCTAATTGAAAGTTCTAAAAATGAGTTTTATGTGAATAAAATCGAGAATAGTGAAAATAACCAAAAAGAATTGTATAAAGTGGTAAATACCCTGTTAGATAATAACCATGGTGTAAAGATTTTACCCACAGTTGACAATGATGATCTACCAACGCGTTTCTCGGACTACTTTGAATCGAAAATTGTTAAAATCAGAAATAACATGGTGATTAACCCGAATTACATGAACCCTGTCAGTATTGACAACACAACTTGTGTCTTGAACTGTTTTAAACCCCTTTCTGCTTCTGAAATAACCACAATTATACGTACTATGGCAACTAAATCATGTTCACTTGATGTTATTCCAACATGGCTTCTTAAAAAACACTTGACTGAATTACTTCCTGCAATCTGTGACATTATTAATACCTCCATTACTACTGGGTGTTTCCCGGATATTTATAAACATGCTCTTGTTACCCCCATCATAAAGAAGTCTTCCCTTGATCCGAATATAGACAAAAATTATAGACCTGTGTCTAATTTAAGTTTCATCTCAAAAGTTGTAGAAAAATGTATAGCAACTCAACTTATCGATTATTTAGCTGTTAATAATCTCTTCAGTACTTATCAAAGCGCATATCGTATATACCATAGTACAGAAACAGCACTACTTAAAGTTCAAAACGATATTTTAATGTCTATTGATCAACAAAATTGCATTCTTTTAATACTTTTAGACCTGTCTGCCGCATTTGATACCATCGACCACACTGTTTTATTTAACCTCCTATCCACTGATTTTAAGATTACTGATCTAGCTTCAGATTTATTAAAATCATATTTAACAAATAGGTCACAATCTGTCATCGTAGATAATACAACATCATCTCCCAAAGGTCTTCGGTATGGAGTGCCGCAGGGGTCAGTGTTAGGTCCAATCCTATTTAGCATTTATACCACTCCGTTATCCAAAATCGTACGCAGGCACGGTCTTGAATTCCATTTATACGCAGACGACACTCAACTATATTTGTCTTTTAAACCCACTGTAAATAATAGTTTTAATTTCAGTAAGGCCAAACTCGAATGTTGTGTTGAAGAAATTCGGTGTTGGATGAGTAATAATTTTCTTAAACTGAATGAAGATAAAACTGAATATATTCTGTTGGGTTCAAAAAATCTTATAAGCAAAGTCAATTATAATGTATCTGTATCTATAGGCTCGCATGTAATATCACCAGTCCCGTCTGCTAGAAATATTGGAGTTATATTTGATAAATATGTCACCATGGAGCCTCATGTAAATAATACTTGTAAATTATGTTATTTTAATCTCCGCCAAATAGCCCGCATCCAGAAAAATCTCCCAACTTCATGTGTTAAAACTCTTGTTCATTCTCTCATCACTTCTCGTCTAGATCAATGCAACTCTTTGCTGATTGGCACTCCTTTACGCATCACTAACAAATTACAAAAAGTTCAAAATTCAGCAGCAAGGCTCATCACCGGAAGTAAATATGACGACCACATTACTCCTATTCTACTGAAACTCCATTGGCTACCAATTATTTTTAGAATTGAATTTAAAATCCTCCTTTTAACTTTTAAATGTATAAATGATATGTCACCACCTTATTTATCTTCACTTTTAGAAATTTACACACCGAGTCGCACTCTGCGCTCTTCATCTGATCATTTTTTACTTGTAAATAAATCGGCAAGACTTTTATCTTTTGGAGATCGATCTTTTACCGTCCAGGCACCCAAATTATGGAATTCTTTACCTTTTAATATAAGATGCTGTACAAATTTATTGTCTTTTAAGTCACTTCTTAAAACGTTTTTGTTTAAGAAATCTTTTAACTTATAATTCTTTTAAAACCCATTTGTGATATCAGATTTTATTTTTAGCTACTATTTTATGTTTTACTACTATAGCTTTATTTATTTTTTCTATGTACAGCGCATCTGAACACGTTTTGTGGAAGATAGCGCTTTATAAATGTTAATAATAATAATAATAATAATAATAATAATAGAAATGACTTCCGAGAAACGAGACCGTCAACCAAACTGGGCTCCTCGGGAAGAAATAGCATTTGTGTCTGCTTATATCGAAAGGGTCGATATAATTGAAGGGGAATTTAGTGGGTGTGGTGTGGGAGGCAGTAGGGGTATTTCTTATGCCACCAAAGAGGAGGCATGGAATGCCATAAAAGAAATCGTTAACAGGTGATTGTATCCATAGGCCCTAGGCTCTAATCAATGCATAATATGGTGGGCCTAGCTCTCAGTAGGCCTATTGCTATTATTGTATTTAAAAATTCACTTTATCTGAGAGTAGGCCTATCTATTCAGCACTGATCAACAATAGCAAATTATTATAATAAGATAACAGTTATGAGATACTTAACATCTAGTCTAGAATATAGTTTAGGCCTACATAAATACCTCTCTACTAAGTCAAGTCTGCAAATCATGAGTTTTTACGAGTTTGCATAATACATTCTAAATGATATTCTTAATTTCTGTTTCAGTACCTCTGCAAATCTGAGAACTGTTGATCAGTTGAAAAAAAAGATCACCCAGATAAAATGCTTAGGTAATCCAATGTGTATTACAAGTACGTTTTGTATGGCACATAAAACTGAGTGTTCTACTTAGATTTTTCTTTATATCGTATGGTACCTTTACGTCTGGTATCTTAACTCGTCCTCTCGTCGAGGGGATCACCTGACTAAGTGAGTAAGGCGCTGGCTCGCTAGCCTAGAGGTCGAATGTTCGATCCATGCATTGGCCGAGAAAGTTCATCTAGACTTTCCGACGTGGTTTTCCCTTGTCAGTGATGCAGAATGGTGGGCTTGACAAAGACAATGTCTAGTCGTTTTGATGGTATGAAAAACCTGAGGTCCTGTGTACACAGGCGTGCACATAAAAAGATCCCTTGGCAGTTGGAATTCAATATAAGAGTAGGCCGTAGCGCTGCTGCCCGGGCAAAATTTCTCTCATAGCACACTGTATGGCCTATATGCCCATTTTCCATTAGCCCAGGTTAGGTGCAGAAGAGTAGGACGTTAAACCCCATTTCATTTATATCATGTCCACTGTACATGTATATATAAACTGCTGCTTTATTCAATATTTTTCTATTTTCAGCACTTAGAAAGAACAGAAAAAACCTGACTGAGACTGGAGGGGGGAAAGGCGGTCAACTAAGTGAAGCCGAACTACTTTACCTTAATCTGTTGAAGAACAGAAATAGTAGTTCTATAAATGGGGTGCAATCTGGAACAGACATTGGTTTTTCTTCCCAAAGTGAGTTATCTGTATGTAAAAATTGTTATAACTGAATACATTAAGCATTGAAAATGGGTATCATGAAGTTGTCTGATACATGTATGATCTATTTTGATATAGACTTAGGATGCAGAAATTATTGTTAATAAAAGGTCCTTATACAAAGAAACAAACTAAAATTATATTGATATTGTTTATTGTAGTTAGTCCTAATCTTCAAACAATTACCGCCACCAGTATATCTTCGTTTGCAACATTAGACACTGGTAAGTTAATTTCCAACAATTAGATTTATAATGTAGTTTTCCAGACAAACACCAGGCAGTTTAGTTTATGTAGACTACCAATTACAAAAGCCATAATCTGAAAATAAAGAAAGGAGGGAGCTTAAGTAGGAATTATAAAAACAAATATAAAAAGAAATCAACGCATACACCCCCCCCACACACACACACACACACACCTATCTCCCACACCAAACTCCAAGTCAAGAAGATTTCACAACATGAATTTATTGTGCCAAGTGTTCCTTACAATTGTTTTTATGTTGTGCTTAATTGTCTAATATATTTTTCATATTTTATTTTCAGACTCCAGTGACATTTTCAGTATTTTTAGCAAAAACCAGGATTCAGGTATGGTTAATATCTTTTCTTAGTTACAACTTTCTTAGATATATTTCGAGCTAGAGTGTCCCTGTGGTATTGGCAGACAAAGATCCTTGTGAACGCTCTTCCATCATATTTCTTAGAAAAAGGGCCCTGCAAATTCAAAGCCCCCTGAAGTGTGCCCAAAGGATATACTTCATTCAACACCATTTACTATAAAGTAGTAGAAAATAATTCAAAATTTATGGTGAAAGCTACTATGGTTTGCTTATTAGTCTTGTGAATCGCTTCATTCAACACCATTTACTATAAAGTAGTAGAAAATAATTTAAAATTTATAGTGAAAGCTACTATGGTTTGCTAATTAGTCTTGTGAATCGCTTAGGAAGATTTTGATATGTAAAGTAGGGCTATATAAATTGAAACGATAATAATAATTATAATAATAAAATGTTCAGTTTTTACTTTTTTCTTATCAAAGATAATACAGAAGTAATGGAGGCTTGTTCGGCTGTAGCATCTATAACGAAACTTACAGGTTAGTTCCTAATATTATTAAGAAAAAAATATAAAGGCATTGGAAGTACATCTGGATAAAAATTATTTCCAATTTAGTGTAAATGGGTATCAATATGGAAATGAAATGGGCTTTAACGTCCTACTGTTCAAATGAGAACATAAAACCCAATACCTACAGTGAGTACAAGTCATCACTATTCTGTCAGGGCAAATGTGTATTACTAGGTCTGATGTAAACAAAGCATATCAGTGTTATGTGCTGTTACAGCTTATGTAGACATATAATGCATGAGACCTTATTAAAAGTCCGTCACCTTGTATAGAGTTAAAAAAAGGTTTTTGCAATACTGCTGTGAAACAGATTGGTCAATTGGTCTGACTAAACATCAATATCTGTCCACCAGATAAATGGAACATTAAAACAAAGCACTGATTATATCTTATTTCTAACACTATCAATTTGCAATAGCTCTAATTTATTGGGAACATCTCACTGTGCCCCCTGCTATTGTTCTCATGGGGGGATTAATCAAGCAAGGGGATTATTGAATACAATGGTGTTAAAGGTATAGTCTATTTTTAAAAACTACTAGCATTAAACTCATTAACAACTTTATTCACAATAAATGTAACAACAAATACATGTATCAAACATATTTCATAACCCTACTAAATGGGATATGGCGTCGGTGTATTCAATTGCACTTTTTACTCTGTACTTATACCCCAAATTTACTAAATTTTGACCGCTCTGAGAATTAGGAATAAACCGTACGCGAACTTGAGCCATTTTAAAAGATATAATGTAATTGAGGGTGACAACTATCCTTATATAATGATAGTGAGTTTCTAAAATATATACTTGATTGATTTATGATTACTGTCTGAATAGAAGGTAGGTAAATAATATTTAAGATACTCATTAACTGATGACACGTGAACTTAACTTATATATTTTAATCATTAAAAAAATTAAATCTTAACTAGATGAACAGTACTAATAAGGATACAGTCTATAATCCTTTGTTTACTTAAGATTTCACACCACTAGCCTATAACACCAGTTGATTAGGGGGCACAGTGAGATTAAACCAATTTATTGCTGTTTTCATTAAGATACAAGTGAAGAAGTTTCAAACGCCCCCAGAGCTGCCAAGTCTACCCCAGGTAAGAAATGGTTAATACTTACACACCCTGTCCGATTATTAAAGATACAAACAAGGAAACGATTATATTACAAATAAACATCTTACATGGAATAATATTGGCTCAAGGAATCACAGATTTTTTTTAACTTTTAAATCACTTTGATCTAGTGTAATTGGCATGGAACTAAATATGTGTGTTTATATATTACAGGTAAAAGAAAAAAGGTCGACTATTACTAAGAATTCTTGAAAGAAAATATTAAAGTGTTAAAATTGAAACAAAGAAAACTTCAATTGGAAATTGAAACAAAGAAAACTTCAATTGGAAATTGAAAAGTTAGAAGTTGAGCAATAAAAAAAAATTCATGGTTAAGTGTGTTTATTTATAAAAAATAAATAAATTAATGTTTAAAGATGCATTATGTAAGAGCTAAATCTGCCTATTGCAGATTGTTATTTGAGCATTAAATTTTGTATAAACTATTATTTATTCACATGGAAAGCTTATAATCAAGTCTGTAGCCCATCGAATGAGAGATTTAAAACATTTAATTATTTTATTTCAAGATGAAAAAGTTAGGAGGAGTCTCATTAACACATAACATTGAGTAGGAAACAATATTTGACACATCTTTTGAAACAGTGATAACTTGGCTCAGAATAAAGTTGTTTGAATGAAATTGTCAGTATATTGATTTTAAATTATTTATTTTAAAAAACAATATTATATAATGCATCTTTAATTATACATTCCCCAAAAAGTATGACAATTTTTGGGTATGTAGAGACACCCAATCATACTAGAAAAATAAAAAAACAAACATGTGTGGGTATCCCTGAAAGAATAATCCAGTAATTTACTTCGGTTTGGATATTAATTTATGGTAAATGGACAGCCGAATGACAAATAGAAACTTAAAATGGATTCTCCCCAAAACAAGGCACTGATACAAATAAATTCTGATGCCATGGGATAGTTTTCTTCTAATTAAAATATGTGTTGATATAATATTGGCGTGTTGCCAACCCAGCTTGGGCATCTGGTACATCTGCAGTAGGCTCAGGGGCATCGTCAACCATCACAAGTGGCTCAAAGTTGTCTCTGTTGATGATGGCAATATTATGTAGAACTGCCACTGCATTTATGATAGTCACTGCTCTCTCTGGTGTTACTCTCAGTCCAAGTAAAAGACATCTGGAAATTCAAACAACCTTATAAATGCATGAATTGACTCCGGTTAAAATATATCATATGTAAAATAATGTTCTCACTATATTATAGTAAACGTCAGTTATGGAACCTAATGTCATATAAGTAGTGGGTTTGAAATCAAACTTATTAAAGCTACACTCTACTCTATACTAACCCAAATCGATTTTTCAGAATCCCGAAAGCCTGCTCAATTTTAACTCGTGTCCTGCAGTGAGCGCTGTTATATCTGTTCACCGGTTGTCCATGAGGACCCAAAACAGGCGTCAAAAGATAGGGCCTATTTGGGTAGCCAGAATCTCCAAATAGGATCCCATGCGTTCCTAATAAAATAAAAAATAAATAATAAACTGTATCACTGTAATACAGGCACAAATTTGATCATGTTTTAAGTTTAAGACTTACCATTTGACATGTGGGTCAACAAAGCTGATTCATTGAATATTCGATCATCGTGACAGCTTCCAGGCCATTTGGCAACGACACTAGAAAATCTGTGATCTGGCAGACAAGTGAACTGAAAATATCAAGAGATTCTTTAAATCAAAGGGGACGTCATAACAAAAGAGAAAGCTTGGGTTTAATTTGAGTCGGTTTTCACACCGTAACTGGAACATAATTGTGTTAATTTCTCATCTCTACGCCATAGTCAGGCGTGAATATATAATACCTGTAATTACATATTTTTTTTATTTAACTACCTGCGTATTGATAGACGGGTACCCTTTCCTGCAGATGAATTCCTGGGTGTTTACCGATGGCTTCTTAATTCTTATCAAACATCCATCTATGCAGCCTATTACATTAGGAAACCCTAATTAAAGAAATATAAAACCATGTTATAATTATTAGCAACATAAATGTAAGTAGACTTAAAAAGGCCTAAATGATATGGGCTTATTTTTTAAATATATTATTTATTATAGGCCTAGGTATGCAAACAGTATTTTTAGCAATGATAAAGTAACCGACAAACGCCTAGTGACAGAGAGAGAGAGATGGGGTTTAACGTCCACTCAGCACAACTAGGTCATTTCGGGACTAACAGACAGACATATGGGTGACTACATTATCTTTAAATGAGATTGGATATATCACTTTTACCTGCAATTCTAAAAAATCTTCGTTTTACATCATCTTCTTCTGTTTCTTTTGGGAAAGATATAAATCGATTGGCTACGGCCTGAAGTGCCAAACTTACGGCCCGCACACACCTACATACAGTCGATTTCGAAATGTTTAGTGTGTCGGCCACAACAGATTGATACGTTCCGGTTGCATAGAAGCGTAATGCTATCAAAACCTGAAGCAATACAGGAATTGACTCTGACCTCCTAGTAGAATGTTGCAGCTGGTCTTGTATGATATTGCATATTTGATATACCGTTGCCGGCCAAAATCTATACGTGTCGCGTATAACTCTTCCTGGAAGATTTTCCAAGGGATTAAATCTGCATTTAAACACCCTTTCTCGTCGTAAAGCCCTATTTTGTTGGATAGCAACAAAATTGGCAGCCATTATGATTGTAACTTAGGACAGCCTTCTGCTTATCTTAACTTACAATCGATTTTAGTTAAAATTGTCTCAAAACGATTTTAAGCATTGTAGCCAAAATCCACTAAAATAATATTGTAAGTTACAATTGTATCCTAACTTAAAATAGTGGCGTTTCACAAAACTATTTTAAGGACAATTTTAACTAAAATCGATTGTAACTTAGGATAGCTGTCACCCTCTCCTAACTTAAAATCACTACATTAACAAACATTGATTAGAGCTACATTGTTTGATCTATTGCGACATACAGATATTATTGGCACATAATTTTAACATACAATTGTTGTAGTGTGTCTTTGTATATATGCTATGATATAATTTTTGTTAAAGTAGTAATTGACCAATGTCAATTTTCGGTGGAAACAATGTGTTCTACGGAAAGTGTGAATCAAGGTTGTCAAATGGACATCGGAGGACCCTAGCGTTTGTATAAATGTAAATCGATGGAGCAAAAATGTGAATGCCGATGTTAACTTTCGCAAACGGGACATAGCAACCAA
Organism: Patella pellucida; assembly: GCA_917208275.1. Taxonomy (NCBI): domain Eukaryota; kingdom Metazoa; phylum Mollusca; class Gastropoda; family Patellidae; genus Patella; species Patella pellucida. The sequence goes on along the minus strand of OU795041.1, from coordinate 31,103,245 downwards.
ATCAACCAAGGAAGTTTTTAGAAAACGAATTAAAAGAGACAAACAGGAATTCGTGGGTGCCCGAGGAAGATTTGGATGAACTTGCTAAAATATATATTAAGAACCACGCGAAGGAAATACCTGGACCTAAGCTAGGTGATCCGTCTAACGCTCGATATGGTCAGAATGTTACATATCTGCAACATCTCCATGCACGAATGCGGCAGCAGGTGTGGCATAATGGTCGGACGTATCCATAATTTGATAGACAATTTGTGTAAATATGTGATCAATGTCTCCTTGTAATTTGATGCACTTTTTTTCAGTGCTCGCTTGTTTTATTTTTTTTAAATCCATATAAATTAATTTATTTGCTTTTAGGGTATTGTTTTCAGAATTAACAACGGATTCATTACGTGACTTTATTCCGGTTATGTCCTTGTCATTATGTCCTTCCTATTGAGATTATATAAGTGTTACATTAATATTTCATAAATATGTACCTTTTAAGTTCACCATTTTAGATTGAAATTGTTTATTCCTTAGTGTTATAATTAGTCTGACGTATTTTGTAGGTGTTATCTTATTAATTGAATTAGTCTTTAATCTATTTAAACGCCTACTGTGTGTGAACTTGAACTTGATTTATTGTTTGCTTTTACGGGGCGACAGGATGTTGTTGTAGTGTGTCTTTGTATATATGTTATGGGTTTATTCCCGGTTACATCTCACTGTGCCCACTTTTGATTAATCCAATTAAGGTCTAATTAGGATTAGTGTATTAAGCGGATTGTTAGGATTAGGTATTATAGGTAATTAGATGGAAAAAAACAAATATTGAAAGTAACTAAATATTCAGTCTTATAATTGGTGAGTACTGTGTTGCCGAGGTCAGAACTAAAAAGTAGTTTTTTTCACTTTGGTCAGTGTATTTGGCGTAATGCGCAGAAATATGGACTACAAGCAGATTTTTCTCGGGTGCCAGAAATCAATAAAATTGTCAAGCAAGCAGCAGCATTACCATTAATTCCAATACAGCAGGTTGAAGATGTATGGCTGTGTGCCCTTGATGATGCACTACTCCCAAGATGCCAGAGTGTTGCAATTTGCAGATTACGTAACTGAGTTCTGGGTGGAGGGGCAGCATGGCAGAATGATGTGGAACCATTTCCACACTGAAGGTCCACGCACAATGAACCATGTTGAAGGATGGCATCCAAGATAACATCCATTATTGCCACCCCTCATCCAAATATTTTTAAGTTGGTGGCTTTTTTTAAGAATGAACAAGCTTACTCCGAAGTAACCATTCTCGAGTTAGGTGCCAACGGAAAATTACGGCCTAAGAGAAGAAAATACAGGCAACTAGAAACCCGACTCCAAACTCTGAAAACAGATCTTCAGAACGGTATAAAGACTGTATTCGAGTATGCCGATGGCGTAGCCCGTTTAACTACATTGTAAATTTTCATTGTTTATCTTGTTTTTGTGTGATGTATGATATATCCATGTATGTTATACTTTTATTACATATTTTATATATAAAAAATTGTTATATTTTCATTAAATTATAAAGTGCTAATGTGATGTATAATATAACCATGTATGTTATATTTTTATTACATATTTTATTATATAAAACATCGAAAATTGTTATATTTTCATTAAATTATAAAGTGCTAATGTGATGTATAATATAACCATGTATGTTATATTTTTATTACATATTTTATTATATAAAACATCGAAAATTGTTATATTTTCATTAAATTATAAAGTGCTAATGTGATGTATGATATATCCATGTATGTTATATTTTTATTAAATATATTATATAAAACATCGAAAAATAAAAAAAAATTACATAAAATATTTGGGGTTTTTTTCCATCTAATTACCTATAACACCTAATCCTAATCCGCTTAATACACTAATCCTAATTAGACCTTAATTGGATTAATCAAAGTGTGTATATTTTCTATTTAGGGGGTCGTCGCTGGCCACTCGAATACTGCAACACCTTAATCTCGGTTGTCTTTTGCTCTTCTTTCAAAAATGCCATCACTTCAAAAATATTCGGATGAGCTTTTCCAATTAATTTTTGTAGACGACCGTGCCATCCCTCTACATAATTGTTGGTTCTTCGCGTGGTTTGGTTGTGGTTTTATTGTACTTGAATAAATTGACCGTCTAACCATTGGGTAACCGTCGGCCAGTTGTTGAAATTTCGCATCGTTTGGTACCTCGGCCATATATGGACCAATGCGTCATCAATCTGCAAATAAAAGAAAGATACATATAAATTATCTATATTTACAATATATCTATATTTACCCAGCAACACATAGGTAACTTAGATTGTAACTGTGTGTGATGGGGGTTTAACGTCCACTTTTACCTAGGGTGATATCGTAGACAAATGAAATGTATTGGGATTGTTTACGTATTTATACTTATTTGGAGATATAATCACAATGAACTGAATGTCGATCACTTGTCAGCTTCTTGTTGAACTGTCGAATATTATTTTATTAATTAATTAGCGAGTTGAATTTAAGTGAACTATATTAATAATGACTGGTCCCTACCTCATTAAAGCCTTTAATCCGTTCTTAACCCATCAAAGAGTGCCGCGGTCGACTGTCCAAACTCTGGTGAGTCGGCGTTATGGGAAGACACCATGTTGGTTTGGTTACATCTCACTGTGCCCACTTTTGATTAATCCAATTAAGGTCTAATTAGGATTAGTGTATTAAGCGGATTATTAGGATTAGGTGTTATAGGTAATTAGATGGAAAAAAACAAATATTGAAAGTAACTAAATATTCAGTCTTATAATTGGTGAGTACTGTGTTGCCGAGGTGGCTTAAAAATATTTGGATGAGGGGTGGCAATAATGGATGTTATCTTGGATGCCATCCTTCAACATGGTTCATTGTGCGTGGACCTTCAGTGTGGAAATGGTTCCACATCATTCTGCCATGCTGCCCCTCCACCCAGAACTCAGTTACGTAATCTGCAAATTACAACACTCTGGCATCTTGGGAGTAGTGCATCATCAAGGGCACACAGCCATACATCTTCAACCTGCTGTATTGGAATTAATGGTAATGCTGCTGCTTGCTTGACAATTTTATTGATTTCTGGCACCCGAGAAAAATCTGCTTGTAGTCCATATTTCTGCGCATTACGCCAAATACACTGACCAAAGTGAAAAAAACTACTTTTTAGTTCTGACCTCGGCAACACAGTACTCACCAATTATAAGACTGAATATTTAGTTACTTTCAATATTTGTTTTTTCCCATCTAATTACCTATAACACCTAATCCTAATAATCCGCTTAATACACTAATCCTAATTAGACCTTAATTGGATTAATCAAAAGTGGGCACAGTGAGGACACACCGTTGGTTTATGATATAATTTTTGTTAAAGTAGTAATTGACCAATGTCCGAATTGATATCTCACTAATCTTTCAAGTCGTTTAACTGTTTGAGTTTATACTTAATGTTACGATATATATAACGTAATTATAGTTAACACGCAATTTTGCTATGTCCATATCTTCTTCTGTATTTAAACATCCTATGTGCAATTTAACATTATATCAAATATTATTATATAATTATTTTAATCCTAAGCTTGTATATATGTTCTGTATTCTATTGTAACGTTAGTCTTGGTTACCGGCTCGCCTTAGCGATACCTATTGTGTCATGAAAAGAAGACCACAATCATATAGTGTACTTTTATTATGTAAAATATTTATTGAATAAATAGTGTCAGAGAAAAGAAGAGCACTCTAATCTATAAAGAAAATATCTTCGTGTTTAATATAGCCAATATCTTGGTATTAGAATGCCAAAAGGCCTATAATACCAGACATGCTATGTAGTATTTACTCATGTTTTTGGGGTTATGATGATTTGTAAAAAGATAAATCAATAATCTCAAATGTATTTATTCAAAAATGTTATAGGCCTATTTGAAATTAAATTTTAATATCATAAATTTATTATTATTTCTTTATGAAGTTACGTTAATAAAACATTCGGAAAAAAACATTTAATTAAGTAAGATAGATAGACTCTTCTGCCTTTTCAAAGTATCATTGAAAGTGTCTATGAGAATGACATTTCAAATCTAGGCATCGGAACATTGGCTTATTGGCGTATTAATTTAATTCCAATATTAACATACTTTTAAACTACGATAAAAAAAAATATTGCAGCCTAGATTAGTCGTTTGAGTGACAAATATCATAATTTGTTTGTGAAAATTCTTAATAGATTCTCTTGTCTAAATTACTATAGCACTACGAAATTCAAGCGCTTTAGTTTATCGATGCATTATTCCCATTGAAGCCTGCGAGGAAATCAAATGCCAAGTTCAAGGTCAACCCACCAATACATTTCAAAACTAATAATACGCCATAAACTCATTTATTTCATCTCTCTACGACTTTCTGACCATGTGCAAACATTTCTACAACGTATAAAACTTTCCCTATTGATAATGTAGCCGTTAATTCAGTTTGTCAACAGTTTTCAGTTTCGAAGCGTATTTGCTTTCACCGTAAATGAGTTTATTGCGTATTATTAGTTTCGAAATGTATTGGTGGGTTGACCTTGAACTTGGCATTTGATTTTCTCGCAGGCTTCAAGTTCAATGTGTATCGATAAACTAAAGCGCTTGAATTTCGTAGTTTTATAGCAATTTGGACAAGAGAAACTATTGAGAATTTTCACAAACATGTTATTATTATGATATTTGTCACTCAAACAACTAATCTAGGCTTCAAATTTGTTTGTCGTAGTTTAAAAGTATTTATCAACTTTGAAATTAATACGCCAAATAGCCAATGTTCCGATGCCTAGATTTGAAATGTTATTCTCATAGACCCTTTCAATGATAGGCCTACTTTGAAAAGGCAGAAGAGTCTATCTATCTTACTCAATTTAATGATTCCCCCCCCCCCCAGATAAAATAGCTTTGGCGCCTAAATTTCTTAATTTATGTTGTTTTATTAACGTAACTTCATTAAGAATTAATAATAAATTTATGGTATTAAAATTTAATTTCAAATAGGCCTATAACATTTTTGAATAAACACATTTGAGATTATTGATTTATCTTTTTACAAATCATCATAACCCGAAAAACATGAGTAAATACTACATATGGCATGTCTAGTATTATAGGCCTTTAGGCCTTTTAATTCCAAGAAATTGGTCATATTAAACACGGAGATATTTTCTTTATAAATAAGAGTGCTCTTCTTTCCATGACATTTGATATAAATGCTCTTTTAGTGTGTAGTTCACTGGCGTTTTGGGTGGATTTTTTCTTGGAGTTCTAATATGGGACGCCATCCAAATGCTTAAATTGCCTTACAATAAAAAAAGATAGTAAGCTGGCACTGCCAGGCAGGATACGCCCACATTTTCGAGAGATGGTTAGAGAACAAGCAAAATCGAAAGTGATTTTTCCTACAATCAAAGGCTATAATTCATTAAATTACAATTTGATATGCGCAAATATCGAAAAGAATCAAGATCTTTAGGTTATAAACATGCATTTCAAGTTTCATCAAAATCGAATTAAAATTGTGACCTATACTGGGTCCACAACCTTGATATACCATTTTTTAACGTATTCGCGTACGAACGGCGGCCATTTTGTATGGTAATTTTGGTCCGATTTTTCCGAAATTTGAACTCAACCTTCCTTAGGGTGTAACGGTGAAATAATCAAACGATTTTTTAAATCGGTTAATTATTGTAACCTCCAGAGGGACCACAAGCTAAACCAAGACGATTTTGCGTATAATCAGGGGCCATAATTCAGGAAGTTACAATCCGATATGCGCAAATATCGAAAGGAACCAAGATCTTTGGGTTATAACCATGCATTTCAAGTTTCATCAAAATCGAATTAAAATTGTGATCTCTACAGGGTCCACAACCTTGATATACCATTTTTTAACAGTATTTGCGTACGAACGGCGGCCATTTTGTATGGTAATTTTGGTCCGATTTTTCCGAAATTTGAACTCAACCTTCCTTAGGGTGTAACGGTGATATAATCGAACGGTTTATCAAATCGGATAATAATTGTAACCTCCAGAGGTACCACGAGCTAAAATAGGTGAATTTTCGGACAATCAGGGGCCATAATTCAGGAATTTACGTTCCGATAGGTGCAAATATCGAAAGGAACCAAGATCTTTGGGTTATAAACATGCATATAAAGTTTCATCAAAATCGGTTCAAAATTGTGACCTCTATAGGGTCCACAAGCTAAAAACGTGATTTTTCGTACAATCAGGGGCCATAATCCATGAAGTTTTGATCCGATACATGCCAATATCGAAAGCAGCCGAGATATTTTGGGGATAAACCTATATTTTAAGTTTCGTCAAAATCGGACAAGAATTGTGACCTGTAGAGAGTCCACAAACAATTGTGGACGGACGGACGGACATCCGGACGGACGGACAGGGGCGACGACATAATACGTCCACATGAAAATGTGGGCGTATAAAAATATAGCTGTATATCCCATGCTATGAAAAGAAATTTAATGAAAATTGTTTTTGTGAATGATTGTATGTTAAAATTATGTGCCAATTATATCTGTATGTCGCAATAGATCAAACAATGTAGCTCTAATCAATGTGTGTTTATGTCGTGGTTGTAAGTTAGGAGAGGGTGACAGCTACCCTAAGTTAAAATTGCCCTTAAAATAGTTTTGTGAAACGCTACTATTTTAAGTTAGGATACAATTGTAACTTACAATATTATTTTAGTGGATTTTAGCTACAATGCTTACAATCGTTTTGTGAAACGCTTCTATTGTAAGTTAGGATGAAATTTTAGTTTACAATGATTTTAAGGAGATTTAAGTTTTTGTTGTTAGGATGGAGCAATTGGAATTTGATATAAAAGTAGGCCGTTACTTCACTTGTCCGGGCAACTGAGATCAGAGAAAAAGAGTAGAACGGTCACCCCTATTTCATTTCATTTCTATATTAGTAATAAAGATAAATATAATATCATTACATTTACACCGTTTTAGTCATAGACATTTATCATAGATTCTAGCAGTAATCATCAATACACTCCTTCGTCTCATGACCTTAAACACTGCTTTTAAATTTATAGTCAATCGAGAATTAGGCCTAAAAAGGGTCCACAATGTTTTATAATGTGATCAAGGATCATAACTCTAGCGGAATTTATCAGAAAATGCAGGAAACTAATAAGCTTCTTCATCTCATGATCTTAATTTTAGCTGAGCGTCTGCAAGATTTTATCCAATTGATCAAGGATACTTATTGTAAATGATAGAATATCTATGGTCATAAACAATGTGCATCAATATAAAGTATCTATGGAACATAAACAATGTGCATCAATATGAAGTCATAAGTCTCCAGAGCACCAACAATTCCGGACAAACGAGGTGACGATATACAATAACATTTCGTAACAAAATTTCTGGCAACAAAAAATATGTCTACAATCCTCCAAGCAGTCAAACAGACCAAATATTTAGATCTTATAAAATTCAATATTTTTTAAAAGATGCATAAAAAAGAGCCGAATCTGCATAATGCAGATCTTTTGCTTGGACCCAAATGTTATGTAAATCATTTATTAGATATTTATTCACATGTTAAACCCATAATTAGCTCTAGACATGGATTTAAATCCAGGGTTGTACACACTAGAAGAATGCTTAACCTGATGCATCACCTTTCGGATCACGTTCAAACATAGCGCTGACCATGTCAAACAATCATGTGACTTCTCGATGTGAGTGGTGATTAGCTAATGAATTCTACATTCGGCCAAATGCTTCGGCGAAGCGGACACATTAGGCGAATATAATTCGACAGAATATATCAAACATGTTTGATTCGGCCGAATGACAGTGGACACACTACGCAAATTTAAATGTCCACCGCTTAATTAAATTATTTATTTACCATTTACGTTAAAGAAACCTTGAAATTATAGTGTTTTCATTGTCGTACAGGATTGTTATTAAAATATGTAACATCATATTTTTGAAAAGCATTAATTAACATCTTGGCTAACCAGTGTCTGAATTTAAAGTAATCTCAACTGTAAACATTCATTAACTCGAAAACGTGACATATAATAGTTACAAGATGCATTAATACAAATAATAAAGACGTATTCTGTTGTGTTTTGTTATTAAAATATAAAAATAAACAAAAAAGATAGTAAGCTGGCACCCTCAGGCAGGATACGCCTACATTTTCGAGAGATGGATAAAGAGAACAAATACCGGAAGTGATTTTTCCTACAATCAAAGGCCACAATTCATTAAGTTACAAATTGATATGCGCAAATATCGGAAAGAATCAAGATCTTTGGGTTATAAACATACATTTCAGGCGCGAGTCAAATACAAAATATTAACATTAGTGTATCAATAAATGTCGCAATAATGCAGCTCCTCAATACTTATCTGAACCAGGGCCGGATTAACCATGGGGCACAGGCCCCAGGGCCCCCCACATTAGGGGGCCCCCCACATTAGGGGCCCCCCACAAAAGTTTTTACTACGATTTTTGTCTTCAGCACCCCTAAAAATCCATGGAAAGATATATTCAAAGACAAAACAGCAAATAAATGGCCTGGTTGTCTGGTTGTGGGGCCCCCCACAAATTTTTTTAGTTGCGTCTAGTCACCTCCCCTAGAAATGCCATCATTTCATAGCACTCACATTTATCACCACGTCCGGATTAACCATGGGGCATAGGCCCCAGGACCCCAAACATAAGGGGCCCCCCCACAAAAAATCTTAGTTGCGTCCACCCCCCTCCTCTAGAAATGCCATCATTCCATAGCACTCGCATGGATTGGTCCACTGAAATAACACTAAAATGCGCTAATTTTATTTTTTTCTAAATGGCTCCACACAAGTGCCTGAAATGCCAGGAAATCATGTTTCCGGCCTCCAATTTATGAAAATTTCCAGAAAAATAAGGCGTCCCCTCCAAAAAAATTGACAACCTTTCAATTATAAAATAATACACTTGATTATGATCACATAGTGATGCTCCTGGGCACTGATGAGTCGGTCGGCTTTAATGGCGCCTACACCTGATCCAAACTATCTTATATCTCTTATGTGGAGGCTATCGGGCGCCACCACAGGCGCGGACCCAAGGTGCGGACACCAGAAGCGAATGCCTCTCACAAAAAATCTGCCGCCATATAAAATACAAAATTGCCGCTCAGATATCACCCAAATGGCAGAAAAACGTGTTTCCTGCATCGTTATTTTTAAAATTTTCTACTGGAGGACCCCAGACAAGGATGCCATCTCCAAAGGCGAAGGGTCTCTCCTATCGGCGTCTGACCCTCCACATGACATTAAAGTGTTCGTTTTGGTCGCCCTTATTCACATTTGACAGGCGCGCCACCAATTTTTGTTCTGGTCGCCCTATCCACGTCGCCTTATGGTGTTTCGGACTAGTTCTAGTTTAGAGGATAAGGAGTTTCTCATTTTGGTGTGCTTAACATCAATGAATGAATGAAATGGGGTTTAACGTCCTACTGTTATGCACTTAACCTGAGGTAATTGAAGACGGGCATACGCCATACAGTGCTATGAGGGAAATTTTCCCCGGGCAGCGGTGCTACGGCCTACTCTTATATCGAATTCCAATTGCCAAGGGATCTTTTACGTGTACACGGGACCTCGGTTTTTCGTCCAATCCGAACGACAAGGCAGGTGTCCTTGTCAGGCCCTCCTTCTGCATCACTGACAATCGAACACCCGACCTCCAGGCTAGCGAACCAGCGCCTTATCCACCGTGATCAAATAAGAAATAGCGCTGCCGAAATGGACATACGGGAGCGACGTTGATTGCAGCTCCAAGCCCCCCACCCCCACGTACACACACGCACTGTTCCGCACTCAGGGCATTATATTGGCGTCCCCAACACTCTGCTGCACCCCCACTTCTACAATCTTACATACGGCCCTGCCTTCGGCGCTCGCGGTCGGTGATCAGGGCCCCCCACATTATCCAGGCCCCAGGGGCCCCACCATGGTTAATCCGGCGTTGATCTGAACTATAACCCTATTAAATCACTTAGGTCTAAAAAAAACAGTCACTAGTTGTTCCAAGATATAATTTAAAGTCATGTGGGTATAGGTCTCTCAGTTCAGCAGGTCCTAGATGATGGAACGAACTTCCATTCCACAACAGATCAAGAATCAACAAACTTTTAATCAATTTAAATCCGCACTAAAGACTTTCCTGTTTCGACAGTTTTACCACTAGAGCCATATTACTAAAAGCGTTTTGAGCATGTGTCAACATGGAGAAGACGCTATATAAAACCTCATTATTATTATTATTATTTCAAGTTTCATCGAAATCGAATTAAAATTGTGACCTCTACAGGGTCAACAACTTTGATATACCATATGTTGACACTATTCGTGTACAAACGGCGGGTTGTCAGGCAATTATGGTCCGATTTTCTCGAAATTCGAACTCAACCTTCCGTAGGATTTTTTTTTTAAAAAATCGAATAATAATTGTGACCTCCAGGGGGACCATAGCGGATTTTTCGGACAATCAGGGGTCATAATTCACGTTACAACCCGATATGTACAAATAACGAAAGGAACCAAGACATTCGGGTGATTACCATGCATTTCAAGTTTCATCAAAATCGAATTAAAATTGTGACCTATACAGGGTCCACAACCTTGAAATACCATTTTTTAACAGTATTAGCGTATAAACGGCAGCCATTTTTGTATGGAAAATTTGGTCCGATTTCCCCGAAATTTGAACTCAACCTTCCTTAAGTAAATCGGATGTAAATTGTGACCTCCAGAGAGACCACAGGCTAAACAAAGGTAATTTTGCGTATAATCAGGGTCCATATATTTCAGGAAGTTTAGATCCGATATGCGCAAATATCGACAAGAACCAAGATCTTTGGGTTATAACCATGCATTTCAAGTTTCATCAAAAGTCAAATTAAAATTGGGACCTCTGCAGGGTCCACAACCTTGATATACTATTTTTTAACAGTATTCTCGTAAAAACGGCGGCCATTTTGTATGGCAGTTTTGGTCCGATTTTTCTGAAATTCCAACTCAACCTTGTAACGGTGATATAATCAAACGGTTTTTTAAATCGGATAATAATTGTGATTTAAAGTTTCATCAAAATCAAATTAAAATTGGGACCTCTACAGGGTCCACAACCTTGATATACCATTTTGGAAATTATGTAAATTTGCAAATGTCAGGCCATTTTCAAGAAAGGACACCCAACTGACTGCAGCAATTATAGACCCATTTCACTCCTAAGCATTATTATAAAATAAATTCGAGAAAATAATATATAAACATGTTTTTAACTTTTTCAAGGATAATTCAATACTAACAGCACTCCAAGGTGGCTTTCTTCCGGGTGATTCAACTATCTTCCAATTACCAGATCTAAATCTCTTTTTTGTCAAGCCATTGATCATCACAAATATACCAGGATCGTCTTTTGTGACATCAGCAAGGCTTTTGACAGTCTGGCATGCTGGACTCGGTCATAAACTTGAGGCTTCTTGGGTCAGAGGAGGAGTGTTGTCATGGTTCAAGAACTATCTTGAAAATCGAAATCAATCTGTCGTCATAAACGGAATATACTCATACTCCAGGGGTATTCCCATTGGTGTCCCACAGGGCGGCGTATAGGGACTATTATTTTCTTTATTATAACGACATTGTGAATAATATACAAACGAAAATCCAACTTTTTGCTGATGATACCGCTCTGTACCTAAAAATAGATGACACAGAGGCATACGCACTTACATTAAATAAAGATCTCGAAGCAATCAATACATGGGCGGTAACATGGCTAGTAACTTTTAACCCCCTCTAGACAGAAACTTTAACCCTCTCCACTAAACAAAATGTTGTGAGACCACCCCTTGTAATAAACTCAATAGGAATAAAGTAAGTAAGTAAACATAAACACCTCGAACTTATCTTTCGAGCCAATGGTAAATGGAACAGCCACATTGATAGTATAATTAAAGATAGTAAGCTGACCCTGCCAGGCAGGATACGCCCACATTTTCGAGAGATGGATAGAGAACAAGCAAAACCGAAGTGATTTTTTCTACAATCAAAGGCCATAATTCATTAAGTTACAATTTGATATGCGCAAATATGGAAAAGTATCAAGATCTATAGGTTATAAACATTCAATTCAAGTTTCATCAAAATCGAAATTGGAAGTTATGATCCAATATGTGCAAATAACAAGAGGAACCAAGATCTTTGGGTTATAACCATGCATTTCAAGTTTCATCAAAATCAAATTAAAATTGTGACCTCTACAGGGTCCACAACCTTGATATACCATTTTTTAACAGTATTTGCGTTCAAAAGGCGGCAATTTTGTATGGCAAGTTTGGTCCGATTTTCCTGAAATTTGAACTCAACCTTTCTTATGGTGTAACGGTGATATAATAAAACGATTTTTTAAATCGGATAATAATTGTGACCTCCAGAGAGACCACAAGCTAAACAAAGGCGGTTTTGCGTATAATCAGGGACCATAATTCAGGAAGTTACGATCCGATATGCACAAATATCAAAAGGAACCAAGATCTTTGGGTAGTATCCATGTATTTCAAGTTTCATCAAAATCGAATTAAAATTGTGACCTCTACAAGGTCCACAACCTTGATATACCATTTTTTAACAGTATTCGCATACGAACGGCGGCCATTTTGTATGGTATTTTTTGTCCGATTTTCCAACTCAGCCTTCCTAAGGGTGTAACGGTGATATAATCGAACGGGTTTTCTAATCGGATAAAAATTGTGACCTCCAGGGGGACCACAAGCTAAAATAGGTGATTTTTTGGACAATCGAGGGCCATAATTCAGGAAATTACGTTCCAATAGGCGCAAATATCGAAAGTGTTGTGCCTGGATATACACGACAAGATATGTGTCCACTTCCGTTTTATGCCGGACTGGTTAACCAGGACCAGAAAGTGGTATAAATACACCGTCGCCACCAAAATACGGTCTTGTTTATTGTTTACACTGTTGAAAGTAAGTTGTCACTGTTATCGCTGCCTGAGTTGGACTAAGTAATTATTCCCCAATCTAATTATAATATCTTATTATTGTGGTAGGGTGATTTTAATTAGTCTATGAGTATTTTAATATAATCACAATACTAATGTCATTTTAGGTAATATTATTATTATTATTATTATTATTATTATTAAAACATTTATATAGCGCTAATTCCACCAACGGTGTTCAGAAGCGCTTTACAATCATATACCAGTAAAACAGAAAATATATAAAACAACTAAAAATCTACAAAAAGATGCAATATAATAAAATAATATATATCTAATTAAAAGCCTTTTTAAATAAGTAAGTTTTAAGAGCACATTTAAAAGATTGTACTGAAGGGCTAGAACGAATATCAGTATCAGAACCAGATGGTTTTAAATCATTCCACAGGTTTGGGGCTAGAAATGAAAACGATCTTTCACCATATGTAACCATTCTAGCTGATCTTGGTTTGAGACGATAAACGTCATTTGAACTACGGAGACTGCGAGCATTTGTTTGTTTTTCAATTAGATGACATAAATAAGATGGGGCTAAGCCATGAAAACATTTATAAGCAGTTAAAAGGATCTTAAATTGAATACGATATGGAATGGGAAGCCAGTGAAGTTGTTTAAGTATGGGAGTAATATGATCATGTCTCTTCGTAAGGGTAATAAGTCGTGCAGCGGTGTTTTGAACTTTTTGCAATTTGTATATTAATTTATTGGGTAAGCCGGATAAAAGTGAGTTAAAAGTATCAAGTCTTGAAGTAATAAAAGCATGAACAAGCGTTTTAGTTGAATCCGGGGTAAGAAATTTACGAATTTTGCCAATATTACGGATATGAAAGTAGCAGGATTTACAAATATTGTTCACGTGATTAGACATGGTCATTTTACTATCAAAATAAGCTCCAATATTGCGAACAGAGTTACTAGGAGTAATTTCATTTCCATCAATCTTAATCGAATTGGAATCAGTTATGGTGTTGAGGTTATGATTAGATCCAAGCAAAATAAGTTCAGTTTTATCACCAATTAAGCATAGAAAATTTACAGACATCCATAATTTAATTTCATTGATACACTGCTCAATATTAGATTTGCTCAAAGCATGCTCATTCGCATTTAAAGGATTAAAACTTAAATACAGCTGGGTATCATCAGCATAAATATGATAGTCAAGACCATGTCTTTTAACAATTTTACCAACTGGAGCAGTATAAAGAGTAAATAAAATGGGTCCAAGGACCGATCCGTGTGGTACTTCATATAAATTCTTATGATAGTCTGACGTCACATTACCGATAACAACCCTCTGCTTTCTATCAGTAAGATAACTTTCAAGTAGCTGAAGTGCAGAGCCTTTGACACCAAAGTCTGTCTGAAGTCTTAGTAGCAGGACAGTAGAATCTATGGTGTCAAAGGCTGCGGACAAATCTAAAAGTACTAAAAGAACACAGTTTCTATTGTCTATTGACCTTAATATATCATCTTGCACTTTAATAAGCGCCGTCTCAACACTGTGAAACTTACGATATGCACTCTGTAGACTATCATGAAGGTTGTGTGTGTCAATATGTTCAATCAGTTGTTTGGCTATACATTTTTCAAAAATTTTGGAGATAAAACTTAAGTTTGATACAGGACGGTAATTTTTTAGCACATTTCTATCTAAAGTTGATTTTTTAATAACTGGAACGACATTAGCAACTTTAAAACAATCGGGTACCTTTCGTTCTTGGATACAAGAATTTGTGATATCAGTAATCACAGGTAAGAATAAATTAAGGTTTTCTTTTAGTAAAGATGTGGGAAGGGGGTCAAGAGGGCAGGTCTTAGGACCTGACGATTTAATAATATCTGACACAACAGATTCGCTAACTAAATCGAAATTGTCAATGCACACTTCCGTTGGCGTCTCATATTTGGGTACAGAATCACAGGAATTGTTACATTTATCAAGTTCTGTTCGTATACGTGTTATTTTATCGGAGAAGAAGTTTGCAAACTCTTCTGCTAGCAGACATTTATCAGTGCAATCAGGTAAGACAACAGTCGAGGAGGAATGATCAATCAGTTTATTAACAACACAGAATAGTTCTTTCTGTTTGTTGGCACTATTTTGAATTTTTTCATTGTAGAAGGAAACTTTTGATTGTTCAATGATATATTTGACTTTGTTTTTCTCTTCTCTATAAAGATCTTTATGAATATGAAGGGAGGTCTCACGCCACTTTTTCTCAGCTTTTCTGCGTATTTGTTTTGCTTCAGCTATTTGATGGTTACTCCACTCATTTCCTGGTCTAACAGTAAATGTTTAAGTGGTTAGCGGAACTAGATCATCAATGATCTTTCTCAGTGTTGTATCATACAAATCAGCTTTTACATTCACATCACATAATTCACGGATATCGGAAAAGTTTGATGTACCAATTGTTTCATAAAAGGTATCGTTGCTAAGAGATTTGAATTTACGAAACGATATTGTTTTCTTGTCTAAAGGCGGCTTCTTCGTTATAATTTTAAAGGTGATAGGAAAATGGTCTGATAGTAAGGTATCTTCCACCAGTACATCATCTATATGTATCTCATCTTGGCGTGTAATGACAAAATCAAGAAGATGACCTTTATTATGTGTCTTTTTGTTGACATGCTGTTGAAGATTGTAGGTAAGCAATATTTCCCGAAAGCGATTACTCAGTGGGTCAGAACTGTTTTCAAAGTGAATATTAAAATCGCCAAGTATCAACAAGTCGCCTTTTGACATTAACTTTGTTTCAAGAAGTGATGTAAATTCCTCAAAAAAGTCATTATTATTTGAATTTGGGGGCCTATAAACAATTAACAGTTGCAGAGATTTGTTCAGGTTCGATATCAAACAATCAAGGCACTCAAACGATTTGAATACCTCATTTGACTGCAAAGATATTTTTAAAGTTGACTTGTAGACAAGTCCAACGCCACCACCCCTAGACGCACGTGGGATGTGTAGAAAGCTGTAGCCTTCTGGAAGTATAGCCGAAATTGTCACTGAATCTGAGTTCTGGCTAAGCCATGTTTCAGTAATCGAGCACAGATCTAATTCTTCATCTACAATAAAATCATTTATGTCACTGGTTTTATTCCTTATAGATCTAGCATTAATTAATCCTGCTTTTAAATATGTGCTAGACTGATATGAAACTGAAGTTCTGGATATTGGAACTCTAATTAAGTTGTTCAGTACAAGTTGACCTCTTGGCTGACTGCTCTGTCTGTTAGAGATGAGTGCAGGAATACCATAGATATTCTTTCGTCTGTTAGGTTTCTGTCTTTAAATTTGGGAAACAGATTGTTTAATATTACTATTATCTTCTAAAGTTGTATTCCTGAGATTAGTATACAATGAATGGTTATCATCACCTTTCACTACCCAAAACTGCTGATCGTGTACTGTGATATTTGTCAGAATATTATGATTTACACCTCTATTGTATTTATGGAGTGAATCCTGTCTAGTAGATGTTGTTAAAGTTCTAATTGTTCTTTGTTTATTGCGTCCCGCTCTAACACCCCTCTTTGTCTTAGGTTTCACTAGTTGATTGTCTTCGAACAAAGAGTTAACACAAGGGATTTTAACCATGGTACAATGGAAAAACCAGATTCAGTTGAAAAAGTCAAATATATAAATATAAATATAATACCTGGAAAAAGCTGCATAATTTCACGAAAAATTGCAAAATTTCCACACACATATAATCCAAAAATGTCTGCATACAAGTTGATGCTGAATCTCTCATACATATAGTGTCACTTATTGTATACACATCTAATAAGGAAAACGATAGAGCAGATCACAGTGTGTAGCCAGTCAGAGGCGCCAGAGTCCACACAAAAGTTTTCAACCATGACACAGACAAATCCAAAATTCAGTTCACAACTGCATGAATTCACAATTAGTTCGAATATTTTCGTACAGCTTTGTCCGAAATTCCACACAGCTATTATTCCATTAACACATATAAAGTAAGGAAAAACTAGGAGAGATTCTGAGAGAGAGCAGCCTCACTCGCCGCAATATACATTCAGATAAGTCATAATCATAATAATAGGCCTAGGCCTAATAAAAAAAAATCTATAGATCGTTCCCGTTAAATACGGTAATAATTATTACGGTGCATTTTAAGCTAACTAGCTCACGGTGGAAAAGATCTTTGGTTCAAATATCACAGATTGTTATGAAATGATAGCACCAGGGCGGCCGTGTTACTACACTACTTACATTAGGCCTACACTAGGCCTACAGCCGACCGGACAGATGTAAACATACACTTTGTACTCATAATTAGGCCTACACAGAGGAGTAAAATTCTTGTATACCTCACATCAAAACGATCACCATGTTATAATAAATCGTTAACATCAGCAAATTTCTACATAATGACTAGGTGACAATAAAGTATAGCATACAAATAAAGAAGACATCGGCAGATCATCGGAGACGGCCATTTTAAATATTTGACAGTTAACAGCTGATCCAAAAGTTCTTGTTTATAATTACGACAAACAGCAAAACAGTATGCATCTATTACACATAAAAATGTTCCTGGCGATCACGCATACATAATAAAGTAAAAATTAATCATTTCCAATATCGATAAATAAATAATTGACGACTTTCCAGTTCCGCTCCACCTAGCAGCGTTCTCTCGCATATAAACAAAGATGGCGTCCGATGGGGTCATAGCGAGAAATACGTGTTTTTCTGACTGAAATGTTCGTTTACCGATTTATTTATGGAATGACAGTTATCAAATCGACCGTAGTTTGATTTTATAGCCTTCCGCTTTTCAATTTGTCTTTTTTTCAGCATCAAAATGTCAATATTGTCGTCGTATTGGCCAATTTATTATGCCGAAACCGTAAGATTCACAACTGTCAAATTCACTCGCGACCGGTCTAATTATTCTAACACCATAACATTTGTGGCGAATAATTTTTTCAGTTGTTTTTTTTTATTTTTACACGTTTTCTTGTAACTGTGAGTAGATTTTAATTTTCCATTTTACTATTTTTGAGGAAGTAAATCGAGCGAGACATAATAAAATAAAAACGTTTGTCTGCTTCTTTCGATCAGACACTCTTGAGTACTATGACTATGACTCTGAAGACGTTTCATGAATTCATGCACATTTTTACATAATTTAATAAAACAGTTATAATTTAATAAAACAGAAATTAGAACCTACACCTGTCCTTTTAGACGAGTTATTGCTCTAAGCTTATGATATATAGTAATTTATAACCTATGCCTTTTTTTAATATTTAATAGATAATGAATAATGGAGGAAACCCACGAGGTTGAGAAAGCGCCCCTATCTCCATGCCACATACGCTCACACCAGGGCTCGAAACCACAGCCGTAAGCCAGAGGTGGCTGGCCAGCTAGAGGTCGAAGCGCGGCACTCTAGACCACTAGGCCATCCCAACCCCCCGATCGGTATAATATACGAATTTCACAATTCCGAAATTTTCTGAATTTGACGATCGGTATAATAATATGAAGCTGACAATTTAGGGTTGGGTTATGGTAAGGGTTATTATACTTATAATTTCAGCATAATATACGAAGCTGACAATTCAGGGTTAGGGTTATTGTAGTTCAGCTCTGAACGTCGGTCTCATTTCACTCACCCTGAGCGTTCAGGGACCGTCCCATTCAATCAATGTCAAAAATAATTGTAACCCCAGTCAATTTTACTGGGCAAATTTTCACTGCAAAACGATGGGGTGTCAATCCGTGTGGGCGCCTGTACAATGTAAACAAACATCTTAGTGAGAAAATAAGACCTTGCTTACTTCGCTAGAGTCGAGACAGTATGAGTGACACAACACGCTGTTAAAAATACATCCCCTCCCATCAAGTTACATTTCCCCGCCATGGCACTCTAACTGCAGGTCAACGTCTGTATTCAGGAATGTCGGTCATACAAGACGAAACGCAATGTACAGGCGTTACATTGTACAGTCTTTCACACGGATTGACAGTGAAAAGTTGTCCAGCAAAATTGACTGTTCTCCATTTTTTTTTCGACATTGATTGAATGGGACAATCCCTGAGTGTAATGAGACCGACAGTTAGAGCTGAACTAGGGTTATTGTACCGATCGTCAAATTCAGACAATTTCCAAAAATTTCTGAATTGTGAGCCTCGTATATTTCTAAATTTGCGGAACTGTATAATTACAGTTCCGCAAATTCAGAAATTTTCTGAATTGTCACATCTATGTATTATATATTATACAGATCAACAAATTTAGAAAATTTCCTTTTTATCTGTACAGATAATTAAATATAGAAATTGTCTGAATATATCAATCCATTTTTGAATGTAAAGGCATCTCGCAATTTATTCAAGATGTCAAAACAGGGCAAAAATTGATGATGAAATTAATTCACAACATGTTTCATATGAAATTGGAAATTTAAAAGAAAATGTCTACATCGCTGTTGCCAGGGCTGGTAACAAAATTAGTCGATGACGAAACCGCTTGGGGGGTGCATTTCGTTGGACTTCTGAAATAGCGCCTGTTGAAAAAAATATTGAACAACGGTTTTCAGAGTAGGCTCGTTTCTTTTTTGGAATTAAATTTCTTCGTTAGAGAGGGGTGGGGGGTCATATAGCAGGGGTATTAATGGGGTGCCCTGGGTCACACATCTAGGTTTCACTTAATAGCTTAATTATGTTTGGTACTACAGGTATATTTTTATATTTGTGTGATTTGTCATACATGTAATTTGTAAAACAGTAACATAGAAAATATTAAATGTGCAAGATCTCATTTTTTAAGATTATAAGTTGTCTACATGTAACTTTAGATTCTAATTATCCTGATACATGCAAGATATCTCCTTTCCACAGTCAATTGAAAACCAAGATAGCATGTGATTAAGCTTACTCATGAACAGAAGGAAGTGCAGATCCTGGGTAATGTTATCTCCTTTTCACCACCAGTTGAGAATTAAATGGCAGGGTTGGAATTTATAGAATTCCAACTGCCAAGGGATCTTTTATTCTTTTAGGTGCACGCCTATGTATACATGGGGCCTCGTTTTTTTTGTCCCATCTTGTATGTAAAAATGGCACTGTAAAACACAACAACAGTTCCTTTCTGCATTTTTGTTAATTTATTCTGATATTATATAAGCTTCTATGAGGATTATAAACCAGTTATTTAGTCTTTAATAGTGACAAAGAACTATATAAAATCATCAAAATTATTACTGGTTGTATCAAAGTAGTTACTATTATCAATAAAATAAAATATTTAACAATTAAACAAGCGTGTTTATTTATGATTGCTTTGAAAAGCAGATACGAAATGGGGCAGTAATTTTCTAAACCATACATTTGTAAGTTTAGGGAGCATCTGTGTCATAAAAAACGTCTGGTCTCGGTTTACATTACCTATAACTAAGTCATCAGGTGGGACAAAAACAACTAAATCATAGGAATCTATACCAATTATATTCAACAGACATTGAATCTGAAAAAAATAGTTATGAGTATCCTTTAAGAGCTAAAGTGCCAATTATTGCCTGACGTTTTAAGAAAAAAACAGTTTGAATCAACAGGTTGAAGATTTTTGTTTTTTTTTAATATGAAAGCTATATGGAGATTTTATTTCTATAAGTTTACGCTCCTTAGAATTTGAATTATTTACAAATCCGTCAGGGCTAGCACCTATAAATGGTAAATCAGCATGTATAACAGGCCCAACAGGCCCAGGCCCGTATCTAGACACCAATAAGCAGGGGGGGGGGGCATTACCTTACGACAGGGGGACGAACTAGTTTAGATAAGTACAAAATATGGTTTATAATGGTTCTGAGCGGGGGGGGGGGGGGGGCGAGCATTTCACCTTATCAACATATTTTGTAAACGCCAAGCTCTCGTTCTCTAGGCCATGTCGAATACTTGGAGAGGTAAAGTATAATTTCTTTTGTAAAAAAGTCTTCACAGATTTCTGTAGATTCTTGGAGTTTGCAAAATGTTCCAAAGTTGGCTGATGTTAAACGGTATTCCCGTTGGGCAAACCCAAAAGAATTTTTACTCTGAAGTCAGGATTGACTGCTTTTCATAGAGATTTTTTTGATTCTTTTGTAGTAGTAAACTAGGCACAGGGGCCGGGGGCTTTAGCCCCGGCAATAATTTTTAATAGTGAAAAATAAAATGTCTCCATAAGCTCAAAAAAGCGGGAAATGGTTAGGGGGGGGTATGTTTGTGGTGCTTAGTGGGGGCGGCCACATTGTGTGAGTTATTGTCACTGTCAGTAGCCCCCCCCCCCCGAAATCGAGGCCGCAGACTGGGCCTATCTATTAAATTATAAGAAAATGGCATAGATTGCTTAAAGCAATAACTCGACTAAAAGGACAGGTGTAGGGTCTAATTTCTGTTTTATTAAATTATAACTGTTGTATTAAATTATGTAAAAATGTGCATGAAATGTCTTCAGGGTGTCTCGTCTGAATCAGCTGACAAACGTTTTTATTTTATTATATTAAAGTTGTCTCGCTCGATTTACTTCCTCAAAAATAGTAAAATGGAAAATTAAAATCTTCTCACAGCTACATGAAAACGTATAGACTTCTACGTTAAAATGAAATACAACCGAAAAAATTCTACGCGACAAATATTATGGTGTAAGACCGGTCGCGAGTGAATTTGACAGTTGTGAATCTCACGGTTTCGGCATAATAAATTGGCCAATTCGACGACAATATTGACATTTTGATGCTGAAAAAAAGACAAATTGAAAAGCGAAGGTTATAAAATCAAACTACGGTCGATTTGATAACTGTCATTCCATAAATAAATCGGTAAACGAACATTTCAGTCAGAAAAACACGTATTTCTCGCTATGACCCCATCGGACGCCATCTTTGTTTATATGCGAGAGAATGCCGCTAGGTGGCGCGGAACTGGAAAGTCGTCAATTTATCGAAAATCAAACTCCGTGCCGTTCAAAGGTAACGGTTCACTCACGCATGCGCATATGTCACGCATCAATGCATCTTTAAACTCTCCTGTTCTGTACACTCTTCTTAGGTAACCAGTGACTGAGTGAGTTCAAGCTCATCATCTGCTCACTGGGATGCAATTTTCACCTTTGACCCAAAGGTTTCTTGGATTTGTATCTCCTATCTCCTTGGTCACTCTTAAATAGAATTTAGTAGAGTAAGGTTGTATGTTTTTTCCAACCTTTATGTCAGTTTTGTACTAAGAGTTTCAGTATTAGTAGTGTCGATTGTTATTTTCATCAATCGTGTGTATTGGCGGAATCATTAAATTTTGTCTACAGATTTATTGTTAACAGTTTAAAGGTATGTGTTGCTATTTGTTTTATCAGTTTTATATATATATTTCATTTGTCTTTGTTCAGTTGGCGGACATGTTGGTTTTAAGTAAAATTATGAAATAAGTTAAAGTTAATCTGGTTTTATAATTACATTCTGTAAATACATGGCATACAGTCAATAATGGTAACGCTATTTAAAGCATTTCGCTTTAATAACATATTATATATATATTACCCCATATTTTATTACAGACAGAGCGTATAAAGGCACTTCACCTAATTGCAGTCTCTGACTACTTTATTCAAAACCCCTTCATGGGTAAGAACATATTATTTATTATTAGTAAGATTAATTAGTTATATCTGCATTTTTCATGCTGGTTAGCAGGAGGTAGTTTTCCTCTTTAAAGTATTTATGTAGCTTAAGTATATGTATAAGTAGTATTTAGAATAACGATTTTAGTGTTAATATGTAATATATTATTTTAATGAATAAGAATGAATTGATTTTATATATTTGATTATGATATTTATACTATAATTGTATAATTTCAGGGTTTTTGTTACCATTTAGTAATAAACTGCTGTTTCTATTGAACCCTTGGTGCAGTTATCCAATCTGTCATTGAATCCAGTTAGGATTTATCCTCATTCCATCCTCTGTGAGTTACAGATAGTTGACTTGGTGAGAAAAGCATCTGTTAACAGTATTCTACCAACTACATCTACCAATGAAGAAATATCTAGTACTGGTACATTTCTGAATAACATTGACCTTTCATCGTCAGCCTTGACCGAAGAACAGCTCAAGTATTTCAAGAACTACCTTCTTGGTTGGTCAGCCATATTTTCTCAAGGAGACAACGACATTGGTAGCATCAGTTTGGTGAAACACAAGATCAATCTTACTGACGATGTTCCATTCAAGCAACCTCATCGACGAATACCACCTGCAATGTATGAAGAAGTAAAAGATCATCTTCAAGACTTGATGGAAGCTGGTATTATCCAACGTAGTTGCAGTCCTTATATGCATCACCAATAGTTCTAGCCCGGAAGAAAGATTCATCGCTTCGTATGTGTGTTGACTACCGGATGCTGAACAAGAAGACCGTTCGTGATGCCTATGCACTACCACGCATAGAGGAGATGTTGGACAACCTAGTTGGATCACAGTATTTCTCTGTAGTTGACATGAAGTCTGGTTACCACCAAGTCAGTATAGAGGAGGGAGATATACCAAAGACAGCTTTCACTGTAGGACCATTGGGATTTTACGAGTACAGAAGACTACCTTTTGGGCTTACTAACGCACCAGCTTCTTACCAACGGCTTATGCAAGATTGCCTAGGAGACCTGAATTGGAAGGTTTGTGCCATTTTCATACACGATTAAATCATCTCCAGCAAGACCTATGAAGAGCACATCGAGAGGTTATCCCAAGTATTTGGTAAGCTAGCAGAACATGGAATTAAGCTGTCACCCAAGAAATGTGAATTTTTTAAAGAAAAGGTAAGGTATTTTGGTCACATCGTTTCAGCAGAAGGTGTTTGTACTGACCCGAGGAAAACAGACAAGGTAACTTCTTGGCCAACTCCTACCAACACAGATGAACTAAGACGTTTCCTCGGCTTTGTAGGATACTACAGGAGATTCATTAAGGATTTCTCCAAGATAGCAAGACCACTTAATGATTTGCTAGTTGGAGGACCAACTAAAAAGAAGAGGGGGAAAGCGGCTAAGGACAAAGAGAACAGATGGAAATGGGCTGAAGAACAACAAAGAGCATTTGACCAACTTAAAAGATCTCTTGTGGAACCACCAGTTTTGGCATATGCAGATTTTTCTCAACCATTTATTCTTCACACTGATGCAAGTGGACATGGTTTAGGTGCTGTACTTTACCAGAAGAGGGATGGCATGGAGAAATTGATTGCCTATGCTAGTAAGAGTTTATCAAGATCGGAAAAGAATTACCCTGCGCATAAGTTGGAGTTTCTGGCATTAAAGTGGGCAGTAACAGAGAAATTTCATCAGTACCTGTTTAATAACACCTTCACAGTGTACACAGACAACAATCCTCTGACCTATATTTTAACCACTGCAAAGTTAGATGCCACAGGACACCGTTGGTTAGCTGCTTTAAACAACTACAACTTTACCATTCATTACCGCGCAGGCAAGAAGAATATAGACGCAGATGCCCTCAGTAGAATGATGCAAGAAGATTTTGAAGAAATAGACTTGAATGTTATTGGTGCTTTAAGGAACATTGACTTAGAAGATGGATTTATTCAAACAATCAGCATGTCTCACCAAGCAACACCGACTGCAACTGCATCAACAACACCTATTGTGAGAGATGATGAATGGGAGAAGAAACAGAGGGATGATCCATTACTAGCCCAGTTACACCATGACATTCAAGAAGGTAGACCAGTTAAGCGACGGAGCTACTCACCTGAAGAAACTGCTTTATACAGGGATTTTGAACTCTTCGTTCTACAGTCTGGTGTTTTGTATAGGCGCAGCCATGTATCAGGAGTAGAGACTTTTAATTATTTTCCCTGGGCCTATCTTTTGTCCCCAAAACCTCTTTTCTGCCCCAGTGGCTTTGAAAAACAAAGACCCTCGGCTAACTTCAAAATGGGCGTAGATGAAGTGAAACCTTGTATATTCACGATTATGAGGGGTCTTGGGTCTTTGGTCTTCATTTTAGGGGGTCTTCATTTTAGTATTTTCTAGGGTCTTGGGTCTTTGGTCTTCGTTTTAGGGGGTCTTTGTTTTAGTAACACCCGACTTTACAGCTGGTGCTACCAAAAGCTTACAGAAATCTGGCGATGATAGGAATTTTTTTTTTTATAAGCAATATTTTATTCAGATTTGTACCTGAATAGGGATTGGGGAACAGGCATAGCCTATATTAAACCCCTCTTCCTGTCAGATAAAGATACATGTATTTACATTTTAGAAATTAATAATCAATGTACACGTGCAAGTATGATTTTAGTGAAAATATATTTACAATGGGTGTTTATGGTTGTCCCTGGAAACGTCTGGTGATTTCGAAGAATGAATGGACTGTTTTAAAAATGTTGAGTGAGTGTTCCACATGGTCAATTCCGTACAATAAAACGGTAGTGTTTCGATTAATAGTCGATAAGTAATTTATTGTTTTATTTCGGGCATCTGAATATAAGGAGCAATTTAATAAGAAATGTTCAGTGTCTTCAAATTGGTGTCCACACTTACATGATGGATTGTCAGAAATGTGGCGTAAAAATTTATGGCCGTTTAGATTGCTGCAAGAGAGGCGCAGTTTAGAATGAATAATTTGGTTTGTGCGGGTTCCAAATGAAAAGAGTTTTGGTGGTATTGAATCTTGAGCCATAAGTTTCGAATTAAAAATATTTAGAGATAATGAGTTTTTTATGTCTGCACTTAATTTGTTCAATTCTCTAATTGATGATGGTATGAAAGAATTATAGAAAATATTTGTTTTACATTTATATTCAGGTAGGCATGCGTTTCGGAGATTATAATGTGCGCTTTTTGTCAAGATTAAATCATGAAGATAAGATGGAGAAAGGCCGTTTATAATTTTATAAATGAGTTTGAGTTTATGTCTTCTGCGTCTCTCTTTTAGCGTTATAAAACCGGTTTCTTTATATAGCAGTCTATGGCTGGTACCCCTTACAGCCCCACATATGGACCTAAGTGCTTAGCTGGTCGGATAGCCGTGACGATAGAGATGCGGCTTCTCACCAATGCAACGAGGGTTCAATCCCAGCTCAGGGCATGAAATTTATCGTTGTAAGTGAGAGGGATATTCGGTCTCCCGTCCGATCAGACAGGTTTCCCCCGAGTTCTTCGGTTTCTTCCTGCAGTAATGATCGAAATCATTCGCACGATCTGTGCCAAGGGCCAAATTGGAAACAGGCCTCAGGCCTAATTTGCTACCCTTGTAAAATGACGCGATTATTATTATTATTATAATTATTAAGTTGGAGGTGCTCTAATTTGTTAGCTAGTTTGTCCGTGCAGTTGTCCCAGATGACGTCACAATAATCAAAATGAGGTAGGATGAAGGAGGTATAGATTGTTTGTAATGATTTACGGGTGAGTCTGTATTTAAGGGATCTTAGACAATTGATAGATTTGCTTGTTTTTACGATAATGTCGTTGATATGTTTGTTCCATTTGCAATTTTGTTGAAAAGTCAGACCTAAGTGTTTGTGATGTGGGACCTCCTTGATAGGAACACTATTTAGATTAAGGGTAGGTAAAATAGGATTTTGTTTGGTTGTCAGTGCTAGTGTTTCGGTCTTTAGTGGGTTGAAGGATACCAGCCATGATTTAGCCCATAAGTTAATTTTATCTAGGTCATCATTAAGGATATTTGCGCATTCAGTAGGTTCATCAATTTTAAGGTAAAGGGAAGTGTCGTCAGCGAAGAGTCGAACATTTTATGTGATGTTATTAACGATATCATTTATATAAATGAGAAAAAGGAGAGGACCGAGAACAGAGCCCTGTGGCACGCCCGAGGGAATGGTTTTGGGGGAGGAGGAGACACCCCCAGTGACAACAGACTGTGTTCTTCCCTCTAAATAGTTATGAAACCATTGAAGGATGTCTCCCCGTATCCCCGCAGCTTCAAGATTGTGACAGAGTCCAGCATGCCAGACCCTGTCAAAAGCTTTACTTATGTCACAGAACACTGCTCTCGTGTAGAATCCCTGGTCGATAGCTTGACAAAAGTAGTGTGCAATATCGGCAAGTTGATAAACACTAGAATCCCCATGCAAAAAGCCGCTCTGGAGGTTAGTT
The DNA here is from genome assembly GCA_917208275.1 of Patella pellucida. Lineage (NCBI taxonomy): Eukaryota > Metazoa > Mollusca > Gastropoda > Patellidae > Patella > Patella pellucida. The sequence goes on along the minus strand of OU795041.1, from coordinate 31,075,947 downwards.
AGAACAGAATTCTCCCTTAGGAAGTTGAAGACATTTTTATAAATGCATTTTTCGAATATTTTAACTAAGATACTAAGTAGTGATATGGGCCTATAATTTCCGCAGTCTGATGGGTCGCCTTTTTTTAATATGGCAGTTACATTGGCAAATTTCCAGATATTTGGTACTATTTTCGAATCGAGGGAGTGGTTAAATAATTTACATAAAGGTCCAGATATTTCTTTGGTTACTAATTTTATTACCTTTCCGCTGATCTCATCGGTCCATTGGCTTTCGAGGAGTCAATGGTAGATATGATGTCTTCAACTTCCTTCTGGCTAAGGATAGTGTTAGTTAGAGAGTTGGGTATTCTTTCTAGTGTAGGGAGTGGTGCATTGTGGCTATCTATGCTAGATTGTCTTATAAAGAATTCGTTAAGGCAGTTACATTTGTCGGATGGTGTGTGATATGTAGTGCCGTTTACTGAAAGGGGAGGTAATTCATTGCTAGTGCCAGCACGGTTCTTTTTCATAAATGAGTTGACAAGGCCCCACCAGTTTTTACTTCCAAAGTTATTGCAATTGTTGATGTTGTTATCAATTTCTAATTAGGTTTATATATTCATTTCTAATAGTTCTAAATTTATGCCGATCTGATTCTAAATTTCTTTTAACCGCCTTTTGATGTATTTTATTTTTCTTTCTACTCAACTTGCGAATTGCATTATTCATCCATGGTTGGTCTTTGGGTCTGATAATTACTGTTTTATTAGGAATGTGTTTTTTCGCTAGCCTTGTCAGCTCACTTGTGAAGTTAACACAAGCTGTGTTAGTTGAGTCGATGTTAATTAAGCTTTCCCAGTCCGTGTCAGTAACGTCCCGTCGCAGTTCCTCGGTGTTAATATTATTATAGTGCCAAATAACTCGTCTGTAGCATGTTAGTTTTGGATTTTTAAACGAAAGTCGGCAGTACACAGGGCAATGATCACTACAAAAATTATCTAGACAGCCTGATTCTTTTATATAGTTTGGACAGTTAGTTAAAATTAAATCTAAAAGTGAGTTATTACCGTAGTTTCCGAATCGCGTTGGGGTTTGAATTACTTGATAAAGATCAAAAAGTACCATTGCATTATGTAAAAATGATTGCGCTGAGGTCATAAAATCGATATTAAAATCGCCAAATATAAAACAGTTATCGACATTATCACATACTGACTTAGCAATTGAATCAAAATTTTTATTGTTTTGTTCGGCAGTGGAACTTAAAATAGATTTATTTGGGGTATTTAATTGTAACCATATGCACTCTGTACCGTCGACTTCCAGGTCAGGTCTTCTTTTCACAGAAAGTGTGTCCCGTATGTAAGCGACAATACCCCCCACCCTGTCCGTACGTCCTGTCATTTCTTATAGGTGCGTGGAAAGAATTTAGTAATAGTGTACTTGTGTCTACTGATTTGTCAAGCCATGACTCGGTTAAGAGAATAATGTCAAATTTTTGGGAGAGTTCAGCTGCTAAAATATCAACTTTGTGACGGAGGCCTCTTATATTCAGATGGACGATGGACAAGTTGCGGGGAGGGCCAGGATTGCTTTCGATATCACCAGAGACTAAGAGGGTCATGAATATAATATTTGGGACATAATGAAAAAATAGCAAACAACAAGCAAAACTATCAATAATAGAAAAACACACATAAACATAATTACTTGATGACGTACAATGAAAATAATTTTGAGAATTTACATACTTTAGAAAATAATATAAATATTTACAATAATATGGGTAATCACATCTATATACATATTTACAAATTACGGATCGATTATAACAGAACGGTATTAATGCATATGTACATTTCTTGTAAACATGAAACAATAAGGCTGTGGGCATGTTTGCAAACATCATGATATCGGAGCAGTTTATGTTTTAAAATTACATATAGAAGTTTATATTTATATCTACAAAATGTAGCAAGTAAAGTCTGGTTTAAAAGTGGAGCTGTAACATATGCGGATGATAATACATGGAAAAGGGAGACTGGACATCTGACACCTTTGCACTCACAACAGAAGGGTCTACCAATCGAGACTATCACGTGCAGTCGCGCGTAATCAGACGATCAGGTCACGGAGGATTTCATGACCACGCCGTTAGAATTGGTGAGTAGATAGCAGTTATTTATATTGCAATTTTTCTGTAGTTACATATGATCAGTATGGCAATATTACCAGGGCTATAAGAAATATAGATACATGATATGTTATTAGTTCTGCGATAAGCCCCATTAGCCATTATGTGATATATCTGGTTTATCATTACTCTATAATAGTATTATATAAGGACTATTATTGTTGTTGTTTAGCTAAGGTCCATGATAGGAATCCATGATGACATGGGACACCAAGGCAGGGACAGAACTATTGGTCTAGCTCGAGAACGTTTTTATTGGCCGAAGATGACAACGGACATAGAAACCTACATAAAGAACTGTTCTCGCTGCATCAGGAGGAAATCTTTACCATCAACCTGTCCACTGATTAACATCACATCGTGTCAACCGCTAGAGCTGGTGTGTATGGACTATATGTGTGTGGAGGCTATGACAGTATTCTCGTCATCACAGATCACTTCACCAAGTACACGCAAGCTGTTCCAGTAAGAAACACTACAGCCAAGACAACAGCCAAGGCATTTTTTGAGAACTTTGTCGTTCACTATGGGATACCTCAGATGATACATGGTGACCAGGGTCAGCAGTTCGAGGGACGTGTTATAAGGGAGCTGTGTCAACTTACTGGAATGCAGAAATCAAGAACAACACCATATCATCCACAAGGGAATGGTCAATGTGAGCGATTCAATCGGACTTTGCTCAATATGTTAGGTACTCTACATCCTGAACAGAAGTCTGATTGGAAAACTTACGTTGCACCTATGGTGCATGCGTACAACTGTACCAGGCATTCTTCGACAGGGTATTCTCCGTATGAGTTGATGTTTGGTAGGAAACCAACATTAGCTGTAGACGTTATGCTTGGACTCGTGGGGCGTAAAGAGGCCGTAAGAAGCTACAACGCCTACGTAGAATCCCTGAAGGAGAAACTGGAGTACGCGTACCTAACCGCTTCAGCCCTTGTGGATGATACGCAACAGGAACAACGAAAGCGTTACAATCTAAGAGCCAGAAGTAACACCTTGGAGCCTGGCGATACAGTTCTAGTAAAGAGGTTAGCGTTCAAGGAGGGGAGGCATAAAATAGCTGATAAGTGGGAGGACAAACCATACAAGATCCTCAGAAGACCAAACCAGTATATTCCGGTGTACGAGTTGCAGGAATTAGGTGGAACCCGAAAGAGAACTCTGCACCGTAACCACCTTTTACCAATCAGCAGTCTTCCAATTATCGAACCAATCCATCGTGGTCCAACACCAAAACCGAGAAAATTACAACCACCAAAGGTGACAGAAATCACAGAACCGGACGAGGCAGAGAGTGACGAGGAGGAGCTTGTTTTTCTGGTGGAACGTGCAGATTTCCTGCACCCAGCTAGCTCACCAGTGTTACGGGTCACAGAGGATGTAGTGGAATCTGAACTTGATAATTCACATCAAGATGATGCAGACAGGCCTGATGCTTCAGCTTCAGATTCAGAGACATCGGAGGAATCACACTTGCCAGAAGATCCTACTCCTAGAAGATCAGGAAGGGAGAGAAAACAACCAGCCCGGTATAATGACTACGTCATGTCGCAGCAGCAACCAGTAGCTTCTACTCCAGAGTTTCGTGCGGATTTGGCGAAGTCTCTGTTACCAGCTGATTTAATGAGTTTGTCACCTGACCGTTTACAAGTTATTTTAAATTCATTACCATCTTTGTGTAAGAGTCTGTTCCCGGATGTGTTTTATTAGTTTGATTGTTTAGTTTTAAATGTTAGGGACAACATTTTCCCAAAGGGAGGGAGTATGTGGTAGAGTGATTTTAATTAGTTTATGGGTATTTTAATATGATCACAATGCTAATGTAATTTTAAGTAATATGTCACACATCAATGCATCTTTAAACTCTCCTGTTCTGTACACTCTCCTCAGGTAACCAGTGACTGAGTGAGTTCAAACTCATCATCTACTCACTGGGATGTAATTTTCACCTTTGACCCAAAGGTTTCTTGGATTTGTATCCCTATCTCCTTGGTCACTCTTAAATAGAATTTAGTAGAGTAAGGTTGTATGTTTCTTCCAACCTTTATGTCAGTTTTATACTAAGAGTTTCAGTATTAGTAGTGTCGATTGTTATTTTCATCAATCGTGTGTATTGGCGGAATCATTTGTCTACAGATTTATTGTTAACAGTTTAAAGGTATGTGTTGCTATTTGTTTTATCAGTTTTATATATATATTTCATTTGTCTTTGTTCAGTTGGCGGACATGTTGGTTTTAAGTAAAATTATGAAATAAGTTAAAGTTAATCTGGTTTTATAATTACATTCGGTTAATACATGGCATACAGTCAATAGTGGTAACGCTATTTAAAGCATTTCGCTTTTAATAACATATTATATATATATTACCCCATATTTTATTACAGACAGAGCGTATAAAGGTACTTCACCTAATTGCAGTCTCTGGCTACTTTATTCAAAACCCCTTCATGGGTAAGAACATATTATTTATTATTAGTAAGATTAATTAGTTATATCTGCATTTTTCATGCTGGTTAGCAGGAGGTAGTTTTCCTCTTTAAAGTATTTATGTAGCTTAAGTATATGTATAAGTAGTATTTAGAATAACGATTTTAGTGTTAATATGTAATATATTATTTTAATGAATAATAATGAATTGATTTTATATGTTTGATTATGATATTTATACTATAATTGTATAATTTCAGTGTTTTTGTTACCATTTAGTAATAAACTGCTGTTTCTATTGAACCCTTGGTGTGGTTATTTTCCTCAAATTTGACCCCTACAACATTATATTGCTCGGTTTCACTTCAATGGTAGCACGGATGAAAAAATAAATATTGTCTATACATATATCATAGTTAGTTTTGTTTAGGTGAGGGTTTGTATCGTGTGCCATCCCAAACTTAGGCTGCCTATCTACTGCTAGCTTTGGCTGAGAATAGGCCCTAACATAATTAACCGACATTTTAATTCCTAGATCGACGATTTAAGTCGATAACATCGAGTATGCTTTTAGAAGTTTTGAGAAGTATTTATTTCTCTTCTACTGTCATATTGAATGAAATTAAATATGTTTATTAAGCCGTTGTGTGTATGAAAGATGTCAACTTATCAAGAGCCGAACCACAAAAAGTCCCCTAATTATTCAACATGGCGGCCCCCATAGACGACAAGTTCACAAAAGCCGCTTTATTTGCGAAGAAAAATTTAGGCGTATCTAGGCCTTGTTTTGAAAGATAAGCACATTGAACCTTTAAAGACAGTTTACAATGGTAAAGAATGTATTGCAATATTACCCATAGCACATATTATATATCGTTTTTAGCCGAGTGGCAGAACTTGAAATTTGACTTTGTGTTTACAAAAACCATGTGCTACGGTCTATTTACACCCTGTTGTGTAAACACAGGTGACGTGTATTCGATAAGTCCCGCCCACACCTCCATGGCCCCGCCCAAAAATGATGACGCGAACGTTTAAAATGGAGTCCAATAAGCACAGTGTTTCATTCTGGTAATGACGTAGGTGGAACGCTGTGTGCAGTATGTAACGTGTGCGTGTCTCGCGGAGCACATACAAAATCGCTAACACATTTTATAGGTTAACGCACGTGCATTTTAGCACGTTCTTCAAACACGTGCTTCTACACGTGTGTATTTATTTAGACATTTAGACTTAGATAGTCTGAGTTATTATAAAGTATTTTACAAAGAATGGCCTTGCAATGTCATACAAGGTAGACATAAATAGATGCTCTATTGGAGAGTTGTTGGACATAGGTATTAATGCTAACACGGCAGAGTGCATATTATGCAGCAATCTCGAGTTGTGGCGGTCGCCTAAATACTAGTGAGTTGTTGCAAGTTCCAGGGGTTCTGGATCTCCCCACAGCAATTTACTTGAGACTTACTTGTTCAAGTGAGGAAGGGGGAATAAAACTAGTAGTAATAGTAGTAATAAAACTGAGAAAAGTTATAATAAACGTTCAGATGTACGAACCGATACATCGGGAAGTTCTACCTCTGGGGCATCCTATATGACCCTGTCGTATGCGGGTGACAATGTCCGGGAAGACCGTAGACAACGTCGTGGGTCCCTTACACCTTATCTTTCGATGGAAATTCAAGTCGGAAGGCTTTCTCTAACAAGTTCACACGGTTTGCAACGTTACAAGGTTGGTCGGATCTCGAAACTAGGGATCAATTATGCTTTTGCTTGGAGGGTAAAGCAAGCGAGTTCTTTACTAATGTGACAGAGAGAGATGCAAATTTAACTTTTTATGAAATATAAATCAAAAATGGAAAAACGGTTTGGAAACCAGGAGTTGCCTGAAACCGCTATGATGCAGTTTCAAAATTTGCGACAAGGGTATGAAGAAAGTCTCTTTGAATGGGCCGACCGGGTGTTACTCATAGCCTCGCGGGCTTTTAGTGATTGTTCTGATGATCATATAACCCGTCAAGTAATTATGAAATTTTGTCAGGGTTGTCAGGATAAGGAAGCAGGGCAATATGCTTGTAATACGCGCCCAAAAACGTTGGATACGGCTACTGATGCTATAAAATAGTTTAGACATAACTGCACCGCTATTTATTGACGTTCGGGCCGGATGGAAACTAGATATAATAGCTCGAACAGGCAATATAAGTCGATAAGGGTACTGGCGGTAGAAGGTGACTGTCGTATTTTTGTTTAAATATAAGTTAAAATCAGTGTTATAATAATGTTTCTTCTGTGATAAGTCTACTGTGATATTCGGATTTAAATTGTTGGACTACAAAACTTGTAAGTACAATATTTCTAATTTAATTCTGTGATATACGACTACAGATCACATCTTTGCAAACCTGAACTCGTATTCATTGGTGAAATTTATAACTTTATTATCAACATGGGCAGATCTAAATTAAGTAAAAATAATGGTAAAAGCGCTAATAAAAGGAAGAGGACTACGAGCAATGATAATATTCAACGTAGCACTGATAACTCTGGATTTCTTGATAGTCTCATGAAGGATGACCATTCCCTCAAACGATTTATTTCTGACCTTTTAAAGCATCAAAACATCAAGGATCATATCATGAACGAACTGCAGCCTGAAATTTCTAAGGCAACAAATGACCGTCTCAATTGTATAAAAGACCGTATAGACGACCTCGAACAATACTCGAGAAAAACTTGTCTCAAATTTTGTGGTATACCAGAGACGACATATGGAGAAAGGGAGGATACGGATCACATTATTCTGAGCATTATTAACAATGAGATATTGTATCGATACAATATTCAAATCTCACTTTATGATATAGGTCGTTCGCATCGAGTTGGTCCGAGTAGAAGTGGTTTCAACCGCGACATCATAGTTAGATTTATAAGCTACCGTTGCAGAGCATTGATTTTCGGCAACAAAAGCAATCTTAAAGAATTTAATAAAAACAGAAGATTTAATATTTATATCAACGAGGCTCTTACGAAAAAGAGATCCGATCTTTTTAGGAAAGTCAGAAATCTTTTTAAAGAACGTATAATTGAGGGTTGCTGGACATTCGATGGTAAGATCATGGCCAAAGCTCTGAATGGCAAAATCTCAACTATTAATAATGAAAATGATTTAATGCATGTTATTCATCTTTATAGGAATCGTGCGAATGAGAACTATGAGCTCAATCCAGTTGACCAACATCTAAATACACAACGTATCTCGACTAGTCAGAATATTAATCACCCTGTCGGTAATCACAACATCTTCGATCTGAACCATGTTCAATCTACTGGTATCAACAACAATTTCGTCATGAGCACAACCCCATTAACACAGCTACCTGTTGGACCATCGACCTCCACTCCCGTACTAGGTAATCAAAAAACCACTCAAGAAACGGATAACCTTCTCAATGGTACGCTAAACAACCAAAACGCTAGGCATGGATCGCATAATAGTGGAAGTCGGTACGACAGTCTATCCGACACTTGCTAGGACATTCCCAGGGTTCAATCTGATACCACACTCTCCTTATTAGTTTGGAATATAAACGGATTGAAGTCGGTGTACGACGACCACTCTTTTATAAATTGTTTATCAAATTATGATATTGTGCTACTAAGTGAGACATGGCTGAAAGGGGACGAATCAATTCATATTGCTAATTTCTCAAATGGTATTTTTGTAAATAGAAGTGAACTATACAGTCGTGGTAAACGCAATGAAATTTGTGGAGGCCTTGTAGTTTATTTTAAACCTAGATTTAAATATTACTTTTCAGTTGTATCAAAACACGAATGGGGTGCATGTGTAATAAAACTTGATAAAGCAATCATCGAAGCAAACCATGATATTTATTATATGTTATATTCGTGTACATTCCCCCTGAAAAAAGTATGTTCCATAATTTCTGTAATTTTGACATTTTTATTGAAGTTGAACAGTTATATTTCCAATATTCTGATCTTGGTGTAACATTAATTTGTGGGGATCTTAATAGTAGAACCCGATCCGACCCCGAATATATAATTAACGATAATTTTGATCGATACATCGGGTCTATTGAGACTGATTTTAATGATGTAAATGATGATAATATTCAACCTAGGAAATCTCAAGATAAGGTTCTTAATAGTTTTGGAAATAGATTAATCAGCCTCTGTAAATCTACTAACAGTCTGATTGCGAATAGAAGGTTAGGCGATGATAAAAATGTCGGTAAATTTACATTTTGTTCTAGTAGAGGTACAAGTGTTATTGATTATCTAATAATACCAAAATGTCATTTTAACCTTATTAAAGAATTTCACATTGTAGATTCTACGGAATTTTCAGACCATGCAGCACTGTCCTTTAATCTTAATATCAAATTTAATAGCCAAAATACTGCCCACGACTCATGCGATAACTCTACTCAGTATATGGTTAAATGGGACGATGCTAAAGTAGGTAGTTTTCGGGAAACTATCAAAGACCATTTAAACGATCTGTCTGAAATAGTATCGGTTAATTGCCTCACTGGTGATGTTGATAAACTCGTAGAAGATGTTACTGATATTTTTCGGAATGTTACCATCTCCTTGTTTGGAAAAGCAAAAAAGAAAAGTTTTACGACTAACCACAAATACAAACAAACAAAGAACTGCGCATGGTTTAATAGCGACTGCGTTTCTGCTAGGTATAAATTCAACAAATGTAGAAATAAATATCTGAAAAATCAAAATGAACTGAACAGAAAGGTTTTTACCTTGCGAAGGTCTGAATTAAACAAAGAAAAACGGTAAATCTAAAGTTAAATTTAGTCAGACGGTTGGATACCGTTTGTGTGAATTGTCAATGAATAATCCTAAGAAATTTTGGAACGTCATAAAGGGTAATAATAATATAAAAATTAACACAAAACTTAATTGTCTCGACTTTTTTGAGCACTTTAAAAATATCTACGGCCATAAACTTACTCTTGATACAGAACCGCTTCCTAATTTAATCACTAATAATACATGCGAAGCTTTAGATATACCAATAAAAGAAGAAGAAATTACCAGGGCTGTTAAGAAACTAAAGCGTAATAAATGTAGCGGTATCGATCAAATATGTAGCGAGTTTTTTATAGAATGCGTTGATCTAATTTTCCCCCTTTTGGTAAAAATATTTAACTGCGTCTATGATAGTGGGCGCTATCCTAAATGTTGGCACGATTGCTTACTAATACCCGTCCCAAAAAAGGGCGACTTGAACTCGCCCGAAAATTTTAGAGGCATATCCATTATGTCTATTTTTCTAAACTGTTTTCCTCTATTCTAAATCATAGGTTATACAACTGGCGCGAAACTAATGAGATAATAGATGATACTCAATTTGGCTTTAGAGAGGGTAAGGGTACTGTCGATGCACTTTTTATCCTTTGCGGCCTTATACATCATTCCTTAGACAATCATCAGAAATCATTCTGTGCCTTTATCGATTTACGCAAGGCGTTTGATAAAGTTCATAGACCGTTACTACTATTGAAACTCGATTCAATAGGTGTTAGTTCTAAGTTCATCAAAATGATATCTTCTATATATAACCAAGTAAATAGTTTAGTCAGATTCAAAAACACCCATTCAGAGAGATTCGAAAGTTACACAGGCGTTAAGCAAGGTGAGCCCCTATCCCCCATACTCTTCTTGTTATTTATTAACGATCTAAGAATCCATCTCCTTGATAATGACCCTAACTTTATCCACATTGGCGATTTTATATTGTATTCTCTTTTATTTGCGGATGACACGGCATTATTTTCACTAAGTTCCCAGTCCTTACAATTGTTGTTACATAAATTTGGGGAATTCTGCTCAAAATGGAAACTGGAGATAAACACCGATAAATCCAAAATAGTAATTTTTCATAGAGGTAAACTTAGCTGTAATTACAACTTGACGTTAAATGGCGACTCACTTGATATTGTTAAGGAATATGTTTACTTAGGGATCTTGCTGTATGATAATGGTAAATTTACAAAAACAGTCACAAGAATAGCAACACAGGGTAGGAAATCTCTTGGTGCCTTATTAAATATAACGAATAAATTTGTGCTTAATACATCAGTCAAATGTAAACTTTTCCAATCATTGGTTTCCTCTACTTTAAATTACGCATGTGAAGTTTGGGGGTTTCATATTGGTAAACCCTTAGAGCAGTTGTTAAATGATTTTTTAAGGTATGTGTTAAGGATTGGCAGAAACACCCCAATAATGGCCATGCTCGGAGAAGTTGGGTTATTTCCCCTGATTGTTGTTAGAAAAATAAAAATACTAAAATATTGGTTGAAAATAATTCGCTCACCAAATTCATTCATTTTTCAAATTTACAGTATATTGTGTAGTGATAATGAGAATGGAAAACATAACGCTAACGCTAAAATATACGTCCACATTCCAATTCTGCTTTGATTGATAAGGTACTTTGTCAAGAAGGCTAGGCTTTTGGTTTGTTTAGCGTTGAGGGTCATGCATCAACATCAATAGTTCCTGTCCTTAGATATAACTTAAAAGTATACCAAGATAATGCATTCAGAATTGTGCCTTTCACATTCCAAAGGCAAAAAGTGGGCGTGACTCTGTTCCTGGGGGTTGAGACATTCATCAAAATCAATAGTGGACTCCCTAAGGCAATAATGAATACATATGCCAAGTACCGATTGGTTTCGTTAAGAATTGCGACCTGTAAACACAAAAATTGGGCGTGGCTCGCCTCTGGGGGTAGGGAACGTAGGGCCTACTCCAAATGATAGGGATGTTCCTTAGGGTACAAATAATAAGTATATAAAGTTTCAAGATGATAAGTTAAGACATGTGGCTTGTAGACGACAAACAAATAAATAAATACAAGGAATAGGCGTGGCTCTGCCCCTGGGGGTCGGGTCGGGCATGATTGGGCATGTACCCCAAATGATAGGGATGTTCCTCATGGTACAAAGAATAAGTATTTAAAGTTTTAAGATGATAAGTTAAGAAATGTGGCTTGTAGACGACAAACAAATAAATACAAGGAATAGGCGTGGCTCTGTCCCTGGGGGTCGGGCATGCACCAAAAAACAATATGGATCACTCTTAGGGTGTAAAGAGTAAGTATACTAAGTTTTAAGAACATACAGTAAGAATTGCGCCGTGTAGGCTGCACAAAGGCATACGAAAAGAAAATGGGTGTGGCTCTGCCCCTGGGGGTCGGCCATGCACCAAAAAACAATATGGATCATGTAAGGAGTAATTATATAAAGTTTGAAGAAAATCCAGTAAGAATTGCGCCATGTAGGCGACACAAAGACACACGAAAAGAAAATGGGCGTGGCTCTGCCCCTGGGGGTTGGGCATGCACCCCAAACGATAGAGATGTTCCTTAGGGTACAAAGAATGTGTATGCAAAGTTTCAAGATTATAAGTTAAGAAATGTGGCCTGTAGACGACAAACAAACAAATACTAGAAATGGGCGTGGCTCTGCCCCGGGGGGTTGGGCATGCACCAAAAACAATAGGGATTTTCCTTGGGGTATAAGGAATAAGTATACCAAGTTTAAAGAAAATTCAGTAAGAATTGCGCCCTGTAGGCGACACAAAGACACACGAAAAGAAAATGGGCGTGGCTCTGCCCCTGGGGGTTGGGCATGCACCCCAAACAATAGGGATGTTCCTTAGGGTACAAAGAATGTGTATGCAAAGTTTCAAGATTATAAGTTAAGAAATGTGGCCTGTAGACGACAAACAAACAAATACTAGAAATGGGCGTGACTCTGCCCCTGGGGTCGGGCATGCACCAAAAATAATAGGGATCTTCCTTGGGGTATAAGGAATAAGTATACCAAGTTTGAAGAAAATCCAGTAAGAATTGCGCCCTGTAGGCGAACCACAGACACACACACACATACATACACACACACAGACAGGGGCGACGGCATAATACGTTCACATTATGAATGTGGACGTATAAAAATAATTGGGTAGGGGGGATTAGACATTTATTGAATAATCTTGGATTTCCTGAATTTTGGCATAATCCTTCTTCCATAAACCAAACGAGTCTATCTCTAATTAAAACCCGCATCCAAGACCAATTTAAACAAGAGTGGTTATCTTCCTTGGAAAATTCGAGTAAGTTATGGTTTCTTTAAACTGTTCAAAACTGTACATGAACATGAAATTTACCTTAATTCATTTATTGAATACAAATATCAAAATATAATATGCCAATTTCGTTGTGGAATGCTTAAACTGAATATTGAAACTTGGCATTATACAAGAACGGCCCGTGAAAATATAATTTGTACATGCTGCACATCGAAAGCTGTCGAAGACGAATACCACTTTCTCCTCTGTTGCCCAGCATATATAAATTTACGTCGCAAGTACTTCCATCGGAGATTTTGGTCCTTTCCTTCTTTATATAAATTCAAAAATATTTTAACGAACACCAAACGTAAACATATAATCTATTTAGGAAAATATCTATATCAAAGTATGAAATTACGTAATCAATTATTAATCACCCAAAAATGAAACTAAACACCTATTGGGAACTTTTTGTATATACTTTTGTATTATTTTCGTGACTTGTTTATATATTGAAACTACTTTATTTACATAATATATTAATTATTATACCATATTTTTATTTTTTATATTTCTATTGTAATTATGTTCTCTATATTTCTTATCTTTTGTGCAATAATCACCAAATTTATTCTATGTACCTATGTTGTATGGAAGGGTATCGCTGCCAATATTAAATGCTGTGCATAAATGTCATTTCCATTGATTACTAGTGAAAAGTACAATGTACAAAGTCCTAATACCGGCTATGATAAAGTCAAAATACCTATAAGACCAAAGTTAAATGTAAAACAGCAAATGTAATGTGTCAAATGACAAATGTTTTATTGCAAAATGCTGTTTTTTTAGATTTCTACATATTAACATTTCTCTCATTACTCCTCACATTTGCGCTCTGCCACATCTCATTTGTCCTTTACGCTTTCAACATATCATCTTGCGCAGAGCACTTTATCGATATGCAAATGTTGGATACCACGTGACTTATTAACATACGGAAACGACCGATCTTTCTACCGAACTCAATTTGGCGACCTATTCGGCTAGCGAGCTATTCGACCAATCCAGCTGGCAACTTATTCGTTGGCAACCTATTCAGAATAAATTCAAAGGTCGCCAAATCTCATCTATTTATCAACCAATAAAATCCATCGTAACGTCTATCAAACGAAAGTAGAATATATTGTTATTTTAAAGTGAAAGAACGGTAATTTTCCGAGTCAAAATTCGGGTCATCGTAAAAAAAAATTCTGAGCATCCAGCTATAAACTTTCCAAAAAGTATTAGTAAAAGTTGGCACAATCATATTAAAGGGGTGCGCTCTCGTCCTAAACATTGCCAATTTTTTAAATTCTAAATGTAAAGATAAACCTGTACATTTCGTACCATCGTACAAAATTTTCAATATTCTAAATGTAAAGATAGGCCGGAGTTTTATTTGAAGTCAAAATTTAGACCATCATACAAAATTCTGAGCATCTAGCTATATATATTCTGAAAGGTAATTGAATAAGCTTTCAAAATATTATTAGTAAAAGTTGGCACAATCATGTTAAAGGGGTGCGCTCTCATCCTAAACGCCAATTTTTCAATATTCTAAATGTAACGGGACATTACTGTTCTTCACATTTAGAATATTGAAAAATTGGCTATGTTTAGGATGAGCGCGCACCCCTTAAATATGATTGTGCCAACTTTTAATAATACATTTCAGAATATATATAGTTAGATTTTGTACGATGGTACAAATTTTGACTTTGAAAAAAGTACAGGTTTATCTTTACATTTAGAATATTGAAAAATTGGCAATGTTTAGGACGAGAGCGCACCCCTTTAATATAATTGTGCTAACTTTTACTAAAGCTTTTTGGAAAGCTTATTTAATTACCTTTCAGAATATATATAGCTGGATGCTAAGAATTTTTTACGATGACCCGAAATATGACTCGGAATATTACCGTTCTTTCACTTAAAAATAACAATATATTCTTCTTTCGTTTGATAGACGTTACAATGGATTTTATTGGTTGATAAATAGATGAGTTTGGGCGACCTTCGAATTTATTCTGAATAGGTTGCCAACGAATAAGTTGCCAGCTGGATTGGTCGAATAGCTCGCTAGCCGAATAGGTCGCCAAATTGAGTTCGGTAGAAAGATCGGTCGTTTCCAACATTTGCATATTGATAAAGTGCTCTGCGCAAGATGATATGTTGAAAGCGTAAAGGACAAATGAGATGTGGCAGAGCGCAAATGTAAAGAGTAATGAGAGAAATGTTAATATGTAGAAATCTAAAGACAACCACAGCATTTTGCAATAAAACATTTGTCATTTGACACATTACATTTGCTGTTTTACATTTAACTTTGACCTTAGAGGTATTTTGACTTTATCATTAACAGTATTGGGACTGTGTACATTGTACTTTTCACAGGTAATCAATGGAAAAGACATTCAAGCACAGCATTTAATATTGGCAGCGATACCCTTCCATAATGTTGGCTATAGCAAGTGATTAGCTTTGCCTTGTAATAAAGTAAAGGAAAGTAAAGTTACCAAAGAAAGCATGTCCCCAACTTCACCCCATTTATCCGCACGGGTTGAGAGTACGGAAAAGCGACTGATTAAAGTAGAATTTAAAGTAGATACTATGGTCAAAAGAATTGATGAATTATCGGAGTCTTTCCGTAAATTCACGTTAGCATTGAACAGATCACGATCGCCGTCTAGGTCTTCATCACGAGAGCCTCCTATTTGTTTTCATTGTGGTAAACGTGGCCATTTTAAAAGGGATTGTCCCCTTCTTCATCCAAAACAAAGTACGCCCAAGGCGGAAAAAATGTAAGCGAAGACCGACACGTAGGTTTCGTGAGCAGTGATGACGAGTCGTTAAACTTCATCGGATCGAGCGAGTAGGCGAGCGGTCTATCCAAGAGCAATTAAATTTTTCGCCAAATAGAAAGAAATCAAATGACGAATTGAGTATTTCGGATAAAGTGATTGATACCGTTCCCGACGGTGTCCCGGTAAATACCGTTATCCACGGTTCTAAAAACTCGCGACGGGAAGGGGGGGTGATGTAGATTTAACACAGGAAGTTGATAAAAGGAATACGGATTTGAATATTCCACTTATCCAACGGGTTCATTCAGATGATATGTATAAAATCAAGCTAAAAGTTCAAGGCCAATGAACCTCTTCAGTAATCGACACGGGGTCACAGGTCACGATACTTTCCGATCGCCAGTATGAGAAACTGGAGAAAAAACCTCCCAAGCTTCGTGACGTAAAACTGCATACCGCGGGTCGGGAATTAGTTTTTCCCGGATTTATTGTTGGACCCGCTAGTCTAGATTTTGGGTCATTTAAAGTTCAATTAAACAAATTATATGTAGCTCCAATAGAAGATGATATGTTATTAGGTTTAGATTTTATGAGATCGAATAAGGTACATATCGATCTAAAAACTGATAAAATGTATATCGGAGACGATAGGTTTGATTTGTTTTGTGGGAATGTAGATGATCAAGTAGATCATGCCAACATATTTGTCGCCAAGCGAATAGCTGTTCCACCGTTATCTGTAGCACGAGTACGGTGTAATATGGATAATAATTTATCCCGGTTTTGATCGAACCTTTAAATCACACTAATCTATTAATAGCTCGATCGGTTCACTCTCACATAGAAACTGAATTCCCGCGTATATGTTTGATAAATCCAACACAAGAAAGTGTTAACTTATTCTTGAAACTAATCAATCTATTGCTAAAGCTATGGAGTTTGACTAGCGTGATATATTAAGTCCGATATCTTCGGATGGGACAAATACTGAGGATAATGGAGATATTCCCGAACATTTAAGAAATTTAGAAATTTATTTGAACGTTCCAAACAATACTTTGATCAAAATGAGCAGGCTAAAGTTAAAAACTATTAATAGATTATCAGGACAATTTGACTTGGGTAATTTTACTGCTATCGAACACTGTATTAAGACAGGTGATGCCAAACCCATTAAACAACGTATGCGACGTACACCCGTTTGTTTCGAGGGGGAGGAAGAGGTACATTTAAAGAAAATGTTAGAAGCAAAAGTTATTCAACCCTCTATGTCAGAGTGGGCGTCTCCTCCAGTTTTGATACGGAAAAAAGACGGAACCGTACGTTGGTGCATAGACTATAGGAAGTTGAATGCGGTGACATCTAATGACGTTTTTCCAATGCCATTGATTGACCAATGTTTAGACGCATTGGCGGGAAACATGTGGTTTTCTAAATTAGATGCTAATTCGGCTTATTGGCAAATTCGCCTTAATAAAGATGATTGGGAAAAAAACGCTTTTATTACTAAGTACGGTTTGTTCGAATTTACAAAAATGGGATTCGGTTTATGTGGAGCACCAAATACCTATAGTCAAGGGCAATGAATCTTATACTTCATGGGTTAGCATGGAATATTGCCTTAGCATTCTTGGACGATACTCTTGTTTTAGGAAAAACTGTAGATGGTCATTTGGGAAATTTGCGGTTAGTTTTAGACCGGTTTAGAGAATATCAAATTAAATTAAAACCAAAGAAATGTGAATTATATCAACAGGAAGTTGAGTTTTTGGGTAGATTAGTTAGTCAAAACGGAATCAAAGCGGGGAATAATTTAACTGAAACCGTTGATAAACGGACGGTACCCACATGTACCAAGGAGGAAGAATCTTTCCTTGGGTTCGCGAACTATCATATAAGTGTTTATTAAGGACTTTGCAGAAATAGCTTTCCCGTTGTAAGCGATTACGGGTAAACAGGAATTTATTTGGAACGAAACTCAACAGTTAGCTTTCGAACGACTCAAACGTTTGCTTGTAACAACACCGGTACTGGCGTTACCAAATAATTCAGATCGGTTTATTCTTGATTGTGACGCGAGTATGAACGCGGTGGCTGCGGAATTGTCACAGATTCAGGACAACCAGGAGAGGGTGATTGCTTACAGTAGTTTTTCGCTAACGCCAGAACAGCGTCGTTATTGCGCTACGCGACAAGAACTTTTGGCGATTGTACGTTTTACAAGATAGACACTATCTGCTTGGTAGGCCATTTACAGTACGAACCGATTACAGTAGCTTGACATGGCTTTTACGGTTCAAACGCCCGACTGGCCAACTGGCCAAATGGCTAGAGGAATTAGGTCAATATGATATGTATAGGATATTAACCTAACCGAGGGTGCTATATTATATAACCCGCGGGCGCAGCCCAAGGGTGATATAAATATAGCAACTGAGGTATGATTGGTTAATATCTGACATATATACAACTGGTGGTAGTTTTTTTCTTTGATGTGAATAGCAGTTATATCTCATAACAACCTGTCATGACGTGATAATAGGTTGATATATTCTTCATATCAACCGCTGATGACGTCACGACAGGTTGATATTTCATATCAACCGCTAATGACGTCATGTCAAGTCGATGTATTCGACTCATATCATCCGCTGATGATCAAAATAATACAAAAAACACAGAAATAAATTTTTATTATTTTGACAATTAAAAATTATTATGGAACAGTTTGAAACATTCAAGACAGAAATAGACGACGTACTTATCAGCATATTTAAATCGGTTTTCCATATCTTTCAGAATCTTCTTTCCGTCCACACACTCCTAGACTTGAAAGTATTTATCGCCCAAGATTTCCATTATAAACTATTTTTGGGTACAGTCCATGCACTTAAATAAAACAGTCGGCCACATCCTTCTGTCTATAAAACAAAGCAAAAGCCTTCAATCGTAGTTCACTGTCAGAATTATCGGGAAAGAATGTCTTTTGATCCAAATTTTCTTTAGGCTTTGGATATATCCTCATCGATAGTTGCATTCACGCCAATTCCATCGTCATTATGTTGGCTAAAAGGGGTTGATTATTCGTCTGACTTCGTATAACTTTCCATTTTGTTTTTGTATGAAATTCAATTCTTCAAAATGGCGCTGTGTTTACAAAAATACCATCTCGTAATTCCACGTGATTAAATCGGTAATCTTCGTTATTTGACGGAAACTACCGAGCCGTTATCCAATCATTGTTGAATATTAATGGAAAGTCCATTTAAATTTAAGGGTGGGCGTTGTATATGTCAGATATTAACCAATCATACCTCAGTTGCTATATTTATATCACCCTTGGGCTGCGCCCGCGGGTTATATAATATAGCACCTTCGGGTAGGTTAATATCCTATACATACAACGCCCACCCTTAAATTAAATGGACTCTTCCATTACAGGCCAACGGCGATTGGGTTACCTACTCGGTACTTTCCGTCAAATAACGAATATTACCGAATTAATCACGTGGTTGTTTTTGTTTACAATTCTCCATTTTGAAGAATTGAATAGCAAAAGAACCAAAAAAATGGATAGGAATACGAAGTCAGACGATGGAATTGATGTGGATGCAACTATCGATGAGGATCTATTCAAACCTAAAGAAAATTTGGATCAAAAGGCGTATTGTGTGGACGGAAAGATGATTCTGAAAGATATCTTAGACATGGTCGAGTATGGATAACCGATCTAAATATGCCGATAAGTACGCCGTTTATTTCTGTCTTGAATGTTACAAACTGTACCATAATACTTTTTAATTGTTACAAGAATAAAAATTTATTTCTGTGTTTTTAGTATTATTTCGATCATCAGCGGTTGATAGGAGTCGAATACATCGACCTGAGATGACGTCATTAGCGGTTGATATTTCATATCAACCTGTCACGACGTCATCAGCGGTTGATATGAACAGAATATCAACCTATGATGACGTCATGACAGGTTGTTATAAGATATAACTGCTATGCACATCAAAGAGAAAACTACCGCCAGTTGTATATGAAAGTTATACATCGTCAGGGTAAAAAACACCAAAATGCCGATGCATTATCGCGTAAGAAGTTGCCTGATAAACCGTGTCCGGATTTTACAATGGATGTGAAATTGATGGATTTGCCGTGCGGGGACTGTCGATATTGCGAACGAGCGCATAATAATTGGATTGATTTTTCTGAGAACGTCGATGACGTCACACGCTTGCCCTTTAAATCGGGTGTAAAATATAAGTTACCGTTAAACAATGACCCGGATGATAAACCCGTTAGCATCGCGGTTACTGGGTTCCCCGCGGATCCGCAGGTTAATATTGTTACCCTCGACGAAAATGACGATGAATCGGGGGAAGGAATCTTATTAAGTAATTATTCGGCTGAATCATTAAGACAAAAACAGTCGAGCGACCCGGCATTAAATATAATTTTAGAGTGGCTTAAATCTGGTCGCGAACCTAAAGAGGAGGATTTAATGTTCAAAAGTCCAGCGGAGAAGTATATGTGGATTAATCGTAATCTGTTCGTCCTCGATAACGTCGGTATTCTGCGGGTTAAAAGACCCAGCGATTTAAATGAAACACAATTGGTTATTCCAGAGAAATTAAAAATAGAAATTTGCCGACTTTGTCATGATATACCGTCGTCTGGACATTAGGGAATTAGGCCAACTAAAAGCCGTATCCAACAGCAATTCTATTGGTATGGAATTACAAATTATGCGCGGGCCTACGTTGCATCCTGTGCTATTTGCAATAAGAATAAAAATACCCAAAAGAAGGCCCGTTTTAAATTAAATAAATACGATGCTGGGTCTCCCATGGAAAGGGTCCATTTAGATTTTATGGGTCCGTTGCCTCGGACGATAGCTGGAAATGAATACATTCTGATGATGGTCGACCAGTTCACCAAATGGGTCGAGTGCGTACCGTTACCGTCACAGACAGCAGAAATTACCGCCAAGGCAGCTGTGAATGAGTTTTTCTCGCGATTCGGGTGCCCGTTCCAGTTATTTACTGATCAGGGACGAAGCTTCCAGAGCAATTTGTTTGTATCTTTGTGTAAACTGTTACAAATACATAAAAGTCGTACCACACCCTACAGACCGAGTTCGAATGGCCAGGTTGAGAGGTACAATTTGACCCTGGTAGAAACCGTCAAATGTTATATAGATGGTCATCAGAATAATTGGGATATTCATCTTCCCCAACTCGCGAGCGCTTTAAGGTCTAGTGTTAGCCGGCAGACGGGTTTCACGGCAAATAAATTAATGTTAGGTCGAGTAATAAATCTGCCAGCCGATTTAATGTTTCGTTCACCCGTTTTAAACGCTGGTGACCCAGAGAGTTTCATCGGGAGACTCGAACAAACGTTAATCGAAACCCATGAAATCGCTAGGGATAAATTGAATACAAATCAGGAACGAATGAAAAAAGACTATGATTTACGTTCGAACGTGAAAGAATATCAATTAGGCGATGCGGTGTACATTCTAGATACTGCTGTAAAAAAAGGAAAAAGTCGAAAATTGTCGGCAACCTGGAAAGGACCGGGTATAATAACATAGGTAATCACTCCGTATTTATTCCGGATAAAAACTGGAAAAATGGAATCAGTTTTAAATCACGATAGGATTAAGTTGTGTCGAGATAGGGAACTGCAAACTTGGATAATAACATTTCGAAAACAGGGTATAAATCCAATCCCGACTGACCTGGGTGAAATAGAGTTATTTTGTATCTGTAGGAAACCCAATGATGGGACTCAAATGATTTGCTGTGATAATTGTAACGAATGGTATCACTTTAATAGTATGGGTATCCCTACCGATTCTGAGTGTTAAACACCGACTATATTTGCCCCCGTTGTATGACGTAGAGGGGTACAGACTATTGTAATAATAAGTTACTGTCTTTACCGATTTTTATACGGTAAAGGCAGTGATAGTTTGTTTTTTTGTAGATATGGATAATTCAATTGGTTACGGGTGGAATGTGTCCACCTTTAATAATTCGAGGTCTGGACAAAGGAGGGGTTACTTAAATCAGAGGGGACCCAGGATAAGCCGGGGACAGTATGTTCGTCCCGTGGGAGATAGGGACTTCAGTCTAGGCCTAGGCCTACTAGGGAGGAATCTTCTGGGGTACCAGCGCCCGATTCCAATGCTTATAGGAATACCAGTTTGCCTCTGCCGGCAACAATGCTGACTGCCCCACTCTATACAGTAGTCCCGCAAGCAGAACTTCCAAGCAGCACGCCACCTTTTGTGAATCGCCTCCATATAAGAACACAAAATAGATTTCAAAATGCCCTTTAATAGGTTTTCCGGTCGTCGACGTGAAAATTAAATTTCACTGCTTCCGGGCACACCTACCCTTTTTTTTCGGAGGAACGGATATTAGACCCGTTTATTTTAGTTAAGCAGGTAGAGGCGCTCGAAACCTTGTGCAAGCGCTTAGGAAACACCCCCATAGGACTGGGCTGGTTATTCCACCGATGGTCGTGGTTGCCTGAGTCCTCAGAATTAATAATAAACACGTTCCCGACTCTCAGGAAAATTTGTCGTTTAAGGGGGTGGCCCCAGCTTGAACGCTATACGTTGAGGCCATTAAATTATCCAGTATGTTTGATCTACTGGAGATGTCTAATAATCCTGTTAAACCATTTGGTAAGTCAGGGTGAATTTACCAATTATTTACGTGGCACCGCACAGCCAGTTCAGTGGGAGGAGACAACTTCGGCCGAGGATTGGGACCCTGAAACTGAGGTAGTTCCGGAAACCGTGGCGGTCCTGGACAATCTGGAACCATCTTCTGTGAAAGATTGGGACCAGAACGTAGACGTACAGGTGTCATAAAAATTTTTTTAAAAAAATGGGAAGAAAGGGTGTGTGTGGGTGAATGCACGGTGTACTTCGTATACCGCTACCAGAGTGACTGGGCGTGCGTGTTACTGTATATAGATATATATAAAAAAAAAAAGAAAAAAAAAAGAGAATTTTTTTTTAAAAATATGATCGAGAAAGAAAAAAAAAGAGAGAAAAAAAGCATAATTAGAAAAATGCCCTTTAAAGACCACATAAGATGATTTTTTTTAATTGCATAGGATAATAGACAATGATTACTAAATCCATTTTACGGTAAATTCAAATCTATATGATTAAAATTAAATGAGCTATTAACGTTTTAGTATGCGATAGCCAAAAACGGTTTCCAAATTTTCAATAACGACCTTAATCAGTTTGATTGGCTGATGACGTCACAGGGGACTACACATAGTATACACATTATCTATCCGATACATCACTGTCTGTATAATATATCACTGTATACACAACACCACCAGTTGACAAGTGTGTATTGTCGGTAATCATTAGCTCGTAATTATAACTATGAGGGACCGGATATCGTCCAGATATTACGAAAAAAAGGAAAGATACTACCTTTACCATCCAGAATCTAATACATTTGTCCAGTCAATAGATTGCCGTCTAGAGTGTGTTAAATGCCGTCAGGATTCATAAAAAAACACCAAGTTTGTGTTACCGTGTAGATGAAGTTTTACAATTAATACTTGAACAGAGTCGTACACAACTAATTGGTGATGTCGTCCACAACTATTGGAGAATAAGACTCGTTCACAATTTACTCTGTATATTATATACGTGTAGTCGAATTAGTTTATCATGTCAGACATCGTTTATTTTACAAGTACATATTGCCATCTAAATCCCTCGCTAAAATACATCACGGACTCAACGCCCAATAATTAAATAATGAACTATAAATAGCGCCGGGATCCCTTTTAGATAAGACAAATTAGATTGATATTATTTCGGCGTCGTAATTAATTTAAAAACTAATCGTTGATTTAATTCCCGTATAAATCAATGAAACATGGACACTGCATGCTTTTCTTGAACACTGGTCTAGTATTTGAGGCGCCGGGGTCTGACGTATAACACGTGTCGAAAATGTAGCTATAACGTGCAATTTTATTCTTTGATCTGTTAATATCATGGTTCCAACCTGTCAATCACCGTAAAGAGATTGACCAATCAGAGAGCCCGATTATATGTAGGTGTCCCAATCAAGTAATTAGGTGGGGAAAATGCTTCATACGATATAATTTTTAGCGTACATATGGACGGGATGTCAGAATGGAATTTCAGGGGGCGCGAGGTACATTGTGCGCGGGTGTGAAGTTGTATTTTGATAAAAAAATATACGGTATTACAGATATTTTAGAATCGGAATTCAACACCTCAACTTATTTGGTGGAATTCACGTGGATATGGATAACAGAATTGCACGAATAATTGTTTGTTCCATCAGGATTTTCTCTAAACTTTTAGACAATAGACAGCGAGAACTGGCATTAAAAAATTATCTGATCAAACTTGTGGGACATAAAAACAGTATCTAAGGGGGCAGAGCTTATCTCCAAATCTCGGAACCATGAAATTCGGGGCAATGCTGTTAGTGAAACCTACCTGCATAAAAAGCACATAGGAAGAAGTTGGACACTATTCATGATAAAAAAAATAATTCAAAATGGGAATTATATGATTACATAATGTCATGTGTTTGTTAAATTTGTTTATGAATTTGTTATTTATTGAATAAAATGATTTACTTTGTTTTTTATCTCCCGGGGGAAAGGGTGGCCACGCAGAAAAACTATACTAATTAAAAATACATTATGTGTCCTGAAGTTAAACTATGTCGTGTGGACGACTTCACCAACGGGTGTGGACGACTCCTCCAAAGGGTGTGGACGACTTAGCCAGAATTTTCGTGTGTACGACTTTGCTTGTGGACGATTTGACTGGCATTCTGTCTGTCAACAGTGGCAATCACGTGGCATTCTCCCGTTAGTAATATTAATAAACTATGTTCTATATTATAAGTTATTATTTGTTGATACGAATTATGTCTAATATTTAAAGTAGCCTAGCATAACAATACAAATCACTAAATTATTTCTATAAATTCTTATCGGAATCACGTGACATGAAAGGGAAATCCTCGCTTTCATCTTTCATTTCAGTCATACGTATCCCGTGTGATATTTTCCTGCATGCTGTTAGCCAATAGCTACTGTAAATTTTTCCGCGTTAAGATGGTCCTACCCACTGAAAATTTTTCGTTGTTGGTGCACGGAGTAATGGGATATGAATAACACAAAGAATAAAACGATGACCAAGTGGTAATTTGACGTAAAATCTCAACCCGCTGTGTTATTAAACACTGTTCATTTCTCGACAACGTCCGGGAAAATAAATGTCTTGTCTAAAAATAAACTCCTTTCAAATCTAAATGGTAGTGTTCATTTTCAAAAACATCCCGAGAAACTGAACGCTCGTGATGTTTTTAAATCTACACGGTAGCACACAAACTGGGCGGTTTTTCATGAATCTTGGCGGCATTTAACACATTCTGGACGGCAATCTGTTAACTGGATACGTGTTTTAGATTCTGGGTGGTAAGGTTAATTTTTTTCCTTTTTTCGTAAAATCTGGACGATACCCGGTCACATGTAAGCTACATTTTTGGTTTACGGTGTGCTTTTGCTTTTTAAAAAGACGTGGGGAATATGGCTACAGCAACCGGCTTTATAAAACAAATCCTAAATTACGAAACAAATTTATTCTATATTCTTTGAATGGCATTTAGTAAAACAGATTATTCCGTAGTCAGGGATTAAGGAATCAGTCAAGCGTTAATGAATACACACACCGACTGTATATAGGTAATTAAGGAATAAACATTCCGAATATGCATTTGTACACTGTGACGTCACTAGGGACTGAGGGGATTAAGACTGTTTTCGATAATTGGCCAAGTCGTTTTTACGGGAGGTCTATATTTGCGACTTTGGGTGAAGATAGCTGATTTAATTTTAATCAGATTGATGTTAACTTTCCGTAATGTGGATATAGTAACCATTATCTACCCATAACCAAAGAATCTTACGATTATCTTATGTGCACTTTAAGTGAATAGATAGATATATAGGTTTGTTTTTTTCAGCGAAAGTAAAAAAAAATAAGGGAGGAATGTTGTACCTGGATATACAAGACAAGATATGTGTCCACTTCCGTTTTATCCCGGTCTGGTTAACCAGGACCAGGAAGGCCACCAAAATACGGTCTAGTTTATTGTTAACACTGTTGAAAGTAAGTTGTCACTGTTATCGCTGCCTGCGTTGGACTCAGTAATTATTCCCAAATCTAATTATATCTTATTATATTGCTCGGTTCCACTTCAAAAGGAACCAAGATATTTGGGTTAATAAACATGCATGTCAAGATTCATCAAAATCGGTACAAAAATGAGACCTCTATAGGGTCCACAAGCTAAAAACATAATCTTTCGTACAATCAGGGGCCATAATCCATGAAGTTTTGATCCGATACATGCCAATATCGAAAGCAGCCAAGATCTTTTCAGGATGAACCTATATTTTAAGTTTCGTCAAAATCTGGTAAGAATTGTGACCTGTAGAGAGTCCACAAACAATTGCGGACGGACAAGGGATACGACATAATACATCCACATGAAAATGTGGGCATATAAAAACCCTAATTAAGCAGAGAATTGTAAGACAAAAGAAAGCTTTGTGTGTATGGTACACAAACAATTGTGGACAGACGGATGGACCGGGGCGACGACATAATACGTCCACATGAAAATGTGGGCGTATAAAAAGCATCAATAAATAAAATTGCTTATCTCTACATGTCTACATGTAAATTGTGTACTGATTACAATGAAGCCCACACTTTTAGTAGCTCTGTTACTGGTAGATGCTACCATGTTTCTACAGATATCAACATTAATTGTAATACACAAAACATAGTATATTTATTAACCTGCAATTACTGCAAATTACAGTATGTTGGGGAAACTAGTAAGTCTTGCAAAACGAGGTTTAATGGTCATCGATCTACAGGAAACTCTGAAAATGTACATGAATTAGTATATTTACATTTTAAAAATAGTCCATGTAAGGATTTTGGGTACAGTGTACAGATCATCGAAAAACTTCCCTGTTCAGGACACCTTGCCAATGGTAAAGTTGACCCTGTTGTTACACAAAAAAGAAGTTACGCAGAGGAAATTTGGATTACAAAATTACAGACCATTTTCCCTTATGGTCTCAATGATAGATTCAAAAACATCGATTATAACAATCGCGATGATAACACTTTGATTACTAGAAATTGTTACAAATAATAAAAAAAACATCCATAAAAAAGTCGAAATTTCAAAAAGACCCTGAAAGTAATTTGAGTGAATTGTATTCTGTATGCCAATGCCATACTTCCGATAAAATGGCCTGTGTACTGAACTTAGCCAGACAAATCGTACACACTTTGAAAAAATCTACAGCTAAAAAACTCGGTGTCCTCATACAGGACATCATCCATTCTAATCAACTTAATTAATGAACGCTTTCTTCCTCAATACTACGATGTTATAACCGATTTGATAAATAGTAAATTTTCACCAAAGTATTCAATACAGCCTAATAAAAATGTATTTAAGAAAAAACCTGATGTGCTATGTAAAATCCTTTTCACGGATAAACATATACAAGACATTGGACTGAATAGAATCTTCAGAGACCGTTCACGGCGTTCAGTAATAAAATCTATACTAGGTACTATTCCTAAAATTTCACCTACAGTCGTATACAAATTTTTACCTCCTATCTGTAATAAAATATTTTAACTACCATGAAACTATCAAAAACCTAAATGTATAAGAATTTATTGAAAATTACGATAATACTACATGTCAATGCACCAACTCTCCCTTTAAAGATACATTTCATGACCATATACTGACAGGAAACTTTGACACTGTCGAAGACAAAAATCTTAGAAATCTTTTTAGATTGGGACCCCGATTTCGGGAACAGCCAAATAGAACTAATTTTAAAAAATTACATAATGATCTCAAATACCAAATTAGGAAATGCATTGTAGCTTGGTCTGATAAATTTCGTGCACCTCTTGAGTTTTTTGCAGAGTGGAAAAATACTGTGTTTGATCTTTTGTCAAAGAGAATCAAATATATCAAACATAAACCAAGACACCCGCCACCAGAGGTGCTAAAAAATGCATCTGCAGTTGAGTTGTCTTGCCAGATTTGTTCGAACACCTGTCGATAAGGCCAGTAATAATATTGCTTTTATCTGTAAAAAATACTATATTAAAAATATTCTGACTGAAGTTGGACTCTGGCCCAACACAAATAATGCCACTTATTACGGATTTAACTAAACAAGATATTTTGCACAACCAATACTCTTTTAACAGGAGTAATGATATTAAAGACAATGTGAAAATAGATGCACTACCGTACAGTTATTCGATACCTAAATTTCATAAAAACCCATTTAAATTCAGATATATAATATCCTCCAGTGTTTGCCAGACAAAACCACTCGCGCAGACTATCACCAAAGGCCTTAAATTATGCCAAGCCCAACATGCAATTTGGTGCAAAACACTTCGAAATTACACTGGTATTAATATTTTTTTCATTATTGATAAAAACAAACCTATAGTAGAGACTATAGAATCAATAATAAAGATAATGCAAAAACAATAGAAACGTTCGATTTTTCTACTTTGTATACTATGCTCCAACATGCAGATCTTAAAAATAATTTGGATTGGTTTGTAGATAAAGCATTTAATGGAGCTTTCGGAAAAGGCAGAAACTTGATGGCCATTTACTCTCAAGATGCTAGATGGATCATAAAACGTCTCAATGCTGACACTGTAATTTTTGATAAAGAAAAATTTGAAAATATAATATATTTTCTCATTGACAATGCCATATTTGAGGTTGGGGATCAGATATTGAGATAATACAGCAAACTATTGGTTTACCAATGGGAACTGACCCCGCCCCATTTATGACAAATGCACATTTGCATAAATATGAATTTTACTTTCAGGACCATAAAAGGAAAACAGATTACAAAGTAGCTAAAAGTCTGAACTACACCTTCCGTTACATTGATGACATAACACCCATCAATGATAATGGAAATTTCAATAAATATAAAAGTGAAATATATCCCCCTGAACTAATAATAAAAAAAGAAATTTCCAGCACCCAAAATGCATCTGTTCTTGACCTGGACATCAATATCAATAACAATAAATTTAATGTTGGTATTTTCGACAAAACGGCCAAATTTGGTTTTGAAGTAGTAAAATATCCGTCAATTTATAGTAACATACCAGATACCACGCTATATAATGTTTTCTATTCACAAGCATTACAATTTTTGACCATATGTAACAATAAAGAACTATTTCTTTCCCGAACAAAATCTGTTTTTTTAAATGCACTGCCAAAGGCGGTACACAATTACGCTTATTTAAAGACATTTCGAAACTTCCGTTTCTTCAATATACTAAGTTTAACATTTCTTATAAGTATATAACCAAGTACATATTGGATAATAATCCAATTTAATTTAATTTAAAATTTATATAGTGTAATCCTGTCTGGATTATCGCCCTTATTGTTATTATTTTATGAATTTAAAAATACACTTACTTTGTACGATTTCTTCTGCATTCCTGTTTTGCATTGCTTGTATGGCGTATTTAGTATTATGTTTTGTGCAATTATACAACTTAAAAATTCTGATTGGCTGTTTAAACTTTTAGTTTTTAGCATTATTTCACCTTGATTATCGCCCTTTTTCTTACAATATTTTTGACGTCATTGATATAGAACGACGTATTTACGTCACACCATTCAGTTAGCAGACGACTACCCGTCCGTCTGGGGCAGTCTACATTTCCTTTGCTTCTTTGTATTCGGTTTTGTTTGTGCGTTTTCGTTTGTGTTTTTCTTGTGACCGGTGGAATATGTTCCCTAAACACATTTACCATACATATATTTAATGTTTTTAGACTACTTTTTTATACATTTCACCGATGTGGTTACTTGTTTAGTTGAAATTTTTACTACAGTGTGCTTGCATTCGTATTCCTTGTAGCATATGGCAGACCATGACTAATGCTGACATCACATTATAATGTTTTCCTGATCATTTTCAATTTTGAGTGAAGTCTGTGTTGCTTCAGACCCGGGACTGTACAGCGCAGTGGATGCTTACGGCTAGCCCCCGGATCCATTCACCCTTTTTTGAATTGTTTATTTGTTTGTTTGTTGTTTCGGGGTATGTCTTGTCGTTATGTTTGTCTTTTATGTAAATCATATGTGGCGCAGTCCCCCTGCACTTACTATTAATCTAAGCAGAAATGCTCACCAT
The DNA here is from genome assembly GCA_917208275.1 of Patella pellucida. Classification (NCBI taxonomy): domain Eukaryota; kingdom Metazoa; phylum Mollusca; class Gastropoda; family Patellidae; genus Patella; species Patella pellucida. The sequence continues at coordinate 31,046,024 of OU795041.1, read as the reverse complement.
TAAACTCAGTCAGCAATCACCTAATGAACATCTACACAAAGTTTGAAAATTCTACCTCAGTTAGGATCAGCGTTATTATGCTCAGAAGGTGGGATGGGACAGACAGACAGACAGCTACTTATTAGCCAGAGCAGAATATTTTTAAATTCAATCTTAGTCAAGACATTAAACTAACAAACATTTACACCAAGTCTAAACATTCTATCTAAATTCAAAGTGAAGTTATTATCCCAAAAATTGAGACAGACAAACCCATTTTAATATACCCGGCCTGCATTCTTTGAAAGGCGGAGACAATAAACTTAATTCAGATCAAATTCATAAGAAACATGAAGAAAATTTAATAAAAATGTAATACCGGTACATTATTCAATATCCATTATATGCCTAACAAAGCTTATTATAAATGTTGAATTGATCGAATATAGATGACATTTTTCAAATCATGCTCTCCAACAAAACCAATCTTATTCTTGATCCTCAATTAATACAATTCATGATATTACAAATTTATCGAGAGATCTGGACTATACAAAGACAATTGTGCTCCCAATTAATACCATGATTGACATTTTGCTCAAATCATAAAATTTATCAGGTTTCCCAAAGAATTAGGAGACACAAATATTGGTCTCAACAATAATTTACACCATTTTTGCATTCCTGCTAGAGCCATGGGTTGCATGATGCAAGTGGCATCATTATCTACTCAACAGGTTGTCTATCTGTATAGATTAATATAACAATCTTAAAAGTAACATTAACAAATGATAATAATGATAAACACTTTTAGCACTTAAGTATACCATTATACATTTATATCACCATTGGATACATTATTCCATTTTTTACTGTCTGTATTTTTAGAGAAATGATTTAATTCATCTTGTATACTCTCTATTAAAGGGCTCGGAGACACACCTGGCTGAATGCTCTTTCTAATAACATCTATTTCATCCTCCCCGTGCCATGCCTGATGTGGCCGGTGTTTAAATTTACCTGCATATCCATTACCATGGTTACTGGTTAATATTTCCATTTCAATATTAATTTCATCATTAAAACTGTTCGCATTTCCATACAAAGTCAAGTGTGTTGTTGGAATATCTTCAAATTTTTGTATACCAGGGTACGAAGAACTTCCATTGGGCATGGCAGACCCTCTGTGAGAGACTCTATTTTGCTTAGTACCATTTTTGTCTAAACCTTTTGTTTTGATGACAATAGGCTTGGCTGGTTCAGTTGTATAGTAATTATCACGTAAATCAGTTTGTAAATTCTCGCTAAAGGTAGATGTTTTCAATTTCTCTTGTTTTGGTGTACTGTCCTTGATTACCTTTGATATAATTTTCAAATAAAAAATAATTAAAATCAAATTCATTCTATTTATTCATTAGACAAGTGGTTAGTTGCCATGCAAAATAAACACAAGTTTTGCAAGGGATCTCCAGAGAACAAAGCTTAAAAAGTGATTTCTTGGCATAATCTAGGATGTTAGGTCCGACAAAATTTTCATCAATATTGAAAGGATATAAAGAATAAATTTCATTTAAATTGGATAAAAAATTGTAACCTGTAGCGGGTCCACAACCACGGTTTTACAATTATATGTACATGCTTTAGTTATAAATGAAATGAAATGGGCTTTAACGTCCTACTCCGAACAAGGCTAATGAAGATATGTATGCGCAATACAGTGTGCTATTAGGGAAATTTTACCTGGACAGCAGCACTACAGTCTACTCTTATATCATATCAAATTTTAACTGTCAAGGGATCTTTTACATGTATGCCGACGTGTACACAGGACCTCAGATTTTTCGTGCCATCTAAATGACTAGACAGCTGTTCTTGTCAGGCTTTCATGCTTCTTATACTATTTGTGTAAAGGAAAGAGGTCATTTTGTCAGACCGTCTTGGCCAGATTTTCACATAACAAAATTACTGGACATAAGGAACCAGCGGCTGCCAAGCAGGATACGCCCACATTTTCGAGAGATGGATAGAGAACAAGCAAAACCGAAAGTGATTTTTCCTACAATCAAAGGCCATAATTCATTAGGTTACAATTTGATATGCGCAAATATCGAAAAGTATCAAGATATTTAGGTTATAAACACACAATTTAAGTTTCATCAAAATCGAAATTAAAATTGTGACCTCTACAGGGTCCACAACCTTAAAATACCATTTTTTATCAATATTCGCGTACAAACAGCAGCCATTTTGTATTGTAGTTTTGGTCCTATTTTCCCGAAATTTGAACTCAACATTCCTTAGCTTGTAACGGTGATATAATCAAACGATTTTTTAAATCGGATAATAATTGTGACCTCCAGAGAGACCACAAGCTAATCAAAGGCGATTTTGCGTAAAATCAGGGTCATTAATTCAGGAAGTTAAGATCCGATATGCGCAAATATCGAAAAGAACCAAGATCTTTGGGTAATATCCATGCATTTCAAGTTTCGTCAAAATCGAATTAAAATTAGGACCTCTACAGGGTCGACGACCTTGATTTATCACTTTTCAACAGTATTCGCATACGAACGGCAGCCATTTTGTATGGTAATTTTGGTCCAATTTTTCCGAAATTCGAACTCACCCTTCCTTAGGGTGTAATGGTGATATAATCAAACGATTTTTTAAATCGGATAATAATTGTGACCTCTAGAGGAACCATAAGCTAAACAAAGGCGATTTTGCGTATAATCAGGGGCCATAATTCAGGAAGTTACAATCCAATATGCGCAAATATCGAAAGGAACCAAGATCTTTGGGTTATATCCATGCATTTCAAGTTTCATCAAAATCAAATTAAAATTGTGACCTCTACAGGGTCCACAACATTGATATACCATTTTAAACAGTATTCGCGTACAATCGGCGGCCATTTTGTATGGCAATTTTGGTCCGATTTTTCCGAAATTCAAACTCAACCTTCTTCAGGGTGTAAAGGTGATATAATCTAACGATTTTTTAAATCAGATAATAATTGTGACCTCCAGAGGGACCACAAGCTAAACAAAGGCGATTTTGCGTATAATCAGGGGCCATAATTCAGGAAGTTACAATTCGATATTCGCAAATATCGAAAGGAACCAAGATCTTTGTGTTATAACCATGCATTTCAAGTTTCATTAAAATCTAATTAAAATTGTGACCTCTACAGGGTCCACAACCTTGATATACCATTTTTAAACAGTATTCGCGTACAAACGGCGGCCATTTTGTATGGCAATGTTGGTCCGATTTTTCCGAAATTCGAACTCAACCTTCCTTAGGGTGTAACGGTGATATAATCGAACCTTTTTTTTAATCAGATAATAATTGTCACCTCCAGAGGGACCACAAGCTAAAATAGTTGATTTTTCGGACAATCAGGGGCCATAATTCAGAAAATTACGTTACGATAGGCGCAAATATCGAAAGGAACCAAGATCTTTGGGTTATAAACATGCACGTTAAGTTTCATTAAAATTGGCTCAAAATTGTGACCTCTATAGGGTCCACAAGCTAAAAACATGATTTTTCGTACAATCAGGGGCCATAATCCATGAAGTTTCGATCCGATACATGCCAATATCGAAAGCAGCCGAGATCTTTTGGGGATAAAGCTATATTTCAAGTTTCGTCAAAATCGGACAAGAATTGTGACCTGTAGAGGGTCCACAAACAATTGTGGACGGACGGACGGACAGACGGACAGGGGCGACGACATAATACGTCCACATGAAAATGTGGGCGTATAAAAACAACTTCTTGGAATATCAATGTGACTAATCAGAAGATTCGTACTTTGATCACAGTAGCTCAGCAAGGCAGAGTTCACTTTTTGAACGCAACCATCAAATTTTTATACAATTAGGGGCCATAATTCAGGATGTTACAATCAGATATGCGCAAATACCGAAAGGAACTAAGATTTTTAGGTTATAAACATGTATTTTAAGTTTCATCAAAATCAGAGAAGAATTATGACCTCTACAGGTTCCACAAACACATTGAGGACGGACAGGGGCGACAACAATTTTCTTGCAAATCGGACAACAATCCAACAAATATCACAGTCTAGCCTTACCGTCGAGAGCTGATTATGGTCTGAATAAGTTAGTTAATGTCTAATTTACAATTTCTATATCATCTGAAGCCTAAATTAAGACTTGCAGTAATCAGATTTAGCTCTTGAATAATGTAACTTTAATTCATGTATTGCTTGAAATTCATGTCAATAATATTCTTGAATAAATTACTGTCTTTTTTTTCAATGAATATAGCGTCGGTGGGGAGCCAGAGATGATCCCATTTACACAATGTACTTAACATTAAAAGTATACATGCCTGTGATTGGGGAAGTGAAATACGGGTAATGTCATCACCAGCTCTATAAGGACTCCATGTCTCAATGCTATTATTTGGAAAATTTTCATAGCTTGTAAAGGCAGGATTTAAAAACATAGGAGTATGTTTATTCTCTGTTGAAAAAGAAAACAAAAACATATTTTAGTAAAAAAATCAACCAAATTGATACAACATCTTGTCAACAGAAAGTACGATAGGTCATTTTGGAAGTTATTGTTTTGTTTAATCTTTATTTAATGATTTTGCAATGAGCAAGTCTGTGTACAGGTTGGCATGTGTTACTGTGAGGCTGAAACCATAACCCCATTGATGACAAAACAGAAGATCTACTGCACAACAATATTCTAAGCCAGAAAAGTGCCTTTATGAAATGCATGTGCGAAGTCTTTTTTAGCTGACAAAACCCCCTAGTTGCCATTCTAATACATGTATGACTATGTAAAATATGAGATTTGTAAAACCATAAAAAGGCTCATCAATATTGTGTTTATTTGAAAGGCCAAGAAAATCTTTCTATATACTTACCTACTACAACATTTTCTGGGATAGGCTTTTTACTGAAAATAACAACATCAATGTAAGATAGTCATGCGTGGAAATACGCCCACACAGCAGCTATTTCTCGAAGAAACAATAGCAACAGACAGACATTGAGAAAATTTGACAATGCAAAAGTTTCTTAAATGTAAATCCATTTATGTCTCTAGGGATCAGTCATTCAGGGCAGGATGAACCTTGTGGGGGGCCAGGGACATACCAATTGTGCGGGGGCCCCATTGTTTTTTTTTTTTCAATTTGTTCGTTCTAACTGTAGATCCTACTAGTATGTACTCCGCCCCCTGGAGTGCCTGGGATGTTTTCCTCCAGGTTTGTTTTTTAAAATTAGGATTAATTTCAGTGCATCTGAGGCAATTTAGGCAGCGATTTCATTGATGTTTTTAATTTGTTGACAATTTAAATAATACCAAGGCAATATGTGAAGGATGTTTTGGTCATTTCCCATGTACTTTTTGACGAAATGCACGAAACTACCAATTTTCTAAATGAGCATAAGTCAAATCAAGACATAAAATCACAAACAAAAGACGAGGAGAAAAAAGATCTATAATGTTCAGATTAAACATTTGTCTGAACTACTATACTATGATTACGTTAATTTCCCGGGACTGGTTGGGCCACAGCAATAACATCGCGGGATGGGTTCCCTGAAACTGATTAGGACCTATTGGTTGGTAGAACCTGTAAGTTATGTAATTTAGTTAATTTTAGGGCCTAATCGATCTCTGGGGCCCCCGAAAATCTGTTAGTACCTACCAGTCTCGGGGGCCCCCAATATCCCTTACTGCCCCAATACTCACCCCTCAGCCCAGGTACTTGTTGGCTCTGTCCGGGATTAAAATATTGGTATGACCCAGAATTGTGGGGGGCACCTAAATGTAGGGGGCCCAGGACATTTGTCCCACTTTGCCTCCCCTAGATCCGGTACTGCAGTCATTGAAAGCCCAATTATTTGCATCGTAACATTATGTACATATCAGCCTTCTAAATGATTTGATTGGGCTTTTCCGAGGATGTAGGCTACAGCTGTACCACCTTTACTTTACCATATTGCGGGACATGTATGGAAAAATATATTTTGCTCGTAAACCCTGTTTTTGTCCTTGTGCGACGAAGCCGCTCACCCGATTACCGAAGGCGTGAGACTGCAAGAAATTTTTTGAAAACTACAAACCTGGAAACGCCATTCCCAGCAATCTGACACAAAAAATATGGCAATGGAATACTCTGATTTTGTAGTGATAGCTTTTGATTTTCTCTTCAATGCATATCAACTCGAGACAGTTTAATGAAATACTAAACGTAAAATAGACCATTGAGACTAGATTCACGTATATTACTGCATAGATTAGAAACCCTCCATGTGAGAAATTGCGGGACATTTTGACTGGGTTTGAAGATTTTGTGAGACGCGGGACTTTGGAGTGTTTTGCGGGACTGTCCCGCGAAATGTGGGACGGGTGGTCACCCTAATTACATCATGGGCTATTTTCGAATAGGATAAAAATTTGTTTTGGTGAGGTAAAAATAATTATCACTCGGCTTTGAGTGCTCATATTCTTATAAGCGTATAAGGACCAGAAGAATTTTCGGCCTATACGATTTTGTGATCCACATGGAATCAAAATCGTCTAAATTTGCTATTCAAATTCTTGAGAATTTTGACTCCGGTATAACGGTATAAATTTGTTGTTCAATTTATGAAGTAGTTTGTACTCCGGTTTAATGGCTGAAGGCAGAACAAATGCTTGCTTTCTGTTCGGCAGATATATTCCAGTAAAGTTCCAGACTTAAAATCTATCTGAGTCGTGCGGTAAAGGGTCAAATTTTCCCTAGGGAATGTTTGACTCTGGGTTCGGTTCCTCGTTTGAGGTGACCGGAGTTATGAAATTCTGAGCTGGTAAGGTTACTCAACAGTGAGTATAATAAAATTAGTAATCTATGAGTGGTGAGAAGCCATCCCAGATTTCTCATCAGGCTTAAATGAAATCTTGCAGATGTTCCCTTTATATAGTCGTCCGAAACCTGGAGCACAAAAATGATCTGCAGTGCTGTATCACTGGAGCAACTGCTTCCGTTTAATGGTGAACAGGGAGACAGCTAAAGAATTACCATTTATAAAATGCTTTTTTGCATAGATTCTAAGGCTCCCAACCCATTTGACTGTGTCGTTTAAAATAATATAAACAAGTGGGAATTATTTGGATAACAGGACTGGGTTGTTGAATTGTGTAATATACGTACTATGCTTTTCTAGTATTAGTTAGCATAATTTGAACTCGTCCAAACATACACACTTAGTCTACAGCTAAACTTAGTATACAACTGCTATTTGGCAATTGTGCTGTCGGGTTATATTATCATGACATGATAGAAAAAATACCTAGTTGTCTTCACTAAGTTTTTGGAATTGCCATATATATCACGTATATTGGCGCAGTAAAATGGCTGGGTCTTAAAACTGAGGAATTGATCAACTATGCAAATTGAATCTCAAGCTTTAACAAAAGGATGCTGAATACTGAATATTTATATGCTTCATCCTGTGTCATGAAGCCAATGCTTCACACCAAATATAAACTTTTTGTGCCATACAAGATACGCCCACATTTTGCAAGAGATGGACAGGGACTTGGTAAATCAATAGGGCTCATCCTGTCATTGTCCCAATGCTTTACATCAAATTAGAAAAAAAACCTGAGTTTAAATACGTACTAAAATCGAACTCATCCAAGAACTTTTGATCCTGAACAGATATTTCAAGTTTCATCAGAATCAGACAAAAATTGTCAGCTCTGGAGGGTCCACAAACTTTGTACATATTTTACATTTTGCTTAACAGACAAGGGGCACATTTCTGCAATGGAAAGTTTATTGAGCACCAGAATCAAAATTATCCAAGATATTTTGATCCTTAAGATCTTTTTTATGTTTCATTTAAATCGGACAAACATTGTGGCCTCTAGAGGGTCGACAACTGTAGTTCTTGTTTAATGGTGATACATATAAATGTTTTTTTTTAATTTACTTAAAGTTGTGACCTCTAGAGGTTCCGCTAGCCAAATACGTGATTTTTTGTATGATCAAGGACATTTATAATCCAGGAAGATATAATGCAATATTTGCCAATATCGAAACGAAAATAGGACATAAACTCAATGTTGGAATTTGACTATAGAAAATCACCCAAAGACCAAGTTATAGGGCCTGAGAAATGAGAAAGTTTAAGGTCAACAATTTTGGCTAAGTTAACTGTAAACACAGGTAGTTTTTATTTTGGCCTTCTCTAGACGTCCACAAGCTAATAACGTAATTTCCATACAATCAGGGGAAATAATCAATAGTTTCACCACAGGTGGAAATACCTCCACACAGCAAATTTGGCTCTACTACAGCTTTTCCGAAAGGAAAACTTGTAGATAAGGATCATTGAAGAAATCTAATCTCTGTTGTGTTGATAAGCTTTTCCAGACAACTATATCACCTTCAGAAGCGTGATAGCTCCGGACAGGATAGTCATAGAAGGTTGAATAACGATAGCCTTCCTCTCAATACCCCCAGTTTCCTCCCACTGCTAAAGACCCCCCCTACCCGAAAGCGATTCATTAAAAAAAAAAAAAAATGTCCTAGTTTGTTTTGCAAAATATTCAGACAAAATATTAACAAATAAGTGGTGTTGACATTGCCCGAAATTGGTTATAAGGAATAAGTATACCAAGGTAATCCATTCAGAATTGTGGCTTTTGGGCATTAAGGCAAAAATTGGGCGTGGCTCTGCTCCTGTGAGTCAAGAAACACAGGCACAAAGAAAAAAAGGGTATGGCTCTGCCCCTGGGACACCAAGAAACAATAGGGGCTATCCTGCGGGTATAAGGAATAGGTATTTCAAAAGTATCTTAGTATTAAGAATTGCGGCCTGTAGGTGAAACACAAGACACATAAACAATGGGCGTGGCTCTGTTCCAGGGGGTCAGGCATGCACCAAAAATAATAGAGGTCAGCCTTGGGGTAAAAGGAATAAGTAATAAAAGTTTCCAAGACGATCGATTAAGAATTGTTGGCTGTTGGCGACACACCGACACAAAAAGAAAATGGATGTGGCACTGTCCCTGAGGGTTGGGCATGTACCCCAAAGGATAGGGATGTTCCTTTGGGTCCAAAGAATAAGTATGCAAAGTTTCAAGTTGATACATCAAGCAATGTGGCCTGTAGACGGTCAACAAACAAATACAAGAAATTGGCGTGGCTCTGCCCCTGGGGTGGGGCATGCACAAAAAAGAATATGAATCATCCTTAGGGTATAAGGAATAAGTATGTAAAATTGCAGGATGATCACTTAAGAATTGTAGACTGTAGACGACACACAAAAAAAAATTAGGCGTGGGGCGTAGACGACAAACTAACAAATTCAAGAGATGAGCGTTTGCCCTGCACCTGCGGATCGGGCCTATACTAGCGTGTGCTTACCGAAAAAGGGGCGTAACTCATTTTCCTGAATTGGCTGTCACAAATTTGGCGCAATTTTTTTCGCGAAAAGCAGGTCTAGCATTACGGCCCCCTGTTGGTTCCCTGCAATTGATACCGTTTCCATTCAACCGAAAACAGTTAGTTAAGAGGTCGAGGTTGCTCGAGGTTGCTCTGCATAGAAAATTTATCACTCCTGACAAGGTAAGAATATTTTTTTTCTCCGATTGAGAAATTTGGTAACTTTTTTCATGGAAGATGCTGAGCGGAAAAAAACCTACTTAAATATGGATGAAATATTCCTTTATAATATCCATCTTCATTTATTTCCATAAGTGGATGTGAAAGGTGTAAAAATCCAATTTATCTACAGGTGACCGAAATTCTGTCGGCCATACTGTAATGGCGGAAGGCGTGTCAAATGTAGTCTCTATCATTCCGACGTCTATTCTCACTACGCTTTACACTGTGGGGGTTTCGTTTTTATAGATCATTTGAAATAGCTATGACTTAAATTATTCTCGCCAATTGAATAGAAATGACGTATATTATTTACTCTGTTGCATCAAACTCGGAATTCTAGAGAAAACCCGCCATTTGCATTCATGATGTGGGCTTGATAAATCGATGCGTCTGATTGGATAGCGGCGGTGACGACCAGCCAATGAGACGCGGTTATCAGTTGGGATTTACAAGTGGGGTCAGGGTTCATGCACGTGCATGCTGCCGTGCAGAGCGTATACATAGGATATAAAAGGCCGGTTGAAATTAGTCTTTAGCGAGCGGTCGGGGAGTGTGAATCTTACTGGTGTGATTACTCACACCGCTTGAGGTGAGCATTCCATCACGGGGCTTCGTTTCTGGGGACGCGCAAGTTCTACTGGAGTGATCAAGCACACCGCTTGGAACGAGTAGGTTCTCTGGAACGAGTTTTGTCTTCTTGGCATTGTACGAATACTACTGGAGTGACTAATCACGCCGCTTGGAATAAGTACAAGCTAAGACGAGCGTTTCAAACCATAAGTTCTTTTTTTTGTCCTGTACGGATTCTACTGGAGTGATCAATCACACCGCTTGGAATGAGTACGGGAAATTATTAGGAGTTAGGTTATGAGTTTCTAGTTAGTTAATTTATGGGTTCCGACGGGGTGATATAAGATTTATTGTTTCTCTTTGTGCGAATGCTGTAAGTTCGGGCAAAAGGCAGACATGTTGTATTTATTGTAGAGTAGAAGTTATGAATTCAAGTTTCTAGTTAATTATCTATGGGTTCCGCTGGGGTGATATAAGATTTGCTGCTTTCCTCTGAACGAATGCTGTAAGTTCGGGCTGAGGCAGGTATCAAGACATGTTTATTTATTTTATAGTTTATTTATGAGTTCCTGGTTATCTTATGGCTTCCGTGTGGGAGATGTAAGAGTTGTTTGCTCCTCATTGTGTGAATAGTATTAGTTCGGTCCAAGACAGACATAAGTCAAGCAGTTATAATTATTGTGAAGTTGCGAGTGACAAATTGATCGAGACTTCCGTTGGTGTTATGTAAAACTTGAGACGTCGTCTAGGATGAATATTATCAGTTCAGACTAGGTAGGCGACTATTGTTAAAATAAGTTGATTCAGTTAGGCGTACATGTTGGTAGCTATAAAGTTTGGTTTTCTCGTAGAGGTTTGATTTCTTGTTAAGTAGGGACATCGCAAGTGGGCTTGGCACAGGCTCCTTTTATTTCAGCTGGTAAACCATTGGTGTGGAGAAGAAATTGACAGAATCGAACGTACGCTACAGGAACTTCACTTTGTAATTACTGAAATAAACTATTTGAAACTCTATAAATGTGTTCTCTTCTACTTTAGTTCACGTGAGAAACCTGACATCCTGTATACGAACCTGGACTTCCGGTTTGCATAAGAGCGGTCACTCCCACCGCTCAAGTGCAAATCGAACCCACCCTGTCCTGTTACAACACTAAGAAGTACTGCTGACCGAGACTATCTCAAATTACAGTTAGACGACCGTTATACAAGTGCGAATGCCCGAAAATACTTGAAATATTAACAATTTTATTTCTTTGAGGCTGAATTTGTTATTTATGAAAGAAATAAAATTAGTTTGAACTGTATGCTGTATCAATTTCGTGTTATTAAATAAAAATATTCTTCATCGCACGTACGGCCTATGATGAACAAACAAGAACATTCTTCATATGCATTATATTTGTTATTGTTTACCAATATTATTGCTTAATCATATTTACTATGATTTTTCAGTTTTCTAGAAATTGGTAAAAGATTTGATTGAAATTTAGCTGCCTTGTTGTTTTTATTATTATTGGTACCATATATGATATAGTTAGTTAGGCTGAAGTTTTGTTTGTTTGTATAGTTCATTTTTATCCAGTTTTATTTTTTGATACTTTATAATTATTTAGAGAAAACTTAAAAATAAAAATAAATGTTATTTTATATGTATTGAGAGAAAAAAAAAATTCTGGTTTGATTTTATAATGCATCAGAAAGAAAACCGGTTTTTGTTTGTTTCATTTCCTCTTATTAAATTTCATATCTGGTCAAAGAAAACATAGATCTACTTCCTATTTTGATTTTATTATTCTATAATCAGTAAACCAATTTTCACGATATATTTATGATTTTTTTATGATGTTGTATTATATAATGTTATTTTTATTACTTTTCTGTACGAAATATGGCCGTTTTCCTTTAAATTTTGTCAAAATAAATGTTAAAAACAATATTTTTGTGGTTGATTTTAGTAAATATGTATATCTAGCACATGTGAGTAAAATCTGAACCTGTTCCAAAGTCATCATTTTAACAATTTTACCTGTTTTTGACGGAATTTTGCAAAACGCCGCTTACCGTATATAAAATCAACTACACAAATAACAGTTTTGAACCGATTTTTAAAATTTCAACAGATTAGTGATTCCCGGGTTTACTTCTAACTGTACCCAAAGTTTCGGGTCTCTAGCTCAAGGATTGAATTTTGGTTGGCACATGCTACCTATACCAAAAACAATAGGGATCATCCATAGGGTATAAGGAATAAATTTGTAAAGTTTAATGATGATCACTTAAGAATTGTTGCCTGTAGGCTACACACACAAAGAAAATGGGCTAGCTCTGCCCCTGGGGTTTGGGCACCTCTAATGATAGGGATGTTCAATAGGGTACAAAGAATAAGTATGCAAAGCTTCAATATGATATGTTAAGAAATGCAGCCTGTAGTTGACAAACAAAGAAATACAAAAAAATGGGTGTGTTTCTGTCCCTGGGGGTCGAGCATACACCGAAAACAACATGGGTCATCCTTAGGGTATAAGGAATAAGTATGTAAAGTTTGAAGAGGATCACTTAAGAATTGTGCCCGGGCAGCAACTGAATTTAAACTGCCAAGAGATCTTTTATGTGCACACCAATGTGTACACGGGACCTCGGTTATTTGTCCCATCCGAACGACAAGGCTAGCTGTCCTTCTCAGGCCCTTCGTCTGCATCACTGACCAGGGGAAACCACGCCGGAAAATCCAGATAAACTTTCAATGCAGGGATCGAACATCCGACCTACAGGTTAGTGAGCCAGCATGTGTCAATAGACTTAAAGAAATAAAGTATTGAACCTGAAGGTATCATGCAAAGGTATAATAGTTACGTAATCTAATCTAAACATCAAATATGTACTCTACCTTCTAGGCCTGGTTTGTGGTTTAAAGTTTTTATCATTATGGAGAGGGTTCACTTTATTCCTGAAGAAATAAATATACATTGTAACATGAATTACATGTTATAAATAAAATGTATTTAATAGAAATAACAAATTACATGTACAAACAAAAAAAATTTGACAACTTTTATATACAACAAGACAAAAATACCTCAATTAATAATCAACTAGAATATTAACAGTATTTGATGTTAGCTTTTTAAAAAATTATTTTGAGAAACATTTTAAATTTCTTTTATATTCTATAATATCCAATGCAGGAAACAGTAATAAATCGTGAAACAATTAAAGTTAGTGATGCAAAACATAATAACTCTCTGAGTGTTTTTTCTTAAAACCATTGTACTGAAAACTGTGCTCTAATCCAGTCCAACAATAAACAAATTTAATGACCGAAACAAAAATAAACATTTGGAAACTACCATATAAATGCAAAAGTTTATATACTTTGATTAGAATCTCCTCTTTGCAGTGTCATACAGTAAATTGGACATGGATTTTTCGTCTCAAATGAACACCAACTGTTAACCTTGACAAGAACCAACTGAGCTTGAACAACCTAAGGGTTCTTCACAGCGAACCCAGACCTGATATAAGTCAAAGGCAAACTAAAATTTGCTTGCATGACATAAAATTGTGTTTATATACTCAGCCAAATTCAAAACTTGACACTCAGGATTTTGGGACTAGATTTTTAATATTTGGCTTAAGGCAAGTATTTTAGTGTTATGTTGTGCACAGACGACCTTGACATCAACAGAAAGCAAGAGTACGTCTTTCCGAAAGTCCTTGACATTGATAAGGTTCATGATGTCACACTAACCCCCAAAATGAAATTCAAAGATTTGGAGAACAATCGGAATAAAGTGTTTAGTAACGGTTGTGCCCCCCCCCCCTCTAGTGTCTCGTACTGTCACATGTCTTCTCATGGATCTCAGAACATTAGTAAACACTACCCGTGGAAGACGTCTTCACTGCTCAGGTCCTGCAACGTCAATAGATGATTCACTTGCTGTGACGAACATGTCGACCAAGTTCGTCCCAGATGTGTTCAATAGGATTAAGGTTGGGGCTAAGAGACAGCTAATCCAGGACTTGGACACCAGCATTTCTTGAAAAATTCTAGGTAGCAATTGCTGTATAGGGTCGAGCATTGTCTTGTTGAAAAGTTAGTCCAGGCATATGTCTCTGCATAAACGGAAGAAGAACAGGTTTCAAAATCTCCTCTCATCCGAGAGGGCACGATGGATGAGCAGGATTATATGAATATATATAGCCCGAGGGCTCGAGGATATATATTGCATATTTCCTTATTGATCTAATAAATATGTATACTAACTCAACATTCAAAGACTAAAAAAAACACAATTGCACGTGCAGTACTGTGTCAACATCTGCCTGAGTATAAATACAAGGTACGACTCGTCACAAATAGTCTCTTTAAAGTTTTGTTGGCAACCATATATATAGCACTGGGAGGGCCTAAAGGGAGGGTATATAAATCCTCGAGCCCTCGGGCTATATATATTCATATAATCCTTCTCATCCATCGTGCCCGTCAGGCACTCGGATGAGAAGAGATTATATTCCATTATATGCCCTTCGGGCATCTCCGATTTATATTGCATCATTGAAAGGTTTGTCAACAAAGAAGAAGATAGTAAGGTGGCACTGCCAGGCAGGATACGCCCACATTTTCGAGAGATGGATAGAGAACAAGCAAAACCGAAAATGATTTTTCCTACAATCAAAGGCCATAATTCATTAAGTTACAATTTGATATGCGCAAATATCGAAAAGAATCAAGATCTTTCGGTTATAAACATGCATTTCAAGTTTCAACAAAATATGCCATATTTTTACACGTACAAACAGCGGCCATTTTGTCTGGCAATTATGGTCCGATTTTCTAGAAATTCGAACTCATCCTTCTGTAGGGTGTAACGGTAATAGAGTCAAAGTTTTTTTTAAATTGGATAATAATCGTGACCTCCAGAGGGACCATAGGGGATTTTTCGGACAATCAGGGACCATAATTTAGGAAGTTACGATCTGATATGTGCAAATATCGAAAGGAACCAAGATCTTTGGGTTATAACCATGCATTTTAAATTTCATCAAAATCATATTAAAATTGTGACCTCTACAGGGTCCACAACCTTGATATACCATTTTTTAACAGTATTCGCCTACAATTGACGGCCATTTTGTATGGCAATTTTGGTCCGATTTTCCCGAAATTCGAACTCAACCACTCTTAGGGTGTAACAGGGATATCATCTAACGGTTTTTCAAATCGGATAATAATTGTGACCTTCAGATGGACCACAAGCTAAACAAAGGCAATTTTGCGTATAATCAGGGACCATAATTCAGGAAGTTATGATCCGATATGAGCAAATATCAACAGGAACCAAGATCTTTGGGTTATAACCATGCATTTCAAGTTTCATCAAAATTGAATTAAAATTGTGACCTCTACAGGGTCCACAACCTTGATATACCATTTTTTAACAGTATTCGCGTTCGAACGGCGGCCATTTTGTATGGTAATTTTGGCCCGATTTTTCCGAAATTTGAACTCGACCTTCCTTAGGGTGTAACGGTTATATATTCGAATGGTTTTTTAAATCGGATAATAATTGTGACCTCCAGAGGTACCACAAGCTAAAATAGGTGATTTTTCGGACAATCAGGGGCAATAATTCAGGAAATTACGTTCTGATAGGCACAAATATCAAAAGGAACCAAGGTCTTAGGGTTATAAACATGAATGTAAAGTTTCATCAAAATCGGTTCAAAATTGTGACCTCTATAGGGTCCACAAGCTAAAAACATGATTTTTCGTACAATCAGGGGCCATAATCCATGAAGTTTTGATCCGATACATGCCAATATCGAAAGCAGCCGAGATCTTTGGGGGATAAACCTTTATTTCAAGTTTCGTCAAAATCGGGTAAGAATTGTGACCTGTAGAGAGTCCACAAACAATTGTGGACGGACGGACGGACAGGGGCGACGACATAATACGTCCACATGAAAATGTGGGCGTATAAAAACAAATAGTAGGCTGTTAAAATTTATCCATATAATTAAAAATGCATTATTTTCTGTAGATCTACATACTGTTTTAAGATTGTCTGAAATAGACCATCCAGAATTAAAAGATGCAGATCAGGAAGTTGAACGAATTGAATGAAGCTTATATACAAGCATCATTTCCTGCCAAAACAATGGTTTCTAAAGCCAACGGCCAAAGGTAGATGGCAAGTGTACCGGTAATACATGTATAAGATACAAAAAGTTGAGAAAACTTCCTTACATCTGGAGTTAAATGATAATTTTGCAGAGTATAGCATGGACATAAAGTTTTATTAGTAAACTAATCCAATTGACCAAAAGTTTTTAGAATTCTGCCAACTCCTAAGGTAATAGCATTGCCATAATCTAGAAAGCGATTAATACTAAAAGCTGTTAATGTCTGGCACCTTTGGGCTGTAGCTAGAGCCCATAAGCTCACTGTTTTATAAGTGAGAAACTTCAAATTAATAACTTCTAAAGCGAACAAAACTCGCAAATGAAAATTTAATAGAAACACTCCAGGTTGCCACTAAACGAGATTTTGGAGCATCAAGATTCCAAAACTAAACAAATCACTCAAATAATTTGCAATACTTCCTACAATGGGATCCAAAGGATCACTTTGTTTTGGATATATGCCTAAAAATTTCATAATCTCAAGGCCAGATAATACTTTTTATTAATTCCTGGTCTCCAGGACCTGACAATAGTGTCAGTAGCGTGTTGTGATAGTCCTCTATTAGTGAGGGATTGCTTGATGTGATACAAGCGTTCGTGTATAAAATCTTGCCTCTCATGGGGTAGCACCCATGGTGAACTAAACGAAAGAAGTTCTTCGTAGGAGCAAAAGAATATGGGGTTTAAAACTAGCATTGTTAAGAGTTGAGAATACCCTACTGATGTTGGTCATCCTGGCACTAAAATGATAGCATGAGACACTAAACACTATGAATAATTACATTCTGTTAAAATCTCTGATTACTCTTTTATCTATGTAAAAAAGGTGCTAACAGTATTGCTGTTCGAAAAAAGGAGCACAGTCCAATAAAACATGCCACTTGTCTGATAGTGATCTTGTTTGATATCAATAAAGCTTAATTTTTTCTTGGTTTTTGAGTAAGAGATCAGTAAATGAATGACAATTAATAGTAATTCCTAAAAAAACAATTTAAGGTTCTATACAGGATTTTTGTTCCTTTATACAAAAGCCTAGCTCTAGAAAATATCTAACAGTTTTCTGTGTGTATACACATTCTTTGCAGTGTTGTTTCTGGGAAAAAATGGAATTGTCTACATAATAAGAACAGTATCCACTGCTGAAGAAACTCTGAAAGGGAGATGTAAATCTCAACCATTTGATCTCATCAAATAAAATGTAAAATTTTATGATGATCAGGGCGAATAGGAATAGAAAAAAGACATCTTTTAGATCCAATGATGATAGAAAATCCTCTCTATGTATTATACAAAACATATAGTTTCTTTTGTAAAATGTTCATAAAAACTAAAAAATGTGTAAATTTTTCAGGTTTATAACAGGACGATAATCGTCAGTCTTTTTCTCAACTAAAGGAAAAAGATTTTATAAATAAACTGATTGGTATGAAAACCCGGGAAAACCTGGACATAAAGCCCTCTTAATCAAACAACTAATTCCACCTGCTCTGAATTAGAATATAGAGGTGGTTAAACAAGTGAAATTGAAAGGGTGGTTGTAAAATCCAGTTATCTGATGTTATGATAGACCATGCAACTGCCTAAAAAATATTTGAGACCGGACTGGCTACAAAAATATAACCTACAGATGTTACTGTGGCTGGATTAATGCTGCCCCTGAAAAGGGACGCCTGTAAATGGATTGCTAATTACTATTAGTACCCGACTCAATATGATTACCAAATGATACATATGCCATAAAAATGACTTGACTGATCTATCTGGCCCTATTTAAGTCATATCGACTGGCCAAAGGGAAGAACAGAGTGGGTGATATCAACAACTTAAAGACATTAAAAGGAATGCCTACGTGTCTTGATCCAGATGTTTTGACAGTAATGACAATAAGGTCAATTATCTACTGTACATTCTGAATAGCCAGACGCATCTTGTGACTGTGCTTGTTGGGGTAAAACTGACATGTCAGTATCCAACGGAGGGGCAACCTGGCCCCATGCATTTAGCAATTTTCTTGAATAGGTTTTTTAACGACCAGTTAATCAATCTCAACAAGTTTCATGGTAACCACATTAACTAATTTATGATTAGTTCTAAACTAATTATACATTGTTGATTCAGGGTCAAAATTTATGAACCCTATGTAGGTTACACAGATTGGTTGAACAATATGACACCTTGCCTGTAATATGAGTATAATATGAGTCTTATGCTCGTCAATGACCCTGTCTTCATAAGCCCAGTCGGAGAAGAACAGTAGGTAGTTAAACCTCATTTCATTTTATCATTCATCAATGACATTATTAAAAACATTAATGTCTGCATAAAATCGTTCAAAAAAGAATAAAATTTATTTGATTTTAAAATCATCTCATCTTATGTAAGGTTATAATTGGTAGGCTAATGTGTCATTTGTTTCATTTTCATTTTCATTTGAACTAATCATTCTGATATCATTAGACCTTCTATACTTATTTATTAAGTTATTAAGAATATTACTAAAAACTACCGGTATAGGACTTAGTTCAACAGGCCTATTATCCCTTTGTCGGCGGTAGACATATCTGATATCATGGACCTTTAAATATTAAGAATATTACTAAAAACTACCGGTATAGGACTTATAGTTCAACATGCCTATTATCCCTTTGTCGGCGGTAGCAGTAAAAACATGATTTTCATATTACTAAAAACTACCTGTATAGGACTTAGTTCAACATGCCTATTATCCCTTTGTCGGCGGTAGCAGTAAAAACATTATGATTTTCATATTACTAAAAACTACCGGTATAGGACTTAGTTCAACATGCCTATTATCCCCTTGTCGGCGGTAGCAGTAACAACATTATGATTTTCATAAGAATATACACTCGGAACTGAGGACCGTCCCGGAGGTGGAAAAAGATGATTATCAACACCAAGATTTAGGCGTATCGAACCGACACGGTTATTAGTCCTAAAATTAACGTCATGAAAAATGTCAAAATGATCGGGGTAGATTGAAACACATTAGGCCTAATCGACCATATCTATAATGGCAAAACCACTGGGTCTGTCATCTGAATTTATCTACCTGGTTGGGACATTTACGAATCTTGTTTTAAACACAAGATATAGAAAGCACTTTACCTTTCTTTCGTATATTTAAAAATACGATTTATTCCTTGTCCTCCATAGCCACCTCTTACCGGTGTAAACATCCGGTTGAGATATTTATAGCCGAATTAAATGGCGACTTTTTACCGATCATATCCTCATCAAACAAGAGGTATTACACTATTACATACATCAAGTATGAGAATGTCCGGGTCAAAAGATTCTATAGAAAACCAGACTCTCCGAACAACCTCCCGAAATTTTCGCTTGGACACTTACCAAATCCATCGTAGCAAAAAACAATTGGGTGTGAAACTACGTCTCAAAATATATGGACCAGCACAGCGTACCAGTAGCGATAACGAAAAAATAAATAAATAAAATGAATTGAATCTACGATCCAACAAAATCGCAAAGTAATGGTTCGTAAAACAAACCAAAGTATACGATATTATATGAGTAGTGTACCACTAGTCATGGTCAAGATCAAAAAAGAAAAAGACAATTTGTGACGAGTCGTACCTCGTATTTATACTCAGGCAGATGTTGACACAGTGCTGCACATGCAATTGTGTTATTTTTAGTCTTTGAATGTTGAGTTAGTATACATATTTATTAGATCAATAAGGAAATATGCAATATAAATCGGAGATGGAATATAATCTGATCCCTGTACTGGACAGCATTTAAATTCCCTTGGACAACAACAAGAGGAGAGTGTCCATGTGCCCAAAAAGAACCCCAAACTAGGACGCTGCCGCCACCAAATCTGTCAACTTGTCTGACGCATCCTTGAGCGTAACGCCATCGGCAAATCTAAAAGTGAATCGAGATTCGTCACTAAAGACAACGGAATTCCACTGTTTTTGAGTAATAATAATAATAATAATAATAATAATGATAATAATAATAATAATAATAATAATAATAATAATAATAATAATCACGTCATTTTACAAGGGTAGCAAATTAGGCCTGAGGCCTTTTTCAAATTTGGCCCTTGGCACAGATCGTGCGAATGATTTCGATCATTACTGCAGGAAGAAACCGAAGAACTCGGGGGAAACCTCCCTGATCGGACGGGAGACCGAATATCCCTCTCACTTACAACGATAAAGTTCATGCCCTGAGCTGGGATTGAACCCTCGTTGCATTGGTGAGAAGCCGCCTCTCTATCGCCACGGCTATCCGACATTTTATGTGTCTTGTAGCATTACGGCGATGAAGAGGTGTCAACAGTGGTCCATTATAGGACCTCCGAGCTCAAAGACCAGCAGTCTGGAAGCGATTTCGAACAGTTTGTGCAGTTACCCTTCCACCAAACATCTCTCTATTTGTGGAGGTTGCAGTGACAAATCTGTTTCTAAAATGACGTAATCATATTGCTTGATCTTCCTTGAGTGACGTCACATGTGGCGGTCGGCGATAGTTCCAGTTTGAAGCACTCTCATTCTAAGATAAATTATTGTCTGGCGTGAACAATTAAAGGCTCTTGCAACAGTGACCACAGACTGACCAGCATAGAGCCTACCTATAGCACGTAGAGGTTCTACATTTGAAAGGCACAGCATTTTCTAACAAAGATGAAAATAACAATTTAAATTTGTTTTTCCAGTTCAAGTTATGTGTGCATGTTCAGTTTAAGCAAATTGAATTGAATTCTTTAATTGCTCAAAAGTCACGTGATCCACGTGACTTTACAATTTAATGAAATTAAAGGCTTCTTCTACTTACTATCATTAGAAACACTTGAAAATTTATTTGACTTACCAGAAAAAAAATTTGTTGAAATTTATCAGTGTCAATTTTTTAATTTGGCTGAGTATATATATATGAACATTAATGTGGCTAGCTAGCACTTTCGGTTGCATCGGAACATTAACCCTTTGGCAAGTAATACAACATATATGTCGTCACCGACAGTGAGCTTAGCAACATATATGTCGCCAACGTCATACCTTATTTTAAAACTTGGCAAACCTCAGCTGATTCCGGTTTCCCACATCTAGCCTATACAATTGCGATGTGGCACAGGTTTACTTATTATGGAAAACTTGTCGCTTTTAGAAAGAAGTTCTGAAAATTATCATCTTTGTATGAAAACATTCTTCAAATGCGCAGTCACGGGCATTGCCAGTAATAAGGAAACTTGAAAGTAGTTCAAATGGCAGACTTCGTCACACAGACGAGGCTAGATGTAGGGTACTGGAATCTGCTGAGGTTTGCAGAATGCTTATTTTATAGCCACTTTTCTGATTGCGTACTAAAAGAAACCCCTTAACATATGACAAAAATTGAAATTAAAGTTACTTTTTTTAGCTCATTGCCTCGTTTTAATAAATATGCGGTCGTTTACAACAATGACAATGAATAATTATTAATTAATTGTTCAGGGGGGAAATAACTCGATTTTAATAGAAATTTATTTATTGTTATTATTATGAACGTTTTTATAGCACACAATTCACTGGGTGTTCAAATGCGCTTCACAAAACATTATAAATTATCACAAAACTGTTTCACAGATAAACAATATAATCATAAATTATTAAGTAATCAACACAGTATGCAGATATTATGAATAAAGGTAGAAAATAAGATAACAGAAGTCAGTAAAATAAAAGATTACTAAGAGATTAACAAAAAATTAAAATCGTTATAAGCTAAAAGCTTATTCAAATAAAAAGTTTTGACAGATTTTTTAAAAACAGAAAGAGACAGCGTTGCTGATAGAAAATGGTAGCTTATTCCATGCAATGGGCGCCCGTACACTAAAAGCTCTGTCACCAACTGTTTTAAGTCTTGATCGTTTGGAACATAAAATTAATGTATCAGAGGAGGAACGAAACGTTTGGGAAGGTGTAAATAAGTAAAGAGGTGCAAGACCATTAAGACATTTGAAAATTAAAAGAAAGATTTTATATTGAGTTCTAAAATAAATGGGTAGCCAGTGTAACTCAGATTAAAATAGGGGTTATGTGCTCTCTAAAATTTTATCTGGTGATAAGTCTTGCTGCGCTATTTTGTACCATTTGTAGTTATTAATTAAAACATCTGGGATTCCTGCTAAAAGGGAGTTACAATTATCTACTCTTGATGTTACTAGGGAGTTACGACAGTTTTAATGGCATCAATAGTGGGAGTTGACCTTATTTTACTAATGTTTCTTAGATGGTTATAACAGAGTTTACAGCTATTGTTATAAGTGGATGAGGAAAATTGTCAACAGCGATTGATGGCAAGCGTGGAGCTGCGAATACTATTTTATTTTTAACACCATTAGATAAGTTGTGAACAAAATAAACATTTTTAAAAATCATAGTTTGAGGATCATAGATTTTTTTTATTTGATCAATAACACATTTAAATGGATTATTAGCACACAAACAGTTATTTCTTTCAACTTCAAATTTTGCCGAAAAGGTTGCTGATGATATCGATATTTTCAATCGGTATCGATTGCCAGCCTTAATTTTAGTAGGCCTTTAATACGCATTGAGAAAGAGAGAGGTTCATTCATCTTAAAACTCATTTATTTTAGATTTACATGCTTTGTTAAAATTAAACTGATAACACTTTTTAAGTCATGCAAATATGGAAGGGTAACGCTGCCAATATTAAATGCTCTGCTACAATGTCTTTTCCATTGATTATATTATGTAAAAAGAAAAACGTGCAAAGTCCTAATACAGGTAATGATAAAGTCAAAATACCTCTAAGACAAGAGTTAAATGTAAAACGTCAAATGTTAAGTGTCGAATGACAAATGCTTTAAGGGAAAATGATTTTTTTTTACCCTGCAACATTTTACATGTATCTCATTACATTTTACATTTGCGCTCTGTCACATTCCATTTTTACTTAACGCTTTCTACATAGCATCTTTCGCACAGCATCATCTTCAATACTCAAATTTAAGATATCACGTGACTTATTAACATATATGAAAACCTGGCACACTATATGCCAGAACAAGGATATTCACGACACTATAACATAAACCAGCTTAGCGCACAATATGAAATTTACTTATTGGACGTACTTTACCATGATTACGGGTGTCGGAGGGGTCTATGCAATGTCCACATACGAAATTCCAGGTATTATTCTACATATAAGTGAAAGCACGTTCATTTCTATTTGTAAATATGTAGATAGTTTTCTAATACAGTCGTATTTTCATAAATATCACAAGCTAACGATGCCATCGAGAGTTGATTATGGTCTGGATAAATTAATTAATGTCCAAGATAATATTTAAGGCCTAAAAAAGACCTATAATAGACAGATTTAGCTCTTTCATAATGCATGTTTAAGTGAATGCATGTGTGTGTGTGTGTGTGTGTGGGGGGGGTCTTCAGTGTTATAATTCGCGTCTTGGTAGAAAGAAAATCCAAAATGTTAATTGTAATCGCTCTTTTTAAATATGTAAATAAATTCTCTGGCACATTCATAGTCCTTGAAAAATGACCAGAAATGGAGGGGGGGGGTTATTCAATGTTAAAATACCGGTCTTTGTCGAAATTATCATTGCCGTACTACCTATCACTAAAACTAAAAACACGTCCATTGCTGCTTAAATAATATGTAAATAATTTACTGGCACACTCAGATTAGCATACCTGGATGAAAAAACCATTATCCGAAATTCCAGATATCAATGATTGTTCTTTTCAAATATGCTTATAGTGTTTTTCCACATTTATATTTGCATAATTTTACAAAATAAGATGAAGTGAAGAAAGAACAGGGGGGGGGGGGGAAACTAAACTAAAGATACAGGCGCTTAATCAAAGATCTCCTATGTCAGTCCCCTCTTTAAATATATTATTTATTTGTTGGGCACAATTTTGTATAGTGTTTATCTTAATTAGGCTGTACTCAACTCTGTTTATAGAAAGACCGTCACAAAACCGGTATCAATAAGAAATTCCAATTATTGTGTTATAAATTACTGGAAAGTGTGTTTCTTGTTAAGTATGATATTTGTGGTATGACCCCTTGCTCATATGTACATATGGGTTACTTCCCTTGATTGGAAGTCTTTGGTCAGGCTCCCGAGTAGGAAGTCACTGAAAGGTCAGGTCAGCCATCTTGTATGATTGTTCCATGAACATGTGCTTTGGATTGTGTATGTAAACTGAATAAAAATCTTCAAACATTGGAAA
This sequence comes from Patella pellucida, assembly GCA_917208275.1. Classification (NCBI taxonomy): domain Eukaryota; kingdom Metazoa; phylum Mollusca; class Gastropoda; family Patellidae; genus Patella; species Patella pellucida. Next base: position 31,021,383 of record OU795041.1, on the reverse strand, counting down.
TTGGTAGCAGAGCTGGTGGACATCAGTGAAGATGGTCAGTAGTTATAAGAATCCTCCTATTATGGCTGGGAAGACATACAGCCAATGGAAAAATGAAGTTGATATGTGGCATATTGTATGTGATGTAGAAAAGAATAAAAGAGGGCTTATTGTGGCACTTTCCTTGGATGGTAAACCCAGAGAGATAGCCTTAAATATTTCAGCTACTGATTTAAATGTAGATAATGGTGTTAGTGTTCTTGTGGCTGAATTAGATAAATTATTTGAAAAGGATATGGCCTACAGTGCATATTGTGACTTTGATAAATTTAATAGGAAAGACATGTTGATGTCTGATTACATTGTTGAATTTGAGCAAAAATATAATTGTGTTAAGAAATATGATAGGACTCTTCCAGAAGCTGTGTTAGCTTTCAAACTGCTAGATAATGCAAATCTGTCAGTTAAAGAACGCCAGTTAGCACTGACAGCCTGTAATGATATAAAATATGACAACATGAAATCAGCTTTAAGTCAAATATTTAGTAAAAATTGGTGAGATTGATACGAACGTTAGCCAGGAACAAGCGTTTGACACTAGGACTGTAACAAATAGACGCAGTGGGCGCAACCCCTTTAATCGTCAAAATGTAGATCAACGGGGTAATCGTTTCGGACGAGCTAATAATTTTCGCTACCAACAGTTAAATTCGATGTTTAATGGTGTAAAAAGTAGATGTAGACGCTGTGACTCAAGATATCATTGGTATAAGAATTATCCAAGTAGACAGTCACAGTTTAGTGTTAACATGTGTAATAATGATGAGGCCAATGTACATTTAACCCTTTTAACTTCCGAGTATACTGCAAGTGAAATATTGACAATGGAGGCATTTAATGCTGCAGTCATTGATACTGCCTGTACAAAAACTGTTTGTGGCAGGCCTTGATTAGACAATTAGTTGGCAAGTTAAGAAGACAGTCTTAAAAATGATATTGTTTATAAGACAAGTCATACTGCTTTTAAGTTTGGAGATGGGGTTTCTGTATATTCAATTATATTAGTTAAAATTCCAGCTCAAATTAATAATACTCGTATAAACATTGATGTTGAAGTTATTGATAAAAACCTTCCTTTGTTACTCAGTAAATCATCTTTAAAAAAGGCAAATACTGTTATTGACCTTAATAATGATCAGAATTTTATGTTAGGTAAACTAAACCAGTTAATGTTAATTTAACTTCAAGTAGGCATTATTGCATAGTTATTACTGTACCTAGACAACAGTTGCAACAATGTAGTACTAATTCTTGTAATCAAGTTTTGAACTGTAATGCTGTAAACAATGTTGATATTAGTGAAGATGTTGTTTTTATTGTAAATGAAAATTTGTCATAAGGAAAGGGTTATAAGTAAATTGCACAAACAATTTGGCCATGCCTCATATGACAAACTGTTATGTTTATTAAAAAGTGCTGGTTTCATACATGTGATAACTCCCGCAATTGGCGGGAGACTCCCGCTTTTAACCCTTATCTCCCGACCTCCCGATCGGGAGACAAATACTCCCGCTTTTTCATTTCTTGTAATTTTTATTTTTTTGGGAGTCAAAATTCTAAACAAACGAGACATAACTTTTTACGACAACCGTTCGGCAGTTGAGACTATAATTAGTAACACGTGTTTTCATATTTGGAATAGGCTACTACCATTTAAATAACACGATAATTATTGTTTTTATACGAAATTAATAAAGTTTAGCAATAAGTTGATTTTAATTAAGTTTTTATTGCTCATTTCGAATTATTTATAAGAATGAGAGGTCCTGAATAGCGTGGGTGACCTGATACATTTCCGATGTTTTTGTATTTGGAACAATACTATTTTATTATTATAACGAGATAAAGTAGCCTATTTTCCGATTTCATTTCCATTCGTGTGCACATTAAATACTTTAAATTGAGCATGAATCCAAGAGAATTTATTAATTCAGAACATAGAACCACGTGTGCAAGTTACGCAATTTTTAATTGTTGAAAAATACTTGGTGTTAAGCGTCCAGATGTGCGTGGGCTGGGAGGAAACTTCCCTGACTTAGAATGTCCACATTCCTATCATCAAAAGCGCGCGAATATGAGTCACGTGATGTAAATATCGTGGGCTCTCTCGAGTCTCGAGGCGTAAAAAAATAATGGAATTATGTCTTTCCAGGCAAGTCCTTTATTCATGAAACATAATGCTTACTTCATAAATGAACATTGAGTTGCATTTCGACGTAATTAACCGCGAATATGGGTCTGAGGAACTTGTAATTTTATTTTTACTTCTCGTATTGAAATGCCGTAATCACGATCACATGCCAAACTACGTTAATAATTTTCTAGAAAATTATCCATTGTATACCATTTTCAAGTGCTCGGCGGGTACACTTACCATGCTCCGATTTTGTTGATTTTAATAGCATCGAAACGACAATAAAACGAACTTTTGATCGATCGGGAGTACAATATTGACAAATCGCCTCAAAAAAAGATTTCGTGAATTGAATTGTTCAACTTACAAAAATGCCGGATAGGCTATATCGAAATGCCAACAATTTTAAAGCATGAAAAAATAATATTAATAATAAAAATTTTCATCGCAACGTCAAAACACGGGAAATTTACGTTTATGAAATTGATAAAATGAACACACACACGCAAATTATATCAAACAAATAAAAAGGATATCTGCTTCCAAAATATTTAAAAATTATTACACAAAATTAAATAGGCTAGCCAGTGTATGACGTTACCGTTAAGTTTAAAAGGGGTAACAAATAATATTTGAAAATAAATATAAAGACATGAGTATGACAAGTGCTTTATTGTGTGTTTCCATGTGTTTTATTATTATAACAATCAAATGATCTACAAATATATAAACAATGTAAATTAATTTGTCTTTTATTCATGGTGGGTGGGTAATTTTAACTCGCGATAAAGTCTCCCTCTTTTGACCTTAATCTCCTGACATTTTTACAAAAATCTCCTGACATTTTACCTGTGGCCAATCACATGTATGTGGTTTTGTATCAAGTAATATGAGCACACCTTATCTAAAGTTTGTAAGGAATGTCCAATCTGTCAGAACCACAAACGCCCACCTCATAAACCTATTGTTGCCTTTTCTTTAGCGTCTTCTTCTAATGAAGTTGTATCACTAGATCTTCACCAACTTGACAATAACCTTTGGTATCTTCATATAATAGATGTCTTTAGTAGATTAAGTGCTGCAGCCATTATAAAACGAAAAGATCCCAAAGACGTTGACAAATTCATGCATCATTGGGTTAGTATTTATGGAGCCCCATCCAAAGGTGTATTCAGTGATAACGGTGGGAATTTAATAATGCAGAGTTTCGAGAAATGGCAGAGAGACTTAATATTACCGTGAAACTACAGCAGCTTATAGCCCATGGTCAAATGGGGTGTTAGAACGCCATAATGCTGTGTTGACAGAAACATTATTAAAAATTAAAAAAGACACATCTTTGTCATGGGAGACTGCCTAATGTTGGGCTATATCGGCCAAAAACTGTTTAAACAATGTTCACGGATAGAGCTCTTATCAAATTGTGTTTGGTCAACACCCCAAGTTGCCATCAGTCTTGACTGACCAGCTGCCAGCTTTAACACAACAACAACCTATGTCAAAGGTGATGAATGAACATTTAACTGCTCTTCATAAAGCATGGCAAGCTTTTATAAAGACAGAATCATCTGAAAAAATTAAACACGCCTTGCAGAAGCAAACCAGACCCACAGGGGGCGAATTTTTAACTGGTGATACAGTTTATTACATGCGTGATAATGAGTGGAAGGGCCCAGGATGGGTCATTGGTCAAGATGGAGTTGTAGTGTTTGTCCGTCACGGTGGATTATACGTCCGAGTCCATTCCTGTCGATTGCGCAAGGATGACAGGACCACAGACATTGAACCTTCAAATAACGCAGCTGGTGATAGACGACCTGTTGAAGATAGAAAAAGTGAAGCTCGAAAACATGTTACAGAATGGATAGCTATGAAAAAATTCAGTGAAGGCAAGGGTAGGCATGAAGATAGTGCTCATCTTAATGAGACTGAAGAAGACAAACATAGGTTGCCAGGCAACGAAACATACGCCCACAGCAGCTAAATCGTCAGGGCAGTCAACAAGAGTTGTCGCATATTTTACTTTTTTCGGTAATGAAACATTTATAATACACTAAAATCTGATTAAAAAAAACAACTCATTATGTAATTATCAGAAAATCATTGGAATTTGTTTGGCTTTGATAAAGTTCTCCTCCATGCTGTTCAAGTTATCTAAATTCATTGAAACTCAATATACTTGCTCGTCTCATGACCTTCAACAATTTATATAAATTTAAAGTCAATCGGATATTAACTTTAGCCTCTAGAGCGTCCACAAAATTTTGAAAGTGATCAAGGGCCATAAAATCGATGAAAATCAAGAGGCTCCTTCGTCTCATGACCTTAAACACTGTGTATAAATTTAAAGTCAATCAGATATTAACTTTGGCCTCTAGAGCGTCCATAAGATTTTTTTAAGTGATCAAGGGCCATAACTCTGACAGTAATTATCGGAAATTGCTGAAAATCAATAGGGTTCTTCATTTTATGACCTTAAACACTGTGTATAAATTTAAAGTCAATCGGTTATTAACTTTAGCCTCTAGAGCGTCCACAAGATTTTTTGAAGTGATCAAGGGCCATAACTCTGACAGTTATTATTGGAAATCGCTGAAAATCAATAGGCTTCTTCGTCTCATGACCTAAAACACTATGTATAAATCTAAAGTCAATCGGATATTAACTTTGGCCTCTAGAGCGTCCACAAGATTTTTTTAAGTGATCAAGGGCCATAACTCAGACAGTTATTATCGGAAATCACTGAAAATCAATAGGCTTCTTGGTCTCTTGACCTTAAACACTGTGTATAAATTTAAAGTCAATCGAATATTAACTTTGGCCTCTAGAGAGTCCACAAGCAATTGTGGACGCCGGACCGACGGACGGACGGACGGGGCACGGCAATATACGACCACATTTCAATGTGAAAATTTAAATTGATAGAAACAGGAAACACAAACCAAATACAGACGATTTGATGGGATCACTTTTGACTAAGTCAAAATGATGCATTTGATATTCAGATAGGTTGGTATGAAATAATTAATAAAATACAATATCAAAAAACCATCGTTTGTATTTTATTAATTATTTCACATTTCAATGTGGGCGTATAAAAATGATGAAAACCGAGTGAATCACGAAGAAGATAGAAATAATGAAAACCGAGTGAATCACGAAGAAGATAGAAATGATGAAAACCGAGTGAATCACAAAGAACATAGAAATGATGAAAACCAAGCAGGGCTCGACCCTGCCGTCGGCAGATTCATGGCCGAATTTTAAAAATCGTGCTGGGTGTCGATAGTTATTTTTATTATTGATATTCGGCATTGAAATCAGACGTGTCTGTTTTTTCTGTAGGACTCGCAGATTCCCGCACTGGAAGAAATTTCTCACGGAAAAAATGGCCAGATGCCAAATACTCTAGTTTCACTTTCTTCAAAGGGAGGTTTGTGTGGTCCGTCAGATATTACAAGAGACTGGAATGGTTCTTCAATTCTTTAATACTGGAAACTTATAATAATAATTATCTACATACACTTTACAGGACTGCGGATAACCGACAAGTACCTAATGCTACTAAGTCGGATAGACCTGAAAGACTGACGTATCAAGTACAGTCACATATATTTATATGGAATTATTTCTAATCACTTGAGATCAAGTGTTGACATGCATTGATGTAATAATGTACAATATAAGAAATTAAACAATGGTAAATAAAACAATTAATAGATTAATCATACGATTGGCATGTTCACTAGAAAGGCCATATTGACAGTTACTTTCTATCTATACCAGTTTTATACACTATAAGGGATTATAATATATTAACCTGTCATTAGCATTACATAACAGTTCATCATTGGCTAGTAACCTTTTTATAGCACACATATATAATTAATGTTTTAAAGAAATATAATAGTTATTGTCCTGAGAGTTTAAAATAAATTCAGTTTGAAGGCTTTCACTTTTAAAATTAATAAAGCATTATCTTAAATATTCAAGTTTTAAATTATAACATATAACTGCTATAACCTGCACGGTTATATATATCCTTTACTTCCGATTCATATACAGATCTCATGATTGGCCGAATTTGACTGAAAACTTGTTGCAATGGTATTTGAGTACATGATGAGCGTACCAAATAAAACACAGACCTGTACAACGTTCTTTTCCATAACTATTACTAGGTGGAAAAGGTGATTTTGAGATTATGATTATACATATGATTTTATTAGTTTTTCAAGTAGATCTCAGCATTCTTCTCACAAAACTTTTTACAGATTGAAAATCGGATAAAAATTTATTTTTTTATTGAGGCTCAAAGTTGCGATTTTTGACTTTTCGCGGAAGAAAGGTTTTTCAACACATTGGAAAGGTCATTTTGGGTGTTTTTTGCAATACCATATTTAATTTCATATCAAAACTTTCAAAAATGTAGATGTAAATTTATGAAATACAACTTTAAGGCCAATTATGTATAAATTTGCAAATTTGTGTAACAATTTTTCTCGTTTCCCCAGCAACTCCAAAATACCTAGGTTTTCTCAAAAATTCCATTTTGCCAACATGATTTTGGTCAATTTTTTCATCAAAAATGGTCTTGTCCATGTTATATCTGAAATAATTAACCTGGTGGTTATGCATTTTAAAATCAGTAGCTATCAAGTAAGATAAATAGAAAAAAAATTAGCAAAAAAATCCATATGCCTTATCTCAAGAGCTGGATATATGTTAATTTTTTAACAATTGTCCGCGGCACACATTTGCCTAGTTTTGGGGCATTTTGGGGCGATTAATAAAATAAGAAGGAATGGGGATACACAAGTGAAATTATGGGAATATGTCAAAAAGTTTGTGAATTTTTAAAATTACATATTTTCAATCTGCCATTTATTATCAATTTTGGTTGCCATAGCAACCAAAATGGAAAAAATGCCATTTTTGACCGTTTTCAACGGTCTTTACCGTAACCCAAAAGATGATCACCAGATTTTAAAAAAAGCATTTTCAAATATTTGAAACCTGTGTGATGTCAAATGATACGGATTGTATAAGTTTGAGCAAAATATTATGGAAATTGGGTGGTTACCATAGCAACCACTTTATATTTTTAAAAAAATGCATCATTTTCCGATAATTTTCTCATTAATATTAATTTTTATATTATTTTAAGTCAGTAGCTACTGGGGAAGATTGAACAAATAAATAATAACAACATATTTATATAGCAATATCTTTATATACTGGAAAATAGGAAATTGCCCAATATTAGGCCTAAAAAACATATGAAGGAATTGAGATTTTCAAGTGAAATTTTGTGTACAGCGCCAACAGTTTTATATATTTTAAAATTACATATCTTTACCCTTGTATATAATTTCATATAATGTTGTTATAGTCAACATTGACAGAGGAAAGCGTGCTAATTTATATTCTAATCATCCTGGAACACACCAGTTACCTCCCCTCCCCTTAAAATAACATAACGGTAACTGTTGTTTCACTATTATTTTGTTCTCTAGCATTTATTGCTTACAATCTTACATGATGTTACAAGATGATTTCTATTTTGATACATTATTAACTAACAACATTGACCAATAAAAACAAATTATTTTTGGTGCATCTAATTCTAAATAATTCTCCCAAACTTAAAGACCCATGATTTACGGCAGTACGCTACTACTGTACACATGTATGCTTAGAACTCGAAGCTCTAGGCATATGTTTTTACAATGTAGGCCTACTTTACATTTGAACATTTTCATTATTGCTTTTAATACAACTCCCTTTTCTTATTCGTATATTTTCGTCAACAATATCAAATCTGGGTTTAATAAATTTAATAAAACCTTCACCTTGTCGCCCTGTACTGTAAACACTAAGTGACTAGGCTAAAACAGTGTTTGTCGGTCTAGAGATTCAATTTGGCCAATTTGTTTTTTTTTAGGTGTTAAATATTTCTTCATAATCACAATGAATTAAACATAATAAATAATTAGTTTGAGAACCGATATATAATGATATAATATATTGAATAAACTGTGAGTGTGACTTTCATCTTTGTGACTGACGGACGTCCATTTTTATTAGGCCTAATCTCAATCAAAAGTAAAAGGAAATGTTGTAAATCGTTAACGGGAATCCAGAACTTGAGCCATTATTTAAATTATTTTTTTAAGCTTTAATTCTTTTGCCATTCCAATTTTATTTTGGTATAACAATGGTCAGAAATTATATTATTATCACTACCTAGGAGTACGGTAAGTTAAAGTCAATTCAACCTTCATACCGGAAATGCTTCTCGAATACTCGTGCCGTATGTATTGATATTTTGCGATTTCATTTTCATTCGTGTGCACATTAAATACTATAAGTTAGGCATGCATAACAAAGAATTTAGTAATTCAGAACATTGAAGTACGTGTCCATGTTACGCAATTTTTTAATTGTCGAAAAATATTTGTTGTTAAACGTCAGACGTGCGGTCTAGATGGTAGGAAATTTCCCTTTAACTCAGAACAGGAAGTTCTGACTGGATCTATTTTTAACGTTGAACTTCGACCCATTATTTTTATAACTTAATTTTCGGTACGGGTCCTTTTATTGGACGATCCTTGTAAACATAATAATCATTGGTTTATTTTTTTCGCGGGGATTTAGCAATTGCACTTTGACCTGCCTTAGCAGTCACGTAGCACAATAATTACATTCGTAGGTCCGCTTGTGGAGAGAAGAATAAATTGTCTTACTTTGATTGCTCTAATTAATATAGGAGTCATAATAAACCCGGAATAACTTTTTTTTTGCAGGCAAGTCCTTTATTTATATAAAACACACATCACATGCCCTTGTTCACAAAGTGACAACTCGGTCTAGAGATTTTTCTCAACTTAACCATATTTCTTCTTTGACATTATTCGCTATGTCAGACGACGTCATGGCGTCATAGAACTCACACGATTTTACATTTTTTTCCTATTCTGAAAAAATCACGTGGTATACCATTTTCAAGTGCTAAATTTTTGAGCTTAATATGCTCCGATTTTGTTGATTTTAATAGCATTGAAACGACAATAAAACGAAGTTTTGATCGTATGTGGAATTGGATGCGATATTGACAAATCGCCTCAAAAAAAGATTTTGTGAATTGAATTTTCAACTTTAAACAAAATGCCTGATATTTCGAAATGCTAACATCGCATCCAACACCGATCGAAATGTCATTCATTTGTCTTTCTAATGATATTAGAATGAAATAATAATATTAGTAGTAAGCTCTAAATAAAAGCACTTGAAGTGAGGTACCCCCATTTAAAAACGTGACAAAAAATTTCAGCGTAACGTCAAAACACGGGAAATTGACGTTTTTAAACTTACGTTTATGAAATTGATAAAACGAACACACACATAAAAATTATATCAAACAAAAGCACAGGATATCTGCTTCCAAAATATTTTAAAATTATTACAAAAGATTAAATAGCCAGTGTATGACGTTAAGTTTAAAAGGGGTTACAAATCGGAAAAAAAGGACTTTCTTCCAACGTGAGCAATGGAGCTGTGACACCTACTATTACTTTATCCCATGGTTAGTAAATGTCTGTCGATGCAATTTTGACCATTCTCTGGCAAAGAGTAAATATTTCATGCGTCGTGACTAGCGTGAAATCGGAAGCCATTTGACTGAAAATAGCCGACTTTCAGTTTCAATCCGCGATTTTCGATTAAATTTTAAGTTAAATATATTAATAGCGATTGTCTTATAAATACTTTGATATCAATCTCAATATATGCAAATAATCTGATTAAACAATTATCGAAATATAGGGGGATTTCCATACATTACTAATCATTCTAAAAACGGTACGATAAGATAATTATACTTTCGCCCCCCCCCCCCTCCACTGTAAGGATGTATTATTTTTGTAAAAGTACTAAAAAGATCTACAATAAACCGATTTATAACATATTACATAATTCATGACTTGGCCTTGGATTTTCAATTTTTGGCCTTGGATCAAAGTTGGCCTTCGATCAAAAAAACGAATTTCGAGCCCTGAAACCAAGTGAATCGTGGAGAAGATAGAAATGATAAAAACAGAGTGAATCACAAAGAAGATAGAAATGATGAATAAAGGGTGAATCATGAAGCAGACAGAAATGGCGAAAACAGAGTTAATCATGACAAAACTAATGAAGTTAGACCAAAAGAAAGCAGACTAAATTGTGATGTAAATGGGAGACATGATGGGCCTTATGATAGAGAGAAACAGACAGGCGTCACTGCTAAAGTAAATGTCAAACAAGGACAAACTATTCGTTTTTCATCCTATGAAGATGATGATATAAAAGAGGCTGTGATATTAGGGAGGGCCTGCAAGGCATCCGGTAGTAAAAGAAATTAGTTTAGTATTAAATTCACCAAACCAGTTGGAATAAAAGATGAAAATGTATCGATAGATTTAGGAACTGTAAAAGATTTAAAGATAGTACCTGAAGAAGAGACTGAATGTGTTATGATAAGTGAAGTAAATTTTTATGTCGCTAAACACAAAGAATTAGAATGTTGGCAGAAAGAAAATGTGTACAATGAAGTTGAAGATACAGGACAAAAATGTATTTCAACACGTTGGGTGTGCACCCTGAAGAACATAGATGGTCAGTTTGTTCAAAAAGCACGATTAGAAGCACGTGGTTTTGAAGAGGATAACTTAGACGATCTTCAGAAAGACTACCCTACTTGCTCACGCGAATCACTTAAAGTAATTTTGTCTGTAATCGCACAGAAAAGGTGGGCTGTAAAGAGCATAAACATTAAGACTGCCTTCCTACAAGGGAATACAGTGTCAAGAACAATATACCTTAAACCTCAAAAAGAAGCTAAAAGTTCTGGAAAAGTATGGCTTCTTAATAAATGTGTATACGCCTTATCCGATGCTTTCTTAAAATAGTATGATAGAGTCAAGTCAACACTGTTGGAGTGTCACAAGTAGACCCTGCTGTGTTTTACTATTATAAGAACACACTTATTGGTTTATAAGCTGTACACTTAGATGATTTCTTATGGGCTGGCACATCACTTTTTGAAACCAGTGTAATCAATCATGTTAGGAAGGAATTTCATATTGGTAAAAAAGAATCTTCATCGTTTAAATAGGTGGGCCTTCACTTGTCTCAAGAGAATGAAATCATCACTTGATCTCAACATGATTATGCTCTCCATATCACCCAGATTGAGACGGATAAATGCTTAACCCAAGATACACCTTTAACAGAGTCTCAGAAGACGGCTTTACGCGGTAAGGTTGGTCAACTTCTCTGGTTAGCCAACCAAAGTAGGCCTGATATCAGCTTTGATGTTGGAAAGATAGCTACATGTGTTATGGCACTATTTAAGACATCTATGAATGTAATAAGATAATTAGAAAAGTACAGTCAGAAAAAGTTGATATAAAGTTTCAACATCTTGAAGGAAGACTTCGACTTGTTATATACAGTGATGCTTCATTCGGGAATTTACCGGATGGTAGTAGTCAGGGTGGTCATATTGTCTTACTGTATGGTGAGAATCAAATATTTAATCCGTTATCGTGGCAGTCAAGAAAAATAAGGAGAATAGTTAGAAGTACATTAGCTGCAGAGACTTTATCACTAGCTGATGCTGTGGATAATGGTATATTTGTATGCACCTTACTCGGAGAATAGCTGTATAATAATTCTCATCAACAGATACCTATTCACTATGTTACTGACAATAAAGATCTCTATGAAGCACTGTATTCAAATAAGCAAGTCTCTGAAAAGCGTTTACGGTTAGAAATAAGTTCCTTGAAAGAAATGATAATAAATAAAACTACAGCTGAAATAAAGTGGACGCCTGCTAAAAATCAAATCGCTGATAATTTAACTAAGAAAGGCGCTTCCCCTGAATATTTGCTTAAATGCTTAAAATGTAGTTCGACAGATTTGGCATTCTTGTTGAGAAATTAACTAAAATTGATTTGTGTTGTTAGTTAATCAATTGTATGGTTTATATAAGTAATCTTTCATATATCTAGTAGATATGTATTAATTATGTTCTTACAGAAGAAAGGATGAGATTGTTAAGTATATTTGTGGTCTGACATATGTACATGTGGGTTACTTCCCTTGATTGGAAGTCTTTGGTCAGGCTCCTGAGTAGAAAGTCACTGAAAGGTCAGGTCAGCCATCTGGTATGATTGATCCATGAACATGTGCTTTGGATTGTGTATGTGAACTGAATAAATATCTTGAAACATTTCTTTGACTCTTAAATCTACTAATTATTTCCTGGCACATTTAGAATTGCGCACGGTCGTCTAGATAGTTCATATACCAGCTTGATGTGCAAGGTTTCTGTATATATGTTAATGAGGCACGTGATATTCTACATTTGCATATTGAAGATGACACGTTAAGGACAAATGGGATGTGGCAGAGCGCAAATGTAAAATGTAATGAGAGAAATTTAAAATGTTGGCAGGTCAAAAATGCATTTTATCCTAAAGCATTTGTCATTCAACACTTAACATTTGTGACCCTCCCACCACAAAACCAGTCACATGTCGTAATTTTTAAAAACTGTGATTTAATGCTTATCTTAAAGGCGATTGAAACAGCTTTCTGTTGATATATCATATATGCAAATCACAAAAAAAATGGCTGAGTTATGGCCATCTGAAGTTTTCATAGCTGTGGTGCTTCCGAATACAGAATAATGAGAAATTTGCATTTTAAAACAGCCAAAATAAATCCCATAGCAACACATATAACTATTGCATAAATCAAAATGAAAGTTTGTGCATATAATAATATGTGATGTACCAACATTTGTACAAAATTGTATCAACATATTCCTTTAGTAACCTATTATTTTTAGTTTTTGTGAAATTTACTATAAATCCATATTTCTTCGAATTGGCTGTGTTATGGCCAGGGCTACAAAGGCCTGGTTCCACATTTTAATTATGAATTTTGCCACAAAAGATCATTTTGCACATCTTAATTTGTTTTGTTTTTTATGAGATAATATTTCTTTGGTCAGCGGAAAGAAATATTTTTGCCATTACCATGGTAACCATTTTACAAGTAATTGGTTTTATTTCACATTTGAAGGGGAGAACCAAGCCAAACCCTCTTATTAAAGTAGAAATATTACCACGTGACTCAATTTCACATAATATTTTACGGTGATATTGAATTTAACAATAACTTACACATGAATGAACAATTCATTTTTTAACTTTCTAAAACACTTTGGAATCTTGTGTTTTACGAGAACCAAGCCCCACGTTAACAAAAGTTTGACACTTTAAATAATATGAATTTATTAGTTTTACATATCAAGACAGATTAGATTAAATTTGTGTTTGATATCTAAAAACTATAAAGTACTGATTATTGCTGGTTACCATGGCAACATTTTTCTAAAAAAAATAATTTTAATCATATTCCGAAGTGAAAAAGTAACGAAACTCTCTTTATTTGATTGAAGTCCTGAATAAATAATAACACATATGAACTCCACCTGATTATAGTTTTTATTTTCCACAACAATAATCATTATATTTTATTTACTTTAACAAATTTCCTATACACTTTTTTGATCATTGTATCAGCGCTAGAGTTCAGGGCATGTTTACTTTTGTTTACCATTAAAAATGTGAAAATTGTCAATCGATGTCAACTAATTTAGATATCTTCTGTGTCAGAGTCACAGTGTTGTCTCATTGGGCTTTGCTCCTGTGGTGCTCACTGCACTTGATTAATTTTAATGTTTTCTGAAGTTCTATTCGGATTATCTCCCTTGTCATTGCCCCGGAGCAATTCACTTGATTTGGAATTTGTATATGACTGCCTTATTGGTTTTGTTTGCATGTAGTGTGTTTCTCCTGTGCTTACTATTTATATGAACTGCATTATCACGGTTTTAAAATTTAAAAAAAAATCTCTGTTGGAAATATCAGATTATCCGCTTCATTTCAAACATAACTAGGCTGTTGGTGTCTCGGCAAATTTCCAAGAAATCTTTCTGATCCATGTCAAGGAAATATTCTCCAAAAAAGCAACGCCTGAATTATGTCTGCTATATATTATGCCTTATCAATATCACACCAGGTGTAGGCCTACTGCTGTGCAACTGAACAGACTGACTAATGACTTAAAGTACTACTGATCGAATAGGCCTAAGTAGGCTACTCACTGTAGCCTACTACTCCTACTGTGTAAAATTACATACATCAAAAAGAGAAATAAGAAAAGTCACGGTCGGACAAATACCATAAGAAGTACTTAAGAAAGAAAATAAATTAACTGATTACTCACCCGAATTTCGAAACTTTTCCTATAACTTTTGTCATTCCCCGGTGATAAAATCTAATAATATAGATAGGCCTAAATAATTCTCAAAACATGAAAACTTCATCTTCATCATATTGTCCGACATACTGGAGCAAATCAAAGTCGCATTTGGTGGGTCTAATTCGCCCTACGACTCATAAGAATCACTATTTCCATTACTACTTCAATGATCAGAACGAATATCGTATTTCAAACGATCTCGGGAAATATTCAGAGATTAAATAGGCTACATGTTAACATTTCTTCAACATCTCTTCCTTAGCTAGACGTCTTTAGGAAATCGTAGATTGGAGTTACTTACGCATGCGCAAGGCCCGGTCCACCAATCAAATAAGGGGATTTCTACTCTGTTTACGTAACAAGCGAATTGTATATTTTCTACAGGTTAATTAAGATTGCATTGATTGGTGCAAAAAGTCTCTGACCTCAGATATGATACTATATTTAGAAAGAGGATTCTCCAAGCGAGGAAAATACGAACGCACAAAGTAAGCTCGTTTTATGTAACTAGCAGTAGAATTACGCCATTTACGATTTTTTTTTCTTCAGAGCCTCCACAAAATACCCTGTTTTATTCATTTTTTAATTATATTTTCACAAAGACGATCGATTTATTGAAAAATAGATGCTTTTTTGAAGTGATTAGTGATAAAAACAAGATTTCGGTAGTTTTTACCCACTTAGTGTATTTTGCCGTTTTCGAGAAATTGAGTTTTCCGACTTCCGACCGATTTTGTCGCGGAGGATCACATTTGACATTTTTCATTAAACCCTTGCCTTACATGTATTTTGACTTTATCATTACCGGTATTAGGATTTTGTACATTGTACTTTTTACATATAATCAATAAGACATTGTAGCAGAGCATTTAATATTGGCAGCGATACCCTTCCATATGCAAAGACATATTACATAATAGTTTAGTTTGAACAGCATGCTCATTTCTTAAATGTAAACTAGGAAGGCCGCTATTCTATAACATGCTATTGAACAATGAATAATGATTGTGAATAAGGATTTCATGTAAAATACTATCTGATGAATCATGCAACTAGTGAATCATGTTGTTATAATATACCTTGGTATTCTAGAATGGGATGATTTAGATGATAATGATCTAATAGAAAACAAAAAGATAGTAAGCTGGCACTGCCAGGCAGGATACGCCCACATTTTCGAGAGATGGATAGAGAACAAGCAAAACCGAAAGTGATTTTTCCTACAATCAAAGGCTATAATTCATTAAATTACAATTTGATATGCGCAAATATCGAAAAGAATCAAGATCTTTAGGTTATAAACATGCATTTCAAGTTTCAACAAAATCGAATTAAAATTGTGACCTATACTGGGTCCACAACCTTGATATACCATATTTTAACACTATTAGCATACAAACGGCGGCCATTTTGTCTGGCAAGTATGGTCCGATTTCCCTGAAATTCAAACTCAACCTTCCGTATGGTGTAACGGTGATAGAGTCAAGCGTTTTTTAAATCGGATAATAATCGTGACCTCCAGAGGGACCATAGGCGATTTTTCGGACAATCAGGGGCCATAATTCAGGAAGTTATGATCTGATATGTGCAAATAACGAAATGAACCAAGATCTTTGGGTTATAACCATGCATTTCATGTTTATCAAAATCGAATCAAAATTG
The DNA here is from genome assembly GCA_917208275.1 of Patella pellucida. NCBI lineage: Eukaryota > Metazoa > Mollusca > Gastropoda > Patellidae > Patella > Patella pellucida. The sequence goes on along the minus strand of OU795041.1, from coordinate 31,005,170 downwards.
TGACCTATACTGGGTCCACAACCTGATATACTTATAACAGTATTCGCATACATGCGGCGGCCATTTTGTATGGCAATTTTGTTCCGAATTTTTCCGAAATTCGAACTCAACCTTCCTTAGGGTGTAACGGTGATATAATCAAACGATTTTTTAAATCGGATAATAGTTGTGACCTCCAGAGGGACCACAAGACAAACAAAGACGATTTTGCGTATAATCAGGGGCCATAATTCAGGAAGTTAAATTCCGATATGCGCAAATATCGGAAGGAACCAAGATCTTTGGGTTATCACCATGCATTTCAAGTTTCATCAAAATCGAATTAAAATTGTGACCTCTACAGGGTCCACAACCTTGATATACCATTTTTTAACAGTATTCGCGTACGAATGGCGGCCATTTTGTATTGCAATTTTGGTCCAATTTTGAGAAATTGGAACTCAACCTTCCTTAGGGCGTAACAGTGATATAATCAAACGATTTTTTTAATCAGATAATAATTGTGACCTCCAGAGGGACCACAAGCTAAATTAACAAAGGCGAGTTTGCGTATAATCAGGGGCCATAATTAAGAAAGTCACGATCCAATATGCGCAAATATCGAAAGGAACCAAGATCTTTTGGTTATAACCATGCATTTCAAGTTTCATCAAAATCGAATTAAAATTGTGACCTCTACATCTTCCACAACCTTGATATACCATTTTTTAACAGTATTCGCGTACGAATGGCGGCCATTTTGTATGGCAATTTTGGTCCAATTTTTCCGTAATTCCAACTCAACCTTCCTTAGGGTGTAACGGTGATATAATGAAACGATTTTTTAAATCGGATAATTATTGTAATCTCCAGAGGGACCACAAGCTAAACCAAGATGATTTTGCGTATAATCAGGGGCCATAATTCAGGAAGTTACGATCCGATATGCGCAAATATCGAAAGGAACCAAGATCTTTGGGTTATAACCATGCATTTCAAGTTTCATCAAAATCGAATTATAATTGTGATCTCTACAGGGTCCACAACCTTGATATACCATTTTTTACAGTATTCGCGTACGAACGGCGGCCAGTTTTGGTCCGATTTTTCCGAAATTTGAACTCAACCTTCCTTAGGGTGTATCAGGGATATAATCGAACGTTTTTTCAAATCGGATAATAATTGTGACATCCAGAGGTACCAAGAGCTAAAATAGGTGATTTTTCGTACAATCAGGGGCCATAATCCATGAAGTTTTGATCCGATACATGCCAATATCGAAAGCAGCCGAGATCTTTTGGGGATAAACCTATATTTCAAGTTTCGTTAAAATCTGACAAGAATTGTGACCTGTAGAGAGTCCACAAACAATTGTGGACGGACGGACGTCCGGACGGACAGACGAACAGGGGCGACGACATAATACGTCCACATGAAAATGTGGGCGTATAAAAATATAACAAGTTTTCTACAATCAAAGAATCTGAGATTTGGTAAATATATATAAAACATATATAATAGATACGACATACAGATACACACAGCAGAAAGTATTATGAACAGCAAACACTCACTTGTAGAATATGACAGCAAGAACTAGTTTTGGAAGTAAGCTTTTCATAATATAAACAACTAGATGAATAAGTGTTCGCAAGTAAATTCTGAAATTTTCATGAAATCATGTGTGATAACTCTGTAAATGATGAATTAACTTCACTAGTTAATATGACATTTCGATAAAATCATGTGTGATAACTCATTTAAAATGATTGATTTAAAATTAGAAATTATCTGGGATCCCATTAATACAAATTCCCATATGCCAAGTTTCAATTCTTGCTGGATGGACGGACAGGAATAACAACACAATTTGTGACCCACCATAGTAGACTGGGTTACTGTAAGGAAATTTTGATTAACTTCAACTTGATGTATCGTTTGTTTGAATCAGACAACAATTAACTGAGCTAGCTGTGTCTACCCAACTCACAAAAGTAAGTTTTGAGAAAAAGCAAGTCAAAGATTTGGTATATTCCAAAACAAAATACCATAGCAACGAGGCCACTTATTTGCTGTTTTGACTTTTGTTGTTGAATATATCTTTCAGGGGTGCTGAAGACGAAAATCAAAGTAAAAGTTTGATCTGACGATTTTCGCTATTTATCTACCTTAGTGCCAGCTAACTGTGGTCAGGAGATTAAGATTTCAGGAGATTAAGATTTTTGTTGATTGGATAATCATCAAAGAAGCCGACACAGCTGTATGCGTGTTCATTTAATACATGACTTAAAGGAAGATTTTGCGTGTAGAATAGGTCTATTATTACTTTCAGGTACCCTGACATTACCAAAATATGAGTACCTATAGAAATGAAATTTCATAGTCAAGAAATGCTTACGTTCACTTTCGTGCATTTTTACTTTGATGTAATTTAACACTTGAGAATCGTCGCATTTTGGCGCGTTGGTCGTTCCCATTTTTTCAACCAATGGTGATAAGAGAATTTTAAACAATTATAGCCTGGATGCAATCTAGTGTTGTGCGGTTTTTAAATTTTCTTTCGGTTTTGGTTTTCGGTTTTTGTGGGGCAAAAAAACTCGGTTTCGGTTTTCCTTTTTTATTATTCATATAAAAACTGTATTATAAAATGTACTGATTTATAGTTATCTTATATGAATACTTGGAAGCTAGAAAAGATATCAAACATATTGCTGTAAATTGTAAACAACAATTTTGTTTTACATGACTTTAATTATGACAACTAAAAACAAAATTACTGTAAAAAAAACAAACTGACAAACTTATTTTAGGTGCACCTTCAATGGATGTGTTTCCGAATTCAGGAGAAATATGTTTTTCACAAAGATTGCATCATATTACATGTATGTACTGTCTATAGAAATGTACTGTTATCCAATCTTTCGTAGTGAGAAAGCCATGGACTCGAAGACATTTTACTTCTTGAGGAAGCCATCAGGCCTAACTATTGACAACCGGCTAAGGGTTCCATAAAATTTTGGATTATAAACCAAACCGAATTGAGAAAATAAATACTATATAGTCTAGGCCGTCCAGACTTATTAAACTATTAAACACTCTATAAATAGGGAGCCTGGTTGATCTAAAATAAAAACAGAAGTGGTGGTTACATTACAATTTTGGATTTTCTCAAACATTTCCGGAACGAAAAACGGTTTAATTAAAATTTAGGAATTCGGAAAAAATAACCGAAACGCACGATTATTTTTTGTTTTATCGGTTCGGTTTTCGGTTTATATGTAAAAACCGCGGTTATTCGGTTGAATCGAAAAACCGCACATCACTAATGCAATCCTTACTTTGTATGCCGTAAGTAGAAGCGAGCGACAGTAAACTGAATTCAGCTATCAATATAATTCTCTTCGAAAAGTAAATTGTTAGCCATTTTGTTTTTCTCAGGGCGTTGGAGAGCATGTGCACGCTTTATCATAAAGCCTGTCATTGAGTCAACTGGCGTGGTTTCAAATCCCCGGTTGTACGTATCAAGGAGTAGGGTCGCCTGACCTCGTGGGTATTGAAATAAAATTAAACCATATGTTAGTCTCGAAATGACCTAGTTTGTGTCGAGTGGACGTTAAACCCCATATCTCTCTGTCCCCATTGGCCATTTTGTTTATTTTCATTTAAGGCCTATAAAAAAAAAATTTAAAGAGCAAAAAGCCCTAAAAAACACCTGTTTGCCGTATCTCAGCTATGGTCAATTTCTGAGATCAGCAGTTTTGGCTATCGAATAGTCTCATGGGCATGACCAAACCCGGTGAATACGAATTGAATCGACCGACCCCTCACCTTCCCGATTTCTGGATGATTTTCTCGTGGACAAATGAGTCTATAGATATAAATATTTATAGACTCATATTTGTGAAAATCTCAATTTCGATCAAAATCAATACGTTAACTTATTTTGTCTCTAGTTCAAAAATCGATTTTGCGCATTTCGATTCATTTTGCCGTGGGCGATCACTTTGTTCACATTACAAAGTGTAATAGCATAACCGTAAGATATCATTTATAGAGTGTTAATAATCCAGTACTATTTTTAGTGTAATAATACAGATAGATATAGAAATAAATAGCATCAGAGAATAAAATAGTAAGTAAAATAGCTTAATGATTTTATTCTCCTCTTCGATAAATGTCTTAAATAATAAACACTTTCAAACAAAACAACAAAAGCATATTAAGCTTACAAGTATGCCAAAGATAGTTAACCAGTATGTTATCAAATAATTAGCAAGATCTTAAACTTGAACAATACTAATTACTATATTTATATATAAAAGAAATTAATAACATACCCAACACTACTGGTACTAGTAGATAATAAAGAGAAAGCATCATCTAAAAGTTGATGCATTCGTTTTCTGGCTTCATGTAAAGATTCTGGTGCTTTCTCAACCTCTTCATTTTCATCATCACTATAACCATCATTCTATAAATCATAATAAATATTATCAATTAAAATAGATATCATCTAGGTGACACAGACAAACAGTTTAATGTTGAACGCATCAATCCACTGGTGGCCCATTACGGTACACAAATATTAATAGTCAGAATTTGCTCAGAGGTGTTTATTAGAGAACAAGATTCAAAACAATTATTCTGAATTCATTGAAAACAAGCCAACAGTGAGGCTGATCTCCCCCGCCAAAATCCCAAAATAGATGACACATATTAATTAATTTTGAAAAGCATTGAGCAATCAAACTATACACAAAGTTTCATCACACTCTATCAGTTTGAACATCCTACCTCAATAAGAAGGAGAGTTTTTGTGCTCAAAAGTCTTGACTTATAAAATTGCTTATCGCTTTGCTTACCCAGAGCAGAACATGCTCATTATCAAACTTAGTCAAGGTAATGATGTAATGAACTATACACCAGGTTTAAACACTCTCACTTAATTAGACCTTAAGTTATCGTGTCCCAAGCATCAACCAATCAAATTGCATATCTTGGTTTACCCTAAGCAGAAAATGCTCATCTTCGAACTCCATCAAGACATGCACCTACACTAAGTTTGAACATTCTAGCTCAATTAGAAGGGGAGTTATTGTGTTCAAAAGTCTCGGCTTAACGCTTTGCTTACCCTGAGCAGAAAATGCTCATTATCAAAGTAAATCAAGGTAGGTTACATGCGTGTAATTTCAACCTGTGGTCTTATTTCGACCATTTTTTTTTACCGTTTTGTCGACCGACATTAGCTTCTTCCAACTTGAGATGCTTTGTTATTGTTCCTGTCGGGTGACTCACGTCATTTATCACGTGATAGTTACATACAATCAAAACCGCTACCTTTTATTTACCGCGAAATTTGAATTCTGGCCTATCATGAAGAAGTTACGCAAGCTGCTCGTCAAGATTTTTCAACGCCCAACATAAACAACAACGCCCACAACGACCAATTAAAACTCAACAGGTAAATAATGGGGTCATATTTTCAATATGCATCGTTTATATGTTAAAGTGGGATATAACTGAACAATTTTTTATGTAAAAATATTATTTTGATTCAGTTTTTTAACAAAAATGGCTAGGTGGTCGAATTATGACCAACGCACTTTGTGGGGTGGGGGAAATTCGACCAGTCTTTTGATGACGCATTTTTAATTTATTTATTTTAATAAGTATTTGCCGATAACTATTAGATTATCTTTAGAATCATTATTTTGGGGGAAATAAACACAAATTTTTAAAAGTATGGAAAATATTCACAATAATTAAAAATATAACGGCTATAGATGAGATTTAAAATCGTTTATTTCGGGGAAAATAATAAAAGTATTAATATTAATTTTAGGAAAATAGTCGCAAATGTTCACATCTACATGTATTAATCATACATTTTAAATAATAAAAGTTGGGGAATTTAACTTTTAAGTGTAAGCCACAAACACATGTATAAATAAAAATTAAAACCTAATTAGGCGTATTTTGTTTTACATTTTAGGATGCCCCGAAAATCTAAACATATATACATGAAATATGACCCTAAGCAGGGGCGTAAAAATATTTTTGAATCTACTAGCCCAGGGCTAGTAGTCGACTGTCAGACACTAGTCCGACATTCATTTCCACTAGTCCGTCGACGTAGTTCGTTTTCATATCATAATATGATCTTCAAAACCAGGAATGGTGGCCATAACAAAATTTTCTTTCAGTAAAAACCACATAAATACTCCATACAGCCTTGTCATTTGTAATATATCAAATGAAATTAATGTCTTTAAATTCCTGCTCAAAGTTTTATATATATGTGCTGTGCACTCGCTCACTGCAAAGTAAGATACAGCCGTGAGTCTCGACTGATTGACAAATTAATTGTTTTGCAGTATTTATTATTTTGGTCACTATATAAATAAACAGTCTGAAAAGGAAACAAAATCAGTTTGATGTGCTGATATAATATTAAAATAGACAGGATAGTCAAATTGTTTATATTATCACTCGAGAGCACGATGCTGCCTGCCCATAGGGTCAAAGTTGATGACACACTGGTCACTGGTACCATTCAGCATGGCGTGTGTAACAAACATGACTTGTGTAGTAAATTCTTTGGAAATACCGGACATGTTAAATAATCAAAATGATTTTGTATTTGAAAATCCAATGACATGCTTTCAAATATTTATGTCAAAACTAATCTTATACAAAAAAAGAAATCAACTCAATTTCAACTGGTGACTTCATACGTGACTCGTGAAAGCCTGCAAGGTCAAGGAGGATAAAAATGTCACGAATGAATGAATCGATGAGGTGCTAAAAATGTCCATACTGCTCTAAGTTTTATCCAGAAAATCTATTGTTGTAATTGAGTTTTCTTTGGAATTTGAGAAATAAATGTGGGGTGTTTTACAGTTTATTTATATCACTAGATTAATTCACAAACCAGTAGAAGGGCACTAGCCTAGGACTAGTAGGGCTAAATAGGTCACTAGCCCGTAAGTTGTTTTCGGTAGCCCTGGACGTCGGGCTAGTGGATTTTTATGCCCCTGACCCTAAGGCCTTAGAGGATGCAATTTCTACGGTCAAAAATGGTTTGTCATATAGAAAAGCAAGTAAGAAATATGGTAACCCAAAAACAACAATCATCGACCATGTGTCTGGCAGAATTTTGCCTAACTCCTTACCAGGCAAACCTACTGCCCTTTCCTGGAAAGTTGAAGAGGGGATTGTTAACAAAGTTCTAAACGCGTCCAAAAAGGGATTTGGGGTAACGAATCAGCAATTGATGCTGAAAGTTGCTCGGTACGTCCGGCAAACTAATACAAAAAAAACTTTTGTCAAATGAATTCCTGGAAACGATTGGTGGAGAGGTTTTAAGGGGCGGTTTCCAGAGGTAACATTAAGGAAACCTGAAAAATTATCAACGTCAAGGTCTCGGATGTTGAACAAAGTAGTTGTCAATAAATATTTTAATGACCTTGTGTCAATAATTTCCGACCTAGAACTGCAAGAGAATCCAGGGAGGATCTGGAACTGTGATGAGACTGGCATTTTATATGAGCACGACCCTGTAAAAGTAGTAGCGAGGAAGGGGGTTAAGAATTTACCAGGCAGGACAACAAATAATAGGGAAAACATCACAGCATTAGGCTGCATAAATGCGGCTGGTGGGTGCATGCCACCTATGTTTATTATCAAAGGAAAAACGAACCGTTGTTTGAACAGGTTTGCTACACTCGACGCACCCGATGGCACAATATGGACATACGAGGAACGTGCCTGGATGCAGCGCTCACGCTGCCGATCGCCATTTCCGCCAATTGCGATAAAAATATAATCTTGGCGATGAAATATTCAATCTGGCGGATTTTTTGGCGATAACTTTTTCCTATATGGCGATTCTTTTTTACCTTTGGCAATAATTTTTTCTTGTCATAATGACACAAAGCTTTGATTTCCACGCTGTATAAACCTGTTGGTTCATTGACAGTGAGTCAATTAAAAAAATTAATTAGGTATCAATAGACCTATCTTTTGTCTCTTGATCAATCTCGGATTGTGTTGATAAGTATATACAGTAAGAGTAGTAATAAACTAATTAAGAGACAAAAGATTTTTTGTTTTCAATACGAATCAGCGGCTTTTTTGATGGTTTCTATTATTCAAAATGGCGGACACGGTGAACAATACTCGGTCGATTCGTTTGGATTATTAGATTATGACTGCTGTTTGATATATTTCTCACTAAAGTTGCCGGTATCGTTAATAAATGAAACCAGATATGTTGTTACAGTTTATAAATGCGTATATAATCTTGAGGTTGTCAAAAGTCAGGTATTATCAAATCATATGCCATGGCCTGGGTCGTAAACGAAAGATTGAACTTCAATTTCAACGTCTGTTAGAAGATTGTCAGATTTTTTTAGTATTCCATCACCAACATTTTGATGGCATATTTGATGGTTTATGTTTTTAAATAAATAAATCAAAACGCTTGAAAATGTTGACGTATATTTCGATTGGAATGACCGATAGCATGTGCAACATGCTACTCTAGTGCACTTATTTAGCAGTTGGTGTCAATCGCTCGATGTATTTTTTTGAGTATGGTGTCTTGTCGTTATGTTTGTCTTTTGTGTAAATCATATGTGGTGCAGCCCCCCTTGACCTACTATTAGAGCGACGTTAACTAGTAAACTACGTAAAATCTTAAGGGCATTTGGAAAAGGTAGATCTTTCAGAGATGAATGGAAAAGCAGAGAAGAATATTGTAAATTGTAAAATGTGTATGTATTTTTGTAAATAAAAATGTTATAAAAAAATACTGAATTTTTTTTAAAAAATTTTGGCGGAAGAAATATATAGCTAAAAAATTAAAAAGAGAAATTGGCGGAAAAAAAATGTAACCCAGAGTGAGCACTGCCTGGATGAATGACATTCTAGGGACGGAATGGTTCCCTAACGTATTTTTAACACACTGTGGACCAGAGCGACCGCAGCTTTTAATTCCCATGGTTCACATGAGGTGACAGAATTTTTTATTAAAGCAAGAGCAAATGAAATACACATAATGGCCCTGCCTCCCCACACTACACACCACCTTCAACCTTTAGCCAAGGGGATATTTGGACCACTACAGCAGTCTTATAATAAAATATGCACTGAGTTTATGGCTGACCACCCAAACCACATTGTGGACAAAAAAACAAGGCCGAGACTCATTAATGCTGCCTGGACAAAGACCATGACCCCGACAAATATTATTAGTTCATTTCGCTCCACGAGCATTTCACCCTTTAATCTGAATGTCATATCAGACAAACTCTATACATGTATATGCCATCATAGTATACGACAGACCATTGCCTGCTTCAACTGGACCAATTTCACATGATGATGCTGCGACCACTTCACATGAAACCAACAATTCCATTATAAATACAACTGACCAACCAATTTTAAATCTTTCCTTTGATAGTGCCATGTCAACCATGATGGATCACTTTATCATGGAAAGCGAAGACAATCCCATTGATGCATGTACTTCTACATCTACAAGATCTGATACAGAACTAAATGCGTAGTCTCTTCTAACACGAATATTGGAGGGTGAAGCTGACATGCCGTCAACTTGGGAGGACACCCTTGCCGCAATTTTTGAAATACCATCCTGTAATGCAGCTGTTCCCAAAAATAAATCAAGGCAAATAACGAGTCACAGACTTTTAACTTCAAATGAAGTATTAGAAAACAAAACAGCTGCATTAAAGGAGAAATTGCGGAAAGAACCGGAAAAGGACGAAAGAAAAGAGAAAAAAATTCTAAAAGAACAAGAAAAAATTAAACAGTTGTCCGAAAAACAATCCAAAATTAAACCAATACCAAAATCGAAATCTAAAATTAATGAAGATGAATGTTTTATTTGCCTAATAATGTACGTCAATAATTGTCCAGACAGTAAACCCTATTTGGGTTGGCTGCGACCTTTGTTTAAGATGCATGCACCAGGATTGTATTCCAACCACCCACAAAGATAGGTTGCCAGGCAACGAAACATACGCCCACAGCAGCTACATCGTCCGGGCAGTCAACAAGAGTTGTCGCATATTTCACTTTTTTTCGGTAATGAAACATTTATAATACACTAAAATCTGATTAAAAGTAACAACTCATTATGTAATTATCAGAAAATCATTCGAATTTGTTTGGCTTTGATAAAGTTTGATAAATTATCGGGAATCGCTGAAAATCAATAGGCTTTTTCATCTCATGATCTTAAATACTGTGTATAAATTTAAAGTCAATCAGTTATTAACTTTAGCCTCTAGAGCGTCCACAACATATTTTGAAGTGATCAAGGGCCATAACTCTGACAGTAATTATTGGAAATTGCTGAAAATCAATAGGCTTCTTCATTTTATGACCTTAAACACTGTGTATAAGTCAATCGGTTCTTAACTTTAGCCTGTAGAGCGTCCACAAGATTTTTGAAGTGATCAAAGGCCATAACTCTGACAGTAATTATCGGAAATCGCTGAAAATTAATAGGCTTCTTCATTTCCTGACCTTAGATACTGTGTATAAATTTAAAGTCAATCAGATATTAACTTTGGCCTCTAGAGCGTCCACAATTGCTTGTGGACGCCGGCCGGACGGGGGCGACGGCAATATACGACCACATTTCAATGTGGGCGTATAAAAACGATATCAATAATGATATCCCATTTTATTGGCACGAGTGCTCATTCTAACTATTTGTTGTATCTACAATATTTCTATGAGATCCCTGCAATGTGTTGAAGGTTATAGTATTTCAGTCAGTGAGGGCTTCTTGGGTACTTTACTTCAACTATACTGTATACAGATGCCAGACGATCAACAGAGATGTCAAAACTTAAACAGAAACTGGACTGATCTGCAACTTATTTATCATGGGAATTAAATGAACTCTGTTTTACTTACGCATAACTTATTAATAGGAATTCATTGAACTGTCGTTTCACATTGATTGTATATACGCATTAAGTATAGGAATTCATTGAACTGTTGTTTTATATTTAGTGTATTCATACTGATTGTATAGACAAACAACTGATTAACTATAGAAATTCGTTGAAGTATTGTTTCATACTGATTGTATATATATTAAGTGACTTATTAATTATAGGAATTCGTTTATATTTAGTGTATATATACGCATTACTGTCTGTTCCAAACGACACTACGACTCGAAATTAGCTTACTATTTCTTCAATTTTTAATTAAAATGGTTAAAACTTAACGACCTACCTGGAATTGCCATCCCTTAACTTTGTACCTCACGTTATCTAATTTCAGATCAAGCTATATATCATTTCTCTCGTGAAAAATTGTGTTTTGTTTACTTCGCGGTGTTGAAGACAGCCATGCTTGACCTAGTTATTTAGAATATACCAAATCTAACAGGGGCGATAATTTGGCTTGGGGTCGTTTCGTCCTAATTGCATGTTTAAATAGTTGTTTCGACACAAACAGACACGCACGTACAAACAGACATATACAGACGCACGCACGGCCACAAATCAAACAGGCGAATCCTCCCGCACAAAGCATTATTAACCGAATGCACCCGATTTGTGGAATACCCTTATACCCCTATATGATATAGAGTGACCCAACATGCACCGGCGCAGTGGAATTGTTGATATTCTGTGTAACTGGCCGGTGTCGAAAAATGTGAAATTTACAAGAGGATAAGGGCTTTTATCAAACTAGTAGGCTAAATGCTAGATGCAGAAAGTAATGGGGTGACAATTCCAGGTAGGTCGTTAAGTTTTAACCATTTTAATTAAAAATTGAAGAAATAGTAAGCAAATTTCGAGTCGTAGTGTCGTTTGGAACAGACAGTAAGTAACCTATTAATATGAATTCAATGAACTATCGTTTCATATTTATTGTATATACGCACAACTGATTAACTATAGGAATTTCTTATGTATTGTATAGACGCACAACTGATTAACTATAGGAATTCAATGAACTGTCCTTTCTTATATATACGCACAACTGATTAACTACAGGAACTAAAAATTACTCAATGTCTTTTTTTTAATTTATTGAATTTACGCATAACATTTTATAATAAGAATTTAATGAACTATCGTTTCTTATGAGTAAACATACCCTTTGAATGAATTGTGTTTTAAAACTTGAAATGTGTTGTTTTTTTCTGAATTTAATGATTCCCAGAATGCGCATAGTTCACGAAATTTTAACTTCAGATAAAATCCAAATTTTAGTACATTCTTTTGATTGACTATGAATTTAATAAAATTTATATTTAATCTTTTGTGAAACCGGCCCCTGGCCCATAAACTCACCATTTGTTTCGGAGGGTGGGGGTTTAAAACACATACATTTTCATAGATTTATCCGTGGATTGCGATTTTAATATAAAATTACACCCCTCTTCCAACTCCTAAGAATTGAATCCCAGTTATTGATTAAATAAAACCTGGTGTTTTTTAAGGGGCGAAAGGTCGCGGTTGAAGTTCCCCCAAAGGCGGTCGAATATACACCAAGGAGGGCTACTCTATTTAAATGCTGTTTTTAGTAAAAGAGGACAATATAGTCCTATTTTTTTCATACACAGTTAAGCCTGGATAATCAAGTAATGTCAAGCAGTAAATACAAGTTGCAGGTAACCGTTGTTTGTGAAATATATATGACGTCATAACTAAAGCGGTTGAAATTACACACATGTACCCTATTGATGGAATGAAACTATACACCATTTAGAAATAAAGGTATTGTGTCCCAAAGCATCAACCAATCAAATTGCTTATCTCTGCTTACCCTTAGGCCTTGACCAAATAAACACTTACACCAAGTTTAAACATTCTAGCTCAATTAAGAAGGGAGTTATTGTGCCCCAAAGAGTGTGACAGACAGACAGACAGACGGACGGACAGACAGACGGACGAACCCATTTTAATAGTCCCCTGCTTTCTTTGAAAGGCAGGGGACAAAAAAAAAATTCATAATGTGGACGTCATGTTCTGGTTTTCAGATTGTTTTAACTACATAATTAAAGTGTTGAAGTGGATTACAAAATAACACTGGAGGTGCAGAATATCATAAATTTAATACATGCACAGTAATAATTCCATGTAGTCCTACATGTTAATTAAAAGATAGTAAGCTGGCACTGCCAGGCAGGATACGCCCACATTTTTGAGAGATGGATAGAGAACAAGCGATACCAAAAGTGATTTTTCCATCCATCAAAGGCCATAATTCATTAAGTTACAATTTGATAATGATATGTGCAAATATCGAAAAGAATCAAGATCTTTAGGTCATAAACATGCATTTCAAGTTTCATCAAAATTGAAATTAAAATTGTGACCTCTACAGGGTCCACAACTTATATATACCATTTTTTTTACACTATTCGCGTACAAACTGCGGCCATTTTTGTCTGGCAACTATGGTCCGATTTTCTCGAAATTCAAACTCAACCTTAAGTAGGTTGTAACGGTGATAGAGTCAAACGTTTTTTTAAATCGGATAATAATCATGACCTCCAGAGGGACCATAGGGGATTTATCGGACAAACAGGGACCATAATTCAGGAAGTTATGATCGGATATGTGCAAAAAACGAAAGGAACCAAGATCTTTGGGTTATAACCATACATTTCAGGTTTCATCAAAATCGAATCAAAATTGTGACCTCTACGGGGTCCACCACATTTAACAGCATTCCTGTACAAACGGCGGCCATTTTGTATGGCAATTTTGGTCTTATTTTCCCGAAATTTGAACTAAACCTTTCTTAGCTTGTAACGGTGATCTAATCAAACGATTTTTGAAATCGGAAAATAATTGTGACCTCCAGATGGACCACAAGATAAACAAAGGTAATATTGCAGATAATAAGGGGCTATAATTCAGGAAGTTACGATCCAATATGCGCAGATATCAATAAGAACCAAGATCTTTGGGTTATAAACATGCATTTCAAGTTTCATCAAAATTGAATTAAAATTGGGACCTCTACAGGGTCCACAACCTTGATATACCATTTTTTAACAGTATTCGCTTACAAAAGGCGGCCATTTGTATGGCAATTTTGGTCTTATTTTTTCCGAAATTCGAAATCAACCTTCCTTAGGGTGTAACAGTGATATAATTAAACGTTTTTTCAAATCTGATAATAATTGTGACCTCAAGAGGGACCACAAGCTTAAATAGGTGATTTTTCGGACAATCAGTGGCCATAATTCAGAAAATTACGTTCCGATAGCCGCAAATATTGAAAGCAACCAAGATCTTTGGGTTATAAACATGCATGTCAAGTTTCATTAAAATCTGTTCTCAATCATGATATACCATTTTTTAACAGTATTCGCATACAAACAGCGGCCATTTTGTATAGCAATTTTGTTCCGTTTTTTCGAAATTTGAACTCAACCTTCATTAGAGTGTAACTGTGATATAATCAAACGATTTTTTAAATCGGATAATAATTGTGACCTCCAGAGGAACCACAAGCTAAACAAAGGCGATTTTGCATATAAACAGGGGCCATAATTCAGGAAGTTACGATCCAATATTCGCTTACAAACGGCGGCCATTTAGTATGGCAATTTTGGTCTGATTTTTCCGAAATTCGAACTCAACCATCCTTAGGGTGTAACGGTGATATAATTAAACGTTTTTTTCAAATCGGATAATAATTGTGACCTCAAGAGGGACCACAAGCTAAAATAGACGATTTGTCGGACAATCAGTGGCCATAATTCAGAAAATTACGTTCCGATAGCCGCAAATATTGAAAGCAACCAAGATCTTTGGGTTATAAACATGCATGTCAAGTTTCATTAAAATCTGTTCAAAATTGTGACCTCTATGGGGTCCACAAGCTAAAAACATGAGTTTTCGTACAATTAGGGGCCATAATCCATGAAGTGTCGATCCGATACATGCCAATATCGAACCAATATCGAAAGCAGCCGAGATCTTTTGGGGATAAACCTATATTTCAAGTTTTGTCAAAATCGGGTAAGAATTGTGACCTGTACAGAGTCCACAAACAATTGTGAACGGACGTCCAAACGGACAGGGGTGACGACATAATACGTCCACATGAAAAAGGTGGGCGTATAAAAATAGGGGTGGGCAAATGGGGAACCGAATTTTGGTGACAAGTGTTTTCTAAGGCGATTTTGGCTGCTGAATCCGAATCTGGTGAAATTTTTGTTCTGTGACGTCATTTTATGTTGGTTCAGTGGCCATTCTCAAAATGACTTTTTTTCAGTTATTACCCTCATATCGATATATGATGTTATCAAATCATAAATGGGAGTGCAATTTTAGAATCCACGGCCATGAAAACATATATTTTAACATATTGGACAACTAGTTTCAATATTATCTTGCTTTTATGAGGAAAAAAGGTTATTTTTCGGCCTCCATTTTGAAAACCACTGAACAAACCTAAAATGACGTCACAGAACAGAAATCTCATCGGATTCGGATTCAGCAGCCAAAATCGCCTTAGAAAACACTTGTCACCAAAAATCGACCTCCATTTGCCCACCCCTAATAAAAACTAATAAAAAATAATTTGTGGGGGCCTGATGCCCACTGAAAGATAAGCTTATGAAAGCCTAACAAATGTTCCTGCCAAGGAAGCCACAAACATGTGAAATAAATCCTTAATTTATTTGTGCAATGTGTCAAACAAAACTGTAACAAATTAAACCAAAAAAGCTACTTCATTAGTGGTAAAACTGGCAAGAAATTATCCTGCCATACTGGTTTTAATTGCCTTAGTCGAAATATAGTTCACTGATAACTTACTCCCTCTGTCAGAAACAATACCTAGGACAAAGCAAATATGCATTATCAATACGAATTAAAGAACACTCTCCACATACTAAACATATAAGACAAAAACTAGCAGCAATACATTTTAACCTCAGAGGACACACGAGTAGAAATGTTATGATCAAAATAATTGAGCTGATCGGAATGTGGTAAAAATGGTGCCACTAGCTAGAAAAGCCCATGACTTAAAATGGATCCACACTTTAAGAACTTACGCACTGCATGGCATTAAAGATAAGTTGTAGTCCTGAAGGTTCCCCCTCTCTATTTGTTTACTTATAAATCTATTCACTCACCCTTTTGAAATTTTTCTTGAATTATGTTAGCCATTTCTCTCATGTGCACTTTTTGAATTATGTTAGCCATTTCTCTCATGTGCCCTCATACAATTTCACACCCAAATTAAATTCCGGTGAAAATTGTGTAACATAAAATTCAAACGGTCTAACAATCTTAGTCACCATCGTAAAACTAAACACCAGTAAGGAAATCACCTCAAAATGAGCAGAGGATGAAAATGACAAATCACACTGTCTAATTCCTTTTACAACCATGAGCAACTGTGAAAGAATCCATCAATTCCTCGAACTAGAGGGCTGTCCAGTTTATCGCACCACGGATCATGATGATTTGGCCAATTCAAAAAACTTCATTAGGTCAGGTTACTAATGACACCTCAAAAGCCAAATGTCTGTTTACATTTTTCAGAAAAATCAACTTCGGTGATACAGACTGACCCAGGTCCATCTGTGACGTCACACTTTCTCCAGCCCCCGTCAACTATATATAGGGGTCAGTCACACATTCTCAATATACCGGAAAAAACGGACATAGCTCACTTTGTGGCTCCCCCTGGTTAGTTTCCTCGTAAACACCTGTCTACGATATCACCCTAGGTGGAAGTGGACGTTAAACCCAGATACGGCGACAACGACATTCTTAATTAAGCCTGAAGAGTTTGAATTAAAACAAAACTAGTCACTTACAGACATAAATCTGGGAAGGCTATTCGCCACTCAACAGATTTTTAAATTTCACCCAAAACATTACAAATGGCATAAATACAATATGATATATTATAACTTTATTTACTGACAGAATACTGTCTTTACTTTAACATTTGAAACCAAATGTATACATTTAATATAATATAATGAATGACTTACTTTATTAGATATTGTTTTGCTTCTTTTTGGTTTGCTTGGTCTATAAGAAAATTGCAATACGATATTATATATATATATATATAAACAACAGGCTATGTCATTGGAAATAACTCTTCAATAATCATTATATTATTGTGTTTTTCCTTGATTTTTGGCCATAGAATGTGGTACATATCCTGGATATGAGCAATAATATGACTTCATACAATTGAAAGAGTGCACTATGGACATTAAGGTCCGCCTTTTAGCACATTTCATAGCAATAAGCCAAGGGAGAACCAAATTTTGATCCTTATTCGTCGATTTAAGATGGAAAGGTGATAATGTTCTGCCCGTACCGCCTAGATCTCAAACGAAATATTCTAAAAGGATGTTAACATCCACTACATAGTACCACACCTAAGGGGAATCCATACAAAGACTGTGCTGTATTACTTCAAATCAGCTTATTCCTATTGGATCAGGGAAGTGAAATAAAATACTATTGAAAAAAAAGGACGAAATTGTGTCTTTGAAATACCGGTTATCGATGAAAACTTTTTATGTGTGCTCAACCCGAGTGATTTAACAGAACAGAGTTGTGCGGTATCTTTAAGTTCTCGACCACAATCAAATTAGCAGAAAAGAGTTGTCTTCATTTATTCAACAACGAAGAGTCCAGAAAATCCACAAAAAGTGCACTTCTACAATATTAACCCTGGCCCCTAGAGCATCCACAAGATTTTTTGAAGTGATCAAGGGCCATAATTCTGACAGTTATTATCGGAAATAGCTGGAAATCAATAGGCTTCTTCGTCTCATGATCTTAAAAACTGTGTATAAATTTAAAGTCAATCAGATATTAACTTTAGCCTCTAGAGCATCCACACGATTTTTTGAAGGTATCAAGGGCCATAATTCTGACAATAATTATTGGAAATCGCTGAAAATCAATAGGGGGCTTCTCTGTCTCATAACCTTAAACATTGTGTATAAATTAAAAGTCAATCGGATAGTAAATGTTTAATACGTCCTGCTAATCTGCACAGTATTCAGAAGAGTATATTTTAATGGATCTTAATCCACCTTAATTACCCACCATTTATATCTACTTCATATTGTCTTATATATTTCATTAATCACCTGTCTCCAGTATTCTTTGTTTTAAAGTTTAAATTGAGTATATAAATTATAATTAACGTCTATGGGCTAAACGTTTAGTTGCCAATCTTTGTTTGTATAGACGATAGATTTATAGGATTATTGCCCTAGGCGATGCATGCAGATATATAGACCCAGGGAGAAGCTTGCTAGAGAGACGTGTCTTTGGAGATCAACTTAGATCCCACACCTAAGGACAGAGCTTATTTAGCTTTATTTGGAGACATAAGTTTATGTCACTTACCATATCCATGTTGGAGCTTATCTGTCATTAAGCATAGAACCAATATGTGTTTCCGCATGGCATCTTGATCCGTAATGCGCATATTCTAATTTTGGACTACAGACAAAATAAGTGAAATAATTGATTTTGATCGATATTGAGATTTTAACAAAAATGGGTCTATTAATATACTATCTATCGATACAAATGATCAAAGTAGCAATACAAGATTTTAGAACGCCTTTGTTTGAACGTTTTGTACGAGTACCGCATTCATAAATGTGTCATATTTCTTAAAATTATCGGTGAAATTAGCTATGTTTCTTTGCTAGCAGCGGGCGACCGCTCATTGCTCTTGCATGTTATATAATTGGCATTGTTGTAAAGCAGATAATCTCTAGTTTATAAATATGACCAAAGAATTGCTGATGAATTCATTTTGAAGGAATACAAAGGGGTTTTAAAAACCCTAAAACTGTAAACAACCTCAGCTTGTTGCTATGCTGCCAACACGACTGATTGGCCCAGACAACGCGTGCAAAGCATTGTGGTTCCCTGGCCGGATCGAGGCTCAAGCGATTGATAGAAATTAGATTTGGGCAATGTTACGGGCTATCTACATGCGATTTACTATAAGTGGCAAAATAAATTGTTGTTGTTTGTTTATTTAAGATTAAACGTCCAATATGTAACTTGTCAAAAGATATATTATTTCCAATTTGTGTTTCCATAGACATGATAGCAATCGGCTTCCATACAATTGTTTAATTTAAAACTCGCGCACTGCGAACTATATAGTGTCATGTGACCACTTTATCCAATGAGCAGTTGCCACTAATTAATATTCAGTATGTCTTTGAAGAGTTCGAGGGTGGTACACCATATTGTAACCTTGGAGGTAATATTTTGATCGTATTTCACTGTTATTATAGTCAGTGGTTTAATATTTAATTATTAAGTATAATGATGCAGATATTGTAGAATATGTATGTCCATCAATAACCCATTTCAAAATTTATACATATTATATGTACTACCATGTACACTTATAACATATTCGGTAATTGTATGCTTGAACTCTGATAACAAATTAAAGGGGTAGTGACTAGATTAAGTGAATTCAGGTGTGTGTTCAGGACATTCAGGTTATTTACTTGATAAGGTGTTGATCAAATGAACATTTCTTTGTAGGGTTCCATATGAATAGTTGTTGTAGTTGTGTTGCGTCTGTGTTCCCTTACTTAGGGTAAAAAGTTTACATTATTTACATTCATATAATTATGTATTTGTATAGTGTATAACTATGTATTTGTATAGTGTTGTATGTAGATAATAATGAGGTTTTCTATAGCGTCTTCTCCATGTTGACACCTGCTCAAAACGCTTTTAGTACTGGCTCTCACTGTCCCAACAGGAAAGTTTAGTGTAGATTTAGATTTTGTTTAAATGTCTGTGCATGAAATGTATTAAATCTTATCTGTATATATTATTATACCATTTTTATTTATGTGATATATTTGTATGTTTCAGAGATTGTTGTCTCTGTAATAATAAATAGACTATATATACTAGTAGTAGTTTCTTCGGTTACAACTTGGCGTCGCCGATAGGATTACAGAGACAACACTACATAACATCAGAGGCTACAACTACAACATATAGCTATGGAAGAAATGGTGGAACATCTTCAAGGTGAACTCGCGAGACTAAAGGCAGAGATGTTGAATTTACAAGAAGAGAGGAAGACAAAGGTCATCGTCACAAAAGAAAGGAAGATTGAAAAATTTAGTGGGCAGTCTTCAAAAGGTATTGATTTTCTGATTGGCTAGAAGATGTACGGCAGAATTTGAACAATTATAATACCGAACCTTCTAAAGTAGAATTTTTGTTAGATAATTTATCAGGGGAGGCGAAGGACAAGGTTAGGATGCATCCACAGGATTCACAGGATTCTTCAGATAAAATTATTAAGATACTAGAATCCATGTATAAAAGGCCCATCTACAACAAGTATTCTATCACAGGAATCAGCGCGAGGGGGAGTCGTTGCAGGTTTATTCATTGACTTTGATGAAATTGATTGATTGTGTCATAAAGAAAGATAACAAGGCTATTGGTGATCGAAATTTAATTTTGAAAGAACGTTTGATCGACGCGGTTAGGGATGCGCAACTTCATCGTAAACTTAAGAAATTTTCAGTAGATAACCTTGGTATTACCTTTGAAAGTTTTAGGGACTCTGTGTTGACGTGGACGGAGGATGGTAATCGATTTCGGCCAATTTCGGGCTAGCGCTTGTATTAGGAGTCAGGAAGAAGTACACCAAGATCTTGTAGTAGCAACCAAGCCGTCTGATATGGAGAGAATGCACGAAGGGGTTACCTTATTGAAAAGCCAACAAGAACTGCTTACCAGACAACAAGCACAGCTGGACAGATTTGAACGGAGTGGTTCCACCAGACCGACATTTTCTAGGGACCCCACAAGACTACAGTACAACAGCATACAATGTTTCAAGTGTGGGGGCGTAGGTCACAAGATAAACCAATGTCCATCATCAGAAATACCTGGTAGTAGGCAGTATGAAGAAGCGTCCTACGCAAGAGGAAACAGCTCTCAAAACTACAGACGTGGCAAATTAACACCATAGAACACATACCGTGATCAGAGACGTTCTTTTGTCCCATCTTTTCTGCGGTCCTTTCCACCCCCAAACCAGGCACCCACAGGTCAAGGATGGTCGTCTCAGATTTCGGGAAGCTAACCCCTTCCCCTACTGTGAGTCGAGTAGTGGGAAGTAGGGATACAGGGGGGGATTTAGAAGACTCCAATTTAACCAAATTCGAAAAAGCAGAAAACGCGATAGGGACCTGTCCAGAAGTAAACGCTTTTATCGAGGGGAAGCCACTTAGGTCTTTAGTTGATACAGGCTCTCAGGTCTCTACTATTACAGAAACATTCTTCAACAACTTACTTGAAGGAAAGCCCCGCTTACATGATATTACCAAGTGGATGAAGGTCACAGGTGCTAATGATTTACCAATCCCTTACATCGGATATATTGAAGTTAATCTGACAATACATGGCAAAACTATTCCAAGAGCCGTATTTCTTGTCGTTAAAGATCCAGAAACATACAATGGGCAGGAGAAGAAACAAAAATGCCCTGGGTTGATTGGCTGTAACATTTTACGCCTACTGAAGGACGAGTTACACAGTTTTCCAGAAAATGACGCGATAGAAAGATTAACATCCCTTTACAAAATGACAGCATCGTCAAGTGATAAAATTAGTTTTGTTAAGGTGGCCAGAAGATCACCAGTAAGGATTCCTGCGAATTCGATGATGGCAGTCTCATGTACTGTCAAACAAGGCCCAAGAAATCAACCTTATTCAACAGCAATTCAAGCGATAGAAACTCCCAATGGTAGTATCACCAACTGTTTCGGGGCTATTCTGTGTTAGAATATGCTCCTAGGTGACACATATGGATGAGCTAGGATTGGGGGTGTGTATAGCTCATTACTGTAGAAGTATCTGGTGAAGGCGACCGCTGTTCATTAAAAGTCCAATTCCAAATTCATTTCAATATTACTTTATATACAATTCAACAATTCATTATTTACAAAATCATTTTAAATGGGTACTAAACGTCCTAACTCCTAACCCTATCTCCTATCTGATCTGTATATTTTTCTATCTCAATATATGTTATATCTGACGTCTGTATTTAAAGAAACTAATTTTCATACAGACCAGAGAACAATCATTTCAACCAATCAGATAAAAGATAAATTTAGGGATTCAAAATATATTTTAATGAATCAAAATAAAAGAAGTTAAATAAAAATGTAATTTCATTGGTTGAAGTTTATAATATAATTAATAGAAATAGTTAATAGGGTTTAAGTAAAGGTGTTGACAACTTGATTTGACTGCATTGTTAATTATATAAATCTTTGCCTAAGGTTTCTTTTAATAAGCCTGCTGGCAATTTTAGGCAATTAACTTTATAGACTTTAAATCAAAATATTAACACTAAAGTAAAGACAGACAGACTGGTAATTTAAAGTCAGCCATATTGACAAATATAAAATCAAGAAATAAATTATCCCTTCTTGAAATAAAATTTGAAAAAGAAATTAAAATTAAGATCAATTCGTCGGCCTTCTCGCGAACCGACGAATCTGATATATATTTAAGTATTGAGAATTACGTATTGAGAAATTTATACTTTGTTGTTATCTCTGTGGCCATTAAGTACAATATTTATTTATGATGTATTATTTCAGACATATACATCAGGACACCAGACGTCATTTAAATAAATATTATTAATTTATGGCCACAGAGATAACAACAAAGTATAAATTTCTTAATACGTAATTCTCAATACTTAAATATATATCAGATTCCTCGGTTCGCCAGAAGGCCGACGAATTATCCCTTCTTTGAATAAAATTTGAGAAAGAAATTAAAATTAAGATCACTATTCGGTGATAGTAGCCTGCCAAGGCATATTATGGTCATTAATACCTATGCCAATGTTATAAACGGGAAGGTCTCTGTGCGGGTCCTTAACATAAGCGGGGAGAACCGATGGTTTGAACCACGTAGTAGGATAGGTACCTCACACCATGTAGATTCTGTTGGGAACCCACCACCGATTATAGCATAGACATAAATGAAAGGGAAATACACGTTTCTATTATGTCTACTAATTCTGAGTTTAAACTTCCAGAACTAAATGTAGACGGGGATTTGCCGGCCGGATTAAACCTTGACAGAACCAAATTTGTAGCTGACCAGTGGGAGAAACTATACACTACTCATCGGGACGTATTTTGCTGTGGAGATAAGGATATTGGTTACACTGACGTGGTTAAACATCGAATCTTTACAACAGATGAAATCCCAGTTAAAGTACCATATAGGAGAATACCACCACATCAGATCGACGAGGTACGGTCCAATCTACATAACTTGCTTCAACAACACATCATTCAACCAAGCACGAGTCCTTACGCTGCACCCGCTGTTATTGTACGAAAAAAACAAAACTTGCTTCAACAACACATCATTCAACCAAGCACGAGTCCTTACGCTGCACCCGCTGTTATTGTACGAAAAAAAGATGGCACCATTCGACTATGCGTCAACTGGAGACAACTAAATAATAAAACGATTAAAGATGCTTATCCAATACCCCGTGTAGAGGAGGCTCTGGATACATTATACGGATCAAAATATTTTAGTTCTCTTGACTTAGCACAGGGATTTTACCAAGTAGCAATCGATGAAAACGACCAGCATAAGACTGCTTTTAGTATTGGAACAGGGGGGTTATATGAATACAGAAGACTACCGATGGGCTTGTGTAACAGCCCCGCCACATTCCAGCGTTTGATGGAAGCGTGTTTAGGGGATAAAAATTTTGATATCCTCATAATTTACTTAGACGACATTTTAGTTTTTAGCAAGACTTTCGAATAACATTTAGCTAGCCTAAACTTTGTATTTGAATGTCTATCCGCCAATGGTCTTAAGATAAAATTGTCGAAATGTAATTTTTTTCAAAATCAGGTCAAATATCTGGGGCATATCGTTTCTGAACAAGGGGTGTCTACGGATCCAGATAAAACCAAGAGCATCGCCGAGTGGAGAACGCCCGAGTCAGAAAAAGAATTGAGATCTTTTTGGGGACTAGCTAGCTACTAAAGACGATTCGTAGCGGGGTTCGCCAACATCGCTAGTCTGTTACATGAAATTTTTACTAAAGTGGATGGCAGTAAAGGAAAACCCAAACAATCTAAATCTAAATTTACCAAGAGGTGGACGGATTCCTGTCATAAAGCGTTCGAGTTACTTAAGCAAAAATTAGTAAGTGCTCCTATTCTGGGATATCCAAATTTCAAGCTTCCTTTTATCCTAGAAATTGATGCCAGTCTGGATGGGTTTGGTGCGACACTTTCGCAAGATCAAACGAAAGGGAGGGTGACGGTCGCCTACGCATCCAGGGGTCTGCGACCGTGTGAAAAAAACATGAATAACTATAGCTCAATGAAATTGGAACTATTAGCTTTAAAATGGGCAGTTACGGAAAAGTTTAGGGACTATTTACTGGGAGCAAAATTCCTCATCTATACCGATGTGGGGGTTTCGTTTTTTTAGATTATTTGAAATAGCTATGACTTAAATTATTTTCGCCAATTGAATAGAAATGACGTATATTATTTACTCTGTTGCATCAAACTCGGAATTCTAGAGAAAACCCGCCATGTTGTCGAATGGCTTATGGGCTGTTTAAGGTCAGTGCTTCTGATTGGTTAGCGACGGTCACAGTCAGCCAATGGATAGCGAGGTCTCAAAATGGGAATTTGCAGGCCGGGTCAAGGTTCATGCACGTGCTTGCCGCAATGCGGTACATATAGGGTATATAAGGCCGGCTAAATCAGTCTTTGTTGAAACGGTAGGGGGACGAGCGTCTCGCTGGAGTAATCATTTACTTCGCTCGAGGTAAACGTTTCTGAAACGGTAGGGGCTGCGGACCTCAGCTGAGATATCAATATATATCTTATTCTGCGGTAAGCATCCCAGGGTAGGACTCTGTTTTCGGTGATTAGTAAGTTCCGCTGGAAGGACCACTCCTTTCGCTCGGGGCAAGCTGGTTATTCGGAGTAGAGTTTAGTTTAGTAGCGGTTTTACCTTTAAAGGGGGTAGGACTCTGTTTCTGGTGATTAGTAAGTTCCGCTGGAAGGACCACTCCTTTCGCTCGGGGCAAGCTGGTTATTCGGAGTAGAGTTTAGTTTAGTAGCGGTTTTACCTTTAAAGGGGGTAGGACTCTGTTTCTGGTGATTAGTAAGTTCCGCTGGAAGGACCACTCCTTTCGCTCGGGGCAAGCTGGTTATTCGGAGTAGAGTTTAGTTTAGTAGCGGTTTGAACTTTAAAGGAGGTAGGGCTCTGTTTTCGGTGACTAGTAGGTTCCGCTGGAAGGATCACTCCTTTCGCTCGGGGCAAGCTGGTTCTTCGGAATAGAGTTTAGTATTGTAATAGTAGTCATAGTTTTAGTTATTTAATGGGTTTCCGTGGGTGATATAGGAGTTAATGTTTCCCTCTGTCCGAATGCTGTAAGTTCGGGCAATAGGCAGACATATTGTGTTTATTGTAGAGTGATAATTGAAAGTTCCCGTTTCTAGTTATTTTATGTCTTCCGTGTGGGAGATGTAAGATTTGTGAGCTTCCTGGGTGCGAATATTGTTAGTTCAAGCCGAGGCAGATAGAGTTTATAGTTGTTGTGAAGTTGCGAGATACTGATTATTCGCGACTTCCGTTTAAGTAAGATTAATTGTTTGAGACTTTCGTTTGAGTTATTATGAAGTTGCGAGTGTCTAATTGTTCGAGACTTCTGTTTGAGTGAGATTTAGTGTTAGAGACTTTCATTTGAGTTAATGTGGAGTTGCGAGTGACTGGTTATTCGAGACTTCTGTTCGAGTAAGATTAATTATTCGAGACTTCCGTTGAGTGTAGGATTTGAGACACCTTCTAGGATGAATATTATCCGGTCAGACTAGGATAGGCGCCCATTGTTGATAAGTTAATTCAGTTAGTCGTTCTTACATAGTAAATATAAAGTTTGTAGACGTATGGTTTCTTGTAGTAGGGACGTAGCTAGTGGGCTTTGCACAGGCTCCCTTTTCTTTCAACTGGTAAACCATTGGAGTGGTGAAAAGACCAAGATAACCAACGCGCGTCTCCAGAGATTTACTTTGTAATTAATGAAATAAAACTATTTGAACTCTATAAATGTGTTTTCTTCTACTTGAATTCATGTGATAAACCTGACATCCTGTATACGAACCTGGACTTCCGGTTTGCATAAGTGCGGTTATTCCCGCCGCTCAAGTGCAAATCGAATCCACCCTGTCCTGTTACATAATTTTGGCGAGCTTGCCAGGATGTCAGATAATTTGTCAGTGAATTGAGGTCGAAGAAACACCTTTATTGATAAATTATAAGTTATAGGTTACATTATAAGTTACATAATTGAATATAGGAATCAGTTGTTTAGTTTATTTAAAGGATATAGGCCTAATTAACAGTTTCATTACTCATTAAGATGGACTCGTACATGCGTAATCTTGAGGAACTGGTAGGTAGAAGCTATCGTAAGGATCGGGTGTCTTTTTCTAATCCCTTATCAACTTCTGCTAGGGTGCTCGTTACTAATACGACTGGCGTAGGAAGTAGTTGTTCTAGTCAGAATGGTTATTCATTTGTTCCACCAACTGTTTCTTATAGTATAGGTTCTGCTCCGGCAACGTGGCGGAATCCTGAATTTCCCCTTGGTAGTCCGATTAGGCATAATGGATATATTGACGAAAGTTACTTTCAGGAGGACGACTTGGGTAACTATATCCCTAAATCTGTAACTAGGTCTGAGGTAGGATTTACTGGACTAGTTTCCGAGGGGGGTATACCTCATCATGATACAGGTTATGCTAGCAGAGAGGGTTATTTCGGCAGTGAGATTTCACGTGCGCCGATGCAATATCTGTCAACGGAGACGTATACTACTCTCGCCCCTCGGCACACCAGTACTCCCCACCCGTCTGGGACAACTCAGAATAGTTATGGGGGAATGGGACCTTGTAACCCAGGTTATCCGGTCCAGGGACAAAATTCTGCTCGTCAAATGACACGTAGGGAGAAAGAACCCGATAGGTTTAATGGTGATAGCGACGATTGGCCAGATTTTCTTATTCAGTTTGAACAGGTAGCCGAATGGAACGGGTGGTCGTCTCTAGAGAAGGCACAACAACTAGTGATGTGTTTGCGTGGTAAGGCCCTTAAACTTCTGAGCACTCTGACACCCTATCAGTTAAAGCAATATGAGGAATTGAAACTTGTCCTCACCCGTAGGTTTAGTCCCGCGGAGCGACTTGCTACTCATAGAGTCGAGTATAGAAATCGACGTAGATTTAGGGATGAGTCAGTTGTAGATTATGGATATTGTTTAAAAAGTTTGGCTCGAAAGGCTTTTCCTGAGTTTTCGGCGGAAAATTTGGAATCCATGGTGGTTGATCAATATATTCATGGCCTAGGTAATCATGATATTCGGAAACACGTTCAGTTTTGTCACCCTCAAACCATGGAACAAGCTATTGCCGTGGCAGTTGAATATAAGGCTGTAGAAGGACCCCTTGATCGTGTACGAAAGCCCAATTATGAGGAAGTTAGACCTAGGGATAGAGACTTTGAGGATTTCAGGGTACAAATGTCTGATATGGTTGACAGGAAACTTAATGCAAGTAGGGTTAACCCATTTCGACCGTGTAATGATGAAAGAGGGAATAACTTAGGTAGTGATAGTAGGCCTATAAGGGATGGCTGGAACCGGAATGGGCAGTTTCCGTCTCAGGATGTAAGGAATAATGTGCAGCCTGATAGACGACCACGTTGTTTTTATTGTCAAGAACCTGGACACTATAGGCCTGATTGCCCACAGCTAAGGAGATCCCAAAATTCGAGAGAAGGTCCTTTAAACAAATAAGGACTGATGATATAGCTGCATCATCAGTCCCCATTCTTCCAAAGCAGCCTGAAAGTATAAAGGATGTGAAAGATAATATTGTCGATAATAATAAAAGCAAGTGTGCCGAAATTAGAAATGGTATTGACAATGTCGAAATTCAAAATAGTATTGACAACGTTGAAGAAAATAGTGAAAATCAGTCTCGAATCATTAGGAAAGGTAATTCGTTTTGTGTATTTGTTGCAGTAAGTGTACATGGCATGTTACGAAACATGTTATTAGACACAGGGTCAGCTTTCTCGTTGATATCAGTTGCAGGGTATGAAAAGATGAGTCCCCGCCCACCTGCATTGCAGGATACGAATGTTGTTTGGAATACCGCAGGTGGAAATCCATTGAAGCCAAAAGGGGCTATTTATCTACAGGTGGAGATAAACGGCCAAATGTATACACACCCATTTTTGGTGGTTGATCTGGATATGGATGGTATTTTGGGTATGGATTTTATTTGGGACTATAAATGTAGCATTGATTTTGGAAAAATGATGCTAACTACTAACAAAGGATTAATAACCCTACATACTAATACCGTAATGTCAAATTGTGCACGAGTTATGTATGGGGAAACAGTAAGTGTTCCTGCAAGGTCAGATGAAACAGTTGTAGAATGCACTGTTGACAAAATCTCTGGTAACTGTACATCTAATGAGAAATTGTTAGTAGCCAAATCCTTAATAGATAAGAGTAAGCACATACCGGATGGATCAGATGATGATATAGATGCACTATCGCAGAGCTCCACACGAACATGGCCCAATGTTGAATGTAGAGAAAGCCTTTCGGAACTTAGATGTGGAAATAAAATTGGTTTTAGTGAGATTGGTAAAGGGAGTTGTGAACAGGCGAGATTAAATTTGTCGCTTGATAAAACTCTGTTACCGTCTTTTAATAGTTTTAAGTGTAAGGACAGTCACACAGCTGGTGGTAGTTGTAATAAGAGTGATGGGGAACGAGACATCTCCATTCCCAATTGGTTTCTCAACTCCGCTGGTATAGGAGGACCAATTTACCAACGTGTCGTATATCAAAATGAGAGACCAGCTCGAGCTCGTCTCAAACTTCTCGACGAGTAAGGACTGATGAAACATTGGAATCTATTCTATTTATGTCCGTTGGGTTGTTTCTGGGTTGTTTTTTTTTCTCACGCCTTTCTTAGGGTCAGGCGTTCGGTTTTAACATTGGGGGAATGTGGGGGTTTCGTTTTTTTAGATTATTTGAAATAGCTATGACTTAAATTATTTTCGCCAATTGAATAGAAATGACGTATATTATTTACTCTGTTGCATCAAACTCGGAATTCTAGAGAAAACCCGCCATGTTGTCGAATGGCTTATGGGCTGTTTAAGGTCAGTGCTTCTGATTGGTTAGCGACGGTCACAGTCAGCCAATGGATAGCGAGGTCTCAAAATGGGAATTTGCAGGCCGGGTCAAGGTTCATGCACGTGCTTGCCGCAATGCGGTACATATAGGGTATATAAGGCCGGCTAAATCAGTCTTTGTTGAAACGGTAGGGGGACGAGCGTCTCGCTGGAGTAATCATTTACTTCGCTCGAGGTAAACGTTTCTGAAACGGTAGGGGCTGCGGACCTCAGCTGAGATATCAATATATATCTTATTCTGCGGTAAGCATCCCAGGGTAGGACTCTGTTTTCGGTGATTAGTAAGTTCCGCTGGAAGGACCACTCCTTTCGCTCGGGGCAAGCTGGTTATTCGGAGTAGAGTTTAGTTTAGTAGCGGTTTTACCTTTAAAGGGGGTAGGACTCTGTTTCTGGTGATTAGTAAGTTCCGCTGGAAGGACCACTCCTTTCGCTCGGGGCAAGCTGGTTATTCGGAGTAGAGTTTAGTTTAGTAGCGGTTTTACCTTTAAAGGGGGTAGGACTCTGTTTCTGGTGATTAGTAAGTTCCGCTGGAAGGACCACTCCTTTCGCTCGGGGCAAGCTGGTTATTCGGAGTAGAGTTTAGTTTAGTAGCGGTTTGAACTTTAAAGGAGGTAGGGCTCTGTTTTCGGTGACTAGTAGGTTCCGCTGGAAGGATCACTCCTTTCGCTCGGGGCAAGCTGGTTCTTCGGAATAGAGTTTAGTATTGTAATAGTAGTCATAGTTTTAGTTATTTAATGGGTTTCCGTGGGTGATATAGGAGTTAATGTTTCCCTCTGTCCGAATGCTGTAAGTTCGGGCAATAGGCAGACATATTGTGTTTATTGTAGAGTGATAATTGAAAGTTCCCGTTTCTAGTTATTTTATGTCTTCCGTGTGGGAGATGTAAGATTTGTGAGCTTCCTGGGTGCGAATATTGTTAGTTCAAGCCGAGGCAGATAGAGTTTATAGTTGTTGTGAAGTTGCGAGATACTGATTATTCGCGACTTCCGTTTAAGTAAGATTAATTGTTTGAGACTTTCGTTTGAGTTATTATGAAGTTGCGAGTGTCTAATTGTTCGAGACTTCTGTTTGAGTGAGATTAAGTGTTAGAGACTTTCATTTGAGTTAATGTGGAGTTGCGAGTGACTGGTTATTCGAGACTTCTGTTCGAGTAAGATTAATTATTCGAGACTTCCGTTGAGTGTAGGATTTGAGACACCTTCTAGGATGAATATTATCCGTTCAGACTAGGATAGGCGCCCATTGTTGATAAGTTAATTCAGTTAGTCGTTCTTACATAGTAAATATAAAGTTTGTAGACGTATGGTTTCTTGTAGTAGGGACGTAGCTAGTGGGCTTTGCACAGGCTCCCTTTTCTTTCAACTGGTAAACCATTGGAGTGGTGAAAAGACCAAGATAACCAACGCGCGTCTCCAGAGATTTACTTTGTAATTAATGAAATAAAACTATTTGAACTCTATAAATGTGTTTTCTTCTACTTGAATTCATGTGATAAACCTGACATCCTGTATACGAACCTGGACTTCCGGTTTGCATAAGTGCGGTTATTCCCGCCGCTCAAGTGCAAATCGAATCCACCCTGTCCTGTTACATAATTTTGGCGAGCTTGCCAGGATGTCAGATAATTTGTCAGTGAATTGAGGTCGAAGAAACACCTTTATTGATAAATTATAAGTTATAGGTTACATTATAAGTTACATAATTGAATATAGGAATCAGTTGTTTAGTTTATTTAAAGGATATAGGCCTAATTAACAGTTTCATTACTCATTAAGATGGACTCGTACATGCGTAATCTTGAGGAACTGGTAGGTAGAAGCTATCGTAAGGATCGGGTGTCTTTTTCTAATCCCTTATCAACTTCTGCTAGGGTGCTCGTTACTAATACGACTGGCGTAGGAAGTAGTTGTTCTAGTCAGAATGGTTATTCATTTGTTCCACCAACTGTTTCTTATAGTATAGGTTCTGCTCCGGCAACGTGGCGGAATCCTGAATTTCCCCTTGGTAGTCCGATTAGGCATAATGGATATATTGACGAAAGTTACTTTCAGGAGGACGACTTGGGTAACTATATCCCTAAATCTGTAACTAGGTCTGAGGTAGGATTTACTGGACTAGTTTCCGAGGGGGGTATACCTCATCATGATACAGGTTATGCTAGCAGAGAGGGTTATTTCGGCAGTGAGATTTCACGTGCGCCGATGCAATATCTGTCAACGGAGACGTATACTACTCTCGCCCCTCGGCACACCAGTACTCCCCACCCGTCTGGGACAACTCAGAATAGTTATGGGGGAATGGGACCTTGTAACCCAGGTTATCCGGTCCAGGGACAAAATTCTGCTCGTCAAATGACACGTAGGGAGAAAGAACCCGATAGGTTTAATGGTGATAGCGACGATTGGCCAGATTTTCTTATTCAGTTTGAACAGGTAGCCGAATGGAACGGGTGGTCGTCTCTAGAGAAGGCACAACAACTAGTGATGTGTTTGCGTGGTAAGGCCCTTAAACTTCTGAGCACTCTGACACCCTATCAGTTAAAGCAATATGAGGAATTGAAACTTGTCCTCACCCGTAGGTTTAGTCCCGCGGAGCGACTTGCTACTCATAGAGTCGAGTATAGAAATCGACGTAGATTTAGGGATGAGTCAGTTGTAGATTATGGATATTGTTTAAAAAGTTTGGCTCGAAAGGCTTTTCCTGAGTTTTCGGCGGAAAATTTGGAATCCATGGTGGTTGATCAATATATTCATGGCCTAGGTAATCATGATATTCGGAAACACGTTCAGTTTTGTCACCCTCAAACCATGGAACAAGCTATTGCCGTGGCAGTTGAATATGAGGCTGTAGAAGGACCCCTTGATCGTGTACGAAAGCCCAATTATGAGGAAGTTAGACCTAGGGATAGAGACTTTGAGGATTTCAGGGTACAAATGTCTGATATGGTTGACAGGAAACTTAATGCAAGTAGGGTTAACCCATTTCGACCGTGTAATGATGAAAGAGGGAATAACTTAGGTAGTGATAGTAGGCCTATAAGGGATGGCTGGAACCGGAATGGGCAGTTTCCGTCTCAGGATGTAAGGAATAATGTGCAGCCTGATAGACGACCACGTTGTTTTTATTGTCAAGAACCTGGACACTATAGGCCTGATTGCCCACAGCTAAGGAGATCCCAAAATTCGAGAGAAGGTCCTTTAAACAAATAAGGACTGATGATATAGCTGCATCATCAGTCCCCATTCTTCCAAAGCAGCCTGAAAGTATAAAGGATGTGAAAGATAATATTGTCGATAATAATAAAAGCAAGTGTGCCGAAATTAGAAATGGTATTGACAATGTCGAAATTCAAAATAGTATTGACAACGTTGAAGAAAATAGTGAAAATCAGTCTCGAATCATTAGGAAAGGTAATTCGTTTTGTGTATTTGTTGCAGTAAGTGTACATGGCATGTTACGAAACATGTTATTAGACACAGGGTCAGCTTTCTCGTTGATATCAGTTGCAGGGTATGAAAAGATGAGTCCCCGCCCACCTGCATTGCAGGATACGAATGTTGTTTGGAATACCGCAGGTGGAAATCCATTGAAGCCAAAAGGGGCTATTTATCTACAGGTGGAGATAAACGGCCAAATGTATACACACCCATTTTTGGTGGTTGATCTGGATATGGATGGTATTTTGGGTATGGATTTTATTTGGGACTATAAATGTAGCATTGATTTTGGAAAAATGATGCTAACTACTAACAAAGGATTAATAACCCTACATACTAATACCGTAATGTCAAATTGTGCACGAGTTATGTATGGGGAAACAGTAAGTGTTCCTGCAAGGTCAGATGAAACAGTTGTAGAATGCACTGTTGACAAAATCTCTGGTAACTGTACATCTAATGAGAAATTGTTAGTAGCCAAATCCTTAATAGATAAGAGTAAGCACATACCGGATGGATCAGATGATGATATAGATGCACTATCGCAGAGCTCCACACGAACATGGCCCAATGTTGAATGTAGAGAAAGCCTTTCGGAACTTAGATGTGGAAATAAAATTGGTTTTAGTGAGATTGGTAAAGGGAGTTGTGAACAGGCGAGATTAAATTTGTCGCTTGATAAAACTCTGTTACCGTCTTTTAATAGTTTTAAGTGTAAGGACAGTCACACAGCTGGTGGTAGTTGTAATAAGAGTGATGGGGAACGAGACATCTCCATTCCCAATTGGTTTCTCAACTCCGCTGGTATAGGAGGACCAATTTACCAACGTGTCGTATATCAAAATGAGAGACCAGCTCGAGCTCGTCTCAAACTTCTCGACGAGTAAGGACTGATGAAACATTGGAATCTATTCTATTTATGTCCGTTGGGTTGTTTCTGGGTTGTTTTTTTTTCTCACGCCTTTCTTAGGGTCAGGCGTTCGGTTTTAACGTTGGGGGAATGTGGTGGGTTTCGTTTTTTTAGATTATTTGAAATAGCTATGACTTAAATTATTTTCGCCAATTGAATAGAAATGACGTATATTATTTACTCTGTTGCATCAAACTCGGAATTCTAGAGAAAACCCGCCATGTTGTCGAATGGCTTATGGGCTGTTTAAGGTCAGTGCTTCTGATTGGTTAGCGACGGTCACAGTCAGCCAATGGATAGCGAGGTCTCAAAATGGGAATTTGCAGGCCGGGTCAAGGTTCATGCACGTGCTTGCCGCAATGCGGTACATATAGGGTATATAAGGCCGGCTAAATCAGTCTTTGTTGAAACGGTAGGGGGACGAGCGTCTCGCTGGAGTAATCATTTACTTCGCTCGAGGTAAACGTTTCTGAAACGGTAGGGGCTGCGGACCTCAGCTGAGATATCAATATATATCTTATTCTGCGGTAAGCATCCCAGGGTAGGACTCTGTTTTCGGTGATTAGTAAGTTCCGCTAGAAGGACCACTCCTTTCACTCGGGGCAAGCTGGTTATTCGGAGTAGAGTTTAGTTTAGTAGCGGTTTTACCTTTAAAGGGGGTAGGACTCTGTTTCTGGTGATTAGTAAGTTCCGCTGGAAGGACCACTCCTTTCGCTCGGGGCAAGCTGGTTATTCGGAGTAGAGTTTAGTTTAGTAGCGGTTTTACCTTTAAAGGGGGTAGGACTCTGTTTCTGGTGATTAGTAAGTTCCGCTGGAAGGACCACTCCTTTCGCTCGGGGCAAGCTGGTTATTCGGAGTAGAGTTTAGTTTAGTAGCGGTTTGAACTTTAAAGGAGGTAGGGCTCTGTTTTCGGTGACTAGTAGGTTCCGCTGGAAGGATCACTCCTTTCGCTCGGGGCAAGCTGGTTCTTCGGAATAGAGTTTAGTATTGTAATAGTAGTCATAGTTTTAGTTATTTAATGGGTTTCCGTGGGTGATATAGGAGTTAATGTTTCCCTCTGTCCGAATGCTGTAAGTTCGGGCAATAGGCAGACATATTGTGTTTATTGTAGAGTGATAATTGAAAGTTCCCGTTTCTAGTTATTTTATGTCTTCCGTGTGGGAGATGTAAGATTTGTGAGCTTCCTGGGTGCGAATATTGTTAGTTCAAGCCGAGGCAGATAGAGTTTATAGTTGTTGTGAAGTTGCGAGATACTGATTATTCGCGACTTCCGTTTAAGTAAGATTAATTGTTTGAGACTTTCGTTTGAGTTATTATGAAGTTGCGAGTGTCTAATTGTTCGAGACTTCTGTTTGAGTGAGATTAAGTGTTAGAGACTTTCATTTGAGTTAATGTGGAGTTGCGAGTGACTGGTTATTCGAGACTTCTGTTCGAGTAAGATTAATTATTCGAGACTTCCGTTGAGTGTAGGATTTGAGACACCTTCTAGGATGAATATTATCCGTTCAGACTAGGATAGGCGCCCATTGTTGATAAGTTAATTCAGTTAGTCGTTCTTACATAGTAAATATAAAGTTTGTAGACGTATGGTTTCTTGTAGTAGGGACGTAGCTAGTGGGCTTTGCACAGGCTCCCTTTTCTTTCAACTGGTAAACCATTGGAGTGGTGAAAAGACCAAGATAACCAACGCGCGTCTCCAGAGATTTACTTTGTAATTAATGAAATAAAACTATTTGAACTCTATAAATGTGTTTTCTTCTACTTGAATTCATGTGATAAACCTGACATCCTGTATACGAACCTGGACTTCTGGTTTGCATAAGTGCGGTTATTCCCGCCGCTCAAGTGCAAATCAAATCCACCCTGTCCTGTTACACCGATAACAATCCACTGAGTTATTTGAAAACAGCAAAACTGGGAGCAACGGAAATGAGGTGGGCCGCTCAGCTATCCCAGTTTGATTTCGACATTCATTATCGTTCGGGTAAGACAAATGTAGCAGCGGATGCCTTAAGTCGACAGCGCCTAAACGAATGCAACGTGGAAGAAATATTATCGAATGTTACGAAAACATCGACCATGAACTGTATACTTAAATCAATGTTAATTCAACCTTCCACATTACAGGCTTGTAGTTTGGTGCAGAATGGGGATGTGATATCATGCAAAGTATTTCCTGAATTTGAAACCGACGATCTTGTAAAGATGCAGTGCGAGGATCCTCTTTTAGGCAAACTATTGTATTGGTATAGGCAAGGGACCAAACCTAACTCTCTGCAACTCCGGTTTGAAAGTAGAGCAGTGAAACAGCTGATAGGAAAGTGGGAACAGTTTGACTTTAAGAACAAAGTTTTGTATAAAGTAGTTAACGATTCAATCCTAGGGGAGATCTCCCAACTTCTTCTACCACTTAAACTACAGTCTATTGTATTAGAGAATCTACATGATGCGGCTGGTCATGAGGGGATAGAAAGGACCACAGCACTAGTTCGTAAACGCTCTTACTGGCCAGGGATGGCAGATGTGATTAAAGAGTATGTTCAGAAGTGTAAACGCTGTATACTGTCCAAATCACCCATGCCAAAGATTAAACCATCAATAGGGAGCCTGTCAACATCCCATCCTCTTCAGGTCCTTGCTATTGATTTTACACTTTTAGAAAAATCATCATCAGGAAAAGAAAATGTTCTTGTGATGACCAATTTGTTCACCAAGTTTACACAAGCCGTCCAACCAAAGACCAGAAAGCGACGACGAATGGTTTTACAAATTTGGTATACCCAACAGATTACACAGTGATAACGGTAGGAATTTCGAAGGGAAAGTCATCCAGGAATTATGTGGCCTTTATAATATAAGAAAAAGTAGAACAACTCTGTATCACGCCCAAGGCTACGGACAATGCAAACGGTTTAACAGGACTATGTATAATCTGTTGAAATCACTGTCACCCGAGAAGAAATCGCATTGGCAGGATTACCTACAAGAACTTGTTTATATGTATAATATCACTCCCCATGCGTCAACAGGCTACTCTCCCTACTATTTTCTATTTGGAAGGGAACCCACCCTACCAATAGATGCTATGTTTAAATTGAGAGAGGACGAACATTTATCTGTTAGTGGTTGCGTTACTGAGTAGGTTGCTGATCATCAAAAGAAACTAGCTGAGGCAATCGAACGCTCCAAAGTTATTTTAAAACAGAAAGCCGATAAGCGACAAGAAATATACAACCGCAATACAAGAGAAGCACCGATAGATAATGGAACCATAGTGCTATTGAAAAGTCATCCCAGTGGACGTAATAAAATTCAGGATGAATGGGACCCAACGCCATATGTAATCGTTGATAGATTTAGTAATAATGTTTATTCTGTAAAACTAGCTGATAATAGTGGGAAAATCCGAAATGTTACTCGTACGGAGTTGCGTGATACCGGTAAAATCATTCAAAACGATTCCTCGTCGCCTGATGAAGATAGTTGGGAAGTTATAGAAATGCCTTTGCCAGATGTGAATAGTGATAAGGATGTGAATAGTGATAAGGATGTGCATATTGAAATTGTAATTGATGTGCCTTCAAAGACTGATAATTCCAACCTCGATGAGTTAGACCACTCTTCTGAGATAACAACGGTAAGGCGCTCTTCAAGAGTTACGGCGGGTAAACACCCTAACCCCCACAACTTGCCCCTATCTGTTATACACCTAAAGAAACGACTGTATAAATTTGTAAAAAAAATGTGATTTTTTTAAGATTAAGTCTGTATAGAGAAAAAAAAGGGAAAAAAATGATTGTAAAATTACCTGAATGGTTTTGTAAATGGTTATATTTTTACATTAAGTTGTGCAAAATATAGGCTATAAAAAAAATTAAAAAAATATATATGATTTTAGAAGTTGACATGAGTTCTGTATTAAGTTAGTGGTTGGGATCTAATGTCGAGCATTGATGAGGACATCTATGACCTGCTCGCAGCGCCATGTGTAACCTGTCAAAAGATATATTATTTCCAATTGTGTTTCCATAGACATGATAGCAATCGGCTTCCATACAATTGTTTAATTTAAATCTCGCGCACTGCGAACTATATAGTGTCATGTGACCACTTTATCCAATGAGCAGTTGCCACTAATTAATATTCAGTGGGTCTTTGAAGAGTTCGAGGGAGGTACACCATATTGTAACCTTGGAGGTAATATTTTGATCGTATTTCACTGTTATTATAGTCAGTGGTTTAATATTTAATTATTAAGTATAATGATGCAGATATTGTAGAATATGTATGTCCATCAATAACCCATTTCAAAATTTATACATATTATATATACTACCATGTACACTTATAACATATTCGGTAATTGTATGCTTGAACTCTGATAACAAATTAAAGGGGTAGTGACAAGTAATCTATTGTCGTATTCTTGCCACTGATAGATTAAGTGAATTCAGGTGTGTGTTCAGGACGTTCAGGTTATTTACTTGATAAGGTGTTGATCAAATCAACATTTCTTTGTAGGGTTCCATATGAATAGTTGTTGTAGTTGTGTTGCGTCTGTGTTCCCTTTCTTAGGGTAAAAAGTTTACATTATTTACATTCATATAATTATGTATTTGTATAGTGTATAACTATGTATTTGTATAGTGTATAACTATGTATTTGTATAGTGTTGTATGTAGATAATAATGAGGTTTTCTATAGCGTCTTCTCCATGTTGACACCTGCTCAAAACGCTTTTAGTACTGGCTCTCACTGTCCCAACAGGAAAGTTTAGTGTAGATTTAGATTTTGTTTAAATGTCTGTGCATGAAATGTATTAAATCTTATCTGTATATATTATTATACCATTTTTATTTATTTGATATATTTGTATGTTTCAGAGATTGTTGTCTCTGTAATAACAAATAGACTATATATACTAGTAGTAGTTTCTTTGGTTACAAATACATTACATAAAGCAACATAATTCTGATGGTATAATATAGTTAGCTATATGGAGTGTTAATCAAAACATCATAAATTAATCAACACGCTCTTCATGTCATTGAGTAATGCTAATCTGTAAGTAATCACTTTTCACGTACGGTATTAGGGTTTATTGATTGATAACTGACAATGATAAGGCCGCCGATAATCCACAAATTACTCCGAATAACTAATCAAAGCGGTGATGATTTTATGATTATCTCGTTTGGTCTGTTAGAAAATAATTTATAGCCCTTAAATGGAAATAAACAAAATAGCCAATTAATAACCGTCTTTCTGAAGAGAATTTTATAGGTGAATTCCGTTTACTGTCGCTTTATACGGCATGCAAAGTAAAGAATGCATATGTGTCGAAACCCGACGATTATCGAGTGGGAAATATATGCCATTGTTTAATTACACCGCTTCCAAAATGCACGAAACTAAACCTAAGCATTTCATGCCAATGAAGTTTAAATTTCTATTCTATTAGGGAATCATAATTTTTGGGATACCGTTACGGTACCGAAGGCTGAAAATAACGATAAAGGACACGGAACATTATTTGTTACATTGTTCAAAGTTTACCAATGTTAGAATTCAAATCGCGATAGTAATACTACCTTGCAAATGAATATGTACATTTTTAATACAGTCCACAAATTTATACATTTATCTAATAGACTACAATAACCATCGTAGAATACTAACTGAATTGTCGGTTATTATACATCTGACGGCCTCTAAATGTATTATGAAATGGTAAAGCACTGTAAATTTCACTAACTATTAAATTACTTGCATGCACGATAAATAGTGAATACAAATTACAGCACTGTTAATGTATTTGTATGTGCAGTATATATATCATACGTCTATTTTAGTAAATTTATTAAATAAGGAGACATATTAATATAAGCCTTTGGTTAGTTTTTGAACCCTTAACATTTGACAGTTTATAATGTATAACATGTAGCTTATTTGAATAAAATATTGTTTAAATTAAAATAACAATAAAATTTTTGTACACCCAGATAAATAGTGAATACAAATTACAGCACTGTTAATGTATTTGTATGTGCAGTATATATATCATACGTCTATTTTAGTAAATTTATTAAATAAGGAGACATATTAATATAAGCCTTTGGTTAGTTTTTGAATCCTTAACATTTGACAGTTTATAATGTATAACATGTAGCTTATTTGAATACAATATTGTTTAAATTAAAATAACAATAAAATTTTTGTACACCCAGAATCTTAATTTCAATGTTAAAGCTGTGGCGGCTTCTTTGATGATTAGAAAACTTCTAAACTTGATTACCAAATCAACAACCTTAATCTTAACAACAAAACACATACTTATGGAAAACAGCTACTAGTGTATTTTAAGGCGACGTTTCTAGAGTATCTTCCGACCACTAGCACCAAGGTGCTAATTAATTAAGGGATTAACTGAAGTTAAACTCACCAAAGTTATAATATACAACCTTAGACTACTAATGTATACATTGTTCTAAATTACACTTTATAACAGGAAATATGATTTTACTACAATATTCGTCTTCAGCACCCTTGAAAACTTATAGAAAGAAAATATTAATATTAAGCGACAAAATAACGAATGATTTAATGGCATGGTTGCTGTGTGATATTGTTTTTTTTTTATAAACCTGTAACGGTAATCCCTTTGATCTTTTGGGTATGTTCTATGCCCGGAATAACCTGCTGTCTAAATATATTTATATAAAGTTTTTCTTTAAACCTGTATCGGGTTATTCTTCCAGGGTAGGTTTTTTGTCCATTAGAAAACATGATATACTGGTATAAGGTTTTTCTTACAGGAATTCTTACTAGAATTCTCATGTTATGAACTTTTAAACACAGACGGTTTATAAGCAAGATAAAGTCCTCGACTTTGTTTATGCTGGGGAAGAAAGACTTCAGAAAAAAAACCTGGTAGCCTCTTATTAAAAAAAATACTAGTAATATTTTCTGTTGCATTATAAAATAATTTGTTATTATGTTCTATTAAATTCATGAGAGTTTTTAGTATACTGTTGTTTTTTGAAAAATGTTGCCATTTCTAATACTTGATAGCATACCCTACCCTGCAAGGTGTGATCATAACTGATGAGTGACCATAAAATCATCGAATATGTAAAATGATATCCGTTGCATCAACACAAAACCATTTTTGTCGTCTTTAGCGACCCTGAAAACCCCCAAAATGATATATATGACACGAGTACCAAGTATAAGATCTCCAATAAATGGTTTGGTGGCCATTTTGAAAAACAAGATGGTGGATACAGTGCGGTCGACCCTTTGATACTATAACAATTGTGTGCCTAATCACACATATAAAATGATACGGCACCATGCGGTTACAAATATACGGTGACAAAAACAGAATTCTCATTTTGGTTGACATTTTGATATAACAAATGGTCGATATTGTCGGATTAATTTTATTATTTAGGCCGCCATTATGAAAAACAAAATCGCGGATATTATCGGATCGACTCTTATAGTGCAACCCCCAAATCCCAACCAATGACATTAACTTATTGACCCCTAGAGCTAATTATGTTAATTACTGCTTAATCTCCTAAGCCAATTAACCAGACTATAGCCCATATCCTTAATGTTAATTATAGGATTATCCATTATTCTCACCAATTGCAGGGGGATAACACAAAACAAAACAAA
This sequence comes from Patella pellucida, assembly GCA_917208275.1. Taxonomy (NCBI): domain Eukaryota; kingdom Metazoa; phylum Mollusca; class Gastropoda; family Patellidae; genus Patella; species Patella pellucida. The sequence goes on along the minus strand of OU795041.1, from coordinate 30,963,801 downwards.
AACTATTCTTCCAATCAAAAAATGTTTATATTACCAAATGTAGAACTAAAAACAGGCTGTACAATATTTTTTTTAAATAAAAATACCAAATAACAACAAAGTTATTCTTTGTTATTAAACGAAGAACTATGTAAAATAAATACTAGACTTCGTTTATGAATTATAAAGTTATATTTTTATGCTCTATACATCAAACAGTAAGCACAATTGGTTATTTTTTTAGTCCACAGTAAGTTTTTAGGATTAGCACTGTAAATAAAATTGTCAATCGCGAATTTCTGCAGCCGTTACGTCCTTCGATTTTTTTTCTTCGAACTGCTCAAACTCATTGTTGAATTTCACAGCGTGATATCTATTGGTTTCATCGGTCACCAATGCGAACATATTCAGTCCAAAAAATGAACTAAAAAAATCAAATTTGTTCTTACGTTTTAATATGTCTGTTGGCCCTGGCTTTGGACATAAAAATGATTGCCATATAACGTAAATCAGTGTATCATTCCAAATAATATCGCGTAGATTATGCGCCATTTTAGTTCAATTTGTAATTAGCTATTTGGTAGCCGTCTTGTTCCTCACTCGAACTGTCAGTCAATTTGTTGTCCAGGATACTATTATTGCTGATTTGTACTTTTAATATATTTTCCAGTAAATAAATCCTTCGAATATGAGTCGGTATCACTTGCCATAACGAAGAAATTATTTAAAAAAACAAAGCGTACAAATATTTAATGCTACTCAAAATGACCTTAAAGGAGCTAAATCGCTAACAGTTGGGATCCAGAAATTGACAAAAGTGGGTCGAAACTCATATAATACTGTAATATGAATGTATATAAACTGATTTCCATTAAATACTTTCCGTTTCTACTCCAATTTCAAATCAGTTATGTTCGGCGAAACAAGCCATTCAGTCTCGACCCAGTGCATTTTTTTTAGCGCCTGGTTATTCCAGTCCACATATGCAGTGTGATACAGTGCAATGTGTCTAGCCTCGTCCCTCGAGTCTCTCAATAAAACTAGGACCGGAGCGCAATATGGTACACGATTCGTGTACCAATGTTAGAAAAATTATTTTATCTTAAATATCGGATATCAGAAGCTCATCTTTTCCTGGTAAGTTTACATCATCAATGTTGATTTAAATTGACCAATAATTCGTGTTTTCGATGTCGAAGATTTTGGAGGATTTTGAGTTACGGACTTAGGTCCTTTAACCCCCAAAATCGGTGTTGTGTCGTAAATTTTATGACCTCAATAAACTTCAATCATTAGTTGAAAAATTAAACTATATTTCTATTAATTGGCTAATTTACTTTAGGAAAGCGAATCAGTTTTTCTTATATAACTTTATTGCTCAATAAAACGGTGCATGAAAGATGCCGACAGCAGTCGATGAACTTGAATATTTTCTCGATTTTCTTCGCGTGAGTTTACAACGTAACACCTTGTTGCGACCTAGACATTTTATGACCCCAATCACTAGTTGAAACTATTGTTTTATGGGATTACAACTTTTGGGAAATCAAATATTTTTTTTATAACTTTTATTATTGATCAATAAAACAGTACTAGCAATCGGCCTTCCAAGATGGCGACCGATATGAACAGAATTTTCTTGTGAACTCGCGACCTTATAGCACCTAAACCGTTGTTGTAACATGTACATTTTTTGATTCCAATCATAAGTTCAAACTATATGTTTACTAGATAATGGCTTTTAGAAAGTCAATCAGCAATTTTTTATAACTTTATTGATCAACAAAACAGTACATGTGAAATGTCGTTGCGAGACGTTGAGCGGATATCTGACTTGACACTAGGTCAACGTCTGGCGGGGTAAGTCGGTGAGATTCACTGGCTAATTAGGTCGCTTTAACACGACAACTGGACCGAATGAGTTATTAAACCTCGGAAACAAATCGAAGACCTTCAAGATAAAGATGAACATTTAAAACAAGATTTAGACGAATGTTACGACTATGATGGAAACGACTTTTATGATGGTCCGACCAATACTTGGTCCTGTGATGACATGGACGATTTTTATGTTGGCCCTCCCAATATTGGACCATATAATAATGGTGGCAACGATTTAAATGATGGGCCACCCAATGCTTGGAAGTATGATAATGGTGAAGATTTTCATGGGGGTCCATCCAGCATGTGTCCATATAATAATGGAGGAAACCATTTTAATAATGGCCCGCCAAACAATTGGCCAAATAACAGTGGACCAATACATAAAAATAAATTTAGAAACAAATTTTTTAAAAAACGATTTAAGTATTTTATTTACGTGATAAAGACTGGCAATACAATTACCTTGATAAACCACATACCTATTCCAATTTATATATATATATTTTCATATTTGTATGCTATATATACTAAGTGTGTGTTTTACTATATATATTTTCATATTTGTATGCTATATACTTAGTGTGTGTTTTACTATTATTTTATTAGGATTTTTATTATAAGGGGCGAGTACACCCCTACCCAATATATGTGAATTTCATGCGCTTTACAGAATTTTATTTATTTTTATATTTGTAGCTATATATTGATATGATGTATTATGATTGTTTTTATGTGTTACCGATTAATATTCAGGATGAATTTTTTTTTTTAAATCTGAGAGTATGGTGAATTACGACCCAATAGTAAATGTTTAATACGTCGTGCTAATCTGCACAGTATTCAGAAGAGTATATTTTAATGGATCTTAATCCACCTTAATTACCCACCATTTATATCTACTTCATATTGTCTTATATATTTCATTTATCACCTGTCTCCAGTATTCTTTGTTTTAAAGTTTAAATTTAGTTTATAAATTATAATTAACGTCTATGGGCTAAACGTTTAGTTGCCAATCTTTATTGTTTGTATAGACGATAGATTTATAGGATTATTGCCCTAGGCGATGCATGCAGATATATAGACCCAGGAAGAAGCTTGCTAGAGAGACGTGTCTTTGGAGATCAACTTAGATCCCACACCTAAGGACAGAGCTTATTTAGCTGTATTTGGATATTTGGAGACATAAGTTTATGTCACTTACCATATCCATGTTGGAGCTTATCTACCATTAAGCATAGAACCAATACTTGTTACAATAATTGACTGCTGTAAATTATGTTTATTAATTGTTAACCAAAGAATTTAGAGAAATATTAACAACCAGCAACAGTCTTGTCTTCATTTATTCAACAATGAAGATTCCAGAAAATACACGAAAAGTGCACATCTACAATATTAACCCTGGCCCCTAGAGCATCCACAAGATATTTTGAAGTGATCAAGGGCCATAATTCTGACAGTAATTATCGGAAATAGCTGGAAATCAATAGGAATTTAAAGTCAATCAGATATTAACTTTAGCCTCTAGAGCGACCACAAGATTTTTTGAAGTGATCAAGGGCCATAACTCTAACAGTAATTATCTGAAATCGCTGAAAATCAATAGGATTCTCCGTCTCATGACCTTAAACACTGTGTATAAATTTAAAGTCAATCGGATATTAACTTTAGCCTCTAGAGCGGCCACAAGATTTTTTTAAATGATCAAGGGCCATAACTCTGACAGTAATTATGGGAAATAGCTGGAAATCAATAGGCTTCTTCGTCTCATGACCTTAAAAACTGTGTTTAAATTCAAAGTCAATTGTATATTAACTTTAGCCTCTACAGCTTCCACAAGCAATAAAAGGTATTACAACTATATTCTTTTAGTTATCAAGCGCCTGTTCTATGGAACAATTACCTTTAAATAATCAAATTATATCATCACTAGTTACTTTTAAAAAACAGACTAAAACTTTCTTATTTTTTAAGGCTTGTCATTATAACAAATTGTAACACCTTTTTTAGAAATAATTGCTTATTTAATGTATTTCTAAACACTCTTGGTGTTATTTATGTTTTGAATGTATGTTTTTTGTTACACTGTAAAGTGCCCTTGAACACACCTGTGAAAGGGGCACTATATAAATTTTGTAATAATAATAATAATAATATCAGACTCAATGCAGCGAGTAATGAAGACTTAGCTGAAGCCCATGGCTTTACTCAGTCAACTCGAGCTACGCCGAACAAAATCAATAAGAATGTTTTTAATGGTGTCAAATTTAAACAAAAAAACACCATAGAGCTGGCCTTCAGTAAAGCTATTACAGCTATATCAGACTCAATATAAGGCAGAGTTGGGATTTTACCCGTATATTCCAGACTTGTCCAAAAAAAAAATCCAAACGCACAATATTGTCCGACCGGGAATATGCCCAATCGGACATTAAGACATGGTAAATATTATTCAAAATTCCAAAATTAATATAGTTCAAAGTTGTTTATTCTCATCAGCAGCGGCGGTGCCAGCCGGTGCTGGGTGGGGGGGTAAAAAGCTATGGGGGTGTGGGGGCTTCGCTATTGGGGTGTGGGGGCTATGGGGGTGTGATGACCATGATTTTCAAAAGTGGGGGGGTACCCCCCCATACCCCCCCCCCGTGGCTTTTGATAAGCTGTTTACTTTAAAATATTTAAAATGGCCGTCTCGGATGATCTGCCGATGTCTACTTTTTTGTCTACTTTATTGTCACCTAGTCATTAAGTATCTAGAAATTTGCTGAGGTTAACGATTTATTATAGCATGGTGAGCAGCGGCAGCGCCAGCCGGTGCTGGGTGGGGGAGTAAAAAGCTGTGGGGGCTTCGCTATTGGGGTGTCAGGGCTATGGGGGTGTGATGGCCATGATTTTCAAAAGTGGGGGGGGTACCTCTATATTTCTTATCGTTTTTAAATGTGGTAGAGTGATTTTAATTAGTTTATGGGTATTTTAATATGATCACAATACTAATGTAATTTTAAGTAATATGTCACACATCAATGCATCTTTAAACTTTCCTGTTCTGTACACTCTCCTCAGGTAACCAGTGACTGAGTGAGTTCAAACTCATCATCTACTCACTGGGATGCAATTTTCACCTTTGACCCAAAGGTTTCTTGGATTTGTATCTCCTATCTCCTTGGTCACTCTTAAATAGAATTTAGTAGAGTAAGGTTGTATGTTTCTTCCAACCTTTATGTCAGTTTTATACTAAGAGTTTCAGTATTAGTAGTGTCAATTGTTATTTTCATCAATCGTGTGTATTGGCGGAATCATTTGTCTACAGATTTATTGTTTACAGTTTAAAGGTATGTGTTGATATTTGTTTTATCAGTTTTATATATATTTCATTTGTCTTTGTTCAGTTGGCGGACATGTTGGTAGGGTGACCCACGCCAACAAGAAATTTCATCCTACAGACAATATTTGGGGTTTATTTTAACATTATATGATAAGGCTTACCATAAAAGCTCCATTCATCAACAGTGAGAGTCTGGTCACATTCAATTGTTAAGGATTATAACCATTTGGAAATATTTTATAATTGGTTCAAAATCTACCCGGCTACCATTGTCAAGGTAGTGAGAATAAGAGTTATGTCCCTTGGCTGCAATTAAAACGAGGAATGGGCACCACGGGCGCCACTGAAAAACGAAATAATTTTATCGCAGTCGGAAAACATTGTTTATTTCCTTGCTGCGAAGTAACGGAATACACTCCACGAGACGCTCGAATTTGACATATTATGTACGCATGCACAAACTCTTAGTTGTTTCAACAATACACCCATGCCTTCAAATATCTTAATATTAACGGTTTATTATGCTACAGTTGAAATTAAAATAAACGTTTAGCTGGATATGAAACGATCGACATTTGACATTAATTGAAGATTAGCCTAAATGTATTAAAATGAACAATGCTCTCATTTCTGTATACCCACAGACACTGGTCTGTTTATAATGGCATGTTATACAGAGGGAGCGAGAGAGAGAGAGAGAGAGAGAGAGAGAGGGATGTATGATGTTTCATATCAAGAGCCTTAATGCCGCTTTCTAATATGCGCCACAGTGGGGCAGTTATTAGTTTATTTATCAAACCCAAAGCCTGGCACTCTATAAGAAATACAGGAATTTTAATATCTAATGAAATGCTTTGGGTTAATCGATTTTCTGCGCCAAAATCACCAAGAAAAGTCTTAATATGGTTGGCCATATAAGTTACAATTGCGGCATTGTGAAAAATGATATTAAACCGGTTACCATGAAATGGCGTTAGCGGTAATTTTGAAATTTCCAAGGAATTTAAATATAACTTGAAAGGAAAATAACAACGCGACGTTTCGTCTCCACCCTGAATAAAGGCCTTACAGATTGTTCGAACCAACGAACACACCCCGGTTCGTTTGGCAAAAATGACGTGGCGGTTTTGAACGTCTGGGCCGAGAATGTTTTAAAATACAGTTCTTCAAATTTTTTTAATTCCAGAACACTTTTATCCGCCAAACCAGTTAATAAATGCAGACCACAAAAGAAATGATTAATATTCATATGAATATTTCGCTCCGAATCTGATAAATCTGACCAGTTTTCTACTAATTTAGCGCAAATATTGCCTCTGTATTGGGTAAATAAAGAATTGAATAGCTTTTCGGTGCTGGCTCTGTCTGACATGGTATTTTAATTTCGAAAATAACGGATTTACTAAATTCTCCAGCAATTTCGTCAAGATCTGCTAGAATTTCTTTTATTGTCGTTAATGTAGTTTGCGCAGATTTATCAGCCATTTCACGAAGACCCAAGAATACGTGGCGTATGTGTCGAGTCAGCGGTTATTGCGTAGGTACCGAATTTAGAGCCAAATTTTGTAGTTTCGTCTGTATAAAGGGTGGTATTTTTCGCCGACTTCAAGGTTTCCGAAACATGTTTTAAAGATACACCGACGCGCTCACATGATATTCTTTGAACTGTAGATTTTGACGGAGTGTAATTAGATTTTAGTCCTGCTACGTTACCATTGGAAACGTTTAGATGTTTAAGTTCCTTGACCAAATTATGGCATTCTGCTGTGTATCTTTGATTTTCGACATCATACAAAATTACTTCGTTCTTCTTAAGAGGTGTGGACTTGCAACCCATTTTTTTTACCTGCCAATTGTTTTTTATTTTCATTATTAGCCTTCATGCGTAACATTTCATTTTTAGTCTTCCAAAGTAGATTTTTTAACAGAGCGATTGTGCTTTTATGACACTTTCACAGTCGCCGCAAATACTTATTTTTCCTATTTAAATCAGTCAAGGTCGCATCGGCAGATGTCTGAGTCTCTCTATTTATTAAATTAATTTCACTAGTATCTGCCGATGGAGTCTCGTCCACTATCCCGGGAAAAATGGGGTGTCAAGAAAATCGTCGTATAATTTCATACATTTATTAGACTTAGCCTTACTTTTACCCAGCTTCCTAGTCTTTGGCGTCAAGTCTATTTTTAATATATTGGTCTCCAAGCGTCACACAGTCGTCATGTAAAGCTGTTATGATAGACCGATGCTCCGTAGTTGTCGGGAATTTTTCAACAATGCCTAGTGTAAGCCTATTTGTGATTTTTGCCATGGGTATTTTGGTTACAGTGCTCAAATCATAGGGGTACTTGTCCATCCAATGCTGGATAGCAAATCATCGGTGGACGCCATCTTGCAGGGCTAAGTCTCAAATCTAGAAAAAAATTTAGGTCCGTCGATCAAGGCTTATGGCTACAAAATAATCAAATAAGATACTATGAGTATGAAAATAATTTTAACTAAGTTACCGGAAAGTGTCTGGAAAATGAGGACTACAAATAAAATTTCGTTTCGGTTATTTTCCGGTTGTAAATAATTCCGCGTATTTAGAGCTAGTAAATATTTATTTCCTAACTCATACAGCGTGGCACGTAAACCAAGGTTGTAACCACTAAATAAAAGTAAATCCCAAAAGGCTGTAATGAGTTTATCCCGGCGGTCTCTCAAACACGAAAGTTAGAAATAAAACGAAGCTATTACAGCTAGCTCTGTACCGAAATCGATAAAATTCCCCAAATCAAAAATTAAATCAAGAATTGCAATCGAAATTTTTATTCACGTTCTCGATTAAATAAACACGAAAGTCGAAGCGCGTAACGAGTTAATTTTTACTTAGCTTCATATGCCAATACATGTTTGTATAATATCCACTCGTAAAGCTATTTGTGACGTATATTTGCTGCGACCTCCAAATTCACGTGCGCGATACTACATTTTGCTCACGAGAAAATACACACGAAGAGGCGGTACGACAGATAAGTGGGTCAGTTTTTATAAGGACAAATATTGTAGGCCGTGGGTAACTCTAATGTTGGTTTTAAGTAAAATTGTCAAATAAGTTAAAGTTAATCTGGTTTTATAATTACATTCTGTAAATACATGGCATACAATCAATAATGGTAACGCTATTTAAAGCATTTCGCTTTAATAACATATTATATATATATATATTACCCCATATTTTATTACAGACAGAGCGTATAAAGGTACTTCACCTAATTGCAGTCTCTGGCTACTTTATTCAAAACCCCTTCATGGGTAAGAATTTATTTATTATTAGTAAGATTAATTAGTTATATCTGCATTTTTCATGCTGGTTAGCAGGAGGTAGTTTCCCTTTAATGTATTTATATAGATTAAGTATATTTATAAGTAGTATTTAGAATAAAGATTTTAGTGTTAATATGTAATATATTATTTAAATGAATAAGAATGAATTGATTTTATATGTTTGATTATGATATTTATACTATAATTGTATATTTTCAGGGTTTTTGTTACCATATAGTAATAAACTGCTGGTTTTTTTTAACCCTTGGTGTGGTTATTTTCCTCAAATTTGCCCCCCTACAACATTTGGAGCCCGATAAGGGACTACAGCATTGGTAATCTTATGAAAAGTACAACGCCTGGAGTCCAGTAATGGTTTATGGTACCGGTATATAAAACAGTGATGGTGTAATCTAATCTTCTCAACAGTGAGCTCACACGCGTGCGCGTTATCGAGATCAGCTTTAAATCAACGGATAGTGGCAGTACGGTGACATTAACTTTATTTGTGTGTGTTTATTTCTGTGTTTCATATTTGGATCATTATAAGGATATCTATATAACTTATAAGGTTCGTTAAAATCTATTTAATTTTCATATATGTATTGATATGTGAATTATCTCCCATTCAAGTTACAATAAGCATATTATATATATTTATTGACTTAAGTAAATTTAGATTTATTAGGTAATTTCTACTTAAATTAGTTTATTTAAAATAAAATTTCGTGCTAGGTAGCCTAATTAGTAATCCTATAGTATTTGAATTAAGTCCTATTTACGGGAAATTGGATTAAGAACATTTGAAGTTTTGTGCCCCTAAAACTTCAGCCATTTTGTTTACATTTTCAACTTCCTGTTGGCATATATTTAATTATAGCTATTTCCTCTTAACCTACATTAGTTACTTCTTGTTAACCTACGTTTATAAACTTCCTGTTTACCCAATGCCATCACTTCCTGTAAGTTTGCATACATTTTTTTTAAAAAACAAAAACTACATTTACATTAGGTATAATAAACATAGTACATATTTCAAACATTACATTAATTTATACTTGTAAATTAGTTTTGTTTTCAGAATTAGTATTTTTTCATTTTCAGACTTTGTAAATTTAACCTTACTTTGGTCTCTATGCTATGCTAATGTGATTTTCAGATTTTGGATTTTGGTATTTTGATTTTTTTGTTTTTTTTTAATTTTGATTTTTGAATTTTGGACTTGTGTTTGAGTTAAAAGTTTTTGTTTACATTTTAGTTGATTGTCAATTGAAAGTTTTTTTTGTGTATTGAAGTTTGGTCTTGCCGACTTAGGTTTGTTGGAATTTATTTTTAACATTGATCGTTCGGCATTCATGTTTTGTTGATATTGTCTATATTGTTTTGACTTTTCATTTTGTACTTATACATTTGAAAAGTATATATACTACTCTGATCTTTATTTTTCCGTCTTCATTTCCGTCTTCTAATTATACCACTGCACTTAACTTAACCACTAATAACAACCTGCACTTACATATTTATTTAATTTATATTGAGGGTTGGGTTTGAATTTGTATATCATATTGCTGAACAGTTTTTGATTTGATTGTGGGATTTACTTGTCAGTTTGGTATTTCGAATTTTGTTTCGAAATTATTTTCAGTTTATACTGTTTTGATTTGATTGTATTTTTGTTGTTTTAGTTGGTCGTTTGATTACCAGCTAATGCATTTTATTGTGTATTTTTGGTGAATATATCCAGCATATCGAGTTTATTGTTTTCCTGATTTCAACGTAATAGTGTACTTCATACTACGTCTTCAAGAAACAACAACTTAGAGTATTTCATCGTTGGATTGCGTGCGTTTTCTTATTTTTTAGTTTTAGATTTTGATTATTTCGTGTGTTTTTCTTCAACATGGCAACCGGTGGATCACATGAAAACCCTGACAGCACCTTGTCCGAGGAAGAGAAACATAATTTAATTGATGCGTTTTCTGATTTGGGGGTTAAACCTAACACAGATTCACCAGAACAACTAATTGACTGGATGTACAGCTATCTTAAGTCTAAGGAAAAAGTAAAGATGAACCATCTGAAGATTTGCATTCATCAAACACCTCAGGAAATGTTTCTGCTCCACCAGTTGACAAAGTTTCGTTTTGCTACACAACTTCCTCGTGTTTCTACCTTTTCAGGTGATCCGTCCAGCAAAGGGGATACATCGTTTGACTTGTGGAGATTCGAGGTTATGAGTCTTTTGAAAGATCGTCAACACAGTCCAGATTCCATCAAGATGGCTGTTTCGAAATCGCTGAAAGGTGAGGCAGCTCGAGTAGCAATGCGTTTAGGTCACAGTGTGTCTACAAGAACTTTGGTTGACAAGCTTGAAGGTATGTTTGGCGATGTCCAGCAAGGCCAGTGTTTGCTATCCCAGTTCTATTCAACCAGCCAAGCACAAGATGAGACTGTTTCGAAGTGGGCGTGTAGAATTGAGGATCTTCTTGATAGAGCCCGAGAAGAGGGTGAAGTTGACATGGATACATTTGACTCATAACTTTGTGCAAAGTTTCGAGTTGACTCCATCAAGATCTAAAGGACAGATCAGCCCATAAGTACGACCGTATTACGGATTTCGAAGATCTTCTAAAGGAAGTGCGTCGGATAGAGCGAGACACTGTCACCTACGCCTAAACCTGCTCCAAGATCTCACATGAAGATGATACAGCCACCAGCAGAGGATGACTTACGATTTAATCATCTTCAGCAAGACCTATGAAGAGCACATCGAGAGGTTATCCCAAGTATTTGGTAAGCTAGCAGAACATGGAATTAAGCTGTCACCCAAGAAATGTGAATTTTTTTAAAGAAAAGGTAAGGTATTTAGGTCACATCGTTTCTGCAGAGGGTGTTTGTACTGACCCGAAGAAAACAGACAAGGTAACTTCTTGGCCAACTCCTACCAACACAGACGTGTCCTCGGCTTTGTAGGATACTACAGGAGATTCATTAAGGATTTCTCCAAGACAGCAAAACCACTTAATGATTTGCTAGTTGGAGGACCAACTGAAAAGAAGAGGGGGGGAGCGGCTAAAGACAAAGAGAACAAATGGAAATGGGCTGAAGAACAACAAAGAGCATTTGACCAACTTAAAAGATCTCTTGTGGAACCACCAGTTTTGGCATATGCAGATTTTTCTCAACCATTTATTCTTCACACTGATGCAAGTGGACATGGTTTAGGTGCTGTACTTTACCAGAAGAAGGATGGCATGGAGAAAGTGATTGCCTATGCTAGTAAGAGTTTATCAAGATCGGAAAAGAATTACCCTGCGCATAAGTTGGAGTTTTGGCATTAAAGTGGGCAGTAACAGAGAAATTTCATCAGTACCTGTTTAATAACACCTTCACAGTGTACACAGACAACAATCCTCTGAGCTATATTTTAACCACTGCAAAGTTGGATGCCACAGGACACCATTGGTTAGCTGCTTTAAACAACTACAACTTTACCATCCATTACCGCGCAGGCAAGAAGAATATAGACGCAGATGCCATCAGTAGAGCGATACAAGATTTTGAAGAAATAGACTCTGATGTGATTGGCGCTTTAAGGAACATTGACTTAGAAGATGGATTTATTCAAACAATCAGCATGTCTCACCAAGCAACACCAACTGCAACTACATCAACAACACCTATTGTGAGAGATGATGAATGGGAGAAGAAACAGAGGGATGATCCATTGCTAGCCCAGTTACACCATGACATTCAAGAAGGTACACCAGTTAAGCGACGGAACTACTCACCTGAAGAAATTCTTTATACAGGGATTTTGAACTCTTCGTTCTACAGTCTGGTATTTTGTATAGGCGCAGCCATGTACGAGGAGTAGAGACTTTACAGCTGGTGCTCCCAAAAGCTTACAGAAATCTGGTGATGGTAGGAATCCATGATGACATGGGACACCAAGGCAGGGACAGAACTATTGGTCTAGCTCGAGAACGTTTTTATTGGCCGAAGATGACATCTGACATAGAAACATACATAAAGAACTGTTCTCGCTGCATCAGGAGGAAATCTTTACCATCAACCTGTCCACTGATTAACATCACCTCGTGTCAACCGCTAGAGCTGGTGTGTATGGACTATATGTGTGTGGAGGAATCCCGTGGAGGCTATGACAGTATTCTCGTCATCACAGATCACTTCACTAAGTACACGCAAGCTGTTCCAGTAAGAAACACTACAGCCAAGGCATTTTTTGAGAACTTTGTTGTTCACTATGGAATTCCTCAGAGGATACATAGTGACCAGGGTCAGCAGTTCGAGGGACGTGTTATAAGGGAGCTGTGTCAACTTACTGGAATGCAGAAATCAAGAACAACACCATATCACCCACAAGGGAATGGTCAATGTGAGCGATTCAATCGGACTTTGCTCAATATGTTAGGTACTCTACATCCTGAACAGAAGTCTGATTGGAAAACTTACGTTGCACCTATAGTGCATGCGTACAACTGTACCAGGCATTCTTCGACAGGGTATTCTCCGTATGAGTTGATGTTTGGTAGGAAACCAACATTAGCTGTAGACGTTATGCTTGGACTCGTGGGGTGTAAAGAGGCCGTAAAAAGCTACAACGCCTACGTAGAATCCCTGAAGGAGAAACTGGAGTACGCGTACCTAACCGCTTCAGCCCTTGTGGATGATACGCAGCAGGAACAACGAAAGCGTTACAATCTAAGAGCCAGAAGTAACACCTTGGAGCCTGGCGATACAGTTCTAGTAAAGAGGTTAGCCTTCAAGGAGGGGAGGCATAAAATAGCTGATAAATGGGAGGACAAACCATACAAGATCCTCAGAAGACCAAACCAGGATATTCCGGTGTACGAGTTGCAGGAATTAAGTGGAACCCTTAAAACTCTGCACCGTAACCACCTTTTCCAATCAGCAGTCTTCCAATTATCGAACCAATCCATCGTGGTCCAACACCAAAACCGAGAAAATTACAACCACCAAAGGTGACAGAAATCACAGAACCGGACGAGGCAGAGAGTGACGAGGAGGAGCTTGTTTTTCTGGTGGAACGTGCAGATTTCCTGCACCCAGCTAGCCCACCAGTGTTACAGGTCACGGAGGATGTAGTGGAATCTGAACTTGATCTTTCACATCAAGATGATGCAGATAGGCCTGATGCGTCAGCCTCAGATTCAGAGACATCGGAGGAATCACACTTGCCAGAAGATCCTACTCCTCGAAGATCAGGAAGGGAGAGAAAACAACCAGCCCGGTATAATGACTACGTCATGTCGCAGCAGCAACCAGTAGCTTCTACTCCACAGTTTCGTGCGGATTTGGCGAAGTCTCTGTTACCAACTGATTTAATGAGTTTGTCACCTGACCGTTTACAAGTTATTTTAAATTCATTACCATCTTTGTGTAAGAGTCTGTTCCCGGATGTGTTTTATTAGTTTGATTGTTTAGTTTTAAATGTTAGGGACAACATTTTCCCAAAGGGAGGGAGTATGTGGTAGAGTGATTTTAATTAGTTTATGGGTATTTTAATATGATCACAATGCTAATGTAATTTTAAGTAATATGTCACACATCAATGCATCTTTAAACTCTCCTGTTCTGTACACTCTCCTCAGGTAACCAGTGACTGAGTGAGTTCAAACTCATCATCTACTCACTGGGATGTAATTTTCACCTTTGACCCAAAGGTTTCTTGGATTTGTATCCCTATCTCCTTGGTCACTCTTAAATAGAATTTAGTAGAGTAAGGTTGTATGTTTCTTCCAACCTTTATGTCAGTTTTATACTAAGAGTTTCAGTATTAGTAGTGTCAATTGTTATTTTCATCAATCGTGTGTATTGGCGGAATCATTTGTCTACAGATTTATTGTTTACAGTTTAAAGGTATGTGTTGATATTTGTTTGATCAGTTTTATATATATTTCATTTGTCTTTGTTCAGTTGGCGGACATGTTGGTTTTAAGTAAAATTGTCAAATAAGTTAAAAGTTAATCTGGTTTTATAATTACATTCTGTAAATACATGGCATACAATCAATAATGGTAACGCTATTTAAAGCATTTCGCTTTAATAACATATTATATATATATTACCCCATATTTTATTACAGACAGAGCGTATAAAGGTATTCACCTAATTGCAGTCTCTGGCTACTTTATTCAAAACCCCTTCATGGGTAAGAATTTATTATTAGTAAGATTAATAAGTTATATCTGCATTTTTCATGCTGGTTAGCAGGAGGTAGTTTCCCTTTAATGTATTTATATAGATTAAGTATATTTATAAGTAGTATTTAGAATAAAGATTTTAGTGTTAATATGTAATATATTATTTAAATGAATAAGAATGAATTGATTTTATATGTTTGATTATGATATTTATACTATAATTGTATAATTTCAGGGGGTTTGTTACCATATAGTAATAAACTGCTGTTTTTATTGAACCCTTGGTGTGGTTATTTTCCTCAAATTTGACCCCCTACAACATAAATACAATATTATACACAGTCAAACTGGGGGCAAATATTGACATCTTTTTTTGTTATGGTTGGTTGATCAGAATGTTTTGAAGCATAACAAATGCAGTGTGTTGATACTTTATTGGGGTAATAAACTAATTAACAAGCCACATGGATTATTTATTTCAACCAAAATATGTATTAGAGAGTTGAATTACGGTTGTTAATTTTGTTTATGTTAGTAGATTATAACATTTATCACACAAGAATATATATTGTAGAATGTATTATCGGGTGATAATATTATATACAATGCACCTTGTAAATATTATAAATGTGCAGTTGCTAGTTTTATAGAGTAGGAGGGACATTGTACAAATATAAAGACACAAATAATAACTTTTCCAGTGAGTCGTTTATCCGATCGGTTCATTTTGATTACGATTATTTGCGTATGAAGAAGGCTACGAATAAAAAAAAAACGGTGAATATTTGTAAGACTTCCAAATACAAACTGCTTACCGTATATATCCAATCGACAATAAATATCATAATATCAAATGTGAGAACTTATCTACAGAAAAATACTTTAAAAGGATTAAATCAAAGTAAACTTTACCACAAAATGCTGAACTCTCCTCTACTTGATACCACGTATTCAATTCGAATAACTTTATTTAATATTTCGAATTCACCTTTTGAAGCAGAATAGATTTTAAAAATTTCCGCTATACCAATGATACAGAAATTAGAAGAATAATCTATACCAACTTTGGTTTTGATTTAGAATAACCTACTTCACCCGTAAGAAGAATATATACCAGATCGAGGAATACCTATTGAAACCAAATCGACAGTCTATTTTTACTGCATCTATTTTTAGAAATACTATTAGTATTATTCTGAAAACTTCGAACATTTTTCTCTCGTGGCCCTCTAAAACTACAGAATATTTTTATTCGTAGAGGTGACCAACAACCTTCCTATTCTCTCGCAATACGATCTACCGCCTATCAACATCACCTATTTTACGATCCAGGGTTGAACCACTAAACTACTCCTTTTATTTCACCACCGATACTCTAAAAACCGATCGCAGCTAATTCCATACGTATAGTCTGTCATTTGCTCTGCACGTTTGAAGACTAGGAGGTTCCGGATGACCGAGGCTATACAGATTCATCTCCAAGGAAACTACCGCCATTGATGTTACCTGACCAGTCACTTGATGATAATCGGCGTTTTTATATATTTATATTTATTTGTTTCGTTTTTTAAGTAATTAAATTTTGTTTGTACATCCATTTTTACCCATATTTATCATTATTATTTTTATAATCCCAGTATAGGGATTATATTTCTACCGTTTTTTATCTATTTTTTAATCCCAGTATAGGGATTCAATTTCTATTTTTTTAAAAATCCCAGTATAGGGATTATTTTTTAACATTTTTTAAAATATCTTCAATTTTTAATCCCAGTCTCGGGATTAATTAATCCCAAATTATTTTAAAGCGCATGCGCTAAAACTTTGTATATATTAAAATTTTGGGATTATTTTTCATCATATTGTTCGTACTACCAACTGATGAAGGGCTATTAAGCCCGAAACGCGTTTTGGTGAAGATTATATTTTTTTAAAAACCACACAGTGTTGAATCTAGTTTGTTCCTGGGGGATTATTCTCTATATTTTCATCTTACACGGACTGGTTCCCGCTCTCCCTCAGATGTATCACTGAGATCCGAACGTATTCGCACTGTCACAGGGAATCTTCCGCCCTCCTACTTTTTGAGTGTGGGGGTTTCATCGTCTTTTTGACTTGGAACTTTTTAAATATCATAATTAATAAAACCGTTCCGTTTTCAATAATTATCACAGACACAAATATTAATTTTGATTGTTTTATGGCTCAAAACACAGAATAAACATCTAACCACATCTTAAGAATTGGGCCTCTTCAATTGTTATAATATGTCTAGAAACAGATCAAGCAGTATAGAATAAAGTGTCGAACAGAAAAATCATGCTTAGGGTGGAGCTATTTCTTTTGATGTCACGTGCATATTCTCATTGAGAAAACTTAATTGACAGTATTTCTTTTTTAATTTTGTACATGAAAAGGCCCAACACAGTAACTGATCTATAACAATGTATAGCTCTACCTGTATTTCAACGAAAATAAACGATCAGCGGCATGGAACCTGATTTACCGATTCGGGCGATTGATGATATATTTGTCAATGGCAGCATTGCTATTTTGAATGGATAATAATATTACGACCACGGTAAGGTGCTTTACCGAATTATATTCTCGATTTTATTCGTACCTCATATGTAAAAAAATCGTTATCAAAATGAAATTAAACGCTTCGTCTAATACTCTCTAACTCAACTCTCACGTCATGTTTTTATTACTTATCCATAACAATTAATTGCGTATTTTTTTAATAATAAACAATGAACAACCTGCACCTGACACTAGGTCATTTTGGGACTAACGTATGGTTTTCAATTTTTATTTCAATAATTCACTTGTGCGTAGGGGTCTTTAGCAGTAGGAGGAAACCCACGAGGTCGAGTAGACGCCCCTATCTCCATGTCACAATCGCCGATCAACTAATTAAATAAATGCCAATTGAATTATCATAACCTGCCTTTTTTTAATCTGGTGTTGATTATCGAACCCATTCCGCGCAGTGAGTTGTGACTATTGACGACAATTGAATGGTGATTGTTAAAGCGTTTAAAAACAATTGAATTAATTTAGAAATGCAAGACGTAATTTATTATTTATTTGTTACATATAAAAAATCTTAAATCAATTATTATTATTCGTTACATAATAAACCTTAAATCAATTTATCTAACTGCGCATATTTCCTGATATGGTCTGGTTATTTGAGCCTAAAAATAGAACACAGCAAGTCTCCAGTTGGTGCTTGCACGCTGCACTTTGATGACAGTTATATCATGGCATCCCAAGGGTCGTATACAATGCGACTGCATACTTTCTGATCTGGTCGGATTATTTGAGCCCAAAAATAGTCCACAGCAAGTCTTCTTTGGTGTGTTATTTCACGGACATAAACGTTCTGCCATCTACGGCGGTAGTCGAAATCGACGACAAATACTCCAGTTGCTGTCCTCCAAGTTACAATTTAACTGATACTAATTAATCACGTATAGTAGCAATACTCACTAGAAATGCATATAGTTAACTATTTCACGCTCTACTGGCGTTGGGTCCAGTTACTGACGCACATCAAAGATAACTGGCGGCTTCACACAGATAGTGACGGGATCTTCATTAGTGGCGTTTTCATAAATAGTCACGTTTATCTCAATTTCTCCCGCACGCACCCGACTATTGATATAGTCTGCTTAACTCACGTTTGTTTAAATAGTCACGTTATCTTTACATACTGACACAAGTAAGGAATAATAACCAGTTGATCATTAGTGACCATTTATAGAAATACTGACGTACGATACAAGTACTGACAACACATATATTTCTCACGAGTTTCCCTGAATAGTGAATACATTTAACCATTTTTGATGGCCTCATGGATATAGTGATACATAGGCCAGGTAATAAGCACCCAGAGATCATTAGTAACAACTATGCCTGTTACCGTGAAACCTACCTTGATTATCTTCTTAATTTGCCTTGATTGACTGACTTAATCCTTTGTCTGACTATTCATCAAGTGATAATAATTTTAATCTTCGTGCATTGTCGGACATTTTAATCGCATTGATGTGAGCCGACAATATGTTTAAACTAGTCATAGATGTCACATAATGTAAGAGTAAACAACACCCAGATGAATAGACAGTCATTATAATTCGTCTGTGATATCACTTCGGTGGAAGCGAGCGTTAAATAAAGCTATTTCACAGACACACATATCCGAATAATACTAGAAATTGGTAACTTTACAGCACTTGGCATACCTTGACAGATTCCGTTACTCTACATCTAGCTTCAGCTGTATGACGGTAAGTTATATGTACCTACGAACTTGCCGATTTTAGAATGAAATTGCGTCGTTTGCAGCGTGTTTAGAATTTTTAGAGCAAAGTTTCCTTGTTTGAACAAATTCTGATTAAACTTAAAAGAAAAAAGCTTTAGATGGGTAAAGCCACTTGGCAGATTCCGGTACCCCACATAAGATGCGTAGAATCTGTCGAGGTTTGCCAAATGGCATATTCTTGGATTAATGATCATATTTTGAATGGGGTTTATGGTAAAAATAAATAAATAAACACCCTAAGAAATGTTGACGAATATTTCGATTGGAATAGCGTTAGTGTATTTAATTGTTTTAGATGATAGCATGTGTTAAGAGTCGATATCGATTATTTAGCAGTTGTATTCGAGCGAGGTTTACTACAGTTTACAGCGGAATATATTTAGGGATGTCATTTTTTGCCTTCCGTATATAAATCGAAACTTGAGTAGTAGATGAATTGAGGACTTTGCTGAAAAATGTATCAACTTACAACAAGAAAAATTCCACTCTCATCCGAGCGCCCGATGGATGAGAAGGATTATATGAATATATAGCCCGAGGGCTCGAGGATTTATGAATGCATACTTCTTGTTATGATACTAGAAAATGCACAAAGTTCAACGTTTAAAGAAACTAAAAGTAGAAGCATGTGTATACAATCCAGCATGTGACCTGATACACATGACCTGATACACAAGGTATATAAACACAGTATGACAATCACCCAATGTCTTTTTAAAGTCGAAAGTTGACAACCAAATAGCACAGGGAGGGCTTCAAGGGAGGGAAGATAAATCCTCGAACCCTCGGGCTATATATTCATATAATCCTTCTCATCCATCGCGCCTGAGGGCGTTCGGATGAGAGTGGAATTATATTCCACTATAGCCCATCGGGCTCTCAGATTTATGAATGCATATTTAAAGGGTTGGCAACTAAAATAACAACAAATAGTTCTGTAACTATACTTTAATTACAAAATCTTGCAAATCTTTATTTACATTTACATCCCTCTTATAAAATTCTGCAAAAGTTGATTCTTTCATCCAATTGGCTGTTCTCAAGATATCTGAAATAGGACAACCAGAATTTAATGCAGCTGAAGCTGAAGCCCCTCTGGTAGAATGAGCTGAAAAAATATTAGTATCAACACCAGCTAACGTCATGGATTCTTTTATCCATCTACCTATTGTGGATGGGGTTACAGTTCTATGGGTAAGGAAAGAGACAAAAAGCTGATTAGATTTCCTAATATCAGCTGTAGTACTAATGTAATGCCTCAATGTAAAACAAGGGCAGATACTCAGATCCTTAAAATTATTAAGCTTAATAGTATACAAAGGTTTATTTTGACGGGAAGTCTTCAGTACTTTATCAACCCTTAATGAAATAAATAAACCCTCATCAACTAAAGTGTTCACTGAAAAAGCAGTAATTGTTTGGCACCTTTGAGCAGTGGCAAGGGCTATCAAACAAACAGTTTTAAAGGTTAAACATTTTAAATCTAAATTATTCAAAGGAAAACAAGTTGCTAGAAGACGAACAAGGATGGACACATCCCAAGTAAACTGATATCTTGGTTTAGGCGGGTTTTTGTCAAACAAACCTTTCATAAAGCGAGTCACCATAGGTTGATTTTTTAATATTGAACGTCCCATAACCTGTAAGGTTTGTGAAATAGATGACCTATGAGTGTTAACAACACTGTATGACTTAGTCAAGGAGAGCATGCTCAAATAATTTATGAATCTGTTACAGATGGACCCAACGGATCAACTTGTCTCTGATGACACCAAACACGCCACTGTCTCCAAGCGAGGTCATATTGTTTGTTAGTTCCAGGCCTCCACGAAGAGAGGATGAGCTCTCCAGATCGTTTTGAAAGGCCTGAATCAGAGAGGTATTTCCTGATACAAGACACCCTGTTAGAAACAAGGCTTGCCCCTCATAGGATGGAGCAGATTGTTGTGCGCCAAACGCAGGAGATCTCGTCTCCTTGGTAATAACACCGGTTCTGCAATAAGCATACCGAGCAGAACTGGGAACCATACCTGAGAAGTCCAGGCTGGAACCACTAACAGGACGGTTTCCACCATATCCCGTCTCACCTTTTACAATACTGGTAATATAACACTGAAAGGAGGAAAAATATAAGGATTATAACCTGACCAGGAAATAGAAAAAGCATCAACTGCAATTGAAAAAGGATCAGGATTCCAAGATACATAGGAATCCAGTTGTGCATTTATGCGGGAAGCAAAAAGGTCAACATCTGGGTAAAAAAGTCTATTGCACAATTTACTGAAAACAAATTCATTTAGCTTCCATTCAGTTGTGTTAGAGAAATTCCTCGAAAGGCTGTCCGCAACGACATTTAACCTTCCCGGTAAGTGTTTAGCAGATAAATGAATGTTCCTGTGGTAACACCATAACCAAATGTCTTTAGTTAAAGCAAATAAAGAATCACTGGAACCTCCGATATTATTTAAATAAGCAACAGCTGAACTATTATCTGACAGAACTCTAACATGTTTCCTTATTAATCGAGGTTCAAAACACTTTAGAGCATAAAATATTGCTAAGAGTTCTAAGTAATTGATGTGATAATGTAATTCAGATACGTTCCACAAGCCATTAACATGAAAGTCATCAAGAACAGCCCCCCAACCAATGTTTGATGCATCTGTAGTCAAAATAACTGAAAAATCTGGAGGTTGAATAAAATATCCATTACAATGGTTAACATTATCAATCCACCATTGGAGTTCATACCTCATGTTATCATTTAAAATAATTGGTGCATCAAAATCCTGTTCGTTACAAGCTAGTGTTATGTTTTTGTACTTATCCAAAAAATGAATAAAAAGAGGGGCTACAATTATCGCTGTCCTGGAAAAGGAACATAAGCCAATAAAAGAAGCTATTCTACGAACCGTCAAATCCTTAGATCGTAAAAAATCACTAGCAAGTGATTTGATTTTGAAAACCTTCTCAGGTGTCAGAGATATTGTGTATGACTCGGTATTAATTAAAAATCCTAAAAACACAATCACTTTAGAAGGAATTACATTAGATTTCTCATCATTAACAGAGAAACCTAGAGTTTTAAACAGGTCAGATGCCTGCCCTGTAATCCTGTTACTTTCAGAAACTGAATCTGCAACAAAAATAGAGTCATCTATAAAATAGGAACAAATAATACCCTGTCTACGCAAATATGAAAAAATTGGTTTCAGGGTTTTGGTGAAGATGCATGGCACAGAAGACAACCCAAAGGGGAGACAAGTGAATTCATATAAAACATCACGCCCAAAAAATCGTAAATATTTTCTATGTTTGTAATGAACAGGTATAGAAAAATATGCATCTTTTAGATCAATAGAAGTTAAAAGATTATTTAGTTTTATAGTCCTAAGGACAATACTTAGTGTTTCCTGTTTAAAATGTTCATAGACCACAAAATCATTCAATCTCTTCAGATTAATTACAGGTCGAAACTTCCCATTTTTCTTTTGTACTAGAAATAAATTGGAAACAAACTGATTTTTATCCTGAATAAAAACAGGTATTATAGCCTTTTTATTGATCATTGTATGAACCTCATTATCAATCAAGATGGATTGTTCCTCACTAAATCTTGGAGTAATGGGAAGAGTAACCTGATAAGGTGCTGACACAAAGTCAATATAATAACCTTGAACAATATCAAGAATCCACTGATCAGAAGTAAAACTCAGCCAGTTTTGAAAATGATTAGTTATCTGCCCTGCAGTAAAACAATTACTTACTGAAGAGTTTATTGTTGTTGAAATCCTTGATTTTGAGTCTGATTCGGCTGACTTTGAATGTGGTATTGCTGCTGGTAGTGTTGATGATAGGGTTGTCGGGGATATCTTCCCCTGCTTTTGCCTCGTTGTAGAAACGACCGACCTCTGCTGTTCCCTCTGAACCGAGGGCCTCTGTTGTATGAGCCATGGCCTAAAAAAGACTTGCCGGTACTAAAAAAACGATTCCCAGATTTCGGATTAATATTGAGATTTGAATATAATTTGTTAGACGTATCGATCTCTTTCATCCTACTGGCTACATCAGGCCCGAACAGTGTATCACCCACCGGCTTAGAAGTGGAACATAGCGGATGGTATTTCCTGCTCATAAAGCGCTTTAAAAATACCCTTCTCCTTAAGCTTAATTCAAGTAAGGCATTACCTAAGGTGGCCACAGAATCAACTATGGTATTTCTGATGTCTTGGTCAGTTTTTGATAATAAAGACAAAAGTGGGGTAATGCCCAGACCAATAAGTTTTTGAATGTCCTGCAGTGACTAGTCCCGAGTCTGAGCCTGTCTAGGCAAAACATGCCATACGTCCGAATCGACTGCAGGGGGTAAAAGCTTTTTACAGTTTTCGGGCAACTGATATTTTGAATTGATTTTGTTTACCTCTATTTTTTTAGAGGTGGCTATATTCACCAGATTAGCTATATTATCACTGGCAGGCTTGGCGAACATATCATCGCCTTGAAAAAATTTTGGCAAATCAAAAGACTCAGATTCTGACTCCTCCTCTTCAAATTCGTCATACATGGATTGTGGGTCGACCAAATCCAGTATAGGCTCATCATTATAATTACCCTCTTCCTGAACAATAGGAATATTGGATGTTGTAGGCCTATATAATTATTTAATTTAGCCATTTGATTTTTTAACTCATCAAGCTCTTTTCGATTTACAAGGACATTACTATTACTACTATTAGAATAATTAATATGGTTATATTCATCATTACAATCATTATCATAGTCATATGCAGAGTCAGAGGTAATAGTAGCACTAACAGGTCTAGAAGCCTGTTTATTCGCAACATTAGTTTTATTAGGCCTAATATTGGTCGAAGCGACCTTTTTTGCAGACATATTTACTATTTTTGTTCCCGAATTGACAACACTCGGGTTAGGGGAGGAGTTGATAAACTTGCACTTTTTAGAATTTTTATCCGATTTTTTAACTGTCTTACGTTTACCGAGTGTTACTGTTTGTTTACATTTAGTACTTCCAACATCCGGTTTACTCGAATGTGAAGGAGCAGTCAAGCAGACATTGCTGACTGTGGCTAAATTTGGATAAAAATCATCGGTCTCAATTGAATTTAAATCCAGCGGATCGTAACTGATAATGATATCATTATTTACCGGTATGACATCATCTTCATCGATGTCACTATACGACATATTTTTCTATGATAAATAGACCCAACGGATCCAATGAATGCGACAATATAAATATAATTTGGAAGCCGACGGCTTTCAATATCGCTTAATGCGAAACTGATGTCAACGACAACAGATAAAAATAAATTTTACTCACCAGTAAAACAAAACAACGTGCGTCTCTAGTCTTCAACAAGAAAAAAGACATTGGGTGATTGTCATACTGTGTTTATATACCTTGTGTATCAGGTCACCTGTATCAGGTCACGTGCTGGATTGTATACACATGTTTCTACTTTTAGTGTCTTTAAACGTTGAACTTCCTGCATTTTCTAGTATCATAACAAGACATATGCATTCATAAATCTGAGAGCCCGATGGGCTATAGTGGAATATAATACAGATTGGCTGTAGTCTGCATGCTTTCATTCTATGGTATTATGATGTCATGTAATTTTGTAGGAATATTATTGACATAAATTTGAATGCCATATGGAATTAAACATGAAAAATAACGAGGTTCCGTTCACATATTTTTTTTATTACGTATGAATTTGAATATTTTGTTGACCCGCGATTCTTAAATGTGGTTTTAAAACGCCTGCTTTAATAACAATGAGAGTTATGCCCCTCTATTTTCGTGAAAAAAAGTCTGACAACTAAAATTTTGAAATCCCATTACTGATACAGGGAGTTTGAGAATTTCTAAGTCCATCGCTTAACTCAGTGAAGTCGAGAATACCCGCAACTCTCCATATACAAGTTTTTTCATTGATATTTCAAAGACAAAATTTTTCACTCTTTATTTTTGAATAGTATTTGATTACACTTACCCGATCAAATATGAATAAGCCAATTGTGACACACCATGGCCTTTGTTTATCACTCTGGTTACCCTAAGCAGAAATTACTCATCTTCCAACTCCATCAGGGCCAGGGCTCACAATGTCGGTCGGCAAAGTCGCAATTTGTGATAAAATTACATGGGAGTTGCGATTAAATTTTCTACTTGGCGATAACTTTGGCGAGCTGGCTGAACTTGATCTACTGACCCCTACCTTCTGCATGGTTTTCTTGTGGTATGGCTCAAAAACAATATATTTACCTTTTTCTTGGTTTTTGTACAAATACATCAGGTAAGTGTATTTTATTTGCTACATGATCATCTGATTCCTCTATATCCTTATTAATTTGTAGATTACTGCTTTGGCCTTAAATAGTAAACATAACGCTAACGCTAAAATATACGTCCACATTCCAATTCTGCTTTGATTGATAGGGTACTTTGTCAAGAAGGCTAGGCTTTTGGTTTGTTTAGCGTTGAGGGTCATGCATCAACATCAATAGTTCCTGTCCTTAGATATAACTTAAAAGTATACCAAGATAATGCATTCAGAATTGTGCCTTTCACATTCCAAAGGCAAAAAGTGGGCGTGACTCTGCTCCTGGGGGTTGAGACATTCACTAAAATCAATAGTGGACTCCCTAAGGCAATAAGGAATACATATGCCAAGTACCGAGCGGTTTCGTTAAGAATTGCGACCTGTAAACACAAAAATTGGGCGTGGCTCGCCTCTGGGGGTAGGGAACGTAGGGCCTACTCCAAATGATAAGGATGTTCCAAATGATAGGGATGTTCCTTAGGGTACAAAGAATAAGTATATAAAGTTTCAAGATGATAAGTTAAGAAATGTGGCTTGTAGACGACAAACAAATAAATAAATACAAGGAATAGGCGTGGCTCTGCCCCTGGGGGTCGGGTCGGGCATGATTGGGCATGTACCCCAAATGATAGGGATGTTCCTCATGGTACAAAGAATAAGTATTTAAAGTTTTAAGATGATAAGTTAAGAAATGTGGCTTGTAGACGACAAACAAATAAATACAAGGAATGGGCGTGGCTCTGTCCCTGGGGGTCGGGCATGCACCAAAAAACAATATGGATCATCCTTAGGGTGTAAAGAGTAAGTATACTAAGTTTTAAGAAAATACAGTAAGAATTGCGCAGTGTAGGCGGCACAAAGGCATACAAAAAGAAAATGGGTGTGGCTCTGCCCCTGGGAGTCGGCCATGCACAAAAAAACAATATGGATCATGTAAGGAGTAATTATACAAAGTTTGAAGAAAATCCAGTAAGAATTGCGCCCTGTAGGCGACACAAAGACACACGAAAAGAAAATGGGCGTGGCTCTGCCCCTGGGGGTTGGGTATGCACCCCAAACGATAGGGATGTTCCTTAGGGTACAAAGAATGTGTATGCAAAGTTTCAAGATTATAAGTTAAGAAATGTGGCCTGTAGACGACAAACAAACAAATAATAGAAATGGGCGTGGCTCTGCCCCGGGGGGTTGGGCATGCACCAAAAACAATAGGGATCTTCCTTGGGGTATAAGGAATAAGTGTACTAAGTTTGAAGAAAATCCAGTAAGAATTGCGCCCTGTAGGCGACACAAAGACACACGAAATGAAAATGGGCGTGGCTCTGCCCCTGGGGGTTGGGCATGCACCCCAAACGATAGGGATGTTCCTTAGGGTACAAAGAATGTGTATGCAAAGTTTCAAGATTATAAGTTAAGAAATGTGGCCTGTAGACGACAAACAAACAAATATTAGAAATGGGTGTGACTCTGCCCCTGGGGGTCGGGCATGCGCCAAAAACAATAGGGATCTTCCTTGGGGTATAAGGAAAAAGTATACCAAGTTTGAAGAAAATCCAGTAAGAATTAATTGCTCCCTGTAGGCGACACAAAGACACACGAAATGAAAATGGGCGTGGCTCTGCCCCTGGGGGTTGGGCATGCACCCCAAACGATAGGGATGTTCCTTAGGGTACAAAGAATGTGTATGCAAAGTTTCAAGATTATAAGTTAAGAAATGTGGCCTGTAGACGACAAACAAACAATTACTAGAAATGGGCGTGGCTCTGCCCCGGGGGGTCGGGCATGCACCAAAAACAATAGGGATCTTCCTTGGGGTATAAGGAATAAGTATACCAAGTTTGAAGAAAATCCATGAAGAATTGCGCCCTGTAGGCGAACCACAGACACACATACATACATACATACACACACACACAGACAGGGGCGACGGCATAATACGTTCACATTATGAATGAAATGGGGTTTAACGTCCTACGCTTAAGCACCGTACCTGGGCTAATTGAAGACGGGCATACGCCACAGTGTGCAATGAGGGAAATTTTGCCCGGGCAGCGGCGCTACGGCCTACTCTTATATCGAATTCCAACTGCCAAGGGATCTTTTACGTGCACTCCAATTTGTACACGGGACCTCGGTTTTTCGTCCCATCCGAACGACTAGGCAGCTGTTCTTGTCAGGCCCTCCTTCTGCATCACTGACAAGGGGAAATCACGCCGGAAAATCGAGATGAACTTTCTCGGCCAATGCAGGGATCGAACACTCAACCTCCAGGCCAGCGAACCAGCGCCTTATCCACTTAGCCACCGTGATCCCCGTTCACATTATGAATGTGGACGTATAAAAATCATAACATACATGCAAGACCAAATAGTAAACCAGACCAGAACAATAGCTTGCTCTGATCCAAAAGAATTTGTGATGATGTATCAAGGTTCTGACTGAAAATGAGAATTTTGCATCTAAATTCTTTGACTGATTAACATGATCAAATATATATATATATGTCAAATACATACATTGACCGCTCTAGACATTTGCCAATGGCAACAATTATTTTATTGGTGAAGAAAGTGATGATACTGGTGAAAAATTTAGTGAATGAATTTTAGAGGGTGTTATTTTGTAAATTGGCTAATATTTTTGAAAGAGATTATTTCAAGTTTGAAAACTTGAAATAATCTCTTTCAATACTTTTTTCGGTCGACTCAATGGAGTGTCTATAGTATTACATTAATTACTCTAGTCTCAATCTTACAAGTCGCAAATCAGTCAATATTATGCATTAAAACGACCGACCGTAATTCTCCTGACATTTTTACAAAAATTTCATAACATTTTACTTGTGGCCATTCAAATGTATGTATAAAACACAGTTACGCCCCTTTTGTGAGGCATTGTGTTGTTTACATTCGCTTCACTACAAGTTTTCTTGTCTTATGCAGCAAATAAATAAAACGCACAATAATGACAACTAATACTAGTAAACCCAAAATAAGGACAGATTCCTTTTTCCTTCTTACAACTACAGTCCAGACTATCTAGTGAGAGTGTCATCTCTGACGCAAGTCCTTCGTTGTCTTTATCAACATGTGGACAAAAATTAGACCTTAACAAGACCGCCAGGCTATCCTTTAATGACCTCATGCTTATATAAAATGGATTAACCGGAAAGCTTAATTTTTGAATTTGTCCGAGCATTTGATCAGTGGTGTATTAAAAAGAATCCTGATGTCTTTCTGAACAAAATTAAATCATGTGACTGTGAAGTAGGTCTAATCCCATTATAAACATTTTTTGTTATCTGCATTCATTCTCTCAATAATGTGAACTTTTGCATGGACAGTGAAGGAGATAAACTAATATACTTGTGTACTATATGTAAGTAAATATTCAACATTTATTTTCATTTTTAATTAACAAACATATGAATAAAGATAGGTTGCCAGGCAACGAAACATACGCCCACAGAAGCTAAATCGTCCGGGCAGTCAACAAGAGTTGTCGCATATTTTAACTTTTTTCGGTAATGAAACATTTTTAATACACTAAAATTTGATTAAGAGTAACAACTCATTAAGTAATTATCAGAAAATCATTACAATTTGTTTGGCTTTGATAAAGTTCTCCTCCATGCTAACGTTTAGTATATGAAACATTTAATATCATGGATTTAGCTGTTCAAGTTATCAAAATTCATCAAAAATCTATAGAATTGTTCATCGCAAGCAAGACCTTAAACTTTGTGTTTCAATCTAAAGTGAATCGGATGTAAACTTTAGCTTCTAATAGTGTCCACAAGAATTTTTGAAGTGATCAAGGGCCATAAAAGTAATTTTAGGTAGTCGCTGAAAATCAATAGGATTCTTCGTCTCATGGCCTTTAACACTGTGTATAAATTTCAAGTCAATCGGATATTAACTTTAGCCTCTAGAGAGTTCACAAGATATTTCAAAGTGATCAAGGGCCATAACTCTGGCGGTAATTATCAGAAATTGGTGAAAATTGATAGGCGTCTTTGTCTCATGACCTTAAACATTGTGTATAAATTTGAAGTCAATCGGTTATTAATTTTAGCCTCTAGAGCGTCCACAAGACTTTTTGAAGTGATCAAGGGCCATAACTCTGACAGTAATTATCGGAAAATCGCTGAAAATCAATAGGCTTCTTCGTCTCATGACCTTAAACACTGTGTATAAATTTAAAGTCAATCGGTTATTAACTTTAGCCTCTAGAGCGTCCACAAGATTTTTTGAAGTGATCAAGGGCCATAACTCTGACAGTAATTATCAGAAATCGCTGAAAATCAATAGGCTTCTTCATCTCATGACCTTAAACAATATATATCAATTTCAAAACAATCAGGTGATAAATGTAGTCTGTAGAGTGTTCACAAGAAATTGTGGACGACGGATGGACGGACGTACGAACCGGGCGACGCCAATATACGACCACATTTCAATCTCTGTTAATAGTATCATCATATTTTCATGTGATAGATCATCTTTTTAGAAAATGAAGAATTACTTGTTACCAACGACAGGGCAACCATTACAGTGACGTTATCAACATAAGATAAGATAAGATAAGATTTTATTGTATCATTGCATCCACCAAGGACAGCATACACATTTTAAACAAAAGTTGGTCATACAATTATAACATAAGCTGGTCATACAATTCTAACATAAAATTTGGGGTGATCCTTTATGGATGTACAATCTGATATAATAGGTCTATAAACAACGAAAGATGGTCAGTTGAAAATCAGTATAGAGCTAAAATGAAAATTATCTAAACTAGTCTGGAAAGTAAACAAACTATTTCTACTGTAAGTATTAGTATAATAAACATATTATATTAAACAAGGGTGTTGGTTAACAGGTAGCTCTGAAGCTCTTTCTTGGAGACAGTTATATATATATGAAGCAACCTGACTAGCAATTTCGTTTGGGGGATTTAAAACATTAATCAAATTACACGAGATGTGTGGATTGCTTTTGAAAATTGGCGTAAATTTTGAATTTCTAAGATTGTTATATCTATTACAGTCAAATATGAAATGGTATTCATCTTCTATTTGGTTATCATAACATTGTTTACATAAACGTGCACGTGGCGGAATATTTTTATAACGACCACGCTCTATCTCGAGATGGTGTGTACTAAGCCTAATTGAAGTCAACGCAACTTTATGGGCCTTCGATTTGACGCAGTGCAGATAGAACGGTATCGCATAAAAATCTGGCTTAATTTTCCCATACGTCCGAAGTTTGTGGATTGATTGCGAATTTTCTCATCATTATTCAAATTTGTTTCCTGTTTCTGTTGAACTGTTCCTTTGAAAATGTTAAAATTTATTTGACGAAACTAGTCAGGATAGTGGACATGTATTATGATGGTTTTAAATGGCAATTTTATATATTTTTGACACATTTCAATGTGGGCGTATAAAAATGATATAAAATATGTGGCTACAACTTTCTGAATTGGCTAATAAAATTTTGATTTGGCTAAAAATTTGGCTAAAGGTTTTAGGAGTCTAGGGTGGTCACTGAATATCTTACCATCAGTTTTGCATCGTTCCCTCAATCGTTGTTTATTTCTCCTTCTTTCTATTTCTGCTTTCTGCAATAACTCTTCATCCAGCTGGAAGTATATAACAAGCCAACAGTGAGTTAAAACTACTGAACCCCGCATACCCTAAAGAAATAATGCTCATTACCAAACTTAGTCAGGGTATTGATGTACTGAAACTATCCTCACTATTGTGTCATAAAGTTTTCAACAATCACACTTCAAAAGTTCCCTGATTTCTGCAAAAGTTGGAGTACAATTAACCACAATGGATCAATATTTTACATATGATTTTGAGGAGACAATAATACACATGATACACAATACAATATTTTGAATTTGATGAATCATCACACATAACCAAATAAGTCATCTTGATCAATATATTTCTTATATTATTTAACATAATTTACCAATTCATGCTGTGTTGGTTGCATTTGATATCTAGCTTCCATACTATCTAATTCTGTCATACTCTCTTCATTAGTATAATTATCTACATTTAATAAATAAACATTGTAGCAAACACGGTATCATTATTCAGGGCATATAATAATACTGTATCTAGTTCTCATACCACTGTATGTGCCTCTTAAAAATGGATGCATGACCCATTTTTATTTTAAAACATAAACAAGCTGTTGCCATGTAAGATATGCCCACATTTTGCAAAAGACGGGCAGAGAACAAACTAAACCAGCAGTTGCCAAACAAGATACGCCCACATTTTGCTAGAAATGGACAGAAAACAAGCTAAAAAAAAAAGAAAGATTTTTCGCACAATCAGGGGCATTAAGCCAGGAAGTTATGGTCTAAAATGCCAGAATATCGTAATGGAATGATATATTTGGGATATATAGAGAGATATATTTTAAGTTCCATCAAAATCTAGAGAGTCCTCAATGTTAGTATTACATACTCGTATACTGTCCAATATACGCAAATATGCAAATATCGAAAGGAACCAAGATCTTTAGATTTTAATCACACATTTTAAGTTTTATCAAAATCAGATAACAATTGTGACTACTAGAGGGTCCACAACCTTGATATAAAACAAAACCATCATTACAGTTTAACGGTGCTAAATTCAAATGTTTTTTTTCATTCTGATAAAAATTGTGACCTCTACAGGTACCACAAGCTAAAAACATGTTATTTTGTACAATCAGGTGCCATAATTCAGGAAGTTTCGATCTGGGCCCTGATTCCTAAAAAACTCTTAAGCACGTTCTTGTGCTTAGATTTAAGTCGACTTTGCATATAAGTAAACTTACCTTATTTTGTGTTCCAAGAAAATTCTTAAGAACGGTCTTGTGCTTAGATTTTAAGTAGACTTCATTGTAAGCACAAGAACATTATTATGCGTTCCAAGAAAAAAACTTAAGCACAACTTCGTTCTTAAACATAGCCAATCTA
Organism: Patella pellucida; assembly: GCA_917208275.1. Classification (NCBI taxonomy): domain Eukaryota; kingdom Metazoa; phylum Mollusca; class Gastropoda; family Patellidae; genus Patella; species Patella pellucida. Next base: position 30,931,445 of record OU795041.1, on the reverse strand, counting down.
AGCACAAGTGACAAGCAAGGTATAGGGCTTGCTTACCAACCTTAACTCTTAAACGACCCAGAGGTTTTACGTCATAACGTCATAAAAACCCATGTCATAGTGGTCAATAGTATTAAAATATAGATATACATTTTAAAGTCCTATTATTAAAAAACAACTGAAGATATAGACCAAACTTCATGTGTATAATGGTTATTTCTATTTTTCTGTTCAGCTGTTGTGAACTAAAAATCATTTTAAATAAGCTTATTAAATAACGTAATTGAAATTTGTTGATTAACTCAGCCTAGCCTATTTTATCACGTTCTACTCTAGCCCTAGGCCTAACGAAAAACGATAAAAACTACACAACAGATAAAATCTGAATCACTGTCATTCAATAAGGATTGTAATCCGTCATTAGGATAACTTTGCCGTAGAGGTCTAGACATATCATCGTTTTATTATAATTTTCAATGAGAAACAGTAAGATTTTTAACTGTCAAAATGTCAAACAGGAAGTAGACAAATGAGATAAAGACGTCTGTTCCTAAGGGAAATAACTCTCATTATGCTAGGAACCTTGCATTCGGCTAACATATTTTGTCGACAAAAGTCGCCTTGGGTACTAAACGGTGGTAACGTTATACTTGTCGACAAAAGTCGCCTTGGGTCATAAAGATGGCTGACCGTAGAGTTATTCAACGGCATTTCCGACACCTTTTGATACCAAAGAGACAATTACAAGACAGAGAAAATCCTTCTCAAAAAGAAATTAAGAATGCTATAGAAAATTTCGCATCTAGGGCCTAGGCCTACCCTAAAACCAATTTATTTATTTGCCAATAGGCTACAAACACACAGGCTACTTTAAGATTAGGCGCTCTCACAATTATTCAGTTAGTTTGTATCTGTCTGCGTTTTTTTTTATCTTTTGGCACATTTTATAATTATGTGTATAGGGAACATGTCAAATGCATCTAAATCAACAACAATGATGCAGACGACAAATTTATGACGTAATTCGCATACTAAAGTTGTTTTTATGACATTAAAGAGCATCGTAGTCTCAGTGTATGGTACGCATTACCAGTAACAATGTGCTTCGACTTGTACTTGACCTGTGCTTGTGTAAGAATGGTCTTGAGAATTTTCTAGGGATGGTGTTTTTATAAGATTCTTACGTTAGTAAAAGTGAAGCATGACTTTGTGCTTACTTTAAGAATTTTCTAGGAACCGGGCCCAGGTATGCGCATATATTGAAAGGAACAAAGATCTTGAGGTTATAAACATGCATTTCAGTTTCATCTAAATCAGATGAAATGTGTGACCTTTAGAGTGCCCACAAGCTATGTAGATATATAAAGATATGTTTTAAGTTTTAGTAAAACCAAATAAAAATTGTGACCTCTAGAGGGTCCAAAACCATCGTATTACATGTACATACTTTTATTCAATTTGCATAAAAAGAAGGTCATTTTGTTGTGCAGTTTCATTTCGAATTTCCCAGAATACAACTTCAATCTGCATTATAGTGGAATGGTGATATAGTTAAACAGTTTTTAAAATTGGATAACCAGCGGCTGCCAGGCAGGATACGCCCACAAACAAGAGTTGGAGGGGCAAGGCTGTGGCAAAGGTCAGTATCAACTAGGGATAGTGGGGTCTTCCCCAGAAATATTTGAAAAAAAGGCTGCCGTAAATGCAGCCTGGCAGTATTTCAGGAACTGATTGTTCAGATAAAGTGTAAAACCAACGGACTTGCGAACCTCGACATAATCCACTCGCGAGTGCCAAAGTAGGGAGTCCTGCTTAGTCCTGCTTGGGGTATTGGGATCTCCCCAAGAAATTTGTGAAAAATAGACTGTTGGAAATGCTGTCTGAGATTACTCAGGCACTGAATTGTAGAGATATATAGAGCTGATCAGATATCGTATGTCGCCTGATCACTAGTCTATCAGACCCCAAAGAGGGAAGTGTCAAATGAACAGACTTGCCAACCTCAACAAAGCCCCCAAAAATTTGAAAGTAGACTGCCCAAAATGCAGTATCTGGCAGTATTTCAGGCACTGATCGTCGAAATAAAACAAGCTTACCAGATACGCCTGTCGCCAAATAGCTAGTTTATCCGACTAGAGATGAAAGTGACAAACCAACGGAGTGATTCAAATTGAATGAATATTTTCGCCACAATATTTTATTAAATAAACTGCCAGAAAACCCGTAAGTGATTTTTCCTACAATCAAAGGCCATAATTCATTAAGTTACAATTTGATATGCGCAAATATCAAAGAGAATCAAGATCTTTAGATTATAAACATGCATTTCAAGTTTCATCAAAATCAACTTAAAATTGTGACCTCTACAGGGTCCACAACTTTGATATACCATATTTTTACACTATTCGTGTACAAACGGCGGCCATTTTGTATGGCAATTATGGTCCGATTTTCGGGAAATTTGAACTCAACCTTCCGTATGGTGTAACGGTGATGGAGTCCAAACATTTATTTAAATCGGATAATAATCGTGACCTCAAGAGGGTCCATTGAGGATTTTTCGGACAATCAGGGGCCATAATTCAGAAAGTTATGATCCGATATGTGCAAATAACGTAAGGAACCAAGATCTTTCGGTTATAAATATGTATTTCAAGTTTTATTAAAACCAAATCAAAATTGTGACCTATACAGGGTTCACAACCTTGATATACTATATTTTTACACTATTCGCGTACAAACGGCGGCCATTTTGTCTGGCAAATTTGGTCCGATTTTGCTGAAATTCGGACTCAACCTTCCTTAGGGTGTAACAGTGATAAAATCAAACGATATTTCAAATCGAATAATAATTGTCACCTCCAGACGGACTAAGAGCTAAAAAATGGGATTTTTTGGACAATCAGGGGACATATATCACGAAATTACGTTCCGATAGGCGCAAATATCGAAAGGAATCAAGATCTTTGGGTTATAAACATGCATGTCAAGTTTCATTAAAATCTGTACAAAATTGTGACTCTATAGGATCCACCAGCTAAATCTTGTCTTTTCGTACATAATCCATGAAGTTTCAATCTAATACTATACATGCCAAGATAGAAAGCAGCAGTGATCTTTTGGGGATAACCTATATTTTAAGTTTTGTCAAAATTGGGTAAGAAATGTGACCTGTGGAAGGACGGACGGAAATGGGTGACAGCATAATATATTTACATGAAAATGTGGGCGTATAAAAAGGCAATTTTTTGTACAATCAGTGGCCATAATTCAGGAAGTTACGATGTAATTTGCGCAAATATCGAAAGGAACCAAGATCTTTGGGTTATAAACATACATTTCAAGTTTCATCAAAATCGGTCCAAAATTGGGACCTCTAAAGGGTCCACAAACTAAAGTCATTATTTTTTGTACAATCAGGGGCCATAATCCAGGAAGTTAATATCCGATTTGCGTGAATATCGAAAGGATCCGAATGGGGATTTTTGGGATATAAACATATATTTTAAGTTTCATCAAAATCAGACAAAAATAGACAATGTTCATCATCGAACTCCATCAAGACATTCTTCTAATGAACGCCTACACCCAGAAAATGCTCATTATCAACCTTAGTCAAGATATTGATGTAAAGAAACTATACACCAAGTTCCACTACTCTTACTTAATTAGAACTAAAGTTGTTGTGTTCCAAAGCATTAATCAATCAAATTGCTTATCTCTGTTTACCCTAAGCAGAAAAAGCTCATCTTCAAACTCCATCAAGGCACTGACCAAAAAAACACATTCACCAAGTTTGACAGACAAGACAGACATTATATTAGTCCACTGCTTTCTTCGAATGGCGGGTGACAATAATTAACCTGTTGTAAAGTAGCCGAAAGTAGATTGATTTATGATACCATAGTGGCTGGTTCATTGTTTTATCAATAGGATTTTTCAAACATTGAGCAACTGACGATGAAAATAATGGGCTGATCAAGATCAAATAATTCAAATATTGTTGTCGACAAGTTTCGTTGTAATTGAATAAACGGCTATTTGATTAGGGAAGCTAATAACTATGATGTGATACATAAATGTAGGTCCTTTCAATATCGATAATAAAGACCTGGAAATAAGTATTTTTATCTAAATCAGTTAATACACCTGAATGGATATACATGACTTTAGACACGCATATCGATGTTATGGTGGGCCTTACATTTTTTATTCTGCATCAAGACCAATAATAAAGACTGCACTCACAACCATTTTTGCGGGCGAGTGGTGCGCGAGAAACAACTTTTTTCATTTGTACTGCCTAAAGTATACTTACATGAATGAATGAAATGGGGTTTAACGTCTTACTGTTATGCACTTAACCAGAGCTAATTGAAGACGGGGTATACTTACATACCATATGCATGGCCCATATAAACATATGTTACATTAATGGGAGGAATAAAATCTAATCATATATGAATTTGAAGTCAGTTTATGAGTAAAAGAATAAATAATTTTGTTGTAATACTACTAATACTTCAAGCAATTGTTTTGTAGAGCTGTGTATTTCCATGGACCTTATATATATATTATAGGGTCCATGGTATTTCTCATACCTTTTTACGAAATGTAACAGATAATCTGTCCTTTAAAGACAAGGCATACTTCTCTTTCTTTATGTGTACTTTACAGGACTGTAGTTTTTGTATCACAAAGGTTTTAAAACTAGGGTACAAAATAAATCCTTTATTTGCAAAGTAATCTCTGACCATTACAAGACAGTGAATTAAATGTTTGTCAAAATCTTTAAAAAGATTTTAGAGAAATTCGGCTATTGTTCTGTAGGATTTGATTATTAGCTTATTCTGAGACCAATTACAACCTTCGCATTATTGTCATTCCAGGTCAAGTGGGTCGATTTTCAGAAATTTGGGAAATGGACCCCCTCTGGAAAAGAATATGATATTGTACATGTAAAAACTAGAATCCGTGCAAAATTTGTGGTCTGTAGCTTTAAAATTGACTGAGATATGGGCAAAATATGTATCAATTATTTACTAGAGTTTCACTTTCATATATCTTCTTTTTACATTTCTAGTTCAGATATATAGCCCACATTTGGTAGTGTTAAAGAACCTTTTTTGTGTAATTTATGAACTTGCAATCAGATTACAGGTGAGTGGTAGGGTTTGCACGCTACTTGGCCATGAAAACCGAAAACATTTGGTATAATAATTTTCTTGATTTTGTAGCATTCTAGGAGCTACAAGGCAATAGATATAGACCCAAAGTTTGGCTTATCCTGGGACAGCAGGTAGTACTATGGAAAGGAACCAAGATCTTTAGGTTGTAACATGCATTTCAAGTTTCATCAAAATCGAATTAAAATTATGTGTGACCTCTACAGGGTCAACAACCTTGTTATACCATTTTTTTACACTATTCACATACAAACAGTGACCATTTTGTCTGGCAATTTTGGTACGATTTTATTGTTATTCCGAACTCAACCTTCCTTAGGGTGTAACAGTGATAAAATCAAATGGTTTTTTTAAACCAGATAATAATTGTGACCTCAAGAGGGACTACAAGCTAAAAGATAGTAAGCTGGCACTGCCAGGCAGGAAACGCCCACATTTTCGAGTGATGGATAGAGAACAAGCAATACCAAAGTGATTTTTCCTACAATCAAAGGCCATAATTCATTAAGTTACAATTTGATATGCGCAAATATTGAAAAGAATCAAGATTTTTAGGTTACAAACATGCATTTCAAGTTTCATCAAAATCTAATTGAAATTGTGACCTCTACAGGGTCCATAACTATAACATACCATTACACTATTTTAAGACAAACGGCCTGATTTTCTAGCAATTCGAACTCAACCTTCCTTAGGGTCTAACGGGGATAGAGTCAAACGTTTTTTTAAATCAGATAATAATCGTGCCCTCCAGTGGGACCATAGGGGATTTTTTCGGACAATCAGGGGCCATAATTCAGGAAGTTATGATTCGATATGTGCAAATAACGAAAGGAACCAAGATCTTTGGGTTATAACCATGCATTTCAAGTTTCATCAAAATAGAATCAAAATTGTGACCTATACAGGGTTCTCAATCATGATATACCATTTTTTAACAGTATTCGCATACAAACAGCGGCCATTTTGTATGGCAATTTTGTTCCGTTTTCTCGAAATTTGAACTCAACCTTCATTAGGGTGTAACTGTGATATAATCAAACGATTTTTTAAATCGGATAATAATTGTGACCTCCAGAGGGACCACAAGCTAAACAAAGGCGATTTTGCATATAAACAGGGGCCATAATTCAGGAAGTTACGATCCAATATTCGCAAATATCAAAAGATCTATGGGTTATAACCATGCATTTCAAGTTTCGACAATAAAACAGGTGATTGCTGGAGATGATTGCCCGATGCACTTTAACAACCCAGTTAGCATCCTACTCGCTTGATAAACGGTCGTCTCTGTGCTATGGGGTCACACAACGAGGATTTTGGCAATAAAACAGGTGTCCCGTGCACTTAAAATTTAAACAAACCAGTAAGCACCCTATTCCCTCGACAAACAGTCTCTTTGTTACTCCGTCACCCAACTTATACTTACCCTTACAGTCAGGGGTAGGGAAGAAATGGTCTCAGACAACGTAGGTTGGTCAGTTTTAGTGGCAAATCCTGAATAATGACAGAAGGGGTAAGTGTACGTTGGGTGACCGACTTACACAGAGACTACTGTTTGTAGAGGGAATAGGGTGCTAACTGGTTTGTTAGAGTGCATGGGGCAATCATCTCCAGCAATCACCTGTTTTATTGCTGAATCCCGAAGAGGACACCCTAACACACAAGTTAGCACCCTACTCGCATGAAAAACAGTCGGCTCTTTGCTAGTCGGCCACTCAAAGTTTACTTATCCCTACGGTCAGAGGTAGCGCGGAAATGGTCGGGTGGAAGGTAGGCCTGTCAGTTTTACTATCTAATCCTGAATAACGTACTGGCTCGTTATTTGGGATTTGGGTATAAAACAGGTGAGAACAGGAGAGGATTGCCAGTGCACACCAAGAAGACCAGTAAGCTCCCTATTCAAAAGATAGGTTGCCATGCAACGAAACATACGCCCACAGCAGCTAAATCGTCCAGGCAGTCAACAAGAGTTGTCGCATATTTTACTTTTTTCGGTAATGAAAAAAATTTATAATAGACTAAAATCTGATTAAAAGTACCAACTTATTATGTAATTATCAGAAAATCATTCGAATTTGTTTGGCATTGATAAAGTTCTCTTCCATGCTATTCAAGTTATCAAAATTCATTTAAACTCAATATACTTGTTCGTCAACCGGATATTAACTTTAGCCTTTAGTGTTCAAGGGCCATAACTCTGACAGTAATTATCGGAAGTCGCTGAAAATAAATAGACTTCTTTGTCTCATGACCTTAAACACTGTGTATAAATTTAAAGCCAATCAGATATTAACTTTAGCCTCCAGAGCGTCCACAAGATTTTTTGAAGTGATCAAGGGCCATAAATCTGACAGTAGTTATCGGAAATCGCTGAAAATCAATAGGCATTATCGTCTTATGACCTTAAACACTGTGTATAAATTTAAAGTCAAACGGTTATTAACTTTAGCCTCCACAGCGTCCACAAGATTTTTTGAAGTGATCAAGGGCCATAACTCTAGGTGGAAAAGGTGATTTTGAGATTATGATTATACATATGATTTTATTAGTTTTTCAAGTAGATCTCAGCATTCTTGTCACAAAACCTTTTACAGATTGAAAATCGGATAAAAAAAAATTTTTTTATTGAGGCTCAAAGTTGCGATTTTTGACTTTTCGCGGAAGAAAGGTTTTTCAACACTTTAAAAAAGTCATTTTTGGTGTTTTTTGCGATACCATATTTAATTTCATATCAAAACTATCAAAAATGTAGATGTAAATTCATGAAATACAACTTTAAGGCTAATTATGTATAAATTTTTAAATTCGTGTAACAATTTTTCTCGTTGCCCCAGCAACTCCAAAATACCTAGGTTTTCTCACAAATTTCCATTCTGCCAAAGTGATTTTGGTCAATTTTTTCATCAAAAATGGTCTTGGCCATGTTATATCTGAAATAATTAACCTGCTTGTTATGCATTTTAAAATCAGTAGCTATCAAGTAAGATAAACAGAAAAATAATTAGCAAAAATATCCATATGCCTTCTCTCAAGAGCTAGATATATATGTTCATTTTGGAACAATTGTCCGCGGCACACATTTGCCTATTTTTGGGGCGTTTTGGGGCGATTAATAAAATAAGAAGGAATGGGGATAAACAAGTGAAATTATGGGAGTATGTCAAAAAGTTTGTGAATTTTTAAAATTACATATTTCCAATCTGCCATTTTTGACCATTTTCAATGCTCTTTACCATAACCCAAAAGATGATCACCACATTTAAAAATAAGCATTTTAAAATATTTGAAACCTGTGTAATGTCAAATGATACAGATTGTATAAGTTCGAGCAAAATATTAAAGAAATTGGGTGGTTACCATAGCAACCACTTTATATTTTTAAAAATGCATCATTTTCCAATAATTTTCTCATTAATATTAATTTTTATAATATTTTAAGTCAGTAGCTACTTGGCAAGATTGAACAAATAAATAATAACAACATTTTTATATGCCATCTCTTTATATACTGGAAAGGGGTTCACTTTGAAAAAAACATTCCTCAATAGGAAATTGCCCAATTTTAGGCCTAAAAATATATATGAAGGAATTGAGATTTTCAAGTGAAATTTTGTGTACAGCTCCAACAGTTTTAGATATTTTAAAATTACATATCTTTACCCTTGTATATAATTTCATATAATGTTGTTATTATGTTATAGTAACCAAACTGAAAAAAAACAACCTCCAAAAATGCAATATTTATATCATTTTCAACGAATTTTTTTTTTTTTCTCATTCCAATATTTTTTGGTTATTACAATGGTCAGAAATCTATTATTATAATATAATTATCCCTACCTACGCTAAGTAAAAGTGTGTTCAATTCACAATTCAACCGTACCAGAAATGGTTCTCATCATGGCGTACCGTGTTGATAATATTTTCCGATTTCATTTTCATTCGTGTGCACATTAAATACTTTAAATTAGGCATCATAACAAAGAATTTAGTAATTTAGAACATTGAAGTACGTGTCCATGTTACGCAATTTATTAATTGTCGAAAAATATTTGGTTTTAAACATCCAGACGAGACATGCAATCTACTCTAGCTGAACATGGGAGTTCCGACTGGAGCTATTTTTAACGTTGAACTTCGACCCAATGTTTTCAGTACGGGTCCTCTTATTGGACAATCCTTGTAAACATAAGTATCATTGGTTTATTTTTTTCGCGGTAATTTAGCAATTGCACGTTGACCTGTCGCTGAATAATAATAGAAAGACCATATATGGGAGCAGTCACGTGGCACAACAGTGGTTCCGCTAGTCGAGACGAGAATGAATTCTTACTTTGATTGCTCTAATTTATATAATAATAGTCATGATAAACCCGGAATATTTTTTTTTTGCAGGCAAGTCCTTTATTTATTTAAAACATACATCACATGCCCTTGTTCACAACGTAACAACTCTGTCTAGAGATTTTTCTCAACGTAACCATGCTTTTTCTTTGACATTGTTTGCTTTTATGTCAGACGACGTCATGGCGTCCGATTGCGTTATTTTTCTATTCTGAAAAAAATCACGTTGTATACCATTTTCAAGTGCTAAATTTTTGAGCTTAATATGCTCTGATTTTGTTGATTTTAATAGCATTGAAACGACCATAAAACGAAGTTTCGATCGCATGTAGATGCGCTATTGACAAATCGCCTCAAAAAAAGATTTTGTGAATTGAATTTTCAACTTTAAAAAAAATGCCTGATATTTTGAAATGCTAACTCCGCATCTAACACCCATCGAAATTTCGTTCATTTGTCTTTCTAATGATATTAGAATGAAATAATAATATTAATAATAAGCTCATACGTCAATCACTTGAAGTGGGGTACCCCCATTTAAAAACGTGACAAAAAATTTTGGCGTAACGTCAAAACACGGGAAATTGACGTTTTTAAACTTACGTTTATGAAATTGATAAAATGAACACATACATAAAAATTATATCAAACAAAAGCACAAAATATCTGCTTCCAAAATATTTTAAAATTATTACAAAAGATTAAATAGCCAGTGTATGACGTTAAGTTTAAAAGGGGTTACAAATCGGAAAAAGACGACTTTCTTACAAAGTGAGCAATGGAGCTGTGACACCTAATAACTCTGACAGTAATTATTGGAAATCCCTGAAAATCAACAGGCTTCTTCGTCTCATGACCTTCAACACTGTGTATAAATTTAAAGTCAATCGGTTATTAACTTTAGCCTCTAGAGCGTCCACAAGATTTTTTGAAGTGATCGAGGGCCATTACTCGGACAGTAATTATCGTAAATCGCTGAAAATCAATAGGCTTCTTTGTCTCATGACCTTAAACAATATATATCAATTTCAAAACAATCAGGTGATAAATGTAGTCTGTAGAGTGTTCACATTTTGTGGACCGACGGACGGACCGACGCCAATATACGACCACATTTCAATGTGGGCGTATAGAAATGGTATATATACCCTGACTCAAAATTTCAGCTCAATATATATTGAGTCGTTTGGACGTGAACGTTAAAACAGCTTATTTGGACATGTAACCCTTTTAAGATTACAGGTCAATTCTTTCGTTGGATTACCCGATAATCGATTCCCGTTCCTTTAGAGGTCTACACGGTGAATGGTCCATATGCTGTACTTGATAACAAAAAGTTAATTTCACCGACACATTTTTTTTATAAATGAAAGTCTGGTTATATCAAATCACCGCATAATACAGTTTGGGACACCGGACTCCATTTCAAGATGAAGACTGTGGGTTTAAGTTGTTTGAAAACGTATCACATATATTGAGTTAGCCACTCGGCCCTAAGATAGGGGATCGTAATGGATTTTGAAATTAAAGAGTTTTATTCTCAAAAACATTATCGGGATTGACCCTTTAAGATAAAGATGTATTTACCTATAGTTCTTGTAGCATCTTTAATGGGTTTAGATTTTCGAGTTTTCGGTTTAGGTTTGGAACTAGTGGTAAGATCTCCTTCCGATAAATAGGTTGCAGAATCACCGCCTTCAGATAACACATAAATATCATCTTTTAATATGAAACTATGATATAAATAAAATACAGTCATTATTATTTTACATATAAATTTAACTAATGTACAAAACATAGATAAACCAAACCAATCAAATGTAAGTTTTATTAATAGGCATATAAAAATGTAATATAAAGATAAAAGAAAGGTTGCCAGGCAACGAAACATACGCCCACAGCAGCTAAGAGTTGTCGCATATTTTAACTTTTTGCGGTAATGAAACATTTATAATACACTAAAATCTGATTATGTAATTATCAGATAAACATTAAAATTGGTTTGGCTTTGATAAAGTTCTCCTCCATGCTAATGTTTAGTGTACGAAACATTTAATATCATGGATTTAGCTGTTCAAGTTAATAAAATTCATTGAAAATCAATATACTTGTTCGTCTCATGACCTTAAACACAGTGTATAAATTTAATGTGAATCGGTTGTAAACATTAGCTTCCATAGCCTCCACAAGACGTTTTTTAAGTGAACAAGGGCCATAACTCTCGCAGTATTTATCCGAAATCACTGGAAATTAATGGGCTTCTTCTTCTCATGACCTTACACAATGTGTATAAATTTGAAGTCAACCGAATATTAACTTTAGCCTGTAAAGTAATTATCGGAAATCGCTGAAACTCAATATGCTTCTTTGTCTCATGACCTTAAACACTGCGTATACAATTTAAGTCAATCAGATATTAACTCTAGAGCATCCACAAGATTTTTTGAAGTGATCAAGGGCCATAACTCTGGCAGTTACTATCCGAACCTGCTGGAAATCAATAGGTTTCTTTGTCTAATGACCTTAAACACTGTGTATAAAAAGAAAGTCAATCAGCATCTCATTCAAAAGTCCATAGCAACCAAGCTTATATATCAATCAAATGACTTGAAAATTGTCACAGTCATAGCTCTGATCATTTCTCTTCATATGATAGTCCTATACCTAAAAAAATATTTTATAAAAAAAAAATGATTAGTCAAACAATGACCAAGTTTTATCAATTTTCTCAGATCCTGCTCAAATCACAAATATGGGTTTAAGTTTGAAATACAGATCCAACACCTCCAAAAAAAACATTACACAGCGTCGTTGTTAATAACACTGAAAACTAACAATGAATCAATTAGGCTTGTTTGTATCTATAGGCCACCATTATCTAAAAAATCTGTGTGTTCAATCTCTGATTTCATTTCTGATTTTAGTTCTTATTACGAATATTTGATACTCAAACCAGGGAAACTACTCATTGCTGGGGACTTCAACATTCATCTGGATGTACCTACAAATTCTCTTTCAATCCAGTTTCAAGATCTTATCCAGTCCTTTGGCTTAGTACAACATGTTATTAACCCAACGCATAACCTTGGTCATACTTTAGATTTGGTATTGTCACGTTGTGGTGAACTGGCTGTCCAAAATTTATGGATAAATGACCCATTTCTCAGTGATCACTTTGCTATTCATTTTATGGTTCCATGTGATCCAGCTGAGGCAACGGCTCATTCTATCATAAAATACAGGAAGATCAAATGCATTGATCACGCCAAGTTCGCAGGTGATATCAAAGAATCATGTTTGTATACATCTTCATTTTCAACTTCTAGTCTAAATGAACTGCTCCGTATCTATAACAGCAAGACATCCACGATATTAGATCAACACGCACCCATCATCACAAGAAACATGGCGATTAAGCCACAAAATCCCTGGTTTAATGACAAAATCAGGGACGCCAGAAAAATAAGACGCAAGGCGGAAAGAACATGGCGACAGACGAAATTAACAGTTCACAAAGATGAATTTAAGGCGGAGTGCAAGCGTGTTGCATCACTTGTAGTTTCTCAAAAAACCGAATTTTACAACAACAAATTGGCACAATCTGGATCTGATCAAAAGAAAATGTTCCTAGTCATAGATCATTTATTAGATAGAAATAAGTTCTCAAGCACACTTCCAGAGAACAGTTCTACCGTCATATAGAAGCAAATCAACATCATTGTGGTCATCATTCACCAATCTGACTCAAACGCAAATTAAGCTCATCATATCAGAAAGCTCTTCAAAAACATGTGATCTAGACCCTATACCTACACACCTATTGAAAAAACACATCGATCTATTTGTTCCTATCATATCTGAAATTATTAACCGATCCCTTTCATCAGGTCACTTTCCCACGGAACTAGCAAAAGCCCTTGTTAAACCATTATTGAAGAAATCAAACATGGATCCAGATATTCTGTCAAATTACCGTCCAGTCAGCAACCTGTCTTACATTTCAAAGTTACTAGAAAAGTGTGTTCTACATCAATTAAATGATCATATTTACTCCAATAACCTTGAAAATCCATTACAATCTGCCTACAAACAATACCACAGCACAGAAACTGCTTTGCTCAAAATTACCAACGATATCTACCGAGCTATAGATCAACAGAAATGTGTTATCTTGGTACTCTTAGATCTCTCAGCCGCATTTGATACGCTCGATACCGCAGATCTCCTCGATGCATTATGGTGTGAAAATGGCTTGCGCAGTTCTGTTTTTAACTGGTTTTAAGTCATATCTAAGCAATCGCACCCAAGCTGTTAGAATTGGAGATTCAACATCTGACAATAATACAATGCTGTGTGGGGTACCACAAGGTTCTGTACTCGGACCTGTACTTTTTATTATCTTCACAAAGCCTATCACTAAGATCGCTGAAGGTTATGGGCTAAATATTCATTTGTTTGCAGACGACACTCAACTTTATATTGAATTTGACACAGACTCTCAACATTCTACGATACAAAATATAGAGCTTTGTCTCACAGAAATTCTTGCGTGGATGACAGAACATTTCTTGAAATTAAATCCAAATAAAACAGAACTGCTAGTAATTGGGACCAAGCAACAACTCCGAAAAATTGATCAAACTCTTGTTAATTTTGATAAAGAAATAATTTCAGGAACCCATAAAGCTCGAAATATTGGTGCTATATTAGACTCAAACCTATCATTTAAAGATCACATACAGAGTATTTGTTCTACCGCCTTCTATCATATACATCGAATTGGAAAGATCCAACGCTATCTCAATTATGATAATAAAGAAAAGCTCATTCACGCATTCATCTCAACTAAACTAGATTACCATAATGGTTTACTATATGGCTTACCAGACTATCAGATTAACAAACTACAACATGTTCAAAATTCAGCAGCTCGACTCCTCACTAAAACTAGAAAACATCAACACATCTCCCCTGTATTGCAATCTTTACATTGGCTCCCAATTCAGCAAAGAATTAAGTTCAAGTTACTACTTTTGGTCTTCAAAGCGTTAAACGGCCAAGCTCCATCTTATATAAAAAGTCTTGTAGAACCCTATATTACCAGTAGAAATCTCCGCTCTCAGAAAAAACATCTTCTCAAATCTCCAGCCATTAACTTACAACTTCGAAAACGAGCCTTTTCTTATGCTGGTCCTTTTCTATGGAATAGACTACCACAGTCAATGAAACAACTACCGTCTGTGGGCCATTTTAAATCTCAACTTAAAACATTCTTATTTCAAAACCCTGATCTGTAAATAATCAGTGAATATAAAATCCAACAGCGCCTTAGAAACTGATTTCTTCAGTATTAACGCGCTTTACAAATGACGATATTATTATTATTATTATTAATAAAATTTATATAAACAAAATAACACATCTTTGGCATAATAATATGAGCGTCACCGACTGTTACCATAGCAACAGCTGAACCGAACGACCATCTTGAATTTAAAAATATCCAAAATTAAGCCAACTCCACCAAAGTCTGTCCTAATTATAATGACGTTTTAAGCAAATTAAAAATCAAGTCAACACATGCAAAAATTTTTTTACCATCCCGGATTTACTTTTGTTTGTGTTGAAGGCCGGGTGATGGAGGGGGGGGGGGGGTCTTTTTTTTAAACCGGTTAAAAAAATAATTACTTTTTTCCACAACAAAATAAACAATTAAGGATTAAAACACCACTTATTATGTTTTTGCACAACTAGGACCCCTCTAAGAAAACTGGATGTCAAATTCAATTTTCGTGTGGGCGAAGGCCAGGGGGGGGGGGGGGGGGGGGGGGGGGGGTACTTTTTTTAACCGTTTATAAAAGAATAATTACTATTTTCCACAGCACAATAATGTAAACAGATCAATTCTATATCACAAAATACTCTGATTTGACAAGGTTTCAAATCAACGGTACAAAGACTTATTGGCTGCCCACTTGACACTAGATTAATGATCGAACATAAACAAATAAAGTTGGTCACAGGCAAGGGAAGGGCACCATAGAATTTATAAAATTATCACTTATACTATACGATTAATTCTAAAGTAATTTGGAACAGTTTATAGGCTGGACAAGTCGTACAGTTCACAGTTACTGAGATTTGGCGGTAGGCTACACAAGTTCCGGATAATCAAGTCTACCACGTGGTTTTCAGCGAAAGTTTCTAATTACTTAAATATACTTGATACTTTGATAATTGCAGTCGTGAGATACACTAACATATTTATAAACGTTTCATTGACACTATTACCGAGTTTGTTTGCTGTCCAGGTGTCTATTGATAATTACCTTCATATTCATACGATTCACGAAGCCGAAAAGTAATCTTCAAACACACCAAGAACTCTTCGTCTCCAAAGCCAAATTCCCGGGTGAGATTTAGCATACAAGCTATTCTTGCGGCAGAATTTGCGGAAGACATTATTATTTTCACACTTTATTCATATATCGCTCGAAGTAAGGCAAGCAATGTTATGGCATGGGTTTAAATCCTGCTTCCATTTCTCTCGTGCCATAAAACACAAGTACATCTTAGCACATGCGCAAGGGAAGATTGGCCAATCAGCGTCTGTGAAAGAACAACGACCTAGCAACAAAAGGTCATTCTTAACAGCTCTAGATAGATTGTAAGCTTCGATACTACTGGCCCTTGGGCCATTAGATCTTATTGAATATGCATGAATTTACCATATTTGGAAAGTTGACGTCAGGGAGCGGAGTTTGATAGAAGTTATTTAGCAATCGAGCCAAGCGAAATAATTCAAAACAATGTCCGATTTTGGTGGAGTTTTTTACTTTTTATTGGATAAAAACATAACTTCTGAACGTATACCTTGACAAATCTCTTCTAAAATACAATTTTGGAGTGGAATTCCACTTTCTCTTTTTCAGGGATGGAAGTTAAATGTATTTTCGATCTATTTTTGGCCAAAACACATTTCAGACAAAAAATTTGATTTTGCAACGTATATTGGTCGAAGCTTAAAATAGCCACCAGCGAGAAGCGCCTGTTTTCGCTAGAGCCAATCACAATTTCGGTAAAGAAACATTTATAATACACTAAAATATGGGCGTATAATAAAAAGACATAAACATACCCTTTTTTGACAGGATTTTTTTTTCTAGGTGAAGGTTTATAGTCTGTTTGTGGTACATTTTGATTAGGATTAGGATTAACTTTATATAAACCTCGTTTGGTATTAGATAATATAGCTGGACCAGAACTCTTTTCTACAGGTTCCTCATCATACTCTGCTTGATTATGTATTACTTGGATGTCTAACTCTTCTCTCTCCTATTTTATATTAAAAAATCCAAAAGTGAGGCTGTGTCCCTGGCCAAAATCCGAAAATAAATAGATGACACATATTTATCGAGAAATCAAAGTTACATCACTCTCTATCAGATTGAATCAAGATTATTTTGTTCCAAAGAATCGACCAATGAAATTGATTAGCTCTGCTTAGCTTTAGCTCGAAATGTTAATCATTGAACTCAGTCAAGACATTCACCTAATGAACATCTACATCAAGTTTCATATGCTACCACAATTAAATGCAGAGTTGTATGTTCCATAGTCTTAAACAATCAAATTGCTTATTGCTACATAGCCTTAGCAGAAAATTCGCACCATCGAACTTAGTCAAGGTAATGATATTATGAATTATTGTCGAAGTTTCATCGCTCGCAATTCTATAACTAGGTAGGTAGGTAAACGTAAATAATGGTTAATGCAGGGATAGAATGGACTTGTAATTGTATTTTTGGTCAAGTTTTGACTACATTGTGTTGCAGTAGTGATACCATAATTTCTGTATTCTTATCTATGATTTTCATTTATAGGTACATGTAAGTACAGGTGTGCTCAGGTAAAATTGTAATAAGGGTGACGTATGCATCCTGGCTAAGTAATAATAAGTTCATCATTACGCATTTGACTCAACTGAGAACGCATAATATAGACTTTGCCCACACAGACTTGCATTACCAGTAAACACAGGCGTGAAAAGGTAAGTACGGCATGTAAAGGCTGGGTATTACAAGTTCAAAACACACATTTGACCTAGTTTACAGTTCTTTTGCAACAATTGCCCACAATACTTGCATTTGCAGGCATCAACAGGAAATTACAGGTAAGTTTGAGGATTGCTCTTGCTGACACAGCAATATGACAGTATATATTCAAAAATATAATGAAAGAAGTAATGATCATGAAACCAGGGCTAGAAATTCAGAGAATCTCAGAATTTAATTTGCACAAGGATTATCGCAAGAGCTATAAGGATGTGCATACCGGTAAAACTTTTGTAAAAAAAAAAAATTCGTGGGAGAATTGTCTAGTCCGAATATTGAATGTCAGTCAGGGTGTTTTGAATCAAATTGTATGACTTACTTTATAGCATACTACATTTATAATAAAATAATTGTTGTGTTAAATTGGGTCATTCCAATTCTATTTTGTCACTGTCAAGGTCGGCCACATATTTTTTCTTCCACTTTCGTTTGTTCTGACAATGCACATGTGTTGAAGTTCCGATAGGGTTAAAAAAAAGTTCCCCACTCGATTTTTTTTGTATCAAAGACTTGGCAATTTATCTACCACCAAAATAGAAAAAATAAAATTTTTCATCAAGCCCTTTCCATAAAAACAGTAAATATTCATTTTTTCAATGTGACTTATCGAATAAATCTAATATTTCAGACATAACAATCCGAGGAGCAAGTCCTGTCAGTTCACAGTTTATGTATGCCTTAAACAATATGTTACAACACATTTTAACAGTTTTTTAGCGTATTCCGGGTGTCTCATGTCGCGCTTATACCCCCCACTTTCCCACAATTTACTGAAATCCGTGAACAGACTCCTATGCCTGCTCACTCCAAAATCCGAGCCCGCGATTGAAGGAATTCCTCTCTGTAGCTGGTAATCGACTCTGGTTCTGATCATACAACTCCTTCTGTGTTTTCAGAAACTGTTCGACATAATTAAAAACCTCATGGCATTTCGACGTCGGAATTCCGATATTTTTGTACGACTGTTCGAATGCTGAAATGCAGTACTTTTCCGAAGCATTTCTTACAGACATCATTGAAGGATTGAAGTGCCAATATCACTCTATGCCCCTCTTCAGTAAGATTGATCTCGGCCATAAGTTGTTCTAAGCAGGAAGTGTTCTCTAACAGTTTAACGCATTGCTGACCATTGAACTCGCCGCCATGCATCTGCGGTCTGCGAAGGCTTAGTTGATACGACCAATCCTTTGCTATGCTAGTCCCTTGGGAACTCTTGAACTGGTGAACCTGGTTGAAGAGACGGTTGGTGATTCCTAACATAATGTGTAATTCCATCACAGGCAGTATGTCCATTACAAGCACACCATCGTGTACGCCTTTGGTTAACGGCGTATGCTCACAGCTTTTGAAAGCAGCGGATGAGAGGGCTCTCTTGCCTTTGTGGGCAACAACAGCGGCCTGGTATTCCATTGCGTTCCTACGAATTGCCCCTAAAGTTCTGAGGTTGATTACACGATCATGATTACCGAATTCTGATTTTGGTAATTCGCTACATGGGCACGGGCATGTCCCCAAACCTAGAATAGCATTCGCCAGTTTTAGATCGAATGCTGTCACAAAGTCAACTCTGTCCAGTTCGACAAGCTCCAGTACAGATGTAAGATTGTCGTAGGTTTCCTTCACGTGCTCTACAATTGCTATAATGATAAGCTTCTTTACACCACTATCAACGAAATTCATGGTGAAAGCGACATCTTGGTATTTAGTACTTTTACACGGTAGGTAGAGATCCCTCACCTTCACCTTCACAAGATACTACGTTCAGGCAGAATTTGAGAAAACTCCCCCCGCCATCAATACCAATCTTTATCATGTGGTTCGGTCTGATGGAGGGACATGTCAAGAGTTGTCTGCATCTTGATGAGTTCATCAGCAGGTATGGGCGTGTCGGGAAACCTGGCTTTTCTGCACGTTGCTCGGGGTCCTGCCTTTCTGATCTCCAGATCCGTACCTCTCGTACCGATTTTGACTGTTGAACCATCGCTGGTTGAAGCTTTGTCTCTAATCAAATCGGAAGCAATGATTTCACTGGCGAGAGGAACATTTTTCACGACCACTGACAGATTCTCGCGTGCATCATTTGCGGTACAAGGTCTTGGATGTGCTATTCCCCTACCCACATACTCTTACAGGTCTCGGCGAAGGTAGATGCAGTTCTTTCATGTCTTTCGGTCGTCCAAGTGGAAAAGGGTTTGAATGAATGAATGAAATGGGGTTTAACATCCTACTGTTATGCACTTAACCAGAGCTAATTGAAGACGGGCATACGCCATACAGTGTGCCATGAGGGGAATTTTGCCCGGGCAGCGGCGCTACGGCCTACTCTTATATCGAATTCCAACTGCCAAGGGATCTTTTACGTGCACTCCAATGTGTACAGGGGACCTCGGTTTTTCTTTCCATCCGAACGACTAGGCAGCTGTCCTTGTCAGGCCCTCCTTCTGCATCACTGACGAGGGGAAATCACATCGGAAAATCTAGATAAACTTTCTCGGCCAATGCAGGGATCGAACACCCGACCTCCAGGCTAGCGAACAAGCGCCTTATCAACTTAGCCACCGTGATCCCCGGAAAAGGGTTTGAAGGTCTATGACCGACGTTGACGGTATTTTCCCTGGCGATTTCACACAAGACACATGTGCAGGGCTCTATAAAAGTTGAGCGTGCCTGCACACCCACTTGAAAATGTGCCTGCAGGGTCATACTCAAAAGGAGAGTATTCAATTGCCAGGTATATAGTACGAAAGCTTCTTTGGTTGGACTCGGCAGAAGAAACAATTATAAATAATTTTTAGTACCTTTTTTATATGATAAAGATTATGTTTGATGGGCATATTGTTGTTGTTTGGTTTTGATATAAACATAGAATAGATGCCTAGATTCAAACAGCTTCATTGAAAATCCTTTTGCGCAGCCAGGTTGTCATTCGTTAAACTTAACTCCCGGTATAATTAGGATACTAACATTCATGCACCATAATTAATTCTTTATTTTACGTGATTTACATGAAAGTAATAATTTTTTAATATTTTTTTTTTTTTTTTTTTTTTTTAACAAATGTTCCTGCGCATGTGCGCGGAAATATCGATGCCTGCACATGTGCAGGTTGGACTTGTACATGTTATCTAAGTAAGCAATATTTTCAAGAAATCATAAGGCTCAGGTAAATCTTCCAATGCCTTCTCTCCCCTCTCTACCTTTATCAGCAGATTCCGGCATCGTCCACAGATTGCTCAAGGTAACTGAATTGCACTATGATCATAGATTTCAATGAAAAAACTGACGAATTCAACCTAAAAGCACTGGTCCAAATGCCTTCATACCTGCGCCTTTTTGAAAACAGATGAGGCAAACTTTCTGTCAACATTCTTGATGCGTCAAGGCTTGACTTCAAAACTAAACTTTGGAACAAAAATAAACAAGTATTTCAAGTGAATATCCGCAAACAAAAAAAGATCACAGTTATTCACTCGCAATATGAGGTACGGGCCTGTATCTAGAAAAGGGCTCGATGAAAAATTTTAATTTTTCCGTTTTTTACATACATCAAGGATACCAATTGCCATAAAAAATATAAAAATGGATTGGGATTGGGTACTTTTATTTAACCCTATCGGAACTTCAACACATATGTGAATGTATTCATTAAACTTTTCGGGACAATGACATGGCTTCTTGAAGCAAAATTATATAGTAATTATTCATAATATGTTCAGTAAAATAATTAATAAACCACGACCTCGAATTGGTTTGAGAATAGTGCGTCTTCTACGCTCTGTCCGTGTGCATTTTGGGTATCGGTCTAGATATTAAAATATAACTGGATCAAACATTGATGGACTCCTTGACCAGTTGTTAGGTAAAGGTAAATTTAAATCTTTATTGAATATTATCCCCTGATAGAACACCGAATACACGGAGAGAGCAACAGTGGATATTTTCCAGACGAAATCCAAATGTCGAATTCCAATAACACGTGACATCTTGGTTGGAATCTGGTCAATAAACCTGTTCTAAATTTGCATGTACCGTTATGAATATTTTATTTCATACACATGCTACAGATGCTTAATTTTTTAGATATATTATATCAGGATATATCCTAGTCGTACTGAATATTATTTTATAGCAATTTTTCAGTTATGGTTGTCACGTGAATCACAGTTAGGCACAATGTAAACGAGGTTATTATGATCTTCGAAAAAGTAGACATGGCAAGGTTTGGGGGCGTTTGGAAAAGGTGACCATGAAAAATTTCTAAAATATTTTCTTTTTATTTTGATTGAACAATAATAGTTTATCATATCATCTTGAAAAACGTGGGGAAAATATATTCTACAAAAATGTATTCTGTGGTATTTTTCATCACAAGAGTTCTACAATATATTTTACAGTTTTTTCTTTCAAATAATCCTGCTCAGACTATCTGTATGCCTCTGCGGTACCACATTCCACAAGATTTCGACTTAGAATAATTTTTAAAAAGTGTTTTGGGTCTGTGGTGGTTTTCAACACAAGAGTTCCACAAGATATTAGACAAAATATTATCTTTTACAAAATTTCTTCTCAGGCTATCTGTATGCTTATTAGACTTAAAATTTCTTCTCAGGCTATCTGTATGCCTCTGTGGTACCACATTCCACAAGATTTTCGACTTAGAATAATTTTTAAAAAGTGTTTTGGGTCTGTGGTGGTTTTCAACACAAGAGTTCCACAAGATATTAGACAAAATATTATCTTTTACAAAATTTATTCTCAGGCTATCTGTATGCTTCGGTGGTACCACATTCCACAAGGTTTTCGACTTAGAATAATTTTGAAAAAGTGTTTTTGGGTCTGTGGTGTTTTTCACCACAAGAGTTCCACAAGATATTAGACTTAAAAAAAAAATATTTTCTTTTACGAAATTTCTTCTCAGGCTATCTGTATGCCTCTGTGGTACCACATTCCACAAGATTTTCGACTTAAAATAGTTCTGAAAAAGTGTTTTGGGTCTGTGGTGTTTTTCACCACAAGAGTTCCACAAGATATTTGACTTAGAAAAAAAATCATTTTTGTTTACAAAATTTCTTATCAGACTACAATATTCCACAAGATTTTCGACTTAAAATAGTTTTGAAAAAGTGTTTTGGGTCTGTGGTGTTTTTCACCACAAGAGTTCCACAAGATATTATTATTCCACAATGATAATATTGGACCTAGTCATAGGTCACTGTCTTCAGATAACATTGTATTTTCATATAGAACTCAAGTTAAAGAGGTGTCACCTGCAGACATTCTTAATTTGTTTGAAATTGATTTTTCAGAACGTAATTTAAGTACATGTAATCAAGGTTTATCAAAAGATGATCAGGATTTTCTTGATCAAATGAATAATTCTATTCCCTTAACTGAATCGCATCATTTTGAAATGTGTTTACCGTTTAAAGGCAGTAGGCCTAGTTTGCCAAATAATCGCAATTATGCGTTTAAGCGATTTAATAACTTGTTACATAGATCTGAAAAGGATAACAAATTAAAGAAAGATTACTATGATTTTATGGATAAAATTTTAGAGCGAGAATATGCTGAAAAAGTACCAATTGAGGAGTTAGATTTAAATGACGGCACAGTATTTTATATACCACATCATTCGAATTTTAATGAAAAGAAAAACAAAATTTGTGTCGTATTTGATTGTAATACAAAATACCGCGGCATCTCTTTAAATGATACTTTATTAAAGGGACCAGATTTAACCAATAAGTTGTTGGGAGTCTTGCTTAGATTTCGGTTAGAGTCTGTAGCTATATTATGTGATATAGAGCAGATGTTTTATCAATTTTATGTTAATCCTAATGATAGGAATTATTTGCGTTTTATTTGGCAATCTAAATTAGATTCGAAACCGACAGATTATTCGTCACCCGGTTGTGCAAATTTTAGTTTGAAATATGCTGCAGAATCATTCGAAAGTCAGTTTAGTAAAGAGGCTGGTGATTTTGTAAGGAAACATTTTTATGTAGATGACGGATTAGCTTCTGTTAAAACTGATAAGGAAGTGATTGATCTTATTAAACAAACTAGAGAAATGTCAGCTATGTGTGGTTTAAGAATACATAAATTTGTCTCTAATTCAAAGTCTGTTTTAGATACTATTCCTGCAGAAGATTGTGCTGGAATAACCAAATTAAACATATTTGCAGAAAATTAACCATTGAAAGAGCACTTGGTGTTCAATGGAATATAGTATCCGATTCGTTTCAATTTAGAATTTGTTTAAATGACCAACCTTTAACAAGGAGGGGGATATTATAAGTACTGTTAGTCAAATTTATGATCCATTAGGACTTGTATGTCCTGTAGTTTTAGTCGGAAAGAGAATACTACAAGAGTTGTGTCGCATTGGGTTAGATTGGGATCATGACATTCCTGACGAATTAAGAGCATGTTGGGAACAGTGGAGAATACATTTATTAGATTTACAAAATTTAGAAATACAACACTGTTATAAACCTGTTGGATTCGGTAAAATTGTTGTTAGTGAACTACATCATTTTTCAGATGCTAGTACATATGGGTATGGACAGTGTCCATACTTGAGACAGATTGATGATAAACAAAATGTATTTTGTTCATTAGTTATGGGTAAATCAAAGGTGACTCCAATTAAACCAATGACAGTGCCACGTTTGGAATTAACTGCTGCTGTGGTTTCGGTTAAAGTGGCAGCTCAGATTCAGTTAGAATTTAAGGGACGTTTACTGGACAGACAGTACAGTAGTCTTAGGATATCTTAACAATGATGTTAGAAGGTATCAAATGTTTGTTGCAAATCGAGTTCAACAAATTTTAGATTGTTCAGTGTCTAATCAATGGCATCATATTAGTTCAGGAAATAATGTTGCTGACATTGCCTCACTTGGGTGTTGTGCAAAGGAATTATGTGACTCAAATTGGTTTAATGTACCTAAATTTTTGTGGGATAGTAAAATTGAATTTAATACAAATTCAAGTGAAAATTTTCAGTTATCACCTGAAGATCCAGATATTAGAAAGCGTATAGTTTTAGCAACTACTAATAAATTGTGTTTCAAAATATCACGCTTAAATCATATTTCAGATTGGCATAGGGCTAAAAGAGTAATAGCTAGATGTATATGCATTCAGGATTTATATAGAGTTACTAATACTAGTGTAGATCACGAACTAAAGAGTGATACAATTTCTGTAAATAAATTACATAATGCTGAAACTGTAATTCTTAAGTTAGTACAAGTTGAATCATTTTCTGATGAGATTAAAGTATTGAGTAGTAATAATAATTGTAACTAGACCTGCAAGCAGCACTGAACCGGCTTTCAGGAATCAGAGAGGAAGTGCATGTGTGTCATAAAATAGCCCAGCAGCACTGAACAGGACGTGTGTCATACGAAAGTCCATTCACTGGACTATGCGATTGACTTTAAATTTATACGCAGTGTTGAAGGTCACAAGACAACGGCCGATTCGTCGAGCTACAAAGCGATACTCGAGTTGTTTTGGTTCAGCGACACCCTCTATCAGATTTGTGAAAGTAATACTTGCTTGCAAAATAAACGGTCAAAATTATGTCACTTTTAGCAAACTTATGTCACTTGTGGTGCCGAAAGAACTGTGTAAAATATCATCAAAAAATATTCATAAATAAAAAAGGTTTTCGTAAAAAAAAAAAAAAATTTCAAAATATCAGACATTTTTTCGACTACTTCCGGTTTTACGATCGTTGTTGTGATAGCTTTACGAAGTTCTTTGGATACTTAACTTTCTGTACCAGAAGTGTCAGAAACATCCATTGAGTAGTTTTGGAAAAAAAGATAAATTAAAGAGCGTTTCCAAAAATTTAACGATTTTTCAATTTTATTCAAAGTCTGAGGCCATTTTTCAACCATTTATATTATTTCAATGCTTTTCATTTTGGATTCCCTATATAGACAACCGATAGGACTTTGAGTAAGAAAAGTTTAAGAAAAAATGTAGGCGTCGTTTTCGAGAAAAGGGCGTCTCAGAATGTTAAAAAATTGGAAAATACTAGATTTTTGGCATATAATAATTTATTTCCTTACCATCGAAATCGTATTAATTAGATACCATATGATGGTCCATTAATAGGGCTATCCAGCGACATTTTAGTTCTTTTGGTCCGCTTTTACCTAAGAGAGAAATCAAGGTTTTTCCCAAGTGCGACAATGTTTTTACTCTTTTTTTTCATTTTTTGAATACTTCCGGTATGGTTATTATTGTCGAAATAGTTTTAATAGCCGGTTTGGGCACTAAAATAGCCACAGGGCTCTGTAATGATATATTACATTATCTGATCAGATATAATGCCCCTGAGAAATCCTATGTTCAAAAGTGCCAAAAATGCAAAATTTTTATAATATCTTAAATTAAATTTTAATAATTACATACATATTATACATTGTTAGAATCGTAATTAGGTCAGCTATCTGAATATACAACCTTTTTTTAAAAATCTCGTAGAGCATTTTCCAAAATTTCACGATTTTTCAACTTTTTTCGATTTTCAGTCCCTTTTTTATCCTATTCCAGACATTTCAAAGTCTTATTGGATGACTTCATGCAAAATACCACCAAAAGGACTCTCGATAGAAAAAATTAAAAAAAATTTGCAGGTTAAGTTTTCGAGGTACAGGCGTCCAAAAACGCTCCAAATCAGAAAATACTTGATTTTCAGCGTGCCATATTTTGCTGTCTGTTCATAGTATCCGTATGAATGGGGTATCATATGATAGTCCAGCAATCGTGCCATCAAACGATACCTTCATTCGTTTAATCCATTGATATCGGACGGAGAAATAGAGTTTTCCCCAAAAATATCCATTTTTTGCATTTTTTCAAAATATTGCACATTATTTCGGCCACTTCCGGTTTAAGGATTCGTGTCAAAATTGCTTTATAAGATGGTATTGGACTATAACTTCATGTTCCAGAAGTTTCAGAAACGTCAATTATGCCATAAAACGAGACCCGAGCTCACAAAATGGGAAGGAAATTCGAAAATAATTGAAAAATAAAGGGCTATAACTCTGAATGAAACTTATATTACTGGAATCGGATGGACTTCAGGTATCCAAAAATGTAGGTCAAATTTGAAAATTTTGAAAAATAACAAAAATTGTCTCGTAAACAACATGTTTTCAATTTTCGAACGATAAAAATCATAGACAAATGTTCGAAATTGAAAAATGTGAGATAGCCATTGTCAAAAATGTAATTTGTTTGAAAATGGATAAAGAATTGACGAAACTATGGCCGATTTTCAATTTTTAGAGAAAGTACAAAGTTCGGTCACTTCCGGTATGCGCAGAAATTTCAAAAATATTTTATCAAGTAGCCACCACATGGTTTCCCGATAGAAAAGCTAATTCCAGATCAATATCTGTTTTCGAACATGGAGATCTAGGCCCTCGCGGTAAATAATAATAATAATAATAATAATAATAATTTTAGTAATCTCAATAGGCTTTCAGACGAAAGTCTGAAAGCCTAATAAATCAGTTTCTAAGAATTGGCCATTATATCGTGTAGATCCTTTTATTTGTGTAGTAGGAGGGCGATTGAAGAGAACTTCTTTTAATATTTGTAAATATCCAGTTATATTACCTAAGAAACATTTTATTACCGATTTGATTATTAAGTATTACCATGAACATTGTTTTCACCAAGGTCGTGGTATATCAATACAAAACATTAGATCACATGGATATTGGATTATTGGGTGTACTAAATTAATGTCAAGTCGAAAATCTTGTGGAATGTGGTACCACAGAAGCATACAGATAGCCTGAGAAGAAATTTTGTAAAAAAAATATTTTTTTTCTAAGTCTAATATCTTGTGGAACTCTTGTGGTGAATAGTTCCACACAATGCCCCCAAACCTTGCCATAAATGAAATGCGAAAAAGAGCAATTTATATGAAGTACAGCTGTTCGAATCCAACCAACTGTCATAGAAAATAAAAACCTGCATAGAGATTAATTAACTTGCTTACTGAAATATCAAGAAAATTACGTATTCCAGTTATATTATGCAGCAATATTGATAATTCTACGTGTAGAAAAAATGTCTTGTATTTGTTACAGGAAACAAGCACAATCAGTAATTCTGTATAATTACTGAAATTTTCAGGTATTATGTATAACAACTGATTCACTCAGTAATTATGTCTAATTACTAAAATTTTCAGGAATTAAGTATATTTACTGGAATAAGCCAGCAATAATTATGCTTGTTTACTGAAAATATAAAATAAGAGAAAGAAACGTGTACAGTTGGCACAATCTTTTTATTCATCACTCCACATTACAAAATATATATATTCCTTTAAAAGGATTAGAATATGATAACACATATCAAATCAAAAATAATACTTTTACATGACATATCATATGACGAAATTATAACAAATAAAAATGAATATTTACATATCTCTGTATGATACATACTTATGACAATGAAGAAATCATGGCATTTAAGAATGTTTATTTTTACAATAAAGATTTAAATGACATCTAGAATTGCATGCCATTTTTGATTTAAAACACTTGCAGCGGTTAGATTACTTAGATTCGCATCATTTGGTACCAGAACGATTGCATCTTACAAATCCTTGACCTCCTCACACTGAATCCACTTGAACAGCTTGGCGTAGAGAGACTCTTTGATCAGTGTTAAAGTCATCTACTTCATAGAGCTTTGTAACACAAACATCAAACTGGTTACGGGAATATTTCCCGTTCAGCACTCCATCCTTAACTGCAATTGTGAACATGTCATTGTCACTGATTTCAGTGACAACACCGATGAGGTTGTGTGGATCACCTCTTCCTCTGTCGACATGCAGGATAGGAACAGTCACATTGTCTCCAACACTCACAGGACCATATACACTAAGGGGTGTCTTAGAGGAACTGGAAGCTTCAAGCATGGCGTTGATGGATTGCATGTAAATCTCCTTCGGGATAAGGACACGCTTGTTTTCTGCAAACATCTTATACAATGCATTTATGAAGATGCTGTTAGGCTCCATGGTTAGAAGTATACAGGTCTATGGAATACAATTACTGCTTATAACTGAGCGACGTTTCGACTAGGCTTCTCTAGTCATTATCAAGCAATGATAAAATTTGAAAATATACCAGGTAATATATACCTGTACACAACAATACTTAATTGATGCTAACAAGTGACACCCCTTAATTACATGTACATTAAGGGAATCTAATTTAATTTAAAAGGATTATAAGGTTAATGCTAATAACAACATTGAGTAAACCAGATGTCCCTGAAAATTAAATGATTAATTGATTAATAGGTAAATTGTTAGTAAGTATATACAATGATTTATTAGGTTTTGATAGTGACAAACGATAAAAAAGGGTGAAATGTTATCAACAACCACTTTGTTTGAAATTAATATTATGATATTGGGATTGCTAATCTGTGTCTAATTGAAGCCAGTTAAAAGCCAGTTAGAACACTCTCAGATGTTTCATGTGAGAAGGTTTTTGATCTTATAATCCCATTGTTATATAATGTAATTCATGTTGTGATGTCATTAATTTTGATTATTATCCAGGTACTTTACTCAGTTACTCTTGGAGAAGTTTTATCATAGGCATGTTAAAGGTTTCAGTAAACAAGTACAATTTTCCTTGGCCCATTTCCGTAAATATGCCTAATTCCTAAAAATTTCAATAATTAGACATAATTACTGAGTGAATCAGTTGTTATACATAATACCGGAAATTTTCAGTAATTATATATAATTAAGCTTTCATATGTACATGTATTTACATATGAAAGCTTATTGTTTCTGTTAAGATTATTTTTATTATTTTTTTTTTTGTGTGTTTTATCCACAAATCCGATTTCTCAGGATCTATCTACCAATAGGATCTTTCTGAAACTTTCACCTACCCCCGCAAAAATAGGTGATGGCTGTTGGGTAAATATATTTTTAAAACCTTTTTCGAATCCGAAATCACTGAATTTGACGAACAAATGCATTTGACCTACATTGCTGTAACTTCGTGACTATTTGACCTATTTTTTTTGCTGTGGGTACCTTGTAACCTTGACTTCAAAACTGCACTTTCGGATTTTCGAATTTCGAAAATTCATCAGTGTGATTTCGAACCAGAAGTTAAAATCAAAATGACAACTTCTTTAATAGTTGCACGATTTTTATAAAATTTAGTATGTCGGTAGATTTTGCTCATTTGACTTTAAAAATGTCATTAGAAAGTTTCTAAATTATCTCCCCTTGGAGAAATTAAGGATCAAAATTTCCAAAAAATCAAAGAAATATAGGTCAGATTGCCTTGAATTTAGCTACAGCACTACTGAATCGTACACAAAAAATGGAAATTGTAGCACAAACCGTAAGTGCAACCATCTTGAATTGTGAAAATCGATATTCCTTTGGTGATATTTTACTTACAGACAAGGCAATTATATTTTCCGAATCCGTTTAGAAAAGCCTAATAACTAGAATTTTCATTTTTGGCAATTGATGGACGCCATTTTGAATTGAAAATGAGCAATAGTGAAAACATAGGTTGCCAGCCAACGAAACATACGCCCACAGCAGCTAAATCGTCCGTGCAGTCAACAAGAGTTGTCGCATATTTTACTTTTTTCGGTAATGAAACATTTATAATACACTAAAATCTGATTAAAAGTAACAAATCATTATATAATTATCAGAAAATCATTGGAATTTGTTTGGCTTTGATAAAGTTCTCCTCCATGCTATTCAAGTTATTTAAATTCATTGAAACTCAATATACTTGTTTGTAGTATGACCTTCAACACTGTGTATAAATTTAAAGTCAATTGGATATTAACTTTAGCCTCTAGAGCGTCGAGAAAATTTTGAAAGTGATCAAGGGCCATAACTCAGTCAGTAATTATCGGAAACGCTGAAAATCAATTGACCTCTTCGTCTCATGACCTTAAACACTGTGTATAAATTTAAAGTCAATCGGATATTAACTTTGGCCTCTAGAGCATCCACAAGAATTTTTGAAGTGATCAAGGGCCATAACTCTGACAGTAATTATTGGAAATTGCTGAAAATCAATAGTCTTCTTTGTTTCATGACCTTAAACACTGTGTATCAATTTTAAGTAAATCGGTTATTAACTTTAGCCTCTAGAGCGTCAACAAGATTTTTTTAAGAGATCAAGGACCATAACTCTATCGGAAATTGCTGAAAATCAATAGGCTTCTTCGTCTCATGACCTTAAACACTGAGTATAAATTTAAAGTCAATTGGTTATTAAATTTAGCCTCTAGAGCGTCAACAAGATTTTTTAAAGAGATCAAGGGCCATAACTCTGACAGTAATTATAGGACATTGCTGAAAATCAATAGGCTTTTTCGTCTCATGACTTAAAACAATGTGTATAAATTTAAAGTCAATCGGTTATTAACTTTAGCCTCTACAGCGACCACAAGATTTTTTTTTAAGTGATAAAGGGCCATAACTCTGACAGTAATTATCAGAAATTGCTGAAAATCAATAGGCTTCTTCATTGTATGACCTTAAACACTGTGTTTAATCAGTTATTAACTTTAGCCTCTAGAGCGTCCACAAGATTTTTTGAAGTGATCAAGGGCCATAACTCTGACAGTTATTATCGGAAATCGCTGAAAATCCATAGGTTTCTTCGTCTCATGACCTTAAACACTGTGTATAAATTTAAAGTCAATCGGATATTAACTTTGGCCTCTAGAGCGACGGACCTATTGACGGACGGACCTACGGACGGGGGCGACCGCAATATACGACCACATTTCAATGTGGGCGTATAAAAGAACACATTCATGGGCTTGAAAACATACACAATTGGCCGTGGCTTAGAGAACTTGTCTCTTATGTACATAATTAATACATTTAAGGATAACCTGGCTCATGGTTGAATGATTGGTTTTTGAACATTTCAAAAAATCGAATTACCCCTTTGATGTTTTCCTTGCCGACAAGGTTGTTTTCAAGTTAGCTTGTTTTGACTTCGCGCATGCGTTACGCTGGAACCAAAGGTACTATAAGTACCAAATTCAGGCAAGGAACTTTTCACATTAGTACCTAGGTACCCTGAAATTTTCAAGGCGATATCTGCATTTGTTCAAGTCGTTTGTTCGTGGCACCTACCGTGCGTCATGACTTTGCGCATGCGCTACGCTAGAACCAAAGGTTCCATGCGTACCAAATTCTGGCGAGGAACTTTTCACATTGGTACCTACTCTAGGTACCCTGAAGTTTTCAAGGTGATACCTGCATTTGTTCAAGTCGTTTGTTCTTGGCACCTGCCGTTGGTCGTTTTTTTCTAAGTCAATTAACGGAAAAATATCGATTTTCGGAATTTAAAATTGGTTTCAATTAATTGTGAAATTGCAAATGCAAAGTGATTTTATCGCCTCTTCCATGTCATTTCCATTAGAAGGCTTGATCTCGCCTTAACTACATACAGCTTATCAAGCCCTTCACTCAACACTCTGCATTTTTCAGCACTAAATTTGATTGGGTATAGGCCCCCAACCATGATCCAATCCTATTCCTTCGTTAAATGGGTTACTAAAAATAGACTACTTTCAATTCATTTTATTTATCCTTCGTTAAAAAAATCGTCAAGATTATCAAGTCTCGCGCTTCTAGCTAAAATGTCTATGTGACAATCAAGATGCAAAGGTCAAGGTTCGATTCATCGACGTTTAACATTTTCACCAGCGTTTTTAGTAGTCAGTGAGCTAGCGGAAAAAAACATTCCATGACTGTAGTTCTTTTTCTGTGGGGGCTGCCATATTTGTTTACTACTGTCACGTGCTACATTGTGAGTGTGTTATGTGCCACCACCTCTGATTGGACAATGCTTTGAATGCTAGTTAGTCACGTGTAAACACAACCAGTGTAAAAGTTTAGGAATATCCAAGTGATGAAGCAACGGTTAAATGTTGTAAAACTTGCGTCCGTTGCTTCAGGAACATTCCTCAATGTTTGATAGGTATTAGTACTTAGATCCATTTCTCAGATATAAAAAGTTATAAAAATTGATAAAATACGACTATTTTTAATCAAAACAAATTAAATGGATCGGGTGGGTTTTGAATTTAGTTTCAACGTTCTTGGAATCTCACACTCTTCTATTTTTAATATGTGAGGTACAATCTGTGCAAATTTGAAGGTAATCGGACCTTCAGTACGCTGCCAGGGCGGTGCAAATGAAACCCGTAACGAAAATTTGTTCAATTTTCAATGCGTTTTATATTGTTATATGGCTGCCACCTTAGATCCGCCGTCATTTACCAAACAACTCCAAAATATACCCCAAATTCTCAAAACGAGTATAATTTCTTTTTATTTCGCGCATGCCCCACGATGTAACCAATGTTTTCAGATCATTTTGTTTTTGCCCGGGTGCAATGTTTCTAACTATATTTAAACCTGTAACTTTGCGAGTTTTTGACCAATTTTAATACTTTTTTCTTGTTACCTTCTTTAAGATACTTGACATATTTCATGACACGTGACGATGAATATGAAAGCTTTCATATCTGCATGGGACAGTAGCAGATCTAGTTACTGATTATGTTTGTTTCCTGTAACATATATATAGAGTTATTCTTACTTCAATATTCTAGGGGGCGCTAGTGTCGCTAGCTGTGAAGTTAGTTATCCGTTAGTCATTTAGTTATCATTGTTAGGATTTACGTCACAATTCTAAGAGATCGTCTGAAACCAATAGATGTGAGATATATATGCTGTGGATAATTATATATTTATCTTCATCTCAAAGTTATTGCATTAAAACTCAAAATTATCCAGGTCAGTGTGATTTCTATAGAGCCTGTGGTAATTACGTGTGAGCTACTGAAATGGTTTTTCTACAGCCAATTCAAGTATTTCGCTATTTAAAGCTACAATTTCAAATTTTTAAGTTATATATTTTTTTATTTTTTTTAAAAAAGCCTTAAAATAGATGGTATCCATAAACAGTCCTACCTTGTTAAAGAATAATTCTATAATTCCCTATTGACAGCTGAGAAATTGGCAAAGATATCATTTTCAACTTCAAATTCCATTGTTTGAATGAAGCTAATGCATGGGGGCAATGGGACAACAAGGGAGGTAATTGTGTTATTAATACCTGTGTCATTGATTTTTAAGGGTGGGAAATAATGCCCATGGTGGTATAATAGTGAGTTGATAACCTATTGAACAAAAGACATAGAAATATTTATGTTTTGTTTTTTAAGTAGCCAAAACGGAATATTTAATTAATTAATAAATAATTATCATAAGCCTTACTAATACTTCCTTTTTCAAATCAAATATATTTTTTTAGTGTACCCCATGGTGACAAAGTGGTACAGACACGTGAATTCACAATACCTTACCATGAATAAAAAACATAAATATGATTTTAATTTGTAAAGTTTTCGTGCGTTATCAAAATGACCGGCAGTGGAAATTTTGAAGTTGAAGCCCTGCACGTGATCATCCTACCGTTTGTCTATCATTGACAAATGAATAAACAAAATTGCAAGTTATGTGACTAGTTACGTGATGGACAAAAGACTAAAAAATGTGTTATGAAGAAATGGCATGGTGCCGTATCGATTTATTTTGGCAACTGCATTTTCTTGATATAAAAGGCGGAGAACTAGGAAGTTCTAACTAGCTTAGTTTTCAAAA
The DNA here is from genome assembly GCA_917208275.1 of Patella pellucida. NCBI lineage: Eukaryota > Metazoa > Mollusca > Gastropoda > Patellidae > Patella > Patella pellucida. Next base: position 30,897,078 of record OU795041.1, on the reverse strand, counting down.
GTCGTTGCAACTCCCCGCCGTGGAAAGTTTTAACATTTATTTCTCGAGAAATAACCCTAATGTGTTGTAAACTGAACTGCCACACTCCAATTTATGTGCCAGAAACGTTTTAAACAAATAATCTAAACGACAGCATTTTTTGTCCTAGCAATAATAAAGTAGTGAGACGGCGAGCTTTCAGCCAATGAAAATCTAGTAAATAACGAAATAACAGTAAATACACGTGACCGTAAGGAGAATTTAATAGATCCCTGTCGTTGTTTTGCTATAATATAATTAGGTCGTTATAAATTATATTTTTAATGAAAAGAAAGTGCGCACTATTAATACTGGTATTTACCGGTGTCGGCTAACATGTAATAAGTGCATAAATGTGAAAGATTTAGGACAGCTATGCCGTGTTTTCGGACGAACAATTTTTCCCTGATGCCAGACAAGATTTATCCCTCTGACCACTGTGAAGCTGCTGTCACAGCTCCGAGTATTAAGATAATTTGCGAAGGGTTGGAATGTTGTTTGATAGCAATGATATTATAGGCCTATATATAATCGATGATAAATATAGATAATTGCCAAATATCAATCAAGGTGTGCGAAGCTATATTTTATCCCGGGCTCTATTCCAACTGTATTTGTCTTTGTGTGTGTAGACATATAGGCCTACTTCGCATTGTTGAGTTCACCCTAATATTCTGGTTAGAAAAGCACACCTTTCCTCATCTCTAATAAAGTTGACACTGTAGAATCCATATAATATAACTATGCATAAATCAAATGCAAGGCCCAGCACCCCACCCCTCCCTCATACACTGCTTAATCCCCCACCCGCCATATAAGGTTGGAAATACCTTTCAATATCAATATACCCACAAAACCGAAATTCCTCAAACCCGACCACATCCATACCAAAGGCACCCTTAATAAGGTTTGACAATGTAATAACAATTAACTGATGTTTGTGGACATGTACAGTTATTTGTGTTTGCTAATTTATGACTATTGAAATTAATGCATAGGCTAAAAGGTCCCTTGTTTGCTCATTCCCCTATCTTAAAAAATATACATTGACTACTTGGTCTTGCTCAAAGAAGCGGTCTATGTGAGTTTTAAAAATAAATTATTTTTTTTAACTTTTTTTATAAAAGATAATTTGATTATAGAGCAGGCAATCCCACTCTCCCCAAAAAATAAAATACAAACAGATACAAATATTACAATCAAAACATAATGAAACAAGCCAACAGTGAGGCTGATGTCCCCCGCCGAAATCCCAAAATAATCGCACATTTATTTTTTTCAGAAGTATTGAGCAATCAAACTATACACTAAGTATCATCACTCTGTATCAGATAGAATCAGACATTGTTCATCATCGAACTCTATCAAGGCATTCACCTTATGTACGCCTACACCTAGTTTGAACATTCTACCTTAATTAGAAAGTGAACTATTGTGTTTCAAAGTCTAGACCTATCAATTGCTTATCGCTCTGCTTACCCTCAACAGAAAATCTTCATTATTAAACTTAGTCAAGGTATCGATGAAATAAAACTATATACCAAGTTTCATCACTCTCACTTAATTACAAAAGTTATTGCGTCAAGCATCAATCAATCAAATTGCTTATCTCTGCTTACCCTAGGGGAAAATGCTCATCTTCGAACTCCATCAAGGTAATGACCTAATAAACACCTACACCAAGTTTGAATATTCTAGCTTAATTAGAAAGAGAGTTATCATGTCCCAAAAAGTGTGACATACGGACAGACAGACAGACAGACAGACGAACCCATTTTAATAGTCCCCTGCTTTCTTCGAAAGGTGGGGGACAATTAAAATGATAAATCAATTGGGATTTCAAAATTTTAGCTGTCGGGACATTTCCCTAAAATAAAGGGACACAAATCTTATCGTTATTTTCGAACCACAATTAAGAATCACATGTCAACAAAATATTCAATTTCATACGTAATGTTTAATTCCCGTACGGCAATCAAATTTATGTCAATGACTCTGCTTATAATTACATGACATCGTAATACCATAGAATGAAAGGGTATTTTTACCGTATTTTTCGTGTCATAGGTTGATACAATTTTCAGCAAAGTCCAGCATTCGTCTTCTACTCCGTTTCGATATATTAATATAACTAGGTATAACAACCTCTCTGTAACACAAATTTATTCAAACCTCCTGTTTGATTTCAATAAAAATATACAATTGCTTAAAATGGACATAGCCTTAGTTGTTTAATTCACCTTGGTAAATAAAGTTACTGGTAAGTTTTAAATGTAATTTATTCGTTTTACTTAATTAAGTTAAAAACATCACTGAAAAAAATAGATATAACAACATTCTGTAACACAATTTTATTCAAACTACTTGTTTGATTTCAAGGAAACTTCATTATCATTTTAGTATTTCAACAAAAACACTTTATTTAGACTACTTGTCTGATTTATATAAAAATATTATATAAATGCTTCAGTTATTTCATCTTTTGAAGAAGTTTTTTTAATGGTAGGTCAGTGGTATTAAGGCAATTTATTTAAAAGTTTTCTTGAGAATTACCTACGATTTTTGCCCTATTATTTCTTAAATAGTCTTTAATATTCTTTCAGGTCCGATTTTTTAAACATGGAAACCTTTGTTTTACCTCCATGATTTCTTTTTTCCCGGGCAATCGCAAATGAGGTATTCCTTCAATGACAACTCTGCCATTATTGCATCGTCTGACCATTTTCTTTTTTCCTTGTTGGAATTCACAATTTCCTCTTCCTCATGGACATCCAATTGTTCATCATCTTATCTTCTGACATATCTACGTCTTCTTCTTGGTCGTCAAAACTAATGTCGTCAAACGACTTGCCCTTATATTGATGTATGGTTCCATTTTCCATTGCTGTAAACAGTCGAGCCAGTTTTGTCACGCGAAGCACATCATCTGGGAGTTGGTAATATTCTTTGTGTACTCGAACATCGTGACCCATAAACGTCGCCAAAAGTTCTATTTCGTTTTCTTTCAGGGCTAATAGTTGTGAGGATGTTGCCAATTGTTTCCTTAGTTTGGTTGATCTCATTTGCAAGGGATCCTTCAGCTCTGCTAGCTCAGCATACTTTCTAATTGAGTCTGAAGCGCGTATGTGAACCAGACTACTGTAATGGGTACATGGGAAAAGGTAATTATTTAATGGCATGACACCAGCCCCCCGATTTTAGATATAAGTTTATTCAGGGTGTCAATCGGTGTTCCATATTGGTGTTTTTCTTCACCAAAAGTTTTTGTTTATTCAATTTTTCAAGAGAGTATGTGTTTTCATGGTTGTGATAATTAGTTGAGCAATGGATTTCATTTAACGGGTAAGTTTATAATAACCAAAGTTAACTAGTTTGCTCATAATCGAAGAAATCCGTTTATTATTTAACATGGCTCAGACAGTAGCATAATAATCGTTGATTTTCTCTCTTTTCACCAGTGAAGCTAGTAAATCTTCAATAAATTTGTAAATTCAAGGTGTGTAGTTGATTCATTAAGCTTTCAGGCTAATTTTTGACACCAACAGCCTTGTTTTGAAGGAACATCAGGAATGTTGACATAATTTTTGCTCCACACGAATGATGATGATGTACTCGCACTGCTTCCAACATGGTTTGGTAAATGGAAATCATCACCAATATCTTCCAAATTCTTCTCTAGTCACTATTATCACTTTCTGTAGAAAATTCAGACGGTGGGTTATCTGAATCATCAGTTTCAGTTGCTTTGCCATGTTGGAAGTAGCGCGCGACCTTTGACACAGACAACCTTTATGGCTAAAAATAGCTCTTTAACGAGTCGCAGGCAACAATTTCAAAAACATTACACTACATGAACCCCTCTAGTCACTAATTAATGATTGGTCCATGATTACCAACACAGGAATTCCCTACGTCATATTCATAACAAAAACATATGGCTGTATGTGGTAAATAACGTTCATCCCAATATTTTTGCATATCGGGTCCAAAGTGTTAACATATCATTTTAACTCCATGCAATATCTAGATGTGGTTGGTTTTTATGAACTCATTATAAATTCACTCAGTTTTTTAATTTAATACATGATAATTTTGTACTTACACCCTGATCATCAGCTCTTTTCACCATGACTAAATGTGGTTCACTAAAATTCTGCTGTTTATTCTTCTCATGTGCTGGTTTCTTACAGCATCGGAACACACAGCACAATATAATCCAGATTACAAAAATAAAAGCTATAGGACCTAATACTGCTCCAATAATCCACAACTTTCTATCTTCAGTAACTGGTGATACAACTGGTGCATTATAAGCTGTAATATGAATTAATTAATATATATATATTACATCTACAGATAACCTTGATTAACCATCTGTCAACAGTTATCTACTTATACAAAATCTCTAAATTGGTCATTAGTGCTGAGCTGAAAAATTTATGTTATCCTAATATTTAAACAAATATATAACACCATGTGACCATAATATGATGATGATAATTCACTAAACAGCATTAATTAATAGTCAAGGAAACAAGATATCTGATTTCATTCATAGGACAAAAAGCTACATACGTTTTGTTAGTTAAAGTAAATTTGGTGTAATGCTTTTCAATAACCACTAGCCCCTTGTCTTGGGGGTTTAGTGGCCGAATGGTTAATGAGCACAAGTGAATTATTAAAATAAAATTGAACCATATGTTAGTCCCAAAATGACTAGTTTGTGTGTGTTTCTTTCTATTACTGGTAAATAACTCATGAATCCTTTCATGATTAAATGTTAAATTTGGAAGGCATATTCAGAATATTTTGTTCCTTATTCTATTAAGAAATAAAAGGCTTACAATGACTAAATTGTGATACTTTCAGCATTTCTATTGTATTGAGAGAGACAGAAATGGGGTTTAACGTCCACTTGAGACAAACCAGGTCATTTTTTGTGGGACGAAAACAGGGTTCAATTTTTATTTTATAATTCGCTTGTTGGTAGATGTCTTTAAAAATGGGAGAAAACTGGAGGAATTGGAAAAAAAACCCACAAGGTTGGACAGGTGAACCTTCTTCTTGTCCTGTTCAACCAGGGAATCGAAACCAACCAATTGACACAATGACAGATCTTATGATACAGTGCACATATACTAACCATTTGGCCATCTAACTCCACATGGTCTAATAGAAAAGAAGAATATCTAACACTAAATCATACCAATTCATATACAAACATTGTTTTCTTTGTAGTTTATAATGAAATTACAGCTCTAGGCCCATATTCAAAGGTTTTCTTAAACTAAGTTTAAGTACAAATACTTCATTTTTCTATTTAACTAAGTAGTCCATATAGTAAGGTAAATCTGTTGGCTTTTAAAATCATGGAATAAGCTTTATTTGTTTAATAACAAAAATATAGGTTGTTGCATATGCTCATAGCAGCTAAGTCGTCCAGCCAGTCAAGAATGATTTGTCGTCACATATTTTTTCTTTTGTTACAATTGGATTAAAATATAAATCTATAATATGTTTCATCGTTACAAAAAAGTCTTTACGAATCATGATGTATGTGTGTAATAATAAACGCCTGTCCTGTCTGTGTAGTTAATAAAAGATAGTAAGCTGGTACTGCCAGGCAGGATACGCCCACATTTTCAAAGATGGATAGAGAACAAGCAAAACCGAAAGTGATTTTTTCAACTTACAAAGGCCATAATTCATTAAGTTACAATTTGATATGCACAAATATCCAAAAAAATCAAGATCTTTAGGTTATAAATTTGCATTTAAAGTTTCATAAAAATCGTATTAAAATTGTGATCTCTACAGGGTCCCCAACTTTGATATACCATTTTTTAACAGTATTCGCGTACAAACAGCGGCCATTTTGTCTGGCAATTATGGTCTAATTTTCTAGAAATTCGAACTCAACCTTCTGTAGGGTGTAACGGTGATAGAGTCAAACAAGCTAAACAAAGGCAATTTTGCGTATAACCAGGCCATAATTCAGGCAGTTACAATCCGATATGCACAAATATCGTAAGGGACCAAGATCTTTAGGTTATAACCATACATTTCAAGTTTTATCAAAATCAAATTAAAATTGGGACCTCTACATGGTCCACAGCCTTGATGTACCATGTTTTAACAGTATTTTGTACAAACAGCGGCCTTTTTGTATAATAATTTTGGTTCGATTTTTCCGAAATTAGACCTCAACCTTCCTTAGGTCATTTTTCCCGTGGAGAAAATGGTGCTATTTTTAGAATATAATAAGAAGCCATAAAACAACATGATATTGTGGCAGAGTGATATTTTTAATATATATATATAGTGAGTTGGTTTTTAGTCATTTTAATCTGCACTTCACATAAGCTAATAATGGTTGTACTATCTCTTTAAACTGTCCTTTACTATCCTCTCTGTATCTGGTCTGTAGTGAGTTCCACTCACCATATCCTGAACTTTAACCTTTCTTGGTTGTCTAGTGAGTTGTTGTCTGAGGTCCCCTTGGAGATATTCATTCTATAGTTTTTACATGCAAGGAAGACACTTTTCCTCTCCTTAGCTATGTAAAGGTTATTACTGGTATTTTGCATTTATTATTTGTACAAGTGTTAAATCAGAATATTGAAGCTTCTTCAATAGTAGTTTGGTGTGTTGTTGCAGTTGACAGTTTATTTTAGCAGGTATGTTTATTAAAATATTAAGGTAATTAGTCTTTGTTTTAAGGCGGCAGCCATGTTGAATTTCTGTAAAGAATAAGTTGATAGTTTGAAATGGAGGAAGATTACATCATTACATCAGTATATAGTTAAAACATTATTTAAAGTATTCCACTTTAAATAGTCATACATTCATTTACATCACATTTATATTTCATTTACAGTGTTACAACATGTGAAGGTACTTCACCTTTGGTAGTAATTAGAAAACCCCTTTTTAGGGTAAGCAATATTAGTTTTATTATTAAGATCTTATTATTAGTATTATTATTATTAAGCTGCGTAATAAGTATATTTCATACTCATACGAGTATATCGCTATTTGATAGTTTAAGTTAAAGTGCACTTAACAGTTCCAAGAGTTACATGTAATATTAGACATATGATTTTATTGTTATTACTTTTAAACCATGCTTTGATACTGTTTTTATACATTGTATTTATTCTGTTATTTGTATATTTGCAGGGTTTCTTTTTAAGATAAATAAAGTTTCTTTCAAGAAATGAACCCTTGTGTGGTTGTTTAGCCCCGGCATTCGACCCCCTTCAACAATATTGAAATGTCGATCGGGTTTAATTGGGTCAAGGACAGTCACAAAGAAATTTAATCTCACGTTTGCATTTATACCCACCAACCCCTTCAATAAAGGAACACATAATAATTAATCATTTATATAGAGCCGAATATCCCACACGAGTGTTGCTCAGTGGCGCTTTACAAACACAATCGTAAAATCGAAAAAATAATCAACTACACAACATAATACATTTTACACACAGAGACAAGCGATTGTAGGACATATAAAACACTCAATATATACATCAACACTTGAAAGCACTCTGGAAAAGGATGATTTTAAGTTTTTTTCGAAAACTACTTAATGACGATGCATTTTTTAGGGATTCACTTAAACTATTCCATAATTCAGGAGCAGCATAGCTAAACGCTCTTGTTCCTGCAATTGTCTTATTTTTAGGTTTAACAAGCAGGTTGCTTGAAGATGATCGCAGGGTTCTGGATGGAGCATTGATCAGGAGATCTTTTAGGTATTCTGGGACAAATTCACAGTTTAGAGTTGAATAGGTCATGGATAAAATCTTGAATTCGATTCTGTAGTTAATTGGGAGCCAGTGAAGTTCTTTCAAAATTGGACTGATTTTCTCAGATGGCTTCGACCTAGTAACTATCCTTGCAGCTTTATTTTGTAGTTTCTGCAAACGACCAATATGATATTTGGGAGAATTATATAGGAGTGAGTTGCAGTAGTCAAGTCTGAATGTTACAAGGGAGTTGACTAGTATCTTCGCTGTTGGCTGGTCAATAAAATTACGTATTTTACCGATGTTGTGAAGATGAAAGTTGACAGACTTGCACACAGATGTAATGTTATCAGACATATCGCACAGAGAATTGAATTGTACGCCTAGATTTCGTACAGACTTAGTGTTCGCTTCAACTACAGTGTCACCAATATTCAAAGAATTACTTTTTGTTTTGCTGACATGGTATTTGCTTCCAATTTTAAGTAATTCGGTCTTATCATTTAGCTTCAACTTATTTGCCTTCATCCAGTATCAAATTTCTGACAAACACTTTTCCAATTTACCAATCACGTCTTGTTCATTTGAATGTTCGAAGCCTATGTAAAGCTGAGTGTCGTCAGTACTGTGTTTGGACTTGTAGGCAGATTGGTAAGGCTCTATCAAATTGTTGCAATGTAGATGACAGATCATTTGTTCGACAACAACTTTTTCCATAATTTTGGATATGAATGAGAGATTGGACACTGGCCTATAGTTCATCTGGATCTAATGATGATTTCTTTATAAGAGGATTTACTAATGCTTCTGCTTCTGCCTTTTAATGGCCACCATCAACTTGTTGATTTTTATGCCATGTCGAATGCGAGCCTTAGGATTCTATTTTTTTTAAGATACTGCCCGTTGACAGCAGATGTATACATTTAAAACTATATATACTTTTTTGTTTCTACTCCATCATGGCGGCCACTTTCGCTTTGAAAGTGGTTACTGTTGTGGCGGAAGCAATATCTGGAGGAAGTGAGTTCCAGTCCCTGATGCTAGTTTCATTTCATCTGGAACTTTACCTATTTCAATGCAGCTGTTCACAATGTCTGTTATGACCGGGGCAAGTTCAGATATACATGATTTAGTAATGTTCGTCGGTATCGGATCTAAACTGCATTACTTTGGGGCTGATGATAAGATAAGTTTTGTAATCTGTTCAGTAGTGACAGATGAGAAATTATTTAATGGCTTACCATCAAATGTTGTTAAATCCGTAATGTTTTAGGAGTCAAAACTGTGCATTATCTTTTCAACTTTGTTCTGGAGAAATTCAGAGAAATTGTCACCAAGTCCTGTGAGGTTATTTGTATCTGGTAATATGATGCTTGATTTAGGTTTAGTTAAACCAGGGCTTCCACTTCAAAATTTTCCCAAACGGTCATTTTTCTCACGTAGAAAGTGATGCTTTTTTTAGCACATAATATGAAGCCAAAAACTTAATGCTATCGGAATGTCGATCAGCTTTAATTGGGTCAAGGACAGTCACACAAAAATTCAATCTCACATCGACATTTATAACCACCCACCCATCTCCATAATAAATAAAAGAGCATAATATTATGTAATCAATTATTATCATTTATTTATTTATACATTTATAAAATATAACAATGTACATTTATACATCGATAGGACACTATTTTCGTAATTTATTTACAACACCACTCGTATGTAATGGGCGTTTTTTTTTACCCGATTTCCATTTCTGTAATGCACGTGCTGGTTGAAATTCGGCACGTTTGAGTCCCTCCGTAGATATCCTCACTAGTTAGTCAAAGGTTTCCATGCTCAAAGAACATCGCAACTTGGGTTTTATCACATTTTAGCGTACGTGACAAATTCGACTGTTGACTATTTCTCCATACACGGGGAAAAAGTAGTTCCGATTGATTAGCTCATGTAAATAATTTAAAGTCATAAAAATGTACAATAATTAACATAATTCTTAAACTTATCAATATGTTAACTCGTATTGGTATTTTGTGAGCTCAAATAATATCGAGCTAGTATTTTAACTCTATAACATGTAAAAACATTAGCACGTATTTCAATATGGCCGACACCGTGAAAGCGCATTGTTTCAAGCAAATTGACGTCTATCAATTGTGATGTAAAAGAAAAATATGGATTAAAAATACACCCGACAATACATCTTTTGTGCGGGATTATCATTTCTTAACCACGGGAAATATTTGTGAGTGACCATTTAGAAGAGAATTTACGACTAACTTGTTTTTTGAAGCGGAACTGTGGGATTCATTGACGGAAATATCATCATCCCGCTTTCGTTTGTTATTTTGGGATGTGAGAAATTTCAACATTTTGAAATGATATAGAGAATGCTAACATTTCTGATATTCGCGACGTTGACATGATTAACTCTTGTAGGCCTAATCAAGAGAAGACATCAAAAGAAAAAGTTTTTAATTTGTTTGATGTTAATACAGTAAATATGGCCGCACGGCTGATGAAAGTCGGCAAATATATGCTGTAACAACTCAATTTAAAGAATGATCACAGTATTACTAATGATAAAACAAAACACACCTAAGTACATGTAAATTGATTAAATGTTGAGCGTTAATTTGTTTGATGTTGATCCCCCGTTGCGTTGATTGTGAGTACAGCAATATACACAAGGATAATTGATTGGCAGTGGTTTCAATTCGTGGACTACTGAACACTGTTAATTTTATTACACCCTACTGTTTACACCACGACACGCACAGAGTTTCGTCGTGTCCAGAATTTTATGATTTAGCACAAAATATGCTATTTTTCCGGCATGCAAAATGACATACGGGTCTGCTCGGGTGTAGGTCATTTTCCAGAGCCGTAGGTCCCGACCGGCATATACGGCCGAAATGGAAGCCTTGAGTTAAACTGTTGATAATCTGGTAAATCTGTTTAGGATTATTTGATGCATCTTGCAGTTTTTTGAGGATATAAGTTTGTTTAGCTTCCCTAATACATTTGGTTGTTCGGAACTTCGCTTTAATATACAATTGACGATGTATCTCTAACTTAGTAGTCCTCGATACATGTTCAGCCTTTTGTTCAAGATTCTTCATTGACCTGACATCTTCAGTAAACCACTGCGTGTTGGGTCGTATTGTAACGGTCTTGGTACGTAAAGGAGCATGTTTATCAAGAATGGCGGTAAGAGTATCATTGTATAGTTTGGTTTTATCATTCACATCTTCTGCCTTTGATACATTTTCTAGGAGTCCGTAATTTATAATGTCCTTCTTAAATTCAGTAATATCAATTTTCTTCAGGTTTCGATTTGTAATAGTTTTAGTTGGGTTTGATGGTTTCTCTATTGACATTGTTCCCAGAATGCTGTAGTGATCAGATATTAAGTGATTTGTGACACTAAGACGGCTTAGCTTTTCATAATGTTCTCTGGTTATTATTAGGTCAAGGATGTGGCCACTCTTGTGAGTGGGGTAAGAAACATGCTGTTTAAGTCCAAAAGATTTTAACACTTCATCGAACTGTTTGGTGATTGGGTCATCAGATTTATTAAGATGAATATCAAAATCACCACATATAAAAATGTCTTTGCTGCTATTACCCCCATGGAGAAGATCAGTCAACTCGTTTAAGAAATCTGTTTTCCCGGAAGACGGGGGCCTGTATAGACATATCAATAATATGGTTGAATTTTTGCACGATACAGACACACAGATGTGTTCAAAAGTCCTAAACTTTGACGATTTGACTCGCTTAACTCCTATTGATTGCCTACATATGATGGCAACACCTCCACCTGTTCTGCTCTCACGATTTTTTCTGTACTATGGTGTAATTGTTAGGAAAAAGATTGTTTAGCACAACTGAGTCTGTTGATTTCAACCATGTTTCAGTCACGCAAAAAATGTCTAGTTCTTGATCCAGAATATAACTGTAGAGCTGATGCGATTTGTTCCTTACTGATCGACAGTTTAGATGACAGAAATTCAGATCTTTTGTTCTCTCTTTTAGGTTTGACTGAGAGTATTTCTTGTCACTGGTTGGCACTGTTTGGATAGTAATCAAGTTATTCAAATTAACACCTCTTAATTTTTCTGTCCCATTGTTTACCTGCTCTAACACCTCTCTTTCTAAACCGGTGAAGGTTTAGTAATGGATCACTAAAGATAGTTTGTACAGGTGTGAAATCACTATTGGGATTAAGCCAATTAGTGGCAAACATACCTCACTGCATAAATCCATAGAACATTATCAATATTTTAAATGCATATAGTTCCAAAAGTAACATAATATTGTCGCAGCAAGTTGTGCCAGCAAAGTCAGAATCATCATCTTTACTTTACCAGACTTCCTGGAAACAGAACCAAGAGGATGATCCTGTCCTTAAAAGAATAATTGAAGCTGTAGCAACAAAAAGGAAACCACACCATAAGCCAGATACCCAAGAAGAAGCTATTTTCATCGTGAATATGAACATTTCATTCTCAAGTCTGGTGTACTGTACCGAAGGATAGTGAGTGGTGGCAATGAAATTGAACAACTGATTCTGCCAAGGAAATACCGTAATTCAGCCATCAAAGGATCCATGATGATGTTGGACATCAAGGTAGAGATAGAACCATCAGTCTGGCAAAGGATAGGTTTTACTGGCCAAAGATGATGTTAGATATTGAGGAATACATCAAGAATTGTCCAAGATGTTTATGTCGTAAAGCTACACCAAAAACATGTCCATTAGTGAACATCACCACGAATCAACCCTTACAGTTGGTATGCATGGATTATGTTTGTGTAGAGGAAGCAAAGGGTGGATATGACAGCATTCTTGTGATAACTGATCATTTCACAAGATATGTCCAGGCCATTCCGGTGCGGAACACCACAGCTAAAACTACAGCAAAAGCGATTTTCGACAACTTTATAGTTCATTACGGAATTCCAAAACAACTGCATAGTGACCAAGGTCAGCAAATTGAAGGAAACCTCATAAAAGAACTGTGTCAACTCACTGGCATGGATAAATCAAGGACTACTTCATATCACCCTCTATCATGACTCTCTATGGGACACAGATAATCCATCAGGCTAACGATAAAACAAATTCTTCTGACTGTTTATTGCAGAACCAATTTTACCGTAAAAACTACAATAAAACATAAAACACCCTCTAAGTACATGTAAACAAACATTGAGACAAATAAGCATAACTATGATATCATTGATAAACAAACCAAGTTGCCATTATGTGACACTTGAATTAATAATTTAATAGTATGAGTATTTCTTGTAGCCAGACCCAAGGACATGACTAACTTGAGACGACTAACTTGTGAAGTACAAATTGAGTTATATGATTACTTTCTTTAAAATCGTATTATCTGGTTTAAATTGCTAAACATATAATTATATATATATATATATATATGAAACACTTACACCATGCAGCTCTAATCATATTCATATCTTTACAATAATAAGGTGTTGTAACAACACATACTGAATACTGAGACAGTAAGACAATGTCAAAACATGTGCTTTTTACAATCAAATATGGAGACCACCAAACATACTCCCTAAGGGAAATTATTCTAACCTACAACTTCATCATGTTAGTAGTAAGACCAGTAATTTTCTTCATATTCAATATACCCACAAGGAAATGGCCAGTGCAAGAGATTCAACCGTACTTTACTAAATATGTTAGGAACACTTCACTCGGAACAAAAGTCAGATTGGAAAACGTATGTCGCTCCTTTGGTACATGCGTACAACTGCACAAAGCATTCTGCCACAGGTTATTCACCATTCGAACTAATGTTTGGAAGAAAGCCAACTTTAGCTATTGATGTTGTACTAGGTCTGGTCAACAATGAAGAAGAACATACATCTTACAATACCTATGTAGAAAATTTGAAGGATAAACTAGAACATGCCTACCAAACTGCATCATCTGAGGTAAATAGATCACAACAACAACAGAAGAAGAGATATGACATTCGAGCTAGAAGTAGTATATTGGAACCAGGAGATCGTGTGTTGGTCAAACGACTTGCGTTTAAAGAAGGAAGACACCAGATTCAAGACAAGTGGGAAACTACTCCATATACTGTATCCCGACAACCTAACCAAGACATTCGGGTGTATGAATTAGTTTGTGAAGACACCAGTAAAAGATCAAGAACTCTACACTGCAACCATTTATTACCGATCAGCACAGTAACAACACTACCAGTATCAGCACCAAAACCAGTTTTACCAGTTACTAAATCCAGAAAGACCAGAAAGGAACCGGTACCAGTATCAGTATCTGTAGATGACAGTGACAGGAGTGACAGTGAAGAGAAAGAACCTGTGTACAGCATGGATGAAGCAGATTTCCTGCCTCAACCTAGGACCATGGATGACACAGAACAGGTTAGCGAAACAGAACCAGAACTTGCGACTACAGTTGTTCAAGATGGTGAAGATAGGCCTGTATCACCAGTGTCTGAGTCTGTATCGTCAAAAGAAGATCCGTTCTCTCCTGAACCTGAAGTTACCAGAACTAGAAGGACTGCAAGGGAAAGAAAAGTACCTGAATGGCATAAAGAGTATGTGATGTCCAGCCAGACTACAACAACTTCTGTTTTGAGGAAAGCTGAATTGGTCAGATCATTACTGCCTGCAGATTTTATGTCATTATCACCAGAAAGTTTACGAGTGGTGCTGGAAACTTTACCCATGCTGTGCCAAACCTTATTTCCAGAAGTTTTCAAGAATGCAAGTTGAGGACAACCTTTTTCCATGGCCCCCCTGGGGTGTAGGGGGTGATAAGAATATACCCTTCGTATGTCCTGCGTGTCGTAAAAGGCGACTAAAAGGATCCCTGTAATGGGGCGACGTGTTTGCCGTGCGTTGCAACCCGTGTCGGTGGAGAGTGGAATCCTGGTGATTGAGCGAGGATTTGGCTTGCGAGCCATTTTCCTGCAACACATTACTTTGGCCCATGGTTCACCTAGACGGGAGGTCAGAGTGGCCCACTCTGATCAATCGGCTTTGGTCGTTTGCTCTTGAGAAGGTGATAATTACCCCCTTCTTTGCTTAGTTTTTTATACTCAGCAGAACTACCTTTGTGTCCTAACACCTTCTCAGAGCGACGGCTTGGGTCAATCAAGTTAGATTTATTTCAATATATATCCGACTTGAGTATGCCTCTTGTCTATCCCTGAGGCCATGCGCAGGATTTCCGTGCTAGTCCTCCCCGTCGTAGGCAGGGAAGTAACCTGGGGGACGACGAGAGGTGAATTCTTTAAACTTATTTTCATGGATCCCCCATCCAACTCCCATACTAATTTAAAAAGACCAAGATCTGTAGATGATGATGCTGCTTCGTGTAGCTCATCTAAAAATTTAAGAACATGGCCGAGGTTCCTGTTGATACAGAGCACCTCTGAAGTAGATTTGTCTAAGATTTCGCCATTTGCAATTTCAAAAGGCATCACCGGTCTAGCTGGTGAGCCGAAATCTGTCAAAAAATTGAGAAATGGAACACTTTTGGTAGAATGTGCCAAAGAAAAGCATTCTGATTTGCTCTTAAAATCTGATTCATTGGCTAACATTTCTATCAAAGTGACTCTACACAAATCTTTAAACTCTTCAAGAGGTGTTATTCGCTGTCGGGACCTTGAAGGCAGCAGCGAGGAGGAAATGGTTGATAACCTATCGTCACAAGAATTAGTGTCAGACGTAACGATGTGGTTATCCCAACAAGTACATATATCCTCACTTTCGATCGTCCCGAATTACCGAAATGTATCAAAGCAGGCTATTTAAATATACCTGTTGATCCGTATATCTCCAATCCACTAAGATGTTTTAATTGCCAAAAGTTTGGACACAGTAAAAATGTCTGTAAAGGTAAATCTACCTGCGCTCGTTGTGGCCTTTGTGGGCATGATAGCGCTACCTGTACTACAGACTTTTCCTGTGTAAATTGTAAAGGAAAGCACTTTGCATACTCTCGTGAGTGCCCAGTTTGGCAAAAGGAGAAACGGATCCAACAGGTTATATCTGAACGGAAAATTTCTTATTTCGATGCAAAGAAACAAGTGGAGCTTACATCACTGTTTTCGACCCCGCAAGGCGGCAAGTCGTTTTCTAGTGTTGTAGGAGTATCCTCCAGAACCATATCCGTTCAGACAGAATATAACTGGCCTGATAAACAGGAACATCCAAAACTATTAATGGATCAGCAACTAAATAATGGAATTTCGAGCTCTTCTCAGACATCTGAGAGCTCTAATATAAAAATAAATGAAATAAGTAACCCATCTCCTCCCTCGTCATCAACAACATCTTCTGTGACTGTTTCTTCAAAGGAGAAGCAAGTTATTCCAAAATCTGGGACTTCTTCTCCAAAGGAGAAGCCAGTTACTCCCAAACCTGGGACTTCTTCTCCAAAGGAGAAGCCTGTTATTCCCAAAGGGAAGAACGGGCATAGAACAAGTTCTTTGCCATCTGATGGAGGAAAGGACAGACGGAAGTCTAGCCCCTCACCTTCATCAAAGGAGAAAGACAACGCTTCTAAAAAAGAAAAGAACAGATTGGCGAAATTGAGAGGAAGGGAGAGAAAAGGTAGCAATGACGCTATCGCTCTCCATAATAGATATGGGGATGCTGATCCAATGGACGGTATCGTAGAGGGGGTCCGTAATGACCCCGTCGGCGGTATACGGCCACAAATAAATTATCCCTGACAATGTATAATTCCATTATTCAATGGAATTGTCGTGGTTTAAAACCAAATTTTAATGAAGTTCAACTTTTAATTCAAAAGTATAATCCATTAGCTATTTGTTTACAGGAAACTTTTTTAAGGAATTCTGACTCATTGTCTTTTAGACATTTTGTTGGTTATCATCATCACGCAGTTGGTGATGGTAGAGCTCATGGGGGTGTTTCTATTATTCTTAATGGAGACATTCCACAGAGTAAAGTCACTATCAACTCGCCGTTACAGGCAGTTGCAGTCCAAGTGACTTTGCATATTCCTATAACACTTTGCTCTGTATATCTTCCACCAAGTTTACATCTTAATCCCAGAGATCTTGATGACCTCGTTGCTCAACTTCCTCTCCCGTTTATTATTACGGGAGATTTCAATGGTCATCATTCACTCTGGGGTAGTCCAGATGATAACAACAGAGGTAAACAAATAGCGGACTTCATTAACATTAATAATTTGTGTTTATTAAATGATGACTCGCCTACTTATCTACATCCTGCCACAGCTTCCTTTTCTTCTCTCGATCTCACCATTTGCTCTCCGGTCCTGTTTCAGGATTTTACATGGAGAGTAAATGAAGATCTATGTGGTAGTGACCACTTTCCTATCTTGATTGACAACAATGGTCCCTCTCTGGTCGAAAGACCTCAGAGGTGGAAGTTGCATAAGGCTGATTGGGCTCTGTTTGAATCTTTGTGTCTCTTCTCTTTTGATGCAAAAGAGTTAGAAGATGCAGATGAGCCCATGGCCTTATTCACGTCAATTCTTCAAGATGTAGCTGAGCAGGCGATTCCAAAAACCACGACAGAACCAAAACGTTTCAATAAACCATGGTATAATGACGATTGCAAATCCGCTCTGAAAGAGCGTGATCGTATCCTAAGACGACTAAAGAAATATCCTTCCATGGAGAATATTGCCGCATACCAGATGGTCCGGGCGAAGGCCCGTAGAACCATACGCCAAGCAAAGAAGGCTTCATGGCAAGGTTATGTCTCTAGGATCAATTCCCGTACCACTTCCAAATCGGTATGGGATAGGATTCGTAGGATTAAAGGTAAAAGTAGTGCATTATCAGTTAACCATCTCAATGTTGATAATACCACCTTAACAACATTTCCTGATATTGCTAATTCTCTGGCCAGTACATTTTCATTCAATTCATCATCCAATTTCTCCTCTGATGCCTTTCGGGGCATTAAACAACAACAGGAGAAAAGGCGACTTAATTTTAAGTCCCGCAATGATGAATGC
Source organism: Patella pellucida (assembly GCA_917208275.1). Lineage (NCBI taxonomy): Eukaryota > Metazoa > Mollusca > Gastropoda > Patellidae > Patella > Patella pellucida. The sequence goes on along the minus strand of OU795041.1, from coordinate 30,879,264 downwards.
TATAATGACTCATTTTCCATTGCAGAACTTCGGGATTCGCTAAAGCGAGCTCGAGATACTGCATCTGGTCCAGATGAAATACACTACCAAATTCTAAAACATTTACCTTTTTCCACTCTCTTAATTTTATTGGATCTTTTCAACCGGATTTGGGTCGATGGGAAATTTCCCCCTTCGTGGCACGAAGCCACTATAATCCCTATCCCTAAACCCGGCAAAGATCATATGAATCCTACCAACTATCGTCCGATCGCTTTAACTAGCTGTATTTGCAAAACCATGGAGAGATTGATCAATCGAAGGCTTGTTTGGTACCTTGAGTCCAACAACCTCATTACTGACCTCCAATGTGGATTTCGGTCCCAAAGGAGCACTCTTGATCATCTCGTTCGATTTGAAACATTCGTCAGGGACGCTTTCATCCAGAAGCAACATTTAGTTGCAATATTTTTTGATCTGGAGAAAGCATATGATACTACATGGAAACATGGTATCATGCGCGACCTCCATAACCTCGGCCTACGAGGTCGCTTACCTATCTTTATTAAAAATTTCCTGGAAGATAGGTCATTTAAGGTACGACTGGGATCAATCTTCTCTGACCCATTTCCTCAGGAAATGGGTGTTCCCCAGGGAAGTATTTTATCTCCAACTCTTTTTGCTATAAAAATTAACACGATCCCAGCGTGCCTTAAACCAGGTACAAATGGGGCTCTCTATGTTGATGACTTTCAGATGTGCTATGGTTCTACAGACATGCGGATAATCGAACGTGAGTTGCAGCTTTGTTTGAATTCACTTCAACAATGGGCAACCGAAAATGGATTTCGTTTTTCGAAGTCCAAGACTGTCTGCATGCATTTCTGTCAGAAAAGAGGTTTGCATCCTGATCCAGAACTTTTCTTGGATGGCAACCGCCTTCCAGTTGTGGATGAAACCAAATTTCTGGGGCTGATATTTGATAAGAAATTATCATTTATCCCCCATATTAAAAACTTAAAAAAGAAATGTCTGAAAGCCCTCAACATATTGAGAGTCTTATCAAATACTGACTGGGGAGCAGACCGTAAGGTCTTGCTCCGATTATATCGAGCATTAATACGATCAAAACTCGATTATGGGTGTATTGTGTATGGGTCTGCCCGCGAGTCTTATCTCAAAGAGCTCGACACCATACACAACCAAGGACTTAGAATCAGTTTAGGAGCATTTCGTACATCTCCAGTGGACAGTTTATACGTCGAGGCGCACGAGCCCTCATTGCACAACAGACGTGATAAACTGGCCCTGCAGTATGCTACGAAAATAGCATCACTTCCAAATCATATTTCATTTAACACCATATTTAGACCCTATCATGAACATCTATACTTAGTGAAAACTAATGTTATTCCATCATTCGGTATTCGCATTCAACCTCTTTTGTCAGAGGCTGGTATCAGCCTTGACAGTATTGCGAATACCCCTTTCTTTGAGACGCCGCCATGGGCTATATCTCCCCCAAAGATCGATCTAGATCTTACAAAAAACAGGAAGAAGGATACTAGTTCCACAGTGTTTCAAACTCTCTTCGGAGAAGTAAGGTCTAAATATGGTGATTATGCTCCAATATACTCAGATGGTTCTAAGGATGGTGATCGGGTAGCTTCGGCTACAGTGACGCCATCCGAGACCATTTCTGTGGGTCTCCCACCTGCTGCTTCCATATTTACAGCTGAACTCCAGGCCATTCTTCAGGCCTTGGAGTTCATTCAGTCCTCTTCAGATTTAAAGCATATCATTTTTACTGATTCTTTGTCCTCGCTTCAAGCAATTAACAATAAACAGCTTGAACACCCATTAGTAGCAGATGTTTATCGTCTGCTACTATCGTATGAGCTCAGCAGCAAAGACGTCGTCTTCTGCTGGCTTCCCAGTCACGTTGATATAAAGGGGAATGATCTAGCAGATTTTGCTGCCAAAGCTGCTTTAGATCTTCCCCAATCACATTTTTTAATTCCTTATAAGGATTTTAAATATTTAATTAATCATTTTATTTATGACCGCTGGCAACGGTCTTGGGATCTTGCAGACACAAACAAGCTTCGTCACATCAAGCCTCTCTTAGGAGATTGGCCAAGCTCCTACCGTACGAGCAGGAGAGATGAAATTGTCTTGTGTCGCTCTCGCATAGGTCATACTTTTTTAACACATATTTTCATTTTAAAGCGAGAGCCTCAACCGGAATGTCAACACTGTCACGTTCCTTTGACAGTGAAGCACATTTTGATTGAGTGCAAGCATCTCAAGAATATTAGATCTAAGTACTACCGTTGCCAGTCAGCACGTCAGCTATTTGCTCAACCGGAGCTTCATGATAAATTGTTATCATTTTTAAAAGAGACAAACTTTTATTTGAAATTTTAATTGTATATATTGATCATTTTGTGTTTTAAATATTTATATATGTAAAGAATTTAATATATTTATTTTTAATTTTATTTTCTGTGATATTTGTTTTTAATTACATATATGAATAAACCCCTGTGATATATACTTAATTTGTCTCGTAAATTTCATCATGCTTGGCGCAATATGGCCCGGTTGGAGCTGACGTGCCATTAAACAATATTTCTTTCTTTCTTTTTCCTTGGCAGGGGAGTATGTTACAGAGTGAAGATTTATTATAATCTATTTGTATAATATATATGCTATTTTATTGTATAGTGTTCTTTTTGCACAGTGTCCTTTTATACATTTAACCTTACACACCAAGTATTGCTATCACCCTTGTCTGTCTCTATAGTTTTCTTGTGGACTGGTGAGTAGTGTTCAACTCACCATGTGCATGTTCTCTCTTCTCTGAACATTCATGGGTCACCTGACTATTATGACATTCTTGCTTTAGATTTTGTTGGAGAAAGATCACCTTCTGATTTTCTCCAGGTATCTACTAGTTAGTTAGTTTTGGCGGAATTTTGGTATTTCATCACTATTCCAATTTCTATAATTAGCTTTAGTGTAATATAGTATTAAGTGTATAATAAGGTTACAGATGAATTAAATAGGAATAACAGATTCAACAGCAGGTATGTGTAATGTTTGAGTTAATAATTGTTTTAAATTAAGTACCAATATATTTTAACTAGTAATAGTAGTTTATAGATTGGCAGCCATCTTGAATTTGAGTAAAAGTAATATTTAAATGTTTCATTTAAATTAAATATCTTGAAGTTACAAAGTATCCTGGGTTAGTACGTTATCCCATATTACCATTGAAGTCTTTCACTTCAATATTATTTACCATTCACATATTTATAGATGTGTATAACTTTACAGGTTTATTGGAAGTGCTTGCCACCATCTCTTGGCTTTCAAGTGGTTGGAAAACCCCTTTTATAGGGTAAGCACCTAGCCAGTCAATTATATTAGTAATTAAGTTATATACTATATATATTATAAGTTAGTAATTAAGTTATATATATATTTTAGGTATTATTTCAAATAATTCTTTATTATATTATAAATTAGATCTATGGAGTCGTATAATATTATGTTAGGTTGTTTATCTGTCATATTTGTGATTGTAATGTTTTAATGAATTGGTGTAAATGTTATGTTTTATTCATAGTATGTATTTTCAGGGTTTTTATTGTGGTTATTATAAATAAATCGATTTATGCGAGAACCTGAACCCTTGTGTCTTTTTCTTAATCCAGAAATTGCACCCTACAATATTTGGAGCCTGATAAGGGACTGGATTGGATTATCGACATCAACTTCATCACCACCTGGAAATTGGAGATAGTAGAACATCAACTATATTGCGGTTTAACATTTAACAGAACATTTGCGTGTGTGTGTATTTACAGTGATAATAACATTTGCGGATAGTGGTACCACTTCAAGTAGTGTTCATAGTGTTTCTTTGGATCCAAACTGGTCAGTTAGGTTTATATGTTAATTATTATTGTCAATTTCTATGTAGTTAAGATTTCAGATAGTATTAAGTCTTAGTTAAGGTCCTTAGCAATTATCTAATTAGTTCTCCCACCCTTTATCTTTCCAGCAAGCTTGCGTATCCTCATTAATGAACCCTTTATTCTTAGTTAAATTAGTTTAGACATATTCAAATTAGCATTTTCTATTACAAGTTGTATGGTATATATTTTCCATATATTCCATTACAACTAAAACTTTGGAAATATTAGTTTAATATTTTCTAAGAATACTTCTATATATTTATATATTAGAACAAACTTAAAATTTGGAAATTAGACTGTATTATAGTCAAGAAACATCAAAATATTTGATTGTTTACTTGTTGCTATGTACACAGACTCCATTTTCTTAGTTAGCCATTTTGTTTATTTACAGTATCCTGTAAAAGTGACTCCATTTTGTGTCAGTTTTCCCCACCCATTCTTTATAAGTTCTACACTTTAAGGTGTTTCTAGATCATTATCAAGACATTAAACATTCATTGCATTTCAAGATACATTTAGCATTTATTTAATACATGCAACTTAACCGATTAGACTTAAAGTATAATTGTCATTATAAATCTATAATTTAATTCGGTTGTTTGAAATTAAATTGTCAAATTAATTTGTTTATGGAATAAAATTTATAATAAACCTTAATCAAATAAATTAACTTAAATTAATTTAATATTATATTTAGAATTTGGAATTTGAAATTTAGAATTTAGAATTTAGAATTTGAATTTAAATTTGGATTTAAAAGTTAGGTTTAAGATTTAAGAGACTTAAAATTTAAACTTGAATTAAATTTCGACATGTTTATATTCGGTATTGGTCTATTTTAGGATTTTATAGTTTCAACTTTGAATTATTGTATTCGTATAAGCGTAGGCTACTCTTGGTAATTGGTTTTTTAGTTCGTATATAATAAGTTTATACTTGGACTTTGTTTATATTTGGAAGTGGTTTATTATTAGGTATAGGTATTGTCAGTCAGTAGTATTATATTTTTTTTCGAATGTACTTCCAGTCTTCAACTATTTATTTCCAGCTATTATTTCATTTTTCCCTATCTAGTTTCGCCCTTCTTCTACACATACATGCAACTACTAACACAATACACATTAGTATATGTTATTACTTGTAGGTTTTAGATTTTCAGGTTAATATTTCAATATTGTGTGTTGTTGGTTTTCCATCCAGTTCGTCAATAACTACCAACTTATTGTGAGCTTATTCGCAGTGCGAATAGCTATTTATATAGATTCTCTACATTTGTGTTTATATTCCAATGTGTTTATAGGAGTTACGTGTATTTTGCTTGCATTGCGACTTTGTGTTATCCTGTTTTGTGTTATATAAGTTCGTTATATAAGTTTGCGTAATATACCATATTGCGTGCTAGTACTAGCTGCGTTTCATTGCGTTTATATTATTTGCGTTATATTGCGTTTCTGTTCGATATTTGCGTTTATAGCGTATCCGTCCGATTGCGTCAATCCTACTAGTTCATAATTGCGAATATTTCTTTTGTGTTTTTAGTTTAGTGATATAGTTTTATAATTGTGAAAACTTGACTTTGTTTGTATACTAGTCGCAATCAAAGTTAATTAATAAACTTTTGGTGTTTGAGTTCGATTTGGTTTATTGGGTGTTGTCTAGACTACTATTGTGTTATCTTGGATCATCATTTTTTTTGTCAACATAGCAACTGGAGGAGCAAGGACAAAGACACAGAGCATGAGCTCTGAGGAAATTAAGAATTTGGCAGAAACTTTTTCCAGCTTAGGAGTGAAGCCAGATGGAGACACCCCAGAACACTTAATCGACTGGATGTTCAACTCAGTGTTGGGATTTCAAAATTTTAACTGTCAGACATTTTTTCCGAAAATAAGGGGACACAACTCTTATCATTATTTAAGCAGGCGTTTTCAAACCACAATTAAGAATCACGTGTCAACAAAATATTCAAAGTCATACGTAATAAAAAAACAATAAGTGCACCTCAGGTTTTTTTATGTTTAATTCCCGTATGGCAATCAAATTTATGTCAATGACTCTGCTTATAATTACATGACATCGTAATACCATAGAACGAAAGCGTATTTTTACCGTATTTTTCGGGTCATAGGTTGATACATTTTTCAGCAAAGTCCGACATTCGTCTTCTACTCTGTTTCGATATATATATACCGAAGGCAAAAAATTGACAAGGCACCAACTCTAGCACACGCTCTAAAACAAGTCACGGGCCCCACAATTAACTGTTTATTTATTTATTTAAAAACATAAACCTCTTTCATAATATGATCATAAATGCCATCAAAATAGAATATTTTCTTCGACATTAGACGCTTATATTTGGGCCACGTATTCATTTCATAATTTCATGCCTCTCGCGAGATTTCTAATACCGGTTAAGCATTCGGCAAACCTCGGTAGATTCTGGTACCTTACACCAAGCCGGTCAAGTTATCGTATTACCGTGTTAAACTGTTTTTCTTTCAAGTTTAATCAGATTTTCTCCATACAAGGAAACTTTACTCTGAAAATTCTAAACACGCTTCGAACGACGCAATTTTGATAACTTCTTTCTAAAACCGACAAGTTCGTAGGTACATATCACTTACCGTCATACAGCCGAAGCTGGATATAGAGTAACGGAACCTGCCAAGGTTTTCCGAGTGCGGTAACCGCGGCCGGTCAGGAACAAAGTTAGCAATGTCCTCTATTGTTCGGATATGTATGTGTGTGAAATAGCTTTATTTAACGGATCGCTTCCACCAAAGTGATATCGCAGACGACTTATAATGACTGTCTTTTGATTTGGGCGTTATATACCCTTCGATATGTGACATCTATGACTAGTTTATACATATTGTCGGCTCACATTGATGAGATTAAAATGTCCGACAATGCAGAAACCACATGGTTTAGACGACCATTAAAATTATTATCACTTGATGAATAGTCAGACAAAGGATTAAGTCAGTCAATCAAGGCAGATTAAGTAATCAATCAAGGTAGGTTTATAGTCGGTATAACACGATAAATACATTGATCAATTAATTACCTTATCAATCCAGCCTATTGTCAACGATAATCGGGTTGAGTGGTAGTTATACTCTTAGTACTAGTCAGTACACTATTTATTAATTTTGGAATTTTGAATATTATTCACCATGTCTTGATGTCCGAATGGGCATATTTGGACAATAGAGTGTGTTCGGAAAAAAAATATACGGCCGAAATCCCAACACTGGTTCAACTACTTACAGTCATCTGGGAAATTGAAAGGAAGTGTTTCTGACACCAATTCTGAATTGAAAGAAAATCTGCAACCAGAAAACATCCCCAAGGTCATGGAAACCCACACAGATGGACGGAACATGTGAAATTTTTGCCTCAACTTCCAAGAGTATCTACGTTTTCTGGAGATGTATTGTCCAAAGGAGATACCACATTTGATCTTCCGAAGTTCGAAGTTCTTAGTCTGCTTCAAGATAACCAACACAGTCCGGAAACCATTAGACTAGCTGTCACCAAGTCATTGAAAGGGGAAGCAGCACGAGTAGCCATGCGACTGGGACATGATGCCTCAACTAGGTCATTACTCTCTAAGTTGGGAAGCAGAAATGGTATGGTGGAAGAAGGCCAGAGTTTACTGTTACAGTTTTACTCTACTACGCAAGGTCCAGAAGAATCTGTTTCTAAATGTGCATGCCATATCGAGGATCTGTTGGACAAAGCTAGACTTGAAGGTGAAGTAGACAGAAGAACATTTGACGCTAAACTACGAAACAAGTTATGGAGTGGATTGAATCAACAACTAAAGGACAGAACTGCCCATAAGTATGATAGGATAAATGACTTTGAACATCTACTAAGACCAAGCCTGGACACAGCTCAAAAATTTGTGCCTGACAAAATGTCAGGCACAAATCACTTGGTGCCTGACATGGCACAGGTTCAGGTTGTGACTGACAAACATATCGCTGTTGTGTTTCCAAGAAACGAAATAAAACTCAACTGTAGGCCTCGATGAATCCCCTCTGTCTAGCGTTTTACGAAAAAAACCAAAACAAACCCATTGCTTAGTTCTGAATGGAGTTGCAAAAAAGAAGTGTTTGTATCTTTAGAATAAAGTCCAATCGCCATTCAATGGCATTTAGTTTCAGCATGGTCAAATGGATTTAACAATCGAATGTTGCGTGAACCGTTTATCCATATAGGCCATAGAGAAGTCACGCATTGTTTTTATTCTACCGCAGTATTTCACGCAAATCTCACATTTTAACGAAGTTACAAGACCCACGTGTTCTTGAAGAAAAAAAACATAAATCTGCATCATACTTTGCAAGATCTTCTCGCAGGCATTTGCTGTCTTCAAGGTGTGACTTTTATTAGAATTTGTAGGACAAGAAATGCCATTTTGCTTTGACGAGACGAGACGACCTTCACCTTAGAGATATCTCGCGGTTGACATGTCTATGATGTTATAGGCCTACTGCGTGTATCATCCTCAAACTTTTTGAAGAAAGATGTTATTTTTTGCATAGTGCTAGCCTACAAATTTGGACCAAATTACGTGTTTTTATGTAAATATAGTAAATACAAAGGCCGGATTTTTCGTCTGCTCAAAGCCGGGGACCTCGCTCTCGCGTGAAATTTTTAAGTCTCGAATAAGCTGACCTATTTTTGTCGCACACATGGCACAGAGTAAAAATAACAGAATAATTGTCTGGGTTGATCAATTTCAGATTTCCGGATGTTTACAATCTAGACATCGTGGAAGTGGCTACTCAGTTTATACATCAGTTACGATTCTACATTTCTTTTAAAAATATTGGGACGGACAAATTGACAGGAACAATAAAATTTGTGCCTGACATGTCGTAAAATTGGGACGGACAACGTCCGTGTCCGGCCGCTTGTGTCCAGGCTTGACTAAGACAAATTAGGAAAATTGAGAGGGAATCTGCAACTGTTCCTATACCTGCACCACGATCATCAATAAAATGACAGATCAAAATGGTTCAACATGCTCCAGATGACGATATTCGATCGCTGCTGTCATCATTAACTGCTTCTGTTCAGAGTTTACAGAAAGACGTCACCGAAATGAAGTTAAAACCGTCTAACTTCAGTAATTGTCCAAGACCGATACCACCAGAACAGAGTAGACCTAGACCTCCAGTTAACAACAGACAACCAGTTTCCTGTTTCAGTTGCGGTCAAGTTGGCCATATAGCTCGTGGATGCAGAAGGCCAATTCCCAACAAGGATTTAAACTGGTAGATGCCTTGGATGAGGGACAGTTGCAAGGCATGAACATTGAAAGTCCCTAACCTACAGTTATTGGACCTAGTAATGTCACTGTAATCCACATCAACAGTAAATCAGCATCTGCATTACTGGACACAGGCTCAACAGTTTCTACGGTTTGTGAAACGTTTTTTAAAACACAACTGGAAGATAAGGATTGCCAGCTTACTTCACTAAACGAGTTAATTAACATCGAGAGTCAGGAGGACAAAGATAACCATACTTAGGCGTTGTAAGTGCTATACCAAGTTTGAATCTACCCTCGCTGGATGCTTTGTTCTTAGTAGTGCCTGACACACCCTTTAGTCGGACTACACCTGTATCAATTGGAACAAATGTTTTACGTCCAACTCACAATCAAGTTATTGCAATTCATGGAAAGGATTACTCCAGTCACATAAATCTGCCTGAAACATGGAATTTCACGTTTGATTGTATGCAAATTCAGGAAAATTGTACCAAAGGATTGATGGGACAAGTTATTTGCACAGAAACTTCATCTGTAGTACTCGAAAGCAACAGATCTATATGCCTACAAGGAAAGATTGCAAATTTTCAACTGCAGGGAAAGCACAAGGTTATTTTTCAACCCTCACTGGATTCCCTGATAGCTACATCAGTCGAAATCACACCTGCTCTTTTGGAAGTTGACTCAGAGAATATGGAACCTGTTGTTGTTCGACTCTCCAACTTATCACCGTCACCAGTTAGAATCTATCCTGGTCAATTCTGTGTGAATTGCAAGCTGCAGATGTCATCAGGAAAACAACAAATTCCGCTATTTCCACTGTTGAAGGTAACAAGACTGGAAGTTTCTTGGACAACATTGATTTTTCAACTTCAGATGTAACACCTCATCAGCTTAATGACTTACAGAAGTTTCTGATGGAATGGCAATGTGTGTTCTCTCAACATGATAACGATATTTGATGTGATAATTTGGTAGAGCACAACATCAACTTAATGGACGACAAACCAATAAAACAGCCACATCGCCAGATACCACCATCATTGTTCAATGAAGTAAAGGGCCATCTTCAAGATCTTTTGGAAGCCAAAATCATAAGGAAAAGTCATAGTCCATATGCGTCACCAATAGTACTCGTTAAAAAGAAAGATAATTCCATCCGCATGTGCGTGGACTACAGAATGCTGAACAAGGTTACCATCAGAGATGCATATGCTTTGCCTCGTATAGAAGAGATGCTTGACCACCTAGCTGGAGCACGGTACTTCTCGGTGCTTGATATGAAGAGCGGGTATCACCAAATCAACGTATGAGAGGAAGATAGGATGAAAACTGCATTTACGGTAGGTCCACTAGGATTTTTTGAATACAACCGCATGCCGTTCGGACTAACTAACGCGCCGGCCACCTACCAGAGACTTATTGAGGATTGTTTGGGAGATCTCAATTTGAAGATTTGTGCTATTTTCATAGATGACCGAATTATATTTAGTAAAAACTATGAAGAACATCTTGAGAGAATGTCTAACGTTTTCGGCAGATTAAAAGAACATGGTCTGAAACTATCTCCAAAGAAGTGTAAATTTTTTCAAGAACGTGTGAAATATCTCGGACACATTGTTTCATCCGAAGGAGTTTGCACAGATCCAGAGAAAATAGAGAAAGTTGTCAACTGGCCAAGACCAACCAACCCTGATGAACTACGTTGTTTTCTAGGTTTCGTAGGTTCATGAAAGATTTTTCGAAGATTTCCAAGCATCTGAATGATTTGTTGGTTGGAGTTGGAGGACCAACACACGATCTCCTGGTTCCAATATACTACTTCTAGCTCGAATGTCATATCTCTTCTTCTGTTGTTGTTGTGATCTATTTACCTCAGATGATGCAGTTTGGTAGGCATGTTCTAGTTTATCCTTCAAATTTTCTACATAGGTATTGTAAGATGTATGTTCTTCTTCATTGTTGACCAGACCTAGTACAACATCAATAGCTAAAGTTGGCTTTCTTCCAAATGTAGTAGGGTGTATTTTGTAAATGTTTTGTTGTTTATATGTTAATAAAGTCTATGTAATATATGGTGTTGTCTCCTATGTCAGCTTGGTGTCTTGGAAACTAGCCAAGATGTAATGTCCAGTGTGTGTGTTTTAATTGTGTTCACTGATTTGTTTTAATTGAGTTTACCTGGTTTGCACCTTCTTGCTTTACACTGCACTTCTATCTTGACATGACAGATGACAAGACCTTAGTGTGTTCTCTTCTACTTCAGGTATTTTATATTTCTTGTTTTTAGTAATTTTGTAGGATTAAATGTATCAGTAATTATATTTAGTATAGGTTTATTCCAAGTAATGTAATTTAGTAATTTTTGTAATAAGAGTTTCCCTAATTTATATATATATTTATATCTTTAGTTTTCCCGCCATTTTCACCCCTTTTCCCAGTGGTCTGTACTTATTGTGGTGTTTGTTTCATTTTAGCTTCTGTATCTGTAATATAATTCTTCTCTGGTGTAAATAATATAATTAAGACACCTTTCCCAGGGTATGTTTAGTTTTCCTGTTTTCTCTACTATTATTTTAAATGTTCATATATCTATAAATGTATTTAGTTCAAATTATGTTTTATCTTTCTTTTGTATATTTATTTCTATTTTGATTATGTTTCGTCCGCCTTGTTTACATATTTGTAATCCCTTTGTATTTATATTTTCAGTGTTTTTGGTTGCTTTTTGCTTCTTGGTTATTCTTTTGTGTTGTTTCTGTAAATAAACTGTTTATACCTGTACTGCTTCCAGTCTTCAATAACCTATAAAAACCCCTGAGATAAAGCTCCGGCTACACAAACATTAGTTCGAATGGTGAATAACCTGTGGCAGAATGCTTTGTGCAGTTGTACGCATGTACCAAAGGAGCAACATAGGTTTTCCAATCAGACTTTTGTTCCGGATGAAGTGTTCCTAACATATTTAGTAAAGTACGGTTGAATCTCTTGCACTGGCCATTTCCTTGTGGGTGATATGAAGTAGTCCTTGATTTATCCATGCCGGTGAGTTGACACAGTTCTTTTATGAGGTTTCCTTCAAATTGCTGACCTTGGTCACTATGCAGTTGTTTTGGAATTCCGTAATGAACTATAAAGTTGTCGAAAATCGCTTTTGCTGTAGTTTTAGCTGTGGTGTTCCGCACCGGAATGGCCTGGACATATCTGGTGAAATGATCAGTTATCACAAGAATGCTGTCAAATCCACCCTTTGCTTCCTCTACACCAACATAATCCATGCATACCAACTGTAAGGGTTGATTCGTGGTGATGTTCACTAATGGACATGTTGTTGGTGTAGCTTTACGACATAAACATCTTGGGACAATTCTTGATGTATTCCTCAATATCTAACATCATCTTTGGCCAGTAAAACCTATCCTTTGCCAGACTGATGGTTCTATCTCTACCTTGATGTCCAACATCATCATGGATCCCTTTGATGGCTAAATTACGGTATTTCCTTGGCAGAATCAATTTCATTGCCACCACTCACTATCCTTCGGTACAGTACACCAGACTTGAGAATGAAACGTTCATATTCACGATGAAGAATAGCTTCTTCTTGGGTATCTGGCTTTTTGTGTGGTTTCCTTTTTGTTGCTACAGCTTCAATTATTCTTTTAAGGACAGGATCATTCTCTTGGTTCTGTTTCCAGGAAGTCTGGTAAAGTAAAGATGATGATTCTGACTTTGCTGGCACAACTTGCTGCGACAATATTTTAGATTTTTTTTAGATATTCCTGTCTGCAATGCCTTAAAGAAGTTTCAAGCAAAAAATGGTAGTTAACACATCAGTTAATCCATATAAAAAACACATAAAACACAGAGCTCAACAAAACACAGAGCTCAACAAAACACAGCCAGCCACTAAGGCGCTTACAACAATACACATGAAATAAATTATCATTTATTCATATATATATAAACATTATAACGACAAGAAACATTCACAAGTAGGCCTACCACTATTTTCGTACTTTTTTTTTGCAACATCACCCGTATACTCGTCTTATATATAATGGAACTGTTGTGGCATAACATCTTTAAATAGTCGATAATCGTGTTCATGTGCCGACTTTCTAAAATTTTGGGAACAATCACAAAACTATTCTTGGCGTTATATTTCTGACAACGATCTTTTAATTAACCTGTGCGTCCGGGACAAGTTAGACTGTTGACTATTTCTCCATGCACGGCAAAAAGTAGTTCCGAATGATTATTGCATTTAAATGATTAAATGTCATTCAATGTACATCAATTAACATACTTTGTAAACTTATTGATATATTAACTCGTATTAATATTAAAATTGGGGAGCTCAAAAAATATCATTCTAGTATTTTCACTTGATAGCATGTATAAAAATTTCACACGTATCAACATGGCTGCGAGCGTAAAAAGTTCATTGTGTCAAGTAAAGTAACGGCAATCAGTTGTTACATAAAAGAAATCAAAAGGATTAAAAAAAAAAACACTGACAATACATCTTTGTGTAGGAATATTATATCTAAACCATGGGAATGTTTGTGATTTGATTTTAAGACAGACTTCGTCTTCCATGTGGGCCGATGTGGATGAAAGGAGTTCGGATTCATTGACGAGGTTTGGAATTTCAACATTTTAAGATGATGTAAATCATGCTAACATTTCAGCTTTATGTATCATTCGCATGATTAACTCTAAATATCAATTGAAGACATCAAAGTAAATTTTTTAATTTGTTTGATGTTGGCATAGTAAATATGGCTGCACGAGCGATGAAAGTCGGCTAATATGCTGTAACAACAACTCGGTTTTAAGAATATTCACACAGTACTAATTAAAAAACAAAACTCGGTTAATTATAGTGATTAAATGTCAAGCTTTTAATCTGTTTGATATTGATCCTCCGTTGATTGGGAGTATAGCAATATACACAAGGATAATTGATTGGCAGTGGTTTCAATTCGTGGACTACTAAACACTGTTAATTTTATTACACCCGACAGTTTACATCACGACATGCACGGAGTTTCGTCGTGTCCAGGATTTTATGATTTAGCACAAAATATACTATATTTCCGACATGCAAAATGACCTACGGGTCTGATCGGGTGTAGGTCATTTTCAAGAGCCGTAGGTCCCGACCGGCATATACGTCCGAAATGGAACCCATGGTGTAACGGTGATATAATCAAATGTTTTTTTAAATCGGATAATAATTGTGACCTCCAAAATACGTGATTTTTCGGACAATCAGGGGCCATAATTCAGGAAATTACATTCCGATAGTCAGAAATATTAGGGATATGACAATGACGAGGTATTTTCCTAAATTAAAATGAGCAGGGGTGTGTCTTAGGCAAATTAAGCTGAAAAATTGGATTTTTGTAAAATTTATGACCTAGCTCTATTTTAGTTCGATTTTTCCGAAATTAGACCTCAACCTTCCTTAGGGTGTAACAGTGATATAATGACACGTTATTTTAAATCGGATAATAATTGTGACCCCAAAAATACGTGATTTTTCGGACAATCAGGGGCCATAATTCAGGAAATTACATTCCAATAGTCACAAATATTAGGGATGTGACAATGACAAGGTATTTTCCTAAATTAAAATGAGCAGGTGTGTGTCTTAGGCGAATTAAGCTGAAAAATTGGATTTTTGTGTAAAATTTTTGAACTAGCACTATTTTTTCGGTCAGGGATCGGCCATTTTCTGGTAAATTTTGATTTTTTTTTCACGATATTATATTTCAAACACTTCGAATAGGCCTTCTTGCGTGTCCTTTACAGGGTTTTTGGGGTCGACAAACAAGGATACAATATAATTTATCATTTTTGGAAATCCAATATGGCGGAAATCCAATATGGCAGCCATTTTCCTTCACAAATTGGCAAAAAATGTTATTTTTTTTATGATGGAATATTAAATTTGATATCATATACCATGTACTATGTCCTTTTTAACATTTTCGGGATCGACAAGTACAGATATATTATATTTTATCAATTTAAGTGATCCAAGATGGCCGAAATTCAATATGGTGACCATTTTGTTTAACAAAATGGCGGAAAATTTACCGAAGGAATATAAATATAGTATAATATACTTTCTCATAGGCCTAGGTCCTTTGGTTTTGGGTGTCGACAAACGGGAATTTCCGTGATACGATATGACAGAAATACAAAATGACGTCACAGTTCTACGCCAACCATGACGTAAATGAACGTCAGGTGCGATTCGGCCATGATAAGATAACATATTTTATGTGATCTGACAAAGTATTTCCTCATTTTATGTGAACCTTTTTATTGTGATTTCTTGAACATGGAGTGCAGAAGTTCTGACTTAAAAAGATATTTATTTGGTGAGTCCTATAATGAACAGAAGGAATACGTATCAGGTGCGAAATTGCTGATCGGTGCTTATTTAATAGGACGCATGGTGTCACTTCGCAGGGAGCCCGTGAAAGGTATAAAAACTGTCAGTCAAGAAGACGCTAGTAAAATTGTAGCTGCTGAAGTAAGAACAGATTGGACTAATAAAAATGTGTATCCATTGTCTGAGAAAACTGTTGCAAAAAGGATAAAGGAGGATTACGATAAATTTAAGGAAATGCACAAACACAGCCAAAACATCAGGCTAATAATAAGAAGTTGGATTTTCTCTTCACCAAAGCCCAAGCTTTCAAGGAATAAATGACTACTAGAGCGTACAATATACGCGCCGTGGACCCTAATTATGAAAAACAATTGGAATGTGAACATGGGGTTCGTATGACTCAAAATGATGTAGCTTTCTATGAAGATAATTGTAAAGGTTCTTATACTGCACGGTGCACTATTATTGTTCCAAGAAACTGGATCAAACAACGACAAAGGCTAGAGCAGAACCAAGCAGTTGAAATAATGAAACAGAAATAAAATATTTAAGAATGACTTGCGCACCAGATATTCGTCAAAAGAGAAGAGTTGAAACATTGAACGGTACATACAGATATCAAAACTTTACGATGAACGAATTGAAACAGGCCATAAAAGACGTGGTAAAGCCAGAAACTAAATTTATTAGAGATGTTGATACTTGACTAAAACTAGTGCTCTCCTAGATATGTCTATTGTACATTCTGACCTAACACTCTTTGAATATGCTTCATCATGTAGTATGTATGCCATAAAATACATAAATACAAACAAATTAACATATTAACATTTGTAAATTTGGTTCAGTAATTGTTGTGAAGAAACATTTCGTTGTTGAAAACATTTTTTAAAAGTTTTTAGACAATAACCATTTGTAAATAAATCTAGAAATAAATAAATTCGCCATATTGGATTAATGAAATCGAAAGATAGTAAGCTGGCACTGCCAGGCAGGATACGCCCACATTTTCGAGAGATGGTTAGAGAACAAGCAAAATCGAAAGTGATTTTTCCTACAATCAATGCGCAAATATCGAAAAGAATCAAGATCTTTAGGTTATAAACATGCATTTCGAGTTTCATCAAAATCGAATTAAAATTGTGACCTATACTGGGTCCACAACCTTGATATGACATATTTTAACACTATTAGCGTACAAACGGTGTCCATTTTGTCTGGCAATTATGGTCCGATTCCCCTGAAATTCAAACTCAACCTTCCGTATGGTGTAACGGTGATAGAGTCAAGTTTTTTAAATCGGATAATAATCGTGACCTCCAGAGGGACAATAGGTAATTTTTCGGACAATCAGGGGCCATAATTCAGGAAGTTATGATCTGATATGTGAAAATAACGAAAGGAACAGTATTCGCGTACAAACGGCAGCCATTTTGTATGGCAATTTTGTTCCGAATTTTCCCTTAGGGTGTAACGGTGATATAATCAAACGATTTTTTAAATCAGATAATAATTGTGACCTCCAGAGGGACCACAAGCTAAACAAAGACGATTTTGCGTATAATCAGGGGCCGTAATTCTGGAAGATACGATCCGATGTGCGCAAATATCGAAAGGAACCAAGATCTTTGGGTTTTTACAATGCATTTCAAGTTTCATCAAAATCAAATTAAAATTGTGACCTCTAAAGGATCCACAACCTTGTTATACCATTTTTTAACAGTATTCGCGTACTAATGGCGGCCATTTTGTAAAGCAATTTCGGTCCAATTTTTCTGAAATTCGAACTCAACCTTCCTTAGGGTGTAACGGTGATATAATCGGACGGTTTTTCAAATCGGATAATAATTGTGACCTCCAGAGAGGTACCAGGAGCTAAAATAGGTGATTTTTCGGACAATCAGGGGCCATAATTCAGGAAATTACGTTCCGATAGGCGCAAATATTGAAAGGAATTAAGATCTTTGGGTTATAAACATGCATGTCAAGTTTCATTAAAATCGGTTCAAAATTGTGACCTCTATAGGGTCCACAAGCTAAAAACGTGATTTTTCGTACAATCAGGGACCATAATCCATGAAGTTTTGATCCGATACATGGCAATATCGAAAGCAGCCGAGATCTTTTGGGGATAAACCTATACTTCAAGTTTCGTCAAAATCGGACAAGAATTGTGACCTGTAGAGAGTCCACAAACAATTGTGGACGGACGTCCGGACAGACGGACATGGGCGACGACATAATACGTCCACATGAAAATGTGAAAATCCACAAATTATACACAGTAGGCATCCTCAAACCAATCTTCCAACGAATTTCTGATGGGATCACAATTACTACCCCAGAGAAAATGATACTGAAATTTCAGTGAGATTTCAGTGAATTTCGGTAAAATTTGAAAATTTTGCCCAATCTCACTGAAATGACCAAATTTCACTGAAATCTCACCAAAATTTCACTGAAATAAAAATATATTTTGGTCTATTACTGAAATTTCACTGAAATAAACCAAAATTTGGGTCTACTGAAATTTTACTGAAAAAAATATATTTTGGTCTACTGAAATTTTAATGAAATATTTTGGTCTACTGAAATATTTTGGTCTACTGAAATTTTACTGAAATATTTTGGTCTACTGAAATTTTACTGAAATATTTTGGTCTACTGAAATTTTACTGAAATATTTTGGTCTACTGAAATTTTACTGAAATATTTTGGTCTACTGAAATTTTACTGAAATATATTTATAGCAAATTTCATTGAAATTTCACTGAAATTTTAATAACTGCATATAAAAATTTGAAATTTGTGCAAGAGAGCACTTCGAATTATGGCCTAATAATGTCAGAAGACGAAATGTTTTTAATTTCCTTTAATTAATCACGTTATTTCCTGAAGTACTAAAGAAAGTAGACAATTTTATTGACGTTGATTTTATTCGTCCAGCACCTTGCATAATCCTCGAACACGTGCAAAGTAATATTAACTACTTTAAAATGATGTCTTAACTTATGAATGACTCAATATCAAATTTCTTTTCCGATAATCATTGTATTTTATTCATGGTAGAATGACTTTTTTCTCAAACATAACATTAACACACGTGTTTCAATAGCCGTATTTCACTACCGAGTATTTGGCAATTTACGGCTCCAGTAAATTTCATTACGGCATATATCTTACGATCAATTATTGTAATATAATCATGTTTTGAAATCAATCTCTTTTATTGTGAAACAGAGAATACATCTAAACCATCTTAAATTCAAATATTGAGGTCATTGTCGATTAGCGTAAACAATTCACCTTTTCGGAATGTCAACATCCGGGTATTTGGTTCCATGAGTGTCGGGTTACGCGAGCCCGCTGATCTATAAAAATTTGGAATGGAAAACAAACGAAGTAATTTTTAATTCTATAATGGTTGTAAATTATATGAAACTCCCAAGCAAACAAAAAGGGATCTCGCATGCATTATTCATTACTAAATTGATAAACTGGTGTTATATTTTATACAGTTTAACGGGCGAATTAACCTAAGTTCTTTTCACTGTTTCGCGAAAGTGTTCCGCATTTTGAATCAAACGTTTAAATTCCTGGAAATGGGCGCGTAGTTTTGAGATAATATATTTGTGTTTGTGTACGTTATTTTCTGGATTACACGACCCCCAAAACACAGAATGGTTTGTTGGAATAATTTCGAAGTAGTTATTTATAAGAGGAATGTACGGAATTCAAAAGCCGCAATGCCATGATGAGTAAGCCTATTTATAGTTGTTTAAATTCTAGTAGATCGGTCTAGTGGTATTTGGTCATGCAAGTTATATACGTATTATTAGTATTTCACCTGGCTATGTTTAGTTTTTAAAAGATACGGTAAAACCTTTCTGTCTATAATTACGGATCCACTAAAAATAAATCAAGATATTTAAAGGGACAATAACACTCTTGCTGGCTTGATAGGTTCCGAATTTTTTTTTTAGCCTTATTCTAACTACTAGTTAGTACTAGATGTTTAAGTGTCCTACCTGTTGTGTAAATTACCCATTATAACCTATCTTACTTGTCTGGAGAGTTCGAAAATATATTTAAATCCAAGTTGCATTTGAAAGTGCTTACGTAAGGCTTTTCTAACCATGTTACGGCATGTAGTTGAATTCTTTCAATTTTTAAAATTAGGTGTGTTAAGCTGAAATTTGTATCATTTATCAATTGGAATATTGTAAAATAGTACAATTTGTTGACCAGAATAAAGATTAAGACATATTATTCAGTTACAACAAGAGTGTTATTGGGGCTTTAAGCGTAAATTATCCACTGTTATAAATTTGTGTATTCAGACGTAAATCATAAATACCTGCCACTAGTAGTGCACTGCCACTCCTGGGCACTCTAGTTCTAGCCTTGTGGCACTGACAGCCGATGCACATTTCATTTATCCCCAAAATATATGCTTTGTTTTTTGACAGAATAATTTTGAAACTGCTGAATGATCTAACAGCACACTGCATGGCATGTACATGCCTATCTTTATTTAATATTATTTTGATTGTGTCATTTCAGGCCGTATATTTTTATTATCATTGAAGAAAAGGACAACACTCTAGAAGAAAAAGAAAATTTAGAAGACAGAAATTTTAAGGGATAAATAGTAATATTGTAATTGTTTGGAGTTTTTTTTTTCAGAAGGCATGTTAATAAAAACAAAGACTTTGAAATAGTAATTAGTATTAGTATTGAGATTTCATTAAAATTTCAGTGAGATCTCAGTAAAATTTCAGTGAGATTTCAGTAAAATTTCAGTGAGATTTCAGTAAAATTTCAGTGAGATTTCAGTGAGAGATTTAGTCAAAATATTACTGAAATTTCAGTGAGATTTTACTGAAATTTCAGTGAGATTTTACTGAAATTTCAGTGAGATTTTACTGAAATTTCAGTGAGAGATTTGGTAAAAATTTTATTGAAATTTCAGTGAAATCTCACTGAAATTTCAGTAATATTTTGACCAAATCTCTCACTGAAATTTCAGTGAGATTTCACTGAAATTTCAGTGTGTATTTTCACAGGGGTAGGTAACTGGATACAAAAACAGCATAAAGTGTAGTGTCAAAAATATATCATTTTCAAAGGAACAGTTCAACAGAAACAGGAAACAAACAAGAAACAAATTTGTTTCCTGTTTCTGTTGAACTGTTCCTTTGAAAATGTTAAAATTTATTTGACGAAACTAGTCAGGATAGTGGACATGTATTATGATGGTTTTAAATGGCCATTTTATATATTTTTGACACATGAAAATGTGGGCGTATAAAAACAGTGATTGATCAGCTGTCAAAAAAGTCACAATATGCAGGCATAATTCTCTGGGGATTTTTATGAACATTTGTAAAAGTAAAATAATACTAGGCCTTGTAATATAATAGGCCTACATATTTCTATAAAAAGGTGATCAGTGTTAAAAAAAAAAGTGATGTGCAGGCAGAATATGTCACTGCATTTTGTGAAGATTTGTAAATGTAAAATAATATAGACTTACTAGGCCTAGTACTAGGGCTAGGCCTCATTATATACTATAGCCCTGTCTATTTCCAAAAAACAGTCATAAGCTGTCAAAAAAAAACAATATGCTGAAGAATTCTCTTTTATGAAGATTTGTAAAATTAAAATAATACTAGGCCTTGTCATATAGGCCTACATGTAGATCTAACTAAAAAAAGATGATCAGTCGTCAAAAAAAAAAAAAAACATGATAAGCAGGCAGAAAATGTCACTACATTTTGTGAAGATTTGCAAAATTAAAATAATATAGGCCTACTAGCCCTCATTTTTATATATCTCTACCTATTTCTAAAACAGTGATCAGCTGTCAAAAAAGAGTCAAAATATGCAGGCAGAATTCTCTGAGCATATTATGAAAATTTGTAAAATTAAAATAAAATACTACCAGCTCCCAAAAAGTCATGTGTTAAATTAATTTAAAGGGAGGAGGGCAATTGCTCACTATCAAGGAGATTTGGATTTTGATTAAGATGTTTGTTGAGAAAATTGCCGGTTTCACCCTGTTTGTTGTCAGTTGTGTGGCTAGGAATTTCATTTCAAATTTTTACATTTCAGGTAGCATTGCATATACTGTTCATGGAAGCATTAAGGACTGCATTAATTATCAAGACTAAGTTTGGATTGGCACCAAGTACTGTTAAAATCAGAATGGAATAATTTTTTCTTTTTTTAAAATGGGAATAATAAATTTGAAATATGAAAAGTTGTGGATTTGAACGTTTATGTGTGTATTGGCAATATAATAGAGACCCACAAAATCTAAAGACATTACTGTTCTGAACTAACCTGACAGTGAAGTGACACTGTGTGAAGCTAATGTTTTGGGGATCTCGAAAATTTGACCAAGAAAATATACCATAGTTGCATTCACATTGAATCGGAAATTTGTGTAAATTTTTGACAAGAAATGTTTCACACATTTGTTGATCAGAAAAACATTGTCAGATTTATGCCGGAAACAATGTTAGATATATTTTCATTCAGTCTATTGTAAATTGTGATCTGTGTGTAAAAGTTACAATAAATGTGACCCCCCATGGCATACTGAGTCTTAATGAGGTAATTTTGAAAATTGAGTTCTTGTTATTTTCATATTCTGCGACTCAATACCTTCAATTTGATGTATAGTTTGTTTAAATCAGGCATAAATTGACTGAGTTGTGGCGGCTTGAAGCCATCCAACACACCAAAGTAAGTTTTGAGAAAAATCAAGTTAAAGATTTGGTATGTTTCAAAACAAAATACCATAATAAAATTAATCCGACAATATCGACCATTTTGTTTATCAAAATGTCGACCAAAATGAGAATTCTGATTTTGTCACCGTATATTTGTAACCGCATGGTGCCATGTCATTTTATTTGTGTTATTAGGCACACGAATGTTGTAGTATCAAAGGGTCGACCGGACTGTATCCTCCATCTTGTTTTTCAAAATGGCCACCAAACTATTTATTGGAGATCTTATACTTGGTACTCGTGTAATATATCATTTTGGGGGTTTTCGGGGTCGCTAAAGACGACAAAGATAGTAAGCTGGCACTGCCAGGCAGGGTACGCCCACGTTTTCGAGAGATGGTTAGAGAACAAGCAAAATCGAAAGTGATTTTTCCTACAATCAAAGGCTATAATTCATTAAATTACAATTTGATATGCGCAAATATCGAAAAGAATCAAGATCTTTAGGTTATAAACATGCATCAAAATCGAATTAAAATTGTGACCTATACTGGGTCCACAACCTTGATATACCATTTTTTAACGTATTCGCGTACGAGCGGTGGCTATTTTGTATGGTAATTTTGGTCCGATTTTCCCGAAATTTGAACTCAACCTTCCTTAGGGTGTAACGGTGATATAATCAAACGATTTTTTAAATCGGTTAATTATTGTAACCTCCAGAGGGACCACAAGCTAAACCAAGACGATTTTGTGTATAATCAGGGGCCATAATTCAGGAAGTTACGATCCGATATGCACAAATATTGAAAGGAACCAAGATCTTTAGGTTATAACCATGCATTTTAAGTTTCATCAAAATCGAATTAAAATTGTGACCTCTACAGGATCCACAACCTTGATATACCATTTTTTAACAGTATTTGCGTACGAACGGCAGCCATTTTGTATGGCAATTTTGTTCCGAATTTTCCCGAAATTTGAACTCAACCTTCCTTAGGGTGTAACAGTGATATAATCAAACGATTTTTTAAATCAGATAATAATTGTGACCTCCAGAGGGACCACAAGCTAAACAAAGACTATTTTGCGTATAATCAGGGGCCGTAATTCAGGAAGTTACAATCAGATATGCGCAAATATCAAAAGGAACCAAGATCTTTGGGTTATAACCGTGCATTTCAAGTTTCATCAAAATTGAATTAAAATTGTGATCTCTACAGGGTCCACAACCTTGATATACCATTTTTTAACAGTATTCGCGTACGAACGGCGGCCATTTTGTATGGTAATTTTGGTCCGATTTTTTCCGAAATTTGAACTCAACCTTCCTTAGGGTGTAACGGTGATATTATCAAACGATTTTTTAAATCGGTTAATTATTGTAACCTCCAGAGGGACCACAAGCTAAACCAAGACGATTTTGCGTATAATCAGGGGCCATAATTCAGGAAGTAACGATCCGATATGCGCAAATATTGAAAGGAACCAAGATCTTTGGGTTATAACCATGCATTTTAAGTTTCATCACGATCGAATTAAAATTTTGACCTCTACAGGATCCACAACCTTGATATACCATTTTATAACAGTATTTGCGTACGAATGGCGGCCATTTAGTATGGCAATTTTGGTCCCATTTTTCTGAAATTCAAACTCAACCTTCCTTAGGGTGTAACGGTGATATAATCAAACGATTTTTTAAATCGGATAATTAATGTAACCTCCAGAGGGACCACAGGCTAAACCAAGACGATTTTGCGTATAATCAGGGGCCATAATTCAGGAAGTTACGATCCGATATGCGCAAATATCGAAAGGAACCAAGATCTTTGGGTTATAACCATGCATTTCAAGTTTCATCAAAATCGAATTAAAATTGTGATCTCTACAGGGTCCACAACCTTGATATACCATTTTTTAACAGTATTTGCGTACGAACGGCGGCCATTTTGTATGGTAATTTTGGTCCGATTTTTCCGAAATTTGAACTCAACCTTCCTTAGGGTGTAACGGTGATATAATCGAACGGTTTTTCAAATCGGATAATAATTGTAACCTCCAGAGGTACCACGAGCTAAAATAGGTGAATTTTCGGACAATCAGGGGCCATAATTCAGGAATTTACGTTCCGATAGGTGCAAATATCGAAAGGAACCAAGATCTTTGGGTTATAAACATGCCTATAAAGTTTCATCAAAATCGGTTCAAAATTGTGACCTCTATAGGGTCCACAAGCTAAAAACGTGATTTTTCGTACAATCAGGGGCCATAATCCATGAAGTTTTGATCAGATACATGCCAATATCGAAAGCAGCCGAGATATTTTGGGGATAAACCTATATTTTAAGTTTCGTCAAAATCGGACAAGAATTGTGACCTGTAGAGAGTCCACAAACAATTGTGGACGGACGGACGGACGGACATCCGGACGGACGGACGGACGGACAGGGGCGACGACATAATACGTCCACATGAAAATGTGGGCGTATAAAAATGGTTTTGGGTCGATGCAACGAGTATTTATCATTTTACATATTCGATGATTTCATGGTCACTCGTCAGTTATGGTCACACCTTGCAGGGTAGGGTATGCTATCAAGTATAAGAAAGGGGAACATTTTTCAAAAAACAACAGTATACTAAAAACTCTCATAAATTTAATAGAACATAATAACAAATTATTTTATAATGCAACAGAAAATATTTGTCTGACTATTGTATACATCTTAATTAATTGGGTACTGATAGGTCTACTGTTTTGACTACCGAGTTCTTATTAAAAGACGTGTCACTAGGTGTTATGATCATAAATGCAGTATAAATATGGTTTGACAAAACACCTTAATTGAAACTAGTTATTATGGCCATTGTATAAGAATTATACTATGGAGTTTTACGATGGCACAGTTACGATACCAGTGTACAGATTAGGCTACAGTGGATAGCATTGCTTTACGAGAATTTAATTTATTAATTCATAGGGCATCGGTAACGTTCGAGAATGGAAAAGGCGGTCATGAGAGCTCTCGGTTAGCTGAAAATGAATTGAATTCACTGAAATCTGCAGTTTTAAGCAAATGCAAGGTAAAGGTGTCGGTATGTTCTCTGTAAGATAAAGCACAAGACTGAGGTTATGCAGGGGAAGAAAGACTGAAGAAAATAGCCTGAGAACGAGATAAACCGAGGCCGGTAAGCCGAGGGTTTTTTCTGGAGTCTTTCTTCCCCAGCATAATCGAAGTCGATGACTTTATCTTGCTTATAAACCGTCTATGTTTAAAAGTACTGAAAATGAGAATTCTAGTAAGAATTCACGTAAGAAAAACCTTATGCCAGTATATCATGTTTTCTAATGGACCAACAAACCTACCCTGGAAGAATAAACCGATACAGGTTTAAAGAAAAACTTTATATCAATATATTTAGTCAGCAGGATATACCGGGCATAGAACATACCCAAAAGATCAGAGATTTAACATTACAGGTTTATAAAAAAAACAATATCACACAGCAACCATGCCATTAAATCATTCGTTATTTTGTCGTTTAATATTAATATTTTCTTCTATAAGTTCTCAAGGGTGCTGAAGACGAATATTGTAGTAAAATCATATTTCCTGTTATAACGTGTAATTTAGAACAATGTATACATTAGTAGTCTAAGTTTGTATATTATAACTTTGGTGAGTTTAACTTCAGTTAATCTCCTTAATTAATTAGCACCTTGGTGCTAGTGGTCGGAAGATTAAGGTTGTTGATTGGGTAATCAAGTTTAGTAGTTTATTTTAATCTTCTAATCATCAAAGAAGCCGCCACAGCTTTACAATTGAAATTAAGATTCTGGGTGTACAAAAAGTCTAAGGTTAATTTAATTTGAACAATATTTTATTCAAATAAGATACATGTTATTCATTGTAAACTGTCAAAAGTTAAGGATTCAAAAACTAACCAAAGGCTTATATTAATTCGTCCCCTTATTTAATAAATATACGTATGATATATACACTGCACCTACAAATACATTAACAATGCTGTATTTTGTAGTCACTATTAATCGTGCATGCAAGTAATTTAATAGTTAGTAACATTTACAGTGCCTTACCATTTTGTAATACATTTAGAGGCCGTCAGATGTATAATAATCGAGAATTCAGTTAGTATTCTACGGTGATTATCGTAGTCTTTTAGATAAATGTATAAATTTGTGGACTGTATTAAAAATGTACATATCCATTTGCAAGGTAGTATTACTATCGCCGTTTGAATTCTAACATTGGTAAACTTTGGACAATGTTACAAATAATGTTCCGTGTTCTCCATTGTTATTTTCAGCCTTCGGTAATGTAACAGTATCCCAAAAATTATGATTCCCTAAAATTTAAAATTCATTGGCATGAAATGCTTAGGTTTAGTTTCGTGCATTTTGGAAGCGGTGTAATTAAACAATGGCATATATCCCCCACTCGATAATCGTCGGGTTTAGACACATTGGTCGTTCTCATTATCCTGATCCATTATGCTAATAGATTAATATCCAATCTGCATTCTTTACTTTGCATGCCGTAAGAAGCGAAAGTAAACGGAATTCACCTATACATACCTCTTCAGAAAGCCGTTCATTGGCTATTTTGTTTATTTTCATTTGAGGGCTCTAACTTATTTTCTAACCGACCAAACGAGATAAGTATAAAATCATCACCGCTTTGATTAGTTATTCGGTGTAAATAATGGATTATCGACAACCTTATCATTGCCAGTTATCAATCAATTAATCCCTAATACCGTACGTGAGAAGTGTTTACAAATTAGCATTACTCAATGACACGACAGCGTGTTGATTAATTTACGATGTTTTTGATTAACACTCCATGGCTATCTATACTAGGTTTATTATACGATCAGAATTATGTTGCTTCATGTAATGTATTGGACGTTTAATCTTTAATAAACAAACAACACCAACAATTGTTTTTGCCACTTTTCATAGTGAATCGCATGTAGATAGCCCAATAACATGGCCCAAATCTAATTTCTATCAATCGCTTGAGCCTCGATCCGGCCACGGAACCACATGCTTTGCACGCGTTGTCTGGGCCAATCAGCAAGCGAGTCGTGTTGACAGCATAGCAACAAGCCGAGGTTGTTTACAGTTTTAGGGGTTTTAAAACCCTTTTGTATTCGTTCAAAATGAATTCATCGGCAATTCTTTGGTCATATTTATATACCAGAGATTCCCCGCTTTACAACAATGCCAATTAATATGCAAGAGCAATGAGCGGTCGCCCGCTGCTAGCAAAGAAACATAACAAATTTCACCGATAATTTTAAGAAATATGACAGATTCATAAATGCGGTACTCGTACAAAACGTTCAAATAAAGGCGTTCTAAAATCTTGTATTGGTATTTTGACCTTTTGTATCGATATATAGTATATTAATAGACCCATTTTTGTTAAAATCTCAATTTCGATCAAAATCAATTATTTTACTAATTTTGTCCGTAGTGAAAAATTAGATAATGCGCATTACGACTCAATATGCCATGGGGAAACACAAATGGTTTTATGCAATCATAGAGGGTTTGTAAATTTTACAGTTTACTGAATACGTCTGTACCAGTACAGACAAAAGCTGCATGTCTTATGAATTGAATACAAATAAATATTCAGTTAAATTATAGAAATAATTCACAATAATCCATTGATTTCATTCATTATATTTATTGAAATTATTTCCAAAAAATAGAAATGTGTAACTGGAAGTGTATAATGTATAGTTGATAGCTAAGTGTATTCCAATTCTTCCCAAGAAATATATTTCAAAGTCTTTCAGGCACTCGCATAACAGCCTGCTTTTCATTTCGTGCAACAATTGTTTTAAAGTTAGGATTTAGGGATGACTGAACACTATTTAGGCATGATATAGAAATTCCTTGTGCACATCAAATGAAAGTTCTTCATACAATTGAATACAATGGCTTTTGTATTATTGGTCTGAAAAAAAAAATACGTATTTATTAGTAGTAGTAGCATGTTTGACAATAAAATAGAGTTTATTCAGGGATTTCTGTGTCTACAATTTACAAAAAACAATTTACAGTCGAATAAGAGAGATGCAGTTTTAGTTATAATAATATAATTTATGCATAAATTAGAAAGGAAGTTGGCATCAGATTTTACAGACTATGACTTTACAGATGGGTTTATATTCAAATCAAACTCAATACGAAGGAAGTACCACCAAGTTCAGGTAATGCCAAGGGAATTGGCACACCAAGAAAGACTTTCTTCAACCAGCATTATTCACACGATAGCTCTTTTAATTTTAGTCAAACAAGGCCTTAATTTATATACAAATCCACTCCTTCAATGACACAAATCGGATATCCTTTTCTTCTTGATTACAAAGAAATAATATTTAAAATAAAAATTCCACTGAGTGATATTGATATTCTGATTAGTTGTACACTTGACTTTGAATTAGATCAAATAATTTAAATTTAAAGACAAAATACCAGTAGGCCTATTCATCATTTTGTACTTTTATTTTATTAGTTCCCCAACACTGTAAAATTATAGTTGTGCTCACTGAAATATAGCCCATACAACTGTTTGAAATTCATTCACATTCCTGACATTGTTGTTTAGCGAAGTAGACCTCTATAATATATTAGTAAACGAAAGGGTCTGTACGTAATTCCTTACATTATTATTTTGTAAATCGCTTCATTTATGTTTCTCAAATAAATGATGACTTGATTGTATGAATCATAGGCTTAATGAATTTTCAACATACCTGTTTATAAAGACGGAGCGCAGTTTACGTGGGCTACTCTACTGGCAGTGATGACAGCCAGTCGTCCCCTCTTCATCATTTTACAACTCTCCCTGTTGCATTATTTATGACATTTTTTTTAATAAAGATGAGCGAAGATTACAACATTTGTTTGAAGTGAGGCACAAATGAATAAATATTTAATCCAATTCACTCCCTTGTATTCAACATTATCAAGCTAACAAAATTACGTGATAATTATTTATCACGGCTGCCTCTGTTGATTGTAGTTTTGTAGTAACTACATGTTTACCGTTTGCAGTTCGAACATAAATTATGGTTGAATCGGCCCCGTCGCCGAGTTCAAAAGATCGTCAGACACCTCATCATAAAAATCAAAGACACTAGAGTAACTGCGATCGGTTGAATGGCCTTAAACGCTCGCAAAATCGTCGTCAATACCGGCTCTCTCTATGAATCACAGCATAATAATATGCCTGACATTGTTGACGTGTTCCTGAGATGACGTCACGCCATGCTAGTAGGCACGTTAATTTTGTTTCCGTGAGTGTCGAGAAAATTGAAATTGAAATTCATATTGTGTCTAAACGGCTGGGCAAATCACATTAAAATTTTATATTCAGCATATTTGAGGATTAAATTACACATATTTGGTGAAAAAATGGTTTATTGGATTTTTGTTCAGTTATATCTTTAATATCATTCTATGAAACAAAATAACGTTTTCATCCCTTTTGAAGGAAAATGGCCGCCATTATTAATTTCCGCCATATTGGATTTTCAAAAACGTAAAATTATATTGTATTCGTAATTGTCTACCCCAAAACTATACAAAGGATACTCTTGGAGGCTATTCAAAGTGCTTATAATACATTATCGTGAAAAACACCCAAAATTTACTGAAAAATCGTCGATCCCCGACCGAAAAAATAGTGCTAGGTCAAAACTTTTGCAAAAAATGAATTTTTCAGCTCAATTCGCCTAGGAAAAAAACCTGCACAACATTTCGATATATTTTATCCCATCCCTACAAATATCAAAAGGAACCAAGATCTGTGAGTTATAAACATGCAGGTCAAGTTTCATCAAAATTGGTTCAAAATTGTGACCTCTATAGGGTCCACAAGCTAAAAATGTGGTTTTTCCATAATCCATGAAGCTTTGATCCGATACATGCCAATATCAAAAGCAGCCGAGATCTTTTGGGGATAAACCTATATTTAGAGTTTGTCAAAATCGGGTAAGAATTGTGACCTGTAGAGAGTCCACAAACAATTGTGGACGGACGGACAACATAATACGTCCACATGAAAATGTGGGCGTATAAAAATATAGATCAAATATGAAAATTTTGAAAAATAACAAAAAAGGTC
Organism: Patella pellucida; assembly: GCA_917208275.1. Classification (NCBI taxonomy): domain Eukaryota; kingdom Metazoa; phylum Mollusca; class Gastropoda; family Patellidae; genus Patella; species Patella pellucida. The sequence continues at coordinate 30,848,695 of OU795041.1, read as the reverse complement.
TCTTAAGCAACATATTTTCATTTTTCAAACACTATAAGTCAGCGACGAAGTTACAAAATTTTTAACTGCTATCATCTGGCTCTTTTTCTATATACATGGCAAAATATACTATATGGGTCAAAACTACCCCAAAATTTTTGGCGCATAATACGCTTCAGAAAAGCATCTATTTTTCATTAAATCGATCATTTTTGTGAAAATATAATAAAAGATAGGTTGCCAGGCAACGAAACATACGCCCACAGCAGCTAAATCGTCCGGACATGCAACACGAGTTGTCGCATATTTTACTTTTTTCGGTAATGAAACATTTATAATACACTAAAATCTGATTAAAAGTAACAACTCATTATGTAATTATCAGAAAATCTTTCAAATTTGTTTGGCTTTGATAAACTTCTCCTCCATGGCTTTTATATCGGCAATTATGAATCAGTTGAAACCATTTATCCCAGACAATTGTTTAGTATTACTTATGAGACGTCCGGGATTATCAGCAAGTTAATTGATTTATAGTATGCCGCTACGGTCAATCAAGGATAAATACGATTAGATTTAAAGGATTTTTTTTCGCCAAGTCTAAAAAGAATCGCCAGTACCCCAAAACTTTATCGCCAAAGTTATCGCCAAGTAGAAAATTTAATTACCATAATTTTATCGCTTATTGCGACTTTGGCGACCGACAGTGTGAGCCCTGCTAGGTACCCTGAAGTTTTAAAGGTGATACCTGCATTTTTTCAAGTCGTTTGTTCGTGGCACCTACTGTGCGCCGTGACTTTGCGTATGTGCTACGCTAGAACTACGATTTCCGGCGAGGAACCTTACGTTGGTACCTAGGTACCCTGAAATTTTCAAGGTGATTCCTGCATTTGTTCAAGTCATTTGTTCATGGACCCTGTCATCGTCTTTTTTTTTAAAGTCAATTTATGTCTTCCATATAGGAAAAAAAGTAGTATTTTGTTGCGAAACCGGCATCGACTGTCCGAAAACCATGAAATTAAGACACAATCAACCATTACCAATCCGGACTCTGTGCCTTACTCCCATTTTGATCTGATGTAAAAAAAAAAGAGTTTTAGCAAAAAAACGATTTTCGGAATTTAACCCTTTCAGACTACAATACGTAATATTACGTCATAAAATAAACAACCATTGCGACTACTGTACGTATTATTACGTACCCTGGAGAAATTGAAAGTTTCGGGAAAATTTTACCTTGACCTTTTGACATTTCTGATAAGGGACATAACTCTGGTTTATTTATAACTATCCAGGCGTTTTTTCGATCTTTTATTAAATGGCTAAAAGAATTGTTGATGACATTTTAGCAGATCCGTCATTTTTGGAAAGCGATGACGACGTCGAGAGTGACTTAGAGCGGGATAGCGATGAATACGTCTGTTTTGACAGTGATGCAAGCAACAATGACTCGAGGAAAATGTAGACGGCGATATCGCTATTGCTAATGTAAACAAATCTTTTTTTTTAAAGTCAATTTATGTCTTCCATATAGGAAAAAAAGTAGTATTTTGTTGCGAAACCGGCATCGACTGTCCGAAAACCATGAAATTAAGACACAATCAACCATTACCAATCCGGACTCTGTGCCTTACTCCCATTTTGATCTGATGTAAAAAAAAAAGAGTTTTAGCAAAAAAACGATTTTCGGAATTTAACCCTTTCAGACTACAATACGTAATATTACGTCATAAAATAAACAACCATTGCGACTACTGTACGTATTATTACGTACCCTGGAGAAATTGAAAGTTTCGGGAAAATTTTACCTTGACCTTTTGACATTTCTGATAAGGGACATAACTCTGGTTTATTTATAACTATCCAGGCGTTTTTTCGATCTTTTATTAAATGGCTAAAAGAATTGTTGATGAAATTTTAGCAGATCCGTCATTTTTGGAAAGCGATGACGACGTCGAGAGTGACTTAGAGCGGGATAGCGATGAATACGTCTGTTTTGACAGTGATGCAAGCAACAATGACTCGAGGAAAATGTAGACGGCGATATCGCTATTGCTAATGTAAACAAATCTTTTCCCGATGTCTTTACGGCAAATTCCGAATCCCTTGTGTTGGAAACCGTATGATTTATAAAATCTGTTGCTATGGGAACCATAAAAATTTAGTCATTCTCCCTCAATACCTGAAATTTTTTTTTTTTATTCATACAATAGGAGTAAGTATGTGCACTACTTATGTCTATGAATGAATATCTGACAGATACCTATTAGAATGGTTTTTGATGTTTTTCATGAAATTTGTCAAATTACCAAAGCTATATTTTTGTAAAATTGGTTATATTTTTTTACTCATAAATTCTCACATTTTACATTTATTATTGCTACTCTGATGTTGAAAAATTATTCTGTGATAAATTTTAACATATAGTTTGAGTTTACATAGAGATTAAAGCTTTTTTAAAATTGTAATGTTTCACTTCACATTTTTCTCCTTTTTTCCCTGTTGTTGTCATGGTAACTGTTGGAATACCACTGAAGTGTTCATATCCAAATTTGAGTATTTAGTACATTGACCATTCTTAACCCCAAAAAACATAGTTTTCACATGCCATGCTCACTGGATATTTTACATTACCATGAAATGAAAATCAGCAGTAATTTAACCAAATTTTGCAAATTAATTTAATTGGATTCCATGGGTACTTTCCTATTCTGAAAAGTGTAGTCTGAAAGGGTTAATATTGGTTTTAATGAATTTTGAAATTGCAATTGCAAAGAGATTTTATCAACTCTCCCGTAGGCGATAGGTATTATTACTATACACATTATCCGTAAAAGACAATTTTTTAAAATGACCGTAACTATGATAGCGATGCCATAAACCAAAATCGCCTATTTGGACCTTTTCATCGTTGCGGTCATTTTAAAAAATTGTCTTTTATGGATAATGTGTAGAGTACTAATACCTATCACCTACGGGAGAGTTGATAAAATCTCTTTGCAATAGCAATTTCAAAATTTAATAAAAAACAATATTAAATTCTGAAAAATCGTTTTTTGCTAAAACTCCTTTTTTTTTTTAATCAGATCAAAATGAGAGTAAAGCACAGAGTCCAGATTGGTAATGGCCGTATTGTGTCTAAATTTCATGGTTTTCGGACAGTCGATGCCAGTTTCGCAACAAAATTCTACTTTTTTTCCCTTATGGAAGCCGTAAATTGACTTAAAAAAAAAAGACGATGACAGGTTCCATGAACAAACGACTTGAACAAATGCAGGTATCACCATGAAAATTTCAGGGTACCTAGCAGGGGTTCCATTTTGGCCGTATATGCCGGTCGGGACCTACGGCTCTGGAAAATGACCTACACCCGATCAGACCTGTAGGTCATTTTGCATGCCGGAAAAATAGCATATTTTGTGCTAAATCATAAAATCCTGGACCCGACGAAACTCTGTGTGTGTCGTGATGTAAACTGTCGGGTGTAATAAAATTAACAGTGTTCAGTAGTCCACGAACTGAAACCACTGCCAATCAATTGTCCTTGTGTATATTGCTGTACTCACAATCGGGGGATCAACATCAAACAAATTAACGCTCAACATTTAATCAATTTACTTAGGTGTGTTTTTTTTATAATTAATAATATTGTGATCATTCTTTAACTTAACCCTTTCACTGCGTCTACCCGGTAGTACCGGGTATTATAAAATGTCGTCAAAATGCCCGTACCCGGTATTACCGAGTACTCAGTATAGCTCTCACTACAATTAGCCCCGTAGCTGCAAGAGCCATTTTCAATACACTAGAACATATTTCCACATGTTTCAAAACGGCAAACAGTAAAATGGCGGAGTGCATAGTGACAACGTAGACGATGCAATCTCGGCGAAGTAGGGAATGACATCTTCGCTGACCAAGACAATTTCGAGGCGGGTATACTGATACACGTTATTCATTTCCAGTATGTTGATAATAGTATTCAGGACAGTGATTGGTGGTATGAAGTGCGTGATTTGTTGCTCGACCTTCCGCCTATAGCTATGTCTCCCGTGCATGATGAACAAGCCCAATGTGAACACGATAGCCCTATGTAGTAGCCTATATGTCTTCAGTAGATTATGACGATAATTCTGATGTTGATAATAATGCTGGCCTGCTGGATCGTAAAAGACGAAGGCAATTCATGAGTCCCGATCTATTACAGCTATTGGCTGACTATAGTGATAATGATAGGATGAAAGTGAAAGTGAAAGTCAAAACAAGGTATTGCAATCCGCACGTGGTCATGGCAGTGGGAGACGTGGTGCGCGTGTTCGTGGTGACATTACTCGTGACTGCTATTGATATTTGTGTTCATTTTATATATATATATCTGTATCAAAATCCAGTGAAAAAAACAATATCCCATGAGTATTTCATGGAGAAAAATTCGTTTTCGTGTTAGTTTTAGTGAGAATTGAGAAATCCAAAATGGCCGCCATGACGTCACATGACCTCATGATTATGCAAATTTCCAAAATTCCATTTTTTCTTATTAGCCCAACCTCATGTCAATCCCAGCACACAAAAATAATTTTCATAAAAGCTTCCATAAATACTGTTTGGCATCTAGTTCCAAACACACCTTTTTCCTCAAAAAAGTGTCTAGCACAGGCAGTGGATTTACGTCTAGCAGTGAAAGGGTTAAGTTGTTACAGCGTATTTGCCGACTTTCATCAGCCATGCGGTCATATTTACCGTACCAGCATCAAACAAATTACAAACCTTTCTTTAATGTCTTCAATAATCACTTGATTACAAGAGTTAACCATGTTAACGGTGCGAATGATATATATATCAGAAATGTAAGCATTCTCTATAACATTAAAAATGTTGAAATTCCTCACCTCTCAGAGCAACAAAAGAAAGCAAGATGATATGGGTTTAAAATACTAGCTCGATATTATTTGAGCTCAAAAAATACCAATACGAATTAATATATTGATAAGTTTAAGAATTATGTTAATTATTGTACATTTTTATGACTTTATATTATTTACATGAGCTAATCATTGGAGAAATGGTCAACAGTCGAATTAGTCACATGCGCCAAAATGTGATAAAAAAACAAGTTACGAGGTTCCTTGAGCATGAAAACCCTTGACTAACTAATGAGGATTTCTACGGAGGGGCCCCCCACGTGCAGAATTTCAATCAGCACTTGCTTTACAGAAATGGAAATCGTGTAAAAACCGCTGAGTACATACGGGTGATGTTGTAAATAAATTACGAAAATAGTGTCCTATCGATGAATACATTGTTATATTTTATGAATGTATAAATAAATGATAATAATTGATTACATGTGTACTTTTATTTATTATGAATATGGGTGGGTGGATATAAATGTCGATGTGAGATTGAATTTTTGTGTGACTGTCCTTGACCCAATTAAATCCGATCGACATTCCGATAGCATAAAGTTTTTAGCTTCTTATTATGTGCTTTAAAAAAAAGCACCACTTGCTCTTTAAGCAAAATGACTGTTTGGGAAAATTTTGAAGTGGAAGCCCTGGTACCTAAGTACCAACGTGAAAAGTTCCTTGCCGGAAATCGTAGTTCTAGCGTAGCACATGCGCAAAGTCACGATGCACAGTAGGTGCCACGAACAAACGACTTGAAAAAATGCAGGTATCGCCTTTAAAATTTCAGGATACCTAGCAGGGCTCACATTGTCGGTCGCCAAAGTCGCAAGTAGCGATAAAATTATGAGAGTGGCAATTAAATTTTCTACTTGGCGATAAAGTTTTGGGGTACTGGCGATTCTTTTTTAGACTTGGCGATAAAAAATCCTTAAAATCTAATCGTCTTTATCCTTGATTGACCATAGCGGCATACTATAAATCAATCAACTTGCTGATAATCCCGGACGTCTCATAAGTAATACTAAACAATTGTCTGGGATTAATGGTTTTAAGTTTTAACTGATTGATAATTGCCGATATAAAAGCCTATATCTAATCAGTACTCATCATATTAATTAACCTTAACAAATAGATTAGGGGTGACTAGCCTATTGATGTTGTACAATTAAAACAAAGGGAAGTAATCAAAATTGCCGATCATTGCCCGCCGTCGAAGTGTTCTAAAGTTAACGAAGAGTTTGTCGTTGGCTCCTCTAGACGCAATGAAATTGACACTATGATAAATGATTGTCACAAAATCATGTTTTGAGTGAGGGATTGCCCCTTTATAGAATTAGGTACTGTCTCTTTAATGTATATACTTATTGTGTTTACTGCCATAGATTGTTAAATGATTATCCAGACATAAATAAATGCAGTCAATTTAACAAGGTGTTCTGGTTGTCAATTATAAAGCATGTCATGTGACTGTCTGGAAAGCATGCAGTGTGTGAGTTGTAGTTTGATGCAGGTTATTTAAGAAGTAACTTTAAATTTGTGAGTCCCTGTTCCTGAATTGAAGTAGGGAGTAAGCGACATGTCTAATGTCTAATCGTTGTTATATATGTAATGTTTAATTGTGTTTGTGAAAAGTCCTAGGTGAATATAATGATAGTCTTGGTGACAAATGATAGTCTTGGTGACACAATATTTCTTGTCTTGTTGACAAATGATGGTCTTGGTGACATGGTGTATATAGTCTAAGCGACTGACATTGGGGGTTAAATGATGACAATCTGTAAGTATTATTATGTTAAGCTTGTACTTAAAAAGTAGGTAATTTTACCGTATGTAGTATGATGTTTAATTTTAGTGCTATATATCATGTGGTGAAACGGTATACTTGCATATTTGCATATAATTTTGTTAACCGAAAATACTTTCTCTTGTAGATGGCAGTAGATTATAAAATGTTTAAATAATGTACCGAGCTTGTATCAAGTAGTGTTTGTGCTTCTATACTTGGTGTAGAAACGAGCTTATATCAAGTAGTGTAGGTGCTTCTATATTTGATCGAACAGAGCTTGTATCAAGTAGTGTTTGTGCTTCTATATTTGGTGAAAACAGAGCTTGTATCAAGTGGTATTTTGTGCTTCTATATACGGTGTACGATATAATCAAAAGTGAACTTTATTTGGACACAGTGCTTTGTTCCGGGTGATACAGCTTTTCGACGCGGGGTTGGACAATTACTTATATGTGTATTTTGTATTTGTATATATGTTTTTGTTTTGTTACCGGTAATAAATCATGTTAAATGTTTGTTTTTGTCTTGTGATGAGAAATATGTGGCTATAGAGGTGGCTGTTCGTCCGTCTTGTAACATTTGGTGTCAGAAGTGGGATAATCCTCTAAGCTACATTTCTCATCCCAAGATAAAACATATTCTAGTACTAGAATATATATTAATGTGTTACGGGGGTATAATTGTTTTAAGACAAATAAAAAAATAAAAAACAAATAAAAATGTAATTTGTAAGTATCTGTAAGAACCCCCCCCCCCCCCCCCCCAGAAACTAATAGTAATGACTGGGTGTATTTAGCGTTGACAAATTTAGTTCTGACTGACAGACAAGGAATAGTAGAAGTGATGTTTTGAAGGGCTATTTCGTTGGTTACAGGTCAATTATTTGTGTTGTAAGGTATTTAGTTAGTTTTAAGGATGGATATTAACAGTTTGTTAAGGTTGGAAAGGCGATTGGTCTAGTGGGTGAAGAATTGAGAGGTTTTGTAGATGAACAAAAGAGGTCTGCAAGAGAGGAGCGAGATCTTGAGAGACAGGAAAGAGCTAGAGAACGTGAGATTCGAATGCATGAACAGGAGAGAGCGAGTAAAGATTTAGAAATGCAAGAGCATATTGTTGACAAGGAGATATTATTAGAAAATTTGAAACAACAAACGCGAGAAACGATGGATGTTTCGAGTAGGTGTGAAAGTAGACCGGCTCGTCGACCGAAATTACCAAGTTTTGATGAAACGAAAGATGATATTGACGCGTATTTGTATCGTTTTGAACGCTACGCGAATTCTGAAAATTGGGACCGTAGGGACTGGGCTGTTAATTTAAGCGCACTGCTTACAGGTAAAGGGTTGGATGTCTTTTCAAGGTTATCTACTGAAGATTCGTTAAATTATGATGTTTTAAAGGAATCTCTTTTAAAAAGGTATGATTTGACAGCGGATGGTTTCAGACAGAAGTTTAGAAGCGCCAAACCAGAAAAGGGTGAGTTTGCTAATTCATTTTTTGTGAGACTTGAGAATTACTTAGACAGGTGGATAAATTTGGCCAAGGCAGCAGAGACGTTTAATGGTTTGAAAGATCTCCTACTTCGTGAACAGTACATGCAGTCGTGTCCCAGGGATTTAGCACTGTTTATTCGAGAGAAATGTCCTAATAATGTGGCAGAAACTGCCGAACTTGCAGACAGGTATATATTGAAGCACATAGTAGACATAAGTATAATAACAAGTTTTCAGGTGACTGCGAAAATGAGGGTTTGCAGCAAATAAAAAGGTGTTATCTTTGTAAAAAAGTTGGTCATGAAATGAAGAGTTGTCGTCTCTTAGGTAGGCTCAGAACTCAAACAAGTGGTGCGTCAGTGGAACCCACTTATAAGTATGGCGGTCAAAGGTCATTTAATAATAATCGAAATACTGGAAACGATACAAATAGACAAGGTTTATATAGTTATAATAATAATAATAATGGATCAAATCAAGGTTATAATTCCAGATATAGTCAGGATCATCGAGTCAATGGATCAACTAGGAAGCCTGATCATCGCCCGGAACGCGCTTGTTTTGTTGACGAGTACGACGATGGTATAAGGGATGTAAAATTACTGTATGTAAGTGCTGCGTACAACAAAGAAGGGACAAGTAATAATTCTATGCCGATAACTGATGGTTTACTAGGTGATGTTGAAATATCAGTACTGAGAGATACTGGTTGTTCGAGTGCAGTTGTTCGAGATTCACTGGTAATTGACGATGAATCTACAGGTGAGATTCAGAAATGTATTTTGATAAATGGTACTATAAAATATGTTCCCGTTGCAATACTGAATGTCAACACGCCTTATTTTCAAGGATCCCTTAGAGCTCTATGTATGGAAAACCCTGTATGTGATCTTATTATAGGTAATATTGAGAATGCAAGGAAACTGTTTGAACCCGATGAGAATTGGGGGAAGGAAGAACAGGAGATAAATGATTCCGAGGAAAGCATTCAAACGCTAAATGCTGTAGACACCAGGTCACAAATAAAACTTAAAGCTAAGGTATTTGAAGGCATTAAGGCCCCTGAAACTATTGAAAATGTAAGTCGTGCTGAGATTCAACAGGGTCAAGAAAGTGATGTTCCATTAAATAAAGTGAGAGAGAAAGTTGATAAGGGCGAGAAAAAGGCCACGGGTAATAATATTGTTTTCTTTGAAACTCGTAACAACCTAATTTATCGTATATTTCAGTCACCATCTTTAAAAGTTAGTCAGCTTGTAGTGCCTGCAGATTATCGTAATAGGGTTTTACGACTAGCGCATGAATCAATGTTTGGTGGTCATTTAGGCACTCAAAAAACGGCAGATCGAATTCTAATAAAGTTCTATTGGCCAGCTTTACAAAACGATGTAAGGTGTTTTTGTAGCTCTTGCGATGTGTGCCAACGGACCTTTCCTAAAGGTAAAGTTATTAAGGTACCACTGGGCGAAATGCCTATAATTGATATCCCGTTTAAACGTATAGCCATTGATTTAGTTGGTCCTATTAAACCAATAACAGAGAAAGGTAATAGGTATATCCTAACAGTAGTGGACTACGCAACTCGTTATCCAGAGGCGGTAGCGTTACCTAGAATCGAGGCTGAAAGAGTAGCAGAGGCTTTAGTTGAAATTTTTTCAAGAGTCGGAGTACCGGAAGAAATATTGTCTGATAGAGGTTCACAATTTACATCTGAGTTAATGAGAGAGGTAAGTCGTTTGTTATCTATCAAGCAGTTAGTTACAACCCCGTACCACCCCGCATGTAACGGACTCGTGGAAAGATTTAATGGCACCCTGAAATCCATGTTAAAGAAAATGTGTGCAGAAAAACCTAGACTGGGATCGCTATTTATCACCGATCTTATTTGCTTATCGAGAAGCTACTCAGGAGAGTTTAGGTTTTAGTCCTTTTGAGTTGTTATATGGTAGGAATGTTAGAGGTCCAATGCAGATCTTGCATGAACTGTGGACTGGTAAAACGTCATCGACTGAAGTAAAAACTACGTATCAATATGTTTTAGATTTGAAAGATCGCCTTGAAGAAACATGTAAACTTGCCATGGACAATTTAGTTAGATCTGGCAAGAGATCGAAATATTATTACGATAAAAAGAGTCGCAAGAAAAGTATTAAGGTTGGGGATAAGGCTTTAATATTATTACCAACTGACAATCATAAACTGTTAATGCAATGGAAAGGCCCGTATCCAGTTGTGGAACTTCAAGGTAAATTTGATTATAAATTGGAAGTAAACGGCAAGATTAAAACATTTCATGCTAACTTGTTGAAACCTTACATTAGTAGATTACCTTGCAGTGCTGATCAACATAATTTAGTACAGGCAGCAGCGATAACAGTTTGTGAACCTGTGGAAACATCTGTGGATGAAAGTGAAGTGGTTTTACCTCCCTTGATCGCAAAAGAGACGATCCGAGATGTCAAGAGTTGACTAAGAATCAGTTGTTAGAGATGGAGAACTTATTGAACCAATATGCAGATGTCTTAACTGATTTACCAGGTAAGACTAACCTGGGTGAACATTCGATCAAAGTAACAAATGGCGAGCCTTTACGACTACGCCCTTATCCCATTCCGCATGCAATGAAAGATGTTATCAAAAAAAAAGTGACTTCGATGTTAAACATGGGTATAATTGAGGTTTCAAACTCTCCATATTCGTCACCTATTGTCATAGTAAAAAAACCTGATGGTTCCAATAGGTTCTGTATTGATTTTAGAAGGTTAAATTAGATAACAGTTTTCGATGCCAAACCAATTCCTAAATCAGATGACATATTCCATAAACTTTCAAATTGTAAGTATTTGTCAAAACTCGATCTTACTAAGGGGTACTGGCAACTACCTATAGAGGAGAATTCCAAACAGTATACAGCGTTTTCCACTCACATGGGCTTATTCCAGTTTAACATGCTCCCTTTCGGGCTAGTCTGCGCACCTGTTTCCTTCTCCAGAATTATGCGGAAATTGTTAAGGGGCATGGAGGGAATAGCCAATTATATGGATGATATATTAGTTTTCAGCTTGACATGGGCTGAGCACCTTAATTGTTTAAATGAACTTTTTTCAAGGTTACGGAAAGCAAATTTAACAGCTAGACTGACGAAATGTTTATTTGGTTTTCGACAGTTATATTACTTGGGTCATGTTGTAGGTAATAAGGTTATACAACCCCAGGTTAAGAAATGATTCCAAACAGCAAGAAAAACCTACGCAGTTTTCTAGGTTTGGCAGGGTACTATAGGAAATTCGTTCCAAATTTTGCAACTATAGCTGCTCCTTTGACGGATTTAACAAAAAAAGGTAGACCAAATAAAATTGATTTTGGTCCTGAGCATGTTAAAGCATTTGATGAATTGAAACGGATATTATCATCGTCATTAATATTAAGATTGCCTAATATTGAAAGGTTTATTCCCGGGAAGGCGCAGTTAGTGACCGTAACGGATTAAAAAAGGTTGTTTTCGACGCCTTAACGGGAATCCAGCCCCTAAGGATTAAAATGGATTAAAAAACGTAACAATGGTGTTATAGAGTGTTATGATAAGAATTTACTCTTTCATAATCCCCACTATAACTAATTAACCAACATTTTAGCATCAGTCGTGGGATAAGAAAATAAAAACATAACTATAGTATAACAAAAATTCATTTAATTTCTTCAAAAACAAATAAAAAACATAACTATAATATAACAATAATTAATTTCGTCAAATAAATAAAAAACATAACTATACTATAACAATAATTAATTTCGTCAAATAAATAAAAACATAACTATACTATAACAAAATTAATTTCGTCAAATAAATAAAAAACACAATTATACTGTAACAAAAATTATTTTCACCAAATAAATAAAAAAAACTTAATCATACTATAACAAAAACTTAAGAAATAAAAACAACTAAAATCAGTTCAATTTTGCCAAAAAACATACCCTGTCTAAATACTCAACTAATGTCAATTCATGAACCTCGTAACTTCTTTTCAATTCCTGGAGCTTGTTTTGAAGTTGGGCATATTTGTCTTTTCTTTGGTGGTTCCTGTCCGCCAGCATATTGCACTATTCTTATTTCATTAATATTTTGCTCCTGTTGTAAAAATGCTATCAATACAAAAACATTCGGATGGGCTTTTCCGACCAGCTTTTTGACCTTCGAATGCCATCCTTCCAGAATGTTGTTGGTCCTGTGTTCCTCTGTATTGTAATAGTTCCACTGGTAAGTTGAAAATTCTCCCTTAAACCATTGATTTGTAAAATAATCAGCCAATTCTGTTATTTTTGGATCAGGTGGCATTTCTGCTACAATGTCAAGGAATGCATCTTCAACCTGCAAGTAAAATAGACTTGGTAAATAAATTTGATAACAAAGTGTTCAAACGTTCCACATCTACTCAAATAAGAGAAATCGAGGGCATATGCAGCAAGACATAATAAAATACACCTACCCGTTCAACTGGCACCAACGGTAGAGCTGCAAATCTCCGTATTTCTTGGTCGTCTCTATATTGTACTTGTATACCTGCATTCTGTGTTCGTCTCCAAATACACTGGGTAAAATGAAAAAAAACAGCCTTTCCATTCCGTATTTGGGAATATTTCCAACATTGTGTGAGTAAACGTGATGATATTTATCATTAGTTGCCAATTGAGCGAATAGGTGAACACTACTTGGGTGATTTGATGATATTCATCATTATCTGCCAATTGGTGAATAAAATTCAGAGTGAACATAAATTCAAAAAATCTTTAACACCGTTAATTGGGTCCTAATAACAACATGTCTCTCTTCAAACGAAAGCCGACAAGTCGATATCTGCACCTTCCCGGGAAGGATTAATTTTGGTTACGCTCTGTAACTGCGCCTTCCCGGGAATACACCTATTGAAAACCCATTTTATTTACAAACAGATGCCTCGGATGTTGGTTTAGGTGCTGTATTGTTACAAATGTTCGAAGATGGTAAATTTCCAGTGGCGTACATCAGTCGTAAGTTATTGCCAAGAGAAACCTGATACTCTGTCATTGAGCGAGAGTGCTTAGCTTTAGTTTGGTCTATTCAAAACTTTCAAGAGTATTTGTATGGTAAGGAATTTGTACTTGAAACTGACCACCAGCCTCTTATTTTTTTGAATAAGACCGGTATAAATAATAATAGAATTATGCGCTGGGCTTTATCTTTACAGCCTTACAGATTTCGAATTATGGCTATAAAAGGTAAGGATAATGTGGGAGCTGATTTTATGAGTAGAAATATCCAGCAATGATTTTGTGTTTTATATGCCAAAATTCTTTTAGAATTTAGTCAGAAGATGGGGGAGTAATGTCACAAAATCATGTTTTGAGTGATGGATTGCCCCTTTATAGAATTAGGTACTGTCTCTTTAATGTATATACTTATTGTGTTTACTGCCATAGATTGTTAAATAATTATCCAGACATAAATAAATGGAGTCAATTTAACAAGGTGTTCTGGTTGTCAATTATAAAGCATGTCATGTGACTGTCTGGAAAGCATGCAGTGTGTGAGTTGTAGTTTGATGCAGATGCTGATACAGTGATGTAACCCGAAATCAGCAATATGCCTATTGTACAGGCGAAACGAAAATTCAAAGAAAACTGGAAATTTAGCAATCTTTGGCTGAGATTTGACGTATATACACAGAAAATGTTTTGTTCAATTTGTCAAAATTCGAAGGACAGAAATAGTTTTACATCTATCAAATTTGATGTCCATCACTCTAACTAAAAATAAAACGGATCTCCATGAATCCTTTTCCAATTGGGCTAATGTGAAGCAAAGAAGGATTTTGTAAATATATTGTTGTTTAAGAATGTACAAGAAATAAAATTATTTTATATTATTACAATATGTGTTGTTTTTATCATATATTTTTGGTGGATAAAATATTAAAGCTGGCGGGAAAAAAATATCATCATTGTTTTACATAAAAATAAGAATCCATTTTTTTTAGCAGAAAAAAAATGAAAGCCAGTGTGAGCCCTGGTACCTAGGTACCAACGTGGATAGTTCCTCGCCGGAATTTGGTACTCATGGTACATTTGGCTCTAGCGTAGCGTATGCAAGAAATCAAAAACGCCCTCAAGTCGAAAACAACCTTGTTGGCCCTGGTACCTAGGTACCAACGTGGAAAGTTCCTCGCCGGAATTTGGTACTCATGGTACATTTGGTTCTAGCGTAGCGTATGCACGAAATCTAAAACACTCTCTACTCAAAAACAACCTTGTTGGCACGGAAAACATCGAATTTTTGAAATATTCAAATACCATACCATCGACCATGAGGCAGGCTATCCTTAAATGTATTAATTTTGTTAATATTAGACAGATTCTCTAAGCAACGACCAATTGTGTATGTTTTCAAGGCCATTAATGTGAATTTTTCACTATTTTCACTATGAGAAATTAAATGGTGTACCATTAAATTAAACCATAGTACTAATTAAACCACTTTTGAAATTTAAAGGGTTATTATCAATTATCAAAGGATGTTTTGAAATTAAAGGCTATTATATTAATTAAAGAGCAAAACAACCAAGTTAAAGGATACCAGATCCCTAGTGTAAGTTCATAAGGAGAAAAACAGTAGGCTTTAAACCACATTTATTTCAACAATATAGGTTTTTAGCAGTGGGAGGAAACCCCCAAATACTGCTCACAATTAACTAAACATAGTTAAGAAATACAATAGTTCATTTTCAACAATATACTATAATTCAGGTAAAGATACATTATAAAAGATTAAATAAAGGTGTTTTCATTTTTTGGGGGGGAGGGGGGAGTTCTTGCTTTTAAAGATTTTAAAAAATAGATAGTGTAAAGAGAATATGCTGTCAATTTCAGTTAAATTACTTAACCCGGTGCCCCAAAAATCTCATTTCAAAAACACAGAAGACTCGATTGTCATTGTTATTGCTGTAACGATAATAAAGAAAGTCTTGATTATTCATTTTTGCAGTTAATCATCATTATTATTTTATGTCACATTTCTGGCCAAAAGAAATAGTCTGGAGGCTCAGTGCAGGGTGGTGTCCATCAAATGGGCACAAAACCAGACCTAACTTTTCTACAGTAGAATTTTGCGTAGAATATGATGACGAGTGGTAATCAGTCCGCCGTTGGGGAGTTTTCAAGTTATTTGGGGTCAAAGGTCAAATGAGGTTATTTGCACTGAAAGTAAGTGAATGTGCAACCATTCTTGTATCATGAAAATATGCTGAAGATGATCGTAAAGTTATCACTTTTTCAATAAAAATGTAAACTTGCTAAATTCACCTTTAGTCTGTGTGGCGACGGATGTGTAAAGGAGAAATTTTCCCTTTTGCACTAGGAAGATTTAAAGCAATAAAAAAGTCAGCGTAAAATATAAAAACTAAAGCGAAACCTGTTCTAATTAATAATAGGAACATTTAAAACTTATCTGGAAGACTTTTTAAGACTAGATAATTTTCATATGTGCTTTTCAGAAGATTTCATAACACACAATAATCCATATGAGGGAATATAAAGGGCCCCCTTTGTTTCTTTAACTTAGAAAAATATAAGAATTATGACTTTCAGGATTCTCAGACACAAGAGAAAGTTTACCTAAAAGGGGTAATATAACAACAGACGTTTAGTTACACATACGTGCAATAACAACAGACTTTTAGTTACACATATGTGTAATAACAACAGACTTTTAGTTAAACATACGTGCAATAACAACAGACTTTTAGTAAAACATAGTGCAATAACAACAGACTTTTAGTTACACAAATGTGCAATAACAACAGACTTTTAGTTACAAATACGTGCAATAACAACTAGAGAATCTAATGATCTCCTAAAATAGAAACAGATATCGGAGTTTACATCTTCAGCTTCTGCAGCCTCTGTTGTACCAGGTTGTTGCTGCATGGAGGAATTCTGTATCATCCCTGCCAGATGAAATTCAAATTATCAATCATCCAATATTTTTATAATGGAAAATATGAAGAACAACTTAAGTATGGATACTTTGTTAACTCAGAGCTTCTCTCCCAGTTCATTATTTAATTAGTTTTGTTTTTTTAAAGAGTCTATCAAGGTTTGACAAGTCTGCCTTGCTCTTCTTTCACGAGCTCGGGTATTCTTCCAACGTTTCTGCAGCAGTAAGTCAATTCTATCCTGCATGTCTAAGGTTCTTTTTTATATACACAGATGGACTGTCATTTTCTAATTCCAAGGACCAATTAGATGTTTTTGAAGTTCTATATAAAATCTGTTTCGGCTGAAATTAAATTAAAAATATTCCTTAAAGATACATTATGTAAGGTTTAAATAAAGATCTAGCCATGCTTGCTATATAAAACACAACACAATTTTTATGGAAATTACAATCACTGTTTATATACATATAGCACAACGTTTCAACAAGTATCTTCTTGTCGTTATCAAGCACAAATGATAATTAGTAAACTAAATGGCAATATTTATATATGTGACAAAAAATGTGAAGCCATAAAAAAGAACCCATGGTGTTAAGTACAGGGTGATTGGGTCTATTGTTAACCTAAAATCTCTAACACATAAATAGCTAATAGGACAACCTAATGGGTGTTAACATATAACCACAGCACAAAGGAGGAAGAACTTGAAGGTAATTAACTAATTAAAGTACATAAAAAATGAAGACCTATAGATAAGATTAATTAATAATTGGATGTACATATAATGCTTAAAAAATTATACTAATGTCGGTTTATGTGATAACTATTTATCAACTGATGATAGAGAGGGTTTAACACAAGGCTTCCATTTCGGCCGTATATGCCGGTCGGGACCTACGGCTCTGGAAAATGACCTACACCCGAGCAGACCCGTAGGTCATTTTGCATGCCGGAAAAATAGCATATTTTGTGCTAAATCATAAAATCCTGGACACGACGAAACTGTCGTGGTGTAAACTGTAGGGTGTAATAAAATTAACAGTGTTCAGTAGTCCACGAATTGAAACCACTGCCAATCAATTATCCTTGTGTATATTGCTGTACTCACAATCAACGCAACGGGGGATAAACATCAAACAAATTAACGCTCAACATTTAATCAATTTACTTAGGTGTGTTTTGTTTTATAATTAGTATTACTGTGATCATTCTTTAAATTGAGTTGTTACAGCATATTTGCCGACTTTCATCAGCCGTGCGGACATATTTACTGTATCAACATCAAACAAATTAAAACCTTTTTCTTTTGATGTCTTCTCTTGATTAGGCCTACAAGAGTTAATCATGTCAACGTCGCGAATATCAGAAATGTTAGCATTCTCTATATCATTTCAAAATGTTGAAATTTCTCACCTCCCAAAATAACAAACGAAAGCGGCATGATGATATTTCCGTCAATGAATCCCACGAAAGTTAGTCGTAAATTCTCTGCTAAATGGTCACTCACAAATATTTCCCGTGGTTAAGAAATGATATTCCCACACAAAAGATGTATTGTCGGGTGTATTTTTATTCCATATTTTTCTTTTATATCACAATTGATAGACGTCATTTTGCTTGAAACCATGCGCTTTCACGGTGTCGGCCATATTGAAATACATGCTAATGTTTTTACATGTTATAGAGTTAAAATACTAGCTCGATATTATTTGAGCTCACAAAATACCAATACGAGTTAATATATTGATAAGTTTAAGAATTATGTTAATTATTGTACATTTTTATGACTTTAAATTATTTACATGAGCTAATCAATCGGAACTACTTTTTCCCCGTGTATGGAGAAATAGTCAACAGTCGAATTTGTCACGTACGCTAAAATGTGATAAAACCCAAGTTGCGATGTTCTTTGAGCATGGAAACCTTTGACTAACTAGTGAGGATTTCTACGGAGGTACCCAAACGTGCCGAATTTCAACCAGCACGTGCTTTATAGACACGGAAATCGTGTAAAAACCGCCCAGTACATACGAGTGGTGTTGTAAATAAATTACGAAAATAGTGTCCTATCGATGAATAAATGTACATTGTTATATTTTATGAATGTATAAATAAATAAATAAATGATAATAATTGATTACATATGCTCTTTTATATATTATGGAGATGGGTGGGTGGTTATAAATGTCGATGTGAGATTGAATTTTTGTGTGACTGTCCTTGACCCAACTAAAGCTGATCGACATTCCGATAGCATGAAGTTTTTGGCTTTTTATTATGTGCTAAAAAAGCACCACTTTCTATGTAAGAAAAATGACCGTTTGGGAAAATTTTGAAGTGGAAGCCCTGGTTTAACATATGATTATAGTGTAAGGTGTAATCTCAAAGTTAATTACCTTGCTGATACATCTAGTAAAAACATTATTTAATAAATTAAAGGTACAATTATAAACTACCAGGTTAGGAGAAGTAAACAAACATAACAGTGTGAAGAATTTAATTGTGAATTTAATTTTAAAAAAGTCATTTCTCCATCTTAATTAACTCATCATAGGCCTTTGGAATATATAACCCTGTATCTCTGTTAAGTTCTGGGCTGTAGCGTTTAATTTGGATAGCTTCTATAATTTTCCTCTTCTTCTTCTGGTGTTTGTAGACTGCTAGTGTTTGAATGTTGTTCCAGTCTGGTCTGTGGCCCTTGTTTTCATTGATGTGCTCTGCTATGGCGGATACATTGGTTTGGGCTCTAGACTTGTGTTCAGCAATACGTTTGTCTAGTGGTCTTTTCGTTTCTCCAATGTAAGATTTGTAGCATGTCGAGCAATCAACTTTGTAAACTACTCCCTTTGGTTGAATTGGGTTAGTCGTGTACTCGACACACATATGGCTGAACCTTTCTAATATATTTAATATCAGAGAAATCCAATACCATCGAGTGTTGATTAAGGCCTGGATCAATTAATTAATGTCTAATATATAATTTAGAAAGCATTTCAGGCTTAAATTTAGATCTGCAATAGGCACTGTTTGTATCAGTGCCACAGTTGATATTTCTTACCTGTAAATGAGCAGGTAATAAAAAGATGGTCGGAATAGCACCATCTTTTAATCTTACAATTTGTCCTGTTCTATCTAACCATTTTTCATCAAAATGTTTGAACATAGCACTGACCACTTAGATGGTAACTCCTGTCGGCGACAGTTGTGGACCAACGAACTGTAATTAGATCTATCCTTTGAAGGAAACCTTTATTAAAATAAAAATAGAATAAGTTATTTACATTAGTCATTACTACAGTACATAGTTTAATCTGTCAAATTTGTTCTACTTCTACTACAAATAGTGTACTTCTAGTCTTATATAAAAATACAAAAAATAAATTTCTACTTTATATTTTAAAACTATATAGGACATAGGCCTACTCTACACTTCTCATGATAAAGTAAACACTAGTTACTAGTTAGTATGATTATAAATAGTAGTCAGGAGAGCTTCATTCAAGAATCAAATGTAAATTCCTAATCGATATTCATTAGGCCTAACATCTTAAAATCTTAAAGGGGAAGCCCAACGATTTTCAACAAGGTTTCCATAAATCTTAAATATATATTTATAAATAATCCCCTCTGTAACACACAGCAAATAAGTTTTTGTAAGTGAGAAATTAATTTTTATTCAAACCGGAAGTGACATAGTTGGTTCAACACGCTCACTGGGCTCTATAGTAATCATACAGATTTGGCATATGTTTACTGCTGTATTGTGTTCACGTGTCGTCCATTGACCGAAAATCTGATCAAATGTCCATGTTTATTAGGATATTATAAACACGAATTTATGGTTTTTTAACGTTTAGTACACAAAGCCGTTGCGTAAATTCACTCACACTGAGCAGCACGCTCAGTCTCAATTCACATGGCTAATTAGTATGCATCACGTGGTTTGATTGACAGCTTGCAAGTGACATTTTATTCGTCTGCTTAGATGTTTTTGTGCTTGCTGATGGTGTTTTTCACCAGAAACAGCCCAAATTTATGGGCAATTGAGACATGCAATATAATGCATTTTGGCACATAATGTCGACGTGAACGGTTTTTCCATTTTTCTTTCATTTCCTCTTGAGAATTGCTGTGCTCGAATGTTTATTCGGCATTACACATAGACGAGATATTTTATATTTCATACGTTGGTGTCTGACGTTGACAAACTTTGGAATTTATATATTTATTTAAATATATATGTGTCACGAGTCGGTTGAAATAAATAAACATAGGTTGCCAGGCAACGAAACATACGCCCACAGCAGCTAAATCGTCCGGGCAGTCAACAAGAGTTGTCGCATATTTTACTTTTTTCGGTAATGAAACATTTATAATACACTAAAATCTGATTAAAAGTAACTACTCATTATGTAATTATCAGAAAATCATTGGAATTTGTTTGGCTTTGATAAAGTTCTCCTCCATGCTGTTCAAGTTATCTAAATTCATTGAAACTCAATATACTTGTTCGTCTCATGACCTTCAACAATTTATATAAATTTAAAGTCAATCGGTTATTAGAGCGTCCACAAAATTTTGAAAGTGATCAAGGGCCATAACTCAGTCAGTAATTATCTGAAATTGCTGAAAATCAATAGGCTTCTTCGTCTCATGACCTTAAACACTGTGTATAAATTTAAAGTCAATCGGTTATTAACTTTAGCCTCTAGAGCGTCCACAAGATTTTTTGAAGTGATCAAGGGCCATAACTCTGACAGTTATTATCGGAAATTGCTGAAAATCAATAGGCTTCTTCATTTTATGACCTTAAACACTGTGTATAAATTTAAAGTCAATCGGTTATTAACTTTAGCCTCTAGAGCGTCCACAAGATTTTTTGAAGTGATCAAGGGCCATAACTCTGACAGTTATTATCGGAAATTGCTGAAAATCAATAGGCTTCTTCGTCTCATGATCTTAAACACTATGTATAAATCTAAAGTCAATCGGATATTAACTTTAGCCTCTAGAGCGTCCACAAGATTTTTTGATGTGTTCAAGGGCCATAACTCTGACAGTTATTATCGGAAATCGCTGAAAATCAAAAGGTTTCTTCGTCTCATGGCCTTTAACACTATGTATAAATCTAAAGTCAATCGGATATTAATTTTGGCCTCTAGAGCGTCCACAAGATTTTTTTAAGTGATCAAGGGCCATAACTCTGACAGTTATTATCGGAAATCGCTGAAAATCAATAGGCTTCTTCGTCTCATGACCTTAAACACTGTGTATAAATTTAAAGTCAATCGAATATTAACTTTAGCCTCTAGAGCGTCCACAAGATTTTTCGAAGTGATCAAGGGCCATAACTCTGACAGTTATTATCGGGAATTGCTGAAAATCAATAGGCTTCTTCGTCTCATGACCTTAAACACTATGTATAAATCTAAAGTCAATCGGATATTAACTTTAGCCTCTAGAGCGTCCACAAGATTTTTTGAAGTGTTCAAGGGCCATAACTCTGACAGTTATTATCGGAAATCGCTGAAAATCAATAGGCTTCTTCGTCTCATGGCCTTTAACACTATGTATAAATCTAAAGTCAATCGGATATTAATTTTGGCCTCTAGAGCGTCCACAAGATTTTTTTAAGTGATCAAGGGCCATAACTCTCACAGTTATTATCGGAAATCGCTGAAAATCTATAGGCTTCTTTGTCTCATGACCTTAAACACTGTGTATAAATTTAAAGTCAATCGAATTTTAACTTTGGCCTCTAGAGCGTCCACAAGCAATTGTGGACGCCGGACAGACGGACGGACGGACGGACGGACGGACGGACGGACGGGGGCAACGGCAATATACGACCACATTTCAATGTGGGCGTATAAAAACACTGTCAGCAGACTCAGCACGCACACAAACATTCAAGCAGACGAAAAATCTGTCACTTGCCGGGTGTTAAACAAACTACGTGATGCATACTAATTAGCCATGTGGTTTGAATGGAGACACAGTGTGCTGCTCAGTGTGAGTGAATTTACGCGAAGGCTTTGTGTACTTAACGTTAAAAAGATAGTAAGCTGGCACTGCCAGGCAGGATACGCCAACATTTTCGAGAGATGGATAGAGAACAAGCAAAACCGAAAGTGATTTTTCCTACAATCAAAGGCTATAATTCATTTATTTACAATTTGATATGCGCAAATATCGAAAAGAATCAAGATCTTTAGGTTATAAACATGCATTTCAAGTTTCATCAAAATCGAATTAAAATTGTGACCTATACTGGGTCCACAACCTTGATATACCATATTTTAACACTATTCGCGTAGAGACGGCGGCCATTTTGTCTAGCAATTATGGTCCGATTTTCTAGAAATTCCAACTTAACCTTCCGTAGGGTGTAATGGTGTTAGAGTCAAACGCTTTTTTTAAATCGGATAATAATCGTGACCTCCAGAGGGACCATAGGCAATTTTTCGAACAATCAGGGGCCATAATTCAGAAAGTTATGATCTGATATGTGCAAATAACGAAAGGAACCAAGATCTTTGGGTTATAACCATGCATTTCAAGTTTCATCAAAATCGAATCAAAATTGTGACCTATACTGGGTCCACAACCTTGATATACCATTTTTTACCAGTATTCGCGTTCAAGTCGCGGCCATTTTGTCTGTCAATTTTTGTCTGATTTTCCTGCAATTCGAACTGAAACCTTCCTTAAAGTGTAACGGGGATATAATCAAAGGATTTTTTAAATTGTGACCTCCAAAAGGCCCACAAGCCAGGCGATTTGCAAAAGGCCCACAAGCCAAATAAAGGTGATTTTGCGTACAATCAGGGGCCATAATTCAGGAAGTTACCATCCGATATGCGCATATATCGAAAGGAACCAAGAACTTTGGGTTATAACCATGCATTTCAAGTTCATCAAAATCAAACTTAAATTGTGACCTCTAAAGGGTCCACAACCTTGATATACCATTTTATAACAGTATTCGCGTACGAATGTCAGCCATTTTGTATGGCAATTTCGGTCCAATTTTTCAGAAATTCAATCTCAACTGATTTTTCTGAAGTTCGAACTCAACCTTCCTTAGGGTGTAACGGTGATATAATCAAATGATTTTTTAAATCGGATAAAAATTGTGACCTACAGAGGGACCACAAGCTAAACAAAGGCGATTTTGCGTATAATCAGGGGCCAAAATTCAGGAAGTTACAATCCGATATGCACAAATATCGAAAGGAACCAAGATCTTTTGGTTATAACCATGCATTTTAAGTTTCATCAAAATCGAATTAAAATTGTGACCTCAACAGGGTCCACAACCTTGATATACCATTTTTTAACAGTATTCGCGTACGAATGGCGGCCATTTTGTATGGCAATTTTGGTCCAATTTTTCAGAAATTCAAACTCATCCCTTCTTAGGGTGTAACGGTGATATAATCAAACGATTTTATAAATCGGATAATTATTGTAACCTCCAGAGGGACCACAAGCTAAACAAAGGCAATTTTGCGTATAATCAGGGGCCATAATTCAGGAAGTTACGATCCGATATGCACAAATTCGACTATTACGTTATGTCACGTGATATAGCTTTAGCTCATTAATTGTCGGGTGTTTCTGTAATTGCGGAAATCCGAGAGTGTTTTTTAACGTAATTATACACTCAAACAAACATGCAGACAGCGACAGCCCAAATACAATTAGGCCTACAAGAGTACAAGGGAGAATGTTCGCATTGTTGTGGACGAGAATATAGTTATAATAATAAATAAATACTGTCAATTTGCATTTTTATTTATCAAATTAATATCAAAACGAACCAAGATCTTTGGGTTATAACCATGCATTTCAAGTTCCATCAAAATCGAATTAAAATTGTGACCTCTACAGGGTCCACAACCTTGAAATACCCATTTTTTAACAGTATTCGCGTACGAATGTCAGCCATTTTGTATGGCAATTTCGGTCCAATTTTTCAGAAATTCGATCTCAACCGTTTTTAGGGTAAAACGGTGATATAATCCAACGATTTTTTAAATCAGATAATTATTGTAACCTCCAGAGGGACCACAAGCTAAACAAAGGCAAATTTGCGTATAATCAGGGGCCATAATTCAGGAAGTTACGATCCGATATGCGCAAATATCGAAAGGAATCATGATCTTTGGGTTATAACCATGTATTTCAAGTTTTATCAAAATTGAATTAAAATTGTGACCTCTACAGGGTCCACAACCTTGATATACCATTTTTTAACAGTATTCGCGTACAAACGGCGGCCATTTTGTATGGGAATATTGGTCTGATTTTACCGAAATTCGAACCAAAGCTTCCTTAGGGTGTAACGGTGATATGATTGAACGTTTTTTCAAATCCGATAATAATTGTGACCTACAGAGGGACCACAAGCTAAAATAGGTGATTTTTCGGACAATCAGGGGCCATAATTTTAATGTATAGAGCGCCCCTATGTGGCTGCATGTTGTTCAGCTCTGTGTTTTGTATAGTTTTATTGGATTAATATCTATAGGAATGCTGACATTTTTGGCCTGTATGAGATTGGTGTGCTTTTTATGGTCAAAAAAGGTTTTCAAAAATTAGTTGGATTATGCAGATTTTTTTTTAACATGTTTGTGTTGTTAGCAACTGGATTTAAACTCACTGTTAAATTGGTAAACAACCTGAACTAAGTTTTAATCTGTGAGATGTGTTATTCTGAAGCAGAGTATGTCAAACACAAAACCAATCAACCGAAGCGAGGTTGCAGGGCTGGTCAGACCAAACAAAGGCTGATTAAAACTATTAGAATTGTGAGGAAACATTTTGATGACTTTTCAACCTCATTGAATTATCTACTGACTTGAATAACATTGAAGTGATTGTCACAAATTAAATAGAACACAAAGCTAGGTTTTAGGAACAAGTGTAAATTGTGCTAATCTTGTTTTCATTTCAAGGATTTCAGTATTTGAGGATAACAATAATGTATCTGTTGCGCTTTGGAATGCCCGTTCTATCTGCAATAAACTACCAGCTTTCGCATCATCCTTGTACGAAAACAAGACAGATATTTGTGTCATCACCGAATCATGCGGCAGGGATCGAAATGCAATTTTTTCTCAGTGTGCCATAAGGCACCCAATTTAAAATTTATGTGTGCCCTGACCAAATGAAGTGTGCCATCAGAGCATGAATACTAAATAAAATAAATAGCATTTTCTTTTTGAATTTTGCGATTTACGGACCACTTTGACACAATGTCATTTAGTCTACCGGTACCTCTCAATATACGTGTAGCTAGTATTATTCACATTTCTGTCTACATAAAGTATATTTTAATCCGAAAATCAATGATTCCTTTAAAAAATCGTGGGTATACAATTCATAAAACTGGGATAATTCTAACACTAACAGTACCTCCGATCATGTGAAAACGTGAGCGTGAAGAAATGTGATGTAAATTTAGTAAATACTACGGCGTTTGCATTCTGTGTAAAAGGAACACTTAGGAGTTTATAACAGTTTCACAGTATTAATTTCTATTTATTTATCATTAAACAATAAAATGCCGTGAATGACATTAAAAGAACATATTTTCACAAAATACATAGACAAAAAAAATTGCGGTGTGTTCTGTAAGGAGTGTTGTCATTCGACAATACTTGTCTATTTTAAAAAGCTATTTTTAGTAACGGAAGCTATTACATTGTACCTGTAGAACTAGCGTGTGCTTATTAAGTTAGTTCTGAATGAAAGTAGTCTATTCGGCTATTATTATTGCACGGACTGGAACTAAAACGCTTTAAATGATCACAAAGTATTGTTCAATTTCAAAGGATTTCTCTCGGAGAAAATCGGCCCGTCGTCGATGGCTAAGTTTTAGACGTGATTTTTCAGGCGTGCCTACAAGGCACAGCTGTTCAGTTTCATCCGTGCCATATCAAATTTACCCGTGCGCTCGTCACGCAAATAAGGGGTATTTCGATCCCTGCATGGTTATCCAGCTCCCCGAAAGGCGAGTGTGAAAAATGAACTTCGTTTTTTAGTTTCTGGGTATGATGTCTACAGTCGACCAAGGACATCTTCCATGGGTGGTGGTGTTGCTGTCATTGTGGGTGATAACCTGAATGTGAAGGTAAATAGGAACCATCAACAAATTTCATCTTTTGAATCAATGGACATGTCTGTCAAACGGAGTCCTGAACTGATACGCCTCCTAGTTGTGTACCGACCCCCACCGTCAAAAAAGAATAGACAGAAACTCATGACATTTTTTGATGAATTCTCTTCGTTGTTAGAATGGGCCGTTTCGCTACCCGGATGGCTTGTTATTCTTGGTGATTTTAATTTTCATATTGACAACTCCAGCTGTCCAGATGCCAGTAAATTCCTCAATCTACTGGACTCATTCGGATTTGTCCAACACGTTATTGGTCCAACACACTCCAAGGGTCACAGCCTCGATCTTGTCATCACGAGATCGTCGCTGAAATTTGTCATGAACTTTGTTGTTGACAATACCTTGCCCTCAGATCACAGCATGGTGAACTTTATATGTGACATTACTCGTCCGCGGCCTACGAAAACCAAGCGCGAGACAAGGAAACTTTCATCTATTGCTGCCAATGCTATCAATTCAGCTATGAACTCTAGACTATTGAAGCCAATGGCAGGTGCTAGCGTTAATGAATTGGTTAGCGACTACAATGACAGATTAAGTAATCTTCTTGATGATCTCGCCCCGCTTAAAACTAAAGTTGTACAAGACAAACCGCGCGCCCCATGGCACAATGACGTCATTCACCCAGACAAAGTTGAACTGCGTCGTCTGGAACGGAAGTTCAAGACCAATCCCTTGGAAATCAACCGACAGATTTTCCTTGACAAGCGGTCGGCACACAATCGCCTATCAACAGACGCTCGTAATTCGTATCACCGCAACAAGATCCAGAACGCTGATCAGGAGCAACTCTTACAAATGATTGACGACATTATTGGCGAAAAGAAGTCATTAGCTGCAGCTTTACCAGACCACACAGATCCACAGGTGTTAGCACAATCGTTCTCGGATTTCTTCACACAAAAAGTTTGAATGCTACGAAATTCACAGACTCCATACCAAGTCTATATGTTTTTAATGATCGTGATCTTGGTCATTCTTTTACACATTTTACTCATGTAACTGAACCCTATTTATTGCGTCTTGTGTCAAAAAATGAACTCAAAGTCCTGTTCACTTGACCCATTTCCCACTGGTCACTTTAAAATTGTGTATTCAACATTTTCTTCCTCGCCTTACACAGATCATCAACACCTCATTTGATAATGGACACTTTCCTTGTGAATTTAAGCATGCCTTTGTTCGACCACTACTGAAAAAACCAGGATTGGATTCAAATGTACTGAAAAACTATCGCCCAGTTTCGAACTACCCTTTTGGTGGCAAACTCATTGAAAAATGTGTAGCTAGTGATCTTAATAATCATCTCAGTGAGTTTTCCTTATACTCGAAATTCCAATATGCGTATAGAAAGTACCATAGCACTGAGTCTGCCTTACTCCGAGTACATAATGATATCATGCTAGTCCTAGATGGCGATTCGGAAGTTATTCTGGTATTGTTAGATTTGTCAGCTGCTTTTGACACTATTGACCATTGCATTCTATTGGATAGACTTCAGATACGGTTTGGTATCGAAGGTGTGGCCTTAAAGTAGATTTAAAGTAGATTGAATCGTACTTGCGTGATAGAACTCAGTGTGTTGTCGTTAATGGTCAAAAATCAGTATCCGCTCCTCTTGAATACTGTTCACACTTTACTGTACTCCTTTAGAGGATATTATACTTCGTCACGCTGATGATACCCAGTTGTATTTTACATGTAATAATGCTAAAGCTTCAAAGGTTACAATTGAAAAATGTGTTGATGATATTCGTGCATGGATGCTTGCTAACAAACTTGTACTTAATGATGGTAAAACTGAAGTTATTCATTTTCATTCTAAGTATAGATTTTGCGATAAATTAAAAAATATACGAATAGGCAATGAGGAAGTTCTTCCATGTTCTACTGTCCGTAATTTAGGGTTTTATTTCGATGAAAATGGTCTTTTATGTAGTCACGTTACTAAAGTATGCCAGTCAGCGTTTTTCACACTGCATAAAATTGGTCGCATTCGCAACGTTTTAGACCGCACCTCCACTGAATCACTTGTTCACGCTTTTATCACCTCACGCCTCGATTACTGTAATAGTCTTTTGCACGATCTCTATCCTAGCTCTCTAACTAAACGTCTCCAATCTATCCAAAACTCTGCTGCACGACTCATAACACGCACGACTCATAGCACATCACCCCAATTCTCCACGATCTCCATTGGTTACCTGTGCACAGGCGCACTGAATTCAAAATTCTCACTCTCACTTATCAATGTCTCAATCAGCTAGCACCACCATATCTGTCTGATCTTTTAACACAGAGAGTTCAACTGGGATAATTCTTATTGAGCCAGCACGACCGTTCCTCCAAGTGACATACGGCAAGCGTGCCTTCGCTAATGCTGCCCCTCGATTGTGGAACTCTCTCCCTCTTTCCATTCGCAATGCCTCCTCCCTATACTCCTTCAAAAAACACCTCAAAACACATCTTTT
This sequence comes from Patella pellucida, assembly GCA_917208275.1. Classification (NCBI taxonomy): domain Eukaryota; kingdom Metazoa; phylum Mollusca; class Gastropoda; family Patellidae; genus Patella; species Patella pellucida. The sequence continues at coordinate 30,819,903 of OU795041.1, read as the reverse complement.
CCAAAAACACTACACTGAATGATTCACACACACTACTCTTGCTTTTTAATTTTGTTTTATGTGTTTTATGTCATAATGTGTGTTTTTTTATTATTTGTTTTATATGTTTTTATTTCATATTATATGTTTATGTCATCGTACATGTTTTATTATTTTGTTTTATTTCATATTATATGGGTTTTTTTTTCATATTATATGTTTTTATTTCATATTATATGATTTTATTTCATATTATATAATTTTATTTCATATTATATAATTTTATTTCATATTATGTAATTTTATTTTGTATAATTTTATGTTTTTATGTCATATTTCTATCTCATATTATATGTTTTTTATATGTTTTCATGTCATATATGTATGTAATACGCATTGAGATTGTTTTAACGATGTAATGCGTATACTAAGAAATAAATAAATATTATTATTATTATTATTATAATTCAGGAAATTACGTTCCGATAGGCGAAAAATATCAAAAGGAACCAAGATCTTTGGGTTATAAACATGCATGTCAAGTTTCATAGAAATCGGTTCAAAATTGTGACCTCTATAGGGTCCACAAGCTAAAAACGTGATTTTTCGTACAATCAGGGACCATGATCCATGAAGTTTTGATCCGATACATGCCAATATCGAAAGCAGCTGAGATCTTTTGGGGATAAACCTATATTTTAATTTTCGTCAAAATCGGACAAGAATTGTGACCTGTAGAGAGTCCACAAACAATTGTGGACGAACGGATGTCCGGATGGACGTCAGGAAGGACAGGGGCGACAACATAATACGTCCACATGAAAATGTGGGCGAATAAAAACATAAATTCTTGTTTATAATATCCTAATAAACATGGTCATTTGATCAGATTTTCGGCCAAAGGACGACATGTGAACACAATACAGCAGTAAACTTATGCCAAATCTGTATGATTACTATAGAGCCCTGTGAGCATGTTGAACCAACTATATGTCACCTCCGGTTTGAATAAAAATTAATTTCTCACTTACAAAAACTTTTTTTCTGTGTGTTACAGAGGGGATTATTTATAAATATATATTTAAGATTTATGGAAACCTTGTTGAAAATCTTTGGTCTTCCCCTTTAATTCCTGGATAACCACTGTGGTAGGCTATGACAACCTCGGCATACTAGTTCGTTGGTCTAGGCCTACATGAGTAGCCTACATCTACTATCAGTACCTTATGCCTGCTTATTTTTGGAAGTTAGTACGTCTAGCGACAAAAAAACCCAAAACACTGCGAAACCTTCTCATTGTAACTACCCCCGGCCTTAAGTAGTTATGGGGGCTGCTTACAAAAGTGTAACTGAACCTTCTGTTACAGCTTCGACTTTAAATATAAACAGCAATATTAACTAACGCTTCCAATTGTAAGTTATTTAATTTATGATACTGAGGGGGATAGGTCGAAGGGCCTTCTATTTCTTACAGCTCGTCTACCGCAGGAATAAACAACTTGATACAGTGGGCCTATATATACTCTAATTAAGTTTAAGCCTACAAACAACAATACAAAATCCCACACTCGTAAAAATATCGGTGCCTCCTTACTGTCTTAAGGGGGTGGACAGTAGAAAATTTCATTTTTTTTAATAATTGAGGTAAAGTTATCAATTTTACACATCTAAGAACACATCCATTGAGCAATACAAAAACGGCCGAAAAAATTTTCCTGGGGGTACCTGTTGCTATGGAAACGGCGGCCATCTTGGATTTCTGTATATAACTTTAGTCATCCAGTTTCTCAGAAACTATTCAACAGAATGTTTTCAAATTAAGCACAGGTGTTACTGACATGTTCGTCTGTGCAATAGGCAAGTTTAATTACAAAATATTAATTAGAAAGCAAGTTATACACATTTTAATGTTAACTCCGAAATTATTTCCCGTGTCACTGTTGCTATGGCTACAATATATCAGGAACTATTTTGCAGATTTACAAAAAAATCTCCTATTGCATAAAGTTATTATATAGGGAGTTATATTCCAAATTTCAAGAAAATCTGACAATAACTTTCAGAGATATAGCGTGACTAAAATTGGTAACTCTAGAAAAAACTGTTTTGAGAAATCAACCACTGAAGTTCACGTATAATCAGTGACAGTACAGTGTCAGTAGGCCTACCTGGTAATGGTATTGCTATCAGTACCACTACTAGGTCTAGCAGACGATTACTAATCTCCATTTTGTTTATTATGAGTGTCTGTCATACTTATTTAGTCATCTAAACAATTTCAAAAGCATTTTATTTAAAAATCTTCAAAAATATTGATAAACAATGCCGTATGGATCAGTAACAACAGCCATGATTGATATAGGTCACTAGCTTAGTGCGCATGCCCATTGAACTGACCTAGAGTAATGCCCGCTTCTGATTGGACACTTCGCCATTGACCTATGTGACCGACCAATCAAATAACGTATTTTGAGGGAACCTCATTACTTATGCAAAACTTGTTCATGCTTGCTATTTTTATCTACCTACAGAGGAAAGGTTTCAAGACACCCCACAAAAACGTCATTTCCTTTCAATAGGGGAAATCCCAAGCTTTCTAACCATATCCAACATGGCGACAGTTTACCGATCGGAAACCCGGTATTTCGCGTATGAAATGTCTATTGTTTTTAGATTTTTGTCAATAGTTCAAGCAGAAATAGGGCCAAATAAAAAAGGGTGGGTTCATTCAGAACCAAATTGTGTAGAAATAAAGAAGAATTTAGTGAAAAAAATGACTGGTATGTGTTCCTAAATAGTATTACTCACAGATAATCATAAAATCTCAAAAATGATTTTATTGTTAAAATTCATCAAATGAAGTGCGAACGACGGCCTTAAGACTAGAAAATGACCCTCTTCCATGTGCTCTATGAAAGGGGGATCACATGTAAACTTTTACTTGAATTCCCATGATGCAGCGTGACCTACTTAGAAAGAGATTCTGTAGTCCAAGGGAGACTAATACAATTAACATTGGATACAACCCACTAAATTCTAAAAATATTAAAACACGAGAGGTCAGCGACCGTTACACTTATGTCTCATGACATTCTGAACATTTCAAGACACGCTACCTGCGGGGAACCATAAATTTCGTCACGTTAGGCCTAGCCTAGTTTAGTAGTTACGTACGGTATCATGACTGTGGACGTGGTCTCCTCTTATATTGTTATCTAGAAAAGGCAATGCATTTTTTTTTTAAATATTCTAACGAATTACTACAATTACACGGTAAAATCCGCTAGGCCTAGACTAGCGTGGCACTAGTATTGTTGTTTTAGAAAGAATTACTTTTGACTTTCAGACTTGGGTCGATATTTTAATTTGATTTGGCTTTTCCTAGCCTATTTAATTAAATGTTCATACTTACTTGTGAAAACTAACGCCCTGTGCTTTCGTTGAGGGGTTTCTGTGAAGCAAACATCCGAAGGCATAACACTGTGGACCACGAAGATCGTTTTTCACAGATGGTTGAGTGAAGGTATACACTGACTACAACTTCCAAGATGGCGCCCGACAGTCGCGTCACCAGATGTCAAAAGTCACGTGATTGCTATTCTAGTCTATAAAGCCTGTTTTTATATCTACATTTGGTAATATAAACATTTTTTGATTGGAGTAATAGTTTTTGTTTTGATTCTTGTTATCTGCAATAGGTGAGAATAAAGGATAATCCTTTAATTAACACTAGGGATATGGGCTATGGTCTGGTTAATTGGCTTAGGAGATTAAGCAGTCATTAACATAATTAGCTCTAGGGGTCAATGATTTAAGATCGAATGATCGAAATATTGCTGTCAATGACTTGGGTGTTAACACGAATCCAATTCTAGTTTATCAGGGCAGGTAAATAATATCATGTGATACAAATATGATAGTTCTTTCGATATCAATGAAAAAATACAGCATTTTCATCTGAATAAGTTTAATACATTGAATGGATATACATGTATGACGCATGTACTATGTAGGTACATGCCGGATATTTTTTTTTAAGACTTGCGTGTCAAGACTAATAAATAGACTGCACACACATGCATGCACCACCAATTTTTGCATACGGGCGGTGCCCCAGAAACAAGTTATTTTATTTGTGTTGCCTTATATTATCTTGTTTTAACTATTATAGTGACAACTAGTTATCTAATCTCTCATAATGTATCTTTAACGTTAAGAAAAAATTTGATACTTGACATTAAAGGAAGTTATGTATATTTAATTGATATCGAATACCTTAGTAAAGTGACTAACTTAAGATTTCAAGATATCCTTTGAATAAGGGCTTAGATTAGAAGTGAAATCATTTGTGTCTGAAGATTGATGTAAAACAGTTATCTCCCTTTACTTTAGTCTTCACCAAATTCACTTTTCCATGATCAGATAACTTTTTTACATCAATCACAAATTTGTTTTACATATAATTGCAAAGACAACAATATTAACAAAGTCTGTCAAGGAGTCTTGGATATTCTACAGCCTTAAATATGAATAAACCAGATTGCATTTATTCTAGATTTTCAAAGTGTCTGAAATAAAATTTCATGAGCAATCATCTTTTCTATCTTGAGACTAAAATAATCAAGCAACAAGTATCTAAAAAAACAATATGGACATAATAAGATTGTATAACTTACGCTCAACATTTTGACTAACCACATGTTCAAGTAGTAAAGCCAGTTCTTGTTTACTAAATAAATTCAGTCTATCTGATGCCACACTTGCAGGAACATATTCTCCATTTTGTTGTAAGATGTAAACTACTTCGACATCACTGTCGTCAGGAAATCGTTCAATATTCAATATCTTAAGAACAAAAATTGTTACAGAAGGTTATACTTACATACTACATACAGCCATTTGAATACTAACAAGCCAACAGTGGGCTGATCTCCCCCGCCTAAATCCAAATATAAATAGACGACACATATTAATCGTTTCTTAGTCTAAGCAGAAAATTCGCACAATCGAATACAGTCAAGGTAATGATATTACGAATTTATATTCCCAAACTTCTCATTTCTATAACTAAAGTTATCTTGCCCCAAAGCATCAACCAATCAGATTGCTTATCTATGCTTACCCTATGCAGACAATGTTCTCATCATCGAAGTCCATCAAGGCATATCTATGTTTTCCATCAAGGCATTGGCCTTATAAACACCTACACCAAGTATGAACATTCTAGCTCAATTAAAAAGAGAGTTATTGTTTTCCAAAGTCTCAGCCAATCAAGGTGTTTACCGCTCTGCTTACCCTCAGCAGAAAATGTTCACAATCAAACTCAGTCAAGGTATTGACTATGTAATTAAACTATACACTAAGTTTCATCACTCACACTTAATCAGAACTCAAGTTATCGTATCAATCAAATTTCTTATCTCTGCTTATCCGAAGCAAAAAATACTCATCTTCGAACTCCATCAAGGTATTCACATTGACCTAATAAACATTTGAACATTCTAGCTCAATTAGAAAGAGAGTTATTGTATCCCAAAAAGTGTGACAGACAGACAGACAGACCAATTTTAATGTCTCCTTCTTTCTTCGAAAGGCGGGGGACAATTATTTGTTGCAATGTTGTCACTGATCACAGGTCAAGGTCACAGGCTTGCAAATTATATCTGCCTATTAAAAATATCACTAACTTGAAGTTTCAGATCACCAGTGTCCGATGTTGCCATGCGTTTCTTTCTTAATAATGGCTCATAAACACCATTATCTATTTCTTCTTGTCTTTTATAAGCTTCAATGTAGGCATTTAAAAGATTGATTTCCATATCATTTTTAAACTCATCTGTACTAATATTTACACTTCTTCTAATCTTTAAAACTATAATAGATATAATGTTATAATTACATTTGTAGTAAGATTTTGAAATCATTTAAATAGCATTTTAGCAAACTCACAATATTTCATTTGAATCTTTTATACTAGTTATAACTTATTTTGCTGGGCAAGTGATAGTCTTTTTAGGTATAAGGTATATGTAAGGTTCTTCCACTCATGAGCCAAATGCTTAAGACCAAATTTGAAAGCAATCTGTTAACAAGCGTTTGACATGCAAGTTGTGCCCACATTTTGCACAAGATGGACGAAAACAACCTAAAGATAGTAAGCTGGCACTGCCAGGCAGGATACGCCCACATTTTCGAGAGATGGATAGAGAACAAGCAATACCAAGAGTGATTTTTCCTACAATCAAAGGCCAGAATTCATTAAGTTACAATGTGATATGCGCTAATATCAAAAAGAATCAAGATCTTAAGGTTATAAACATGCATTTCAAGTTACATCAAATCAAATTAAAATTGTGACCTCTACAGGGTCCACAACTTTTGATATACCATATTTTGACACTATTCGCGTACAAACAGCGGTCATTTTGTCTGACAATTATGGTTCGATTTTCTCGAAATTCGAACTCAACCTTCTGTAGGATGTAACGGTGATAGAGTCAAACAAATTTTTAAATCGGATAATAATTATGACCTCCAGAGAGACCAAAGGGGATTTTTCGAACATAATTCAGGAAGTTGCAATCCAAGATCTTTGGGTTATTACCATGCATTTCAAGTTTCATCAAAATTGAATTAAAATTCGCGTACAAACGACAGCCATTTTGTATGGCATTTTGGTCTGATTTTCCTGCAATTTGAACTGAAACCTTCCTTAAAGTGTAACGGTGATATAATCATGCATTTTTTTAAAACGGAAAATAATTGTGACCTCCAAAAGGCCCACAAGTCAAATATAGGCGATTTTGCGTACAGTCAGGGGCCATAATTCAGGAAGTTACCATCCGATATGCGCAAATATCAAAAGGAACCAAGATCTTTGGGTTATAACCATGCATTTCAAGTTTCAACAAAATCAAATTAAAATTGTGACCTCTACAGGGTACACAACCTTGATATACCATTTTTAACAGTATTTGCGTTCAAATGGCGGCCATTTTGTATGGCAATTTTGGTCTGATTTTCCCAAAATTTGAACTCAATCTACCTTAGGGTGTAACGGTGATATAATCAAACGATTTTTTAAATCGGACAATAATTGTGACCTACAGAGGGACCACAAGCTAAACAAAGGCTATTTTGCGTATAATCAGGGGCCATAATTCAAGAAGTTATGATCGGATATGCGCAAATATTGAAAGGAACAAAGATCTTTTGGTTATAACCATGAATTTTAGGCTTCATCAAAATCAAATTAAAATTGGGACCTCTACAGGATCCACAACCTTGATATACCATGTTTCAACGGCGGCCATTTTTTATGGTAATTTTGGTCAGATTTTTCCGAAATTCGAACTCAATCTTCCTTAGGGTGTAACAGTGATATATTCAAACGGTTTTTCAAATCGGATAATAATTGTGACCTCCAGAGGAGACACAAGCTAAAATAGGTGATTTTTCGGACAATAAGGGGCCATAATTCAGAAAATTACGTTCCAATAGGTGCGAATATTAAACGGAACCAAGATCTTTGAGTTATAAACATGCATATCAAGTTTCATCAAAATCGGTTCAAAATTGTCATCTCTATAGGGTCCATAAGCTAAAAACGTGATTTATCGTACAATCAGGAGCCATAATCCATGAAGTTTTGATCCGATACATGCCAATATCGGAAGCAGCTGAGATCTTTTGGGGATAAACCTATTTTTTAAGTTTCAGCAAAATCGGGTAAGAATTGTGACCTGTAGAGAGTCCACAAACAATTGTGAACTAACGGATGGACATACGGACGGACGGACAGGGGCGACGACATAATACGTCCACATGAAAATGGCGTATTAAAATACCAGCAGTTACCATGCAAGTTAGGCCAACATGTTTCAAGAAATGTACATAAACAAATCCCCACAAAAGGGAAGCATTTTTCCCTACAATTAGGGGACATAATCCAGGTACTCATGGTCCGATATGCGCGTATATCAAAATTAATAGAAATCTCTAGGATATAAACATTAAAATTAGATAAAAATTCTGACATCCAGAGGGTCCACAATCTCCGTATTACATACTTTACACTATTTACGTTCAAGCAGTGGCCATTCCGTGTGACATTTTAGGTCTGATTTTCCCGAAATTCGAAACTCAACCATTATCTAGGTGTAACTATGAAATATTTAAATGATTAGTAAAATCGCATAAAAATTGTGACCACTAGAGGGTACAGAAGCTGAAATTGTGACTTTTTCATACAATCTAGTGGAAGTTATAAATCTATACGCAGTTTCATAGATATCACTTAATTATAACCAAAGTTATTGTGCCTAAAAGCATCAACCAATCAAATTGCTTATCTTTTTTTACCGTAAGCAGACCATGTTCTACATCGAAAACACCATCAAAACATTCACCTAATAAAACACCTACACCAAGTTTGAACATGGTAGTTAAATTAGAAAGAAAGTTATTTCGTTCCAAAGTCTTAACCAATCTAATTGCTTATCGCTCTGCTTACCCTGAGCAGAAAATGTTCATAATCGAACTCATAAAGTATTGATAATTTTAAACTATACACCAAGTTTGATCACTCTCACTTAATCAAATTGCTTATCTCCACAAAAATGCTCATCTTCGACCTAATAAACCACTACACCATTTTGAACATGCTAGCTCAATTAGAAGGCGGGTTATTGTGTCCCAAAAAGTGTGACGAACAGACAGACGGACAGAAAAAACAATTTAACCCTTAGGATATGAGCGGCCGGTTTTCCAGCTGCTGATGGGATTGGCTAGAATAACGAGTGTCTGGTTTTCCGGCTGCTATGGGTACCCACTCGTTACTAAGGAACTGCCTGGTAAAACATCGACCTGGTTTCGTCACGCTTCATCTTGCACGCTCAACTGAAGTTGGTCTTGTGTTTACCAGACGTGTAGTATTTTCTCAGCCAATCAGCGACTTTGTTTTATCAGGGTTTTGGCCTTTTCTATCAACGGAAGTCAATCTTTTGTTTACAGAAAATTATTGTTATCGGGCTCGCATTTTGATCAAATAAACAATAAATATGGCCAAACGAAAGATGTCTACTCATTAATATTACTAAATATTGATTGTATACTTGTTTACAAATTTTTTGTTCATTTTTACCAACGGGGGTGGGGTAGTACGAGGTGGGGTACTGGTGATAAATCCAGAACTAGTGATACACAGACTATATTATTCATTGAAATTGATTGTTTACTTGTTTGTAGTAAATACAAAGACACCTCAGTATGCCTCGTTCAGCATTTTTGTCCAAATGAGGTAAAATAATGCCTCGTTGTCTGCAGTTCCAAAACAAGTTGTTTTTTTTAAATTGCTCTGCTTTTAGAACTAGGTATTTTGTTCAGAACGAGGCTGGGTAAAATGCCTCGTTTACTAAATGTGTTTTTTTTCAGGATAGTTATTAGCGGTATTTGCTGTCAGCGAATTTGTAAAAATTAAAATTTATGTTATTTAATACGAAAATAAAACCAGTTCAACATTAGAGAAATAGACAAGACAAGAATACACACCATACCATAAATTATTTTTGCCTTATTTATACCCATCTGTCTTTATAATTTAACGTTTTAATTAAATTTTAATGTATGAGGTGTGCTTCATTTCCCAATTTAATTGACATGTGGTATAAAGCCGACAAATTATCGCTGTGCGTTTATATGACTTTGCTCCAATAATATTTTCTGCAATGTTATGGGGTTTCAACAGAAACAGTCAATGTTATGGTCACTTTATATTTTCTCAAAAATTATATAAAAATTGGACTGGCAAATTGGAAATATGTGATGAAATTTAATACTTTTTTGGATTAATAAGAATGGATTATTTGTTGTATTTAGATCAGATAAACACTAATTTGTTGTTTGCGATATCAGTTAGGTGGAGGTGTAAAAAACACAGGAACCAAGATCTTTGGGTTATAACCATGCATTTCAAGTTTCATCAAAATCAAATTAAAATTGTGACATCTACAGGGTACACAACCTTGATATACCATTTTTAACAGTATTTGCGTTCAAATGGCAGCCATTTTGTATGGCAATTTTGGTCCGATTTTCCCAAAATTTGAACTCAATCTACCTTAGGGTGTAACGGTTATATAATCAAACGATTTTCTTAAATCGGACAATAATTGTGACCTCCAGAGGGACCACAAGCTAAACAAAGGCTATTTTGCATATAATCAGAGGCCATAATTCAGGAAGTTATGATCGGATATGCGCAAATATTGAAAGGAACCAAGATCTTTTGGTTATAACCATGAATTTTAAGCTTCATCAAAATCAAATTAAAATTGGGACCTCTACAGGATCCACAACCTTGATATACCATGTTTTAACGGCGGCCATTTTTTATGGTAATTTTGGTCAGATTTTTCCGAAATTCGAACTCAATCTTCCTTAGGGTGTAACGGTGATATGATTGAACGTTTTTTCAAATCCGATAATAATTGTGACCTACAGAGGGACCACAAGCTAAAATAGGTGATTTTTCGGACAATCAGGGGCCATAATTTTAATGTATATTCAAACGGTTTTTCAAATTATATCAAAATTGGACTGGCAAATTGGAAATATGTGATGAAATTTAATACTTTTTTTGATTAATAAGAATGGATTATTTGTTGTATTTAGATCAGATAAACACTAATTTGTTGTCTGCGATATCAGTTAGGTGGAGGTGTAAAACACACAGCTACAAGGATTAATTTACAACCTCAATTTAGCTTTCACAACACCACAGTTGCTACTTTACACCTAAACCTGATTGGGCAATAAATTAATCAAGGCAAGGTAGCTGTGTCTTCATTCAATAGTTTTACACCTTCACCTATGGCGTGTATTCTTGTCTTTCCTATTTCTCTGATTATAATATCATAGTTTGGACTTGTTTATTTTCGTATTAAATAACTTAAATTTTAAATTTTACAAATTTGCTGATAGCAAATAGCAAATAGCAAGAATAACTTTCTTGAAAAAAAAAACACGTTTAGTAAACTAGACATTTTCACCAAGCCTCGTTCTGAACAAAATACCATGTTCCAAAAAAGGGCAATTGAAAAACCTTGTAAAAACAAAAATATTACCCAGGGGGCTAGTATAAAAACTTAATGACGTTCAGGGTGTCAGTGTCCAAAGGGTTAAATAAAAAAAGTCCCCTGTTTTGGGCAAAGGGTACAAATCATACAGCGCTGAAAATTGATAGGGTTCGTTCTTTTTATGCCCCTAATTGTAGACGGACAGGCAGAATAACATTGGTACGACATCATCAGTGTGGGTGTTTAATAAGTCAACTCCATTTATCATGGCAATCATCTATAAAAGACTCTCTGCCTAAGCCCTTTCATTTTAGGTATTTAGCTTTATTTACAACTGGGGATTGAGTAAACCACAGTCTTATTCGTTTTTACCTGTTCTGATCCAATATGATGTTAGTGCAGTACTGGTGTTGAGACCCTCTGTATTATTGTGCAGACTTCCTGTGGATGTTGGTAGTGGTATGGTAGATGAAATTATGACCTCTGATGTGGATGGGTGTAGAGAAGTAATAGAATAAAAGTTATCTGTTGTGGACAACTGTACAGCGGTTGTAGAATCAAATACATCTTTCAGTGTTACTATAAAAAGAGAACTAGGATGGATAAAATCAAAAGTTAAGCCAGTCAAACTACTAGATGATTCTACTGGACTGTTCATTATTGATATTAGTGATATGTTTCCTGATGGCAAATTGGTTGTTAAACCTACTGGTGATGTGGTCAATAATTCAACTGATGATTGTGATTCAATTCCTGAAGGCATCACAGGTAAAGATATAGTTGATACTACAGAAGATACTACTGCTATTGTTAATACTACATGTGATACTGATGTTAATACTACATGTGATTTTGATGTTGATACATCATGGGATACTGTTCTTGAAATTACTGTTGGTTGTATTGGTGATGCTGTTGATAAGGTTGAGAGTAAACCTTCCATTGTGGAACCAGTAGCAACAATGTCTAATGCTGAAAACATTGATCCTACAGATGGCACTGTTGTTAATGCGAATGCAACAGTTGATGAGGTGGGTAGTAATACTTTCAATGATAAATTGATTGATGCATCGTCTGTAGATGATGAAAATAATGGAAAAACGGTTATTGTTGTGTCTTGTGATGATGATGGTATCATCCCTATTGATATGAAATCTTGTGTTACTATTTCTATTCTAGTTGTAGGTGAATCTACTGATGATGTAGCTATGGAATTCTCATTTGGTATAGTAATCGAGTCTGATGCAGTCGTTAAAATTTTGGATGACATTAATAACATATCTGATGATGGTACTGGTACTGATAATGATGACGTTGAAACCAGTGATGTTGATCTTGATTCAAAAAGTGACTGCAGAAATTGATAGGTTGTTTCTGTATTAGTTGACACTGTTAAATCTGAAAAACTAGTCCCTGATGATGAAGGTGAAAAGGAAGATAATGTTTGTGATATTATCAGTTCAGGACCAGTCATTACTGATGGTGAAGCTGGATAGCTGCTTAATGCTGCAACACTTGTGTGGGTGCTGCTAAAATCTACTGTAAAACTCTGATCAAGTTGAAACAACAATTCACTACTAAGTAATTCACTGTGAGTAGGTAATAATGATTCATTGGAGAAACTGTCACTTACTGTAGCTGTAAGTATATGTAATCCACTATAATTTGAATGTTGTTCGCTAAGTCTTTCTGTAGCTAATTCACTAACACTTGGAGTAATTAATTGACTGAAATAAGTAGTACTAAAGATATCACTAGATGGGTATATATTACTAGTAATGTCAACATTTGTAAGAAATTCACTTGAATATGGTTGAACACTTAATATGGATGGATTTATTTCACTAACCATGCTCAGCATTGACGCTGTAATAACACTTTGAAAAATAAATTTTCTTGTTGAGTTATCAAAATCAAAATCTGAAATTGATAATGTTACCATATCACTAGTTGTTTCACTGTAAGTTGTTTGTAATGTTACCACATCACTATTTGTTTCACTGAAAGTCGTTGGTAATGTAACCATATCACTCATTGTTTGTAATGTTACCATATCACTATCTGTTTCACTATCACTTTTTTTTTCACTGAAAGTTGTTTGTAATGTGACCAGATCACTAGTTATATCACTGGAAGTTGTTGCTAATATTACCATATCACTGTTTGTTTCAATGTAAGTTGGTAATGTCAATGATAAAATATTTGATACTGCTGGCATTGTATCCAATTCATTGTAACTTTCTGATTCCAATGATAAACTGAGTTTTGTTGAAGTAAATAATTCACTGTAAGTTGCTCTTGGCATCGTTACTAATTCAGTGTATCCTGTTGAAGTGCTCGGTAAAAGGCTATTGGGTAAAAAGTCTGTATTGGAAAAAGTGGCCATCTGGAAACTTGTAAATAAGCTGTTATGTGCAGGAGTAGGATCAACATTAAAAGTCTGACTTAGTTGGTTAGTAGTAGTAGTACTAAACATTGATGATGTTTTTGTCCTATAATCTGAATCATATATACTTGACTGAAAGTTTTCATTTGTTAGAATAGCTGTATTATCTGATGATGATATGGTCATAGTTAAAACATGGCCATTACTTAATGGACTAATGCTCTGTAATGTTACTTTTGTGGTTGAAGATGCTGAAGTGACAATCATATTAGAATCAAGAGACTTGGACAATGTAACAAAGTATCCTGCAGACCATGAAGGCAAGTACATACTTGGAGACTGTGCTGTTGAGATAAATTTCCTGTTGCTGAGATCATTCGATACAAAGATATCTGATATGTGCATTGTTGATTGATATGTTTCCTGGGTTGTGGAAGATTCCAAATATATCACAGAGTTATAAGGAATTAATTTGGAAGTACTGCTGACATCATGTACAAATTTGGAAGTGGCCCTGTCTGACAGTGTGGAAGTGTCAATCTGATAAGATGTGAACTCAACAACAAATGTTCCACTTAAAGAATGTACCATGATGGATGATGCTAAGCTTGGATATATACTAAATATTGTATAAGTTGATATCGTAGAACTAGCTGCAATTAAATTTGAAGAAGTTCTACTGATAAAAGTGCTTGAGCTTTCAATTTCATACGTTGATACAAACTCACTTGTGTATTCATTTGAAGATTTGGTAGGTACAATTAACTGATCAGATTGTCTAAAAACTGTTCTAAACGGAATGATTGTGCTGGCAATTTCAGGCTGAGTTAGTGGAGTTGTTACAAGTAAAGACGTGTAAAAAGATTGTGGAATAAACGATTGTGACAATAATTCAGACAGTTGATTATAAGATGTTTGCTGAATATTTACACCGGCTGGAATTGATTGAGATCTAATGACAGTAGATGAGGTTATCCTAGCTGTGGTGGACTTTGTTGAAGGGACAAACATTGTAAGGCTGGGTACATCTGATATATCATGTTGTGATGAAGATGTAGAAATAGGTATAAATTGTAACACTTCAGATAATTGGGAATTTTGTGACACTTGGGAGCTATTTAAACTCTGTAAGCTGCTGACTAATAATGTACTTGATGTATAATGACTATTTGAACAAGAAACACTTGGGACCTGAATCAAATAATTTTTTGAAAAAGTAGATTCTATATTTGCATAACTTGGATAAATATTTACACCTGATTGAATTAACTCACTCTTGTAAGCATTTGATATGACTGGAGTTGAGTCCTGGAACAAGTTTGTAGAATCACTGGAAATTGATTGTTGATTCACAGAGCTACTGAATTTTTCACCACTATATGAAGTTGTTGGCACAATCTCATTAAGACTTCTGGCATAGGAATTTGGTATCAAAATTTGAGATTCTGATGATGCACTATTTTTGGTAATATATGTTAAAATACTTACAAGTAATTTATTATCACTGGTTGTGCTAGCGGCAGATGTTAAAATAGAAATTTGAGAATCACTAACAGTACTTAAAGAATCACTAACAGATTTAAAGTTAATAAAACTATCAGATAACAAAATATTACTGGTGCTAAAATATTCAAAATTTGAACTTGAAGTCACAACATTTAAAATATCATTGGTAATATCAAAATAATTAAAGCCACTACTTGAAGTTATAATCGACTCTGATTGCATAAAATTGTTAGATAAAATGGATGTGCTTGTTATCATTCTATCTGTCAAGAAAGATGGGTGTAAGAACGAATCATCTGAGGCACTAAACAATGACATCTGCTCATGAGAAAAAATAATAGTATCATGTGACGTTATGATGTCTGCTACTGATGACTCTAGTGTTAATGATGATAAGCTGTTTGGGCTTACGACTACACCAACTGTAATAAAAAGAAAAGAATGTTAAAATAACATCAAAATGATTGAGATCTACTTATAAATAATACTACCACACAGTGTGAGCGCTAGCCGCTCGCAACTTTGCCAATATCGCCATCTTCTGTCGATAATGATTGTTAACCAGCGGCTGCCAGACAGGATACGCCCACATTTTCGAGAGATGGATAGAGAACAAGTAAAAACCGAAAGTGATTTTTCCTACAATCAAAGGCCATAATTCATTAAGTTACAATTTGATAAGTATCAAGATATTTAGGTTATAAACACGCAATTTAAGTTTCATCAAAATCGAAATTAAAATTGTGACCTCTACAGGGTCCACAACCTTGAAATACCATTTTTTAACAGTATTCGCTTACAAACAGCAGCCATTTTGTATTGTAATTTTGGTCCTATTTTCCCGAAACTTGAACTCAACCTTTCTTAGCTTGTAACGGTGATATAATCAAACGATTTTTTAAATCGGATAATAATTGTGACCTCCAGAGAGACCACAAGCTAAACAATCAGGGGCATTAATTCAGGAAGTTACGATCCGATATGCGCAAATATCAAAAGGACCCAAGATCTTTGAGTAATATCCATGCATTTCAAGTTTCGTCAAAATCGAATTAAAATTGGGACCTCTACAGGGTCGACGAGCTTGATATACCATTTTTCAACAGTATTCGCATACGAACAGCGGCCATTTTGTATGGTAATTTTGGTCCAATTTTTCCGAAATTCGTACTCACCCTTCCTTAGGGTGTAACGGTGATATAATCTATTCAGGATGTTACGATCCGATATGCGCAAATATCGAAAAGTATCAAGATATTTAGGTTATAAACACGCAATTTAAGTTTCATCAAAATCGAAATTAAAATTGTGACCTCTACAGGGTCCACAACCTTGAAATACCATTTTAAACAGTATTCGCGTACGATCGGCGGCCATTTTGTATGGCAATTTTGGTCCGATTTTTCCCAAATTCAAACTCAACCTTCTTTAGGGTGTAACGGTGATATAATCAAACGATTTTTTAAATCAGATAATAATTCTGACCTCCAGAGGGACCACAAGCTAAACAAAGGCGATTTTGCGTATAATCAGGGGCCATAATTCAGGAAGTTACGATCCGATATGCACAAATATCGAAAGGAACTAAGATCTATGGGTTATAACCATGCATTTCAAGTTTCATCAAAATTGAATTAAAATTGTGACCTCTACAGGGTCCACAACCTTGATATACCACTTTTTAACAGTATTCGCGTATGAACGACGGACATTTTGTATGGTAATTTTGGCCCGATTTTTCCGAAATTTGAACTTGACCTTCCTTAGGGTGTAACGGTGATATATTCGAATGTTTTTTTAAATCGGATAATAATTGTGACCTGCAGAGGTACCACAAGCTAAAATAGGTGATTTTTCAGACAATCAGGGGCAATAATTCAGGAAATTTCGTTCCGATAGGCGCAAATATCGAAAGGAACCAAGATCTTAGGGTTATAAACATGAATGTAAAGTTTCATAAAAATCGGTTCAAAATTGTGACCTCTATAGGGTCCATAAGCTAAAAACATGATTTTTCGTACAATCAGGGGCTATAATCCATGAAGTTTTGATCCGATACATGCCAATATCAAAAGCAGCCGAGATCTTTGGGGGATTAACCTATATTTCAAGTAGCATGCTAGAAAATTCTGTGTTTTGAAACATAGCACTTGCTATTGGTAATAAATCACTGAAAGTTAACATCTTCAAATTTCTGCTCAGTGTTTTAAAGGGACAATTATAACACTCTTGCTGGTTTGACAGGTCCAAAAAAAAAAATAAGCATTATCTAACTACTAGATTTAAGTGTCCTACATGTTGTGTAAATTATCCATTACATTCTATTTTACTTGTCCAGAGGGTTAAAAAATATGTTTAAATCCAAGTTATATTTGAAAGTGTTTACGTGAAGCCTTTCAAATCATTCACTTGATTTTTTTCCAAATTTTTAACTTAGTGTTAAGATGAAATTTGTATCACCAATTAATTGGAATATTGTAAAATAGTACAATTTGTTGACCAGAATTATGATTGGGAAATAAATCATATTATTCAGTTACAACAAGAGCGTTATTGGGCCTAAAATACATTACTATATAGCACTTGCTGCTAGCTTTTTTCATGCATTAGCCACAGTGGCTAATGAATTTTAGAAGCTAGTGCTAACACAGCCACATCTAGATTGTATGTCTTTAAAAATGAAATAAAATGAACTGAAATGAAATGTAGTTTAATGGCACGTCAGCACCAACCGGGCCATATTGTGCCAGACATATGTGACCCCCCATGGCATACTGAGTCTTAATGAGGGAATTTTGAAAATTGAGTTATTGGTATTTTCATATTCTGCGACTCAATACCTTCAATTTGATGTATAGTTTGTTTAAATCGGGCATAAATTGACTGAGTTGTGGCGGCTTGAAGCCATCCAACACACCAAAGTAAGTTTTGAGAAAAATCAAGTTAAAGATTTGGTATGTTTCAAAACAAAATACCATAGCAACCAGGCCATTTATTTGCTTTTTTGTCGTGGAATATTGTTTACAGGGGGTTTTCAGGGGTGCTGAAGACAAAAATTATAATAAAAATTTCATCCGAGAATTTCCGCCTTCTTTTTTTTCAAAATGGACGCCAAAATGACAAATTTTCGAGTTTTCATAAGTAACGTGTTTATAATGTCATTGGTCGGGTTTTGGGGGTTACTGCATTAAAAATTGCAGTATAGGAGTCGCTCAGATAATATCCGCCATTTTGTTTTTCATAATGGCGGCCTAAATAATAAAATTAATCCGACAATATCGACCATTTTGTTTAATCAAAATGTCGACCAAAATGACAATTCTGATTTTGTCACCGTATATTTGTAACCGCATGGTGCCATGTCATTTTAAATGTGTTATTAGGCACACAAATGTTGTAGTATCAAAAGGTCGACCGGACTGTATCCTCCATCTTGTTTTTCAAAATGGCCACCAAACCAATTATTGGAGATCTTATACTTGGTACTCGTGTGATATATCATTTTTGGGGTTTTCGGGGTCGCTAAAGACGACAAACATGGTTTTGGGACGATGAAACGAATATTTATCATTTTACATATTCGATGATTTTATGGTCACTCATCAGTTATGGTCATACCTTAAGGGTAGGGTATGCTATCAAGTATAAGAAAGGAGAACATTTTTCAAAAAACAACAGTATACTAAAAAACTCTCATAAATTTAATAGAACATAATAACAAATTATTTTATAATGCAACAGAAAATATTGGTCTGACTTTTTCAAAAAACAACAGTATACTAAAAAACTCTCATAAATTTAATAGAACATAATAACAAAATATTTTATAATGCAACAGAAAATATTGGTCTGACTATTGTATACATCTTAATTAATTGGGTACTGATTGGTCTACTGTTTTGACTGCCGAGTTCTTATTAAAAGACGTGTCACTAGGTGTTATGATCATAGATGCAGTATTAACATGGTTTGACAAAACACCTTAACTGAAATTAGTTAGTATAGCCATTGTATAGTAATTATACTATGGAGTTTTACGTATGGCACAGTTACGATACCAGTGTACAGATTAGGCTACAATAGATTACGAGAATTTAATTTATTAATTCATAGGGCATCGGTAACGTTCGAGAATGGAAAAGGCGGTCATGAGAGCTCTCGGTTAGTTGAAAATTAATTGAATTCACTGAAATCTGCAGTTTTTAGAAAATGCAAGGTATGCAAGGTAAATTTGTCGGTATGTTCTGTGTAAGATAAAGCACGAGACTGAGGTTATGCAGGGGAAGAAAGACTGAAGAAAATAGCCCGAGAACGAGATAAACCGATGCCGGTAAGCCGAGGGTTTTTCTGAATCTTTCTTCCCCAGCATAATCGAAGTCGATGACTTTATCTTGCTTATAAACCGTCTATGTTTAAAAGTACTTAAAATGAGAATTCTAGTAAGAATTCCCGTAAGAAAAACCTTATGCCAGTATATCATGTTTTCTAATGGACAAACAAACCTACCCTGGAAGAATAACCCGATACAGGTTTAAAGAACTTTATATAAATATATTTAGAAAGCAGGATATACCGGGCATAGAACATACCCAAAAGATCAGAGATTTAACGTTACAGGTTTATAAAAAAAACAATATCACACAGCAACCATGCCATTAAATCATTCGTTATTTTGTCGTTTAATATTAATATTTTCTTCTATAAGTTCTCAAAGGTGCTGAAGACGAATATTGTAGTAAAATCATATTTCTTGTTATAACGTGTAATTTAGAACAATGTATACATTAGTAGTCTAAGTTTGTATATTATAACTTTGGTGAGTTTAACTTCAGTTAATCTCCTTAATTAATTAGCACCTTGGTGCTAGTGGTCGGAAGATTAAGGTTGTTGATTGGGTAATCAAGTTTAGTAGTTTATTTAAATCTTCTAATCATCAAAGAAGCCGCCACAGCATTACAATTGAAATTAAGATTCTGGGTGTACAAAAAGTCTAAGGTTAATTTAATTTGAACAATATTTTATTCAAATAAAATAAAACCATGTACGAACAATCCAAACCATCAGACAAAATTCGAAGTCCTACGTTATAAACTGTCAAAAGTTAAGGATTAAAAAACTAACCAAAGGCTTATATTTATTCGTCTCCTTATTTAATAAATATACTAAAATAGACGTATGATATATACACTGCACATACAAATACATTAACAGTGCTGTATTTTGTATTCACTATTTATTAATCGTGCATGCAAGTAATTTAATAGTTAGTGACATTTACAGTGCCTTACCATTTCATAATACATTTCAAGGCCGTCAGATGTATAATAACCGTGAATTCAGTTAGTATTCTACGATGGTTATTGTAGTCTTTTAGATAAAGTAAAAATATGTATAAATTTGTGGACTGTATTAAAAATGTACATGCAAGGTAGTATTACTATCGCCGTTTGAATTCTAACATTGGTAAACTTTGGACAATGTAACACATAATGTTCCGTGTCCTCTATTGTTATTTTCAGCCTTTGATACCGTAACGATACCCCAAAAATTATGATTCCCTAATAGAATCATTGGCATGAAATGCTTAGGTTTAGTTTCGTGCATTTTGGAAGCGGTGTAATTAAACAATGGCACATATTTCCCACTCGATAATCGTCGGATTTCGACACATTGGTCGTTCTTATTATCCTGATCCATTATGATAATAGAATAATATCCAATATGCATTCTTTACTTTGCATGCCGTATGAAGCGACAGTAAACGGAATTCACCTATAAAGTTCTCTTCAGAAATAGGTTATTGGCTATTTTGTTTATTTCCATTTAAGGGCTATAAATTATTTTCTAACAGACCAAACGAGATAATTATAAAATCATCACCGCTTTGATTAGTTATTCGGTGTAAATAATGGATTATAGGCGGCCTTATCATTGTCAGTTATCAAGCAATTAATCCCTAATACCGTACGTGAGAAGTGATTACAAATTAGCGTTACTCAATGACACGAACAGCGTGTTGATTATTTTACGATGTTTTTGATTAACACTCCATGGCTATCTATATTATACGATCAGAATTATGTTACTCCATGTAATGTATTGGACGTTTAATCTTTAATAAACATACATCAAACAACAACAATTGCTTCTGCCATTTTTCATAGAAAATCGCATGTCCATAACATTGCTCAAATCTAATTTCTATCAATCGCTTGAGCCTCGATCCGGCCACGGAACCACAAAGCTTTGCATGCGTTGTTTGGGCCAATCAGCAAGTGAGTCGTGTTGGCAGCATAGCAACAAGCCAAGGTTGTTTACAGTTTTAGGGGTATTAAAACCCCTTTGTATTCCTTCAAAATGAATTCATCGGTAATTCTTTGGTCATATTTATAAACTAGAGATTCCCCGCTTTGCAACAATACCAAATAATATGCAAGAGCAACGAGCGATCGCCCGCTGCTAGCGAAGAAACATAACTAATTTTACCGATAATTTTAAGAAATATGACAGACTTATGAATGCGGTACCCGTACAAAACGTTCAAATAAAGGCGTTCTAAAATCTTTTATTGATGTTTTGATCTTTTGTATCGATAGATAGTATATTTATAGACTCATTTTTGTTAAAATCTCAATTTTAAACAAAATAAATTATTTCAATTAATTTGTCTGTAGTCGAAAATTATATTTTCCGTATTCCGACTCAAGATGACCTGGGCGAACACATATGATGAATATTATGAGATAGGCTCTAAATTATATCACAGAAAAAACATTATATGCATAAATAAAACCAATATCACAGTTAGTAACTAAAATTAAAAGTAAAATAAATTGTTTAATGTATATAAATATTTAAAATACAAAAATGAATTGGTAGTATGTACAATTAAAATTTATGATAAAATCCTATCTCTTTTAAAAAGTCTAGCACATTACCATATAAACCTGGTTGCGCAAACAGATTATGCAAAGTCTGGCAACGGTAGTGTGTTTTTCTTATATTTTTCAGATACTTGCACTCAATCAAAATGTGCTTAACTGTCAAGGGAACATGACAGTGTTCACATTCTGGTTGAGGCTCTCGCTTTAAAATGAAAATGTGTGTTAAAAAAGTATGACCAATGCAAGAGCGACACAAAACAACCTCATCCCTCCTGTTGGTTCTGTAGGACCATCTCGTAAGAGAGGCTTAATGTGATGAAGTTTGTTTGTGTCTGCAGTATCCCAAGAAAGTTGCCAGCGGCCATATATAAAGGAATTAATGGGGGATTTAAAATCGGTGAATGATAAAAGGCAATTATCCCAAAGATGTCTCATTCATGGCAGTTGTTATTGTCAACACCAGTAGGTACAACATGCTCTAGAAAACACACTGATCTTTGTAATTCTGAGTTGTATTACACTAACTTATAAATATATAAATATCCACAACACATTTCTCAGACTGATTATATTGTGCTCTGTTGTGTTGATTTTACTGAAGCTACATGTACTTATTTTAATTGTCAGGATTTACCCCAACATCCAGGATACAAACATGTCACATCACTGTTGCACCTTAAAGATACATTATTGGAGATTAGATAAAGCGCCTACATTTTGAAAGAGATGGATAGAGAATGAGCAAAAAAAAAAACACGATTTTTTGTACAATCAGGGGTCATAATCCAGGAAGTTATGGTCTGAAATGCATGAATATTGAAAGAGACCGAGATATTTGTGATATAAAGATATATTTTAAATTTCATCACAGTCCACAACCTTCGTATTCAATACTTGTACACAATTTTCATACAAGGGACAACGGCCATTTTAAAGGTCAGTTTCCGTTCGATTCTATTTGGATTTATTGGTGATTAGTGCTGATATCAAGTAAAATTTTATGCATCGATGCATCAGACGCAGACATCGATACTCGCATCGATGCATCAGGAATTTGTTGCCGCCATTTTGTTATTCAAAAATTACAGAAATAATCTAGTATTTCCAAAAAAAAAAACAGACTTCCCTAACTTTATCAATAGTATCATTATTATAGAAATATCGATTTATTTGAATAAATATATTTCGACAATATTCTTCGGTTATTTATTATGACATTGATATCGTCCAATTCCCTTCGACTCTTTAGCTGAAGCCCGTGGCCGTGTAAACAGCCAGTCTATAGGGATTTATGAAGTAATTCTCGAATCTCGACTGTCCGTGAATGAAAATCAGACTAAATCGTTTTAAGACTATTTAAGTGTTAAAAACAGATCAGGAAATATCCTCCTGACATTGTTCGTTTGGTCATGGACTGTAGATTTAGGATTTAAATGAACCGTGAAATTTACCTTAGGATTGAAGGACATGAGTGCCAGGGGAAGTAACCAACAATGACAGTTTTTGTAGACACTGGATAATGGCGACATAATGGAAGCGTTAGCGTAAACAGGTAAAGTTGGGCTAGCCTAATACAACATGCAAGATTCATTGATTTGTTCCTTAACATATCTATTTTTTTTTTTTAATTATAAAACAAAAACACAGCCAAACGTGTTGTTGTTTTCTTGTGGACGAACTTGTAAACTCCTCGGACACAAAAAGGTATTAATAATTTTTCATTGATGATTCGATAATACAAAAAAAGGCCAACAATCGCATTTGTGTCAGCTGAATCGACGTATCGGCGATGCATCAATACTTGATATCAGCACTATAATGGTTATATTTTTATAAATTCCGATAAAGATAGTAAGCTGGCACTGCCAGGCAGGATACGCCCACATTTTCGAGAGATGGCTAGAGAACAAGCAAAACCGAAAGTGATTTTCCCTACAATCAAAGGCTATAATTCATTAATTCGAACTCAACCTTCCTTAGGGTGAAAAGGTGATATAATCAAACAATTTTTTAAATCGGATAATTATTGTAACCTCCAGAGGGACGACAAGCTAAACCAAGGCGATTTTGCGTATAATCAGGGGCCATAATTCAGGAAGTTACGATCCGGTATGCGCAAATATCGAAATGAACCAAGATCATTCGGTTATAACCATGCATTTCATGTTTCATCAAAATCGAATTAAAATTGTGATCTCTACAGGGTCCACAACCTTGATATACCATTTTTTAACAGTATATGCGTACGAACGGCGGCCATTTTGTATGGTAATTTTGGTCCGATTTTTCCGAAATTTGAACTCAAACTTTCTTAGGGTGTAACGGTGATATAATCAAACGATTTTTTAAATCGGACAATAATTGTGACCTACAGAGGGACCACAAGCTAAAATAGGTGATTTTTCGGACAATCAGGGGCCATAATTCAGGAAATTACATTCCGATAGGCGATAGGCGAAATTACATTCCGATATCGAAAGGAATCAAGATCTTTGGGTGATAAACATGCATGTAAAGTTTCATCAAAATCGGTTCAAAATTGTGACCTCTATAGGGTCCACAAGCCAAAAACGTGATTTTTCGTACAATCAGGGGCCAAAATCCATTAAGGTTCTGATCCGATACATGCCAATATCGAAAGCAGCCGAGATCTTTTGGGGATAAACCTATATTTCAAGTTTCGTCAAAATTGAGGGGACTTACCTGTGTGGAAGCAAATTGAGGGGACTTACCTGTGTGGAAGAAAATTGAGGGGACTTACCTGTGTGGAAGCAAATTGGGGGACTTACCTGTGTGGAAGCAAATTGGGGGACTTACCTGTGTGGAAGCAAATTGGGGGGACTTATCTGTGTGGAAGCAATTCGGAAGACAGAACTGTGTTAGAAGCAAATTTAGTAGACATAACTGTGTGGGTGCAAGTTAAAGGGGCTTACCTGGGGGAAGCAAGTTAAAGGGGCTTACCTGGGTGGAAACAAATTAAAGGGGCTTACCCGTATGGAAGCAAATCAGAGGGGATAACCTATGTGGAAACAAGTTGGGTGGCGGAGGGGGGGGGGGCTTACCTGTAGGGAATAAACTCAAGGGGGCTTACCTACTTGATTGAAGGCAAATTAATAGGGCTTACATTTTTGGGAGCAAATTAAAGGAGCTTGTTATTGTAAAGGGATTTGTTAATGGCCAAGGAGTTTTACTGTAAGTAAGTTGTAGCTTCTCGATTACTCAATTTAGAAGTGCAGGGGGTACTTAATTAGACAACATAAGCGTTACCAAAGAAGTAAATAACAGCAATGTATATATTATGTCATTTATACAATATTGGAAATAAGTCATTTGTCGGTCTCAACGCGGGAAAATTTACAGTAGCTATTGGATAACAGCACGTATAAGCAACCGTATTTGCATATTGCATAACTATACTATTTATAGTATTATTAAATTAGCTGGAATTATTTTTAATTCGATCGCCTCAAGGACCAAGTAGTGCCGTATTTTGGATATTATATGAATGACAGAAAGAATAAAACGATGACGAATTTGTAAAAGAAGCTTACTGTACGAGAACGACGTGTTCACAAAAAAAACCCACACACAATGGGCTATGGGTTTCAGTCTACGAATAATGCCACCGTCGCTTGGGACTGTCATTATAATTTAGGTTATATTATTTGAACGACTGCCAGCTATTGTCTATATCAATCACGAATTCCACATGTCACATGACTCGGTTCTGTCTGAAACCATATCGCTCACAGACGTGTACATGTAATTACACCACCGTCGCATGTATACAGCACGTCAGCAGTCATAAATGTCGGTCGTAAGATTCTTTGAATAGCCTCAACCTATTGTTTAATTAATCCCCTAATCCAGACACATGACCGGGTTTCATCCGAAACAACACCTTCCAGGTTATTATGAGTACGTACACTATCCCTATAAACCTCAAACTGCCTCGTTCGGCATTTTTGTTCAAACGAGGTAAAAAAAATGCCTCGTTGTCTGCAGTTCCAAAACAAGGTATTTTAAATTGCCCTTTTTTGGAACGAGGTATCTTGTTCGGAATGAGACTTGGTAGAAAAGCCTCGTTTCCTAACCATTTTTTTTTTAAAGATAGTTATTAGCGCTATTTGCTATCAGCAAATTTGTAAAATGTATGTGTTTTAATACGAAAATAAACAAGTCCAAACTATGATATTATAATCAGGGAAATAGGAAAGGCAAGAATACACGCCATAGTTGAAGATGTAAAACTATTGAAGACACATAGCTACCTTGCCTTGATTAATTTATTGCCCAATCAGGTTTAGGTGTTAAGTAAAAACTGTGGTGTTGTGGAAGCTAAATTGGGGTTGTAAATTAATCATGGTAGCTGCGTGTTTTACACCTCCAACCTAACTATCGCGGACAACAAATTAGTGTTTATCTGATCTAAATACAACAAATAATCCATTCTTATTATTAAAAAAGTATTAAATTTCATCACACATTTCCAATACGCCAGTTTATTTTTTATATTTATTGTAAAAAAATAACTTGACCATAGCATTGATTGTTTCTGTTGATACCCCATAACATTGCGCAAAATATTATTGGAGCAAAGTCATATAAACGCACAGCGATAAATTTGTCGGCTTTATACCAATTGTCAATTAAATGGGATATTTAATTAAAACCAGGCCCGAGGCTAGCGGCTCGCCCCGCCCCCCCCCCCCATGGCCGTTCCTGTCAGAATTTTTTTGTCTGCGTCGGAAAAAAATCGCTGGTTAGCTATGCTCGCATTTTCACCGGGAGAGAGTTTTAGTACGACATATCCTCTCAAATTCGGCCGGGAGATAGTTAATGTCGGCTGGAAACTCTTAATTTTCCGACACATTCGCCACCTGCATGTCATAGAGGCCTAAATTCCCTCTCACAGCTTCTAATTTTCGCGCTCTCCCCTCCTCCTGCTTACGGCAGTCGGCGATGACCTTCGTTCATTCATTTTTTGTTGTCGGAAATTTATCTTCCTCGCCCCCCTATGTCGGCTAAATTTTGATTTCTGGCCTCGGGCCTGATTAAAACGTTTAATTATGAAGACAGATGGGTATAATTATGCGAAAATAATTTATGGTATGGTGTGTAAATAGTATGCTTATGCAATATGCAAGTACGGTTATTTATAATGTGTGTCGTTAGCCAATAGCTGTTGTAAATTTTCCCACGTGTAGACCGTCTTTAACCAATGAACAATTATCGTTGTTTGATGCGCGTAGTAATGTACTTCACCCATCATGGATATTATATGAATGACTGAAAGAATAAAACGATAACTAAATCGAAGTTGTATCAGTGAATATGCAAAAACCGGTACGGTTATTTATAATGTGTGCCGTTAGCCAATAGCTGCTGTAAAATTTCCCGCGTGTAAACCGTCTTTTTCCAATGAACATTTATCGTTGTTTGATGCGCGTACAGCCATCATGGATATTATATGAATGACAGAAAGAATAAAACGATAACGAAGTTCTATCAGTGAATATGCAAGTACGGTTATTTATGTGTGCCGTTAGCCAATAGCTGCTGTAAAATTTCCCGCGTGTAGACCGTCTTAAACCAATGAACAATTATCGTTGTTTGATGCGCGTACAGCCATCATGGATATTATATGAATGACAGAAAGAATAAAACGACGAAGCAGTTGTATCAGTGAATATTTTTAAAATCTTTTTTTCTATAAATTGTAACCACATAAATCGTAACCACATATACGGCTCTCGGTAAAGTAGTAATTTGGAGTAAAATCTAAATGTCTTGTGTTATTAAACACTGTTCATTTCTCGACAACGTACGAGAAATTAGATCTTGTATAAAAACTAAACACCTTCCAAAAGTAGACGATCGATGTCAAAACTAGAACGTTTTTCTAAATCTACACGGTAGCACAAACTAGACGGTTTTTGAAGAATCTTGACGGTATTTAACACATTCTTGACGTGTATTAGATTCTAGATGATAATGGTAGTTTATTACCTTTTTTCGTAAAAACTTGAAGATTCCCGGTCCCTAGTGATAGTAGGCAAACTCCATACACGGTTGACTTGATGGCACTTGATTCAAATGCTTTGGTAGCGCGCCATTTTACTCCCTTTTGTAACTCCTACACTTCAGGTGTTAACATGTTTTCGCAAAATATATCCCGAGATGAAGTTTGTTACATCTTCCCCCCTTTTTGTATGATCCCATCTGTCTTAAAAAATTTTGAACAGCAGAATTTGATAGGTTCAGTTATTTTGCCTGTGTTCTCTCCAAAGCCGTTTTGGTGGCCGAAACTCATCGCTTTGTGTAGTACTATATTCTTATTGGGGTTTCATGGCGATAAATTCATTCTAAAGTATCCGTCAAAAAAGGGATTTCTGCGTGACAAAAAAGGTTTACCACAGGACTTCGTAGTATGTCATATTGGGCCTAAATGTTTAAAGTCTTTCGTCTATAATTATGACCACTCCGTGACAATATTTGGAGACTCAATTGTTCGTGGCTTAGATGAGGTAGTGTTAGACAAATTTAAAGTGCTCTCTTACAGTGGTATACGGATTTCAGGTTTAGCCATTTATGGCAAGGTTTGGGGGCGTTTGTGTGGAACTTTTCACCACAAGAGTTTCACAAGATATTGGACTTAGAAAAAAAAAAAATCCACATTCCACAAGATTTTCGACTTAGAATAATTTTGAAAAAGTGTTTTGGGTCTGTGGTGTTTTTCTCCACAAGAGTTCCACAAGATTTTCGACTTAGAATAATTTTGAAAAAGTGTTTTGGGTTTGTGGTGTTTTTCACCACAAGAGTTCCACAAGATATTGAACAA
The DNA here is from genome assembly GCA_917208275.1 of Patella pellucida. Classification (NCBI taxonomy): domain Eukaryota; kingdom Metazoa; phylum Mollusca; class Gastropoda; family Patellidae; genus Patella; species Patella pellucida. Next base: position 30,791,232 of record OU795041.1, on the reverse strand, counting down.
AATTTCTTCTCAGGCTATCTGTATGCTTCTGTGGTACCACATTCCACAAGATTATCGACTTAGAATAATTTTGAAAAAGTGTTTTGGGTCTGTGGTGTTTTTCACCACAAGAGTTCCACAAGATATTAGACTTAGAAAATTTTTTTTTTTTTACAAAATTTCTTCTCAGGCTACCTGTATGTCTCTGTGGTACCACATTCCACAAGATTTTCGACTTAGAATAATTTTGAAAAAGTGTTTTGGGTCTGTGGTGTTTTTCACCACAAGAGTTCCACAAGATATTGGACTTAGGAAAAAAATCAATTTTTTTACAAAATTTCTTCTCAGACTACCTGTATGCCTCTGTGGTAAAAAACACCACAGACCCAAAACACTTTTTAAATATATCCAATATATCTTGTGGAACTCTTGTGGTGAAAAACACAACAGACCCAAAACACTGTACGCCGCCTAAGAGAGTATAAAACAAGCAGAGATTCTTAGTGGAGTACAACAATGACAAGTTGATAAGGAGATATCGAATGGACATGGGTGGGATTCTTTTTGTGACAGATTTAGTTTGGTTAGTACCCAAGTTACATTTAGTTAAAAGTAACTCTAAGACCCTTTATAAATTTTTCTAGAGAGTAACTTTTAACTAAATGTTGTTATAGGAAGCAGAGATTTATTAGTGGAGTACAACAATGACGAGATGATAAGGAGATATCGAATGGACATGGGTGGGATTCTTTTTGTGACAGATTTAGTTTGGTTAGTACCCAAGTTACATTTAGTTAAAAGTAACTCTAAGACCCTTTATAAATATTTCTAGAGAGTAACTTTTAACTAAATGTTGTTTTAGGAAGTCTTAGAGTAAAAGTTAAGAAAACTCTAAGAATTTTTATAAACACGGCCCCTGGTCTGTTTCCTTTACTTGGAAATACATCATTACTTTCCGCCAGAACAATTCAAAACTCGACGACCGATCGCCGGTCTCCCAATTCATTACTGGCTTATTGTGGGGCATTGTGGGCATTGTGGAGCTTGTCAACACAAGAGGAGAATAATAATCAGAATGGTTTTTGACGATATGTTGTTTCACTGTTCGCCACCATCTAGAAAATTCCTCATAAGAATGGACTCGTCCAAATAGTATGTGTTTTATAGAAAATCAGATTTTCGGCCAAAGGACGACGCGTGAACACAATACAGCAGTAAACTTATGCTAAATCTGTATGATTACTATAGAGCCCAGTGAGCGTGTTGAACCAACTATGTCACTTCCGGTTTAAATAAAAATTAATTTCTCACTTACAAAAACTTTTTTGCGGAGGTGTTACAGAGGGGATTATTTATAAATATATATTTAAGATTTATGGAAACCTTGTTGAAAATCGTTGGTCTTCCCTTTTAAATATTGCACAATTAAATGATCTATTTTATTGATTAAAATAAAGATTTCTAGGGATAGGTATTATAATAGGCCTAATTTAGAAAAAGAAGGCACACACATGTATCCATTAAACAGTATGATGACTTAATAAATACCTGTACATGTATGTATGTCGTACATGTACAGAATAGAATTTTCCTGTTGTCATAAAAATTATTTACTCAGAACAACAGACTATAAAACATCCATGATGGTAAACTATAGATCAAAAGTTTAAACATATTTAAAGATCACACAAGATGTTTGCATTCTTTAAACATCAATTTCAATCGTTTTTTTACAGAAATCATGACAAAATAAACTTCATGATCGACTTTATTGGATTAGCAAGTACATGTAAGCTTTCTATTCTCAATTACATAATAATAGTCTATTTATATTGCGCAATATCCATGCACGAGCATGCTCAATGCTCAAATACATGATATGACTATGACATTATTTGTCACAGATTGTTTCCTATAAATTATCCTTATTCCATTTATAGTGCAGAATTCACAACATAATTCTAACTCTATAAGTGCTAATGCTAATTTTCAAAGGAAATCTTTTCTATTCCACTATATTTATCCCATTGACGACATGAATAGTATAATGTAACTGTTTCATCAGTTTGCCGATAATTTGACTGGTGGATCACCCCACTGGGAATTTTTTTCAAACTCGGCTACCTGGATCGAATTTCAACAAAGATAGGGATGTCTTTAATTTAGCTTCACATAATAAATTTCTTTCTTCTACTGACATGTTTTCTACTGAGTAAATATGGTTATATGTACATGTATATAAATTTTATAAACATAGACCTCCGGGATTGTAACTGTTTTACAATCTATAGATTGGCATTTAGTAATTGAACATAACATGATAAAGACGCGAGTATCCTTGTTAAAACATCGCTTAGTATGAAACTCAGTAATTGTTTAACCATTAAAATTGTACCTTGTGTTATTATGTTCAATTACTAAATGCCAATAATATGCCAATCATTTTACTATGTAGGCTAATCAGAGTGATTAAAATACAGATGTGACGTCATCCTTTATTGTAGCCCAAAATGGAAATTTTGTGGATTCTGATTGGTCAAAAAGTGGTGTCGAATGAGTATAACAGTCTTCTAAATTTCTTGGGCGACTCACTGCGAATGAATATTTTCTTGGAACTAGAACTCTGTTTGCAGTGGCCAACAATTCTACACCTCAAAACTTTATTCTAGGAAATCTTCATGATTTTTTCTTGTATGTCATCAACAATGAAATTCAACCATTGGTTTATTGAAACACACACCTGAAACACACAAAAAAACAAAGTTAGTGGTGTATTTTAAAGATAATAAGTAAATTTTATTTGAAGGATGGTCTGACAATAATGGTTGCTATGCTATGGTCATTCTGTCAAAATCAGACTGGTCAAAATCGAAGATTTTCAACAAGTGAATAAAAATACAACAACTTATTGAGCTCTATATGGACCATAAATAACTAATGGTGATATATATTTTAAAAATAATATACATGACAGGCTGATACTGATATGAATAGGAAAGACACTAATTTTCATAGTGATTCATACACAGGTTTTTTTTTTCGAAGAAATAAAATGACACCGTTGAAATGACAGGTTTCAAACAAGCATAGCAACTGCATGCGTACGCTACACAGCATATACATACACGGCCACACGAGTGTTTGGACATTTATCAAACATGATATGCAATTTATTTCGAACCTAGTCACTGCCGGCGTTCACAATTATTAAAAAAGTACAGATTTAATACACTTACGGTCGGTGTTTGCAGTCTTCTTCAAAATGATCGTAGAGTGACCTCCCTTTTCAAACAGGCACTATTAACCAGTCGCTTTGTGAACCAAATCGAACGAGAATGGTGTTACAATCGTTACGTCACGGATGTTTTCATGACGTCAAAATTGTTTTATTTGGTTTTTACGTCATTTAAACCAATAAACGACCGTCAACAATCGCGAAAGAAAGAATCCCACTAAAAATGTTAAATATTTTGGGCTACAATATCGATAAACACCTCCTGTTTAGAATTTATTGGACTGTTATTGTCTATTTGATACCGCTTAAATTTTTCATTAGAGGCGCTCGATCGCTGCGCGATCTCGGCCTCTAATGATTTAAGCAGTATCAAATAACAATAACAGTCCTCTAAATTCTAAACAGTCGGTGTTTATCTCCTAAATGTTGGCGTACCATTATTTCCCAAAATTTACGGGCATCTTGCCAATAGTACATTATCTGAAATAGTGAACTCTTGTGACGTATTTCATTGAAATGCACGTGCGAGATAGTGTCTGTATTTTAAGTAGTTTAATGCTCTCCAGCTTAAGACATTGCGTAATATATCGAAACAACACTCGGCTTTCGCCTCGTTCAGTATCAATATATTACTTAATGTCTCGCTGTCGACCATTAAACCACACATATTTAACATGTAATTCAAAAAACAAAATCAAAATACCAAAGCTAGACAATCTCCCACCTGGGATATAATCAGATTAAAACAGGCCATCAATTTGATTCATAGCAAATAAGGATGGTGGTGTCTTGTTACATAGCAAGCAGCATAGATCGATCTAATTTTCAATTCACAACTCATATTCATTTTTAAGATTCATCTTTCACAATATCGTAGTTTGCAATGGATTCTACAACTACTGTACCGAACTCATGCTCTTGAGTCTTTAACATATCATTCATTTTATAATATTAGACCTACAGTTTCATGATTAAGATAACAAGCAAGATGAAAACTTAAAAGAGTTGTGTCTGCCTTGCTAAATGTCAATACACCTCTATTTAATCAATTGGTATGAAAAGATAGTAAGCTGGCACTGCCAGGCAGTATACGCCCACATTCTCGAGAGATGGATAGAGAACAAGCAAAACCGAAAATGATTTTTCCTACAATCAAAGGCTATAATTCATTAATTCGAACTCAACCTTCCTTAGGGTGAAAAGGTGATATAATCAAACAATTTTTTAAATCGGATAATTATTGTAACCTCCAGAGGGACGACAAGCTAAACCAAGGCGATTTTGCGTATAATCAGGGGCCATAATTCAGGAAGTTACGATCCGGTATGCGCAAATATCGAAATGAACCAAGATCATTCGGTTATAACCATGCATTTCATGTTTCATCAAAATCGAATTAAAATTGTGATCTCTACAGGGTCCACAATTTGATATGTGCAAATATCGAAAAGAATCAAGATCTTTAGGTTATAAACATGCATTTCAAGTTTCATCAAAATCGAATTAAAATTGTGACCTATACTGGGTCCACAACCTTGACATACCATATTTCAACACTATTAGCATACAAACGGCGGACATTTTGTCTGGCAATTATGGTCCGATTTCCCTGAAATTCAAACTCAACCTTCCGTATGGTGTAACGGTGATAGAGTCAAGCGTTTTTTTTTATATCAGATAATAATCGTGACCTCCAGAGGGACCATAGGCGAGTTTTCAGACAATCAGGGGCCATAATTCAGGAAGTTATGATCTGATATGCGCAAATATCAAAAGGAACCAAGATCTTTGGGTTTTAACCATGCATTTCAAGTTTCATCAATATCGAATTAAAATTGTGACCTCTACAGGGTCCACAACCTTGATATACCATTTTTTAACAGCATTCGCGTACAAATGGCGGCCATTTTGTATGGCAATTTTGGTCCAATTTTCCCGAAACTCGAACTCAACCTTTCTTAGGGTGTAACGGTGATATAATCAAACGATTTTTTAAATCGGATAATTATTGTAACCTCCAGAGGGACCACAAGCTTAACCAAGGCCATTTTGCATATAATTAGGGGCCTTAATTCAGGAAGTTATGATCCGATATGCGCAAATATTGAAAGGAATTAAGATCTTTGGGTTATAACCATGCATTTCAAGTTTCATCAAAATCGAATTAAAATTGTGATCTCTACAGGGTCCACAACATGGATATACCATTTTTTAACAGTATTTGCGTACGAACCGCGACCATTTTGTATGGTAATTTTGGTCTGATTTTTCCGAAATTTGAACTCAACCTTCCTTAGGGTAAAACGGTGACATAATCGAACGGTTTTTCAAATCGGATAATAATTGGGACCGCCAGAGGTACCCGAAGCTAAAATAGGTGTTTTTTCGGACAATCAGGCGCCATAATTCAGGAAATTACGTTCGATAGGCGCAAATATCAAAAGGAACCAAGATCTTTGGGTTATAAACATGCATGTCAAGTTTCATCAAAATCGGTTCAAAATTGTGACCTCTATAGGGTCCACAAGCTAAAAACGTGATTTTTCGTACAATCAGGGGCCATAATCCATGAAGTTTTGATCCGATACATGCCAATATCGAAAGCAGCCGCGATCTTTTGGGGATAAACCTATATTTCAAGTTTTGTCAAAATCGGACAAGAATTGTGACCTGTAGAGAGTCCACAAACAATTGTGGATGAACAGACGGACAGGGGCGACGACATAATACGTCCACATGAAAATGTGAAATATCCGAATATAAAAAGTTGTACACAAAAACCAATCATGAAGATGTCGATGGTGATCTCAGTTCTGGAACTAGATACATATGGCAGGAACAATAGTGTTTAAAAAAAATTATAAAACGGCTGCCACTAAAACCATCATTATTTTAATCCAACGTTTCGTAGGTAAATATAACACTACATCATCAGGGTAATACAAATACTAACTGAAAGGCAAGTAATAAACTCAATGACATCACAAAAATCCTTAGTTACGTAGATATACAAAATCAAAGACTTATGACGTCATAGTTAGCAACAAGGAAAATGAAGTTAGTTTCACAATAAAAGGCCTATTTTAGATAATTATCATTAAATTTAATCAGATATTAAAAATTGTAGATTCTAAAAAAAAATATAATAAAATAAGTTAAGCAGGCGGTAAGAAAGGTGGGAGATTGTTATGTACAGAAGAAAGTTTCAAAAGTAGGATTATAATTATTTGGAGAAGTTTTTAATAGTATCTGGGTTATGTTTATTCAGACCATTAGGCCACACAGTGTTCAGTCTATGCATCCATAGAGATTCCGCAATATTCAGTTGTTTCCGATCTTCATTATATACTTGCTGGAGAATGGTACATGTATAATTATGGTTGGGTATGTTAAAATGGGGGGCAACATGTGGGGCTTTACCTGCTTTTTGCAATTTGATATTGGATCTGTGACTGTTCAATCTGGTGCTAAATGGGGTAATAGTTTGTCCGACATATTGGATTCGGCAAATTTTACATGTTAAACAATAAATAATAAATTTGCTTTGACAATTAGTAGAATTTCTGATTTGAAATGTTTGAGAGTCTTTGTTTTTAATCTTATCAGTCTCTTCAAGAACTGCGCAGGTTTTACACCTTGGTTTATGGCACGGCTTACATCCCCAAGATTCAATATTAGTATAAGTTTTATTCGTCCGCAATTTGTTGGCTCTCAAAATATCTCCAATTGTCTTATTTCGTCTTTCGGCTATAATTATCTTGCTGTTCTCTATTACTTTTTTCATCCTGGAGCTAGTTTGAAGGAGTGTGTGGTCGTTGGCCATTACACGTAAATTTGGTTGGCGGGGATCGTACGTTGTAGTCCATGGTATAATTTTATCCTTAGTGTCTTTCTTTTTGGTTTTGTATTGGAGGAGTTCTTCTCGAGTTTTGTTTTGAATTTTATGTCTTTAACAAGCAGTTGCCGAACAAGATAAAGCCACATTTTGTAAGAGATGGACAGTGGACAGGCTAAACAAAAATGTCATTTTTTGTACAATCAGGGGCCATAATCCAGGAAGTTACACTCCCATATGGGCATATGCACGAATTTCGAAATGAACTTGATATTTTAAATTTAAACATATTCAAACATTGCACATGAAACTAGTAGTAAAGAATTTTTGATTCTATATCTTTTATTATATATATATATATTTAAAAAACAAATTTTTTAACTAATAACGATTCATTAAAACTAAAAATATATCACATTCCGCCGAGTACTTTCGACCGCTAGGTGTCTTCAGGGCGATAATAATGGAAGTAATAATACGTCGTCATAGCGACGTCAACAGTTACAAGGGATAGTAACTATTTTTAGCATTTTACATTTAGCTTTGCATTAAACATTTTTATAAAGCGGAGTTCTTTAAGTTCCAAAAGATGCATATCAAAATTGTTCAATTTATAAATGGGGGAAACTTTAAATTTTCCTTTCCCACATATATCAAAATGTCTACTGACAGGAACTGCAGGGCTAGAAATTCACGCGAATCTCCGAATCTAATTCGCGCAAGGATTCTCGCTAGAGCTTACCGTGCGAATCTATAAGGATTCGCGTAAAACTTTTGTAAAATTTTTTTTAAAAATCTCGGGTCCGACTATTGAATGTCAGTTATGGTGTTTTGAATCAAAGTTGTATGACTTACATTATAGCATACTACATGTATAATAAAATAAAATAATTGTTATGTTTTTGTTTTACTTTTAACTTATAATTTGGACGAGTTACAGACTGGCCGTTAATTGTCTTTGTTATGTAATAAATTGTGTGGAAACTTCCACGATCACGACACGGCGACGACTTTTAGAAGTAGAGCATTTATGCATATTTCAGTTACGCTACAAAGTTATCGGTTTCCTTATTATTTATTTAAACCCTTCTTTAAAAAATAAAAGAAACTACTTTAGCATGCCAACCTTAAAACGAAATAGCTTTGGGTTCCATGATTTTATCCTTTCGAACGGCGATTTGATTCCGTTAGTTGTTAAATTGGGTCATTCCAATTCTATTTTGTCACTGTCAAGGTCGGCCACGGACTCGATGTCGCATGGAATTCTCCGCCTTCCATATTAGGCATGGCTTACTACGAAATGTGTAAAAAGATTGCTTTTGGCGCGAAATAGCTGTCAACAGCCACGTACACCAATAACAGACATGTCACGGACCTTATAATACATGGACTAAGCGTATGCCGCACGAGACAGTGAAGTTGGCTATGCCTTTTTACGAGGGATAGATTTCCTCATGTATAAATTGATTTTAAATCCAGTTGTAATATTGTTATTTAATTTACAATCAGAATGTGACGTTACTGTGTCCGAGATGACGAATAAACCGTTCCCCAATTGGACATTACCAGCTTGGAGGCTCTTCTTTTCGCCTCCCTAGACATACGTTGCCACTTTTTAAAGACACATGGTTTTTATTTTTATTTGTACCGTCTTGTGCGGGCTCTCTTGTTGTTTTTCGTTAATACGATTATCGCTATATATGTTAAAATATTATGTACGGGAATTGTTGTACTTGTGAATTGTAATTTATTGCCAGTATTGGATTTTTAATTAGCAGTTAAAACGGTAGCCGTCAGCTATTCAGTTCTCCAAGCCTGGACACAACTCAAAAATTTGTGCCTGACAAAATGTCAGGCACAAATCACTTGGTGCCTGACATGGCACAGGTTCAGGTTGTGACTGACAAACATATCGCTGTTGTGTTTCCAAGAAACGAAATAAAACTCAACTGTAGGCCTCGATGAATCCCCTCTGTCTAGCGTTTTACGAAAAAAAACAAAACAAACCCATTGCTTAGTTCTGAATGGAGTTGCAAAAAAGAAGTGTTTGTATCTTTAGAATAAAGTCCAATCGCCATTCAATGGCATTTAGTTTCAGCATGGTCAAATGGATTTAACAATCGAATGTTGCGTGAACCGTTTATCCATATAGGCCATAGAGAAGTCACGCATTGTTTTTATTCTACCGCAGTATTTCACGCAAATCTCACATTTTAACGAAGTTACAAGACCCACGTGTTCTTGAAGAAAAAAAACATAAATCTGCATCATACTTTGCAAGATCTTCTCGCAGGCATTTGCTGTCTTCAAGGTGTGACTTTTATTAGAATTTGTAGGACAAGAAATGCCATTTTGCTTTGACGAGACGAGACGACCTTCACCTTAGAGATATCTCGCGGTTGACATGTCTATGATGTTATAGGCCTACTGCGTGTATCATCCTCAAACTTTTTGAAGAAAGATGTTATTTTTTGCATAGTGCTAGCCTACAAATTTGGACCAAATTACGTGTTTTTATGTAAATATAGTAAATACAAAGGCCGGATTTTTCGTCTGCTCAAAGCCGGGGACCTCGCTCTCGCGTGAAATTTTTAAGTCTCGAATAAGCTGACCTATTTTTGTCGCACACATGGCACAGAGTAAAAATAACAGAATAATTGTCTGGGTTGATCAATTTCAGATTTCCGGATGTTTACAATCTAGACATCGTGGAAGTGGCTACTCAGTTTATACATCAGTTACGATTCTACATTTCTTTTAAAAATATTGGGACGGACAAATTGACAGGAACAATAAAATTTGTGCCTGACATGTCGTAAAATTGGGACGGACAACGTCCGTGTCCGGCCGCTTGTGTCCAGGCTTGCAGTTCTCACACATATCAACGCAGTAACGACAATGACATTATCAGCCATGACATTATAGAATTTATATACGGTATCCGATTAATCGGCAATGATACGATTTTTGGCTGGCCGATTTACCGATTCAAGATTTAATTTATAATCGTGACTGTAACACTAGTGGATATTTTCCCGACGGAATCTCGCAGTGTTCGAATTCCAATAACACGTGACATCTTGGTAGGAATTAGGTCAATTAACCAGTTCTACATTTGCGTGTACCGTTTTGATTATTTTATTTTATACACATGCTGACAGATGCTTAATTTTTGTAATGACGGATATATCCTAGTCGTAGGACTACTGAATTTTACTTTATAGCAATAGTTATGGTTGTCACGTGATCATTGTACCGTTTGTCTATCAATAGTATCATCGACGAATGAATAAAAAATTGTGCAAGTTACGTGATAGAAAAAAGACTACCCATTGTGTTATACAGAAATAGCATGGTGCCGTATTAGTTTATTTTGGCTACGGCATTATCTGGGTATTACTTTTTACCAAGCCTTGAAATAAGGCACCTGTCACTGACAAGAGTACCTGACATTTTCAACTTAGTGCCAGACATGTATTAATAATATCATTAAAAAAGACAATTCAGTGCCGGACAAAATGACAGGCACCACTGCCAGAGGTTTAGTGCCTGACAAACCCTGAATCTGTGCCTGACATTGTCAGTGACAGGTGCCTTATTTCAAGGTTTGCTTTTTACACTATTTAAGTGTTTACCGAAAATTCTATCTGATTGTTTTATTTTTATCATTGTTGTTGTATTTTGGTGTTTTAGATTAATACAAAAAACACAATTTTGTTTTTTAGACATTATTATAAATTAAGATTCGGAGGATTCGCGCAGATTGCATATATGAGAATCCTCTTAAGATTCTTGCAAAAAATGACGAATTTCTAGCCCTGAACTGTGCGGTTTTCCGGAATCTTAATGTGTGAGCGATGAAGGTTCATTCTCAGGCATAATTTTTGGTCCGTTTTTCCTATGTACCGCTCATTGCAGCCCCTGCAAGTCATCATGTACACAACATGTTCTGACTTACAGTTCATATTCTGGCGAATATAGAAAGTTTTTTCGTTAAAAATCTGAATTTCCGATCCTTCTATCATGTCCTCACACAAACTACACCTTATGACTAATTCCAATGCTTCAAGTATGAAGTTAATTGAAAATCTAGACGGAATGTCATCACTATAGTTGGAGATCCAATATCTGATGGCCTTCATACCTAGAGATGTACAGGTTCACAACATAATTTTCAATTAACTTCATACTCGAAGCATTGGAATTAGTCATCACAAACAACATATTTTACTTTGATGGAGCCTACTACAGCCAAATCAAAGGCGTTGCGATGTGTACAAAGGTAGCTCCAACCTATGCAACATTAAGTCTTGGGTATTTAGAGACGCTACTCTACAAATCAATTGGTGATCGATTTGGATCAACTACCAGGGAATACTTTGAAGAATTCTGGAAACGTTTTTTAGATGACTGTTTCACCATATATAATGGAGAAGAAAGCGATCTAGAAGATCTTCATAACATTCTTAATTCTCAGGATCCGTCATTAAAATTCACCATGGAAAAAAGCAAGAATAATTTAAGCTTTTTAGATGTTACTGTCCATCTACATCCATCCGGGGAAATCGAAACGGACCTATACTATAAAAGTACAGATACCCACCAATACTTGAAATTCAAGTCGTGCCATCCATCTCACACAAAAAGGAACATACCATATAACCTTGCGAGAAGAGTTTGCACCATAGTTTCTAATCCGTAATGGAAAAAACAAAGACTAGAGGAACTTAAGGTATATCTTAAAAAGCAGGAGTACCCATCAAAACTAATACAGGATGCAGTAACCAAAGCATTATCTTTAGATCAAACCACATTGAGAACACCCAAACAAAAAGATTTGGAGAAAAATATTGTGACATTTGTATCCACTTATAATCCAAATTATATCTGACCGATGAATGTTATAGATCATTCGAAGTTATTTCTAGAAAAATGTTCTAAAATGCGAACCTATCTCAAAAAGACAACAATGATAAGTAGTTATAAACTGCCGCCAAATCTACGAAGGATTTTAACATCATCACGTTTCGATGAGCGGCAGACTACAAATATCCCGAAAGTCGTCAAATGTGGAGATAAAAGGTGTAGTTTGTTTGAGGACATGATAGAAGGATCGGAAATTCGGATTTCTAACGAAAAAACTTTCTATATTTGCCAGAATATGAACTGTAAGTCAGAACATGTTGTGTACATGATGACTTGCGGGGGCTGCAATGAGCGGTACATAGGAAAAACGGACCAAAAATTATGCCTGAGAATGAACCGTCATCGCTCACACATTAAGATTCCGGAAAACCGCACAGTTCCTGTCAGTAGACATTTTGATATATGTGGGAAAGGAAAATTTAAAGTTTCCCCCAATTATAAATTGAACAATTTTGATATGCATCTTTTGGAACTTAAAGAACTCCGCTTTATAAAAATGTTTAATGCAAAGCTAAATGTAAAATACTAAAAATAGTTACTATCCCTTGTAACTGTTGACGTCGCTATGACGACGTATTGTCACTTCCATTATTATCGCCCTGGAGACACCTAGCGGTCGAAAGTACTCGGCAGAATGTGATAAATTTTTAGTTTTAATGAATCATTATTAGTTAAAAATTTTGTTTTTTAAATATTATATACTGAGAGCAGCTTTATTTAGTTAACATTTATATATATATATATATATTAAGTTTCATAAAATTCAGATAAAAATTGTGACGTCTAGAGGGTCTACAACCTTTTACAACATTTGCATACAAGCTAAAACCATTGTTTTTCATACAACCCAGGACTATATGGTCCAATATGCACAAATATCGACTTGCACTGAGATCTCTGGGCTTTAAACATAGATTTCAAGTTCCATTAAAATTAGATAAAAACTGTGACTTCTAGATGGTCCACAACATTGGTATCAATACTTACATCCCACTTCTACTCGTTGCCACTGGCAACCTTTGATAAATTGTCCTGTTTATTTCTAATACATGCCCAAAAGTATCCCGAGTATAAGAAATATACAGAAAGGGTAAACCCTATTAAGGCTCGGCTTTGATCTGTAGTACTGATTACCTGTTATTATCCTACTATAGGTCAGTTGTTGTTATTAATGTTTGTATTAAATATTTTTATAGTGAAACCCTATCAATGTGGTTATTTGATCTCTTACTTATTTCTTGTTTTTACTACTACGGGTTAGTTATCCTTTTATTATTACTGTTTGTATCATGTATTGTTATTGTAGGGATTGATAATCATTTTAGTGGTTTCTTATAATTGATTAAGCTGGTGTAAGCCACAATATGTATAAATAGGCTGTCTAGATGAATATGTATCATTAACGTGACCTGTATGTGTTATTAAACGTCGTTATTAAATAATAGAGAAGTAGTTATATCCATATATACCTTGTGTTGTGTTTTGTGTTATGAAGAAAGGGTAATGTTCATTTCTAATGCACGCAAACTTTTATAGATACCTATCAAGCAATAAGTAGTGGATGTTTAGTCCCACCCAGATAACAATGATAACCATGGCTCTATACAATGCAAAAGACCAATGTACATGAAACAACTGGTCAAAATCATAGTAACAAAACAAACCGGGAGGAACTACATGACAGTGCAAAAATATATACAATGACATTAAATAAAATAAAACCAAGTACGAACAATCCAAACCATCAGACAAAATTCAAAGTCCTAAAAAAACGGTATAGGCAAAATAGTGTAATATGGCAAAATAGTGTAATCAGCATATGGACTGTTCACTGTGTACAAAATACACGACAAACAGTCGTAATAGGTGTCCGGAATAGTAATCTTACCCTGCTGGCATGCCTAACCCGCCATAGCTGCATCCAATCTATTAAGCGAAATCTCGATAAAATAGCGTGATTGGGGAAGGATTTGGCGCAACGGTTAGAGAGTAGGATTTGTAAACTAGCGGTTGCAGGTTCGAGACCCGAATTGTGCGCCGAGTTCTTGTGTCCTTGAAAAAGACACTTCATCCCTGCATTCCAGTCTACCCAGCTGTAAATGGGTACCGGTAGGATGGTGTATTTGACACAAAAAACTGTTGCGCTCCTTGAAACTTAAAGTTGAAGCTGCATATGTTGGAGCTCTTTCTAAGAGTTGTAAAGGGAGGTAATCAGGCTTACCTGAATCCTAGAGACCGAGATAGAAATTGTTGTGTAGCGCTTTGAGCATAAACTTGGTTTGTGGATATAGCGCATTATAAATGTACTCATTATTATTTTATTGGCCAATGAACTATCTGTATGCAAAATAGACGTGATGAACAGTGTTAACAACGTAGTAGACCTATATTATCTGGGATATAGTTTACCCGTCAATGAAATATATCAAAATTAATAGTTGAAAGAGACGTCATATTTACCAATCAAATCAATATGACGGCCATAAAACTTTTTATACGCCCACATTTTCATGTGGACGTATTATGTCGTCGCCCCTGTCCGTCTGTCCACAATTGTTTGTGGACTCTCTACAGGTCACAATTCTTGTCCGTTTTTGACGAAACTTTAAATATAGGTATATCCCCAAAAGATCTCGGCTGCTTTCACTATTGGCATGTATCGGATCAATACTTCATGGATTATGGCCCCTGATTGTACGAAATATCACGTTTTTAGCTAGTGGACCCTATAGAGGACGGACGGATGTCCGGACGGACAGGGGCGACGACATAATACGTCCACATAAAAATGGTATATCAAGGTTGTGGACCCTGTAGAGAATACAATTTTAATTCGATTTTGATGAAACTTGAAATGCATGGTTATAACCCAAAGATCTTGGTTCCTTTCAATATTTTCGCATATCGGATCGTAACTTCCTGAATTATGGCCTCTAATTATACGCAAAATCGCCTTGGTTTAGCTTGTTGTCCCTCTGGAGGTTACAATAATTATCCGATTTAAAAAATCGTTTGATTATATCACCGTTACACCCTAAGAAAGGTTGAGTTCGGATTTCGGTAAAATTGGACCAAAATTGCCATACAAAATGGCCGCCATTTGTACGCGAATACTGTTAAGAAATGGTATATCAAGGTTGTGGACCCTGTAGAGGTCACAATTTTAATTTGATTTTGATGAAACTTGAAATGCATGGTTAAAACCCAAAGATCTTGGTTCATTTTGATTTTGCGCATATCGGATTGTAACTTTCTGAATAATGGCCCCTGAATATACGCAAAATCGCCTTCGTTTAGGTTGTGGAGGTCACAATTATTATCTGATTTAAAAAATTGTTTGATTATATCATCGTTACACCCTAAGGAAGGTTGAGATCGTATTTCGGAAAAATTGAACCAAAATTGCTATACAAAATGGCCGCCATTAGTACGCGAATACTGTTAAAAAAAGGTATATCAAGGTTGTGGACCCTGTAGAGGTCACAATTTTAATTCGATTTTGATGAAACTTGAAATGCATAGTTATAACCCAAAGATCTTGGTTCCTTTCGATATTTGGGCATAATGGATCGTAACTTCCTGAATTATGGCCCCTGATTATACGCAAAATTGTCTTTGTTTAGCTTGTGGTCCCTCTGGAAGTCACAATTATTATCTGATTTAAAAAATCGTTTGATTATATCACCGTTACACCCTAAGGAAGGTTGACTTGAATTTCGGAAAAAATCGGAATAAAATTGCCATACAAAATGGCCGCTGCGCGTACGCGAATACTGTTATAAAATGGTATATCAAGGTTGTGGACCCAGTATAGGTCACAATTTTGATGAAACTTGAAATGCATGGTTATATCCCAAAGATCTTGGTTCCTTTCGTTTTTTGCACATATCAGATCATAACTTCCTGAATTATGGCTCCTGATTGTCCGAAAAATTGCCTATGGTCCCTTTGGAGGACACTATTATTATCTGATTAAAAAAACTGAAGGTTGAGTTTGAATTTCAGGGAAATCGGACCATAATTGCCAGACAAAATGACCGCCGCTTGTACGCTAATAGTGTTAAAATATGGTATGGCAAGGTTGTGGACCCAGTATAGGTCACAATTTTAATTCGATTTTAATGAAACTTGAAATGCATGTTTATAACCTAAAGATCTTGATTCTTTTCGATATTTGCTCATATCAAATTGTAATTTAATGAATTATAGCCTTTGATTGTAGGAAAAATCACTTTCAGTTCTGCTTGTTTTCTGTCCATCTCTCGAAAATGTGGGCGTATCCTGCCTGGCAGTGCCAGCTTACTATCTTTAAAGGTTTTAATAAGTTTAGTTCATAAGTAGCCCTGTAGTTGAAGCTTAGATGACAAATGCCTCCATCTACTTAAACACTCAGAATAGAATGAACAAGCTCTGGCGTAACGATTTAGCTGAGACACAAACACTCCATAAGCTGGTGATATTGGAATGTTACTACTAATAAATGGAAAGTTAACAATAGGAAAGTCAAAGTCATCACGTTTATTGTACAGTTTAACACTAAGTTTATGGCAATTGTCAAAATCGAGACGCAGATCCAAGTAGGGAGCGTAATTGTCACTGTCAGTAGGGTTTTTAATTTCGAGCTCATCTGGATATATGAATTCTATATAATCACTGAATTTTGAATTATTCAGTGATAGAACATCATCGATATATCGATAAGTCAAATTAAAATGTCTAACCAATCGTTTGTTGGATTTTACGAGTGCCTGTATGTACTCGGCCTCGTATGAATAGAGAAACAAATCAACAAGCAAAGGTGCACAGTTGGTACCGATGGGGATACCTACCACTTGCTGATAAATTTCCCCTCCAAATTCAACAAAGATATTATCTATTTAAAAATCCAACATCTGAATTATCTTGATGGCCGTGAACTTATTTCTGGAATCACTACTATGGTTCTTAACAAAATATGTGGAATTGTAATTAACAACTAAATATTGATATTTAACATGTCCCGATTTAGTTGAAAAGACACTGTGAATAATGTCTTTTAACGAGTGCCTGTATGTACTCGGCCTCGTATGAATAGAGAAACAAATCAGCAAGCAAAGGTGCACAGTTGGTACCGATGGGGATACCTACCACTTGCTGATAAATTTCCCCTCCAAATTCAACAAAGATATTATCTATTTAAAAATCCAACATCTGAATAATCTTGATGGCCGTAAACTTATTTCTGGAATCACTACTATGGTTCTTAACAAAATATGTGGAATTGTAATTAACAACTAAATATTGATATTTAACATGTCCCGATTTAGTTGAAAAGACACTGTGAATAATGTCTTTTAACCGGGTTTTTAATTTGCTATGGGGAATTTTAGTGTACAAGGTAGAAAAGTCAAAAGTTTGTATAGATGAGACTGAATGAAGCAAGTGATCTAGATTGCACACCATCAAGTATTTCTTTGGAATTTTTCAATATCCACATTTGATTGATACCACTACAAGAGTATATTTTGTCGGAGTATTTTTGAATACCCTCTTTCACTGCCGTTAGTATAGATGTCAATACTTTTGAAAGTGGTTTTGTGGAACAACGGGATGAACCTGCTATAAAACGTTGCTTGTAGGGATTTTATGTAGTTTAGGTATCCAATATAGCAGCTGCACATCTGTATAGGTATCGCCACATGGCGTACCAAATGAAGTGAGTACAGATCTGTGATTGGATATAATTTCATCCTTACTTAGAGTAGAGCGTTTATACGTAGCACTGTCAATTGGTTTCCCGAAATTTAGTTCTTAGAACAGACAGTCATAATAATACCGTTTACATATAAACACTAGGTTATTGGACGCTTTGTCAGCTGGCACAACGACATACTTGTTATGTAAGGCGTTGAGATTTTCAACAATGCTAACATCATTGAAAATAGATTTAGGCCTAGTGTCAACTAACAAACGTTGCATATGAATTATGCGTTTAAGTAAATGACTAATATATTACAAAAAACTATCATTATACATATTAATTGGCATCTATTAAGGTGCAGTTCTCTTGCTGGACACTTCACAAGCATTGAAAAAAAGCAGGATGAAAAAACACGCCTAGAAAGTCATAAATTTTATTACAAATAAATTTCAACAGAGGAACTATCCGCCGATGCATACTTTCACCAAGAAATGACCCACGTTTCGCATTCCTTTACATTACATTTATTATCACCACAATCCTCTACGCCATAGACAAGTTGTTTTGACGATGTGGTCTAAACAAACACGTGACTGTCTTACGCTCAGGGTATCATAGTAAGAAGCACAATTAAATACTCCTTAGGTCGTCTCTCCACTGCGAAATCATTCTACCAGGCAGTTTCAGCCAATTTTCTCACCAAATTCAAACTCAACCATCATAAGTGTGTAACAGTGATATATTTAAACAGTTTTTAAAATTGAATACAAATTGTAACTTCTATTTCTAGAGGGTCTACAAACACGATTTTTGAAACCATCATGGGCCATATATTCCAGGAAGTTATATTCCAATATGCGTGAATATCGAAAGGAACTGAGATCTTTGTGATATAACATAACTTTGTGACCAGTAGAGTGTCCACAAACAGATGACAATATATATCCATGTGGATATGTGGGCGAAAAAACTATGCATTTATTTTGAGCTTTAAACAAAGAACAATAAATGGAAACATTGGTTTATGTAATATTACAAGCCTTGTAGTCAGGTTGGTTATGTTTCCAAAGTTGATGTACCGGTATTGAAATTAACCAAAAAATTGGTAATATATTAAATCATAACCTAAAGAGGAATAATAATATTAACTTTCTTCTTAGAGAGATAGATATCAAACCACTCAAATTGCTTTCTATTGATATAAACTGGAGGTATCTTGAGGTTTACATGCCAGTAGATGTTTGTCAATTATTGGAGATTGGAGATAAACGGTTTATTTGTACGAATGATTAAGGGTTGTACAGCTATAATGGCTGTACAAATAATAATCTTTCTAATACCAGTGTGTCAAAACAAAAATGAGACATATATCATCGGGGGTTTAAGGACCTGCTGTTAATCCAACCTTCGACGATGGGTTGTATGTTCAATCTAGTGGGGGTGTACGATTGAACATACAATAACTCAACAACTCACTTCTTCTTGGTATACTATTATATTCTGTACAATACTTAACAATGATCATATGTTACAATAATGATCCACAGGCTAGGTAATCTAATAAGGAACAGCATCTAAGAAGTAACTTATCAGAGACCTGCCCTATAGTATGTCCTGTCACCTGCCTGTGGTCAACTGCCTAACATCTACAAAGTTCCTCTAATATATCTAGAGGTTACTTAGTAACAATAAACAATATATAGATACAATAAACAATACATAGTAATTATATACATTTAAACTTAATAATATTTTATGGTTGTTAATGGGTAGTATTTAAGTGACATTTTTAATGGGTAGTATTTAAGTGACATCCATTCATTCATTTACTAAGTTGACTAATGTTCCTAGATGGATTATCTCATTACTACTATAGTCTCTAATCCCTTTCATAGCTGACATTGATAACTTAATTACTATAGATAATCCATCTTGGGAACCAAGTTAAGGTATTACTAGTGGGTGAATGGCTCTTTAAATACTACCTGGTCATACATACCTTAGGTTGACAGACAACCAGTAGACATGGTACAAGGATGTATGAGATGTGTTGTTGACGTAGACGAGGGGAAATGTGTAGGGAGTGATAGATGTATTATGAATGGTTAGAGTGGCTGTGGTGTTACGGTGAAATACTATGCCGCCACCGTAACACCACAGCTTTATGATTTGTTAGACAGGAGTGATGTAATAAGTCCGACAATAATAAATAACATATTTCTGATTTTATTGTCGTCTTTTCACACTTGCACTGGTTGTACGCCATTTTGAAACTAGCTGACGAAGACAGCTAAGGCGGCGATTGTTCAACTCCGGGCTGCTCTGTCAGTCGTATCATGTCACTCGATATTCACCCGGTAATTCACAGAATTCCACGATAAAAAACATCAAACCACCGCAATGCGCGTACTGTATGTTTTAACCTTGACCTATTACTCAGTGATAAGCGTCCGCTGCAAAAAGAGTTCTCGTCTTTTTATTATTAGTATTTGCCTCTAAAAACACTGTTTACCGTTCCAAAAAATACAAAAGTAATTTTCTACCAGACAACCATGGTTCTATTCACCGAGACTAGATACTTTCTCTCGATGTAAGGATATTATGGCTATGAATAAGTTCATACACTGTTGAGAAAATAATCCTGTTGGTTTGCTTAGTAACAATTTGAGCATGAATCAACACTGTACTGAAAATTCTGTGCGTAATAAATATGAACGGTCTTCAAACATTCAGTTTATAATTAGCGATACACAGGTACAGTGGCAAGTGTTATGCTAAACAGACCTAATACCTCAAAAGTACCTACGCGCGAAATCCCAGATTTTGGTACATGTAAAACAAAAACAATAGTGCCTGTGTGCGTGCCAGTAATAGAAAAACTAAGAGTTCGCGCATAAAAAATGCACGAACGTACCAGACGCGATGTCATCTAGAAATTTGCCGCATCTATCTATACTATAACGAAATGTAGGCTACTGTCACAGTCAGTTTTTAAAAAAATCACATGCTATTATTTTTATGGCAGATTTGCTGGAAACTAACACCTTTATATTG
Source organism: Patella pellucida (assembly GCA_917208275.1). Lineage (NCBI taxonomy): Eukaryota > Metazoa > Mollusca > Gastropoda > Patellidae > Patella > Patella pellucida. Next base: position 30,770,523 of record OU795041.1, on the reverse strand, counting down.
TTATAAATAAATAAGTTCAGTAAAATATACTATTCCAAAAAAGTAGGGGATATTTGATTTTGGGGGCATAATACTAAAATATGCAAATGACTACGAAAAAAGTCACTATAGAACCGAAAATAAGAAACATTTCCAGTTACATGTGACGTCTTAACGCACCAATTGCTACCGCATGGAATGCAGGTGATGCTTGGGATCATCATGGGGGTCCAACCCAAGATTTGCAAGATTTAAATGTTACAGTCATTGTGGCATTGAATTCCAGGGTGGAAACATCAGTTTAATTGTTTTAGTGACCAGAAAACAAATATGATATGCATCAGCTTACCCAAAATGAAAGGTTACGTGCAAATGACTACGAAAAAAGTCACTATAGAACCTAACAGAAGAAACATTTCCAGTAACATGTGACGCCCAAACGCACCAATTGCTACCGCATGGAATGCAGGTGATGCTTGGGATCATCATAGGGGTCCAACCCAAGATTTGCAAGATTTAAATTTTACAGTCATTGTGGCATTGAATTCCAGGGTGGAAACATCAGTTTAATTGTTTTAGTGCCCAGAAAACAAATTTTGATATGCATCAGCTTACCCAAAATGCTACAGATCGGGACAACACAGGCGATTGTGGTGCAGACAATGAATGTTTATCTGTCTGTCATAAGCAGGCTATGGTCCAGATACCGTGATACACAATCTGTACAGGACAGACCACGCTCAGGTCGACCAAGGGCGACAACTCAAGCCCAGGATCAATTTATCCGTACCTTGGCCTTGAGAAATCGTGTCATCACAGCAAATCAAATCAGCGCTCGTCTTCAAACAGACACTGGTGAGAGAGTTAGTGGCCAGACCATTCGGAATCAACTGAATAGGGGTCCCCTTCGCGCCCGACGTCCTTGTGTGATCCCTTGTTTGCGAGATCATCACATTCAGGCAGTACGTCGTTGGTGTAGGGATCGTCAACACTGGGATAATCGACGCTGGAGCAATGTGATATTTTCAGATGATTCAAGGTTCACTGTTAATTTTTAGACAGATGTAGGAGGGTGTGGTGTCGTCGAAACGAGCGCTTCCAAGACGTTAACGTCATCAGACATGATCGATTTGGGGGTGGTTCTGTTATGGTGTGGGGAGGCATCCCTGTTGCTGGAAGAACGGCTTTACATGTTGTTGCAGGGCGTGTTACAGGCCAGTACTACCGGGACAACATCTTGGCAGTCCATGGCCGCCGTTTCATCTTCCAGGATGACAACGCAAGATGTCACAGGGCCAGGATCGTTACAGGTTACCTCCAACAACAGAACATCACCACATTACCTTGGCCAGCACTGAGTACCGACCTCTCCCCCATTGAGCATGCCTGGGGCATGCTTGGTCAGAGGTTACGTCAACGTCAACAACGCCCTGCCAATGTCCAAGAACTTGCTGCTGCGTTGCAACAGGAATGGGACAATCTTGACCAAAATGACCTTAGACGTCTCATTATGAGTATGCAAACAGAGGAGGATTTACCCGTTACTGACTTTGTTGTGATGCTGTGGTAACTTTGCTGTTTGACCCCAGGTATCATTTTACCCTTATAATGGTCAGTCTGTGCCTTACTTAGTCTAACGATCATTTGGAATAAATCGATGAATGTGAACTTCATTTCATTTTGTCATTTGTTTCTTCGTCAGTTTCATCACAGGAATCTGACCTTCTATCCGTATATATATGCATACACCATGAGACAATAATATAATAAAAAAGAACAGGAATGCAATGCCTTTTCAAGACTCGACTTTACCTGCTCTCGCTTCAACTCGTTTTTTTCCCACAATTCGTAATGTCAGGCAATCAAACCTCTGCAGATCCACTCAGATATGTTTTTCCTTCAATCCAGTCGTTTTGATTTAAATAAATACTCCCACAAAACGATATCATAGCCAATTGTTTCCAATATTTACATTATTTTCGACAATATCCATTATGTCCGAGAAACCATGACGATCTGAGGTCAACGGTCACACAAATAGACGCATTCGGCAGACCTCGTTAGTTTTTTGTTTAGGGGTCCCCTTCGCGCCCGACGTCCTTGCGTGATCCCTTGTTTGCGAGATCATCACATTCAGGCAGTACGTCGCTGGTGTAGGGATCGTCAACACTGGGATAATCGACGCTGGAGCAATGTGATATTTTCAGATGATTCAAGGTTCACTGTTAATTTTTAGACAGATGTAGGAGGGTGTGGTGTCATCGAAACGAGCGCTTCCAAGACGTTAACGTCATCAGACATGATGTCAACTCGACCAAAACTAGGTCATTTCGGGACTAACATGGTTTAATTTTATTTGAATAATTGTTTGCGTGTGATGAAACCGGAGGACCCGGAGAAAACCCACAAGGTTGGACAGGTGACCTTACTCCTTATTGGATTCATATGGAGTGAGTAGATCTTGAATGTATTGTGGCGCTTGGTTGTTGAGTGCTTTAAAAGTCAGTAACAGTATTTTAAATTTGATTCGCTGATTTATGGGTAACCAATGGAGGTTTCTTAATGATGGTTTAATGTGATCCCTTTTCCTGGTTCCAGTAATGAGTCGAGCTGAAGCATTCTGGACGTATTGAAGCTTCTGCAGCTGCCACTGTGGTAGACCATATAATAAAGCATTATGGTAGTCCAGCCTTGAAGAGATCAAAGCATGAACGAGGATTTTTAGATTGTCACATGCTAGATTCTTCTTTATCTTTGCTAATTTGTAGATTTGGTAAAACGCTGAAGAACAGATGGTTTTGATGTGGGTCTCAAAAGTTAGCGTGGAATCAATTATAGCACCAATGTTCTTTGCCTTATTTGTTGGTTGAATTAACTCCCCTTTTTTACTTTGTTAAGTTGTTGTTAGGTACCGATGTAAAGAACTTCAGTCTTGTCTGGATTTAATTTTAAAAAATGAAGAGTCATCCAGTTGGATTGTTCGTACTTGGTTTTATTTTATTTTTATATCTAAACAGTTCACGACATCATGCACAATTGTAGTTTCAGATGAATGATCAAAGCTGATGTATAACTGTGTATCGTCTGCAAACAGTGAAAGTAGTCCTTGAAACAAAATGGCCTTTTGTTTACAAATTTTTGTCAAACTTTGTGAACCTAGAACTAAGTTTTGATATTTTTTTTTCAGATTTCAAGCCTGGGTTATTGGAGTTTGTTTATCTGGTCAACTTTTAACTTGATTCATTTTCCTGTATTTTGATCCATATAGCTTGTAGCTGCGTAGTCCTGACATAGGAATTTGCTTCATTATTTGGTAAATATTTTATTTCAAAGACATTTTTTAGAAACTTTATCCATTTTTTATTGTTCTGTATATCTCAGGCATTTATAGATACCAATATTTAGGCATTAAAGCTTGTTTAAATGCCTTTTTGAAAACCTCCCATTTCAGGTGTTGTGACAAAATGGTGTCAATTTACCTTGCCCTTAAACCTGAGTTGGAGATTTTATTTATCACCCAATCCTTTCTTACATAAATAAATATAATTATTTCCTATAGATTTCACTTTTACTGAACCTATTTACATTATAGGTAGTGATACATGTTATCATTTTTTTGACAGCAATTTAACTACTGCAAGGTACTATAAATTGACCCAGTATTTCCTTAAAGGTCAATTAAATAAAAACAGTTTCTTATTTTTTTTTTAAAAAGTCACTCTTAATTTAAATAAGTGGTTTCTTTAAAAAAAACAGAAGAAAGTAGTTCTTTAGGAGATATCGCTTTACATGTATGGCTTCTTGAAGCAAAATTAAAGCTATATATATATATAGGCCTATAGTAATTATTCATAATATGTTTAATAAAATAATTAATAAGCCACAACCTCGATATGGTTTGCGAATTGTGCGTCTTCCACCTTCCATCGATGTGTATTCTGGGTACCGGTGTCTAGATATTAAAATATAACTGGATCATACATTGATGGATACCTTGACCAGTTGTTAGGTAAATTTAAATCTTGATAGAAAATAATCCCCTGATAGAACTCTGAATATACAGAGAGAGAAAGAGTGGATATTTTACTCCTGACGGAATCTCAATGTCGATTTCCAATAACATGTAACATCTTGGTTGGAATTAGGTCAATAAACCAGTTCTAAATTTGCGTATATGGTTAAGATTATCTTATTTTATACACATGCTGACAGATGCTTAATTTTTTTAATATTATTGAAGGATATATATTTTATAGCAATTTCAGTTATGGTTGTCACGTGGTCATTCTACCGTTTGTCTATTATCGACAAATGAATAAAAAAATTGCAAATTTCATGATTAGTTACGTGATGGACAAAAGACTAAAACTTAATTGTGTTATGAAGAAATGGCATGGTGCCGTATTTATCTTTTATTCATGGTGGGTGGGTAATTTTAACGTGTGATAAAGTCTCCCACTTTTGATCTTAATTCTCCTGACATTTTTACAAAAATCTCCTGACATTTTACTTGTGGCCAATCACATGTACATGTATGATTAGGCCCTATTTACAATTTTAACGCTGTAATACCGAGAAATAGACCGGAAATGAATTTTCTTGACGTTTACGCACAAATAACACAAAAAACGTCAAATTATATGGGGGCTGCACACAAATAACTCCTTTAGTAGTTCTCAGTGTTAGTTGCTAACCAGTATTAATAATTAACTTTTTAATTAGTTATTTGTATTATTCCACGACTTGACCTTTCCCATCTGGTATGGTATCAGACTGCATAGATAAATAAATTATTAACTTGTATACTAAGCAACCACAACTGTTTATCTATAATAATATATACATGTACCTTTAGTGAAACAGTGAATGAGCGAGCATCTTTTACACATTTGGACAATTTATAGATATGTGCATTACCAAGCCTTGAAATAAGGCACCTGTCACTGATGACAAGAGTACCTGACATTATTAACTTAGTGCCAGACATGTATTAATAATATCATTAAAAAAGACAATTCAGTGCCGGACAAAATGACAGGCACCACTGCCAGAGGTTTAGTGCCTGACAAACCCTGAATCTGTGCCTGACATTGTCAGTGACAGGCGCCTTATTTCAAGGCTTGTGCATTACAATGTATAATGTATGTATATTAGTTCAAAAAAAGATATTTAAAAATACGTTTCCAGGCAAAGAAACATACGCCCACATCAGCTAAGATGTTTGGAATTATCATTCATGGAAACAAGATTTACCCTTTATAAGGTCCATGATTTACCGAATAAAAGTGCGCACATTAAAAAGCAAGGCCTGGGAATATCAGTCTATTTTTGTAAAATTATTATATGGATAATGAATCGAGATGCGGCCATTGTTTTTATTGTGGATTTTTAAAACATCTTGGTTCATAGGCGTAGGAGACGGGGGAGCATATGCCCCCCTAAAAATTTATTTTCGGGCAATGAAAAATTCGACGACCTATTTTTTCTATTAACATTTAGAGAAAAAATATAACTAACTTATTTCTATGAGATCCAAACTGCCCGAAAATGATTTTTTCGTCTTTTTTTGTCCACTGCATGCCCGAAGAAATGCCCAAAGCTCTCTTTAATAGTTATGCCAAAAAAATGGTATTGCCCGAAAAACGGACATCGAGCCAGAAAACGGTAGAGAAAACAAGCAGTAAAACGTGTTGGCGACTGTCAAATAATCCAAAATTTTCTTGGGGGCCATTGGCCCCTCAAAGAAAACCGGCGCCGCTGTCTATAAACCCGAAATTTTTTTGGTATTTCTAGTTTTGCTTCCCTAACTGTCATCGAGCCCTAATAAAACACTAATTTTACTTTTCTTGTAATTGAATATAACGAATTTGTACTAAGTTGACTATGGATTAAAACATTTTGTCTGGAGCCACTTGACTTTGTGCGACATTTTTCGGGCATCGATTAATATTTGTTAATACAGATACAACAGTGTGAATAGTCTGATTGGATGGTTGTAATTCAGAGTAGAATTTCGGTTACAAAACCATTGAATATTTTTGGAGTTGTTAACATGGGTTAGAATAGCAGAAAACGCATTTCGGTGATTAAACTTTCCATACCGCGCGGCGATTGATTTGTTGTTTGGAATTCAGTTCAGCCATGCGGGCTATACTGGACCAAATTGAAGTTGCTGTATTCACAGACTGGAATAGCAGGAAAAAGCGTTTGCAGCAGTTACATTTTCAAAATTTTCTCCTAAAGGGCCTGTCTTCGTGGACTGTAAACGATTGATTAGAATTCGAGTAAGCCACCTTAATAAGGTTATATTCGACCACTTTGGAGTTGCTTTGTTCACCGGCTGAAAGAGCAGTAAAACGCGTTTGCTACAGTTAAATTTTCAAAATTTTCTGCTAACGGTCCCGTCTTCGAGGACTGTAAACGATTGATTGGAATTCGAGTCAGCCACCTTAATTAGGCTATATTAGACCACTTTGAAGATGCTTTGTTCCTCGGCTGCAATTGCAGGAAACGTGTTTGCAGCTGTCAAATATTTAAAAATTTGCTTGGGGGGATACAAGGTCGTTGCTGTCTTTAAACCCGAAAATTTTTCGGGCATTTAGGGTTCTGCCCCCCTAACTGTCATCAAGCTCCTACGCCTATGGCAGCCCTAGTATTGATGTAATGAAACTATACACTTTATTTGATAAACAATGCAATATATTCTTTCAAGGTTCATAGTAGTCAATCTCTACATTGAAACCTTTTTAATATTTGAAGTAAAGTTCAGAAAATGTTTGTATGCACAATATATTATTTAAAAACTAATGGTATTCTACTACAAGGGTGCCATAAATGATCATGAATAAATCACAAACATATATTAAATAAAGCTAGGTTATTGTGGTGTTTATTATTATAGATAAGATAATATATATATTTGACATAAACAAAAAAGATCTACATGTAGAGAGCTCATGTATAAAATGTATTTTCCACTCCAATAAATTTAATCATTCAATCCATTATCAATTTAAGTTAATACACTGTGACTATAAGTAGCCTATACTGTGTCAGTCAATTAAATTCTAGCCCAGACAAATGATTTTTTTTTCAGGTTAAGGTTTTTTTTATTGGATGTTTTTATTAAAAATAGACTGATCAATTAATGACACAATATTCTGGACAGGAAAATCCAGACTAAACTAAACAGATTTTTAGAACAGATGATATAAAGCAGTTTTACAATAAAAAGCATCAATGGTTTTTAAAATCAGATAAAAGTTGTGACCTCTAAGGAATCCACCCACAAGCTAAAAAACACAACTTTTCGTACAACCAGGGGCCATAATTCCCCGTAATGTGACATCTTGTATCTAGAGGGTCCCCAACCTTGATATGACATGCCTTTACACTATTTGTGTAAAAGGACTCAGGAGCTGCCATTTTGTCAGGCAAGTTTAGTCCGATTTTTACCAATTCAAATTTAACAATCATTACGGTGATATATCCATACGTTGTTTTTTTTTATCTGATAAGCGCAAATTGTTAAAGGGACCAACATCTTTGGGAAATAAACATAAACGGTACGGTGATATAAACAAACGTTGTTTTTTAAATCCGAAAAAAATTGTGACCTCTAAAGGGACCAAAAGCTAAAATAAGGCGATTTTGCGTATAATGAGGGGCCATAATTCAGGAAGTTACGATCGGATATGCGCAAATATCGAATGGAACCAAGACCTTTGGGTTATAACCATGCATTTCAAGTTTCATCGAAATCAAATAAAAATTGTGACCTCTATAGGGTCCACAACCATGATATACCATTTTATAACAGTATTCGCATACATGCGGCAGCCATTTTGTATGGCAATTTTGGACCGATTTTCCATAAATTCGAACTCAACCTTCTTTACGGTGTAACGGTAATATAATTAACAATTTTTTAAATTGGATAATAATTGTGACCTCCAGAGTGACCATAAGCTAAAAAAAGGTGATTTTGCGTATAATCAGGGGCCATAATTCAGGAAGTTACGATCCGATAAGCGCAAATAATTAAAAGGAACTAAGATCTTTGGGTTATAACTATGAATTTCAAGTTTCATCAAAGTCGAATTAAAATTGTGACCTGTTCTGGGTCCACAACCTTGATATACCATTTTTTAACAGTATTCGCGTACAAAAGGTGGCCTCTATAGGGTCCACAAGCTAAAAAGGTGATTTTTCGTACAATCAGGGGCCATAATCCATGAAGTTTTGATCCGATACATGCCAATATCGAAAGCAGCCATATCTTATAGGGATAAGGCTATATTTCAAGTTTCGTCAAAATTGGGTAAGAATTGTGACCTTTAGAGAGCCCACAAAAAATAGTGGATGGACGGACGTCCGGACAGGGGCGACGACATAATACCTCCACATGAAAATGTGGGCGTATAAAAGGCGATTTTTTGTACAAGTAGAGGCTACAATTGAGGAAGTTATATGTACTGTTAGTGTACATATAACTTCTATAAAATAAAGTCTGGTTTTATGCAGACACCGCATAATACAGCTGAAGACACTGGTCTCCATTTCAAGTTGAAGACTGACAGATTTGCTGTAAATATCACAATTGAATTAGGTGAAATTATACTGGTTGTTCTGAATGTGATAAGCATTTAGTTTCTTACTGAAAGCGATTAATTTTGTCTCTGTATCAAGAGTAAGGCATGATCCTAACAAATAAAGGTAAAATTATACTGGTTGTTCTAAAGAATATTCTTAAGCATTTATTTTTCTTACTGAAAGAGTAGGGCAAGGTATAATGTTCATAATAAATGTAGACAGAAGGTAGTTCCTTTAGGTACAGATCATGTTGGTCAGCAGACCGTCCGATCAGAGACCATACATAAAGGAACTAGCCAGAGTAGGATGACAGCCTACGTGACTGCACAGGAACACTGCCCTGCTAAAAAAAATTTGAATACTGAACACCTTAATTAAATAACCAGATGTTGCCAGGCAAGATACGCTCATATTTTTCAAGAGATGGATCGAGAACAAGATAAATAAAAAAAAGCAATTTGTAGTACAATTAGGGTCCATAATCCAGGAAGTTATGGTCTGATATATGTGAATATCCAAATGGACTGAGATATTTGGGATATAAAGATATATTTTAAATTTCATCAAACTAGAGAGTCCACAACCTTAGTATTACATGCAAATACTATTTGTGTTGTTACAGTGTTATAAAGTTACGAACAGACGAGAACAGAATAATAGATTTATCGGTCTTAAACTATTACTCCACAAAGTACCAAATATATACAAACTCTTCTAATACAAAATAAGAGTAATAATAATAACATAATATGTATAAACCCTAAAATAATGGGTGTAATGAGAATGACATGAAACACATCTTTACAGAACAAAGGAATTTTCAAAACTGACACTAACTAGCTATAGATACATTCTGTGCCAATTCCAGATTAAATTTGATAAAAGAAAGGGAGGTATTTATAAAGGTCAGATAACAATTTGCATCTAACCTCACTAAATACATAAAAATAAATCCTATCAAAATAAAAAAAAGAACAGTGAATTATATGTTAAAATAGTACCTTTTAAAGGGACAGTCCCGAATTGAACAGAGTCTCAAAAATAAAAGTCTGAAATTTAAACGCCAAAATATAGAAGAATGGTGTATATACCCTGACTCAAAATTTCAGCTCAAAATATTGAGTCGTTTGGACGTGAGCGTTAAAAAAGCTTACCCGGACATGTAACCCTTTTAAGATTTTGAGTCAATTCTTTTGTTGAGTGACCAGATAATCGATTCTCGTTCCTGTAGAGGTCTACACGGTGAATGGTTCATGTTCTGTACTTGATAACAAAAAGTAAATTTCACCGACACGTTATTTTTATAAAAAAAAGTCTGGTTTTATCCAATCACCGCATAATACAGCTTGGGACACCGGACTCTATTTCCAAATAAAGACTGGCGGGTTAAAATTGTTTGAAAACGTATAACATATATTGTGTTAGCTGCTCGGCCCTAAGGTAGGGGATTTTAAGGGATTTTAACACAGAATTAAGCAGTTTTATTCTCAAAAACAATATCGGGATTGACCCTTTAATAATATTCTTTAAAAAAATAATAAAATATGATACATAACACATATTATATGTAGGACAAACAGTACATATGATACATAACCGTATACAAGGGTGTAACAGTGAGACATTTAGCGCAGTAAACCAAGATTTTGGGTTTATAATCCTACATTTCAAGTTTCATCAAAATCAGATAAAAATTGTCTGGCAGTTTGAGTAAGATTTTTAAGAAATTTGAACTCAACCTTCATTGATGTGTAATGGTGACATATTTTAACGTTTTACAAAATTGAATGAATTAACTGTGACTTCTTCTACTGGGTCCATGAGCTAAAAATGCAAGGGACCATATTCCAGGTACATGTAGTTAATAGTTATGTTCGTATGCACGATTATCGAAAGGAACCAAAATCCTTGTGATATAAATATATAGCGGTAAATTGAAAGTTTTATCAAAGTTTGATCAAAATTGTGACCTCTAGAGGGTCAACAGGTTTGGTAATATACCGGACACAGGTACCATATTTTTACGGTGATCTGATATATTCAAACTTTTTTAAAATTAAATTACGTGTACATAATAATTGTGACCTCCGGAGGGACAACAAGCTAAAAAAACAAACACAATTTTCCGTACAATCAATGACCATAATTCATGAAGTTACATTCCGATATGCTCAAATATCTTTGTATGATAAACTGTGACACAGACTTGATATCATTTAGGTACATAGAACTTAACCCTTTTGCGGACAAGTTGCAAAAAAAACGTTGTCGGTCACAAGGGTTATTCTAAGTCCCCACACAAAAATAGGTTTTTAAATGCACAATTTTATTCAAATACGATCAAATTACAGCTTCATATCAAGACTAAAAAATAATCAACCAGAGTGAAAACGCTATTTGAGGTATCAACAGTGACATAAATTATAAGGTATTGTTGAAGCCATACAAATCTACCCATAACATAATTGTCATGTTCCATGTAGAATCTGTCTTTTGATGGGGTTGGTAGAGCACCCAAATTTGCTTTCTAGTCTAGATTACTAGAATGACCAAAACAACATCATCGGTAAGAGAGATTCCAAATACAAAACTAGCACCAAGCGCAACATAGATTAGACACAATTAACCAGAAAAATTGAAAGGAAAGAGGAGGGGGGTCCAAAAGACCCCTTGCGTATGGCAACGTAATATTCAAGTTTCTTGCCAAATGATGAATGTTGCCACTGCCTCATGTCAATTCTATTTACAGCATAATACTCAACATTAGGTAGCTGACAATGTATAGAACTTACACCAGACACTTATGAACCAGTTCCTCACAGTCACATATGTTAAAGCGATAATTTCAAATTTTCTAAGAAAGTCAAAACATAATTATTTCTAGCATTTTTTCCCACCCTTAAAAATCTATGACACATGAAATAACAACAAAATTACCTCCCCTGTTTTGGACAACATGGGGCAGCCATTTTCCAACGTTGGAATTTGAAGTTGAAAAGGATATTTTTGCCAATTTATCAGCTGGCAATATTTAATTTAAGGATTATTCTTAAACAAGGTAGGACTGTTTATGGATACCATCTGTTTTAAGGCTTTATTTTAATAAATTTTAAAAATATAACTTAAAAATTTGAAATTGGAACTTTAATGATATGGTCGTGGGGTCCCAAAATACCCCTTGTATACGCACAAGGGTTAATGAACTCTGCTAGTTAGGAAATATGGTTTATTTCTATCAGGTATCTAAAACAGCTTCAGTTATATACATACATACATTATCAACATAAACTAATCTACTGGAACATCAAAACTAGAACAACGTTGCGCGAAATAATTTCGACTCCCTCATCGAGCAGATGAAATCAAAATATTTTAATGAACTTATACAATTACAAGCAGCTACCCGAAAACCTTATTTTCAACAATGTCATCTTGAATGGGTAAATCTCCTGAGGCCATTTTACCGAATCTTAACACCAGGAACAATGTGTTAGCTGAAAGTTTTAACAATTTCTTTGTGGATAAAATTTCCCTCCTACGGAATACGTTTGTACAACCTGCATCTAATTAGAACTTTTCGGGTCCTGCTAATATTCGTAAATTTAGTTGTTTTATCCCATTTTCTGTAAATAAAATTCTAACATTATCCAGAATCCTAAACCGACATGGTGTCAATTGGATCCAGTGCCAACTAAGCTACTCCTAGAACATATTCAATATTTGTTACCAATCAAAAAAAAAAATCTTGAGGAAGGTGTTGTTTCTACATGTACATGTAGCTCACTCAAAACTGTCACTCTAACCCTTGATTCCGATCATTTTAGTAACTACAGACTGTACAGACCTGTATCTAATTTGCCCTTTTTGTCAAAAATTCTAGAAAAGGCAGTGAAAATAAGAATCAACGATCACTTAAGTCAATATAATTTATTACCTATTGGAAACATTTCAGCCAGCATATAGACCAGCCCATAGCACAGAGACTGCTTTGAACCGTGTCGTCAATGACTTGCGAGTTGGTTTAGATAATAGAAACATATAGCTATTAGTTAGTTCTCCTGGACTTACCAGCTGCAGTTGACACCATTGACTACTGCACGGCTGATAGACCGTCTTCATTCAGATATTGGCTTTGATTGTTCACTGTTTAGTTCTCCCGTGGTTCAGTCCTATCTTTCTGATCGCCAACGGTTGGAGACTCAAACAGTCATTAAAATGCAAAGTTCCCCAAGCCATGATCAGTGCTTGGACCGAATTTATTCACCCTCTACTATAAGCTGCTATTATCAGTATTATCAGTACATCAGGCATTCTATATCATTTATATGCCGATGACACCCAGCTGTTTGATAAACTCTCTCTCGAGAATCAGCATTAAACCAACTGTGCACCTTTGCTTGCTGATTTGTTTCTCTATTCATTCATACGAAGCCGAGTACATGCAGGCACTCGTAAAATCGAATAAACAATTAGTTAGATATTTTAATTTCACTTATCGATATATATATATCGATGATGTTCTATCACTGAATAATTCAAAATTCAGTGATTATATAGAATTCATATATCCTGATGAGCTCAAAATTGAAAACACTACTGACAGTGACAATTACGCTTCCTATTTGGATCTGCGTCTCGATTTTGACAATTGCCATAAACTAAGTGTTAAACTGTATGATAAACGTGATGACTTTGACTTTCCGATTGTTAACTTTCCATTTATTGATAGTAACATTCCAATATCACCAGCTTATGGAGTGTTTGTGTCTCAGCTAATACGTTACGCGAGAGCTTGTTCAATTTATTCTGATTTTTTAAGTAGATCAAGGCATTTGTCATCTAAGCTTCAACTACAGGGATACTTGCAAACTAAACTTAATAAAAACCTTTAAAAGTTTTATTACCGTCATATTGACTTGATTGGTAAATATAACATGTCCCTCTCGACTATTATTCTACACATATTTAATTGACGGGTACACTATATCCCTGATAATATAGGTCTACTGTTCATCACATGCATTTTGCATACCAATAGTTTATTGGCCAATTGATTGGATGCAGCTATGGCGAGTGTGGCATGCCAGCATGGTAAGCTTACTCTTCCGGACACCTGTTACCACTGTTTGTCGTGTATTTTGTACAAGGTGAACAGTCCATATGCTGATTACACTATTTTGCCAGATTACACTATTTTGCCTATAACTATAACATTTTTTTTAGGAATTCGAATTTTGTCGAATGGTTTGGATTGTTCGTACTTGGTTTTATTTCATTCTTAATAAAGTGTCTTGTTTCCCTGAAAACATGGATGAGCAACAACATGTTAAAACTGAATGACAACAAAACAGAATCAATGATCATCTTTCCTTGAAGACGTCGAGAGAAATTAGAGCGTGATGGTCTAAAATTTGATCACAATAATATATTGTTTGCACCATGTGTTAAGATTGTTAAAGCCCCAATAACACTCTTATTGTAACTAAAAAATATGTTCCAATCTTTTTTCTGGTCAACAAATTGTACTTTTTTACAAAATTCCAATTAATTGATGATACAAATTTCATCTTAACACCCCTATTTTTGAAAATAGGAAAAATTCAACTACATGCCGTAACATGGTTTGAAAAGCCTTACGTAAGCACTTTCAAATGCAACTTGAATTTAAACATATTTTCGAACCCTCTGGACAAGTAAGATAGGTTGTAATGGATAATTTACACAACAGGTAGGACACTTAAATATCTGTTAGTTAGAATAAGGCTATTTTTTTTTCTGGACCTGTCAAGCCAGCAAGAGTGTTATTGTCCCTTTAAGAATCTTGGAAGTTTATTTGGATGTCTCCCTAAGCACCGACAAACAGGTCTCAGAAATAGTGAGATTTAGTGCTATTTCCACTTGCGGAATATTTGTAATATCCACCACCTGTTGACACAGTTTGCTGCCGCAACCATAACTAGATCATTTATTTGTCATCTCCAGGCTAGACTACTGCAACAGCATCTTGGCTGGTATCTTTGCTGAAAATTCAGTGAAAACGTTCAGAACACAGTTGCAAGAATCGTCACCATCTCCAAAAATGATTGTAAAGTTGCTTCACTTTTAAAATCTCTTCACTGGCTCCCTGTTCAACAAAGAATAAACTTTAAAGTTCTAACCCTAACTTATCAGTGTATACACGGCACTGCGCCAGACCAATCCATCTATTTAATCTAGTTCATATTACTCTCCACATTGATCATTCTGTTCTAGTTCCCAGCGTTTATTTACTGTTCCAAATTATTTATACCTGAAAGTGAAAACCTTAATGGCTCCAGATCATTTATCTATATAACGTAGCACATACATGGAACTCTTTGCCACTACATTTACGGACTGCTCGATCTCTAAGCATCTTCAAACATAAAATCAACTTGTTTCAGTGAGTGTTAATATTTATAACTGTTTCCTGTAAACTTTGTTGTTACTATTGTTAGCACTTTGCGCAAACAATAGGCTTCTGTTTTGAGTCGGCTACTGTTTTGAGTCTAGCATAAGAATCTTTATTATTATTATAATTTTGGATTCCAAAGGAACTGAGATCTTTACCGAGATCTTTAGGAGATAACCTATTGATAAGTATACATGTATTTCGAGTTTCCTCAAAATCTGATTATAAGAATATTGACCTGTGTGTGGTGTGTGTAGTGTCCACAAACAAATTGTGGACGGACGGACGGACAGGAGTTGAGACAATATACATCCACGTGAAAATATGGGCATATAAAAATAAACATTATGTTCTCACCCGATTCTGATTTTGTAGCATACGCCAATATTGTCCCAGTTGGCTGAGTTGCAGTTGATTGGCATTTTATCTCAGTCAAACTGGCAAATAAAATATAAAACACAAAATATTTCGAATACCGGTACATCATATTGAATGATATTGTTCAATAATCCAAGTAATTTCACATCTCTTTTTAAATAAAATCAATATCCATTTACAGTATGAGACACGGACATGATTAATGAAACACCATCGACCTTTTCTAATAATATTTACTCCGACTGCCTTGCTCTTCACTTGACAATGTTTCTATATGATGAACTGGCAGTAATTGTTGACAACCGTCACCGCTACAGTCACAAATTTAGTTTACCATTTTGTGTAACAATTAAGAAATCACTATTATATATTAGCACTTTGATCTTCAAAACCGGCATAATTTCAAAGAATTTTTGTTGTGAGCGAAACCGTAATAAACCGCCACATTTTCCGTTCACCGTTAGCTGTACTTATAGACACTCAACTCGATCAACTGATTGCATTTCTCAATGGAGACGCTCGTGCTCAAGGGAGATAACACAAATTCGATTTTACAGGTGCGACCACTCTATCTTAAATCCTGCCAAGTTTTCTACCAAGAAAGAATAATAAATAAAACGATTATTTTAACTATTTAAAAAATGAACAGAATCTGAGATGTACTATACACAATATGACATACTTATAACAGGCTGAATTAAACAATCGCAAATTATATTTAGCTACATATATGCAGGGCCGGATTAACCTTGTGGGGGGCCCGGTGTCACAGTTTCTGTTGGTCGCTGGTGTGTGTTGGTTCCTGGCGCATGCGCAGTTGTAGGAGTCATCTCGCACTGTTATAGACACAATGTGTGTTGACTCCCCGTGATAGGATGACCCCTACGATTTTCTTACGGTCAGATCGGTTTCTACTATTATCTACCAATATATAGTATTACTACTGACAGCCGAGGATGTTGAGTTTCTATTGTTTGTTTATTTCATTTAAAAGGAGAAATATAAATTAACGATCTTATAAAAATTGAAAAATTCCCGTCCACATGCAAAAACAGAAAAAATAATTGCCCCTTGGTATAAACGCAAAATTTGGGTGATTCATGTTCAAGAAATAGTGGTATTTTCAGATTTAGTTTCAGATGTAGATCCCTAGTTACTATAAAAACGGATGTTACCGGTTTTCGGATAGAGGCCAAAGCCGATAAATATCCGATACTTATAGTAACTAGTATAGTAGATCCCATATGGTTTGCATGATAAAGTATTTGTATTTGACAAATAAAACACATAGGTAACTTGTAAAATTTTTATTATGTACAAAATTAAAATAATGATTCAGAGAAATCCCAATCATATACAGGCCAATTTCAAGCCAATCATCAATGTGTATGGTTTCCAGTTCCACTAGGATTGTACGCGTTACAACGACTAATCACTAAAAACAACGGCAACAAATCACGAACGATAGAACAATTAATCTCAAGCCAATTAACTAAAAAACAGCTAATCACGATAACAAGTATGTTTATTAATGACAAAACTCTAACTTAGAACATAACACTTTTTCCTGAAGTGATCAGTTATTTGAGTTACGAGGAACCATCTCACAATGGCGGAAGTGGATGAAGCTGTGTCGTCCGTGTTGCTAACACAAACATCCGTCTCAGACATGCGCAAGTGCCCAGGAACCAACACACACCAGCGACACCGGACATACCAACTGTGCGGGGCCCCATTTCAAATTGTTCGTACTGACCGCGGATCGTACCAGTATATACTCCGCCCCTTGAGTGCCTGGAGTGTTTTCCTCCAGAGTTTATTTGTTTAAAATAAAAATTAATTTCAGTGCATCTGAGACAATTTAGGCAGCGATTTCATTGACGTTTAGAACTCGTTGACAATTTGAGTATTCTAAACCTTTCTCTCATGATGTTTTCATTTACTTTATTTTAGTGAAATTATTTTAGATGACATAAAACATTAAACTCTTTTGTCTGAACTACTATACTATGATTACGTTAATTTCCCGGGACTGGTTAGGCCCCAGTAATCACATCGCGGGATGTGGTCCCCGGAACTGGTTAGGATCTATTGATTGATAGAACCTCTAAATTATGTAATTTAGTTAATTTTAGGGCCCAACCGATCTCTGGCCCACAATATCCCTTACGTCTCAGACATGCGCAAGTGCCCAGGAACCAACACACACCAGCGACACCGGACATACCAACTGTGCGGGGCCCCATTTCAAATTGTTCGTACTGACCGCGGATCGTACCAGTATATACTCCGCCCCCTTGAGTGCCTGGAGTGTTTTCCTCCAGAGTTTATTTGTTTAAAATAAAAATTAATTTCAGTGCATCTGAGACAATTTAGGCAGCGATTTCATTGACGTTTAGAACTCGTTGACAATTTGAGTATTCTAAACCTTTCTCTCATGATGTTTTCATTTACTTTATTTTGGTGAAATTATTTTAGATGACATAAAACATTAAACTCTTTTGTCTGAACTACTATACTATGATTACGTTAATTTCCCGGGACTGGTTAGGCCCCAGTAATCACATCGCGGGATGTGGTCCCCGGAACTGGTTAGGATCTATTGATTGATAGAACCTCTAAATTATGTAATTTAGTTAATTTTAGGGCCCAACCGATCTCTGGCCCACAATATCCCTTACTGCCTAGGGCCCCAATCCTCGCCCTCTCAGCCCAGGTACTGGTTAGCTCCGCCCCGGATAAAATATTAGCATGAGCCAGAATTGTGGGGGGCCCCTAAATTTCGGGGACCCGGGACATTTGTCCCACTTTTCCTCCCCTAGATCCAGCACTGTACATATGTATGCATTGTATACGATTACCAAAATAAGAAAGAACGACTCAAGAGAGAGAGACTCAGCAAATCCTGCCAAGTTTCCTGCCAAGAAAGAATAATAAATAAAACGATTATTTTAACTATTAAAAAATGAACAGAATCTGAGATGTACTAAACACAATATGACATACTTATAACAGGCTGAATTTAAAAAATCGTAAATTATATTTAGCTACATGCATTGTATAGGATTACCAAAATAAGAGAGAGCGATTCAAGGGCTTATTGAATTCCAGTCGAAAAAGTTACAGCCAATCAAAGGGGGGTTATGGGTATAACGGTCATTATTATAATAATAATAATAATGAATTTATATAGCGCCTATTATCCAGTAAACTGCTCAATGGCGCTGAGTTGTCTGTCACAAAAATGATGTTATTTTGAATCAAAGAGATGAGTCTTTAGTCTCTTTTTGAATCCTGCAATGGTTCCTTCTTCTTTAACATATTGGGGTAGCTTGTTCCACAGGACTGGTGCTGCTACGGAGAAGGCCCTATCACCACACGATACAAGATATGTTCTTGGAATATCAAGTTGTTGTATATTTGACGAGCTGGTTGTTCTTTGGTGTGATTTTATTTGAATTAGCTCCTGGAGATAGCTCGGGGCTGTGGCATGAAGACACTTGTATGTCAACAGTAAAATCTTGAATTCTTCACGTTTCCTCACAGGTAGCCAATGAAGTTCCCTAAGGATTGGTGATATATGATCATGAAGTTTGGTTTTAGTAATAATTCGCGCGGCTGTGTTTTGAATCTTCTGTAGACGATTTAATGAAGTTGTGGGGAGACCGTCCAGGCGAGAAATTATCGAGGCATTGACAAGAGTTTTGGCTGAATCCACATCAAGATATTTACGAATTTTACTTATTTGGTGCAGCTGAAGGAAACAGGATTTTGTTACAGAGGAAATGTGTTTATTAAAGTTCATGGATGAATCGAAGATAACACCTAGATTTCTGGCTGACTCAACAACAGGAATTATACAATCTCCAATAGATATTTGACTGGCATCTGCTGTGGAGGTTTGTATGCTCGGTCTAGAGATTGAAAGAAATTCTGTTTTGTCTGAATTAAGTTTCAAGTAGTTTTCATGCATCCACACGCCGATTTTTTTTATGCAGTTTTCCAGTTGGTGTTTTTTCTCTGGGACATCGCAAGGTGGGCCTCTGAGATACAACTGGGTATCATCAGCAAAGAGGCGTAAATTCGCATCACATTCCCTGATAATATCGCCAAGAGGCAGCGTGTAAATTGTGAAAAGGATTGGGCCGAGGACTGATCCTTGGGGTGCCCCATATTGTAGTGCTGTTGGTTGTGATTTTGCGCCCCCAACACACACTAATTGTGATCTGCATGTTAAAAAGGATCTAATAAGCTCCGATGACGAATCAGATAGCTTTATTCTGTGCTTTAAGCGCTGCAGGAGACGTTGGTGATCTATGGTGTCGAATGCGGCCGATAAGTCCAGTAATACGAATAGAGTTACATATTTCTTGTCCATGGCTCGAAGAATATCATTGTGAACCCTTGTTAGGGCCGTCTCTGTGCTATGCAGATTTCTGTAAGCCGACTGGTATGTTTCTAGTAGATTATGTTGATTCATGTGTTCTTTTAGTTGATCCGCAATGATTTTTTCAATAACTTTAGAAATGAAAGATAGATTTGAATCTGGTCTGTAATTTTTCAGTATATCTTGGTCAAGGCTCGGTTTTTTCAGGAGTGGTTTCACATAAGCTGTCTTAAATACTTCGGTAAATTCTAAGCTGTTTATTGTATCATTAATAAGGCCAGGGAGATATGTTGTATTTGCACATGACAATTTCTTGAATAGCCATGTAGGTAATACATCCAATTCACATGATTTTGCTGGAGCTTTCTGGATTAATTTCGTGGGGTAGTCTGTGGATATCTCTTTTACCTCGAACGGTGGAATATAACTATCCTGCTTGCCATTATGGTCGATCAGATCGTTTTCAATTTGAAAGCCCTGCCGTAATTGCTCAATCTTCTCTGTAAAGTATCTGGCAAAAATATCGGGGAGTTGGTTCGTTTTATAGCATGATGGCATAGCGTCTGAAAACGAATTTTTAGTAAGACTTTTGCAGATGTTGAATAATACTTTACTACCGGCAGCTTTGTTAATCTTCTCTTTCAAAAATTGAGTTTTAGCATACGTGATAGCATTGTTATACTGGTTTCGTTTTTCCTTGAAGATTTGGTGATGAACTTCAAGCCCGGATTTTCGCCAAGACTTCTCCGCTGATCTACATTCATGTTTCAATTGTTGAAGTGAATCATCAAACCATGTGGTATCAGGTCGGATAACAACGGATCTCGTCTTAAGTGGAGCATGTTTATCTAAGACAACTTGCAAAGAAGACTAAAATTTGCACCAGCGATCGTTCAGTGACTGGACCTGCTGTGAATGAACATCAGCAAGCTGCACATCAACGTCGATAACAAATTTCTCAAAGTCAATATTGCGACACTTTCTGTAACTTATATCCATTCGTTTTGGTGATGGTTTTGGAATGTCCAGAGTAAAGAACACACTTGAATGATCGGATACTTCATCGTTCTGGACATTAAGTTGCTGTATGAACCGATCGTTGGAATGTGTAAGTACTAGGTCAAGAATATGCCCATTCCGATGTGTTGGGTATTGGACATGCTGCTTAAATTCCAAAGATTCAAGAATAAGATTGAATTTCCGGCTCTGCCTGCCCGTCTGGTCATCAACGTGGATGTTGAAGTCCCCGAGTATAACTGGGTTATCATATGATACAGACACATGGGATAAATATTCGAAAAATTCATCTTCAAAAGTAAGATATGTTAATTTGTTTTGAGCAGATGGTGGAGGTCGGTAAATAACTTCAATGTTGATATTTTTATTCTGATGACTTAATTGTAACCCAAGATGTTCGAATGAGCTATATGTCTTGTTGTGTGAGCTGATAGTTTTAAGGTGCAGAGAATTGTTGTACACAACTGCTATGTCACCTCCCTTTTCTGTTTTTACGATTTTTCAAATAAATCTTAAAGTTTTTGGGAACCAGTTCGTTAACCGGGACAGAGTCGTCTGATTTAAGCCAAGTCTCTGTAATGATAATAATATCTATGTTGTTATCGGGGATATATTGATTTAAAGTTAATGATTTATTTCGTATAGAACGAGCGTTAAGAAGACACAGTTTAAGAGATTTATTTTCTGTAGATCTTGATTTCTTTTTGAGCAATGATTTTGAATTATGGTAAGTTTTGTTTAGAAAGGATTTAAACTTCTTTCCACCTCTTTTACCTCGCTTTGTTTTCTTCTTGATTAGTAAACCAAATTTCTTAACAATGTTAAAGATGTGTGGTTCAAGTTTGTAACTTTTATTGTTCAATATAGTTAATTCTTCACTGGTATAACTCACTCCCATGAGTAAATCTCACAGATCTTAAACACTGAGCACAAATGAACTAATTTATACCCACTTTATCCTATTGAATATTATATTTTACTAAATATTCCAAATACAAAGATTTCTGTTGTAAATTTTAAAGCACCAAAGTTTTTCTGGTACAACATCTATATCCTAGTAAGTTTTCAGAACTCAATACTCTCTGAATACACTATAAACATCAAAAATATGACAGAGCTCTCTCAAGCAGCTTCTTAGCGCAAGGGAGATAACTCATAAACTCATTAAGGCTACGGCTCTCATGATGATAATAATAATAATAATAATAATAATAAGAAGAAGAAGACTGGGAGGGGGGGAGGGTGTTTCATGCCCCTAATAAGGTTTGGGTTAGGTTTCAGAAATTGGGGAGGGGTTAAATCTCAACATAAATATAGGTCAAAGGCCCCTGCCACCTAAAATCAAGTTCTGTGGGATGGGGAAATTTGTCGGGGACGGCCCCAGGAGGGGGGTGGGGTCAATATTTTGTGCGCATGCATACTATATTTTTTTTCGAAATTTGACATTTTGGCCTCCGGGGGGTGTCCGGCCCCCAAAAATCTAAAGGGGCATGTACCCCATTTTTTTTTTTACCCGAAAACACCAATTTTCACCTGTAAACACCCAGATGCACCCACGGGGGGTTACGAGGTTGGGTATTGTAAATCACCCCCGGGGAGTCTTTTTTTACCCTCAGATTTTACCCCCTGGGACCGGAAGTGGGTGAAATCGCGTTTTTTTTTAACTTAAAGGCCTCAAAGGCCCACTTTGCCTGACCGGAAGCGAATTACTCTGATGCCATTTCTTGATTTGCAGTGTCCGGTTCTAGGTAGTAGGGCTCTTATCCGGGGGCCTTGACCCTTTGCGGCGATTTAACCCTGAAAAAGCGGTTGCAGAGGTGTAGAATTTTTTCGGAAATCAACACCTGAAGTGGTAGAGGTCTGAAAATTTTTGTTGTGACCCAGACCGATGGCCCGACCCCGGATCCGGTGTAAAAATCCGGAATTTCCTGTCGCTTGGGATTCGGGTGGGGGCACATATGCATTTTATAGATATAATTATTTTTTAAATTATCAGCTCTTTCGCGGAACTTTTCCTCGCGGCTACCCCCCCCCCCCCCAAAGCAGTTGCAGAGGTGTAGAATTTTTTCGGAAATCAACACCTGCAGTGGTAGAGGTCTGAAAAATTTTGTTGTGACCCAGACCGATGGCCCGACCCCGGATCCGGTGTAAAAATCCGGAATTTCCTGTCGCTTGGGATTCGGGTGGGGGCACATGTGCATTTTTCCGATATAATTATTTTTTAAATTATCAGCTCTTTCGCGGAACTTTTCCTCGCGGCTACCCCCCCCCCCAAACTCGACCCTTGGGAGTCACGTGGTACCCTTGAAATTTCTCTCAACGACCGGAAGTTGGCCAGATGTCATCACGATGTTGACTTGACCTTGAACTTGACCTCTGATGGTCAAACCAAGGTCACCACGCGACTCCGAGGGGGCGATTTAGTTTATAAGGCCGCGACCTCAAGGTCGTCAGAATCCACTAGGGACAAAAGAGATAGCTCCCCTTTGACCATAGTCATTTTTCACCATTACATTGACTTTTTGAGTGATTTTTATTCCCAAAAGGTCTTCCGATCGACCCAAAAGTGCGTGGCCGGGTAGTACGCCAACCCCTTTGTTCTTCATTTTTTAAAAATCGCCAGTCAAAAGTCGTGACCTTGACCCGCTAGGGGCGCCGGAAGTTGTACGATTTTTACACCCTGGAGGCCAAACTAATTAAGATAGAACCCTCGGGTCTTGACCTGTCGACCTACCGTCGTGACCCGCATTACCTCAAAGTCATCTGAAAGGGTCAAGGTCATCCAAGGAACTACATACACGCGTGTTCCGGGGCCTATGTTTTGATCCCATGGCCACGTGGCATGCCAAAGGTTATGACCTTGGATGTACACATCAATGGCCTTTCATATGAGACCTTGACCTTTGATCTGACATTTGATTTTGAATTCGAAAAATTACCAAAACTTTAGGTACCGTCCAGAAATTCTGCAGAGAGGTCAAGGTCAAGGTCATGGACCACAAGCCCTTAGACCGGGACGTCCTGGTGGGTCAAGGTCATGACATAGTTCAAAGGTCAACTTCAAACTCCCGAACTTTGGGAATTTGACCAAACCGGAAGTTGATGTCCTTGCGGCTACCCCAACCCAAACAAATTCGACCCTTGCGCGTCACGTCAGGATCTCGGAATTTTTCTGCGCCCACCGGAAGTGGGCCAAAATTCGAAACAATATTCCATTTTAATATGATTTTTCTGAAATATTAATACAACCTGCGCGTAGGGGATGCGCAGTTCGTATACAATTTTCAGAAATATCGTCCGAAAATTGAGCCACTGAGAGTAAATTTGAGTTTTGGGTGCAGAAATTCGGGAAGCCATGATTGCCACCCTGCCATGTGCCCGATTGGGAAAGAGGGACCAAAACTTTTAATATGATGGAGGGAGTTGTCTGTGCTATTGATCCCACCCAAAACATCTGGATTTGAACCCATAGGGTCTGAGATATACGGCCGCAAACATGGCCCCTCGTTTTAGTAAACCATGTTTGCCACCCTGCCACGTGCCCGATTTTATTAGAGAATGGGGTCCCAGGTTTTAATACGATTGAGCGAGTTGTCCGGGCTATCGATTCCGCTCAAAACATCTCGATTCGGACCAATAGAGGTCGAGATATAGGGCCACAGACGTAGCACAGGCCTAAATTTAAAAAAGTGACTTTTGGTGTAGAGTTTCGGGAAGCCATGTTTGGCCCACTACCACGTGCATGGGGTTAGGGTGAGGAACTCCAACTTGAATACAATGGAGGGAAATGTCCGGGCTATCGATCCCGCCCACAAAATCTAAATTTAAACCCATGCTCGTTTTGAGAAGCCATGTTTGACACCCTGCCACATGCCTGATGTTATCGGCAGTGGCCCCAACTTTCAAAACAATGAAGCGAGTTGTCCGGGCTATCTATCCCATCCAAAACATCACGATTCGAACCTATAAGGGCCGAGATATAGGTTCGCAAACGTAGCGCTTAAAAAGTGACTTGTTAGTCTTATAAAGTCGAAAAATAGGCAAACAAATTGGCAAATTTGTGCGAGCGTGTTTTAGCAGGGTAAGGGTTGTCGGGAATTCTTTAAAAAAATTTGAAATTGTACCTTGGGATGTTAGCTAACACATATTAAAAATTCAAGTGTTTTCTAATACGGTGACATTGCCTTAAAAAATCAAACCCAAGCCCATTCAGCAAATTTTTATCCGATCATTTTCTCCTTTTAATATTCATCAATACCATTGCGGCGCATCCAACCAGTAGAAATTCCAAGAATTTTTACCCCCCAGCGATGCATGAGCTGTCCTCGAAATTCGGGCTTGTAAATGGGCGCATCGTGCCAACAATTCAGGTTAATCGAACAATTATTGGCGGTGCTATGGCCAAAAAACACCCTTTTCCCCTTATGGAGTGCGTAAATTACTTAGAAAAAAACGGCGAAAAGGCGCCGTCTCACATGTAAACGACTTGAAGGAATGAAGGTATCCAGCTGAAAATTTCAGGACACCTATACACTGTTAAAATTATATGTATATTTACAGTTATAATTATAGTGAAAATACAGTACAGGGTTTGTAATATCACATGGTTTGTTAACTTACATTTAAAACGATGTAGACAAATAAGAATACAAGGCTTATGTAAAATTACATCAAATTTAATGTAGTAATTAAACCATATGTCAGTTTACATCACGTGAGTTGTATATTAACAGAAATGCCGCTGGAAATATTATTTTTAAAGAAAACCCCCCTGTGACCACATATCGAATATTATACAAAATATTTACTGTTCTGTCAACCAGTTTAGTCCATTTTAGATAAATAGGTTATTTAAAAGCTGAATGCAACGAACTTGCTAATAAAGACAGGCATGTGCCATACATTGAGCTGTGTGGGGCATTTTGCTTGGACGTTGTCATGTCACCGACCCATTCCATTATAAGGAGCAGAACAGTAGCACATTAAAGCCCATTTCACCTTTCTTTACAATATCAAATGTTGTTTTATATAATCGGCTGAAAGTTCCGCAAAACTTTCTGTGTTCGCCAGGATCAAACCTAGGAATAATAAGCCAAGCGGAGACAAACACATTCCTTTGAATAATGTTACCTTGGCAAATTACATAATATGTAATTCTACAACAGTTATGAGGTATTATTACATAAACTCTGTCAAATGTTTTGCTTTAAATGTTATTGTACAAATTTATGTAAATTAACATCACTGTAATTTTAGATGTACTCCATTTACAGGTATGTAAATTTACCTTGGGTGTATAACAGCTAGAGGTAAATTTACATTATAGACTCTAAAATAACATGCAATGTTAAATTACAGCTATAACGATGGCAATAAATCTGCAAGTTAAAACGAGGTAAAAATACATACAAAATTTAACAGTGTAGGTACCAACGTTAGAAGTTTGGTACTAATGGTGCCTTAGATTCCAGCTGTGCGCATGCGCTAATGGCGAAAAAGGCCTGAATTTGAATATCGTTAAAAATTTCTTTAAAAATGCTTGAAATTGCGCATCCGAATTTGGTCTCAAAATTAAAATCGAACACCTAGTTCCACCTCTATTTGAAAGTTTACTCCCTATGTACCCCCGGGAAAATGGCCCCCATTCGGCCCAAAAACATGTAGGGGACATTGTGACTGGGTCCATAGCGGAGGTACCCAAGTAAGTATCGAGTGTGTGCGCATGAATCGTAGGGTGTCAGATGCATCCGCGCGCGCGTATTTTCATTTTTTGGTGAGTTTTGACCAATTTTCCTCTGGTAAAGGGCCCGTATTAGGCCCCTATGGACCACATCGGTCCCAAATTTGGCTTTAGACGTGGCCCTAACCCTTGGCTACCTGCCCAAATACATTTAAAATTGATCGTGATTCCGAGAGGGTCGTGGCGAGCGTTATTCCAGGGGGCCTCGTACCGATATTTCCAAAGTCGCGTTTTTCACCCGAAAATCCTTAATTACTTTTTAAAAAAAGTCAGAATTGTGTCGAATTTTTTTCTACCCCTCATTTCGATACCTTCCGAATTTAAAACTGGTTTAAAAATTAAAATCGGAGCATCCTATACGATTTTTCGAAATTTTTTTTAACTTGGGTACCATTGGGAAAACGGCGATTATTCGACTTTCGGAAGGGGGAACTTGAAGTGGTTGGTGTGGAAAGATGGCGCAAATCCCAGGGCAGGTGACCCTGTGATATTTAAGCCAATACCTACGACGGTACGGATGTGGTGAACAAAGGCACACGCGACTTTGTTTTTTTTTCGTCATTTTGACCCAAATATACTAAACAACTTTTTTTTTAAAAATTCCCGAATTGCTTCGAAATTTCGGCTACCTCCCCTCCCCTATTTCGACACCTTGCGCATCCAAAACTGGTTTCAAAATTAAAATCGGAGCTCCTACGATTTTTCGAACTTTTTTTTCATTTTGGTACCCTCGGGAATGCGGCATTTATTCGACTTTCGGAAGTGGGAACCGGAAGTGGTTGGTGGGGAAAGATGCTCAAGATCCCCGGCCAGGTACCGAGTGATTCTCAAGCCAATGCCCACGAAGGTACGGATGTGGTGAACAAACGGGCACGCGACTTTCATTTTTTGGCCGATTTTAGGGGGGGGGGGTACGGTCGGTAAAGGGACTCGATCTCAATCGACTCGAAATTTAGACCGAGAGGTTGGTAAGTGGTAGAGGTACCTGGCCGTCAAATTTGGTGACGATCGGAGCACGGGCTGGGTCGGGACGGGCGATAATGCGAACCCAAGACGGCCAAAGAGCCGAAAACCGGATTTTGGCGTTTGGACGCCCCCGGGAAAATGCATATATCTCCACTGCTATGGGTCGGATAGACTTGAACTTCGGATTGGAGGCTAGCTGAGGGTCTCTCGCGTCTACCATTTCTAAAAGCAGCCAAAATTGAGATGCCGATCAAGACCCCTACTCGACCTAATCTGCCCAGGTCATTTTTGTCTTTTTTTTTCAGTATTGCAGGGGTTAAGTTAGGTCAAGGGGACATCGTAGGGGGTTAAACTAACCCTCCCTCACCCTTGGTTCAAAACCCCCAACCCTAGCAGAAGGGCATGTTCCTCTCGGCCACGCTTTGGCCCATAGCCGCGCCCCTAAAAAGTCGATGGTGTAGAGTTCAAAATTGGAAGTGAGTGGCAGGTATCCAGTCAATTTCAAGCTGATACTCACGAAAGTACGGATGCTGTGAGCATATGGGCATGCGTATTTCGATTTTCGACCAAATTCGACTCAATTTTTCTCTCAAAAAGGGTCCATACTCAGCCCCTATGGGCCCGACAGGATCCACATTTTGCTGAGCGAGTGGTTAAGGTACCTGTTCCGAGAATTTGGTGCCAATCGCTCTCTGGAAGGGGTTGGGTGTAGCGGTAATCCACTGGAAAAAGCCTATAACTCAGCCCCTATGGGCAGTAGGACAGTAAAATTTAGAAAGTTGACGGTGGGAGTCCTTGGGCAAATGCCTTTAACACGATCTTTCCGGGGTTCTAATTTAATTAAAATTCTCTGTGAAATCTCGAATTGGGGGTAGGTAATTATAAAGTGTGGGATCCTAGATCTACTAGGCGCTTTCAATTGAATATCCAAGATATCGCTGATCAGACATTAACTGTATCAGTTGAATAGAGCGACTTTTGTTCAGATATCTAATGTAAGCATCTAACGGACTTTTACAGCCTAACCTTAGAACCAGACATTTACGAATTCGACTAGCGCGACCGCACGTAATTTACAGCCAAAACCCACCCTCGGACTAAACAGTTACTGTATCACTAGTATTAGTTGAACAGAACAGCTTTTGCCATGATTTGTACTGTATGCAACTAGCGACATTTACAGCCAAAACACATCCCTTTATACAAATATTTAATCAATGTGTTTAACAGAGCTACCCTTAGCGCCCAAATCCACGCTTTCCTGTTGATATTTTCCAGCGTGGTTTCTCCTTGTCAGTGATGAAATACGGAGGGCCTAACACGGACAGGTCTAGTTGTTCAGATGGTACGTAAAAACTGAAGTCCCGTGTACACATTGGCGTGCACGTAAAAGATCTCTTGGCGGTTGGAATTCGATATAAGAGTTGGCCGTAGTGCCCCTACCCGGGCAAAATTTCCCTCATGGCACACTGTATGGTGTATACCCGTCTTCATTAGCCAAGCTTATGAGCAGAACAGTAGGACCTAAAACCCCATTTCATTTTGCATCCCTTTATGCCATCAACAGAGTCCCATTTACAGCCCGAAACCTACCCCTTCGTTGAAGAGAGACATTAATACCTACCCCTATCCAGACATTTGATATGAAAATCCACCCTTTAATCGAAATGTTTAATATTTCAGTCAAAGTTTAGCACAATACTGCTAATGAGATTAACCCTAGCGAAAGTTTTAAAGGATAAATCCTCTCTAGGTTTTTGTTGTCATACAGTAAGTAAAATCCTATGGGTTTTTGTCATGTGACACAGATAAAAATATAAATAAGCCTTTTCTTGTGTCTATGGTAATCTTAAGATTGAATCGATCACAGAACGGTCAGCGGTTGAAATAAAAAATAAAATTCTGTAAGGGCTGATTGAGTTCACTAGCTCATGTTTATGAAAATGTGTCCATATAAAATTAAATAACTATACTATACACTTCAAACTTTGTTAATTTAACAATTTCAACACATGTATCTTTAAATGAGTCATTTAACATGCATCTTTACACTAACATTAGACTTATCAAAATATGTATCTTTATAATACCATAGCCAACTATTGAGTCTTTGACATTATATTATCAACACATTTATCATACTAACTTTAGATCATTCCACACACACAGAACATTGCATCTACATAATAACATTTTTCACTCAAAACATGTATCTCAGCATGAAATCTGCCAATAATAGCATTTGATCTATCAACACATTATACTAACTAGAACACATGCATTTTAATAATAGCATTAGATCATTCAAAACATTATATGGAAGCCTGGAAATAAGACACCTGTCACTGACAATGTCCGGCACAGATTCAGGCTTTGTAGAGACACAAAACCACTGGTGCCACCGTGCCTGTCATTTTGTCCGGCACTGATTTGTCTTTTTTAATGATATTATTAATACATGTCCGGCACTTAATTGAACATGTCAGGTACTATTTAAAGGTACATCTAAAACCTTTATTTCAAGGTCTGATTATATGTTCATTTTTTGTCTGTATAAAAAGCCAAACTACATACTCAATAAAAAAATTATAACTTTTAGTAACTATGGAATGGAATGTGGGAAAGTAATCAAACTAAACATAAACTAGATCTTAACCCATAGACTCACAAATTTTTAAGTTTCAAAGGAATATTATGATAACAAAGAAAATCATAATTTTTCGATACAAGGTAATATAACTTTTGAATTGAATGTTTGAATACATTGAACAGCAAACTCTCTCTAACAACTGATCATAAAAATACGACATAAGTGGTAACAATATAATCTACACATTTTGAAAAAAATTACAATTTTAAACGTTTGGCACAAGATCTTAGTATTTCATTCATATTTTTCTCTATTTGACCTGAATCAATGTATGGTAAACAATTTTTCCACCTTAAATACTCCCATTTTCCTTGTTCTTTCCTTCAATCCAAATCTGCCTTGAGCTAAAAGAAACATTATCCCAAGTTTTCAAAATATTCGTTGACAAGTGGTTGACATTGCAAGATATGCCCAGTGCTCACATGTTAGTAGTGATGATCGATAAACAGAGAAAACTTAGAAGTCATCCTCTCATTGTCCCAATGTACTTATTGTTACTGCATCATATACAAAGTTGGGTGTATTAAATCATTTAATCATGTAGCTTATTTGCGCAAAATCAGGAGCAATAATATGTTGTTGGAGACTTCCCTTCTGGTATTTTTTGTTGTGTTGTTTGATATGTTCAGTGACTTTTGGTTAATACTGATTTTCTTCAGTTGCCTTCCAACTCTGATTGCAGCAGCCTTGACTCCTGTAAAAAAAAAAGTATTTCTGAAGAAAAAGTAAGTAAAATTATAATAACCAAGGTGTGTATTATAATAACCAAGCTGTATCATAAAGCCTGTGATTGAGTCAACTGGCGTGGTTTCAAATCCCCGGTTGTATGTGACAAGGAGTAGGGTAGCTTGTCCACCCTCGTGTTTTGTTTTATCTCGGTTCTTCGGTTTCCTCCCACTGCTAAAGACCCCTACGCACAAGCAAATTATCCAAAAAATCCAAACCATATGTTAGTCCCGAATTGAAATAGTTTCAGTGAAGTGGACAATAAACCCCACTTCTCTCTCTCTCTGATACCCATTTAATCCACTGTGGTGACCAGCTTTGTGGTCTAATTTCTACTACAGCTAGACCTATGCACTTTTGGTCATTGTGGTCTACTGTTTAATTGAATGTGGTTGTTGCCATTCTAGATTACCGGTCCTCAAAATCTTGAATATCCATTTTTAAATTATTATTAAATTGCAATCCTATTTCAATCTGTTCATAATCACAACCGTTCGATGGTCTAGAAGGCTGATTATGGGCTTGTCATGTGAATATATGTCTAATTAATAATTTTAATAACATTAGAGTCCAACATCATAAGATAAATTTAGCTCTTACTTACATAATGCATCTATAAAAGACACCTTAAACATTGTATCTTCTCCACCAGCAAGCTATCACAATAAACATCTTCTCTGACCACTTGATAATGAATATTTAAAATCCATTATTACCTGAAGAGAATATCTATAAGCTTAATGTCATGTTGTTAAAATATTTTAAGGAATGAGTTCTATAAGTTAAAAGAAAGATAGGTTGCCAGGCAATGAAACATACGCCCACAACAGCTAAGGCATCCGAGCAGTCAACAAGGGTTATCACATTCATTTCTTTTGTCAGTACCGTAATGAAAACGTTTACAACACATGAGTAACAACTTATTTGACTTCTAGTTCTGCCCTATGTTAACGTTTAGTTTACAATACATTTCATATTAAGGACTATAAGTATAACTCTAGCAGTAATTATTGAAAATCCTTGAAATTCAATAGGGCTCTTCGTTTCATATCAGAACCTGTAAACACTGTGTATAAACGTCAATCAGACATTAACGTTATCCTACAGAGCTTCCAAAAGATTTTTTAAAGTAATCAAGGGCTATACTCTGGCAGTAGTTATTTGAAATCAGTAAAAATCAATATGCATCCTGTCTCATATGACCTTAAACACTGTAAATTTAAAAAAAGAAAGAAAAACTAGGACTAGACACATGGTTCAATTTTATTTCAATAAATGTTGGGTGTATGGGTCTTTAGTAGTGGCAAGATAACAGAGGACCCATGAGAAACCTCAGAGTTTAGACAGGCGACCCTACTCCTTGTCACGTATAACCAGGGAAACAAAACCACACCAGTTGACTCAATGACAGACCTTATGATACAGCGTGCATGTGCTAACCATTCAGCCATCAAACCCCCCATAAATTTAAAGTCAATCAGTCATTAACTTTATCCTCTAGAGCGGCCACAAGATTTTTCAAAATGATCAAGGGTCATAAATTATTGTATAAAAAGTAGTCCATTCTGTCCATTCATACCAGGTACACTGGGCTCAGCTGGCTGTTATGTCAAATCAACAAATATTTAATTGACTGAATTCTGATACATCCACTGGCACTGGTTTATTTGGCTGAGGATATTTGCCACGGGCGTGGTAAATAGTTATTTACCACTGTTTTCTGTTATTTACTACTTGTGTTTTATTTTGTTGAGAACAATGATATAATTACTTTTAAATACTTTACGAACTAAATATAACACAGTTTACATACATTTTCTTGAAATTAAAGTGTATTTATTAAGATTAAAATACGAAAATAAACGATCGTTTTATGTGAATTTTGACAGAAGGTCGCGCAGATTTAACGGTGATAACCCAATTGGACCCTAAATACTATGCGTTGGCTTTATTGCTTTTACCGTGTGACAAATAACTGAAAATTTAATAGACATCGTGTATAGTACTGATATTTTAAACACGTGGTATGGATTTTGAGTTGACTATAGCTCAAGTATTCCTGAAATTCTGCATATTATCAATATTTCATGTTTTATATGGAGATTACAAGAAATCTTTAAAACACGTGGTATGGATTCTGAGCTAACTATGACTCGCTGGTGTACTGAATTTGGGTCACAAATTACTCTACCCAACATCTACGCGATAAAATAATCCGTTTTATAAATTATGCAGCGGATGCCCAAAAAGTGTGCATGTGTCTAGTCGACACGTGGTATGGAGTTTGAGCCAACTAAAATCTGCAATTAGCTTATTTTCAACTTTAACTAGCGGACTGATACTAGTTTGTAGCAGTAATATCAACATTTCGTTCCTTGTACAGATTTCTAGAAATCCCGTATTTTACCGATTTTCAAAACACGTGGTATGCATTCTGAGCTAACTATGACTTGGAAGTGTATCAAATTCGGGTCACAAATTACTCTACCCCACATCTAGGGGGTAACACAATAAGATTTTTTAAATATGTAACGGATACATGGGAAGTGCACATGCGTGTATTCGACACGTGGTATGGAGTCCGAGCCAACTATAGCTCCAATATTATTCAAAATCTACAATTAACTCACTTTCAACTACATATATATGACTGGTACTAGTTTGTAACAGTAATGTTAATATTGCGTGCGTTATACAGATTCCTAAAATCCCGTATTTTACCGATTTTCAAAACACTTGGTATGCATTCTGGGCTAACTATGACTTGGAAATGTATCAAATTCGGGTCACAAATTACTCTACCCAACATTGTTTTATCGCCTAAATTTGGGATAGAGTAAAGAGACTTGAATTTGATCTATCTCCGTGTCATAGTAAGTTCAAACTCCATACCACCTGTTTTGACAGTCGGTAAAATACGGGATTTCTAGGAATCTGTATAAAACGCGAAATATTGATGTTACTGTTACGAACTAGTAGCCTATCGGTCAGCGAGATAAAGTTGAAAGTGAGCTAATTGCAGATTTAAAGTAATATTCGAGCTATAGTTGGCTCATACCCCATACCACGTGTCGAGTACACGCATGCGCACTTCCCATATTTAAAAAATCTGATTGTTTTATCGCCTAAATTTGGGATAGAGTAATATGTGACTTGAATTTGATCTATCTCCGTGTCATAGTTAGCTCAAACTCCATACCACGTGTTTTGAAAGTCGGTAAAATACGGGATTTCTAGGAATCTGTATAAAACGCGAAATATTGATGTTACTGTTACGAACTAGTATCGGTCAGTTAGATAAAGTTGAAAGTGAGCTAATTGCGGATTTTGAGAAATATTCGAGCTAAAGTTGGCTCAGACTCCTCACCACGTGTCAAGTAAACGCATGCGCACTTCACGGGTGTTGCATATTTTAAAAATCTGAGTATGTTATCGCCTAGGTGTGGGATAGTAGGCTAATTCGTGACCTGAATTTTATACATCTCCGAGTCATAGTTAGCTCAGAATCCATACCACGTGTTTTGGAAATTGGTAAAATACGGGATTCCCAGGAATCTCTAAAAAACACGAAATATTGATGTTATTGGTAAAATCTAGTAACAGTCCGCTTGACAAAGTTGAAATTATAATTTGCAAACCCGATGGTGCAGATCCGAGCGATAGATTAAAGATTAAAGTGGTACATTAAATGACGAGTTTTTATCGGGCTTAGTAGGGATACTAAATATCATGGAATAGGATGATTTCACACGGGCTCTTTTTACACGTGTACAAAATGGCGGATTGTATATTCGTCGCTTCTGTTAAAAAATTGTCGAATACTGATAAGAACAGGGACTTCTTATGAAAATTACATTAAATTAACTCTTCGGACGTACTGTTTATCTAAAATACGCTGACAATTGGACTATATACTTTCTGAATTTGCCAAATGAAGAGTAATTATTCGGCACGCCGTGGTAAATAACCGATCCAATAGGCTTACGCTATTTACCACGGCTCGTGGCGAATATCCACTCCCGTTTAATTTATATAATATTGGGAAGGTCAAGGATACAGCGTGATGTTCAATATATAGTAGGCCTAAACATCTGGAATGATATACATCTACTCGTTAGTCAGTTATTGTTGAGAGAAAGGGTAACCTTCATCCTCTGTAAAATGAAATGATAATGTTTCTTTGACACCAGAAGCAAGCAAAGGACTGTTTAGGTATCAACTGCAGCACTTTTATGAATATGAACAGGCCTACACTTTTAATTATTTTAGGGGTTGATTCAAATTATTCTCTGACAATGTAGTTCCTTTATGAACTGTCTCTGAGCGAACGATGTCTAGCGAGACATCGTTCGCTCAGAGACAGTTCATGAAGGAACTACTGACAATGCAAAAGAACAACAAAAATGATATTAACAGGTAATGTGAACACGAAGGTCAAGAAGTGCTATCACTAGGCTATCAGATGTTCTAAAAAGAATAAGTACACCCTGCATAAGCTACTCTATGACTTGCTAACAGTAAGTGTTTAGTTCTCTAATAAAAAGGCCTAGCCTAAAGTCGCATCCTTTTTATAGATCATTTTTTTTCGAGGTTGTTAAACCATAGAAATGGGCTATAATGTCTCTGGTTGAACTTTTGCATGGAACAGTGCCTAGTTGTTCGGATGGTAAGAAAAAATGCGGTCCTGCACATCCTAGACAGTTAAAATTCAAAATAAGAAAGAATAAAGTGTAGGTAGGCTACATTAGTGTCACTGTCAATACAAATTTGTTTGCCTCATCATAAGTTATAATATTGATGTATCTTCTTCATTAGAGAGAGAGAGAAATGGGGATTAATGTCCACTCAAAACAACTAGGTCATTTCGGGATTAACATATGGTTTAATTTTATTTCAATAATTTGCTTGCGCGTAGGGGTCTTTAGCAGTGGGAGGAAACCGGAGGAAACCCACGAGGTTAAGAAGGCGCCCCTATCCCCATGCCACATATGCTCAACCATTCTTCATTAGCCAAGAAAGAGCAGAGTTATATAGTTATATACTTCAAATTTAGTACGGTATGTAGGAATATTTTTCAGATTTTATTTTATTTTTTTTGCAAAATGACAGCTGTCAAAATATTAGTCTCGGTCACCCAGAACCCCCTAGTCTTCAACGTACGTAGAATATTTGTCTGGATGATAGAGACTATCAAAATATAAGATGGTGGTGTTAGTAATGACTTTTAAATACGACGATTTGTAACCGTTTCAGGTACGATAAAGTTCTTAATTGTAGTGGTGTGTGGCATCCCAAACTTAGGCTGCCTATCAACTGCTAGCTTCGGCTGAGAATAGGCCCTAACCTAATTAACCGACATTTTAATTCCTACATCAACGATTTTAGTCGATAACACCGAGTATGCTTTTAGAAGTTTTGAGACGTATTTATATCTCTTCTATTGTCATACTGAATGAAATAAAATATGTTTATTTAGCCGTTGTGTGTATGAAAGATGTCAAACTGATCAAGAGCTGAACTAGTTCCTTTAGGAACTGTCTCTGAGCGAACGATGTCTCGCTACACAGTTCCTCGCGGGCCTTATTATCAACTAGTATGAAAATAAGGCTTTTCTCCATCTCGGTTCTAAGGCTATTTTAGATCCTTACCGTCTACTTTGCACCGTGATTCTTCTTTGATCGCCAAAAGAAAACATTTCCTGACACAACCGACACAAATTTATAATAATTCAACACTATTTTCACGTAGAATTCGACGTTAGAAAAAGATAAACAATATCGTTCAAATCTGGCCGCCATGTTTGTTTACTGACGTCAGCGCAGACCGGTCTTTTTCTAACATCGAATTCTACACGAAAATAGTGTTGGATTATTATAAATTTGTCTCGGTTGTGTCAGGAAATGATTTCTTTTGGTGATCAAAAAAGTTTCACGGTGCAAAATAGACGGTAAGGATCTAAAATAGCCTTAGAACCTAGATGGGGTAAAGCTTTATTTTCATACTAGTTGATAATAAGGTCCGTGAGGAACTGTGTAGCGAGACATCGTTCGCTCAGAGACAGTTCCTAAAGGAACTAGAGCTGAACCACAAAAAAGTCCCTTAATTATTCAACATGGCGGCCCCCATAGACGACAAGTTCACAGATGCGGTTTTATTTGCGAAGAAAAATTTAGGCGTATCTAGGCCTTGTTTTGAAAGATAAAAATATTGAAACTTTAAAGACAGTTTACAATGGTAAAGAATGTATTGCAATATTATTTACCCATAGCACATATTATATATCGTTTTTAGCCGAGTGGCAGAAATTGAAATTTGACTTAGTGTTTACAAAAAACATGTGCTACGGTCTATTTTCACTCTGTCCCGCCAACACCTCCATGGCCCCGCCCCAAAATGATGACGCGAGCGTTTTAAATGGAGTCCAATTAGCACAGTGTTTCATTCTGGTAATGACGTAGGTGGAACGCTGTGTGCAGTATGGGTGTGTGGCAGAAATATTATTAATAATAATAACATTACAATAATCAATATTGTTTCGATGAAACATGCTGTCAATTCGTGTAAAAGACCCGGTAATGATTCACAACCGGGCTTGCAACGTTAGTCGTAATGAGACCCAAAGTCATCTCGAAACACAGACGGTTAAGAGATGATTTGTTATCTAGGCCTAGTTTCATTGTAGGTAGTGACTATTTTGCCGGCGCGTCAAAACTTTCGTTTACGCTATTTTACGGAAGCCTCCTGGTGCCACGATAAATAATTTTTTAAGGGTAATTGTGACATTTTATCTCCTAAGTAGGACTTTTTATCTCCTAATTACGACTTTTTATCTCCTAATTAGGACTTTTTTATCTCCTAATTAGGACTTTTTATCTCCTAATTAAGACTTTTTATCACCTAATTAGGACTTTCTATCTCCTAATTAGGACTTTTTATCTCCTAATTAGGACTTTTTATCACCTAATTAGGACTTTTTATCTCCTTATCTCCCAATTAGGACTTAATTAGGACTTTCTATCTCCTAATTAGGATTTTTAATCTCCTAATTAGGACTTTTAATCTCCTAATTAGGACTTTTTATCTCCTAATTAGGACTTTTTTTTATCTCCTAATTAAGTGGTATAATCATGGATGAACTTATAAGAGTCTATTTTTGCTTGGGACTAGGTTATGAAGACATTCTCAATAGCCTTGCAAAGCCGAATGGTGTAGTGATATGTATGCGCACACTCAAACGGTGCTTGAAAAGGCTTGGATTGTTTCGATTTTAACCAGGAGGTCATGGGTTCGATCCCAGGTCGGGAAAAGATCAACGGGATTTTCCAATCCGGCTTCTCTTGTCATTGGCACAGACCCGAGGGGCTGGCAAGGATTAACATCTAGTCGTTTGGATGATACGAAAAACCGAGGTCCCGTGTGCTGAATCAGGTCGCACGTTAAAGATCCCAGACAGTTGGGAATCGATGAAGAGTAGGCGAGTTATCGCCGGCTGTTCTGGCAAAATTCCCCCGTTGCACCCTGCATGGCGTTGCCTGTCTTCATTAGCCAATTGAATAAGTGCATAAAAGAAGGATGTTAAACTCCATTTCATTTCATTTACTAATACAATATACTGCTATAAACAACACTTAATACTACCATTTACTGCTATAAACAACACTTACTACTATCATATACTGCTATAAACAACACTTACTACTATCACCTAATTAGGACTTTTTATCTCCTTATCTCCCAATTAGGACTTTCTATCTCCTAATTAGGACTTTCTATCTCCTAATTAGGATTTTTAATCTCCTAATCAGGACCTTTAATCTCCTAATTAGGACTTTTTATCTCCTAATTAGGACTTTTTATCTCCTAATTAGGACTTTTTTTTAACATGGCTGCCTCAATGATTTTTATGGTCGGAGATCAATTTTCATCCTTTAACGATTAGTTACTCAGTTAGTTCTTAGATTCCTATTTATTGATCGAGTTTTGGTTTCAGAAATTCCTATGTGACGATGTGATTTATGCATGGCGATGTGATATGATGAAAATTAACCCTAAATACTATGCAGCACTTGGATATTTTGCCGGATACGGTTTCACATTTTTATGACTATTTTACCGTGAATTCTCTTGATCCGTGGACTTAACAGTTTTCAGCAGTTTCCGCTTTGAATGATGCCTAACCCTAACCCTAATCCATGACCCTACTCCTACCCCAAACCCTAACCATCATTCGTTCTTTGTCTAACATTACTACTTTCTCCGTTTCTTATAAAGGAACGAAATAGCCATAGGGCCTACTTGGATTTCTACGGTAGAACCCAGAGAATTAGTTTTAAAATAAAATGAAATAATAAATGTAAATTGTAGAAAAGCATTTAGAATACTATTCTATTTCGGTCAAGGGCTCATTTCTGTGGATTTTGGTTTTTAATTTAAGTACACTGTCAGCGGTTTACGTTTTTTTCCCGTAAAACCGTGCTTCTGCGCCAAACTTGAAAGACGAAGTTACCGTTCTTGTGGAATATATCAAATGAATGAATGAATGAAATGGGGTTTAACGTCCTACGCTTAAGCACCTAACCTGGGCCAATTGAAGACGGGCATACGCCAACAGTGTGCTATGAGGGAAATTTTGCCCGGGCAGCGGCACTACGGCCTACTCTTATATCGAATTCCAACTGCCAAGGGATCTTTTACGTGCACTCCAATTTGTACACGGGACCTCGGTTTTTCGTCCCATCCGAACGACTAGGCAGCTGTCCTTGTCAGGCCCTCCTTCTGCATCACTGACAAGTGGAAATCACGCCGGAAAATCGAGATAAACTTTCTCGGCCAATGCAGGGATCGAACACTCGACCTCCAGGCTAGCGAACCAGCGCCTTATCCACTTAGCCACCGTGATCCCCGGAATATATCAAGAATCGCACAACCGGCATGTCGAACGGATCAGAGAACTGCGCATGTGAAAGAGAATTCACGGTAAAATAGTCTTTGACTTTCTCCAACTCCATGTGACAGTAGATGAAAGGAGATAGACAAGGTGTTTAAATTGGCACAGTTTATTAATAACATTCCACACAAAAGAAATTGTAATACACTACATACAAATCTAACAAAACCATTGTTAGATAACAAAGAAATAATAATCAACATTTTACAAACACATAAAGTAACAAAAAAAAACCCATATAGAGATATGCTGTGAAGCGAGAGTAAACCGACAGGTAATACAACCACGGTAACTAAGCTAAGCCAAGGGATGGGTGGGTGGGATTCGATTGATGCTCGGCGCCATGCACGAGGTACTAGCGGTATAATGCGCATGTGCAATGTGAAAGGGGATGTCACTCTAAGGTAATCACAGGTGCTCAAGCCCTGACGTGTTTATTACGAAACCAAAATATAATTTAACTTTTAAATTAACACTTTGACTTTCTCCAACTCCATGTGACAGTAGATGAAAGGAGATAGACAAGGTGTTTAAATTGGCACAGTTTATTAATAACATTCCACACAAAAGAAATTGTAATACACTACATACAAATCTAACAAAACCATTGTTAGATAACAAAGAAATAATAATCAACATTTTACAAACACATAAAGTAACAAAAAAAAACCCAACCCCAGTATTGTTTATATTATAATTAAGTTTAGAAATGGAATTGTACTATAAAAAGTGTAAGCACTACCAATGACTAATTATCAACTAAGGCTGCCCAGTTAAAGACTGTCCAAATTTTTGAATGACATGCAATCTGTTTGCAAATTGTGGATCAATATACCGATTTACTGCATCGCTTGCCCAATATCCTATGGATTTTATGGTATCGAGGGGAATGCCTAATTTCCCTTACCATGTTGCTCCACCCCTTCGGAAAGAATGGCCCTTTATATTTGAATTCTTAAGGCCTATGCGATTGAGTGCAGTTGACAACATTGTGCGAAATACAGTGTAATTGAGGGGGGAACCAGCCTCAAGTAAAAAAAGCGGTTGATTAACATCTGAATGTTGTCGCAAGAGTAATAATTGACGTAATGCTAGAACAGGACAGAGGGAATTGCCTATATATGGCAAAATAATTTCCAGTTCCCTTTCCCGGAATTGAATAGTTTTTGTTTTGCGTAATTTAATAATAAAACCCCAAGTGCACTTAATTAGGTCAGCTAGACGAATGTCTGACTCTGGGTTAAAAACGCCAGTGGGGGCAAGATTTCCTGGACGTATAAGACCAAAGAAAGCAACACACCAAAAAGATACCTCAGAAATATTGCTGAGGTTTAGTGTGGATTTAATAGCTAACAAAATATCCGGAGTTATTGCCGTCACCGGTGTCTGCGCTACCCCTAGTGTACGTTTAACACCTTTTAATAATAAACTCAAAGAGTAGTCATCCACAATTGGATCTTCATATTTTGAAATCTTATGAAAATGAGACACAATGCTTAAATATTGTTGTATTGTACAGTACTTAAAACGTTTATAATCAGATAGGTACACTACATAACAATGGATTGTTTCTGATGAGGCTGGCAATGGGGAAGACATTATTGAGTCGCAAAAATCTAGATAGCACTTAATCTGTGACGCATATGTTGCTCGCGTAGATTTCGCCCAAGCTTGGTCTTTGTATTGTTGTCCCTTTTGTAGTAGCCGCTGAATTAATCCACCTGGAAAAAACGAAGGATGGGGACATGTGTACTAAAAGCCTCTCTATCGAAAAAGGTTCGCACAATAATGAGGGAACCAACTCACATAATGTCTCATACTTGTCAGGCTCGTGTAACCTGGAACATGCGTCTGCTATGACATTTTTGGTACCTGATAAATGAATTGCTTTTATTGAACAGTTACAGCTTGCACAAATCCACCATATTAGGCGACACACAATACTCGCAACACTCTGTTTAGATGATCCTTTATTTATCCAAGAGACCGCACTTACATTGTCCGAATAGATTATCACACGTTTATTCAGAAACATGGTATGCCACCTACAAATAGCTAAGAATATCGCTATTAGTTCTTTAACGTTAATATGCAGAGGTAAGAGCGCTGGGCAATCAAGATTCCAATTGACATAAAAGTAATCCCCGTTATAATATCCCCCTGCACCTTCTGTACAGGCATCTGTTTGGACGGTTGTGATTGGTAAGACATCTTGTATGATACAGGTACCATTAAACGAGTGCATAAAACTTAGCCACCATTGTAGGTCGCCAAAAAATTCCACAGATAACAGAACCTTTTGGTTATATAATGTAATTGAATCCTTCATGTCAATTATGCGTCTAAGAAATGTACGCCCACCACAAACAACCTGGGCAGCCCAGCTAAGCTTCCCCAGAAGGCGTTCCAATTGTTTTTTACTGGCACGTTTTCTGCTAGAAAACTCCACTAGCAGCTCATAAAAGCTTTCAAGTTTGTCTCTTGGTAATGAATATGTCATGCAAACTGTATCTATAAGTATACCTAGGAATTTGATTTGTTGATTTGGACAAACCACCTTGCGCCAATTAATCGAAAACCCCAATTCTCGAAGAAGAAAAAGTAAATGTATAAGCGCGTCCCAACACTGGCTAGCGGAGTCTCCAAAAACTAAGAAATCGTCTAAGTAAGCAATGGCCGTGAAACCATAACGCAATTTGAGAATATCACACACGGCTCGACTAAGTTTCTGAAAAATTTGCGGTGCTTTCTTAGATCCAAACGGGAGTTTTGTATCACTTAAATATGTATAACCGGAATCTCCTTCAAAACGCCATTTTAATCCAGTATATTTGTAGTTTGCAGGGTGGATCGGGACCGACCTGTAGGCAGCACTGAGATCGATTTTTGCTAGATATCCATTCCGATGGATATGGTTTGTTGCTTCGCGCAAATCTATATATGAACAACTGCAATCGCTATCTACGTAGTCATTCATAGCAGACCCAAGAGGTCTGCTGGCATCGTGTATTAGACGCACTTTATCAGAAGATTTGAGTATTGCACCCAAAGCACTCACAATTTTTGGCTGTTCCTCGACT
The DNA here is from genome assembly GCA_917208275.1 of Patella pellucida. NCBI lineage: Eukaryota > Metazoa > Mollusca > Gastropoda > Patellidae > Patella > Patella pellucida. The sequence goes on along the minus strand of OU795041.1, from coordinate 30,727,631 downwards.
TTAATGTAATTTCCTTCAGCAATTTCGTCTAATATCTGTTTTTCAACTATTTTATTAAAGTTTTGCACAGATCTGCAATTGTCTACCTCTATTTTATCGATAATTAAGTCGTCGCATGTGTCAATGATCGAGAACCCCTGTTCAATTCCATTAATAATAAACTCCCTGTCCTTATAATCTGTAGGAAGCTGTCTTTCCCAAGCTGAGAGGCATCTTCCCAGTCCAGATAGTGGGGTCGCGGACAGAGGGTTTTTTATTAGTTTTTTGGATGATCTATAACACTATGTGGTCCAAAACAACCAGTACAGCAATGCGCAAGTTTACAATAAGAAAAATTGCAAAAATCTGTAGAATTATATTTACGACATATCTCCTTGCCCTCCGGGGTAAAGGGACCTTTACGCCTGTTGAAACGTCCTTGAGGCGGTTTCTGATGCGACATCTGATTAAATGTCGGCTTCGATATCAATTGAAAGTCAAATATGTTGGATCGTGATGTATTCCAACGAAAATTGTCCTTGTGTTGCTCTTCTCGGTATTCCCGATCGTACAGCAAAACACTGGCCATAACATACCGACTGAATAACCGAAAAATAGTTTTTGTATAATCTAGATAATCCTGGATGCCCGACATAGACATTTCACCATTTCGTATGAGTTCCTGCAGAATTTCAACTGCGCCAAAACCCCACTGTTCTATAGTAAGTTTATGGCACTCCCTCTCCCTTCTGCGGTTTAATTTAACACCTGAATTACTTAATGTCACCACATCGTCTCTAGAATCAAAGTTTATAAGAGGGTCATCCCATATATAATGGTGAACATAACGCGTAGATTCCTTGCTGGTGCTTTGATTTAGAAAGGAGTTCGTACCTGTACAACTTTGACCTTGACTATTAGGCCTACTATTTGAGGCTGGCATTCTAAACCCGGCATTTGTCTGTAAATTTCCATGTTTTCCAACCTCTTTTGAAGGACCATTTTCTCACGATTGAGTTCCATAACATGTAGCCTTGACTGTAATTCTCTTATTTCTTCCTGAAGTTCGGTCACTGCTGAACTTGATGAGTTACATAGGCCATCATTATGTACCGGTACGTTATCAAATTGGGAAATACATGTACCTTCAACCTGACTAGAACAGGGTGTCGTCGGGGCCGTTCCACGACTGTCAGCCCTAGTAGTGCGTTCGTCAGTTTTTGCCGTGTTTGCCGCTGTAGTAATTCGAGATAAAGGCGGTCGACCGACCGCAGTTCTGCTACCACTCGAACTTGGGGTTGACTGGAAGCGCTCGTCCACAAAGTGGGCACTATCCTCCAGTAACTGATTAACATAATCAGACATTTTGGAACCTGCTCCTAACCTTTTTTCGCGTTGTCGGCTTTGGGCCATGCCGATGAGATTTAAATTAGATTCCAATTCGATTGATGCTCGGCGCCATGCACGAGGTACTAGCGGTATAATGCGCATGTGCAATGTGAAAGGGGATGTCACTCTAAGGTAATCACAGGTGCTCAAGCCCTGACGTGTTTATTACGAAACCAAAATATAATTTAACTTTTAAATTAACACATAAAATGTGAAACCGGTTCCGGCAAAATATCCACTTAGTAAATATTACTAACATCAGAATTACTAGGCTTTCCCTGGACTACACTGACTACAGTAGTAGTAGTAGTAGGCCTAGTATTACTTGACTTACCGTACTTACTAGTGTTGCATTCTTATATAATGCATGCTGCTGGTTGCTTGACATGACAGACTGGCCCCATATCATATTTCATGATGATAGCCCCAAATATAACAAAGTCAGGATCATGATAATACTACTTGTATTATTATACACAGCAACTAAATACACAGCACAATACGTAAGCATATAAACGTAGCATTAATTATGACAGACGACCTACTCCATTGAGACCCAGAACTCTAACTGTCGGACACACATGCAGACTTCCTATAGTCTCATTCAACATGACGTCATAACGTCAGATATCACTTATATCAAATTAGTGGTTATACTTATGCACTCAACATCTCCCCCTTTTATATAATTAACATTCAAAATTGAATTTCTTAAAACTGTAAGACACTAATTTGACATATTTGAATACAATATACATGTAAGCCTACTGTTATAATAAAGAACTAAATATACATGTTATTTACTTTATAACCGATTAATCCGGTGGATTGACATCCTGACAATAATCATCGTTTTCATTTGGCACATTTAAATCAATTTCAACATCATTAGGCCTATCAAAAGCATTTGCAGAAAATCGTACTTTGTTAGCAATGTACAAGTGGCGACGATTACGTCTATATTATAAACCAAACTTATTTTCAATTATGTATGATCTAGGTTGAGTTCATTTCTTAATAACAACACTGGGTGTACCCGACTTTTCTCCATTGTGTTTGGAAATAACTTTATCACCCGGTTTCAGTTCGTCTAATTCGCATGTGTTGTGATGTCTATTAAAATTTCTACGTGTTTGAAACTTTCGATTGTCCAGTTAACATGGGTCGTTAGATTTACGTTACTTTTACGTCATTATGGTTATGGTTACTTTTACGTCAGAAAATGACGTAAATCTAACGTAAATTTTATGACGGTTATATAACCAATTTTTTTCGCTTTAATACTTCTGGATTAAATAACCATACCAGTGTGTGCACATTATAACAATTGATAAATAGTCGGAATTCAGTCATAATAATTAAATATGTATTATTGGTGATAATTCTAACGTTAATCTAACGTAAATTTTACGTCAGGTTTCTTACCGTTAGTTTATGCTTAGTTTTCTAGCGTAAATCTAACGTTAGTTTTCTAACGTAAATCTAACTTTAGTTTTCTAACGTAAATCTAACGTTAGTTTTCTAACGTAAATATAACGTTAGTTTTCTAACGTGAATATAACATTAGTAAATATAACGTCAAACAAGATGATCCATGGTGATAATTCTAACGTTAATCTAACGTAAATTGTATGTCTGGTTTCTAACCGTTAGTTTATGGTTAGTTTTCTAACGTAAATCTAACGTTAGTTTTCTAACGTAAATCTAACGTAATCTAACGTTAGTTTTCTAACGTAAATTTAACGTTAGTTTTCTAACGTAAATATAACATTAGTAAATATAACGTAAAACAAGATGATCCATTCTTTGTGGGATTGGACATAGACCAATATAAATAGGTACAACCTGGGTGGACCATGTCGAAATGGAACAAAATCTGTTAATACAGACAAGATTTTAATAATAAAGTGGGTGTGGCACCGTCCAAGGGGGGCGAATCATGCATCAAAATCAATAGATGCTTAAGCAATAAGTTTACCAAGTTCCGAGACAATCAATTCAGACGCTAAACCTGAAGTTCGGATGTTTTCCCTTGTCAGTGAGGCAGACGGAGGGTCTGACAAGGACAGCTGCCTAGTCGTTCGGATGGGATGAAAAACCGATGTCCTGTGTACACATTGGTGTGCACGTAAAAGATCCCTTGGCAGTTGGAATTTAGTTGCTGCCCGGGCAAAAATTTCCCTTATACCACACTGTATGGTGTATGCCCGTCTTCAATTAGCCTGGGTTAGGTGCAGAAGAGAGGGGCACAGACACACAAAGAAGAAATGGGTTTGTAGACATCAAATTGGGTGTGGCTGCAGGAAAGATTTTGTGTGTCCTTTGTAATGAAGTGACTCAATGAACCAGGCTAAACATAACCCACAGGAGAATACTATTGTTGTAGGCTGGAATAATCAGACGTCAATTCAGACTTTTCGCATATTTCACAGAACATAACCGATTAGAGAGAGAGAGAAATGGGGTTTAGCACCCACTCAACACAACTAGGTCATTTCGGGACTAACATATGTTTTTTTAAAATTTTATTTCAAAAATTCGCTTGCATGTAGGGGTCTTTAGCAGTGGGAGGAAACCGGAGTGCCGGGAGGAAACCCACGAGGTTGAGAAGGCGCCCCTATCTCCATGCCACATATGCTCACACCAGGGCTCGAAACCACAGCAGCAAGCCAGAGGAGGCAGGCCAGCTAGAGATTGAAGCGCGGCACTCTAGACCACTAGGCCATCCAAACCCTCCTAACCGATTAGAAATTTATATACATTCATGTTATATTTTTACATGCCTTGCTACCCATTTGTATTCATTTCCAAGTGCCCAAGAATAGAGATTTAGCACCTTTAAGAATTGCGGTCTGTAGGTGACACACAAAGAGAAAAATGAATAAATGAATGACCTATTCTCATTTCCAATTCCAACAGTCAAGGGTTCTTGTACGTGTTCAACTGTGCGAGGACAAGATATTGTTTTTTTGTCCTATTCAAATGACTAGACACCGGTTTTGCCAGATCCTACACCACTAACAAGGGGGACTTTATCGACCAACACAGAGATTGAACCCCTCATTTGCTAGCCATTTTGTTACTGAGTCACCGAAACAGAAGGCTAGCAAATGAGGGGTTCAATCTCGGTGTTGGTCGAGAAAGTTCCCCTTGTTAGTGGTGTAGGATCTGGCAAAACCAGCTCCTTCAGAAAATGAGGTTAAATCCGAAACCGTACATAGTCGTTCGGATTGTGTACCTATTGGCGTGCATGTAAAACATTCCTTTTGCCTGTAAGAACAGTCACTGTCCAGGCATTATTCCTGTCAAATGAACATCTTCATTAGCTAAGTCGGAACAGAATGCATTCGGATGGGATGAAAAACCGATGTCCTGTGTACACATTGGCGTGCACGTAAAAGATCCCTTGGCAGTTGGAATTCAGTTGCTACCCGGGCAAAAATTTCCCTCATAGCACACTGTATGACTGTCTTCAATTAGTCCAGCTAGGTTAGGTGCAGAAGTAAGGTGCACAGACATACAAAGAAGAAATGGGTTTATAGACACACATCAAAATGGGTGTGGCTGCAGGAAAGATTTTTTGAGTCCTTTGTAATGAAGCAACTCAATGAACCAGGCTAAACATAACCCACAGGAGAATACTATTGTTGTAGGCTGGAATAATCAGACGTCAATTCAGACTTTTCGCATATTTCACAGAACATAACCGATTAGAAAGAGAGAGAAATGGGGTTTAGCACCCACTCAACACAACTAGGTCATTTCGGGACTAACATTTGTTTTTTTAAAATTGAGAAGGCGCACCTATCTCCATGCCACATATGCTAACACCAGGGCTCGAAACCACAGCAGCAAGCCAGAGGAGGCAGGCCAGCTAGAGATCGAAGCGCGGCACTCTAGACCACTAGGCCATCCCAACCCCCCTAACCGATTAGAAATTTATATACATTCATGTTATATTTTTACATGCCTTGCTACCCATTTGTATTCATTTCCAAGTGCCCAAGAATAGAGATTTGGCTCCTTTAAGAATTGCGGTCTGTAGGTGACACACAAAGAGTAAAATGAATAAATGAATGACCTATTCTCATTTCCAATTCCAACAGTCAAGGGTTCTTGTACGTGTTCAACTGTGCGAGGACAAGATATTGTTTTTTTGTCCTATTCAAATGACTAGACACTGGTTTTGCCAGATCCTACACCACTAACAAGGGGAACTTTCTCGACCAACACCGAGATTAAACCCCTCATTAGCTAGCCATTTTCTTACTAAGTCACCACAGCTCCTTCAGAAGAAAATGAGGTTAAATCCAAAAACGTACATAGTCGTTCGGATTGTGTACCTATTGGTGTGCATGTAAAACATTCCTTTTGCATACGTACAGTCACTGTCCATGCAATATTCCTGTCAAATGAACATCTTCACTAGCTAAGTAAGAACAGAACGGTAGGACATTAAACACCATTTCATTTTTTACATGACATGGAGCACAAATTCACCTGTCCAACCTCATGGGTTTTCTCTAATGCTGTGGCTTTTCTTACGACAAGGCGTAAGAATTTAACATATGAAAAGAAATTTGGACTGGACTGCAACATTTCCGCATGCCCAAAAAACTACACACAAGACCAACTCTAAGTTTTTAAAAATTTTGAAATTTTATCCATCAGTCAATTTTGTAATTTGGATTCCCAGCGTGTCATCAGAACTGCAGGATTACATGTCATTTCAGACTCAAAAATATATGGCCTCGACGATTCAGGCTTGGGGAAGTGAAGCTTTAGACTCGGGAATAAGTTGTAAAAAAAAGGTAGAACACAATTACCGTCAAATCAATTTATAATAAGCCAAAAAAGATTTTTAAAAATAACAAGTCAAATCAGAGTCCGAATTGTTGTCAAGTGATTAAGTAAGTCCGAACCGTCGTACTGAGTCTGAAAATTTATCGAGTCCGAAAGGTTGTCTGTATCGAGTCCGAACGTCGTGCTTCCAACTGCGGGTCATCTGCATGATTTTCTTTCGCTGCTAAAAATCACTACACTAAACTGAATTATTAAAAAAAATATTGAACCATAATTATAAGACCCACCCCACGTTTAATTGTGACAAGTGGACTTTAAACCCAATTTCTCTCTCTTTCAATTTTTATTCCAATTCATTGATGATAGAAACAAAGAAAGATGCAAGACTGGCTCCAGACATAAAATTTAAAGTTACATTATTCAAGATATAGATAAGAACTAGCCATTCTTGCTATACTAGTTCGAAAGTTGATGATGTAAAATGAATAATTTGAAAATTTCATTCAAATTACTCTATTGCAAGCGAAGAAATAGGCATTTAAAGATTTGACCGACCTGTGCAATAATTTCAACCACGGTCCTGGTTGATCAAAGCTATGACTCGAAGCGTCTAGCCGCGCCATATTTGATTTCCTGCTGAAACGTTTTAATCTGTTTAATATCGGAGCAATCTGATGCCATCCAAAGTTGATTAAGGCCTGGATCAGTTAATTAATGTCTAATTAATACTTTAGAAAACATTTCATGCCCAAATAAAGACCTGCACTAGGCAGATTTAGCTCTTGAATAATGCATGTTTAAGGTATAATTTATAGAGACTGTGCTCCTTTAAGTGTGGCATTTCAAACCAATTTAAATTCGTTCAAAATTTATAGAAATTTAGATATTATTTAATTGTGTGTGTACAATTTATAGCAGATTCTATCACACGTTTGAATGTGTTGAACAACTATATGTTGTAGTTTGACCTACATAAATTTAAGTCTGGGAAAGTAAAATTTAAAGCAATTCCCATAACTTAATGCTAGCCTAGAGACCTATATATTCGTAATGGAGATATTATTTAAAAATCGGGATTATTTAATTTGATACAATTGAATAAAATGATGCCTGTAGTCGATCTATTTCAACAAAAACTATCTGCATCATGATCCGAACAAGGCTTTTTACGTACATGTATGTGTTGCAGATTGGGTTAGCTCCGGTATTTAGTCCTGTGGTAGGTTAGCTCGTCCCACTTGTTTCCCAGCTGTGAATAGCGAAGTCAGAGAGTTAGAGTAGTAGAAATTGTACTAGTGTTTTTGAATCCGGAAGATTTAGAGAATAAGTCTAGATAATAATACAGACAAAAAGATAATCTTTAGATCAGGAAGATTTAGAGAATAGAAATATTAAAAAGGAGGAAAAGATAGTGTCTTCAGAGAGAAGAATTGATTAATCACAGAAAGTGATAGTATATAGTATGTGATATAGTATTGGTGTATGTAGCTTTGCTTAGTGGCATGGGCTGTGTTTATATGTAGTCTTATTATCTATATATGTGTCTATCACCCGTATTTATCGTCGTCCCGTCTTAACCCCTTGACCCATATTGCCTTCCCCCTCGGGCTCACACAGTTTGAGTGGTTACCCCGGTGGGTTAGATAAGTATATAGACCCGAGTTTACAATATGTGTATAATATGTGCATGCTTAAAAAGGGCCTCTGAAATCAAATAATAGTTTCTTCAATTTTACTAGTCATAGTCCTAAAATATTACGTAGTTATAGCCTAGGCCTACATTGAAGTCCGTATAAACTATAAAGTTGATAGTATCATAGACTCCGTGTTCATAAATGTACGTATATATTGCGCCATCATCATGGCCAGGGGGTCAAGGTCACGGGAGACAAATTACAGTCTATATCGATAAATTATTAAATGTTATTTGTATTAACGGATTTCAATGTTAGGTGGTCTAAGTTTGTTGACTGTTTCCGTACATTGTACACATTGATTACTAAGGTATTCTCATTCAGATTATTTTACGTACACAAATTCACAATTTTTCATAACCCGGAAACCAGGTATGCTGGGAAGGTTAATTCAACAAGATGGCGCACGAATTTCGTGGAATATTAGAAATGTACAATTTACAGCTATTTGGATTACACACGAGAGAGAGTACGATAGATTATTACGAGTTAAATTGAAAAATTGTGTTTGAAAGTAAGTTCCTTCTTATATCTCCGACTGCTGATATACATGTTGTGATTTTACCATAGAGGTGTATATATTGACTAGAGTGTATGGTGATCACGTGATCGCGTGCCGACTATGGAGGCTGGCGGCCATTATACAACCGGTAAGATTTAGCCTACGTTGGCATATACCAACATGGCGGAGAGTTGTTGTTGTTTTGGTTAATTCAATGTCAGGCGAAAAGGGAGGGGATTATCATTTTATAAGTGAGTAGGATAAATTAAAAGTGAAATAGTGATTTAATAGATATAGTACAATCTTGATAATTGTGTAAAATAGTTAAATAAACACGGCGAGAAGACGTCGAACACTCGATTATTGTTTGAGGCCGGTAACCGGGCGGGTCTATTCACCTATACTGATATTCTTATTATGTAATCATTACAAGGTCCGTGTGATTAGCGAACTTCTAAATTAATGTATATTTAATTAGTATGGAAATTGCGCATATTATATAATTATATGTACACACATCTGTCATTGTACGCAAAATATCGCAGGGAGTAAGTCAGCTTATTGGGGTGGAGTGTTTAATCACAGACATGCACTCACTGGCTAGTAGTTGCTTTGTTATCGGTTAGTTTTACTCCCTCGGATTTAATTAATTAGGTCGACATTGTGTACACATACAGAATATACTTTTAGTGAACGTTTCTTGCAATATCAGTTTGTTTCTTTTTTTTTCTTCTCCAGAAACCCCGCTTAAAACCCCCGAACTAGTTTGGGTTTTGTTGGGGTTTTTTTTTAAAAAAAGGCTAATAATAATAAGGACAAAGTCTTGTAAACTTCTTTCCCAGTCAAATTTTGTAACAAAATAAATCAGGCCTGATATTTTTTTTAATCGCTGCTACTACGAACATCTCATTAAGTTTGTCTTATTTTTTGGTGTAAAATTTAATATACCGCTGTATTTTTCAACCAAAGAGAAATAGCCACCAAATCATGGAAATTGAAATCCATATAGGCCTACCAACGCCTTGCTAGCCCTATTTATATTTCCCTTAAAAATAAAAAAATTCCATCGACATCAGATATTATTCTACCGGTAACTGATAGAAGTCCTCGTTATTTTAAAGATCTATTTTATTTCTTTATTATCTACTACGAAAACCTCATTAATTTTGTCTTATTTTTTTGTAAAATTTAATATACCGCTGTATTTTTCAACCAAGCTACCAAGGCCTTGCTAGTCCTGTTTTTTTCCTCTTTTTTAAAAATTTTTTTTCCCATCGGCATCAGATTTCATTCTTCTGGTAAATGATAGATAGAAGTCCTCGATTATTTTAAAAATCTATTTTTTCTTATTTTATAATTTATCACCTGTATGACGCTATAGGAAATATCATTCTGTCAATCAAGCAGTCCTATCATTTTAAATCGTTCAACAAATTACTTAGATCTATCCAAAATAAAGTTTTATGTGACGTCCACTTTGCTCAATTAATAAAATAAACATAATTTCGTCAGGTATGCATGTACAATTTACACCATGCCACCCAAGGTATTCATCATCATCATGATTTACTCGTAATAATAGTAAAGCCCCCAAAATATGCCAGTGAGTTGGCCAAAACGATGTTGTTTTTAGGACAGTGAGGTAAGGCCTTTCGACCATCATTTTTTTGGTTGATATTGTTGAACTAGAACTGCTTTTTTAATGGACTTTTCCGCCCTCTGTCAGACTATTTTCCTTTATTTACATAGCGTTCATCCGGGCACTTCCGTCATTCTTTACCGGTTAAAACATGGCGGCCGGTCTCCAGTGACGGCACACGGCGATAACGTTACGTCAATGGGGATCACGTGACCACAATACACTCTAGTCAATATATACACCTCTATGGATTTTACATACTGGACCTGGACCAACTTCCGGTATACAGTTTGAGACCCGACTGGATATCCGGGACTACGACACTCAACCTGAGTACCCGTGTTCCTACGCCGGACAGTATAAATAAGCCATCACCGCCAAGGATCGGTCTTCAAAGCTTTACAGATAATCAACAGATACACACGGTAATTGCACTGCGGACTAACTCGGCAGCCAAGGTTGGCTATAAAAATTCTACATACATGTATACTGAGTCTACTAAGACTACAAATTCAGCGATTCGAAAGTACATCCACACAGATAGTAGTGAGATACGTGATAGTACGTCTGTTGTAAAACTATTTCTATGTCCTTATTATCTTTTTTTTCAACGTAATTGTTATTTATTTTTCGAAAGGAATCATTTGTCACAACATGTGACACAAAATCGTAACGATTCAGTACTATTTTGATGTAGAATTTTGCGATTCATAAACATAACATTTCGTTTGTATTTTTGCGCCATTTATTATGTAGAATGCACTATTTACCAAAACGGTAAAATCAAATGACTTCTGTAAGATAATAGACCAATACTATCAATAAATAAGATAAAAAACCCCAATACGTTCTTTTGTGAAAATCCATAGTTTTTTTGTAGCCCCTACACATTGGTGTAGTATGTTAAAACTAATTTCATTTTTATTATAATTTTGGAATATTCAAGTTGCTTTTTTTTTTTTTTTTTTTTTTCAGATGCTACATTTGAGCACCATTGAGGAAGTTATAAACAGGTTTATAAGGGCTTTGTACATGGAAGCTAGAATTGTCAACGATATCACCCTAGATTGAAGTGGAAGTTAACCCCATAGAAGAAGGAAACTAGACGACTACTTACAAATGTATCATATGATGTACAGAATTATACTTGTCACATACCGACTTGGGATTGAAACCATGTCACTGAACTCATTGACAGGCCTCATGATCGAAAGAACATTTATCAGATGTGCTGTATGTGCTGTCCATGATTTTATTAAATTATCCAAGCGCTTTGAAATTTAATAATTAAAAATTATCCACTCAAAAAACTGCACACTGTAAAAATTTAGTCTCATTATGGATGTTACTCAGTCCTTTACAGTATACTAATAATCCGTTAACTTCTGTAAGTCTCTCGCGAACAGAATAATAATCATATAATTTCGGATTAACATCGCGTTTATATTGTGACCATCCATCGCGCACAAAATGTAAAACATCTTGTGACATTTCATCGATTAAAGTAGCTTGACGAATATTATTTAACTGTTTATCAAGAAGCTGGCTATGAACTAACAGTTGGGTCCATGTACATATTTACGTCACTTTCAAGTTCATTTATGAAATTTTCTCGTTGTGGACTTCTTGACAATGTATCGCTGATAAGCATTGTTTTTCCCGGTGAGTATTCAGCAATTGGATGGTAACGCATAAGACGCACTATCATTCTTTGACATCGAATAGGAATTTGGTCAATATCTTTTCTGTTTATCAGCGGAATTAGAGGTATGTGATCCGTAACTAGTTGATAAGAATGTAATCCCCAAAGGTATTTCTCAAATATTTCCGTGCCCACACTAGCGATAAACATTCCTTTTCGATTTGGGCATAACGTTTTTCAGAGTCAGTCAAAGTTCGTGAGCAAAATGCTACGGGTTTCCAAATACCATCATGCTCTTGCATGATACAGCCTCCTAATCCATAAGAACTTGCATCCCCACTAACCATTGTTGGTTTATGAATGTCAAATACAGCCAGAACAGGTTTCGACGTTAAAATCTCCTTAATTTTATTAAAAGCTAAGTCTTGGGCTTTATCCCATCTCCAAGCAACATCTTTGTGTAATAACTCGTTTAACGGTTGCATAACATTCGAAAGGTTTGGTATAATAATAACGTCCTAAATAATTGATCATTCCGATTATACGACGTAATTCTACAACGTTTTTCGGCACTTCAATGTTATTGATAGCAGATACTTTATTAGGAAGGGGTATTACCCCATTCGCCGTAATTTTATGTCCCAGAAAATCAATCTCCGTTTTCCGAAATATACAATTTTCTCTATTGAGTTTTAAACCACTTTCTTTTAACCTTTTTAACACATTTTGAAGATTTCTATCATGTTCCTCGAGGTTTGATCTAAAAATATAAATATCATCCATGTAAGTGGCGGTTCCTTGTAAACTCACTAAAAGCTGATGCATTTTACGCATAAAAATTTCTTGAGCGCTTGAAATCCCGAATGGTGGTCTCTTATACCTATATCGTCCCGATGATGTTATAAACGTTGTCAATTTCTGACTCTCCTTGTCGAGAGGTACCTGGTTAAATCCACCTGAAGCGTCTAATCGACTTATGTAACGCACATTTGCTAGCTTGTATAAAATGTCTTCAAACGTTGGTAAGACGTATCTTTCGCGTTAAACAACTTTATATAACTGTCTTAAATCGACGCATAGTCGCACTTGACCTGTAGGTCTCATCATAGGTGTTATGGGCGCACACCAATCTGATGGTTCTGTTACGGGTTCAATAATGTCGTACTCAACCAATCTCTTGATTTCGTCGTTTGTTTTCTCTTGTAACGGTATCGCGACTCGTCTTGCCGTGTAAACAGCATTGTCCTTTAACGTAATTTTAAGAAAATAATACTGGTAAGGATAGAACAAGCACTAGGCCTAAAGGCCTACTACTAGTACTAGCCTGTCACTCTTCTTGCCCCAAAAAACACATTAAAATGATGGATTTAGTTTCGAATTATTGAAAATAACCTTAGTTAGACTCACCTATTTTTTGAAACTTAAACAAACGTCTTACTAGTATTGGTATTGATTAATATTATTAATGAGTAAATTTATTATTTCTCAGAAAAACAAGGAAAACAGTGTAGATATTTTGGAAGCCGAGCATTCAGCACGAAAAAATTGACGGAATGAAACAGTTATCTGTAAGTTAAATATGATATTTTATTCTTTTTTTAAAAAATGTACTGATATTGAATTACTACAGCACATTTTTAAATAAAATCAATACTGTCACACAATTTTACTATAAATAGCTCGACACATACATGTACAGACAGTCAAACAAGTCCTGGGGCTGTAGTGATAGGCCTACATGCTTCACACAAAATGAAACACAGCAAAAGTCTTAGTGAGAATAAATTTTCTCATATAAGTTACATAATAATATTTCAATCAAGTGATCTTTTGTTACATTTTTAAATGATGTGTTCTTTTCTTTTTATTTCAGTCAACACAGCATAATCATGATTATTGAAGTACAATGGGAACGGGTAGACTGGCCAATGCTATTGATAATGTGACAAGTCAACATCCCGAGTTTTCTACATTATTTATATAATTTAAAAGTTAATGACAATTTATTTCGATATTATACTGGTTTTCCTACTTATTCAGTGTTTTTAGCCTTAATTAATATGATAATGGGAATAAAACTGACGAATATTATTTTTTTAGTAATCGGTGCAAACCAAGGAGCTTTAATGAACTGGAGACGGCATGACGTCATTGTACCATTATGACGATTGAAGCAAGTGACGCCATATTGGTTGACCCAAAACAGATAACACTTTATTATATAAATCTTGCAGAATGTAGAGATTAATGCAAAGTTTCAATAAACATGGCATATTTCATAAAGGTCCGTACCTAGCGGTTGGGGGGGGGGCAAGAGAGAAGTTGCCACTCCTGGAAAAAATCGGCTCCCCACCTGGAAATACGTGGCCAGCGATTTACATGCACATATCAGTATGGACGCCCAAAATAGAGCCGAGTGGCATTGGTTGGGGCACACACGACGAGATTGGCAGGGCGCCCACTTGGTTTTATGGGAACCTCACCAATCATGTTGTTACATGTGAGGCGCCTCATAATGAAGCACACGATGAAAACCACAACTTGGTTGGGCGTCAAAATCGGCGTAATCTACTGTGTACCTTATCCCAGAGGACCTCCCATAATAACATAACTGGTGCGGCGCCTTAAAATTACAATAAATGATTGTTGGGGCGCACATAGTGCATAATGCCTTTATTCATTGCTGCAAAATTATGCTCCCCTTTCCATTGGGCGCAATACGAAGCTAAACGCGCCATATTAGCATGGGCGCTCTATAAAGTTGGGCGCCCACTACGAGATTGATGGGACGCCTGACCAATGCCACTTCTATTCAATAAAAATTAAAAACCATACGTTAGTCCCAAAATGACCTAGTTTTGTCGAGTGGACGTTAAACCCCATTTCTCTCTCTCTCTTCACACCAATGGTCAACCAGCTGAAATAAAAGAGCCCGTGCCAAGCTAATTAACTATGTCCCTATTTACCGAACAAGAAACCAAACGTTTGCTTAATGCGCTAAATTCTATATCTTCCAAATATAGAAACTCATAACCTAACTCCTAATGATTCCCCGTAGTCACTCCAGCGGCGTGATTGATCACACCAGTAAGGTTTGCATTCCCCGACCGTTCCCCAAAGACTACTTCTTCTTCTTTTTGTTGTTTAACGTCTGCTTCCACTTAAGTGATATCGCAGACAAGACATAGGAGAGCCGAAGCTGCTTCCTGCTTTTTAGAATATGATTTTGCAATCTTTCCATTTTTGGCCTTAGGCCATGGATTTGGTTTAGTGGGAAGTTCTTCCCTTTATTTAATAAAAAACATATCGTTTGGTAGATGGTCTATTCTGCTTCTGGATTGGTAGATGTCATCTTTGTGGGATTAGTTTTTAGGTGCCAGGCCTGTCTTCTCGTGACCTCCCCTTACTCCACTATCCCACTTTATAGGTTTGGTATCTGTTTTTTAACAGAATAGTGTTGAGATGCTGAGCTCGTCTGATCATGACTCCCTCTTACTCCACTATCCTGCCAGTTATGCAGAATGACGAATAGGTTAATAGTTAATATGCCGGCAGTAATTGCGTCACTACACATTAACCAATCAGAGCGGACCGCCGTCAAAATAGCGTAAACGGAAGTTTTGACGGCGCCGGCAAAATAGTCACTTCCTTCATTGTAATCTGTAGGGTAGGAAATGACATTTTTAGACGAACGTCATTGAGTATCACGTGATCGGAATACCCCTTTGCTTTATTCGCTGGGGAAATCTCTCCCGCTGTCTGCCTTGTATGTCATAGGCTACTCATAATATTATACGAAAACATGACCGTTCGCCACTTATGCGATACTAGATCTTCGTTTATCTGAGAAATATCTGGCACATTGCGGAATAATTGGCACAATTCGAACCCTAACCCGCCGCTAACCCTTTCACTTCAGAATACTGAATAGTTTAGCCACAATCCACTGTTGTTACAGCTTCAATTTGTACGTTTGACATGTAGCCTAATTTATAAACCTAACCCTGGGGAAAGATATTTCTCGGATAATCGTCTAGGCTTACCTGTGGCTGTTCACCAACGGCAACATCTGACAACGCCATTTTGTACATTTAACCAATCGCAGGCTTCTGCGCAAACTCCTCAACACGGTCCGTCCCGGGTTTTGATTGGTCTTTTTTGCCAGCGCTTCAAGAGTAATAAATTATAACTTAAGTTATGAATTATTAACTTTGCCCCTTTCAACAGCATAATTTCGACTGCACAAACGTCTCTTCAAGCGAGGCGAATCGGGTGGACAATTCAGGGTTAGGGTTATTGTACCGATCGTCAAATTCAGAAAATTTATACAGACCGCCAAATGCACGCCGCTGAGAAACAATCAATGGGGGAGGGGGCGTGGTCTTTTATGAAAATTCATTCCTGATTGGTGTATTTTTAGGGCATTTGCTGTCTTTTTTGCTTCAGTGCAAATCAATTTCTATTTATGTATTCAAATTTATATAGGCCTATTCTTAAAACGATGTTTTTGTTTTATTTGAGTACAACGAATTATTACAACAGGTAGATATTGATAATTAAAACACATTGTTTTATTTGACTTTTGTCTCACAAATTATATTATTATTGCGGTGGAATGAGAATCAGATCACACAGAAGATGAGAAAGCCCTCGTCGTCCCCCTAGCCCTACTCCCGGGCCGTAGCAAATCCACGGTCAACACAGGCAAGAAAAAAAAAGAAACATTGACATTGTGGATAGGCTAGGATTAACCGAAGATTAAGTACCTTAAAAAATGATCGTAAAACCGAACGTACGACACCATTAACGACATCTAAACCTTTTATATTGGAGTGTCGTAAATTTGGATGATAGGGTCTACTATGGCACACAAAAATAAACAATGCCGTGGCAGACATGCTTTGTGTGGGCTTTAATCAAGGCCTCGCTGTTTGCCGTGGTAAATTTCGGGCGCTGAGTTTGTGTACAGAGAAGGACGAAGTCGAGAGGGTTTAAATACGACTGGGCGGCTTTTTTCGATTTTTTCTTTATGCTTGGCGGCAAAAAATAGTGCCACCTGGCGTGGCTACATATCCCTGTTCCTTACATCTGTAGCAATTCCAAGAGCTATTTGGCTGATATTTTTGGACGTTTTTGGGTCTGAGAAAAGGCACTATCAGAAGTAAAAAAGGCACCTCCAGAAGTAAAAAAATGGGGCGCCACTCTGGCTTATGTTGAAGGGCGAGAAGCACCGACTTCCGCCCGTGGCAGATTAAATCAACATGGCGCGTTTTAGCAGGAAAACACTCTAAACAGTACACTTGACGTCTTCTTCTTCGCATATAAAAATGGTTTGTTCATACTGCGAAGTTAGTTGTATAAATCGCGACAACCCCGAGAATAGAAAGAAGGGTATTACTTTTCATCAGTGGGAGGAATTTCGACTAACGTGACAAAACAAATTACCCATAAGGGTAACCTATTAAATTCTGATAATTCTGATAATTCTAATAATTTATATGTAAACTGTGAATTTTGTCAACTGTCTATCGGTGCTTGTCACTATAGACAATGTAAATTGTGTACTGATTACAATGAAGCCCACACTTTTAGTAGCTCTGTTACTGGTAGATGCTACCATGTTTCTACAGATATCAATATTAATTGCAATACGCAAAATATAATATATTTATTAACCTGCAATTACTGCAGATTACAGTATGTTGCGGAGACAAGTAATTCTTGTAAAACTAGGTTTAATGGTCATAGATCTGCCGGAAAATCTGAAAATGCACATAAATTATTATATCAACATTTTAAAAATAGTCCCTGTAAGGATTTGGGGTACAATGTACAGGTAATTGAAAAACTTCCCGGTAAAATTGGTAAAATTGACCCTGCTGTCACTAAAAAAAGAACTTATGCAGAGGAAACCTGGATTACCAAATTACAGACCATTTTTCCTTACGGTCTCAATGATCGATTCAAAAACACCGATTACAACAATCGCGATGAAAACACTTTGATTACCAGAAATTGTTACAAAAAACTTGACCATAATTTTCATAATAAAAAACGTTCCATAAAAATGTCGAAATTTCAAAAAGACCCGGAAAGTATTTTGAATGAATTGTATTCTGTATGCCAATGCCATACTTCTGAAAAATTGTCCTGTGCTGCCTGTGTAATGAACTTAGCCCGACAAATTGTACACACTTTGAAAAAATCTACAGCTAAAAAACTCGGTGTCCTCATACAGGACATCATCCATTCTAATCAACTTAATGAACGCTTTCTTCCTCAATACTACGATGTTATTACAGTAAATTTTCACCCAATTATTCGATACAGCCTCATAAAGTGCATAAGAAAAAACCTGATGTGCTATGTAAAATCCTTTTCACGGATAAACATATACAAGACATTGGACTGAATAGAATCTACAGAGACCGTTCAGTTATAAAATCTATACCAGGTACTATTCCTAAAATTTCACCTACAGTCGTATACAAATTTTTACCTCCTATCCGTAATAAAATATTTAACTACCATGAAACTATCGAAAACCTAAACGTACAAGAATTTATTGAAAATTACGATAATACTACATGTCAATGCACCAACTCTCCCTTTAAAGATACATTTCGTGACCATATACTGACAGGAAACTTTGACATTATCGAAGATAAAAATCTTAGAAATCTCTTCAGATTGGGACCACAATTTCGGGAACAGCCAAATAGGACTAATTTTAAAAAATTACATAATGATCTCAAATCCCAAATTAGAAAATGCATTGTAGCCTGGTCTGATAAATTTCGTGCACCTCTTGAGTCTTTTGGAGAGTGGAAAAATGCTGTGTTTGATCTCTTGTCAAAAAGAATCAAATATATCAAACTTAAACCAAGACACTCGCCACCAGAGGTTCTAAAAAATGCATCTGCAGTTGAGTGTCTTACCACTCTCCAAGAGAGATTTGTTCTAACACCTGTCGATAAGGCCAGTAATAACATTGCCTTTATCTGTAAAAAGTACTATATTAAAAATATTCTGACTGAAGTTGGACTCTGGCCCAACACAAATAATGACACTTATAAATGCATTACGGATTTAACTAAACAAGATATCTTGCACAACCAATACTCTTTTAACAGGAGTAATAATATTAAAGACAATGTGAAAATAGATGCACTACCGTACATTTATTCGATACCCAAATTTCATAAAAACCCAGTAAAATTTAGATATATAATATCCTCCAGTGTTTGCCAGACAAAACCTCTAGCGCAGACCATCACCAAAGGCCTTAAATTATGCCAAACCCAACATGCAATTTGGTGCAAAACACTTCGAAATTACACTGGTATTAATAGTTTTTTCATTATTGATAAAAATAAACCTATAGTAGAGACTATAGATAAAATCAATAATAAAGATAATGCAAAAACAATAGAAACGTTCGATTTTTCTACTTTGTATACTATGCTCCAACATGCAGATCTTAAAAATAATTTGGATTGGTTTGTAGATAAAGCCTTTAATGGAGCTTTCGGAAAAGGCAGAAACTTGATGGCCATTTACTCTCAAGATGCTAGATGGATTATAAAACCTCGCAATGCCGAAACTGTAATTTTTGATAAAGAAAAATTTCAAAACATAATACATTTTCTCATTGACAATGCCATATTTGAGGTTGGGGATCAGATAATACAGCAAACTATTGGTTTACCAATGGGAACTGACCCCGCCCCATTTATGGCAAATGCACATTTACATAAATATGAATTCTATTTTCAGGACCATAAAAGAAAAACAGATTACAAAGTAGCTAAAAGTCTCAACTACACCTTCCGTTACATTGATGACATAACACCCATCAATGATAATGGAAATTTCAATAAATATAAAAGTGAAATATATCCCCCGGAACTAATATTAAATAAAGAAAATTCCGGCACCCAAATTGCATCTGTTCTTGACCTGGACATCAATATCATTAACAAAAGATTTAATGTTGGTATTTTCGACAAAACGGACAAATTCGGTTTTGAAGTAGTAAAATATCCGTCAATTTATAGCAACATACCAGATACAACACTATATAATGTTTTCTATTCACAGGCATTACGATTTTTGACCGTATGTAACAACAAAGAACTGTTTCTTTCCCGAATAAAATCCCTGTTTTTTAAATGCACTGCCAAAGGTGGTACACAGTTACGCATATTTAAAGAAATTTTGAAACTTCCGTTTCATCAATATACCAAGTTTAACATTTCTTATAAGTATATAACCGAGTACATATTGGATAATTATCCAATTTAATTTAGTTTAATTTGTATAGTTACGTAGCCATGTTTGGATTATCGCCCTTATTGTTATTATTTTATTACTTCATAAATACACTTACATTGTATGCTTTCTTCTACATTCCTGTTTTGCATTGCTTGTATAGGGTATTTAGTATTATGTTTTGTGCAATTATACAACTTAAAAATTCTAATTGGTTGTTTAAACTCATAGCTTTTAGCATTATTAAATCTTGATTATCGCCCTTTTTGTTAAGAAATTCTATTGACGTCATTGATAACATTACGACGTATTTACGTCACACCATTCAGTTAGCAGACGACTGCCTCCCGAGGCGGTCTACATTTTCTTTGCTTCATTGTGTTGGGCTGTTTGTGCGTTTTCTTGTACGAGTCAATATGTTCAATCTTGAGTGAAGTCTGAGTTGCTTCAGACCCGGGACTGTACAGCGCAGTGGACGCTTACGGCTAGCCCCCGGATCCATTCACTCTTTTTTGAATTGTTGTTTTATTGTTTGTTTCGTTTGCTGTTTCGGAGTATGATGTATTGTCGTTATATTTATCCTTTATGTAAATCATATGTGGCGCAGTCCCCCTGCACTAACTATTAGAATTTTATAATAACCTTTGACTTCATAAGATCACCAGGGCCAAATAAATCCTAGACCTTATAGACTTCAGGTCCGGATTAACCTTGTGGGGGGCCCGGGACATACCAACAGTGGGGGGGGGGGCAATGTTGTTTGTTCAAATTGTTCGTACTGACCGCGGATCGTACTAGTATATACTTCGCCCCCTTGTGTGCTTGGGGTGTTTTCCTCCAGGATTTTTTTAAAAATTAGGATTAATTTCAGTGCATCTGGTACAATTTAAACAGCGATTTCATTGAAGTTTTGAATTCGTTGACAATTTGAGTATTTTAAACATACCCTATCGCTCATGATGTTTTCATTTACTTTATTTTAGTGGAATTTTTTTAGGTGACATAAAACATTAAACTCCGTTGTCTGTTCATTTCCCGGGACTGGTTGGGCCCCAACAATCACATCGCCGGATGGGGTCCCCGGAACTGGTTAGGACCGATTGATAGGTGGAACCTCTAAGTTATGTAATTTAGTTAATTTTAGGGCCTAACCGATCTCTGCCCCCCCCCCCCCCGGGAAATCTGTTGGTACCTACCAGTCCCGGGGCCCCCAATAGCCCTTACTGCCCAGGGCCCCAATACTCGCCCCTCAGCCCAAGTACTGGTTAGCTCCGTCCGTGATAAAATTATAGTATGACCCAGAATTGTGGGGGGGGGGGCCTAAATGTGGGGGGCCCGGGACATTTGTCCCACTTTGCCTCCCCTAGATCCGGCACTGATAGCCTTAAAGGCTATTTAGCCAACCTTACTATAACATACACCTAAAAAATATAAGCTCATTTTAATATTAATAAAATTTGTAGGCCTAACAATGACTAATAAGTAACAAAGTCAAAACAAATGTATATGGCTATGGATAGATTTACTTGTGTAACAGGACAGGGTGTTTTCGATTTGCACTTGAGCGGCGGGAGTGACCACTCTTATGCAAACCGGAAGTCCAGGTTCGTACTGAGGATGTCAGGTTTCCCACGTGACGTGAAATGAAGCAAAAGAGAACACATTTATACATTCGGCAAACCTCGATAGATTCCGATGTGACAGTTTCAGTTGGTCCTCGGTGTGTGTTTGGTCTTTGGTGCATGCGCAGTTGTAGGAGTAATCTCACACTGTTACGGACGCGGTGTGCATTGACCCCTCGTGATAGGATTACCCCTAAGATATTCTTACGGTCAAATCAATTTCTAGACTATTATCTACCAATATTTACAGTATTCCAGGGGCGGACTGGCCCAAAAAAAAATAAAACAAGATGAAAAAATATATTAATGAAAAAGTGAACATAAAGGGTTTAAAAGAGTGTCAAGAGGGGGGGGGGGGTGCAACCCCTGTGATTTCTGTGACAAGGCTTTAGGGCCCCAGTTGCCTAAACTTGGGGGCCCCCATCCCCATGTCAGCTAGCTTTGTCCTACAATTTCCCTCCACTTGGGTCCCATATTTGACATAAGCTGTGCCCTATTCTACATTTCAGTAGTCTACATGTGGCCAAGGGGCACCGTTTTCCTCCAGAGGGGCCCAATTTTGGCTTAAAAACTCAAAAATTCATCAAAATTCAGTAAAAATAGTGATTTATTTTTGTCAAAATTGGGGGCCCACAGTCAAGAGTAGGGGCCCACTTGGCATCGGTAAGTTGGCCTCTATTCGGGCCTGCCCTCTATTATGAAGGAAAAGGCCCCTACCATATATGTATATGCAGGCCTGGACTGGGGCGAAGGGGCCCCTACTTGCCAGGTGGCAAAAGTACCCAAAAATACAGGGAAGTCTAATAAATTAATTAGTAGGTCAAGACAAGAATGTTGAAGTTCAGCTGAAGGGGTCCAAGCAGAGCCTTATATAAGGCTCTGGGTCCAAGTATAGTGCCCAGTGTAGTCAGAGGGCCCACATGCACCTGTCATGATTTGTGGTCATCATGTCATGGCCGGCCCGGGATCATTATTTTGTTACCTTTACCAAATTTGACAATTTTATTGACAAGTGGTAAAAGTAAAGTTTCTATGACCACTGTCGTACTGTGACTATACGGCCCTACGCTTCCAAAGCCTTCTTTATATAGCTGCATCCCCATGTAATACTTGTAAGTTTAAACTACTTATTTAGTAATTTGTACGTTTACCAGTTTAATATAAATACAGTAGTCTGTTATCCATAATATAAATTCACCATAGGTTGATATATATGTCGAAGTCTTGTTTATAATCACTGGCCGACAGTATTACTTTTAAGTAATTTTATTAATTTATTAAGTAATTTTATTTAAGTATTTGCTTTTGAAATTCGGCAGATTTACTTTTTCCAGAATTGATCCCCATATGCTTGGAAAACGATACTATCCCAGAAAAATTACTCGCCAAAATGGAGTTTTACTTTTTCCAAAATAGATCCCCAGATGCTTGGAAAACGGGTTTCCGGCTGGCGAATTTCAAAAAAAATTCTGGGAGGAGAGCCCCCCTGCAAATTGACAATGTTATTATTCAGTATATAATCCCGTCCACAACAATGCGAACATTCTCCCTTGTACTCTTGTTTTTTTTTGTATTTGGGCTGTCTGCATGCATGTTTGAATGTATGGGCTACATTATCGTTTAATAAATCTATTAAAGAAATCTGTGTTTTAGATATGGTTTGCATGAGAAAGGATTTAAATTTGAGTAATAAAACACATAGGCCTACTATATTTTAAAGTTGTAAACATTTTAATAACAATATTAACAAGTACACAATTAAAATAACAGAGAAATAACAATCTGAAAAGCCAATATTCGATCTGCAAAATAGTTTATTATTAAAACATTTTCTCATATGCGGTAAATTTCAAGGAAAATGTACAAATCAATGTTTGGCGGTAAAAGGCCACTGTAGATTGATCATTTTTAACAGAACAAAATATTAATTGAGTGATCCCGTTTTCAGTTACTTATTTGTGACTGAAGTATCAATGAGTTAAATTGCAAGCTACATTCCGGGTTGAACCCATATGTATAGTTTTATTGACAGATTTTAAACATACATTATGCAAGAGTTAAATCTGCCTGTTATGGGTCTTTCTTCAGACCTGACATGTTCTCTAAATTATAAATTAGACAAAATTCAGACCACAGTAAACTCTCGATTGTAGGGTTTCCACCGATTGTACGACTAATCACTTATAAAAACAACGGCAACAAATCACGAACGATAGAACTATCAATTTCAATTCAAGCCAATCAACTTTGATCCGTTGATCATGTAACTACTGATCACTAAACACTAAAACAACAGCTAATCACGATAACAAGTATGTTTATTAATGACTATATACTTAACTAACTACTAAACTAGGCTGCATAATTCTTATTACTTTTTCCCAAAACTGACGAGGAACCAACTGAAACTGGCGGAAGTAGGTATAGCTGCGTAACTTTTGTAAACAGTGCGCAAGTGCCCAGGACCAAACACACACCGAGGACCAACTGAAACTGTCACACCGGTACCCTCCGTAGCCTACATCGTTACTCGGATGTATGATAGTAAGTGATATGTACCTACGACCACACATTTGCGATGCGGCTAGTCAACTGCCGATTTACTTTAACAAGAAAACGTGCCGCTTTTACAAAAAAAAGTCCCAAAATGGCGTCTTTTCTAGGTATAATGTCTATGGGGGCAGCCATTTTAGTTTGTTGATATAATCTCTACGGGGGCAGCCATTGTTTTATCTGGGTCCTTTAAAATAGTTCCAAAATGGCGGAATTCATCATACAGCCGAGTCTAGATGTAGGGCACCAGAATCTGTCGAGATTTGCCGAGTGCACATTTATAGAGTTTCAAATAATTCATTTCGTTAAATACACAACCAAGTTCCCAAAACGCGCGTTCGATTCTGTCAGTTTCATTTTCACACCAGGGGGGGGGGGGGTAATTGGGATGGCCTAGTGGTTTAGAGTGCCGCGCTTCGATCTCTAGCTGGCCGGTCACCTCTGGCTTGCGGCTGTGGTTTGGAGCCATAGTGTGAGCGTATGTGACATGGAGAAAGGGGCGCCTTCTCAACCTCGTGGGTTTCCTCCGGGCATCCTCCCACTGCTAAAAACGAATTATTAAAATAAAAATTAAAAACCATACGTTAGTCCCAAAATGACCTAGTTTTGTCGAGTGGACGTTAAACCCCATTTCTCTCTCTCTCTCTTCACACCAATGGTCAACCAGCTGAAATAAAAGAGCCCGTGCCAAGCTAATTAACTATGTCCCTATTTACCGAACAAGAAACCAAACGTTTGCTTAATGCGCTAAATTCTATATCTTCCAAATATAGAAACTCATAACCTAACTCCTAATGATTCCCCGTAGTCACTCCAGCGGCGTGATTGATCACACCAGTAAGGTTTGCATTCCCCGACCGTTCCCCAAAGACTTCTTCTTCTTCTTTTTGGTGTTTAACGTCTGCTTTCACTTAAGTGATATCGCAGACAAGAGATAGGAGAGCCGAAGCTGCTTCCTGTTTTTTAGAATATGATTTTGCAATCTTTCCATTTTTGGCCTTAGGCCATGGATTTGGTTTAGTGGGAAATTCTTCCCTTTATTTTATAAAAAATACATATCGTTTGGTAGATGGTCTATTCTGCTTCTGGATTGGGATTAGTTTTTAGGTGCCAGGCCTGTCTTCTCGTGACCTCCCCTTACTCCACTATCCCACTTTATAGGTTTGGTATCTGTTTTTTGGCAGTTATGCAGATGTTATATTGTTATTTTTGTTAGTATAAATAAATAAAAAAAAAAAAAATTAAAGGAAAAAAATTGAAATAAAAGGAATAAAATGAATTTAAAGCAGAGCAAAGCAAAGCAAAGCAGAGCAGAGCAGAGCAGAGCAGAGCAGAGCAGAGCAGAGCAGAGCAGAGCAGATGCAGATGCAGGTGCAGAGCAGATGCAGAGCAGATGCAGATACAAATTTAATAAATTAAGAATTTTCATAATAATAGATAGAAATAAGATAAAAATAAATTTGTAGGATGGTTGGGCTTCTTCCTTCGTGAGGACGTTTTTACTCAACCACCCTACGTTGTAAGAATAAATTAAGAGAAAATAAGAAAAAAATAAAGCGATAAAAATAGATTTGTAGGATGGTTGGGCTTCCTTCGAGAGGACGTTTTTACTCAGCCTTCGTACTTCACTATTCTACCTAGTCCAACTGTGTACATTAGCTCGTGGATTTGTTCGAAGATTTTCAATTTGAGATCTGGCTTCGGGAAAAGCAGGTTCTTAGTGTCGAATGGTATGTTGTTTGCCTCCATCATTCTCACTAAGTCTCGTCTCTCTTCCTTGTATACCTCGCAGTCTACCAGGACATGGTTGGTGGTACATTCCTCTCCGCATTCACAGATGATGACTTGGTATTTGAAGTCTCACAGCAGCTCTCTCACCCTTAGTTTCGATATATGTTTGCATATATCTCGTCTAGGGTGATTGATCGCTATTTTGGTGTAGATCTTGTCATCCAGCCGGAATCTGTATGTGTCATGTTCAACGAGATTTAATTCCCAGTATGAATTGACCTGTCTTTTGACCATACTATAGATTTCCGTGGTGCTGAAGTCGATGGTGCGGAGTGTTGCTGTGTCCTTGAGACCTTCGTTGGCGAGTCGATCTACCTCCTCGTTCCCTCTAATGTTGAAATGTGATGGAATCCACACGAGCTCTAATTTGCTTCCCTTCTCCAGGACCCTTCGATATAACTTCCTGATTTCCAAAATGACTTCTGGTCTTGATTCCGAGTTGTCATTTTGGATTGAAATCAGACTGCTCAGAGAGTTACTCGGAATGACGAACTTACCGCCTTTTGATGGGAGATCCATGAAATAGCGTCACGAATGGCAACAAGCTCTGCAGTGTACACCGAACAGTTATTGGACAGTTTCCTGCTTATTCCCCGTTCCCTGTTTGGCAGGTATATTCCAAACGAGCTGGTGCCTCTTTCAGGATTGCGTGAGCCATCCGTGTACACATGGTCCCAGTCATCAGACGACCAGTTGTCTTCCAAGTGTTCTAGAGAGTAAGCACGTGCAGCACTGGAGTTGTTTTTCTTGTCAGTTTTATGTAGTAGATCTAGATTGACCAGCGGTATAGGGAGCGTTCAAGGGGCGATAACTGGGGGTCGTGTTTATTTATCACGAGCTCCTCCAGTCGTAGTTCCTTGATCGTCTCCCTGATACCCTGGCTGAAGGTTTTCTTTTGGGATCTTTTACATATTTTGTTTTTTGTAGACTGACAAATGTTGGGGATCTCTCTCCTAGTTGTGAGATCTTAACCCAGTACCTTGTCGCTAGTTATTTTCTTCTTAGGGATAGGGGCAACTCTCCGACTACCTGTAGTAATGCCTCTCTTTTAGTCCCGAGCCCTACGCCAGTGGCAATACACAGAGCTTTGTATTGAATGGTGTCAAGCTTACTTAAGAGTGATGGAGCGCAGTTCATGAAGGCCAAAGAGCCGTACTCTAATACAGATCGTATTAGAGCACGATAAACCATCATTAGTGTAACCCTATAGGCGCCCCACGTACTGCCCGTTAATTTTCTCATTAAGTTTAGGATTTTGGAGCATCTATCTGCGGTTTCCAGGACAACCGTCGGTCAAAGATTACGCCAAGGAACTTGGTTTGGTCTTTAAACTCGATGGTTTTCCCTTTCATACACAGAGTCATTCTGTTTATCCCTCTATCCCTGCTCACAAGCATACCGACTGTTTTCTTCTCCGAGACTTTAAATCCCCAGTCGTTTGCCCATGTCATGAATTTGTCTAAGGCTGTTTGCATGTTCTTTTGCAGTTTACAAATGCTCGTCCCGTTCCTCCATATGATACTGTCATCAGCAAATTTAGCCAAGTCAGTTCTGGAATCGAGGTAGGACGATTTGTGAATGTCATTGCTCATGATGTTGAAGAGAGTGGGACTGATAACAGACCCCTGAGGCGTGCCATTTTCTAATGTTTGCTCAGCACTCAGGAATCTGCCAACATTCACCTGTATCCTTCTATCGCTCAGAAAGCTTTTAATCCACCGAAACATTTTGCCCGTTATACCGATACGTCCTAACTTGAAGAACAGCCCGTCTAACCAAACTAGATCGAAAGCCTTGGTAAGATCTACGAACACGGCACACAACAGGTTTCCCGAGAGAAGAGCCTGCGACATGACTTGCTGTAGTCTAACCAAGTGGTCCATTGTTGATAATCCTTTCCCGAACCCACTTTGATTTTCGTCGATCAGTCGGTTGCTCTCCAGATAGTCGAATATTAACCATTGTTTCCAAGGTTTTGCATAGTGTGGATGTCAAACTTACTGGTCGATATGATTCTGCCCTTTTCTTCTCTTTCCCCGGCTTCAGTAGAGGGATGACGTTTGCTTTCCGCCATTCTTTAGGTACCTCTACATTCTTTAGGTATAAGGTTCGACATACAATGACTGCTTAAATAGCCTATATGTTCTTAATTTGTTACCATTAATGAGCCCCTTATATTCCAACAACAAATCACTAATCTATAACAACGCAAGACGATAATTCGGTGATTATGCCATTCACGTGTTAATTGTTTAGGTACCTCTCTTATCAGCCAGGATGTGTTGAAGAAGTTTAGTAGTATTGTTTTGGCGTTTCTAGGTAGATGTTTGAGCATTGGAGTACTTTACTTCGTCCTCACCAGCCGCATTATCCTTCTTGAGTGAAAGAGCCTTATTTAACTATCCCTCAGAGAAGGGTAGATTGATTGGGTCAGCCACTTCATTAGATTCAATTACTAATGAAGGGTGCTGCGAGTAAAAGATTTCCTTCCTCTTCAGAAACTCTGGTGATTGGTTTTCATCTTTGCTGGCGTTTTTGCAAGTAGATCTGCCTTTTCATTGCCGTTGGTAACGTACTTATCTCCATCTTCAAGGTTTGGTATGTTGAATGTTCTGCGTTTCCCGTTCATGGCGTTCAGTTTCTTTCAGACGGCACCTATTTGCGTGTTTTTATTCAACGCATTACAGAATGTCATCCAGTGCCCACTTTGTGCTTTCTTTATGGTGTCTCTTGCAGCGTATTTCAACTTTAGGTAGTTTTTGTGGTTGATTTCTTTTTGGTGGCGTTTCCGTAGGCGGAGTGCTTTCCTTCTTTCGTTAACCGCCTTCTGACATTCCATTGACCACCAAGGTTTTCTAGTCCTTGGTTTCCCACTAGAAGTCTTTGGAATGGAGTCGTTTGCGGCACCTATAATAGAACTTGTGATGTTGGCAGCGTACGCGTCGATGTTGGCATCGATGATGTCTTATTCCTTCTACTCAAGGCAGCCTACACAGATTCGCCCTGAGGAAGCTGGTCGAGAAGTGACTGGAAGTCAACTGTTTTTTTCGTGACATCTGGGGGAACATAGACATTCACTATTGTCAAATTTGTATTATTGCTCAATGTGATGGCTATGCCCATTGCTTCTAGAAGGCCCTCTATGTCCAGTGAAACAGAAGTATAATTTCAGTTGTCACGAACATAGATGGCGAGCCCGCCGCCACGTGTCGTGCTGTTCGGTCTGTCCCTTCTCTCGCAAGTATATCCGGGTAGGTAGATGTCGTTTTTGGTTGGTAGTAGCTTGGTTTCTTGGAGGCATATTACATCTTTGGGGTTGCGTGTGATGTATTTTCTCAGCTCAGTACATCTGGTGGCCAGTCCATTAACATTAAGTTGTAGAACTTTAACCTGGCCCGCCATGATGACTGTCCGGATGGATGCCTCTCAATGTTGGAATTCTATTGATCTACTGGTGTCTCAATTTCCATAGAAGGTACCTCATTGGTGTTCGCCTTTGGTGTTGCGACCGACAAGCAACTAGAAACATCGCCAGTGTTCGCCTTGGTTTTACCATCGACGAGCAACTGGAAATATATCCAGTACTGTAGTGGCGAACATGAGATATCCTCCTACGTAATGCGAGATTTACCTCTTGATCGTCCTTCTCGTCTTCCTCGTCCTCATCTCTATTAGTTAGTGCAGGGGGACTGCGCCACATATGATTTACAAAAAGGACAAATACAACGACAAGACATCATACTCCGAAACAGCAAACGAAACAAACAATAAAACAACAATTCAAAAAAGAGTGAATGGATCCGGGGGCTAGCCGTAAGCGTCCACTGCGCTGTACAGTCCCGGGTCTGAAGCAACTCAGACTTCACTCAAGATTAAACATATTGACTCGTACAAGAAAACGCACAAACAACCCAACACAATGAAGCAAATAAAATGTAGACCGCCTCGGGAGGCAGTCGTCTGCTAACTGAATGGTGTGACGTAAATACGTCGTAATGTTATCAATGACGTCAATAGAATTTCTTAACAAAAAGGGCGATAATCAAGATTTAATAATGCTAAAAGCTATGAGTTTAAACAACCAATTAGAATTTTTAAGTTGTATAATTGCACAAAACATAATACTAAATACCCCATACAAGCAATGCAAAACAGGAATGTAGAAGAAAGCATACAATGTAAGTGTATTTATGAAGTAATAAAATAATAACAATAAGGGCGATAATCCAAACATGGCTACGTAACTATACAAATTAAACTAAATTAAATTGGATAATTATCCAATATGTACTCGGTTATATACTTATAAGAAATGTTAAACTTGGTATATTGATGAAACGGAAGTTTCAAAATTTCTTTAAATATGCGTAACTGTGTACCACCTTTGGCAGTGCATTTAAAAAACAGGGATCTCTTTTTAACTGTGTTGGTCGAGTTAACTAGGGTGATTAGGATGTCTGCATACGCACGGAGTTTGCCCAGGAGGCTTGCCGTTTTTGTAGTTTTGTCTTCGTCTGACACTGCCACCTTTAGAAATTCAATCACGAAGCTCATGAAACCACTTTCCGTTTTGAATTTAGGAATAAAGTGAGTCTCATCAACTTTCATTTTTGCTTGTTCCCCTTTCTTGGGTTGTTCTTTTTCTTTGGGGTCTTTGTAGTTGGTAGTTGTTCTGATCTGGGGGAGGGGCCTTTGGTGGTTCTTCCGGCGTCAATGTCGATGGAATTGGCTCCGTCCTTGGTTTATTAACCGGAGCCGTTTTCCTGACATCTTTTATCGAACGCTCTTTCTTTTTGAGAATGAGTGCAGCCTCGCTGAAACTCACTTTCTCCTTCCCTTGTATCTTTAGGGCAGCTTTGGTGCTCTGTATCTTGGGGCATTCGGGGGAGTTCGCTGCGTGACCGCCCTTGCAGTTCGAGCATTTTATTTGCATGCCCGCCCTGCACTCGGCCACCGTGTGACACCCACCGCACTGGGCACACGCGGTCTTTCCCTTGCAGTACTTGACTGTGTGGCCCAGGTTTTGACAATTGAACATTGCCTTACCCGGTTGATGTAGGCGTGGGTCCTTCTGGATAAGTATACTACTTTTAGTATTTCCGGCGCTTTATTGTTAAAAGTCAGGGCGACACTTCCCTGGCTTTTACCTTCAGCAACCTTGAACCGGTATTCCTCCTTGACCGCATGTCCTCTGTCTCTTACATCTTCCAGGATCTCTTCTCCGTCATATTCGGAGGGAATCCCGTGTACCACCACCTTTTCGAGGTTGACGGCCGAGAAGGGATATCTGGTTCACTGCCCTGTTCATGTCCTCCTGTGATTTAAAAGCCAGTCGGACATGACCAGGGACAGTTACTCTGATATCTGGGATATCTATAATACCCCAGGTCTTCTTTATCTCCTCCCCTATCGCCGTTAGCTTGATCCCTGCGAAGGACTTGCCTTCGGCGGGCTTCACCTGAACGACGAAGGCTTCTTCCTCCCTCTTTTTAGTCGCCGGAAAGGTTGATGGTGCCGGACTGCTATTAAAAGCCTCAACCATCGACATGTTGAGTTCAGCCACGGACTCCATATTCTTTTCCTGCTTCGAAAAAGTCTAAATTAAAAAGAAGGATCAACAAGAGATGGTTTTAATTGGTACTCTACAGCAGAGTGATGATTACACAATAATTGTTTGATTTACTACCTGGTGAAATAATTCACAATAATCCATTGATTTCATTCATTTTATTTATTGAAATTATTTCCAAAAAATAGAAATGTGTAACTGGAAGTGTATAATGTATAGTTCATAGCTTTAAGGGTATTCCAATTCTTCTCAAGAAATTAATTTCAATGTCTTTCAGGCACTGCATAACAGCCTGCTTTTCATTTCGTGCAACAATTGTTTTAAAGTTAAGATTTAGGGATGAATGAACACTATTTAGGTATTACATTTTATTGTCTGTCTTCCATGATATAGAAATTCCTTGTGCACATCAAATGAAAGTTCTTCATACAATTAAATACAATGGCTTTTGTATTATTGGTCTGAAAAAAAAAATACATATTAATTAGTTGTAGTAGCATGTTTGACAATAAAATAGAGTTTCTTCAGGGATTTCTGTGTCTACAATTTACAAAAAACAATTTACAGTCAAATAAGAGAAATGCAGTTTTAGTTATAATAATATAATTTATGCATAAATTAGAAAGGAAGTTGGCATCAGATTTTACAGACTATGACTTTACAGATGGGTTTATATTCAAATCATACTCAATACGAAGGAAGTACCATCAAGTTCAGGTAATGCCAAGGGAATTGGCACACCAAGAAAGACTTTCTTCAACCAGCATTATTCACACGATAGCTCTTTTAATTTTAGTCAAACAAGGCCCTAATTTATAACAAATCCACTCCTTCAATGCCACAAATCGGATATCCTTTTCTTCTTGATTACAAAGAAATAATGTTCAAAATAAAAATTCCACTGAGTGATATTGATATTCTGATTAGTTGTACACTTTACTTTGAATTAGATCAAAAAATTTAAATTTAAAGACAAAATACCAGTAGGCCTATTCATCATTTTATACTTTTATTTTATTAGTTCCCCAACATTGTAAAATTATAGTTGTGCTCACTGAAATATAGCGCATACAACTGTTTGAAATTCATTCACATTCCTGACATTGTTGTTTAGCGAAGTAGACCTCTATAATATTAGTATACAAAAGGGTCTGTACGTAATTCCTTACATTATTATTTTGTAAATCGCTTTATTTATGTTTCTCAAATAAACGATGACTTGATTGTATGAATTATAGGCCTAATGCATTTTCAACATACCTGTTTATAAAGACGGAGCGCAGTTTACGTGGGCTACTCTACTGGCAGTGATGACAGCCAGTCGTCCCTTCTTCGTCATTTTACAACTCTCCCTGTTGCATTATGTATGACATTTTTAAAAAAAAAAGATGAGCGAAGATCACAACAATTGTTTGAAATGAGGCACAAATGAATAAATATTTAATCCAATTCACTCGCTTGTATTCAACATTATCAAGCTAACAAAATTACGTGATAATTATTTATCACGTCTGCCTCTGTTGATGTTTACCGTTTGCGGTTCGAACATAAATTATGGTTGAATCGGCCCCGTCGCCGAGTTCAAAAGATCGTCGGACACCCCATCATACAAATCAAGGACACTAGAGTAACTGCGATCGGTTGAATGGCTTTGAACGCTCGCAGAATCGTCGCTAATACCGGCTCTCTCTATGAATCACAGCATAATAATATGCCTGACATTGTTGACGTGTTCCTGAGATGACGTCAAGCCAGGCTAGTAGGCTCGTTAATTTTGTTTCCGTGAGTGTCGAGAAAATTGAAATTGAAATTCGTATTGTGTCTAAACCGCTGGGCAAATCACATTGAAATTTTATATTCAGCATATTTGAGGATTAAACTACACATATTTGGTGAAAAAATGGTTTATTGGATTAATATTCAGTTATATCTTTAAAGTCTATTGGAGAGTCTTTCTTGAGTCTTAACTAGGCTACTTTATCTAAGATAAATTTACTCAATAGCTTTGGAGCTCTGATGCTTTAGGTGTTGGCAGTCAGTACGAAGACTAATTAACCTCCCAAAGACTGATTTTAACCGGCCTAATATACCCTATATATACGCTCTGCATGGTAACATGCACGTGCATGAACCTTGACCCGGGCTGTAAATCCTAATTGATAACACTCTCTATTGGCTGGTTGTCACCGCCGCTATCCAACCAGAAGCGCCGAGCTACACAGCCCATAAACCATTCAACAAATGAGCGGGTTTCTATGCAATTCCGAGTTTGATGCAAAAGAGAAAATAATATATGTCATTTCTATAAAGGTGGTGAGAATAACTTAAGTCACAGCTATTTCAAATGATCTATAAAATACGAAACACCCACAATCCCCCAAGGCGTGAGAAACAAAACCCCAGAAACAACAAACGAAAATAAAATAGATTCCATTCTTTTATGAGTCCTTACTCCATGTCGAGAATTTTAATTCGAGCTCGAGCTGGTCTCTCCTTGGGTTCTACAGTTTACTTTGGTAAATTGGTCCTCCTATACCATAACCAGCGCAGTTAAGTAACCAATATGGAATGGAAGGGTCTTGTTCCCCATCACCTTCATTACAACTACCAGCTTTGTTGTTGCCATTACACTCGAAAAACGATAACAGAGTTTTATGAAGCGACAAGTTTAAACTCGCCTGTTCACAACTCTCTTTACCAATCTCCCTAAAACCAATTTCATTTCCACAAGTAGGTTCCGAAAAGCTGTCTCTACATTCAACACTGGGGCATGCACGTGTAGGGTTTTGAGAAAGTGCATCTGCATTGTCATACGATTCATTCGGTATATACTTATTCTTATCTGTTGAGGATTTAGCTACTAATAATTTCTCATTAGACGCAACGTTACTGGGGTTTCGTTATGAGTGAATTCTCAAACTGTTTCGTCTGACCTTGCAGGAATACTTACTGTTTCCCCAAGCACAACTCGTGCAAAATTGGTTGTCTCTGTATTGTCATGCAAAACGACACTGCCCTGCCTAGTGGTGAGCCTCAGTTGCTCATATTCAATACTGCATTTATACTTCAAGATGAAATCAATGCCTATAAATACCATCCATAACCAACTCAACAACCAAAAAAGGGGTGCATATATTCGGTTGCAAGGGATGCCCATCCGCCTTTTTTAACACCACAGCGGTTTCCCGTAAAACAGGTGAGTGTACTCCCATTCCATTATATCCTACTACGGATATTAACGAGAACGCTGATCCAGTATCAAGCAAAAACTTTTGTAGCCGAATACCCGGAAGACTCATCGAAGCAAATGTACAAAACGTATTATTTTTCTCAATGATCTCCGAGTTATTTTCATTAAAAGTTAACTTCCCTAATATTAACCTGAGTGTCTTTATAACTCTCCTTATAACTAATACTGTTTTATATTGCAAAATCATTTCTAAGGTCATCAGATTTCTTATTTTTACTTTCAGGCTGTTTTAGAAGAATGGGGACTGATGATGCAGCTATATCATCAGTCCTTATTTGTTTAAAGGACCTTCTCTCGAATTTTGAGAACTCCTTAGCTGTGGTCAATCAGAACTATAATGTCCAGGTTCTTGACAATAAAAAACAACGTGGACGTCTATCAAATTGCATGTTATTCCTAACATCCTGCGACGAAAAATTCCTACCCCGGTTCCAATCGTCTCTCGGCATGTCATTCCCGGTTGCAGGCCTATTTTCCCCTCTAAATTCATTACGTGGCCAAAAAGGATTAGCCCTATTTTCCTTAAATTTCCTATCAATCATGTCAGCCACTAAAATCCTCGAGCTCATTCCTAGGTCTAACCTCCTCATTATTTGATTTCCGTATATGGTCTGTAGGCCCCTCTACCGCCTCATATTCTTCCGCTACGGCAATGGCCGGCTCAATTGCTTTGGGTGGCAAAACTGAACATGTTTATTAATTTTATGATTTTCTAGCCCATGAACGTATTGGTCAATCAAAGGGATTCCAAATTTAAAGACCAAGTGAGACGAAAAATCTTAATTAAAGGTGCTGATAGACAATGGTTACTGTATCCATTTTACGGCAAGTTCAAACCAATATGATTAAAATTAATTCAGTTATCGAGGTTTTGGTTGATTGGCTGGTGACGTCACAGGCACTACACATAATATTGACGTTATCTATTCAATACACACTACCAGTTGACAAGTGTGTACGTCTCGGTCCAATTAACACGTGAATGGCATAATCACCAAATTATCGTCTTGCGTTGTTATAGATTAGTGATTTGTTGTTGGAATATAAGGGGTTAATTAATGGTAACAAATTAAGAACATATAGGCTATTTAAGCAGTCATTTTATGTCGAACCTTAGGAGAGGTACCTAAAGAATGGCGAAAAGCAAACGTCATCCCTCTTCTGAAAGCTGGGAAAGAGAAGAACAAGGCAGAGTCATATCGACCAGTAAGTTTGACATCCACACTATGCAAAACCTTAGAAACAATAGTTAATATCCGATTACAGTTCTATCTGGAGAGCAACCGGTTGATCGACGAAAATCAAAGTGGGTTCAGGAAAGGACGATCAACAATGGACCACTTGGTTAGGCTACAGCAGGTCATGTCGCAGGCACTTCTCTCGGGAAACCTGTTATGTGCCGTGTTCGTAGATCTGACCAAGGCTTTCGATCTAGTTTGGTTAGACGGGCTGCTCTTCATGTTAGGAGGTATCGGTATAACGGGCATAATGTTTCGGTGGATTAAAAGCTTTCTGAGCGATAGAAGAATACAGGTGAATATTGGCAGATTCCTGAGTGCCGAGCAAACATTAGATAATGGCACGCCTCAGGGGTCTGTTATCAGTCCCACTCTCTTCAACATCATGATCAATGACATTCACAAATCGTCCTACCTCGATTCCAGAACTGACTTGGCTAAATTTGCCGATGACAGTACCATATGGAGAAATGGGACGAGCTTCTGTGAACTACAAAAGAATATGCAAAAAGCCTTAGACAAATTCATGACATGGGCAAACGATTGGGGATTTAAAGTCTTGGAGAAGAAAACAGTCGGCATGCTTGTGAGCAGGGATAGAGGGATAAACAGAATGACTCTGTGTATGAACGGGAAAACCATCGAGTTTAAAGACCAAACCAAGTTCCTTGGCGTAATCTTTGACCGACGGTTGACCTGGAAACCGCACATCGACTGGACTGTAGATAGATGCTCCAAAATCCTAAACTTAATGAGAAAATTAACGGGCAGTACGTGGGGCGCCAATAGAGTTACACTAATGATGGTATATCGTGCTCTAATACGTTCTGTATTAGACTACGGCTCTTTGACCTTCATGAACTGCGCGCCAAAACTCTTAAGCTAGCTTGACACCATCCAATACAAAGCTCTGTGTATTGCGACTGGCGTAGGGCTCGGGACTAGGCGAGAGGCACTGCTACAAGAAGCCGGGGAGTTGCCCCTATCCCTAAGAAGAAAAGAACTGGCGACAAGGCATTGGGTTAAGATATCACAACTAGGTGAAAGATCCCCAACATTTGTCAGTCTACAAAAGACAAAATATGTAAGAGATCCCAAAAAGAAAACCTTCAGCCAGGGTATCAGGGAAACGATCAAGGAACTACTGGTCAATCTAGATCTACTACAGAAAACCGACAAGAAAAACAACCCCAGTGCTGCACGTGCTTTCTCTCTAGAACACTTGGAAGACAACTGGCCGTCTGATGACTTGGACCATGTGTACACGGATGGCTCACGCAATCCTGAAAGGGGCACCAGCTCGTTTGGAATATACCTGCCGAACAGGGAATAAGCAGGAAACTGCCCAATAACTGTTCGGTGTACACTGCAGAGCTTGTTGCCATTCGTGACGCCATATCATGGATCACCCATCAAAAGACCGGCAAGTTCGCCATTCCAAGCGATTCTCTGAGCAGTCTGATTTCAATCCAAAATGACAACTCGGAATCAAGACCAGAAGTCATTTTGGAAATCAGGCAGCTATATCAGAGGGTCCTAGAGAAGGGAAGCAAATTAGAGCTCGTGTGGATTCCATTACATGTCAACATTAGAGGAAACGAGGAGGCAGATCGACTCGCCAACGAGGGTCTCAAGGACACAGCTACACCCCGCCTCAAAGACTACAGCACCACGGAAATCAACAGTATGGTCAAAAGACAGGCCAATTCAATCTGGGAATTAAATCTCGTTGAACTTGACACACACAGATTCCGACTGGATGACGAGATCTACACCAAGACAGCGATCAATCACCCTATACGAGCTAATGCAGACTCATATCGAAACTAAGGGTGAAAGAGCGGCTTCGAGACTACAAACACGAAGTCGTCGTCTGTGAGTGCGGAGAAGAGTGTATCACCAACCATATCCTGTTAGACTGTGAGGTTTACAAGGAGGAGAGAAGAGAACTAGTGGGAACAATGGAGACCAACAACATACTATTCAACACTAAGAACCTACTCTTCCCTAGACCAGATCTGAAACTACACATCTTTGAAGAAATCCACACCCTAATGGACACAGTTGGACTAAGTAGATTAGTGAAATAAGAGAGGATCACGGCTAGAAAAATTCTCCTACACATTTATTTTTATCTTTTTATTTTTTCTACTGATTTATTTTAACTTATTTTTACAACGTAGGGTGGCTGAGTAAAAACGTCCTCACGAAGGAAGCCCAACCATCCTACACATTTATTTTTATCTTTTTATTTTTTCTACTTATTTATAATTTAAACTTATATATTTATACGACGTAGGGTGGCTGAGTAAAAACGTCCTCACGAAGGAAGCCCAACCATCCTACAACTGTATTTTAATTTACTCATTTTACTTTATCTACCAAACGATATGTTTTTTTATGAAATAAAGGGAAGAACTTCCCACTAAAAGTGGAAGCAGACGTTAAACACCAAACAGACAGACAGTCGAACCTTATGTAAAAGGTATACTCGACAGATCTCAACGTAGTGTTTTAGCAAAACTACTATGTGGGTCATTGCCCTTAGCAATAGAAACTGGACGTTTTGTAAGACCAGTCACATTATTATTAAACAGAAAATGTAATTATTGCCACTCGTCAAATATAGAGGATGAGACTCATTTCTTGTGTACATGTGATTGCTACTTCGACCTGAGATGAAAGCTATGGAACGCCGCAACCACCATAAACCCTCATTTCCCAACACTGACACCAACGCACCAGCTATGTTCCCTAATGACCAATTCGTACCTGGTAAAAGTCCTAGCTGCAACTATTAAACAAATGTTTTACCACAGAAAATAGTTTAACATAGGATGTAATTTTGATAACTATTATTTTATATGCATATTTGTTTTAGTTGTTTATCTTGTAAAAAAAAACACCCCAAAACCCAAACCATTTGTTTGTTTTGCGTGTAGTGCAGTCCTCCTGCATTTACTATTAGAGTAGAGTTTTAGCCCTTCGTACTGTAGAATGTTCTCGTTGTCGGGCTTTGCTCCTGTTTGCTCACTACATTTATTATTTTAGCGTTTTCCGAGTTTCTGCCCGGATTATCGCCCTTATTGTTAAAAATATTTGACGTTCTAACACCTGACGTCAACTGGCTGACTATCGCCCTTTAAGAGACGACCACTGACAAGATCGGTCGCATTTTTTTTTGTTACGTCTTTTTTGTAAATCATTTTAGTGAAGCCTGTACCAAAACAGGCCCGGGACTGTACAGCGCAGTGGACGCTTACGGCTGGCCCCCGGATCCAATCACTTGATTTGATTATTGTTTAGTGTTTGCAATGTCTATTTTATGTCTTGTCCGCAGGTTTATCTTGTAGATTTTGTTTTTGTTTGTTTTGTGTGTAGTGCAGTCCTCCTGCATTTACTATTAATGTCTTCTTTGTCTAAACGATTTATATTTGTTTGCTAAAATACCAAAGAACATGTTATAGGAAAAGGTTACTGTTAGTAAGTTCTAATATTTATTTATATATTTTTATCTCTTTTACTTACATGTATTTATTTATTATCTTCGATGTAGATGTTTTAACATGCTTGTTGTGTCTCGTAGGCCTTAAAGGCCGGACATTGTACACTTATAGTTTGTTCTCTTAAATGATGTTTTTATTGCTATTGTTCAATGTGTGACACATTAATAAAACAATTATCCTTCTCCTTCTTCTTCTCTTCTATTTTAGAGTGAAATTTCAAATGCCGTATCATGCCGTAGATCCATTTAAAGTGCCATAGTTTAAATAGGCCCGGTGACAAATGAAGACGACCCAAGCAATTAGCGCATTTACCGGTAATTTTGATAACCCCGTAATGCTTGATATCCCAAACTATTCTCTATAAGTACAGATATACAATTGCTGCCAGTCATTTGTCGATATATCCATTATTAGCTGTATATAATAATGATAACAATTTCGATACACAAAGAACAACTTTTATTGTAACTCCATTTGAGATTGACAGCGAATATGGAATTTTCCGGTGACGCTGGGAATCTTATAAACATGTACGGTTCAATGTGCTAACTACGGTCGTAGTAAATCACTGTCAATGCAATTGTAAAATATTTTTATTATAAAGAAGATAAACGATGTAAGATATTATAACCTAATTGTATCACAAAAGTTGATCACTGGAATAATTTATATTCAGAATTCTTATCAACTCAATTAAATGTTGTTTAAACTGCCAATGAATTTGTACTTCTGAAAAGTATGTAAAGGATGTGATGAAAAACTCTGTGACCCCAACGACATTTACTGACGAAACTTGTAGTCATACTCGTTCTTCGAGACAAAGACCGTGTAGTCAGAAGAGAACACACGAAGATAGTGTTTTTATCGAACCGAACGAAGATAACACTAAGAAATCAAAATGTACAGACAAAGCTGAAACGTCACAATTTGAATTGATGGTATCCAGACCACTCGGACCATAAAAAAGACCACTCGGACCAATTGATAGACCACTCGGACCAATTGATAAACCACTCGGACCAAGCGAAAAGACCACTCGGACCAAGCGAAAAGACCACTCGGACCAAGCTAAATAACTATTATTTGGGACTCGGTACTCGACATTAACGTCAGTTGGGACTTTAAGAATTTATGTAGAAATAGTAATAACTTATCTTTTTTTCGTTTTAGATGATGGCCGACGACAGATTATGAATAATAATAAAGAAATGAAAACATTATTAGTTGTCTTTTATTTATATCAGTTGTCTGTTACTATTCAATTGATAAGAAAAACACGAAAGAAAATATTTATTAACATGACTTACACGTGGTTTGTAAAAGGCCCAACCAAACGATAAAACATCAGTTGGGCTTACGGTTCTTTGATAATCATAGTTTCCCATAAAAGATGTATAAATTTGTTAAAAACGAATAATATACTGATGAATTTATTTGAAAATGACATACACAAAAACAAGCCCCTAGAAATTGTTAACGATGATCCGTAAGCTGTGCGTTGACGCATTCCTCGACAATCTGGTCGTAGATGGCAATACCAATCGATAAATTATAGTGCGTATAACAAAGCAAGTTTTTTTTTCAGGAAAATATAAGAAATATAAGAAGTTGCAATGATCACAGCGGGGTAATTAAAGCAGATAAACCGATAATCCCGATGTTATTGTAGTATGTGCAAAGAAACCTAGCGGTTTTTGGTGGATGAGGAAAAATGCGAGTTGACAATCATCGAGAATGACGGCCGTGTGTTGATTGCGTACTACTATAAAGCAGGTTTTTTTTCAGGAAAATATAAGAAATGGCAATGATCACAGCGGGATAATTAAAGCAGATTAAACGATAACCCCGATGTTATTGTAGTATGAGCAAAGAAACTTGGATGAGGAAAAATGCGAGTTGTCAGTCATGGAGAATGGCGATCGTGGGTTGATTGCAATTATCCCGTTTAATTCACGAAAAAACATTAGTAGTCATCGGTCATACAAACTCGTTTACTATTTGAGAAAGGAAAAAAACCGAAGTATTTTAATCACTACTCAGTTATAGTTGTTTTGTTAATTAATCTTATTTGATGGGCTTCGTTATCAGCAAATAAAACGGGTGAGTACATAACACTCAGCATTTTCAAAGTTCAAAGTTCAAAGTTGTTTATTCTTTGAGTCATACGACTCATCAGATACAAATTATACAAATATTTACAAGATTATTTACAATATACAAACTAATGCATTTATACAATAGAGAGATGAACAAATTGGGCTAGATATAGCCGATTATTCAAATTTGTAAATGTTTAGATCTTTTTGTAAAAGATAAATGTAAAAATAGACCAAGGTTACACAATTCTTTGAAATTATCGACTTTTAGCAGCTGGATCAGTTTATATACACTTGGATTTGTAACATAATAAGATTTTATATAGCGTTTGCGAATATCGTCAAAAAAGGGGCATGCTAGGATATGATGCGTTTCGTCTTCAATTTCTTCTAGGTTACATAAATCACATAATCTTTTTTGTCTTTCTATATTTTTGTACCTACCACTTTCTACATTTAGACTATGTGCTGATAGTCTAATTTTTGCAATATTTTTAATATATTTAAAATGTATAGGTTTACATAAGTAATACTGAAGAGTAAAATTAAAAATACAGTGCTGATACAAGTAGCCTTTGGGAGATGAACAGATTTTTTCAAAACAATTTTGCTTGAAAATATCGAAAACTCTACTCTTAATTAATATAAATGACTGCTTATTGAACAGATTATTTTCCCAGATATAACCAAGACCCATATTAAACAATTCATTTTTTATATTTACAATCCATGTACAATTATTATTTATTAATTCATTTAAACATGATTTTAATAATATATTTGTAGTTGAAGCTAACTTAATAAAGTATTTGAATATTCTAACTTTTCTAATAATATATAGTGGATAACGACCAAGTTCATAATACACCATACAGTTATTTGTGGATTGACGAACACTTATGAGTTTTTTGCAAAAGGAACTGTGAATTATTTCTACGTCTGACGCTTTATGGAAGCCCCAGATTTCAGATCCGTAGCTTTAAACACTGTTCACGTATGTGTCAAATAAAGAAATTTTTGTTTCAACGTTAAAGTAGTTCTCGTTACATGTTTTTAAAATAGCGTATAAAGCTTTACGGCCTTGATCTGCCCTATGCTTTTGTGTTTTCAGAAATTTGCCATTGAAGTGTAATAACAGACCTAAATAATTAAATTCATCGACAGTATCAATATTCAGGCCATTGTAATGCCATTTATCTTTTCCTGTTAATTTACCTCCGTTCCTAAAAACGACAATTTTAGTTTTAGAGACATTTACAGTCAAATTCCATTTAAGTGTATAATCATACAGTGAATCTAATAGTTTTTGTAGTCCCTCTAGTGTTTCTGAAAATAGGGTTTTATCATCGACGTACATTAACAGGAAGAGGTTTAATGATGCTAACGATATAGATGGACAATCATCATTTTTGAGATTTGCTTCAACATCATTTATATAAAATGAAAAAAGTAATGGTGATAAAATTTCACCTTGAAAAAGTCCAGTATTACAGTTAAAAATATCAGATAAGTCACCTTGGTATTTAACCCGACATTTAACTTTGTCATACAGTGAACGAATAAGTTTAAGAATTTTACCATCAATTCCTTCTTGGATTAATTTGTACCAAAGGCTAGAGCGATGAACAAAATCAAAAGCTTTTGAGTAATCAACGAAACAACAATAAAGACGTTTTTTACGTTTTAATGTACAATTAATTAATGTTTGTAAAACAAATATGGCGTCTATAGTGGATAGACCTTTTCGAAAACCTAATTGTGAATTTGTTATGACGTTATTAAATTTATCAAATGTTAATATCCTTGTATTTAGAATTGATGTAAAAAGTTTACCGAGGCAACTTAATAAGGCGATACCTCTGTAATTGTCGGGTATATTGATGTCACCTTTCTTGTGTACTGGCACAATATTACCTATACACCATGATGTTGGAAAACATTCAGAGCTTAATACATTATTGAATAATAATACTAGACAAGGTAATAATTCATTTGTACAATGTATAAATACTTCATTTAAAATGTTATCATTGCCGCATGCATTACCAGCTTTTAAATGCTTAATGGCTTCGAGTATTTCACTTCCTGTAATAGGCCTATCAATATCTGCAATCAGAGAATCATGATACTTAAATAATTATCATGAATATACATGTATAAGTAATCGTTAACAATTCGGTTATTATTTGTTGGAATATTTCTTTGAAAGATTTTTAAAGTGTT
Organism: Patella pellucida; assembly: GCA_917208275.1. Classification (NCBI taxonomy): domain Eukaryota; kingdom Metazoa; phylum Mollusca; class Gastropoda; family Patellidae; genus Patella; species Patella pellucida. The sequence continues at coordinate 30,683,864 of OU795041.1, read as the reverse complement.
CTTGAAACTCGTTAATTCCAATAGAAGGGTTTAATTGTTTTTTCTTTTTAAATATTTTATGGAAGGTGCCTGGATTGTACTTACGTACGTAATTCAACATATTACCTTGTTGAGTCCTATAGGCAGTGGCGGATTTAGCTCCACCAAGGCCTGAGGCGGCAGTTGCTGGAAGGCCTATAAGGGCCTGTTTAAAATGGCGTAGGCATAATTTATTTCGGGTCAGGGCCTATGCTGGTTCCCGTTGGGCCTAAACCACACCCCCTAACATTCATTGTCTATGCGTTTTTAATCGTATAAGACGAATTTTAAAAAACAGTTTTTACAAAATCTTTGGGCCTGAGGCTGCAGCCTCATCAGCCTCAATGAAAATCCGCTACAGCCTATAGGTTCGTTTAAGTTTAATTTCCATTTTTTTGTAATTTAGTTTGGCTGTTGATAGATTTAATCGATTTTCTAAACATTTGTGTCTATTAAAGATATTTAAAGCATTTTTATAAATTTTGTACAGTTTATCGCATTTAGTATCAAACCATGGTTTGTTACATTTATTAGGGTTATTTTTGTGAGGGTTTTTAACAAATGATTTATTACAATAGGGGAATATCAATTCAGACAATGTGTTAGAAAATGTATCAGTACATGAGTCAATTGAAGTCTGATTTAAGTCATTAAGAAAACAATTATCTAGAATACTTTGTTGATTAAGGTTCAGTAGATTTTTGATAGCTTCACATTCATCCTTGTCCCATTTAACATAGTTCACAAGCTGTGGTTGTGATGTCTGTCTTGATTCGGGTGGTTTAATCTGATCACAGTTCAAAACAAAACACACTGGAGCATCATGGTCTGAGAATTCAGTAAATACACCTGATTTAAACGATTTTATAACACTAAGTTTAGTGTAGTGAACTAATAAATAGACAATTAAGCTGCTTCCCTTTGAAGTACTAATAGTAAAATTTCCTTCGCAATCCTCGTTAAACCTTCCGTTCGCAATTCTAAGACCTGTCGATTTGCATATTGACAGCAGTAAATTCCCAAACGGGTTGCACACTTTGTCCATGTTTTTGCGATTTTGGATATTAAAGATTGGTGGGTCGGGCTCATATAAGATTAAATCACTCAAAATATTTTCAGTAGCTTTAGATAGATAATCATGCACAATGAAATCATAATTAGTTGAGGTTCTACTATTGAGATCACCTGTTACAATTATTGTGTTGTTGGCGGTGCTATATTTCATGATATTGTTTTCAAGACAATCAAATAAGTTTATATCATTCTTATCATAGAAGATGCTATTATATGGGGGGAAATAACAAGAGAGGATTATGATATTTTGTCCTTGGGTTAATTTAGGTGATATTTGGATGACGATCAAACAGTCTAATATGCTATCAATAATATTACATATATTACAAATTTCATTCTTCACATAAATAACAATACCACCACCCCTGCAGGCAGTCCTTACAAAATTGTACACTGAATAGCCAGTGACCTCAAATACATCCATATCGTTTATCCAACATTCATATAGGCAAATAATATCATAACCACGTATTTTCGTTAAAAAGTTATTGTCTTTTATTTTGTTTCGTAAACCTTTACCAATGTTCCACGAAATTACTTTAAGTTCACTCTCTGACTTGTCCTAGGCCTGGGGAATTGGCGACTCTTCAGACGAGGAACTAAACATGGCGTGTCGTTTGGGTGCTGGACGTCTTATATCCCCTATCGGTCTATCTACTCTTGAGGGTAGTTCGGGTACTAACTGGGTATTATCAAGTGTGTTCAAGGGATATTTATGATTTAGGAGATAAACACTACGCGTCTTGGGTCCTAATGATCTCAGGACATGTCTATTGGACAATGACACCCTTCTAAATGCAAAACATGAAGTGTTAATCGACATTGTAACATGCTATTGACGATTTTAAAAGAAAATACTAAAACAGAGGGGTGTTATTGTCCAATAGATGGTGTCTAATTGACCAATCAAAATGCGAGGTTCACTCTTAGCATGTTACAATGGATCTATCATATAGTTGGTTATTGACAAACAGCTGATCTCTTACTAGTTTTGTCTTGTAGCCCTTGGCTTTTAGATCTTTTATGACTGGATATAATTTCTTGCGTTCAGCCTCAATAGAAGCAGGGAACTGTTCGTTTATTCCATATGGTTTATTCTTCAGTTTAAAACCTCGACTTTTTACCAAGGAGCGTTCAGCGTTATACAGGAATCTGGCTACAATTGGTCTATGTTTATTTTCTTGAAACTTTCCAAAGCGGTGAACATTGCCCAGTTCAACCCTTTGTTCTATTCCTAATTCTCTATGTATAAAGTCTCTTAATTTACCTTCCGAGTCTTCGTCTTTATGTTCCATTAGGCCATTAAATATCAGATTGCACTTCATTGAGCGACACTGGAGATCGATCACAGTTCGTTCTAGATCCATTTGTGTGTCTTTCATGCGTTGTAATTCTTTACTTTGTTGGTCTCGATCCTTCAAATTGTAGTCTGATTCTTCCACCAGTTTCTGCTCTACGTGTTTAACAGTTTCCGTTAAGCCGGATGTTTCACACTTTAGATGAGAGTAATCCCTTTTTAAATCTCCAATATCCAATTCAAGGTTGTTTACTTTTTGCTTTAGAGTTGATAACAAGCAATGCACCTCATCTAATATCACTAATTTCGTCTCGATATGATTCAGTCTTATGTCCAGGTTTGTTACTAAGTCCACAATCTTTGCCAGTGTAATATTATCTTCTTTAATCGCTTTTGCAGCTGTCTGTAGCATAGAGGTATTATTTTCTTGTGACATTGTCCCAGTATAAACCTTTGTAATCGGTCAAGCAGAAATGTCACGGTTGATTAATCTTCAGACAGTGGCTAAAACACAACCTTACTCTTCAACAGTCAACAAACATAATTTATTTAAACAACAATTTATCATAGGTCTGAGGAGTCATATTAAAACAAACACAAGTTTTGAGAACAATCTCAATTTATTAAAATAAACACATTATTAACACAATATTGATTGGTCCGAGTAGTCTTTTAGCATGGTCCGAGTAGTCTTTTAGCTTGGTCCGAGTAGTCTTTTTGATTGGTCCGAGTAGTCTTTTTGTTTTGGTCCGAGTGGTCTATCATTGGTCCGAGTGGTCTTTGGTCCGAGTGGTCAGGTATTCGAATTGATCAACTCGTTAGCATGGTTGCTGAACTGGGCACTCAAATAAACTCTAAGATAAGTCTCAGCCATCGCCGGTTAACTCAAATCATGGAAAACGTGGAGCAAAATCTAGAAAATAAACTCTCAAAAATTATTGATGCTAAATTGAAAAGTGGGTTAAGAAACTAAAGACTTATTGTTGTGTAGTAGGGTGTTATATTCTCTTTAAGTAATTTAGTAGGGTGTTATATTCTCTTTAAGTATTTTATCCAGTTGTCATTGTCATGTATATCCAGCAAGTCTTGTTTTTCCAGTGGGTATAATTAGTGTAGTTTATGGTTTAAACATGTTATTTTAACATGGTGAGTAGTATTCCGTTTCTTGGTTACTGGCCTAACATCCTATTTCACCTTTAGTCACTTTGTCTTACACCTCTCTCCTGGATGCACCATTTCCTTTTCCTGAATTCACTAACAGGTAGGTTTTATATTTGTTTAACTTGACTTGACAAAATGATATAAGACAATTCCTTTCTTATTTAATTAATGTTTTATTCTAAAATAAGTTACAAATAAAATAATACATGTCTATTGAATATAAATAAGTAAACACAGTAAATATACATAAGTGATAATTTGAGTTAGATTCCAAGCTGTATGTCTAATTTGGTGTTTGTTTTATCTTTTAGTGTTTTGATATGTTCATAGTTTGTATATGGTTTTCCCGCTCTTCTAGTTCTTCCCTTTCCTTATATATTAAGAGCACCTTTCTCAGGGTACGTTTTTATATATTTCATTATTATATGTATTACATGTATAATAGTTCTTATTCTTTTGTTATTACCTGTAATAGGCAATATATCTAGTTATCTAGTTTTTAGATGCTCTATATCTAATTCTAAGCTATATTCTTTTGTATATATATTTATTGTGTTTATATTGAAAATGATAAGTCAATAGAAAAAAATAGGCAGGAAAATCAAATTTGAGAACAGATTTAAAATAAATTGGTAAAGATAAAAAGTATACAGTCAGAGATGGGTGGATTCTTAACAAGTCAGCATGATGTCATCTCCGGTTTGGTGTCTGGAATAGCCGCGATTTTTCTCACAAACAAAATGGAAACAATGATTTCAAACATAGCACTTTACGATTTGCGAATTGTGATATCCTGGGTATTTGTGAAACGTTTTTAATCGGAGAACATAAAATTAATTTACCAGGTTTTAAATGGTATGGACATAACCGACAAAATCTTCATAGAAATTCCCGGAGGGGAAGTGGCGGTGTCGGGTTTTTTATCAAAGAGGAACATAGTGGAACTTGTTTTAATGTGTCTGTTTTGGACTCAAGTGTTGAGGATATTTTGTGGATTCATATAACTAGAATTAATTCGACTTTATCAATATGTGCTGCTGTTTGTTATCTACCACAACAAGGCTCTACTAGACCTACCGAACCAGAAAGTTTTTTTGAAATTCTACTCAACCAGGTTTACTGTTTCCAAAATACTGGTGATGTTTATATATGTGTCGATTTTAATGCATGTTGTGGTGATTCGTCAGATATCATTGACAGTGTTGACGATATTCAACCAAGGGCAGTAATTGATACAAAGGAAAAATATTATGGTGATCTATTTCTAGACTTCTTAACCGTGTCAAATCTTCTGATGGTGAACGGTAGAGTGGGAATTCAGGATTTTACATGTATCAGTCCAAGTGGAAAATCCGTTGTTTATTATGTATGTACACCGCATGGAAATGTGGAACGTGTAAAAACATTCTCCGTTCTGAAAATGTCTGATGTCATAGAAAAACTAAATATATACCTAGACTCTACGCCGGACCATTCGCTACTTATATGGGAGATAGACATCGAATCAACCGGGCCAACAAACGTATCATACTTAGATAATCGTGTTATAATAAGGAAATAATGATTTATCAATTATCCCGGAAGACTTTTTATTGAATTCAGAAATTTTAACTAATGTATTGGAAAAAATAAATCAACTTGAAAAAAAATCTGTATCTCAACACTCTATACAATCTGCTAACAATGAATTTCATAAGTACTTAATTAATGAAATGGAATCCAATATTCCGTATAAAGATATCAAAGTGAAAACGGATCCTGGACAAAATAAAAGGTCTAAATTCAAGCCATATTGGAATGAGGAATTGAGTATTTTATGGAATAGGGTAAAACAATTAGAGAAACTGTGGTTAAAGGAAAATAGACATATCCAAAGAAAGAAATTTTTGTGCAGATAGAAAAAAACTTTGATAGTATGCATCGAAATTATAAACGAAAGTATCAGAAGCTAAAACAATTGGAGTTAAGTGAACTTTGCGATTCAAATTTCTCAGATTGCTGGAAAGTCATTGGTAAGGTCGGTACAGCTAATGAACGCACACGACGAATACTGAAGATTGAAGTTTAACATGTGACCCACAAAGTGTATTAGATATTTGGAAATCAGGATTTGATAAATTATACAATAGCGAACACGCAGATCCACTGGAAATTCCAGAATTGGTTAACGTTGACAAACCTAATTGTAATGTGCTTCATCTTGAGATATCTAAGGAAGAGATTCGAAAGGCAGTGAATGAACTGAAACCCGGAAAAGCTTCCGGCTATGACCAAATACCAGCGAAAATATTGAAAAATGAGACAGCTGTTACAATTCTCCATGAACTGTGTTCTCTTTGTTTTTCTTCTGGTGTAGTACCCGACCAATGGACTGCAAGTGTTATTCACCCAATCTTGAAACCAAATTCTGATGATAAACAGGTATCAAATTATAGAGGTATATCACTGATATCGGTACCGAGTAAAGTTTACTGTCACATTTTAAATACTAGATTAAATAAATGGTTAGAATTTGATATCTGATTGTCAGTATGGTTTAAGGAAACATCGGGGATGTTCAGACCACATTTATTCATTATATAACATAATTAATGATAGAAAATCGAGCAAAAAAATCAACATTTGTATGTTATGTCGACTTAAAATCAGCATTTGACGGTCTTACCCGCCCGTTGTGGTATAAACTGCAGGGTATTGGTATAAGTGGAAAAATGCTTGAAGCTCTTAAATCATTGTATGAACATACAAAATGTGCTGTCCGGGTTAACAACCAACTCACGCCATGGTTCGATATCGAGTCCGGTGTAAAACAAGGCTGTTTAATATCACCAACTTCATTTTCTGTATACATTAATGATTTGGTAAGGGATATTACAAAAATAAACTGTGGTATACAAATAGGAGACACTGATGTTTCGATATTTGTTATATGCTGATGATATAGCCTTAATAGCCCCAGACGAACAATCAATGGAAAAGCTCCTACAGGTGCTTTCAATCTGGTGTGACAAATGAAAAATGAATCTTAATACAACTAAAACCAAAATTGTTCACTATCGAGTGTCCTCTAAACCAAGATCCTGTCATGTTTTTAAATGCGGTAAACATGAGATTGTATATAGCGACACATATCGCTATTTAGGGCTATGGTTAAATGAACATTTAGACGTGTCAAAACAACAAAAGAACTCGCAAAATCAGCTAGTAGAGCTTTAGGGGTTCTATGCACCAAATTTAAATATTCTGGTGGATTGTCCTATAAAGTATTTACGACTCTATATGAGGCTTTAGTAGAGCCAATATTGTATTATTGTGCTGGCATTTGGGGAACACGGTCTTATTCCTGTATAAATTCAGTACAAAATAAAGCAATGAAATTGTTCTTGGGTGTGTGTAGGTCCACTGCCAACTTATCAGATAGAAGCGATATGGGCTGGACAAGTTGTTTCACTAAACAAAAATTAGAATGTTAGTAGGGTTTGAACTCCCAGATCCGTGACCAATTTCCGGTAGGGGGGACTGTTCTGAGGATTTATGCAGTTTGCAACCTCTTGAAAGTGTGGGCAACTCTCAGTAGAGGCAAAAATCCAAAATGGCTGCCGAAAGAGCACAGTGACTTATAGTTGGCGGCAAATGTCATCAAACCGTCTTTGTAATATGTCATTTTTATAGTTTTCAAGGTCACTGAATCCATTAAGAACACTCCCAAGTCATTTTGATGAAGCCATATTCCAATTTGGCGGAAATCTGGCGGAAATGGTGAAAAAAACGGAAAATAATGCCATGTATTCTGGTAATGCAAATATGAGCTTGTATATATTGTTTTTAGGATTTTCGTGGTCTCATATGTCAATGAAATCTACATTAGATGTTTAATATGAAACCAAAGTCAGCGAACAGAAGATACAGAGGTACAGAAAATATCATTATATACGCAATACGTCATTCATATAGCACCTACTAATATTATAATTTCTAAAAATTCATAGGCATATATCTTTCAAATGAATCTTCCAAGACGACAGCCTTCAATCAGAGGCTGTGTCAGAAAGTTCTGAATCTAATCCACTGTCTGACTCAGATGTGTCACTAACAGAGGTATCATTATCTTCATCATCATCACCATCATCAATGTCTACCGGTGATCTGAACTTAAGTAGCAAGGCCGGGTTTATATACCGTACAGGAACACATACATGTATTTCCTCATTCAACTCCCATACATGTCCGAGTGGATCAGCTACGTTACTGACATTGTATATTAGCATGATATTATGCTTGATAGTTCACTCTGTTTATGTGATGTTCCAGATTATCTTGAAAAGGTGGGATACGGCGTGTGCATTTGTTAATTATCTTAAGCCATTTGCTAGCTCTACCACAAGCTACAGTTGTGGAATTTGGGGGCATTATTGATGCATCACGGCCAGGGGCGGACTAAAATAAAATAAAACAAGATGAAAAAATATATTAATGAAAAAGTGAACATAAAGGGTTTAAAAGAGTGTCAAGAGGGGGGGGGGATTCAACCCCTATAATTTCTGTGACAAGGCTTTAGGGCCCCAGTTTCCTAAACTTGGGGGCCCCCATCCCCATGTCAGCTAGCTTTGTCCTACAATTTCCCTCCACTTGGGTCCCATATTTGACATAAGCTGTGCCCTATTCTACATTTCAGTAGTCTACATGTGGTCAAGGGGCCCCGTTTTCCTCCAGAGGGGCCCAATTTTGGCTTAAAAACTCAAAAATTCATCAAAATTCAGTAAAAATAGTGATTTATTTTTGTCAAAATTGGGGGCCCACAGTCAAGAGTAGGGGCCCACTTGGCATCGGTAAGTTTGCCTCTATTCGGGCCTGCCCTCTATTATGAAGGAAAAGGCCCCTACCATATATGTATATGCAGGCCTGGACTGGGGCAAAGGGGCCCCTACTTGCCAGGTGGCAAAAGTACCCAAAAATACAGGGAAGTCTAATAAATTAATTAGTAGGTCAAGACAAGAATGTTGAAGTTCAGCTGAAGGGGTCCAAGCAGAGCCTTATATAAGGCTCTGGGTCCAAGTATAGTGCCCAGTGTAGTCAGAGGGCCCACATGCACCTGTCATGATTTGTGGTCATCATGTCATGGCCGGCCCGGGATCATTATTTTGTTACCTTTACCAAATTTGACAATTTTATTGACAAGTGGTAAAAGTAAAGTTTCTATGACCACTGTCGTACTGTGACTATACGGCCCTACGCTTCCTAGAGCCTTCTTTATATAGCTGCATCCCCATGTAATACTTGTAAGTTTAAACTACTTATTTAGTAATTTGTACGTTTACCAGTTTAATATAAATACAGTAGTCTGTTATCCATAATATAAATTCACCATAGATTTAAATATATATGTCGAAGTCTTGTTTATAATCACTGGCCGACAGTATTACTTTTAAGTAATTTTATTAATTTATTAAGTAATTTTATTTAAGTATTTGCTTTTGAAATTCGGCAGATTTACTTTTTCCAGAATTGATCCCCATATGCTTGGAAAACGATACTATCCCAGAAAAATTCCTCGCCAAAATGGAGTTTTACTTTTTCCAAAATAGATCCCCAGATGCTTGGAAAACGGGTTTCCGGCTGGCGAATTTCAAAAAAAATTCTGGGAGGAGAGCCCCCCTCAAAAAATCGCGCCTTCGGCGTTCGGGACAACGGGCTTCGCCCTCCGCGGTTGTTCGCGGTGTTTGTCTTTAAAGGGCCCCTTCAGTTACCCTGCACAGGGCCCTCTTCGGGGGCCCAATCCGCCACGACACGGCACAAATTGTTCCATGAAGGCTACCAGGTTATCGGATTCAGTTAATGCGTCACTTAAAGCATCTAACAATGATGCACCTGTACTAAATGTGGACTTATATAGTATCTTTTTGGATTGGCCAGAAAATCCTGAAACTGTACACAACCGGTTATCGAGTGGAACTGTACGATACGTGGCGCCACATCACGTGGCAGTGATCTTTGTGCACAAAACAAATGCCCCTTTCGTCTAACTGCTGCAGACCCTGGGGAGACCCTGGCTCCATATGAGAAGCATAGCTTGATAAAACCAAAACATCAGTATCTTCTGCGTCTATAGCTACAAGTTCATCATTTCCACTCGATCTCAGTTGTGCATAAATGTAAAACATAATAGTGTCCGCCTCTAATTGATCATATTCGAACAGTTGGAACCTGCAGTTGTTGGCTGTTAGATCATAACAATCCTTTCGGATATAGTAAATGAACTGAATACCTGGGTGTGTTTTAACTAATTTATCGAACTCTGTATGTAGAAACACCTGTAGTCTCACTTTATAAGCATCGTTTTAAAGGGGATTGGAGAATTCTCGAGCGTTCAGAAATTTACCATCGGCCTTGATATAAACGTTCTTGGTACCACCTTAGTACTGTTCTGGCAGTTTGCGTTCATAATCTTTTGTCTGGATTGGAAGATCGTATGGGTCAATCACAAATACGATGGTTTCAAAGCTAGATTGGACGTGTTCACTACATAATCATGCCATGTGTATACATTAAAATCCGTTTCAGTCTGTCTTCTGTAGATGGAATCACTATTTTATTAGGATGCGCATAAACCCTCCTTTCATTTTCGAACCCTGTTCCATCGTCATTTCAATCAAGAGATCAAGTATCAGGCTAGAATAAAGTTTACCAGTCATAGAACGGGACAATAGCTTTGAAACTACCCCAACAGCGAAAATTTGTGAATGTCTGATGCGATCTTCCGATCTCAACAAAAGATTATGAACGCAAACTGGTACCAAGAACATTTATATCAAGGCCGATAGTAAATTTCTGACCGCTCGAGAATTCTCTAATTTCCTTTCAAACGATGCTAATAAAGTGGGACTACCAGTGTTTTACATAAAGAGTTCGAAAAATTAGTAAAAACACAACCAGGTTTTACATTTTATGCACAACTGAGATCGAGTGATATGATGAACTTGTAGTTGTAGACCCAGAAGATACAATGTTTCTCATATCGAGCTAGGATCTCTAGCAGTTAGACGAAAGGGCATTTGTTTGGTGCATAAAGATTACTGCCACGCGATGTGGCGCTACGTATCGTACAGTGCCACTCGATAACCGGTTGTGATACAGTGTCGGGATTTTTTGGCCATTCCAAAAAGACTCTATATAAATCCACGTTTATTGCAGATGCATCATTGTTAGATGGTTTAGGTGTCGCATTGACTGTATCTGATAACCCGATAGCCTCCGTGAAATAATTTGTACTGAGATGCATCTATAATGCCAAAGAATCCACAACTGTAGCTTGTGGTAGAGCTAGCAAATGTCTAAAGATGAAAAGATAGTCTGGAATTTCCTTGAAAATCACATAAACAGAGCGAACTATCAAGCATACATCATGCTAAGTTACAATGTCAGTAACGTAACTGATCCACTCGGACATGGATGGGAGTTGAATGAGGGAATGTGTGTTCGTGTACTGTATATAAACCCGGCCTTGTCACTTAAGTTCAGATCATCGGTAGACATTGATGATGGGGGTGATGATAAGGATAACGATACCCCTGTTAGTGACACATGTGCATTAGATTCATAACTTTCTGATACGGACTCTGATTGAAGGCTGTCGTCTTGAAAGATTCGTGTGAAAGGTATATGCCTATGACTGTTTAGAAATTATGATATAAGTAGGTGCTACACGTACATGAATGATGTATTGCGTATATTATGATATTTCTATATCTTTGTATCTTCTGTGCTCTGACTTTGGTTTTATATTAACCATCTAGTGTAGATTTTATTGACATGAGACCATCAAAAATGAACTAAGCATCCATGAAAATCCTAAAAACAATATCTTACAAGCTCATATTTGCATTACCAGAATACATGACATTATTTTCCGCTTTTTTTCACCATTTCCGCCAGATTTCCGCCATATTGGAATAAGGGTGCATAACAATGGTTTGGAAGTGTTCTTAATGGATTCAGCGACCTCAAAAACCAAAAAAATGATATATTACAGGGACGGTTTGATGGCATTTGCCCCCAACTATAAGTCTATGTGCTATTTCGGCAGCCATCTTGGATTTTTGCCTCTCCTGAGAGTTGCCCAAACTTTCCAGAGGTTGCAAACTTCATAAATCCTCAGAATAGTCCCCCCTACCAGAATCAATCGTCAAACCTTCCTCCCCGGAAATTGGTCACGGATCTGGGAGTTCGAACCCTACTATGTATCAGACAGCTCTGTAAACTGTATCGTCTTGATAACAATCGCTTACTATTTAAGATTTTTTAATATTTATGTCGTTCTAAACAGAAAAGTGGGTGGATAAATAGTGTTCATAAGTTTGTAAAATCTATAAATATCAACAGTATTGTCTTGAATGGTAATATTAGTGTAAAATATGTATTAAATGTTGCAAAGTATTAACTAAGAGAATTGGATAACAGTGAGTGGATATCCGATGTTTTCAATGACCGTAACAATGTGAACGGTAACAAAATGCGAACATACAGGAAATTTAAATCATGCTTATCACGTGAGGCTTATGTAACTGATCTAAACTTACCCAGATACCAAAGGAGACTGATATGTCAGCTGAGAAGTGGTTCTTTCCCAATCGCAGTAGAGACTGGCCGCTATACAAAACCCCCAACTCCCCTAGAACAAAGACTATGCAAACTCTGTGATAGAAACCCGATTGAAGATGAATTCCATTTTATATCCCAATGCCCGTGTTATAATGACATACGATCGAACTTTTACTAAAGTTAAAAAATCAAGATTTTAACCTTTTAGCCACATATGACGAGTTTTTATATATTTTAATAAATCTCATTAAATGTCAACTTGGAATGTTCTTAGATAAATTGAATAATAGACGAAACATCCTGAAAAACGCTTTATAGTTTTAAATTTTGTTATTGGCCCTAAACATTTACTCTTAGAATTTTTTATGATTGGTTTTATTATATCGGATGAAATTTTATTATTAAAATAGGCATTTTATATACATACTTTGGTTTATCTGTATTATAGTTTATGATATAGTATGAAATTTAATGATCTAAATATATATTTCGGTTACATGTGATTACGGAAATAATTGTTTTACCAGTATTCATTGCCTTATATTATATCACTAGTATATAATGTTTTATCTGTAGTGTCTCATAGGCCTATGTTGGCCAGGAATCATTTGTATGATGTTGTATAATCCCTGTAAATATTCAACTGATTTGTGACACTTTAATAAAATAAATTATTATTATTATTATTATCTATATTTGCGACTTTGAATGAAGATAGCAGATTTAATTTTAATCAGATTGATGTTAATTTTCCGTAATGTGCATATAAAAACCACTGGCTATCACTACGCCAAGTTTTAGTTTGTCGTCTTATGTGCTCTTTAAGGCCAAAAACTCAGGGAATGCTTTCCTAGCCAAGTTTTTTTCAAACTATGGCCATAATCCCTGTTCCCCTGTCTATTCCTATATTCAACCCTGTGGGTTGCAAGGTGCTCTGCCGGACAAAACCTACGGGTAAGGACCACCCTTAACTCCTCGTATTGTCTTAATTGATAGGGTCCGAGTGTACTCAAAAGTTTAAGGGCCTTACCACGCATACACATCATAAGTTGTTGTGCCTTCTCTCGGGATGACCACCCATTCCATTCCGCGACATGTTCGAACTGGATGGGAAAATCTGGCCAATCATCGTTATACCCATTGAACATATCGGGCTCCTTTTCTCAACGTGTAACTGAACGTGTGGGCACATAATCTTGGCAACAAGGTCCCGTGCACCTATGACTATTCTGAGCGAACACATTTAAGCGTGGGGAGGGGGGTACTGGTATGTCTAGGAGCGGGAGAAGTGTACCTCTCCGCTGACATATATTGCATGGGCGCTAGGGGGGTTCTCATTCATACCCCACCTAGCGGGGTAACCTTCCTTACTAGCATAATCTGTTTCCATAGAGACACCCCCTTCTGAAACAAGACCGGTAAGTCCCATTCCGGACCCAACCGCAGGTTCAGAGACATAACTATCAAAATTGTACTTCCGTAAATAAATTGCCTCAGCATATCTACTATTCCCGACACTACCCAGGAGAGATTCAGGGCTCCTACACGATGCCGTAGCAGACCCTTCACTATATTGAGTAGTCGGTGGAACAAGTGGGTAACTATTCTGGCCAGAATAACCAATTCCTGCACCAGTCGTATTAATACCGAACACCCTAGCAGAAGTCGATATTGGATTAGAAAAAGACACTCGATCCCTACGATAATCTCTACCTACCATTTCATCAAGATTATGCCAATATGTGTCCCATCTTAAATGCTACTGTTAAATTTTATCTTTAAGTTAATATATATTTACATTTAAGTAATTTTAGAACTGACTATACAACTGATTCCTATATTTAGCCTTTAACTATATTGTAACCTATGACTTATAATTTATCAAAAAAGTGTTCCTTCGACCTAAATTCATGGAAAAATTATCTGACATCCTGGCAAGCTCGCCAAAATTATGTAACAGGACAGAATGTTTTCGATTTGCACTTGAGCGACAGGAGTGACCGCTCTTATGCAAACCGGAAGTCCAGGTTCGTACACAGGGTGTCAGGGTTTTCACGTGAACTGAAGCAAAATAATAATAATAATATGTCCATTTATATAGCGCCAAATCCACAAAGCCTGCTCATAGCGCGACAATTTACTATCCCAGCCTCTAGGATACAGGTAAGCCTGATTACACAACCAAGTTTCCGAAACGCGCGTTCGATTATGTCCATTTTCTCTTCATTAACTATGTCCCTATTTACCGAACAAGAAACCAAACGTTTGCTTAGGGCGCTAAATTTTATATCTTTTAAATGAGAACCGCTAACTGAATTAACTTAATATTAACAATAATTGACGCCTACCTTAGTCTGAATTGACAATATTCATACTAGAAGACGTCGCAAATCTTACATCACCAAAACGGAAGCCTCAAATAATAAGACACTCATAATTCAACGAATACATAAACCACAGCGTAATGTCTGCCTCAGCCCAAACTTCTAGCAATCGTACAGAGAGAATCAAACAAATTTTATATCACCTCAACGGAACCCTTTAAATAACTAAAAACTAGAACTCATAACTCCATAAATAAACATACAAATCGCGGCTAGATGCCTGTCTTGGTCCGAACTTACAATATTCGCACAAAGGAAAGCAAACAAATCCATTCACTTGATTTGATAATTGTTAAGTGTTTGCAATTTCTATTTTCTGTCTTGTCCGCAGGTTTATCTTGTAGATTTTTTTGTTTGTTTTGCGTGTAGTGCAGTCCTCCTGCATTTACTATTAAGTTATATCACCCCAACAGAACTCCTTTATATAACATGAAATTCATAACCTAACTCCTAATGATTCCCCATACTCATCCAAGCGGCGTAATTTGTCACTCCAGTAGAATTCCTACAGGACAAAAAATCCTATTAGTCCAGTCAATCTATAGTTATACCTGAACAAATTACAAAAGAAACGTTTTTTTGTTGGAAATGAAGGATTAGTATCAGTAAAAAAACATATCAAAAATGTATAAAAGTGTAGGTGGTGCAACATTGTTTTTTTAAACTTTAAACTCGCTATCAAAAACCGCGAAAAAATGTGTCCCATAAAGACCTCCGTTGGCGCAAAGGGAGACAATTCACAATACCAACAACAAATAATGACATCGACGCTGTTCACGGGAAATTCAAAAACAAACAGAGTTCATCGAAATGGAATCATTTGCACAGAGAGTATATGCCTATTTACGTAAAATGAGCGTATGCAATAACCAAAACACGATGAAAATGTTAACATCACAAAATATTTAGAATCTGCGGAGACGTCTGAGTGACGTCATCATTTACATCAATATTTCAAAATAGGCCTAACGAGTTTAATTATGAGTTTATACCAGGAAAAAACGTATTTACAAGCCCCTCATTTCACGGATTAAAAGAGTATGGAAACGTTTTGGGGTCATTTTCATTTCCCGTTCTTTTAGGTTTTTTGCGTAAAAAATTATGTAGCGTCCCAAAGACAAAAATTAAAAGCTTTTATCCTCAAATAGCCTTTTGTTTATATTTTTATTCATTATGAGCTCTTATTTCACAATTTGCTAAAAATTGGTTCCTTGTCTTTTTCCGTTGAGCCATCATGTATGTTTGTGTCATCTGCAATACACCACTTACAATTGAGCAGATGACGGTTGTACTACGAGAGAAGGGAAGTTGTGGAATAAATAGTGCCAGTATCTTGGTACTTCTACCAAACCAGGACAGTCTGTTCATCTTGTTATCATCAGCAATATTGTAACAGTAATGTCATTGTTAAAGATCCGAAGAAAGAATTCAAGTTAAATGACTCATCAATCTGTCATTCAACACTTCGCTCAGAACAACCAGTGTTTCAGTTCAGGGAACATTGCCTTCTTGTGCAAATTCTGCTAAAATAAGTGGGAAGAAAAGAGTGTGTGATATTTTCCCGGTTAGAACCAGTGATACTGAACATATATGTCAAACTCAAGTAAGTACTACCTTCGAATCGGACCATCAACATCCATCACATGATTCCGAGGAAAATCACATTGAGAACTTGGACTTTAAGCGTCTTGTGATGCTGTGTGCCAGGATGAAGCTCTCAGCAGTGTACAGAGGAAACTTAAAATAGTGACGGCGTCTTTAGCTCCCTCTCGGACAGCAGCTTTGTGGATACAGTATATTGAGATGGTGGATTTGCTACGCATGTTTATCAAAGCAGATAGAACCGGCTTCTTTATCTCTGTACTCTTAAAATAATGCTACCATTCTTCGCTGTCACGGGACACAACTGGTATGCTGAATCTGTACATATCTATTCACAAGATATGATGCACCTTTAGGAAAGGCGACCATAGGTACATGCTATGTTTACATCTGGCTTCCATGTCATTCGACGCAGTGACAAATATTGGGTTGGTTTGTCATCAGACCTAGTCATAGAACAAACACTGATGAGAAACATGAAAAACCAGTGGTGGACTGACAAGAGGCGGGGAATGGCTGATTCACAGCGAACACGGTGGTTACTTTCGATGCCAGCTTGTGCGGACATCGACGATGCAATGCAGGAGTTCACTGATACAGACTACATTACCAACGAACAACACACAAAGACATGACAGTTGCCAGACAGAAACGTGGTGGCAAAGACACATACAAACTTTTGGCTTTCCTCACTTCACAACATTACCACAGGTGTTACAGCGGGTAAAACTGTTAATGCTGACAGAGGACTGGAAGCTGGAAATCATATCCTACAGTCAATGGTGGGTAAACAAGTCTTTGTGTATTCCTTCAAGAAGAAAGAGCAGGTCATTACACTGGATATCAATTCTTCAGCGAATGTTGATGGTGATGCAATCAACGTGGATTCCCAGTTACTTTTCCAGCGATTAGTGACAGCAGCACAGAGGAATACAGATGTCATTTCTGAAATCTTCAAGTATGAACTCACTACTCTCCCTTCTTGTCCTTTGAGCCATGAGCTTATCAGAGCAGCAAACAAACCTGCCTTGGCATTTATATTTAACTCCAGGGGATATTTTACGTTTTCTTGTCCCATCCAAAACAATATCGATATGCCTTGTCAACCCTCTGTCCTGCACCACTTTCAAGGAGAAATCACCCCGGATTAAAATTCCTGGTTAGGGGCGGGAGGGGGGGACACAGGACCTCAACGTTAGCGAGTCAACGTCTTATTCACTGAATCTCCGTGAATCCCAGTAAAACGGTAGTCAAACAATTAATATCCGATATTTTGAAAAACAATGGGTAGGGTTTTTTTGTGCAAAAATCGCTATTTCTGATTCTAGTTTCGCAAGACTTGATAACCAGATGAAAATTATAGGAGAGATGACTAAAGTGGAAACGCTTTCGGAAAATGCATAATTGCTCCTAAGGGACTATAATCGGATGAAAAATTTACTGTACGCGGTGATAAAGAGCGCAGAAATAAATGGAAATGCGTGAGAAGTAGTGACGCGGTTAATCGTGTGAAAAAATTGGAAACTGACCTCTTGGCCACTGTCAAAATAAGCAAATAGTAAGCGTTAAAGTAGAAAGAACAAGTGAAATGGCTAAATTTTTCTAAAATGCAAAAACTTTTGGATACCTGTATACCACATGGAAGTCCAGTCACTATCTCCTCAATAACTTCACTGAAAACTAAATAAACGGCTTGTTTTTTAATCCTTAACTTTTGACAGTTTATGATGTATCTTATTTAAATAAAATATTGTTTAAATCAACGTCGAACACTGAAAGAATATACAGCTGGCTGGGTTGTTAGGAAAATGAAATTGATGTCTAAAGTTCACTGTTATCCAAGCGGTAATTTTTTTATGTCATGTTTCGTCGGACAGTTTTTTTTCAAAGAAAATGAAATATTTTGATAGTTGAATTCCGTTTACTGTGGCTACATACAAATATACAAGAATGTGTAACACCACGAGTCTTCTGCCTGACATGGAGAGTGGGGTTTTGTCGAGAACCGGTCGCCATCAGATCTTACATTCGACTCATGCATAATGTTTTGCTACATAATTCCGTACAGTTATAACAATGCAACAGTTTGCTTTCACATGTTACATAACATAGCTGTATACATAAATACAAGCATAGCACAGATTACAATAGTCAATACTAGCTAAACTCTTCTCAAATCTAGCTAGCTAGGATATCTGCGATCGTACGTACCCTGCTGGAAATATAATCGAAGTCTGCCGAAATCTCACGAGTACCCTGATTTTGTATCAGCTGGATTTGGACATTTAATTATCTAATTGGTAAAATATGATGTAAATAAGTAAAGAGATTGGTCAAACACGCCGGATGATGTAAGGGGGATTTTCCGTCACGTGTATTTTGACACAACCTATCCTTGAACTCAGACCTCGTTTCCTGTTATTTTCACAGTATTTGCAAAACAATTAATTTGCGTTTTAAATAAATTCATACCACATCTCCCCCCATGGGTACCAACTGTGCACCTTTGCTTGCTGATTTGTTTCTCTATTCATACGAGGCCGAGTACATGCAGGCACTCGTAAAATCCAACAAACGATTGGTTAGATATTTTAATTTCACTTATCGATATATCGATGATGTTCTATCACTGAATAATGCAAAATTCAGTGATTATATAGAATTCATATATCCTGATGAGCTCGAAATTAAAAACACTACTGATAGTGACAATTACGCTTCCTACTTGGATCTGCGTCTCGATTTTGACAATTGCCATAAACTTAGTGTTAAACTGTACGATATACGCGATAACTTTGACTTTCCTATTGCTAACTTTCCATTGATTAGTAGTAATATTCCAATATCACCAGCTTATGGAGTGTTTGTGTCTCAGCTAATTCGTTACGCGAGAGCTTGTTCATTCTATTCTAAATTTTTAGGGTAGATCGTGGCATTTGTCATCTAAGCTTCAACTACAGGGATACTTACGTACTAAACTTATTAAAACCTTTAAAAAGTTTTAAGGCCGTCATATTGATTTGATTGGTAAATATGACATGTCTCTTTCGACTTTTATTTTTGACATATTTCATTGACGGGTATACTGTATCCCTGATAATATAGGTCTACTACGTTGTTAACACTGTTCATCACGTGTATTTTGCATACCGATAGTTCATTGGCCAATCACGCTATTTTACCGAGATTTCGCTTAATAGATTGGATGCAGCTATGGCGGGTGTGGCAAGCCAGCAGGGTAAGCTTACTCTTCCGGACACCTGTTACCACTGTTTGTCGTGTATTTTGTACACGGTGAACAGTCCATATGCTGATTACACTATTTTGCCATATTACACTATTTTGCCTATATCGTTTTTTTAGGACTTCGAATTTTGTCTGATGGTTTGGATTGTTTGTACTTGTGCGGACATCGACGATGCAATGCAGGAGTTCACTGATACAGACTACATTACCAACGAACAACACAAAGACATGACAGTTGCCAGACAGAAACGTGGTGGCAAAGACACATACAAACTCTTGGCTTTCCTCACTTCACAACATTACCACAGGTGTTACAGCGGGTAAAACTGTTAATGCTGACAGAGGACTGGAAGCTGGAAATCATATCCTACAGTCAATGGTGGGTAAACAAGTCTTTGAGTATTCCTTCAAGAAGAAAGAGCAGGTCATTACACTGGATATCAATTCTTCAGCGAATGTTGATGGTGATGCAATCAACGTGGATTCCCAGTTACTTTTCCAGCGATTAGTGACAGCAGCACAGAGGAATACAGATGTCATTTCTGAAATCTCCAAGTATGAACTCACTACTCTCCCTTCTTGTCCTTTGAGCCATGAACTTATCAGAGCAGCAAACAAACCTGCCTTGGCATTTATATTTAACTCCAGGGGATATTTTACGTTTTCTCGTCCCATCCAAAACAATATCGATATGCCTTGTCAACTCTCTGTCCTGCACCACTTTCAAGGAGAAATCACCCCGGATTAAAATTCCTGGTTAGGGGCGGGAGGGGGGGGGCACAGGACCTCAACGTTAGCGAGTCAACGTCTTATTCACTAAATCTCCTTGAATCCCAGTAAAACGGTAGTCAAACAATTAATATCCGATATTTTGAAAAACAATGGGTAGGGTTTTTTTGTGCAAAAATCGCTATTTCTGATTCTAGTTTCGCAAGACTTGATAACCAGATGAAAATTATAGGAGAGATGACTAAAGTGGAAACGCTTTCGGAAAATGCATAATTGCTCCTAAGGGACTATAATCGGATGAAAAATTTACTGTATGCGGTGATAAAGAGCGCAGAAATAAATGGAAATGCGTGAGAAGTAGTGACGCGGTTAACCGTGTGAAAAAATTGGAAACTGACCTCTTGGCCACTGTCAAAATAAGCAAATAGTAAGCGTTAAAGTAGAAAGAACAAGTGAAATGGCTAAATTTTTCTAAAATGCAAAAACTTTTGGATACCTGTATACCACATGGAAGTCCAGTCACTATCTCCTCAATAACTTCACTGAAAACTAAATAAACGGCTTGTTTTTTAATCCTTAACTTTTGACAGTTTATGATGTATCTTATTTAAATAAAATATTGTTTAAATCAACGTCGAACACTGAAAGAATATACAGCTGGCTGGGTTGTTAGGAAAATGAAATTGATGTCTAAAGTTCAGTGTTATCCAAGCGGTAATTTTTTTATGTCATGTTTCGTCGGACAGTTTTTTTTCAAAGAAAATGAAATATTTTGATAGTTGAATTCCGTTTACTGTGGCTACATACAAATATACAAGAATGTGTAACACCACGAGTCTTCTGCCTGACATGGAGAGTGGGGTTTTATCGAGAACCGGTCGCCATCAGATCTTACATTCGACTCATGCATAATGTTTTGCTACATAATTCCGTACAGTTATAACAATGCAACAGTTTGCTTTCACATGTTACATAACATAGCTGTATACATAAATACAAGCATGGCACAGATTACAATAGTCAATACTAGCTAAACTCTTCTCAAATCTAGCTAGCTAGGATATCTGCGATCGTACGTACCCTGCTGGAAATATAATCGAAGTCTGCCGAAATCTCACGAGTACCCTGATTTTGTATCAGCTGGATTTGGACATTTAATTATCTAATTGGTAAAATATGATGTAAATAAGTAAACAGATTGGTCAAACACGCCGGATGATGTAAGGGGGATTTTCCGTCACGTGTATTTTGACACAACCTATCCTTGAACTCAGACCTCGTTTCCTGTTATTTTCACAGTATTTGCAAAACAATTAATTTGCGTTTTAAATAAATTCATACCACATCTCCCCCCATGGGTACCAACTGTGCACCTTTGCTTGCTGATTTGTTTCTCTATTCATACGAGGCCGAGTACATGCAGGCACTCGTAAAATCCAACAAACGATTGGTTAGATATTTTAATTTCACTTATCGATATATCGATGATGTTCTATCACTGAATAATGCAAAATTCAGTGATTATATAGAATTCATATATCCTGATGAGCTCGAAATTAAAAACACTACTGATAGTGACAATTACGCTTCCTACTTGGATCTGCGTCTCGATTTTGACAATTGCCATAAACTTAGTGTTAAACTGTACGATATACGCGATAACTTTGACTTTCCTATTGCTAACTTTCCATTGATTAGTAGTAATATTCCAATATCACCAGCTTATGGAGTGTTTGTGTCTCAGCTAATTCGTTACGCGAGAGCTTGTTCATTCTATTCTAATTTTTTAAAGTAGATCGTGGCATTTGTCATCTAAGCTTCAACTACAGGGATACTTACGTACTAAACTTATTAAAACCTTTAAAAAGTTTTATGGCCGTCATATTGATTTGATTGGTAAATATGACATGTCTCTTTCGACTTTTATTTTTGACATATTTCATTGACGGGTATACTGTATCCCTGATAATATAGGTCTACTACGTTGTTAACACTGTTCATCACGTGTATTTTGCATACCGATAGTTCATTGGCCAATCACGCTATTTTACCGAGATTTCGCTTAATAGATTGGATGCAGCTATGGCGGGTGTGGCATGCCAGCAGGGTAAGCTTACTCTTCCGGACACCTGTTACCACTGTTTGTCGTGTATTTTGTACACGGTGAACAGTCCATATGCTGATTACACTATTTTGCCATATTACACTATTTTGCCTATATCGTTTTTTTAGGACTTCGTCACGACTATATTGCTACAAATGGCTATCGGACATTTTTTTTTTGAAATTAGATTATTACCACTGGTCAGAAACGTAGTAACGCTTGTAAAAGGGATAATTTTTGTATCACATTACCCTCGCCAAAATGCACTAAAAGTTAACGACAAATACAATTCGTGGCATAGTATATAAAAATATAACTGAAATTCATATCATTCTAGGAGGGATTCAGATTCTGATACCTTTATGGTACCTGAAAATAACAATACTGAGCAAAATGGCCATTCACTGTATACGTGCGAAAAAAAGCCAGCTATCATAATTCTCGTCACGATAGTTACGTACGGCATGAAAGGTGTGGTAACCTGATATCTCGGAAGCCGCTAACTGGAAGTGGCCGAAACTGTGTCTACTCTTAGATATTATTAATGTGATTAAAATTGGCAAGTTTCATTGAAATAGGTTGGTAATTGCGGTCTGTAGCCGTGCCACATGAAATGTGTGGCAACCTGATATCTCAGAAACCGCTATCCGAAAGTGGTAAACTTTTGCCTACTCTGAGATATTATTACTGTTATTATATTTTGCAATCATAGGCGTAGGAGACGAGGGGGGAAGCGGGGAGGGGGGCATAACATTTAGAGAAAAAATATAACTAACTTTTTTCTATGAGATCCAAACTGCCCGAAAATGATTTTTTCGTCTTTTTTTGTCCACTGCATGCCCGAAAAAAATGCCCGAAGCTCTCATTAATAGTTATGCAAAACAACCGGTATTGCCCGAAAATAGGTATTGCCCGAAAATCGGACATCGAGCCATAAAACGGTAGAGAAAACAAGCAGTAAAACGCGTTGGCGACCGTCAAATAATCCAAAATTTTCTTGGGGGTCATTGGCCCCTCAAAGAAAACCGGCGCCGCTGTGTATAGACCCAAAATTTTCGGGCATTTCTAGTTTTGCTTCCCTAACTGTCGTCGAGCCCTAATAAAACACAAATTTTACTTTTCTTGTAATTGAACAAACGAATTTGTACTGAGTTGACTATGGATTAAAACATTTTGTCTTGAGCTACTCGACTTTGTGAGATATTTTTCGGGCATCGATTAATATTTGTGAATACAGATGCAACAGTCTGATTGGATGGTTGGAATTCAGGGTAGAATTTCTTGGAGTTGTAAAAATGGGTTAGACTTTCCATACAGCGCGACGATTGATTTGTTGTGTGGAATTCGGGTCAGCCATGCATGCTATACTGGACCAAATTGAAGTTGCTGGATTCACAGACTGGAATAGCAGGAAAAATCGTTTGCAGCAGTTTACATTTTCAAAATTTTCTCCTAAAGGTCCCGTCTTCGTGGACTTTTAACGATTGATTAGAATTCGAGTAAGCCACCTTAATAAGGTTATATTCGACCACTTTGGAGTTGCTTTGTTCACCGGCTGAAAAATCGTTTGCAGCAGTTTACATTTTCAAAATTTTCTCCTAAAGGTCCCGTCTTCGTGGACTTTTAACGATTGATTAGAATTCGAGTAAGCCACCTTAATAAGGTTATATTCGACCACTTTGGAGTTGCTTTGTTCACCGGCTGAAATAGTGTAATATAATACATAAACTCATTGATAAGGCATAAGATTTTAATACTGAAACATATATACAGGATAACATATTTACAAAGACTGGATAACATATTTACAACTGCTGGATAACATATTTACAACTGCTGGATAACATCTTTACATCTACATTTCATGACATCTATCTGCTCTGGGGCGGGCCCATTGCCCCGTGGCTTTGGCCACGTTCTCTCTGGGTCGCAGAAAACCCGAATTCCCAAACCCCAATTCCCGTTACCGGTCGAACCACGCCCTTTTATAACAAGCAGGCACAATTGGCACGTACTCTTGGTAGACAATCCTGATTGGTTGTCAGGTTAGAAACAAGTGAGCTTATTGGATACTGTAGGCAGTTGGGTTTGATTGACAGGACAGATTCAATAGCTAATTTAGAACATCAGAACATCCTAATGACTTGGTGTCTGTTATTATAGCAGGTCGACAGAACAATGGGAACCCATCATTAAGATTTCACACCTTTAAACTCTAAAGCAATAACGTAAACATCTACCATGGGTTTTGAACGATACGTGTTTGAACAAGCTATCACGTCTTACATAATATTCTGTCTTAAGTCTATGACTGATACAGATCAAAGGCATGCGGGATTTAGAAGTTTATACAATGCAGGTAATGAACCTAATTATTAATGGTCATCCATTCTAACTTTCAACAATAGGTGTCAATATATATTGTGCTTAAATCTTATCTAATATATAGGTACTCCGACCATACAAGTGAAAACCACCTTTAAGCTGTTACATATTACTATGCAAGACAAAACTTGTAATTAATCTTATTAGAATGTCAAAAATAACTCAAATGAATTGTATCACAATAGCAGGAAAACGCGTTTGCTACAGTTAAATTTTCAAAATTTTCTGAACGGCCCCGTCTTCGAGGACTGTAAAACGATTGATTGGAATTCGAGTCAGCTACCTTAATTAGGCTATATTAGACCACTTGGAAGATGCTTTGTTCACCAGCTGCAATAGCAGGAAACGTGTTTGCAGCCGTCAAATATTCCAAAATTTGCTTGGGGGGATACAAGGTCGTTGCTGTCTTTAACCCGAATTTTTTTTCGGGCATTTAGGGTTCTGCCCCCCTAACTATCATCGAGCTCCTACGCCTAAAATAAAAATGTTTGCAAGTGTGATTGAAATCGGTTGGTAGTTGTGGTATGTAGTTTGGCTACTCAGAGATATTATCAATGTTATCATAATCTGTAAGTTTCATTGAAATCGGTTAGCAATTGCGGTCTGTAGTCGTGGCAAATAGCCACTACTATTAAATATGGGCTACTATTAAAATACAAAATGGAGAAAAGGGCGGCATCCAACAAACAGTTTCCTTCCGAATTTTAAGCCCACTTTACAGACTACAAATGGTAGGCTACTATTATATCGAATTCCTTTATACCACGTTTTTAAATATCAACTCGTGGTACTTTCGTATCGTCATCATATTTTATTGTACCACGTTTTTCCCTGCGACGGTATGTTTCATATCTACACAGTATTACCACGTATGTTTTTTTTATAGGGATACAATATAAAATCTTTTACACAGTATTATCTGTGCCAAGGGCCAAATTGAAAACAAGCCTCAGGCTTAATTTTCTATCCTTGTAAAATGACGAGATTATTAGGCTTTCAGACTTGTCTGAAAGCCTATTGTGATTACTAAAATTATTATTAGGGTTTCACAAATGTATAAAATGAATCGATATTACTGTATTTGGTTGATTCTGCTTCCATTGTATTTGATGTGTGCAATGTTTAAGTGGAAATATGTTTATCGGTTTCATTGGTACTGCAAGTGATATGAGTTTAAGGGTAACGTGGAACTGAAAGTGACATAAGTGCAAAGGGTAATGTGGTACCAGTGAAACCCGTCATTGCTGCTTCGCAGGTCTAGTTTATTATTATTTTTTGTTGGGGGGAGCCTATTTCTCAGTACCTGTAACAGATACCGATCTGGGACCTCATTTTCTATCAGTAAACCACGTAGTTGCAACATATGGGCTATATTTGACACTTCTGCGCGGACCGGAAGTGACCGAATTTCGTACGATGTCAAAAAATCAAAAAATGGCCGTAGATTCTTTAATTCTGTACCTATTTTCATACAAGAGAACTTTTGTCATTTTTCAAAATTTTCAAATTTGACCTACATTTTTGGATACCTGATGACCATCCGATTCCAGAAATATAAGTTTCATTCCGAGTTATCTCCCTTTATTTTTCGATTTTTTTTTTCGAATTTTCGGCCATATTGTTAGCTCGAGTTTCACTTTACGGCCGAATCGACGTTTCTGAAACTTCTGGAACATGAAGTTATAGTTCAAAACTAACGTAAAAAGCTAATTCGACAAACATGTACAAACCGGAAGTAGTCTAAATAATTGCCGATATTTTGAAAAAAAACGCAAAAAAATGAATGCTTTTTGGAAAAACAGGAATTCTCAGTCCGATATCAACGGATTAAAACGATTAAGATATCGTTTAGTTGCCCGAGAGAATCGCAGTATCATATGATATCCAATTCTTACAGATACCATGAACAGCAAGTAAGATATAGCACGCTGAAAATCAAGTATTTTCTGATTTGAAGCGTTTTTGAACGCCGGTATCTCGAAAACTGCTCATGCGATTTTTCTTCAACTTTCTCTATCCAGAGACCTGTCGGTAGTCTTGTGTATGAAACAGTCCGTTTAGACTTTGAAATATCTGTAATAGGTCAAATAACGAACTGAAAACCGAAAAAAGTCGAAAAATCGTGAAATTTTGGAAAATCCTCTATTATTTTTTAATTTTTACTAATTTTCAAAAAACTCTGTTATATTTAGATATCTGATCTAATGTCGATTCCAATAATGTATAATATGTATTCAATTATTGAAATTTAATTTTCGATATTTTGAAATTTTGCATTTTTGGCATTTTAAACATAAGATTTCTCAGGGGCTTTTTATCTGATCATATATTGTAATATATCATTACAGAATTCTGTCGCTGTTTAATTGCCCACACTGGTTTTGAAACTATCCTTACCAAAATCTCCATTCCGGAAGTATTCAAAAAATGAAAAAAAAGGGTAAAAAAATGGCGTTCTTGCAAAAAGCTTGATTTCTCTGTCAGATATTACCGGCCCCCCAAAAAATAAAGTGTCTTTAGATGGCCCCATTATAGCATCTCAATGATACAATTTCGATGGTTAGAAAATAAATAATAGTACGCCGAAAATCTAGTATTTTTCGTTTTTGGAGCGTTTTTAGACGCCTTTTTCTCGAAAACAACTCCTGCGATTTTTTTTTACTTTTTTAACGCAGAGTCCTATCGGTGGTCTGTGTCGTGAATCCAATAGGAAAAGGTTTGAAATAATTTAAGGTGTCATAAAATGGCCTCAATCTTTGAAAATTGAAAATCTTTCATTTATTGAAAATATTCTTTTATTTATTTTTTTTTACAAACAACTACTAAATAGATGTGTTTCTGACACTTCTAGTGCAGAAAGATATCTATCCAAACAACTTGTTAAAACTATCCCGACAATGATCCTAAATCCAGAAGAAGTCGAAAAAATATCAGATAAATACACAAAAAAAAATATCAAAAAAAGAGAATACAGTTATAAATTGGTACTTTTGCAAAAAAAAAAACATTTCTCAGCTAGGTGTCTCGGAATCAAAACAATTAAAGTGTCGTTTTGTAGCTCGATGAATGGGCTATTTTATGACATACTTTCTGTCTTATTCCTGAAAGCCGATTCAGTGCTGCTTGCAGGTCTAGTTATTATTATTATTACTATGATCATTAACCGACTGATCGATTGTAATTTAAAGGGGGTGGGACGATTTACCTAATACTACCAAATACCACCTCAATATCACCATATACTACCTAGTACTACAACATAATGATTCAATATGTGCAAATCAATTAAAAAAATTCCCAAAAATTATTTACACCGCGGGAATTGTGCTTTAAATGCTACACCACTGTCTGGCTGTTCCATTTGCCCTCCTACATAAATCAAAACAAGCAAATACTAACCTAATACTATCAAATACTTATCACATACTACCTAAAATTATCAGTTAACAACCTAATATTCTCAAAAAGCGGCACATTAGGTTAATTACTGCAACGAATATCTCCCTGTACAACCGATAAATAGATTTTAGATTGCTATTCATATAAATCATTTTGTTTTGCTTTGCAGTTGATTTCTAAGTATTTTGGTGTGTATATTTTAATCATTATATCAAATTAACTACAGTTTGTATTATTATATAAGATAGCCAGCAGTCTATAAATAACTATTTCAACCCCTCAATGCGGGTAACGTCAGGCGGTGGCAATAACAGAAATTTAACAGATGTCCCCGCTATTATATTATTTTATATTAATTAAAGAAAATGGGACCGGAGAACATGTTATGTTTGGCTGTTGGTTCGATTACTCATCATAGCTCAAAACATTCGTTTATAACGATTTTGGGCGTTTTTCTTTATTACATTGCGTGGTACAGAGCATGATACTCTAATTACTTGTTCTTTCTGCCTTTCGACGTTTTAGTTGGCCGTTTTTTTTGCCACATGTTTGTTTAGGCTTTGTACAAACAAAGTTCACACCTGAAGCCTGAACACTTTTGAAAGGCTGTCCGGAAGTTTGTTTTGTTTCCATTCGGCAACCTTAGAAGTCACTTGTTCATTGATTCTGCATTATTATTTGTCCAAAGGCCGGAAATTGTATTATTGCGACGAGGGTCATAAACACATAAACAGGCCCTTAGTCAGCTTACTGGCAGAGGGGCGGCAGCCCGGGTGATAGGGGGGGGGGGGCGGGATGGTTATCTCCCCCTGGCCATATGGTTGACAACTTGGCTACGGGCCTGGTCATAAACAAAATTAATTTTTTTTTTTTAAACAAATACCTTGCCCAATATTGATTAAATTGTTTTGATTTTTCACGATATGGTTTTAAATTGTCCGCACGAAAATCATACTCAAGGTCATTTTGACCGAAGACTATTCCGCCATTGCCAAAAATGATCTTAAGTATTTTGCTTCTTTCCTCCAATGAGGTCCCCGATTTCTCTAAAATAATATTATAGAATAATATTAAAGTCGGCGTCAATTACTTTATTTAGTAGCACTCTCATCGAGTGATAATACAATAAACCAGAACTTAATAAGCCAATCAATAATCTTACCACTGTTCATTAATTAGATTGTATATACGACTAGAGCATTACATATTAAATGTAATAAACACATAGGCGTACGAGGCGGGGGGCGCCCCTCACCCCAAATATTTTCATGAAAAGAAAAATAGAAATCTGAAATGAGCTCAGAATTGTGAGATCGGTCATTAGCCAAGAAGTTTTTGAAAAAGGAGTAGCGGGTAGGGGAAGGTTATGGTCTTGTCGGGAATGAATGCTCTGTTTGTCGGGAAGCGTCGCGCCGTCTGTCGGATTTTGAATATTTTTAATAAAATGGAAGGGGAAAGAAAGCAGTCCAGTCAATGATGAACACGTACGCCATCTGAATAGAACTAGAACGTACACATGGCCTTCCTCAACTTTCAGTACGTACGTAACTAACGTGACGAAAATTAAATGGTAGCTGGCTTTTTTTCGCACGTACACAGTGAATGGCCATTTTGCGCAGTAATCCCAGCCAGAATTGGGCTATTTTTTTTAAAATTGCGTTAAAGCTTTAAATTTTTTGTTTAGAACTGAAACAAATTAACTACATGTACATGTATTTGTCAATCCACACGCTAAAAACATTAGCAGAATTCATTGTGTATGTGTGGAATAGACCCGACCGAAGCACAAAATAGTGCCGATTAGTGCGGCCCCCGCGTGTGTCAAATGTCCATTTAAACTTGCTAATTCTGTTAAAATCGCATTTTCTTCCGGGGATTTATAATTTAATCTCGAGTTGTGTCCATGTTATTGCACAGACAACACTGATACGATGCAGGTTTTCTGTTTATCGAAGTTATTTTATTTTCGTTTGTTTGTTTACAAACTGACTTCTGTGCGTTGACCTCGCTACCTTAGGCGTCATGTGGATATCATGGCTATCCACTGTGTTAGAGTCACTTCTCTGCAGGTAGGGTGAGTCTGTAGTTTGCTTTCAGTAATGTGTTCCTGTATATTGGATGACGAACTTAAAAAGTGTCGTCGATTGATTAATGGATTGGGTTACAGTAAAAGATAACTATTAATTTTGCCCATCGTCTTATAGTAACTCCTTAATCTCCACCCCGTCTTTAATTAGCCCAGGTTAGGTGCATAATAGGACTTTAAACCCCATTTCATTCATTCATTAATCTCATTTTCAATTTTCTATGACTTTGTTAAACTAATCAATTTCTATGAATTGATTTCTCGCGCGCTTTTTGTCAAGTTAGTTGTGAGCGGTACCGTATTTATACAATCAAGGGACACTTGATTAAAAAACTGTCATAATTTGTAAAAACTGTTTGTTGTCAAAACTGTAGGGATTAAATTGAAGTGAAGTCCACACTTAATTTGCTGTCAGGGCGGATGCACCGCCTATATTCAATATAACTCGAATAATAATAATAATAATCGCGTCATTTTACAAGGGTAGCAAATTAGGCCTGATGCCTTTTTCCAATTTGGCCCTTGGCACAGATCGTGCGAATGATTTCGATCATTACTGCAGGAAGAAACCGAAGAACTCGGGGGAAACCTGCCTGATCGGACGGGAGACCGAATATCCCTCTCACTTACAACGATGGGTGTACACTTACTATTGCTGATTTTTAATTTCAATTCGATAGAAAAAATTTAAAAAAGATGAGCTTCTGATATTCGATATTTTAGATAAAATATATTTTTTTAAACATTGGTACACGAATCGTGTACCACAATGCGCTCCAGCCCCAGTTTTAATAAGAGACTTGAGGAGCAAGGCTAGACATATTGCACCGTACGGCGTATGTTGACTGGAATAACCTGACGCTATAGAATATTGCACTAGATTGGGACTGTATGGCTTATTTCGCCGAGCGGAACTGATTTGAAATTGGGGAAAAAACGGAATCCATGAGTTTATATACATCCATATTACAGTATTATATGCGTTGCGACCAATTTTGACAATTTCTGGGTCCCAAATGTTAGCGATTTAGCTCCTTTAAATACTGCTGGCATAGAAGATTACTAATGCTTTAGCAATACTGAAATCAGTATTGAAGATTTGAAAATGTTCTGCTGTACTGCCGTGAAAATTAAAGGAAACGTATCTATTATGAAGTCACAGTCAAATAACCTAAAGAAAGATCACGGCGGCAAAATACAATGTACGTCCTGCCCACAGATAAAGGACAAAGAACACTCAATACATTTACTATACATCTATTTAATTGAATATTTATACACTTCTTTAATGTTTTTAAACTACCCTGTTTTTATATATTTCATCGATGTGGTTGCTTGTATAGTTGGAATTTTTACTACAGTATGCTTGCATTCGTATTTCTTGTAGAATATGGCAGACCATGACTCATGCCGACATCACATAATGTTTTTTGATCATTTTCAATTTTGAGTGAAGTCTGTGTTACTTCAGACCCGGGGCTGTACAGCACAGTGAACGCTTACGCCTAGCCCCCGGATCCATTCACTCTTTTTGAATTGTTTGTTTGTTTGTTGTTTTTGAGTATGATGTCTTGTCGTTATATTTGTCTTTTGTGTACTTACTATTTAAATTGCTTTGCGAGAGAAAGTATGGTCATAGCACCTCTGACGTTAAATTCACTAGGAAATAAGCACACTATTCCGCAGTGAATATTCGCTTGGCCGCTCGTATCACGGTAAAGATAAAGATGACATCAATGGGTCTTAATGAGCCAAAATATTAACTTTTTTCCCGAGACAAATTTAATTCTAAAACATTTTTTTTGAAGTATATAGGAAAAAAATAATAAAGGTGTTTGAAGTATATCTAGATAGCAAATTTTCCATATTTAGCTTAAATAGGTACAGAAGTAATCTTTTTTGACGTAATGGGCCTTGATTTGATAATTGTTTATTTTTGGCAATGTCTGTTTTCTGTCTTGTCCGCAGGTTTATCTTGTATATTTTTGGTTTGGGTGTACTGCGGTCCTCCTGCGCTTACTATTAATTTGTTGTTAAACATTAGAATGTGGCGTCACCCACTGAATTATAGCGTTCGGACCTATCAAAGTTCAGTCATCTTGGACAGAGATAAAAGACAACTGTCTTAAACTCTGTAAAACAGAATGGGAGATTAGAAAGTAATAAGAAAACTTTATCGTCATTCTTTTCTGCTACGAAACAGCAAAATCCGGATAACGAGTCTTCTATCTTGATTCTAGATCTATCTATCTTAGATATAGATAAAAAAATAAAAACTGTCATGAAAAACGTGGCAAAAGTAAATCGTAATACGGAATATAAAGATTGTAAATTTGATCTCTTTTAAAATGGTCATTCATATATTAAAAGTGGATAAAGCATATACAAGTCTTCTATACATCTGAGATCTGGATAAAAAATGTTAAGTCTTATAAAAAAAAAAGGTGGCAAAAGTAAATTGATCGACTTGTTCTTGTTTTCGTAGTAATAGAGCTTGTATTTTTTCGATGACTTTTTACCAGTTTTTATGCTGCAACTGACATAATTTACTAGCCACTCCAATTAAATAGAAAGTATTCGAAATGCCTAAAAATCGCGTCTACGGCCGTCTG
The DNA here is from genome assembly GCA_917208275.1 of Patella pellucida. Taxonomy (NCBI): domain Eukaryota; kingdom Metazoa; phylum Mollusca; class Gastropoda; family Patellidae; genus Patella; species Patella pellucida. The sequence continues at coordinate 30,651,169 of OU795041.1, read as the reverse complement.
GTTTTCAAAATTTATTTGTCGCGAAAATATTCTGCCCCCCCCCCCCAAAAAAACCAAAACAAGTTCGGCCCCGTACGCTTATGAATAAACATGTGCAATTTCGTTCATTTTAAAATAAAAGTACATAAGCAATAACTTAAAAGTTCTCATGAAATCATAAATATAAACATATGCAGTTGTTGTTTTTTTTGGGGGGGGGGGGGGGGTTAAAGGACATACCTCCTGACAATAACCATGGAGGGGGTGAAATAGTTATTTATAGACTGCTGGCCATCTTGTATAATAACAATTATGGGTCCGGTTATTTATATATAATGGTTAAAATATACACTAACAAAATACTTGTTTATCTTATTTCAACCCCTTGGAAACTCACTGCAAAGCAAAACAAAATGATTAATCTGAATAGCAATCTAAAATCTATTTATCGGTTGTAAAGGGAGATAACTGCTCAAACATTTCATTTTACTGCAAATTAACGTATATCCGCTGCAGTACTTAACCTAATGTGCCACTATTTGACAATATTAGGGTGTTAACTGATTATTTTGGGTAGTATGTGATAAGTATTTGGCAGTATTAGGTTGGTTTTTGCTTGTTTTGGTTTATGCAGGGAGCCAAATAGAACAGCCAGACATCCGTGTCGCATTGAAAGTACATTTCTCGGAGTGTAACTAATTATTTTTGAAAAAATTCAATTGATATGCACATTTTGAACCATATGTTGTAGTATTGTGTAGTATGTGGTGATATAAGGTGGTATTAGGGTGACTGGGTAGTATTTTATAGTATTGGGTAAATCGTGTCAAATTAAATTTATCTAAATGGAGGAATGTAGAACACAACAAGATAACCATAAAAAGCTGTAAATCAATATTGTGCCAGCCCCCTAAAACTACTAATATGGGTTGCCTTGCTGAGCTCGGAATTTTCCCACTGCAACTAGATATATACCATAGAATGCTACTCTATTATAAAAGATTAAACCATCCTGACATGAAAGATTCAAACCCGTTACTGACTGAAGCATATAATGATGATATTAAAATAGCTAGGTCTAAAATTAAACTTTCATGGACTGCCTCTATAACACACTTAATAAATTATTTCAATATAAATCCGTCAAACCTCACTAAATTTAAAATTAAGTCATCACTTCAATCCAAATTCAACTCCCTTTTCACTGAATCCTGCCACTCAAGCCCATTTAAAGCTACAAAGCTTAGGACTTACGGTTTGTTTAAAATGGAAATCGATGAACCTGCTGAATATCTTTGTCATGTACATAATAAGAGTTTTAAATCAGCCATGACCTCACTCAGGCTTAGTTCACACTCACTTCAAATTGAAATGGGCAGATACAACAATGTCCCCCCAGATCTAAGAATATGCCAACAATGCTCTATACACAAAACTGAAGATGAAGCACATTTTTTACTAGAATGTCCATTGTATGAAAATTTGCGTACCATCCACATATACCCAGCATTTACAGATAATTATCTACTCTATTCTCTAGAAAATCTTTTTAATACACCCAAAACAGTTGCAAAATCAGTTAGTGCATTTGTATTTCATGCAATGAACCTTAGATCATAATTTGTGTAGAGTTAAATGTATCACTACCTTTTTGTATCAAAATTATTATTGAGATTTCCATTTATTATATTTCATTCCATGCTTCTAGCATTCCTATACCATATTTCCTTGTCAACACCTATGCTTTTTGTTATTTATTATGTATTTATACATGTAATATTTATACCCATTCATCATACTTGTGTTACTGTTGAATGTTGTCATTACCAGACCGGTTTGAGGTAAATGTTTATTGTTTAACCATACTTATGGTTACTCATGTAGATTAAAATTATCATTTGCCATGTTTGTAAATATATATATTATTTGGCATATTGCTATATCTTTATGTACATGTTCATATTGTATGCTGTCCTCAATGGATGTTTTGATGCATAAAATCTTATCTTTATCTTTATCCCGCCGATTTAAAGGAGCTAAATCTCTAATACTTTGGACCTAGAAATTGACGCAAAAAGGCAGCAGCGCATATAATAAGGTAGGCCTATTATGCATGTATATATTTAATCGTTGTTGTTTTTACTGTAATATCTAATCAATTATGTTCGGCGAAATAGAAGTCTCGATCGAATGGCAATGACTAGCATCTTGTAATTCCAGTCTACACTGATAGTATGCTCTCCAGATAGGAATATGTCGTCACCGTTTGACATGACTTGTGGACAATTCTAGCCGATCTACACGTCCCTTGTTACAAATGGCGCTGAAACTCATTATGGTACTTTCGTGTACCAATGGTAAACTGTTTATATTGTATTAAATATTGGATATCAGAAGCCCATCTTTCCCCGGTAAGATCACAACATCAGTCTTGATTCAAACTGACAAATAATTCCTGTTTCGATGTCTACACGAGGTCTTCATTGAATACCATTAAAACGAAAGCTCGCCTCTGGGTCTATTGTAAGTAAAACAATGGTATCAAACGTAGGATATTTGCAGATGTCGTTAAGAACATTTTAGTCCTTTTAAAAATCTAATCTTAGTTTAATTTTTCAAAAGAGCGGCGGTGGCTTAGTGATTAAGGCGCTGCCTCAATAACCAGAAGGTTCTATATCGGTATTGCAACAGACAGTTCCTTGTGGTTTCCTCATGTCCCTGGTGCAGGTTGGAGGATTTGGCAAGGTATAATGTTCAGCCGTTAAGATGGGACAAACATTGCGGTCCCGTGTACAAATTATCATGCAACAAAAGGAACCCCTGACAGTTTTAATTTGAAATTCGCGTGGATTTTAAAAACCGTTTAAATATATCACCGTTATACCATAATGCATAATGCGGGGTTTAAAAATCCGTAAAAATCGGACCAAAACTGCCCGACAGAATGGTCGCTCGCTTCTTGTACTCGAATAGTTTAAAAGTATGCAATACCAAAGATGTGGATCCACTAGAGTTCACAGGTTTTATCTGATTTTGATTCTTATATACCAAAGATATAGGTTCCTGTAGATTCACGCATATCGCACCGCAGAGGCGGATGGCCCGATCGCCCGGTAGGACAAAAATGAAAAAACATTTTTTTCCAATTCGTCTATATAAAATCGTCTTCTGCTGAATATAATATGGGGGGGGGGCAATGATGATCATGTTGTCTGTGGCCGAGCCGCCAAGTCATCACTGGACTCTGGAATGGGCTGGTCTTAATAGACTTTCTGGGCTGGTTGTGGACCGGAATTCAGGATCCTGCAATGGGGATTCCAAATTTCATCCGAATATTTCATCGGATTCACCAGACACTCTAGCCCACAAATTTACTAATTATTAAGACACTTGCACCATGTTTGTGAGGATATGTCAGAAACGTCTGCCGATGGTTCGTAACTCAGCAAAATTTTATCAATCTTGTCAGCTGGCTGAATATGAGTGCGAGACATTCCTTGACATTTTTAGTAACTCGTTATTTTCAGAGATAAAATTGCAGAATTTGGATGTCGGGAATGGTCTCAAGAATGAATTCATCCCAAACTAAGGCTGCCTATCTACAGCTAGCTCCGGCTGAGAATAGGCCCTAACCTAATTAACCGACATTTTAATTCCTACATCGACGATTTTAGTCGATAACACCGAGTATGCTTTTAGAAATTGCTTGAAGTATTTATTTCTCTTCTATTATCATATTGAATGAAATTAAATATGTTTATTTAGCCGTTGTGTGTATGAAAGATGTCAAACTCATCAAGAGCCGACTCACAAAATTGTTCCCTAATTATTTAATATGGCGCCGCCTATGACAGTAAATTTGACAGAGGCGGTTTTGTTTGCGAAAATAAACTTAGGAGTATCTAGGCCTTGTTTTGGTAGACAAACACATTGAAACTTTAAAGACAGTTTACAATGGTAAAGAATATATTGCAATATTACCCATAACACATATTATATATCGTTTTTAGCCGAGTGGCAGAACTTAGAATTTGACTTTGTGTTTACATATAAAACATGTGCTACGGTCTATTTTTACTCTGTTGACAAGTGTTGTGTAAACAAAGCTGACGTGCGTTCGATAAGTCCCGCCCACACCTCCATGGTCCCGCCCAAAAATGATGACGCGAGCGTTTTAAATTGAGTCTATTTAGGACAGCGTTTAATTCTCGTATGACGTAGGTGGAACACTGTGTGCAGTCATTCGGCAAACCTCGACAGATTCCGGTGCCCTATATCTAGACTCGGCTGTATGATGTAGTCCGCCATTTTGGAACTATTTTAAAGGACCCGGATAAACATGGTTGCCCCCAGGAGATGGGTGCCAGTCAAGTCGTCCACAAGCGAAGTCGTCCACAACCGTTGGTGGAGTCGTCCACATGGCATTGGTGATGTCGTCAACAACTATTAGTGATGTCGTCCACAACTAAATTTGTTTATGAATTTGTTAATGAATTTGTTATTTATGGAATAAAACGATTTACTTTGTTGTTTATTTGCCGGGAGAAAGGATGACCACGCAGAAAAAAACTATACTAATTAAAAATACATCGTGTGGACGACTCCAAAAAACGTATTACAATATCATGAATTTTTTTACTTTGTTGTTTATTTACCGAGAGAAAGGGTGACCACGCAGAAAAACTATACTATTTACAAATACATTATGTGTCCAGAAATTATACTAAGTCGTGTGGACGACTCCACCAACGGGTGTGGGCAGCTTAACCAGATTTGGGGACTTTTTTGTAAAAGCGGAACGTTTTCCTGTTAGAGTAAATCGGTAGTCGATAAGCCGCATCGCAAATGTATGGTCGTAGGTACATATCAATGACTATCATACATCCGAGTCTAGATGAAGGTTACGGAGAGTACCGGAATCTGTCGAGGTTTGCCGAATGTGTGTGCAGTATGGAATGAATTGTGTCCGGTGGGTCTATGCATGTCCGCTCCTTTAGAGGGAATATGCCGGGAGTGGGTTTTTATGAGTCTAATTATGTTTAAAATCTTTGGACAAAGATTCCAACAGTCTGTTTTCTACCCAAACAACTAGCAGTTTCATATTGGCGAATAACAAACAACGAGCTGATTCGTTGTTCGTTATTCACCAGATATGGATTTAGTAACATAATAAAGGCCCTTTAAGAGAGAATATGCCGGGAGTGGGGTTTTTATGAGTCTAATTGGCTAATAAATCTTCAAAATCTTGGGGAAAAGATTCTAACATTTTTTTTTCTACACGAATACCTAGCAGTTTCACATTGGTGCATAACGAACAACGAGCTGGTTTGTTGTTCGTTATTCACGAGATATGGAATTAGTAACATAATAAAGGCACTTTTAGAGAGAATATGCCGGGAGTGGGTTTTTATCAATCTTATTGATTAATAAATCTTCAAAATCTTGAGAATTAAGATTCTAACAGTCTGTTTTTCTACCCGAACAACTAGCAGTTTCATATTGGTGAATAACGAACAACGAGCTAGTTTGTTGTTCGTTAATGGCGAATAACGAACAACGAGCTGGTTCGTTGTTCGTTATTCACCAGATATGGAATTAGTAACATAATGAAGGCACCTTTAGAGGGAATATGCCGGGAGTGGGTTTTTATGAGTCTAATTAGGGTTTCACACTGCGAAGCTTGTGTGAAACACTATTGTTTTTTTAAAATTATTATTAAGCTTTCATATTTTAATATGAAAGCTTTTTGTTTTTGTTAAGATTATTATTAAGCTTTCATATATTCATATATGAAAGCTTATTGTTTCTGTTAAGATTATTATTCTTCCTATTCTTATTAAGCTTTCATATATTCATATATGAAAGCTTATTGTTTCTGTTAAGATTATTATTCTTCTTATTATTATTTTTTTTTTTGTGTTTTATCCACAAATCGGATTTCTCAGAATCTACTCATAGGATCTTTCTGAAACTTTTACCTACCCCCCCCAAAAATGGGTGGTGGCTGTTGGATAAATATATTTTCAAAACGTTTTTCGCATTCGAAATCACCGAATTTTACGAACAAATGCATTTGACCTACTTTGCTGTAACTTTGTGACTATTTCACCTATTTTACTAATTCTTTTTTCTTTGAATACCTTGACTCCTTTACTTCAAATCTGCAATTTCGGATTTTCGAATTTCGAAAATTCGTCGCTGTGATTTTGAACCGGAAGTTTACACCAACTCGACAACCTCTTTAGTAGTTGTACGATTTTCATGAAATTTAATATGTAAGTAGACCTTAATGACGCGACTTGAAAAATGACTTTAGAAATTTTCTAACTTATCTCCCCTTGGTGAAATCAAGGATCAAAGTTTTCCAAAAAATCGTCGAAATATAGGTCAGAATGACCAAGTTTTTTTTTTCTATACTAGACAAGGAATTACTGATTCGTACACAAAATATGGAGTTTGTCGATCGAACCGGAAGTGCCAACATCTTTAAACGTGAAAAATCAATAAGGCTTTTTTGCTATTTTACTTACAGACTCGGAGTTATATTTTCTGAATCCTTGTAGGCAGGCCTAAAAAATGTCGCAATAGAATTCTGATTTAGGTCAACCGGGAGTCACCATTTTGAATTGAAAATGAAAAATAGAAGCAATTTGAAGGGCCGAAACTTTGGAGCACAATAACTCTCATTCTAATTAAGCTAGAATGTTCAAACTTGTTGTAGACGTTCACTACGTCAATGTTATGATTGAGTTCAAAGATGAGTATTTTCTGCTCAGGGTAAGCAGAGATAAGCATGCTGATTTGTTGATTCTTTAGGGCACGATAACTTCGGTTATAATGAAGGGAGGGCGGTGAAACTTTTGTTAATAGAGAGTCTAATAGCTAGCCTGTTGTGTGAAATCATTGTATCATTTTTTTAAATATCAGGGATAGCCGAAAAAAAGAGATTGAAAATCCAAAAAGTCGTATTTTTACAATTTGGAGCATGTTTAGAGGTCTTTCCCGTAAAGTCAACATACTATTTTTTGGGAACTTCTTCTACAAAGAGTCTTATTGGTAGTCTTTTATATGAAACCATCGATCAACAGTCCAACATATCGGGAGTAGAAGAACAAAAGGATCGAACATTGAAAACGGCACCCTTTCATTGTTAAGCGAAACATGCAGTGTGGGTGACTACAATCTACGCATTTAGTCATCGTATAGAGTTTATTCAACAGTATCGAGTTCCAACTGCTTAGGGATATTTTACGTGCACTCCAATGTGTACACGGGACCTTGGTTTTTCGTCCCATCCGAAGGACTAGACACCTGTGCTTGTCAGGCCCTGCGTTCTGCCTCACTGACAAGGGGAACCACGCCGGGAAATCGAGATGAACTTTTTCCGTGCAGAACTTTCAATTCAGGCCAAACGTTTATTGCATACGATTAAGCTGGTCAGTTGGAGCTTATTTTCAAAAGTTTTGTAATAATCGGTTGGTAATTATTAAACTACCGTGCACATTAAACTGTTAAAACAGAAAATTTCGCCCGGTTGAAATGTTTCTTGCTATAAGTCAGCAATTTTCCGAATTCAGGGAGGCTGGATGGCTGAATGGTTAGCTTGTGCTCGCTGTATCGTAACGTTTGTCATTGAGTCAACGGGCGTCGTTTCGATCTCCAGGTTGCACGTGACATGGTGTATGATGTCCAATCTCGTGGGTTTTCTCCGTGTTCTTCGGTTTCCTCCCAACGGCTAAAGACCAGTAAGCGCAAGGGGAGTTTTTAAATAAAATTTAAAAAAACATATGTTAGTCCCGAAATGACCTAGTTTGAGTCGAATGTACATTAGGCCGCATTTCTCTCTTTCTCTTTTATTTTTAAAGTTTTGTAATAATCGGTTGGTAATAAAAGGTACTGTAAAAGTGATAAAACAGAAAATTTCGTCCGGTTGTAATGTTTCTCAATTTAAAGTCAGCAATTTGCCGATTTTAAGGGGCAAACGTTTATTGCGAACGATTAAGCTGGTCAGAGGGAGCTTATTTTTTAATAGTTTTGTAATATTCGGTTGATAACTAAAGGTACCGTGCAAATTAAACTGTTAAAATAGAAAATTTGGCCCGGTTGAAATATTTCTCGCTGTAGGTCAGCAATTTGCCGATTTTAGGGAGGTTGCGTGGCTGAATGGTTAGCACGTGCGCTCTGTATCATAACGTCTGTCACTGAGTCAACTGGCGTTGTTTCGATTTCTTGGTTGTACGTGACAAGGAGTATGGTCGCATGTCCAACCTCGTAGGTCGTAACGCCGCTGCCCGGGTAAAATTTCCCTCATTGCACACTTTATGGCGTATGCCCGTCTTCAGTAGCCCATTTTAGGAGCAGCACAGTAGGACGTTAAACCCCATTCAATTTCATTTCATTTTCTCTATGTTGCCTATTTATTATAGTGGATAAGTATTTTTCTGGTTCTAGCAATTATTTAATTTCTGCATAGAAAGCTTGCTTTGGCCAGGTTTTTTTTTATTGCAGAGTGCCATTCTTGTATATTGCAGTCTATGACCCTTTGTTTAAAACATGCTTAAGAAGTCGTCACGATTTCCTACTTATAACCAAACATATTGGAAATATTAGTCTGGCATTATTAAATCCTAATTTTATTGGTCTTATTTAAAATTAAACTTTCATTTAACTATGAACAACTCTTAACGTGTCTCTTTAAAACTATTAAATACTCTAAAACAGTAGCTCAACCTTTTGACCTAAACTCATTAATTTACCATTTTGTTGTGAGCGACTTCTTATTCTTCCTATGTGACATATTGCAAGTGTCTGATTTCAAAGGGGGGTTGGGTGGCTGAATCGTTAGCAAGCGCGCCTGTCATTGAGTTAACTAGCGTGTTCTCGAATGCTCGGTTGTACGTGACAAGGAGTAAGGTCGCCTGTCCAACCTGCCATTTTTAATTTTTTTCCCCCGCCATTTTCATTTCATTTTCTCATTACAGTAATACAAGTTTCAGTTTTTTCCCCTTTAGTTTTCAGATTATTGTTATGCCTGGGTGCAATGATTCATACTATATTTAGACTTATAACTTCGCGAGTTTCTTCTTATCCTTTTATTTAGGATACTTGATACAATCAATGACACGTGACGATAAATATGAAAGCTTTCATATCTGCATGGGACAGTAGCAGATCTAGTTATTTTTTTTGTGTTTTATTCACAAATCGGATTTCTCAGAAACTACTCATAGGATCTTTCTGAAACTTTTACCTACCCCCCCCCCAAAAAAAAATGGGTGGTGGCTGTTGGGTAAATATATTTTCAAAACGTTTTTCGCATTCGAAATCACCGAATTTTACGAACAAATGCATTTGACCTACTTTGCTGTAACTATGTGACTATTTCACCTATTATACTAATTCTTTTTTCTTTGAATACCTTGACTCCTTTACTTCAAATCTGTAATTTCGGATTTTCGAATTTCGAAAATTCGTCGCTGTGATTTCGAAGCGGAAGTTTACACCAACTCGACAACTTCTTTAGTAAATGTACGATTTTCATGAAATTTAATATGTAAGTAGACCTTAATGATGCGACTTGAAAAATGACTTTATAAATTTTCTAACTTATCCCCCCTTGGTGAAATTAAGGATCAAATTTTTCAAAAAAATCGTCGAAATATAGGTCAGAATGACCTAGTGTTTTTTTTCGATACTAGACAAGGAATTACTGATTCGTACACAAAATATGGAGTTTGTCGATCGAACCGGAAGTGCCACCATCTTTAAACGTGAAAAATCAATAAGGCTTTTTTGCTATTTTACTTACAGACTCGGGAGTTATATTTTCTGAATCCTTGTAGGAAGGCCTAAAAAATGTCGCAATAGAATTCTGATTTAGGTCAACCGGGAGTGTTAATTGTGACTAAAATATGCAAAAACAGGGATATTTCGAGGAAATACAACTTCGACTATAGTATCTGGGAATACAGGAATACAGCTCACCTGAGTTTCACTCAAGCACCATCACACAAGGTTAGTCTACAGTACAAACTTTTAAACTACATCCAAATGCCTAAATCAAGACAGTCAAAACGTTCTAGAAGAGAGATGACTTCAAATGACTCAAATAGCATAAATGACTTTCTTGATAATGTCTTGAAGGACGACGGGTCGCTACGATCTTTTATTGGCGAATTGTTCAAACGTGAAGTGATAATGACCCATATTGTAAATTTAATTCAACCACAATTAACCCAAGATCTAGTTAACCGCATCGACCTCTTAGAAAATAGAATTGATGAACTAGAACAGTATTCTAGAAGAACATGCCTTAAATTCAGTGGTATTGGTGAGAAAGCTGGTGAAAATACTGATAATCTGGTACTTGATATTATTAATAACCATGTTCTAAGTGACCGAGATGACCATATAACAGTTAACCAAATAGGTCGTACACATAGAGTTGGGTCTCGAAACAAAGATTACAACAGAGACATTATTGTTAGGTTTATAAGCTACAGGGATCGTGCTGCGGTATATGGCAACAAAAAGAGGCTAAAAGCATACAACATAGCAAATAAAACAAAAATCTTTATTAATGAAGCCTTGACTCATAGAAAATCTCAGCTGTATAAAAAGACACGAGAACTCTTTAAATTGAAAAAAGTAAAAAACTGCTGGACATATGACGGTCGAATATATGTCAGAAATCTAAATGATGACAAAAGTTTATTCATCAATTGTGAAGATGACATCAACCAGTTTTATGATACGCCCATTGTTGACCAGCAAATGAACATTGATCAGCCCGATCACCAGTCCTCGAATGGTGCATCAGTCAAGTTAAACCAACAAACAGCTAAACCAACTACATCTGTATCCACAGCTCACCCCGTTAATATAACTGAACTAAATCAAACAAGCCCCTTGTTACGACAACAGTCCTTGTTAGATCTAGGTTTATTTACTTCTACACCCATTCCAATACCAAATGAAAATGTTAAATAAGGTTAATTATAAACGGTTATACACGTAAATACTTAAAATCAACATGTTATGTGCGCCACTGAGCTTATAAATGTATTTTAAATAACAAAACTGCAAGCTATTTACATTACCCCCTAAAACTTTAGTCGCTTATAACTTGATTACTATAAATCAAAAATATTGTTTGACTTACCAAAATGACATGTCAACCTACAAAGATTTAATAATTATTCAGCATGAATGAAATGAAAGTAGTGTTGAATGAATGTAGTGTCGAATGGAAAATGATTAAACAAACCCTACTTTATCTTGACACACACATATCAATAATTAATACCCTACACCAAAACTTGAAATAATAATAATATTAAAAAAATCATAATAATAATTTAACTGTTGGAGATATAAACTCATATCTCGATGTAATTATGAACTGTTCTGTGATTTTGATTGTAAATACTATTATGATGTTTTCTTTATTAATATGTAATATATTGTATATTTGTTTGTCACTTTTTCGTTATTCCATCTATCTATTTTCTAGGAGTGTAAATTACATTGGTTTCATATTTAATATAATCTTTAATAAGATGTCATATCACAGTATTTATATGTACCCAAATATATACAAATATATGTCTGATTGTTCCGGCTTTACATGTGACGGTAAAACATTACTCAATGACACTCACGATTAAAACTAACAATATTTATCCTCTTAAACGGAACAATCAACATGCCTTATTTGTATTCTTACATACTATCTCGTGTTATGCTATCGATTCACATCTATTGCTAGTAATTAAAACTTTACTAATTGTCGGTTGCATAGAACAAAACCCTGGCCCGTATAATACATTAAGTACAGGTAATATTTCCATTGTCCACAATAATGTATGTAGCTTATTGCCAAAATTAGATATAATTGAAGCTGAATTCTCCATCTATGATATAATATTATTACTGAATCACATCTTGACAACACTATTAATAGTAAATGCAGGAGTACTGCACTACACGCAAAACAAAAAAACACAAAAAATCTACAAGATAAACCTGCGGACAAGACAGAAAATAGACATTGCCAAAACTTAACAAAGATTCATTGATTTTACTGCCCGGTTATAGAAGTCCTGTTAGATTAGACAGAAACAGGCATGGGGGTGGGGTTGTTATTTATATTAAAAATAATCTACACTTCCAGGTTAGGCATGATCTAATAAACCCTGAAATTGAACTACTTTTTATAGACATATTTACTGATTACACCAAATTCTTACTCGGGGTTATTTATAGACCCCCAAATACAAGGATTGCCTTTTGGGATACATTTTACGATACGTTATCTAATGCATTAGATAGTGGTTCTTTTCTTATTCTAACAGGGGATTTTAATATCAACACTTTGAGTAATTCATGTAATTGTGTTAAATTTAAAAAACTACTACAAAGATTAAATCTTGAAAATCTTATAAAAGAACCGACTAATTTCACAACGCTACCTGGCTCATGTATTGATCTTTTCATTACTAATAGGAAATCACATATATCGGATACTAATGTTAAAGCCCCTATATGTAGTACACATTCACCAATAACTTTATGTTTAAATATAAAAACATACAAAAAACTGACATATAAAAGAACTATTAGGAATTATAAACTTGCTGACTACGAAGGCTTAAATAATGAATTATTAACTGCTGATTGGTCTAAAAATGTTTTTAATAGTGATAATATTAACAACACTTATAAATGTTTTTTAGATGTTTTAAATAAAGCATTAATACAGTATATCCCAACAAAAGTAGTGACTATAAGACCAAATGATAAACCATTTATGAATAACGACATACGTAAAAAAATTCGAAAACGAAATAGAGCACACAAACGCGCCAAGAAAACAAATACTCCTAATCATTGGCTTTTATTTAGGAAAATCAGAAATGAAGTAGTAACACTAGTTAGGGAAGCTAAAAATAATTTTAAAAACAAATTAGAACAACAAATAAATAATAAAAACTTGCCTTCAAATAAATGGTGGAAAATAGCCAAATCTATTACAAATCTTGATAATCAAAAGGTACCCACCCCCCCATTATTATTTGAAGATTGCGTTTACACACATCCACTTGATAAGGCAAATATTCTAAACTCTCATTTTGCCTCTATTTCAAAATTAAATGATGTACCTGACCTTCCATACTTTGCTTCTCGCAGTAACAACGAACTACAGAATGTTATTGTAAGTGAACAAGAAGTGAAAGACCAGTTACTAATTCTCAACTGTTCAAAGCCGTCTGGTCCAGATAATATTAGCCCAGCTATATTGAAAAAGATAACTCCATCAATCACATTCCCTCTCACCAAATTTTTTAATATTTCATTAGAACTCCAATTATTACCTGATATTTGGAAGACTTCACATATCATTGCAGCGTATAAAGGAAAGGGTGATCCGCAGTTACCTGACAACTATAGACCAATTTCATTAACATGCTCATTATGTAAAATACTAGAGAAAATCTTATTCAAAAAACTTTTTAATTTTATAAAAGAAAATAACCTGCTATATAAGTATCAATCTGGTTTCCAACCTAATGATTCTACAGTGAATCAACTTCTAGAAATTTATGATGTTATAATAAGTAACCTTGATAAAGGAAAGCAAATTCGATTTATATTTTGTGATGTATCAAAGGCGTTTGATAAAGTTTGGCATATAGGTTTATTGTCTAAATTAAAACAATATGGAATCAATAAAAGATTATGTAAATGGATTGAACACTATTTAAGTAATAGAAAGCAATGTGTTGTTTTAGAAGGTTTCAAATCAAACTATTTGCATACTGATTCTGGCGTACCCCAGGGAAGCGTGCTTGGTCCCTTCCTATTTTTAATTTATTTAAATGATATCTCCGATAATATCACTAACAACATACGATTATTCGCCGATGATACTTCACTTTTTACAATTATTGATAATAATCCTCTAAGTGACGCGAAATCTCTAACTGAAGATCTAAATATTATCTCATCGTGGGCTAAACAATGGTGCGTAACTTTTAACCCCAATAAGACTAAAAATATTATTTTTACCAGGAAATCTACAATCCACCCAGACGTTATGTTTGAGAATACAAAAGTTGAAAACGTAACTACTCATTGTCATTTGGGATTAACATTTCAGTCTAATGCATTATGGTCAAAACACATTTCAAATATATACCAAAAAGCTTGTGGTCGACTAAATATTTTACGTATACTGAAATATAAAATTAATAGAATTTCGCTTAATAAAATATATCTTGCTTTTATTCGCCCTATTTTAGAATATGCCGATATTGTATGGGATAACTGTTCAAAGAAAGATTCTGATCTTTTAGAAAATGTACAAACTGAAGCAGGTAGAATAATAACTGGCCTTAGAAGAAACTCCTCTATTAATAATTTATACAAAGAGCTTGGTTGGGAATCATTGTCTAATCGGAGAATAAAACATAAATTAATTTATCTATATAAAATAAAGAACAACTTAAGTCCTACTTATCTGTCTGACGTTTTTAAAAAATTTGAGCCGTCAATATCAAATTATAATCTTCGTAGCGAAAATTTGAACCTTAATTTACCATTTTGTAAAACCAGCTCATATTATAATAGTTTTTTTCCCTGCACAATTAAACTTTGGAATAATTTACCGGAAGATATTAAAACCACACAAACACTTAGTAAATTTAAATTGGGCCTCTCACGTGTGTATCCTATAATTAAACCACCACTTTATTATAATACTGGAAATAGAAAAGAAAATATTATCCATTGCCAATTAAGAAACAAAACTAGTAACTTAAATAACCACTTATTCTACCACTTTATTAGTGAAACAAAAGTATGCCCTATGTGTAATTCTTTTGATGAAGATAATAACCATTATTTTTTCATATGTCCAGCATACTCTGTTCCAAGAACAATTCTCAAAAACAGTCTATACTACCTTAAACAAAATGTTACAATTGACCTAATTCTATATGGCAACCCTACTCTTCCAGACAATACCAACTCTAACATTTTTGAAATAGTCCAAAAATACAGCAAGAGATTTTGACACTAATATTTAAAACTTATAATTACACTCCAAGAATTGTATATATGTTTGTTACTCACTGCCTGTATATATGTCCAACATTGTTTTGTGAACATAAGATTTAATTATTTTATATGTTTGGAGAGAACTTATATAGGCCTTTGCCTGTTGTTCAATCCAATTCATCTTATTGAATAAAATATTGTTTAAACTAAACTTGTTGTAGACGTTCACTAGGTCAATGTTATGATTGAGTTCAAAGATGAGCATTTTCTGCTTAGGGTAAGCAGAGATAAGCATGCTGATTTGTTGATTCTTTAGGGCACGATAACTTCGGTTATAATGAAGGGAGGGCGGTGAAACTTTTGTTAATAGAGAGTCTAATAGCTAGCCTGTTGTGTGAAATCATTGTATCATTTTTTTAAATATCACGGATAGCCGAAAAAAAAGAGATTGAAAATCCAAAAAGTCGTATTTTTACAATTTGGAGCATGTTTAGAGGTCTTTCTCGTAAAGTCAACATACTATTTTTTGGGAACTTCTTCTACAAAAAGTCTTATTGGTAGTCTTTTATATGAAACCATCGATCAACAGTCCAACATATCAGGAGTAGAAGAACAAAAGGATCGAACATTGAAAACGGCACCCTTTCATTGTTAAGCGAAACATGCAGTGTGGGTGACTACAATCTACGCATTTAGTCATCGTATAGAGTTTATTCAACAGTATCGAATTCCAACTGCTTAGGGATATTTTACGTGCACTCCAGTGTGTACACGGGACCTTGGTTTTTCGTCCCATCCGAAGGACTAGACAGCTGTGCTTGTCCGTCCCTGCGTTCTACCTCACTAACAAGGGGAACCACGCCGGGAAAACGAGATGAACTTTTTCCGTGCAGAACTTTCAATTCAGGCCAAACGTTTATTGCATACGATTAAGCTGGTCAGTTGGAGCTTATTTTCAAAAGTTTTGTAATAATCGGTTGGTAATTATTAAAGTACCGTGCATATTAAACTGTTACAACAGAAAATTTTGCCCGGTTGAAATGTTTCTTGCTATAAGTCAGCAATTTTCCGAATTCAGGGAGGCTGGATGGCTGAATGGTTAGCATGTGCTCGCTGTATCGTAACGTTTGTCATTGAGTCAACGGGCGTCGTTTCGATCTCCAGGTTGCACGTGACATGGTGTATGATGTCCAATCTCGTGGGTTTTCTCCGTGTTCTTCGGTTTCCTCCCAACGGCTAAAGACCAGTAAGCGCAAGGGGAGTTTTTAAATAAAATTAAAAAACATATGTTAGTCCCGAAATGACCTAGTTTGTGTCGAATGGACATTAGACCGCATTTCTCTCTTTCTCTTTTATTTTTAAAGTTTTGTAATAATCGGTTGGTAATCAAAGGTACTGTAAAAGTGATAAAACAGAAAATTTCGTCCGGTTGTAATGTTTCTCATTTTAAAGTCAGCAATTTGCCGATTTTAAGGGGCAAACGTTTATTGCGAACGATTAAGCTGGTCAGGGGGAGCTTATTTTTAAAAGTTTTGTAATATTCGGTTGATAACTAAAGGTACCGTGCAAATTAAACTGTTAAAATAGAAATTTGGCCCGGTTGAAATATTTCTCGCTGTAGGTCAGCAATTTGCCGATTTTAGGGAGGTTGCGTGGCTGAATGGTTAGCACGTGCGCTCTGTATCATAACGTCTGTCACTAAGTCAACTGGCGTTGTTTCGATTTCTTGGTTGTTCGTGACAAGGAGTATGGTCGCATGTCCAACCTCGTAGGTCGTAACGCCGCTGCCCGGGTAAAATTTCCCTCATTGCACACTTTATGGCGTATGCCCGTCTTCAGTAGCCCATTTTAGGAGCAGCACAGTAGGACGTTAAACCCCATTCAATTTCATTTCATTTTCTGTATGTTGCTTATTTATTATAGTGGATTAATATTTTTCTGGTTCTAGCAATTATTTAATTTCTGCATAGAAATCTTGCTTTGGCCAGTTTTTTTTAATTGCAGAGTGCCATTCTTGTATATTGCAGTCTATGACCCTTTGTTTAAAACATGCTTAAGAAGTCGTCACGATTTCCTACTTATAACCAAACATATTGGAAATATTAGTCTGGCATTATTAAATCCTAATTTTATTGGTCTTATTTAAAATTAAACTTTCATTTAACTATGAACAACTCTTAACGTGTCTCTTTAAAACTATTAAATACTCTAAAACAGTAGCTCAACCTTTTGACCTAAACTCATTAATTTACCATTTTGTTGTGAGCAACTTCTTATTCTTCCTATATGACATATTGCACGTGTCTGATTTCAAAGGGGGGTTGGGTGGCTGAATGGTTAGCACGCGCGCCTGTCATTGAGTTAACTAGCGTGATTTCGAATGCTCGGTTGTACGTGACAAGGAGTAAGGTCGCCTGTCCAACCTGCCATTTTCATTTCATTTTCTTATCCGTCTCATTACAGTAATACACGTTTCAGTTATTTCCCTTTAGTTTTCAGATTATTGTTATGCCTGGGTGCAATGATTCATACTATATTTAGACTTGTAACTTCGCGAGTTTCTTCTTATCCTTTTATTTAGGATACTTGATACAATCAATGACACGTGACGATAAATATGAAAGCTTTCATATCTGCATGGGACAGTAGCAGATCTAGTTCCTATTATTATTTTTTTTTTGTGTTTTATCCACTTTTCGGTTTTCTCAGAATCTACCTATGGGATCTTTCTGAAATTTTTACCTACCCCCCAAAAAATGAGTGGTGGCTGTTGGGTGAATATATTTTCAAAATGTTTTTCGCATCCGAAATCACCGAATTTGACGAACAAGTGCATTTGACCTACATTGCTGTAACCTCGTGGCTATTTGACCTATTTCACTAATTCTTTTTTCTCTAGGTACCTTGTAACATTTACTTCAAATCTGCACTTTCGGTTTTTCGAATTTCGAAAATTCGTCGCTGTGATTTGGAACCGGAAGTTAAATCAAAATGACAACTTCTTACATAGTTGCACGATTTTCATGAAATTTGGTATGTAAGTAGATCTCGCTCATGGAACTTTAAAAATGTCATTATAAATTTTCTAAATTATCTCCCCTTGGCGATATTAAGGATCAAAGTTTTCATTAAAATCGACGAAATATAGGTCAGATTGCCTTGAAATTAATTTTTTTTACCAGCTACGACACTACTGATTCGTACACAAAAAATTGAGTTTGTAGCCCAAACCGGAAGTGCAACCATCTTGAAACGTCAAAATCGATATTCCTTTGTTGATATTTTACTTACAGACAAGGCAATTATATTTTCCGAATCCTTTTAGAAAAGCCAAAAAACTGTCGGGAATAGAATTTAGATTTTTGGAAAATGATGGACGATTTCGAACCGCAAGTTAAAATCAAAATGACAACTTCTTTAATAATTGCATGATTTTTATGAAATTTAGTAAGTCAGTAGATTAGGCTCATGTGACTTTAAAAATGTCATTAGAAATTTTCTAAATTATCTCCCCTTTGAGAAATTAAGGATCAAAATTCTCAAAAAATCGAAGAAATATAGGCCAGATTGCCTTGAATTTTTTATTTTTTTTACTAGCTACGGCACTACTGATTCGTACACAAAAAATGGAAATTGTAGCACAAACCGGAAGTGCCACTATCTTGAAATGTGAAAATCAATATTCCTTTGGTGATTTTTTACTTACAGACAAGGCAATTATATTTTCCGAATCCTTTTAGAAAAGCCTAAAAACTGTCGGGAATAGAATTTTCATTTTTGGCAAATGATGGACGCCATTTTGAATTGAAAATGAGCAATAGTGAAAAATCCACATTCATTGGCTTGAAAACATACACAATTGGTCGTGGCTTAGAGAATTTGTCTCTTATGTACATAATTAATACACTTAAGGATAACCTGGCTCATGGTCGAATGATTGGTTTTTGAATATTTCAAAAATTCGAATTACCCCTATGATGTTTTCCGTGCCGACAAGGTTGTTTTCGAGTGAGCTTGTTTTGACTTCGCGCATGCGTTACGCTGGAACCAAAGGCGAGGAACTTTTCACGTTAGTACCTAGGTACCCTGAAATTTTCAAGGCGATACCTGCATTTTTTCAAGTCGTTTGTTCGTGGCACACACCGTGCGTCATGACTTTGCGCATGCGCTACGCTAGAACCTAAGGTATCATGAGTACAAAATTCCGGCGAGGAACTTTTCACGTTGGTACCTAGGTACCCTGAAATTTTCAAGGTGATATCTGCATTTGTTCAAGTCGTTTGTTCTTGGCACCTGCCGTTGGTCGTTTTTTTTCTATATGACAATTTACGGAAAAATATCGATTTTCGGAATTTAAAGTTGGTTATAATTAATTGTGAAATTGCAAATGCAACGTGATTTTATCGCCTCTTCCATATCATCTTCATTAGAAGGTTTGATCTCGCCTTAAGTACATAAAGCTTATCAAGCCCTTCTCTCAACACTCTGCATTTTTCAGCACTAAATTTGATTGGGTACCCTGAAATTTTCAAGGCGATATCTGCATTTGTTCAAGTCGTTTGTTCGTGGCACCTACCGTGCGTCATGACTTTGCGCATGCGCTACGCTAGAACCTAAGGTACCATGAGTACCAAACTCCGGCGAGGAACTGTTCACGTTGGTACCTAGGTACCCTAAAATTTTCAAGGTGATACCTGCATATGTTCAAGTCGTTTGTTCTTGGCACCTGCCGTTGGTCGTTTTTTTTCTATATGACAATTTACGGAAAAATATCGATTTTCGGAATTTAAAATTGGTTATAATTAATTGTGAAATTGCAAATGCAACGTGATTTTATCGCCTCTTTCATGTCATCTTTATTAGAAGGCTTGATCTCGCCTTAACAACATACAGCTTATCAAGCCCTTCACTCAACACTCTTCATTTTTCGGCACTAAATTTGATTGGGTATAGGCCCTCAACCGTGATCCAATCAGATTCCTTCGTTAAATGGGTTACTAAAAATAGACTACTTTCAATTAATTTTATTTATCCTGCGTTTAAAAAAAATTGTCACGATTATCAAGTCTCGCGCTTCTAGCTAAAATGTCTATGTGACAATCGAAATGCAAAGGTCAAGGTTCGATTCATCGACGTTTAACATTTACACCGGCGTTTTTAGATGTCAGTGAGTTAGCGGAAAAAAAAACCATTCAACGGCTGTAAACTTGTCTAGTTCTTTTTCTGTGGGGGCTGCCATATTTGTTTACTACAGTCACGTGCTACATTGTGAGTGTGTTACGTGCCACGACTTCTGATTGGACAATGCTTTGAATGCTAATTAGTAATGTATAAACACAACCAGTGTAAAAGTTTAGGAATAGCCAAGTATTGAAGCAACGGTTAACTGTTGTAAAACTTGCGTCCGTTGCTTCAGGAACATGCTTCCATGTTTGATAGGTATGAGTACTTAGATCCATTGCTCATATATAAAAAGTTATAAAAATTGATAAAATACGACTATTTTTAATCAAAACAACTTTGGTGGATGGGGTGGGTTTTGAATTTATTTTCAACGTTCTTTGAATCTCACACTCTTCTATTTTTAATATGTGAGGTACAATCGGTGCAAATTTGAAGGTAATCGGACCTTCGGAACGTTGCTCGGGCGGTGCGAATTAAAACCCGTAACGAAAATTTGTTCATTCTTCAACGCGTTTTATATTGTATTATGGCCGCCACCTTAGATCCGCCGTCATTTACCAAACAACTCCAAAATATACCCCAAATTCTCAAATCGACCATAATTTCTTTTATTTTCGCGCATGCCCCACGATGTAACCAATGTTTTTAGATCTTTTGTTTTTGCCCGGGTGTAATGTTTCTAACTATATTTAAACCTGTAACTTTGCGAGTTTTTGACCAATTTTAATACTTTTTTCTTGTTACCTTCTTTAAGATACTTGACATATTTCATGACACGTGACGATGAATATGAAAGCTTTCATATCTGCATGGGACAGTAGCAGATCTAGTTATTATTATTATTATTATTATTATTATTCTTTTGTCTTGAGTAGATCTCAGCAACTTCTTGTTGAATCGTTACGATTTCTTCGGTTTTACTGGTAAACTGGGTGTGACTTAGAGGATAGATCCATTTTGAAGGTTTTTCGAAAATGCGAAATGTCCGAAATCACCGATTCTTTTTTTTTTTTTAGAAATATTGCAGTAATTTTAACAATAATCATTCGATTTTAGCTTTCGATACATTTTGGCATAGCCGGAGACAGGGCACATAGCTACGCTACTTTTGATTTTTGATTTTCGGCAAATCTTCGCTGATAGGAGGCGCCAAATTTAGAAAATTTAAATTTTTACAAAAAACTTTTTTATTTATGAATATTTTTTAATTGTCTTTTACACCGAATTAAAGAATCAACTGGCATGAGCAAAAATGTGATTTTTTTGGGTCTTGGTGATTTTCTTTGGCCGCCATTGGCTAATTCAGTTTTTTATTACTAGACTTTTTATTTATTGTTCGATTTGTATAAACCAAAGCTCATATGCTCTGTTGTCTCAATTGCCATTTTTTTTGTTACCGGAAGAATTATCTGTCGGCACCGGAAGTGGCATAATTTCACCAAAAACTACAATTTTGACGGTTAGGTACCATTTTTTGAAAGCAAATATAATTTTTTTAAAAACTGATATAACTAAAAGAATGTGTCCTTTAAAGGCGCAAAAAATGTCGAAAGCAGTTTTTTAAATTTTTATTTCATTTTCTAGCAAATTGGATTAAGAGGTGAAAAAAGGCGTAAAATTGACCTATTTACAACCCGTGAACCAGGCTCTTTAGATTTTAAAATATTTTTACATAACTTTTATAAACTATAGCTATAATCCATACAAAGAGAATGTATGTGAAAATTTGTTTGTAATTTAAGCAGTTGCCGAGAAAAGGGCAGTTTTGCATAATTTTGCCTGTAAAATAGTCATTTATTAATGGATATTCGCAAAAGTGACATCATTTGATTCAAAAAGCAAGTATGCGTTATATTCAGTTGATTATAATTAACAATTGAGACCGGAAATGACAACATTTGGACAAAAACTGCATTTTTGACTTTTAAAATCAATATTTTTTTCAACCAAAAATAATTTAATATGTATTACGATGTTATAAAACTAATTTACGTTATTGGCGAATAACGAACAACGAGCTGGTTCGTTGTTCGTTATTCACCAGATATGGAATTAGTAACATTTTCCCAAGATTTTGAAGATTTATACTCATAAAACCCCACCGGCATATTCTCTTTAAAAGTGCTTTTAACCCCACCGGCATATTCTCTCTAAAAGTGCTATTATTATGTTACTAATTCCATATCTGGTGAATAACGAACAACGAACGAGCTCTTTACCTCCAACACTGTGTATATATTTAAAGTCAATCGGATATTAACTTTAGCCTCTAGAGCGTCCACAAGATTGTTTGAAGTGATCAAGGGCCATTACTCTAACAATAATTATCGAAATCGCTGAAAATCAATAGGCTTCTTCGTCTCATGACCTACAACACTGTGTTTAAATTTAAAATCAATCGGTTATTAACTTTAGCCTCTAGAGCGTCCACAAGATATTTTGAAGTGATCAAGGGCCATAACAAGGGCCAGTAATGATTAAGAATCGCTGAAAATCAATAGGATTCTCCGTCTCATGACCTTAAACACTGTGTATAAATTTAAAGTCAATCGGTTATTTATTTAGCCTCTAGAGCGTCCACAAGATTTTTTGAAGTGATCGAGGGCCATAACTCTGAATTTAATTATCGGAAATCGCTGAAAATAGGCTTCTTCGTCTCATGACCTTAAACACTGTGTACAAATTTAAAGTCAATCGTATATTAACTTTAGCCTGTAGAGCAGCGTTTTTCAACCTGGGGTGAATTCACCCCCAAGGGGGGAATGGCCCGCGTCCAGGGGGTAAATGACCACACTCCTAGTGTAACTTCAAAAATGGTCATATGTGACAATCACCAGGAGCAAATTTCGCACTGAACTGGAAACAACTATAATGAAATATAAATTTGGTGTTCATTGAATCTTAACTTCGATCCGTATTCATTCCATATTCAATATTGTTTTGTTAATGTGGTCAGGGGGTGCAGGCCCGTGCAAGGATCCGTGGTTCATGTCGGACGGCTTATATAGAAAAGCGCACTTTTCAAGTTCCTCTGAAACGCCTGGAAGAGGGCCTGAAATGGCTGGAAAACACGTTTACGGGCTCCAATTTCTAAAAATTTCTTGGGGAGACCCGCCCAAAACCTTCCTCGGTGGACGACGGTCAGTAACCTCCCCAAAACTCGGGGGGGGGGGTAAATGGGTCGGTTGGGAATTAATTTAGGGGTGAACTGTGAGAAAAGGTTGAGAAAGGCTGCTGTAGAGCGTCCACAAGAAAATCCTCTCTGTCCAACTCTTGCAAAATGTGGACATGTCTTCAAGGTAACCTGTTGTTTTAAAAACAATTTCAAACTTTGAGATCGGATATATTGATGGTAAACGATTAACTAAGCCGTTTGGTGATTATTCTGGAAGTTTTACAACAATCGGTCTGTAAACATAGGTTATGTGTCATTTGTTTTTACTTGCTAAAATATGTTGCGGGTGTGTACGACTTGTCTGTGGACGACTTTGCTTGTGGACGATTTAACTGGCACCCGGGGCTTTGATACGCTCATAGTTCGATGTAGCATGTATCGGATCGAAACTTCATTGATTATGGCCCTGATTGTACGAAAAATCACATTCTAGAGGTCACAATTTTCATCTGATTTTGATGAAACTTGAAATGCATGTTTATCATCCAAAGATCTTAAGTCACAATTTGTATCTGATTTTAATGAAACTTGAGGTGAATGATTATAATACAAAGATCTTGGTTTCTTTCGATATTTGCGTATATCAGAGCGTAACTTCCTTGATTATGGTTCCTAATTGTATGAAAAATCACATTTGTAGCTTATGAACCCTCTATAGGGGTCACAATTTTTATCCGATTTTAAAAAACGTTTAAATGTATTTACTTTACACCGAACTGACGGCCGATTTCGAAAATACGACCAAAACTGTCTGACAAAATGTCCTCAAATAGTATATTTTATCCGATTTTATGAAAAATCACATTAGTAGCGCTTGAACCCTCTGTAGGGGTCACAATATTTCCGATTTTAAAAAGCGTTTAAACGTATTATCATTACACCCAACTGACGACCGATTTCGAAAATACGACCCAAACTGTCTGAGAAAATGGCCTCAAGTAGTAATACTGATAATGAGTGCAGGGGGACTGCACCACACATGATTTACACAAAGACAAATATATTGATAAGACATCATACCCAGAAACAACAAACAATTCAAAAAAGGTTGTGGACTCTCTTAGAAGTCACAATTCTTATCCGATTTTAATGAAACTTAAAGTATATAGAGAATCTCCTACGAGTGTTGATATTTTTGGGTATCAAAAAACACGAGTTGGAGATTTTATTTATCACCCAATCCTTTCTTACATGCACAAATAAATAAATATAATTCTTTGGTATAGATTTCACTTTTACAGAACCTAAATACATTACAGCGTAGTGATACATCATTTTTTGAAAGCAGTTTAGCTACTGTATAGTCCTATATACTGACCCAGTTTTTTGCCTCAAGGTCAATTAAATAAAAGCAGTTTCCTTTTTTTAAAAACAAAAGTCACTCTTTACTTAAAGTAAGTGGTTTCTTTAAAATAAAAGAAAGTAGTTCCTTTTTGTTTGACCAATCAAATTTATGTAAAGCGATATCACCACTGTGTATATATCACAGTAGATTATGTAATTTATCATACAAGCGATATCTACTGTCAAATGTATTATTGGGTGATAAATATTAATATTCATATCCCAAATATCCCAGTCCATTTCGATGTCCGCGCATTTCAGAACATAACTTCCTTGATTATGGCCCCTGATTGTGCGAATAATTGCTTCTATTTTTTTAGCTTGCTCTCTATCCATCTCTCGAAAATGTAGGCGTATCCTGCATGACAGCCGCTGGTTACTCTGTGGTGTGACCAGGCCCGAGGCTGAGAGATAGTTAATGTCGGACGGAAACTCTTAATTTTCCGACACATTCGCCACCTACATATCAAATCATACTTCAAAGACGTAAATATGTCTCGTTATATTATCGGTTGTGTGCTCGGGTCCATGGCATCTCTACCTAGGCTAAATTGAGGCCTAAATTCACTCTCACAGCTTCTAATTTTCGTGCTCTCCCCTCCTCTTGCTTACCGCAGTCGGCGATGACTTTCGTTCATTGATTTTTTTGTTGTCGGAAATTTATCTCCCTCGCCCCCTATGTCGGCTAAATTTTGATTTCTGGCTTCGGGCTTGGGTGTGACGTAACTGATGTAAAGTACGAGTCACTTATTATAGCTACCAAACAATCAACACATCGCTACTACAGTTTGTCTACTTGAGTGATTGGTGGATCAACATAGTAAGTCACAATTATAGAGGTCACATTTTTAATCCCATTTTGGTGAATTTTATGTTGATAACACAAAGATCCTGGTTCCTTTCGGATCCCAACTTCCTGAATATGGCCCCTGATTATACGAAAAATCCCTAGTTTAGCTTGTGGTCTACAATAATACGGGGGATCACGGTAGCTAAGTGGATAAGGCACTGGTTCGCTAGCCGAGGGGTCGGTTGTTCGATCCCTGCATTGGCCGAGAAAGTCCATTTCGATTTTCCGGCGTGATTTCCCCTTGTCAGTGATGCAGAAGGAGGGTCTGACAAGGACAGCTGCCTAGTCGTTCGGATGGGACGAAAAACACATTGTACGTAAAAGATCCCTTGGCAGTTGGAATTTCATATAAGAGTAGGCCGTAGCGCCGCTGCCCGGGCAAAACTTCTCTCATAGCACACTGTATGGCTCAGCCCGTCTTCCATGGCCCAGGTTAGGTGCATAATAGTAGGACGTTAAACCCCATTTCATTCATTCATTCTTTCTATAGAGGTAATATTAGAGTAGAGTTTTAGCACTTCGTACTGCAGAATGTTCTCGTTGTCGGGCTTTGCTCCTGTTTGCTCACTATATTTATTATTTTAGCGTTTTCCGAGTTTCTGTCCGGATTATCGCCCTTATTATTGTTAAAATTATTTGACGTTCTAACACCTGACGTCAACTGGCTGACTATCGCCATTGAAGAGACGATCACTGACAAGATCGGTCGCATTTTTTTGTTACGTCTTTTTTGTAAATCATTTTAGTGAAGCCTGTACCACAACAGGCCCGGGACTGTACAGCGCAGTGGACGCTTACCGCTGGCCCCCGGATCAATTCACTTGATTTGATAATTGTTTAGTGTTTGCAATGTCTATTTTCTGTCTTGTCCGCAGGTTTATCTTGTAGATTTTTTTTGTTTGTTTGTTTGTTTTGCGTGTAGTGCAGTCCTCCTGCATTTACTATTATTATCCGTTTCTAAAACCGTCCTAGTATATCAACGTTACTCAGTTATGTCGGTGGAGTTCAAATTTCGTGAAAATAGTACCAAAACTGCCGGAAAATGGCCGCCCATCGAACGCAAAATAGTGTAAATATCTGGTATATCGAGGTTATTGATGAAACCTGAAAAACATGTTTACAACCCAACGATCTTGGTTCATGTCGATACTCGTCCATCTCTCGGACAACAATATAAAGCCATAGAGCAGTCTTTAACAAATTATACTTTATGATATAGGGATCTGAACAAAATGAAAGTTCTTGACAGTTACATTTACTTTAATACTGTAATTCCTAATCAATTATGTTCGATGAAATACGTGAACAGTCTATTCTACACTCCCTTTATTTTTATCTTACTTTTGTCGTTTTTGAATCAGCCCTTACTAAATACTTGTGGGTTTTCTTCGGGCACTCCGGTTTTCTCCCACTGCTACAGACCCCTACGCGCAAGCGAATTATTGAAATAAAATTAAACCACATGTTAGTCCAGAAATGACCTAGTTGTGTTGAGTGGACGTTAAACCCCATTTCTCTCTCTCTCTCGCTCTCTCTCTCTCTCTCTCTCTCTCTACTAAATACTTCTGCATTGTTTTGTAGGTCATGTTTCTTCTTAAACCATAGAATACACGAACCGTGTACTGATTATAAAACGTTCATGGTGTTTTAAATATTGGATAGGATCCCATATTTTCACGGCGAGACAACAACAGCAATTTGACTGAAATGGACCAATATTGAATTCTAATTAGTGTTTTTAATTTCGTATACCATTGAAAATATGAAATCAGAGGTTTAATTCCTTTTAATATGCCAACATTCTCGGCGATAAAAAAAAAGTTTAGATATATTTTTTTAAGAATTCGAACTTGCATGGATATCTATCAATTTCTAAATCGTTTATCTAAAAATACGTGTTTGATTTGGAATAACTTGCATATAAACAAAGTGGTGACAACGGGACAATCACATTTGGAAAGGTGTATCGCTTACTGGTGTGTGCCGATTACATCGTTCAGTTATCATTATAATTTCATTTTCAGCTGAAAGGATCAATTGGATGTGAGGACCTCACATGTTCACCACACAACTTGGACAAATATGTACGATTGTCAAAACGCCAATATTGAAAGAAAGACATTTTGCGACGTATCTCACATGACAACTGAAGCAGAGTAATGGAAGTGTATGTACTGTATAACGTTTAAGACTCTAGTATCAAAGGAGCTGGTATTTGGGCACTGTCCAGATTAAAGATGATTCGCGATTATCTGTGCCCTTTGATGTGCGTTGTGATATTATACGGAAGACCATTAGGGTCAATCAAACGGAAAAAAAATATTGTGATTATCATGCACCCATTATTATCATTCGTTTATCGATTTTTACAATTCTTTACATAATTAAAAACTGTGCATAGTCAAAACGAACAAATTTCATATTTCATACAAATACACCTACCATTACCTAACCAGTCCATTTATTACTTGTGATACGGTTCACATTATGTTGTATCATGGACAGTTTATGGCATTCTAATCATGTTCGTCATAAATTCGTCGATACGGGAGAATATCCTATCCAAAGTTTCTTATTTCACCATGGTGTATAAAATCAAGCGCAATACAAATTGAATACAGAATCTCAAGTTAACACAATATAGTAACTTACAAGTTGAATCATAACATTTAGTCAAAACGACCATATACTGGAATTGATATCAATTTGTTGGTGGTAGTGCGAAGTTAATGAGAGTATGAACTTTATGATTTTAATGGATGAATAAAATAAAGTAAGCGTATTATTTATTTCTTTTCAATCTCAATCTGTCCCTTTCTTTTCACGATAGAGGTTTGTCTTAACGTGACTTTTTGATATACAAGAACTTTTTTATTTTGTGTTTTTAACTATTTTCTTTATAGATATATATAGTAAAAGGTTAGGTGGTAGATATTCGAAATAAAGATGTTTTAGGAAAGAAAACACTGTCCGCTTTAGCTTCATCGGACAATTTTTACCAATACCAACGTTGTTACAAGGAAGTTGTAGAAAATGACTATCTTGTATTATTATAACGAGATAGCTATCTTGTAATAACAAGATAATCCGAATTTTTTCTTTTTCATTTGATGGACCCTAATGGTCTTTCGTAATATTCGCTATTTCTTGCGATCGTGTCAAGGGGACAACTGTTATATTTCAATAACAATGAGCAGGTCTTTCCAGCAAGACCACGTGATGTGAGAAATGCAACCAAATAAAATGAAACCCGAATTAAGTAAGCAAATTAAAATGGGTAACGGACATTGTTGTCGTCTGTGAACACATCACTGTTATAAGCCAACAAAGGCGTTACATATTTGAAATGAAATTAGTAGCAGGATTTGCTAGATTAGCAATACAATGGAGATTTGTGGTATACTTGGCTCGTATGTTTTTGCGACGCATTTTAGCATGTTTAGATGTTCAAATAAACAGTCTATTATTTTAACACAATACCTAGAAATACAGAATGTGGGTTTAAAATCAAAGTAATAAAGAACGTGGTTTTACAATAAAAGTTATATTACACAGGTAGGCCTATCTGGAAAATGTAAACCACGTTTTAAAAAAATGTGCCTAAATGTATGAGTGATTTTACATATTAGAATAATTCAGTTATACAGCAAAAAAAAAATTATGTGATAATAATTTAACACAAATTGGGCTGAGTAGTATACTGATTTTTCCAAAATACCCCACCCCTATCGCATATTAATGGGATGACCCGCGAATTAACTGCCCATTAACAATGCCAATGTTAAAATAACACAGAGCAAATGCTTAAAAGTGTTGAAATTTTCTTTCATGTTAAATAAATATATCAAACTTTTGACAATATGTAAATATATATCAAACAGTCTACGTGTCCCACACATAATCTATTTATTTGTCTAAAACATATCCAGTCTGTGTAAGGATTTGAAATTAACAGCATTTATAGGCTATGCGGCCAGCTTTATAAATACAATTGCCATCTCATACCTCTTATTTCTATACCGGATCTGAAAAAATATTTATAATAAATATTCTATTATAAAATTAGCATATTTTGTAGTACATTATTGTACGTCTATCTATATTTTACACCCTAGCACTTAAGAGTAAACTGAAACAACCCCAAGAACGAGAAGACTTTCAAGATTTGGACACCGACTGCGTAAAATGGTTACTCGAAGCCTGGCGAAGGGTACAGTGGTGTCAATAGTGTGAAACGGTAAAACGGGCATATTCTGGTATTTGTCCAGATTGGATGTTGGATTTCGAAATCAAATATTAAATCTCTCTAAATAGTAGCCCGCATCTTTTACTCCAGACATGTGCCAAGTTACCTCATCTTTTGGCACGGGACACGTTGTTCTACTGATAAACAAGTACAGTTACTACTCTTTTTTCAGGGATGGACTGAACCTCGGCTCACCAGACTTGAACCACGGGCCCAGAAAAGGCGTAGGCCCATCTGCCCCGATGGGAAAAACACTGAAAATTATAATGCTTTCAACCCGAGGCGAAAAATGATATATGAGTGATTTGCAGAAATAGTGAATCAAACCAGTTTTGTTGTCTCGTTATGTCATGTTTTCTTCGTCGTGATGGGGGCCCAACGAAACCAGTTGGCCCAATTGCCTCAATCCGAAGAAAATAATGATCCATGAGTGAGGTGCATTTCACCAATTCCTCACCGCGATGGGGACCATACAAAACTAGTTGGTCTGAGGGCCCAGGGCTACCAAGTTTGATCCTGACACTTTGGTATCTAGCAATGAACACAAATTGGTTGCAACGCATTATAATAATGTAATATGAATTTATATATTCATATATAAACTGATATACATTCAATCGTTGCTGATTTTACTGTAATTTCTAATCAATTATATTCGACGAAATACGCGAAGAGTCCAAATTGAATAACAGTCTTTGGCGTCTCGTTATTCCGGTAGCTTTGTTCACCGAGTCGCTTCATTACGAATGACACTCGAAAACATTCTGACACGCGATTCGTGTGCCAAAGACACAGAGAGGGGGAGAGAGAGAGAGAGAGATGTTAAACGTCCACTCGACACTAACTAGGTAGTTTCGGGACTAACATATGGTTTAATTTTATGTAAATAATTCGCTTGTACGTAGGGGTCTTTAGCAGTGGGAGGAATCCGGGAGCCCCACAGAAAACCCACACGGTTTGACAGGCGACCACACTCCTTGTCACGCACAACCGGTGATTCACCAGTAGACTCAATGACAGGCTTTATGATACAGCGCGCACGTGCACAATGTTGTCCTTAGGGCAGTGGGAATATGATGACATTGGCGCGGGCGTTTTCTTGAGTATCTAAGGTGACCCCTTTGAAGTTCGAGGGAACTTTTTCCTAAAAGAGGGCTCTTTTTTTGGAAGGGAGGACACACAGCCCAACACACCCATATGCTATGGTGGGAAATCTCATCGGATTCGAGCGATATCAACCCTTTCCAGTTTCTTCTGTTTTTACATTTATGAGGGCAAGGTAGGCGGTTGCCTACCCACCCAGCCCGCATGGGCATCACACTAATTACATAGTAGGCCATAACTGGTATTTATTGACAACAATTATTGGGATTAGTAGTACGGTGGCTGATTTAGGACACGCAAAAAACAAATAATATCTCGTATCAACTCATTTTTTAAAACAATATTTTATTCAGATATTGAAAGGGATTGGGGAACAGGCACATCCTATATGATCTCTTTCTGAAATGCAAGAATTAATATGGATATGTAAAAGAAATTAGGTGATTAAACAATAAAACAATAAAATGAATACTTAATCCACAACATTTGATATATACGTATTTACACATCGGCTACGCAGTTGTTAATGGCTAGGGCTATTTGCCACATGTGGTAAGACAACCCGGAGACTATTTGCCACATGTGACAAGTCTCTGTACCGCAATTATCAACCGATTTCAATGAAACTAACAGATTATAATAAGAGTATTCATATCTCAAACTAGCCAAAATTTCGGCCACTTCCGGTTAACGGTTTCCGAGATATCAGGTTACCACACATTTCATGTGGCACGGCTACAGACCACAATTATCAACCGATTTCAATGAAACTCACAGATTATAATAAGAGTATTAAGAGCTCAAACTAGTCCAAATTTCGGCCACTTCCGGTTAGCGGTTTCCGAGATATCAGGTTACCACACATTTCATGTGGCACGGCTACAGACCACAATTATCAACCGATTTCAATGAAACTTACAGATTATAATAGGAGTATTAATATCTCAAACTAGCCGAAATTTCGGCCACTTCCGGTTAGCGGTTTCCGAGATATTAGGTTACCACACATTTCATGTGGCACGGCTACAGACCATAATTATCAACCGATTTCAATGAAACAAACAGATTATAATACGAGTGTTAATATCTCAAACTAGCCAAAATTTCGGCCACTTCCGGTTAACGGTTTACGAGATATCAGGTTACCACACATTTCATGTGGCACGGCTACAGACCACAATTATCAACCGATTTCAATGAAACTTACAGACTATAATAGGAGTATTAATATCTCAAATTAGCCAACATTTCGGCCACTTCCGGTTAGCGGTTTCCGAGATATTAGGTTACCACACATTTCATGTGGCACGGCTACAGACCATAATTATCAACCGATTTCAATGAAACTAACAGATTATAATAAGAGTATTAATATCTCAAACTAGCCAAAATCTCAGCCACTTC
Source organism: Patella pellucida (assembly GCA_917208275.1). Classification (NCBI taxonomy): domain Eukaryota; kingdom Metazoa; phylum Mollusca; class Gastropoda; family Patellidae; genus Patella; species Patella pellucida. The sequence goes on along the minus strand of OU795041.1, from coordinate 30,618,826 downwards.
CGGTTAACGGTTTCCGAGATATCAGGTTACCACACATTTCATGTGGCACGGCTACAGACCACTATTATCAACCGATTTCAATGAAACTTACAGATTATAATAAGAGTATTCAGAGCTCAAACTAGTAAAAATTTCGGCCACTTCCGGTTAGCGGTTTCCGAGATATCAGGTTACCACACATTTCATGTGGCACGGCTACAGACCACAATTATCAACCGAGTTCAATGAAACTTACAGATTATAATAAAATTAATAATATCTCAATTTAGCCAAAATTTTGGCCACTTCCGGTTAGCGGTTTCCTGGATATCAGACTACCACACATTTCTTGTGGCACGGCTACAGACCACAATTATCCACCGATTTCAATTTAACTTACAGATTATAAAAACAATAATAATATCTCAAACTAGCCAAAATTTCGGCCACTTCCGGTTAGCGGTTTCCGAGATATTAGGTTACCACACATTTCATGTGGCACGGCTACAGACCACAATTATAAAACGATTTCAATGAAACTTACCGATTATAATAACATTAATAATATCTCAATTTAGCCAAAATTTTGGTCACTTCCGGTTAACGGTTTTCGAGATATCAGGCTACCACACATTTCATGTGGCACGGCTACAGACCACAATTATCCACCGATTTCAATTAAACTTACAGATTATAATAAGAGTATTAAAAGCTAAAACTAGCCAAAATTTCGGCCACTTCAGTTAAGCGGTTTCGGGGATATCAGGTTACCACACATTTTATGTGGCACGGCTACAGACCACAATTATCAACCGAGTTCAATGAAACTTACAGATTATAATAACATTAATAATATCTCAATTTAGCCAAAATTTTGGCCACTTCCGGTTAGCGGTTTCCTAGATATCAGACTACCACACATTTCTTGTGGCACGGCTACAGACCACAATTATCCACCGATTTCAATTTAACTTACAGATTATAAAAACAATAATAATATCTCAAACTAGCCAAAATTTCGGCCACTTCGGTTTAGCGGTTTCGGAGATATCAGGTTACCACATATTTCATGTGGCACGGCTACAGACTACAATTATCAACTGATTTCAATTAAACTTACGGATTATAAAAACATTAATAACATCCAAACTAGCCAAAATTTCGGCCACTTCCGCTTAGTGGTTTTCGAGATATCAGGTTACCAAACATTATAAAAACAGATTATAAAAACATTAATAATATCTCAAAATAGCCAAAATTTCGGCCACTTCCGGTTAGCGGTTTCGGATATATCAGGTTACCACATTTCATGTGGCACGGCTACAGACCACAATTATCCACCGAGTTCAATGAAACTTACAGATTATGATAACAATAATAATATCTCAACTTAGCCAAAATTTTCGGAGATATCAGGTTACCACATATTTCATGTGGCACGGCTACAGACCACAATTATCAACTGATTTCAATTAAACTTACGGATTATAAAAACATTAATAATATCTCAAACTAGCCAAAATTTTGGCCACTTCCGCTTAGCGGTTTTCGAGATATCAGGTTACCAAACATTTCATGTGGCACGGCTACAGACCACAATAATCCACCGATTTCAATTAAACTTACAGATTATAAAAACAATAATAATATCTCAAACTAGCCAAAATTTCGGCCACTGCGGTTTAGCGGTTTCGGAGATATCAGGTTACCACATATTTCATGTGGCACGGCTACAGACCACAATTATCAACTGATTTCAATTAAACTTACGGATTATAAAAACATTAATAATATCTCAAACTAGCCAAAATTTCGGCCACTTCCGCTTAGCGGTTTTCGAGATATCAGGTTACCAAACATTTCATGTGGCACGGCTACAGACCACAATTATCCACCGATTTCAATTAAACTTACAGATTATAAAAACAATAATAATATCTCAAACTAGCCAAAATTTCGGCCACTTCAGTTTAGCGGTTTCGGAGATATCAGGTTACCACACATTTCATGTGGCACGGCTACAGACCACAATTATCCACCGATTTCAATTAAACTTACAGATTATAAAAACAATAAAAATATCTCAAACTAGCCAATATTTCGCCAACTCCGGTTATCGGTTTCGGATATATCAGGTTACCACACATTTCATGTGGCACGGCTACAGACCACAATTATCAAACGATTTCAATGAAACTTACAGATTATAATGACATTAATAATATCTCAATAATTTCGACCACTTCCGCTTAGCGGTTTCCGAAATATCAGGTTACCACACATTTCATGTGGCACAGCTACAGACCACAATTATCAACTGATTTCAATTAAACGTACAGATTATAAAAACATTAATAATATCTCAAAATAGCCAAAATTTCGGCCACTTCCGGTTAGCGGTTTCGGATATATCAGGTTACCACATTTCATGTGGCACGGCTACAGACCACAATTATCCACCGAGTTCAATGAAACTTACAGATTATAATAACATTAATAATATCTCAATTTAGCCAAAATTTTGGCCACTACCGGTTAGTGGTTTCCGAGATATCAGACTACCACACATTTCATGTGGCACGGCTACAGACCACAATTATCCACCGATTTCAATTTAACTTACAGATTATAAAAACAATAATAATATCTCAAACTAGCCAAAATTTCGGCCACTTCGGTTTAGCGGTTTCGGAGATATCAGGTTACCACATATTTCATGTGGCACGGCTACAGACCACAATTATCAACCGATTTCAATTAAACTTACGGATTATAAAAACATTAATAATATCTCAAAATAGCCAAAATTTCGGCCACTTCCGGTTAGCGGTTTCGGATATATCAGGTTACCACATTTCATGTGGCACGGCTACAGACCACAATTATCCACCGATTTCAATTAACCTTACAGATTATAATAACATTAATAATATCTCAAACTACCCTAAATTTCGGCCACTTGCGGTTAGCGGTTTCCGAGATATCAGGTTACCACACATTTCATGTGGCACGGCTACAGACCACAATTATCAAACGATTTCAATGAAACTTACCGATTATAATAACATTAATAATATCTCAATTTAGCCAAAATTTTGGTCACTTCCGGTTAACGGTTTTCGAGATATCAGGCTACCACACATTTCATGTGGCACGGCTACAGACCACAATTATCCACCGATTTCAATTAAACTTACAGATTATAATAAGAGCATTAAGAGCTAAAACTAGCCAAAATTTCGGCCACTTCAGTTTAGCGGTTTCGGGGATATCAGGTTACCACACATTTTATGTGGCACGGCTACAGACCACAATTATCAACCGAGTTCAATGAAACTTACAGATTATAATAACATTAATAATATCTCAATTTAGCCAAAATTTTGGCCCCTTCCGGTTAGCGGTTTCCTAGATATCAGACTACCACACATTTCTTGTGGCACGGCTACAGACCACAATTATCCACCGATTTCAATTTAACTTACAGATTATAAAAACAATAATAATATCTCAAACTAGCCAAAATTTCGGCCACTTCGGTTTAGCGGTTTCGGAGATATCAGGTTACCACATATTTCATGTGGCACGGCTACAGACTACAATTATCAACTGATTTCAATTAAACTTACGGATTATAAAAACATTAATAACATCTCAAACTAGCCAAAATTTCGGCCACTTCCGCTTAGCGGTTTTCGAGATATCAGGTTACCAAACATTATAAAAACAGATTATAAAAACATTAATAATATCTCAAACTAGCAAAAATTTCGGCCACTTCCGCTTAGCGGTTTTCGAGATATCAGGTTACCAAACATTTCATGTGGCACGGCTACAGACCACAATAATCCACCGATTTCGATTAAACTTACAGATTATAAAAACAATAATAATATCTCAAACTAGCCAAAATTTCGGCCACTGCGGTTTAGCGGTTTCGGAGATATCAGGTTACCACATATTTCATGTGGCACGGCTACAGACCACAATTATCAACTGATTTCAATTAAACTTACGGATTATAAAAACATTAATAATATCTCAAACTAGCCAAAATTTCGGCCACTTTCGCTTAGCGGTTTCGGATATATCAGGTTACCACATTTCATGTGGCACGGCTACAGACCACAATTATCCACCGAGTTCAATGAAACTTACAGATTATAATAACATTAATAATATCTCAATTTAGCCAAAATTTTGGCCACTTCCGGTTAGCGGTTTCGGATATATCAGGTTACCACATTTCATGTGGCACGGCTACAGACCACAATTATCCACCGAGTTCAATGAAACTTACAGATTATAATAACATTAATAATATCTCAATTTAGCAAAAATTTTGGCCACTTCCGGTTAGCGGTTTCCGAGATATCAGACTACCACACATTTCATGTGGCACGGCTACAGACCACAATTAACCACCGATTTCAAAAACAATAATAATATCTCAAACTAGCCAAAATTTCGGCCACTTCAGTTTAGCGGTTTCGGAGATATCAGGTTACCACACATTTCATGTGGCACGGCTACAGACCACAATTATCCACCGATTTCAATTAAACTTACAGATTATAAAAACAATAAAAATATCTCAAACTAGCCAATATTTCGCCACTTCCGGTTATCGGTTTCGGTTATATCAGGTTACCACACATTTCATGTGGCACGGCTACAGACCACAATTATCCACCGATTTCAATTAAACTTACAGATTATAAAAACAATAAAAATATCTCAAACTAGCCAATATTTCGGCCACTTCCGGTTAGCGGTTTCGGATATATCAGGTTACCACATATTTCATGTGGCACGGCTACAGACCACAATTATCAACCGAGTTCAATAAAACTTACAGATTATCTTACAGATTATAATAACATTAATAATATCTCAATTTAGCCAAAATTTTGGCCACTTCCGGTTAGCGGTTTCCGAGATATCAGGCTACAACACATTTTTTGTGGCACGGCTACAGACCACAATTATCCACCGATTTCAATTTAACTTACAGATTATAAAAACAATATTAATATCTCAAACTAGCCAAAATTTCGGCCACTTCCGTTTAGCGGTTTCGGAGATTTCACTTTACCACATATTTCATGTGGCACGGCTACAGACCACAATTATCCACCGATTTCAATTACACTTACAGATTATAATAACATTAATAATATCTCAAACTAGCCAAAATTTTGGCCACTTCCGGTTAGCGGTTTCGGAGATATCAGGTTACCAAACATTAAAATCTTTATCCCCATATGATTTCAGTTTAGCTTGTGGCACAACTAATTAGTGTGTATTTTGTGAGCGAAGTGGTCGATCGGTTTGAAATGATTGAATGAGATCCGTGGGGTAAGGTGGAGAAAGGTCATGTTGACGCATACAGTATACACCAATGTTAAAATCTTGAAAGTTATCCGGGCTCCTATGGGTAACTCATGTAAGGATTTTAGGATGGGAGTCATGCGAGAGTATTTTTGTGTTCTTATTATTATTCTGGCGGCGGTGTTTTGAAATTATTTTGAGTTTTGCAGACGTGTTTTTGGGAACACTTTTCAGTAATCGAACCTCAAGATGTGTGTATTGAAAATTAGCAGTAAGATTTGTTTTAAGCGATCGTGGCGTAATGGCAGAACCTATGAAGATCGCAAGTGGTTCTGAAGTTTGGATTTGATGTTGATCAGTGATAGAATCTTTGTTAATGGCCCATTAAAAGTTGATAATGGAGTTTTGACATGACTAATAGTTATTGTTGGCTTTGGTGATCACACACAGATGTCTCTGAAATAAATAACACAGTATTTAGTAATCTTTTGTACCATTGTGTTCTAATTAGCTCTTATTTGTGCCATCAATAATAGTTTACAAACCAAAACAAAGTTTAAGCAGATACATTATGCGCAGATCCTATTCTAATCCTCGCGCAAAAAAACTATAGAGCCAATGCTGCCTAACTTTTCATTGTCTTTTATAGGGGTAATCTTAATATTTTGGAGTCCGTTATACCTCAGCCATTTGTTTTGAATGCGTATTATACATGTAAAATGTGCATTATTATGAAAAGTTATTCCGATTAGTATGTAAGGTGTTGTAAGAACGTTTATGCTAATCGGAATATCTTTATAGTGTAAGTTGTTCATGTTACATGCATGTGGTTGATATATTAAAAATGGTGGTGGTTGTTGTTTCCAAATACGCCGGATACTTAATTTTGTCGTGCAATTCGGACACGGCTTATCCGTTTCACTGCCCAACTGATGCCATGTTTCTAAACTTTTGAGAAAAGCCGAGTCATTGGGGGAGGGGAATGGTTTTATTGCCACTGCAGTCTTTCCGTCAACAAATTGCTGAACAAAATTACAATCGGGTTGAGAGCAAGAAATATTTCTGTAGTTTGAAACATGAAAGTGAACTTCGAAATAAATATTTCATATTCACTCCCATACAAATCAACTGATATTTGGCTAGAGTCATGTTTTCCAAAGAAATGATACTTACCCTCAAAATCCAAACCTTTAGAGAGCAACTCAACGCTTTTAAGCAACCTCTGTATTACAGCCTGGTTCGTCTCTTCAAGTTCGAAAGATGAGAAGTCAGTCATAACTTTAAAAAAACACGCCCTGTTACACAAAAATATGGCAAGAAAATTATCAATAGTACAAGTGTTGGACAAATGAATCAATTGATTCCATTCATTTACCCCTCTCCCTCCCCAAGAAGGCAGATTCCCAGTCGACTCCTTAGTAATAAACCCAAAGTCAAATGGAGATGGGTAGTTTGGCATACTTTCAGGAACTGCCGGCACAAGCTTGTTAAGGGGGGTTATGCTGGATGGAATAAAATTATAGTGAGTTTTTAATGGTACCCAATGGAGTCCCAGATTGATGGCTGCCGCCAAACGCGTATTCCCTTCGTATAAAAAGGCTGTACCCCTGATAATATTATCACAGGAATACTTTTTTATTGCCAATTCAAGTGGCTCTTTTATACCTTCTTTCCTTATTGATTCTGTTAATATGGGAAGTTACATTTTGTCTTTCTGTACGACATTTCTGTCAACTTCCATATAGGATATTAGATCTAGCGGATCTACATGCTCTATTTTGGATGACAGCAGTTTTGGGCGAGGGACTGGTTTGTGTCGCTGCAAAAATATCTCAAACCTTTCCTTATCTGACATGGTATTGTTGCACTTCTTACATGTAAAAGTATGTAAATCATCTATGCCAGAATGGACAATGCATGTTTGGTGGAACCATTCCAGACATTTTTGACATTCTACCATTGTTTCCGGAGATGTCGAAAAAATGTCTAAAGCCACTTCCGGTTTTCTGCAATAGCAGTATACTTGCAGATCCATTGTTATGTAATCATTATGCATAATTTTTACTGAACTTGGACATTGGCTTATTGCATTTTCTAAAATGCATTTCGCAAGATGTTTTCGACTGGCGTCTACTTTAAAGCTGCGCATATTCCGACTTCCTGTTCTACATAGTTCTATTGCTATTGCAATTGCAATAATGCCCGAGTTATTTTTATGCGTAATGTTGGAATCATGAATGAACAGCTCCACGGACTTCCCTACCGTCATTTCGATTTCCATTAGAGAAGTTACTTGCATAATGAGAGACCAAGTCTGTGAATCTATTCTAGTAGGGTTCTTTAAAATTTCAGGATTTGATTGTATATTAAGAGCAAATGATGCGTATATGTGACATTCAGATTTGTCACTGTCACCAAACAATACAACATACAGATTGTCAGGTAAAGGAATTATTTGGGTGAAAACTCCTCTGTGCCGAGAGTAATCAAGATTGTCCGCTTTATTTATTGGTTCCAACCCATGCGCTTGCGGATATGTCGTTTTGATCATATTTTGAAAATGATCAATTGTATTTTCCGACAATTTCTGATCAGAATCAGACACCTCCTTAATCATGAGGTCATTGATTTGTTTTACTTGCTGACTTAAAGGTATCCTTGCTCTCTTTGGGGATGCCTTTATTGTAACAGATTTTTGCTTATTTCGAGAACCTTTTGGTCTACCCAACACCTTTTTATTCCTCGAGATTATTATTTCTTCCGGTTGTGTTTTGGTGTTTATACTATTTATTGGAATGTCGTTTTGGGGAAGATGTGTTTCGGAAGACATGCGCCTGCGTTTTGTTTCCCTAAAATCTAAGGACCAAGACTCGCATAAGTGTTTTAGTACATTAAATTTTATGTGAAATTCTTCATTCGAAACAAGCGATAAATGTTGTGCTATTTGTTTAGAGATGGCCATTGTTTTATTGTATTTTTCTGATGCTTCTAATTTTGTTTTGGTGTCTGATGCATTTTTTGATTTGTTATAGAATATTTGTTATTCTCTGAATTTAGTATTCCTTTACAATTATCTACAGCTTTAATATCGATGTCAACAGGTAAATCAAAATCGCCAAGTATGTCATGCGCAGAATCGTTCAGTACGTCGTGTCCAGAATCGGCCAATACGTCATGCCCTGAATCGCCCAGTACGTTATGCCCTGAATCGCCGAGTACGTCATGCCCAGAATCATCCAGTACTTCCTCCCCAGAACCCGGTTTGCATTTATGAGTATCGTTGTATTTTGTTTTTCGAGAAAATTGTATTACAGGTTTGCATAGCCATCTGTTTGGTATATCGTCGGGTGCCACAGCAGGATACCCTTCCTTCTGATGCACTGCCATTAGATGACTACAGGGTAAAAATAAATGTTGAAAAAAGGAACACTCACATTTTTTCAAACCCGTTGTGTATACGTTAGAACCGCAGCGAACCGCCCATAAAAGCGAGCTTTCGTCTCGTTTAGAAAGTTTCAGCGATTTAGCATTTTTAAATTCCTCCTCAAGGAAAACGATGGCCTCTTCGGTGCATATAGAATATATACATCCTAGATCGGGAATATCAGATGCTTTTGGAACTCTAGGTTTCATTATGTTTTTAAAATTCATTTCATTAACTATGGCATAGTGGGTTTCCTCGAAAGTTAAAAGATTTGATACGACATTATCAAGAGACGTATACAAAGACGTAACAGATTTTTTAATTCTCATATTTAATGCCTCTAGTCAATTGTTATTGTCTATCAATAGATTATGGATGTTCGTTCTAAAACATTTAGCCCAGAGTTCTTTACAATCCCCCCAGTTAGCCCTAAAGTCATCTAAAAACTTACCTGGGAGATAAGGACAATTAAGTAATTTGCTATACAAATCAGAAAATGTCCCTTTATTTGAAGTATATAACATTCTATGGAGAATTGATCTTGTTGATTGACGAATAGTCTGATGGTGGTTTTTTGCTGTTTTGTTTTTTTGTGTGTCAGACTTAAGGCTATGGCAGTCTTCTTTATCAAAGTATTCAATAATGTCATCGAGATCAGTCGAAACAAGTTTTTTATTTTCATCGCCTGACCAGGTCATATTGTTGACCAATTTGTCAAAATTTCGAAGTGTATGAACAGCACATAACAGTATATCTACATTTGGTATTTTGTCAGAAAATATATGTAAAGAGGATAATTCTACAAATGATTTGTCTACTATAATTGATTTTGTATCCTGGGTACACTGGGGGTTGTGTTTGAAAAAAGTCTAAATAGCTTGTGTAACATTTTTAACATTTTCGTGTGAAATGAGGGACCATGCCAGCATTCGTCCACGCAAAGTGTTGTCAATGCCAAGCCAAATATATAAAACATACCCCGAATTGCTTAAGCGATACGTACCATCTAAAAGCAGAACACTGCTAAATAAACTTGCGGATTCCTGCATTTGTCTGGACTGAAAAAATACGTGCTGAAGCTCGTTAGAGTTTTGATCAACATGATAATCAATAATGGCTCCTTGTTTTCTTTGTTTTTTTAAAACAGTTATAACCTTTTGAGCCTCGGAAACCCCACTGACTGATTTAGACTTTGAAATATAATTGCGAATGTCTTTTGATGTTATGAAAGATTGTTCCCCTTTCTCCGCAGCTCTTTTACGAAGAGTATGGGCGATTTTTTGACTTGGAACCCCTAGCGAATCAATGGAATCTATAAATCCCTTTTGGGAATTATCCAGTCGTCTTAATTCTGGAATATGACCAGCTGTCTCCTCGTTAATTGTGTGTGCGATGCCGTCCTTGTCTGTGTGGTCAAAGGATGAATGAACAATTCTAAGTTTTGAGGTTAGTTTGTTATACCTAATGCAAATTCGAGAATTACATTGCAGGGCACCGTAATATTTTTGATGCGATCTATACAAGATCTTAGACCGCATTCGTATGCCAAATTTGCATCTAAGTTCTACATGACTGTATATACAAGGACTATCGAACATGAGCTTGTCACCTCTGTGTATTGAATAAACTATACCAAACGATTTCAGTGTTTCCAAGCACGCTTTTATTTCTTCCCAAGCAGAAAATTCTGTACCCCTTGATAACTTTTCTTCGATCTCACCTCTATTAGTCATTGTTTACAGCTTTGCGGCTATACTCTCCAGTAAAATGAACTTATTAATTATGAACAAATACGTAATCCTTTTATTAATATAACAAATCTGTTTTTATAGTGTACTTACATGAAATGATTGGCTTACTAAAATGAATGTACAATGTTTGAATAAATTCGCTGATAATATAGCAAACCTGTTTTACAGATTAATACTTTTGTAATTCAAACCTGCGTAATCTTACAAACCTTTTTTCGGTATAAACAAATTTAAAGAGTAATCCTTTGAGTAATATAACAAACCAGTTTTTAGAGTGTGCTTAATTTACAAACCTGTTTTTGGTGTGTAAATAATCAGAGAGTAATCCTTCAAATAAAATGAAATGGTTGGTCTGGCAAAATAATCCTTCGAATAAAATGAAATGCTTGGTTTTGAACTTGGTATGCTAAAGTGAAATGGTTGGTATGGCAAAATAATCGTTCTAATAAAATGAAATGGTTGGTATCCTAAAATCAATTCACGGTGTAACAAACCCCGTTTTAGAGTGTGTATCAATGAAATGAATGCTACGCTAAAACGCACGGTGTTAGAACAAATTCAAAGAGTAATCCTTTGAATAATATAACAAACCAGTTTTTAGAGTGTGCTTAAATAACATGAATGTTATGCTAAAATAAATACACAGTATTAGAACCAATTCAAAGAGAAATCCTTTTAATAATTTTAGACCTTTTCTTAATTAACAAACCTGTTTTCGGTGTGTAAAAAATCAGAGAGTAATCCTTCGAATAAAATGAAATGCTTGGTATGGCAAAATAATCCTTCGAATAAAATGAAATACTTGGTTTTGAACTTGGTATGTTAAATAATCAGAGAGTAATCCTTCGAATAAAATGAAATGGTTGGTATGCCAAATAAATCTTTCGAATACAATGAAATACTTGGTTTTGAACTTGGTATGTTAAATAATCAGAGAGTAATCCTTCGAATAAAATGAAATGCTTGGTATGGCAAAATAATCCTTCGAATAAAATGAAATGCTTGGTTTTGAACTTGGTATGCTAAAAAATCAGAGAATAATCCTTCGAATAAAATGAAATGCTTGGTATGGCAAAATAATCCTTCGAATAAAATGAAATGCTTGGTATGGCAAAATAATCCTTCGAAAAAAATGAAATGCTTGGTATGGCAAAATAATCCTTCGAATAAAATGAAATGGTTGGTATGCTAAAATAAATTCACGGTGTAACAACCCCGTTTTAGAGTGTGCTTCAATGAAATGAATGCTATGCTAAAATGAACAAATTCAACGAGTAATCCTTTGAATAATTTAACAACCCCGTTTCACAGAGTAACCCTTTATTAATTTTAGTGTGCTTAAATGAAACGATTTATAATATGCTTAAATGAATTCACAGTTTTTGAACAAATTCACAGAGAAACCATTTTATTAATTATACAGACCTTTCCTTAATCTTACAAACCGTTGAATAATATAACAAAAATGAATTTGCAAGTTTTAACTAGTTTAAAGAGAAATCCTTCGATTAATCTTACAAACCAATTACTTAGAAGAAATGATTGGAAGCCAATGCTAAAATTAATTTACTATGTATGAACGAATTCTAAGAGTAAAGCTAATCCTTTCGTTAACCAAAAAACCCTGCTCTTCAAGTGATTTAGAAGAAGTGATTGAAATTTAAATTAACTCGATCTAAAGATTTACTCTAATGACGTCATGAATCTATGACAACACTGAAGCATTCTGACTATTGACCAATAAAAAATATGTTTCACAGATTGCAATAAACAAATGTTTCCATGGACATTAAAATGACGTCAAGGAAACGTGACCAACAACGACGACCGTTAACACTCGGCAAACCTCGGCAGATTCCGGTATCCTGCATCTAGCTAGATGTAGGGTAATGGAATCTGCTTAGGTTTGCGAGCCAGGTGTAGGGTACTGGAAACCGCTAACCGGAAGTGGCCAACTTGAGATATTATTAATACTATTACAATCGGCACGTTTCATTGAAATCTGTTGGTAATTGTGGTCTGTAGCCGTGCCACATGAAATGTGTGGTAACCTGATATCTCGGAAACCGCTAACCGGAAGTGGCCGAAATTTTGGATAGTTTGAGCTCTTAATATTATTATTATAATCTGTAAGTTTCATTGAAATCGGTAAATAATCTTGGTCTGTAGCCGTGCCACATGAAATGTGTGGTAACCTGATATCTCGGAAACCGCTAACCGGAAGTGGCCGATATTTTGGCTAGTTCGAGATATTAATACTCTTATTATAATCTGTAAGTTTCATTGAAATCGGTAAATAATTGTGGTCTGTAGTCGTGCCACATGAAATGTGTGGTAACCTGATATCTCAGAAACCGCTAACCGGAAGTGGCCGAAATTTTGGCTAGTTTGAGATATTAATACTCTTATTATAATCTGTAAGTTCCATTTAAATCGGGTGATAATTGTAGTCTGTAGCCGTGCCACATGAAATATGTGGTAACCTGATATCTCGGAAACCGCTTACCGAAGTGGCCGAAATTTTGGCTAGTTTGAGCTCTTAATACTTTTATTATAATCTGTAAGTTTCATTGAAATCGGTGGATAATTGTGGTCTGTAGCCGTGCCACAAGAAATGTGTGGTAGTCTGATATCTAGGAAACCGCTAACCGGAAGGGGCCAAAATTTTGGCTAAATTGAGATATTATTAATGTTATTATAATCTGTAAGTTTCATTGAACTCGGTTGATAATTGTGGTCTGTAGCCGTGCCACATAAAATGTGTGGTAACCTGATATCCCCGAAACCGCTAAACTGAAGTGGCCGAAATTTTGGCTAGTTTTAGCTCTTAATACTCTTATTATAATCTGTAAGTTTAATTGAAATCGGTGGATAATTGTGGTCTGTAGCCGTGCCACATGAAATGTGTGGTAATCTGATATCTCGGAAACCGCTAACCGGAAGTGGCCGAAATTTTGGCTAGTTTGAGATATTTATACTCTTATTATAATCTGTAAGTTTCATTGAAATCGGTAAATAATTGTGGTCTGTAGCCGTGCCACATGAAATGTGTGGTAACCTGATATCTCAAAAACCGCTAACCGGAAGTGGCCGAAATTTTTGCTAGTTTGAGATATTAATACTCTTATTATAATCTGTAAGTTTCATTGAAATCGGTTGATAATTGTGGTCTGTAGCCGTGCCACATGAAATGTGTGGTAACCTCATATCTCGGAAACCGCTAACCGGAAGTGTCCGAAATTTTGGCTAGTTTGAGATATTAATACTCTTATTATAATCTGTAAGTTTCATTGAAATCGGTAAATAATTGTGGTCTGTAGCCGTGCCACATGAAATGTGTGGTAACCTGATATCTCGGAAACCGCTAACCGGAAGTGGCCGAAATTTTAGCTAGTTTGAGATATTAATACTCTTATTATAATCTGTAAGTTTCATTGAAATCGATAAATAAATGTGGTCTGTAGCCGTGCCACATGAAATGTGTGGTAACCTGATATCTCGGAAACCGCTAACCGGAAGTGGCCGATATTTTTGCTAGTTTGAGATATTAATACTCTTATTAAAATCTGTAAGTTTCATTAAAATCGGTTGATAATTGTGGTCTGTAGCCGTGCCACATGAAATGTGTGGTAACCTGATATCTCGAAAACCGCTAACCGGAAGTGGCCGAAATTTTTGCTAGTTTGAGATATTAATACTCTAATTATAATCTGTAAGTTTCATTAAAATCGGTTGATAATTGTGGTCTGTAGCCGTGCCACATGAAATGTGTGGTAACCTGATATCTCGGAAACCGCTAACCGGAAGTGGCCGAAATTTTGGCAAGTTTGAGATATTAATACTCTTATTATAATCTGTAAGTTTCATTAAAATCGGTTGATAATTGTGGTCTGTAGCCGTGCCACATGAAATGTGTGGTAACCTGATATCTCGGAAACCGCTAACCGGAAGTGGCCGAAATTTGCTAGTTTGAGATATTAATACTCTAATTATAATCTGTAAGTTTCATTGAAATCGGTAAATAATTGTGGTCTGTAGCCGTGCCACAATGAAATGTGTGGTAACCTGATATCTCGGGAACCGCTAACCGGAAGTGGCCGAAATTTTGGCTAGTTTCGGTTGATAATTGTGGTCTGTAGCCGTGCCACATGAAATGTGTGGTAACCTGATATCTCGGAAACCGCTAACCGGAAGTGGCCGAAACTTTTGCTAGTTTGAGATATTAATACTCTTATTATAATCTGTAAGTTTCATGTAAATCGGTTGATAATTGTGGTCTGTAGCCGTGCCACATGAAATGTGTGGTAACCTGATATCTCGGAAACCGCTAACCGGAAGTGGCCGAAATTTTGGCAAGTTTGAGATATTAATACTCTTATTATAATCTGTAAGTTTCATTAAAATCGGTTGATAACCGGAAGTGGCCGATATTTTTGCTAGTTTGAGATATTAATACTCTTATTAAAATCTGTAAGTTTCATTAAAATCGGTTGATAATTGTGGTCTGGAAGTGGCCGACATTTTTGCTAGATGGGAGATATTAATACTCTAATTATAATCTGTAAGTTTCATTGAAATCGGTAAATAATTGTGGTCTGTAGCCGTGCCACATGAAATGTGTGGTAACCTGATATCTCGGAAACCGCTAACCGGAAGTGGCCGAAGTTTTGGCTAGTTTGAGATATTAATACACTTATTATAATCTGTAAGTTTCATCATAGAACTAGAATACTAACGGGAATGCCAACCGTGTGACGTCACTACCTTATGTGACGGCGGACCTCTGGCGCTGACATAGGGTACAACGTACTTCCGGTTTCTGCAGACACCAACAAAATGCCTGGTGTTTTGTACGGATGTTCCGCCTGTAATAAAAGAAATCGCGGCTTATCTTTTCATCGTTTACCAAAGAACAACACGGAGTGGAAGGAGAAACTTTTAAGCATAATACGATCTACCAGAGCAGATCCGATTAATGAACAGACATTAACAACACTTCGACTTCGAGCCTGATTGTTTCGTTGAAACTAAAAGTAAGTGAAAAACTCAAAAAGAAAATTAGATCTATCTATACTTACAACTTATTTAACCACCCTACACTTCAATTATAATAATTACATACTAGCTGAGAGTCTGTATTCTCAGGTCTTCCCATTAATTTGTATCTGTTCAAAAAAAGTTGCAGGCAGGTGGTTTGTTTACAACAGTTCCGTTTCGATAGGCTACTTTCAGTTTGTTATGAAATTACAATTTACCAGGCCTACATATTTCTATAAAAGGGTGATCAGTCAGTGGTAAAAAAAAAAATGTGATGTGCAGGCAGAATATACGTCACTGCATTCTGTGAAGATTTGTAAATGTAACAGACCTACTTGGCCCATTATATAGCCTTGTCTCTAAATACATTCATAAGCTGTCAAATAAACGAATATGCTGGAAGAATTATCTGCACATTTTATGAAGATTTGAAGGATTAAAATAATACTAGGCCTTGTAAAAAAAGGCCTACATGTAGATCTACCTAAAAAATAAGGAAGCTGTTATTGACACGACGGTCGTGCCCCGAATGGTTATTGTTAGCACTGCGGACCCGACCGTCGTTTCCCGCCATGCAGACTCCCTTCATTGCGGAAACGACGACGTCGTGCCAACAAGAACGAAATTTGGTGTTGCGTACCCGACCGTGTGTGAATATAAAACATGGACCGGAACAACCTGAATACGGCTTACCGACCGTCGTGCAACCTAACCCTAACCCTTCTCAACTGTCCTCGAGTCTGAGACACGCGCTTGGCAAAAGCGGTGACGTCACGGTCTGGTAATGCTCTTACAGATTATGGCGCTGCAGAGACTACGGTCGGGTAATGCTCTTACAGATTATGGCGCTGCAGACACGATCGTGTCAATAGTTACTTCGAAAAAAAAAAGGTGATCAGTCCTCAAAAAAACACATGATAAACAGGCAGAAAATGTCACTACATTTGTAAAGATTTGCAAAATTAAAATAATATAGGCCTACTAGCCCTCATTTTTATATATGCCTACCTTTTTCTAAAACAGTGATCAGCTGTCAAAAAAGAGTCAAAATATGCAGGCAGAATTCTCTGAGCATTTTATGAAAATTTGTTATATCAAAATAAAATACTACCAGCCCTCAAAAAGTCATGTGTTAAATTAATTGACATTTAAAGGAAGGAAGGCAATTGCTCACTATCAAGGAGACTTGGATTTTGATTCAGATGTTTGTTGAGAAAATTGCCTGTTTCCCCCTTTTATAAGGAATTTCATTTTAAATTTTTACATTTCAGGTAGCATTGCATATACTGTTCATGGAAGCATTAAGGAGTGAATAAATATCAAGACTAAGTTTCGATTGGCAACAAGTACTGTTAACAGAATGAAATAACTTTTTCTTTTTAAAATGGAAATAATAAATTTGAAATATGAAAAGTTGTGGATTTGAACATTTATGTGTGTATTTGCAATATAATCCAAAGACATTACTGTTCTGAACTATCCTCACAATGAAGTGACACTGTGTGAAGCTAATGTTTTGGGGATCTCGAAAATTTGTTCAAGAAAATATACCTTAGTTGCATTGCATTCACATTGAACCTTAAATTTGTATAAAATTATGACAAAAAATGTTTCCACATTCGTTGATCAGAGAAAAACATTGTCAGATTTATGCCAGAAACAATGTTAGATATATTTTCATTCAGTCTATTGTAAATTGTGATCTGTGTGTAAAAGTTGCAATAAATGGTTTTATGCAATCATAGAGGGAGTTGTAAATTTTACAGTTTACTACATACGTCTGTGGTACAGACAAGAGCTGCATGTCTTATAAATTGAATATAATTGTTCAGTTATATAATAGAAATATTTCACAATAATCCAATGATTTCATTCATTAGGTTTATTGAATTTTTTTCCAAAAAAATAGAAATGTGTAACTGGAAGTGTATAATGTATAGATGATAGCTAAGTGTATTCCAATTCTTCACAAGAAATATATTTCAAAGTCTTTCAGACACTAGCATAACAGCCTGATTTTCATTCTGTGCAACAATATTGTTTTAAATGAATGAATGAAATGGGGTTCAACATCCTACTGTTATGCAATTAACCTAAGCTAATTGAAGACGGGCATACGCCATACAGTGTGCTATGAGGGAAATTTTGCCCGGGCGGTGGCGCTACAGCCTACTCTTTTATCGAATTCCAACTGCCAAGGGATCTTTTACGTGCACTCCAATGTGTACAAGGGACCTCGATTTTCCGTCCCATCTGAACGACTAGGCAGCTGTCCTTGTCAGGCCCTCCTTCTGCATCACTGACAAGGGGAAATCACGTCGGAAAATCGAGATGAACCTTCTCGGCGATTGCAGGGATCGAATACCGGACCTCCAGGCTAGCAAACCAGCGCCTTATCCACTTAGCCACCATGATCCCCATATTGTTTTAAAGTTAGGATTTAGGGATGAATGAACACTTTTTAGGATATTATTTTTTATTGTCCGTCTTCCATGATATAGAAATTCCTTGTGCACATCAAATGAAAGTTCTTCATACAATTAAATACAATGGCTTTTGTATTATTGGTCTGAAATAATGCAGTTTTAGTTATAATAATATAATTTATGCATAAATTAAAAAGGAAGTTGGCGTCAGATTTTACAGACTATTACTTTACAGATGGGTTTTTATTCAAACCATACTCAATACGAAGGAAGTACCACCGAGTTCAGGTAATGCCAAGGGAATGGGCACAACAAGAAAGGCTTTCTTCAACCAGCATTATTCACATGATACATGTAGCTCTTTTAATTTTAGTCAAACAAGGCCTTAATTTATATACAAATCCACTCCTTCAATGACACAAATCGGATGGCCTTTTCTTCTTGATTACAAAAAAATAATATTCAAAATAAAAATCCCACTGAGTGATATTGATATTCTGATTAGTTGTACATTTTTTTTTAATTAGATCAAATAATTTAAATTTAAAGACAAAATACCAGTAGGCCTATTCATTATTTTGTACTTTTTATTTTATTAGTTCCCCAACATTGTAAAATTATAGTTGTGCTCACTGAAATATATACAACTTTTTGAAATTCATTTACATTCCTGACATATTTGGTGAAAAAATGGTTTATTGGATTAATATTCAGTTATTTTTTTAAATTAGTTATCTTGAATAGTAAATGATGATACACTTATTTTACTAGAAAATGCACAGGCAGATGCATGTACTGATGAACAGTTTTGATGTATAATATTCCATTTTGGGGTTAAACTGGATTGAGATTGAGATATGGCAAATCCTTGAGATCATTTTTCATATACTGGTACTTGAACTTTCTCTTTAATTTTAACTTGATTAGTTTGAACCTTAAAAAGAAAATAAATAACAATGGCAAAAATTTGAAAATAAAAACCAATAAAAATTACCATTGACAGGATTAGGGTTTTTAATTTTCCTCTAATAAAGGGAGATTGATACCAATTTGATACAGTTCTATAAAGTTAAAGCAAACATTATTATGTTTGGAAGCAATTTCATGTTTGAGAAGAAAAAGATACATTTGTTACGGACACTACACTCGACAATAGACTAGATCTAAAAAAAGAATAAACTTACGGGTGCTACTGAAACAACGTCAATAGGATACGTTTCGAAAAAATCGTCAGCAAAAAAGCTGTAAAGAATAAACATATATATATATGTAGTTTTATAAACAAAATAAGAGCACGGGGGGAAACCACAGCTCTAAGTATAAAGTCAAAACTGGCACGGGTATGCCAAAGGCTGGCAACAATACAAAATAATAAATAAAAACAATAGTCAATAAATAGATACGATAACGAATGATAGCCGATAGGCCTTTTTTGTGAATGTCATGTGATATAGAGAAAATGATGCAAACACACGCATGTTACATTGTTAGGATAATTTAACGTCCAAAAATAAATGGTTTATAATCCCAATGGTATATTATATACCTAATTTAAATAAAATTCATTAAAATTATGAAATAACTTACATCTATTACACTGTCAAGTTCTTGAAATTCCAAGACGACGTACGCTTCTGCAATGTTGACAGAAGGCCGGAAGTTACTTGTGCCCTAATTACTACGCGCATGCGATGTACAACATAATTATGTCATCAACGTTAATACGTCACGGTTGGCATTCCCGTTAGTATTCTAGTTCTATGGTTTCATTAAAATCGGTTGATAATTGTGGTCTGTAGCCGTGTCACATGAAATGTGTGGTAACCTCATATCTCGGAAACCGCTAACCGGAAATGGCCGAAATTTTGGCTAGTTTGAGATATTAATACTCTTATTATAATCTGTAAGTTTCATTGAAATCGATAAATAAATGTGGTCTGTAGCCGTGCCACATGAAATGTGTGGTAATCTGATATCTCGGAAACCGCTAACCGGAAGTGGCCGAAATTTTGGCTAGTTTGAGATATTAATACTATTATTATAATCTGTAAGTTTCATTGAAATCGGTAAATAATTGTGGTCTGTAGCCGTGCCACATGAAATGTGTGGTAACCTGATATCTCGGAAACCGCTAACCGGAAGTGGCCGAAATTTTGGCTAGTTTGAGATATTAATACTCTTATTATAATCTGTAAGTTTCATTGAAATTGATAAATAAATGTGGTCTGTAGCCGTGCCACATGAAATGTGTGGTAACCTGATATCTCGGAAACCGCTAACCGGAAGTGGCCGAAATTTGGCTAGTTTGAGATATTAATACTCTTATTAAAATCTGTAAGTTTCATTAAAATCGGTTGATAATTGTGGTCTGTAGCCGTGCCACATGAAATGTGTGGTAACCTGATATCTCGGAAAAAGCTAACCGGAAGTGGCCGAAATTTTGGCTAGTTTGAGATATTAATACTCCTATTATAATTTGTAAGTTTCATTGAAATCGGTAAATAATTGTGGTCTGTAGCCGTGCCACATGAAATGTGTGGTAACCTGATATCTCGGAAACCGCTAACCGGAAGTGGCCGAAATTTTGGCTAGTTTGAGATATTAATACTCTTATTAAAATCTGTAAGTTTCATTAAAATCGGTTGATAATTGTGGTCTGTAGCCGTACCACATGAAATGTGTGGTAACCTGATATCTCGGAAAAAGCTAACCGGAAGTGGCCGAAATTTTGGCTAGTTTGAGATATTAATACTCTTATTATAATCTGTAAGTTTCATTGAAATCGGTTGATAATTGTGGTCTGTAGCCGTGCCACATGAAATGTGTGGTAACCTCATATCTCGGAAACCGCTAACCGGAAGTGGCCGAAATTTTGGCTAGTTTGAGATATTAATACTCTTATTATAATCTGTAAGTTTCATTGAAATCGGTTGATAATTGTGGTCTGTAGCCGTGCCACATGAAATGTGTGGTAACCTGATATCTCGGAAACCGCTAACCGGAAGTGGCCGAAACTTTTGCTAGTTTGAGATATTAATACTCTTATTATAATCTGTAAGTTTCATGTAAATCGGTTGATAATTGTGGTCTGTAGCCGTGCCACATGAAATGTGTGGTAACCTGATATCTCGGAAACCGCTAACCGGAAGTGTCCGAAATTTTGGCAAGTTTGAGATATTAATACTCTTATTATAATCTGTAAGTTTCATTAAAATCGGTTGATAATTGTGGTCTGTAGCCGTGCCACATGAAATGTGTGGTAACCTGATATCTCAGAAACCGCTAACCGGAAGTGGCCGAAATTTTTGCTAGTTTGAGATATTAATACTCTAATTATAATCTGTAAGTTTCATTGAAATCGGTAAATAATTGTGGTCTGTAGCCGTGCCACATGAAATGTGTGGTAACCTGATATCTCGGAAACTGCTAACTGGAAGTGGCCGAAATTTTGGCTAGTTTGAGATATTTATACTCCTATTATAATTTGTAAGTTTCATTGAAATCGGTTGATAATTGTGGTCTGTAGCCGTGCCACATGAAATGTGTGGTAACCTCATATCTCGGAAACCGCTAACCGGAAGTGGCCGAAATTTTGGCTAGTTTGAGATATTAATACTCTTATTATAATCTGTAAGTTTCATTGAAATCGGTAAATAATTGTGGTCTGTAGCCGTGCCACATGAAATGTGTGGTAACCTGATATCTCGGAAACCGCTAACCGGAAGTGGCCGAAATTTTGGCTAGTTTGAGATATTAATACTCTTAATATAATCTGTAAGTTTCATTGAAATCGGTAAATAATTGTGGTCTGTAGCCGTACCACATGAAATGTGTGGTAACCTGATATCTCGGAAACCGCTAACCGGAAGTGGCCGAAATTTTGGCTAGTTTGAGATATTAATACTCTTATTTTAATCTGTAAGTTTCATTGAAATCGGTAAATAATTGTGGTCTGTAGCCGTGCCACATGAAATGTGTGGTAACCTGATATCTCGGAAACTGCTAACCGGTGGTGGCCGAAATTTTGGCTAGTTTGAGATATTAGTACTCCTTAATAATTTGTAAGTTTCATTGAAATCGGTAAATAATTGTGGTCTGTAGCCGTGCCACATGAAATGTGTGGTAACCTGATATCTCGGAAACCGCTAACCGGAAGTGGCCGAAATGTTGGCTAGTTTGAGATATTAATACTCTTATTATAATCTGTAAGTTTCATTGAAATCGGTTGATTATTGTGGTCTGTAGCCGAAAGTCTATTTTGATATTCTTGCTTACCACATGTGGCAAATAGCCACTGCCGTTGTTAATGTTCGCATTTTGGTTGATAAAATATGGCAAACGAAATATGGCTGCTGCTTGCACCGTATAACAGATTATTTGTATTGATAAAATTCGTATATAATCTTTAAAACCACGACTGTATTGCTACACTAGCACCACCATATCTTTCTGATCTTGCAACAGCTGAAATCCTTCTTGTTGAGCCAGCGCGACCGTTCCTCCAACTAAGTGAAGTACGTCATGCCTGCCTTCGCTTATGCCGCCCTGGACTGCCCCCCCCCCCCCCTCTTTCTAATGGTTATGCTTCCTCCCTTGACTTTGCTCTTTATATTATTGATATGATTATATTATATCTTTTATAAATAATTTGGTTCACACATTCTATAGAAGTCGTATCTAATGCACTCAAATAATAAATGACGGATTTGTACATAGAAAGAGTTATAACTTGGTAAACATAACTAGTTTCGTGGGAATCAGAATATCAGGTGTAACACATGATTGGAAATTTACTAATTGCATCATTTGGCCTAAATAACCAATCTTATCAGTAATTGCACAGATTCAGGGCCATGAATAGCCTGGTCGATTTTACTGTAATCTACTAATTTGTATCTATGTATTCAGCCATGATATAAAATGTAAAAAAACGAACTGGATGGATGGGGTTGGGGAGAATGACTTGACTGTAATCTCTTAATTTGTATCTATGTATTCAGCTAAATATATATAAAATGTAAAAACGAACTGACAAAAGAAACATTGTACTAGGAGTTCTGATATAATAATGTATTGATATATATATATATGTAAACTATACATGTAAAGTGTCAGCTTGCAGTTTCGTTTCGAATGAAATCTATCTAAACACAAATTAAACACGGGATGTAATTGTTCTGTAAACCAGGGTCCACATGGGTTTTTTTTTTTGGGGGGGGGGGGTAACTTTCTTATTTACACCATTCCATTCCCGTGAAGACCAAGCGTTACTGAATTCATTCAAAAACGAATGTGGGCTTACGATGTTGCAATATGCTTGGAATTGCATGACGGTTTGACTTCCCATGCTAAAAACAGCCATCGCCATTTTTTCTCATTGATCCTGCTATGATTTATACTCGATTCCATAGCGTGATAGTAATGTATCAAACTGAAGACCAATGTTTTAATTAACGTATGTTCATTAATAATAAAAGTTAATAACAACTTCTCGCAAATCTAATTAATCAGGGCGCGAGAACCGTACATATTACAACTTTCCAGAAACATAATATATACCTTATTCAGAGTCATATAGATACTATTAATAACGATTTCCATAATGTGACATACACCCTCCCCTTCCCTCCACAAAAAGGGAGAAAAACACGCAAAGGGTGGGGTTGATCCCAAATAAAAATGACACCCCAGTTAACGAAGTGACGTAAACTTTACGTAAAGTTTACGTAAAAATGGTCTGTCAGTTTACCATCATTTTGCTCGTTATTTTAACGATAAGTTTACGTCATGAAATGACGTTAAACTAACGTAAAGTTTACGTCACTTTTACGTAAAGTTTACGTCATTTTCTGACGTAAATCTAACGTAAATTTTGCGTAAAGTTTACGTCACTTACGTTAGATTTACGTCAGAAAATGACATAAACTGTACGTTAGATTTACGTAAAAATGGTCAGTCAGTTTACCATCATTTTGCTCGTTATTTTAACGAGAAATTTACGCCAGGAAATGACATTAAACTAACGTAAAGTTTACATCATTTTAATGTTACATTTACGTCAATTTCTGACGTAAATCTAACGTAAAGTTTACGTAAAGTTTACGTAAAGTTTACGTAAAGTTTACGTAAAGTTTACGTAAAGTTTACGTCACTTACGCTAGATTTATGTCAGAAAATGACGTAAACTTTACGTTAGATTTACATCAGAAAATGACGTAAATGTAACGTAAAAATGACGTAAACTTTACGTTAGATTAACGTCATTTCCTGACGTAAACTTAACGTTAAAGAGATGAGCAAAATGATTGTAAACTGACCGACCATTTTAACGTGAATCTGACGTAAATATAACTTTATCTTTTGACGTTCATCGGAACCAATTTAAGTGACTCAGTCATTCAGATGGTACGAAAACCCAATAACATAACCATTTTGATGGAAATATAACCATTTAAATGTTTTACAATAATCCAATAACTAAAAGATATACACTCAATAGTGTTTTCAAATCCCTTCCCACTCAACAAACTTTGGCACTTAACACATGGATCAATTTTAATTCAGAAGGACCTGGAAAAAAACAGACGATCCTACTCCTTGTCAGGTAGAACCAGGGAATTGAAACCATGCAAGTTGACTCAATGCCACCCTTATGATTTAACTCACACATGCTAAAAATGTGGGTATTCCTTTTTCAAACTGAATTACAACAAACACTAGTTAATAAACGATCTAAAGTTTATTTAGAAAATAGATATAAAAAATATATTTTAAAATATAACTGTACGCATACATATACATAAAATGGTGGTAATTGAAAAAATGGTTACAAAAAAAAGTCTATATAGCACTATTAAAAAGTAATATTTATTTTATTTTACATTATGAAAATAGATTAGACAACATATATATATATACAAGAACTGTGATCGAAATGAAATATGGTTTAACATCCTGGGCTAATGAAGACAGGCATATACAGTGTGCTATGCAGGAAATTTTGCTCTGGCAGCGTCGCTACGGCCTACAAATTCCAACTGCTAAGGGATCTTTTACGCCATGCACTGTGCTTTGAGGGATATTTCCCGGGCAGCGGCCATACGTCCTACTCTTATATCGAATTCCAACTGCAAAGGGATCTTTTACGTGCACGCCAATGTGTACACAAGACCTCAGTTTTTTTCATTCCATCTGACCGACTAGACAGCTGTCAGACCCTCTATCCTGCATCACTGACAAGGGGAAACCATGACGGAAAATACGGATAAACTTTCACAGCCAATGCAGGGATCGAACACTCGACCTCCAGACTGGCAAGCGACTTACCCATGTGATCCCACGATTGGTTAACGCATTGTGATACATTGTGGTTTCGATAATTTAATCCACATGTTAGTAACAAAATAACCTAGCGTGAGTCGAATTGAAGTTAAACCTCATTTCTCTATTTACCAATAACCATTCAGAATTTTAAATGTTATTGCAACCAAATGTCACAAAACAGCACAATTTACATAATTACAACAAAATATACTACAAGTACATGTATCTATACTTTATTTTAAAAGATAAATATATAATGTAATAGAATAGAATACAAAGCAGGCATTTGTAACAGTTTATTCACAGCATTAACTTGGTGACAATTTAGGAAACAGCTATTCAAGAAAGCTACACCAATATTACATAACCAATCTAATTTTAACACAGAACTTTGCTATGGTTGATCCATCACAAAAATTTGAAGTACAGGTATTTGTAAGGGACCCAAAAAGTTATTGTTAACTGGTTGCAGTAGAGAGCAATATCAGGGTATCTCATTGAAACAAAACTGTTTAAATAAGAATAATTGACTGTCATAAGATCACACATAAACTATTTTAGCCATGCTACTGATGAATTTTTGTGCAACCATAGATACATATATATTTATATCAATACATTTTTAAGAAGTCTATTTCTGATACATGTGCTTTTGATCATGAGGTCTGTCACTGAGTTTAATGGAATGGTTTTGATCCGAAGTCTATTTGTGACAAGTAGTAGTGTTCTCTGGCTTCCATATACAAAGCCCTTATAAAACTTTTTTATAACTTCTTTGACATTACTGCCACCAATGGTGCTCAAATATAGGATTAATAAAAGAAAAAGTGAAAAGTAGCTTTATACTCTAAAAAAAACAAATGAATTTGGGTTTAACGTCCTATTGTTTAGCTCTGACTAGGCTAATTAAAATAAAAATACACCATACAGTGTGCTATGAGCAAAATTGATGTCAAATGGCCATTGGGTCTTTTATTGCATGTAAATGTTTACACAGGACATTACCCCCCCCCCCCCAATGACTATACTATACCCAGCAAAGAAATTCTATCAAAGGTAGATTTAGATTATGGCCTTTTATAGCCAACCTACTGCGGATCTTTATGAAATTTGGTTCAACATCATACTGTTCTGCTCCGACTGGGCTAATGAAGACAGACAAATGTCATAAAGTGTGCTATGACAGAAATTTTGCCCAGGCCGCTGTGCTACTATCTACACTTATACTGATTTCCAACATGCATGCAAATTTGAACAATAGTATAGATCTCGGTTTTTGTCCCATCCGAACATTTTTGGCAACCGCAGGGATCGAACATGGGATCTCCATATTAGCGAGCCAACATCTTACTCAGACACCTTGGCTCTTGATTGTTAATGCTTACTACATGTACATTGTCCCCTCACTGCCATGTGGGACAAGCAAACTTATGAATTTATCAAGCTATTGCTTTATTTGGCAGATAGGTAATCCAGTTGACTCAATGACAGGCTTTATGATACAGCGTGCATGTGATAACCATTCGTCCATCCACCCCACCTCCACGCAGGGCCCTTTAACAACAAAGGAAAAGGTACGAATCAATTTGAGGTACGAAGTGAGGTACAAATGAACTAAGAAGGAAACAACCAGATGACGAAACACGGACCGTGTGCTGGTTGCAATTAATATTCCGTTTCACGAAAAAACATTAGCATTGATCGGTCAATCAAGCTCGTTATACTTTTCGATAAAAGAAAACAATGATGTATTACTAATTATACACAAGTTTTCAACCATATTTTATTGTCAAATAAAACAAAGGATAACAGGCACTGACAGGCAATGTTAATCACAGTCTCAACAATCGCCGATCAATTTAATAAATCTAAAGACAACTATCCGTTTCACATAAAACAAACAGCTGTTACTATATATATCTCATACACTTTCAACAGTCTTTTAATTATTCATCATAGTCTGTATCGTTGCCAAACTGAATCCGAAAAGTTGTCCTACTGAACTGAGTCAGAAACGTTGTCTATGTTGAGTCCGAAATGTCATGCAACTCAATATTATGCATCATTAATTGGCAAAAATATAAGTAGAAAGTTGAACAAAAAACACCCCCAAAAATGAAACACCCCTACAAATGTTTAGAAAATACTTGCTATATTATAATTAGCATAGCCTGTAATTTAGCAGTAGGGCCTACATGTGTGATAGAACTTATACCTGCTCTGACTATTAAATATTTGTTTGATAATTTTGTCATTTTAAAATTAGTGACTTTAAAATCGCAATTTTTTTACAGAATTTTTGAACCATTATTACTTTCGAATAAAGCAGTCTTAATTGTGCATAAATCGTACGGTTTACGGACAATGTATACTGCATAATGTGCAAACAAAAATACTGGTTAGGCCAATTTAAAATACGAATTTTACGTAACAAAATTTTCCATGGCCCGCCGCGAGGATTTTTTTTTCGATCAGATTTTGTCAACAGTAGATCTATCTGTATGCTTTCGACGGATGTTCGTACAAAAAAGGGCACTTACCTTCAATTTTACTAAGCTGAATTTCAAATCGTGTATGAAATAACTTTATTTAACTCATAAAACATAACATAGCTTTGTCTACAGGATATATTTTTCATAATTATGAACTAAGCCGCCATTTTTAATTCCAATAATTCCGTAGGTTCCGGTTAATACCAGACAGAACCGGTTAAATCGTCACACAAAAAACATATTTAATAAATAATTAAAGCGATGTAGATAAATAACAACACTAAACATAACTTTAAAAAATAAAAAAAATGTAATATCGATAGAAATAATATAATATATACCGATCTATAGTGTAAATAAAAGTCCCGACCTTGACCTTGCCACACACGACTAATGTTTATTGACTGGTGTAAATTTTATATATGGGGCTACATAACTACGCGATATTGTTAAAAGGATTATGAGATCGGGGAATTTTAATTTTCAGAGAGAGGTCTTTGATCGAGACATTTGCCCTACCGTCAATATTTTCATAAGCTTTATTCTAATAGTAATATGTCATGGTTTTACAACTTATATATTTATAAGTGCTGAGCTTTTAAATTCGAAATAATAATACAACAGTCGAATCATGACCTTTTTTTATATACTAACACTAATTGATTTTATTTTAGGGTCGTATAACTACTCAATATTATAAGGATAATCAAATAGAAAATAAATAATTTTCAGATTTCTTTTGTAGACCTAATCGGGGACTATATCCCGACTGATAAATCGAGAAATAACTGGCTCAAACTCGATTCGGTTCTTTCTTGACATGCAAAAAAATATAGTAAAAATGTGTTTTGGATTGAATTTGATTGCAAATTCCACTTTACCCATATTATTATACGAGACCCTATCTCCAAAAGATTTGATAAGCTTTGTTTTTACAACTTATAATAAGTTATATATATTTAATACAAAGAAAGACAAATACAAGTTTAACAATTTTAATCAACCCATCTTATATTTTTGACCGCGATACAAATTACAAATACAAAAACAATGCATGATGATTGAAATTAGCAAATTGAACAATCTAATAATAAAATATAATTCATAATCGGCATAGATGTATGGATTACATGTCATTTCGGTCCCGCGTCATTTCGGACCCAGTCTGGCGACTTTTCAGACTCGGACTGCCAACGTTTCAGACGCTACTCAAAAATATTTGGGATGTAAGATTTTTTGTGCAGTGCAAAAAAAAGAAGAAATATTACGTTTTTAAAGTACCGTTATATAATTTTTGGGGGGATTTTTTTTTTCATGCAATAATCCATATTTTTTTCATCAATTTGGAGGGAATTGAAATTATATAATAATGGGGTTTAACCTCCACTCGACCCAAACTTGAATTTACATATGATTCAATATTTTTTCAATAATTCACTTGTGCTAGGGTTCTTTAGTAGTTGGAGGAAATCAGAGGAGTTAGAGAAACGACGTGGCTATTCTTACAACGAGACGTAAGAATTATTGATAGACTATTTTTACGACATGGTAAATGTTCCAGTAGCGCATACGCAAGTTACCAAATTTTGGACTTGTCCATCAATAATTCTTACGCCTCATCGTTTGGAATAGCCACAGCATTAGAGAAAACCCATGAGGTTGGACAGGTTAATTTGTGCTCCATGTGATGCACAAAATGAAATGGGGTTTAATGTCCTACCATTCTGTTCCGACTTAGCTAATGAAGATGTTCATTTGACAGGAATATTGCCT
Organism: Patella pellucida; assembly: GCA_917208275.1. Taxonomy (NCBI): domain Eukaryota; kingdom Metazoa; phylum Mollusca; class Gastropoda; family Patellidae; genus Patella; species Patella pellucida. Next base: position 30,589,290 of record OU795041.1, on the reverse strand, counting down.
GGACAGTGACTGTACTTACAGGCAAAAGGAATGTTTTACATGCACGCCAATAGGTACACAATCCGAACGACTATGTACGGTTTCGGATTTAACCTCATTTTCTGAAGGAGCTGGTTTTGCCAGATCCTGCGCCACTAACAAGGGGAACTTTCTCGACCAACACCGAGATTGAACCCCTCATTTGCTAGCCATTTTGTTTCGGTGACTCAGTAACAAAATGGCCAGCAAATGAGGGGTTCAATCTCGGTGTTGGTCGAGAAAGTTCCCCTTGTTAGTGTTGTAGGATCTGGCAAAACCAGTGTCTAGTCATTCGAATAGGACAAAAAACCAATATCTTGTGCTCACATTGCATGTACACGTAAAAGAACCCTTGAGAGTTGGAATTCGAAATGAGAATATGTCATTCATTTATTCATTTTTCTCTTTGTGTGTCACCTACAGACCACGATTCTTAAAGGAGCTAAGTCTCTATTCTTGGGCACATGGAAATGCATACAAATGGGTAGCAAGGCATGTAAAAATATAACATGAATGTATATAAACTGAATTACATTCAATCATTTACGTTTTTACAGTAACTTCTAATCAGTTATGTTCGGCGAAATACATGTATGCGAAAAGTCCAAATTGAATTGGCGTCTGATTATTCCAGCCTTCAACAATAGTATTCTCCTGTGGGTTATGTTTAGGCTTGTTCATTGAGTCGCTTCATTACAAAGGACACACAAAATATTTCCTGCAGCCACACCCAATTTGATGTCTACAAACCCATTTCTTCTTTGTGTGTCTGTGCCTCTCTCTTCTGCACCTAACCCGGGCTAATTGAAGACGGGCATACACCATACAGTGTGGTATAAGGGAAATTTTTGCCTGGGCAGCAACTAAATTCCAACTGCCAAGGGATCTTTTACATGCACGCCAATATGTACACAGGACATCGGTTTTCATCCCATCCGAACGACTAGGCAGCTGTCCTTGTCAGGCCCTCCGTCTGCATCACTGACAAGAGAAACCACGCCGGAAAATCAACATGAACTTTCTCGGACAATGCAGGGATCAAACATCCGAACTCCAGATTTAGCGTCTGAACTTGGTAAACTTATTGCTTAAGCAACTATTGATTTTGATGCATGATTCGCCCCCATGGACGGTACCACACCCACTTTTTTGTTAAAATCTTGTCTGTATTAACAGATTTTGTTCCATTTCGACATGGTCCACCAAGGTTGTACCTATTTATATTGGTCTATGTCCAATCCCACAAAGAAGTGGGCCATGTCCAATTTTTTTGCTTCTAATCTGCAGACTGCAAATCTGAATGGATCATCTTGTTTTACGTTATATTTACTAATGTTATATTTACGTTAGAAAACTAACGTTAGATTTGCGTTAAAAAACTAACGTTAGATTTACGTTAAAAAACTTACGTTAGATTTACGTTAAAAAACTAACGTTAGATTTACGTTAGAAAACTAACGTTAGGTTTACGTTAGAAAACTAACCATACACTAACGGTTAGAAACCAGACATAAAATTTACGTTAGATTAACGTTAGAATTATCACCATGGATCATCTTGTTTTACGTTATATTTACTAATGTTATATTTACGTTAGAAAACTAACGTTATATTTACGTTAGAAAACTAACGTTATATTTACGTTAGAAAACTAACGTTATATTTACGTTAGGAAACTAACGTTAGATTTACGTTAGGAAACTAACGTTAGATTTACGTTAGAAAACTAACGTTAGATTTACGTTAGAAAACTAACCATAAACTAACGGTTAAAAACCTGACGTAAAATTTACGTTAGATTAACGTTAGAATTATCACCAATAATACATATTTAATTATTATGACTGAATTCCCTCTATTTATCAATTGTTATAATGTGCACACACTGGTATGGTTATTTAATCCAGAAGTATTGAAGCGAACAAAAATGGTTATATAACCGTCATAAAATTTACGTTCGATTTACGTCATTTTCTGACGTAAAAGTAACCATAACCATTCTGACGTAAAAGTAACGTAAATTTAACCATACAATTTTACCATTTTTGGACGCTAACCTAAATCTAACCATAATGACATAAAAGTAACGTAAATCTAACGATCCATGTTAACTGGGACAGAGGGTTTTCTCCAACATTCATCAAGATAATTTATCATTATCTATCCTATTCCCTAGAAAACATATTCAACCCATCCAAAAACGGTCGCAATCTCGGTTAGTGCGTTTGTATGTCATGCACCGTGTCATGCAATGAATCTATTAGAAATATTTCTTCTTCTGATGTCTTCCGCCCACTTCAGACTCAGTGGTGGTTTGTCGTACAGAGTTCCTTTGGGCAAGGTTTTTTTATTTATTCAAATGACTACAAAAACGTTTCTGGCCTATAGCTCCCTTAATTTACACATTAACTGAACCAAAACAGTACTGCACATGAGCTTTATATATAATAAATCAATTCCAATTGAAATAAAGGTGAAGCCTTACCGCATAGTTATATGATTTGATGAAACCCAACTGCTACGCGGAATTTTTACTCGCGGAGTGTCATGGCCGCGTGTGTAATACGTCATACAAAATACATCGCTATGCATATGTAGAACGCATTACCAAAAAGGAAAACTGTTCGGTAACTATTTTAGTGGTCCAGTGTTCACTATCTGTCATAGACTTACCAAACTGTAATGGTATGTGTTGACAATGAGCCTATTTGAACTTGCGTAAAGGGTCTTAGACTGTACCAATTTCAACGTTCGTTAAACACAGTTTAACGTTAAAAGTATTAACTATGAATCTATGAGACCATAAAATGTGTACAGCTACTTGTAGCCCATCTCTACCTTTTTGCATCCAAATTATTCTCTATATTTCCATGAATTAATATATTTCATTCCATATTCTATTACTTGATTCATATCATTATTATAGATTAGTATCCCTATATCACATTTCCATGTTAACAACGCCGGATTAACCATGGTGGGGGCCCTGGGGCCTGGAACATGTGGGGGGCCCCTGATCACCGACCGCGAGCGTCGGAGGTGCGAAACCCATGAAGGGGGGTCTGGGGCGGGGCCGTATGTAGGATTGTAAATGTGGGGGTGTAGCAGAGTGTGTCAATTTCGGCTGCGCTATTTCTCATTTGCTGTCAAGCACACCAAAATGAGAAACTCCTTATCCTCTAAACTAGAACTAGTCAGAAACACCATAAGGCCACGTGGATAGGGCGACCAGAACGAAAATCTCTAATCATGTCATTTGGTGGCGGCGCTCCCAAAGACCAACAAGGTCCTGTCAAATGTGAATAAGGACGACCAAAACGAGCCCTTTAATTTCATGTGATGGTGGGTCAGGCGCCGACCCAGAAAGAGGTGATAGGAGAGGCCCTTCGCCTATGGGGGCGGCACCCTTGTCTTGGTTTCTCCCTCAGAAAATTTTGAAAATAAAGATGCAGGAAACACGTTTTTATGCCATTGGGGTGATATCTGAGTGGCAATTTTGTATTTTATATGGTGGCAGATTTTTTGGGAGAGGCATTTGCTCCTGGTGTCCACACCTGGGTCCGCAACTGTGTTGGCGCCCAATAGCCTCCACATAAGAGATATAAAAAAAGTTTGGATTAGGTGAAGGCGCCATTAAAACCGACCGACTCATCGGTGCCTTAGGAGCATCACTATGTGATCATAATCAAGTGTATTTTTTATAACTGAAATTGTGTCAATTCTTTTTCTGGAAATTTTTAGAAATTGGACGCAGGAAACATGATTTCTTGGCATTTCAGGCACTTGTGTGGAGCCATTAGAAGTACCTCCCCCGGCAAAAAAGAATTAGTATTCTGTCACAAAATTCGCGCATTCTGGCGTTATTTCAGTCGACCAATCCATGCGAGTGCTATGAAATGATGGCATTTCTATAGGAGGGGGCTGGACGCAACTGAAATTTTTTGTGGGGGGCCCTAATGTTGGAGGCCTGGGACCTGTGCCCCGTGCTTAATCCGGCCCTGGTGATAAATGCGAGTTATATGAAATGTTGGCATTTCTAGAGGAGGGGGCTGGACGCAACTGAGATTTTTTGTGGGGGCCCCCTAATGTGGGGGGTCCTGGGGCCTGTGCCCCATGGTTAATCCGGCCCTGCATGTTAATACCTGTACTTAGAGTCTTCTTGTAATGTATGTATTTATATTATTTATACCCATGCATCATAATTTATTGAATTCTGTGCCATTATCAAACCCGTTTGAGGTAAACGTGTACATTACATACTGACACTGTTATCCTGTTAGTAAATCTATATATTATAATAAGCTATATTAAAATTACCGTTGTCTTATTTGTAAATATTACTTGCCATATCGTTATGAATATATGTACATGTTTATATTATTGTATGCTGTCCTATATTGATGTTTAGATACAATTAAATTTTTTAGTTTTCTTAAAATCTTATCGTATCTTATATATATATTCCAATACATGTATGCACCTATATGAGCAGAAATATTTCTAAGATCTTCTGATTTTATAAAATTCTGGGATAATACGCCAAGACTTCCCACCAAACTTGACGTTTTCTCCACCCCAGTCCACGCCCTCGAATAAAGCTTCTTGTTCCCTATGGCGGTATTTAAGAGCCAAAACTAAATGTATGTTGAAAGTGTTATTATACATCATAGAAAATACCTAATACCGGTACCTCAAATGCAAACTACATATGGCGTTATACTTATTATGATATCGTTAAAGTAAAAGTCAAATTTTAATTACAAATGTTGTAGTGAATCTAAAGAATATACGAAGGATGCCAGTGCAATAATAATAACTGGTGAGATTCACTGATAATTCGAGTGGCAGACCTTAAAAGGGGCCAGCCCGAATTTCAAAGAATCTGAAAATTACACGTTAATGAACGTATGAAATTTAAACGCCATTTCAGTTCAAAATATTGAGTAGTTTGGACGTGAATGCAAAAAAAAAAGCTTAACTAGACACTAGCTCTTTTAAGTTTTTCTTTTAAATTGTTATGGTCGTTTTACTTGATAAGCGCGACTATATTTGATACCAATTTTAACTTAATCAATAGAGAGCTTTAAAAGTGAGTCAATAGGGTTAGATTGAAAGCTGCACATATACACTCGTTTTATCCAGACACTTCTGTGTAATGCAAACAGAACACAAGTCTTCGGCCACCGAGCCAAACCGGCGATTGGAAGTTGTTTGAAAACGTATCACATAGCTTGAAGAAGTTGCTCGGATCGAAGTTAGAGGCTATTAAGGGCTTTTCATACAAAATTTAGTAGTTTTAACCCCCAAAATGTTATCGGGATGGCCCCTTTAAACAGCCTCTGCTGACCTATAATACTAACTAATTTTGCCATACGAAGCGAGTTCAAGTCCATAAACACAAGATAAAATAAATTGCCTGACCATGATCGGGCTGTATAACGGGTGCATATAACACAAGACCTCCAAGGGGCGCCCAATCATGCTGTATTGGCGCCCCATTGTACAAGTCGTAAACGCCCCCAGAGGCGGATCCAGGGGGGGGGGGGGCTAGGTGCCCGCCCCCTAAATAACAGTATAAAAAATAGATATGCTCCACAAATCACCCCTGTATGAAATATGCTATGTTTATTTAAACTTTGCATTAATCTCTACACTCTGCTGTAGGGCCTACTCTATTGAGGTGATATTTTTTTTCTCTAAACATATGGGGAAATTACATGATTTATTATACTCTAATCATTTGCTATTTTTATCTGTATATGCTGTCTTTGACTTGTTAAACAAATTCCCTCTGGGATAATTATGTGTTATCTGTTTCTCGCTTTAAAAAACCCCCAAGAGTTTCATTTACTCTATACACAAGTACAACCAGCTAGTGCGCTTCTTGGGTCAACCGATATGGCGTCACTTGCTTCAATCGTCATAATGGTAAAATGACGTCATGCCGTCTCCAGTTCATTAAAGCTCCTTGGTATAGATAATCAATTTCCTATTTTTTAAGAAATATAAGAAAATCATTCTGTAATTACGGGCTGTCTCTGGCCATAGGGTTTATTTACTTGCCATAACCATAATAAACACTCAATGCCATCGAATACTTGAGATTTTAACTAGATTAGAATTGCTCTGTCATTTAATGTTTTAATTTAAAAAATGGAGAAGCGAGACTAGACTCAAATGACCAGTACAGTGGTTGCGGTCAATGCACACATCTTGTCAAAACTACATTCATTGTTTAATTCGCTCAAAAGTATAATTTTCAACTTTTCAACGTTTGAAGATAGGTATTCCATTGAGGGAATAGGAAAACAAGGGATGTAATTGTGTTATTGTTTCCTGTGTCAATGATTTTTAAGGGTGTGAAATAATGCCCATGATCGTATAAATAGATATAGTGAGTTGATAACCTATTGAGCAAAAGATATAGAAATAAATATGTTTTGACTTTCTTAAAGGACCTAAGTCCGTAACTCAAAATCCTCCAAAATCTTCGACATAGAAAACACGAATTATTGGTCAATTCAAATCAACATTGATGTTGTGATCTTACCCGGAAACGGTAGGCCTCTGATATCCAAAATTTAAAACAAAATAAACATTTTAACATTGGTACACGAATCGTGTACCATAGAGCGTTTCAGTGTCCCTTTTAACAAGTGACCAGAAAGAACGAGGCTAAACTCATACCACAACTCCTGTCATCTGTCAAACGATGAGGCCATTTTTTATCTGGTGGGCATGCGCCGTAGACTAGAATAACCAGACACTATAAATACTTAATACGGTTTGGACTCCTGCCGTATTTCGCTGGACATAACTGATTTGAAATTACAGTCAAAACGGAAACAATTTAATGTAAATCAGTTTATATACAATCAGATTATATTATTATATGCCCTGCGACCCATTAGGGTCAATTTCCAGGTACCAAATATTAGTGATTTAGCTCCTTTAATATGATATACTCGCTTTTAAAGGTAGGTTTTTTTTTTGTTTGGCTTGAAATGTCTTATTCTATCAGCCGTTTTTTTACTTTCCTAAGCGAAATATTAGTAGGGTTCGAACTCCCAGATCCGTGACCAATTTCCGGGGAGGAAGGTTTGACGATTGATTCTGGTAGGGGGACTGTTCTGAGGATTTGTGCAGTTTGCAACCTCTGGAAAGTGTGGGCAACTCTCAGGAGAGGCAAAAATCAAGATGGCTGCCGATATACCACAGATACTTATACTTGGGGTCAAATGTCATCAAACAGTCTTTGTAACATGTCATTTTTCAGGTTATCAGGGTCGCTGAACACTCCCAAGCCATTTTGATGCAGCCATATTCAGATATGGCGGAAATCTGGCGGAAATGGTGAAAAAAACGGAAAATAATGTCATGTATTCTGGTATGGCAAATATGAGCTTGTAATATATGGTTTTTAGGATTTTAGTTCATTTTTGATGATCTCATGTCAATGAAATCTACATTAGATGTTTAATATAAAATCAAAGTCAACGCACAGAAGATACAAAGATCAGAAAATATCATTATATACTTAATATGTCATTCATATAGTACCTACTAATATCATAATTTCTAAAATTCATAGGCATATATCTTTCACATGAATCTATGTCAAAAAGTTCTGAATCTAATGCACTGTCTGACTCACATGTGTCACTAATAGAGGTATCATTATTCTCCTCGTCACCCCCTTCATCACTGTCTACCGATGATCTGAACTTAAATGACAAGGCCGGGTTTATATACCGTACACGAACACACATTCCCTCATTCAACTCCCATCCATGCCCAAGTGGACCAGCTGCGTTACTGACATTGTAACTTAGCATGATATATGCTTGATAGTTCGCTCTGTTTATGTGATTTTCCAGACTATCTTGAAAATGTTGGATAAGGCGTGTGCATTTGTTTATCATCTTTAGCCATTTGCTAGCTCTACCACAAGCTACAGTTGTGGATTATTTGGCATTATAGATGCACCTCATCACAAATTGTTTCATGGAGGCTACCAGGTTATCAGATACAGTTAATGCGACACCTAAATCATCGAGCATTGCATCTGTACTAAACTCGGACTTATATAGAGTCTTTATGGAATGGCCAAACAATCCTGACACTGTATCACAACCGGTTATCGAGTGGAACTGTACGATACGTAGCGTCAAATCACGTGTCAGTAATCTTTGTGCACCAAAACAATACCCCTTTCGTCTAACTGCTGGAGACTCTGGCTCCATATGAGAAACATAGCTTGATAAAACCAAAACATCAGTATCTTCTGCGTCTATATCTACAAGTTCATCATTTCCACTCAATCTCAGGTGTGCATAAATGTAAAACAAAATAGTGTCCGCCTCTAATTGGTCATATTCGAACAGTTGGAACCTGTAGATGTCGACTGTTAGATCATAACAGTTCTTTCGAATATAGTAAAGGAACCGAATACCTGGGTGTGTTTTTACTAAAATATCGAACTCTTTATGTAGAAACACTTGTTCCGCATCGTTTAAAAGGAAATTTACTTTCGGCCTTGATATAAACGTTCTTGGTACCACCTTGGTACTGTTCTGGCAGTTTGTGTTCATAATCGTTTGTCTGGATCGGAAGATCGTATGAGTCAATCACAAATACGATGGATTCAAAGCTAGATTGGACATTTTCACTACATAATCATGCCATGTGTATACACTACTACCATCTGCTTTCTGTTTGTCTGCTGTCGATGGAATCGCTATTTTATTCAGAATGTGCATCCAGCCTCCTTTCATTTTCGAACCCTTGTTCATCGTCATTTCAATCCAGAGATCAAGTGTCAAGCTACAATAATGTTTACCAGTCATAGAATGGAAGAATAGCTTTGAAACAACACCAAAAAGCGAAAATTTGTGAATGACCCATGCGATTTTCCGATCTCGACAAAAGATTCTGGCTAAAGATGATACACAAATGCACACGCCGTATCCAACCTTTTCAAGATATATCATGCTAAGTTACAATGTCAGTAACGTAGCTAATCCACTTGGACATGAATGGGGGTTGAATAAGGGAATGTGTGTTCGTGTACGATATGTAAACCCGGCCTTGTCACTTAAGTTCAGATCATCGGTAGACATTGATGAAGGGGGTGATGAGGAGGATAATGATACCTCTGATAGTGACACATTTGAGTCAGACAGTGCATTAGATTCAGAACTTTCTGATACCGACTCTGATTGAAGGCTGTCGTCTTGAAAGATTGTGTGAAAGGTATATGCCTATGACTATTTAGAAATTATGATATTAGTAGGTGCTACACGTATATGAATGATGTATTGCATATATAATGATATTTTCTGTATCTTTGTATCTTCTGTGCGCTGACTTTGGTTTTATATTAAACATCTAATGTAGATTCCATTGACATGAGACCATCACAAATGAACTAAGCATCCATGAAAATCCTAAAAACAATATATTACAAGCTCATATATGTCGTACCAGAATACATGGCATTATTTTCCGGTTTTTTCCACCATTTCCGCTAGATTCTCGCCAAATAGGGGTGCATCAAAATGGCTTGGGAGTGTTTTTAATGGATTCAGTGACTCTGAAAACTATAAAAATGACGTATTACAAGAAAGGTTTGATGACATTTGCCCCCAAGTATAAGTCTATGTGCTATTTTGGAAGCCATCTTGGGTTTTTGCCTCTCCTTAGAGTTGCCCACACTTTCCAGAGGTTGCAAACTTCACAAATCCTCAGAACAGTCCCCCCTACCAGAATCAATCGTTAAATCTACCTCCCCGGAAATTGGTCACGGATCTGGGAGTTCGAACCCTACTATATACAATGAAATGGATTTGCCATACAGTTTAGAATGAGGGAATTTTTGCCAAGACAGCCGTGCTATGGCCTACGCTTACATCAAATTCCAACTGTCAAGGGTTCTTTTACATGCACGCCAATCAGTGGCGTCACTAGGGGGTGGCACGAGGGGCACGTGCCCCGGATCTTTTCATGTGTGCCCATGATCTATTTAGAGCAGACAAAATCGATAATTTGCAATAATTTCACTACTTTTCCCTATCATTATTTCGAATGTCCCGAGTACGGAAGAGAAGCTTTCCAGTGCGAAGCTTTTCTGGATTGTCCTTTCTGGTCCACCGTAGATTTCCTCAATTGCCTGCATGTGCACGGTTTAATACAGTATTATATAACTAAATAAATATTTGACTGAAAATAGTGTAGAAACGATCGTGCATGACCTAGTTTACCCGCCGTGTATGTTTAGCGGGACAACAATATCACATTTTAGTTCGCGATAACTTAGCTCACAACTTCACAAGAACTCGTACATATTTCCCAGTATTCGATTTAATACAAAATAATCCGCGGTTTGAAACATCAATAGAATACCCACGGCAACGTCATGTCGTTATTAATACGTATACTCAAAAATATGTACGAGTTGGGCCTGTGCCCCGGATCTAATTGGGTCCTAGTGATGCCCCTGACGCCAATGTGTACACGGGGTATTGATTGGCTTTTCGTCCCAACCAAACGATTAGGGGAAGCGCAGATAAAATGAGCATGTTGGAAAAGTGAGCACCCCCCTGTTTAGAACGTCAAATGAAATATTTTGTTAAATTTTACCCGTGACAGTGACCTACTTCCTATTTCTGATTGCCGGACAAAATATCGTCAACAAGGCTTTTCACGTGGGTGTTTTAAATAAGATTTTCATTATTCGTTCCATCTTATGTAAAATAGAGCTCTAACATAACAAGTTATAACGTAACTACTACACATAACACAAGGTTTGTTAAGATCTCATACGAAGCCCCTTTTTCTAAGGAGTTGTAAAATCCAGCGTTGTAAACTGTAATGACATAACTTCCTGCGCTGGTAAGCCTAGAACTGACCCGACACAGTGTTGGTATTGTGAGCACCCACTTTTTTGCTAATTTGAGCAGGGTGCTCATTTTACCTGCAATGCAGGTCCTGCATGCCTGCTCAAAATAGCATCAGTGATAATGATGATTCGTAGGTCTATTGATCCAGGCCTTTTACCTTTATTATTGATGATGGTGATGATGATGATGATAATGATGATGATGATGATGATGGTAGCGGCGGTGTTGATAACCCAACAAACATACATTACATAACATTTAAAATGTAGGTCTATGCCATAGGCCTACCCCCCCCCCCTCACTGATTCATGTGATATAATACATGTAGGTCTACAATCGTTATAATAATACCATTGATTCAATTCCAACTGCACCGCAAACAGCTGAAAGCATTACGATGGCACCACAAACCAGTGAATCAATTGCAACAGACCCGCCATTACACACATCTGTCGAACCATCAAATATCATGCAGTCTTCATCACTAGTTCTTTCGGAAACATCTGTCGAACCATCAAACATTGGAATTTCACCACTAGGCTTGCCAGAAACATATGTAGAAGCACCAAACATTGAAATTTCACCACTAGGCTTGCCAGAAACATATGTAGAAGCATCAAACATCTTTGAATCTTAACCACTAGGCCAACTGGAGCACCCATGCTCAAATTCCATACAAGGTGTGCTCAATTTAACAACACATGATGCTAATTTGAGCATATTTATGAATTTACATTTTCCCACATTTTGATATGTTAATATTAATATTGAAGAATAAAATTTCTGGAATGAACAGTATATTTATGGTTTTCGTTTTATGTGTGGTTTAAAAGACTATCGTCCTGGTAGGATGATAAATATTCAGGTACTCTGTAAGTATGCTCAAATTACCTGCGCTTCCCCTATACATGTGGAAACAAAAGTCAAAAACTTTATATATAAAAATTATTTATTTGTGGGAGGAAATCGGAGTATCCGGAGTAAACCCACGAGGTCGCCCCTTTTTTTCTGTTTGGACTAAGTATAGAAAATCAGTTTGATAAAAAGACAAAACTTCAATTCAATTAATAGAGCGTACCCGATAGATGACCTATATACCGGCCGCGGCCATGTTGGTGGACAACAACACGCCACCTATCTGTAATCATGGTAATAGATTTTAGTACCATCCAACATTGATAGCGTTTCAAAGTAAATAAATATAAATGCACCAGAAAATAATTTACATATTTGAAAAGAGCAGTGTTCGTTCTTTCCCGTGATACGTAATATAATATCTGTAATTTTATATTAAGACCCGTATTTTTAACATTAAAGTAAAATACCCCTATCCTCGTCAAATATAATACATGTTCCGTACCAGTGAACTTTCGTCGCTTTTAATTTTCAAGGCATGTAACTATGATTGTACTGGAAAATATTTTATATATTTGGAAAGGGCAGTAACGTGCCTTTCCGTGGTAGGTAACATGATAGATGTAATTTTGTATTCGATCTTACTAAATCAAATCGAGCAATAATAAATTATGCCAACAGCGATTCATGTTTGAGCCGATCGAGTGATCACTGTCGCTCTTCTTGGCTCCCGTTCGATTGTGGATAAAATCACGCTCGTCCTATTTCTTACAAATTTGTCAACAAAGCCCCCCCCCCACCTTCCGACAACCGAATCCTCAAATATCGTCCGATAAAAATGTTATTTTTTGCACCAAAAATAAGTATCGCTGAATTCGATACTCTAGCTGTTCTAGAATTACGATGCACCTAAAGTAAGTAGATGCTTGACATATTTTTTTTGACGTACAGAATATATACCTACGGTACATATTGGTCATTGAGGTTATGGAGCTAAAAGAATTCCAGCCAATAATACTATAAAGTATGCATTATGCAAATAAGCGTGTGAGCCTCCGTGCGAACATGCTGTTAGCTAATAGTTACTGGAAAGTTTCCCGCGTCAATACCGCTCTAACCAATGATAAAATAGTTCACAACGTATCGAACAGTCTGCACTTTTATATTTTAAAGATGAATAACAGAAACAATAAAACGATAATTACATCGAATCAGTGAATAATTATTAAACCTCAAATTAAAACGTACTAAAAAGAAAAGAAACTAGATCCAGTGACAACAGTTTTTCAAACGTTTGATCACCCTACGGTATCGAGCTTCTCACACGTTTTTCCATAAGTGTGTGGGTCTTTTTTATTATTTTTAAAAAAATTACGTAGGCCTAGGTCTCGAAGTTGATATGTCGCGTCAGCAACCAACCTATTAATTATAATTTTTCACGTCAGACATTATCCATGTACACAAACACGATGCAGCTAGTTCGCCTATTTAAATACATGTTAATTAATAGTACCGGGGTATTTTTTTCAAAATACTTACGCCGCAGAGAAACAGAATTTGATATGTTTTATAATTATACAAACAAACCCCATTCTGTCGCTATAAACGCATTATATGCCACGATCGAATTCGGATTTTAATGGAAATTATTTTATATACCGTAGGCCTACTTTGCCTACCGTTCTGTCGTAATAATTAAACGTGTAATGTCACAGTCAAATTCGGATTTTAATAGAAAATAAATGTAAACTTTAAAATACATAGACAAACTTTTTATTCAACATAAATATCACATTTGACAGAAGTGTTTGGCCCTTACAATCGTAATTCCAAGTGCAATCACATTGTAACCATCGGCCCACGTGTAGACGGGTTGTCCACCAAGATGGCCGCGGCCAATGTGTGTGACGTCATGTGAATTAACTCTATTGATATTTGTCATCTTTTTATTTTGGGATATCAACGGGAACATAAACCTACCTGTTGACTCGCTTCATTTTTGAAAAAGTTTTACACAAAGCTTTTTATTTTTTTTAATATTATCTTTTCAGTGACAATGTCTGATGGCTGCAGCAAAAATTTTACGGGCTTATTCCATCCACGCCAGTGACTTTTTGAGTTTACGTGCATATCCCATCCACGCCAGGTACTTCAAATCCTGTTTTTCCCATAAGACATCGCTAAAGAAATGATGACGTGAAAATTAAAAATAAAAACACAGACAACTCTGTATAGAACTTTCTCAAATGAAACAAGCCAATAGTGAGGCTTATGCCCCCACCCCCACCCCTGAAATCCCAAAATATGTAGAAGACATATAATTGAACATATGTCGTTTACAAACTGTTTATCTATGCTTAGTTCAAGTAGAAAATATTTGTGATATGGTAGCAAAACTATAGCCTACAAGCGGTTAGGCTACATAACTCTCCCTCAATTAGAATAAAAGTTATCATGTCCGAAAGGAATGAATGAATGAAATGGGGTTAAACGTCCTACTGTAGGTCCGAAAGGAATTGGTTACCTTTGCTCAAGTTTCGTCAAAATCGGAGAAAAATTGTGACCTGTAGTGCGTCCACTAACCTGCCCTAACATATTGTTGACGTCTGGGCGGACAGTTACAATGGCATAATACATGAAAATGTGGGCGTATAGAAATTAAATAATAGTTTACAATTACTATATGGAGAACTTTGATTAATATTTAATATTTTTTTTTTTTTTTTTTTTACGTATTTACATTTTATTAACTTTTTTCTTCTTCTTATTATTTTTTTTTTTTCAAAGCAACACTTTTATTTACATCCTCTTTTACAAGTATATGTTACAGCATTTATTTATTGAAAAATATTGAAAATTTCAATCAAATTACTTTTGAGCGAAGTTAACAATGATTTATATTTATATATTTCTATGTACAGTACATCGTATGACGTCAATATGAATATGACATCAAACTTTCAGCCAATCAGACTGAAGGGGCCCTTTAGAGTCAAACACCGCGAAGGGCGAAGCTCGACGTCCTGAGCCCCGAGCGCCAAAGGCACAATTTTTTTGAGGGGGGGGGGTGTTCTTATCCCAGAATTTTTTTTAAATTCGCCACCCGGACAACCCGTTTTCCAAGCATCTGGGGATCTATTTTAAAAAAAGTAAAGGTCAATTTTTACAAGGAATTTCTCTGGGATAGTATCGTTTTCCAAGCATCTGGGGATCAATTTTGGAAAAAGTAAATCTGACGAATTTCAAAAACAAATACTTAAAAAATAAAATTACTTGATAAATTAATAAAATTACTTGATAAATTAATAAAATTACTTGATAAATTAATAAAATTACTTAAAAGTAATACTGTCAGCCAGTGATAATAAGACTTCGACATAAATATCAACTTATGATGAATTATGGATAAAAGAATATTTATATTAAACTGATAAACGTACAAATTACTAAATTAGTAGTTTAAACTTACAAGTATTATATGGGGATGCAGCTCTATAAAGAAGGCTCTAGAAAGCGTAGGACCGTATAGTCATGACAGCGGTCAGAGAAGCTTTACTTTTACCACTTGTCAATAAAATTGTCAAATTGGGTAAAGATAACAAAATAATGATCCCCTGTCTCGGCCGGACCGGGCCGACCATGACATGATGGGCCACAAATTATGACTGGTGCAGTTGGGCCCGCTGACTACACTGGGCACTATACTGGGACCCCTTTAGCTGATGGGCCCTCTAAATCAGCTAAACTTCAACATTCTTGTCTTGACCTACCAATTAATTTATTAGACTTTCCTGTATTTTTGGGTACTTTGTGCGAAAATCAGGGCCCCTCTTGGCCGCCTGGCAAGTAGGGGCCCCTTCGACTGCATATATATATATGGTAGGGTCCTTTTGCCTCATAATAGAGGGCAGGCCCGAATAGAGGCCAACTTACCAATGGCAAGTGGGCCCCTACTCTTGAATATGGGCCCCCAATTTTGACAAAAAATATATCACTTTTTTTTACTGAATTTTGACGTATTTTTGAGTTTTTAAGCCAAAATTCGGCCCCTTTTGAGGAAAATGGGTCCCCTTGGCCACATGTAGACTACTGACATGTAGAGAGGGGCCCAGCTTACGTCAAATATGGGGCCCAAGTGGAGGAAAATTGTAGGGCCAAAGCTAGCTGACATAGGGATGGGGGCCCCCAAGTTGAGGCAACTGGGGCCCCAAAGCCTAATCACAGAAATCATTGGGTGTGCACGCCCCCCCCCCCTTGACACTCACTCTTTTAAACCCTTTATGTTCACTTTTACATTAAAATATTTTTTCATCTTGTTTTGTTGTTTTTTGATAAGTGGGGCGCCCCTGACTATAGTATACTATGACAAATTACATGTGGAGCTGCGGTGGCTCAGTTAATATAGGGTGCTGGCCCACAAACAATTTAATTCCGGTGACAGTTGAGAAAGTACCCGGTTTCCATGTGTCAACAGTGCAGGATGAAGAACCCAACAAGGGCAGTCTATAGTCATGCGATGGTATGTAAAATCAGGGTCGTGTGAAATAGATGACACAAACATAAAAGAACCCTGGATAATACGCTATACTTAGTTCTCTTTACTACTTCTTTTTAATTAACCTCTCAAAATTAATGAGTATGAAGTTTAACAACATTGTCTTTAAAAATTATTTATTTCAACTTTAAATAGTTTAGATGGAGATTGATGAAAGAAAACAAGATGACTAGTCATCAACATCCCGCGCCCTTGCACATGTTTGGAAAAAATAAGGAAAAAAGATAGTAAGCTGGCACTGCCAGGCAGGATACGCCCACATTTTCGATAGATGGATAGAGGACAAGCAATACCGAAAGTGATTTTTCCTACAATCAAAGGCCATAATTCATTAAGTTACAATTTGATATGCGCAAATATCGAAAAGAATCAAGATCTTTAGGTTATAAACATGCATTTTAAGTTTCATCAAAATCAAATTAAAATTGTGACCTCTACAGGGCCCACAACTTTAATATGCCATATTTTTTACACTATTCGCGTACAAACAGCGGCCATTTTGTCTGGCAATTATGGTCTGATTTTCTAGAAATTCGAACTCAACCTTCAGTAGGGTGTAATGATGATAGAGCCAAACGTTTTTTTAAATTGAGATATTAATCGTGACCTCCAGAGGGACCATAGGGGATTTTTCGAAACAATCAGGGGCCATAGTTCAGGAAGTTACGATCCGAAATGCGCAAATATCGAAAGGAACTAAGATCTTTGGGTTATAACCATGCATTTTAAGTTTCATCAAAATCGAATTAAAATTGTGACCTCTACAGGGTCCACAACCTTGATATACCTTTTTTTAACAGTATTCGCGTACAAACGGCGGCCATTTTGTATGGCAATTTTTGTCCGATTTTCCAGAAATTCGAACTCAACTTTCCTTAGGCTGTAACGGTGATATAATTAAACGTTTCTTCAAATCGGATAATAATTGTGACCTCCAGAGGGACCACAAGCTAAACAAAGGTGATTTTGTGTATAAACAGGGGCCATAATTCAGGAAGTTACGATTCGATATGGGCAAATATCGAAAGAAATCAAGATCTTTGGGTTTTAACCATGCATTTCAAGTTTCATCAACATCGAATTAAAGTTGTGACCTCTTCAGGGTCCACAACCTTGATATACCATTTTTTAACAGTATTCGGGTACAAACGGCGGCCATTTTGTATGGCTATTTTGGTTCGATATACCCGAAATTCAAACTCAAAACATTCGTTATGGTGTAACGGTGATATAATCAAACGATTTTTTAAATCGGATAATAATTGTGACCTCCAGAGGGACCACAAGTTAAACAAAGGCGATTTTGCGTATAATCAGGGGCCATAATTCAGGAAGTTACAATGCGATATTCGCAAATATCGAAGGGAACCAAGATCTTTGGGTTATAACCATGCATTTCACGTTTCATCAAAATCGAATTAAAATTGTGACCTCTACAGGGTCCACAACCTTGATATACCATTTTTTAACAGTATTCGCGTACAAACGGTGGCCATTCTGTATGGCTATTTTGGTCCGATATACCCGAAATTCGAACTCAACATTCGTTAGGGTGTAACGGTGATATAATCAAACGATTTTTTAAATCGGATAATAATTGTAACCTCCAGAGGGACCACAAGCTAAAAAAGGCGATTTTGCGTATAATCAGGGGCCATAATTCAGGAAGTTACAATGCGATATTCGCAAATACCGAAGGGAACCAAGACCTTTGGGTTATAACCATGCATTTCACGTTTCATCAAAATCGAATTAAAATTGTGACCTCTACAGGGTCCACAACCATTTATAAACAGTCTTAGCGTACAAACGGCGGCCATTTTGTATGGCAATTTAGGTCCGATTTTCCCGAAATTCGAACTCAATCGTCCTTAGGGTGTAACGGTGAAATAATCGAACGGTTTTTCAAATCGGATAATAATTGTGTCCTCCAGAGGGACCACAAGCTAAAATAGGTGATTTTTCGGACAATCAGGGGCCATAATTCAGGAAATTACGTTCCAATAGGCGCAAATATCGAAAGGAACCCAGATCTTTTGGTTATAAACATGCACGTCAAGTTTCATTCAAATCGGATCAAAATTGTGACCTCTATAGGGTCCACAAGCTAAAAACGTGATTTTTCGTACAATCAGGGGCCATAATCCATGAAGTTTTGATCCGATACATGCCAGTATCGAAAGCAGCGGAGATCTTTTGGGGATAAAGCTATATTTCAAGTTTCGTCAAAATCGGACAAGAATTGTGACCTGTAGAGGGTCCACAAACAATTGTGGACGGACAGGGGCGACGACATAATACGTCCACATGAAAATGTGGGCGTATAATAACCTGTTTATGCTATTGGTAATTAATATAAAAATTATCAGATTTCGCAAACAGTGGACCTGTTTAGCAGAACATGTCGGGGTCGCACCATCAGTTGTGCCTAGAGTCTAAATCTTTAGACAAATCTCACGAGGTTGGACAGGCGACCCTACTCCTTGTCCTGTACAACTGGGCATTTGAAACCCAGCCAGTTGACTCAATGACAGGCTTCATAATACAGCGTGGACATGCTAACATTACAAATAGAAACAACAGAAATTGATTTTTCCTACAATAAAAGGCCATAATTCATTAATTTACAATTTAATATGTGCAAATATCGAAAGCCATCAAGATCTTTGGGTTTTAAACATGCATTTTAAATTTCATAAAATTCGGTTAAAAATTGTGAACCTCCGGACGGACAGGGGCAATGGCATAATGGCATGATCTTTGGGTTATAAACATGCATTTTAAGTTTCATCAAAACCGGTTAACAATTCTGGACCTCCGGACCGTAATATGTCATTGCCCCTGCCCGTCCGCCGGACGGGCAGGGGCAATGGCATATTACGTCCACATGGAAATGTGGGCATATAAAAAGTCTCTGATTGTTAAATAAAAAAAAATATTATTAAAAACAAGTGAACAGTGAGGCAGATGTCCTCTACCGCAAACCCAATACAAGCCAGCGGTGATGCTGATGACCCCTGCTGCAATCACATAATAAACAGATGACACATAGTAATTAATTGCACATTTATCTTTTTGAACAGAATCAAGCAATCAAAGCCATTATGTACGTCTAAGCAGAAAATGTTCAGGATTTGAAGTACCTTGTAATGAAATTATGACTAAGTTTCATCACTCTCACTAAGTTAGAATCAAAGTTAGTCTCAACTAACCAAATTGCTTATCGGTCTGCATACCCTGAGCAGAAAATGCTCATTATCAAAGTGTCAGGTATTGATATAATGAAACTATACACGAAGTTTTATCACTTTCGCTTATAATTAGAACCAAAGTTACCGTTTCTCAAAAGCAACCACCAATCTAATTGCCTTTCTCAGCTTTCCCCTAAGCAGAAAAATGCCCATCTTCAAACTCCATTGTGACATTGACCTAATACACCTACACCAAGTTTGAACATTCCATATAGAAGCAGAGTTATTGTATCCCAAAATGTGTGACGGACAGACGGAAGGACAGATAGACCTTTTTAAAATGAGTTGAATATCACAGTCAGATATATATGTAGAACAAATACTAAAGATATCACATATCTATGATTAATTTCTTTTATATTTCAAAATAAATAAAAAATCTACAATAAAATCATTGTCCTAAAATAGCATGCTTCATCAATCATAATTTCACACATTGTGTACTCTATATAAAACAGGATATATTTAATATATCAGATCAATAAGATAGTCAATTGTTACTCTATAATGGATCTTTTGGAATAAAGTAATTGAAAAATATTGAACACATTATGCATTTTGGTTTAAAGGGACAGTCCCGAATTGAACAGAGTCTCAAAAATAAAATTCTGAGTACGTATGAAATTTAAACGCCAAAATATAGAAGAATGGTGTATATACCCTGACTCAAAATTTCAGCTCAAAATATTGAGTTGTTTGGACTTGAGCGTTAAAACAGCTTATCCAGACACGTAACCCTTTTAAGATTTTGGGTAAATTCTTCCGTTGAGTGGCCAGATAATCGATTCTCGTTCCTGTAGAGGTCTACACGGTGAATGGTCCATGTTCTGCACTTGACAACAAAAAGTAAATTTCACCGACACCTTATTTTTATATTAAAAAGTCTGGTTTTATCCAATCACCGCATAATACAGCTTGGGACACCAGACTCTATTTCCAGATAAAGACTGGCGGGTTAAAATTGTTTGAAAACGTATAACATATATTGTGTTAGTTGCTCGGCCCTAAGGTAGGGGATTTTAAGGGATTTTAACACAAAATTAACCCTTTAAGTAATTAAAACCTGATATCACATATCACCTGATGATATTCTTTATGGAAAACTAAGTGTTACTGGCGGATATATTAAATAATTCTTTTAAGGCTAATGTTTTTTTCAAACAGATCAGATTAGAATAAATAGATCTAGTCAAGAAAATATAAATTCAAATTAAAAATCTTATATGTAAATAAAAACTGATTGTATAATGTACATAAATGAATTCTTATATAATGACAGCATAATAAAATTTAAATTTATTTTTCACCAGTTGCACTTTTTGATTGCATTACAGCTTTGCGTGTTCCAACTTTAACTGCTTGAGGAGTCGGTCTTTTTTTAGCTTCTCGTTCTGCTTTTAACTGAAAGTAAGCCAATGTACAATTTCAATAATTTGCGGCATGTCTATACAAATCATTTAAACAAATCTGGGTGTGAATAAACCAGTGATACTATGCACATTAATGGATTTAAAGATAAGATTTTTTGTTACCCTCTCTTGATATCTTCTCTCAAAATAGTCCATATCGTCTTCTCCTGGTCTTCGCATAGCTGACACTCTTTCTGTTATATCATCAAAAACAGCATCATTAACAGGAGCTTGTATAGCTGTTTCAATATAAAATATACATAGCTAACAGGTATAGATGTTTAAATATAAAACAATATATAAGTATATATACACATGTACTAGGAGTAAGTTAATATATCAAATGTATTGTTTCACTTTTTGTGCAAGATGCATGTACAATACAATTATTTTTTTGGATTTGTTCCTCTGCTATAATTTAGCTAATAATCAGTCAACCATGATCAGCAGATGGACCAAACCTCCTCCACACTGTCATTGGTATGGCAATGGTACAAATAAGAAATTGAAATTATAGTGCACAGTTGGGCCTACTAATAATTTCTGCATGCAAAGTTCACATACAGCCAATCACTTAGTCTGAAAGATATTGAAAATATTGTTAAAGGAACTAAGTCTGTAACTCAAAATCCTCCAAAATCTTCGGCATCGAAAACACGAATTATTGGTCAATTTAAATCAACATTGATTTTGATGATATAAATTTACCAGGGAAAGATGAGCTTCTGATATCCAATATTTAAGATAAAATATTTTTTTTAACATTGGTACATGAATCGTGTACCATAATGCGCTTCAGCCCAAGTTGTAATAAGAGACTCGAGGGACGAGGCTAGAAACATTGCACCAATTCAAACTGGAATAAGCAGACGGTAGAAATTTGCACTACATCCAAACTGCTGGCTTATTTCGCCAAACATAACTGATTTGAAATTGGAGTAAAAACGGAAACCATTGAATGTAAATCAGTTTATATACATTCATGTTACAGTATTACGGTATGCGTTGCAACCCACTTTTGTCAATTTCTAGGTCCGAAATGTTAGCGATTTAGCTCCCGTGATATCAAAGAAATACCAGGGAATATAGGTAAATCTAATTCTGATATACATGTAAAAACTTTTACTTCTTATATTTCAGTCCTGTCTGTTTATCCTTAGTTCATTCGGGTAAATTCATCGCAACATCAAAACCTTTTTTGGCTATCCTGAACAATTTGGCAAAAGCCAGATAGGACCATTTTATTTCGTGGCAAAAATATGTGGCTGTACCCATATCTCATGACTAACTCTATATATTTTATCATTTTCTCTACAAGTTAGGGCGTGTAACAAATTTATTACAAGAAATGTTTTATTTCCTTACCTCCAGCACCTCTAGCCATCTGTGAAGCTTTGATAGAATGAACATTAGCTCGTAGAAATGGATTATCTGATGATGTAATGGCCTGTTCTAAGAATTCTTCTGATGGAGCACCTAGGGGTATGTCATAAAATAAAGATAGGCTGGCACTGCCAGGCAGGATACGCCCACATTTTCAAGAGATGGATAGAGAACAAGCAATACCATAATTCAAAGACCATAATTCATTAAGTTACAATTTATTTGATATGCGCAAATATCGAAAGGGATCAAGATCTTTGGGTTATAAACATGCATTTCAAGTTTAATCTAAATCAAATTAAAATTGTAACCTCTACACGGTCCACAACTTTGATATACCATATTTTTACACTATTCGTGTACAAACAACGGTCATTTTGTCTGGGAATTATGGTCCGATTTTCTCAAAATTCGAACTAAACCTTCCTTCCGGTGATATAGTCAGACGTTTTTATTTATATCAGATAATAATTGTGACCTCTACAGGGACATTCGGACATTCAGGGGCCATAATTCAGGAAGTTACGTTCCTATGGGCGTAAATATCGAAAGGAACCAAGATCTTTGGGTTATAAATATATGCATGTCAAGTTTCATCAAAATTGGTTCAAAATTGTGACCTCTATAGGGTCCACAACCTTGATATACCATTTTTTAACAGTATTCGCGTACAAATGGCGGCCATTTTGTCTGGCAATTCAAACTCAACATTCCTTAGGGTGTAATGGGGATATAATCAAACATTTTTTTTAAATCGGATAATAATTGTGACCTCCAGAGGGACCACAAGCTAAAAGATAGTAAGCTGGCACTGCCAGGCAGGATACGCCCACATTTTCGAGAGATGGTTAGAGAACAAGCAAAACCGAAAGTGATTTTTCAGACAATCAAACGAAGGCTATAATTCATTAAATTACAATTTGATATGCGCAAATATCGAAAAGAATCAAGATCTTTAGGTTATAAACATGCATTTCAAGTTTCATCAAAATCGAATTAAAATTGTGACCTATACTGGGTCCACAACCTTCATATACCATATTTTAACACTATAAGTGTACAAACGGCGGCCATTTTGTCTGGCAATTATGGTCCGATTTCCCTGAAATTCAAACTCAACCTTCCGTATGGTGTAACGGTGATAGAGTCAATCGTTTTTTTAAATAAGATTCAATCGTTTTTTTAAATAAGATAATAATCGTAACCTCCAGAGGGACCATAGGCGAATTTTCAGACGATCAGGGGCTATAATTCAGGAAGTTATTATCTGATATGTGCAAATAACGAAAGGAACCAAGATCTTTGGGTTATAACCATGCATTTCAAGTTTCATCAAAATTGAATCAAAATTGTGACCTATACTGGGTCCACAACCTTGATATACCATTTAATAACAGTATTGGCTTACACGCGGTGGCCATTTTGTATGGCAATTTTGTTCCAAATTTTTCTGAAATTCGAATTCAACCTTCCTTAGGGTGTAATGGTAATATAATCAAAAGATTTTTTAAATCGGATAATAATTGTGACATCTAGAGGAACAACAAGCTAAACAAAGGCGATTTTGCGTATAATCAGGGGCCATAAATCAGGAAGTTACAATCCGATATGCGCAAATATCAAAAGGAACCAAGATCTTTGGGTTATATCCATGCATTTCAAGTTTCATCAGAATCGGTTCAAAATTGTGACCTCTATAGGGTCCACAAGCTAAAAACATGATTTTTTGTACAATCAGGGGCCATAATCCATGAAGTTTTGATCCGATACATGCCAATATCGAAAGCAGCCGAGATCTTTGGGGGATAAACCTATATTTCAAGTTTCGTCAAAATCAGGTAAGAATTGTGACCTATAGAGAGTCCACAAACAATTGTGGACGGACGGACGGACGGACGTCCGGACAGACGGACAGACGGACAGGGGCGACGACATGATACGTCCACATGAAAATGTGGGCGTATAAAAAGGGGATTTACGTTCCGATGAGCGCAAATATCAAAAGGCCATTTCAGGACTAACATATGGTTTAATTTTATTTCAATAATTCACTTGCGCGTTAGGGGTCTTTAGCAGTGGGAGGAAGCCTGAGTGCCCAGAGGAGGTCCACGAGGTTGAGAAAGCACCCCTATTTCCAAGCTACATACGCTCACACCAGGGCTCGAAACCACAGCTGCAAGCTAGAGGTAGCCGGCCAGCTAGACCACTAGGCCATCCCAACCCCCAAAATATCTAAAGGAACCAAGATCTTTGGGTTATAAATATGCATGTCGGTTCATCAAAATCGGTTCAAAATTGTGACCTCTATATGGTCAACAAGCTAAAAACTTGATTTTTCGTACAATCAGAGGCCATAATCCATGAAGTTTGATCCGATGCATGCCAATATAGAAAGCAGCCGATTTCTTTTAGGGATAAACCTATATTTCAAGTTTTGTCAGAATCGGGTTAGAATTGTGACCTGTAGAGAGTCCACAAACAATTATGGATGGAAGGACGTCCAATGTACAGTAGTCTCTATCATCCAGAAAAATATTCTACGAATATTAGTCTGGATGCATTGTCAACATTTGACAAAAATTGGCTTATCATAAACAACGTCTAACTACTATTAAAACAAGATGTTTATGCCATGACTTTGCTAAAGAGACTGGATAATAAGCCACATTACGCATGAGCAATGGGCTTTACATCTGTATTGAAGGTTCTGGATGACCGAGACTAGACGTACAGGGGCGATGGCATAAAACATCCACGTGAAAATGTTGGCGTATAAAAATCAATATATAAGGAAAAACTGATACACTTATTTTTGAAGATTTGTGATCAAGCAACAGTTGCTATAGATTCTTTTTATAGAATTAATATTATTCTTTTACATCCTGGACAGCAAGTCAATGTTAAGATCAGGGGTCAAGGGAGATAAACATATTTTATAACCAAAACAATGGTGCTGTCTATGTGACAAGACTTTTGGAGTCACAACTAGAAATAGAGCGAGAGAGAGAGAAATGGGGTTTAACGTCCACTTGACTCAAACTAGGTCATTTCTGAACTCACATATGGTTTAATTTCATTTCATAATTCACCTGCGCATAGGAGTCTTTACCAGTGGGAGGAAACCGGAGAAAACACACAAGGTTGGACAGACGATCTTACTCGAAACCATGCCAGTAGACTCAATGACAGGCCTTTATGATACAGCGCACACACGCTAACCATTTGGCCATCCCCCCCACACCAACAAGAAATAGTCTCCTAATCACATGATAATGATAGCTTTTATGTATTCATTTATTTTCAACCAAATTTGTAGATACAAACTGTCTGGTATGAAATATTCTTGTGCTGTAAATACTTTGTATACTTACATTAACTAGTGCGAAATTCCAAGTCAAGTGGGCTAAGGGTAGAAAATCGACCCCTCATAAAAATCTGGGAAGAATGTATGATAATATATTGTGCAAATAAAATACAGAAAGTGTGCAGAATTTGTGGTCTGTACCTTGAAAATTTATTGAAATACAGTCATTTGAGTTTCATGAGTTTTGAAGCAGAATATGTATCAATAATTTACTCCAGTTTCAGATATCTATTCTACCTTTCTTGTGAAATTATACAGCTCAGATTTGATATAAAATGAAATTAAATGGGGCTCAATGTCTAACTGTTCTGCTCCGAATTGGGTTATAGAGATGGGCATACACCATACAGTATGCTCTGAGGGAAATTTTACCTGGACAGCACCGTACAGTCTACTCTTACATCAAATTCCAAATGTCAAGGGTTCTTATCGGTATTTCATGTAAAGGGTTCTTATCGGTATCTCATGAAATTCAAATACCTGTATCTCAGTCAATTTTCAAGCTACAGACCACAAATTTTGCACACTATCTAGTCTTTACATGTTCAATAACATATATTTTTTGAGTGGGGGGGGGGGGCGTTTTCCCAAATTTCGGAAAATTGACCCACTTGATGTGGAATGACCCTAGTACTGCTTATAAAAGAACATGCAATCCCTTGTCAAAAATTGATTTACCTCTACCACTAGGGTCTAATCTCTGATATCCTTCAGCTAGTGATGAGAACCCTGTTAATCCTCCCATAGCAGCATATGGTGTAGCTTGACCTATAGGATGACCTCTATGTATTCTTTCTTCTGTGGTTTCTACTATTATACTGTGTTCAGAAAAAGGTTCCCCACAACCACATGAGAATGAACTCTTAAAACCAATACATTTGGTACAGGCAGCTGCAAATTGGAGCAAAAAATCTTATGTAAAGAGAGAGAACTAAATCATTTTCTTTCTGTCATTCTCTAGAAGCTACATTACTATGACTTAAATCCATTCATTGTTGAATGGCTCTTCCCCTGGAAGTTGGGCATGCACCCAAATTGGTAAGGATGTTCCTTGGGGTACAAAGAATAAGTATGCAAAGTTTAGAGATGATACGTGGGCGTGGCTCTGATCCTGGTGGTCGGGCAAACGCCAAAAACAATAGGGATCATCCTTAGGTTATAAGAAATAAGTATACAAAGTTTGAAGAACATCCAGTAAGAATTGGGACCTGTGGACGTATAAAAATTGCCAGACAGCAGCTTATCCAAAATGGGGTCTGTAGACTACAAACAAATATAAGAAATGGGCGTGGCTCTGACCCTGGTTGTCGGGCAAGTGCCAAAAACAATAGGGATCATCCTTAGGTTATAAGGAATAAGTGTACAAAGTTTGAAGAAAATCCAGTAAGAATTGGGACCTGTGGACGTATAAAAAAATTGCCAGACAGCAGCTTATCCAAAATGTGAAGCCATGGGACCCTGAATGAGGATGGATAAATTATCAAGGGGACATCCCATTTCATTCTATTAAATTTTAATCATAACTCAAATCATGACCTACCTTTTTTACAGACAAAGGGCGCTATCTCAGAATGGTCATCAGCTGTATGTTTACATGTACAACGGATTGCTTGTCCACCATTTAATGGTACAAAATGATATGACCTACATTTACAGCCTTTGGCTTTGCATGGTAATAATATTGGTCTGTCTGTTGGTAACTTTTCAAAATCTGTCTTATGCTGTTTGTATCTGTGTGTAAATGAATTGTTTATGAACGCTAAAAATATTAGGTGCCAACAAAAACTTGAAACTGCTTACATGAAATGAGTTGGTTCTATCAAGCAGATTATTTCAAATGCCTGTGTCTTATTCTCCTGGGGACTTATAGTTATATATTTTAAGAATCCAGTCCTTTTATTGGCCAAGAGATAAAATGAGTACAAGGATTTAAACACTCAACTCATCATATGGCTGCATATTTAGAACATTTGAGTGAAAGTCTTTTTGAATAAGATCCCTGACATTCAGGCAATGAGTAATGTATGACTTTGGTGTAAGAATTCATAAGAATCTCAAAGATAGTAAGCTGGCACTGCCAGGCAGGATACGCCCACATTTTCATGTGATGGATAGAGAACAAGCAAAACTGAAAGTGAATTTTTCTACAATCAAAGGCCATAATTCATTAAGTTACAATTTGATATGCGCAAATATCGAAAAGAATCAAGGTCTTTAGGTTTTAAACATGCAATTCAAGTTTCATCAAAATCGAAATTAAAATTGTGATCTCTACAGGGTCCACAACTTTGATATACCATATTTTTACATTATTCGCGTACAAACGGCGGCCATTTTGTCTGGCAATTATGGTCCGATTTTCTAGAAATTCAAACTCAACCTTCCGTAGGGTATAATCGTGAACCTCCAGAGGGACCATAGGGGATTTTTCGGACAATCAGGGGTCATAATTCAAGAAATTATGATCCGAAATGTGCAAATAACAAGAGGAACCAAGATCTTTGGGTTATAATAACCATGCAATTCAAGTTTCATCAAAGTCAAATTAAAATTGTGACCTCTACAGGGCCCACAACCTTGATATACCATTTTTTAACAGTATTCACGTACAAACGGCAGGCATTTTGTATGGTAATTTTGGTCCTATTTTCCCGAAATTTGAACTCAACCTTCCTTAGCTTGTAACGGTGATATATTCAAACGATTTTTTTAAACCGGATAATAATTGTGACCTCCAGAGGGACCACAAGCTAACCTTCCTTAGCGTGTAACGGTGATATAATCAAATGATTTTTTAAATCGGGTAATAATTGTGACATCTAGAGAGACCACAAGCTAAACAAAGGCGATTTTGCGTATAATCAGGGGCCATAATTCAGGAAGTTACGATCTGATATGCGCAAATGTCAAATGGAACCAAGATATTTGGGTTATTACCATGCATTTCAAGTTTCATCAAAACCGAATTAAAATTGTGACCTCTATAGGGTCCACAAGCTAAATACGTGATTTTTCGTACAATCAGGGGCCATAATCCATGAAGTTTTTATCCGATACATGCCAATATCGAAAGCAGGCGAGATCTTTTGGGGATAAACCTATATTTCAAGTTTCGTCAAAATCGGGTAAGAATTATGGAAGGAAGGACATGAAAATGTGGGCGTATATAAAAACTGACCAATGAATGTTCTACATTAGAGCTCACATCCTTACATTAATCAGCAAATTTTTTAAAGCAGAATATATCAGCAAGTTTTTTTGAAGACAATATATCAGCAGGTTTTTTTGAAGACTTTATATCAGCAGATTTAATATAGTTAGGTGAAAATATTTGTTTACCGGTGTTTACAGAAGCAATTTGTTTCTGGACCAATAAGCTTACAATCCATACCAGTTGATGAACTAAAACTTGTAAATAATCTATTTTTCATTCTCTGCACAAAAAAGAAAAGAACAAGAAAGTAATTAAGATTTTTCGACAACTATTGGTACATAGAATACATACATTAAAATACAAATCAAAATTTTATTTTGTTTCCTTTCTACTAACACTTACCTTCCTTCTGGTTAGATCTGACCTGTTTGGCGAGGAAGCTCACATTTGGGGGTCATTCTACTCTACTTTTGATGTAAACAATTTATTAAAAGGTACTCCTTGACTAAACAAATCAATTCATTTCTTTGGCTTATCTCTTCTATCAATAGTAGTAAAATGAATTTCTTTTTCTATTAGTGTTTAATGTTTGCTTCCACTGACGGTGGTATCGCTGATAAGATGTCTTATTTTATTATTCTTAGCACACATCACAAAGGTCTTTCCTCTGGAAAAACCAGAGTAAACCCACAAAGTTGAAACAGAACCCCATCTCCAAACCATGACATTCTAGACCACTAGGAGATCCCAACCTCACGAAATGGGGTTTATCATCATACATTTTTGTTTCAACTCGACTAATGTACATGTTATATACTATGCAGTTTGTAATATATAGGGAATTTCGCTTATACAGCGGCATTTCCGTCTGTTCTTCAATAAATTCCAACTGTTAAAGATACATTATGGGAGATTAGATAAAGAGCTGCTCAGCTGACAGTTCTCGCTATAATAGTCAATCTAATTAAAATACAGATTTATATTTCATTTTGTTTTTATACTGTTCACAACTTGGACTTCGCTATAATAGTCAATCTAATTAAAATACAGATCTATATTTCATTTCGTTTTTTATACAGTTCACAACTTTTACCTCCGCCCGCAAGTATGTAACAC
The DNA here is from genome assembly GCA_917208275.1 of Patella pellucida. Classification (NCBI taxonomy): domain Eukaryota; kingdom Metazoa; phylum Mollusca; class Gastropoda; family Patellidae; genus Patella; species Patella pellucida. The sequence goes on along the minus strand of OU795041.1, from coordinate 30,559,287 downwards.
GTCACATGACTGTATTTGTCACTTGCCAATTTGTATGTAACTAAAGTACGAAAATTAAATGGTAGCTGGCTTTTTTTTTCGCATGTATACAGTGAATGGCAATTTTGCTCAGTAATCCCAACCAGAATTTGGCTATTTTTTAAATTGCGTTAAAGTTTTAAATTTTTGTTTACAACTGAAATAAATTAACTATAAGTTAATCCCCCATTAAAAACATTAGCAGAATTGATTGTGTATATTATGTGAAATAGACCGAAGCAGAAAATATTGCCAATAGTGCGGCCCCCACGTGTGTCAAATGTCCGTTAAACTTGCTAATTCTGTTAAAATCCCATTTTCTTCTTTGGATTTTTATTCAATCTCAAGTTGTGTCTGTGGTATTGCACAGACAACCCTGATACGACGCAGTTTTTCTGTTCGTCAAAGTCATTTTACTTTCATATATAAATATTTGTTTACAAGTTGGGGATCACGGTGGCTAAGTGGATAAGGCGCTGGTTCGCTAGCCTGGAGGTCAAGTGTTCGATCCCTGCATTGGCCGAGAAAGTTCATCTCGATTTTCCGGCGTGATTTCCCCTTGTCAGTGATGCAGAAGGATGGCCTGACAAGGACAGTTGCCTAGTCGCTTGGATGGGACGAAAAACCGAGGTCCCGTGTACAAATTGGATGCACGTAAAAGATCCCTTGGCAGTTGGAATTCGATATAAGAGTAGGCCGTAGCGCCGCTGTCCGGGCAAAATTTCCCTCGTAGCACACTGTATGGCGTATGCCCGTCTTCAATTGGCCCAGGTTAGGTGCTTAAGCGTAGGACGTTAAACCCCATTTCATTCATTCATTCATTGTTTACAAGTTGAGATCTGTGCATTGACCTCGCTACCTGTGACGTTTACATAATGTCATGTGGATATCATGGCTATTCACTGTGTCAGAGTCACTTCTCTGCAGGTAGGGTGAGTCGGTCGTTTAGATTGTTGCCCATCAACACCCCAACTGTTTGGACGAAATGTTTGTCCTCTCTAACAACGCAGTGTTAAACAGGGAAGACAATATCCCTGTCTTGAAAAAGTTTAGAAAGGGAACAAAATCAAAATTTTCTTTTAAGGAAAATGAGGTTCTAAAATCTCTTTCAAAAGACAAGATAATAAAACGTTTCCTTGACACTAGTTGGCCAAACTCTGTTATCGTAGAGGTGTTTGAAAATTTGGGTTTCGATTTAAACACCGTTGAACAGAAGGAGGTGGTATTTCTTGTTTATGCTGCTATTCAGGTAAACCGATTTGTATTGTTTTGATTTCCATATTTTCGTTCAAGAAAGCCGTGTGTAATATAGGTCACACACACTTGCACGTGCTTGCTACCACACTACTCACAAGACAGCCATGACGGTTTCGAACCGATACTATAACAGCCTGTTCAGTGTGTATAATCAGACAAAGTGTGCATAAGATATATTCAGACATGAATCTATAATTTTTATTCAGAGAATGGATAAGTTAATTAATGTCTACCTAATAATTTAGATGAGATTTCGGGGCTAAAGATAGGCAGATTTAGCTCTTGCATAATGCATGTTTAAGGATTCTTTCACTAGCACATCATCAAATAAACGGATGGACTTTTTCAAGTATTCATTTCCTTGCCAGGTTCAGCATTCATTCTGCATATAACGGGCAATGAGAAACCAATCTGGAAAATCCTGAGAATCTTTTTCAGTCAACACCTAGTTCAAACCCGGGACCTCCAAGTTTAAGAGCCAGTGTAATATTCACTGAGCCACCGACACAACCTTAACTGAAGGTAAATTTAAGAACGGTAGTACAATTAAAAGCGCTCAGAATCCATTGATTGCAATTTACTAACCAGTTAATTAACATTTTCCAGGAGCTGTCATTTAGTGCATGTGTGTAGAATAAATTAGATAATAGAGTCTAAATTGGTAGACAAGTTAAATTACTGCCATCCAACTACTATCATATAAACTCCTTTACATTGTAGTCATAATGTTAGTGTTGAAACTCTAGGCATATTTTGGTATTCGGCTATCCGTCTGCATTATCCGAACATATTCGGACTATTCGTGTGTAATTTAAAACTAAGTTGTGAAATCCCGATAACTTTTTGGGGAATAAAACTGCTTAATTTTGTGTTAAAATCATTTAAAACCCATTATCTAAGGCCGATCAACTAACTTGATATTTGTGATACGCTCGAAATAACTTAAACCTGGCAGTCTGTAGCTGGAAATGGAGACCTTTGTATTATACAGTATCTGGATAAAACCAGACTTTTTTCTATAAAAATAATATGTAGGTGAAATTTACCTTTTGTTATCAAGTACAGTACATGGGTCATTCACTGTATAGACCTCTCAAGAAACGTAAATCAATTATCTGGTCACCCAATGAAAAAAATGACCCGAAATCTTAAAAGGGTTACGTGTCCAGATAAGCAGCGTTGACGTTCACGTCCAAACGACTCAATATTTTCAGCTGAAATTTTCAGACAATGTAAATACACCATGCTTTTATATTTTGGTCCATAAATTTCACAAATACTCGGACTTTAATTTTTGAGACTCTGTTCTTATCGGGATTGTCCCTTTAAGCGGATGCAAATTCGTCTATTATTGTACGGAGTATGGCCCGTATAATAAAGGCTAATAAACCATAAGATAATTATTCAAACAGATGATTTGAATTATCAAACATCCTTTTGGCAATTCTAATCTTTTTAATAGCCTATATTGTCATTGTCACAAAAAAATAAGCTTAATGCAGGACGTTTCAAACGATCACTGCATTCTTTTAAACAAATATGGCCGCATGCGGAGAAGCCTTTTCGTCAAAATACCCAGAACAGTTTTATTAAATTTTAAAACATTGTCTAAATAACTAGAAAAATCATTTCATAAGTTTTCTAAAACTTTATTATCTGAACCAATTTATTTGAAATGATTAATCCTTTTATATTTCGTTACAAACAACCGTTGACCGACTCAGACTGCCGACATTGGAAAGACAGGGGTCGGCTCAAAATAATCAAACTGTCGATAGTAAAACATTACCACAAAAAGTTTTATATAACAAGTTAAACAAGCCGTAATAAATGGCACGATAATATGAAGGAAACACGCATGAACTGTTCAAACAACAAGTTTTAATTAATTACTGTCTAAAACTAGCTACAGCTTTTTATCTTTTAAAATCTCACGAACATGTAAGATATTAGTATATAGTACGTAACATGGTCGACCGTGTCGCCACATCGGGATCCAGATTTGATCTTTTATTGGTAACTATATTTATCGGTGGGGAAAACACACGGCCAGATAGTACCAAGGGCAGAATACTAAATACTGCATGACTATGCGTGAACATGCTGAATAGCTACACCACAGGTCTAATCATCGGCAAAGTGAAAGTGCACGGCTGGGAGTTCGCCATGCGCCATGACATTTCGTCTAATATTTGAACTGTGCTACTGCTACTTATGACTATTTAAAAATAATAAAACAGTTGTGTGGGGTAGAAAGACTAAAAGCTTCAGGTCTGTTGATAAGTTTCAAGCCTTATTTACAAGAAATTATCGCTCATTTAACCGTTTAAGAAAAAAAATAAAAACCAAGTACGAACAATCCAAATCATAAGACAGAATTCGAAGTCCTAAAAACGTTATAGGCAAAATAGTGTATTCAAGCAAAATAGTGTAATCAGCAAATGGACTGCTCCTCGTGTTAAAAAATACACGCGACAAGCAGTGGTAACAGGTGTCCGGAAGAGTAAGCTTACCCTGTCTGGCGCCACACCCGCCATAGCTGCATCCAATCTATTAGGCGAAATGTCAGTCAAATAGCGTGATTGACCAATGAACTATAGTATGCAAAATGCATGCGATGAACTGTCTTAACGATGTAGTAGACATTATCAGGGTGATCGTAACAGTATACGTGTCAATTAAAAATATCTAGAATAATAGTTGAGAGAGACACGTTATATTTACCAATCAAATCAATATGACGGCCATAAAACTTTTTAAAGGCCTTAATCAGTTTAGTGCGCAAGTATCCTTGTAGTTGAAGCTTAGATGACAAATGCCTCGATCTACTTAAAAAATCAGAATAAAAGGAACAAGCTCTCGTGTAACGAATTAGCTGATAGGCCTGCAGCCAAGATTTCTAGCGTGCAACTCCGCTACATGGTCCTCTATTATTCAATCGGCGACCATTATAAAGTAGTTGGGCATATTTTTAAGAAAATTGACTGGTGTTCCAAGCACCGGCAGCGCAATTAGGGGTGATATAGATTTATTCGTACGGGGTTTAATTTACCCGCGCTATTATAACGCGTAGGGAAATAACTGGTGATTGGTCACCATGGGCCAATCAGAAGCTTGTATTGTAACCAGCTGACCTGACCTAGAAAAGTTGTAAACATCAACACACGTGTGATGGCTGCGCTCAGGAATGTACGTGAATCGACTGATACTAGTGATACTTCATCAAATTTACACTGTATTGTTCATTTCGAAGGATTAAGAAAGGAACGAGAACAACTATTTACCAAATCTCGTTGGGATAAATTCCGTGAATGTGCCCAGGAATGGCTAGAACTTGATGGGCGAGGGAAATGGATAGCTGAACAGGCGACTTCGAGTGATATTATCAACAAGGAATTTATCGACGCGCCAAAAGATGCCGGATTTCACCCAACTTGCTACAGGCGTTTTACAGACAAATTCCGAATTGTATCTGCCCGTAATCGCATCGAGAAAGAAACATTAAAATCTCCGGCTACAAGTCAACAAGAATTTAGCAAGAGTGTAGAAGATTTGGGACCTAGCTCTCCAAAGAAATTAAGATCCAAAACAAGAATACACACAGTCACTTCAGCCGTTCCAGTCCCAGAAGCAAAAAGAAAAAGTAAATCCGTGCTGCCTGTTGTGTGCATAATATGTAAAAAACTTGACAAATTTATCACTGTTGGAGAAAATAGGAAGAAGGATGTATTATCCCAAGCTCAGACCAAAACAGCAGGTAATGTGACCTTACATTAAATTTAATGAAACAGTTATTAGTTAATGATGATGTCTGTTTGGTCACTGGTGTTTAACGTCTGCTTTCAATTAAGTGATATCACAGACAAATTAATGATGATAATGATGTTGTTTTTCTTGTAACTGGATGCAGCAGTGCTACTGCATCACTAGGCCTGTAAAATTGTTATGAAACTGCCATGGCCAGTAAAACCCTTTGGCACAGTCGCTGGTTGTGGTGTTGCACATTCGCTTCAACAAGGGAGGAAACACAGAGCGTTGACTTGTTTTATTTTCTTGGCCCACATACAGGTGCAACTTTTTTAAGTTTTTAAGGTGATCTATCTCCAGGCCATTTCCACTCACAGTCACACAAAGCATCAGAACCCAAACTGCCAGGTAAATAAAGGCCTTAAGGCGTACATCCCCGCCCAACTCTTTGGCACACTCAATATTCAATGATATATTAACATGGTGTAAAATTTGTTTGTAGGCCAACTGTTGAAAGCTGCGGAATTGAAAGAGGATGAGGAAATTTTAAGGCATATCAGAGGGCAAGATTGTGTGGCCATTGAAGTCAGATATCACCAAAAATGCTATAGGCAGTATATCGAAATTGTTAGACGGTTATCAGAAAGGTAAATGCATGTATTTCTGGTGGTATTTTTTATTTGTGTACCTGCACTCGGATTCATAATTTTATGTCAGTAAAATTTATGCTTCTTTCTTTATGTTGATAGAAATTCCAGGCAGTTGCAGTTAATTTTTTTATCTCATTCTATGATGTCGATTACTTTAGCCATCCACTGAAATTTGTCATCTCTACGCAGCCTCCACTCACTGTCAAAGTGTGACAATATGTTTGCTGCATTAACAATTTGCTGCATTAACAATTTTTTCCGACGTGATTTCCCCTTGTCAGTGATACAGAAGAAGGGCCTAACAGGGACAGTTGCCTAGTCGTTCGGATGGGACGAAAAACCGAGGTCCCGTGTACACATTGGAGTGCACGTAAAAGATCCCTTGGCAGTTGGAATTCGATATAAGAGTAGGCCATAGCGCCGCTGGCCGGGCAAAATTTCTCTCATAGCACACTGTATGGCGTATGCCTGTCTTCAATTAGCTCAGGTTAAGTGCATAACAATATCGTTAAACCCCATTTCATTCATTCATTGCATTAACAATTCCTTTGTTTTCTCTGCATGCTCTGCTTTCATGCCACTGGTATTATTGAAATAAAACTGATCCGGAAATGACTGTTTGTGTCCAGTGTACGTTAAACTCTAATTCTCCCTCCCTCTCCTTGTACTGCTAATACCTTCCTGTTTTCATTAGCGATTTGCCGCATGGAAAAAGGCGGTTAAACCCTGTGTAAATGTCAGCCAAACTCCACAATTTTGTTTTAAATGGGGCACATTTATAATATATGTTTATTTATATTTTTCAGCAAAGGTGACAAGTCCTCCGTCAAGTATGTAACGACATACAACATATTCTGTAAAGATATCATAAAAGAAAGAATAATAAATGGCCAGGAAATTATTCGAATGGTCAAGCTTTTTGATATATTTGTTCGCCTTGCTCATAAACATGAAAATGTTGATGCTTCCAGCTATAGGTATTATTCATTTTAGTTTTGTCTCATTTATGCTTCTTGGTACACCTAAGTCAGATGCTGAATCCCCTAAGATATTTTTCCAGCAACAATGTCTACCTAATGCACCTCACAGATTGTTTTGCTTTGATATTGTCTCCTGAGCAATTTGCATATGGCTTGTCAGGACATATTTTCTCAAGGCAATGTTCAAAGACCAATTTGGAATGAATTAAACTGGGCCTTACATTAATTTTTTAATGGCTAAGTTTGTAAGACGCTGGTTTGCTATCCTGGAGGTCCGGTGTTCGATCCCTGCATTTGCTGAGAAAGTTCCTCCTGATTTTCCGGCGTGGTTTCCTTTGTCAGTGATGCGGAGGGTCTGACAACTTACAAGGACAGCTGTCTAGTGTACAAATTGGCGTGCATGTAAAATATCCCTTGATATAAGAGTGGGCCATAGTGCCGCTGCCCAGTTAAAATTACCCTCATAGCACACTGTATGGCATATGCCCGCCTTCATTTTCACTATCCCAGTTTAGGAGCACAACAGTAGGACATTAAACCCCATTTCATTTTCAATACATTTATTGTTTTCATTTTTACTCAAATGTTAAAAGTGTCTAAAGATGTCCATTCTTTTTTTTTATAGAGAAAGATTAAAGATACGGATTGTGAAGGATTTTCCAGAGTACAGTTTTATGTTCCACCACAAAAAAATTTAAGCGAAGTGGTATATTCAAAAGAGCTCTCTCCGTCAGCTTTGTTTGAACAGTTACCGTCCTCTTCTTCAACAACTGAAAGTGATTCAGCACCAGAGACAAGTAGTAGTGATAATCAACAAGTGCCATTACCACAGTATATAGAGACTAGCACTGAAACAGATGCAGAATCAAAAAGGTTTCTCTACAATGCTGGCCAAATAATTCGAAATGCATTACAAGATACTCAAAGTATGAAAATACCATGGCCCCCAACTTCAAGATATCTAGATATACAATCTGCTGAAAGTATGGTACCAGTTGTGTTATATAACTTTCTTGTGTGGTGTATTGGAGTTTCAGATGAAATTACCCTTGATCAATTTATAGAAACAAACAATGATACACATCTCAAGTTGTTGTCGCTATGCCAGGACCTTATTTATCTCTCATCTAATGGACGTAAATTGACACCAAAATCACTTTGCCTTGGGTTGACTACAAAGCATCTCAGTGGATCAACACAGTTGTTAACAATGCTCAATAGATTTGGCCACTGCACCTCTAGAGATACTGTTAGATCATTAGAAACCAGCTTAGCGCAGCTAGAACTTAAATCAAGCTCTCAGATTCCCCCAGGCTTCCAGAAGAATGTTCCTACAATCTTAGTTTGGGATAATATAGATTTTGGAGAGGAAACCGTCTCCGGTCATGGTACAACTCACCACACAAATGGCATCATGGTTCAAAGTAGACAAATTGTGGGTGAGTCAGAGAGAACTTTGGCGCTTCCAAAGAGAGTGCGAACACTAAAACCTCAATCGTTTACAATGGAGCCCTTTCATATGCATAATCGACAAGGCCCACAAAACTTGAGTTCCTCAAAAACAATAGTAGAGCAAAATTTTGAGATTGCTCTTGTTCCAGGTCGAAATATGGACTTTATATATATATTATGTAAAATGGTTGATGGTGAAGTTTGTAGTCTTCCTGGTTGGACAGGATTTAATACAGTTTTACAAGCTCATTCATCCCTTGAGAAATCTGCCATCCACTATTTACCTGTCATACCAGCGTCCCCTACGGATATGGCAACTGTTAATACCATTCTGACAAAAAGCATAGAATTAGCAGACCGACTGCATTTACAGCACATAGTTTTAGTCTTCGATCAAGCCATTTATTCTAAAGCCCAGCAGATAAGATGGAAAGATGAGAGTATTTCGAAGCGAACTGTTATTCGTCTTGGAGAATTTCACACTTGCATGTCTTTTTGTGGTGTTATTGGCAAGAGATTTAAAGATGCAGGCCTTCAAGACATTTTAATTGAGGCTGAGGTAATTGCTCAAGGCTCAATTGAAACTACTCTCAATGGACACCATTACAATCGTAGTATTCGTGCACATAAACTATTATTTGAAGCACTTCAAATCATGAGATTTCAAGCTTTCTTAGACTCTCTTCCAGAAACTGATAATCTAGCAATTGCAGAGATAACAAATAAATTATGGTTGTCATATCCAGAATCAATTTATGATGAACTAAAATCAGTTGGCTTAGAGGACTTAATGTTACAATACAAGAACTATGTGGATGTTCAGAATAAGAATAGTCCAACCTTTTCATTATGGTCATCGTATATAGAAATGGTTCAAATTTTGCTTTTGTTTATTAGAGGAACACGTGAATCTGATTGGAATTTACATCTTGCTTCGATCAGGTCAATGATGCCATGGTTCTTTGCCTATGATCGAATGAACTATTCAAGGTATTTGCCTGCATACTGTCTCGAAATGTTAAATCTCCCTATCTCTCACCCAGAATGTCACAGGGAAGCATTATCAAAAGGAAATTGGACAGTTCAACGCCAAGATAAACATTCTTTTGCATCAATTGCCTGTGATCAGGCAATAGAGCAAACATGTAATAGAGATTCGAAAACTAGAGGGGGGATAACTGGGTTTACTCTGAATCCTGGTGCGTCACAGCGATGGATTCTTTCTCAGCCTGAAAGGGCTGCAATAACCAGAAGATGTGAAGAGATGGCTGGTTTGGTATTCGAAACAAGGCAGCGTAAAGATCTTGATAAGACAAGAACTTCCAAAGATGTGGCAGCTGTTAAGGCTATCACAGCAACAATTGAAAGCATGATTAACCCTTTTGACACCTCAAAAGATGATCTTGTAAGTCTAAGTAATGGAGTTATAGCAATGGATGCAGTGAAAACAGACCTTATGGAGGCAAACAAAAAGGGTGAAGAAGCTATGAAAACATTCATTACTGAACGGCTTTTAGAAAAGAAGATTGACATGTTTGCACCTATACGCAGTTTAAAATTAAAAACATTTGGAGATCAGAAGAAGCAAAGAACTATAAAAACGAAGTCTGGAAAAGAACTACCTCTTAAGAATGATAGAAAGTTTTTTGGCAGATTGCTTATAATTGCACAGAGTAGAAGCATTGATTTGAAAGAAATATTGACTTACTCACTGGGTCCTGTGTCTTATCCCCTTGCTAGTACAGACGGATCTTTAGCAAAGACAAACAAGGCTGCCTTCTTATCAAATATTGAAAATGAAGTAAAAGACTGTTATATCGATTCTGTTCCAGAAAATGGTGCCCTCATAATTGATGGTATGGCCCTCATTCAGAGTATGAAAATTGTTGCTGCTACATTTGGTGAACTTTCTGACAATATATTGTCAAAAATATTAGGTCTTGCAAAATTTTACAAATGTTGTCGTGTAGATTTTGTCACAGATCGATACCCAGAAATAAGCATTAAGAATGTTGAACGGAATAGACGTGCAGCTGGAGGGATACAGATCATCAGTATTTATAAAAAGGAACAAAAGACCCCAAGCCAGTGGAAAAAATTTCTTTCTAGTGGCCAGAATAAAGATGCTTTAGTAGACTTCTTATTCAAGACCTGGAATGATGCTACTCTCATAAATTTTGGACAAGACATAGATGTATATGTTACGCATGGTGAGGAGTGTCATCGTTTGCGTATTTGTGCAGGTATTGAAAGTCATGACTACATCCAAGAATTAAAATGTGATCACGAGGAGGCTGACACACGTCTCCTTCTTCATGCCCAGCATGCCGCCAAAGAATTTGGAAACATTTTTATACGAAGTCCGGACACAGATGTGGCAATTATATCTGTAACGTTACAGCCAAAAATAAGTGCCAACCTTTATTTTTTGACAGGAGTAAAAAATAGAGCTAGGATTATTGACATACAGAAAATTGTTAATAGCATTGGACAAGATTTTGCAGAGGCACTAGTTGGACTGCACGTCTTTACCGGGTGTGATTCTACTAGTGCATTTTATGGAAAAGGAAAGAAACGTGCCTTTCAGATAGTTAAAGAAAATAAACAATTTTTAAAGGCATTTGAAAGTCTTGGTACCACATTTACTTCAAAAGTTGATAAACGTATAAGTGCCTTGTTGGAGTCTTTTGTATGTAGGCTATATGGTCAAAAATGTGATCATGTAAACGAAGCCAGATACAAGATCTTTTGTATCAATTCTTCCTCTGAGCAAAATATGCCACCAACTGATGACGCCTTAAACCAACATGTCCTTCGTGTGAACTATCAGTGTACCATCCATAAAAGAGCCATATGTCAAACCATCAATGCACCTTCACCTGAAAATCATGGCTGGGAATTAAAAAACAATGAACTCCTCATAACATGGATGAAGAATAAACCTGCGCCTGATAGTGTTTTGGAATCAGTGTCATGTGGGTGCAAGTCAGGCAAATGCATCAGTGGACGCTGCTCTTGCCATTCAGCAAAGTTGTCTTGCACAGATCTGTGCAAGTGTAGTAAATGCGAAAATGAAAACAAAACTGTTCAAGAGACCGAATTTGATGTCAATACATGTACATTTAGTGACAGTGATGATGATGATGGCGATTAACTTAATGTGACATTTTGATGTGCAGAGTATCTGTTTAATTTTGATTTTCATTGATTTTTACTTTAATAAATAATTGCACAACTGTTCATGCTGTTTTCCAACCTTTAGCTTCATAGCAGCCCAGATACAGAATTATGTTTTTAACTTATATCTACATGTATGTTTGTAATTTGACCTTTAATCATATGCGAAATAGAGGTTTACAGCTACATGTACATGTACAGTTGTCAATATACTGTAGCGGCTAATTGAAAGGGTATGTGGGTTGTTGGTTTAGAATGTTTATCTTAGCGAAAAAAAAATATGTGGTTCAATGCTATACAAAGTCCTACTGATCTCCATTATTTCATACCCATACTACTACTGTCAAACATATCCCCTGGCTAGGGAGAGAGAGAGAGAAATGGGGTTTAACGTCCACTCAACACAACTAGGTAATTTCGGGATTATGGTTTAATTTTCTTTCAATAATTCGCTTATGTGTAGGGGTCTTTAGCAGTGGGAGGAAACCAGAGTTCCCGGAGGGAACCCACAAGGTTGAGAAGGCACCCCTATCTCCAGGGCTCGAAACCACAACCGCAAGCCAGAGGTGACCAGTCAACTACAGGTCACCCCAAACGCGGCACTCTAGACCACTAGGCCACCCCAAACCCTGGCTAGGGTATGCTTCAAATCTCCAGGGCTCGAAACCACAGCCGTAAGCCAGAGGTGGCTGGTCAGCTAGAGGTCGAAGCGCAGCACTTTAGACCACTAGGCCACCCCAAACCCTGGCTAGGGTACATGTATACTTCAAATCGACTCTAGCATGCTCCAAACAGTATTATCAGTAGATAATTACGTAGCAAACACCCGACCACCAAACCTCGCAGGCCCCTGAGATCCCAGGCCCCTGAGTTCCCAGGCCCTTGAGGTCCCACTTACAAAATAATTATTAGGCTTGTATTCCTTACAAAACCAGCAGTCACAATGTCACCTGAAAATCGATTGCAGACATTTGACAGTAAGGGAGATAACTCCCAATTTACCGTTAGTGGATTTCCAGAATTCTTTACTCGCCCATGACATTTGTGTTTTTGGCTTTTTTGTTTACATCAAAATTTAACCAATAGCATATTCTTTGCATAGGAAAAAGGCATCGGGTATTTTCGCCAATATTTAATTTTGTGTCACCGTCACAATTGTTTGTACAAATATAGCATTTACTTTACAATTTTTGACAAAATTCATTTGGTCATAAGTCCCGATATTGCGGATTTTTTGCTTGGAACTCTCTGTAGTGGTGTTCCTTGTGTCATAAGCTTTCCAAAAATGTATAGTTTGTTAATAAGGAAGAACCATGTAGCGGAATTGTGTTTCTAAGCTAGCTAGAAATTTTGGCTGCAGGCCTATGAGACACAAACACTCCATAAGCTGGTGATATTGGAATGTTACTACTAATGAATGGAAAGTTAACAATCGGAAAGTCAAAGTCATCCCGTTTATCGTACAATTTAATACTAGTTTATGGCAATTGTCATATTCGAGACGCAGATCCAAGTAGGAAGCGTAATTGTCACTGTCAGTGGTATTTTTAATTTCGAGCTCATCAGGATATATGAAGTCTACATAATCACTAAATTTAGGATTATTAAGGGCTAAAACATCATCAATATATCGATAAGTGAAATTAAAAAGTCTGACTGATCGTTTGTTGGTTTTTACGAGCATCTGTATGTACTCGGCTTCGTACGAATAGAGAAACAGATCAGCAAGCAAAGGTGCACAGTTGGTGCCCATTGGGATGCCAACCACTTGCTGATATATTTCCCCTCCAAATTCAACAAAGATGTTATCAATTAAAAAATCCAACATCTGAATTATCTTGATGGCCGTGTATTTGTTTTTTGAATCACTGTGATACTTAACGAAATATGTAGAATTATAATTTACAACTAAATATTGATATCGAGCAGTACCCGATTTAGACGAAAAGACACTGTGAATAATGTCTTTCAATCGGGCTTTTAATTTACTATGGGGAATTTTAGTGTAGAAAAGTCAAACGTTTGAATAGATGAGACTGAAGCAAGGGATCTAGATTGCAAACCATCAAGTAATTCTTTGGAATTTTTTAATATCCACATTTGATTTATACCACTTCAAGAGAATACTTTGTCACAGTATTTTTGAATACCCTCTTTAACTGCTGTAAGTATAGATGTCAATACCTTTGAAAGTGGTTTTGTGGAACAACGGGATGAACCTGCTATAAAACGTTGCTTGTAAGGATTTTTATGTAATTTAGGCATCCAATACAACAAGGGCAAATCTGTATAGGTATTTCCACACGGAGTACCAAATGAAGTGAGTACAGATTTGTGATTTGATATAATTTCATCCTTACTGAAAGTAGATAGTTTATATGTAGCACTGTCAATTGGTTTCCCGAAATTAAGTTCTTTGAACAGACAGTCAAAATAATGTCGTTTACAAATAAACACTATGTTATTGGACGCTTTGTCAGCTGGCACAATGACATAATTGTCATGCAAGGCATTCAGATTTTCAACAATGCTAACATCATTGAAAATAGACTTAGGCCTAGTGTCAACTGACAAACGTTGCATGTATATTCTTTGTTTAAGTAAACGACTGATAGACTTAGTCCAATCAGAGAGAGTATCCGAGATAACATCTTCCCTCTTAGCCCATGATCTAGCGTAGTCCTCTACGGCATCCATAATAAGTTTGAAATTTTGATCCCATGAAAATGGTTGCGGTTCACGGTATTTGGGTCCTTTGGACAAAATTTCACGTAGCTTATTATTCTGGACTATGTTCAAATCAGCAGTGACCACATGTCCAGCTGGCGGGTAAAGGAAGGACGACGTAGAACAAGAACATGGTAGAGGGTTGTTGTATAAGTCTTGTGCATTGATGTCAGATAATGCGTTTCTGTAATTAAATATTTTGGATGCAATGGGTTAGTATAAGTATAAGAAATCCTAGGAACAGTAACAGTTTTGAAGTAAGGAGGGATGTGTGCTGTGACTTGCTTATGGTGCATTATTTGGCTTAATCCGATAGCATCAATGCCTTTATTAGCAAATTTCAATTTTAGAAATGAACTATTTGTGGTACTGTGTGACGCATCAGACTTAGTTGCAATGTCCAGACGACGGTTGGCAATGTCAAGAACAATTGATACAACCCTGTATTCAGTGGATGCAGGGTCAGTACAATTTGAATCCAAACATTCAGCTTTTAGTAATTTCAAAATAGTAAGTGGAATGGAATATAATTTAGTACGGATATGACAGGATATGATGTGGCCCTAGTGGTTCCTGGATAATTTCAATGATATAGTGCTGAGCTTAGATAATGTGTAGCGACGATGTCCGTGACTGCGTTTTCGACGACGAAACTTGGGGAATAACGTCATGACATTAACATCGCTACATTGTCATTGCATCCATAAGGGGTGGCAGTACCTAATGTCCGTATCCAATATTCCTCTCGGTCTCTGCGAAAGGGAGTACTCAAAGTAGGGCTGTTAGTATGGTGGTAAATTTTCTCTAATATCGACATTCTCATTGATAGTATAAAGTGGTCCGGTTGGTTAAAATGTCTATAGAGAATCTGGTTACTACCCTTATTAATGTTGTGACGATGACCATTAACACGTAGGTGTAAAGGGCCTTTAGTTTCACCAACATTAATCAGTCCACAGAGTGTACAATCTATACCGTAGATAACATTGGAGGTTTTGCAATTTAGTTTCTCAAACCCAAGTGTAAAATAAGTTTTATTAGTTAAAGAACTAGTAAAACTGGTATTGTTATTCAAAATAGGACAGGTTTTACAATTATTAGACATACATTTAGAAATATAACAGTTAGAATGATGTGGTGAAAAATGCAAAATATCAAATAGTTTGACAGAACTCTGTTGAGTTGAGATTGATGAATCATTCGAGGGCTTTCAAACATTACAGGCACCTGAACGAAAAATATCTCCCATACCATTACTAGTATCTTGGGATATATCACCGATATCCCCCGTGCCCTTGGGGGTATCGTGGCAGTTTTTTACAGTGAAACTGCCTCCCAGCCGTATATTTTGGTTATTTGTACTCAACATGGAACTATAAAGCTACTGGGTTTCAGGTTACCTCGGGGACACAAAACATCCACCGGCAGAGCAACCCACCCAGTGGTAGAAATAAAATAAAAACCAAGTACGAACAATCCAAATCATAAGACAGAATTCGAAATCCTAAAAACGTTATAGGCAAAATAGTGTATTCAAGCAAAATAGTGTAATCAGCAAATGGACTGCTCCTCCTGTTAAAAAATACACGCGGCAAGCAGTGGTAACAGGTGTCCGGAAGAGTAAGCTTACCCTGCCTGGCGCCCACCCGCAATAGCTGCATCCAATCTATTAGGCGAAATGTCAGTCAAATAGCGTGATTGGCCAATGAACTATAGTATGCAAAATGCATGCGATGAACTGTCTTAACGATGTAGTAGACATTATCAGGGTGATCGTAACAGTATACGTGTCAATTAAAAATATCTAGAATAATAGCCGAGAGAGACACGTTATATTTACCAATCAAATCAATATGATGGCCATAAAACTTTTTAAAGGCCTTAATCAGTTTAGTGCGCAAGTATCCTTGTAGTTGAAGCTTAGATCACAAATGCCTCGATCTACTTAAAAAATCAGAATAAAAGGAACAAGCTCTCGTGTAACGAATTAGCTGAGACACAAACACTCCATAAGCTGGTGATATTGGAATGTTACTACTAATGAATGGAAAGTTAACAATTGGAAAGTCAAAGTCATCCCGTTTATCGTACAATTTAACACTCAGTTTATGGCAATTGTCATATTCGAACACGCAGATCCAAGTAGGAAGCGTAATTGTCACTGTCAGTGGTATTTTTAATTTCGAGCTCATCAGGATATATGAAGTCTACATAATCACTAAATTTAGGATTATTAAGGGCTAAAACATCATCAATATATCGATAAGTGAAATTAAAAAGTCTGACTGATCGTTTGTTGGTTTTTACGAGCATCTGTATGTACTCGGCTTCGTACGAATAGAGAAACAGATCAGCAAGCAAAGGTGCACAGTTGGTGCCCATTGGGATGCCAACCACTTGCTGATATATTTCCCCTCCAAATTCAACAAAGATGTTATCAATTAAAAAATCCAACATCTGAATTATCTTGATGGCCGTGTATTTGTTTTTTGAATCACTGTGATACTTAACGAAATATGTAGAATTATAATTTACAACTAAATATTGATATTGAGCAGTACCCGATTTAGACGAAAAGACACTGTGAATAATGTCTTTCAATCGGGCTTTTAATTTACTATGGGGAATTTTAGTGTACAAAGTAGAAAAGTCAAACGTTTGAATAGATGAGACTGAAGCAAGGGATCTAGATTGCAAACCATCAAGTAATTCTTTGGAATTTTTTAATATCCACATTTGATTTATACCACTTCAAGAGTATACTTTGTCACAGTATTTTTGAATACCCTCTTTAACACCTGTAAGTATAGATGTCAATACCTTTGAAAGTGGTTTTGTGGAACAACGGGATGAACCTGCTATAAAACGTTGCTTGTAAGGATTTTTATGTAATTTAGGCATCCAATACAACAAGGGCAAATCTGTATAGGTATTTCCACATGGAGTACCAAATGAAGTGAGTACAGATTTGTGATTGGATATAATTTCATCCTTACTGAAAGTAGACAGTTTATATGTAGCACTGTCAATTGGTTTCCCGAAATTAAGTTCTTTGAACAGACAGTCAAAATAATGTCGTTTACAAATAAACACTATGTTATTGGACGCTTTGTCAGCTGGCACAATGACATAATTGTCATGCAAGGCATTCAGATTTTCAACAATGCTAACATCATTGAAAATAGACTTAGGCCTAGTGTCAACTGACAAACGTTGCATGTATATTCTTTGTTTAAGTAAACGACTGATAGACTTAGTCCAATCAGAGAGAGTATCTGAGATGACATCTTCCCTCTTAGCCCATGATCTAGCGTAGTCCTCTACGGCATCCATAATAAGTTTGAAATTTTGATCCCATGAAAATGGTTGCGGTTCCCGGTATTTGGGTCCTTTGGACAAAATTTCACGTAGCTTATTATTCTGGACTATGTTCAAATCAGCAGTGACCACATGTCCAGCTGGCGGGTAAAGGAAGGACGACGTAGAACAAGAACATGGTAGAGGGTTGTTGTATAAGTCTTGTGCATTGATGTCAGATAATGCGTTTCTGTAATTAAATATTTTGGATGCAATGGGTTTAGTATAAGTATAAGAAATCCTAGGAACAGTAACAGTTTTGAAGTAAGGAGGGATGTGTGCTGTGACTTGCTTATGGTGCAATATTTGGCTTAATCCGATAGCATCAATGCCTTTATTAGCAAATTTCAATTTTAGAAATGAACTATTTATTTTTCATGTCCCTTATCAGCCACCGTAATTATTGAATATAGGAATAGAAAAAAAAAACACTTACAGTTTTTAATCTTGACAATCCTGAGATATAATCAAAACCAGCATAGTTGGATCTGCAAGACCTACATATTATGTAGTCTTCACTTGAACATTGAAAAACATTAAACTGAGTAGTATCTACTTTCTCACAATCTGAATGGCACCAACGTTGACATACTTCACAATATAAGCTTTGAATATCACGAGTTTCTTTCAAACATGACCCGCAAGGAAACTCAACTCGAGGCTTTTTCCTGGTAACGTTTAGCAAAATGAAATTAAATTTAGTGATATTTAAATTTAAATTTAGTGATATCGCAGACAAGCAAAATTAATGTGTGAAATAGCCTTCTATAACGTCCGCTTCTACCGATGTGATATCGCAGACATTCTTCAAGTAGGCGTATTTTACGTCCGCTTCCACCTAAGTGATATCGCAGACAATTACGTGTTATTTGTTATTTCTTTTTTTTTTTTTTTTCTTTTTTTTTTAAAATCATATCTAGTCTTCATCGACGTAAGAGATACCGATGCTTTCTTCTCTGCTAAAACTGGTCTCATGAGGTGTTGATGTAGACGGAAGGGAGCTGCAGTCGTATATTTGAATGCTGCTTTCATTGATTTTGATTGGTGGGGGTCTTGGTTTTCTGAATTCAAAATCTTTTTCTTTTGTTGCTGTGCTCCCTTCGTCTTCTCGTCTTCTTTTTGGTGCTTTCGGTTCTGATGGTGAAGACTGGCTTACTGTTGTAGACTCTGTTACAGCTTTCTTTACGTCTAGGACTGTGTCTGGGACTGTGTTACTGCTTTTGACTGGTTTCTTTACTGCTTGGACTGGGGGTTTTACTGATGTTTTTTTCCTTTCTGGGCCTCGAAGAGGGCACTTTTTTCGAGAGTGGGCAATCTTCTCGCATCTAATAGTAAATGCAGGGAGACTGCACTACACGCCTAACAAACAAAACAAAACATTCTACAAGATAAACCTGCGGACAAGACAGAAAACAGACATTGCAAGAACTAAACAATTATCAAATCAAGTGAATGGATCCGGGGGCCAGCCGTAAGCGTCCACTGCGCTGTACAGTCCCGGGCCTGTAAAGCATGGAGAAGGTTGACCTGGGGTTGTAATTCTCACACGGGCGTCTCCATAGTCTGATTTGAGAAGTAGAACTTGAGGTATGGTTTTTAAATTCTCGTTTTTTATCTCTATTTCAACATCTCTTATTCTTTTATGTACATGGGTGCCCGGTAGCTGTTGCTCTTTAAAGTCTCGGACATAGCCAATATCGCCCATGATTGCTAAAAAGTAGTCATCGGAGTACGATACAGGAAAGTCGTATACAGTTAGCGTAACAAATTTCCTGAATCGTTTGTGAAATTGATAGGTAGTTCCCATGTATGTATGGTTTTCCGTATCAAGTATTAGATGTTTGACTTCTTGGGTCTTTACATGGACGTGCCATTCATCATCTTTTTGGTATATGGTTGCTATATCATTCGGCTTGCCGAGTAGGTCGGTCAGACACTTTAAGATTCCCCTGTCGGTTAATCTCTCCGAGCTGCTGACCGCCACGTGGTAGGACACCCTGTTGGTTTCTTCTTCGGGTACTTGATATGTTTTGATGATAGGGTCCATGATGAGAAGTATTGATTAGAATATTACTGGAAAACTGGAACACTGGATAACTGGAGCACTGGATAACTGGATAACTGGAAGACTGGATAACTGGAACACTGGATCACTGGAGCTGCAGGTGTTAACAGGGCGAACGCTAATTAACCCTATATCGCAGACAAAGGCCCAAACATATTTATATCAGACTTTTATAATACTTTTGCAGCTGAGATGATTCTTATGGAAGTCATTTATTAGCTTAATTCTTATTGGATAAATACTAAGAGATTCCTTCGTGTGAGAATATACAAATAATTTCCGATTTTAAATTAAATGAATGAGCATAAGGTAATCAAGTAACCTGTTTGTTTGGCAATTAACTTCTTGTCTGTGTGTTGACGGGGACAGAAGATATGAATGGCAATGCTTTATGAGTGAAAAAAACTTCTTATCCGTGTGTTGACAGGGACAAAAAAAGTGAATGGCAATATGCTTTAATAGTGGAACTATTATTGCCTATTGTCATTCTTTAGATTAACTTCACTAGACTACATATTGACAATTCACACCCCCAACACATTCGGACAAACATAATAAACTATGATAACATGAGAATACTCTGAGCAGAGACAATTAATTGTCAGCGGTACTAACTTAAATTGGTTTCATTTATGTATTTCAAAAAAAGTTATACGATGACCGGAAATTACAATTGATATAATTTGTAAATATAAATAAATATAGCTTTGTACGTAGAATGTTCTGCAGTTAATTAGAATTTCTTTACAGACTTATCATTATGTCGTCAGGTAGCGCATTTTTGCGCTAAATTGTTGGAAGTTAATTTGAATTTCATGAAAAACTATAGCGGGGACATCTGTAATAACGTTTTGTTATTGCAACCGCCTGACGATACCTATGCAGGGGTTGAAATAGTTATTCCACATTTGACGCCCATGTACAATTAAAACGAATTGCAACGAAACCATACATTAATTTCTTGTAAACAAAAATCACATACACGAGTTATCTCCCTTCAGGCGAGTGAGCGTAAAGCATCGATGTTCTTAAATTCAACTGAATTGTTATTTTGTGTTTCCAAAGTCAACAAGTCAACATTTTGTAGTTATTGGTTGTTATTTTGGAGTTATTATTGGGTGTTATTTGGTGTTATTTTGGAGTTATTGGGTGTTATTGGATGTTATTTTGGAGTTATTGGGTGTTATTGGGCAGTTATTGGGTGTTATTGGGTAATTCGACGCGCCCCAACGCATCAGACTCAGTACAAGTCCAGACGACGGTGGGCAATGTCAAGAACAATTGATACAACCCTGTATTCAGTGGATGCAGGGTCAGTACAATTTGAATCCAAACATTCAGCTTTTAGTAATTTCAAAATAGTAAGTGGAATGGAATATAATTTAGTACGGATATGATGTGGCCCTAGTGGTTCCTGGATAATTTCTAAAAGAACGACGAGAGGGGTCGTTTCAAAATAACACAAACTGTTATGAAATACGAAAAATAAAAAAAAACATCGGATAGCACGAATGGTTAAAGCATCCGAATATCCGTGAAATTATATCCGTGAACGGATATTTGGATACAAGTTTCAACACTACATAATGTGCCATTTGTTGTGACAAAAACAAATGATCTATGTTTTTGTTAAATTTAGATCTGGGTCCGTACTCAAAGGTTTTCAAAAGATTTAGTAGAAATACTTAATTTTTCCGTTTAACCAGGTGTCTCACCTTAAATCAGTATTCAAAGGCTCAATTTTACATATACTTAACTCCACACTTGACTTAAATTATGGAAAACTCACATTCACCAAATAGCATGAATTTTCAATTTATGGAATGTCTTCAACTGCCAAAAAGAAGAAATTTCTAAGATTGCAAGCGAGTTATGGTCCCTTAAGAGCATCAGACTCTATTAAACTCTTAGTTTACATTACTAGGAAAATTTTTTGTCAAAATATTGTATTGTAACACATGAAAATGGTATGATTATAATTTGGGATAAATTATAAAAGTTTGCATCCTTTGCAAGAATGGTATGATTATAATTTGGGATAAATTATAATAGTGTGCATTCTTTGCAAGAATGGCTGTTTTCATTGACTTTTTTTAGAATTCCATTTCAATACATGATTACAATAAATAGTGGTAGTATAATGATGGATATTATAAACTTTAATTGTTTAACAATGAATCACGAATAGAAAACAACATATTAAACTTACACAATGACTGTTGCCTTCTAAGTTAGACTGTACAAATCATACAGTGGTTTTTTTTTATAAATCTACCATTACAGAAATTCATAGACATTGTGTAGCTGCCTACATTTAAGATTTGCAAAGGCCTGGCATTGATGATGCATGTACGAAAGATGCATGTTGCATTATATTTTACCTGAATAAATACTACCGATTATGTTTATATGGGAATAAGTTGTAAAAAATAAATCATGTCTTGCTTTCACAGTGGCGAAAATAATTTCGAAAAATATATCTTGGAAACATGATTAAGCATGTATACGAACTGTAGCATATTAGTTACCATGGGAAGAACCTTCTTCTTGTACTCTTCATATTGGTTAGGTGTAAACATAACACCTCCATCATCATCTCCAACAATTCTACAATATAATTTTTCATAAAATATAATAATCCATTGCCATGCAAATAGGCCCAATTTTGAAAGAGAAGGACAGAGAACAGGGAAAAGCAATAAGGTTCATCCTTTCAGCAAATTCTTCACATTGAATTTGCAAAAAAAAAGATCAGCTAAAAATAAGTGGGCCCACAAGCTAAAACTGTCATTTTTCGTACAATCAGGGATCATAATCGAGTAAGTTCTGTCGATACATGCCAATATTAAAACAATCCAAATCCAAGCTCTTTTGATGTGATATACCTATATTTCAGGTTTTATCAAAATCAGTTAAAAATTGTGACCTCTTTTATGGTGTAAAAGGGATTTATAATTTAACATTTTTGTAAAATCCACAAGGTAAAAATATGTTTTTTTGTACATTACATAAGAGAGTAAGATCTTTGAGAGAAGATATAAACCTCTAAGCTTGATTCAAGTTCCTTAAAAATCACATATATATTGTGATCTGTATGTAGAGTGTACAAAAACAAATGTGAACAAACCCGGGCGATGATATAATATGTCCTTATATAGATGAAAGCATTTAAAAGTTTACTAAGACTTCATAAAACATTCTTGAGCAAATATTATTCAGCTTCTTTCAAATATAATGCATTTATATTGTTATATTGCTAAAATTAATAGACAGTAAATAAAAGTCAAGAGAAACAGAGAGAGAGAGAGATAGAGATTAACATCCACTCGACACAAACTAGATCATTTCGGGACTAAACAGATTGTTCAATTTTATTTCAATAATTCCCTTGCCTGAGGGTTCTTTAGCAGTTGAAGGAAACCAGAGGACCCGGAGAAAACTCACGACAGGCGACCCTAATTCTTGTCAAATACAACCTGGGAATCTAAACCATGCCAGTTGATACAAAAACAAAACGCCCACACTTACCATTCGGCCATCCCCTGCCAGGTTAAAATGTAATTTGTTTACAAGATCTGTCAATAAAAAGGCTTTGATTTCAATCAAATCACTATTACAAAGATTGATCACCCTTTATTGGTATTATCATCTTTCAAAACATTTTTTGATTGTATTAAACAATTTATTCTAATGTATGGATTCCTAGCTACTTGACCCAAGTTTCGGGTAATCAGTATTGGCCTTACATTACAAAGAAAAGATAGTAAGCTGGCACTGCCAGGCAGGATACGCCCACATTTTCGAGAGATGGATAGAGAACAAGCAAAACCGAAAGTGATTTTTCTACAATCAAAGGCTATAATTCATTAAATAACAATTTGATATGTGCAAGGAACCAAGATCTTTGGGTTATAACCATGCATTTCAAGTTTCATCAAAATTGAATCAAAATTGTGACCTATACTGGGTCCACAACCTTGATATACCATTTTTAACAGTATCCGCATACACACGGCAGCCATTTTGTATGGCAATTTTGTTCCGAAATTTGAACTCAACCTTCCTAAGGGTGTAACGGTGATATAATCAACCGATTTTTTAAATCTGATAATAATTGTGACCTCCAGAGGGACCACAAGCTAAACAAAGACGATTTTGCGTATAATCAGGGGCAATAATACAGGAAGTTACGATCTGATATGCGCAAATATCGAAAGGAACCAAGATCTTTTGGTTATAACCATGCATTTCAAGTTTCATCAAAATCGAATCAAAATTGTGACCTCTACAGGGTCCACAACCTTGATATACCATTTTTGAACAGTATTCGCATACGAATGGCGGCCATTTTGTATGGCAATTTTCGTCCAATTTTTCCGAAATTCGAACTCAGCCGTCCTTAGGGTGTAACGGTGATATAATCAAACGATTTTTTAAATTGGATAATTATTGTAACCTCTAGAGGGACCACAAGTTAAACAAAGACGATTTTGCTTATAATCAGGGGCAATAATTCAGGAAGTTACGATCTGATATGCGCAAATATCGAAAGGAACCAAGATCTTTTGGTTATAACCATGCATTTAAAGTTTCATCAAAATCGAATCAAAATTGTGACCTCTACAGGGTCCACAACCTTGATATACCATTTTTGAACAGTATTTGCATACGAATGGCGGCCATTTTGTATCAAATTTTGGTCCAATTTTTCCGAAATTCGAAGTCGGCCTTCCTTAGGGTGTAACGGTGATATAATCAAACGATTTTTTAAATTGGATAATTATTGTAACCTCCAGAGGGACCACAAGCTAAACAAAGACGATTTTGCGTATAATCAGGGGCAATAATTCAGGAAGTTACGATCTGATATGGGCAAATATCGAAAGGAACCAAGATCTTTTGGTTATAACCATGCATTTCAAGTTTCATCAAAATCGAATCAAAATTGTGACCTCTACAGGGTCCACAACCTTGATATACCATTTTTGAACAGTATTCGCGTACGAATGGCGGCCATTTTGTATGGCAATTTTGGTCCAATTTTTCCGAAATTCGAACTCAGACTTCCTTAGGGTGTAACGGTGATATAATCAAACGATTTTCCAAATTGGATAATTATTGTAACCTCCAGAGGGACCACAAGCTAAACCAAGGCGATTTCGCGTATAATCAGGGGCCATAATTCAGGAAGATACAATCCGATATGCGCAAATATCGAAAGGAGCCAAGATCTTTAGGTTATAACCATGCATTTCAAGTTTCATCAAAATCGAATTAAAATTGTGATCTCTACAGGGTCCAAAACCTTGATATACCATTTTTTAACAGTATATGCTTACGAAAGGCGGCCATTTTGTATGGTAATTTTGGTCCGATTTTTCCGAAATTTGAACTCAACCTTCCTTAGGGTGTAACGGTGATATAATCGAACGGTTTTTCAAATCGGATAATAATTGTGACCTCCAGAGGTACCACAAGCTAAAATAGGTGATTTTTCGGACAATCAGGGGCCATAATTCAGGAAATTACGTCCCGATAGGCGCAAATATGGAAAGGAACCAAGATCTTTGGGTGTTAAACATGCATGTCAAGTTTCATCAAAATCGGTTCAAAATTGTGACCTCTATAGGGTCCACAAGCCAAAAACGTGATTTTTCGTACAATCAGGGGCCATAATCCATGAAGTTTTGATCCGATACATGCCAATATCGAAAGCAGCCGAGATCTTTTGGAGATAAACCTATATTTCAAGTTTCGTCGAAATCCGACAAGAATTGTGACCTGTAGAGAGTCCACAAACAATTGTGGACGGACGGACGGACAGACGGACAGGGGCGACGACATAATACGTCCACATGAAAATGTGGGCGTATAAAAATCCATACCAATCATTGTAAACTATATTAGGAACTCACACATTTGCAACCAATGCAGGTGGTTTGAATGTGTTAGATATCATATATGTCATCTTGTGTCAAATATTGGTGTAATTTGGTTAATGGGAGTTTCTGTAATATTTAGTTTCAAACCAAGGTTGAGTAATTTACAGACTATTTAAAGACATGCAGGAAGTGATTTGACTCAAGTCTGGGATTTTGCCCATTTTTGTCTATAGGCAAATATATAAAATATTAGACTGATTAATTTACCCAGACTCATAGCTAGGCCGAGATGGGTTTTTAAGATCTTACCAGCAGTTGCCAGGAAAGAGATGGATAGATAACAAGTTAAATACAAAAACATGATTTATCGTACAATCAGGGACTACAATCCAAGAGGTTATGGCCTAAAATGCGCGAATATCGAAAGGGACTGAGATCTTTGGGATCTAATTAAACATAAATTAAAAGTTTCATCAAAACCAGACAAAAATTGTGACCTTTAGTTGGTCAACAACCTTCGTATTACTTCTGTGTACACAATTTGCTTACACAAGGAGCTGTTATTTTAACAGGCACTTTTGATCTGATTTTCACGATTCAAACTCAACCATCCAAATCGGATGAAAATTTTATACTATTTGCCCAGCAGTTTCATTCAGATTTTTACAGAATTCCAACTCAACCGTCACTGATGTGTAACAGTAACATTTTAATTCTTTAATCCAGGAAGGTATTTTCGGATGTGCGCGATTTAGTCAGGTAAAGATAAGACATATAGGGTGAATACCTAGAACAAATTGCAACAGAATTTTTCTCCACGGAATCTGGTAAAGGGATCCCCGAAGGTCTCCCAAACAAAAATCGCCCCCCCAAAAAGATAGGTTTTTGACTAATTAGCACCTTAAAACTGCTATATCTCGGGAATGGTTAAGTCTGCCCTGGAGGGGTTTAAATATTTTACAGGTAGATAGGAAAGTGGTGCAAATGGCTCAGAAAAACATAGCTAAATGACGTCCCTGTGACGTCATACAACCAACAATTAGCATAAATCCAATATGGTCGAGTTCAAATTTCGGAAAAATCAGGCCAAAATTACCATACAAAATGGCCGCCGTTCGTACGCGAATACTGTTAAAAAATGGTATATCAAGGTTGTGGACCCTGTAGAGGTCACAATTTTAATGAAACTTTAAATGCATGGTTATAACCCATAGATCTTGGTTCCTTGCGCATATTGGATCGTAACTTCCTGAATTAGGGCCCCTGATTATACGCAAAATCGCCTTTGTTTAGCTTGTGGTCCCTCTGGAGGTCACAATTATTATCTGATTTAAAGAATCGTTTGATTATATCACCGTTACACCCTAAAGAAGGTTGAGTTTGAATTTCGGAAAAATCGGACCAAAATTGCCGCCGATCGTACGCGAATACTGTTTAAAATGGTATATCAATGTTGTGGACCCTGTAGAGGTCACAATTTTAATTTGATTTTGATGAAACTTGAAATGCATGGATATAACCCAAAGATCTTGGTTCCTTTCAATATTTGCGCATATCGGATTGTAACTTCCTGAATTATGGCCCCTGCTTATATGCAAAATCGCCTTTGATTAGCTTGTGGTTCCTCTAGAGGTCATAATTATTATCCGATTTAAAAAATCGATTGATTATATCACCGTTACAAGCTAAGGAAGGTTGTGTTCAAATTTCGGGAAAATAGGACCAAAATTACAATACAAAATGGCTGCTGTTTGTACGCGAATACTGTTAAAAAATGGTATTTCAAGGTTGGTGGACCCTGTAGAGGTCACAATTTTAATTTCGATTTTGATGAAACTTAAATTGCGTGTTTATAACCTAAATATCTTGATACTTTTCGATATTTGCGCATATCAAATTGTAACTTAATGAATTATGGCCTTTGATTGTAGGAAAAATCACTTTCGGTTTTGCTTGTTCTCTATCCATCTCTCGAAAATGTGGGCGTATCCTGCCTGGCAGCCGCTGGTATTGTGAAGTTCGCAAATTGTCCAGTCTCTGGTGCTGGTTACAGGTTTACTCAAGTTTATTTTTTATACAAATGGAAACGAAATTGTTGGTTTACTAAGAATTAATACTTTTATATAAATCGAAATGTAAAATAAATAGAAGAGACTGGGCCAGCTACTGTTGCAGCTGCATTCACAAATAATAATCGATTCTGGAAAAATGTCGCACAAAGTATAATGGCTCCAGACAAAATGTTTTTCATCCATAGTCAATTTAGTACAAATTTGTGGTATTCAATTAAAAGAAAAGTAAAATTGACCCACCCACCGTCCGGTGAATTGGTTAACAAATGTCCATGAGTCTCCAGAAGATCTGTCGGTTGTTAGTTTGGCTTGTGATGCTGCTTTAATTTCAAATAAGAGGTACATAAGCTGTACATAAGCCGTAAGTACCGATCAAAAGTCCTCGCCCATGAATATGATGTAGTTGTATCGCGAACACAGAATGAAAAAGGTCTAAAATACAAAACAGCTTGCGAAGTTTATTCTTTAACTCGTTGCCCTCAATCACAGTCTTGTAAATTAAGTGTAAACAAATTTGATGCAAAATTTGTCATTCCACTCAAAAATGTTATTTCTTCTGGTCCAGATAATACTTTTCTGGTTGGGTGATGGATTTTGTTTAATAACCTTGCTGCAGATTTATTAAATGTCTTCTGGTCGAATTCCAAACCCCCATTTCGTGAATTATTATAAAATTCTCTAAGAATTGACCTGGTTCTTCGTTTAATTATTTTTTTCTTTCACATTGTCGGTCCATAATACATTTGTATGCTCTAAACTCAACCATTCCCAAGATATAAGAGTTTTAAGGTTTCCAAAAACAGCCATATTGGATTTATACTAATGATTTGACAATGCGCTATGACGTCACATGAACGTAATTTGTTTTTCTGATTCTCTGATGGCATTTCCTACCGACCCCCATTACATAAACACCCTCTAAACTCAACCATTTTCGATATATTGCAGTTTTAAGGTTCCAATGGCAGCCATATTGGATTTATGCCAATTGTTGGACGTATGATGTTACGACGTCACAGGGACATTATGGATTATGTCATTATTTCGATTGTCAAATGTAAGTATTGTAATTTTTGTAGGACCTGTCCAATTTTAGACCTGTATTATGCACATTCGGCACACCTTGGTAAATTCTACGAATCTAGATGTACAGTATAGGAGCCTGTCGAATGTATTGTAGACTGTACAATTTAAATTGAAATACACCCGATTTAAAAACCAGGACTATTTACGTACGTGAGAGGCATTGGGACTGGACGACAAAAGGGACACCAAAAACCTAAACGTATGGTAACCCTACACCTTTTAACTACCCCTAATACATTTACACCCTATAAACTCAAAGGTGCCAATGGCGGCCATAGTGGATTTATGCTAATTACTCAAAAAACTCTTGATTTTAGATTTATGCTAACTGTTGGCCGTATGACTTATGACGTCACATGGTATCGTTGTTCTAGTTCTTTGGTAGCACTTTCCTATTTGCTCGTAACACATTAAAATCCTCCAAACTCAACAATTCCAGTTATATCGGAGTTTTAAGTTTAAATGGCGGCCATATTGGATTTATGCTAATTGTTGGCTGTATGATGGTATGACGTCACGGGGAAGTCATTTAGCTATGTTTTTTTCTGAGCCATCTGTACCACTTTCCTAACTACCTGTAATCGTTTACACTTTACACCCTCCAAACTTAACCATCCCGAGATATTTGAGTTTTTAGGTGCTAATGATGGCCATATTGGATTTATGCTGATTACTCGAAAACCTATCTTTTTGGGGGGGGCAATTTTTGTTTGGGAGACCTTTAGGGACCCCTCTATCAGATTCCGTTGAGAACAATTCTGTTGCAATTTGTTCTAGGTTATTTATTATATTTACCTGACTAATTAGCGAAAGGAAGCAGAGAGAGAAAAAGATGGAGGATTTAATATCCTCTCGACACAAAGAAGGTCATTTAAGGACTATCACATGTTTCGATTTTATTTGCTTGCACGTAGGGGTCTTTAGCAGTGTGAAGAAAACGTAAGACCGGGATAAAACCAATAAGGTTAGTCAGACGATCCTACTCCTTGTCACATACAACCAGGAATCAAAACCAAGGCAGTAGACTCAATGACAGATTGTATAATGCAGCAGAATGCAGGAGTCTGGGAGAATTTTTTTTAATTCTTGGACAAATTTGATTATAAATTATTGCAATTGGGCTATGCAAAGCAAAAAATGACTGAAGATTCTCAACTTTTCAAAGATTTCAATTTTTTTCTCCCATTTTTAATTAAATTTTGTTTCATCTTATGGCCGAGTGCGTAAATTTGGGCAGTTACCCTTTCAATGAAGTTGGTCAAGTCGGTTAGAAGATGAGGACATATTTTTTAACAGCGTGTTTTGTCGCTCAGACTGGTTCGAGAGAGGTGAAATGAAATGGCGTTTAACATTCTGTACTATTCAGCTCCGAACTGGGCTAATGAAGACGTGAATATGCCATACAGTGTGCTATTAGGGAAATTTTGCCTAGACAGCGGCACTACAGCCTATTCTTATATCGAATTCCAACTGTCAAGGGATCTTTTGAATGCACGCCAATGTGTACACAGGAACTCAGTTTTTCGTACCATCCGAACAACAAGACAACTGTCCTTGTCTGGCCCTTCGTCCTGCATCAAGGTGAAACCATGCAGGAAAATCTGGATGAACTTTCTCCGCCAATGCAGAGATCAAACACGGACCTCCACACTAGCTTCTAGTAGGGTTGGGACAATATCCAATAAAAAATCTGCAGGGGTAATTCTGAGGCCAAATTGCATGTAAAAAACGAAAATTGAAGAATTTTTGGTGTCTGACAATTTTTTCGCTCGGAATGGGGCACATTTTCAAAATGGCCGACAAAATATACAAAAATCCTATTTTCAAGCAAATATTTATAATGAATGCAATTTATTTTCATAAATATAGATCATTAATGTGATTTTCAACGATATTAATCTGGTAAGACGTCGAACGAAGCATTTTTCTAGCTCCTGGAATCCAAGATGGCGGCCATATATTGCAGGGATTACCGAATATTTACAGAGTAAACATGTCGTGTATTATATCATTTTATAGGATTTTACTGGTGCTCTTTCGTTATAAGTCACTTATTTTTACTTTCCAGCATACCTTTTCCTGTAAAATCCAAGATGGCGGCCATATATTGCAGATAATACCGGATATTTACAGCTTGTAGCAATAAATACGTCATGTATTATAACATTGTATGGGTTTTTACGGATGCTATTTCTAAAAACTCATTATTCTATATAACGACGCTTAGCAAGTAACATGGTTTCAATGTCACCGACTTACTTGTATTCTAGATTAACAACAGATTTTATTGAGTTTCTGAGTTCTTTAACAGTGAAATAATTTTGGAATCGGAACCGCCAAATTTCAAACTTGACACGCTAATTTGACGGATGTACGGTGCTGTAGTTATTCTGCATTAGCCTATTTCAGATAGTAGCTGCCGTTCATTTAGTTTCTTAACAACGTTAAATTTTGGAATCGAAATATCCAATTGACGGATATCCGGTGCTGTAGTTTTTTTTCCATTAGCCAATTTTAGATAGTAGCTGCCATTCATTTAGTTTCTTCAATGAAGTTATTGAAGAGATAGTGACTGGACTTCCATGTAGTATACAGGTATCTAAAAGTTTTTGAATTTCAGAAAATTTTAGCCGTTTCACTTTTTCTCTCTGCTTTAACGCTTACTATTTGTTTATTTTGACAGTGGCCGGGAAGTCTGCTTCAAATTTTTTCACACGGTTAACCTCGTCACTACTCCTCGCGCATTTTCATTTATTTCTGCGCTCTTTATCACTGAGTTCAGAAAATTTTGCATCCGATAATAATCCTTTATAGTAGCAATTATGCAATTTTCCGAAAGCGTTCCTTTTTAGTCATCCCTCCTGCTGTTATCAAGTCTTGCAAAACTAGATTCTGAAATCGGGTTATTCGCAATAATAAAACACACCCATTTTTCTTCAAAATATCGGATATTTGTTTTAGGCGCTACTTTACTGGTATTCACGGTGACTCAATGAATGAGGAGTTGACTCGCTATTGTTGTGGTCCTGTGTTCCCTCCCTAACCGAGAAAGTTCACCAGGAATTCCGGAGTGATTTCTCCTTGACAGTAGTGCAGGAAGGAAGGTCTGACAAGGCATAACGTACAGTGTTCGGATGGGACGAAAAACCGAGGTCCCATGTTTATATTGTTGTGCACGTAAAAGATCCTCTGGACAAGTGGAGTTAAATATAAATGTATTATTGCTATATGGAAATGATTAAGGCGTAGTGACACTGTTAACCATGTGAAAAAATAGAAGCTGACTTCTTGGACACTTTCAAAATAAGCACACAGTTAGCGTTAAAACAGAGAGAAAGATAGTAAGCTGACACTGCCAGGCAGGATACGCCCACATTTTCGAGAGATGGATAGAGAACAAGCAAAACCGAAAGTGATTTTTCCTACAATCAAAGGCTATAATTCATTAAGTTACATTTTGATATGAGCAAATATCGAAAAGTATCAAGATATTTAGGTTATAAACACGTAATTTAAGTTTCATCAAAATTGAAATTAAAATTGTGACCTCTACAGGGTCCACAACCTTGAAATACCATTTTTTAACAGTATTCGGGTACAAACAGCAGCCATTTTGTATTGTAATTTTATTCCAGGGGCATTAATTCAGGAGGTTACAAGCCGATATGTGCAAATATCAAAACGACCCAAGACCTTTGGGTAATATCCATGCATTTCAAGTTTCGTCAAAATCGAATTAAAATTGGGACCTCTACAGGGTCGACGAGCTTGATATACCATTTTTCAACAGTATTCGCATACGAACGGCGGCCATTTTGTATGGTAATTTTGGTCCAATTTTATCGAAATTCAAAACTCACCCTTCCTTTGGGTGTAATGGTGATATAATCAAACGATTTTTTAAATCGGATAATAATTGTGACCTCTAGAGCAGTGCTTCTCAACCGGGGTCCATGTGCACCTCCAGGGGTGAATTCGAAATGCTTGGGGGTGAAATTTGGAAAAAGGGGGAATTGGGGGTGAATTATACACAAGGGGGTGAATTTTGTGAATAGGGGGAATTTGCATGAATTGAGTTTTCAGACTCCTGACCGGGTGCCATCAGTCAGAAGGTTACCGACCACAAACCCGCGTAGCCCTTGGTCAGAAACTAAATGACTGACTAGCTGTAAATCCATGGCATCTGTTCATTAAATATGTGTTTGAAACTATACCTAATTAGCATGTTTCCGTTTTTAGTTTTTAGTAGTTTGATGTTTTATAGTGCTTGGGGTGAATAGCGGAGAAAATATTTCTCAAGTGGGGAATTGTATCATAAAGGTTGAGAAGCACTGCTCTAGAGGAACCACAAGCTAAACAAAGGCGATTTTGCGTATAATCAGGGGCCATATTAATTCAGGACGTTACGATCTGATATGCGCAAATATCGAAAGGAACCAAGATAATAATCACGTAATTAGATCTTTGGGTTATATCCATGCATTTCATTTTTCATCAAAATCAAATTAAAATTGTGACCTCTACAGAGTCCACAACATTGATATACCATTTTAAACAGTATTCGTGTACGATCGGCGGCCTTTTTGTATGGCAATTTTGGTCCGATTTTCCCGAAATTCAAACTCAACCTTCCATATGGTGTAACGGTGATAGAGTCAATCGTTTTTTTAAATCAGATAATAATCGTGACCTCCAGAGGGACCATAGGCGATTTTTCGGACAATCAGGGGCAATAATTCAGGAAGTTATGATCTGATATGTGCAAATAACGAAAGGAACCAAGATCTTTAGGTTATAACCATGCATTTCAAGTTTCATCAAAATTGAATCAAAATTGTGACCTATACTGGGTCCACAACCTTGATATACCATTTTATAACAGTAATCGTGTACACGCGGCTGCCATTTTGTATGGCAATTTTGTTTTGAATTTTTCCAAATTCAAAGTCAACCTTCCTTAGGGTGTAATGGTGATATAATCAAACGATTTTTTAAATCGGATAATAATTGTGACCTCCAGAGGGACCACAAGCTAAACAAAGACGATTTTGCGTATAATCAGGGGCCATAATTCAGGAAGTTACAATCCGATATGCCCAAATATCGAAAGGAACCAAGATCTTTGGGTTATAACCACGCATTTCAAGTTTCATCAAAATCGAATTAAAATTGTGACCTCAACAGGGTCCACAACCTTGATATACCATATTTTAACAGTATTCGCGTACGAATGGCGGCCATTTTGTATGGCAATTTTGGTCCAATTTTACCCAAATACGAACTCAATCTTTCTTAGGGTGTAACGGTGATATAATCAAACGATTTTTTAAATCGGATAATTATTGTAACCTCCAGAGGGACCACAAGCTAATCAAAGACGATTTTGCGTATCAATAGGGGCCATAATTCAGGAAGTTACGATCTGATATGCGCAAATATTGAAAGGAACCAAGATCTTTGTGTTATAACCATGCATTTCAAGTTTCATCAAAATCGAATTAAAATTGTGACCTCTACAGGGTCCACAACCTGGATATACCATTTTTTAACAGTATTCGCGTACGAACGGTGGCCATTTTGTATGGTAATTTTTGTCCGATTTTTCCGAAATACGAACTCAACCTTTCTTAGGGTGTAACGGTGATATAATCAAACGATTTTTTAAATCGGATAATTATTGTAACCTCCAGAGGGACCACAAGCTAATCAAAGACGATTTTGCGTATCAATAGGGGCCATAATTCAGGAAGTTACGATCTGATATGCGCAAATATTGAAAGGAACCAAGATCTTTGTGTTATAACCATGCATTTCAAGTTTCATCAAAATCAAATTAAAATTGTGATCTCTACAGGGTCCACAACCTGGATATACCATTTTTTAACAGTATTCGCGTACGAACGGTGGCCATTTTGTATGGTAATTTTTGTCCGATTTTTCCGAAATTTGAACTCAACCTTCCTTAGGGTGTAACGGTGATATAATCGAACGGTTTTTCAAATCGGATAATAATTGTGACCTCCAGAGGTACCACGAGCTAAAATAGGTGATTTTTCGGACAATCAGGGGCCATAATTCAGGAAATTACGTTCCGATAGGCTCAAATATCAACAGGAACCAGGATCTTTGGGATATAAACATGCATGTCAAGTTTCATCAAAATTGGTTCAAAATTGTGACCTCTATAGGGTCCACAAGCTAAAAACGTGATTTTTCGTACAATCAGGGGCCATAATCCATGAAGTTTTGATCCGATACGTGCCAATATCGAAAGCAGCCGAGATCTTCGGGGGATAAACCTATATTTCAAGTTTCGTCGAAATCGGGTAAGAATTGTGACCTGTAGAGAGTCCACAAACAATTGTGAACGGACGGATGTCCTGCGCCGACATAATACGTCCACATGAAAATGTGGGCGTATAAAAATTGAAACAGCTAAACAAATTTAAATTCCAGAATCTCTTGGATACCTGTAACTACATGGACTTGCAGTCACTAACTCTGCGATAACGTTGTTAAAAGATAGTAAGCTGGCACTGCCAGGCAGGATACGCCCACATTTTCGAGACATGGATAGAGAACAAGCAAAACCGAAAGTGATATTTCCTACAATCAAAGGCTATAATTCATTAAATTACAATTTGATATGCGCAAATATCGAAAAGAATCAAGATCTTTAGGTTATAAACATGCATTTCAACTTTCAACAAAATCGAATTAAAATTGTGACCTATACTGGGTCCACAACCTTGATATACCATATTTTAACACTATTAGCGTACAAACGGCGGCCATTTTGTCTGGCAATTATGGTCCGATTTTCTTGAAATTTAAACTCAACCTTCCGTATGGTGTAATGGTGATAGAGTCAAGCGTTTTTTTAAATCGGATAATAATCGTGACCTCCAGAGGGACCATAGGCGATTTTTCGGACAATCAGGGGCTATAATTCAGGAAGTTATGATCTGATATGTGCAAATAACGAAAGGAACCAAGATCTTTGGGTTATAACCATGCATTTCAAGTTTCATCAAAATTGAATCAAAATTGTGACCTATACTGGGTCCACATCCTTGATATACCATTTTATAACAGTATTCGCGTACACGCGGCGGCCATTTTGTATGGCAATTTTGTTCCGAATTTTACCGAAATTGGAACTCAACCTTCCTTAGGGTGTAACGGTGATATAATCAAACGATTTTTTAAATCGGATAATAATTGTGACCTCCAGAGGGACCACAAGCTAAACAAAGACGATTTTGCGTATAATCAGGGGCCATAATTCAGGAAGTTACAATCCGATATGCGCAAATATCGAAAGGAACAAAGATAATTGGGTTATAACCATGCATTTCAAGTTTCATCAAAATCGAATTAAAGTTGTGACCTCTACAGGGTCCACAACCTTGATATACCATTTTTTAACAGTATTCACGTACAAACGGCGGCCATTTTGTATGGCTATTTTGGTCCGATATACCCGAAATTTGAACTAAACCTTCCTTAGGGTGTAACGGTGATATAATCAAACGATTTTTTAAATCGGATAATAATCGTGACCTCCAGAGGGACCACAAGCTAAACAAAGGCGATTTTGCGTATAATCAGGGGCCATAATTCAGGAAGTTACAATGCGATATTCGCAAATATCGACGGGAACCAAGATCTTTGGGTTATAACCATGCATTTCAAGTTTCATCAAAATCGAATTAAAATTGTGACCTCTACAGGGTCCACAACCTTGATATACCATTTTTAAACAGTCTTCGCGTACAAACGGCGGCCATTTTGTATGGCAATTTTGGTCCGATTTTCCCGAAATTCGAACTCAACCTTCCTTAGGGTGTATCGGTGATATAATCGAATGGTTTTTCAAATCCGATAATAATTGTCACCTCCAGAGGGACATGAAGTTTCGATCCGATACATGCCAATATCGAAAGCAGCCGAGATATTTTGGGGATAAAGCTATATTTCAAGTTTCGTTAAAATCGGACAAGAATTGTGACCTGTAGAGGGTCCACAAACAATTGTGGACGGACGGACAGGGGCGACGACATAATACGTCCACATGAAAATGTGGGCGTATAAAAAACTAAATGAACGGCAGCTACTATCTGAAATTGGCTAATGGAGAATAACTACAGCACCGTACATCCGTCAAAATGTCGTGTCAAATTGGGCGGTTCCGATTTCAAAATTATTTCACTTTTAACATACTCAGAACCTCAATAAAATCTGTTGTTAATCTAGAATACAAGTAACTCTGTGACATTGAAACCATGTTACTTGCTAAACGTCGTTAGAATAATGAGTTTATAGAAAAAGCATCCGTAAAAACCTATAAAATGTTATAATACATGTCATGTTTATGGTTACACTGTAAATATCCAGTAATTCCTGCAATATATATATGGCCGTCATCTTGGATTTTTTTGGGAAACTTGAAAGGCCTGCTGGAATGCAAAAATAGTGACTTATTTCGAAAGAGCACCATAAAATGATATATTACACGACATGTTTACTGTATTCTGTAAATATCCGGTAATCCCGGTAATATATGGCCGCTATCTTGGATTTCAGGAGCTAGAGAAATGCTTCGTGGGACGTCTGACTAGATTAATATCGTTGAAAATCCCATTAATGATCTATACGTATGAAAATAAATTGCATTTATTAGAAATATTCGCTTAAAAATACGATTTTTGCATATTTTGACGGCCATTTTGAAAATGTGCCCTATTCCGAGCGAAAAAAATTGTCGTACACCAAAAATTGTTCATTCAATTTTCGTGTTTTGCATGCAATTTGGCCTCGGAAACACCCCTGCAGAACTCTGGCATACGAAAAAGTGTATTATTAGGCAAGTAGCTGACATCGAATATCGTGTCACTTTTGCTCCATCTAACAGAAATGTAACATTTCAGAGCAAGAATATGTAAGTTCGAATTTCGCGCACTATATCTCCGCCCAATCAAACAAAAGGGGAGTTGTGCCTCGATTATTTGTTGACAAAATCGGTCATGTGACGTGATTCGACCAATTATATACGCTGTTTATGTTAAAGATGGCGGACTAATTGAAAGTTTAGTTAAACATAGACAAAGGTGAAGAAAAACAAGCAAAAAGAACGAGAGAATGTATTATTCACGTCAAATCTACACCAGTGGAAGGGGCGAAAGCTTTTTCTAAAATCAGATGGGACAAATTTAGAACATGAGCCAAAGAAATAAGATTAAAGATTGTAAAGAACATAGGTTTCCACCCGCTGTGTTATCGGAAATTTACCGACAAAACAAGACTTCAACTAGTTCGAAAGAGAGTCGAAAAGAAATCTGTGAAACCAACCTGTAGTAGCCCGCAATGAAGAGGAAAAACAGGCAATATCACCAATGTTCAAACGAGTGGTTCGTCATCAACATGTGCAAAGAAGGTTAGAAATGCCTTATATCTAGTTCGGCAAAAAGGCAGTTTGTTCTACCAGAATTATGTATCGTTTGTAAGAAGAAAGATAAATATCTATCTGTTGCACATAAAAGAACGAAAGATAAATTAGTTCTGACTGAAACTAAAGATGCTGGTAAGTCTATCATAAATGTATAGGCCTTGGCTTCACTAAAAAAAAAACATTTATTTTTTTTAATTTAAATTTGGAAGTCATGATTGGTGGCTTAGTGTGAGTGTGTGAAATGCTGGTTCACTAACCCGGGGTTGGGGATTCAATCTTGTTTGCTGAGAAAGTTCCAGGTGATTTATCAATTACATGTAATTTGCCGGCCTTGGTTGTGAACTTGTGGTGCAGGAAATACATGTTCATGTCAGGGCGTCAAAGAATAGGCAAGCTAGATGGGATAATAGCTGAGATCTTGTGTACCCATTGTTTTGCACATAGAAGAACCCTTGACAAGTTGGAATTCAATTGCTGCTCAGACCAAATTTCCCCACATAGCACACTGTATTATTTCATCTACCGGTGGGCTAATCAGGGCGAGTGTCCAAACCCCACCCTGCTCAACTACATAAAATAAAATGAATACGGTACCTAGCATCAATAAAATTAAATCACAATGTTATCCTACATCGTTATAAAAATGATTTCTTTCTTTAAAACGCTCAATTTGTATGTATGCCTATGTAATTTAGAGACGACAATGCAGATTTCCATAAAAAGGAACCTGGCAGACTCCCTTCTGCAAAAAAAACTGGAATCCGTCGCTGGCTAATTTATAAAAATTGTATCAATGAAAGTATTCTTCATCGATTTTTCAGGTCAGTTAGTAAAGCTGCACAAGTGAAAGGTGATGAGGATATTTTATTACACATTAGAGGAAAAGACTGTGTGGCTATAAAGAGGTCTGCTACCATGCATTATGTCACTGCTCAAATTGTCAGAACCTTTGGGAGCAGGACAATCCTAAGTAATGAAAACAGTGATTACAGTGATAGTAACGACGATATTGTGATATAAACGTTTCACCCTTTTTCGATAATGGTTTTTATTTGTGCCTTATATTCGCATGTATTTTATGTCTTAAACTCTATTCTAGATTGTAATTAATTTGTGTTTTATTTTGCTTATTAAATTCTACCTATTTTTATTATCTTTTTTTACAAATATAGATTTAATTGGTGTATTAACATTCTACTCCAATGACTGTAAATCCCTTTCAAAAAAGCCAGAACATATTTAGACACTGATTATGCCATACCAATGGACAAAAATTAAAAGTAGACATCATAAATGAGTGATTGATCAGATTTCTACATGTGATTGGTAAATATTTTCCTAGGTTACCGGTATGCTATGCTATAGTCTACGTTAAAAAACATTTATTTGCTTTGAAGCCTTACGACAAATGAAATGTTTCCGATGTATGTCTACACCTAGGAGTTTTACGTTCTCGGTGCACTCAAAATTTATACAAAAGGTTTGATATTGAAATTGAACTGGCTTCATGTTATATTGTTATGTATACCTGTTCTTACAGTTACATATACAAATTACTTGATGGTTTGCAATCTGGATCACTTGTTTCAGTCTCATCTATACAAACTTTTGACTTTTCTACCTTGTACACTAAAATTCCCCATAGCAAATTAAAAACCTGATTAAAAGACATTATTCACAGTGTCTTTTCAACTAAATCCGGACATGTTAGATATCAATATTTAGTTGTTAATTACAATTCCACACATTTTGTTAAGAACCATAGTGATTCCAAAAATAAGTTCACGGCCATCAAGATAATTCAGATGTTGGATTTTTTAATAGATAATATCTTTGTTGAATTTGGAGGGGAAATTTATCAGCAAGTGGTAGGTATCCCCATGGGTACCGACTGTGCACCTTTGCTTGCTGATTTGTTTCTCTATTCATACGAGGCCGTGTACATGCAGGCACTCGTAAAATCCAACAAACGATTGGTTAGACATTTTAATTTCACTTATCGATACATCGATGACGTTCTATCACTGAATAATTTAAAATTCAGTGATTATATAGAATTCATATATCCTGATGAGTTCGAAATTAAAAACACGATACATGTATACTGACAGTGACAATTACGCTTCCTACTTGGATCTGCGTCTCGATTTTGACCATTGCCATAAACTTAGTGTTAAACTGTACGATAAACGTGATGACTGTGCCTTTCCATTTATTAGTAGTAACATTCCAATATCACCAGATTATGGAGTGTTTGTGTCTCAGCTAATTCGTTACGCGAGAGCTTGTTCATTCTATTCTGATTTTTTAAGTAGATTGAGGCATTTGTCATCTATGCTTCAACTACAGGGATACTTACGAACTAAACTTATTAAAACCTTTAAAAATTTTAATGGCCGTCATAATTGATTTGATTGGTAAATATGACATGTCTCTTTCGACTATTATTTTTGACATATTTCATTGACGGGTACCGTATACTATATCCCTGATAATAATATGGGTCTACTACGTTGTTGTTATCACTATTCATCACGTGTATTTCGCATACCGATAGTTCATTGGCCAATCACGCTATTTTACCGAGATTTCGCTTAAATAGATTGGATGCAGCTATGGCGGGTGTGGCATGCCAGCAGGGTAAGAGCTTACTCTTCCCGACACCTGTTACCACTGTTGTTTGATGTGTATTTTGTACACGGTGAACAGTCCATATGCTGATCACACTATTTTGCCATATTACTATTACACTATTTTGCCTATACCGTTTTTTAGGACTTAGAATTTTGTCTGATAGTGATGGTTTGTATTGTTCGTACTTGGACCGACTTGGTTTTATTTTTTTTTATGCCTTATGATGGCAAGGAATTTATCAGGATTGGCTTGCATATATATGATTATTTTTTGTAAAGCAATTCACTAAACAACTAGGCCTACCCTCTAACCTTTTATATTCCAAATAAGCATCAACTCCAGCAGCTTTGGAGGAATCGAACTTCAGATGATACTGTCGGTCGGCCATCTTTTCAGTCGCTACTTCTTAAAAACACACAAAAAATATTGACATTGTTTACCTTAGTTTCAAACGGAAGTAAACGGACACGGGTCACCAAATATTTCTACGCCGGTACCCATTTGTAGGGCCAAAGTTATTTTTAGTCTCTCTCTCCCTTTCCCTTTTCCCTCTTTTGCATGGCGATTTTTGTTGACGTTTTGGTGTAGAATTGAATAAAAGGGTTTGAAAATACATTTCTTCCGGGTTTTGGTGAATTTTCGTGATTTTGAGGCGGAAGGATACAAGAGTTGTGAGGTTGGTTACGTTGAAATGTAGGGCCTGAAATTGCACATTTTCTTGTCTCTACATCCAGCTTGTGTATCTCAATTTTTCATGGTCAACCTCATACATGCTTTTGGGCAAGAGTTTGCCACAATATGTTGCTCCAGCTGTGGCTAAAAGCGTTTTATCCAACGAAAATTTGGGAAAAAGTTAGAGCCGGTGTCACAGTTTCTGTTGGTCGCTGTTGTGTGTTGGTTCCTGGCGCATGCGCGGTTGTAGGAGTCATCTCACACTGTTATAGAATATAACTCTATGTTATAATAATAATAATAATAATAAAATCTTTATTTTCAAAGGTGAAAAATTAGGCTTAAAGCCTGTTTACAATTTTGCCCTTTATAACAAAGAAATGAAAAAGACATTAACAATAACATTAGACAATTAACAAATACTCACACACAAAACATTCAAATATATATGATAAGCTAAAAAGTTTCACTTAAAAACTAAAAGTAATACGTAGTTGATATATTAAAAAGAAGAAATAACATGTTTAGTGATATTTTTCTTAAATAAATAAAGATTTTTAATATTTTTAAGTGAATTTGGGAGAGAATTCCAAAGGACTGTGCCTCTATATTGTAGGCTACATTTAAATATTTCATTATTAGGTCTACAGATACAAAGTCTATTATTGAGAGATGAATATGGAGTGGTGTTATAATGAAAGATATTATATAAATATGATGGACAGAGTTTATGGATAATTTTATAAACAAAAATATATTTGTTAATTAAAAGTCTTTGATAAATAGTTTGAAGACTTAAAGATAAAGATAAAAATTGATAATTAGATGAAAATGAATGATCAGAGATAGGTCTATTGTAAATTAATTTAAAGGATAATTTTTGAACTCTCTCAAGTTTAGATATAGATGTAATTGAACAAGAGTCCCAAATAGTGGAGCAATAATTAATATGAGATTGAATATGAGCAAAATAGAATAATTTAAGTATTTCAGTAGGAAGCAACTGTTTTAATTTGCGTAATTGAAAATTTTTCTGTCGAAGAAGCTTAGATAAATGATCAACATGAGGAGACCAAGTGAAATTTTCATCAAAAATGATGCCTAAAAGTTTAAATGTAGAAACATTTTCTAAAGGTGAATTATTTATGTGAATTTGAAATTTTGTTGAAAGTAATTTACGCCTTGAAGGAGTTGTAATAATCATTGTTTTAGTTTTGATTTCATTAATTACCATGTCATTTGTGGAACACCAATTTTGAATAATAGAAGTTTCATTTTGCAGTGTGGTAATTAATGAAGTAACATCAGAAGACGAGGAATAGACAGTGGTATCATCAGCAAATAAATCACTATTAACATGTAAATGTAAAGGTAGATCATTAATAAATAAATTAAATAACAAAGGACCAAGGATTGAGCCTTGGGGAACACCTTGAGTTATCATAGCAGGGGCAGAATAAGTTTGTCCAATACTGGTACATTGTTGTCTATTATATAAATAGGAAGTTAACAATTTAATAAGAGTATACGATAAATTATATAATTTCAGTTTTTGAAGTAGAAGATTATGATTTACTAAATCAAAGGCTTTGCGGAAATCAATAAATACCATACCTTTATACAGATTATTATTAATAGCATGATAAATGTTATCAGAAATATTAGTTAATGCCGTTTGACAAGAGCTATTGGATCTAAATCCTGATTGATTTGAATAAAGCAAATTATATTTCTCAAGGAAAGAATTAATGGATTGAGAAATATGTTTTTCTAATGGTTTAGATAATGTAGGTAAAATAGATATTGGCCTATAATTACTAGGGTCGTTTTTAGCACCAGATTTGTAGAATGGTAAAACTTTAGCATGTTTGAGAGAAGAAGGAAATATATTTTTATCAATACACAAATTATAAATATAGGTTAATGAATCCGATAAAAAATAGGCTGCATGTTTGATGAAGAAGGGACCAAGTCCATCTAATCCTACAGATTTAGTTGGATCAAGAGAAAAGAGCAGTTTATATACTTGATTTATAGTCATATATGGAACATGACAAAATGTCTTATTATCAATATGCTCAGATACAAAGTTAGAAATTAAGTTAGAGTTGTTATTACTTAGTTGAGTAGTAGAATTCGGAATAATGGAAGATGCAGCATTAATAAAGAAAATATTAAAATCATCAGCACTAATATCTGAAATAGTATTGTTATTACCTCCTTCACTTTTAGCTGTATTGATGGCTTTCCAGATAGATTTCCTGTTTTTTCTATCCTTAATTAAAGATTCTAGACACTTTTTCTTATTATCCCTTATTTTAGACTTAATCTTATTTCTTAATATTTTATAATTTGCAATATCACCTACTTTCTTAAACTTATCCCTTCTATGAATTAATGTTAATATTTCAGAAGTTAGCCAATCCGGTTTATAATAATTTTTCACTCTCTTTGTCTTAATTGGCGCATGTTTGTCTATAATAGGTTGTAATGTAGAATACAGATTTTTTAAGGCAAGATCAGGATCATTAAATTCATAAACATAAAAATGAGCA
Organism: Patella pellucida; assembly: GCA_917208275.1. Classification (NCBI taxonomy): domain Eukaryota; kingdom Metazoa; phylum Mollusca; class Gastropoda; family Patellidae; genus Patella; species Patella pellucida. The sequence continues at coordinate 30,515,505 of OU795041.1, read as the reverse complement.
TTGTCTACATCCTGCAGGAAAGCTTCTTTATTAAAAGATTTAAAGGAGCGATAAGTAATAAAAGTGTGACCAATTTTGGTGATTTTAGTACCTTTCTTATTCCATGTACAGCATACTGGAAAATGATCCGATATTGAATAGGTTGGAACGGAGGTTTCTATAATATTTTCAGGACAGGAAACAAAAATGTGATCAATAATAGTAGAAGATGAATTGGTGATACGAGTTGGTGTAGTAATTATTGGATATAAACCATAAAGTGAAAGTAGATCAGGCCAAAATAGGTTTTGATTATTACTTATATCAATATTTATATCACCAAATAGTAAAATTTCATAGTCACAGTTCCAGGCACTTTCTAACATAATAGTAAAAGAATCTAGCCATTGTCTAGTGGAAGAAGGATTTCGGTATAAATTACACAATAATAGTGGTTTAGAATTAGTAAAATGTACTTCAAACCAAATAGCTTCAATATTACAGTTTTCTAAATCATCCCTTCTTTTAGTTGAGAGGTGATTTTTAATATATACCAAAGTTCCAGAACGACTTGAGTCACACTCATCTTTTCTATAAGGTAAACTAAATCCAGATATAGCTAAATCAGAAGTATTAACATCTAAGTTATGTAGGCTAAATGAGACTCTGATATTCCAAAAATATCAAATTGTTGTATAAAAACGCCCAGTTCAGATATTTTGTTTACAAAGTGACAGACATTCAAATGAGAAACATGTAGTCCTTTCTTAGTAAGAACTGTATTCATAAATAACTAACTGTAAACTAAATAATATAACACATAAGCTTACACACAATAAGAACAGTTATGTGACTAGACACAGATAATAGATTAATACACTAATTAATACCAAATGCGAGTAATGAAAATTACAATATTAGGACTGCTACATGGCTGTGACATGTTAAAAGAATCTTGAATAGTAACCACTATGGTGCTTAACTTTAGGAAGATTATTACGAATAAAAGCACTTAATAATCTACTACCAGTGGCGTTTAAATGTGTGGCACTTTGATACAAGTGAATTTTATAAAAATTAGCAGGAAAATCATAAAATAGAGCATAATGATCTAAGAAGATAACATTGGTATATTGTTTACAAACATCATAAAGAATGTTGTTAATTCGGTTTATGACACCATTTACTTTGCAGGATTTTCTTGGTAGGAGTTTGACGAATTTGATGATTGCATTAGGGAATTTAACATGACACTTTTCTATAAGGGATTTATATTTGGATCTTGTGTAATCTATATAGGGGGAATTACTTGAATCATTGGAACCAATAAGAAAAATAATATTTAATACTGTATTAGAAAAATGGCAATAGTCAATATAGTCAATCACATTAGCAATACAGGCACCAGGCATTGTTCTAATTTCAGTGGAATTGGTGTTATCAACTGATCGTAGATTAATTCCTTTAAATAATGAAGACCCAATAAGAACATTTTGTTTGTAGTCTAAAGGTTTAATTCTTCTGTTGTTGTATTGAAAATAGTCATTATTGGTAATAGGTGTTGATTCATTAATAATAGTACCGGTAATTTCTTCATCTGTATTAATTTTGTTAACTTTTGCTTTTAAATGTTCATGGGACTTCGTTAAAACTTGCAATTGACTGGATAAACGATCAATAGCCTCACCAATTTTGTTCAGTTGATCATGTAGGTTAAGATGACTTGAAATTGAAGTTACACAAATGTCCTCATAATTAGGGGAGGAATTATTATTTTGATCTGGGGATGAATTTGAATCTGTGAATAATGTTTTAACAACAGATGGTGTGATGGATCGCTTGAATTTACTCTGCTGGCTATCTTCACAGTTGGTGCTGTCAATAGTTGTATACAGTGAATTTGAAATAATTGGGGACAGTATGCTAAGTGGAGACAAAGTTAAAATAGTCGCAGTATCATGTTCATTGGGAATAAGGGTGAGGTATCTGCTGCTGCCATTACTATGAGAAAAATTGTCTCCGATGGAGGTTATAGGGGTACTCGAGATTAGGCCAATGTTCTTTAAGGGTGATGTAGGCCTACTAGGCCTACTGTTAGCATTTATATTAGTATACCCATGATCTTCTCTTGCCTTTTCTCTGATGACTTGGTTGAATTTTTCCCTGACACAAAGATTAAGTTTTGTAGCCTCATCTTCATTAATTAAGTCTAATATGGTTAAAAGATGATCAGAAAGGAATAAGGAAATACATTGACCATTGATTGAGTAGACCAGAGCACTGGGTGGGAAAAGGGCTTAGGGTGTAGGATCGTTTCTGCAATTTCACTCTATATATTCTCGCTGCCACACTGCCTTCTTTATCCAATCGTTCAGTGATTTCAATATTGACATAGTCCTGTTTAGAAAGAGTTCTGTAGTATATTTGAAGACATCTAATGAATATCAGGAAAAATCCAGAGTTGAAGTGAAAGACTGTGCACTTTCCTTGTGCCTTGCTGGTAATTTCAATATTGTCTCTAAATGTAGCCGAAATTAGTTTTTTAATGCATTCTAGAGTATTTAATGTATAGCTATTTAAAGCAGTAACTGTGGAAGGTTGTGTAGAATCGTTAAATTGACCATTATTTACAGAAATTAAGTTGTTTACGTTGACGTTGTTGGCAGCCATCTTTGATTTCTTCGAATTCACATAAAATGTTGATTATAGCTGATTAGATGCAAAATATTGTTGATAGCACATTATACTTGATATTTATAGTTGCTCTAACATTTTATGGTCACATTTATCATAATTTAACAGGCCACAGCCATGAAACAAATACTTCAATCACATAATTACTTGAAGAGCCAAAACCGTTAACATGTCAACAAAGGGGAGGTAAATTATGAATGAATGAAATGGGGTTTAACGTCCTACGCTTAAGCACCGTACCTGGGCTAATTGAAGACGGGCATACGCCACAGTGTGCAATGAGTGAAATTTTGCCCGGGCAGCGGCGCTACGGCCTACAGCTGCCAAGGGATCTTTTACGTGCACTCCAATTTGTACACGGGACCTCGGTTTTTCGTCCCATCCGAACGACTAGGCAGCTGTCCTTGTCAGGCCCTCCTTCTGCATCACTGACAAGGGGAAATCACGCCGGAAAATCGAGATGAACTTTCTCGACCAATGCAGGGATCAAACACTCAACCTCCAGGCTAGCGAACCAGCGCCTTTTTTTTTTTTTTTAAATATATTTAGGCCTATTCATACAATATACAATATACAAAATACATAACTCTATTTTCATTCTACAAAAGTAATTTCACAGGATATTTACAGTTTAAAAGTTGGATATATAAATATACCCCACCCCACCCAGTCACACACGCACTCACACACATGCAATCACACACTTTTCTACATACATTTGAAATAAAATCATATTTTTAAGTTGATATATTAGTACAAATATATCAATTTGTTATTTCATTAAAAGCTACGTGTGATAAGTAATAATATAGTTATAAAGTCAATATGTGATTTGTGTTGGAAAGCGTCATTCGAAATTGTAAAGGTTTCGCTCTAAACCAAAAAGTAAAAACAAATCTATTTCAAATACTTTCGAACCCCTTTGACCTCAAGAGAGCGAAACCGAAAATTCTCGAGGCAGGTTAGGGCGTCGAAGGATATCGTATAAACAAGTTTAAATGATTATAATATTAACATGTCATGTTTATCTGTACATCTATACATAACCTTTTACAATAAAGAACATAGTATTATATTTTTAAATAAGTTATAATGGACCATTCGATTCCTTTTGTTTTTAGGGATTAAGGTGTAATTTAACTTCATTATTCTCAATACGTAATACATTAGATGTCTCGAACAGTTCACTAAAGTGATTTTCTTTATAATGGAACAGAAGATATTGAAAATGAGATTCGATACATTTAATGAATAATTTGAGTACATCTATTAATTTCCCAGTTTTTACAAACATATTTCGGCGCTTTATTATGGCTAAGCGAGCAAAAGAGAGTAGGAGAATAAGTATATTGTTCTTTTTACTCCCCTTAATATATTTGGTACCAAACAGAATAAGATGGTGAAACTCAGATAGGCTGAATCCTTTAGGATAAAAATCTATTAGACTAGATCTTAAATATTCACGAAATGTTATATTACTAGAACAGGTTAAGAACAAGTTAAGAACAAGTGGTTCATATCTTCAATTTGTCGTCTTTTACAGAGAGTACAAAATGGTTCATCTATAAGTCTATATTTATATAATTTCTCATTGGTGTATATAATATTATGTACAATTCTATAGTCATTTTCAATACATTCATTGCTTTTGAAATAACAGAAAATAGATGCCCAAACATCTTTCCATACCATATTAAAGTGTAACTGAACCCAAAATAATTCACTAGTAGGTTTCTGATAGAATTTGTCTCTTAATATAGTATAAAAAATTTTAGATTTACAATTTTCAACTGGCAGAGTTCTTTCTCCATAGGGGATACATAAATATATTTCGTTATGAATCACGTGGCTTTCGGTATCAATAATATTTAACCACGCTGAAGGTATAGACGAACAAATAATTTTAAAACATTTTTCAATTTTGTCATAATTAAAGTCTTCATCATCACAATCAAACAGGTCTAGTATATGTGTTAAAGGGAGAATACCAGGTATTACACAATAACATATGTCAGCAATTTTTACAATCTTATGCAATATATAATAATCAAAATGTATAGTTTTTCCATTATATAGAATATGTGGATTATCAAACAAAGGTTGGTTTAACCAGCGCCTTATCCACTTAGCCACCGTGATCCCCCTATGTTATAGACACAGTGTGTATTGACTCCCCGTGATAGGATGACCCCTACGATTTTCTTACGGTCAGATCGGTTTCTACTATTATCTACCAATATATAGTATTACTACTGACAGTAGCCGAGGATGTTGAGTTTCTATTGTTTGTTTATTTCATTTAAAAGGAGAAATACAAATTAACGATCTTATAAAAATTGAAAAATTCCCGTCCACATGCAGAAACAGAAAAAATAATTGCCCCTTATTGGTATAAACGCAGAATTTGGGTGATTCATGTTCAAGAAATAGTGGTATTTTCAGATTTAGTTTCAGATGTAGATCCCTAGTTACTATAAAAACGGATGTTACCGGTTTTCGGATAGAGGCCAAAGCCGATAAATATCCGATACTTATAGTAACTGGTATAGTAGATCCCATGGTTTGCATGATAAAGTATTTGTATTTGACAAATAAAACACATAGGCAACTTGTAAAAATTTTATTATGTACAAAATTATAATAATGATTCAGAGAAATCCCAATCATATACAGGCCAATATTCAATCTGCAAAACAGTTGGTTATTAAAACATAGTTAAAACATCGAAAAGTGATTTATAAGTTTTTAACAAAAAAAGAATCTGGGAAATCAGTAGAGCACCTTTGGAGGTGAATTAATTGACAATTTCAAGCCAATCATCAAATGTGTATGGTTTCCAGTTCCACTGATTGTACGCGTGTAACGACTAATCACTAAAAACAACGGCAACAAATCAAGAATGATAGAACAATTAATCTCAAGCCAATTAACTTAAATCCGTTGATCGTGTAACTACTGATCACTAAAAAAACAGCTAATCACGATAACAAGTATGTTTATTAATGACAAAACTCTAACTATCAAACAAAGATGAACAATGCCATCAAAGCTATAGCCACTCGACACTACATAATTCAATTACCGAAGTACAATGGCGGTCGATGCGTTATAACCTGATTTTGGGGTGTTCCCACCTAGCCGGCAGGCTTTGATGTCCAATTTTGCCGCTAATCCAGAGTTAATCCTAGAACAATGGTGTTATAAACTATAGTCCATATCTTTTTTAAGACTAAAACTGTATTGCTTTTAACAAATTTAACTTTTATTAAATAACATTAAATAGCTTACTCATATACAAATATATTTTTTTTAACAAATTTAACTTTAATTAAATGGCATTTAATAATTTACACTTATAAAAATATATTGATTTTAACAAATTTAATATTTATTAAATAACATTAAATGATTTACACATATAAAAATGCATTACAATTTACGCATTTAACTCTACAATTTTAACTTTTATTAAAAAAACATTATATAAATTATAATTAAATAACAATCATTCTACAGCCCCACTAAATAGGAAATATTTGTTCCATACCGATTTACACTTAAAGAGCCATGTAATAACTGTGTTTTCAAGTAATGATCAATTCTTGTATCAAGTTGTCGATATTTCTTAACTCGAGGCCTTTTCGTACTACCAAATAATATCTGTGAAATGGTGATTTCGACATAGGATTGTTCTTGTTTTATTAAGTTGATGAACTTGTAAATATTAGGATGGCATGCTGTCTTTTTTTTCAACTATAAATATAATTTCGACACAGATCGACCATCTATTTATATTAATATAGTTGGTTAATCAATTTTATTATAAGAGGAATTAAGAGCTCATTAACGCTAAACACAAGTGAACAGTTTTTAAGTGACTACTTTTAAACAGACTATAGATTTAAGATCAATCAAAGGATTAACAACCTGCCGGCTAAGTGGGAACACATCCTGATTTTCCATGGTTTGGTTGAGCACGATCAAGAAGATACCGATAGAATTCTTAGAGACTTCCTGTATTATGAATTAGGAATAGATTACAAAATTCAGTTCGGCAACATCCATCGATTCGGGAAATGGCAAAATGGAAGACCAAGACCTGTCGTCGCAAGATTCATATATTATGGAGATCATAGGCGTACGGGACCAAACTTGTTTGGGGGGGCCATCATATTTTACCGACAAAATATATTTCTTTAGAATCCGCGGAGCCGCGGGCGGCGAAGCCGTCCGCCCGCGAGCGCCGCAGGCGCGAAGCACTCGACGGGGGGTTTGGGCGGCCTCCCCCAGAAAATTTGGAAAACCAGACGGCCGTAGACGCGTTTTCCAGCATTTCGAATACTTTCTAGTAATTTGGAGTGGGTAGTAAATTATGTCAGTTGCTGCATAAAAATTGGTGAAAAATCATCTTTAAAGTACAAACTCTATGACTACGAAAACATGAACAAGTCGAGCGCGAAGCACTCGATGGGGGGTTTTGGGGGGCCTCCCAGAGAAAATTTTGAAAACCAGACGGCCGTAGACGCGTTTTCCAGGCATTTCGAATACTTTCTAGTACTTTGGAGTGGGTAGTAAATTATGTCAGTTGCGGCATAAAAACTGGTGAAAAATCATCTTTAGAATACAAACTCTATTACTACGAAAACATGAACAAGTCGAACGATTTACTTTTGCCACATTTTTCATTTTATGAGACTCAGATGTATAGAAGACTTGTATCTTTATCTACTTTTAATATATGAATGACCATTTTAAAAGAGTTCAAATTTACAATCTATATATATTTCGTATTGTTACGACTCAACACATGCCCACTCTGTCGTAACCCGTAGGGGTGTTATAGGTTAACCGGGATCAAAATAATAATGACAAGCATGGTAGCAGTTCATCTCCATCTTTATTAGCGTGCACAACCATGTGCTACCAAAATACAAGAGACTGGATAACCTCGTCTACAAGGGAGGTTACTCCAATAATAAGCTTAGGTCATCAGACCAATACATTATGCCGCCTTAGTATTTAAAGGAGAACGAACCATAACAATACATGTAAACCATAACTAAACAATGCAAGGCGTGTCGACTTGACATCGCTACATCACCCCCGCCTCAAAATTATGAGTTACACTCGAATGACGAAGCTGTAAAACAGTTGTCCGTTTCAAAGCCTGGAAATAGCGTTCATGTTTATCAGGCATATTGCAAATCACAGGTCTAACAATATCTCATATGATGTGATAAGTATCGATACAAAATAATGTATGAAGTAGAAACAATGAAAGTGATAATATTCACAATAATTTTAGGATTCAAAGGGTTAATATTAACCTATCAGAACTATAAAGGGTTAAACTAACATGTTCAATAATATAACATACAAAATCAACCATTAACATTTTTACAATATATCTACAGCGGGTGACCATTTTATAACACATTGTGACTTACTATAAACCAGTGGAATAATGGGTTACATTATCAAGGAATCATACAGAGTACACAAGTTATAGGCCTACCATCATCCCTTTACTGAAATCTCATATCTCATAATACTACATGTCATTCTCTTTTCCACAAATACCTTTTACAGTGTGCTATGTTAAATGTTAATATCACAACCAACATTGTAAACATTATTAGATTAACAAGTAGAGCTTATTGGGCAAAGCCTGTGAAATACTTAACTTGAATAATCATAAATAGCACATGTAACCTCAAAACCATTCTTCAAATAACATAGGCCTCACTAAAACATCATTCACAAATATTCTAAATTAACAGTAAAATACATTATACAAACATCATTTACAAATATTCTAAATTAACAGTAAAAAACATTATACATGTACAAGGAATATAAAACAAGTTTCGTCTATCGTCTTTTCAAATTAGGTATTTTATCACGGGTTTCTGTTACAAGCTTTTGGCACTTATCAGTTAAATCAGAAAACTCAACCCAAGAGTTAGCTCTTGAATTATAACCAAGCCATTTAACTCTATATTCCAGAGACATATTGCAGAATCTCGTCTTAAGAATCTTTTCGATTTCAAAGTTCAAATCTTGATCATTTTGTGACAAATTACAATCAGGTTCGGGTAAAAGATTATCATCTTAACCTAATATAATATGAGGTGACAATCTTGGTACTATATAAATATAAATATAAAATACAACATCAACATGAACATTATCAATAATTAATTGTAACAAAACTTTTCCAGTGATAGGAACCTTTACATTTACATCATTTGCAGTAACAATATGTTTTCTTATATCAGATGACATAATTTTACCACCAAATTTATAAACAATGTCTGAATTTATAACACAAAAGTTTGCACCAATATCGACAAGTGCGGTGGCTATTACATCGACAGTGACGAGAAATATGATTAAGTCCACCACATGTATGACACGTGACATCTTCCCGTACATTGTTACTGAGGTCTTCATTTCTTCCCCGTTCCTGTATTAGTCTATGAGTCTATAACACGTCTTAGCTGAATGTCCGGCTCTGTCACAGATTTGACACAGAACCCATCCTCTTAGAAAATCAAACAGCATCAATATTGTTAAACCGAGATTCGCAAACTCCTCCAGACAACAAAAACACAAACAACTAGCTACATCTGCATCATTTTCTCCACTTGAGACTTTAGTTGACACTTGACTTGCGATACTAACTCCCTGTAGTCTGAGACTGCACCGGAGCTGGGTTGAGACCGACACATAAGAAATGACAACTCGTACACAAGACGTGCCCTAATTAAAGCAGAGAGTGTCTCTTGTTAGACGAGAGTATATGGAATTTATGTCAAAAATGTAAGTTTCTAAGTTCTCTGGATCACGCATGGCTCGACACCATAACTGTTCAACCAGCCACGAATTAGCTGTCTGTCTGTCAATAAAATGTTCAATGAAATGATGATTGAGACGATCAGAACCTAATTTCACCTGTTCGGGCCCAGGCAAATAATTTAACCACATCAGCGCTTCGCCCTCCTGGAGAAACATTAACAAAATCATTGCAGTACATATTCGCTCATATCGGATACTTCGTAAAACGCCCATGCCTGGAATCGGTTCAATCACATGCGCTTATCTTCATTCTTGGTTTAAAGTTCAAAGAGAAAAAAAAACTGTCAATCTTTTTATTTCCACCGGTCCGGTAGCCATTTTCAATCTCAAACCAGCGGTGGCCTCACATGAAAAAGTATCAAAATTAACAAAACCTTCGGCATCTCCACCATATGTTACGACTCAACACATGCCCACTCTGTCGTAACCCGTAGGGGTGTTATAGGTTAACCGGGATCAAAATAATAATGACAAGCATGGTAGCAGTTCATCTCCATCTTTATTAGCGTGCACAACCATGTGCTACCAAAATACAAGAGACTGGATAACCTCGTCTACAAGGGAGGTTACTCCAATAATAAGCTTAGGTCATCAGACCAATACATTATGCCGCCTTAGTATTTAAAGGAGAACGAACCATAACAATACATGTAAACCATAACTAAACAATGCAAGGCGTGTCGACTTGACATCGCTACAGTATTACGATTTACTTTTGCCACGTTTTTCATTATATGACAGTTCACATTTTTTATCCATATCTAAGATAGTTAGATCTAGAATAAAGATAGAAGACTTGTTGAACTTGTGTAATATTTATATACTTTAAATATGTAAATGACTATTTTAGTTCAAGTTTATTTACATCTAGTAATATTATAAAAAAAGAAGAACAAGTCAGTAGATGCGCTATCAGTAGAATCGTTATCCGGATTTTGATGGTTCGTAGCAGAAAAAAAATGACGATAACGTTTTCTGATTACTCTCTAATTTCCTAGTGAATTTAATGTCAGATGTGTTGTGACCATGCTTTCTCTTGCAATGCAATTTAAAGTGTCCTTTGCCATTATCTGTTGGCAGGACGTACATTTTATTTCACCGCCATGATCTTCCTTTCGGTTATTTGACTGTGACTCCATAGTGATACGTTTCCTTCAATTTTCACGGCAGTATTGCAGAAATTTTTTAAATCTTCAATACTGATTTTAGTACTGCTAAAGCATTAGTAATCTTCTATATGCTAGCAGTATTTAAATCAGTATTTTTTTTATCGAATTGATATTGAATATCAGCAATAGAAAGTGTACACTCATACCATTGGAGTTCTATAAGCGGTGCGTCCGCCCTGACAACAAATTAAATATGGACTGTACTTCGATTCAATCCCAACAGTTTTGACAACAAACAGTTTTTACAAATTTTGACAGTTTTCTCACCAAGTGTCCCTTGATTGTATAAACACGGTACCGCTACAACTAACTTGACAAAAACGCGCGAGAACTTAATTCATAGAAATTGGTTAGTTTAACAAAGTCATAGAAAATAGTGTTCGGATATTCGAACACAAACACTATTCGAATATTCGACGGGTCTTAAAATTAGTATTCGAATAGTATTCGAATACTATTCGAATATTTTCAATATATTTAAAGTGGTTAATTTTCAATGTATTATAATTCCCAATCAATTATTAAATACGTGTAATCTCTGTGAAGAACACACAAGAAAATATTTTTGCAATTGCCAGTGGATCTTTTACGTAAACTGCCAATTTGTACACAAGTACTCGGCCATCCACGACGTCAGAACAAGATTTCCAATCACCAATGTATAGGGATTTTCCCGCGCTGCATCCGAAATAAAGGGCATCTCGTTCATTCGTGGGTCTAGCACTGCCTCACGGAAGTCATTGTGGTCTAGTCACCCACCTGTTCTTCATGAAGAATCCAAACAAATTCATCAGAAAGGGAGAGGGAGAACAACGAGCTCCCTGGTTATATAGTTACCGAATAACTGTCTCTGAAGGGGTGGCACCCTTAAAAGCCGAGAGAGGGAGAGACAGAGAGAGGGGGGGGGGGGTAACGTCCACTAGACACAAACCAGGTCATTTCGGGAGTAACATGGTTCAATTTTATTTCAATAATTGGCTTGCGCGTAGGGGTCTAGCAGTGGGAATAAACCGTAGGACCCGGAGAAAACCCACGATGTTACACGGGCATTCTTACTCTCCTTGTCACGTACAACAAGTGATTTTGTTTTACTGTTAGGTTTAACCTAATGAAATAAACAGTGCCCAATGTGAAACAGACTACAGCTAATCCTTCTTAGTCACACTAACATGATTATTTAAGTTTTTAGCTGGGTGAGAAAGAACCTTATATAGCTACTCCTTACACGCAGACATGGCCTACTAATTGCTAGGAACGGCGGGCGCCACACATTTAACAAAAAAAGCCATAGAGAAAGCCGTAGAGATAATTACTGTCAGAGTTATGCCTCTTGATCACTTCAAAAAATCCGCTGTACGCTTTGAGGCTAAAGTTAATATCCGATTGACTTTAAATTTATACACATTGTTTAAGATCATGAGACAAAGAATACTAATGATTTTCAGCGATTTCCCATAAATACTGTCAGAGTTATGGCCTTTGATCAGGTATTCGGAATTATTCGAATATGGTGATTGCTATTCGAATATTCGAATAGTATATTCGACTAGCGAATATTCGAATATTCGTGCCGAACACTAATAGAAAATTGAAAATGAGATTAATGAGTTACTTTAAGACGATGGGCAAAATTTACAATTATCTTGTACTGTAACCGAATCCATTAATCAATCGACGACACTTTTTTGAGTTTGTCATAATATACAGGAACACAGTTCTCAAGAACCGAGAAAGGTCATGCGTGCGTGCTAGTTTTATTGAGATGGCGTACGTGTTCTTCATTGACTAGCCTGCTTTCTTTACGCTTCTATATTATTAAAAATATTCAAAACCCGACAGACGGCGCGACGCTTCCCGACAAACTCAGCATTCATTCCCGACAAGACCATATCCTTCCCCGACAAGGACATACCCCTACCCCACCTCATTTTCAAAAACTCCTCGAATAATGACCGATCTCACAATTCTGAGCTCTTTTCAGATTTCTTAATTTTTTTCATGAAAATATTTGGGGGGGGGGGCAGGGCCCCCCCCCCCGCCTCGTAAGCCTATGCCTATAGGGCCCTCCCTAACTAGGGTACATTTCATTTTTCTCATCGGTTTTAGCATTTTTCTCCCGTTTTATTTTTTTTAACTTCTTTGATTTTTTTCACGAGGAGGCTGGCGCCTCCAGCGCCTCAATGATAAAACGCTACTGAATTCTCTGAAAAACAGATTGCGACATAGTGTTAACCAAACTGATCCCGCAGTGAATATTCGCTTGGCCGCTGTCGCTAGTATTCGTAAATAATTCTCTGTAAAATAGACTGAGTGTTAACTCTAATAAGAAATAACCCATGTTTGGCCACAGGTCACTAATTCTTTTCCCATTGTATTGATTGACTCTAATGTTAATTCTCGTCTCTTAGACCGGTGTCACAGTTTCTGTGTCGCTGGTGTGTGTTGGTTCCTGGGCAGTTGCGCATGTCTGAGACGGATGTTTATGTTAGCAACACGGACAACACAGCTTCATCCATTTCCGCCATTGTGAGATGGTTCCTCATAACTCAAATAATCAAATCTTTATTAACCTTGAACCACTGGTTCATCGGTAAACATAGAAACATAATACAATTATACACAATATATACAGTAAACAATATATACAATGAATAGAGAGCAAACAAACGAATTTAACAATAAGAATTACTATATATAGTATGTTTTACTACAATCTATTAAGTGTGTTATCCCTTAATTTATTTGCGAAGTATAGATATTTGCCTAGTTTTAAAAGTTCTGAAATATTTTGGTTTTGTAGCAGTTTTATTAATTTTTCCATATTTGGTCTAGTGTAGTAATATTTCTTTATAAATTTTGACCTAAGTTCAGTAAATAATGGACATACAAGTACAAAGTGATATTCGTCTTCAATTTCTTCAGTTTCACAGATGGTACAAATTCTGTTTTCTCTCGGTATTGACTCATATCTTCCAGTTTCGATCCTTAATTTATGACTAGATAATCTTAACCGTGCTATCTCCCTTTTAAACCTTTGCTCAATACATAAAGTCAAATACGACTGGACATCAAAGTGGTTAACAATATTTCTATAGATAAAACATTTAGAAGATTCAATACAATTTTCCACACATTTCTGTCTAAAGATATCACATAGTCGTTGTTTGATAATGACAATATTATCTGAATTAATAAACATTACCGTTTGTAAATTTCTCTCCCATATATAACCCAAACCAATACTATACAATTCAGCTTTTACATTAATAATCCATTTATCATTGTTAGTTAACATATCTCTATAACAAGCTTTAAGAACAATGTTGTCAGTATTAATTAAGCGAGACCAGTATTTGAATATTCGCAATTTTCTACGAATAGTTAAAGGGTATCGCCCAATATCAAAATAGACCATAGATGTGTTCGTGTTTTGTCTGACTTCAAGGATTCTTTTCAAAAAATAAAGGTGCAATAATTCGATATCATAGGCACTATGGAAACCCCAGACTTCGGAGGCATAGTTAAAGATACAAGAGACAAAGGTATCAAATACAGACAGTTTAGTGACCAAATTAAAATTATTATCTTTACAGGTTTTCATGACAGAAAATAAGGCTTTTCTTCCCTGATCTGCTAAGTTTTTTTGAGTTAATAAAAATTTACCATTAAAATTTAAATTCATACCTAAGTAAGTAAAATTGTTCACAATTTCAATATTGACCCCATTAAAACTCCAATTTTCAAATGCTTTTAATTTGCCCCATTTCTAAAAATTATAATCTTGGATTTATCTGTGTTGACAATAAGACCCCATTTATTTGCATATTTGTATAAAGAGTAAAGCATATCCTGTAGTCCCTCTGGGGAGTCCGAAAACAGTACTTTGTCATCGGCGTACATCAGAAGGAATATCTTCAGCATATCCATATCTATTGGTTTACAATTATCGGACATAAAGTGCCTCTCACAATCGTTGATGTAGAACGAGAACAACAAGGGAGACAACACCTCACCTTGAAAAAGGCCAGTCTTACATTCAAAATAATCGGAAAATTCACCATTAAATTTTACATTACATATAACCTTATCATAAAACCTAATTATAGTTAGTAATTTACCCCTAATCCCTTCTTGGATGAGCTTGTACCATAGATTTGTTAAAATCACAAAATCGTACGCTTTACGATAATCGACAAAACAGACATATCTTGAGAGCTCAAATTCAAGGTAGAGTATGGAGCCAAGCTTGTATTCCCCAGCAAGAAAGGTTGGGCCCAATGCTCCATGGTTACTATAAACTTGACGACATGAAGCTACAACCAAAGACCACCGATTTACCACCAGCACCTGAGGCCATTGTCGATCAACTGTACTTCTAATAGGTGCTCCTGTAAACGCAAGAACTTGCCTTACACTGACCTGTGTCTATGCAGCACAAACTTTGATAATGATGAAGACACACTTACCAAGAATCGTGATTCAGATGATGAAAGTGATGGTTAATCTACCCCTATTTTTTTGTTTTAGTGTTCAATAAATATTTGGTTTAATCGATATTTACTGCAGTATTGTCCTGAGCCTCTTAGAATGTGTTATTTTGATATCTTTGGCCAAAAAGGGTATGTTTAGATACCAAAATCATGTGTCTATATGAGGATTAGAAGCCTAGTTATTAACAATTTAAAGAAAATTTGTCCGCCATTTTGAAATTCAAGATGGCGGCCCATACTCACAGGTGTCATATTAGACTTGTTGACCTTTAAAATGTATGTTTCCATACCTTAAATATGTTTCTAATGTTATTAGAAGCCAAGATATTACAATATCAATGAAGTATATGGACGCCATTTTGAATCCAAGATGGCGGCCAAATGATTATGGGGAAAAATGTAAACATTGTTTTGGGGGTTCAGTGGGTCATGAGGTTTCCAAAAATGTATAGTTTTACAAATCCCCAAAAATTAATAACGAAACCATATTAAGGTACATAGCAAACTGGACTAATGATGTCATACCGTGATAGTAATTTAATAAAGTCATTATCCATCAGTTTCCTAGTGAGTCCCTTCCCCACATTCCACGACAAAACTTTCAGTTTACTCTCATGAAACCCCTATTCGATATCAATTGGCGGCCCATTTGATGAAGTTGCGCTATAATTTCGTTTCTTTCCTGGTGGGTAGAATCGGGTTGTTTCTTCCCACGGGCGGTACTGGTTTGCCTCCAAAGGAACAACGTTGTTAGCAGCAGTTTGTTGTTGTCCTCCATCGTCCATGCTGTACTCCTTACCGTCAATGAACAATTTGTCACGTACTAACTTAGTTTTGTGACCTCTTTGTTTAAAGTATTTCTGGATGGGATATAGCTTCTTACGGGTTTCCTCGATAGCGGGGGGAAACTGCTGGTTTATACCATAGGGCTTACCTTTTAACTTATAAGAATTTGCCCTTACCGTCTCTAGATCTCGATCATAGGCGTACGAGGCGGGGAGGCCGGGGGGGGGGGGGCCTGGCCCCCCTAAATATTTTCATGAAAAAAAATTAGAAATCTGAAAAGAGCTCAGAATTGTGAGATCGGTCATTATTCGAGGAGTTTTTGAAAATGAGGTGGGGTAGGGGTATGTCCTTGTCGGGGAAGGATATGGTCTTGTCGGGAATGAATGCTGAGTTTGTCGGGAAGCGTCGCGCCGTCTGTCGGGTTTTGAATATTTTTAATAATATAGAAGCGTAAAGAAAGCAGGCTAGTCAATGAAGAACACGTACGCCATCTCAATAAAACTAGCACGCACGCATGACCTTTCTCGGTTCTTGAGTACTGTGTTCCTGTATATTATGACAAACTCAAAAAAGTGTCGTCGATTGATTAATGGATTCGGTTACAGTACAAGATAATTGTAAATTTTGCCCATCGTCTTAAAGTAACTCATTAATCTCATTTTCAATTTTCTATTAGTGTTCGGCACGAATATTCGAATATTCGCTCGTCGAATATACTATTCGAATATTCGAATAGCAATCACCATATTCGAATAATTCCCAATACCTGATCAAAGGCCATAACTCTGACAGTATTTATGGGAAATCGCTGAAAATCATTAGTATTCTTTGTCTCATGATCTTAAACAATGTGTATAAATTTAAAGTCAATCGGATATTAACTTTAGCCTCAAAGCGTACAGCGGATTTTTTGAAGTGATCAAGAGGCATAACTCTGACAGTAATTATCTCTACGGCTTTCTCTATGGCTTTTTTTGTTAAATGTGTGGCGCCCGCCGTTCCTAGCAATTAGTAGGCCATGTCTGCGTGTAAGGAGTAGCTATATAAGGTTCTTTCTCACCCAGCTAAAAACTTAAATAATCATGTTAGTGTGACTAAGAAGGATTAGCTGTAGTCTGTTTCACATTGGGCACTGTTTATTTCATTAGGTTAAACCTAACAGTAAAACAAAATCACTTGTTGTACGTGACAAGGAGAGTAAGAATGCCCGTGCAACATCGTGGGTTTTCTCCGGGTCCTACGGTTTATTCCCACTGCTAGACCCCTACGCGCAAGCCAATTATTGAAATAAAATTGAACCATGTTACTCCCGAAATGACCTGGTTTGTGTCTAGTGGACGTTACCCCCCCCCCCCCTCTCTCTCTGTCTCTCCCTCTCTCGGCTTTTAAGGGTGCCACCCCTTCAGAGACAGTTATTCGGTAACTATATAACCAGGGAGCTCGTTGTTCTCCCTCTCCCTTTCTGATGAATTTGTTTGGATTCTTCATGAAGAACAGGTGGGTGACTAGACCACAATGACTTCCGTGAGGCAGTGCTAGACCCACGAATGAACGAGATGCCCTTTATTTCGGATGCAGCGCGGGAAAATCCCTATACATTGGTGATTGGAAATCTTGTTCTGACGTCGTGGATGGCCGAGTACTTGTGTACAAATTGGCAGTTTACGTAAAAGATCCACTGGCAATTGCAAAAATATTTTCTTGTGTGTTCTTCACAGAGATTACACGTATTTAATAATTGATTGGGAATTATAATACATTGAAAATTAACCACTTTAAATATATTGAAAATATTCGAATAGTATTCGAATACTATTCGAATACTAATTTTAAGACCCGTCGAATATTCGAATAGTGTTTGTGTTCGAATATCCGAACACTATTTTCTATGACTTTGTTAAACTAACCAATTTCTATGAATTAAGTTCTCGCGCGTTTTTGTCAAGTTAGTTGTAGCGGTACCGTGTTTATACAATCAAGGGACACTTGGTGAGAAAACTGTCAAAATTTGTAAAAACTGTTTGTTGTCAAAACTGTTGGGATTGAATCGAAGTACAGTCCATATTTAATTTGTTGTCAGGGCGGACGCACCGCTTATAGAACTCCAATGGTATGAGTGTACACTTTCTATTGCTGATATTCAATATCAAATCGATAAAAAAAATACTGATTTAAATACTGCTAGCATATAGAAGATTACTAATGCTTTAGCAGTACTAAAATCAGTATTGAAGATTTAAAAAATTTCTGCAATACTGCCGTGAAAATTGAAGGAAACGTATCACTATGGAGTCACAGTCAAATAACCGAAAGGAAGATCATGGCGGTGAAATAAAATGTACGTCCTGCCAACAGATAATGGCAAAGGACACTTTAAATTGCATTGCAAGAGAAAGCATGGTCACAACACATCTGACATTAAATTCACTAGGAAATTAGAGAGTAATCAGAAAACGTTATCGTCATTTTTTTTCTGCTACGAACCATCAAAATCCGGATAACGATTCTACTGATAGCGCATCTACTGACTTGTTCTTCTTTTTTTATAATATTACTAGATGTAAATAAACTTGAACTAAAATAGTCATTTACATATTTAAAGTATATAAATATTACACAAGTTCAACAAGTCTTCTATCTTTATTCTAGATCTAACTATCTTAGATATGGATAAAAAATGTGAACTGTCATATAATGAAAAACGTGGCAAAAGTAAATCGTAATACGAAATATATATAGATTGTAAATTTGAACTCTTTTAAAATGGTCATTCATATATTAAAAGTAGATAAAGATACAAGTCTTCTATACATCTGAGTCTCATAAAATGAAAAATGTGGCAAAAGTAAATCGTTCGACTTGTTCATGTTTTCGTAGTAATAGAGTTTGTATTCTAAAGATGATTTTTCACCAGTTTTTATGCCGCAACTGACATAATTTACTACCCACTCCAAAGTACTAGAAAGTATTCGAAATGCCTGGAAAACGCGTCTACGGCCGTCTGGTTTTCAAAATTTTCTCTGGGAGGCCCCCCAAAACCCCCCATCGAGTGCTTCGCGCTCGACTTGTTCATGTTTTCGTAGTCATAGAGTTTGTACTTTAAAGATGATTTTTCACCAATTTTTATGCAGCAACTGACATAATTTACTACCCACTCCAAATTACTAGAAAGTATTCGAAATGCTGGAAAACGCGTCTACGGCCGTCTGGTTTTCCAAATTTTCTGGGGGAGGCCGCCCAAACCCCCCGTCGAGTGCTTCGCGCCTGCGGCGCTCGCGGGCGGACGGCTTCGCCGCCCGCGGCTCCGCGGATTCTAAAGAAATATATTTTGTCGGTAAAATATGATGGCCCCCCCAAACAAGTTTGGTCCCGTACGCCTATGCCTATAGGTAGACAAAAGGGCCCCACGTTCGAAAAAAGGGCCTCACGTCTAACAAAAGGGCCCCCCTGACCATGGGAAAGGGCCCTGAGTCAGAGTCAATCGTTTTATACACTAATGCTTTTGAATCCACTACTGAATGAGAATGCAGTCATTGCATTGGCATGCAAATCATCAATCAAGAAATCACCCTTTCTGAAAAATCTACTAATAAGCTATTCAGGAAAGAGATGGCTAGGTCGCCCAGTGTGGCCTGGCTTTTTAACTAAAACATATTTTAATTCAAAAATATTCTTTACAAAGGGATAATAACAAATTATGAATCTTCTCCGAACATATCAATCAAATTTTTATACAAAAATAGTATGGCGAACTTATTTTTTATTCAACAAACATAAACATACGTACATCTATTTACAAAACTTCCTTGTAAATTATATTAGCTAATGAATACTAATACGTTTACGTATTGTTACATTATTATAGTATTTGTTTATAATTATATGTAAAAAGGTTTCTAGTCTTTGATATACCTTTGAATAAGTAAAACTAACATTGAATTTAATGTTTTTGGTAGTAGCGACGAACCATGTAGATATTTCGTGCAATTCAGTGAAAGGAATATTTCCAAGCCATGTCAATTTACTGAAAAGGGCATTCAAGAAAATAGTGGTACGAATTTTCGACAGATATAGCATTACAACTACAGTATCGATTTTCAATTATATTTGAACGAAATAGATCAAAATGTAAACTACCACATCCACGTCGAATACGATTGTGGTATATAGAGAATGGCCTAGAACCAATACTTCTGAATTTTGGTTGCTTTATTTTAGGTTTTAGATATTGTTTAAATTCTTTAACGTTTGCAATGCCTTTCAAATCTTCTGATAAATTATAAAATTCACGAATAGTTTTCGGAAAGAATTATGTTGTCACGACAACGGGATTCCCAAATATTGGAGTTTCGTAAATTGTAAGGTGCTTGGGATTCGTTTACAAAATGTATAGTATTAGTAAAATACACGGGCCAGATTCCATGGATTATTTTATGTAACTGATTAAAACGTCTAATCTTTCTTCTTTCACGTAATTTTGACCATGCAGTTTCAAAATATAAAGATTGTCTGGAGGTGTAAATTGTATTTCCTATAACAACGCGAGCTGCTTTCATCTGAAAAATTTATAATTTATCTGAATTATAACTACTACAGTTATCCCAAACTCCACAACAGTATTCAATTATAGGCAAAATCAAACATTTATTAAGTGAATCCTGAGAAATTAATTTTTTTTGAAGACCCCCCCCCCCCCCCTGGGTGTTTATGTACCGACGTATCTAATATATGTGACAAAGTAATACATACATAGAACTTTTCTAGATTTGACATTATATTATATTGGACATTTTCAACTATAAACAACTTCTGCTTATGTGTTCAATATGTTATTTACGGGCAACACATAAATGACCTCTGCTAGTTTTGACAAAACGCACGATCTCATTAAATATCTTAATTATCCATATGTTATTTATAATCTACACATGTTCTATGTGTTGAACACTCAGCAGAACTTCGCGACTTAGAAGGAAAGCTGAGGTACAGTTATAGAAACTATAATCTCAATTCCAAATAAGTTAATCTGTCATGTATCATTATTCTTAAGGACTGTATGCTTTATAAAGCCAGAATTAACTGACAGTAAGTCAGACTTGAATAGAGCTCCTTCCGACCTATGTCTATTCTATGTTCTCAATAAAGATCTACCAACTATGCTGATCGTCTCTTATCTGTAGTGTTACAGATATTAGAAATGGTGCACGTGAGCCAGACATAGCGTGTACAAGTCCTAGCCGCAGGAAATCTTGTTAGATGCCAGAAGTTAGATTTCAAGACGATCATGGGCCACTGATTGAAGACAGCAGAATGGCATCTATAACTTTTGAATGGGATCCTGGGGAAAACTTTGGAAAAGATGAAGTTTCCAGACGTTTTTTGTTAAGGTAGGTGCATATTTCCTAATAAATTGACCATGGAAAGCCAAACAGACCAAGGGATAATTTTTTATCAAATTTTACGGTTAGGGATATGGTTAATATAAACTAGTAAAGTGATAAAGTTAAGGAAAATCCGTTCAGGGAATAAGTTAAGTTTTAAAAAAAATGGACGATCGCACGGTTATCATAATATAATAGCAATGTAGAGGCGTGTGTCACACGTTAGATGTGGGGTTTTGGGCGATTTCCACATCTAGCTAGTGTCACAAAGAACTGCATAATGCTACGTAGTAGATACGATACATTGTTAAGTAACTCAGAGTTGGGTTTAAACATATACTTATTTCATATAACCGTAGGAATAAATACCAATCGTAAAATTGAAACGGTAAAACTAAGCTAAAAGAAATAAATTATGTCTCCGAACTATAAATCTAGATTGTAATGTTGTGTTATGTCCAATTAATGTATATGTGTTTAACTGGGTATTTTTCCAGTGTGGATCTGTGTAATATTTATGTTTCTGGGTAAAGGAATATATGCCCAAGGGAAATTTGAACCTGACTGGCCTTTTGTAAATTCGCGAGTAGCGTGTGGGTCGGTATTAAGATTTAAATAATGGTTTAAAGTGAAATAGGGTGCATTGCAATGTATAGCGAATAGCTTATGCAATATAACTGTTTCTGGATTATTCGTGTCGTTTTGTTTTGTTAAAAAAAAGGGAAAAATTTGTGTTAAAAACGTGAAAATATACCATGGTAAAATGGGTTATTTAAATTTGATTTTTGGATGTGCGATGATATACATGTAGCATGACGAATATATTTTGAATTTCCTCAAATATCATGCGTAGCTTATACGTAAAACCATACTATTGTATTGGAAACTTTTTTGTAAATTGTTGTTTGTTATAATTATGTGTTTAGAGGGAATATAATACATTCAGGTCGTGCAATAAATACTGCTCACATTTGTTTAAAGAAATGAATTAACAATAAGATTTAAAATGTTAATAGGGAGATCTATATGGAAATTTGCAAACGGGACGTGTCTATCTTATCTGATCTCAGTGTGTTAATTAGCACACATGCTGCTACAAGCTTGTGTTATACACACAGGTTCGTTCGTATACGCCATGTTAAAAGGTGTACCTTTCTATCCTATACCCTCTGTGTTAACTGTTGATGTATAGTGCAGTGGAATGTGATACGGTTAAGATAATTAATTGAAGATGATTTGTTAATTATGAGATAAAACTGTTCACTGTCAGTAAGTAAGGAGAATACTAATCAGTTTCCATGTTATTATTTACTGTAGGTGCTAAGTACTAATTGATGCTTATTTTTATTAGTGGGACAGATTTAGTTCTACTGTTACTGTTAATACTTTACTTAATTAAAAGTAACTCGAATTAAGGATTAATACAAGTGTGTTCCTCATTAAGTAAATACAATTTTAATGTTAAGTAAACTTAAAGGAAAGAATATGATTAAGTTAGATATAATCGTATCAAATTAATTTTAAAATCAATGTTATCAATTAAGGGTAATGTAATTGTAATTGGTCTAATTGGGTAAGTACACTGGTCATTTACAAGGGATTTATTGTACCATATCTTACCACACAGCATCAACGAACCAGACAGGGGAATTCCAGAATGTAACAGGATATGAATCTGAACACAGATTGCAGTTACAGTGTTTTCGATTATCAAATTAGCCATGCCAGATACAGACCTGCGAATCGCACCTATAATTATGACGTGTTAAAATCAGTGAACATATTGACATTGAAACAGTGGTTTTTTTTGTAGATTTTTTTAATGTGTTGTTAGTATAACCTCGTATTTTTTAATATAATATTATAGCATGTTTATCAGTGTATGTAGATTTTAGAATTGTAATAGCCATATTTAGAGTTTTACAGTGTAGATATTGTATTCTATTGTATTTAATGTATGTCGGAACAACGTATTCTACTCAAAAGGAATGGTGTCGGCAGAGACCGAAGACGGAAATACGTTCCATGGAACAGATGATTCCACACCAGCACTACGACATAATCCAGTGACTTTAACTTAAGTTGTGAAGAAGGATGTCAGTAAAAACTTTAATAGTATGATGTCAGTACCAGAATATAATGGTAACAGGAAGTGACAAGTG
Organism: Patella pellucida; assembly: GCA_917208275.1. Lineage (NCBI taxonomy): Eukaryota > Metazoa > Mollusca > Gastropoda > Patellidae > Patella > Patella pellucida. Next base: position 30,491,986 of record OU795041.1, on the reverse strand, counting down.
TACACTTAGAATGGTATAATCCCAAAAAAACTTCTAGGACCCAGGTTGTTCAAGCCTTGTACTATAAATATATATATATAATCGGGTGTGTTTTAAGTCTATCATATGTTCTTATTATTTCATGTGTACTGTTATTATATCATGTTTGCTGTATTATATCGCGTGTGCTCTTCCTAATTCGTGTGTAATGTAATTTTATTGTGTGAAACATCAATGTATACAGATGAAGACAGTGTCTCACATGTGAGAATTGTGTTTGTTATGTCCTTTTGGTACATAACTCGTGGGTGATGAAGGAATGTGACAAAGTAATACATACATAGAACTTTTCTAGATTTGACATTATATTATATTGGACATTTTCAACTATAAACAACTTCTGCTAATGTGTTCAATATGTTATTTACGGGCAACACACAAATGACCTCTGCTAGTTTTGACAAAACGCACGATCTCATTAAATATCTTAATTATCCATATGTTATTTATAATCTACACATGTTCTATGTGTTGAACACTCAGCAGAACTTCGCGACTTAAAAGGAAAGCTGAGGTACAGTTATAGAAACTATAATCTCAATTCCAAATAAGTTAATCTGTCATGTATCATTATTCTTAAAGGGGCCATCATTAAGGGCTTCCATACAAAATTAAGCAGTTAATACTGCTTAATTTTGTATGGAAAGCCCTTAATGGCCTCTAACTTAGATTCGAGCAACTTCTTCAAGCTATGTGATACGTTTTCAAACAACTTCCAATCGCCGGTATGGCTCGGTGGCCGAAGACTTGTGTTCTGTTTGCATTACACAGAAGTGTCTGGATAAAACGAGTCTATAATATGTGTAGCTTTCAATCTAACCATATTGACTCACTTTTAAAGCTCTCTGTTGATAAAGTTAAAATTGGTATCAAATATAGTCGCGCTTATCAAGTAAAACGACCATAACAATTTAAAAGAAAAACTTAAAAGAGCTAGTGTCCAGTTAAGCTTTTTTTGCATTCACGTCCAAACTACTCAATATTTTGAACTGAAATTTTCAGACAAGGTAAATACACTATTCCTCTATATTTTGGCGTTTAAATTTCATACGTTCATGAACGTGTAATTTTCAGATTCTTTGAAATTCGGGATGGCCCCTTTAAGGACTGTATGCTTTATAAAGCCAGAATTAACTGACAGTAAGTCAGACTTGAATACCAACTATGCTGATCGTCTCTTATCTGTAGTGTTACATATATACGTGTTATAATATTTAATATTAAGCGGATAACTTATTTTTTGACAACTGAAGATCATTAGTTTTGTCTTTTCTGGATTCAAAGTCAGTAACTAGTTTTAAGACCATTGTAATAATTTGGATAAATTAAAGTTTAATTCAGATTCAATCTTTTCAAAACATTTTGAAGAAGAAGACAAAGACGTATCGTCGGCGAATAAACGCGTGATTCCAAATAAACCATCAGAAATATCGTTAATGTAAATAAGAAATAATAAAGGTCCGAGGATTGAACCTTGTGGAACCCCACCATTTGTATACCTAAAAGCTGATGACGATTTGAGAGATAAGAAGAAATGAGATCATGTAATTTACCAGTGATACTGTAATTAGATAATTTATGTAACAGGCCCTATGAGACACTTTGTCAAAAGCTTTCGATATTTCACAAAATATGAAAGCTATAGATTTTTATTATCAAGTGAATTGCATATGAGATCGTACATTTCAAGCAGTTGGTGGACGGTGGGTATTCCTGGAAGGAGTCAAGGCTAGAAAGGGGGATGTCGTGTAACTGGAAGATATAACGTCTTTGAACTTTGGTCAAATATTATTTGAAATCCACCATATTCCATTAATTATTATTTGATTGAGCTCCCGGTACGGTACGAACAAGAGATTCGTTTCGCATTCAGGCTTCAGACAAGTGTCCGATTAGGTACCAGACCTCGGAATAAACAGGCCTTGAGGATATGTAAGAATGCACCAAAATGTTCCTCGACCCCCGGTGGCCGGGGGCAGACACGCCCCCCCCCCCCGCTCCGCGAAAGAGGGCCCTCAAAATAGTAAAGCCTCCGCCATGATAAACCTTAAAACGCCCCTGAGAGAATTACTTACGAATTAACTCTGTCACAGATGACTGTCTTGAAGAACACGTGCATTGACCTCACGTGGCGTCAGTCATTGGCTCAAAGGTCGTGCGTTGTTTACATAACACCTAACTGCTTCGGGCAAAATCGTGCCTTTTACTCATTTTAAAAGACAATACCCAGTTAACGAAATGATGTTAATTTTACGTCATTTTAACGTAAAGTTTACGTCATTTTCTGACGTAAATCTAACGTAAAGTTTACGTCATTTTCTGACGTAAATCTAACGTAAATTTTGCGTAAATTTACGTCACTTACGTTAGATTTATGTCAGAAAATGACGTAAACCTTACGTTAGATTTACATCAGAAAATAACGTAAATGTAACGTAAAAATGACGTAAACTTTACGTTAGATTAACGTCATTTCCTGACGTAAACTTAACGTTAAAGAGATGAGCAAAATGATTGTAAACCGACCGACCATTTTAACGTGAATAAGACGTAAATATAACTTTATCTTTTGACGTTCATCGGAACCAATTTAAGTGACTCAGTCATTCAGATGGTACGAAAACCCAATAACATAACCATTTTGATGGAAATATAACCATTTAAATGTTATACAATAATCCAATAACTAAAAGATATACACTCAATAGTGTTTTCAAATCCCTTCCCACTCAACAAACTTTGGCACTTAACACATGGGTCAATTTTAATTCAGAAGGACCTGGAAAAAAACAGACGACCCTACTCCTTGTCAGGTAAAACCAGGGAATTGAAACCATGCCAGTTGACTCAATGCCACCCTTATGATGTAACTCACACATGCTAAAAATGTGGGTATTCCTTTTTCAAACTCAATTACAACAAACACTAGTTAATAAACGATCTAAATTTTATTTAGAAAATAGATATAAAAAATATATTTTAAAATATAACAGTACGCATACATATACATAAAATGGTGGTAATTGAAAAAATGGTTACAAAACAAAGTCTATATAGCACTATTAAAAAGTAATATTTATTTTTGTTTACATTATGAAAATAGATTAGACAACATATATATATACAAGAACTGTGATCGAAATGAAATAGGGTTTAACATCCTGGGCAAATGAAGACAGGCATATACAGTGTGCTATGCAGGAAATTTTGCTCTGGCAGCGTCGCTACGGCCTACAAATTCCAACTGCTAAGGGATCTTTTACGCCATGCACTGTGCTTTGAGGGATATTTCCCGGGCAGCGGCCATACGTCCTACTGTTATATAGAATTCCAACTGCCAAGGGATCTTTTACGTGCACGCCAATGTGTACACAAGACCTCAGTTTTTTTCCATTCCATCTGACCGACTAGACAGCTGTCAGACCCTCCATCCTGCATCACTGACAAGCGGAAACCATGCCGGAAAATACGGATAAACTTTCACAGCCAATGCAGGGATCGAACACTCGACCTCCAGACTGGCAAGCGTCTTACCCATGTGATCCCCCGATTGGTTAACGCATTGTGATACATTGTGGTTTCGATAATTTAATCCACATGTTAGTAACAAAATAACCTAGCGTGAGTCGAATTGAAGTTAAACCTCATTTCTCTATTTACCAATAACTATTCAGAATTTTAAATGTTATTGCAACCAAATGTCACAAAACAGCACAATTTACATAATTACAACAAAATATACTACAAGTACATGTATCTATACTTTATTTTAAAAGATAAATATATAATGTAATAGAATAGAATACAAAGCAGACATTTGTAACAGTTTATTCACAGCATTAACTTGGTGACAATTTAGGAAACAGCTATTCAAGAAAGCTACACCAATATTACATAACCAATCTAATTTTAACACAGAACTTTGCTATGTTGATCCATCACAAAAATTTGAAGTACAGGTATTTGTAAGGGACCCAAAAAGTTATTGTTAACTGGTTGCAGTAGAGAGCAATATCAGGATATCTCATTGAAACAAAACTGTTTAAATAAGAATAATTGACTGTCATAAGATCACACATAAACTATTTTAGCCATGCTACTGATGAATTTTTGTACTACCATAGATACATATATATTTGTATCAATATATTTTTAAGAAGACTATTTCTGATACATGTGCTTTTGATCATGAGGTCTGTCACTGAGTTTAATGGAATGGTTTTGATCCGAAGTCTGTTTGTGACAAGTAGTAGTGTTCTCTGGCTTCCATATACAAAGCCCTTATAAAACTTTTTTATAACTGCTTTGACATTACTGCCACCAATGGTGCTCAAATATAGGATATGTAAAAAAAAGTGAAAAGTAACTTTATACTCCAATAAAACCAAATGAATTTGGGTTTAACGTCCTATTGTTTAGCTCTGACTAGGCTAATAAAAATAAAAATACACCATACAGTGTGCTATGAGCAAAATTGATGTCAAATGGCCATGGGGTCTTTTATTGCCTGTAAATGTTTAGTATTGTTTACACAGGACATTATTTTTTGTCCCCCCCCCCCCCGATTTTTTTTTTTATAAGCAATATTTTTATTCAGATTTGTATCTGAATAGGGATTGGGGAACAGGCATAGCCTATATTAAACCCCTCTCCCTATACTATACCCCCCGAATGACTTTACTATACCCAGCAAAGAAATTCCATCAAAGGTAGATTTAGATTATGGCCTTTTAGAGCCAACCTACTGCGGATCTTTATGAAATTGGGTTCAATATCATACTGTTCTGCTCTGACTGGGCTAATGAAGACAGAAATTTTGCCCAGGCCGTTGTGCTACTGTCTACACTTATACTGATTTCCAACATGCCTGCCAATTTGTACAATAGTATAGATCTCGGTTTTTTTCCCATCCGAACATTTTTGGCCACCGCAGGGATCGAACATGGGATCTCCATATTAGCGAGCCAACATCTTACTCAGACACCTTGGCTCTTGATTTTTAATGCGTACTACATGTACATTGTCCCCTCACTGCCATCCACCCCACCTCCATGCAGGGCCCTTTAACAACATACGAAAAGGTACGAATCAATTTGAGGTACGAAGTGAGGTACAAATGAACTAAGAATGAAACAGCCAGATGACGAAACACGGACCGTGTGCTGGTTGCAATTAATATTCCGTTTCACGAAAAAACATTAGCATTGATCGGTCAATCAAGCTCGTTATACTTTTCGATAAAAGAAAACAATGATGTATTACTAATTATACACAAGTTTTCAACCATATTTTATTGTCTAATAAAACAAAGGACAACAGGCACTGACAAACAATGTTAATCACAGTCTCAACAATCGCCGATCAATTTAAAAAATCTAAAGACAACTATCCGTTTCATATAAAACAAACAGCTGTTACTATATATATCCATACACTTTCAACAGTCTTTTAATTATTCATCATAGTCTGTATCGTTGCCAAACTGAATCGGAAAAGTTGACCTACTGAACTGAGTCAGAAACGTTGTCTATGTTGAGTCCGAAATGACGGGGTACCGAAATGTCATGCAACTCAATATTATGCATCATTAATTGGCAAAAATATAAGTAGAAAGTTGAACAAAAAACACCCCCCAAAAATGAAATACCCCTACAAATGTTTTGCCATTTTATTTTTAAATTAGTGACTTTAAAATCGCGATTTTTTTACAGAATTTTTGAACCAGTATTACTTTCGAATAAAGCAGTCTTAATTGTGTGTTGTGAGTGAGAAGATATGCTGACCCTTTCCACGCGACGTGCCGTACGGGGTGGGCTGGCAAACTAAGTTTTTAGGAAAATGGTCTAACCTTGGATCACAGGACAACACTTAAATGATAGAGCCTTGTAATGTTAATAACTATTTATGTAAATAAACATTATATATATACAGATAGGTACAGTACAAAACATTTATGCATGTTGTTGATAGCTTTCTCTGTTGACACTAATTAGACAACACAGAGTTCATAGTTCACGGTTACAAAGTTCACTGGTCACAAGAGGTCACGGTTCACGGAGTTCATGGTTCACAGAGTTCATGGTTCACCGAGTTCGCGGTTCACAGATGAAAGTTCACTGGTTCACAGAGTTCACAGAGTTCACGGAGTTCACGGTTCGTGGAGATCCGCCATGTTTAACTGGACATGAGATTTCACGATAATAGGTTCACCTTCCCGGAGGAATTGTAAAATCAGTCACGGTTATAACACCATCACATGGACATATATAAATTATATGTGCATTCACAAACAATTCACCATTCTTTGGTCATACATGACAATCGTCCTAAATCATAGTTACCAAATTCCAACCGCGATGCGGTGAAAAACGGTATCAACGCACGCCAAAACTTACATACTCAAGACGAGGCTAACAGGAAGTTAAACAGTCAAGATCACTAAGTCTCTTTCACAAAAACTAATAACACTACATACACGATCAACCAGTCACTCAATACTAAAAGGCAAACGATTTCACGCACACAACATATAAACAATATTTTGGACATTACATTCCGGCCCCTATCGAATGATAAATTCGATACAACACATACTAAATGTTCAAAAATATTTAAAGAACTAAATTAGGAATCTCATAACTGGAGATAATGTACATTAAATGATTCACAATTAACATCACGTTCCTTCACTAAATGATTTACTACTAACATCACATTCTTTTACTAAATGATTTACTACTAACATCACATTCTTTTACTGCAAATAAAATCCCGAAGTTATGAACAATAACTCAAACAAATTAAATCATTCTCATAATATAACAGTTTACAAATACATGTAATATTTGATCATAAAGAATTCAACATTTTACACAATACGAATTTATTCATCATGCTCTAATAATAGACAGAGTTTGTCTATTGGACGAACCAAAGTTGAGGTTTTGGTCTTCAGTTTGACACTTCTCACATGCCCTAGTTTATTTTGATAGATTTCAATTATCAAACCCATAAGCCATGATCCACGAGGAGCATTATTGTCTACAATAAGCACCGTATCACCGATTTTAAAGTTTCGCTTGGGTCTCAACCACTTCTGTCTTGTTTGAAGCATTGGCAGGTACTCACGAGCCCATCTCTTCCAAAACAGTTCTGCTAAATATTGGACTTGACGCCATCTACGTTTAGAATATATGTCCTTTTCACAAAAAACACCTGGAGGAAAACTAGCAGTTGGTTTTAACAACAGCAAACTATTAGGAGTAATCACATCATAATCACTTGGATCCTCTGATACTCGAGTCAAAGGTCGACTGTTGACAATTGATTCAACTTCACAAAAAAGAGTTCTCAACTGATCATCACTTTTGCAAGTTTTAATAAACTGTTCTTTCAAAATAGCATTCAATATCTTTCGTATAGTGCGAATTTGTCTTTCCCAAACACCACCATGGTGTGAGGCAGCTGGGGGATTAAAACGCCACTTAAAGCTATACTTTACAGAAAATGTCTGCATTTCTTCTTGATTTAAATCCTGCAATGATTTTCTAAGTTCTGTATTGGCTCCTACCAAATTTGTTCCATTGTCTGGGCATTTTTCTTTGCACGATCCACGTCTCGCTATAAAACGACGAAGAGCACTAATACATGCACTTGTATCCATAGAGTCTGTCACTTCAATGTGAATAGCACGCGAGGAGAAACATGTAAACACAACTCCATATCTCTTCCGCATCACTCGCCCTTGTTTCACTTCAAATGGGCCAAAATAGTCAATACCAACAGTAGTAAATGCTGGTTCATCAGCTTTTAATCTTGAATATGGCAAATCAGCCATTTTTTGTTCACCTGCACGAGATTGTAGTTTTCTACATATGACACATTTTTTCACATGACTTTTAATTAAAACACTTGCTCCTATGATCCAATAATTCTGTCTCAATTCCGCTAAGGTATGATTTCTGCCCTGGTGACATACCTTTTGATGACAATATTTCACTATTAAGCTTGATACATGGTTCACTCTGGGAAGTATTAACTGATGTTTCGCATTATATGGTATATTGGCATGACGAAGTCTACCGCCAACTCGGAGTAAACCATCTTGAAGCACAGGATCAAGATTTGAAATTACACTGTTAGAGTTTACAGACTTCACAAATTCAGGGTTCGAATCACTTAAAGTTTTTATCTCAGCAGAAAAGTTTCGTTGCTGGACAAACCTTATAATTTCACATTCTGCATTATCAACTTCTTCAAAGGAAAGTGGTTTATTATTAATTAGATTATCAAGTCTGTCTTTATCACGATTTTTAGATTTCAGTATCAATACTTTACGAAGTCTTAACCACCATGCTATGGCACGTTTAAGACAAACCCAGTCTGAATAATGTTCAAAGAGAGTAATCACTGACTTATCACCATCGGTTTCCACTTTAATAACATTCACATTTGTTACATTAACAGAGTCTGATTCTACTATTGGATAACTGGGCCACTCACTGCTGGGTTGGCGTAGGAATTCTGGACCATACAACCACTCAGAGTTCATCAAGTCAGTTGCAGACAAACCACGAGAAGCATAATCTGCACAATTAAGTTTCGAAGGTACATAATGCCACTGACTAACTAACATCAGAGCCATCATGAATAATAGCTAACCTGTTGGACACAAAAATCTGATGTCTCATTTTGTCATTTCTAATATACTTAATGATTGTTTGGCTATCTGTCAAAAAATAAATGGAATTCACTGGAATTGAAAGTTCTCTTGTTAACATAGTGTTTATTCTAACTAAACAAGTTGCAGCTGAAAGTTCTAATTTTACTATGGTATGTGGTCTAATAGGAGCAACTCTTGACCTTCCAAGAACAAATGCCACATGAATGTCACCTTCACTATTCACAAATCGTACATACGTAACGGTTCCATACCCTGTTTGACACGCGTCCCCAAAATGATGGAGCTTGGTATTCACGACCTTACCAAAATTATTTGGCACCAAACAACGGTTTACTTTAACCTTGGATAAATTAGGTAAATCTATTAACCATTTTTCCCACTCAAGTTTATGTGATTCGGGAATAGTCTCATCCCACGACAATTTGGCACGACAGAGTTCTTGTAAAATCAGTTTTGCTTTTAACACGTATGGAGAAACAAAACCATAAGGGTCATACACGGAACTCATAGCAGAAAGTATATTGCGACGGGTAGCCTTAGGATTAACAATGTTTATATCAAATTCCAAACGGTCTTTAACTACAGACCACTGAACACCGAGTACCCTTTTAATTGGTAAATTATCTGCTTCAAAGTCTAAAGTTTTCACTTCCTCTACTCTATCTTTTTCTGGAATAGTACTAAGTAACTGCCTGCTATTACTTAACCATTTGGTGAGATTAAAACCACCTAATTTAAGAATTTCACGTATTTCTTTGACTAACTTAATAGCATCATTTTCATTTGGCATAGATTTTAGAAAATCGTCTACGTAAAAGTCATTATTAATTGCATTAATAACTTCTGGGCTACACTTAATCTTATTATCACAGGCTACTTGTTTTAAGGCAAAGTTTGAGCAACTAGGTGAACTAGTAGCACCAAATAAATGTACTAACATTCTGTATTCACACAGTGGTTTGTCTAATTGTCCTTCTGGCCACCACAAAAATCTCATCATATCGCAATCATTTTTTTCAACTCGACACTGATAAAACATCTCTTGTATGTCTGCCATGAAACATATCTGATGCTGTCTCCACCTTAACAAAACACCTAGAAGTCCATTAGTCAGATCAGGACCTGGTAATAATTGTTCATTTAATGAATGTTTATTAAACTCAAGAGGACAATTGAAAACAATCCTAACTTTTTCAGGTTTCTTCGGATGAATAACGCTGTGATGGGGAATAAACCAAACACGTCCATCATTCCTACCAATTTCATGATCTTGGATTTTTTCCGCATAGTTTTTCTCAACTAAATTGTTCATAAAACCTGAATAATTATTATTCAGCACAGGATTATTAAGCAAACGTTTTCTTACCTTATATGCAAACAATTCGGCCTGCAATTTATTATTTGGCATATTCACTGTTCTATCTCTGAAAGGCAATTCGGTTTCATAATGGTTATCTTTTAGAGTTATTGAATCGTTCATTATTCTAAGACATCTCTTGTCTTCTAATGATAAGTGCTGTTTTTCATCACTAAGTCTTTCTCCAAATTCTAAATTGAAATATCTACGAACTTGGTCTTCTAAATTATTAACTACTGCACAGAAATTAACACCTACTTCAGAAGGTTTATTTAATTTTCCAGGTAGTCCATAACACAACCAGCCTATAGGTGACTTACTTGCGTAAGGTTCACCAATTTTTCCTGTTATGATTTCAAGGGACGTAGTAGCAGCTGAAACATTAATTCCAATCATCATGGTTACCTTTGGAATACAATGACCAGTTAATGTTGGGATTGTAATGTCCTTTAGATGATACCATTTATTTAAATCGTCTTGCTCTTAATGAGACTGGCATTGAGTCTTTTACGTACGCAGGAGGCAAATCTAGAAAGTTTTCACTGTCAACACCACTAACTTGTATCATATCTGTAAGAAATTTAGTGTCCCATAATTCATCATGATTCAAGGTTTTCAAAGTAAGTCGAGTTTCTCTATAGCGCAACTTTAAGGAATGCACTAAGTCTTCATCAACGAACACTGCTCCACTTCCATTGTCTACAAATGCATAAGTGGAAATACTATAGTCACTGCATTTTGGTTTCACACGAACAGCCACGATCGCCATTAAAGGATTATTATTACAAATAACGTTTGCACAGTCATTAAAGGTATATTTCACACAACCAGAAGTTACTTGCTGACTACTACCACATTGTGATTTTTCAGTTCTACCACGATAACTTGTTTGAGTTTCACGACGACTATCTCGATTAAAAGGTTCACGATTCACATGGTCCCTACTAGAGTCATGCAAAACTGTAGGGTGTGCCCTGGGACACTTGTCACACTTCACCCAGTCTGAGTTTGGGCAATCCCTTTTCGTATGACCTTGATTTAAACATGCAAAGCATAAACCAAGTCTTTTTACAGCATCTGATTTATCACTTAAAGTTAAAGAGGAAAACCTGCGACAGTTTAACAAACTATGTGATGTTGAAGGGCCACAGAATAAACATGGTGACTTCCTTGCTAAATCAGTTGTCACTTGAATGCTGGAAGCATAAACCTTTCGTATTGCAGGCTGTTTATTTTGACTATTATTCTGACTGTAAGAAGAAATTGATCTACTCTGATATCCGAGACCACTCACACGTGGGTCGTTTTCGCTTCTAGATATAAAGCCCACAAAGCTTTCAAAATCAGATAGATTGGGTGACCGACTCTGGGTTTCACGTAATTTACCAACTTGTGAAATCCACTTCTGTTGAAGAGCTGTTGGTAATTTTGAACACAAAGATCTAATAAAGTCAAAACCGTCCATACAATTCATATCACTATTATTATCTTTAGAGTTTACACAGTTTATAAGAAAAATAGAAAATTTTCTTAGCCCTGCCTTATCACCCGAACTAATTGGGGGGTCACCAAAGTCGCGGATAAGCAAGGTCTTCGCCCGTTCATAGGCCTTTTGTGGGGGATCGATTAAAGGACAATATTGAATTAAATCGTGTGCTTCCCCTCTCGTATATTTCAGCAGAAATTCAAGTCTTCTAGCTGGATCCTTCGTATTTCGTTCCACACCTAACTCAAAGTTTCTTTAAAAGGTTTGAAATAATAAAATGTCAAACCCATCGAAATATTTAATTTCATGATTGGGTAACACTTGATCACGTTGGTTTTCTATAAGTCTATTGAAAACAGACATTACATCAGTATTGCTACACGTAAATGATTGTGTTTCTTTCACGTCAGGACCCGTTAATGTCACTGGAGGTGCGATTGCTTCAGATGAATTAGTTTCTTTCACGACAGGACTTGCCGACGTCACTGGAGGTTTAAATGTTACTTCCTGGTCGGATTCTTCTTCTTCTAAAACCCGATTCATTTCATGCACTGCGTGTAGTTTTGCACGTAATGAAATTTCCTTCTGTTTTCTCTGCAATTCTTCAGCGCGCCTTTGTAGTTTAAGTTTTTCTTCTTCTAATTCATTGATTTCAAGTAAGGCTTCTAGCTCAAGTTTAAGTTCTATTTCTTTCTGTTTATTTTTAAGTCTTATACTTGACTTATGGGACACACTATCCTCTGGGTTCACTGTCGGCTCATTGTTCACATCGTTTTCGGACGCCTCAGGAAAATTATCATTCTCCTCTATATTCACTATTGGTTCATTATTCACATTATCTGTATTCTCTTCGTCATTGTCAGTGACGTTGTCTCCGGCCCCGTATGGGTTGCCATTTTCAAGTTCTGACATATTTGTATTATGTCTTGTATTTGCTAGTAACGTTAAATGAACATTATGTGTTAGCTGGGTAATACATTTTGTCCACTGTGTCACACTTGACAACAACTGGAACAAAACAAGTGTCAAAAGATGACTTACTATTTTCATATCTTGAAATTTTTTCACATAGTTTCGGTGTCTCTAATTTTCAGTGTTCACTTTAATACGTTTTTCACTAGAGAATGTTGTGAGTGAGAAGAGATGCTGACCCTTTCCACGCGACGTGCCGTACAGGGTGGGCTGGCAAACTAAGTTGTTAGGACAATGGTCTAACCTTGGATCACAGGACAACACTTAAATGATAAAGCCTTGTAATGTTAATAACTATTTATGTAAATAAACATTATATATATACAGATAGGTACAGTACAAAACATTTATGCATGTTGTTGATAGCTTTCTCTGTTGACACTAATTAGACAACACAGAGTTCATAGTTCACGGTTACAAAGTTCACTGGTCACAAGAGGTCAAGGTTCACGGAGTTCATGGTTCACAGATTTCATGGTTCACAGAGTTCACGGTTCACAGATGAAAGTTCACTGGTTCACAGAGTTCACGGTTCGTGGAGATCCGCCATGTTTAACTGGACATGAGATTTCACGATAATAGGTTCACCTTCCCGGAGGAATTGTAAAATCAGTCACGGTTATAACACCATCACATGGACATATATAAATTATATGTGCATTCACAAACAATTCACCATTCTTTGGTCATACATGACAATCGTCCTAAATCATATTTACCAAATTCCAACCGCGATGCGGTGAAAAACGGTATCAACGCACGCCAACACTCTCATACTCAAGACGAGGCTAACAGGAAGTTAAACAGTCAAGATCACTAAGTCTCTTTCACAAAAACTAATAACACTACATACACGATCAACCAGTCACTCAATACTAAAAGGCAAACGATTTCACACACACAACATATAAACAATATTTTGGACATTACATTGTGCATAAATCGTACAGTTTACGGACAATGTATACTGCTTAAAGTGCTCATAAGACGACAAACTGAAACTCGGCGTAGTGATGGACAGTGGTTATTATATGCACATTACGGAAAGTTAACATCAATCTGATTAAAAATAAATCAGCTATCTTCACTCAAAGTCGCAAATATGGACCTCCCGTAAAAACGACTTGGCCAATTATCGAAAACACTCTTAATCCCCTCGGTCCCTAGTGACGTCACAGTGTACAAATGCATATTCGGAATGTTTATTCCTTAATTACCTATATACAGCCGGCGTGTGTATTCATTAACGCCTGACTGGTTCCTTAATCCCCTAATTAAATAAAACAACTGACTACGGAATAATCTGTTTTTTTAATTTAGAATTTGTTTTATAAAGCCGATTGCTGTAGCATTGTCTTTTTAATCAGAATAAGCCGACCGTAAACTAACAATTGGCTTCTGATTGAAACACGATTGGTGTAGAATTGGTGTAGCCGGTGCTACGGACATCTATGAAGCCAATTGAAATAATTAATTGTCGGCATTTAAGAAACGAAATGGTTTTAAGTAGTAATCATATAAATAAATCATTAACACGTGTTATTGGTCATTCTATCATACACCGAGAGAATGGAAGCAGAATATTTAGAGTTACCCTGTAGCAGTAGTTCTTTGAGCTCTGGCAATGTATCGGGTACAGATACGTCGCGAGAAATGATAACTATAGCGCCATAAATATATTATGTTTGAGCCGTATCTATCTGACTGTGGCTCCATAGAGGATGGCGATGTTGATGATACCGGATCTAATAATGAAAACCATCCGATTGTTGCGAGACTAGATTCATTGATTTCATTAAATTATCTATTTACAGCTTTTATAAATAATTTGATTTCATTAAATTATCTTTTTAGCTGTAAATAAATTGATTTCATTAAATTATCTATTTACAGCTTTTATATATTAAAGAATTGATATTACATGTACACAGCCTGCCCTATAGTAGTAATTCACACACAAAGGATATTTAAACTAAAATTGCTTCAGCATTCCACAAAATTTACATCAGTTATAATCGAGAGCCGTTTTCGTTCAGTTTGGGTTTCAATAACAGAATTACCTCGTGATATAATCGTATATGTCCATGATACAACACCTCAAAGAAGACTTGCTGTGTTCTTTATTTAGGTTCAAATAATCCGACCATATCAGAAAGCATGCATTTGCACCTTTCACGGTGAAATAATCGTATATACGACCCATGAGATGCCATGATATAACTGTCATCAAAGGGAAGCGTGCATGCACCAATTGGAGACTTGATGTGTTCTATTTTTAGGCTCAAATAACCAGACCATATCAGAAAATGTGCACGAATAATAATAAATGACTAACGATTTTCTTATATGTAACGAATAATAAATTACGTTTTGCATTTTGCAATTCTAAATTAATTCAATGTTTTTAAGCGCTTTAACAATCAGATTCACCAATCAATTGTCGTCAATAATCTTAACTCGCTGAGCAGAATGGGTTCGATAATCAACACCAGATTTAAAAAAAGGCAGGTTATCGTTTATTATTTCAATTGAGAATGTAATTGGCATTTATTTAATTAGGTGATTGGCGGTTGTTGAGACCGCGATTAACACTGCTAGTTCTCCTTTGTTTTGTTTTATCTGCGAGTATAAAACTTGCCAAAATGTATTGTTGAAAATTTGCGATATTTAGTAATACTTTGTTGTTTTTCTTTTATCAAATAGTTAACGAACTTGATTGACCTACCACTTACCAGTGGCTTGTTCGCACCAATTTATCGATTGGTATTGACATCTACGACAAGCATGTCGTCAAGGTGCAGCTCACTGATTATTAACAATTTGTAGGGGCTTGTAAAAAAAAAGATTGCACGTCGTGTAAATATTTTTTTTGTTTTTGTGTAGGTCATCAGCATATTATTCGTTTTAAATAAATATTATATAATTTCATGAGAAACGATGATTATCAAAGAACCGTAAGTGCAACTAATGTTTTATCGTTTGGTTGAGCCTTTTACTAACCACGTGGTTCTTGATTTTTTCTTTCGTGTTTTGAATATATATATATTTCCCAAACGTCGTATACCAGAGTCCCAAACTTCGTATATCAGAGACCCAAACGACAGATATCAGCTCTCGCGTCATATTTTTTTACTACTCCATAATAATTAATGGTGTGTTTATTTAATAATAAACAATGAAGTTTATTCGACAATAAGTACAACTCGGTTAATTAACTGCTTCTATAATAACAAGTGGGATGAAACAGCCCGATAGAAAATCAGGTGTGGGATGAAACAGCCCGGGGTGAACCGGTCGTGGGATGAAACGACCCGCATCCGCCAATCCGTAATTAAATTGTTGACAAACGCAATCCACTCTTTCCGTAATATTTCGTCTTTGGGAAATTTATGAAACGTCGGTATATTATTCCCCTTTTCTCTGCTGGAATTTCCACAACTCTCAATAATACAACGATAATTCGGCATCTTGAATACACTCGGAAATATTATAGTAACAAATAAAATCTATTACAATTCAAGACGAGAAAGGTCTGCGTTTGAAAATGCTTTGAATTATATAGTGATGTGTAGCTTACATAATTACGACCTAATGATTACCGACAATACACACTTGTTAACTGTTGGTATGTTGATACAGTGATATATTATACAGGCAGTGATATATTGGATAGATAATGTGTATAGTATGTGTAGTGCCTGTGACGTCATCAGCCAATCAACCGGATTAGGGTCGTTCATGAAAATTTGAAAACCGTTTTTGGCTGTCCCATACTAAAACGTAAATAGCTCAGTTAATTTTAATCAGATTGATTTGAACTTTCCGTAATATGGATTTAGTAATCATTGTTTATTATAATATGTAATAGAAAATTATGATCTTATGTGCTCTTTAATGTGCAAACAAAAATACTGGTTAGGCCAATTTAAAATACGAATTTTACGTAACAAAATTTTCCATGGCCCGCGGCGAGGATTTTTTTTCGATTAGTTTTTGTCAACAGTAGATTTATCTGTATGCTTTCGACGGATGTTCGTACAAAAAAGGGCACTTGCCTTCAATTTTACTAAGCTGAACTTCAAATCGTGTATGAAATAACTTTATTTAACTCATAAAACATAACATCGCTTTGTCTACAGGATATATTTTTCATAATTATGAACTAAGCCGCCATTTTTAATTCCCATAATTCCGTAGGTTCCGGTTAATACCAGACAGAACCGGTTAAATCATCACACAAAAAATATATTTAATAAATAATTAAAGCGATGTAGATAAATAACAACACTAAACATAACTTTAAAAAATAAAAAAATGTAATATCGATAGAAATAATATAATATATATCGATCTATAGTGTAAATAAAAGTCCCGACCTTGACCTTGCCCCACACGACCAATGTTTATTGACTGGTGTAAATATTTATATATGGGGCTACATAACTACGCGATATTGTTAAAAGGATTATGAGATCGGGAAATTTTTATTTTCAGAGAGAGGTCTTTGATCGAGACGTTTGCCCTACCGTCAATATTTTCATAAGCTTTATTCTAATAGTAATATGGCATGGTTTTACAACTTATATATTTATAAGTGCTGAGCTTTTAAATTCGAAATAATAACACAACAGTCGAATCGTGTCCTATTTTATATACTAACTCTAATTGATTTTATTTTAGGGTCGTATAACTACTCAATATTATAAGGATAATCAAATAGAAAATCAATAATTTTCAGATTTCTTTTGTAGACCTAATCGGGGACGATATCTCGACTGATAAATCGAGAAATAACTGGCTCAAACTCGATTCGATTCTTTCTTGACATGCAAAAAAATATAGTAAAAATGTATTTTGGATTGATTTTGATTGCAAATTCCACTGCACCCATATTATTATACGAGACCCTATCTCTAATAAATTTGATAAGCTTTGTTTTTGCAACTTATAATAAGTTATATATATTTCATACAAAGAAAGACAAGTTTAACAATTTTAAAATCAGATACAAATTGCAAGATATCTAAATCTTTAAATTAAACTAATGTTGTATTCCGATAAGTTTCATTTTAAGAACAAATTATATTTTCATATATATATATGTAAAGATTTAAAGCAAGCTTTTAATCAACCCATCTTATATTTTTGACCGCGATACAAATTACAAATACAAAAACAATGTATGATGATTATTGTTTGAAATGGTAGAAATTAGCAAATTGAACAATTTAATAATAAAATATAATTCATAATTGGCATAGATGTATGGATTACATGTCATTTCGGTCCTGCGTCATTTTGGACCCAGTCTGGCGACTTTTCAGACTCGGACTGCCAACGTTTCAGACGCTACTCAAAAATATTTGGGATGTAAGATTTTTTGTGCAATAATCCATATTTTTTTCATCAATTTGGAGGGAATTGAAATTATATAATAATGGGGTTTAACCTCCGCTCGACCCAAACTTGAATTTACATATGATTCAATATTTTTTCAATAATTAACTTGTGCTAGGGTTCTTTAGTAGTTGGAGGAAATCAGAGGAGTTAGAGAAACGACGTGGCTATTCTTACAACGAGACGTAAGAATTATTGATAGACTATTTTTACGACATGGTAAATGTTCCAGTAGCGCATACGCAAGTTACCAAATTTTGGACTTGTCCATCAATAATTCTTACGCCTCATCGTTTGGAATAGCCACAGCATTAGAGAAAACCCATGAGGTTGGACAGGTGAATTTGTGCTCTATGTGATGTACAAAATGAAATGGGGTTTAATGTCCTACCATTCTGTTCCGACTTAGCTTATGAAGATGTTCATTTGACAGGAATATTGCCTGGACAGTGACTGTACTTACAGACAAAAGGAATGTTTTACATGCACGCCAGATTGAATTGACCTGTCTTTTGACCATACTGTAGATTTCCGTGGTGCTGTAGTCTATGAGGCGGCGTGTAGCTGTGTCCTTGAGACCCTCGCTGGCGAGTCGATCTGCCTCCTCGTTTCCTTTAATGTTGACATGTGATGGAATCCACACGAGCTCTAATTTGCTTCCCTTCTCTAGGACCCTCTGATATAGCTGCCTGATTTCCAAAATGACTTCTGGTCTTGATTCCGAGTTGTCATTTTGGATTGAAATCAGACTGCTCAGTGAATCGCTTGGAATGACGAACTTGCCGGTCTTTTGATGGGAGATCCATGAAATAGCGTCACGAATGGCAACAAGCTCTCCAGTGTACACCGAACAGTTATTGGGCAGTTTCCTGCTTATTCCCTGTTCCCCGTTTGGCAGGTATATTCCAAACGAGCTGGTGCCCCTTTCAGGATTGCGTGAGCCATCCGTGTACACATGGTCCCAGTCATCAGACGGCCAGTTGTCTTCCAAATGTTCTAGAGAGTAAGCACGTGCAGCACTGGGGTTATTTTTCTTGTCGGTTTTCTGTAGTAGATCTAGATTGACCAGTGGTATAGGGAGCGTCCAGGGGGCGACAACTGGGGGGTCGTGTTTATTTATCACGAGCTCCCCCAGTCGTAGTTCCTTGATCGTTTCTCTGATACCCTGACTGAAGGTTTTCTTTTTGGGATCTCTTACATATTTTGTCTTTTGTAGACTGAGAAATGTTGGGGATCTTTCACCTAGTTGTGATATCTTGACCCAATACCTTGTAGCCAGTTCTTTTCTTCTTAGGGATAGGGGCAACTCCCCGACTTCTTGTAGTAGTGCCTCTCGCCTAGTCCCGAGCCCTACGCCAGTCGCAATGTCTAGAGCTTTGTATTGGATGGTGTCAAGCTTGCTTAAGAGTGTTGGCGCGCAGTTCATAAAGGCCAAAGAGCCGTAGTCTAATACAGAACGTATTAGAGCACGATATACCATCATTAGTGTAACTCTATTGGCGCCCCACGTACTGCCCGTTAATTTTCTCATTAAGTTTAGGATTTTGGAGCATCTATCTACAGTCCAGTCGATGTGCGGTTTCCAGGTCAACCGTCGGTCAAAGATTACGCCAAGGAACTTGGTTTGGTCTTTGAACTCGATGGTTTTCCCGTTCATACACAGAGTCATTCTGTTTATCCCTCTATCCCTGCTCACAAGCATGCCGACTGTTTTCTTCTCCGAGACTTTAAATCCCCAGTCGTTTGCCCATGTCATGAATTTGTCTAAGGCTCTTTGCATATTCTTTTGTAGTTCACAGAAGCTCGTCCCATTTCTCCATATGGTACTGTCATCGGCAAATTTAGCCAAGTTAGTTTTAGAATCGAGGTAGGACGATTTGTGAATGTCATTGATCATGATGTTGAAGAGAGTGGGACTGATAACAGACCCCTGAGGCGTGCCATTTTCTAATGTTTGCTCGGCACTCAGGAATCTGCCAACATTCACCTGTATCCTTCTATCGCTCAGAAAGCTTTTAATCCACCGAAACATTATGCCCGTTATACCGATACGTCCTAACTTGAAGAACAGCCCGTCTAACCAAACTAAATCGAAAGCCTTGGTCAGATCTACGAACACGGCACATAACAGGTTTCCCGAGAGAAGGGCCTGCGACATGACTTGCTGTAGTCTAACCAAGTGGTCCATTGTTGATCGTCCTTTCCTGAACCCACTTTGATTTTCGTCGATCAATCGGTTGCTCTCCAGATAGAACTGTAATCGGATATTAACCATTGTTTCCAAGGTTTTGCATAGTGTGGATGTCAAACTTACTGGTCGATATGACTCTGCCTTGTTCTTCTCTTTCCCAGCTTTCAGTAGAGGTATGACGTTTGCTTTTCGCCATTCTTTAGGTACCTCTCCTGACAGCCAGGATGTGTTGAAGAAGTTTAGTAGTATCGTTTTGGCGTTTCTTGGTAGATGTTTGAGCATGGAGTACTTTACTTTGTCCTCACCAGCCGCACTATCCTTCTTGAGGGAAAGAGCCTTATTTAACTCTCCCTCAGAGAAGGGTAGGTTGATTGGTTCAGCCACTTCATTAGATTCAATTACTAATAAAGGGTGCTGCGAGTAAAAGATTTCCTTCCTCATCAGAAACTCTGGTGATTGGTTTTCGTCTCTGCTTGCATCAGCAAAAGTTTTTGCTAGTAGATCTACCTTTTCCTTGCCGTTCGTAACATACTTATCTCCATCTTCAAGGTTTGGTATGTTGAATGATCTGCGTTTCCCGTTCATGGCGTTCAGCTTCTTCCAGACGGCACCCGTTTGCGTGTTTTTATTCAACGCATTACAGAATGTCATCCAGTGCCCACTTTGTGCCTTTTTTATGGTGTCTCTTGCAGCGTATTTCAACTTAAGGTAATTTTGGTGGTTGGCTTCATTGTAGTGGCGTTTTCGTAGGCGGAGGGCCTTCCTTCTGTCGTTGACCGCCTTCTGACATTCCGGTGACCACCATGGTTTTCTAGTCCTTGGTTTTCCGCCAGAAGTCTTTGGAATGGAGTCGTTAGCAGCACCTATAATAGAGCTCGTAATGTTGGTAGCGTACACGTCGATGTTGGTATCGATGATATCTTCTTCCTTCCACTCAAGGCAGCCTACACGGAATTTAACCCAATCAGCTTGTTTCATAATCCAATTGGGTCTCCCGTTATAGACTTCCCTGGTTGCTTCGGCCTGAATGCAGAATTCTATCAGGAGATGGTCACTGCCAAGTGTTTCGTCTTCGTGTACTTGCCAGTCGCAGCGGTTTGCCAGACCAAGCGTACAGAACGTGAGATCTAGGTGCGAAGGTGGGGCATTTCCTCCAACAAAAGTAGGGCTCTCATCGTTCAGCATGCATAAGTCGTTTGCTTCTATTATTGAGCATAGGCTAGTCCCCCGGCAGTCATTCCTCGGCGACCCCCACAGGACGTGTTTTGCGTTGAAATCCCCGCAAAACAATGATTCGCCCTGTGGAAGTTGATCGAGAAGTGACTGGAAGTCAACTGGTTTTTTCGTGACATCTGGGGGTACATAGACATTCACTATTGTCAAATTCGTATTATTGCTCAATGTGATGGCTATGCCCATTGCTTCTAGAGGTCCTTCTACGTCCAGTGAAACAGAAATATAATTTAGGTTATCACGGATATAGATGACAATGCCGCCGCCACGTGTCCTACTTCCTGGTCTGTCCCTCTCTCACAAGTGTATCGGGGTATGTAGATGTCTTTCGAGGTTGGTAGTAACTTGGTTTCTTGGAGGCAAATTACATCCCTGGGGTTGCGTGTGATGTATTTTCTCAGCTCAGCACACCTGGGGGCCAGTCCATTAACATTAAGTTGTAGAACTTTAACCTGGCCCGCCATGATGACTGTCCGGATGGATGCCTCTATGTATTGTCTTTTTATTGTTCAATTGGCGTTTCACATTCCATAGGAGGTACCTCATTAGTGTTCGTCTTTGGTGTTAAAACCGGCAAGCAACTGGGCATATCGCCAGTGCTGTAGTGACGAACATGAGATATCCTTCTACGGAGTGCGAGGTTTGCCGTTTGATCACTTTTTGTGGTTTCTTCGTCGTCGTCTTCTTCTCTTGATCTTTTTTTTACTATGTTGATTGAGTTAATCATGACACACAGGACATCGGCGTTGACCATGTGTGTCCTTACTTTGCCGAGTAAGCTTTCCATCTTGGTAGTTTGGTCCTCATTGGATACGGCCACCCTGAGGAACTCGATCATGAAGTTCATGAAGCCACTTTCCGTTTTAAATTTAGGAATGAAGTGTTCTTCATGACTCTTCGTTTTCGGTTCCTCTTTTTTTTTCTTGGGTGTCTTCTGTTTGACCTCTGCAGGTTTGGTTGATATGTTCTTCTCTTTCTTCTTCTTGTCTTTACCTTTAGGGGTGGGGGTTACATCGGATGTCAAGAGAGTAGGTGCTGGAGCTTGCTTTGGTTCCACCACCGGTTCTCTGACTACTTTTGCTTCCCTATGACATTTAGTAAACTTTGGACAAATATATAGGAGTTGCATGGTGAAGCCATTTACATAGATTAAATAACAAAACAATTAAGCAGAAAAAACAGAAAACAAAACCAGTTGTAAACACTTATTGATTAAGCAGTCCAAACAAGGAGATAGACTTAACTAACTAGGAAGCTCTCCAAAGGGAGCCGCCAACATAATAAAGATGAGACCATTTACCAATAACTATTGTAAGCAACAACATTGCCCAATCACAGATGACTGAATAAACAAGATAGGTGTTGAATATGTAAAACACGGGTGTGAGTAGATTAGTTATGACAATCAGAATATAGGTTAAAGATTAAAAAAATATAACCACCAAAACATTATTATAATCACTAATTATGCAGTGCCAGAAAGAGTGAAGTTGACCAATTTATTCCTTACATATATATTCAAAAACCTAATAATAAGCCCATTTTTTTTCGGAAAACATAAATAAATAGATAAGCAACATAACAATAAAGTCGATATAGTTGATGGTAACAGCATAGGGATAGTTAAGTAATAAAGACAGTTTATAAGGCTGTAATAGATAGTAACATTTAAATTGTGTTGTTTATTCTGATGACCTCGTCGTATGCCCTTGAAATGTGAAGCCCTGTGTCCCTATTGAGTTCAGGTGAATATTTTCTAATGTTAATTGCTTCTAGTATTTTCCTCGTTTTCCTATTCAGTTTGTTGGCTGTTAGTATCTGCACCTCGTTCCAATCAACTCTGTGCTGCGGGTGGTTCTGTAGATGCTCCGCTATAGCCGAGTTGTTGGTAGCAGCTTTGGATCGGTGTTCTGATATTCGCTTGTCGAGTGGTTGCTTAGTTTCTCCAATGTATGATAGGTCACACGTGCAGTTCACTTGGTATACAACCCCTTTGCGTTGGATGGAAATAGTTGGTAGTTGTTTACCATTGGCTTTGACTACCTGTTTCAAGGTTGTAGGGACAGAAAATGTAGTGTCGATGTTGGACTTCTTGAGTAGCTTGATGACTTGATATGTTAGGTTGCCATAAAATGGCAAAGTTATTCTGACCATCTCTGTTGGTGCTTTTTGTTGATCTCTATTGATGTTGTTGGTTATTTCTTTGATTTGCTTATTGACTAGGGGTTGGGGATAATTATTCAAGTTGCAAAACACATGGCGTAGATGTTCTAATTCTTCATGCAGAAATTCTGGTTCACAAATGCTTATGGCTCTTCGTACTAGGGTGGTTATAAGTGCTTTTTGATGTAGTGGGGGTGACTAGAATGGTAATTAATATATTGATCTGTATGGGTTGGTTTTCGATATATTTTCGTTTTCATTTGGTTGTTAACTATTTGAACATCTAAAAAGGGTAGGGATTCATCTTTCTCTGTCTCAATGGTGAATTTTATTCTTGGATGCTGTTTATTAAGGTGGTCTAATAGGGACATTGGGTCATCATCTTCTTCTAGTACCACAAACGTATCATCGACCTTGCGTAGCCAAGTAATGGGAGTAACAGGTGAGGTACTGAGGGCACATTCTTCGAATTGAGTCATGAATATTTCGGAAATTAAGGGTGAAAGGGGACTGCCCATGGGTAAGCCACTGACTTGCTTGTATAGGTCATCTCCCCATGTAAAGTATGTAGAATCGAGGCACATAGTGGTTAATTCAAGGATGTTGTCTGTAGATAAATTGGTTTCCAGGGGTACTTCAAGATCGTTTATGCGGGAGCGGAGGGCTTCAATGGCTTCTAAACGGGGCACATTAGTAAAAAGATCAACTACATCATATGACACCATTCTACCAGGGTGGCTTATTTCTTTTATTTTCTTGCAAAAAACACCAGAGTCTTGGATGAAGGAGGCAGAGGAAGTTCCTAATTTATATACAACTGGCGGTAGTTTTCTCTTTGATGTGCATAGCAGTTATATCTCATAACAACCTGTCATGACGTCATCATAGGTTGATATTCTGTTCATATCAACCGCTGATGACGTCGTGACAGGTTGATGTTTCAACCGCTGATTATCGAAATAATACAAAAATCACAGAAATAGATTTTTATTCTTTGACAATAAAAATTATTATGGTACAATTTGTAACATTCAAGACCGAAATAGACGGCGTACTTATCGGCATATTTAAATCGGTTATCAATACTCGACCATGTCTAAGATATCTTTTAGAATCTTCTCTCCGTCCACACACTCCTAGATTTGAAAGTATTTATCGCCCAAGATTTCCATTATAAAGTATTTTTGGGTACAGTCCATGCACTTAAAACAGTCGGTCAAATCCTTCTCTAAACTTAGTGAAAACCTTCAATCATTGTTCACTGACTGTCAGAATTTTCGGAAAAGAACGCCTTTTGATCCAAATTTTCTTTAGGTTTGAATAGATCCTCATCGATAGTTGCATCCACGTCAATTCAATCGTCTATTTTGTTGGATTATTATAAATTTGTCTCGGTTGTGTCAGGAAATGATTTATTTTGGTGATCAAAAAATTTTCACGGTGCAAAATAGACGGTAGGGATCTAAAATAGCCTTAGAACCGAGATGGGGTAAAGCTTTATTTTCATACTAGTTGATAATAAGGCCCGTGAGGAACTGTTAGCGAGACATCGTTCGCTCATCAGAGACAGTTCATAAAGGAACTATTATATATTATATCACCATTTTTGAAGTTACTGGGAGTGTGGTCATTCACCCACTGGACGCGAGCCATTCCCACCTTGGGGGTGAATTCACCCCAGGTTAAGAAACGCGTGCGTAGACCAACACAAGAGAAATAGCCAGCGAAAAAGTTGACAACTGAAATCTTGAAATGCAACTTCACCTCTCATAGGACTCCACAACCCTTATACAGTCAGCATACTAGCCCAGGAAAAGGAGCTAAATTTTGGATGTTTTTGTTGTGTCCAGTTCACTGACATTTAATTGGCTGGTATGATAATGTAAACAATTTGGCCGACTTGATAGGATTATTACCCTTATATGTTGACAGCTATAAACCTGCCTGCTATTGGGAGTATCAAATGACATCATTTTGATTTATAAAATAAAATAGCTCTTTATTATAATTGATATAATTTCTGGACAACTGTTTTGATTGGGGGGGGGGGGTAGCAGGTGTAGGTGTGTGTGTGTGGGGGGGGGGGGGTAGCAAGTGTAGGTGTACGTATGTTTTGGGATGGGGGATGTCATCATGTTAATGACATAATGACATGGTGGGGGATGTTAAATGATGATCAGGTTATATATTAATAAAACATATTTTTTTAGGACTGCCCATCCCTAAATTAGTGTTAATTATAACCCTGGACAACTGTTTGATTTGTAGGGTGGGGGTAGCAGGTGTGTGTCTGTGGAGGGCAAGCCTGGAAATAAGGCACCTGTCACACCAAAACCTCTTGTGTCTAACATTTTGTCTGGCACTAGTTTGTCTTTTTTATTAATATTATTAGTACATGTCTGGAACAAAGTTGAAATTGTCAGGTACTATTTCATTAGTGCCTGACAGTTTGTCGGGTATATCAGCCCTGGTGGAAAGGGGGGGGGGGTAAATTGGTAGGAAATAAGTTCTCATTGATTTAAATGCTAATTTTCTTAGAGCTTGGTAAAAACATTACTTTTTAAATCAACTGCATATCTCTAAATATGAGGGGGTCGGGTAAATGTACTTTGGGGGATAGAAATCACTTGGTTCCAAATTGACATTAAAAGTGTTTCTCGAGTTTTTCTATCAGTACCAATATCGTCATTCAAAATATCAAATTATAATTGTACTTTCCTAGAGATCTAGGGGAAATGTGCATAAACAAAACATGTTTAGATATAAGTTCATTCTTATAATATGAGCGGGACAAGATATCGCCTTGTTAGCTGATCAACAGCTCGCATATATCCTTTGGCTTCAGATACCCATTCATATTGTAAAATCTTCATTCCAGCTTTGTATCGCAGGGTACTCTTGTTTGATCATTGGTTTTTCAGCCAGTCTCCCTATTGTTGCAACACAATTTTGTTGCGTTTAATATACAAATAAGACTATTTAGGCAAGATGGTAATAAAGAAAGAAAGTTTGGTTATTTTTCATAACAATTAAAATTGTTCCAGATGATCTTTCTTCTAGTGCCATCTACTGGTGTAAGTCGGTTTTCAAAGGTACAAACCAATTTTTCTAAACCAGCAATTATGTCATCAGATACACCACTGGTCTCTCCTAGCTCTTTAGAAATTGTTAGAATGTTGGGATTATCTTGAAAAAGAAAGACAGATAGCCCTTACCACTGTAAGCATGTACCGTAGGGCGAGATATTCTCGACACTTTCAATACTAATCTGGATTGGATCAAAAAATATCAAGATTAGTATTGAAAATGTCGAGAATATCCTAGAACTGACAACCAACAACGAGGACACCAAAATATCTTACCTACTTCGCATTGCAGGTTAATTGAGGTGCTGAACCAAATTGTACTTTGCGTTCTTGCTTGGGCGAAATATACATCTCAATCCTTCTCGTTGCGAACGATGATCCAAATATACAAATTGTGATTGATAATGAGACTGGCAAAGGTAGCAAATATTGCGAAAGGCGACTAACATCATCAGATGACGCTAGAAAAAAGTTTTTTGGGTGAAAAATAACAGATACGTGGTCTTTTGCTGCATGTCTGGAATAAAGATTCACACTGTGAATTGGTTTCGGAAGCATATCCAAAGGATATGGCGCTGTTGGCCAGCATCCAAGAAAATATTTATCTAGCTCATATGAACTTTTTATTTTGAATCTTCTGATGAAGACTAAGAATAAACCAATAACTAAACATATATCTGTTTTTGATTTACATTTCCAGATATTTTGAAAAGTACCATTATAATTTAGTATTTTGAACGAAAATGCTAACAAGATACCACTTTAATCTCAAATGATTTCTGTTCACAAAAATACATGTTGCCACAATTTATGTTTTATTAATATGTCAACATAATGCCCCCCTCCCCCACACACACTACATTGTAGACATTTGACCCCCTATATCTTGAAAAAAACTCAAATGCCTGATCACCATCGAGATTCGAAATCGTCACAAAAAATGGTCTAGAAAAACTTGGGTCTCATAAATTCACAGCGCGGATGGCGCCCCTCCCCCTTCAGCCACTGTACGAGTTTTTTTTATTCAAGGAAGAACACATACATGTGAGAGGGTTCATTTCAACCGGTCCTGATTTTTATACGACTACATTTTCATGTGGGTGTATACTGTTGTCACCACTGTCCATTTGTCCGGTCATAATTCGTGTGTGGACATTCAACAGGCCACAATTGTTATCCGATGTTGACATAACTTGAAAATGGGCATATCTCCCAAAGATCTTGGTTTCTTTCGATACTCGCATGTATCGGACCGGGTCTGGTCTTTAGATTGTGGATCCTCTAAAGGTCACAATTATCATCCAGTTATATAACATTGATACTCCAGACTGTAACTTGCTGGATTATGAACCTTGATTGTACAAAAAAACGCATTTTTGTTAGCTTGTTCTGTCCACCTAATGAAGACGGGCATATGCCATACAGTGGGCTATGGGGGAAATTTTGCCCCGGCATCTGCACCATGGCCTACTCTTATATTGAATTCCTACTGCCAAGGGATCTGTGTCTAATTATGTGCATATGTATGTATCTTTGCTTACTGCACGTATCTTTCTATTATTTTTGTTTGTATTTACTATTTGCACATAACCCTGTAAGGTTTTTGTATGCAATAAAGTTTGTTCTATTACATCTAATTTAAATTGTTATAAGCTTAGTATAACTTTATGTAATATTTGAACCAAATGCTATTTTTTTTTATTAAATATTTATATTTAAAAAAAAAAAAAAATTCTACATTTTATTTGAATGTGAACTGAAAGTCTCATATAGAACTGATCCCAAACTCATCTAAAAATAGAGCAGTGTAATATGATACTTAACATGCCCTCCTAACTGGCCTAAACACCACATTATCTGTAACAGATAATTTGGCTACAACATATTGTCTTTGACAAGTTGATGACAGGATTCTCTTCAACGAACTGTATTGTCGGTGGGGGTCGCATACCTTAATTTGAAGAAAAGTGGCTAGTCCTGGGCTAGTCCAAGGGCTGTATATGTTATAGGCCTATCACCATTTTTGAAGTTACTGGGAGTGTGGTCATCCACCCCCTGGACGCGAGCCATTCCCCCCTTGGGGTGAATTCACCCCAGGTTGAGAAACGCGTGCGTAGCCGTAGACCAACACAAGAGAAAGGCCGATTGGGTAATTCGTGCAAAACCACGCTTTACACCACAGACAAAATATTGTACAGCTGTCAGTAGGCCTTATTTAAGAACTATAAAAAGGTGGCATGTTTATGGTACGATACCGTACGATCCATAATACTAATAATAGTAGGCTATTAGTAAAACTACAGTATAATATAATAATAACATAACTAATGTGTGCACGTATGACTAACTGGCGGCTTATCACCTCGGGCTAGATATTTTAAGCGCATACACCATTATGTTAGCCGTATTTCGATCGAGGATCCGCTGGATACATGTACAGAAGGCACTGGTGATAATATAATCAAAAGAATTTGTATGTTTACATTTTAGGGCACCCATCGAGATTCACATTATCGTTGATATATCGACTTTCATCCCAGTGTCGATTCTGATTGGTTGTAGGTCTCTGATGGAATGCGGGCTGGTTGGTAGTCGGGATTATCTAATATAATATATTTACGCAGTCTCAAAGACCGAGACTATCTTTAATATCACGTGACCAATTCAGCGCGACGCCATTTTGCAGTGTATGTGGTGTGCAATAGAATCGCCCATAAGAAGGAAATCCATAATATCTCTCAAGATCGCTTTTATTGGGACGTTATTCCTAAACCCCCAAATTGACAGTTTATATTTCTATTAATCCCAACAGATCTAGAAGTCTGTATCAATGAATAGGACTATCGGAAAGATTGTTTAGCAAGGAATGTGCTAAGAAACTGTGCAAGAAAAGATCATTTCTTTCTAGTTATCTGTCAGCGGGCAGATAATAGTCTTTTACATCAATTGACTATCAAATGGAAATCAACTTTAAACCTTGGGTCTGATTATTATGAAATTTGTCGCTATGACTTTTCATTTCTTGACATTTATATAACGACAAAAGCGGATGGTTTGTTAATTGTGAAAAAGCCATTTAGGAGCCATTTTGTAGCAAGACTAAACTGTCTTGCTACCTCGAGTTGGAACAACGACACATACGATTAAATTCAAGGTAATTTTAAAGCCCATCTTTATAAATATAGATCAGAGTGTCCTTTGGAATCTATATAATTTCAACAAGCATATGAAATATGTAGCCTGGTTCCAGAAGAGTGAAATTCAAGGATAACAGTACGTGACTAGTTCTCCGTGCCCGGCGTAAAATAAATGGAGTTTGTAATTCCACTTGCTGACTCAGTGACTGCTGTTCTGAAGAACACTAACGCTTTCTGTATTTCGTCAGAAATTAGGGAGGGCATTGCTTTTATTATGTTGGAAAAACATTTAAAATTGCAAAATTTGCGAAACGGACAAAGATCTTTTTCATCATATTATTAGTAATAAATTTATTGCGTCTCCACTATCCTTTGTTCTAAAAATAGCCTTGTAGATCACCATAATAAATAAGCACGAGCGCTGTGCGTGGCAACACTGAGTTGCACGCTCCATTGCACCATCACAGACAACCTAAGTTATAACCTAACCGTTATGCTATCAGTCATGTAACTGTATCGTTGTTTTTATAATTATTACATGGTTTTGCCATTTGTTTTATGCAAAATATCAACGAACATACGACTTTTACTACTACTAGGAAAAAATGGAAAATTACGACGGAAATCGATGATTAAATGGTTGTACGTTTAAATATTAGCAAATGCAGGTCACGTGCTGTTAGGAATGTATGAAGGACAAGGGAAGTAACCCTACTTATTGGTTCCATACCGTAAAACATCTCAAATGATTATTAAAGTTCCAATTTCCAAGTTATATTTTTAAAATTCATTAAAATAAAGCCCCAAAATAGATGTTATCCATAAACCTACCTTGTTAACAAATAATCCTATTAATCCTATAATTCACTATTGCCAGTTGAGAAATTGGCAAAATATCATTTTCAACTTTAAATTCAAACGGTGAGAAAATCCCTGTTACACACGTACAGAGGATAGAAACACAAGGGAGGTATTCTGTTATTATTAGGGGATACGTCAACCAGACGTTATTAATATTATTATTAACTGGCTAACCAGTGAAATGAAATGATATTATTTCCAAGCAGCTCAGGACAAGTAGAAAATATTTCAAATTTTTATGTGAATGGTTTTTAAATGTTAGAATAATGCCTATGATCATATACTATTACTAGTGAGTTGACAACCTATTTAGTAAAAGACATTCAAATAATAAGGGTTTCACACTGCAAAGCTTGTGTGAAACACTATTGTTTTTGTTAAAATTATTATTAGGCTTTCAGACTATTCGGTTTTGTGTGTTTTTCCTGCAAATCTTATATCTCAGAATCTAACCGTGGGATCTTTCTGAAACTTTGACCTACCCCCTTAAGAATGGGTGGTGGCTTTGGAATAGGCATATTTTCGAAAACGTTTAACACATCCGAAATCACCAAAATTTATGAACAATTGCATTTGACCTACTTAGCTGTAACTATGTGACTATTAGACCTCTTTTACTTAAACAAACAAAATTCTTTGAATACCTTAAATCATTTACTTCAAATCTTCAATTTCGGATTTTCGAATTTCCAAATTCATCCCTGTGATTTTGAACCGGAAGTTAAAATCAAAATGACAACTTCTTTAATAGTTTCAGTCCCGAAATGACCTAGTTTGAATACTGTGAAAACTTCCAAGGGATTCTCCAACACCATAAACTCTTTCATGGGTGTGAAACAGGGATGCTTGTTAAGTTCCGTACTATTCAATATTTATATTAACGACTTACAGTTTTATATTAATAATGCAAACACAAATCCTCCTTCACTAGAATGTAATAATGTCTCCAACCTGTTGTTTGCGGATGACCTTATCATGCTCTCCACTACTGAAACTGGCTTACAAACTAGCCTTGACCAACTTAATAAATTTTGCAGTGATTGGCAGATTGACCTTAACCCAACAAAATCAAAAATAATGATTATCAAAAATAATCAACGAAAAATAAAGAACATATTTCATTTTGGCAAGATTAATCTTGAAACAGTTAAATCATACGTCTATCTAGGGGTCTGCTTTCCCAACAACTCAACCTCTAAGTCTGCGATCCGTCAACTTAATAGTAAGGCTAGACGTGCATGGTTCTGCCTGTGCAATAAAATTGGTACGACTGATTTTCTTCCGACCGAGGTTTTCATTAAACTATACCAATCAGTTGTTAAGCAGATAGCTATATATGCGTCGGAAATCTGGGGATCTAGTTTGGTCCACAGCCAAACTTTTGAAATTAGCAAATGGGACCAAATTTCTCATAATAAACTAACCATTAAGATCTGCAAGTCAATACTGGTACAACCATCAAAAACATCAAACATTGGCTGCGTAGCAGAACTGGGTATTTTTCCGGCCAGCCTTGACATATTTCAAAGAATGATTTCCTATTATAAACGCCTAACGAATTCTAATGTAGACAGTTTTCCTAAAAGTGTTCTTTTACATTCTGCCTTCATTACTGATAGCAACCTCATTGCAAACAATGACATTAAATATTCTTGGACAGCAGCCATAGCAAAAATATATGAATATTATGATCTCCCAAATAACCCCTCTCCCTCAGCAACTAAACTAAAACTTCAAACTAAATTCAACAATCATTTTACAGAACTAACTAAATCAGGAACAAAGTTAAGAACGTATGGACTATATAAAAACGTAATAAACCACCCCGCGCGTTACCTTCTGCAGGTTAAAAATAAAAACTTTAAATCATCCTTTTCATCCCTTCGACTCAGCTCGCACAAATTGGAAATAGAGATAGGCCGATACAAGAATATTCCACCTGATCAAAGGTTATGCACGCAATGTTCTCTTTCTGCCGTTGAAGATGAATTCCATTTTCTTTTATAGTGTCCCCGATATGAAAACCTGCGTCTGAGATATATCTACCCTACTTTAATACCATCTTGTCAATTAACTTTTGAAATTCTTTTTAATCCGCCAAATTTCCTTGCTAAGGCAGTTACCATGTACACATACCATGCTCTTCGGGAAAGGGGTGTACCTGTCTCTTAGTATCTGCTGAATGCTCTTTCCCCATTTGATCATCATACTCTTATGTACACCGATATATTTTTACTACATATTTTATGAGTATTTTTATTTCATTGTCATACTTTCATTGTTGTTCTCATTGGTATCATCCCAATGGTGCATGTACATAGATATATCCCATTATAATTTCATTATTTATATAGTATTCCATGACAAATGTATCTTTTGCATGCATATGTATGTTGATTTTTGTATACTGTTCTTAATGGACGTAATATGCAAATAAAAAAGTTGAAGTTGAAGTGGACTTTAAACCCCATTTCTCTCTCTTTCTTTAATAGTTGCACGAATTTTATGAAATTAAGTATGTAAATAGATCTTATCGATACAACTTGTAAAATATCATTAGAAATTTTTAAAATTATCTACCCTTGGTGATATTAAGGATCAAAGTTTTCAAAAAAAATTGACGAGATATAGGTCATATTGCCATAAAAAAATTTTTTTGTACTAGCTACAACACAAAAAATGGAGCCAAACCGGAAGTGCCACCATCTTGAAATGTGCAAAAATCCCTAAGGCTTTTTATACGCCCACATTTTCATATGGACATATGTCGTCGCTCCTGTCTGTCTGGACGTCTGGACCGTCCACAATTGTTTCTGGACCCTCTACAGGTCATAATTCTTGTCCAATTTTGACGAAACTTGAAATATAGGTTTATTCCCAAAAGATCTTGCTGCTTTCGATATTGGCATGTATCGGATTGTACGAAAAATCACGTTTTTTAGCTTGTGGTCCCTCTGCTGGAGGTCACAATTATTTATCCAATTTGAAAAAACGTTTGATTATATCACCGTTACACCCTAAGTAAGTTTGAGTTTGAATTTCGAAAAAATCGGACCAGAATTGCCATACAAAATGGCCGCTGTTCGTACGTGAATACTGTTAAAAAATGGTATATCAAGGTTGTGGACCCTGTAGAGGTCACAATTTTAATTCGATTTTGATGAAACTTGAAATGCATGGTTATAACCCACAGATCTTGGTTCCTTTTGATATTTGTGCATATGGGATCGTAACTTTTTGAATTATGGCCCCTGATTATACGCAAAATCGCCTTTGTTTAAGTTGTGGTCCCTCTGGAGGTCACAATTATTAACCGATATAAAATATTGTTTGATTATATCACCGTTACACCCTAAGGAAGGTTGAGTTCAAATTGCAGGAAAATCGGAACAAAATTTCCATACAAAATGGCCGCCGTTTGAACGCAAATACTGTTAAAATGGTATATCAAGGTTGTGGACCCTGTAAAGGTCACTATTTAAATTCGATTTTGACAAAACTTAATATGCATGGTTATAACACAAAGACCTTGATTCCATTTGATATTTGTGCATATCGGATTGTAACTTCCTGAATTATGGCCCCTAATTATAGGCAAAATGGCCTTTGGTTAGCTTGTGGTCACAATTATTATCCGATTTGAAAAATTGTTTGAATATATCACTGTTACAAGCTAAGGAAGGTTGAGTTCCAATTTCGGGACAATAGGACCAAAATTGCCATACAAAATGGCTGCCGTTTGTACGTGAACACTGTTAAAAAATGGTATATCAAGGTTGTGTACCCTGTAGAGGTCACAATTTTAATTTGATTTTGATGACACTTGAAATGCATGGTTATAACCCAAAGATCTTGGTTCCTCTTGTTATTTGCACATATCGGATCATTACTTTCGAAATTATGACCCCTGATTGTCCGAAAAATCACCTGCGGTCACAATTTTAATTTGATTTTGATGAAACTTGAAACGCATGTTTAAAACCCAAAGACCTTGATTCCTTTCAATATTTGCGCATATCGAATTGTAACTTCCTCTATCACCGTTACACCCTACGGGAGGTTGAGTTCGAATTTCTAGAAAATTGGACCGTAATTGCCAGACAAAATGGCCCAACGTTTGTACGCTAATAGTGCAAAAATATGGTATATCAAAGTTGTGGACCCTGTAGAGGTCACAATTTTAATTTGATTTTGATGACACTTGAAATGCATGGTTATAACCCAAAGATCTTGGTTCCTCTTGTTATTTGCACATATCAGATTATTACTTCCGA
The DNA here is from genome assembly GCA_917208275.1 of Patella pellucida. Classification (NCBI taxonomy): domain Eukaryota; kingdom Metazoa; phylum Mollusca; class Gastropoda; family Patellidae; genus Patella; species Patella pellucida. Next base: position 30,457,107 of record OU795041.1, on the reverse strand, counting down.
AATTATGACCCCTGATTGTCCGAAAAATTACCTATGGTCCCTCTGGAGGTCACGATTATTATCCGATTTAAAAGACCACAAATAGTCGCTGCTTAAATGTTGTGGACCCTGTAGCGGTCACAATTTTAATTTGATTTTGATGAAACTTGAAACGCTGCTGAAACGCATGTTTAAAACCCAAAGACCTTGATTCCTTTCAATATTTGCGCATATCGGATTGTAACTTCCTCTATCACACCGTTACACCCTACGGGAGGTTGAGTTTGAATTTCTAGAAAATTGTACCGTAATTGCCAGACAAAATGGCCCAACGTTTGTACGCTAATAGTGTAAAAATATGGTATATCAAAGTTGTGGACCTTGTAGAGGTCACAATTTAAATTTCGATTTTGATGAAACTTAAAATGCATGTTTATAACCTTAAGATCTTGATTCTTTTCGATATTTGCGCATATCAAATTGTAACTAAATTATGGCCTTTGATTGAAGGAAAAATCAATTTTCGGTTTTGCTTGTTCTCTATCCATCTATCGAAAATGTTGGAGTATCCTGCCTGGCAGTGCCAGCTTACTATCTATATACTCCCACATTGAAAAGTGGTCGTATATTGATGTCCGTCCGTTGGTCCGGCGTCCACAATTGCTTTTGGACTTTAAATTTATACACAGTGTTTAAGGTCATGAGACGAAGAAGCCTTTTGATTTTCAGCGATTTCTGATAATTGCTTTCAGAGTTCTGTCCCTTGATCACTTCAAAAAACCTTGGTGACGCTCTAGAGGCTAAAGTTAATATCTGATTGACTTTAAATTTATACACAGTGTTTAAGGTCATAAGATGAAGAAGCCTTTTGATTTGCAGCAATTTCCGATAATTGTTGTCAGAGTTATGCCCCTTGATCACTTAAAAAAATCTTGTGGACACCCTAGAGGTTAAAGTTAATAACCGATTGACTTTAAATTTATACACTGTGTTTAAGGTCATGAAACAAAGAAGCCTATTGATTTTAAGCAATTTCCAAAATTACTGTCAGAGTTATGGCCCTTGATCGCTTCAAAAATTCTTGTGGATGATCTAGAGGCCAAAGTTAATATCCGATTGACTTTAGATTTATACACAGTGTTTAAGGTCATGAGACGAAGAAGCCTATTGATTTTCAGCGATTTTCCGATAATTACTGTCAGTTATGGCCCTTGCTCAGTGCTTCAAAAATTCTTGTGGATGCTGTATAGGCCAAAGTTAGTATCCGATTGGCTTTAAATTTATACACAGAGACGATGAATTTTGATAACTTGAACAGCATGGAGAAGAACTTTATCAAAGCCAAACAAATTTGAATGATTTCCTAATAATTACATAATGAGTTGTTACTTTTAATCAGATTTTAGTGTATTATGAATGTTTCATTACCTGGCAACCTATCTTTTGATATTTTATTTACAGACAAGGGATAGGGAATTATATTTTCCGAATCCTTTAAGGAAAGCTGAAAAACAGTTGGTAAAACAATTTTGATTTCTGGCAAATGGTTGACGCCATTTTGAACTGAAAATGAAAAATAGTGAAAAATACACATTATTGGGCTTGAAAACATACACATTACACAATTGGTCGTAACTTAGAGAAAGAATCTTTTTTCTATTAACAAAATTAATTCATTTCAGAATAGCTTGGCTCATGATCGAATGGTTCAAAAATTTGAATTTTGCCTTTGATGTTTTTCGTGCAGACAAGGTTATTTTCCAGTTTAGCTGGTTTTTAAAATCGTGCATGCGCTAAGTCAGAACCAAAGGTGCCATGAGTACCCAATTCCGGCAAAGAACTTTCCATGTTCGTGTCTAGGTACCCTGAAATTTTCAAGGTGATACCTGCAAGGTGGCACCTGCCGTTTGTCGTTTACGGCTTCCATAAGGGGAAAATAGTGGAATTTCTCCACGAAACCGACACCAATTGTCTAAAATCCATAAATTTGGACACAATACGCCCATTACCATCCCGGACTGTGTACCTTACTCCCATTTTGATCCAATTAAATTAAAAAAGAGTTTTAATAAAAAAATATTGATTTTCGGAATTTAATATTGGTTTTGATTAATTTTAAAATTGCAAATGCAAAGAGATTTTATCGCCTGTTCAATGTGTGATAGGTATTAGTACTATACACAATAATACACATTATCCTTAAAAGGCATTTTTTTAAAATGACCGCAACAATGATTGGGACACTAGAAACCGAAATCGCCTATTTTGACATTTTGATTATTTTTTTGCCCAGGTGCATTGTTTCTAACTATATTTAAGCCTGTAACTTTGCGATTTTTTGGGCCAATTTAAATAGTTTTTTTCTTGATGATATAATCGATGACACGGGAGGATGAATATGAAAGCTTTCATATCTGCATGATCTAGTTATTATTATTCTTTTTTTGCGTTTTATCCACAAATCAGATTTCTCAGAATCTAACCATAAGATCTTTCTGAAACTTTTACCTATCTCCCCAAAAATGGGTGGTGGCTGTTGTTTAAATATATTTTCAAAACGTTTTTCAAATCAGAAATCACCGAATTTTACGAACAAATGCATTTGACCTACATTGCTGTAACTTTGTGACTTTTTGACCTATTTTACTAATTATTTGTTCTTTTTGTACCTTAAATCATTTACTTCAAATCAGCAATTTCGGATTTTTGAATTTCGAAAAATTTGTCGCGTGATTTCGAACCTGAAGTTTAAATCAAAATGACAACTTCTTTAATTGTTGCAAGATTTTCATGAAATTTTAATGTAAGTTGTTCTTACCGACACGACTTGAAAAATGTCATTAGAAATTTTCTAAATTTTTTCCCCTTGATGAAACGAAGGATCAAAGTTTTCATAAAAAAATAGCGGAAATATAGTTCAGATTGCCTTGGTTTTTTTTCTTTACTAACTACGACACTACTAATTCATACAAAATGGATTTTGTAGCCCAAACCGGAAGTGCCCACCATCTTTAAATGTGAAAAATCGATAAGGCCTTGTTGATATTTTACTTACAAACAAGGCAATTATATTTTCAGAATCCTTCAAGAAAAGCCAAAAAACTGCCAGGAATAGAATTTTGATGTTTGGCAAATGATGGACGCCATTTTGAATTGAAAATGAAAAATAGTGAAAAATCCACATTAATGGGCTTGAAAACATACACAATTGGTCGTGGCTTAGAGAATCTGTCTCCTATTAAGGAAATTAATACATTTAAAGATAGCCTGGCTCATGGTCGAATGTTTGGTATTTGAATATTTCAAAAATTCGAATTTCGCCTTTGATGTTTTCCGTGCCGACAAGGTTGTTTTTGAGTTTAGCAGTTTTGATTTCGCGCATGTGCTACGCTACAACCAAATGTACCATGAGTACCAAATTCCGGTGAGAAACTTTCCACGTTGGTACCTAGGTACCCTAAAATTTTCGAGGTAATACCTGCATTTGGTACTGCAAGTGATATGAGTTGAAGGGTAACGTGCAAAGGTACCAGGGAAACCCGTCATTGCTGCTTCGCAGGTCTAGTTATGGTTTGATTTTCTTAAAAAAAATGAAAATTTTCACTTTAATGTGTGTTTGGTGGAGGAGGGGGACAGAAGTTTATATTACGACATTCAAAATGTTATTGTTAATTAGTAATATTACACTTAATTTTGCCGTCGCCCCGCGCGTCCGTCGTCGACAATTTCTTGTGAATGCTCTAGAAGCTAAAGTTTATTTCTAATTGACTTTAAATTTATACACAGTGGTTAAGGGCATGAGACGAAGAAGCCTATTAATTTTCAGCCACATCCGATAATAAATGCCAGAGTTATGGCCCTTGATCACTTTGAAAAATCTTGTGAACGCTCTAGAGGCTAAAGTTAATATCCGATTGACTTTAAATTTATACACAGTGTTGTAGATCATGAGACGAATGAGTATATTGAGTTTCAATGAATTTTGATAACTTGAACAGCTAAATCCATTATATTAAATGTTTTGTATACTAATTAAAACATTAGCATGGAGAAGAACTTTATCAAAGCCAAACAAATTCGAATGATTTCTTAATAATTACGTAATGAGTTGTTGTTTTAATCCGATTTTAGTGTATTATAAATGTTTCATTTCCGAAAAAAATAAAATAAGTGACAACTCTTGTTGACTGCCTGCAGGAATTTAGCTGCTGTGGGCGTATGTTTCTTTGCCTGGCAACCTATCTTTGTTTTTTTTAAATAGTAATTTGTTTTCACTATAATAACTATAAATATTTCTATATTAAATACAGATCAATGACAATTTGGTATAATGTACATTTTTAAAACAATTTTAAATTGCTTTCTGTTCTGATGTTCTTACAATTTGTAGCCCAGACTGAATTATAAAAAAAAGAAAGTAGAATGGCATTCTATGTTCACATGATATTTACAAAATATGGTACCTAAACTAAATATACAAATCAAATAAACTAAAATACAAATTAGACATGCATATATTTTAAACATTGAAATTAAGTTAAAATTTCACTAATCATTACTAATCGACAAAAAATAATACCCTTTTATGCATTAATTAAAATGAAAGATGTATTACCATGGAAAAGCCTTCCATAGGTTGTGTTTTCAAATTTTTCTGATAATGTCAACAATGAACAGGTGCTAATATTTTGATGTAGTTTGTTCTAACCACCACCAACATTTGGTTATTATAAACAAACTTACTGAATCTTACAAACCGCCCCATTTGTGAATTTTGTTTGAAACCCTCATTATTAAATTGACAGGATACGTTTGTTTACAGTAAATACACGATACAGAGAGATGGGAACATATTGTTTTATTCAAAAATATTCAGAATAAGCGGTGAAAAATTTCTTAATTATTATGCATATTCAACAATTAAAGTAAATGTTGGCCTATTAAAACATTTTTCTGGCTTGCATAGATTTATTGCTGCTTTAATCCCAGTTCCCCTTTTCTGGAACTTCTGAAATAGGCTACACTTTTTAAAATTTAACACAAGAGTTCTATAGAATTGTTTATTCTAACATACATGTACCCTACCTGTACTTTTTCGGATGATAAATTTTACAAATGTGAAATAAATATGGAACTAAACAAAAAAAGGGAATTCCCCTAAGTAATATAAATTGGGTGATGGCTGATGGGAGGACATGGCTAGGTAACTGCAATTTCTGAAAACATAGAGGCAACAGTTTGTACAGATTTGTTCAAACTTGTGAACATGTCAATACAGATCAGATTTTTTGAAGGCATAAATCCTTTGAAATTTGATCAACATACAAGTTTTGGAAAAGCTGCTGTCGACGGCTATGCCGCTATGGCTACTTTGGAGGTATATTTCCTGGCTATCTTGTTATACAGTAGGCCTACTGACTTATACCCTTCTCACAGGATGACTGGAGAATCTTTTTTATAAAGGGTGTGACGACTAAGCAAACCTTAACCAGTTAGTCGGTGGCTAAAAAATGAACAGTTTCAGTTTAGACGGTAATGAAACTAACTGAGAAATATTAGTCTTCCATAGTCTACAATACACGCTAATATACTGGCCTTTATATACGGAGCTTAAAACTGTAATGGCAACATACAGTTCTATGTTTTATGTGTCCGGTACATAAATATATATTGCAATACACTGTATCGTCATCGATACCTTTTCTGGTATTGATATTTTCTACTTTCGGTTTATATTTGCTGGTTGTCGTAAATCTTATTTAGAATGTTTTTAACACAACGTTCGTACTTAAAATTCCTACTTTTTCTCTATTTTAGACCATAGTCAATCGTTAACTCACAATTCACATATGACATCATAACAGTCCAGGCTCCGTTGGATGGAAACAAATGCTTACCTTATAGCTATGATGAAAAGTGGCATAAAACAAATTAAAATTTAGTAAATGTTTTCATTAACAAGAAAATGTCCGGGAAGAAATTGTTGCGGTAGATAGTGTTGTAAGACATTGTAAGATAGCAATATTTTTTCTTTCATTGGTTGATATTAGAAGCCAATAAACGCAACAAATCATAAAAAGTTTGTTTTACAAGCAAACGCAAGTTTGTTTCACGCAAAGAAATTAGCACCATGATGGCAGAGAGCCAAGTCACGTAAATTGTGGCGACTCATTTTATGGGTCCAATTGTCATGAAATCAGCCATAGGCAAATAAAATAATAATTATTATCCTAATGCTGTATTTTTAGATGACTTTCGCTTTCCCGAAACTTGGAACAGGTTTGTAGGTAAAACCGAACCGACTAAGACTAATCATCACACCCCTACTTTTAATATCTGACCCTTTTTATTTGAATCGAGTTTGAAAAAGAAAATATAAAAAATTTGTAGTAATCAAATCACCCTACTTTACTGTATTTTAGAGATACAGTAAAAAGATAAAGTGATTTGTTATTTACATTTGTAGGAACATAATCTAGTAGAAAGAATGAATTAAGATGAGTGCTGATGAATGTGATGAACCAGATACGGTGGCTCATGCTGGCGAGGAAAATGTTATAGAAGCCGAGAAGGACGGTGAAATAGAAGATGAAGGTAGAGTTGAGATGAGACCTGTATCAGATGATGGTAATGAACAGTTAGAAGATGGGGAATTGGAGGATGGAGAAATAGATGATGAACCTGCCGAAACTGGTATGGATATTCAAAGTGAGTTATTGTTCTGTGTACTGGTATTGTTGTTTGAAATGATCATTAGCAGCTACATGTAAGGATTATATATATCTTTATCTTATTACTTTGCGTGAATGCAGGAATGGAAACTAGAGAATCCATAGATATGGCTTATATAGATAATAGACTTCACCTATGATCTTCGTTTTAAGTCAAATAGTCCAAGACTATTTGGTGAATAAACTATAAATTTCTTTATTCCTGGTCTGGGGTGTTGGATGGCCGAATGGTTAGTGTGTGCACGTTGTATAGTAAGGTCTGTCATTTAGTCAACTGGCGTGGTATTGATTCCCCGGTTGTAGGATCTCCTGTCTGTCCAATCTTTTGAGTTTTGTCTGGGTCCTCCGGTTTCCCCTACTACTACAGACCCCTATGCTCAATTTTGTCGAGTGTACTTTAAACCCCATTTCTCCCTTTCTCTATTTCTGGTCCAAACTTAAGGTGAATGAATTAACTTACATTTAACTTTTTATATTTTTTAAATTTCTTTATTTCTGGTACCAAAAAGATGGTACCCTGAGGACTCAAGTTGAAAAAACTGATAGTCATATGTATATTTCATATGATTTTATATTTATAGAAGAAAGTGTTGAGAACCTGGATCAAGTCCAACAGGTTGATAAACCAAAAAGCTCCAAAAAAGACAAGAGAAAACGTAAAAGATCAAAACGAGATAAAAGCCAAGAAGGTGATGCTAGAAAGGTTGGTATTTGATGGTCAAGCAAAATATAGTCGTAAAAAGCAGCTTATCCAAAAATATCTATTTGACAAGGGGCCTTCACGAAATCTAATCTCTATCTTGTTTACAAACTAGAAATAGATTTAAAAAAACCTATAGCCTCTTTCACTTTCAAAAGTTTTTCTGAAAAGGGGGGTTGTAACTCTGGAAAGGAAGGTTGAATAACACTAAAGTTCAATGGGCTACATGTATGATCTCAATCAATGCTATAGAAAATCATTTCTCAAAAGCTGTATCATTATCATGCTCCCAAGCATCGACTAAAAGGATGATGTTAAAATGCGCTTATACTGAAATGCAGGCATATGTAGAAATGGTATCGGGGGGGGAATATATTGAATGTTATGCTGTGTAAATAATATTATACATATTTGTAATTGTTATCAGAGGTCAAAGAAGAAGAGATATGTTGATCATGATCGTATAAATGATGAAGATGATATGACATGGTTAGGTGAACAGGAACATAGTAATAGACGTCCGAAGAAATATACAGATCATGATAATATGGGTAATGGTGGTCATTCACCTACCGGTGATTTATATGATAGTCCATATGATAGTCCACCTGGTTTATATGACAGTCCTTCTGATGGTGAAGGTGATGACAGGTACACAACTTTTTAAATAAATTATTTTGAAAGCAGTAGTCATCCTAATTTCTTTAATCAAGAAAATAAGCATTATATATTATAGCCTATAATCAAAATGACTTCATAAAAACTGGTGTTCCCTGCAATTTATACACAGTCATCTTGAAGGTACCGTACTGTAGGAGAGATTATTTCCCATTAATTTTTAGGAATGAATAATATTTGTGTGGTCAAATTTTAGGGCAAATCTCATTTTTACCGTCCACTGTTATTCAAAGAAAGATGAAGGGCAAGGCTATGTATATAATTTATTGGTCACAGTTTTGTCTATTGGTTAAATCATATGTATATTCTGATAATCATGTCGATTTATGTTTCAAGATAGAGGTTTGTAGTTATTCTGATATTGTATAGAGTATACAAAGCTTTTGTTATTACACTTTAATAATAATGAAATCATGCTTTTATTTACATTCTCAGTTAATTGGGATTTAAAATAGTTAACTCTTCCAAATGTTGTCAACAAAATGATAGATTCTTTATTGTTAAATAATTGAATGTCTTTGCAGCAGTCAAGCCCTAGCCCTAAAAATGATATCTCTAGTCGTATGATTCATGAATCATAACATGATTTAATTTTTTTTACCTAACATTTTTTATCTGTCTGATTTTAGGGGTCCTACAAGTATGTTAGGATTAGTACAAGATGATTTTATGGATGTTAATATTAGTGCACAGGAAAAACAATCAGTGGTAAGTTTTACAGATTGTGTTATTTAGTCAATGTGGATTAAAAAGCCTTAAAGATTGGTTCGCAGAAAAGTATTTATGGGGTGGTTATTTCCAATTAAAGTATGGCAATTTTGGTATAATATATAAGGAAAGTAGAGAAAGGCATTTTTTACCGGAAAAATACTGGATTCCCCGAAAAACACTCATGGAGCATATACAGGACATCAACAGCCCGACAATTAGGAATTTCTGCACTCTACAAACAAACATTGAGCGCTTGATGTACAAGTTGATAAACTTTATGAAGAGTTAGATGTACAACACTTTCGGAGATAAAAATGACAGAAAAAGACGCAGGCAGTGGATAATCCGAGAATTAAATTAGGATTCAATATTTGTAATAAATAGTAAGCGATTAGAGACAAAATCGCCTTATTATGCGATGAATTCTCCTCTGACTTCCGAGGGAGGTAAGTCATCATGTGATATAAAATTGACTTGGTTTGATCAAATTTTTATAGCAGGGCGTTCCTAGGCAGTTCGTATGTTTTGAGAAGGATTTGAATCAAAATTATGTCAAATGAATTAGTTTGAATATGGTTTTAGTCTAGATATACCATCAAATCACCCAGTTTGTACGGGGGAAGTAACTTTATGGAAGGCTCATTTTAATATTGTTTATTGTATTTTTCGGTGTATCAGGTGCACTTATTTCACCAGATATTTTTTATTTATAGAAGCGGTATGCCTAATACATAGGTTAAGCAAATCTAGGCTTTTCACGATGTCAAAATTAAAGTGTGTCAAAGTTCATGATGTCAACACTTTTCATGCAATAAAGATGGTGGCCATTTCAGCCACAGCTACCGCGTACTATTCCGTATACCATAAGCGACAATTCTAACACCATTGGCCATGGGCGTAGACACCTTCACTTGTCTTATCACTATAATCAGTCCTTCAATTCTTCATGACATTAAACCCTGTTTCATTTCTCAATGACTTTTCGCTTTATTTCGGCCCTCTGTGTTAGCGCTAGGTTCTAAAATTCATTAGCCACTGTGGCTAATGCATGAAAAAAGTATTAGCCACATACATTTATCATGAGCCACTGACCTCATGAAATGTTGTTTGTACCAATACTTATCTTGGTCAATTATATAGTCTGAGGATGTAACATTTTGAAGCTAGAAGCAAGTGCTTATATATGTATTCAAAACATCAAGCAGAAATTTAAAGACATTAACTTTTACTTCCAATTTTATAACAACCTATATTGGCTTACGTTTATTTGTTTGACTTAACAGTATGAAGTATCTACTCTAGATGTACACATAATTATTAGACACTTATATATCCTGTCACATTAATTTGACCTAATTCTACCAACGGTACCACGATAAATATTATTGTGGCTCGAATTGAAAAGGCGCCAAATTCTTTGTATTGTGACTGTGTATTTCAACAATTAAGTTTGTTGAAAAATAAAGTTTATTATGTACCGTCAATAGAGTATTTTATAAACATAATTTTCAGCGGAATAGTTGGAATTTGAGGGGGCGTGACTTGTCCTCCATACGTACACATTGTATAAATTTCGTCCAATAATAGGTGCGAATCAAGTCGTGTTTTGATATTCAATTACAAATATTTTAGAATCTGAAATCAACGCATTTCTCAACGTCTTTATATTAAATTTAAGGCATTGGATTTGACAGTAGGGTACCGCTGTTTTACTTGGAGGAATCCATGTGAATTTGCGTGATGAATCTTCTCTTGGCTGACAGCCAAGGCCGATAGGGAATTCAGACGAATTTCTTGTCATACCGATGTCGAAGAAATAGGACTGTTTAAAATAACGATATTTATATGGACCTAAATAAGGAATCGTGTGCAATTGGATAATGTATGACATGGATAATTAGGAGTGACAGATTAGTTGCTGAAACAAGGATATCTATGGTACCGGTATTGAAGAATGTGAAATCTCTAGCCATTTTGTAAATCGTGCGTAATTCAGTACACGAGACATGATTGGACAATACATGAATAATATGATAATTTCAGCCAATGAAAACAAAGATAACTAATGGTGACAGTACAACCCCTTCCGTCTATACGCTTTCGTCAAACATTATTTTAGAAATTTTTAATGGGTTTCTTGGTTGTTTTTTTTTGTTAAAAAGGCAAGCGTGAGAGAGAAACAATAGACCAACAGGGCCACATGACATAGGCCTTTTCGCCAAAGTGGCGACTTTTTAACAATAATTATCGCCACAGATGATGAAAATTCGGTTCTATTTCAGTATCGTACCTCTACCAGTTTCCGAGGTCGTAGAGACTTGAAATTTTCAGGGGGTGTTCATGTCGGCTAACAATGACCCCACACCAAATTTCAGCGAAATCGGTCAATAACTTTTCATTTTACCGAATTAAACTTCCCACGAGAGATACAATTATTGCCTTTCGCCGCCATTAGTATTTGGTGACTCTAGACTCGATTAACAAGACACCCAACACTCGGTTCCCCGTGCCCAACGTTGCAATTCATAATAATTATAATGAGTTTCGTATATTTTAATTATACGCCCACATGGAAATGTGGTCGCATATTGCCGTCACCCCCGACCGGCCATCCGTCGGTCCGTCCGTTCGTCGTCCACAATTTCTTGTGAACGCTCTAGAGGCTAAAGTTAATACCCGATTGACTTTAAATTTATGCACAGTGTTTAAGATTAAGGTCATGAGACGAAGAAGCATATGGAAATGTGGTCGCATATTGCCGTCGCCACCGGCCGTTGGTCCGTCCGTTCGTCGTCCAAAATTTCTTGTGAATGTCTAGAGGCTAAAGTTAATACCCGATTGACTTTAAATTTATGCACAGTGTTTACGTTTAAGGTCATGAGACGAAGAAGCATATGGAAATGTGGTCGTATATTGCCGTCGCCCCAGACCGGCCGTCCGTCGGTCCGTCGTCCACTACGAAATCGAGTCTCAGCGTCTAAATTTTTATTCGATTCATCTGAAAAATTAATACAACCTGCGCGAGGGTCGTGCGCAGGTTGTATTCATTTTTCGGACGGATCTTTAAAAAAATGAGGCCCTGAGAGAAGTTGCGGTTTTTAAATACAAACTTAGGCCTACAAAATGTACACAAAAATTAGATTGATCACTCAAGCCAGGGGATGTTAGCAAGGGTCATGACCTTTACCCATCGGGACGTCCCGAAAGAAGTCCTTGTGTGACGTGACCTTGACCTTGACCTCTCTGCAAAATCTGTGGACGGTACCTAAAGTTTTGGGTATTTTTCGACCTCAAGGTCAAATGTCAGGTCAAAGGTCAAGGTCTCACAGGAAAGGTCATTGATATTTCCATCCAGGGTCATGACCCTTTTCATGCCACTTGACCCTTGGAGGTCAAGCTAGGGCGAAACGTTACTTCATGGTCCCGTTTCGCCCACTTCCGGTTGCCGGGCGGCCATTTTGAAGTCACCCAGAGACTGGCCGGGGTGGATATACCAAGCCTCGAACCCCGCCCGGGCACCCTTCGGGGCGTTTACAGGAGGAGGTTCGCGAAGCTCGGTGAAATTTGCGTGATTTATGGCGATTTATTTTTTATGTCCGCTAGGGGGCACGCTATGTCAGCGAGGGTCATGACCTTGATCCACATAGACGTCCCGAACGCAGTTCTTGTGGGTAGTGACCTTGACCTTGGCCTTGACCTCTCTGCAGAATCTGTGGACGGTACCTAAAGTTTTGAGGATTTTTCGACCCTCGCGCAGGTTGTATTCATTTTTCAGATGAATCGAATAAAAATTTAGCCGCTGAGACTCGATTTACGTAGTGGACGACGAACGAACGGACGGACCGACGGACGGCCGGTCGGGGGCGACGGCAATATACGACCACATTTCCATATGCTTCTTCGTCTCATGACCTTAAACTTAAACACTGTGCATAAATTTAAAGTCAATCGGGTATTAACTTTAGCCTCTAGAGCGTTCACAAGAAATTGTGGACGACGACGAACGGACGGACCGACGGCCGGTCGGTCGGGGGCGACGGCAATATGCGACCACATTTCCATATGCTTCTTCGTCTCATGACCTTAAACTTAAACACTGTGCATAAATTTAAAGTCAATCGGGTATTAACTTTAGCCTCTAGAGCGTTCACAAGAAATTGTGGACGACGAACGGACGGACCGACGGCCGGTCGGTCGGGGGCGACGGCAATATGCGACCACATTTCCATATGCTTCTTCGTCTCATGACCTTAAACTTAAACACTGTGCATAAATTTAAAGTCAATCGGGTATTAACTTTAGCCTCTAGAGCGTTCACAAGAAATTGTGGACGACGAACGGATGGCCGGTCGGGGGCGACGGCAATATTCGCCCACATTTCCATGTGGGCGTATAATTAAAATATACGAAACTCATTATAATTATTATGAATTGCAACGTTGGGCACGGGGAGCCGAGTGTTGGGAGTTCGTTGAGCGTCTTGTTAATCGAGTCTAGAGTCACCAAATACTAATGGCGGCGAAAGGCAATATAATTGTATCTCTCGTGGGAAGTTTAATTCGGTAAAATGAAAAGTTATTGACCGATTTCGCTGAAATTTGGTGTGAGGTCATTGTTAGCCGTCATGAACACTGTGCATAAATTTAAAGTCAATCGGGTATTAACTTTAGCCTCTGGAGCGTTCACAAGAAATTGTGGACGACGAACGGATGGCCGGTCGGGGGCGACGGCAATATTCGCCCACATTTCCATGTGGGCGTATAATTAAAATATACGAAACTCATTATAATTATTATGAATTGCAACGTTGGGCACGGGGAGCCGAGTGTTGGGAGTTCGTTGAGCGTCTTGTTAATCGAGTCTAGAGTCACCAAATACTAATGGCGGCGAAAGGCAATATAATTGTATCTCTCGTGGGAAGTTTAATTCGGTAAAATGAAAAGTTATTGACCGATTTCGCTGAAATTTGGTGTGAGGTCATTGTTAGCCGTCATGAACACCCCCTGAAAATTTCAAGTCTCTACGACTCGGGAACTGGTAGAGGTACGATACTGAAATAGAACCGATAATTCGCCATTGGCGAAGTGGTGAGCGGCTTGCGCTCACACTGGCCCTATTGGTGTTCACACTTCATCGGAAAGAATATATCAGATAGAATTAAAAACTATTAGTTATGGTATTACATGTATATGCCCTATACTAGATATCGGAAAAAAACTTTTAATTATGGTATTATATGCCCTATACTAGATATCAGATAAAAAAATTACTATTAATTATGGTATTATATTCCCTATACTAGATATCAGATAAAAACTATTTATTTTGGTATTATATTCCCTATACTAGATATCAGATAAAAATTATTAATTATGGTATTATATTCCCTATACTAGATATCAGATAAAAATTATTAATTATGGTATTATATTCCCTATACCAGCGCTCACGCTGTCGATCGCCATTTCCACCAATTGCGATAAAAATATAATCTTGGCGATAAAATATTCAATCTGGCGGATTTTTTGGCGATAACTTTTTCCTACATGGCGATTCTTTTTTACCTTTGGCAATAATTTTTTCTTGTCATAATGACACAAAGCTTTGATTTCCACGCTGTATAAAGCTGTTGGTTCATTGACAGTGAGTCAATTAAAAATTAATTAGGTATCTATAGACCTATCTTTTGTCTCTTGATCAATCCCCGATTAGTGTTGATAAGTATATACAGTAAGAGTAGTAATAAACTAATTAAGAGACAAAAGATTTGATTATTTGTTTTCAATACGAATCAGCGTTTTTTTTTTATGGTTTCTATTATTCAAAATGGCGGACACGGTGAACAATACTCGGTCGATTCGTTTGGATTATTAGATTATGACTGCTGTTTGATATATTTCTCACTAAAGTTGCCGGTATCGTTAATAAATGAAACCAGATATGTTGTTACAGTTTATAAATGCGTATATAATCTTGAGGTTGTCCAAAGTCAGGTATTATCGAATCATATGCCATGGGTCGTAAACGAAAGATTGAACTTCAATTTCAACGTCCGTTAGAAGATTGTCAGATTTTTTAGTATTCCATCACCAACATTTTGATGGCATATTGTCGGATTTATTATCATATTTGAATGGGGTTTATGTTTTTAAGTAAATAAATCAAAACGCTTAGAAATGTTGACGTATATTTCGATTGGAATGACCGATAGCACGTGCTACATTCGAGTGCAATTATTTAGCAGTTGGTGTCAATCGCTCGTTGTATTAGAGCGACGTTAACTAGTAAACTACGTAAAATCTTAAGGGCATTTAGAAAAGGTAGATATTTCAGAGATGAATGGAAAAGCAGAGAAGAATATTGTAAATTGTAAAATGTGTATGTATTTTTGTAAAAAAAAAAGTTATAAAAATTACTGAATTTTTAAAAAAAAAATTTGGCGGAAGAAATATATAGCTAAAAAATTAAAAAAAGAGAAATTGGCGTGAAAAAAATGGAACCCAGAGTGAGCACTGCCCTATACTAGATATCATTGAGTATGGACCATGATAGGACTATCATCGAATTCAGACTATCACACTCATTTACCAAGTGAAGTTACATCGGATAAACTTCTTACATTATCTAGGACTATTTATGATCGAGTCGGACTGCAAAATCATTGACATTGGCCTACGGAAGACGCTTCGAACGAGGGATATTACTTTAAAATTAGTTTTTAGGCTACTACTACTTGAGCTGTGTTGTTTACATTTCCTGGCTATGGTTACATCAGCCATTTCTATTGCTAGATTTTGAGAACTTGCTGGTTTCGCAATAGAATGCACAGTTTTAACATAGAAAGATAAAATAACTGTTATATCTTGATCAACATAATGATATAATTAAAATTGCACTTGTCACGTTCATAAGCAGATATAACTTAAAATTCTTCAAGAATTTGAAAGAGAAGCGTATTTTGTTGACATCGTCTCGTTAATCGCTGTGTCCAGATTCCAGACCATTCTGCGTGTTGTATTGCTTGGATATTTTAAAAAAATGACAGACACTTCCTGATTTATAACTGGTGCTTTTTATATATCCCAAGCAACGCAATTGACTGTTTATGCATTCAGTTAGTGAAATTGACAACATGCCGTGCTCAGTTACAATAGCTAATGCATCTTTGGTCCTAATGATCTCCGGACATGTCTATTCGACCACAACACCCCCCTAAATGCGAAACAGGAGGTGTTTATCTCCTAAATGTACACAGAAAGTTACGGTTAATTTTGAAATTATCTGTTGATTGATATTCCTGTACAATTTTATTAGACAATAAGTTTTCTTTCTTTTTATATTTTTGTAGGATATAGAGAAGGGTAGCAAAAGGTTATCAAGAAAAAAACATAAATCAAAACAATCAGAAGGTAGAGGATCAAAACATTGTTCTAGAAAAACACCCCTTGTTGAATTACCAAGATCAGAGAGACCTCATTGTAAATTCTTCAAAGAAGGGAAGTGTCAGAAGGTAAGGTTTTTATATACGGTACCTACATTTAATGAGGTTGTTTACTTACTGTCTTCATGTCTGCCTGTCAGTCCTTCTAATCCTGCTTATGAATGCTGTGCACACTAAGTACAGTTCTTTTCTGATGTTATTCAGATTTGCAGGTAATGTTCAATTAGTCGCAGGAAGAACTCTATTTGTTAAAACTTATTGGTATAAAATAATAGTATTGTTTATTCTGACGTTAAAATGGACCACGTCAAAGTTCATAATGTTGGCTGGGACCTTGTAATCTGTCAATACCCAATCAAATTAAAATATAGATCTATATTTCGTTTCGTTTTTTATACTTTCGATGGCCTACACTACATAGTAGATCGAACAAGTTATAGTGGGAGCTCACGTTCTATGAAGTCAAGTATCAAGCACGCGACATTTGACCCGATAATGTTAGTCATTCGATTAACCAATTAGTGATCGCCATGCTTTTTAAAATCTACCTTTGTTTTGGTTTGATTTCTATCCGCTGGTGTTAGTATAGACGTCATTGGCTGGTAATGTCTACCCACAGTTTCGTGCATGAAAAGGTCAAACTGTCGATTCGACAGACCATTTGATTGCTGGACCCCTCATTTCAAGCTGAACACGAATTAAATAACAAGTCTTCCAAATCCAAGAGTAGTAAAGACACGTAAAAACAAAATTTTGAACTATAAAAAACGAAACGAAATTGGATCTGTGTTTTAATCAGATCGATGAATAAACCAGACCTGAATTTTATATGCCCACATAGAAATGTGGAAGTATATTGCCGTGTCCCTGTTCCTCCGTCCCTCTGTTCGTTCGTCCACAATTCTTGTGAATTATATGGGTCAAAATTACCCCCAATTTTTTTTTTCGCACAATACGCTTCAGAAAAGCATCTATTTTTCAATAAATCATCGTTTTTGTGAAAATATAATAAAAAATTGCATATAAAGGGTATTTTGTGGAGGCTGTGAAAAAAAAGAACCGTAAAAATGGCATAATTATATTGCTAGTTACCTTATATGAGTTTACTTTGTGTGCTCGTATTTTCCTCGCTTGTCGAGTTATGTCAGTCAAGGTTTCGTTCGTTTTTCATCTCTTGAATATGATTAAAATTACTTTTTTTGAGAAAAATGTTGCCATGGTAACCAGCCAAAATCAGTATTTTATAGTTCTTAGATATCAAACACAAATCTAAGCTAATCTGTATGACCAAAGAAAATATTTTCACATAAAAACAAAACTAATTAATATGTGCAAAATGACTAAAATTACGTTTTTAGAAAAATTTTGCTATGGTAACCAGCCAAAATCAGTATTTTACAGTACTTAGATATCAAACACAAATCTAGGCTAATCTGTCTGACCCAAGAAATATTATCACATAAAAAACAAAACAAATTAAGATGTGCAAAATGATTAAAATTACTATTTTAGAAAAATGTTGCCATGTTAACCAACCAAAATCAGTATTTTATAGTTTTTAGATATCAAACACAAATCTAAGCTAATCTGTCTGACCCAAAAAATATCATCGCATAAAAAACAAATCAAATTAAGATGTGCAAAATCATCTTTTGTGGCAAAAACAATATTTAAAATGTGAAACCAGGCCTTTGTTGTAGCCACAGCCATAACACAGCCAATTCGAAAAATATGCATTTAAGGTAAATTTCAGAAAAAAAAAGAAGAAAAAAATAGGTTACTAAAGGAATATGTTGATAAAACTTTGTACAAATGTTGATACACCACACATTATTATATTCACAAACTTTCATTTTGATTTATGCAATAGTTATATATGTGTTACAATGGGATTTTTTTTGGCAGTTTTAAAATGCAAATTTCTCATTATTTTGTATTCGGATGCACCGCAGCTTTTGAAACTTCAGATGGCCATAACTCAGCCATTTTTTTTGTGATTTGCATATTATATATCAACAGAAAGCTGTTCCAGTTCCCTTTAACACGTTGACTGCCGACTACGGGTATACTCGTAGTCATGGTTATCGCGCCTGTGCCGCTACGAGTATACTCGTAAAAATCATTGACTTGGTGTAATAATATAAATTCACAGCAATGGTGATGGACCGTAGTTTATGATGCGGCACTGAAAAAGAACATCCGGTAAAAATGACCATTAGCAAGTCCCGCACTACAAGTCGTATGCTGGCATATGAGTTAATACCGGAAATGGTCGGCATATGTGACGCACACTTCAAACTAGGGTCGGCAGCCAACGTGTTAAGATCAGCATTAAATCACAGTTTTCAAAAATTGTGACATGTGACTGGTTTTGTTGTGGGGGGTCACCTATAGTTATTTCAATTTGTTGCACCTTCTGAACGCCTTAACATCTGTATGAAATTTATATGTGTCATTTAAATTAGAAAAAGAAGAATCCTACGTAATTTTAGCAATTCCGTTTATTACTTCTGGAGTTATGGTCCGTGTTTCACTTTATTGAACCTTGTGAACTTACTAATGCCAAAAAATATCATCCGATCTTTGTGAAATTTCTATGTATCAATTAAATTAGTAAAACGAAGAAGCTTATTGAATTTCAGCAATTTCCATTAATTTTGTCTAGAGTTATGACCCTTTTTATACGCCCACATTGAAATCGGGTCGTATATTGCGGTCACCCCTGTCCTTCCGTTCCACGGTCTGGTGTCCACAATTGCTTGTGGAAACTCTAGAAGCTAAAGTTAATATCAAATTGACTTTAAATTTATACAGTGTCTAATTAAGGTCATGAGACGAAGAAGCCTCTTGATTTTCAAAGTTATGGCCCTTGATCACTTCAAAAAATCTTGTGGATGCTCTGGAGGCTAAAGTTAATAACCGATTGACTTTAAATTTATACACAGTGTTCAAGGTCATTAAATGAAGAAGCCTCTTGATTTTCAGCGATTTCCGATAATTATTGTCTTAGTTATGGCCCTTTAACACTTAAAAAAATCTTGTGGACGCGCTAGAGACTAAAGTTAATATCCTATTGACTTTAAATTTATTCACAGTATTTAAAGTCATGAGACGTATAGGCCTATTTTGATTTTCAGCGTTTCCAATAATTACTGACAGAGTTATGGCCCTTGATTGCATTAAAAATTTTGTGGACGCTCTAGAGGCTAAAGTTAATATCCGATTGGCTTTAATTTATACACAGTGTTGAAGGTCATAAGACGAACAAGTATATTGAGTGTCAATGAATTCTGATAACTTGAACAGCATGGAGGAGAACTTTATCAAAGTCAAACAAATTCAAATGACTTTCTGATAATTACATAATGAGTTGTTACATTTAATCAGATTTGAGTGTATTATAAATGTTTCATTACCGAAAAAGAAAAATATGCTTTTGGCGTATGTTTTGTTGCCTGGCAACCTATCTTTCACAATGTGAACGCTCTAACATCAAAAGTTGCCGATCTGTATGAACTTTATATGCATCATTAAGATTGGTACGGTAAAAAGAAGAATGCTATTGAATTTCTATTTATCACGTCTAGAGTTATTCAGTTGTGGTCCTTGTTTCATTTTGTTGAACCTTGTGAACCTTCTCACGCCAAAGTTATCATCCGATCTTTATGAAAGTGAAAGCCTACAGTTATGGCCCTTGTTTCACTTTGTTGAATCCCAAAAGTTATCATCCCATCTGTTTGAAATTTAGATTAGTACAATCTGATTAATATATACAGATCTATTTTTCGTTTTTTTTTATACGCCAACATTGAAATGTCAAACTTCCAATGAGTAGTAACAGGAAACACAAAGCAAATACGGCCCTTTCTTATTCTTAAGGGCGTTGGGCAGTCTAAAATGCACATTTTAAGGCTAGCACTGTAATTTTTGTTGATAAGATATGACGTTTTTTGTTATTTGGTGTGATAAACTACATATTAATCACCAAAAAAATACAAATTTTAATTACCAACTATGTTCCAAACTTAGCCCAAAAGCATATTAAAAAGGGGTATTGATGACAACAGAAGTAGACTTTTCTCAATTAGGCCTGCATATATTTTCATCAAATTTGGCATGAACAATGCTTATGGCAAGTCCCAAAGAAACACTGATCAATTTTTGACTATAGGTTTTGGTTTGTCTGGTATCCATGGAAACGCAAAAAATCGATGGGTTTTCTTGGAAATTCTATAAGTACAAGCTTAATAGATTTATCGATAATCCCCTCAGTAGATCAAAAGTAGAGGTTATAAGCTACATTTCGACACCAAAAACGTTAACAGATACCAACTCAAAGTATTTTAAAAGTGTTGTTCAATATTTACCTGCAAACGAGATTTTGTGATTTTGGGTTAATTCTTTGAATACATCCACACCAAGTTTTAAAATACACCGATTCGGACTTATAAAGTGAATAATTACTTTAGGCACTGTTCGGCCTCTCTAAAAATCATTTTATACATTAAAAAATGACAGTCTTTGACCATCAAAAAAATAAATTCAGCCACGTTCCAGTCGCGATAGACGGTAGAGGGAATTCCTTCTGACGTCATACCTAGATAGGTGTGAATGATCCAGTGTCAACTGCTACTGGACACGGCCATGATTGTTTACAGTGGATGACGTGAACGGTGTATACGACGCCATAATTTATTCAAGAACTGATCTAGGTCGGGGAAAACCTTCTCGTTTGCTATAAATAGTTTTTCTTTCTCGGCTTGTACCTCGATTATTACACATCAAACCTGTCCTCTGGGTTATTTTACATATGGAACACGTGTGCAAAGTCTGAATAAGATTGGTGTTGAAAAGTAAGTGCGTATCTTAGACTACTGGTTCGCTAGCCTGGAGGTCGATGTTCGATCCCTGCATTGGCCGAGAAAGTTCATCTCGATTTTCCGAAGTGATTTCCCCTTGTCAGTGATGCAGAAGAAGGGCCTGACAAGGACAGCTGCCTAGTCGTTAGGATGGACGTAAAACCGAGGTCCCGTGTACACATTGGAGAGCACGTAAAAGATCCCTTGGCAGTTGGAATTCGATATAAGAGTAGGCCGTAGCGCCGCTGCCCGGGCAAAATTTCCCTCATAGCACACTGTATGGCGTATGCCTGTCTTCATTTAGCTCAGGTTAAGTGCTTAACGTAGGACGTTAAACCCCATTTCATTCATTCATTCCTTCCATACTTTGATTATGCTGATATTAACTGGGATGGATGCAGTGATTATTTAGCTAACAAACTAGAATCCCTACAATTATATACACTGCACACTATATGTAGGGCAGTATAAAGAGGTACCAGCCATGCCTTACTCTATAAAGATACTGGGTTTGTTCCACTCTCGGAAGGACATCGGCGTCATAAATTAAAACAAATGTATAAAATTATAAACAACCTCGTGCCATCATATCTTTCTGACCTATTAGAACGGTCCCCTACCCTTCTCAATTATAACCTTAGAAACAAAGATAAACTAAAGGAAACCAGATGCAGAACCGAACTTTGCTCAGAGTCCTTCATCCCTTTCAGTATACGAGAATGGAACAAACTTAAAGTTGAAATTAGAAACTCTCCATCCGTTGCTATCTTTGAAAATTCACTAAATAAATTACATACCATCGTGCCATCATACTACTATCAAGGGATACGAACATTACAGATAATCCACTGTAAACTAAGATAATGCTGCTCGAACTTACAAGGCCACAAATTCCACAGACACGTCCAAGATAGCCCTGTTTGCCTCTGTGGTCACAAATCAGAAGATACCGAACACTTTTTACTCGTATGCCCCTTACATTCAGATGCAAGAAAACAGACAATAGACAACCTCTAACACAACCATAAAACAATCAGTTGTCTGCTGTATGGGTCAACAAAATTTAGTCCTGAGATAAACATACTTTTTTTCAAAGAGCTCCAACAATTTATTTTCCTATCAAAAAGATTGAAATCCCCATAAACATCTTTTAAGTTATTCCAAGCCTCTATATTATTTATGAAGTATCACATATGCTCTATATTAAACATGTATGTGGGTCATTCCGTGTCAAATCACCCCAAAAAATATAAAAATTAAACCGTACCCCCTTCGATTTAGCTAAAATTTTGTGTATATGCTTAATAGGGCAGACAAAACTGATATTCCAAATTTTAGCTTGATTCTACTAACGGTTCCGGAGATACAGCCGCCTCAATTTGGGGTATTTCGGCCAAAATGGGCGTGGCTGTCATTATTTAAATGACCATTACTCAGTAACCAATTGGTCAAAATTGCTCAAATAAGTAATGCTGGAATGGGAATTCCACAAGGATTCCAGAAATGCCCATAGTTTTGACATGGGTGAATTTTGAAGTGCAAAGACCCATTGAGTTCGAATTTGACCTTGTGCTACGTGTGACCTTGAGATTAACGTTCGGGAAAAAGTTAGCCCAACATGTTTTCTGCACAATATAAAAAAATTGGAGGATTAATATTTTTAATAAGCCTGTAAAATCATGTTAAATATCCACACATGAGGCTGAAAATCAGTGTTTTTGGACTAAAAGCAGAATTATGTTCTTGGATTAGCTGTAAGGATACATAGTAACCTGCTACAGACTTCCTAAAGCTAAATATAGCCAACTATGATTCTAACAGCAAATCATCCCCTTTTCATCAGTCAAATTATATATTTAATTATTACATGTATTTACACATCCTTGAAAAGCTGATGCAGTAGCGTCTTGATGAAAATAAAGTAAGTGACTGTGCTTCAAGAGTGCAAAGAATGTCAGACTCTTGAATCCAACACTTATCCTTTAAAGAAGGCTATTGAAACTGTTTGCTAGGTCCATGGGGATGCATTAAATCTATCCTGATGTCCCCGAATTCTTTTGAAATATTGTCGACCATACCAATCTATGGGTAATTATAAAGACAACATAACCATGCACAACGGTTTCTTCCAATGCAGTCATTGAGGTCTTCAGTTGTTTCATGTATGAACTGTGGGACTTTGCAGTATAACTATGGCGAGTCAGCGTACACACTTAGGTTGTTAAATTCTCAATAAAGTCATCTTTGATTCAGTGATAGTGATCAGTTTTGTACGATCTGTACTGACTCAATGTCTTCAAGCTCCTCACATTGGTGTAGGTAATCAATGAGACCCTGACGACCAGGGCACTCTTTGCATTGACCCATCATGCACTTTTCGCTTTCATCTGAACAGACACATCTTCATCAAGTGATGAACATGAACACTGTACTTCAGACATGCTTCAGTCATTTATTTTGGAAACACAAACCATCTTGAAAGCAAGGCTGCATATGTAGAAAAGCACTAGTAGTATTACATATTGATAACGTAGAAGCCGATATAGAACTTGACCACGACAAACAGTGTCACTTCAAATAAAGCTTCAGTCTTTTTTTTGTTGTCTTTATGATCACCAATAGATTGGTATGTTCGACGATATTTCATAAAGATTCGGGGACATCAAGATAGATTTAATGCATCCTCATGGACCTGCCAAACAGTTTCAATAGCCTTCTTTAAAGGATAAGTGTTGGATTCAAGAGTCTGACATTCTTTGCACTCTTGAAGCGCAGTCACTTACTTTATTTTCATCAAGACGCTTCTCTACTGCATCAGCAAAAATTACATTACGAAAATTTCAAGGATATGTAAATACATGTAATAATTAAATATTTTTAAATTTGACTGATGAATAGGGGATGTTTCGCTGTTAGAATCATAGTTGGCTATATTTAGCTTTAGGAAGTCTGCAGCAGGTTACTATGTATCCTTACAGCTAATCCAAGAACATAATTCTGCTTTTAGTCCAAAAACACTGATTTTCAGCCTCATGTGTGGATATTTAACATGATTTTACAGGCTTATTAAAAATATTAATCCTTCAATTTTTTTATATTGAGTAGAAAACATGTTGGGCTAACTTTTTCCCGAAAGTTAATCTCAAGGTCACGCGTACCACAAGGTCAAATTCAAAGTCAAATTCTAACTCAATGGGTCTTTGCAGTTCAAAATTCACCCATGTCAAAACTAAGGTCATTTCTGGAATCCTTGTGGAATTCCCATTCCAGCAATACTTACTTGAGCAATTTTGACCAATTGGTTACTGAGTAATGGTCATTTAAATAATGACAGCCACGCCCATTTTGACCGAAATACCCAAAATTGAGGCGGCCGTATCTCAGGAACCGTTAGTCGGATCAAGCTAAAATTTGGAATATCAGTTTTTTCTGCCCCAATAAGCATATACACAAAATTTCAGCTAAATCAAAGGGGATACGGATTAACTCATTGGGTGATTTGACATGGAATGACCCATGTGTATGTATGTAAATATTTATAATGTGTACATGTATCTAAATCAGAGAGAGGGGTTACACACAGGCATAGCCTGTTCCCCAATCCAAATTCAAATA
The DNA here is from genome assembly GCA_917208275.1 of Patella pellucida. Classification (NCBI taxonomy): domain Eukaryota; kingdom Metazoa; phylum Mollusca; class Gastropoda; family Patellidae; genus Patella; species Patella pellucida. The sequence continues at coordinate 30,432,393 of OU795041.1, read as the reverse complement.
TTGTTTAAAAAACAAAAAAAACCAAACAAATACAGCAATTTGATGGGATCAATTTGATATTCGGATAAGTTTATATGAAATAATTAATAAAATACAATATCAAAAAACCATCGTTTTATCCAACGTTTCGTCAGTAAAATACTAACTTCATCAGGGAGAAGAAAATAAATAAAAAATGTCTGGAAGTCAGTTATGGTTTTTTGATATTGTATTTTATTAATTATTTCAAAATGAAATATGGTCGTATATTGTTGTCGCACCCGGCAGGCTTGGCAAGCAATTGTGGATGCCGAGAGGCTAAAGTTAATATTCAATTAAATTTATACAGTGTTTAAGGCCATGAGACAAAGAAGCCTATTGATTTTCAGTGATTTCCGATAATTACTGCCAGAGTTAATGGCCTTTGATCTCTTCATAAAATCTTATGGACGCTCTAAGAGACTGGAGGTAACATTTAATTAATTCTAAAGTGATACACAGAGTTTGAGGTCTTGAGACGAACAAGTATATTGAGTTTCAATGAATTTTGGTAACTTGAACAGCTAAATCCATGATATTAAATGTTTTGTATACTAAACATTAGCTGCAAACATGGAGAAGAACTTTATCAAAGCCACACAAATGTTAACCTTGTCAATGTGTATTGTTTACATGTATAACTGTTAGTGTGTAAGTCGTCTGCTTGAGAGGTGTACGCATGTGCGGGAGTAAGTGAAGAATTATAGTAGAGACTTCCCGTCTTCAATTGGCCCAGGTTAGGTGCTTAAGCGTAGGACGTTAAACCCCATTTCATCATCACTTCATCCTATGGCGGGAAGTGAAGTGAATTGTTTAGAAGAAAGATAGAGTAATACAAGTTGTTAAAAGAAGATAGTTATTGAAGTAGTTATTGAAGTTTACAATGGTTGCAAAGCGTGCGTAGTAATGGCACAAAGTTATAAAAATCCACTGCCTTTCTATGAAACTTAGAAAAACGAATTACAGATGTGGCGAAGAATGACAGACATTGAGAAAAAGAAACAGGCATTGGCGGTCACACTTTCTCTCATCGGCAAAGCCCGAGTAAAGGCCCTAGAATTAAACGCTCATGCATTAAATAACAGATCACGGTATGACTTTGTTATTTACCACGGAACATTTAAAAGAGAAGCAAAGGACGTCGCTTACGAGACATACTTGATGTTTGACTCGTACAAAAGAACCGTTGCTATGACGATGTCTGATTATATTAACTAGTTTAAAAATAGATACAACCGGTCAAGAAAATATGAAATGACATTACCTGATGCAGTTTTAGCATTTAAACTTTTAAATAATGCTGGTTTAACATTGAAGGAAAGAAAATTAGCCCTCACTGCGTCAAACGATTTGACTTTCAACTCTATGAAATCAGCACTCAAGAGAATTTTTTGTGGCCCAGAAAATCAAGAGATTGGTGTTTGTTCCAGACCAATAGACAGCATTCAATATAAAGAAGAATCAGCAGCCAACACTAAACAAGCACAATTCCTTCACCAAATAAGCACTTGCAGAAAGCTATGATAGCTAGAAGTAGAATGCAACGGTTTCTGCTTTTTAAGTATATACATCTCGTGACCTAATTAATATCGTCATTATACTGAGATGAATGATATGAGGATTCTGATTGACTGAATCACTAAAATGTTATTTATGTACCATAATTTGTATATGTTACTAGAAATTTCTCACAAGGTCATTCCAGTTATTCTAAACAAAATGATTCCAGTTCTAGTATTCCTCAGGAATCAAATCCTCTAAATCAATTTTACTAAAAAACGTAAAAGTATCTTGGAAAAGCTACTATAGATACTGCATGTTCACGAACAGTCTTCGATAAATTATGGCTTGAACACTACACAGATAGTTTGACAGAAGACAACCAAAAGAGGATACGTCCAAATTTTGTTTTGGTGATGGTTTATCTGTATCTTTCTTCCAGAGAGTAAAGGTTCCAGTCATAATTGGCCAATGTTCCCGTCATTTAGAAATTGAAGTTGTAGATATTGACTTCTCACTATTATTGAGTAAAAGTACACCGAAGAGAGCACGGACGATCTTGGATCTTCAAATTGATAAAGCAACAATGTTTGGTAAACCAGTCCAACTTGAACGGACATCTAGTGGTCATTACTGCATTGATATTTATGACGAAAGTTTGATCAATATTTCTGAGGCGTCTGAAGTTTAAGCCGTACAAAAACTTCAAAATACAGCATATAAGCACAAACTATTATCCAAGCTCCATCGTCAATTTGGTCAGGCATCAAGTAGCAGATTGAAAAAACTATTAGTAAGCTCAGGAATTGAAGATAAAAAAACCTTTATCAGCAAATAGATGACACAGTAAGCAAATGTGATTTTGTATAAAGACTATGCAAACACCAATCAAACCTGTTGTAGGACTTCCACCATATTCCTGAAGCAACAGCCCGAGAAATCCCTCTCTGGCCATTGCTGGATTGGCTTCGGATTTTTGAACTTTTAAGTAAGCGTGTCTATTCTTCTCGTATAATCAAATCTACCACTTACATACAGTAACATGACAGTCCGTCGTTTAATCTTGGGTCTTCCTTAATATTTTGGACAAAGATTTAAGGTATTAAAAACGTTGAAAGTCTGTCCGTTACCATACAGTAGTGTTTACTTTACGTCAATACCGATAGCCTCGTTTGTCACGCAATTAGTTTTGCTGCAATATCCTGCTATGCGCTGGTTAGTATAGCATAAAAAAAACGTGCAGCCATAACGTAACGTTATGTTAACACAGTTGGCCTAATTAAACGTTCTCTTTTAAAGGTAATACCTTTGTAACGAAGTCAGTGAATGGTCAGTAATAGGACCACTGACCAATCATAATTAGTGACAACAATACCCACTCAGTCCAGCAGGGAGTAGTGGGATTAGCTCTTATCAAACGGAACACTGAGAGGAGGATGGACTTCCACTGGCAACTGAATTTAATCAGACTGTTGCAGTTGATCTTCATGAACTACAACACAGTTTATGGTATTTACACATAATCGATGAGTACACACATTTTAGCAGTGCATGTATATTGAAAACAAAACAGCCTTCTGCATTTGTTAGTGCCTTTCTTAACCACTGGATCAGCATTCATGGTGCACCTAAAACTTTATTCAGCGATAATGGTCGTGAATTTAAATAACCAAGAGGTCCGACCAGACATGGCAGAGAATTTTAACATTGGGTTAAAAGTGACACCTGCATTTAGCCAATGGAGCAACGGTTTGTTGGGAGTAAGTGAAGAGCGATTGTAGAAAATATGGCGGGATTGAAGTGAGTTGTTTAGAATAAGAAAATAGTTATTGAAGTTTACACTAATGATTTTCTTATAATTACTTAATGAGTTGTTACCAGTACTCTAAATTCGATTTTATTGTATTATAAATTTTTCATTACCGAAAAAAGTAAAAATATGCGACAACTCTTGTTGACTGCATGGGCAAATTATCTGCTGTGGGCGTATCTTTTGTTGCCTGGCAACCTATCTTTGAATTTGCTAATCAAATTTGACAAATTGGACTTTATGATTAGCAGTGCTGCTAACCACATTTTAGTGTAATCTAATATAATCGTTTCATTGATTACCCAAAAAAGTAAAAATATGCGACAACTCTTGTTGACTGCCCGGACGATTTAGCAGCTGTAGGCGTATACTTCGTTGCCTGGCAACCTATCTTTTATGTTGCGATATCCTATACCTATACTACATGAAGATCTGACCAGTTGTTTTGGGAGGTCGCATCAGAGACCTTATATGACCAGACTGTCGACAACCACTATCGAGTGCAATTTGCGATACATATATCACCAACTGGTTTCGGGGCTATTCTGTGTTATAATATACTCCCAGGTGACACATGGATTATTTGTAGATGAGCTAGGATTGGGGGTGTATAGCTCATAACTGTAGAAGTATCTGGCGAAGGCGGCCGCTGTTCATTAAAAGACCAATTCCAAATTCATTCCAATATTTCTTTATATACAGTTCTTAAAATACATTATTTACAAAACATATTAAATGGGTACTAAACGTCCTAACTCCTAACCCTATCTCCCATCTCCAATATATTCATGTATCTGAATATATCTTTCTATCTGAATATATCTTTCTATCTGAATATTTCTCAAGTGTTGGTTCCCTGTATGTAGAGGTATTTAAAGCAACTTATGTGCATACAGACAAAAAGATATTATTTCAACAAATCAGATGATAGATAAGTAAAAAGGTTAAATTGATATATATAAATAAATTTCATTGGTTTAAGTTTCATAATAAATAGAATGTTAAAAAGCTTTAAGTCGTTAATAAAAGACATTAAAGCTTTGACATTTGAAAGCTTTAAGTCCTAAACAATGGTAAAAGCTTTGACTTGATTGTCACTGATATGACTATTGTTATTTGTATAACTTTTTGCTCAAGCCTTAAAGGCATCAAAGATTATAACACATTCCGGACTAATCAAGCTTTTAGGCAATTACTTAATTTATAGACTTTAAATAAGTTTAAATCAAAACATTAACATTATAAGTAAAGACAGAATGATAAGCTATATAGTATATTGTCTCTATACATGAATAAAAGGTTGATAAATATATTATGAATTTTTAAAATAAAATTTGAAATAGAACTAAAAATTAGTATCACTATTCGGTGATACATATTTGATGGGTGCGCAGAAAAAAAGTCACAAATTTGCTTAGGTAAAAAAAAACACAGGAAAAATGTAGTGCAGTTTTTTTTTATTATCAAATTTAATAACAATATAAACAATAACATATTTAACCTTTCATTACACATTTTATCACATTTTGATATCAGAGCACGTTTGACGTATTAGCACATCTAGCTCATTCTACATTCTAGCACATCAAAACTCTTTGTGGATTCTAATGTTCCATCGAACTCCATTTAAAAATTCTGGGATGGATTTGGCACCGCTGACACGATCTCTGCACAGATTTCGTAGCTGTGTCTGCATCTTTACAAATTTCTTTTTGACCTTTCTGACGGGTTGATTTCCGATGGCATCCTGGGCGACGACAGTCTGGATCAAAGAGCCAATCTGTTTGCATGTAGAAGCCATTGGATCTAATCACTTTATTAAATAATCACAATAAGTTGGATCAAAGAGCCAATCTGTTTGTATAGTGAAACTACTCTTATTATTAACCAAACCTAATTAACTCAACGACAAATAACTTAAAAGATCAAAGGTATACTCACTCTACAATACAATATATATAAGTTGTGACTTTTTTACCTGTGACTTTTTTACCTGTGACTTTTTTTCCTATGACTTTTTTACTGTGACTTTTTTTCCTGTGACTTTTTTTCCTAGATTCAAATTTTGAACTTGATGTAGATGGTCATAAGGTGAATTAGTATTATACTGTCAGATCAATTATTAAAGAGGCAGAATCTCTTTAAGAATATTTTCCAGCTAGTAAAAAGTAATTACAAATTTCCGATAATGGATAGTGTTTAAATTCTCTGATCAGATAAGTCTGTTTATTTTAAGTGGGGTGTGGACTAGCAATACATTATTAATTAAATGTTTATTTTGAACATATCAACAAGTTTTATTGTCCATCTTTACAAAAAAAACCCCATTTTTCAAACGATACACTACTATTCTTGAAATATTGTATTATAGGCCTAGTAATACATCCTTCTGTTAATAATTCACACCTGGCGCTCAGAGGTCGTAGTCATGCAAAAATCACACATTTTTGTCAAAATTTTCGCAAATATGATATCAGAGCACGTTTGACGTATTAGCACATCTAGCTCATTCTACATTCTAGCACATCAAAACTCTTTGTGGATTCTAATGTTCCATCGAACTCCATTTAAAAATTCTGGGATGGATTTGGCACCGCTGACACGATCTCTGCACAGATTTCGTAGCTGTGTCTGCATCTTTACAAATTTCTTTTTGACCTTTCTGACGGGTTGATTTCCGATGGCATCCTGGGCGACGACAGTCTGGATCAAAGAGCCAATCTGTTTGCATGTAGAAGCCATTGGATCTAATCACTTTATTAAATAATCACAATAAGTTGGATCAAAGAGCCAATCTGTTTGTATAGTGAAACTACTCTTATTATTAACCAAACCTAATTAACTCAACGACAAATAACTTAAAAGATCAAAGGTATACTCACTCTACAATACAATATATATAAGTTGTGACTTTTTTACCTGTGACTTTTTTACCTGTGACTTTTTTTCCTATGACTTTTTTACTGTGACTTTTTTTCCTGTGACTTTTTTTCCTAGATTCAAATTTTGAACTTGATGTAGATGGTCATAAGGTGAATTAGTATTATACTGTCAGATCAATTATTAAAGAGGCAGAATCTCTTTAAGAATATTTTCCAGCTAGTAAAAAGTAATTACAAATTTCCGATAATGGATAGTGTTTAAATTCTCTGATCAGATAAGTCTGTTTATTTTAAGTGGGGTGTGGACTAGCAATACATTATTAATTAAATGTTTATTTTGAACATATCAACAAGTTTTATTGTCCATCTTTACAAAAAAAACCCCATTTTTCAAACGATACACTACTATTCTTGAAATATTGTATTATAGGCCTAGTAATACATCCTTCTGTTAATAATTCACACCTTGCGCTCAGAGGTCGTAGTCATGCAAAAATCACACATTTTTGTCAAAATTTTCGCAAATATGATATCAGAGCACGTTTGACGTATTAGCACATCTAGCTCATTCTACATTCTAGCACATCAAAACTCTTTGTGGATTCTAATGTTCCATCGAACTCCATTTAAAAATTCTGGGATGGATTTGGCACCGCTGACACGATCTCTGCACAGATTTCGTAGCTGTGTCTGCATCTTTACAAATTTCTTTTTGACCTTTCTGACGGGTTGATTTCCGATGGCATCCTGGGCGACGACAGTCTGGATCAAAGAGCCAATCTGTTTGCATGTAGAAGCCATTGGATCTAATCACTTTATTAAATAATCACAATAAGTTGGATCAAAGAGCCAATCTGTTTGTATAGTGAAACTACTCTTATTATTAACCAAACCTAATTAACTCAACGACAAATAACTTAAAAGATCAAAGGTATACTCACTCTACAATACAATATATGTGACCCCCCACAACAAAACCAGTCACATGTCAAAATTTTTGAAAACTGTGATTTAATGCTGATCTTAAAGGGAACTGGAACAGCTTTCTGTTGATATATAATATATGCAAATAACAAAAAAATTGGCTGAGTTATGGCCATCTGAAGTTTCAAAAGCTGCGGTGCATCCAAATAAAAAATAATGAGAAATTTGCATTTTAAAACTGCCAAAAATAAATCCCATAGTAACACATATATAACTATTGCATAAATCAAAATAAAAGTTTGTGAATATAATAAAGTGTGGTGTATCAACATTTGTACCAAATTTTATCAACATATTTCTTTAGTAACCTATTTTTTTTCTTATTTTTTTCTGAAATTTACCTTAAATCCATATTTTTCGAATTGGCTGTGTTATGGTCATGACTACAACAAAGGCCTGGTTTCACATTTGAAATATGGTTTTTGCCACAAAAGATCATTTTGCACATCTTAGTTTGTTTTGTTTTTATGTGATGATACTTTTTGGGTCAGACAGATTAGCTTAGATTTGTGTTTGATATCTAAGAACTATAAAATACTGATTTTGGCTGGTTACCATGTCAACATTTTTCTAAAAAAGTAATTTTAATCATTTTGCACTTCTTAATTTGTTTTGTTTTTTATGTGATACTATTTCTTGGGTCAGACAGATTAGCCTAGATTTGTGTTTGATATCTAAGAACTATAAAATACTGATTTTGGCTGGTTACCATGGCAACATTTTTTCTAAAAACATAATTTTAGTCATTTTGCACATATTAATTAGTTTTGTTATTATGTGAAAATATTTCTTGGGTCAGACAGATTAGCTTAGATTTGTGTTTGATATCTGAGAACTATAAAATACTGATTTTGGCTGGTTACCATGGCAACATTTTTCTTAAAAAAAAGTAATTTTAATCATATTCAAAAGATGAAAAATGAACGAAACCTTGACTTACATAACTCAGCACGCGAGGAAAATACGAGTGCACAAAGTAAACTCATATTAGGTAACTAGCAATATAATTACGCCATTTTAACAGGGTTTTTTTTCACAGCCTCCACAAAATACCCTTTTTATGCAATTTTTTATTATATTTTCACAAAAACGATTGATTTATTGAAAAATAGATGCTTTTCTGAAGCGTATTGTGCAAAAAAAAAATTTTGGATAGTTTTGACCCATACAGTGTATTTTGCCGTGTATATAGAAATAGAGCCGCACAACAAGCGACTGGTTTTGTGGTGGGGAGTCACATATATAAGTTGTGACTTTTTTACCTGTGACTTTTTTACCTGTGACTTTTTTTCCTATGACTTTTTTACTGTGACTTTTTTACTGTGACTTTTTTTTCCTGTGACTTTTTTTTCCTGTGACTTTTTTTTCCTGTGACTTTTTTTCCTAGATTCAAATTTTGAACTTGATGTAGATGGTCATAAGGTGAATTAGTATTATACTGTTAGATCAATTATTAAAGAGGCAGAATCTCTTTAAGAATATTTTCCAGCTAGTAAAAAGTAATTACAAATTTCCGATAATGGATAGTGTTTAAATTCTCTGATCAGATAAGTCTGTTTATTTTAAGTGGGGTGTGGACTAGCAATACATTATTAATTAAATGTTTATTTTGAACATATCAACAAGTTTTATTGTCCATCTTTTACACTACCATCTTTACAAAAAAAACCCCATTTTTCAAACGATACACTACTATTCTTGAAATATTGTATTATAGGCCTAGTAATACATCCTTCTGTTAATAATTCACACCTTGCGCTCAGAGGTCGTAGTCATGCAAAAATCACACATTTTTGTCAAAATTTTCGCAAATATTGACAGACGCTGCGTAATTTACACGCAGAAATTTTCCCACCCCCACCCCCGTAGGTTTTTATGTTTTATCTTTATTTCATTCGTAAGTACATGACAGTAAGATTTCTATACGTAGCTATCCTATTGACAGCATTAACGCATATTTCATACAAGACTTGGGATTGGCCAAAACACGATATACTGTTTACATTAGTGTTGAAAATTGGATCGATATTTGTGATCCGAATACTTTTGTTTGCTAACCGTATACTATTTGGAGGATATTTCAGACATGAAAAATCTAGAACAGAATCACTCCAATATTACATTTACTCGTATTTTTTTCAAAACCAGTATGTGTGTCATCCGCGTCTGGCGGGAAAATCGTACTTTCTATTTGCAAATTTTTTGACCTGCGTATAAAAAACGTGCTTAAATTTAGCTAATAGCTGTATATCCAAATAAATCAATGAGGTGAAGAAATTTGTGTATTACTGCCCCTCTTTCCCCCCCCCCCCCCAATTTCCATTTTGCTCAATCAACTTAAATTTAAGTATATTAAAACACGCATACTTATCCCACCAGGATCGGTCGCTTCGTTCTGATAATAGTAGGACATAAACCCCATTTCATTCATGCATTCGCTTCGTTCTGGTGATGTACTGTTATTCAACCAATCAGAAAGTGAGAATACATGTGACCTTGGTTGCTATGAATAAATTTCATTGCGAGATGTCTAAACTCAAACCCGTGTCCCGTAAACCAATGCAGAGAATGAATATTTTTTTTTATTACGTTGCATTGCATTAACAATTTAATACTGAACAAACGATAGTGATAATACCAAATTAAACACTCCGACGGCAAAATAATGTAGATGATTCTACTCAGCACTATAGGCCCTATACTAGCACTGAAGTCTCTTTGTTTTATATACATGTTGTATTATACTGTTTGTATAAATGTCTTGAGTTGTCTTATTTACAATAATTTATAATAACTTCATTATCTCTGAAACAAAAGAGTCCTAAAGGAAGCACATGATTTTCTCCCTTGATAATTAATTGATTTCTAGTCTTATATTATATTCTATTTTAATACGTTCGGCTATTTGTTACATGACATGTAGTTTTGTTATATTGTATTAATGTCATTATTTGTAATTGTATGCTGCTCCTCGTGGGCGTTTTTATTCAATAAAATTACTTACTTACTTACTTATAATATTTACCCAATTCTGTCATACATTGTACGCCTCCTGATACAGGGTTCGTTTCAAATTAACCAAATATTAAAATCAACAGAACACGAAGAAAAAAATAATGACTAAATAATATTTGTTGATATCTATAACTCAACACACTTATATGTGTAGAATGTTATTGCCATACTGCGTAACGTGTATTGTCGACTTTTGCATTGTTAATAATGTTGCCTTTGCGTACGTGATCAGTTGCATTTGGGAAATTTCAATCTAATCAAATGTTTAAATGACTATATATAGAACATAACGGATAGTGAGGATAGTAAAATGATTCAGATAGTCGTTATTTTGTATCCGTTAACGGATATCCGAATAGTAGTTTCAACACTAGTTTACATTCGGCCAATCAAATGGTGGCTTTCAAAGCAATAGTTTCTCTTTACTTCCTGTCAAAATGAAAGATTGAAATGACTGTGCCATCAACCATAGACATGTCGTTAGCATCCAGTCGTCATTAGACGAAATACAGTAGGTTTATCAATGAAATAAGGACGGTTAAAATAGGGTTGTTCATAAAATGGCTTTACATGCTTCTATTCAATATTTTGAGATGCTCCAAGTCAAGCAGATGAGGAGGGTAAAAACGCAAAATTTGGGAATGTCATTGTATTTTTACGCAACTCAAAATTAAACCACCACGACCTCTGTTTGCGCTTCTCTGTGATTAAATCACTTGAGAACTCACCATTTGAGGCTGTAGGAGTCAAGGAGGCTCAGTGAGTGAGACTTCTCGCAAACCTGGAAGTCCCGTCTCCTTAGATCCCTGTGTTGACAGAGAAAGGTCATTCGAATTTTCTGACGGGGTTCCCCTTTGTCAGTGATGAAGGGAAAATTACGGAGGTCTCTTGTACACATGGGTGTGCATGTAAAAGAACCCTTGACAGTTGGCATTGATATGAGTAGGCCGTAGTGCGGCTGTATGGCGTATGCCCTTTTTCATTAGCCTCATTTGGAGGCTGAACATTCATTAGAGTCAAATTTTGGCTGCATGTGTTGCCTTAAGTATTACTTTTTACTATTTTTTTTGTTCATGAAGAACTGGTTGTCATATTGTTCTATTGTTTTATTGTTTTATTGTTTTATTGTTTTATTGTTTCTATTTCCAGGGTTCAACCTGTCCTTTTAACCATGATTTTCAACCTGAAAAAAGAAATGATGTGTGTAAATTCTATCTGACTTCAGCTTGTAATAGAGAGAACTGTTTATTCATGCACAATATCCTTTTGTTAATTGGGAGCCCCTCAATGACTTATATTGGCCGAGGAAATTCATCAGGATTTTCCTGTGCGGTTTCCCCTTTTCAATGGTGCAGGATGGGGGGCCTGGCAAGGGACAATATATTGGATGAGACAAAAACTGAGGTTTATGTGGAAACATTGGTGTGAACATAAAAGAATCTGTGTGGCAGTTAGAATATGATATAAGAGTAGGCTGTAGTGCCACTGTCCGGGCAAAATTTCTCTCATAGCGTATGCCCATCTTTATTTTCATGTGGATGTATTTTGTCCTCGGCTCTGTCATACCATTCTAAGTATTCCCTGTAGTATCGATCTGTTCTACTCCACTAACCCCTAGGTTCATTTGCAGGTGATACCAATAGTCAAATTTATTCAAGCTTGAGAATTATGCTGTTGTTATCGACTAATCAAAAAATTCAATAAATACAAAGGGAAGGGAAGTAGCTAACATTTTTATTGCAATTTGGCAATGTCACTACTTTGTGTGAATGTCACTACTTTGATATTAAATTTCTTGTGAACATTCTCATAATTGAGTGTACAAGCTGCTGTATTATGGTGAATGAGAACAATGACGCTAAGACTGGTATGTAAACTCCTTTTAATTTATATGAAAGCCCCGTAAATGGACCCATGGGGTAGTGGAGTGAAACGAAACGATAACACTGAGGATACCTAGGATGCTGTCAGTCTGTCCACATTTTGTTTGTGGACACTCTGCAACTTGAAATATAGGTTTATATCCTAAAGATCTTGGTGCCTTTTGGTATTGGCATGTATTAGACCGTAACTTCATGGATTATGGCCCTGAATGTTCGAAAAATCATGTTTTTATCTTGTGGACACTCTAGTGGTCAATATTTTTATCCTGTTTCGATTAAACTAATATTGAAATTTATAATATGTTAATAACCAAAAGATCTCGGTTCCTTTCGCTATTGGCGCATATCAAACCATACATTCATGGATTATGGCCCCTGATTGCATGAAAAATCATGGTGTTTGGTTGTGAAGCCTCTAATAAGTCACAATTTTATTCGATTTTAAAAACTGTTCAAATATAATAATGGTTGAGTTTGAGCTTCATGAAAATCGGACCGTAACTGCCTGACAAAATGGCTGTTCCCTGAGCAAAAATAGTGTAAAAGAATGTAATATCTACCTTGTGTACCCTCTAGAGGTCACAATTTTTATTCAATTTTGACAAAACTTGAAATGTAGGTTTTTATCCCAAAGACCTCCATTCTTTTCGATATTGCCATCTATCTCATAGTAACTTTATGGATTATGGCCCCTGATTGTATGAAAAATTGAGTCATTAGCGTGTGGACACCTTTAAAGTCAGAATTTTTATTCAATTTTGATGAAACTTAATGAATGATTAAATCCTAAAGGTTTCCTTTCCTTTTGATATTGACGCATGTCGGAAATGAACATCCTGCTTGTTGTCCCCTGCCTTTCGGAGAAAGCAGGGGACTATTAAAATGAGTCCGTCCCTCTGACTGTCCATCTGTCTGTCCAACTGTCTGTCTAACTGTCTGTCTGTAGCCTATGTCCGTCCTCCCTCCTGTCCGTATAGGTTTTAATTAGGTCAATACCTAGATGGAGTTCGAAGATAAGCATTTTCTGCTTAGGGTAAGCAGAGATAAGCAATTTGATTGGTTGATGCTTTGGGACACTATAACTTTAGTTCTAATTAGGTCAAAGTTGTGAAACTTGGTGTATAGTTTCATTACATAAATACCTTGACTAAGTTCGACGATAGGCAATTTCTTCTCAGGGTAAGCAGATCGATAAGCAATTTGATTGGTTGATACTTTGGAACACAATATCTCTACTTCTAATTTAGGTAGAATGTTCAAACTTGTTGTAGGCATTCTTTAGGTCAATGCATTGATGGAGATGAACATTATCTGCTTAGGGTAAGCAGAGATAAGCAATCTGATTGGTTGATTCTTTTGGGCACAATATCTTTGGTTAAAATGAAATGAGAGCAATGAAACTCTTAATATAGATTCATTATATCATTACCTTGACTAAGTACAATGGTGAGAATTTTCTGCTTAGGCTAAGAAGGAGCGACATGCAATTTGATTGGTCAAGACATTGGAACAGAATAACTCTGCTTTTAGTTGAGGTAGAATTTTTGTCTCGACTAAGTCAATCATTAGCATTTCGAGCTAAAGCAATTGCATTGGTTGATGCTTTGGGACAAGATAACTTTGATTCTATCTGATACAGAGTGATTTAACTTAGTGTTTCGTTTGATTGCTTGACACTTTTGAATAAAACAAATGTGTGATTAATTAATGTTTCATCTACCCGGTATTTATTTTTGGGATTTCGGCGGGGAACATCAGCCTCACTGTTGGCTTGTTGTATTCTTTTTCTGCCCACATGGCAAGTAGTCATATATCATCGTCGGTCCAACCGCGGTCCATGATTTCTTGTGAATACTCCACAAACTACATTAATTTTTTATCTGAAATTTTTGAAAATTATTGTTTACATATACTGACTGAGACGAAAAAGCCTCTTTAATTCATTAAATTAATTATTTCTAGAATTATGGGCCTGGTTTCACTTTATAGAACCTTGTGTATGCTCTGATGACTAAAGTTATTATCCTAACTGCATTATTTAAATTAGTAAAGTGAAGAAGCCTGTTGAATTTCAGCAATTTCTGTTTACAAATGCTAGAGTAATGACCCTTGTTTAACTTTGTTGAAACCTGTAAACGCTCTATCAACATTCGATCTGTATGAAATTTATATGCCTTTAGATCACTAAAACGAAGATGCCTATATTGTAAAAGCTCACATTACCTACAATCTTTTAGCTTGTTCTCTGTTCATTTCTTGTTGCAAAATTTGGGCGTATCTTGCGAGGCAACCACATGTTAAAGATTTAAACTTTGGAACTCTATATAATAGGACCAAATTCTCAATTGACTTTCTTGAAAACTTATTGGGCTTATCTAGGTTATGTGGTGGAAACTTATTATTAAAGTTAAGAATATCTCAATTATGCACCATAAACTCTAAGAATATATTCTAATGTATTTCACTCAGATCTAATGTATTTTTTTTCCTTAACTAACATTATGTGAATTTCCGTGTAAGTATTTTCATGCTGGTAAAGGATGTTATGCCGGAGATGATTGTAAATTTTCACACGAGTCATTAACTGAAGAAACTCAGATTTATTTTGATAGAGTAAGTTCATTTGATGATTAGGTCAGTGCGTAATACGGTGGCTCGCTAACCTTGAAGTCCTGGGTTCGATCCTTGTTTTGGTTGAGAAAATTCGTCTTGATTTTCTGGCATTGTTTCCCCTTTGCTGGTGGTACAGAATGTGAGTGCCTGGCAAGGAAGTGTGTCTAGTGGTTTTGATGATATGAAAAACCAAGGACCCGTCTTTATTAGCCCAGATTGAGTGGAAATGTAGGATGTGAGACCTAATTTCATTTTTATACACCCACATTTTCATGTGGATGTATATTTTTGTCGTCTATGTCTGCCCATTCAACTTTTGTTAGGGGACACTCTACAGGTCACGATCTTCATCTGATTTTGATGAAGCTTGAAATATAGGTATCTCGCAAAGACCTGGGTTCCTTTTAATATTGGTGTTTATTGGATTGTAGCTTCATGGATTATGGCCCCTAATTGTACGAAAATCACGTTTTTAGTAAATGTCCAATTTTGTTAAAACTTAAAATGTATGTTTATAACTGATGAATCTTGGTTCCTTTCAAAATTCACACATTCAGGGATCGAAATGCAATTTTTTCTCAGTGTGCCTTAAGGCACCCAATTTAAAATTTATGTGTGCCCTGACCAAATGAAGTGTGCCATCAGAGCATGATCAATACTAAATTAAATAAATAGCATTTTCTTTTTGAATTTTGCGATTTACGGACCACTTTGACACAATGTAATTTAGTCTACCAGTACCACTCATGCAATATACGTGTAGTTAGCATTATTCACATTTCTGTCTACATAAAGTATATTTAAATCAAAAAATCAATGATTCCTTTAAAAAATTGTGGGTATACAATTCATAAAACTGGGATAATTCTAACACTAACAGTAGGCCTACCTCCGAACGTGTGAAAACGTGAACGTGAAGAAATGTGATGTAAATACTACGGCATTTGCATTCTGTGTAAAATGAACACTTAAGAGGAGTTTATAATAACAGTTTCACAGTATTTATTTCTATTTATTTATCATTCAACAATAAAATGCCATGAACGACATTAAAAGAACACATTTTCACAAAATACATAGACCAAAAAATTGCGGTGTGTTCTGTAAGGAATGTTGTCATTTGACAATACTCGTCTATTTTAAAAAGCTATTTTTAGTAACGGAAGCTATTACCTGTAGAACTAGCGTGTGCTTAGTAAGTTAGTTCTGAATGAAAGTAGTCTATTCGGCTATTATTATTGCACGGACTGGAACTAAAACGCTTTAAATGATCACAAAGTATTGTTCAATTTCAAAGGATTTCTCTCGGAGAAAATCGGCCTGTCGTCGATGGCTAACTTTTAGACATGATTTTTCAGGCGTGCCCACAGGGCACAGCTGTTCAATTTCATCTGTGCCATATCAAATTTACCTGTGCCCTCGGCACGCAAATAAGGGTTATTTCGATCCCTGCCATATCAAACTGTTACTATCTGATTTAAGGCCCCTGACTGTACAAAAATTCACATATTTAGCTTGTGGTTCCTGTTGAGGTCACAATTTTTATCTGAGTTTAAAAAGGGTGTAAATGTAACAACTTTACACCATAATGACCATAGCTGCCTGACAAAATGGCCACTCTTCGTACCTTACACAAATTGTGAAAGAGGAGAATCAAAATAAAATAAAACCAAGTACAAACAATCCAAACCATTAGACAAAATTTGAAGTCCTTAAAAAACGGTATAGGCAAAATAGTGTAATCTGGCAAAATATTGTAATCAGCATATATGGACTGTTCACCGTGTACAAAAAATACACGACAAACAGTGCGAACAGGTGTCTGGAAGAGTAAGCTTACCCTACTGGCATGCCACATCCGCCATAGCTGCATCCAATCTATTAGGGGAAACCTCGGTAAAATAGCATGATAGGTCACACTCACTGAATCGTTGTGCAAAATGCACAAGTAGACATATTTTATCAGGGATATAGTATACCCGTCCATTCAATATGTCTAGAAATAGAATAATAATCTAGAGAGACATGTTATATTTACCAATCAAGTCAATATGACGGCCATAAAACTTTTTAAAGGTTTTAATAGGTTTATTTTGCAAGTATCCCTGTAGTTAAAGCTTAGATAACAAATGCCTCGATCTACTTAAAAAATCAGAATTGAATGAACAAGCTCTCGTGTAGGGAATTAGCTGGTGATATTGGAATGTTACTACTAGTAAATGGAAAGTTAACAATCGGAAAGTCAAAGTCATCACGTTTATCGTACAGTTTTTAAAACACTTAGTTTATGGCAATTGTATATATCGAGACGCAGATCTAAGTAGGAAGCGTAATTGTCACTGTCACTCAGTAGTGTTTTTAATTTCAAGCTCATCAGGATATATGAATTCTATATAATCACTGAATTTTGAATTATTCAGTGATGCAACATCATCGATATATCGAAACGTGAAATTATAATGTCTAACTAATCGTTTATTGGATTTTACGAGTGCCTGCATGTATTCCGCTTTCTAGAAAAAAATATTAGCTTTATTCTAACTACTAGATATTTAAGTGTCCTACCTGTTGTGTAAATTATCCATTACAGCCTATCTTACCGGCCAGAGTGTTCGAAAATATGTTTAAATCCAAGTTACATTTGAAAGGGCTTACGTAAGGCTTTTCAAACCATGTTATGCCATGTAGTTGAATTTTTCCAATTTTTAAAATTAGGTGGCCTAGAATAAAATTTGTATCATTTATTAATTGGAATATTGTAAAATAGTACAATTTGTTGACCAGAATAAAGATAGGGATAAATTACAACAAGAGTGGTATTGGGGCTTTAAAAAAACCCAACAACATCTGAATTATCTTGATTGCTGTGAATTTATTTTTGGAATCACTATGGTTCTTAATAAAATATGTGGAATTGTAATTAACAACTAAATATTGAAATCTAACATGTCCCGATTTAGATGAAAGGACACTGTGAATAATGTCTTTTAACCAAGCTTTTAAATTTCTATGGGGAATTCCGATGTACCAGGTAGAAAAATCAAAGGTTTGTATAGATGAGACTGAACCAATGATGTAGAAATTGCAAACCATCAAGTAATTCTTTGGAATTTTTTAATATCCACATTGGATTAATACCAAAATATGAGAGTATATTTTGTCGCAGTATTTTTGAATACCCTCTTTCACTGCCGTTATGTAGATGTCAATACTTTTGAAAGTGGGTTTGTGTAACCACGGGATGAACCTGCTATAAAATGTTGCTTGTAGGGATTTTTATGTAGTTTAGGTATTCTCAAAAAAAAGCGGCTTGCAAAACCTCTAGAGGTTACAATTTTTATCCGATTTTGATGAAACTTAAAATATATGTTTATATTACCAAGATCTCAGATCCTTTCGATATTCGCACACATCATTGATTATATGGTCCTTGATTGTACGGCAAATTCCATCTTTAGTTTGTGAATCATTTTTATCCGATTTTAAAAAAACATTCAAATGTTACTCTTAAAATGTGGTCGTATATTGCCGTGGCCCCCGTCAGTCTGTCCGTCGGTCCGGCGTCCACAAGCGTTAATATCCAATTGACTTTAGATTTATACACAGTGTTTAAGGTCATGAAACGAAGAAACCTATTGATTTTCTGCGAATTCCGATAATTACTGTCAGAGTTATGGCCCTTGAACACTAAAGGCTAAAGTTAATATCCGATTGACGAACAAGTATATTGAGTTTCAATGAATTTTATAACTTGAATAGCATGGAGAACTTTATCAATGCCAAACAAATTCGAATGATTTTCTGATAATTACATAATGAGTTGTTACTTTTAATCAGATTTTAGAATATTATAAATGTTTCAATACCGAAAAAAGTAAAATATGTGACAACTCTTGTTGACTGCCTGGACGATTTAGCTGCTGTGGGCGTATGTTTGACAGTTGAGTTTGAAGTTCATCCCGTCTTCATTAGCCCAGTTTAGGAGCAGAACAGTAGGACGTTTAACCCCATTTCATTTAATTTTAAAGTCTGTGAAAATCGGACCGCAATTGCCTAATAAAATGACCGCTCCTCGTATGCAAATAGTGTACTAGCATGTGATACCAAGATTGAGGGCCCTCTAGAGGAGACAATTTTTATCCGATTTTAATGAACTTAAAATATATGTTTATATCCCAAATATCTCTGTTCCTTTTGATATTCATACATATAAAAGACAAAACATACCTTTATAAATTATTATGGCCCCTGATTGTACGAAATATCACTGTGACTGTTCTATTATAATGTATGAGACAATCCGGTATTATAATGAAAATAAGACATTTGTGTACCTAATGGATGCTAGTGAGGCCTTTGACCGTGTCAGATATATTAAGCTTTTTATACGCCCACATTTTCATGTGGACGTATTATGTCGTGGCCCCTGTCCGTCCACAATTGTTTGTTGACCCTCTACAGGTCACAATTCTTGTCCGATTTTGACGAAACTTGAAATATAGCTTTATCAAAACATCTCGGCTGCTTTCGATATTGGCATGTATCGGATCGAAACTTCATGGATTATGGCCCCTGATTGTACGAAAACTCAAGTTTTTAGATAGTGGACCCTATAGAGGTAACAATTTTGAGCCGATTGTGATATAACTAAAAGATCTTGGTTCCTTTCGATATTTGCGCCTATCGGAACGTAATTTCCTGAATTATGGCCCCTGATTGTCAGAAAAATCACCTAATTTAGCTTGTCGTCCCTCTAGAGGTGACAATTATTATCCGATTTGAAAAACCGTTCGATTATTTCACCGTTACACCCTAAGGAAGGTTGACATCGGAAAATTGGATCAAAATTGCCATAAAAAATGGCCGCCATTTGTACGCGAATACTGTTAAATAATGATATATCAAGGTTGTCGACCCTGTAGAGGTCACAATTTTAATTCGATTTTGATGAAACTTGAAATGCATGGTTATAACCCAAAGATCTTTGTTCCTTTTGATATTTGCTCATATCGGATCCTAACTTCCTGATATATGGCCCCTCTTTATACGCAAAATCGCATTTGTTTAGCTTGTGGTCCCTCTGGAGGTCACAATTATTATCCGATTTAAAAAATCATTTGATTATATCACAGTTACACCCTAAGGAGGGTTGAGTTTGAATTTTGGGAAAATCGGACCAAAATTGCCATACAAAATGGCCGACATTCGAACGCAAATACTGTTAAAAAATGGTATATCAAGGTTGTGGACCCTGTAGAGGTCACAATTTTAATTCGATATTAATGAAACTTGAAATGCATGGTTATAACCAACAGATCTTGATTCCTTTCGATATTTGTGCATATTGAATCGTAACTTCCTGAATTATGGCCCCCTGTTTATACGCAAAATCGCCTTTGTTTAACTTGTGGTCCCTGTGGAGGTCACAATTATTATCCGATTTGTAAAAACGTTTGATTATGTCACCGTTACACCCTAAGGGAGGTTGAGTACAAATTTCGGGCTAATCGGACCAAAATTGCTATGCAAAATGGTCGCCGTTTGTATGCGAATACTGTTAAAAAATGGTATATCAAGGTTGTGGACCCTGTAGAGGTCACAATTTTAATTCGATTTTGATGAAACTTGAAATGCATGGTTATTAACCAAAGATCTTGGTTCCTTTCGATATTTGCGCATATCAGATCTTAACTCCTGAATTATGGCCCCTGATTGTCCGAAAAATCCCCTATGGTCCCTCTGGAGGTCACGATTAGTATCCAATTTAAAAATACGTTTGACTCTATCACCAATTATACCCTACGAAAGGTTGAGTTCGTATTTCTAGAATATCGACCATAATTGCCAGACAAAATGGCTGCCGTTTGTACGCGAACAGTGTAAAAATATGGCATATTAAAATTGTGGGCCCTGTAGAGGTCACAATTGTTATTCGATTGTAATGAAACTTGAAATGCATGTTTATAACCTAAAGATCTTGATTCTTTTCAATATATGCGCATATCAAATTGTAACTTAATGAATTATTGCCTTTGATTGTAGGAAAAATCACTTTCGGTATTGCTAGTCCTCTATCTATCTCTCTGAAATGTGGGCGTATCCTGCCTGGCAGTGCCAGCCTACTATCTTTAAACTGTTGAAACAAGGGATTGCGCCTTCTCACAATTATGTAAACCAGGAAATTGGATTATTAATAACACAACTAATAAGGGGGGGGGGGTAGTCGAATGGTTAGCACATGCACGTTGTATCATTAGGTCTGTAATTTAGTCAACTGGTGTGGTTTCAATTACCTAGTTGCACATGACAAGGATTAGGGTCACCTATCCACCCCCATGGGTTCTCTCCAGGTTCTCTGGTTTTCCTCCCACTGCTAAAGACTAGGCACAAGACCTAGTTTGTGTTGAGTGATTGTTAAACCCCATTTCTCTCTGTATATTAATGGAATAAAACAAGGAATTTTGTTGCTTATCCTATTCACTGTTTATTAAGATGAATTGCTTACCGGATAGAAAAAAATAGTAAAATTTGGATGTTCGTTTAGCAGTGAATATAGAGCTATTGCGAACGCTGACAATGTTACTTTTATGGCTCCAAGCAGACAGTCTCTGATTTTGCTGCTGTCCATAGCAAATGACTACTCGAAAAAATATAGATCAAAATTAACCCTGATCAGAGTATTTTGCATACCGATAGTCCATTGGTCAATCACGCTATATTACCAAGATTTTGCATGATAGTTTGGATGCAGCTATGGCAGGGTAAGCATACTCTTCCAGACACCTGTTACCACTGTTGTCATGTATTTTGTACACAGTGAACAGTCCATATGCTTATAATACTATTTTGCCTGATTAAACTATTTTGCCTGATTACACTATTTTGCCTATACGTTTTTTTTTAGGACTTTGATTTTTGTCGGCAGTTGTGATATCACTCCTTCACAGAATAAAGATTGGGATAAATAACAACAAGAGTGGTATTGGGGCTTTAAAAAAACCCAACAACATCTGAATTATCTTGATTGCTGTGAATTTATTTTTGGAATCAGTATGGTTCTTAATAAAATATGTGGAATTGTAATTAACAACTAAATATTGAAATCTAACATGTCCCGATTTAGATGAAAGGACACTGTGAATAATGTCTTTTGACGAAACTTGAAATATAGCTTTATCACCAAAACATCTCGGCTGCTTTCGATATTGGCATGTATCGGATCGAAACTTCATGGATTATGGCCCCTGATTGTACGAAAACTCAAGTTTTTAGATTGTGGACCCTATAGAGGTAACAATTTTGAGCCGATTGTGATGAAACTTGTCGTGCATGTTTATAACTAAAAGATCTTGGTTCCTTTCGATATTTGCGCCTATCGGAACGTAATTTCCTGAATTATGGCCCCTGATTGTCAGAAAAATCACCTAATTTAGCTTGTCGTCCCTCTAGAGGTGACAATTATTATCCGATTTGAAAAACCGTTCGATTATTTCACCGTTACACCCTAAGGAAGGTTGACATCGGAAAATTGGATCAAAATTGCCATAAAAAATGGCCGCCATTTGTACGCGAATACTGTTAAATAATGATATATCAAGGTTGTCGACCCTGTAGAGGTCACAATTTTAATTCGATTTTGATGAAACTTGAAATGCATGGTTATAACCCAAAGATCTTTGTTCCTTTTGATATTTGCTCATATCGGATCGTAACTTCCTGATATATGGCCCCTCTTTATAAGCAAAATCGCATTTGTTTAGCTTGTGGTCCCTCTGGAGGTCACAATTATTATCCGATTTAAAAAATCATTTGATTATATCACAGTTACACCCTAAGGAGGGTTGAGTTTGAATTTTGGGAAAATCGGACCAAAATTGCCATACAAAATGGCCGACATTCGAACGCAAATACTGTTAAAAAATGGTATATCAAGGTTGTGGACCCTGTAGAGGTCACAATTTTAATTCGATATTAATGAAACTTGAAATGCATGGTTATAACCAACAGATCTTGATTCCTTTCGATATTTGTGCATATTGAATTGTAACTTCCTGAATTATGGACCCCTGTTTATACGCAAAATCGCCTTTGTTTAGCTTGTGGTCCCTGTGGAGGTCACAATTATTATCCGATTTGTAAAAACATTTGATTATGTCACCGTTACACCCTAAGGGAGGTTGAGTACAAATTTCGGGCTAATCGGACCAAAATTGCTATGCAAAATGGTCGCCGTTTGTATGCGAATACTGTTAAAAAATGGTATATCAAGGTTGTGGACCCTGTAGAGGTCACAATTTTAATTCGATTTTGATGAAACTTGAAATGCATGGTTATAAACCAAAGATCTTGGTTCCTTTCGATATTGGGGCATATCAGATCTTAACTCCTGAATTATGGCCCCTGATTGTCCGAAAAATCCCCTATGGTCCCTCTGGAGGTCACGATTAGTATCCAATTTAAAAATACGTTTGACTCTATCACCAATTATACCCTACGAAAGGTTGAGTTCGTATTTCTAGAATATCGACCATAATTGCCAGACAAAATGGCTGCCGTTTGTACGCGAACAGTGTAAAAATATGGCATATTAAAGTTGTGGGCCCTGTAGAGGTCACAATTGTAATTCGATTGTAATGAAACTTGAAATGCATGTTTATAACCTAAAGATCTTGATTCTTTTCAATATATGCGCATATCAAATTGTAACTTAATGAATTATTGCCTTTGATTGTAGGAAAAATCACTTTCGGTATTGCTAGTCCTCTATCTATCTCTCTGAAATGTGGGCGTATCCTGCCTGGCAGTGCCAGCTTACTATCTTTAAACTGTTGAAACAAGGGATTGCGCCTTCTCACAATTATGTAAACCAGGAAATTGGAATATTAATAACACAACTAATAAGGGGGGGGGGTAGTCGAATGGTTAGCACATGCACGTTGTATCATTAGGTCTGTAATTTAGTCAACTGGTGTGGTTTCAATTACCTAGTTGCACATGACAAGGAGTAGGGTCACCTATCCACCCCCATGGGTTCTCTCCAGGTTCTCTGGTTTTCCTCCCACTGCTAAAGACTAGGTACAAGACCTAGTTTGTGTTGAGTGATTGTTAAACCCCATTTCTCTCTGTATATTAATGGAATAAAACAAGGAATTTTGTTGCTTATCCTATTCACTGTTTATTAAGATGAATTGCTTACCGGATAGAAAAAAATAGTAAAATTTGGATGTTCGTTTAGCAGTGAATATAGAGCTATTGCGAACGCTGACAATGTTACTTTTATGGCTCCAAGCAGACAGTCTCTGATTTTGCTGCTGTCCATAGCAAATGACTACTCGAAAAAATATAGATCAAAATTAACCCTGATCAGAGTATTTTGCATACCGATAGTCCATTGGTCAATCACGCTATATTACCAAGATTTTGCATGATAGTTTGGATGCAGCTATGGCAGGGTAAGCATACTCTTCCAGACACCTGTTACCACTGTTGTCATGTATTTTGTACACAGTGAACAGTCCATATGCTTATAATACTATTTTGCCTGATTAAACTATTTTGCCTGATTAAACTATTTTGCCTATACGTTTTTTTTTAGGACTTTGATTTTTGTCGGCAGTTGTGATATCACTCCTTCACAGTCTGTTAGAAATTTGGGTGTCATGTTTGACGATGACGGTCTAATGATGTCGCAAGTAAATTCAATTTCTAAGTCTGCTTACTTCGCTTTATTTCGAATCGGTAAGATTAGGAATCTTCTCGAACGTGCTACGACTGAAAAACTAATTCATGCCTTTGTTTCATCGAAATTAGACTACTGTAATAGTTTGCTTGTTGGTCTTCCTCAGAATCAATTGTCTAAATTACAGTCTGTCCAGAATGCTGCAGCGAAGTTGATCTCTAGATCGCGAAAGTACGATGAAGTGTCACCAATTCTGTACGATTTACATTGGTTAAAAGTTGAATTCCATATCAATTTCAAAATTATGTTATTCGTTTTTATACGCCCACATTTTCATGAGGACGTATTATGTCGTCGCCCCTGTCCGTCCGTCCGTCCATCCACAATTGTTTGTGGACCCTCTACAGGTCACAATTCTTGTCCGATTTTGACGAAACTTGAAATATAGCTTTATCACCAAAAGATCTCGGCTGCTTTTGATATTGGCATGTATCAGATTGAAACTTCATGGATTATGGCCCCTGATTGTATGAAAAATCACGTTTTTAGCTTGTGGACCCTATAGAGGTCACAATTTTGAGCCGATTTTGATGAAACTTGAAGGGCATGTTTATAACCCAAAGATCTTGGTCCTTTCGAATTTGCGCTTATCGGAACGTAATTTCCTGAATTATGGCCCCTGATTGTCCGAAAAATCACATATTTTGGCTTGTGGTCCCTCTGGAGGTAACAATTATTATCCGATTTGGGAAACCGTTTGATTATATAACCGTTACTGCCTAAGGAAGGTAGAGTTAGAATAACGGGCAAATCGGACCAAAATTGCCATACAAAATGGCCCTGTTTGTTATAACCCAAAGATCTTGGTTCCTTTTGATATTTGCGCATATCGGATCTTGACTTCCTGAATTATGGCCCCTGATTATACTCAAAATTGCCTTTGTTTAACTTGTGGTCCCTTTGGAGGTCACAATTATTATCCGATTTGAAAAAAACGTTTGATCATATCACCGTTACACACTAAGGAAGGTTGAGTTAAACTTTCGGGCAAATCGAACCAAAATTGCCATACAAAATGGCCGCCGTTTGTATGCGAATACTGTTAAAAAGAGGTATATCAAGGTTGTGGACCCTGTAGATGTCACAATTTTAATTCGATTTTGATGAAACTTGAAATGCATGGTTATAACCCAAAGATCTTGGTTCCTGTCGATATTTGCGCATATCGCATCTTAACTTCCTAAATTATGGCCCCTAATTATACGCAAAATCGCCTTTGTTTAGCTTGTGGTCCCTCTGGAGGTCACAATTATTATCCGATTTAAAAAACAGTTTGATTATATCACCGTTACAACCTAAGGAAAGTTGAGTTCGAATTTCGGGAAAATCGGACCTAAATTGCCATACAAAATGTCCGCCGTTTGTACGCGAATACTGTTAAAAAATGGTATATCAAGGTTATGGACCCTGTAAAGGTCACAATTTTAATTCGATTTTGATGAAACTTGAAAAGCATGGTTATAACCCAAAGATCTTGGTTCCTTTCGATGTTTGCACATATCGAATCATAACTAAATTATGGCCCCTGATTGTCCGAAAAATCCCCTATGGTCCCTCTGGAGGTCACGATTAATATCCAATTTAAAAAAATGGTTGACTCTATCACCATTACACCCTACGGAAGGTTGAGTTCGAATTTCTAGAATTCCAACCATGATTGCCAGACAAAATGGCCGTCGTTTGTATGCGAACAGTGTAAAAATATGGCATATTAAAGTTGTGGGCACTGTAGAGGTCACAATTATAATTCGATTTTAATGGAATTTGAAATGCATGTTTATAACCTAAAGATCTTGATTCTTTTCGATATTTGCGCATATCAAATTGTAACTTAATGAATTATGGCCTTTGATTGTAGGAAAAATCACTTTTGGTATTGCTTGTCCTCTATCCATCTCTCGAAAATGTGGGCGTATCCTGCCTGGCAGTGCCAGCTTACTATCTTTAAAATTCTAAGTGGTCATGCTCCGCATTATCTCAGTTCACTGATTGAGCGCTATGTTCCAAGAAATTGCAGTTTGCAATCTGGTGACTCGAACAATGTAACACTTGTTAGAACGGATAAACACAAGAAGACGAAGGAAAATCCACGAACTACTATCAAGAGATACGGATGAAGGGCTTTCTCTGTGGTTTCCCCGTTCTTGTGGAACGAGCTTCCACACAGTGTTGGCCAATAACCAAATCTAGTGACTTTCAAATCTGGACTAAAAACATTTTATTTTAAAAAACAATTCAATTTATAGTCTAGTCAGTCGTTTGTTTTAATTTGTTTTTAAATGTATAAACGGTTTTAATTATATTTGTACAGCGCTCTGAAACGAAGTGTGGATCGCTTTAATCAATAAATATTATTATTATTATTAGTCATGTCAATACAGTGGACTCTGTCACATCCGATGTCTGATCACTCCGGATTTCTGTGACATCCGACATGATTTTCATGTCCCGATTTATTTCCTTCTTACTTCAGCTAAAAATAAATCTGATCAGTCCGGATTCTGTCAGTTCCGGATTTCGACAACAATC
Source organism: Patella pellucida (assembly GCA_917208275.1). Lineage (NCBI taxonomy): Eukaryota > Metazoa > Mollusca > Gastropoda > Patellidae > Patella > Patella pellucida. The sequence goes on along the minus strand of OU795041.1, from coordinate 30,405,420 downwards.
AGCCGTCCCGTCACTATAATTTCCATTGAATCGACACCGCATAATCCGTCCTTCAAACAGTAGGTGTGAAGCACCCAATTATCCATGAGATTAAAATTCAATGGGTGTGAAGCCAAAAGAGATTAACATGCAATCCCCAATCAATTATCAATCAATTTTCGGTGAGATTAATACTCGCAAGCGCCGGTCTGTGTTGATTACTTTGATCATGTTATACATTCTTCGTTGATCATTTTGACAATTTATAATCTCTTTGTAATAGTCGCTTGGTATTTGATTTTAGTTACTCATGTCAAATACTGCAAGATTATATAAAAATTGCCGCGATTGAAGGTTCATTATACAATATTTTATTCAAAATGTCTGAACGTCCTGCAAAGCGTGCCCGAACAGATTTGACATTAGATGTAAAGCTGCAACTTATAACAGATTTCGAGAAAGTTCCACGACCTACACAGAAGGAAGTAGCCGTTAAGTATTCAATTAGCCGAACTACAGTGTCAGACATATTAAAACGGAAAGATGAATTTAAACAGAAGTTTGCCGATAATTTGAACTGCAGTAAGAAACGATTTTACACTAACTCAAAATATGAAGACGTCAACACAATGACACATCAATGGTTTGTACGCGCCAGAAGTAAAAACATTCCCATATCAGGCCCAATAATAAAGAGTAAAGCGTTACTTTTTGCGAGTGAAATGAATTGTGGTGATTTTAAGGCATCAGATGGCTGGCTTACTTCGAGGAAAGAGCGTTTTAACATCAAAGGATTTAAAGTTAGTGGCGAAAGTGCAGGTGTTGACATCGATAGCGTTGAAGAATTCCGCGCGCGCATCCCGACTATTGTTGAAGGATATTCTCCTGAAAACATTTTTAATTGTGATGAAACGGGTTTGTTTTTTCGAGCATTACCAGACCGATCATTGTGTGATAAAAAAACGGGCGCTAAAGGTGGTAAAATTTCTAAAGAACGATTAACAATCCTATTTTGTTGTAGCGCGACCGGTGAAAAACTAAAGCCTCTTGTGATCGGCAAAGCGGAGACCCCGAGATGTTTTAAGGGAGTGGACAAGATCAACCTGCCAGTCAGTTGGTCGGCCAATCGAAAAGCTTGGATGACAGGTGTCATCTACTCCGATTGGCTGGAGAAACTAAATCGTCAAATGAGGCGTCAACGACGAAACATTCTTTTGTTCATGTACAATGCCCCATCCTATATTTGTGACACATATAGCAATGTGAATATAAAATTTTTGCCACCAAATACAACCTCAATTTTACAACCGTTAGACCAGGGCATTATAAGAGCCTTTAAGGCACGATACAGACATCACATGATGAGTCATCTGATAACAAGAATCACCGAATGTACGAAAGCCAGCGATTTGGTGAAGTCCGTGACTGTCCTACACGCCATTAATTGGACGGCAAAGGCTTGGCGTGAGACTACCATTTCTACGATATCCAAATGTTTTAATAGGTGTGGGATAAGTGTTGACGGAATTACTGATGACGAAGATGACAATGTGCCGCTAGCACGACTGATCAAGACATTAATACTTGAGACCGACGCTAGTAGTGAAGACGATTATTTAAATTTTGACCGCGACATACTGACAGAATGCGACGATGACTTAGAATTAGAAAAAATGATCATTAATGAACAAATAGAGAAGACAAGTGGACAGTTGGGTGAAGACGGGGACGACGAAGACGAGAACCAAATAACGACAGACTTATCATATTCTAAATGTCTACGTATGCTAGAAGAAATTAAAAACTTTGCGCTGATTAGGGACGACAAGATGGTACCGTCGATAAATATTTTAGAAGAAGTTGTGCAGGACTCTGCGTTGAAACAAGTTATCGGTAATCGAAAACAAACGACCATAAAAGATTTTATGCAGTGAATTATTAGATAATTTTATGACTGTATTGTGTAGGCTACCCATGAATTAATTACATGTACATGTATATGCATTGATAAACATAATTAACAGGTGAATTATTAGATGATGTATTGTTATTGTTATTGTTGATTAATTAATGTAATAAAATGTTGAAAGTACAGAAGAGTTTATCATTTTTAAGGGGAATAGCATTCTGGTGATTCGAAGCTACAATTTAATAGTACTTCCGGTTTTCGAAGTTACACTATTTCCGGTTTTGTAGATTCCGACACGCTGTGTAATCCGACATATTGTAACGGGACCGTTGGATGTGACAGAGTCCACTGTATATGGAAATACCTCCTCAACCCCCCAAAAATTGCAACAAAAGGTTTCTCAACTGAATCTGGTATGGTTTGGTGTACTTTATAACATACTAAAAGTTTACCAAAGTAGGACCCCTGGATATGTGTTTTTTCAAGATGGCGTCAAAAATGTCCCCCCTAACATCTTAGAATGATCATAACTATAGAACTATCAACTCAAATTTGATGATCTTAGTGTCTTTCCCTAGGTTTTTGACGGTAAAGAACACATTAGGATCATTAAAAATGATGTTGGCCTAATATGTCAAAAATGACAGCCAACATCTCCAAATGACTGCAAGCTAATTATTATTGACTCAAATTTGACGATCTTGATGTCTATCCCATGGTTTTGAGAGACAAGTAACACATTAAGAGCACTTTGGATATCACTGAGCTATTGAATCATTATGAAATTGAAATCATGACCTTCAGCTGGTCCACTATCATAGAATAAATTTCAGAGCGTTCAGTTTTGAGTTTCCCCTACTCCTTAGTAGTATCGACCTCTTGGGTGATGTTTGAATTGGGACAGATTTGCTGATCGTCCTTCTTCAATACTCCATAACAGACAATGAAATCAAATACTTCTGTTCAAACAATGAGTCAAAAGAACATAAAGTGTAAATCATTTATCTGTTGAAAGAAACATTAGGAGAGGTTGTGTGCAACAATTTGCTCTTTGTACATGTCTACTTTAAAACAAATCTCAAGAGGACATATTAGATATTGTCAAAGACCTGATGGTTGATCTATTTGGTGGCAATCGAATGATACACTATTATCACTGTGTCATATCATTTCCACAAAGAAATTGGCAACTGCTGAAGCATCTGTCATTTCTAAGCAGCTTCCTCCAACATCACCTGCGGCAAGATTTCATAGCCAATGTGTATAGGGGGATGGCAAATGAAAGTGACTTAACTGAATAGGGATGGAAACGGGGAAATGACCAGTTAATTTCAATTATGACCCAAAAAATGCTCAGCCTGGAGAACTCATGAAAATTATACATTGCAACTGTTCGAAGTTCTCTCAATGCAGCTGCAGACGCTATGGACTCCCCTACACTACTGTATGCGTCTCCTGTCAAACTGCAAATTGTGACAATTCAAACAACACTCAATAGGTCAGTACTAAGTCGGAACATGATGGTCAAAACTGAACGCTCTGAAACTCATTCTATGGACAGGGGTGTTTGTGCATTAGGGGATATTGGACAGCTGAACGTCATGAATTCAATGTCGTAATGATGATGAAACAGTTCAGTGACACCCAAAGTTGTCTTAACATGTTCCTTGCCCCCAAAAACCTGGGGATAGGCATCAAGATGATCAAATTTGGTTCAATAGTTATGGACTTGCAGTCATTTGGAGGTGTTGGCGGCCATTTTTGACATAGAAGGCCAACATCATTTTTAATGACCTCAATTAGTTCTTTGACCCTCAAAACATAGGAATAGACCCCAAGATCATCAAATTTGAGTTGATAGATACATAATTATGATCATTAAGACGTTTCAGTGGTCATCTTTGACGCCATCTTGAAAAAAACACTTTTACGGGGGTCCTAGTTTGGTAAACTTTTAGTATGTTATAAAGTACAGTAAACCCTGCCAGAATCAGTTGAAAAACCTTTTGTTGCAATTTTTGGGGGTTAAACTGTTATTTTGACCTGACTACCTTGTTGTCAATCAAAAGATAATTTTATTGGGAAATGTGTTAGAAATTTTTTAACTATAGTAAATGTCAAGATTTTTGAGTTCCGATGAAAGTTAAAATATATGTTTATATCCCAAAGATCAGGGTTTCTTTTGTGCATTTAGCTGGTGGACCCATTAAAGGTCTAAATTTTTATCCGATTTTGATGAAACTTAAAATGTATGGTTATATCCCAAAGGTCTTGGTTCCTTTCGATATTGTCATATGTTGTACCGTAAAGTTGTGCATTATGGACCTTAATTGTACAAAAAATCTTTTTTTTTTAGCGAGTTCACTATCCATCTCTTGCATAATGGGGACGTATATTGCATAAAAAGAAACAAAAAGGCAAGATCAATTGTAAGATCAGAATAGAGTTGTGGATATGAATTTATGTTGGTTATTTGAGAGGCTATATATGGGCAAAACAGATTAAAACAACGTGCTATATTTGCTATGAGCTCATACACAGAGCTACTAGAACACTGTAACTGATTTTCTTTCATTTTAGATGATGGAAGAAGAGATGATACAAAGAAAACCAAGTTTATTAGGTAGTATAGATTTAAAATTATTTTTATAAGACCACATTTTAATATGGGTGTATTAGGTCTTAATCCCGTTAGTCCTTTAGTCAACAGTTGGCTTTTTAATGTGATTGGTTGGGACATGAAACTATATCCATATTCAGTATTCTGCGATCTTTTGTTCTAGGGTTGAGCCCCCTTTTCAAAAACCTGAAAGTGATGTCTTATAACATTATTTCTAGACAATACTGCTGTGTGGACTTATGTTTAGAACTTGATGTGTCTAAATATCTATAACAATTTATAACTGTAAAGTAGCTGTTGTCATTGATTTATTTGTTATGTTCATGTGCTGTTTATCTTGAAGGTTCCCCACCGCAGCATGTGATAGACGAAGCTGAAAGAATGAAAGAAAGGATTGAACATGTTAAAAAGATTCCATCTATTTTTGAAATTGAAACATTTCCCCCTGGTCACAGTCCCAGAAAATCTCCACAAAAAAATATTTCTCCTATAAGGTAAGAGTTAAAGGACAATATTGGTGCGAGTCATTATCACATATGTGATCGGCTCTAGTGAATACAGGCGCTTCTCGCTGGTGGCTATTTTAAGCTACGACCAATATAAGTTGCAAAATCAAATTTTTGTATGAAATGTGTTTTGACCAAAAATAGATCGAAAATACATTTAACTTTCATCCCTGCAAAAGAGAAAGTAGAATTCCACTCCAAAATTGTATTTTAGAAGAGATTTGTCAAGGTATACGTTCAGAAGTTATGTTTTTATCCAATAAAAAGTAAAAAACTCCACCAAAATCGGACATTGTTTTGAATTATTTTGCTTGGCTCGATTGCTAAATAACTTCTATCAAACTCCGCCCCCTGACGTCAACTTTCCAAATATGGTAAATTCATGCATATTCAATAAAATTTAATGGCGCAAGGGCCAGTAGTATCGAAGCTTACAATCTGTCTAGAGCTGTTAAGAATGACCTTTTGTTGCTAGGTCGTTGTTCTTTCAAAGACGCTGATTGGCCAATCTTCCCTTGCGCATGCGCTAAGATGTACTTGTGTTTTATGGCACGAGAGAAATGGAAGCAGGATTTAAACCCATGCCATAACATTGCTTGACTTACTTCGAGCGATATATATGAATAAAGTGTGAAAATAATAATGTCTTCCGCAAATTCTGCCGTAAGAATTGCTCGTATGCTAAATTCCATCCGGGAATTTGGCATTGGAGACGAAGAAGTTCTTGGTGTGTTTGAAGATTACTTTTCGGCTTCGTGAATCGTATGATGAAGGTTATTATCAATAGGCCTAGACACCTGGACAGCAAACAAACTCGGTAGGCCTAATAGTTTTAATGAAACGTTTATAAATATTTTAGTGTATCTCACGACTGTAATTATCAAAGTATCAAGTATATTTAAGTAATTAGAAACTTTCGCTGAAAACCACGTGGTAGACCTGATTATCCGGAACTTGTGTAGCCTACCGCTATATCTCAGTAATTGTGAACTGTACGACTTGTCCAGCCTATAATAAACTGTTCCAAATTACTTTAGAATTATTCGTATACGTGATAATTTTATAAATTCTATGGTGCCCTTCCCTTGCCTGTGACCAACTTTATTTGTTTATGTTCGATCATTAATCTAATGTCAAGTGGGCAGCCAATAAGTCGCTGTTAAATCAGAGTATTTTGTGATATAGAATTGATCTGTTTACATTATTGTGTTGTGGAAAAAAGTAATTATTCTTTTATAAACGGTTAAAAAAAAGTACCCCCCCCCCCGGCCTTCCCCCTACACCTAAATTTAATTTTACATCCAGATTTCTTAGAGGGGTCCTAGGTGTGCAAAAACATAATAAGTGGTGTTTTAACCCTTAATTGTTTATTTTGTTGTGGAAAAAAGTAATTATTTTTTTAAACGGTTTAAAAAAAAAGACCCCCCCCACCTCCACCACCCGGCCTTCAACACACACAAAAGTAAATCCGGAATGGTAAAAAATTTTTTGCATGTATTGAATTGATTTTTAATTTGCTTAAAACGTCATTATACACTAGGACAGACTTTGGTGGAGTTGGCTTAATTTGGGACATTTTCAAATTCAAGATGGTCGTTCGTTTCAGCTGTTGCTATGGTAACAGTCGGTGACGGTCATATTATTATGCCAAAGATGTGTTATTTTGTTTATATAAATTTTATTAACAACGACGCTGTGTAATGTTGTTTTTTTTGGAGGTGTTGGATCTGTATTTCAAACTTTAACCCATATTTATGATTTGAGCATGATTTGAGAAAATTGATAAAACTTAGTCATTGTTTAACTAATCATTTTTTTTTTTAATAAAATATTTGTTTAGGTATAGGACTATCATATGAAGAGAAATGATCAGAGCTAAGGCTGTGACAATTTTCAAGTCATTTGATTGATTTATAAGCTTGGTTGCTATGGACTTTTGAATGAGATAATAATTTCTTTGATCTTAATATTTGGCGGCCATTTTCTCAATTTCTCAGTCTGCTGAGTTCTCACCCAGAAAAGGGTATAACTTACCGAATTTTTATCCGATTTCAAAAATTTTGCAAGAAGAGCCTGTTTTTGCTAGAGCCCCTCACATATTGTGATAAAGCTGGTTAAACACATTCCAAATATTATTTTAACACAGAGATCACAGGCCTTCTCGTTTATGAAATGGTACGGGAGTCATATAAAATTCCTATCAAGGTGTTACTCCTACTCAGATTTTAGTGTATCATATTATAAATGTTTCATTACCAATAAAAATGAAAAAAAGCAACAGCTCTAGTTGACTGCTCAGACGATTTAGCTGCTGTGTTTTGTTACCTTGCAACCTATCTTTAAAAATCGCATGTCTATAGCCCCCACACAGGCCACATGTATTTATGAATATATTTTGATGACATTTTACATGTTTATACCCCTACAAGGGCCACATGTATTTATGAATATTTTTTATGGCATTTTACATAGGGTTGAACACAATCTGAATTGAACTAGTGATATTAACTCAGTTTTATTCTGTCAAATTAATTATGTTTTTGAAAATTAACAAATAATAATTGGTTTATACATCAGTTTCCACTTGTAAATGTAATACAGGACAAAGTTCTCATTGAACAGGGGCTCATGTGGCTAACTGGGTAAGACGCTGGCTTGCTAGTCTGGAGCTCGGGTATATGATCCCTGCATAGGCTGAGAAAGTTCATTGAGAATATCCGAGTCAGTTCTTCTTTTTCTCAGGTTGTTTTTTTTCAGTCTTTCTTTCCCAGCATAACCCCAGTCTCTTAATACTGGGGTAATGCTGTAATACTGTAATACTAATAATTAAAAAATATATTATATATTATCAACAAGTCTTATTTTAGTGCAACAAATATTTATGGGTTAACCGGTTACATTTGGATTTATAACAACCAGTTCAACAATTTTTGAACTGTTACATCCGTATCCTGTGTACACATTGGCTTGCACGTAAAAGATCTTTGGCAGTTGGCATTCGATATAAGACTAGGATGTAGTGCCCATGTCTGGGCAAAATATCCCTCATAGCACACTGTATGGCCCTGTTTAGGAGCACAACAGCAGGACATTAAACCCCATTTCATTTTTATTTTTTCATTGAACCTATTTGAACTTGATGAGATTGTTCTTTGTTCTTCAACATGCTTCCCAGAGCTGTTGTTGCATTCATATTTTTACTTTCAAAGCTTGGTACATAGTTTGACAATGAATTTAGATTTGGCATAAAGAACTTTTATGCTGGTGGGTATTTGTGGGGTCGACTGTCCCCCATTTTACTTTGTGTGGTATAATGTTTTTTGTTTTTTTTTCAGACCGCCTGGTCCAGGGTTTTATAATGAAACTGGTCCACCATTACTTCCCCAAGGACCTCCATCCATGAACAACCAGGCACCTATACAAGGTTCGCCGATGAACAATTTAGGATCACATATGAACAATATGGGGCCACCTTTGAGCAGTCCTCCAATGAATAACCTAGGTCCTCCAATGAATAATTTAGGTCCTATGACCAATCTCCGACCTCCTATGAGTATTCGCCCACCGTTTCCAGGAGGCCAAGAAATGCCTCCAAATCAAGCAGGAGCTCAAGGTTCTGTGCTCAACATGATTGGTGCAATACTACGGACTGCTGCACCTCTGATTGTGAATCAAATTTCTGGACAGCCACACAATAATTATTCAGGACAGAGGGATAGTGATTATGGACAGGGGGGTAACGATTATGGACAGAGAAGTAGTGATTATGGACAGGGAAGTAGTGATTATGGACAGAGGGATAGTGATTATGGACAGAGGGATAGTGATTATGGACAGAGGGATAACAAGTATGGACAGAGGGATAACAAGTATGGACAAATGGATAATGATTTTGGACACCATAATAATGAAACATCCATGACAGAAAATGATCAAAATTATCCGGCTGATGTGATGGGTACCAAACCTACATTTTATGGACAAAGTCAGGATATGTTATTGTTAGATATGGACAAACCAAAATCTAAAAATAGTATGAATAAATCATATGAATCCAAAGATGTTTTATCTGAAAAAATGAGCAATTTTCAAGATGAAAAAGATTCTAACGTACATCTTGATCCACGTAGTGCTAGAGCACAACTTGCAGCTAGACCTTTAGAGACGGAACCACCTTTAGTTTCATCAGCACCTTTAAGTTTGGAGGATGACCATCAAAAATCTCATCTAGACGGCGATCAGGGCGATACATTTATGCAACAAAAAGATGACTTTTCTGCTCCCAAACCGGATATGGACTTTGGTCCAAAGTTTGAATTTAGTAGTTTGAAAGGTAATTTAATACAACATTTTATTTACAACATAATGTGCGAGTACAAATTTTCAATAGTGATTACACATGTAACTTTATTAAAATTGAATTACTGTATTTTTTAGATGATAATTGGTATTCAAGTGATGAAGAAGAAACAGGGGATGATGAAAAACTTTGTATTGTACAGCAGGTAAAGTTGTTAAACTCATTTGTCTTGAATTTCATGAAATTTTTGTATCTTTTAGCAATTAAATTACATATCACTTGATGATTTAAACATGTTTTACAAGAATATTAGCATCCATGTTTAAGATTATAGAAACAGGGCAGTCTGTTGAATTTCAGCAATTTTTTAGTTCTTTATTTCGATTTATTGCAATGAATACCAATAACAGCAATTCTTTATAATTCTTTATATGATAATTGCCCTTGATTTATGATTATGTGATCGTGCATCTGTTAAGTTGCATAGCAACCCAGCTTTGTACGTTTGTGTATTCAAGAAAATAAGGCTCATTTTAAAACTCTCTCAACTTGTGTGTATTATACTTTTCAGCTACCTGTATCTACTTCAGTTCCACCATTAAATAAAAGTTCTACTATTGATATTATGGAGATGATATCTAATGTTAGAAATGATAAGTCACTACTTAGTTCATCTTCCTCACTAGAATCGAAGTAAGTATCATCTATCAGATGCTTTGAACACAGTAAGACAAATAGTAAAATGTAAGCTAAGTCATTCACAACATGTTTGCTATATTTATTGTAAAGAGAATTCAGATATTGTATTATCCCATTTGACGAGCACCTATCATTCCGCGGTAGTGAATTAACTCAGACCCATTATACCTGGCAAAGGCATTCTATTGTTTTGATTTCTTAAATTAATGGTGATTTGAAGTAAAGGTTACAAGGTATTAAAAGAAAAAAGAATTAGTAAAATAGGTCAAATAGTCACAAAGTTACAGCAAAATAGGTAAAATGCATTTGTTCGTCAAATTCGGTAATTTCGGCTGCGAAAAACGTTTTGAAAAAGTATTTACCCAACAGCCACCACCCATTTTTGGGGGGGTAGGTAAAAGTTTCAGAAAGATCTTATGGGTAGATTCTGATAAATCCGATTTGTGGATAAAACACAAAAAAAAATAATAGGAAGAATAATAATCTTAACAGAAACAATAAGCTTTCATATGTAAATACATATGAAAGCTTAATAATAGGAAGAATAATAATCTTAACAGAAACAATAAGCTTTCATATATGAATATATGAAAGCTTAATAAGAAGAACTAGACCTGCATGGCAGTGCTGCAACGGCTTTCAGGCAACAGACCCGAGGGATGCATACGAAATTCCGTTCAATGGGCTATCGGATGGTAATTTAGGTCTTTTCATCTGGTAGTATCTAACGGAGAAATCACGCTTTTGGCAGAAATCTTCATTTTTTAACATTTTCTTCAAAATATCAGATATTTTTTCGACAACTTCCGCTGTTTCGCTCATTGTCGGGATAGCTTTATCAAGTTGTTTGTATACTTTTCTTCCTTTCCAAGAATTGCCTGAAACATCTATTGAGTAGCTTTCGAGAAAAAGATAAATAAAAGAGCACTTTTAATAATTTGAAGATTTTTCAACTTTTCACAAAGATTGAGGCCAGTTTTTGCACCCTTATATTAATTTAAACCTTTTACTTTTTATACATCCGTCCGGACGTCCGATCAAAACTTCATGGATTATGGCCCCTGATTGTACGAAAAATCACATTTTTAGCTTGTGGACCCTATAGAGGTCACAATTTTGAACCGATTTTGATGAAACTTTACATGCATGTTTAAAACCAAAAGATCTTGGTTCCTTTCGATATTTGCGCCTATCGGAACGTATTTTCCTGAATTATGGCCCCTGATTGTCAGAAAAATCACCTAATTTAGCTCGTGGTACCTCTGGAGGTCACAATTATTATCCGATTTAAAAAACGGTTCGTTTATATCAACGTTACACCCTAAGGAAGGTTGAGTTCAAATTTCGGAAAAATCGAAACAAAATTACCGTACAAAATGGCCGCCGCTCGTAAGCGAATACTGTTAAAAAATAGTATATCAAGGTTGTGGACCAGGGCTTCCATTTCGGCTGTATATGCTGGTCGGGACCTACGGCTCTGGAAAATGACCTACACCTGAGCAGACCCGTAGGTCAATTTGCATACCGGAAATATAGCATATTTTGTGCTAAATCATAAAATCCTGGACACGACGAAACTCCGTGCGTGTCGTGGTGTAAACTGTAGGGTGTAATAAAATTAACAGTGTTCAGTAGTCAACGAATTGAAACCACTGCTAATCAATTATCCTTGTGTATATTGCTGTACTCACAATCAACGGGGGATCAACATCATACAAATTAACGCTCAACATTTAATCAATTTACTTAGGTGTGTTTTTTTTATAATTTGTAATCTTGTGATCATTCTTTAACTTGAGTTGTTACAGCATATTTGCCGACTTTCATCAGCCGTGCGGCCATATTTACTGTATCAACATCGAACAAATTAAAACCTTTTTCTTTTGATGTCTTCTCTTGATTAGGCCTACAAGAGTAAATCATGTCAACGTCGCGAATATCAGAAATGTTAGCATTCTCTATATCATTTCAAAATGTGGAAATTTCTCACGTCCCAAAATAACAAACGAAGGCGGGATGATGATATTTCCGTCAATGAACCCCACAGTTCCGCTTCGAAAAACAAAGTCAGCGGTAAATTCTCTACTAAATGGTCACAAATATTTCCTGTGGTTAAGAAATGATATTCCCACACAAAAGATGTATTGTCGGGTGTATTTTTAATCCATATTTTTCTTTTATATCACAATTGATAGATGTCATTTTGCTTGAAACAATGCGCTTTCACGGTGTCCGCCATATTGAAATACGTGCTAATGTTTTTACATGTTATAGAGTTAAAATACTAGCTCGATATTATTTGAGCTCACAAAATACCAATACGAGTTAATATATTGATAAGTTTAAGAATTATGTTAATTATTGTACATTTTTATGACTTTAAATTATTTACATGAGCTAATCAATCGGAACTACTTTTTCCCCCGTGTATGGAGAAATAGTCAACAGTCGAATTTGTCACGTACGCTAAAATGTGATAAAACCCAAGTTGCGATGTTCTTTGAGCATGGAAACCTTTGACTTACTAGTGAGGATTTTTACGGAGGGACCCCCACGTGCCGAATTTCAACCAGCACGTGCTTTACAGAAATGGAAATCGTGTAAAAAAAACGCCCAGTACATACGAGTGGTGTTGTAAATAAATTACGAAAATAGTGTCCCATCGATGAATAAATGTACATTGTTACATTTTATGAATGTATAAATAAATAAATGATAATAATTGATTACATAATATGCTCTTTTATGGGTGGGTGGTTATAATGTGAGATTGAATTTTTGTGTGACTGTCCTTGACCCAATTAAAGCTAATCGACGTTCCGATAGAGCATGAAGTTTTTGGCTTCTTATTATGTGCTAAAAAAGCACCACTTTCTACCTGAGAAAAATGACCGTTTGGGAAAATTTTGAAGTGGAAGCCCTGTTGTGGACCCTGTAGAGGTCACAATTTTAATTCGTTTTTGATGAAACTTAAAATGCATGGTTATAACCCAAAGATCTTGGTTCCTTTCGTTATTTTCACATATCAGATCATAACTTCCTGAATTATGGCCCCTGATTGTCCGAAAAATCACCTATGGTCCCTCTGGAGGTGACGATTATTAACCGATTTATAAAAAAACGATTGACTCTATCACCGTTACACCATACAAAAGGTTGAGTTTGAATTTCAGGGAAATCGGACAATAATTGCCAGACAAAATGGCCGCCGTTTGTACGCTTATAGTGTTAAAATATGGTATATTTAGGTTGTGGACCTAGTATAGGTCACAATTTTGATTCTATTTTGATGAAACTTGAAATGCATGTTTATAACCTAAAAATCTTGATTCTTTTCGATATTTGAGCATATCAAATTGTAATTTAATGAATTATAGACTTTGATTGTAGGAAAAATCACTTTCGGTTATGCTTGTTCTCTAACCATCTCTCGAAAATGTGGGCGTATCCTGCCTGGCAGTGCCAGCTTACTATCTTTTATTCTCGCCACAGACTACCGATATGAATCTGAGTAATAAAAAGTTATAAAAAAATCGCTGGAGTCGTTTTCGAGATAAAAGTGTTTTTTTTTAATACTTCCGGTATGGAGACTATGGTAAGGATAGTTTTAATAACCAGTTCGGGCAGTTGAAAAGCAACAGGGTTCTGTAATGATATATTACATTATCTGATCAGATAAAATGTTCCCGAGAAATCCTATGTTTAAAAGTGCCAAAAATGCAAAAATGTCAAAATATCGAAAGTTAAATTTCAATAACTGAATACATATTATACATTATCCTGTTAATAATAATAATAATAATAATCACGTCATTTTACAAGGGTAGCAAATTAGGCCTGAGGCCTTTTTCAAATTTGGCCCTTGGCACAGATCGTGCGAATGATTTCGATCATTACTGCAGGAAGAAACCGAAGAACTCGGGGGAAACCTGCCTGATCGGACGGGAGACCGAATATCCCTCTCACTTACAATGATAAAGTTCATGCCCTGAGCTGGGATTGAACCCTCGTTGCATTGGTGAGAAGCCGCCTCTCTATCGCCACGGCTATCCAACCAGCTAACTACGTATGACGTTATATTACGTCATGGACAACCGTCACGCAGTGTGCGTAGGACGTAATATAACGTCTTAGAGGTATTTTTCCCAACCATACGATCGTAGCATGTGCAGGACATAAAATTACAACTGGGAGAGCAAATCTTTTTAAAGAGAGACAACTCTATTTAACGTTCGTTTTAGTATGGATTCAGACTACTGTCTTTTGTATTCAGGAATAAAATGGTCCAACAATGATGTTTTTCGTCAATTTAATTACACAATAAGGGGGAGTTAACGTTTTAAAAACGTCACGCTTAACGGGTTAATGGAATCGGCATTACATCAGATATCTAAATATAATAATGTTTTTTGAAAATCAGTAAAAATTAAAAAATAATAGAGGATTTTCCCAAATTTCATGATTTTTCGACTTTTTTCGATTTTCAGTTCATTATTTGACCTATTACAGACATTTCAAAGTGTAAACGGACTGTTTAATACACAAGACTACCTAAAGGTCTCTTGATAGAGAAAGTTGAAGAAAAATCGCTGGAGCAGTTTTCGAGATACAGGTGTTCAAAAACGCTCCTGCATGCCATATTTTACTTCCTGTTCATGGTATCTGTACGAAATGGGTACCATACGATACTGCAGTTTTCAGGCAACCTAACGATGCCTTAATCGTTTTTATATGCCCACATTGAAATGTGGTCGTATATTGCCGTCGCCCCCGTCTGTCCGTCTGGCGTCCACAAGAGGCTAAAGTTAATAACCGATTGACTTTAAATTTATACGCAGTGTTTAAGGTCAAAAAATGAAGATGCCTATTGATTTTATGGCCCTTGATCACTTCAAACAATCTTGTGGACGCTCTAGAGGATAAAGTTAATATCCGATTGACTTTAAATTCATACACAGTGTTTAAGGTTATGAGACGAAGAAGCCTATTGATTTTCAGCGATATCTGATAATTACTGTAAGAGTTATGGCCCTTGATCACTTCAAAAAATCTTGTGGACGCTCTAGAGGCTAAAGTTTATAACCGATTGACTTTAAATTTATTCACAGTGTTTAAAGTCATGAGACGAAGAAGCCTATTGATTTTCAGCGTTTCCGATAATTACTGACAGAGTTATGGCCCTTGATCACTTTCAAAATTTTGTGCACACTCTGGAGGCTAAAGTTAATATCCGATTAACCTTAAATTTATACACAGTGTTGAAGGTCATGAGATGAACAAGTATATTGAGTTTCAATGAATTTAGATAACTTGAACAGCATGGAGGATAACTTTATCAAAGCCAAACAAATTCCAATAATTTTCTGATAATTACATAATGAGTTGTTACTTTTAATCAGATTTTAGTGTATTATAAATGCCTTATTACCGAAAAAAAGTAAAATATGCGACAACTCTTGTTGACTGCCCGGACGATTTAGCTGCTGTGGGCGTATGTTTCATTGCCTGGCAACCTATGTTTTAATATTTTGGCACCGCACGAAATTCAGCCACTTATGGTCTGCGTAGAAGTTTCAAATATGGTCTAAGGAGTGGCCACCACATGGTTTCGTTATAGAAATTACAGCCGAGGTCGCTATCTGGTACAGGCACTGAGAAATAGGCTCCGCCAAAAAATAAAATAATAATAATAAACTAGACCTGCAAGCAGCACTGAATCGGCTTTCAGGAATCAGACATGAAATATCATTCGGCAAACCTCGACAGATTCCGGTGCCCTACATCTAGACTCGGCCGTATGATGAAGTCCACCATTTTGGAACTAGTTTAAAGGACCCGGATAAACATGGTTGCCCCCAGGAGATGGGTGCCAGTCAAGTCGTCCACAAGCGAAGTCGTCCACAACCGTTGGTGGAGTCGTCCACAAGGCATTGGTGATGTCTTCAACAACTATTAGTGATGTTGTCCACAACTAAATTTGTTTATGAATTTGTTAATGAATTTGTTATTTATGGAATAAAACGATTTGCTTTGTTGTTTATTTGCCGGTAGAAAGGGTGACCACGCAGAAAAAAACTATACTAATTAAAAATACATCGTGAGGCCGACTCCAAAAAACGTATTACAATATCCAGAAATTATTTACTTTGTTGTTTATTTACCGAGAGAAAGGATGACCACGCAGAAAAACTATACTATTTACAAATACATTATGTGTCAAGATATAATACTAAGTCGTGTGGACGACTCCACCAACGGGTGTGGACAGCTTAACCAGATTTGGGGACTTTTTTGTAAAAGCGGAACGTTTTCCTGTTACAGTAAATCGGTAGTCGATAACCGCATCGCAAATGTATGGTCGTAGGTACATATCAATGACTATCATACATCCGAGTCTAGATGTAGGTTACGGAGAGTACCGAAATCTGTCGAGGTTTGCCAAATGATGAAATATGTCATAAAATAGATCATTCGTTTTGATTTAGTGAAACCCGGCTGAGAAATAGCGATTTTTGCAAGAGTACGAATTTTCTACTGTATTTCTTTTCTTTTTTTTTCTTTTTTTGTGAGTTTTTTTCCCAAATATCTGATATTTTTTCGACTACTTCTGGATTTCGGATCATTGTCGGGATAGTTTTAACAAGTTGTTTGGATAGATATCTTTCTGTACCAGAAGTATCTGAAACATCTATTCGGTAGTTGTTTGTAAAAAATGATAAATAAAAGAACATTTTCAATAATTTAACGATTTTTCAACTTTTTTCAAAGATTAAGGCCACTCTACGACCCTATTATTATTTCCAAATCTTTAACTTTTGGATTTACGCCAAGCAACACCGATAGGAGTCTGAGTAAAAAAAGTTTCAGAAAAATCTGAGGGGTTGTTTTCGAGAAAAAAGCTTCTAAAAAGGCCCCAAAAATGGAAAATATTAAATTTTCGGCGTACCATAATGTATTTTGTAACCATCGAAATCGAACCATTGAGATGCTATATAATAGTCTATTATAAGGGCTATCCAAAGACAATTTACTTCGTTTGGTCCGGTAATATCTGACCGAGAAATTCAGCTTTTCGCAAGAGAGCATTTTTTTTATTTTTTGAATACTTCCGGTATGGTGATTATTTTCGAGATAGTTTTAATAACCGGTTACAATATCTAATCAGATAAAATACACCTGAGAAATCCTATGTATAAAAGTGCCAAAAATGCAAAAATTTCAAAATATCGAAAATAATATTTCAGTATTTTAATACATATAATATATTGTTAGAATCGGATTTAGGTCAGCTATATGAATGTGTATCCATTTTTAAAAAAAAATTTAAAATAAAAAAAATAGAGCATTTTAAAAAATATACGATACTTTTTACATTTTTCGATTTTCAGTCCCTTTCATATCCTTTTCCAGACATTTCAAAGTCTTATTGAATGGCTCCATGCTAAAGACCACTGGAAGGACTCTCGATAGGGAAAGTTTTAAGAAAAATCTGTGGCGCTGTTTCGAGATACAGGCGTACCAAAACGCTCCAAATCTGAAAATATTTGATTTTCAGCATGTCATATTTTACTTCCTGTTCATGGTATCTGTTTCTACATCCCACTAACCAAAATCAGCACTGAACCTGAGTGCCATGCAATAGCCCATTCACCGAGTTAACAAACGATACTTAAGTTGTTTTGATTCAGTCAAACCAGACGGAGAAATAGCAATTTTCGCAAAAGTGCCATTTTTCTACTGTTATTTTTTTCACTACTTCAAATTTTCGGATTATTGTCAGCATAGATTTAACAATTGGTATGTGCACTTTACTTGCTGTACCAACTCTTTTAGAAAGATTTGACAGTTTTTATACGCCCACATTTTCATGTGGACGTATTATGTCGTCGCCCCTGTCCGTCCACAATTGTTTGTGGACTCTCTACAGGTCCCTATTCTTGTCCGATTTTGACGAAACTTAAAATATAGGTTTATCCCCAAAAGATCTCGGCTGCTTTCGATATTGGCATGTATCGGATCAAAACTTCATGGATTATGGCCCCTGATTGTACGAAAAATCACATTTTTAGCTTGTGGACCCTATAGAGGTCACAATTTTGAACCGATTTTGATGAAACTTTACATGCATGTTTATAACCCAAAGATCTTGGTTCCTTTCGATATTTGCACCTATCAGAACGTAAATTCCTGAATTATGGCCCCTGATTGTCCGAAAATTCACCTATTTTAGCTCGTGGTACCTCTGGAGGTTACAATTATTATCCGATTTGAAAAACCGTTTGATTATATCATCGTTACACCCTAAGGAAGGTTGAGTTCAAATTTCGGAAAAATCGGACCAAAATTACCATACAAAATGGCCGCCGTTCGTACGCAAATACTGTTAAAAAATGGTATATCAAGGTTGTGGACCCTGTAGAGATCACAATTTTAATTCGATTTTGATGAAACTTGAAATGCATGGTTATAACCCAAAGATCTTGGTTCCTTTCGATATTTGCGCATATCGGATCGTAACTTCCTGAATTATGGCCCCTGATTATACGCAAAATTGTCTTGGTTTAGCCTGTGGTCCCTCTGGAGGTTACAATAATTATCCGATTTAAAAAATCGTTTGATTATATCACAGTTACACCCTAAGGAAGGTTTAGTTTGAATTTCAGAAAAATGGGACCAAAATTGCCATACAAAATGGCCGCCATTCGTACTCAAATACTGTTAAAAATTGGTATATCAAGGTTGTGGATCCTGTAGAGGTCAAAATTTTAGTTTGATTTTGATGAAACTTAAAATGCATGGTTATAACCCAAAGATCTTGGTTCATTTCAATATTTGCGCATATCGGATTGTAACTTCCAGAATTATGGCCCCTGATTATACGCAAAATCGTCTTGGTTTAGCTTGTGGTCCCTCTGGAGGTTACAATAATTAACCGATTTTAAATATCGTTTGATTATATCACCGTTACACCCTAAGGAAGGTTGATTTCAAATTTCGGAAAAATCGGACTCAAATTACCATACAAAATGGCCGCCGTTCGTACGCGAATACTGTTAATAAATGGTATATCAAGGTTGTGGACCCTGTAGAGATCACAAATTTAATTCAATTTTGCTGAAACTTGAAATGCACTTTTATAACCCAAAGATCTTGGTTCTTTTCGATATTTGCGCATATCGGATCGTAACTTCCTGAATTAGGGCCCCTGATTATACGCAAAATCGTCTTTGTTTAGCTTGTGGTCCCTCTGGAGGTCACAATTATTATCTGATTTAAAAAATCGTTTGATTATATCACCGTTACACCCTAAGGAATGTTGAGTGCGAATTTCGGGTAAATTCGAAACGAAATTGCCATACAAAATGGCTGCCGTTTGTTCCTTTCGTTATTTTCACATATCAGATTATAACTTTCTGAAATATGGCCCCTGATTGTCCGAAAAATCGCCTATGGTCCCTCTGGAGGTCACGATTATTATCCGATTTAAAATCTTGACTCTATCACCGTTACACCATACGGAAGGTTGAGTTTGAATTTCAGGGAAATCGGACCATAATTGCCAGACAAAATGGCCACCATTTGTACGCTAATAGTGTTAAAATATAGTATATCAAGGTTGTGGACCCAGTATAGGTCACAATTTTAATTCGATTTTGATGAAACTTGAAATGCATGTTTATAACCTAAAGATCTTGATTCTTTTCGATATTTGCGCATATCAAATTGTAATTTAATGAATTATAGCCTTTGATTGTAGGAAAAATCACTTTCGATTTTGCTTGTTCTCTAACCATCTCTCGAAAATGTGGGCGTATCCTGCCTGGCAGTGCCAGCTTACTATCTTTAAAAGAAAGGAAAACTATTAGGACCATTATCAGATATTTAACAATATCGCTAGTCTGAGATAATCTTTTTTACCACTAGTTATCTCCCTTATACTGTTATAAGCTTTTCAGTCATATAAGGCTTTTTTCGACTTTTTTCAAAGATTGGGGCCCTCTTTGGACCATTTATACTATATTGAGCCTTTTAAAATTGGATTTACACCCTAGACCACCGTTAGGACCCTAAGTCTTCAAAGAACCTTGAGATCGAGGGTAATAACTCTGGCAGTAACTATCGGATATCCTTGAAAATCCATATGCTTCTTTTTCTCATGACCTTAGAGTTTAAGGCTTAAACACTGTGCATAAATTTTAGTCAGTCGGGTACCAATTTTAATATAGGTATATTTTTTGTTATTTTCTTTAAGATACATGTGACGATGAATATGAAAGCTTTCATATCTGCATGGGACAGTAGCAGATCTAGTTATTATTAGGCATTTCAAGTTTCATCAAAATAGAATTAAAATTGTGACCTATACAGGGTCCACAACCTTGATATACCATTTTTAACAGTATTCGCGTACAAACGACGGCCATTTTGTATGACAATTTTTGTCCGATTTTCCCAAAATTCGTACTCAACTTTCCTTAGGGTGTAACGGTGATATAAGCGAACGGTTTTTCAAATCGGATAATAATTGTCACCTCCAGAGGGACCATAATCAGGGGCCATAATTCAGGAAATTACATTCCCATAGGCGCAAATATCGAAAGGAACCAAGATCTTTGGGTAATAAACATGCACGTCAAGTTTCATTAAAATCGGCTCAAAATTGTGACCTCTATAGGGTCCACAAGCTAAAAACGTGATTTTTCGTACAATCAGGGGCCATAATCCATGAAGTTTTGATCCAATATCGAAAGCAGCCGAGATCTTTCGGGGATAAAGCTATATTTCAAGTTTCGTCAAAATCAGACAAGAATTGTGACCTGTAGAGGGTCCACAAACAATTGTGGACGGACGTCCAGTCTGACAGGGGCGAAGACATAATACACATGAACATGTATGCGTATAAAAATGAAAAAAAAGGTTAGAACAATGCGCGCTCTTGCAAAAAGCTGAATTTCTCGATCAGATATTACCGGACCAAAGGAAGTGTCTTTGGATAGCCCAATTAATGGACTATTTTATGGCATCTCAATGATACGATTTCGATGGTTAGAAGAAAAAAAAAGGTTAGAAAAATGCGCGCTCTTGCGAAAAGCTGAATTTCTCGGTCAGATATTACCTGACCAAAGGAAGTGTCTTTGGATAGCCCAATTAATGGACTATTATATGGCATCTCAATGATACGATTTCGATGGTTAGAAAAAAGATAGTGAGCTGGCACTGCCAGGCAGGATACGCCCACATTTTCGAGAGATGGATAGAGAACAAGCAAAACCAAAAGTGATTTTTCCTACAATCAAAGGCTATAATTTATTAAATAACAATTTGATATGCGCAAATATCGAAAAGAATAAAGATCTTTAGGTTATAAACATGCATTTCAAGTTTCATCAAAATTGAATTAAAATTGTGACCTATACTGGGTCCACAACCTTGATATACCATATTTTAACACTATTAGCGTACAAACGACGGCCATTTTGTCTGGAAATTATGGTCCAATTTCCCTGAAATTCAACCTCAACCTTCTGTATGGTGTAACGGTGATAGAGTCAAGCGGTTTTTTAAATCGGATAATAATTGTGACCTCCAGAGGGACCATAGGCGATTTTTCGGACAATCAGGGGCCATAATTCAGGAAGTTATGATCTGATATGCACCAATAAAGAAAGGAACCAAGATCTTTAGGTTATAACCATGCATTTCAAATTTCATCAAAATCAACCTTGATATACATTTTTTTAACAGTATTCGCATATGAATGGCGGCCATTTTGTATGGCAATTTTGGTCCAATTTTTCCGAAATTCGAACTCAACCTTCCTCAAGATGTAACGGTGATAAAATCAAACAATTTTTTTTAATCAGAGGGACCACAAGCTAATTGAAGGCGATTTTGCGTAAAATCAGGGGCCATAATTCAGAAAGTTACATTCCGATATGCGCAAATATCGAAAGAGATCAAGATCTTTGGGTTATAACCATGCATTTCAAGTTTTATCAAAATCGAATTAAAATTGTGACCTCTACTGGGTCCACAACCTTGATATACCATTTTTTAACAGTATTCGCATACGAATGGCGGCCATTTTGTATGGCAATTTTGGTCCAATTTTTCCAAAATGCAAACTCAACCTTCCTTAGGACGTAACGGTGATAAAATCAAACGATTTTTTTAATCAGATAATAATTGTGACCCCCAGAGGGACAACAAGCGATCATGGGTAATAAGTATACGAAAATTATATTAACTTTGACAGTTATTAAAAGGCTTTTTCGTCTCGGGACCTTAAACACAGTGCATAAATTTAAAGTCAAATGGATAATAACTTTAGTCGCTAGAGTGTTCACAAGACTTTTAAAAGTGATCAAGGGCCATAACCCTGGCAGTAATTATTTGATATCGCTGAAAATTATTAGGCTTCTTTCAGGGGCGTAAAAATATGTTTTAACCCACTAGCCCCAGGCTAGTAGTCTACTGTCAGACACTTGCCCAGCATCAAGTTACACTAGTCCGTAGTTGGACAAGGTACAAACTTTAATCATTAATAATTACACTGTAGATGAGATTGTCTCCCATTTGACCACATTAAATGTATTCTTTCTAACTGAACTGTATTTCGTATTATAAGGAGAATTACACTATAGCAGACAATGTTTTGTTTGTTTACATAAAAAACAATCAAGTGTGAACCCAGTTGAACCACGTGTAGAGACTAGATTATCAAGACCCACTTTGTGTATTTCTTTTTTAATACTTTAAAAATGTCTGGATAACAAGGGCAATGAGATCTAAAAGAGTTACATCCCCTAGCATTGTAGTCTAGATTATCACAATGTATTGATTGAGATCTATATTAAGCATAATTATAAATAGACCGTAGAGAAGAGAAGAGAAGAGAGAGAGAGAGAGAAACTATTGTTATAGGTCTAATTGAGTTTTCCTATGGATTGAAGAAATAAAAGTGCAATATTTTGCAGTTTATTTATCTATATGACTAATTTAAATCACAGCAATGAAATTTAAAGCCCAGGACTAGTACGGCTAAATAGGTCACTAGCCCGTAAGTAATTTTTGGTAGTCCAGGGCGTGGAATTTCACGGCCCTGGCTTCTTTGTCATGTAAGCTTTAACACTGTGTATAAATTTCAAGTCAATCCGATTTTAACTTTAGCCGCTATAGCGTTGACAAGATTTTTCAAAGTGATCAAGGGACATAACTCTAGCAGTAATTATCGTATATCGATGAAAATCAATTGGCCTCTTTGTCTCGTGGCCTTAAACACTGTTTATAAATTTAAATTAGTGGTAAAACTGGTAAGAAATACCCTTGCCGCACGGGCTATAACTGCCTAAGTAGGAACATAGTCTACTTACTGACATGCAGTTTTTGTTATAAGCAGTACTGTGGTGAAAGCAAACGTGCCTTTTCAAAACGAATAAAGGAGCACTATGCAGATATTAGACACAAGAGGCCAAAGCCAGTCTCTTTACACTTCAATTTAGATGGACATACATGTAGGAATGTCTTGATTAAAATTATAGAGCGTTTTAATACTGACCCAGATAATGGTAAAAACGATGCCATAAGGAAAGCAAATGAATTCAAATGGATTCATACTTTAAGAACTTTCGCACCGGATGGCATTAACGATAAGATGTAGTCCCGGGTGGTCCCCTACTTTATTGTTTACTCTATTTCCCCCACTGACCACCTTGCACTACGTTCTTTTAATTCCGTTAGCTTTTTCTCTTTTTAGAAAGGGATATGGGGTTATACGTCCACTCGACATACATCATCCCCCCATTTATAGGAACTCGCTTTTTCGACTCCGCTCGAAATCCTTGTCGCTATGCCAAGGCCCAGCCTTAGAGATCTCCGATGACGTCACAATAGGGACGTTCATTACTTTTACCTACCTTCAAACATGAAGCATACCTGTGGGGCCTGTAAGGAGATTTTCACGCGATCATACAACTTGAAACGCCACTACCGGAGTTTTCATACCCAGCTTAAGTTCTGGTGTAAGTCGTGCAACCGAAATTATAAAAGGTTGGACGATTTAACGCGTCACCAGAAAAAACACCAAGTCGATATCTTGGACGCCGCTGTGAAACAGAGCATCGGTCATCTTTCTCCTCAAAGCGGGGAAATTTGTTCTAATAGCAGCATCCAACACAAGGAAGCTGTTGTTGCGGACAACGTCTCCTTAACAACGGAGGATAAATATGACAGATCGCCATGTCCGATACCTTTTCCAACCATGAGCAACTGGGAGGCTTTTTGCGACGGAGTCGAACCATGTCTCGAACTAGAGGCATGGCCAGTTTTTCGCGCTATGAACCGCGACGATTTGGCAGAATCAAACATCAGTAAAGAAGACTGTTTTTTTTTACAACGTTTCGACCGAGAAACGCAAAATCAATTTCGTGAGCTCCTTGCCGAATTCAAAAAAGATTTCCCTCAAGCTACGTTTGAAAGTATGCGTAAAAGTAGTATTATTCTTAGCCTAACACAAGGCAGAATATAAGAAACAGGGACGAGTTCCCAACTTATTTTAGCCGTGTCAAGCCCACGGCGAAAACTAATAAAAAATTAGTGCATACACACCCTTAACCCAATAGTTATTTTTAAGCCCTAAATAGTCTAAAAAATGTTAGACTCATAGATCAATAGGGTCAGGAGCCTTGAGTCAATGCAAAAATCGCATAAAAACGACGGCAAAATTTAGCCGAATACATTTGCACACTTTTCGGAATAATTGACTCCGGTGCAAATTTTCGACTCCGGTCCATCTCTGACGTCACATGTGCTCCTATGCTAACCGACAGTATATATAGAGGGCGATCTCACACTCCTATCACCAGTGTGATGAGTTCAAACAAGAACGAAACTAGTCACTGTAAGAGAAATCTGGGAAGGCTGTTCGCCCATTAACAGATATTCTATCT
This sequence comes from Patella pellucida, assembly GCA_917208275.1. Classification (NCBI taxonomy): domain Eukaryota; kingdom Metazoa; phylum Mollusca; class Gastropoda; family Patellidae; genus Patella; species Patella pellucida. The sequence continues at coordinate 30,380,459 of OU795041.1, read as the reverse complement.
TATAAATTTAAAGTCAATCGGATATTAACTTTAGCCGCAACAGTGTGATCAAGGGCCATAACTCTGGCAGTAATTACTTAAAATCAATGGGCTTCTTCGTCTCGTGACCTTAAACACTGTGTTTAAATTTAAAGTCAATCGGATATTAGTTCGCAAGTTTTTTTTTAAGAGATCTAGGGTAATAACTCTGGCAATAACTATCGGATATCCTTGAAAACCCATATGCTTCTTTGTTTCATGACCTTAAACACTGTGCATAAAGTCAATCGGGTATTTACTTTAGCCTCTAGAGAGTTAGCAAGAAATTGTGGACGACGAACGGGCGGACCGACGCCAGGCTGGTCGGGGGTGACGGCAATAAACGACCACATGTCCATATGCTTCTTCGTCTAATGACCTTTAACACTGTGCATAAATTTAAAGTCAATCGGGTATTAACTATAGCCTCTAGAGCGTTCACAAGTATAATTAAAATATACGAAAATCATTATTGTTATTATGAACTACAGCGTTAGGCACGAAGCGCCGAGTGTAGTTCGTTTGAGTGTTCTTGTTATTAGAGTCTAGAGTCAACAATTGCAAATGGGCCGAACGGCAAAATTTTATATCTCGTGGGAAGCTTAAGGTCGGTAAAATGAATAGTTACTGGTCGTTTTAGCTGAAATTTGGTGTGAGGTCATTGTCATTGCTATCTCCTATCCCCCTGAAAATTTCAGGTCTCTATGACTTTTGTTACCGGTACTGAAATAGAACTGATTTTTCACCATTGTTCATTTTCAATTCAAAATGGCCTAAAGCAGTTGACCTAAATCAAAAATCCATTCCCGAAAGTTTTTCGACTTTCCTAAAAGGATTCGGAAAATATAATTGCCTTGTCTGTGTAAGTAAAATATCAACAAAGCCTTATCGATTTGCACATTTCAAGATGGTTGCACTTCCGGTTTGGGCTACAAACTCAATTTTTTGTGTACGAATCAGTAGTATCGTAGCTATTACAAAAAACAATTTCAGGGCAATTTGACCTATATTTCGTCGATTTTTTTGAAAATTTTGATCCTTAATTTCTCCAAGGGGAGATAATTTAGAAAATTTCTAATGATATATTTCAAGTCGTATCAATGAGATCTACTCACATCCTAAATTTCGTGAAAATCGTGCAACTATTAAAGAAGTTGTCAAGTTGGTCTCAATTTTTGGTTTCGAAATAACATCGACAAATTTTCGAAATTCGAAATTGCAGATTTGAAGTAAATATTTCAAGGTATTCAATGAAATAAGAATTAATAAAATAGGTCAAAAAGTCACAAAGTTACAGCAATGTAGGTCAAATGCATGGATGTCACTAATTTTTCAAGTAACAGGAAATTTTGGTAAAGTAAGCGGCAGCAAATTTTAAGATTCGCATGTCCAAATCTGCAAACAAACCAAACCGTTGCGATTGCGTTATGGCTCATGGTACGCATGAATAAGGAGGATTTTTTTTAAAGAAATTAGGCCTAAAATAAAGCTTGTGGTGCATGCTGAACATTTCTATTTTAGATTGTTAAATACCTACATGGGAGATGACTTTAAAGATGGGTTCCCAGCAAAGTATTTATAGGCTGGTTATTTCCCAAAAAAGTATGGCAAATTTGGTATTTATGAAAAGTATAGACACCCAATCTTACTAGAAAAATACTAGATTACGCGAAAATCACCCATGGGGCAAGGACTGGGCAATATTGTTAGGGAATCACTAACTGTCAACCCGACAGGATTTGCTGTCTTATTGTCTGCTAGCTTAGGTCAGGGAGCAGTTGTTATTTCTTGCTCAAATGGTTAGGCGGTTTTGGGAACATTGCGGGTTGTCAGGGTACAAAATACTCTGCAATTAAAAGGTGTAAAAAGAAGTTGACAGAAATAATTAAGAATTTATTTAGGCCCCAATAATATGGTAAATGTAAAGTAAGTAATGATAGATACATTTTGAAATATGGACCCTCCCACAATGAAGTTAAGTTGGCAGACATTGCGTTTAACAACAGCTTACTTACAGCTATAGGTATCCCCGGCGAAAACAGAGTTTTGAAAGGGAATTGAAGCAAATTTTTGACAGATTGGTTACTTTAAATATGTGTTTAGTCCAAATATATCACAAAGTTTGTACCCGGGAATGCATCTTTAATAGATACACTTTTGCTTGTTTACAAATCCTATATTTGTTAATAATATTTATATGTGAATTCATGATGACCAATGTTATATCAAAAATAAAACTAAGACAATTTAAGCATGTACAGCAATGTAGAAAAGGCTAGGTTATTAAACTAAAAAACTATTTCAAATTGGTTCTTGTCGGACACTTTTAACGAAAATGTTATTGTTATTGTTATTTGCTCACGTGGCACCTTTTTTCCCGCCAAGACGAAGCCTCCTAGTTAGGCATTTAGCAATGCGAGCGGCTCGTGGGAAGTGCCATTTTAGCCGTGTTTCTAGTTTGTTAAAAGGAGAATAATTAAACTGGCGTGTTATATCTGATAACAGCGCGTAAATCGAAGGGAATCTTTCGTATGATAAGATAAGAGCCTACGGAGTATTTTGTTGTCCAGTGAATCGAAAAGGATTAACATATTGGGTTTCGGTTGGGAGCGCGTGCTCTATTCCTACACAGCACGAGAAGGGAAATGGTTCTAGTCTAGCTAAAAACAAAGTCTATGTTGACATTAAGAATGAATGAAAAATACACATTTCGTGAAATAGCCATGTAGCTGGGCAATCAAACGTACATCTTGGCGTTTCAAAATTAAATTTGTTTTATTTTATCAAAATTAAATTACTGATTTTTTTTAGCTGAAATGTAGCCGGAAATTGAGCTTATGTAAACGGCGAAATTTGCCAGTTGCCGGCTTCTAATGACATCGCTGGTCAAATGCATTTGACTTATTCTCATTTTCAATTCAAAATGGCGTCCATCACTTGACCTAAACCAAAATTCTATTCCCGACAGTATTTCGGCTTTCCTAAAAGGATTTGAAAAATATAATTACCTTGTCTGTAAGTAAAATATCAACAAAGGAGTATCGATTTTCACGTTACAGCTAAGTAGGTCAAATGCATTTGTTCGTAAATTTCGGTGATTTCTGATGCGAAAAACGTTTTGAAAATATATTTGCCCAACAGTCACCACCCATTTTTAGGGGGGTAGGTAAAAGTTTCAGAAAGATCCTATGGGTAGATTCTGAGAAATCCGATTTGTGGATAAAACAAAAAAAAAAAAAATAATAGGAAGAATAATAATCTTACCAGAAACAATAAGCTTTCATATGTAAATACATATATGAAAGCTTAATAATAATCTTAACAGAAACAATGAGCTTTCAAAGAAATATGAAAGCTTAATAATATTAATAATTTTAGTAATCACAATATGCTTTCAGATGAAAGTCTGAAAGCCTAATAATAATTTTAACAAAAACAATAGTGTTTCACACAAGCTTCGCAGTGTGAAATCCTAATAATAATAAAGACGGGCGACTTCCTTATAAAAAGCTTAAGCGACGTCATGTAGACATAAAACATGGTATATTAATTTCAGGAGTAACTGTTATTTACTAATAAATATGAATTATTTTCACCATAGAAGCACCAGTAACAGATATTGGTTCACAGTAAAACACCCTAACTTCAAATATTGCCACTTTGAAAAATAGCTCTCTCTATATGCACTATACGTTGGTAATACATACAGATTTTATCCACTCCTATGTACATGTACAGGAGTCTCCTAACAATGAAAGATACCGTTTTCAATTTTCGATCCCTTTGTTCTCCTACTCCTGATCTGTGTTAGCGCTAGCTTCTAAAATTCATTAGCCACTGTGGCTAATGCATGAAAAAATATTAGCCACATACATTTATCATTAGCCACTGACCTCATAGAATGTTGTTTGTACCGTATACTATTCTTGGTATATTATATAGTCTGAGGATGTAACATTTTGAAGATAGCAGCAAGTGTTTATAATGCATTCAAAACATCAAGCAGAAATTAAAAGACATTAACTTTTACTTCCAGTGATTTATTACAAATAACAAGAGCTATATTGAATTATTTCCTTGTTTCTCCTGCCAACACCTTGGCAAATGTGTGGTAAGCACAGCACAAAGTATATTTCAAACCTAAAATGTTCTTGCATGCTATATATAATAATACTATCCCGTTTGAGGGTGGTGTACTTTTTATTTATAATCTTAATAAGTCAAAATAATCTTTTACCCTTAATGTGAAGGTACATATATGTAAATATAAATAAAATATTTATTTTCAAAAATTTAGTAACAATTAAAATTTGATACAGAGTGGATGAAATAACCATACCTTGATAGAGTGAAGAATTCACAATCAATTTTATAACAACCTATATTGGCTTACTTTATTTTATTTGTTGGACTAAACAGTATGAAGTGGATGCATAGACTTAATTCAGTTTGGCCTAATGGGTTAATAAATGAATCAAATCCAGGGGGTTTCAAAATCATTCTTAATCACGCATAATTCTTCCTTACTTGTAACATTTTACCTAACTTTTAGTTAAGCTTACCTTTCATGTTATGTGTAACTATGACGTCATTATTCCTATGATGTCATATTTCCTATGATGTCATAACTGTCTTCTAGCCATTTTGAATTTTGTTCTTACATTCTTGACAAAGTTGGCATTTTGCTCACAAAATGTTGGATAAAACTTTGGTTTTTTGATATTGTATTTTATTAATTATTTTATATCAACCTATCTGAATATCAAATGCACATTTTGACTTAGTCAAAAGTGATCCCCATCAAATCGTCTGTATTTGGTTTGTGTTTCCTGTTTCTATCGATTGAAAGTTTCACATTGAAATGTGGTCATACATTGTTGTCAACCTTGTCCGTCCAGCCGGCCAGCAGTCCGGCATCCACAATTGCTTGTGGACGCTCTAGAGGCTAAAGTATATATCCAATTGACTTTAAATTTATACACAGTGTTTAAGGTCATGAGACGAAGAAGCCTATTGATTTTCAGCGATTTCCGATAATTGCTGTCAGAGTTATGGCCCTTGATCACTTCAAAAATCTTGTGGACGCTCTAGAGGCTAAAGTTAATAACCGATTGACTTTAAATTTATACACAGTGTTTAAGGTCATAAGATGAAGAAGCCTATTGATTTTGAGCAATTTCCGATAATTACTGTCAAGAGTTATGGCCCTTGATCACTTCAAAATTCTTGTGGATGCTCTAGTGGGCCAAAGTTAATATCCATTTGGCTTTAAATTTATAAGGCCAGCAATAACATTGCCTTTATCTGTAAAAAGTACTATATTAAAAATATCCTTACCGAAGTTGGACTTTGGCCTAACACCAATAATAACACTTATAAATGTATTACGGAATTATCTAAACTAGATATTTTACAAAATCAATATTCGTTTAACAGGAGTAATGATATAAAAGACAATGTAAAAGTAAATGCCCTTCCATATATTTATTCTATACCGAAAATTTCATAAAAATCCAGTAAAATTCAGATACATAATTTCCTCCAGCATCTGCCAGACAAAACCTCTAGCAGTGACTATAACGAAAGGACTTAAATTATGCCAGGCCCAACATGCCATTTGGTGCAAAACACTTCGCAATTATACTGGAATTAATAGCTTTTTCATAATTGATAAAAATAAACCAATAATAGTAGACACTTTAGATAAAATCAATCAAAAAGGCAATGCAAAATCAATAGAAACTTTCGACTTTTCTACCTTATATACTATGCTACAACATGCAGACCAATTTGGATTGGTTCGTGGATAAGGCCTTTAATGGTGCTTTCGGAAAAGGCTGAAATCTGATGGCCATCTACTCACAAGATGCAAGATGGATCATAAAACGGCGCAATGCCAACTGTAGTTTTCGATAAAGAAAAATTTCAAAATATTATACATTTTCTCATTGACAATGCCATATTTGAGGTTGGGGATCAGATAATACAACAAACTATTGGTTTACCAATGGGAACTGACCCCGCCCCATTTATGGCAAATGCACATTTATATAAATATGAATTCGACTTTCAAGACCATAAAAGAAAAACAGATTACAGGTAGCAAAAGTCTAAATTATACCTTCCGTTACATTGACGACATAACACCAATCAATGATAATGGTTATTTCAATAATTACAAAGATGAAATATGTCCTCCTGAACTTATATTAAATAAAGAAAATTCGGGCACTATAAATGCATCTGTCCTTGACTTGGACATCAATATAATTAATAACAAATTTAATATTGGTATATTCGATAAAACGGACAAATTTGGTTTTGAAGTACCGTAGTAAAATACCGGTCAGCTCATTGTAACATACCAGATACGACACTATACAATGTTTTCTATTCACAGGCATTACGATTTTTAAAAATATGCAACAATAAAGAACTATTTCTTTCCCTAAAAAAAACTCTTAATTTTAAGTGCACGGCCAAAGGTGGTACACAATTACGCATTTTGAAAGAAATTTCAAAACTTCCATTTCTTCAACATAATAAGTTTGACATTTCTTATAACGATATTACTGACTACATATTGGATAATGATTCTATATAAATTGCTTCTAGATGTCTAGTCCTATCTGGATTATCGCCCTTATTTTTATGCCTTTAATAACTTACGATTTCTTTAGCATTCCTTTTTTGCATTTCTTACGTGGGACATTATATAATAATTATACTATGGTTTGTACAATTGCATGGTCTTAAAAACTAATAGTTTTTATATTTCAACGTTATTTATCTAGATTATCGTCCTTTTATCGGGAAATTGCACCTTCTAAACCACGACGTCATAACAACTATTAGTCATTACGGCAGATTCACGTCACGCCACTTAGTCAGCAGACGGCTCGGTAGTCCAGCTCTAGACGTAAGACTTCATTGCACTCGTCTTTACGTCCAGATCTCTTGGCATCTAACCAATGTCGAAATTTTTCTGTTAGCCAGTAAATTTTACTGGGGAACTTTTGACCTCTAAACGATCCCGTGTCAGTCCCTGTGAATACCTGCAAGATGTAAATGTACATCTTAGTGACCAAAAAATACCTCGCTTGCCTCGCTAGAGCCAGTATGAGCCACATAGCAGTCTGTTAAAAATACGTCTCCACCTGTCAAGTTGCCCTGTCGCCGCCATGACACTCTGCATATTGTTCAACATTCAAATTTAGAACTCTCGGGCGGACACAGCGAAACGAAATTTGGGTAAAATTTGGAAACTTTGAAAAAAAAATAGAATCTTCAGTCATTTATTGCTTTTCCCACCTTTTAATATTACAACAGTATAAAACAAACATTCCAAATGCATATTGAGGGTTAAAAAAATTTACTGTTATATTCAGTATTTATTATTGTGGGACTTGGTGACCGATATTGTCAAACAGACACCTTGCTTGTCTAGTTTAATATTTTTTTAAAACAAAAAATACATAAATAACAAGGCTGGTTTGGTTTGTGTTGTTGTTTTTTTTTTTTTTAAAAAAAGGACATTTATTGTTATCTCAAACTTGAAATAGAACTTTCCCAATTTAACAGGACAATTACATATATGTATGCATATACAGCAAACATCAAGGAATAAATACATAAATAGGCCATAATACTTAAATACATAAATTATTCTCAGCCCAGCTAGACTCCTATGTATCACATAATATGTATATCCAAAGATTCTTTTCCTTTCTTTAATTTAGATAAATACAAGGAATGAACAAATTAAAACACTTAATAATAATTAAAAAAACAAACAAAACCGTCTGCATAGGCCTACCTATTTAAACAAAAAATACATAAATAACAAGGCTGGTTTGTTTTGGGGGGTTTTAACAAAAAAAAAAAAAAAAAATTGTTCTCAAACTGGAAACAAAAGTTTCCCAATTAAACAGCACAATTAAATATATATATGCATATACAGCAAACATCAAGGTATGATTACATAAATTTAAACAAGGCTGGTTTGGGTTTTTTTGGTTTTTTTTTTTTTTAAAAAGAGGACATTTATTGTTCTCAAACTTGAAACAAAACTTTCCCAATTAAACAGTACAATTAAATATATACATGCATATCCCAGCTAGACTCCTACATATCACATAATATATATATCCAAAGCTTCTGCGTAGGTCTATTCATGAATGTAACATGATTAATAACTAAATTGCACATCAATATTTGGTAGAAACAAATGCATTAAAACATCAATGAATAAATACATTAATATATGGATTTAAATTATTCTCCTACATATCACATAAATATATCCAAAGCTCTTTTTTTTCCTATAATTTAAATAAATGCAAGGAATGAACAAATTAAAACACTCATTAAGAATAAAAAAACAAAACAAAACAGTCTGCATAGGCCTATATTATATGTATACATGAATGTAACATGATTAATAACTAAATTGCACATCAATATTTGGTAGAAACAAATGCATTAAAAACTATAACATTACTTGAAGTCATACTACCTTAAACATCAAGAAATAAATACATAAATATATGGATTTAAATTATTCTCCTACATATCACATAAATATGTATATCCAAAAAGCTTCTTTTTTTTCTTTAATTTAAATAAATGCAAGGAATAAACAAATTATAACACTTATTAAGAATAACAAAAACAAAACAAAACAGTCTGCATAGGCCTGTACATGAATGTTACATGATTAATAACTAAATTGCACATCAATATTTGGTAGAAACAAATGCATTAAAACCTATAACATTACTTGAAGTCATACTACCTTAAACATCAAAGTTTCCAAATTTTACCCAAATTTCGTTTCGCCGTCTCCGCCCGAGAGTTCTAAATTTGAATGTTATATGTAGAGTGTCCATGGCGGCGACAGGGCAACTTGACAGGTGGAGACGTATTTTTAACAGACTGCTGTGTGGCTCATACTGGCTCTAGCGAGGTAAGCGAGGTATTTTTTGGTCACTAAGATGTTAATTTACATCTTGCAGGTATTCACAGGATCGTTTAGCAGTAAAAAGTTCCCCAGTAAAATTTACTGACCGACAGAAAAATTTCGACATTGGTTAGATGCCAAGAGATCTGGACGTAAAGACGAGTGCAATGAAGTCTTACGTCTAGAGTTGGACTAACGGCTCGGCTGTCTCCCTAGATAGTCTATATTCCTTTGCTTCTTTGTATTCAGTTTTGTTTTTGTTTCTGTGAAGGTTGTAACGTGTGTTCTAAATGCATTTAATATACTTCAATCCTTTTATTAATGTAGTTTTGAACTAGGCCTACTTCTGATACATTTAACTATGTGGTTACTTGTGTAGCGGAATTTATACAACAATATGCTTGCATTCGTAATTCTTACAACATATAATAGATCATGACTCATGCTGACATAATTATTTTGTCTTTTGTGTAAATCATATGTGGTGCAGTCCTCCTGCACTTACTATTTAAGGTCATGAGATGAAGAAGGGGCCATACTATATACCGGAAAACACCGGAAAACAACTGGAAACACCATTTTATACTGAATACCAGAAAACACCGGAAAAACACTAAATACCGGTAAACACCCTAAATACCGGAAAACACCCTAAATATGTAACCCTAACCCGGTTTCCACCACCCTAAACCTTACCCTAACCCGTTCCCACCACCCTAACCCTAAACCTTACCCTAACCCTAACCCTAGACACTGTATTTTGACATACCCTTTGTCCTGTACTACCGACAGAGAGAAACCACACTGCAAAAGGATCAGGGTATATAATTATAGTATTGGGAGGAATATGGCTGATAACTCGACATCACAACATATTTTTAGGGTGTTTTCCGGTATTTAGTGTGTTTTCCGGTATTTAGTGGTTTTCCGGTGTTTTCCGGTATTCAGTATAAAATGATGTTTTCCAGTTGTTACCGGTGTTTTCCGGTTGTTTTCCGGTATATACTATTGCTGTGAAGAAGTATATTGAATTTCAATGAATTTTGATAACTTGAACAGCATGGAGAAGAACTTTATCATAGCCCAAAAAATTGGAATGATTTTAATCAGATTTTAGTGTATTATAAATGTTACATTAGCGAAAAAAGTAAAATATGAGACAACGCATGTTGACTGCCCGGACAATTTAGCTGTTGTGGGCGTATGTTTCGTTGCCTGGCAACCTATGTTACATTTAAGCACTAACCACCACCCAGTTTCCTGAGAGAAAATCAAACTTCAGACTTCTATCTCTTATAGGCAAACCGAAAAAAAAAAAAAAATAATAAATTTAGTAATAACAATAGCCTTTCATCATTTTCATGCGGATGTATTATGTCGACGTCCCTGTCTGTCCGGATGTTCGCCGATTTTACCCGATTTTGACGAAACTTGAAATAAAACTTTATCTCCATTGATCTCGGCTGCCTTCGATATTGGCATGTTCATGTATCGGACCAAAACTTCATGGATTATGGCCCCTGATTGTATGAAAAATCATGTTTTTAGCTTGTGGACCCTAAAGAGGTCACAATTTTTAACCGCTTTCGATGAAACTTGACATGCATGTTTATAATCCAAAGATCTTGGTTCCTTTCGATATTTGCGCCTATCGGAACGTAATTTCCTGAATTATCGCCCCTGATTGTCCAAAAAATCATTTTATTTAGCTTGTGGTCCCTCTGGAGGTCACAATTTTTATCCAATTTAAAAAAAACATTTGATTATATCACTGTTGCACCCTAAGGAAGGTTGAGTTCAAATTTCGGGAAAATCGGACCAAAATTGCCATACAAAATGGCCGACGTTTGTCACGAATACTGTTAAAAAATGGTATATCAAGGTTGTGGACCCTGTTAAGGTCACAATTTTAATTAGATTTTGATGAAACTTGAAATTCATTGTTATAAGGCCTAAAAAAAAAAATGATGTGGTTCAGGTTACCCAACCGACCCTATTTTCCAGCTGCAACCCTAATAATTTTTTTTAAAATTTTTGCAATGAAAAAAAAGAAAATTCGAGGTTTAAACTGTCAACAAACGTCTTGGTAACTTCAATACCGAGTCGTTATATCGTTGTATGAGTCGCGAAGTTTGATTGGTTCTTCCCGTGACGACAGCCAATCACAGCGCTTGATACACAGAGCGAGACTGAAAGCATGGTCGAACAAACAGCCGAGCAGCATTGATCAAGCAATCCCGTAAAATAATTAGCGGCTACTTTTTCATAGATGTAATTTGTCGACATATTCATTATTCCTAATAATAGCCAATACTGGCAATAGGCTTAAATAGCAGATGACGGGAAGAGCGGACAGGACACAGAATATCAGGACATCAGGACAACTAAACTTGTTTGATTTGGGTATAAAAGCGAGTTTTAGCAATTGAGACTACCACATTTTATCTATCACGTGTAAAGTCATGGTTCACCAGACCGAAAGTTAACACGCTCGATGAATGAAAATGGAAGCGTCAAACAAACATTATATACAGACACAGTATCATTGAAGTAATTCGATATGTCCCGTCCCTATTGTCATAGCTTTTGTTTGATTTTAAAACTTGACATTGTTTTACAATGGGTCATGATCTCATTAGAAAGTAAAATAGATAATGCCGTATATTATGACAGCTGGTTATTCAAGGCTACGTATTTTATTCTGCACAACATTGAACATTGACAGGCACAACTTTTGTCAATTATTATGCATTTATTAGTGAGATACAACACTTGTTGTTAATTCATTATGTAAATACAATGCTTTTACATTTTTACATCATTTTTGATTTGGAGAGTCAGACAGACATATGATATCATCCTTATACACATGGCCAGTGACAGGTAATCATAAACCTACAACTATCTATGTGTAATCTCGCCAACGTCATTTGCCGTAATGGTAAAAAAAAATCCCTACCGACCGACCCTAGTTTTTTTGGGCTATGTAACCAGAACCACAACATTTTTTTTTTTGGCCTAACCCAAAGATCTTGGTTCCTTTAGATATTTGCGCAAATCGGATCATAACGTCCTGAAATATGGCGGTTACAATTATTATCTGATTTATAAAACAGTTTGATTATATCACCGTTACACCCTAAGGAAGGTTGAGTTCGAATTTCCGGAAAATCATATACGCAAATACTGTTAAAAAATTGTATATCAAGGTTGTGGACCCTGTAGAGGTCACAATTTTAATTTGATTTTGATGAACTTGAAATGCATAGTTATAACCCGAAGGTCTTAACTCCTTTCGATATTTGCGCCTATCAGAACGTAATTTCCTGAAATATGGCCCCTGATTGTCCGAATAATCACCTATTTATACGCCCATATTTTCATGTATATTGTTGTCGCCCGTGTCCATTCGTCCACAATTGTTTGTGGACTCGACTGGTTACAATTCTTACCTGATTTTGATGAAACTTGAAATATAGCTTTATCCCCAAAAGATCTCGGCTGCATTTTATATTGGCATGTATCGGATCTAAACTTCATGATTATTTCCCCTTATTTTACGAAAACTCACGTTTTTAGCTTGTGGACCCATACAAAATGGCCGCCGTTTGTACGCAGATACTGTTAAAAAGTGGTATATCAAGGTTGTTGACCCTGTAGAGGTCCCAATTTTAATTTGTTTTAACGAAACTTGAAATGCATGGTTATTACCCAAAGATCTTGGTTCCTCTCGATATTTGCGCATATCGGATTGTAACTTCCTGAATTATGGCCCCTGATTAAACGCAAAATCACCTTTGTTTAGCTTGTGGTCCCTCTGGAGGTCACAATTATTATCCGATTTAAAAAATCGTTGATTATATCACCGTTACACCCTAAGAAAGATTGAGTTCAAATTTCTCGAAAAATCAGACCAAAATTGCCATATAAAATGGCCGACTTTTGAATGCAAATACTGTTAAAAAAAGGATTATCAAGGTTGTGGATCCTGTAGAGGTCACAATTTTAAACTTGACATGCATGTTTATACCCCAAAGGCAAAGATTTTGGTTCCTGTCGATATTTGCCCCTATTGGAACATAATTTCCTGAATAATAGCCCCTGATTTTCCTAAAAATCACCTTTTTTAACTTTTGGTCCCTCTGGAGGTCACAATTATTACCCGATTTAAAAAAACATTTGATTTTATCACCGTTACACCCTTAGAAAGGTGGAGTTCAAATTTCAGGAAAATTGGACCAAAATTGCCATACAAAATAGCCGCTTTTTGTACTTGAAAACTGTTAATAAATGGTGTATCAAGGATGTGGAATGTTGAGCGTGTTGAGGTCACAATTTTAATTCGATTTTGATGAAACTTGAAATGCATGTTTAAAACCCAAAGATCTCTCGAAAATGTGGGCGTATCCTGCCTGTCAGTGCCAGCCTATCTTTTAACCATATGACAGAGAAAGGCATAAATTTAATGGAACAGACTTTTCAATATTATTTATAGTACTATAATTGCTGCTTTGTACAACAGATATTTGGGATTGGGATGGACTAGTAGTCTAAAGTGCCGCGCTTCGACCTCTAGCTGGCTGGCCACCACTGGCTTGCAGCTGTGGTTTCAAGCCCTTGTGTGAGCGTATGTGGCATGGAGATAGGGGCGCCTTCTCAACCTCGTTGGTTTCCTTCGGGCACTCCTGTTACCTCCCACTGCTAAAGACCCCTACACGCAAGCAAATTATTGAAATAAAATTAAACCATATATATGTTAGTCCTGAAATGACCCAAGTTGTTGAGTGGACGTTAAACCCCATTTTTTTTTTTCTCTCTCTCTCTCTCTCTCTCTCTCTCTCTCTCACCAGTTTTTATACGACCACATTTCAATTGCTTGTGGACGCTCTAGAGGCCAAAGTTAATATCCGATTGACTTTAAATTGATACACAGTGTTTAAGGTCATGAGACGAAGAAGCCTATATTGATCACTTAAAAAAAAACTTGTGGATGCTCTAGAGACTAAAGTTAATAACCGATTGACTTTAAATTAATACACAGTGTTTAAGGTCATGAGACAAAGAAGCCTATTGATTTTCAGCAATTTCCGATAATTACTGTCAGAGTTATGGCCCTTGATCTCTTAAAAAATTCTTGTTGATTCTCTAGAGGCCAAAGTTAATACCCGATTGACTTTAAATTTATACACAGTGTTAAAGGTCATGAGACAAAGAAGCCTGTTGATTTTCAGCGATTTCCGATAATAACTGTCAGAGTTATGGCCCTTGATAACTTTTAAAAATCTTGTGGATGCTCTAGATGCCAAAGTTAATATCCGATTGTCTTTACATGTATACACAGTGTTTAAGGTCATAAAATGAAGAGGCCTATTGATTTTCAGCCTTTCCAATAAATACTGACTGAGTTATGGCCCTTGACCACTTTAAAAAATTTGTGGACGCTCTACAGGCTAAAGTTATTATCCGATTGACTTTAAATTTATACACAGTGTTGAAGGTCATGAGACGAACAAGTATATTGAGTTTCAATGAATTTAGATAACTTGAACAGCATGGAGGAGAACTTTATCAAAGCCAAACAAATTCCAATAATTTTCTGATAATTACATAATGAGTTGTTACTTTTAATCAGATTTTAGTGTATTATAAATGTTTCATTACCGAAAAAAGTAAAATATGTGACAACTCTTGTTGACTGCCCGGACGATTTAGCTGCTGTGGGCGTATGTTTCGTTGCCTGGCAACCGATGTTTTTATATTATTGGAAAGATCACAACAATCTGAACATTTTTGTTACAGAGAATTTTTTTGTATAGGAAATATTTTTTTATTTATTTGTATTAGGATTAACAGTAATCCACTAATTGGCTTAGGGAGATGGACCCTGCTGATTTAATGAGCTTAGGGGTAGAAAAGCTAATCTTTTGATTGGCTCGGGGTTAAACATGGGTTAAGGGGCCAATGGATGGTTAGGTTTGCTTGACAGGAGAGGGCTGATCTAAAGAGCAAATTGGAGCACCCTTCAATTTTGCTTTTTTGGAAGTTCTGTTATTATAATTGTGGCCATAGATACTGGATATCAATTCTAATTGTGTCAATAATAAATAATCTGACCAGGAAAGCGATAAGTTCTTTGTATAGAATTAAAAAATGTGGTCATGTGGGCAGCACATTAAAGTGTAATTGAAATAAAAATAAGAGTAAACCTACATGTAATTAAATTGGCCATGTTTAATTGTGATTTCTCTTTTATAGAAAACCTGAAGTTAGACCATCATTTTATTCTCCATCCATGACTTTGTCTCAGTCGTACAATGTTAAACCTCAAGTTGAGGTGAGTGTTCCAGTCACGCACTGTGTTCTGAAGAATATGTTATATCGAATCAAAACTTTTACCTTTTCAAGTCAAGATAAACCTTACGATAAATTACCAGTTGATGTGAATCCTGTGGACAGTAGGTATCAAAGTGATCCGCGGGTTCAAAAATACAGTCAAAGGTTAGCACGAAAAACTCTAATGCAACCCAAATTATCGGCGCCGGAGAAAAAGGTGGATCGTGTGCAATTACCCGATTTAAACATAAATTCTGATGGAACAATTAATGCATCAAAGCCTCGTGCTTTAGATCCGCGAATGTCAAGAAATTTAAGTACAGGTAGTGATGATTCAAGACCACAAATTCCCGATCAACGTTCTTTACAGCAAGATCAAAGATCTGTAGTTCAGGATCCAAGGTCTCAATTTCAGAGGTCTCAAGATCCTAGATCTCCAAGCCAAGATCCAAGACCCCAACATCAAGACCCAAGGGCTCAAAATAAGGACCCTAGATTCCAAGATCCACGCTCTCAAACTAAAGATCCAAGATCCCAACATCAAGATCCTAGATCGCATCATCAAGATCTTAGATCACAACATCAAGATCAAAGATCCCAACAGTTGGACTTGAGATTGCAAAATCAAGATCCTAGATCCCAGTATCAAGATCCTAGGTCACAAAGGCAAGATCCCAGGATGCGTAGATCCCAAGATTCAAATGATAGTGCTCTCACATTGAAATTAAAAAACATGTTATCAGAACCCAGTGATGCTCAGCGACCAGGTTTACAGAGAGCTGACCCCCGTGTATCGCGTTCAATAAGTCTTGAAGGAGGCGTTCAAGGCAAAAATGCTATGGAAAAATCAAAATTATCAAGTTTGTCAGATTTTCCCTCTCTGTTGAATAGACCAAATCCTGATCAGTTTGGGTTACACTGAGAAATTGTGATGTTTTAAGTAGTGAACGTGATGAATGAATGGTGATATACAGCGAATTAGTGTGGTACATGTACTTTGTAGTCTTTTATATATTTGTGTAGCACAGAGAAACAAGGTGTAAGAAGAATACTTTCAAAGTTATATAATGTCAATATATCGAAATTGTGTAAAATTGTTCTGTGTTGTGTATGCTGATGATTAGATGGACATGAATGGCATGATTATATAAGATAAAGTCTTTTATTATTACTGGAAATAATTTCTTTATTTAATTTGAAATGATAAATTAATGTAGCCAAACTGATAGTTCAATACCTTATTGCCAAAATGTGTGATTACATATTAATAGATATATTACAAAATCTTTAAAACAGACAGTGATGTAAATTTATCTTTACATGTATTTGAAAACAGGTATTCATGCTTTTATATTATAATTCATGTATGTGTGGTTATCACCATCTGTCATTTTACAATTTTTGTAATTAGTAGTGTGGCTAATGAGTAATTATGATTAGAATCGTAAACATTTCATAGCGGTACTATGATACCTAAAGATCATAAATACAATATGAACCCCCCCAAAATGATGCGCCAGCTGGTGGCTGAAATCTTGAATTCCAAAATGGTCACAAAAAAAACCTTTTTTTTGTTTGAATTCTTCTATTCTACTGTATTTCAGACAGGATTTTGCTATGTTAAAATTCACTTTCAAAAGCCGCCATATTGGATTACACGAAAGCCGGCGTAATTGATCTAGTCATTTATACCTGGTGGAAAAATGTGACTATATATATCCACCATAATGGCTTTTCCAATACTATGTTAAGATTTGGAATTACTAACTCTATGGATATGTTTTGACATATTTGCTACTTTGATTTCATAGATAATCATGCCGATGAACCTAACATGCCATAGTAAAAGTACCCCTGTGCAAAGTTTCATGCTTTACTAAATGGTCAAGACTTGATGGGATTTTTTATCTAGTCATAGGATCTTTGTTAAGACTTAGAGTCCTACATCAATGTTGTGCTGAGGTTTTAAACAAACTGTTTTGATATATTTTTAAAAAACTTGTTAGTTGTTAGGTTAGTTTTCAGATGGAAACTGCATTCATCAAAAACATGTAAATACCCAGGTTTAGCTGGTTGGAGGGTTCAATCCCAGCTCAGGGCAAGAACTTTATCGTTGTAAGTGAAAGGGATATTCTGTCTCCCGTCCCATCAGGCAGGTTTCCCCCAAGTTCTTCGGTTTCTTCCTGCAGTAAGGATCGAAATCATTCGCACGATATGTGCCAAGGGCCAAATTGAAAACAGGCCTCAGGCCTAATTTGCTACCCTTGTAAAATGACGAGATTATTATTATTATTATTACAAAATATTCATTCCAAAAGTCGAAAGCCTACATCTTGATATTGTAATAAATGATATTTTTTCATTTCTGAAAATATTTCCTTCTTTATATTGTCAAAACTCTTTAATTTTAGAGAATAATGTCTGTTCAGATGACAATTTGACTGATTTTTGTTGGTTAATAGAGTCCATACAGTACACCAATAACCTATTCGCTTTAATTTTTTTATACGCCCACATGGTTCCTTTCGATATTGGCATGTATCAGACCGAAACTTCATGGATTTAGCTTGTGGACCCTAGAGGTCACAATTTTGAACCAATTTTAATGAAACTTGACATGCATGTTTATAGCCCCAAGATTTTGGTTCATATCGATATTTGTGCTGATCAGATTGTAACTTCTTGAATTATAGCAACTGATTGTCCGAAAAATCGTATTTATTGGCCTGTGGTCCCTCTGGCGGTCACCATTATTATCCGATTTAAAATAAATTGTCGGACAAAATGGCCCTCGCTTGAACGCATATAGTGTAAAAAAATAAGGTACATGTATATTAAGGTTGTGGATCCTGTAGACGTGTTTAGAACCTAAAGATGTTGGTTCCTTTCGATATTTGTGCGTATCGGATCGTAGCTTCTGGTTCCTCTGAACCCAAATAGCATATCTGCAATATTCAGCACAGTGAACACTCAAACAAAACAGAGGTGCTCTTTGACTACCCAAAGTTTGTCACCCTGCAATCTGATTAAAATACAGATCAATATTTTGTTCCGTTTTTATATGCCCACATTGAAATGGGGTCGTCTATTGCCGTCGGTCCGGCGTCCACAATTGCTTGTGGACGCTATAGAGGCTAAAGTTAATATTCAATTGACTTTAAATTTATACACAGTGTTTAAGGTCATGCAACGAAGAAGCCTATTGTTTTTCAGCGATTTCCGATAATTGCTGTCAGAGTTATGGCCCTTGATCACTTCAAAAAATCGTGTGGAGGCTCTAGAGGCTAAAGTTAATAACCGATTGACTTTAAATTTATTCATAGACATAGTGTCTAAGGGCATAAGATGAAGAAGCCTATTGATTTTCAGCAATTTCCCATATTTACTGTCACAATTATGGCCCTTGTTTTATGCTCTTGTTGGTCTTCACTACATGAAGGTAGAACAACATTATTAAAGCCCCAATAACACTCTTGTTGTAACTGAATATTATGTCCCAATCTTTATTCTAGTCATAAAATCGTACTATTTTACAATATTCCAATTAATAAATGATACAAATTTCATCTTAACACACCTAATTTTAAAAAATGAAACAATTCAACTACATGCCGTAACATGGTTTGAAAAGCCTTACGTAAGCACTTTCAAATGCAACATGGATTTAAACATATTTTCGAAACCTCTGGACAAGTAAGATAGGTTATAATGGATAATTTACACAACAGGTAGGACACTTAAACATCTAGTAGTTAGATTTAGGCTAATTATTTTTTTCGGAACCTGTCAAGCCAGCAAGAGTGTTATTGTCCCTTTAACTACGAAAAAAGAAACTGTAATAGGATCTGTAATTTAATCAGATTGATCACCCATTCAGAATCCTCAATAAAAAATGTCACCCTTGAACCATTTGATGAACTCCATTGACAGCAAAGCGGCATTAGCACATTTGTTACCTGTCAGTACTGTTTTATTGATTTTGTAAAACCTATTTCGATTTTAAATTCTACTCGAAACAGACTGGTGTTAGTTATGTATGTAGTGAACTTCTTTACTTCACATTGAAATATCCACTTGTAAGATTGTATAAAAATAGTTTTAAATCGATTGTACATTGTAATTAAATTGATTTTATAAATGAATTGAATGTGTTTTACCTTCAATTTTAAATTATTTCACCATTCTTAGAAATTTTATAAACATTTAAGTTAATGTAGTTTTGATTGTCAGTATTTTATTTGAGGGTTTCTTCTAATTTTTACAGAAATTAAAAATAGTAGAATGTTTGAATGGCATTACCAAGTGTCATCATACCCACTTTGATTTTCCTGTAATTTTGTTTACATCCCGTGTTGACTGACAAAACTGGTATTCTAAATTTCAGCTTGATTGGAGTAATGGTTCTTGAGTCATGACATATTAGAATTTGGCTGTTTTAGTTAAAATGGGCCTGTCCGCTAATATTCAAATGCTCCATTACCATTTGGTCAAAATTTCTGCATTGGGTATTGCTGAGAAAACCATTCCACAAGGATTCGAATTCTAAATCAATCTGATTAAAACACAGATCCTATTTCATTCTGTTTTTTTATAATTCAAAATTTTTTTTTACTGGTCTTTACTACACTAGAATCTGAATGAGTTGTATACCCTTGTTCTGGTTGATGTGAGGGATTAACCAATGAAAAGGTCTGTTACCGCCAGTTCTTGTGGTACATGGAACTGTGAGTTTCTCACGAGAAATTTCATTTTGGACAGAAAACATGTAGGCAGGGGCGGACTGGCCCGCCTGTGCATGCACAGGCGGGCCCCCACTTCCAAAAAAAAATAAAACAAGATGAAAAAATATATTAATGAAAAAGTGAACATAAAGGGTTTAAAAGAGTGTCAAGAGGGGGGGGGGGGGTGCAACCCCTATGATTTCTGTGACAAGGCTTTAGGGCCCCAGTTGCCTAAACTTGGGGGCCCCCATCCCCATGTCAGCTAGCTTTGTCCTACAATTTCCCTCCACTTGGGTCCCATATTTGACATAAGCTGTGCCCTATTCTACATTTCAGTAGTCTACATGTGGCCAAGGGGCCCCGTTTTCCTCCAGAGGGGCCCAATTTTGGCTTAAAAATTCATCAAAATTCAGTAAAAATAGTGATTTATTTTTGTCAAAATTGGGGGCCCACAGTCAAGAGTAGGGGCCCACTTGGCATCGGTAAGTTGGCCTCTATTCGGGCCTGCCCTCTATTATGAAGGAAAAGGCCCCTACCATATATGTATATGCAGGCCTGGACTGGGGCGAAGGGGCCCCTACTTGCCAGGTGGCAAAAGTACCCAAAAATACAGGGAAGTCTAATAAATTAATTAGTAGGTCAAGACAAGAATGTTGAAGTTCAGCTGAAGGGGTCCAAGCAGAGCCTTATATAAGGCTCTGGGTCCAAGTATAGTGCCCTGTGTAGTCAGAGGGCCCACATGCACCTGTCATGATTTGTGGTCATCATGTCATGGCCGGCCCGGGATCATTATTTTGTTACCTTTACCAAATTTGACAATTTTATTGACAAGTGGTAAAAGTAAAGTTTCTATGACCACTGTCGTACTGTGACTATACGGCCCTACGCTTCCTAGAGCCTTCTTTATATAGCTGCATCCCCATGTAATACTTGTAAGTTTAAACTACTTATTTAGTAATTTGTACGTTTACCAGTTTAATATAAATACAGTAGTCTGTTATCCATAATATAAATTCACCATAGGTTGATATATATGTCGAAGTCTTGTTTATAATCACTGGCCGACAGTATTACTTTTAAGTAATTTTATTAATTTATTAAGTAATTTTATTTAAGTATTTGCTTTTGAAATTCGGCAGATTTACTTTTTCCAGAATTGATCCCCATATGCTTGGAAAACGATACTATCCCAGAAAAATTCCTCGCCAAAATGGAGTTTTACTTTTTCCAAAATAGATCCCCAGATGCTTGGAAAACGGGTTTCCCGCTGGCGAATTTCAAAAAAAATTCTGGGAGGAGAGCCCCCCTCAAAAAATCGCGCCTTCGGCGCTCTGGACAACGGGCTTCGCCCTCCGCGGTTGTTCGCGGTGTTTGTCTTTAAAGGGCCCCTTCAGTTACCCTGCACAGGGCCCTCTTCGGGGGCCCAATCCGCCCCTGCATGTAGGGCTAATATTTGAATGAAAGTTACTCACAAGTTCATGCCCTTCACAAAGTCAAGTTCAGGATCAAAGTAAATATCTTGTTATCACCCACAAAAACACAAGTACATGTATGTCTCATACAATGTCTAATTAGGAATTGTTCTCCCGACAATACCCAATTCAGCATGTAAGCCAAATATCACCACAATCAAAGAAGCTACTGCATTGGGTAATTTGATGCGGATTTACCCAGTGATGAATATTTATGTGAGCCCATTTAGCATGGTTCAATATTCGAAACAGTCATCATACATTTACATGTGTGTAATTGATAAAGAGTAAGGAGCAATATACTTTTTCACAATAATAATTAAGTTATTGTTAAATTACAATTTTGATATTTAATCACATCTTATTATCAGCTACAATAATCAAAGATTGTCACAGTGCCAAAATTTGATAAATACTATACCTTTTCCCCCTCATAGTATTAATTTCTGAATTGCTGTCTGTAAGAAATTTCTAGAGAATTTGTGTGTGTGAGAACTTAGATTTTAATGTTTTTTTGTCGCCTTTATGCTTCATGTACTTTTGTACATACTTATTAAAGACTGTATTTGTATATTTGGCAATATACTTCAACTAATAATAGTCATGCTTTATACATGATAAATATGTATTGTATATTCATATTTCATCCAGAATCGTTATAGATAAAAGAAAATACAAAATTATTCCCACAGTTTTTTATACGCCCACATTAAAAATGTGGTTGTATATTGCCGTCGCCCTGTCTGTCTGTATGTAGAGGATACAGTTTATTTCTAATTAGGCTTTCATATTTTCGTCTGAAAGACTTATTGTTTTTACTAAAATTAATATTATTAGGCTTTCACCATTGAAAATGGTGAAAGACTATTGTTATTACTAAGATTAATATTATTAGGCTAAGGCTATTGTTATTTCTAAGATTAATATTATTAGGCTTTCAGACTTTCGTCTGAAAGACTATTGTTTTTACTAAAATTATTATTATTAAGATTTCATATATTCATATATGAAAGCTTATTGTTTCTGTTAAGATTATTATTAAGCTTTCATATTTTAATATGAAAGCTTATTGTTTTTGTTAAGATTATTATTAAGCTTTCATATATGTATTTACATATGAAAGCTTATTGTTTCTGGTAAGATTATTATTCTTCCTATTATTTTTTTTGTTTGTTTTTGTTTTATCCACAATTCGATTTTCTCAGAATCTAAACATAGGATCTTTCTTAAATTTTTACCTACCCCCCAAAAAATGGGTGATGGCTCTTGGGTAAATATATTTTCAAAACGTTTTTCGAATCCGAAATCACCGAATTTTACGAACAAATGCATTTGACCTACTTTGCTGTAACTTTTCGACTATTTGACCTATTTTACTAATTCCTCTTTCTTTGAATATCTTGTAACATTTACTTTAAGTCTGCAATTTCGGATTTTCGAATTTCGAAAATTTGGCGCTGTGATTTGGAACCGGAAGTTAAATCAAAATGACAACTTTTTTAATAGTTGCACGATTTTTATGAAATTTAGTATGTAAGTAGATTTTAATCATGCGACTTTTAAAACGAATTAAACAAATGCAGATATCACCTTGAAAATTTCAGGGTACCTAGGTACTAACGTGAAAAGTTCCTCACCAGAATTTAGTACTTGTGGTACATGAAAACAACCTTGTCGGCACAGGGTTTTTCGAATTTTTGAAATATTCAAAAACCAAACATTCGACCATGAGCCAGGCTTTCCATAAGAGACAGATTCTCTAAGCCACGACCAATTCTGCATGTTTTCAAGCCCACGAATGTGGATTTTTCACTATTGCTCATTTTCAATTCAAAATGGCGTCCATCATTTGCTAAAAGTGAAAATTCTATTCCCGACAGTTTTTCGGCTTTTCGAAGATGATTCGGAAAATATAATTGCCTTGTCTGTAAGTAAAATATCAACAAAGGAATATCGATTTTAACATTTCAAGATGGTGGCACTTCCGGTTTGTGCTACAATTTCCATTTTTTGTGTACAAACCAGTAGTGCCGTAGCTAGTAAAAAAAATAAAATTTCAAGGCAATCTGACCTATATTTCGTCGATTTTTTGAAAACTTTGATCCTTAATATCAACAAGGGGAGATAATTTAGAAAATTTATAATGACATTTTTCAAGTCGTATTGGTAAGATCTACTTACATACTTGATTTCGTGAAAATTATGCATCTATTACAGAAGTTGTCATTTTGATTTTAACTTCCGGTTCGAAATCGTTCATCATTTGCCATTCGCAGGTCTAGTTATTATTTATTATTATTTTTTTTCGGGGGAGCCTATTTCTCAGTCCCTGTAACAGATTGCGATCTGGAGCCTAATTTTCTATCGGTAAAGCATGTGGTGGCAACTTAATAGCCATATTTAAAACTTATGTGCAGACCGGAAATGGCCGAATTTAGTGCGATGACAAAGAATTTTAAAAAAGCCGTAGAATCGTCACATCTGTACCTATTTTCGTACAAATGACATTTTCGAAAACCCTTAATCTTTCCTCGGACGATAGCAGTTGAAAATTTCGAAATTCCGAAACTTCGTCGCTGACTACTAGCGTTGGAAAAAAAAATATGTTGTTTAAGAGACATTTTTTGTTATTTTTCAACATTTCCAAATTTGATCTACATTTTTGGATACCTGAAAGCAACCCGATTCCAGAAATATAAGTTTTATTCGGGTTTATTGCCCTTTATTTTTCGAATTGTTTCGAATTTTCTGCCAATATTGTAACCCCTATATCTTTTTGAAAGCCTCAATCGATGTTTCTGAAACTACTGGAACATAAAGCCATTTAGTCAAACAGTGGGATAAAGCAATTCCAACAACGATCCGTAAACCGGAAGTAGTCGAAATAATGTCCGATATTTCGAAAAAAACAAACGTCATTAATGGGTGCTTTTCGAAAAAACGTTATTTCTGCGTCCGATATCAACGGTTTTAAACGATTTAGATATCGTTTGGTTGCACGAGAATTGCTATATCGTATGATACCCAATTCTTACAGATACAACGAGCAGGAAGCAATATATGGCACGCTAAAAATCATGTATTTTCTGATTTGGTGCGTTTTTGGACGCCTGTATCTCGAAAACGGCGCCACAGATTTTTCTTAAACTTTCCCTATCGAGAGTCCCTCCTATGGTCTTTGACATGAACCCATTCAATAAGACTTTGAAATGTCTGGAAAAGGATATAAAAGGGACTAAAAATCAAAAAAAGTAGAAAAATCGTATTTTTTTTTAAAATGCTCTATTTATTTTTTATTTTAAAAGATTCTTTAAAAATGGCTACACATTCATATAGCTGACCTAAATCCGATTCTAACGATATATAATATGTATTAAAATACTGAAATTTTGTTTTCGATATTTTGATATTTTTGCATTTTTGGCACTTTTGAACATAGGATTTCTCAGGGCTATTTTATCTGATTAGATAATGTAATATATTCTTACAGAGCCCTACAGCTATTTAATTGCCAAAATTGGTTATTGAAACGATTTCGAAAATAATCACCATACCGGAAGTATTCAAAAAATGAAAAAAAAGGTTAAAATAATTGCGCTCTTGCGAAAAGCTGAATTTCTCGGTCAGATAGCCCTATTATTAACTATTATATGGCATCTCATTGGTACGATTTCGATGGTTTGAAAGTCAATTATGGTACGCCGAAAATCTAATATTTTCCGTTTTTGGAGCCTTTTTCTCGAAAACGATCCCACAGATATTTCTGAAACTTTTTAAACGCAGAGTCCTACCGGTGGTCTGTGGCGTGAATCCAAAAGGAAAAAGTTTGAAATAATATAAGGGCTCGAAATATGGCCTCAATCTTTGAAAAAAGTTGAAAAATCGTTTAATTATTGAAAATGTTCTTTTATTTATCATTTTTGAAAACAACTACCGAATAGATGTTTATGACACTTCTGGTACAGAAAGTTTTCTATTCAAACAACTTGTTAAAACTATCCCGACAATGATCCAAAATCCAGAAGTAGTCGAAAAAATATCAGATATTTGGGAAAAAAACACAAAAACATTTTTTAAAAAAGGAAAGAAAATTGTTACTCTTGCAAAAATCGATATATTTTTCAGCCGGGTGTCACTGAATCAAAACAATCAAAGTATCGTTTTCTCGCTCGATGAATTGGCTACTTTATGACATACTTCCTGTCTGATTCCTGAAAGCCGATTCAGTGCTGCTTGCAGGTCTAGTTGACTTTAAATTTATACACAGTGGTTAAAGGGTCAATCCCGATAATATTTTTGAGAATAAAACTGCTTAATTTTGTGTTAAAATCGCTTAAAATCCCCTACCTTAGGACCGAGCAACGAACACTATGTGATACGTTGTAAAACACTTTTTACCCGCCAGTCTTTATCTGGAAATAACAGTCCGGTGTCCCAAGCTGTATTATGCTGTGGTTGGATAAAACCAGACTTTTTTTTTTCTAAAAATAACGTGTCGGTGAAATTTACTTTTTGTTATCAAGTACAGCACATGAACCATTCACCGTGTAGACCTCTAAAGGAACGGGAATCGATTATCGGGTCACCCAACGAAAGAATTGACCCGAAATCTTAAAAGGGTTACGTGTCCGGATAAGCTATTTTAACGCTCACGTCCAAACGACTCAGTATTTTGAGCTGAAGTTTTGAGTCAGGGTATATACACCATTCTTCTATATTTTGGCGTTTACATTTCATACATACTCGGACTTTTATTTTGAGACTCTGTTCAATTCGGGACTGTCCCTTTAAGGTCACGAGACGAAGAAGCCTCTTGATTTTCAGCGACATCTGATAATTAATGCCAGAGTTATGGCCCTTGATCACTTTGGAACTAGAAGCTGAAGTTAATATCTGATTGACTTTAAATTTATACACAGTGTTTAAGGTCATGATACGAAAAAATCCTATTGGTTTTCAGCGATTTCAGATAATAACTGTCAAGAGTTATGACCCTTGATTATTAAACAAAATCTTGTGGACGCTGTAGAGACTAAAGTTAAAAGCCGATTGACTTTAAATTTATACACAGTGTTTAAGGTCAGGAGACGAAAAAGCCTATTGGTTTTCAGCTATTTTCGATAATTACTGTCAGAGCTATGGCCCTTGATCATTTAAAAAATATTGTGGACACTGTAGAGACTAAAGTTAAAAGCCGATTGACTTTAAATTTATACACAGTGTTAAAGGTCACGAGACGAAGAAGCCTATTGATTTTCAGCAATTGCTGTCAAAGTCATGACCCTTGGTCACTTAAAAAAATATTGTGGACGCTGTAGAGGCTAAAGTTAATATCCGATTGAATTTAGATTTATACACAGTGTATAATGTCATGAGACGAACAAGTTTATTGAGTTTCAAGGAATTTTGATAACTTGATCGGCTAAATCCAGAATATTAAATGTTTTGTATAATAAAAGTTAGCATGGAGGAGAACTTTATCAAAGCCAAACAAATTCGAATGATTTTCTGATAATTACATAATGAGTTGTTACTTTTAATCCGATTTTAGTGTATTATCAATGTTTCATTACCGAGAGAGAGGGAGAGAGAGAGAGAGAGAGAGAAATATGCGACAACTCTTGTTGACTGCCCAGACAATTAAGCTGCTGTGGGCGTATGTTTCGTTGCCTGGCAACCTATCTATTTTGTGCTGGTGTAAATTTTAATCATCCTTAGTCGGTTTGGCTATCTTTACTCTTGTAAAGAGGGGGGAGGGTGCTATTGTGTGCGGTTTAGATCATAAGATTTCTCATTGAGGCAAGTGGTGTGGTTTCGATTTAGTCCAGTTGCTAAACCCCATCCATTTTAAGCCTTAACGTGGAAATATAGCCTACCTTATGTTTTTTGATGGATTATATATCTTCGCTACGTGTAGATTAAGAATCTGAATGATGGCACCCTTGTGAAAATTACAATATTCAACATGGGCGCCATGAGGCATTTTCTGGTTATTTAGTGGAGTAAAATGTGTGACAGATTCTCTCGTTTGAAGGAGGGTTTTAAAAGAATTCGACCCGTCGAATCCATTGGGCTTGGGTTTGGAGGCTTATTCTGACAGGACACTTAAAGTTCCCTATATTGAAATATAGGTTTTAGGTGTATTGTATATCTTCAATAAGTGTAGTTTCAGAATCCGGATGGATGATGCCACCCTGGCATCTTTGGGGAAATCAGAATTTGACCCGCTGAATCCAATGAACTTGGGTATTCCTCCTGGAAACGAATTGACTCCAGTTGCAAGAACGCTCATGTCGACTGCAACTAATTGCAGCCAGTTGCAAAAAGTTGAACATGTGCAACTGGCTGCAACTGATCGCAATTGGTTGTAAGAGGCGCGCAGGTCGACTTTTTCAGTTGCATTCAGTTGCTCCCAGTTGCAGAAAAGCCAGTTGCATTCAGTTGCAAGGTCGACGTAAGCCCCCCTTAAAAGTATTGACATATTTTTCGGCAACTCCTTAAACAAAAAACTAACGAGGTCTGACGAATGCGTCTATTTGTGTGACGTCAGGCGGTCATGGATTCAGTGACAAAATGAAAATGATCGAAAATAATGTAAATATTGGAAACAATTGTCTGTGATATCGATTTGTGGGAGTATTTATGCAAATCAAAACGACTGGATTGAAGAAAAAACATATCTGAGTGGATCGGCAGGGGTTTGATTGTCATTACGAATTGTGGAAAAAAACAGCCGAAGCGAGAACTGGTATAACGAGTCTATAAAAGTCTTTGCATTCCTGTTCTTTTTCTGCTATTCCAGCCTGTGAATACAGCATCTTCAATTTCGTCTAATACAACTGACTCGAATTCCAATCAATCGTTTACAGTCCACGAAGACGGGACCGTTGGGAGAAATGTTTTGAAAATTTAACTGCCGCAAACGTGTTTTCCTTCTATCCAAGCCTGTGAAAACAGCAACTTCAATTGGCCCAATTTAGCCTACCTGGCTGACCCGATATGGGGGACTCATCCTCCCGGAGAATATTTAATCACCGTCAATGCGTTTTCTGCTATTCTAGCCCGTGTAATGAACTACAAAAGCATTAAATGGTTTTGTAACCGAAATCCCACTCTGAATTCCAACCATCCAATCAGACTGTCGCATCTGCATTCACAAATAATAATCAATGCCCGAAAATTTGTGCACAAAGTAGAGTTGCTCCGGACAAAATGTTTTAATTCATATTAAACAAATTCGTGATATTCAATTACAAGAAAAGTAAAATTAGTGTTTTATTAGGGCTCGATGACAGATAGGAAAGCAAAACTAGAAATGCCCGAAATATTTCGGGTTTATAGACAACGGCGCCGATTTTATTTGAGATGATTATTTGACGGTCGCAAACGCGTTTTATTGCTTTTCAAGCCCGTAAAATTAGTGTTTTATTAGATTTCGGGCACTTTATTTTGCCAAGTAGATGAAAGAAAATCTTTTTTTTCCACTTTACCCGTCTGCCCGAAAAGTCAGCTGCCCCCCCCCCCCCCCCCCTGGATCGCACGCCTATGTGGACTGTTGGCATATTCCACGCTTTGCATGACTATCTTTGTTTTATTATAAAACCTTGAAATAATATATCAACGTGCACCCGATTCAACAGACGTTAAGTCGCTTCAAGAGGAAATATATTATTGTAGAGTATATATTATTAATATACCTTCTTGAAGCGGCAGACTTTAACACTCATGTACGTACGTAACTAACGTGACGAAATTTATGGAAGCTGGTTTTTATTTTGCACGTATCCAGTGAATGGCCATTTTGCTCAGTAATCACAGCCATAATTTGGCTATTTTTTTAAAATTGCATTAAAGTTTTAAATTTTTGTTTAGAACTGAAAAAAATTAACTATTAGTCAATCCCCACGCTAAAAACATTAGCGAATCGATTGTGTATATGTGACATAGACCCGACTAAAGCACAAAATAGTGCCAATAGTGCGGCCCCGTGTGTGTCAAATGTCCGTTTAAACTTGCTAATTCTGTTAAAATCCAATTTTCTTCCGGGGGTTATTATTCAATCTCGAACTGTGTCCGTGTAAGTGCACAGACAACCCTGATACGACGCATTGTACTTTCGTTTGTTTGTTTACAAACTGACTTCTGTGCATTGACCTCGCGACCTGTGACCTTTATATAGTGTCATGTGAATATCATGGCTGTTCACTGTGTCAGAGTCACTTCTTTGCAGGTAGGATGAGTCTGTCGTTCAGATTTAACGAATGTATTGTCTTTGGATAAACCTTGACCAATCAAAATCAAAGATATGTCCCTTGCTTCGTTTTGTGCACTTTGTCAACGCTCTAACATCAAAAGTTATCTCAAGAACAGTATTAAATTTAAATGCGTCATTTAAAGGACATAAGTCCGTAACTCAAAATCCTCCAAAATCTTTGACATCGAAAACTTGAATTATTGGTTAATTTAAATCAACATTGATGATGTAAACTTACCGGGAAAAGATGAGCTTCTAATATCCGATATTTAAGATAAAATATTTTTTTTAACGTCGGTACACGAATCGTGTACCATAATGCGCTTCAGTCCCAGTTGTATTGGGAGACTCGAGGGACGAGGCTAGACACATTGCACCAAACCAAACGGAGTTATGTAGACTGGAATAACTATAGACGCTAGAAATGTGCACTTGATTGCGATTGCTGGCTTATTTCGTCGAACATACCTGATCTGAAATTGGAGAAAAACGGAAACCATTGAATGTAAATCAGTTTATATACATTCATATTACAGTATTATATGCGTTACGACCCATTTTTGTGAATTTGGCGATTGAGCACCTTTAAATTAGTAAAAAGAATGAATGAATGAAATGGGGTTTAACGTCCTACTGCTATGCACTTAACCTGAGCTAATTGAAGACGGGCATACGCTATGAGGGAAATTTTGCCCGGGCAGCGGCGCTACGGCCACTCTTATATCGAATTCCAACTGCCAAGAGATCTTTTACGTGCACTCCAATGTG
This sequence comes from Patella pellucida, assembly GCA_917208275.1. NCBI lineage: Eukaryota > Metazoa > Mollusca > Gastropoda > Patellidae > Patella > Patella pellucida. Next base: position 30,349,934 of record OU795041.1, on the reverse strand, counting down.
TACACGGGAACTCGTTTTTTTGTCCCACCCGAACGACTAGGCAGCTGTCCTTGTCAGGCCCTCTTTCTGTATCACTGACTAGGGGAAATCACGTCGGAAAATGCAGGTATCGAACACTCGACCTCCAGGCTAGCGAACCAGCGCCTCATCCACTTAGCCACCGTGATCCCTTAGTAAAAAGAAGAATCCTATTTAATTTCCGCAACTTTAGGCCTGAAATTTTTATTTAAATTATTAATTAGACAATAATTACTAATTAGACAATAACCAACTTTCGATGTCATCTGAAGCTTGCGATATTTACTAGACTAGTAGATTTGAATCAGATCTGCTGTTCAACCCCCATTGCTGATTAACAAATGGATTATCGAGACTGTTTTTTTTTATCGCACTGACTTTAGTAATCATGAACGAGGTTAGGCCTAACATTGAATCACTAAATTCTGGTTCACAGTGAATCAATTATGTAGTATTTTTACGGCCTCGTGGGAACTCTACAGGTCACAATTCTTATCCGATTTCAACGAAACATGAAATATAGGTTTATCGCCAAAAGAACTCGATACCTTTCGATATAAGCTTGTACCGGATTATGGCCCCTGATTATACGAAAAAACATGTTTTTGCTTGTGGACACTCTAGAGGTCACAATTATTTTCATAATAATAATTATCATACATTGAGATTTCTATGGCAGTATAGGTTTGGAGAGTACTTTTGAGATTATATTACTTCGCCGTGTTATTTTCTTAAATATAATGAATAATAGCCAATCGCAACTGCGAAAATTTCAGACTTGTATACTCAAAACTACATAGGCGTACAGGGCCATTTTTGACTGGGGGGGGGGGGCGATGGTGGTTGGTGCCCCAAAAATGAAGTGTTTACTAAATAAAAAAAGTTCATTTTTTATTTGAAGGCCCATGACAGGTTCTACAATATCTCTTTTGCGATGAATAAGTTCTTAGAGTTACATTATTCAATATAAAGATAAGAACTAGCCATTCTTGCTATAATAGTTCGAAAGAAGATGATGTAAAATGAGTATTTTGAAAATTTCATTCAAATTACTCTATTACAAGCGAAGATATTGGCATTTGGCAGACGTGTGCAATAATTTCATCCACGGTCCTGGTTGATCGAAGCTAAGCTTCGAACCGTCTGGGTCCGCCATATTTGATTAAATCGAAGTATTACTGAAACGTTTTAATCTGTTTTATAGCTTCGAACCGTCTGGGTCCGCCATATTTGATTAAATCGAAGTATCACTGAAACGTTTTAATCTGTTTAATATCGGAGCAATCTGATGCCATCCAAAGTTGATTAAGGCCTGGATCAGTTAAATAATGTCTAATTTATACTTTAGAAAACATTTCAGGCCCAAAGAAAAACCTGCTATAGGCAGATTTAGCTCTTAACTAATGTAACTTTAATTTCTTAATCATCAATAAAAGAGAACTAAATTTTATTTACTTGTAATAATATACACAACTAAAAACAGTTGTTTATGTAACTGTAACCCATGGCTTACTGTCATAGGCTCGATAACAGTTAGGAGGGCAGAACCCCAACAGCCCGAAAAAAGTTTGGTTTTACAGACAGCGGCACCGATCTTCCTCGATAGTCGAAGAAGCGGAACTTAGCTTCCCCCCCCCCCTCAGAAAATTTTGGAATATTTAACGACTGCAAACACGTTTTCCTGCTTTTTAACCGGTGAACAAAACAACTTCAAAGTGGTCTAATATAGTCTAATTAAGGGGCCAAACAGGTTTTCCTGCTATTTCAGTCTGTGAATACAGCAACTAAAATTTGGTCCAATATAGCCTACCTGGCTAACTCGGATTCAAAACAACTAATCAATTGTTGCGCGGTTTGGCGCCCCCTCCCTCCCTGGATGGGATGCGTTTCCCCCTTTTCTAACCCGTGTAAGCAACTCCAAAAGTATCCAATGGATTTGTAACCAAAATCTCACTCATCAGACTGCATTTGCATTCACAAATAATAATCGATGCCCGAAAAATGTCGCACAAAGTACAGTGGCTCCAGACAAAACGTTTTAATCCATACTCAACTCAGTACAAATTCGTGGTATTCAATTACAAGAAAAGTACAATTAGTGTTTTATTAGGGCCTTGATGACAGTTCGGGAAGCCAAACTAGAGATGCCCGAATGATTTCGGGTTTATCGACAGCGGCGTCGGTTTTCTTTGAGAGGCGAAGAGGCGGAGCTGACCTTGTATGCCCCCCCCCCCCCTTGAATTATTTGACGGCCGACATTTTTTTTATTAGATTACGGACACTTTAATTTGCCAAGTAGGTGGAATATTGTTTTTCTTCACTTTACCCGTCTGCCTGAAAAGTCAGCTTGCCCGAAAGTCTTAAGATTCCTATTTAATTGCCTAACTATAGACACTCTGAATTTAAATTTGTAAAAGTTGTATCAAAAAATATTGTGTTCTTGAATGTGACCAATTTAACAGCAACAATTTCAAAAGTGTGCCCAAATTATCCAAGCATTTGGCCCCCTCCCTCTCAGCGCGTACGCCTATGCCAAATTGTCGTAAATATAATTGAATTTTGTTGTTGTTTGCTTCTATTTATGATTGTGATAATTCTGAACATAAATGGTCTATTACATGGTTCAATCTTCGGGTCTGGTTTACACTTGTCAGATTCAGCAGCATCTTCAATGATGAGAAACATAGTTTTCATATCGGTTGCCAGAATATTTAAAGTCCTCTCAGGATATAAGATTTTTTAAAAAGGCGCTCTAACTTTTTCTGTCTTCAACAGACCAGGATCAGGGTGACAAAACGTATATTACATGCAACTACTCCCGACATTGAGCATGAAAAGGACTAGAGACTATGCAATAGTCATTGATGATTGGTGATTTATGATCAATAAAATATGTGTAATAATGATAATAATAGTCATATCCCTTATATCAATTTTGAAAACATGACGTATGTCTACGTCAATGACATTATTATTCTATCTCCATATTAAGGGGGTTGTTTGGGCCAGTGGTTAACGAGTGCGCCCTGTGTCATAAGGTCTGTCAATGAGTCAAATGGCGTGGTTTTGATTCCCCTAATTCACGTGTAAAGGGGTAATGTCGCCTGTCCAACCTCGTGGTTTTTCTCCCGATCCTCCGGTTTCCCCACACTGTACAAGGATCCTACGCATAAGCAAATGATTAAAATATAATTTTACCATATAACGTAAGTCCCAAATTGACGAAGTTTGTGTCGACTCGACACGGGCTCTACCCAAATGTGTTACTTACACCTAAGATAAAAATTGGAGATGTATTTGTATCAAGATCAACATCAGTTTCAAGTTGCTGGAGTTACCATGGATCAAAATCTAACCCCTAAGTTCCATATTGCAGCTACGCCTACATTGTATCTCTATTCAACATTAAGAAAATAAGACACTATTTGGACAGACCGACGTGTTTAAAGCTGGCCAATGCTCTCATATTTTCACATTTAAAATTACTATAACGGGTTTTTTTTTGGTGAATTTACCAAAAACAATACTTGCCCCTCTTCAGCCAAAAGGATTCTTGGAGAGTCCTAATTCGAACATCGACCACCCAGGATTTACATGTTCCAAAAACTAAATATAAAACCTTTGCTGACCGATCCTTCTGTGTAGCGGGACCGAAACTATGAAATAAACTACCTCGAAATCTAAAAGAGTGTCCTTCTTTGGAAAGTTTTAAAACATATCCATTTCAAAGAACCTTCTGCAAAAAACAATTTGTATAATGTGTTTATATAATTTAATTTACGTATATATTATAGGTGGGTGTGCATATATTAAAGGGACAATAACACTCTTGCTGGCTTGACAGGTCCAGAAAAAAATAGCCTTATTCTAACTACAAGATGTTTAAGTGTCCTACCTGTTGTGTAAATTTTCCATTACAACCTATCTTACTTGTCCAGAGGGTTTGAAAATATATTTAAATCCAAGTTGCATTTGAAAGTGCTGACGTAAGGCTTTTCAAACCAGGTTACGGCATGTAGTTGAATTTTTACAATTTTTAAAATTAGGTGTGTTAAGATGAAATTTGTATCATTTTTTAATTGAAATATTGTAAAATAGTACAAATTGCTGACCAGAATAAAGATTGGAACATATTATTCAGTTACAACAAGAGTGTTATTGGGCCTTTAAAGTAGATACAGTATATTGTTCATGTAAAGCGCCATAGAATATATCAAAGATATAATAATGAGCGCTATATCAAATTCAATAAACATAAACATACATTTAAGAGTAAGTAATACAATTTTAAAATCAATTCGATGTCTAAAAGGTAACCAGTATAACTTATATAAAACAGGAGTTATCCCCACCCAATTGATTGCACCTTGAAGATCGGCTGAGTTTTTAAAAGTTGGGTTAATCTAAGATCAGGGCCGGATTAACTCAATCTCACGACTAGAGGAAACTGAAAGTGTTTGTTTCAAAACATAATTGGGCATGTAAGTGCATGTAAGAAAGGCGTATGAAAGTGTAAAAAGTAATGGCAAAAAATAGGGAAGCACTAAACTTTAGCCTGCAACCTCGTATGTATGTCCGGCACTCACAAAGATACATCCTAGATAAACCTGTCCATACTTTTCAATCTAATTACAGATTGACCGTGACGGGTACCCTCAAAATTTCATTTCTCATTTCAACCCTGATAATGCACCCCAGTCAGTTTGTATTTCTAATGACCTACAATACGCGACCGTCGAACTATAAAAAATAGTTTGGACACATTTAATTGTTTGATAATTTTTTATGTCATTAATCGTCATATAAGAAAAATCTGTGGTAAATCGGACCAGTTTGACGCAAGAGCTCATAATGTATGTTATCAAATTTTAGAATGACCTCTTTGACATTAATGACATTTAAAATGTCACAATTTTTGACAGAAAATGTGACTATTACACTAATCTTGACAAGCTAATCAATAACGCGTCATTTCTAAGTCCTTATAGAAACCCTGTTAGTACGTACACATTATAAATCTTGCTGATTAAGGAAGACCCTAGTTGAAATTTAAACAATTTACTGTCATTAGGGTCACAATTTTCAATACGACTACCATTATGTAAGTTTTCCGAATTGTCATCTTTTGACAATTTATAGTACTCTGATCGCCCACATGATTAATCTTGAGTCTTGTACATATATTCACATTTGCGTTTTTAAAAACAATTTTGTTGTACCCAAAAGCTAGATGGTGGGCGGGTTGTCAGTCGGGGCAAGTACCCACAAAACAGTTAATCTGATATAAAAAATGTCGCTTTGTGACGCAAAAGCTCGATAACTACAAAATATACTCAAACTTACATTATATGATTTTATTGTTTGTTGGATGCCTTTGTCCATTGGGGATTCACCAAATAGAGTCCTAACATGGCAGCACGCCGAATGCACGTTGTGGCCGAAGAGGTTGCGGCTAAATACCTATATGTAATCTTAAACCCTTTGACCTGGGCCCATTTGTCCCTGGGACAACGATTCAAGGTATCATCCATGTCCAGAATAAAGCCTCGCACTTGAAGATATTTTGCGAATTCTAAATGAATCTGTCGAAATGACCACGAAACCAATTATGATTCTAATTGTTATACCTTTAAGTATAATTCAAGTGAAATTATTTGCTTTTTCTTTACTGTCTGTTATGCTGTACCCGAGAAACATAATTGAATATAACTGTTTGAAGACTCTTGAAGTGTCAAGTTTATTGTTTAAATTATTTTTAATTTGTCCCCGGCACCGTCTCCGGTGATTAATTTTGTAACATTTATGCCAAACGCTATTTAGCAACCACATAATCATTCGAAACTTATACATGTACATTAAATTTCAATATGAGTAAGCACAATGTTATTAGGGAGAAGGGGTGGCGGGATGGCTGAATGGTTAACGTGCGCACGCTGTGCCATAATTCTGTCAGTGAGTCAACTGGCGTGGTTTCGAATACCCGGTTGGGCGTGGCAAGGAGAAGGGTCGTCTGTCCAACCTCGTGGGTGTTATCCGGGTCCTCCGGTTTCCACCCACTGCTAAAGACCCCTACGCGCAAGCGAATTATTGAAATAAAATCAAACCATATGTTAATCCCGAAAATACCTAGTTTATGTCGAGTGGACGTTAAACCCCACCAATCTCTCTCTCCCCCCTCTCTCTCTCTATTAGAGTGAAATCTTACAGATGTGATGCAAAATCTAACATGAAAATTGACATAAAAATAGTTAAAAATTCAACGTCGCGTGAAAATACCACCACGCAGCAGATACATCTCGACAGCAGCTTATCCGAAAGGAAAAAAAAAACTTGAATTTTAACCAAAGCATCTAGGATCCTTCAAGAAATATAATCTCTATCGTGTTCACAAGCCTTTCCAGACAATATAATATATTTTTGTCATAGAAAAACTAAGATAGTTGAAAATCAACCGAGTTCCTATTCTATTGCTCCAATGTGGGTTATTCTTTTTATAGTCATAATGCCTTACAGGAATCTTGAAACAAATCTGTTAAATACCGTAACACAGTTTTAAGAATAGGAGGGGTAATAATATATACCCATCTTGCGGATGATATCTTCAGTTGTCGGAGTGTATGCTTTGAACAAAATCGGTCCCAATACGGATTCACGGGGAACACCAAAATGAAGAACTCTGGGCATTTATTGAGATGCGTCAATAACAATACTCTGCTGTCTTCAAATCGGATATGACTCAAATCACTTCTGTGCGTCTCCGGATATACCCTATCGTATCAAATGCCGCACTCAAGTCCAATAAAACTAGCGACAAAGGTCTCTTCCGATCCAGACTCCATACGATATCATTGTTAACACGATGTAAGACTCCTTACTGTGCCGTTCTTGTATGCTGATTTAAATTTTCCTTTGAGATTGTTTTCACACAAATGATATTTAATAAGATTAAGGACAATTTTTTCACTAATTTTCGAAATGAAAAATGAATTTGACGCAGGTCCGTAATTTTTTTTTAGCACATTAGGATCATAGGTTGATTTTTTAATGAGCGGTGTCAACTGGGCTGTTTAGGCGTTTCTTATACTTCTGCGCCTAGTGAAGACGTGTTCACGATTTGGGTCATCAATGGAATTAACTCCACTCGGACTACTTTAGTATCCATGTTGATAGAGGATCGCGGGAACGTGACTTTGAGGCTGATTTCTGAATTGTTTCTCTGATCTCATCTTCTGTTGCTAGACATAAGTTTTCAAGCGTAGTTCGAGCCTTATGAAACGACCTGATTTTTTTTCTAATTTCATTTTATGTTATTGTATTATCAAAATATGTAATATGATTTCAAATGTGTATACTATCTTTATGATTGACTAGTCCGGTCTTCATTAATTATCATATAATAATTGTAATCTGTTAATATAATTTGGACGTCTCTCATTTAGGCTTCAATCTTCTTGTTGATAAAGTCAATGATTCGTATATTACTGTACTGTACTGCAAAATATATTTTCAGTATTTACACACCAGATATCAATTCGATGTTGTTGTTGTTGTTGTTTATTAAAGATTTAACGTCCAATACATATATTATGTACAGGTTGATTTGATTAAATTATTTACACTTTATGGGTTTATAGTTGGTAAAAACATATAATTCAGATGTCCGTTTATGTTTAGAGCCTACTCAAATTTACTAAAGGTGCTTCTATGTATCCCGTGTTCAGAGAACGCCCGATAATTGAGTTCTAGCATAATTCCTGATAAGCTGTTGAGGTGATAGAAAATTTCCCTGGTTGTTCATAATATATGATAACTTATGTATTTAATAAGTGAGGTTTATGAATTCAAATAAAAATAAAATAATCCCTAATTAATATTCATTAGTATCTTCCAAGTATATATTCATACACGGCACCGAGACTCGCCTCTGAGTGGCTGATAGTGATACACCCATCCTGGCACCAGTCCTCCTGCTGATTGGCTGATACACCCATCTGGGCACTTGTCTTTGTCTCCGACTTTGCCGCCAAACTTCATTAGTTCTCAGTCTTTATCCTGCTAAAGTCTACATTATTATCGTTCTGCATTTATTACCGTTTTTCTATATTTAAAACCGAACTCAAGAGCGGAATTTCGGTACGCGAAGTTTGTTAAAAAAAAAACACCTTGGGAATACGTGGATAGACGTTTATTAAATATGTTATGGACCAGTGGAAGGGTTTGTTACCGGTTTCACCCAAAACTCTAAGTTCGAACGGCTTGTAATAATGGCAGACAAGCAAAACCCGCAAAAAGACGCAGGACGACAAGAGCTGGACAAGCCACCACATGGAACGATGTCATACTAGCCTGGTCGAGGTACATATTTAGTGGGGAAAAATTCCTACCCAAGCGATTATTATTTCATATTAACCAGTAGGGTGAGTAGCTTTCCAGAAAAATTTTCCCCGTTGATCGGCCTTGGGGAAAATTTTTAGGTGGCTTTTTGTTTGGACCCCCCAAATCGCCCAAAAATCCGTTAATGTCTATGATAACTCGCTTAATATTCATATTTTGGGTAAATAATGTACTAGGAGCCTATAGGAAATCGATACCAAGGAATTCAAAAATGGCGTAAAAAATGACCTATGACGTCACTGTGAAGTCCAAACGGCGCCCAAAATTTGAAAATTTACCCCATTTTTGAAGTCACCTCAGTCAAAATGGCGCCCAAAATTTAAAAGTTTTGAAAATTTACCCCATTCTTGAATTTTTATCATAATACACAATACATCAATTAATATTTTCCCGCCCCACTCGCTCGCATTCAGCTCGCTTTCATTCAATTTTAACCAAACGACGACCTGCAGATAACCTCTGGGCGCATGGTAATGTTCCTCCTCACTGATGGATCTCAAATTAGCATGTGAATCAATACAAAAGGGAGAATGTGATGGTGCCCTGATCGGTGGTGCCAATCTTGTACTTTATCTAGCAAGAACAGGAGTATTCCGGGAAACTGGTATACTTTCGCCAGACTTTCATTGTAGAGCTTTTGACCGAGATGCTACTGGTACTGCAGTGGGCGACAAAGTGATGTGCATCTATTATTTATGGAGTATTGAAAGGCGCTGCTTCAGTATTGGACACGGAAATGGTATTACCTCACAGAAACAAGTAATCGAATCGGCATTAAAATAAGTAAAATGACGCCATCGGACATTTCATTTATTGAGATCCACGGGACTGGAACTAAACTTGGGTAAAATATAGAATTATCCGCATTGTCGTCTGTTTTCTCCCCAAAGGCGGGTTCCAGGACATACCGATTGGTGCTGCACAGAGCATTTTTGGACATTTTGATTCCGCTGCTGGGATAATTGGGGTCTTAAAAGTTCTAGCTTCAATGATGTTTAAGAAGATACCACCAAATGCACATTTTAAGAATCAGCATCCTGAACTTGTTCCAGCTAAGAAAACTGGCCATCCAATGTGAATCGGTCCCGTACAGCTGGAATAAGCTCCTTTGGCTTGACTGGCACCAACTGTCACGCCATTATCACACAAAATAAACCCTTGGAACAGATCAAGGACAATAATATCACAGCGTCGCTCCTTTTGACAGGAAATGATCATAAGTAGATACAGAATCAAATCCGGCGCCACATAACCTTCATTGAAGAAACTGTCGTTAAGGCATGAATTAACACTATATCCAGTTTATGCGTTGCTGTAGCAAACATAGTTCGAGATCTGTGACCAGCAAAACTAGGCCACATGACGTTGAAACTGGCAATATATCTTAAATCAATATGGCTCACATAGCCGACATACGAAATGACATTAAAATAAAGACGAGAATCAAATCAGGTTGTTGAAGATTTTCAGCCAAAAGGATTCTTGGAGAGTCCTAATTCGAACATCGACCACCCAGGATTTACATGTTCCAAAAACTAAATATAAAACCTTTGCTGACCGATCCTTCTGTGTAGCGGGACCGAAACTATGAAATAAACTACCTCGAAATCTAAAAGAGTGTCCTTCTTTGGAAAGTTTTAAAACATATCCATTTCAAAGAACCTTCTGCAAAAAACAATTTGTATAATGTGTTTATATAATTTAATTTACGTATATATTATAGGTGGGTGTGCATATATTAAAGGGACAATAACACTCTTGCTGGCTTGACAGGTCCAGAAAAAAATAGCCTTATTCTAACTACAAGATGTTTAAGTGTCCTACCTGTTGTGTAAATTTTCCATTACAACCTATCTTACTTGTCCAGAGGGTTTGAAAATATATTTAAATCCAAGTTGCATTTGAAAGTGCTGACGTAAGGCTTTTCAAACCATGTTACGGCATGTAGTTGAATTTTTACAATTTTTAAAATTAGGTGTGTTAAGATGAAATTTGTATCATTTTTTAATTGAAATATTGTAAAATAGTACAAATTGCTGACCAGAATAAAGATTGGAACATATTATTCAGTTACAACAAGAGTGTTATTGGGCCTTTAAAGTAGATACAGTATATTGTTCATGTAAAGCGCCATAGAATATATCAAAGATATAATAATGAGCGCTATATCAAATTCAATAAACATAAACATACATTTAAGAGTAAGTAATACAATTTTAAAATCAATTCGATGTCTAAAAGGTAACCAGTATAACTTATATAAAACAGGAGTTATCCCCACCCAATTGATTGCACCTTGAAGATCGGCTGAGTTTTTAAAAGTTGGGTTAATCTAAGATCAGGGCCGGATTACCCCAAATCTCACGACTAGAGGAAACTGAAAGTGTTTGTTTCAAAACATAATTGGGCATGTAAGTGCATGTAAGAAAGGCGTATGAAAGTGTAAAAAGTAATGGCAAAAAATAGGGAAGCACTAAACTTTAGCCTGCAACCTCGTATGTATGTCCGGCACTCACAAAGATACATCCTAGATAAACCTGTCCATACTTTTCAATCTAATTACAGATTGACCGTGACGGGTACCCTCAAAATTTCATTTCTCATTTCAACCCTGATAATGCACCCCAGTCAGTTTGTATTTCTAATGACCTACAATACGCGACCGTCGAACTATAAAAAATAGTTTGGACACATTTAATTGTTTGATAATTTTTTATGTCATTCATCGTCATATAAGAAAAATCTGTGGTAAATCGGACCAGTTTGACGCAAGAGCTCATAATGTATGTTATCAAATTTTAGAATGACCTCTTTGACATTAATGACATTTAAAATGTCACAATTTTTGACAGAAAATGTGACTATTACACTAATCTTGACAAGCTAATCAATAACGCGTCATTTCTAAGTCCTTATAGAAACCCTGTTAGTACGTACACATTATAAATCTTGCTGATTAAGGAAGACCCTAGTTGAAATTTAAACAATGTACTGTCATTAGGGTCACAATTTTCAATACGACTACCATTATGTAAGTTTTCCGAATTGTCATCTTTTGACAATTTATAGTACTCTGATCGCCCACATGATTAATCTTGAGTCTTGTACATATATTCACATTTGCGTTTTTAAAAACAATTTTGTTGTACCCAAAAGCTAGATGGTGGGCGGGTTGTCAGTCGGGGCAAGTACCCACAAAACAGTTAATCTGATATAAAAAATGTCGCTTTGTGACGCAAAAGCTCGATAACTACAAAATATACTCAAACTTACATTATATGATTTTATTGTTTGTTGGATGCCTTTGTCCATTGGGGATTCACCAAATAGAGTCCTAACATGGAAGCACGCCGAATGCACGTTGTGGCCGAAGAGGTTGCGGCTAAATACCTATATGTAATCTTAAACCCTTTGACCTGGGCCCATTTGTCCCTGGGACAACGATTCAAGGTATCATCCATGTCCAGAATAAAGCCTCGCACTTGAAGATATTTTGCGAATTCTAAATGAATCTGTCGAAATGACCACGAAACCAATTATGATTCTAATTGTTATACCTTTAAGTATAATTCAAGTGAAATTATTTGCTTTTTCTTTACTGTCTGTTATGCTGTACCCGAGAAACATAATTGAATATAACTGTTTGAAGACTCTTGAAGTGTCAAGTTTATTGTTTAAATTATTTTTAATTTGTCCCCGGCACCGTCTCCGGTGATTAATTTTGTAACATTTATGCCAAACGCTATTTAGCAACCACATAATCATTCAAAACTTATACATGTACATTAAATTTCAATATGAGTAAGCACAATGTTATTAGGGAGAAGGGGTGGCGGGATGGCTGAATGGTTAACGTGCGCACGCTGTGCCATAATTCTGTCAGTGAGTCAACTGGCGTGGTTTCGAATACCCGGTTGGGCGTGGCAAGGAGAAGGGTCGTCTGTCCAACCTCGTGGGTGTTATCCGGGTCCTCCGGTTTCCACCCACTGCTAAAGACCCCTACGCGCAAGCGAATTATTGAAATAAAATCAAACCATATGTTAATCCCGAAAATACCTAGTTTATGTCGAGTGGACGTTAAACCCCACCAATCTCTCTCTCCCCCCCTCTCTCTCTCTATTAGAGTGAAATCTTACAGATGTGATGCAAAATCTAACATGAAAATTGACATAAAAATAGTTAAAAATTCAACGTCGCGTGAAAATACCACCACGCAGCAGATACATCTCGACAGCAGCTTATCCGAAAGGAAAAAAAAAACTTGAATTTTAACCAAAGCATCTAGGATCCTTCAAGAAATATAATCTCTATCGTGTTCACAAGCCTTTCCAGACAATATAATATATTTTTGTCATAGAAAAACTAAGATAGTTGAAAATCAACCGAGTTCCTATTCTATTGCTCCAATGTGGGTTATTCTTTTTATAGTCATAATGCCTTACAGGAATCTTGAAACAAATCTGTTAAATACCGTAACACAGTTTTAAGAATAGGAGGGGTAATAATATATACCCATCTTGCGGATGATATCTTCAGTTGTCGGAGTGTATGCTGTGAACAAAATCGGTCCCAATACGGATTCACGGGGAACACCAAAATGAAGAACTCTGGGCATTTATTGAGATGCGTCAATAACAATACTCTGCTGTCTTCAAATCGGATATGACTCAAATCACTTCTGTGCGTCTCCGGATATACCCTATCGTATCAAATGCCGCACTCAAGTCCAATAAAACTAGCGACAAAGGTCTCTTCCGATCCAGACTCCATACGATATCATTGTTAACACGATGTAAGACTCCTTACTGTGCCGTTCTTGTATGCTGATTTAAATTTTCCTTTGAGATTGTTTTCACACAAATGATATTTAATAAGATTAAGGACAATTTTTTCACTAATTTTCGAAATGAAAAATGAATTTGACGCAGGTCCGTATTTTTTTTTTAGCACATTAGGATCATAGGTTGATTTTTTAATGAGCGGTGTCAACTGGGCTGTTTAGGCGTTTCTTATACTTCTGCGCCTAGTGAAGACGTGTTCACGATTTGGGTCATCAATGGAATTAACTCCACTCGGACTACTTTAGTATCCATGTTGATAGAGGATCGCGGGAACGTGACTTTGAGGCTGATTTCTGAATTGTTTCTCTGATCTCATCTTCTGTTGCTAGACATAAGTTTTCAAGCGTGGAACCTTCAAACTGTTCCTCAATGAATATGTCTGTTGGTTTATTTACACCGAGTCCTTGTCGAATGGTGGAGACTTTGTCGTGGAAAAATTCAGAAAATTGATCTGATAGGCTAGCATCATTTTGAACCAATGGCAGAACCTTTGCTTCTCTTGCTTTCAGCAACCAGTTTGTAATTTTGTAGGCTGAATAGTTAACGTGCGCGCTAGTCATTGAGTCAACTGGTGTGGTTTCGAATCCCCGGTTGTGCGTAGCAAGGAGTATGGTCGCCTGTCCAGCCTCGTGGGCTTTCTCCGTGTCCTCCGGTTTCATCGAACTGCTAAAAACCCCTACTCGCAAGCGAATTATTGAAAAAAAAATTATATTAGTCCCAAAATGACCTAGATTGTGCCGAGTGGGCGTTAAACCCCATTTCTCCCCACCCCCTTAGTGAAGGGTCGTTAGTTGTAGTTCGAGCCTTATGAAACGACCTGATTTTTTTTTCTAATTTCATTTTATGTTATTGTATTATCAAAATATGTAATATGATTTCAAATGTGTATACTATCTTTATGATTGACTAGTCCGGTCTTCATTAATTATCATATAATAATTGTAATCTGTTAATATAATTTGGACGTCTCTCATTTAGGCTTCAATCTTCTTGTTGATAAAGTCAATGATTCGTATATTACTGTACTGTACTGCAAAATATATTTTCAGTATTTACACACCAGATATCAATTCGATGTTGTTGTTGTTGTTGTTTATTAAAGATTTAACGTCCAATACATATATTATGTACAGGTTGATTTGATTAAATTATTTACACTTTATGGGTTTATAGTTGGTAAAAACATATAATTCAGATGTCCGTTTATGTTTACAGCCTACTCAAATTTACTAAAGGTGCTTCTATGTATCCCGTGTTCAGAGAACGCCCGATAATTGAGTTCTAGCATAATTCCTGATAAGCTGTTGAGGTGATAGAAAATTTCCCTGGTTGTTCATAATATATGATAACTTATGTATTTAATAAGTGAGGTTTATGAATTCAAATAAAAATAAAATAATCCCTAATTAATATTCATTAGTATCTTCCAAGTATATATTCATACACGGCACCGAGACTCGCCTCTGAGTGGCTGATAGTGATACACCCATCCTGGCACCAGTCCTCCTGCTGATTGGCTGATACACCCATCTGGGCACTTGTCTTAGTCTCCGACTTTGCCGCCAAACTTCATTAGTTCTCAGTCTTTATCCTGCTAAAGTCTACATTATTATCGTTCTGCATTTATTACCGTTTTTCTATATTTAAAACCGAACTCAAGAGCGGAATTTCGGTACGCGAAGTTTGTTAAAAAAAAAACACCTTGGGAATACGTGGATAGACGTTTATTAAATATGTTATGGACCAGTGGAAGGGTTTGTTACCGGTTTCACCCAAAACTCTAAGTTCGAACGGCTTGTAATAATGGTAGACAAGCAAAACCCGCAAAAAGACGCAGGACGACAAGAGCTGGACAAGCCACCACATGGAACGATGTCATACTAGCCTGGTCGAGGTACATATTTAGTGGGGAAAAATTCCTACCCAAGCGATTATTATTTCATATTAACCAGTAGGGTGAGTAGCTTTCCAGAAAAATTTTCCCCGTTGATCGGCCCTGGGGAAAATTTTTAGGTGGCTTTTTGTTTGGACCCCCCAAATCGCCCAAAAATCCGTTAATGTCTATGATAACTCGCTTAATATTCATATTTTGGGTAAATAATGTACTAGGAGCCTATAGGAAATCGATACCAAGGAATTCAAAAATGGCGTAAAAAATGACCTATGACGTCACTGTGAAGTCCAAACGGCGCCCAAAATTTGAAAATTTACCCAAATTTTGAAGTCACCTCAGTCAAAATGGCGCCCAAAATTTAAAAGTTTTGAAAATTTACCCCATTCTTGAATTTTTATCATAATACACAATACATCAATTAATATTTTCCCGCCCCACTCGCTCGCATTCAGCTCGCTTTCATTCAATTTTAACCAAACGACGACCTGCAGATAACCTCTGGGCGCATGGTAATGTTCCTCCTCACTGATGGATCTCAAATTAGCATGTGAATCAATACAAAAGGGAGAATGTGATGGTGCCCTGATCGGTGGTGCCAATCTTGTACTTTATCTAGCAAGAACAGGAGTATTCCGGGAAACTGGTATACTTTCGCCAGACTTTCATTGTAGAGCTTTTGACCGAGATGCTACTGGTACTGCAGTGGGCGACAAAGTGATGTGCATCTATTATTTATGGAGTATTGAAAGGCGTTGCTTCAGTATTGGACACGGAAATGGTATTACCTCACAGAAACAAGTAATCGAATCGGCATTAAAATAAGTAAAATGACGCCATCGGACATTTCATTTATTGAGATCCACGGGACTGGAACTAAACTTGGGTAAAATATAGAATTATCCGCATTGTCGTCTGTTTTCTCCCCAAAGGCGGGTTCCAGGACATACCGATTGGTGCTGCACAGAGCATTTTTGGACATTTTGATTCCGCTGCTGGGATAATTGGGGTCTTAAAAGTTCTAGCTTCAATGATGTTTAAGAAGATACCACCAAATGCACATTTTAAGAATCAGCATCCTGAACTTGTTCCAGCGAAGAAAACTGGCCATCCAATGTGAATCGGTCCCGTACAGCTGGAATAAGCTCCTTTGGCTTGACTGGCACCAACTGTCACGCCATTATCACACAAAATAAACCCTTGGAACAGATCAAGGACAATAATATCACAGCGTCGCTCCTTTTGACAGGAAATGATCATAAGTAGATACAGAATCAAATCCGGCGCCACATAACCTTCATTGAAGAAACTGTCGTTAAGGCATGAATTAACACTATATCCAGTTTATGCGTTGCTGTAGCAAACATAGTTCGAGATCTGTGACCAGCAAAACTAGGCCACATGACGTTGAAACTGGCAATATATCTTAAATCAATATGGCTCACATAGCCGACATACGAAATGACATTAAAATAAAGACGAGAATCAAATCAGGTTGTTGAAGATTTTCTGACAAGTGGATCCGTGAACGTTGATTTACTGCTCGGAGATAATAAACCGGCAACGACACGGTGTGTTTATCTTGAAATTTTTAATCCAAAAAGTCATTGGTGTGATCAAAGTTCTTCTTCTCCAACTGAAAAAGTCAATCTTCTTGATATCCTAGAAACAAAGCAGGGCGATGCGCGTGGAATGGTACAAAGTTTACCTTTGGCGGCTTCTGAAGAATTAAGGGAACTACAGGGTAAGGGACAGTTCTGTGTAGCTATAGTAATTAAAACTCCTTATGACTACCAAGCTGAATCAGAACTTGAAACAGTCTTCAGAGGTATCCCTAAAGACCATTTTCAAAGAGACTAGAATGCTACCAAAGAATGATAAATTGTTTTATGTCACGATAAGAGAACTATATGTCTCCGCTAGAGCTTGTTCCTTTTATTCTGATTTATTAAGTAGATCGAGGCATTTGTCATCTAAGCATTAACTACAAGGATACTTGCGCACTAAACTTATTAAAACCTTTGAAACATTTTATGGTCGTCATATTGATTTGATTGGGAAATATAACTTGTCCCCATCGGCTATTATTCTAGATATATTTAATTGACACGTATACTATTACTATCTCCTTGATAATGTATACTACATCTTTAACACAGTTCATCGCCTGCATTTTGCATACCGATAATTCATTGCCCAATCAATCATTTAAAATAGTCTCATCAATTAATATTTTAAGGAGAAAACGTTTATAAGTTGTTAGAACTTTTGTTTAATCATTTTGTATTGTACAATGTCATTGTCGATGCAATAAAATAAGTTTAAACTAATCAATCACGCTGTTTTACCGACATTTCGCCTAATAGATTCGAGGCAGCTATGTCGGGTGTGGCGCCAGACAGGGTAAGCTTACTCTTCCGGACACCTGTTACCACTGTTTGTCGTGTATTTTGTACATGAGGAGCAGTCCATTTGCTGATTACACTATTTTGCTTGAATACACTATTTTGTCTATAACGTTTTTTAGGACGTTAAATTCTGTCTTATGGTTTGGATTGTTCGTACTTGCCTACTTGGTTTTTATTTTATTAGGTACCTTTAGATTTGATTGTGAACATTTACTTGATGCTAAAAGGTCCAACAGCTTAGTAAACTCATTGTGACATCATCCAATCAACAAACTGTTGGAGATGCCGGATGTAAGATATTCTCTTTAATGTACAGAGAATCAAATGTGAGTCTAACTAAACTACGACACCAGAGATTTGACTCCATGATGGCCGAGAAAAAATCCATTACCCTGCCTCAATACAACCCATGGTTCGGGTGGCTTATTACCATGCGCTCAGAGTTCATCTGCAGGTCGGCGTTTGGTTAAAATTAAATGAAAGCGAGCTGAATGCGAGCGAGTGGGGCTGGAAAAGGACACCAGAAGGCCACAAACTCATCATGAC
This sequence comes from Patella pellucida, assembly GCA_917208275.1. Taxonomy (NCBI): domain Eukaryota; kingdom Metazoa; phylum Mollusca; class Gastropoda; family Patellidae; genus Patella; species Patella pellucida. Next base: position 30,331,836 of record OU795041.1, on the reverse strand, counting down.
AGACCTTCCTGTAGCCCCTGAAAGTGTTTTAAACTTTGTGAGATGTAAGTGCGGTACCATGATATGCAGCTGCAGGAAGAATGGTAGGAAATGCGTCAGCGTGTGTGGGGGCTGTCATGGTGAATCTTGCAGGAATTCTGAGGACGTTGACCTAGAATATGACGATCAATGATCATTCTATGAAATCTGACTATATTATCATTTACCTATAAACTCAATGTTTGTTTACATATCAGTTTATTTTATTTGTAAATATTAATTCATTTATTGTGAATAATGATAAAATTCAAGAATGAGGTAAATTTTCAAAATGTTCAAATTTTGGACGCCATTTTGACTGAGGTAACTTCAACAGTAGCAAATGCAGGGGGACTGCACCACACGCAAAACCATAAAAGTATACAAGATAAACCTGCGGACAAGACATAAAATAGACATTGGCAAAACTAAACAATTATCAAATCAAGTGAATGGATCCGGAGCCAGTCGTAAACTTCCACTGTGCTGTACAGTCCAGGGCCTGTTTTTAAACATGCTTCACTAAAATGATTTACAAAAAAGACGTAACAAAAAAATGCGACCGATCTTGTCTGTGGTCGTCTCTTCAATGGCGATAGTCAGCCAGTTGACGTCAGGTGTTAGAACGTCAAATCAAGTGAATGGATCCGGGGGCCAGCCGTAAGCGTCCACTGCGCTGTACAGTCCCGGGCCTGTTTTGATACAGGCTTCAATGCAATGATTTACAAAAAAGACGTAACAAAAAAATGCGACCGATCTTGATACCGATTTCCCATAGGCTCCTAGGACATTATTAACCAAAAATATGAATATTAAGCGAGTTATCATAGCCATTAACGGATTTTAGGGCGATTTCGGGGGTCCAAACAAAAAAGCCCCCTAAAAATTTTTTCCCCAAGGCCGATCAACGGGGAAAATTTTTCTGGAAGGCTACTCCCCCTACTTGTTCATATGAAATAATAATCGCTTGGGTAGGAATTTTTTCCCACTAATGCGAGATTTGAGCATAGCTCGATCAGGCTATACCTGCAACCATGGAAGGGCGAGAGAGAAACCATCCGGATCGACAACAGACCGCGGAAGAAGTCACCCGGATTCCCGACAGAGCACCTGAGCACGGCATCCCGAGCAGGGATATGCCAGTTACCGGAAACAACATGGCGGCGCCCATGGATTTAATGCAAGGGATGCCCAGCACAATGCAAGCCATACAACAAAGCATTGCAGACTTTCAACGAACGATTCTGTCTCTCGTCAGCAACAACTACACCAGCCATACTGTAAATACGAACTCGTTAAGTACGGCATACGGGGCGATGTCGGTTGACAGCGCAACAAACCTAAGAGGAGTAAGAGACGAGTATTCAACCTCAACAATGGAGACAATGTCAAGCTGTCAAAGTGGTACCAACGCCAACAACTTCGGCCTGCTTACGCAAGGTGGGTACCATTATCCCAAATCAAAACACGGAGTTCCTTCCGAATGCATTCCATTCCGCATATCGACGTTGTTCCCGACAACATTAAAAAACGAATTTGGGAGTGGAAAGACGTTAATCTTTGATCTCTACTGATACCCAAGTCAGAGACCCACACCCAACAATCCGATGCAGAGATTACTCCCAGCAATGGTATTACCATTAATTTTAACAAATAATCCAGATCCAAGACTACAGAAAACCCTCAACATATCCGAATTCATAACTGCGTTTGGTAAATTTAAAAGAGTTATGGCCACCAAATACTCAGAACGCAGGGAGGAATTGGATATGTATGAGGCGAACATTATCGACATCCACAACGTGTACAGCTCAAGATACTTTGAATATCACCGACAATTCTCTGCAAGGGCCGCCGCAGCGCTGAGAGACAGCAACATTAAAGTTGATTGGTCTCTAAAGGATATGACACTCCTCAGTATGGTCGTCGGAAACTCTCGTGTCAACTCGTGTGGTACATGTTATTCCACTACACATGCCACACCGTTCTGTCCTCAGCTGCATTCTGTTAGTAATACAGGAGGATACCAACACCAGACTCAGAATTACAACTCAAAATATTTAACCGCTGCAGCAAGAGAAGATCGCCACGGACGTCCAAGGGTCAAATCAAACGGGACAGAAATCTTCAACAACTACAATTCAGGAAAGTGTTTCCGTACACGGTGCCCATTTGCCCATGTTTGCAGTTTGTGTCATTCGTCCGACCACGTTAGTGCTACATGCGGGAAGAAAGACCACACGAAGAAACATAATGTGACATCTAGACATAATAGAGAATGACTACCAGTACATGATACCAACAGTGCACATATCATTAACTCGCCCATTAACATTCCACAACTAGAAAAGGAACTTTCAAAACATCCAGATCGCGAATTTGTACGCTACTTGTGGGACGGCTTTAGATTCGGTTTCGATACAATGGTAACAGAGACTGACTTACCGACTAAGGAATGTAGGAACTTGTTGTCAGCTTCACAACAAAAAGACAAAGTGGACACTTTAATCCAAACCGAAGTGAATAAAGGTTTCCTACAGGGCCCGTTTCAAGAGCTGCCCTTTTCCAAATATCGGGTTAGTCCCATTGGCGTGTCCTTGGGAAAATACAGTGGGAAGCCGCGGCTGATAGTAGATCTGTCATCACCACACGACAGCGACGAACATTCTAGCATCAATGAGCTAATTAGCAAAGAGGAATGTTCATTAAGCTATGTAAAAATCGATGACGCAGTTCGTATCATACATATGTTAGGCAAACATACTACTATGTGTAAAACAGACATTTTGGATGCTTTCAAACTCATTCCAATATTTCCTTCGCAGTGGCATCTTTTCTGTGTCAAATGGCACAAGGAATACTATTATTATACAAGACTCGCTTTCGGATGCCGCTCGAGTCCTAGAATATTCGATGCTCTGTCACAAGCAATATGCTAGATCGCTACTAATAATTATGGTATCCAATATATTCTCCATCTTTAAGATGACTTTATAACATTCGAACATCCAAACAACTGTGGTGAGAGGAACATGGCATTGCTACATTTAATTTTCAACCGCTTAAATATACCAATGGCTTAATATAAAACTTTCGGGCCCGCAACAGTGATAGAATACCTGGGCATAATTCTGGATTCAGTTAAGATGGTATCAAGACTTCCCAGTGACAAATTATGCAGAATTTCTTCGTTCCTATCTGACTTCAATACTAGACATTCATGTACGAAACGCGAAATCCTACAATTACTTGGACACTTAAATTTCGCAAGTAGGGGGGTGCTGCCAGGAAGTTCATTCGTTTCACACTTAATTAAGTTACCTACACAAGTGCACCGATTACATTACCACCTAAAGCTCAATGCTGAATGTCGAGAGAATATTAAAATGTGGTTAATATTCCTGTCTACCTCGAATGGAGTGTCAATGTTTCACAACGTAGCTTCCACCCTGTCAGATGATATTCAACTATTTACGGACGCGTCTGGTACTATCGGCTTTGGTGGCTATTTCGAAGGCAAATGGTTCTCGGAATCATGGCCGTCTGACCTGGAACAATCCGTATTTCGTGAACTGCACCCTATAGTCGTCGCCGCAGTGATCGGGGGGGGGGGGAAATCATGGTCAAGGAAATGTCTAGTGTTCATGTGTGACAATACGGCTACAGTCGCAATCGTACAAAAAGGTCGATCAAAATCACCCCATATCATGCGGCTAGTCAGAAATCTTACTTATTATTCAGTTATATATAACTTTACTTTCAAATCCACCCATGTTCCCGGCCGAGTAAATTTAATCGCCGACTCTTTTTTTCGATTGCAGATAGACAGATTTCGAAAGTTGAACCCTACCGCGGCCAAGAAGCCTTGCCACGTACCATCAATCCACAACGTTTTATGGAACTCAGACCAGCTCATCAGTTCCCGTGGAAACATGCCATTGCCCCAAGCACGAGATTGACTTACCAGACAGGTTTCCAGAGATACATCAATTTCTTGTTGATTACATGTGTCCTCGAATACGTCAAGCCAGATTTCTCCAACGTACCAGTGAACGAACAATCTTTAATTTACTTCGCTACGTTTTGTGCCAGTCGCTTAAGTATCTCTTACAGCACGATTAAACTTTATCTCTGCGGCATCCGTTTTATGTCAATGGAGAATAACATTAGTTACCCTCATAGTAACGATGTATATAGTTTATATACAATGCTTAAAGGTGTTAAACGAGTGCAAGTACGGAAGGCTAGACCAAGACATCCAGTGACTTTCCATATTCTCAGGGATATCTGTTATTGTCTAAGGAAAGGCCTTTACTCCCCGTTTAATAACATTATTTTCGAGACAGTGTGCCTTGTGGCCTTTTTTGGATTCCTACGTTGTGGTGAATTTACCATAACAGACAATTTTGACCCAAATTTTCATTTGTGTGTGAAGGATCTTACAATTTTAGAAGACTGATGCCTACTAAAACTTAAATTGTCTAAAACTGATCCCTTTAGACAAGGTGTTACAATCAAAGTATTTAAAATCGATAATGATATATGTCCTTATGATAGTTGTTATACATATATGCGTTTAAGACTTCAATCGAACCCTTCACGTCTCGACCCTCTTTCTATTTACAATAGCAACGCACTTAAGAGGTCAGACTTCTTAACTAACTTTCGCCACGTATTGTCAGTCATCGGGGTTGACTCGAGTGCCTTTCATTGTCATTCTTTTCGCATCGGGGGGGGGGGGCAGTTGCGCAGCATCTGCACACGTGGAGGATCACCTAATTAAAGTACTTGGTCGGTGGTCATCTAATTCCTATTGTAGATACATTAGGACGCCTGACACAATACTTAAAAATGCCCACAGGTCAATAGCTGGTTTATAGATACTCGTCCAACATGCTTTTCACTGTGAGAGGTTCGGATAGTGCATGATACAGGAACAATTACATATTCCTGTAACAGAACTGGACGATAGTAATATTGACTCAGACGTTCCTTGTTGTTACTCATAGCTTGTAAATGAGATATTTCGACTCAAATATCTAAATTTTCAATACATCGTCCAGCTCTATTCCCATAATAGTTTAGTACAAGTATGTCTTAGTTAAGGTCGTCATAGTTTAATTATGTCTCAAGGTATTAAATTCATGTCGTTTGAATTTATGAATTAGACATGAATTATGGCTGGTTTATAGATACTCGTCCAACATGCTTTTCACTGTGAGAGGTTCGGATAGTGCATGATACAGGAACAATTACATATTCCTGTAACAGAACTGGACGATAGTAATTTTGACTCAGAAGTTCCTTGTTGTTACTCATAGCTTGTAAATGAGATATTTCGACTCAAATATCTAAATTTTCAATACATCGTCCAGCTCTATTCCCATAATAGTTTAGTACACGTATGTCTTAGTTAAGGTCGTCATAGTTTAATTATGTCTCAAGGTATTAAATTCATGTCGTTTGAATTTATAAATTAGACATGAATTATTTTCTCCTGTTTGTGACCAAACTAGACAGGTGGTGGCGCTGTTAAATATTGGGGGTGTGCCTATTGAATTGGTCATTCAGCGCTACAGACATCGTCTTGGGTGCACGTGAATTTCTGATCTGTCTACACGTGTTTGTTTACGATGATGGGCGACGGACAGTCGACTGATAACATCGGCGAAACCCTGAAATTGGTTTTATCACAGCTACAAGATTTAAAAGAAGATAGGAAAGCAGTTGTTGATGATCTGGAAAATAAAATAGATGAGAAACTAAATAGCTTTAAGGAGGAAGTAAGAGGTAATTCTTTAGCTGTTCAGTCAGAAGTTAAAAAACTTAAACCTGATTCAGAGCATAAGTGGTCAAAGATTGGTAATAAAATTCAGTACACTTTCAATTCTGAATTGATAGATGGTTTATCACAGGCAGTATGGGGTTTAGTTAACGGTAAACCAGAATATTGTCAGGAGGTAATAGAAGACATTTCTGATAAACTAAAACAAGGCAATAAGCTCATTAAACTAGCAGACACCTCAGAAGGAGGGTGGGAAACCGTTAGACAATACACTTCTAACCCCCTTGCTAGTGATTCTGATGATGAGACAAAAATAAAAAAGGCAGAGAGTCGTGCCATACAGGTGGTTAAACGTAAGAAGATAAACAAGCAAAAATCTTCCACGTACATGTCGAAGTTTAATAACAACTCTAGTTTTGTATCCAGAAATGAAGGGTCTGATCGTTCCTTTAATGGTCGTTATTCTCCTTATCAATATGGTGCACATACGTCTTACAGTGGTAATAAAAACAATAACAATTACGGGCAGGGGTTTCGTTCTTTTCGTCCCTAAACCAACTCAAGATCTGATGGAAGCTGCTATTCCTGTGGAGAATTCGGACATTTTCGCCAATCATGTCCCTACACAAAAGACCCATCAGCTGCAACTCAAAACAGAAAATAAATCTGTGAAACCATCTGACGTTATTTAAGATGAGTATTTTACCGACGATTTTTGTGATTATGAGCAAGGTCAATGTGACATCATTGTTAAAGGGCGTATAAAAACAAATGAACATTTTTGGAGAAAACTCGAATCTAGTGATTTTGTCTTAGATGTAATATCAAACGGATATAAAATCCCTTTTTATTCTAAACCATTTCCTGCACAATTTAAGAACAATCGTTCAGCTTTAAATCATTCAGAATTTGTATGCAAAGCTATTTCAGATTTAAATACTAGAGGTCTTATTTTTGAATGTAGTGATGGTAATGTACCCTGTGTAATTAACCCGTTATCGGTATCAATACAAACTTCGGGTAAAAAACGTCCTATACTAGATCTGAGGCATGTTAATAAATTCATATGGAAACAATCTGTTAAATTTGAGGAAGTTCGTATTGCATTATCATATCTGAAACCTAATTCATGGTTCGTATTGCATTATCATATCTGAAACCTAATTCATGGTTGTTTAATTTCGACATTCATTCGGCTTATCATCATATTGACATATATCCGCCTCATACATGTTTTTTGGGGTTTTCGTGGATATTTAATGGTGTTTGTAAATATTTTAAATTTCTTGTCTTACCATTTGGCCTCAGTTCAGCACCGTACGTTTTTACCAAAATAACTCGACCTCTAATAGGAAAATGGAGAGGCGAGGGAAAATTGGTAGTTATGTATTTGGACGACGGGTTCGGAACTTCACAGGATGAAGAAGACGCTACTTTAGTTAGTTCTCAGGTTAAAAAAGATCTAATTGGTAGTGGATTTGTTCCCAATGTCGAAAAATCAACATGGTTGCCAATTCAAGAACTACAATGGTTGGGCGTACGATTTAATTCATTTTCTGGCTCAATTTTTATACCTGAAAAACGTTTAGATAAGATACGTGACACTGTTTTGGATATTAATAATTGTATTTTTAAATCCAAGCATCATGGTCGAGTGCATGTTCGTAAAGTGGCTAGTTTGGTAGGGCAGCTTATTTCAACGTCGGTTGTTATTGGGAATATTGTTCAAATTATGACAAAATTCTTGAGTATAGATATTAATTCCGCTTTGTCATGGAATTCTTACATAAAATTATCTAATACAAGTAGATTACAGATTAAGTTCTGGGAAGATAACCTTGTTTCTTTAAATAAAAGAGACGTGTTCTATAATCCGTGCTGTTCGAAGATAGTGTATACTGATGCAAGCAGTTCGGCTTATGCGGGTTATGAGGTGTCGACGGTTAACGGGATCGCGCACGGTATGTGGAATATAAATGAATGTTGTAATAGCTCAACTTGGCGTGAACTAGTAGCCGTTTAACGGGTTTTACATTCTTTAGAACATATTTTGCACGGGAGTCGTGTAAAATGGTTTACAGATAACCAAGGGGTTGTTGCCATTGTAAATAAAGGAAGTATGAAAACTGATTTGCAAAATATAGCTTTTGATATTTTCTTAACTTGCATGAAATCATCTATTACGTTGGATATAGACTGGATTCCTCGTACTGAAAATGAAAAAGCTGATTTTTTGTCAAAAATTATAGATTATGATGATTGGGGAATCTCTGTTCAGTTATTTAAGATAATTGATAAAGGTTTTGAACCCCATGTGTGTGACTGGTTCGCATCTGATTATAATGCAAAGTTGTCTGTTTTCTATTCCAGATTTTGGAGTCCTGGCACTACTGGTGTTGATGCCTTCACTGTAGATTGGCATGGTGTTAATGGATTATTTGTACCACCTATTTATCTCATTTGTCGTGTTCTGAAACACATGGAGAAATGTAAAGCCCATGGAACTTTTATTGTTCCCTATTGGAGATCTGCTCCTTTTTGGCCTATATTGTGTCCATCAGGGACAATTTTTGCTAGTTTTATCACTGACTATATAGATTTGCCAGTGTTAAAATCATTTTATATTCCAGGCCGTTTCCGTAAAGGCATGTTTGGGAACTCGGATTTAAAATTTCGTATGCTTGCGCTTAAAGTATCATTTGTGAAATAGGTTGATTAGAATGATTTACAGTGGTATCAATTTGAGAAAGTAATTTTGTGAACTTATCTATGAAAATATTGAAACTGTTGTCACTAATGACAAATTTGGTGTGGGGAGCTATGTTGGTGAGCACTGCCGAATGGTTCGTCACTATGATACGGCGCAAAACACCTTGTTGTCACTGTTGACAAAAAATGTTATTTTCGTCACTATAGACGAAAGTTGACAAAAATGGATTTGTTCGTCACTATAGACGAAAGTTGACAAAAATAGATTTGTTCGTCACTGTAGACGAAAGTTGATAAAAATGTTATTTTCGTCACTGTAGACGAAAGTTGACAAAAATAGATTTGTTAGTCACTGTAGACGAAAGTTGACAAAAGTGGATTTGTTAGTCACTGTAGACGAAAGTTGACAAAAATGGATTTGTTCGTCACTGTAGATAAAATCCTTATTATGAATTATTTTTGAGAATATAGTAAGCCTGTTATGTGTTTATAGTTTATTAATTGTGTATCATTTGTATAAGAAACTAATTTTGTGGAGGAAATACAAGAGCTGCCTGAATGTCTAGTTGGTAAACTAAGTGCGCTAACTGATCTGCTGGACGATTCTAAAGCTAAGAATACAGTTTTAAAGTATAGTAGAGGTTTTATAAAATGGAAACGGTGGGCATTCGCTCACGATATTTCAAGTAAAGATATTTTACCTGCTAAGGCTCTTCATGTGGCTTTGTATTTAACTAGCATTATTCAAAACGCTAACTCTCCGAGTCCTGTTATTTCAGCATTTTATAGTATAAAATGGGCGCATGATATGGCAGATTTGTCGTCTCCTACTAATTCTTCTATTGTAAAGAATATGTTGGAATCCGGGAAACGTAAACTGTCCAAGCATGTGGGGAAGAAAGAGCCTATCACAGTCGAGCATTTGACGAAAATGTATCACAAATTACATTATGTAGATAATCTTTATAATCAAAGAACTATCTGTGCTTGTATACTGGCTTTCGCGGGTTTTCTACGATCAAATGAGTTGCTAAATTTAAGACGATCCGATTTTAGTATTTTACCTACACATATGAGTATTTTCATTCAAAAGAGCAAAACATATATTTATAGAGATGGTTCATGGGTTCAAATCGCAAGAACATTGACGGATCTGTGTCCATTTAAAATTACAGAAAAGTATTTCACTCTTGCAGGGTTTGGTGTTGATTCCGAGGACTTCATTTTTCGAAAGTTAACAAAGTGCAAGCATGATTACAAAATTGGATGTAATAAACCGCTGTCGTATACTCGTATGCGAGAACTTTTCATTGAAGCCTTTAAACCTTTTGTTAATGACATATCCTCTTATGGACTACACAGTGCTAATTTAGGTATTGCTGACAGATTGTTTAAGCGACATGGGAGGTGGAAATCAGAGTTTGCAAAGGACGGTTACATAAAAGATAATTTATGTGAACGATTAATTGTATCTCAGAATTTAGGAATCTAAATTATATAATATCCCGTTCTTTGGATTCAAGGCGATGTGCTGTACGTGCTCCATTGCATATTGGTGTTTGTGTTTTATGTAACTGTATGTTTGGGCATGTGGTGTTCAGGAGAAATTAAATTCATGTCGTTTGAATTTATGAATTAGACATGAATTATTTTCTCCTGTTTGTGACCAAACTAGACAGGCGGTGGCGCTGTTGAATATTGGGGGGTGTGCCTATTGAATTGGTCATTCAGCGCTACAGACATCGTCTTGGGTGCACGTGAATTTTAAAAAATTATAATAATAATTATTAGCCTATATGTTTATATTCCAGATATATTTATGTAATATATAGGTAACCAAAATCATGGTTCTAAGAGAAAATTATGGTAGCTAATTCTTCGGATTTGACGACTTTCTACAGAATACATATAAATAGAAGAATGGATTTCATATCGAATATATGCTATTGTTACGAGTTATTGTCACGGGTTGTATTATGTTAGTGGTATTTTTGTGGATTATAATAAATCAAGGCGATGTGCTGTACGTGCTCCATTGCATATTGGTGTTTGTGTTTTATGTAACTGTATGTTACAGAACCAAATCAAGATGGCGGCCGAAAGAAGTCATGGGCTAGTTCGCACCGCTTAACATATTATAACTTTTGTGTAATCTGCAACTGACCACTGAATCTATGGATATATGTGCATGGATGTATTTAGTATACAATTTGGAGTAAAATGATGGCCATTATTGTGAGTAAACTTTAGATTATCATCGAAATCCAACTGATATGTTTTACATCGGCAAAGGTGATTAGCAACTCACAACTTTACTCAAGTACACATACACAATCAGTCAACCAACGTCAACATGGAAATGGAGGCAAGTACAGAAGATAAAGATAATAATTGTTTATTCGATGTGCAGTCTCTAAATGAAATTATTGATAAAAGCGTTAAATTGGCTGTGAAACAGATGGAACTGGAATTAAGGAAATTATTCAATAATCGTTTGTCGTCAATTGAGGATCGTGTGGCTGAACTAGAATTTACACAGACTAGCATAGGAACTGAAGTTGATTCATATGAAGAAAGGTTTGAGAAACTCGAAAGTGAACTTAAATTAAAAGAAAACGAGACAAGATCTTTACATAAAAAACTAAACAATTTAGAACAATACACCCGAAAATCCCACATTAGAATTTTTGGAGTGAAGGAAAAGGCAGGTGAAAACTGTATAAACATCGCAAAGGATATATTTAAGAAAGGTCTTAAACTGCAACAAATTTTTAGCATTGATGCAGCCCATAGGGTTGGGCCGGTGCCCAGTAACCATGGAACTCGCACTGTGTCTGACGACAACCAAACCTATCCCAAAGAAGTGAAACCAGAACGTCCCCGTGGTATCATTGTGAGATTTGTCCGTAGAGATGAAAGACAATTGGTTTTAACTAACCGAAAGAAACTAAAGCAATCGGGCATAACTATATCTGAAGACATGACCATTGAAAATATAAAACTTTTGACAAGCGTCCAGAAGCACAGTCTAGTCAAATCTGCATGGTTTGCTAATGGTAAAATACGCGCAGAAGGGCATAATGGTAAAGTTTGTCGTGTGGAGTTGTATCCAGATTTAGAAGAGCAATTACTCAAATTGAAATCCAGTTGAATCAAAAACCTATTATGTCTGGTATTGTCTTTCGTAGTTTGATTAGTTTTATTTACCACGCAATGAGACTGTTTTGTAATAGTTATTAGTACTCTTATGAGTTTCAAGACAAGATCCTATAACTGACTACTTCTTTGTGACAAAGATTTACTTGCACACCTTTCAATCTTAACATTTTCCTAAACCTTTCAATTTATTAAATCCCAAATTATAAATTATAATCACTTAAGTTTACATATAGCGTTTTTTTATTCCGCATTAAATGAAATATTCGTAAGCTTTACTGTTGAAATTGATATCACACTTTCGTTATAAATTTTCGGCTAGTAAACCCATTCGTGTTTAATACATGTTGATAGATTTGAAGTAGCACGTGATATCAATTTCTGTGACAGAAAACGAGCTTATGTGATTTTATGTCAGGTCTTGTCTTCCGTAGTTTGATTAGTTTTATTCACCACACAATGACCCTGTTCTGTAATAGTTATTAGTACTCATTTGAGTCACAAGATCCTATGATTGACTACTTCTTTGTGACAAAGATTTAGTTGCACACCTTACAATCTTAACATTTTCCTTAACCATTCACTTTATTAAATCCCAAATTATAAATTATAATCATTTAAGTTTACATATACATGTAGCTCTATTGTATCCCGCATTAAATGAAATATTCGTTAGCTCCTCTTTTGCAATTGATATCACGTTTTCGTTTTAAATTTTCGGCTAGTAAACTTATTTATGTTGAATATATTCTGAATGATTTGAAATAGCAAGTGATAACAGTTTCTGCGATAGAAAATGAGCTAATATGTTTGTTGCTATTACACGATATCTATTAATTCCGTTCGTAAATATAAATGATACGTGCCTTATAAAGGTATTTAAATTCGTTGTATTTAATGTGGGCTGTGGGCCAATTTATTTATTTATTTTTAAAGTAACAAATAGCCTTTTATTCTATAGAACATGCTATCACACTTCTGTGATTCAGTGATTCTCATCAGCCAGAGATAGCAGTTCAAAAGATAGAAAATTATCTGGTTTAAATAACTCACATAAACCTAAAAGCATATATATTATAATAAAAATGAATGATAGACAGTCGGGAACATTAACCATGTTATACTTCCATATTTTAAATAGCCTAGTTTTATTGTTATTACAGCATAAGCTGAAATCGTTTGTTCTCGACTGAGTTGCCTTTTACACAAAGTTTAAACAACCTATGTTTTATATGATCCCCATAACGGTTGTTTTGTATATAATTACATGTTTTCTGTTTCTTGTAGTGTCTATATTGTATTTATGTATATTTCCCTGCACATGCACCAAGGAACTACAAATATATCAAATTGTAATGTCGAAGCCCACTTTATTCTGCAAAACACATTTAATAGTTTCTAATGTTACTCTTATACTGGGGTAACCGTATTAGACTGTCATAACTTAAGGAATACACCAGTAATTTAAGTGACTTCGACTATATTCAACAAGTATGTAACGATAAACTTAACATTTCATTGTATGTTATCAATATCCGATTGTTACTCCTCCAAGCAGGTGACGTAGAACAAAATCCCGGTCCGAATTCGTTATCGTATGAAAAACTATCCCTTGTTCATCTCAACTCCCGTAGTATAAGAAATAAATTGGATACTATATTCGATGTACTGGACGAATATCATATAATAGGTTTTACAGAAACTCACCTAAATGAAAAGATAAGTGATGATTCTTTAATTCGCACCGGGTTTCAAGTCCCATTCCGACGAGACAGAAATTGTTTTGGAGGCGGTGTCTTAGTTTATATCAGTGAACTTTTAATATGTAAAAGGCGTTTAGATTTAGAAAATATCAATAACGAAACCATATGGATCGAAATCCATTCTAAACATGATATCATTTTGGTTGCTATAGCCTATAGGCCACCAAACGCGTCAAAAGATTTCTGGACAATCCTAGACTCGTCGATAGAATTAGCCAATCGGACGACAAACAAAATTATAATTTTGGGCGATCTGAATGTTGACCTCATATCGACAAAAACAAGTAGTTTACACGATTTAATGCTAACCAATACCCTCAGTAATGTCATTAACACCCCTACAAGAGTAACAGCCTCGTCGTCAACCCTATTAGATGTTATTTTAATACAAGAAGATATTAAAATCTGCTTGAGTGAAACTATAGAATTTAAAAACAATATCTCAGACCACAAGGCTGTAAGCTGTGTAATTGATGTTAGTGTACATACCGCCACATGTTACAATAGAGAAGTGGTATTATACAAGGAAGGCAACTACGAAAAGTTGAATTCTCTTATTTTGAATTTTGATTGGTATTCTAAATTTGATTGTCTTGAGATAAATCAAGCATGTGACCAGTTTTATAATACACTGGACACATTTATCAACGAGTGTGTTCCAAAAAAGCAAGTTGTTATCAGACCTAACGACAAGCCATGGTTTAATTCTGAAATCCGTAAAGAAATTAGAATAAGAGATAGACTTAGGAAACAGGCTATACGAACAAAAAAGTCGAGTGATCTCATTCATTACAAATGCCAACGTAACAAAGTAAACAACTTCAAAAAATCTCTAAAATCTCAATTCACAGAAGATATCAAATCAAAACTAACAAATCCAAACAGTTCTCCTGGCGATTTTTGGAAATCGATTAAACGTCTTTTCTTTGATAAGAATAATGTTATACCACCCTTAGTATCAAATGATAGTAATAAAATCGCATACTCTAACTACGAAAAGGCCGAAATATTGAACCAGTTTTTTGGATCTGTTTCCGATAATATAGATTCTACCGACCCCCCTCCATTTGAGAAAAGAACAAACTCAATACTAGAAATACCTCAAATATCAGAAACTGAAGTCAGGGACATAATAGTTAGTCTTAACATAAAAAAGGCCAATGGACCGGATAGAATTAGTAATCAATTGTTAAAACATATTTCAAAAACCATTTGTATACCCCTTAAACTTTTATTTAACAAATCGTTAGCGATAGGCACTTTTCCTTCGAAATGGAAACAGGCGAATGTAATGCCCCTATTTAAGAAGGGCAGTAGAACATATGTCGAAAACTACAGGCCAATATCATTATTGAACTGTATTAGTAAGATATTTGAAAAAATTATTTTTAAGTATTTTTACAACTTTTTCCACATCAATCAATTGTTAAATAGTTTTCAGACAGGCTTTAGACCTAAACACGCCACTGTTCATCAACTGATTGAGGTATATGATAATATACTATCAGCCTTAGAAAATAAAAAGTGCTCAAGCTACGTTTTCTGTGACATCTCTAAAGCGTTCGACCGAGTTAACCACGCATGTTTGTTACAAAAGCTTTCAAGTTACGGAATTTCCGATCCACTTCTAGCATGGACACGCGATTATCTTACTAACAGAAAACAAACCGTTTTTGTAAATAATGCAAATTCACAATTTATAACTCTAAAATCCGGGGTCCCTCAAGGTTCCGTCCTTGGGCCGTTTTTGTTTTTGATCTACATAAACGATGTCCAAGATGTATTGCAAAATAAAGCAAGATTATTCGCTGACGACACTGCAATAGGGTGTAACAAAATCTCAGTAAATCACATAGAGCGTTCTTTGAACAATGACCTTTCTAATTTACACGATTGGTCCAAAGCGTGGCTTATAAAATTCAACCCTTTAAAAACTAATGTTGTAAACTTTTTTCCAAAATGCCACGAACAGTCACCTAAATTAGTTTTTGGAAATCAAGTCTTATCAAGTGTTGATCACCATAAACACCTTGGTGTAACGTTATCTGGCGACTGCAAGTGGTCTGAACACATCGATCGCATATGCAAATCAGCGTCAAAACGTTTAAATATTCTACGAAAATTTAGATATTCAATTGATAGAAAATCTCTAGATATTATTTATAAAACTCATATTAGATCACTATTAGAATATGCTTGCGAAGTGTGGGATGGGTGTAACATCGCCGATTCTGAAAACTAGAAAAAATTCAGTTAGAAGCAGCTAGAATTGTGACCGGTCTTCCTAAATACGCAAGCAGGGAGTCATTATTTTATGAAACAGGTTGGACCAAATTATCAGTGCGTCGCGTTATTCGCCGGCTTTCCCTCTTTCATGACATTTTAAACAATAGGTCGCCGTCATATTTGGTTGACATACTGACCAAGCTGAATGTAACAAGGCACAATCATAACTTAAGAAATAACCAAAATATCTCTATTCCATTTTGTAGGACCGCTCAGTACAAAAAATCATTTTTTCCTTCTACTATAGCTGATTGGAATTCATTGGACACAACTATAAGAAACGTCCATGACTCAAAACAATTTAGATCAAAACTAAAAAAGAAATACAAAAATATTCTTTTATCTCCCAATTATTATATTTTTGGAAATCGCTCTGAAAATATAATTCACACTAGACTACGTCATGGGTGCAGTGTATTAAATCATGATCTATACAGGGTAAAACTTATTCAGAGCCCAAAATGTGAATGTGGCTGGCACGATGAAAATGCTGAGCATTACTTTCTTCAGTGCAAGCGCTTTTCAGTTAACAGGACTACGCTATTAAATTCTCTAACTGATTTCAAAATCACTAACGTGTCCGTGTTACTATGGGGTGACGTGGATCTGCCCGATGAAAAGAATATTTTTTTATTTTCTCAAGTTCATACTTATATAATATCAACTAAACGATTTACCTAAATACAATTATCATATTATATATCTATAAAGTAGTTCCTGTGCACTCATTGTATGTATGTTTTGTTTAATTTTGTACATATAAATGTGTTTAGTTTGTATTCCGTAATTTATAACTATTATTTGTTAAAATATTCCATTTATATAAACTGACCATCTAATGTAATATATTAATGATTATTTCAATGCAATTAATATTTTTGTATCTATCATTTAAAATATTCTCATCAATTAATATTTTAAGGAGAAAACGTTTATAAGTTGTTAGAACTTTTGTTTAATCCTTTTGTATTGTACAATGTCAATGTCGATGCAATAAAATAAGTTTAAACTAAACTAACTGTATGTTTGGGCATGTGGTGTTCACTCTTTTTTGAATTGTTTTTTTTTTGTTTGTTTGTTTTGTTTGCTGTTTCGGAGTATGATGTCTTGTTGTATTTGTCCTTTTTGTAAATCATATGTGGCGCAGTCCACCTGCACTAACTATTAGTCTTAGTATGTCTTAAGACTCTCATAGTTTTAGTCTGTCTTCAGGTTATCATAGTCGTAGTACGTTTTAATAGTATCATAGTGTAGCATGTACTAAGGTTATTAGTTATATATTTTGGAATTTATTTTCTTCCAATATTTTGGGGCACTCAGCTATTTCTAATCAAACTACCTGAGTTTTGGGCCATAGTAAATGATAATCCAGCATTATCATTTAACCATGTTCCCCAAAAATTACGACGAGCGGGGGAGATCCCATTATTCATATCTTACACCATACATCCCGCTATATCGTACATGTCGTGTTGTCAAACACCATACATCCGGCTATTTCGTACATAGCCCATGATGTCGTGTCGCCCAACACCATACATCCGGCGAATTCGTACATAGCCCATGATGTCGTGTAGTCAAGCATCCCTCTTAACACTATCTTACAGATAACAGAATATCGGCATAATGTATAATACCTTATTTAGAATATGAAATAAGACATACGTCGGCTAGGGAGCCCTAATTCAGGCCTGACTTGCTGAAAACACACATTTCTAAAAATACCCCCTGTTGACTACACCATCCATAAAAAAACACGTGATGCCAATCTTCAAACTTTAAAACCTTATTTGACCATTGAAGATATTCAAGCTTCTGACGAGCAAGCTATGTTTTATTCTGGTTTACCAGATAGTAGCACATTTTCTTCCATAATTGATGAAAGGGATATATATGAAGACGGAGATGGAAACCGTGGTAGACGGTGTTCGCTTAGGTCAATTGATGATTTTATTTGGGTTCTGATGCGTCTGCGATTAGGATTACTTTTAGAACGATTTAGAATATCCAGATCAACATGTAGTAAGATTGTTTCAAGATGGATAGACTATTTGGATATGAAACTAAACTTCTTGCTTCATTAGCCAGAAAGAGAAGTTAACAATTTAACCATGCCAAAACAATATAAAGACAAATACCCAAATTGCCGTGTGATTATTGACTGCACAGAACTTTACACGGAAACACCACAATCGCTATCAAACCGATCATTAATGTAACCCTTATACAAATCCCATATGACATATATCGTCGGCCTTCTGGCGAACCGACGAATCTGATATATATTTAAGTATTGAGAATTACGTATTGAGAAATTTATACTTTGTTGTTATCTCTGTGGCTATAAATTAATAATATTTATTTAAATGACGTCCTGATGTATATGTCTGAAATAATACATCATAAATAAATATTGTTTTGATGGCCACAAAGATAACAACAAAGTATGACCCTAACTGGGATTAATCCACGTGTTTGGGCTGGCAGTATAAGTGATAAACAGGTAAGCATAAATTGTGGAATTCTTGATCTTCTTGAAGAAGGTGATGCTGTCATGTCTGATAAGGGATTTCTTATAAAAGACTGGACAACGCCAAGAGGAATTGAATTAATTATCCCCCCTTTCAAAACTAAGTACATGCGTTTAATTAAGCGTGAGATAGAAGAAACTCACAGAATTGCAAACTTAAGAATACACATTGAACGGGCCATAGAGCGTGTGAAAACTTCAGAATTTTGCAAGGAAATATACCCATTAAACTTGCTGGTCAGGCATCAAAGATTTAAAAGCTGTGCAGTAAATTGTCAAACTATCAACCACATCAGTTAATGATAGATAGCATGTCATGGAATTCCATGTATGTCTTTTTATTTTTGACATGTATGCTCAAACCAAATGTTATTTTTCATAAAATTAGCAAACAGGCTATTTGATTTTTCTGCTTATTTATTTATGCACCTTCTTTAAAATGGTGTGGAACACAATTTGTTTTGGTTTGGGGCCCAATGGGAGGAAATAAATTGAATAAAAGGCAAGTTCTTTGGTTCATTAAAACCAATATTTAGTTAGCTGGTACATTGTACAATTTCAATTCACGTTCGACACGTTCTGAAAACAGTTCGGGTATAATTGCAGTTAAAAAAATGAGTTTAATTTCTGGACACAGTCTTCCCAAAATCCACTGTTACATATAATTCGTTCTACTAAAATCTCTTCAGTGTCCACACAAAGAAGTCAAAATATTTATTTTGACAAATAGCCATTTGTCCCTGGGCTATTTGTCCCTGAATTTGAAACTGATAGGCATGTCTCCCCTTTAGCTTTTGTTTACCATTTTCAATGGTACATGAAAAAAGGGGGTCATTGCTGGTCTCTAATGGGGACTTTCATCTTCATGTAAATGGGCATTCGATCTCTAACAAACCATCACCACAACACTTACACAAGACTAGTCCACCCAGGCTTGCTCCTAGATGTGGATAATGTTTATTCACATATAGCCCACTCTCATTACATTCAAAATTGTCATGTTTTTTTCTGAAAGCGCTCATGTTCTGTGAGCTGCTCTCTCACGTGACCGTCCCCAACGAACACTTGGGCCATCGTACTCCTCTACATCATATTTCATGAGAGTATTTACCAAGCACTCTGATGGTATATTTACTTTGCAAATAGTTCCAAAATTTGATGCTGTGAGCCGTCCTAGTCTGCTTATGTACCAGTCATTGTTGTTTGACTGACCTCGTGTCTCTCTTTCTATTGTTTTACAATTAAAAGTATTTACGTTTAAGCTACTAAAATAACTTGTAAAATTAGTTATACACGTAGCATCACTTAAATCAACCATGTCTCTATACATATATTGTGCAGTTTGGGGATTTCATGCTGGGGCGTTGGCAAAGAGAATTTGTGTGCATATATCCATGCAGCATGTTTATTAACAGACTTGAGTTTTTCCACTGTATTTTTTTATGTCTATAGGTTTGATAAATTTTCCTGCATTTTTATTTTTTTACCGATTCACGAGAGGTGTCATTAAATTTATGTTTTTTGAATGCTAAATCCGGCGATTTCTTCGGACTCAATTTCCTTTTGCGGGATGGTTTTATCCACCAACACTCTACGGAGGTTGAAGAATTTAATCCATCTTTCTTTTTCTCCGACAAGTAAACAAGTCCATATAGCATCCCAGCTATGTGGCTGCATGATTCACCTTCCTTGTGAGTATATTTATGAAAACACTAAAAAAAAATATATACCTATATAATTCGATCATAAATACCTGCTTAAGCATAGCCAGCACTTAAAAAATATATTATACCCGTTTTAACACCAGCCATACACAAATGCTGTCCTCAGCTTATATTGATTACTGGTAATGCAGAATACTTTAGTGGGAGGGTTGTTTATATCAGCACCAAGTCCGGTACTATATCAGAAATCACAGGTCGTAGTATCGTAGAACAGAACAAACAAGAGAACAAGACAGACTGAAATTTAAAAAAATATTGTCTTACCCGACATTACAATTACAACCAGCTGAATGGATATCTTTGATATACAAAGCCACACATCATAATCCCGCTTTTGGTTTTCCATCTGTGTAGAGATGGAGGGCATTACTTTACATTTAACAAAACAGTGACTACAATTGTCCTTAATTTTATGATATTGTAAGTTGTGAACATGCCCATCCTTAAAAAACACCTTTGCCTTCAACGCTCGGTTTCCTTTCATTTGGTCATGGTCAAATGCTCTCTGGGTGTTTAATACCAAATAATTGTAAAAATCTTTTTCATTTATGGACGGAATGTCGTCGACAGAACTTGTCCAGTTATTTTTCAGTAACATAGGGTCTGGTTAATCTTCTCCAAACGGTGTAATAAATTTGTCATGTTTGCGTCGATTAGCAATTTCTTCGTCGTTTTCGGCTATTTTGTTTAACGGTTCAACCCCAAGCTGTAAAGCACCCTTCACTCGTTTAATTGACTCGGTTTTATTTCCCGATACAAACTCTCCGTGATCTCTTAAAAACCGCCTTAGGTCACGAACTTTACAATTATCTGGGCTAAACGCAGGGCCGGATTAACCTTGTGGGGGGCCCGGACATACGAACTGTGGGGGGGGGGGGCATTTTTGTTTGTTCAAATTGTTCATACTGACTGCGGATCGTACTAGTATGTACATATGTACTCCGCCCCCTTCAGTGTTTTCCTCCAGGGTTTTTTATTTTAAAATTAGGATTAATTTCAGTGCATCTGTGACAATTTAATCAGCGATTTTATTGACGTTTAGAATTCATTGAAAATTTGAGTATCATGATTTTTTCATTTACATGTACTTTATTTTAGTGAAATTATTTTAGTTGGCAGAAACATTAAACTCCACTGTTTGAACTACTATACTATGATTACGTTTATTTCTCGGGACTGGTTGGGCCCCAGCAATCACATCGCGGGATGGGGTACCGGTACCCGGAACTGGTTATTACCTATTGATTGGTAGAACCTCTAAGTTATGTAATTTAGTTAATTTTAGGGCCTAACCGATCTCTGGCCCCCGAAAATCTGTTGGTACCTACCAGTCCCGGGGCCCCCAATATCCCTTACTGCCCAGGGCCCCAATTCTAACTCCTTAGCCCAGGTACTGGTTAGCTCCGTCCGGGATAAAATATTAGTATGACCCAGAATTGTGGGGGGCCCCTAAATGTGGGGGCCCGGGACATTTGTCTCACTTTGCCTCCCCTAGATCCGGCACTGGTTAAACGCATCGGTAAATTCTTTGTTCGCCATTGTTCACTGTAAACAAAAGATGATTTGCTCACCGGACGTATTATTATTATTATTATTATTATTCTCTTTAAAGTGTTAATTTTCGGCAAGGCAGACAGCAACATATAATAAACTCGGTTATAAAGCGTCTACCAATTAGGGTAGATGGGCATGAATGATATCATATATGTTATTGTTTATTATTAAATTATGGTGTTTGTATGGTGGCCTTATTGCCAATATGATGGGTGATAGAAGAAACTTTTGGAGAAAAGCCCAGTTACAAACTCAATAGCTGCAAACTAATGTTGATATGGACCTACAAAAAGTCCTTGAAATTAAATGAAATTGGTTTGAAAAGATTGAATATTCCAGGACGTTTTGCTAGGTTAGAAAATTAATCAATTGAAGTTTGCTAATAATATTATTATCAGTTTAGATACAATTACTTTATGATAGTAGCCTGTTTTTTGTAGAAAGCAAAAGTGTGTTAATCGACATCAAGCTGAATAGTGGCCGAGAATTTGAGTACAGATTACATTAGGCTCATAACACCCAAAGGGGATGTGCTAGAAATAGAAATTTATCTTATGCTTGGTGCCATGGCGGAATACGGCGGTTCGTCACCGAATAAATAAAATGAAATGGGGTTTGTCCTGCTGTTCTGATGACTGAATAAACAGTTGTTGACATGACCGATGATATAATACAGTATAATGATATTGTTTTATTAACCTAAAGATTCACAATGCAAGCTTTAGGGATTGTTGGGACGGCTTAGGTGTTGTTGATGTATGTTTAGGTGCCTGACAATCTTTGTAAGATATATGTGGTAGGCACGTAATGTTCATCATTTTTATAGCAGCTGTCTAGCTCTGCTCAATCTTTTCGGCTCTATTTAGAACCACAAAAGTCAGATCGAATTTCACATAGAATCTGTGAAAATATAAAAACCTTTTACATGACGATCCCCTGAAATTCCCAATTTCAGAAGACGCTGTTGTAATTGGTTGGTTTTGAACTGAAAAACTTTCTGTATAATGATAGAAATGCTAAAGGATTTACCGATAGCAGAGCCAAAACATACCATTGATTTTGGACGATGGGGTCTTGTATGCTAAACGAAACTGGACTCTTGGCATTACAGAAGCTCACCATTTTTTTGTATGATTGTTTATTGCTAATCTTGTTACATCGTGTGGTCCACTATATTAAACGCTGCTGAATGATCTAAAAGAAAAAAAATATAACGGAAGGGAAGTAACCACATCTTGTGAAATCAGACTAAATAGTTGCTTCTTTCGGTGTGTCCTTGGTAAACCAAATTAAATATAGCTGGTTGAAGAACTCGTGTACTGCCAAGTTTATTGTTTAAATTTGATTTCAACAAATAGTTATAAATATTGAATTTGGTGACTTTTATGATAAACAGTTTTTGGCATTCACAATATGTACTAGTCTTTTTGACATTGTCATTATTACATGTAATTGTATTTTCTTTCGAAATTATGTATAACCAATGGTCGACGAAGCAAAATATTAGTCATTGAATAGGGTAATGAGTAAAATGTAAAATAATTAATGGAAACATTAAATTAGGAGCTTTTAAGCACAAAATGGCTTGCTTTGCTTGGCTGTTACAGTTACATTACATTATCCCATTGGAATATGACACTGCATCGTCTGTATCCTCGTCAGATGTTTGTAAATTTAATTACAAACGTAAAACAAAACGAACCCCAATCAATACAGCAAGGTGATTCCAAAAACGAAGAAAATAAAAATAATATTAAACTCCAATGTTTCTAAACTGACACTAAAGTGCATAAAACGTGCCCAATATAATTATAGTAAAACAAAATTAAACAACATGAAAATGCAAAATGACCCAGTTGACTCTCATACACTGCCCGTGACATTACAATACGACACAGCCAGATCAAAGGAGCAGGTAAGATAAAACATCCTAAAAAGTTCTACCCACCCTTCCCCGACTTGTTCCCACGGATCCGAGATTATAACATTAGTGTCGTGTGTGAGACAGTGTATACACTAGTCATAGATACACTAGTTATTGGGGCACATTTCCGTAGTAAAGTCCATATACAATTCAACGTATGTGTCCATTTGTTTACTTTGAATTTGAATGCACTTAAGTATTGGTATTACTATGTTTTATTCTATTTACTTAATAAAACATAAAAGACCTGTATTAATTATGATTGATTGTAAATCTTCGATTATCTTCATCTACAAAAAAACCTTCCAAGCAAAGAAGAATCTATAATTGAACAAATGACGAACACCTTTTTGTCAGATGAAAGGTGGAGGAAGGAGAAATTGATCAGATTTCTACACGACAGCCTAAGTAACCATAAACTTGTGAACTAACAAATTATCATTTTAATAGATAAGCCAACATGTGCGTCTACAGACGTTTTCATTAATCGTGGCTGGATTTGTTTAAATGAGTTAATAATATGTTGACATAACATTGCCCTATGACAGTCAATTATTAATGGCTGCTAATACTTGATATCTGGATGTAATGTGATTTACCACAGGATTGAAATGGATGGGATTTAACATATTCCTGAAGTAATGACCCGAGTAAATCATTTCTAGCCATTGTTGTACTTGGAGCAGAAACTTTTTTACGAAGTGTGTCTATTTATATCGTTTATTCAAATCTCTCCGGAGTTCCATGGTTTGAAATCCCAGTTGGATTCTATTCAGATGATAAATTCTAAATTTAATATCCGGTTAGATAAAGTTTTAGGGGTAGGGGCCTATGTAATTCGTTTCGTAGCTTACAATAAGTGGCAATATTGCACGATTTAAAAAAGGGTCATTTACAAACTTATTGAATCTCACGATGTTTTAAAACCTCAATTCTGTATGCGTCTGTGCGGAAAGAAATCTAGGTCAAGAGATTCTCTAACTTAAATTTGGTGCTAAATTACAATTTAGTCCTCATTCAGATTGGGTTTATTCTTTTGCTGTCATGTTTTGTTTTAGTATTAACGGTTATTTAGCCTGCAAAGAAACCAAGAATCATTTTATACAGATTAATAGATTTGTGGAATATATGATTATGCTATGTACATTCTAAAATTGATATACAGTTTGATCTTTTTCCATCTACCTTGCCCCCACCCCTTTGTCGTATTGGTTATTTACTGGTATATACATGGTTGAATTATCATGCAATTTGTACATAGAATAGGTCAAGTATTCTATCCGCAGACTCCACAAATTAAACTAAACCGTTCTATCGGTGTTACTCACATTTGAACCAGTCCGATGATCAGAGACAGCATTCCATACGCACAAGTCATTCTTACACAAACGAACTGTCAAAATGGCCTAGGCTATCGTTCGTACAGTAAACAGAAGCTATTGGAAGCTTGTTGTATGCAATTCCCATGATTAGCACATAACTTCGCCCAAGTCAAAGTTCAATGATTTTGTCATGGCACCGAAAATATTCTATTTACACTATTTTGAAAAAAAGACACATATCTGGAGAAAACCTGGGTGTCAATAACTTGTATGTGGTTAAAGCCCCGGATAATCATATTCTTTCGCAATTCTTGGATCCCCTTTTCTGAAAAAATATGTAGATTCATCAACCGTCATAGAACGAGAATTATTAGCAAAATTGACGCCACTCTGCTATTCTATTATAAAAAGTCTCCTGCACACATTTAATGTTAATCGATCAGATTTGTGACTAAAGGACTGTTTGTCCGTCCGTCAACGATTAGCTTGTGCGTGAAACATTGTGGTAGAAGATATATAGACGCATTAGTGTGGTACGTATGATATTTTAACTGACAATATCAGCCCCTGGACCTTTGCCTATAGGGATCTAGGGTGGAAGCCCCCCCTCCCCAATTGCTTCCGTCGGCCCTGTTTTTGATTACAATCTTATTACGGTACATTTAGCGGTCGTATTTTACCTGGTCTTGAGTTTACTACGTAGGTTTGCAGTCGCTACAATTGGTATATATTGTCCTTGCAACATATTATATTATAATTTGTATTCAAATAAATGATTTTGTACTTTTATTATGCCCTTTGCTCTTTGTTTGTTGAGATACTTCTTTTGCATTTTAGCGGTAAATTCTCTTTAAACCAATAATAAACTTATAATTTGTACTTTTATTAAGCCGTTCTGAGTTCACTAAGGTTCCGTATGGACCAATCGAATCACAGTGAGAGTCGATAGCCTGTAAATACAATTAAGCGGCATCATATGAATAGTAATTGCAAGTATCCACGCTACTTTCATTATGTGAGATGAACATATCAAATTGTTAAGACATCTTTACCCCGTCAATAAACAGAAACTCCTTGACGTGACGTAAGTTACCAAGAAACAAATCCATTGGTTGAGTCTGCAAATCAGCGGGTGTTTATCAAATTATCAAACGTCGTGTAGAAACAAACGACTTCAACTTATCTGAGATTTCATTGGTAGTGGGCTAGGCTTAGAATCCACACAACCACGCGTACTAATCATTGGTAAATTTGCTATGTTTGAAAGTCTTGTTCAGTATTTGTACACCTTTAAAACCACCCCAGCTTATAGAAGCATGGATTAGACGTTTCTTTCTGAAAGCTTCTACAATAATGTTCTAGACGCTTCAATCTGTGCAAGAATTTTGCTTGATATGTTCTGATGTGCACCTGTTTTGAACTAGATTTAAAGAGGACGCGGAACTTTCCATCAGCCGGTATACACTTCTAGTTGTCATCTTAGCTTTAACAGGTAAATTTATGTTTATCCTCTTAAAAGAATATCTCAACGTGTGTTTCTGTGTAAGGCATTCCGTACGATGTGTTTGAGAAAGAGAGATAGATAGATAGAGAGAGAGAGGGAGGGAGAGAGAGAAATAGGGTATACCGTCAATTCGACACAAATTAATTTTATTTCAATAATTCGCTTGCACGTAGGGTTTGTTAGCAGTGGGCGGGGGAGGGGTCCGAAGGACTTGGGGAAGGACCCTACTTCTCGTTACGTACAACCGGGGATTCGAAACCACATCAGTTGACTCAATGGCAGACTGTATGATACAGGGCGCACGTGCTAACCATTCGGCCACCCAACCTTTATGTATTTAGAATTCTTTAAAGTAACATATTATGTGTTGAAACGTCAATATTTTGTAAAAACAATAAAAGTGTAAGATTAACCTGCTTTGAGCAAAATGACGCAATATTAAACACCTTTTAAGGCGATTGCTCTACCTCCCGATACGTGGTTATATTAGGTCACGTACATCGACAAACATAATGCGATATTCGTAAATCCAACGTTATTTTGTTTTCATCTTTAGTACGCAAAAAGCACTGGGAAATCTAACGCTAATCTCTTTCTGACCGCGGTTGTGTCATAAAGCCCAGTAGTCCCCCCCCCCTATTTCAGTTAACATAAATCGTAGAATAATTTCAATTAAGTTTTTGAATTGATATTCCATATTTATATATTTTATGATTTGTAATATTCCAGATCAGGGGACTGTTTCTTAAATGTTTAGACCCACTCGTCTGTTAGTCGGTTAAATAAATGTACCTTTAATTAGATAATAAATTATGTAAATCCAATAGAAGTTCGTTCACTTCTACATCGAAAAAAGGTGTCTACTTTAACTGATGGTGCGATAAAATGTGGCCCGAATACGAAATTGGTTAGGTTAGATGTGATATCAGTAGGAAAAAGAGCCAGCAGTCCCGAGCCAACCGAAGTCTGGGATTTAGTAGATGTTAACATCCTATTTATATACTTTATGAGATGGGTTTGTGTTGTGTGTATGGATGTGTGTGTGTGTGTGGGGGGGGGGGGTGGGTGGGGTGCAATAAACATATTTTATTGGTTAATCGGCGTGAGAATCGTTTCTCATTCAATCAGATAATAACTTATATCAACTAATACAAATTACTTCTCTTTAGCGACGAATGAATTAGAAATCCCACCAATATGTAGTTAAATACAATAATAGATGTTCTAAAAAGTTGTAAAGGAAATCTTGATTAATGACGGTTTTATTATCTTACGTTACGATCTTGTTGACAAGTAAAGGTTATATTCTTTAATCATCATATAATGACTGATACTTGTCTGGTGTGAATATTTACTTATTTCATATTCATGTATTTGTGGCGATGATGTTAAAGAGAGAATTACCCTGTATGTTCTGTATAATTGTTTTATTGCTTTGATACGCATGCTATTAATCTCTACAAATATGAATATTACATATGTCAGTAGCCATAAAAATTCAATCAGTACCACCTAATATAATATTAATCAATACCTGGACGTTAACAACAAAAACACATGCATAGATTTTTTCAAAATTTTTCACGGGGGCCCCCCACGCCCCCCCTAAGAGGATTTCCTGGGTCCGCCTCTGATTCCTTTATAGATAGATTTCCCGTACGACGAAGATGTCTTTACTTCGATAATGGTTTAGACTCAGTCTGGGTTCCCAACCTCTGGGTCGCGATCCAGGGTCGCCAAACACTTTAATGGCATCGTGACAGACAACACTGAAATTGTTGAAAAAATGCCATTTTTGTCCATGACAGAAGTAACTTAAAACTAAGTACTACGAGCCCACATCAATATAATTCCTAACCGCTGTCTGAGATTTAAGGGTGACTCGACACAAAAAAGGTCATTTCGAGATTAACATAATGGTTCAATTATTTTTCAATAATTGGCTTTCGTGTAGCAGTGGGAGGAGACCGGGTGACCAGGAGAAAGCCCACGAAGTTGGACAGGCGACCCTACCCATTCTCACGTACAAGCGGGGAATACACGGCACTTGACTCAATGATACATGTAGATCTTAATATGATCTATCACACACGCGTTTAACCACTCGGCCACCTCTCCTCTCTGTTATTCGGCTCTAATCAAGACTTATCGTATCTGAATTTTAACAGATTCTAGACAATTGTTACTAGAGCCTGTTCGCTATTATGGTACGAAATTGAAGACATGGTAGAAGAGATAAAGTGATAAATGTAGGGATAATATTTGTTTAATAGAAATTTGCTTTAACTGGTTGATAACAATGTAAAAACAGGACAGACGTAAGAATAACCTACTTAGTGCGAAACTCCTGACTAAAATATCATTTAAAACCTATATTAAAAGGAGTCCTATAAATACACATCGATTCACCGAAAGACTTTCATAAATAAATGAACATCTAGCAACACTTTATTCTAAAATATGTATTTTTTGAATGTATAAGGTTTTATCAAATTTGTTAAAGGCAAGCGTTTTTTTGTAAAGAATTTAAAGTATATTATAGTAAATGAACAGTATAAATGTACGAGTATACATAACTTGTTGAAATAATAGCATCTAAAGGTGATCCATAACACCATCACATTTCACACAATATAAATGTGACTTAAAGGACCTAAGTCCGTAACTCAAAATCCTCCAAATTTCGACATCGAAAACACAAATTATTGGTCAATTTAAATCAACATTGATGATGTAAACTTACCGGGAAAAGATGAGCTTCTAAAATCTGATATTTAAGATAAAATATTTTTTTTTACATTGGTACACGAGTCGTGTACCATAATGTGCTTCAGCCCCAGTTGAAGGGTATGTAGTAATGTAGACTGGAATAACTAGACGCTATAAATGTTCACTTGATTGCGACTGCTGGCGTATTTCGTCGAACATAACTGATTTGAAATTAGAGTAAAAACGGAAACCATAAAATGTAAATCAGTTTATATACATTCATATTACAGTATTATATGCGTTGCGACCCACTTTTGTGAATTTCTAGGTGCCAGATGTTAGCGATTTAGCTCCTTTAATCATATCAATTACAAGCTTTTACAGTAGGTTATTAAAAATCACGTCTTTCTTTTTCTAGACAAGCCATATTCTAGTGGCTGTAGATTATCAGATTAAATGTATAATAATTATACTGATCGGCGTAGGTGGTTCTGTGGGCATGCCATTAAACATACCGCATTGTTAGTTATAAACTGGAAAGTCATCACAATTTTTAATGGCTTATTCCCGCAATGCCCTCCCCCCTCTCTCCACTCAAACGGTGGTATGGCGGAGAGGTGAGGAAACTGATATGAAAACAAAGGATTATAGACTGTATCATTTTTATTAACGTTTTACTATGATTAAACTATATGAGATAAGTTCATGTGTCATCGGTTAGCGAGTAACTTCTTGTGTTTACTTATAAACCAATGAAACATATGATTAGAAACCCCCTTTCACCAGGGGCGTTTTAAGGTTTATCGTGGCGGAGGCTATACTTAAGGTTTTAAGGTTTATCGTGGCGGAGGGCCCTCTTTCGCGGGAGGGGGGGGGGGCTTTGCCCCCGGCCGCCGGAGGTCGAGAAATGATACAAAAAAGAAAACATTTTGGTGCATTCTGAGATATCCTCCAGGACCCTCGAGGCCTGGTTAAACTAAGGGTTAAGGCCTAATTCGATAATTCGATACCCGCCCGAAGCCTGAATGCAAAACAAATCACTTGTTCGTACCGGGAGCTCAATCAAATAATAATAAATGGAATATGGTGGTTTTCAATATATAAATCGAAAAAGTTCAAGGCCGTTACATCTTCTAGTTACATGAATTGTCTCAGGTAGGGTTGGGCAAAAATGAAGATATTGCTTTCGAAACATACGCGTCAACTGTTTTCTTGTGCCCCTTTTCCTGCTGAACATGAATATAATAATAATAATAATAATATGTACATCTATAATGCGCTATATCCACAAACCAAGTTTATGCTCAAAGCGCTACACAATTACTATCCCTGTCTCTAGGATTCAGGTAAGCCTGATTACCTCCCTTTACAACTCATAGAAAGAGCTCCAACATATGCAGCTTCAACTTGAAGTTTCAAGGAGCGCAACAGTTTTTTGTGTCAAATACACCATCCTACCGGTACCCATTTACAGCTAGGTAGACTGGAATGCAGGGATGAAGTGTCTTTTTCAAGGACACAAGAACTCGGCGCACAATTCGGGTCTCGAACCTGCAACCGCTAGGTTACAAATCCTACTCTCTAACCGTTGCGCCAAATCCCTCCCTCAATGATAAAATTTGAAGTCTAGGATATCACTTTATATCTTGAAATACTATTTATTCAAGATGGCGTACATTTGGTAGATTTTTGAACTAAAACTATTGCATCGGCTTGTCACATAGCCTTGTAATATGTCTATCTATAGGTTTTTTACTATGCCGAAGACGAATTTGATGGATAAAAGCACTTCTGAGAACTTTACAACGATGAAGAATCATAATAGGATTGAAAATAATACAAAAATGATAAATTCTGAGCATCAACCTTTGCGATGCATCATAAAACTGACAAAAGTAAATCATTAACATCCTTTCCAATCTCTTCTTCTGGTTTAAGCGCGTTTCTAATAGAAGATTTTAGTTCTACATTTGATAAGCTCTCGAATTTGAACTTATAATCTCCTATTTTCACTCGTCGCTTCATGCGGATATTAGGCGAAATGGTTGCTTTTAGAAAGGTAACCTCAGACTTCAGTTGTGCTGTATCCAGCTCATCAACATTATCCACAGTTTGAGGCGTTATGGACTTGTTATGTTCTTTGCACTTTTCTAAAAGCCACCGCATTCTAGTACTCCCTTTCTTCTTTTTTTCGAAGAGAAAGATGAGAAGCAGCTTTTATGTTACTCAGGAATTTCCTCTGTAACTCTCTGGTAGCTTTTGTTTCCTCTGATGTTCTTACCCATCTCCAGTCCTTTCGATGCTCGAACTCTGTACGGTCCTCAAAAGAAAAATCAACCAACAGTCTATTCGTGGCGATAATATACTCTTCAAAAAAAGAAACGCAAAGCAAATTTTTCATCATTTTTTTATTTGAACGAGGGTGTTATTTCCATAAATGTTACTTTTTTTTAATGTCATTATGTAAGAATAAAAGAAATTCATTATTGGTTTTAAATGTAAGGTCAATAATTGTGACTGGTCATCCTTTTTGCCGAATCAAGTGATGCCACATCTGCACGAAGACCAACACAACAACATTATTGGTCGATTACAAGCAGGTGAATCTCAGACAGATGTAACCAGGCTGCTGAATGTTACCCTGAGTTCCATTTCTCGCCTTTGGGATAGGTACCGACAGCGAAGTTCAACACGAGCAAGCACAAGCTCGGGCCAAACAACGACCTCGATTGCAACAGCATTTGCCGGACGACGTAGAATCTCAGATTAGGCAGTCGATAAACGCCTACGTGAAACCGGATTACGAGCCAGACACTGCTGTTTTGAAATACACCGTGAAATTCAACATCAGTGGGTTCAGAAACTGTGGTATGGCCACAGTAACACTGGAGATCAGTTGGTTCAGCTTAAAGCTAAATAAGCATTTAGCCGTTTCGTGGTTCCTGTTGCGACAAGGCGATGGTAGAGCGAGGGTATACCGACGACAACATGTCACGTTGCGTTTCTTTTTTTTGGGAGAGTATATTTTTGCGAGATAGAGTTTCGACAGACGTTGAACCAATGGGTACCTTTAACTTGTTATCAAGCTGAGCGAACTCAACTTCGCAGCCAAGGTTTGTAAGAGGTGCCTTCTGAAGTTTCTCCGTGTCAGGCTGAATGAGCACCCTGGAACGGCACTGAAGAAACTAGTTGCAGATAACTGACGTCGCAAGGAATCTATAGTTTCATCGATCACAGCTGTTTTTTCTTACCGTCTAACTTAGCTGCATCATCTCTAGGTTTTCGAGTTCTGGTAGCTTACTAACAAAGAACTGACGGATACCTTCCCAATTCCTATCCTCGCATTTAACGGCCTTTGCTCCATCAATACTCAAAAGGTCCATGAATGGGAAAATCACAAGATCACCGATTTCTTTATATATACATGTATTTGAGCACATGAGGAACCACTCAGATTGCAGATAAGTTGAAACAGCCAGAACAAGTTTGTTCGAATTGACACCTACCACCATCTCAAAGAACTTCATTATGTGTTCGTGCATACTCAGAAACTGTTTAGCAACTTCTGTTATTCGCCCAAACCTATTTCATTTCAATCCTTTAAAACCTGCTCGATTAATTCCTTGGTCATCCATCCAAGAGGTTGATTAAATATGTTAAAATGCATGGATAGTACATGAATGACACCACCCAGATGTGGAGAAAAGTTGGAAATGGCTTTTTGGACCTTAAATACCTCTAAAAAGACATTACAGACATAGTTTTGTAAGACATCAGACTAATTTCCAGGAAAAATTACCTAAATGACGACCATTTTGAATAAATTGAATTCCAAGATGTAAAAGTAAGCCCGAGACCAATTTTTTTTCTTTTATCGTGTTCGGCATAATAAATGGACCAAGAAAACACCCAACGCAGAAATTTGATTTCTTTTGCCCAACCCAAATTAATCGAGTCGAGAAGATTATCTTCAATGAACAAAGGCCAGTGCACATATGCGATGTTGCCCAAACGTTGAACGCAAGTGATTTTTTGTCCGCGCCAAGGCGGAGAAGGAACACTCACCCGAGCAATTGGTAACCATGATCGACAAACAAATACGTAATGTCGTATATATGTTGGGAAATGTCGATATTTATAACGCTGTTCAAGCATTTGTCTCTGAATCGAACATTTCTAAAAGCTACTTGTAAATTCTATCCATCACGAATATTTTGTCTTTGATGAAGTTTACGAATTGCTGGAGTTCGTTCCCGAAATGTTCGTCTAGATCGTCTGTGTAGATGGCCTACAAGATGGGAGTCGCTTCCTTCATTTCATCACAATTTAGTTCCCTGAGTTTACAGAGGAATCCAAACCTTTGCTTAAAGCTAAATAAGCATTTTGCCGTTTCGTCAGAGCAGCCGATAGTTGATAAATCTGATTAAAACACGGATCCGATTTCGTTTCGCTCTTTTAGTTCAAAATTTCGCTTTTGCTTGTTGTAGGCATAGAAAGTTAGTCTATATTTCTATGGTTGTAGGCACGTATCTATATAATATATAGATCAGTGAGTGTAGGCCATCGATTGATAAAAAACAAAACGAAATATAGATCTTTATTTTAATTAGATTGATAGTTGCTATGAATGTCTGGTGGGTTCGGAAAAGGTGATATCTTGATTGATGATTTTCACACCAATGTAATGACAGCAATCTCATTCAGTAGTGGATTTGACAGTAACAGTGTATAGAAAACGATTGACTCGGACTCCGGGGTCCTTTTGTCAGGCCTTTCCCTTGGCCAGAGGGGCCCTTTTGTCAGACGTGGGGCCCTTTGTCTGTCTTTAGGGTCCTCCCTAACTAGGGTACATTTTCATTTTTCTCATCGGTTTTAGCATTTTCTCCCGTTATATTTTTTCAACTTTTTGATTTTTTTCCTGAGGAGACTGGCACCCCCAGCGCCCCAGCTATAAAACGCTTTTGCCTTTCACTATTACACACATACATATCTGTAAATATTGTAAATGTTAGAGTTCGTGTATAATTTATCTCTAAGGCGAAAATACAGAAGAGTTGATGGGAGTAAAACTTGCTATTGAAAATGACTACGCTATTTCACACTTGGTTGGTTTACGATGTGTTTTTAATATTTTTGTCTATTCCATGTAGATTGTGGTGCATGGAGTAAACTGTACATAACGTTTTTTGTCAAGTTTCACTGCTACTGTAAATGAGAACAATATCGGGGGGTGGGGGTAACGGGATGATCCCTATAACCCCTTTTTATTTCGTTTCTGATTAGTTATGATAGTTTGTGTGTATAACGTCCTACTATTAATGATATATAAAAGCAGATCCTTTTTATACGCCCACATTTTCATGAGGACGTATATTGTCGTCGCCCTTGTCCGTCCGTCAACAATTGTTGTAAACACTCTACAGGTCACATTTTTGAACCGATTTCTATGAAACTTGAAATGCATGTTTGTAACCTAAAGATCTTGGTTCCTTTTGATATTTGCGCATATCGGATTATAACTTCCTGAATTATTGCCCCTGATTATACGAAAAATCACCACTTTTAGATTGTGGTCCCTCTGGCGGTCACAATTATTATCCGATTGAAACAAAAAGTTTGATTATATCACCATTACACTTTAATGAAGGTTGGGTTCGAATTTCGTGAAAATTTTATAACCCAAACCCTTGGTTCCTTTCGATATTTGCGCATATCGGATCGTAACTTTCTGAATAACGGCCCCTGATTTTAGCTTGTGGTCCCTCTGGAGGTGACAACTATTATCCGATTTAAAAAAAACGTTTGATTATATCACCGTTACACCGTAATGAAGTTTGAGTTCAAATTTCGTGGAAATCGGACCGAAATTGCCAGACAAAATGGCCGCCGCTTGTACTCTAATTGTTTAATAAAATATGGTATATCAAGGTTTTGGACCCTGTAGAGGTCACAATTTTAATCCGATTTTAATGTAACTTGAAATACATGTTAATAATCCAACGACCTTGGTTCCATTCGATATTTGCGCATATTGATTTGTAGCTTCACGAGTTATGGCCCTTAATTGTAGGAAAAATCACTTTTTTTTTAGCTTGTTCTCTATCCATCTCATGTATGTGGGCGTATCCTGCCTGGCAGCCGCTGGTTGGGATTATTATTTGTGAACACACATTACTTCTATTTGTGAGATACTTGTTAGTCAAGTTAAGAATAGCATACGCCAGGACATTGTTGTCATTAATAATAATTATACGTTTATTTATCTGTAACCGGTTACTAGCTAACACAAATATTTGTATCACTTAAAGTTTATACCAAGGTACACTGTATATTAAAGCAGCTCAAATATTGTTAGGTGTGAATCAATGTTTACTATGGTTCTGATCCGAGACAAGTCTATTCCTGATTCGATAGAAGCCATGTGAATTTTGACGGTCCGGTCTGTTAAAAAGATTAAGTAGAACCAAAGAATATTCAAACAGATAAAACAGAACCACATTCTACTCAAATAAACAGAACCACCAACTCACCAAATAAACAGATAAAACTGATTCACATTCTACACAAATAAACAGGTAAAACTGATCACATACTACTATAATAAACAAAATCACATTCTACTCAAATGAACAGAACCACATACTACTCAAATAAACAGAACCCCATACTACTCAAATAAACAGGTAAAATTGAATCACATACTACTCTAATTAACATAACTACTCAAAAAAACAGAACTACTCAAATAAACAGATAAAATTGAATCACATACTACTCAAATAAACAACACCACACACTTCTCAAATAAACAGATAAAACTGAATCACATATTACTGAAATAAACAGATTCACATACTACTCAAATAAACAGGTAAAACTAAATCACATACTACTCAAATAAACAGGTAAAATTGAATCACATACTACTCTAATTAACATAACTACTCAAATAAACAGAACTACTCAAATAAACAGATAAAATTGAATCACATACTACTCAAATAAACAACACCACACACTTCTCAAATAAACAGATAAAACTGAATCACATATTACTGAAATAAACAGATTCACATACTACTCAAATAAACAGGTAAAACTAAATCACATACTACTCAAATAAACAGGTAAAACAGAATCCCATATTACTCGAATAAACAGGTAACACTAAATCACATTCTACTCAAATAAACAGAACTACTCAAATAAACAGACAAAACTGAATCACATACTATTCCACTAAACAGGTACAACTGAATCACATGCTACTCAAATAAACATAATCACATACTACTCAAATAAACAGATAAAACTGAATCACATACTACTCAAATAAATAGGTAAAACAATAGAATAGATCTATTAGGCTCACAATGCTTTATATTTTATTCTTTTTATCGACTTATGTTTTATATGCAAAAAAAAAAAAAAAAATGAATTTAACTAAATAGATTTGGTGTCACCGAGAGTAGGTATATTTTATATCTATAAAAGAGAATAACCCAATACAATCGGATCTTGGTATGCCTATTTTAAAAAGTAGGCCTAATCAACGATTTTAGAAATATAACATGATTTCTCATCAAACCCGTCCCTTTTATTAAATCACAAGGGCTATGTAAATAAAATAAAAAACATTTATATGTCTAGCTAAAGATATGTTTAATGTTTCAAAATTGTGGATTTCCAAAGTTTATAAATTGTCACGAACTGGGAAAAGAACATAACACATTTAGGAGAGACACATTAATAAATTGCATGAATTCAATGACACCTTTGTTAAGTACACAAGTATCAGTCACTAACAACCCCTGGCTGTGTACTTCATGTTCTTTAAATCAAGTTTTATATGGTCAAATTGTTTATGATTTATAACGTAATGACAAGACACCGTCAATATTCACCGTCTTAAGTTTTAAATAAGTCAGATTAAAGTAGCTAAGTCTCCAACTCAATATCATCCAAAATCTTCAGCATTGAAAGCACGAATTATTTGTCAATTTAAATCAACATTGATGCTGTGATCTTACCGGGAAAAGATGGGCTTCTGATATGCAGTATTTAAGACAAAATAAACATTTCACCATTGGTCCACGATTCATCCCCAGTTGTACCAAGAGGCTCAAGAAACGAGGCTAACTTATTAGAAATTAGAGTAAAAACGGAAACCATTGAATGTAAACCAGTTTATACATATTACAGTATTATATGCGTTGCGATCTAATTGTGTCAATTTCTAGGTCCCAAATGTTGGCGATTTAGCTCCTTTAAAATAACGTAAATATTTATCCACACAATAGAGGAATATTATGTAGGATTTCTTATTAAACAGGGGCTCAAAAATCCCAACCTAACTTGGAAGGCTTATGGCTTATCCATCAAACATTTGTTTTTGGTGCGCCCCATCGAATGAATGGGGAAAAAACACCATAATAATAATAATAACTTTATTTAAGAAGGATAAAGGATAAGGCTGTAGAAGCCTTTCTATAAAAATGTCATACGGATGATATGAATCAGTATGTCTTTTGATCACCTTAAGATATAAATTAACAGGATGTGTGATCCCGACATACATTGTACATATTGTTTCATGTTGTGTGTCATACTGGTGGTAGCATATCTCAGTTACATTTAAATACGGGCCTGTATGCACCCTTAGCACAATGATAACAAATTTCTTGTGTTTCATTAAGTGTTCTTTTGTATCGTTCTTATATTATGTGACCGTTTTCAATGCCGGTATGCAAGGGCTATTGAAAAGAGGTATAAAGAAACAGCCACACACATTCGTCAAGTA
The DNA here is from genome assembly GCA_917208275.1 of Patella pellucida. Classification (NCBI taxonomy): domain Eukaryota; kingdom Metazoa; phylum Mollusca; class Gastropoda; family Patellidae; genus Patella; species Patella pellucida. The sequence continues at coordinate 30,294,052 of OU795041.1, read as the reverse complement.
TCACCAATTCGAAAAAATTACCGATGTAAAATGCGGAAAGAGTTCTTCTCTTATAAACTAATTTATTTCAACTGATTTTACCGCGATCATACAAAATGATTTCAAGGAATACTCCCAATAATTTTCATTTAACGTCTAATAGCTCTTGAGAACTTGTCAATGCTGCAGTTGTGAAACAAGAGTGGATTGTCAAGGCAGATACTTGTACGTTGAACACATTTGTTATGTCCCAAATGGCCATTTTTTTGCAGAGAAAGAGAAATCTGCTGTATTGAATAATTTGGTTTGTCAATTTCAGCAGAAGAGAAAATGTTTAAAAAATATATTTTATTACCTATTAGCATGTTAGGAAATAATCCACCAGACTGACCATCACGGAAGACCAAAACCGAATGGCCATATTTATGAGAGTATTACAAAGTACACCTTGATATTTAGGCATCTTACTTAAAACTCATGCGAACAAATGGTAAATTTACTATGACACACTTAGAGGGGGTATTGCTCTAATCTTTTGTACCTTAAAATAGACGAAAGTACATATTAATATGAATGTATAGAAAGTAAGTTATACCGCATTGTCTTGTAGGATATGTTTTGTTTAATATATAAATAGCGCTCGAAACCATAGAGTTCAATTTTTCTTAAATATTGAATATTGCGATCCCATATATTGTCAGATGGTATACATTTACTGAGTTTAACCATGCAAGTTGGCATGAGCACAAACGTTAGGTTTGCTTATAAGTCGGTTATAATTTATAGGTAGCATGTCGAAACTTAGCATTTGTAGGGGCTTTTTTATCCATAATCAGATAGAAACCCATTCTTAAATAGCGAGGCCTCGATATTTCCGATCTGGTTAAAGATACATTATGTAGGATTTACATAAAGAGCTGACCATTCTTGCTAAAACAGCTCAAAAATAGATAATGTAAAATGAAAATACGTTATTCTGAGCCAAATTATCAATGTTTGTAGCTTTGACAAGATGTTTGCATAGTGGTAACTAGGACACTGGTATATTGAGACTAAGCCTCGCTTTCACATTTTTAAATTAAATTATAAATGGCGAACCGTTCTAGCCTAGTTAAAATCTTGAGTATCCGATGCTATCGAATGTTTTGTTAATATACATTAGGGGAGATTACTAGTAGATAAAGAGCTGGCGGTTATCACAAAATAGTTAAAAACTAGATAATGTAAAGGGAATTTGCAGAAAATTTCAGTCAAATTGCTCCACTCTAAATCAAGAATTTAGCGAGGTCCCGTTTACACATTGGCTTGCACGTTAACGATCCCTTGGCAGTTGGAATTCAGTATAAAAGTAGGCCGCTGTCCAGGCCAAATTCCCTCATATGCCCATCTGCATTCACCCAGTCTTTGCAGAACGGCAGGAAGTTAAACTCTATTTCATTTCAATATCAATTACAAATCACCGATAGGAGTGGTCTTTGGAGGTTAGGAGAACGATTCACCGTTCTTATTGATCTTTTTTTCCCCAGCTATTTATGTAATGAATTTAAAATTGGAATAGTTCTGCATTGTGAAAACCGTCTAAAAGTCCCATATTATGCTCCGATGGAGTCCGTCGTCGTTAACCTAAGTCGGGGCAGAACAATAGGACGTTAAACCCCATTTCATTTGTGACTGCAAATTTAATTACAGAGCATTTCTGATATTTCAAGAAAAACACAATGCTTCTACAATTTAAAAAAATCGTGTTAAAGTTAAATGGGAGAGAGAGAGAGAGAGGAATGAGGTTTAACGTCTACTCGACACAAACTAGGTTATTTCGGGACTAACACATGGTTTAATTCTATTTTAATACTTCGCTCGCGCGTACAACCTAGGAATCGAAACCACGCAAGTTGACTCAATGACAGACTTTATTATACAGCGCGCGCACGCTTACCATTCAACCATCCAACCCCCTTAAAGTAAAATAGCCATAGGATTATCATAGAAGGCCGTTTTCACGAAAACTAAACATATTTACGGTCGAAGTCGCCATGAGAAAAATTGACATCTTTAATACATTAAAAGACTATACTGAAAAATAAGCACATCCGTATATAGATTGCATTTTAGTAATATTAGTTTCCATGGCAACCAGAATACCAGATCCACAATTAGATCATAATTCGGACAAACCTCCCAAGTATAGTAAAAATCGACACAGAAACCCACAGAATGGCATCTCGACAGCTTTACTCGTTCAAATACCTTTCCCCGTCTATAAATTTTCAAGCTCTAATACATTCTACGCAATATTCGAATAACATTCTAAGGTTCCAATTTTATTTACCCTTGACCCCCCTGGTAGATTTTATTTTGAAATCCGGATACCTCTGATCAAGTCCATGGCTATCTCTGCCAGCAGTTCATTCTGGGGTTTTGTTATCATGCCGATCCAATCTATGATACACTTAAAGCGAACGGGAGTTTATTTCATTGAATTGCGGTGGAGAATACCAATTTCCAGTTTCTTAGCCTACCAATTTTTGTGGATTTTGAAGCATGGTAAAATAATTAATGTGGTCACTTTTGGGTGACTGGAATGTTATGTCATGAGATTCAAGACACTGTGACATTTGTAACAAGAAAACATGTTTAATATTAGAAACAAAGTAGTAAGCTGGCACTGCCAGGGAGGATACGCCCACATTTTCGAGAGATGGATAGAGAACAAGCAATACCGAAAGTGATTTTTCCTACAATCAAAGGCCATAATTGATTAAGTTACAATTTGATATGCGCAAATATCGAAAAGAATCAAGATCTTTCGGTTATAAACATGCATTTCAAGTTTCATAAAAATCGAATAAAAATTTGACCTCTACAAGGTCCACAATTTTTTTTACACTATTCGCGTACAAACAGTTGCCATTTTATCTGGCAATTATGGTCCGATTTTCTAGAAATTCGAACTCAAACTTCCGAAGGGTGTAACGGTGATAGAGTCAAACGTTTATTTTGAAATTGGATAATAATCGTGACCTCCAGAGGGACCATAGGGGATTTTTCGGACAATCAGTGGCCATAGTTCAGGAAGTTACAATCTGATATGTGCAAATATCAAAAGGAACCAAGACCAACCATGCATTTCAAGTTTCATCAAAACCGAATCAAAATTTTGACCTCTACAGGGTCCACAACCATGATATACCATTTTGAACAGTATTCGCGTACAAACGGCGGCCATTTTGTATGGCAATTTTGGTCTGATTTTCTCGAAATTCGAACTCAACCTTCCTAACGATGTAACGGTGATTTAATCAAACGTTTGTTTTAAAATCGGATAATAATTGTGACCTCTAGAGGAACCACAAGCTAAAAAAGTTTTTTTTCGGACAATCAGGGGCCATAATTCAGGAAATTACGTTCCGTTAGGCGCAAATATCGAAAGGAACCAAGATCTTTGGGTTATAAACATGCATGTCAGGTTTCAACAAAATCAGTTCAAAATTGGGACCTCTATAGGGTCCACAAGCTAAAAACGTGATTTTTCGTACAATCAAGGGCCATAATCCATAAAGTTTCGATCCGATACATGCCAATATCAAAAGCAGTTGAGATCTTTTGGGGATAAACCTATACTTCAAGATTCGTCAAAATCGGATAAGACTTGTGATTTGTGGAGAGTCCACGAACAATTGTGGACGGACGGACGGACAGGGGCGAGGGCATAATACGTCCGCATGGAAATGTGGGCGTATAAAAATAATCTTTACAAGGCAGAAGTCGCCAGAAATGAAACAAAAAGATCCTATCTTGGAAATAAATACATCAGTTATTCATCATTCTCGTCCTCATATTGGTACGGTCCCAATCAACACACGTGCATAAACATGTACTAGGCAGATCATTTTAGCGGCAACTACATTGCCCCTTGCAGTCTGTTTTACAACCACATTTTTTGAGTTCAATAACAGCTAGATTCAGTACAGGAACATAAATGCTCTTGTCCAACTACCATTCGCTGTCGTCAAATGGCAGGAAGGTTGAGAAATCTTGTTAGGTATTGCGGTGTACTTTATTCCTGTGATATGGGGCAACAGATAAATCTCTCCAATTCCTTGATCTGCGTGGGCAAGACACCATTTACCAGCTCGGTGAGATGATACATTCTCCAAGCCCATTGAAGCAGATGATAACAGGGTCATCACCATCAAGCTGCATGTATACACTAACTCTTGTTTTCTTTGTAATACCCACAACTTTACCTTTCCAGTCAGCACCAAAGAAGCTGCGAAGTCCAATCAGACCTTGAGACTTATGACTTCCAATGACACACACACACACACTTGCTCGATCACATCTATCTCAAGATCTCTGTATTTCGCGGTCTTCTCATTGACAAACCTGAGATGATCGCGAATACCGAGAGGACCCCGGGAGACAAGGTCCATAAGAATGTGAGGGCATCGGTGTCACATGACCAAACACGTGCTTCCCACCAGTAACTCTCAGCTACAGATGCAAGATCTAAGAGTTTCTCAGGTGTAGCCAAACGAATTATTTTTATTTTATTCAGGTGGTCTGAATGGGATTAGGGAACAGGCTAAGCCTATGTAATACCCCTTTTCCTAAATAATTGGTATACATATATTATTAATGCAAAAAAAGGGGTTTATATACCTAATTATAATGGCAAACACAAACATATTACATAAAAATGAATAATGGTTGAAAATGTAAAGTATATATTAAGTTTACATATACAAGTATAGTAAGAATTTTAATAATAATAGGCAACATTAAAGGGGCTAGCCAAAATTATACATAATTTAGTCAATAGAATATTATTTGACCGAGATTAAAATCTGTTTGACATATCTATAAACATATGGACCTGGTTAAAAATATTAGTGTTTACATCAGGGCTGTAGTTTGTGGAGCCGAATAAAAGACAGTTTATATTTTTTAAAATCATGTTGTAATATGTCTAAGGTTTCTGTCCGTGCATTTGAATGTAAGGAACATCGTAGGAGGTAATGGTCGGTATCTTCAAATATGTGACCGCAGAGGCACGCGGGACTGTTGGCAACATGTCTTAGAAATTTGTGACCCTGAAGGTAAGAGCATCGAAGTCTTAAATTGCAATGAAGTATTTGGGGTTTCCGGTGACCGTTATAATAAAACGACGGAACTTTGATATCAGATTTGGATAGATGAGCGGAGAAAATTTTCAGAGTTCTAGAATTCCTTGCAGTTTATTCCACTCTCTTATACTGGATGGGATAAATGATATAGAAAAAAAAATGCAGTACGGCATCGATTTTCTTTTAATTTGTCTTCATAACGAAGGAAATATATATTTGTAGGTTCTAGGTTTATGAGATTCTTTAGATAAGGAGGGGCTAGGTTATTGAGAATTTGTAAAGTAATTTTAATTTATGACGATTTCGCCTTTCTTTGAGGGGAATAAACCCAGTTTCTGCGTAGAGGTAAGCATGGCTAGTACCCTTTACTGCCCCGCAAATAGTGTGTAGTGTGTCAAGCTGAAGGTATTCGAGATTATTGCTGAGGTAGTCAGTGCACCCGTCCCAGATAACATCGGCATAACCAAAGTGCGACAGAAAGAAGGAAGAAGGTAGGGTATGTAGTCATTTTCTGTTTAATCGATATTTCAGGGAGCGAAGACTTTACTAAATTTGATACTTTTTTACTTTTACTATCCATGTGGCTGTTCCATTTACAATTGCCTTGAAAGATAAGTCCGATGTGTTTATGTTCACGTACTTCCTTTATTTTCCCATTAAGTTCATTACAAGGGGTTGTTTCACAACATTGTGTTTAGTGGAAGGGGTTAAAGTTTCTGTTATTAGTTACTAGCCATTTTTCGGCCCATGTATTGATTGCTTCGAGATCTTTATTTAATGTAAGTGCGCATGCCTCTGGGTAATCTATTTTTAGACACAGAGAGGTATCATCAGCAAAAAGTCGGATGTTTGATTGTATATTATTCACAATGCCGTTTATATATAATAATAAAATATTAAAGGTCCCAATACGCTGTCCTGTGGGACACCAGCGGAATACCCCTGGGGTCCAAGGATATTCCGTTTATGACGACAGATTGTTGTCGAGTTTCAAGGTAGTTCTTGAACCATGACAACAATCATCCTCTGACGCCAGCAGCTTTCAACTTATAACAGGGTCCCGAAATGACCTAGTTTATGTCGAGTGGAAGTTAAACCCCAATTTTACTCTCTCTCTCTCTCTCTCTCTCTCTCTCTCTCTCTCTCTCTCTCGCTGTTTCGGGCAAGCTATACTCTTAAAAAGGTCCTATTTGTTCATGTTTTGAAAGAAAAATATTAAAAATATGCTGAGTTTGCCTTCAATTCGGCAATACTCGCAGGGAGGGCCTTATTTTTGGAATACATATACAAAAGTGGTTTTAAGTTATGTCCAAAGACCCAATGAATAAATTCTCAAGTAGACGTGTTTGAGAACTGAGTATTTCGAAAATATGATAATTTATAGTACTCCCCTAACTTAAATAGACAAAATTTTCGTCAAAGATGTAAATTACACGCATCTTAAACATAGTGAGTCTTGTTCCATATTATAAACGTATGAACGTATAAACATACACCGAATGTTAATAAGAACTTGTTAAATTATTTCATATATCCTGTCATTCACACATAGATCGTATATAATATGGATAACTGACTCTGCAGTATCTGTCAGTGGGTGGTGACTTATGTTGTACATCGCATGTGCGAAGTCTACTTACTGTTAGTTACATCCGGTAGAAGGTTTGGCTATTGTTTTATTAAGCAGTGTCGTATGAGCTGATATGAGATTATTTTTTGTACTAATTGTACTTAAGGTAACGACTGGAAATATGTTGCTAGCACCAAGGGGTAAAAATATCAATAACCCTGACCTGTAGCACAATTGTGGATGCTGCTATGTATAGGAATGACGCCATTGTGGACTGATATGTGCATTTGGATTTAACAAGAATCTTATCCACTTGGATGAAAAATCACTGTTACTGCCGCACAATGGCAATTATGTAGCACTCTAGTCCTATGGCAATCTAAATATATTATGACATTTGTTTTGTTCCAAGTGCCAGACAATATATAACAAGACTCATTATGTTTAAGAAGCGTGTAAAATAAGGAAATACACAAACCATAACAATAACCTAAGCATGAATGCCATCACTGTATGACATTTTTCTTACTTGGTTTTTTATTTTCATTACATTGTCTGACTTGGTGCTGAGTTAATGAATATAATCACCCTTCTCGTTTATCGCTTTTTTATGTTTGCGAAAAGTTGGCACATATGGCAAAGTTATTATTTAACGCAAAAGAGACTTGTGAGCTTATTTTTTCCCTGTAGGTGGGGTTTATTGAATGACGGGATTTAAAGTCGTTGAAAAAATTCGACTTGATATTTGTGGATTTTTTCTTTGTTTTGTAGGGATGTTCTTGCTCCTGTCATCCCAATGTTGTAATCACTCTACTGATTCAGACTTTCTCGGATTCTTCTTGTCTTTTTGAAACATTATTTTCACCTCACTTATGCCTGTATATGATTTGCAATGATATTGTCCATAATATGGATAATAAAATCACCCAGAGGTTTAGAAACATTGTCGGTGGAGTCCCTTTATAAACCAACTTTAGCAATAAGATGCAGACAGAAATATAACCGAGGATACGCGTCATTCATTCCAGAAACATTGTACATAACTTTAATCGATGTTCTACTATTATGGAGCTTCCATAGTCCGCAATATTTCTTTTACCAGGTTTCAAAACAAATTCAGTAACGTTCAATATAATCTTAATAACAGTTGACATAACAAATTCACACCATTCTATGGTTTCATATTCAAACAGAAAGATAGACCAGTAAATTATTTAGAAAATCATCAGATACAATGAATGACCATCCACATTTTTTACACATTTGAACTTAAAATTGTTTCTACTCTGCATCTTGTTTCAAAATTCGTAGTAAGAAATTATAATATGTTGTCTCAGGGGCGCTTTCTTCGGTATGTTTACCAAAAAAAAAATCGTTGGCGAGTTTGAGATATGAATATCCAAACACTTTATGAGAACGTGTATTTTGGGACTTATCAGCAAAAATAAAAACTGGAAACCAAAAGCCTGTATATCTGCGAAATCAACCACTCATATGGCAGTGTGAAGTTAGCTCGATTTTTGTTATTCGACATTGGTGAATAACGAAATACAACTAGCTCGTTTTTCAATATTGGCGAATGTCGAAAAACGAGCTACTCGTTTTTCGTTATTCAAACTTGAATATCAAAAAAGCAGATTTGATGGTTGTATATCTACATAATGTCTCCAAAACACATTTTATTAAATCAGTTTTGTAAAACGAACTAAATATGTCATAAATCAGGATGCCTGAGCAGTGGGATTAACATAAAAAACTGTTCTTTCTCGTCGTTTTTGATATTGGCGAATCTCGAAAAACAAGCTACTCTGCAGAATGTCTCCAAAACACATTTTATGCAATCAGTGTTGTAAAACGAACTAAATATGTCATAAATGATGATGCCTGAGCAGTGGATTAACATAAAAACTGTTACTTCTCGTAGTTTTTTGATATTGGCGAATCTAGAAAAACGAGCTACTCGTTTTTCGTTATTCAAACTTGAATATCAAAAAAGCAGATTTGATGGATGTATATCTACATAATGTCTCCAAAACACATTTGATTAAATCAGTTATCTAAAATGAACTAAAGATATCATAAATGCGAAATGTCTCCAAAACACATTTTATTAAATCAGTTTTGTAAAACGAACGAAATATGTCATGAATGAGGATGCCTGAGCAGTGGATTAACATACAAACTGTTACTTCTCGTTGCTCTTTGATATTGGCGAATGTCGAAAAATGAGCTACTTGTTTTCCGACATTCAAACTTGAATCTCAAAAAAGCAGATTTGATGAATGTAAATCTACAGAATGTCTCCAAAACACATTTTATTAAATCAGTTTTGTAAAACGAACTAAATTTGCCATAAATAAGGATGCCTCAGCAGTGGATTAACATAAAAACTGTTACTTCTCGTTGTTTTTTGATATTGTTGAATCTCGAAAAACGAGTTACCCGTTTTTCGTTATACAAACTTGAATATCAAAAAAGCAGATTTGATGGATGTATATCTGAAAAATGTCTCCATTTAATATACCTCCACCAAATCCGCTTTTTTGATATTCAAGTTTGAATATCGGAAAACGAGAAGCTTGTTTTTCGAGATTCGCCAATATCACATAACAATGAGAAATAGCAGTTTTTATTTGAATCCACTGCTCAGCCATCCTCATTTATGATATCTTTAGTTCATTTTAGATAACTGATTTAATAAAATGTGTTTTGGAGACATTCTGCAAATATACATCCATCAAATCTGCCTTTTTGATATTCAAATTTGAATAACGAAAAACGAGTAGCTCGTTTTTTCGAGATTCGCAAATATGTAAAAACAACGAGAAAGAACAGTTTGTATGTGAATCCATTTCTCAGGCCGCAGGCGTCATCATTTATGACATCTTTAGTTCGTTTTACAAAACTGATTTAATCAAATGAGTTTTGGAGACATTCTGCAGATATACACCCATCAAATCTGCTTTTTTGAGATTCAAGTTTGAATGTCGAAAAACAAGTAGCTTGTTTTTCGACATTCGCCAATATCGAAAAACGAGCTAGTTGTTTTTCGTTATTCGCCAATATCGAAAAACGAGTAGCTCGTTTTTCGATATTCACCAATGTCGAATAACGAAAATCGAGCTAACTTCACACTGTCCACTTATATTACCTGTACAGATGAACAATAATGTACAACACGAATTGTGTTGCTTGATTCATATGAGATTGAAAACCACACAACGTTCCACTCAAGACACGAAATATTTGAACAGTTTCGTTATTTGGCTCGTGAAGGAGATGATTTGTGATCTCAACGAAAAATGTAACGAATCCCGTTTAATAACTGTAGCGTGGGAGAAACAAAAACAGTATTATTAATTGTAAAAGAAAACATTTAGTATAAATAATTGGTCGATATTATCAAGTTTCGAGTACTAAAAAGAACCAAATTTGTTACCATATGATTGGATTAGTAGTACTAAAAAGACCAATTTGTTCTCATTATCAAATAGCTTCATATAGCAATAGATCGCAAAACTAGGGATTAAACAGGATACTAACCATGTGGTTATCGTGATAGCCCGAAGCCATTTCTCCAATTATGGTCATCTAACTCATCTACAAACACTCCCCGCACCTCGTCAATGCGCTTCCATTAAACTGTGGAGAGTCCTCGTCCACCGGCTTATACTTGTTGGTATTGATGGAAAAAAACTTGATCGATTAAGTAAAAGTTAAAGATATATTCCCCAGAGTCAGATCGCCCTAGAAATGGAGCTAAATACATGTTCATCAGTTACATGTCTGAATCCTTACATGTCTGAATGCGTTCTAGCGTTCTCCAAGATCTTCATGTAGTGGAGGTCAGAAAAAGTATAAAAAAAACGAAACGAAATAATATAGATCTGTACTAGTTTGGATTTGGTGTTAATGGATCTTATTTGTTATATATACCACTTAAATTTCAAATCACCATCAAATGACTCCTAAATCAAATCGTTATTGCATTATAAAGTATTCAATAATATTTTAGCCGTACAATATGCTACACAATATATTTATTTATCTATCAGACTAACAAGAATATTTTTTTATTTTTTCGGGCTTCTCGATCTTTTCGCATTCAGCTGACGAAAAAGTTAAACAATCTTTATTTCATAACATATTATTAAAAAAACGAAGCCCTGTGCATGGGAGTTTACCGTAGCTAGTAAATAAACAACGATTCCTAAGTGACATACAAAAATATTCGTTACAGCATTAGCTGAACTTCGACGGAGACACAAATTAAAAGTATTCTATAAGTTAATCAACGGTCTAGCTCCTTCTTATATTTTTAACCTTATTTTAAAGAAAAAATCACCATATCGTCTGATAAACTGTAATAATTTTATATTTTGTATGTTCTTGTTGAATATATGTTGTGTATGTACATAAAATAAACTTATTTTTGTAAATTCTGGAGAGGAGTCAACATAGGCTCAGCCTGTTCTCCAATCCTATTTCAAATAAACAACGATTCCTAAGTGACATACAAAAATATTCGTTACAGCATTAGCTGAACGTCGACGGAAACACAAATTAAAAGTATTCTATAAGTTAATCAACGGTATAGCTCCTTATATTTTTAACATTATTTTAAAGAAATAATCACCATATCGTCTGAGAAACTGTAATTTTGTATGTTCTTGTTGTATATATGTTGTGTATGTACATAAAAAAAACTTATATTTGTAAATTCTGGAAAGGAGTCAACATAGGCACAGTCTGTTCTCCAATCCTATTTCAAATGAAATAAAATATTGTTCACCCCAAAAAATAATTCAATTTTAATGTGACCAACACGATTAACTCGTTCTGTCATAATTGCCTTGATCATGAAACCGATATGATTTTGAACCATTTCGAAAACCATAAATGAAGAAGGTTTTACCCTCAAAATCAAACTTGGCCAGACTTCGATTTTAGATGAATGAAGCTTTTATGGTAGGCCTTATCATATAAGGGGGTTGTATGGCCGAATGCTAATTGAGTAAACAGGCATAGTTTCGATTATTGTCTGTTTTTGGGTACTTTGGGGGGTGGGGGGTGAAACATTGATATTAGACTATAAACACAACACAACAATAGTAATTATACTAAATATACCTTCTGGCATAAGAACACAATACACCTGTGTCCATGACAATTTCAAGATGGTGCGATCAACCTATACTATTAAAGCTTCAGAGGCAGAAATATAGACACACCAGATCTCGATTAAAAAATTTCCATGAAAGAACTCCTTAGGGTTTAAATATATTCTTAATATTTAATAACCAATATAGAAATGAAGTCCATGCGTTACAAAATAGACCAGACAAACTAAAGTAGGAATTGTTTCGTCATACGTCCCTATAGTGTTGAAACTGATGTCTGGTGGTGATAGCAATAATATCTCCTTCGTCATCACTTACAAGAGAGAATTCGTTTATATATTTTAGCACCCAAATCAAAAGACAAACCGGATTGATCGAAACAATATGAAATTAATAGGTGAATTTGAAATTATTAAACAACAGAAAAGTGATTCTTTAAATAATATATTTTCGAAGAGTTAAAAATTGTACCAGTTGTCTTCGAATTTGGCCCGGTTTCGCCACATTTTATGAACTGAACGATCATTGTTTTGTTTTGGAAGGCATTAAATAATTAACCATTCTCATCAAAATCGAACATATGAAATGACGTTTACCTCCTATAAAACATTTAGTAGCAATAGACTTATGATTTCAAGAAGAAGAGTGAATTAAATTCCAGTTAGTCGATAGACAATTTTATTAGATGAGAAGAATTAAGGTTTCAACTATCGAGGCCGCAACCGATATAGCTGCTAATACTTCATTCAGTTAATGTTAGTAGGAATGCTAAAATACCAAATCGATTATTTTTCCATAATGAAAACAATACCAACATATCAACAACGTCAGATTATCTCCCGACTTGGATTCATTTGGCCCATAAAATGACTTTCCCACTGGTTTGTTTTGTTAAAATACAGTAATTTTACCAGCAACATTCTGCCAGTCAATTTACGGTAAAAATATACAATATATTATTTACAGTGAACGTCACTAAATGCTTTTCTGGCTTCCATTTAAGATTTAGTTATTATAGAAAAGTTCCATTATCAGGAACTACACGGTGGAACCAAAACTAATAATATCTATACGAGATGGTTAACTAATCATGACATACATTTAGCCGATCCCAACTGCTATGACATAAATGAAACTGGTCTACTATCGTCTATATAAAGTTTCCCAACTACAGTTACATCCCTTCCATTGTCTCGGTTGTATTCGTGTACTGATAGTTCAGCGTTTTGACGTGCAGGTTAATTGCATTGTCTATACTTATAGAAGAAATATATTTACAATTTTTAAATATTTAAAAACAGTGTCTGCTTTCTAGTTGTCCCGCCTTAACTTTGGTGTGGACATAAAACAACTCATGGCTGTTGGAATTTGCAATAAACGTAGACAGTAGCGCCGCCAAAATGTCCCCCATGGTATTTATCGCTCATCTAACACGAAATTTTAAAAAGAAAATATATTAAAAACTGTTAGCCTCTATTCTATTTCCGGAAAGAGAAATAACTCTGAAATTGAAGATCGTGGCGCGCTGAGTATCAATTTACTTCACGGTAAATTTGATACATACCGTCAAAGACCTGTAAACCTGTCGTGCTCAAAAGGTTTAAGAAAAGGAGGACAGCCTAGGAATATGAAGGAGCTCGTACTCTCATGACCCCAATGCTTAACAACAAATCTGTAACTTCTATCTCGCTTATTAGCCAAAAATGCTGACGGGCCGATGGGCATCAAATGTGAGCGAATAAGAAACGATGACATGGCTTAGCAACGGAGATATACCTCAATGCAACGAGGGTTCAATCTCAGCTCAGGGCAAGAACTTTATCGTTGTAAGTGAGAGGGATATTCGGTGTCCCGTCCGATCAGGCAGGTTTCCTCCGAGTTCTTCGGTTTCTTCCTGCAGTAATGATCGGAATCATTCGCACGATCTGTGCCAAGGGCCAAATTGAAAAAAGGCCTCAGGCCTAATTTGCTACCCTTGTAAAATGACGCGATTATTATTATTATTATTATTATTATTATTATTAAGGACCCACTATTTTCCATAAAACCCCGTTAGGTTAATAAGAAGATTGCATTGCTATAAACGATAAAGATATTATATACTTCATACAAAGTTTTAATCATCCCTAAATAATTATGATTTAAAATTACCATCGTTGTGTCTACATTATATCAATATATTCACAATTCGTTCTGTAAATATATAAATAATTTCAAAACCCGTTGCTGAAACATGCATTATAGGCCAGGCATTATAACATAAGTGCGGGCAGTTGCTGCAATAGAAATGCCAACCACGGTTTATGGTAGGTCTAGACGTATATTATCACCAAAAAAAAAGTCCCAGTCCGAAATCCGTGCCCAAATGGGTCAAATTGGCCAAAATCCAAAATGGCTGCCAGTTTTGGAGGTAAAAATCTAATTTTCACCAATTATCATAATGTGATCGAGTTTGGTATCAAAATATATGTTTTTGGGGTTGCTGAATCCATTTCCATAACAAATTTCGTGATAAGCGATACCCATTAGTCTATATGACAAAAAATTCAAGATGGCGGCCAGTTTGAGTGGGAAAATTTAAATATTATAAAAGGATCAAGTTTGGTGTCGATATATACGTTTTCGGGGAAGCTGAATCCACTACATCACATATTCATGGATTGGGAGGACCCACACTGTTATACAAACAAAATAAACTCTATAACATTCATCAAAAGGGTTACAAATACAGCACCACTTTAAGTCCGGTAGCCAAACCCAATTTTTCGAGTGAACCTGGAAATTATATACAAAGATTTTTTTGTGATTGATTTTAGTAGCCTAGGGTGTCCTCTTTCAGAATCTGTTGGGTGAACCTCGGTCACCCTTGAGCGTTTTGAGAAATTCAAGATGGCGTCCAAGATGGTTGCCACTACATCCAATAACCCCATATAGCTTCCACAGTATTTATTCTAGGATGATAATATGGCCCTTTCACTTATTAGTGGCTGTTGGGGGCATCTATTTCACCATACCAAACTATATCTAGAGACAAATTATATATTTCTGGATAAAGAAGCGTATGAGTGATAGGATAACACCACATACATCCCTATCAGGGGCTTCAGGTCCACATGGGTCGGTCCTGAAAAAGGAGGCACAAACTGATTGTTGATAACTTAAAAGAGCAAATTCTACCCGCAAAACAGGAACATAACCTTAACAAAACTAGGTAATATCCATGTTTAATCCTTTAGTCATGTTTCTTGCCGCAACATGTGACAGCACAAGCGCAATATACCGTAAATTCTAATAGTTAATGCAGGGGAGCATTATGATTTACATAAAGGACAAATAAAACAAAACATCATTCTCCGAAACAACAAATAAACAATTCAAAAAAGAGAAAAGAGAGTTCACCTAGTGCAGCTAAAAGCACAAGTACCACATAGGTTGTCCCTATTGGATCCACGTCTGATGAGCCACATGACAGACCCCGGAGAAAGTTGGCCGGTTGTAATGTTCTCAATTTGGAATCCTTCTCCCAGCAATACTATTCCAGTTCAAGTTCCGGTGGATTCTGTTCTTCCAATGAACGCAAATCGATGATTGAAACATGCTGGAAGGTATAGGCATCCAAAACTGGAAATGTATCTACATCATCCCCACATATATAGTTTGTCTCTAGATTTAGTTTGGTTTGGTGAAACAGTAAAATTTAACATGCCAGACAATGTGGCCCTTTACTCGTTAAGGGCGGTTGGAGAATTATTTCACCTAACCAAACTAAATCTAGAGACAACTCATATATTTCTGGACAAATGAGCGTATGAGTAATAGGATAACACCACATACATCGCTATCAGTGGCTTCAGGGCCACATGGGTCGGTCCTGAAAAGGGAGGCACAAACCGATTGTTGCTAATTTAAAAAAACAAATTCTACCCGCAAAACAGGAACATAGCCTTCACAAAACTAGGTAATATCCAGTTTAATCCTTTATTCGTGATTCTGGCCACAACCTCTGCCATTACAAGCGCAGAATACCGTATATTCTAAGTCATCCCTAGTGCTGCTACAAGCACAAGAACCACTTGAGCTGTCACCATTGCATCCACGTCTGATGAGCCACATGACAGACTCCGGAGCAAGTTGGCCGGTTGTAATATTCTCAATTTTGTATCCTTATCCCAGCATTATTATTCCAGTTTCAAGTTCCGAGTGAAAGGACCATATTGTCTGGCATGATTAATGTTACTATTTCACAGAATCAAACTAAATCTAGAGACAAACTATATAGGTGGGTATGATGTCAATATATTTCCAGTTTTTGATGCCTATACCTTCCAGGCGGTTGGGGCGATTATTTCACCGAACCAAACTAAATCTAGAGATGAAGTCGATACATTTCCAGTTTTGGATGCCTTTACCTTCCAGTGTGTTTCAGTCGTCGATTTGCGAGAGCTCTTTCCAAAACAAGCTTACAATCAAACACAGATCACTGTATTTGTGGTAGCTTGTTATGGACAGTGTTTTAAAAATCTATGTCTTAAACACGCTCGAGGGCGTGGACATCTAAAACTGGAAATGTATCGCCATTATTCCCCACCCGAACCATGCAATCTTGCTCAACCAATGATACATTTGCAGAGAATATAAGAAGAGCTCACCACCAAGCTATTGTGTGGCGTTCACTGGAAGATCGGAATCTATCTGAACTTAAACTGGAATAGTATTGCTGAGAGAAGGATACCAAATTGAAAATATTACAACCGGCAAAATTGTTCCGGAGTCTGTCATGTGGCTCATCAGACGTGGATGCAATAGTGGCGGCTCATAGGGCGGACTTAGAATATACAGTACTTTGCGCTTGTGATGTCACAGGTTGCAGCCAGAAACACGACTAAAGGATTAAACTGAAAATTACCTAGTTTTGTGGAGGTTATGTTCCTGTTTTGCGGGTAGAATTTGTTCTTTTAAAATAGCAACAATCGGTTTGTGCCTCCCTTTTCAGGACCGACCCATGTGGCCCTGAAGCCACTGATAGCGATGTATGTGGTGTTATCCTATTACTCATACGCTCATTTGTCCAGAAATATATGAGTTGTCTCTAGATATAGTTTAGTTCGGTGAAATAGATGCCCCGAACAGTCACCAATTAGTTAAAGGGCCATATTGTCTGGCATGTTTGATTTTACTATCATCTAATCATCTCACAATCATCTATCATACGATAAATGAGTTCAGTGTATTCCTTGTCCCCTTAAACATACGGTTAGACATCCAAATTATCATCCTAGAATAAATACTATAGAAGCTATATGAGATTTTTTGATGTGGCAACCATCTTGTACGCCATCTTGAATTTCTCAAAACGCTTAAGAGTGACCAAGGTTCACCCGCCAGATTTTAAACGAGGAGACACCCTAGGCTACTAAAATCAATCACAAAAAAAAATTTGTATATTATGTTTTCCAGGTCCACTCGAAAAATTTGGTTTGGCTAACGCACTTAAAGCGGTGCTGTATTTGTGACCCTTTTGATGAATGTTAAATAGTTTATTTTGTTCGTATAACGGTGCGGGTCGTCCCAATCCATGAATATGTGATGTAGTGGATTCAGCTTCCCCGAAAACGTATATATCGACACCAAACTTGATCCTTTTATAAAATTTAAATTTTCCCACTCAAACTGACCGCCATCTTGAATTTTTTTTGTCATATAAACTCATGGGTATCACCAATCACCAAATTGGTTATGGAAATGGATTCAGCAACCCCGAAAACATATATTTTGATACCAAACTCGATCATATTATGATAATTGGGGAAAATTAGACTTTTACCTCCAAAACTGGCGGCCATTTTGGATTTTGGCCAATTTGACCCATTTGGGCACGGATTTCGGACTGGGACTTTTTTTGGTGGTAATATACTTCTTGACGAGCAATAAACCGTGATCGACATTTCTATTGCAGCAACTGCCCGATATGGTGCAAAATTGAGCTAAAATGCCTGGCCTATTATGCAAGAGCTAAATCTGCCTAGTACAGGTCTTTCTTTGGGCCTGAAATTATTTCTAAAGTATTAATTAGACATTAATAAACTGACCCTGGCCTTAATCAACTCTAGATGTCATCAGATTTCTCCAACGTTAAACAGATTAAAACGGTTCAGCGATACTTTTATTTAATCAATACGGCGGAACCGAGACTTAGCTTCGATCAATTAGGACCGTAGTTGAAAGTATTGCACATTTCGGTCAAACCTTCAAAGGCCAATATCTTCGCTTTCAACAGAGTAATTTGAATGAAATTTTCAAATTATTCATTATACTTATTCATTATACATCATCTACTTTCGAACTATTATAGCAAGAATGGCTAGCTCTTTATAGATATCTTACATAATACCCCTTTAACTTACCCGAATAACTCTAACTTCTTGCCAGGGTCCAATTTTGCGGGGAAAGTTTGTTTTAAAACAACCCAATGCAAGTATGTTGAAGTTAACGTAGCTTACTATTTTTGGTTGTATTTTTGTAAAGCCTATAACTATCATTCATAATTCCCACTTTTCGCCCCTTCAAAACACGAAAGTCGAAAATAAGAATGTGAGGCGCCAAGGCGGTATACAAGCCAAAATCAACTCGAAAAAAGGAAATTAGGAAATAACACACAGCGATAATAGCCCCCCCCCCGTTTTTTCCTAATTTCTTATTTTCGACTTGCATTTTGGCTTGTATACCGTCTTGTCGACTTTCGAATTAGTCATATTTTTGTATTTATTGATGTCATAAGAAGGCGACAATTAGGAAAAAACGGGTTATTTATTCATTTCCTATTTTCTACTTTCGTCTCGGAAGTTCTTGTAGTCTCTGCCTTCCAGGTCACATTTGAATACGCACAATTCCCGTTAACAAAAATGTCTGTGTGATAGAGACTAGTAATGATGGCGAGTATTTTATAATAATATTGATATCTTGATCAAGCTTAGATTGTAAATCTTATTATATTATTACTGATGGCTGCATAGCATATTCCAAAACATAGGGCTATTACTATTCAAATGTGACCTGGAAGGCATAGACTACAAGAACTTCCGAGACGAAAGTCGAAAAGTCGTAAATAGGAAAAAACGAGTTTTGGAGGGGCGAAAAGTAGAAATTATGAATGGTAGTTATAGGCTTCCATAATTGCAAGGCTTGCAAATAATATTATATAATACTTAATTTATCATAAAAGGTGAATGATCTAAATTCGATGTACCTTGATTAGCTGTAACAGATGTCGACATTATTACAGTTATGTTGGATCTTCCACTTTTTTGTATAGGTTTAAGCAAAATAGGTGACAGCGCTATAAACAATATTAAGTTATAAAACGTAGTGTCACACAAACAATTGTAACTGATTTTTAGACAGTGCTATAAACAATATTAAGTTATAAACGTAGTGTCACACAAACAATTGTAACTGATTTTTAGACAGTGCTATAAACAATATTAAGTTATACAACGTAGTGTCACACAAACAATTTTAACTGATTTTTAGACAGTGCTATAAACAATATTAAGTTATACAACGTAGTGTCACACAAACAATTGTAACTGATTTTTAGGGGAAAAAGGTAAACGGAATAAAATTTTAGATTATACAATATAGTGTCACATAACAATTGTAACTGATTTTTTAAAAAAAGAAAAGAAAGTTAAATGGAGCAAAATTTTTATAAGCACGGTTAGTGATGGCATCAACGCTTCCAGATCGTCCAAATATATGGCGCCCCAAACATAAATATGACGTTTTCTTCTGTAAATCTGAAAACGCAATCAAAGCTTCTAAATTTCAACTCCAGCCTTTAATTAATATTGAGTAAAGTTCATTTAAGTCAACTTGTTAGTTTACTTAGAATACGACGACACCAATAAATAACTAAGTGAAGATTACGGTCGTGCCTAATTGAGACATGTTGGCTATCAATCTGAGATTATTCGGACATAAAAATAAAAATCAAATAGAGACATCTGAATAATTCAAAGAATCAATTTGCAGCTTCAATAAATGATAAGCTTGTTATTTAGCGTGACAGTGAAAGTAGTCGTATATTAGTATTTCAACGTTCCACATTTTACCGTCACATAAACGATGGATTATATTTGACATTTTAAAGGAGCTAAATCGCTAACATTTGGGACCTGGGAATTGACACAAGTGGGTTGCAACGCATATACTACTGTAATATGAATGTATATAAACTGATTTACATTCAATGGTTTCCGTTTTTTCCCCAATTTCAAATCAGTTATGTTCGGCGAAAAAAGCCATCTCAATCTAGTACAAATTTCTATAGCTTCTGGTTATTCCAGTCAACATACGCCATATGGTATGGTGCAATATGTCTAGCCTCGCTCCTCAAGTCTCTTATTAAAAACTGGGACTGAGGCGCATTATGGTACACGATTCGTGTACCAATGTTAAAAAAAATATTTTATCTAAAATATTGGATATCAGAAGCTCATCTTTTCTCGGTTGATTTAAATTGGCCAATAATTCGTGTTTTCGATGTTAAATATTTTTGAGGATTTTGAGTTACGGACTTAGGTCCTTTAATAGCCATTTTGAGTTGTAAATAATACAAGATTCATAGACACATATATGGGTCATTCTCAAAAAATGGAGCAATTTGGTGGGTGTGGCAACAAAATCAAAATCATCATTGTTTAAAATAAAAGAATTTGTTGTGGTAACATCACTGACAGGAAAGGTAACATCACTGACAACATATGTAAGTAGAACTGATAAGCATATACTGTACTGTAAAAATATGAAGCACACTATAGATTTTCTATTATCTATTGAAAGAGGTCAGACCGCCTTGTGTTCAAAAATCCATTTTAGGTACTTTTTGCTAGAATTCAAGATTTCTCTAACATGTAGTAACATCGCTGACAGAAAAGGTAACATCACTGACAATAATTTGCAATAAACGTTTTGTAAAACATGTAACAATGTCCTAAAAAAGCACTGTTGGCATATCTCATTAATTATTGTATTTGCCAGAATTTCAATTGTTAATTGATGGATTTTTCTGGGTTTTAACGATAGTACCTTACATCAGAAATATGGTCACATCAATGACAGGATAGGTAACGTCAGAGCCTTATATATAGAGAGTCTGGCCAACCCGTGATTGGGCCCGGGAACCGGCCCGGGCTCCCGTGTCGGAGGGGCCCCTTTTCTGACCGCGAAGCTCGAAATGACGGGGCCGGTAGCTCTTCCCCGGGAAAATTTTGAAAAATACCCCCCAAACATGCGGTTTGGTGGCATATATGATTGATGGGGACGGGGATGTGATAACGTCCTTTCGCTGGGCGGCAGAACCCGAAATGCCCGACAATTTTGAAAACTTAACCACCGCAAACGCCCGTGTAAGCAACTCCAAAGGTATTCAATGGTTTTGTAACCGAAATAAAAAAAAAAGTAAGAACAATCGAAACCATTAGACAAAATTCTTAAAAAAACCTGTAAAGGCAAAATAGTGTAATCAGGCAAAATAGTGTAATCAGCAAATGGACTGTTCACCACTCTAAATTCCAACCATCCAATCAGCTGCATTCAAAAATAATTATCAATGCTCAGTATAAATTCGCGGTCTTCAATTAAAAAAGGGCAGAGAAAGGAATGGGGTTTAACGTCCACTCAACACAAACTAGGTCATTTCGGGACTAACATATGGTTTAATTTTATTTCAATAATTCGCTTGCGAGTAGGGGTCTTTAGCAGTGGGAGAAAACCGAAGGACCCGGAGAAAACCCACGAGGTTGGACAGGCGAACTTACTACCTACCACGTACAACCGGGGATTCATAACCACGCAGTTGACTCAATGACAGACTTTATGATACAGCACGCGTATATAACCATTCAGCCATCCAACCCCCCAAGTAAAAAAGGAAAATTAGTATTTTATTAGCGCTCGATGACAGTTAGGGGGGCAAAACTAGAAATGCCCGAAAAAATTTCAGGTTTACAGACAGCTTCACCGGTTTTCTTCTAGAGGCGAAGAAGCGGAGCTGACCTTCTATGGACCCCCCAAGAAAATTTGGGCATAATTTGACGGTCCCAAAAGCCCTTTACTGCTATTCAAGCCCGAAAAATTCACGTTTTATTAGATTTAGAGCACTTTATTTTGCCAAGTAGATGAAATATTTTTTTCTTTTAGCTTTACCCGTCTGCCCGAAAAGTCAGCGGCCTGTCCCCCCCCCCCTTTGTTGAAGGGTTGGTTGCGGACATGCAGTATATAGGTGTACGGGACATAATTCATTTTTGAGACTATACCCGACATCCAAATTCTGTGATTTCATCTCTGAAAGTAACGTGTTAAAAAAATGTCAATGAATGTTTTAACACCAGCCTCAGAAAACTCCAGGAAAGCGTCTTGCACTTATATTCAGCCAGCAGACCAGCTATGATCAAATTTTGCTGCAATTGAATATTTTTTGGGAGTAATGAACCAAGCAGGGTGCTGGTGACTTAATAATTAGTAAATTTGCAAGCGACAGTGACGGGTGAACCCGATGACATTTTCGGATGAAATTCGGAATCCCCATTGCATGATTCCGATTTCCGGCCCACGCCCAGGACACCCGGCCCAGAAAGTCTATTATACCAGCCCATTCCAGACTTCAGTGATGACATGGCGGCCGTTAAAGACACGGGCCAAATACAACACGATCATCATCTCTCCATGGCCGGCCCGATACCCCCCCCCCCTCATGTTGTGTTCAGCTGAAAAAGGTTTTATTTAGACGAATTGGACAACAAAAAAACCCCCATTTTTTGCCCGACCGGCCCTTTTCATTATTTGTCCGACCGGCCCCTCGGGGGATCGCCCGATCGCCCGAAGGTCCAATCCGCCCCTGATTGTGGGAAATCTTGTAAATATTGTAGTTTGAAGAATTTCCTAACCTAATGACATATTCACGTTATTGGTTATTTTTATTTTTATTTTTTTTGATAAATGAATATTCGAAAATTTGTTATGAACTTGAGAATGCCACTTTGACATAGGCCTAGTCTTGGTTAAGTACCCGGTACGGTAGATGTTTTTTCGATTTAAATTTCGTCTGTATGGCATAAATTCTTGCGGTTTTGGTTAATTTGTAATGAATTCATTCATGAGTGAATTTTCGAAAAAAAATTACGTACTTTGGAATAACACTTTTGAGTTTGACACAGTGTAGGCCTAAAGTAATTAGCTAGTATCAAGACTACGGACCTGGCCTAGTTCGTATGTTTTTCGATTTTAACTTCATCGATATGGTCATTTTTTTATATACTTTTGTATAGGCCCCTTAGTGATTATGTTTGATATCTTCATCCTGGAGTGAATCTTCAACAATTTGTTATGCTTGAGACAGACAATGTAGGCCTAGCAAAGTTCTCGTCTGGCTATATATATCTTATGCAGAAATGTCAGAAGTCATTATTATTAGTTATTCTGATTAAGCCGTTTAGTCTGAAAAACTTGTTAAAAATTTACATTATTCTTTTTCTGGTCTTTGCGAGGAGTCGAAGTTTGAATTTCGTTTTCCTGCAATTCTAATTAAAAGGCTAAAACATTTTTTTTGCTCCTGAATAAAATTAGTAGGCCTGTATATGCACAACAACCTCGGATTTGTTCCCACGGAGAGAGAGAGAGAGAGAGAGATGGGGTTTAACGTCCACTCAACACAACTAGGTCATTTCGGGACTAACATAATGGTTTAATTTTATTTCAATAAATCGCTTTTAAAATAATTGCTTACTGTAAACAATTATTTCAATTCCCAAAAATCGGAAGCAATCATTAAATTGCTCAAGCAACTATAGGGGTATTGCTTTAAGTAGCATAGTTGGTAAAGTGTTAGACTGGGTTTTACTAGAGAACAACAAAGAAGTGTTTAGTTCGTCAAATATGCAATATGGTTTCAAGAGTGAACACTCCACTACACAATGTACGTTTGTCTTAGAAGAAACAATTAAATACTACAACAATAATAGGTCAAATGTATATGTGGGACTGCTTGACGCTAGTAAAGCTTTCGATAGAATCAATTTTGTAAAGTTATTTAAACTTCTTAGTTCTAAGGGAATATGCCCTTTAATTTCACGTCTCCTGTTAAACATGTATGTAGAACAGAAAATTAGGATTAAGTGGGTCAATCACACTGCTCCACCTTTTAATGTCACGAATAGTGTAAAGCAGGGTGGTGTTTTGTCACCGATATTATTTAGTATTTATATTGACGAACTGCTGACTAGATTCAAAGCTAGTAATATCGGCTGTCGTATTGGAAATATCTACGTAGGTGCCCTGTCTTATGCCGATGATATAACGTTATTATCACCCTCAAGACAAGGTCTTGTTTCTTTACTAAAGATAGCTTCAGAGTTTTCCCTGGAATATGATGTAAAGTTTAATCCTGATAAAAGCAAACTTTTAGTTTTTAATCACACCTCTTGTAACAATGAAGTTAAGCCTATACCATTTAATGATAAATTTGTAAATGTTTCATCCTCAGAACTTTACTTAGGTAATCTTATTAGCGCTAACGTAAAGGGGGATAATCTTAATCACCATATCAACTCTTTAACTGCGAGGGTAAATGTCACTTTAAGTCAATTTAAATATGCCCATTGTTTAACCAAATATAAATTATTTAAGAGCTTTTGTATGCCTCTTTATGGATGTCAACTATGGGACATGTCAAAAAAGAGCATCGATAAATTTTACTGCTGTTGGAGAAAGTGCATAAGGAGACTGTGGGGAATTCCACTACGCACCTATAACTCACTTCTACATGTCATCTGTGACGATTTTCCTATCGACATGCAATTACATAGGCGGTTTGTAAAATTTATCGTAGGAATACTCGGAGGTCCGAATGAATGTTCTAAAATATGTGCCTATTATGCCCTAAATGGGAGCCAATCAAATGTCTGTAATAACATTAATATTATAGCTAATAAGTATAATTTTTCAAAATACGACCTAATGTCTGATCCTACCAATATTTTAAAGAGAATGACATGCCAACAGAATGATGATGATACTCTTAAACAAAATGCCGGTTTAATCAAAGACATGATTACTTTGAGAGAAAATGTAAATGATATACAATCAAAAAATGAATTGAATGAAATTATTGAATATATTTGCACTGTATGATATTAATTTGATGTATTTTCTCTCAAACAACACTATTCATTGAGTTTTGTTCATAATTTTCCTTTCATATTTTGTATTTTGTGTGTGTACCTTGAGTACGAAATAAAGATATTATTATATTATTATTAGCAGTGGGAGGAAACCGGAGTGCCCGGAGGAAACCCACGAGTTTGAGAAGGCGCCCCTATCTCCATGCCACATACGCTCACACAAGGGCTCGAAACCACAGCCGCAAGCCAGAGGTGGCATACCAGCTAGAGGTCGAAGCGCGGCACTCTAGACCACTAGGCCACCCCCCACGGAGAGAGAGAGAGAGAGAGCTAACGTATACCTTTAATAGGGGTCTTTAGCAATGTAAGGAAACTGGAGGACAAGTAGAAAACCCACGAGGTTGGACAGGCGACCTTACTCCTTGTCGCGTAAAATCTTTAGATCGAAACATCTTCGCTTGATTAAATGACAGATCTTATGATCTAAAGCGCACGTGCTAGATCACACGAACACCCAACGTCCCGTCTCCAAGGAAACACACAATTAAAAATACGAAAGATTTCTAATTAGCAAAAGGCACAACTACTATAATGTCAAACAACACAGTTTCATAATGATATTTACATAGTGTTGGGGTGGAACATGATGAAGAAGACTTTGAGGACAGCAGAGATGTAGAAACAGAGAATGCAAGAGACATCAACTATCAGGATACATAAATTATGAACGTACAGGCTGTAGCAGATTTACAGGGTGTGGGAGATAAACAGAGCGTGAGAGATGAAGAGAATGTGGCAGATGGAGAGAATGTGGCAGATAAAGAGAATGTGGCAGATGGACAGGATGTTGGAGATGAACAATGTGTGTGAGTTGAACAAGGTGCCGTTGGAGATGGACCGAATGTGGGAGATAGAGATCTAGATGAATAGGGTGTGGGAGATGAACAGGGTGTGGGAGATGAACAAGATGTGGGAGTTGGACAGGGTGCCGTGGGAGATGGACAGGATGTGGGAGTTGAGCAGGGTGCCGTGGGAAATGGACAAAATGTGGGAGATAGAGATCTAGATGTATAGGATGTGGGAGATGGAGAGAATGTGGGAGATAGAAAGGATGTGGGAGATGGACAGGATGTGGGAGATTGACAGGATGTGGGGGTTGGAAAGGGTGCCGTGGGAGATGGACAGGATGTGGGAGATAAACAGAATGTGGGGGATAAGGTTGAAGATGTTGAAAAAGAAAAAAAGGCTGGTGCTTGAACAGGCTGCGATAGTAGCATCACTTGCTGTTAAGAAGCATGTAGTCGTTACCTATGATAATGAGTTGTTAGTGATGCTACCATTGAATGGTGGCAAAAGGAAGTTAAGAAACTATCATTCAAACACATAACAAATCCATCGGCTATGCAAAGGGGTTTTGGCAAATAGATTAATTAATGAAAGAGGGAAACATTGCCTTATCTGTGAGAGTGTTACAACTTTCAGAAAAAATCTATTGAAAATTTCTGTCAGTGAATTTTGGCATATGTTAGAAAAATCTTGAATTCATAATAAATATGCCCGTGCTGTTGCATATTCAGAGTACAACATCACATTATTTGGCTTTTTTCATTAAATAGTGGATGGCGGGAACTCTTCCAATTTTGGCATAAACTTTAATTCTAATCCATTGTTAACTTATGACATGTCTTGCCAACTGACGTCGTAGGCGCCACAGTACAGCGTTAGACCGATTTATATGTTTTAGATTTGCGCAAATGCATTTTTTTGTTCACTCAAGTGTACTGGTAGACAATAATTTGAATAAATCAATTTATCACAATATGTAAATTTTATTGACAATATTTATTTTTCATCTTTTTAACATTAAAAACACCGCAATAATCCAAAATATCGCTTGACTTAAGGTTGAATCGAAAGTATCGAATAATGAATGATTAACTCTGACATTAAAAACTAAATTTTTATTGTATCTTTTAGGGTTGTTTTGCCGATCTCGTTTCTGAATTTTAAAAAAAATGACATTAAATAGCGCATTCGCAATGATCCAATATATCGTTTGACTAGAGTCGAAAGTATCGAATAATGAATGATTACCTCTGAAATTAGAAATTCATTTTTTATTTTATTTATACCATATGATTTATCCCGCGCCGAAGGATAGAGTTAGAAATGGGGTTTAACGTCCACTCGTCACAAACTGGGTCATTTCGTGACGAACACATGGTTTAATATTATTTCAATAATTCGCGTAGGGGACTTTTGCACCGGGAGGAAACCGGGGGAAATCCACGCGGTTGGACAGGCGATTCTAGGTCTACTCCTTGTCACCTACAACCAGGAATTCGAAACCACGCCAGTTGAGTCTATGACGGGATTTATGATACACGTGTTTTACCATTCCGTCCCCCCCCCCTCCCCGCGCCGAAGGAAGAAAGGTGAAGATCTTGAAAATATCATTATGAAACTGTGTTGTTTGACATTATAGTAGTTGTGCCTTTTGCTAATTAGAAATCTTTCGTATTTTTAATTGTGTGTTTCCTTGGAGACGGGACGTTGGGTGTTCGTGTGATCTAGCACGTGCGCTTTAGATCATAAGATCTGTCATTTAATCAAGCGAAGATGTTTCGATCTAAAGATTTTACGCGACAAGGAGTAAGGTCGCCTGTCCAACCTCGTGGGTTTTCTACTTGTCCTCCAGTTTCCTTACATTGCTAAAGACCCCTATTAAAGGTATACTTGTCCTCAAAGTCTTCTTCATCATGTTCCACCCCAACACTATGTACTTGGTCAACTGGCAGGAGTGAGTGCCATGCTAAAGAAGAAAATATTTGAAAATGAGTATGAATTGGGCATTGCATGTTATTACATAGTATATTATTTGCTTCATCTTTTTTCAATGTATCCATCACAGAGTTAGGATTTAAAAATTTACATGACACTTCTTAGTAGTGATAATCATCACAAACTATAAGAAATATGATCATGAAAGATCGCAATATTAAGCACAAGAAATGTGTGGAAATAGAATATAATCATATTAAACTTATGACTTGTCATTGATGTTACCATAAGTAATGCAAAAGTTTATACCTATTAAGATTTACATGACACTTTTGTAGTCATAAACTATCAGAAATATTACCATTTCAGATCATAATATTAAGGATAAGAAATGCGCGGAAATAGAATATAATCATATTAAACTTATGATTTGTCAGTGATGTTACTTTTTTGGTCAGTGATGTTACCATAAGTAATGCAAAAGTTTAAAACTATTAAGATTTACATGACACTTCTTTGTAGTGATAAACGTCATACACTATAATAAATATGATCATTAAATATCACAATATTAAAATGAGAAACATACGGAAAGAAACTATTCTCATATTAAAACTTATGATTTGTCAGTGATGTTACATTTCTGTCAGTGATGTTACTTTTTTCGTGATAACTTCACTGACAGTAACATTACTGACAACTTTCAAGTAAACTGCCCAGTAAGAACAGTGATTAAAAGTAAAGAGCAGCATGTGCTTGAGCCTTATAATGGCAAATTGCGTTTTTGACAAAAATGTTCAAAGAATATTATACATGTTAGAAATCTTGGTAACATCACTGACACTAATAATTCATACTCGTTAAAGGACTTACCTTTCAAGATTTTGTTGAGCTCACGTTGAACTATTCATGACAGAAAACAACTTCTTCCATTGGAACAGGGAGTGCTTTTAAAGGAGGGGTCATTATTTCTTCTTAATTCAAGAACAATAACCCGCGTCTTCATAATAAATGTACATAGTAACACCACTGTATTACGGTGTTCTTTTTAAAATATTTTGACGATTAACATATCTAACGTCAATAAAACACTAATATTTATATTTATAAGGCATTTATTTCATGCTAAACCCATGAAATCCATGTTTTTTCCATGGTGAGTATTTTATCGATAGATGGAATTCGTGACCCTTGCATTTTTTATTGTAACAAATAACAAAGGCTATGACTGACATGGTGGGGGCCCTGGGGCCTGGAACATGTGGAGGGCCCCTGATCAACGACCGCGAGCGCTGATGGTGCAAAGCCCCGCAAGGGGTGTCTGGGGCGGGGCCGTATTTAGGATTGTAAAAGTAGGGGCGCAGCAGAGTGTTGGGAACGCCAATATAATACCCGAGTTACTGATTGCGGAACGATGCGTGTGTGTACGTGGCGGAAGCTGCAATCAACGTCGCTCCCGTGTGTCAATTTCGGCAGCGCTATTTCTCATTTTGATGCACACCAAAATGAGAAACTCCTTA
This sequence comes from Patella pellucida, assembly GCA_917208275.1. Taxonomy (NCBI): domain Eukaryota; kingdom Metazoa; phylum Mollusca; class Gastropoda; family Patellidae; genus Patella; species Patella pellucida. The sequence continues at coordinate 30,264,778 of OU795041.1, read as the reverse complement.
TCCTCTAAACTAGAACTAGTCCGAAACACCATAAGGCGACGTGTATAGGGCGACCAGAACGAAAATCTCTAATCGTGTAATTTGGTGGCGGTTCCCCCAAAGACCAACAAGTTCCTGTCAAATGTGAATAAGGGCGATCAAAACGAACCCTTTAATGTCATATGGTGGGTCAGACGCCGACCCAGAAAGAGGTGATAGGACAGGCCCTTCGCCTATGGGGGCGACACCCTTGTCTGGGGTCCTCCCTCAGAAAATTTTGAAAAAAAACCCGATGCTGGAAACACGTTTTTCTGCCATTGGGGTGATATCTTAGTGGCAATTTTGTATTTTATATAGCGGCAGATTTTTTGGAGAGGCATTTGCTTCTGGTGTCCGCACCTTGGGTCCGCGCCTGTGGTTGCGCCCGATAGCCTCCACATAAGTGATATAAAAAAGTTTGGATCAGGTGTAGGCGCCATTAAAACCGACCGACTCATCAGTGCCTTAGGAGCATCACTATGTGATCTTAATCAAGTGTATTATTTTATAATTGAAAGGTTGTCAATATTTTGGAGGGAGCGCCTTATTTTTCTGGATATTTTCAGAAATTGGAGGCCGGAAACATGATTTCCAGGCATTTCAGGCACTTGTGTGGAGCCATTTAAAAGTACCTCCCCTCGAAAAAAAATAAAATTCTGCCACAAAATTAGCGCATTTTGGCGTTATTTCAGTGAACCAATCCATGCGAGTGCTATGAAATGATTGCATTTCTAGAGGAGGGGGCAGGACGCAACTGAGATATTTTGTGGGGGCACTCTAATATGGGGGACCCTGGGGCATGTGCCCCATGGTTAATCCGGTCCTGGTGATAAATGCGAGTGCTATGAAATGATGGCATTTCTGGAGGAGGTGGCTGGACGCAACTGAGATTTTTTTGTGGGGGCCCCCCTAATGTGCCCCATGGTTAATCCGGCCCTGCATAGACGGAATCTAGAAGTTTGTCAGGTTTAGAAATAGCTCCAGCTTTCCCACAGAAAATTAAAAATTGATCACACCCAGTTAATAATGTACAGGAAATGGGTTTGTACTAAATGTTCAAAACAGGGGTTGGCTCAATTTTGCAAATAATTTACCCAGCATAAGCATTTTGTTCTTCTTTAAAACATTAAATTCTAGCATTTCCTTCATGTAGGAAGCAATATCCCAGTCCTTCTAGCCATTTTTTACTCCATCATTCTGTTTAAAGAGGCTATCAATGCCCATCCCACCCTTTTATATTATTGTGTTTTGAGAGATTTAATTGCACATGTGTTGACAATTAAATAATAGTAATTGGAATCTGTGGTTGAAATAAGATTAGATATGTTATTTGGCACCAAGAAATTGTTTTTTTTGTACATTTCAAGTATTTCCAACCTTTTTTGTTTAAAGTAAAACTTAGAGCCATGAGACATGTCAGGCCAATGAGACCACACCCTGGTAAAACACCGGGGTAGATCTGTAAATGTCAGCCTAATGTTCAAAATTTTTTGATCAAAATCTAGGATTTGTGGTATTTGTTGCATGATGTTGCTTATATAACAATACAATGTAAATTTTGCTCCTTGCCAGGCCTCTTTTTCGTTGTCAATTCTATCATAACGACATTTTTGACATCTTTCACATGTGACTAATGCCTCCATATTTCTCTTCAATGTTTTTTTTCAATAATATAATAACCCTCCTCTTTTGGCATATAATATAATGCATTCTTCTGATAATACATGTTTTGAATGCCTATCAACAACTTTCTCCCTGCCTAATGAGGATCTCAGGATGCATTTTAACTTTTAAGGGAAATATGGAATTTAAGAGATTTTATTGTCGCTATCGGCAGAACTTAAACACCCCTTATCTTTTTGTTTAACACCATGTTCAATTCGTTATTTATTTGTGAAACGTTAATAGCAAACTCTGTGAAAACCACTAGTGTCATGGGAAGTAGAATTGAATACACAGGCTAGTTATTTTTCCTTACCGTCTAGAGAAGCCCACAAAGCCATACACTTGCATATCCTTCCCCAGGATACATCCAAAACAGGTAAAATTGGCTCATCTGTGCCGTCAGTGATATGACAACAACATTCAAGCATGGGCGCGGCCATCTTTGTTAGGTTCGGGCTCGACCGTTTTCAGGCCTAATGCTGCCATTTGTTTGGTTATAATTAAGTTAAATTAAGTCACTTTAAAATAGCATTTTCTAAGTAGCAAACATAGTTTTTTTTTGGAAAACATTGCAGTTATGAAACAAGCACATTCTGCAGATTAATTTGAAATATAGTTTATGTAGTCACCCAAAACTTGCACCCTTTGCCATTTTATAGACGCCTTACAGGTTTCGGCCCACGGCCTAAATCGGGAAAATTATGTAAAGTTCCAGACATTTTGCTTCAGCACAAGGATTGCAATAAAACTTTGTAGGATGCCTCTGAGGTTTGGGATGTTGGAAACATTGAAATATTTCCCAAATTTGTGAAGAATGTGTATTCTGTGACCCCTTTGTTAGAGAGGAGTGATGATAGACTAAATATTTCATTTTTTTTATTCTTCAAGGCCTATTTTAAACCATAATTGCACCTATTTTTGTTTTTATGCACATATGTTAGCCAAAGATTTCTTTGATAATGTTAGTTCTGCAGCCAAGATTAGATTGATTCAATCTGTGGTATGATCAGGGGGTAGGGATACATGTTTCAGTATAAATCTCTAATATTACAATCAATACAACTGATTTGCTATTGTTCTGTCTGCACATTGTCCACAAATTCTAAAAATATATTTCTGGCCAGTCTGGATATTTAAAAAAGTGGAAAATTATTGGTATTTTGAAAGATGCTAAATGTGAATTTGGTACATTTCTCATGACATGGCAGTAAAACAATTTCCAAATTATGAGTGTGTTCTATGTAGTTTGTTTGCAACTTATCTAATCTTTTCACAGAACTCAAATACTGCCCCCCAAAAGAAATTTTTAAAATTTTTAGCACCAAAGGCCTATGGACCAGAGAGGCACAACTGTACATAGAGCAGTATGTATACTTAAAGGGCCATCATTTTTGCATTTTTTTTTATTTTGAATTCATTTCACCGGCATGTTGCTAGAACACATGGGAAGCAAATAAAAAGGGCCTTTTGGAGATACTCGAAGTTTCCACTAGGACACAGGTCTCCAAATATTAGTATCTCTCTCCTTTTCCCTTTTCCCCTTCGCATGGCATTTTTGTTGACTTTTTGGTGTAGAATTTAAAAAAAACGTATACCCAACGAAAATTTGGAAAAAAGTTAGAGCCTGTCGAAGTGACGAGATTTAACAATAAAGTCAATTGGGAAATAATTAGTTACCTGTGGCCATATGTAGCAGTGTCAGTGTCGATTTCGTCTTTTTTTAAGTGGAATAAACCCAGTTTCCGTCCGCGTAGAGGGAAGCATGGCTAGTATCTTAAACTGCCCCACAAATAGTACATAAAGCTGAAAAGACTAGAGATTATGTGTCACAACGACAATACTATATCAGAAAAATACCCCCAAAACACTGGAAAACTACCGGTAAACACCATTTTAACTAAATACCGGAAAACACGGTCAGAAAAACGCTAAATATCGGATAACACACCAAATACCAAAAACACCCTAAATAGGTAACCCGGAGCTTGGTCCTCTGTGTGCGGAGGTTAGGTCTAAGAATTTGGGGGAGAGGTCAAGTCTCCTTATAAGCACTGACCTAGAATGATGAAAATTTGGTTCGTGATATTTTCTAGTCTAATTAAAAAAAGATGCAATACATTAGATTAATGAACACAGTTGTTTTTTGTTGTTGGTGGCGCTGGTGTTTTTCCTTCTATGTCGCTTGTGGTATTCTCGTATTTTGATTTCTGAAGAAAAAAAGAACAGATGTAAGGTTCTCGCGCAAGAGCCACTTAAGTGTGTTTCCTACTAAGGGTTTTCCAAAAAGAGAATTATTCACTATCATGGGGTTAGGGCCGAGATTCTTTTAACTAATGGCTAGGGCTGGGGTTTGATATACTATGTGGTTTGGATGAAGGTGAGGTCTGGTGATATTTAGTCTTATTTACTCTACACTAGGATGTTGTTCAGCCTTTTTTTTTTAGAGTATGCAATTATAAGTTTCTGGTTGAAGATTTTGGGGTGATTTTCTTCGAGATCAGTATAGTGTTTTCTGATGATTTTGGATGCACTTGCTACTGTTGGGCTAAATGGGGCTACAAAAGGGGTTATCTTGATCTTTTCTATTGGCGTGACAATGGGATCAGAAATGTCATGATTTGGTTGGCTGAAGTGAATTGAGACCAGTTTATCTTTTTTGGTGACTATGTTTGACAGGTGACCGTTAATACATTCGCTTATGTTTGAGCTACTACATGGAAGTTGGTCTAATATTGGGAATTGTCTTGGAAATGGTCAGATATGTTTATCAGTTTAAATCCTAGTTCAAATCCCTCGTTAATCAGTTGATGATCTCGCTGGCCATGCCTGGGCTCCAGTGGATGGCGTCGTTACGTTTTAGTTATATTTTGCCCATGAAGGTTGGTAGTGTGGTGGCGTTTGGTGAAGGTGTAGTGGAGATCAATTGGTTGTAGCTAGTGGGTTTTGGATGTTCTCGTCGGGATATGTTTATGATTTTGCATGTTTGACATCTTGGATGGTAGTGTGGTGGCGTTTGGTGAAGGTGTAGTGGAGATCAATTGGTTGTAGTTAGTGAGGTTTAGGATGTTCTTGTCAGAGTCGGGATATGTTTATGCTTTTGCATGTTTGACATATTTGGAGGCCACAGATTTTGGTTTTAACTGCTGATTGCATATTATTTGTTTATTTGGCGGCAAATTCAGCCAGAGGGTTTGGAATATCGCCTTTCTCTTAGTTTGCTAAATACCAGCGTACATGCTGACTCAAAGTTGATCTTCTGAGTGCAGATCCCATAAAAAACGGACAATATGAGATGTTATGATGCCAGAGAAGGTATGTGTGGGGTGAAAGGAGCTCTTGAACAATAAATGACGTGTATCAGTTTCTTTGAAAAATACTTTAGTTTCAAGTTGGCCTGTGTTTTTGGTAATGCTACTTTTAAAAACGGTAGTATCAAGAAAATCATGGATGATGATTGTCCAGAATGTTGAAAAACGTCCAAACTTAGTCTAGTGTGTATGTACAGACAATGAAAACGTCACCTAGAAAAGGTACGCAGATATCTGGTTTTAAAGGGCAGAGCGACAGAACTCCCCTTTCCCACTCACCCGTGAAGAGATTTGCATAATTCAGGGCAAATGGTTTTCCCATCGGAGTTCCGGAAGACTTGGGGGTATACTTGGTCGTTGAAAGCCAATAAAATAAAAACCAAGTACGAACAATCCAAATCATAAGACAGAATTCGAAGTCCTAAAAACGTCAAGTCATTATCCTTCCCAAACAAATGTAGTTTGAGGATTTTTTCGTCCTGACTGTAAGCTTGCGGGTTCCTGAGAAATGCTTACCTAACTGCTTCGACACCCGTGTTATTATCGATGTTCGTGTACATGCTCTGTAAGTTGATGGATATTAAATGGTGTGTTCAGGGACTCTTAACGATTTGATGTTGTATATGAAATCGTTAGTCTCTTTTAGGTAGGAGGGGGCATGCTAGGAGTAATAAGTAATGGTCTATATATTGTGATACGTTATATGATTCACTGCCGCAGTCTGACTTTGGTAATTTATAAGGAATAAACCATTCCGTTTCTGGATTTTTTTTATGTATTTTTGGTAGGGTATAGAGATGTCGTTGTCGACAGTCCGATAGATAATCATATTGTTTTGCTGCTATGTATTCCTTGTCTTGCAATTAATTCATGTGGTATGTTGTTGATTAGGGTTGCGGTTTTCTTAAAGATGAGTTGGTCTTTAAGCCAATGATTGGCGCCGCGTGCTGTGACGACACGTGTAGAAGACAGTAATTCTGTGTGAAACAGATTGATATAGTATAGCTCGTGTCAAAGGTTGTGTACTACGGGTGACGTCACATCATACTGTTTACCAACAAATCGGTCGATTAAGTTTTACAACACAATATGAAGAATCCTTAATCAATACTAAACGGTGTTCAGGAAAATAATCCAAATGTTTTAGAAGCAAACAACTGTAAAAAAAAAACCGTCAAATTGATGGCCACGCGTGCGTTGTCTACATCGAACGTAGTAATATGAACTGTTACTGGCAGAATTATTTTATTTTTTTTACCCATTTTACGCCTCCACGTACCGTTTCTGTACCTATTTACGCTAAATATGGATATTTTCTATCCAGATATACTTCAAAAAAGTGTTTTTGATTTTAATTTGTCGGAGGAAACAAGTTATTATTTGTGACTTATATTAAGTCGCGTCGAATTAATCGATATCAGTGACTGTAGCGACTAAGCGAATATTCAGTGCGGTTCAGTGCGGCTATTACCATGTAGGAACCCATACCACTTACCACCTTACCACTTTACGACATTAAACGAATGGCATCCTTAGATGTAAGTCGGAAAGCTTTGGAATAATAAAGTATTTTCGACATGGTGACTCTTATCGGGATTTTATTATCACATTCCCTGGCTCATAAAAAAAACAATTTTTGATCGAGTATGTACTTATAATAGCACAGATTGGTAAGCTAGTAAGTATATTACCAGGAAGAAATGGCCGAAATACGGTAAACCGATGTTTATGATAGACTGATTGGTAATGAATTAAATACGTAATGCAAATTGATGACTTTATTGTTTACGGTTTTTTCTATTATAAATTATTTCCCTAGTCAATGAATTGGAAAAAAGAAGACAACATGATATTAATGAACCTTTTTAATTAATTAACATCTTCTATGTCTTTTTATAATTAACTTTTTACATGGCCGGAAACAAGATATCTTAATAACCCTAATGTATTTATCATTCTGACGTTTGACAACCATTATTCGTTTATGTTAAGATTTTAGCATTGTCTGGGGGTATCGTATGTCAGTTTAGTTCATGGATACATGAAGTCTTTACTAATGATGTCTCTACCTCGAAAACTTTGAAAATAAGTATTAAGACTTTGTAGACCTATACGATTTTTAAAAAAAATAACCCCTCAGACGGGTTAAATTGTTCAAAAATAACATGACTTAGTTGCAATTTAGTAATAGGAACCACCAATGACGGGGGCGGGGTCATCATATAGCCATTATAATCTTACCGCCGTGGCTACTGCACTTGGTATCACTCTTATTAAACTTTTGTTAAACATTATAAATTTAATTGTAGACAAATATATTGAAATTTTGATTCCACAAAAAAGTAAACGTGAGACCTAATTATTACATTAGATTTGTCTATAATTAAAAATGTTATGAAATCTATCAAACCACAATTAATAAATAATCTTTATTTAGATCTCACGATTATACATATGAATACAATTAACAAAAATAGTTCATACGATCAATGACAGATTTTGGACAATACGTTACATTCATCTATAAGTTATCTACATTAGACAGTTAATTTAACTTATTTGTATATTTATATAAGTTATCTACAGTGGAGTTATTTAAACTTATTTACAATAATCGATATTAATTTACATAGGTTTTCTAACTCGTTCGTACATCTTTACATATGAAGGATATTGGTGATAGTAAGGTTTTAGATATTTTATTCGGTCATTCTGGAAAACTGGACATTTAAAAAATACATGAATTTATCGCCTATTTCGTTAAATGAGCAAAGGTCAGGGATTCGTTTTTCTCTGTGGGTTTGTAAAAACACCCCAGACTCAATCGGTAGTCTGTGACTTCGACATCTAAATCTTACAAAATAGCGTCTGTATTTTACAGGTAAAGCAGTTAGATATTCCTACTGCTTGTAAGTAGATTTAAACAGACAACAATTAGCACATTTATTCGAGGTATTAATAGAACTATGCCAATCCTGCAAATATTGGTCTCTTAACCTTAATAACAAATATTGTTTTAGCCATTTACCGTCAATATTATTGGCTTGAATATTGCAAATATTAGACAAACCAGTATAATTTAAAGTATAATTTATACAAGTTAACTACGTGTTAGGCTCATCCCATTTATACAATGTATTATTCGTTAAACTTTGACTTTGATCAAGTTACCAATTTATGCCAGAAACTAGCCATTCTTGTGGGGCGGATAAGTAACATATTTTGGTCGAGTTGTGCGTTTCCGGAAAGAAGCATGACAATTTGGCCTAGGGGGTTTGTGGGTGTGTTGATTTGAAAAAAAATGACGGGAACCACGACGTCGATCCAGCCATTCCCGCTAAAAATCGAGAAATTCCAAATGACGTTAATAAAACACGTTAACGTCCATAAAATGTCTGTAAGTGCGCCGAATGCACTGATCTTGATGTCCATACCTATGTTTTTGAGGTCAAGGAATCATGTGAATCACATACGAAGACTCGTAATGTTCTCCTTCACAGTGTTTTCCAAAAATGGTCATAATTCTAATTAAACAGTTGTATTATTTGCACTTCCGGAAAGAGGCATGAAAATTTGGCCCAAGGGGTTTGTGGGTATGCTAAACCTCATTGGGTTTTTTAAGAGTTCTAACTAAAAGGGCAACAAGAAACACCACGGCCTAGTCCTGCTCCCTTGTCTTTCGTATTATTGTGATTATGTAATTACTTCCTAGCTTTCTACCATCTTTTTATTACAGATAAAAGTCGATTATGGGAATATCTTGTATATTTTTTCTCACTGTAATATTCAGTTATGTAAACCAAGTACATTTACAGATGTACCATCCTCGAGATATTAGCAGGTAGGTTATAATTTATTTTCTTTTTAAATATATATTCAAAATAAATTAACATACATTTTATGTCTTTTCAGTATTCGGCAAAATACCTTTTATTATTAATCATATTTTTTGAAAATAAAAAAAAGTATTGGCAATATCCAAGTAAAAGCTATAGTGTTACTGTCTGAACCGTGGTAAATTATACCAACAGTCCTACTTGGAGTACTCCATTTCCCAGAGACCGAGAGGAATATTGGATACGTACTTTAGGTACTGCCACCCCTTATTGGTGCAATGACAATGTAGCTAGTGTTGGAAATATGTCTAGCCCGGCGTGTAGTAATGTCAATGTCATGACGTTATTCCGAAAGTTTTGTCTTAGAAAAGGCAGTCATGGACATCGTCGCTACACACCACCCAAGCTCAGCACTATTTCACTTGATGCCCTTTTGGAAATTATCCAAGAACCACTAGGGCCACGCCATACCCGTACTAAATTATATTTGATTCCACTTGCTTTTTTGAAACTGCTTAAATCTGAATGATTGGATTCAAATTGTACTAAACCTGCATCCACTGAATACAGGGTTGTATCCATTGTTCTTGACATTGCCCATCGTCGTTTGGACATTGCGACCAACAGTTCTATTCTAAAACTGAAATTTGTTAATAAAGGCATTGATGCTATTCTCTTAAGCCAAATATTATGCTATAGGCAAGTCAAAGCACACATCCCTCCTTACTTCAAAACTTATTTTCCCTAGGATTTCTTATACGTATACTATTTTACTAAACCAATTGCATCCAAAATATTTAATTATAGAACCGCATTATCTTACATCAATGCAAAGGAATTATATGATAACCCTCTACCCTGTCCTTGCTCTACGTCGTCCTTCATTTAATAACCAGCCAGGGGGCAGTAGTAAAAAAAACATCATACGTCAAGTCGAAAAATATGCACTGGACCCGGGTAGACCACCCACCCCTTACAACCAGCTGGACATGTAGTCACTGGCGATTTGAATATAGTCCAGAATAAAAAGTTACGTGAGATTTTGTCCAAAGGGCCCAAATACCGGGAACCGCAACCATTTTCATGGGATCAAAATTTCAAACTTTTTATGGATGTCGTAGAGGACTACGCTAGATCATGGGCCAAGAGGGAAGATGTTATCACTGATACTCTCAGATTGAACTAAGTCTATCAGTCGTTTACTTAAACGGAAAATTTATATGCAACGTTTGGTTGTGATACTAGGTCTAAATGTGTTTTCAATGATGTTAGCATTGTTGAAAATCTCAACGCCTTACATGACAAGTATGTCATTGTACTAACTGACAAAGCGTCCAATAACCTAGTGTTAACGGTGTTATTATGACTGTTCAAAGAACTTAATTTCGGCAAACCAATTGACAGTGCTACGTATAAACACTCTACTCTAAGTAAGGATGAAATTATATCCAATCACAGATATGTACTCGCTTCATTTGGTACGCCATGTGGTGATGCCTATATAGATCTGCCGCTTTATAGCGGGTTCATTCCGTTGTTCCACAAAACCACTTTCAAAAGTATTGACATCTATACTAACGGAAGTGAAAGTGGGTATTCAAAAATACTATGACAAAATATACTCTCGTTGTCGTAAAATCAAATGTGGATATTAAAAAAATACAAAGAATCACTTGCTCCAGTTTCATCTATACAAACGTTTGATTTTTCTACCTTGTACACTAAAATTTCCAATAGTAAATTAATCGCGACATGTTAGATATCAATATTTAGATTATAATTCCACATATTTTGTTAAGAACCATAGTGATTCCAAAAATAAATTCACATCAAGATAATTCAGATGTTGGACTTTTTAATCATACTGTAACCACAATAAAGACGACAACTGTTAGTAGAGCCGGAGCCCAGAGGGTCAGCCTAGCTGAAAAATGCACTAATTTTATCCTGTATAGCATGAATGCATGCATATTATGGTACCTTAAAAATGTAAGTCTGCCGGGTATCTGGTGGTGGGTGTGGCTGTGAGGGCTGTGATTCTGGGCATGAATTCTTGAGCTAGATTAGCTTAAAAGTGTACCACACAAAAATGATGCACTCTGACAGACATTTCTAATGGTGGGGTACCCCCGACAGAGTTATGTAATTGTCAGACCACAGCTAGGCTAGACTAGCTGAAAACTGTACAACCTAAAACTACTTGGAAGTTGTTCAGCACAACTACAGGAATCAGGAATGATCACTGCCAGACAGTTTGTGCAGTGAGTTAACCCCTTAAAAGACACGCCCAAAATGTCCCGACCCACAACTAGGCTAGATCATGTTCCTGAAGCAACGGTATACTAGTTTTATAACTATTATCCGTTGCTTACGCAGCACCATATTCTCGTCACTTATGAGTAATAACCTCCCTTTGCAGAACCTACGTCACTATTCGATTTGTCCAATTAACTACCTCGTAACATATGGAGTAGCGGCAGTGATAACCCCGAATCTCATTAAGTTCATTGTTAACAAGAAAAGCCGGGAAAATAACAATCGTCGGTTTTTTACCCCAATAATTCCAATATTTGACAAAACGTGATACGATCGGCCATGATGATGGAATGTTGACAGCCTTGCCCTGTGTCTCCTTTGACCTTTGTGACTCGATTAACATAAATAGGGGTTTCTACTGGAGATCAAGCGTCTGGTTATTCGAATATTTCGCGGAAAATTTAGTTTCAAGGAATCTCAATGGCTACTGGAATATCCCCTCGACCAATCAAAATTAGTGACGAGAATAGTCGGCTGTGAAAGCAAAGGATAATAGTTATAATACAGTATCCGTTGCACAGGAACATGAGGCTAGATTAGCTGAAGCAAGTACCTGTTACAACTGCTTTGGGAGTTGTTTAGAACCACCACAGGAATCCGGAATGATCACAGCCAGACGGTTTGTGTGATGGGTAACCCCTCACAGACACGCCCCACAACAAGGCTAGATTAGCGGAAGTTCGTACAGCTGAAAACTGCTTGGAAGTTCGTTTAGCACCACCCCAGGAAGCATGAATAATCCCGGCAAACAGTTTGTGCGTTGGGTTACCCCCAACAGACACGCCCAAAATGCCACGCCCCACAACTTAGCTGAAGTCCGTACCACCTAAACTAAAACTGCTTGGAAGTTGTTCAGCACCACTACAGGAAGCATGAATTATCACTGACAGGCAGTTTGTGCGGTGGGTTACACCCCCCCCCCCTCAACCACAGAGAGGCCCAAAATTCGATGCCCCGAACTATGTTAGATTAGTTGAAATCCGTACCTCCTACGACTGCTTTGAAGATGTTCAGCACCACCATAGGAATAATGAATGGTCACTACAAGACAGTACCCCGGACAGATACATCCACAATGTCACGTTTTGGACTAGACTAGATTAGTTGAGGATCCGTTCCACCTAAACCTGCTTTAAAGTTGTTTAGCAGAACCACAGAAATGACCACTACAAGACAGTCTGGGCGGTTGTGTTTTCTGACAAATACGCCCAAAATGCCACGTGGTGGTGCTGAACAACTCCCAAGCAGCTTTAGGCGGTACAAACTTTAGCTAATCTAGCCTGATAGACCAGAGGGAGAAGGGGGGTATTATCCGAAAAGTGGGCAAAAAACGGTAGTTGACTTTTCTGGAAGCATTTTTCCTCAGGAATCCGAAAATGGTGGGTGATCAGTCAGGTGAGGAAGCGTTCAGGAGTTATCGAGGTCAACAGGTCACCAGTGGGTAAAGGGAGAATGGGGTATTATCTGAAAGGGGGCAAAAAGCCGAAGTTGACTTTTCTAGAAGCTTTTCCCCCAGGAATCAAAAAATGGTGGGTGATCAGTCGGGTGAGGGGGCGTTCAGAAGTTATCGAGGTCCAAAGGTAACCAGGGGTTTATGAATTTAGCCACTTTTGATGATGTCTGTCACAGATTTCTTGTTGGAACGCAGCTGAATCATTGAATAAGTGACGAAGGATAATTTGTGAAACCAATTAATCAAACCATGACGTAATTGATGAGGTCAAAAGGCCACCGATGTCAAAAACGCAAGAAATAAGGATACATTGGGATTACGGGCAAAACTAATGTTTTTGGGGCCCCAACTGCAAAATGGTCTGGCCGCGATCATTCATAATTCCTGTGGTGGTGCTTAACAACGTCCACGCAGTTTTAGGTGTTACGAATTTCAGCTAATCTAAGCTAATTGGGGGGGGGGGGGGGGCATTTTTGTGTGTGTGTGTTAGGGGTAACCCACCGCAATGTGATCATTCATGATTCCTGTGGTGGTGCTAAACAACTCAAAAACAGTTGTAGCAGGTACTGGCTTCAGCTTATCTAGCCTAGTTGTGGGTCGGGACATTTTGGGCGTGTCTTTGAGGGGTAAACCACCGCACAAACTGTCTGGCAGCGATCATTCCTGGTTCCTGTAGTTGTGCTGAACAACTTCCAAGTAGTTTTAGGTGGTACAGTTTTCAGCTAGACTAGCCTAGCCGTGGTCTGACAATTACATAACTCTGGGCGGGTACCCCACCACAAAAAATGAGTGATTTTGTAATACTTGGAGATGTAAGGTACACTGTTGCACCATTTTCGTGTGTTACACTTTTCAGCTAATCTAGCTCACGAATTCATGCCCATAATCCTAGCCCTCACAGCCACACCCACCACCAGAAACCCGGCAGACTTACATTTTTAAGGTACCAGATATGCATGCATTGATACAATACAGGTGAAAATTGGAACATTTTTCAGCTAGGTTAAACCCCTGGGCTCCCTGTCTATAGCCTCGTGTACAGTAGGCTTTAATACAATTAGTAAACAACAGGTACAGGTGTCATTCCAAAACTAGCCGACAGTAAAAGACAGAAATTACAATCATAAATCTCAATTTTAAACAGAACGAAACATAAGCAAATTATTAAAGAAGAAATACAAACATTCACTATTATTTACTAAAGTGTTGACATTCACCGAAAAATATGCCCCAAACACGTCACCATACTTTTAAAATTTGACAGCTGAACCCAGACTAGCTAAAGTAAGTTATCTATTACAAACAAGACTTATATTGAATAAGATATACAGAAAACATAATTAATGACTTAATTATGACAGTATAGATATTTTAAATGCTTACATATTAATATTATTCAGGGTGAACTAGCATCTTTTAAAAAAACAAAAATATTCAACTGACTCTATCACTAAAGAAATTGCATGCAAGGGACATAACCCTGTGAACTCACATGAGGGAGACCACCATTAATTTCCCCATTGACTTTAATGTTAATTCTGGGCCTTTTGCCCACCTCCGACTTTTACCCAAATTTTTGTTAGGCTGAATGCTTTTCACTAGAGACTGAGGAACAAATGACCATGTCTTTGCACTAAAACTTGTATGAGGTTGAATAGTGATTTGAATTAAAAAGAAGTTTGAGACGCAACGCCAAAAAACCAAAAGAGCCTAAAACACACCAAAAGCTAGCCAGGAATATTATACTATAGTAGTTTTAAATGTTATTTAGTACGTATTTCTCACGTGAGGCTGGTTTACCTATGGATTGTTCACAGAGGTTTAGAAGGTGAGCAAGATAGAAGTAAACATTTTTCGCATATACAAGTTGTAATAGTGATTAGCTGTGGGTGAAAGCGCATTCATTTTGGAGATTTGGATCGTTTAGTTAGAGCTATATATTGATCAACGACTGAGCGAGCAGACATATTTTTATTTTTTTTAGAAAGGTTGTCAATCCAAAACAAAAGTTAATGAAAATTTTTGTATTGGTCGTCCAATATATCGATAGTGAGTCTGAGTTGGTCAAAAAAAAGGCGGCAATGAAAGAAATATTGTTCGCTAGATTCACATCTGTTTACGCATAAACAGGATGGATCGTCAGATATATGCATGAGGTACTTATGATGATTTAGGTCAGATTTAGAGTTTCGTAATTTAGAATGAACAGTATAGAACGACCTGTTGCCAAAATTGAAAAGTTCGTTGTATTTAGCTTTACCGTATGCTTTTCTGATTTGGAATTTGAATAAAGAGATTGAATTTGAAGTTTTGACGTTTTCATCAAGACGATTCCATTCTTGTACTGATGATAGGAAAAACGAATTTTGATAAGGATTGGATTTACAGTTAATTCTTATCAGATCATTGGCGTTTCTATTGACAGGGGGACTAAGTCCAATAGGAACGAGGGTGTTTGTAGATTCATAATTTTGAAAAATAAAACCATTTTATGTTCATAACTGGAAAATCCAGATTCAATAGAGAGTAAATTGTGAGAAGAACCACGAGGAAGGCCTGTGATGGTTCGAATGGCGTCTAAATGTAGCAATTCTAGATGATCACTTTCTTCGTTTGTAAAGTTATTCCAGACACAATCAGCGTAGTCGAAAAGTGGTAGGATAAAAGATTTCAAGCTGATTTCAAGAGTTTTGCGTTTTAGTCGATATTTTAGTGAACGAAAGCAGTTAATGCTTTTGCTAATTTTGTAAATAATGAGGTTAATGTGGGTATCTTAAGTACAACTATTATTGAAATAAACGCCAAGATGTTTATGAGTGTTAGCATCAGTTAGAATAACATTATTGAAATTTAGTTTCAGAGAAGTAGGGGATAGTTTCCTGGAGAAGGTAAGGCTAGGATTGAATGTTACTTTCCATTTTAATGACCATTTGTAAATTGTTTAAAGATCGGCATTTAATTTATTTTGAGCAGAGACTTGATTATCTATTATTACAAATAATGAGGTATCGTCAGCGAATAGGCGTATATTAGATGAAATGTTATTTGTTAGGTCATTAATATAAAGGAGAAATAAAAGCGGACCAATTATCGACCCCTGCGGCACACCAGCAGAAACATTTCTTGTAAAAGATTTTTGGCCATTTAGGACGACAAATTGCTCGCGATCCTGGAGATAATTTGTAATTAATTTGAGGGTGTCATGACGGATAACATAGCTGTATAATTTATGTAGTAAACCGCGATGCCAAACTCTATCAAAAGCTTTACTAATATCGAAAAAGACAGATTTTACTTCTTGTCCCTTATCAAGAGCCTTGTAAATATAATTGTACATCTATAGGAGTTGATATGTAGCTGAGTTGTTAGGAAGAAATCTGGATTGATGGGGAGTAATGATTTTAAGCCTCATTATGAAATTAAAAAAAATATGATTATAAATATTCCTTTCAAAGACTTTACCTAAAGAACTGAGGAGAGAAATTGGTCTGTAGTTTGAGAAGTCGTGGGTACACCCTTTCTTAAAGATTGGAACAACATTGGCAGATTTCCAGCAATTTGGAAAGGTACAACAAACAGCTAGTATCGTGAAAAGGCGAATGAGTGGAATTGCCAGGGATTTGTGAAGTAATTTTAAAACAAAGTTGTTCACATTATCATGCCCACATGATTTTTTAGGGGTTAAAATAGAAAGAGTATCTTCGGTCTGAATCTAAAATCGTCTGGGAGACAAAATAACCGTTTAGAACGTTAGCTTTATCATAGTTTTCAAAATAAATCTTATTTTTATATTTGAGAGGTGGAATTACCTGGCTATAGCAGCCGTTTTTTTTTAAGGAGATGTGTTTAACCAAAGACCACCATCGCGATTCGCCAAAGTCATTGTTATTAATTTTAGAGTCCCATCTTTGAAAAATGCAAGGATTTAGGTTTTCTTAATTCGGAGATGACAATGTTGCGGGATTTTCTGAAATTCTGCCAATCTAACTCCAAACTCAATTTTTTCGCTCTTTTATGGATTCTATTTGCCAATAAGAAGTCGGATTTTTTCACTCATCCATTTAGGGTCATATTGTCTAATTGTAACGGCTTTATTTGGTATGAATTTCTTTAGTTCAGAAACAATAGTTTTGAATATATTATTCGCAAGTGTATGAGGATCTTTATGTAACTTGAAAAATGATTATTAAGACCCGCGGCATTTAGTTTTGAGTAAGACCAGACAGTTCTAAGAAAGCATTGAGTTTTTTTGGAGTAGTGAAATTTAGATATAAAATGATATGGCTGTGATCACTAAGGCCCGAATCATAAACGCTTACTTTATTTAAGAAGTCAGGGCAACTAGTTATGGTCAAGTCTAAAAGAGATCGAGAAGATGGTGTTATGCGAGTTGGCTCTGTTATCAGCTGATGAAAGTCAAATTGACCAATTAGATCATGGATTTTACTATTAAAAGTGGTTAAGAAATCTATATTAAAGTCACCTAAAATAATTACATGAGAATTTGGAAAATATCAAACAGTTGAAAAACTATCTTCAATTAACTTCCAATAGTCAATTTTACTGGATGGCGGCCTGTAAAAAGAGCCAATCAGAATATGTTTAGAATTAAACTGAACTTCTACCCTAATTTTTTTAAAAATCAAATCAGTGCGTAGTTTGAAGTATATAGCTACTCCGCCACCCCTACCATCTTCGCGATTCAACAATACAGGAAGATGGTAACTATTAATGTATACATCAGATAGAGGAATGGAATCGTCAAGCCAGGTTTCAGCAAACGTTAGGACAACATACTTATTTAGTTCTACAGTAATTTGATCAATTTTATTTCGTATGCTTCTCGTATTAAGATACAGGGCAGTTAAGTTTTGGGGCCCAGGATTTTAATAAAAAGTTTATTGTTACCAGAGAAATATTTATATTATTAGGTATAGTAATACGTTTACCTACCCTTTGCGAACGACAGCACATCTTAAAAACTATCATTACAAAGGGTTTGTAGAAATCTGATAATACCTGTTTCGAAGCAAATGGGAGGTATTTAAAAAAAAGGCAGAGATTGGTGGGTGTTTGTCTGGGCTTGGCGTCGCGTGGGGGTCAGATTTGGGAAAGGGGGCTTTGCTGTAATAATAAGTATAGAAATTAAACAAAGAACTAGAAAACCTAACATATTTACATGACATATACCGAGAGCTGAAAAACCTAACGTAATTACAAAATATATACAGCTATATTTGGTTTTGAACGTTAAATAGTTCTGGTTACGTGTTATCTTCATGCAAATGACATGTTCAATATGAATTAGCATAGGTGCACGACATTTATTTACTGTGCGGGCGAATATAATATTTGGATTATAATAAACACTGTATGGCATCCAGTAGACGTGGTACAAGGGTTAATCAGCGAACTGGATGTATGAAATGTGTTGTTGACGTTTGGGAAAGTAGGAGGAGGGAAAATGTGTAGAGAGTGAAGTGCTGTAAAGGGATAGTTAGATGTATTATGAATGGTTAGAGTGGATGTGGTGTTACGGGGAAATACTATGCCGCCACCGTAACACCACAGCTTTATGATTTGTTAGACAGGAATGATATCCAATGTTTTGTTTTTTTACCTTGTAAAATGCATAATAGGCATATACATTACATATTAACAGTGTATTTTACACAATTTCAATACATTCCATATATAGTGGTATTGTCTAAGACAGAAATTAGTATATCCAGGCTAAAAATATTTTACAATATTAAAACCACTTTTTGTAGTTATTTTTAGTTGTTGATTAGGCTATGTACAAATATAAAATGTAAAATAAGTTATGGACAGTAGACGGCATGTCTACGCCCCAAAGCACATAGTCTTGAAAGAAACGTGCAGTTGGCTATTTTTAGATTTGTATTCCTTTCAATCACGGGAATGCCGAGAGTTCAAACGATGATTTGACAACTTACGTTCTTTTGAAGCCAGTCACATACAAATCGTTCTCATTTTGTGAGGTGATAAACGAAACCGTTGAACGTTATTGAAAATTTATTTGTGATTTTTAAATTTCCTGTGGCAATGCTGCTCTTTTGGTACTACTTGATTTGAGCGCAGCATTTGATACCATCAACCACAATAACCTACTCTCGAGGCTGAAAGATGACTATGGACTTGCTGGTAATGCACTAAATTGGTTTGGGTCATATCTAACAGACAGAAGTCAAAGTGTTGCAGTTCACGATTGTGTCTCTGCTCCTGTTGACCTAACCTGTGGAGTTCCCCAAGGATCTGTATTGGGCCCGGTACTGTTTACCCTGTACACTAAAGACTTGGGTTCACTTATTAGTGACCACGATCTCCTTAGACATTTTTACGCTGATGACTCTCAAATAATGTCTATATTCAAGCCTACCCCGATGTCAGCTGCATCAACCATATCACAACTTTCAAAATGTTATGAACAAATTAAGTTGTGGATGACAGCAAATAAACTAAAACTTAATGATGAGAAAACTGAAGCTTTACTTCTTGGTCCTGTATCTAGACGTGATCTTTGCGGTATAACCCAGGTCCATGTTGGCAACCTGTCTATTCCGATTTCAAATAGTATAAGAAATCTTGGAGTGATGTTTGATAGTAACCTTAACATGGAAACCCATATCAACCATATATCTAAAGTGTGCTATCTCATTCTACGGAACATTGGGTGCATCAGGAAGTATCTTAATGCTGATTCTACAAAGATACTGGTGTCCTCGTTGATTCTTTCCAGAATAGATTACTGTAATAGTTTACTGGCTGGTTCTCCTACTTCTCTTGTTTCGCGACTCCAAAAGATCCAAAACACAGCAGCTAGAATAATATCTCTGGCTCCTCACTACAGTCATATAACTCCAATTCTTAAAGAACTCCATTTTCTTCCTGTTAGTTACCGAATCAAATTTAAAATTCTGTGTTTTACATTTCGATGTTTAAATGGCACTGCCCCAAAATACCTGAGTGATCTCTTACAATTATATACTCCTGCAAGGACCTTAAGATCTGAAGATAAGAAACTGCTTGTAGTGCCTAAGCCTAAAACGGTCCGTTTTGGACAAAGGACTTTTTCCTACTCCGCCCCAACTGAGTGGAATGATCTGCCACTGGAAATAAAGAACTCTCCAAATATTGCTGTGTTTAGATCCAGACTTAAAACCTTTTTGTTTAAGAAAGCATTCACTTTATGACAGTTGTGATCATTTTTGGCTGCGCTTTGAGCATGCTCATGCATGGATATTGCGCAATATAAATAGACTATTATTATTATTATTAATCTTCGTCTTATGGTTTTGTGTGTTGCGATCTTCATACACATGGAAATTTATAATTTTATGGATTTTATTACAATAAAGGTAAGATCCTCCATAAATAGAGAAGTAACTAAAACCGAAACTCAAAACGTTTTTTCCATATTTAGCAGAATGTAACACTGCTAAGTGAGACATTAATTTTGACCGGACATGGATTACGAATGCAAAACGATAAAATGGCTATGAGTTACTATGAGTTTCAACTCGCAAAACAATAGACTGGCAATGATTTACCGCGTACGTGGTACTCATTTCAACACGCAATACAATAAACTACGGTAAATTTTGCTTATCGCTATATACCCGGATACATTCAAATTGGGGTCTGACTGCTGCTTATCATTATAAATGACGACATTGTTTTCTCCTTTTTTACGAGAGATTACGGTCCATGTTTATATTTTAATAATACATGTACGGTGTCTTATGTTCATCAAAAAATACAAAAGACGCATAGAAGAAACGGCCCGTACAACTTCCACAAAGTCCCTATACAAAGTCCATTTAACACTCACGCGTAAGATAAAGCCTGTCAGTCCTTAATTATGCCCGTTTGGTTCAGATATAACAACTATCGAGAAAACACACCAATTAAACAATGCACAGCGGGTCATTCGTTTTTAACCGGGTCATTCGTTTTTAGCCCGTCGGTTAATTAACATACCAGGTACAGAAAACTGCCGTCCCAGAGTTTTTCACCCCTAGCGATAATAAACACACCTTTTTAATTAACACACCTTATCTAGAGTTATAATCCGAATTTTATTTTTTTTTATCGAGATACGTAGGTATTTATCCTTTTACTTGTTTCTTATAAGGAGGCAAACGTACGTTTTGACCCTGATCTATTTCTCAGTGTAAGCCTGCATCCAAAAAGAGGTCTCGTCATGTGCGGCAGGTTAGTTTGCTTCTAAAAACACTGTTTTCCGTTCCAAAAAATACAAAAGTAATTTTCTACCAGATGACCATTGTTCTTTCCACCGAGACTAGATAATTTCTCTCGGTGTATGGATATAGCTATGCGTAAGTTCAAACAAGGTCAATAAATCAGCGGGGACACTCATGAGAAAATAAACCCATGGTTTGTTTATTACCAAATTGAGCGTGAATCGACTCAGTTTGTACCGAACAATTTTTGACTGATATGTATCAACTTTCTTCACACTTTCGGTTTATAAATAGCGATACACAGGTACAGTGGCAAAAATGTTGTAGTTTCACAGACTGTTAGCTCAGAACTACCTCCGCACGAAATCCCAGATTTGGGGACTTGTAAAAGAAAAAGAAATAGTACCTGTGCGCGTGCCAGTAAAAGAAAACTAAGAATTCGCGCATAAAAATGCCCGAACGTACCAGGCGCCAGGTCATTAATAGAGAGAGAGAGAGAGAGAGAGAGACGGAGAGGGACAGGGAGAGAGATAGATCCCTATCGTTTAAATAATAAGTTAATCCAAATTAATTGTTAATGGGGTAATACGCTGGGTAATATAACGTTTCTGATTGTGTCAAGATTTAATTTTATATAGTAGGATTTTCAAAGATTGGTGCTATAATATAGTTAGTAGTCGAAAACTCCAAAATGTTGTATCCCTTTCTAGAGCCCAAAAAGTCGAGTACCAAAAGCAGAGGTTAAATTCGATCAGTGTAATACAACTGATGTTATCATGGCGTGTTAGCGAAAACTCATGATGGGAGAGGGGTGTATAAACATCATTATCTCATAACATCAACTTGAACTAGTTTACCAAATATACGGAGATATCCCTTCAAATAAAACAACAAATAAACCCTTAAATAAGTTACATCTAACATCTCACAGCGAAATCACCCCAAGTTATTGCTCGTAATATATGGTTTGTACATGAGTCCAAATTTAATTTTGTATGGTTCGACTTTTAAATTTGAATAGCTATAACTGTGCTACATAATGTTTCTTGAAATTTCATATTAAAATTCAATTTGTAGCCGAAAAAGTTATTTATATAAGAAGGAAATGGAGTTTATATGCAGTTGTTTAACAATTAGAGATGTGGCCCGAGGACTGGTATGTTTTATATGATAACCGGTAGATAATCTGTCAGTGAAGATGAGGTTAATAAACTCCTTCAGCGATGTCCCAACAAATCGTGCTCTATGGATGCTATGCCTACCTGGCTCCTGAAAAGCTGTTCTAAATCACTAGTACCCACTATGACTTCTATCATTAATATGTCGTTGTCAGAAGGCCACGTACCTGCATCTCTAAAGGAAGCTATAATTACCCCCCTTTTAAAGAAACCATCCCTTGACCCAGATATCTTAAAGAATTACCGACCGGTTTCTAATCTCTCCTTCTTGTCCAAATTGATTGAACGTGTCGTTGCAGAAAGACTTAAACAACACATGGCAGCACATTCTTGTCTGGAACCCTTGCAGTCAGCCTATCGCTCATTCCACAGCACCGAGACAGCGCTGCTCAAAGTGCAGAATGACATCCTTCAGGCAGTGGATACAAGTGGCGCGGCAATTCTCGTATTGCTCGACTTGTCAGCAGCATTTGACACCATCGATCACGGTATGCTGTTCTCGATTCTTGAAAAAAGAGTTGGTCTTGGGGGATTTGCTTTGGAGTGGATTAAGTCATATCTCACTGGCAGGAGCCAACGTGTCATCATCGGTGATCATTCCTCCGACTCCAGAGATCTGCTCCATGGAGTGCCACAGGGCTCTGTGCTTGGGCCTATCCTTTTCATCATCTACACTTCTCCGCTTGGTGACATTGTTAGATCACATAACCTGTCCTTTCATCTCTATGCAGATGACACTCAACTGTATCTTGCTTTTAAACCAACTGATCAGCAATCTGCACTTGAATCTATCTCTAGACTTGAAGCCTGTGTGACCGACATTAAGGACTGGATGTCAACCCACTATCTGAAGTTAAACAGTGATAAAACTGAGGTACTCATTATATCCCACAGACGTACATCCTCTCGCATGTCTCTGCCTGAATTCTGCATTGATGACCAAGTTATTACCCCGACAACAGAAGCTAAAAACCTGGGAGTCATCTTCGATTCACACTTGACATATGAATCGCATATCAGGACTGTCTGTCGGAAATCATTCTACCATCTGCGAAATATCGGTCTTATCAGAAAGTACTTGAACGAAGCTACTGCCGCCACGCTAGTCAATGCCTACGTCACCCCCTGCCTAGACTATTGTAATTCTCTGCTTTACGGACTACCCGACTATAACATCCAACGGTTACAGCGTGTACAGAATGCTGCAGCCAGACTGGTTACAAACACAAAGAAGTTCGACCACATCACACATGTCCGTGCCAAACTTCACTGGCTCCCCGTATTATATCGGATACGATACAAGATCCTCCTACTTGTCTTTAAATGCATCAACAACCAGGCTCCTCAATATCTCACAGACCTCGTAACCAGTTATAAGCCAGCTCGAGTTCTCCGGTCATCTGAGAGCCGTCTCCTGTTTGTGCCACCGCCCGGTTCTCGTACCTTTGGGGACCGCTCTTTCATGGTTGCTGGTCCTTATTTGTGGAACCGGCTCCCCCTGGAGCTTAGAGCTTTGGACAAAATCGATATTTTCAAATCGAGACTGAAGACACTCTTTTTCCATGAAGCTTTTGGCGATAGACTTAAATATAGCTTGGTAAAAGATATTATCTTGTTAAAATTAACTCTAAGACTATCCCCTAGGGGTTAAATAAAATATGTGTTCAAGTGACTTATTTCAACACTGGTGTGAAACAGACGACGACAAAAGTGGATTATTTTAAGGCTTTTAGTTTTAGTTTTCACGCTTAAAATGATGTTTTTACCTGGCCAAAACGCAAGGCAAAGAAATGTTGAACGCAGACCTGCTGATTTGCAAGAAATTCCAAAAAGGAAATATCGACTGAATAATAATCAAATAGATGAACTTTCTACTGAATATAATACATGAAGACAACAGAAATTCAACATAGATCCCAGTTAACCTAGTCTTTCTCAATTACCTTTCGTTTGGTGGTTATAAAAGTCAGCTTACCAATGCGTTTGGGATTGCAAGGAGTAATTGTAATTTATTTACATATGATGTGGCGGCTTTTTGTTTGACATTTCGGACAGATTTAGAACATTTTCTCAACAAGTCGACCTTGTCAACCTTAGAAATCTAATCCAATTGGCCGATGGCAGATATATGTATGCGGTTTGTACATTGATGGTATAATTGTTAAAATACAACGCCCATATCATTCTGGTGAAACTTTCTTTTGTGGCTGACGTGGTAAATCATGTGATGCCCTGAATGTCAAATATATTGTGGATCAGGGAAAGATGAGGTGAGACACATCGTAAGTGATATCCCTGGCGCTACACATGACAAATTGGAGGTCAGAAAAGAATTGACAGAGGACAAAAATGAAACTAGAACATACATGTTTACACTGGTATTAAACTAGTGTAGACACTAGTGTAAACACTAGTGTTAAATCGAGAGGCTCAGGTTAAGGTATAAAAAAGAACACCAGTTATACACCACTATAACACAACCTTAACACAAGCTTAACCCAGGATTTGAATTGACCCACTGACTACTGTAAACATACTTATCTTTATGTTATCATCCCCATGTCCCCAATCTCAGTATGTAAACAACTAGAAAGAACTGTTTAAAGGGTACTAGGCTAGGTCCAAATCGAAAGTACACGAGAAAACCAAAACATGATCTCAATTTGAAGGACAGTAGCCTCTCACAAGACAGAGTGCCACGGTGGCTTGTTGAGTAAGACGTTGGCTCGCTAAGCTGGGTGTCCTGCGTTCGACCCCTACGTTGACAGAAAGTCTATCGGAGTACACGTAAAAGAACCTCTGACAAAATGTCCCTGATAGCACACTGTATAGCGAGTGCCCCGTCTTCATTAACCCAGACTGAGCAGAACAGTAGGTCGTTAAACCCCATCACCGTAACAAGTTCACAAGGTTTTCGAAAAAAACAAACAGGGTTACTGAATGAAAGTTGAAAACCGACAGGGTTCGTCCTCCGAAGAATCCAGTGCTGCACACCAAATTTGAAATTTTCCGGCGTGGTTTCCACTTGTCAGTGATGCAGGGCGGAGGGCCTGACAAGGACAGCTGTGTGGAGTTTGGATGGAACGCAAAACCCAGGTCTCGTGTACACATTGACGTGCACGTAAACGATCCATTTGCTTTTGAGGCCTATCTTCTAGTGTTTTGAACTTTACCGCTGAACGTCATTCTGTCCATGGAGATAGTAGAGTTTTGGGCGAGATCTGTCAAATAAAAGCCCTGTTGATGTTTAAAAAAGAACTTCCATTGACTGAACTGACCTTGATATACACAAAATATTTCAAATATTTTAATTTGATCTTTTAGATTTATCGTTTATTCACACACGAACACTCCCTATATTCTTTAAATTAAATATAACAAACCCCTATATAACTTTTTGACATAATAAATTGAGCTTCTATTTGTTCGTTTCAATTTTACATAAATGTTATCATACGGTTTAAAGAGTTTACTTTGATAGTTTCAAGTAAGTAAGAGGAATACCATATAATCTTAGATGTGGCTCTCTTGATAGTGTGGAATTAATTACCTATTATTGCAGTATATGCACGTTCAAGCTTCTGGTGTCATTTTGAGGGATTTTGAGGTCTTGCAAGCTACATTATTGTTGTCCTTCTGTCTGCCTGCCTTTATGTCTGTCCATCACACTGTTTGAAACACAATAACTCTCCTTTCAACTGAGGTAGATTGTTTAAACTTTTTGCTAGGTGAATGCCTCGAGAGTGTCCAATCATGCGCATTTTCCACTAATTTGATTGGTTTAGACCTTGGAACACGATAACGTTGGTTCTAATTGGGCGAGAGTGATGAAATTCATTAAACCAACAACTTTAATTCTTGGTGGTTATTTTCATACGGAAATTTTGTTAAGTGTTACGACTTACCCCATGGCTATAATATGTATAATGCAAAGGATACAGTTTCTACCGTTCATCTCAGAATTGTAATTGTTAAGTGGTCTTTCCCGTACACTGCCAATGTATACACGGGACATCGGTTTTAAAGATATGTAAACGACAACACGTGTACTTTCAATCTGATTAAAACACAGATCCAACTTCGTTTCGTTTTTACTGTCTTTACTACACTTGGATCTGTATGATTGGTATTTAACTCGTGGTCTGCTTGAAATAAGGGGTCAACCAATCAAATGGTCTTTCGAATCGAGCGTTTGGCCTTTTTTGTGTGGAACTGTGGGTAGACATTACCAGCGATAGAAATCAAAACAAAGCTAACGTAGATTTAAAAAAGCATGGCGGTCGCTAATTGGTTAATCGAATGACTGACGTTATCGGGTCAAATGTTGCTTACATGGTGCCTGTCGTCATAGAACGTGAACTCCCACTATAACTTGCTAGATCTACATGTAGTGTAGACCATCGAAAGTATAAAAAACCGAAACGAAATATAAATCTATATTTTAAATAGATTGGTGTTCTTTTCAACCAGTGATACGTGAGATTCGGACTAAAAAAACCTGCCATTTCTTTGGGTCTGGATTTAAACATCCCACCCCTTACAATCTGGACTATTTATCTAAAACACAACACTATACTCATATCTTTTTTTTCTATTTTAGAAGTCAACAACAGAATCAACTTAAAAGGGGTTATCTTATTCAACTATTAAACGATCTATTGAATAAAGACGAAACAAAGACCAATGTAAATAGGTAAGCGTATAAATGTTTATTAATCAGAGAGAGAGAAATGGGGTTTAACGTCCGTTCGATACAAACTAGGTCATTTCGGGACTAACATAAATGGTTTAATTCTATTTCAATAATTGGCTTGTGCGTAGGGGTCTTTAGCAGTGGGAGGAAACCGGGGTACCCGGAGAAACCCCAAGAGGTTGGACATGCGACCGTACTCCTTGCCATGTACAATCGGGAATTCGAAACCATTTAATTTTTTTTACCTTTCTGCACCAATTGGACTAAAGACGCAGATTTCCATGAGGTTAACTACAATTGCCAATGGTTCTTTTACATGCCAAAGTGTGCCGAGATGGCTTGAAAGGTTATAACTAACGTGCGCGAGTTAGCCCGGTTGGGTATAAGACCTTGCTAAGCCCTTCGTCTAACAATAAACTCTTTCGCTCAGTGCCGAATAGTCGTACGAACTGGACCACCTTTTAAAATTAAAAGCTCTAGACTGTGGTTTAGATTTAACCCGCGTTTATGCGTGTGGCTCCCACTGTAGAACATTCCAGGTCAAGGTCACGTTGCTAAGAAACCCATTAGGTAAAATAATGTTTAACAAAATATCGTTAGCTTTGTTTTGATTTCTATCGCTGGTAATGTCTACCCACAGTTCCACGCATCACAATGTGGGTAATATGGCAGTTATTGAGTTAATGCGAGCAACGTTGGCTAATTGGGTAAGACGCTAGCTCGATAGCTTGGCGGTCGCGTGTTCGATCCCTACACTTTTCGAGAAAATCTATCGGGATTTTCCGACGTGGTTTACCCTTGTGCGTTGTGCTGGAATGGCAGCCTGACAAGGGCAACTGTCTAATCGTTCGGATGGGACAAAGATGTATACATAAAAAAGGCAAAAAAGTGTAATCAGTATATTATGGACTGTTCACCTTGTACACAATACACGACAAACAGCAGTAACAGCTGCCCGGTAGATAAAGCTTACAATGGCTGGTGCCCCACCCGCCATAGCTGCATCCGAAGTATAAGGCGAAATCTCGGTAAAATAGCGTGATTGGCCAATCGACTATCGGTATGCAAATTGCACGTGATAAACGGTGTAGTAGACAGACATTATCAGGGAGTTAAAATACAGATGTGACGTCATCCTTGATGTTGGCGTACCATTATTTCAAATAAAGTACGGGCAACTTGCCAAGGGTACATTATGACAATATTAGCCTGGCATGACGTTTTTCACTGTAAATGCACATGCGGAGTGTCTGTATTTTAAGTAGCTTAATCGTCTCGGGCTTAGACATTGCGTAATATATTGTAAAAACACTCGGACCTGACGGTCCTCTTGTTACAATATATTACTTAATGTCTCGCCCTCGACCATTAAACCACACATAGCATACGTGTTAATTAAATATATCTAGAAAAATAGCCATTAGAGACATGTTATATTTACCAATCAAGTCAATATGACGACCATAAAGCTACAATTTCATATTTTTAAGTTATATTTTTAAAATTTAACAGTCCTACCATGTTAAAGAATAATCCTATTAATTCTATAATTCACATATTGCCAGCCGAGAAGTTACTAATAATTAATGGAAAGTTAACAACCGGAAAGTCAAAGTCATCACGTTTATCGTACAATTTAACACTAAGTTTATGGTAATTGTCAAAATCGAGACGCAGATCCAAGTAGAAAGCGTAACGACATCGTGACTAAGTGGGTAAGGTGCTGGGTCGCTAGCCTGGAGGTGGAGTGTTCGATACCTGTGTGGTTTCCCCTTGTCATTGATGAAGACGGAGGGCCTGACAAGGACAGCTGCCTAGTCGTTCGGATGGGATGAAAAACCGAGGTCCCGTGTACACGTTGTCATGCACGTAAAAGATCCCTTGGCAGTTGGAATTCAGTTGCTGCCCGGGCAAAATTTCCCTCATAGCACACTGTATGGCGTATGCCCGTCTTCAATTAGCCCAGGTTATGTGAATAAGCGTAGGACGTTAAACCCCATCTCATTCATTCCTGCCCGTCCACATTAACCCAGACGGAACAGAAGGTAGGACGTGAAAAGACATTTCATTTCATTTGATTTCTATTAAGTTAATATGTTTTTAGTATATCCAAACATTCGTGATACGTATTATTGTGCTCTTGTGGGAGAACACTGTCGTCCCCTCACTTTGTTCTTGGGTCCATCGAATTCTTATAAATGTCATATTAAAGATGCATTACGCAAGAGCTAAATCTGCAGGTCTTTCTTTGGGCTTACTAAAGTTTTAATTAGGCCTTAATCAACTCTCGATCGCATCAGATTTCTCCGATATTAAACAATTTAAAACGGTTCAGCGATATTTGATTTAATCAAATATGGAGGACCGAGACTAATCTATGATCAACAATTACCGTGGTTGAAATTATTGCACATTATCGCTTGCAATAGAGTAATTTGAATGAAATTTTCAAATTATTCATTTTACATCATCTACTTTCGGATTATTATAGCAAAAATGACTAGCTCTTTATCTAAATCTTGCATAACGTTGGGAAGCATACAGATAGGAATAATTTTGTTCAGTATCTTCTCCTTTTAATCTGGTTTTTACTTTTTCAGAAAGCGAGCGTGTAATCTAAACCTCGGATTCCATTGTCAAACAGATGAATATTCTTCAATAGCCGACATGTTTGATTTTCTTCAAAGTTCTCTCAGTCCAGGAAAACGAAAAAGAAATCTGAAAATTTTATCAATAGAGGGATCTTAAGGTGGGTGTATCTTTAAACTTTCAAACAACTTAACTAAAGCGATGACGTCTAACCTTTGTTATAGATATGGTGTAATGAATGTGTCCATTATAATGTTGTAATAATAAAGGTTATTTTTAATGCGCTGGATCAAGAAAACTTCTCCCCCATCCCTTCAACACACACACGTGCAAGGACATTATGACCACTGGGTCGGATCGAGGGCTCTGTGACACGAATACCAGTCATGCCAACGTACAAAACACAAATATATATTATTCATTTATATACAAACCATTCTAAATAAATAACTGTATGTCAGTGGCTCTCAACCCTTTTTGCCTACGACACACCTTGGAACACACGAAAGTATAGCGGCCCACTTGGCTAAATACATATGGAAACTATTTGAATTTTGGAAAACAAAAACATGGCAGGTCTTAGACGGCAAACAACTGTAGATTGACACATGGAATGACTCAAACTAAATAACGAGAAACACAGCTATGAACTTACTTTATTGCAGTGTTTCGAATTTGGTCAGTCAAATAACAGACTTCTTTAGTGAGGAATTTGCATAGTGTGTTGTTTGAAATTTCGCGGCACACTTAGGAATATCTCGCGGCACACCTGTGTGTCATGGCACACTGGTTGGGAACGGAACCACTGTGCATTATGTACGATTTAGATATAGAGCTGTTCTTCCTTTGTATAATAGTTCCAATACAAATAATTCAAAATTAATATATTGAAAATTAAATTCAAATTACTTTATTCTGAACGACGTTATATCTGTTTGAAGTTTTGACAAAGCTTGTTTATTATCGTAGCAACGTTATTTGTTAAGCGATATTATAATCCACTTGATTTGATATATATGAGTGCGTGATTATATGTGGTGCAGTCCTTCTGAATTTAAAGCGAGAATTTCAAATTTTCTAAGAAAGTCAAAATATAATTATTTCTGTCTTTTGCTCAATAGGTTATAAACTTACTATTGCATTATTTTCCACCCTTAAAAATCTATGACACAGGAAATAACAACACAATGACCTCCCCTTTTTTACTATTGAGAATTTGAAATTTATATGATATTTTAGCCATTTTCTCAGCTGACAATAGTGAATTATAGGAATGATAGGATTGTTCTTTAACAAGGTAGGATTGTTTATGGATACCATCTATTTTAAGGCTTTATTTTACAAAATTTTAAAAATATAACTGAAAAATTTGAAATTGTAGCTTTAATATTAGAACATTTAGAGGCATGCTGGGTTTAATTAGCTAACTACGCTATCAACTAATTGTATAATTAGCATAAATTATTTTCATTTTATAACAATACCTTTTAAGTTCTTTGTGACAAATCACAAGTTTCAATAAACCAATCTTACACGATTGAGAATATGATTACTTTATAAATTCACTATACGTTTTAATGATCTCCGAGCTAATACCCCCGTCAGACTAGGGTGGCGTCCTTACTGCGCTGCTGCGGTGACAGAAAATGGTCCCAGAACGCGTTAAGATCGCCAGTGAGGAATTTGCATAGTGTGTTGTTTGAAATTTCGCGGCACACTTAGGAATATCTCGCGGCACACCTGTGTGTCATGGCACACTGGTTGGGAACGGAACCACTGTGCATTAAGTACGATTTAGATATAGAGCTGTTCTTCCTTTGTATAATAGTTCCAATACAAATAATTCAAAATTAATATATTGAAAATTAAATTCAAATTACTTTATTCTGAACGACGTTATACCTGTTTGAAGTTTTGACAAAGCTTGTTTATTATCGTAGCAACGTTATTTGTTAAGCGATATTATAATCCACTTGATTTGATATATATGAGTGCGTGATTATATGTGGTGCAGTCCTTCTGAATTTAAAGCGAGAATTTCAAATTTTCTAAGAAAGTCAAAATATAATTATTTCTGTCTTTTGCTCAATAGGTTATAAACTTACTATTGCATTATTTTCCACCCTTAAAAATCTATGACACAGGAAATAACAACACAATGACCTCCCCTTTTTTACTATTGAGAATTTGAAATTTATATGATATTTTAGCCATTTTCTCAGCTGACAATAGTGAATTATAGGAATGATAGGATTGTTCTTTAACAAGGTAGGATTGTTTATGGATACCATCTATTTTAAGGCTTTATTTTACAAAATTTTAAAAATATAACTGAACAATTTGAAATTGTAGCTTTAATATTAGAACATTTAGAGGCATGCTGGGTTTAATTAGCTAACTACGCTATCAACTAATTGTATAATTAGCATAAATTATTTTCATTTTATAACAATACCTTTTAAGTTCTTTGTGACAAATCACAAGTTTCAATAAACCAATCTTTCACGATTGAGAATATGATTACTTTATAAATTCACTATACGTTTTAATGATCTCCGAGCTAATACCCCCGTCAGACTAGGGTGGCGTCCTTACTGCGCTGCTGCGGTGACAGAAAATGGTCCCAGAACGCGTTAAGATCGCCATAAGCGTGGTAAAGGCGTGGTCGAAACGCCAGATAGCGTGTTATGGTCTCCATGGTCGCCAATGATCGCCGAGACATGGCGTTTTTTTAGCATGTTCTGCGACCTGACCTTGAAAGCTGCGAGAACGTGTTGGTGTCGCGAAGGTCGTGATATAAGGGTGGTAACTTCTACACGAACGTAATACACGTGCAGTACACATTCCCATCAAGCGTTCCGAGTCCTTAGGTAGTTTTCATGGTGGTGCTAAAATGATTTTACCACTGTTGTGCGAATCGACCAGGTTCCCAATGTCGACCTTATGGGGTTCTTAATACGACCATGGCGTGGTTATTAAAGGCTCAATACCACTCTTGTTGTAACTTAATAATATGTCCCAATCACTATTCTGGTCAACAAATTGTACTACTTCATAATATTTCAATTAATTTGTGATACAAATTTCATCTTAACACACTTAAGTTAGAAAATTGGAAAAATTCAACTGTATGATTTGAAAGGCCTTACGTAAACACTTTCAAATGTAACTTGGTACTAAACATATTTTCGAACCCCCTGGACAAGTAAAAAAGGATGTAATAGATAATTTACACAACAGGTAGGACACTTAAACATCTAGTAGTTAGAATAAGGCTATTTTTTTCTGGACATGTCGAGCCAGCAAGAGTGTTATTGTCCCTTAAAGCTACCATGACAACCATTCTTCTCGAGTACGAAAACAGGTGATTCAAAAACAGGTGATTCAAAGTTCATACCTCACTTCATCTTCAAATTTTCAAAAATCTGACCAGCACGTGATTACGCGATGAAACGCGCGTGTCTTCCCCGATACACGTAGAAAACGTGTGGTAAGAACCCCATGCGCGTGGTTAGAGCGCCGTGCGTTCGCCGATGAACGCCTTTGCCAAGCCAATAGAGAAGAAGAGGATTGTTTTATTTAAGTGTCACACACATAAAAGTGTCCGGCCAAAATTGACCTATGAGACACTAAAATCATTATAATACATGTTATAAATAAGGGTTATATATATTAAAATCCGACATTTTAAAACATAACTTATAATACATGAAAATAACACTGTTAAGTTACATTTATATAAGAAACAATAATAGATCTAAACAGAAACGCCATAAGCTCGGAGAGGTCGTGACGAGCGCGCCGTGAGAACGGGGTATAATTGCACAAGTCGCAATAAGAACGCAACTTTTTTCAAGTTTATAATTTTTGAGGACATTTTCTCGCGTTGTGTTCAAATTTGTCGGCGACCTTGTGCATTTTGTGGTCGCCGTACGGTCACAGCAGCGCAGGAAGGACGTCTCCCCGGTCTGGCGGGGGCTTAACCAACCATGTCTTCTATTATATTCGGAAAGTTGGTATTATAAAAAATTATATTTATATAAAAAAGCCAATTATTATCAGTATAATCACATAAATAATTCATATTACATGCAGAGTTTTGCCTCAGTCTTGTGTAAATAAATGTGCGTCTGTGATATGTTTTTCGAATTTGTCCAATTATAAATTAGAGAATATATAAGTGCCTGAATGTTACATAATCTGTCTTGTAAGTAGGGTTCGAACTCCAAGATCCGTGACCAATTTCCGGGGAGGAAGGTTTGACGATTGATTCTGGTTGGGGGGACTGTTCTGAGGTTTTGTGCAGTTTAAAACCTCTGGAAAGGGTGGGCAACTCTCAGGAGACGCAAAAATCCAAGATGGCTGCTCCGAAATAGCACATAGACTTCTAGTTGGGAGCAAATGGCATCAAACCGTCCTTGTAATATGTCATTTTTATAGGTTTCAGGGTCGCTGAATCCATTAAGAACACTCCAAATACATTTTGATGCACCCATATTCCAATATGGCGGAAATCTGGCGGCAATGGTGAAAAACCCGGAAAATAATGTCATGTATTCTGGTGCGGCAAATATGAGCTTGTAATATATCGTTTTTAGGGTTTTAAATGTTAAATATGAAACCAAAGTAAGCGCATAGAAAATACAAAGATACAGAAAATATTATTATATACGCAATACGTCATTCATATAGCACCTACATCCCAAACTTAGGCTGTCTATCTACTGCTAGCTTCGGCTGAGAATAGGCCCTAGCCTAATTAACCGACATTTTAATTCCTACATCGACGATTTTAGTCGATAACACCGAGTATGCTTTAAGAATTTTGAGAAGTATTTATTTCTCTTCTATTGTCATATTGAATGAAATTAAATATGTTTATTTAGCCGTTGTGTGTATGAAAGATGTCAAACTGATCAAGAGCCGAACCACAAAAAAGTCCCTTAATTATTCAACATGGCGGCCCCCATAGACGACAAATTCACAGATGCGGTTTTATTTGCGAAGAAAAATTTAGGCGTATCTAGGCCTTGTTTTGAAAGATAAACATATTGAAACTTTAAAGACAGTTTACAACGGTAAAGAATGTATTGCAATATTACCCATAGCACATATTATATATCGTTTTTAGCCGAGTGGCAGAAATTGAAATTTGACTTTGTGTTTACAAAAAACATGTGCTACGGTCTATTTTCACTCTGTTTTGTAAACACAGGTGACGTAAGTTCGATAAGTCCCGCCCACACCTCCATAGCCCCGCCCCAAAATGATGACGCGAGCGTTTTAAATGGACTCCAATAAGCACAGTGTTTCATTCTGGTGATGACGTAGGTGGAACGCCGTGTGCAGTATGATAGCACCTACTAATATCATAATTTCTAAACAGTCATAGGCATATACCTTTCACACGAATCTTTCGAGACGACAGCCTTCAATCAGAGTCCGTGTCAGAAAGTTCTAAATCTAATGCACTGTCTGACTAAGATGTGTCACTAACAGAGGTATCATTATCCTCCTCATCAACACCATCATCAATGTCTACCAATGATCTGAACTTAAGTGGCAAGGCGGGTTTATATACCGTACAGGAACACACATTCCCTCATTCAACTCCCATCCATGTCCAAGTGGATCAGCTACGTTACTGACATTGTAACTTAGCATGGTAATATGCTTGATAGTTCGCTCTTTTTATGTGATGTTCCAGACTACCTTGATCAGGTGGGATACGGCGTGTGCATTTGTTTTTCATCTTAAGTCATTTGCTAGCTCTACCACAAGCAGATGGATTTTTTGGCATTATAGATGCATCTCAGCACAAATTGTACCATGGAGGCTAACAGGTTATCGGGTACAGTTAATGCGACACCTAAACCATCTAACAATGATGCATCTATACTAAACGTGGACTTATACAGAGGTTTTTTTTGAAACGGCCAAAAAATCCTGACACTGTATCACAACCGGTTATCGAATGGAATTGGGCGATACGTAGCGCCACACCACGTGGCAGTAATCTTTGTGCACCAAAAAATGCTCCTTTCGTCTAAGCCATTTGCTAGCTCTACCTCAAGCAGATGGATTTTTTTGGCATTATATATGCATCTCAGCACAAATTGTTCCATGGAGGCTAACAGATTATCGGATACAGTTAATGCGACATCTAAACCATCTAACAATGATGCATTCGCACTAAACGTGGACTTTGGAGTATTTTTGGAACGGCCGAAAATCCCTACACTGTGTCCGCCTCTAATTGGTCATAAGAGAAAAGTTGAAACCTGCAGTTTTCAGCTGTAAGATAATAACAGTTCTTTCGGATAGATTAAATGAACTGAATACCTGGGTGTGTTTTTACTAATTTTTCGAACTCTTTATGTAGAAATACCTGTAGTCACACTTTATTAGCATCGTTTGAAGGGAAATTTGAGAATTCTTGAGCGCTCAGAAATTTACTATCGGCCTTGATATAAATGTTCTTAGTACCAGTTTGTGTCCAGAATCATTTGTCGAAAGCGGATGATCCTTTCAAAGCTATATTCTCATTCTATGACTGGTAAACTTTATTCTAGTTTGCCATGTACAGGTGCTCGAAAATGAAAGGAGGGTGGATGCGCATCCTGAAAAAATAGCGATTCCATCAACAGAAGATAGGCAGAAAGCAGATGGTAGTGTATACACATGGCATGATTATGCAGTGACAATTTTCAATCTAGCTTTGAAACGACACCCAAAAGCGAAAACCAATAAAATTTATATCAAGGCCGATAGTAAATTTCTGAACGCTCGAGAATTCTCCAATTTCCTTTCAAACGATGTTGATAAAGTGAGACTACAAGTGTTTCTACATAAAGAGTTCGAAAAATTAGTGAAAACACACCCATGTATTCAGTTCATTCACCATATCCGAAAGAACTGTTATGATCTAACAGCCGACAACTGCAGGTTCAACTTTTCGAATATGACCAATTAGAGGCGGACACTATTTTGTTTTACATTTATGCGCAACTGAGATCGAGTGGAAATGATGAACTTGTAGTTATAGACGCAGAAGATACTGATTTTTTGGCTTTATCAAGCTATGATTCTCATATGGAGCCAGGGTCTCGAGCAGTTAGACGAAAGGAACATTTTTTTGGTGCACAAAGATTACTGCCACGTGGTGTGGCGCTACGTATTGCCCAATTCCATTCGATAACCGGTTGTGATACAGTGTCGATTTTTTTTGGCCATTTCAAAAAGACTCTTGTTTAGTGCAGATGCATCATTGTTAGATGGTTTAGGTGTTGCATTAACTGTATCCGATAACCTAGTAGCCTCCATGGAACAATTTGTGCTGAGATGCATCTATAATGCCAAAACATCCATCTGCTTGTGGTAGAGCTAGCAAATGGCTTAAGATGAAAAACAAATGCACACGCCGTATCCCACCTGATCAAGGTAGTCTGGAACATCACATAAAAAGAGAGAACTATCAAGCATATTACCATGCTAAGTTACAATGTCAGTAACGTAGCTGATCCACTTGGACATGGATGGGAGTTGAATGAGGGAATGTGTGTTCCTGTACGGTATATAAACCCGCCTTGCCACTTAAGTTCAGATCATTGGTAGACATTGATGATGGTGATGATGTGGAGGATAATGATACCTCTGTTAGTGACACATCTTAGTCAGACAGTGCATTAAATTCAGAGTTTTCTGACACAGACTCTGATTTAAGGCTGTCGTATTGAAAGATTCATGTGAAAGGTATACTAGTATGCCTATGACTGTTTAGAAATTATTATATAAGGGTTAGTGCTATATGAAAGACGTATTGCGTATATAATGATATTTTCTGTATCTTTGTATCTTCTGTGCTCTGACTTTAGTTTCATTTTTAACATCTAATGTAGATTCATTGACATGACACCATCAAAAATGGACTAAGCATACATGAAAACCCTAAAAACGATATATAACAAGCCCATATATGCCGTATCAGAATACATGACATTATTTTCCGGTTTTTTTTCACCATTTCTACCAGATTTCCGCCATATTGAAATATGGGTGCATCAAAATGTCTTTGGAGTGTTCTTAATGGATTCAGCGACCCTGAAAACTATAAAAATGATATATTACAAGGGCGGTTTGATGACATTTCCCCCCAATTTTAAGTATATGTGCTATTTCGGCAGCCATCTTGGATTTTTGAATCTCCCAAGAGTTGCCCACACTTCCCAGAGGTTGCAAACTGCACAAATCCTCAGAACAGTCCCCCCTACCAGAATCAATCGTCAAACCTTCCTCCCCGGAAATTGGTCACAGATCTGGGAGTTCGAACCCTACTATGTATGGTATATAATTGTGACCTGTATAATCTGGTTTTAGTCCGCTACGCAAACACTGCACCGACTAAGATATGTTATACCATGTACATGGATACAGACCACTGTATATTTTCCCATAACTCTTTTCTGGGCTGTTTGCTTCGTTGAATAAAGGGAGCTACCTGTGGCACAATCTTGCTTTAAAAGCATGTATGAGCTTCACTATGGAAATGACATTTAGACGTGTAGGCTACGTAAAAGAACCATTCGCACTAATATAATTATTTCTCGAACTTACAAAAACAAGCGAACAATTTCATTAGTTTTATTAAAGCCCCAATACCACTCTTGTTGTAACTGAATAATATGTTCAATTTGTACTATTTTACAATATTTCAATTAAAAAATGATACAAATTTCATCTTAACACACCTAATTTCAAAAATTGGAAAAATTCAACTACATGCCGTAACTTGTTTCGAAAAGTCTTACGTAAGCACTTTCAAATGCAACTTGGATTTAAACATATTTTCGAACCCTCTGGACAAGTAAGATAGGTTTAAATAGATAATTTACACAACAGGTAGGACACTTAAACATCTTGTAGTAAGAATAAGACTAGTTTTTTTTCTGGACTTGTTAAGCCAGCAAGAGGGTTATTGTCCTTTAAAAAATATATGTTAACTCCCACAAATAAAATTCCTAGAACAATATATCAGAATTAGTATATCTCTATATAAAAAAACCCATTTATTCAAGGTAATCGTGCAATAGTTATAAACCGGCATATTTGAATATAGAAAGGTTACCAGCTACCATTAATTGTTTCTTTCCTCGATGTGATTATAGTTTAAATGTTTAACCATCATATATATATATATATATGACACTCGCTGTTTTTGAGACTAACATTTCATTTCACATAAATCAGTACAAATAAAAAAAAAAAACATCAGAAAACAAACAAAACAAAAAATACAATATTTTAAACCAAAGATATAAGACACCAGAAAAGTGCAGTCTTATTTTTTAGCACAACACAATGAATTGAAATGGGGTTAACGTCCTACTGAACATAACAAAACAAAATCGACTGACTAAGTCTGAAGCCCTATCTATGTAGTGAAACTGCTCTCGGTCACTGATTAAAAAGGGATCACAGTATTCGTTGTCATTAGCAGGGATAAAAGTAATGGTGCGCTGAAAGGAAGGGGATACAAATTGATGATTCCAATTACAGTTACGCCAATTCTAAACAGTAGCTTCAAATGCATCAAATCTTACCTTGAGATTTCATCTTTCGAAAACCAAACTACTGTCCACAGTTGAAAAATAACTCCTAATCAATATATAAAATTGTCAGGGGTCGGTTTTTCAAAACTCTGTAACGAATCGTTAACTTTATCGGAAAGATGGTATGTTGAAAGATGGCATTAGTTGACTATCACTCCTTTTATAGACTTAGCTACAGAATACCAATGTAGTTTTATATAAAAGTGTATAGAACATTCTACAGGTTTTTTTCTATAGGATGAATTGTAGAGTATTTTACAGAATTTCAATACTAACTTCTCAAGTTGTAATACATGTACATTGAATATTAAAAATCAACAAATGGCCACACAGTCTTCTATTGGATCAGTCCGTTAGCTAACTTGACTTTTAAGCACCATATATTTAAGAAACAATTAACAAACGACACGTTAGCATCAGTTATGAACAATCTGTCCTAGGTCTATATCTCGTTGTATTTTATTCTTAATGATGACAACTGTATGTAAGCAAATTACAAGTTATATATACAATGAACACAATCATCTTGTAAGATAAACAAATGAGTAAGA
The DNA here is from genome assembly GCA_917208275.1 of Patella pellucida. NCBI lineage: Eukaryota > Metazoa > Mollusca > Gastropoda > Patellidae > Patella > Patella pellucida. The sequence goes on along the minus strand of OU795041.1, from coordinate 30,225,338 downwards.
TGCCCAATAAATAATATAATACAAACTTAATGTATGAAAGACAACTGGTTCGGAATAAGTCCGACGTAACGTTTTCTCGTTGGTTAATCGAGAGTTTTCTTTGACATTTATAACAACCCCATGTTTGTATGACAAAAACAAAACAATGAGAAATGTACTCCTACTTTTTCGTAAAGCATTACCAGGATCAGAATTACCAGAAACAGCTACCTTTAAACATTTATCACAGCAGTATAATTTCGTTGTTGTACCACAATTATCATACTTGCTAAAGTCAAGCAGATTGCAAGTATCGGCATATAAGTCCCCATATTCACAGCCTGAAAAAAGGGAAATTATTTATTAATATCAAAGTAAAGAGTTATTAGCTGACAGTGTTGTCGGATGTTCAAGATAATATTGCATATTATAGAGCAAAGCTCTAAAGCATCGCGCGAAGCGCGGTGCATGAGCAAAGCTCTTTTCCGGTAACACAGGAGCGTAAATAAAAATGTCACCAACAGACTGTTGTTTAAAAAAAAATTCAGACAGGAACCGGAAACACTGGGCAAAACAGGCAATGCGCATGCCAATTTACAAATCTCGCTGGCGAGATTACGCGTCTCTAAGAACTATTTCTATGACGCGTTGAATAAATGACGTCACATATTTTTGACGTCAAAGAAAAAAATTCTCACACTTTTTTAAAACAAAATTATAAAGGTTTTATATAGAGCGAAGCTCTAAAGCATCGCGCGAAGCGCGGTGCTTGAGCAAAGCTCTTTTCCGGTAACACAGGAGCGTAAATGAAAATGTCACCCACAGACTGTTGTTTAAAAAAAAAATTCAGACAGGAACCGGAAACACTGGGCAATACAGGCAATGCGCATGCCAATTTACAAATCTCGCTGGCGAGAATACGCGTTTCTAAGAACTATTTCTATGACGCGTTGAATAAATGACGTCACATATTTTTGACGTCAAAGAAAAAAATTCTCACACTTTTTTAAAACAAAATTATAAAGGTTTTATATAGAGCGAAGCTCTAAAGCATCGCGCGAAGCACGGTGCTTGAGCAAAGCTCTTTTCCGGTAACACAGGAGCGTAAATGAAAATGTCACCCACAGACTGTTGTTTAAAAAAAAATTCAGACAGGAACCGGAAACACTGGGCAATACAGGCAATGCGCATGCCAACTTACAAATCTCGCTGGTGAGATTACGCGTCTCTAAGAACTATTTCTATGACGCGTTGAATAAATGACGTCACATATTTTTGAAGGAATATAAGAGATTTATATGTATAATGTTAGGAGGAGTTTTGGAAGTTTTCGATTTTAGTCCCCTCGTTACTTTATTTTTAGACCTCGACGTGCAGGTAATTTTATTTCATAATACTTACTTGACAGATACGTATTGAATATCATTCTCGCTTGTCACTCAAACTCGCCACTTCCGGTTAATAAAAAAACCGGAAGTAGCGCAGTCACGCGCACTCATAACTTCCTATACTGGAGTGAGTGTACTAACATCCCTCACTTCTTTCTCGGCGATAAGTCACACGTGTTTATTTGTTTTGTTGACTTAGCAACTATAGCTACAATGGATAATACTATGGAGAGATCGGACAAATCCGAATCGGAACAAGGTGAATCAAAGGTTGGTAAAACATCGAGTAGTTGTAGAACGGCCGATAGAAGCCGTACAAGTACTAGTAGTAAGGTATCAAATTTAGAAAAAAAGTTTGATTTACTACTGTTACGTATCATATATGTGTGACCTACATATATATGTGTTATGTATTATATGCGTTTAAAGAATAGTATTAAAAGGTACTATTTTAATGTATCATTTACTGTTCTATTTTTATTCCTTTTTGATAGAATTTATTTTTATATATTTAGTAAGGTAAGATAGAAATTGTAGTTTCACCTATTTTATAATCTCCCTTTCTTTTAACAAATTTAACCTAGATTTGGCACTAGGAAGTTAGCGTAAGTAGTGAAAATTCCTTTGTTCTGGAAAGACGCATTTTATGTTGTTCTCCTTACACCCATTATTTTAGGGTTTATACATATTTTTATATTATTATTAGAATATTACTCTTATTTTGTATATAAATTAGAAGATTTTGTTTATATTTGGTACTTTGTGGAGCTATATTTAAGACAGATAATCGATCTTTCTGTAATTGTCTGTACGTAACTCTATCATATTTTGAGAACGGAACAGAATTGGGGACTTGTGTCCGGGATTGAACATAACAAAGGCAACTATGTTCAATTCTTAATTTAATATACGTACGTAAGTCCGTCCGTCGTCCACAATTTCTTGTGAACGCTCTAGAGACTAAAGTTTATTTCTAATTGACTTTAAATTGTTTAAGGTCATGAGACGAAGAAGCCTATTGAATTTCAGCAATTTCTGATAATTACTGCTCGAGTTATGGTCCTTGATCACTTTGATAAATCTTGTGAACGCTCTAGAGGCTAAAGTTGATAACCGATTGACTTTAAATTTATACACAGTGTTTAAGGTCATAATATGAAGAATTTCCGATAATTACTGTCAGAATTATGGCCCTTGATAACTTGTGGACACTCTTAGAGGCTAAAGTTAATAACCGATTGACTTTAGATTTATACACAGTGTTTAAGGTCATAAAACGAAAAAGCCTATTGGTTTTCCGATAATTACTGTCAGAGTTATGGCCCTTGATAACTTGTGGACACTCTTAGAGGCTAAAGTTAATAACCAATTGACTTTAGATTTATACACAGTGTTTAAGGTCATAAAACGAAAAAGCCTATTGGTTTTCCGCAATTTCCGATAATTACTGTCAGAGTCATGGCCCTTGATCACTTCAAAGAATCTTGTGGACGCTCTAGAGGCCAAAGTTAATAACCGATTGACTTTAAATTTATACACAGTGTTTAAGGTCATGAAACGGAGAAGCCTATCAATTTTTAGCAATTTCCGATAATTACTGTCAGAATTATGGCCCTTGATCACTTCAAAAATTCTTGTGGATGCTCTAGAGGCCAAAGTTAATATCCGATTGACTTTAAATTTATACACAATGTTTAAGGTCATGAGACGAAGAAGACTGTTGATTTTCTGCAATTTCCGATAATTAGTAACAGAGTTATGGCCCTTGATCACTTTCAAAATTTTGAGGACGCTCTAGAGGCTAGAGTTAATATCCGATTGACTTTAAATTAATACACAGTGTTGAAGGTCATGAGACGAACAACTTTATTGAGTTTCAATTAATTTTGATAACTTGAGCAGCATGGAGGAGAACTTTATCAAAGCCAAACAAATTCGAATGATTTTCTGATAATTACATAATGGGTTGTTACTTTTAATCAGCTTTTAGTGTATTATAAATGTTTCATTACCGAAACAAGTAAAATATGCGACAACTCTTGTTGACTGCCCGGACGATTTAGCTGCTGTGGGCGTATGTTTCGTTGCCTGGCAACCTATCTTTCAAAATGGTATTTAATATCGAAGGTTTCATTCAAAATCCAACTGTAGGGAAATTGAACGCCCTGCGTAAAGATGACTTGTTAGAACTAGGTCAGCACTTTATTTTAGACACAAATGCCAAATGCGAAAACCTGAGATAAAGTCTGCCGTTCGACAGTATCTTATAAAGGAAGTCTATCTTTAAGGGGTGGAAGATACTGTAACTTTAGATACCGGTACTGGTACCGATTTTTTTAAAATTGAAGGAATTAGAAACCCAACACAAAATTAGAGAAATGGAAAGAAAATTTGAAATGGAGCTAAAACTTAGAGAATTAGAAATTCAGGCCAAAACAAAAGAAATCGAGATAAAACAATGAGAACAAAGAAATAAACCAGATTCAAATAAATTCGATGCGGCTAAATATATTAGAATTGTTCCACCTTTTGACGAAAGAGAAGTGGATAAGTATTTCTTACACTTCGAAAAAATTGCAAAAAGTTAAGATTGGCCGGTAGATTCATGGACTATATCATTGCAAAGTGTGCTCGTTGGCAAAGCCAGAGAGATATATAGTTCATTATCTATTGAGCAAAGTTTAAAATATGAAGAAGTTAAAGGAGCAATTTTAAACGTCTATGAGTTAGTTCCTGAGGCTTACAGGCAGAAATTTCGAAATTGTAAGAAGTCTGATTTTCAAACATTGTCGAATTTGGTCGAGAAAAAGCAAGATTATTTGAACGTTGGTGTTATAGCAAAAAGGTTGCTAATGAATTTGAAAATTTAAAGCAATTAATTTTAGTTGACGAATTTAAATCATGTGTTAATTCAGATATTAAAACACATTTAGATGAACAGAAGATCGAAAGTTTGTCACTTGCTGCCATTGCAGCAGATGACTATTCACTTACCCACATGGTCACATATAATGCCGTCAACAGACAAATGGATCACAACCCAATTCCTACTCAAAATAAAACATTAAGTTTTTTAAATGATCATTCGGACAGAAATAAACTCAGCAATAAAGCTGGCGTTTCGGGTGCTAAACCTGTAAGGAAATTTGGACCACTTTGTTCCTATTGTAAAAGGCCTGGTCACCTTTTGTCCGAATGTTGGACACTTCAAAGGAAGGAAAAGGCGAAAGACAAAACTTTCCCTAAATCAATTGGATTTATTCAAAAAGAGTCAACCAAATCTGATTTACCCGATGTTTTCGGAACCTATAAACCTTTTATTTCCGAAGGTTTTGTTTCGCTGATAGGCAACAACGCCAACTTGCAACCTGTAAAAATTTTGCGAGATACAGGAGCTACTCAGTCTCTTTTACTACAGGGCATTTTGCCACTGGCTGAGGAGTCTTCTAAGAAAAGTGTCTTATTACAGGGCGTAGTTTTTTTTTAGGGTTCCTTTGTATGAAATTTTCATAGAATCGGAGTTGATAACGGGGCCAGTCCGGCACTCTTTGCCCATAAATGGCGTAACCCTTATATAAAGTGGTAGTTGATCCACTCATGTTCAATATACCGATAGAAGACGATGATGTCGAAATTGGCATTTTCCCTTCATGTGCTGTAACTCGTGCTATGGCTAAGGATATTGATGCAAATACAACTGTTTATGAGTTATCAGATACAATTTTTGAAAAAACTATACATAATTCTCTTGATGTGGAAACACTAAATGTGGAATATTCCGATTTTCAAAACACTGGGGTTGAAAAGTTGTCAAGAGGATTATTAATTCTGGAACAAGCAAGTGATCCTGGTATTAAGGCACTTTTAGATAAGGCAGTTCCTAATGATGAAATAGCCAATATCCCAGTAGGTTATTATTTAGAAAATGGGGTACTTATGAGAAAGTGGAGACAACCGGATGTCTCCACAGATAATATATGGAAAACATATTTCCAAATTGTTGTACCGCCTAAATATCGTAATGATATTTTAACTTTGGCTCACGATACTCCGACGTCTGGTCATTTAGGAGTAACGAAAACATATAACAAAATTCTTAGTCATTTCTTTTGGCCCAAATTTAAGCATGATGTTGTATATTATTGCAGATCGTGTCACACCTGCCAAGTTGTAGGTAAGCCAAATATGAAGATCCCAGTATTTCATTTAAAACACATTCCAATATTTGATGAGCCTTTCAGTCGTGTAATCATTGACTGTGTGGGACCTTTGCCAAAAACAAAGACTGGTAATGAATATTTACTTACAATGATGTGTGCTTCAACAAGATTTCCTGAAGCAGTACCATTAAGGAACATTGAGACTCCGAGTATATGTAAAGCTCTTATCAAGTTCTTCATTTTCGTAGGTCTTCCAAGGTCAATTCAATCTGACCAAGGAAGCAACTTTATGTCCCGTTTATTTCAACAAGTGTTGCACCAATTAGGCATTAAACAATATAAATCCAGTGCCTATCACCCTGAGTCGCAAGGTGCCCTTGACAGATTTCACCAGACATTGAAAAACATGATTAGGTCTTATTGTTTTGAGTTTGAAAAGGATTGGGACGAGGGTATTTGTTTACTTCTTTTCGCTACCAGAGAATCTGTTCAGGAATCTATGGGATTTAGTCCGTATGAACTAATTTTTGGTGATACTGTTCGTGGGCCACTGAAAATGTTCAAAGAGCAATGGCTCGTTGATGATCAACAGTATAGTTTGTTGAATGATGTAACAGAATTTAAAACCAAACTGAATAAAGCTTGCGAGATAGCAAGAGATAATTTAAGACAAAGTCAGTCTAAAATGAAAGTTTGGTACGATAGAAAGTCTAGGGAACGATAATTTAGTCCGGGCGACCGAGTTCTGATTCTTTTACCAATGCAGGCAAGATATTTCGGACCATACACTATTGATCAGAAATTAAGTGATGTAGACTATACAGCCAATACGCCCGGTCGACGTAAAAATAAACAATTATGCCATATCAATATGATAAAGCCTTACATTGACAGAGACGACACACCGGTTACAACTGTGGCTAGTTGTGTCAACGTAGAGTCAAACGACTCTTTGGTTGTAGAGGAATTTGATTTGGGCGGAAACGTCAAATTTCTCAACTCTGACGTTCTTGCCAACCTTCAGAGTAAAATAGCTCATTTGTCTGTTGACCAACAGGTTCAACTGAGTGAATTGATAATTAAATATGAACATTTATTTCCTGATTCTCCAAATAAGACTACTTATATATATCATGATGTGGATGTTGGAGAAGCAAGGCCCATTAAACAACATCCATATCGTTTGAATCCCATAACAGCAGTATAAAGTAATGCCTATGGGCATGAAGAGCTCCACGGCAACCTTTCAGCGGTTGATAAATGACATACTGGGCGACCTTGAACATTGCGAAGGCTATATCGATGACATTGTCGTATACAGCGATACGTGGGAAGAACATTTAGTATATATTGAACAATTCTTCAGTCGTTTGGCGAGGATAAATTTAACGGTTAACTTAGTTAAATGCGAATTTGGTCATGCTAGAGTTAAGTTTCTTGGACACGTGATAGAAGGCGGAGAAGTAAAACCTATTATTTCTTAGGTCGACGCAATTGATAATTTTCCTGTTCCTACCTCAAGAAAAGAGCTTATGAGATTTTTAGGTATGGTAGGGTATTACCGAAAATTTTGCCAAAATTTCGCTCACATATCAGAACCTTTAACCAGACTGCTTCGCAAAGATATTTTAATATCTGTTGGAATAATGCTCGTCAAATGGCATTTGAACAATTAAAAGCCCTTTTAACCATTGAACCGATTTTGATTGCTCCGGATTATGGAAAACAATTTAAGCTGGCAGTTGATGCTAGTGATTTACCTATGGGATCAGTCTTGATTCAAGAAGATCAAAACGGTATTGATCACCCGGTAGCTTATTTTTCAAAAAAGTTTGATAAACATCAAAGAAACTATTCAACTGTAGATAAGGAGGGTTTAGCTTTAAGGTTGTCTCTACAGCATTTTGACATTTAAGTTAACGTTGCTAATTATCCAGTTTTGATATATACAGATCATAACCCGTTAACATTTATTAACAAAAGTAAAAATCAGAGACTTTTAAGATGGGGTTTGAGGCTTTGAGAATACAATTTTATAATTGAACATATTCCTGGTAAATTCAATATAATACTAGATTAGACCGCGAGCCCAGAGGGTCGAACCTAGACGAACGAGGTACCAATATCTAACCATAAAGTCATCTATATACTAACCTGGGATATACAGAAGTGGGCGTCTGCCGGGGTCCAGTTCATGGGTGTGGCCTTGGCGTCCCCTAGAATGACCCCAAAAATGGGTTAAACTCATACATTCGAGGTACCGGTCGAAACCAATTTTAAATGAAAGAGTACATCTCACGGAGTACTAAATTGCTCATAACAGACGATTTTGACCCAGGGATGACCCAAACTGACACCCTAAGTATGGACCCAGGGGCCTTAAAAAAGGGCTGTATTCATACATTCGAGGTACCAGTTGAAAACAATTTTAAATGAAAGTGTATATCCCATAGAGTACGAAATTGTCCATAACAGACGATTAGGCCCCTGGGATGGCCCAGACTGACACCCGAAAGCCGAGGTTGGGTGGGGTGGGGGGAAATGAGTTATACTCATACATTCGAGGTACTGGTCAAAACCAATTTTAAACGAAAGTGTACATCTTACTGAGTACGAAAATGCCCATAACAGACGATTTCGGCCCTGGGTCGGCTCAGACTGACACCCTAAATATGAGCCCCTGGGCTTAAAAAGGGTTATATTCATACATTCGAGGTATCAGTTGAAATTAATTTTAAATGAAAGAGTACATCTCACTGAGTACGAAAATGCCCACAACAGACGATTAGGCCCCTGGGATGGCCCAGACTGACACCCCAAAGCCGGGGTTGGGTGGGTGGGGTGGGGTGGGAGGAAAATGAGTTATACTCATACATTCGAGGTACCGGTCAAAACTAATTTTAAATGAAAGAGTACATCTCACTGAGTACGAAATTGCCCATAACAGACGATTTCAACCCTGGGGCGGCCCAAACTGACACCCTAAATATGAACCCCGGGGCTTAAAAAAGGGTTATATTCATACATTATGAGGTACCAGTTGAAATTAATTTTAAATGAAAGAGTATATCCCGCTGAGTACGAAATTGTCCAAAACAGACGATTATGCCTTGGAATAGCTCAAACTGATACATCGAAGCCGAGGGGGGCAAACATGGGTTAAACTCATATATTCTAGGTACCGGTCAAAACAAATTTTAAATGAAAGACTACACCCCACGGAGTACGAAATTGCCCGTAGCAGACGGTTTTGTCCATGGGACGGCGCAAACTGACACCCTAACATGCCCCCTCCTCTCCCTGGGTTTGAAAAAGGTTAAACTGGCAAGTTTTGAAACATTTTTTTCCCGTCATTCGCCTTGAATGTGAATGTAGGTGCAGTGTATATCGTATTTGGCTAGAGTAACCATTGTAAGACTATTGGTATAATTTTTGCTCTTTAAATTATTAATAGCATTATATTGTATCTTTGACTAATTATTGGATTCACACATTCTATCGAAGTCAGATCTCATGCACTCAAAAAATGAGTGACGGATTTCATATAAAAAGAGTTATAATTTGGTAAACATTTAATTCTGGGTTAATAACAAAATAACACGCGTGACACTTCTGGTGTTAAAGTTTCCACTGCCTATATAAGGGTGGTTTTCATATTTAGGGTGTCAGTCTGAGCTGACCCAGGGTTGAAATCGTCTGTTATGGGCATTTTCGTACTCAGTGAGATGTACTCTTTCATTTAAAATTGGTTTTGACCGGTACCTCGAATGTATGAGTATAACCAATTTCCCCCACCCCACCCAACCTCGGCTTTGGCGTGTCAGTCTGGGCCATCCCAGGGGCCTAATCGTCTGTTATGGACATTTTCGTACTCAGTAAGATGTACTCTTTCATTTAAAATTAGTTTTGACCGGTACCTCGAATGTATGAGTATAACTCATTTTTTCCCACCCCACCCAACCTCGGCTTTGGGGTGTCAGTCTGGGCCATCCCAGGGGCCTAATCGTCTGTAATGGACAATTTCGTACTCAATGGGATATACACTTTCATTTAAAATTATTTTCAACTGGTACCTCGAATGTATGAATACAGCCCTTTTTTAAGGCCCCTGGGTCCATACTTAGGGTGTCAGTTTGGGCCATCCCAGGGCCAAAATCGTCTGTTATGAGCAATTTAGTACTCCGTGAGATGTACTCTTGCATTTTAAATTGGTTTCGATCGGTACCTCGAATGTATGAGTTTAACCCATTTTGGGGGTCATTCTAGGGGACGCCAAGGCCACACCCATGAACTGGACCCCGGCAGACGCCCATTTCTGTATATCCCAGGTTAGTATGTAGATGCCTATATGGTCAGATATTGGTACCTCGTTCGTCTAGATTCGACCCTCTGGGCTCCTGGTCTAGATGCTTTATCAAGAATTGTTTAAAGAGTGTACAGAGTTTATATGTATGTTTTTGTGTAAATAAATGCTATAATTAGAAAATAAATAAAAAACAAAAATACGTTTGTGCATAGTTTTAATTCTTTGATTTTTATAAATATTCATTATATTTTTTTAATTTTGTTTTGTACTAAACATTTGTATCAAATGTTTTCTTTAAGAGGGTGTGTGTGTTATGTATCATATGTACCGTGTGACCTACATATGTGTTATGTATTATATGCGTTTAAAGAATAGTATTAAAAGGTACTATTTTAATGGTAGTGTATAATCCGAAGATCGAAGTTCGCAGACCTGTATAATCCGAAGATCGCAGACCTCAACTATAATCCGCAGACCCCCTATACTATATTCCGCAGACCCCAACTATAATCCGCAGACCCCCTATACTATATTCCGCAGACCCTAACTATAATCCGCAGACCCCCTATACTATATTCCGCAGACCCAACTATATTCCGCAGACCCCCTATACTATATTCCGCAGACCCCAACTATAATCCGCAGACCCCCTATACTATATTCCGCAGACCCCAACTATAATCCGCAGACCCCCTATACTATATTCCGCAGACCCCAACTATAATCCGCAGACCCCCTATACTATATTCCGCAGACCCCAACTATAATCCGCAGACCCCCTATACTATATTCCGCAGACCCCAACTATAATCCACAGACCCCCTATACTATATTCCGCAGACCCCAACTATAATCAGCAGACCCCCTATACTATATTCCGCAGACCCAACTATAATCCGCAGACCCCCTATACTATATTCCGCAGACCCCCTTTAAAGCTTCAATTTTTTTAATTTTTCACACTTTCAGAATTCCTAATACAATGTTGCAAGGTCACAGTAATTTGACTTTATGTCCAAAGCTTTGAATTCGATTGATCTTTGACTTCAAAGGACTGACTCGGCATTACTATATCGAAAATTTCATCAGATGATTCATATATTGCCCTTATTCACTGGGCTATATAGAATATTAGCCCCTTTCACACACTCTGTCCATGTATTACATAAATTAAATGATATATTCTTCAGTTGTAAATTTGATTCTCTTGAGAGAGGGTTTACAATATTTCTTCTTATGTTTAGAATACCTGCCCGAATTTCTGTAAAGGAGGATAAGAATCTTAGTAAATTTTCAAATTTTAAATGGAAAGACATTTCAAATTTAGAAGAAATTGGGAGTGGTGCCTTTGGCACAGTGTTTAAAGCATCGCATGACGAGAACGGGGAAGGCGAATTCTACAAAAGTCGAGTTTTAAAAAAGTGTTCTTTGTTGGATTCCTTCAAAAATCCGAAGATCGAAGATCGCAGACCTGATGTTTGAAGGAATCCAACAAAGAACACTCTTTTAAAACTCGACTTTGTATTAGGAATTCTGAAAGTGTGAAAAATTAAAAAAATTGAAGCTTTAAAGGGGGTCTGCGGAATATAGTATAGGGGATCTGCTGATTATAGTTGGGTCTGCGGAATATAGTATAGGGGGTCTGCGGATTATAGTTGGGGTCTGCGGAATATAGTATAGGGGGTCTGTGGATTATAGTTGGGGTCTGCGGAATATAGTATAGGGGGTTTGCGGATTATAGTTGGGGTCTGCGGAATATAGTATAGGGGGTCTGCGGATTATAGTTTGGGTCTGCGGAATATAGTATAGGGGGTCTGCGGATTATAGTTGGGGTCTGCGGAATATAGTATAGGGGTCTGCGGATTATAGTTGGGGTCTGCGGAATATAGTATAGGGGGTCTGCGGAATATAGTTGGGTCTGCGGAATATAGTATAGGGGGTCTGCGGATTATAGTTGGGGTCTGCGGAATATAGTATAGGGGGTCTGCGGATTATAGTTGGGGTCTGCGGAATATAGTATAGGGGGTCTGCGGATTATAGTTGAGGTCTGCGATCTTCGGATTATACAGGTCTGCGATCTTCGATCTTCGGATTATACACTACCCTATTTTAATATATCATTTACTGTTCTATTTTTAATTTTTTTTTGATAGAATTTATTTTTATATATTTAGTAAGGTTAGATAGAAATTGTAGTTTGACCTATTTTATAACCTCCCTTTCTTTTAACAAATTTAACCTAGATTTGGCACTAGGAAGTTAGCGTAAAGTAGTGAAAATTCCTTTGTTCTGGAAAGACGCATTTCAGTTGTTCTCCCTACACCCATTATTTTAGGGTTTATACATATTTGTATATTATTATTAGAATATTACTCTTATTTCGTATATATATTAGAAGATTTTGTATATATTTGGTACCTTGTGGAGGAATAATTTAAGACAGATAATCGATCTTTCTGTTCTTGTCTGTACGTAACTATCATATTTTGAGCACGTAACACTACTTGAACAATTATCGAGAAATGATCGTTTCCAGTGAGGACGAAGACCTCATTTCTCTTCAACCGGGACAGACGGAAACTCAGAACGGCTCCTAACTCCTAGCAGGTTTTTTCAGTGCCAAGTTGAAACATCATCAAGCCACCTAAATATCCTGCGAAATCGAGGCTGTGTCTATTTCTGCTTCAATTAAACACTACGCCCCTTATATTCTCCAGTCAAAGCATTACACATTCCTGATCTTACTGACGGTATATTATTATGTAGGTTTGCTATTTTATTTGCAAAAAAACCCCAACTGGGTTCTCCTTCTTTCCAACTTGATAGAAACATGTTTTGCACTATTCATATCTATCACTTACCCGGTAAATAGCATGACATGATCATAATCACCAACAGCTTCAGTATTAGATTTAATCCAACTAGTTAAATTACTTAAAACATATACAGCATTTACAGTTTCTTCGCCATTTCTTATCTCCTTTATGCCATCTGTAAATGGGCGATCAATCTGCAAAGAAATAAAGAGTAATATTGTATTTTACTCTAAGCAGTCTGTAGCATCGACCTTTACAACTTTACAACGTGGTACCCAGGGGGCGGTAACAACCATGGAATTAGGCCATTATGAAGTTCACCGCGTGTCAGTAATGCGGTCAGTTGTGGCTCCGATTCTTCAACTGACGCTGGGCGACATAACTAGTTGCTCATGATTGCGTCCAGTCCTGAATAAATTCAGTCGTAGCGACATAAAGGCGGCTACAGATCGACCTTGCGACGCGACTCAACTGTCGGCGACTATCGTAGATTGCACGCAGATCGCCGACCAGTTGCTTTCGGTCGTACGATTGAACGCGAGCGCGCTCACATCGACACCGATACACCGCTTTGTGGCGTCCTCACGAATAGATCATGTGACTCGTTCAAAATGGCGCCACACAAAATATGCCTAATTATTCCAAAATCTCTCCATCTAATTAGCGAAACTATTTTGAGAAAGTAATTTAAATTAACTCGAGGGATTCAAATTGTTGTTTATGATTCTATTTGATATGATTTATATTCCTAAATTTTAGATTTATCAACAAAGGCTTTATGGCAACATATTGCAGAAACGTCGTAGACAGGCAGCTACAGCAGTCGCGTTAGCCGTTTATCTAGGCTTAGAAGAGAAGCAATAAAAAAAAAGGAATTTGGAAGAAGGATTGGAAATCAGGCTTTCTTCTTCTTCGGTCGTCCACGAGGTCGCCATTTTGATTTTTCATTCGCCGCTCTGATTGGCTAAAATTTATAGCGCAGTCGACAACCGATCGTAGAAACGCACGCATCGACGATGACGAGTCGGCGACTGGTTCCGTCGCGTCGTAGAACATGTTCAACTCCTGCAACTCAGTCGCCGATCGTGAAAAACTGTCGCACGCTAGACTCAGATCGAATAGAATCGGCGACTGAAATCGTGCGACGATCGGCGGCAGTCGCCGGAAAACCAGTCGGCGACCAGTTGAGTCGCGTCGTAAGGTCGATCTGTAGCCGCCTTAGAATGCAAGTTGCTGTTAGTCGCCGGTAGTTTTATTGCGTCGAAGGGCGACATAAGCTGGGCTTTAGAAAATAAGAAACACAGATACGTGTTGTTAAAGTGCATAATTGTATACTGAAAGGATATACCGACCTCATGAATGGTTATGGATATGGGTCTAACAACCACGTCTAAATCTGGTTTCATAGTTTGGTATCTCAAATTTATCTGCAAGAACAAAATTAAAGAGTAAACATGTTACATTAATTCATTGTCACTGAAATAGTCAAAATGTACACTACAATCTACAAGATTCTCGTTTAGCAACATATAATAAACTATTCTTACACCACTGATGACGTGCGTAAAATATCTCTTTGCGACGGCTCTTGCTTCTTCATCATTATTCGATCTGTCTTGCCATCTAGAAATAAAATGTAGTAGTATATTGGTTTATTTTTTCGCCACCGAAAAAACATAATATAAACCAAAATTGAAAGAGATCAAAATTTCAGGTTTTTTTGTGAAGGCAACTTTCCAAAATTTAAACAAAAATGAGAGAGAAACCAATTCGCACTTCTTTGATGTTTTTTTTTTATACAACTGCTTAAAATTAGTTCTAAGAAACTATAGACTGCTACTATTATTTCTCTAAAATGTATAAAATGAGGGCTTTGTCATAGACTATCCTTTTAACGAAAATCATCTAAAACACAAATCCACAAGTTTGCAATGGATTATCATCGGCCATGATTTGAAAACGTTAGTTTGAATGAAGCTATCATTAACATCAAGTGCATTTCTATTAAACAGTTCCAAATATTAATTTCTTATCCTTTCGTGGTGATTTATTTGCACGATCACCACAAAAAGACACAACGATCATAAAACGACTCGGTCTCATCTTCAATATTGTAAGACTTCGTTGACGACAAGATTGCACAATTACTCAAATAAAAGGATTGTCACTTAGCCTCATTCAACACTGATACCTAACAAGTGAATCATTAAAATTAATCTGTTATAAATATTAGGAGAGTCTAGAGTCAAGTGTTGACAGATATCTAAAGTGTGGCTAGAAGCCTTATAACCTATTTCAAACAGTCTTTATTCTAGACGGTAGTAAGGAAGACCCTCGATTAAATCTTTTTCACTTAGAAACTTTATAAACTGTATTTGGTTCAATGTGGTTTATTTATTGTTCATCGTTGTCTTGCTATGATATTTCAACAAAAAAATCATTTATAAAATACTCAAATGATAATGAGTTTAATCAACCAATCTCTCTCTCTCTCTCTCTTTCATAACTTACAAAGTAACAGGTTATTATATTCATTTCAATATTGCAATTAATATACGCAATATACATGTACTTTTAACATCTTACATGTGTCTATAGTTCGTTGACACTACCTAACTATTAGGACATAAAACGTACTAAGGTATTTGTTTTATAATCCTTAAAGCTGAACTCCGGTTACAAAAATACCGAAATATTTAAATAAAAAAAAAGTTAACACCTCCAAGCCGCCATACTTGTTGCCAACTTGTGAAACAAAGATGGTGGATATGGAGGCTTATGACCTGGAGAGGTTAGTCGATCTCACTTCCAGTACGTTTCTAGTCAGTCAGGTGCAGACACCAGGCTTTATTCTTATACACGCTTCACTGATTTCTCTATTTCCCCCCCCCCCCAACAGTGAGTGACTCGCTGACATTATACCAAATTATTGAAGATTGCAAAATGCCTGATAAGGTAAGCCTGTAAAAAATTATATGAACTGTGTCTACTGCAATATTATAGCCGCCTAAGCTTTACTCTAAAACAAAAGATGCGAAAGATGTCTTACTTCAACCTGGAATTTTCAACAAAAACAAATCACCTATTGTCTTCTTCATAATTATCATGGACCTTATAATATATAAGGTCCATATTATTATTGCCACGTCTCTTGTGAATATCTTACACATATATGTAAATCATCAAATATGTTATCGCACTATAATGTCCAGTGTAATTATAACTAATATTATGCAATAAACAGATATTTTAGATTTTCAAATGTCATCAAGTTAGATTGTAGTTTGCTCGCGAAAAAGATCAAGGCCAAGGGATATAACTACATTTTTGGGGCGGCAAACAAAACTATGGTGACATGTGAAAATCTTATCTAAACTATCTGGGTAAGTCATATGTTGTATCTTTTGTTTTAGAGTAAAGCTTAGGCGGCTATTGCAGTAGACACAGTTTATAAAATTGTTTACAGACTTACCTTATCAGGCATTTTGCAATCTTCAATAAGTTGGTATAATGTCAGCGAGTCACTCACTGTTGGGGGGGGGGGGGAAATAGAGAAATCAGTGAAGCGTGTATGCGAATGAAGCCTGATGTCTACACCTGACTGACTAGAAACGAACTGGAAGTGAGATCAGCTAACCTCTCCAGGTCATTAGCCTCCATATCCACCATCTTTGTTTCAAAGTTTGCAACAAGTATGGCGGCTTGGGGGCGTTAACTTTTTTTTTATTCAAATATTTCGATATTTTTGTAACCTGAGTTCAGCTTTAAGAGATAATCTCTTTACATGTCACAGCGGGAGTTTACATGGGTTTATTCCCGGGAAGGCGCAGTTAGTGACCGTAACGGATTAAAAATGGTCGTTTTCGACGCCTTAACGGGAATCCAGCCCCTAAGGATTAAAATGGATTAAAATGGATTAAAAAACGTAACAATGGTGTTGTAGAGTGTTGTGATAATAATTTACTTTTTCATAATCCCCACTATAACTAATTAACCAACATGTTAGCATCAGTCGTGGTATAAGAAATAAAAACATAACTATAGTATAACAAAAATTCATTTAATTTCTTCAAAAACAAAAAAAAACATATATTTAAAACAAAAATTCATTTAATTTCTTCAAAAACAAATAAAAAACATAACTATACTCTAACAATCAGTTCAATTTCGCCAAATAAGACACCCTGTCTAAATACTTAACTAACGTCAATTCATGAACCTCGTAACTTCTTTTCAATTCCTGGACCTTGTTTTGAAGTTGGGCATATTTGTGTCTGTTCTTTGGTGGTTCCTGTCCGCCAGCACATTGCACTATTCTTATTTCATTAATATTTTGCTCCTGTTGTAAAAATGCTATCAATTCAAAAACATTCGGATGGGCTTTTCCGACCAGCTTTTTGACCCTCGAATGCCATCCTTCCAGAGTGTTGTTGGTCCTGTGTTCCTCTGTATTGTAATGGTTCCACTGGTAGGTTGAAAATTCTCCCTCGAACCATTGATTTGTAAAATAATCATGCACCTTCAACCTGCAAGTAAAATAGACTTGATAAATAAATTTGATAACAAAGTGTTCAAAACGTTCCACGTCTAATCAAATAAGAGAAATCGAGGGCATATGCAGCAAGACATAATAAAATACACCTACCCGTTCAACTGGCACCAACGGTAGAGCTGAAAATCTCCGTACTACCTTCTGTATTTCTTGGTCGTCTCTATATTGTATTTGTAGACCTGCATTTTGTGTTCGTCTCCAAATACACTGGGTAAAATGAAAAAAAAAACAGCCTTTCCATTCCGTATTTGGGAATATTTCCAACACTGCTTGTTTTGCTGCCAATTTAAAATTCATCTGAAATATAATTTGGTAAGAAAATAAGCAAATTACAAAAACTGAGAGACCGTGAGAGAAAATTCGTAATAATAATCATAATAAAATAAATATTTTGATGAATGAAGAATAACCCTTGGGTGATTTGATGATATTCACCATTAGTTGCCAATTGGTGAATAAAATTCAGAGTGAACATAAATTCAAAAAATCTTTAACACCGTTAATTGGGTCCTAATAACAACATGTCTCTCTTCAAACGAAAGCCGACAAGTCGATATCTGCGCCTTCCCGGGAAGGATTAATTTTGGTTACGCTCTGTAACTGCGCCTTCCCGGGAATACACCCTTACATGACATTTTACTCACTTAGAACTTGATCTCTACTTTTAAAACTTATACAAAATATAGTATGATATTTGTATTATTTATATTTCATAAAATATTTGGGGAAAACTAATTGAAATATGAAATTTGTTAAAGTTGAATAATTTGTAGGTGTGGTCATAGAGTGATTGACAGTGATTGGAGTCATTCAATGTCACCTGTATAAGTCATGAGATTAAGAGATTAAAGGTGATTACAAGTGATTACAAGTGATTACAAGTGATTACAAGTGATTACAAGTGATTACAAGTGATTACAAGTGATTACAAGTGATTACAAGTGATTACAAGTGATTACAAGTGATTACAAGTGATTGCAAGTAACTTTTGATCGTTAATGAGTACAACTTTAATCTTATTATGTTCCTTCATTCATTCAGTAGTAATTTTATAGTCACTATAGTAAATGTGCCAGATTTTGCTGTCGACTGGGCATCGTTTCCATCAGATGATGAACTAATTAGCCTATCGCAAGTGATGGATATTCCAACGCAACAACTAGTGGATATGCCATGTGTGACTCGTGATAATAAAGGACGTTTTCTAGTCCTGTGAAGCAGGCAGATTTAGAAAATATACAAAAATGTTCAGTTCCAATCAAGACCAGAAACAACAACAAATGGGCGTTAAATTTATGGAAGGACTGGGTTGATAATAGGAACTCTAAGCCAGAGACATATTTTGAGAAAGGAAAATTAATTCCTACGGACATTAATACATTAAATGATGAAGAATTACAATTTTGGCTGCAAAGATTTATTGTTGAGATAAGGCGTAAAGATGCGACAAATTATCCACCAAACACTCTTGTTCAAATTGTTTCGGGATTACAAAGGTATATCAAAAATGATTGTAACAGAAATAATGTGCATATTTTGAGAGATGATGATGAGAAATTTAGTACATTCCGCAAAATATTGGATTCCGAAATGAAACGACTGACATCTCTTGGATTTGGAACAAAAGTAAAATCATGTGAACCAGTGCTTCCAGAAGAGGAAAAAGTAATGTGGGATAAGGGTGTTTTTTCTATGAACACAGCAGAAGGACTGAGTAACGCGATATTTTTCTATAATGGAAAAGCCTTTGCATTTAGAGGTATGGAGCAACATAAGTGTGTTGAAGCTGAACAATTTGGAATTTTGACTGATCAAAAAAGCAAGAGAAAATTTATAAGATTCACTCCTAGGATACAAAAAAAACTCACAAGGTGGATTAAAACGAAAAAATGTGACAATTACACCAATTGAACACTATGAACAGCCAGATAATGAGCGTTGTTTGGTGAAAATGTATGATTATTATCTATCGCTTATTCCCCGTAAAGGATTTCTATATAAAAAACCACTGACCACAACCGTAACTGATGAAAGTCAACATCCCAGGTTTAGTGCTGCCAATATAACTTTTAATAAACTTTCTCAAATGTTTAAAATTTTTTATCAACAAGCTGGACTTAGTATTGAGGGTCGAACAATATCAAACCACTCTGGTCGGGTAACTTGTTGCACAACTTTGTACAATGATGGTTTTTCGGATAAGGCTGTGACGTCAAGGAGTGCCCATAGAAGCAACGCTGTCCAGAAATACTAAAGAGAGTTATTTTCTATTAAAGATAGTGTTAGCAAGTCTTTGGGGCCGCCTGAAATAAATGACACTAAAACTACCGGTACACAAGAAGATAATGACGAAATTCAGGAAATTAAGAAGTTGAAAACTTGCGTAAACCAAGATGTGCCTTCAAGTGCTAATAACACTCTCGAAATAATAATTCCAGATTGTGTAAATAAAGTAGTTTTGCGAAAAAAAGATAAAACTGTAACGGTTGAAATATAATGCATGTAAATTATATTGTAAATATTAAGATATAACCACAATTAAATTATATTAAATGTTGTTGTCTTTATCCTTTATTTAGCTCACCCTAAATCAGCAGACCGTGTAGTTAGCTTACTGTGTTAATCCCAATTAGCGATCACATACCATGACCTGAGCTGTGGGTGGGGTTTTCTACAGCCAATGGCAAGTACTTAAGATAACTTCATTCTTCATGAAAAAGAACAGTGTCACATGGTCATTTTAAAGGTATCTGATTGGAAGAAAAATGAGGTTATGTTCTAAATGAACTACTCTACCGTTACTCAATTATGGACGCAGTGACACAAAGAAACAAAAATCCTAAACTAAGGGTCGACAATAAAATATTGAGGTCTAAGAATGTGATAAAGATCTAACAGTGTGGTCACGCGTCTTACTGTGGGATTAGGGATATAACAACAACGACAACATTACAGTTTGATTATTGAGAGAGAGAAATGGGGTTTAACGTCCACTCGACACGTACAAAACATTCGCCCCCCCCCCACAATGTGTTAGATGTGTTGGTACATCTTCTTGTGTCTAAAATGTTACTCCAATATTTAGTTGATATGACAGCGAAGGTTGTGCAGTAGTTGAATTAAATATTAATGTTTTAAGAATTCTACTCCGTGTAATCATTAGCACGGACGTAAAAGATGAAAGATAAGCTGAAACGCAAATTTCCCTCTTAGCACACTGCGTGGAGTAGGTCCGTCTTCATAAGCCCAGTTGGCTCAGAAAAACCTGACGTTAAACCCTATTCCATTTCATTTTAAAACATATTATATATGATATTCAATATTTATATAAAATTAAAATACATAAATAACCGTACGCTTTAAATCCTTTTCTATCAACATGTACTGATATATCAATAACGATTTCTGGTAATGCTGCAGTCGCTCTTTTAATTCTCTTTTGGTTGGAATAAGGTGTAATAACGTTATCGTCTGGAAGATAAATATAGACAACTCAAACACATAATAACATCCCAAATATCCAGAGAGAGGGGGAGGTGGAGAGAGAGAGACTGACGTCCATTCAACAGTTTAAGTTCCGCTTCGTCATTTTTGCGTCATAGAACTGATGAATAACATATCTTTGTAAAATCTTTTAAGTAAATTTACAAATATATATGTAGAATTGAAATTTTATCGACCCCTGCTGCTCGCTATGCAATAATTTCATAGCTGTTTTGTTTCTCGCGAACACTTTTTGTTTATAAATAAATCCGATTGAATTAATCTGAGTACATATAAGCGTGGATTAAGCCTTGCAAAATTTGATATTTTAGAAAAAATCCCAATGCGCATCGGGATTATTTGTTGGGCAATTTTGAATTATCACACATTTTAATTTGTGTTTCCTGGCGAGATACGTAACTTATGACTTCATATCCAGAACTACAACACAAATTTGACGACCATGTGAATTTCTTTCATTTCATTTCGATTATTTAAATATTTCTTTCATTCAATATCAATTATTTTTTACTCCATATCGATAATTTTTATATTTCCAGGCATAGATTTGAACGTCCGGACACAAACCATCATAGGCCTAATACAGACAACAGAGTGGATAACTAACTGGGTATATTGATCGTTGTAAAGATTACCAGAGGAACGTAGACCTACCCTACATCACAATTATACAAGCTTACAACAAAACGTTCTTAAAAGAATCAATCCACAAGTGACAATGTGAACAGTGTTTTGTATAGTGTGTTTATTTAACGTCTGCTTCCAAATAAATGATATCGCTAAGAAATGCAGTAAATATTTAAAGGCCCAATAACACTCTTGTTGTAACTGAATAATATGTCCCAATCATTATTCTGGCCAACAAATTGTACTACAATATTCCAAATAATTGATGATACAAATTTCATCTTAACACACCGAAATTTAAAAAATTGGAAAATTCAACTACATGGTTTGAAAAGCTTAACGTAAACCTTTTCCAAATTATTTTTAAATCTAAGTTACATTTAATGTAACTTAGATTTAAAAATATTTTCGAACTCTCTGGACAAGTAAACTAGGATGTACTGGATAATTTACACAACAGGTAGGACACTTAAACATCTAATCTAGTAGTTAGAATAAGGCTATTTTTTTTCTGGACCTGTCAGGCCAGCAAGAGTGTTATTTTCCCTTTAAAAACTCTCTGAAACTAATAATGCTTGTTTTATGAATTGTTTAATGGTCGAGAGCGAGACATTCAGTAATATAATGTAACAACAAGAGGACAGCGAGGTCCGAGTGTTTTTACAATACATGTATATTACGTAATGTCTGAAGTTCGAGCCCATTAAACTTAAACTTAAAATACATAAACTCCGCACGTGCGTTTACAGTGATATACGTCACGCGAGTCTTATATTTTACAAGGTACGGTTGGCAAGTTGCCCGTACGATTATTTGAAATAATGGTACGCCAACATCAAAGGGTGACGTTACATCTGTAATCTTAAATAAGCACGCGGTTTAGCCTGGCAGGATATGTATTAAAAAGGTGTTAATATTATATGACAATACGAGGGCTGGTTGAAGAAAGGTTCTAAGCATATCCGTGTAAGACCTGTACAAAGTCGATGGTTTCAATTTATTTTTCTACACAGTCCCCTTCGAGATGTGCACACTTTTGCCAACGATGTTACAAGGCCTGGAACCCGGCCTGGGAATATATTTAAGCCACACTAAAATAGTTGTTCACTGCGGACATGACGTCAGGATCTGCTTCAACATGACACAGATTGTCACGGACGTCAGGAACCTGGCACGTTTCTGATCCGCAGTCAAGACCTTTGGCACCCATCTTGCAGAAACGTTTGACATTCTTAACTCGTTGGCAATAATGTGCTCAACCTTATCGCGAAAATACCCACAACACTGGCAATATGTCGAGTAGTCAATAGCCGGATTAGCCATTTAACCGTATAATGTTTATTAGAATGGTGGATGTTAATAGCCTTCCAGGACGCGAGTCAGCGCCAAGTCCCCCTTCCGCAGCCCACTTCTCTACTGTGGAAAAGGAAGGGGCATAACCCGCTAAAGTGGAGACAATGTCGGTATGTATCTTGTGTTGGGGCTAGACCTTTTAGTTGCAGTTACTTGATGACAGCCTTATTGTAAGTTTTGCCCATTTCTGGTGATTTCAATGGCTAGGTTCACAAGATGATCTGATATGAAGACAATAGTAACACTGCAGTTGCAGGTCTTATGTCCATGATTAATTAAATGATTGTACTTGTTGATGGCTAAAGTTTGTTTCATTCCAATTGATCTATCCTATTCAGGCTTAGAACTATTCAGACAGCCTTCGTACCATTTAAGATATGTTATATTTTTTTTTCGATTGGTTCGGACTTAAAGTCTTATGATTGATCAAGGATACTACACTATGAATACATCACTAACACCTGGCTAATGACATAAATATGCCGACTAGAGAATTATAAACAGTTAACGTCATTTATGTTTTAAACAACCAAAGATAGATATTCCTGTGTAAACATAATCTTTTCTTTCAAATCTCGTTTCAATTCATTGATTATTTCTAAGCAAAGTTATAACAAAAATGGCATTTTGTTTAAATCTATATTCTTAAGAAATCGTGCCATTACGAAATCTTACTTATATTTGTAATTATGTTTTTCATAAATGTAATCTGTAATTAGACTTCTCTTCTATTTAATTGTAGCATATAACTTTAAATATGTTGGTTCAAGCCCGATCGCCACTGGCATCAGTCCAACGAAATTGTAAATCCAGTGAAATTGACTGTACCAACAAGTTTTAATCGATCGAATCATAGATGTTTTGAATCTAAGCAATTCGTCCTTGGGGAGATTTATGTCTCCTGTCTTCTTAAAACGAGGAGTTGAATTGAAAGGATTTCAAGGTTCTTATGACGCGATCACATATACCGTGCAATATAAGAGTTATTGCATCCAATTGTGACAATATGTATCACGCCAAAGAGCTTCACGCAACTTAAAAACGCCTCAAATTATATTAAATTATGAATAAATCTTTTTGGTCTAGTTCTGTTCTGGTGTGTTTTTTTAGATTTTAGTTCTGTGTTGGTGGATTAGGTTTCGTCTCCTTAACCAAATTAGTTCATCCTATAAAAGGTCAAACCTAATCCTAATTCTAATTCAGATGAAAACATGTACCCGATGATAATTTGCGACTTTTCCTAGATTTTGTTTTCAATGTTCAACAATCAATGCTATATCTGCCATAAAGTATTTGAAATATGGATTATGAATTAACTCGATTTGGTTTGATCCTCTTAGAAATGAAATTGGGTTTTAACGTAATTATTTATGCATACCAACAGGGATAATGAAGATAGACACACTCTAACTCGAATTGCAGATTTCAAGGGATGTTTTACATGTACACCGACGAGTACAGGAATGGATGTCGGGTTTTGTCCCATTTACAGCTAAACGCTTTTCTTTGCTAGACTTCCCCGTCTTCCATAGTAGGACGTTAAACCCCATTTCATTCCTTTCTTGCTACACAATTGGCAAGGGGGACATTATAAACTGGAAAATTCCGATTTACTTTCTCGACTAAAAACGGGAACGAACCATTGACCTTCTGCGGAGTGCGTCACTATGACCCACCCCTTTAAGATAACACGGAACTAAGAGTAGTGTGAGAAAGGGTTGGGTGTATTAAGAATCTACATGTATTTCGTACTTTTTTTGTATTTGATCAGCCATACTGCTTGTTTGTCAAGTTGTCAAAGCCGGGCGAGTTTTCAATATTCGCTTTTATTGTTCCCCAAAAAACAGTATTTGAATTATTATATTTTTAAAATGGCTTGTGAGCGTACAGTGGATGACTACCCACTCGATCAATTACGAGGACTGGTTGAGAAGTTCTAAACCCATGCGTGAAAGAGCTGTACAAAGTCGATGTTTTCTATTTATTTTTCTATACATAATCCCCTACGAGGTGTACATACTTTTGCCGGCGATGTTTCAAGGCCTGGGTGCCGGTCAGGAAGAAATTTTCTTCAGTCACCCTAAAAAAAGAGTCGTTCACAGCTGACATTACGTCATCATGGAAAATAACTCATAACTCAAATCCAGCCAAAAAATTACCGGGATCTGATTTAAACTGTGCAGAATTTCACGGGACGTCAGGAATTCGACATGTTTCTGATCCCCGGTCAAGAGCTTTGGCATCCATCTTTCAGAAACGTTTGTCATTCTTAACTCGTTGGTGATAGTGTACTCATGTAACCCTTTTTATGAGAGATGCCCACAGCACTGGCAATGTGTCAAGTAGTCAATCGTCGATCAGCCAATTGATATATCCTTCTCAGACTCAGAACTGTTCAGTCAACTCTCGTACTTTTGAAAACTATATTATATTCTTATTAAGGTTCAACTACAAAAACTAGGTTATTTCATATTTCTAAAAAGCAAATAAAAAAACGTCACTGCGATTTCAAAATCAGAGAGGCACTTTAATCAAGTCGTTCTAGAACACGACTTACTGAATGAATCAAAGCAATTTTTTTGTGAACAGTTTGTTGACACATTAGTGATTAATACATCCCAATTCCAAGACATCAAGAGAAGGTTTAGCGTCTGTACACAGTATAATCAGTATCTGGGGTGCCCACCGCGAGCGTCAAAAACAGCAGTGCAGCTTATGTACTTGGAGTGGACAAGACGATTGATAAACGCCATTGGCACCTTGAACCACATTCTCAGAAAAGTCTGGCGCAACCCATCGATTGTTTTTTGTCTTGGAACGACATTATTAGGTATCCCCTGAAATTCATCCAACAGATGTCCAATTAAGGGCTGATCAGTGCATAACGTTGATACCGTTCTGTTGTAGAAAGTCCCGTGTGGGCACGGGCGTTCTCATGCTGGAAAACGTTGTTTCGATGACGTGCGAAATGTGGTATGACGCGGGGTCTGAGAGCTTGATCGATGTAGCGCACTGCTGTGATGCCACCTCTTCTACCTGGACCCAGATATTGGAACACCACAGTACCCACTCTCTGGTTCAGGCCTTTTCCGTCCCAAACTATTATGCTTGGACCTCCCAATGAGTCAGAATAACGCTGGCCAAGTCGACGCCATGTTCTGGCCCTGCCATCTGCAAGCGCCAAATATATGTATCGTGTACACAACATTCAGACGTAACAGTATCTGTTGAATCGTGTGTGGACGAAATACGAGCGTGGATGAAGAAAAATCAACTGGTATTGAATGATGGAAAAACAGACGTAGTTTTTTTTTTCGTCCAGATTCGATGAAAGTGCTAATTCTTTAAATTCCATTCGAGTTGGCGACACTATATCTGTTTCGGTAACTGTTAAAAACTTAGGTGTTATGTTAGAAAGAGACGGTTCACTCGAAGGGTTCGTTAAACTAACATGTAATGGAATAGCATACGCG
Source organism: Patella pellucida (assembly GCA_917208275.1). Taxonomy (NCBI): domain Eukaryota; kingdom Metazoa; phylum Mollusca; class Gastropoda; family Patellidae; genus Patella; species Patella pellucida. The sequence goes on along the minus strand of OU795041.1, from coordinate 30,199,180 downwards.
CCTCACCCAAATACTAAAACTCCAAACCTTACAAAACTTTGCTGCATGATTAGTTACAAGACAAGGCAAGTTTGCTCCATCAGTCCCTGCACTACGTGAACTCCACTGGCTTCCAGTGGCCCAAAGATCAATATTCAAAATTATTCTATTAACTTTCAAAATTATTCACGTTTCAGCACCTATGTACCTGAACGTACTTATCACTGTTAAAAATACAACTCAAAACACCCGGTTCGCTCAAGGTAATTGTCTGCAATACCCCCCAAAACCTCCCAAAACAAAATTTTATGGGTCGCGAACTTTTACACACTCTGCTCCTTATCTCTGGAACTCTCTCTCCCAATACACCTCCGTGAAATCGCAGAAATTGTTCCATTTAAACGCTGTTTAAAAACACATAATTTGTTTAAACAATGCTACTCGTGAACATATTTGTATTTATGTGCAGGTATATGAATATGTAATTATGTCTATAGATGGTTCGAAAATTAACCTGGCAGTGATTGGCAACGGCTTAGCAGTGTGGCTAGCGTCGAGCCTTCTAAGCGCTTCGTTCCCCTAAGCTGTCGTGAGTCGTGTCATGTTGATGAAGTAGTACACTGAAAAAACTCTTGTGTTGCATGCCAACAAAAGATATTGTGTTAAAAATATTCTACACAAGTTTGTGTTCTTTTTAACACATAATTTGTGTAGATTTATAAAATCTTGTGTTTTTTTCATATAATTAACACAATTAATGTGTCATTTTAATCTGTTATCAATGTCGTGAAATATAAAATCGCATAATATTATTTGTATTCAGAGCAAACTTATGTTCGCATTGTGAAGAAAAGTTTGGCATAATCATTAGATTTTCGATTGAAAGAGTACTGTTTTATAAACGAAAACTACAATAAAGAGGTCGAATTATGAGTACTGTTTTGTTTTTAAATGCTTTAGTTCCTCAACAAAAGTTTATTAAGCCAATATCCACTATTTATTTGGACATTTGTTACGCAGACAATAGCTTGACATAATTGGGTGTTAATTGGTGTTAAGATGTCTGTAGTTAAAATGTCTGCATTTTTATTGACCTATAAACTGCTAGTAGATCAAAGGAATATATAATTTTTTTTTTACAATTGCTTCAATCTGCGTGGGATAAAATGTATTAAAGTCGTATTTAATTTTAATTGGTTAAAATCGAAATTTAAATTTATTGGTTATCTGAAAAAGTAACCAATGAAATTTAATCTGTCATACGTCAATTAAAAATCATTACCAAATGTATCTTCCCTAAATCTACTATACTGTTAGTGGCAAATTATTTAATGGTTAATTAGTCTTCGTACTGACAACACCTAAAGCATCAGAGCTCCATAGCTATCGACTAAATTTATCCTAGATAAAGTAGCCTAGCTAAGACTCCAAAAGACTTCTCAAATCCAGAAAGACTACTAGATACTACAAAGATCATCTAGTCCAAAAGTAGATTTAAGGTTGTCTTTATTTTTATCTTTACACCTTTACGGGGTATAAGGTTTACTTTCTTTATATTTTGCTTTCTTCATCAGTCTTTTATTTTATTTTATTTTACTTTATTTTCTTTAATTTACTTTTTTATTCTACTTTATTTTCTTTGTTTTTTTTTCTTTGTTTATTTTCTTTGTTTATTTTACTTTATTTACTTTCTTTGTTTATTTTACTTTATTTACTTTAATTTACTATTTTATTTTCTTTAATTTAATAATTTACTTCAACAAGCTTATTTTCTTAAATTCCATTCTATCTCATATTTTTCAACTCTAATATAATCTATTTTTTTTACTTATACTTTTTACCCCTATTTTTTTTTTTTTTTTTTTCTAATGATATATACAGTTGATTATATACATTATAATAATTACTTTATTTTTTTACATAGTTTATTTACAGGTGAAATAAATAAATATATTTAGAGTTAATATTTTTTTTTTTTTTTTTTTAATTTTTTTATATAGTATATTTACAAGGGCTGTATTTACATTCATTTGTGCATAATAGTATTTGCAGTGCTTATATGGCATACAGTTCATTCCGGTATATACCGTTCAATATAGTAATTATTTTATTTACAATCTCATTATTTATACATGCATACACAAGTCAAATGAGAATAATATACACAATCGTTTCATAAACTCTAATATATTAAATTGCATTCCTATACTAAATTACATTCCTATTCTGGGGTATAGTAATATTTTAAGTTGTCATCCGCCTGGCGTCTGGTTATACGAGAGTGAGATTACCGTTTCTCACTGATCAATTAGAAAACCCGTGAATAGAGGATTGTGGGATGTTATCTTTGTCGACATGATAGGAGGTGAGTTGTAATCATAATGAGAGAATAACGGTAAAATTCTATATAATACTTTTCCATTTATACATACAAATATTTCAGTAAGTGATTAGAGGGGGGGGGGGTATGGGTATTTCATTTGGCATGATATATTCTATTTATTATTATTGTACTCTAGACTCATTCTCCACACAAGTATCGCTATCTTGCATTCGATTGAATTGTGAAATGCGATGGAAAGACAACTCTGCTTGGTAGATTGGTCTAGATGAAATGACTGGTTTTGATATGTGCTTAGTGGGTCAGTGTAGTAGTAGGTTATCTGTTTTTGTTCAAAGTGTTTTTAGATTATACATCGCAATAGTGGCATTTAGGCCTTTTAGAAACTGTTGTGTCAATTCTATGTTTACTTTGTTGGTTATGACATCCTTTGTTTTCATTGTACATTTATATTTCCATAATATTTTCAGATAATACAATATTCCACGTTAGAATTGGCGATGCTATATCATGGAACAGTAATGTGTTTTTATTAAATTCAAAATTATTATTTATGGAGAACTGTTTTAGGTAAGTTTGAACGTTTTGTTTATAGACTTTTATTGCCTCACATTGTAGGAAGATATGTGTGAATGTTTCTTCATGTTTCATACATAGGCTGCATCTATTGTTACTATAGAGATTTCTCTCGTATAGTATTTGTTTTGTAGGCAGTGCTTGGTGTGTCATGAGAATTACAGCGTCAAAATCTGAACAGATATATGGCATACTAGACAGATGTTGCCATATTTTAAAGAAGTCTATTGTAGGATATTTGTGCATAATACTTGGTTTGGTAAAATCTAATTTGTTTATTTCATTGTAGATATGTTTTAGTTTTGGTGTGCCTGTAAGATTTATTTTATCACGATAGTGAAGGTAAGTGGTTCTAATGCTTTTATAAATTTGTGGTGTATTTACTGTATGTGATAGTTTGTTCGATGCTAACCGAGGCAGTATTCTTTTAAGTGTATACCCGAACCAATACGCAAAGAGGTTGGTCCATGGGTTTTGGTTAATTTTCATGATTATAATTCTTTGGAGTGCCATTGCCCTTATTTTATTTTCTATGTTAGGCACATTTAGACCACCCATATTAAATGGTTGGTGTAGTGTCATTCTTTTGATAGTTTCTGGTGTGTCTTGGTAGATAAATCTAAATATTTCTTTATTGATAGATTTTATGATATGTTTTGGTGGTGTGATGATTCGGCATGTGTACCATAGTTTACTGAGTATGTAAGTGTTTAATACTAGATATTTATCTTTTATTCTTAGTTTATGTTTTATCCATTTATCTATTAATTTTCTTAGTTTTACCAGTATTGGTAGCCAGTTTTTTTCAATATTGTTATGACCAAACCATATTCCTAGGAGTTTTATTTGTGTTTTTATATTTATTTGTGGAATATCTTTTCTATATATATTAATGTTGTTTATTTTTATTATTTCAGTTTTTGATGGATTTAGTTCTGATCCAGAAGCAGACCCAAAAGATTCTATGTCTTCTATAAGGTAAGTGTATGATGAACTGTTTGTTATAATTGCGGAGAGATCATCTGCGTGTTGAAATAGTTTTATTTCTTCAGATGTGTTTGGGATATGGATTCCTTTTATGCAATTATTTTGGTTTATTTGTACTGCAACAGGATTTATGGCAAGGCAGTATATCAACATTGATAGACAACACCCTTGCCTTATACCCCTTGTTACATTGATCTCCTTTGTAAATGAGCCATTTACCTGTACCCTACTGACAATGTTAGTATAGATTATGGTAATCCATCTTACAATGAAATCTGGGAAGTTGTATTTTTGTAGTAGCTTTATAATGTAGTTGTGTTCTATCATGTCAAAAGCTTTCATTTGATCAAAGCTTAGGAGTAGTCTTGGTATATTTTTTTCCTCCATGTATGTAATAATACTATGAATTGACATTAGGTTATTCAATATAGATTTTCCTTCACCAGCCCCTGTTTGAAGTGGGGATATTATTTTATTTAACATTGGTGTTAATCGATTTGCGATAATTTTTGTTAATATTTTGTAGTCCTGACATAATAGACTTATAGGTCTATAGTTTTTCAAATGGTTGGAGTTTCCCTTCCCTTTATAACTGATATTTATTATTGCTTCTTTCATTGTAGGTGAGAGTTCACCCTTGAGATATATGTTGTTCAACACCTCTACTAGATCATCACCTATTATGTTCCAGAAGGTCAAATAGAAGGATTTTGATAGGCCATCTATGCCTGGAGACTTGTTATTTTTAAATTGCTTTAGTGCGTTTAAAGCTTCTTCATTTGTGATCCAATGTGATATTAGATTTCTATCTTCATGTGTAATTTTTGATATGTTATTTTTGTTTAAGTATGTGTCTATTGTGTATGGGTTTATGTTTTGGGAGGTATATAGATTCTTATAGTATTCATGTATGGTGTTAAGTATGTCTTTCTTAGTTGCTTGGATGTCCTCATTGATATTTTGAAGTTGTGTTATCTTTTTGTTACAAGCATTCTTTTCTTCAGCTAATTTGTAAATATCAATATTTGATTTGTCTATGATATTAATATCTAGTTTTGACCGAATAATATATCCTTTATTTTTTTAATCTTCAATGTGTATGATGTCGTTTTTAATTTTGTTAATTACATTTTGATCTGGGTTCTGGGTTTGTTCTTCATCTTCGAGACAGCTATAGAGAAGTTTTAATTTTGACTGTTTGATTTTTGATATAGCTATACAGAAATTTTTTGTAATTGATTGGATTTCTCCTTTCCCTTTGTCCCACCATTCATTACTGTGACTGAATTTCGTTTTCTCATTTTTCCAGAATTCCCAGAATTTTGTTATGGTTGATTTATAATTATTGTTTGTGAGTACTGAGTTGTTAAATTTCCAAAAGCCCCTTCCCCATCTATAGCTGTCTAGATTAAGTTTCAAGGATAAAATTTTGTGATCTGTTTTTGAATTGGGGTGATGGTTTAAGTGTCTAACACTAGTTAGTAGGTTATCAGATATGTATGTTCTGTCAATACGACTAGCACTACCCCTAGTATTAGACCATGTATATAGTATTTTGTTTGGAAATTTATTCCCGAATATATCAGATATTTCTAGCAATTTTGTGATATTGATTAGTAGATCAATAACTATCTGGGAATAGTATGTATCATTTTTAGAGTCAATCTTATTTTCTGTTATATTGAAATCGCCAATTAATATGTAGTATTCTTTCATATTATATATTTCCTTTAAATGATTGTATAAATTTTGAAAGAAATTTTGTTTTTCTTTCGTGGAGCCAGGAGGTCCATATATATTAATTACATTCGTTATTTTTTATTTATTTTTTTTTAACAATATTTTATTCAAATAAGATATATATTATACATTCACTGACAAAAGTTAAGGATTCAAAAACAAGCCAAAGGCTTATATTAATTCGTCTCCTTATTTAATAAATATACTAAATACACATATCAATACAAATAACTAAAATGTACAAAATGTACAAGTATAGATTAAATATTTATATACAGTACACAAATAAATAAATAAATGGGTCACAGTGTCCAGGTTTCAAAGTTAATTTTCACAAACAGAAAGTAATGTTATTTGGTGCAATAATGTTGTGATTAGCGAAGCAATTATTTAATGGTGTTGATAGCAGTTATTTTTTCGTTAATGTGTAATGATATATGTTGGTACCTTCCTTGTAGTAACTTTGGATATGTGTGTTCTTTAAAATCAATGTCATTACGGATAAGCATGCTTGTTCCCAGATAGTTATTATCAATAGTATTTGATATAATTTTATAATTACAGTCTTGATATATCTTAGAATCATAAATAATTTTAGAATTTGACACTGTTTCTTGTAAACAAAGTATCTCTGGAAAATTGAATTTATCCGTCAGGATGTTAATTTTGTCATCAAAACCTCTTTGAATATTAGAGGATATAATGTGCATGATTAAACAGATAAACAGGATTTTAACTAAAGACATTTTAGAGTAGTAATTATATTGTGATATATATATATATATATATATATATATATATATATATATAAACTTATTCAGATAGTTTAATTTCATTAATTGAGTCTAATTCACTTTAACTTATTTTATTAGTTTTTCCTAGTAAGTCTGTTAAATACCTCCATTATTGGACTTCTTGTTCTCGATTTTTTAACTGCTACTTCTTCATTATTGCTATTATTTCTTTTCTTGGTATTTTTGTTTTCTTGGATTTTAACGTAGTCTGCACTGGTACACTTAGTTTCCTGTGGTTCTTTGACTTCGTCATCATTGTTGATTTGATTAAAATCCTTTATAGTCTCAATATTGTTGTGCTCATCTTTAACCACATCATTTACAGAGGGAGTTTGTTTTAACCCTGTATCCTCATCCTCACTTGAACTATTCTCTTGAGAAGAGTATTCCAAATTTATACCCATTTTGGGAGTTGTGTTACCATCTAAATTTCTGTATGGATCAGGGGTTATAGGCAGATCTGTAGGTGGGGAGGATTGTAGTGGTGGAAAATCCTCTGGGGTGGGTGGATAATTAGGTTTGGTTTTTCGTTTGTCTGGTAGAGGACAGTCCCTTCCAAAATGATCCTGTTCTCCACAGTTGAAACATGTCTTATTATACCTAACTTGCCCTTCATATTTGACACCTACACGTAGACCTTTTATAAAAATATGGGATGGGATGGGCTTGAACACGCGTTTGGCATATATAATTCTTACTCCACTTTCTATTGTAGGAAAGTTTTTGTAACATGGCCTCTCACATCTGATGACATCCGCATAGTTTGCGAGTTTTCGTGCAATGTCTTTATTGTCTATTTCATAAAATAGGTTGTATATGACAATTGGGATAGAGTCAACTGGGTACTCCCAGGTTGCTTTAATGGTGCCCTTTGACTGATATTCAAGATCGTTGATGATAAATGATTCAAAGAGTCCAACAAAGACTTCTTTTGATTGTTGTGAATCTACTGTCATATAGAAATTGCCATTTCCTATATTTTGTAGACATTTAATTAGCTTTATATCAAAGTTATCATGGGCAAGGATGAATGTTAAGAGTTCAACAGATGACAGCTTTGTCTCACCACATACTGGGGTTATATGTATTGTGTTCTCTCTATTGAGTTCATTTGTCACACTAACACCTTCAGGTCCCACAGTTGTTTTTGTTGCCCTTATATTTTGCATGTCGTTTGATTATTGGGTTTTTTTTGTTGTTTTTTTTTTACTTTTATATAAGACACATATATATACACTATAGTTACTAGTACAGATCAGTGAATAGGCAAAGCCAAGATATCACTGTTGTTTATTTTGGCCGCCATATTGGCTCTTCAGCTACAAGTTAGTTGAAACTAAAACAATCAACCTGAATCTATCCTTTACAGGATGCCAGTGACGTTTATATATTGTATCACATTTTAGTTCATATATACTCTACATAGTTTTAGATCCTATAATCGGAAAACACTATATATATAATTTTTTGTCACTTCAGGTTGACGAGAGCATGTCTATACGTCTACACTGATCAAGCATATTCTTATTTTTATTTATTTTTATATTTCTATTTTTTTATTTTTTGGTCATTTTACTTTTCTTTCTATCATCAACTAACAAAGAAGCTCAGTGTACAAGCCAACTGATTTAGCTCATCACAAGCTTCTTAAAACAATAACAAGCTAATTTATTTCTATAGCTAATAAGCCTGATAACTGTTAAGTACACTCATACAAGCAATAGGAACCAACCCATAGTTAATTAGTATTAATCACACTGATTGACTAGCGGTTCTTTGTGGAAAGGGGTAACAACAGGTATATCAACTTACGTCATTAATTAATATAACCTTGATCAACACTGTTCATTCCCTCCTTTAGTTTTCGATTATATATTTCGGCAGCATAAGTACGATGGCGACAGAGGCTAGCTCACCAATGTCCATGGCTGACGCTTTTAACAGCAGCCCTGCACCAAAGTTCTTTCCTGCAGCAAAAAGGAGAGAGGAACAGACTCACGTCGTACTGGTGAGGCCACTGGAAGGCAAGTCCTTTCAAGGAGCCAAACTTACGGCAGTGGGGAAGGAACTAAAGAGTAAGTGGGGTATTACTAACATACCCGACCTAAAGATCACTGTGTCAGGACAACTTAGACTTGCCTGAAAAAGTAGGTCTGAAATGGATTTGGCGCTAGCTCAGAACGCACTTCTCGGTATGACCGTGACGGTGTCCGAACCGATCACCTTGTCTATTGATAAGGTGGTTGTTCATGGGATACCGGCCGAATATACCGGGGAGGAAATTCTGGAAGATTTAACAGAGAGGGGGTACCAAGCTACCGAGGTATACCGGTTTAATGTGGCCCAGGGGAAGGATCAGGGGAGCGTCGCCCTGTCCTTCAAGAAAGGTTCTGCACCTGAGGCCCTTAAAATCGTGTACCTCAACCGCCGTACCCACCCCTATGTACAAAGGGTGAGACAGTGTACCAAATGCCAGAAACTGGGACATACGGTAAAGTACTGTAAAGGAAAAGCCATATGCGCCCAATGCGGAGGAGAACACGCGGTGGCTGAGTGTAGGGTGGGTAGTAAAATTAACTGCTCAAACTGCAAGGGCAGCCACGCAGCCAACTCCCCGCAATGCCCAAGAATTCTAGCGACCAAAGCAGCGCTACGTCTACAAAGCAAAGACAAACTTACCTTTAGGGAGGCAACCCAACAAGTAAAAAACAAGGAGAGGGAAGCAAAAGTAGTCAGAGAACCGGTGGTGGAACCAAAGCAAACTCCAGCACCGACTCTCTTGACATCCGATGTAACCCCCACCCCTAAAGGTAAAGACAAGAAAAAGAAAGAGAGGAACATATCTTCCAAACCTGCAGAGGTCAAACAGAAGACACCCAAGAAAAAAAATGAGGAACCGAAAACGAAGAGTCATGAAGAACACTTCATTCCTAAATTTAAAACGGAAAGTGGCTTCATGAACTTCATGATCGAGTTCCTCAGGGTGGCCGTATCCAATGAGGACCAAACTACCAAGATGGAAAGCTTACTCGGCAAAGTAAGGACACACATGGTCAATGCCGATGTCCTGTGTGTCATGATTAACTCAATCAACATAGTAAAAAAAAGATCAAGAGAAGAAGACGACGACGAAGAAACCACAAAAGGTGATCAAACGGCAAACCTCGCACTCCGTAGAAGGATATCTCATGTTCGTCACTACAGCACTGGCGATATGCCCAGTTGCTTGCCGGTTTTAACACCAAAGACGAACACTAATGAGGTACCTCCTATGGAATGTGAAACGCCAATTGAACAATAAAAAGACAATACATAGAGGCACCCATCCGGACAGTCATCATGGCGGGCCAGGTTAAAGTTCTACAACTTAATGTTAATGGACTGGCCCCCAGATGTGCTGAGCTGAGAAAATACATCACACGCAACCCCAGGGATGTAATTTGCCTCCAAGAAACCAAGTTACTACCAACCTCGAAAGACATCTACATACCCGGATACAGTTGTGAGAGAAGGGACAGACCAGGAAGTACGACACGTGGCGGCGGCATTGCCATCTATATCCGTGATAACCTAAATTATATTTCTGTTTCACTGGACGTAGAAGGACCTCTAGAAGCAATGGGCATAGCCATCACATTGAGCAATAATACGAATTTGACAATAGTGAATGTCTATGTACCCCCAGATGTCACGAAAAAACCAGTTGACTTCCACAGGGCGAATCAGTGTACTGCGGGGATTTCAACGCAAAACACGTCCTGTGGGGGTCGCCGAGGAATGACTGCCGGGGGACTAGCCTATGCTCAATAATAGAAGCAAACGACCTATGCATGCTAAACGATGAGAGCCCTACTTTTGTCGGAGGAAATGCCCCACCTTCGCACCTAGATCTCACGTTCTGTACGCTTGGTCTGGCAAACCGCTGCGACTGGCAAATACACGAAGACGAAACACTTGGCAGTGACCATCTCCTGATAGAATTCTGCATTCAGGCCGAAGCAACCAGGGAAGTCTATAACGGGAGACCCAATTGGATTATGAAAGAAGCTGATTGGGTTAAATTCCGTGTAGGCTGCCTTGAGTGGAAGGAAGAAGATATCATCGATACCAACATTGATGTGTACGCTACCAACATTACGAGCTCTATTATAGGTGCTGCTAACGACTCCATTCCAAAGACTTCTGGTGGAAAACCAAGGACTAGAAAACCATGGTGGTCACCGGAATGTCAGAAGGCGGTCAACGACAGAAGGAAGGCCCTCCGCCTACGGAAACGCCACTACAATGAAGCCAACCACCAAAATTACCTTAAGTTGAAATACGCTGCAAGAGACACCATAAAAAAGGCACAAAGTGGGCACTGGATGACATTCTGTAATGCGTTGAATAAAAACACGCAAACGGGTGCCGTCTGGAAGAAGCTGAATGCCATGAACGGGAAACGCAGATCATTCAACATACCAAACCTTGAAGATGGAGATAAGTACGTTCCGAACGGCAAGGAAAGGTAGACCTACTAGCAAAAACTTTTGCTAACGCAAGCAAAGACGAAAACCAATCACCAGAGTTTCTGAAGAGGAAGGAAATCTTTTACTCGCAGCACCCTTCATTAGTAATTGAATCTAATGAAGTGGCTGAACCAATCAACCTACCCTTCTCTGAGGGAGAGTTAAATAAGGCTCTTTCCCTCAAGAAGGATAGTGCGGCTGGGGAGGACAAAGTAAAGTACTCCATGCTCAAACATCTACCAAGAAACGCCAAAACGATACTACTAAACTTCTTCAACACATCTTGGCTGTCAGGAGAGGTACCTAAAGAATGGCGAAAAGCAAACGTCATCCCTCTACTGAAAGCTGGGAAAGAGAAGAACAAGGCAGAGTCATATCGACCAGTAAGTTTGACATCCACACTATGCAAAACCTTGGAAACGATGGTTAATATCCGATTACAGTTCTATCTGGAGAGCAACCGATTGATCGACGAAAATCAAAGTGGGTTCAGTAAAGGACGATCAACAATGGACCACTTGGTTAGGCTACAGCAAGTCAAGTCGCAGGCACTTCTCTCGGGAAACCTGTTATGTGCCGTGTTCGTAGATCTGACCAAGGCTTTCGATCTAGTTTGGTTAGACGGGCTGCTCTTCAAGTTAGGACGTATCGGTATAACGGGCATAATGTTTCGGTGGATTAAAAGCTTTCTGAGCGATAGAAGGATAAAGATGAATGTTGGCAGATTCCTGAGTGCCGAGCAAACATTAGAAAATGGCACGCCTCAGGGGTCTGTTATCAGTCCCACTCTCTTCAACATCATGATCAATGACATTCACAAATCGTCCTACCTCGATTCCAGAACTGACTTGGCTAAATTTGCCGATGACAGTACCATATGGAGAAATGGGACGAGCTTCTGTGAACTACAAAAGAATATGCAAAAAGCCTTAGACAAATTCATGACATGGGCAAACGATTGGGGATTTAAAGTCTCGGAGAAGAAAACGGTCGGCATGCTTGTGAGCAGGGATAGAGGGATAAACAGAATGACTCTGTGTATGAACGGGAAAACCATCGAGTTTAAAGACCAAACCAAGTTCCTTGGCGTAATCTTTGACCGACGGTTGACCTGGAAACCGCACATCGACTGGACTGTAGATAGATGCTCCAAAATCCTAAACTTAATGAGAAAATTAACGAGCAGTACGTGGGGCGCCAATAGAGTTACACTAATGATGGTATATCGTGCTCTAATACGTTCTGTATTAGACTACGGCTCTTTGGCCTTCATGAACTGCGCGCCAAAACTCTTAAGCAAGCTTGACACCATCCAATACAAAGCTCAGTGTATTGCGACTGGCGTTGGGCTCGGGACTAGGCGAGAGGCACTACTACAAAAAGTCGGGGAGTTGCCCCTATCCCTAAGAAGAAAAGAATTGGCGACAAGGTATTGGGTCAAGATATCACAACTAGGTGAAAGATCCCCAACATTTGTCAGTCTACAAAAGACAAAATATGTAAGAGATCCCAAAAAGAAAACCTTCAGCCAGGGTATCAGAGAAACGATCAAGGAACTACGACTGGGGGAGCTCGTGATAAATAAACACGACCCCCCAGTTGTCGCCCCTTGGACGCTCCCTATACCGCTGGTCAATCTAGATCTACTACAGAAAACCGACAAGAAAAATAACCCCAGTGCTGTACGTGCTTTCTCTCTAGAACATTTGGAAGACAACTGGCCGTCTGATGACTGGGACCATGTGTACACGGATGGCTCACGCAATCCTGAAAGGGGCACCAGCTCGTTTGGAATATACCTGCCAAACGGGGAACAGGGAATAAGCAGGAAACTGCCCAAAAATGACAACTCGGAATCAAGACCAGAAGTCATTTTGGAAATCAGGCAGCTATATCAGAGGGTCCTAGAGAAGGGAAGCAAATTAGAACTCGTGTGGATTCCATCACATGTCAACATTAAAGGAAACGAGGAAGCAGACCGACTCGCCAACGAGGGTCTCAAGGACACAGCTACACCCCGCCTCATAGACTACAGCACCACGGAAATCTACAGTATGGTCAAAAGACAGGTCAATTCAATCTGGGAATTAAATCTCGTTGAACTTGACACATACAGATTCCGACTGGATGACGAGATCTACACCAAGACAGCGACCAATCACCCTAGACGAGATATATGCAGACTCATATCGAAACTAAGGGTGAAAGAGCGGCTGCGAGACTACAAACACCAAGTCATCGTCTGTGAGTGCGGAGAAGAGTGTACCACCAACCATGTCCTGGTAGACTGCGAGGTTTACAAGGAAGAGAGACAGGACTTAGTGAGAATGATGGAGACCAATAACATACCATTCAACACTAAGAACCTACTCTTCCCTAGACCAGATCTGAAGCTACAAATCTTCGAAGAAATCCACACCCTAATGGACACAGTTGGACTAAGTAAATTAGTGAAATAAGAAAGGGTCACGGCTAGATAAAATCTCCATACAACGTAGGATGGTTGAGTAAAAACGTCCTCACGAAGGAAGCCCAACCATCCTATACATTTATTTTAATTTATTCATTTTACTTTATCTTTACTTTACTTTACTTTTACTTAAATTTATTTTATTTTTATTTATTACCTTCAATTTATTTTTTATTTTTTCTACTTATTTTTTATCTTAACTTTTTTTTTATACAACGTAGGGTGGGGAAGTAAAAACGTCCTCTCGAAGGAAGCCCAACCACTCTACAACTTTATTTTAATTTATTCATTTTACTTTACTTTACTTTACTTTACTTTACTTTACTTTACTTTACTTTACTTTACTTTACTTTACTTTACTTTACTTTACTTTACTTTACTTTACTTTACTTTACTTTACTTTACTTTACTTTACTTTACTTTACTTTACTTTACTTTACTTTACTTTACTTTACTTTACTTTACTTTACTTTACTTTACTTTACTTTACTTTACTTTACTTTACTTTACTTTACTTTACTTTACTTTACTTTACTTTACTTTACTTTACTTTACTTTACTTTACTTTACTTTACTTTACTTTACTTTACTTTACTTTACTTTACTTTACTTTACTTTACTTTACTTTACTTTACTTTACTTTACTTTACTTTACTTTACTTTACTTTACTTTACTTTACTTTACTTTACTTTACTTTACTTTACTTTACTTTTTACTTTACTTTACTTTACTTTTTACTTCACTTTTTACTTCACTTTTTACTTTACTTTTTACTTTACTTTTTACTTTTTACTTTTTTTTTTATATTACTTTTTATTACTTTTTATTACTTTTTACTTTTTTATTACTTTTTATTACTTTTTATTACTTTTCTTTACTTTACTTTACTTTACTTTACTTTACTTTACTTTACTTTACTTTACTTTACTTTACTTTACTTTACTTTACTTTACTTTACTTTACTTTACTTTACTTTACTTTACTTTACTTTACTTTACTTTACTTTACTTTACTTTACTTTACTTTACTTTACTTTACTTTACTTTACTTTACTTTACTTTACTTTACTTTATTACCTTTAATTTTTATTTTATTTTATTTTATTACCTTTAATTTTTATTTTATTTTATTAACTAATAAATTTTTACTTTATCTTTACTTTACTTTTACTTTAATTTACTTTATTTTATTACCTTTAATTTATTTGACTACAACTTTATTATACTCTCTTTATTTATTTAATTTTATATTAGTTTAATTTACTACTTACATCTACTAAACTAATAAATTTTTACTTTATCTTTACTTTACTTTTACTTTAATTTACTTTATTTTATTACCTTTAATTTTTATTTTATTTTATTTTATTTTATTAACTAATAAATTTTTACTTTATCTTTACTTTACTTTTACTTTAATTTACTTTATTTTATTACCTTTAATTTATTTGACTACAACTTTATTATACTCTCTTTATTTATTTAATTTTATATTAGTTTAATTTACTACTTACATCTACTAAACTGGCGGGATAGTGGAGTAAGTGGGATTCATGATCAGACGGGCTTGGCATCTAAACACTATTCTGCCAAAACAAATACCAGTGGGATAGTGGAGTAAGGGGAGACCACGAGAAGACAGGTCTGGCACCTAAAAACACAAATCCCACAAAGAAGACATCTACCAATCCAGAAACAGAAGAGATCGTCTACCAACGATGTGTTTTTATTTAAATAAAGGGAAGAACTTCCCACTAAAACCTAATCCATGGCCTAAGGCCAAAATGGAAAGATTGCAAAATCATATTCTAAAAATCAGGAAGCAGCTTCGGCTCTCCTATGTCTTGTCTGTGATATCACTTAAGTGGAAGCAGACGTTAAACACCAAAAGAAGAAGAAGATTTAATGGTTTATAATAGCGACGTTCAGTTCGGGTACATTGCATTAAGACACCAGAAGTGACGCATTTTTTCTTCAAAAAAAGGCGGATAAAGCCAGTGGAAAAAAGGTATGTTAATTCAGCAATCTTATATATTTTCCCATCTACGTATTTCTGAAATTTTACACGATTATCACTAAAGATCAAAATATTTATATTCACATTGTTCAGTAGTTAAGAATTTGTCCTAAATTTGTATGCTCGACGAGAGAGAGTGATTCAACTTTTTGCTACGTCGCCATCTTTGAATTTGATTTGGGAATTTTGGCCAAAATAGAAATTAACTCGTGCATAAACTAGATTATATTTTATTGCACTTTTGAGTTGGTTGAAATGAAATCTATAATAAGGACCAAATTTTAGCCACAGTTAATATGATAAGATTTTTTTTTTTTCAGTCAATTTTGCTTCGTCGCCATCTTTGAATTTGATTTGGGAATTTTGGCCAAAATAGAAATTAACTCGTGCATATACATGTAGACTAGATTATATTTTATTGCACTTTTGTGTTAGTTGTTTGATTGAAATCAAATCTACATTAAGGACAAAATGTTAGCCACAGTTAATATGATTGGTTTTTGTTTTCAGTCAATTATGTATGTTATAATAATGGCTCTCCACTCTACCAGCTTTAAGCAGATCATTTAACATTTTCCAAGTACTCCACAAAGAAGGACCGGTAACCATTTTATATTTTATAAAAAATGAAAATATAACAACGAATGCCCTTTGCCTACAATTATCCTTTTATGTAGAGATAAAGGAAAATGAATTAGTATAAGTCCAGGCTTGTTTTCCTATTCCACAATTAAATACGGTATCTTCTGACTGTTGATAATGATTGAATAAATGTTGTTAGACTAAAGATACAGTATTTTTAAGATAGCTACATTCCACAAAAGTATGACAAATATGATATTCTGCATATTTTTATAAAGGAAGTATATACTTTAATCTTACTAGAAAAATACTGCCTTCTCCAAAATAAAATAAATTCATTCACGGAGCATGATGCACAAAACAAAAATGTGGTAGTTTTGGGCTTATTTTTTATATGTTTTAAATGATCATTGATTCTTGTGATTTGTCGCTACATAGTACATCCAAATCAAAACTGTCAAGTTAATTCAAGCCAACTAATATCTAGCATATTTATTTCAGTAACCCACCGCCAAAGAGACAGTTGGAAATGACTATGGATTTTTTTTTCAGAGTTTGTCAATCAGATAAAAGCTATGTAAGTACCATACAATCTAGTTGTTCTTCTGCATGCAATGTCTTGGGCTCTGCCATGTCGAGACTGATCACCTAGAAAATTTTGACAACCACATCAATTGAATTTCTTTGACTTCTGTTTAGTGGATGTGTTGATGTTTCCAGATTCATGTAATAATAAAATAAAACCAAGTACGAACAATCCAAACCATAAGACATATTTCGAAGTCCAAAAAACGTTACAGGCAAAATAGTGTATTCAGGCAAAATACTGTATTCAAGGAAAATAGTGTAATAAGCTCTTAACTTCTTCATATATTAAGCTTTAACTTGTTCATATGTTATACCCTTTCATAAAAAACCGTAGTACCTAAAAATCGTTAAAATGCATTAATTGTAAGAGCCAAAAGCGCTAAAGTATAAATAATATATTAAAATAATGCTGACTTGTCAAGGGGCTTGTTATGCACAACAAATGACAAGGTTATCCCATTTTCAGGAATTTTATTTTTTTTATCCAGGAGCAGACAACAGTTTCTTTTAAAACCAAACAAGGGAACTATACAGAATATATGACAAGAGTCAAAAAGATCGCAAACTCTGAATGCTTGGTTAGGTTGGTATGTTAAATTTACCTGCATGCATATTAACTAAAATATCACTACTGGCTTAATTAAGTAATGACCAGAATAATTTTATTCTTCAGTTGGCTGAAATATTGTTACTTTAAATGTCTACTATAATTCTAGTATACATAAATTAACATTGCTTGGAATAAACAACTTAAAATAAATAATTACATTTGATCACTTTGATGCACTGAGTACAAGTGTTGTTGAAAAGTTATTTTCTTCTTATTCCAGACTACATGAATGACAACGAAGAGCTACTGTTAGAAGTTAATCAAGCCATCTAGCTTGTACAGAAATAAATTTCAAAGACATTTCTGATGCCATGGTAGTTACATATACATTTAGAAACAGACAAATGAATAAGACAATGTACTCCTTCTGGGAGAAATTCAACATATCAGCATATTTGGTAAGTATTTGGATTACCAACGAACGTTCAATCTAAGTTGCTAGGCATAAGAAATTAAGATGAAACGATGCATTTATGTCACGTGATAAGTAAGATTGTAGTATTATGTGAAAGAAAACCGACATGTATGACGTTGTTGTATACATGTGTACTTATACAGTAGATATCAGTATAAGCATGATAGCTTTTTAAAATCTTATATCCAGATTGTTGTCAGACAGGGTGGGAATAGAAAATGGATGTACCCAAAACCAACTTGATATTGCCAAGTAAATGGGTGCAAAGTTCATGTAGTATGGAATATGCCAGGAGTGAATGTAACTTGACATGAAACAATATGTGACACTCAGTATGTGACAAATGAATTGTTTAGTCAAGCATTGTTGGCCATAGAAAGTGTATTTATAGATCACTTTCTATTTTTCAAATGACCTTAGATCTTTGAGGTATACAGACAACTCATCCCAAAGACATCTCATCCAATTATAAGACAACTCATCCTAAGATAAAAGGCAACTCACCTCAACTTTAAAACATAGGTCGTGATATAAGACAACTCATCCCAACAAATATACGTGCCAGCTATATTTGTTTCAATACAATTGCTTTCTTTCAAGGCCACTCCGACCATTCTGATTTTGTTACAAAAATGTGTTATCTTAATAAAATTGATTGTTTTGTTGTTTTAATAAAATCGATATTGTTATTTTAAATTTTGGACGCTCCGTATACCTATCATAGCGTTCACGTGTCAATTCCATCTTTGAACCATATATGCGACTGAAATGCTGATCGTTTTCATATCGTACGTTGTCTGATAAAAATTCGTCAGAATATGACATTATATCATCTTTATGTATGGGTTTCAGTATAGCTAATATCTTGGGGTGAGTTGTCTTATATTGGGATGAGTTATGAGTTTAATGGGCAACTCAACTTGGTGATGCATGCAATTTGAGTTTGAAATATGAGTAAACACTAATCCCGTCCGACTAAAATAACCCCACTTGCAGTCACATGTAGCCATACACATGAGTCTAAAAATAATATACATTGTTAAATTATGACCCCCCCCCCCCCCAACGACTTTATTTTACTTTTTTTCTGCCATCTAAATAACTCTATACCAATGACTGGTATGCCAAGTCAAAACCAAATCAAATTTATAATTATCACTTTTATCTTTTTCAGAGACTCAAACATTCTTGGAGACTCAAACAGTACCAAAGAAAGAAAACAACTATAAATTCTGAATAAAGAGCCACCAAAATCTTTTAAAAGATCTTATTGTGGAAACCCAAACGATATTCGTCATCATTCCTTTTTATTGCTTTTTTTATCGCTCTTTTCTGTTTTAATGTCAATTACCAAACTATCTCTAAATAGTATATAGACTGCTTTGCAATCCTAAACACTAAAAATTTGGTCAAAAATTTTGAAATATTAAAGAGAAATTATCAATAATTAATAGCAACGGCCATTATTATAAAAATGTATTACATGTATTGTATAATGAAATCAACCTTTATTTTATAACAATTAGTGAACATTAAGAATATTAATGCCTCATTTATATGAAATGGTTTTATTCATCAATATTTTTTGACAAATTTTTCAAATAATCCATTCTATTTGATCTTTTATGATGTATTTATTTTATCTATCTATGATTATTTGTCCTGTACCTTATCTTTTAGTTCCCTTTTATGTACTGTGATATTTTTTTAAAAAATGATTTCAATTTAGTGCATAATTAATGTCTTTAGTGTTTGGTTTGTTTTTTTTAATAAATTATGCTATAGTTGAAATGTATGTTTTGCACAGCATGGGGTATGGGTATTGTGTACATATCTATTTTATTCCTAGTTCTGTTAAAGGTTAATGGTAAAAAGAACACATAAATAGCTTTTTCAATTTTGTGATTGGGGAGGGGGATGGGAACACAATTTTATTTGTATTGGAATTAACCTTGTTTATTAATATACCAAATGTTTCAGTGCTTGTGGGTTTTTTTCAATAGCTATTTTCTATTTTATGATTGGGGTGGGGGTGGGCGGTATCTGTTTATTGTAGAACACTATTTTATTAGAATTAACGTTAATTATTAAACCCTCCGAGATGTCTGTTTAGTATTGATTTGATCTTAATTTTATTTTTCATATTATTTATTGAATAAATAATAATTTAACAAACAATTATTTTTATGTTATTTATTAAATGTTACAGTTTAAACAGAACAAACGGTGGGGGCTGCATGGGAACGGTTGCTATACTGGATATAAATTGTAAAATACAAACAAGTAGTTTTTGGTGGTTATACACAAGTTTGTATGAAATAACACAAGTTTCAGATTTCAACACAAGTTTCAGAATTTCAACACAAGTTTCAGAATTTCAACACAAGTTTCAGAAATTTCAACACAAGTATTGTGTACCTTTTCACACAAGTTTCAACACAAGTTTCATAAATTTTAACACAAGTTTTGTGTTGTTTTTACATTTAACACAAGATTGTGTTGTTAAACATGCATTATTCAAGAGCTAAATCTGCCTAGTGCAGGTCTTTATTTGGGCATGAAATGTTTTCTAAAGTATTAATTAGACATTAATTAACTGATCCAGGCCTTACTCAACTTTGGATGGCATCAGATTGCTCCGATATTAATCAGATTAAAACGTTTCAGCGGTAAATCAAATATGGCGCGGCTAGACGCGGTCAAATCTTTAAATGCCTATTTCTTCGCTTGCAATAGAGTAATTTGAATGAAATTTTCAAATTATTCATTTTACATCATCTACTTTCGAACTAGTATAGCAAGAATGGCTAGTTCTTATCTATATCTTGAATAATGTAACTTTAAATAGAGACACCTAACTTGTGTTGAAAACTACACAAGTTTGTGTTGTTTCAACACAAGTTTTTTTCAGTGTATAAATGATTCAACCTGATATGGGGGCGCATTTTATAGGACTGCTCCTGGTGAACAGCACGTGCAGCAGAACACATTCCTATCTCAGAAGTAAGTTTGCGTTTTTTTTTAGAAAATATCCTGGGTTCAATTCTGTGTTTGGGAAGGAGCCCCATTGCTCAGGTATAAATATACAATAAAACATTTGGCAAGTTTTATGTAATGCGTCGATTTAGAGTAACATATCAACCTGACGTTTCTGTTGCTGCTTAGTATAATATCTTTATTTTAGCAATTAGATTAGACATGGGAGTCATAAGGCGGTAGCGTGGGAACGCACGGAGAACACGTATGAGGGCAGACATGGCGTGGTACAGCACCATCTCCTAAGTCACCTGCTATAAGAAATTAATATTTCATTTTAGTTTTAGATATCAGCAGTTTCTCGGTGGGGCCTAAAACGAGATCCACCCGTATAACCGTTGTTGTTGGCTTGGACGAACCCTTTTTTTTCTTTTTTTTAAAACAATATTTTATTCGGGTTGTCTGAATGGGATTGGGGAACAGGCTAAGCCTATGTGATACCCCTCTCCCAAAATAATTTGTATACATATATTGTTATTGCAAAAAAAAGGATGTATATACATAGTTATAATGGCAAACACATACATATTACATTAAAAAAAAGAATAATGGTTGAAAATGTAAAGTATATAATAAGTTTACAAATACAAGTATAGTAAGAGAATTTTAATAATAATAGGCAATATTAAAGAGGCTAGCCAAAATTATACATAATGTAGACGATAAAATATTATTTGACCGAGACTAAAATCTGTTTGATGAACCCTTGATAAGTGTAATTCGATTAAAGGCACGTCCTCATGGCATACTGCATGATATTATATCCTATTTCATTTGGCCCCCTTTCTACAGATAGACAAGGAATGGATATTAACCCAAATATTCAAAAGACCTTTTATAAGACCCGATACGCGATTTCACTTAGATTTGAATTTAATAGAAAACTCACAATAAAGCTTTGGTGGAGTATTGCATAGTCAATATTAGATAACACAACATTTTTTGTTTGCCTATTTAACTTTTGAATGGTCACTAAGGTGCAAATCTAGTGACGTTAATATATAAATTCAATGCAACGATATATTTTATTAAGTTACTTACCTGCAACTTGATTTAAATATTCAATTTTGTAAGGAAATGTTTAATGAATAATTTGTTTAGGAGATGAAAAAAGCTTAACTAGAAGATATTGGTGATTTTAAATTGTGTACAAAATAGAGGATATATTATGTTACGCAAACTTCATGATGGTATTTCATAAAAAAAGTGACAATTTCTAAAAGATTTGCGCGCATTTTTTTTTTTTTTAAAAAAAAGTCTTCAACCAGCTGTCGAGTATATCATATCTAATCTAGATTAGGCTGAGGTTCTGTGGATGAAGCGTGAAATGTCTTGACCGAATTCCATGAAGTTTCCTTTATTTTCCATTGTTTTGTATACCGGTTTCCTCCCACAGTTATTCAAGGGCCCTACGCGCAAGCGAATTTTTGAAATAAAATTAAACCATATGTTAGTCCCGAAATGACCTAGTTTGTGTCAAGTGGACGTTAACCTCATCTCTCTCTCTCTTTATTAACCTATTTCGTACAGAAGGTAAGACGTTAGACTCCAATTCACCCACATGACAATGTCCCAGACAGTATAGCAATATTCATACACAATAAATCGTTATTGCATGTTTATGTTTAAAAATATACATATCAATGAACATTTTTCACATGAACGTCCTGGTCTTTACAATACGTATACGCCTTTTCATTGACTAGTGAAGGTGTGGCTATGTACGTGGATATTTCAGTGTGTACTTTTCGACTGGTTAAGATTCAATCGTGGGATACAATTATTTGAATGTTTGTAGAGACAGTGGGATAGATTTTATATAAAAGTATATTGAATAACTGTGGGAGGAAACCGGAGGACCCGGAAAAAAACACGAGTTTGGACTGGCGACCCTACTCCTTGTCACGTACTACCGGGGATTCGAAACCACGCCAGTTGACTCAATGACAGGCTTTACGATACAGCGCGCACGTGCTTTACCATTCGGCCATCCAACCTCCCAGATGCATTATGTAAGATCTAAATCTGCCTATGCAGAACTTTATTTTGGCCGCAGATGTTATATAAATTATTAACTAGATATTTATTCACCTGAAAACCCTTAATCAACCCATTTGACCATTGGATGTTTATGATTTTGACTGGTTCGCTAGCCTGGAGGTCGAGTGTTCGATCCCTGCATTGGCCGAGAAAGTTCATCTCGATTTTCCGGCGTGATTTCCCCTTGTCAGTGATGCAGAAGGAGGGCCTGACAAGGACAGCTGCCTAGTCGTTCGGATTGGACGAAAAACCGAGGTCCCGTGTACAAATTGGAGTGCACGTAAAAGATCCCTTGGCAGTTGGAATTCGATATAAGAGTAGGCCGTAGCGCCGCTGCCCGGACAAAATTTCCCTCATAGCACACTGTTGGCGTATGCCCGTTTTCAATTGGCCCAGGTTAGGTGCTTAAGCGTAGGACGTTAAACCCCATTTCATTCATTCATTCATTATGATTTTGAACGGATTAAAACACAACCAAATTTAGACTCTGTTTATAATCGTTACAACTGTAGCAATGAAAAATCTTCAAACAATAATAACGTCGCTTAGGATAAAGTAATTTTTCATTATGTATTTTTAAACAATTATAGTGAGAAATGTCAGCCATTAAACTAAATCTTACATTATGTTAAATGTACCTTATTAAGCTAGTATTCTATGTGCACTAGTGTTCATAGCAAGTTCGAGGTGGGGAAGACCTAGTGGTCTAGTGTTCCGCGCTTCGATCTCTAGCTGGCCGGCCGGCCACCTCTGACTTGCGGCTGTGGTTTCGAGCCCTGGTGTGAGCGTATGTGGCATGGAGATAGGGGCGCCTTCTCAACTCCGGTTTCCTTCCACCGCTAAAGAACCCTACGCGCAAGCGAATTATTGAAATAAAATTAAACAATATGTTAGTCCCAAAATGACCTAGTTGTGTTGAGTGGGCGTTAAACCCATCTCTCTCTTCTCTCTCTCTCATAGCGTGTTTGGGTATATTTCATGGAATTTGGTCAAGACATTTCACGCTTCATCCACAGAACCTCAGCCTAATCTAGATTAGATATGATATACTCGACAACTGGTTGAAGACTTTTGAAAAAAAAAAAAATGCGCGCAAGTCTTTTAGAAATTGTCTCTTTTTTATGAAATACCATCATGAAGTTTGCGTAACATAATATATCCTCTATTTTGTACACAATTTAAAATCACCAATATCTTCTAGTTAAGCTTTTTTCATCTCCTAAACAAATTATTCATTAAACATTTCCTTACAAAATTGAATATTTAAATCAAGTTGCAGGTAAGTAACTTAATAAAATATATCGTTGCATTGAATTTATATATTAACGTCACTAGATTTGCACCTTAGTGACCATTCAAAAGTTAAATAGGCAAACAAAAAATGTTGTGTTATCTAATATTGACTATGCAATACTCCACCAAAGCTTTATTGTGAGTTTTCTATTAAATTCAAATCTAAGTGAAATCGCGTATCGGGTCTTATAAAAGGTCTTTTGAATATTTGGGTTAATATCCATTCCTTGTCTATCTGTAGAAAGGGGGCCAAATGAAATAGGATATAATATCATGCAGTATGCCATGAGGACGTGCCTTTAATCGAATTACACTTATCAAGGGTTCATCAAACAGATTTTAGTCTCGGTCAAATAATATTTTATCGTCTACATTATGTATAATTTTGGCTAGCCTCTTTAATGTTGCCTATTATTATTAAAATTCATATACATCCTTTTTTTTTGCAATAACAATATATGTATACAAATTATTTTGGGAGAGGGGTATCACATAGGCTTAGCCTGTTCTCCAATCCCATTCAGACAACCCGAATAAAATATTGTTTTAAAAAAAAGAAAAAAAAGGGTTCGTCCAAGCCAACAACAACGGTTATACGGGTGGATCTCGTTTTAGGCCCCACCGAGAAACTGCTGATATCTAAAACTAAAATGAAATATTAATTTCTTATAGCAGGTGACTTAGGAGATGGTGCTGTACCACGCCATGTCTGCCCTCATACGTGTTCTCCGTGCGTTCCCACGCTACCGCCTCAAGACTCCCATGTCTAATCTAATTGCTAAAAAAAAGATATTATACTAAGCAGCAACAGAAACGTCAGGTTGATATGTTACTCTAAATCGACGCATTACATAAAACTTGCCAAATGTTTTATTGTATATTTATACCTGAGCAATGGGGCTCCTTCCCAAACACAGAATTGAACCCAGGAGATTTTCTAAAAAAACCGCAAACTTACTTCTGAGATAGGAATGTGTTCTGCTGCACGTGCTGTTCACCAGGAGCAGTCCTATAAAATGCGCCCCCATATCAGGTTGAATCATTTATACTACTTCATCAACATGACACGACTCACGACAGCTTAGGGGAACGAAGCGCTTAGAAGGCTCGACGCTAGCCACACTGCTAAGCCGTTGCCAATCACTGCCAGGTTAATTTTCAAACCATCTATAGACTTCAGGAACGCTTTTGGGCCACCAACACAACGGGTGATCGCCCCCGAACTGGTGGACCAAGGGATATCACCGGACGACAAGAGCGCTATGTTGTGCGTCAACACATGCAGATCCCTTCACACAAGCATCTGAGTCAGCACGTCAGACAGTGGGACACGTGGAAGACCCATCAGTACCGATACAGTGGACCGATCATCACCCCTCGCCATCGACGTGAACGTCTACCAGCAATGGAGAACTCTTCTGTTCACAGATGAGAGTCGGTATTGCGTATCAAAAAAATAATAATAATTTATTTTTATATAGCGCATTACACATAGTTTCAATGCGCTGTACAAGGCATTACATATAAAATAGGTACATTTAAAAAGAGCAAAAATATATAAGAGCAAACAATAAAATCAATACAAACAGGAGTACATACACACATATTCACATACAGACATATTTACATATTCATATGCCTGCACATAAATACAAATATGTTCACGAGTAGCATTGTTTAAACAAATTATGTGTTTTTAAACAGCGTTTAAATGGAACAATGTCTGCGATTTCACGGAGATGTATTGGGAGAGGGTTCCAGAGATAAGGAGCAGAGTGTGTAAAAGCTCGCGACCCATAAAATTTTGTTTTGGGAGGTTTTGGGGGGTATTGCAGACAATTACCTTGAGCGAACCGGGTGTTTTGAGTTGTATTTTTAACAGTGACAAGTACGTTCAGGTACATAGGTGCTGAAACGTGAATAATTTTGAAAGTTAATAGAATAATTTTGAATATTGATCTTTGGGCCACTGGAAGCCAGTGGAGTTCACGTAGTGCAGGGACTGATGGAGCAAACTTGCCTTGTCTTGTAACTAATCATGCAGCAGAGTTTTGTAAGGTTTGGAGTTTTAGTATTTGGGTGAGGCGCGTATGCTATTCCATTACATGTTAGTTTAACGAACCCTTCGAGTGAACCGTCTCTTTCTAACATAACACCTAAGTTTTTAACAGTTACCGAAACAGATATAGTGTCGCCAACTCGAATGGAATTTAAAGAATTAGCACTTTCATCGAATCTGGACGAAAAAAAACTACGTCTGTTTTTCCATCATTCAATACCAGTTGATTTTTCTTCATCCACGCTCGTATTTCGTCCACACACGATTCAACAGATACTGGTACGTCTGAATGTTGTGTACACGATACATATATTTGGCGCTTGCAGATGGCAGGGCGAACATGGCGTCGACTTGGCCAGCGTTATTCTGACTCATTGGGAGGTCCAAGCATAATAGTTTGGGACGGAAACTATGCCATAAAATAAGTGTTAAATTGTACGATAAACGTGATGACTTTGACTTTCCGATTGTTAACTTTCCATTTATTAGTAGAAACATTCCAATATCACCAGCTTATGGAGTGTTTGTGTCTCAGCTAATTCGTTACGCGAGAGCTTGTTCATTCTATTCTGATTTTTTGAGTAGATCGAGGCATTTGTCATCTAAGCTTCAACTACAGGGATACTTGCGAACTAGACTTATTAAAGCCTTTAAAAAGTTTTATGGTCGTCATATTGACTTGATCGGTAAATGTAACATGTCTCTCTCGACTATTATTCTAGACATATTTAATTGACGGGTATACTTTCTCCCTGATTATATATGTGTACTACATCGTCAACACTGTTCATCACGTGCATTTTGCATACCGATAGTTCATTGGTCTATCACGCTTTTTTACCGAGTTTACGCCTAATAGATTGGATGCAGCTATGGCGGGTGTGGCGCGCCAGTTAGGGTTAGCTTACTCTTCCTAGGACACCTGTTACCACTGTTCGTCGTGTATTTTGTACACGGTGAACAGTCCATATGCTGATTACACTATTTTGCGATTTTACACATTTTTGCCTATACCGTTTTTAGGACTTCGAATTTTGTCTAATGGTTTGGATTGTTCGTACTTGGTTTTATTTTATTGTACACGAACAGTCTTACTATGATTACACTTTGACATAGAGTTCCTCGATTATCAAGAATCTTGATGATTTCAACGTTATTTTACAGTCGCACCAGACCCACTTAGATGTTAACGGAGCGACAATCCAATACACAATACGAAAAAGTATCCAACAACGTAATTTAATGAGATTGATACCCGATTATAAGACCCCCCCCACACACACACAGCCCCTATTCTCGTCCCCCCCCCCCGTCAAAAAAGCAATAAAAAATGTCCCTACCTATTCCACACAATATTAAAAATCAGTCGACAAATAGTGTACATATGACGAGTAATTTAATGACGTTACTTGAGTAACTATATGGATTGTTACATGGAGATATTCAATTTGTTGAATTAAGACAAACAACATGAAAATGTTTCGACAGTCAGGGCTTGAATGACACAGAATATATTTATTCCCTTATCACTAGCGACATCACTCATAAAACTATCAAACCCTGTCAACATTTCTTTTGCACTCCAAAAAGGTATAAATGGTTACCCTGCGGGTTTTCTACGTGGCAGCTATGGTGATCTTCCTGTACAGAGTATCGGGATGACGATCTACTTGACCATTGGTAAAAACTGGTTCTATTTTTTAATGAATATTCTTGAAATACAAATGCCCATCCTATACAAAAAAGGAGAAACAATATTAATGTCCAAATTACAGGCTAACATTCCCTGTCAAATATAATTGCATTCATAAACATTTGATACAATGAAATAGAATTTTTTTAAAAGTAAAATAATACATGGACCTAAAATAACACTGGCATTATGTTAATTAGTTCAGTTTTCAACGTACTACAATCTCACAAACCAAAATAAAGCAATATTTAATATAACGGCTGTGTGATAAGAGGATACGAGTATTAAAAAGATCTTCTGGAAAAATGAGCTGTCAAGTACGAAATATATGGGATTATTATAACAGGTATACAAAACAATGGAAAAAAAAGGAAACTTTAAATGACCACGCCACCTTAAGTTAGAATAGATCGATTTGAATATATGGCTTTTAACTGTATATTGAACTATTATTCCCATATTTGAGTAATACAAAAGGGTGATATTTGTGAGGTGGGATAATTACGTATTATTTTATAACCATATTCTTCTTTTTATGTGTTACCCATCACAGTTATAACGCCCGACCCGGACAAATACAGTGTAGTCCTTCTATCCGTTCTAGCTGAGAAAAGTTTGATTTAAAAAGATAGTGGGATAAATGAAATTGTAAACATATAGAAGAAAGATATTCGTTGTCCACATCGTTACTGTCTCACATACGAATGAATAACCGCGTTTTACCCACTGTCAAAGGTTCGTGACACGCCCATCAATGTGCACTGACGCAAACCGTGATAAGAACACGCGATCTATGCCCTAGTTCAATAATTCTAAACGTTGGATGCGTGCCCCACATGGGAGCATTTTGGATATTTGTGGAGGAAGTCTGAAAATGATGTCAATAAGAATAAAACTTCATGTGTTCCATTATTACTTTAACACAAAGCAACTTTTGGCGCAACTTACTATCGGGAACGCCCGTCCTCCTCTCCATTTCACAGGCTATACATCGTGCATCTGGCACCACCTCTAAGAAAATTGTTCACATCTTTGCACAAAGAAGTTTCGCCCTATTCTCATTACACTCTGTTAATTTATGTTTTTAATATCATTATGTTTGAATTTGTAAGATCTATCATTCAATTTCAGTTGTACGTATATACACATTAATTTTATTCGCCCGGGTCATTGTATTGTAAATTGTAGGTATTTTGTGTCAAACTATGAGAATTACAAAATTGTCGGCCCTTGCTTAATATCATACGTTGAGTTAAACTGGCTAAATTAGGGTCATCTTGCAGTAAACAACAAACATAAAGATTATTTTCTGATTCTTTATTATATTGTTTGAAAAATTTGATTTTTTTGGAGTGAATTAATGAAATGGGATTTAACGTCCTACTATTATGCGGAGGAATCAATATCTTAATTTTATTATAATATACTTTTACAAAACTCAGTTTGTTTTCATATCAAAGGGGAGGGGGGGGGGCAAAATAATTTGCCACGTTACGTTGAGAACCACTGCCTTAGATATTGAGTTTGAATAATTTTATTTTTTGGGAATGAATGAATGAAATGGGGTTTAACGTCCTACTATTATGCGAAAGAATCAATATCTTAATTTTATTATAATATACTTTTACAAAACTCAGTTTGTTTTCATATCAAAGGGGAGACGGGGCAAAATAATTTGCCACGTTAAGTTGAGAACCACTGTTTTAGATATTGAGTTCAGTTTATATAAGGTACTACAATTAAATGAGGTTTCAGATCACTTAATGCTGAGTGGTAGGTTTGGTTTTCAATTGAAGTAGTTAAAAGCACATTATACAAACATTGACTATATACGATATGATCAGGCTGTGTACGAAGGACTTGTATTACAGAGTAAGATCGTGATTAAAACTCAAGAGTTTTGTTGTCTCCCTTTATTGTGACGTGTCTTAAAGGCGAAGCTTGATCTTTGAAAACACTTAACCATTACGCAACTATTATTACTAACTCGCAATAGCTAATAAAACTAATACTATGTCACGAATCGTTTACATCTACCAAACCAAAGATATATTATTTTGTAGAAGATTTTGTGAAATAAAACTGTCTTTCTTTATCCCTGAAATTGAAATGGATAACTATGAATAACGAAACTGGACATTACGTGTTTTTTTTATCATCGCGGTCATGTTTAACTTTTTCTGAAATGGCTGCCTACACGCAAAATACAGCTGCTGGTGAATTGTCAAGATTAGACGTGATTAAAGTCTACTAAAATGACAGGGTTAGGGACCCATCCCTGAAAGTAAATATAAATACTGTTGCCCTAGTGCATCCTATTAATATAACATTACTGGGTTATTTAAACTCCAGGGGAAAAATCAGTGCACAATAACAGTAAGCTTTTATACAAGCCTGTCATTTTTACAGCCTTTACAAAATGATTCCCGAGTACTGGTGTGACTAAGCAAGTTTAAAATATAATTCGGGAGGAAATCGGAGGACCCGGTGAAAACCCACGAGGTTGGACATGCGACCCTACTCCTTGTCATATACAACCGGGGATTCGAAACACGCCAGTTGACTTAGTGATTTATTATACAGCGCGCATGTGCTAACCATTCGGCCATCATCCCCCCCCCCCTGGTACTTTAACGTCGCCTTTAGAAACAATTTTCATAAATACGTTATTTACTCTCAGGTTTTTATGCTCTTTGAGGATATAACTACTATGTTATTCATAGTGATTTATTTTAATCCACACGTCCTGGATCTTAATATTCTACTTTTCTGCACAAATTGGGCTAATAATTAAAGATGGGCATAAGTCGGGCCCGTTAGCTATGAGACCTCCAAGACCACCTGGTTAGCGAACCTAGCGCCTTACACACAGAGCCACGACCAAATCACTGTTCTAATCGTGGCCTTACAAGTTCTGCCTGCAGAAGAGTTGGTGAAAACCGAAGAGTAATTCTCTATCTGACATTTTGAGCTCATGGGTCTCCTGTACGACGCGGTATTCTTAAACTTCCCATGCTGGTCATTAAATAACACCAATGTCTAAAGTTATAGAAGGTAAATGGCTCTTTCGTCGCAAAAATCCGACATATTTCTTCTGGTGTCGGTTTGCGTTCATAGGTTGTGGTTGGTGCTAACGTATGCCGTCGACTGCCGCACACGACAAAAAAGACGCCATATTCGACGTTGCGTCGTGGCTTTATGGTTAAGGCGAAACTCTAGTTGCACAGAAATGATGCTATAATAGTTAGTGCAGGGGGACTGCGCCATATATGATTTACATAAAGGACAAATATAACGACAAGACATCATACCCCGAAACAGCAAACAAAACAAAAAAATAAAAAAAACAATTCAAAAAAGAGTGAATGGATCCGGGGGCTAGCCGTAAGCGTCACTCAAAATTGAAAATGATCAGGAAAAACATTATGTGATGTCTGCATGAGTCTGCGAATACGAATGTAGGCATACTGTAGTAATTTTTTTTTTAACTATAATAGGCCTACAAGTAACCATCGGTGAAATGTAAAATATTCAATTAAATAGATGTATAGTTAATGTATTGAAGGAACATAATTATTTCACTCGTACGAGAAATCGCACAAACAACCGAATACAAAGAAGCAAAGAAAAAAAATGTTGACTGCCTCAGGAGGCAGTTGTCTGCTAACTGAATAGTGTGACGTAAATATGTCGTAATGTTATCAATGACGTCAAAAGATTGATTAATGCTAAAAGCTATAAGTTTAAACAACTAATCAGAATTTTTCAGTTGTATAATTGCACAAAACATAATACTAAATACCCCATACAAGCAATGCAAAACAGGAATGTAGAAGAAAGCATACAATGTAAGTGTATTTATGAAGTCATAAAATAACAACAATCAGGGCGATAACCCAAACAGGGTTACGTAACTATACAAATTAAACTAAATTAAATTGGATAATTTTATGAAATTTGGGTATCGAATAAATGTACGGTAGTGCATCTATTTTCACATTGTCTTTAATATCATTACTCCTGTTAAAAGAGTATTTGTTGTGCAAAATATCTTGTTTAGTTAAATCCGTAATGCATTTATAAGTGTCATTTTTTTGTGTTGGGCCAGAGTCCAACTTCAGTCAGAATATTTTTAATATAGTACTTTTTACAGATAAAGGAAATGTTATTACTGGCCTTATCGACAGGTGTTAGAACAAGAACGCGTTCTATAACCCTTTTTATGATAATCTTAATGCAGCTAGTTGTTAGAATAAAAGATAATCCTATCAAGGGAAATTAAATTCATGAATACAAAAAAATAACAATAATATTACGTGGAGAACATGAAGATCTGTTGTGTCAGAAAAGATACTGTGATGAACAGGCTACATACCGTGATGAACAGGCTACATACCGTGATGAACAAACTACATACCGCGATGAACAGACTACATACCGTGATGAACAGACTACATACTGTGATGAACAGGCTACATACCGTGATGAACAGACTACATACCGTGATGAACAGACTACATACCGTGATGAACAGGCTACATACTGTGATGGACAGACTACATACCGTGATGAACAGACTACATACCCTGATGAACAGGCTACATACTGTGATGAACAGACTACATACTGTGATAAAAAGTCTAAAGTTGTGAGTACATCTAGTACATGTTAATCGTTCTGTGTCATTGCGATTTTAAGAACACTTTATTCGAATTTTGACTCAAATACGATTTTGTCTCCATTGTTCGTCTTTAATGTTACGGCGACTACATATAATAATATATAAACTAGACTGACCACGGATTGCTAAGATTTACTTCAATTACCAATGGCGGCTGAACACCAAAAGTAGGAAACAAAGAGACTATTTGACAAATTATTCATCATCAGTAGCGCATTAAAGAAGTAAGATGGCTTTATGCTGTTAATCTAAGTCTGTGTTTATTTCTGGCGGGAAGTATTAATTTGCGATTATTCGTAATGTTCCACGATAATTATATTTATTAAGAAGGATTTTTGTCGTACACGTTGCCACTTACCACAAGAAAATGGCCGTCTGTTTCACTGACTTCGTTAATACACTGGATCAACAGCGAGGCGCCATTTTGTAAGTCCTGATAAACAGCTATTTTCTGAAAATAAAAAGACGGAATTCTAATATTAGATACTAGAATGTAAATGGCATACTGACCGACATTAAATAAACATTATTAAACATTTACTTAGCAGTAGGTTTTCCCCATATGACGTCAGCATAGAATAACCGGTACTTATACATAACAGTTCTTTATATTTTGTTAGGGGAAATAAGAATATCGACACAGACAACTGCAGATAAACTGTACAAGTTTCTTTCAAAATTATGACAGGGCAGTTGTATTGAACTACCACAAGGGAATTCCTCAAGTAGCAACATATTCAATGTAAAAAATAGATCGGCACTCTTTTGTACGATAATTCAATGCTGGTATTTTCGTGAACTGGTGGGTACTTTATAAAATTATATAAACTGCAGTGATTCCCTGCAGGAGATTATAAAAGGGTGATGTTAGCGTGCGCACGCTCTGTATCATAAAGCCTGTCATTAAGTCAACTGGCATTGTTTCGAATCTTTGGTTGTACGTGACAAGAAGTAGGGTCGCCTGTCCAACCTGGTGGGTTATCTCTGGGTCCTCCGGGTTTCTCCTACTGCTAAAGACCCTACGCGCAAGCGAATTATTGAAATAAAATTAAACCATTTGTTAGTCCCGAGATGACCTATTTTGTGTCAAGTGAACGTTAAACACCATTTATCTCTCTTTCTCTTGAGTGGGCTTACTGAACTAACCATGTAGTTATGCACCTGTATGTATGTTGGTCGTTAGTTTAAATTTGATAGTGTTAGTATTACATAATATCCAGTTATCCAAAAATATATAATTAGCCGGGATATAACCAATAAAGTTCCCATATAAAAATCCACAAATCGATTGGGATCATTTTTATCCCAATACTGGTACTCCTGAATATTTGATGATCATTATCTCCGATTTTTTTTTAGCAAAAACATAACTATAGACCGACGTACTATAAGAGCGACGACCATATGTGAAAGTAAAAAAACTATATTTCCTATAAAACTTACTTTGCCGACCGTATCATAATGTCTTTTGTACAGCGTATTTCCCTCAGTATCAGCATATATTGAATACAAAGGTAATTGTGTGTTGATGTCATCGTTACGTTTAAGACCAAGAACATGTTCAGAATCATGTGTCTGTAAAGTTACGTGTATCGTATCATGGAAATCGCACTTGTTATTTCCAGGTTGACTATGAAACTGTATGTGTACATCCCGAACTGTAATTAAAAAATAAAAAAAATACAATCATAAATATTTGTACATATTCATGATCAGGTTTACATTTTACTTTTAAATTTGCATAAAAATAACAAGAACAAAGGCATACAAATTCAAAAACATTCTCTACACTTGAAAAGTTAGTCATCGGATATTGGTAGCAGCCCATGCTGGTTGAGTGGGAAAAGTATGCTTGACAATGGCAAAATCATTTTTTAAAGGGACGATATTATGCACATTTTGTGATAGATGAAGACCTCCAGATTCTTAGCTAAATTCGAAATTAGTGAAATAACATTACCCCATCGAAGTAATAGGAGTTGGGATAAATAAGGCTTTGGCAATTGATATCAAAACATTGAGAACTAGGAAAGTAAAGAATAGTTCTGACAATATCATTACCTTTACTCTACGCATAACCCGTAACGCCTCAACGTCTTTAAAAAACCCGTTTTAATTAGCCAAGTTCGTAGCAGAACAATAGGACGTTAAACCCATTTCATTTAACCTTTTTAAAAAAATAATTCATGGGGCAGGTCTATCCTGATACAAAACAGCCTCCGAACTAATTTTAAAAATCGCAAAGACAGCAATCTAAATTGAAAAGCCCTCTGACCATAGCGAAATTCATCTCATCTATCACAAGGATCAGGCATTATGCTCATATAATTTTCATAACTTCATATGAACTGTGACAGAAAAAAAAACTCATTATGATATTTCTTTACTTGTAATGGTTTTGCCATTTTTACATCGGAGAAACGGGTAACCAATCGATGGGAATTCATTGTTGAAAATGGGCCCTTATTTGTAATGAGACTAATGGTCTATAACTAACAACGGTACATTAAATATCTTAATTTATGCCGACCACTGTCTCAAAATTATACCATTAAAAGAAATTAACACAGGTGTTTTATGCTAGATGACATCGCGCCTGGTAAGTTCGTGCATTTTTATGCGCTAACTCTTAGTTTTTCTATTACTGGCACGCGTACGGGCACTATTTCTTTTTGTTTTACATGTACCAAAATCTAGGATTTCGCTCGGAGGTACTTTTGAGGTATTAGTCTGAGAAGCATAACACTAGCCACTGTACCTGTGTATCGCTAATTATAAACCGAATGTGTAAAGATAGTTTATATATCTTACGCACAGAATTTTCAGTGCAGAGATGATCAATCTCAATTTGTTGCTAAGCCCCTCCAATGGGACTTTTTTCTCAACAGTGTATGAACTTATCCATAGCGATAATATCCTTACACCGAGATAAATTATCTAGTCTCGGTAAATAGAACAATGGTTGTCTAGTAGAAAATTACTTATGTATTTTTTGGAACGGAAAACAGTGTTTTTAAAAACAAACGAACATGCTGCAACATGAGGAAGTCATTATACTAATAATAACAGACGAGAACTCTTTTTGCGACGCAGGCTTTCTTACTGAGTAGTAAATCGTCCACAAACTATCATTTATGACTAATAGGAAGACTAGAGACGCGTGCAGACAGTCAGCAGGTTATACACTATACTTTTGGGTCGAGATTACTCGCTTTCAGTTTACTCTGTTGTCACCGATAACCAACTATGTGAGAAATATCATACTGACATTCGGTTTTTAAAGTTGTACGCGAACTAACAATCGCCGCCCTAGCTGTCTTCGTCAGCTACTTTCACAATGACGTACAGCCAGTGGCGGTGATAAAAGACGATAATAAAATCAGAAATATGTTATTTATTATTGTCGCACTTACGGTATTTATTAATAGGCTACATGTATATCTAAAGAATACTGGCATTCATGTTTGATACGACTCCTCGGTCTCCTGTAACCCTAACCAGTAAAGGAAGGAGTCGAATTTACATTTGACTATTTCACATTTGTTGGAAATGTAGGTATCATTATATGAATTATGACCATGAAACTAAAAACCATAGCCAATATAAAAAATGTTGTTGAAATTTTTTTCCCCTTGTATATACTTCGTCTCCCCTTTTACTTATTTTAACAGATATTATGATTATTTAACATTCTATCTGTATAGCACTTGTACATATCCCAATATGTTAAACAGCACCAAGAATATTTCCATATTGTGACAATTTCTGAAGAACCTCTACAACTGACCCCCCTCGCTTTGCGAATGACGGCCCTCCAAATAATGTCACCTCCACCATAATACACTTAAAAACGCCCCTGACTATCACAGTAATTACTACTGTTGTGTACAATTTTTATATTAACATATCAAGGGTATAGAACATCATTGTGATAAGTCAAAAATAACAACAAAAAATATTCTATTAAAATGAAGCGCTTGTAATTCTTTTTCTATTGGTACATAAATCAATACCATCGCTCATTTCAAAATGTCTGAACATATCGATTAAATATATCAATAAATGAAATTTGGGTAGTGAATCAAAAGTTTAAATTGCAATTTTCTCAAAATCAGGCATTTTGACTTATCACAAGTGTGTTCTAAACCCTCGATATGTAACAGTCATTAAAAAACGTCTGAATACGGCACCCCCTGACTTAAACATGATACACGTTGTATAGGCCTATTCATTACACCTTCATGGCATGTCAAAGGTTAATCGGGGATAGATGATAAAACACCAATTGAAGCGTCTATAAATCAAAACACGGTTGATTCAACAACACGACTCATTAGTTATTGAATACGTCGTTAACCCCGAATAACCTTTCACACGTCCAATCACAATATCGTGCAATAGGTGTATTAATTTGATTTTTAGGTTTAACCCCGCAAACAATGCCAAAATAGTGTTTTCACTGCTCATGACTGGCACATACTGTCAACATAGTATATTTTTCCGTTTCCGCCCTTCACCCCACAATATATATTTCACGGCTACGTTGCGACGGTACCAGCACACCCAGTTGTTGACACCCATTAAATCACTCCTGTCCAACAAATCATAAAGCTGTGGTGTTACGGTGGCGGCATAGTATTTCACCGTAACACCACAGCCACTCTAACCATTCATAATACATGTAACTGTCGCTTTACAGCACTTACTCCCTATACATTTCCCCTAGTCCTACTTTCCCAAACGTCAACAACACATCTCATACATCCAGTTCACTGATTAACCCTTGTACCACGTCTACTGGTTACCCATGTACTATGCAACAACTATAGACAATTGCATTTATGGACAATGAACACCAAGTGAACGAGCAATATTTTAACAATTCTTTAAAATGTTATTAAATCAGTGTTAAAATCAGTTTGTGTCGGTATACCTTTTATCGTTTTATCGTTTACCCTGCAACAAAGTATTGCAGCAACTTTACATACATGAATAAAAATACGCCCGGTAAATAATTCTCCACTTTATTTCATTCTTACATACATTAATTCATATAAGCTAGCTGTCTGCCCTATATAGATCCCTTCAGATATTAAATAGAGAATCTCCTACGAGTGTTTTTTGATATCAAAAAATATCAACACAAGTTGATAAAGTAAAAAAAACGAGGCTCTGCCGAGTTTTTTTACTTTATCAACGAGTGTTGATATTTTTTGGTATCAAAAAACACGAGTTGGAGATTTTATTTATCACCCAATCCTTTCTTACATTCACAAATAAATAAATATAATTCTTTGGTATAGATTTCACTTTTACAGAACCTAATTACATTACAGCATAGTGATACATCATTTTTTGAAAGCAGTTTAGCTATTGTATAGTCCTAAATACTGACCCAGTTTTTTCTTCAAGGTCAATTAAATAAAAGCAGTTCCCTTTTTTTTTTTTTATAAAAAAGTCACTCTTTACTTAAACAAAGTGGTTTCTTTAAAATAAAAGAAAGTAGTTCCTTTTTGATTGACCAATCAAATTTATGTAAAGCGATATCACCACTGTGTATATATCACAGTAGATTATGTAATTTATCACACAAGCGATATCTACTGTCAAATGTATTATTGGGTGATAATAATGTATACCAATACATACATTAATATACATTCTTAGATTTCCATGACAATGAATTATAAATAATATAGGTTAACATGACATTAATTTTCATAGTCTGTCTATATTATCTGACTTGCAGACAAAAAGAAATATGACAATGTAATGGTGCAATGGTGAATAGATTACCTATTTCTATTAGCTGTATCGCCCCCTTTATATTGTATAAGTATTTATGTGAATAGAAATTAAACAGGAAGAACCCAGCCCTCTTGGCAAAAAATAACGACACACAAACACAACAAAACATAAAATATCACGATTCAAGCCCCCCCCCCCTTTTTAATAGGGTCTTCTTAGATGTTCAATGTCTAATTTTACTTATTCACGTAGGCTTTTAACATTGAGGTGGACAAACAAAAGGATGTGGGAAAACACAAACGAAGCTGGATATTGATAGAAACATACAGGTTTTGTGTAAGAGTAGTACAATCCAGGCGTATATATTTTATATTAAGACCTTAAAGGGATCACTGAATATTGTGTTATATTAGGAACACAATAAAACAATATTCATAAATCTTCAAAACATGCAACAATTAATTTGGTCATTAGAATCAATAAATTAAAATCTGCTGAAAATATAAGTACGTGGAAATGAATGAAGAAATAACATACACCAGACATATACTGTCTACAACACCATCCATAATGCTTTCAACTACTGTCTCTTTATATTAAACCAGCAGTCCAGTCTCACAGGATGCAAGTGGCTTTAACTATACAAATGTCAACAAAACCGTCTAAATAGCTTGCCCGGAAGGTGCAGCTTAAAATATTAGAATCCGTTTGAAAGGCATACCTAAGTTTACTCAAGGAGGTTATAGGCTACCGGAATTGTTTTGGTTTTTTGTGGCATAAATGTGCAAACTAAGCTTTCTCGGGTTTAAATGATAGATAACACCCAGTAGTGTTACAGAAAAAAAGCCCAATCAACTGGCCAAAAGAAAAAAAAAACTTTGAGAGACCTAAATCCAAAATGGCCGCGGATGTTGGTTTGTAAATTCCAACTCCCACCCAATTATGATAATATGGTTTAGTTTAGTATCAAAATAAACATTTTCGGGGTAACTGAATCCATTTACATACATACTTTTGCGATAGGTCAATATTGGGGGTTATTCAATGTGGCGGTTAGTTTTGGTGGAAAAGTTCAAATTGTACATAAAGATCAAGTTTGGTGTCAAAATATACGTTTTCGGGGTAGCTGTATCCATTTTTGTACACATTTTAGTGATTAAGTGTTTCCCCTGTGTCATTATTAGAGAAATTCAAATTAGAGATTTAGATTTCCGATTAGGGTTAGGACATTAATGATATTCCTACCTTAGACCTAATGACATTCATTCAGTATCAAGTAAATTTCATTTGGAATATAATATGGTAACTATGTGCGGGGTTATCATTCTGCGGATGACGTTAGGTACAGTTAACCTTCTTTAAGAAAATACTTGGAGTAAGAATGCAATGCACTAATTTATCACGAATTCGGTCTTTTTCCACTTCAAATTTATAGAAAAATATGTATATTAAAATAATGGCTTAAATTGTTAAAAGGTAAAAATATTTTACTTCATTCATGTTATGGGATATGTATGAATGTCTGTTGAATAGTAAAAGCTGTAATCCCTGGTTAGCTAATGTTAAGTGTATCCTAGAAGAGGATGGGTTTGGTATTGTGTGGATTTCATAAGGTGTCAGTAATACACATCAAATTATAAACGAATTAACACGTCTTAAAGATTGTAACATTCAAAATGTACGAAGCGTAATATGTAGTAGTAGTAGTAGTTGTTTATTAACGTCTCATCAGTTTATATACATCACATTCATAAATTAAAATATACTAAAAACTGCCATTCATTAAGAATTATGAGAGACGAGATGAACATTACATAGACATAAATAAATAAGCATAGTAAAATACAAATAACAGAAAAAACATACATACGGAGGAAATTTTAAAATTCATATCGACAGTAGGCTAAAAACAATAACCCATTCATTAACATGGATATAAAGTTTGCCTCCGCCTTTTTAAAATATCACAGCAGGTTTTGGCACTAAACTTAACTACTTCGTCACTGGACAGAATAAAAGACATTTTATCAGATTTATTAAAAGACGCAAAGTTTGGACACACAGCTTGTATTAACGTGAATAAAACATTTCTAAAATCGCTATACAGCTCGCATTCTAAAAGACAATGTTCTTAATTTTCGACTTGATCGGTACAATTAAAACAAATACGGTTCTCAACTGGGATTCCTTCATATCGCCCAGTTTCTATACGAAGCGGGGCTACTCCACATCTAAATTTAGCCAGAGCACTGCGATGGGAGGGAATAAAATTGCCCGTTACATATTTCTCGGGTCCATACACAGACTTGAACAAACGATATGACCGGAGCTTATTATGACCTTGGCCGACTTTAGCTCTAACAGTAACATGGGTAACATCATTAAACCATTTTTCTAGATACACATGAGAGTTTCTTTCGAAAACATCACAAACCAGTTTTCGGGTATTTACATGACTAGTCAAATCTATATTGATATCCAGTTCTTTAAGTGATTATTAACTCTAAAATTCCAGTTTTTGGTTCTTTTTGCCTTTAAGTCACTCCAGTTAAAAATAATCTTAGTTAGACGACTATCTGTCAAATTGCATAATCTACCATAGTGTCTGATCACACTGTCCCATTGTCGAACATGTATAGCCCCCCCCCCCCCCCCCATGTCCCCGTTAACAGCAGCATTTGGGGTGTATCTGCCTACTCCAAGGAAATATCTGCACGCTCTATTCTGTACAGCCGTTACACAACTATATTCCCGGTCACCCCAGATTGGTGCACCATAACTAATAATAGGATAAATTAAATTATTATACAGTTTAGTAAACGTACTATAAGGCAGCCCACCCATACACTTTGATTTGGCAATCAGTAAACCTAGGGCTCGGGCTGCAGTCTTGGCTACATGTTTGGCCATACAAGCATAATCTAAATTCCAGACCACATTTAATATCAAACCACTCTGTAGTAAGACCATTTAATCTAACACATGACTTAACATTCTTATAAAAAGACTCAATTGATAGATAAAAACGCCCACATACCCCAAATGTTTTAAGTTTGGCTAGTAAAATATCCCTATCTACTCTATCATAAGCCTGTTTAAAATCAATGAAGGCAGAAAAGGTTGACTGTCGTTGTTTTTTCCTAGTTTCAATAATCGAGGTCAGAGCTGAGACATGATCTATCGTGGAGCGTTTTCTCCTAAAACCGTTTTGATTATCTGCTAAGATATTTGTATCATTTGAAAACTTCGAAAGACGTTCATTTAGTACTGAACAGTAAAGCTTATAAGTAGCAGGGGCTAGAGTAATTCCCCTATATCCCATGGGGTCTCGTGGGTCCTTTGTCGAAGATTTAGGAATTGGGCTTATGATTCCACGTCTCCACATATCAGGGACTAAACCCGCACTAAAACAGGCGTTAAATAATTTAAGATTTGCCACAACACAGTTTTTTAGTACTGCCACTGGTATGTCATCGCATCCAGGGGCCTTCCCCGATTTTGCACGCCTGAGTGCATCCTCCATTTCACATAAAGTTATGTCGTCGTTCAGTTTTATCGCATCAATAGACCGATTATTTGGCGCGGTATCTACTCGTATTTCAAATATAACCGTAAATATGTCCAAAGGGGGCACTACCAGCTTTACCATCAGAATCCGGCGTACTGTTCAATTTAGATATTATCTTAGCCCAATCTTGCACGCCCTTGTCGCTCAAATATTTTATTATTGAATTCCATTCCTACCATAACACGGCGAGGTCGTGTCGCTCCCTGACCAGGCATGGGCGATCCAGGGTTGGGCTAGGATAATATCTCAATTGAACAGTTCACCGGATTCTGTTGGTAAAGGTGGTAGTGCCCTCTTTGGACACATTTACGGTCATACCAGAGACGGCGGACTAGCTCGCTTGTGGTTCACAAAATTTAGAAAGATGATGGTTGAAAAGAACCGGATTGACGTCGAGCATATGCCTTAACTGATGGAGCGGCACACTTCCACGCACTACGAGTACATTTGCACGTAGTCGTATGGGCAAAATTGGACGAATCTGCATTCTGAATCTGAATCTGAATGTATACACTGCAGGACCTTTCGGTATAATTGCAGCGGGAGAGAGATGTGTGATTATTCACACTGATGGAGAGCTGTTATGAAGCTCCGAACTGACTCTGCGCTTAAATTTTACTGTCTAGATGACATCGCGCCTGGTACGTTCGTGCATTTTTTATGCACGAACTCTTAGTTTTTCTATTACTGGCACGCGCACGGGCACTAATTTTGTTTGTTTTGCATGTACCAAAATCTGGGATTTCGCGCGTAGGTACTTTTGAGGAATTAGGTCTGTTTAGCATAACACTGGCCACTGTACCTTTGTATCGCTAATTATAAGACCGTTCATATTTATTACGCACATTTTTTTCCGGTACAGTGTTGATTCATGCTCAAATTGTTACTAAGCAAACTAACGTTATTATTTTCTCAACAGTGTATGAACTCATTTCATAGCGATAATATCCTTACACCGAGAGAAAGTATCTAGTCTCGGTGAATAGAACAATGGTTGTCTGGTAGAAAATTACTTTTGTATTTTTTGGAACGGTAAACAGTGTTTTTAGAAGCAAACTAACCTGCCGCACATGACGATGTCATTATACTTAAAAGAAAAAGGCCAGAACTCCTTTTGCAGCCGAAGCTTATCAGTGAGTAATAGGTCAAGGTTAAAACATACAGTACAAGCATCGCGGTGGTTTGATGTTTTTTATCGTGGAATTCCGTGAATTAACGCGTGAATATCGAGTGACATGATACGACTGACAGAGCAGACCGGAGTCGAACAATCGCCGCCCGAGCTGTCTTCGTCAGCTAGTTTCAAAATGGCGTACAACCAGTGCAAGTGGGAAAAGACGACAATAAAATCAGAAATATGTTATTTATTATTGTCGGACTTATTACATCACTCCTGTCTAACAAATCATAAAGCTGTTGTGTTACGGTGGCGGCATAGTATTTCACCGTAACACCACAGCCACTCTAACCATTCATAATACATCTAACTATCACTCCCTGCACATTTCCCCTCGTCTACTTTCCCAAACGTCAACAACACATCTCATGCATCCATTTCGCTGATTAACCCTTGTACCATGTCTACTGGTTTGTTGCACTCAATAGTTGTTTGGGGAAAAAAGAATGTTTATACTGGTCGCTTTTACAGTTTATGGGTTTAAAGCACTTGTGATGGTTACTGGCTTGTCTATCAATAATATTTCCACTAACATAATTTTCAAATTTTTTGGGTCTGATTAACCGTTTACCACGAATAGGAGTCAGATGGGAATCAATAGGCATTGCCGGCACCAATCTCTCAGCCACCTTGTAGAAGAATGTCAGTCGTGCCATCTTTCTTGTCTTGAAGTGGTGGAAGTTGGAGAGTCGTTAACATCTTCGTGACACAGTCCTGTTCTCAGGAAGCGTGCGGCAGGGCGCTGGACTTGTTCCAGTTTGTCGATGTCCTTTTGGAGGTATGAATCCCAGACAACGGAGCTGTATTCTAGGACGGATCGCACTAACGATGGGTAGGCTGTTTTCCTGCAGGTCGGTGGACACTATTTGAGGTTTCTCTTCAAGAATCCAAGGGTAAAGCAGGCTTTGTTTGAGATATTCGTGATTTGGGTGCTGAATATTTGGTTCTCTATAAATGTGACGCCCAGGTATGGATTTTCTTCAACTTTCTGGAGAATGTTGTTATCTAGTTGATAATAGTGACTGGATTTGTTGTTGATACTCATGACGTAACACTTTTTCGCATTAAACTTCATACCCCATGTCAGCGCCCATTCCTCTAAAGCTTGGAGGTCCGATTGAAGTTGTAGGTGGTCTCGTCATTGGATCCAACCGAATGGGAATGTGTGAATGACAGTGGATCTTATGAGCCAGTCCGAACGGACTTGTCACCAGCTCCCAACTCAGTACTCAACTTTTTGAGGTGTAAATGCAAGTTGATCCTGAACCAATGAGGCACAAATATGTGCACGTGCCGTCAAAATGGTCTCAAATGTGTTTGCCGCGGAGAACTGCAAAATGGGGAAGCAGTTGATCTGGATGACGATGGGGAATAATCGGTGAGTCACGAATTTTTTGTCCCGGATTTAATACCGTGTTAAATGAGTTTTTACTATGTTAATCGTTCTCAGATGATGTATAAACCTGTGGATAGACATATTACAAGGTATATTTATCTTCAAATTTATAACTTATGAGATAGCTGCATTTTAGCCGCCATTTTGAATTTCAATGATAACGTCATATGATTTCTGATCTTATCATCACTAAATATTATTCTCTGATCGTTTTGTGAATTGTGTGCGAGATTTTACCATGA
The DNA here is from genome assembly GCA_917208275.1 of Patella pellucida. NCBI lineage: Eukaryota > Metazoa > Mollusca > Gastropoda > Patellidae > Patella > Patella pellucida. The sequence goes on along the minus strand of OU795041.1, from coordinate 30,154,640 downwards.
TAATTCGTCAGAAAATGTCAAAAATATATTCAAACAAATATTCACGCTTACACTTTTGCACATATCTATCAAACTTTTTACGTTTATACACGAATGTAGAGTGCAAAACCGATCGGCCACGCCCCTTTGATTTAAGCCATAATTTCTCTGCTAAACACATATCATTCCACATCTCACTCAGGCTCTCATTCCACCACGACTTTTTGGACCGCCGTTTTTTATTACTCACTCCACTATGAAGCTGTATTACTCTCGGGGATAACTTCGAATCCATTTCTTCTTTTAAGGCAGACACAAACTTAGAATACACACTATCCACTTTGTTTTGGGAAAGGGACGATAACTCAAGTTTTTCAATAGCATGCAATACATTTTGGAGCACACAGTTGTCTTGCGCAAAATCACTGTCAATGCTTTCCAATTTATATTTCACGGGCCTACTAACTCCCTCGGGTAGAATTGTAAAAGTCTTTACATAGGCAAGTCAAAACCGAATGATCTGGAATTTTTGATCCCGAACCGATTTTGTCAACACATTGTGACTCTGTCATCAACTCTGTGACATTCAATACCGTAAAGCAAGTGAATCTACTAATATCTTCGTACGGGACTAGAGCGTAGTCCAACACTGACCGACCAATGCTAGATATAAATGTGAAATCGTTTTTATTGCAATTCCGTCCGTTCAATATACAGCAATTCACATTTATTAAAAAATCAGTTAAGAGATCACCATATTTGTTCACCTTGAAATCAATGATATCTCGCTCAGGTAAAATGTCAACACCGCTTATAAAATCGTCATGGTCGCCACATCTCGCGTTCAAGTCTCCGCATATGTAAAACTTTCCCACGTTCTTGTAGGTGTAGATTTGGGACGTTAAGGTATCAAAAAAGTCGTTAACATCCACCTGCCTGGATGAGTTTTCTGGGGGAAGGTAACAAACACATACCATAAAACTATACTCAGTAGCTTTATTAGATAGACGTATCCATAGAATACCTTCAAAGTCACTATTTTCAACCGTAATCTCGAAATTGTCCACTACTTGGTAATTAATTAGGAATCCAATCCCGCCAGAACCGACTTTGGCCCGCCTATGTAACGATTTTCTGTTCTGCCCGTACCATTGATATCCGGGTATGTTTATCGTATTTTTACCAATTAGGTGTGTTTCGCCCACCCCTAAAATGTCAACATTCATGTGATTCACGCACATTGTTCGCAAAACATAATTATCTGATAAAATGTCTGTATTCCACCCTCTAACATTCCAAAACCCGCATGATACCTAGTATACATTACGGTTACTTCCTCTTTGTGGTCTGTATCCAGTGTGATTAGGGGTTAAATATCTATTATTCCTCCCGTAGGCATTTTCCACACACCTACTGTTATCAAAGTCATTTACAAAATTTGGTTCCTGTATTCTTACCCGCGCATCTCTTTCAAGAGTTTCCCTATTCCCGCGATAAACAAGTCGACCTCGATTCACAGTTAATGAATCACCTTTACCGAAAGCCCTAATAATAGTCATCATATTCGACTCATTTAGCCTCTGCTCATAAGGGACATCGTGTTGAATATTAACCTTAGAGTATTGCTCCACGTGAAATAACTTGCTTTTAGCCTCCATTGTAGCGACTTTTTGTTCGATAGTCTCAAGGCTAGCTACGACTGGACCTGGGTTTTTACCGCGAGTTTGTTTACGAATGACTTTTGTCAAATTTATATCCCGGATTCTCAACCCTTCTTCTAGCAATCTCCTCACTTTATCCACAGTTACCCTGTTGTCGAGTTTTTCTCGCTCACTTTCCTCTAAATACCTAATCACTATGTTTAGACTCTTGTCTACTGGAGTACTACTCACAGAGCTCCCCGCCTGACTGAGTTGCACTTTGACCGAATCAATTTGACCTTGGATATCACCCCTAACAACATCTATCTCTCTTCTTACACAGTTACTTACTTTCTCGTCTATTGACCTGGCTATTCTTTCAGAAATCTTCTCCTCAATATGTAATTCTAAATCGTCAATTTTATTGGTTAAAGTCTGACACATAGACTGCATATTGCGAGACAGAACTTCCACAACATCTGTTAACCTTCCTATATCGTCTGAACGTTTTACACCTGTCGTGGAACTAGGCCATGTATGAACCCCACGATTTTCAATCTCGAAGTCTTGTTCATCTTGATGATATCGATGTTTTTTCGTGTCCACTTCTATCGTATTTATATAAGGGCTCACCTCTTTCCTTTTGACACTAACATTCAATGGTGTAGATGGTGTGTTGTGGACATCAACTGCGACTGAATGTAGCCCATTTGAACTTGGCGCCATAACTTCATTCACAAATAATTCTGAGTCTGTCACTTCATTTTCAAAACTACCGTCTGAATTCTGTCGATTTGCCATTTGAAATAGTTTACGGCTACTAAACTATCCGCGCCTGTGGCTAATTCTTTAAAAAAAAGGTCTAAATACATTTAAAACATCTATTAAAAACTAAAAATATTATCACATTCAGGAGAGCGCTTTCCACTTGCGTCCATTAACCACGCATGTCTACTAGATGAAACCTATCACTGTCTAAAAAATAATAATGAACTACAATATTACCTCTGTAAAAATGTAATATATAAAAAAATGATATATAAATACAGAATATGTGCTCATGATTTAAAAATAGAGAAAGGAAGGTATAGTAATATTCAGAGAAGTAATAGGATATGTAAATTTTGTAACTGTGGTGAAATTGAAGACGAGTTTCATGCTCTGCTAGTGTGTCCAGAGAAAAGTATATCGAACAATACTATTGGCTATTACCATCAATGACATTGCTCTTAAAAAGAACAAGTATCAAAACTCTAATAGTAAATGCAGGAGGACTGCACTACACGCAAAACAAACAAAACAAAATCTACAAGATAAACCTGCGGACAAGACAGAAAATAGACATTGCAAGAACTAAACAATTATCAAATCAAGTGAATGGATCCGGGGGCCAGCCGTAAATAATTTGGTCGATATCTTTATTTAGTGTTACAAAAAATATGTAATTATGACCATTAATGTTTAAAGGTTATTAGAACATTAGTATCATATAATATGTGAATTAAATACTATTTATATGTCCATCCTCCATCACCTTATTGAATCTACATGTATGTTATATACATATTGTGAATGCTTGTGAACGTTATGTTTTCGGAAATAACACAATACAACAATACAAATTTGAGCTTAAAATCACGAACATAATTTCCCAGTTTAGCCGCCTGATAAAGGGCTTAAATAACTGTTATTTTCGGAATATCGATGGGCTGTTCATTATCAAATGGTTCACTGCATATCTGACAAATAGGCGATACTGTATCTATTTGTGTTTCAACATTTGAACCATTTTGTAAATAATATTAGCCACCTGCTTCAATTGGCATTTTCAGCTTCTGCAGTCGACATGCCCCTACGTCCAGGTTTCGTTTTCTCTAATCTTCCCACCATTTTTAAAGATAACTACTTTACTCTTATTACATTAACATAAAGATTATTTTCATATAAATAATTGTTTAAAGTATTCAACACGTTTTGTAAGTTTTCTAGGGGTTCGCTTAAAAATACCGTGTCGTCAGCAATGATAAGTAAATATGAATTTACATAATTTATTGTCAAATTTTCATAATTTCCTGATTCTAGTGCTCCCTCGATGTTTCTGAAAAATATCATTTTGAATATTGCAGCTTAGCCACCCGATTAAGGCCTCCATAACCGTTATTTCACAATAACGACGGGCTGTTCATCAACTGCATATCTGACAAACAGGCAATACTGTAATAGTTAGTGTTTCATATATATTTTAAATCTTACAATCCAACTTGTTTTTTCAAAGATTATTAATTAATTAGGTGAATTCTGGTATAAGCTGTATTGGAATAGTAGCAAGTATAGTGAGAGCAGCGTCTTAAGTTACAAACAATAAACTTTAATTAGTAGGTGAAATGTCCTTCGAATTGAAGCGCAACGAACTGATATTGAGATACTGGGCTAAGCTGCAATATCATGGGGACAGCTGTCCAACATATAAGTGTACAAAAACGTCAAGAATAAAATTCAAAAGAACCGCTAAATTAGAGACCCAACCGTTCGGCCACAGAGCAAAAGTTCTATTTAAAGACCTTAAATTAGATCACTATCAGATTACTAACACGGTATTTTCGTACCAAGCCCCATTGACTGTATTAAACCCACACTATGACATAAGCCTAAGCAGTGTTGTTAAAAAGAAAGAAAACCAACAACACGCTCAAATGTTGTCCAAAGAATTCTTGAACGAAAATGCTGATCTCATGTGAAAATATACACGGACGGATCATGCGATCTAAACACAACCAAAACTGCATGAGGTGTAGTTATTCCTTAATTCAATATCAATATATCAGATTGATGAAACATCCATACCGCAGAACTAAAGGCAATTTCCACAGCTCTTGAGTGGCTTGTGTCATCCACCATTCAAAGAGCAATCATTGTGTCAGACTCCCTTAGCAGCATAAAGTCAATAATTCATGATAAAACAACATCTAGACCAGAAATTGTTCAGAATATTCGAGCGAGTGTCTGTTGCCTTCCTAAAAGAAAAAAAACCCGTAGAATTTACATGGATACCATCCCATGTTGGCATAGTAGGCAATGAGTCTTCATACAGTCTGGCTCGCAAAGGACCCAATCTCTGCGAGACCGAAGACTTAGCGTTCATGAATTTAGCAGCATTGTTTAAACTAAGATTAAATCTGAATGACAAACAGGATAGACCAGAGCAAATACGTTTAGGTTTCAAATTAAATAACGATCTGGTTGTTAAAGCTGAGGTGAATCACCAATCTCGCAAAATCTGTAGCTTAATCACAAGACTGAGAACTAAAGATTTAATTACCGACCATAAATTTAACCCAGCGAAGTGCGAGTGCGGCCACAATTTGACCGTTAATCCCTGTACGAAGTTTAATGGAAGATTCAACATACCCTTCAAACTGTACTACTACCCCCCCCCCACCACCACCCACCTGAAAATATAATGTCATACAAAATTTATGAAGCTATCTCAAAGTTCATAGCAGAATCGGGAATTAACTGTTAATTTAGTTGCGCTAAAAGAGCACTAGTCCAAGAAAGATTACTGGTTGTGTGGACCAGGCTGGTCCCTAAGCCACCTGGATGCTTTAATAATATCAGAAAAATTAACGTTAAGAAAGGGAACTACATTTATAGTTACAAATGAAGGAACTATTTTTGTAGGACAGTATGGCGGATCAGCCTCCTGCACGATTTTAATTAATAATATAATGACAAACATAAAAATAATGACAATATAAAAGAATATGGACCTACACATCATTCAATTTAATTTATGTTTAAATATTGAATACCACGTATTTTGTCTTTTATAAATGGTTTAATTTGCTTTAATTGTTTTGTTCTGTGTTGCTGCTGGCTCTTCTTTCTCTTTTCAGGTAACGTTTATCTTGGGAGAGTCATGCACAAGAAAACCCTTAATGGAATGCCTTTAACTTTTAATTGATATCATCCCCGGTGGAAGTGGACGTTGAACCCCAGAGACAAACGAACGACGCTGTGAACCGTATTATGGGACTTTTGACTTTTAACCATCTGTATCCATTTGTGTCTCCACATTTAAACCATGTTGTGAATTATATTCGCTCACTGCTTCAATAGGCATGGTCAGCTTGCACAGTCGACTAACCCTTACGCCGCTATCGCAGTATAGCATTCCAAATTAAATTTATTTGGTACTGGACGAATGTCATTGTATTAGATCTAAGGTAGGAGTATCATTAATCTCCAATCCCTAATCTGAAATCTAAATCCCTAATTTGAATTTCTCCTATATAGACACAGGGGGAACACTTAATTACTAAAATGTGTACAAAATTGGATACAGCTACATCGAAAACGTATATTTTGACACCAAATTTGATCCTTATGTAAAATTCGAATTTTCACGCCAAAACTGACCGCCATCTTGAATAAGTCCCTTGATTGACTCAGATGTAACACCTATCTCAAAAGTATGTATGTAAATTGATTTAGTTACTCCAAAATTTTCAGTTTTGATACCAAACTCGATCATATCATATTTTGATACCAAACTCGATCCAACCTTTAAGACATTCGGTCAGATATAAGACCCTAAACCGGAAAGGTAAGGCACAATTGACAAGGATGAAACTACATCATTTTCCATGCCAAGCCTATCTCCATCGCTTCAATTTGACGGACTCCCCAAAGTGCACCATCTGCCAAGAAGGAGATGAGCCCATGGAGCACATTCTACTAAGGAGTCAAGCTCTACAGCAGGTAAGGAACATTAATCTATCAGATCCCCTAGAGGTCATATTCAAAAATAATCATAATGAATGGGCCTTGCACGTATCCTCTCTCTTTTCTCTTTGATCATCACCAACTTGATCAAAGAGAAAAGAGAGAGGTTACGTGCAAGGTCTCTTACTGCCGGAGGCATGGACTAACACCAGTAATATTATGATAATTGGGGGGAAATTGGACTTTATAAGCCAAAATCAAAGGCCATTTTGGATTCTAAATTTTTTTCACTCCGACCAATTGATAGGGCTTTTTTACTGTAAAAGTACTGGGTGTAATCTATAATTTAAAACCGAGAAAACTTAGTTTGCACATTTCTGCCACAAACTTGAGATGCAGGCCTAATTCTTAAAGCCTATTACATGTCAGTAGTTTGGCAATCGTGAGGTTAACTTACCTCTTGCAAGTATGTAGACTTGTTTTTTAGGAATATCGTGATACCTAGGAATAACGGTCAGTCATAAGGGATAAACCGGTTTGATTCACTCACATGCGCCCGAGATGACAAGTTTAAAGGAGCTAAATCGCTAACATTTGGGACCTAGAAATTGACAAAAGTGGGTCGCAACGCTTATAATACTGTAACATGAATGTATATAAACTGATCTACATTCAATGGTTTCCAATCTTACTCTAATTTCAAATCCGTTATGTTCGGCGAAATCAGTCAGCAGTCTCAATCGAATGCAATTTTATAGCGTCTGGTTATTCCAGTCTACATACGCCGTTTGAATTAATGCAATGTATCTAGCCTCGTGTGGCAATATAGTCGATGCGACATTGTTTTTATAGGCAAGTAATGGTGAAATTAATTATGACTTTATATTTCATTAATTTGGCAAGATGGTTTGACCAATATTTTTATCTTTACAAATTATTCTCTATTGTCGGTATTTTGATATGGTATCAGTTTATTTAAAACGCAAATTAATTGTTTTGCAAGTACTGTAAGAATTAAAGGAAAGGAGGTCTGAGTTCAAGGAAAGGTTGTGTCAAAATACACCATTACATCATCCGGCGTGTTTGACCATTCTCCATACTTATTTACATCATATTGGACCAATTAGATAATTGAATGTCCAAATCCAGCTGATACAAAATTTAGGGTACTCGTGAGAATTCGGTAGACTTCGATTGGATTTCCAGCAGGGTACGATCTAAAGTATCCTTGCTAGCCGTGAGGCTAGCTAGGTTTGAGAAGAGTTTGTTTAGTATTGACTACTGTAATCTGTGCTATGCTTGTATTTATGTATACAGCTATGTTATACAAAATGTAAAAGCAAACAGTTGTATTGTTATAACTGAAGAAGACAAATGTCTTAAAAAGCCAGTAGAAGAAAATACACAACGTGCAGGAGAAGGAAAGACAGCTAGAGTCAATTCTAGACGATCAAAGGCTGTTTTAATATGTAGCAAGAAACAATATGCATGAGTCGAATTAAGATATGGCGACCGGTTTTGAACCAACGTCCGCTCTCCACGTCAGACAGAACGGACCATAGTGCTACACTCGTCCCTCGAGTCTCTTGTTACAACTCGGGATGAAGCGCATTATGGTGCACGATTCGTGTACCAGTGGTAAATTGTTTATTTGTCTTAAATTCTGGATATCAGAAGCCTATCTTTTCCGGTAAGATCACACCATCAATGTTGATTTAATTTGACAAATAAATCTAGTTTTCAATGTTGAAGAGTTGTTTGGATGATATTGAGTAAGAGACTTAGCTTCTTTAAATGGCTAAGTGTCACAATAATTACTTTTTAAATCCAATTTTTTTTTAGCTTGAAAATATATTACAGTTTTTTTGTGGTTGATTAATTTGTATCAATAAAGCCACTCTGTATTATAACGTAAGGACAGCAAGTGGGTTTAATGTTATTTTGTATGGCGGCTATATAATACACACGTTTAAATAATAATTGGCTAGACATTACCACATCCATATTCACTAATTAGTTATACTAGAAAAGCATTGAATACACGCCGATTTTGTTGGATGCAAATACTGTGTAAGTAAGTAATTAAACATTGCCGTGTATAAAACCTGGGACCCGGTATTAATATTTTACATCCCCGAAAACCAATCAGGATTAAAATAGTTTTCCCAGGTAGCATCATGGTGCGAGAAGAGAGAGAGAGAGAGAGAGAGAGAGAAGAGAGAGAGAGAAGGTTTAGCGTCCACTTGACACAAACTATGTCATTTTGGGACTAAATTATGGTTTAATTTTATTTCAATAATTCGCTTGCGCATAGGGGTCTTTAGCAGTGGAGGGAAACCTGAGGACCCGGGGAAACCCACGAGGCTGGACATGCGAGTCATGCGACCCTACTCCTTGCCACTTACAACCGGGAGTATCCGAAACCACGCCAGTTAACTCATTCGGCCATCCACCCCCCCCCCTCCTGGTGCTAGAAGCAGTGTTAAGGGTTGTAACTCGTAATCTACAAGTATATATGACTTGTATATTAACTTCTGATATACAGGCAGACCGATACTACATATTTACACGAATTAAACAAGGGATAGAATAATATTTCATATACAAATCAACACAAGCTACGATCGAATGTTAAAATCCAATATATGAAAGTGAATAACACTGAAAGTGATACAATCAACCACAAGGCAACCACCCATCGCGTCGATGAGTTCTACTCATCCAACTGTACGACCATCAAAAAAACATTTAAGATAATCACGAAGTTTGAATAACTTGGCAAAGAGCTAGATCCCTCGGCCATCCAAACCCAAGTACAAAGCGTCTTCGATAGCCATGATCAGTTCACATAGGGGCGATGCCCAAGAAGTGAAAACATATAATTGTTACACGACTGATCGCTAGGTTTATAAAATATTTACTTAAAACGACAACATAAAGAATGATGGGTTTATACAGTAATCATATCCCATTTTCTACAGAAATATGTTTTTAAAGGTACAAATTATTCCATTTAAGAACGCGTCCGCGAGAGGACCATGCAAAAATTGAAAAAAATGATAACCCGGGGGGTCAGCGATTTTCAATCATACTTGGTCTATGGGGACCCCTAGGCGACAGAAGTCACGCGATGCAGTGAAAAAAAAATTAAATGACAACTTCCGGTATAGCTGGAAATTGTTGTTTTGGGTCAAAATTTGCCATATTTCGACCATTTTTTTGCCCAAATTTCAAAACGCTCCTTCTCAAAATGTTGTGAATGTAAAATTTTGATATTGGTCAGGTATGATAGGCCAAGTGGTCGACTTAAAATCCTGCAGTCGTTTGGGAATAAATTGATCGTGTGCAATTTTCTGTGAGTTATTTTAAAGTGGTCATTTTACGTATGTTGAAAACTGTGTCATCCTAAAACGCATGTAGCGGCATCTTGGCGGGTCTGACCTAGAACTGCTGGGTGTGGTTATAAAGGGCATTCGTTTAAGTATATGTCAGAAGAAAAAAATTGACCGGAACTAAACCCACTAGTGTGCTACAATATTTTGAAAATATGTAAAAAGCAGTATTTTCCATGCGATTTTTCTTTTACTGATGATCGACGACTATCTTAAAGAGTAACAATGACCATCGATATCAACATTAGTACTATATTTATTGTTATTTGAGCGTTCCTCGTACCAAATATGTCATTTTGGTAAAAATCATAAAGTTTTTGTAACAAAATCGGACGTTCACGATCATCGTAGTGAAGGGGCGTAAAATTACTGTTGTACAATTCTGAAGAATCAGAAAACTATTATTCTCATTCGTATTCTGAAGTTACTAGCAGGTTAAAAATGTATGGGCTGCCATGGCAAGCTTTTATATCAGCACAATCTAACCAAAGCAGCGCCTTTTCACCAATGATCACAAGGGTACTTTGGTCAAAAATCATAACGTTTTCGTTCGCTGGATAGCTGTAGGGAAGGTCATAAGTCATGCATAATTTTGCTGTGATCAGACCACGGTTAGTAAGATCATTAACCGTATAAAGATGGACAGGCAACGGTAAACCAAGCGAAGTGATTCTAGACATTGCAGGACTTCATACAGAGTAATTTCTCGAACTCCTCATTAGATTTTACTGTATTCTTATAGTTACACAGTAATTTTTCAAATAATAAGTATTTCTATCCGGTAGTGACAAATTTCTCCAGTTTAGAACTTTGAAATTTCCAAATGCAGCAGTTGAAAATTTTAAAATGATCGATTTCAATATTTTCGTAGTTTTGCAAGCCTTTGTGTTCTGCTTAATAATCCAAATTCCCGCAAGTATGAAGGATTTTAAAATTATGAAAATAAAGTTCAGGTATAATTATGTCTGTAATGATGAACAATTGTACACAAGTAAAAATTAAAAGGGTGTTTTAGTAGGTTTGCTTTTAACGAAAACTTGACATGTTGTTTTTTTTCGGATTCACATGGGCGTGTTCGCAGTCCGAAGTACACAAGACGATGTTTTGGTATATTTACACCCCAATCACCAGTAGTATATTTATGTATAGTTTGAAAAAAAAGATTAGCAAGATTAATAGAAATATTATGAATTGATATCGTGTTTTTTTTTATTTTAAACCTAATACTGGTAATTGAGTTAGGGGAGGTGGGGGGGGGTAATTTTATTTTAGTCGCGATTGTCAGGTCTGCTTTTTACAGCGGCACAGAATTCTAAAGGTTTTGTGAACATTGCCTGTCCATCTATACAGAGTCCATGGTAAGATCTGTACTTAGGGGCAGATCATCGTAAAGATTTATGGGCAGTCATGACTATCATAAACTTGATATATCTATTATCCACATTCTCAGGTAAGAAGAACCTCATGGAGAAGCATTTAATATCTGGTGGGGTCCTTGTTTAGGAGAACGTAATGCTTTCCATATTAAAATCCCCGAGGGGGAAGGTGACATAGATCACAACAGGACTGGTTTCATAGCACTCCAGACAATCAAGGATAATTCTGACTACACATGCCAAACTCCGGCATAATACCTATATTTGACCAGAAGTGTTCACTTACTTATATTATATCATATTCATATAAGACTTATTCTGTGTAAATATCCAATCTCACGGATTCTCTCTTTTCGCGTACGCGAATTATTGAAATAAAACTTATCATATGTTAGTCCCAAAATTGCCTAGCTTGTGTCGAGTGGACCTTAAACCTCGTTTCTCTCTCAAGTCAAAATCATTCTAATCCTAGATGACGACTGAATGGATAATATAAACTTTGTAACGATGACAAAACATGTGCATCACCATATGTTCGTCCCCAAATGACCTAGTTTGTGTCCAGTTGACGTTAAACCCATTTTTTTTCTCCCCCTCAATTCTCAATCATCCTTGCTAATGATTCAATGGAATATATTATGTTTGTAAAGATGTTCATACATTTTCTTCATCTGGGATATTGACAATTGGGACATTTTATCCCAATTTTGGGTGTTTTTAATTTTTTTCTGCTTTTTTTATTATGCCTGTTCCGGTCATTTTTATTTTTTATATTGTTTGTAGAAAGGTTGCTGGTTGTGGGTAACACTCAACTTTGGTCCTAGTTCCCGCCAAGAATGAACTACAGCCTCTCAAACTTTGGTTTTCATTAAATTAAATTTTAAGAGCGAGTTGCGTATCTGGCCAGTACCAAGATATCATTGGCAGTAGAAACTGCGTAGGAGGAGCCTGGGTAGTCCTACTAATGCCCAAAATTTCGTCTGTCCAAATCAATTATTTTACGAATAACAGATCATACAAATTTAGTTCCAAATTAGCCCATTTTTGAGTATTTTTCTATTAAAAACATATTTTTCCAATTTGCCAGGCTGACCTCTTATACGTATACTCATATAGTAAACGTTGTTTAGCATATGGTACATACATGTACCTGCAATTTATTTTTAACTTTTATAATATTATTGTCTGTCAGAGTTATTCATTTATTTGTATTCACTATGTTTCTTTTTTGTTGTCCAATTTAAAATTATATTTTAATAAATGCAAATAGTAAAAAAAACCCATGATATTACTAAATAAATCCATGTGATATCCACTTCTCGTCCACGTTTTTATTTGCTTAAATATACGTGATTTATGAGAGTTGAAGACAACTTCGCTTCAATATGTGATAAACGTGTGTAAGAATTGAAGACAATGGGAATAGAAATGAAATGAAATGAGGTATAAAAGTCCTACTGTTCTGCTCCAAAACTCGGCTAATGAAGACGGGCACACGCCATACGGCCTACTCTTATATCGAATTCGGACTGCCAAGAGATCTTTAACGTACATGCCAATGTGTACACTTGACCTCGGTTTTTCTCCCATCCACACGAATAGACAGTTGTCCTTGGCAGGCCCTCCGTCCCGCATCACTGACAAGGGGGAACAACGCCGGAAAATCTGGATGAACTATCTTGGCCAATGGAATATAAATATGGCTTTCATAAATAATTACTTCTGTTGTGAAATACTTTAATAGTCGTTAACATAGAAATATTTCTATGGTCGTTGAAACATAAATATGACGTCACCATTTGCTGTTTTTAACCAGTTTATAGGAGAATTTACGCTTTTCTTAAACAATAGTCTATTATTTTTCAAAACTGACCATTATTTTCAATAAATAATGGTCATTTTTTATAAATAATAGACGATTGTTTAAGAAAATATCAATAATAGACATGTATCTGAAAAATGAACATATTTATTTTGGAATAATTTATATGAGGTCACAATTATAAGCCCATTTTGACGGAACTGAACATGTGTGTTTATAAACCAAAGATCTCAATTTCTTGCGATATTGGGGCATATCGGGCCCCCAATTCCTGGATTATGGCCCCTGATTGAACGTGTTTTGATCCTGTGGAACCTATACAGGTCACAATTTTTATCCGATGTTAATAAAAGTCGTTCAAATAAATCACCGTTACACCACAATGAACGCTGAGTTTGAATTTCGTAAATTGGTTTGTGCCTTTGATCCTGTGTCCTGTCACTTATGTCAGAGTATATTTGAAATTATAAATCACAATTTGGACTGCTAGTACCCTACATATTAACCACAGTACTAAAGAATACTATCAAATATCAATAATATGTAAATCATTCTCGTGAGCAGCCTTTCCACCCAACTTTGACGGCCATATCAAGAACATCACCAGTGGTAAATTGTTTATTTGTCTTAAATTCTGGATATCAGAAGCCTATCTTTTCCGGTAAGATCACACCATCAATGTTGATTTAATTTGACAAATAAATCTAGTTTTCAATGTTGAAGAGTTGTTTGGATGATATTGAGTAAGAGACTTAGCTTCTTTAAATGGCTAAGTGTCACAATAATTACTTTTTAAATCCAATTTTTTTTTAGCTTGAAAATATATTACAGTTTTTTTGTGGTTGATTAATTTGTATCAATAAAGCCACTCTGTATTATAACGTAAGGACAGCAAGTGGGTTTAATGTTATTTTGTATGGCGGCTATATAATACACACGTTTAAATAATAATTGGCTAGACATTACCACATCCATATTCACTAATTAGTTATACTAGAAAAGCATTGAATACACGCCGATTTTGTTGGATGCAAATACTGTGTAAGTAAGTAATTAAACATTGCCGTGTATAAAACCTGGGACCCGGTATTAATATTTTACATCCCCGAAAACCAATCAGGATTAAAATAGTTTTCCCAGGTAGCATCATGGTGCGAGAAGAGAGAGAGAGAGAGAGAGAGAAGAGAGAGAGAAGGTTTAGCGTCCACTTGACACAAACTATGTCATTTTGGGACTAAATTATGGTTTAATTTTATTTCAATAATTCGCTTGCGCATAGGGGTCTTTAGCAGTGGAGGGAAACCTGAGGACCCGGGGAAACCCACGAGGCTGGACATGCGAGTCATGCGACCCTACTCCTTGCCACTTACAACCGGGAGTATCCGAAACCACGCCAAGTTAACTCATTCGGCCACCCACCCCCCCCCTCCTGGTGCTAGAAGCAGTGTTAAGGGTTGTAACTCGTAATCTACAAGTATATATGACTTGTATATTAACTTCTGATATACAGGCAGACCGATACTACATATTTACACGAATTAAACAAGGGATAGAATAATATTTCATATATAAATCAACACAAGCTACGATCGAATGTTAAAATCCAATATATGAAAGTGAATAACACTGAAAGTGATACAATCAACCACAAGGCAACCACCCATCGCGTCGATGAGTTCTACTCATCCAACTGTACGACCATCAAAAAAACATTTAAGATAATCACGAAGTTTGATTAACTTGGCAAAGAGCTAGATCCCTCGGCCATCCAAACCCAAGTACAAAGCGTCTTCGATAGCCATGATCAGTTCACATAGGGGCGATGCCCAAGAAGTGAAAACATATAATTGTTACACGACTGATCGCTAGGTTTATAAAATATTTACTTAAAACGACAACATAAAGAATGATGGGTTTATACAGTAATCATATCCCATTTTCTACAGAAATATGTTTTTAAAGGTACAAATCATTCCATTTAAGAACGCGTCCGCGAGAGGACCATGCAAAAATTGAAAAAAATGATAACCCGGGGGGTCAGCGATTTTCAATCATACTTGGTCTATGGGGACCCCTAGGCGACAGAAGTCACGCGATGCAGTGAAAAAAAAATTAAATGACAACTTCCGGTATAGCTGGAAATTGTTGTTTTGGGTCAAAATTTGCCATATTTCGACCATTTTTTTGCCCAAATTTCAAAACGCTCCTTCTCAAAATGTTGTAATGTAAAATTTTGATATTGGTCAGGTATGATAGGCCAAGTGGTCGACTTAAAATCCTGCAGTCGTTTGGGAATAAATTGATCGTGTGCAATTTTCTGTGAGTTATTTTAAAGTGGTCATTTTACGTATGTTGAAAACTGTGTCATCCTAAAACGCATGTAGCGGCATCTTGGCGGGTCTGACCTAGAACTGCTGGGTGTGGTTATAAAGGGCATTCGTTTAAGTATATGTCAGAAGAAAAAAATTGACCGGAACTAAACCCACTAGTGTGCTACAATATTTTGAAAATATGTAAAAAGCAGTATTTTCCATGCGATTTTTCTTTTACTGATGATCGACGACTATCTTAAAGAGTAACAATGACCATCGATATCAACATTAGTACTATATTTATTGTTATTTGAGCGTTCCTCGTACCAAATATGTCATTTTGGTAAAAATCATAAAGTTTTTGTAACAAAATCGGACGTTCACGATCATCGTAGTGAAGGGGCGTAAAATTACTGTTGTACAATTCTGCAGAATCAGAAAACTATTATTCTCATTCGTATTCTGAAGTTACTAGCAGGTTAAAAATGTATGGGCTGCCATGGCAAGCTTTTATATCAGCACAATCTAACCAAAGCAGCGCCTTTTCACCAATGATCACAAGGGTACTTTGGTCAAAAATCATAACGTTTTCGTTCGCTGGATAGCTGTAGGGAAGGTCATAAGTCATGCATAATTTTGCTGTGATCAGACCTCGGTTAGTAAGATCATTAACCGTATAAAGATGGACAGGCAACGGTAAACCAAGCGAAGTGATTCTAGACATTGCAGGACTTCATACAGAGTAATTTCTCGAACTCCTCATTAGATTTTACTGTATTCTTATAGTTACACAGTAATTTTTCAAATAATAAGTATTTCTATCCGGTAGTGACAAATTTCTCCAGTTTAGAACTTTCAAATTTCCAAATGCAGCAGTTGAAAATTTTAAAATGATCGATTTCAATATTTTCGTAGTTTTGCAAGCCTTTGTGTTCTGCTTAATAATCCAAATTCCCGCAAGTATGAAGGATTTTAAAATTATGAAAATAAAGTTCAGGTATAATTATGTCCGTAATGATGAACAATTGTACACAAGTAAAAATTAAAAGGGTGTTTTAGTAGGTTTGCTTTTAACGAAAACTTGACATGTTGTTTTTTTTCGGATTCACATGGGCGTGTTCGCAGTCCGAAGTACACAAGACGATGTTTTGGTATATTTACACCCCAATCACCAGTAGTATATTTATGTATAGTTTGAAAAAAAAGATTAGCAAGATTAATAGAAATATTATGAATTGATATCGTGTTTTTTTTTATTTTAAACCTAATACTGGTAATTGAGTTAGGGGAGGTGGGGGGGTAATTTTATTTTAGTCGCGATTGTCAGGTCTGCTTTTTACAGCGGCACAGAATTCTAAAGGTTTTGTGAACATTGCCTGTCCATCTATACAGAGTCCATGGTAAGATCTGTACTTAGGGGCAGATCATCGTAAAGATTTATGGGCAGTCATGACTATCATAAACTTGATATATCTATTATCCACATTCTCAGGTAAGAAGAACCTCATGGAGAAGCATTTAATATCTGGTGGGTTCCTCGTTTAGGAGAACGTAATGCTTTCCATATTAAAATCCCCGAGGGGGGAGGTGACATAGATCACAACAGGACTGGTTTCATAGCACTCCAGACAATCAAGGATAATTCTGACTACACATGCCAAACTCCGGCATAATACCTATATTTGACCAGAAGTGTTCACTTACTTATATTATATCATATTCATATAAGACTTATTCTGTGTAAATATCCAATCTCACGGATTCTCTCTTTTCGCGTACGCGAATTATTGAAATAAAACTTATCATATGTTAGTCCCAAAATTGCCTAGCTTGTGTCGAGTGGACCTTAAACCTCGTTTCTCTCTCAAGTCAAAATCATTCTAATCCTAGATGACGACTGAATGGATAATATAAACTTTTGACGATGACAAAACATGTGCATCACCATATGTTCGTCCCCAAATGACCTAGTTTGTGTCCAGTTGACGTTAAACCCATTTTTTTTCTCCCCCTCAATTCTCAATCATCCTTGCTAATGATTCAATGGAATATATTATGTTTGTAAAGATGTTCATACATTTTCTTCATCTGGGATATTGACAATTGAGACATTTTATCCCAATTTTGGGTGTTTTTAATTTTTTTCTGCTTTTTTTATTATGCCTGTTCCGGTCATTTTTATTTTTTATATTGTTAGTAGAAAGGTTGCTGGTTGTGGGTAACACTCAACTTTGGTCCTAGTTCCCGCCAAGAATGAACTACAGCCTCTCAAACTTTGGTTTTCATTAAATTAAATTTTAAGAGCGAGTTGCGTATCTGGCCTGTACCAAGATATCATTGGCAGTAGAAACTGCGTAGGAGGAGCCTGGGTAGTCCTACTAATGCCCAAAATTTCGTCTGTCCAAATCAATTATTTTACGAATAACAGATCATACAAATTTAGTTCCAAATTAGCCCATTTTTGAGTATTTTTCTATTAAAAACATATTTTTCCAATTTGCCAGGCTGACCTCTTATACGTATACTCATATAGTAAACGTTGTTTAGCATATTATGGTACATACATGTACCTGCAATTTATTTTTAACTTTTATAATATTATTGTCTGTCAGAGTTATTCATTTATTTGTATTCACTATGTTTCTTTTTTGTTGTCCAATTTAAAATTATATTTTAATAAATGCAAATAGTAAAAAAACCCCATGGTATTACTAAATAAATCCATGTGATATCCACTTCTCGTCCACGTTTTTATTTGCTTAAATATACGTGATTTATGAGAGTTGAAGACAACTTCGCTTCAATATGTGATAAACGTGTGTAAGAATTGAAGACAATGGGAATAGAAATGAAATGAAATGAGGTATAAAAGTCCTACTGTTCTGCTCCAAAACTCGGCTAATGAAGACGGGCACACGCCATACGGCCTACTCTTATATCGAATTCGGACTGCCAAGAGATCTTTAACGTACATGCCAATGTGTACACTTGACCTCGGTTTTTCTCCCATCCACACGAATAGACAGTTGTCCTTGGCAGGCCCTCCGTCCCGCATCACTGACAAGGGGGAACAACGCCGGAAAATCTGGATGAACTATCTTGGCCAATGGAATATAAATATGGCTTTCATAAATAATTACTTCTGTTGTGAAATACTTTAATAGTCGTTAACATAGAAATATTTCTATGGTCGTTGAAACATAAATATGACGTCACCCTTTGCTGTTTTTAACCAGTTTATAGGAGAATTTACGCTTTTCTTAAACAATAGTCTATTATTTTTCAAAACTGACCATTATTTTCAATAAATAATGGTCATTTTTATAAATAATAGACGATTGTTTAAGAAAATATCAATAATAGACATGTATCTGAAAAATGAACATATTTATTTTGGAATAATTTATATGAGGTCACAATTATAAGCCCATTTTGACGGAACTGAACATGTGTGTTTATAAACCAAAGATCTCAATTTCTTGCGATATTGGGGCATATCGGGCCCCCAATTCCTGGATTATGGCCCCTGATTGAACGTGTTTTGATCCTGTGGAACCTATACAGGTCACAATTTTTATCCGATGTTAATAAAAGTCGTTCAAATAAATCACCGTTACACCACAATGAACGCTGAGTTTGAATTTCGTAAATTGGTTTGTGCCTTTGATCCTGTGTCCTGTCACTTATGTCAGAGTATATTTGAAATTATAAATCACAATTTGGACTGCTAGTACCCTACATATTAACCACAGTACTAAAGAATACTATCAAATATCAATAATATGTAAATCATTCTCGTGAGCAGCCTTTCCACCCAACTTTGACGGCCATATCAAGAACATCACAATTTTTACTGCTATTATCTTCCATATCGAGTACATTACCAAATGTAATCAGTATCCGAATGCTTATCACATATATTCTCATAATTAATATTTGTTTTCGACTGTGTTATAAACATGTCGTCTCCATGTCGAATATTTTGGACTGTTCGTGTCCATCTCGTTCCCAGAGTCAGCCGCGGGGCCGGAGGCCTCTGGGGCCATAGACCGTCCATTATCTTTAAATTTGTTTACAGGTAAGCCCCGCCCATTCTGAACTCTGATTGGTCAATCTTTTTTGGGTCGATTTCTCGAAAACTAGAGGTCGGATCGTCGCTTCGTTTGTTGTAAAATGATCCTTGAGTCAAAGTCAACTCGGTGACATAAAAAATTGGATCCTAAACGTACACATTCAAGTTTTTGTAAAGATCTATTTTTGTCTAAGTGATTCGGTCATCCAGGCGCGTAAAATAACTATGCGTGGGTATATTTTTAAGTGATTTGGCCATCCAGGCGCGTAAAATAAATACATGTCACGTGATTCGTCACTTTCGGGAAAATGGCTACCCTGAGTAACCAGAGAAATTTCTCCAAGAATTTTTCTGGTTTCGAGATTGTGTCCGTGTATGCTTGCACTGTATGACTGGCGTGTTTTGTCACATGCATTCATTAACATCATGTTGTTTTAAGAAAATACCCATTATTTTATGGCTTGTTGTTTTAGAAAATTATCCATTCTTTGTATCTCCATGGTGCTATGTTTTAAGTTTGATAATAGCCTCAGACTGTCCATTATGTAAATACAAAGAAAAACTTGTTAGCCCATCAGTCGTTCTTTCTATTTACATAATGGACAGTCTTCGGCCATTATCGATCACTTACACAAGTTTCAGTATCATTTTGTTCTTTATACCCAAATATACATTCACACGCAATAGGGTATAGTTATTTCCCATAAACGTATGGCATATTATGTATATATGGAAAGACACCAAATCTAATTAGAAAAAATTCTAGACACCCCGAAAAGGACACATGGGGCGGCGCAGGACAAAAATGTAAGGGTATTCACTAACCGGTATCCGTCTTCTCGAGTGACGTAATAGGCGCTTTATACATGTATGTGTTAATTCAATGAGTCAGTGGATCATCCAAAAATAACATGGGCTTCGATATTTAAGCTAATGGACAGTGGCTAATGATAAATACAAGCTGGGTGTATTCGCCCTTAATTAAGTCATGTGACAAACAAAGCCAGGTTTCTTGCGATTAATATGTTTTAAGGGGGATTTGAAGCAAACTTTTGATACACAAATTAGCTTGAATAAGTTATTAGTCCAAATAATTATTAAGAATCTTACATTTATAAAGTTATGTAGCCTAAAGTTGTATGAAGAATAACAATTGAATGAATTCAAACATAAAGAGGATGTTTAGAGGATCACGTGAAAGGACAGGGAAGTAATTCAATCCTATAGATCGAATGGTAGGTACTCGATAAGAAAACTTATTTCAGCTTTACAATAAACATGTCCATTAAACATACTACTGTAAAATGATATATAATATGTTTTTCTACTAAACATGGACTATTCAAATTGCAAATAAATTGTGGCACTACACTAAGGCTCGGTATTGATGTATTTAATAAAGTACTAAAGCGATGTGTACTTTGATGGCTCAAAGACCTGTCAATGGTGTAGGTTGTTATTGATATAAATATATATTCGGAGACATTTCTATGCTATACGTTTTTTAACACGATTAAAATATAAACGTAGCCAATCTATATGCGGCTTTTTTTTATCCTCAAATGAAATATATTACGCCCAGAAAAATAAATGACATTTCACATACTCCAATTTAATTCGCATATCTATTTATAGCAATTCTCCCTCACCCCACTTGTGCATTTTTGGTGACTTTAGGAAGCTGAATTTACATATTCTGTCAAGTTTTTGTGAATTATCATGATTTTTTAATTAAGGATCGGGAAGTAAAAAGATATAAATTAACACACTATAATCTATAAAAACCAAGATCATCAGGATGCCCAACAAATGTTATAGACCAAGAAATATCATATACGATTGACTTTATCTCTTTAAAGTCCGATAGTGACGACATTCTCTCAATATCAGATAGCTCAGTCTTAATTCCGTCTTACCAAGTACCAGTTAAGAAAGACCACATAACTTCCACCATGGGTGGTGAGATAGAATTTATTTGGGTCAAGATTTACACTAACAATAGTATATTTTTATTGGGTTACATTATATAGGTTTCCAAATAGTTCTTCGCGGGTAAATTATTCTATTTTGAATTCTATTAGTTTGGCTTTATTCGATGATATAACGGGATGTTTTATCATGGGGGATTTTAATAAAGATTACTCACAAACTAGATATAACGAACGCGGTAGAAATTCAATACTTGATCTAATTTGAACTAATTGCCCGAACTGTTTTGATTAACTTCAACTCGACACAAGCTAGGGCATTTCGGGACCAACTTATGGTTTAATTTTACTTCAATAATTTGATGCCGCCGGAAAAAAACCCGCGAGGTTGGACAGACGACCCTACTCCTTGTCACGTACAACCGTGTAATTGTACCACGCCAGTTGACTTACATGTAATGACAGGCCTTATGGTGTTAGCATTCGATCATCCACGGGTCTGTGCAAATAATGGATATAAATGGACCTAGGCGTAATGTACCAAATACCAGCTGGGGCCTAATTATTGCAAGCGACGTCAATATTAAACTGGTTTAGCGATCCCCGGGGTTTTAAAACCATTTCAACTTAAGCGCCTGAAGGGGCTATTTGTCCCCTCAACGCAAATGTGGTGCAAATAAACCAGTTTTTAAAAAAAACACAGCTCGCTACCTGTCTTCGAGAAGGCTTTTTATTTTATTTTGACCATGCGCAATACGAAGTAAATTACATTCCTGGAATAATATCGGGATCAGGCAGTGTCAGAGTTATCGAAAACGTGTAAGAACCGTATAAAGAATATGAAGCTACCCATGCGCAGTTAATTCTACCCCCCGACCGAAGAGGTGAGAAAAGTTAAACTGGCATTCGGCAAACCTTGACAGATTCTACGCATCTTAATCTCGGCTCTATGACCATTTTCGCCATATTTGATCTATTTTAATGGTTCTGAATGCAAAAAATCGCTGCCCCATGGAGATTTCTGTGGAGAGTGTATTGTATCAATAAACGTCACGTTTGGCATTGGGTTTGTGGAATTACAGGGCGATAGGACAGGGCCGGTTGAAGAAAAGTCGAAGTCGTTTCAAGAACCAGCGAAGTAAAGCCTATTGTTATTAATCTTTGCAGCGTACAATTAACTAATCGAACGGAATAGGAATGCCTAGTCAGAAACTTATCAAACTTCACACCAAACTAGGTAAAGATATAGATCTCGACAAATTTGTAACTTCTATAGCATCTCACAAAATTCAGCAAATGCCTTACAAACAAAATTTGAGTAAAGGTGAATTAAAGGCTTTAAACAAATTGTAGAATAATTACAACATCATTGTGAAACAAGCTGACAAAGGTGGTGCTATAGTGGTCATGGAGCAGGGCTCACGCTGGCTTTCAATTTTTTTCCGCCAAAATGGATTCTAATTTTTATGTAAAGCAATGATGAAATTTTTTTTCCGCCAACTTGAATATTTTATCCGCCAAAAATATATGATAAAAACAACACATATTGTAATTATATAAAACAATTTTATTTCTTGTACATTCTTAAACAACAATATATTTACAATTTACAAAATGATTCTTGCTTCACATTAGCCCAATCCCAAAAGGATTTATGGAGATCGGGTTTGAAAAAAAAATACCTTGCTGACTTTCGAATTTTCACATATTGAACAAAACATTTTTTGCATACGTATGAATACGTCAAATCTCAGCCAAGGTTTGACAAATTTCCAGTTTTCTTTGAATATTCGTTTCGCGTGTACAATAGATATAATATTGCTGATTTCGGGTACCGTCACGGTATCAGCATCTGAATCATTAACCGTAGTGCTAATTTCATTTCGTCTAGACGACAGAGTCTTCGTTAACTTTAGAAAACTTGCCGAGGTAAGGAAAAAAACGCTGACAGTTTTCTCACTCCAGAATCTTCACTATTTAACTCGCTCTTTCGTTGCGACACAAGGTGATAATATAATTTGAAATAATAATTTCCAATTAGCCATACAGTTATATAGTAAACGAAATTCAACTATTAAAATATGTAACTCTCTTTGAAAAGAGTTGTAGGGCAACGGTCTGCCATTTTGATTACTTCCCTTTGTTTTAATCACGCAACATCAATAGTCACCGCTAATCTATTTGTTAATGTTAATTAATATGATGAGTACTGCTTAGATATCGGCAATTATCAATCAGTTGAAACCATTATTCCCAGACAATTGTTTAGTTTTACTTATGACATGTTCGGGATTATCAGCAAGTTGATTGATTTATAGTATGCCACTATGGTCAATCAAGGATAAATACGATTAGAATTTTAAGGATTTTTTTCGCCAAGTCTAAAAAAGAATCGCCAGTACCTTAAAACTTTATCGCCAAAGTTATCGCCAATTAGAAAATGTAATCGCCACTTCCTTAATTTTTTCGCAAATTGCGACTTTGGCGACCGACAGTGTGAGCCCTGTCATGGAGAGCTTATTCTATGAACAGAGCATCGTAAAAATGTTAACTGACGCGTAATACTACCGACCTTCAAGCATCCAAGAAAATGATTCTGTGAAGAAAAGGTAGTTTTAACTCCATTACCATATACAGCAATGTACTACATATTTTTTATGGCTTACCAAAAGTCCATAAGAGCAAATTGATAGAAGAAGCTTTCAAGAATTCTGAGGATGAAGTTGTACAAGTATTGAGTCCTGAAGATTTAAAATTCAGACCAATTGTAGGGGAGGTCAAACAGCAGTACGCAGCGACTCAGCAACTTCCTAGACATTATTCTAAAACCGTTATGTTCTCGCGTTAAAAGTTTTCTTCGTGACGATATTGATTATTTACACCAATTGCCTAAACAGGTAGAACCGAGTAGCACTCTCATTAGCTTCGATGTAGTAAATTTATACAATAATATCACTAAAGATCTGGGACTGAAAGCTATAGAATATTGGCTAAATAATCATAATGGTTTGATACCAGATCGCTTTTCGAATTCTTTTATTCTCGGTGCTCTGGATATTGTTCTGTCAAATAGCATATTTTCCTTTAATAACCTATACTATTCACAAATCAAAGAAGTCGCAATGGGTACTAAAGTTGGTACCACCTATGCTACACTAACTTTAGGTTATCTTTAGAAAAAATGGTATGAGAGGGTGACAACAACTTATGAAAATGTTTTCAGTGACCTAATAAGGATGTCTTGGAATCGATTTTTGGATGATTGTTTTGTGGTCCTTGAAGTATCTTCAGAAATCATCTCTGAACTCCATAAAATGGTTAACAATTTAGATGGCAGTATTCAGTTCACAATTGAGCAGAGTAAAACAACACTAAATTTTCTCGATGTGTAATTAATAATAAAGCGTTTTCTTGGTCACAACCCAATTTCAAATCTCGCTGAGTTTACCAATAACAAAAAAAGTAGGAGCTAGGGTAGCACTGGTTCACTAACCAGACGGTCTCAGGCCCAGGCCCGAAGCCAGAAACCAAAATTTAGCCGACATAGGGGGGCGAGGAAGATAAATTTCCGACAACAAAAAATCAATGAACGATGGTCATCGTCGACTACCGTAAGCAGGAGTAGGGGAGAGCACGAAAATTAGAAGCTGTGAGAGTGAGTGACATGCAGGTGGCGAATGTGTCGGAAAATTAAGAGTTTCCAGTCTACATTAACTATCTCTCGGCCCAATTTGAGACACTGTGAGAGTGAATTTAGGCCTCTATGACATGCAGGTGGCGAATGTGTCGGAAAATTAAGAGTTTCCAGTCGACATTAACTATATCTCGGCCGAATTAGAGAGGAAAAGTCGTACTAAAACTCTCTCCCGGCGAAAATGTGAGCATAGCTAACCAGCGATTTTTTTCCGGCGCAGACAGAAAAATTCCGACAGGAACGGCCATGGGGCGGGGGGGCGGCTCGCCCCTCCGCCCCCCACTAGCCTCGGACCTGCTCAGGCCCGTAATGGAACTGTGTCGGGAGAATTTTATCTAAGACCAGGTCGTTGGACAGGTAGCGTGCATGAAAAACGTTGCCGTAGTTATCGTGGCCTCTCACCAAGAAATGTTTTTTGTACCGCTGATTGTTGGAAAATTACCCTGGGCTTTCCAGAGTGGTACCACCTTGATGTCAATGGTTTAAACATATTTTATTGCATTAACAAAAATATTTTTATATACAATTGAATTGGGCAAAAGTCATAAAACGTACAAGCGTCCTTTCCATTTCAGAAATTGTATACATATAATAGTGCTGTTACTTGTATATAGATCTAATATACATAATAAATAACAGAGAAATAAACAAACAAACAGTCATGAAGAAGGCGCAGATGAACACAGATAACAAACAACATTTGAACGTTTAGCTTCCATTATAGAACACACCTTTTCGAACAGTGAGCTGTTTTCATGGTGGGATAAATTGGTGTCGCCCCACAATAAATTGTGCAAATTAATCGTAGGTAAAAGGATCAGGGATTCAAATAATTTGGTTCTTTCACTATTAAATTGGTAACACTGCAAACAAAAATGATTTGCGTTTTCATTTGGATATCAACAATTACACGGAAGGTTATTACATATTTATTATTATTATTATTACAAAATTTATATAGCGCCCCTTTCACAGGTGTGTTCAAGGGCACTTTACAGTGTAACAAAAACATAATTCAAAACGTAAATAACACCAAGAGTGTTAGAAATACATTAAATAAGCATAAAAGAACTACGATAGACAAAATATTAGGTGTTACAATTTGTTATGATTATAAGCCTTTAAAAATAAGAAAGTTTTCGTCTGTTTTTTAAAAGAACGTGCCCCATAACCAGAGAGGTTTACAATTTTTTGCTTTAAAAGTAATTTATCAGATGAACGTAGGGTTCTGTCTGGGGTATATAATTCTAAAAGTTCAGATAAATACTTTGGTGCTAAATTATGAAGGCATTTGAAAGTTAAAAGTAAAATCTTAAAATCTATTCTATATTTAATGGGCAACCAGTTCAGCTGAAAGAGAACAGGGGTTATACTTGTATATTTATTCGTCAAGGTTATTAATCTAGCAGCAGTATTTTGTATTCGTTGGAGTTTGTTAATATATTTTTGTTTTAAAGGTTGGGTATGAGGGGGGGGGGTATGTAGGCATAGCCTGAATAAGATACAGTTTAAAAACAAAATTAACATTGAACTAATAATGCATCTACCGAATGTAGTTCTTATAGCAATTATCGCTGTACTCTCATTTGTATGATATATCTTGTTAAATTTATGGTCTAGGAGCTTGTTTGAATTTAGGAAATTGCCTACTAAAAACAGGTCACTTTTTATAGACGCCTTTGACCAGGCCTGAAAAAAAAATGGAAACAGAATTGAAATAAAATGAGGTTTAACGTAAAGGAAACGGCCAATCTTCTTCAATATGTTTATCAGATGATTGTGACTCGTTGGGATCTTGGCGTTTAT
This sequence comes from Patella pellucida, assembly GCA_917208275.1. NCBI lineage: Eukaryota > Metazoa > Mollusca > Gastropoda > Patellidae > Patella > Patella pellucida. The sequence continues at coordinate 30,127,894 of OU795041.1, read as the reverse complement.
AAACATTAAGATATAGACCAAGAAGTGTTATGTGATTAACGCTCAAATTAGTGAAGAGAGAGTTCTAAAGCCCATAGCGATAAAACTGTCGGCGACTAGCGGCAATTGACAGCTTATGTCGCTACGACTGAATTTATCCACGATTGGACGCAACCACAAGAAACCAGTTGGTCCCAGTCGTAAGAGCGCCTCTGTGGCCTGCGACTAGGGACAACTAATTGTCTTTGAGAAACTGGAGACAACTCGACGGCGACTGGCTTGCGTCCAGCTCACACCAGTCGTAAGAGCGCGTAGGTCGCCCAAGTAGTCACAACTGATTAGTTCCACTTGATCGTAGACCAGTTGCCGATTTCCAGTCGCCGATAGTTTAATCGCGCCGTTGGGCGACATAAGCTGAGCTTAAGACGATCATTTACAAGGGTTGTCCCCCTTTAATTATTTTGCGTTCTCAAAAGCGCTGCATAGTACAGGGTCGTTATTTGGAGAAAAGCCCACATTTAACTATGTGGTTGCTAATACCTTACCGTACACAACAATATAATATTTTATTTAGACAAAATTTCTACTCAAACTCTTCATGGCGATTAATGGTTAGGTTATTAATTAATTATTGTCCTTGATGTATACTACCAAGGAAGGTAAACCTCTTCGATTTCACCGAATTCGACTGCATAAGATCGATTGTGTTTTATTTGTTTTTATGACAACACTGAGACACCTTCAAGTGGAATACCTGTAAGTTTAACAAGATCATACATACATGGTAATTATAGTGATATTTTCTCTAATCATTCATATTTGGTGAATAACTATCGTTAATACACGTTCATATATACATCAAGTATAGCGCGTCATCACCGCTACCTAATTTTGTTACCGTCATCTACAGATGAACTGGGTAGTAGTACTAGCTTGACAATTTATGAAAAACAAAATTGCAAGAAAATATTTTGTTATGGTTTTGGGTAGCGTTGAATGTACTGGATGACATCCTGAAAGTTTACCGAAATTGGAATAACGGACGTACCAAATTTTGAGGGTGAAGTTCGGGATTTGAGCCATTTTCCTTCAAAAGGTACAAATTAGTTTAAAATTAATCTTGCTTTTGACTGGAAGCCAATGAAGATCTTTCAGGAGTGGTGTTATGTGGTGTTTTTTGGTGGACCGAAAAATAAAATAATCCTAGCTGCGGCGTTTTGTACCAGCTGTAGTTTATGAATAAGTTTGTGATTGACACCTGAGAGAAGACTATCGCGGTAATCAATTATTGATAATACTTAGCAACCCACCAGTGTATGGGCGGCATCTTTTGAGATTAGATTACGAACTTGACGAATGGATCGTAGATTGAAGTAGCAGGTCTTGCAAAGATGATTAACCTATTTTTCCATGTCAAGTTCCGCATCCAAGTAGACAACCCAGATCTTTGAGTCTGCTATTGTAATAAACTATCGGCGACTGGAAATCACTGACTGGTCTACGACCAAGTGGAACTAATCAGTCGTGACTACTTGGGCGACCTACGCGCTCTTACGACTGGTGTGAGCTGGACGCAAGCCAGCCGCCGTCGAGTTGTCTCGAGTTTCTCCAAGACGCAGATGTTGTACTCCTACGACTGGAGACACCTAGTTGTCCTTAATCGCAGGCCACATAGGCGCTCTTACGACTGGGACCAACTAATTTCTCGTGGTTGCGTCCAATCGTGGATAAATTCAGTCGTAGCGACATAAGCTGTCAGTTGCCGCTAGTCGCCGACAGTTTTATCGCTATGGACTTTAGAACTCTCTCTTCACTAATTTGAGCGTTAATCACATAACACTTCTTGGCCCACATCTTAATGTTTATAAACAGAGCAGGGGAGAAAAGCCTTATTCAGTATTAATAAAGTCTGCAATGAAAATTATTTTAATGTTGAAACGAAATTAAATTTTTGATATGTATGTAAACAGTATTCTGACTTATGGATCTGAGATTTGGGGCTTTCATAAAGCGTATGACATAGAAATAGTACATTTAAACTTTTGTAAACGGTTATTGGGCGTAAAACAGGCAACTAACAATGGCATGGTATATTATGAACTGGGTCGATACCCATTATATATCCATAGAAAAATACAAATTTTTAAATATTTTTTAAAAATATTATGTACCAAAAATAAATTGTTAAAGTCGTGTTTAAATGAAATGGAAATGAAGAATGATATATGGTTGACCAATGTAAAATGCGAATTGTACGCAATTGGATTGGGATATATCTGGGAGCGTTTTAATTGTAATAAATCATATCTCCCCATTATCAAAAATAGAATTTTAGACATTTTTAAACAAAAGTGTACAGAAGATATTTGTCAGTCAGCTAAAGGTATTCTATATCAAAATGTTATTTCAAATTTTGATCTTCAATATTTTTTGAGGAAACCTTTCACTATAACTATCAAAGACTAATATGAAGAATACGTTTATCATCCCACAATTTGTACATAGAAACTGGTCGTTTTGAGAAAATAGAGCGTGCAAAGAGAATTTGTAGATTATGCAATTTAAAAGAGATTGAAGATGAATACCATCATATTATTATATGTCCATATTTGAATGATTATAGGTAAAGATATATAAAAGCTTACTATTTTGTTAACCCAAATCTCCTTAAATTTTTTCAGTTATTATCGGTACAAAATATTAAAGAACTGAATAATCTTTCTATTACCGATAAAAAACGTAATGAATACATCTGTTCTCTTTCAAAATAGAATTATATCTTAATATATAAGTTATTTATATTTATAAGCCTTGTGTGTAGTTATTACACAGTTTTTAAATTAAGTTCAATATATTTTATTTATATCCTTCACTTTCCGACCATAAACGAAATGTATATGTTAGGTCTTTCTCAAATTTAATACTAAACAATAACTGTATATATATATATGTTTATTATATTTATTTATTGTATTTTTTGTATTGCATTGTATCTGATAAGTCGTATGACTTAAAGATTTAAATAAAGTAAAGTTATGTTGGACAATTGTTTTTCTGTTAACATATTCTTTGTCATCCAGTAGACGTGATACACGGGTGAATGAGCGAACTGGATTTATGAGGTGTGTTGTTGACGTTTGGGAAAGTAGGACGAGGGGAAATGTGTAGGGAGTGAAGTGCTGTAAAGGAATAGTTAGATGTATTATGAATGGTTAGAGTGGCTGTGGTGTTACAGTGAAATACTATGCCGCCACCGTAACACCACAGCTTTATGATTTGTTAGACAGGAGTGATATCCACTGTTTTTTTTGTTTTATTTTTTATCTTGTAAAATGTTTATTCATAGCATAATAGGCATATAAATTACATATTACAGTGTATTCTACGCAATTTCAATACATTCCATATATAGTGGTATTGTCTAAGACAGAAATTAGTATATCCAGGCTAAAAATATTTTACAATATTAAAACCACTTGTTTAGTTATTTTTATTTGTTGATAAGGCTATATGTACAATTATAAAATGTAAAATAAGTTATGTAAGAGACAGAAAAATCGGGTTGAACGTCCACTCAACACAACTAGGTCATTTCGGGACGAACATAATCATGGTTTAATTCCATTTCAATAATTCGCTTGCGCGTAGGGGTCTTTAGCAAGTAAAGTAAGCTGGAAGGAATCATTTACATAAGTACTTTCGGATCAAAAGAAGAGAAACAAACACAATCCTAGATTCGATGTTAATATTAGTTAGTCGAGATGGCGATTTTTAAAATTTTGGAAATATATTAGTATATTTTTTATCTTTAAACATAGATAAGGAAAGCGTGAACATGACAAAGGGGATTAGGAAGGCCTTCTCTGTCAAACATATTTCCATAGATAGAAATTGTATGTTAAATTTGTTAGTATATATTATCAATGTAAAAATGTCTTTAAATTTGGATAAATTTTCTTAAAGTTATATATTTTACTATATCTGGTAACTTTCGCATTAAATAACGGTGGTGTAAGCAAGAAAGGTGCATTACATCTAGAATTTTCAAGTATATTGTACTGGAACAGTAATAAGATTAACAGTGTCCCTGAGGAGAATAGGCTTTAAATTCAGGGAGTGTTCCTTAAAGCTTCATATGTGGATGTATTTGGTGACTATAAGCTTATAGGAAAATAGTGTAAACAATAAACTTTTAATAAATTCATAAATTGAAGAAGAAATCTACTTAAAATGTTTACAATGGGTAGTTGCAATGTTAATTTATGTTGGTTTCTGGATAACCAAGACTAAACGTGTGGACATATACGAAAAAGGTCTGGATACAAAAGCCTTGTTTTACGGACCCAGAAAAGAGAATAAATAGGTTGCATTAGAAAAAAGGAATTTACGAGCATATTCTAATCAAAAAGGTTTACATGTTAGATTTATTAGTACAATAGATAGAAGAGTGACACTAGGCTTTAGATTTAGAAAGTTTTATTTAACGATTCAAACAAATAGGTGTTTTCATAAAGGAATTTGTGTTAACATCAGCGTAAATTAGGTTACTCAAGCGTAACTAGGGTCAATTGACACGGCGGTGTACTACTCCTCAGTGATAAGCCTGCGCCGCAAAAAGAGGTCTCGACTTTTATTATTAGTATAATGACTTCCTCATGTGCGGCAGGTTAGTTTTCTTCTAAAAACACCCTTTTCCCAATCTGATTAAAACACAGATCCAATTTCGTTTCGTTTTTTATAGTTCAAAATTTCGTTTTACATGTCTTTACTACACTCTAGGATCTGAAAGGATCGTTATTTAACTCGTGTTCAGCCTGGAATGAGGGGTCAGCCAATCAAATTGCCTGTCGAATCTGGGATTTGACCTCTCTTGCACGGAACTGTGGGTAGACATGAACTACGACATAAATCAAAATAAAGTAAAAGTAGATAAAAAAAAACCATAGCCACTTGCAAAAACGTCTCTGATTGGTAAATCGAATGACTGACCTTAAAGGGTCAAATGTCGTTTTCTACGTCATAGAACGGGACTTCCCACTATAAGTTGTTAGATCTACATGTAGCGAGGCCATCGAAAGTATAAAAAACGAAACGAAATATAGATCTGTATTTTAATTAGATTGCCCTTTTCCGTTCCAAAAAATACAAAAGTAATTTTCTACCATATGACCATGGTTCTTTTCACCGAGACTAGATAATTTCTCTCGGTGTAAGGATATAGCTATGCATAAGTTCAAAGAAGGTCAATAAATCCGCGGTGACACTGTTGAGAAAATAAACCCATGGGTTTGTTTACTTGCAAATGGAGTGTGAATCAACTGAGTTTGTACTGAACAATTTTTCACTGATATGTATGAACTTTCTTTACACATTCGGTTTATAATTAGCGATACACAGGTTCGGTGGCAAATGTTATCTACTTAACAGACTGTTACCTCAGAACTACCTTCGCACGGAATCCCCTATTTGGGGACTTGTAAAAGAAAAAGAAATAGTACCTGTGCGCGTGCCAGTAAAAGAAAACTAAGAGTTCGCGCATAAAAATGCCCGAACGTACCAGGCGCCAGGTCATCAAGGATTTTGATAGGCTTGCACAATTTTTTTTCTGAGCTACTTATTTCCTGAAGTTTTGGATAGGAAGTGTCAGAAAAGTTAAGAATGCTGCCCTTTTATTGCCCAGCAGTAAGTTTTTTGACTATTTGATATCAAAATAGCCATTATTGGGGGTATCCGTTGGCTGAGTGTGAATTTGGGTGTAAATGTTAACATTTCGTTTACACTGATGTCAAAACATGGTTAGGTCTAAATATTAAGGCCAACTCAACTCAACTCAACATCAAAACCGGCCGAAGAAATCCTCAAATTACTCGACATTTGTCTGAGGAGGAATGATTTCGCATTCAACGATCAAGTATACCTCCAGTCTTCCGGAACTGCCTTGGGAAAACGATTTGCTCCGGGTTATGCAAATCTCTTCATGGCGGAGTGGGAAAGGGAAGTCCTGCCACTCTGCCCATTAAAACCAGATTTCTATGGACGATTTCTAGATGACGTTTTCATAGTCTTTTCATGACGTTTTGGAAGTACACGTTAGACGAATTTTCGGCGTTTTTCAATATTTTGAACAATCATCATCCATCTGTCAAGTTAACCGCAAATGTAAGCCATAACAGCATATATTTCCTTGACACTACCGTCTTTAAAAGTAGCAACACCACAATCTCAGGCCAATTAGAAACTAAGGTATTTTTCAAAGAAACCGACACACACCAATTATTGTTCAAAAGCTCCTATCACACAAAACATACGTTCGTTCTCTGGCATCATAAAATCTCAGTTTTTCCGTTATCATAGGATATATATATTCAGAAGACCGACTTTGAGTCAGCATGTACATTTGTATCGAGCAAACTAATGGAAAGGGGATATTCCAAACGATATCTCCGACGTATAAAAAACAACACTCTAGCTTAACTTAACGCCAACGAAACAAATAATATGCCCATTAAAACCAGATTTCTATGGACGATTTCTAGATGACGTTTTCATAGTCTTTTCATGACGTTTTCAAAGTACACGTTAGACGAATTTTCGGCGTTTTTCAATATTTTGAACAATCATCATCCATCTGTCAAGTTAACCGCAAATGTAAGCCATAACAGCATAGATTTCCTTGACACTACCGTCTTTAAAAGTAGCAACACCACAATCTCAGGCCAATTAGAAACTAAGGTATTTTTCAAAGAAACCGACACACACCAATTATTGTTCAAAAGCTCCTATCACACAAAACATACGTTCGTTCTCTGGCATCATAAAATCTCAGTTTTTCCGTTATCATAGGATATATATATTCAGAAGACCGACTTTGAGTCAGCATGTACATTTGTATCGAGCAAACTAATGGAAAGGGGATATTCCAAACGATATCTCCGACGTATAAAAAACAACACTCTAGCTTAACTTAACGCCAACGAAACAAATAATATGCCCATTAAAACCAGATTTCTATGGACGATTTCTAGATGACGTTTTCATAGTCTTTTCATGACGTTTTCAAAGTACACGTTAGACGAATTTTCGGCGTTTTTCAATATTTTGAACAATCATCATCCATCTGTCAAGTTAACCGCAAATGTAAGCCATAACAGCATAGATTTCCTTGACACTACCGTCTTTAAAAGTAGCAACACCACAATCTCAGGCCAATTAGAAACTAAGGTATTTTTCAAAGAAACCGACACACACCAATTATTGTTCAAAAGCTCCTATCACACAAAACATACGTTCGTTCTCTGGCATCATAAAATCTCAGTTTTTCCGTTATCATAGGATATATATATTCAGAAGACCGACTTTGAGTCAGCATGTACATTTGTATCGAGCAAACTAATGGAAAGGGGATATTCCAAACGATATCTCCGACGTATAAAAAACAACACTCTAGCCAACGAAACAAATAATATGCAATCAGCAGTCGAAACCAAAACTTGTGGCCACCCAAGATGTCAAACATGCAAAATCATAAATATATCGGACCACTTCCATAACAAAACATCTAGCACAAAATTCCCAATATTAGACCCACTTTCATGCAGTAGTTCAAACATAATCTATCTAATTTCACGCAGACAATGTGACATGCAATACGTAGGTGAGACCCCAAAGGCACTTTGTGAATGAATTAACGGTCACCGGTCAGACATAGTCACTCAAAAAGACAAACCGGTCTCAAATCACTTTAACCAACAAAATCATGACATTTCTGATCTCATTGTCACGCCGATAGAACAGGCTAAGAGCGATTTTGAAACAACAGAAGAAATTAAAACATTGAGGCTAACACGAGAAAAATTCTGGATTAAAAAATTGAAAACAACAGCCCCCCCCCCCTAGGTTTGAATATTCATACGGCTAGCACAATAGCCCCTTTTGTAGTTTTATTTAGTGCAACAGCAGCACGCGCATCCAAAATCATCAGAAAACACTTTACTGATCTCCAAGAAAATCACCAAAAAATCTTCACACAAAATCTTATAATTGCATATTCTAAAAATAAAATCTGAACGACATCCCAGTGCACAGTAAATTAGATTAAAACAAGACCAGTCCGCACCCTAACCCAGAATCTAATTTAGTAGGAACACACTAGTGTGGCTCTCCCCCGGGAGCCCAAATTTATTCCTTTTTCTTCAGAAACAAAAATACCAGAATACCAGAAACACCACCCAAGGAAGACCATAATCGCCACCAGCACCAGAAAACAGTTAAATTACCCTTGTATATAAACCTAATGTATTGTATGTATTTTAAATAAAGCTAGGAAATATCAAAAGCTAATCTTTCATCACCCTAGGCCAGTGCTTATGTGGGGATTTAACCCCTCCCCAAAATCTTAAACCTAACCCAAGACCCTAACCCTCAGTCTCGTCAACAAGCATGTGCCGTAGGCCTATTCGAAGACCCTAGCCCTAACCCACAATCTTGTGCCCACAAACCTATTTACATGTTGTGACCCTAAATCAAGTCTGGAGTTGGCCTTAATATTTAGACAATGAAATGTTAACATGTACTCTCCAAAACCCGCAGTTAGCCTTAAAATTTAGACCGAACCTCAAAACATGGTGTTTACCTTTGAGATTGGCTTAGACACCCAAGGTTTACTTTTTCATTGACTGTTTATTTCTATTTCCAGTTGAAACCGTTTTTTTTTTCTTTCGTATTTTCTAACTGTTTTTTATTACATATTTATCCCAAGCTTTCTATCATTTCAGGTGCGAGGTTAATATTTCATAAATTAGATTGATTGACGTCAAAACAAGTATTAAAACAAGAAAGAAGCAAAACAGGTGAGACAAATGTGCATTTTATACACTCGACCAAGTACATCCAGCCTGATCCCCACTTCTGTTGACTAACGGGCGGAAAATTTGGTACTGCACGGGTCTTTCTACTTCCCTTGGCATGTAACTGAATCACAGAATTCTACATTTTGACCATGTTTTAGATGTTCTCTGCATAGACAATGTTTTCCTTAATTTTATTCTCCCGCCTTCCTTCATTTTTGTCTAGCATAGGCGAAAAGGGATCAAATTTGCAATTTCATAGCAGTTTTGGGTAATACTGATGATATTTCAGCGGAGGGATAGGGGGCGTAAAGTGTCTTTCTGCAGAGCCTGATATGTTCGACAGAGTACTTCAAAGTATTTCCGGGCACTGACAGGTAACCAATGAAGGGTTTTTAGAACTAAGGTTATGTGACAATAATATGACACTGTAATAAGCCTTTCGTAAAGGCACTGCAGCCTAAAATATCCTTCATCATCCTTGGACTTTCTCAATTGTGTTTAAAACTCACTTTCATCTGTCTAGTCTTGAGGGATTGGGAGGGACCCTATACAAGCTCTTGATCTACATATGGCACTGACATAAATATCCATCTAAGAATTTAGCCAGATACTTTAGATTGAGATTAGATACCACACGAATATCTTTCATTTCCAAATTATTCGTTTTTAAGATATTTCCGAAAAACAGACCCCATACCTGTTGATCACCGATAGTTAACCTAAATATTAGCAGGTCAATACCATATTTTACTGTTTGACTGACCACTGTCAAGGTAACAAGGCATGGCAAATATTTTTTGTTACACATTGTTGAATGCGATTAAAATAAACTTGACACTGGCATGAAATCCGGACATCTTAAGTAAATTCTTTTAGAAACTGGTTTATCTCACCTCCGTGTCAAGGGAAACAGTTTTATTCTGTCGGGAATACCACTTACAAGTTAAATTTCGAGTAAAATGACAAAGATGTAACAACATTTTCTCAGAGCTTTGACAGAAATACGCTTGGGCTACTCATGCATATACTTGGTAATATCCATCACAATTAGATGCTAATATTCTCATTATAGGCATCATCATATAATTCCACCGCACATGGTAGTGCATGATAATTTGGGAACGAAAGAGCTGCATCATCTGGTGCATTTACCGGAATGTAAAAAAAAAATTACTGTATAATTGTGTACACATGTAAAAGAACTCTTCACACTGTCCAAGCAAACTTATCTACGCAACCCAAAAAAATAAAATTGGCTTAGTTAGAACAATTCATAATTCGGCAGTTTTTCATAGTTTGATCCACTGATCTTAATACAAGATTCAGTAATTATAATCAAAGGTATGCTTCATAACGAATATTATATACTGTTGACATAACATGTTAATCTAGATAAAGAGAGAGAAGATAAAGAGAGAGAGAGGAGAGAGAGAAGAGAAAGAGGGAGAGAGAGGTTTTAATGTCCACTCACCACAACTAGGTCATTTCGGGACTAACATTTGGTTTAATTTTATTTCAATAATTCGCTTGTGCGTAGGGGTCTTTAACAGTGGAAGGAAACCAGAGAGCCCGGAGGAAACCCACGAGGTTGAGAAGGCGCCCCTATCTCCATGCCACATACGCTCACACCAGGGCTAGAAACCATAGCCACAAGCCGGAGGTGGCCGTCCAGCTAGAGGTCGAAACGCGGCACTCGAGACCACTAGGCCATCCCAACCCACCTAATCTAGATAAAACATTTTTACATGTATGTATGCGTGTAAACAAACCAACAATAAAAACCTTAAGGAAAAACTATAAGATTATACAAAAATAGCATTATGTCAACAACAACATGTATATTGCTTTGTGTATAACGATCGAAATAAATGAACAAACATAAATATAGATATTTTAAGTTGAGAAGGAATTTTAATATTGAGGATGATCTCCTCAGCCATTCTTATTGGTGTCACCGAACACATACAGAAAGAAATAATTAATATCTACAAAGAAAGCGATGCTTTGAAAACCTAGATCCTGAGCACGAACATTTCTTAGATTAGCGTAGCTTCACATTTTGTCACAAAGAGAACTCTTTTTTTGATCGTAAGTATGTAGGACTAATAACAAAAACCTTGCATATACGCACAAATATACGTAGATGTTTCTTACTTATAAGAAAAGTATAATCAATGCATCGATAACTATTGTCTCCGGTATTCTTAAAACTATTTTTAAAACATGGGTTCATGACACTAGTACGAAGGCCCGTAAAAGCTAAATCCGTTTGAACAAGTTAGTATCTTCATACTAAGGATAAGGATCTTCAAAATGTTGTCCACATCGACAGGTTGGAGAGTCAGTTATGTGTCTTAAAAATGCAGGTCCATTTAGATCACTATTTGAATGGATAATTTGAACTTTTCTTTTTTCAATATTATAATAAGAAGGTACTAAGTGATCATGCTTTAAGAGTTTCTGTTTAAAAATGAATAACGTATCTGAATTACGTATAGATTTTTCTTGAAATTTCCCGCATATGAGAAATTGCAGTGAAAACTGTGATAAATATAAAAACATGAATAACCTTTCCACCGCGGTGTAAATATCCTCTCCGCTATGGAGGGGGATCCTCGCCAAAACTCTCAATTTGTGAAAATACATTTGTCGATTTGTGAAAGTACATTTGTTAATTTGTCAAAATACAAAGTACATTTGTCGATTTGTGAAGGTACATTTGTTAATTTGTCAAAATGCAAAATACATTTGTCGAACCTACAAAGTACAAATTTTGAAATAACACAGCTTAACTTTATAGTTTCAAGATATGTAATTTCAACATTTGTATTTTTAAGAGATGTAATTTCAACATTTGCAGTTTCAACATTTGTTGTTTCAACATTTGTTGTTTCAACATTTGTTGTTTCAACATTTGTTGTTTCAACATTTGTTGTTTCAACATTTGTTGTTTCAACATTTGTTGTTTCAACATTTGTTGTTTCAACATTTGTTGTTTCAACATTTGTTGTTTCAACAATTGTATTAACGATACTTGCATTAACGAGCCTTGCATTACCAAGCCATGCATTAGCGAACTGTAACCATACTTGGGTTATTGTATGGTATGGAAGCCTATTGCGGCCATTTCAGAATCTCGACAATTAAATAGTCCAAAATAATTTTAATCTCTTCTGGCAAAGATAGTATTGTATTCTGTAATCGATTTTTAGTCTTCAATCAAATCTTTCTTTGCTCTCCAACTTCAACAACGTTCATCTGATATTTTGAAGCGTGGTCTTGTCAGTACTTTCGTTTGGGGAGTCTGACAAGGGACAACGTATAGTCGATCAAATGGGATTAAAAATAACGATGTCAACTGCTTGTTAGTGGTATAGGGCGGATGGCCTGGCAAGGGACAACGCATAGCCGTTCGAATGTTATAGATAAAAAAACCTAGGTTCCTTGTCCGGAATCGAAATGAAGTGGAGGCTACGGTGGCCAAGTGAGTAGGACGTTTGCTCTCTAGCTTCATCGAACTGCATCGGAATTTATCTTGAGATATCTTCCCTTTTCCGTTGTGTAGATGGAAGACGGAGGGTCTGGCAACGGATAACGTGTAGTCGTGCGGATGGGACAAAATAACGGGGCCCCGTGTAAACATTGGTTTCGATTCGCCGCTTGAACGTGTCGTCTGTCCAACCGAGGGGGTGAACCACTCTCTCTCTCTCTCTCTTTCTCTTTTTCGCATACATTGACGTTCACGTACAAGAACCCTTTACTGTGGGAATTCGAAATAAGAGTAGGCCCTCGTAGCACACTGCATGACGTACATTATTAGCCCAGTTGGAGAAGAATGGTTAACGCGTTCGCAATTGATCATAAGGACTGTCATTGAATCAACTGGCGCGGTATCGATTCGCCGCTTGTACGTGACAAGGGATAGATCGACTGTCCATTCCGTGGGTTTTCTCTTGGTCCTTCAGTTTCCTCCTACTGTTAAAGAACCTTTACCTTTAGGTGTGTTTTTGTATGTAGCCTATGTATGTATGTATGTTCGCCCATCACGCTGATATCTATAACGGAAGTTGCTGAAATTCAATAGGAGTCTTTGTTTTACTAATTTAAATGATGCATATTCATTTCATACGAGAGAGAGTGAAATGGGGTTTAACGTACACTCAACACAACTAGGTCATTTCGGGACTAACATATGGTTTAATTTTATTTCAATAATTCGCTTGCGCGTAGGGGTCTTTAACAGTGGGAGGAAACCGAAGAAGGCTCCCCTATTTCCATGTCACATACGCTCACACTAGGGATCGAAACCACAGGGGTGACCTGTCAGCTAGAGGTCGAAGCGTGGCACTCTAGACCACTAGGTTATCCCAACCCCCCACATTTCATACGGAGCGTCCACAAGATGCAACAATGTGAAACAATGGCCATAACTCCAGAAGAAATTAACGGAAGTTATTGAAATTAAAAAGGATTCTTCATCTCACTAATATAAGCATCTTATTTCAATTTAAAAACAATCAAATGATAAATGTAGTCCGTAGAGTGTTCACAAGAAATTGCGGACGACGGATTGACTGATTGACAGACGGGCGGACGGACGGGGTCGAGGGCAATATACGACCACATTCCCATGTTGGCGTATACAAAACACGACCACGTGAATGTTTTAGACTGTCAAATCTGGGCCACAGGCGAATTTATGCCCGCGGCGAGAAGTCGAGATTCTGAAATGGCCGCAATGGGCATAGTTCGCTAATGCATGGCTTGCTAATGCAAGGCTCGTTAATGCAGGTGTCGTTAATACAACTGTTGAAACTACAAATGTTGAAACTGCAAATGTTGAAATTACATCTCTTGAAACTATAAAAGTTAAGCTGTGTTATTTCAAAATTTGTACTTTGTGGGTTTGATAAATGTATTTTGCATTTTGACAAATTAACAAATGTACTTTCACAAATCGACAAATGTACTTTGTATTTTGACAAATTAACAAATGTATTTTCACAAATCGACAAATGTATTTTCACAAATTGAGAGTTTTGGCGAGGATCCCCCTCCATACTCCGCGTGTAAATATTTTCTCCGCGGTGTAAATATTTTCTCCGCGGTGCAAATATTTTCTCCAGGTTTTTTTATATTTATTACAGTTTTCACTGCGATTTCTCATATGCGGTAAATTTCAAGAAAAATGTACGAAATAATGTATGGCCCTAAAAGGCCACCGTACAAAATAGCTACTGTTTTCTTTATATTCTGTACAAATATTAAATAGCGTCGCCAGTATTATGATATATTGCATTGTTAGTACCGGTAATAGAATTCAATTACACCAACCGTAATTAATCCGGCTCTTTGCTTAATTGTTTCTAGTTATTACTATTTTCTGATCATAACTTCGCCAAATGCCGAAGAAGAGCAGAACATATCGCGAAAGTTGCAAAAAATATAGGCATCCCAATTAGTGGCATTATAGGTTGTATTGATGGCACCCACATAAGACTAAATCACCGATTCAAGCAAGACCAGGGGCAGTATTTATAAAAATTCTAAGAGTTGGAACCAACTCTTAACTGTCAAAAATTACTCCTAACTTTGAAGATTTTCCTAAGACCTATTTATAAAATATTTTACTTTAAAATTACTCCTAACTATAACACATATTTAGGAGTCCTCCTGTAACACTCCTAACTTGTTAAAAGTACTCTAATCTTGGTTAACATGGCCGTTCGTGAAAAGATTTCTTAGTGGAGTACAACAATGATGAGTTGATAAGGAGATATCGAATGGACATGGGTGGGATTATTTTTTTGACAGATTTAGTTTGGTTAGGACCCAAGTCTTACATTTAGTTAAAAGTAACCCTAAGATCCTTTATAAATATTTCTAAAGAGTTACCTTTAACTAAATGTTGTTTTAGGAAGTCTTAGAGTAAAAGTTATGAAAACTCTACGAATTTTTATAAATACGGCCCCAGGACTTCATCTGTCGTAAGAAATTCCCGTCAATTCAGTTACAGGTAACTAATTTGTTCACATGATTTCAAAGGTCGGGGAGGGGGGGGGGCTTTAGATGTTTGTTGTTAACATGCACCACATGGACTGACTTTATGAGATTAGACATGTATTCTTAAAATTAGAAATAATAAAGGTTTAGTTTGAATCAATCACGGGCAATAACGTTTCACATAACAATAACTTTGTATAAGAACATCTTATAACACGTACAAATATAATTAACTAAAAGCAGCAACTAAAGTTGATCTAAAACAGAATGCAATACATGTATTATAAAATAATACTACCTAAGTGATGGACACCAAATTTTAACGATTTATTTTCAGTTAGTAGTTGCCCCTTCTATGAAAATATTAAATTTTAACACTGGGTAGCCTGGTTGTGTTAACGATGGAAAGGGTTTTAAAGAACAGTATTCTGTATCAGAAAGCTGAAAGAGGAGACCTATTTGAAAAATGGAAAAGTCATCATTGGTGATTCTGCATATCCGGTAAACAAGTGGTTGATGCCAGTAATAAAGTACAACAACAGACTTACAGATGCACAGCGAAAATATAATAGGTGTTTGGCTTCCATTAGACAAGTAACTACAAAGTCACAGGCCATTGAACTTAGGAGAATGGCATTAATGAACACTGAGATGGTGGTCCTTATTTATTTAAACCTTTATCCAATATATCTAAAAAAAAACCGGTCGAATATTTCCATCTTATCATCGTGGATTCGTTTCACTTCAGTAAGCATTTCATGGCTGACATCATGCATCTCTTTCATTATATTGAATTGTTCATTCATGAGAGACTTTGACTTTGGTGTGGTTTCAGAACTAGCAGTATTAGAGGGCTTCTTTAAATCAGGCACGTCAACTTCCATTTTTCATCATTAGTTAATTAGTACTCGTACTGATAACACCTAATGCTCCAGAGCTCCTAAGCTATTGTCTAAATTTATCCTGAGATAAAGTAGCCTAGCAAAGACTCAAGAAAGACTCTCCAATTGACTTTTAAGACTCTACAGTCCCAAGGTTGTCTTTCTATTATTTAATTCTTATACCTAAATAAGGTATAAGTTTACTTTGTTTTTTTTAATTTTTTTTTGGCTTAATTCTTTTTCTTTTATTTTTTGACAGCTCTTTTTTGGTTATTCTGTTTTATCTTCTACTTATTTTAATTTATATACTTTTTGCTCAGTCAAGATTATTTTACTTTGTTTTCTATCTTTTTTTTTCTAGTTCTAGTTTATTTGAGCTTATTTTTTCCTTTTTCTATTTTCCTTTCTTTTCTAGTTCTAGTTTATTTGAGTTTATTTTTTTATTTTTTCATTTTTTACTTTTTTATAGATTATTTTACTTGGTATTCTATCTTTTTTTTTCTAGTTCTACTTTTCTAGTTTATTTGAGGTTTTTTTTGTTTTTTTTTTTCATTTTTTACTTTCTTTATAGGAATTCCTTTTTTTATATATATATATATACTTTTTGTTTATTCTATATCATTTTTTTCTCTTATTTAAACTTATTTTTATTTTTATTCGTTGTAAAGGCTTCAGTTCTAATTCTTTGTTAGACAATCAGTGTCCAAGCGATCAGAGATTAGCTCAAGCGATTGAACTACGCTCAGATCAAAGGCAATATAAACAAAGGCTTAACCACCTTTGTTGAGTTAACGATCTCACAGCTGCTCTGTCTATTGACTTATACAAACATTAGGAACCTATAGTTAATTAGTATAATCAAATCTAATTAACTAGTGGATCTGTGTGGAAAGCGTCAGTAGCGGATCACCAGGTGATCAATCCAAAACAATCACAACTGCATCTAGTATTGACTTAAACAAACATTAATATCCTATAGTCAATTAGTGTAACCAAAACTGATTAACTAGTGGATCTGTGTGGAAGAGGTCACAATCATCACTCTACTCAAGAGTACCAACTAGAATCATCTCTTGTTGATCCTTCTTTTTAATTTAGACTTTTTCGAAGCAGGAAAAGGGAAATGGAGTCCTTGGCTGAACTCAACATGTCGATGGTTGAGGCTTTTAATAGCAGTCCGGCACCATCGACCTTTCCGGTGACTAAAAAGAGGGAGGAACAAGCCTTTGTCGTTCAGGTGAAGCCCGCCGAAGGCAAGTCCTTCGCAGGGATCAAGCTAACGGCGATAGGGAAGGAGATAAAGAAGAACTGGGGTATTATAGATATCCCAGACATCAGAGTAACTGTCCCTGGTCATGTCCGACTGGCTTTTAAATCACATGAGGACATGGACAGGGCAGTGAACCAGGTATCCCTTCTCGGCATAGAAGTGAGGGTATCCCAGCCGTCAACCTTGTTAACTGAAAAGGTGGGGGTACACGGGATCCCCTCCGAATATGACGGAGAAGAGATCCTGGAAGATTTAAGAGACAGAGGATATGCGGTCAAGGAAGTATACCTGTTTAAGGTTGCTGAAGTTAAAAGCCAGGGAAGTGTCGCCCTGACTTTTAACAATAAAGCACCGGAAATACTAAAAGTAGTATATTTATCTAGAAGGACCCACGCCTACATCAACCGGGTAAGGCAATGTTCCAATTGTCAAAAACTGGGCCACACAGTCAAGTACTGCAAGGGAAAGACCGTGTGTGCCCAGTGCGGTGGGAGTCACGCGGTGGCCGAGTGCAGGACGGGCATGCAAATAAAATGCTCGAACTGCAAGGGTGGTCACGCAGCGAACTCCCCCGTATGCCCCAAGATACAGAGCACCAAAGCTGCCCTAAAGATACAGGGGAAGGCGAAAGTGAGTTTCAGCGAGGCTGCACTCATTCTCAAAAAATGGAGCGTTCGATAAAAGATGTCAGGAATACGGCTCCGGTTAATAAACCAAGGACGGAGCCAATTCCTTCGACATCGACGCCGGAAGAACCACCAATGGCCCCCCGATCAGAACAACTACCAACTACAAAGACCCCAAAGAAAAAGAACAACCCAAAGAAAAAGGAACAAGCAAAAATGAAAGGTGATGAGACTCCTTTATTCCTAAATTCAAAACGGAAAGTGGTTTCACGAGCTTCATGATTGAACTCCTAAAGGTGGCAGTGTCCGACGAAGACAAAACTACAAAAACGGCAAGCCTCCTAGGCAAACTCCGTGCGTATATGGTAAACGCAGACACCCTAATCACCCTAGTCAACTCGATCAACACAGTTAAAAAGAGATATAGAGATGACGACGAGGAAGACGAGAAGAATGATCAAGAGGTAAATCTCGCATTACGTAGGAGGATATCTCATGTCCGCCGCTACAGTACTGGAGATATTTCCAGTTGCTCGTCGATGGTAAAACCAAAGGCGAACACTGGCGGTGTTTCTAGTTGCTTGTCGGTCGCAACACCAAAGGCGAACACCAATGAGGTACCTTCTATGGAAATCGAGACACCAGTAGATCAATAGAACTCCAACATTGAGAGGCATCCATCCGGACAGTCATCATGGCGGGCCAGGTTAAAGTTCTACAACTTAATGTTAATGGACTGGCCACCAGATGTGCTGAGCTGAGAAAATACATCACACGCAACCCCACAGATGTAATATGCCTCCAAGAAACCAAGCTACTAACAACTTTGAAAGACATCTACATACCCGGATACACTTGTGAGAGAAGGGACAGACCAGGAAGTACGACACGTGGCGGCGGCATTGCCATCTATATCCGTGATAACCTAAATTATATTTCGGTGTCACTGGACGTAGACGGACCTCTAGAAGCAATGGGCATAGCCATCACATTGAGCAATAATACGAATTTGACAATAGTGAATGTCTATGTACCCCCAGATGACACGAAAAAAACAGTTGACTTCCAGTCACTTTTCGATCAACTTCCACAGGGCGAATCAGTGTTTTGCGGAGATTTCAACGCAAAACACGTCCTGCGGGGGTCGCCGAGGAATGACTGCCGATGGACTAGCCTATGCTCAATAATAGAAGCAAACAACCTATGCATGCTGAACGATGAGAGCCCTGCTTTTGTCGGAGGAAATGCCCCACCTTCGCACCTAGATCTCACGTTCTGTACGCTTGGTCTGGCAAACCGCTGCGACTGGCAAGTACACGAAGATGAAACACTTGGCAGTGACCATCTCCTGATAGAATTCTGCATTCAGGCCGAAACAACCAGGGAAGTCTATAACGGGAGACCCAATTGGATTATGAAAGAAGCTGATTGGGTTAAATTCCGTGTAGGCTGCCTTGAGTGGAAGGAAGAAGATATCATCGATACCAACATCGACGTGTACGCTACCAACATTACGAGCTCTATTATAGGTGCTGCTAACGACTCCATTCCAAAGACTTCTGGTGGAAAACCAAGGACTAGAAAACCATGGTGGTCACCGGAATGTCAGAAGGCGGTCAACGACAGAAGGAAGGCAACCACCAAAATTACCTTAAGTTGAAATACGCTGCAAGAGACACCATAAAAAAGGCACAAAGTGGGCACTGGATGACATTCTGTAATGCGTTGAATAAAAACACGCAAACGGGTGCCGTCTGGAAGAAGCTGAACGCCATGAACGGGAAACGCAGATCATTCAACATACCAAACCTTGAAGATGGAGATAAGTACGTTACGAACGGCAAGGAAAAGGTAGACCTACTAGCAAAAACTTTTGCTAACGCAAGCAGAGACGAAAACCCATCTCCAGAGTTTCTGAGAGGAAGGAAATCTTTTACTCGCAGCACCCTTCATTAGTAATTGAATCTAATGAAGTGGCTGAACCAATCAACCTACCCTTCTCTGAGGGAGAGTTAAATAAGGCTCTTTCCCCCAAGAAGGATAGTGCGGCTGATGAGGACAAAGTAAAGTACTCCATGCTCAAACATCTACCAAGAAACGCCAAAACGATACTACTAAACTTCTTCAACACATCCTGGCTGCCAGGAGAGGTACCTAAAGAATGGCGAAAAGCAAACGTCATACCTCTCCTGAAAGCTGGGAAAGAGAAGAACAAGGCAGAGTCATATCGACCAGTAAGTTTGACATCCACACTATGCAAAACCTTGGAAACAATGGTTAATATCCGATTACAGTTCTATCTGGAGAGCAACCGATTGATCGACGAAAATCAAAGTGGGTTCAGGAAAGGACGATCAACAATGGACCACTTGGTTAGACTACAGCAAGTCATGTCGCAGGCACTTCTCTCATGAAACCTGTTATAGGCCGTGTTCGTAGATCTGACCAAGGCATTCGATCTAGTTTGGTTAGACGGGCTGCTCTTCAAGTTAGGACGTATCGGTATAACGGGCATAATGTTTCGGTGGATTAAAAGCTTTCTGAGCGATAGAAGGATCATGATCGATGACATTCACAAATCGTCCTACCTCGATTCCAAAACTGACTTGGCTAAATTTGTCGATGACAGTACCATATGGAGAAATGGGACGAGCTTCTGTGAACTACAAAAGAATATGCAAAAAGCCTTAGACAAATTCATGACATGGGCAAACGACTGGGGATTTAAAGTCTCGGAAAAGAAAACAGTCGGCATGCTTGTGAGCAGGGATAGAGGGATAAATAGAATGACTCTGTGTATGAACGGGAAAACCATCGAGTTCAAAGACCAAACCAAGTTCCTTGGCGTAATCTTTGACCGACGGTTGACCTGGAAACCGCACATCGACTGGACTGTAGATAGATGCTCCAAAACCCTAAACTTAATGAGAAAATTAACGGGCGGTACGTGGGGCGCCAATAGAGTTACACTAATGATGGCATATCGTGCTCTAATACGTTCTGTATTAGACTACGGCTCTTTGGTCTTCATGCGCCAACACTCTTAAGCAAGCTTGACACCATCCAATACAAAGCTCTGTGTATTGCGACTGGCGTAGGGCTCGGGACTAGGCGAGAGGCACTACTACATGAAGTCGGGGAGTTGCCCCTATCCCTAAGAAGAAAAGAACTGGCGACAAGGTATTGGGTCAAGATATCACAACAAGGTGACAGATCCCCAACATTTGTCAGTCTACAAAATACAAAATATGTAAGAGATCCCAAAAAGAAAACCTTCAGCCAGGGTATCAGAGAAACGATCAAGGAACTACGACTGGGGGAGCTCGTGATAAATAAACACGACCCCCCAGTTGTCGCCCCCTGGACGCTCCCTATACTACTGGTCAATCTAGATCTACTACAGAAACCCGACAAGAAAAATAACCCAAGTGCTGCACGTGCTTTCTCTCTAGAACATTTGGAAGACAACTGGCCGTCTGATGACTGGGACCATGTGTACACGGATGGCTCACGCAATCCTGAAAGGGGAACCAGCTCGTTTGGAATATACCTGCCAAACGGGGAACAGGGAATAAGCAGGAAACTGCCCAATAACTGTTCGGTGTACACTGTAGAGCTTGTTGCCATTCGTGACGCTATTTCATGGATCTCCCATCAAAAGGCCGGCAAGTTCGTCATTCCAAGCGATTCTCTGAGCAGTCTGATTTCAATCCAAAATGACAACTCGGAATCAAGACCAGAAGTAATTTTGGAAATCAGGCAGCTATATCAGAGGGTCCTAGAGAAGGGAAGCAAATTAGAGCTCGTGTGGATTCCATCACATGTCAACATTAAAGGAAACGAGGAGGCAGATCGACTGGCCAACGAGGGCCTCAAGGACACAGCTACAGCCCGCCTCATAGACTACAGCACTACGGAAATCTACAGTATGGTCAAAAGACAGGTCAATTCAATCTGGGGATTAAATCTCGTTGAACTTGACACATACAGATTCCGACTGGATGACGAGATCTACACCAAGACAGCGACCAATTACCCTAGACGAGATATATGCAGACTCATATCGAAACTAAGGGTGAAAGAGCGGCTGCGAGACTACAAACACCAAGCCATCGTCTGTGAGTGCGGAGAAGAGTGTACCACCAACCATGTCCTGGTAGACTGCGAGGTTTACAAGGAAGAGAGACGGGACTTAGTGAGAATGATGGAGACCAATAACATACCATTCAACACTAAGAACCTACTCTTCCCTAGACCAGATCTGAAGCTACAAATCTTCGAAGAAATCCACACCCTAATGGACACAGTTGGACTATGTAAATTAGTGAAATAAGAAAGGGTCACGGCTAGATAAATTCTCCATAGAACGTAGGATGGTTGAGTAAAAACGTCCTCACGAAGGAAGCCCAACCATCCTATACATTTATTTTAATTTATTCATTTTACTTTATCTTTACTTTACTTTTACTTAAATTTATTTTATTTTTATTTTTTACCTTCAATTTATTTTTTATTTTTTCTACTTATTTTTTTTATCTTAACTTATTATTTTTATACGACGTAGGTAGGGGAAGTAAAAACGTCCTCTCGAATGATTTGATTTTGATTTTGATTTTGATTTTGATTTTGATTTTGATTTGATTTGATTTGATTTGATTTGATTTGATTTGATTTGATTTGATTTGATTTGATTTGATAATATTGCAGTAGACACAGTTTATATAATTATTTACACGCTTACCTTATCAAACATTTTGCAATCTTCAACAATTTGGTATACTGTCAGTGAGTCACTCACTGTTGGGGGAAAATAGAGCAATCAGTGAAGCGTGTATTGTATAAGAATAAAGCCTGATGTCTACACCTGACTGACTAGCAACGAACTGGAAGTGAGATCAGCTAACCTCTCCAGGTCATAAGCCTCCATATCCACCATCTTTGTTTTAAAAGTTTGCAACAAGTATGGCGGCTTGGGGGCTTTAACTTTTTTTTATTTAAATATTTCGGTATTTTTGTAACCGGAGTTCAGCTTTAAAGCGAGTCCCATCTTTTGTAAATCTTTCCTAACTTTATTCCAAAAAATACTGTGAGACTTTATTCCTTCTGTGAAATCCGATTCCATACCCAATCGCATGGTTACCAAAGCTTGTTCTTCCCCTGTTGACCAGAAATATGGCACTTTATCTGCTGGTGGTGAGTCTGATGTATCCCTTTCTTCGTTTATTTTAGTAGCACGCTGACATGCTGATCTTCATATCTTCCTCTGATTTAGAAAAAAAGGCGTGAATTAACCATGTCAAAAAATTATTATAAATATTCTTCGAGAACTTAACCTAATTTTATTAGTAAAAATTAAATACATGTTTTCTATAGGGATCCTTCACATCGCAGGAAAGGAGGGTATTTGAAAATTTGTCATTCTCCATGTGTACATAATTTGACCAAAAATACAAAATGAAAAAATATAATTTTAGAATAAAATGACATAAAGTAGCCCGATAATCGGACTAGTAATAGGACGTCAAACATAAATAAATGAAATATTTTTCAATACGTACTGAAATTAGGACCGATAAAAAAAGTCTGCTACTCTCTTGTCGACTGATGCTCTTTTACGACCAGACGCGTCATCACCAAACTCGATATTAACCCTGAAAAAAATAAGCCCGATGAAGGCATATACATCTCTCCATGGAAGATAGTAAGAATGATAATAAAGGATAGAAAATTAGGCCTGGGGCCTTTCTTACAATTGACTTTTGACAACACCAAGCATGCATAAAATCAAAAATAAATGTGTTGCCATAACAAAAATTTTTTTTTTTATTTAATTCATAAAAATATTTCACATGCATGTATACAGATATTACAAAGTCAAAACAATAAACGTTACATCATCTTAAAGGCGCCATCTAATTAAATTTGACATGGACTTTGTCATTAATTTCTATGTAGGAATTCATTGAAAATAATAATAGATATTTATGTCGATTACCGTGCGTTGACATATATTGACACAAGTAACTCATGTGTTTTACTTAGTAGTGTTTTACAAAATATACACAAATCTACCCCTATGGCTTCATTTAAAAACAAAACTTAATACTTTTCACACAAATCAAACTTCTGGATCAGTGTCAATTTCATAACTGATGTTAGATGCTGTGATAGTGTTGATTGCGTTTTGGGGTGTTGAAGTCAATATTCCAACATCGAATAGTGATTGTTGACGGGGTGCGGTGTTAATTAACGACCCGAGATTACCTGTAGCATTTCATGGTTTAGAATTTCATGATATAGCATTTCGTGGTGTAGCATGTTCGGTAACGAGTAAATATGTCTTAAACGAGTTAGTATCTAGTTTGAACGAATTAATTATCGCGTTCAAACAAGATTGTTACTTATTCAAACGAATTAATATTTTTTTTGGGGGGGGGGGGAGGAGGGGCACCAATGTGCCTCCGTGATATAAAAACCAAGTAAACTTCGAAAGCCGAAATATGAGACTAAATCCGTTCTCATATATTTCACCACAGCTATAGAAAATTATATTCTATTATGGTAAAAAGTCTAATGCGACTCACAGATATGTCACACCCGGCAAATCTCGAGAGATTCCGGTACCCTACATCTACATGTAGACTCGGATGTATGACAGTATGTGATATATACCTACGCCCATACATTTGCGATGCGGCTACCGATTTACTTTAAATTGCGTCTTTTGTAGGATGTGTATACCTAAACAAGCAGATACATTGTCTCAAGACTGCTGGTTTGATAAAATTCCCAGGTAATTCCACAAACCAAATGCCAAACGTGACGTTTGTTGATACAATACACTCTCCACAACAATCCCAATGGGGGCAGCCATTTTTGAATTCGGAACCATTAAAATAGATCAAATGGCCATACAGCCGAGATTAAGATGCGTAGCATATTTCGAGGTTTGCCGAATGAGCTATGTCAGGGGGTTGGATGACCAAATGGTTATTACGTTGTGCTGTATCATTCGGTCGTCCAATGAGTCAACTGACGTGGTTTCGATTTCCAGGTTGTACGTGGCAACTGGCGTGGATTTTCTCCGGAGTCCCCGTCCCCCCCCCCACTGCTAAGGACCCTTATACACAAGCGAATTATTGATATAAAATTGAACCATGTGTTCCGAAATGACCTAGTTTGTGTCGAGTGGACGTTAATCCCCATCTCTCACACACACGCACGCACACACAGCCATGTCTGCTGTGACTTCAAGAGAGACGTAAAGTATCTATGTAAGCCCTACTTGCCAAAGAAATTTCATTTGCACCAATATTGAAATTGAAAGCAAGTTAATGGTGAACACCTCATCCATATCATCTTATTATGATATATTATGCTATACATTTGTGTTTGTTATCATGGCGAATAAATATACGTGTTTGTGTTCATGTTGCCTATCATATTACAAATATAAGGACATGGCTCTGATGAGAACGGTTAAAAAATACCCTTTAAATTGAAAGAATGGAAAATCATGTATACAATACATTAACTAAATGTCATGCCCGAGGCAATGTGTAAACATGACAATCAATGGTGACAGGGGACTGCCAAAGTAAAGCACATTTTCTCTAAAAACTTGAAAAATTAACAACGCGTACAAATAAAACACTTAACAAACATATATAACGTTTTTCTGGCTAAAATATATATTTACTACGATCGTTTTGTCGTTTAAGAGATGTTAGTGTGATCTTGTTTGTTCATTTCGATCTCTTAACTTAATCATCTGTCTGTCAAAGATTGATTGACAGTAACCTTAGCTTGAGTGTAAATATACAAGTGTTTTGTGTATATAGAGAGAAGTTTGATATTTCCGTCTCAATACAACACACACAAGGTTTTCAAGTTGACGGATTTTGGTGTAAGATTGGATGAATGTTATTTAGAAGTGGTAGTGTGGGCCATGTGGATATATCCTTACATAACAGTATTTACGTACTTGCTTACTATAATTAAAGCCAACGCAGGTATGTAATAATTGGAAATAATTTATTAATCAGTATACTGATAAAGGCTATTTGTCTAAATGTTTGCTCTCCAATATGTCGTGATTTTAGTTGTTAAATATTTTGAAACATGAATAGTTTAAAATGTACTTAAGGTCAGTAATAAGATAATATGACACGGCTGATGTTTTAGCATTAAGTTGGAGGTTTTCATACCAAACAACGGATCAACGATTATGTTCAGTAGGAAATGATGATTGTTTATAATAGTCCATAAATACAGGAAAACAAGTTATTAGTATAAAAAGGCACTATATCATAGAGTAAATTAGAAAATATATTCATGGAAATTTAAATCTCGATACATATTATAACTAACTGTTCTTTAAATGATTATTTTGATTATTAAAAAGCTACCGTGTACATAAATGGGGTTTGTTAACCAAACGTTGATACTGGATGTCATTAAAACCGATTGTGTTAAACATGATAAAGATATATTGATAATGTTCTCATTTACAGTTTATTCTATATAGTAAATTCACTAAATCTGCTATATCACTGTTAAGATGCAAGATGGCGAAAATACAGAGGACGTGAAACATTCCATCAATACCGCGGCCATATCTGATCGATATCCATATATGATAACCCCTAAGTCTATATAATTTGGTCTATTTAAACCCATGCTTTTATTCGTTATTATATAGACACCCGTGTTGTCATGAAGGGTCATTCAGTCGTTTCAGGATATGTTTAATAAACGTTTCACACTTAGTCGTCGGTGATTATTGCGTTACACACCGACAAAAAACACGCCATATGTTGCGATTTGATCTAGTATCCGGTTTGGCTCCCTACATAAATTTGCTTTAGTTTAGAAAAAAAGGAACTTATAGCTGTAGCTGTTGAAATAGAAATGGCCAAATGTTAATCTTAACGTCAAGTCTCTTTCCATTCCGTAAATATGTTACACGGATAGTTGTAGTAAGAGCCCCCAGGGTTCTAGAACTGGGAATCGGTTGTTGAGGCAAATTTGTTAAACTGGCTACTTTTCAATATATTAATATATCGATGTCCTACACTATCCGGGAAACGATATATTATTATCAAAAAACAGTCGTCAAAAACCACACAATGAAACTTTGATTCCTGCTGACCTACCAACGCTTGTAAGAATGGACACATAGTCGTTTTTACAGCTTGAATATCCCCGCTTCGGTCTACACATTGCAAACGAACATAAAAAAGACCATCGACCAATTAGAAATCACAGAATGGCGGAGACAATTCCGTAGTAAATACATATAATCGTATGTGAAAGTGAATTCAACATTGTTTTTTTTATCCTTGACTCTATCGGCAAAATGTTTTACGCGCAAAGAGACAATGAATTTGCAAGATCATAGAACAAGTTTTCTTCATAAAACTGAATAATTTTGTGTTCCGTTTACTATAAATCTTCAGTGAAATATTGAACTTCAGCACAACCATCCAAAACAAATGGGTGTCTACGCACAGTCTCAATTTACCAAGTAGATACCATTCATTGTCAGCCACATTTGTTAAATAACACGAAAGGTCTCCTCGACCATTTCCCAAACGACCTTTGAGTGATCTAATTTGGGACTCAGATTATGTCAACTCTTAAAACAGACTGTGTGGATTTATTAGGTGTTATTTTTGTATTTTGTATCGATTGGCTCTATTTTTGGAACTTAAAATAAACATTAATATGAAACTATATAAAGTGATTTTCGTTTACTTTGTATTTTTTAAACTGTTATTACTAATAAATTATGCTCAGTGAAATTATATTGTCGTTTAGGCCTGCTTAGTCAACTCTACACGTTGTTTGGAAAAATATTTTGTTGTTTGTGAGTCAGCCATTTCTATTTACTTCAGCATTGTCTTCCGGGATATATTTTCCCTTGTTCATTAGAGTACTGGTTTTGAAATATTATGAATGTCTTAAATTTTGGATATTAGTATCCCATATTTTTACACTAAGTTAACAACATCAATATTGATTTAAATGGGTCAATATTGAATTTCGATTCGTGTTTTCAATTTAGAATGCTATGGATACTATTGATGTCGAGGTATAGCTCCTTTAAGGCCTGCGTACAACAACGGTTGTTTTTTTAATGTGTACACTCCGATTTTCTCTTGTCTCGATATCGACGTTTTGAAGCATTTCTGGCGATGTTTATTATGCTTTCATTAAGATGATGATAGTATTTTTAAAATAAACAAAAAATGAGGACACCTGTCAAACTGTAGATTTGGTGTTTAACGTAATGGTAAATAATCCTCTATTATTTATAAATAATATAAATTCGAGATAATTCAAGGGTAGTTATCGACCGTCAAAGCTAGTATACTGTCTCTGTATTTGGACAAGTGATTGTTAAAATAAGAGGCAAACGACCAAACTGCATTATATGTGTACTATAGTGTTCATCTACCTGCGTCTATTATCTCATCCACTGACTCTTAAAAAGTTCATGAATTATCTGCGTTATTTCTTTCTTGATCTCATTGCATTTACCTTTATAATATACATGTACAAAACAACTTATGTTTGTATGGAGAGGTTTATGCCACATTTACAGATGCCATGGGGATTATAATGCGTTGATTCTAACTGTATAATTTTAGTACAGAAATTACTCAAAATTAGCCCCCCCCCTCTCTTTCGATGTTACTATTAAAATTTTCATTGCAATGCATCCGAGCAACGTTTTAGAAAGATTTAGGTTCATTGCTCGGATCTCATTTCTCGTTCAGGAAATGGAGGGACATCTTCTGAATAAGGCAAAGTAACACCATCATGCGTTATCTCATACCCAAATGGCTCCGGCTTTTTAAATCCAGACCCAAGCCATCACCCCATGGGTATTCCAGAACTAGCGAGTAATATACACTGTGTCAAATATGCTGGGTTGATACTCCTTCTTATTTTAGGTTACATAGTAGGTACATGTACAACAGAGAGTAAAACACTCTAAACTGCAGTAAGGACGGGTTGTTATACTAATGTGATGCTGCAATGCATCTGCGTGTCGACATATAAATCTATTTGG
This sequence comes from Patella pellucida, assembly GCA_917208275.1. Classification (NCBI taxonomy): domain Eukaryota; kingdom Metazoa; phylum Mollusca; class Gastropoda; family Patellidae; genus Patella; species Patella pellucida. Next base: position 30,099,209 of record OU795041.1, on the reverse strand, counting down.
ACATAATCTTCTGTAATTATACAGGCATGTCTGTTTCAGATAAAGTGTTTAAAATTTCCTAAACAGGAGTATACCTCTCTAAACGGAGCTCTTTTATCATACAATCTGTCGGCAAACCATACAACATTAAAGCGACTATCTGAATTTTAACAGTTTCAAAAATAAAAGTCCGCGTACATATGAAATTTAAGCGCCAAAATATAGAGGAATGATGTTTTTACCTTGTCTCCAAATTTTAGCTCCAAATATTGAGTCGTTTAAACGTGAACATTAAAAGCGCCTGCTCGTACCCTTATGGAGCTCTCACACTCTGCCGTGCAGGCCTACCGTCCACCTGCCGGGCTATTAACATTGGATTTTGAGCGAACTTGTCCCCGGCCGCAAAAACGAACCACCGTGTGCCCTCGCCGTTCTCCACCGTCCGCAGACATTTTCGCACACGCCAGGCTTACACGGCAGAGTGGGATAGTCACATTAAGCCTTGTAAGATTTCGGGTCATTATTTTCGTAGATTGTCTGTTACTCTAAAAGTCTATACAATGCTGGACCCATGTGCTGTACTTGATAACGAAAGGTAAATTTCACCTATTCCTTTTTTTTATAAAATAAAAGTCTGGTTTTATCCTAACACGGTATAATACACAGGTCGATATTTCAAGATGAAGGCATATATTGAGTTAGTTTCTCGGCCCTAAGGTAGACGATATAAGGGGTTTTAACACACGATTAAGCAGTTTTATTCACCAAAATATAATCAGAATTTGGCCTTTAAACTTCATTTCAATTCGTTTTGTTGATATGTGCCGTAAAAGTGTCATTAGTCTGACGTCATGTGCAACGAAGACATTGTTTATTACTTATTAATTATACCACTCCATTTTAATATGGTCGCTTCAACTATAAAACACAACCCACCATTAACATATCATTGGCCAAAGTATAAGAAGGTCCTCCATTTCTACATTTGCATTGAATACAAATGGAAATTAATACACATTATGCAATCGACTAGAACATTATGTTTTTTCCATTCGCCATATTCATGGCAACAAAAACGAAGATCATTCAGTGTTTGCTGTATAAAAAACGGTTTATAATTACTTGACATTCCTGGAAATGTCCACAAAGATCAACCAGTAACTTCAATTTATGGTAAACAATTATATTGGCGTCTTTGTGTTTAGGGCTTCGTTATCTATAATAGTATCTCGAGCAAATGCATAAAGGGAAGATCCCCCACCCACCTGGTCGAAGTAATAACACAATATAAACACTCGGTGGAAGTGAGCAAAACACTCGATAAGCACTGGGTAGAAGTGACCAATACACTCGATAAAGACACGTTTGAAGAGAGCAGAACGTTCGATAAGCACTAGGCTGGAGTCAACAAAGCACTAGATCAGCACTGGGTTGAAGTGAGCAAAACACCCGATAAGCATTTGGTTGAAGTGAGAAAAACACCTGATAAGCACTGGGTTGAAGTGAGCAAAACACTCGACAAGCACTATGTTGAAGTGGGCAATATATTCGATAAGCACTGGGTGAATGAAACACTTGATAAGCACTGGGTGGAGGTGAACAAAACGCTCGATACGAAACTCGGTGGAAGTTAATAAAACACTCGATAAGCACTGGGTTGAAGTGAGTAAAACACTTAATGAATGAAGTGAACATTTCGTGGAAGCCTAATTTGCATATCTGGCATGGCTTCTTTCTCAAGTGTTATTACAGAAGTGTGGTAAAAATGAACACTTCAGTTATCTTTTCACTAGCACGTCTTGTTTTAGGATGGCGTCATCACTTATATTTCTGCAGATATCGAATGACAGATTATAACGCTGAAGCGACAAAAACTGGGGTCTTTATCCATCCGAAGGTTGAGTGTGACTTGTAGTATCTAATGTAATTAAACTTGAAATAAACTCTACAGTTCTACCGGAAATTAGAAAACAACACTGATTTGGATTAAAACAACATACTTCTGTTGCAAATGCACAATATACATGATGACAATAGGTCGTTGGTGTATTTATATATTATGATATAAATAAAATAATATTAATAATTATTAATACAGCCTCAACTAGAGAATACAACACAGGAATCAGTTATTCGTTGCAGTAGGTAATATTTACAAATGGGATGTTAGACTCGAAATGCCCATGCAAATGGCATTTGACAGTTTAAAAGAAATAACAAGGCTAAACAAGGATATAAACAGATGATCGATGTTGTGATACTTGTCTTGTAGCTATTTTCAAGATTCAAATAACGTAATATAATGAAGAAGTTTCACGTTTAAGAATCTAACTTTGGTGGCACTAAAACAACGCAGATTTTCCGGGTGTAGAGTTTTACTTTTGTTTATTTGTTTGAAAACTGATTTCCGTAGAAAAAGTAGTGCGTTAAACCCATGACCATCGGTCGCGTGTAAAGACTGTACGTGAAGCAAGTGTGAGCTGGACATCGAGATACTAATAAACCGTATATGCTGTACCTCACGCAAATTTCAATGCCCAGAGTTTTTATTTACATTGACTACTGTCGATGTTATCTTACAATCATGTCGAGTATATAAATAAAATAAAACCAAGTACGAACAATCCAAACCATTAGACAAAATTCGAAGTCCTAAAAACAGCATAGGCAAAAATGTGTAAAAACACTAAATAGTGTTATCAGCATATGGACTGTTCACCGTGTACAAAATACACGACGAACAGTGGTAACAGGTGTCCTAGGAAGAGTAAGCTTACCCTGCCTGGCGCGCCACACCCGCCATAGCTGCATCCAATCTATTAAGCGAAAACTCGGTAAAATAGCGTGATAGACCAATGAACTATCGGTATGCAAAATGCACGTGATGAACAGTGTTAACGATGTAGTACACATATATAATCAGGGAGATAGTATACCCGTCAATTAAATATGTCTAGAATAATAGTCGAGAGAGACATATTATATTTACCGATCAAGTAAATATGACGACCATAAAGCTTTTTAAAGGCTTTAATAAGTCTAGTTCGCAAGTATCCCTGTAGTTGAAGCTTAGATGACAAATGCCTCGATCTACTCAAAAAATCAGAATAGAATGAACAAGCTCTCGCGTAACGAATTAGCTGAGACACAAACACTCCATAAGCTGGTGATATTGGAATGTTACTACTAATAAATGGAAAGTTAACAATCGGAAAGTCAAAGTCATCACGTTTATCGTACAATTTAACACTTAATTTATGGCAATTGTCAAAATCGAGACGCAGATCCAAGTAGGAAGCGCAATTGTCACTGTCAGTAGTATTTTTAATTTCGAGCTCATCAGGATATATGAATTCTATATAATCACTGAATTTTGGATTATTCAGTGATAGAACATCATCGATATATCGATAAGTGAAATTAAAATGTCTAACTAAACGTTTATTAGATTTTACGAGTGCCTGCATGTACTCGGCTTCGTAGGAATAGAGAAACAAATCAGCAAGCAAAGGTGCACAGTTGGTACCCATGGGGATACCTACCACTTGCTGATAAATTTCCCCTCCAAATTCAACAAAGATATTATCAATTAAAAAATCCAACATCTGAATACAATCCTTACAAAATTTTAATTTATTTAGTGAACGTGTTATCAATTGAAACCTGCCAAAACAAACTATTTACAGATTCATAGGAAACATTGTCTCGTCTTATCTGGCCAATTTGAATTAATATTGAGTGATATCATATTCAATATAATCCTAGACTACATTATTGACTTACTTACATTAGAGTATTTTTTGACGAACGATCGCTGAAGTTCGTGAAACAGTCCTCATTTCATAGGTTTGTATTTTATTGTTTATGGGCCTTTGGTTTCTTGTTCCTTTACCTTTTATTCATAGCATAAATACTCTATTCACAACAAGCCAGTTCGTTCAAAGTATAAAAACTGGTGTTGGTATATCATTAAACATGTCCAGATAGATATGAACAAAAAACTTCACAAAGAAAGTACGGGTTAGCATAGTTCCTTTATGAACTGTCTCTGAGCGAACGATGTCTCGCTAACAGTTCCTCACGGGCCTTATTATCAACTAGTATGAATATAAGGCTTTTCTCCATCTCGGTTCTAAGGCTATTTTAGATCCTTACCGTCTACTTTGCACCGTGATTCTTCTTTGATCGCCGAAAACAAACATTTCCTGACACAACCGACACAAATTTATATTAAATTAACACTATTTTCATGTAGAATTCGACGTTAGAAAAAGATAAACAAAATCGTTCAAATCTGGCCGCCATGTTTGTTAACTGACGTCAGCGCAGACCGGTCTTTTTCTAACATCGAATTCTACACGAAAATAGTGTTGGTTTATTATAAATTTGTCTCGGTTGTGTCAGGAAATGATTTCTTTTGGTGATCAAAAAAGTTTCACGGTGCAAAATAGACGGTAAGGATCTACAATAGCCTTAGAACCGAGATGGGGTAAAGCTTTATTTTCATACTAGTTGATAATAAGGCCGTGAGGAACTGTTAGCTAGATATCGTTCGCTCAGAGACAGTTCATAAAGGAATTAGGGTTAGCATTAACAAGATAGCAAAAGTTTTATTTCTTCACAAAATGGAAGTATAAGGTTAAAACAGTTGCTGAGTGAATGGTTGTTTTAAAAAACCGAAGTTGAGATATCTGACAAATTTCCATTTGTTTGACAGTCCATTTTTATTTGTCTACTTTGAAGACTTAAAAAAGTAAGATTTGAAAGTGTGAAAGTTTTCCTGGTCATGTTGATCTTAGCTAGACTGTTGAGTCTTCGTTTAAAACTACAAATATTGATTTTTAAAACACGACAATCATGACCGACATTTTAATCATTGGTTTGACTTCTTGAAATAACATGGACATATTATTTTGTCTTCAAGGGAAGACAGGCTTTTGATAACCGGTAATAGTCAATGAGCTATGATTACCGTCTAATATCAAGTAGTTTAAGTAGGGCCAGATTACGATTTTGTGCTGCCCTAGGGCAAAATATTTCATGTTACCTATTACCAAGACATTCATCTATCCATCAATTAATATAAAAATACATAACTGTGGCATATATCTGTACGTTATAATTACATCTATTGCATTAGTTTGCATTAGAAAGGTGACGTGACATTACACGGAATTACATAGCTTTTATTCTAGACTTGAGCTTTGATAATTTTACAATGATGCCTTGAAAGCACTTTATACATTGCTCTGATATCAGCAAAATGGCATATAAGCAATGTCAAGCTGCCGCATGGTCCGTTGCTTATTTTAGGGCTCTACTGTGCCAGCAGATTATTGACATGATTTATTGAACCAAGCGAGAGCTAAGGGAAATACAGTGAATAATTACGCTAGGTCCCTAATTCGGCCCTGACATTAAGTCCAAAATTCTGGTATTGATAGGTTTTGTGTACAAGGTTCACTCTTTTAAGATAGTCCGACAGCCAAACCCCATTTTTAACCCTTGGCATGGACATGTAGTCCCCCTAACATTTTTTGATGAATTATATATGTCAAATATGTATAGATCCAGAATCCGGATGATGCCACCCTGACACCCTTGGGTAAATTTAAATATTCAAGAGGCCGCAATGACGCATTTTCTGGCTATTTAGTGGGGTAAAATTCGTGAAAGATTCCCTTGGACCATGGTTTGAAGGGGGCCTCTGTAGAAATTCGACTCGCTGAATACAATGAGCTTGGGAAATTCGCCAAAAAAGAGAGGACTAATCCCGCCAAGGGGCCAAATTCAAAACGGAGACTCATTTTGGCGAGAAACTCATAAATTTCAGGAGTTCCCTTAAAAAGATTTGTAATATTGAAATATAGGTTTTCTGTAGATTATGCATCTCCAATATGTATAGATTCAGAATCCAGATGATGCCAAACTGACACCTTTGAGGAAATTCAAATATTCAAGATGACCGCCATGAGGCATTTTCTGTTTTTTTCGTGAGGTAAAGTTTTGTCATGGCACGTTTTGCCAGTCACATATGAACTCGGTGAACAGGAAAAAAATAGTTTGAAGTATTACACTATCACATTACTAGCATCATTATGTCTCGCAAAATATTGAGCTCAAACTGAAACATGTTTTTATGTTATATCTGAAGTAATTGACAGCTATAATATATTTCAATATATTTATTACACACCTTTTTAGAAACTTTATTAGTTTCCCGCCGAAATAAGCCCCCCATTTTGAATTAGGCCTCATAGTGGAATTAGCCGTCACTTTTAAGAGGAATACCAAAGCTCGCTGGGTTCAGCTGGTCAAATTCTTGTAGAAACTACCTATGTCCGAGAGAATCTGTCACACATTTTACTTCAATAAATAAACAGAAAATGCCTTTGGGCGGCCATCTTGAATATTTAAATTTCCCAAAGGGTGCTAGGGTGACATCATCCGGATTCAGAACCTACACATACCGAAGATATATAATATACATAGAATCTATTGTTTAATTAAACTTCTTTTTATAGAACTTTATTAGTTTCCCGTCAAAATGAGCCTCCGTTTTGAATTTGGACGCCTAGCGGAATTAGCCGTCACTTTTAGGAGGAATAATCATTTACATTGGAATCAGTGTGTCGAATTCTTATAGAAACCACCTTCGAGCCGAGGTCCAAGAAAATCTGTCATAAATGTTACCTCACTACATAACCAGAAGATTTCTTATGGTAGCCATCTTGATTATTTAAATTTCCCCAAAAATATTAGATGGACTATATTTCCAGGTTTGTCTACCTGCTGCCGGACTAAGAAAGCCTGATACTACTTTTAGGACATCCCAAACCGTCATGCAGAACACACGTTAGATTACTCGGCCGTACACCATTCGCCTCCAAAATGTTGGCATATCTCTGATTATTACAAAGCTTGTTTTTTTTTTATCGTGCATGTGTTTTCTTTTGTCGCTTTACATATCAACGTTAGTCGTTTAAATTTCCACATTTCGTCAGGAATAAATATTGATCAAATATAAAAACAAATCCTTTAAGTATCTTACGTTGAAGAGCTGTGCTAACTCGATTTAAAGAAACTTATAACGACTTAGAAATTCGTGTGCGTGTCTTCTTTGTCTATATAATAGGGATACCAGTTACATATGAGATCTTCATTGTATTGTCGCTTTGAAGGTGTACATTGGGGAATTCACATGGCGAAGAATGTTAATTTTGCGTTTAGGTGCCATTTTTGCTCATCTCTATGTTTGCTGACGTTGAAATTCGCGTTTAATTAGTCACAGAACAAACAAACAAAAATTTTGATCAGAGGTTATTTGCTTTTGATCGATTCAACGAGATATTTGTGTGGCCTCACGTGAGGTAACGAACCCCAGAAGCTTTAACCGTGTCAAAGCCGAGCTCAAAACTCGGTTATAAAACAAAGCCAAAAACTTGGATCACGGTACCCAAATATGGACAACCTAAATCCTTGTTTTAACAAAAATGCGGCTATTTCTTAATCTATCACACACAAAACCTGTCACAGATGGACCCGTCATTAAAACAACACACAGCATTACATCCTAATCATTGCCGGAAAGGCGTCAACCCCCTCCACCTTTCAATCCAAGCACCAAGCTTTGATGTTTGTAACAAGATCTGTGTTAAATCGAAGACTTTTTTTCTGTATTTGAATGGCTTTCCGCCTTTTCTCTCTTAACTCTATCACTTTGACATGATACCCGAACTTCTTTTTTTCTTATGCTTAATATAACATATAGCATTTGTTGACAAAGTGTTCCGTGTCTGGCGATCAGAATTATTTTAAGAAAACCTGTTAAGGCCAACTTCCTTTTTAGATTTTCAGCATTTCATTAGAACATTGTGACCAATGTTAAGCAGCTACCCGTATTATATATAATCATTTTCTAAGATATCTGGAATTGTCAATAGGTATTACAGTTTACCTTGCACTCTGGGACACATAAAACAATCTTATTCAAATCAAAGACGAAGGGATTAGTGACGCATATTTCAGATCGCACAGATCCTGTTTCAGTTTTCAGCTATGGTGCCCCCAAAATCACTAATAAATCCAGTCAACATTATTTTACCAATCACGATTTATAAGACATCATACAAAATTACAACTCGTCACTTTTGTTATTCGAGTGTAATTTCTCAGTGAAGGTTTTTATGGAAACTAAAAACATTTTACTATTTTTAGTTGAATTTGAAATTCCAATCTTTACATATCTGATTGTACAATAAATCGTATAGTGGATTTTGTTGGTGATATATACATGCATAAAGATATATATATATATATATATGTTTATCGGAGTGAAGATTCAAGGGCCAATCCCGATAACTTTTTGGGGAATAAAACTGCTAAATTTTGTGTTAAAATCATGTAAAACCCATTATCTAAGGCCGATCAACTAGCACAATTTTTGTGACACGCTTGTAAATAACTTAAACCTGACAGTTTGCATCTGGAAATGGAGATCTTTGTATCATACAGTATCTGTATAAAACCAGACTTTTTTCTATAAAAATAATATGTAGGTAAAATTAACCTTTTGTTATCAAGTACAGTACATGGGCCATTCACTGCATAGACCTTTCAAGAAACGTAAATCGATTATCAGGTCACCAAATGAAAAAAATGACCCGAAAACTTAAAAGGGTTACGTGTCCGGATAAGCAGTTTTGGCGTTCACGTCCAAACGACTCAATATTTTGAGTTGAAATTTTGAGACAAGGTATATACACTATTCCCCTATATTTTGGTGTTTTATTTTCAAATATTCTCAGACTTTTTTTTTTGAGCCCCTGTATAATACGGGACTGTCCCTTTCAGTTTCTGACATTAACAACCTTGTAAAATGATCAGATGTTCACATAATTAGTACATTTCTTATATTGCTACCACTGGTGGTGGGAAAACCGGAAGATGGGTTAATTTCGATTAAGTAGTTGTCTTTGGTGACAATATATATGTTTTCGGGGAGGCGGATTCGATTTCTGTCATATACCACTACGTAAACGGGAGTATGTTCACCAATTAAGCATATTTCTAAGATGGTGGAACGTTTTCTGAACACATTATTGTTATTTATTTATCTTTGATTCTCCCGGGAGAGCAAAGCCTATTCCTGGCATAAAGGCAAAGAGAGCATAACTTACTCCATGTGCCCATCATGCGACTGTCAGGACCACACCAAACGCTTACTACAAGATCTGGCTGTGCGAAAAGTATTCCCACCATGATCTCGCGGTTACCAGTCAGACCAGGATACGTTCTCATCGCACTCCAGTGACGTGCTTACAAGTCACTTTCAAAGCAGAGAACAACCAAAAGTCAAGCACTAAAGAAGATTTCATAGTTTTCTTGATTTTTCCTTTTTGGGTGCTAGACTGGAGCTGGTCGACGAGGCTCAGTATCTTCCCTATATATAACGGTCATAACAGCGTAGCAAGCATGTAGCCAGGACCTTCGTTTTAGCCTTGCAGTAACGTGGATGATAGCGGTGAGAACGTGGCTGTAAATGGCAAAGAATATGTAATCAACTGACTTCCAAGATAAATGTAGAACAAGCATGTTGAATGATATTGCGTTGGAAACATAAAGTATGTCAACCCTTACACAACGACGTGGCTGGTTACTTTGACATCACTGCCATTTTCAATGGAAGTGATGTCATAAATAACGGGTAGCGGCGTGGTTTAAATGGTGGTATAGTTTGTTTTTTCCAACGCAACAGCAATCCTCCGAACGATTCCTTCCACACGCATCTTGGGGTCAGTTGATAATATAGCCTATGCCATAAAGGTTTCTTATACCAAATATTGACACAAAAACGCGACTACGTAAATTAAAATCAGCAAATCGTCCCATTTTCCCGCCCGACATAAAAGCCATACTGGAAATATGCTTAATATGTAAACATGTAATATTTTTACACAGTTATAAACGGCAAAAATGGAATCTGCTCCCTGAAAAATATATCCTGGAAACATAGACGACTACTTAAACAATAGGTGAACTTATAATAATCATTTTACCCAGTTGTTACTGACCGAAATGGATCCTGTGCCTTTGAAAACATATTTGAGAGATTATCACATTTAGGCAAGACGTCGTTGGTGTAGGGATTGTCAACACTGGGATAATCGACGCTGGAGCAATGTGATGTTTTCAGATGAGTCAAGGTTCACTGTTGATTTTTTGGACAGACGTAGGAGGGTGTGGCGTCGTCGAAACGAGCGCTTCCAAGACGTTAACGTCATCAGACATGTTCGATGTGGGAGTGGTTCTGTTATGGTGTGGGGAGGCATCACTGTTGCTGGAACAACAGCGCGGCTTTACACGTTATTGCAGGGCGTGTTACAGGCCAGTACTACCAGTACAACATCTTGGCAGTCCTTGTTGTGCCGTTCGAACGACGTCATGGCCACCGTTTAATCATCATTTGCTTTGATAAAGAAGAGAGTACCCTCGTCGAAACGTCGCTTAGTATCAAACTCAGTAATTGTGTATCCATAAAATTGTACCTTGTGTTATTATGTTCAATTACTAAATGCCAATCAAAGAAGCATTAATATTGGCCGGGTTTATGAATATATTTCAGATTGCTTTCCATCTGTTCATGATGATATTTCCATGATGGCGCCCAATTTTAGCGGGAACATCGGTCGATGTGCCGATTTCGATTAAGTATTAGTGTTTCGTGTTAAAATATATGTTTTCGGGGTCGCAGATTATATTCCGGACATTTACAACCTTGTAAAATAATCACATGTTGTTCGTTATAATTGGCGTGTTAAAATATATGTTTTTGGGGTCGCAGATTATATTCCGGACATTTACAACCTTGTAAAATAATCACATGTTGTTCGTTATAATTGGCATACATTTGGCGTACATTTTTGGCGGGAAAATGAGACGATGTGCCGATTTTGATTAAGTGGTAGTGTTTGGTGTCAATATATATATATATATATATATATCATTGTAATATTGAAAATGCGCCCTCATTTGTAAATAGACGTATCTTTAAATGTGCGAAACAACTACAAATAAAATTTCAAATGTTCCCTTTTTATAAAATGAAAGTCGATGACAACACGAAAAGGAAATTGATGGAAAATTATTTTATTAAAAAATACGTTCCTCGACTTAATAGCCAACAAGTAACAATTGGCGATTAGTTTTATTAATTTTTCTTAAATCTATATCTTCCACTCATTGTTTCTAAATTGAACCCATATACTACAGATTAACATACGTGTGTACATGTTTTCTATTAGTTAACGAAAAAGAAATGTAATTTGGTTCAATCCACCATACAGCCGAAGCGTACAGACACATGTTGGAAAAACTTTCCTTAAAATATTAGACGAAGAATTCACAATCACAAATAAACTCCACAAACTATTCAACCGAAATACCGTCAAAATTAGCTACTGTACAATGAATAATATTCAACAGGGCATCAACAACCACAATAAATCAATCCTGGCTAAAAGCGATGTAAACTCAAATACGGAAAACCGCAATTGTAGAAATCGTGGAAGTTGCCCCTTACCAAAAAAGTGTTTGACAGAGTCAATAATATACCAAGCGACAGTCTCCGCTAACAACAAACCAGAAGAAACTTATGTAGGCCTTACGGAGGGTCCCTTTAAAACGAGATTTAATAACCACACCCCGTCTTTTAGAAACAATAAGTTGAAAAACAGCACAGAATTGAGTAGATTCATATGGAAACTCAAAGATGATAATACAAATTACAGCATCACATAGAGAATTTTAAGGAATTCCAAACCGCACAGCCCCTCCACAAATAGATGCAACTTATGCATATGGGAGGAATATTTTATTATTTGCAAACCAGAACTTTCCACCTAAAATAGAAGAACACTTGAAATCAATTAACTTTTTAGATGTAACGATAACATTATCTGAAAATGGTGACATTACAATGGATCTATATTATAAAACTACTGACACCATCAGTATTTAGATTTCAATTCATGTCACCCTTCACATACAAAAAGAAACATCCCGTTTAATCTTGCGAAGAGAATTTGTACAATCGTATCCTGTGATAAGAATGAATGAATGAAATGGGGTTTAACGTCCTACGCTTAAGCACCGTACCTGGGCTAATTGAAGACGGGCATACGCCACAGTGTGCAATGAGGGAAATTTTGCCCGGGCAGCGGCGCTACGGCCTACTCTTATATCGAATTCCAACTGCCAAGGGATCTTTTACGTGCACTCCAATTTGTACACGGGACCTCGGTTTTTCGTCCCATCCGAACGACTAGGCAGCTGTCCTTGTCAGGCCCTCCTTCTGCATCACTGACAAGGGGAAATCACGCCGGAAAATCGAGATGAACTTTCTCGGCCAATGCAGGGATCGAACACTCAACCTCCAGGCTAGCGAACCAGCGCCTTATCCACTTAGCCACCGTGATAAGAAAAAACTCATAAGATTACAAGAATTGAAACAATTCCTTCAAAAACAAAACTATCCTTGTGGTTTAATAGAAAATGGCATTGAACAAGTAATCGAACAATACCTTTAAGTGTACACATCGAAACGTGTGGAGGTGGAAAGTTCAACGTATTTCCCTTGTACAAATTGAACTTTTTAAATAATGATTTACTTGAATGTAAAGAAAATTATTCCATCAAAAAGTATAAACCGGTATTAAATAAACGTATATTATAGTAAGAGATGAAATAATTATCTTTTCATTATTATATTACTAAATGTAGATATATGTAAATATTATTATGTTGTATTTGATATATTTAAAGTAACGTCATGGCGTTGCGTCTATTGTTCTACGTAATTCTTCGTGAATAAAATCGGTCTGATGATGTTCAGTACGAACAGAAAGCGCTAGCCGTTAAATTAATATTTTGGTGTCATTCTTTAATTTAGTTTATATATAAATATATATATAAATAAATAAAAATGAAATCTGTAAGTTCTTTACTTAAAGTTTCATGTGGTACTCCACACTCATCAGAAGAAAAATGAAGTTTGAATATACGAGGCATGGCAACGGTTGGCGGGCGTGACTTCAACAGCACACGACAAAACATAAATAGTTATTAAAGAACATCTGTGTTTTAGATCAACCAAGCTTTAAATATTGTCGGCTACTAGATTTACTACATGTATGACCTATTGACAAAATTTACATTAAGGTTAACTGGCGAAACAAGACATATGTTCCTTAGAATATAGATACAATAGAATAAAATAAAATAATGTGCTATTTTATTTTAAAGTTCTGCTGTAAATATTTATGAAGATGCCTGCATTTGTAGAAACAAGCTCATTTCTTCTATTTTAGGTGGAAAGTTCTGGTTTGCAAATAATAAAATATTTCTCCCATATGCATCAGTTGCATCTATTTGTGGAGGGGCTGTGCGGTTTGGAATTCCTTAAAATTCTCTATGTGATGCTGTAATTTGTATTATCATCTTTGAGTTTCCATATGAATCTACTCAATTCTGTGCTGTTTTTTTTTAACTTATTGTTTCTAAAAGATGGGGTGTGGTTATTAAATCTCGTTTTAAATGGACCCTCCGTAAGGCCTACATAAGTTTCTTCTGGTTTGTTGTTAGCGGAGACTGTCGCTTGGTATATTATTGACTCTGTCAAACACTTTTTTGGTAAGGGGCAACTTCCACGATTTCTACAATATTGCAGTTTTCCGTATTTGAGTTTACATCGCTTTTAGCCAGGATTGATTTATTGTGGTAGTTGATGCCCTGTTGAATATTATTCATTGTACAGTAGCTAATTTTGACGGTATTTCGGTTGAATAGTTTGTGGAGTTTATTTGTGATTGTGAATTCTTCGTCTAATATTTTAAGGAAAGTTTTTCCAACATTTGTCTGTACGCTTCGGCTGTATGGTGGATTGAACCAAATTACATTTGTCTGTACGCTTCGGCTGTATGGTGGATTGAACCAAATTACATTTCTTTTTCGTTAACTAATAGAAACATGTACACACGTATGTTAATCTGTAGTATATGGGTTCAATTTAGGAACAATGAGTGGAAGATATAGATTTAAGAAAAATTAATGAAACTAATCGCCAATTGTTACTTTTTTAATAAAATGATTTTCCATTAATTTCCTTTTCGTGTTGTCATCGACTTTCATTTTATAAAAAAGGGAACATTTGAAATTTTATTTGTAGGTGTTTCGCACATTTTAAGATACGTCTATTTACAAATAAGGGCGCATTTTCAATATTACAATGATATATATATATATATATATATATATATATATATTGACACCAAACACTACCACTTAATCAAAATCGGAACATCGTCTCATTTTCCCGCCAAAAATGTACGCCATCTTGGTAATATGCCAATTATAACGAACAACATGTGATTATTTTACAAGGTTGTAAATGTCCGGAATATAATCTGCGACCCCGAAAACATATATTTTAACACCAAACACTAATACTTAATCGAAATCGGCACATCGACCGATTTTCCCGCTAAAATTTGGCGCCATCATGGAAATATCATCATGAAAAGATGGAAAGCAATCTGAAATATATTCATAAACCCGGCCAATATTAAAGCTTCTTTGGTTGGCATTTAGTAATTGAACATAATAACACAAGGTACAATTTTATGGATACACAATTACTGAGTTTGATACTAAGCGACGTTTCGACGAGGGTACTCTCTTCTTTATCAAGCAAATGATGATGAAACGGTGGCCATGACGTCGTGCGAACGGCACAACATGGACTGCCAAGATGTTGTCCTGGTAGTACTGGCCTGTAACACGCCCTGCAACAACGTGTAAAGCCGCGCTCTTCCAGCAACAGTGATGCCTCCCCACACCATAACAGAACCACCCCCAAATCGATCATGTCTGATGACGTTAACGTATTGGAAGCGCTCGTTTCGACGACGCCACACCCTCCTATGTCTGTCCAAAAAATCAACAGTGAACCTTGACTCATCTGAAAACATCACATTGCTCCAGCGTCGATTATCCCAGTGTTGACGATCCCTACAACAAGGGCGTCTTGCCTAAATGCGATAATCTCTCAAACAAAGGGATCACGCGAGGTTGTCGGGCGCGAAGGTGACCCCTGTGCAGTCGATTCCAAATGGTCTGGACACTCACTCTCACACGAGTGTCTGTTTGAAGACGAGCGCTGATCTGATTTGCTGTGATGACACGATTTCTCAAGGCCAACGTACGGATAAATCGATCCTGGGCTTGAGTTGTCGCCCTTGGTCTATAGTGACTTTTTTCGTAGGCAATTGCATATTTTAGTATTATGCCCCCAAAATCAAATATTCCCTACCTTTTTTTAATAGTATAGTTAATTAACATTCATGTTCTTTACAAAATCAGAACATGTAATTGAAGTCTTTACTATACTGTATTTGTAATGGGGGTACCTGAAATGACATGAGATTTAGCGACCTGTAAAGACAGACAGTGCATCCTCATTCGAATTCCAACTGTCTAGGATTATTTTACGTGCACGACAACAAGAACAATTGGCCAATATTCGATGGCAGGTCCTCCGTAAAGCAGCAATGACAAGGGGGAAACAAGCTAGAAACCTTTTTTAGTCAACACCGGGAACAAACCCGGGTTCGCTTGATACATGTATGTAACCCAACGCCTTATTCACTGTGTACTAGTTGGTACATATAGTGAGTAATAGTCACCTCATGTATGACATCATCCTCTTCTCGCTGTGTCATATAATGAATTGCAGACCTCCATAATATTATTTAACACATGCTGAGAATTAATATCGGATGAAAACAACAAAAGAGACAAAAGAACAGCTTAGAAAGCTGTAATAAATACACTGGGGTGAATTAGTCATTATGTTTGATCTAGTCGTTCGGATGGACGAACAGCCGAGGTTTTGCGTACATATTGACGTGGGCGCGAAAGAACCCCTGCCATAACGCCCGTCCAATCAAAATTTCCGCCATATTACACTACAATTTGTGGAATACTTTTTAACTAATAAAACACAATTGTGTTATAAAAGTTTATTTTGGTATCATTGCTCCTATTTATAGTTAATAGGCATTTTCCAGCCTTAAAATACAGATGTGAGGTCATCCTTTGTTGTTGGCGTACCATTATTTCCAATAATGTACGCGCATCTTGCCAATAGTACATTATCTGAAATAGTGAACTCTTGTGACGTATTTCATTGAAATGCACGTGCGAGATTGTGTCTGTATTTTAAGTAGTTTAATGCTCTCCAGCTTAAGACATTGCGTAATATATTGAAACAACACTCGGCTATCGCCTCGTGCAGTATCAATATATTACTTAATGTCTCGCTGTCGACCATTAAACCACACATAAAGAACACTAAGTAATCTATCCTGTGCTAAAAATATATAGCTTAATTTTAACCAATGCTTCAATTAAATGTTTCACCAAGTTTTAATATGGCGCTTGTTCAAGACAAATTTGTCTTTTTGACTTTACACCATATTTGTATTTGTTGCAAACACCAAACATGTGTTACCTTCACGGTATGTTTATTTATGGAATACCAGTACTGTAAATGTTAATATCCAAAGAAGTGTTATGTTTGAAAAGATAAGATCTTTTTGTATTGAAACGTGACAGTAAAATTGTTTCACTTATGGGAATTAAGCTTACAAACATTCTCAAGTTTGTTTTGCTTTCAATGCAAATGGAGATGACGTGAGATTTTGGCTTAGTGATTCTTTGTGAATGTGGTAGAATGGTAGGAAGGGTGTACTGCTTAACTGATCCTATAAATGAAAGGTACAATTTTCGAGTTATTATTAGAAATACAAAAGAACAACAAAACTCCTTAAATGGAAAATGACATTATAGAAACTAAGTTGAAGTCAGTTTGGATAAATAAGTTTATGTGTGGCAGTGCAATATTGGCAGGTTTTTTCAAATTACTCTATTGCAAGCGAAGATATTGGCATTTGAAGATTTGGCAGACGTGTGCAATAATTTCAGCCACGGTCCTGGTTGATCGAAGCTAAGCCTCGAAACGTCTGGATCCGCCATATTTGATAAAATCGAAGTATCACTGAAACGTTTTAATCTGTTTAATATCGGAACAATCTGATGCTATCCAAAGTTGATTAAGACCTGGATCAGTTAATTAATGTCTAATTAATACTTTAGAAAACATTTCAGGCCCAAAGAAAGACCTGCTATAGGCAGATTTAGCTCTTAACTAATGTAACTTTACACAAAATAATATATATAGCGTATAGTAAAAATTTAAAATTAAAATATTTGGTAAAACAAGATAATATAAACCATGTTAAAAAAAATAGATAGAATATATATAACAAAAATATTTTAGTAAAAAAGATGTAGACTTTCGGTTATTAGATTATCTTTTAAAACACCGAATCTCAAACCAGCCCTGATTTTAGAGAAAGTGTCGTTCTAAAGTTTTGTTGCTGCTGCCAAAAAGGAGCAATTTACTTTTTGGCATTTCAAGGAGGCAAAGAACGAAAGTTGGCGTAAGGATTTATAATTATTAAGATATAAAGACGATTCTGGTATTTGACTGAGAGATATGTAAGACAAAATTTCCAAATCCACACGAATGTGAACAAAATATAAGGTGTTTAAGGACGGGTTAGTAACACCACGCTTTTAGCTCTGGGTTTCTGTTTTATTCAATGGGGTATTAACGAATTTTGGATGGATCGTGGTGGCGTGGACAGTATAACACCGTGTTCACTGGACGGAAAAGAAGTGCTTTGTCCGATTTTCGCTTCTTAGTTTAATCCAATCATAATTATTACATAATCTATATTTGTCGGAGAATAACCCACAAATGCGTGACCATTTGTGATAGAAGATAACCCAGTGGAGATATTTAGAGTGTGCTACCTCTGAATACTACGGACTAACTTCAGAAGAGCAAAATCTAGGATGGCGGCCATAAATGGTCTGAAATTAAGCTTGACAAACATTGTTGGCGAAATGGCCCGTGTCGTATATAATAAAATAGGTTTGTTGGTCGCCACACTTACTTGGGACATTTGTCGATTCATTACATAAACGGTTAATCTAAATGGCGACCAAAATCCAAAATAGCGACATACATTGGCGCGTAAAGTATTCTTAACAAATTAATATCATTTTTTATATAGTAATCAGTCAAGTTTTCCGTTCATCTTGCTCTTGTCTAACAGCTTTAACACATATGACTGAAAACATGCAATATTCTTTGACTTTAATAAAAGTGTCCGACTTAGTAAATCATGATATTCTTATCGACAAAAATCGATTCTTTTTCTAGAATCATACTTAAAATCAGAAGTCAATGCAAGTCAGTTAATGACATATTATATCATTTTAAACATATGTATCACAATGAACCCCAAGAATTAATATTTGGACTTATATAATATAAAATATTCACAAACGTTTATGCATAGGATATTAACTACCCGAGGTTGATAATGTTATAGAACCGCGGGCGAAGCCAAAGGGGTCTCCAACATATTAATCCGAGGGACAGTAGGTTTATATCTGACATAAACAACGCCCACCCTGTAATTAAATGGCCTCTTCTCTTAATAGTCAACAATGATTGGATAACTGCTCGGTAGTTTCCGTCAAATAACAAACATTACCGAATTAATCGCATACAATTACGAGAAGGTGTTTTTGTTTACACATCGCCATTTTGAAGTATTGAATTGCAAGCAAAAACTAAATACATAGTAATATGAAGTCAGACGAATTATCAATCCCTTTTAGCCAACATATTGACGATGGAATTGAAGATCTATCCAAAAGCCTAAAGAAAATTTGGATCAAAAGACATTTTTTCCGATAATTCTGACAGTGAACCTTGATTGAAGGTTTTTGATATGTCTAGACAGAAGGATTTGACCGACTGTTTTACGTGGACTGTACCTACAATACTTTATAAAGGAACTCTTGGGCGAATAATACTTTCAAGTCTAGGAGTTTGTGGACGGACAAGAACGTGTCTACTTTGGAAGGGGGGAGTGCACGGACGAACCCTGGGACCTTTCATTACCAAACCAAAATAATAATAAGGAACAGTTTACTGTACTACTCAGTGTTATTTCGATGAAAGCTGTAACTAGGGGTAATTTGATGACGTTATGGAAAAATTGAATACCAACAATTCAGGAGGAAGATATCGTGAAGATCAATTAATGGGCGAGACCCAAGGAAGTGGTTAGACAGCCTTCAGAACGGGACATTCACGTGGAGGGAAACATGAGAATCTGTCCTGGCGATCAAAGTTATTGGGGGGGGGGGCAGAGACCTGATTACCCCCTCTTCCGATTCTAAGGGGGGGGGGGGCTATCCAACCTCTAAATCCACGCTTATGGTGGACGGATATATCGACCTGAGATGACATCATTAGCGGTTGATATCAACCATAGAAATATAAATATTTATATATTTCTATGATATCAACCTGTCCTAACGTCATCAGCGGTTGATATGAACCAAGGAGCCATAAGTTATTTCAACTTCGTCAAATAAAAAAATAACTTCCGGTGTCCAGACCAAATCGTTTTCTACAGAGCCTATTTTCAAACACATATAGATTATTGTTCCCCATTTTGGGGCTATTGTAACGCTAAATCTGTTTACATCGACAGTAAATAATGGTTTTAAAGTAATTTTAGATGTAAAACATACTGCCAACGTGCACCCCCGTCTAGACAAATTGATAATTAAAAGTCTTACAACAGTAAATCGACATATCTCTAACCTTAAATTATTTTAAAAGTCCAAATAATCATCTTAACAGTAAAAAAACTACTCTCAAGCCAAATAGTAATACAGTTAAAAGCAGTCAACGCTTTAAAGGACCCAAGCTCTGGAATTCGCTGCAACCCCCTTTCAAAACTGTAAATAACTTGAATCTTTTCCATATTATAAGCATGTACATTTGTTAATACGTGTTGTACCTATATGTATTCAAATTTTTATATGACCCGCATATGCTATATATCACCTTATTGTAATTATTGTGGTGTGTTAATTAATTTATCACGCTAAATATTTTGTATTATAATTTCTGTGAAGGGAGGATGTTAGAAAGGCTATTATAGCCCAACCTTCAGCCCTTCTTAAAGTACAATAACGCTCTTGCTGGCTTGACAGGTCCAGAAAAAAATAGCCTTATTCGATCTACAAGATGTTTAAGTGTCCTACCTGATGTGTAAATTATCCATTACAACCTATCTTACTTCTCCAGAGGGTTCGAAAATATGTTTAAATCCAAGTTGCATTTGAAAGTGCTTACGTAAGGCTTTTTAAACCATGTTACGCCATGTAGTTGAATTTTTCCAATTTTTTAAAATTAGGTGTGTTAAGATGAAATTTGTATCATTATTTAATTGAAATATTGTAAAAAAAAAGTACAAATTATTGACCAGAATAAAGATTGGAACATATTATTCAGTTACAACAAGAGTGGTATTGGGGCTTTAAAGAATGTCATTATTATTATTATTTCCATACCAATAGCAACAAATACATGTCGTTTCAATGGTTGTGGGCGACCAGAAACATGACAATGCCATTTCCAGGCTGACAGAACTAATTTGAAATGAACAGCTAACTAAAATTAAGCGTTTTCGCCACTACAAACCAACACATGTTATACTGACTACCATAAATTATTCTAGGTATCCATTAATCTTACCGATCGTATATTACAACTATAACAATACATTATAATGCACTATTTAATAATGTATTCTGTCGTATGACTCGGAAATCTCCGAAAACATGTCAAGTGTCTGAGTATTTTGAGTCATCTATCATCTTTCTAAAAATAGCTCCAACACCTTGAATATTTTTCCATTATGGCTGAACGGATTTCTCTGAAATGTGGCAAGGGTCACCCGAAGATTTATAAAGATAAGAGTTAATAGAGAGAGAAAGAGAGAGAGAGAGTGAGAGAGAGAGAAATGGGGTTTAACGTCCACTCGACACAAACTGGGTTATTTCGGAACCAAGATAAGAGTTAATCTGAAATTGAGCAAATTTTTTCGACTCATCCAAACCCCTTCATGGGTTTCAACAAAATTTGGCAGGTATATATGTTCATTGAGTAATGCTTGTCCGGGTTTGTTCAACTGGACAAGCAATGGGCCAGCGGTGTGAAGGAAACAGATTGTTTGTATGTGAGGGTGTGGGTGCTGGTGTGTGTGTGTATGGGTGGAGAGACTGGCTTCTTGATTCTCCCACAACTCACCACGGACTACCTATTGTCAGGATTATGGTGTAGAAGCTTTTAACGGATTTATCTTTTAGATATTTGATATTAAATCATTTCTTAAACCGCCCCCACATAATACTGGCAAGAGTTTAGCAGCCATTTATCGTGAGTTTATGTGTACCAAGAAGCCCCCCATTCAAATTGACAATTTCGGCGACGTACAGAGGATTGATGATGTAGAGTCCGTTATACACCCGACGGCCACTGCAAATTTAAGAATAGGACCTACTATTCAGACATGTGAGAAAGAAACATTTCAACTACGTAAAATCAGATGAAATAAACTGTAACGTAATTTTCTTACTACCCTCATTCGTTGGATTTCGTATGAAAATGGATTCCGTCTGCCCCCCCCCCCTCCCAAATAAAAGAAGAAAAAGACCCAACAAAAACTTAGTTCAGATAAACCATCTCATCTTTATCATCTTCGGGTGATTCTTACCCCATTTCACAGTTCACAGAAATCCATTCAGCCAGAATGAAACAGACGCAAATTTCGTAAGATAACTTCTATTTGACCATTAAATTAGTTGGAACTGGATCGGCTTTACTCTTTCATCGACTATGAATTCCCCATTTCTGAAGTATACGATTTGTATTGTTTACTACGTATTTACCACTAAATCGCCCTAGTTTATAGCAAAAAGCCAAAAGCGGTAACTATCTATCCTACATTATACTTCATTACAGACCCCACAGTCCACCATCGCCTCTAAAGCATAGCTAGAATGTAGCGAATGGGGAGTGTCGTCAGCAATGTTCAGACGATTTATGGCCGTCATCTTGAATTTTCGGCTCCCCTAAAGGTAGCCCGTATGGTCCCTTCTATCAGAGACCATCATCAAGGATTTGGTGGTGGTGTCCCGGCTATATGCATTCATGTTCATATAAAACCACAGTTCATTGATTGTCTATAAGTAAATAAATAGCCTTGGACAAATAGATTGATTACACAATTAACAAATAGCAAGTCGTTTGAATTGACTATTACTTCAAACTGGGGAAGCTGATGCAAGTGTTACGTAGAATGGATGGTTGGAGATTAAAAATACTCTAAGTAATTTTTTTGTATACATGAACACTCGAATGTTTAGAAATCACTAAGATTTAACAGGCCAGACAACATTTAGAAATAGTGATTTGAAATAATACTTAAATAAGAATACTACTTCTAGATCAATTTTGAAAAAAAAAACATCTTAAACGCAAATTCGAAAAATAAGTTGAATACTGTGAGATATCTGCATAAATGAAAGTTCAGTTTCAGTGAATATCACTACTCTATTTTATGTATTTTGTATAGATTAATGGTTGTTATAAGGAACGTCACTTAAAAGGAATTTTGATATGTGTATATTGAATGTCATTTAGAGGTTGATCCCTTTTAGGTGATGTTGTTTATAACCTGAAGTCAAAACTCTAACGAATGCGAAAAGGTATTCGCCAAATTTGGCCATTGTATTACTTCACGTGAACAGACATTATGTGGGTCAATCAACTGATAAAAAAGTCGTGTTGTTATAGGTGAATAGGTGAGCTTATCTCACGTTTGACGACCGTCTATTTAGCAATTACTACTTAGGTAAAATCGAACCGATATCGACAAAATTGAATTACTTTGTCTACGCATTTATATAAAAGGAAATTTCAGGACTCAGAGCTCAGCACGCTCTTTCCCTTCAGTATTACACAGCTATCTATGAACGCCAATTCCACATTTAAACGCATAGTACCAAATGACCTTGTTTGTTTAACTCAATATTTATATATATACAGTGATGTTTTTAAAAATGTTTTTTATATTATTAGCACAATCATAAGCTTTACACTATTTAGATTATACTCATTACCCGATTTATGTTTTAACATGAACACAAATAATATGAAGGTAACTATAATATACTATATCTACATAATATATCAATGGATGACTTAAAAATTATATCTTTAAATACTAGGGGTATGCGTAATAAAATCAAACGTAATAAAATATTTGTATGGTTAAAGGAACAAAAAGCAAAAGTTATATTTCTGCAAGAAACACATAGCACAAATTCAGACGAAACCATTTGGCAACGGGAATGGGGAGAACGTATATTATTTTCACACGGAAAGAGTAATTCAGCTGGAACTGCCATTTTATTCAACACATCGAGTAATCTAGACATTAAGTCATTTACAGCCGATGAAAATGGATACTTTATTATTTTGATTTTAAACTGTTTACAAACTAATTTTTTATTCGTTAATACGTACAGCCCCACGATAGATATTCAGCAGAAGGCCCATTTTCTTAAACTGCAAGATCAGATGCTCAAATCGTTTGAAATTTTCGACGACTTGTCAGTTATCATAGGCGGAGATTTTAACAATGTGATGAACAAAGACATGGACAGAACGGGCGGAAATTATAAAATAAAAAACAACAGCAAGGTAGCTATTTTAAACATAATTAAATATTTTAATCTTATCGATATATTTAGAGTTAGAAACCCAAAGTTACGTAGATATACGTGGAAACAGCTTAAGCCTTTAATACAAAGCAGGATAGATTTTTGGTTAATCTCGGCCACTACTCAAGATTTTGTAAAAGAGTGCACCATTATACCAAACACATTCAGTGATCATCAAGCAATTGCTATTAACATATGTACTATTGATTCAAAAAGAGGGCCTGGGCTATGGATTTTTAATAACAATCTGATATCCGATAAAAATTATTACAAATTATTAAAGACCGCTATCAGTATATGGAAGGAGGAATATCATGATAAGGAAGATAGAGGGGGGCTTTGGGATTATGTTAAATTTAAAATTAAAAATGAAACCATTAAATACTGTAAAAAGAAACAAAGAATTAAAAGTAAATTAAAAGAAAAGCTAATACAAGAAATGCAGAGTCTAGAAAATAAAATTTCATCCTTAAACACTCATGATGTAGAAACATACGAAAAATATTACTTCGTTAAACACAAGCTTGATCAAATTTATGACATAGAAATCCGTGGGGCTATCTTAAGATCTAAAGTGGAGTGGTACGAAAAGGGGGAAACGAATACAAAATAACTACTAAGTTTAGAGAAACAAAATAAAATATCAACATCAATAAACAGAATTCAATTAGATAATAATGAAATTACTTGCCCAAGGGAAATATCAAGGGAAATTTATAACTATTACTCGAATCTTTATTCAGAGGCTACCCACTATACATCAAGTCTCGATGATAAAATATTCTTAAGACAACAGTACTTCCAAAAATTAAATGAAAATCAAAGTCAGATGCTGGAACATACAATTGAAAACAGTGAGTGTTTGGAAGCATTCAAACTATTTAAAAATAATAAAACCCCAGGCAATGATGGATTTAATATATAGAATTTTACCGTGAATATTGGCCTCTTATTAATACATTAGTACTTAATTCATTTAACTATAGTTTTGAAAACAAGCAATTATCAGAGTCACAAAGACAATCGATTATTAAACTAATACCAAAACCTGGCAAAGATAAATCACTTCTATCTAATTGGCGGCCCATCACACTTATAAATGTAGATGTAAAATTAGCAAGTAAGATTTTATCATTAAGACTAAAGCCTTTTCTTCAATATTTAATACATCCAAATCAAACTGCTTTTATTTCTGGACGTCATATACAGGAAAATACTCGTATCATTGATGATTGTTTTTATCTTGCAAAAATTAAGAAAATAACTGGTTTTCTTTTAGCCATTGATTTTAAAAAAGCTTTCGATAGCGTTAGCCATAAATATCTGTTTTCTGTTTTAGACGCTTTTGGATTTAAAGGCAATTATTTAAGATAGATACAAACATTATATAATGACATTAACTGTGCAGTTATGAATAATGGATATACTACTCCTTACTTTAAAGTAGCCAGGGGAGTACGTCAAGGTGACCCTAGTAGCACAAATCTTTTTAACCTCGTTATCGAAACACTATGTATATATATTAGAAACGATATAAATATAGGGGGAATTATCTTTGGGGATCAATCGTTAAAACTAATAGCCTTTGCAGATGACATGACAGTTTTATTGAAGGATTTTAAATCAGCTAGACACCTTTTTGAAGTTTTAAAAAAATTTAGCAAAGTTTCTGGATTAGAATTAAATGCTACTAAAACTGAAGCGATAGATCTAAATAGTGGGAACGCACAACTACCTGATAATATTAAAGGTTTAGGCTGTATTTACTGCGAGAATTATATCAAAATATTAGGCATTACTTATTCACTACATGAAAAAACTTCGGAAAAAATGAACTTTGAAAATTGCACAGACCAAATTGAAGATACTTTGAATACTTGGAAAAGACGAAACTTAAGTTTAATAGGGAAAATCCATATAATAAAAACATTCTGCTTATCTAAAATATTATACCCGGCATCAGTTAAACCTATACCTGAAAATGTAATTAAACGCATTAATAAATTATTCTATAACTACCTATGGAACGGGCCTGATAAACTAAAGAGAACAGTCATAAATCAAGAAATAAATAAAGGGGGGCTAAATATGATTGACTTAAAAGAGATGATGATATGCCGTAGTGTATTCTGGATAAAAAAGATACTATCACACGATGTTCAATCATGGAAAATTCCGTACGCTTATATATTAAACGATTATGACGGACAAATTTTACCGGCTTGTAATTATGCAACAGCTTTTTTAAAATTATCTCCCTTCTATCAAGAACTTTTCAATAATTGGTTCCATATCTATACATCAAAAATCGATATGTTAATAAGCCCTCAAAACCAGATCATCTGGAACAATAAGCATATAAAGATTAATAAAAAACCTTTAATAGATAAAGAATTGATGAATGATAATATTTTATTTTTGAGTGATTGTAGAGATATTATTTTAATCAATAGGATAATGAATAGTAATAAAATATTAAGAATGAAAAGCGTTTGCTTAGCAGTTCAAGAGTTTTTGGATACCATCGACAATGAGCCTACGGCTATAGTAAGAAACCAAAGCGTGTTTGACATAATTAATGAGAACTGTATAAAAATATATAAAAAAACACTAGATAAGATTAAAGCGAAAGACATTTATTCAATACGAGTAGACGCTAAATATAGTAAACCATTATCAATAAGCAAATGGGAAGAAGAGAATAGCTTTATATTTGAAGAAAGTGAGATCTCATGTATATTCAAATTGGTCTATAAAGCGAGCACTAATACTAGATTACAGAACTTTCAATTTAAATACCTCCATAAAATTATATATACAAATGACCGCTTATTTAAAATCCTATTAAAGGAATCTTCATTGTGCGATTTTTGCTATTCAAATATAGAAACCCTAGAACACCTTTTTATATACTGCAGTTACGCTCAGGTAATATGGAATGATTTACATGAAATCCTTTCAACTAATGACATTTCATTACAATTACAACTTGCAAATATTCATTTCGGTTTTTTGAAAGAAACAGTTTTTAAATCACATCGTGAATTCTTATTTGTAAATCATTTAATATTATTAACAAAATATTACATCTACAAATCGAAAATAGAAAATATTAGACCAACAATTATTACCTACCGAAGCTACTTGAAATATAAACAACAAATAGAAAATGAATTAAATGAAAACTTAGTTAATAAATGGGATTATACAATATAAATATTACGCATACCTCTAGTATTCCAATTATAGTATTCCAAATCTTTCATACCTACCTTCTATTTGTATATTTTTTTTGAGTTTTTTTTTAGTTTTGTGTTCTTAATTGTGTTTAAAAATGAAATGTAGTATAATCCTTAAAAAGGCCGAAGTTATCTGTATGATGTTACACACTGTGATTGTAATTACTAATATTTGTACTATGTCGTTACTTATTATTTTTTTAAATAAAATTTTGAAAAAAAAAAAAAAAATAAGTTGAATACAATATTGTTCGCATGCAATAATTAATAATTTGGTGTTATTACTTTTAATACTTTCGTTTCAGATGACCATGTCTACCTCAGAATACAAGAAGAAAACCACACCCACTGCTACATGCCCACTCATCTTAAAATTACACTGGATTTTATGGATCCCGAGCAACCCCAAATCGCCACCTTGAACCTTGACCTCATTAAGAATGAAAACATACATGCAAATGTTCCCCTGTACGTCATAGAGGGGAGAGATGGGGCGCATAAAGTCAGTAAATCAAGGTCGCCGTATATACATGTAAGTTGTAAAAATGGAATATTTCAATTTAGTTTGCTTTGATTGAAACGTTCATTTTTACATTCCAATCTAATTCGAAATATGCCTGCTTCCTTTGGTATTTGTCTTTTTGATTTTCTTGCTACAAAACAGAACGGCTTGTTGTGGCTCGTGTTATGCACGATACATCAGTAAATCTATAAAATGATCAGTTGTTTGTTTGAAAATCTGATTTGACTTGAAAACTATGATTGTAATCCTTATTATATTGCATTTTGGGGTTGAAGTAACACAACTAACGCGTTGACTTTAAAATACATTGGACCCAACCTTTCTTATTTTCTTTTAGCCATTGATTACCAAAGAACTAGTTACGTAAACTTTTGTTGTTGACAGTTTTCAGTGATTATATTTTATTTCATATTCATTTAAATTGCGATGATATTTTGATCATGTATAGTTTATATACATTTACAAATATGCTTTGTTAGCAATATGGATATGGTTAAATATATTGAAATATAGAATCGGCAGTTCAAAAGCTGTTACACGGCGCTAACAACATATCATGTTAAGACATCGCGACAATTAAGATAAATATCCGGAGCATAATATGTAATTTCGGAAATAATTAATGTAAACTTCACAACCACAAATGATCTTAAAGTTCTTTACACTCAGAATGCCCATTCAGTAGACCGTTCCATAAATCAGGTCTATACTACAAATAGTGTATGTCGATTGACACATATACTAATCACTGGATGAGAATGTTGATATATATTCCATAAGTTTAGCTATCTATCAAACGTCAACAGTTTGAATGAAAGGTGGTGAGTGCATGTAGCCTATGGTCATTCCATGTCAAGTTATCATAACATATGTAAAGTCTTAATTTTATATATTAACCTACATTCATTATCGGTTTATATTATAGTTCATCAATATAATATTACTTTTTACGCGAATATTAAATGCGGGGGTATACTGCCCGTCATTTTGCCCGTCCATCTGCCAATTCTTTTATATTGTCCAGTTCAGTTGTTTGTGTCGATGCAATAAAATAATTTCAACTAATCACAGGGTTTTTTTTAGATTTGCCAAATTTACTGGAATTTATAAGGGGGGATTTTTTTTTTAGATTTTATTTTGAAACATGCTGGGATTATTCGGCACAATTTAGAGTTCCGCAATGAGTACACTACTCCTGTTACCAAGACCGCTTAAAACGCTCCACGGTCCAGATTTTATGATTCAAACAGGGTCAGACTGTTAAAGACGAATCATGTCGAAATTCAGGATCACTTAGCGGTTGTTGTAGTTACTGCCCCTGTTGCCAAAACCTTGTAAACGTGCCACAGGCAATGTGGGCATATAAGTACCTCTCAGAGAAACTGATTCTTTTTAACTCTGTATTTTACAATCGCGTTGCAGTTATGGAACACATAAATATACACAGTTCTTTCTAGCTCAATAATATATGATCTACGCTTTTATCATTTTAGGGTCACGGAGTTTACCAAAGTCCAACACATGGTGGATATTTCACAGTAGATTGTAGGAGAGAGAGAAACGTGCCAAATAATATTTATAACATAGTGCGTAACTGTTTCTAAACAAAAACATTTAACTCACAGATTCACTATCAAAGTCAAAAAAAGATTGGATGAAGAATGATAGACAGTGAGAATAGATCTCAAACAGTCGACATACGATATATCTAAAATCAATCTCGAACCAGAAAAATTTTGGAGAAAGAAATTTCTCTGGTGACACTGGGTAGCCATTTTCCCGGAAGGGACGAATCACACGACTGTCACGTGACATGTATTTATTTTAAGTGTCTGGATGACCGAATCACTTAAAAATATACACACGCGTAGAAAAATAGAGCTTTACGAAAACTTAAGTTTTTGATTTAGGATCCACTTTTGTTATGTCAGCGAGTTGACTTTGACTCAAGAATCATTACACAACAAATAAAACGACGATCCGACATCTTATTTTCGAGAAAAAGACCCCAAAAAGATTGACCAATCAGAGGTTAGAATGGGCGGGGCTTACCTGTAAAAATATTTTGAAGATAATGGACGGTCTTTGGCCCCAGAGACCTCCGACCCCGCGGCTGACTCTGGGGACGAGATTGATCTAAAACATTAGAGTCTTTCTTAGATTGCATACTATTCAGTGTATCTGTACATGGGAGGACACTTTTATTGCGTATAATTTTTATGAAATGGAAGCTGCACCCACTGTTTATGCCTAAAGCCGCCAATTTATCTTCTGCTTTTTATTTTGATATTGAAGATGCTCTTTCTGAATATATTAATCCGGGGTCTTTCTTTTGGTTTCAAATATTATATAAACTATCATTTAGATATATACTAACATGGCAAGACTATAATCATCTCTCTTGGTCAGCAGAGTTTGTAATGGATAAAGACACCTACAATTTATGTGACCCCCAGACACTAGGTCTTACAACTTATTATGTTTATTTAATAAATTAATTGTTAATAACATAACTTAATGTTTATACAGTAAGTTTCACTTATTGTGTGTTTTTTTTATCCGTTTCAGAAAGGGTCTATGTATTTAAACAAGCAAAAATTTAGATTAGAACATAGTTTAGAGGATGTGCGTTTGGTACATAATATAAATATAAACAATCATAAACAATATATATATAAGTTAACACCAGAAGAAGATACACATTCATACGATTTTAAATTAAGTAAGTATATTCTGCTCATATTGTACGGAATAACATTAGAACTGTGGTACTTGACATTGGATAAACGATGGCACATATCACGGAACCTCTTGATGATATAATCACATAGATAATTGAGTATTTTTGTTACTTTTAATTTTACAGTCTTGCAATGTAATTAAAACTAAATTTCGTTCTGTTTAATCTAGTTGCACATTTTGCCCATTTTGACAATAACATTATATTCCCTTATTTCCATTACCCCGTTAATAAAATGTCTGGATAATCAAAGGGTTTTAGAAGATTTACCGTAACTTTGTGTATCAAGAGTCATGATGCCTGGATCTTGAAACTTAAATACAGTCGATAAAACAACCAAAAATATGAATTGACGGGCGGGGGGGGGGGGGGCTATACTGCACTGTGCTGAAATCCGCCATTATACCCAAGTCAGCATGTGTGTATATGAAATGCACACCGTCAGTGCAAACACCCAATAAACACAGAAATACGTGTTTCCTTTTAAATACGCAAGAACGCCAGGTATAAACGGCATGTTATACTTGGAAAAGACGCATTGACATCCGCAGTAAGTCAACATCATTTAGCCTAATATCAACATTAGTTTTACCCCCCGATCATATATAAACGTAAGCAAAGTCATCTCCCTTTTTATCAATAAAATGTAAACACTTTTTGTAAAAAAATATTTTCTTTTAGCTCAAAGAAAACAAAGAGAAATTTCCAAGTTAAAAAGTAAAAGTCGAGAGAAAAGAAATGTGATCAATGAAATATTTGTAGATATCTTAGTAGTAACGGATCATGCTATATATAGCGAGTAAGTTTGTCTATTTATTAAAGTTACATTATTCAAGATATAGATAAGAACTAGCTATTCTTGCTATACTAGTTCGAAAGTAGATGATGTAAAATGAATAATTTGAAAATTTCATTCAAATTACTCTATTGCAAGCGAAGATATTGGCATTTGAAGATTTGGCCGACCTGTGCAATAATTTCAACCACGGTCCTGGTTGATCAAAGCTAAGACTCGAAGCGTCTTGGCGCGCCATATTTGATTTATCACTGAAACGTTTTAATCTGTTTAATATCGGAACAATCTGATGCGATCCAAAGTTGATTAAGGCCTGGATCAGTAATTAATGTCTATTTAATACTTTAGAAAACATTTCATGCCCAAATAAAGACCTGCAATAAAGACCTGCATGGACATAATTAAAGTCAATACGTTTTGAACACCACACACAGTCATGGTCCATTGAAACATCAATAAATTAGATGAGGGTGTCGTTGTCCTGCACTTCTGGCTTATTGTCTGCTAGCTTATGTCAGGGGGAAGTTGTTATTTCTTGCTCAAATGGTTAGGCGGTTTTGGGAACATTGCGGGTTGTCAACGTACACAATACTCTGCAATTAAAAAGTGTGAAAAGAAGCTGACAGAAATAATTAATAATTTATTTAGGCCTCAATAATATGGTTAATGTAAAGTAAGTAATGATAGATACATTTTGAAATATGAACCCTCCCACAATGAAGTTAAGTTGGCAGACATTGCGTTTAACAACAGCTTACTTACAGCTATAGGTATCCCCGGCGAAAACAGAGTTTTGAAAGGGAATTGAAGCAAATTTTTGATAGACTGGTTACTATGTGTTTAGTCCAAATATATCGTCAAATCACACAGTTTGTACCCGGGAATGCATCCTTAAATGTAAACTGCATATAATAATGTCATATTTTATTGAGTGAAATTATTCCTTATAACCATAAATGAAACTAATATTCTAATCAATTTTAGATGGTTATCAACAGATAATAATGTGTATGAAAAAGCCAAAGAAGATATAAAAAGATATTTCTCACATGTTATGAATGGGGTATGTAGACATAATATATTGGTCAAGATAGTCTTAAAATGAAAAAAAGAATATGGCTATCGACCATAGATATATATATATTTAAAATTTATATGAATTTAGTATTTATATTAGCAATAACTTGGTATTTGAAATCTATAATCTTATGGCTGTTGGATGTACTGTGAAGAAAAGGTTGATGCTGTTTTGTCTAAATCATGTTAACTATTTTTTTTCACGTGATATTCAATAACCTCTGACAATACTTCCAGATTATAGGTGCGAGGCTGCTTACTTTCCGGGAATGTAACTTCAGGATATAACATTATTATACACCATGAATTATTCTCATAAAGTATAAAATATCTATAAGCTTTCTTAATTAATTTGTTGTTTTGTTGTGTACTGTTGACGTCAGACCCATCAACCGTTGCCATGCCTCGTATATTCAAACTTTATTTGAACATTTCTTCTGATGAGCGTGGAGTACCACATGCAACTTTAAGTAAAGAACTTACAGATTTTATATTTTTAATTATTTATATTATATTATTTATTTTAAGAGTATAATTTATGAATGATATGCCGTTATGTTTGTACGACAATGTTTATTAATTTCAGGTTAGTTCAAGATATAAATCTATAGAATCTACATTTAAAGTAACAATAAGATTAGTGGGTATCATAATAGCCGAGGTAATAATAATAATAATAATAATTTATTTATAGAGCGCCTATAATCCAATACTTAGATTGCTCTATGGCGCTATTACATTATTGTAAAAGTATAAAATATAAAACATCTCAATAATAAGAACATTGCACAATTAGAATAAAATATGGTATACAATAATAAAAAGTAAACTCTGAAAAAGCTTAAGCATTTAACAATTAAAATGGCTTTTAAAAAGGTGGGTCTTTAACTTTTTCTTAAAAACAGGCAGGGAAGGGGAATCTTTAATTTCAGAAGGTAACTTATTCCATAGTTTAAAAGCAGCAAAACTATAAGACCTTTCCCCAAATGAGGATTTTGCATGATAGGGCATTAGCAAGTTTTTGTTTTGTGATCTAAGTGTGCGTGTAGGAATATATGGGGTCACTAGTTGTTTGAGGTAGTCAGGTGAGTCTTCAATATTAATGACAGCATATGTTAGAGAGAGTATTTTAAATTCAATTCTGCTAGTAACTGGCAGCCAATGCAGTTGGTGTAAAATAGGGGTGATATGTTCACATAGTTTAGTTCTAGTAATGACTCGAGCGGCTTTGTTTTGA
This sequence comes from Patella pellucida, assembly GCA_917208275.1. Lineage (NCBI taxonomy): Eukaryota > Metazoa > Mollusca > Gastropoda > Patellidae > Patella > Patella pellucida. The sequence continues at coordinate 30,065,840 of OU795041.1, read as the reverse complement.
ATTTTTTGTAATCTATTTAGCTGAAGAGAAGGCAAGTTAAACAATAAAGAATTACAATAATCAAGGCGGGAGGTTACAAGTGAGTTGACAAGCATTTTAGAAGTATCAGTATCAATAAAGTTTCTTATGCGACCTATATTATATAGTTGAAAATTGGCGGATTTACACATATTCGACACATGTTCTTTCATGTCAAAATTTTTCCCAAATTTAACACCGAGGCTCCGTACACTGTTACTTGGATGTATGACAGCACCACCCACTTTAACATATTTTGTAATAATTGATGAGAGTCTATGATCGGTTCCTATTTTTAATAATTCAGTTTTATCATCGTTTAGTTTTAAAAAGTTGTTTTTCATCCAGTTTTTTACATTATCAATACACTTCTCCAACTGAATGATTTGTTTACTTTCGTTGTCGGGTGTTACAGCCACATACAGTTGTGTGTCGTCTGCGTATATATGATAGTCTAAATTGTGATCTCTAAGAAGTTTACCAAGTGGGCAAGTATAAGCCGTAAATAATAACGGACCGAGTACTGATCCTTGCGGAATTCCATATTTTATGTCTACTGGTTTTGATGACTGCTTATTTATGACAACAGACTGTTTTCGTGAAGTGAGATATGATTCAAACCATTTCAGGGCATAGCCAGTAATTCCAAAATAATCTTTTAAACGTGTAAGTAGAAGTGCTTGGTCGATGGTATCAAAAGCAGCACTTAGGTCAAGAAGAACAAGAAAAACCACATTTTTATTATCTAGATTAATTAAAATATCATTTTGCACTCGGAGTAAAGCCGTTTCTGTACTATGGAGTTTTTTGTATGCGGATTGAAAGGGTTCGTCCAGATGCTGAAATTTTAAATGATCTTTAAATCTAACAGACACTGCTTTTTCCACAAGTTTAGATAAAAATGATAGGTTAGATACTGGCCGATAATTTTTGAAGATGTTACTGTCTAAAGTACTTTTTTTGATTAAGGGAAAAACTAAAGCTTTTTTCAGAACATCAGGGAAGGTACCAGTTGATAATGATGTATTTACAATATAAGTAAGAACAGGACACAGTTCTTCGATGCACAGTTTCAGAAGCGGTGATGGAAGCGGATCTAACTCGCATGTCGAAGACGATGATTTGGCAACGAGTTGCTTGATTTCTTTGTCTGATGTCGGGGAAAATTCTGACATGACTTGAGAAGGTGGTGATATAACAGATAGACATGTTGTCTCGGAGTTATTGTCTGTTTCAAGTTCAGTCCTAATATTATCAATCTTGTCACTAAAATATTTAGAAAACTCTTCAGCAAGGTCAGCATCATGGGTGTAATCTGGTAGTATTTGTTGATTATGCGGTTTCAGGATACTATTGACTATGTTTTGAAGTACTTTTGGGTTATCCTTATTAACATTGATTTGTTCTAAAATATAGTCTTTTTTTACTCTACCAATCAAATTATTTGTTTTGTTCCGCGCTTGAGTATATAGCTGTCTATTAATCTCAAGATTAGAATTTCGCCAAAGTCTTTCCATGGACCGTCTATGGATTTTACTCTGTCGAATTTCATCAGTAAACCATTTACGATTTGGTCGAATAGTAAATTTGGCTTTTTTAATGGGAGCATGGTCATCCAGAATATTTCTTAGAGTGTCATTATAAAGATTAATTTGTTGATCAATATTTGCTCTGTCGAGTTCCTTTAATATTTTAGAGTTAATAATATCTGATCGAAAATCTTCAATGTTAATATTACGTATTTTTCTATATGTAATTGTCTGTTGTTTAGGTACGGGTTTTTTTATCTTGAGCTTAGTAAATATGCTAAAGTGGTCTGAGACCAGGTCATCACAAATATGGACATCTTCCACAGTGTCGTCTAAAACCCTAGTTATCACCACATCAAGTAAATGACCTTTTCTGTGCGTACTGCCAGTAGTATGCTGTTTAAGATTAAATGAATCTAAAATATCATAAAATTTATTTGATATGCTACACTTGACATCATCGAGATGTAGATTTAAATCCCCAACAAGTAGTAAACGAGAAGATGAGTCAAAAGTTTCGTACAGTAGATCAGTGAATTCACTGAGAAAAACATCACGACTGGATGAAGGTGGACGGTATAAACAAACAATTCTAAGGACTTCATTTGTACATTTTACAAGTATGTCAAGGTGCTCAAAAGACGTGAAAGGACCAAGGGACTGATTTTTTGATGTTTCTAGTACCGATTTATGAAAAACAGCTAGTCCGCCTCCTCTACGACCTATTCGATTTTCAGTAACTGCAGAATAATTTGATGGCAAAAGTTTGTGTAGAGTAACCGTATCATTTGGTTTAAGCCATGTTTCAACGGCTACAAATATGTCCAAATCATTATCTAGCAAATATTCCTGAAGTTCATCAGTTTTATTCCTAATTGACTGACAATTTAAAACACAGAGATTAAATGAATTTAGTACATTACCAGACTTTTCACTACTTTTTGTATCAATAGATCTGAGGTTGTTATGGTTAACACCCCTGTCTTTTCTTGTTGGTCTAGGTTTATTAGTTACCCTTATTTTAGGTTGTATAACTTCAAACAAAGTACAAATATTTTCTTTGGTGTTTACTATAAGATCTGAAAACTGTTCAATGTTGTTTTTCATCCTGTGATCTATAAACTAGGTATAATGTAAACATTGGTATAGATCAACCATAAAATACGATAATGATGATCTAATTCAAATACCCAGAGGTTCGAAATGGAGACAAACGTGAAACTGTTCCGATGAATCAAAAGTAAAAGAAACGAAATGAAGTAATCGTAACCGTATTACTATGTTCGGTATGGTTATGTCATCCGTGGCCTGTCACTCACCATTATTGTATTATGCTGTATGACTGAGTTTATATCATCTATCACACATGTGACACTTTATAATGATTAAAAACGAGTATGGAGTGTTTGCACAATTTTCAGCAAAAATGATATTGCTCGTGTTGTTTTGTTTTTTTTGTAAACAATATTTTTATTCATTAAATCTGAATTCGGATTGGGGAACAGGCTATGCCTATGTGTAACCCCTTTCTCTAATATAGATACATGTACACATTATAAATATTTACATACATACATACATATTTACATAAATATAGAGCATATATTTTGATACATCATGAATAAAATAGAGACTTAGATAATTATACCGAGTTCAGGGCTTGGAATAACTTAATAGATGTTTATGAGGATTTAAATCTTTTTGAAAGGAAAATAAATTGTTGGACCTCTTTGAAAATAAGTATGTTTATCTCAGGACTAAATTTTGTTGACCCGTCCAGAAGACAACTGGTTGTTTTATGGTTGTGTTGGAGGTTGTCGATTGTCTGTTTTCTTGCATCTGAATGTAAGGGGCATATGAGTAAATAGTGTTCGGTATCTTCAAATTTGTGACCACAGAGGCAAACAGGGCTGTCATCGACGTGTCTGAGAAATTTGTGGCCTTGTAAGTTCGAGCAGCATAATCTTAGTTTACTGTGGATTATTTGTAATGTTCGTATCCCTTGATAGTAGTATGATGGGACGATGGTATCCTATTTATTAAGTGAGTTTCCAAAGATAGCAACGGATCGAGAGTTTCTAATTTCAACTTTAAGTTTGTTCCATTCTCGTATACCGGAAGGGATGAAGGACTCGGAGAAAATTTATGTTCTGCATCTTGCTTCCTTTAGTTTATCTTTGTTTCTAAGGTTATAATTGATAGGGATAGGGGACAGTTCTAATAGGTCAGAAAGATATGATGGCACGAGGTTGTTTATAATTTTATACATTAGTTTTAATTCATGACGTCGACGTCTTTCCGAGAGTGGAACAAACCCAGTTTCTTTATAGAGTAAGGCATGGCTGGTACCTCTTACTGCCCCACAGATAGTGCGCAGTGCATCTAATTGTAGGGATTCTAGTTTGTTAGCTAAATAATCACTGCACCCATCCCAAATAATATCGGCATAATCAAAGTGTGGAAGGATAAAAGAACAATATATTGTATTTAAAGATTTTCTATTCAGTCTATATTTTAGAGATCGAAGGCAATTTACTAGTTTGGAAACTTTGCTTATAATGCTATCTATATGGTTATTCCATTTACAGTTAGTTTGGAAGATTAGGCCTAGATGTTTGTGTTCACTTACTTCTTTGATTTGTACCTGGTTCATAAATAATGGTGGGTTAACTATGTGGGGTTTAGTAGTAATAGTCAGTGTCTCTGTTTTTAGGGGGTTAAAGTAACCAGCCATGTCTCAGCCCAAGTTTTGATTCGGTTTAAGTCATCGTTAATGGTAGCCGCATTTGCCTCTGGGTCTTCAATTTTTAAGTATAAAGGTGTATCGTCAGCAAATAATCTAATGTTTGAATTTATATTGTTCACAATATCATTTATGTATATTAAGAATAAGAGAGGACCTAGTACAGATCCCTGTGGAACACCAGCAGGGATGCTTCCGGGGTCCGAAGAGGTGCCACTGATGGTTACTCATGTTGTTGGTATGAGGACGTTCCACACTATGTTAATCATTCAGGGGTAGCCACTCTACTGACACATGTTTGATCAGTTTGCTGGACCACCTCAAGGATCAAAATGTTAAAGGGAATATTACCGGTATGGTCCTATTGGACCTTCAAAAAGCGTTTGACACCAAGATATCTTGTGTAAAAAACTTGAAATGATCGGTGTTCGTTCCACAGGATGGTTCCGTTCATATCTTTCCAACATGAAACAAATTGTCAACGTTGGTAAAACTCTCTCAGACCCCTTGGACATTTCTTGTAATGTTCCACAGGGCAGCATACTGGGTCCCTTGCTGTTTCTCTGTTATGTTAATGACATGATCATTAGCATACCTGCCCCTTGTAAATTAATATTATATGCTGACGACAGTGCCATCCTGTTTTCTCATCCAATTCCTGAAATAATATCTGTAAAACTTAGCGAAGCCTTAAAAGCTTGTTTAGATTGGTTAGCAGACAATAAACTATCCCTTCATTTAGGTAAAACTGAATGTATGTTATTTGGGCCAAGTAGAAAACTAAAGAAAACTAGTAGTTTTGGAATAGTGTGTAATGATCATGTCATTCAAGCAACAGATAGTGTAAAATATTTGGGTCTATACATTGACCATTGTCTCTCTGGTGAATTGATAGTTAATAATATTAATAAAAAGGTCAATACCAGATTGAAATTTTTATATAGATATAACAAGACTTTAACAAAGTATACTAGGAAATTATTAACCAATGCTCTAATACAATGCCAATTAGACTATGCATGCCCAGCTTGGTTCTCAGGCTTAAACAAGAAGCTGAAGAACAAACTGCAAATTATTCACAACAAAGTTATCCGCTTCATACACGGCTTAGGTCCCAGAGATTCAATTACCCCAAATTTATATAGAGATTTAAATAGTTTAAATCTTGAAAACAGAGTCGAACAACTGAAATTGAACCATGTTCACAAAATCTTTCATAATAGGTCTCCGGTGTACATGAACGCCAATTTTCACTTAGTCAGGGATGCTCATCTGCATAGTACCAGATCAAGCATTTATAATTATGTTGTACCAAAATGCAAAAATAATACCCAATATTCAACTTTTTACTATTCAAGTATTCAGGCCTGGAATGAACTCCCAAACTCACTTAAATCAATCGAGAACATTGTCACTGTTAAACAGCACTTGCTAGCAAAACAAATGTTTTAATTTGTTTATGTATGTATAATCCAATGTCTTTCATATATCTTTGTACTTCACATTCCTTATGGTACACACACATTGCACTATTTATTGTCTTATTCCATCCTTCATCTTTCATAAATGAATCTGCCCCTCTATGATGACATAACCTGATCCTCCCCCAAGGACCCCATTGGAAATAAACCTAGTTTTAATTTAAACAGGTTTTATGGGTTATCCTCAAGAGGCTGGTCATTCATGACATCATTACTTTTTCTCTCATCAAAACCTTCTCATCTTATTATTATTGTTATTATTATTATTTATTATCAAGTAACTTTATATAATTATTATTTATTATCATGAAACTTTATATAATCAACTCTATTGTCATGTTTGATATGCCTCTTGGAAAAATAAATAAATAAATAAATAAATGATAACGTTATAATATGTTGTACTTTCCTATCTGATATCGATCTTTACCAAAACACATGGTATCATATTTTTACTAAGAACAACGTACGTTGCCGGGACTATTCGTTATGGTAAACAGACTTGTGTATATGCTCGACCCACGACTTTAAGGCCGGTTGCTATCAAATGCCATATACAACACCCGTTTTCTATTTGACTTAACGATCCAAACACGAACACTAAATCCGAGAATTTCACTTGTCCACAGCAAATAATAACGATTACTTAAGTTTCTAGGGACATTTTTCACCAACCCATTTATTTGGAGTAAGTCTCACAGTATGGTTAGAACCTAAGGTGTTAAAATGGATACCCCTGTTTTTAATTAAAACAAAAAGCTGCCTTGGTATTGTATGCGGGAGATTTATATAATTTTCTTAATGTATCCCTTGATTATCTTCCATTCATTATTCCTAAATTGTACTCATTCACAACAGATTAACATACGTGTATACATGTTTTCTGTTAGTCATCTATATACTTGACAATGATAACCGTGTAAATATGTATCAATTTAGTATGCTGTCCATCTCTATGAATAGTCTCAAGACGAACGAAAAGTACTTAAAATGTTATAAAACCAGTATTAAAATCAATTTTATCTTATCATCGATTACCGTGAAACAAAGAAGAGCAGCTTTAGGGCTGTGCTAATATTTTTGAATATATATCTAACACTATAACAAATTTACATACTGGTAGTTAACGAAAATTTCTAAGCCTGAAAAGGGATAGATAATTTGGGGTGAAACAAACTTTTTCCGCCAATAAGAGCAATCATTGAAAACATCATAGATATTAGAACTGCAAAGGTGGTGTTATTATTGGCATCGTACCAGACTATCTTGTGTACCTACCCATTGAAATTACCAGAAATGGATCGAACTAGCAATAGGGCAGTTAATAAGTACCTGCAATTAAAAGAACTGAGACCAACACAGATAATGACCACCACATGGTCTCCAATTTAGGAGATGATTCCCTTTCTTTTATACAGTAAAGAATTTGGCTGTGTCATCAACACCTACCATTCAAGAAGACATTATACGGTGCATGACATGGAGACGGCTGATTGAGGATTGACCACTCGATATATTGCCAGTGCTGTGGACATCTCTCACGAGAGGGTTGTGTACATCATCGACAAGGAGTTGTGTACATCATCGACAAGCAAAATGTCTGCCATAGCTCTTGACTGCGGATCAGAAACGATCAGATTCCTATGAGTCTAAAGAATGGAATCACCCACAGTTGACAGCCCCCCCCCTCCCAATAGCCAAGATGGCTCCTTTAGCTGGAAACGTGATGGCTTCAGCCTTAGGGATTCCAGAGGCATTTTGCTGATTGACTACTTGTATCTTGAAAACCACAAGACTATCAATGATAGCTTTTTTCCGACCTATTGAGACAGTTACACCAAGACAATGACGGTTCATAATATCGGGGATTGCCATGATCGCTGCTTTAAACTCAGTGACCATCCATTTTACTTTGTATAGGGATTTCACAGAGAGGCCTAGAACTTTTCAGCCAGCCCTCGTATTGATAGATAGAATTACATCTCATTATATCTAATAATTGTAATTATTGGTAGATAGATATATATCTTATTATATATGATGTGTAGTTATTGATAGATACATTGATATATCAAATGTTTTATCAGACAGCGGAAGCCGCCCCATGGACAGAATTGCACAAAGAAAATGTATCTTTGAAATACCAAGTAGACGCCGATACCGTGCTGGAAGCGTTAAAGAAATGGGTGGTTAATACGTCTTCTGTACCCAAGCATGATCATGTTATGTTGTTTACCGGGTATGTTTTTTTAAATAATTTTGCATTTCTAAGTAAAATCTTTCTTGAAAAGCACACCGAGTAACACCGATGGTTGCTTGTTTTATAACAGCACTTTATGGCTGTAATAGTATAATATGCTTTGTATAAATTCTTTTATAATCATGTCTACGATGTAAAATAAATATAGACTGTTGTATGTAAAGTATGTATTGAGGATTGCTTTATTGCACTAAAGCACATAAATCATATAGCTTATTTTGTGTGTGCGTTAAACAGTCAGAACATATTGTACATTAATTTTTACTGTAATTTGTTTTTATTACTCGTGATAATTATGATTTATTTCTTACTCAAAATAACTAAAATTAATGGCCAATCGTATTCATAAGAACTATAATTTATTGTTATCATAATAACCATAACATATATTTTCTTTTTGTTAATGGGTATTATATTTTTAAAAAAAAAACAACAGCAACATAATAACCGTTTTTTGGTTGTCATAATGACTCCATTATTTTCAATAACTATGCTTTCTTGTCCATGATAATTATATATTATAACTTTAAAATATTTTTATGCTAAAAACAATGATTTGTTGCTTGCTCATATTGACAATAATTTGTTTGTTACTGTGTCGGCATACCTTTTATCTTTTCATCGTTTACCGTGAACAAAGTAGTGCAGCTTTACGGTTGTGCTAATATTTCTGGATATATATATATTGCTGTTGTTTATCCTTTTCTTCTATCTACAATTATTTATAAATCACCTATGATAACAATAAATTGTTTTAAAATAGTATTCCCAACAACAGACAACACTGTGTAAGAAATTAAAAATTATAATGCAGAGCGCGTTTCGGGCTATTCGCCCCTGCATTATATTTTTAATTACCTACACAGTGTTGTCTCTTTGGGGATACTACTTTGTGATAATCTACACACAGACTAGTTCCTGCTCGTCCCCGGATGCATCACTGAGATCCGAACTAACCTGCACTGTCATGGGGAATCCTAGGCCTTCCTATTCTTTTCGAGTGTGGGGGGTTTATCGTCTCTTACTTGGAATTGTTTAATAATTTGTTTTGTAGATACGATCTGTTTGGTAATGATAATGGGTTTAGATTTAACTATACAACCGGTTTAGCATATATTGGTACTATGTGTCAAGGTGATGGTAGAAGTGTATCTATTGTAGAAGATCACGGGGGATTTCAGAGTGTTGGTACAGCTACACACGAGATAGGTCATAGGTAAAACAATACACCATGCATTACATTTACTTTCACCAATTAGTCGGAGAAATATATAAATATGTTAAACGATAGATGATATATGTAATCGTGAAAATAGTAGACTATTCCAGCTGTTATTTTGTATGTAATTAGTAATTAGCGTTGCTGGTGAAGGCCTCTGTGGTCGATTTTCAGATAAACAAACTCTCATCTCTTCTTAAATACACATTTCTCTGGTTTTTGCATTGGTTATTTGTGAACCTTGAAATTCCGAGTTCACACAAACATAATATTAAAAGCTCTGTTATATTCGGATATCCTTTCAATGTTGAAATCCAGTATGAGTCTAACAAAATTTCTACGTACTAAAGTTTCAGGTTTCAAAGGCGATAAAGGCGAAACGAATCCGGTAAATGCTTCAATTTCTTTTACGCTGTGAAACGCTCGGTAGATGCCGTAGGTTTACCGAATGAGAAGCACTGCTCTAGAAGATGTGTCGTGATCGACCGAGGATCAGACATCATTCCCAGAAAGTGGGGACATTTTATATTTATGAAGGTAAATAGGTCAGACGATCAAACCTATAACATGGTTGCTGAATGATTGGTTTAAAACTGTCACAAAGATTTTTTTTAATGTTTCAGTCTTGGTGCAGATCATGACGGCACCAACAACACTTGTTCTTCTAATAATAGATATATAATGGCTGGTCAATCATTTAACGAAACCAAATACAACGCTTATAATCCCTGGACCTTTTCTAGATGTTCGATAGATTATTTTACTAATTATGTTAATTCAATAAGTGACTCCATGTAAGTAAACTTACTATCTTGCAAATTTCACCATGTTTTATGGTTGACTTGGGCTGAATTTCACTAATATAAGGGCTGACTTAGGCTAAATTTCACTATGTTTAAGGATTTAATTGTGTTAAATTCGACTATGTTTAAGGATTTAATTGTGTTAAATTCCACTATGTTTAAGGATTGACTTGCGCTAAATTATCCCATGTTTACTGGTTGACCGAGTTGACACAAATACACATCAGTAAATGAATTCTGGTTGGTATTAAAATCAACTTTACAACCTCCTTACCTGGTGTAACCTCGTAGATTAGTGTTCCAGGGATAGAAAATAGATCACCAAGTCTCTTAATTACGTAGCCTTTGTCCATCACAATGAGGTACGCACCAAGAAAAAAAAGACCATATTATGGTGGTCATGAAATAATCTAGTTATGTTAAGTGGACTTTAAATCTGTGACGTTCAGTTCAAAGATGGTTATGTACTATATTTTAACATATCTTAAACGTTTCGTCAATATTTTAGAGCGCAAAGGCAGTGTTTAATATATAAGATACCAATAGATCGCAGCTTACCAGATGTATCAGATGAGATGCCTGGACAAGAATTTGGACCTGATCAACAATGTAGAAATATATATGGAAACACATCATATTTATGTAGAGTAAGCCTTTTCAATTATTGAATTTGCATATCTTAAATTCTTTGACATATTATTTCCCCTTGGAGAAATTTAGAACCATTTACGAGTATCAGTTACCATGCGATTACACCGAGAGAGCTGCCATCTTGTTTTCAAAAAACAAATTAACCTAAAATACTATTTATAACTTTAATTTGTTTTAGTTGATAAATATAGAAAGAAGGTTTAAATCGACAGACTATTGCCTATCGCGTAATGCAATGTGGTGACATAGGCCTATGTAATAGATTCTTAGATATATATATATATATGCTTAAGGCCGCATTTAACTTTTACCTGATCAAAAATATTAATATTTTTTTAACCAATTATATTGCATTTTATGTGTTCGGCACCTCGTTTTTATATCTGAGAAAATATTTCATATGTCAAAATAATGGCGGCAGGACCATTATATCTGAACATAACATGCAAATAATAAGGATCCGATCATATGGACATTTTCAAAGTCCTGATGCATCTGTCTGACAATTCATTGAATAATGGGATAGTTTACATTTCTAGTAGAATATCTGTCCTTTTTCGAAATAAACATCCCAAGTAAATACTTGGAACATTTTATTTCTCCCTTTACTCGGATTGCTTTGTAAATTTTGTTGTATTTTACCCAACACAACATAAAGCGCTGAATGGGTGACACTTTTTTATATATGTTTTGCTAATAATTATTTATAATAGGGTAGTTCGTTTGGTGATTCGGATTCTGTGTGTAAAGCTATGTTTTGTAGAAATCCTCTTACAACCAGGAAGTGTGTACTACATAGTGCTGCTGAGGGGACATCTTGTGGTGATAGAAAGGTAACGATCATTTTAAAGAATAAATTTAGAATTAAACTGATTTATGCTGAAATAATGACTCGGGTAATGCTCAACACATCACGCTTGTGGGGTATTGTGTCTATTTTAAGTTCGAAAAAACATAAGTTATGTTAATTCTTATTGAGCGTACTTCATTGACAAGGCAGCATGTCATTATCTATATTAATAAAACTGTTTATTGAGGATGTTTATTGTTTTACAGTGGTGTTCCCAAGGTCACTGTCTATATTCAGATCGTGCTCCGGCTCGTAAAGGTAAAACAATTGATTTTTTGTGAACTGCTTGGTAGTTATTTAAGAGAACGGTAATGTTTTCCCACCTATTATAATTTCATTTAGGAAAATAATTTATACTCAATGTATAAATGATATTGGACATAGGTTAATACAAGTGGGTTTAAAGATGCATTTTTGCGACAGTATTTAAGGGTAGTTATTTTCATTAACCATATTTTGTATCGAAAAAAATACTGGCTTCACTGAAAAAAAACCTTTGTAAGACTTACTAAGAGTATTACTAACTGTCTAATTGTTGTCGGCTTAGGGGTAAGAGGTTCTTTGTACGTGTTGACCGACTTCAGCAGTATATATTCATACAATAATACAACCTACAGCAGGCCTTTACAGTCTGGGCAGTTTTTTAGAGGGATTTGAAGCAAACCTTTGGTCCAAATATATCATCAAATCACACAGTTGGTACTTGCTAAGGCGTATTTAAGAATGCGAATCATCCCCTACCGAAATAAAGAAAGCTGGCATTTGTATTTTTACTATTAATTAGTCTGTATTATTCAGCAAAATATATTTGAGTTCCTCATAGCTGTGTTAAAATATTCTATAGTACTGGGGCTGTGATGATTTGATCCCGGACCTTCTTATAATATCACAAAACCGCTCCTATTTTTAGAGATATGTAAACATAATTTGTTTTCTGTAAAGCTTATTTCTATATTTTAGAGGGTTGTATATTCGGTGATCAGACAGGTTTAATATTTAGTGGTAAAACATGTAGCAGATTATTGGAGGAATCACTTGGTTATTGTTATATTAAATCTTTTTGGGATAGATGTTGTCAATCATGTTATAAATATCATACTGGTTTTAATGGTAAGTCGATAAGGTCTCAATTCATTTAGTCGGAACCTGATTGAAAATCGTTTCGTCTAAACCAGATTGACAACAGTTTTTTTCTGAACCAGATCAGAAAACCGTATTGATGAAAGTTAATAAGAGGACAATGTTACCATGACCAGATTAAGACCTATAGAACGCCAAGACACTGCACGGTTCATTTTATCCATATTTACATCGGTTGTTATGTCACGTGGGGCCCCATGACAGAGGAGCCCTCTATTGGATAACCTCGCCTTATCTCTAACGAGGGCGCCCATTATGGTGCTTCAAATTATATTTAATTCAAAATCAATACATATTAAACTGTAAATAGCTTTTTACTAGATCCTCTAATTCCAATCCCGGACAGTTCCATTCAATTGCAGATTACTGATTATAAGGTTAAAACAAGTTTGAAAATGATAATTGTTGGTATTATATTGTCAATCCTGCAGAGGAATATAAATCCTACCTTGGTGCTTACTGTTTTTTTCTGAATGGTTAATCCAGTAGACATGGTACAAGGGTTAATCAACGAAATGGATGTATGAGATGTGTTGTTGACGTTTGGGAAAGTAGACGAGGGAGTGTAGGGAGTGATAGTTAGATGTATTATGAATGGTTAGAGTGGCTGTGGTGTTACGGTGAAATACTATGCCGCCACCGTAACACCACAGCTTTATGATTTGTTAGACAGGAGTGATGTAATAAGTGCGACAATAATAAATAACATATTTCTGATTTTATTGTCGTCTTTTCCCACTTGCACTGGTTGTACGCCATTTTGAAACTAGCTGACGAAGACAGCTCAGGCGGCGATTGCTCGACTCTGGGCTGCTCTGTCAGTATCTAACAAACGCATTTAGTTCGCGTACAACTTTTAACGAGAGTTGCCAGGCAACGAAACATACACCCACAGCAGCTAAATCGTCCGGGCAGTAAACAAGGGTTGTCGCATATTTTATTTTTTTCGGTAATACAACATTTATAATACACTAAAATATGATTATTAAAGTCAACCGGTTATTAACTTTAGCCTCTAGACGGTCCACAAGATTTTTTGACGTGATCAAGGGCCATAACTCTGACAGTAATTATCGGAAATTGCTAAAAATCAATAGGCTTCTTTGTCTCATGACCTTAAACACCGTGTATAAATTTAAAGTCAATTGGATATTAACTTTAGCCTCTGGAGCGTCCACGGACGGACGGACCGCACTTACTACACTCGTCAATAGGCTTCCTATACATATTATAATATTCAATTTACACCCTTTTTAATTAACACACCTTGTCTAGAGTTATAATCCGATTGTTATTTTTTTTATCGAGATTCGTAGGTATTTACCTTGTTTGCTAGATTTTTATACGGCAAACGTATAAAACCTTGACCTATTACTCAGTGATAAGCTTCCGCTGCAAAAAGAGTTCTCGCCTTTTATTATGAGTATCATGTGCGGCAGGTTAGTTTGCTTCTAAAATCGCTGTTCTACGTTCCAAAAAATACAAAAGTAATTTTCTACCAGACAACCATGGTTCTATTAACCGAGACTAGATAATTTCTCTCGGTGTAAGGATATTATCGCTATTAATAAGTTCATACACTGTTGAGAAAATAATACCGTTGGTTTGCTTTGCACCAAATGAAGCGCGCATCAACTCTGTAACTCTGTAACTATGATACATAAACGATATGTAATGAAAATTCTGTGCGTTATAAATATGAACGGTCTTCAAACATTCGGTTTATAATTAGCGATACACAGGTACAGTGGCAAGTGTTTTGCTTCACAGAATAATAACTCAAAAGTACCTACGCGCGAAATCCCAGATTTTGGTACATGTAAAACAAAACAAAAAAACAGTGCCCGTGCGCGTGCCAGTAATAGAAAAACTAAGAGTTCGCGCATAAAAAATGCACGAACGTACCAGGCGCGATGTCATCTAGGACCAAGCCGATACCATATTATATTAGGGCTAATGGGGACCCTGATTTACATACTGTTACAGCACACGATTGGATAGTACAACGCAATTTTGTTCAGATAATTTTACACTAGCACTTCAATGTTTTAGGTATTATCACTTGTATTTTCACCACAAAGCATATTAAGAATAACCCAACAAAAAAAAGGGGGGGGGGGCTTAAGCTTTTTCGACTGGTAGTTGTTCAAGGTTTTTGTTTCTAAAACTTCAGGTTGCGAGTTTGGGGATAAAGTATTGCATTGTAAAGTGTCAAATTGTGGAGAAATGGTAGCTAATGGTACCTTGTACGATAAAGATTGCTGTGGCACCTGTAAGTATCAGCATACGTCTCCTACAACTACGACAACAGTTGCTACCGTAACAGCTAGAACGTGTACTGGTGTATCCAGCATTAACAATCTATCATGTTCCGATTTCTTAAAACTTAACGGCAGACGCCAGTGTTACAGATCAGAGGTGTATGAGGCGTGCTGTCAGTCATGTGATAAAGTCCAGCATGGTCTTAAAGGTAAGTAAAAGTTGTTCAAGCGAAACAAATGGTATACATCTAAAAGCATCTATCCTTATCAGTACTATTATACGCCTCGAAAAAAATATAAACTGCCAGATGCCATGACGTGTGCTTGTTGGTCAGTGTGATATAGTCTAGGAACTGTCACAGGCTAACAGTCCATCACATAAATGGTTTTATTCAGGACATTTTTTACATAGAAACCTGAAACAATCGGACACCAGAGGGGTGCTTAGAAGTGCTCTGGGTAAACTGTCCTGCCTACAACAACATGTACAAAGCAGAATGTCCAATTACTTACCCCATATGGACGTGTAGCTTGTGAGCAACCTGTAATTACTGCCACAATATGAATATTATTTACTTTTCAGAATGTATATATGGTGATAAATTTTTGGGATGTGACCCGGATAATTGTGGATCAAATTTTGATGATGGTAGTTGGTATGATAAAGATTGTTGTGAATCGTGTCTAAGTGATAATGACAAAGGCACAAGTGGGGTTACAGAATGCCGTGATCGTGGCACCGTCAACAAAATGTCTTGCGAAAAGTTCTTAAAAACATACGGCAAATCACACTGCTACATACCTGATGTTTTTATAAACTGTTGCACGACTTGTACCGCACTGTCACACAGTGCATCAGGTAAGTCACGAATCCATCACCTTGCTGTCTTGGTTGTAATTATATCAGTCCGGACGTTTAATTTCCTACCAAGGAAGCCTTTAGTTTATGTACCAAATGAACTGAAATAAAATGGGTTTAACGTACTACCCCGACTGAGCTGAATGTCAAATGAAATACCTTATTAAATGTTGTTCGTGTCAAGGGAGGTAACTATGTAAATGTATGCAGGATCGACTAACCTCTTTGTAAACACCATTATTTGTCTCCGATAAATGTCTATCAGTTGAAATTGTCACAGAAAAACTCAAAGTACTATAGCTTCATACTTGAATGGACATATGACATAGCGGTCTGATCAACATCATATCGAATTGTTTCGATTATATTAATAAAGAAGTTTATAAAGTATCACCAAATTGAGATTTATTATCCGAATCAGGTAGTTTTGTGACTCGTTTCTTTTCCAGGAGCGAAACTATGAAATTGTTTCAGGTCTCTTCCGCAGTTGGCAAGATAGGTTTTACAGTAACAAATTTTAACTTACTTGATAAAATAATTTACATGGTTTCGAGCTGACGTGTATAATTGTCGATGGATCAGAACATGGTAATGGGAAAGTTATGGGATATTTGCATGAAACATACTTGTACGTCATCAATTATATTACAGTTTTCTGGGGTAATACAAATCCCAAATAGGCACCTTTAAAAGTTTAATAACTGTCTTTGTGGTCCAATCCTTGGAGTCCGCAAACTGAACATTAAAGTCTCCTAGAAACACTCTATTTGTTCTATGAATACACCGCAGCGTCACCAATTCATCGTTGAAATGAGAAAAAGTTATTGTAATATTACTTGGTGGTGGTGGACGATAAATACATATACAACGTGAACACATTTATTACTTGACTTTGAAATTTACTAAATTGAAACTAAGAGAGGTTCAAAAACTTCAATATTCTGGGAATTGTAAAAGATAATTCCTTTTCCGCCGTCTGATAATGATGAATAAATAATCACGTGGTGTTAATTTAGAAATACTGGCTTCATCCCCCTGTACCTTTAACCATGTTTCCATGCGAAATAATATGTAAAATGGTTCTTCAATTATTAAATCAGCGAGTTCAAGAGTTTTTTTGCGACAAGATTAATTGTTTAGAAATCCAACCTTTATGTTTGTGGTGAACTTTAGTAAAATTATATTCTGATTGTTTGGGAATTGGAACGTTACTAGCTAATTTCCTTTTGTTGGACCGATTTCCCCGAAAACGTTAAGAATTTTAAAACCTGTCTGAAAACAAATAATCTTATGGTGACCGATTATTTCTGCATTCATAATAACTGAGAAGTTATTGAAACAGGTACATGACACACCAAACGATAATCTACTTTGTTGATTGCAATAACCTCGAGAAAAGAGTACTTGCGGCCAACTTATTTTTTTTTTTTTTTTTTTTTTTTTTTGGGGGGGGGGGGGCTTCTCCGCCGGGTCTGCACTTAGACAACTACACTCTAATGAAACAGATACCCTTGATTTCGAAGATCCATATAATTCATAATATCTTGCAGATCAGCACAATTTACAAAATATATAATAGAGTTAATGCAGGGGCGGATCCAGGATTTTTTGCAAGGGGGGGGGGCGGGTTGGATAGCTGCTTAACTAATTGCCGAAGACCCTAAACGTTGTAATGGGGTGTTTGGGGGGCCTCCCCCAGAAAAATTTGGTAAATTAGATTCAATTTGGTGCATTCTGACGTATTTCCGGAAGCTAAATTTCGAGACTACAGGTCTAAAAATCGCCAATAAAATCGCATAAAATGTCCTTAAAATGTTGATGGGGAAGGCTTCCTTCACAGGTGAGGAACAAAATATCCCAGATAGACGATTTTGGATAATTGCCAGAGTTGTATGTGACTATTTGTTTTTGTCCACAATGGAATGAAAGTCATGACTCAACTCAATGTATACAAGTTCGCAATTTATGGGTCAGATTCAGGCTTTTATATTTAAGTATCTCGGACCCTTCCAAATTTTCAAGCCTGAGCGTCCGTGAATTTTTTCTCATAAAAAGTGTTGATTTTATTTTTGTGGCTGAGCCCCCCCCCCCCTGGATCCGCCCCTATACTTTTTTTAATATATACACACGGCGTTACTAAAGATATCTGGTTCCAAACAGCAGACAAATGCAATTATGACCGATAGCTCATTTACGGTGACCTGTCCATAAAGCGGATGACTCATAACAGAATAAAAATACCTATACAACTTGAATGATCCAAGCTACCGTTATGTCGTTATACTTAGAGGTATAACTGCTCTGTTGAAAAACTACGAAACATTTTTGAAAACTAAATACGACCAAAGCAAATTTATCAGTATGCATTCTTAAACCTAACCCTAAACCTTACCCTAAACCTAACCCTAACCTTAGACACTGTATTTTGACAAACCCTTTGTTCTGTACTACCGACAAAGAGAAACCACACTGCAAAATTTAGGGGAAGTTTCTTGAGCAACCCAAGGATCAAGGTACACAATCATAGTATTGGGAGGAACATGGCCGATAACCCGACATCACGACACCACGACATATTTTTAGGGTGTTTTCAGGTATTTAGTGTGTTTTCCGGTATTTAGTGGTTTTCCGGTGTTTTCCGGTATTCAGTATAAAATGATGTTTTCCGGTTGTTTTCCGGTGTTTTCCGATTGTTTTCCTGTGTTTGCCGGTGTTTTCCGGTATATAGTATTGCCGTTATTTCCGAGTGTAAAGTCTTGTGTAATAACATTCGGCAAACCTCGACAGATTCCGGTTCTCTCCGTAACCTTCATCTAGACTCGGATGTATGATAGTCATTGATATGTACCTACGACCATACATTTGCGATGCGGCTTATCGACTACCGATTTACTCTAACAGGAAAACGTTCCGCTTTTACAAAAAAGCCCCAAAATCTGGTTAAGCTGTCCACACCCGTTGGTGGAGTCGTCCACACGACTTAGTATAATTTCTGGACACATAATGTATTTGTAAATAGTATAGTTTTTCTGCGTGGTCACCCTTTCTATCGGTAAATAAACAACAAAGTAAATAATTTCTGGATATTGTAATTATTGTAATACGTTTTTTGGAGTCGTCCACACGATGTATTTTTAATTAGTATAGTTTTTTCTGCGTGGTCACCCTTTCTCCCGGCAAATAAACAACAAAGTAAATCGTTTTATTCCATAAATAACAAATTCATTAACAAATTCATAAACATATTTAGTTGTGGACGACATCACTAATAGTTGTTGACGACATCACCAATGCCTTGTGGACGACTCCACCAACGGTTGTGGACGACTTCGCTTGTGGACGAGTCGTCCACACGATGTATTTTTAATTAGTATAGTTTTTTCTGCGTGGTCACCCTTTCTCCCCGCAAATAAACAACAAAGTAAATCGTTTTATTCCATAAATAACAAATTCATTAACAAATTCATAAACATATTTAGTTGTGGACGACATCACTAATAGTTGTTGACGACATCACCAATGCCTTGTGGACGACTCCACCAACGGTTGTGGACGACTTCGCTTGTGGACGACTTGACTGGCACCCATCTCCTGGGGGCAACCTTGTTTATCCGGGTCCTTTAAAATAGTTCCAAAATGGCGGACTTCATTATACAGCCGAGTCTAGATATAGGGCACCGGAATCTGTCGAGGTTTGCCGAATGGTGTAATAAGACAAAGACGAATAGAAATAGATAGTATCTTCGCATTTATCTTTCTAGCGTGTAACTATGGTGATAGAGATGAAGACAGATGTAAAAGATATATAGCAAGTATTACAAATGGGGTCTGTGACGATAAGCACAATAATCTATGTTGTCATTCTTGTAGACAACTAGCCACAGATAACCAGCCACAAGCAGCAACCACACGGCGGCCAATCCAACACCACCCAACAACATCTTACACCTCAGCCACCTATCAAGTATCTATATCCATATATTGTATTATAAATGTTAATATTTTATTGTATTTTATTAATTGAGTGAAACAAAATATTGTTCAAACATCTAAGACAATCATTTGGTTACATAATATCAAATCAAAATACGGACTATCATAAATATAGCCAAAACAGTATTGGGAAATCTAATGGAACAATCTGTACATCCGATCTCCTACTGCTATAACGGATTCTGCGCCGTGGTCGAGGTTAGTGTGTCATATCACTCAATATTATAAGAACAAAACATTACTTACAGACAAGAAGATGGATGACAGTAGAATTAATCTTATAGAGGTTGTCATGTGAGTTGAATCCCTTTAGCCTTGGGTAATAATATTAGGATTGTTAACTTTCTCTTGTCATATTTTTTTTACCGGTAATTCATAATTTATAAATATATTATTTCTATACCCAAATTATTTTTTATATATGATCGGAAACAAAAGTCCCGTTTGTCTCATATTATTTCAATGGGCGGGTACATCTGAGAATAATTCCTTCCAAAAAATCCTTTTAATATGTATTTAGCGTGATAGTGTTAAGTAATTGGAAGTTCATATTTAAATATAAATGCAAATTTGGTAGCATCTGTCACAATTACCTGCCCATTTGGCTTACTGCAAAGTTTAATTCAAGGGATATGATACTCATATTGACGGATATATATTAATTATTGCATGCCATAAAACTTATGTCAAATAGTACCAGCCCCTCTGTGTAGACCTCTGATTGGTCTACTTTCAGTTTTTGGTACAGCCTTTTCCTCAAGTTCGACAAGTGCTCTTCAACTTTTATGGTTTAATAAATTTGATGGGAACTCTACCCTATGCCAATTATTATTAAACAATACATGAAGTTTTACATATTATACATTATGTATGATTTGACAGATATGTACATGGCGATATAATTGTTTCTAAATACATCAAATGCGTGTGAGTGCTTGCGATGTTTTGTACATGATGTTTTTTTCTGTTTAAAAGAGTCCACAAGAGTGGATACGTTTGCAATTTAAGATTCAATTTGTAAAAAAATGTGATTTTTATTGCTTTATGTTAACCATATTCATATATATTATAATATACATACATAATTTTAATATGTGTCCCAATTTGATCGACAGGTGTCATGAAGGGTCACGTGAAGGCAAGAATTTAATCAACTAATTGTTTCGCTGTTTTTAGAACAGTCGGGAGTTCGTGCAGGTGCACGACAACGTGTACTCAACAAGTTGGTTTTTCGTCCCAGGCGAAACACCACCATGCTGATAAATTCTGACGAACTTTCTCAGCTATAACCAGGATTGAAGACAAGATCAATAAGTATTATAAACGATGATATGTATGTAAACCATGCAATCGATGGTAAAATACAATAAATACGAACTTTTGTTATGTATGTTATAAAAAGTCTCATGTTCAGTATTTTATACATTTCATTTCAGTAAAATTGATCGAAACTCATTTGTGTTTTTGTTGTAATATTATATGACTCTCCAGACAAAATGCTGAAATGATGCAGGTCACCAGGCACACTGACTGACCGATCAGGCATTTTTGATGTTTGGACCAACTGGGGCTCTGAATTGGGGATAACTCTATTTGCTAATTAGCTACCCTGTAATTACATTCGGTCAATGACTTCAGAATGTCTGGTGATCCAAATATTATTTCTCATTTTAAATCAACATTGCTTTTGTGAACTTACTGGGAAAAGATGGACTTATAATATCCAATATTTAACACAAATTAAACATTTTACCAGTGGAACACGAATCGTGTACTATAACTATAATGCGTTTCAGTGCTAGACATATTCCATGAGTTATGTCAAAAGGTGACAATATCAGTGGCGTCACTAGGGGGTGGCACAGGGGGCACGTGCTCCGGATCTTTTCATGTGTGCCCCGGATCAATTTTGAGCAGACAAAATCGATAATTTGCAATAATGTCACTACTTTTCCCTATCATTATTTCGAATGTCCCGAGTACGGAAGAGAAGCTTTACAGTGCGAAGCTTTTCTGGGTTGTCCTTTCTGACCCACCGTAGATTTCCCCAATTGCCTGCACTTGCACAGTTTAACCGCAGTTTGAAACGTTAATCATCAATAGAATACCAACGGCAACGTCATACATGTATGACGTTTTCGATATAATAATATAGTTATTAAAACGAATACTGGAAAATATGTACGAGTTCTTGTGAAGTTGTGCAGTTGGGCCTGTGCCCCGGATCTTATTGGGTCCTAGTGACGCCTCTGGACAATATATTCTTATCTGGAGAGCATGCGCAACAAGTACTATCAGGGTCGTGCAGTGTAGTATTGGGTTGTATTCGGCAAAATGTCCCTCCCGAATTCATTATCCTCTATACCAATCAAGCAAAGGGGATGAATAATATTTTAGTGGGCAGTAGTTTACGATACTTTATAGACGAGTGCATAACACAAACTCTAGGACAGCTGCAATCAGGAATCATATACATGATACATAAACGATATGTAAGCTAGCAAGAGCGAACATCGTTATGTAGCGGACAACAAGAGCATGCGTTGATATATGAATTGAAAAACAGTGGTTGACTCTCAATAATAATGAACAGTACCGGATCTAGGGGGGGGGGGAGTGGAAAATGTCCCGGGGGCCCCCCACATTTAGCCCCCCCCCCCACACCATTCTGGGTCATACTAATATGTTATCCCGGATTTCACTGAAATAAAGTGAATGTAAATACCATAGGACTAAGAGCCTGTTCAAAATACTCAAATTCTAAACATCAATGGAATAGCTGCCTAAATTGTCTCCGATGCACTGAAATTGATCCTAATTTTAATACAAAAATTCTGAAGGAAAACACCCCAAGGGGCGGAGTACATACTAGTACATTACGCGGTCAGTACATACGATTTGAACAAACAACAATCGGGGTCCCGCAAAGTTGGTATGTCCCGAGCCCCCACAAAGTTAATCTGGCACTGATAATGAACGTATTAAATGTTGTGGGTTTGTTATTGATCACGAGATTTCATGATAATTACACAGGTAATACTTTTAGATAAAAGGAGTCGAATAAAGGACTAGAGAGGGGACATACTTTTATTTAAATCTTCTAATATTACAAAACCAAAACAGAACACCAAATTACAGCAACCGCCATTTAAAATATCATGCCCTATTTAACAACTCAAAACAATAAATTGCTATTGATCTTGTTTTTTTTCACAGATACAGCAGTAGTTAATATTATTGACCCTTTCTTCATTGACTTCAGTACGTTTATCTGTCAATACAAATTGTCAGTTTTCTCAACGCTAAAAAAACACAAAGAAGAGTTTGCTCCCTCTAAAGGATTGTATCTAGCCGGTAAAGATATTCTGGTCGTGCTGGACTATCAATCATATCACAGTCCAGGTGAACGTTTAACGGTTGACCTCTTGGTACTGTACGTACCTGTCCCTCCATAATATTACCAGCTGAAATACATATTTATATATTACACAATGTTACACATTTAGATCCCAGATACATACGATACATCTTTTATTATTAACAGATCTACGGTTATGAGACCTAGTTTCAGCTTTAAAGAGTATTTAGACAAATTTCTAATTCCATATATTCTTAAAATGCTTTAGCACGATCAAGACTAACTATTGCACGGGTTGTCTGTTTATTGTAATATTACCTAGATGCCACACCTGTGTAATCTCGCAGCTGTATCTAAATTACATAATGTATTACGTGTAACCTGATTATCGTAATAACATAGACCTGCCTTGTGTAACCTAGACCTACCTATAATACGTGTCATCTGGTAACTGTAATAAGGGTCATCAACAACTGGTACTATATAAAAACACATAACTGCATCCGTGGTCACGTTATAGAAAGCGGCTCTTCTGTAAATTAAAAAAATTATCATGTTTAACATAATTTTATGTACTCTATTGATTTCTTTAAAGGCCCAATACCACTCTTGTTGTTACTATATAATATGTCCCAATCTTTATTCTGGTCAACAAATTGTACTATTTTACAATATTCCAATTAATTGATGATACAAATTTCATCTTAACACACCTTATTTAAAAATTGAAAAAGTTTAACTCAAAAAGGTTTGAAAAGCCTATCGTAAACCTTTTCAAATGTAACTTGGATTTTAAAATATTTTCGAACCCTCTGGACAAGTAAAATAGGATGTAATGGATTATTTACACAACAGGTAAAACACTTCAACATCTAGTACTTAGAATGAGGCTATTATTTATTTTCTGGAGCTGTCAAGCCAGCAAGAGTGTTATTGTCCCTTTAAGTATATGGGCAATCTACTGTAACAAAACTGTTTGCATATGGTACAATTTTATTCCAATAATTCGCTTGTGCGTAGGTCCCTCTAGGTTTTGGAAATCTGAACGCCTGGTAAAAACTAACGTGGTTGGACGGGCGATCTTACTTTTAGTTATGTACAAGCTTGGGATCGAACCCATGCTACCTGATTCAATGACAGAGAACAAAATAAAGCGCACCCATTAAAAGAGAGAGAGAGAAATGGGAATTAAGGTCCACTCAACTAGGTCATTTCGGGACTAACATATGGTTTAATTTTATTTCAATAATTCGCTTGCGCGTAGGCATATTTAGCAGTTAGAGGAAACCGAAGTGCCCGGAGAAAACCCACGAGGTTGAGAAGGCACTCCTATCTCCTTGCCATATACGCTCACACCAGGGCTCGGAACCACAGCCACAAGCCAGAGGTGGCCGGCCAGTTAGAGGTCGAACGCGGCACTCTAGAAAAATTGGCCATACCATTGACGTGTTCTGCATGCCGTGAGGAAATAGCCAATGAAGCGGTCTGTTACGGCGAGTTATAGGCCTTTTGATGCACGGAACTGTGGGTAAACCACTAGAAACGTCAACGCTGATTGATTAATCAATATCTGACGTGAGCTCCCACTATAACTTGTCAGATCTTCATGTAGTGTAGGCCATAGAAAGTATAAAAATAACAAGCAAAGTATAGATCTGGATTTTAAAAAGATTGGCATTTGTCAGGTTTTGGTGGATTTTAATGGGTTAGTGGCGGCAGCATCAGGGGGTAAACAGACGCCCATTTGGGAATTCGCTATGAAGAAATACAATTTTCACTATGGATTCATTAGGCTCACGTGGTTAAAAATCTAGCACGCCAACGCACAGCAAGTTTTCAATGAGATAGCTGTTATATTTTGACTCCTTGCTCATTTTAAATTTATGTTGGGTGGATTCGTTAAAAATTGTATCCATGTACAGTCTATTGGAAAACTATTAGAAGCCTTAATCTTAATGAGTGCCACTCTAGGCTGGAATAACTGTTGATGAAATGTCGTTTATCGTCTGCACTACTTTATGGTTTTCATCAAATCAAGTTGAAACCTGTTCATTGATATGTCTGTGTTTTCTATCGTTAGTCTGCGTTTCATTTGCGACGGAGCTGGTTGGGGTCGTGTGCGAGGCAGCATAATATCTATATCTTACTATTATGTATTCGCGGTCACCCAGAATCTCCCAGTCTTCAATGTACGGAGGGTCAGGGACCGTTGTCAATATTGATCATGCGTAACAGAGATTTTATTTTGTGTGTATTGTTATCCAGTATCTTGCTCTAGGGCTAGTTACCACCCTAAGACTTTGTTTATGATAATGTAAAAGACCGGATAATCTAGCTCATAACCTATTATTCTTAAATGTTGAAAACGCTTCCAGACTAATTTTCGTAGAATATTTTTCTGGATAATAAAGACTAACATTAATGTATTATTACCCGGCCAGGTAAGGTCAGTGACCTGGCTTGTGACTGTTACATGTGATCCAGTTACACGTGCACGTTCTAGAGTACTGACATAACAACATTTAAAGTTCGATGAGTCATTTAGCGTTGTAGACATCCTTGCAAACTACAGAATTGTGAAGGTTAAATGTCTAATTAGAAAATCAATTCAAAACTGGTTCAATTATTATTGGTATTGGAGAAACCTGATAGACCTTGTTAAAATCTGATAAAATTCAAGCCAGGAGACTACCTAGCATTGATATGCTGATTTAGTTTTCTCAATTAAAAGTTAAATACATGTTTACCGTGCATTAAGTCGTGAGAAATTTATTACCCTAGAGAGAGAGATAGGGAGAGAGAGAGAGAGAGAGAGAGAGAGGTGGGGCTTAACGTCCACTCAACACAACTAGGTAATTTCGGGACTAACATATGTTTTTTCAATTTTTGATCTCAAAAATTCGCTTGCGAGTAGGGGTCTTTGGCAGTAGGAGGAAACCGGAGTGCCCAGAGGAAACCCACAAGGTTGAGAAGGCGCCCCTATCTCCATGCCACATACGCTCACACCAGGGCTTGAAACCACAGTCGCAAGCCAGAGGTGGCCGACCAGCTAAAGGTCGAAGCGCGGCACTCTAGACCACTAGGCCATCCCAACCCCCTCATTACCCTAGACTTATGATATTATCTGAATAAATGCTAGAAAGCGACGAATTCCTCTAAGACTACTATGACTAAAATGAATCGTAAATTAAATTTTAATGTATGCCGATTGAACTTATACTCATTTCTTGTGATATATTTACCAATTGGCCACAGTTGCAAAATCCACTAGTAATGTATAGCTAGTCTTATCAGGAAATGACATATGTATTATTGGGTAATTTCTTATAGAATAGATTATAGTATCCCATAGTGAAAGTTAAACATGGCACAACCTAAACAAAACCACATTTTCTAGAACATCAAAAAGGCTAAGTAATATTCAATTGTCTGAGTAAATTATATTAGTTGCTGTTTAATACGACACCTTTTGTTTTGATTGTTTAAATGAAATGTATAATCCTAGTGCAATTTCCTGTCTTGTCGAGGACCGAGTTAACTAAGAAAGATCGGAAAATATTAGGTCAATGTTACTAATGTTCTGTGTTTATGCGCTTCACTCGTTAATACATACGTAATTAAGTGTCAAGCTTGCTAACAGCATGATCCATCGATAGAAATTAACACATATAATTCATCATAGTATAATAGCCCACAAAATCTTGACGTCACAAAATTCAGGAAAAAGTTTGACGGGATGGTGTGAGTTAAACGATTCGTACCTTGTTCACATGTTTTCTTTTATAACAATTTTAATATTTAATATAAAGGTCAATAGCATATCTAAATAAATAAAATGCGTGATTGTTAAAAAAAGAAATTACAAATAATAGTAAAATAGGTATAACAAATGTCATTGTTAATTTTTAATAATAACAATGGAATATAGATGACTGTGGAATATTATTTAATGAATTAGAAACAATACGATTGGTCTTATACGACCCCTATTAGAATATACTTTTAGTGCATTACTACAAGATAAGAGGATTGGTGCTTTCCATTTAGTACACCCCCTCCCTCCCCAAACACGCACATGAAACAAATGGGGACAACTAGTAAGCCAATCATATTTGTAAGTTCCCAAATAATCCACTAAGTGTAACGTTCACCTAACTAAAAAGCAGATACACATTCCATGTAAAACTCCGACTTCACTTCTAGGCCGGCAGCCAACATTTCTAGCGTGAAGTTCCGCTACACGGTCCTCCCTAAGACGAATCCAGAGAGTTTCAAGCAAAAACTCTTGCCCCCGTCCCCTCAAACAAGAATGTATGACGTACGCCCATCTTTATTATAGGGGTTCGTACAGAACAGTAAGACATTAAACTCCATTTAATATGTTTTCTCTTCATTACAATTTTTTCACTCCCATTACAGTATTAGTTGAACTTATATAGGCCCTTGTCTGTAGTTAAATAATGTTACTAATTATTGATATTTTCCACAAAGGGAGATAACTCCTTTTTTAAACCATAAATGGATTTCCGATATTCTGTATATTTCCCCTGTGCATTATGTTTTCTGCATTTTGCATTAATACACAATTTCACCAACAATATATTCTTTGATAAGGGTGAAGGCATCGGGTGTTTTCGCCTATATTTAATTTTATGTCAACTTCAAAATTATTAGTATTAGGGCATCGTGTATTTTCGCACATATTTAATTTTATGTCAACATCACAATTATTAGTATGAATATATTCTTTGCATAGGATTAGGGCATCGTATATTTTCGCTAATATTTACTTTTATGTCAACTTCACAATTATTAGTATAAATAAAGAATTTACTTGACAATTTTCATTTGGCTCTAAATCGAGTTAGCGCAGACTTTTTGCTTCGAACTCCCTGGATTCGTCTTCCTGGTGTTGTAAGCTTTCCAAAAATGCATAGTTTGTTTATTAGGGAGGGCCATGTAGCGGAATTGTGTTTCTAAGCAAGCTAGGAATTTTGGCTGCAGGCCTATTCGTTTGTAACTGATTTTCTATTGGCGATAAAACGCTTAGCTATCTTTCCCGAAAAATTCTCCATTAATTTGAGAAACTACACGAGATATGCATTTGTCGGAAAATATTAAATTTTTCAGAGCTTAATCTTCACTAATATTATATACTCAAATTGTTTCAGAAAATAAAGAGTCAATATGAGAATAGATATTAAACAGGTGGAATGTACATGGAGTGGCATCATCCGACAAATAAACACATCCTGTAACTAGCTACTGTAGACTGCAAAATCGCGAAAAGTTTAATTTCGATGACATGTGGAATAACAGTGTAGTTGACAGAAGAGGGAAGGGAAAAAAGGCACCAAAGGTAGCATAGATCGCTAGAATTTCAAATCTTTGTAAATGCTAAACGAATTGAAATATTTTAGTTTGACAATATTGTGGTTTGCAAGGCTTTCCTAAATCACCCAAATCACGCGCATAGGCTATAACGTTTATGCTAAAAGCTTACGTTATCAACCGACCAAATATCGGCGAGAGTTATGCTAGGTTCCTACTATCCCGATTTGTGCTGATATTGAAATCGTGGTTTTAATCGTGGAGTAATTGAGGTCATTCGTACCAAACGTGTTGATCGTACCGAAACGGATCAGAATGTATCTGCATGTACCAGGTCTTGGGCTCAACAGGGACATTTTTTATTTAAAACAATATGTTTTAAAACAATATTTTTTGTCCAGATATTGAAAGGGATTTGGTAACAGGCACAGCCTATTATGATCTCTCTACTACGACAATCTTATCATGACGCATCGTACGACAGTGGAAATCAAGCATAGGGGATAGTTGCCGGCAAAATATGGTGGGCAGACTGTTAAATTACCTTAACTCAGTTGCCAGTGTCTCGTAATGGGGCTGTCACACATCGACGTATAGCGTCAGCTTATGTCGACGGATGAGAAATTAAGCAAATACGCTGGTGTACACTGAATACGTTATGGGTACGTTTTTAGCAAGTTACGAGAACGCTTAAATGCGACGGTATAAGTTGTTGTACGCCGAACGCGGCCCAAAAATTGTGCATGCATAAAATTTTCAGCGAATGACGTTTGTCAGGCGTTCACGCGTTGGGCACACACGTCATATTACGTCGGCATACGCTGATGCTATACGTCAATATGTGACAGCCCCAAAAAGGCTTTTGGTTCTAGCGAGCCTCGCCTTTTATATCTGACCTCACGTGGTTGTCGAAGTACGCTCCAACATGTTATGCATAAGTTAGACTAATGTTGTGCGTGAGTTCTGCATACATCAAGAACGCTAAAAATGCGTTGGGAACACGCTGTCATATACTTGTATTTCTATATATTAAAGTAGATAAATTACAAGTACTTCTTTCTTAACGGTAGATTAATGCATATAAAAATTAAAAAAAATTACGTCCAGGTAAAAAATTCTCCACTTTACTTCATTCCGACATACATTAAGTCATATAAGCTAGCTGTTTGCCCTCTATAGGCGTCTTCAGATATTAATAATGCATATAATATATTCAAACGTTGTTGATAAGTTATCAATAAGTTACTTATACGTTAACCATAGGTATATTCGTTCAGCGCGTTAGAAGTACGTTATATATGCGTCAAAAGGGAACGTCCTCTTGGTTTTTAAATTCAGCTTCAGCGTATGCAAGCGTGTTATGGGCCTGTCACACTATAACGTTTAAGACAACTTATTCTGACGTATGAAAAAATAGTTCCAACACGCTGGCATACGCTAAGGTTGACTTTAAAAATCAAGAGGGCGCTCTTTTTGGACGCATATATTACGTACTTATAACGCGCTGAACGAATAAATAACCTATGTTTAACGTATGAGTAACTTATTCATAACTTATCCCCAGCGTAAACATAACTTATACAAGTATATGACAGCGTGTGCCCGACGAATTTTTAGCGTTCTCGACTTATGCAAAACTCATGCACAACGTTAGTCAAACTTATGCCTAACTTATGCATAACGTGTAGGAGCTTACTTTGACGACAACGTGAGGTCAGATATAAAAACTGAGGCTCGCTAAAACCACAAGTAATAATGGGGCTGTCACACATTGACGTATAGCATCAGCGTATATGCTAACGTATGAGAAATTTAGCGAATACGCTGGTGTACGTTGACTACGTTATGGGTACGTTTTTAACAAGTTACGAGAACGCTGAAATACGATGGTATAAGTTGTTGTACGCCGAACGCGGCCCATAATTTTGTGCATGCATAAAATTTTCGGCGTATGCGGGCGTATTGCTTACACGAAAGGCTTAAGTTAGAAGTACGCGAGAGGTAAGTTATGCACGCGTTATTCCCGCGTTTTGCACGTTACATGTAAGTTGACATACACGTCGGCTACCAGTTGGGTAATTGAGCAGCGTACGCGTAACCTATTTCTAACTTATAGGCAACGTACTTCTGACGCCATTAAAACTTACTGAACGTGTTTGAAGCGTGTGTAGGGATGTGCATGCGCAAAAGTCTACAATCATGGCGGACTCTGAGAGGTTGCGACGACACGTGGTCGTCGAAGTACGCTACAACACGTTCTGCTTCAGCGTATGCCAGCGTGTTGGATAATTATTTCATACATCGGAATAAATTATAATGTGCCCTGCTTGTAGCCGACGTGTATGTCAACGTATTAGTAACTTACATGTAACTTGCGTTAACGCGTGCATAACTTACCTGTCGCGGTCTTCTAACTTACGCCTAACGTGTAAGCAATACGTCGGCATACGCTGAAAATTTTATGCATGAACAAAAATTTGGTGCCGCGTTCGGCGAAATAACAACTTATACCATCGTATTTCAGCGTTCTAGTAACTTGTTAAAAGCGTACACATAACGTATTCAATGTACATCAGCGTGTTTGCTAAATTTCTCATACGTCGGCATACGCTGATGCTATACGTCAATAGCTGCGTTTACACTAGGGCTTTAACCTGCATTGAATTCAGAATAAAGTCTTATTCCGGACTTTGGCGCCACACTGAATTCGATAAAAACCGTACTGAATCTGAATTAACGAATCCGTATATTTTCCGAATTCAACCCGGAACAATTATTCTGAACAGTTTATTCGCAGTCAACGTGATTTTCTAGCGTGGTTTCCCATACCAGTGTTGCTGTTGCAAGCCTGGTGGCTGTAGTCGTTCAGATGGGACGAAAGACAGATTTTCCGTGTACTCAATGATGTGAATTCAATCCGAATAAAATGTAATGTGGCGCACCACTTTTAATGCGGGAAAAACCAATCCGAATTCCGGAGGCCGGTCTCCGGAATTCGCATCCAATGCGCATGTAGTGTGAACGTAGCTAATGTGTGACAGCCCCATTAGAACTATTATTTTATACGTCGGAATAAGTTGTCTAAAACGTTATAGTGAGACGGGTCATTAGTAGTGCATGTTAAGTTCTTTCTTTTCATCTACAATTAATATGTATACCCGTCGATCATAAAGCAAACATTTTTTAGTTTCATTAAATTTGTTTTAAAATATACTAACCTAAAAAGATACATATCGCCATCTCTAGTTTCACAGTTCATCGTTAAATGATTATTATTTAGATAATGTATGGTGATATTACGGCGACCCATAGTTAGTGACGATGACTGTCGTAAGGTAAAACCCCATGTACCTAATATACTTCTGGGTAATCTGCATTCATTCCCTGTCAGTGTGGATATAAAAGCACAGTAGATTCAATATCGTTTAAAGAAATGTTTTCGGCCATTGTAATTTGTTTAGATACAGAATCTAATATAATGTAGTACCCGATGTACAAATCCTTTCCCATTTCATTTAACAAATTAAAACGACGCATGCGCCATTTTAATAGTGCATCTCCGGCATACACAGTGGCATCATTCCGTTTTACTTCAAGGATCATACGGCAGAACGAAACCACTGGGGATACCTCATCTTCAATAGAAGGCTTGGTCTCGCTTTAACTTCTTACATCTTACCAAGGCCTTCACTTAATACCTTGCCTTTTTCTGCACTTTTTTTGATTTGCTACAAGCCTGTCTTGTAAGCCTATCAGATTTCTCGATCGTAGCGTATACCAAGTATCGAGCTTTCAAGCTAAAATGACCACCTGTGATAATCGAGTTAAAAGTCCAAGGTTCATTTAATATGAAGGTTTCCGTGGAGGTCGCTAGGTCACAACCTCTGAATCGATGCTAATTTTCGCGTATCCGTAGATAATGTAGCTGTAAGTTCTGGAATTGTGAAGTAGTCTATCAACGTCAAAATGTTGTAAAACTCGCAGTCGTTGCTATACCAAGGATGATATCCGTACTCGGTAAACACTGATATAATGATACAGCAATACATCGATTGTGTATATCTTTGTTTATTACAGCGGATGCCAGCTCCCTTATTAGCCGACATGTAATTAGCCAATTAAAGACATAACAATTTGTACCGCATATTAAGCATCGTGGAAACTGCGTCAGTACTGGATAATAAATAAGAACTGGAAACGCTTAACTTCTCCTTTAATATTCTATGATAACATGTTAAAATAATAAATGAACGATAACGACAAGATAACAATTGCTGCAACACGGTTTTCTAAATGATAAATTGATGGAGTTTTCCCGAAAATTCTGCATTACAAAAATTTTGTTCCATATCTAACTATAATTTTCATGACAAGCTTGGTTTAAAATTGTAATATTTACCTTTTCTATATATAAACTTTCTTTGTTGGCTGACTTCAGCATTACATGTATTATTGATAGTTATTGATCGTGGATTTCTTACTTGTATTGGACTAAAGATAAATGAATCTCTTCCCCTTCCTGAAATTATAAAAAAATCAGTTATTCAATATTAAGAAAGTAGTTTCACCGTTTCTTTGGTGGGATGTAGATGTTAAAGAAATTGATTGAACAGCCATGTACAAGCTCAAACGTTTGGGCTACAATGAACCTGGTCTAGCTTAACAATTTATGAAATTTGTTACCAATAATATGAGCCTCAAAGTAACAGTAACAGTTTTGATACTGTTAAATGAATGTGCACAATAAACTTGGGTCAAAGGCGACTATAAGCCCAGCGATGTCTAAACAAAGCTGCAACCAAAATCGTAATATTCTTTAAGATATTAAAAATATTTTGTTTTAGAACAAACAGATAAAAAAGCAAAAAAAAGCTTGAATAATTTTTTTTATCGTCGATGTCATTAACATTATAGGGCTTTATATAAAACGGCTATTTTTGTAACTATTTAACAGTTCTTACAATATGGGTTAATATATCAGTTGTTATAATGATGGATGACAATATACACGTGTATAGAAATCAATCATCTACATTAATAAAACATATGTCAAAATATTTCTAGACCGGATTCGTTTAATTTCACCGTTTTCTGTTTTGTATACAACACCGCGGAGCGTCATAAAAAACGAACCCGGATTTAAGTACCAAAATCTGTAAGGAATAGTTTCGCATATATAATGATTTAGCTATGTAATATTACATTCATTTAATAAGCTGAATTTATAATAACAAGACTTATCAATTTAATTACATGAACATCTGATGTACTGGTTTGTTTTCAGAAGCACTTGTTTATTTGATGTACACGTTTGTAATAAAGATGGTGAGAAATAAACTTGTGTTTAACGCACGATATTTTTCTTTCTTTTTTTGGGGCAAAATACGAAATTTCAAAATATAAATAGATTGACTTATAACCAGTTTGTACAAATGCCAGGTTAAAGACAAGCTAGAACAGCCATACACAATTACACGCAGAATTTAGTTTTTAACAGTTTGTTCCACAAATTGTTCAGATCGTTGACCTATAACTTAACTTAAGGTCTAAGATTGATTTCTACTGATTTCATACTGCCAGATAACGTAATATCGTTTTATTTCTCCGTTGGATGGCCGAATGGTCAGCAGAACGTGCGCGCTGTATGATAAGCTATCTCAATGAGTCAACTGGCATGGTTTCGATTTCAAGGGTCGCTTGTCCAATATCGTGGGTTTTCTCCATATTCTCGGGTTTCCTCCCACTTCGACGAGTGGAAGTTAAATCCCATCTCTCTCTCTCTCTCTCTCTCTCTCTCTCGTTTTTCGTACAGGCCAACCCATTCTTAGTTTATGTTTTTTCTATGGTGTGTGATTACAAATATTATATAAATTCTGTTCTGAATAATTGTTTTAGTTGTAATGTAACGGAGCGCCCCCCCCCCCCCCAACATCATAATGTATCCGATCCGATCATCTGACTTTGGTCAAGGAAGCCATGTTACCTTCATCCACTGTATAATTGTATGAATCGTATATGGTAAATTTTCAATCATTGAGAAATTTCCTGAATGATTAATACAATATCCTTTAGAAGTAGGCAATACAGGATTGTCTTAAATAGTATTCATAATAAATTCTTCCCTAGCGAATAGTTGTAAGAATGGGTCATTATTCGTTACAAAAGTAATCAATCATAAGATGAATATTGATAGACGGGTCAATAAACTTCACAATGTGATTAGTCGTATAATTAACCTCGTTATCAAACTTAGGCTATTAACGTCAAAATGTACGACAAAGGTCAATAAAAACATATTGACATGCCCCTTATCTTTGAAAAGTGCATCGAAAATGGGACATTTTTATGCAGTTCCACGCCTTTTAAAACTACGTCATGAAAGGGAAATATTTTACAGATTTCAAAGTTTATTTGATAAATTTCTAAACCGCAGTTTTTGATGACGTTACCGTCGTCTCCTCTTCGCCAATCAAATAAATGTCACATGTCAAACTGTCAAATTGATGGTCTCATATAGATTCATTTACTAGGTGTTAATAAAATAAAACAACTTCTTCAATTGCTAAAGAATCAATTTCGAGACGAGGTTGGGGAAAGAACGTCAATACAGTTGTCAACAAATTATTATAGACGGCGCAGACAATTGTATGTAGGGGTAAAGCAGGATGATAGCATGGGATCGTTCACGTTGACGTAAATTCACGTAATGTGTAATTATATAAAAACGACCTTCTTTAATCTCAGTTTCTTCACATTTCCTTCACGTGACGTTTTACGATAAGGGGAGGGTATATTTACCGATCATTCTTGATACAAGAAACTCTCCCTGTGGATTATCAGCAACATATATAAAACCAATACATAACGTCTGATTCCTCTTTTGGTGGGCTGTATTTCTGAAGAAAAAAAAGGAAGTTAATCAATATATAACCGATATTTATGAACATCAACTATTCTAAATGTAATTTGTCTTCTAGAAATGACAGGTAAGCGGTGGGCGGGGGAGGGGAGACAGTCATGTCTACTACAGTAGTACTAAAATAAAAAAATCTCTGACGTAAGACTATCACAACTCTATTGATGTTGTTTTAGTGGTCTATTTTCAGCAACAATTCATTTTGTATTGTAAATTTCATACAAAAATGTGATTCATAACACAAATAAAATCTTCTGTTGACACAAATATGCATTGCAATATGTATTGCATAGAGCTTGGTCATTGGGAACGTTTTTTTTGAAAAAAAACCAACTGAACCTCGTACATTGCATTAAGGTTAAATTCACAAGAATGTTATAATTCTAATCAAAAGTAAATATCGATTTCATCTAATTGTATATAATTTGATTTGCTAGATACACCCGATGTTGAAATATAACCAATATTATTGTGTTCAGACAACCAACATTGAAACATGACTTCGTCTCTTTTACTGTACAGATGGAAACTTTACCAAACCCAGATAAATTCTAACCAAAGTGGGTGCAGTAGAATGAATTCCTATCTAAAAATACCATAAAAAAACATTAATCCGGGATAACACTA
Source organism: Patella pellucida (assembly GCA_917208275.1). Lineage (NCBI taxonomy): Eukaryota > Metazoa > Mollusca > Gastropoda > Patellidae > Patella > Patella pellucida. Next base: position 30,029,801 of record OU795041.1, on the reverse strand, counting down.
TATAAATAAAGTAAAATCAGCTGGACTGAATTTCACATTACATTAAACAAAGGTTCATATATAAAAAACATAAATATCTTTCCAATATCCTTAAACCCATTTTATACCAGCACCTTTTCTAAATAATTTTTGAAAAATGATTTAATTTAAAAACTGGCAAACTAACTGTTATATTATTATAAAATTAACTCTTGTCTTGTTATTTAAATTATTTATTTAGAGAGACAGAAATTAAACAAATGTAACATTAAGTTGATAACTGAATATGGCAGCTTGGTAAAACAATTGCTGTCTTTATTAGATTAGTCACAGTAGAGATAAGAATTACTGTTTTTTTTATTTATAATGTAATAGGTGTCATGTTGGGAATATGTACAGTTTAATTGTTTATAAGATATTGTACTCTCTGACATTTCTTTAAATTCGCACTCTGGTGGGTATGGAATTAGAGTTAACGCAATACTTCGGTCATTTTGCGACAAACACGCGGAATTATAGTTATTAATTATGTGGGTAGGCTATGTATGGGATAGCAGGGACAGGGGGATCGCTCGCGGACACTGGTATTTCCGCCTACTCTTCTTCGATCTCCACCTAAATTTTTAAACGGCTCCATCTGGGTAGCTTGGTACTCCGCCATTCCAACCCCACAACGATTAGACATACTTTGCGTAACATTACCACAATCGACATTAATGACAAGCGGGGTCCAGACTTGAAAAATTCCAATGGTTCTTTGCAGCTCACGGCATAGTTTGAACACAGGAGATTCCATTCGATATTCCAGAGCCCCTTGCGCTCAGCTACCAAGGTCCCCTCTTGCTATGGATGCACTCATTTCATTTCAGTACATTTACAAGCTTACACATTTTCAGAATTTTTTCAAAAATAAATAATACAAAATATAACCTACATGTAAATTTAACTGAAATCAATAAATTAAATTGTCCCCAGATAAATGTCCACGAGGAGCTCATCAACTTCATTCGGCATTATTAATCATTATTCTAGAAACATGTATTTTATATAAGTTTATTGTTATTATCAAATAGTTGGGTCTATCCTATTAAATACGTAACGGATATGCCTGATGGAATTAGTCATCCTTAAAATTAATATAACAAAACCTGAGAGAAGTCGCCCACAAAGACGTCAAATAGCGATATAAACTATGAAAAGTAAAACCAGTCGTCTTCCGAACTGCCCTCGGGCCAACAGATACATACACAAAATCACAGTCATTAATAGTCCCCGGATTCTTAGACAAAAATAACCATGATATTGGCATCAGTAAAAGGATACCAGAGTAAATTTATTTTTCGACTAAAAGGATGTAAACAATAATAGACATGTATCATTGACAGATGACGTACTCATACTGTCAAACATTATGTCAAATATTCTCCAATAGACAAATCCATATAATGCTGTTAACGGAAGAGTAACGAGAAGGAAATTGTCAACAAAAGTAACATTTCTCCTCACAACGATCATAATGGTTAAATCTTCTCGTACGATTTACGGATGTCACGGTGTCAGTGGAGACATTGATTTAGACATTGAAAGGTCAACGTTGACAAACAAAATACATAATTCAAAAATAACAAAAGACGCTTAGCTGGTGAATGTGAACACATCATGTGAACACAAACAATTTCCGGTTTAAAAAACTGGTATGAACCATTTCTGTATACAGGTCTCAGATTATAGTTATTACTTCTCAATTGTAGTGCGTCGATATAGCCATTATCTTTTATCCCGGCCCCACCGCACCCCACCCTTTTGTGTGGCCTTTTTTGACATTTGTTCCAAAAGTGTGTTTGAATTTACAGTCAGATGTGTTGATGTCTATGACCATATTGTGACATATATTGAGCTCTTTATAGTTATAAAGAAACGGAACGTTGTCGTCCAAGATATGTCATGGGGAGAGAATTACACCAACTGAAAGGTACGAAATGTTGCATTCCACTTTCTATTTCTTTTTATCCACGATCAACCCTGTTTGACCAACATATCTTTACTAGCCTGTTCTCGAGGATCATTATATTTTCTAACATGAATCTATCCATCACAAAAACGTGACGTGGTGATAAAATAATTCCATGGTTTGGGGAAACGCAGTAAACCTTTTACAAAGACCGGTGCGATGGGATCAATATTATTTGAAGTCCTAATAAATTACATTCGTACGAACATAAAATATGCAATGTATGCTTTATTTAATATGATATATAAATGAAATAAGTTTTAACGTCCTACTATTCTGCTCCTAACTGGGCTAATGAAGACGGGCGTACGCCATGCAGTGTGCTATGAGGACAATTTGGCCCGGGTAGCGGCACTACGGCCTAAGGGGATATCTTACGTGCACACCAATGTCCTATGAGGGATATTTTGACCCGGCAGCTGCCCTACTCTTATATCGAATTCCAACTGTCAATGGATCTTTTACGTGCACGCCAATGTATACACGGGACCTCGCTTTTTCGTCTCATCCGCATCACTGACAAGGTGGAACCACGCTGGAAAATCTAGATGAAATTTCTAGGCCAATGCAGGGATCGAACACCCGATCTCCAGGCTAACGAGCCAGTCTCATCCACTAAGCTACCGCGACCCTCTAATATAACATATAAAACTGTGCTTACTTTAATAAGTAAGTATTTCCTCTGCTTTCAATACATCGATATCGTATTTTAACATATCGTGACGCTTTAAATATGACGACGTTAGCTCTTATTCTCACGTTAGTGTGTCGATTTTCACCAGTAAAAAACCATTTACCTCGTAACTTTGTTTGAAATTCACATGACAAAGCTGAAATAATAAATAAATATATAATTTAATGTTACCTTCATTTCAAGCATACAAATCAACTACAAAATAGAGAAAAAAACGTTTTCCAGAGACAATAATAACTATATGGAAATGGATCTTCGGTGTCCCCGAAAAGTAGATTATTCTAAGAATACTGGAGACTTTTGCGTTTTTACTAAGGGCTAGAGAGCTAAAAGTCATATTATTGTAGTGTGTTTTGCTATGCGTGTTAGACCGTCAACGCTTTGAAATCTTTTCTAAAATAGTAAGTATAGCATATATTATTCAATGCTTTGTTATCAACAGTGCGTGAATTATAGTTTTGAAAATAATCGCTAGGATGGCCCGATGGGGAAGATTTTCGAGCAATAGTTCTTGACTGCTTTACTCACTGTAAAATGTGTCGCTGTATGGGAAGAGTTATATAAAACTATTTTGGAGTTACGTATAATTATATGGTAGAAATCTCACATCCTCTAGTTAGTCCAAAATAAATTGATATGCCGAACATTAGGAAAGTAAGTTTCTAAAACACAAATTGATTATTTAGAATTTATGTAATAAGATATCCTACAAGGGGAACGAATACTACCAGAATGTGACACTTGCATCGAAGTTTGATAGATGGGGCCGTCTTCATCAGCCCAGTTCGTAGCAAAAAAGTAGGACGTTAAACCAGATTTCATTTCATGTGCTAGATATGATCACTGGCTAAAACGAGTAATACATATCAAAAAGAAGTAACTTAATAATAATTTAAACAAAAATTGTAAATAAATTTGATTAAACATCAAGCATTATTATGTTAAGTAAGTGGTGAATTGTTTACGGAAGAGTTTGACGTCAATTTGACAACAACCTGAATCTCACATGCTATCTCTTAATGGTACAAGAAAATATCATTTTAGCAGTGTTTACTTCATGCCATTGGCTAATTGCTAGTGTTTCAACGTATTAAGGTCATATATCATCATAAAATTAAAAGATAAACTGCGTTACTTCCTTTTGTGATTCGGCATTTTGCTTTGTCTGTATTACCTATGGCAAACTCGTGTTTTGTGGTTTTAGACCGTTAATATATGCAAAGTAGCCTTATTTACTGCCCTTACTGCTTTGATGAGGATACATAAATGTTAATAAAAGCTGACCCAATGTATGTATAGTATGAATGTGTAAAACGTTAGTTTCGGAAAACCCAACATTTATTGCGTCGGGAAAAGTTAAACTCGTACTTCGTCGTAAGCATTTTGGTTGATGCTGATTTGTCTAGAATTCGTCACTGACACTAAGAAAACACACGGACATATATTATATTTATCTGTTCTTTGATATAAATGATGAACATTTTAGTACTATTATTGAATACCTTTAGAATCAGAAACAAAATTAATTCGAAAAAAAAAACAATTTTCACTGTAAACGAGTTAATCATTTACCCATCATATTTTTATGTTTCATAAATCAATTTTGTCGTGAAAGAAATTACATAATGTACTAGTAAATGTTACATAAATATCCTTTAAATTTAAGAAGGAAAGTTCAACTATAAATAAATTGTTTTTAAGCATAACTTAGTAACATTTGACGAACATTTTAACTGATAAAATATAGTGTTACCTGAAATGTTAAACAGGATATGAGCTAATATAAGGACAGTGAAAACTTTCAGAATATTCGAAATCATCTGTAATAAATGAAATGGAAAACATAAAAAGAAATCCTGGGATGTCGCTGTAATGCAATGACAGGTAGAATATTATAAAAGTATACTAGAAACCATATGAAAAAGGTCGACAGTGTGGCTGATGTCCCCTGTTTCAGCCGAGCAATATATAGATGACATGCATTATTTACTTTATGGATTGTGGAGCACCGATCAGCTAAATTGTTTACCTTACTGCTTAACCTGGGCAAATAGCTTGTTATCGACCCTAGTCAAAGTATTGGTGTAATGAAAACCCCTTACACATTTAATCGTATCACTCACACTCAATTTGTTTATCCTTGCTTAGACTAAACAGAAAATGAATATCATCAAACTGGGCCAAGTCTGAGCCTTGTTCTGAAGAGCGAATTATGAGTTTATGGCGAGAAGACAAGTAATTCTTACTTAAATTTGATAGCGTTCGTCATTATGACTAGCAGAACAATCTCTAAAAATATATATATAACAAAACGTACACTGACCAATAGAGTGTTTACAGGAATTCCTTGAGAGGGAAGGTGATGGGTTGAAAAGTCGTTTGAAAACTTTGTATTTCATAAGGGTTACTAGAAATATCAGAATTGTGACAAGCGAATAGAAAGGACTGACGACAGCATACACTGAATCTCTCTATTTTTGTGTATGTTAAAAAAAACAGTGAGCTCGTTATCTGCTTCCATCATTGGTTTGATATATTTAAACGGTTTTTAAAATCGAATTAAAAATGTGACTTCTAGAGGGTCCACTAACTAAAAATGTGATTTTTTGACATCACGGGCCATTTCATGTTCCTGAAGCAACGGCAGCGAGTTTTACAACATCTAACCGTTGCTTCAACACTGGGTAATTCCCGAACTTTTACGCAAGTTGTGTTTACACGTGACTAATTAGCATTGTCAAATTAGAGGTCGTGGCACATAACACACTCACACCGCACATACGTAACTAACGTGACGAAAATTAAATGCTAGCTGGCTTTTTTTGCACGTATATACAGTGAATGGCCATTTTGCTCAGTAATCCCAGCCAGAATTGGGCTATTATTTTTAAAATTGCGTTAAAAATATACATTTTTGTTTAGAACTGATCTAAATTAACTATTAGTCAATCCCCACGCTAAAACATTAGCAGAATTGATTGTGTATATTTGAAATAGACCCGACCGAAACACAAAATAGTGCCAATTCCTCGACCCCCGCGTGAGTCAAATGTCCATTAAAACTTGCTCATTCTGTTAAAATCCCATTTTCTTACAGGGATTTATTATTCAATCTCGAGTTGTGTCCATGTTATTGCACAGACAACCCTGATACGACGAAGTCATTTTACATGTACTTTCGTTTGTTTGTTTACAAGCTGAGTTCTGTGCGTTGACCTCGCGACCTGTGACGTTTAGATAACGTCATGTGGATACCATGGCTATTCGCGGTGTCAGAGTCACTTCTCTGCAGGTAGGGTGAGTCTGTTGTTCAGATTGTCACACTTTACTGTCGCCGAGATTAAACTGGCACGCAATAGCTACCACGCAATAAGACCACCCACCACACAATAAGGGACAATCAACTGAGGCTAAAGGTCTAACAAATATTTAACCTGAAACATAGCATCTACAGATATTTAGTTTTCTCGCTACATTAGATATTGCCAAAACTAAATAATACTGTAATGCGGTGACAATATTGTAATGAAGAGAAAACATAAGCTTTGTCTACACTAGGCTAGTAAAATCCGGCTTTTTAAAAACCCGGCTTTTTCAAAACGCGGCTGTAGCGTCTACACTGACTGAAGTTTTGTAACGGTAAAAGACGATGAACACCGACCTTCGTTATTTGTGGAACTTCCGGTTTATTTATTACGCCATATAGGCGTACGTCATACATTATTGTTTGAGGGGGGCGAGGCATCATACGTGTACAACTAGTGTGCAAGTGTCATCATCAGGGAGCCGCGGTGACCCAGTTAAGGGCTGGCTCACTAAGCGGGCGGCCAAGGGATTGATCCTAGTCCGGCATGGATTCCCCTTGTCCTTGGCTAACTAATCAGGAGGTCCGGGTTTGTTCCCTGTGTTGACCTAGACAGTTCCGCAAACATTCCAGCGTTTTGATGCAGAAAGTGTGTGTGTGGGTGGGGGGGGGGCTGTGATGGGCAGCGTCTAGTTATTTGGATGGAATATAAAACTGAAGTCCCGTGCACACGTTGACGTGGACGTAAAGAACTTTAAATTTGAAATAAAGAGTAAATTGTAACGTTGTTGTTTGGACCAAATTCCCCCTATAGTCGGAGAGAATGGCATATTTTGTGGGAAAAAATCCCACTAAAATGATTCCTGATTTTTCTGAAACTATAGGATGGGTAGTCTTCCAGAAAAATTCCCCCCGTTAATCGGCCTTGGGGAAAAAAATTACAGCCATTTTTAGGTTTGGTATCCAATCTTTTGTAAAATTTCAGTTTTTGGGCCCCGTATTGGTCAATGGTACGTTGTATGGTGTCAATATATAGGTTTTCGGGGTCGGAGAATGCGAAAATGATGTTTATTATGTCGTACGGTTACCGTGGTAACCGTATTTTCAGGTTTGGTATCCGATTTTTGTGATTTTTTTCATAGTTATTTTGTAGTACATGTAAGTTTCAAAATATAGGTTTTTAGGGGTGCTGAGTCCGATTTCAAAGGTATTCTGTAGATAAGATGGCCCAATAGCCTATATTTGCCTTAATTCGGCCCAAAACTAATAGACTGGAATCTAGTTATTGAATAGCTAAGACACTAATATGGACCTACTACCATTGGAAGATTACATAGGCCAAATTACAAAATAAAAATACAAAAAAATACTCAAATCCAATTTATTCCTCGAAATCAATCTATACCTCGCACAGATTTACAGAAATTTAGAGGCGATGGCCGGATCCAGTTCACACCGTTTTCGAACAGATAAAGGAGAAATGACTCCAGACGAAATTGAAAGACGACAGATCTGGTTAACAGAATTGTCTAGAGAACTAGAAGAGTTAACCTACAGCCTTGAAGACAACAGACCGCCACCAGTTTTAACAGACGAAAGGCAAACATGGTCGAGGATGCAAGGATACACTTAGAGGGTCCCCGTCTAAGACGTCGACTCCGTTACAGAGAAAGTCCAAGAGTCATGTTTCTCTGATTATCTAAGTAGATATCAACAGTCCAGAGCTCCATTACAGCTACAACAGCAAAGCCAGTCTTACATAAAGCCAGTATTGCCAGCGGAAAATATGATGGACGCACACCATTAATGGATTATAAATTTTGAAACTTGTAATATCATTAATGGCAGAACTAGAGACGAAAGAGGGTTACATTTAGCTGAGGTTTGATGAGTCCAGCTCAGCAAATACTGAGTTCTCTTCCGACAGTAGACAGATACAACTATACTAGTTTGATGGAAGCTTTGGAAAGAGGATATCAACCTAGGAATCAGACAGAGATGTATAGATGTGAACTAAAGAATATAGATGTGAACTAATGAAAAGCTAACAGAGTTAGGCCGGTCAATAAACCGACTCGTTGTCCTCGCATACCCTACTGCTGAAGCAGATCTATAGGATATTCTCGCAAGGGACGCATTTCTCAATTCTCTACAAGACTCTAGTATGGGTAGTTCAACAAACAAGGCCAGAGGGTTTAGAAGATGCTGTTCAAGTAGCCATTGAATTCGAGTCATATCAATGCGCCATGGACATCAAGAGAAACAGCTAAGAGTATGCCAGATCAGTTTTGAAGATACCTAAATCTGATTTTCTACAGAAACATGACAATGTATTGAAAACCTAAACTATGCAGTAACTGTCAGAAAAGCAAGATAATGGGCCACCTTTCTGTTAAGTGTCCACCTAAAACGAAAGACAAACAGAAGGAACCACAGCTAGAACGAAAATCAAAAACGGATAGTGCTTTTGTCAGACACATTGGAAGACGTAAGGGTAATGAAGCAAAGAGGAGAGGTACAAATAAAGAAGCATACCATAGCTCATCAGAGACACTGGATAAGCTACATACATACGACGCAAATCGTATGACAAAGTTTCAGGTAGGTTACAAATTTGCTAAAAAGAAGAAACAAGCAACACACCAAAGACAAACCGATGATTTGAATTCTACTAAAATAAGTTTCAACAAGGGTGATTGGGTGTTCATGTTTACACCTGTAGCAAGAACCACCATTCGTAGAAAAATTAAGTTTCGCCGGAAGGGTCCGTACCAAGTTCTAGAAAAGATGACATATGTTACAGGGAAAGTTGATTTTGGCAAGTCAACTCTGCACATCCATACTGATTGTTTGAAAGGTATGAGTGAAACAGTTGAAGCAAATACTATTATTAATGAATCAAAGTTTTTCTCAGATATTCTATAATTGGCAGGATTTAAACGGGGGCGTGGGTAATGTGGCAAAGCTAGTTTCATTTAGTTAGTATTGTTTTATTTATAGTCTGTAGACACCTAAATAGTCCAGACTAATAACAACTATAGTTTTGGATATAGGTCACTGTAGTTATATATTGTGAGTGACTTGATATTTGATCACTGTATGATTTTTTCGAAGTTTATAATAATATTGCTATCTGCCATATATTATGTTTAATTTTATAACTCAATAGAAACACATGTCTTGTTATTTAGCATACTATTAGTGAGTTTATATCCCTATTGTATAATTTATTTTGTTGGAAATATACATTGTCTAAATATTATGGAGTATTATTACCTCCCTTTACTTAAATAACTAAATTTTAATATATATATAGCATGCAATTATAAGTAATATGCATATCATATGGCTTACTTAACGAAACTAGAATATACTTCTAGGTGTCAACTTTATCGTAATTCACATTGCGTTCATCTGTTAAATAATGTTGCATTTATATTGTTGACAATGTATACATTGTTTATGAAGGCAAGTATACATACCAAAACTAAAAATGGCTGTAAAAATTTTTCCCCTAGGCCGATTAACGGGGGGAATTTTTCTGGAAGACTACCCATCATATAGTTTCAGAAAAATCAGGAATCATTTTAGTGGGAATTTTTTCCCGCTAACCAGGCAATATGGAGCCAGCCTCCTCGACTACTATAGCATAATGTATGTTCATCCCATTATGACAGTTGATTCTTTTTTCTCTTCGAACATTACATTTGTCACTCCCTTATAGTATTATTAAAGTTTTGCCATATATCTAGTTTAGGGAGAAAATTATCTGTAGATGCTTTGTTTCAAATATTTGTCAGGTATTTAGCCCCGAATCTAATCTGAACTAAAAACTTACATATATATTAGTAGAAATACTGTTTTGGGAGAGTTTATATGCCCGCCATCCCGCCCAGATTTGTTGGAGCGTCCATTTTTCGGGCAATGTATTTCAATTTTTTCGGGCGCAAGTTTCAGTGAATGGAGAATGCGACCATATCTCATGGAAATATAATTGCATATTTGTGTAATTATTAAAAAAAAAAACCAAACATCACAGCTTTGCGGAAAATCCATTATAGTTAATGATTGATACATTCAAACAATTTGGGTGACAAACCTTTCAGCAAAATAGGCTGAGCCCCCACCCCACCCCATTGGAGATTACCCCATGTAGCCCCTTATCTGTTGTTCAATCGGATTTAGTGTGTTGAATCAAATATTGTTTAAACTATTGTCCTTCCAGCCCACTGCCGTCCCGAACCACTGACAGGGTGACACCACACCGAGGTTGTGTTGTACATGTAGTAAATGTGAAAAAGAAACAAACAGACTGTTAAAGAAACCGAACTTGATGTTTGTTCATACGTCTAAATTTGATGAGATTTTACTAAATAAATAATTTCTGTCTTAAATCTATATTTGTTAGCAAATTTATATTTGTTAGCAAATTTATATTTGTTAGCAAATTTATATTTGTTAGCAAATTTATATTTGTTAGCAAATTTATATTTGTTAGCAAATTTATATTTGTTAGCAAATTTATATTTGTTAGCAAATTTATATTTGTTAGCAAATTTATATTTGTTAGCAAATTTATATTTGTTAGCAAATTTATATTTGTTAGCAAATTTATATTTGTTAGCAAATTTATATTTGTTAGCAAATTTATATTTGTTAGCAAATTTATATTTGTTAGCAAATTTATATTTGTTAGCAAATTTATATTTGTTAGCAAATTTATATTTGTTAGCAAATTTATATTTGTTAGCAAATTTATATTTGTTAGCAAATTTATATTTGTTAGCAAATTTATATTTGTTAGCAAATTTATATTTGTTAGCAAATTTATATTTGTTAGCAAATTTATATTTGTTAGCAAATTTATATTTGTTAGCAAATTTATATTTGTTAGCAAATTTATATTTGTTAGCAAATTTATATTTGTTAGCAAATTTATATTTGTTAGCAAATTTATATTTGTTAGCAAATTTATATTTGTTAGCAAATTTATATTTGTTAGCAAATTTATATTTGTTAGCAAATTTATATTTGTTAGCAAATTTATATTTGTTAGCAAATTTATATTTGTTAGCAAATTTATATTTGTTAGCAAATTTATATTTGTTAGCAAATTTATATTTGTTAGCAAATTTATATTTGTTAGCAAATTTATATTTGTTAGCAAATTTATATTTGTTAGCAAATTTATATTTGTTAGCAAATTTATATTTGTTAGCAAATTTATATTTGTTAGCAAATTTATATTTGTTAGCAAATTTATATTTGTTAGCAAATTTATATTTGTTAGCAAATTTATATTTGTTAGCAAATTTATATTTGTTAGCAAATTTATATTTGTTAGCAAATTTATATTTGTTAGCAAATTTATATTTGTTAGCAAATTTATATTTGTTAGCAAATTTATATTTGTTAGCAAATTTATATTTGTTAGCAAATTTATATTTGTTAGCAAATATAATCCCCGAAGTTACAGTTCGATACATGCAAATACCGAAATGAACCGAAATCTTTGGGATATAAACCTATATTTCAAGTTTTATCAAAATCGGATTAAAATGTTGACGTATAGGGTGTCAACAAACGGCAATACTATATACCGAAAAACACCGAAATCACCGGAAAACATCATGTTATACTAAATACCGGAAAACACCAAATACCGGAAACAATAAATACCTGAAAACACCTTAAATAGGTAATCCGGAGCTTTGTCCGCTGTGTGCGTTAGGTTTAAGACCTAGGATCATGAAAATTTGGTTCGTGATGTTTCCTAGTTTAAATAAAAATACATGCAATTCATTAAATTAATAGTTGGTTTTCGTTGTTGGTGGTGCTGATTGCCTCTCTTCTATGTCGCTTGTGGTATTCTGGTGTTTTGATTTCTGAAGAAAAAAGGAATAAATTTAAGGCTCTCGGGTGTGAATCGCATTAGTGTGTGTCCTACTATCCCGGGGTTAGGGTAAGATATTATTATAACTAGTTGATAAACTGAGGGCTAGGGCTAGAAGTTGATATATTATTTTGTTTGGATGAGGGTGAGGGCTGGTGATATTTAGTCTTATTTACACTGCACTAGGATGTTGTTCCGATTTAATTTTTAGAGTATGCAATTATAAGTTTCTGGTTGAAGATTTTCGGGTGATTTTCTTCGAGATCAGTATAGTGTTTTCTGATAATTTTGGATGCACTTGCTGCTGTTGCGCTAAACAGAACTACAGAAGGGGTTGTTGTTTTCAATTTTTCAATCCAGAATATTTCTCTTGTTAGCCTAAAAGTTTTAATTTCTTCTGAAGTTTCAAAGTCGCTCTTTGTCTTTTCTATTGACGTGTCATGATTTGGTTTGTTGAAGTGAATTGAGACCGGTTTGTCTTTTTTTTTGGTGAGGATATCTGACCAGTGACCGCTAAGTCTTTCCCTGGTATGTATAGTATTCTTGTCTTGCAATTCATGCAGGACGTTGTTTATTACGGTTGCGGTCTCCTTAAAGATCGGTTGGTCTAATGCAATTGTTTTTCTGCCTCGGAGATATAGTCTATGCGATTCATTAGGCCACAACACGAGCTTTTGTCGCCTTTCTTAATTTTTATGTTTTTGTCTTTTTTACGGGTTTTTAATGCTGTTTCAGATGCTCAGTTGAATTTCTTTTTATTGTGGTTGAAGGGATGATATTTATGTGTTTATTTTGTCGAAAGTGTTTAGGATCGCTGGTGATAAAATGACATTTTAGCTGGTTTCCATGTGGACTTTTCTGTGAATAAGTTTTTACCTCTGCTGGGATTGTTCCTAAAAAAATAAGTCAACGAAAGTGTTCTTTGGAAGCGATCGGTTGTCTGGGTGATGGGGTCTATGGACGTTGGGGTCGGGATAAAATTAGGGCCTTTGTCAAGAATGTTATTTTTCTAGGGGGCTCTGAAGCACATCACTCAAATTGACAACTGGCCGTCCTAAGGACGGCTTCACGTTCATTTTCTCTAATCCCAGTTCAAATTGATCTTGCTGGCCATGTCTGGTCTCCAGTGGATGGCGTCGTTTCCTTTTAGTTCTACTTTGACCTTGCAGATTGGTAGTGTGGTGGCGTTTGGGGAAGGTGTAGTGGAAATCAACTGGTTGTTGCTGGTGAGGTTTTCGATGTCAGCAAGTAGTGGGGATCTATGTGATGAAGAGCTTGGTTGTTGGGAAAGCTGCTCTGGCCACCTTAAGTAGATCTAGCCTCTCCTTGTGTATCCTAGGTCCACGTTCCTCCCTATTGTCGAACCCGACATGTATCACCAATTCCTGAAAGATCGGTTTGACCTAGCTGATCTTGGCTCCAGAATAGCCGTGGATCTCCCAGTCTCCGAGGAAGGATACAATCCTAGCCAGATTAGAGGATCCAATAACCAGAGTATTTGCCATAAATCCTTCCCATTGTTACCGTTGTATCCGCGAGGCCTCTTTAGGGATAGGTTGAGTGATCGCCTACATCTGGTGGACGATCTGGTGGTGATTCTAGGGTTTAGAATAATGGACGATCTAGGGGTCAGACAGTTGACAAACGTCTTAGTGGTAGTGGCTATGGTAGTGGTCTTCGTGGCTGGCTTCAGATCCTCACGTGACATTTCCGATGATGACGTAGTATGATGTATTCACTTCATTCTTTATTAAGACAGCGAGTTGGACAGACGTGTTCTTGTTTCATTAAACGGTAATAGATTTTATTTTTACTTAAAAATACCTTGGTGGTATATTGAATTTGGCTTAGGCTTTACTTAAAAATACCTTGGTGGTATATTGAATTTGGCTTAGGCTAGCCTTGGTGGTTTATTAGTTTTTGCCTTGGTGGCTTATTAATGTCGGCTCAGGTAGCTAAAAGCCTTGGTGGCTTATTGATTTTGGCTTAGGTAGCTAATAGCCTTGGTGGGTTATTTAAGTAGGAAAGTGAAATTATTTTTGCAGCAAAATTAGTAATTTTTAGTGGCGAAATTTATTGGAGAATGTTATTTGTAGGTCGACGCAATTGAATAATTGAATACACAACAGATTACAAAGCGTCTTATGTCATGTGTGTGTAAATTGTGTACACACATGATTGTGGATAAGTAGGTCAGCGCACGTGTTTGTATTGAATGATCGGATAGTGTCGACAGCCATGATCGGGGGTTTAGACAAGTGAGCTGTGTGGCGTCATCACTTAGTCCCATTTTTCGCATTTGTTTTGTTGATGGGTGTAACGATTTGTATGTTTCTAGATAGGATCTTTCTTACCACTGACCCGTGGGCCACTGATGCCTTTAGTGGATTTCTTATTCACGTGGGTCAGGGGTGGGGGGAGTTCTGTCTCCTTGTGTGATTTGATCTGGTTTAGTTCTTTTCAAATGTTTTATAGCATAAAATTTATTATCACTTCAGGGAAAGAATTTATAGTATCGTGTCTATGTGTACCAGAATTGGAGAGGATATGTACTAAAGATCTTACTTTGATTTCACTCAGAGCTGAACCGGAGTGAATTACACTGGGGACAGTACCCCCCCCCCCCCCCCATCACCTGATTGCTGAACACAGATTATTTTATTTATGTTTATAATTATTTAATTAATTTTGATTTTGAGTATTGGGGATAGAGGGTAATGATATGCTGGCCTAATGTGTTTGAAGGGCGTTCGGGAGATAGAATATGTTATCGCATTATTGCTCCCCAATATTCTGGAAGCTGGAGGAATTGACATGCTGAGGATTGGTGTAGATCCTCACGTGACATTTTCGATGATGCCGTAGTAAGATGTATTCACTACATTCTTTATTAAGACAGCGAGGGCGGTAGTCAGTGGTACTGGTGGACATAAGATATGCACACTATATCCCTCTTTTTAGTCGATCGTTCCCACCCAATCCCACCCACGGTCTTTCAGTTATGTTGATCCTCTTGCATTCAGATTTATCGCATTATTGCTCCCCAATACTTAATACTTCTGGAAGCTGAAGGAATTGACATGCTGAGGATTGGTGTACAAACTTGTTCAAATCCGGGATCTTCCAAGTGAAACTTCTGGTTGGTGTTCCATTCTCCTGGCTCCCCATAATGGTCAAGTGGTGAAGGCATTGGAGGACCTTAAATAAGGCTTTTACGATACCTGCATGCTCTGGAGATGGTTGGCGCTGGTTTGGTTGTCGTTTTGGTTGGCGCTGGTTTGGTTGTCGACTTGGTTGGCGCTAATTTAGTTGTCGACTTGGTTGGTGCTGGTTTAGTTGTCGACTTGGTTAGTGCTGGTTTGATTGTCGACTTGGTTGGTGCTGGTAGCGGAATCCATGTGGTGGTGGTTGGTGAAAGCCTAGTGGTGGTTGGTGGAAGCCTGGTGGAGGTTTATGGAAGTCTGGTGGTGGTTGGTAGACGCTTGTTGGTGGTTAGAACCTGTTCCATAGCTGTTGTAGTTTTGGGTGGGCGTGGGAAGGAGTCGGCGTCTGGTGCGAGGGCTATCCATGTTCCAAAACTGGTCGGGTGTGAAAAAACTGCTTGTATGGACGTTGTGCAAATGGGAAAAGATAAGAAAGCTGTAAAGACGAGATACATTAGAGATTGTAGAGGGGGGGGGTAAATAGAGTGTTGTACAATATATGTTCACCGTCGTATTTGTTGTATGAAATAGTAGATGTGAGGTGAAATGTAAATTAGCAGAGAAAGGAGGTCAGATATTAGAGGTGTGTGAGCAAATTAATGGAAGCGCTTGTGCTCAAGCGTGCACAATATGACTGGTATCGTGACGGAATGTAGCTAGAAATATAACAAGTATGATGAAACAAAGGGAAATCGTTTAAACTTTGATGTTGATTAATTACACTTTGTATATTGTGTAATGCCAATTGTTCAATTTAAAAACTCCTATAGGACCCAAGTCCGTAACTCAAAATCAACCAAAATCTTCGACATCGAAAACACGAATTATTGATGATGTAAACTTACCGGGGAAAGATGAGCTTCTGATTGATATCCAATATTTAAGATGAAATATTTTTTTTAACATTGGTACACGAATCGTTTACGATAATGCGCTTCAGCCCCCAGCTGTTTTGAGAGACTCGAGGGACGAGGCTAGACACATTGCACTAAGTGCAACAGAGTTATGTTGACTGGAATAACTAGACTCTCGAAATTTGCACTCGATTGAAATTGCTGGCTTATTTCGCCGAACATAACTGATTTGAAATTGAAGTAAAAACGGAAACCGTTGAATGTAAATCAGTTTATATAAATTCATATTACAGAATTATATGCGTTGCTTCAGCCCCAGTTGTATTGAGAGACTTGAGGGACGAGGCTAGATATATTGCACTAAGACAAGTGGAGTTATGTACATTGGAATAACTAGACGCTAGAAATGTGCTTTCGATTGAGATTGCTGGATTATTTCGCCGAACATAACTGATTTGAATTGAAGTAAAAACGGAAACCGTTGAATGTAAATCAGTTTAGATACATTCATATTACAGTATCATATGCGTTGCGACACATTTTTGTGAATTTCTAGGTCCGAAATGTTAGCGATTTAGCTCCTCTAAAAAATATAAATATACAATTACATAAAAAATATACAAAGAGAAAAGTGCTTACATATAATATATACGGGTCGTTCCTTGATTTTGTCGTGATGCACATTTCGGAGTGGTATTCTTTGTCAAGCAACGATAGTCTACCCCTAAACCTAACCCCCGAGCACAGAAGACCAAGCTCCGGGTTACCTATTTACGGTATTTTCCGGTATTGAGTGTTTTCCAGTGTTTTCCAGTGTTTTCCGGTGTTTTCCGGTATGTAGTATAACACGGTGTTTTCCGTTAGTTTTCTTTTGTTTTCCGGTACTTTTCCTTTATATAGTATAGCCTGTCAACAAGCATATTATGAATGGACATACGGAGGCACACACGGGCGAACAGGGTCGATGACAACATATGATATATATACGATAATTAACGATAAAATGGACAAACGAGACAAAGTCTCGATTGTCCAATACCGTCGCTGCGATAATAAACAACCTGCACCACACCTTTTAACACCCAGAACTTCACTCAGAATAAAGTATTTAGAGTGAAATTTTCAAAATGTCCATTTTTTTTTGCCTTATCTTTTTTTGAACTATTGCGGCAATAACGACCAACCCCTTATATGGCATGTATCTTTAATTTTCTTACGTTTCCTTTCTATCTAAATATGAGGATACCCCTTCATTTTTGAAGCACGTGGCCAGTTGTTTAAAAAGCTTTATACCCGTATTTGTTGCGTGATCGGTGCAAATAAAAGTGATACCAGAGGTTCAAGAATAAGGAGCCCCAGAAGTCACTGAATTTAAACGAAAATTGACATTCAAGTTCGTTGAGCAGTAGGTCACTGTCTGTTTAACTACACGTCTTCATAAACTAGCTTGCTGTCTTTATTATTGATGACATTTAATAATAAAAATAACAAATGTGAATTTCAACATCTTTCATCGAGATATTTATCAAAAATAACTCTCATAAAACCAGACAGTGGATGATATAATGCTGATGCATTTCTGTGTTTGTTTTAATTCTTTCTTTCGTTCACTTATACAAGTATATATTTTTTTTTATTTTTTACTTTTAATTTCTTAGTCTTTATTAATAAGGTCTTTATTAATGTAATTGGTTATCGTGTAAGAACCCCGGGTTTATCGTCATACTTTTCCGCATTGGCCATGCAGTGGACTAGGAGAACATTTTGCCCGGACAGCGACGTTTCCGTCAACTCTTCCAACTGTCTAGGGTTTCTGTACGTGTATGACAACATGTTCATTGAACCTTGGTTTTGCGTCTCATCAGAATTACACCCACACTCTTGCATCGCGATTTAAAAAACAACCATAGGAACTTCCTGAGGCACAGCGACATGCTTTTTAAAGACGACTTAGCTAAACCTTAAACTATTGCTATCTTTTTTACACCCATCAAAACTGATGATAAAATTTATCGAATAACATACTCATGACCAGTCCTATGTCACAGTTAATGGAGGTATCAATTATGTTGACCAATGTAATGACATTACAGTCATGTATTACGTGGCCTACTATGTTTCATGTTCGGGTGGAGAATACCTCTTAACCCTAATCCTTTCTTTGATGGTTTCTGGGACGGCGAAAATACAAACAAAATAAATCAATCGGTCATCAGCGTGGGTGTGTGTGTGTGTTGGGGGCGGGGGAGATACATTCGCAGCTTGAGCATACAATGATAATATACAAACTGGTTCCAAGACATAGCCATTATTATTGTTGTTTGTTGAATTTGTGATCCTTTCACTTTTGCTTGATACTAAAACACGTAACTACCCAAAAAATCTTTAAAAATAGATACATTAATTAATATATCAACACAGTTTAACATATTCGCCAAAATATACCTTACTACAAATTGATACACGGAGTTCTTAAAAGATTACTACCGAAATAGCTGTGCAATGCTCGAACGGAGGAAATATAATATACTAATGTACATGCACTTATATATAAAGAAATGATTTGTTAAATGTGTCTACTTTACCTTTACCATCTGTTACATTCCTTGATATAAATATACAAGCTATAAATCACAGTGTCGAGAGCGCCCTTCACTAGAATGTCCACTGTCACAATTAATCAGTCAAAAATCGCAATGAAAACGAACACTGTACAAAAGTATATGTTTATGCTATAATTGGTCAAACCAATCAAAAGCAAAATTTCCAGCTTCTCATTTCAGGAAAGAGAAAAATTTGAGTACATAAAGCCCCCTTCTCTATCAAAGTTTAGCAGGTATATCTTTAAAGACTTTCTTAAAATTATCCTTTCATTTCAACTCTATGTATAGCGTTATTATCACATAAACTAACGTTTGAATCCTAAGTTTCAGGAAATCATATTATAACTGGGTCTATTTTGATATCAGTTTCTTCAGGGTGTTAAGGATAGGAAGGAAGTCATTCGCGCATCATTATCAACATTTAACACATCGTAATGTAGCCTGATATTATCAGTTTATTTTACAGTAATGGAGACGTTAATAAGCCACTTTGCTTTAATCACGTCTACTTGAAAGTGGCGAGAAAAAAAAAGAAATTGCTGTATAGGCTACTGAACTTATATTTAACCTGTTTAAAATATGTAATTAAATAAATTCGCTTGCGCAATGAAATTCGGGAAGAAAACACAAAACACGGACCGCGCCGACGTTAGACAGGCGACCCATACAATAAGATGACGATTTCTATATTTACATGTAGGTCCTTTCTTTTACAATTTCTTTAAACAGGAATTGTTATAATTTATTAAGGTGGTCCCTCTCCCACCAAGCACGCTGGAGAACTCTGGTGTCACCACCAGAGCCTTTACATGTATAATCTATCCGAATCTCACACCGCCCGCTGGGCTAATGAAGGCGGGTATACGCCATACAGTGTGCTTCGGGGGATATTTTTGCCTTGGTAGCTGCACTACAGCCTACTCTTATATCGAATTCCAACTGCCAATGGATCTTTTACGTGCACGCCAATGTATACACATGACCTCGTATTTCGTCCCATCCAAATGACTAGGCATATGTCCTTGTCAGGTCCCAGTCCTACAACGCTGACAAGGGGAAAAACGTCGGAAACACCCGATACACTCTCTCGACCAATGCAGGGATCGAATACGTGGAATTAAGTGAAGTTGTTTCTAGTTTTCAAGATAACCTTGGAAGGACATGTTGGGTTGTTAGCCTAAATTCTATTATTATTATAACCATTAGCAAAACAGGTTTTCTCTTTGGTAATGTCATATCTTAGATGACTCGTACATTGACAGTGACCAATGACAATTTGATAAAATAACTTGCAAGAATGACCAAAATGAATACAAATTAGGGTCCATCCAATTAGTAGCTTCATATAGAAATAAATATCAAACTAGAAACATGGTTATTTTTAGAACTCCAAAGTATATAGTTATCACCTATTTGTCAGAAATGGATTGTGTCACATGCCTTAGTAATCCAGGTTACTTAATATAGAAAGAAAACATGGTTTTAATTTAAGATGTAAACGTTACATTCCACTAAGATGTAAGATTTGCGTGTCAAATTGGGAGGGGGGGGGGGGTAGATTGCCGAATGGTTAGCACGCGCGCGCTGTATCATAAAGCCTGTCATTGAGTCAACTGGCGTGGTTTCGAATCCCCGGTTGTGCGTGACAAGGAATAGGGTGGTCTGTCCAATCTGGTGGGTTTTCTCCAGGACCTCCGGTTTCCTCCCACTGCTACAGACCCCTACGCGCAAGCGAATTATTGAAATGGAATTAAACCATATGTTAGTCCCGAAATGACCTAGCTGTGTTGAGTGGACGTTAAACCCCATTTTTCTCTCTCTCTCTCCCTCTCTCTCTGTGGTGCCGCGCTATCATGGATAAAGGCATACCTTCAAGATAGAACATTATTACTATGTTAGTCCTGAAATAACCTAGTTTGTGTCGAGTGGACGTTAAATCCCGTTTCTCTCATCCCATTTCTCTCTTTCTCTCCCTCTCTCTTACTTGTCAAACGACATCTCAAAAAAGTTGCGTCACTATTAGTAAGAACTACTCCCCAACCATGTGCCGTATTTAGACAAAAAGATGTCATAGGCTATAACACTTACGGGACCTTGCCCAGTTCCCAATTCTTACTACAAGAGAAAGATGAACGCGTTTTCATAAGACTAAAGTGTGGGTTGTGTAAGAAAGGCTTATGACTGTATCAAGATTACAGTGTGGGTTGTGTAAGAAAGGCTTATGACTGTGTCAAGACTACAGTGTGTGTTGTGTAAGAAAGGCTAAGAACTAAAGTGTGTGTTGTGTAAGAAGGTCTTATGACTGTGTCAAAAATATAAAACATCTTGTTCTGAGGCGTCCTATAGTTTCAGCCTGTCACGCCTACGGGTAAATTCGACACTGCAAATATCAAATAGTGAAAGCGGACGTTAAATCATGATATTTCACACATATCAATCATGATCAATAGTGTTTTTACAAAATATCTTAATCTTAGTGCACCTAAGAAATTTATTTAGATCTATTCAAATTGTATAGAATAGACAACCAAATATTGCCCAAATAATAGAAGTTTCCGATAGGGTTTTGATATTTTAGGTGTTCCAAAATTGGTTTTGTAACACACCCATTCACTTGATTTGATATTGTTTATTTCTGTCAATGTCTATGTAGTTTGTCTTATCCTCGAATTTACCTTGTCGGTTTGGTTTTGCGTGTAGTGCGGTCTCCTGGTACTAACTATTAGAATCCTCACTGGCAATATAAATCTTTCTGGGTACCCAAATTTACATTAAATGCCTACCTCGGTACATTCAGAACAAGCGCAAAATCGGGTTCAAACTGTTCCATGTAACCCCCAGAGTTGACATTAATACTTAGTGGACCAAAGGGTGTCATTGATCAACAACGCTCAATAAATGCATATCTTATAGGGAATCCAAAATAACTTTTTGACATAGGTTTCGTTGGTAGCGTCCCTAAAAGCATAAGTTAAACGTTGCTTTTTTGAGGAGGGGGGGGGGGCGATCACCATATTATACTAATTCCAGGCCTAAAACATTTTATACTCGAGATGTTAATTAAATCTTTGATGAACCCTTGACTATCAAATGGCGTGGTTTCGATTCCCCAACTGACAAAAAGTACGGTCGCCCGTCCCACCTCGTGGGTTAGGCCTATCTGCGCGGTGTACCCGATTTCCCCCCACTGCTAAAGATCACAAGCAAATTACTAAGAACGAAGTGACCTGGTTTTTGTCGAACGAATGTCAAACCCCAGAAAATAGTTAAATGAAGAAATATAATATGTATATTACACAAGACGATATCTAAAGAGTTTTGTTCTGCTTTACATTTACAATTAGAATTGCATTGCGACGGGTAAAGGTACTGGAGGTCTTGGACTTTTCCAACACATCTACATGTATAGTACATTCTGACATAATATAAAATGATATATTTGGACTAGCCTATAAACCCAATCAATTTAATCTATCTGTTAAAAGTTTGCCTCGAATCTGTTTCAAAACATCTCAATCGAAACAAAAACTACTCCAAGCTGTAATATCTATTTTAGGTATCCTTGTTTGTCACGTGACTTGATTGAGGAGATGGTCCCGTTTAAGCAGGTAAAATTTGTTGTTACCATACAAACAGTATGTTTAAGTATATCACTCTTTCCAAAGACGATAGCCATTAAATTAACAAAACTTGCATTTTTACCTGTGCGTGCCTTATGGGTGTTTTTTGGAATATGCAGCCTTATTCTATTAAGATTGGATTGTGTCTACTTCCATATATTCAAAATTTGCAAAACTTTAAAAAGATAAAAACTATCCTATAAATACGTTAGTGGATATGCATCTTTAAATGAGTTTATACTCCTTAAACGCCGGCACTTTGTAAGAATCTGGATAAACTATAACAAATTTGACCTCTTTATAATTTAAAACAAATATATGATTTAGTCAATTTCGGCAGTGTGTATCCCCTCTGTTTCTTAACATTGTAATTGTCTACCAACTGATTATTTGAATATTGTCTCCCCAATAACATCTTAAATTACATATACACAGAATGTATAAAGTTGTAATCGTTTAAAGGATATTATGGTACAGGGGCTATGGTATTTTTCCAATATGTTTCATCTTATGGACAGCATCTGACATCAAAGGTGTTTGGGGATCTCATTGATCGACACCCTTAACTTTAAGAGACTGAAGTCTGTTATACATGTTGCCATCTATAGTTAATCTTTAGGTTAATTACAGACACCATGTAAGTCATATTCTATTAACTCCGTTGAATTTCAACTGGATTATTTCGATCTTTTCCAATGATTTATTGTCCACTATATATATTATTATCTAAATCATCTTTCACCCAGCTTAATGGTTTTATCTGTTAGACCCTTTATGATAATAATATTTGTAATGGCTGTCAACCATTGAACTTGACGTTGCTATATTAGCGCGTAAATTCCTCGACTTGCAATACATAATGTCGATTACGCTAAAAATTGATGACTGTCAAGAAAAATCGTTTAAATGGAACAAGGTCTCCAAATGGAAATAACGTTTCCAGTAACGAATATGGTTTTTTCAAGGTAGTTCGGGTATGTTTTTAGATTGATGGTAATGTATTTAACGGCCCAAAACCACTCTTGTTGTAACTGAATTATATGTCCCAATCTTTATTCTGGTCAACAAATTGTAATTTCTTTTTACAATATTCCAATAAATAAATGAGACAAATTTCATCTTAACACACCTAATTTAAAAATTGGAAAAAATTCAACTATATGATTTGAAAAACCTAACGTAAACCCTCTGAACAAGTAAAATAGGATGTGATGGATAATTTACACAACAGGTAGGACACTTAAACATATAATACTTAGAATAATGCTATCATTTATTTTCTGGAGCTGTCAAGCCAGCAAGTGTGTTATTGTCCCTCTAAGATACTGCGGTTGCTCTTAAATCCCACACTTCTTTGAATTAAAGGAAAGTAAGGCCAGTAAGGCAAGTTATCTTTAGATAGCAATCTAAAGGATGAGAACAAAACACGAAGATTAGATGTGATTGAGATTTCAATGTTCGCTGGTATATATAAGGAGTAAAGGCGATGACATGAAATCAATATAAGGAAATCATGCCTAGTTGAGATGGCTGTAACTCTTTGTTAGAGTTGATCATTTTAAATAGTTTTATAACCTTTATGCTGTTTTTTTAAAATATATTATTTGCCTTTAATATCGATCCACACAGGTATTTAATCATTGAATAACATAATTGAATTCTGTTGACATTTTAAAAAACAAAAATGCTTGTTACGCTGTGCCAAGTTAACGAATCTGTCTATTGTATTATGCCTGGCATTCTGCCACGTTATATTGCGACGTTTGGTGACGTTTTCACGCCAAAATCAGCAATAAATGTCACTAACAGGCTTCTTATAACTTAAAAAATGCCAAATGATTTACAAACAAATATTTGACATTTAACGTTATTTTTATGTTAACATCATATTGAAAACTTCCCATCAAAACATAAGCGCGTGTCATAGATGGTTGTTCACCATTATTAACAAATATTGGTAGTTTTGTACGATTTTATTTAGTTCACTTGTTTTGATAATTGTTTATTTTTTGCAATGTCTGTTTTCTGTATTGTCCGCAGGTTTATCTTGTATATTTTTGTGTTGCGTATAGTGCGGTCCTCCTTACATTACTAGTAGTGTTTGGTTTTTTTTGCAATGTCTATTTACTGTATTGTCCGCAGGTTTATCTTGTATATTTTTGTGTTGCGTATAGTGCGGTCCTCCTGCACTTACTAGTAGTGTTTATATGTTTGTATAGATTGTAGATATATATGCAGTACATGTCACAATAGACCCAAATAGGCCAGGCATTTTAGCTAAATTTCGCACTATTTCAGACAGTTGCTGCAATAGAAATGACGACCACTGTTTATGGTTGGTCTAGACGTATGTTATCACCAAAAAAAGAGTTCAAGTCCGAAATTAGTGCCCAAATGGGTCAAATTGGCAAAAATCGAAAATAGCCGCTGGAGTTGTCCTGTAAATTCCGATTTCCACCCAATGAACATAATATTGGACATAGTTAGCTGCAATCAAGAACAAAAGGACCTGTGAGTAAAGAAAAAAACAGATAAAAAAGGACTGGTATTTCTTACAAAGGGTACCTGCCAAGTTTCATTCGATTCTGTTCTTTAATAAGGGGAGGGGTATGGGGTAGAATTGAAATTAGAGTTAGACTGACAACGCCAAGAACGAGAAGGTTATCTGTATACACTTTAAGACAGGCCAGGGAAGTTACTTATTGGCCTTGAGTATGCTAACCGACAAAACATTCCCGTCGCTACAGTTACAATTTTCTTAATTCATTTAGATAAATAAATAAAACTTAGACAAATTAGATGATTCTAAATATTATCGAAATACATGTATTAATCCGGCTGTGAAATCTTTTCTGGAAGTAATCCGTGGAAATCAGGGTCTGATTAAGCTTTATAAAAAACGGACATATTCTGTACGTACATTGAGTGCGATTGGTTTTTAGTATCTCTGTATTTGGTTGGAACAGGGGTAAGGGAAGTAGAAAACGGGGCACAATGTTTTCATTAGGGTGGGAATTTCCTTGAGTATTTAAGGTAATTCTGTCAAAATACGAGGACAGATTTTCGGAAGAGGGGGAACATAGCCCCCGTCCCCACCCCTTATTTATACCCTGGTAAGAAATTGCATTATCAACTATTTCCAGTTTATTTTGCTTTTGAATTTATGAGAGCATGGAATGCAATTGACTACACGCCTAACATGCCTCTGTAATGATATATTTTGCTAAGGTTACACAAAGGGGTAAACAATTAAAATGCTAGTATTAGATGTGCAAGTAATTAATGAGTGTCATCTATGTAGTAACACTCAAATACAACTAGATTAATGTCCAGTTGTCATTTGTCCTGTCTTGGCATGTCCAAATAATAGGTGTTGCTAGTTCTACTGCTTGCTGTTGTAACAGCGGTCACTAATTATATCTGTTGTAATTGACCGTTTGCTAGCCTTTCCTACAGACCATGTACATGACAACGGTCCGTAAAATTAAATTTTGGCAGCACAGACAGTCTAGACCTTGATACAAGGTCCTCCACTTCATTAGCATTACAACACTGAGCAATAACGATGGTCTGTTCATTATCAAATAGTTAACTGCATTTCTGACAAACAGGCAATACTGTATCCATCTGTGTATCAACATCTGAATAGCTTAATTTTGTGAAATAAATATGCCACGTGCTTCAAAAGGTACTACCAGCTTCCTTAGTGATCTGTTCGTGGCCCCAGTCGACATACCCCTACGCAGCTACACCAGTGAGCTGGAAGACTCTCCAAATGAAATTAGGTTGATACTGTATGGATGCCGTTGTATCAGGTCCAAGGCAGGAGTATCATTAAATCCCCAATCAGAAATTTAAATCCCTAATTATAGACTTTCTCCAATAGTGACACAGGGAATCACTTAATCACTAAAATATGTACAAAAATTGATTCAGCTACCTCCAAAACGTATATTTTGACATCAAGCTTGACTCTTAAGCAAAATTCGAATTTTCCCGCCACCTTGAATAAGTCCCGATATTGACACAATGGTAAAACCTATCATCACAATGTGTATGGAAATGGATTCAGTTCCCTCGAAAACCTATATTTTGATACCAACTCGATAATATGATAATTGGTTAGAAATCGGTATTTAAAGGCCAAGCCCGGTGGCCATTTTGGATTTTGGCCAATTTGACACCGACTTCGGACTGGGACCTTTTTTTGGTGATAATATACATCTAGCCGACCATAAACCGTGGTTGGCATTTCTATTACAACTACTGTCCGCATTTATGCTATCTTGCCTTGCCTAAAATAGATCTATTAAAAGTGGAAAAATATAACAATACAACAATATTCTAATAATAAACAGGTGTCTTGATGAAAAACTGTTTTGTGTTCAGGGTGTGTTTCAGAAAGACAATAGACATCATGATAAATCAATTAACGACTGTTCTGAAACTTGTATAAGTGCAGGATGAGCGCACTACAGTATTACACGCAAACAAAAGACACACGACAAACCCGCTGACAAGCCACACACAACATACAACACTGATCAACAAACTTATATATAAAATCAAGTAAGAGACCGTCCTAGCTGTGGTGTGGTGTCTTATAAGTCCAATGCTGAGTTCAACTTGAACTGATTAGATAATTCTGCAAATAAAAAAGATTCGTTATTTTTGTATACATCAGCAGTAGGTAAAGGTTCGTATGTTTGTCATTGATTGACCCATATTTTCGTATTTTCATTGAAATATTTTACGCAAATAGAGGGAGATGAAATTTACAGTCATAATTTGACAGGAAAATGTCAAATTTGCAATTTAGGTGATGAGTTTATATTGTTGTGGTATTTATTACTTGGATGGAATGTGGAATAGCCAAAATTGTTTTTTTGATAACATTTTGGAGACTTACATGATAATAGCTAGACGGCGTCCTATTTCAGAATGAATTCATGAATTAACCATTAAATAATCTAAGTTCATATACCTTTATAAACAGTTTCAAATATCGGAGATGGTTTATGAAAACATACTTTTTGATTTGACTAGATTTGAATTTTGAATGTACAATTATGTTGGGAAATTTCAAATCGACATGTATGTAATATTTTAGACAAATTTGATATCCCCTTGATTTACTTTTAATATTTCAGTCAATGTACGGTCACAGCTACCTTTAGATTTAGATAATTAGGTCAGTATAAAGGATATTTTATTGAGGGTTTTACTGGTGAGTGATAATTACCTTTCAGGTTTCACTATTGGCTCATTTTATTTGGAATATCATGTCAACCCCGTTTCAACACAAGGTTTTCACAATTGTATTAATACACCCAGTCTCGTGATTGCAATATGAAAGAGGTAAAAAGTCTCTTGAATGCCTAATGTTGTTGGTCAAGCACAGAAGTGATGTTGATGCAAGTGATATGACAAATTAAGAATCGATCATAAAATCATTATCCTCTCTCTAACTCTTCAAATTTTGTAGTATCGCCAGAGTTGATCGTTTTCCAAACACCAAATACTCCGGTAGGATGGACGAGCCCATCCGATTTTATTAACTGTACTGCCCTGTTCTCAATCTTGATACTCAACGTGAATGAAGCCCATACGTATAATGAATATACCCCGTGAGGTATGGGTTTTTTATCTTGTAGAAAAATATTTACTGAGAATGTTCATAAATATCAGAGGATGTTATTTACGACTGAACAATTTTTGATATTGTTTGTAATCCAAGAATAATGGATTTATATCAAGTAAGCACAAACATGATATCTAGGGCAAACTTCCTATTTCGCCTTGGTTGGCGAAGATGTCGTCAACTTGGGCCACAATTGGTTTGGTCGCAGGCGTTTACCGCCAGACGTAAGCCGTCTCATCACTCATCCTAGAAATTAAGTTTTATAATTAGTAAACGGCTGTAAATGAAAAACTAAGCATCTTTTACCCGAAGATGAAACTGACTAAACGACATTAATATTTTTAACTACTGGAAGACGCAAATTCCTATTTCGTTCCACATTTAGTTCGCAATATTTTTTTGAGTGCGAAATTTGTACGACACCAATATTTTGCACCTGATTGTCCAGTCTAAATTTAATGTAATTTGTTAGTCATATTTAAGTCTTGATAATCGAGGCTATTTTGTCTGCTTGGCAGACGCCAGGACCTAAATTTGTTGGTAGATTTCTTGGAGCCCAGATCAGCATATAAAATGGCGAGAAACAATGCAAACTAGGGCCCACATCTTACGCTGACACACTATCTTGTTTTAAGGTCAGCTACATAAACTGTGTCCCACAAAACAGCCAGGTTTATTCAAGTCAGCCAGTGATGCTCGGCCCAGCGTTTTAGGGTGTATTAGCAAAATAATGTAAAAAGTCGTAATCCCATTTCTAATGTATTGTTCACGCACGATGTTGTTACCATTTATATATTCATGTAATATTTTAAGGCTTATTGAAT
Source organism: Patella pellucida (assembly GCA_917208275.1). Taxonomy (NCBI): domain Eukaryota; kingdom Metazoa; phylum Mollusca; class Gastropoda; family Patellidae; genus Patella; species Patella pellucida. Next base: position 30,001,175 of record OU795041.1, on the reverse strand, counting down.
ATTTGTGTCTTACTGCAAGTGCCATAGTAAAGTTTTTCATCCAGTGCAGATCTAAGCCTATCTAGGCTACGGCCTGAAAGGCAAGCTGACGGCCAGCTATTAGTATGTATATCTTACTGCAAGTGCCAAATTAATGTTTCTCACTCAGGGCGGAGCTAGGCCTATCTAGGCTACGTTTTGAATCCCAATAGAAGGCCTTACAGGTAAATACTATCTGCAATATTAGTTTTGTTTATAACATGTATTTATTGTTGTATTATTGTATTCTTCAGTCAATCATCATCTTCATTCATCGTTAAACATTTAGTCTTTAGAGAAATAAAAAGTATTTACTGAATTTGCAAGAGTGCGTGTTATAACTACTACTTATAATAATTATGATAATGTTAAGCTGTTAAAACTGTCTCATCGTGGAACTCAGGAAGCTAGATTCAATGATAGACAATATGAATAAGATACAGCATGTCTGTCTTTAAAGTGATGGCGAGCCTCAAGTTAAATATATATGTTAAGACTCTAAAGATTTAGAATGTGGCGTAAAACCAAGTTAGTGGTTCATAACCAGATATACTGAGCATAGTCTGCAAAGGTCATATCTATGATTAGATCTGCATAGAATCGCTACCATAATACTAAATTATCATCTTCACAACCACGTGATTTTTTTAAAAATTGTTCAGTCGCTCACACACGATACGACTCGGCAGCATCAGTCATCAACTGATGAGCTTGGGCTTGCCGAGAAATTTGATTCTTTATTTCAAAAGAAAGCATCTGACATTAGGAAGGACTAGACCAGATATTCTGGTTGAAACCGATACGGAGGATGAAGAACCACTTCCGCGTGGGGGTGCAATCTATATTTATTTATTACTGTTTCTGTAGAACACGTCAAGAAGATTTTCACAAGGTAAATACACTATCCCTCTATATTTTGGCGTTTAAATTTCATACGTTCATGAACGTGTAATTTTCAGATTCTTTGAAATTCGGGCTGGTCCCTTTAAGAGTAAATCTGCTACATTCAATCCTGATTTCTGCCTACCGGGCTTCTGAAAGAGAAGAAAGTATTGGGTTCCTACTTCCAATCATTACTGACATTGTTAAGGATACTAATACTGTTCATGCATGCTTAAATCAGAACTGAGTTCACCTTTGTTGACGAAACCAAAACTTGATCCTCAGCTGTGCAAGAATTACTGACCGGTTTCCAACTTACCATTCATAAGCAAGGCCAATGAAAGAGTTATTGCTTCTCAAATGATCTGTCTAAAAATGATTTACACGAAACGCTTCAGTCTACTCACAAAAGAGGATAATAATCTAGCTGTGCACCTAGTACTTTTGGATCTCCGTGCTGCTTTTGATACTATAGATCATAGTATTCTGTTTCAAAGAAGGCAGGAATATTCAGTTGGGGTCTCTGGTGCCGCAGGGGGGGGGGGGGGGGGCCTATGGTCTAGAGTGTCGCGCTTCGAGCTCTAGCTGGCCGGCCACCTCTGCTTTTCAGCTGTGGTTTCGAGACCTGGTGTGAGCGTATGTGGCATGGAGATGGGGCGCCTTCTCAACCTCGTGGGATTCTTCCGGGCACTCCGTGTTCTCCCACTGCTAAAAACCCCTACGCGCAAGCGAATTATTGAAATGGAATTAAACCATATGTTAGTCCCGAAATGACCTAGCTGTGTTGAGTGGACGTTAAACCCCATTTCTCTCTCTCTATCTCTCTCTGTGGTGCCGCGCTATCATGGATAAAGTCATACCTTCAAGATAGAACACAACAGGTGCATATAAACACGCCTGTGTGTCATCCCTGTACTGTTACAATAGGTGTTCCACAAGGATCTGAATTGGGACCTCTCCTTTTGCTCTTATTCATCGTTTCAATTGGTCAAATCATAAGAAGACATGGGTACAAAACCCTGCTTTGCTGATGACACCCAAATATATGGCCACTTTAAACACAACAACTATCTATCAGTAGACTAGGGTCAATGAGCAGAAATAGAGTAACACTTTACGATAACAAATCCGAATTTCTTGTAATATCATCAAAATCACAATTCAGTAAATTGTTCTTTAAGCGCAAGAAGCAGGCTAAAAATCTTGGCTATGCACCTGTGAATTTATGTTCCCGGTTCCTCAAATCAATAGTATCTTACGGAAAATGCTATTTCGAGAATACGCTATAGTCTTAAATAACTAATTATTTATATTATTATGATTATGGATTTATATATCGCCACTTCCACAGTACTGTGCTCCATTGCGCTTCACAATACAGATATAAAAGCAAATATGAAAGTAGAAAAACATCAATACAAAAAGGATATACAGGTAAGGCACGAACATTTAAAATCCTTAAAACATCACCATATAGACAAGTGTATAGACTATAAAAAATTAATATAATAGAAGATAATTAACAAAACACGGGAATAACACAAAATAAAAGATAATTATCACAGCTATAATTTATATTGTAACATTTTTTGGTGTAAATACAATAAAGTTATTGAAATGCTTCATTAAACAGATGCGTTTTGAGATGTGTTTTAAATCTAGACAAGGGGTAAGCTGTTCCACAAGTTAGGGCCCTGGAGGGCAAACGATCGTTTACCATAGCTCACTAGTCTTTTAATTAAGAGATTACCCGAGGATGACTGCAAAGTACGATTAGGAGTATATAATTCAAATAGGTTTCTCAAATAAGAAGGCACCATATGATTAAGACATTTATAGGCAAAAAAAGGTATTGGATTCTAAAACAAACAGGGAGCCGGTGTTAATGGTATTAAACCGGAGTGATGTTGTCGTTAAAACTGGTTCAACTAAAATCAAATATTACTAATGTTTCTGAAGTAGAAATAACATGATGTACAAATTTTATTAACTTGTTGGTCAATGGACATCTTAAAATCAAATACTAAACCTATTATTGCGAGCAGAAAGAGAAGGAGACACATTATATTCAGCTATTCTAGTTTCTTTATTACACGAATCATTAGTTTTTGGTAGCAGATTATCGGATCCCAAAAGTAAATACTCGGTTTTATCAACGTTCAGTTTCAGAAAGTTGGTGGACATCCACGTATAAATATCTCCTATACATAATTCGACCTGGACCTTGGTAATAGCTGCACCAGTTGACGGTTTAATGGTAAGTGCAACTGTGTGTCGTCAGCTTAGAGATTGAATTCAACACCGCGTTTCCTCACTAGACCGCCCAACGTGGGAGTGTACAAACTTAACAGTATGGGGCCTACACCTGGGCCCGATTCCTAGAAAATTCTTAAGCACGTTCTTGTGCTTAGATTTTAGTCGACTTTGCATTTAAGTAAACTTACCTTATTTTGTGTTCCCAGGAAATTCTTAAGAACGGCCTTGTGCTTAGATTTTAAGTAGACTTCATTGTAAGCACAAGAACGTTATTATACGTTCCAAGAAAAAACTTAAGCACAACTTCGTTCTTAAACATAGCCAATCTAAGCACAAGTCCCAAGCAAGGTAGGGGGTTTGCTTACCAACCTTAAGTCTGTTTCTGCATCAAAAAGATGGCTGACCGTAGACTTATTCGACGGCATTTCCGACACCTTTTCACACCAAAGAGACAATTACAAGACAGAGAAAATCCTTCTCCAAAATAAAGTAAGAATGCTATAGAAAATTTCGCATCTAGGGCCTTAGGCCTATAGGCCTACCCTGAAACCAATTCATTTTTTTGCAAATTAGTAGCCTAAACATAAGCTACAAACACACAGGTTACTTTAAGATCAGGCGCTCTCACATTATTCAGTTAGTTTGTATGTGTCTGCGGGTTTTTTTTATATCTTTTGGCACATTTTATAATTATGTGTAGGCCCTATAGGTAAGATGTCAAACGCATCCAAATCAACCACAATGAAGCAGACGACAAATTTATGACGTAATTCGCATAGGCCTACCAAAGTTGTTTTTACGACGTTAAAGAGCATCGTAGTCTCAGTGTATGGTAAGCTTTACCAGTCACAATGTGCTTAGACTTGTACTTGACCTGTGCTTACGTAAGAATGGTGTTGAGAATTTTCTAGGAACAGTATTTTTATAAGATTCTTACGTAAGTAAAAGTGAAGTATGACTTTGTGCTTACTTTAAGAATTTTCTAGGAACCGGGCCCTGACCCTTGCGGAACTCCATACTCAGGAGTAGTTACATTGGACGAACGACCATTAAACCCTTTCGAACCCTAGCACAGAACGGCATTAGCAAAAAAATATTTCCCTTTGCAAATATATCAGAAATAGCACACTTTGAAAGGAAGAATGAGTTATTTCCGTCAGTTTAAAAAAATTCGGTTATATTTTAAATGATGCCAGTCGGCATAACCGGGTTAAGGACATAAAAAACTCAAAAGTAACAAAGGCGACAAATTATTTGCTAACCAAAGTTTAAACGAAAAAAAACTATTAAAAACTTTATGATCAACTCAAAATAACGCTATGTCCAATAAAAATCTATCTATACATCACGATCCAGCGATGCCATGTGAAGCCAATTGGCATCGCTGGTACATCTGTCTTAAAATATACATCATAACCCAGTGATGCCGATTGGCGTCATCAATATTAACTCCAGCATGCATGCCAATGTATCGTTCGTACTGGGCAGTTTATATGCTAAACAAATTCTCTAGATGATAAATAAATATTATAAAAGTTATCTATGTGACAATAGATTATTATAAAGAACAACTTAATTACCAGTTTTTGTAAAAAAGGTTTTGATTACAACTTTTCCATGGAGGCAGCCATTGTTGTTTGTCATATAATGTACAACAATATATCTTTTTGGTACATGACCCCGCCAAAATGGCATAATTTGATTGCAGTAAACATAATAAGACATTCAAATCATGAAAATTCAAACTTATATTTTCTTACCTTTGTACTAAATATGTGCTTGCCAATTGGCACTCCTGGGTCAGAAAGGGAACGGGACACACTGCTGATCCCCTGTTAAGTATGACCTAAGCAGTTCAAGAGCACTATCTACAATACCAAAACGTTGTTGTGATCGATAGTGTCAAACGCTACCGACAAGTACGACAGGGATAACACATTACTGAGACTCGGTGGATAGCATGATATCATTATATACACGAAATAAAGCAGTTTCTGTACTATGGTACCTCCTGCAAGCGCCCTGAAATGACTCTTGTCAACAAGTGCAGTTGTTTGCTTAGCTATACATTTTTCTATTATTTTCAAAACAAAACTTAGATTAGAGACAGGTATAACCGATTTTAACTCGTTAGGGTTTAGGTTAGGTTTGGAATAACGTTAGCAGCCCTAAAACTTAACGGAATTGTTAATTCGCGTATAGCGGAGTTTATTAGGTGGTGAATAATAGGGTTGAGTTCAGTCTAGCATTCTTTAAGTGGCCAGGAATTCGTAGCGGACGTTTTGACGATCTCCGGTGGCTAAGTGGATAAGGCGCTGGTTCGCTAGCCTGGAGGTCGGGGGTTCGATCCCTGCATTGGCCGAAAAAGTTCATCTCGATTTTGCGGCGTGATTTCCCCTTGCGGCGTGATGCAGAAGGAGGGCCTGACAAGGCCAGCTGCCTAGTCGTTCGGATGGAACGGAAAACCGAAGTCCCGTGTACACATTGGAGTGCACGTAAAGATCCCTTGGCAGTTGGAATTCGATATAAGTGTAGACCATAGCGCCGCTGCCCGGGCAAAATTTCCCTCATAGCACACTGTATGGCATTAGGTGCATAATAGTAGGAAGTTAAACCCTATTTCATTCATTCATTCAGAAACATGTTCTTCACTTAAGGTTCGAAACTACTTAACATAGGTGGTGTGACTTGGTTTTCCGGACAACTGCTGTTATTTACATCGGCGCGGTGCAAGCTCTCTCGTATGACTTTCACCCTGGGATGGGAGAATAGATATGCCGTGATTATTGTTAAGTAAAGAATTTGCAATATTAAATAGTTCTTTTTGGCTGTTATCATTGCCCTCAATCTTTTCGGTATAGTATTCCCTTTTCGATTTTACAATAAGGTGAGTTACTTTGTTTGTGGCAGAACCGTAAATGTTCCTGAGGGCATAAAGCTTGGTTTTACCCCATAGACTATCCACACTCGTTCATGCCTGTTTAGCTACTCTAATTTCATCGTAAAACCACTGGGTATCTGGCCTAATTTTGACTGCAATGGTAGGTTAGAGTTAAGTAAAGATTCATGACAATCATTGTAATGTCCTGCTTTTTTAACGACTGATTCCAAAGCTTAGATTAGACATAGGTTCGTATTAAGTATGTTGTCTTTTAACTGATCAACAATACACAAAGATTTATATTTTCGATATTTGATATCTTTCGAATGTACTTTGGGTTTTATGATATTTAGGCTAAAGCAGACGGGGAAATAGTCGGAAATAAGTTGACCATGTGTTGTCACTTCAGTAACAGATAGTTGATCACTTCTTGTTGGAACGAATGCCCATAGAAAGTATCAATAGGTTTAACAGTAGATGTATCGTTCCTGTTTTTTAAATGTGGCAGTTAAAATCTCTAAGTATTTTTGGCAGGCAGATAGGTGACCGAGAATGGAAGAAAACTCTTCTAAAAATGTTACTAAGAGTTGTTGTTTTGGTGGACGATATACGATATTGATGTGTATCTCTTTACCGGTAAGGGGCAGCGTACAGTCAAGATACTCAAATGATTCAAAAGTATATTGAATTTTCAGTACGACTTTGATTGAGCTCGTGTATATTAAAGCTACCCCGCCATTGGTGCCGGTAGATCTATTTTTATGTTAAATTGAAAACCATTCGGAATTAATGTAGATAGTGTTACACCCGAGGATTTACTGTTAAAACAGGTTTCAGTCAAAGCGCAAATATCAAGGTCTTCATCGCGGATAAAATCATTTACGACTGTAGTTTTGTTGTTCCCGGATCTACAATTTAGTAGTCATACGCGGGTCTTTTCATTAGTAGAGCGGTTATTGTTGGATGTGCGAATTGGCATCAAATTCTCATTACATGAGTTGGGTTGTACTGAATGAGGTAGATTATTGGCTAGATTCATCTTCGAAGATTTCTTCCTTGTAGTTGGTTTATTATTTAAAATGCACCTTGAATAGGGCCGGGTTACCCATGGGGCACCATGGGACACAGGCCACAGGGCCCCCACATTAGGGGGCCCCCACAAAAATCTCAGTTGCGTCCAGTCCCCTCCTCTAGGAATAAAATCATTTTATAGCACTCGCATAGATTGGTCCACTGAAATAACGCTAGAATGTGCTAATTTTGTTGCCGAATTTTTTTTTTTCTGGGGGAGGTACTTCTAAATGACGCCACACAAGTGCCTGAAATGCAGGAAATCTCGTTTCCGGCCTCCAATTTCTGAAAATTTCCAGGCAGGGGGGACACCCCCAGACCAGAGCCGTATCTAGCCGGGATGCAGGGGGTACATTGTGCACCCAGAAAAATAAGGCACCCCGAGAAATGGCACCCCCCCCCAAAAAAAATTGACAACCTAGGCTTATAAAATAATAAACTTGATTATGATCACACAGTGATGCTCTTAAGGCACTGTTGAGTCGGTCGGTTTTTATGGCGCCTGATCCAAACTTTCCTATATCTCTTATGTGGAGGCTATCTGGTGCCACCACAGGCGCGGATCCAAGGTGCAGGCACCAGGAGCAAATGCCACTCCAAAAACATGTGCCGCAATAAAAAAATACAAAATTACCACTCAGATATTACCCGAGTGGCAGAAAAAAAAGTGTTTCCTGCAGCGTTTTTTTTCAAAATTTTCCTAGGGAAGACCCCTCCTATCACCTCTTTCTGGGTCGGCGCCTTGTCGGTCTTTCGGGGCGCTGCCACCAAATGACCATATTCCTGAAGCAATGGCCCGAGAAACCCCTCTCTGGTCATTGCTGGAATGCCATCTGATACTTCAATCAAATCTACCACTGACAGTCTTTCGTTTAATCTTGGGTCTCCCCTGAAACTTTGGACAACGATTTAAGGTATTACAAACGGTGAAAGTATGTTCGTTTCCGAAAAGTAGTGTTTACTTTACGTCAATGCCGATAGCCTCGATTGTCACGCAATTAGTTTTACTGCAATATCTTTCTATGCGCTGGTTAATTTAGCATAAAAAACGTGCAGTCATGACGAAATTAGACGCCGTGTTTTAAAGGCAATGTCTTTGTAACGCAGTCAGTGATTGGTTGTTAATTAGACCACTGACCAGTCATAATTAGCGACAATAATACCCACTTAGTCCAGCAGTGGGATTAGCTCTAATCAAACGGAACACTGCGAGGAGTATGCCTTATGGTGGGCTTAACAAAGCGCTGCCGAAATTGACACACGGGAGCGAAGTTGATTGCAGCTCCAAGCGGGTTGAAAACGCGTTTGTGACAGTCTAATTTTCAAAATTCTTGTAAGTTGTGCAATGGATTTTATTGAACGGGAGTTGATTACAAACACACAGGTAATTTTATAATAGCCAAAGTTAAGTAGTTTGTTCATAATCGAAGAAATCAGTTTATTATTTACTATGGCGAAAACAGTAGTTCACTACTAGTGTATCTAAGTAACTTAAAGCTGAACTCCGGTTACAAAAATACCGAAATATTTAAATAAAAAAAAAGTTAACGCCTCCAAGCCGCCATACTTGTTGCAAACTTTAGAAACAAAGATGGTGGATATGGAGGCTTATGACCCGGAGAGGTTAGCTGATCTCACTTCCAGTTCGTTTCTAGTCAGTCAGGTGTAGACATCAGGCTTTATTCTTATACACGCTTCACTGATTGCTATATTTTCCCCCCAACAGTGAGTGACTTACTGACAGTATACCAAATGATTGAAGATTGCAAAATGTTTGATAAGGTAAGCCTGAAAATAATTATATAAACTGTGTCTACTGCAATATTATAGCCGCCTTAGCTTTACTCTAAAACAAAAGATACAAAATATGACTCACCTAGATAGTTTAGATTAGATTTTCACATGTCACCATAGTTTTGTTTGCCGCCCCAAAAATGTAGTTATGTCCCTTGGCCTTGATCTTTTTCGTGAGCAAAATACAATCTAACATGATGACATGTGGAAATCTAAACTATCTGTTTATTGCATAATATTAGTTAAAATTACACTGGACATTATAGTGCGATAACATATTTGGTGATTTACATATATGTGTAAGATATTCACAAGAAGACGTGGCAATAATAATATGAACCTTATATATTATAAGGTCCATGATAATATGAAGAAGACAATAGGTGATTTGTTTTTGTTGAAAATTCCAGGTTGAAGTAAGTCATCTTTTGCATCTTTTGTTTTAGAGTAAAGCTTAGACGGCTATAATATTGCAGTATAGACACAGTTCATATAATTATTTTCAGGCTTACCTTATCAAACATTTTGCAATCTTCAATAATTTGGTATAATGTCAGTGAGTCACTCACTGTTGGGGGGGAAATAGAGCAATCAGTGAAGCGTGTATAAGAATACAGCCCGATGTGATGTCTACACCTCACTGACTAGAAACGAACTGGAAGTGAGATCAGCTAACCTCTCCAGGTCATAAGCCTCCATATCCACCATCTTTGTTTCACAAGTTGGCAACAAGTATGGCGGCTTGGGGGTGTTAACTTTTTTTTTATTTAAATATTTCGTTTTTTTGTAACCGGAGTTCAGCTTTAACACTCCTGAAGTTGTGTTCAGATGAACTCTTGGTTAACATGACCATGTATAAAAATAGACAGTCAAACACTTTCATGCTTGATTGGGCACTATTAAAGTTGTTTAAAGCCCCGTTTACATGACGAAATTTGCACACGTGCAAATCTTTTGCATATATGCAAATTTACTCATGTATGCAGATTTCGTCATGTAAACGCATTTGCATACATGTGTAAAAATACTGCACGTGCAAATTTGCACCTAGTCCTGACCAGATGCAAAAGTATATTTTTATGTATGCAAAAGTATTTAGGGTAAGTATATGTGCAGATTGTGTCATATAAACGCTCAGCAATATTTCCATATGTGTGTATATCTTATTTTCAGAAATATACACATATGCAAATATTGCTGAGCGTTTATATGACACAATCTGCACAAATACTAACCCTAAATACTTTTGCATATATGCAAATAAACTGGAAATGGCATCTAAACACTTTATTACATATTTACTGTGAATGCTTATATAACATGTGAACGCTTAGCAAATATAATTTTGCATACGTGATTAATTAATACATATATGCAAATATGCACATATGTGTATTATTTGGTCATGTAAACGGGGCTTTAGTAGATATGACAAAAGTTACATAATACGTATATCTTGAAATTTAAATATCACTGAATACAATAGGGGTTGACATTCCAATTGAATAATTCCTCAAAACTCGTTAACGGCTTTTAATCATGTTTTCGGGTGTGGTGTTTCATAATATTTTATGGAGTATAAACGCATGCCACTACTTCTAAATATTGATATTCAAATGGTTGTCAAATTTCATAGACTTTTTTATTTAGATGTATGGTAATATACATTAATTACAATTATTACAATAGGGATTGATATTACAATAGGGTTAAGTGAAATTTTATTACAATTATTACATTTATTACAATAGGGGTTGTTATTACAATAGAAGTGGTAACAGAGCAGCCTACACGCTCAAATCATTACAAGATTTGGTGCTTTCCAGGATGTAGGGGGTTAAGCGGACGATTGTTTAGCGCGTGTGCTCTATCATAAAGTCTGTCATTGAGTCAACTGGCGTGGTTTCAATTCCCGGTTGTACGTGCCAAGAAGTAGGATCGCCTGTCCAACCTCGTGAGTTTTCTCCGGGTCCTCCGGTTTCCTGCCACTGCTAAAAATCCTTAAGCTGTGCAAGCGATTATCGATAAACAAATGAACCATATGTTAGTCCCGAAATGACCTTATTTGTGTCCAGTGGATGTTAAACTACATCTCTCCCTCTTTGTCTTTCCAGAGTGGTTAGAGCGTTAGTTACATCGCATATGGACTATGCAAATCCATTTATATTAGGATCACCAGAAACAGCTGTAAACAGACTACAGATATCGCAAAACAATGCTGCTTGTCTCATAACTCGAACACAAAATATTCATTGGCTTCTAGTTCGAGCAAGTGTTCAATTTAAAGCTCTTGTAACGTGTTTAAATCAATTTATTCTGACACTACTCTCAGTTATGTAAAAGAACTCTCTGGGTGGAGCGCTCGACATATTTAAGTCGAGCACTCAAGATAATTAAGTCGAACGCTCAAGTTAATTAAGTCGGGCGCTCGAGATACTAAGTCGAACGCACGAGATAGTTAAGTCGAGCGCGCGAGATAATCAAGTTGAGCGCGCGAGATAATTAAGTTGAGCGCTCGAGATAATACAACCGAACACGTCTCAACCGATGTTTTAAGCTATTTAATTTTATGCTTTATTTAATGATAAACGTGCTGAATAAAGATATCCATTTGTTGGTTTTTACAACCCATCCAAAGCTGCAGGTTTCTACGGTGGCTGATTAAGGACACGCAAAAAAAAAAAAATATCTCGAGCGCTCGAGATATTAAGTCGAGCGCTCGAGATATAAAGTCGAGCGCTCGAGATAGTTAAGTCGAGCGCTCGAGATAGTTAAGTCGAGCGCTTGGGATAATTAAGTCGAGCGCTCGAGATAATACAATCGAACACATCTCAACCGATGTTTAGGCTGTATAATTTGGGGAATTATTCAATAATAAACTTGCAGAATAAAGATCCGTTTGTTCGTTTTTACTCCCCATCCAAAGCTATAGTGACGGACCCCCCCCCCCTGCCACCCACACAAACCCACACACACTCCATCCCATGCCCATCACCACCCCTCAACATATCCTGTTATATTTACCCCCTTCGCAATCAATAATTATTTATATCGAGGTTACAGAGTTTTGCTAGGAGAGATTGACATTTCCTCTTAGTTAGAAGCTCAAGTCTGATCCAAGGTTATTTATTTCATAATGATATATGTAGGAACTGATCATTGCCTAATCTACCTTGGCGCAAGTGGGGTGATCGTGTCGGGCTTTACTAGTACCCCACTCCCACTAGAACAAGGGTGTGGAGAGGGGCGGGGCGGTGGTGGAGGGGTGGGTAGGTGTAGAAGTCCGACACGATCGCACAACTTGCGCCAGGGTATATTAGGCAATGCTCCTACATATTATGAAATAAATAATCTTGGATCAAACCTGAGGAAATTCCGATCTCTCCTAGCAAAACTCCGTAACCACGATATATACAATTATTGATTCGTATAATAACAATATACGCCCAACTTGGTAAGGGGGGTTAATATAACGGGAAAATAGTTAGTGGTGATGATGAGCATGGAGGGGGGGGAGGGTATCCGCTCCGTCCCCGCAGATTTGGATGGGCAGTAAAAACGAACAATGAATCTTTATTTTGAAAGTTTATCATGGAATAATGCACAGCATCATACAGGTTAAAACATCAGTTTAGAAGTGTTCGGTTGTATTATCTCGGGAGTTCGTGGAAGTGGAGACGGTGAATCCCCAGCTAGAACAAGGTGTGGGGAACGGAAGGCTGGGGAGGGGCGTAGAAGCCCGACGATCGCACCCCTTGCGCCATGGTAAATGCAGGCCCGACGGAGTATGGGGAGGGGGGATTGCGACCAAGGAACCCTCACCTATTAGGTCCTAGAATGGACGCCCCCCCCCCTCCCACAATCAGGAATAGCTTCAGTCGGCCCCGAAATTAGGCAATGATCACTTCCTACATATCATGAAATAAATAACTTTGCTTCCAGATAAGAGGAATTATTGATTGCGATATACTTGAAAGGGTGTAAATAAAACGGGAAATGTTAAGAGGTGGTGATAAGTACGGAGCCCCTTAAGTGCACGATTCCACTCCTATATAATTATTTCGTTTAAACGAATTAATTATTTCGTTTAAACGAATTAATTATTTCGTTTAAACGAATTATTATTTCGTTTAAACGAATTATTATTTCGTTTAAACGAATTATTATTTCGTTTTAACGAATTATTATTTCGTTTTAACGATTTATTATTATTATTTCGTTTAAACGAATTAATTATTTCGTTTAAACGATATATTATTTCGTTTAAACGATATATTATTTCGTTTAAACGAGTTATTATTTCGTTTAAACGAATTAGTATTTCGTTTAAACGAATTATTATTTCGTTTAAACGAATTAATTATTTCGTTTAAACGAAATAATTCATATAAATAGACGTGTGTATGTACCAATTCCAACTAGTTGTCTAGTTACAATAGCTGACCGTAGACCATTCAACAATTACGTAACGCTTTTTTTGCCGTTTTGAAAACCCACCCACCCCTGCAAAACATCTCGACCACTAAGCCATACTAGGGATCTTCACCATGAGCGACAAGAATCCTAAAAACTCTGTCACACCAAGACCTGCACCATGAGCAGCAAGCGTCCTAACCACTCGGTAATATCGGGATCCTACCCCCAGTCGGACATCCCCCCACTCGGCCACACAGGGACTTCTCTACTCGGCCACACCGAGTAGAGAAGTCAATTGTCCACACCGAGCCCCCATCATGAGGGAGAAGCGTCATAACCAGAACATACCACAACGTTTCAATGCAATTCATGACGACAGACGCGGTGGGTGACAAAGTCATATCGGGTTTCTACCACCACTCGGACACCCTCCACCCACTCGGCCACACGGGGATTTACTCTACTTTGCCACACCGGACCCTCATTTCACTCGTCCACACCGAGCCCCCATCATAAGAAACAAGCGTCCTAACCACAACATACCACAACGTTTCAATGCAATTCATATTGGCATAGGTGGTGGTCGTCAAAAATAGCAACGTTTTGTCATCTGCTGTTAGTGACTGGCGGCCATTTGGCTGATATCCTTTCGAGTTTTCGAAGGTCTGTGTAAACTGCTAAACGATGACAAAACGTTGCCATTTTTGACACCTACCACCCATCGCCTGTGTCGGTATGAATTGCATTGAAACGATGTGGTGTGTTCTGGTTACAACGCTTGTCCCTCATGATGGGAGCATTGTGTGGACGAGTGGAATGAGGGTCCGGTGTGGCCGAGTATAGTAAGTCCCTATGTGGCCGAGTGGGTGTAGGAACCCGATGTTTAGGATTCTTGTCGCTCATGGTGAAGATCCCTAGTATGGCCGAGTGGTCGAGATGTTTTACAGGGGTGGGTGGGTGTGAAAAATAGCAAAACTAGCGTTACGTAATTGTTGAATAGTCTACGGTCAGCTATTGTGACTATACAACTAGTTGGAATTGGTACATACACACGTCTATTTATATTAATTATTTCATTAATTCGTTTAAACGAAATAATTAATTCGTTTAAACGAAATAATTAATCCGTTTAAACGAAATAATTAATTCGTTTAAACGAAATAATTAATTCGTTTAAACGAAATAATTAATTCGTTTAAACGAAATGTTAATTCGTTTAAACGAAATGTTAATTCGTTTAAACGAAATAATTAATTCGTTTAAACGAAATAATATTTCGTTTTAACGAAATAATAATTCGTTTAAACGAAATAATAATTCGTTTAAACGAAATAATTAATTCGTTTAAACGAAATAATTAATTCGTTTAAACGAAATAATTATATAGGATTGAATGGAGTGTGTGTGGGGGAGGGAGGGGGTCCGCTTCTTCGCTGCAGCTTTCGATGGGCGCTCGAGATATTTAATTTTTTTTGCGTGTCCTTAATCAGCCACCGTAGGTTTCTTAATGTAGTGTAAATTAGACAATGACCAGTTCCATGGATCAGACCTGAGCTTTTAAATAAGCGGATATATCAGTCTCTCCTAGCAAACTCCATGTTCCTGGTGCAACGGATACTGTCTTATAACTATTATCCGTTGCTTTCACAGCCGACTATTCTCGTCACTAATCTTGATTGGTCGAGGGGATATTCCAGTAGCCATTGAGATTCCTTGAAACAAATTTTTCCGCGAAATATTCGAATAACCAGACGCTTGATCTGCAGTAGAAACCCCTATTTATGTTAATCGAGTCACAAAGGTCAAAGGTTTTTGTACAGATGAAAACCTCCTTCTTGTCGAGAACTACCTGTATTGATTTTTATTGGTTTTCGCTTAAACATTCAATTGTAAACTTGTTTTTAATTAATAGTGAAAATGTAGAATCTATGGAGGTCGCCATCTTTAAATCACTGCCGCTACTCCATTTACGAGGTAGTTTATTGGACAAATCGAATAGTGACGTAGGTTCCACAAAGGGAGGTTATTACTCATAAATGACGAGAATATGGTGCTGCGTAAGCAACGGATAATAGTTATAAAACTAGTATACCGTTGCTTCAGGAACATGAGCAAACTCCTGTTACCTCGATATATACAATTATTCATTCGTATAAAACATGCGATATACTCTCCACGTGGTAGGGGGTAAATATAACAGAAAATGTTTAGTGGCGGTGATGAATATTGGATGGAGTAATCCTTTGTTCCCTACTTCAAGCCGTATGGCCACAGAACACTTAATAGTTCTCCATTGACTTTAATGTTAATTCTCGTCACTTAGACCGGCTGTAACTTTTCCCCAAATTTTCGTTGGACAGAACGCTTTCTACCTCAGTTGGAGCTACATGTGGCAAACTCTTGCCCAAAAGGACGTGTGAGGTTCTTCTTCTTCATGAAAAACTTGAGATATTAAAGCTGGAAGTAAAGACAAATAAACATGCAATTCCCGGCCATACATTTCAACGTAACCAACCTCACAACTCTGGTATCATTCCGCCTGAAAATCCTGAATATTAACCAAAACATGGCAGAAAATGTATTTTAAAACCATTTTATTCGATTCTACACCAAAAAGAAAAAAAATCGCCATGTAAAGGGGGAAAAAGGGAGAGGGAGAGAGATAGACTAAAAATGGGTGACGGCGTAGAAATATGTGGTGATCTATGTCCGTATGATATTCACTATAATTTAGACTGTAAGAAAATATTAAATGTCAAATTTATATATTCATCTACATGTGTGTACAACACAAGTCATTTAGATGACAGTAGATATAAAATGCATAATTAATGGGGTTTTTTATAGCAGGGTATCGTTGTTCGTATGGTTGTTGAGAAGCCCATTTTTTTAATAAAATAAATCGCTGTCAATGTTTGGTTGGTTTCGCTTTTAAGTAATATCAGTGATGGACATAATCTAATATCAAGTCAGAATGGCTGTCACAGACGTCTAAGTTGTTGTTCAACTCAGATAATTATAGCGCGTGTAAATTTAAGAAATATTCAATTTTGGGTACAATTTTAGCAACAATTTAATAATGTCTGACATTGGTATCTCATTAATTTTCAACTGTTTAAGTTTATACTAAATGTAACCACATATATCATATAATTATACAGCTATCAGGCGGCCTCGTATTTCTACAATCCTCCCTATTAAAATTCCTGTTTGCCCATGTAGAATTTAACATTTCTTATCGGAAACTATTTGATAATTATTGTGTTCCTTAGCTTGTATATTCATTTTTATATTTTACGGTAACTTTTATCTAATGATATCAATTGTTATTGTGGCCGTTTATTAAAAGAATAGTTTCATCAATTTATTTTAGTTAAGGTATTTAGTGTTAGAATTAGCTACAACCCCAAATAAAACCATTACGAGTGACGGGCTTTTCTTTTATTCAATATCACTTTTGTTAAACGTGCTCTACATTACACTTATCTTATCTTCAGTCACAGGATGCAATTTTATTTTAGAATTTGTAAATAGAACGATCTGTAACACCGTGATTGCCTGATGAAGACAAGGGGACATAAAACGGGAAATTTTGAGTTAGGATCGACAAAACTTAGATGGTGTTACACAATGGACTGTAATAACTCTACAAGGATGATACATGATGGCAATGACATTGCGTAAAGCAGCATCTAAGTTGGGATGGGTGTTCATAGCCATTGACCCTGTTGTGAGCGTATGTGGCATGGAGACAGGGGCGCCTTCTCAACCTCGTGGGTTTCCTCCGGGCACTCCGGGTTCCTCCCACTGTTAAAGACCCCTACGCGCAAGCGAATTATTGAAATAAGATTAAACCATGTTAGTCCCGAAATGACCTAAGTGTGTTGAGTGGACGTTAAATCGCCATCTCTCTCTCTCTATCTCTCTCTCTCTCTCATAGCATTGACCTCTCGGAAAATCAGATCGAAAATCTCGAGATGATAATATAAAAAATGTTGGACAAAGCCAAAACAAATATGCGAACAAGCAATATACGAAAGTCGATTGATCATATATATAAATATGCATGTATTTGGAAGTTCTTTATGTATGAAATATTAGCTAATCTTCTTTTCTGACGTGCAATGTAATAAAACCTACATAAAGAAGAACATTAACAACTTAGTTTGATTTTTTCAGCAAGTATTATAGTTGTGCAGATAATGTCGTCCATCATCATCAGTGTTGATACCCTAAATATAATATATGACCAGTAAGAAACATTACAATGTCTTAATGACGTCCATCATGTCTAGTTATAGACACAGCATTATGTAAGAGACGAACAGCAGTAACTTCACTTTAATATTCAAACAGGTTTTACCTAGGTGCTTGATTTGGATAGTATATTTTCCCCTCTCTCTCTCTCTTTCACATTATTTTTGGATAACTGCTAGAATGAGAGCAAGACTTTTAATAAGGTAATGTTAATTTATTATATTAATATAATTAAATTTAATTAGAAATCACTAGTAATACCTATTGACCATAATGACAAACATATTTTATATAAACATATATTAGCCTTAATTCACAATAAGTGCAGATAATAATACGAAGTTAGCATTATTTGCATCAATATTATTTTAAAATCTGATAAAACCCGATACGTTGATACAAACATACGGTTTTAAAAAGTTTCAACACAATTTTTGTACATGGAAACTGCAATGATTGTCAATAGAATTGTGATGTTATAAACGTTTCCAATATTCAAAAATTCAAAGTTATTACCAGGGAATTAGTGCCTGGCTATGGTTAATCTTTAAAAAACTATATTGTGTATCGAAAAACAATATTCTCCTTGAAAAGCCAATTACGAAGTATGCTTTGTTTATATTCAGAAACCTGCAAATATTTTATCCTCCCTAGAAAGGAACTGTGTCGAATTCACGAAACGTTTCATATATTTTAGGTTTTATCTCCACATTCTCATATCGTCAGCTTATTTAGTTTATTCGTCAATTTAATGAGGATTGGAAGCAATAAATATCATTTGTCTATGGTACTGAATGATAAGGAAATTTCTTATACGTTGTCAAATTAGTAGTTTCGACTCATTGTCGCCCAATGGAGGATTTTGGGTCTTCAGAAACAAATTCAATGTTTATTTACAATTTAATTTCGAAGAATTATTTATAGTTGTATAATTAGTATCATAAATTATTGTGTCAGTAGAGCAGTCACATGATAGAAATATGCAGGTCTTTAGATACTGTCACAAAGAATGATAAATGGCGAAATGTGATTACCAAATCGTTGACAATGTACAGTATTTATGCAATCCACGTATATTCGGTATAAAATTGAGACCAGACTTTAATGATCTGGAAAGAAAAGATAAGTGATATTGGAATCCACAATACTGTTTATTAACTCATTAAACAGAAAATAAAGAGGGGGGTGTTAACGTCCTCTCGACAAAAACCAGATCATTTCCAACATTTATGCACCTAACCTGGGCTAATGGAAGACGGGCATACGCCATACAGTGGGCTATAAAGGAAATTTCGCCCGGGCAGCGGCGCTACGGCCTACTCTTATATCGTATTCAAACTGCCAAGGGATATTTTACGTGAACGTCAATGTGTACACGGGACCTCGGTTTTTCGTCCCACCCGAACGACTAGACAGTTGTCTGGCCCACCCTTCTGCATCACTGACAAGGGGAAAACCACGCTCGAAAATCGAGATAAACTGCCTCGGCCAATGCAGGGATCGAACACTCGAACTTCAGGCTAACGACTAAGACCTTACCCACTTAGCCACGTGACCCCCGTACTCCTGAGAGCTATACAGATTAAATTGTATGATACAATGGCATATGTATTATAAGACATTAAGTTGGCAAACATTGTTAAACGGAGAAAACGTTATTAGAACAATGGCATAACTAAACATATGCATTGGTAGATTATGATAAACAAGATGGGTCATAAAACGAAAATACATTATACAATAAAATCCAAATTGGACTACAACACGTACACCATTAACAGATACTGATATTATTTTCGCAATGCAATTACCAAATTCACCTTAAACTACTCAATTATTATCATTTATATTCTTCGTCTTTTTTAAGGCGTGGTTGTATAATGAGCATTTTTCTGAGTTCTATTAATAACTGATATTTGATAACATTGTGACAGTTGTTTATAATTCTCTTTGAGAATGACACGACATTACGTGTAAAGATGTATTATGTCATGTACGTTATGGAGTGATATAGGACTTATCTAAATACCTGTTACACCTCTTACACACATTTAAATATAAGCAAGGAACACGTACCATGGCGATATAAGTAATGTCAGATTGTATTTACTTGCCAGTACTTTATAAAATGTGTTTACTATTGATTATCCAGCCAGACATGGCTTAAGATTACGAATGTGTGGTAAAAAAACATCTTAGTCTTATGGGTATCAACCAATTTCATATAATTTCTCTATCATTAATTGATTTCACGAAAAAATGTATACAATAGATAATAAGTAAAAATGAAATCTGAAAGTAGTTCTTATATTTTTGACTCATTTCAGAGTAGTAAAATCGTTTGTTTTTGGATGTTTTTTTTTTTTGCACGAGCTTCTACAATACAAAAAAAAATGTTTTTACAAGCCCCGCATAATATTTAATACATGAATGTGTAATTTGACAAATTGGTGTAAAACTGGCTTGAAAAACTTTTTTGCAATATTTTAACCACAACTCATTTTTCAATATGGAAGATTATTTAGAAATGTTGATATTTGCGGTTTAATTGTTATAAGTATGGCATTTTCGTATATACAATGATATACAGTTCTAAAATTTAGTATTGCTACGAATTCATGGTTATGGAACGTATTTTTGACTCGAAATTACCTGCTACAGCGGACTTTAATTATAATTACCACTTGTTAGTATCAATCTAAATTTGTTGCAAATTTCTTTCTTGGATGTCCAGGCGAACACTGAACGACTGAACACCGTCCTTGTCAGGCCCTCCATACTGCATAACTGGTAAAGTAAAACCACACCGAAAACTCCCGAGGAACTTTCTCAGCGATCATAATGAGCGTCTTACTCACAGGGCCACAGTGGCCCAGCAGTTAAATATGTTTAATATGTTTAATAGATGATCTCAAAGTTCTAGAAGGAGAGTAAACGGCTAGCCATTCTTTAAGCTGCTCTTATAAATTAAGATGGAAGGATTTTTAACAAATGAAACGGGAACTATTAAAGATCACAACTGTATTGTTACCTAACATAACAGTAACTAATAGGTTCCACCATGTAGTGTAGGCTTCTAGATAATTAAAAACATATAGACTGCTTATTACTCATCTAACACCGATATGTTATAACTGATTTGGAAGGTCACGCATTCTAAGAAATGGATCTAGAAGTAATGTCCACGTGATGGAAATTTATGTACGTTGTATCTATAAATCATGCTTTAATATTACACATAAATTCAAAGTTGTAAAACAATACTATTGTGCGTGTTCGGTACAATAGAAAGGTATATGGATAGATGGTAACACTTGGACGTTCAGCTAAAAATGCAGAATATAAGAAGAAATGTAAGCGACACTTCCATTATCCATAACGTGTTTTGTGGTCATTTAAGATCTGAGTAAAGATTTGTATTTAAAATGTCCGCGTTTACTAGAAAAAAGGTAATGAAATCTCTGTCGGTAGTAAGTTCGTTTGTATAGGGTTAATTAGTACAGATGTATGTCGGCTGTGGATATCCTAGCCAAGATGGAATCATTTAATCATTTACTCGGTTCCTCGGTACCTAACATTCTAGTTACAAAATAAATGACCATCTCATAGAAATAAGAACAACATAAGGGTTTTACATTAAAATGTGGTCGTTGAAAAACAGTCGAACATAATTCTACATACAAAGAAAAACAAGACTCGGCTCTTTTGAAATATACGCCGTAATGTAAACAGTGAAACTAGATCTATAATTGCGAACATAATGTGGAAGAAACTGGGTAAAATCTTGTTAGTTAAACCGCTCAATTGGACAAATGATTTAGAAGGTCTAGGATTGTGATATGATAGCATGTCGTATTTTAGAATTAAATCCAAAGGCAGTAGGTTCCAATTTGATCTAGTTTGTTGCTTTCGTCACAGATATGACGATACATGTACTTGTAGATTATAGAAATGTCAGTCTTTTGATCGGCATTTAATTGAAAGTAGTTATTAACGTTAAAACGTGCGTTATCCATACTTTCGTTTAATTCGTGATTTTTAGAATGCTTATATAACGTATGTTTAGGCATCTTCAATAGAAGGCTTGATCTCGCATTCTGCATATTTCGGCACTAAGCTTGTGATCCAATCAGATTCATTGGTCGTCGCGAATACCAAGTCGAGTTCTAAAGTTTAAGGTTCCTCCAATGCCAATGTTTTCTATGTCACAATCTCTGCTTGGATGTTACTGTTGACGTGTCTGCAGATAACATAGCTATAAGTTAGGGAATTGTGAAGTACACGTAAACCAGCAATGGCCAGGTTTGTGAAACTCGCAGTTGTTGCTTCAGGAACAGGATGTTTAGGAGGATCTGATGTATCATCATTATGAAAATATCTTTGTTGTGTGAAATGAAACAATAAACCAAACTCTTTATATCATATTTAATTAGATAATTGGATCAGGACATTTGTGTAATATGTCGATTACATCTGTGGGTTTTTATATATCAAATTATAACAATGTTAAAATCCTAATTACAGTGTATGTATGTGTGTATGCATATGATATATATATATATCCAAAATTATTAGCACAACTGTAAAGCTGCACTACTCTGTTTCATGGTAAATGATGAATAGATAAAAGGTATATACGGAAACCTGAAGTGCTTAATAATAAAGCGAAAGTGCTAGTAATCGACAAATAATGTAGTTCTTTTTTCAAAAACTTTTATATTTTTTGTATATATGTCATATATATATTTGGAAAAAAAAAGCGAAATAAGCGAAAGTGCTAGTAATCAACCAATAATGTAGTTCTTTTTTTAAAAAAACCTGTTATTGTTAACTTTTCATATATTATAATCGGTGTGTAAGTAACAGAGACTTCACAGCTAATGTCATTGTATGTTGGGGGGGGGGGGTGATTTATTATCTGAGTTTAAAACAAGTTGTCATTCATTCATTATTATTCGTAAACAAGTTTCTATTATTAGATTTGGATACTATATGGAAATGTTTGGAACTAGATATATTTGATTTTGAGATAAACAAAAATCATTTATCCATGATACTTTTGAGAAATGTGCTTCTGTTGAAATGGTTAGACCATTATATTTGGATTAAATATAAATTGCAGATTTCACTGCACTTTATATGTTGATTATTTTTATATTATGGAATCTTAACAATTGTACGTCTCCAGATAAACTAGCCTTGAAATATAACCGATAGGGTATTCCACTGCCAACACAGTAATCAATACATAAAACTTAAGTGAGATGATAACTCTAAGCATATTTCATTCTGATTAAAATACAGATCTCCTTTCATTTCGTTTTTTATACTTTCGATGGCCTCCACTGCATAAAGATCTGACCAGTTTTAGTGGGGGGTCTTGTCGTGGTCATACCAGCGGCTTTTGACCCTGAAGGTCGCCACCACATACCGTTGCATTTGCTAATCCCTCACATAACCAGAACGCGGGTTATATAACAACTCTTTCAGATCCTAGTGTAATACAGACAAGTAATACGACATTTTCAACTACTGGATAAAAAACGAAACGAAATATGATCCGTGTTTTAAACAGAATGGCCATATTTCAAATGTAGAAACATGCACTATATTTGCATAAAAGTCCCTTTAGGGTATTTCATGAAACAATCACGTAAGCTACTCGAAGTTTCAAAATAGCCGTCATTTTCAGTTTGTTTCATATAAAAACCGCGAAACTTCATGTCCAAAAACACTGGTTAATTGTTTATCCTTTATTATAATTAATGTACCAATACAAAGATAACGCTTATTTTATTCAAACTTTTATGGACATTTTATTCACATAAATTTCTACACGCACGACATTTGCATCGTCGATGACATTCTGACTTGTAGCCACAAATCGTCAGCTGCTAAAAACTCTTGGCAATAAGTGAAATATTGTTCCATATGATCTGCCATAGTTCATTTTTCTTGGTGTTTCTGCTCGACGTATACTATTAACTATTCCAATATGTCTGCAGCATGCCTAGAACTTTCATAGTCACTGTTCAGTCAGCTTTTATTATAAATTTACATGGAATGTTTGATGAGACTATGACGTCCAAGAAATCGATGCCTCCTACTTGGTTAAAAAAAATATATGATTTTTAAAAGTTGTTTTAATTTGATTATTGCTGCAAGGAAACTTGCCATATGTTGTGCCTTTACATATTTACAACATATTATTTCGACTCGTACTATAGTAATACATCATAAGCAAACATTCGTATGTCCTGTCCAAAGCTGTTGCCCAAGATTCGACATTACCTGAAGCAACATATTCTTTTGTTCTAAGGGGTTTATAAGCTGGCCATAGTGAGAATGTATTCAAAACATTAAAAAAACCCATGTACATTGCGTGTGTCATGGAAGAAATTAAATTGGTGCTCTTTGCAATGAAAGAATGAAATAGGGTTTTAATTTGATTATTGCTGCAAGGAAACTTGCCATATGTTGTGCCTTTACATATTTACAACATATTATTTCGACTCGTACTATAGTAATACATCATAAGCAAACATTCGTATGTCCTGTCCAGAGCTGTTGCCCAAGATTCGACATTACCTGAAGCAACATATTCTTTTGCTCTAAGGGGTTTATAAGCTGGCCATAGTGAGAATGTATTCAAAACATTAAAAAAAACATGTACATTGCGTGTGTCATGGAAGAAATTAAATTGGTGCTCTCTGCAATGAAAGAATGAAATGGGATTTAACGTCCTACTATTATGCATTTACCTAGGCTAATGGAAGACGGGCATACGCCATACAGTGTGATATGAGGGAAGTTTTTGCCCGGGCAGCGGCGCTACGGCCTACTTTTATATCAAATTCCAACTGCCAAGGGATCTTTTACGTTCACTTCAATGTGTACACGGGACCTCAGTTTTTCGTCCCTTCTGAACGACTAGGCAGCTGTCCTTGTCAGGCCCTCCTTCTGATCGTCTCAACAAAACCCAATTAAAAAATTACGTCATTTATATAAACGATGTCTTTACAAATGAATCAATCATACAAATACTTTACAGCAAAAAAAAAAAGCCCATTTTTTCTTTTCCATATTTTTTTTGCGAAACTTTATTCTACACCCTTCAAAAAATTGAAACCCGTCCAACTTTCGTTGTAAAATACTTTGGTTCGTAGGTTATTCAATGTAATTGATTATCATATAACAGAGTCGGTGTGACATACACGACATGAATGATTTACTCTAATTACAAAATACATATAGTTTTACTTTAAATATTTATATATTTTATTTATCGCGTTCTATTCTCGTCTTTCCTGTATGTCAAAATTTCACCTTTCATAACAAAATGGTATATATGTATTCTATTTGCAAATAGATTTTGTTATTATTACAAATTGCTTCCGTACCAAAATGCTGCTTGGAAGATCCACATAAAACAGATCTATACAATAGTATATTCAAGGAAAGAGTGGGGTTGGGTCAGGTCCGTCGCTTCAAACGTTCACGTGCTCTTTTTATATCCACACACGTTAACAATTGTCAATAAGAGAGTCAAACCACCTACTTTGGACAGGTTTTGAGGTTATCCTCAAAAAACATTTTAATGTACGCATTGGAGCCTAACAAAATGATATCCGTAAAAGCTGTATATTTTGACAATTGAAACATTTCTACTTGCGTAATGAATTGTCATGATATGTTAGCGCCGTGTATTGTAGTCATCTGGTAATTTGTAACTGTAATTTGTCAAGGTATGCCAAATATTGGTGATTACGGGACACCACGGCACATTCTCCGCCAGTTTATGTTGTCTTTACAGCCACATCAAAAGTTAATCATTTATATTTTGAGAGCCTAAACAGGTTTTATAGCGACAACCGTCTGACAAAATACAACTGTTGACGTTAGTAGGTTTTTTGTTTTCACAGCAACAGTTTTATTTTGTAGACACACTTTTCTTATTTATCTTGTTTTCAAATACAGGGGACATTTGACTATTCCAGATCGTTTTTATAGCTTCCAATGATAAATTATGTTTTAAGTATTTTCTCACATGGCACGCCTATAATCAACTCTTCAGCCATCGAATGTCTTGGATATTGAGTGGACTAGAAAATGCCCCCCCCCCCCCTATCTACGTTAAACGGTCACATGAGCAACCAAGCCGCATTATTCTGAGAATGTTTGACGTCATCATGGAGACTGCTGATGGACGTATGTGGATTAAAAGTAAAGCAAATTCAATACAAGTGTAATTTCACTCTCTGTCTGGAAACCCCATAACAGTAGACAATCATAACATCGCTCATAATAAAAACGGTCAGCTATTTCTACAAATCTCCAATACATAACAATGGATAAGCTGAACTCAATTACGGGAGTAGAAAGAAGTAAATACGGGATTATAGTTCAAAACGAGGACTGAATGAAATGGGGTTTAACGTCCTACTGTTATGCACTTAACCTGAGCTAATTGAAGACGGGCATACGCCATACAGTGTGCTATGAGGGGAATTTTGCCCGGGCAGCGGCGCTACGGCCTACTCTTATATCGAATTCCAACTGCCAAGGGATCTTTAACGTGCACTCTAATGTGTACACGGGACCTCGGTTTTTCGTCCCATCCGAACGACTAGGCAACTGTCCTTGTCAAGCCCTCCTTCTGCATCACTGACAAGGGGAAATCACGTCGGAAAATCGAGATGAACTTTTCGGCCAATGCAGGGATCGAACCCCCGACCTCAAGACTAGCGAACCAGCGCCTTATCCACTTAGCCACCGTGGTCCCTTCAAAACGAGGACAGACATTGGTTAATAAAGGCGTTCGAGTTCAAAATAAGGGCAGAAATTGGTAAATAATATGCTGTTTGCAAACCTTTTTAATAGAAATGGGGTGTTAATTAAATATAAATGTACGTGTAGTACGGTGACTCGTAAAATCTTCGCTCTATCGGGAGTGTTTGGTCTAACCTGCGATTGGATGTCTTTCTTTTACCCTCGCATTCCTCGTTAATGGCTTCTTTATGCTGTCACACATAATGTCAATTAACTAAGTCAATTATCTGTTTTTTAATGCTTTCGGCTGGTTTCAAAAACATGTTATTTACAAATTTCTTTTCGGCATTTTGGTAATTTGACAAAAAATAAATGACTATCATTGTGTAATATTCATCGCGTAATTATGACCGGTGTGAATCATGACTATTGTTCCAAGGACTTAATATAGCTTCATATCACATACCCTGTCAAACAAACAATAGGGTAGTCTTGTCATTTTTGTGTGATATTGATTGTTACCATTAGCCAAATTGGAGTTATATACAGCAAAACCGTTTAAAATAAGATTCCATAAGAAATTATATGGGACCAACGATTGAAGGCAGCTATTAATTGAATCCTAAGGATAATCGATATATTAAAAAAATTAAGAAATGTTAAATACCAAGTTAAAGAATCATTTAAACCAATCTCTTCATTAGTTAGACTTCTGTAAGTTTCCAATCGGTCAACTATATTTATATACAGTACTTGTATATTGAAAATCTGTAATTAGAGCAGTCTCTTATCTAAACCAAACACACACCTTCAAGCAACATAGTTAATTAAGTGACATGTACTTGAAGGTACGAACTTTATAATACAAGCAATTCTTGTTTAGTTTGTATATAACTCTGGTGTACAAACCTGCAAAAATATGTCATCTGGCCTGCTTACAAATTCACGGTTAATTTAACCACGTCCATTTCTAGCAAGTCAGCTATTCATTATCCAAGCATTAAAGAAGCTTTAATAATAAATGAAACCCAAATGTATTTCCGCGTTCTCTGTTGATCAATCTGATGTCAGTGTCTGAAAACCTGTGAACTTTGAGATGAGTATGTTTCTCTTATTAGCAGATTTGCTTATGATTAGATATGAATTCTAACATTTTGTTACAGAGATTGCCTGAGTTTGTAATAGTACGAGGTAACTATACACACCTTTGTAAGTAAAACAATCACCACATTACCCCATCTTATTATAACAGTGCTTTTGAAATGCGAAAAATTAACACACTTAAATGAGCAAAACCAGTGATTGATTATCCATTAGATTCTAAGAATGTCATGATGTATATATATATCTTTATTTCCTCCAATTCTGAAGATTTTCATCACTAATTACATAATACATACATAATAAATAATTAATACATGCAAACAAATATAAATATATATTTAAAAAACAGAAGATATGATTGCAATTAAACAAAATACTGATCATTATTTAAAGGAGACAGTCTAACCTTCCTTAGGGCACTGAATACAAAGTGTAAAATACATTTCTGAACGAGAAGACATGCGCCAGGCTCAAGTATCGTTTTGTACGGATCAAGACTGAATATTAAAGACAAAAATTCTAGTGCATTTGCGTGAATGAGATTTAACAGATCATTTGGGGGTAACAGTGATTCTAATTTTAAAAAGAATATCTTTCTTATGTTTTCAAACCAATTGCAGAACATTAATGCATGAACGACAATACAAGAAAACATCTGACCACATTTTTCACACAGTACCTGGCGATTATAACAGCTTATCCGGACAATAGAGAGGGCTTTTATGAATATAAGACAACAGTGTTTATATTGGGGATGGGAACGCCAAAATGAAAATATCGGATGGGGGGAAAAATTTCTTTGGACACATCGGAATAAGTCGAAAGTTGGATCGGACTTTAAGCGAATATTCCATTGATCTATTTCGAATTGTCTGATAGCATTTTTAACGACTGTTTTCCAAATTCGATTTTTGACAAATACATACGAATCTAGGAAGTTGCTAATATACGGTAATAAATTATATTTCTTGAGTATACGGAATATGTCAGGAATAAATCCTATATTAATGGAATTGCAGGAGTACTTGTATTCAAGGATTCTGGTGATGACAAGTTGACGCGGTAAGAATCTAAGATCAAGATTTAACAATTGACCAAAGAATAGCAACTTCTGGCGGTCGATATATGACTCAATGGAGAACCAGGCGAGTAGACTAAGGCAGATATCAGTTCGTGTTCTACTATGCAGGTTTTGAATGCGTTTACAGACATATCTTTGGGCGCGTTCTAGTGACAAATAATCGTATTCTGAAAGGTTAAACCAAAGCTGACATCCGTACAGGGCTTTGGGATATTCACAACTATTGATAAGTTTGGATGTAGTCAGAGGATTGAGAACAACCGAGTGCTGTATTACAGCCGAATGGGATCGAATAATTCTACAAGCTTCTGCAGTTCGGTCTTTGTTGTTTCTACTGGAATTTAAAATAACACAGACATGTTTAACTGATTCGCTGACTGGTAGATATGAGCCAAAGAGTGACACACACGTTTTAGTTACAGTTCTCTTCGGTTTACATTGGAACTTAAGGAGAACACTTTTACTGGTCGAAAACATGAAACGCCATTTTGAACTGTAAGTCTGGCACTTATTCACTAGGTCTTGTAAGCCCTTTTAATTCGGACTAACTATGGCGATATCATCAGCTTGTGTTGGACAGCTACAATTTATGTCCAATACAAGTGGTCCTTTCGAAGAACTAGATACATCGTCAAGAAGCTGGTTGATATAGAGGAGGTAGAACTTTGCTGATAACACACCACCCTGTCGTATTCCTCGCTGTAGGACAAACTTACGGGAGTAAGCTCCATCGGATCTAACACTACTAGTCATACTCGTATACATCGAGTCAATAAGATTCCAGAGGGGAGAGGGGGTTTTCGCGTCGTAAAGTTTAAAAAGGTAGCCCGTCATGCCACACAGAATCGAAAGCTTTGGTGCTGTCTAAAAAGGCCACGGATATATCAGATGAACGTTCGTGGAAATGGTTAATAGTTTCTTGGATTACAAAGGACGTATGTAGAGACGATAGACCTTTTTGATAGGCAACCTGCAAAAGATTGGGGAAATTATTGTCTTTATTTAGGATAACCAGGCGTTTCTCAATAACTTTTTCGAATAATTTACCTATAGATGGTGTGATCGAAATACCCCGGTAGGAATTCGGACACTCCGATCCTTGTTGCCACCTTTAAAAATTGGAATGATGAAACTGTGCTTAAAGGATGCAGGAATCACTCCTGTTTTCAGTATTGCATTAAATAGAGTCGCTAAATGATGATATAGTGTACGGCCGCCATATTTTAAATGTCCGTATGCAATTCCGTCAATATCGGATGCTTTGTTATTCTTCAACGAGTTACAGATTTCGTTTATTTCATGTGTGGTAGTAAGCAAAGACTCTGGACAACCAACATTCTTTAATTTTTCTCTTAAATTCTTGACTCGAGATGTGATATCGTCACCGAATTGCTGGTTATAGGTATTTTCATCCCTGTTGGAGAAAACAGACTCGAAGTGATCTGCCCACGCATTCAAAATTGATGTGGAGTCATTCGAAATTTGTCCTTGAACATTTAAGTAATTGACAGAATTTGAGAATTTTCCGTTCCCAGAATTCTTGATTAAGTGCCAAAAGAATTTATCGTCAACATCTGAAGAAGTGTCAATCTTATGAAAGTGTTCTCTTAGGTACTTAGATGATGAAGCTCGTAATTCTCTGCGAAATTGCCTTTTACACTTTTTATAGCTGACAAAGAAGTTATTGTCACCACCTCTAGGTTTATCATTGGATTTCCACTGGTTGCGGGCTACACGCATTCTGTCATGGTAATTTTTGACTGATATGTTCCAGTATGGTTTTAAATGCTTTAGGAACTTTTTCTTGGGAAGAAATTCTAAAGAAGCATTCATTATCGCATTTGTAATTCCATCTAAACAGAGAATTTGACAGAGCAAAAGTATAGTCGTACAAACAGCCTTCGTTTATTGCTTTTGACCATGAGATATTACCATAGCTGGGAACGGTCTGAGGTGTAGTAATTGGGTTAGATTCAAAATCGAAATTTGCGAAAACCGGAATGTGGTCGGATAGATTGTACATATTATGGTTTACAATACACACCTTAATTACATTAATCAATATATCTTTCGAAATAAGTATATGGTCAATGAGGGACATCGGCCCCCCTTCCCAGGATTGAAATGTAACAGGAATGGACTATTAAAAACGTACACTATTTATTGCTGTTCCTATATATATATGATTTATATGGTGTTCTATTTCGGCCACGTCGCGCGTCGCCTTTTTCAACGTGAGGCTATAGGGAAAACACTGCGACGTCGGGTTTTAAACGCGACGCTCGCGTCGTGCATCGCCTTTCCTAATGCGCATGTACCAGTTTTATTCATTTGAAGTTTATTTGCCGTTTGGTATTTTTTCTCCAATACATTGATTTATGCTGGACACAAGGAACTGTCATTAATATCCTTTAAAACTCTATTCTATACTTAAAATTTTAAACTCTAATGTGAAAGAGTGACTTCCTCTCTACAGATACAGTAATACACTATAGTTAAACAAATAATGACGGGGTACTGATAACGATGTGGGTGTGGTTTCCGTTATTTACACCAGTTGTTTTATAGGTTCTCAAGACAGAATTAATGCGAGAATATTTTTATTGTTAATGTTGTTTCCTACGACGAATATATTGGCAACCCTAAAGTAATCAGGTTAAGATCGATGTTGAAAGAATCCAAGATTAGGATCGCTTCTGCACTAGTTAACCTAGTCACACAGGCAGCTACTAGCAGGGCTCTCACAAGCCTATGTGGTGCCCAAGGGCAAACGTTTCAGTGACGCCCCCTCCCCCGCCATTGTATACTGTAACTGGATTATGCAGTTACATTTTAATGATCAAATACATTTTAAAGTATCACCTTTTATACCTTTAACACCTTGTCTAAATAACTATTTATTCAATTTATTAACTTTTAATATTTATTTCCACGTCAACCCTCCGTTTTATTAACTTTTAATATTTATTTCCACGTCAACCCTCAATTTACTAAAATATAAACTGGTTTATACATATTTACGAGAAGCAAAGGCCAGTGATTTGTTATCCCTACCTCCAAGGTGAGAACATAGATACCCCCCCCCCCCCATCTCCAAGAAAGTCGTCCCCGAGCGTATGTCCCATTCCGTACCCCCACCCAACGCTAATATATTCGTCTTCGGATATAAAAAAATATATTCTCGTATTAATTATGTCTGTAAAAAAGTCAAGAAATGATTATACTTTATACAACACTTAAGAACCTATAAAACAACTGATGTAAATAACGGAAACGGAATCGGTACCGGTACCTTGTCATCGCGTGTTTAACTATAATTATGACTGTATCTGCAGAGAGCACGAAGTCACCCACCCATTCACACCCGATTTTGCGATTTTAAGTATAGAAGCATCCTCGGTTACCCAGTGTACTCATTCCGTTCTACTCCACTATACCCTGGGTTAATCTATGGGGGAGACACGTTTTCAAGTTATTCACTATTTTGATAGTACAATTGAATATGAATAATTATTAATATATACATTACTTACATAAATCAATCAGTAAATGGACATGGATATGGTTATCTTCCCTTATAAAAAACGCAAGCGAAACGATTAGTTTGTAAACTGTTTTCTGATTGGTTCGTACAGTATAGCTACATGCTAGCAATTTGAAATCGTGGAAGCCCTATAGATTAACCCAGGGTATAGTGGAGTAGAACGGAATGAATGCACTGGGTAACCGAGGATGGTATAGAAGTGGCCGAAAACACTATCCACGCCACAATCAATCCAACCATTGCAGGACGCCCACTCAAACAAATTGACAACCTTTCAATTAAAAAATATATACTTGATTATGATTACACAGTGATACTCTTAATAGTAAGAGCAGGAGGACCGCACCACACGCAAAACAAAAATCTACAAGTTAAACCTGCGGACAAGACATAAAATAGACATGCAAGCATTTATCAAATCAAGTGAATGGATCCGGGGGCCAGCCACAAGCGTCCACCGCGCTGCACAGTCCCGGGTCTGCTGTGGTACAGGCCTCACTAAAATGATTTACAAAAAAGACGTAACAAAAATGCGACCCTTCTCGACAGTGGTCGTCTCTTCAATGGCGATAGTCTGTCAGTTGACGTCAGGTGTTAGAACGTCAAAGAATTCTAACAATAAGGGCGATAATCCGGACAGAATCTCGGAAAACGCTAAAATAATAAGAGTACATGTAGTGAGCAAACAGGAGCAAAGCCCCTCAACGTGAAAATTTTGCAGTACGAAGGGCTAAAGCTCTACTCAAATAGTAAGTGCAGGAGGACCGCACCACATGCAAAACAAAAATCTACAATTTAAACCTGCAGACAAGACAGTAAAGGTACTGGTGGGTCGGTCGGTTTTAATGGCGCCTACACACCAGCCGGTACCTGATTCAATTGTCCTGGTCCAACTTTTCTTATGTCACTTATGTGAAGACTATGGGACGCCACCACAAGCGCGGATCCATGGGGCGGGGCACCAGGAGAAAATGTATCTCCAACAAAATTTGCCGTCCCTGAAATATGGCTCCCCTCAAAAAACTACAAAACCAACTCTTAGATATCACGAGTGTGCAAAAAATGTGTTTCCTGCAGCCAATCTCGAAACCAGAAAAATTGTTGGAGAAATTTCTCCGGTGACTCCGGGTAGCCATTTTCGCGAAAGTGACGGATCACGTGATATGTATTTATTTTACGTGCCTGGGTGGCCGAATCACTTAAACATATACCCACGCGTAGTTATTTAACGTGCCTGGATGACCGAATCACTTAGAAATATACCAAAGCGTAGAAAAATAGATCTTTACACAAACTTGAATGTGCACGTTTATAATCCAATTTTTTTATTATGTCAGCGAGTTGATTTGTCTCAAGGATCATTTTACAACAAACGAAACGACGATCCGACCTCTAGTATTCGCGAAATCGACCTAAAAAGATTGACCATTCAGAGGTCAGAATGGGCGCGACTTAGGTGTGGAAAAATGTGCAGAAAATGGACGGTTAATGGCCCAGAGGCCTCCGGCCCCGCGGCTGACTCTTGGAACATGATTGTCCTGCAGCGTTATTTTTTATAATTGTCTGAGGGAGGACCACAGGCACCTCTTTCTGGGTTAGCGCCTGACCTACAAATGACATTAGAGGGTTCGTTTCGGTCGCCTTTATCCACATTTGATAGGGCTTTATCGGTTTTTGGGCGCTCCGCCTCCAAATGGCATTATAAGAGATGGCCTTATTGGTGTTTCGTACTAGTTCTGGTATAAAGGACAAGAAGTTTCTCATTTTGGTGTGTTTAACATCAAAATGAGTAATAGCGCCGCCGACATTGACACACGGGAACGAATTTGATTGCAGTTCCAAGTGGATGGAAAAACGCATGTGTGGCGCCCCAACCAATCTGCTACACCCCCACTTTCAAAGTCCTACATACGGCCCTGGATCAAGGCTAACAAAAGATTGTAGCAGGGTAGTGCTACATACTGCCTTGTTCCTTCGACTTGAAAGCAAAGTTAAAACTATTGCCCCGTTTGCTATATGACTGACATGTGTCCTGTACGATACAAGTTATGCCTATTCTTTTCAAAAATCAATATACTACTTTTAATGTTTATAGAAGTCATTCAGTTAACAATGTTTTATGATTTGGGTTAGCGTTTTGAGGTTATTTTGCTCATGAATACTAGGTGTGTATATATTTCTTAATGAAATATCGCCATGGGCTCTTGGCAATGTATTAAAAAACAAGAATATTCATTTAACATACTCACACTTAGACCATAAATGGAGAAAAATATTGGGTTTTGTTTTCCATAATAAAAATAAATAAAACGTCTAAAAATAGCGTTTAGCTGAAACCTACTTTTCATCTTCAGTCTAGTAAAATGATAATGGTTTTGAAAGTGAAATATTTTTCAATACGATATATTTTCTCAAAAATTAAACAATGTATACTCTTTGATCTTTTAAACTAATTTTTAATACGTTGAAGATGGATTGGTCTTGTAACATTAAGTTCTTCGAATTACTTCATCTGACTTTTATAGGAAATGACGGATTACAAATTTACATAAAACAATATCAAATATAATGTTTATCCTCCCCTTTTTGTTCAAACTTTAGTAAATAAATTTAAGGGCGTGGGTTACAGTACAGTTTGCTATTATGTGTTTGTCAATCAGTCCTTTTAATTTTTTACCTTCGGTCTAAAAACACGTATTGTTTCTTTAAGTGTTTTATTATTACTTTTGGTGGGGGGGGATTAGTCAAAGTGTGCAGCCAAAACTGTATATGGTGCAAATAATATGCCAACGTAGATGGGGTTGACCTCTGTGGAGCTATTTATTAAATATAAATTGGTTCATTTTTGACAAACAGGTAGTGTTTTACGGACGGGACATACAAAAACACTCGGTTATTTATCAAGGGATCTTCTTCGGGTTTTCATTTTAATTTTTTGGGGAGAAATCACATTGTATAGGCTCTGACTGGCGTTTTTTTCGTAAATCGGAAGTTCGCTCGATTAGTTTTAGCATTATAGATTTGCGAAAGTTTTCGTCAGCATTTTTTCGTCATGCAAGGCAAGAAGGTGTATTCAGTATTTAAGATATCAAGTTGAAACGCGAGACGCCTTCAAGAAATAACCGAGGCCTTCTGATTTTTATTGAAGATGAATAATTTTTCCATAGGCATAGACCAAATACATAACATGGTTGTGTTATCCCAATATATTATCATTCTTTTTTAGACACCTTGTACGATTTTTTAATTTCGATTTTGTTTACTGCATGTTCCAATTTAAATTTTGTTCGACATTTCACCTTTGTATATATGATGCCCCTGATGTCAACTATCAATGGGGATCACGGTGGCTAAGTGGATTAGGCGCTGGTTCGCTAGCCTAGAGGTCGGGTGTTCGAACCCTGCATTGGCCGAGAAAGTGCATCTCGATTTTCCGGCCTGATTTCCCCTTGTCAGTGATGCAGAAGGAGGGCCTGACAAGGACAGCTGCATAGTCGTTCATATTGGACGAAAACCGAGGTCCCGTGTACACATTGGGGTGCACGTAAAAGATCCCTTGGCAGTTGGAATTCGATAATATAAGAGTAGGCCGTAGCGCCGCTGCCCGGGCAAAATTTCCCTCATAGCACACCGTCTTCCATTAGCCCAGGTTAGATGCATAATAGTAGGACGTTAAACCTCATTTCATTCATTCATTCATTCAACAAAAAATTGATATCAAAACGTTTGGTCTTGAAGTATAACTTCCGGTTTTATTATGATTTCAAGGTGACGTTGACGTCACCTGACTTTACGAAATACGTCAGTAATCCTTTGGAGTTAGATTTTTTTCTTATTATTTTTAATTAAAGTGTGTTTGTGAAAAGAATCCTATACTCAAAACGCATCCTTAAACATGAGGTAGTTTTATCTCTAGGGATTGAACAGATAAATGTTAGAAAAGTATGAAAAAAATCCTATCTGTTCGGAATATATGTTGATTGTTTGAATACATGATCATTGATAATCATCGAAGAAAGTATCAAAATGGAGCTTTTAATATAGCCAATTGGAATAACTTTGGTGCCATAGAGTATGTGGTTATTCTTTGAAACCACAAATTCCTTATTCTGTCGATAAATTGTTAAATATTAAAAATGCTCATTCTAAATTTCTGAACTACGGCTAAAATAATGTCATTTTCAGACACACACATAAGTCACAAGGTAACCACCGAGGACTAATATTATACTATTGGTGATAGTATTTTGCCAAAACCCAATCTAATTAAAATACAGATCTACATGTATATTTCGTTTCGTTTCTTATACTTTCGATGGCCTACACTAGAGTAGTACAGACAAGTAAAAACGGAATTTTGAACTATAAAAAACGAAACGAAATTAGATCTTTGTTTTAATCAGATTGACGAAGACCTACAAGTTATGTTTCCGAAAACGAAGCAAAAACTATCAGTCTTCCGTGAATATAAGTCTTCCGTCAATGCAACCCGGTTGGTAAAACTACTTTGCCTGGATTCGGATTATTATCTGTTAAACACGTCTGGTGGATGGGTAAATGTGGTAAATGTTTGTCATGCTATTATGAGATGTGGTTCAAAATCATCTTTTTCGGCAACAGCATGGCTATTGAAGAGTTTCTTCTACGATGAAGCCAACGTGAACCCAGCAAGTGCATTGATGGGGCCTCGGTTTCCTGTCTCATTCGACCGGCTCGCGACTTTTTAACGCCAGGCCCTACTACTTGCACCGCCGACAAGCGAACTTTCTCGCCAATACTTGTATCAGACCCAGCGAACCTGTGCCATACCCACTGAATCAATTCCTTCTAGAACACATAATTGTGTATGAGGAAAGTTTACAAGGCACGATTTCGTTTATATCTTTGTGCCCCGGAGGACAGTTGTTTCCTAACAACTATCTCGGTTGTTTTAATTCTAGTTATAACATTCATTGTTAAAGTCATGTGAATTACAATTTCTATTATTAGAGTCATTACCCCCCCCCCCCCTAACGTCTCACATTATTGTAAATAAAACTTTTAAAAACAATTGGGGTCAGGGTTTATAGTTGGATATACTATCTTAACAATATGCAGGTGACATTGATTTCCTGCTCATGTCCAAAAGGTTTAAAAAATGAATTCAATCCACATCTTGGGCGAAAGGTTATTCTTATACCTAATTAAGATGAAATGGTCTACAACAATACAGTTGGGTTATCAAAGAATGTTATAAGTGATAGTGATAATGTATAATATTTATTATTAGGGAAAAGGTACTACCGTGGTTCATAATAATAATGTCAACGGCTCTGGGCTTCTTTTATATTTTTCATTATCTGTTTAACAACAATTTATTGTATGTCATTAATATAATATTAAAATCTGCAAAACCTGTCTAAATGACAGCGACAGTCTGTGATATCACTTTATGTGGACGAGGACGTTAAGCCCCACGCAGGAAGAAACGAACTGACTGGGACTGTTTATGTGCACGGCCATGTTTTTTTTATAACATACCAAAACACCTAGATGGTAAACCAGCCTGTAAAATCCCGAGGCACCGTCTTGACCAATACCAGGTACGAACCTGTGATTTTCTTGCTAGTGAACCAGTGTCATGCATATTCCAATGTTTCCATTTTCCGCTCGCACGCCGCAACATCGGTCCCTAAAACAAGGTATGTTTCAGTCAAAGATTACAAAAATCAAAGCTTTTCAAAAGTCAAAGCTACTATTATTAATTAAATGTCACCTATTCACCGATGTTATAACAATAACAGGTTTTTTTGTTTATAAATGACAAGGAGTAATATGACCGCCTGCCTAATCTCGCCTGTTTTCTCCTTGTATTCCGGTTTTCTCGAACTGCTAAAGAACCTTTCGGGCAAACGAACTATTTTTTTTTAAAAATATACAATTAATGGTTCCGAAATGATCTAGTTTGTGTCGAATGGACGTTAAATCTCTCTCTCCATCTCTCTCTCTCTCTGTCTCTGTCTCTCTCTAATTTCAAATCAGTTATATTCAGCGAAATACTCCAAAAGTCTTGGTCGAATAGTTATCTCTGGCGTCTGGTTATTCCAATCTACACCGATATTGTTACTGTTCAAGCTCTCCAAATAAGAATATGTGGCCACCGTTTGGCATAACTTGTGGAATAATTCTAGCCTTGTCCTTCGAGAGACTCCCACTCCTAAAGAACCATACGCGTAAGCGAATTCCTAAAATAAAATGGAACCATGTGTTCGCGCCGAAATGACATGTTAGTATCGAGTTCAACACGTACGTACTTGTACAAAATGTTATTGTTTGATTATCCAACAATTATGGGATCACAGTGGCTAAGTGGATAGGCACTGGTTCGCTAGCCTGGAGTTCGGGTGTTCGATCCCTGATTTGGCCGAGAAAGAACCCTTGGCAGTGGAAATTAAGTTGCTGCCCAGGCAAAATTTCCCTCATAGCACACTGTATGTCGTATGCCCGTCTTCAATTAGCCCAGGTTAGGTTCTTAAGCGTAGGACGTTAAACCCCATTTCATTCATTCATTCATTCATTCATCCAACAATTACACGGCGTATTCGAAACTAAACGTCTATAATAGTAAATCTGTCGCATGTCGTAGCATAATATAGTAGTATCGGTTAGCACGGTATTAATTTCAGTTGGTCCACCGTAATCTTTTTGATAGTTCACTCTTATTTTATATTGGCTTAATTTTTCTACCTTTTGTTTAGTATTGACTTGCTTTCAAGCAGCATTTCTCTACTTGTATATTTTGTTGTCTTGGTCCAGCAAAACTCATTTTTCATGAGGATTAGATACATTGCCTGTCGTGTCACACTATAGTCACATTAACACCATGTTAATCCCCCAACATGCATTAAATATATGTAATTACCTTTAATTCTACATTTATACATTAACAACAACAATAACATTAGTGAACCATTTTAGAAATGTATATGTACCCCGATTAAACAAAGTTCAGTTATTGTTTATGTTTTTGTTTTGGAGGGAAGGGTGAATATAGGGGTGGGGGTAACAAATAAATTCATTATTAGATTTGAAGAGAATGTGTAAAGATGGCAAGATATCCACACAATTACATGGATATTTTATCCTGTCTACGATCTCTACAATAATCAAAGGTACAAACAGTAGTTTACGGTTTTCTTCATCTGTCATACTTCCTTCCGTAATGAATGGATTCTTGGGTGCAAAAGAAAACTTAAAATAAAAAAAGTAAAAATATAGTTAAATTCCGGTTCATTTCCTTAAACAGAACAGCATGTTATTTTTCGTTTTGATAGTTTTAAAGGGTATATTTTGTTTAGAATGTTATTATATTGTTATCGTTAATGCAGTGCTTAATTAGCATTGATGTGCCCGTTAGCTTTTGTAATTTATAATGTCACATGGTTGTCGAATTAAGCGATATCTGTCCATATAAATCTGTTACTTGACTTTTTTAATTTGTTTATACTAAAGCATTCATGGTTTAAGACGAACTCTCTGGATATTTCTGTTCAAACCCTTTCCTGGTGCTCGACTTGATGTTTTTCTACCTCAGAATTGCGTATTACCAACGAAGCGCGAGCGTTCACTGTGTGAGTCCGGTGCCTACGAGAGAGAGAGGGGGAGAGAGAGGGGGGGGGGCATCGCTACTATTCGCTACCCAAGAGGTGACCAGATTTCCTTACTCCGGTTTTTTTTAAAAAAGTAGATTTCGATTCTAGATGGTTTGCAGGCGTTTGATCCACGGTGCAAGGGATTAATGTTTTACAAATCTGTAAGGGAATCAACATTAAAGTCAATATTATCACATTTTCCGCCAAATTTAGGCATTGTCCTATTCCCCGACATTTATAAGATCATCATTTATATCAACATTATCACATTTTACCCAATTTTTATGCAATGCATGGATTATGAAATAAATGAAATTATGAATGACACCATACATCCTTTTATAATGAAATTATAATAAAATTATTTTATTTACTAATAATCACTTATGTCGCACACCTGACCGCATTGTTATTTTTATGAAAATAATACAATAAAACAACGTGTGGGAGCAAAGTGATTCATCACTTCTTAGTGCTTTGTAATGTATGTATATATAAATGTATTCATTTAATTTATTTGTTTATGTATATATCATATGGGAATTATTGTAAGCGAATGAGATCCTTGGTTACAAAGCGGTGGAGACCAACGACAGATCAGCTAATGAGGAAATCGGTAAAAGAATGGGACGAACCCATTTTTTGTTTTTTGACGTTTGTTGAAATAAAATGTTTCCTTTAATGACATAATGATCAAGCGTATCCAATCAGGCAGATTTACTGCTCTTTTGCTTATATATACACTTGGGTTATCGCCTAGAGCCATAAAACAAGACTCAGTGTTAGACTAGAAAAGTAAAGTGACTTGGAGTTATCGAGTCATAATATCGATAGCCTCGGAGCAATCATCATGTTGGCATCGGCCAAACCAAGTTCCGAGCCGCCGTTTGTGCTTCCACCGCATCTCCATAGGCGAAGTGGAAAATCGAAGTGCAAGAGGTTTGCTTATTTTTTGTTCATTATTTTATTTCAAAGCTCATATAAATGATATGCATTTTATGTGACATTAACAATGCATGTAAGTGCCATAAGGGTTGACAGTTTGTTTTTCTGTTTAGACAATTCTAGTTATTTCGTTTTGAGCCATTGGTGTTTTTTGTAGAGGCAGAAAAAAATGGAGATGCATTATTACGAAATTATCAAGAGCTTATTTATTTTTTATTGAATGACTTCTCTGTGATGAATGTTTCCTTATGTCTCTTTAGTGTTGGTTTTCTTTTTTTCTGTCCGTACTTTGATTCCTAATTTCTTTTCATTAACAAAAATGGGTTTTTTTAAAAACTATCGTGGAAGACGTTATGAAGTTAATGTTAAACTCCTAGAAGTACTTTGTATTTATTTACGGTGAGCTTAAAAAGATAAATATTAACTTTGAGGCCAATGCCAAGTTACTTATGGTTTATTATGTCTAGAACAAGTCTTATTATGGTTTTATCCTGACTTGACGTACATTATATTATCATACCATTCCTTAATTATAATAATATTTATGTTCGTCTCCGATCACAGTTGTTCTCTTTTTCCGGTCTCTGTTTTGTATGTATTCTAGAAATATACATTTAAAACCATTGTCTTAATATTGTATTCGTATATATATTGTATTCTGTATGTTCTGTTTTCTACAATGACAATTATACTTTAAGGGTTGTTATGAAGGAAGTATAAATATCACCCTAGGTGGAAGTGGCCGTTAAACCTCACTAACGAACGAACGAACCAGGGAAAATACTTCTTTAATATCGTCTGCACTTTCATTGTTTGGCGCGTAAGGTTTCCGAGCATAATGAGCAAATTAAACTACCGACGTGAACTGAGATTTAATGGTTGTTTATAGGTTTACTGTAAAATGTTTTTGTGATTGAAATATTACTTTAGTTATTTTATTGGAGGTTTATTAACAAGGACTGTGTTTTGGAGTAAAATACTGACCCCTTTCGTGTATTTACATTCGAGTAGTTCTGTAGTTTCTTGTTTAGTTAAAATGTTTGACTAATCGGCGGTTTTGATTAGGTTCCATTTTAA
Source organism: Patella pellucida (assembly GCA_917208275.1). Classification (NCBI taxonomy): domain Eukaryota; kingdom Metazoa; phylum Mollusca; class Gastropoda; family Patellidae; genus Patella; species Patella pellucida. The sequence goes on along the minus strand of OU795041.1, from coordinate 29,959,449 downwards.
CAACGGTTGAAGTAGATGTAATTTTATGTGATGCTGGGATTAATGATCAGTTGTCGGTCTAAGTAGCCACTTTAAAAAATCCGCCGACCAAGTAGTAACCACTCTCATACGTGTAAAATGTACAAATGAAGTCACGATATTTTTATATTTCTACACTAAACCCTATAAATTAATGTCAACTTCTAGAAAATTGACCATGTCCAGTGCACAGTATTATTGCCACAACTGTGGCTAATTTACTTTTAATATATACGGTATATCGTGGTTAAGGTCTCTAAATTCCGATGTAAATAACTTTATAACCGAGACTATATAATTTTTCTAATTGGAGAGAAACTATATTTGGGTTTGATAAAAAGTGCATAAACAGCTTAACCTTATTTTATTTCATTACAATTAACTCCTAATACATTACATACGACAGTTTCATAGTTTTAAATTCTATTCTAGACACCATTCGCACCTAGCATCGTCAAACATAACATGTAAGGTTATTGGTACAGTTATCCGATGGTGTAATTGTCAAAAAGTAAAATTTCTTTTTAACTAAAAGCAATAAAAGATATTTCTGACTGCTATGTATTTCGAGGTCCCGGAATCCGACAACGAGCTTTGTTATTTTCATCATTTTGGCTGACATTTCCGATACTAAAATCTTCTTTAGGTTTTTTTTTTCATTTTCAAATTGATTTATAGTTAAGTAAAGACAGCGAGAAGACATCCAGACTTATGTCCTAAAACAGAACGGATGATGGATAGTCTTACAAATACCGATCTAAGTCAAATGCATTGACGTTTAAATCTTTGTTCCGCTTATCAACCAACCGTTTTCTTATAGATCAAGATACCGCCTATATATTTTTCTATCTTAAAATAACTCTATTTTCCATAGCACGTAGAAATTGGAATAGAGAGTTATGCATAAATAATCGAAATTTGTTTTATGGTCTTTTGACACGTGCAGAATTGCAGGTATATGTAAATTTTAAGACGGTGTCTTCGTTTTAACATTAAAAAGTAAAGATTAATGTAAGAAATGAACTACATTTTTTTTCATCTTTCTATTTTACACAGACAAGATACAAACCGCTATAAAATGTTGTTGTGTAATTAGACTCGTTTCATAAACTTCAGTAATCATATGATGTAGGGTTGCCCCCGATTATTATTAATTCAGTTCAATATATTTGAGCACTGGCTTTAAAACAAAACCCCGTGAATTGTTTCGCCAAGCAAAACAGATAAACTATTTAAACAGAAAAAAAAATCGAAAGAAAAGGGAAATTCACGATTTTACGGTGTATAATATGAAATGTGGTTTTTAGAATCCGAGGTTCGGTACAACGATCCACAATGTTATTACCTGATCACTGAGAACGCGCTCTTGCATTTTTCAAGAGGGCATAGGTAGCAGAGTAGTCGCCTGAAAGTTTGGATACCCCTGCGGTACTAAGACTGGCCGATAGTTTCCAGCAGTCATTGTTTAGCAGAGATCGAATAAGGCTAGTATTGCAACGCTTCGACGAGACCCATGCATTGTCCAACAACAGCTTCCTGAATTGCTGCTACTTTGAGGTTTCCATATAAAAGTTATCGGCCTCACGGTGGACAAATTCTGACTCAAATATGCACACATTTCACCATATATTCTAGAGCACATATAATATGGCAGTGATCTAATTGTCAGCTCTCCCGCCTGGTGCATCTGTGGGACAATACGGGGCGTCGTGTCTTCAAGGGTCCCCAACCTCGATATCCCCTTCAATTGGAAGAGGCATTGCAACGAGTTTGACGGGGGATACCACAATCAGACTTTCCTTCATATGGGGGCGTGGCAGAATATATCAGACGATGGTATTTTTTCATCCGTTTTAACAGCTGCTAATTATACTATATGTTTGATAGATGACGTATTTGATGAATGGTGGTCAATTATATTGTAATGATGTCATATTTACAATTATATTCTGTTTATATTACCATAAATATACAGACGATCTATCATCGCTTTCACATTGGTATAATTATTGAACAATCAAGATTGATTACAGATTGTTCGTCATTTAAATATAATTTTATTTTAATAGGCAAAGTGAAATGAGTCAACGCCAGGACATATATCTGTGGGGTTTTAGTTCATTACGGTCAGTTTGGGACATGTAAATATGTTCCACAGATCTCTTAATAGATCTGGGAGTCTGTTGATAAACGCTTTCTCATAGGCTGTGTTCTATATTGACTGGTGGTCATATATAAGCTATTGCTAGAGTTGATTGCAAAGAGACTCGTACACATGGCAGGTAAACTGTTTCCGTGTATGAAGTTTGTTAATTTGTGTATTATTTATTGCCGTGGCTTGGTCAATGGGTTCCTTCTTAATTTAGCGTATTCTTCACCTAATTACCTATATTACAGCCCCCACCAACACACCCACCCAAGCCCACCATAGTTTTGGAGTTTAGCTGTCATCTCCGTATTATGGTAAATAAATAATACTTTTTAATCATCATCGATCAAAGGAACCTACCTCCTACTAGCATTGACCCTATAACTTCCTGGAATAACCGGTTTACTGACGTCAGAAAGAATAAATAGAAAGGTTAAGTTACTCTGTGTCCCTTCCGTAAGTGGATATATAAGCTATGTTAATTTAATTGCTCATGTTTTAATCGCCAACAGAATATAGTAAACCGAAAATAAATAGTATTTGATTAGAACTGACACTTTTATATGTTCTTATGCGAATCTGACACGCGTTGCTCAGGGTCCTTTACTTCGCCTCGAGAGTCCACTCTGTGCAATAAACAGATTAAAATTGACGACACTACAGATACAGAAATTCGAAATAACTTCGTCAGTAGCAGTTACGTTAAATTAGACCATGGGTAAATATTTATTAGTGTTTTCAGCAAGCCTGAACAACCCAAGAGGAGGCTCTTAAAGTTATCATATTTTGAAATTCATGTCAACATCTCTGAATATTATTTATTGCATTATAGGTAATTCAAGCATAGGAGTTCTATAAAAACACATTTATGTACATCTATAAAATAATATATGTATGTAATCCCCCCCCCCCTCCGTTTCTTTTCGCTAATAGAACTTTCTCCTTATACGTCACAAGTGTCTTCATCTATTAATTATGATATTGAATCTTCAGTCTGGAGCAAACAATACGACTTACATGGGGGATTTCGGTCGCCGTCGATAAAAAAAAAACCTCCTAGCAATAGCCGCGGGGATCCGACATGATTGGTATGATCGCTCAAGTGGTCGCCTCGTCGGTATCATTGTGCTTACCTCGGCAGCAAGTTAGGCAACGACCAAGGAAATAAAATCATTCATTAAATAAACCAATTTGGTTATTTTTTTCACATGGGACCTAACCGCACGCGAGGTCTCGTTGATTTTGTTGCATATATAAGTGGCTAGGGTAATTTAAATTAGGCTTAACTGACTTACTGAAATTAAGTTCACAATTCTGGCATTAAATATTTTGTTACACTATTGTAAGAAATTCAACATGTTGAATAAATACGGTAGACCCAGTTGACTGTCCCATATATATATATATATATATATAGCAATATACTCAATAATAATATAGTCCTGGGATATGTAGATTGAAATAAGAATGAGCATTGTTTCGCCGTATCTGTAGTAATAAAACGGGGTGACAGTCAATCGCTCTCCTTACCGTATTGGTTGTCGCATCTTGGTTTAGTAATGAAGGGTTTATTATATCGAAGATACTCTGGAATATTTCTGGGGTCATCTTCGTGTAGGCTATTTTCTATAAATACAACAGTCGCCCAATTTGGGCCAGTTACTTATAAACGACCTGCGCCAGACCGCCGTTGTACTAATTAGACGACTCCGCCGTTAAAGTCGTCGCTTATTGTGCGCCGGACTTTAGGTCAAATGACCTTTTGAGTATTAAATTTGTGTATGCACTTGATTCAAATATAATTAGACGACTCCGACGTTAAAGTCGTCGCTTATTGTGCGCCTGACTTTAGGTCAAATGACCTTTTAAGTATTAAATTTGTGTATGCACTTGATTCAAATCTAAACAATCAATGTATACCATTCAATGCATCTTTGGTTTATTTTTTTCAACGGATTTCAGTTAAACTTCATGAATATATACCACTGTCAAGATTGGTCGCATTATTTTTGTTACGTCTTTTTTGTAAATCTTTTTAATGAAGCCTGTATGTAACACAACAGGCCCGGGGCTGCACAGCGCAGTGGACGCTTACGGCTGGCCCCCGGATCCATTCACTTGATTTGATAATTCTTTATTTTTTGCAATGTCTATTTTCTGTCTTGTCCGCAGGTTTATTTTGTATAATTTTGTTTTGCGTGTAGTGCAGTCCTCCTGCACTTACTATTAGATACAAATAAAATTGTATATCACACTAGATAACAAATATTTAACTAATGAGCTGAATCTATTATTGATCAGCAAGAATTCGTGCTCGTAAACCTTTTGATGGAGACAAACATACAGAAAATACATAAATAAACCATCTTTTAAGAAAATGCACGAAAAGAATACTGAGACACTCCTGCTCTTCGCGCCAACTATAATAACCTATGTACATATATTAATCCCAGGTTCGTTTAGTTTTATTGCTTATATTTACATACTTCCTTGAGAATCTTACTTTTTATGGAACTATATCTGGATGTCGGGCTTGATAAATGTTTTCATTTGAGTGATCTAGAATGCTCTGGTATGTAGACTATTTGGCGCTGTGGATGAATTAAGAACTGAATAATTTTATCTATTAGGATATACATATACAAAATTTATATTAATTACCGTATAGCTATTTATATTAAACTATCCTTTTCGTATGGAGAGAGAGAAATGGGGTTTAACGTCCACTCAACACAACTATGTCATTTCGGAACTAACATATGGTTTTTTTAAATTTTATTTCAATAATTCGCTTGCGCGTAGGGGTCTTTAGCAGTTGGAGGTAACCGGAGTGCCCGGAGGAAACCCACGAGGTTGGGAAGGCGCCCATTATCTCCATGCCACATATACACCAGGGCTCGAAACCACAGCCGAAAGCCAGAGGTGGCCGGCCAGCTAGAGTTTCCATATGGAGTTGAAGAAAAAAATGATACAAATTTATCAAAATGAAAGCAAAAATATAGAGAATTATTTTCCTACTAAAATGTACACTGAGTTCAATTTTAATATACTATGTAAAGTAGAGACATATATCAAAATTTTCTCAAAAAAGAATTCTGTCAACTGTAAAGAGATGTAAAATGTCAATTAAGCGAGAAAGGAAAATCGCGCCATTACTCATTGAATATTTACCTCCCTTTGGATCAAACATAAAATAATGCTAATGCTTTTATCTGATACCAGAAATAGAACACGAGTATTAAAAATATCGCCCTTGTCATGTTAAGGGTATTGTTCAACATTAATTATAGCCTTTTACCGATCCTTATTTAGCAATGGCATTTAGAACCGAAACGAGTTCACCTAGATAAAACATGAACTATTAAAAATAATATTATTACGAATAGTGATTTCGAACTTACAACATATCTTACTCAAAAATGAATGATGATCCCAATCTTAGATCTATCAAAAAACGGGTCCTGAAATATCGGCATAGTAATGAATCTGCGTAAACTTGTCCAGAAAAAAATATAGCAAGTATAAGGACGATGTGGTATTATACTTTTATGCATATTAATGAACGACTTTCTCTTATGACTAATTGCGATAGTAGGCCACTAATTCATTAAAGTAACCAACTTGATCAGATAATGTGTCAAGATAACAAAACATAAGAAATTTAATGGAAATATATCATAATACAAAAGAAATACCCCAGGCAGTTTTAAGATGGCTTGTCTTCTAGTACTTTTCTCAATAATATGACCCGTTTGTTTTATCTGTAGCTTTATACACTTTGGCATTTATGTTGTATCCATGTTTCGTTTCTTCTGTCTGACTTTAATGTCGAGGTTCCTGCTTTGTGTAACATATTTAAGTTTTTACATATTATAGTATACCACTGCACCAATGCACATCAATTTTATACTTATTAACCTGCTATCTGTTTTGTTGTGAATATGCATGAGCAAATCATTTAGTGCATAAATAATTAACTGTGGCTGTAACGTCATATCAAATTCAGTTTTTGTTAATTATAATGTGCATTTCCAACAAATGCTATATGCACATTTTTAATCTTGTTTGTACCTTAATTGATAATTGTATAAACTTGTAAGCGATTTTTCCTATACGAATATAAAATTATAATACAATATACGTCAGCGAATATTGAAAGATGTTTTTCACAATAATCAAAAGTATTTTTTGTAAAATGTTCGTTTTTTGTGAACATAAAACACAGAGGATATTTATCATTTACATAATAAGCATCTTCAAAGGAATAACAAACGTCTGTCGTCGTTTACATCTTTTGTATTTATAATGTTATATTCATGTACTTTGCTCTGTTAACTATTTATTATTCACAAATTATATAAAAATTATGTTGCTTTGGATCTACAATTACAATGACTTTTTAATGTCTGTGTTGTTATATTTTGTTTATTTTTAAATTAATGTTCAAATGTTAAAACAAAGCTGTTCTGGTCATGTTGCAATTAAATCCCAGACTCTATATGCAAACGTCCCTATTTAATGTATTGCGTACATAATAATTAGATGCTATATATATTTATTACTTGTGTGCATTGTTTACATGATGAAATAAAAAAGGGATACTAAGCTGTCAACCCATAAGTATAAGTAATGAAAGTTTATACTAAACTTGTATTATACGCTCAATGAATTTTGTTTTTTTTGTATCACGCAAATATTTGTAATAATATCTTTCTTCCGTACATTTTAAAGTTTTCGTAAATAAAAAGTAAGGATAGCCTGGTGTGAAATGACGTCTTCTACACTCAGAAAGCTTTTTTTTTCTAAACTTACGCCTATTGCTTCGCATTGGTAGGTGTGGTTCTTTAATTCGGTTTAACGAAAGAGTTTGTTGTTCCCCGTTCGTGTGCAAGATTGATAGATAGATAGATAGAGAGAGAGAGAGAGAGGGGGGGAGAGATTATGATTAGAACAAATGTATTGTTAAGTCTAGTGTGTGCTGAACATTACTGGTTTTTAAGTTCAGGATATTATCTATATATTTTATGATTTATTAAGAGTCCAAAACGGTGGCTTGTCAATATTAGTTTTGCTGTTTCTACTTCTTTTGTCCACAGAAGAAATGAGATATATTGTGACGACTGTAAGTGCTGGTTATATATCAATTAATAATGATAAAGTTTTGAAAATACGGAATTAAAAATATTAAAAACATGCAAATTATTTATAGTTAATATTATTTATTGATATTTTGTCGTTCATAATCAATATTTGCGCGTCACTATAAATTATAATGAATACATGTTAAACATTTAGCGCATTACTAATAAATAACATCATGATAAAATGTCTTACCCGCAAAAAAGTTGTTGTTAAATTTAACAACCATGACAAAGTAAATCCTGGGTCAGTTCTACTTTGATTAAATAATATAAATTAAATAGTCGGGCTTACTATTTTTAATTTTAGTTTGACACAGCGGAAGTGGCGTCCTGTGTTATTAAAGACACTTGTTTTTTTCTATTTAAATTTTTTTACAAAACTTCCTTGAAATGGGGCATCGAATACCCCGAAGGGGGTATGTTAGGTTTCTTATGAATTTTATCCGATTCATTGGCAAAAAAGGTTGTGGTTATTGGGATGATTGGATAGCAAATCGCAGAACTAATAACGATTGTTGTTACGAGTTACCAGTCGTTTTATAGTAATTACGCCACAAACAGTGGGGATTCTCTTTAATTAGTGAATAATGTACCACAATAATCCTTACAGGGTGACGTTAAACCACGTAGTGTTTGTAAGAGGTTTTTCCGTCATACTTGTAGGAAAACAGTGTTGGTAAAATGAATGATAAACTATCCTAAATGCCTACGGATTTTTTGAGTAGGAGATTCCGGTAGTTAATCGAAGGATTAAAGTGCTAATTCTTATTTAATTCGCCAAATAATGATTGACATCTATGTGAAAAACCGGTTAAACACTTCCTAGGGATAATTTTAGGTGGTTATAACTTTTTCATACATTAAATCGAGTGGGCTTAACGTTTCAAACCAAAATTATGTCAACCTTGAGATACATGTAAATATAGGGTAATATTCATTTCAACTGTGTAATGTCCAGGAGAATAAGGACAAATCATAGGCGTTTCGCTTACTCAATATTAAATTCCAATTACCAAGGGTTTTTTGTACGTGGACGCCAATGTGTTTCATTCCCAACATATTTCTGAAGCAACGGCCCGAGAAATAGTAGTAGGATTAGCTCTAATCAAACGGAGCACTGCGAGGAGTGTGCATTCCCAATGACTATAGGTACACTTTTCTTGACAAAATGAGAACCGGAACTTTTAGGTCAGTACCGCGAGGATGCAATAAGTGTGGTTCTCTTATAAAGTAGCTAAGTAGCTAAGACGCTTTCTCGCTAGTCTGGAGGTCGGTGTTCGATCCCTGCATTGACCGAGAAAGTTAATCCAGATTTCCGGCGTGTTTCCCCTTGTCAGTGATGCTGGACGGGGGTGGGGGGTCTGACAAGGACAGCTTTCTAGTCGTTCGGATTGGACGAAAATCCGAGGTCCCGTGTACACATTTGAGTGCACATAAAAGATCCCTTGGTAGCTCGAATTTGATATAAGAGTAGACCGTAGCGCCGCTGCACGGGCAAAATTCCCCTGATAGTACACTGTATGGCGTATGCCCGTCTCCATTAGCAGGTTGGGAGCAGAACAGTAGGACGTTACCCCATTTCATTTCATTTCTAATAAAGTCGGATCGTTATATTAATAATGTAATGGCAAACCTTCCAAACAGAAATAAGCGATTTTTGAACTGAAACCTTAAAGCTAGCCAAAGGAGAATACAAAAAGATGAAATATAGCTACGTTGATAACTGAATCAAAGATATAATCAAATCTTTTGAAGAATCAAGCGTCCAGTGAGCTAAAAAAGCGATACACCTTGCTGGCTTCAAAAATGAATATTTCTAAATATGTAATCTATACATTTGTTTGAATAAAATTGATCAACCATCTAATTAAATATACGAAGTCTCAAAAACTTTCATGAAATAGATATTCGTAACGATCAGACGACAAAATTAATTTGTGTGTACATGTATGCTTTGTTCAAAGAAGCGCGAGAATTAAAAATAAAATGGGAGAAACAAACTATAGTTTTCTACAAAAATTTTCGATTTTTTTTTTTGTTTATATTAGTTCATATTATGTTAGGTTGATACGCGGAAATAACAAATGATTTTAAATAACCCAACAATTGTGTGTTGCAAGTGTCGTTAATTATAAAATATATAAAGCCGTTTGTTTGGTCAGTTGTCATATACATACATAGTTACCAGTATATATTTGCCATCGTTATAACATATGAAGACATGAAAAAGACTTTTACTTAATAACATATTTGGCAGCTTCTGGCATCTCGGTCATTTCAAGTTTAATTACTCGGTAGGCCACGCTCATTCATGTTTATTTTTTTGAAGACGACACTGAAGATGACGTAGCAACAAAGTGTTGTCATTTGACAGTATGGGACTTTTATTGAGGAAATTAAAGTGATATTGGCTCATTGGGTAGAAAGCGACGGAGCACGTGGTAGTTTGATGTGATGGGAGCTGTGAGAAGAGGAGTATCTTGACTACAATGATGATTGCATAAACTGGTGGATAGTCTGACTTAACATCACAATCTAATTATTTCGTTGTGACTTAAAAATTTTGGATTTAGATGGCGTCTTTTCCAAGTGACATTTATCCAAGTTGTTTCGCAATTCCTTTTAAGTAAAGTGGAAATTTATGCTAACCGAAACAGTTCATAATATAGTTCTTGATTGCTAGTTGAGGGCAAAGTCTTATATAGATAAGGTGACAATTATTTAATTTTATTAAAGTAAATATCTCAACGCCAACGGTTTAATTTAACCGCTTATCAAAGACAGTATGCGTTAACGATGAATTAAGAGAAAAACAGTTTAATTTGGCTTACGTAAAAGCTGTACTTGGAAAAAATAAGTCTTTAATTATTTGCTAAATTGTAGTTACATCTCCTTTCAACCGGTAATGGTCGCTGCAAAATTGATGACATATTTATTAGTAGTAAAACGGATGGATAGGCTATTTAATAATCTACGTCAGTCTAGTTATATACCACATCATTGATTCATCGGTTTAGTTATGGGTTTATACGCCAAAAATGGTGAAATTGCGCATGAGAGAGACGTGACAAATTTTGCCAAATATAAGAAGTCCCCACTCAGAAGGTAAAAAATCGTTTCTTTTTTATAATAATATGTAATTATTATCACAAACCAAGAAACATGATTAGTGGAATTTTGAATTCAGATGGAGAGCCGAGGTGGCTCAGTGAGTAAGATGCTGACTTTGGGTTTTCCGGGGGGTGGAGGGTTTTAAGGGTTTTAAGAAGGTCGGTTGTCTAGTCTTTCGGATCGGACAATAAGAAGAACCCTCTTGCACATAAAAGAACCCTTGACAGCTGGAAATAGATATGAGTAGGACGTTGCTCTGATACTTGGGCAAAGGTTCCTTCATAGCACACTGCATGACGTATTCCCGTCTTCATTAACACAGCCGATGCAGACAAGTAGGGTGTTAAACGCCCACGTCATTTTATTTTCAATCAGATCTATATATTTTTATTGATTTTGAAAGTCAGTAATCTTCTATTAAAGTCTTGGGTTGGGTTCTTTATTAACATGTGTGTGTTAATTCTGTACTATTAAAATCAGTTTTCGAGCATCGAAAGTTGAATAATAGATTTCATTGTAACATTTGTTTTGGGATTTTGGAATTCTATGATGTATTGCTCAAAATATTTCCACCTTTTTAATGGTCAAGAATACCTGAAATTATATTAACAAAAGAAATTATGTTTAGTGATTGGTATGAAGTCGCCAGGGTGTGTATACATGTACATACATATACATTGATTATTTCGAAAACAAATACAATGTATGCATATATTTTCATTTATAGAGCAAAGCAACATTTAAAAATGGTATCTCAGTTACGATTTAAAATTACTATAAGATTTCAAAATAACATTATCCCGAAATACTTGATGACAACAATTAGGATCTATCACTGTCAAACAAGAGAGAATGTCAGCCTAGTTTTGGCAGATGGCTTAAATTCATAATCATCATCTTATCTAGTCGATGATGTATTGCTTTACATAATGCGATGTCTCACAGTTTACCAACTATTTCGAGGTTGTTGCCTTTTAATGATTAAAATAAAATGATCTTTTGTCGTCATTAATATCGGCCCCGCGAACAGCGTCCGCCATTGTCTTTGGGATTCCCTTGTTTACGTCTGTAAATTGCACACTTGTGACGTCAACTGGTCAGAGGTTCCACTCGGCTTATCGCTTCAGGTGAGAAATTTCGTTAAAACTTTTAGAAACATTTTATGGGGGCATTTCAGGTAAAATAATAATAATAATAAAATACCAGAGGTCTCTAGTTGATATATTCTCATGAGTCGCGATTGCTTATTACAAAACACCAGTGAGGAAACTTAAACCCCCTCTATTCGGTCCCAGAGCACCATAAACAAAATTAGCTGATACAAATATGGATCCAAAAATCAGTTCAGATAATAGAGGTCATACTTTGGAAGTCCCAAGTTAAGATGTATATATATATATATATCCTATTCACGTGTCCTCTGGCAATGACATTGATGCTAAGACGTCTGCGAATTGTCGGAATATAATTTGCTCGGTGATGTATTTTTGTTACTTAAAATCTTTGAAAATGGTAGAGATGACATCGCACCTTTTGACTTAGCTTGTAAATACATTTTGACATTTCTTTATCTAGGTGCAAAATATTCATTTTAAACATTTTGTTTACATTTTGCAAATGTGTGGGATCGATTACGACCTTGTTATTTAGACTACATGGTCCGTACACCATTATGATTATTATTTCTAATTAGGGTTTCACTCTGCGTAGCTTGTTCGGATTATTATTCTTATTCTTATTATTCTTTTTTACTTTGCTTATATCTAAACAACTACTTGTTCCATCGTTACAATTTCTTCGGTTTTACTGTGAAAGTGGGTGTGGCTTAGATTATAAAGCTATTGTGAACGTTCTGCGACAATGAGAAATGTCCGAAATTACCGGAAGTTGTCGTTGTTTAAAATATTGCCCTAATTTCAACAAATCATCGACGGTTTTTAATATTTGATATATTTTTGCATAGCCGGACACTTGATTTTTGATATTTGACGATTTTTTTGGAATACTAGGCGCCATTGTTTGGACAAAAACTTTTTTATTAATAAATATTTTGTTACGCCATTTGAGCAAAAATATGAACATTTTTTGTGTCGATGATTGTTCTTTGCCACTATTGGCTAATTCAGTTTATCAGTTCTAGATTCATTATTTATTTTTAAAAATCGTATGCTCTATGGTGCAAATTCTGAATTTTTTATTACCGGTAAAGTTTTCTATCAGTACAGGATGTGATGCAATTTTGCTAAAAACTCTTATTTGTAATTGTTTGCAAATCTGATAGATCAAGTTAAACGTCCCTACAAAAGGCACAACAAAAGTCGCACTCAGTTTTTTTTAATTTCGGTTTTGTTTTGTGCCATTTCGATTTAAAGGTGAAAACAGGTGTAAATATGAGCTATTTACAACGCATTCGGGCTTTTCATATTTTAAAATATGTCTTCGCAACCTTCATAAACTTGTAGCAATCATCCTTAGGAAAACAATATTGGTGCAAATTAGTTTGTAATATGAGCAGTTGCCGAGAAATAGGATATTTTGCATGAGTCACTTTTTGCCTGTAAAAGAGTCAATTAATATTGGATGTTTATAAAAGTGACACCATTTAATGCTTAATGCCACTGTTTATTAGGCAAACCAAGTAAACATTTTCACTGTCAACGGAAGTGACGCCATTTTGTCAAAAACTGTATTTTTAACCTTTAAAATCAATATTTCTTTCAACTACGAATTATTCAATATGTGTTAAAAATTTGAACTTTTGGTTTAAACCAACATGTCAATAAATTTCATACGGTCATATTGATATCACAAAATGGTTCCAACTTGTTAAGTTGCCGAAAAATAGAGGATTTTCTACACGTCTCTTTTCATGGTTTTTTGTCCATAGAAGTTTCAATTATTATCCAATTTTCATAAAATTTTCACCATGTGATACCTAATGTCATTTACGATTTCATAAAAGTAATTTCATAGTTTCATTTATTTAAACAATATTTTATTCATTCCTTTTTAAAAAAAAATTATAATAAATATAGGATACGATAACAAGCTTTATCAGCTTATATAAAATCGCTTCCTTAGTTTCATTATCAACGGAAGTAATGTCATTTTCCAAAAACTGTGTTTCTAGCCTCCAAAACAATGTTTTTGTTGTAAGAGCTCTATTTATTATTCCCATGGACAAATAGTATAACTCACATCGAGCATATTGATATAAAAAACTGTTCCTAACAGATTCCGTTGCCAAGAACTAACCGATTTTCTCAAGATCACTTTTTAGGATTTTTTTTTTTTAGTGTATGGGTTCTGCGTTAATTGTTTATTGCCTGATTTGTATAAAAGAAAGGCACATATGCCCTGTGATGCAAATTATCAACTTCTTTCTACCAATAAAGTTTTATGTCGACACCGGAAGTGATGTTATATTGCCCAAAACATCAAAAGGTCTTTTCAAAATAGTCAGGTCGATACATGAAAAATACCCCCTCAACCCTCAAACAATTGCAACAAAAGGTTTCTCTACTGATTCTGGTAAGGTTTAGCGTACTTTATAACGTACTAAAAGTTTACCAATGTAGGACCCCAGAAAAAGTGGTTTCTCAAGATGGCATCAAAAATGGCCACCGAAACGTCTTAAAATGATCAAAACTATGGAACTATCAACTCAAAGTTGATGATCTTGGTGTCTTTCCCTAGGTTTTCCACGGTAAAGAACACATTAAGATCATTAAAAAGTTCATAATTATTGACTAAAATTTGACGATCTTGATGTCTATCCCATGGTTTCGGGAGACAAGGAACACATTAAGAGCACTTTGAATATCACTGAGCTGTTGAATCATTATGAAATTGAATTCATGACCTTCAGCTGTCCACTATCATAGAATAAGTGATCCTGTCACGAAGTCCTGTGCTAGTGCATTCACCCTTCAAAACAAATCTCAAGAGGACATATCAGATCTTGTCAAAGACCGGAGGGTTGATCTATTTGGTGGCAATCGAATGATACGCTATCATCACTGTGTCATATCAGTTTCACAAAGAAAGTGGCAACTTCTGAAGCATCTGTCATTCGTAAGCGGCTTCCCCCAACATCACCTGCAGCAAGATTTCATAGCCGATTGTGGTATAGACGGGGATGACACATGAAAGTGACCTAACTGAATAGGGTTGGAAACAGGGAAATGATCAGTTAATTAAAATCATGACCCAAAACAATGTGCTCTGTCTGGCGAACTCATGAAAATTATTCATTGCAACTGTTCGGAGGGGGGGGGGGGTAATCTCGATGCAGCTGCATTAGGTGATAGTGGACAGCTGAACGTCATGACTTCAATCAATGACCCCCAAAGTTATCTTATATGTTCCTTGCCCCAAAAAACCTGGGGATAGGCATCAAGATGATCAAATTTCGTTCAAGATGATCAAATTTGCGGTCATTTGGGGGTGATGGCGGCCATTTTTTAAAATAAAAGGCCAACATCATTTTTAATGATCTTAATGAGTTCTTTGTCTCCCAAAACATAGGAATAGACCCAAAGATCATAAAATTTGAGTTGATAGATACATAATTATGATCACTATGACGTTGCGGTGGCCGTCTGTGATGCCATCTTAAAAAAAAAAAACACCTTTCCGGGGGTCCTACTGTGGTAAACTGTTAGTATGTTACAAAGTACACTAAACCCTGCCAGAATCAGTTGAAAAACTGTATTTTGATCTGACTAAAACAAAATATTAATGTTGACAAATCTAAAAGATTAATATGAATGTTCCTACTAAAGACGCAAACTGTTTCGGGCTTAGGTTTTTTTTTTCGGTTTTGTATTTGCGCCATTTTGATTTAAAAGTGAGGAAAAGGTGTAGACTTGAGCTGTTTACAAATGCATTCAGGCTTTTTATATTTTAAAATATTTTTTTGACAAATTTCATAACAATGTACCAATAATCTCATCGAAGACAATGTGTGTCAAAATGAATTTGTAATATTAGCAGTTGCCGAGAAATAGGCAATTATTCAGGGATCACTTTTTACATTATGTTGCATTGCATATAAAGGAGTTAATTATAAATATTTTATTCAAACGAGTCGTCTGATTATACAGATACCAAAAAATGGTTTCTCACTTGTACGGTTGCAGAGAAATAGACAGTTTTATATAAGTTACTTTTCTGGATTTTTGGTCTATAAAACTGGCAATTATTATTGGATTTTCACAAAATTTTCACCATGCGATGCTTTATGTCATTTCTGATTTCATAAAACTAATAGAACATTTTCATTATCACCGGAAGTGCTGTACACTCACATGTAACAAATGTATAAAATGAATTCATATACATTGCTGGATTTGTTAAATTCTGCGTCCATTTTATTTGATGTCTGCAATGCTCATGTGGAAACGTGTTTAAGGGTTTCATTGGTACCGGAAATGACATGTGTTTAAGGGTACCATGGCACCGGTGAAACCTCGCATTTGTTGCCAACTCAATAGATAAAGTCGTCGTTTGTACATCATCATCACCAGCACCTTCGTCATCCCCAGTAATAATATTATGATCAACGTCACAGCCTTTACTGATATTTAGTGTTTAATTACGATGGGAAACAACTAGCAGACAAGAAGACGATATAGGGCCATTTGGCATATTCTTTACCGATTTCAATATTTCTATTTAGACACGAATGGACAATAAACTAAAACAACGGTTACGTCTGTTCCATTACACTCATGATAATAATAATTTGTAAAAGCGATGAAATAAAATAAACAGTATTTTTATAGAAAGGAAGTTTTATTACAAGAGGCTGTTAAATTGTGTAAAATAAAATGCTGAATCGTGTCCAAGTTTTTAAAAGAAAGAATGCATTAAATCATCCATATGTCACGAAATGCCTTCCACAAAACCCCCACAAATTTTAAGTTGACTGTTATGTTAGTCTGATGAAACAAGTTGTTAAAAGCTTATTAATGTTACATTTCCCGGGTGATTGATTTGTCTGGGTATGAATATGATTGATTGTTTCTGGCGACAGAAAGTCTCGGGCTCTTTATTCTTAAAATACATGTATCGCTGAATACTGGGAAAAACTAGGGTCGTCTTATTGGCATTGCTTGCGACAGCTACTTTTTCCGGGTTAAGGAAATAATAGGTAATGACGTGTTTGACAATGTCCACAACAGGATCGTATTCAGAGTCCCTCCTTTATCCTAAGTTACTTGATTTGGCAGCTAAAGGAGAGATCCCGTGGTCGATAGCTAATATGGTTATGCCTTGTCAGCGGCAGAGGGTTGAGTGCTGGTAAAGACAGGCGCCCAGTTTTTGGGATGGGACGAACAACAAAGGGCCTATGTATACCACCAACAGTACAATAATCCCCTGACAGTTGAATTCAAAATAAGAGTAAGCAGCGACGCTAATTTCATGGCAAAACTTCCTTCATAGCACACTGTATGGCATGCCCTTATTAGCCTGGTTGATATAGAAACGTAAGACGTTAAACCCCATTTCATTTCGATATCTCAATGTTAACACTTCCTGGTTATTAATATCAATACTATTGAATTAATATATGACATTAAAATATTATCTGCCATGGATTTATTTTCGAAAAGATCATAATGGTCGTTGTACACCATCAATTTCATTACTTGTTGAATAGAAAAGTAGTGACTTTATTTCTGCTGTTTAACGTATAATAACCAAGCCTTTAATATGTTCTATATATAATTGTAAAAATGCATTAAAAATTCGTTCATTTCCCGCATTAAAGTTGTTATACATTTTCTTAAAGTAACGCTATGTCTAATAATAGTTTTTAATACGTAATGATTTGGATCTTAAAGGAATTCCGTTTTCAAATATTAACACATTAAAGCACGTAAATGACAATCTTTTTTAATTCTGAAATCTTCTGATCCCTCAATTAAAGGCGTAAAAACAGTTTTCTTAACCATGTATTTGTGGTCTCCGAGACACGTCAGCTTGACTTCCCAGTCAAACAGTCCGCTTTTTCTCACTCCCATTATCTCCAGTGGCTAAAGTGCATGTTTTTTTTGACATTGGTTAATGTATAATGGATTAAAAAGGTTGTGTACCATAGATATGTGAACATCTTCATACCTACATAAGTATATTAAAATAAATGTCAACGTACAATATAATGCACCTATGTGGTCTGCCATTAGACATGTAGTTATTTTGCTTTAATGATTAGACACAATACACGCTATTGAGCCGCGTAAGATTTTTACGAGAACAGCGTTTTATAGCGAGAGCAGACAAGAGCAGAGCTAGAACCATCGTTTCAAAAGAGAAACTACATTTACTTGTTTGAATGACATTTATATTGAATGTGTATGTGCCATAGATTCGGTCTGCCCATGGTGGCTGTGTCGTGATGTCACCCTTTCTTAGGCGAAAACCCGACACGACATTTTAACCCGACAATACATTTACCCGATACCACAATATTAAAAATGTTGTAATGTTGCGTTAAAATGTCGTATTGTCGGGTTAAAATGCGATGATTATTTGCATTGATCCCGGTGTTGGTCAAGAAAAGTTCCCCAGGATTTTGTAGGGTGGTTTCTCCCTGTCGGTAGTGCAGGACGATGGTCCTGGAAAAGAACAGTGTCTAACTGTGTTTAAGAGAGGAACATGTCTGTCAACCCGACATCACGACACTTTAACCCCACAATGCTCCATTTTACGCGACATTGCATTTTTAATGTCGTGTTGTCGGGTGAAAATGTCGTTTTGTCCGGTTAAAATGTCGTTTGTCGTGGTGTCGTGTTGTCGTCATTACTTCACTACATTATATTGAAGCGGATCAGACCGAAAAACAGGTTATTGTTGTCATTGGCAAACATAGTATAATTGCAATTTTGGTTCTAGGAGAGAAATCAGCTGTAGCTAACAGACTGTTTGCCGTTAAGGTAGATTTATCAATGACAATGGCACGGGGCTTACCCGTGTTCCAGTAATATAAACATAGACCTGTCTCATTAGTCGAGAAATTGTTAATTAGTTATCTGAAGAACCCCGACAACTTACATACAAATTTAAGATGTATGTACATGTAGACCAGAGCGTGGCTTTTCCGGTGTTAATGTTAATGGGACAGCTTCACAAATAAAACTACCATATTAAATCATAGAGTGTTTTCTCTAGTTTACATGGGCACCTAACTTCAATAAACTGACATGAAATATGTATATAGAAGAGATGGGTAGACATGTTGTTTAACACGGTTACAAAAACAAACCAAAGAGAACGCTAATAAGCTTGGTATTTAGTAGGAAGGTACATAATTTCGTAATGACTACTACGACACCGACGACTTTCAGTTGCAAGAAGTAAGAATATACATGTAACCACAATCTTATTTAGTCCCTTGGATAGACTTCAAAACTGATTGTGTTCGCTTTTCTTCATAGACAGATTTGTATTTAAAACGACTGATCGGTTTTACACGAACCTTATCAGCGAAGGGGACAGTTTTAAGGGGAATCTACCTGGTTATACCCACAATATCTTACAATTCTCTTTATTTTATTTCTTCCAGGTTCAGAAAACGACTCTCAATTCTCCTGCATACCCACGTAGCTCTTATTTTAGTATGTATCCTGGCAGCTATGGATTCGTCTTGTGTCATTGGACAAATTATCTGCGATATTTTAATTATGAAAGGTACGTTTAATTGAGTTTGAGTTATTGAAATAATGATAGTATACATTATCACCTGATATGAATAGATAGATATAACGATAAGTAACATTTGAGAGTTGCAAGGTTTTGGCTACTATGATTAAAACATATAGATGTGGCCATTTTAAATTTCCACAATCTCAAAACATCCAAATTGTGCATTGTCCGGAAAAATTTTGTTTTCTATAGAAACAAAATACTTAATAGGGGTTTGTGGAATCTTGCAGTTTGTGGTTTGAACTAGATAGGTTTTAAATGAATGGATGCTAGAATACTTTTCGTCCAGAATTTACCAAGACGCATCCCCGTGCTTAATTCTTACTGCTTTCAGTTCTTATGTCCTAATAATTGCATAGTGTGATATTAAGGTTAGTTTTGTTTTAATGTATAACCAAATGATCGCGTACTGTCTTTTCACTTCTGTTATTGATATTTATTATTCCAGAAAAATTACATGAATGGGAAGTTTTGGATTATGAGAAACTGTCACCGATTCTAGTAAAAGAGATACCTCGGCTTAATACGAGTGCGTATGAGCCCGGGAAAAAGAATCTGAACAATTTCTATCGAATCTTGTCTGCAGATCACCATTTTAGTCCCCAGGGCGAATCTGCTTCTCATAGACTTGAGGCGTCCCACAAGCCTACTTCTCACGAGCACACCCATTTACCCAAGACGGAAGATCGCATACCGCCAACGCCTCCTGATACTAAAGCAAACCGTAATAGTACTTCACATGAGAAGCGGAAGAAACGATCATTGCATACGGTCGAACTACATGCCGCTGCAGAAGACGAAGATCATGGTATCCTTCATGAATTAAACCATACATTTCATCTTGGTAGTATGGTGATCCTCTCAATTCTGCTGCTCGAAGTAAGTCTAGTTTTCCTATACCTGTTTTATTCAGGAGCTCCAAACTGTTATTTCAATTATTAAGAGAGCTAATTCTATATAATTAAATTTTTAGTTTATAAGATTACGGTAAACTCGACTTGTTCACTAATTTGTTAGTTAATTTTTTAGCTTACTGGGTCTACATTTGAACATAAAATCCGCTACATCTCAGTAACTGCCATTATCAATATACGAAGAATTCTTAATTGCCATCCCACAAGAAAAAAGCCAACATATGTGGTAACACGAAATCAACAATTGTATTTTGCTCTAGTTAATTTCATATTATACGTGAATCCAAAATCAGTATTGTTTTGTATGTTTTCAGACGCTCTTGAAAACGTTTGCTATGGGACGAAAAATACTGATGCATAAATTAGAGGTAAGTACACGCATTACTTAATTCAATAAACATACATATTAGATAAAGATTGGATAATGGCTGTGTTTCACAAGAGTTATATTTGATGTCTTTACCTGATCCACTTATCTGTGTTAGACTAGTGTTAAACCTGTGTTAACACTAGTGTGGTATTTACAACGGTTACAACACCCGTGTTACAAAAATTTAACTTGAACAACTGCTAACTGTTCAAATCGAATGGAGTATTGACCAATGTGGTGACGTATACTGGACCGTTGAGGATAAGAGTACAGATGCTGTTTAAAGTATTAGATCAACATTTTTTAATCCATTGGAAACTATAATCATTATTTACAAGGGTACGATGAATAATGAATATAACTTTTGTCTACCTTATAAAAGCGATCTCATCAAAACAAACCAGCGCCACCTATAATCGTCGCTAAAATCTCTTGATTGGTGGTTATCTTCATTATATAATAAATCTAAGTAAAATATTAGCGCCGGTTAAGCAGTTAAAAGTTGTCCAAAATAAGCAAATAGCAAGTTATGGCGTTAAAGGTACCGGTTGCTCACATGTAATTTAAGGACAGTCTCACTACAAGTGTACAGACATGGCCATCTAGCACGATTATGCTGTAGCTATAGACTAAGTAGAAATAAAACTGGCCTCTTAAGAAATCACCAAGAGGATGTTTCTAAGAGTCAAAATTCATATTTGACGGCTTCTTTAATACAGGTCAGGAATACTCTCGGTACTTAATCAATGACTCTGATTTGATTTAGTTTCACACTGAACTCAAAGTTAAAGTACTAAAGGGCCCTTAAACATGTGCCTTAAATCTAGTGATATACCAATAGGAGTGTTATATCGTATAGTGTAATATACATATTATATGTATATAAAGCACTTTACCTATCTTTAAAACAAATAATCAATCAAGTGTCGCCATGAATCTATATAACATATTTATTGCAAATCACACATTATGATTTACGAATTACATTATATACAAACTTTCATAATTTCTATACTGCAATAACTGACAGGTTTAAGTACACGTTATTATGATAGATGTGAAACGTATACTTTACGTATTGGTACGACAAAAATATATATCTGAACCCTAAACAAATAACTAGGTTTCTTTACTTTAACGTTACAGTTTATTGCACATATATTCACCAATTTGAACACAAAGTCATATTAAATATAACCGTCTCACTGACGCCAAAACAGTATAATATTTTGATTTATATTCATCTTTTAGAACACGATGTCTAATAAAAAGAGAGAGAAAAAATCGCTTTGCTTTAATGTCTATGAAGAATGTCGTGATTCTATTTTTAAATTAACAAATTGTTTGCAAAAAAGCAAAGCCGGTTCTTTCTTTGTGTTTCAATTATTATAATGTGTTTTCTAAGAGAAGGTTTAATTGATTCGCGTCGTCTGAGATGTTCTTGTTTGACTCCTCTACAAATACGACTTCATCACTTTTATATAATAACCTATTATACACGTTGGTATGGTTTTTAATGTAGTCTATATTTTAAGTTTAAATATTCCACTCATCCCCTTTTTTTTTCTTTTTATTCCAAATGTTTTCTTTGAATCCTAAGAAATGTCTCCGTGATTGGACGAACGAAATCGAAATTAGGATAAACCCACACATTTATTGATTTTCCTTTATATTACATGTATTACCACCAAAATTAATCAAGAAATATATCCTCTTTTCGCGTGTTTTCTGGATTGGAAATTACAAGCTACATACAGTGTAGCTTGATATATGATTTGAATTTTATTCCAAGGTTCATTTTTCTTGGATTGTCAACCACATTATATTATATTCTTCAAATATACCTACCTTCACGCCTTTAAATATACCCTTTATAACTGCCTGTGATAGTGGAATTAATCAGAATTAATCGGCCTTTGTACAATTTGTTTTATCTTTGAGGGATTGTATACAAGTAACATATCAAGAGAAAGCCCAAATTATTTAAACTTTCTGACTTGAGTTGTTCTTGAACGTTTTTATGAGAAATAAAACATCATAAACACATTTTTTTTCTTTTATTTTAGGTGTTTGATGCATTTGTTGTTACGGTGTCATGGTGTCTTGATATAGCATTTTGGGAAGGTATTTGGGAACATCCTGGTACTGAAGCTGCCACGATTCTTATTTTTATTTTACCTTGGAGAGTCGTCAGGATTGTTAACAGTAAGTCACATAATCCTCCAGATTTATTGTTATCTTAACTTATGTCATAGATGATAAATGGTATATATTTATATCAACATAAACACGGTTATAACGACCTTCAGTGTCACCACTAACATATACATATATCTTACTTAAAAAATATGTTTCGGAAAAATAAGCGCTAAAACTGCGTTATATTAAACGCCAATTTATCACGTGTCAGTTTATTGATAGCCTTCTTTGTTGTTTGTTATTTACGAAAAACCAAAAATTGAACAGAAGAAGTTTTAAGGATACAAACTTTAAAAAGATTCTGATTTTCCAATTGTACGTTTTCAGGTTTCGTATTAGTTATTCAAGAAAAAGATAACGTGCAGTTAAAGATTATAAAACAAAGACTGAGATTAAATTTTAAGAAAACAAAAGAAATCAGAGATAAATTAAATACGTACAGGGTAAGTCATTTTTAAATAAGGTGTGGTTTAATGGTCGAGTGCGAGGCATTTTGTAGATATTGCACGAGTGCAATAGCACGAGTTCTATATTCATATATTACGCAATGTCTTGCACGACACCTTTGAACAACTTAAAATACAGACACTAACCAGCACATGCATTTCAATAAAATATTTTTTAAAAATACAAATATTAGCGTACCATTATTTCAAAACATGGTTCGGGCAATGTGCCAAGCGTACATTACTGATACTAGATGAACATTTGGACCCGCGTGACGTAATTCATTGAAATGCACGTGCTAGATATATTTTAAGTTGTTTAATGGTCTCGTGCAAGACATTGCGTAATATATTGATATAGCAATGGCTCGTACGATATTAATATATTACTTAATGTCTGGCACTCGACCATTAAACAACACTTATAATCTTTGAAAATCAATGTTCTCAATATGTAAGATGGGATTGCTGGGAAGATATTGTTATTTCCTACTGTATATCTGTTAGGTAAGAGCCTTCTAATGTATCCTCCATTATGAAGGGTACAACCAATAATTGCTGTATGATCTGACAATAGATGGACTTAATCTATGTGCGACTCAAGTACTGATTGACACTCAGCTATTAACTTGTTATTTTATTTTCTTAAGTGGGGCACGGTGGCTAAGTGAGAACTATACTGGCTTGCTAGCGTAGGGGTCAAGTGTTCATTGGTCAAGAAAATTCGTCCAGATTTTCCGGCGGGTTACCCCTTGTTAGTTTTTTGATGTGACGAAAAAAGAGGTCCCGTGTACACATTGACAGTAAGAATTCGTCATAAGTGTAGGCTGCAGTGCGCTGTCCGGGCAAAATTTCCCACAGACCACACTGTATGGCGTATTCCCGTCTTCATTAGCCCAGTTCGGAGCGGAACAGTAGACCCTTAAACCCCATTTCATTTTTACATTTATTTTATTGAGCCTATACTTGGCGCTAGCCTATACAGATGAATTAAAAATAACAATCACATTTATAATATGTTATGGTTGGAATAGACGAGCATTATAACACACGCGGAAATATACGTTTAAACGTTTAATGTATTAAAATTAAAATTATTCCACTCAGTTTCTTTTGAAGAATTTTGAATTGATTTGTTTGCCTTTCTTTGACAGACTGAAAGCAAACAGTTACAAGGTTTATGTAGAAAACATGGTGCTAGTGAAAATGAAATCAGTGCTTGTGGTCCCGGAGGTAAATATATCTAGATACACATTTAAAATATGAAACCAGTAAGATACAGCATATAGTTTGAAATAAGTGTTTCGATGCACTGAATGAGAGAGAGAGAGAGAGAGAGAGAGAGAAAGAGAGATGGGATTTATCGTTTACTCGACACAAACTAGGTCATTTCTGGACTAACATGATTAAATTTTGTTTCAATAATTCGCTTGTGTGTAGGGGTCTTTACCAGTTGGGAGAAACCGGACGATCCGGAGAAAATATACGAGGTTGCACAGGCGACCATACTCCTTGTCATGTACAACCCGGGATTCGAAACCACGACAGTTGACTCAATGGCAGGTTTTATGATACAGCGCGCACCGAATGTCAAATTATTGTTGTATTTGTTCCATCTGCCCCTAGTGTAGTGTAGTGTAGTGTAGGCCATCGAAAGAATTAATAAAAAAAAACCGAAACGCTATATTATAGATCTGTATTTTAATCAGTTTGACTTATACGTTTAAACCATGCTGTATTTTTGCTTTCAATGTCATTATACGATTGTTTTACAGGTCGACGACGAAGAAGTAGTGTCATGCCAGCATTAGATACCTTAGCATCTATAGCATTGGTTGGGGCAATAGGAAATCATCCAAGTTTAACTTTGAGTGATTCCTCCGATGAAGACGATGAACCACTCAAATACGACTTGTCCAGAGAGGTATCGTTGGATCACTCCATAGCGTCTTTCGCCACCGCCACTAGTATTGAGAGTTCACCAAGAAAGCTTTCAGCAGTTGATAGCAATGGTTTAGATAATCCTATATTTGTGGATGATGAACGGTTAAAAAAATTACAAGCTCTGAGGACGCAGTCCATGCCCCCGGTAAATTTATTTTTTCATTTCACTTTCCATATACCCCTATATTAGTGTTATTTCGTGAACTGATTACTGAAATGACAGATTGATTTCTTTTAACTGATAAGACAAACCTACGGACTTGTCAAATTACAGAGTAGTAAGAAATAAGAAAAGAAAATAATTATAAAATCAAGTGACAGGGGTGGCCTTAGATGCCCACTAAACTGTAATGATACAGACGTAGCTCAAAATTAAACACAGAACCATGCATACTAGAAATAATGAGACAGGCTTTGACGGTCATCATCTCATCAATGACGACAGACTACCAGTTGACGTCATGAGTTAGAAAGTCAAAACAGTTGAGGTAGTGGGGCGGTTAAGGAAGCATTTTTGGTAGAATAGTCAAAAAGATAAAAAAAAAAATGTAACGTTTTTCGCAATGAGTGTCAATTTATTTTCACGAATTTATGCACAGTGTATTTATGATTTATGTCGCTTTGTTTTGCAGGAACTTACAAGGTTATAGTTGTTCTTATGTAAAGATACCATCTATACAGATCTTACATTAGGTTACCATACTTATTCTAAATAATTTATTTTGATTTGAATGATAGTCACCAGATTTGGATTTAAGCCAGGGTTGATCAAAGCATCAACATTAACATGCGGTGGAAAGGTGGGGTGAAACAAATAATACCATTTTGAACTTTCTGAAATAGCCAAATGGGATTACTTTAATGCTATTTCCTTATAATGGACCGGGTCGCTTAATTTTTATTAAGTCAGGCTGGTGTATTTTCATTTCGGTTATGAAACTGAAGCCTGTTGATAAGCTGGTCGTCTTTATATACATGTAACCATGTGTCTCGTGGTGATATTTAAGATATACTGACAGACGTAGATTATGGCACAAACTGAAATCTGTCGAAATGAGAATTAAACTGATTGTTGTTATATAATGCTTGTATGTGCCTTAGTAGTAATATCTTTTAATCAGGGAGTATTTAAATAAATATCAATAGAAAAGTATGGCTAGTTAGTCAACTGCATTGCTGAAACCAGAACAGAAGAAAACATTGCCAGCTTCTCTGTTTTCGATTGATCGTTCTTTTCTCAAATATTTGATGGATTGTGGATCCAGCATAATAATGTTAGCCTTTGAACACTTTCGTTTGATATTTTATTTTTTATTGTGATATAGAAATTGGTTCTATCATAGGTCTTCCATTGTTTTGTATATACGTATTCATTTGTTAGCTTTTTATTATAGTATTGTACATTATCACTGTGTATCATACATACCTCATGTAGTTTTGTAAATATATATATAATTGTTTTTGATTGTGCTGTCATTTAAATTTTATTTTATTTATTTATCACCAAAAATGCAAGTTAAAATGCCATACATTATACATTTATGAGACTTTGTGCCTTATTATGTAAATTGTTAAAGGTTCGTCGAAAGCGTCGGCGGGATCGGGGTCAAAAAACGGACTACTTCCCATTATTTATTTTTTTGTTGTAAAATCTTCCATGGACAAGAAAAAGCATAGATATTTGATAATTTTTGGGGATAATTGATTGAAGTTTTACAGCTAATTTAGATCTATAAATCTAATGAATTTTACAAACAAAAATATAGCGTTATTTTTGGAATTAATTTTTTATTTTCATTTTTACCTAACGTTTTCTGTGCCTAAAATGGAAAAAAAACGAAAACTGGCGACTACCCCACCTTCCCTATGACTCAGTTCAAATTAAAATGACTCAGTAAGCTTGCATAATTCTTAATCAATCAATCTTAAAGCGACAGGTTCAACATTCTTTGTCTATCTGATTGTCGTAAATTCGATTTGACATGGCTACGATAACCATAAATAACAGAAAAAGCAGCGACATATCCTTATTAAGTAATAAAGGTCTTTATGTTCTTTTTGTAAGTTGTCATAATTGTCATGATGTGAGGCGTAACATTTTACCAATATTATGTATAATATACATTGTATATTTATCTACAGATGTTGAATTAGATCTACTTCCTCAACCCTAATCTGCACATACTGACGTAAAAAAAGGAAGTATTTTAAAAGGTCTTGAATGTAATACATGTAAGCTAATTTTCATAATTTAAAAATGAAACAATAGATATTATAACACAAGTTAATATTTTTATATATTTTTTTGAAAGTACAATCAAGGTTATATTCATAATGTGTCATTAAAGATAACCTGTAAATATTGAAAACATAATAACTACTCAAATAAAGAAACGGAATTAAAACATAGTAACTAATTAAAATTAAGCAGCGAAAACAATAATTAAGTGAAAAATGGCAGACATAAATATGTTCTGTTATGAACAACGAACGTTAAATAAAGATAAACAATCTGTCAAATTTAATTTTCTTTAGAAATATTTATATGTGCATGTTGGATTCGTCAAAGTTTTCGGATATACACATTATTGTTATACTCTTGTATGTTTTATATAAACAAGACATATTGCTGTAAGAGCTTGCGGGCATATTTTTCTTAAAGGCACTTAACCTGTCTTATTTAGGTTGAAATGATGTATTAAATTGTGTAGATGTGATCTGTTATTTCGGTTAATACCGGGAGAACTTCTATACAATTCAATTTTTATCTCGAATGATTAAGCTAACTTCTACACGAAAGAAGTAATAAGAAATAAAATTTTAAACAGAAATATCGCCATCCCAAGAAACAAATCAACATTTTGAATTCAATGAAACTAACTATTTCGTTTTAATACAAATCATAGAGGCCTAGTAATTGTAATCATTTCTCATTGTAATGCCAAGAATTATGGATGAAATGAATAGACGTCGTTTTTTGGGGGTGTTTTTTCATTAGTTAATTTGAATACGGTCATTTTTTAGATAAGAAAACTTTTGTTTATACATGCATTGTTTGATCATTTTTCACTGTTATATCATGTTCATTGTAAATTGTTACGTCATTTAAATGTATGTACATTGTAGTATATTTTATTGAACGATTTGATTAAATGATGAAATGAAAATGAATAACTTGTCTTGACAAAAATAGTTTCCACTTTTTTTTTGTATTATAAAACAAGCATTTGGGTGTGGAAGTGTCAAGAAGAACAATACATAAATTAAACACTTCGATCCGTCATTTTCTTGCATGTTATGAGAATTGCTCAATTACACATGCGGTTGATTGATCGTTGATGAGAATACGAAAATGGTTCAACTCTAACATTGTCAAACATCAGAACAATCAGCGGGAATCACCTTGTTGTGCGCAGTGTATTATTTCATCAAATGACCACGCCACAGTGTAGCATTGACACGTTCCTCAGGTATTTCCGGTGCGGGTTCCCCTTGTCAGTGGTGACAGAAAAGAGTTGGGATCAAAAATCGAGGTCTAGCGTACATATTGGTGTACACGTAAAATACCCCATTCGAGAGCCGCTGTCTGTAAAAATTATTCTTCATAATACACTACATGGTGTATGTCTGTCTTCATTGGTCCCCAGGGGGGGGGGAGACAAGTGGGGCATCATCCTTAATTTTATTCCATTTTCAACACATGGCGATGTCAAGTGCACAATTTTTAAACGTGATCGCATACTCGATCGTGAACCTAGGGAAAATGAGAATTGTCACTGGCTGACGGAATCTAGAGTAATGAGCTTTGATCCCAATTATTTAATTCAATGCGTTTCTCACCTTGGTATTATTATATTTAATAGAGAATCAGTGTCAGACGAGTTATTTGCCCCGAGGTTATAGAAAATATAGGCTACACCTTATAAGACTATATCTCAAACAACTTCTACAAACTTTAATTGTTCAGCTATGGTCTGCCGACTATCTGTCACATCAAGGAACCTGAAGAAAGTCTAGGTTTAGTTAGTAGGATGTATGAAGACATCAGAAATCAGTTATACACGTGAAACAGAAACGACGTGCGCAAGAAAAAGGCGTCTGTCATACCGGTATCTGTCTAATTCTTTAACAGGACAGCAATCCGACAAACAATATCACAACCTTCTTTGTATGCTATAGCACGCCCGCACCTAACCCAAAAATACTGGGGGGGGGGGGCGATGGGGCGCCGATGTACCTACAGTTGACGGTCCACGGAGAAGGGTCTAGAGCCCCAGACCCCGAAAAGTTTAGAAAATAGGAAATATGAAATTAATGTCAGAAATTTCAATTTGCGATATTGGCGTATTATGACATTTTCATATGAACATTATAAAAGTTAAATACTCTAACACATACTAATGGAAACCGCTACTGATTTATTTGGGCGACGTTTCGAAGAGTATTCTCTTAACGTTTTCAAGCTAATACAATGTAACAAATGTAACATATAGACACAATTACAATAATCAGATATATCACTGTTACACCATATATTCATTAAGTTGCATTTAGTAACTGTACACATACTTTTGGAAAAAAGCTACTGATTTTTTTAGGCGACGTTTCGAAGAGTATTCTAATTATTGTAATTGTGTCTATATGTTGCCTCAAACTTTGTAACATTGTATTAGCTTGAAAACGTAGAGATAATACTCTTCGAAACGTCGCCCAAATAGGAGGAGAATCTGCGGGAACTCCAGACTTTCTCTAGGCGACTTTTAAACTGGTTTATGGTCTTTGCGGAGATTACATCGATCGGAAGGTTTTTCCAGTAGTTGTACACCCGGCTGCAGAAGAAGTTGGCTCTTACTTTTGTATCACTCCGTTGTTTTATTTAGCCTATAGCCATCCCCGTGGCCTCGTGTACGATTGTAGATTTCTCTTGTGTATGGTGCCACAGTGTTGTATATGCCATTCATGTATTTCCAAACTTCAATAACATTTCCCCGATCTTGTCTGTACTATATACTCGGGATACCTAACTTTTAAGGCGGTCTTCGTAGTCAAGCTTTTTGATGTTCGGGATAAGTTTCGTTGCTCTTCGAAGAGCTTGTTCTATCGATTGCCTGTCTTCTTGTAATAGTGCATAGCGAACGGCATGACAGTATTCCAGGTGCGGTCGGATAAGGGCGGTGAATAACTGTTTCACTGTTTCCTCGTCTAGATGTTTGTACGTTCTGCGGATCATGCAAAGGATCTTGTCGACTGTTTCTTTCTTCTGTTTCACGTGCCCATTAAAGTTCAGATTAGGGTCTATATAGACGCCTAGGTCCTTCTCCAACTCTGTCGTTGCCAGCCTGGTCCCTTCAATATTATAGGTGTGTCCTGGGTTCTTATTGCTGATGTGAGGTACCTTGCATTTACTTCCATTAACACGTAATAGCCATTTGGGGGGTTGAGGGGCCTAGTGGTCTAGAGTGTCGCGCTTCCACCTCTATCTAACCGGCCACCTCTGACTTGCCGCTGTGGTTTCGAGCCCTGGTGTGAGCGTATGTGGCATGGAGATAGGGGCGCCTTCTCAACCTTGTGGGTTTCCTCCGGGCACTCCGGTTTCCTCCCACTGCTAAAGACCCCTCAGCGCAAGCGAGCTATTGAAAAAATAAATTAAAACCATATGTTAGTCCCGAAATGACCTAGGGAAAATGAGAATTGTCACTGGCTGACGGAATCTAGAGTAATGAGCTTTGATCCCAATTATTTAATTCAATGCGTTTCTCACCTTGGTATTATTATATTTAATAGAGAATCAGTGTCAGACGAGTTATTTGCCCCGAGGTTATAGAAAATATAGGCTACACCTTATAAGACTATATCTCAAACAACTTCTACAAACTTTAATTGTTCAGCTATGGTCTGCCGACTATCTGTCACATCAAGGAACCTGAAGAAAGTCTAGGTTTAGTTAGTAGGATGTATGAAGACATCAGAAATCAGTTATACACGTGAAACAGAAACGACGTGCGCAAGAAAAAGGCGTCTGTCATACCGGTATCTGTCTAATTCTTTAACAGGACAGCAATCCGACAAACAATATCACAACCTTCTTTGTATGCTATAGCACGCCCGCACCTAACCCAAAAATACTGGGGGGGGGGGGGCGATGGGGCGCCGATGTACCTACAGTTGACGGTCCACGGAGAAGGGTCTAGAGCCCCAGACCCCGAAAAGTTTAGAAAATAGGAAATATGAAATTAATGTCAGAAATTTCAATTTGCGATATTGGCGTATTATGACATTTTCATATGAACATTATAAAAGTTAAATACTCTAACACATACTAATGGAAACCGCTACTGATTTATTTGGGCGACGTTTCGAAGAGTATTCTCTTAACGTTTTCAAGCTAATACAATGTAACAAATGTAACATATAGACACAATTACAATAATCAGATATATCACTGTTACACCATATATTCATTAAGTTGCATTTAGTAACTGTACACATACTTTTGGAAAAAAGCTACTGATTTTTTTAGGCGACGTTTCGAAGAGTATTCTAATTATTGTAATTGTGTCTATATGTTGCCTCAAACTTTGTAACATTGTATTAGCTTGAAAACGTAGAGATAATACTCTTCGAAACGTCGCCCAAATAGGAGGAGAATCTGCGGGAACTCCAGACTTTCTCTAGGCGACTTTTAAACTGGTTTATGGTCTTTGCGGAGATTACATCGATCGGAAGGTTTTTCCAGTAGTTGTACACCCGGCTGCAGAAGAAGTTGGCTCTTACTTTTGTATCACTCCGTTGTTTTATTTAGCCTATAGCCATCCCCGTGGCCTCGTGTACGATTGTAGATTTCTCTTGTGTATGGTGCCACAGTGTTGTATATGCCATTCATGTATTTCCAAACTTCAATAACATTTCCCCGATCTTGTCTGTACTATATACTCGGGATACCTAACTTTTTAAGGCGGTCTTCGTAGTCAAGCTTTTTGATGTTCGGGATAAGTTTCGTTGCTCTTCGAAGAGCTTGTTCTATCGATTGCCTGTCTTCTTGTAATAGTGCATAGCGAACGGCATGACAGTATTCCAGGTGCGGTCGGATAAGGGCGGTGAATAACTGTTTCACTGTTTCCTCGTCTAGATGTTTGTACGTTCTGCGGATCATGCAAAGGATCTTGTCGACTGTTTCTTTCTTCTGTTTCACGTGCCCATTAAAGTTCAGATTAGGGTCTATATAGACGCCTAGGTCCTTCTCCAACTCTGTCGTTGCCAGCCTGGTCCCTTCAATATTATAGGTGTGTCCTGGGTTCTTATTGCTGATGTGAGGTACCTTGCATTTACTTCCATTAACACGTAATAGCCATTTGGGGGGTTGAGGGGCCTAGTGGTCTAGAGTGTCGCGCTTCCACCTCTATCTAACCGGCCACCTCTGACTTGCCGCTGTGGTTTCGAGCCCTGGTGTGAGCGTATGTGGCATGGAGATAGGGGCGCCTTCTCAACCTTGTGGGTTTCCTCCGGGCACTCCGGTTTCCTCCCACTGCTAAAGACCCCTCAGCGCAAGCGAGCTATTGAAAAAATAAATTAAAACCATATGTTAGTCCCGAAATGACCTAGGGAAAATGAGAATTGTCACTGGCTGACGGAATCTAGAGTAATGAGCTTTGATCCCAATTATTTAATTCAATGCGTTTCTCACCTTGGTATTATTATATTTAATAGAGAATCAGTGTCAGACGAGTTATTTGCCCCGAGGTTATAGAAAATATAGGCTACACCTTATAAGACTATATCTCAAACAACTTCTACAAACTTTAATTGTTCAGCTATGGTCTGCCGACTATCTGTCACATCAAGGAACCTGAAGAAAGTCTAGGTTTAGTTAGTAGGATGTATGAAGACATCAGAAATCAGTTATACACGTGAAACAGAAACGACGTGCGCAAGAAAAAGGCGTCTGTCATACCGGTATCTGTCTAATTCTTTAACAGGACAGCAATCCGACAAACAATATCACAACCTTCTTTGTATGCTATAGCACGCCCGCACCTAACCCAAAAATACTGGGGGGGGGGGCGATGGGGCGCCGATGTACCTACAGTTGACGGTCCACGGAGAAGGGTCTAGAGCCCCAGACCCCGAAAAGTTTAGAAAATAGGAAATATGAAATTAATGTCAGAAATTTCAATTTGCGATATTGGCGTATTATGACATTTTCATATGAACATTATAAAAGTTAAATACTCTAACACATACTAATGGAAACCGCTACTGATTTATTTGGGCGACGTTTCGAAGAGTATTCTCTTAACGTTTTCAAGCTAATACAATGTAACAAATGTAACATATAGACACAATTACAATAATCAGATATATCACTGTTACACCATATATTCATTAAGTTGCATTTAGTAACTGTACACATACTTTTGGAAAAAAGCTACTGATTTTTTTAGGCGACGTTTCGAAGAGTATTCTAATTATTGTAATTGTGTCTATATGTTGCCTCAAACTTTGTAACATTGTATTAGCTTGAAAACGTAGAGATAATACTCTTCGAAACGTCGCCCAAATAGGAGGAGAATCTGCGGGAACTCCAGACTTTCTCTAGGCGACTTTTAAACTGGTTTATGGTCTTTGCGGAGATTACATCGATCGGAAGGTTTTTCCAGTAGTTGTACACCCGGCTGCAGAAGAAGTTGGCTCTTACTTTTGTATCACTCCGTTGTTTTATTTAGCCTATAGCCATCCCCGTGGCCTCGTGTACGATTGTAGATTTCTCTTGTGTATGGTGCCACAGTGTTGTATATGCCATTCATGTATTTCCAAACTTCAATAACATTTCCCCGATCTTGTCTGTACTATATACTCGGGATACCTAACTTTTTAAGGCGGTCTTCGTAGTCAAGCTTTTTGATGTTCGGGATAAGTTTCGTTGCTCTTCGAAGAGCTTGTTCTATCGATTGCCTGTCTTCTTGTAATAGTGCATAGCGAACGGCATGACAGTATTCCAGGTGCGGTCGGATAAGGGCGGTGAATAACTGTTTCACTGTTTCCTCGTCTAGATGTTTGTACGTTCTGCGGATCATGCAAAGGATCTTGTCGGCTGTTTCTTTCTTCTGTTTCACGTGCCCATTAAAGTTCAGATTAGGGTCTATATAGACGCCTAGGTCCTTCTCCAACTCTGTCGTTGCCAGCCTGGTCCCTTCAATATTATAGGTGTGTCCTGGGTTCTTATTGCTGATGTGAGGTACCTTGCATTTACTTCCATTAACACGTAATAGCCATTTGGGGGGTTGAGGGGCCTAGTGGTCTAGAGTGTCGCGCTTCCACCTCTATCTAACCGGCCACCTCTGACTTGCCGCTGTGGTTTCGAGCCCTGGTGTGAGCGTATGTGGCATGGAGATAGGGGCGCCTTCTCAACCTTGTGGGTTTCCTCCGGGCACTCCGGTTTCCTCCCACTGCTAAAGACCCCTCAGCGCAAGCGAGCTATTGAAAAAATAAATTAAAACCATATGTTAGTCCCGAAATGACCTAGTTGTGTTGAGTGGACGTTAAACCCCATTTCTCTCTCTCTCTCAGTAGCCATTTGTTGGACCATCCACTTAAAGATGGGTTCCCAGCAAAGTATTTATCGGCTGTTTATTTCCAATAAAAGTATGGCAAATTTGGTATTTATGAAAAGTATAGACACCCAATCTTACTAGAAAAATACTAGATTACGCGAAAATCGTCCATGGGGCAAGGACTGGGCAATATTGTCAGGGAATCACTAACTGTCAACCCGACAGGATTTGCTGGCTTATTGTCTGCTAGCTTAGGTCAGGGAGCAGTTGTTATTTCTTGCTCAAATGGTTAGGCGGTTTTGGGAACATTGCGGGTTTTCAAGGTACAAAATACTCTGAAATTAAAAGGTGTAAAAAGAAGTTGACAGAAATAATTAAGAATTTATTAAGGCCTCAATAATATGGTAAATGTAAAGTAAGTAATGATAGATACATTTTTAAAAATGGACCCTCCCACATTGAAGTTAAGTTGGCAGACATTGCGTTTAACAACAGCTTACTTACAGCTATAGGTATCCCCGGCGAAAACAGAGTTATGAAAGAGAATTGAAGCAAATTTTTGATAGATTGCTTACTTTAAATATGTTTTTAGTCCAAATATATCGTCAAATCACAGAGTTTGTACCCGGGAATGCATCTTTAAGTTGTTTAGGTCGTCTTGTAGCTTTGTTGCATCTGATTTGTCGTAGATTTCTGTGAACACGTTCGTGTCATCTGCAAACATTAAGCAGTTGGTACTGATCATGTCTGGTAGATCGTTGATGTAGCCGAGAAAAAGAAACGGACCCAGCACGCTTCCTTGGGGGATGCCACTGGTCACATCTGTTAGCCAGGAAAATGGTAAAACATAGCTGTTAGACAGATTCCCTTGATAAGTTTAGTTCTGCAACCAAAGATTAGATTGATTTAGTCTGTGGCATGGTCAGATACATGTTTTAGTATAAATCTGTAATATTATACTCAATGCGACTGATTTGCAATTTTTATGTTTGCATATTGTCTACAGATTCTAAAAATATATTTTTTGCCAGTCTGATTAAAAAAATGGTAAATTATTGTTATTTTGAAAGATGCTACATGTAAATTTCCAATCTGATTAAAACACAGATCCAATTTTGTTTTGTTTTTCTTTAGTTCAAAGACTTGATATACTCGTACTTGAAATGATGGGTCAGCCAATCAAATGGTTTGTGGAATCGATCGTTTTGCCGGTACCTTTTTTTGCACGGAACTGTGGGTAGAGATTGCCAGCGATATAAATCAAAACAAAACAAAAGTAGATTTTGAAAAGTATGGCGGTCTCTATGTGGCCAAATAGAACATTCGGCAAACCTCGACAGTTTCCGGTAACCTCCGTAACCCTACATCTAGACTCGGACGTATGACAGTAAGTGATATTATGTACCTACGACCATACATTGCGATGCGGCTAGTCGACTACCGATTTATTTTAACAGGAAAACTTGCCGCTTTTACAAAAAGTTCCAAAATGGCAGCCTTTTTTTAGTATGTTGATATCGAGGGCTGAAAGCCAAAACTGCCTAACTGCAAAATTGACGTTTTGAGAAAATGAAGATTTAAAGTTTGACTGAATTTTAAAAATCAGGTAATTGTTGAATTTAGATGATTTTTGGTAATTACGTGTGTATTAATTAGCTGAAAACAAATGCTGAATGATCAATAGGTTTATTGCAGTAGTTTTCAATTTATTTCATTATAATGGATTATAGACACTTCTGGTCGATATAAATTCACCCAATATGGGAAGTCAACACTGGAGATATCCTGTTCTGGTACATTGACAAGGCAGTTTCGGCATTTTTTTTATCAGCAAGAACTGTACAAGTGGGATATATACATATCTTGCATTAAGTTCCATATGTAAATACATATCATTTAGCAAAAAAAAATGACAGAAAGAACTGTCTAACTGGAGATACGGTTTTTTGCTTCGAAAAAAAATAAGTGGTTCTGTACTTAACAATATATGACTTCTTTGTTGCGTCATTATTTATAAAGATAGGACTTAGATAATTTTCGCTGAGGAACTTCACGAAATTTCGAACTGTTTGGTGTATTTAACTCATTTTTGGCAATTTTGGAGATAGACACTTCTGGCTTTCAGCCCTCGATATAATCTCCATGGGGGCAGCCATTTTTTATCCGGGTCCTTTAAAATAGTTCCAAGATGGCGGAATTCGTCATACATCCGAGTCTAGATACAGGGTTCCTGAATCTGTCGAGATTTGCCGAGTGCAAATAGAACTAGGACTAGTTATTATTGGCCTATTTTTCATGATCGGTAGTGCGAGTTATTAATAGAGAATTTTTCCATTAATTTTTTTTCCCCCTCTTCCTGCATTTTTGGGTTGACTTTTTGGTCTAGAATAGGAGAAAGTGATCAAATTTGCAATTTTATAGCATTTTTGGGTCATATTGGTGATATTTCAGCGGAGGGATGGGGGTGTAAAATGTCTTCCTCTGCGGAGCCTTGAAATGTATCGGAGGGAGATTTTCACCCTAGTCAACTTCCATTTTTTTATCTGGGTCCTTTAAAATAGTTCCAAAATGGCGGAATTCGTCATATCCGAGTCTAGATGTAGGGTTTCGGAATCTGTCGAGATTTGCCGAGTGCAAATAGAACTAAGACTAGTTATTATTGGCCTATTTTTCATGATCGGCAGTGCGAGATATTAATAGGGAATTTTTCCCTTAATTTTTTTCTCCCCTCTTCCTGCATTTTTGGGTTGACTTTTTGGTCTAGTATAGGAGAAAATGGATCAAATTTGCAATTTTATAGCATTTTTGGGTAATATTGGTGATATTACAGCGGAGGGATGAGGGTGTAAAATGTCTTTCTGTGGAGCAATGAAATGTATCGGAGGGAGATTTTCACCCCAGTCAACTATAATAATAATAATAATAATAACAATAATAATAACGAGAAAATATTTGGTGTTTCCGAAAATGTCATTTGTACGACAATAGGTACAGAATTGACGAATCTACGGCCCTCTTTTTTTTTTGGCACCACACGAAATTCGGCCACTGTCGGTCTGCGCAGAAGTTTCAAATAATATGGTCTAAGGAGTGGCCACCACATGGTTTCGTTATAGAAATTACGTCCGAGGTCGCTATCTGGTACAGGCACTAAGAAATAGGCTTCGCCAAAAAAAAAATATTAATAATAAATAATAATAATTTTAGTAATCACAATAATCTCGTCATTTTACAAGGGTATCAAATTAAGCCTAAGACTTATACTTCAAACCCCTGTTGCAAAAAATCTAAACGATCAACTCCCTTCAAGTTTATGATGAGGAAATTGCCAAATGTGGTCCCCAATCCATTGTGCCTAAAAAGATTGGAACCAACGGAATGTTGAGAAAAAAGCTACACACCCTGGCTGCTATGGGTAACCATGGCTATTTATAAGCCTGTGTATTGTTACCCGTGCCATGTTGGTCGGTGTGGTGTGTGGTGATGATCAAATACATTAAAATAAGATGACATGTCTTGATACTTGACGCACGTTTAGACTCACCCAGGGAAAAAAAGTTGTTACTTATTTGTTGATTTGAGTTTCTTCAAAGGCGACCGACAATTTGATAAAAAAAAGAAGTTGAAACCACGTCATAAGGAAAGTGTAGGACCGGGAACACAAACATACCCACAACTAATAGAGAATGTGATAATAGCTAGTTGATAATGTACGTGATATCACTGGTCTATACAGGTAAGAGATCACCGTTTACGTAATAAAAGTCAACAATAATGTAAAATTAAATTTATTTACAAATACTTTGATAATAAAAAAATACTATACATATAAAATAACTACATGAAGTCATTAATAACTGCTGCTTTTATGAAAAATGTCATAATTAAATCTACTGATTGACATCTCAAATTTGGAAAAAATGTTCTAGTAATAAAATAAAATTTATATCATGGAATGCTATAACAAAAACACATTGTAAGTCAACACTCTCTGGGTAAAAAATCATAAAACCAGTAACTACAATAATTTTTGATCCTGCATAGTAAGAAATTGAGGCCTGCTGTATGACCTCTGAGCAAAAAGGACTTTAAACACCATTTTGTTTTTGTCACAAATTCAAAATGTGCAACAACAATTAAAGGCATTTGTGTAAATGTATAAAAAAATGGAAAGACAAAACTTTAATATTGATAGACATGAATCTTGCCAACAACTATTGGATTCCAACATGTACAATAGTTATTACTGACATTTTAAATATAGGAATACACAGAATACCATCAAAGAGGCATTATGTAAGGGCTAAATCTGCATATTGCAAGTCTTTCTTCTTCTGTTATATAAATTAGTATTTCTTGCGTACAAGAAAAGACCATAATCAACCCTCTTGGACATTAGATGGATAAAAACACACATGCCCTTTAATTGGTTAACTTTAAAATGGAAAATAAAGATTTCCATTACAATCCAGACATGGCAATTGTTGTCAAAACTTTAATCATTCATAACTTTGTACAGAATAAAGTCAAGACTTTGTTTATTATCGTTATAATGACAACTGAGACTAGCATATTTTTTGTCAACACTTCAACATGTATTAATTTGCGCAGAATAATGACATTTGACTGAAATTTTAAATACATTCTTATTTCATTACCTTTTTAATGACTAGCTCCTTATATATACCTTACATAATGCATCTTTCACCCTGGTTCAATTTCCATTAGAACACAATTTAGCTTGGTTCCATTTCCATTAGAACACAGCATTGGTTCCATTTTCATTAGAACACAGTTAATGTTAAATCTGTTTACATTAGAACACAATTGATCTTGAATCTGTTTCCATTAGAACACAATTAATCTTAGTTTCATTTCACTTAGAACACAATTAATCTTGAATTTATTTCCATTTGGAACACAATTAATCTTAATTTCATTTCACTTAGAACACAATTAATCTGAAATCCTTCTGATATAATTAGAATTCTATTATTCTGGCAATGATGTTGGTTCTTGTATGTGAATTTATATGCTAATAAATAATGTATTTCTGCAAATTACCCTAATGAAACAATCAATACCCTTTGTTTACATACAAATAATATATTTCCTCTGATTTACCCTATCACACAATCCATAAACTTTGATTTAAAATCCCTGATTAAAACAATGTTAAAACTTCAGTGATATGTTGAAAAATTGGGAACCAAATGCCCCCCCCCCCAAAAAAAAAGACAAGCAATGTGCATAAAATGCTCACACAACAGTTATATTATTTTTTTTTAAAATCATTTGATCTAGCCATAGACAATAGTTTATCTGAGAGAAAAAGATAGTAAGCTGGCACTGCCAGGCAGGATACGCCCACATTTTCAAGAGATGGATATAGAGAACAAGCAATACCAAAAGTGATTTTTCCTACAATCAAAGGCCATAATTCATTAAGTTACAATTTAGGTTATAAACATGCATTTCAAGTTTCATCAAAATCGAATTAAAATTGTGACCTCTACAGGGTGCACAATTCGCGTACAAACGGTGGCCATTTTCTGTGGCAATTATGGTCCGATTTTCCCGAAATTCGAACTCAACATTCCTTAGGGTGTAACGGTGATATAATTAAACATTTTTTCGAATCAGATAATGATTTGACCTCTAGAGGGGACAATTAGGCCCCATAATTCAGGAAATTACGTTCCGATCGTCGCAAATATCGAAAGGAACCAAGATCTTTGGGTTATAAACATGCATGTCTAGTTTCATCAAAATCTGTTCAAAATTGTGACCTCTATAGGGTCCACAAGCTAGAAACGTGATTTTTCGTACAATTCGATCCGATAAATGCCAATATCGAAAGCAGCCTATATCTTTTGGGGATAAAGTTATATTTCAAGTTTTGTCAAAATGGGGTAAGAATTATGACCTGTAGAGAGTCCACAAACAATTGTGGACGGACTGACAGGGGCAACGACATAATACGTCCACATGAGAATGTGGGCGTATATAAAAATTGATGTTGACTAAACTTCATTTATCATTTTCACAAACTTATCTGGACATATAGATGTACCTATGGAAAGGAACATCCTAAAAACTGAAAATCAACTGGGTTCATCTTCTCAGAGAACTAATGCTACACACGATTCACAAGGTTAACAGAAAAGGAATCGTACCTCGGGAATGGAAACCGGAATACTGTTAAACAATGATTTGAAACAAAATGTGTTAAAAATTGTAGCTTCTGCCACATTCAAAAGAAAAATGGTGACAGACTAACTGATATAGCAGACGACATATACACCCACAAGTAAAATGTGGCCCATTGTGGGGCATAAAAAGAATAAAATAGGAAAATTTTGAATTTTTACCACTTTATGATATTACTTACACAAGGCTATTCAAAATTTCTTTTTAGTATTGGTGTATTATAGTTGATTGCAAATATATTGGAATTTGATCCGAAATGGTCTCCAATAAAAAATTTAGTTATATTATATCAACCTATAAAATATTTATTAATATTCTATCAACCTATAAAATATTCGATAATATTTTATCAACCTATAAAATATTTACCAATACTATTTCAATGAATGAAAACATGTAAGGATGGTGCAGAAATAGAACAGTAATATTCTACACAAAAAAAAATCAATTAAACTTAAACTGTACAAACAATATAGGAATGTTTAGTTGATTAAATATGTAGACAGAAGAGAGACACAGAATGATAAAATAATTAAAGTTAAAGTTGTTGTCATGACAGCACCAGTATTACATCCATCCTGGGAACATCGACATTTGATAAGGGTCCCACCATTATTAGTTGTTGCTACGCAACCATCAGAAGCTCCATCTGCTCTCTCACAAGTTCTTGTTACCACTACAGACTCTGAAATAAGATGGAGAAATAGGAGGTCGGTTAAAGCAAAACAGATTTATTGGCTTTAATCACAGTAAGCTCTCAAGATACAGAAGGAAAAGAAATATAATGGGTTTTAACATCCTACTCCTGCTGGGCTAATGAAGATGGGGACACAGAAGGAACTTAATTTTTAACTAAGTTCAAAGTCTCCTGTAAAATAGAAAATCTCTTTGAAATTAACATCAAATTGAAGAAAGTATTAAAGCTCAAGGAATTGTTAATATTAATTTACAATAAGCGAGAACTGCTTCTTAACCAGTCAATAATTACTACAGGTAAGAAACCATCATCAGTTGCCAGACAAGATACTCCATTTTGGAAGAAATGGATAGAGGAAAAAGCTAAAAACGTGATTTTTCATACAATCAAGAATGATAATAAGAGCAGTTATGGTCTGGACAAATATTGAACGGACTGAGATCTTAAGTTTCTTCAAAATCGGATAAAAATTG
This sequence comes from Patella pellucida, assembly GCA_917208275.1. Taxonomy (NCBI): domain Eukaryota; kingdom Metazoa; phylum Mollusca; class Gastropoda; family Patellidae; genus Patella; species Patella pellucida. The sequence continues at coordinate 29,917,517 of OU795041.1, read as the reverse complement.
AAACCTCTTGCAGGTCCACAACTGTGGTATTACATAATTGTACACTCCTTCCATTCATGGAGCAGTCATTTTCTCTCACAGCATTGGTCCGAATTTTAACAAAATTCAAACTCAATCATCATTAGGGTGTAACCATGATATATTTAATCGATTTATAAAATCGATAAAACTTGTGACCCCTAGTGGGTCCACAAGCAAAAATCACATTTTTTTCGTACAATCAGGGGCTCTATGCGCGAATATCGAAATGAACCAAAATGTTTGGCATGTACATGTAAACTCATGTTTTAGGTTTTATCAAAATCAGATAAAAATTGTGACCTCGTGAGTGTCTACAACCTAGATAATAAATACATTAACAACATTTGCAGACAGGGAGCGGGTCCTTTTGTCTGACAGCTTCAGTCCTACACATAGGCCCTTTATTCATGAAATTAGAAATTAACTCCCATTATGTTAAAACGATGATATATTTGAATGTTTTTTTTAAATCAGATGAATATTGTGACCTGTGGAGGGACCGATATCTGAGGATTGTTAGGAGATAAACCTTTATTTTAAGTTTCGTCAAAATCAATTAAAAACTGTTTACTGCAGAGTGTCCACTCCACATCTAAAACAACAAAATGATTAAAGGGAAATTACTCTTTGTGAAACTATATTCACAGGAAAAGTGTTTAATTGAAAATATTGTTTTCTAGTCATGAAAAGACTAAAGACCCCTATGCACAAGTGAATTATTGAAATAAAATTAAACCATATGTTAGTCCCAAAATGACTTAGTTTGTGTTGAGTGGACGTTAAACCCCATTTCTCTCTCTCTTTCCCTCATATACTTTCCATATTTTTCATTCTATCCAAGTATACATGTACTTACCTAATGCCTTTCCATTGATATATCCTGAATCGCTGATGAATACGGATGTTTTATATTTAATACAGTGAGTATGTTTGTCCTCACAATCATCTACATTATCTTCATTTTCTTCAGCTGAATAATAATCTAAACAACCATCACCTTCAAGTGTTGTACACTGATGACACTGAATGCATGTACCTGACAAAATAAAAAATAAATAAGTTGCCAGATAGTCTCATGAACATTAACACTGTGCGTAAATCAATTGTATACAGGGTACACAAAACAATATCTCCTCAAGTTATATCTGCATCGTCACATCTTCAACATAAATCTTGTGTATAAGTTACTTCAGAATTTTGAGCATCAACAAAAGGCAATGACTCTCTATAAGTAGAATCTAGCGCATCAACAATTTGTAAACGACAATAACTCTGTTAGTCATTATTGGGAATTGTTTGATCCAATGGCTTCCTTGCCACTGTGCAAAGTGACCAAGCATAATAACTCTAGGCGACGACAGGACGATTTACCCAATACCACCTAAATACCACTCCAATATCAACATATACATGTACAGTGTACATGTATATGTACTACCCAATACTACAACATAATGGTTCCAAATGAGCATATTACTTGATTTTTTTTCAAAAATAGTGAGATATATCGTGGAAAATGTACTTCAAATGTGAAATGTGATTACCAATGTCTGGCTGTTCCATTTGCCTTCGTTTATCACACAAATCAAGCAAATAATAACCCATCTTGTTGGACTTTGCAGTTGGTTTTAAACTCCTGCTATAATGTTTTCATACAATATTCCGTATATCAATATATAACATAACATAAAATAAAAAGAGTTTTAACTTTTAACCCTTAACCGGTCTACGTCATTTTGACGTTATGACGTCAAGTGGTCAGGCTAAATAAAGGCCAGAGTGAAATATTTTCTATGCCTATTTCAATTGACTACTGTTGGATAATTATAAGTGGTAGACTCTTGACACCAATAAAAAAGTTGAAGGGAATAATTTGATCTATAATTTGCAAATCATTATAAATCATTTTCGTCAGAAATATCGTCTTCAGAATCGGTGTCGTCGATATAATCCTAGTTGGGGTCATTCACAAGCATTTCAATCATTTTGAGAGTCTTTAACCTTCCCGACATCATTAAATTACGTTTTTTTGTTAAAAAATGTTGAACAAAGATATGTTTTTCTCGATGTTTTTGGCAAGACAAGTTCCTGTCTAACATGCATGCGTGGCCACATCAATTAAATACGATACTAAATACAGCTTATAAAAGGCTCTTGCTGGACCATGACCACTCAGCTGTATAGCGCCGTGGTGACTATAGTCGACAATGACCAGTTAAGGGTTACAAGAAGTTAACGAAGATTTTAAAATGCATTAAAATAATACCAGTTTATAAAATAACCAGCCAAACATCCAAATAAAAGAGTAGGCCTAATTTAGAGGTTGATTTGAAAAAATGTTCATTTAACGGTCTTGAGTCCATGTTGAAGATGTTCTTGTACTATATTTCTCCATCCAGGCGATTTTAGTATGATAACACGCCGTCTATAAACTAAACACAGTTCTGTAAATATCATTTGGGTATAATATGTCAGGAAAGCACACAAATTTATCTATATAACTGTCTTTTAATGACTTATTAACATGTTTTCTTTGTCTTCTAAATGATTGTGGTTCCAAACCAGGCACCTTGGAAAAAAACCCTCTTGTCAAAATTTCACGGATGCTTCAAATATTGTCACTATTGAATAAATTCTAATAATTACAAATGTGTAATTCCCTATTCCAATATATAATCCACCTAACTTAAAGATATATTATGCAAGAGCTAAATCTGATTACTGCAATCTTTATTTAGTCTTCAGATGTTATAGAAATTATAAATCAGATCTTTATTTAAACAACAAGCCCAAAATCAACTCTGTTACACCAGGCTACAGCTTGGATTGAAATAGGATTTCACTGATTAATTAAATCAAATATGACGCACAGTGATGATATTATTAACTGTTATGTTTACGTCATTAGTTAGATCAGGCTAAATGATAGAGTGTGCTTAGCAAGGCCGCTATTGAGCGATATTCCGATGGAATTGAAAACTTTACTTGATAATTGAAATTATGTAGGTGGAGTTAATGCCTGTCAATACACTACCTGTCAATCAAACGATAGGCCAAGGTGGAGACAGATTTGGCCCCCATTTCTAGTCGAATATTATAAGGCTAATAACTTTGTACAGAATCAAGTAATATGACTGAAATTTTCAATATATTCTTGTTTCATCATCTGTACTTTTAAACTGTTATAGCAAGAATGGCCAACTCTCTAGAAATGTCTCCCATAATGTATCTTTAACAAATAATAAACAGGGTTAAGATCGTTGATTAGGTAATTAAGTTCTGGTTTACATGTATTTATATCATCAAAGAAACCGACAGAGCTGTAACAGACTGAAAATGATAGTATTGATGAACTAAGAAGTGTCGCATCGAGAAATACACACTTGAAAGAAACATGAGCAATTTCATTAATTTAAAAATAAAACATAGTGCAGAAAGTAAATATACAATAACTTAATAGTCGACATGAAATAAATGAATATAAACAATATGCAGTTTGTTTTGTACAAACAATCAACATGTAGGTAATTTAGGGACTAACATCCAGTTCAATATTATTTCATTAATTGCTTGTGCGAAGGGGTATTTATCAGTCAGCTGAAACTGGGGGACCCAAGAAAATCCCACGCCTTGTCACTATCAAGCGGTAGAGAGATGGTTCATTTTTGGAATAAAATATGGTATGTCTTCATACATGTACTTGTTTTTTTATTTTAAGTTTGTCGCCCTGGAAACCAACTGCAATGCCAATAAGATGATTAAACTGAGTAGCAATCTAAAATCTATTTATCGGTTGTAAAGGGAGATAACTCGGTTAACATTTCAATTTTCTGCAAAATATCAAAATCTGTTGCAGTAATTATACTTATAGACTGAGAGCTCGATGACTGAACTGTAAAAAGTTGAGTACGAAAGGTTTGACCATCGGAATGTGACTGCATATCGATAAGAATAAGAAAAAGTCATTTCTTGAGTTTCGCGGTTGGGGCATAAGGGAGGTAGGCCCCCCGAAAGGGGTCGCAAATTGTGCTTTGAATTAAAACTCCGAGCACGAGATTCATTTTCACATGGTATGTTCTATGAGGTATATAGAGTGAGAAAAAAGTGGTCAAGAAAAAAAATTCCCAGGCATTCTCAAACAAGAAGGGGGTTGAAAACCCCCGGGGGGGTCAACTGTGAAATTTCAGGCGTGAAATTTGTTTTTAAGTCATCCCTTGGCAAACAATCATGACTAAAAATCATGGTCAAGAAAAATTTCGCCCGGGCATCTACAGATAAGAAGCTCGCCAGGATGGGGGTTCCAGGGGCATTTCGGTATTTCAGGAAAATATGAAACATTGCGCACGAGCTAAATTTCTTCGCTGATCATTGGGCATAGATGCATGGATCACATATCCAGTGGACAAGAAATCTTCCACCGGGGCATTTCCAGACAAGAAGGGGGTTTCTGACCCCCCCTAGGGGGTCAACTGTAAAATTTCGAGCACGAGTGAAATTCGTTTTCCAGTCATTCCTTGGCATCCAATCATGACTAAAAAGCATGGTCAAGAAAACTTTTGCCCGGGCACCGAACTGGGGGGTGCTAAGGGGTTTCGGCATTCAAGGAAAATATGAAATGTTGCGCACAAGCAAAATTTCTTCGTTGATCATCGGACATCGATGCATTGGTCATATATCAAGTCCACAAGAATTTTTTCACCGGGGCATTTACCGACAAGAAGGGGGTGAACAACGTCAGTAACTTGGGAGTGCATTGGTAAGTAAGACTAATAGTCCGGTGGCTGAAGGGGGGGGGGTCATTGCCACCCGAGCTGTGAATTTATGAGACCAAGTTTTTCTAGACCAGTTTTCCACGTAGATTCCGAATCTGGGTGGTTAACAGGCGTGTGAGGGGGCGTTTTCGAGATATAGGGGGTCTAATGTCTATGTATGGGTTTGTGTAGGGGGGTGGGGTGGGGATGTCATTATGTTGACATATTAATAAAACAAAAATTTCTAGGATTGCCCATCTGTAAATAAGTGTTTATGATGCCCCTAGACAACTGTTTGATGTGTGGGGTGGGGTAGCAGTCGTGCATGTGTGGAGGGGGGGGGGTAAAATTGGAGGGAATTGATTTTACATTGATTTAAATGATTCAAAATTGACCTGAAAAGTGTTTTCTCTAGCTTTTCGTTCAGTACCAATATCCTCATTCAAAATATTAAATTATAATGGTATAATGTATCGCAGCAAAAGACTACTCAGGCAAGATGGTAATAAGGAAAGAAAGTTTTGTTATTTCTCACCACAATTAAAAATTCCAGAAGATCTATTTTTCTAGCGCTTCTTAAGCAGTAATTACATCATCCCAGCTTTTGTTAGAAAGTTGGGATTTTCTTGAAAAAGAAAGACAGATAGGCATTACCGCAATCTTGATTGGATAAAAAAATATCAAGATTAGTATTGAAAGTGTCAAGAATATCATAGAACTGACAACCAACCATGAGGACACCAAAATATCTTACCTACTCCTCTGCGCATTGCAAATTAATGGAGGTGCTGAAACGGCTCTAGGACAATTCGATCCCGGACAATTCGTCACCAGACAATTCGTACTCAATATTGAAAGTGTCGAGAATATCATAGAACTGACAACCAACCATGAGGACACACAAATAAAACTTACCTCCTCCTCTCCGCATTGCAAATTAATGGAGGTGCTGAAACGGCTCTAGGACAATTCGATCCCAGACAATTCGTACCTGGACAATTTGTCATCAGACGATTCGTACCCAATGACAATTCGTGCCCGGACTAAATGTCCCAAGGACACTTCACCAGACAATTCGTACCAAAGGACAATTTGTACCCGAGGACAATTCGTACCCACCGACAATTCGTACCCGGACTATTTATACCCTAGGACTTTTCGTCCCCGGACAATTCGCCCCCGGGTACGAATTGTCCTTGGGTACGAATTGTCCTTGGGTACGAATTGTCATGGGGACAAATAATCTGGGTATGAATTGTCTGATAACGAATTGTCTGGGATCGAATTGTCCTGGAGCCGTTTCAGCACCTCCATTAATTTGCAATGCGGAGAGGAGTAGGTAAGACATTTTTCAAGAAAATCCCAACTTTCTAACAAGAGCTGGGATGACGTAGTTACTGGTTAAGAAGACACTAGAAAAGAAGATCGTCTGGAGGAATTTCAATTGTGATGAGAAATAACAAAACTTTCTTTCCTTATTACCATCTTGCTTGAAAAGTCTTTTGCTGCGATACATTATACCATTTTGGAGTTATATTCGAAGTAGAGCTAGTGCTCGGTGTTTCTGTCTCTATATTATCCATTTTCAAAAGGTAAAAACGAAATCAATTTCAGGTAAATAGGTTAGAACAGAATATATATCCAGAGGATATAATTGATTCAAGATGGCGGCTGGAGAAAGTGGGTTTCATCAGCGCTCCGCCTAAATTTTTCAAAACCTTAGAATAAGTGCAACGTAATCCACAAATGAATATAACGTGAATGTAATGTATTAACCAGTGTGTATTCTAAGATATTTAGTGACTTTTTGTTGGCTTTTGTAACACTTTTCAACATGGAAATCGATGAATTGGACCATGACACTACTCTGGTGAGCGAAAACTCGGGTGAGGTGGAACGTCCTTTGTTTGACGTTGTTAAAATAAACTCCATAGTCGACAAGGCAGTGAAAGCGGCTGTAAATGAACTTAAAATTGGACTTACTGAAATAATAAACGAACGTCTCTTAAAAATAGAAGAAAGAGTAACAGAAGTTGAATTGACCCTTGTAAACGTAGGCAGCGATGTTGATAGTTTCCATGAACGTTTTGAGAAGATCGAGTCCAGTATGAAAATTAACGATGAAGAGGTAATGTCACTTAAAAATAAAATTAACAATCTTGAACAATATACTCGTAAATCGCATCTAAGAGTTTTTGGTGTGAAGGAGAGTGCCGGAGAGAACTGTGTCGAGCTAGTCCACAAAATAATTAAGGAACGATTAAAGATTGACCAGCCAATATTAATAGATGCCGCGCATAGGGTCGGACCCAAATCTAATCAAAGCCAGGCTGTTCACGGACCAGTCAATCAAACATTAACACATCATAGAGGCATCATTGTGCGTTTTATGAGACGCGACGAAAGGCAATTAGTTCTATCAAATAGGAAAAAACTAAAACAATCTGGAATATCTATATCAGAAGACATGACACAAATCAATGTGAAACTACTTTCAACTGTACAAAAACATCCCCTTGTGAAATCAGCGTGGTTTTCAAATGGTAAGATTCGAGCAGAGGGCCATAGTGGCAAAACTTGCCGTGTTGAATTACACCCTAATATAGATGACCAACTAATAAAGTATCTATCCAGATAAAGAGCTCTTTAAAAACCATATGTGTAAAGCCAATCACTGAATATCGTCGTAATATGTTAAATATACGAGAATAACCTGAATGTGTGTCTCAAAATTATACAACTTATACAGATGTCTACCCCCACAGTCAATGAACTGAAAATCAACTATAAGTTCAACTGCCGTGCACACTTCGATGTCCATAATTGGCTACCATACTTTTGTAGTCTGCTCGCTTGTTTGAAACACATGTAAAACCCATGGCAGCTGTGATAGATGTCAGATACTGTTATAAAAATCTGAGTCGCTGTGTCCACAGTCACTAAACTCTACAGCTGATGTGCTCCCCCTCTTACCTAATTTCCTTGTTAACTTATGATGATTATAGAATAGTTACCGAATACAAATATTTATTATATCATCGTATAATATAACATAGCTCAACCTATTTATATATTCTTACAAAATATTGTTATAAATTCATGTACAAGCATCAATTGTTTATGAACTGGAAGTATACTGTAATACATTTGTTTTCCTGGTTACCACCCCTCTTTGATTACAGCAAGTGTATTTAATGAGTAAAACTGTATAGGCTATTAGCCGTAATATTATTTATATGAAACACCTTAAAAATAAATATAATCAGTATAATTTAAAAGATCATATTTTAAGTAAATGTAATCATATATTTACGAACCTATACTTCCAGTTTAATTTGTTAATAGTTAAAATTGTTAATATTTAAATGCTTCTGGGCATATAAGCATATTGTATATCTATAAACTTTCCACCTCTCTTATATGTGCCTTCTACATGTACATATACCTTGCACTACTCCACTTAAATTGATAGCGAGAGCTCGCTGGGAACAAACCTGGTCTCTAAGGCACATCATGTAAACCTTGTAAAATTGTTTGATAGCATAATTATAATCAAAATCCAGGCTAAATTTTTTTTTAATCAAACAATCAAAGCATGTTAAACTGGCCATTGCAGATTTATTTGAAATGTATATTAGCCACTGATCATCGCTAATTGCCCTTCTAACTTCAGCTGTGCACTGTACTAGCTTGTCTTCCTAAATTGCTATCAACTTTCCATTTTCGGCTCCACTCCGTATAAAGATACGTGAATTTAGATATTCGAACGTCATACATAGCACCTGATGCTTTTGAAAAGGAAAGATTTCGCTGGCACCATTAAAATTTGATATATATAAAAAAAAATTCAATGGAGAATGTTAACATGAAATAAATACAAAACTATATTATAATATCATACAAAACATTATCCATAACATGAAATGAATACTAATTTAAGTTTTAAATTCAAGCATAAACTCCAAATGTGTGGTGTACACATAAAACCGGTTTCCTGCTCATTTGATGCACGCACTCTCCCCGTGACTTCTGTCACAGATATAATTACCGTTATAATGTCGTCTTGTCCTTTAAAAAAAACAACAGCAAAATCCTACGCCCGAAAAGTTAATTTTATGATATGATATTGGTAACATAGTCTTGTAAATAAACCCAGGTGTTAGAATATTGTATCCACTATCAAAATCCACAACTATTATATGCATATTATAAATTATACAGTATATTACTAGTATATATTAAGCAACGTCATAACCTGATTAAATGACTTGACTCTGATCTCCCCACATCCTGACTTCCCCGCATCCCGACCTCCCCACATCCCGACCACTCCTTGAGATATTTTTGTTACATATCCAATCAACGCTTTGTCACTTATAAAATCTTTACTATTTATTGTCATAAACTGAGATCATCCAACAAAATGAAATTTCACCTCTATATTGATCAATAGTTGCTTTCTGTTTAAAGTACTCCACATCTCTCTTATGACCTCCCAGCACCCTTGTAATTTTGTGTTAACATTTTTTGTCTTGTTCCTATATTTTGTAAATTTTTCTTCTAAATGTAAAACGCATTGCACATTTTTCCTTAAGGTAACGCATCCCCTGGTAAAGTCTTACTTCATCTTAACTTATTGTTATAGTCGTATTGATTATTTGTCACATTATTATCGGTGTCGATGCCAGGCCTACATTACACACTGTAAATTTATTTTATCTGCAGGAAATACAACCATATCGATAACTTGCTATTTTAATTCAAACACTATCACATAAAATTTAAATATGTTACGCTAAACGATATAGTTTGTATTTCCTACAGATGTTTAATTATTTTTAACAGCCTTAACATTCTTAGTCTCATGGAGACGTGAGTATCTCAATATTTTAAACTTTTAACATTGTGCGGCGATATCCACCCAAACCCGGGACCTGATAAATTTTCTATTCTACACTTAAATGTGCGAAGCATTAAAAATAAAATTGATGAAATAACAGTAGAATTAAATGATTTCGATATACTTACTTTTTCTGAGACATGGCTAAATAATAACACACCTTTAGATAGTTTGAGCATTCACGGATATCACCAACCCGTATTATTAAATCGCGAAGACGGTAGGGGTGGAGGGGTTGCGATCTATATTAAATCTAACCTATATTTTAAACCACGTTATGATCTTATCATTAAAAGATAGTAAGCTGGCACTGCCAGGCAGAATACGCCCTCATTTTCGAGAGATGGTTAGAGAACAAGCAAAACCGAAAGTGATTTTTCCTACAATCAAAGGCTATAATTCATTAAATTACAATTTGATATGCACAAATATCGATAAGAATCAAGATCTTAAGGTTATAAACATGCATTTCAAGTTTCATCAAAATCGAATTAAAATTGTGACCTATACTGGGTCCACAACCTTGATATACCATATTTTAACACTATAAGCGTACAAACAGCGGCCATTTTGTCTGGCAATTATGGTCCGATTTCCCTGAAATTCAAACTCAACCTTCCGTATGGTGTAACGGTGATAGAGTCAAGCGTTTTTTTAAATCAGATAATAATCGTGACCTCCAGAGGGACCATAGGCGATTTTTCAGACAATCAGGGACCATAATTCAGGAAGTTATGATCTGATATGTGCAAATAACGAAAGGAACCAAGATCTTTGGGTTATAACCATGCATTCAAGTTTCATTAAAATTGAATGAAAATTGTGACCTATACTGGGTCCAAAACCTTGATATACCATTTTATAACAGTATTCGCGTACACGTGGCGGCCATTTTGTATGGCAATTGTGTTCCGAATTTTTCCGAAATTCAAACTGACCCTTCCTTAGGGTGTAACGGTGATATAATCAAACGATTTTTTAAATCGGATAATAATTGTGACCTCCAGAGGGACCACAAGCTAAACAAAGACGATTTTGCGTATAATCAGGGGCCATAATTCAGGAAGTTACGATCCGATATGCGCAAATATCGAAGGGACCAAGATCTTTGGGTTATAACCATGCTTTTCAAGTTTCATCAAAATCGAATTAAAATTGTGACCTCTACAGGGTCCACAACCTTGATATACCATTTTTTAACAGTATTCGCGTACGAATGGCGGCCATTTTGTATGGCAATTTTGGTCCAATTTTTCCGAAATTCCAAAGGAACCAAGATCTTTGGGTTATAACCATGCTTTTCAAGTTTCATCAAAATCAAATTAAAATTGTGATATCTACAGGGTCAATAACCTTGATATACAATTATTTTTAAACAGTATTTGCGTACGAATGGCGGCCATTTTGTATGGTAATTTTGGTCCGATTTTTCCGAAATTTGAACTCAATCTTCCTTAGGGTGTAATGGTGATATAATCAAACGATTTTTTAAATCAGATAATTATTGTAACCTCCAGAGGGACCACAAGCTAAACCAAGACGATTTTGCGTATAATCAGGGGCCATAATTCAGGAAGTTACGATCAGATATGCGCAAATATCAAAAGGAACCAAGATCTTTGGGTTATAACCATGGATTTCAAGTTTCATCAAAATCAAATTAAAATTGTGATATCTACAGGGTCCACAACCTTGATATACCATTTTTTAACAGTATTCGCGTACGAACGGCGGCCATTTTGTATGGTAATTTTGGTCCGATTTTTTCGAAATTTGAACTCAATCTTCCTTAGGGTGTAACGGTGACACAATCGAACATTTTTTCAAATCGGATAATAATTGTGACCTCTAGAGGTACCACGAACTAAAATAGTTGATTTTTCGGACAATCAGGGGCCATAATTCAGGAAATTACGTTCTGATAGGCGCAAATATCGAAAGGATCCAAGATCTTTGGGTTATAAACATGCATGTAAAGTTTCAGCAAAATCGGTTCAAAATTGTGACCTCTATAGGGTCCACAAGCTAAAAACGTGATTTTTCGTACAATCAGAGGCCATAATCCATGAAGTTTTGATCCGATACATGCCAATATCGAAAGCAGCCGAGATCTTTTGGGGATAAACCTATATTTCAAGTTTCGTCAAAATCGGACAAGAATTGTGACCTGTAGAGAGTCCACAAACAATTGTGGACGGACGGACGGACGGACGGACATCCGGACGGACGGACGGACAGGGGCGACGACATAATACGTCCACATGAAAATGTGGGCGTATAAAAACTCGAGGCGATTTGGATTGAAGTACATTTTAAAAACAAAAAGTTCTTAATAGGCTCATTTTATCGCCAACCCTCAGCTTCTACTGATTATTGGGATCTTATAGAAGAAAGTTTTAATGCAACTCGTGATTGTGTCGACTATAATATTATTATTTTAGGAGATTTTAACATTGATTTTCTTACTATAAAAAATAGCAGACTACATAATCTGATAAACATTTTTAACTTCTCTCAAGTTGTAAAACAACCAACACGTGTTCAGCCGAACTCTAAATCATTGATCGACCTTGCTATCGTGAGTTGTCCTGATTACCTGAGTAGTGTTGAGGTGAGGGACTCTGGCTTAAGTGATCATAGTCCGATAGTTTTACATTTTAATTTTAACAGGCTAAAACCTCATTGTTTTAATAGGACCATTTGGAATTATAATAATATGAACGTTATAGGGCTAAACGAATTTATAAACAATTTTGAATGGGATAATACTTTTAACTCTATTGTTTGTCTTTCACAAGTATTAATAAGTGGTATTAAATCCTTTGTTCCAAATAAGGTCATAATATGTCGACCCAAAGATCCCTTATGGATGAATACTCATCTCAGAAAATTGATAAGACAAAGAAATAGAATTCATAAAAAGGCTAAACTATCAAATGATTCGAAAAACTGGTACCTATTTAGACAAAAACGAAATTTAGTTACAAACGAAATACGAAAATCCAAAAAAGCTTTCTTAGATAAAATTGACATATCAATAAACGAAAATAATTTTAATGACTCAAAATGGTGGTCTTTGATAAAAAACGCGTCTTTTAATAAGGGAAATTCTGAATATAAACTACCACCTCTTAAATCGAATGATACTGTCTATTTTGAAAATGTTGATAAGGCGAATCTCATGAACGACTACTTTGTGTCCCAGTCAGTAACAGACTCTAAATCTTACAATGCTCTCCCTTTTGTTACAACCTATAACACGATCATAAACGACCTCTCTGTAAATCGATATGACGTTGAACTTACGCTCCTCTCCCTAAAAAAGAAAACATCTAGTGGTCCTGACAACATCAATAATATTATTTTGAAAAACATAGCCAATTCTTTTAGTAAACCCCTATCCAAACTTTTTAACATTTTAATTGAAAATTGTATTTTCCCAAACTCCTGGAAGGAAGCTAACATAGTTCCGATACATAAGAAAGGCGATATTCATGATTGTTCTAATTATAGGCCCATATCTCTTCTCAGCTCGATTGGAAAAGTATTTGAAAAAATCATTTACAAACATATTTTTAATTTCACTGTACGCCACAACCTTATAACCCCTTTACAGGCGGGATTTCAACCAAATAATTCTTCCGTTTACCAATTGATTGAGATGTATGATTATATATGTAGAGCCATTGACAACGGACATGAAGTCAAATCCATCTTCTTTGATATAAGTAAAGCGTTTGATCGTGTTTGGCACGAGGGCCTATTGCATAAACTAAACTCAGTGGGTATTAGAAATAAAACTTTAAAATTAATTGAAAATTATTTATCGAATCGTAAACAAAAGGTGTTAATTGGTGGCCAGAGTTCCTCTTTTCAAAATATTACATCTGGGGTACCCCAGGGCTCGATTTTAGGTCCGTTACTATTTCTTATTTACATAAATGATATTGTGAATGACATTGAATCTAATATACGCTTGTTCGCTGACGACACTTCTCTTTTTTTAATAATAAATAATCCTAAAGACGCCCAAGACATTTTAAATAGAGATATTGAAGAAATATTTCAATGGTCGATTATATGGAAAGTGGATTTTAACCCATCAAAAACTGTTAGTTTGACTTTTTCAAGAAAATTATCGCCCTCAATCTTCAAATTATCACTAAATAACTCAGATATAAACGATGAAATAAGTCATAAACATTTAGGCCTTCTTTTCAGTAAGTCATGTACCTGGGATTACCTTACGTCCAAAATAAGCAAACTTATAAATTATCTGCGAAGTTTTAAATACCGTCTAAAATGAAAAACGCTTGAAACTATATATAAGTCATTCATTCTTCCAATTTTCGATTATGCAGATTGTGTATGGAATAATTGTTCTAAAGATAAATCAACACAACTTGAAAAACTTCAACTCGACGCTTTGCGTACTATAACCGGTCTTCCACGTGGTACCTCTCATAATATACTTTATACTGAAACCGGAATCTGCCAGCTTCAATTAAGACGCTATCAACATAAAATGATACTTTTCTACAAAATTTTACATGGGCTAGTTCCTAAATATCTAACCGATATAGTTCCACCTCTGGTCTCCGCTGACCAACCCTACCGTCTTCGAAACTCAAACCAAATTAAGCAAATAAACTGTAGAACATTACTTTACCAGAATTCTTTCTTTCCATCTTCTGTTAAACAGTGGAATGATCTAAGTCTTCCAATAAAACATTCGAAAACCATTTCCGAATTCAAAACCAAATTAAAATCAAGCATGCACTTAATTAAAACTAATGCCCACTACTATATAGGTGAAAGACAGCTACAGATATTACATTGCAAACTTCGAAACTCAAAAAGCGATTTAAACCTTCACAAGTGTTTGATGCACATATCGGAAAATCCCTCTTGTTTATGTTATCAAGGTGTCGAAGACTGTGAACATTATTTCCTAAACTGTCCACTTTTCAACTCTCAACGAAAAATAACAATAAATAAATTAGATTTTCAACATAAAAATATACAAACAATACTATCTGGAAACACAGCTATTTCTTTTGAGGACAACTCCTTCATTGTTAAAATCATGCACGACTTTATCAAATTAACCAAACAATTTAAAACAACATAGACCCCCCCCCCTCTCCTAAAGCAGGCGCATTCATAAAACTTGGCGAACTAATTTTGGGCCTTGGCATCGACTTCATCTTTGTTTTATTGTATATCTACCGCTATAATCTACCTATATGTAATATTGAATGTTCTATCTAAGGGATCGTTACCTTCACCTTTTGCACCCTGTAAAAAATGTAAATCCAGTCGTCTAACTTTTCAATGATGATCATTTATGGAAGCGATTTTACATAAGCAGCAATGCTTGTTATTGTATCCATATATAGTATGCTGTATATATCTGACTCACTAATGAAATAAAATATTGTTTAAACCATATCCAGAGGAGAGAACTGCATGATATTGTGCCGTCATGCTGGGATAAACTATAGATAAACTTCTATGTCCGATGATCAACGAAGAAATTTTGCATGATATTGTGCCGTCATGCTGGGATAAACTATAGATAAACTTCTATGTCCGATGATCAACGAAGAAATTTTGCTCATGTGCAACATTTCATATTTTCCTTGAATGCCGAAACCCCTGAAGCATCCCCCAGTTTGGTGCCTTCTTATCTGTAGGTGCCCGGGCAAAAGTTTTCTTGACCATGCTTTTTAGTCATGATTGGATGCCAAGGGATGACTGGAAAACAATTTCACTCGTGCTCGAAATTTTACAGTTGACCCCCCAGGGGGTGTCAGAAACCCCCTTCTTGTCTGGAAATGCTCCGGTGGAAGATTTCTTGTCCACTGGATATGTGATCCATGCATCCATGCCCAATGATCAGCGAAGAAATTAAGCACGTGCGCAATGTTTCATATTTTCCTGAAATGCCGAAATGCCCCTGGAACCCCCATCCCGGGGAGCTTCTTATATGTAGATGCCCGGGCGAAATTTTTCTTGACTATGATTTTTAGTCATGATTGGTTGCCAAGGGATGACTGAAAAACAAATTTCACTCGTGCTCGAAATTTCACAGTTGACCCCCCTGGGGGGTTTTGGACCCCCTTCTTGTTTGAGAATGCCTGGGAATTTTTTTTCTTGACCACTTTTTTCTCACTCTATATACCTCATAGAACATACCATGTGAAAATGAATCTCGTGCTCGAAGTTTTAATTCAAAGCACAATTTGCGACCCCTTTCGGGGGGCCTACCCCCCTTATGCCCCAACCGCGAAACACAAGAAATGACTTTTTCATATTCTTATCGATATGCAGTCACATTCCGATGATCAAACCTTTCGTGCTCAACTTTTTACAGTTCGGTCATCGAGCTCTCAGTCTATTATGGGCTGTTATTTGACAATAATAGGTTGTTATTTGATAATATTAGTATTTACTTTATTTAATGAGTATTTGGTTATTATTGGCTTGTTTTTTGTTGTTTAGGGAGGCAAATGGATCAGCTAGGAATCAGTGTCACATTTGAAGTACATATCCCGCGATATAATTCTCTATTTTTGAAAAAAAAAAATCAAATGATATGTCTATTTTGCATCATTATCTTGTAGTATTTGGTAGTATGTGGTGATATTGAGGTGGTATTGGGGTGGTATTTGGTAGTATAGGGTAAATCGTCCAACCCAAAACAGCAGTTATCTGAAATCATTGAAAGTCAAAAGGAAACTTTATCTTGTGGACTTTAACACTGTGAATAAACTTTAATCGGAAGATAAGTTGGCATCTAATGCATCCACAATAGGCTTTTCTCGTGACCTTATTAGACACTGTGTATAAAATCAATGATAAGATGAACCTAATGATGAACAACAACATACAACCATAGTGCAGAGTAGGTGTAGAAAAAAAATCCAAGAGCGCGGCGCCAAGCCTTGAAATAAGGCACCTGTCACTGACAAGAGTACCTGACATTTTCAACTTAGTGCCAGACATGTATTAATAATATCATTAAAAAAGACAATTCAGTGCCGGACAAAATGACAGGCACCACTGCCAGAGGTTTAGTGCCTGACAAACCCTGAATCTGTGCCTGACATTGTCAGTGACAGGTGCCTTATTTCAAGGCTTGCGCGGCGCTGATGTTCCCCACTGCCAACCCCCAAAATAACGCTTAGAAAATATAAATGAAATGAGGTTTAACAACCTACTTTTCTGCTTTTGCTGGGCTAATGAAGACAGTGTGCTATGAGGGAAATTTTGCCCAGGCAGCTGTGCTAAGGCCTATTTTTACATGTATATCGAATGCCAAGGTACAATGACACTAGACAGGTTTCCTTGTCAGGCCAACCATCCTTCCCCACTGACAATAGTAAACAAGCTGGAAAATCTCAATAAAACACAGTCTCATGTTAGCTTGCAAACAACTTACTTACTTAGCCACTGTGGCTTCCACTTCAATTAGAAGCAGAGTTTTTGTTTTCCAAACATAAAATTTAAAAGAAAAAAATGTGCCTTCATAAAAGTTTTTTAAAGCAAATGTTCCTTGTGCACGTTGTGTGCATGTGTATGTAAATATCGATGTCTTGCATACGCCATACAGTGTGCTATTAAGGAAATTTTTCCCACGCAGCGACTCTACGGTCTACTCTTATATCAATTTTCAACTGCCAAGGGATCTTTTACATGCACGCCAATGTGAAACCGGGATCTCGGTTTGTCGTGCAATCTGAACGACGAGACCTTCCCCATTCTGCATCACTGACACGGCGAACCACGCCGGAAAATCTGAATGAACTTTCTCACCCAATGCAGATATCGAACACCTGACCTCCAGACTAGCTAGACAGCGTCTTACCCATGTGATCCTCTGGTTGCAAGAGGGGTATGGCAAGTAAAGGCATGTACATCCCTCAGATCATACAAACAAACAAGGACCTGTGAATGCACATTAAAGAACCCTTGACAATATGAATTCAAAGAGTAGATGCTAACACCATAATCCTAAAAAGAATTTTTGTTATAGCACACTGTATGACATCTTGTCTTCATTATTATGATTGGTGAAGAAAAATAGGACATTAAACACCATTTCATTTCAGACTACATGTACATGTAGGCTAACCGATATGTATAAGTTTACATATTTCTTACACTAGTATTTTTCTAAACAGGAATTTCTAGTTGCTAAGTGTATGTGTGTTGCTATACTGTTCAAAACACTTTGGGTCTTTGCCAGATGACTCTTTTGGGAGCTACATTGTACATGTAGATACATGTACCTGAACATGTCCACTGCTATAATTACCTGTATTACAAGTGCAACAGGGGAGAGGGAGAGAGAGAGAGGGAGAGAGAGAGAGAGAGAAAAGTATTTAACAACTGCTCAACACAACTGGGTCATTTTGTTTGTGCATACATGTAGTGGTCTTTAGCAGCTGGAGGAAACTGGAGGACTTGGAGAAAACCCAGGAGGTCAGACAGGTGACCTTACAAGGGTTAGAGTTCAGGAAATTGGTCAGGTTGTGAACTTTCTTTCAAATTTTGAACTTAATCAGATAAACTTCACTGTTCTTAACCATTGATGAGGGCAAATCACGCCAGAAAAACAGTAGGAACATTCAACCACCATATTTCAAATAATATAAGACAATTTGTATCAATATTTGATAATATATCGTTCTTTATAACAAATTGTCATTTTGATCATACCGATAGTTTATTGGCCAATCACGCTAATTTACTGAGATTTCGCTTAATAGTTTGGATGCAGCTATGGCGGGTGTGGCGCACCAGGCAGGGTAAGCTTAGGCCTACTCTTCCGGACACCTGCTACCACTATTTGTTGTGTATTTTGTACAAGGTGAACAGTCCATAATTTTTTCAAAAACAGAAACGTTTAAATTTGGCGTAACATGATGATAAAGTACAGGATATTATCAACAAGTATAGGCCTACATGTAGATGTAAATTATTATAAATATGAATGATTTGAAACAACAGTCGATTTGGGTAATCTATATTGCGTGGCATACCTTTAAAAGCACAGAAATCGTTTTGGGTAGACTATTCTTCATATAAAAATTTGTACATTAGACCAGTAGAATGCTGGGCCACTTCCATGTAAATTTAAAATGTTGACGCATCCTTTTTAATACAGACAGTACCTATCTTTCTCTGACACACCTGCAGCTTTCATTGTTTACACTTGTAGGTCTAGGCCTACATTTTTTTGATTGAAAGATGAAAAAAATGAACTTCCAAGTCAACTTACCTAATCTTACTAAAAGTGAAAAAAGACACAATAATAGCAAATACTTCAACATTTTGCCACAAATCTTACGAAATTATGGTAAGATTAATCAAGATCATTTAATGAAACTGCGCCCTCTATGGGACAGGTAGCATTAATTAGAGTCGTCTCCCTTCCTACAAATTGCAAACTTAGTATTGCTCATCAAACAACAAAATATAATTTATGAAATTTTATTAAAATAAATCGATTTTTATTATTAATTATAAAAAAAATAAAAGCTAGTAGAAAAATGGATGGATAATATATACGCATATGATAAAAATTATAATATAATCTTTGAAATATATTTTCAAATTTAAAACACAAATGTATCTGTAGGAAATGTAGCTTAAAAACTACTTGGAAAAACAACACTGTGTGTTGCTACATAATTTACATTTCTTGCATACGCTATGTACAGATGATTATGAAAGAAGGAGTGGAAAGCTTATGAATTATTTGTAGATGTTCTATATATCATCATTATATTTTTACTTTTTGTACATATATGGGAAAAGTCAGATATTATATTATTAACACAATACCTGACTTGTCTTGCTGAATATCTCATTCTAACAGGTAGATAACATTGTAATAACATAAATATTATGTAATGGATGGGGCAGGGGAGAAGAGGGGTAATCAATATTATTGTAAAATAGAGATGAAGCCAGAATGATTATCAATAAACTTTAACGTTTTCTACATTTAACTGTAATCCAATTAACCTGGTAAAGTAACAGGTACATGTATATTCAATGTTGCTATAACACCAACGACATATATTTCACATATAGATTTTCACAGTTCATCACAATTCGTAGCACTGAATACCAATGATCGGTTACAGATATCAAGTAAAATATGTCAGATGCTAATGTAACACAGTATATACAATGAAATGAAATGGGAGGGAGAAATGGGGTTTAACGTACACTCGACACAAACTAGGTCATTACGGGAGTAACATGGTTTTAATTTTATTTCAATAATTCGCTTGCGCGTAGGGGTCTTTGGAAGAGGGAGGAAACCGGAGGACCCTGAGAAAACCCACGAGGTTGGGCAGGCGTTCGTACTCCTCGCCACGTACAACCGGGGATTCGAAATCAAGCCAGTTGACTCAATGACAGGTTTTATGATACAGTGCGCGCACGCTAACCATTCAGCCATCCGACATCGACTTTGTTCATTATGTGTGGTCGAGAACGAGACATAAGGTTACTAAGGTAATATGTTGCAACACCAAGAGAACCGTGAGGCCCGAGTGTTTTAACAATATAATATTACGCAATGTCTTAAGCTCGAGACCTTAAACGACTTAAAATACAGACACTTTGCACGTGCGTTTACAGTGAATTACGTCATGCCAGTCTAATATTTTATAAGGTACGCTTGGAAATAATGGTACGCCAACATCACAGGGTGACGTCACATCTGTATTTTAACAAGAGTTATCTGCCAGGAAAGTAAACTCAGATCGCGGGGTCCATATTTACATATCAACAGTGATTTACAACATTTAGCACTCCAAATGAATATTATATTCAAAATGTTCGTCCGACTTTGATTGTGGGCATGCTAGGGGGTATTTGGCAAGTATTATACACGCAATTGTTTTCGACATAATCCAATAAAAAGTCTTTATATTTTCCACATCTATCCAAGCAAATATTTCAACAACGATACACCTGTTAACGCAATAGCAAGTACCCCTTTATGTAATACTGAGTTGTCGGCACTATTACACCCATTCGTGTAACAATAACACTGCTCCGTATAACCACCGTTATTCGTCTGTTTGTAACATCCCGCATTGCGAATTTTCGAATTTGCTGTCTTCCTAATACACAACTTTGAATAATACTCAGAACCTGAAGTTGAAAAAAACAATATTATATTAAATTAATGGTTTCCTATTTTAATGATATGTGCAATAAATCATTAAAGGCCCAATAACACCCTTGTTGTAACTGAATAATATGTCCCAATCACTATTCTGGTTAAAGAATAGTACTATTTTACAATATTCCAATTAATTGGTGATATAAATTTCATCTTAACACACCTAAGTTAAAAAATTGGAAAAATTCAACTGTATGATTTGAAAAACCTTACGTAAACACTTTCAAATGTAACTTAGATTTAACATATGTAACATATTTTCAAACCCTCTGGACAAGTAAAATAGGATGTAATGGATAATTTACACAACTAGTAGGACACTTAATTTAAACATCCAGTAGTTTGAATAAGGCTAATTTTTTTTTCAGAACCTCTCAAACCAGCAAGACATGGTCTGTTGTTTTTAAAGTGCATCTGCAATATTGGAGAAAGTAACCCGACCCAGGGTCATCATATTAAAAAGGGTGGTTAGCATATTTTTTATTGCCCCTGGAGGGTCCACACACTATGTAAGGAAGGTTGAATGCACACCAAAACCGAACTTCCCCAAAAACTTTTGAACCATAACACGCATTTTAAATGTCCTCAACCTTGGTATAACATGCTCTCTATTTGCGTGAAGGCGAATGACCAGTTTCGGACTGATTTTCGTACACTCAGGGTCCATATACCTAAAAGTTACGTTCTATATACGCCCAATATCGGAAGGAACTAAGATCTTTCAAATACAGACATAAATTTAAGTTTTATCAAAATCAGATAAGATTTGTGACCTCAAGGGAGGATTCGGTGAAATTTTCACGAAATTCGAACTCAACCGTAATTATGGTGCAACATAAATTATACACGCGTACTTATGGAAAACAACTACTGATTTATTTAGGCGACGTTTCCAAGAGTATTCTCTCAACGTTTCAAGCTAATGCAATGTAACAAAGTTTGAGGCAACATATAGACACAATTACAATAATTAGAATACTCTTCGAAATAAATCAGTAGTCTATTTCCATAAGTATGTGTATAGTTTATTTAGCCATCCACTTATAAAATGCAACTTAATGAATATATATGGTGTAACAGTGATATATCTGAACGATTTGAGATACAAAAAATGTGTCGACAAGTTAAAAGTGCGATGTTTCGTACAATCAGGGGTCAAAATTCCAGGACGTTGCGGTCAGATACGCGCCAAGAACCGAGAGCTATGGGATATAAACATATTATCTTTTAAGTTTCATCCAACTGGATAACTATTGTGACCTCTAAAGGATCCACAAACAAAATGTGAACGAGCGGACGTCGGAATATCAGTGACGACGACATAATACGTCTGCATGAAAATATGGGCGTATAAGAATAATCCAGTATTAACTTTAGTCTTTATCGTGTTACCATTGTTTTCGTAATGGGAATGGGGCCGGGGGCTCCAGAACTAAATGTTGCGGGATCGCCTTCTCATTAACACAATCCATTATATCGATGGGATTCGTCCTCTTATGACCCTAATGTTTCACAGTACATTTAAATGTAGGCATAACATGTTTTGAAACATTATTAATAACGATCTCATATATTCAATGAAGGTCATTCCTGTGGTAGTCTCACAACTATTTTCTATAAATTTGTATAGTAAATACACAGTTAGTCTATTCACGCGATTGTCACTTGAAATACCAAACAAAATCTAGTTGACATTTTAGAGCTAGTCTCAATCAGCCAACTAAATTCGGTAAATAGGTATCTACACTTACTCCTTTCGTTTAACCAGCTTTCATGATTCACTATCTTGGTATACGTCTTAAGACATGCTTCGCAATCAGTGACATTTCGGGGATCATCACAGTTATTATTGGCTCCTTTCACTTTTATGTTACATTGAATACAGTTGACGGCTTCTGAAAAACATTATCAGAGGGTTATACTATTGGGGCGGCATGAGAGGGCGATATAAATAGTGAGTCAGATATTAATTATGTTGTGTTACTTCTTGCACTTAATATTATAATCTAAAAAAAGGCAAAATAATACACTGGACATAATAAATATAGGACACATACACAGTAATCTATCTGTACACAGTTCTTGTCCCCATATACACAGCAATATATCAGACACAACACCATACTTAATAAGTTGTAGCACAATACAATAAGGGACACCGTACACAATGACATATCGGGAAAAATATGTATAGACCACACACAATGATATATCAGCAGAAATACATATCGTGTCTCGAACTCCATAATTGTCCACGATACATAGCAATGTATATCAGTCGCGTTTATCATTTCTGTGAATTTTCCTTAAATTATTATTAATCATAATATGGTCATTTATAAAACGTTCTTATGGCACATAATACACGGATGGCTAATAATATAATTGAAACAGATACGGTTTCAACTCAGTTTTGAATTGATTGCGCGATGAACTTTTGTGGCGGTTTAAGTGGTAGTTAAGTCTACTTTGCAAATGCCGCGACTTGGAAAGGGCGACCACCAAATGACCTTAACTGTGTCCATTTGTTTTGTGGGGTGATAGTTTGTCCTCATTCGATATTGCATGACCATTGATTGAACCAATGCTGTGACACAACAATACAATTTAAAAAACATTAGCGAATATAGAAATCCTTATTGTAGACCAACATTACACCAAACGTCGTACTTCCTCACAACAATTCGAGATTGGGAAATATTAGAGGACCCTTTAAAAAAATCAAACAGCATAAAATCCTTCAAATATCTATACAAACAAAAATTACGTTCTTTAATACTTAAAGCGCCAATCAACATACTGTAAAGGTAATAGACATAAAAATATTATTCACACTAGAATACGGCATGGATGTAGCTCATTGCAAAATGATTATATGAAATAAACGTTGTTAATGATCCCACATGTTCTTGTGGCAAATTTATTAAAAATTCTGAACACTATTTTTTTTAAATGTCTCCTATATGATGTTATCCGTGCCGAGCTTTTCAATACACTGTCAAATTATACTTTGATAAATATAGACACCCTATTGTCAATTGAGATGAATACAACCATTTTCCTTGAAGTTCACAAATATATCAAACTTTCAAGATTATTTAAATAAAACTCAATGATATTAGTTACCTTTTAGTACATATTACTACCAATAGTTTTTGTTGGATACACCCCCTCCCCCGCTTTACGATATAATTCATCTGATTTTACTTATAAATTATTTATTATTGTATATGCTATTTCGCCATCTTGTTTGTATTTATTTAGTCTACTAATTGTATGTATGAAAAGGGTTTTTCTAAGTTTTTGAAACTTGTGCTCAACCCTTTTGATATTTATCAATAAAATATGTGTAAACTACATAACAGATTATCCGATCAGTTCCCGACAAATAAACGAACGTAACCCCTTTAATATCTCAAAAAACACTAATCCTGTAGAGCTATACAATCACTAATACAAATAACTCATCAGTGTAACCCAATTTTATGATTTTTTTTATCCAGATCAAAGAAGTTACCTTTAAGAAAAGTAAATCGAGCCAAAACAGATCACCTACTATAAGATGGTGTTCTGGGAACTGCATAATGTGTTTCACTTCACATTAGAAGGCGCGTTGTAATAATTGTAGAAGTTATATTTTTAAGTTCACATTGTTTGTGAGAAAAGGTGAAGTTTTACAGTTTTAGACTGACCCAACGGAGGTCTGCTGAAGAATGCATTGACCTTTCAGAATAAAATGACAACACAAAAAAACAAATTCATTTAAATGCAAAGAATGTATGGCTGACTTTAAGAAAACGTGTTTACAGTGTATGTATCCAAATATGTAATTAAGTCTTGCAAAAATATACACAAAGAAGGACGCAGATCGGCTCTCATATTTACGAAGCGTATCCCACTCACATTGTTTGATGTTTCTGCTATGCCATAGTCACGGTTAAAATGAAAGAACCCTCAACACTAATCTCTGGTATGTTGGTTTTTTTTGGTTGAACTTTGGTTTTCCTGCAAAGTCCTTTTCTAAATACACAACCATTGATTTGAAAAAAATATTCAAGCTATGTAAAATATTTGTCACCCAAAAACACTGTTTGCATTTTTCGAGACGCTTCACATGAAACTTGCTCCCAGACTAAGGTTTTAAATTTAAACTAGTCATTTCGGGACTAATACCTGGTTCAATTTTATTTCAATAAATTCGCTTGCGCGTAGGACCCGGAGGGCCCGGAGAAAACTCACGAGGTTGGATATGCGACCATACCCCTTGTCACGTGCAACCAGTGAATCGAAACCACGCAAATTAACTCGATGACAGACCTTATGATAGAGGTTGGATATGCGACCATACCCCTTGTCACGTGCAACCAGTGAATCGAAACCACGCAAATTAACTCGATGACAGACCTTATGATACATTTGGCACAAGCTAACCGTTCGGCTATCCAACCCCATAGACCTATACGGTACAGGGAATGTCAATTGCAAATACGATACATTGAATGGCCATAATATACCAAATACGGTACAGTACTGACAATTACATCCCACTTATACCTCGTTGCCAGTGGCAACCTTTGATAAAAATGGCCTGTTTATTTCCAATACAGGCTTAAAAGTATCCGTGTATCAGAAATGAACAGTACACTTTTTAAAAAGAGTACTGTTCATTCCCGACAAACGAACACTTCTACACCGTTTAAGATACCATTCAAGCAATAAGTAGCGGACGTTTAGTCCGGCCCAGATCGCAATGATAACGATAGCTCTATTCAAAGCAGCCCGAGAATCACACCAAACAAGTAGTCAAAATCACTGTAACAACACAAACCGGGTGGAACAAACTGGCAGTTCAAAAATATATACAATATTATTAAATTAAAATAAAAACATATTACAAAAATCAATTATTATACATATCAATTGGCATCTATTCCACAATTTGGTTTGATTTATATTAATATGCAAAACATATAAATTAGAATACTAAATAATTATATCAATTGTGAGGATAGAAGGCGCAGTTCTCTTGCTGGACCCTTAACAGGCATTCAAAATAAGCAGGATGAAAAAGAAACGCCTAGAAAGACATACACTTTATTACAAATAATTCGCTGATGCATACTTTCACCAGGAATGACCCACGTTTCGCATTTCCTTTACACTACATTTAATAATAATATTATTAATATCGCAGTCCTCTTCGCCATAGATAAGTTGTTTTGGCGATGTGGTCTAAACAAACACGTGATAGTTTTACTCCCAGCGGTATACCAATACGCACGTGTAAATACTATTCAGGTCACCTCTCCACTGCGCAATCATTCTACCATGAAATGTAACGTGAGGCTCAAAAAGGGATAAATGAAAGAGCATTTGACACGTTTCGGTTGAAACGACTCGATAATAAATACTATTTTCACATTTTCCTTCACAATACTCGATAGAAATGTGATGTAAGTCAGTTATTAGCACCTTTCCTCGGTGTATCGGTGAATATCAGGACAGTTTTGGTCGGGGACCGCCTCGGCTTCGCCTCGGCTGAACCCCCGACCAAAACTGTCCTGATATTCACCGATACACCTCGGAAAGGGTGCTAATAACTACTACATACATCGTCAAGTATATTACGCTACAGACTGACGTCACTTCAACATATTATTAATATAGTTTACTTTGGGACTAATGCGTTTTTTGTTATGGTTACGTATGCATTTTCCAATTTCATCAATGCGCTATACATACACAGGGTTTGCTAAATATTTGACTGACCACATGTTCAATCACATTCAAAATTTAAAAAAAATTGATTTATTTGAAAAAAAGGGTTTTAGTCATTTTATATAACAATTATAAAATTAGAAAGCATAAATTGTAATTTATCTAAATGATTAACGCTTTAGGTCATCGCTGTTAGTTGTACTTTATCTTTTTGCGATAATGACAGAGATTATTATCAAGATTCCCCGAAAGCATACATCCGGAAAAAATATGTGATAAAATAAGAATGAGGAACATCGTGTTTACAGAACGTTTTAACATATTAGTGCAAACCAATACAACTTGTCTTTTTTCTTTCATTTCAAATATTTTCTAATGTAACTGGATAGCTTACATATAAATTTAAATCACTTGATTAATAGCTGACTGATTTATGTAGCGAAGTTAATATTTATAGGTATACTCAAACTGATACTGTGATAGTTTACATTAAAACCAATTTCTTTGATCCGTTTTAGGTCATGTATACAGATATTTTTGTGTGTTAGTGGTTAGAGGATCACGCCACAGGTACTGGATATGCGTCTATTGCAGGGAAGCCGAAGGCTTACAACTGCCACTGGCTAGTTTTCTTGTGGGTGAAACATAAAGCCGAATGCGCTAAGTCTCTCTTGCCAGTATAAAGCCTCTACTAGTTCAATATCTTTACAGTGCCCCCTAGCGACAACACACTCCAACTGGGGTCTAGGGGCCTAGGCTAAACTGTAGAGGATCTCGGTGTGTTGAAATGCCCAGCACTTATCAACCTTGCACTAACTATAGGTTAAATAGCTGGCTAGAAGGAAGTCGTAAGCCACGGATGGCAACCTTTTTAGGAGAACAGAACTCTGATATAAAATCAAAACATGGCTAGACGAGAGCCATTAGCTTTGGTAGGCAACTCATCCAGAGGATGGAAACCTTGACGACACATCTCTGGTCCCCCGGACAGGGGATTAGACACTGGGTTAATCACCCAGTACTATAAAAAAAATCTATGATTACAGAAACTACTACAGACGTAAAGCATGCTTGTTCTACATGGGTTAGAACTGATACTATCCTTGGGACCGAAACTAAAGACCACCATGCGAAACAGAATGATGTCTAACAAACTGATGCCACTATTTTCACCAAAACCAAGCACAAAAGTTTCCATCGATACCATGTACGAGGCTGGAAGATGTGCACAGATAGCCAAGGAAATGTGAAATTATGAAATCAATGTACTAGGCATTAGTGAAACAAGGTGGAACCAACGTGGGCTGGTAATATTAAATACAGGCGAAGGAGTTCTTTATTCTGGCAATGAGAATGAAAATGACCATCACACAAAGTGGGTGGCTATAATATTGTCAAAGAAAGCAAAGAACAGCCTCATGGAATGGGAACCAGTCAATGGAAGAATAATGGAAGTGCGACTAAAAGCTAAATGCCAAAATATTAGTAATACAGTGCTATGCAACATGTGATGCTGATGATGAGGAAGGTGGTAGCTTCTATGAAAAGCTGCAACACACATGGGACAACATCCCCAAGAGGGACATCAAAATTGTTATGGGAGATATGAATGCTAAAATTCGCCAAAATAATAAAAACAGAGAAAGAATCATGGGAAAACATAATATTGGAGAGATGAATGAAAATGGAGGAAGGCTAGATGAGTTTTGCGAAGCAAATGAATTGGTTATAGGAGGAAGCCTTTTCTACGGAGCCCCTTAAGTGCAGTATTCCACTCTTATATAATTATTTCGTTTAACGAAATACCAATTCGTTTAAACGAAATACTAATTCGTTTAAACGAAATATTAATTCGATTAAATTAAATATTAATTCGATTAAACGAAATAGTAATTCCTTTTAACGAAATATTAATTCCTTTTAACGAAATATTAATTCCTTTTAAAACGAAATATTAATTCCTTTTAACGAAATATTAATTTGTTTAAACGAAATATTGAATTCGTTCAAACTAAATAGTTATTTCATTATAACGAATTAATTACTTCGATTAATTACCCCAATGCCCCAAATTTGAAGATAGAAATGTGTTTTTTTTTTAAAAATAACAATCGTAGTCTCTATGGTTAACGATATGGTGGGCTTGAGGTGGTAACCCCGGAACTGCGATCAGGCTAGGTTATTTTGTTATTAATACATGGTTCAATTTTATTTCAATGATTGGGTTGCGCGTGGGGATATGTAGCAGTGGGCGGGAACACGTGGACTCGGGGAGTACCCACGAGGGTGGACAAGCGACCCTGCTCCTTGTCACGTTTTAGCCGCCAATTGAAACAACGCCAATTGATTCAGTGACAGACCTCGTGTTCACAAGTTAATATTAATTCGACAAATCAAAATATTTAATTTTAGTTTAAACGAATTAAACTAAAATTATTTTTTCGTTATAACGAATTATTTTTTTTCTCGTTTAAACGAATTAATTATTTCGATTAAACTTATTAATTATTTCGTTATATCGAATTAATATTTCGTTATATTATATCGAATTAATATATCGTTATATCGAACTAATATTTCGTTTAAACGAATTAATATTTCGTGTTTTGAGTGGAACGCACAAATCAGGAATCATCAGCACACCAGCTTAAGAGCCGAGCATGGCAATGGGTTGGTCAAACTTAGTGGAAGCCACCAAACATCACAAGAGAGGCATTTGACTGGAACCCGAAATGACACAGAAGACGAGGGCGCCCAGTACATAGCTGTTACAGAACAGAGAGAGAGAGAGAGAGAGATAGAGAGAGAGAGAGATGGGGTTTAACGTCCATTTAACACAACTAGGTCATTTCGGGACTAACATGGTTTAATTTTATTTCAATAATTCGCTTGCGCGTAGGGGTCTTTAGCAGTGGGAGGAAACCGGCGTGCCCGGAGGAAGCCCACGAGGTTGAGAAGGCGCCCCTTTCTCCACATACACTGGAATCAAAGAGCTAGAAATTATTGGCACACCAGCTTAAGAGTCAAGCATGGCAATGGGTTGGTCACAAATGGTGGAAACCACCAAACAGTATCGCAAGAGAGGCATTGGACTGGAACCCACAAGGACGCAGAAGACGAGGGCGTCCAGTACATAGCTGTTAAAGAACAGGACTCTAAGAGCTATAAATTATTGGCAAAACCCGGAATGAGGTCAAATAGAACAGCCCAAATTAGAGTGAGATGGAGAAAGACTGTAGCAGCCCTATGTTCCACAAGGAATGAAGAGGACTAACTAACTAATGCAGATAATTTTTAGCCCATTTCTCCGAAGACCTAAAAGCAGATTTTTTTTTATTTTAAGTACTGATGTGTAATTTGTTTTTTTCCGGAAAATGAAAATTGCTCGTAACCTTTTGCACGCTTATATTTATCCATATTGATTATTTAGAAATGAAATCAAAATACTAACGCTAGGTAATCTCCTGGCTTTTGTTTCAATCGGATTAAAAACAGGTCCACAAAATTGTGTTAGGGATAAATAAAGATGACGGCTTGATCGATGTGATTGATTTTCAATTCGTTTAGTCTTTGAAAATACTGACTGAAATTACTGTTAGGGATTCGGCGTACACAATATTGTAGTTTTCATTGGATTATAGCGGTAAACTCACACATTCCAATTGTAAAATATATTAAAGTAGGTATTTTAGCCAAGTCAATTTTGCGGTTGGCTGACCATGTACTTGAATATTTAACATATCATCCTTGAGTGGCATTTAACGATTGAGCGCAATGAAAATATTGTTTACTCGGTTTAAAATACTCAAATTGTCAACGAATTGTCTAGGGTGCACTGAAATTAATCCTAATTTAAAAAGGGGGTGGAGTACATATTGATACTAGTACGATCCGCGGTCAGCACGAACAAGGGGCCCCGCACAGTTAGTATGCCACGAGGCTCCCACATGGTTAATCCGGCACTGCAGAAAACTCGTAATTAGGCCTTGAGGTTATTACGTCCGCTTATTTAGATTTTTTCAGGTGGCATGTCAGCAATGCTGATGATATTTTAAAAAGAAGGATTTTCTCACGAAACCATTGTAAATTAATATTTGATATTTCTCGCAATAAAAAATGAATTTCGGTAATTTTGATACAATTGAATGGTGGATATATATTTATGGCCAATGACGTAGTTATGTATGCCTCGCTCACAGTCCCACCTATTTAGTTCGATCAAGTTTTATGCTCCTATACATAAGCGTACGAACCCGTACGCCAATGTAAAAGCCATAAGTTCAAGGATATCTCAAAGCACTACCACTTATAGATAACATAGAATCATAATTTACAATGTTACAAACATGTTGTATTCAAGTACTATCTACCTTATTTCTGTCAGCTATACATTTAAATACATTTTAGTCTAGGTCACGTAATTCAAGTTAAATTGTTTTCAAAGATTTCGTGCTTTGACTTAACTATATGTACATATGCCCGTTTTATTTGAGTACTATGCAAAGTGATCGGGTGCATAATATGCGTCGATTTGTAGTTTGCGGGAACAATTAGTCATATTATGATATACATTAATATATGATATTATCTTTTTTAAATATATACATTATCGATCCGAAAGGAGCAGTCATTTTTCTTATTCTCATTCTAAACATAGACTCACGTAGGCCCACCAGCAGCAAAGCCATTCGTCTCCAATCTTAAAGCATTGTCAAAGCAGAGTTTGATAAATCTATTATCATCTCATACTACAACGCTTTAAAAGTAGATGATATGGGCAACGTAATATGTAACTATTGCTTGAAAACAAATATACTTATCCGCAGGGAGTGCGTTATTTGTGTTCGTATGAACACGTAGACGTATGAATGGACTAAAAAACTCCGAAATATGTCCGAAATTTATGATCTTAATAAAGGGTTCTTCTTTATGAACCAAGGAACAAGCACTGACAGCTTCGCCATGTTCACAAGGTGTAGCAGTTAATATGTGGATTGTAAAAAACGTTTGCAAGGTGCTTTTGGAATTTACTTTATGCTCAAACAGTCAAAATATGAATATCTCGATAAAACGATCGGAAAAGTTCGAAACACTTTTTTTGCCCAACCAGAGATATTCGTAATTCTGATGAGATCTTAATTCCTTGTCGTTGTTTCGGTCGTTTCGATAGTATTTTCGTAGTATAGAAATAAATTATTCTTCCGCCATTGACTGATGTATCTAAGGCAACAAAGATGGTGGCCAGAAATCAAGTTATTTTAATAAGCATTTTAAATTGCCATAATATCCCCCAGAATATGTTTTTATTGTGTATGTTCTGAAAGTCAATACCCGTTACCTTTTAGTCTAGAAGCTATGCAAGTACTTTTAAAATTGACGCACGCATTAATTTAACAAAAACTTCAATTTGTGTAGTACTAGTGTGGATATATTCATTTTCAGATGTATATAAGTATCGTGATATAACAGAGCTAGCGTTATGTTTAAGGATGCGTGTCCTTGCCATTAATTAGGCAGAAATAATTAAGTTCGTGGAGAGTGGACGATATAATTACTATTCAAATCATGTTGATAAGGTTGACCTAATGCAAGTTCATTTTAAACAGGTGTGCCCCAGGGTTGACATTTGATATGAGCCATATCAATGAAAGTCCACAGTCTTCATCATCACAGTCAATATTAACTTAGTATTGGTTAACAAAACAATTGTTCCATTCTGGTTAACTTGCGAGTAACAAGTACAAAACCTATAATTTATATCTATAAGCTAAAAATACATTTCTTCTTGGGTACATTTTACGTTGGTTTTCTTACAAATTTAGGTCATTTTATCAATATATTTTGCATATCATACAAACATCAATATTATGAATATACCAAGCCCATGTCCACGCCCATGCGATATCTTACTGTGGCAATGATTTTCATCTCACTAGTTTTGTTGTACCCCATTGTCATTTGACCTGTTTTTTTTAAATCTGGATTTCAGATCTCGTGGACTGATCGGAAATTCACATAATCTTTATTGGTATTTGGGGCTGCGTTGTAGTGATGAATTGAGGGAATTGGACCAGGCGTTGAAAAAAGATTTTACTGCAATGTGTGACATGTAAATCAAGCATTTATAACGAAACCGTTATTAATTAGACATCTATTCGCACGATAAGCCAATGTTAAACCCTGGATTACATCATCCGCGCCATTTAATCAGTTAATGTTAAAATGAAAAACGAGACTTTGTCAATTATCGTAGAAAATGGCAATCGAGACAACGCCATTTTTATCAAAACTTTAAATATTCATAACTTCGCTTAGAATTATATATTCATATTTCATTATCTATTTTTGAACCATTATAGTAAGAACAGACAACTCTTTATCTAAATCTTACGTAGGCCTAATGCATTTTTGATTAAAGAAGGTTTTAGCGGTATTACCAAACCTTAGACCTACTCTGGAGATACTGCAGTATACCACGCTATACCAATCAAAATATCCATAGTTTGTGAAATCCAATTACTATAACGTATCATTATGCCCGTGAATATTCGGATTAAATACCAAATACTATTGAAACAATTTACATGTACGTATAATAAACCGTAATAAAGCCACCATATTGCATATTATTCCGCAAAATTTTTAACTGCCCGCTATTTTACAGTTCCACGTGTCTTTAAAACAGGAATATTTCAGCCACCTGGCTATTACTAAAAACAAGATTTTCTTGTTTGCCTCGTGGCCGAGTAAGTGTACAACGTGAATGACATAAAATAAAGCAACCTTGACCCAGATGTTAAAAGGCATTGCGGTCCAATTCATGATTTGAATTCAAGCAGAGATATATACTATAAAATAATATACACAATAAAATAATGAAAAACAGTACAAATATATACAGTTTGTACGGAATCCAGTGATAGGAAACATTAACCAGTTTAATTCAAATTACATGGTATTATACAACGCCTTTTTTTTTTAACAAACTGTTAATTTTAATTCTTCAGAACATTTCAGGTATGCCTATTATTGCGTTTCGTCATTGTGGTTCTGGTTTTTTACAATATATAATACATAACCAGAGCGCCTGCTTTTCGGACATCTGATGCTGACTTCATTACCAAGTACATGTTTTATATAGTTTATCAATATACAATGCTGTGGCTTGATTGTGACATAAGCGATTCCGTCGTTTGATTACAACTAAGATCACAATGATAAAACTTGTCAAGTGTTAAAGGAGGCAAGTCACTAACTCAATATCATCGCAGTCTTCGACATTGAAAACACGACTTGTTGGTCAATTTAAATCGAAATTGATGTTGTTATCGTACCGTGAAAAGATAGGTATCTGATATCCACTATATAAGACAAAATGACAACTTTAAATTTGGCACAAGAAAGCGTGCCATTTGTAACGAAGCTGAACGGGGTTAAACATATTCCACAAGTCAATGCGTATGGGCAATGAATGCGAAATAAAAAGAAAAACTAACCGAATACCTGTTGAGAATATAATGGACCCAAAAGAACTAGAGCCAGGCCAAGAAATGTATCCTTGCACGTTCTCTAAAATTGTGAACAGATTAAACAATGAATATCAGCCATTTAACGAACCGACGCTCGTGTGTGGTGCTACTTAATAAATAGCATTCAATTTATTTAAGACTCGACGAGAATAGATCTACATTGAAGATTATTTTGAAATATTAATAAATATATGCATTTTTTAATTAATTCCCAAATTGTACAATTTGATTATTATTTGATTATTCTAATGACTGGCCGCTTTGGATTTATATGGCACCTCGTCTTCATGGTTATTCAGTTTGTGACGGATATCAGCTATGGACCATAAGAAAATTTTCAAGAATCTCGTAAATTTTTCAGATCAAACGTGCTGATTTTAAAAATAAAAAGGATACCCATATTTTAAATGGTAGCAAATTTATATACTTTGAAATTTTGAGTTGTATTCATTTTAGACAGCATTGTGTATTGATCTTCCGACCTAGCTGCTGTTGTCACTGAAGCATTGATCCAAATACTGGTCACCCTCGGTTACCCAGTGTACCCAGTCTGTTCTACTCCACTATACCCTGGTTTAATCCATGGGGTTTTCACGATTTCAAATTATCTGCCCTGGCCTCGAATGTTTCCACAATCTACGAAACAACCAATCAGAAAACAGTTAACAAACCAATCGCTTCGCTTTCGTTTTTATCAGGGTAGATAACCATATTCATGTCCATTTTTTAATTGATTTATGTAAAAATGTGTATTATTAAAATCTGCAGTGTGTGATGTTGATTTCAAATATGTATGTATAACATTTATATGTTTGACTTATGTTATTATTATTACTATTCGCTCTTTGTCTGAAATAATAACACATATGTCGTTCTGTTGTGTATATTATTATTGAACTTAAACTACGTAATTTGCTTCACAATAACTTGTCTACGATAATTCGTGTACATACAATTCCGGGAATAATTAATTATACATTTAGAATAGGTCAACTCCTAAAATTGTTCGACGAGAGTTACTTCCCTTTGCCAACTTCCTTTTCAAATAATAATTTATGGGATTGGTCGATGAAAATTGCACAATCATGAAGGGCGGATAACTTGATAACGTGTCTCCCCCATAGATTAAATCAGGGTATAGTGGCGTAGAACGGAATGAGTACACTGGGTAACGGGGGATGCATACTGGCCTACTTACATACGTTTCAATAGAAATGAAATGAAATTGTTTTTTAACGTCCTACTGTTATGCACCTAACCTGGGCTGTCGTTTTAATATAATCTTAATCCATGGCTTTAAAATAATAATAAAAATAATATACTAGCACGTAAATACACATAAAGTGTGAAATTAATGGTGTATATTTTTTCTGATATTGTATAATAATTTAAATATAACAGTCATATGATTCAGACCAAAGTGAGATTTCGTTTTCCAGGCATTATTGAACAATATCATTCTAAATCCCCGCCTCAGATTACGACAGAATTAACATCAGAGTGATCAGTCAATAATTACTAGAATCGATTTATCTGCAGAGGTTTTGACACAGATATCTTTTTAATGTCCTACAGGTGATAGATGTATCAATAATAAGGTTTACTATTTACTAAAGATAATATTCTGGCACTGTCAGGCAGGATACGCCCACATTTTGGATGGATAGAGGACAAGCAATACCGAAAGTGATATTTCCTACAATCAAAGGCCATAATTCATTAAGTAACAATTTGATATGCGCAAATATCGAAAGAATCAAGATCTTTAGGTTATAAACATGTATTTCAAGTTTCATTAAAATCGAATTACAATTCTGACCTCTAAAGGGCCCACAACTTTAATATGCCATATTTTTACACTGTTCGCATACAAACAGCAGCCATTTTGTCTGGCAATTATGGTCGATATTCTAGAAATTCGAACTCAACCTTCCGTAGGGTGTAATGGTGATATAGTCAAACGTTTTTTTAAATTGGATATTAATCGTGACCTCCAGAGGGACCATAGGGGATTTTTCGGACAATCAGGGGCCATAATTCAGAAGTTAAGATCCGATATGCGCAAATATCGAAAGGAACCAAGATCTTTGGGTTATAACCATGAATTTAAAAGTTTCATAAAAATCGAATTAAAATTGTGACCTCTACATGGTCCACAACCATTTTTTAACAGTATTCGCGTATAATCAGGGGCCATAATTCAGGAAGTCACGATCCGATATGCGCAAATATGGAAAGGAACCAAGATCTTTGGGTTATAACCATGCATTTTCAGTTTCATCATAATCGAATTAAAATTGTGACCTCTACAGGGTCCACAACCTTGATATAGCATTTTTTAACAGTATTCGCGTACAGACGGCGGCCATTTTTTATGGCAATTTTGATCCGATTTTCCCGAAATTCGAACTCAACCTTCCTTAGGGTATAACGGTGATATAATCGAACTTTTTTTTCAAATCGGATAATAGTTGTCACCTCCAGAGGGACCACAAGCTAAAATAGGTAATTTAGGAAATTACGTTCCGATAGGCGCAAATATCGAAAGGAACCAAGATCTTTTAGTTATAAACATGCACGACAAGTTTCATCAAAATCGGCTCAAAATTGTGACCTCTATAGGGTCAACAAGCTAAAAACTTGATTTTTCGTACAATCAGGGGCCATAATCCATAAAGTTTCGATCCAATACATGCCAATATCGAAAGCAGTCGAGATCTTTTGGTGATAAAGCTATATTTCAAGTTTCGTCAAAATCGGACAAGAATTGTGACCAATTGTGGACGGACGGACGGACGGACGGACGGACGGACGGACAGGGGCGACGATATAATACGTCCACATGAAAATGTGGGCGTATAAAAACGACCAGCATACCAATCCCTTGACCAGTAATTTACTGCAGTATGAGTAATCAATTACGTTTATCCTAAATATAGGTGTTATCATCGAACATATTATAACATAGTTCAAATTTATTTAGATTAGACACGATTTTAGACAACATAATGCATCACGCTTTCATATTCATTTGTCCTATTAACGGGTTTCGCGGTTTTAGCACAGTTATAGTAGTAGCTGAAAAGAATGGCCGTGGTTGTGAAGACAATTTGTTTGTTTCAAAAGGTCATAGAATACGAACATATATTATACAGTTTCACGTGGAAATGATATATACGAATGGAGTTGATGAAATTGTTAGATATTATACAACAATGTAAAAGCAAATCCAAACCTTTTGGTACTTTTAATAAAATTTTGGACTGCTTCAAACATCAAAATATTAGAGGTGTTCGAAATTAAATCTAGATTAATAGTTTCTGTGAATACCTTTAATGAATATAATAGTTCCATTCTGATAGCTGAATAAGATGGACAAGAGAAGAAAACGTGGAAGTTATCTTCATCCGAAGAATTGCATTTTGGACATATTTTTGATTCCGATAGGTAATGGTGAAAAGGGTGATTATTATCGCAGGAAGACATTTTCATAGTTTAATTGTGTTTGGGAAAAGATTGTCTATATAAGAAGGAGTTTTACATTGTGTTATTTTCAGTTTGAGGTTTTTAAGATTGTAATAATTTGTTTCGGGTTGTATTTTAGTTAGAATATCGGACCATTACTTGGGAGTCGGGGACTATAGAAATTAAGGATTTTTGAAAAATAGACGAGTTTATTTATGCTTTTGACGGCGTTTGAACAGTGGTTCCCACCCTAATTCGCCATAAACATATTTTCTGTGGGAATTTCGGCACATACCATTTATGATTCCCCCTGCTTCTAGTTGGATATTCCCAAGCAATTCCGAATCTTTAGAACTACAATTATCCAATATAAGAGGGCGCATTTAATAACGTGAATATCGTACATGACGCAGATGTATTTAATTTTAATTGGCGTAGTATGTGCAGTCTATTGCAAGCTTTTTTTGTGAAATTTAGAAATATGTTCTGCCCATGTTCCGTTTAGATGAAATGTTAGTCCCAGGTGGAAGTGTGGGGAAACTTTATCGGTAATTTTATTTTCAGACATAGGATGATTAATTTGTTTACATGTTAACATTAAAGTTACATTATTCAAGATATAGATAAGAACTAGCCATTCTTGCTATACTAGGTCGAAAGTAGATGATGTAAAATGAATAATTTGAAAATTTCATTCAAATTACTCTATTGCAAGCGAAGATATTGGCATTTGAAGATTTGGCCGACCTGTGCAATAATTTCAACCACGGTCCTGGTTGATCAAAGCTAAGACTCGAAGCGCCTGGGCGCGCCATATTTGATTTATCACTGAAAGGTTTAATCTGTTTAATATCGGAGCAATCTCATGCCATCCAAAGTTGTTTCAGGCCTGGATCAGTTAATTAATGTCTAATTAATACTTTCGAAAACATTTCATGCCCAAATAAAGACCTGCACTATGCAGAATTAGCTCTTGAATAATGCATGTTTAAGTTCTTAGTTATATGTGGGTTAAATAATTTTGTCATTTATTTGCCCACGTTGATATCAGCATAAAATCACTATTGGTTGAATAAGCAGTTTATAGTGGGTTATCATTTATAATTGCAAATAAGGACGTCTCGTTAGCAAATAATCTTACATTGTTATCTAGATTGTCTGAAATGTCATTTATGTATATTAAGAATAGAAAAGGACCGAGTATTGATCCCTGGGAAACCCCGGATTCAACTGACAAATAAGGTGATTGAAAACCTTCAAGGACAACACATTGTTTACAATTAGTTAGATAACTGTATATCCAATAACATAAATTTAGACTTATACCATACTTTCGCAGTTTATATATAACTCCCAAGTGCCAGTCTTTATCAAACTCTTTAGAAATATTACAGAATACAAAACTAAGATTATATTTTATATCTCAAGAAGTTTATTGTTGAATCTTTCTTTTTTAAATCATGACTGATGTTTTAGTTTATAAATCAAGTTGTACAGGTATATTTTAGGATATTTTTTTCAAACATCTTTCAAATTGTGCACGTTAAGATAATTTTCTGGTAATTGTGGACCACCCTTCCCTTTAAAGGCGGCTGTGACATGTGGAGTTTTCGATATGTCTAGAAGTTGTTTATTTGTAGGACACATGTTAAATAGACGAGTTAATGGAATTATTGTAGTAGTCGCTCGATATGATATTCCACACCTGGTCCTGTTTGATGGCATATTCCAGGCTCTTCGTATACTAGATGGGTGGAGGTCTGATACTTTGTCTTTAATTACTGTCTATATGGGTGCAGGTCAGGGCTGTTACCTGGCCACTCCAACATCTCGATCTTCCTTTTCCTCAGAAAAGGGAGCATGCCGAGACGCATGGCGGCAGTCATCGCCAACGCTGGGTGACACACGGATTATTGACTACTGATCGTTGACTATGTTAGTTTGGATGCTAACCAATCATTTAGATATGAAATAAATAGTCCTTGACCGAATTTAATTTATTAAGAATTGTCTTCCACTATCCTGATGTAGCTATCTGCTAAATCTTCGGTACAATGTGATGGCGTCATCGTTCAAACATGCATGTGCATGTGTAATGAACACACTTCAAATAAAATTCACATTGGTACCTCATTTGTGAAAATTGGCCTTCAGATGGCAGATATATGATTAAATGAATTTACACATAAGAAATTCAACCATTTTCAAGAGTGGTCCTATTTATTTGATTTTTCGTTTATATGATAATTGTTTATAGGTACTGAGTGCTTAGTTAAATAAGGGTGAATTTTGTCGGGTGGGCGGGATGTAAATCAATAAGGATATGCGAGCGCAGGATGGAGCAAAATTTTCTACCAAGAGAACTGAATCATTATTTAGGCCTCGATAAGAGTTTTATAGCTTGTTATGCCTCAGCATAAGAGAAATTAATTGTACATTGTAAATCAAAATATTGAAGAGTTATTACATGAAGTGGTACTTAAACCCGTTAAGTACCAGTGTTCGTTTTGTCAATATAGTCGTACACATGTCCATAACACTCACACAGTGCATTCTATTTTAATACACTGCATTATGTCATTGCTTAATTCTGCGAATAATACGTATTTAAATACAGATGTGACGTCATCCTTTGATGTTGACTCACGATTATTTCCAATAATGTACGGGCAACTTACCAAGCGTACATTATAAAAATATTAGACTGGCATGACGTATTTCACTGTAAACGCACGTGCGGAGTGTCTGTATTTTAAGTCGTTTAAGGGTCTCGAGCTTAAGACATTGCGTAATATATTGTTACAATATATTACTTAATGTCCCACTCTCGACCATTAAACCACACATAAACACACGTTCACACTGTTAGTATTGTTCTTAAAGTTTCGGAATTTCACATTAAAGATGTTCAGATACTAACCCACTATTATGATATACTTTTTGAAGCACATAAATACCGGTTTAGATGTTTACGCTCTGGTATCTCTCTATTTTACATGGAAGTTTTGTTTTCATAAGATGCTTAATCATTGCCAGACAACGAAACACACGGCCCCCAGCAGCCAAATTATCGGTACAAGCATGGGTTAAACAAATTGCTAATGAACCATATCGACTCAATGGTGAATAACTCTGGCAGGGTTATTTCTTTGAAAGGGAAAGACGGCCGATTTAAATTTAATATGCTAAAAATTGCAGAATATAAAATATGAAACATGATCGAAACCAGTAATATTTTATACATTGATTATTCGGAAGACCACATCCGCCAAGACAAGTCACATCATCTGGACTACTACCATTTTATACACGGTGTATTTATCTACTTTAAAGTATTAAACTGAATTCATACCAAAACCTTTTCATATTTTTCAAGGAAATATAAGTGTTCTAATGTTTGTATATATCCTACGCCGAGACAATTAACTTCGTGTGGCTTTATTATACAATATTCACAACATGTTTCACCAAACTAGCTTATCATACACAGCTGTCACCACTTTTCATTATCGGATTTTTGTCGGTTAAAATCTGCTGCACTTGAATTTTTATTAAAATATTCTTTTTTTTAAACAATATTTAATTCAGGAAATTTTGGATTGGGAAACCGGCTTAGCCTATTAAAATATGTTTGGA
The DNA here is from genome assembly GCA_917208275.1 of Patella pellucida. NCBI lineage: Eukaryota > Metazoa > Mollusca > Gastropoda > Patellidae > Patella > Patella pellucida. The sequence continues at coordinate 29,876,288 of OU795041.1, read as the reverse complement.
GTGTCTAATTACGCTAATGTGATTTTGATGTTTTCGTGTAAAGTCAAATAAAATCATAGGAGATTAAGCTAATTGTCGAAAAGTAAGCTTGTATTGTTGTCTTTAAAGAGACCACGCCAAGATATGGAACTGTTTAGGCTTAATGTTCTTTCACGGACGAGCTTGTGAGTCATTATATAATTAAACGTTTGGCGCGTTAGTGTAGCATATAAGGTTATTTTCAGGATTGAAACAGAATGAAGCGGTGTTGACGTGTGGTCAACGTTTACTAGGTCAACCGAGATCAAAGTAATATTATTCATATTTTATATGGTTATGTCAGCATTCCATAACCTGACTACTTTCTATTTATAACGATCTTACGATCTATGATTGTAATCGATCTGAACGACTAGAGACTTGCCTTTAAAATATCAAAATTTTTATATGTAATAGACCAGCGATGTCCCTGAATTGACCTTATATTTCAAAATTTCGCATGTTCGGTATCCCGCCTGTAGTTGACATATATTTATACTGTATAAAAATAAATTGTTCGTTCGGCATCATAACTAAGTATAGAGCAATCATCAAAACAAAATCATAGCCTGTTTGTAAAGCAAAGCATTATCCATATACATGTATTTGGAAATTCGCGTACATTTAAGTATACTGTGCAATCGTTTCTTTAAATGTTGAACCCAGATGCAAGTCTTGTTTTTATTTTTGATGGATCGTTTTAAACTGATAAAATGTGATAACAAGGTGGTTGACGATATAGGTGTAAAGAGGTAATTCTAGTTGATATCCGTCGTAAAGGAAAGGAATGCCCCAAGATTTTAATTTAAATCAAAACAAAGCACATTAATTCATGTCTCTTCCGCTGCTAATTCTAAACGAAGAAGTATCACATACGGGTGGGTGATGATGAGGATTAGTATCAGCACCATGTTTACGAAGATGTTGCTTCTGGTAGTGATTCGGTCCATGTATCTGTTGTAATGTACCAAACGCTGAACATTGTGAAGTTGGAAGCGAAGTCTTCACTTGAGAATGGATTGTCGTTTGGATGGTAGTTCAATTCTTCTTTACAGACTACATTTAAATATAGTAGAACGTAAATTCCGATAATCGAACATATCTCAGATAAAACTGCGCATATATCAGTGTTTATCTATTCTATATAGAGCAAGACGATATGATAGTCAAGTACATTATAATAATATTTGAGAATTTAAACCACGGATAATCGAAGGCCGTATTCTATATGATGTCACTATTTAAATTGGTAAGGGGCATAATTTACACCTAATATTTATATTTCGAATAATCTATTTAGTAATTCTAGTGATCGCGACGTAACTTTTCACCAATAGCCTAATACAATAAACCTGCTTCATGTTATTAAAGATTGAATACAATTATCAAAAATCTTGTTATTTTCCAGTCAATGATGCTATTAACCTAAGTGTAATAATGGATTTATCCCAAATTGTCTTTACACCCCTCCTGTTATATTGCACAATATGTTTCTTGTGATATTGGGAAGATATAGTATTATCTCTGTTTGTAGGTTTATAGAAATTACTAATACAAGTAATGTCAAGTAGTTATATAGGTAGATGGCTAAGCAGAACAATAGTGCACCTAATAATCCGGGCAGGGTACAAACCGTGATGCTCCCATGTGAACATTTTCGTTTACAAAAAGAATCAAGAAGAATCACATACAAGACAATACCCGTAAGGTAGATTCAATAGTTATGTGATGACATGACTTTTCCCTCGGACACGATTGTCATAAAAATGTAATGGGATTAGAGTTAAAATATTTATTAAAGCACAACAAATAAAATTGTTCACATGAATATTGAACGGTCAATATGTATGCAGGAGAAAACGGGTTAATTTTCAGATTCATTTGAAATCTAAAAACTAAAATCGTAAAGACGGAAAAAGAAACAACATCGAGGAGATTTTAACAAGTTTCCATCGATAGAGTACAGTAGGGTTACGTATACAAAACGGTTAAAGGACAGGAACTTAGCAGTAACCCAAAGCATGCCCATCTAAATAAAAGTCCTAAAAACATCACCATCTTTGTTTAATTGTTTAAGAAGTAAATACACACGACCACTACAGCTCTGTAATTGTTTGATTTAAGACAAAGTAAACTGGTTAGTTATACAAATACAAATACGTGTCTCTTAGTCTTAAACCAAGCTTCACTAAGTTAAATGTTAATATTTTCATCAATGACTAACTACTTTATGGTTCGCTTTATGTAGTAATATATGAAATTACGTATACAATTTATGCGTGTTTTCAACATTAACCTTCCTGAAAATTTGATCAGATAATTTATAAAATGCAAACGTGAAGGGGCATAATAAACCTATTATTTCTATAATCTAATAGAATTTTGATAATAAGTAATGAGTCATTGGGTGTATGTTTTTAATCATAGAAATACTAGCAAACGGTCAATGCGCGAAATATATCGATCGGAAAAATTGCGGGTGGCTAACAATCTCACAGGTATGAAGACACACCTATGATTTGCTTGAAATATTATGAACACTCACCCAAAATCTGTAAAGTGTTGAATATAATAAGCATTGCCGCTACAATCCATGCTGTTAATCTACCCGACATTATTTTCCTTAATAAATAACAACAAGGGAAAAACGAGCATCAGAGTAATTTGAATGGTGCTTTGACTAAACGCGTCGCTTGATGACGAAGTAAAAGTCACGTGACTTTAGCTTTAAACGGAAACACAAAGATAGCAATTTTACTTCGTTGACTACATCCAGGGTGTATATACGAAAACGTGTTTAGTTATAAAGTCACTGTCTTACTCACAGTTGTCACAGATTTATCTGTGTTGGGGATGATTTCTACTTATGAAACTGTTAGTTTAATTAGCATTTGGGTATAAATAGGTCATCGGTGATAGGAAATATCGTATGATTAACCGCTTTTGACACGGTCAAAGATATAGGCTGTTTAGCGCGAGTTTTGACCAAGTAAAGGTATTGTTTTAGACGCATGTAGGTATGATAATATGCTCATGAAAAAATAAAAAATAAAGTTAATGAAAAGGATATTATTCGACATGCATTATTCATATTAATATTTAAGGAAATGAACTAAACCCACACTGACCTTATCTAAAAGGAAAAGACACGTACATTGACGATTGGAATGCAGGTCAGAATATTGATTGATTATAGAGTTTACGATCATAAACAATCATGTTTTATTAACACTAGAACTCATTTTGGTCCAAATATTATCCAAATCAATCATTATTAACTTTGAGTTACGACCTTTAAACTTTATATTGAATTCACATCGCATTATGTATGTGTCTTACACAAGAAAGTAATAATATTCTGCTATCTTTTTATTTACAAGGCCGAGAGATATACTCGTTTCAGATGAATTGCATAATGTAAAATATCTCTACAAAAAACATACATTATGCATGAGTCGAATCTGCCAATTATCGCAAGTTTTTCTTTAGGCCTGAAATAGTATCTTAATTATTAATTAGACATTATAAGTAACTCATCCAGACCATAATCAACTCTCGTTGCTCAACGCTCATTCATGATTTAATCAAAAAATGGATAATCCAGGATATTCTTATCGTACCGACTGTAAATGATTACACTGTGGTGCGTCGTATTGAGGCTTGTGTTGACGAAATCCGGCATTGGATGCGTGCGAATATGCTCGCATTGGACGATGGCAAAGCGGAAGTTCTGTGGCTTTCATCCCGCTTTAAGGATGCTACTCTACGGTCCAACATGAACGATGTGCGGGTTGGGGAGGTACACGTCTCTGCTACGAATTTGGTGCGGAATCTTGGGGTGTTGATCGATTCGAAGGGAACCATGGACACTCATATCACTAATGTGTGCAAGGTAGCATCGTTTGCCCTATGGCGTATTGGCAAACTTAGGAGGCTCCTTGATCAAAGCTCGACTGAGAAGCTTGTCCACGCATTTGTGAGTTCACGATTGGACTATTGTAATAGCTTACTAGTACGGCCATATGGTTACCAATTCCGTAAATTGCAGCACATCCAGAATGCTGCTGCTCGCCTAATAAGTAATAGTTAAACGCAAGTTGGAACGTCATACAGATATGAAGCCAATACTAATGGAACTCCACTGGCTACCAATTGAAGCTCGAGTCCAGTTTAAAGTCATCTGTATTATTATCAAGCTGATCCATCATACATCATCTGTGCCACTCTATCTTACTGAGCTGATTTATGTTGCTACACCGGTGAGAAATCTTCGTAGTGCTGACGGTGTGAAACTTGTGTATCTACTTCGACCCAAACCGTCAAGAGCTTGTGGTGATCCATCCTCCTCGCAGTGTTCCGTTTGATTAGAGCTAATCCTATTACTCCCTGCTGGACTGAGTGGGTATTATTGTCACTAATTGTGATTGGTCAGTGGTCCTTTTACTGACCAATCACTGACTTCGTTACAAAGGTATTACCTTTAAAACAGAACGTTTAATTAGGGCAACTGTGTTTACATAACGTTAAGTCATGGCTGCACGTTTTTTTATGCTATATTAACCAGCGCATAGCAGGATATTGCAGCAAAACTAATTGCGTGACAAACGAGGCTATCGGTATTGACGTAAAGTAAACAATACTGTATGGTAACGAACAGACTTTCAACGTTTTTAATAGCTTAAATCTTTGTCCAAAATATTAAGGAAGACCTAAGATTAAAGGACGGACTGTCATGTTACTGTACGTAAGTGGTAGATTTGATTGAACGAGAAGAATAGACACACTTACTTAAAAGTTCAAGAATCCGAACCGAATCCAGCAATGGCCAGAGAGGGATTTCTCGGGCCGTTGCTTCAGGAATATGATGGTGATCGCGCGTTCAGTGTTTTCGCACCAACCCTATGGAATTCCTAGCCTGGTCACTTGAGGTCTATTACGAATCTGATATCTTTTAAATGCTCTTTAAAAACACACCTTTTTCGAAAATGGTATTCACCATAATGTGCTTATGTATAGTGAACAATTAATGTTTTTACATGTTTATAAACGTTATGTACAGCGGTTTGAGATTTTCTAATGTAAATCGCTATATGAAAAATTAATTATTATTATTATTATTATTAAATGTAGTAATGATGAATGAGGCTAGGCCCAAAATTCAATCGGTAATTCTTGGTTCTGAGTTAATCAATTTGACCGAAATTTTCAGAAAATTTCCTTTACATTACCTGGGTTTTTTTAAAACCAATACGGAAATTTGCTGAAATTTATTATAGTTAGTACCATAAGCTTTTTTCCCGGATGAAGTCAGGGATATATCTTCAAAACTATAGGGCTTTGTTATGGCAAACCTATACTAAGATTAGATAATTCACAAGGTGAATTTTGTTGTGTGATGATAAAGTCATCGTATTCATTTTGATTATAGACTTACATTGTATATCTTAGATAGAAGTAAACTTTTGCATAGATCTATGTAAAGATGGGACGCTAGAGTTATTAGATTATTATCATGCTTACCACTCAGTAAGACGTTTGCTCTCCTTTTTTTTGTTGCACTGGCCCACTATTGTTGTTTTTTTTTGTTTTTTTAGGATTTTTATTTTTACTGCTTGCAGAATATTATAAACTACATACATATCATTTGTTTATGATAATTTATTAATACTAATTCATCGTATGTCAATAATCAACAAGTAAACAGCTTGGAGGCCATAATTTTATCGATTAGTCTATATTAGATGTCATTATGAATATAGTCCTACTCAATCATACAATGGTAGGATGGATATACAGGTGACGGAAACACAGAGTTATACATTATGAAACACGTTAAGACAAAAGCGATAGAGAGGAGAATACAAAGACCAATCTACACGACAAGGTTATAAATTGTTGCTCACAAAATATGGCATATCATATTTTAAAAAAAAGAATTGAAACAAGTTACAAAACCTTAGAGGACGCGACAAAAGTTAATCAGGTATTGGTTTCGTCCAATGATAGACCACCCTAATGAATTGTTTAGATGACGAAGTTGTACGAAGTGAAACTCTTTGTATTATAGCCTATCCAAAATACGACCATCCTTATTTGACGCCTAGTTAAGAGATAGTTAACGTAAACGTCAACCCAACAGCATCACTTATTCATTTCATGTCTAATACAAAAGTTCACTGTTCAAACTCCCGTATTCATAACGGTGAAATTAGATGGTCTGAAAAAAGAACCATACTACTTGACAGGAAAATAAGCAATACCCGTTGTCAGATAATCAACCCTGGTCTTACTCTGTAGATTGTACGAATACGTTTTAAGCCCCGTGTGGACAATTTTTTACAGGTCACAATTTTTATCTGATTTTAATGAAACTTTAATCATTATGTATATATCCCAGATATCACATTTTTTTCGTTATGGCGGAGATAATATTGGATCGTTACATCCCGCCTTATGTCTCCCTGATTGTACGAAACAACGTTTTTAGTTTGTGGTTCGTCTAGAGGTAACAAATTTTGATTGTTTTTAAAAACCGTTCAAATGTGTCAACGTTGCACCATAATTACGGTTATGTTCAGATTAAAACTTCCAGTCAAAATGGCAGCCCTCCTTTACCCAAGTTCGTAGACCCTTTAGATTAGAGGCTACAGTTTTTGTCTGATGCATATGAAACGTAACACATGTTAAGGATCAAAAGATCTTGAATGTGTTCAATTTCTTGTTTGATACAGTATGGGCTGTTCATTGACATTGAATTACTTAGGAAATACACTTTGTATAACAAACAAATTTATATTTGAAACACTGAGCCTTACAACATGAGGGTTAGATGATGTACATTCACTGTGAGTAGACTAGAGAATATTAAGATGTGATAATCAACATATTAAACAATGTATATTTTGATCATTGTTCACACACTGATCCGCAGTGAATAGTCGCTTACCGGCCCCTCATCTATGCCCTGAACTAATTTCAAAACTGGGCCTTTGTCGCCATATGCATGACATTGACATATTATTAAATTATAATAGTGAATCTTGACCCAGTTTTTAACTGATCTGGGTTTTTTTTTCAAATTCGATGTTAGTCATTGGGACAATGAGAGGGTGGGCCCTAATAATTTTCCCGGTTCTCTGTCAATCTCTTGTAGAATGTGGGCGTATCTTGTATGGCAACCGCTTGCTAATTTTTAGCTTAAGAGTGTTTTCCTTAAAATCAAATTTATCTTATTCCTTTAATGACACACATGCTTATTGAAAAGTTGTGGAAATTAAAGTTATTTACGAAGAATATTCTCTCAACGTTATCCGAACTTCGTCCAAATACATTTGAATTTTGTCCCTATTCAATGCCTCTTAAAGATTATTAATATACGTTTCAATTAACTTCCATGCTGACTTGTAATGCGTGAAATAAAACACAATAAAACATCAATATATATGTTTTATAATCGCATTAAAATTACATTGAAAACAACGTGACTATTACATTGTCTGGTCAAATCTAGACCTAACTTATCTATAAATAATCTATATCTATATTCACTATGTAAAAAGTTAGATGATATCACATTAGTCATGTTTAAGAACCACTTGTCGGTGTTTATGAAGCCTATCCCGATATTAGCTGACAGTTTTCTGGTTTAAAATGTAACTTGAGATTATCCATTATCTTAGCTTTTGAATAAACGATCAATTAAGTTTAACTAAATGAGATGTAGAACTCGTCGCCTGATTACTTTCCATGCCGCATACTAATGTCTGTCAAGGGATATTTTACTTTATTGGAGACATCCGTTGGACACATTTTCCATGACAGCCCAACAAGATTTAAGCCTTGAAATTAGGCTACTCTAGATCTCAATGGTTTTACCTCGGCTGAGATGCAAACGAAAGACACCGCTCACCCTGTGTTCAAATTACATGTTGATTAAAGGAGCGAAATCTTTATTATATGGCACCTAGAAATAGACATAAATGGGTCAGAGCGTATGTAATAATGTACAATGTAATATAAATGTATACAAACTGATTAAAATTCAATCGTTTCTATTTTAACTGTAATTCCTAATCAGTTATGTTCGGCGAAATTGGGTTAAACGTCCTACTGTTCTGCTCCAAACTGGGATAATAAAAACGGTCAGCGAAATACGCGAAGAGTCCAAATTGAATGGCAGTCTCTGTTGTTTTGTTATTCTAGTCCACACCAGTAATATTCTCCTTATGGGATATGTTAGGCGTAGTGAAATGAGTAGATTCATTTCAAATGGCGCTCGAAAGCGTTCTGGGTGGCGATTCGTGTGTCAATCTCAAAGTGTCCGTAATATTGGATATTAGAAGCCAATCTTTTCACGGTAAGATAACAACATCAATGATAAAATTCTTAAATGACATTTAGAAGTAGAGGTATAATATTCATAATAACACAACTTTATGGATTTACTACTGGTATCTTTAACAAGCAATGATTAATAATGAAAAACAACCTACATTTATAGTACATCCATGAGTAAGACAATAACAACATAAACATTAATTAATCGTTAAAACACCAACATTTCCCTTTGAGCATGACTTCACGGTCTCTCTATTGATAGATTAGACCTAGGACTGAAGCCACCACTAAGGCTTAATACCACTCTACTATCAACACCCCTTAATCTATCTTTAATTATTTCGTGTCTTTGAACATGTCTTCTAAATCATATAGTAATTAACTAATATTTACAAAAACAATAGGGTGATCATAATATTACAAAAACACTTAATATATAATGTTTCACTTCTTAAAAACCATGTCACTTCTTAATTAATAAAATATATAGTTCTACTATTAAATGTTCATCTATAGGGCCCCACTCTAACTGCATTAACTTAGTAATTCATTCCATACATTTGAAATTGCTCTACCATTATCTTTGTTCAATTTGGGCTTGTGTCTTCTGATTTCCAAAGCTTCCCACAACACTCTCTTTTTCCATACTTTAATATTCTTAGTTAGGACTTTCGTGTTGTCCCATTCTATATTATGCGTCGGATTCTCAATGATATGTTCCGCTACTGCCGATTTATTTTGTTCCCTGCGTCTAGTTGCTGCTTTGTGCTCTTTCAGTCTTACCGTACCGATAATGGGCGGCAACTTTCACCGATGTAAGTAGATTTGCAGCTGCAAAGGACTTAGTAAACTATGCCTTTCGGGTCCCTCTTTGGTATTTCTGTTCTCCCATTTGCATTGATCAGTGATTTTAATGCCACCCCCCCCCCCACTAAATGTAACATCTATTTGCAATCTGGATAATAATCTTTTAATCTTGTAACTGGTTGGGCCTATAAATGGAATATTAATATGGATTGGAGCTTTTTCTGTCCTGGTCACGTCGGGGGCTTTATTCAGTTTTTCCGTTGTACTGCTAATGACTTTCTTCACAAATTCTAATGGGTAGTTGTTGTATTTTGTTAGGGTTTCAGTGATGTGTTTGATTTCTTCATCTACTGTATCATTGGTGCAAACATTGTAAGCTCTTCTGGTTAATATAGACACGATTCCCGCCTTGGTTGTTGTTGGGTGGGCAGATGTGAAGTTAATATATTGGTCTGTATGTGTAGGTTTTCTATAAACTCTGGTTGTTACTTCATCATCATTTCGGTCAATTAGGATATCTAAAAAGGGTAGTTGTTTATCATTTTCTTCTTCAAATGTAAATTGTATTCTTTGGTGTTTAGAGTTGTGGTGGTTGAGCAGTAGTTGGTGATCTTCATCTTCTTTAATTACCGCCAACACGTCGTCAACTTTTCTGAGCCAAATGCTAGGTTGAAATGGGGCGGTGATTAGGGCATTTTCTTCGAAAGCTGTCATGTAGATTTCGGTGATAACCGGGCTTATTGGTGACCCCATTGGTAATCCATTGATTTGTTCGAATACTTCATCTTTCCATGTGAAATATGTTGATTTAATACACATTTCTAACAACTGCATAATACTATCCGTACTTATTCTGGTGTTGAGATTGGTTGTTTGGTTTTGAATTTTCAATGTTGATTTAAATTTTGCCAACAAGTCATGTTTGAAATGTCTAAGACTGTGGATGATATTATAAACACCCAATGCGATAATTAAAGGAGATAAATCGCTAATATTGCGAACTTGAAATTTATCCAAATGGGTCGTAACACATAATACTGAATATGAATGTATATAAACTGATTTACATTCAATCTTTTCTGGTTTACTGTTATCTCTAATCGGTTATGTTCGGTGAAATACATCACTACTCTGGCATATCAGAAATTTTTGAAAATGTCTAGGATCCTTCGTATTACGACCTTAAACACTGTGTATATGACATCCACGAGATATCTCAAAGTGATCAAGGGCCATAGCTCTGGCTGTAAAATTATTGGAAATCGCTGAAAATCAATAGGATTCTTCATCTCATGACCTTAAGCAGTGTTTATAAATTTGTCAAAGTGTTCAAGGGTCATAACGTTTGTGGTAATCATTAGATATCACTGTGTATAAATTTAAAGTCAATCGGACATTAGCTTTAGCTTCTAGAGCGTTCACAAGATATTTTAAAATGAACAAGAGCCATAACTCTGGCCGTAATTATCGGAAACCGCTGAAAATCAATAGGATTATTCGTCACATGACCTTAAACACTGTGTATAAGGTCAATTGGATATTAACTTTAGCCTCTAGAGCGTTCACAGCAAATTGTGGACGACAGGCGTACGTACGGAAGGACGAGGCGACGGAAATATATATATATATAAACTACTCAAGTACTAGTTAACATATCTGCTCTTGAATACATGGTATAAAAATGATTTTCGCTTTGTCTCCGCCCGAGCATTGCGACAAAGACTCTGGGGTCTACACCAAACCACTAATGCATGCGGCACTGTTACAACCCCTATTGTAATAACACCCCCTATTGTAATAAATGTAATAATTGTAATAAAATTTCAGTCAACCCCTATTGTAATATCAACCCCTATTGTAATAAATGTAATAATTGTAATAAAATTTTACTTAACCCCTATTGTAAAATCAACCCCTATTGTAATAATTGTAATAAATGTATATTCCCATACAATAAATTCCACATCTAAATCAAAAAGTATATGGAATTCGATAACCATCTGAATATCAATATTTAGAAATTATGGCATGCGTTTACACTGCATAAAATATTATGAAACACCACAACCGAAAACATGACTAAAAGCCGTTAAGGAATTTGGAGAAATTATTAAAATGGAAGGTCCAACCCCTATTGCAATCAATGATATTTATATAAACGTAAAGTTTGATCTCTGAAAGATCTGTCGTCAGGGGATTTTTATCATATGTTCCGTATGCATATCGGATAAAATAATTCACCTTATAGCATTTTTTTAATACTTCTCTACACTTAGACACATTCATTACAATAGGGGTTGATATTACAATAGGGGTTACACGACGTAACCCCTATTGTAATAAAATTTCTGTAAACCCCTATTGTAATAAATATGTTTTGCCATGCCAATACAATCGACATCTAACTTTAAAGGGACAATAACACTCTTGCTGGCTTGACAGGTTCCGAAACAAATAGCCTCTAAGCTGCGTTCACACTAGGGCTTTAACCTGCATTGAATTCAGAATAAAGTCTTATTCCGGACTTTGGCGCCACACTGAATTCGATAAAAGCCGAACTGAGCCGGAATTAACGAATCCGTATATTTTTCCGAATTCAACCCGGAACAATTATTCTGATCGGTTTATTCGCAGTCAACGTGATTTTCTAGCGTGGTTTCCCATACAAGTGTTGCTGTTGCAAGGCGGGGGGCCTGATGGCTGTAGTCGTTCAGATGGGACGAAAGGCAGATTTTCCGTGTACTCAATGACGTGAATTCAATCCGAAAAAAAACTGTAATGTGACGCACCATTTTTAATGCGGGAAAAACCAATCCGAATTCCGGAGGCCGGTCTCCGGAATTCGCATCCAATGCGAATGTAGTGTGAACGTAGCTTTATTCTAACTACTAGATGTTTCAGTGTCCTACCTGTTGTGTAAATTATTCATTATGACCTATATTTATCCAGGGGGTTCGATAATATGTTTAAATCCAGGTTGCATTTGAAAAGGCTTACGTAAGGCTTTTCAAACCATGTTACGGCGTGTAGTTGAAATTTTTCAATTTTATAATTAGGTGTGTTAAGATGAAATTTGTTCATTTATTAATTGGAATATTGTAAAATAGTACAATTTGGTGACCAGAATAAAGATTGGGACAAATTATTCATTTACAACAAGCGTGATATTGGGGCTTTAATAAAGGTCTATGGATTTTGAAACAACACCAACGAAAACATGTTTTGAAGCAGTTTGCAGGATTATTAAAATGTAATGTCAATCCCTATTGTAATCTATACTGTATAGAATATTATGACCCCACACCGAAATCGTGTCTCAAAGCAATTTGGAGAATTAATCAAATAGAATGTATATTCTCTGAAAGATCGGTCGTCTTGGGATTTTGAACATATTTTTGGTATGCATATCAGATAATATAATCGACCCAATTGCATTTTGTAAATTCTCATCTATAGTTAAATACAGTTATTACAATAGGGGTTGATATTACAATAGGGGTTTCACGGTATAACCCCTATTGTAATAAAATTTCTGTCAACCCCTATTGTAATATTTGTAATAAATGTGTTTTGCCATGTCAATAAAATCGACACCTAACTTTAAAATTCTATGGTTTTCATCACCATTTCCGCACCAGTATCTACGATAATGGTATGCATTTATACTGTATAGATTATTATGAAACTAAACAACCGAAATCATATCTTAAAACTGTTTGGAGAATTAGCAAATGAAATTTCAACCCCTATTGTAATCATTGATATTTGATACTTAGCCACATTTATTACAATAGGGGTTGATATTACAATAGGGGTTACACAACGTAACCCCTATTGTAATAAAATTTCTGTCAACCCCTATTGTAATAAATGTAATAAATGTATTTGTCATGCCAATAAAATCGACACCTAACTGTAAAAGTCGATAGATTTTCATCACCATTAGCGTATCAATATATAAGGTAATATTATGCTAAATACTGCATAGAATATTATGAAACAAAACCACCGAAACAATCATGTTTTGAAGACGTTTGGAGCATTACTTAAATGGAATGTCAACCCCTGTTGTAATCAATGGTATTTAAATACACGTTAAGTATTTTCTCTGAAGTATCTGTCGTCTGGGAACTTTGAACATCTTTTCCGTGTGCATATCAGATAAAACAACCCCTCCTATAGCATTTTAAAAATCCTTCTCTACACTTAGACTTATTTATTACAATAGGGGTTGATATTACAATAGTGGCTACACGGCATAACTCCTATTGTAATACAATTTCTGTCAACCCCTAATGTAATAAAAATGTTTTGCCATGTCAATAAAATCGACACCTAACTTTAAATGCCGATGGATTTTGATCACCATATCCGTATAAATATGTAAGAGTACTGGTATATCTTTATACTGTATAGAATATTATGATAAAAAACCCCACTGAAATCATTTCTCAAAGCCAACCGTTTGGAGAGTTAATCAAATGGAGTGTCAACTTTACGTTTATTTAAATATCATTAATTGCAATAGGGGTAGGGGTTGGACATTCCATTTTAATAATTCTCTGGCCTTTAATCATGTTTTCGGTTGTGGTGTTTAATAATATATCTATGCAGTGTAAACGCATGCCATTACTTCTAGATATTGATACTCAGATGGTTATCAAATTTCATAGACTTTTTCATTTAGATGTTGAATTTATTTTATGGTTATATACATTTATTACAATAGGGGTTGATATTACAATAGGGGTTGATTGAAATTTTATTACATTTATTACATTTATTACAATAGGGGTTGTTATTACAATAGGGGTTGTAACACGGCACTCTGATGATTACTCTTTGCTCCAATGTATGCCCCCCCCCCCTCGACAAAATCCTGGATCCGGGCCTGATATCAGTTTGTTTAGCTCATCTTCAAAGCAAGTGGTGCTAAAATTGGTCATGGGTTCCTTGTATGTGCATCTATTAATAACCATTAATGGGGGCGAAATCAAATATGTCTTCACCTTGCCCTATCGTTTGATTGACAGGCATTCAATAAACAGTTATTCAGAGATGTACAGTCCTAAAAAAATAAGTTTTATTAATATATAACATGATCATCATTTATCACCCCCACCCCTCCACACGCACACCTACACCGGCTACCCCCACCCCATCCCTCTACAACACAAATCAAAACAGTTGTCCCGGGCCATAATAAACACTTATTTATAGATTGTGATTTATAAATATATGTCCACCCCCCCCCCCCCCCATTGTGGACATTTGACCCCCTATATCTCGAAAATGAGCCCCTCAGAGGCCTGATCACCATTCAGATTCAGAATCTGCACAAAAAACTGGTCTAGTAAACTTTGGTCTCATAAATTCTTAGCCTACGGTAATTTGTCAAATATTAAAAAAAAAAGAATATGGACGAATATTAAATTTTTTGATTTTACTTAGGACTTAGGCCTAAGCTTATAGATTCAGTAGCATATAATTTAGTACCTTTTCCCATTTTATGGTTTTATTTGACGATCTCATAGCATTTTCCAAAGATTTGTCAAAATACAATATACTCTGTCTCTACTCTAGGCCTCATGAAAATTTTGCATTTTGTGAAGATTTGTAAAGTTTAAATATTATGCCTCATGATCTAGGCCTACCTATTTTTTAAAAAATGATCAGCTCTCTCCAGCATTTTATGAAGATTTGTAAACTAAATTTGAAATAATACATTTTATAGGTCTATATCATATACAGTATATTTCTAAAAAAAAACAAAGTGATCAGCTCTCAAAAATAAAGTCACAATATGCACGTATATCTTACATCAGTTTGTGGAGATTTGTAAAATTAAAGTACTCGATATAATCCAAAACCTCCGGCATTCAAAACACGAATTATTTGTCAATTTAAATCAACATTGATGTTGTCATCTTAACCGGAAAAGATGGGCTTTTGATATCAATGTTAAAGACAAAATAAACATTTTACCATTTGGTACACGAATCGTGGACCATAATGCGTTTCATGGTCATTTCAATAAGGGACCCGAAGAACGAGGCTAGACATATTCTTATCTTGGGAGCATGCACAATAAATACTATGTTGACTGGAATAACCAGACACTAGAAATAGCCATTATATTGAGAACATAGCTGATTTGAAATTAAGAGTAAAAACGAAAACGATTAAATGTTAATGAGTTTATACACATTCATATTACATTACTATATGCGTTGCGTCGCATTTGTATCAATTTCTAGGTTCCAAATTTTAGCGATTTCGCTCTTTTAAGATAATAATACTAGTCCTCAGGATAAAGGCCAACTTATTTCTTACAATAGTTAGTGTAGATTTGTAAAATTAAAGAAGCTAAGTCTCTAACTCGATATCATCCAAAACCTTCGGCATTCAAAACCAGGGCCGGATTAACCTTTTGGGGGGCCCTGGACATACCAACTGTGCGGGGGCCCGATTGTCAGGCATTGTTGTTTGTTCAAATTGGTCGTACTGACCGCGGATCGTACTTAAAATGTAAAGGGGGTTTAACGTCCTACTGTGTTCTGCTCCTACTGGGCTAATGAAGACAGAATAGTATGTACATGTACTCCGCCCCCTTGAGTGTTTTCCTGCAGGATTTTTTTTTAAAAATTAGGATAAATTTCAGTGCATCTGAGACAATTTAAACAACGATTTCATGCGTTTAGAATTCGTTGACAATTTGAGTATTTTAAACAGACCCTTTCTCTCATGATGTTTTCATTTACTTTAATTTAGTGAAATTATTTTAGGTGACATAAAACATTAAACTCCGTGATTATATTACGTTAATTTCCTGGGACTGGTTGGGCCCCAGCATTCACATCGCGGGATGGGGTCTCCGGAACTGGTTAGGACCCATTGATGGGTAGAACCTCTAAGTTATGTTATTTAGTTAATTTTAGGGCCTAACCGATCTCTGGCTCCCCAAAAAATATGTTGGTACTTACCAGTCCCGGGGCCCCAAATATCCCGTAATGCACTGTGTCCCATTCCTCGCCCCCTCAGCCAAGGCACTGGTTAGCTCCGTCCGAGATAAAAATATTAATATGACCCAGAAATGTGGGGGGCCCGGGACATTTGTCCCACTGTGCCTCCCCTAGATCTGGCACTGTTCAAAACACGAATTATTTGTCGATTTAAATCAACATTGATGTTGTCATCTTAACAGGAAAAGATGGGCTTTTGATATCCAATGTTTAAGACAAAATAAACATTTTACCATTTGGTACACGAATCGTGTACCATAATGCGTTTCATGCCCAATTTAACAAGGGACTCGAAGAGCGAGACTAGACATATTCTTATCTTATAATAATAATAATCGCGTCATTTTACAAGGGTAGCAAATTAGGCCTGGGGCCTTTTTCCAATTTGGCCCTTGACACAGATCGTGCGAATGATTTCGATCATTACTGGGAGCATGCATAATAAATACTATGTTGACTGGAATGACCAGACACTAGACATAGCCATTATATTGAGACGCCTGGCGTATTTCGCCGAACATAGGTAATTTAAAATTAAGAGTAAAAACGAAAACGATTGAATGTTCATCAGTTAAAACACATTCATATTACATTATTACTATATGCGCTGCGACGCATTTGTGTCAATTTCTAGGACCCAAATTTTGTGCGATTTCGCTATTTTAAGATAATACTAATCCTCAGGATATAGGCCAACTTACTTCTTAAAAAACAGTGATCATCTATCCATAGGGACACAGGATATGCAAAGATCTTAAATTATATTGCAGCACATTTGTCTGATTTTTATTACATTTTTGTCCTTAGGTGAATGAGAAGCTAAAAACATTTGTGAAGTTATACCAGAATTAAATATAACTTGGTGTACTGTTAACGGTAGGCATATACGGTTCTAATTGTGACAGAATTCTAACATAAGTTAGGCATACTTAGCAACATCCTTAGCAGTAATAACACGATACCATTGTTATATAGGGAAAGGGATACCTCTAACATGATTCCGTTCCCTGTATAAAAGTGTCATCTTGTAATTATCTAACATGATTGAGAAACCACTGTGGCTAAGTGGGTAAGATGCCGGTGTTGGCCGAGAAAGTTTGAAATTATCCGATATGGTATATCAAGACTATGTTTGGATTGGCACCAAGTTTATCTCTTATAGACTATCAAGATCATCTGTCGGTCTGCGAGTCAGACCGAAATAATTAGTTTTGTTTTTTAATGGAAATTATAAATTTGAAACGGAATAGTTGTGCATTTGAAATCTTATGCCGTCATAAAGGGGATGCGAGTCAAATTCACATCAAAATTGATAAGTTTTGGCGTTTACTGAATACATGTACACGAGAGCTGCATAGAAATTGACTTTTACACAAATATCAGGTTCATTTTATTGAGTGAGGAAAATTCATAATTTTACAAGTAGATAGTCACAATACCTAGTGGATTCTCCCATTATTCAGTTACATAGAAATATATCACAATAATCCAATGATTTTATTTAATATATGTATTGAAATTATTTCAATGCAAAGAAATGTATAACTAACAGTGGCTAATGTTCAGTTGAGAGCTAAATGTATTCGAATTATGTACAAGAAATAAAATGCATTTTAAAGTCATTCAGGCACTCAGATAACAAGCCTGCTTATCGTTCAATGCAAACAACTGTTTTAAACTGAGAATTTATGGATGGATCAATCTCTCAGTGCCAGTTTTTATTTCAGCATTATATTTTCATTGTCCTTCCATGATAGAAATTTATCGGTTTAAAAATACCTGCGGTCATCAAATGAAAATTGTTCATAAAAATAAACACAGAGGTTTCTATATTGATGGGCTGAAGAATAAATACATATTAATTAATAGTATATGTTTGAACAAAATATAATATTTCACAGATATTTTTTACATCTGAATTAATAATTGAAGTTTTTGTTAAAAGTTATGCCTAAAAAAAGGCAGTTCTGAGATTTCATAGGCTACGACTTTACTGATGGGTTTATAATCAAATCAAACCCAATGCCAAGAAAGTACCACTGAGTTAAAGTGGTTGGAATTTGGACAAAACTTTGAAAAGGGTTTTTAAAGAGTTCCCTTAGGCTTCAACCAGCATCTTTTAAATTTCCCCAAATGGCCCTAATTTATGTACAAATCAACCCCTATCATGACACCATCTGATATGTATTTCTACATGATTATAATGTGATTCTTCTCACAAAGAACTACTATTCTAAATTTCACTGATATTCTGCTTAGCTGTACAGTATTCTCCAATTGAATAAAATTAATTAATCTCATTTTTAGCGCTTTAACTGATGACATAATTGATGGTTTAGAAAAAAATTGGTTGTACCTGTGGTTGTTCTTGCTTGTACGGAGAAAACTGACTTACATCAGTAGATGAGACTAGAAAAAAGATCTTCTGGAGGAATTTTAATTGAGATGAAAAATAACAAAACTTGCTTTTTGTATTACCATCTTGCCTAAGTAGTCTTTTGTTGCACATTAAACGCAATAATAATGTTGCAACAATATGGAGATAGGCTGCAAAACCAATGATCGAACAAGATGACCCTGCAATACAAGGCTGGAATGAAGATTTACATTGTGAATGGGTATCTGAAGCATATCCAAAGGGTATATGCAAGCGGTTGATCAGCCATCGCGGAAATATCTACCCCACTCATAGTATAATAAACTAATATCTAAACATGTGATTTTTATGTATATTCCCAGATATCTCGAAAGGTACCATAATAATTTACTATTTTGAATAAAAATATTGGTACTGAACCAAAAATCGAGAAAACACTTTTCATGTCAATTTTGAACCAATTAGTTTCAGTCCCCCAAATACATTGACACCCCTCCCTCCCCCATACAATGGTTATCTTATACACATATTATACGCGATGTGCAGTGGAATTAAAAAGTAATGTTTTTACCAAGCCTTAAGAAAATCATAATTTAAAACAACGTAAACTCATTTTCCGCGGCCAATTTTAATATACCGCACACCTACATGTGCTGGTGCGCGGAAAAAAGTCACAGGAAAAAAGTCACAGTAAAAAAGTCACAAATTTGACTAGGTAAAAAAGTCACAGGAAAAAAAGTCACAGTAAAAAAGTCACAGTAAAAAAGTCACAAATTTGCTTAGGTAAAAAAAACCACAGGAAAAATGGGATGGATTTGGCACCGCTGACACGATCTCTGCACAGATTTCGTAGCTGTGTCTGCATCTTTACAAATTTCTTTTTGACCTTTCTGACGGGTCGATTGCCGATGGCATCCTGGGCGACGACAGTCTGGATTGTGGCTGATTCCTTCTGGAACCACTCCACCACTCTCCAGATGGATGGATGGTGTTGGCCGACAAGATTGTAGAACTTGTTGTTGCCTCCCCCGCAGATGTTGTTGGTACAGGGGGCACTGTTCATGGTTGCGTCATGTACCTTCCAAACTTCAGGAGGGAACATGGGGGGGGGGGGGGTCTTCTGATGGAGAGGGTTAGGCCTTGTAGTGGGGTACTAGTCGTAGTGTCTGGACATGTCGCCAGGTTGACTGTGTAATGTGATAGAAGCATCCTTTGGCTGCCACGTCTCTACCAAACACGACAAGCAAAGAGCGCAAAATACTGTCTTTGAAATCAGTCACGATCGTTTCTACAAACATCTCATTGCCCAAGTTCCTCACACTTATCAACAATATAAATTGTGACTTTTTTATCTGTGACTTTTTTACCTGTGACTTTTTTTCCTGTGACTTTTTTACGGTGACTTTTTTACTGTGACTTTTTTTCCTGTGACTTTCTTTCCTAGATTCCATGTGCTACCCCCACCCCACCTCCCTAGAAATCAAAACAGTTGCCCAGGGGCATGGTGATCATAAGCACTTATTTATGCCTGTTCCCCAATCCCCTCGCAGTTTCTTAATTAATATTTATATTGTTATATAAAAAAAGAAAGACAGATAGTCATTACCGCAACCCGTCTTCATTAGTCCGACGATTTCTGTGCTACAAAATTATTAATCAGTTAACCCCTCCATACCTCCATGACTGAATTCAGTCTTCTAGTACTCCTTATAATCTTCGTTACAGCAATAATTTAACTAATTACTTTTGTCGAACAACTTTATTGTCTAAATCCTTTATACCTTCTACCATAAAAGAATGGAATAACCTCGATATAAATATTAGAAATTCGACATCTGTAAAAATAAATTTAAAACAAAAATAATTGATAAAGATCAAAATATACCCCCTTATTTCAACTTTGGCAGACGTAAAAATCAAATATTACATAGTTGTCTTCGTCTCTCTTGCAGTGACCTAAATTGGCATAGATTTCTAAGGCATATTTCGGACAGCCCCGAATGTGATTGCGGTCATTCTTTCGAAGATAGGATCATTTTCTTTTACATTGCTCCTTACATTCTGATGCACGTAAAATATCTATAAATCTTTTACCATCGAATTTCATCGATACACGCAAGCAACAGTCATATTTCATTAGACATATTTGAAAAGGTCCATATGTTGTTTGGTATGAGCAGAGGGTTTTAAGATCAGTGTAACATATATATCGACCAAAATGCGAACATGATCAACTGCGTAGCCAATGTGTAAATATGTATACATGTTTATCAAATGCTGTAGATTAAGTATTCATTTTATTGTTTTGTTTACTAATAATCTCGTCATTTTACAAGGGTAGCAAATTAAGCGTGGGGCTTATTTTCAATTTGGCCCGGCACATATCGTGCGAATGATTTCGATCATTACTGCAGGAAGAAACCAAAGAACTCGGGGGAAACCTGCATGATCGGACGGGAGACCGAATATCTCGTGCGAATGATTTCGATCATTACTGCAGGAAGAAACCAAAGAACTCGGGGGAAACCTGCATGATCGGACGGGAGACCGAATATCCCTCTCACCTACAACGATAAAGTTCTTGCCCTGAGCTGGGATTGAACCCTCGGTGCATTGGTGAGAAGCCGCCTCTCTACTGCCACGGCTATTCGACCAACTCACTTATTTATTTTACACATTCATATTAAAAAAAATTTTTAGGAGACATATAGGCTGTGTCTGTTCCTCCATCACTTTAATCTGAATAAAATATTGTAAAAATATAACAGGGCACACTCTTACAGTCATAGCAGATTTGAAAAAATAACATATGCTTTCAAAAAGTGGTTAATTGCAGTTTTCCGTTGCCGAAAGGAAAATGTACATTTCGGAACACGGAGCATAATATGAACTTTGTTTTATAAAAATTGAACAATAAATAATTAATTGAGGACAGAAAAACTGAATTAGTCCATGGGGACCAAGGAAAATATTAAAGAACTGTAGGTATGTGCCTTGTCTCCGATTATGTATCAAATATTACAATCCGACTATTATTAATAACAGGACGAATTTTAGAAATTGAAAAATGTGAAATAGCCATTCTCCCGTAAAAGATTCGGGGTTACCGAAAATGTTATTTCTTTGAAAATAGGTGAAGTATTGACGAAACCACGGTCAATTTTCAATTCCGGTAAAAAGTACAAAGTTCGGTCATTTCCGGTATGCGCAGAAGTTTCAAAAAAAGTTTATCAAGTAGCCACCACTTGGTTTCCCGATAGAATATTTGGTTCGAAGTCGATATATGATTTCGATCATGGAGAAATAGGCTCGCGGGATAAATAATAATAATAATAAGAGAGGAGAGAGAGAGAGAGAGAGAGAGAGAGAGAGAGAGACGGGGTTTAACGTCCACTCTACACAAACTAGGTCATTTCGGGACTGATGGTTTTAATTTGATTTCAATAATTCGCTTATTAGGGGTCTTAAAAGTGGGGGGAAACCGGAGGACCCGGAGAAAACCATCGAGGTTGGAGAGGCGACCCTACTCCTTTCTACGTACAACCCGGGAATCGAAACCACGCAAGTCCACTCAATGACAGGCTTTATGATACAGCGCGCGCACGATTATCATTCAGCCCCCCCCCCCCCCCAATAATCATAATATTTTTTAGTAAAAACAAAAGTCCTTCAGACAAAAGTCTGAAAACCTTATAGAAGAATAATAATCCGAACAAAAACAATAACACGAACAAATGTTTTTAAAAACTTAGCGCGATTATTTCTGCGACCTAGCAGGGCACACCCTTTCAGTCATGCTAAATTTGCCGAAAGGAAAATGTACCGGTAAAAGAAATGGAATTTCGGACCACGGACCACATGAACTTTGTTTTCGAAATTGATAATTTGATGTGATATAGTCATTCTCCCGGAAAAGATTCGGGGTTTCCGAAAATGTCATTTGTTTGAAAACAGGTAATGTGAATTGGCGAAACCACGGCCAATTTTCAATTCCGGTAAACAGTACAAAGTTCGGTCACTTCCGGTATGCGTAGAAGTTTCAAATAATATATTTTATCAAGGAGCCACCAAAAAACAATAGTGTTTCACACAAGCTACATATGAAAATATGTCACTTGCTTGTAGCTGTACTTGAGATGGCTTAGAATGTATAGTATTTTTACCAGTGCTGTCGCAGGTTGCAACCAGACTCACGACTAAAGGTTTAAACTGAATAAAACCGGTACCTAGTTTTGCGGGGGTATTTTCGTATTTTACGGGTTGTATTCGTTGTTTTTTTTAAATTTAAAACACGGCTTGTTCCCTTCTTTTTAGGGACGTCCCAGGTGGCATGAATGTGGTGTAATTGTATCAATCATATGCCCCTATGTCCAGAAATATATAGTTTGGTTTGGGAAAATAATTATTCAAACCGCCGCTATCAAGTTAAAGGGGCATATTGTCTTGCATTTTGCATTCTACTATCATCTAATCACCCCACAATGTATTCATTGGCCCCAAAAACATACGGTTAGACACCAAAATTATCATCCTACACAAAATAGTATAGTATGGGGGTATAGGGGATTATTTGAAATGATATGGAGGCTGGAAAGTCAAATTGGCGGCCATCTTGGATTTATGCTAATTATGAAAAATGCTACAGGTTTTCAGCGGACAATTTTGAGTTGGAAGTCCTTTAGACATCCCTTTACTATATTTCAGTGAAAGTAATTATTTTGCAATTTGTTCTCGGTACTTGACAAACAGAAATTAATAAAAGCGTGACAATGAATGCCATAAGCATAGTAAAAGCGTGGTGGAAACGTCAGATAGCGTGATGTGGTCTCCATGGTCACAAATGATTGCCGAGTCACGGCGTTTGTTTTGAGCATGTTCAGAACAAACGCCAAGGTTCTGCGATCTGACCTGGAAAGTAGTGAGAACGCGGTGTGGTCGGGTCGTGAGTCAAGCAATGTAACATCTCTATAAATGAATGAATGAAATGGGGTTTAACGTCCTACTGTTATGCACTTAACCTGAGCTAATTGAAGACGGGCATACGCCATACAGTGTGCTATGAGGGAAATTTTGCCCGGGCAGCGGCGCTACGGCCTACTCTTATATCGAATTCCAACTGCCAAGGGATCTTTTACGTGCACTCCAATGTGTACACGGGACTTCGGTTTTTCGTCCCATCCGAGCTACTAGGCAGCTGTCCTTGTCAGACCCCCCTTCTACATCACTGACAAGGGGAAATCACGTCGGAAAATCGCGATGAACTTTCTCGGGCATTGCAGGGATCGAACACCCGACCTCCAGGCTAGCGAACCAGCGCCTTATCCACTTAGCCACCGTGATTCCCCCATCTCCATGAACAAAACGCTGCGAAAATTGTAGCTTTTGCAATGGTGACTTTATGAAGTCTTCACTACGACCCTCGCGAATCCTTATGGCTTTCAAAATAATAATATATGCCATTTATTTGTCAAATATTTGTCTTTAAAATAGGAATTTACTGTGTTTCTTTTTATTTGCTGCATGAATCAAAAGGTCTCACATTCACTTTGATAATGAATTTTAATATTCATTTGAATATCTATACGACGTGATATGAATTTTCTAAATCAAGGCGATTATCTCAAATTGTCATGTAGATTAAATCCCTGACATAACTTTTAACGTTGAATTGGAGAACAACAACGCGACTTTGAACCCATGGTGTTCTAGATAGGCAGATGGCCATGTTTGTAACATATTTCTTAATGTAGAATTAACAGACTACCATGTTTTAAAATGGCTCTCAACTATATTGTAATATTAGCCTTTATTGTAATAAAAGTAATAATTGAAATAAAATTTATATTACCCCCCCCCCCATTGAAATAATTACCCCTATTGTAATAATTGTCAAAATATGTCACAATTTAATGCTAAAACAGAAAACGAATAAATTTCGAAAACACAAACCGGGAATGGCAAAGATTGGCTATCCGAACTGTAAACATTAAGTTTTGTAATTCGTGATTTTCGGTTATTCCACATAGTCACGCAATGCCATGACTCTTGAAAATTAACCCCGAAGAGTTCAAAGTGATAGAATAAGCATTTTTTGAAGAATAAAGGTTCTGTGATGACAGTAGTCCCATACATATTATATACCTTAAAGATACACCATGTAACATTTAAAGATAAATTATGGGAGAATTTTTATAGATAGTTGGCCGTTCTTGCTATAACAGTTTAAAAGTAGATGATGAAAGAAGAATATATTCTGAACATAGTTATCATCGTTGTAATATTTTACTAGAAATGGTAGTCAAATGTGTCTTCACCTTGGCAGGTCGTTTGATTGACAGGCGTTAACTCCATATATATAATCTCGATTATCAAGTAAATTTTTCAATGGCATCCGAAGTCGCTCAACAACGGCCTCGCTAAGTACACTCTATCATTTAGCCTCGATCTAACTGCGTAAACGTAATAGTCAATAACCACATTACGGTGCGCCATATTTGATTTAATCAATCAGTGGAATCCTATCTAAATCCAAGCTGTAGCCGAGCCATCCGTGGGTCTACAGAGTTGATTTCGGGCTTGTTGTTTAAATAAAGATCTAATTTATAATTCCCTTAACATATGCAGCCTAAATTAAGACTTGCAATAATCAGATTTAGCTGTTGCATTATCTATCTTTAATAAGGAGTCGACAGTTCTCGTTATACTAGTTCATTAATAGACGATGAAAAGGGTATAATATTATTGAGAATTCCATTCATATTTCATCATTCCAGGTCGAAGTTATGAATATTTGGAGACAAACGTATTGTCTCGATTTTCACTGTTACAGTAGTTACGACAATAAGTAAATTATATATTATACAGTTTTAAATTAAATCATTAAATGACGTTCGGTTGATAACGGCTTGCTATGTGAATAAATGTCTAATTAATTGATTTATTATAGTATTTGAGATCTACAGAAAGATCTGCAATCTAACATTATATATGTATGCGTAAGTTATTTAAATATTGACAGAGTCATCTATACCCAATAACGTTATACACTTAGCAAAAAAAGTATTAAATAACCATACTACTCTCTAGTCCTGAGTTAACGGGGATCATATCTACAGACATTGGCTATATATGTGTGTTCGTTCTTCACGTGATTTTAAACTAAAATATCACGAATCATAGTTCACAAAGGGGAAAATTAAATCCTAATGGCAAAGTGAACTATATTAGTTGTAAAATACATGTATATACAGCCAGGTCAAACCAACCTGCATTGTATGCTTTAAAATAACAATATTTGTTTTCTTGGCTTCCTCCTTACAATGAATTGCGCTTTCTTTATTACTTAAGAATATGTACGTGCAGAATACAAAAGAAATATTACGCTTTCACTTTTAGCTCTATAGTATTTTAAATAAAAATGTACTCGGACACAATGTACAAGAAGGGTGTCTAGATGTAATATAAAAAATAAAGTACTATAGATCTAAATTCAATTCACAATGTACATGCATCCAAAGGTAAGATTTGTCCTTACATGCCCATGAATGAATAAATAAATGAATGAAATGAGGTTTGATCGTCCTACGCTTCTGCACCTAACCTGGGCTAATTATTGAAGACGGGAATACACCATAAAGTGTGCTATGAGGGAAGTTTTTCCCGGGCAGCAATTGAATTCCAACTGTCAGGGGATCTTTTACGTGCACGCCAATGTGTACACGGAACCTCGGGTTTTCGTCCCATCCGAACGACTAGGTAGCTGACCAGCCGTCTGAATCACTGACAAGGGGAACCACGCCGTAAAATCGGGATGAACTTTCTCGGCCAATGCAGAGATCTAAAACCCGACCTCCAGGCTAGCGAGCCTGCACCTTACCCACTTAGCCACATGATCCCCAACATGCCCATGCGCTTATATGGTTAGTGTCAAGACTAGCTGGTGATACGGAATTACCACCGATCCAGAATGGACAATTGATACATTTACAATTGATATATGTGACAAAGAGTTTTAGTCTACGATATAACCAAAAGAGGGTTAAACCAGGAGAAGTATTAGGACCACTTCCCATGTATGCGTTTCCGCACTCGATTTTTGTATTACCATGTGTAGGCCTACAGACAAGTTTGGGGAATTCTATGTCAATAAAATCAAAATCGAGAATTTCTCCCTACAGCAAGCAACCCAGCATTGTTTACATTCAGTCGCCACCATGTTCATTAATATATGCCCTTTGCAGCTTTGCAAGCTGAATTGGAAGCAAAAAGAGCGCCTTATTGACTTAATGAAAAAAAACGTGTTTATATGCCACGTTAACATCCGCATGCGTACTCTTCGCACGAGAATAAACGCCTTGTTATAAAACCAAATTACAGTCGTGGGCAACGACACAAGGGAGGTAATTAATAGGCTCTGTCCGTAAGCTATAGGATTCATACCAACAATTTATTCAATCAACGGGGACCGTCTTCTACATGAAATATGAAATGAGCCGGCCAGTGGATGCTTGGTTTATATTTGAATAATTGAGCACTAAATTCGCAGAAATGGTATACATGTGTATATAACATTTTGAGAGTAAAGACATGGAATGGTAAAACATGGATAGCAAAACATGAATATTGGCTACACTCCTTTCACATTTAGACAGTAGGCAGAAACAGGTTGATTTATTCAGACAGTAACATTTTTAAGGTGTTGGCATAGTTCACTATTTATAATTTATCAATTATATCCCACATATTTATGGTCATTTATGTAATTATCCTTAGCAAACAGTTAAAGCTGAACCCCTGTTACAAAAATACCGAAATATTTAAATAAAAAACAGTTAACGCCCCCAGCCGCCATACTCTCAAACAAAAATGCAAAAACATGAACTTTCCGCAACCTGGAATTTAGTTAAATGTACGTATGTTCCTTTTCGTGAACATTGTGACATCATACTGACATGTGAAAATCTAATCTAAACTACTTGGTTTTATTTTATTTATAGTATTAGGTATAATTACACAGGGCATTTGCTGCCATAACTTTTTGGGTGATTTACATTTATATGTGTAAGATATTTACAAAAAAAACGTGGCAATAATAATATAACATGAAGAAGACAATAGTGTGTGATCGGGGATTTGTTATGGTTGTAAATTTCAGGTTGCGGTAAGTTCATGTTTTTTCCATCTTTTGTTTGAGAGTAAAGAGTATGCTATATTGTAGCAGACGGAGTTCATATAATTATTTACAGGCTGACCTGATCAGACATTTTGCAATCTTCAATTAGTTCCTATACTGTTGGGAAAAAATATAGCAATAAGTGGAGGTGTGTAAGAATAACACCGGATGTTTACAGCTGACTGACAACAACCACACAGGAAGTGAGAGCGACTTACCTTTCCACGTCATAAGCCTCCATGTTCGCCCTATTTATTTCACGAGTTTGAAACAAGTTTGGCGGCTTGGGGCGTTAACTTTTTTTTATTTAATTATTCCGGTATTTTTGTAACCGGAGTTCATCTTAAGTGTTTTTGTACTTTATCCTAGGCATAAATTAAATGCGTGTGTGAGTCTGTCGGATAGACTAGTGTAGGACTATTATTATATTTTTACTTAAAAGTCCCAATACCACTCTTGTTGTAACTGAATAATATGTCCCAAACTTTATTCTGATCAAAAAATTGTACTATTTTACAATTTTCAATAAATGTATGATACAAATTTCATCTTAACCCACTAATTGAAAAAAATTGGAAAAATTCAACTGTATGATTTGAAAGGCCTTACGTAAACACTTTCAAATATAACTTGGATTTAAACATATTTTCGAACCCTCTGGACAAGTAAAATAGGATGTAATGGACAATTTACACAACAGGTAGGACACTTAAACATCTCGTAGTTAGAATAAGGCTAAAAAAAATTCTGGACCCGTCAAGCCAGCCAGGGTGTTATATGCTAGTTTTCTGTTTTGTGTGCATTTTAATACTAATAGTTTATAATTTACTTAACAAAGTTGCTATTGTTACGACGAGTCTGGGTAAAGTTTAGAACGAATTCCAAAATGGCTGCCAACCTTTCCAAAACCCCCTTTAAAAAAGGAGCATTATTGTCAACGTTTTCAGAACTGAATGCAGCAATTATCAGCTGGGGAGGGTAAGGGTTAGGACTATTTTTACGACGATGGAGGGCTTTGAAAGCATCATCGTAACAATAGTTAACTATTTCATCCCTATGTAGTTTATCTTGATTTACTACTTCTCTGGTGTAACATGTATGGTTGCTCTTTTGTTTGTTTTTTACCGCTATTATCAGTCCTTTACTATTCCCTTGATGTACCCCCACCTAGCCCCTCACATCATGTATGGTTTATCATTTGTTGGCTAATTTGGTGGTTTCTTATTGGTTGGCTAATTTAAATTATTTACCCCTAAAATTACTTATTAATACCACCAATTACCAGTAATCTTTTTTTGTGTACATTGCCTTTGATCATAAATTGTTTAAGTGGCATTTAGTAACTGGATGAAAATAACACATGACACAATTATATGGAATACAAGTTGCTTAAAGAGTTTATTCCAGCGACGTTTCGACGAGAGTTCTCTCGTCTTTATCAAGCAAAGAATGACAACCATAGTACATTGAAGATTTATATACACAATTTGGAACAAAGACAAACATCTATATGCCTTTGATCATGTTGTTTTTATTTTTTGAGCTTGTTGTTGTCATGTATAATTTCTGATTTGTTGTTATTGATTGTCTATAATATATCATCTTCCTGAAGCAACGGCCGCGAGTTTCACAACATCTAGTTCTTGCTCTAACACTGGGCAATTCTTGAACTTTTACGCTTGCTGTATTTACAAGTGACTAATTAGCATTGTCCAATCAGAGGTCGTGGCACATAAAACAACCTGTCGCCGAGATCAAACTGGCACGCATTAAGACCACTCACCACACAATAAAGGACAATCAACTCAGCAAGCAATAAGAAATTCGCTGATCACGTGCTCTGTATAAGCTAATCCCAGCCTTTGATAAATAAAATGAAATGAAAGTAGTCTATTTTTAGTAACCTATTTAACGAAGGAATCTGATTGGATCACGGTCGGGGCCTATACCCAATCAAATTTAGTGCCGAAAAATGCAGAGTGTTGAGTGAAGGGCTTGATAAGCTGTATGTAGTTAAGGCATAATCAAGCCTTCTATTGAAGATGATAATAATATATATAATTGCCCTACACATTTGTAACTGTTGCTTGAAAACGTTGAGAGAATACTCTTCGAAGCGTCGCCTAAATAAATCCGTAATTGTTCTTCCATATTATAGTTTGTAACTATATGCACTGTATTTATCTACAATTGCTTTTCTACCAATTTCCGATTTGTCCAGGGCTTCTAGAAATATATGTTTTCACCCCAAACTTCGTATAATAAATATTCCAACATTTTGAATATATTTGAAACGACTTGTTTAAAAATCTTTTTGCAGACCTGGGGTCCTTTATGGAAAGCAGCACGTATTTTAACGGGTTAAAAATTAAACGCCTGATCATACACATATTCGGAACTACGCAAAAAATCTGGTCTAGAAAAACTTCGGTGTCATAAATTCACAGCTTGAGTGGCGATCATCCCCGCCTTCAGCCACCGAACTAGTATAAATAGACATACCACAAAATATAACCGTTTAATCTGGGAAATGGGAAAACTGGGGTCTAGCCTCAATACCTGTAGATACGCTGCTATTTTGAACGGATTCGAATCAGAGAGAGAGAGGGGGGGGGGGTTTAAACTCGACTAGACATAAACTAGGTTATCTTGGGACTAACACATGGTACAATTTTATTTCAATAATTTGACTGTAGGGGTCTTTTGCTGTGGGAGGAAACCGGAGAAAACCCACGAGGTTGGACAGGCAAACCCACGCTAGTTGACTCAATGACAAAACTAATGATACAGCGCGCACGTGCTAACCATTCGGCTTTTCAACTCCCCGATCCAAATCAAACATGTTAGGTTGTTTAAAACTCTCAATGTCAGCTAACATGTATAAAAAAAATATCTTATTTATTTTGCTCACATCAATATAACAACACATTTGTACACTTGTGGATGTTTAATCAGTAATCAACGGTACAAAGCCAGAGGGATCAAAACTATAAATAAGACACATATGGTTAATTTCGTGGGACTTCGCTGCACAGTGTGTCAATTGTAAAGGATCATTTTGTTATACGAAAAACTCAGTGATGCGTTTTCTATGGCGCTCAGTATAATGGAAGTGACAATCAAAACAAAAAAGGGCTTCAATTTTTTACAAAATGATTTATTTACAAAGTATATAAAATATATGCTATGTTAAATAAGTAAAATAATATATAAAAAGCTGGAGTGTATATAGTAAAACAATATTACAACTTTGAACTTCGGGGGACCAATAAGGACGAATAACAACTCGTGTGATTCTTCTTACTATGATATAATAGAAACTGAGAAAACATATTGTAAAAGGGAGTTCAAAGGGCTTATGGCCTGTTGCAAGAAAGTGCAAATTTATCACATATTAAATTGATATCGCATAATTTGTGGTTATCTTTGTAGCAAGGTGCATTTCTATCGGAAACTACTAACCAATAACGTTTTTGTAGGCCTACATGTTAATTTAATTTAACTTCTCCATCAAAAGTAATTTTAATGTCTTAATAGATACAAAAGGAATAAAAACTACAAGTTGAAGTACACAAGTACGCCGAAGATATTAGCTTTTATCACCCAATAATGCATTTGACAGTAGATATCGCTTGTGTGTTAAATGTGATATATACACAGTGTGGTGATATCACTTTACATAAATTTGATTGGTCAATCAAAAAGGAACTACTTTCTTTTATTTAAAAGAAACCACTTAGTTTAAGTAAAGAGTGACTTTTTAAAAAAAACCACAAAAAAAATGCTTTTATTTAATTGACCTTGGAGGAAAAAACTGGGTGAGTTTACAGTGCTATACAAAAGCTAAACTGCTGTCAAAAAATGATGTATCACTACGCTGTAATGTAATTCGGTTCAGTAAAGTGAAATCTATACCAAAGAATTATATTTATTTATTTGTGCATGTAAGAAAGGATTGGGTGATAAATAAAATCTCCAACTCGTGTTTTTTGATACCGAAAAATATCAATACTTGTTGATAAAGTAAAAAAAACCTCGACAGAGCCTCGTTTTTTTTAACTTTATCAACTTGTGTTGATATTTTTTGATATAAAAAAACACTCGTAGGAGATTCTTTATATAATACCCACAATATATTAAGGAATGGAAATTGTATAATGATTACCAATGTTTCTATACAATAAAAAGATTAATGAATTAATAAAATAATGATACAGAAATCATGATATATCTACACGTATGTATAAATAGAGACTATTAATAAGTTTCATTTCATATTTCTCAAAGCACGACAGGTATACAATTTAATTTTGATTCAAATGATTATTCTTTTCAATTTACACACAAAAATTAAAATCTAAGACTTTTTAAACAATATCTGTGATATAATTTATTATAATTAATCGAAAATGTACATAATTTCATATAATACATTTTAAAGATATCGTAGAGAACTTGGCATCTTGCATATCATTTTTTGGTATTTGCATATGCTGCTCATTTTACCAACATACGCAAAGAGGCTTGGGTGATTCAGTGAAATCTCTGTATAAACAAAAGCGCTAGTGATGGAATTAAAACAAGGGATAAAATATTAGTGTCCTGTTTTACTGCCGAATTACATCCTGGGTACTCATTACAGAAACAATATTGTATATCGGAATTGGTCATTTTGAGGGGTTGATAGGGATTATTCAACCTAGCATCAAGACAATAGCCATGACGTTTGAGAACTGGCATCTGTAAACGATGTCGTGTAGATTTCATCAGATTCTCTTCGCAGTCTCTTATAATGCGAGTGTCACCTGGAAAACAACAACGATCTTTTAAGTATTTGTATATGCATTTTATCAATATTTTAGAAGATTAAAACATTTGAAGCGATTTAATCAATCTACATTTCTCTATAAATTCTGGAACATTTCCTGATATTACAGTAAATACAAAAAAAAACCCAAAACGAACAATCCAAACAATTAGACAAAAATTACTCTGATAACTTAACATATAACAAACTTATTGATGTTTTCATTATTTCAAGCTCTGTTCCCACCAAATGTAAGGGGGTGGCACGGGGTTACTGCGGAAGGGAAAGGCAAACGGTGTCAATCCATGTACACGTTGTCGAAATTGGCACACCTAAAAGAGCCACAATAGACAGTTAGAATTGGACAAGGAGCTCATGGAAATTGCACCATCTGGGAACAATTCTCGCCCAGTATTGCACAATGTTGACAAAACCATAAGCCTAATTCCATTGTTATGTGTTTATTAGTCAATCATGTATTATCAAGACAGTAATTTTGAAAGCGGCGGAAAACGTTAAGGGACTAAATGGGGTTTAACTTTCTGCTCCGATCGGGCTATAGTTAACGTTTAACGCGCTAAACCTCACACACTACATGTAAGTATATGCTCATAGCGCTACAAAAGGTCTAATAGCATGATGGTTTATGTGCTATAATAGTTGTATGTCTCACAGTATTCTTTAAACAGGTGTATTTTAATAAACGCTTATATTGCAATACGGTTGGTGCATCTTTTCTTTAACTTTTTTCAAAATGTCGCTTAGTTATATTGGAAATACTATTTTTATCTGGAGAGCATGAACAATAAACACAATGCACTATCGGCATAGACTGGAATAACAAGACGCTAGAGACTGTCATTCTATCGAGACTTCTGACGTATTTTGCAGAACATAACTGATTACAAAGTATTGTAAAAACAGAAACGATTAAATGTAAATTAGTTTATATACATTCATAATACTTTATTATAAGCGTTACGACCAATTTGAGACAATGTCATTAGCGATTTAGTTCCAGTCAGTTGCATTAGGCCTGTAGCTAAAATTTCTAGCGTGAAGTTTTGATACATGGTCTTCCCTAAAAAACCCTATACATTTTTGGAAAGCTTATAACACCAGGAACACCAATTCAGAGAGTTCCATTTTAGGGCCATGCTATATTTATACTAATAATTGTGAAGTTTACATAAAGTTGAATATGGGCGAAAACAGTCGAAGCTTTCATCCTATGCAAAAAATATATGCTGTTAGTTGAATTTTATTTTAAAACAAAATGCAGAAAACCCAGTACACAGGGAAATCCATAGTAAAAGGAGTTGTCTCCCTTTAAAGAAAATATCAATAATTATTGATCACAGTAACATGATTTAACTACAGACACGGGCCTATTTAAGTTCAACCTTGTTTTCAGATAGGATTTGAGGCTAAAGGTCTAACAAATATTTAACCTGAAACATAGCATCTACATAAATTTAGTTTTCTCACTAAAATAGATATGGCCAAAACTAAATAATACTGTAATGGAAGTGACAATATTGTAATGAAGAGATAGAATTTCAAATGGAGTTTAATGTCTTACTGTTCTGTACTAACGCGTTACTGAAGATGGGCGTACGTCATACATTATTGTTTGAGGGGTGGGGTGGGGGGCTTGTACGTGTATAACTAGTATGCAAGTGTCCCATCAGTGCGTAAGAGAGCTGCCGTGATTCAGTAAAGGGCTGGCTCACTTACCGAGGGGCCCAGTGTTTGATCCTAGTACAACGTTGTTTTCCCTAGTCCGTGACTCAGTAATCAGGAGCACCGGGGTTTGATGCCTGTGTTGGCCTAGACAGTTCCCAAAACTTTCCAGCGTTTTTTCCCCTTGTTAGTGGTGCAGGAAGTATAGTTAAGGGAGCGGGGCTGTGATGGACAGCTTCTAGTTATTCGGGTAACATATGAAACTGAGGTACCTTGCAAACGTATTGACATGCACGTAAAATAACTTTAAATTCGAAGATTACATCTTATCGTTAATGCCATCCGGTGCAAATGTTCGTAAAGTATGAATCCATTTGAATTCATTGGCTTTCCTTGAAGCATCATTTTTGCCGTCATCTTGGTCAGTCTTAAAAAGCTCTATAATTTTAATCAGAACATTTTTCTACTCGTATGTCCATCTTCATTGAAGTGTACTGCGACCGGCTTTGGTCTGGTATGTCTAATATCTGCATATATAGAGGGTCACCGCAGTGCCGCACATTCCCAATTAAGCCTGACGAGTTCGAATAAGAACGAAACTAGTGGCTAAGATTTTAGTGATAACATTACGTATAGATGCTTTGTTTCAATTCAAATATTTGTTAGGAATTTAGCCCCAAATCTAATCTAAAGTAAAAGTTTACATATTTTATTAGTAGAAACACTGTTTTGGGAGAGCCTATATGCCTCCCTGTCCTCACTGATTGGTTGAACCCTCCATTATTCGGGCACAGTATTTCAGTTTTTCGGGCACAAGCTTTAGCGAATGTATATTTGTGTAATTGATTCAAAATAAACAACCATCACAGCTTTGTGGAAAATTAATTTTAGTTAATGATTGATTCATTCAGAAAATTTGGGTGACAATTTTTTCAGGCACATAGGCTCAGCCCACCATACACAACTGAGATTAGACCCCATACATCCCATGTTTGAACTATTGTTTTCCCTCCCATCCGAACGACTGGGCATTATCCTTCCAGCCCACATCCCATCCCGTAACACTGACATGGTGAAACCACACGGGGGTTGTGTTGTACATATCTAATCTGTGTAAGAGTAGTAAACGTGAAAATAAATTAAAAGATTGTTAAAGAAACCGAACTTATGATGATAACGACTGACTTTGATGACATTTAAAGTGAAGAGTAGCTGCGAATTTTTAATTTTCATTAATTGATTTACTCCAATAAATAATTTTGTCTTAAATCTATTTTGTTAGCACTTAAATGTTTGTAATTCGACCTTTAATATTTTAAGAAGAGGTTTACAGCTACCTGTATTAAAAAAAAACAACGTAGGATCTAATTGAAAGGGCATGTTGATGTTGGTTTATGTTTTGTGGTAATAATCATGTGGTTTCAATGCGATTTACAAAACTATGGACATATAACCTTGTCTACATTTGTTCATAGAAATATTGCTTAACCAATGTTAAACATCTCTTTGTTCATCAGACACACGCTCGCCAACCCCTGCACTTCCCTGTCACCCATTAACGATAAAAACATGGGCTTGTGTGCTCACACATGGTCATGTGCGTCATACAGCATCAGCAGTCAGCACGCACGTAAAGTACTGTTATAAATTGAAGGCATTTGAAAAAGGAATATATCACTCTCTATTACCGTTAATGGATTTTCAAAATTATGTATGTTCCCTTGTCCATTAGATCAAAAATTAACCAATTGCATATTCTTTGCATAGGATGAGGCATCGGGTGTTTTCGCCAATACTTAATTTTATATCAACTTCACAATTATTGATACCAATATAGCATTTACTTGACAATTATCACAATGTTCTTCTGGTCCTAAATCGCGTTAGTTCAGATATTTTGCGTGGAACTCTCTGGATTTGTGTTCCTGGTGTTATAAGCTTTCCAAATATATAGGTTTGTTTTTTTTAGGTAGGTCCATGTAGTGGAATTAAGTTTTTAAGCAAGCTAGAATATATGGCGTGTGTTAATTGCCAATATTGTAATGTATTTATGTGTGCTTTCTGAACAAATAATAGCGGAGGCGTTAATTCATCTAATTCTTGGAAACCTAGCTTTGAAAACCGGCCCCTTACAACCACTGATACGCATGACAATGGGTGTGGGAACTAACACAGTTAAAAAATGTCCATAATTATAATATTCTATTTATCTCATTATAAAAGTAAAAACAATACTCACCGTGGCTTTTATCAACAACTTTAACACAAAACTCAGAATTTCCACAATATTTCCATCCGAACATGATCCAATCTACAGTCTCTCCACATCCTCCCATAGAACTGTAACATTTACGGCAGAAAACAAATGAATTACCTGGAAATACACAATTGATTTTTTTGAAAAAGAAAATGAAACACGTCTACAAATATAAACCATATTCATCTGTTTGATGTTCGAAGGTTATATAACTAGAATAGTATAAAAGGTAAAAATTATTATATTCTTTATGGATGGGAAATTTCTGTAACTGTAAGTTAGAGAGAATACGTAGAATTTCATGGCACACACTATAGAACAATGAGAGTATACCCTTAATCATAATATATATATATATATATATATATATATATATATATATATATATGTGTTAATCGCAAAGTTCACATGATTTAAGTTCTTTTTAAAAAAAAAAAGCATCTATGATTGCGTATTTGCCATAGCGCACCTGTATACATATGTATGATATTAAGTTCATTTATCCTGAAATTCATCAGTAAACCCCTAATATAACTTATATAAATGAAATGGGGTTTAACGTCCTATGCTTCTGCACCTAACCTGGGCTAATGGAAGGCGGGTTACGCCATAAGGGAAATTTTGCCCGGGCAGCGGCGCTACGGCCTACTCTTATATCGAATTCCAACTGCCAATGTGTACACGGGACCTCGGTTTTTCGTCCTATCCGAACGACTAGGCAGCTGTCCTTGACAGGCCCTCCGTTCTGCATTACTGACAAGGAAAAATCACGGCGGAAAATCGAGATGAACTTTCTCGGCCAATGCAGGGATCGAACACCAGACCTCCAGGCTTAGCTACGTAATCCCCTAACATATATAAAGTCCATCTATTAAACTTATACTTATAATAAATCACTAGGCTTAATCTTTTCAGTTGTGTCCTAATAGGTTATTCGTGTAAAAATTCCCCCGCCCTACCCGAACTGCAAATTATAAAAAAAGTAACCTATTCTTTCTCAAATCCGTCTCTTCAACAACGCATTTGATTTTGTTGAAAATATTGATATTACTTTATAATACATAAAAGTATGTTTTCGTCAATAAATAATTTGAATTCATGTATTAAATAACATATATTCTAAACAATGTAATTTATTCATATTCATGAAATATGCCTGGTTGATGCAGAAAAGTAGGGCGCTTAACCCAATTTCATTCATTTAGTAGGATTCATGACTCATATTATTTGAATAAATAATTAAATAAACACAACAAATAGACGTTGTAAGATGGTTATTACATCCGAGAATACAGTAAAAAAAATAATCTCTACCATTTAAATACAGCATCAGAAATAATCAAACCAGAGAAAAATATGATTATGACTAATAATGCGTGCATGTCTACAAGTTTTGAAACATTCTATTATTGTTACTCAACAAAAATGGCGTCCGATCTACTAACGGTCACATACATATTTACCTTTGCCTCACCTGGGAACAATGACCTACAGACAATAGAAAATGTATCTTATCACCTGTCTTGTTAAGTTTTATAATAAATAGAAAATAGATATATAAAATTTTAAATACCTTCCTTAAAATACGATAATAGACTCAGTATTGTTAACAATACATAGGACAACTCCATTTTGAGCAGCATTTTTCAGGTATAAGGGTGAAGGTCACCCTGTGTCACACCTTTGAAGGGAGACAATCAAGGTATATGCTACCTGTTAGCGACGCAAGGGAAATAACTCTGAAATACACTGTATGGGGGGGGGGGCTAAATTTAGAGACAAAATACGCGGTGTTTTTTACCAACCATTTCACTTTGATAGGACTAACTAAAAAGAAATAACGATTTTCATTGCTTCAAACATAATACCTACAAAATGGTGAAATAGCCACACGGCACATTTTATTTAATTAATAATATTCACCGACAGATGTTTGGATTAGAAAAGGTGCTCGATCACATTAGTTAGAGCTATATATTTATCAACAACTGCGAGTACAGACATACTTTTATTTTTAGAAAGGTTGTCAATCCCAAACAAAAGTGAATGAATATTCTTGTATTGGTCGTCCTATATATCGATGTTCGTTAGATACAGATCTGTTTCCGCATAAACAGGATGGATCGTCAGATATATGCATGAGGTATTTATGATAATTTAGGTCAGATTTAGAGTTTCGTAATTTAGAATGAACAGTCTTGAAAGACCTGTTTCCAAAATTGAAAAGTTCGTTGTATTTAGGCTTACCGTATGCTTTTCTGGTTTGAAATTTGAATGAAGAGATTGAATTTGAAGTTTTGACGTTTTCACCAAAACGATTCTATTCTTGTACTGAGCCTAATTGAAGTCAACGCAATTTTATGGACCTTCGATTTTACGCAGTGCAGATAGAACGATATCGCAAAAAATCTGGCTTAATTTTTTCCATACGTCCGAAGTTTATGGTTCGATTTCAAATTTTCTTGTTGATCAGTAACTATTAGGAAAAGATCGACAAATTTATTTTCGTTGGCAGATTTTATGTCACAATTTTTTAGGTCATTTTGTTCCAAGTTCAAAATATCTGGTTAAAATCCCTATACTATAACTAAATGATTTTCTTGAACCAGCAGTTTTACAAGAAAGTTCATAATCCGCTTCAAATGACGTGTCAAGGAGTTTGTTTTTATTATCCGATAAGAATCTCAAGTTCATTATAATCTAGATAAGTTAATGTCTAATTAATCATTTAGATAAGATTTCAGGCCTAGAGAAAGACTTGTATTATAGGCTAATAGGCAAGGTTTGAATACCGCTAAGGCAAGGTTTGGTTCAGACATAACTTGAACAAACAATGTATTTTTAAAATCATTATACATTCTTGTGGAATAACGCTTTTTCTTAAAGGGACAATAACACTCTTGCAGGCTTGACAGGTCAAATTTTTTTTTAGCCTTATTCTAACTACAAGATGTTTATGTGTCCTACTAGTTGTGTAAATTATCCATTACATCTTATCTTACTTGTCGAGGGGGTTCGAAAATATGTTTAAATCCAAGTTGCATTTGAAAGTGCTTACGTAAGGCTTTTCAAACCATGTTACGGCATGTAGTTGAATTTTTCCAATTTTTAAAATTAGGTGTGTTAAGATGAAATTTGTATCATTTATTAATTGAAATATTGTAGAATAGTACAAATTCTTGACCAAAATAAAGATTGGGACATATTATTCAGTTACAACAAGAGTGGTATTAGGGCTTTAAAGTCTCATACAATGGACATTGACAGATGAAATGAACTTCATCTTCCAATATACACAAGTTATGTTGTTAAAAACAATAAAGACATCTTCTATCTTCTCTTGCTATACCCCGCCATCTACCAGTTTCTACTGCAAGGTGGTGATTACCGCACCTAAATCGACTAATGAGAGATTTGTGGAATCTGGTATTCATACAACAAAGATAATTTTCAAATACTAAGCTAGTCTTATACTTCTTATACCAGTAGTACTTTTCAGATGCCTCCAAGATTTCTATCCACGTATCTTCATTTATACAGAATAAACGACTCTTAACTAAACTTTAACAACAGCAAATGCTACCAACACTTTGTTTTGCCCAGGCGTGTTGTAGTCCCAACTTAACTAGAAACATTTCGATGCGTGTCGCCAATGTTGTGCAGCCATACAATGCAAATTGTACAGAAGTTTGTAGCATGCGTTAGGGTATCTATCAACAGACCTCCGGGATATTTTGAGCCAATATTAAATTATGTGTGACATGAATAGGGTGCCTCCCTAGTTCGCCATATACTGGGGGTGTTTGAGTTTACATGTAGAAGCCTATTACAAAATTTAAGGTGCCTCTGTTCAATATGTGGATACTCGACCGTAGCCCCATACTTCAGAATGAACGAAGGAAATGAATGAAATGGGGTTTAACGTCCTACTATTATGCACATAACCTGGGCTAATGGAAGATGGCATACGCCATAGAGTTTGCTATGATGGAAATTTTGCCCGGGCAGCGGCGCTACGGCCTACTCTTATATCAAATTCAAACTACCAAGGGATATTTTACGTGAACTACAATGTGTACACGGGACCTCGGTTTTTCGTCCCACCCGAACAACTAGGAAGCTGTCCTTGTCAGGCCCTCCTTCTGCATCACCGATCAGGGGAAATCACGCCGAAAAATCGAGATGAACTTTCTCGGCCAATGCAGGGATCGAACACCCATACTTCAGAGCCATAAGTAAAAATGGGTGTTATCATCCTATCTAACAAAAATAGGGATTTTCCGTTGTTAAATTGAACTTGCATGTAAATTTATAAAGCATATTCATAGCTTTTGCTCCTTGTTGAGCAATACGAGAGCATGCGTTATACCAAGCTAATTTAGGGGTAAAAGAACACCTAAGTTTTTATATGCTGATACAGCTTCGATGTCTCCCCTTCATAATACCATTTTTTATATCCTTTTAACCCACCTTTTCTAAATACGAGGATCTTATTTTTACTTAAGTTAACTTTCATACCATAATATCTTCAAAACTTAGAAATACAGTTAATTTGCTTCTGTAGCCTCCCGACTGTATCCGCAACTGATGCTATGTCATCAGCGTACAGTAAGGCTGAAATTTTTGGGATATCATTATTAACAAAGATCGTGTACAGTCATCAGTCATAATGTAAAAAGTAATGAGCTAATCATGCACGCTTGCCTTGTTCTGGTACTACAACCGATGTACACTGACAGCGTCAGATTATCTGACTTGACACAGGACTTAAGTTGAGAGTACTGGAGTTTATCACTTCAAAGAAATTCCCCTTCACATTATTCTTTAATAAAATAAACTTCAAAATATCATGTCGAACATTGTCGTGTAAGATATTTCTGAATCAGAGAGTATAAATTAAAAATGTTATCTGAAGTGCTATATCCTTTCCTATAACC
Organism: Patella pellucida; assembly: GCA_917208275.1. Classification (NCBI taxonomy): domain Eukaryota; kingdom Metazoa; phylum Mollusca; class Gastropoda; family Patellidae; genus Patella; species Patella pellucida. The sequence continues at coordinate 29,834,871 of OU795041.1, read as the reverse complement.
ACATTGTTCTTCTTGGAGTAGATGGTTTGTATAGCTCCATTTGTTTAGTCTGCTATTTAGAATTTTAGTGAAGACTTTTCTTAGTACTGACAATAATGAGATGCCTCTGTAGGTGGAAAGATCTGTCCTATCACCATGTATATGGATTGGGAAATAACAGCTTTACACCATGACACTGGGTAGTCTCCCTTTTCTAAAATGTAGTTAAACAGTATTACAATATATGGAATTCCGTCTGGTGCGGGCGCATTTCCATTTTTGAGACCATTAATAGTGAAGAAATTGTATTGCTACCAGCTTATTTATAGACTTAGATTGGAAACAGTCCGACATTTGAATTCCCTGAATTAACCAGGGACCGAACAGTGTCACTTTGTATCAGAAACAAAGATCCCTGCCGTCTAACCATAGATTATTTGTAGGACAAAGCAAGAAAGAAATGGGATTTAACGTCCACTCGACACAAACTAGATCATCTCGGGAATAACACATGTTCAGTTTTATTTCAATAATTATTTGCTTGTGCGTAGGGGTCTTAGACAGTGGGGTGAATACGGAGAACCCAGAGAAAACTTACGAGGCTGGACAGGCGACCCTACTCCTTGTCAAGCACAATCAGGGAATCGAAACCACGGCCGTTGACTCAAAGACCGACCTTATGATCCATCACGCATGTGCTAACCATTCCAATGCTATTCCAGACATAGAGATATACTGTTATAAATCTGCACATTACCAGACTTAAAAATCGTGACGACGAACGTGGAACTGTTGCAAATTCAGGAATATTGTCCCTTACGATCAAGAAACCATTGCTAGAAGCTTGGATGGGCAAGGGATACCATTTGTGCGCTAATTAACGAGCTGTGAAATAACACACCTTGTTCAAGCACACAGACAGACAAAAGAATGCGACATATTAGTTGTTAATTTACTAATCACTTTCAGTCTTTCATTTTTTGCTGCACCATACGATGCACCTGGTTAAACAAAATAAGCGCGAAGATGGCAATAGATGCTCAAACGAAATACAGTGGATAACATATAAACGGGTAGCATTATTGACCTTTATTATAATTTTTCTGGATTTTTTTTGGTAAACACCGAACACAACAGATCCATAATCGAGGCAATTATATTTAGATAATAAGACAGAATGTATATTGTAGCTTTTATAAAATATAATGTTATATATCACATATTTTAATGTCAATATGATGTCATTCAACATGACTCTATCACTCACTCAACAATAGCAATACCCTTGCACACCTAGTTATAATTATGTAATTGCATGAAAGCAAGAAGTGATTATTCATTAAAAATATATAACAGTCCTATGTAGTTTACAGCTACAAACAAGTTCTCTAAAGTCATTGATATGTTTTCGTGTATTCAAAACAATAACCACACTCCATGAATGGTAATAATCCTCCATTCGTGCCTTCCAACCAACAGATTCCACAGGCATTAATACAACTACACATTGTGCCTTTTTCAAAGAGGGATGAATGCAAAACACAGCACCAAAAGGAGTAGTAGAAATAAAGCACATAGATTTTCCTCCCCCTCAAGAACAAAACTTCAATCCACTTTTTCAGTGTATAATTGAATTGAGACGATCTTCTTCACATGATTAAAAAATTAACAACATAAACAACAGATATACATCTAAGTCAGCGTTTCTCAACCTGGGGTGAATTCACCCCCAAGGGGGGAAAGGCTCGCGTCCAGGGGGTGAATGACCACACTCCCAGTGTAACTTCAAAAATGGTCATATGTGACAATCACCAGGAGCAAAATTTCGCACTAAACTGGAAACAACTATTTTCATTAAAATATAAATTTGGTGTTCATTGAATCTAATTCCATATTCAATATTGTTTTGTTAATGTGGTCAGGGGGTGCAGGCCCGTGCAAGGATCCGTGGTTCATGTCGGATGGCTTCTATAGAAAAGCGCCATTTTCAAGTTCCTCTGAAATGGCTGGAAAACACGTTAACAGGCTCCAATTTCTAAAAATTTCTTGGGGGAGACCTGCCCCAAACCGTCCTCGGTGGACGATGGGCAGTAACCTGGGGGGTAAATGGGTCGGTTCAGAATTAATTTAGGGGTGAACGGTGAGAAAAGGTTGAGAAACGCTGATCTAAGTAATTCAACTACTGCTATCTCTGTGGTATAACAAGACATCTGTTATTTTGTCCATTCCTATTAGGAAGCCTACATACTTTTCGTCGTCGTCCATTAACACAGGCCCGAACACATTTTCCAATACGAATATTTCGGCAACGATTTTCTAGTCCACCACAGAATGGCTGAAAAAAACAAAAAGAAGTTTGATTGACGATAAATTGTACAGCCATTTCACCTTTAGTGTTAATATATACTACAAAATACCATCTTTTCCGTTCTTCTCAAATTTCAATGACCCCGATGCGCCTTGGTTACCCAAAAAGCGCTTGCAACAGTTAGGTACATTTAGAACCCGAATGACACAGCTTTTGTGTTTGATAACAGGGACAAAGTACATGACCCATTCTCATGTGATTGTCCCAATGCCTTACATCGGACTTGAAAATATTCTGTTGTAAACTAGAGGTCCTATCGAAAAGAGGTGGGGGACTACACAGCATTTGGCAGTACTGTGTCGATAGAGTTTGTCTTCTTATAAGCCCAGTGCTTCACAACTTCGGCAAAGGAGAGGGGTTTTCTCTGGAACGGAAGGCCGTCCTGTCAAGGAAACAATTATAAGATTCATAAAATCGGGGGAAATATTGGGTACTTTGGGTGGTCAACGGCCTAAAGTGCGATTTTTGCACAACCAGGTGCAATAAACCAGGAAGTTTAAGTCCAAAATCGAACCTATCCGAGATTTTAGGGATATAAACATATATGTTTCATTAAAACTGGATACAAATTGGGACGGCGGGGGTCATATATTTGACGTGACATTGCTAGAATATTGACGTTTGTAGCTATACATTTACGAATTGTACAAATTATCAGCGTTTTTAAAAGTACATGTATTAAAGAACTCAGGAGCAGAATATCTTTACTGTTAGTAGATCAATGCCCGGGTTTTCGACCATTTAGTGGTTTTAGTTATTTTTTAAATTGGTATCCAAAAAGAATTAAATTGAATTTTTAATCCTCTTAAACTATAAGTATACCCTTCGCATTCCAAGAAGAATGTAGAGAATTTCGCTACTCGTAACGAACGTAAATAATATAAACTTTATCTTAGTCCCAAATAGACCGAAGTATTGTATTGTCGATACGCTAAACTAAATTCCTTCAACTTCAGGAATAAATATCTTGGTACTATGATCACTTCTCTTTGTGGTGTAAAGTCTTTGAAAACATTTATATTACATGCAATTAAACTGATCAAAAACACCACAGTATAAATCGTTCATATCCATTTATAACATGGTGTATTTTGGTATAAAATATTCTATTTGCCTACACACTGTTTTAACATTGCATATTATTTCACAGTCTATAATGTAATTTACATCTAGCTATTATACATCCAAATAAAATTTACATACCTTTAAATGGAGTACATGTAAAATTACAGTGATGTTAATTTACATAAATGTGTACAATAACATTTAAAGCAAAACATATTGTGTATTTTTAAAGGGTTTATGTAATAACTATTGTAGAATTACATATTATGTAATTTGCCAAGGTAACATTATTCAAAGGAATGTGTTTGTCTCCACTTGGCTAATTATTCCTAGGTTCGATCCTGGCGAACACAGAAAGTTTTGCGAAGCTTTTAGCCGAGCATGTAAAACAACATTCGATATAGTGAAGATAAGTGAAATGGAGTTTAATGTGCTACTGTTCTGCTCCTTATAATGGAACGGGTCGGTGACATAACAACGTCCAAGCAACATGCCCCACACAGCTCATTGTATGGCACATGCCTGTCTTTATTATCGAGTTCGTTGCATTCAGATTTTGAATAACCCATTTCTCTAAAATGGACTTAACTGGCTGACAGAACAGTAAATATTTTGTATAATATTCGATATGTCGTCACAGGGGGGAATAACCTATGTGATCACTATTTGTAGATAAATTTACAATTTTCTGTAAAAATAATATTTCCAGCGGCATTTCTGTCAATATACAACTCACGTGATATAAACTGGCATTATTTTGGCCCGGTTGTACATGACAAAGAGTTGGGTCGCCTGTCAAATCTCGTAGGTTTACTCCGGTTTCCCCCCACCGCTACTGAAGCCATTGCAGCTATTTATTTCATTCTCTTCATTTTTTTTTTAAAAATTCCATATTGATGAAAGTAGGAATGTATATCGCAGCGTTGGCGATGCTATAGCTAAAATACCTGTGGCACTTGTTTTGAAACAAACATGTATGACTAAGAATATCATTTACTTTCGTATCCATTTTACTCGTAGGGCCGATATGAGGTTTAATTGTAATAATAACAGGCTACAATTTGCTTTCCCGATACGGTTGCGAGTTTCATTTAATGTGGAGTCCACTATAGTTATACTCTTCGACCATTAATTTATGATGATTCAGCCGTAATAAAAAGTTTCTACTAGGTTACGTGTCTGATAATTAGCAGCATTTATAAAACAATTATACATATAACAATATTGTGTCAATATTTTTCTGCAGAATGGTAAAATAACACAATCCATAGCGCTTAGATTATATGTGATGCTGGTATCCGATATCCTTTTAAAGGTCGCTACGGAAGGCTTCAATTTGCTCTGTCAGGGTGTCCCGTCAATCTTCTTTGTGTGTGTCAGACATAATCAAAAATAGCCGCCACATTAATGGTTTTACTGAGTGGCATCGTTTGTATGCGAATGAAATAGAAATAAAACCCCACCCACGCCAGATTTAATATTAGACTGACTTTTCCGGTTAAAAACTTCCTTTATTGATTAAGTAATGGTGCCTGTGATTTACAAAGCCTGATCAGATTTCTAATCAATGATTGTATGCCAGATTCACTAACCTGCAAATACCTGTATGCAGGCGCTAATGAACTGAAAAAAAACTTGGATAAAACAGTATATCGTAATCGCAAAGGACAGATAATCAAATACAGAAACACATTACCCCTTAGTCTACAGAATTAGAATTTTCGGCATGACCTTGCAATTAATGGTTTAGTTTTTTTTCAACTGTTTCTTGTAGAAAGAGGTGTGCTGAATCAATTTTTACTTACTGGATCGTTGTCGAATTTTGGCGTTAGAAGATATTCAGCTAATTAATTAATTACCCTAATTAGTAACCCGTATCTCTAATACTGCAAATTTTATGAAAATAATATGGTTGGATAAAAGTTAAAGGGACAGTCCCGAATAGAACAGAGTCTTAAAAATAAAAGTCTGAGTACGGTTGACATTTAAACGCCAAAATATAGAAGAATGATGTTTATACCCTGACTCAAAATTTCAGCTCAAAATATTGAGTCGTTTGGTTGTGAACGCTAAAACAGCTTATCCGGACACGTAACCCTTTTACAATTTCGGGTCAATTCTTTCGTTGGGTGACCCAATAACCGTTCCTTTATAGGTCTACACGGTCAATGGTCCATGGTCTGTACTTGATAACAAAATAAATTTCACCGACGCATTATATTTATAAAATAAAAATCTGGTTTTATCAAATCACCGCATAATACAGTTTCAAGATGAAGACTAGTGGGTTTAAGTTGTTTGAAAACGTATCACATATATTGAGTTAGTTGCTCGGCCCAAAGGTAGGTGATCTTAATGTATTTTAACACGAAATTAAGCAGTTTTATTCTCAAAAAGATTATCAGGATTGACCCTTTAATTAATTGTGGGTGTTCCAGTGACTACCACTGTATGGAGAGTAGGTGTAGGATGTTTTATGCTCTGTGTATGTGAGAGTACATCAGTATGGATGAATTGATTTACATCTACTGTTGAGGCTGACAATGAGAATAATTAGTTCACACGTGCCTTGTAAACCATACACATTCAAGTATCAGTTCAGTTTTACTACTGTTTGACATTCACTTATTTCATGTCTTTGGTTTCAAAAGTGATTAATGAATTAGGTTAAATGTATTTGTAACATTGTTCATTAGCACAGCCGAGACAGAACAGTAGGACGTTAAACCCCATTTCATTCCATTTTTATACGTCTACAAATTAATGTGAACATAGATTGCCGTCGCCCTGTGTGTGTATGTTGGTCGCCTACAGTGCCAATTCTTAATGGATTGTTTTTAAACTTTACATACTTATTCCTTACAACCAAAGGATGATCCCAATTGTTATTTATGCATGCCCAAGCCCCAGGAGCAGAGCTAAGCCCATTTTGGTGTATGCCTGACCCCTTACCTTATCTTGGAACTTGGCATAATTATGTATTCCTTATAGCACAAGGATGGCAGATATATTTCTTTTCGTGCATTCATGAACCAAAGGACAGAGCCCCCTCAATGTTTGTGTTTATCGTATACGGGCTACAATTCTGAACGGATCATCTTGGAACTTGGCGTACGTGTTACTTATAGCCTAAGAGCGACAACTAGATTTTTGTGTATGCCCGACCCCTATTTGCATAGCCACGCTCTTTTTGTGTATAGCGCTGAATGCCACAATTATTGTAAATGGATTATCTTGAAAGTTGGTATACTTATGTCTTATACCTTAAGGACGGCAACTATTAATTTTAGTGCACGATCCGTCCGATTTGGGTGATGCCCATAATTTGTTCATAATTTGTCTCTAAATAATCTACAGGCTGCAATTATTTAACATATTTGGATCAAACGGCATGATCCATCATAGGTTTGAACTTTTTTATATTGTTCCATATCCAACTCCCAGGGGCAGAGCCACGCCCATTTTTTGTGTTTATCTGCAGACAGCAATTCTGAAAGGATCATCTAGGAACTTTTCATATGTATTTCTTATAGACAGTAATTATGCCCTGACCCCAATAACGGGGACGTACAGTACTGGCCAAATTAATAGCATATTTTTCTAAAAACGTAGCAGAATTAACTCACTAAGATTGAAGTATGAATAAAATCATGCCCCGTGAATATGTTGAACTGAATTTTCTTACACATTACCATACTGACATCCACTTCATATTGCATGGTTGGTCGACGTAATTTATGACGTCATGACGTCGCAGCGGCTGGTGACGTCATCGGTGTCTGTCATGTCGTTTTTTTGCTGTTTTTCGAATACAGTCATTAGGGGATTTCTTAAATACAAGAACATCATTTATATTTTGGGGATATCATAGCACGCCCACACGCACAAAACAATGATTTTAATGTTCGTGTGTGACGTCATTACGACTGCGTGACGTCATAATGACATCATCGCATCAAAACAGGTGTTTTACGAGGAAACGCTTCAACTTGAATCGATTTCCATGTTTTTTGATGTCGATTTATATCTTTTCTGGGACCCCGAATCCAACTACGGCTTTCAAAATGTTCAAAAATCGACCTAAATTTATTTCTTCAATGATAGTTGGTCTACAACAATTGGAACGGGGAAGAGAAGACTGTGATTTCAGGGCTTCATGCATCCCAAAAATGTCTAAAAGGCACCGATTGTACAACAAAACGTTTATGACAACGTTATTGGCCAAAGATGGCTTCGAAATCAGTCGTAGAACAGTCAAAAGACGCCTGTTAGATGCCGGGCTTACCGCCCGAGGAAAAAGCCTCGTTTGACTTGTGTAATGAAAAGAGCCCGCCTAAATTGGGCCCAGGAGCATCAGACCTGGACAGCTGAAGATTGGGAACGCGTCATCTTCTCTGACGAATCTACCATTGCAGTTTTGGCCGATCAGGTTCAGTCGGTGCGAAGACGCCCAGGCGAAGAATTCCTACCGGAATGCCTTAGGAAGACGGTGAAGTTTCCGACTAAGATCATGGTCTGGGGCGCAATGTCAATATTTGGCCCCAGCCGACTGTACATCGTGGATGGAATGATGAACAGTGTCCAATACACAGCAATGTTGGAAAGTCGCCTGAAGCCACAAATCCATGACTGGTATGGTGAAGATGGTGGGAAGTGTATCTTCCAGCAGGACTCGGCACCGTGTCATGTTTCAAACCGATCACTCGACACAGTGACGGGATCTGCTGGTTTCACAGTCAGTAACTTGTTGGCAATTTCTCTCTTTTTTAACAGGGACCTTCGAACTGAACAAAGCTAGTGGCAGCATTTCTGGCGCAAGATACCAAAGATCGCGTTTGAGAGTCTTGGCAGCACTGTTTGATATCACTGTACTGATAGCACTATAGTTCAGAATGTCTTTACAGTTTCAGTGTATTCCAGGGAGCATCCACTTCAATGGTGCAAATGAAACCACCATTTACAATAAACAAGGAAAACGAACTTTACTAATAGTTCCCTTAGGCAAGTTTGCAATCTTAGATTCGAGGAGGAGCAGTTTAAAGTTGTAAATCATCCTGGCCATCCATCCCGCTTTGTGTAAGACCCCAGGGCGTTGAAATTTTACTGAGTTGACTTCTGGATTGAGGTAGGCAACCCACAGAGTCACGAGTTCTTCATAGTCATCGCGTATAAAATTCTATTTTTATTTTGAAACGTCAAGTAACTTGGTCTTCCACTTCGGCGCAAGTTCCTTTTCTTCTGCAAGATTTTCAACATGTAAACGACTCAGTTCACCGTCCCTCGGGATGTTTCCCCAGTTTTTGCGAAGTGTTGTAATAAACGCACTTCTGGCGATTTAGAAGCCTCTATTTTCAAATCTCCAAATATATGGCCTATAACTAACTCACCACCATGTTGTAAACAGTCAGATCAAAGCAAAGCTCGTTCTAGTTTATCATGTATTCTCACACAAGCAGCAGTCAGATGACCAGTGTTCGAAGCTGTTGTGTCGAAGACCATATTTGCAATGCTTGCCGCACATTGCCATTCATCCAACAGATTACATGTTGATCTTGATATTTTCTCCCGAGCGCTCTCATCTGTGCCTTCCTTATACGCTGGTATCCCGAGTACTTTCAGTTCTCGACTATCCCCAACTGCTACGGCTAATCTCTCTACCCTTTCGTATTGATTGGTAATTGTCTGGACATTTTTACCATCCCAGTGGATAGATGCGAATTTCAGTGGAATCCACAAGTTTTTTCTTTATCTCTGTGGCCATTTTCTTGCTCACCTTTCGCCTTGTTCTGTCAGCTTGTTGATACGAGGTTGATACTTCTGACACATCTCGCCCTACTTCTTCCACAAAAGCCTCGTTGAATGCCGACTGTTGCGTTGGCGTCATTTTGATCCTAGCTGCCAAGGAAACTAATTTAGGCGACTTTATAATATTATGTGGAATAAAAGCAGCTGTACCATTATTATTTTTTTCTTTTGTGGGATTTGGTGGGCTTCGGCTCTGGAACGAACAAGCTAAGTGGCGTATCGTCTACGCTACTAGCTGCTGGTGTCTGTCAGAGTAGGCATTTCAATAACGTAAATTTTATCGGCTTTGCTCTCTACTACGTTATTGTCCGCTTCTATGGACAACTAGTATGAAAATAAGGCTTTACCCCACCTCGGTTCTCAGGCTATTTTGGAACCCTTACTGTCTAGTTTTCACCGTGATTCTTCTATTGTCGCTAAAAGGAATCATTTCTTGCCACATACAACACAAATTTTTAAAAATCCAACACTATTTTCATGTAGAATAACTCGATACAAAAACATAAACAACTTTTAATTGAATCTGACCGCGATGTTTAAACTAACGCTTAGCAAATATTCCAAATATAGGAATGTCATTTTACATGAAAATAGTGTTGGATTTTTATAAATTTTTGTTCGATGTGGCAAGAATGATTCCTTTTAGCGACCAAAGAAGAATCACGGTGAAAAATAGACGGCCATGATTCCAAAATTGCATTAGAACTGAGATACGGGAAAAGCCTTATTTTCATACTAGTTGTCAATAGAAGCGGATATTAACGTAGTGGCGAGCATAGCCGATACAATTTACGTTACTTGAAGTAACTACTGTCAGAGCTGCTTTGATCTCAATCCGCTTCTTTTCAACTTCACTGATACGCCTGCGTTTTTCCTCACTCAATACTCGCTCTTCTTTTCGTTTAACTCTCGCGTCCGTCACAGCATCGATTCCCCCTATGGTCGCCTTTCTATCTGTTTTCATAGACTTTAGAAATTCTATGTCCTCTTAATTTCCTATTTTCTTTTTAGAATATTTCGCCCATAAGGGAAAAGTCTGTGATAATTCTGGTTAACAAGCTTCAACTTTTGCCAGAACTGTAGCAGTTTCTCGACGAGCTTTAGGAATTCACCTAAACTTCTCGTTTTCCTCCAATAATTTTATGATTTTCTGACAACACGTTTGTTCGTACGCCTCCTTTTTGGTAGAAAGGCACAGTCTGGTCGTAAACTATCTTAGCAGAGGCGTATTTATCCCTCTTGTAGGTGATAAATTGTACATCTTACGGCTCCCTGTAATCCCTGTACCGTCTGTTGCAACTATATCACAGAGACCAAATACCTCGGTTTTGCTTCTAGTATCTGTCATTGGATATTTCTAGTGTTTCTGAAGGGTACATATTATGTTTTTCGATTAAAACACCTATTTACAACATAGAAAAACATGAAAGTATTACAGAAGAAGATCCATTTCTGTAACAGGTAAAAAGCAAATGATCAGAAATAGTCTATATTATTAACATAATTACTTTTATGTCAGTATTTCCTGAAATATCGTGACGGAATTTTTTTTTTAAATTGTGTTACACCTAATTGAACACTTACACCAATCTTCAATTAAATCTGACTATCTAAGGGGGTTATGGGCACCCTATTCATCATATCTTCTTTAAGTAATGAAGATACTGGAGCTAATACATGTATATTACATGTATATTATTACATATACACGAGACCTAAAACCCGTGACCAAACCAGCTGCCATAATTTGTTTTGGTTTCTAACAGATGTTTTTTTCACAGTGTACGTTACTGCACCGACTAGGCTAATGAAGTGGGAACTCCGGAACAGAAAGTCATAAACGCCAACAATCGAAAGGGTTCGTCCAAGCGCTTTATACCTAATTAGTTTTAAAAAAACAATATCCGCGTTGCTGTAATAATTGAAAGGTACATCCTTCTTCGAAAGGCGGGGGACAATAATGTAACTTCCCAAGCAAAACAAATTATGTAATATTCCATGATCAAGGAAAGCATCAGGGCACCTGTTTCAATGTGTCCATCTATTCCCGAATGACCCTACTCATGAAATTTCTGCGAATAGAAACAAAATTTAAGAAGAAATTATAATGGAATAGATCTGTCTTAGTCGTAATGTCTTCGACTTGTATTTCTATTAGCTGGGCTATTTTCCGTTCGATATATATTTTCTGCATGTTATAATTTTGTAAATAACAAAGAAAGACGAAAGAATTATAGTTATTATATTAAATTTTGCAGCTGTGTCTTGATAATGTATTTAAAGAAACTGCTGTTTATGGTAAACCCGCAGGTCGTAGTTTTATTAGAAGTTTATATTATTATTTGGATTACAAGTGTTTCAAAACCGCTCGCCATTACTATAGACGATAAAGTATATCACTCACTTAAAGACCCCAAGTCCGTAACTCAAAATCCTCCAAAATCTTCGACACCGAAATCACGAATTATTGGTCAGTTTAAATCAACATTAAAGATGTAAACTTACCGGGAAAAGATGAGCTTCTGATTTCCAATATTTAAGATAAAATATTTTTGTTAACATTGGTACACGAATCGTGTACCATAATGCGCTTCAGGCCCAGTTGTGTTGAGAGACTCGAGGGACGAGGCTAGACTTATTGTATCAATCCAAACGGAACGATGTAGACTGGAATAACTAGACACTAGAATTGAGCACCTGATTGAAATTGCTGGCTTATTTCGCCGAACATAACTTATTTGAAATGAGTAAAAACGGAAACCATTGAATGTAAATCAGTTTATATACATTCATATTACAGTATTATATGCGTTGCGACCCACTTTTGTGAATTTCAAGGTCCCAAATGTTAGCTCCTTTAACCATTGACAAAATATAATGACAACTAGATAACTGAATTATCTGTATGATGACCATTCATAATTTTAAAATATTTCATTACCAAAGTGTAATACAAGTAGTTCAGTATTCAAAATGAAAACAAAAACAACATATGACTGACAGTCGATGGCTATGTGTGAGCAATACCCAATGTTGAAATTACCATTGAAAATGTTATATATCTCAAAACAAGATGGCCGACTAAGGCAGACGTGTCGAGGATCAGAGCTAATCTCCTGCAGTTTTAGTAATATTTTACTATAGATTATGTATCAAGATTTTGTATATAAACTGAGTATGTACTAAAGTAACTTATAATGTGTTAATTATTGTGACTAAAAAATGCAAAAAGAGGGATATTTCGAGGAAATACAACTTCTGTCTATAGTATCTAGGAATACAGGTCACCTGAGTTTCACTCAAGCACCATTACACAAAGCACCATAACACAAGGTTAGTCTAGAGTACAAACTTTTAAACTACATCCAAATGCCGAAATCCAGTAGACGTGATGTATGAGATGTGTCGTTGACGTTTGGGAAAGTAGGACTAGGAAAAATGTATAGGGAGTAAGTGCTGTAAAGCGACATTTACATGTATTATGAATGGTTAGAGTGGCTGTGGTGTTACGGTGAAATACTATGCCGCCACCGTAACACCACAGCTTTATGATTTGTTGGACAGGAGTGATTTAATGGGTGTCAACAACTGGGTGTGCTGGTACCGTCGCAACGTAGCCGTGAAATATATATTGTGGTTTGAAGGGCGGAAACGGAAAAATATACTATGTTGACAGTATGTGCCAGTCATGAGCAGTGAAAACACTATTTTGGCATTGTTTGCGGGGTTAAACCTAAAAATCAAATTAATACACCTATTGCACGATATTGTGATTGGACGTGCGAAAGGTTATTCGGGGTTAACGACGTATTCAATAACTAATGAAGTCGTGTTGTTGACGCTTCAATTGGTGTTTTTATCATCTATCCCCGATTAACCTTTGACATGCCATGAAGGTGCAATGAATAGGCCTATACAACGTGTATCATGTTTAAGTCAGGGGGTGCCGTATTCAGACGTTTTTTAATGACTGTTACATATCGAGGGTTTAGAACACACTTGTGATAAGTCAAAATGCCTGATTTTGAGAAAATTGCAATTTAAACTTTTGATTCACTACCCAAATTTAATTTATTAATATATTTCATCGAAATGTTCAGACATTTTGAAATGAGCGATGGTATTGATTTATATACCAATAGAAAAAGAATTACAAGCGCTTCATTTTAATAGAATATTTTTTTTTGTTATTTTTGACTTATCACAATGATGTTCTATACCCTTGATATGTGAATATAAAAATTGTACACAACAGTAGTAATTACTGTGATAGTCAGGGGCGTTTTAAAGTTTATTATGGTGGAGGTGACATTATTTGGAGGGCCGTCATTCGCAAAGCGAGGGGGGTCAGTTGTAGAGGTTCTTCAGAAATTGTCACAATATGGAAATATTCTTGGTGCTGTTTAACATATTGGGATATGTACAAGTTCTATACAGATAGAATGTTAAATAATCATAATATCTGTTAAAATAAGTAAAAGGGGAGACGAAGTATATACAGGGGGGTAAAAATTTCAACAACATTTTTTATATTGGCAATGGTTTTTAGTTTTGTGGTCATAATTCATATAATGATACCTACATTTCCAACAAATGTGAAATAGTCAAATGTAAATTCGACTCCTTCCTTTTACTGGTTAGGGTTACAGGAGACCGAGGAGTCGTATCAAACATGAATGCCAGTATTCTTTAGATAAACATGTAGCCTATTAATAAATACCGTAAGTCCGACAATAATAAATAACATATTTCTGATTTTATTGTCGTCTTTTATCACCGCCACTGGCTGTACGCCATTGTGAAAGTAGCTGACGAAGACAGCTAGGGCGGCGATTGTTAGTTCGCGTACAACTTTAAAAACCGAATGTCAGTATGGTATTTCTCACATAATTGGTTATCGGTGACAACAGAGTAAACTGAAAGCGAGTAATCTCGACCCAAGAGTATAGTGTATAACCTGCTGACTGTCTGCACGCGTCTCTAGTCTTCCTATTAGTCATAAATGATAGTTTGTGGACGATTTACTACTCAGTAAGAAAGCCTGCGTCGCAAAAAGAGTTATCGTTTGTTATTATTAGTCTAATGACTTCCTCATGTTGCGGCAGGTTCGTTGTTTTAAAAAAAAAACTGTTTTCCGTTCCAAAAAATACATAAGTAATTTTCTACCAGACAACCATGGTTCTATTTACCGAGACTAGATAATTTCTCTCGGTGTAAGGATATTATCGCTATGGATAAGTTCATACACTGTTGAGAAAATAGTCCCATTGGAGGGGCTTAGCAACAAATTGAGATTGATCAACTCTGCACTGAAAATTCTGTGCGTAAGATATATAAACTATCTTCACACATTCGGTTTATAATTAGCGATACACAGGTACAGTGACAAGTGTTATACTTCTCAGACCAATACCTCAAAAGTACCTCCGAGCGAAATCCCAGATTTTGGTACATGTAAAACAAAAAGAAATAGTGCCCGTGCGCGTGCCAGTAATAGAAAAACTAAGAGTTCGCGCATAAAAATGCACGAACGTACCAGGCGCGATGTCATCAAGACAGCCAAAACGTTCCAGAAGAGAGATGGCTTCAAATTCGAACCGAAACGACTCGAATAGTATAAATGACTTTCTCGATAATGTCTTGAAGGACGACGGGTAGCTACGATCATTTATTGGCGAATTGTTAAAACGCGAAGTGATAATGACCCATATTGTTCCCCTAAATTCAACCAAAATTAACCCAAGATCTAGTTAACCGCATCGACCTCTTAGAAAATAGAATTGATAAACTGGAACAGTTTTCTAGAAGAACATGCCTTAAATTCAGTGGTATTGGCGAGAGAGATGGTGAAAATACTGATAATCTGATACTCGATATTATTAACAACCATGTCCTAAATGACCGGGAAGACCATTTAACAGTTAACAAAATAAGTCGTACACATCGAGTTGGACCTCGAAACAAAGATTACCACCGAGACATTATTGTCAGGTGTATCAGCTACAGGGATCGTGCTGCAGTATATGGCAACAAAAAGAGGCTAAGACAATACAACATAGTAAATAAAACAAAAATCTTTATTAATGAAGCCTTGACACATAGAACATCTCAGCTGTATAAACAGACACGAGAACTCTTTAAATTGAAAAAAATAAAAAACTGCTGGACATATGACGGTCGAATATATGTCAGAAATCTAAATGATGACAAAAGTATATTAATTAATTGTGAAGATGACATCGACCAGTGTTATGACACGCCAAGTTGACCAGCAAGTGATTCCCTATTAGTAATGAAAAGATCAATACATGAAACTGGTAGCGTTGTGAAATTAGTCGGTTCTTTTAAAGTATTTGAATGTCATTAGATAAGAGAACACAAAAGAAAAACAGAAAAAAGTCCGTACATTAACATGTTTTGTAAGGTAAAGAGTGAATTTAAACAAGGGACTGTACGGACTATTTCTATTTTTCTCGTGTTCTCTTATCTAATGACATTCAATTACTTTATTGAATTGTCAGATATCCTCTTACAGTCCCATATAACAACTGTTGGTCTTCGAAGGAATTATTAGTGAGCAGAAATTTAGCCGTGTGTCTTGTTATCACTCGTCGCTTCATTCAGTTAAATAGAGCAGTCGCCCGTGTTTTCCTTTTTGTTACGTCACTGCTTATTCGGGTAGCGTGTAATACTCAGCTATCGTAGAAATGACCTCTGCGTTAAAAGTATATTTGTAATGTGTTTAACACGTTCTATCACATATATGATAATGACTGGCACCAATATTCGCCAGCGATTTGTACGGCCAATAGCGAACGGACACATGTATATGCGATCATCTCGAGAGCGTACGGTACTCTATGAGTAAATTACCTCTCGATCACGTGACTTGTACAAAAGTACAATTGATCTCGTTCAAAATCGGATTTGAAGGATTGATAATATAATAAGCCTTCGGCGGTGACGCATGCAGTCAATTCTGTCTTTGCAAGATCTTTGACTACACGATCCGGATATTCTGGCATTGTAATGTCAAAAAGGCAAGTTCTTTCGGGCCGAAGAGTGACCAATTATTCCTCTTTCATCAGACTCCCATGATTTAGCAGTAGAGGATGCCATTTTGAGATCATGTCATATCAACGATGTCGTCGACCACCCGACAATATACGCTGGACACTCGCACACGAGCGAATATGATCGCCGGGTAAAGATAACCTAGATGCGAGCGATTGATCGGGCGAATCGTCGTAGCCGTGAAAGGGCACACGGACGTATTTCGGTATGAAGCATTGGGGTCATGAGAGGACGAACCCTGTCGATATTCAACGTTTCACAACCTTCCGTTCTTATTTAAAAACATAATATTAATTACCATTTTACAAATGTTATACGTCACACAATGGAATTTATTTTCAACACTTATTTGTCACCGAACCGTTTATGGGATTCAATCACTGCTTTAAGGTCACATTATTGCGTAGTACCTTAACACGTTTATGATGTTTCATTATTCATACGACTGTCATTTTACATTTAATGAGGGAAATATATTGCTACAAAATTTACTACTAACAGTAGAAAAAATTTAGGACATATCACGAAACTGGTTATCAACTGTATCCAGTTATTTATATTATCCCCTTTATCATAGCATCTAATTAATCTGAATAAATACTGTTTACATCCTTAGCGGCTTATGGTCAGTTTCTATTATACCACTAAATAGTCATTAAAAAGGTTTACATAAGACCAAAACTACAACTAAAAGACTTATTTGTTAATAAGCGCGCACTTTTTGTTCCATACGAAACCTCAGATAATTGATACCAAGGTCACCTTAATAACCTAGGTTATTAACTATAATTGCACAATCATTAATGTCATTAAATGAATGATATATTATGTGAAGTTCATATAAATATCTCAATATAACAAACATCAAACTACCGGACAGCTGATGTGTGACAACTCGATGCAGCTGTCTTTTATATTATGTACCCGCACCCCCTTTCATTAAAACACGCAATCATATAACTTTTACATGTGTGACATATGGAAGAACCTAAACATAACATATTATTACGATTGCTCCACTGGTTACTATTGATGTAAACTGGACAATATTGTCAATATGCAAAAGGTGTGAACACCGAGGTCGTCATTCTCCATTGCATAATTAATTGATGATTTTGCTCTGACATTTTGGTTGGATTTGAGTTGGTGGGTATGGTTTGAAGTTGAGACGTGGCGAATCTAGTTGCAGTGTTCGCTATATGCAAAAATAAGCTACACTGCAATGAAATTTAATTTTAAATATGCCAGGACATTTATTTTTCCCCTTATCTCCTTTAGGTTTAAATCAGGAATGTCTGTGTGGGCTATTTCTGTCAAATGGGACTAATGGCTCAAGGCATGTAAGCATTTTAATCACCTCCAAACTGTTATCATGGAAACATAGCTGTGATAGTGAGCATGCACGGGGTAGACATTACATTCAAATGGCAGTGTGATTATTTTTTCAATAATTATATATTTATCAATAACGGATGTTATAGAATCGCGCGATGACCAGTATCATTTTGATGTGAAATAAATGTATTATTTTTGCGTTTGACTTATCTATCACTGAGAATATTTACGTTGTGTCGATCAGCAGTGAACTGTCGAAAAATCAATTTCCCCTGCCAGCTGGTCCGGTTGTTAGCAATAAAATAAAACCAAGTAGGAACAATCCAAACCATTAGACAAAATTCGAAGTCCTAAAAAAACGGTATATAGGCAAAATAGTGTAATCAGGCAAAATAGTGCAATCAGCATATGAACTGTTCAGTGTTCATCGTGTTCAAAATACACGACAAACCTTTATATTCCGCTTTTTGATTGACATTTCTTATCTTTGCAACTAAGGCGCTTTAGTGGTTTGTATTGGGTTTTTTTGTTTTGTTTTTTGGGGATTAACGTTGATTTTGACATACAAATAATAGTGTAAAGGCGTGGGATAGCCGTTACTTTCACATAATTGTAAAGTAAATTATGCGATAGATAGTCGTTCTATTGTGTGAGCGTGAGGAACGTTTTGAGAAGAAGTGTTTGCTGTTCAATGCAACTATTGCGAAGAATCGCTTATTTTTTGTCTGTTTCATTAACAACTTCGGTCAAATTTTAGGAAGCATAGGTTAAAGACATTATGCCTAAGAGGCATTTGTGTATTTGTACTCTGTGTGTTTTTTGGTATATTTCTGTGTCGATCTTTGCTTTTTTTTAAAAAAAATAATTTAAGTTGGTTGGTGAATCGTTGGTTTTAAATCGAATTAAATCGTCTGCTCCTAAATGAGTACCGCCTCCGCCATAACAAAAATGAAACCCCATCACAAATAATCTGTTCTTTAATCACTGAATATGACCAGCCCTTGGAGGATTAAAACACCAAATAATGTTCTAAGGAGAACACAGATCTGTAATTTTAGGTATTTGTCTGATTTCGTGGGTTCGACATACTATCTCTTAAATTTTTCTCTGGGTTTATAAATGTCAACAAAGAGTTGATCATTGAATCAGCGATGAGACTTTGCGCCACCTCTATACGAATATTGTTAAGCTTGTTAACATGAAACCGTGTCTACCGATCTTAACTTCTGCATAGGTAAACGGAGCCTTATCTGGTTATTGACGCTCGATGGATTGTTGCTCCTTTCTCTTTGTTGTCGTCGACATGTGACAGTTTCTTATACCAACTTAGCCTCCTCAAAAGCGGAGCACGGAGCAAGTAAAACCCAATGCGTCGAACAAAGAATACACTACAGAGAAAATACCCCTGCTGGTCTGTCTTCTTGTGCATCTTCTTCAAGTCTTACAATACAAATGCATATGTCTCATGTATTCCATGTAACTATCGAGTGCTCTCGGTTGGTAAACTGTCTATACACATGCATTCTAACTATTATTCTGGGATCCAGTAGACATGGTACAAGGGTTAATCAGCGAAATGGATTTATGAGATGTGCTGTTGACGTTTGGGAAAGTAGACGAGGGGAAATGTGTATGGAGTGATAGTTAGATGTATTGTGAATGGTTAGAGTGGCTGTGGTGTTACGGTGAAATACTATGCCGCCACCGTAACACCACAGCTTTATGATTTGTTAGACAGGAGTGATGTAATAAGTCAGACAATAATAAATAACATATTTCTGATTTTATTGCCGTCTTTTCCCACTTGCACTGGTTGTACTCCATTTTGAAACTAGCTGACGAAGACAGCTTGGGCGGCGATTGTTCGACTCCGGGCTTCTCTGACAGTACTATCATGTCACTCGATATTCACTCGGTAATTCACGGAATTCCACGATAAAAAACACGGTAATATCGTGTCTCGTCAAAGCTCCGCGATGCGCGTACTGTATGTTTTACCTTGACCTATTACTCAGTGATAAGCCTCCGCCGCAAAAAGAGTTCTCGCCTTTTATTATTAGTATAATGATTTCCTCATGTGCGGCAGGTTAGTTTGCTTCTAAAAACACTGTTTTCCGTTCCAAAAAATACAAAAGTAATTTTCTACCAGACAACCATGGTTCTATTCACCGAGACTAGATAATTTCTCTCGGTGTAAGGATATTATCGCTATGAATAAGTCCATACACTGTTGAGAAAATAATCCCATTGGTTTGCTTAGCAACAAATCGACCTTGAATCAACTCTGTACTGAAAATTCTGTGCGTGATATATATAAACTGTCTTCACACATGCGGTTTATAATTAGCGATGCACAGGTACAGTGGCAAGTGTTCTACTTCACAGACTAATACCTCAAAAATCCTACATGTAAAATATAAAGAAATAGTGCCCGTGCGCGTGCCAGTAATAGAAAAACTAAAAGTTCGCGCATAATGCACGAACGGTACCCGGCGCGAGGTCATCCAGAGTACTCAATTCATTTTCTGAAATGAAATCCTTTTCTGGCTAATACATCTTTCAGTTCTGTTACTAACGTCAACACTTTTTCTTCATCGATTCATTAATGTCATCAACTTACTTATATCTATTCACTATTTTGCGGTCTCTGAAATATCTCTTCACCAAAACATATTCGCTGCTGTTTGTAAACAGTGGTTCGTAATGTTTTTAAAATGCTAGACTATATTTGGAACCAAGGGATATAACTTTCAGTTGATTGCAATAGCTAAATAGCCAAAGATCACTAATTATTTCTCCATTAACTTTTATCACTCGGCAAATCTCGGCAGATTCCGGTACCCTACATCTTACCTCGGCTGTATGACAGTTAGTGATATGTACTTACTCCCATACATTTGCGATGCGGCTACCGGTTTACTTGAACAGGAAAACGTGCCACTTTTACAAAGAAGTCGACGTTTCGGACTCTTATAAATAATTAAAAGTTTGTTGAAAATTTATAATAATAATAATAATGTGAGTATTCATAATGCTTAATATCCATCAACTAAGTTAATGCTCAAAGCGCTACAAATTAATATCCCGGTCTCTAGGATACAAGTAAAGCCTGATTACCTCCCTTTTTATCGCTGAACTCTATTAAATCTTAGAAAGAGCCCTAAAATATGCTGCCCAAGGAGCGCAACAGTTTTTTGTGTAATACCTACACCATCCTACCGGTACCCATTTACAGCTGGGTAGACTGGAATACAGGGATGAAGTGTCTTATTCAAGAACACAAGAATTCGACGCACAATTCGAGTCTCGAACCTGCAACCGTTGCGCCAAATGAGATATATAGTAACAACAGCTGTTTGTTTTTTCGTTTTATGTTAGACTGATGATAGTTGTCTTTCGTTTTATTTAATTGATCGGCGATTGTTGAGACCGCGATTATTAACACTTCTAGTTCTCGGTTGTTTCTAGGGGCTTGTAAAAAAAAGAGTGCATGTCGATCGTATAAATGTTTACTTTTGTTTTTTATGTAGGTCACTTTCAAATAAATTCATCAGCAAATAACTTTTATGAGAAACGATGATTATCAAAGAACCGTAAGTGCAACTAATGTTTTATCGTTTAGTGGAGCATTTTACTAACCACGTGGAACATTTTAATAAATATTTTCTTTCGTGTTGAATAATTGGCCTATTTCTAATATATTCATCAGCAACTTTTTTTGTATACATAGTACAGATATAACATAAAGAAATAAATCGTTAGTTTCGTTATAGCTTTTGAACGGCCCTGAGATAGTTCATATTGACATTGTCTAGTAACCAACCTCACAACTCTTGTATCCTTCCGCCTCAAAAAATCATGAATATCAACAAAACCTGGCAGAAAATGTATTTTCAAACCCTGTTTTCGATTCTACACTAACAAGTCAACAGAAATCGCCATATTTGAGTTCTGTGAATAAATTGGACAAGTTGCAAACAAACTTCATAGAAAACTTTGCCTTAGAGCATGTATGAAACCTGGCCAAAGTTCTCATTTCTGCAGATAAGAAAAGAACCACTCTTTTAAATAATAATTAAACTTGCGGATTACCTGTCCTAACTATAGAATGTAACCCCACCCCACCCGTTTATTTGACTGTTGCCTGGTTATTACTATGGTAATAACGTATCTTATTTTCCCCGTTTTAAAGTCATTTTAGAAGATCGGAAAGAAAATAAATTAACAGATAATTTTATGAAGGCTATAATATTTATTTACTCTTTCCGTCTTGTTTAAATTTGTGTATCCTATTTAGGCCAGCAATTTAATGCAAGTTATTTACACCAATCCCCATACTTTTTGTCTGTTTTATTTAACTGCCATGTATATATTGTGTGTGTTTGTATGTAATTATAATGTTGTATTTGTTTATATGTAACTATAATGTTTGTGTATATATGTTATCTGATGAATCAGTAGACTTAAAGAAATAAAGAATTGAATTGACCATGAACAACTTAAGATATACTTGTAATCTAGATTTATACTGAAACATGTATCCCTACACATGTCACAAACTTAATCAATCTAAACTTTGGTTGCAGAACTAACATTAGCAAAGGAACCTGTCTTAACAGCCATATTTTACCACCCCTGGCTAACATATGTGCATAGAAACTAAAATAGTTGCAATAAATATGAATTATGGTTTAAAACAGAATGGTGGAGTAAATAATGTCTAGAAAGAATGGGATATTGCTTCCAACATAAAGAAAATGCAAGAATTTGAAGTTTCAAAGAAGAACAAAAATGCTTATTCTGGGTAAAATAGTGGCAACATTGAGCCAACCCCTCTGTTATGTACACACCCCATTGCTGCTGTACATCATTAACTAAGTGTGACCAAATTTCAATTTTCTGTGGTAAAGCTGGAGCTATTTCTAAACCTGACAAACTTATAGATTCGACCTATGAAAATAAGGGCATTTTTAGACATCTTGACTCATCTGAGAAGTCATGAAAGCATTAATCTTTACATCGCAATGGGAGAATCTGGAGATTTTCTGATAATATTCCTGATTTTTAGACATACATGTAATTAGGTGAAATTACAATACTGTAATTTCTGAGGATGAATAAGCCAAAATACACAGACAGGCCACAAATCACTAATAATTTCCCCATTGACTCAATGTTAATTCTCGTCTATTAGACTGACTATAACTTTTTCCCAAATTTAGTTGGGTAGAAAACGTTCTGTCACCGATGGAGCAACAAGTGGCTTGCTCTTGCCCAAAAGAATGTACGATGCTCTTTAACGTCATAAAACAACTTTGGTATGCGATTTACGTCATAAATTTGTCGTCTGCTTCATTGTGGTTGATTTAGATGCATTTGACATGTCCCCTATACACATAATTTTAAAATGTGCCAAAAGATTAAAAAAAAACCGCAGACACATACAAACTAACTAAATAATTGTGAAAGCGTCTGATCTTAAAGTAGCCTGTGTGTTTGTAGCCTTTTGTTTACTAAATGGCAAATAAGTAAATCGATTTCAGGGTAGGCCCAGGATGCGAAATGTTCTATATCATTCTTAATTTCTTTCGGAGAAGGATTTTCTCTGTCTTGTAATTGTCTCTTTGGTATCAAAAGGTGTCGGTCGGAAATGCCGTCGGATAACTCCACGGTCAGCCATCTATTTGAAGCAGAAACAGACTTATTTTACCTTGCTTGGGACTTGTGCTTAGATTGGCTATGTTAAAGAACGAAGTTGTGCTTAAGTTTTTTCCTGGAACGCATAATAACGTTATTGTGCTTACAATGAAGTCTACCTAAAATCTAAGCACAAGATCGTTCTTAAGAAATTTCTGGGAACACAAAATAAGGTAAGTCTGGCGGGTGCATCACAGAATGGTGAGGGGGTTAAGTGGGAAAGGCGCTGGCTCGCTAGCCTGGGGGTCGGGTGTTCGATCTCTGCATTGGCCGAGATTTTCCGGCGCGGTGTACCCTTGTCAGTGATGCAGAACGGAGGGCCTGACAAGGACAGCAGCCTAGTCGTTCGAGTGGGACGAAAAACCCAGGTCCCGTGTACACATTGGCGTGCCCGTAAAAGATACCTTGTCAGTTGGAATTCGATATAAGAGTGACCGTAGAGACGCTTCCTGGGGCAAAAACTTCGCTCATAGCATGTCTTCAATTGGCCCAGGTTAGGTGCCCATTTCATTGCATTTCACAGAATGGTGAAGTATATATCATAGCGGTACACTTAATAGTATTTAGCTCTTCTGATAGCACTAATTCGGCATTACCATGCTTGAACGCAATCTTAAATGGTATAACTCTGGATTTCTAATAAATCTTTTTTTCAGTCCACCAAGTCTCTTCGAGGCCAGCTGTTTATTGTTTAGATGTCCTGGTGATTGGTGTTTTCATGGCACGTGGACCACACCTCCGAACTTCAAGTTATACTAGTGCTAGTTTGCCAATACACTGAGAAATAAACTTTGTTGTCTACTTGTAAGTCCTTAAACTCGTTGATCCATAATCGTCCAACTGGTATCCCAACTGAATAATCTAAGTCATTATTTTCACTTCCCAATATGATCATCAAAGTGGATAACTCCGTCAAAGCACTTAACATCCCAATCTCTCTTGGTTCAACATTCTCAAGATATTATATATATTTCTTGAATGCACATGCACTTGAATGGATTAAAATAAACCTTGAAGTGCCTGTGCTTAAATGTTACCATCTCTGGATTTCGACCTTCTAGGGTATACTCCTTTAGTTGACACTATTTACTGAATTTGGTGACTTGATAGTAATTTGAAACACCTATGAATGAATCTATACAGAACCTGTCATTTTATAAAACTGGTTAAATCAGGAATATCCTTGTATATCAGCAAGTTTCTGACTCAACAGACTTACTCCACTATCTGTATCTAGAAAAGCGTAGATCTTTATAGGCATACTTCTTTCTATCTAACTGTATTTTTTGGTATACTCTTGTCTCATAAGCTCCAGTTGAATCCGTTGTTTTATTGGCTACATTTTGTGGTGGGTTTGATTTGATCTCTCCTCTGGCTCAAATGAATTTACACCATGTAAAATTGTGTGACGATTCTTCCCAGAGTTTAGCGTAATGGCCCTTAACTAAAATATTAACCAGACAACTTAAAAAAATATTATTACTCATAATAAATTGTAACCATTACCCAACCCAAAACATTTCCAATTTCAATGACTTCCAGAACGAAAAAGACATTTATCCGAACTATCCAGTCACGCGTGGAGCTTTATTTGCGGTAGTGGCTAAGGTAGTAATTTCTCTCTCAATGATCTTTCTTGAAATTCATTTTCTTTACTAAGACTCGTGTTTAAAGTAGCTAAATCGCTATTATTTCGGATCTAGAAATTGACACAAATGGGTCGCAACACATATATAACATTGTTATATAAACGTATATGAACTGATTTACATTCAATCGTTTCTGTTTTTAATATAATTTCTAATCAGTTATGTTCGGCGAAATACGCCAGAATTCTCAATCGAATGGCAATCTCTAGAGTCTGGTTATATCAGTCTACACCGATATTATTTATTGCGTATACACTCCAGATAAGAATATGGCGTCATCGGTTGACATTGCTTGTGGAATATGTCTAACCTCGTTCTATGAGTCCTATGATAAAATATTTATTTTGTCTTAAATATTGGATATAAGAAGCCCATCTTTTCGGGGTAAGATCACACCATTAATGTTTATTTAATTTGACAAATAATTCGTGTTTATGTTAGAGACTTGGCTACTTCAAATCTTCTCCGAATTAATTACTCGCCAAACTGTTTCTCATTTACAAAAATCTCATCAGCATGATCTGTCCATTTGGCCCTCAAATTTTACTAATTTTCTAGTCAGGGTTACATCGTGTTCACATGATTGAACTAACTCGGTAATTTATACCCATGGCATATACTGTCCTATGGGTTACTTCTATATGTCTTGTGAATTCTAGAAGGGAAGCTCCGTCTGTCCTTTTAATTATTGGTAACTTCTGTAGTTTATCCGTATGTGCCTCTTGAATTCTGTGCAGTTTCCCAAAGCTTTACCCCCCCCCCTTCTACAGCCATTTTGACACAACCATCTATTGCCACGCTGGCCCTACCATGATCATGCTGAATGAATAATTGTGGGTTGGCAGTATCGTCTTAATTATGCGACTCCAGGCAGACACACATTTAAGTGAATTGCCATAAAAATGTAGGGACTCCATCCTAGGATTGTTTACAACCTGGCATAACTTCTGCCTCAAAATATGTTGTACCAGTCTGGATCAATTCTTAATTTGAAGAGGTCTGCTGCTATGTCTAGCTGGTAAATCATGTAACGGGGCTTTAATTTCAAACTGCAATAGGTTAACTTTGGGAGATGATTCGTATCCTTCTTCTACAGGCAAATCACTGGTATTATAAAATATTGATATGTTCTGCGCAGTTACAGATGTTGGATTGACATAAATATGATTCAATTTAAAAACTGAAAATATCTTAACAAATTGCAATTGTTCAATTCCGAAAAAAAAACAGTTATCCAAATGCTAAACCGCTATCTTTCAACATAAAATTTAATGACCAACACTCACAAAATGTCTCACTTAAAGGGGCATTATGAAAAGACTAAGTAAAAAGCTGACAGTCTTCACTATAATAATTAAAGGGAATATTCTTTGAATTTGACGCCTGGCCTCGATCGTCATTAGTTGGTACGATACAAAACTTAGTCTTGATTATTTTTTTGGGGGGGTAAATCATCAATGAGCGTTGAGTAGCAAATCCAGTGAAAACCCGAAACATAAGATGTAATCGAGAGTTGATTAGGGTCTTTTTATGTTAATGCATGTCTAATTAATAGTTTATATGACATTTCATTACCAAAGAAAGACCTGCAATAGGCAGATTTGGCCCTTGCATAATTTATGTTTAACTTTTGAAGAACAAACCTAAAGAGTGTCGTGTTGTTTTCATGCAGTTAGAGACTGCGGATAACGGCATCAAAGGAAATAAAAATATTCAAACACCTATCACGCCCCTCCCACCCCTAAAATTAACACCTCATTTTTGGACCTTTGATAGGAATGCCCCACACAGCCAAAATTTGCTCTTATTTTATTTTTAAATAGCGAACGTGCAAGTTTCAGTGACGACTATAGCTATCGCACATGAAATTTTCAACTTATCTATCGACTAGCCATAATAATTATAATAATATTGTAAAAGTTGCGAATAAAAATTAAATTAGCTGCTTCGTTGTAACATCAGTTTTAGAAAATTACCTTTGTTTTATAATTTGCTTTTATATAAACTACCGTTTGGAGCGGCATTTTTTGGTTATTAGTAAAATAATATCTCCGAAGCTCCATCGTTAGGCAAGAATATCATACTAGTAGTATTTTCCTTTGTACTCTGATGGCTGATGCAGATCCTCAAATACTTGTGTTGTAATTACTAACCTGTTGTACTGCCTGTTCCCTCTTTAATCACAACAACAGTGAATAAGAAACGTTCAGTCACGAGTTCGCACAATACAGTGCAGGCAGCAAACATTCGCCCAAAATAGACGTTCGCGTGACAATATAATTAAACCAAGTACGAACAATCCAAACCATTAGACAAAATTCGAAGTCCTAAAAAAATAGGTATAGGCAATAATATAGTGTAATCTGGCAAAATAGTGTTATCAGTATAGGGACTGTTCACCGTGTAGAAAATACACGACAAACAGTGGTAACCGGTGTCCGGAAGATTACGCTTATATTCATACACTTATTTACTAATGAAGCCATGAAAAATAATATTCTTATTTACTCCTTACTCTTTTAAAAATACGTAGTTAAATCTTTGGCTAAAACTCGACGATTCTAATTTAGTTGATTGTAACGGTTCTCGGTTAAGAATCATCTCATGTCGTATCGTTTCGTTTTTTTTCTATATTTTTAACTCAATCCCGCCGAATATATTTGTATTAACTGAAACCCACGTCACTTACATGTTGTCCATTTCAATGATTATGCTGTACATGTATGTGGGGGAGAACTTCAATCAGGCCATTTCTGTATTTAACGAGCACATAATAATAGTGCAATTATTATCTCAATGCTTGCTGTAACTTAAACTATTGTGATCGCCGACTAGAATGTTTTATGCCATTTTTGATTTTTGTCGGTTAATTGTTCGACAGTTTCCTACAAGATACACTTTTCGGGAATAATGGATAAATTAAGCCTTTACAATGCTCATTTACTCAATCTAGAAATCTGAATTTGATCTTGCACTATGTTATTATATCTGGTCGGCGTTAAAGACTCTCCTTGTCTGCAGTTTCGCGGCTTTGAAGAATAGGCTTACTTTTATATTAACACGAATAATATACATTAAACTCGGTCGAGAGAGAGAGAGAGAGAGAGAGAGAGAGGAATGGGTTTTAACGTCCACTAAACACAACTAGGTCATTTCGGGACTAACATGTTTTTTTACTTTTTTTTTATTTCAATAATTCGCTTGCGCGTAGGGGTCTTTAGCAGTGGGAGGAAACCCACGAGGTTTAGAAGGCGCCCCTTCTCCATGCCACATACGCTCACACCAGGGCTCGATACCACAGCCCCAAGCCAGAGGTGGCCGACCAGCTAGAGGTTGAAGCGAGGCACTCTAGACCACTAGGCCATCCCAAGTCCCCAAACTCGGTCGAATAATTGTTCTGAATTGATCAACAAAATTAAAAACCTTATCATAACGTTAGCCGGTAGTGTAAGTTGCACACGGTGATCTAGTCCTGTAAATGAATTACAAGTTATTCCCTGCGGGCTAATTAACTATTTCGGTCCGTAGAATAAAAATGTCGGTATGTCTTAAATTATAGTAGGCGGTATATGGTTATGAATATTTAATTATCAGACTTCTTACTTCCAGGGTCTACATATTATAAGGCACTTATTGCCGAGTATGAATGGCAATGATACACTGGTATGCCCTAGATATTAATTGTTATCCAGGATCGTACAAGATAAATCAAGAATCTTTTTAACTTTGTCTTTAATATAAGTAACGATTAGTACGTGCCACCAACTTAATTAGACTACATTTTGCATTTAAATTGTTAAGTGTAAAAACTTACCTCAACAAAATTAGCGTCGTATCTTTTGTGATTAGTATGAATATCTCCTAGATTTAATATGATTGATATTGATAACGCTTCTAAGCACATGACCTGTATAATGGACAGCATGTAAACTAATATTAGTAAACTTGTTGAACGGGTCGGCATTTCGCCGTTCCTGGCACAATGGAATAAATTCTTATTGGTTGTAACTTCTAATCATTACAAACATGAATGTGGGAGGCTTACAGCACCATACATATTTCCCCAAAAGTCGCAAGATTCCAATCTAACACCTGTTTGAAAGACATCATTGTATTTCGTAGTTGGACGACATTATATACCTATGTCATTCTATTATCCAAATGGAACGATCACCTCTTGGCGATTCACAAATGTAGAATTATAATTCGCATGTACCACCATTGATTTAGTTTAATTTTTAAAAAAGAGGAAGAAGTTGCAAAATTAAACCCCTCATCAAACACACTTAACTCGCACGCATTTAATCCTTTCCAATTCTCACCATTTGAGTTTTTACTCCAGACTCCTTTTGACATTGTTAAAGGTGTCAATAATTTCAATCACAGACTGAATTTCACCCGGAAAACGTTTATGAAATAATAAATGTCGATCCCAGCAGAAACATTAAATGAAACTTGTAGAACAGTTATATTGAGATTAATATTTCAAACCATTCAGCTCACAACACTATTTGAAAAGTAGAGATATAAACAATTTTGTATTGTTTTAGCCATAAGTACCGTTAGCTCCGGAAATCTATTCATTCATTCATTTTAGTTACAAAGCAAGCCATTCCTGCAACGACACTCTTTTGCAAATATATTGTCATCAAAGCGGCGTCACCTGGAAGGACAAGTGATAACAGAACACCCACCCACTCTCATTAGGAAACCTTATCCTTTTTATTTTGTACAATCGTCGTTTCTACCGTTATGATCAATACATATGTATCTGATGATTCGCCATTAGTTTATTTGTATCTGTATTGGGCGAGAGACCATCCAGGTGTGAGACCAATCCACTTTACCACGACCATATTCCCTATCTCTAAAACATGGCATGCGTTATGTAACTGACTTCGATAAGGTTCGGCACTTCTTAAACACATAGATAATTTTGTGTGGCGATTTCATAACAGTTCCGGGGATGCGAATTAGCGGACGGTTAATTTCCTATAGATGCGTTCACACTGCATACGCATTCAATGCAAATTCCGGAATTCGAATTTGGTTTATCTCTAGTTGCATTCACACTACATGCGAATTCCGGAGACCGGCCTCTGGAATTCGGATTGTTTTTCTCGGACTAAAAGCGGTGCGTCACATTACAGTTTATTCAGAATAAAGCCACACTGAATGTGCAGTGAAGGCCATTCATTTCCAAGATGGATGCGCCAGACATTCGTATTGGTGATCTTATGTTGCTTATGTTTAATTCCCCGAGGCAAGCACCAAAATCAAATGCGAATGAGGACGATTACTCTTTTGGTAACGTTTGCTACACGTGGACGGTTTTATGCAGATGTGATTTAACCCTAAATCAGATGTTTTGAGAAAACACCGAAAATAGAAGTCATTCAAGTAAAGAAAAACCTCAAGAAAATTATTATTACTTTAACATCATGAAATAAAATATAGGACTAATTATACTAAAATAATAGTTGAAATATGGAATTATGCAGATGTGATTTAACCCTAAATCAGATGTTTTGAGAAAACACCGAAAATAGAAGTCATTCAAGTAAAGAAAAACCTCAAGAAAAATATTATTACTTTAACATCATGAAATAAAATATAGGACTAATTATACTAAAATAATAGTTGAAATATGGAATAGTAACCATGGCAACGCATGAAATTTGATTGGGTCATATTTGCTTTATTTCTAACCAAAATAAATTTAATTTGCGTAACGATACAACTGATTAAAGTATTTATTCATTACTAACTCGAATTCAAAGTGTATGACTCGATTTATGCTACGTTCACACTACATGCGCATTCGATGCGAATTGCCCCCGGAATTCGGATTGGTTTTTCCCGCATTAAAAGTGGTGCGTCACATTACAGTTTATTCGGATTGAATTCACGTCATTGAGTTCACGGAAAATCTGTCTTTCGTCCCATCTGAACGACTACAACCATCAGGCCCCCGCCTTGCAACAGCAACACTGGTATGGGAAACCACGCTAGAAATCACGTTGACTGCGAATAAACCGTTCAGAATAATTGTTCCGGGTTGAATTCGGAAAAATATACTGATTCGTTAATTCAGATTCAGTTCGGCTTTTATCGAATTCAGTGTGGCGCCAAAGTCCGGAATAAGACTTTATTCTGAATTCAATGCAGGTTAAAGCCCTAGTGTGAACGCAGATTAACGGCTATTTCTTTCGGAACCTGTCAAGCCAGCAAGAGTGTAATTGTCCCTTTAAAGTTAGATGTCGATTTTATTGGCATGACAAAACATATTTATTACAATTATTACAATAGGGGTTGACAGAAATTTTATTACAATAGGGGTTACGTCGTGTAACCCCTATTGTAATACCAACCCCTATTGTAATAAGTGTGTCTAAATGTAGAGAAGTATTAAAAAAAATGCTATAAGGAGAATTATTTTATCCGATATGCATACGGAACATATGATAAAAATCCCCCGACGACCGATCTTTCAGAGATCATACTTTACGTTTATATAAATATCATTGATTGCAATAGGGGTTGGACCTTCCATTTTAATAATTTCTCCAAACTCCTTAACGGCTTTTAGTCATGTTTTCGGTTGTGGTGTTTCATAATATTTTATGCAGTGTAAACGCATGCCATAATTTCTAAATATTGATATTCATATGGTTATCGAATTTCATATACTTTTTGATTTAGATGTCGAGTTTATTGTATGGGAATATACAATTATTACAATAGGGGTTGATTTTACAATAGGGGTTAAGCAAAATTTTATTACAATTATTACATTTATTACAATAGGGGTTGACTGAAATTTTATTACGATTATTACATTTATTACAATAGGGGGTGTTATAACAATAGGGGTTGTAACAGAGCCATACGAAGCGAGTTCAAGTCCATAAACACAAGATAAATAAATTGCCTGACCATGATCATGCGGGGGCGCGCTGTGTAACGGGTGACCCAAGCCCTTAAAGGGGCGCCCAAACATGCTGTATTGGGCGCCCCATTTTACAAGCCGTGAACGCCCCCCCCCCCCCCCCGTGATAAGCCACACAACAGATGAACAGTTTTTGACGCCCCCTTAAGTTAGGTGTTAATCATGTGATTCATTTTGAGGCGCCTCACCATTTTGGGGGTGGGGCGCCTCATATAATAACGTTTGAACATATAATGGGTTTTATATTCATCCACCTAGTATATCTTGGTTCATAACATCAGATGACTGGGATGCCCACATGGGTAATTTCCCAAACAATTGCCATTGTAATCTGTCAGAGCAAAAGAAACTATCTAAATTAATTAGAAGTTTGCGAAATATTATATGCTCATAGGCCTCTCTATAGTCCTTTTTTAAATACATGTTTGTATCCAGTCTGCGTTTATACTTCCGAATTAGATAGATTAGGGTATTTATATGGGTAACAATTTTGAATTATCTAAAGAAGTTTGAT
This sequence comes from Patella pellucida, assembly GCA_917208275.1. Classification (NCBI taxonomy): domain Eukaryota; kingdom Metazoa; phylum Mollusca; class Gastropoda; family Patellidae; genus Patella; species Patella pellucida. Next base: position 29,802,436 of record OU795041.1, on the reverse strand, counting down.
TGTGGTCTTCAAAAAGAGGAATATTTTTGTCAGCCAAACATGATGCTGGTAACTATAATGTATTGACAGACATTTTGCATAGATTATTTTTTGGTTAAACAGAATGGAGGTTAAACCAAATTGAGTATATCTTTAGTAAGATTTGTATCATATTTTCATGGCCTATGTTGATCTGTTTGCTTCCAGGCTTAATAGACAAATATGTGTCTTGACATCCAGAACCTTTTCCTAGCATGCAATGCTTTTTCTTTATCTGGGACAAAATATAAATCAAATGGGTGTATGTCTCCACCTTTGAGCTTAATGTCAAGGATCCCGGCAAAGGTATTACAAAACAGGGTAGACCAAGCAGTCATAATTCAGACTGGTCAACTGTTGTATGGTATCTAGTTTAACTATCAATGTTAACAGCCGACCGAGTTCGGTTACCTGTTCGCAAACACCTTTTTATATTTATAAGAATCTATATCTAAAAGGATGCAATCCTACTCTATGCATTCGCATAGCTGGAGAAGATAGAATTTTTTGGTGCTGTGGACAACAAATTAATTCATTGGATCCATCTGTAGAAATTTATAATTTTCCAAGGAGATATGTATAAACAAATCTCTTATAGTGTGAAAAACATTATTACATCTTCTGTAATTCTACTTGTAGTTACGGTTAATTCTGTACATGGAAGGAATGTATGATAATAATCCACCGAAGCCCAGATATCTGTTTACTTGGGATGCTTCAATATTAGTAAATTACTTGGATACGCTGTATCCATTGTAAGATTTAACTTTGAGAATATGACATAATATGTAGCTTAGAGATGTCAAATGTAGCAGTTTTTTGCTATAATGCTTTATATAATTCAGGCTGTTATAACCTTACAAGTAAATAAAGTTTGAAAACTTATAATCCTTTAACAATATTATTCAGGGTTAAAAACTCCTAATTTTAATATGTTAGAATCTGTCCTTGTTTTACTTTGAGACAGTATATCCGTACAATAGTAGAATACCATAAATCCAATCAAGATTTGTTTCCTTTTATACGAAGAAGAATGTAGCTCCAGGAATTGTTGTTACATGTAGTAGGTTAGAAGATATATTAAAGTTAGCTGGCATTGATTTTTCTATTTTTGAAAGCCCACTCATTTAGAGGGGCAACAATGTCTTTGACATTGAATGGTGGTTGTTTACATTCAGACATTTCGAAGGCAGCTAACTGGAAATCTGGAGATTATTTTTTGCCAGGTATTACAACCAGTATGTGCGAGAAAAAATTTGTTTTAGTTGTTATTTCCTTTGTTGACAACCCTTTAAATTATGCAATATAAATCGGAGATGCCCGAAGGGCATATATGGAATATAATCCCACTCTCATCCAAGCGCCCGAAGGGCGTGATGGATGAGAAGGATTATATGAATATATAGCCCGAGGGCTCGAGGATTTATCTTCCCTCCCTTGAGCCCTCCCTGTGCTATTTTCGGCTGTCAACAAATCTTTAAAAAGACAATACTGTAAGTGTTGTGATCGTTTATATAGTGGTGTGGTCACGTGTCATCACGTGCATTACACACAGATTCGGTGAGCTATTTTTAGCCTTTTAAGTTTGAGCGAGTGTGCATGGTTAGAACGAATAATGAGAGATATGCAATATAAATCCTCGAGCCCTCGGGCTATATATTCATATAATCTTTCTCATCCATCACGCCCTTCGGGCTGCGCCCTTCGGGCGCTTGGATGAGAGTGGGATCATATTACATGCTCGTATTTGTTTAACTAGGGAAAGCAATTAGTAAGACTAGCACATCTGTATTCAGTGGCTGGTGTTTTTTGTCCCCCGCCCGCCTTTCGAAGAAAGCAGGGGACTATTAAAATGGGTTCGTCCGTCCGTCTGTCTGTCTGTCTGTCTGTCTGTCTGATCTCTTGAGGCGAACAAGGCCACATCAGCGACGCGGACTCTTGCATCTTCGGCAGCAGCATTAAAGGCGAATGACGATGATAAATCTACTGGTCGCGTTTGATATGCATTAACAAATATGTAGATGCACTTAACTTTGTACTAGCAAAGATACGTTTCATAAGAAAAAATCATTTCAGCACTCAACATAATAATAGCAATACTTTTTGTTATTATTTTCATCCAACGACATGTAATACATGCCAGAGAATAGATTCTACCGGGCCCAAGATGTCTCGGACTGGCCTTCCCTGGTTCTAAGTTCTAGGCCTTAAAAGATCAGCCGTGATCTGAACACACATATCTTTGTATTTGGATTTCTAACTGGTTATTTTACCGCAGTATATGTTTCAGGTAGATAGATATTGGCCCGGAGATTACACACGCTTACCTCCAAGCGATAAAACGGAAGTAGAAGTGAACGTGTGAATAACCCGATTCGGAATAGTTGTCCCAGATGGAATTCGGAAAAATATAAGGATTCGTTTTTCAAATTCTTTTTGGATTTTAGCTTTTATTCGGAGTTCAATTTAAATTATCACCCTTCCCCATTGACGTCACCATTTGCTCAGCGAATAACTAAATAGAGCAATACCAAGCATTCCTTTAAAACCTTAAAAGTGTAAAAATAGAATATACGGAGTATATTACATATAAAGCCGGTCAGTTTTTATTTATCTGGTTGTAACGTTATTAGGGTTTCTTAGATACATTAACAGTAAGAAGGTAACATGACAAAATGCCTTTAATTGATATGAATTATTGTCAAGTTTTAGATCTACTAAACGTCCATATGAACAAAAATATACTGTGGCATGGAAATTTCGCTGATAAATACGATTTGTTATCGAAAATCGTGAATTTCTATGTCTTCCAAACAATTATATATGACGTAACGACACAATTATTAAGGTTTCCAGATAACGATACATATTCTCTCAACAGCCAAATTTCTCAGCAGTCAATGTACATTTACACAAAAAGTTTGTACTGTACAAAATGATTCTATAAATAGTTCACAAAAGTCTCGATATTTATTTTGAATGCATATATATTATTTGAACCAGATCAATTGTTGCTTTTGTCACTGTTCAAGATAGGTAGCGATAATGTTGACTTTGAAACATTGCTGTTAAACCAATGTAAACAATGAATCTATAGAAAGACTGTCAGTTAAGGACACCTTACATTTTTGTCTTGTGTGTGCGGAGTAAGATTGGGTGTCTCTACTTTCCATATAATATACCAAATTTGCCTTTGTGCACTGAAAATTACTACCTGATAAATGCTTTCGTCGTATTGTATCTCAAACTCTACGCATTAAGTTCACAAATAAGAGTTTGGGGGCGGGTGGTTAAATACATGATCAATTAACATTAGGGGTGTGAGATGAACATACAAAATCGAAAGAGGCTATTTTCGCCTCTGCATTAACTATTCCAGAAAAAAAAATTGAGCGAGTAGCTAATTATGTGTGGACGGATTGGTGATGACAATCTACGCCAACATTAACACGAGAAAATACTTTTTCGGAATGTGTCGCTGATCAATAAATTTACTCTAGGGCCTGCCATAAGTCTGGTGCAGCTTTAACATGATTATGCTGATATCATGCGCGTTTGGTAGTGGGAGGAAACCATGCTCCCATACATCCTCTTTCCCCTGTCGCGCATAATGTTACTACACATCTCTTTGATAATGAGAGTGATAAACGCAACGAACAATGTGAGACTTTAAAGACATACTTACTAATATTAAAGGAGCTAAATCGCTAATATTTTGGACCTAGAAATTGACACAAATGGGTCGCAACACATATAATAATGTAATATAACTTTATATAAAATGTTTTACATTCAATTTTTTTCCGTTTTACTGTGAATTGTCATAAGTTATGTTCGGCGAAATACGCCAGGAGTCTCAACCGAAAGACAGTTTCTGGCGTCTGGTTATTCCAGTCACCATCGATAGTATATATTGCGCATGCTCTCCAAGTAAGAATAAGCATCAGCATTTGACACGACTCGTGGATAATGTCCTTGTACCAATGCTACAATGTTTATTTTGTCTTAAATATTGGATATCAGAAACCCATCTTTAACAAACAAATTGTGCCAAGACCAATCTTTAAATTTTTCGAAAGACAATGAAAATAAATAAATTGTTTGATGACTATAAACCTGTAAGCGACCACAACCCTATTCATGTAATAAATTATAATATTATGACAAATTTAATGTCATATTATGGCATTCAAACACAAAACCTAAAACCAAAAAACATTTACAAAAGAAGAATTCACCTCAATACAATTATTCCAAGCGCCATTACTAAATTGGAAGAGGAACTTGGAAAAAAATCAACGAAGTCGAAACGAAGTCAATATTTTATTTAATAAACAACACTTGTACAGACATAAAAACTAGAATATTTCAATTCAAATATGTTCACAAAATAATCTACACCAATTTTAAACTTTTTAAAATAGGAAAAGTCTCCTCAACCTTATGTGACTTTTGTCAATCAAACATTGAAACGATCGACCATTTGCTTATACACTGTCGCTATTCCCAAAATTTATGGGCTTCACTGAATGAAATTTTGCAAAAAAACAGGATCTATAGTAACCTGACGTCCTCTGTCATCCATTTTGGATACTATGCTGGGCACGAAAACATCGGCAATTTCAAAAACCAACCTGGGCTTTCCTTCGTGAACCATGTAATAATATTAACCAAATAATATATTTACAAGACAAAACTTGCATCCAACCAACTCATCCAGTTACTAAATGCTACTTAAACAATTTATTTTTGATTCAATCGGCGAAAATGGATTTTTTTTTAAAAATTTGTTGTCACATGCTGTAGACATGTGTTCCAATATATTACATTCCAGCGTTATTCGAGCAAAGGCCACCCAAATAAGTACTAAACAGTCAATAACAATAACATAAAGCTACATATATAGACAACTAATAGTATACATGTTTTTTTAGGATTACAAACATCAGTATACTATATACTGACTCTAGTGAGTTCAATGATGAATCCAGTTTAAAGAACAAGTTGGAGCAATGTAGTAATGCAGGAAATGTAGCAATGTGGTGCATCTAGTCAGTTCAATAGCAAATCCAGTCTAAACAACCCGTCGGTTTAAAGCATTTTATCACCCAATAATACATTTGACAGAAGATATCGCTTGTGTGTTAAATGTGATATCTACAGTGTGGTGATATCACTTTAGTGATATATACACAGTGTGGTGAGATCACTTTACATAAATTTGATTGGTCAATCAAAAAGGAACTACCTTCTTTTATTTTAAAGAAACCACTTAGTTTAAGTAAAGAGTGACTTTTTTTAAAAAAAAGAAACTGCTTTTATTAAATTGACCTTGAAGGAAAAACTGGGTCAGTATACAGGGCTATACAATAGCTAAACTGCTGTCAAAAAATGATGTATCACTACGCTATAATGTAAATATGATCGGTAAAAGTGAAATCTTTAGGAAATAATTTTATTTATTTATTTGTGCATGTAAGAAAGGATTGGGTGATAAATAAAATCTCCAACTGGTGTTTTTTGATACCCCAAAATATCAACACTCGTTGATAAAGTAAAAAAAACCTCGGCAGAGCCTGTTTTTTTTTTTACTTTATCAACTTGTGTTGATATTTTTTGATATCAAAAAACACTCGTAGGAGATTCTCTATGTATCCACATCTCGCATTATTATATCCAGTAGACGTGGTACAAGGGTTAATCAGTGAACTGGATGTATGAGATGTGTTGTTGACGTTTGGGAAAGTAGGACTAGGGAGTAAGTGCTGTAAAGCGACAGTTAAATGTATTATGAATGGTTAGAGTGGCTGTGGTGTTACGGTGAAATACTATGCCGCCACCGTAACACCACAGCTTTATGATTTGTTGGACAGGAGTGATTTAATGGGTGTCAACAACTGGGTGTGCTGGTACCGTCGCAACGTAGCCGTGAAATATATATTGTGGGGTGAAGGGCGGAAACGGAAAAATATACTATGTTGACAGTATGTGCCAGTCATGAGCAATGAAAACACTTTTTTGGCATTGTTTGCGGGGTTAAACCTAAAAATCAAATTAATACACCTATTGCACGATATTGTGATTGGACGTGTGAAAGGTTATTCGTGTCTAACGACGTATTCAATAACTAATGAAGTCGTGTTGTTGAATCAACCGTGTTTTGATTTATAGACGCTTCAATTGGTGTTTTTATCATCTATCCCCGATTAACCTTTGACATGCCATGAAGGTGCAATGAATAGGCCTATACAACGTGTATCATGTTTAAGTAAGGGGTTGCCGTATTCAGACGTTTTTTAATGACTGTTACATATCGAGGGTTTAAAACACACTTGTGAAAAGGCAAAATGCCTGATTTTGAGAAAATTGCAATTTAAACTTTTGAATCACTACCCAAATTTCATTTATTAATATATTTTATCGATATGTTCAGACATTTTGAAAGGAGCGATGGTATTGATTTATATACCAATAGAAAAAGAATTACAAATACAAGCGCTTCATTTTAATAGAATATTTTTTTTGGTTATTTTTGACTTATCACAATGATGTTCTATACCCTTGATATGTTAATATAAAAATTGTACACAACAGTAGTAATTACTGTGATAGTCAGGGGCGTTTTAAAGTGTATTATGGTGGAGGTGACATTATTTGGAGGGCCGTCATTCGCAAAGCGAGGGGGGGTCAGTTGTAGAGGTTCTTCAGAAATTGTCACAATATGGAAATATTCTTGGTGCTGTTTAACATATTGGGATATGTACAAGTTCTATACAGATAGAATGTTAAATAATCATAATATCTGTTAAAATAAGTAAAAGGGGAGACGAAGTATATACAGGGGGGAAAAAACTGCAACAACATTTTTTATATTGGCTATGGTTTTTATTTTTATGGTCATAATTCATATAATGATACCTACATTTCCAACAAATGTGAAATAGTCAAATGTAAATTCGACTCCTTCCTTTTACTGGTTAGGGTTATAGGAGACCGAGGACTCGTATCAAACATGAATGTCAGTATTCTTCAGATATACGTGTAACCTATTAGTAAATACCTTAAGTCAGGCAATAATAAATAACATATTTCTGATTTTATTGTCGTCTTTTATCACCGCCACTGGCTGTACGCCATTGTGAAAGTAGCTGACGAAGACAGCTAGGGGCGGCGATTGTTAGTTCGCGTACAACTTTAAAAACCGAATGTCAGTATGGTATTTCTCACATAATTGGTTATCGGTGACAACAGAGTAAACTGAAAGCGAGTAATCTCGACACACAAGTATAGTGTATCTGCTGACTGTCTTCACGCGTCTATTAGTCATAAATGATAGTTTGTGACCTATTACTCACTGATAAGCGTCCGCTGCAAAAATAATTTTCGCCTTTTTATCATTAGTATAATGACTTCGTCATGTGCGGCAGGTTAGTTTGATTCTAAAAACACTGTTTACCGTTCCAAAAAATACAAAAGTAATTTTCTACCAGACAACCATGGTTCTATTCACCGAGACTAGATACTTTCTCTCGGTGTAAGGATATTATCGCTATGAATATACGTTCATACACTGTTGAGAAAATAATCCCGTTGGTTTGCTTAGCAACAATTTGAGCATGGATCAACACTGTACTAAAAAAAGTGCGTAATAAATATGAACGGTCTTAAAACATTCGGTTTATAATTAGCGATACACAGGTACAGTGGCAAGTGTTATGCTAAACAGACCTTATACCTCAAAAGGACCTACGCGCGAAATCCCAGATTTTGGTTCATGTTAAACAATAAAAATAGTGCCCGTGCGCGTGCCAGTAATAGAAAAACTAAGAGTTCGCGCATAAAAAATGCACGAACGTACCAGGCGCGATGTCATCTAGAGAGAAACTAGTCAATTCAATAATGATGAATCTCGTCCGTTTTACAAATAATGGGTTTGACCAATGTATCCTCATCTCGTATAATTATACACATATATAGTATATGTTACATTACACAAACGTATTACGTTTTGAGTGCATCTTGTCAGTGCAACTCCCGTCTTCAATTAGCTCAGGTTAAGTGCATAACAGTAGGACGTTAAACCCCATTTCACTCAATGTCAGTGCAACGAAGAACCAGTTTGAGCAATGCATCGACATCTCTAATAATTACTTTCTTCATGTTCTGCCTCAATTCAGTGAGGTGAAATTTTACACAAAAACGGACTAAGGAAGAAAAAATGCTCGAAAATGATGGAAATCCTTGAGTAAAAAAAACCAATGGAACCTACCACACCATCTAATACAAGAATTCTGAACAGATTAAACTAGAAACAGTTGATCACAGAAATAAAGTTCCTTGGGATGACGTGTGCCCCTGAAATCCGTCAGAAAAAGAGAGCAGAAATATTAGATGGACATTACAAATATGTAATCTTCAAGCTCAGTGAATTGAGGCAGAACATGAAATGACTGTTTAGTACTAATTTGGGCGTCCATATTATTCAAGATGGCGGCCTTTGCTCGAATAACACTGGAATGTAATTTATTGGACTCGGCATCTCCGAAAACCTATTGAAAGACATATTTGAACATAATGTATACAGCTTGTTGAATTTGATATACTCCAAAACATGTTGAAAGACATACATCACCACATATCTACCGCATGCGACAACGCAATTTAAAAAAAATCCACATTTAAGCAAAATGGTCGCAATATTGGTTTCAAGATGTCTGCCAATGCTCGAAACACGTCGGGGTATATTTACTGGAACTCGACATATACAAAAACATATAAAAAGACATATTGGAACACATATCTGGCCCATTTGAGAACAAAACTCTCGAAAAAAAAATTGGCCTCCATTTTAAATAATCCCCGACCTAAAAAAATGAAATAAAACAAAATTGTACCAAAATTGATTTGTTTTTTCAATCAATTCCGCCTTTATAAGAAACACCCTTTCAGGGTGTTTTTTTTTTCTTTTTTTTGTCCCACCACTACTAACAAACATAGTTTTCTAATTTTATTTCAATAATTCGCTTGCGCATGGAGTCTTTAGCAGTGGGAGGAAACCGGGTGACCCTACTTCATGACTCAATGACAGACCTTATGATACAGAGCGCACGTGCCTACCCTATAGAATGCCAGACTAAACTGTATAACGAGGCGAGAGTGGGTTGTTTATGATATGGTCGCAAATAAATATTTTTCAGGACTTGATTGTCAAATTCGCCATTTATATACTACACGATGACACTTCCAATAAAAAATATTTTAATATATTGTATGTTAATAATGTACTAAAGATTTGTTGAAGTCTCAACTCGTTACATCAATGCGATGAGCCAATCTAAAAATAAAGTTCGTAAAGATATTTCACAAAAACTTCAAGCAACATCATTATCTACTTGACGTATATTACGAGAAAAATAGAAAAAGTCCGATTATAAGCCTTTTTTTTAGTAAGAAGAGAATTAATTAAAAAGGGGGAATACACGGACTTATTTATTAAAAACAAAGTAATGCATGGACAATTCTTTTGAAAGTGAATTTGGTTTAACGTTATTTTGCGTATCACGAGAAATATTTGGCGAATAAGAATTGAAATAGTGTGTGCTTGTCACACGTAGGTCTTCAAGTTTCGGCCGTGATTTATACTGAGAGTCAATCTCAAAATTACGGTTTATCTTCATAAAAATATACATTTATAAGAACTAAAATAGATTTTGATATTATTTGGGGCAGTTGGGTAAATAGACACAATTCTACCCGTTCCAGTTCATATTACTACGTTCGATGTATACAATTTGACTCATAACAAATAACTGTCTACTTTGGGTTTGTAAAATGCAGGGGGTGGGGGTTATCGCGTTTTAGACCATAAGGTATGTGACGAAGGTTCGACCCCTCCCGGATACGCTGTTGAAATTAAATTGTACCATGTATCAGTCCCAATTTTTTTTCTCTCTCTGAACGTTTGTGTTATGTTGATGTAAAACTCAGTGTCAAAGGCTGTTATTTTATATAAAAACGTGCACACCTACAGTCGGCCTAATGATAAATTAACCTTATATGAATTACGGAAATGGATGTACATTTGACCTTATTGTGAGCATAATTATATTGTAGGAGGTCGATTATGTTGTTCATTTAACTGTTATCTATTTTTGATTAAATAAATATTCGAATGTCGGCCAAAGTGGAAATTCTTAATGTTCGCAAACCATTAATCAGGACTGTATTCGTGACATGGCCGCGGTTTAAACATGTTAACTACTGTGTAATTTCCTTACTATAAATTGTCAACGTTTTTATTATGACAGTTTACATTTGTTATGTTGAGCAATATTGTTTCTATGAATTTATTAATACCTACAAATGTTATCCATACTTTTTAAAACGGAATTAACCCAAGCTAACAAATTGACTCCCACAAGCACTTCCTAAATTTTTGTTTATAAGGTTACATTTAGTTTGTTAAGACTTTCAAAAAATAATTCGGACTAATAAATCGACTGGTTATTAATTTCAAATTTTGTAGCTATCAAGTTATTTCGTAACTACAAAGCCTACCGTTAAATAAATTGTAATCTAATTTATTGGGTATAGCTTTTATAGCGTGCACGAGGTTGTTGATAAAGTTGGATAACTCCGGAATTTGAAGATTGTGGAATACCGATTATCTATAGGGTTTGACCTCTCGTGATCCAAATTCTTCCCATCAAATTTGAAAAGAATCTGTCATCACGTTCACGAGTTTTTTTTGGCAAGAGACAATAAATCTGGTACAGATAGTTTACGGAATGCTGAATATGATATGTTCCGTTCTCTCATGACCACAAGTCTTTTCAAACCTTTTCGTAAAAACTGATACAGATGGACACAGTCCAGAGGGGGTAAGCAACATTGATTAAGAAATCATTTAGGGCATCACCTGATGAAATGGATTTTCGAAAATTCTCAAAATTTAATGGGGCCGCCTTTCATCGAGACTAATAAAAGCTTAACGCGCCAGATTACGTACATTAAATGGCAAGCGGAAAAAAAAGAGAATGCATGTTTACAAAATAGAATTGGGGTTTAACGTCCTACGCTTCTTCACCTTTATGCGGAAGTAAGTATAAGTTTTATATTTTTAGAATAAGCACATTTAACTTTTATATTTCATTTTGTTTAAGGATAATTATTAGTGACAAAAAACAGCTGTCCAAATTGATGATTGTCTCTTAATCAGTTCTTAGTAAGTGCTTTTCTCGATAAGGGGGATGGCCGAATGGTTAGCAAGCGCGTGCTGTATCATGAAGCCTGTCATTGAGTCAACTGGTGTGGTTACCCGGTTGTGCGTGACAAGGACTGGGGTCGCCTGTCCAGCCTCGTAGTTTTTCACCGGGTCCTCCGGTTTTCTCACACTGCTAAAGACCCATACACGCAATTGATTTATTGAAAAAAATTAAACCATGTGTTAGTCGCAAAATGACCTAGTTTGTTTCGAAAGGACGTTAAACCCATCATCTCTCTCTCTCTCTCTCTCTCTCTCTCTCTCTCTCTCTCTCTCTCTCTCTCTCTCTCTCTCTCTCGTTTCTCGATAGATAACAAAATCTATGGTTTCAGTCTATTCGAATTGCACCAACAGCATCGCTAAAGATTAACTTACTTAGTATACCCACTGTAAAAACTAACAATGGCATATATGTACAAGTACCACCGTGTACAGGAGCTGACTCTGGTGTCATGGCAACCATCTTGGAATTATGAGGTCATATCAAAGTCAGTGTGTGAATCGATGCGTAATTGTCCAAAGCAGGTGTCAATTTTCATGTCGATCGTCATGTTTTTTTTAAAGAGCGTAAGCCCCAAGAAGATTACCAATTGTAAGTAACCAGCTCCTTCTTTAAAGGGGCTGTAAGTTTGTTAAGAATTAATTTAAAAAAAATATTTGAAATAGAACCTTAAAACTTTATTTCATACCTGTGCTTGCAACTAAGAATAGTATGTTACAGTGCCGAAATGTACCCACCTGTCCGTGAGAGGTCGGCCTAAGTATATAAAGAAAAAAGAACTAAGTATATAAAGAAAAAAGAACTAAGTATATAAAAAAAAAGAACTAAGTATATAAAGAAAAAAGAAAGGAAGGGGGGGGGGAGAGGACAGTACAAAGAGTGCTTTATTTTCATCACGGAGAAGAAAAGTTTTTTGTTTTTGACACTGAAGAGAATTCTTAAATTCATCTGGCAGTGCTCTTAAGCCATTCTGTTATTTATTGTGTCAGAAAATATGTGTGTGTACGTGTCCGGCACTGGTCTATTGTGCACTTTGGTTGTGTTTTAGAAACATCTATTTTCGGAGACGACTGGACGTCAAAAATGTATTCTGTAATTATTTAATTAGAACTTGATCATAAAGACTTATATTTTACATTATCCTTCAAGTTCATTTGTTATTTAGCAATGACTTTTGCATTATTAAATAAAGATTGACACCAAGTATAGCAATCGGGTATTTGCTTATTGGCCTATGGAAAGAATATAGATATAGCTCATAGAGAAAGATGTTAATCAAAGGATTATTTTATCTTATAACTTGCCAAGGAAAATGGCATCTGTCTTTTATTTACAGCCTAAAGTAATGGCTTGAAATGTAATATGCTAAACTTACGATAAATAAAAGTTTTAATGTTTCGAATATCATTGAAAACAAGGAAATAGTTACCGTTTATCACCCCCATCTATAATGTCAACTGAATATACGCGTTAATAGAACTCAGCTACTATTCGCCAAGCATTTCTTCCCTCCACTTAGGTTCACAATGTACTTACCACAAGGACTAATTAAATTTGACCTTATAATTGGAGGACTGACAAGCTTAGTGATAGAACTACCGATTTTATCGTTGAGTAAATGCAGTTTAAAGTTTTCACTGTAAATTCATTCACTCAAAGATAAACTTTAAGACTGAATTTTAAAAAAAATATCTAAAAATATCTAATTAAGTGTACCTTTGAAGCAGATTCTCGATTTTCATTTTTTGCCATGGTAATATTTTTCGTCCATTGGGCATTAATATATAGATGTTTACCCAACCGAGGGAGTAACTTAATATACTTGAAATTGGGACTGGGATCACTTGGCTTTAAGCATTCTAATTGATAATCCATCTCTGGGAGTGCGTACAGGGAATGTAACAAATTTATACCAACTGCCATCGAGGGAAAATGCAAGTCAATCCGACCGGTGTAGGCCATGTTTTATTTTTTTTCCTTTTCTAGTTATTTTTTTCAAGAAGAATTAAAATGTGAAAACATTTTGTTACATTTTTCTTTCAATATGTTCTCGCAATATTGTAGTAGTAAGGGTGCCTATATGACTACGCTCGTGCGTGCATGCGCAGACGCATGCACGTGCATGCACATGACCTTGCACGTGTATGACCTTGATGACCCCTAGCACGTGTGTGACCCCTTGCACGTGTGTGACCCCTTGCACGTGACCTTGCACGTGCATGACCCAGAAAGAGAGGGCGCGCGCGCGGAAGAAAGAGAGAGAGAGAGAAGAGAGAGAGAGAGAGAGAGAGAGGGGAGGGAAGAAGGAGAAGAGGGGAGAAGAGGGAAGGGGAAGAACTCTTTTCCATTGATTAAGTTGGCCCTGAAAAGGGCCGTTTGGTCTTCTTCATATTACTAGCAGGAGCATCTTGGATGCTCTGCCGAGTACCGTGGTACAGGTCGCTTCTCGCACTTGACCGCATGCTTCGACCGCCTATGATAGGTGTTCGATACATCTACCCCACACCAGAAGCAGACTAGGTAATCTGCTTCTGGCCGGTTCCCCTTAGACAAAGGGTGATATCCCCCACAAGTTGTACAGACTCTCTTATCCTTAGAATCCATTTTGTTTTTGACTTCTTTTGGCTTCGACACTCCTATTTATAGCTCGGGACGGGACGAGTCTAATGTGTTGGGGCGATACCATTTTTCACCAATCAGAATAGCATGACGTCACATGACGTCACATGACGTCACAAAAAAACAGACACGTAATATTATGTTGTCGACATTTTATTGAACTTGAACACATTTACAAAGCATATTATTGAACACAAAATTGAACTTGAACACAAAGGCATTGAACACAAAAAAGCATCGACACCGTTGTCCCTTCTTCTGGTCTGGTTGCAAATCGGGGAAATGATCCCTGGCCCATTGTTCGACTAGTATATCGTTTACACGATACACGCGACCGAAAACGGAGAGGGCGTGTGTGGAGGGCACGTGAAATCGATGACATAGATAATACAAACAATAATGTCCGCACACAACACTGTCGAGTCCTTGAATCCATCGGGGTTGGTAGTGGAGTTGTAGATCTCGGACGAAACGTCGAAAGGCTTCTCCGTAGACATCAGGGTGACAGCCGTACGAATCGAAGAAGGTAACGTTATCTGGTCCTTCGCATACAAACACGGTCCAGTGTTTGCCGGGTTGGTCTTCGTCGTCCGTGTTGATGACGTAGGCCTTAGGGTACGAGGTCGGGCGTAGTATATCCAGATGATTACGGGCCCATACACCCCCGAAAACGCTACCAAGGAGATGTTTTTCTAAAGTCTGTGTCAATTGTTGATTGGAGAGAGCCTCACCAATCTGTGATGACTTGTCGGTTAGCGTCGATTTCCAAGACATTGTCGTATTCGGCAAACACAACAAGACTGAGGTGATTGGTCGGGGCCGCAGCGAACTTGAGTTCCAAAGACAGGTTACCCGCCGCTTTGGGATGAAAGTAGTTACCATCGGCTCCGTGGTCGTTGGTCAAATCGAAACAATACAAGGTGTACCCATTGATATAGTCGTTGAAAGGGAGGTCCAGGTCTTCTCGGGTGTTTAAGACGGCCACCCTTTTCATCAAATCCAGGTAGGGAGTGATGGCTTGTCGCTGGGGAAAGTTGACGTCGTATTCGTCTACAATTTCACCGTTCTTGGTCAATTTGATGTTTTCCAATTGATTGTGTTGGAATTCGAAGGGATTTCTGTTTTTTCTTCCATCGTAGGCCGTGTTACGTACCATACCCACGATTAATCTCTTTGGTAGGCTTTCGTTGACAAACAGATTGTCTAAGACGTGACTGGTGCGATTGTCGGGAATGACCATGTCGCGGACCACCACGCGCTTCAGGGGATACTTGGCGTTGGACGATTGAAGTTGCGCAGCCACCCGTGTGTAGGTACTGGGAGCCAGAGTGACGAACGGGATATCCAAGTAGGCTTTGGTGAACTCGACTTTGTAGTCTTCTGCATCGTTGCCTTCACCGTACATCAGAAAGAATTTCGTGGATTGCTTTTCCAATTTCAACCGCAGGTCCACACCGTCAATCAAATACCGATCTTGTAAACACATGTCCAAGTGTAGACGTGACTGCAATTCAAAGGTGCGACTGGCAGCGATGGTTTTCTGGCGTTCTTCCAATCCTTTGTTATTCGGTGCCTGTCGTCCACCACCCCCATTGGTGGCGACGGATTTCGTGGAATTGAACTGTCCGGCGGTATCTTTTTCCCACAGGACTTGTTTCGACAGGTGGTCGTTCTTGGCTCCCTTACCGAAACTCAACAAATTCTCCAAGTAAGCCCGATAGGGATAGGTGGGCAGAGAGTTGGTGACCAAAGTTTCGGCATCCTTTCCCAGGCGTAATTTGACGTCTTTAAACAACGAATGAAACAAGTTGTTAATGGGTGCGACTTGACTATCCGCATCCAGGTCACCCCCGTCGTTCTTGGTCACCTTCAGGGCCACGTGTAGTGTCATGTTGGCCAGATCGATGAAATCGGTGGTGGCATTGGAAATATAAAATTCGATGGGACCATCGTGGTTCAGGTCGGGTGTCAGTGGATACTTTCTAATGTGGGTCACCTTGTTTATGGCCGTCTGCGTGTCGGGTACACTGAACAAATTCTGCAATTCGTCTCGCGCGCAGGGACAGGAATCATTGCGCATTACCTGCGTAGCCATGGTCGAAGATATCTAGTTTACGTCGTTTGTGAGAGGTGACCTGTGGCTTCTTCTTCCTCTTCGGACGATGTGAAGTGGACGGGGTTCGTGAGGGGTCTTTTATAGGTTCCAGGTGGGCGACCACGTTCTTGAGTGTGTCGGACATCGTGTTTGACAACGCGGGGCGAAGCGTGTCCTGGGCGACTTTCTTCCAGCTCCATTTTTCACGACCACTGACGGCGTCGAGCACGCTTTGCCCCACTTTGGGTAACATTTGGGCCACATTCTTTTTCACGGCCTCTTTGCCCGCCGACCACAAGGTCTTCCCGACCGATTTGACGGCATTCAATAACCCCGACCATCGACCGGCACCCTGTTGTCTCAGAATTCCCCCCTTGTACACTACCAGACCATTGCCAGCCCCTCGCTGTCTGAGCACTCCACCTTTGTACACTCGAATCATCATCGGCGGCGAAAATGAAGTTGGACCACCACCTTACCGTCGAGAAATGGCACGGCTTTCCCCATTCCGTTCCTTATATAGAGACCAATGGAGTTTAGTCGACTGTACTTCAGAGGTAAGTAGTGAATCCTGGCGGGGCGGTGATACAATCGTCGACTGGGAATCACGTCCAACAAAGTAGCCTTCACGTCGCCCACGATCTGGGGTTCGATAATGTCCGTGTAGATGTAAAACAGATCGAACTGGATTTGAAGATTCGCGATGTGGTGGGCGTAGAAATACCGTAGACTTTGGCCATCTTCGCCGGTCATTTCGATTGACTGCAGGGAAATCATCATTTCGTTTCCAGTCCATCCCAACATGGACACGATGGGACCACACAGACGAAGTTCGATTTTCGGTAACACGTCCAACCAGAAAAGCGTCTGCACGTGATTGATCTTCAGATACACTTTATCGTTAGTGTTGTCTTTCTTGAAAGACACGAAGGAACCTCTTGATACGGCCCCTTGACGCATCATCTCTCGAGTTTCGTAGTCATTTTGCTGTTTCTTCTCTTCGTCGGTCATTTCCTTGTTATTGGGATCCAAACGTTCGGGTTGATGGGCCAAATGATCGTAGATGGGAGTCAGGTTCCACAAATCATCCAGTCTAGTGTTCAGGACATCCAGGATGTGTCTCAGCGACTCGTAGTCGTCACTCTTGATGTGCGTTTCCATTTCGATCGATCCCTTGATCTCACCACCCTTTACACCTTTGAAACAATTCGACGGGTCAATCCTGTGGCGGTCCCGACATATCTTTACTTCGGACGCCGTGCTCGAGGACGACCAAGGATGAATGCGTAAGCCGAGCGTGTTGTCTCGTTGATCGATGTTTTGCCAATGGTCAGGTAACGTGATCATGGACAGACCCACTTCCCAATCCCGATGATCGACAAGAAGTGGCGGTTCCAGGTGGGTGTGATACGTGGAGACTTTGTTGTCGGGATACCACGACATGGAACTGTCACTAGGAAGCGTGAGGTAAAAGGGTCGGTCGTTGTTCATTATGTTTGGTTTTCAAGGTCGGTGAAGGTAACAGGTAACCCAAGGTACTGGAGAGCAAAGCCGTCCACAAGGTAGTCTGCGATCCGTCGGGTTTGAAGGCCAACTGGGACAAAGAAACACCCGCCACGACGTACACTAAAATCACTTGACAGAAAAAGACAATTTCCGCTTGTGGCACACGTTTTCCCAAGAGCGACCAATTGTGGGCACTCGCGGACGTAGACGTGATTTCGTCTTGCATGTTGACTGAGGTTGACGTCTCTCGCTCCTATTTATACGTTTTGGAGACTGGTCCTGGTCACCGGGTTACTGGTTCAACAAATAAGCTTCGAAATCATGTGTTACGATGGGCATGTTGTCTATATTCCATCTTTGCAATTCCACTCCGTTATGAATAAATAGGGTCTACCCATACTATCAACAATGCTAAAGTCTGCTTTCTTAGCGACCCTAACACATTCGTCTTTACACCTGTACAACACACGGGAATGGGCCAACGAGATGACTTTTCCCGCTAGTATTCCTTTGTATTCCCATCGGTAACCACCACACAAAGACCCTTTAATCATTCTCAAATAGGGGCAGTTTGGTTTATATTTAGCGTGTTCGTGGAATGGATCGTCGAATTTCTGCCAATCCTTCAATATTAATTTGCAGCTGAAACACTGCACGCGATCAGTATCACCATAATACACAAACCCTGCTTCACTTAACTTGGGGGCGGATGGATGAACATGTGTCCATCGGTTGTCAAACGTGGCTAGACGATTATCAAATTCGATGTACTCAGACATGATCTTCTAGTAATGGTCTTGCATGTTGACTGAGGTTGGCGTCTCTCACTCCTATTTATACGTTTTGGAGACTGGTCCTGTCGATCCACGAATTAAAACTCGCCGGATAGCCCAACCATTTCACCAAAACTTTGTCTTGTTTTCTTTCGAGTACTCTTTCGATGGGAAAGATCTCATCGTCGTTGACTTGGACCGCTTGCATTTCTTCGGGATAGAAGGTACCCTGTATGGGTTCACCTCTTTCGTCCAAAAGTTTGTAACCGGGACCGACGTTGGGTGTAACGTTGAATGTTTCCAGAGTCCAGTTTGGCCAGTAACCTTTATCAAAAGCCCCATGTTTCGGTAAAGCCAAACGTACGGTCGTGCCGGTGTCCATGGTTTTCTTTTTCTTTTTGGTGGGACGTGGAGGTGTTGTCAACATCCATTCGTGTTCGGGACGAACGTCTTTGGGTGCCATGCCAATGGTACGATGTCGTCTAGCATTATAAGCCCGAACCAATTCGTCTAGCACATCGATGTACCGTTGTGTTTGTCGATGAGTAAAGTATCGCCACATACGCTCTTTCAATGTCCGTTGAAATCGTTCCACCACACTGGCCTTGGTTTCGACGTTGTGTGTCACGAAGAAATGAATATTTTTCTTGTTCAAGTACGTTTGCATTTTTCGATTAAGGAATTCGTTACCTTTGTCCGTTTGAAGTCGTAGAGGTTGTCGACTTTGAAATATTCGACGAAAAGCGTCCACCAGACTGTCCCCCGTCTTGTTTTTGAGAGGCAACACCCATGCGTACTTGGAAAATACATCGATGACGCACAGCAAAAACCTGTATCCCTCATTCTGTTGGGCCAAGGCCGACATATCGCTCAAATCTCCTTGCCATTGGTGATCTATCCCGGCCACCACCGTGGGGGACCGAGAGAATTTCTTTTTCAGTGGTTTGTGCAAGGTGTACGCCCTTTGTTGTTTCAACCATGTCTTGACTTGGTCCAAAGCCACACCAGTAGCTTTGTGAAGGCCCAGGGCTCCACCGAAAGCGGCCGGGTGTTTCGGGTCGTAATATACTTTCTTCAGCTTTCGTTCCATGTTTCAATCGATTGGCATATGATCAGGCTATTTATAGGTTTTGCAAAGACAGCCATCTTCTGGTAGATGTACTAGGGGTATCCGTACTGGAGATTTTCTTCTTTCTCGGACGTCGCGGCGGAGGCCGTGTGGGTGGCGTGGACAATACGTTCCATCGTTCTTGATTACCAATGGCTTCGCGCGGTACGTTCGTGGCCTTTAAACTTTGCATCACGCCAAACCATCCCATGGGGGCCTGGGTATTCTTTCGCCGACGAACCAAATCGTTCACAATGTCAATGGCATTGGTACCGGGTACGGGTACGCCATCCCGAATCAATTCCAAGTTCTCATTCCACGACCAAGGTGTCTTTTCTTTCATGTGTTTCAACAAAAGGCGAGCTCGATGTTGATAGGCTCGGGGAACCGACTCCAGAATGGGTATCTCCGACACCACGGCTGCTTCTTCTTTGTGCTCGGGTATGTTTTCGTCCGACAAGGGAATGACATGTTTTCGTTTCTTTTGCATCGTTTGATAACGCTGTAACAACTGTCCGTACCGTTGCATTTTATTTTCGTCGCCCAGTGTTGGGTCGTTTAGCACGCGTTGCATGTCTTGGTGAACATTTTCGACGGCCTGCTGCAGTGGATCTCGATCGTACACGGGTTCGACTTGCATGACTTTGACGGGTTTGACGTCGGTGGGTCCGTCGAAGGGTACCAGTTTCATTTTCTTGGCGAATTTCATCTTTTGGAAAAGACCGAAACAACCGGGTGAAGAATCCTCCTTTTTGTTGTTTCAGAAGTCGCCGACGGGTCTTTCAAGGTGTTTTAGACGTGCCCAAACGTCGTAACAAGGGGGCGTCCTTTTTCAAACGTTTGATTTCTTTGTCGGCCACAGGAACGTTGCCACGAATCAGGTTTCCAATACACTCACACACACCGTCGACGATGGGTTGGGTCTCGAGTAAAAGAGGACGGTCTTTCGGTGCAGTGTTCAATAGATACCGCAGTGTCTCCATGACTGAGCTCGGGGTCGTGCACCGGTTCCCTTTTTATACCTTTCTGTCCCACAGGTTATCCACCAAATAGTTTCTTGAACTCGGCAAACCCAGCGTTCGCTCTCTCGCTCCTTCTTGTCCAGGGATGTTTACCACCCTGTTGTCCTCCCAATAGTTAAGATACCATGCTGGAATGGCCATAGCGAGCAAGGCACCGATAGCACCGCCTTGTTGTTTGAGAAGCCTTTTTTTGACGTTGGGTGATGTTCGTGGATTAGTCAATTTGCGAAGCAATGCTCGATGTTGATTCAACTCTTTGGCACTCAGACCCTTTCCACGCTGAGCGGTCCGTCGAACGAATTTATTTCGTTTCTTGTTTCTTTCCTCTTGCAGCCTTTCCTTCCATCGCAGCAAGATACGAATCAACACGCCCCAAAAAAATCCACGTCCTCCGGGTTTCATGATCAGAGAGAGTTTTTCAGCCGTCGGCATGTTTTTCTCCGTCAATTGGGTCAACACCTGGCGATTTCGTTCCACCCATTTCTTGTGTTGTGCATGTAGGGGTTGGATGTTATCATTCAGCAAATGGTTGGCCGCCAACTTGAACCACTGCAACAATCCAATACGCGCCCTGCCCGTATTCTTGGCCAGCTGTCCATAAGCCATATCGGGAGTCAGTTGTTGTAACTTGCGAATGAACGCCTTCAATCCTTTTATAGAACTCTTCTTTTCTCTTCGTGGTCTTCGAAATATCGGTGAGGGAGACCGAGAAGGGGAACGTGGTGACATGGGTCGTGGGGGTGTGACTGGGGAGAAAAAGCGTGATGGTGTGAGCGGTAAGGGAGACATAGGACTCGTGGGTGGTGTCAACGAGGGGGGTAACCATTGGGTTCTGGGGGCCCTCATGTTCGGACGAGTGCGCCTTCGTACCGTGGGACCACGAAGGTCCGGTGCCAAGGTCGGGAACGTCGCCCGGGGAAGGGTCGGAGGTGGGTGTTTCCGCTGCGTATTCTTCGTGCGAGCCATCGTGACAAACAGATTCAATTCGAGGTACAGGTCCCCCTTTTATACTTTTTGGACGTAGACGATGGGTGGTTCCTCTTCGGGTAAAATGTTGCTTCTCAACCGCAGAGTCTCGGGTGTGTCGGGCTTCAAATCAATGAGTAAGTAACTGCGAGGGGTACTCGTCGCATCCTTGAAAGCTTCCTCCATATACTTGGTATGGGAAGGGTACATCTGACGGGACAACACACTAATTTGCGAGGCGTCTCGAGGATTTTTGAACAAAACCAAGTAATGGGCATTCAGGCTGATGGTACGCTGTCGCTTGTCAAACAAATTTTGCACAATGTAAATGACACTCGTGTCGTGGTGATGACTTTTTTTCGTAAACCACTGTTGCAATATCTCCGTGTCTTCCCCCATCAAATCGTCCACGATTAAACATTGGGGCCCTTTGACTTGCCCCATCACGTCGTCAATATCCGTCAATCCTTTGACATAAGTGTATGGAAAGTGTCCGTAACTCTCTTGCCATTCCCCGTAGGCCCACACGGTGCGTTGGGGAGGGATGTCGAACAGAGACGCTTGGAGAAATTTCTGTACAAAGACCGTCTTGCCAACCCCTGTTGGACCGCTGACTAACATGGTAAAGGGGTGTTTGAACGCCACATCCATCTTGCACTGTCCCCCAATCCCCTTCTCCCCTGCCTTTTATACCTTCGCGCCCACAGAACAACAGACATGGAGTGAAATAAGAACAGATTTTATTTTACAAAAAATACAAATAGAGCATTCAAAAATACATTCAATACAACATATAGTACAAAGGAAAAGAAAAAATGTTAGTTAACGCGTTCTCTCTTCAGGATCTCTTGTCTCAACCAGGGTACGTTTCTCAGGACACGAGGAATCCAATACACTTTTCCCAACAGCTTCTGCATCGTATCGTGTGGGTGCCAGTCTTCCACTTCAGCAAACGTGACGACAACGGGTACCCATTCGCTCATATCGAAACAGGGGGGATACGCCAAGACTTCGGTCATATCTCTCGGACCCGCATACTGGATGAATGCTCGGGCAAAACTTTATGCTTCCTTCTCCGCCAACAAAATAACAGCCGGCTTCGGGGTTTCGTCAGTTTCACTCGTAGTTGGGGTAATAACTGGAGGACTGACAGGCTTCTGTTTTCTGTTTTTCTTTGTAGCGCCTGTAGAATTCGAACGCTTCTCCTGACCAGTACCAGTATCGCTGACTGCGGGTGTTGTCTCTGGGCATATCGACGTTGTTGTCGAACATGCGACTGGCAACGGCTTCAAAGTTGTTTTCTGTTTGGATTTCTTTTTCGCACTCGAGCAGGCCGTGACCAAGCTGTCCACAGTTGAGACATTTGTGGTTGTCGTCGGTGGGTCTCTTGATCCCGTAACACTTTCTTTTGACGTCTTCTTTTCTTTCTTCGTCACTTTTCGCTTTTTGGGCTTCGGCTCGTTGTCCACACTGGGGCGCCCAGTGTCCTGGTTCTCCACAGCGGTAACATTTTCCATAGGAACCATAAGCTGATCTGTCTTGTCTTGGTTGTGGATTTCGTTGCTGCTGTTGGGAACGAGCAGGGCAGTCTCTATACCAGTGTCCGACATTGTTACAGGAGAAACAAACTTGACTAGCCATCGAGAGTAGAATGAAATTTTATTCTGAGACTTTGCTTCTTATACCCTTGGTTGTGACGTCACTCTCTTTTGATTGGTTCTTTCTTTTCCTTCGTTTCTATTGGTCCGTGTCTAGTCTATGATTTCCAGGCTTTCCACGTACTTTTGCACTTCTTCCCAATCAATGACAGCTTTACTCACGTGACAGGCCTCCAACAATGTCATCAGGCTGGCTCGATTACCATGTCTTTGTCGCCACTGGTTGAACACGGTGAAAATTTGCATGCGCGCGTTGTTAGGATGACTCATCTTGGCTTGACTGATCCGTGCTTCTCTGATTCCCAGATGTCTGCCAATACATTCCCAGACTTCGCCCAGTTTACCGGACATGACGTTGATATCCATTTGATCCAGGAACCATCGTTTCTTTTTCTCTGGTAGCTCGTCCATCCACAGACGTATGGGATTCTCTTTGGGTTCGATGAACTCGTCTTTGCGTTTGATCAACACCGTCTTAAATCCCGGAACCACACTCCAAAACTTTTTCAAGGCTTCGTCCACGTCTTCCCGCCATTGTTGTTCGTCCTCCCACGTCTTGACTCGGTCGCGTGGGTTGTCCACCATACTGCCTAACACGCTATCGACGTCTTCTGGTTTCGGCTCGTCCAACCAGAGGTAGTGATTGTAACCGTCGACAGGGTGTGAGGCTCGGCCCGTTATGGAACACACGCCCAATCCCAGACACGAATGGTATCTCTGACTGGGGTGATCGTACTTGCATCCAATACACTCCTCGTGTTGCTTTTCCTCTATGATGGGTAGGTAACACTTGCAGACCCGAAAATTGAGCCATCGTCGTCTTAGTTTCTCGATCAAATCTGTATTTTCTGTCGGTTCGTCTCCATCTCTGTTCGGTCGCCATCCTCCCGAGACACGAAAGTCAGTATCCATGGGGGTAAGTGTTGATCGGTTTGCCATTGTCATTGAATTGAACTAAACGCTTGTCGTACACGATTTTATACTTTTTGTTCTCGGGGCGTGTCCAGAGACGTCGATCACGTGATCTAAAAATCTTAAACGGTTCTTCCTATTTCTGCTCATGTTGCATACGGTATTGTACAATAAAAAAACAGACATAAAACTAACAACACTGATTCGAGTCTATTTCTTCCCGTGTATCAATTGGTATTCCAGGTTGCCCATATACGGTAGCAGGTCGTCCCAAGCGATGACGGCTCCACTCGCAAGACAGGCTTCCATCAACGTCACTAGATTGGCTCGCTTAATGTTTCCCTGCATTTCTTGTACCGACAGCCTATAGCCAGCTTCCTTGTCGTACATTCTTCGCCATTGGTTGAACATGTTAATGATTTGTTTCCGTGTGTCGTTTGGGTAAATCTTCTTGGCGTGACTAATATGCTCTTCACTGACCCCCAGCTGTCTGCCGAGAGATTCCCAACCTTCTATCACCATGTCAGAGATCTTTTCGGTATCCATTTCATTCAGTTCCCAATATAACATTCTCCTCGATGACTGCTCCATCCATACGCGTATGGGGCACACTCCATTTTTGCGTTTGATCACCGCCATCTTAAACCCAGGAACGATCTCCCAGTACTTTCTCAAGGCTTGCATGACATCTTCCTGCCATCGTCGTTCGTCTTCCCAGGTCTTGACTCGTTTCCATGGGTCGTCCACCAGACTGTCTAATACTTTATCGACGTCTTCTGATTTCGGGTCGTCCAACCAGAGGTAGTGACTGTAATCATCAACAGGGTGCGAGGCTTGGCCCGTTATGGAAGACACACCTAGTCCTTGACACGCATGGTATCTCACACTGGGGTGAGCCATACTGCAGCCGAAACACTCCTGGCGCTGCCTTGTTTCTATTATTGGCAAATAACACTTGCTGACACGAAAGTTGAGCCATCGTTCTCTGAGTTTTTCGACCATATCCGTATTCGTTGCTGCTGATTCACCATCTTCTCTGTTTGGTCGCCACGTTCCTGACAAATGAAAGTCAGTATCCATATGGGTAAGTGTTGATCGGTTGGCCATTGTCATTGAATTGAACTAAACGCTTGTCGTACACGATTTTATATTTTTTGTTCTCGGGGCGTGTCCAGAGACGTCGATCACGTGATCTCGAAATCTTAAACGGATTGGAGATGACAAGCGGTTCGTTTTGATTGACGTGCCGTACGTTCTCCTTCATGATGACGTAATTCAGTTGTTGGGAGGCACGATAATTCAAGGTGAATCCCCGGACTTTGCATACCGTTTTTCCATCGCTTTGCCTGTACGCATAATTCTTTGGTCCTCCGCTCACAAATTCCTTAATGGTGACGTTCTCGGGCAACTCGTTCTTCCACTGGCCTAAACTCGAACCTTCCGGGGGATTCCATGATTTAGGATTATATTGGTAGATGACGCTGTCCGTGTCAAAATAGCATACGCGCTCTCCCAACTTTTCCAAGACGGAATAGAGTTTCAAACGGGCCTGGGCCGTGACGAAGGCGGCGATAACCACATTGGTGATTGGACAGGGTGCGACATGTCCTTCTTTTTTCAACGTTTCCATCAAGACCATGTTGTCGTTGACTAACTGTACATCTCGCACGGTCTGGGTCACGTCCAACATTTTTTCAAAGAAGACGCTGGGCTCTGTGATATATTCTGTCTTGGGAAAATTGTCTCGCTGTCCGAATTTCCCCCAAGCCGTGTTGAGCTGAAGTTTACTAAACGCCCGCATCCCTTTGTTTGGTTTTATCGATGCGGGATCCAGACGAATACCTTCGGTGTCGTACACGTCGTTCACGAAGCGGATCTTGTCTTCTTCGGTGTGACAGGTGTCGGGATAGCCGCTACTTTCCATCTTCTTCTTTAGGTAGTGATTAATGTACCCCGTAAACAGACCACCCGTTTTGGCCTCGGGATCGTAGGTGCTGAATTCTTTCCAGTGCCAGACTTCGTACACTTTTAATACGCGATATCCGAGGCTCACCGCTTTCTTCAGTTCCAGAGTGACAAATGTACCCACCCAGACTCGCTGTTCGTCGGTGTGATCACACGGTTGGTATTCTGCAATCTCCCCTTGTTGCATGTGTTCGTCGACGCAGCTTCGACACAGGGCAAACACCAGTTTCTGTTTTCGTCGAAACGGGAGCACCGGGTGGTACAGGCCACGAGGTGGTAACACGGAACACTGGATCAACCCTTCGTACTGCTGCCACTGGTCTTGATCGGGCTGTGTGACGACCGTGGGTTCCTTGATGGGAAAGGTACCGTACTTGCAGATGTAAGGGTACAGGGACACCACGTCGATGTAGCGCATCTCTTCGGCCGACTCGTTGACTAACAGTTGAATGGCATTCGTTCTTCCGCCAAAGAAAGCGTTGCGGGGCATCAGAGGTTCGGGAGCGGGCCATTGCTGATCTTCCAATCCAATCAGAAATTCGTCCATCTCGGGGTCATGGCGTCGTTCTTCTTCCATCTCACACTCCCACATGACGCGAATGGTCTGCATACCGTACTGTTCCTGGAGTTGACGGTGACGTTCCTGGGTCTTCTGGTACAAGTCTCGCATACTGCGCGAGGGATCGTAGGGATGTTTATGTTGAACGTCTTGGACGGGACCCGGAAAACATTTGGGACAACCGTGAAAGGCACAGCCGTGAAACTCGTACACTGTACCCGTGGTCGTGTCCATACCATCTAAACTGTAAGGGCCGACTCGACATTCACTACCGTTGCGGGCGTGTCGAATGTTTGGTAGAGGGGTCTGGTTCCGGAAAGCGGCCATGGTCTGTCGATGCTGTTCCCATTCCAACCAACGAAGTGCTTTGTTGGACTGTTGTCGAGGCTGGAAGCGATGCCAGTCTTTACCCGATGTCGGCTCTTGCATCAGGGCTCGAGGAATGACGACGAGCGTGTCTTTCTCCAGGTAGTGTGTGCGTAGTACGCGACTGCAGGCGGAGGCCAGGGTCAGGCTCTTCTCAAAGGGATCGATGCCCGTGTCCATCAGGAATATCTCGCGAAACACACCACAACACCGACGCAAGACATCCACATCGCTCTTACAGTAGGTCAAAATTTCCTGGCGAAAATCAAAGACGTCGTGACTGTGTTGTTGGTACCACGCGTGAAACTTCTCTCGTTCCGACACGCTCATGCCATCCGGATCGTAATCGGTGTTGGGAGGATAAGCGCCCACGTAATCTTCATTCTCCGGTCTGTTAAAGTGGTGAGGGAAATAACCTTTCTTCAATTCTTGCAGGTCGAAGGTTTTGGGCATGTCCCGTAAAGCCATTGGTAAACAGTTGAGGGAATCGATGAATTTGACCGTACCAACAGTGATAGTCATCGCTTTCCCACCCTGCATTATAACTTCAGGTTGCGCCACGGAATGTTTGTGCAGTGTCTGTAAAATTAGCATTCCATCGTAACCTTTAAAGTTGTGAGCCACGGCGATCACGGGACTC
Source organism: Patella pellucida (assembly GCA_917208275.1). Classification (NCBI taxonomy): domain Eukaryota; kingdom Metazoa; phylum Mollusca; class Gastropoda; family Patellidae; genus Patella; species Patella pellucida. The sequence continues at coordinate 29,774,965 of OU795041.1, read as the reverse complement.
GATTCGTGACTGTCATTTTTCCGACCATCTACCACCGTACCGTGAGCAGCGAGTTGTAAAAACCATTTGCCCACATCGTCCAGTGTGTTTGGTCCTTTAAACACAATTTCCCGTTGGTGATTCCAGTACGTGTCACAGTGCTCGCAGGGTTCTTGGTTATCGATACAAAAGTGAGAGCACACTTGCAGAACACATAAGTTGGGAATGTGTTCACCTGTATCTTGCTGGCATTCAAAGTCAAAGAAGACGAAACGGGTCAACGTTGATTGCTGTTGTTTGTCGATTTGTGTCTTTCTGTCTCTGTCCATGTCGATGGGTGATTTTAACGGTTGAATGTAGCAAAACTGTTTTGCGGCCGTGTGCCACTCACGACAGATGGAGCACTTGTATTCTCCGCTTCGATGTTCTTCTAAATTTCGCTTGGCTCCGATGACGTCCCATTCCTTTTGACATGTTTTACATTTCTTCCACCGATGACATATACTGCCGTTGGCTCTGGAACGGGTGGCGAGATGGTTATCGAAACACTGCCGGCTCACAAACACACGATGACAGCAGTAACACGTCTTTGTGTTGGGATCAGGTAGACAGGGTGCACCCACTTTCTTGCAGCCTTGACACATGACGTGACACGAATGTTTCTCGGCACGATTGTATCCCACTTGACAGGTCTCACAAAAATACGACCTTTCCACAAAGGCGGGCATGGAAGTAATAACGTCATAATGTCTGCTGTGTAAATACAGGTTCAGCTGTTTTGGTGTTCCAGTGACGTGTTTTGTTCCTCGATAGATGGCCTTACCAAAGATGGCTTGAGAGAAAATGTTGAGTTGATATCCTTGTCCTCCCAAATACTTGGCGTACAGTTCCCATGTTTCCATCCCCGTACAAGCTCCCTTGGTTCCACCGGCGGCATCGATGAGTGCTTCTGTTTTCTTCGTCTGCCACGAATGGGGTCCTGTCCTGAATAATCTCCTCCTCTCCCTTTGCCACTCAGGGGTGTCTTGTTTGTTCGCATAGTGACGAGCGACGACAATGGCTCGCTGGAAACACAAGTCATCTGTATTCTTTATGGCGACGAGGCATCTCTTTTTCTTTAAATACTCGTCGAAATTGGCGCTGTGTCTCTTCTTGGCGTTTGTTCCGCTACCTCTACCATCGGGAGGGGACACGTGACAAATATTCATGGACATGCGTTGGTCGAGTCGAAATTCCTCATTGCTCTGTAAGACGGCAGCCACTTTCTGTAAAACGTCTTCGGCTTTTAACAGACGATACTCCCGAAATGGTAACCAAATAGGTGTTTTGAGTCCCGGGTGACTGATGGCAATTCGTACGTAGTCACTTTCGCTGGCGTTCAAAGTTCGGCGAATTTCCTCTATGATGGCCTCAACGGTGTTGTGTAGTTGCTGAGGCACATCAGCGGCTGGAACGTGGGACCAATCTTCCAAAAAGTCTATGTCCACACATAACGACTCGGTTCTAAATAAGCGACTGTATCTTCTATCGACGGGGCGTAATGTAAAACTCATCTTTCTTCGTTCGGTGATAGCGTGAAAATGCCAGAACCGCTCCCGTCGCTCGCTTTTATTCCTGTCGTGACGACGAGTCCATTTATGGACTCGTCCGACACCCCACGTGATATAACGTTGCACATACGTTGTATAACGTTGCATTACATCTATATTTAGCCTCCAACGTACACCCTACGTTGCATAACGTTGCATCGCATCTATATTTAGCCTTCAACGTACACCCTACGATGCATAACGTTGCATAACGTTATCCTAAGCGCTGTAACGCCACTCTATAAATGGACTCGTCCGTGTGACGTCATATCAAATGGATTCGTCCTGACGGTTATAAAACGATACAACATTCATCTCTCTTTGTCACAATGGCAAACGGTGTTCCGATCATTCGCCTCGGTGAAAACCCCAATGCGGACACCTTGATGTATCTCAGGGGTGATACTCTTGCCATCATCACCCCAGACGATATCTTTGTCTTACCTGACGAGGTATTAAAAACACCTCACAGGAAAAGACCTCCTCCCGAATTAGTGGAGGCCATTAGACGAAACCGACATAAAGTGCGGCGTACTCTGGCATTCTAGTCTGACCAAACGGCCCTTTTCAGGGCCAACTTAATCAATGGAAAAGAGTTCTTCCCCTTCCCTCTTCTCCCCTCTTCTCCTTCTTCCCTCCTCTCTCTCTCTCTCTCTCTCTCTCTCTTCTCTCTCTCTCTCTTTCTTCCGCGCGCGCGCCCTCTCTTTCTGGGTCATGCACGTGCAAGGTCACGGTAAGGGGTCACACACGTGCAAGGGGTCACACATGTGCTAGGGGTCATCAAGGTCAAACACGTGCAAGGTCATGTGCATGCACGTGCATGCGTCTGCGCATGCACGCACGAGCGTAGTCATATAGGCACCCTTACTACTATTGTCAAGTTGGTATCACTGGCGTATCTAGTTTCCAAATAGCAGATATATGGTGGATGAATACACATTCGATTAAAGAAGTATTCTAAAACGAAATAAAGATATCATAAATGAGAATGCCTGAGCAGTGGATTCACATAAAACAATACTCTTTGTCCTTGTTTTTTGATATTGGCGAATGTCGAAAAAAACTACCTACTTGTTTTTGGATATCCATACTTGAATCTCAAAAAGCAGTTTTGATGGATGTATATCTATAGGATGTCTCCAAAACTGAATATCAAGCAAGTCTGAATATAGACAAACAGGAAGCTCGTTTTTTATGTGAATCCACTGCTCCGGCATCCCCATTTATGCTATGTTTAATTTGTTTTAGAAAACTGATTTAATTAAATGTGTTTTGGAGACATTCTGTATAATTAAAACCTATATTTTTGAGATTCAAATCTTTATATCAAAAAACAAATAGCTCGATGTTCGATATTCGCCAATATCAAAAACACAATGCAAAAGTGCAGTTTTTATGTGGATCCACTGCTCATTTATGATATCTTTAGTCAGTTTAAAAATAACCCCATTTGTTTGAAGAACACGTTTAATCAAATATGTTTTGGGGACATTCTATAGACATACATCCGCAAAAGCTGAGATTTCAGTTTGGCAATATCGAAAAATTGTAAAAAGGGAGCTAAAACCCACACTTCCAAGAACATAGCATTATCTTTCGCAGACTAGGGACATTTTCGTACTTTGTTCCTAGCATCCTGAGTGCACCTTTAACAGTAGGCAATCAAAGTTGAGTAGGCGAAAACATTATTATCTGGGCAATATAACTCCAGACATAACAATTACCAGTTGTTATTTAAATATACATTTATGTGATAAACGGGACAGTAATTATATTATAATCCCATTAAAATTTTACGAAATTAAGAAAACTAATTTCCATTAATTGGATTATTGATATTTTGGTAAACTTTCCGCACATCATAACACAAAACAGAATGAGTCAGCGATTGGTATAAATCTAATTTAAAACCTGACCTGCTGTCGTTAAAGACATAATAATTCAGACATAAAGAAAATATAGACCTTCAGTCCATATACACATCATAAGCTTACTCTGCCGAACACATGTTACCACTGTTTGTCGTGTAATTTGTACATGGCGAACATTCCATTTGCTAAAAAGTTAATACATGTTATAAAATTCAGCAAGTTTACTGATCTTTTGGTTGATCAGATTTAAATTTCTCTTTAAAGAAAGGTCACCCAAAAGACCTTTAACATAACTCATTATCTGTCTTAAATATGCCTAAACAATAATTGCCTCCAGGTGTCTCTATTTCCTGTCGAGACGTTCCATAGTACAAACTCTAATTTCAATCACTTTACCGCTAATCTTAAAAGATTATTTCTACATCAAAAACTAAAGGTAAAAATTGCGTTTATTAATGTGCTTTATTGCAATAGCATGGTTTAATTACTCACTTTTGTATTTTGCCCTCAAGAAGGATCCGTCGTGGGTTGGTTTAAACTATGGAAGCCTATAACTACCATTCATAATTTCTACTTTTCGCCCCTTCAAAACACGAAATAAGGAAAACATTTAGGCGCCAAGACGGTATACAAGCCAAAATCACCTCGAAAATAGGAAATTAAGAAATAACACAGCGATAAAAGCGCCCGTCGTTTTTCAATCATTTCTTATTTTCGTTAAAGGGACAATCCCGATAAGAACAGAGTCTCAAAAATTAAAGTCCGAGTATTTGTGAAATTTATGGACCAAAATATAAAAGCATGTCGTATTTACATTGTCTTAAAATTTCAGCTCAAAATATTGATTCGTTTGGACGTCAACGTCAACACTGCTTATCCGGGCACGTAACCCTTTTAAGATTTCGGGTCATTTATTTTCATTTGCTGACCTGATAATCGATTTACGTTTCTTGAGAGGTCTATACAGTTAATGACCAATGTACTGTACTTGATAACAAAAGGTAAATTTTGACCTACATATTATTTTTATAGAAAAAGGTCTGGTTTTATCCAGATACTGTATGATACAAAGGTCTCCATTTCAAGATGCAGACTGTCAGGTTTAAGTTATTTATAAGCGTATCACAAAAATCGGGTTAGTTGATCGGCCTTAGATAATGGGTTTTAAATGATTTTTACACAAAATTAAACAGTTTTATTCCCCCAAAAGTTATCGGGATTGGCCCTTTAATAAAAAAAAATTCCCGTTAACAAAAATGTCGGTGTGATAGACATATTTAACAATACTTAAATGTAACACTATACACATTCAACATATTTATTTAGTATTTAAAAATATGCAACCGTCAGTAATAATATTATAAAACTTACAATCTAAGTTTGATCGAGATATTAATATTATTATTATAAACTACTCGTCATCATTACTAGTCTCTATCACAAAGACATTTTTTGTTAACGGGAATGGTGCGTATTAAGATGTGATCTTGAAGGCAGAGACTACAAGAACTTCCGAGACGAAAGTCGAAAAGTAGAAAGCACGAAATTAAGATATAACTCGCTTTCTCCTAATTTCCTATTTTCTGTAATATTTTCACAGAATGGTTATTATATTTCAATAATAAATAAATATGTTGGATGTGTATATTACATATAAGTATTGTTTAATATGTCTATCACACACACATTTTTGTTGTGCGTATTCAAATGTGACCTGGAAGGCAGAGACAACAAGAACTTCCGAGACGAAAGCCGAAAAGTAGAAAATAGGAAATTAAGAAATAACTCGTTTTTTTCTTATTTCCTATTTTCGACTTTTGTGTTTACAAAAATATGACTAAGTCGAACGTCGACAAGAGGGTGTACAAGCCAAAATGCAAGTCGAAAATAAGAAATTAGTAAAAAAAAACGAGGGGAGCTATTATCGCTGTGTGTTATTTCTTAATTTCTTATTTTCGAGTTGATTTTGGCTTGTATTCCACCTTGGCGCCTCAAATTTTTTCTTAATTTCTTATTTTCGACTTTCATGTTTTGAAGGGGCGGAAAGTAGAAATTATGAAAGGTTGTTATAGGCTTCCATATTAAACAGTCACGTGGCGTATGTATTCGATACTAGACTCAAGACGTCAACAAAGAGAGAGAGAGAGAGAGAGAGAGAGAGATGGGGTTTAACGTCCACTCAACATAACTAGGTCTCTCTCTCTCTCTCTCTCTCTCGTTCTCCTTTTTAACATGGGAAGCAAACGTCATAATGATTCGGATTTCAAACTTTATTTTGTTACTATGTTAATTTAAGATCTTAACACCAACCCGGCCCCCACACACCTCCGAAATTAGCCGGGTCACCCGCTGGTGTATTTGGAGGATAGCGAGCTGGTATTCCTGTAGATTTATGATAATCTAATCTGGCCTTTAATCTGTTAACAACATCAGGTAGTTGATCTACAAGATTGTTGTGTTCACCTGGGTCTTCTGAAAAATTTAATTTTTTTATGTAAATTATAAACAAATAGAAATAGATATACAATGTAGTTAGAATAAGGGCCAAATGTCTATTGTGGAAGGTGGTATCGATAATATAATGGTAAGTACACTTCTTAATTGGGGACAGTGGTGAAGTAGTATACTATATCCTTGAAAGAGTATATGCATATTGAGCTGGTGGAACACACCGTATCTGATACTGAAGCAATGACTCTGGCCGTTTCTGGTTTACTTCACCATCTCCATTCCCGACATTATAGCTAATAGAACACGGAAAAAAACAGAAAAGTCAGTACATTACCATGTTTTATAAGTGTAGAGTTAATATAAACAAGGGAATGCACGGCTATTTCTATTATTCTCGTGTTCTCTTATCTAATAACATTCAATTACTTTACTGAATTGTCAGTTATCCGCTTACAGTCCCATATACCACTTTTGGTCTTCGAAGAAATTACTATTGAGCAGAAATTCGGCCGTGTATCTATTATCACTCGTCGCTTCAGTCAGCTATATAGAGCAATCGCCTGTGTTTTCTTTTTCGCTACGTCACTGCTGATTCCAGACATCTGTATTACGCGGCTATCATAACAATGATCTATGCGTTAAAAGTATATTTGGAATGTGTTTAACCAGCTCTATCACATATGCGATAATAGCTGGCACCAATATTATTCTTTAAAGCGAGACCAAGCCTTCTATTGAAGATGGCCATATCTATGAAATCATAATGGATATGTGAATAACTAGAAATACAGCTTTTTAAAAAAGTTATTAAAATATCTATCCAGATTTTTCTACGACGCCGGTAAGCTAACTAGGAGAATGGTTTGAATTTTAATTTCAGGCCAACGACAAATAATAATATAGATATGTGAACTCCTCAAACTAGGAGTGGCATAATGTAATCGAGATAGAGTTAATATATACGTGAAGTTGTGAATACAAGCAGTTAACAATAACAATGGATTTCTAATAACGATGTACATAGGAAACTACTTAAGAATTTTAAGCGCTAGATGAATGGGAAGTAGTGTGACATAATAATATTAGATTGGTTTGACGTAATAGCTTACCAATAAGATCATACAGCAAAGTATCTGGTAGTGGATCGGGTTCATCAAAACTTTCTTCGGTATCTTCTAAGCTTGGTAATGGTTCCCAGCCACCTCTACCGGGATTACCAAGTATTAGCTTATATTGCTTATCTCTGAAATGAGACAAAACTATATACTATTAATCTAAAAGTTTTAGATTAATCACTGGTCGATATATACTGGTAAAACACAAAATAAAGTATAGTTATATAAAATATGAAATGAAAAAATATATTTCAATTATCAAATCAGGAAGTGTTAGCAGGGCTTTCCCACAGTTTTATGTGTGTATATTTGTGTAATGTACCAGATTAAATTTTGTTAAAGAAAAGACAACGGGATCCAAATAAGGGTGTTTGTATCGAACAAGTCTTGTTGAGAAATAAAACTGTTCAATGATTAATGGTAAATATAATATATATTTACCTTATAGCTGAGTTATTATCGATATTATCTATATTATGGACAACTTCCAATCTTTCACTGGGTGCACCATCTGTCCACATTTTCCATTGGCTTACGCCATCTATACCGGCAGCTACAAAAAAAAACCCCAGATTGATCTGGAATATACACGATGACACCATTACTGATAATATTTTACTCGAGTTGTAACATATATAACAGCATACCACTTCCGGTCAACATGTATGGCAACACGTTCAAATGGATTGAATATATTGAATATAAGATGACAAACTTAAATAACATTGGAAATGTCACCGTACTGATTGTTCGAAAACTACTATTATACATTGATCTGATCCAGTAACTAATGTAACATCTAGCCCTTCACTTAAAATCTGCATATTTAGGCATTAAGTTTGATTGAGTATAAGCCCAGCTTGTGATCCAATCAGATTCCTTCGTCGTCTCGCGAATACCAAGTCTCGCACTTTCAAGCTAAAATATCTACCTGTGATAATCGAATTCCAAAGTTCAAGGTTCGTCGAATGTTAAGGTTTTCGTGGGGTTTGCTATGTCACAGTCTCGGATTGGATGCTAGTTCACGTGTCTGCAGATAACGTATCTAACGTTCGGGAATTGGGAAGTAAACGAGCAACGGTCACAATTATGCTGTAAAACTCACAGTCGTTGCTTCAGGAACATGTACCGAATAAGGATTTGACTTCTGCCACCAAATAAATGCTGTCCTGTGGATAAGCTTGACCATGCCAAACAAGAAACACAGCGTCGCAAGTTTGCCCCTATTACCACCAGTTAGCAGTTATTAATTCTCGATTCGGTATGGTAGACAATCACAACTTGCTTCATATATATAATTGTTTATACAGATGTTTGTCTATATACGTTTTACTCACGCTGAGGTATTCCGGCAGCTTCCAAAAACGTGGAAAACCAGTCGATAGCATGCATTAATCTAATGACGAGAAAATGTTTTATCAATATGCATAATATGGTCATATACCTAGAAGACTAGATGTTTTTTATTAAATGGTTCACAAATTAATCGAACACCTTTTTACACTCGAAACATATCGTCAGTTTAGGAAGATATAGATACATGTAGCTAATTATTACATCTTAGAATATTATATTCAGTTAACTTAGTTTATAACTGTTCATTCATGGTCCCTATCGTAGTTATTATTAATGGGGCTATCCATCGATGCTTCCAGGGCATTAATACATGCATCATTACAATACATATACTCCCATTCGCACATATACCATTCAAAAAAAGTAGGGGATATTTGATTTTTAAGTGTTATTAAAGTCACCTAATGAAACTGACGAAGACACAAATGACAAAATGAAATGAAGTTCACATTCATCGATTTATTCCAAATGATCGTTAGACTAAGTAAGGCACAAACTGACCATTATAAGGGAAAAATGAAATTCGGGGTCAAACAGCAAAGTTACCACAGCATCACAACAATGTCAGTAAGGGGTAAATCCTCCTCTGTTAGCCAAACAAGCATTGATCCGACGTGGCATACTCCTAATGAGACGTCTAAGGTCATTTTGGTCCAGATTGTTCCACTCCTGTTGCAACGCAGCAGCAAGTTCTTGGACATTGGTAGGACCTTGTTGACGTTGGCGTAACCTCTGTCCAAGCATGTCCCAGACATGCTCGATGGGGGAGAGGTCGGGACTCAGTGCTGGCCAAGGTAATGTAGTGATGTTCTGTTGTTGGAGGTAACCTGTAACGACACTGACCCTGTGACATCTTGCGTTGTCATTCTAGAAGGTGAAACGGCGGCCATGACGTCGTGCGGACGGCACAACATGGACTGCCAAGGTGTTGTCCCGGTAGTACTTGCCTGTAACACGCCCTGCAAAAACATGTAAAGCCGTTCTTCGAGCAACAGTGATGCCTCCCCACACTATAACAGAACCACCCCCAAAACGATCATGTCTGATGACGTTAACGTCTTGGAAGCGCTCGTTTCGACGACGCCACACCCTCTTACGTCTGTCCAAAAAATCAACAGTGAATCTTGACTCATCTGAAAACATCGCATTGCTCCAGCGTCGATTATCCCAGTGAAGATACCTACACCAACGACGTCTTTCCAGAATGTGATGATCTCTCAAACAAGGGATCACGCGAGGACGTCGGGCGCGAAGGTGACCCCTATGCAGTCGATTCCGAATCGTCTGGCCACTCACTCTCACACCAGTGTCTGTTTGAAGACGGGCGCTGATCAAAGCCCAAAGTTAGGATAAATCGATCCTGGGCTTGAGTTGTCGCCCTTGGTCGACCCGAGCGTGGTCTGTCCTGCGCATATTGTGTATCACGGTATCTGGACCATAGCCTGCTTATGACAGACTGAGAAACATTCATCGTCCGCGCCACAACCGTCTGTGTTGTGCCGATCTGTAGCATGCCAAGGGCACGTAAACTTTCATTTTGGGTAAGCCGACGCATATCAAAATTTGTTTTCTGGTCACTAAAACAATTAAACTGATGTTTCCACCCTGGAATTCAATGCCACAATGACAGTAACATTCGAAGTCAGAGTCGTTCAAATCTTGGGTTGGACCCCCATGATGATCCCAAGCATCATCTGCATTCCATGCGGTAGCTATTTGGGCGTCACATGTAACTGGAAATGTTTCTTCTATTAGGTTCTATAGTGACTATTATGCCCCCAAAATCAAATATCCCCTATTTTTTGGAATAGTATATATTTTTTTAAACTAATCAAGAATCGGGTCCTTTACAAGGTTACGGTGTTGAGGGCAACCGTTTTATGTATGATTCTCCGAAACATCCCATGGATTTTAAAAAAAACAAAACATGTATGGTCTGTGTAGGTTTACAATGTGTAGTTGAAACTGACAACAATTCCGAATAGCATTGATGAAGGATTCTGAATGTTGATGTTTTTCTTCCTATAGCTATCCTAGCCAGTTTCTGTGAGTAGGGCAACAACCCTGCGTACTATTTCATAGGGTTCCCGCTTATTTGTATCCCGATAATCGCAGCAAGTTATGTAGAAGTTTCAGTGACAGGGATATAATCAATGTGCGTCCCCAGTGAAGTTTCCCTTCATAGACTTGTGGAAAAAATACGGATTGACTCACCAAGATCATCTTCATGCGTCGATCCGTATTTTGGGTTTTGATAATAAATTGAACGTTAGAAACATTGAAACTTGCCCATTATGCGTATATCCGGTTTTCTTAATCAATGTTTTGCTGTGTGCAAATGATACTCCACGTGTTCCGCCTTCCCAGAGTGTGGTTTTACCGCCTCGTAGAGGTAAATTGTTAGCGCCAAAACCAAGTGCTCCACCATTCTTTAAAAAAGAAACACCCACAACAATTTGAGAATACTTTTAACAAAGTGGTGGCTGATTGGTATCATGCCGTGATGTCGTGGCGCCGCCCTTCAGAAGGCGACAACCCGAGATCACGACATTTTAACCCGACACCACGACATCACTATACCACGACATTTTTAACCCGACACTAGGACATTTTCACCCGACAAAATGTCGTGGTGTCGAAATGTCATGGTGTCGGGTTGTCGACTTTATTTATCAATGTTGAAGCGGCCACGAGATCAAGTTAGCCCTAACTATCCCAACCTTCACTAAGAATACCTACCCTTCACTAACTGCGAATCAAACTAGCCCTCACTACCAAATTCGCTGGGTGACCATGACTTGGGTAAAATCATGTGCTCGGTATGGGCTAATCCGAGCCGTCGATAAATAAAATGAATTGAAAGTAGTCATTTCTTTGCTCAAAATAAAAATGTTTTATCTCTTCTAAACCTTGTAATCATGAAAGTGCCCGAAAATAACAAGTATATCTAAAGAGCAATAGAAACCTTCTTTCCGGTGATGTATGACACAAAATAACGTATTTTGACATTAAACACTCGCCCCACCCTCACCACTCTCTTTAATTCGGGGGACCACGTGGGTAAGACGCTGGCTCGCTATCCTGGGAGTCGGGTGTTCGATCCCGGAGGGTCTGACAAGGACAACTGTCTAGTCGTCGGATGGGACAAAAAATCGAGGTCCCATGTACACATTGGCGTGCACGTAAAAAAACCCACTGGCAGTTGGAATTCTATATAAGAGTAGGCCCTACCGCCGCTGCCCGGGCAAAATTTCCCTCATAACACATTCACACTGTATGCGTATGCCAGTCTTCATGGCCGCTTCAACATCGATAAATAAAGTCGACAACCCGACACCACGGCATTACGACACCACGACATTTTAACCCGACACTACGACATTTTAACCCGACATTACGACATTTTTAATGCCGTGGTGTCGGGTGAAAATGTCCTAGTGTCGGGTTATGAAGGGCGACATCACGACATGATACCAATCAGCCACCATAGTTTACCTACCCTACATTGATAGTTATACTTACGTGGTGTATCGCCTTTTGTGCAAGATCCCTAAAGCAAAACTGTGTATGGGCTAGACCTATATTATTTTTATTACTATTTGCACAAAAAAGAGAGATAACAATTTGAATTGGTAATTTATTCCATAACAATGACACTTATAATATACATAGCATGACCGGTAACCATATCAATTATAATATTTCTTATAGTATTCAAGAAGCTGAGAAAGATAGGGCGGGTCAATGTACTCAGGCATTTCAACACAAGTAACAATATTTTGTATTCTATTCTGTATATACAAGGGTGATATGTATTGGGCATTTTGTTGCAGAAATTAATCGTGCGGCCGAAATTTGGACCTGTTGAAGTTTATCAAAGAGTTTAAGTGGAAGGCGTGTAAAATAGGGAGTTACGGGTATCGAACCTTGAAGTTATAAATGAACTGACTAAAGATCTAGTTTCATCTCGAGAGATGAACTTTCTAATAATATATTGCATGATAATAGTATTTTTTACATGGGTTAATGACATGGGATTCCATATTTATGTTACAATCAATTATTACTTACTGATTCTGATGTGATATTAGACAGATTCCTATTGAAATTGAATTATTATCATTTTTCGTCCAGAATTGGATATTAGGGTTTCCCATCATTTAATTTTAGAAAACTTTGTGAAACCTAGCATCTAATATCATCAACAGAATTGTAGTTAGTTAAAGTTCCCATTTGATGCGGGTTTAAATGAATAGTATAAATGCAATGACAAATCATATTTCTTTACAATTGCACCAAGAGATGAGAGCCTGAAAAGAGTTCGGACCTAATACTGTTCCATGTGGGACTATCTATTTCTGTTCCAATTTTTTTGTGTCACTTCCCATTTCCTGAACTCTCCGTTATGCATCTATCGTAGCAATAATTCAACTAATTATATTTGGAACGTGTTTAACCAGTTCTATCACATATGTGATGATGGCTGACACCACCAATATTGTTCTTTTTTTGCTACACTTCCTGTTTCTTCAAATCTTCGTTACCCATCTATCGTAGCAATGATCTATGTGTTAAAGATGGAACGTGTTTAAACAGTTCTATCACATATGTGATAATGGCTGGCATACCAATATTGTCCTGGGGCCGGTTGCTCAAGGCTCCGTTATCTTTTAACGATCCGTTAACATGGAGTTAACGGATCATTAACTTTAACGGAGAGAAAAACTGTTGCTGGAAGCCCCGTTAGCTTTAACATGTCGTTAACTTTCGTTATATTTAACGGGGGTATTGGGCTCCGTTATCTGTTTAATGATGGCATCAGTTGGCTGTAGCAAAAAGTTATAGATTACCAATGTAATTTTCTATAGAACATTCTAGAGGGTTGGGTAAAGCGGGCCTATTCCATTTTCCATAGGATGAAATTATATACTATTCTACAGAATTTTGGTGGCCAAATAATTAAGTAGTGCAAATGCCAAAATGTTTCCGACAGATTTATACTAAAATTTGCTACAGATTTATGCTAAAATTTCTAAAGGAAAAAACTAAAGTATTCTGTAGTGTTTTCTGTAGTAAATTCTACAGTTATCTTTTTGTCTTTAATCATGTTTTGTGAACAGACTGCATAGTTATCTCAGTGTCTTCAGTTTCTTGTCATTACTATCTTCTATGAAGTTGTTTTACATGTACATTGAATTTAAAAATTTAAAATTCAGCCAAGAAACAAACAGTATTCTCTTAGCTAGTTTTAAGAAGCCGTGTAGGAATAGGATGTAGCTGGGCCCTGTTTCACGAAAACTTAAACTAAAATCCTTAAAATCGATTTTAACTAAAATCAAAATGAGATTTTAAATTTTATGCGTTTCACGAAGATCGATTGTAACTTAAAATGCAATTTTAATAGATTTTAGTTAAAATCGCTTGCGCCCGCGCAGTGCAGATTTCCGCTGCGGTTCTAACGGTGAAAGCAAATACGCTTCGAAACTGAAAACTGTTGACAGACTGAATTAACGGTTACATTATCAATATAGAGAGTTTCATACGTTGTAAAAATGTTTGCATATGGTCAGAAAGTCGTAGAGAGATGAAATAAATGAGTTTATTGCGTATTATTAGTTTCGAAATGTATTGTTGGGTTGACCTTGAACTTGTCATTTGATTTCCTCGCGGGCTTCAATGGAAATAATGTGTATCGATAAACTACAGCGCTTGAATTTCGTAGTTTTATAGTAATTTGGAAAAGAGAAACTATTGAGAATTTTCACAACCAAATTATGATATTTGTCACTCAAACGACTAATCTAGGCTGCAATTTTTTTGTCGTAGTTTAAAAATATATTAATATTGATATTAAATTAATACGCCAAAAAGCCAATGTGTTCGATGCCTAGATTTGAAATGTCATTCTCATAGACACTTTCAATGATACTTTGAAAAGGCAGAAGAGTCTATCTATCTTACTTAATTAAATGTTTTTTTCCCAAAATAAAATAGTTTTGGCGCCTATTTTTTTTGTATTTATGTTGTTTTATTAACGTAACTTCATTAAGAAAAAATAATAAATTTATGATATTAAAATTTAATTTCAAATGGGCCTATAACATTTTTGAATAAACACATTTGAGATTATTGGTTTATCTTTTAACAAATCATCATAGCCCCAAAAACATGAGTAAATACTACATATGGGATGTCTGGTATTATAGGCCTTTGGGCATTCTACTGTCTGTTCCAGGTAATACTACGACTCGAAAATTGCTTGTCATTTCTTCAAATTTTAATTAAAATGACTAAAACTTTGCGAAATACCTGGAATGGTGACCCATTGCTTTCTGTCTTGTGAGAACTAAGTTTAGGTCAAGTTTTATAGCCTTACTCCTTCGAAAAATCGAAGTTTGTTTACATCTTACTACTTGAAACAGCCATGTTTGGCCTAGTTTTCTTGGCGAGCCTAAGTGCACAAGGGGTGCTGGGTTTGCATTAAGTCGTGTCACCCTACTTAGATGTATTGGTGGTCATTTCGGCCCAGTAGAATATAACTCTCTTAAAAAAGGAGTTATTTACTGAATCTCAGACCACGGTTGTTTGTCCCACTAACTTGAATATTTAATTGCTCTCCATCCGAAAGTTGTAATTGTTTCATATCGATATAAGCTATATGCATATTTTAACCCGCTAATGAAATGAACAGTGCAGAATATTAAAATCTGTTTATATATATAATATAATTTTTCAAAGAATGGCGTCATATTCAGTGACCAATTTGTTACATCTAAGGAATATTCACAGAATACTGCAATTTTTTTCTTTTATGGCCCACAAAATTACCTATTTCCCGGACATGTCAAAAATTTGAAATCATCTATAGACTTATACTTATGTTTCAGCCATAAGGTCTAAATTGCAGGTAAACGAAATTCGAAAATTGGTTCCAGTTTAACCCATAAAAGTGTTCCGAAATGGTAAAACACAACTTATCCCAAAAAGACAACTCATTCCAAAATAAAAGACAACTCATCACAACTTTAAAACATGGGTCGAGATATAAGACAACTCATCCCAACAAATATAAGTTTAAGTGCCAGTATTTGTTTTAATACAATTGTTTTCTTTGAAGATCACTCAGCCATTCTGATTTTGTTATAAAAATAAAGTAAAATTTATTTTGTTGTATTAATGAAATCGATATTGTTGTTTTAAATTTTAAGTTGTTTTAAGCTTTGAGCACTCTGTATACTTATCATAGCGTACACGTTGCAATTCAATCTTTGAATCTTTGAAGCATACTTGCAACTGAAAATTTTGGCCCCAGTGGTGCTGATTGTTTCAATATCATTGTCTGAAACAAATTCATCAGAATATGACATTATATTCTCATCTTTATGTATGAGTTTCAGTATAGCTAGTAACTTGGGATGAGCTGACTTCTATCTTGGGATGAATTGTCTTATATTAGGACGAGTTGTCTTCGGATGAGTTGTCTATGGGGCGAGTTGTCAGGTATTCGGTTGTGACCGTCGCCGACTTTTTAAAATAGCTTTAATCTTTAATTCACTCAAAATTATCCAATGAGAATTTTTATGCGAAATTAGCAAGGTGGAAACAGAAGAAAAAAAAACATATCAATCTGAACAAAACTAATATTGTTTCAAACAAGCTCCAAAGTGTGAAAACCTTATAAGTATTATTGTCACGATTCAAACGGGCGAATTCTCCTTCACAAGATATTTCTAATCGAATGCACCAAATTTGTGCAGTACCTGTCTACCCTAATGCGTAATGCAAATGCCCCATTTAACGCATGCCTAGTGGAAATGTTTATGTTTTGAGAAAGTGACATTGTGGAAATATATGAAATTTACAAGAGAATACTACGTTTTATCGTATTTCTAGTCATTTATTCTAAGGGAAGAAATTAAAGGGATGACAATTCCAGGTATGTCACAAAGTTTTAGCCATTTTAATTAAAAAATGAAGGCATGACAAGAATTTTTCGAGTCGGAGTATCATCTGGAACAGACAGTAATACCAAGAAATTGGCTATATTAAACACGAAGATATTTTCTTTATAGATAAGAGTGCTCTTCTTTTCATGACATTGGATATAAAAGTTCTTTTAGTGTGTAGTTTACTGGAGTTTTGGGTGGGTTTTTCTTGGAGTTCCAATATGGGGCGCCATCCAAATGCTTAAATTACCTTACAATAAAGTAAGCGGATGGACAGTAGCTGTATATCCCATGCTATGAAAATAAATTGAATGCAAATTGTTTTTGTGAATGATTGTATGTTAAAATTATGTGCCAATTATATCTGTTTGTCGCAATAGATCAAACAATGTAGCTCTAATCAATGTTTGTTAATGTAGTGATTTTAAGTTAGGAGAGGGTGATAGCTATCCTAAGTTACAATCGATTTTAGTTAAAATTGTCCTTAAAATAGTTTTGTGAAACGCCACTATTTTAAGTTAGGATACAATTGTAACTTACAATATTATTTTAGTGGATTTTAGCTAAAATGCTTAAAATCGTTTTGTGAAACGCTTCTATCCTAAGTTAGGATGAAATTTTAGTTTACAATGATTTTAAGGAGATTTAAGTTTTTGTGAGACAGGGCCGTGGTCAATTGCCGTCAGAAAATGCCACTCACGCACCCAAACTGCAAACACACTCACTTGTGGAGAGAGAGAGAAACAGACAGAGAGACAGAGACAAAGAGATGGGGGGGGGGGGAACGTCCACTCGACACAAACTAGGTAATTTCGGGACTAACATATGGTTCAATCCATTTCAACAATTCGCCTGTGCGTAAAGGTCTTTAGCAGTGGAGAAAGCCGGAGAACCCGTGAAAAACCACGAGGCTGGACAGACCAGTTGACTCAATAATGACAGACCTTATGATACATCGCGCACGTGCTAACCATTCGGTCACCCCCCCCCCCCCGTTATACCGAAGGATAACTCTTGTTTTCCCTTTGTGTCGTCACTTCCTTTTATAGAACCTTCATTACATATCTATCGTAGCAATAATATTTTGTGATAAAATTATATTTAGAACGTGTTAAACCACTTCTATCACATATGTAATAATGCCAGACAACATTATTGTCCTTTAACTTGTCCGGTCAATGTTATACATAGCTTTCTAAATAAGAAACATTAAAATGTTAAAATCAAGAAAACACTTACATCACTAGAAAAACCTAGAAGAAGATTATCGGTTAATCCTTTTCTCTCTAAAGCTGCAGTTATATTAGCAAAAGCCTCGTCCATAGCGGAGACCATTCCTGTAAAATTGGATGTAAATATGTAAAGTTTGCTTTGATATTCTTCCATCAAGAAGAACGACCCAAAGTGTGACATCATATAGACTACCGAAATAGTTTGTATAACCACAGATAGGTTACTTTGCCTTGTTGAATAACACCGTAAAGTCTGGAACGAATCAGTTTAACCCGCTTAACCTTGTGAGTTTAATCTCATGTTGTTTACGATATAGGATCGATCGGATTTCAGCCATGCTCAACCCAAAGTTTATCGTTTCAAATTTGAAGTGAATAGTCTGGATTTGAGCGATATATGAATCCCTTAACTACAACGTTGTAAAAGTTGAATTTCCAATAGGGATATCGGTCCAAAAGTAGTTAAATTCCGATCAGCAAAGCAAAGTTCATTCATCTATGATGCACCTTATAATTTTGTAAATGAAACACATGAAGTTCCTATTTTTCTCTTCCTGCTTCTTTTCCTTGACAGAAACTGTCGACAAAACGGGTTAACACGTATACCAGTTTCCAATGTACAGAAGACTGGTAACCAATTACAAATCGTAATTACGTTATACTAATATAACAAGCCCATCGTCATCTTAACGTGTTCGAAAAATCGAATTGGAGGACCTGTTTTGGGTCCGATTGAATCCAAGTCGGAAGACTATTTAGCGTTCCCATTTTGATTTTGTTTTCTAAATTACATGTAAACGTTGAATAATCAATCCGAATAGATTAGATTTTAAATCTGAATACATCACATTTTAGCGTGGCTTGAGTTGTGAAAATTTTAGATTTTCCGAAAATTGCATTATCATCCACTGTTGTTTTCCATAACAAATTAACACGACAGCTATGTTTTGTCATCAACTTTAATCACGCAGTACAATGAACTGTAACAACATCATATTCAATCACTAACCTGAATATATTCTTCGCTTATTGTCATGGATATTAGAATACATATTTTCATATTGCTTGGGTACCTGAAGAATACATATTCTGTTAATCTCACTTGGCCTTATTTTTATTATTCTATACTAAACACAAATTCGCTAGACAATTTGTAATGAAATACAATACATTTTAGGTAACAAATCCTAAAGGAGGTACTCATTTCCTTTTTCAAACCAGTAACTAACCTCAACTGGAAAATGAACATTCTGGAAAGGCAGATATAAAAATAGCGGTGTTGAAGGGTCGTGGTTTTCAATAATTTGTATAGCTCGATCAGCAAACAATTTCTGTAAGAAAATTGATATGTCATGATTAAAATGAGGATACCACACCCTTGCACATGGTTGGAACTTGGAAGATATGTGATTAGACAAGTACTATGTTAATCTACATTTAGTCCAGTCAATCTGGCTCATATTTTTAGTCAACCTGGAAAAAAATTGCAACAAATTTTATTTCACTGTTTGTTAGCATCCCCAGACATTCAGAAATAACATGCTAAAAATTTACTTCAAAAGGACAAGGCAATTTTTCAGAAATTGGCTTGTTAGATGTATACTACCGTAGCTCATGGTGGTTGTATGCACTTATATGTCTAGAACTAAACTCTTCAAAAATCATCTTTTTGAAGGTCATTGAACCGGGGCCGAAATACGTTAAAATGCCACGCCCCCAAAAAGCGCAGCACCACCCCCTGCCATTACTGTATCTCTAGAACCGCTAGACACAGAAGGTTGTATGACCACTCCAAATTATCGGAATGGCCACATTATAGGGAGTCTGTAATACATTTATATGTTTAAAAGTCAATAGCTTTTAAGATATTTGCCAAAAACTGACGATGCGGGTAATAGAGTTTATGACCACTCAAATTTGATCGTTCTGTAAACAAAGTAAATATGAATATGGCAGAAAATTATTTACATATTTGAAAGCAATGAACATGCTTTTCAGTGATATGTAACATCATATCTGGAATTCGGTATTACGACAAGTATTTTGACATTGAATACCCCCACCCCCTCCATAATCATAGTAATATTTGACAATAGCGATGAACGTGCTTTTCAGTGATATGTACCATCATATCTGGAATTTGGTATTAAGACACGTATTTTTACATTGAGTACCCCTACCCCGTCCATAACCACAGTAATAGAGTTGATGACCTCCCAACTTTGGTCGTTCTGTAAACTAAGTAAATATTAATGTGTCAGAAAATTATTTACATGTTTAAAAACAGCAATGAACGTGCTTTTCAGTGATATGTAACATCATATCTGGAATTCGTATTTTGACACTGAGTACCCCAGCCCCCTCCATAATCATTGTAATCGAGTTTAGTATCTCCCAACTTCGATCGTTCTGTAAGGTAAGTAAATATGAATGTGCCAGAAGATCATTTACATATTCGAAAACAGCAATAAACGTGCTTTTCAGTGACATCTGGAATTTGATATTAATATACGTATTTGTAACTTGAATACCCACCCCCTTGTTACAACCCCTATTGTAATAACAACCCCTATTGTAATAAATGTAATAATTGTAATAAAATTTCAGTCAACCCCTATTGTAATATCAACCCCTATTGTAATAAATGTAGTAATTGTAATAAAATTTTACTTAACCCCTATTGTAACATCAACCCCTATTGTAGTAATTGTATTAAATGTATATTTCCATACAATAAATTCGACATCTAAATCAAAAAGTCTATGAAATTTGATAACCATCTGAATATCAATATTTAGAAATAATGGCATGCGTTTACACTGCATAAAATATTATTAAACACCACTACCGAGAACATGACTAAAAGCCGTTAAGGAGTTTGGAGAAATTATTAAAATGGGAGGTCCAACCCCTATTGAAATCAATGATATTTATATAACCGTAAAGTATGATCTCTCAAAGATCTGTCGTCTGGGGATTTTTATCATCTTTTCCGTATGTACATCGGATAAAATAATTCTGCTTATAGCATTTTTTAAATCCTTCTCTACACTTAGACATATTTATTACAATAAGGGTTGATATTACAATAGGGGTTACACGACGAAACCCCTATTGTAATACAATTTCTGTCAACCCCTATTGTAAAAAATGTGTTTGTCATGCCAATAAAATCGACACCTAACTGTAAATGTCTATGTATTTTCATCACCATTAGCGTATCAATATATAAGGTAATAGTATGCCTTTATACTGTATAGAATATTATGAAACAAAACCATCGAAACATGTTTTAAAGCCGTTTGAAGCATTATCAAAATGGAATGTCGACCCCTATTGTAATCAACGATATTTGAATAAACGTAAAGTATCTTCTCTGATATTTATGTCGATACTTTTCCGTGTGCATACCAGATAACAGAATCCTCCTGATAGCATTTTAAAAATCCTTCTCTACACTTAGGCACATTTGTTACAATAGGGGTTACATGGCATAACCCCTATTGTAATAAAATTTATGTTAACCCATATTGTAATAATTGTAATAAATATGTTTTGCAATGTCAGTAAAATTGACACATAACTTTAAATGTCGATGGAATTAAATCACCATATCCATATCAATACTAATATGTTAGAGTGCTGGTATATCTTTATACTTTATAGAATATTATGATAAAAAAAAACCCGAAATCATGTCTCAAAGCCAGCCGTTTGGAAAATTAAACAAAAGGAAAGTCAACCCCTATTGTAATCAATGATAATTAATGAAAAAAAAAACAATAAATGTGTTTTACCATACAAATACCATCGACATTCCAATTTATTAATTCTCCAAACGGATGGCTTTGAGACATGATTTGATTTCGGTTTTTTTTTTATCATAATTTTCTATACAGTATAAAGATATACCAGTACTTTTACATATTGATAGGGATATGGTGATCAAAATCAATTGAAATTTATTAGGTATCGATTTTATTTACATGGCAAAACATATTTATTACAATTATTACAATAGGGGTTAACATAACTTTTATTACAATAGGGGTTCTGTCGTGTAACCCCTATTGTAATATAAACCCCTATTGTAACAAATGTGTCTGAGTGTAGAGAAGGATATTAAAAATGCTATCAGGAGGATTTTTTTATCTGATATGCACACGGAAAAGATATTCAAAATCCTCAGACGACCGACCTTTCAGAGACGATATATACTTTACTTTGGGTTTTTTTTTATTATTAAATATTGTTGATTGCGATAGGGGTTGACATTTAATTTGATTATATCTCCAAACGGCTGGCTTTGAGACATGATTTCGGTGGGGGTTTTTTTTATCGTAATATTCTATACAGTATAAAGATATACCATTACTCTTACATATTGATACGGATATGGTGATCAAAATCCATTGACATTTAAAGTTAGGTGTCGATTTTATTGACAAGGCAAAACACATTTATTACAATTATTACAATAGGGGTTGACATACATGTTATTACAATAGGGGTTATGCCGTGTAACCCCTATTGTAATATCAACCCCTATTGTAATAAATGTGTCTAAGTGTAAAGAAGGACTTAAAAAATACTATCAGGAAGGGTTTTTTCTGATGTGCACACGGAAAAGATTTTAAATATCCTCAGACGACAGAAGTTTTAGAGATTATTCTTTATGTTTATCAAATATCAATGAGTACAATAGGGGTTGACATTTCATTTTAATAATTCTCCAAACAGTTTTAAGATATGATTTCGGTGGTTTTGTTTCATAATAATTCTATACAGTATTAATGCATACCATTATCTTATATTGATGCGGAAATGGTGATCAAAACCATAGAATATTAAAGTTAGGTGTCGATTTTATTGGCATAGCCAAACACATTTATTACAATTATTACAATAGGGGTTAACATAAATATTATTACAATAGGGGTTATACCGTGTAACCCTTTTTGTAATTTCAACCCCTATTGTAATAAATGCGTCTAACTGTGGAGGAGAATTTACAAAATGCAAATTGGGGCGATTATTTATGTGATATGCATACGAAAAATCCCCAGACGACCGATCTTTCAGAGATTATACTTGATAACAATACGGACTAACATTCCATTTTATTAATTCTCCAAAATGCTTTGAAACACGATTCCGGTGTGGGAATGGGGAGGGAGGGCATAATATTCTACACAGTATAGATTACAATAGGGGTTGACATTCCATTTTAATAATGCTTCAAGCGGCTTTAAAACATGTGTCGGTGGTTTTGTTTCATAATATTCTATACAGTATTAAGGCATAATATTACCTTATATATTGATACGCTAATGGTGATGAAAATCTATCGACTTTTACAGTTAGGTGTCGATTTTATTGGCATGACAAACACATGTATTCCATGTATTACAATAGGGGTTGACATACATGTTATTACAATAGGGGTTATGCCGTGTAACCCCTATTGTAATATCAACCCCTATTGTAATAAATGTGGCTAAGTGTAGAGAAGTATTTAAAAAATGCTACAAGGAGAATTATTTTATCCGATATACATACGGATTAGATGATCGAAATCCCAAGTCGACCGATCTTTCAGAGATTATACTTTACCATTATTTAAATATCATTGATTGCAATAGGGGTTGGACATTCCATTTTATTAATTCTCCGCAATAGGGGTTGGACATTTCATTTTATTAATTCTCCCGCCTTTAATCATGTTTTTGGTTGTGGTATTGATACTAAGATGGTAATCAAATTTCATAGACTTTTGATTTAGATGTCGAATTTATTGTATGGTAATATACATTTATTACAATAGGGGTTGATATTACAATAGGGGTTGATTGAAATGTTATTACATTTATTACATTTATTACAATAGGGGTTGTTATTACAATAGGGGTTGTAACACCCCCTCCCCCGTAATCACGGTAATAACGTTTAGTACGACCAAGCCTGATCGTTTTGTAAGTAAAGTAAATATGAAAGTGCCAGGAAATTATTGACAGTTGGGCGAGAATCCCGGATAAAATCTATCATACAGCACATCTACATGGCAATTCTTTTAAATTAGTAGGCCTACTGACTTAGTTTATAAAAAGGCCTGATAGATGGAATTACACCTGTTATACTGCCAGTACCATGCAGACATAATGACCTACCGCCTCCATTCCAATGCCCAACATCATGTATCATGGGTACCAAGACGTGCACTTGCAAACATAAACTGTGTTATGTTTTGTGGATGTAGTAAAACAAGAAAAGTGTAGAAATTCACATAATTAATATGGACAATATGTAAAATTACAACAGGGAATATAACAAAGGGTCAATAGTATAATAATAAATCAGTTTTTGCAAATATTTTAAAAACCATTGACTTTTTAACATATAGATGTATTACAGACCCCTATAATGTCAGTTTTTGACAAATATTTTAAAAGCCATTTCGACCTTGTATTTCAAGTCATTTGGCAGCCATTTCAAATGAATGGTAGTCATTATGGATGTAAATTAGAACTTTATCTACATTAAATATATTCAAGACTACTTTTCTGGTGAGAAAAAATGTTTCTTTTGATGAATGAACAATGTGATTGAAGTGTTTGTTGATGGTTCAACAGAAAGTCAATTTTCCTAAATTGACAAAATTATAGGGCTTTACCCCCTGAAAGGAACAATGGAATTTGGGGAATTTGCCAAGGCCTATGGTGGTAAACTTTTGGTAGGTCATTAAGGATGAGATAAGGGTGAAAAAACAGTTGAAACATTTCTGTTGTAATTTATTCCACGTCAAACCTCAGATTGACTGGGCTAATTTGTCATATAAATGATATACTGAGACGAAATATAAACCGTGCCGTTTTTGAAAATGGATGTTTGTAAATTTCGTTTCTGAACAGACTACCACCACATATTAAAGATGCAAAATCATTAAGTACATTCAAATCCTTGTTAAAAACACATCTATTCAGTGCAGATGATGGGAATCTGTAGTAAATGTGACAGACTAACTCAGCGCCAGTGAGCAAACTTTTGGATACGAGGCGCTAAATAAATTCATTATATACATATATTATAATATATATAATGTAACTGTATAAGCTACGTCAGATTATGAAGTTAGCACACAAGAATGACGATTTCAAGATCGCATAAAACGGACCACAGATCAGTGGCGCGATTGTGCTGGACTTCTGCATTCAGCTTATAACTTCGGTCGTGACGTCGAGCGCTCGACTTAGTATATATATTTTTAGTTGCGTGTTCTAAATCAGCCACCGTAATTCTCTAAAACACGCACAAAAAACAAAGGTCGAAGGTGTTCGAAGGAAAATGGTTGTTTGCCTTACATCGTTGTTTTAATTGACATCGTTCGTTTACATCATTGTTTGTAAAAGATATGAAGATGCATTACAGTTATAGATATACATCGTTTCATCATTCCTCTGGCATCGTATCGAACAGGCCTCTTGATAAATTTCAGCTGTTTTATTATAATGTAAACTGCTAATATGGATTTGAATATGAGCAGAAAATCTAATATATTCCTGAATAATAATTGCATACCAAAAACTGAGGCAAACGTGTATCTTTAGAAATACGAATATTCAATTGAGAATTTTTAATGAGCAAAGTTCACAGCTACAATGAAAGACTTGAAAAAATAATAATTGCATATGAACACATATTATTTCATTTCCTTTTTTATTCTTTCGATGTTTTACACTACATGAAGATCTGACCGGTTGATGCGATAGGTCACGTCAGAGGTCATACGAGTGGCATTTGACCCTATGACGTCGGACATTTGATTAACCAATCAGCATTGATGTAACTAGTGGATTACCAAAAGTTCCATGCAAAACACACCTAAAGCTCGCCGTAACAGACTGCTTCAGTGGCTAATACCTTACACCATTCAGAACACTTCAATGATAACATCTCTTTCAGATCCAAGTGTAGTAAAGACAAGTAAAACGAAATTTTGAACTATAAAAATGAAACGAAATAGGATCTGTCTTTTAATCAGATTGGCAACTTATCCAACTGAAAACCTATTAAAATATTTCTGAGATATGCCCAAAAATAATAATTGTATACTGAAATAAGTCAAGTGTGTTTCAATGGAAACAAATAAGCTATTCAACAGAGAAACTTCTAAAGTGTCATCAAGTCATATTGATGGATTCCGAGATATGCTCCAAAAGATTAATTACTTACCTAAAACGAAGTCATATGCGTTTCAATGGAAACAATTATTCAAATGAGAAATGGCACCACTTTTGAGTTTCACAACGATACCATCAAGGCTTTATGCTACGTCAAAAATATACTACGGAGAAAGGGTTTAACTTACGGACGAGTATTCACCATTCGAATAGACCACTGTATCGTTATCCCGAAAATCATAACCATTTTCTGAAATATTTAAACCTCACGGTCAACTAACAAACGTAAACACATTAAGCGTACCATTTGATACAGTTTTATGTATCCACGTGGACACCTTTAACACTGTTTATACTTAGCAGGCATTTCATATTCTCTAGATTCCGGCAATTCTTTTTATAAGAAACATTAACCACGTATCAAATATTTTACAGATTCAATTTCCCTTCTCCAATCAGACGAATTCTGATTACAATAAATTACAACCATGTTTACCAGCTATGTTTATTCAAGTCAAACATCATCATATTGTCGCAGATTTAGCTTACCAACAGTGCGATTAAAATGGCCTTCACACCCCTGATAATATCCGTAAAATGTATCGAATCCTCTTCTGGTAGGTACGTATTTCCAATTACAAAATCCTAGATGCCATCTTTAATAACAAACGTATGTAAATCAGAAATTAATCAAATGTACCGGTTTGGAGTGGAATGAACCTGGAAATTGTGTTAAGCGTTTGCTATTTTCTTATTTAAAGATAGTAAGTTGGCAGGATACGCCCAAATTTTCGAGAGATGGATAGAGAACAAGCAATACCAAAAGTGATTTTTCCTACAATCAAAGGCCATATTTCATTAAGTTACAATTTGGTATGCGCAAATATCGAAAAGAATCAAGATCTTTAGGTTATAAACATGCATTTCAAGTTTCATCAAAATCTAATTAAAATTGTGACACTGTTCGCGTAAAAACGGCGTCCATTTTGTCAGGCAATTATGGTCAGATTTTCTCGAAATTTGAACTTAACCTTCCGTAGGATGTAACGGTGGTAGAGTCAAACGTTTTTTTTTAAATAGGATAATAATTGTGACCTCAAGAGGGACCATGAGGGATTTTTTGGACAATCAGGTGCCATAATCCGGGAAGTGACGATCCAATATGCGCAAATATCGAGAGGAACCAAGATCATTGGGTTATAACCATGCATTTCAAGTTTCACCAAAATCGAATTAAAATTGTGACCTCTACAGGGTCCACAACCTTGATATACAATTTTTTTAACAGTATTTGCGTTCAAACGGCAGCCATTTTGTATGACAATTTTGGTCCGATTTTCCCGAAGGTTGAACTCAACCTTCCTTAGGGTTTTAATGGTGATATAATCAAACGGTTTTTCAAATCGGACAATAATTGTGACCTACAGAGGAACCACAAGCTAAACAAAGGCGATTTTGCGTATAATCAGGGGCAATAATTCAGGAAGTTACAATCTGATATGCGCAAATATCGAAAGTAACCAAGATCTTTGGGTTATAGCCATGCATTTCAAGTTTCATCAAAATCGAATTAAAATTGTGACCTTTACATGGTCCACAACCTTGATATACCATTTTTTAACAGTATTTGCGTTCAAACGGCGGCCATTTTGTATAGCAATGTTGGTTTGATTTTCCCGAAATTGAACTCAACCTCCCTTAGAGTGTAACGGTGATATCATCAAACGGTTTATCAAATCGGATAATAATTTTGACCTAGAGAGGGAACAATCCGATATGCGCAAATATCGAAAGGAACCAAGATCTTTGGATTATAACCATGCATTTCAAGTTTCATCAAAATCAAATTAAAATCTACAGGGTCCACAACCTTGACATACCATTTTTTTTAACAGTCCGATTTTTTTCGAAATTCGAACTCAACCTTCCTTAGGGTGTAACGGTGATATAATCAAACGGGTTTTTTTTCAAATCAGATAATAATTGTGACCACCAGAGGGACCACAAGCTAAAATAGGCGATTTTTTGGACAATCAGGGGCCATAATTCAGGGAATTACGGTTATAAACATGTCCAGTTTCATTAAAATCGGTTCAAAATTGTGACCTCTATAGTGTCCACAAGCTAAAAACGTGATTTTTCGTACAATCAGGGGCCATAATCCATGAAGTTTTGATCCGATACATGCAAATATCGAAAGCAGCCGAGATCTTTTGGGGATAAACCTATATTTCAAGTTTCGTCAAAATCGGGTAAGAATTGTGACCTGTAGAGAGACCACAAACAATTGTGGACGGACGGACGGACGGACGCGACGACATAATACGTCCACATGAAAATGTGGGCGTATAAAAAGCATGTACATGCATTGATATTATTTCTCAATGGGCGCATAATGAATATACTCACTTTCCTACCATATGTGTTGCATAACCCCGTTTCTTTAAATATTGTGGTAGAATTGTGTAATTGGCTTGAAGATAATTCGGTTGCCAGTAATCTATCACGTAGTGCTATTTATAACAGTAAAAAAATATTGATAAATTCTTGTTTTAAATAGCTATCGGAGAACTGATTGAACCTGCACTATTTTTCTACACGTATTCGCTACTAAAGAAAAGGAAGTCGGAGAGTACTTGAACATGCATTATTCAACCAGCTAAATCTGCATATTGCACGTCTTTCTTTCGGCCTGAAATGCCATCCAAATTATTTATTAGATATTAATTAACTTATCCAGACCATAATCATCTCACGATGCCATCGCTAGTCTGCGATATTTAGCGGATTAGAATACTTTTTGTGAAGGATAATTAAATGTAAAAATGGATGATCGAGAAATTGTCTTTATCGTACTGACTTCAGAGATGATGATGGAGGCTAGCCTGAAATTCAAAAGCTAATATCTCAGTTCAGAGTGGAGCAATTGTAAAAATATTATATTTACATTATCTATTTTTTAAACTATTATAGTGAAAACCATCAACCATTTATCTAATCCCCCATAATATGTACATGTATATATCTAACGTTTAATTTGAAAATATACAAACAAGTGCTGTGTAGAGTGTAACATTAAAATCACACAAATAAGCTAATGTTGAGATATAATGACCCGTCCTACCTGTAAACCTGTATGGAATGGATAATAACCTGTCAAAAAAGCACTCCTAGACCTATAGAAATAAAAATACAAAATAATTTATTTCAATAATGTACATTCTTTTCTTTGAAAATAATGTACATTCTGTGTCTGTGTTTGCCCGGAACAGAGTGGTATACGCCTGAAGTCGACACCGCAAAAAAAGCTCGTAACTCCACAGAAAGAACTTGGCGTCGCACTGGTCTACAAGTTCATAAAGACATTTATGACACACTTGGGCTTAAAGTAAAAATTCTCATCGAAACCACAAAAATAAAGGCTTTTATGCAAATACAATCTTAAGCAGCACAAATGAACAAAAAGATCTTTACAGAGTTGTGAATTCCCAATTAGACCCTAATTTTGGAAAAATCATCCGCCAACAGAAAATTGTTCTAATTTACCATACACATTTGCTGATTTTTTCCCGACAAAATATCGAAAATCCGTGATGATCTCTCTGCGAATGCAACTGCCGAAGATATTAGCCCTGAGCCTATTGAGCCTATATTACTAATGTGTGTCCTTTTGGGTACTTTTTGTGAACTAGATGAACTTATCAGATCCATGAAATCAACTTCCTGTTCGCTTGATCCTATACCTACCTGGTTCCTTAAAACCCACCTTGAAGTGTTCTTACTGGTCATTATTATCAACGCATCGCTTAAATTTACAACCCCGTTCAAATCTGCTTATGTGTCTCCACTCATCAAGAAAACGTATTTAGTTAGATCCTACCATTGACAAACACTACTGACCAGTCTCAAACTTATGCTTCTTATCTAAAGTACTCGAAAAATGCATAGCTGAACAATTTAAACGTCATCTTAGTAAACAGAATTTACTTGACAAATTCCAAAGTGCCTATAGAAAATTCCACTCCCCTTAAACCGCGATATTGAAAGTTCACGACGACATCTTAACATCAGTTGATTATAATAAATGTGTACAGCTGGTACTTCTCGTTGTCACGTCTTAAATCTGAATTATGTGTTCACGGTGCTGTGCTTGAAATGTTCCGTTCGTATCTAGCTGGCAGAAGCCAGTCGGTGTTAATCCGTGGAAAACTATCTGACCCCACGGAAGTTGAGTATGGTGTGCCCCAAGGCTCAATTTTGGATCCAATCCGCTTCACGGTTTACACGACTCCGCTCGGTAAAATTTGGCAAAGATACGGCGTTGATTTCCATCTATATTCTGACGATACGCAACATAGCATTTAAACCATGTGATATTAATTCTTCCAAGGCTAAACTTGAACAGTGTATCAGAGAAATTAAATATTGGATGATAAAACCGAGTATCTCCTATTAGGAACAAAGTCTTCTTTAGGTAAAGCAGAAGCTGGGGGTGATACAAATATACAAATCGGTTCCTATGCTATCTGTTCGGTAGAATCCGTCCGAAATCTTGATGTACTTTTTGACGATTATATGTCTATGAATGCTCAAATTACCAATATCTGTAAACTCTGGTATTACCATCTAAAAAACATTAGTAAAATAAGGTCAACTATAACTATTGAAGCCATTAAAACTGTCGTAAACTCCCTAGTAACATCACGATTAGATAATTGTAACTCCCTTTTAGCAGGAATCCCAGATGCTTTAATTATTAAACTACAAATGGTACAAAATAGCGCAACAAGGTTTATCACCAGATCAAGTTTTAGAGAGCACATAACCCCTATTTTAATTGAGTTACATTGGAAACCCATTTATTTTAGAATTCAATATAATGTCTTAATGGTCATGCCCCTTTTTAATTATGAGATATACTTCAATTATGTACACCTTCCCGAACGCTTCGTTCCTCAAGTCAATTTGAAAATAACAAATAATTTATATCTTTACCTTTATAATAGATGACAACTACATAATTAGATTTTAATATTGACAGTGGACAGGTTGGCTCTCCTGTATGTACCGTACTTTCCTTATCTGGGTAAACCATACCTCTTTCCATGGATATTTTATTTTTTTAACAAATTACAGACCTTTATCAACTAAACATTGTAACTGTTCTAGTGGAATAAATAGCTTTGACGGATTAACTCTTCCGGACGAAACACAATACTTTCTACCATGTCCTAATTGTCTTGTTTGCAATTTATTATACATCGCCTAATAAAGTTTTTCTTAATTGATGAAGGCAATCGGGCACCTCTTTTGTAGTTTTACTTATTTCAGATATAACGCCAGCAATTCGATCACTAACATGCCGATTAGCTGTCCAAGATTCATCCGGCCTATTAAGACAATAAATCAACGTCAAGGTTCGATGATATAATTCATTAAACAAAAAAGTTGTTCGACGATAAATACTGACAATTATGACGTCGACTTCGGCGGACCACGGAACCACGCCCTCTTTCCGTTCGATTGGAGAAATTTTGGTGATGGAAAATACTATGAAGAAATTCTGATTGCTGAAAATGCAAAGATGAAAAAGGCGAAGAGTTGAAAGTTAAAAAACATAACTAGATTTTTTTATTTGTTTTGCTACTAAAATAGTGATTTTGTGTTATGTGATATTTACAAGTGAAAAAACTCGAAAATGTCCGTTTTTATTATTTTGACTACAATAAATTGGGCAATTTTAACTATTATATTTTCTCTTAGTATGGCAACGATTCGGCTCCATAAAAATAAGAGTATGTCGCCTACTAAAAAGTTCGAGATACGAGGTTTTGACCAAATCTTTTTAAGTAAGTGAAAGTTCCGACTTTTGTCATATGCTGATAATTTTAATTCTAATTGGACTAGATACTCAAGATGTTTACAGGTGGGTAACTGTAGTTGGATTTAGAAAACGATATAAAACGAAATTGGCCAAAATTGGCCAAAATTGGAGATACAATGTTTTAGAGGCACAACAACGATATTTCTTTCATGCGAAACACTTGTATCAGTTGGCTCTTCATATTTTCGAGCGAGCGATGCGAACAATAGTTAAATCACATGCTTACTGGAACATGATATAAATATGCAATGCTACTCTCTTGCGAAAACGAAAATTTAACATAAATGAGCAGGGTATTAAATAAATAAGCAGGTATTAAATTTAAATACAAATTTCTTAAAAATCCAGATTATACAGTA
This sequence comes from Patella pellucida, assembly GCA_917208275.1. NCBI lineage: Eukaryota > Metazoa > Mollusca > Gastropoda > Patellidae > Patella > Patella pellucida. The sequence goes on along the minus strand of OU795041.1, from coordinate 29,743,006 downwards.
AGTCTTTAAAATCATATTAGAATCCACATAATGAGTACTTCCTGAACTTTTTAATGTCAGAATCACTTTCGAAGAAGCGGTTCAACGACACAGAAGGCAAACAAAGATGCAGTATTTACTTTTTTATATTAAGATTATGCATACGGAGTGTCCTAAAATTTGACCTAATCGATCAAAGCCTTGAATTTGTGGCTTTCTTTGTCAAGTTTTGGTAAATAACCACAAATATTTCCTAAATTAGGTACAGAATATTATACATTTGTGTAAGAATAAGTACTGTTTTACATTCGAAACTACGTTTTACTGTGAATTATCATCAGTTATGTTCGCCGAAATACGCCAGAGGTTTCAACCGAAAGTCAGTTTCTGGCGTCTGGTTATTCCAGTTAACATCGATAGTATTTATTGCGCATGCTCTCCCAAAAAAAAATATGGCGTCAATTTTTGACATGACTCATAGACTATGGCTCACCTCATTCTTTGAGCAACTTGGTACAATGGCGCTGAAACGTATTCTGGTACACGATTCGTGTACCAATGGTAACATGTTTTTTGTCTTAAATATTGGATATCAGAAGCCCACCTTTTCCAGGTAAGATCACAACACCAATGCTGATTTAACTTGCAAAAAAATCGTGTTTTCAATGTCGAAGATTTTTGATGATATTGAGTAACGGACTAAGCCATTTTAAAGGGTTAAGAATATGATAAAGTTTCATGAAAAAAAATCTCAATCATTTAACATGCTTTGAACTTTACCTGTGTTGTTCAATTGACATGCATAAAGATTTCGTAACAAAAACATTAACGTGATTTTGTGTTTGACAATGAATTGACACTCTACAAATTTCTTCAACCCGACCTTAGACCTACCTAAAACTGGCCTATATGTAATACTGATCATAATGTACCTTGCAGGATTGTATTCACTTTATGACGGGACATGATAGGTCTGAAAGAGTTAAAGGGGAAGACCAAAGATTTTCAACAAGGTTTCCATAAATCTTAAATATATTTTGATAAATAATCCCCTCTGTAACACAAACAAACCACGGGATGTATACAATTAGCCTTGTGACGTGAATTACAGAGGTTTTTTTTTTCAATATATATTTAAGATTTATGGAAACCTTGTTGAAAATCGTTGGTTACCCCTTCAAAATATATTGAATTAAAAGAATTCTAACTTACGGTGTACACATAGGTTGAACATAAGAATTATTAAATATGACGCCTTCTTTCGCAAATTTATCAATTGTAGGTGACAAGATCGCAGGATTGTGAAAACCTAGATCGTTCCATCCTTGGTAAAAAAAATAAAGAATTTCAAAAATAATAAACCAAACAAAATAAACGTTATCTAAAGTAAATACAGGAGTTTAATTAAAATGATGTGCCTTGTTTTTAAAAAAAGGCTTTGTCCTAGGACATGGAAAGCAAAGTATGAGAGAAAAGAGTGTTCGTTACCCAAATCATCAGCTAACGCAAATACAATATGTGGTGGTTGGTCACATAAACATAACGGCAGTGTTAAGTACAATAGCACCAATATATAAGACAACATTATCCTCATTCCAATACACTACATTGTCAATAATGAGAAATGAATAATCGTTTTGTTAACCTATATATTGCCGATAAGATATCAAATCGTGTATCGTTATCGGCATCTGGTGTCTTCGGCAGATTAGATCAACTGTTTTATTTACTTAAAATTTATTCGTGATATGAAATGTTAATCTACGAAATGGTTAGGAACAATGCCATAATTACCAATATTTATATAAAGACTGGCAGACAGTTCTTCTCCCTGATAATTAATAAAACTTCACTCTTACGGATTTATACATAGTTAAAAGTACATGTATATCGAGAATCTCCTACAAGTCTTTTTTTATATCCAAAAATATCAAAACAAGTTGATAATGTAAAACTAACGAGGCTATGTCGAGTTTTTTGTACTTTTTCAACGAGTGTTGGTATTTTTTGATATCAAAAAAGACGAGTGGGAGATTTCATTTATCACCCAACCTCAATTCCTCCTAAGGAGATATCACAGAAGATTATGAAATTTATCACACAGGCCATATCTACTGTAGAATGGATTATTGGGTGTTAAAAATTATTATCAACTTGACTGTCAGTTTTATTCTGTAAACCCTTACAACCATATAACGCTAACAGACAAGACCGGAAATATGTGACAACTCAGTTAAAGTAAGTTTAACATTTCATCTGCAAACCTTTGAGTGTTAGAAACTTTATCTCATAGAACGTGTAGTTATGAATTTCCGCAATGCTTCTATTCTATTTTTGTCTTCCTATTAGTATATATGTTTTGGGGGACCCAAATATGTGCATAGTGGGCATATGGAAATTAGACTGTCCGTCTATCTGAGTTGAATTGTTGGCTTTATATAAGTCAATGGTTATTATTATTATTATATTGGGCTACTTATAATATACTATTCAAAAAAAGTAGGGGATATCTGATTTTGGGGGCATAATATGCAAATGACTACGAAAAAAGTCACTATAAATCCTAACAGAAGAAACATTTCCAGTTACATGTGACGCCCAAACGCACCAATAGCTACCGCATGGAATGCAGGTGATGCTTGGGATCATCATGGGGGTCCAACCCAAGATTTGCACGACTCTGACTTTGAATGTTACAGTCATTGTGGCATTGAATTCCAGGGTGGAAACATCAGTTTAATTGTTTTAGTGACCAGAAAACAAATTTTGATACGCGTCGGCTTACCCAAAATGAAAGTTTACGTGCCCTTGGCATGCTACAGATCGGCACAACACAGGCGGATGTGGCGCGGACGATGAATGTTTCTCAGTCTGTCATAAGCAGGCTATGGTCCAGATACCGTGATACACAATCTGTACAGGACAGACCACGCTCAGGTCGACCAAGGGCGACAACTCAAGCCCAGGATCGATTTATCCGTACCCTGGCCTTGAGAAATCGTGTCATCACAGCAAATCAGATCAGCGCTCGTCTTCAAACAGACACTGGTCGGAATCGACTGCATAGGGGTCACCTTCTCGCCCGACGTCCTCGCGTGATCCCTTGTTAGAGAGATCATCACATTCAGGCAAGACGTCGTTGGTGTAGGGATCGTCAACACTGGGATAATCGACACTGGAGCAATGTGATGTTTTCAGATGAGTCAATGTTCACTGTTGATTTTTTGGACAGACGTAGGAGGGTGTGGCGTCGTCGAAACGAGCGCTTCCAAGACGTTAACTTCATCAGACATGATCGATTTGGGGGTGGTTCTGTTATGGTGGGGGGGGGGGCATCACTTTTGCTGGAAGAACGGCTTTACTTGTTGTTGCCGGGCGTGTTACGGGCCAGTTCTACCGGGACAACATCTTGGCAGTCCATGTTGTGCCGCTCGCACGACGTCATGGCCACCGTTTTATCTTCCAGGATGACAACGCAAGATGTCACAGGGCCAGGACCGTTACAGGTTACCTCCAACAACAGAACATCACCACATTACATTGGTCAGCACTGAGTCCCGACCTATCCCCCATCGAGCATGTCTGGGACATGCTTGGACAGAGGTTGCGTCAACGTCAACAACGTCCTGCCAATGTCCAAGAACTTGCTGCTGCGTTGCAACAGGAATGGGACAATCTGGACCAAAATGACCCTAGACGTCTCATTAGTAGTATGCCACGTCGGATCAATGCTTGTTTGGCAAACAGATGAGGATTTACCCGTTACTGCTGTGGCAACTTTGCTGTTTGACCCCGGGTATCATTTACCCTTATAATGGTCAGTCTATGCCTTACTTAGTCTAACGATCATTTGGAATAAATCGATGAATGTGAACTTCATTTCATTTTGTCATTAGTGTCTTCGTCAGTTTCATTAGGTGACTTTAACAACACTTAAAAATCAAATATCCCCTCCTTTTTTTGAATAGTATAGTACAAAAGAGTGCAGCAAGGCTTATCACCAGATACAATTTTAGAGAGCACATAAGCCCTATTTTAATTAAGTTGCACTGGCTATAGGCCGTGATCTGAAATTTCTAGCTAGCTTGCTTCTGTTTCTCTGTCCCGACCATTTTTGGGTGGAAAAAGAACTACATAATCCAATTATTCTAGTATTACTTTGTACTGCCATACAACTTTTCTGTTCCCTATTCTTTGACGCTTGATAGAAAACGTAAATTAAATATGGGCTTACTTGTCGATGTGCAATGGTATTTGAATTTCGCGGTGACTTGGTTTTAACAGATCACGTAACATAATTCGCCAATCAGACATACACGACGAAAGGGTCAACATAGGTCATAGGTCGTGTGGTGTCAAATTGTTTGAACGAAAAAAACACAGCTGCTGAATCATTAGTTGAAACAGAAGCATGCACTGACAGTGATGATGAAATTGATGAAATGATGTGATTTTTGTATGCGTAAACATGTACATGTATTTCAGTAAACAATTTTTTAAAAATAACTTATTAAACGCACTCACGTTGACTTAAATGTTCAGTACATAGCCTTAATTGTTTTCATATTATTCTGTATGCTTTATTGTGTCACTTTATGCTTACTCAGATGTAAGCTTACTCTTTCAACCTGTTACCACTGTTTGTCGTGTATTTTGTACACTGTAAACAGTCCATATGCCGATTACACCATTTTGCCTGATTACACTATTTTGCCTATAGGCCTACGTTTTTTTTAGGACTTCGAATTTTGTCCAATGGTTTAATAATAATAATATTTATATAGCGCTGTAACACCACACCTCAGTATGCTCGAAGCGCATTAAAAAGTTATCTCACTATGAGTTATATATAGCGTCTAAATAAGTAAGTTTGTACTTGGTTTAATTTTATGTCTTTATTTTCGCGTTTCCTAATTCATTTTACTGGGGCCCTTTTAATATAACTGTTTGTTTTACTCTTGTATATACTGGTATGTATCTTTTAATTTTGGACAGTACATATGGGAACAAAACCTGATCTGTAAGTAAATATTCAGTTAATATAACAACCGACAACACATTAGAAACCGCCAATCAGTATTAACAGGCTTTATAAATTATGACGATGTTATTATTATTATTATATAAATCTTTCAATAATACTAGTGTTATTGTTAAATATTGTATAAGGAAATATATAAAGTTGCATTATTTTTTACTTTCTTGAAATAAATGTATTATTTATTTGACCCATACCCCTCATATATGTGTATTGGTTTTTTTTAAAACGAGTATAATTGGTGCATGTACAGTGGTAGATGTTAGGTGAATCATTATTAATATTCTGTTGGACAGTTGGTCCAAGATCTTTTAGTGTACGGGCGCCAATTGCATGGAATAAGTTACCATTTTCTATCAGAAACGTTGTGTCTCTTTCTGTTTTTAAGAAATCTGTCAAAACTTTTTTATTTAGAGATAAAATAAAAAACCAAGTACGAACAATCCAAACCATAAGACAGAATTCCTAAAATCGTTATAGGCAAAATAGTATATTCAAGCAAAATAGTGTAATGAGTAAATGGACTGCTCCTCGTGTACAAAATACACGACAAGCAGTGGTAACGGGTGTCCGGAAGAGTAAGCTTACCCTGCCTGGCGCCACAGCTGCATCCAAACTATTTGACGAAATCTCGGTAAAATAGGGTGATTGGCCAATGGACTATCAATGACAGTCTACACCGGTTGTGCTACGAAAACAAACGGTATAGGCAAAATAGTGTTATCAGTTACAATAGTGTAATCAGCAAATGGACTGTTCGCTGTGTACAAAAATACACGACAAGCAGTGGTAACAGGTGTCCGGAAGAATAAGCTTACCCTACCTGGCGCCACACCCGCCATAGCTGCATCCAATCTACTAGGCGAAATGTCATAACATAGCGTGATTGGCCAATGAACTATCGGTATGCAAAATTCACGCGATGAACAGTCTGAACGATGTAGTAGACATTATCAGGGAGATAGTAATAGTATACATGTCAATTAAAAATATCTAGAATAATAGCCGAGAGAGACACGATATATTTACTAATCAAATCAATATGACGGCCATAAAATTTTTTAAAGGTTTTAATAAGATTAGTGCGCAAGTATCCTTGTAGTTGAAGCTTAGATGACAAATGCCTCGATCTACTTAAAAAAAATCAGAATAAAAGGAACAAGCTCTCGCGTAACAGATTAGCTGAGACACAAACACTCCATAAGCTGGTGATATTGGGATGTTACTACTAATAAATAGAAAGTTTACAATCGGATAGTCAAAGTCATCCTGTTTATCGTACAATTTAACACTCAGTTTATGGCAATTATCAAAATCCAGACGCAGATCTAAGTAGAAAGCGTAATTGTCACTGTCAGTGGTATTTTTAATTTCGAGCTCATCAGGATATATGAATACATAATCACTAAATTTAGGATTATTAAGGGCTAAAAAGTCATCGTTATATCGATAAGTGAAATTAAAAAGTCTGACTGATCGTTTATTTGTTTTAACGAGCATCTGTATTTTTTTTTCTAAACAATATTTTATTGATTATTAGGATTAGGAAACAGGCAAAGCCTATATAATCCCTCTCCCTAAAATTTAAACATAAAACGTAATAAAACAAAAGAATCATGTACATTATTTACAATATAATATATAAATATAACTATATTTAATCAATCAGTCAATTGCACCTGCATTCAAAGTGGGCTAATAATATTATTATTTAAAATATATGGTACTTAAATGAAACCAATAATAATTATGTATACATACACATATATATACGTACATATACATGTATATACAGACATACATTCACATATATATATATGCACACATACTAGTATATATAAATAAAACTAAATCTATTAAAATTTAAAAGCGTTTTGTAATTTCTATGAAATTATGGACTATTGAGAATATGGAGTAATTGATAGCATTAGAGAGTTCGGAAGATCCAGAAAGTAATAGTTTTATGTTTCTCTGCTGCGTTGGGAGAGTCTCAATTGTTATCCGTCGTTCATCCGAATACAAGGGGCAAACTAGTAGATAATGATAGCTGTCTTCGAATTGATGTCCACAGTTACATGAAGGATTTTGATGAATATGTCTGAGAAATTTGTGACCGTTTAAATCGCTCATATGAAGGCGGAGTTTTGAATGGATTATTTGATGTTTTCTAGTGCCATGATAAAAATAGTTTGGAGGTAAAGTATCGGATTTAAAGAGATATGTTTTGAAAGAACTAAGGGAGGGTAAATGTTTGACCGTATCAGATAGAGAATTCCATAGTCTGACTGCAGATGGAAAGAACGAGTTATAGAAGAGAGAAGTTCGGCAATAAAATTCAGGGATATTGTTATTACGAAGATTATAGGAAATAGATCTAGATGGAATAAGAGCAGAGAGATAATCTGGGGTTAAATTATTTAAAATTTTGTACATCAAAATAAGCTTATGTCGCCTGCGTCTCTCACGAAGTGTAATGAAACCGGTTTCACTATATAGATCGGAATGGCTGGTTCCCTTTACAGTCCCACAGATAGTTCGGAGTGCATCAAGTTGCAGGTGTCCAAGCTGATTGGACAAGTGATGTGTGCAACCGTCCCATATAATATCCCCATAATCAAAATGTGGTAATATGAAAGAGGTATAGATAGTTTTGAGTGATTTTCTGTTTAACCGGTATTTCAATGAACGAATAGTTAATGAGTTTATACACTTTTTGACTGATTGAATTTACATGCGAATCCCATTTGCCGTTAGACTGTAAGAAAAGACCAAGATGTTTATGTACGTTTACTTCTTTAATTTGCACCGACCCCATAAATAGGTGAGGTAAATTCTGCTGTGTCTTAACTGAAGTCGTGAGAGTTTCTGTTTTTAGGGGGTTAAAGGTTACCAGCCATTTCTTTGACCATTCATTTATTCTCTCAATATCTGAATTTAAAACACGTGCGCATTCGGTCGGATCTTCGATTGATATATAAAGTGACGTATCGTCGGCGAATAGTTTTATATTTGATTCTATGTTTTCGATAATGTCATTTATATATATTAAAAAGAGTAAAGGTCCGAGAACGGAGCCCTGCGGTACACCAGCAGTTACTTCCCTGGGGTCAGAGGAGACACTACTCAGTACCACCATTTGTTGTCTGTTGCATAGATAGCTTCTAAACCAGTCAAGTAGGTCACCCCTGACACCAGAGGCGTCAAGCTTCTGACACAGCCCAGCGTACCAGACCCTGTCAAAAGCTTTACTGATGTCACAGAACACCGTTCTCGTGTGGTTGCCTTTGTCAATTGCCGAAAGAAAGAAGTGGTTCATGTCATGTATGTACTCGGCTTCGTACGAATAGAGAAACAGATCAGCAAGCAAAGGTGCACAGTTGGTGCCCATCGGGATGCCAACCACTTGCTGATATATTTCCCCTCCAAATTCAACAAAGATGTTATCAATTAAAAAATCCAACATCTGAATTATCTTGATGGCTGTGTATTTGTTTTTTGAATCACTGTGATACTTTACGAAATATGTAGAATTATAATTTACAACTAAATATTGATATCTAGCGGTACCCGATTTAGACGAAAAGACACTGCAAATAATGTCTTTCAACCGGGCTTTTAATTTACTATAACGATGTTATTTTTTTGTTAATCTCTTAGTATTCTTTAATTTTACTGGCTTCTGTTATCTTTTTTTCTACCTTTGTTCATAATATCTGCATACTGTGTTGTTTACTTAATAATGTATGATTATATTGTTCATCTGTGATCATGTTTTGTGATAATTAATAACATGGGATAATTTATAATGTATTGTAAAGCGCATTTGAGCACCTAGTGAATTGTGTGCTATCAAAATGTTTATAATAATAATAATAATAACCAACCGGAAGTATTTTACGGGTGAAACAGTTGAGGAGCAGAACAGTGGGACGTTAATCCCGATTGCGTTTACGTCTGGAACAAACAATGATCAAGTATATCGGCTATTTGCGAACGGATTTTTCGTCTGTTTTTCATGTTCGATTCTTTAGACAAATCTCATACGGGTCTCCGCTGAGAGATTTCGAATGTCGCCCGACTGTTAATTGAATTAAGGATTTACGTAAATCTTCTTCACTTTAATTTCGACAGTCAAGATGTCTAAAGCCCCGGTTGACAAATATTAAGTTAGTAATATGTCGAGATATTGGGATTGTTGTGATGAATTTTCCACTAAAAAGACAATTTAGCTCAAATAATTGAATCAACGCACCATGTTGTATGTCGCCATTTCGTTCTTAATGCGCGCGTTTGTGTAATGGTATTGATATTCTAAGGTTTTGTCAACATATTCCATTTATCGCAATGTGGTATGTCGTCATATAATACGGCGATTTTGGAATATGTTGACAGTGCTTCAAAATAGCAATATGTTAACGCATACGAGCGCATTCAAAACGCAATGACGACAAACGACATGTTGTGTTGTTCAATTAATTCAGCTAAAATTGTCTTTTTAGTGGTAAAGTCATCACAACAATCACAATATGTTGACATATGACCTTAATAATATCGCGCTATCTTTCGTGATATTGACCCCTTTACGCTTCCATTATGGAAGCGTATAGGGGTCATAGCGCGATAGATAGTGCAATATTAAGTTAGTAATATGTCGAGATATTGGGATTGTTGACCCCCATACGCTTCCATACTTCCATAGACTCATACTTTGATAAAATTGCTTCAACAAGTCTGCGGGACCGACATATGACCTTATTAATATCGCGCTTTCTTTCGCACTATTGACCCCTATACGCTTCCAAAGTATCGACATCAAACAAGACCCCAACACGCTCTCAACACGATTCAAGAAGACCGATTCCCGGTCGAACGCGATCCCGATGCGATGCAACAAGACCCGCTTAATTACAGTCAACTCGATATTGATCAGATCCTCTCTAGACCAATCAGGTTCATTCCCAGCGAAATAAACCTAAATACGACCAATCACGATTTAGCACGTTTTGATCAGATTACAAGGTCAATGCATACAGTATTGTATAGATACTACATGGAACTAGACATGGTTTGTACAGTTCGTGGGCTTCTGCGAGTATGTCGTGTTAGGGTCGTTGTGGGGGTCGTGATTAGGTCAAGTAGTTCTTATCAAGGTCTTGTTGAATCTGGACTGGGGCGAGTTGGTCGTATCCAGGTCGAGTTGATTGAATCAACGCGCCATTTTGTTCTACGTTTGCGATAAGATATTGCTATTCTTAAGCTTTGTCAACATATTACATTTTACCGTAGTGTATGTCAGAATAGGTAATGGCGATATTTTCTTAACATTGTAAAATATTTTTAGAATTTATGTCGAAAAGTTATATAAATAACAATAACACTGGTCCTTAAACGACAAGATCTTGGGATTTCTCAATTCCCTAAACTAGTAAGATTAAAGTAAATATATACTTTATTGTTTTCTTGTCCACAAGTGATAAACAACAGGGTATCTGTTCTGTTGGTAGCTTTCATTTTATTAGACGAAGGGAAGCATTCTGTGAAGAGAATGGAATCTGTATGTATTTAGTTTGAATTTCACTTTCTTTTTCTCTCTAGCCATGTTTCCACTAGAATTTTAAAGGAAGACAAGAAAGAATTTCCAAGGTCTTCGAATTGATTCTCCCGAACATGAATATGTCATGCACTCCATTTGAAAATAATGGCATTAGGCGGTGTAGTGCTCAGATATTATATTTCATTTTCAGAGATATTGTTCCGTGTTCGTATTTTACAAACAAACTTCGAATCAATATTCAGCCACCGTCTTAAATCAAATCCTAACAGACTTGAAGGCATTGTAGTTGATCGGGCGTGTAACACACGGCTTAAAATTTTCATACATTGACTCAATAACGCGTATGACCTTTCCACTAACACCATTTTCCCTCAATTTATGGAATAACAAGTTCCTGTCGATATTGTCGAAGGCCTTACTGTAGTCTATGTAGGCACAGTATAGACACTCTCCATTCGACAACGAATTTGACACAAGAGCGTATAAAATAAATATGCAGTCAATGGTATTTGGCTGAAAATAAAATTGAAATACAGACAGAATATTGGTCTCCTTCGCCCACTCGTAGAGTCGTCGGTGTAAAACAATCGAAAAGAGTTTTCGTAAAGTACATAGCAGTGTTATTCCGCGGTAATTATTAGGATCTTTAAGATCACCCATTTTTGGGACGGGAACTACCACTCCTGTTGACCATCAGCAAATTAATACATACAAGACTACATAATTAGATTTGATCAATTCTGGTATAATACCGACCGTGACAGCACTTTTCCAGCCTTGGGTACGTTTATGGCACCATTGATATATTGTACAGAAAAGGGCGTGCCAAGTTCGTCAACGATTGTACAGTTATCGTAATAAAATTTAAAATCGGAAGTGTCAATGGTAGATTTGAAAACATCAGAAAAATCAACATAAAAGTTTTGAAGGGGTATTTGATTGGATTGCTAAGAACCTTTGTACTTAGTAACAGTTTTCCAGTATTGCTTGGGATTATTTTTTTCTGTTGATCAGAACAGGCCCGAAGCCAGAAACCAAAATTTAGCCGACATAGGGGGGCGAGGAAGATAAATTTCCGACGACAAAAAATCAATGAACGAAGGTCATCGCCGACTGCCGTAAGCAGGAGTAGGGGAGAGCTCGAAAATTAGAAGCTGTAAGAGTGAATTTAGGCCTCTATGACATGCAGGTGGCAAATGTGTCGGAAAATTAAGAGTTTCCAGCCGACATTAACTATCTCTCGGTCGAATTTGAGAGGATATGTCGTACTAAAACTCTCTCCCGGCGAAAATGCGAGCATAGCTAACCAGCGATTTTTTTCTGACGCAGGCAGAAAAATTCCGACAGGAACGGCCAGCCTCGGGCCTGGATCAGACCACATTTAGTTCGAAAATCACCTTGAGCATATCGGATGACATTATTATAGTTTGTTCTGGCATGTACAAATTTAATTATGTTACTTACGATCACACGCCCCCCCATACATACACACACGCACCCACACACACACACACACACACACACACAATAACTTAAATCTGTAATCGCAATTCTACATATGTTAAAAACAACTTTTACTTCATCTGAATTCCATGTTAACTTATTAAATTTGGGAGAAATGATAACACATTTACTGATAATTCTTTGATAATAAGTATCAAAATCAAAAGCTGAAATATTCGGTGGTGAAAGGGAAATAACTTCAATTGGCCGAGACAAATTCATGACCTATACCTACCATACACATGAAGACCTGTAGTGTTTAGAATGGCGGGAGGGAGAGAGAAATGTGGTTTAGCGTACACTCGATACACACTAGGTAATTTCGGGAATAACATGGTACAATAATTTGCTTGCGATTATGATTCTTTAGCAGTGGGAGGATCCGGAGAAAACCCACGAGGTCGTACTGGCGACTCTACTCCTTGTAAGGTACAACCGGGGAATAAAAAACACGCCAGTTTACTCAATGACAGCCCTTATGATACAGCGCGCATGCGATATACATGGCCCATTTGTGGCAGATAAACCGTGTGAATATCTGGTGAATCATTTAGCTTAGGTCTTAATTGAAATCAGACATAAAAATGAAACCGTGAGTAATTGACAAAATGTCATTTCGGTTCTGTCCCCACCCCCTTTCCTCCCAAAGATATCCATCCACTTCAAAAAACATATGGGCGTATTGTCACGTGAATTTGCAAAATAAACTTGCAATAGTAAATCCACAGCAGTGACCTTCAAAAATATTGTTTAACTCATTTAACATTAGGGTGTGGTTTATTTTATTCAAGCAATGAACCATGGTAATCATCAACAAAGTGAATTTAGCTACTGGAGCACACTGTTTACACATTTTATTTAATTTGCTGTATACAAATGTATGTATAGGATATTAACCTACCTGAGGTTGCTATATTATATAACCCGCGGGCGCAGCCAAAGGGTGATATAAATATAGCAACTGAGGTATGATTGGTTAATATCTGACATATACAACGCCCACCCTTAAATTAAATGAACTCTTCCATTACAGGCCAACGACGATTGGGCTACCTACTCGGTACTTTCCGTCAAATAACGAATACTACCGAATTAATCACGTGCAATTACGTGGTTGTGTTTGTTTACAATTCGCCATTTTGAATAAATTGAATAGCAAAAGAACAAAAAAATGGATAGGAATACGAAGTCAGACGAATAATCAACCCCTTTAGCAAACAAATTGGCGATGGAATTGATGTGGATGCAACTATCGATGAGGATCTTTTCAAACCTCAAGAAAATTTGGATCAAAAGGTGTAGTGTGTGGACGGAAAGATGATTCTGAAAGATATCTTAGACATGGTCGAGTATGGATAACCGATTTAAATATGCCGTTAAGTACGCCGTTTATTTCTGTCTTGAATGTTACAAACTGTACCATAATACTCTTTAATTGTTACAAGAATAAAAATTTATTTCTGTGTTTTTTTGTATTATTTCGATCATCAGCGGTTGATAGGAGTCGAATACATCGACCTGAGATGACGTCATTAGCGGTTGATATTTCATATCAACCTGTCACGACGTCATCAGCGGTTGATATGAACAGAATATCAACCTATGATGACGTCATGACAGGTTGTTATGAGATATTACTGCTATGCACATCAAAGAGAAAACTACCCCAGTTGTATATGTTGAGATATACAACTGGTGGTAGTTTTTTTCTTTGACAATTAAAAATTATTATGGAACAGTTTGAAACATTCAAGACAGAAATAGACGACGTACTTATCAGCATATTTAAATCGGTTATCCATATCTTTCAGAATCTTCTTTCCGTCCACACTCTCCTAGACTTGAAAGTATTTATCGCCCAAGATTTCCATTATAAACTATTTTTGGGTATAGTCCATGCACTTAAATAAAACAGTCGGCCAAATCCTTCTGTCTATAAAACATAGCAAAAGCCTTCAATCGTAGTTCACTGTCAGAATTATCGGGAAAGAATGTCTTTTGATCCAAATTTTCTTTAGGCTTTGGATATATCCTCATCGATAGTTGCATTCACGCCAATTCCATCGTCAGTATACTGGCTAAAAGGGATTGATTATTCGTCTGACTTCGTATACTTTCCATTTTGTTTTTGTATGAAATTCAATTCTTCAAAATGGCGCTGTGTTTACAAAAATACCATCTCGTAATTTCACGTGATTAATTCGGTAATCTTCGTTATTTGACGGAAACTACCGAGCCGTTATCCAATCATTGTTGAATATTAATGGGAAAGTCCATTTAAATTTAAGGGTGGGCGTTGTATATGTCAGATATTAACCATTCATACTTCAGTTGCTATATTTATATCACCCTTGGGCTGCGCCCGCGGGTTATATAATATAGCAACCTCAGGTAGGTTAATATCCTATACTTAATACATGCACGATGTGTTCATAGGTTCAATAACAAAAGAAATGTTTTAATTGGCGCAACATTCGGTTCAGTATAATTTATTTATTCGACCTGTGTTAGCCTGTAACGGCGAGTTCATACATAATGTTCTTCATATTCTAATACACCCACCTAATAGTTACTGGGAAATCCTGACACTGACTTACTTACATTTTCACAATCGTTCTTTGTAAAATGTGTGAAATTTCCAAACAAAAGATATTATTTCCTTATATTTTTGTTATGTTCTTAACTGTTTTTCCCAAAAATATAGAATGACATCACCTTAATATGTAAATATTTTTATGAATAAATGCTTCGTGAGATATAAAGTAAAATACCTATTTAACTAAATGTGTACCCAGCCCACGTGTATGAATAAGTGATGTGGATTGGTGACTTTGTACTAATTGGGACATGAAAATTACAGCCGTACAACTAATAATTAAGACCGTACAACATAAGACAAGGCTATACCGACATATTACTGTAAGTTACTAAAACCGCCTTATTTCTAGAACAGATTATGATAATCTTGCTATTATTAGATACCTAATTCGTCTTTGATAATATACTACAAGATCTACAAGTCGGTGCATTGTCAAAAATTGGATATTTGCCAATGACGAATGTGTGTATAAAGAGAATCATATACTTCCCCTTTATACTGTATTGTAATATATCGCCGAGTAACTTTTTTCCAACATAGTCATATATTGGAGTAAGTTTGTGATTTGTGAAGAATTACTAAAAATGCCTAGTAGGTAGAAACCTGTTTTTAAAACGCCATATGTATCTACTTCATCTATACGTTATTGTATTAACAAAATTTTAAATCGTTCATTTCTGCTTGAGATGTTTTCGCCAGATCACAGTACGTTAATATTAATATAATGAAATTCTTATCATGTAAACTGACTAAATGTATCGTACAAATGAAAATCGATTTTATTTATTTAACATACGCTCGGAATGACAACTGGGGGGAGACGGCTTTGATAGTTATGTTTATATTATTTTACAATCAAAACATAACTCTATGTGTGATGAATCGGTAACCAACACTGGGATACCTATGTTAAAATAGTAATTTATGCTGCGTAAATCTAAGGTACTCGCCTCTTTATTCCATTACCCATTGGGCGAATGTGTTAATAACAATAACGGGCGTATACGAAAACGGTGTAATCTGACGAATTTACGTGGGATTCGAAATACATGTACACCTTAAAAATAGAAATCCAACCATGTATTATGAAATATAAGTCATTCGGTAACTGTCAGCACCAAATATCTGTTTGAAAATTGAAATAAAAAGTAGAATATTTAAAAAGTATTAACTATTCACAGACCTACATGTAGATCATACAACAGCATGTATAGATATTAGTATGTGTTATAAAACACTAGGTCGGGCAACCAATAACTATAGGCCTATGTCGCCGTACTATATTCATTTAAATAAGCTAAGCCTTTGTAATTTTGAGACAGTCCTTGATCATTCTTAATAAAGTCGGTACGATAAAAAAATGGTCTCGATTATCCATCATTTTTTGATTTAAATATTTATGGACGTTAAGCAGCAGAAAGGATTGTAATCCAGTAAATATCGCAGGCTAGCGAAGCCATCGAGAGTTGATTATGGTCTGGATAAGTTTATTACTGTCGTATAAATAATTTTGATAACATTTCAGGCCTAAAGAAAGGCATGTAATTGACAGATTTAGCTCTTGCAAAATGTATGTTTAATTAGGCATTTTCTTATTTTGGGTCGTTTTTCGGGTTCGAAATTGTTATAAATTATCTACATGTATGCATTGTAAATTGTATTATCATAAATAAACTCTATAGACAATCGGGTGGTTTAGATTTTGATGAATAAGACCATGCCCATGGTATCTGTTTCATTCGGCCAACTAAGGCTATTTCTTGTTAAAACTTCAAACATTTATAACTTCGCTTAGAATAAAGTAATTTGAAATATTCAATACATTCATTTTATCTAATATTGAACTATTATAGCTAGAACGGTCAACGCTTTCTCTAAATCTTGCATACACTACCTATTCTAAAGATTGATAATGCTTCGTGAAAATATCAGCACTGAGCTAGATTTTCATAGTGAAATAAAGCGGCACAATCTAATTTTCTTGTATCACCTCGTTTTCAGAGAAACAAAGCTGCATGGCGGGATGTGCCGGAAATACAGCCAGGTTCCTCCTGATTTTGTTCAATATTATATTCTTAGTAAGTACTTTGTCTAAAAACTTTACTTTCTTGTAGGTTGGTGTTCGTCACTTATCACAGGGTATTATTTATGCTAGAAATTATATAGATCTTCATCACGGCTGGGTTAAGACTAAGGAGTGAAACATACTTGTATTGTGTTAATAAATATCACATTTTCTGGCCAATTTCTGGAGTCAACAGGGGCGCCTTTCAAGTTCAGTTACATGGACATAGCTTTAGGAAATGACCATTCTCAGTGTCCGCGTATTAAACAACCGCTTAAAGTTTTGTAACCCAAGCAAAGCCAAATTGTAGTAATAGGCAAGATGAAGTGAAAATGTATCAGTTATATGCTTTTGAAAAAAATATAATCTGGTTATAGTATCATTAAACAGAGTATAAAATAACATAATTTCGGTACTACAACCTCTGCGATGCGAATGTAATAGAATGTGGTAAGGGTAGCTCGAATCAGTGTACCACGACTTTCAATTTCAAACTTAAATTATTTCCGATTCATGAATCTGCCCATGCATCGTCTGGTAAAAAGTTGAGCAGGTCTTTTATAAAGGAATAATAACCTTGTTTATCTCCACTAACTGTGCGCCAGGTGTAAATCATTTAATTTCTATGCGTGTGATTTTTGGGGGATTCGATGTGCTCTTTTTGCTACAAAAAATACATATAATATTGGTCGGTTCTTTTCCCCAGATATCTGGAATAGCTATTTTGGGAGTAGGAATATGGTTAAGAGTAGATCCTCGAGTTATACAGATGCAGAATTTGATTAGCTTGGATAGTCAAAACGCTAATCTCGAGATAGCTGCCTATATTCTCATTGGATTCGGGAGTATTGTACTACTGGTGTCAGTGTTTTGATTCTGCGGTGGAATACAGGAAAGCAGATGTTTATTAGGATTGGTAAGATATTTATCCTCTCATTATATTAATACTTGCATGACATGACACGGTTTACTATTGTGGATTTTCAGTCTAAAACTACAATAATAATAGCCAAGAATAATGCATCACAAGAAGTGAAATGAAATAACATGGGATTTAACGTCCTGCTAATGAAGACGGGCATGCGCCATACAGTGTGCTATGAGGGGAATTTTGCCCGGGCAGCGGCGCTACGGCCTACTCTTATATCGAATTCCAACTACCTGGACCTTTTACGTGCACGCCAAGCTGTACACGGGACCTCGGTTTTTCGTCCTATTCGAACTACTAGACAACTGTCCTTGTCAGGCCTTCCGTCCTGCATCACTGACAAGGGGAAACCAATCGCAAGAAGTAGTCAAATACAAAGTACAGTGGACGAATTCGGGAATATCATTCTTGAGTGCATTATAACCTTGATATTTATTTAGTTTAAACAATATTTTATTCATTTGAAAAGAATTAAACAACAGGCACAGCCTATATAAATTCTTTGCCATATTTATTTCAGTTTATAGTATGTTTAGTTATTATATTTATTGGTGAGATCTCTGCCGGTGTTGTTGCTGCCGTATATAAAACAGAAGTAAGTCATTTCAGAGTAATATTGATTCTCAATATATACACATAGGAAAAAATACCGCAACACCCGAATGTTGATGTGTTTAAGGGAAATTTATTACATAACAACCTATTGCACAAGGGAGCCTCGGCCACTTTCGTCATTAAATCAGATAAGACGATATGTAGGTGATTATCCCTCAACCATTACTTGATTTTTGCGTAAACGTCAACAGGTCAATGAACTAAAGACCACCAATGTTCAGATTTACAGAATATGTCTAAAAGAATAGATTTAGCTCTTTTGCGCAAAGCACTATGTCGAAAAGAGGAATGTTACCCCTCCCCCTCCCTACACACACACACACACACACACCCACCATCACACACACACACACACAGAACTGCTGCTAATTGGCTGAATGTGGCAATAAGAGACTTATCAGACGACCCGACCGCCTTGTCACGTGACCATAAGGTACATGACTGGTAGCCAGGTGACGATCAAATCATTATTAGAACATCGTGTTATGGCGAATAATTAATTGATCGGCTGAGAGTCGATGTCTATTGGTCATGACAATTGGAAAAGCATAGATATGTTTAAGTAAGAACAAGGCATATGCAGTAGAACTATATTCAAATATAGATACCCATTAGTTGGGTCACAACCCCCGGAATGGCCCGGGTTTGTGACCATTTTTGGGGGAACAAGGTTTGACGATGGTTTCTGATCGACGGGATTCTAGTGAAGATATTTCTTGTTAAGTACCGCTGAAAAATGGACGTTAGCGCAAGGAGAACGGAAAATCGAAGGTGGTGGCCAAAAATTGTCTGGAAATTCACCTTGACAAATATTGATCAGTGTAATATATCATTTTGTAGATTTACTTGACGATTGCTGCAATAGGGCCACCAAAATCCAAAACAGCGAAAACCTCGGTTCGAAAAGTATTATTTCAACATGCCACATGTGATATGTTGTTTCAGGAACTTGTATGGGACATGAAACACGAATGCCATTTCCAAGCTGATGTAATGCCGCATAATGTTAGATTTATAGGTAGCTCCTTTGACCCTTTATCTTAAACTATCGCGATGTTGTGGTAAACGCGTGGTACACAAAATAAATCGTATGTTTCCTAGGTACTGAATAGTTTGGTGGGGGGGGGGTCAAGTATCAGTGACCGCTTCCAAATTGAGGTATGTATAGTCATTTCAAAGGTATGTAGACACTCAAGTTCTAACATATTTAAGGGTCAAATAGAAGTTATATTACCAAATCTGCGTTTTTTAAGTCATGGCTGAACGGATAATCTGAAATGCGGTAAGGATCACCCTAACCTTGTGACCCGGGTTGTGGGGGTGGGGTGGGGGAGGGTATGACTCGACAAAATTTGTCATTTAGAAAAATTGTATTCGAAACGCTTAAATACACAATACTGATTATCCACGTACATAATTTTTAAATATATACCAACAGATAGAAGGCAAGATCGAAACAAGTCTACTTGATGTACTGAAGAATGATTATCAGATTGGTAGAACAAAGTATACACAACCCTTTGATTATGTTCAAGTCTGGGTAAGTTATAATATTGAATTCTCCATATTGGGGATCACTTTGGTTCAGTGACGATAGTGATGACTTAGTAACCAAGGTGTCCAGTGTTAGCCAAAACAGTTCCTTGGGATTTCAGTCAAGGGCACAATTCACTTCTAACTTCTAACACAGTTCATAAGCTCGATTGGAGTAAGACGTTATCCCATACCTCCTTTCGTTTTATCTCATCCCAAAGAAGAAACATGAGTACAGATGTGTGTATTCTAGCAAATATCATCTAGCAATGGTCAGTCGAAACAGTGTACATTCTATCATTGTTTAGTGAATTTCGATTCATTTAAACATATAGCTGTTTATCAATTGGTTATATCATTTCTGATATAGTCTACTGATGTTGCCAACTTGGAAGGCATGTGCATTGGGATCAGCCATCAACAGCCAATGACCTGAATTCGGATGATTATGTCTGTAAAACAATTTAAGTATTCCCGAATTTTGTATTTATAGTCAGAATGCTGTGGAGTTAAGAACTACACAGATTACAGAACAGTTGCGTTCGAGGCAAATCAGGTAAGATTCTAACAGGGCTTTAGTTCTATAGGTGGAGTGTCGACTAAATTGGTATATGGCTTTGCTAATCTTTCAAGACTATTAGATACAAATTCTGTTTGACAACTTTAAAGGCATTATTGATTACTTATACTCAAATTTTGTTCAATATCAATCAAGCGCGACTAGAAATTAAGAATGAAAACAATCTCTGGAGTAATTTCCTGAACCACCGATTTAGTCAAGAAGCTTTAATGAGGTGGAGGCGGCATTGCGTTATTTTAGTGAAGTCATCGACGCCATATTGGTTAACCCAAAACAGCGTCTCTCTTATTATTTTGACAATATGCATGCCTGGCTTCATACAGACCACCAGAATAAATAAACCTAATTTGACAAAAAAAAATTCAAAATAACTAAAAATCATCTTCGCATTCACTGAATAAAAATTATGGCCCCAATCTGAGGAAAAAACGATCTATATGAGTGAGGTGCAGGAATTGTCAATCATATTAGTTTCGTTTTCGCGTCATATCACCTATTCTTTATCGCGATTGGGGGCGGGGGGCGAAACCATAGAGCTACCCAGTCCGCCCATGACCATTTTAATCCGGGGGTAAATGTGGAAATATGAACATAAATGGTTGCAAACTGCAAATCTTTTAAAATCGAAATCAGAGCAAAATAGATACCCGCCATACAATAGGTCGTTAACTAGTTTCCTGTCTTCCTGTCAAACTGTACGTACATTGAGAGGGCACATAGTCACACGAATTCAAATACCCTAGCTGGGAATCTCAACGGATTCGATTGTTATCGACAATTTCCAGTTTCTTTTTTTTTGCAAGCACCGCCTACCCTGCCTACCCAACCAGTCCGCCTCTAATAAAGCAGCAGATATAAGTTCTCTTACAAAATATTCTAATAACACGGTATTTTAATATAATATCAATCATTCATTTCATTTTATAAGATATAAAATATATTATGTGTATTGAAAATTTCATAAATCTATACAATAAATGCCAAAACGTTCTTTATTATAACTGTATAGGCCTATGTATTGCCTTGCATTGTGTAATCAAATTTAATTTTCATAAATCTATACACTCTGCTGTATACAAGATGGCATTTTTAATTCTTATTTCGTTCCACATATTTAGTTCTTAATGATTCTTGAGTGCGGAATTTGTACGACACCAATATTTGTGCGGGACTCTGTAACAGATATCTGATTGTCTAGTCTAAATTTAATGTAATTTGTTAGTCATATTTAAGTCTTGATAATCGAGGCTATGTGTGTCTGCTTGGAGAGACGCCATGACCTAGGATTTGTTTGGTAGATTTCTTGGAGCCCAGATCAGCATATAAAATGTCAATCATCATCATATCATCATCTGAATAGTGATTACATTTACATCGTTAACCATTTACTCTTTAAGTTTTGAGAAATAAAAAAGTATTATCTACTGAATTTAAGAGTGCGTGTTATAAATACTATAGTCTTAACTTTGTAGATTTATATAACTTAATTCATTTATTATTTATATAAAATGTGTTGTTTTTACTGTGTAAAACAAATTTCCACATAAATAATTATTCTTAAAAATTTCAATGTTTTGAGTTACCGAAATGGCATCACTGGCTTCAATCGTCATAATGGTAAAATGACGTCATGCCGTCTCCAGTTCATCAAAAGTTAAACAATTAATTCCATGAACAACTAAATTGTCGATGTATTCCATGACCGCTAAAATATAGTCGATTAAATCCACAAAGCGCCAAATATTAATTCCACGAACCATCAAATATCGTTAATTCCACGAACCGCCATATAGTCGAATACTTTTTAGAACCGCTAAATAGTCGATTAATTCCACGTGTAATTGAATTCCACGAACCGCCAAATAGTCAATGAATGCAATGAACCGCCAAGTATCGGTTAATTCATAAACAACAAAGTAGTCGATTTATTCCGTGAACCGCCAGGTAACCTATTATTAATTCCATGAACCACCAACTATCGATTAATTACACAAACTACCCAACGTGTATTATTTCTATTAACCACCAAATAGCCGATTTAACCGCCAAATGGTCAATGAGTTCTACGAACCGCCAAATATTCGATGACTTCAATGAACCACCAAATAGTCAATGAATCCAATGAACAGCCAAATAGACTACTTCTCCCATAAACCACTAAAAAGGCTATTAATTCCATTCATCATTAAACTGGCGACTAATCCCACGAATAATTTAATATATATGATTAAGTCTATTTTATATTTTATTTTTTTGTAGACTGTACCAAAATCATGTTGTAAATTGAAAAATGAGGATCCAGATGATCCCCAACCAGTAAACAACACGGAATGTCAAAGAGAGGCCAAAACAAATGAACCTGGTGAATATTTACATTCATTGGTAAGTTTACTAACTACAACGCACACATCGTATTATTAATCATTGAATTACTGGTTGTTCATCTGATATTTCTTGTGAAAATATATATGGACCAACTATTTATTGTATTTTTATATGCAATTTTGAAAAATATATAATTTCTAATTTCTATTTTTATTTTGCAGAAGAATAAATAATTTTGTAGAATAATTTTTAATTTTGTAGAATAATTTTTAATTTTGTAGAATAATTTTTAATTTTGTAGAATAATTTTTAATTTTGTAGAATAATTTTTAATTTTGTAGAATAATTTTTAATTTTGTAGAATAATTTTTAATTTTGTAGAATAATTTTTAATTTTGTAGAATAATCTTTAATTTTGTGAATTCATTTATATTATTTTATGAATTCATTTTTAAAATTTTATGAATTCATTTTTAGTTTTATGAATTCATTTTTAATTTTATGAATTCATTTTTATTCATTTTTAATTCTGTGAATGATTTTTTTATTTAATTTTATGAATTCATTTTTATATTTCTTGAGTACATTCGGCAACCCTTGGCTGATTCTGTTATATTTATCATGCTATGTAAACTCGTTTGTACGACTTAACTTGATATGCGTCTCCGCTCTCCGACTGACATTGTGGCATGGTCGTAGGTTTACTGATTAGGAAAACTTATCGCGTAAAAATAAATAGTTGTAAAAAGGCGTTGTCAGGACATTTTATTTTGCATAGTCCAGAGTTACTTTAAAGACAAGGCGTTTGAAATGTGTTCAGTCGAAGTCAAAGGTGGTCGAATGTACAAGCGTCTGTTACCAACAAATTGGCGATAGGGGGTTGAAATGGCATGTTTGTTTGGGTTTTTTTTTCAAAACGCCTCTCTCTTCTGCTTGCTCCGACTTGGCTAATGAGGACGGACGCCTACGCCATACAGTAGGCTGTGAGGAAATTTTTGCTCGGACACCGACACTAAATAGTTCGTAAAAAGGTGTCGTCAGGACATTTTATCTTGCATAGTCCATAGTTACTTTAAAGACAACGCGTTTGAATGTGTGCAGTCGAAATCAAAGGTGGTCGAATGTACAAGCGTCTGTTACCAACAAATTGGCGATAGGGGGTTGAAATGGCATGTTTGTTTGGGGTTTTTTTCAAAACGCCCCTCTCTTCTGCTTGCTCCGACTTGGCTAATGAGGACGGACGCCTACGCCATACAGTAGGCTGTGAGGAAATTTTTGCTCGGACACCGACACTAAATAGTTCGTAAAAAGGTGTCGTCAGGACATTTTATCTTGCATAGTCCATAGTTACTTTAAAGACAACGCGTTTGAATGTGTGCAGTCGAAGTCAAAGGTGGTCGAATGTACAAGCGTCTGTTACCAACAAATTGGCGATAGGGAGTTGAAATGGCATGTTTGTTGGGTTGTTTTTTTTTCAAAACGACCTTCTCTTCTGCTTGCTCTGACTTGGCTAATGAGGACGGACGCCTACGCCATACAGTAGGCTGTGAGGGAATTTTTGCCCGGACACCGGCACTACTGCCCCTCTTATATCGAAGCCCAACGACCAAGGGGTCTTTTACGTGCACGGCAATGTGCAAACGTTAACTTTATTGCTCACGTAGCCACCGTGACTCATCTCAAAGCGGCAGGGCCATTTAGTAGTAGTGAACCGGGGCGATCTGTAGGTTCTGAATACAAATCTACAAGTTTAAAATGATTTTTAAAAAAATTAGAATTTTTTTTTTAAAAATTAGAAATGATTTTTAAAAAAATTAGAAATGAGTTTTAAAAAATTAGAAATGATTTTTAAAATAATTAGAAATGATTTTTAAAATAATTAGAAATGATTTTTAAAATAATTAGAAATGATTTTTAAAATAATTAGAAATGATTTTTAAAATAATTAGAAATGATTTTTAAAATAATTAGAAATGATTTTTAAAATAATTAGAAATGATTTTTAAAATAATTAGAAATGATTTTTAAAATAATTAGAAATGATTTTTAAAATAATTAGAAATGATTTTTAAAATAATTAGAAATGATTTTAAAAACAATGAGGAATGATATTTTAAAAAAATTATAAATGATTTTTTTTTAAAAATTAGAAATGATTTTTTAAAAAAATTAGAAATGATTTTTTTTAAAAATTAGAAATGATTTTTAAAAAAAATTAGAAATGATTTTTTTTAAAAATTAGAAATGATTTTTTTTAAAAATTAGAAATGATTTTTTTTAAAAATTAGAAATGATTTTTTTAAAAATTAGAAATGATTTTTTTTAAAAATTAGAAATGATTTTTTTTTAAAATTAGAAATGATTTTTTTAAAAAATTAGAAATGATTTTTTTAAAAAATTAGAAATGATTTTTTTAAAAAATTAGAAATGATTTTTTTAAAAATTTGAAATGATTTTAAATGAATTTTTAAAAAAATAAGATATGATTTTTTTTAAAAAATAAGATATGATTTTTTTTAAAAAATAAGATATGATTTTTTTTAAAAATTAGAAATGATTTACAAAAAAATTAAAAATGATTTTTAAAAAAATTAAAAATGATTTTAAAAAAAATTAAAAATGATTTTAAAAAAAATTAAAAATGATTTTAAAAAAAATTAAAAATGATTTTTAAAAAAATTAAAAATGATTTTTAAAAAAATTAAAAATGATTTTTAAAAAAATTAAAAATGATTTTTAAAAAAATTAAAAATGATTTTTAAAAAAATTAAAAATGATTTTTAAAAAAATTAAAAATGATTTTTAAAAAAATTAAAAATGATTTTTTAAAAAATAAAAATAACGCCCTTATTCTTTCGATTATTGAGTTCGAGGTTTGACCTTATGTCAATGTGACCTTAAAACAATATAAGGGATTGTTCAGACATTAGTAATAATAAAATAAAAACCAAGTAGGAACAATCTAAACCATAAGACAGAATTCGAAGTCCTTAAAACGTTATAGGCAAAATAAATAACACTGACTTTCATTTTAAAGCCTAAAAATCGAAACAAGACGGTTTTACTCATACTGTTTAAAAGGGGGTCAATTTTAAAGTGGTATTGATATATTATTTAAAGGGCTGTATTGAGAGTATTACCAATAAGATAAAAGAATACGATGCTGTATTGATTGGTGTAGCTATTGGTTTAGCCTGTATACAGGTAAATAATTAATTATATTTTCATCTAAAGATACATTATGTAAGAGCTAAATCTGTCTATTGTAGATCTTTATTCTGGCTTCAAATGCTATATAAGTTATTAATTAGTATGTTTAAGTGGCATTTAGTAAATGGATGAGAATTGTTTGGAATACGTAAAACGTCGATGAAATAAACCCTTCAAGTAACCTGTATTCCATATAATTGTGGAATGTGTTATTAATTAGTAGACAGTTCTCCTAGAATTGAATAATTCAGATATCTTAAATATTGTCAATTTTCTTCCAGATATTTGGCGTTATTTTGGCCTGCTGTATTTGTAAAAATATAAAGGGAACAGAACTGTAAGGAATGAAATTTAATAATTCCACGCCCTCTGTATATCTCGAATCTATACATAATACTAATTTATTATTGTTAACAATCGCTTTCCATCTTTTATTATATTGTATATGTATATGTTGCAATATATCTGATAAAATTAGAAATATGAAGTTCAAAGATACATCATGTAAGAATTCGATAAAGAGCTTATCGTTCTCGCTATATTAGATGAAAATGGATATATTGAAAATCTCATTTGAATTACTTTATTCTGAGCGACGATATCGGCCTTTTAAGGTTTGACACGATGTATTCACTGATTGTAACCCCCATACTGATTGTTCGAGGCTAAGTCTCGCTTAACCATTTTTACGATAAATCCTTAAATGACTGAACCGTTCTAATCTACCTAAAATCGAAATCATCCGATTGTGTAAATGGTTGATTATAGTCTTTTCATGGATTAACAAATGTCTTCTTAGACAGATATAGCTCTTACATAATGTATGTTTCAGAAATAAAAAAAACTATATTATTTTTTATGTATATTGTCATTGGTATTATCATGTCTTGTAAATAGCTGCCCATTTAAATTTTATCATTTCCGACATTCCAACTTTAATCCATTTTGTATACTGTGAACACTGGGTGAGATCATTTCGTTTTTCTTTCCAACTGTTGGTGAAATTTCAAATAGATGATTTGAACGAGACCAGTGTAACTGGAACCGTATTTCAATACAGATTCTAGTGCAAACTTAATGCTGGAATCAATTTTAAAATTTAAGTGTAATCCTTTGCTAACCTGCATTTCCGATTATACTGTTCTTGTCCTACCCTACCCCCATGTCAATGTATCAAATTATGTTTGAAAAAGCAATATTTTCTCAATTAATATGATGACATTGTATGCCTAGTGTAGCAGTGTAAATCCTCGGTAATAAATACACACTGGAATTATCCTTTAAACTGTTTAATACCGGAAAACATAAAATATCATATACACAGAACAGCACGTCTAGGATGAAACATAGAATGTTGAATGAATGTACAATTCGGTATTTAAAGAAGCTCATATCTAAGGATTAAATATACACAATTAATGAACGTAGATAACGATAAAACATTAAAGACAGAATTACATAAAAAAATAATAATAAGGATGAAGCTTATCATACTGTATAAATTATTAATGAGTGTGCTGTCCACCATTGGTTACCAATTTACAAGATTAATGACTTCAGGTATAATCGGTGTTAAAATAAATCTATTGAAATATAAATAAGTTATTAAAACAACATATTGGACATTAAATGAATGAATGAAATAATAAAGAAACGGACGAATAAATGAACAAATTATATCCCTATAACACTTAGTATGCTGAACTACCATATAGCACAAATATCAGGAGAAAAAAGCAAACAAATTGTAATTTTAGTTGGATGGTCTAACACCATTAGGTCTTTCATTGGGTCTAGTGGCATGGTTCTGAATTCCGGCTGTCCTACCACGTGGGTTTTCTCTGGGTACTCCGGCTTCCTTCCCACTGAACGTTAAGCTCTCTCCTTCCTCTCTCTCTCTCTCTCTCTGAAATAAAATAGGGTTTAACGCCCCAATGTTCTGCTCGGACTGTGCTATTGGAGTAGAGCATACGTCATACAGTTTGCTATGCCCGAAACTTTGCTGCGAATGGATCTTTCACGTGTCCTTTTTTTTGTTGCTCCTTGCCACCCTCTGCACCTCTGACAACGCGTAACCACCCTGGAAAATGCCAACGCAGTTTTCGAATTGTAGACCTGTACGTCAGCGAACAAACGCCTTACTCGCTGACCCCACATATAAGATTAAATGAGCAGTATGTACATTGAACATCGTGGCAGACAAACAGATTATTGGACGGGTTCTATCACCAGTCCAAGGTTTAATGCCGCTGTTGACGTGTTTCTTTCTTATGATCACAAGATCTTACCCGGCAAGTTTTCAAGGTTTCGGTGAAGGGGAACTAACTCTACATGCGCGACACATTTTATCTATTAACTAGTTCAACAAACCCAATAAAATATCTAACTAAATAGAAATAACTGACCACCCAGGTGTTTATCAGGTAACTCGGCATACATATGTTATTGGTATCCCTTAACCAATGTATCTATTTAATATAAAATAAGACACGATCACCATCTTCATACTAACACATATAATTTATTCAGTTTAAATGTACCGTGTGCATAATAAACGTATTGAAAAAAATAGAAGTTATCTCAAAATGTTTTCAATTTTAAATTAAACGTTCAGCAACATGCTGCTATTATGCATTGCTTAATAAAATTAACTGTAAATGTAAATTATTTCGAAGGTCACAAATTAATGTAGAATGTCACCATATTATGGACATGTAAATGTATTCAGTACTAAATGAAACGTACACTAGTATGCATAATAAATAACATAAAACTATAAGATATCTCCGAATTCACTTAAAATAAACACTATCAAATACCATTTATCCTTTTCAATATATCAATAAAATTGGCGACTCTGTATATCAAAGAGATATTGAAAAAATGGGATACTCGTATGCGTAATATAATTACCGAAAACTTTACTTTATAAAACTTCACAACATTAACTTAATTAAGAACGGATTTACAGTGGACATAATTAAAACAATACAGTTATCACGAACAGATTAGAATTGTAAATCTCCATTTAAAGTCATGTGCAAATTATTTAGTTTCCAAAAAAAATGTGCAGTAGTATTAATTAAAAAAAATAAACTTGTCTCAAAATTAACAAATTTTACAATGTTAAGGCCGGATTTATGGAGGATTTATTTTTTATATATAGACATGTACAATTTCGTTAAAAAAAATATAGTGAGATAAAGAGTTAAAATATTTACAATTTAAATCCAGGCCACGTTTTCCTACGATTTAATAAACAGCTGCTGAAATGTCAGTCTGTAAATAAAAACCCTGACAATACACGCACATCTTTCATTTCTTAACCCACGCCCCTACAGGTAATCAAATTGAAAGAAAATATTTAAAACAATAAAACAGATAAGTCAGCTAGGTGTACACAAGACCAAGGGTTGAGATACAACAGAACTAAACGGCCGTTAGAATACTCCTAGCGGGCTTAAACCTGTGTATACAGTGTAACAGAATGATACGCGTCTCTCACTCCACTAATTCGGTAAGTATCTTATGTATGGACTACTGATGGTGAATTCTAAAGTTTATAATATTATTTTTTCAAAAAATTATATTATTAGTAATTTTATCCTGTAAAACAATTGCAATTCTATTTGTCGTGAGTCAGAGTGGAGTTGCAATATGGGCAGAGCATATTTGATCACAAAATCATAGCGTGTAAAACGAACGGAATTCTTATTATTTACATGTATATCAATAACGGACGAAGAATATGTATTTAAATTAATAACTTCGGATGAATATATAAATACTACACTTCACATGTTGCTTTCCTTCAACGACATGTCGTCACTCTTGCTGGTGAAGCTCCTGTAGAGATCTTTTAAAGCGGATACTAGCACATTCATATCAAGAAGAACTATACCACCGAATACAAGAGCCATAAAGAATACACCAACATAACCGATACTAACAGCACTAGGTCGATTGTCTGTGGCACTAACAAGTTTTCTAACGGATGAGGAAATGTTTTTGGTATCCACGGCCAATTCTTTATGGATTGCCTCAACTTTATCATCTATGGTCAAGGCCTCGAGTTCAGGATCAAATATAGTTGGTGGTGCTTCACAGCCACAGTAACATACATCAGTATCGTGTACTAAAAAAACATGGACATTGTACGTTTCGTATGTTAAATAATAATAAGGGACATTATACATCTGAAGTCAAAAGAATTTGGATGTGAAACTACAATTAACAAAAATTACTTACACCATTATGCAGTAACTTGACAAGACCAAACGGACACTTACGATGAACGTGTATGCTTATATGAATGCAATATGATGCTTAGGGGTTCTTATTGGAACCTCACAACAGAAAATAATTCCAAAATACCCTTTCTGAGAGTGCGATATAAACATTACTATATATACTGCAACTAAGTCATATTACGGGCTATTAATAAGCTATCAATGTATCAACTTTATCCGCCAGTGTATACTGATCACGTTAAAGTAACTAAAGGGAATGAATGCAAATTTAAACCCATTTAGTGTCGAGAAGTAGTTAATGCTTAAGACACATGGCAATTTATAGCAATCCATACAATCCGGATCATTTACTTGTACATCAAACTATTTAAAGTTACATTATTCAAGATATAGATAAGAACTAGCCATTCTTGCTATACTAGTTCGAAAGTAGCTGATGTAAAATTAATAATTTGAAAATTTCATTCAAATTACTCTATTGCAAGCGAAGATATTGGCATTTGAAGATTTGGCCGACCTTTGCAATAATTTCAACCACGGTCCTGGTTGATCGTAGCTAAGACTCGAAGCGTCTGGGCGCGCCATATTTGATTTATCACTGAAACGTTTTAATCTGTTTAATATCGGAGCAATCTGATGCCATCCAAAGTTGATTAAGGCCTGGATCAGTTAATTAATGTCTAATTAATACTTTAGAAAACATTTCATGCCCAAATAAAGACCTGCACTAGGCAGATTTAGCTCTTGAATAATGCATGTTTAAGTATTTCGTAGCTCAAATGGCTTTTTTCTAATCAATAACACATTCTGAGTTGATTACCTTATGAATATATAAACTGTCGCCATAAAATGGGAACTTTGGGTTGTTATTCTTTATGAAAAGTCATTTGTTATTTGCATACCTTGTTAAGAAGGGACAATCCCTAATTAAACAGAGGCTCAAAAATAAAAGTCTGAGAATGTATGAAAATAATACGCCAAAATATAGGGGAATGGTGTATTTACCTTGTCAAAAAATTTCAACTCAAAAACTGCTTATCCGGACACGTAACCCTTTTATTATTTCGGGTCAATTGTTTCGTTGGGTGACCTTATAACCGATTACGGTTACTTGAGAGGGTTATGCAGTGAATAACCCATGTGCCGTACTTGATAGAGAGAGGCAAATTTCAACTACACATTATTTTTATTTAAAAATGTTTGGTTCAATCCAGATACCACAAAATACACCTTGGGGCACCGGTCTCAAATTCCAGATGAAGACGGACGGATTTTAGTCGTTTGAAAACGTATCATAAATACTGAAGTAGTTGCTCGGCCCTTGACTCGAATATTTTAAGGTCTTTTAACACAAAATTAAGCAGTTTTATTCCCAAAACAAATATCGGGACTAGCCCTTTAACCGATCAACTCAATAATTACCTGAATCATCAGATGGTATTACTCCATTACATGAACTCGTCAAAGGCGTTGTGCTATCTTGTAACAGTGATCTGTTATCAACTCGTGTTATACCTACAAAGACATTGTCGCATGCATGAATTTAAAAGTATGGTTGGGCTAAGTGCCAGCTCGGAATGGGAAAACCTCTTGCGGAGCACAACCCATGCAGATTCAAATCTGATGAGGCTTTAAACGCCAAGTTCCGTGTAAATCACCCCAGCAGGTAAATCTACCGGTTAATAACAAAGCTGAAGGTGTAAGATACGCGCAGACACCATGTATCTTTAAGTATAAGGACGTGTAGTTGCGACACGGACACATCTCCATCCCATATTCTAGTACACTGTACTCGCCTCACAGCTAAACCCCTCACGAATAAACTTAGCTCCCTTAACACGACAGTCAGTGTTCCTAACCTACTCTATCCCGGAGTAAGTAAACACGAAATATATGAGCTAATCTTCTTATCCTATATTGGTATCCTAAGTATTATGATGTGACCCCGGAGAAACGAAGATAGTGTTCTGCTCTGTTATACCCCAAGACTCAACAGACATGATCCATTAGTGATAACTATGAGAGATACTTTTAGGAGGACGTCACTACGTGAAGAGATGTCTGGTGCCCTGGGAGGGTTTGGAGGGGGTGTTTCGGTGGATCGGGCCAACGGTACGACGACACCCAGCCCGGAGAAAATGGCCTGCATACACAAACCTGTCTGTTTATTTAGAGGTTACCAAAATAAACATGTATTACTACTTTTTTAACCCACTGTATGTGCCAACCAAGGAGTTGATAATTTGTTAACAGTATCTAAATGCTTACCATCTAAACACATTTTCGTGTAGAAAATCATATTTTGATCAGGATTTAGAACTCTGTTTGGTCGAATATATGCCAAAGTGTCGTTGTGGAAATGTAAGTAACAATCCGAGGTAACATAGTTGAAGGAAAAGGCCCAGCATTCGGCGTCATATTTAAAACCGCTTCGACACCGTTTAGCACAATCTGCTTCATCTGTAACATTTATCTTATCTGATGTGATACCGTCGGATGTAGTGTTATATGGAACGGGATCAAACCAACATTCTCCTACAATATAAAAACAGGATTCACATATTTATTTATTTATTTTTAGTACATAACCCTAAATTGACATTTAAAGGAGCTAAATCTCATATAATAATATAATATAAATGTATATAAACTGATTTACATTTAATCATTTCCGTCTTTAATCTAATTTCAAACCAGTTATGTTCGGCGAAATACGCCTGATGTCTCAATCGAAAGTAAATCTCAAGCGTCTGGTTTTTCCAGTCTACATGATCTATGTCTCGAGATAAGAATATGCGTCGCCGTCTAGCCTCGTTCTTCAGGCTCGATAAAAATGGGCCTGAAACGCGTACCAATGGTATTTTTTTTTTTTTTGTCATCAATATTGGATATCAGAAGCCCACCTTTTCCCGGTAAGATAACAACACAAATTTTATTTTGAATTCACAAATAATTCGAGTTTTCATTGTCGAAGATTTTGGATGATATTGAGTTACGGACTGAGCTCCTTTAAACGTCATAACAGTATTCGTGTTTGGTTTTTCGGGATCAAAACATTTAACAAATCCAGTACAATAAGAACTTATATACAGATCTAAATATCGCTTTCTGTTTTAATACTTCCTACCGATTACACTCATTGTAGATCTGACCGGTTTGAGAGGGGGGTCACGCCAGGGATGACAAAGGTCACAAAGGGACTTATTATGGGGGGTTTCGTCTCTACTGTTAGATATTTAGTGCACACCTCGCCTAAAACTATACTAAACAGACCATGTCATTGGTTAATCTTTTATATAAAAAAGCGCAGTTTATATCAAATCCTTCCAGATGTTATGGGGAATAATAAAATGAAGTTTGAACAAAAAAATATAAAAATATCTTGTAATCAGATTGGAAAAAAGCATACCTTCGTCTCTCTGACAAATAAAGTTACGCTTAGTGTGACATGGTGACGACATACCACTGAAGTTGATGTCTATTGAAACACACATATCTCCAGGCTGAGATGTAACGGCACTCCAAAACGACCAATTACCTAGAGGATTACAACCTTCCCAATAAAAAGTTGAGTTATCCTCATAGAGCCCAATCCAAAACGATTCCGCTGTCAACCTGTCCAGGATAAAACAAAATTATTTCGATAAACAGACGTATCAGGTCGAATATGCAAATAATGAGTCCCATACTATGGTGACACTTCCTAGCTAGGTACTCCGATTTCCCAAATTAATATTAATGAACAATCTGATGCAGTTCCAACAACCTCGATCGTTGGTACTAATCGGATCTGCTAATACCTAGCCGGGTTGAATACGTTCATGTTATCAGATACCATTGAAGTATTAGTAAACCCGTAAGTTAACAGTTCTATCAATGGCATTGTACATGTCCTTAGTATTTAACCGACTTAACCCGTAGATCTACTGATGTTCTTTGGTTCCAACCTACACGCTTTGATAGATTGCTAATGCATTATGTAAGATTTAGATATATTATATATGTGTTCATGCTACAGAAGTTTAAAAACTGATAATACAAATGCATATTTCGAACATTGACAAGGTTTGTGCTAAATATTCTTGCCAAGTATAATTCTATGGTAATAAAAAAAATATTAAATGGCGTGGTTGTTGTTATTCATTTAATATTTCCGCCATACATTATGGTTTTGCGTATAAATAAATTTTATATTATTTGACCTCCAATACACAGATTTGGCTCTTACATAGTTCATATTTTAATACCAACGAAAGGCCACCACGTAAGTGGAATTAGCACTGTTGATTTATTTTGTGTTACATATCGAAGTTTAAATTACATCTAAATTGTTATTTCGCCGACTAGTATCCTACACAGGGATGTGGGTAGCTTTGATTGTCACAATATAAACAACCCATTCCTATCCTGTGTGCCAGGGAAATGACCACCACAATGTTGTAATATAGTGTCCAGGTAACCAGGAATACATGTATCTTGACTATATAACATTACGACACACCTGGGGTTGCACGGGTGGATGCATCTGGGTGAATAAAAGATCTACAACACACATGGTTGTTGGTTGGTTATTTTTAGAATAAAAGAAATATATTACATGGTGCGAAAAGTGGTGCTAGAAGTTTTATAATGGATCAGCTGAAGGCTCCAGGTTCTCTCAATTTAGATGGCAATTTATCGGAAAATTGAAGACGTTGAAGGCAGCGATTTGAAATTTACCTTGATTCAAGCGGTATCGTATCAAATTACTTCATACTATAGGTGAAGAGGCTTTAGAAATATATAACAGTTTTGTATTTGAAACGCCTAGTCTACGATTATTACCCGTACTTGGAAAATTTGAAGAATATTGCTCACCGAAACGACGTATGAGAGACATATTTTCAATATTCGCTCGAAAAAGTAGGTGAATCGTTCGATCAGTATTTTTCTGATTTACGCAACAAAGCCAAGAACTGGGAGTTTGGGGAACTTTGTGATAGCCTTAAAAGGGATGGGGTCGTTGTGGAATTCTAAGTGATCAGTTGAGAACTAGACTATTACGAGAATCCGATCTCGCCCTTGAAACTGCGGTTAATATCTGTAGGGCAAATGAACTTAGTTTAAACCAAGCCAAATCATTGGGAAGTGAACATGGTACAGACGTACATTAATTTTCTAGAAGGATTAATAAATCAAGGCCGCATGACCAATCAAAATCGACACAGAGTGAACGGTTTCGTCCTGAATGGAATCGAGATACCAAACAGGAATTGACCAATTACAAATTACCAATTTTAAATACAGCACGTGTTTATCAGCAATTTTACAGATGCTATCGTTGTGTTTGAAATCATTCCAAACAGAACCAGTGTCCAGTATTTGGATCATCATGCTCGTTTTGGGGTTCAGCTAATCATTGGGCTAAAGTTTGTCGAAAAAAGAATTATAACCGGCATCAGAAACGACAAGCTCATTCGTATGGTATAGACGACGGTGATGATATAGATTCCTTTTTTATAGGAAGTTTAGACACTGCCAATATCACAGAAAGTAAATGGTATGTCTCTTTAAATATAAAGGGTCGCTATCAAAATCAAGCTGACGTCATTAGGTCGAACTGTTTTTGTTCACGTATTAGAATTTCAAGTGGTAGAATCAGATGTGCCATATATTCTTGGTTTAAATCGTGTGTTGAGTGGGGTTTGATACAGCGAATATACAATATTACGAATAGACCTGATGTTCCTTTAAATAACTGCGAGAAACTTTTACATGAATATTCTGAAGTGTTCGAAGGACTGGGCTGTATTAAAGATATAAAACATCATATTGTCACAGATACAGCAGTCAATCCTGTTATACACCCTGTCAGAAGAGTACCAGTTGCTATAAGACCAAAGATTAGAGATGAATTGGATAGGATGGAAAATTTGGGAGTTATTTCAAAAGTTAAAGGTCCATCCGATTGAGTGACGTTGGTTAGGCCAAATAATACACTTCGTGTATGTTTTGATCCCAAAGATCTAAACAATTGAAGAAATAGTTTCGCAAATGTCACGCGCTGTTGGTTTTTTTTTAAATTAGACGCGACTCATGGGCACTGGCAAATTCAATTAGATAGTGAAAGCTCTAAAAAATGAACGTTAAACACGCCTTTTGGACGGTACAAATTCAATCGGCTACCATTTAGTATAGTTTCGGCATCTGAAGTTTGGGGTGAAACTAATGAGGAAGATAATTCTAGACTTAAACAGGTTTTACAAAGAGCCCGTGGAGTGTGCCTTAAGTTAAATAAAAGCAAATGGAAATTTGAACAAAGTGAAATTTCGTATATTGGACATTTGTTAACTAAAGATGGACCAGATAGTAAGAAGGTAGAAGCGATTAACCAGATGGACAATCCAGTCGTAATAGACCATCATTACAGAGATTTTCAGGAATGGTAACATATCTTGCAAAGTTTATTCCTAATTATGCAGAGATTGCTGCACCTTTACGCTTATTACTAGAGAAAGATGTTGAATGGCAGTTTAATTCTGAACAAATCGATAGTTTTGAAAAATAAAAATATTTTGAAGTTTCGCACGCACTAGTACTACAATATTTTGATGTAAAAAATCTGTGACGCTTTCCGTTGACGCGAGTTCAACTGGTTTAGGGTGAGTTTTACTTCAATAGTAAGTGCAGGGGGACTGCACCACATATGATTTTACACAAAAGACAAACATAGCGACAAGACACCATACTCAAAAAACAACAACAAACAAACAATTAAAAAAAAAGCGAATGGATCCGGGGGCTAGCCGTAAGCGATCGCATATGCATCAAAATCGCTAAGTAAGTCTCAAATAAACTATGCGCAAATTGAGAAGGAGCTGCTAGCAATTACTTTTGCGTGTGAACGTTTTCATGAATACATATATTGTCAGCGAGTTGTATATATAGAATCTGATCATAAACCGTTAGAGGTAATTTTGAAAAAAAACCTTCATATTGTGCACCTTCACCTTTGCAAAAAATGGTTTGAGGGTCCAGAAATATAGTTTCGATGTAAAATATCGACCCGGTAAAGAGTTATGTGTGGCAGATACACTATCCAGGGCCTGTCGTTCACAGCCGTGTGACACGCGTGATGATGATAATAACAGTGAATTTGAAGTAAATATTCTACAAAGTACACCTATGTCAGTACCGGTACCTAAATTCGAAAAACTTAAAATATGTATTGATGAAGACACAACTATGCAACAGCTTAAAACATACATATTAAATGGTTGGTCTGATAATATATATAAGTAGTGTACTTGTTGGCGTTAAACCGTTCTGGAACTTTCGCGATGGACTGTCGTATTATGATGGTGTTCTGTTTAAGGGCGTTGGGCAGTCTAAAATGCAAATTTTAAAACTGGCACTGTAATTTTTGTTGAGAAGATATCACGTTGTTTGTTACTTTGGGTAGTAAACTACATATTAGTCACCAACAAAATACCAGTTTTATTTATCAACTATGTTCCAAACTTGGCCGAAAATCATGATAATAAATGGTGCTAATGACAATAAAAGTTAATTTATCTCCGTTATGCCTGCATGGATTTTCTTTAAATTAGCTTGAACAATGCTAATGCAAGTCCAAAAACGCTACAACTAAATGTTTGGCTATATACTGTGGTTTGTCTGGTGTCCATGGAAACCCCCAAAACCGATAAGTTTTCTTGGAAATTCTATTAGTACATGCTAAATAGAAATATCGATAATCACACCAGTAGATGGAAAGTAGAGGTTATAATATATGCTACATTTCGATATCCAAGAATGGTGTAATACATCAGAGCAAAGTATTTTAAAATATGTGTTCTTAGTTTACCTTCAAACGAGATTTTGTGATTTTGAGTTAATTCTTTGAATACGTCCACAACAAGTTTTGAAATACATCGATTCGGACGTACAAATTAAATATTTACTTTAGTGCACTATACGGCCTCTCTAAAAATCATTTTATACATTAAAAGAAGGTAATCTGGCACTGCCAGGCAGGATACGCCCACATTTTCGATAGATGGATAGAGGACAAGCAATACCGAAAGGGATTTTTCCTACAATCAAAGGCCATAATTCATTAAATTACAATTTGATATGCGCAAATATCGAAAGGAACCAAGATCTTTGGGTTATAACCATGCATTTCAAGTTTCATCAAAATCGAATTAAAATTGTGACCTCTACAGGGTCCACAACCTTGATATACCATTTTTTAACAGTATTCGCGTACAAACGGCGGCTTTTATGTATGGCAATTGTGGTCCGATTTTCCCGAAATTCGAACTCAACTTTCCTTAGGGTGTAACGGTGATATAATAAAACGTTTTTTTAAATCGGATAATAATTGTGACCTCCAGAGGGACCACAAGCTAAACAAAGGTGATTTTGCGTATAAACAGGGGCCATAATTCAGGAAGTTACGATTCGATATGCGCAAATATCGAAAGGAATCAAGATCTTTGGGTTCTTACCATGCATTTCAAGTTTCATCAAAATCGAATTAAAATTGTGACCTCTACAGGGTCAACAACTTTGATATACCATTTTTTAACAGTTTTCGCGTACAAACGGCTGCCATTTTGTATGGCTATTTTGGTCCGATTTACCCGAAATTCGAACTCAACATTCCTTAGGGTGTAACGGTGATATAATCGAACGGTTTATCAAGCTAAAATAGGTGATTTTTCGGACAATCAGGGGCCATAATTCAGGAAATTACGTTCCGATAGGCGCAAATATGTAATATAAAGTTTCATCAAAATCGGCTCAAAATTGTGACCTCTATAGGGTCCACAAGCTTAAAACGTGATTTTTAGTTCAATCAGGGGCCATAATCCATGAAGTTTCGATCCGATACATGCCAAATTAGAAAGAAGCCGGGATCTTTTGGTGATAAAGCTATATTTCAAGTTTCGTCAAAATCGGACAAGAATTGTGACCTGTAGAGGGTCCACAAACAATTGTTGACGGACGGACGGACGTCCATACGGACAGGGGCGCCGACATAATACGTCCACATGAAAATGTGGGCGTATAAAAATGGCAGTCTAGTCTTTATCCATCAAAATATTAAATTCAACCACGTTCTAATCGCGATAGATGGTAGAGGAAATTAAACCTAATCCTTATCCTAACCCACAATAGTCTCCTGTGGATGGAAATAGATACTTACCGAATGATCCAGTGTCAAACTGCTACTGGACACGACCATGATTTTTTACAGCGGATGATGTTAACGCTGTATACGATGTCATAATTTATTCAAGGACTGGTCTCGGTCGGGAAACCTTCTCGTTTGCTATAAATAGTTTTTCTCTCTCCGTTTGTACGCCATTATAACACATCAAATGGTCGGACTGTTATGTGTCTTCTGGGTTATTTACATATGAAACAAGTGTACAAAGTCTTAATGAGATTGGTGTTGAAATATAAGTGCGTATCTTAACTCAACGTCCTTAAGGGTGAAAAGGTCATAATTCCTAAATCAATGAGACCAGAAATTTAAAATTTAATTCATAAACCACACCAAGGTATTCAAGGACATCACAGTTGGCTCGAGATGTAATATTTTGCCCAAATATTGGTGCTAACGTAGAACACATAGTTCAGCAGTGTGATGTGTGCTGTAAATTTCGTCGTCATAATATTAAACAGCCTGTGCATCTACGAATTCTTCCATACAGAACGTGATCTCATGTTGGAACTGATTCATTTGAACTAGTTCATAAAACATACCTATTATTAGTTGTTTCTTATTCTGGGTTTGTGGAAATTGATCTGTTAACAAGTAGTGAAGTAATACGCCATTGTAAATCACAGTTTGCTCGCGATGGTATACCTGATGTTATTCAGATAACGGGCCACAATTTTCAAGTTTCCGGTTTAAAGACTTTTCGCAGAAATACGGTTTCAAACACGTGACATCTAATCCGCTATATCCCGCCAAATGGTTTAGCGGAGAAAAATGCCCAAACTGTGAAATATACTTTTAAAAAAATCTCTTTAAGTGGGACAAGGTCCATATTTAGCTTTGTTATTGCTACGTTAGATTCTGTTGCACAAAGACTAATTGGATGATACCCACTAGTGAATCGTTGTTGATGCCAAATTTAATAAAACCTGATATAGTTCGCGATAGACTTAGCGATTTAAAAAATTAACAAAATGTTTATTGTGACAGACAATCGGTGATATTACCTGAAATTAAACCGGGGGACAATGTCGGGTTAAGATCTAAATTTGGTTGGGAATAGGCAACTGTAATTACAGAACCGCGATCGTTTATCGTTTGAAATTATGATGGTCAGATATTTCGTAGAAATCGACAACATGTTGTCAAAACTAAAGGTTCAATTACGTATGTTATACTGGTTCAAATATAGCTAAAAAATAAACTGTTATTCACAAATCCTTTACCAGTTGTATCACCAATATCAGATAAACACAATACAAGTGAAGAACAAGGCGACGAACTTCTAGTGGTAGATTAGTTGTTAAACCCTGTCGATATACAGACACTTAATATTACTATATTATTGTATATCAATTGATCAAATGTATTGTAATGAATGTGTATTTCTTCTTTTTGTGAAAAAAAGAAAGATGTAATATAGTGTCCAGGTATTCAAGACTATATGTATGTTGACTATATAACATTTAAGGGTCTGGGTAATCTGGATGGTATATAACGACACACCTGAGATTGCACGGTTGGATGCAACTGGGTGAAGAAAATATCTTTAACGCACATGGTTGTTGGTTGGTTATTTTTAAAAAAATAGAAACACATTACAAATATAACTGTAAAAATAAAACGTAGTGGATACGGATAACAGGTTCCCAATGCTAATTTTCTTCATCACCAAATCAATTTCTCACAACTGCTTATATTTAAAAAGCTAAATCGCTAACATTTGGGACCTAGAAATTCACCAAAGTAGGTCGCAGCGCATATAATACTGTAATATGAATGTATATAAACGGATTTACATTCAATGGTTTCCGTTTTTACTCCAATTTTAAATCAGTTATGTTCGGCAAAATAAGCCATGCAGTCTCAATCGAGTTCAAATTTCCAGCGTCTGGTTATTACAGTCTATATATGCCGTTTTATTTGGTGCAATGTGTCTAGCCTCTTCCCTCGAGTCTCTTATTACAACTGGGGCTGAAGCGCATTATGGTACAAGATTCCTGTACCAATGTT
This sequence comes from Patella pellucida, assembly GCA_917208275.1. Taxonomy (NCBI): domain Eukaryota; kingdom Metazoa; phylum Mollusca; class Gastropoda; family Patellidae; genus Patella; species Patella pellucida. The sequence continues at coordinate 29,701,603 of OU795041.1, read as the reverse complement.
TAAACATTTATTTTATCTTAAATATCGGATATCAGAAGCTCATCTTTTCCTGGTAAGTTTACATCATCAATGTTGATTTAAATTGATCAATAATTCGTGTTTTTGATGTCGAAGATTTTGGAGGATTTTGAGTTACAGACTTAAGTCCTTTAAACACAAAACAAGTCAACATTTCCTAACGAACAATGACGTGTTTTGTACCTGTTGGTAGGTCAAATTGCTAGCGTGTCTTATGAATATCGAAACTCCAACAATCGACCATTAAAAGCATTCTTTAATATTTTATTGTTCTAATAATTATCACAAGGGTCTATTTAAGTGAATTGATGTAAGGCAAGATAACGTTGAAGATAGTTAAGCGTATTTAATTTAGTTGTTTGTGTGTACCTAAATTCTGACAATGGTTTAATTTGCATTAAACTAAAATTGAATATAAATAGTGTACGTCAACATTCTTATATTTACGCACTTAATGCAAAAACTTCAACTCTTTGTTATGGTAAAAATAGCAAAAAGGATTGCCGCGAGGAGATTAATGGACAGAGCAAATTCAGAATGTGGTTTTAAAAAGAAATCCATACCTTTTCAACAAATTTAGAGTTCAAACTAAAAGGGATTTCTAGGTCGCCCAAGGTCCATTCCTCTTTCTTGTTCATACCCCCGTCAGACCAGGATGGCGACCTTACTTCGTTGCTACGGCGATTGAAAATGAGTTTAGAGCGCATTAAGATCGCCATAAGCGTGGTGGAAACGCCAGCTATCGTGCTGTGGTCGCCGTGGTCGTCAATGATCGCCGAGTCACGGCGTATATTATGAGCATGTTCAAAACAAACGCCGAGGTTCTCCGATCTTATACCCCCTTCAGACTGTGGTGGCGTCCTTACTGCGACGTTAAGGCGATGGAAAATGGCCGCAGAGCCCGTCAAGATCGCCATAAGCGCGGTAAAATCGTGGTGGAAACGGCAGATACCGTGCTGTGGTCTCCATGATTGTGAATGATCGCCTAATCACCGTGAGATCGGGTGGCATCCTTACTGCGTTGCAGCGACCGTACAGCGATCAGAAAATGCACAACGTACGAAATGTCCCAAAATATCACAAACTTGAAAAAAAAAATAGTATTTTCACATAATCTTTCCAGTGCAGATCGCAGAACCTTGGCGTTTGTTTTGAACATGCTCAAAACAAACGCCGTGACTCGGCGATCATTTGCCACCATCGAAACCACAGCGCGAAATCTGGCGTTTCCATCACGCTTTACCACGTTTATGGCAATCTTGACGGGCTCTGGCCAAATTCCGTCGCTGTAGCAGCGCAGTAAAGTCGCCACCCCGGTCTGACGGGGTAAAAAACGCGACTTCCTTCAAGTTTGTAAATTTGTTTACGTTTATCGGCGACCTTGTAAATTTTCTAGTCGCAGCAGCGCAGTAAGGACGCCACTCGGTCTGACGGGGGCATACATAAAGGGCATCCATGATGTTTGAGATAATATTGCTAGACCTTACCGGACCTCGAAAAACTTCATTAAATTCAACCCAAATAAAACTAAGAAATTAAATCCAAATAAAACTAAAGCCGTAATTTTCACTAACAATAAGATCCCGATCTCTCCAAATTTTAAATTCGTCAATAACCAACTCGATGTTTTTAATTCCCACAACCTTCTACAACTAGGGCCTCGCTTAAACACATCTATACAGTACATATACGTTCTTTCCTTAAATACACTTGCGAAGTCCGGGATAGCTGTTCGGCATCCGACGCAGAAATACTCGAAATAATTTAATTTGGGGCCGCAAGAATAGTCACCGGACTTCCCAAATTCTATAGTCGAGTAGCGCTTAACTAATACTATGAATCTGGTTGGAACAAGCTTTCTGGACGCCAGAGTATACCATCCTGCATAAAATTTCAAACAATAACGCAACTCGATACTAAAACTAGATATTATGCATGTCTTTAAAAGCAATACACATTATATATATTCGATAAGTGATCATAGTACCACACCCTTCTGTAGAACTTCATGATATAAACATTCGTTCTTTCCGTCAACATGTCGAGACTGTAATTCTCAATCTATCTTGCCTTCGCGTCACCGTTATTCGAAGACGAAGTCAGATGGTCATGATCACGCCCCTTCGCATTCGCCAAGAAATGGTCGGGTCACTTCTAAGCTTCGCCTTGTTCATTTCTTGCCTTCTTGACGTCGCGCTGTCCCGAAATTGATACCAGAGTAAATGTTCAAATTCGGCCCTGATCGCAAAAACATCAAACCTTTTGTGGAGGGCATCTTATTAAATCTTAAGCCATCGTATCAACCCATGTGGGGTTTCTCGGGCCCAGGCAAACAACTTCTTGGGCCTTCGTTTGACCTGCGGTTATTATCTACTATAAAAATTCAAATCTTTGTATTACCTTCGTGCGTAGTTCGGGTAAAATCGTGTTGCCTTCTGTGGGCATCGCACTTGCTTCAAAATTTCATATTCGTATGGTCATCTGCTGTCAATTTCAGAACAGTGTGATGCCAACATTAACTCATTGTGTTTCGTTCTTGCCCACGCTTCGCTAAAAGTCTTTAACCGTAAGGCAAGGGCAAGAAGCAGGGTTCGTTTCGCGCATGCGCAGTAATACGTACTAAAACCGTGCTCAGACCGAATAGCGTTTACACTTCGAAATTTAAAGCGAACCGTTTCTGGTACCGTGCTCAGACCACCACATTTCAGTGGGCTAGATTGGCACCGTACCTGGTACGGCAGGCTTGCGTTTGACCCGTCACACTACAAAAAAAACGAAGCGTATCGTAACTGGCATCGTTCCTGGTACGCCTTAAAATTGTAACGTAAACGGGGTTTCAGAAAACTTTCAGGAGTATTGCCATATTATTCCTTTATTTTTTGAGCATGAATAGTGGAAATCGAGAAAGAGCTTATAGTGATAAAATACCAACATATTTAATACAATAAGTATAATTAGTCGCGATATAATAGACGCAAACCACTCCTATTATCATTCAATTCATAAAATCCTATTTAGCGTTGAATCTGGTACTTCTGATTATACATTTTCCCCAATTAAGTTCCCTTTCTCGGTGCATGTAGGCCTTTTATAAGTATAATTTCTAATACCCTTACTTGAAGAAACCTCAATATCGATCGAATCGTCCTATTGTTGTCATGGTTAATGACGCATGTTTAAAACACTATTGTAAACCAGAACCGAAGCCCAGAATTATATTCAAAAAAACATCTGAATGGGGTAGGGTCCTGCTATTCACGACTAAGAATTGATTCAATATAATGAAACCATTTGTGTCGTTTACAAATCGATGATTTTTAATCCGACATCCACAGAAATATCAATCAATATTTGTTAATAATCTACTTGAAATACATATATGGTGTAACAATACTGGAGGTAATAAATTATATTAAAGGTGCACTCCCGCGTATAAATTGTGTAAATTGATGATATATTTGGACTTAAAACATATTCAAAACTTTCTTCAAATCACTATCAAAATATTTACCCCATCCACTGTCACGTGACCTATATACCTGGGTAAGAATCCAGATATCGATGCCTATATACATTTTTGGATTATCATCTGCCAACTTCTTTTCTCGCGATTTAATCGCATTCTACTTCTTGTTTTTTTTACTCCGGTGTTCTTAGAATCGTTAGACATTAGATCAACACACAAGAAGCGTTTTTTGCGTCACTCGAGCTGACTGGCTGTCAGTTAAAGGCACAATCCCGAATTAAACAGGGGCTCAAAAATAAAAGTCTGAGAATGTATGAAAATAAAACGCCAAAAAACCTTGTCTCAAAATTTCAACTAAAAATATTAAGTGGTTTGGACGTGAACGCTAAAACTGCTTATCCAGACACGTAACCCTTTTAAGATTTCGGGTCAATTGTTTCGTTGGGTGACCTTATAACCGATTACGGTTACTTGAGAGGGTTATGCAGTGAATAACCCTTGTGCCGTACACATGTTTGGTTTAATCCAGATACCACAGAATACACCTTGGGGCACCGGTCTCAAATTCCAGATGATGACTGACGGATTTAAGTCGTTTGAAAACGTATCATAAATACTGAAGTTTGCTCGGCCCTTGACTCGAATATTTTAAGGGAATTTAAAACAAATTTAAGCAGTTTTATTCCCCAAACAAATATCAGGATAAACCTTTAAGGACACCTTTACATTCTCGTCGTGTGTGCTCCCATAATTTGTATTCCAGGAACCTTACTTTAAAACGATAAATACTTTTGTGGGAATGTATCTTTAAATTCAGTTGTTTGGAATAATGGACCACGAGTCATACACGAGCAATACACTTAACAAATGCTTAATACAAATTCCGTCAGATTGATCGATTTTGTTTTATCTCTCCAGGAACATCAATACAGTTAATCTAAATATATATGCCATCATTAATAATAATGTTAACGTGTTAGCTCAAATTTTCATTAGGTCTAAGAAGTTGGATTTGACATTTTTAACCAAAGAGCAGTGACATCGACAAACATTGTGATATCCTTGACACGTGGTAGCTTTGGGTGTTTTCTTGAGCAACATATTACGCTCTTACAATGAACTAGTGCAGTCTCTCCTCAATGCGCCCTCGTTGTGCTCTCAGTGCGCTAAAACTAGGCTGTGAATACGCTTCCCCCAAAAAAGTACAATTAGTTAGGAAGAAATATGACAAGTCCCATGTCGTCAATTGAACCCATCTACTAGACATGTCCTCGGTCTGATTCAGTGACAATAGAATAACTTTAACTATAACATGAAGGGCTTCATAATCTAAGGTTTAAGATCTAATTTGAAATCTTCTATTTATAATACGCTGCAATAAAATATAAGCAGGTAGGCACCATTCAAGCCATTAGACAAAATTCGAAGTTCTAAAAAAACTATCAGCAAAATAGTCAGGCCCGGCGGAGTGGGGGTGCTAATTTGACTTAGTATGCCTCCCACCCCCCCGGCCCTGATAGTATAATCACCAAATGGACTAGTCACCATGTACAAAATACGGAATGAACAGCAAGGTCAGCTGCGATTAAGGACACCCATCGAATAATATTATTTAATTCAATAACAACCAAATCGGTGTCAATTATACAAAATTGAAACTGATTTGGTTGTTATTGAATTAAACTTTTAATTTAGATTTACTGCGACTGGATGAGCTTTTGGTATAACCAATAACTTACATTGATGTAAATGCGCCATTCCATTCCGATATTTCATCTAAATATCTTAATTGCTTTTCTGTTTCTTCGTTTTTTAAAAGAAGCAGTGTAGCATCCTGATTATTACATAATATTTTAGCTTCGTTCCATGTTCGTGGTACTGTATACAAGTAATATATCATACGTCTGGATGTTGCATTCACACAGGTAACATCTGAAAATATATTCATAATATTCTGAAGATGTTTAACAAATTAAGGAAAGAATGAATTAGGGGGAATAACAAAATTAAAGATGTATCAAAGGGATTCATTTGAAGTAACATTTAGTTAAATATCTGGTAATTCTATATTACATATCTCACCAGTAGTGTGTTGTAGAATGCATATTACCATTATCTGAAAAATACTTTGATACACATATCTGCCAAATGCCATTTTGTTAACCTTCAAATTTTTCCTGAAAATAAAACCAGTATACTCAATTCAAGTTAAAATACAAAGTTTAGAAATCGATACGAATAGTTTAAATATTTTTTTTATCGGGGAAAAGGTAGTATCAAAGACAAAAGTTCACAAAACAAAAAAGCAAAATCGAAATATTAATAAAAGACGTCCAACTATTGCTATGAACAAGATAATCTTTCCGTTGTTTTTTGAAAGTACCACTGCGGTTACTGTGGATTTTATAGCTCCGTATCAAGGTATATATCGGTACCCGGTAAATAAGTTTCTGTTGTAACCATCAGATTGATCCACTTTTGCCCTGTCACTGAAGAACAAAATCATCATTTCCTTACTGCAGTGATTCACTAAAGCTATTTGACTGCTGAAATTCGAAACACTGCAATAATGAAAGTTCAAAGCTGTGTTTTCTTTAGTTACATTGAATCATGCTATGTTTATTACTACTCTGTTAGTTAGTGCAGGGGGACTGCGCCACATATGATTTACAAAAAGGACAAATACAACGACAAGACATCATACTCCGAAACAGCAAACAAAACAAAAACAAACAAAAAACAAAAAAAACAACAATTCAAAAATGAGTGAATGGATCCGGGGGCTAGCCGTAAGCGTCCACTGCGCTGTACAGTCCCGGGTCTGAAGCAACACAGACTTCACTCAAGATTGAACATATTTACTCGTACAAGAAAACGCACAAAAAACCCAACACAAAGAAGCAAAGAAAATGTAGACCGCCTCGGGAGGCAGTCGTCTGCTAACTGAATGGTGTGACGTAAATACGTCGTAATGTTATCAATGACGTCAATAGAATTTCTTAACAAAAAGGGCGATAATCAAGATTTAATAATGCTAAAAGCTATAAGTTTAAACAACCAATCAGAATTTTTAAGTTGTATAATTGCACAAAACATAATACTAAATACCCCATACAAGCAATGCAAAACAGGAATGTAGAAGAAAGCATACAATGTAAGTGTATTTATGAAGTAATAAAATAAAAACAATAAGGGCGATAATCCAAACATGGCTACGTAACTATACAAATTAAACTAAATTAAATTGGATAATTATCCAATATGTACTCGGTTATAAACTTATAAGAAATGTTAAACTTGGTATATTGATGAAACGGAAGTTTCGAAATTTCTTTAAATATGCGTAACTGTGTACCTCCTTTGGCAGTGCATTTCAAAAACAGGGATTTTATTCGGGAAAGAAACAGTTCTTTGTTGTTACATACGGTCAAAAATCGTAATGCCTGTGAATAGAAAACATTATATAGTGTTGTATCTGGTATGTCTACAGATGTATTGTAGTAATATTCGTCTTCCTTGTGTTTTCTTCATGATCGTAATAATATATAAAACTACAGGTTAAATGGTACCCACAACTTTATTGTTAATCTGGATTGGCTTCGACGGTCCCTCGTTCTCAATAAATAATAGCTGCTCGGAATATATTGGTGAGCTCTGGTTAATCTCACCCAACACCCTCTTTTATAACGCCCTAATTTCTACACGCCCTTGATTGACCTCGACGTTAAACTTTATACCACATATGGAATAGGAATACCCCAAACTTATTTCCAAAGACTGGGGCGGGGGGGGGTGACATTACCTTATTTGGCCTACCCACCGTAAGTCATAAACATTTACTCATATGCCCCTTACATTCAGATGCAAGAAAACAGACAATCGACAACCTCCAACACAACCATAAAACAACTAGTTGTCTTCTGTACGGGTCAACAAAATTTAGTCCTGAGATAAACATACTTATTTTCAAAGAGGTCCAACAATTTATTTTCCTTTCGAAAAGATTTAAATCCTCATAAACATCTATTAAGTTATTCCAAGCCCTGAACTCTGTATAATTATCTAAGTCTCTATTTTTTTTCATGATGTATCAAAATATATGCTCTATATTTATGTAAATATGTATGTATGTATGTAAATATTTATAATGTGTACATGTATCTATATTAGAGAAAGGGGTTATACATAGGCATAGCCTGTTCCCCAATCCGACATTACCTTATTTGGCCTACCCACCGTAAGTCATAAACATTTACTCATGTGCCCCTTACATTCAGATGCAAGAAAACAGACAATCGACAACCTCCAACACAACCATAAAACAACTAGTTGTCTTCTGTACGGGTCAACAAAATTTAGTCCTGAGATAAACATACTTATTTTCAAAGAGGTCCAACAATTTATTTTCCTTTCATAAAGATTTAAATCCTCATAAACATCTATTAAGTTATTCCAAGCCCTGAACTCTGTATAATTATCTCTAAGTCTCTATTTGTTTTCATGATGTATCAAAATATATACTCTATATTTATGTAAATATGTATGTATGTATGTAAATATTTATAATGTGTACATGTATCTATATTAGAGAAAGGGGTTACACATAGGCATAGCCTGTTCCCCAATCCGAATTCGGATTTAATGAATAAAAATATTGTTTACAAAAAAAAAAAAAAGTCATAAACAGACAGATTTTTGATGGACATTTTGACAATGGTTAGGACTTAACCAAAATATCAGTGTTTTTTTTTACATAATATAAACATTTCGTCCGCTTTTATTAGTACGTGAGATTTGACTCTGTACAAAGGGTGAGCCAAAAAGTCTTACAGTATGTCGTCTATGACTTGCAATGTTTTTTAATTTGGGAAAATTCAAATATTTTTCAGACATATTTAACCAGGTGTGCCACTATTTTTTCGTGTCTTCCAAGGTGTGCCGTTAGTAAAAAAAGGTTGAGAACCACTGCCTTACTGTCATGTTTGAAGCAACTTTATTGCGTTTACTTAATGTATTTTCTAACTTGGAACTTTCAAACTGATGATATCGAGTAGTGAAGTTTTATCATATGTCACGATAAGATTAATCATAATCTGCTTCTGTGCAACACCCGCCTCCTATACTGTCCTAGAAGTGGAAGTAAATAATTGAATAAGAAGTTGTAGAGTGTGCAAGCTCGGGTATAATAGAACAACCAAAAGAGGTATATCAGATAAACTAATGCTGCATTCCCGCATAATGAAGGAGTGATTAATAATTTAACAATTGAGACAACCCCTTTTGTAATAGGGGTTTAAATATGTGGGTCCATATCGATACTAACAGGACCTAGCGCGATCTCTCACCCGTATAGAAATGAAGTTAGCAACCATATTCCTAGGACTAATAGAAATCTATATTTATTTGTAATTGACAAAAAAAACAATAAGTTATTACCATACATATCCAAAAATATCGAACGCGGTACGTCCACTTTGCATCGAAAGGTATTCAAACTAGCTGTGGTGCAATTTTTTTTTTAGTTCACCGAATCAAAGGATGAATAAACTATGTTGCATTGGCATATGACAGGAAACTTACTAAAAGAAAATTGGGTAGGCTCTCGGCGCACACAATAACTTCTAAAACTAGCTTTGTTTATACCTCCAAATCCACTGACCAATAAAGTATGAACTTACCAATGTCTCTATGTTGCATTATCTAGTTATATCACGCAAAGATATCATCCGCCGGATTCTAGTTGAAGTTTAATAGTTAAATGAGTAAATCGGATTTCGAAGTGCAGAACCTTCTTATGTTGCATTTTCCAGATATACTGCCGTAAACAAACTACACATATGAGGAAATTGGGTTAAGTTAGGTTTACTGCTCGTACAATAACTTCCAAACTATATTATCGAGTTGACAAATGAATAAGGCTTTGAACATGCCAAATGTCATTAACTCTATTCTCAATTATCGTGACCCAGTTTGTGAGTTGAAAAACCCAAGGGTATGTCCACTCTGCATAACCAAAACACCTAAACCAACTTTGGTGGCAAAATGTTCATCATTCTACAGAAACGAGGGAATAAACAATTCAATTTTAAAATTTAGTATTTGCAAGATATCTTACCGTACACCTACTAAACTATGAGAAATTCGGGTCGAGGCAGGTCCACTATGCACACAAAAACATCCAAGTCAGATTTAATGGATCAAAGATTTTTTATATCGTCGATTAACAAATGAATGACTAATATCCACCTTCCAGCCACCAACGCTAGTTTAAAAGTTATTGTCTTCTATGTGAGCTATCCTAACCATATTTGTAGTATGTTTACAGTAATATTTCTCGATAATGCAACATAGAAGGCTTCTGAAATTTTGCAATCTAGTAGTTTATTCATCCTTTGATTCTGTGAAATACATAAACATTTTGCCACAAAAGCTTGTGTGGGTGCTTTTTGGTGCACCGTGTCCGTATCCTTTTCTACGATATTTTAGGTGTATGGTATTAACTTATTGTGTTTGATTTTTATTTTTGTCTGTTACATAGTTTACATATATTAAGCACCAATATGTTATTTTCTGATGTAAAGGTAACAATTATTATCGTAATAAATATATATTAACCAGTGTTGAAATCAGTTTGTGTCGGCATACCTTTTTATCTATTCATCATTTACCGTGAAACAAAGTAGTACAGCTTTGCGGTTTAGCTAATAATTTTGAGACATATCTTTAAATGTGCACAACACCTACAAGTAAAATTTCAAATTTTCCCTTTTTATAAAATGAAAGTCGATGACACCACGAAAAGGAAATTAATGGAAAACCATTTTATTAAAAAATCCGTTCCTCGACTTAGTAGTCAATAAGTAACAATTGACCATTAGCTTCATTAATCTTCTTCAATCTAGGATTATCTTCCACTCATTGTTCCTTAATTGAACCCATATACTACAGATTAACACACGTGTATACATGTTTTCTGGGTTTAATCTCACTGTGCCCCCTAATCAACCGGTGTTATAGGCTAGTGGTGGGAAAACTTAAGTAAACAAAGGATTATAGACTGTATCCTTATTAGTACTGTTCATCTAGTTAAGATTTAATTATTTTAATGATTAAAATATATAAGTAAAGTTCACGTGTCATCGATTAACGAGTATCTTAAATATTATTCACCTACCTTCTATTCAGACAGTAATCATAAATCAATCAAATAAACTCACTATCATTATATAAGGATAGGTGTCACCCCCAATTACATTATATCTTTTGAAATGGCTCAAGTTCACGTACGGTTATTCCTAATTCTCAAGGCGGTCAAAATTTAGTTAATTTGGGGCATAAAGTACAGAGTAAAAAACACGAAACCCAATAGCACCCATTGGCGATTTTGCTAAACGACTTGTGAATAAAGTTGTTAATTAGTTTAATGCTAGTAGTTTTTAAAAATAGACTATACCTTTAACACCATTGTATTCGATAATCCCCTAACTTGATTAATCCCCCCGTGAGAACAATAGCAGGGGGCACAGTGAGATGTTCCCGTTTTCCGCTCGTTACCTATATACTATGTAACCATAGACAATGGTAACTATAGCCAATTAAAACCACATTGTTACTATATAAATATAAATATGTATAAATATACTATACTGTCCATCTATTTGTTATGACATTAATTATGAATAGTCCCAAGACGGACGAAAAGTACTTTAAAATGTTATTAAACAAGTGTTGAAATCAGTTTGTGTCGGCATACCTTTTATCTTTTTATCGTTTACCGTGAAACAAAGTAGTGCAGCTTTACCTCAGAATGAAGTTTAACAATGTACAAATTATTAAATCACAAAGACAGCCACCTAATTTGAAACGTCTTTTAACTAAAGCAAACTTCAATCCATCTATCACAAGGACCGGCTTTTATGTATCGAAATGCGCGGATCTTCGATGCAAATGTTGCGACCATATAACACCAAATAACAAATATAATTTTCATAACTCTACCTTTAGCGTCAATGACAATATGAATTGTGACACAAAAAATCTCATATATGTCTTGACTTGCAAGGGTTGTGGGTTTTTTATATTGGGGAGACATCCAATCATCTACGGGATAGAGTTCGCAACCATCGGCGGGATTGTAATATTGAATATGGGCCTTTATTTGTAAATCGACACATCTTTAAATGTGCGAAACACTTAATGCTAGTAGTTTTTAAAAATAGACTATACCTTTAACACCATTGTATTCGATAATCCCCTAACTTGATTAATCCCCCCGTGAGAACAATAGCAGGGGGCACAGTGAGATGTTCCCGTTTTCCGCTCGTTACCTATATACTATGTAACCATAGACAATGGTAACTATAGCCAATTAAAACCACATTGTTACTATATAAATATAAATATGTATAAATATACTATACTGTCCATCTATTTGTTATGACATTAATTATGAATAGTCCCAAGACGGACGAAAAGTACTTTAAAATGTTATTAAACAAGTGTTGAAATCAGTTTGTGTCGGCATACCTTTTATCTTTTTATTGTTTACCGTGAAACAAAGTAGTGCAGCTTTACCTCAGAATGAAGTTTAACAATGTACAAATTATTAAATCACAAAGACAGCCACCTAATTTGAAACGTCTTTTAACTAAAGCAAACTTCAATCCATCTATCACAAGGACCGGCTTTTATGTATCGAAATGCGCGGATCTTCGATGCAAATGTTGCGACCATATAACACCAAATAACAAATATAATTTTCATAACTCTACCTTTAGCGTCAATGACAATATGAATTGTGACACAAAAAATCTCATATATGTCTTGGCAACATTTCTACAACATTTTTTACAACATTTTACAACATGCCCTGTGTACACTATTATAAGTGTGTTGGAAATTTGTTGCAAATATGTTGGAAGTTTGTTGTAAAAACAGAGCGGGAAAAAAAATTTTGTAGATAAAATCATGGATGAATTCAAGGAGAGCACATGTGTTTTGGCTGCTTCTGGCACAGTTTATCTGTTCTTTCTTGGGTCCAACACCCTTCCTGTTCTTCCTGTTCCATCTCAAAAGAGATTTTGTCCATCTAGGGCTCGTCACATGACTTCAGGTAGATCACATGATCAATTAAATGTTGTAAGAATGTTGGAAAACTGGATTTGCTCTGTGCACACTTAGCAACATTTTTACAACACGACCAAAAACTTGCAACAAAAAATTGACCAGACAATTCTTTTTGAAACAAATTTCGAACAATTCTCCAACATTTTTACAACATTATTTTTCTCTGTATACACTTGGCAACATTTTTCCAACACGGCGTTGCAACAAGGAATGTTGGAGAAATGTTGTAAAAATGTTGGTAGTGTACACAGGCCTTTAATCTATCCCGTTATTAACTATCAATCGTTGTTTCTGAATTGTATTGTACCCAATAAGCAACCGATTAACACACGTGTATACATGTTTTCTGCTAGTTACCTATATACTATGTAACCATAGACAATGGTAACTATAGCCACTTCAAACCACAGTGTTACTATGTAAATATAAATATGTATAAATACACTATACTGTCCATCTATATGTAATGACATTATTTTATGAAAAGTCCCAAGACGGACGAAAAGTACTTTAAAATGTTATTAAACCAGTGTTGAAATCAGTTTGTGTCGGCATACCTTTTTATCTATTCATCATTTACCGTGAAACAAAGTAGTACAGCTTTGCGGTTGTGCTAATAATTTTGGATATATATATATATATATATATGGATGGGGGTATTGGCGATAGGAATATGGTAGCTAGCTTCATTTCGAATCCGGGAGTTGGAATACGGGTGATATATTTGGCTTGATACTAACAGGTCCGAATAGGCCACAATGTTGCAATTATCTATGACTTCCCGAACATCATAATTAAACTTAGCAGAAAGAAATTTTAAATACCACCTTCTATTGCTCGTAGTATTATGAATTAATTGGAGTAAACATCGTTTTACAAATGTAAATAATATCCATACGCTTAGCATCAAAAACTTACTTTTTTGTGGATCTTAGTTGTTGCAGCAGCTCAAATATGTAAACCACATTTAGTTTATACACAGTGTTTAGGGGGTTAATTATTCATCTATACATATACTATTCAAAAAAAGTAGGGGATATTTGATTTTTAAGTGTTATTAAAGTCACCTAATGAAACTGACGAAGAAACGAGTGACAAAATGAAGTGAAGTTCACATTCATCGATTTATTCCAAATGATCGTTAGACTAAGTGAGGCACAGACTGACCGTTATAAGGGTAAAATGACACCCGGGGTCAAACAGCAAAGTTACCACAGCATCACAACAAAGTCAGTAACGGGTAAATCCTCCTCTGTTTGCCAAACAAGCATTGTTCCGACGTGACATACTCCTGATGAGACGTCTAAGGTCATGTTGGTCCAGATTGTCCCAACCATGTTGCAACGCAGCAGCAAGTTCTTGGATATGGCAGGACGTTGTTGACGTTGAGGTAGCCTCTGTCCAAGCATGTCCCAGACATGCTCGATGTGGGAGAGGTCGGGACGCTGTGCTGGCCAAGGTAATGTGGTGATGTTCTGTTGTTGGAGGTGACCTGTAACGATCCTGGCCCTGTGACATCTTGCGTTGTCATCCTGGAAGATAAAACGGCGGCCATGACGTCGTGCGAACGGCACAACATGGACTGCCAAGATGTTGTCCCGGTAGTACTTGCCTGTAACACGCCCTGCAATAAAATGTAAAGCTGTTCTTCCAGCAACAGTGATGCCTCTCCACACCATAACAGAACCACCCCCAAATCGATCATCTCTGATGACTTTAACGTCTTGGAAGCGCTCGTTTCGACGACGCCACACCCTCCTACGTCTGTCCAAAAAATCAACATTGAACCTTGACTCATCTGAAAACATCACATTTCTCCAGTGTCGATTATCCCAGTGTTGACGATCCCAACACCAACGACGTCTTGCCTGAATGTGATGATCTCTCAAACAAGGGATCACGCGAGGACGTCGGGCGCGAAGGTTACCCCTATGCAGTCGATTCCGAATGGTCTGGCCACTCACTCTCACACCAGTGTCTGTTTGAAGACGAGCGCTGATCTGATTTGCTGTGATGACACGATTTCTCAAGGCCAAGGTACGGATAAATCGATCCTTGGCTTGAGTTGTCGCCCTTGGTCGACCTAAGCGTGGTCTGTCCTGTACAGATTGTGTATCACGGTATCTGGACCATAGCCTGCTTATGACAGACTGAGAAACATTCATCGTCCGCGCCATAACCGCCTGTGTTGTGCCGATCTGTAGCATGCCAAGGACACGTAACCTTTCATTTTGGGTAAGCCGACGCATATCACAATTTGTTTTCTGGTCACTAAAACAATAAAACTGATGTTTCCACCCTGGAATTCAATGCCACAGTGACTGTAACATTCCAAGTCAGAGTCGTGCAAATCTTGGGTTGGACCCCCATGATGATCCCAAGCATCACCTGCATTCCATGCGGTAGCTATTGGTGCGTTTGGGCGTTACATGTAACTGGAAATGTTTCTTCTGTAAGGTTCTATAGTGACTTTTTTCGTAGTCATTTGCATTTTTTAGTATTATTCCCCCAAAATACCCCCTACTTTTTTTTAATAGTATATGCGTTAAAGATCGATTTCGAGGTTACTGCTGGAAGTTGTGTACGAAAAACAATACCACCTATGGTACATATGTTGAAAGAAGTAGAGGCATTGAATAATCAATGAATTGTGGTGACAAGGTTTCGCCACACCTCAAGTATACATTGTTCAGGAGCTTAATTATTCATCTCTACATGGATGTGTTCTAAGACCTTTTACTCCTATGTATACAGAACAATGCAAACTATCGATGTAGCAAAAGAGTATTGGTTTTTAGACTATTTATGAAACATGTGAATTATTAAATATTTATTCCTTCGATGTTTGTCGTACATAACTATCGATTTGGGGTTATAGTTCTTGCTCTAAACAAAACACTGTGCGTATGTTGATCTAAGAATCCTTTTATATTTGACAAGTCTCGATAAATTTCGACGGCAGGGGTATTTACTCTGTAAAGGAATGCTATCGATCTCTGGATTTCATTGGGATTCAGCCACATACTACTACATATATGCATGTATAAGTTTGTTTCGTTTTTTTGGTTTCGAATTTTTTGGGGGGATGGGGTTTTTTTGTGCTTTCTTCGACCTTTGGGGCAATGATGATATGAATAACTTCGATGGAGTATAAAACTAATCAAGCAATACCATTAAATTAGAACTACTCGAGGTACGGCTTTCTGTTTGGATAGGGTCCATGAGCATTGTGGACCCAACAAGCTGTAGTGGACCATTGCAAGTTGTTATTTATGTCAAGCGGATATGTGCGACTCAATATGGATCGTATTCATCCTTAGTCTAATAGACCACGCAAGAAAAAGATACTTTGCCGTGTGCAAACTGTGCTATTTGATGATATATTATTTGGACTAAACAAATTCAAAATAATTTATCTAACAAAACTCTTGTTAAAAGACATGTCAGCCACCTTGCTTCATTAGGAGAGGGTCCAATGTATTTTTTAGTACTTACTGTCCATTTATCTATTTACCATACATATTGGAATGGAGCAATACTTATTGTTTGTAATGTTGAAGACTCTGGATAATACCGAGTTGGGGTTTTACGCCCTTTAAATTTGGGAAGTAAATACATATTATATAAGGTGGCCTCGCGCTTCATCACGGCCTGGTTTATCAATAAGCAATCCAGGGTATTTATAGAACAGAACCTATATTCAAAAGACATTGTTAGTCTAAGTCAGTTATTTTAATATTATTGACTTAAATATACGTAACTTCCTGTAAATTCGGGGTAAGTGGTATTGAAAGAAAATGGACATTAGCTTTGATTTCTCAGTTATTTAGTGGTTCAGATCATATCTTTCAGTTTGCCACCAGTATGTTAATATTGACGACACGATTGGTGATTAAATTGCCCCCAAGGATCAGTGCTTAGTCGACTTTATCCACACTGTAACTAGGCTATATCATCAGTACATCAGACATTCTATATCACTGATGACACCCAGTTGTCTAGTCGATTCTCTGTGTAATCAGCATGATAATCTTAACGAGATGAAATGAAATGGGCTTTATCATCCTATTGCTCTGCTCCGAACCGGGCTAATGAAGACTGGCATACGGCTTTACGTCCCATTCGAACGACTAGACAGCTGTCCTACGTCCTGCATCACCGACAAGGGAGGGGGCAAGCCGGACAATCTAGATGAACTTTCACCATCAATGCAGGGATCGAACACCTGACCGGTAATTTTCACAACTGAAAACCTATCTGTTTTAATGTGCATACACAACTATTTCCTGTCATCGCTTTGGAGTCCAGAACGTTATGGGGACCCTTATTTTATATTATTACTATTATTATGGGGGTACCTTAAAGTTAATGGGCCTGTCACACTATAACGTTTTAAACAACTTATTCCGACGTATAAAAGAATAGTTCCAACACGCTGGCATACGCTAAGGTCGAATTTAAAAAAAACAACAGGACGCTCTTTTTTGACGCATATATAACGTGCTTCTAGCGCGTTGGACGAACATATAACCTATGTTAAACGTATTAGTTACTTATTCATAACTTATTCCCAACGTAAACATCACTTTTACATGTATTTGACAGCGTGTGCCCAACGAATTTTTTAGCGTTCTCGACGTATGCAGAACTCATGCACAACGTTAGTCAAATTTATGTCTAACTTATGCATAACGTGTTGGAGCGTACTTCGACGACCACGTGAGTTCAGATATAAAAACTGAGGCTCGCTAAAATCACAAGTGATTATGGGGCTATCACACATTGACGTATAGCATCAGCGTATATGCCGACGTATGAGAAATTTATCGAATACGCTGGTGTACGTTGAATACGTTATGGTTACGTTTTTAACAAGTTACGAGCATGCTGAAATACGATGGTGTGCGTTGTTGTACGCCGAACGCGACCCATAATTTTGTGCATGCATAAAATTTTCGGCGTATGCGGGCGTATTGCTTACACGTTAGGCTCAAGTTAGAATTGTCCGACAGGTAAGTTATGCACGCGTTATGCACGTTACATGCAAGTTACTCATAAATTGACATAAACGTCGGCTACCAGTTGGGTAATTGAGCAGCGTACGCGTAACCTATGTCTAACCTATAGGCAACGAACTTCTAAAGTCCTTAAAACGTACTGATTGTGTTTGAAGCATGTGTAGAGATGAGCATGCGCAGAAGTCATGTGGTCGTCGAAGTGGTCGACCCTGGTCACGTGGTCGTCGAAGTAGGCTCCAACACGTTCTGCTTAAGCGTATGCCAGCGTGTTGGATAATTATTTCATACATCAGAATAAGTCATAGTGAGACCGGCTGGGGAATACGCTACCCGTAAACTTTAAACACGTATGAGTAACTTACATGTCAACGTATGAGTAACTTACATGTCAACGTGTAACTTACATGTAACGTGCTTTAACTCGTGCATAACTTACCTGTCGCGTCTTCTAACTTACGCCTAACGTGTAAGCAATACATCAACATACGCTGAAAATGTTATGCATGAAAAAAAAAATGGGACGCGTTCGGCCTCATACCGTCGTATTTCAGCGTTCTCATAACTTGTTAAAAGCGTTAACATAACGTATTCAAAGTACACCAGCGTGTTTGCTTAATTTCTCATACGTCGGCATACACTGATGATATACGTCGATGTGTGACAGCCCCATTACTTTTAAAATTATGTTTCCACGGCTGTCACATAATAAAGTTTGACGCATTACATACATTTATAAAATAAATTGGACATGTGGTTCATGGCATTTCTTTAAGATTTCAGCAAACATTTATTCTACCTCGCATAGCAAGACAAAAATTTGTTTTTAAAAACTCACCCCATATACATTTGAAATAAGCTGTTGATTAGGCAGTAGTGTGTTTGCAAGATGTCCTTGTCTTTTTTTAAACACTATTTATTCAGTAAATATTTACATAATATAAATATAATATATATAAATCTGGGATCTGAAAACAGGGGCCGCGGAGCGGGCCCGATTTATGGGGGGGGGGGGGCTACTGACCATACCCCCCCCCCCCCTTAACCTTTTTTCGCTTTTTTGAGCTTTTGGTGATATTTTATTTTCACTATTAAAAATTATTGCCGGGGCTAAAGCCCCCCTAGCCCCCCCCCCCCCCCCGGCTTCGCGGCCCCTGTCTGAAAACAAGTCGGAGCTTATATGTCCTTGTCTTGGTTTGTATACAAATACATGATTATGATGATGACTGCTGGCCGAATAGTGACACCAATATTTTACAATTAGTTTCTTGTAAAAGCTCACACTATTACTTATTGTGGGCATTCCACAAATTAGGTCTCCAGATAAGTTGTTCACAAAGCCAAGGATGTGTAAAATACAGCCTTTGAATACCGATTTAAGGTAGCGCACTTCGTTATTGTTTATGAAATCTATTTACATCAGTCATGCATAGATGGGTTGCTGTGGGGCTGTATTCCCGATGGATATATAAAAATAATTAGTGCACATTAAAAGCTAAGGAATATATAATGTAAATGTGATTTTAGCACATTGGTGTTTTTACAATTGTTCCAATCTGCGTAGGAAAGAATGTATTAAGGTCTTATTTAATTTTAATTGGTTAAAATCGAAATTGAAATTTATTGCTTAACTGAAAAATATCCAATGAAATTTAATCTGTCATACGTCAATTAAAAATCATTAACAAATGTATCTTCCCCGACTTAACTATACCGTTAGTGACAAATTATTTAATGGATTATAATAGCGACGTTCAGTTCAGGTACATTGCATTAAGCCAGCCATTTTCCTGAGTAAGGTTAACAGCCATCGACACCGGAAGTATCGCACTTTTTCTTTTAAAAAGGCGGATAAAGCAAGTGGAAAAAAAATAGGTTAATCCACCTACTTTTTCTGAACTTTTACACGATTATCACTTAAAGGAGCTAAATCGCTAACATTTAGGACCTAGAAATTGACAAAAGTAGGTCGCAACGCATATGATACTGTAATATGAATGTATATAACTGATTTACATTCAATGGTTTCCGTTTTTACTTCAAAATCAAATCAGTTATGTTCGACGAAATAAGCCATGCAGTCTCAATCGAGTGCCTTTTTTAGCGTCTGGTTATTCGGGACTTCGTGTGCCGCCTGGTTTGGTGTAATGTGTCAAGTCTCGTACCTACAGTTTCTTAATACAACTGGGACTGAAGCGCATTATGGTATACGATTCGTGTACCAATGTTAAAAAAAATATTTTATCTTAAATATCGAGTATCATCAGCTCATCTTTTCCCGGTAAGTTTACATCATCAATGTTGATATGAATTGACCAATAATTCCTGTTTTCGATGTCGACGATTTTGGAGGATTTTGAGTTACGGACTTAGGTCCTTTAAGGTCAAAATATTTATATTTACATCGTTCAGTAGGTAAGAATTTGTCCTAAATGTATGCTCGACGAGAGAGGGTAATTTAATGTTTGGCCGCGTTGCCGTCTTTGAATTTGATTTGGACATTTTGGCCAAAATAGAAATTAACTCGTGCATAAACTAAATTATATTTTATTGCACTTTTGTGTTGGTTGTTTGGTTTAAATGAAATCTACATTAAGGACAAAATTTTAGCCACAGTTAATGATTAATTTTTTCAGTCAATGATGTATGTTTTAATAATGGCTCTCCACTCTTCCAGTTTTAAGCAGATCAATTAACATTTACCAAGTACTCCACAAAGAAGGACCAGTAACAATTTTATATATTTTATAAAAAATGAAAATTATCCTTTATGTAGAGAAAAAGGAAAATGAATTAATATAAGCCCAGGCTTGTTTTCCAAAACCCACAATTAAACATTGTATCTTCTGACTGTTGATATTGATTGAATAAATGTTGTTAGAATAAAGATACAGTATGACAAATATGATGTTATACATATTACTTTAAAGGAAGTATATTCATCAATCTACTGCATTCTCCAAAATAAAATAAAAGCATTCACGGAGCATGATGCACAAAACAAAAATGTGAGGGTATCACATCACAAACTGGTGGGTTGTCAGTATTGTTGTAGTGTATCTTTGTATATATGTTATGATATAATTTTTGTTAAAGTAGTAATTGACCAATGTCCGAATTGATATCTCACTAATCTTTCAAGTCGTTTAACTTTTTGAGTTTATACTTAATGTAACGATAATATATTACGTAATTATAGTTAACACGCAATTTTGCTATGTCCATATCTTCTGTATTTAAACATCTGTTTCCTATGTGCAATTTAACATTATATCAAATATTATTATATAATTATTTTAATCCTAAGCTTGTATATATGTTCTGTATTCTATTGTAACTTTAGTCTTGGTGACCGGCTCGCCCTAGCGATACCTATCTCGTTATTGTGACCATTAACCAGTTTTGGACACTCGTTATTAAAAGTACAATTTTTACTATTTATCTGAGTTTTCGTCGTAAGTGTTGAAATAAGCTACAACCCCCAGAAAGTAACACTTCGGCAATATGATGTATTAGTCTACCGTGATTTATTGAACATGATTTTAGTTTTTGGCTTATATTTTACATGTTTTAACTGATCATGGATTCTTGTGATTGTCGCTTCGATGAGATCAAAACTGTCAAGTTAATTCAAGTCAACTAATATCTAGCATATTTATTTCAGTAACCCACCGCCAAAGGGACAGTTGGAAAAGACTATGGATTTTTTTTCTCAGAGATTGTCAATCAGATAAAAGCTATGTAAATATCATACAATCTAGTTTTGCTCATATGTTATACCCTTTCATAAAAACCAAATCGAAATCCAATTTGTTTATAAGTGTATTTATAATCATTACTTTTATATCTTTCAGAGACTCAAACATTCTTGGAGAAGAGTAAATATCAATACCAAAGCTTTTTTTCTGTTTTAATGTCAATTACCAAACTATCTCTAAATATTGTTTCATTATATAGACTGCTGTGCAATCCTATACATAAACATTTGGTCTAAAATCTTGAAATATTAAAGAGGAATTATTAATAAATAATAGTAACTGTCATTAATTATACAAATGTATAACATGTATTGTATGATGAAATAAACCTTTATTTTTAAAACAATTAGTGGACATTACTAATATTAATGCCTCATTTATATGAAATGGTTTTATTGATCAATATTTTTTGACAAATTTTTCAAATAATCCGTTTTATTTGATTTTTATGCTATATTTATTTTATCTATCTATGATTATTTGTCCTGTACCTTAATTATTAGTTCCCTTTTATGTATCGTAATTTTTTTTTCAAAGGATTTCAATTTAGCCAATAATTAATGACTTAGTGTTTGGTTTGGTTGTTATTAAAAATTGTGCAATAGTTAAAATGTATGTTTTGGGGGCATGGGCTATGGATATTGTGTACATATCTATTTGTTCCCAGTTTTTTTTAAGTTAATATTTATTGTAAAAAAAAAAAAGTGTTTTTTTCTATTTTGTGATTTGGGAGTGGAATGGGAACACAATTTTATTAGTATTGGAATTGACTTTGTTTATTAATAAACCAAATGTTTCAGTGCTTGTGGGGGTTTTTTTTCGATAGCTTTATTCTATTTTATGATTGGGGTGGAGTGGGCGGTATCTGTTTATTGTATTACACAATAGTATCAGTATTGGAATTAACTTTAATTATTAAACCTTCGAGATATCTGTTTAGTAATGATTTGGCATTAATTTTATTTTTCATATCATTTATTGAATAAACAATAATTTAACAAACAATTATTTTTATGTTATTTATTAAATATTACAGTTAAAACAGAACAAACGGCGGGGGTTGCACGAGAAAGGTTGCTATACTGGATATAAATGGTAAAATACAAACAAGTATTTGTTGGTGGTTATACACAAGTTTGTATGAAATAACACAAGTTTCAGAAATTTCAACACAAGTTTCAGAAATTTCAACACAAGTTTCAGAAATTTCAACACAAGTTTCAGAAATTTCAACACAAGTTTCAAAAATTTCAACACAAGTTTCAAAAATTTCAACACAAGTCTGAGAATTTCAACACATGTTTCGGAAATTTCAACACAAGTATTGTGTACCTTTCCACGGGAGTTTTGTGTTGTTTCATAAATTTTAACACAAGTTTTGTGTTGTTTCAACATTTAACACAAGTTTTGTGTTGTTTCAACAATTAACACAAGTTGTGTGTTGTTTCAACACAAGATTGTGTGTTAAACCATTACATTCTTGATCAGATGTTGGCCCAGAAATTTACAGCCCGAAATGGTACAGCTTGGTTTCCCGTTGACTGTTACGAAGGACAGAGTACCTGGCAAGAACATAATAGAGTTTCGTTCCATGGGTATTAAAACCGCCGCAAAAGTTCTTACCAAAACAAATCGGAACATAATGGATAGTACAATACAAATACTGTGCTATTAACTGTGCAAGTTATGGATTTGACCGCGGGCTTGTAACGTAATATCGAAGAAGAGTTACTGGGTATTCATGTTACTGTTAGTACTAACATGACCTAGTTAGTAATGTTTGGCAACGTAATACGTCACTATTTCCTCCGTTCGGTCTTTCACCATTTCAACGATGTGGTTACTTGTATAGTCGAAATCTTTACTACAGTATGCTTGCATTTGTATTTCTTGTAGCACATGGCAGACCATGACTCATGCTGACATCACATAATGTTTTTTCCTGGTCATTTTCAATTTTGAGTGAAGACGTGAAGTCTGTTGTGTTACTTTAGACCCGGGACTGTACAGCGCAGTGGCCGCTTACGGCTAGCCCCCGGATCCATTCACTCTTTTTTGAATTGTTTATTTGTTTGTTTGTTGTTTCGGAGTATGATGTCTTGTCGTTATATTTGTCCTTTATGTAAATCATATGTGGCGCAGTCCCCCTGAACTAACTATTAGAGATAATTAAATTCAGAGGAAAAATAGATAATAATAAGTGGCTTCCTAAATAAGCGATTATGAAAATAGCTAAACCCAACTGTGGGGTATTACTTATGATTAATTATAAGCATACTTACAACTGACACATGGAACAAGGTACACTACTAAATAGTTTTCATCGAAATCAACACGACGGTCATGTGAATTAATGTATACTCGTATATTTTAGTAATAATGGAATATATTCTTGAGTGTACATACTGAGTTAGATAATATCAAGTTTTCAAGTAGAATTATGACTGGTTTGCATCGTGTTTTTTTTTTTCAAGAACAAAACTGGTAACTAGCGTAAACATGATATGCATATCGAACACAGTAATAGTCCGTCATTTAATCTTTTTTCATTTAAATACAATTATAATACTGTTATTGGTTTTCAGAATCTAAACATAAGTAAAATACCCCCAAAATATTAATACGTAACAACTACTATGTATTTGATTCATGAGAGAACAGCGCAGTAGCGGATTATCATTGAGGCTAATGAGGCTGCAGCCTCAGGCCCACAATTTTGTAAAAAAATTTTTTTTAGACTTGTCTGATACGATTAAAAACGCATAGACAATGAATGTTAGGGGGTGTGGTTTAGGCCCAAAAGGAATCAACATAGGCCCTGACCCGAAATTCATTAGGCCCACCCCATTTTAGATAGGCCCTCCAGCAACTGCCACCACTGGAACAGCGGGTGATACAGTATATGATTATAATAGCAGATCAACGATCTGGTATGTTCTTGGCGGACCTGGTAGACAAATGGTAAACGGAATTTGATAATTTTATATTGAGATAAGAATCATTAAAATTCACCCACCTTAATATTTTTGTTGAAACTTTGAGTAATAAATGCCGTGGGGAGTTTAAATGGACAGTTTCAACATCTAACTAAGGATCCACTTTCTATAAGGCATGCTAATCTATAAAGCAGCGTTATCATGGCGACAGCAATGACGCCGTTTATTTGAATACACACATGAAAATACAACAGATACAACAAAATCAATGACTAGGCTAGGTTTCCCTGGTTTTAATGTTAAAAGAGAATATTGATTAGCATTGTGACTCCACGGATAAACACTGTGTACTTTCAATATAACGAAATGTTCCGTTTGTATACACAACAAAGACTAGGTTGTTTCCATGTGACCTCATATGATTATGAAAAGGGTAGTTGCATGTTTTAAAAAAGTAAGGAAGTCATGCCATATGAAAAACATGTACCACTATACACCAGGGTGCTTGTATCCGAGGGTCTAGAAAAAACGGGGGTCCCTGCCGAGAAAGTTCGTCTCGATTTTCCGGAGTGATTTTCCCTTGTCAGTAATGCAGAAGGAGGGCCTGACAACGACAGCTGCCTAGTCGTTCGGATGGGACGAAAACCGAGGTCCCGTGTACACATTGGAGTGCACGTAAAAGATCCCTTGGCAGTTGGAATTCGATATAAGAGTAGGTCGTAGCGCCGCTGCCCGGGCAAAATTTCCCTCATAGCACACTGTATGCCCGTCTTCAATTAGCCTAGGTTAGGTGCATAATAGTAGGACGTTAAACCCCATTTCATTCATTCATTCGGTCTAGAAAAAACAAATCCTGTCTGGTACAGAAGCGTCACCGTCAGTTATCTGGAAGACAGTGTAACCTTTTAGTTATAACTTCCAAATGCTGGGTATATGTAATAATTGATATCCTAAATACTGGAAACATCGCCCAAGTTTGAAGTCAACCTTGAGGAAATTGACAACATCCTTCACCGGATGCCAATAGCATAAAAGATATTTGATTATTTAACTTATATACAAGATCTAAGAGTGTTATTAATGCCAAATTTAAGTGGATTATACACATTTATAAATTTGACAACCTTTTACACCGATTTAAGCGGATAAGACAAGATCTAACCACGGATCCACATCTCAAAAGGCATATGACAAACAAAACTTGATAATCAAGACCTGGGTCTGTATTCAAAGGATATCTTAAGTCTAAGATAGTCACTTAACTACTAGCTTTCACTTATATATACGTAACTTCCTGTAAGCTAAGATTGAGATAAAGACAATGTCGCCGAGCGTAGCTGGCCCTAATTTGTTTTGTCGGCAGCTTTGATGTTGTGGTGCCATAATAGAGTTAAAGTTTATTACCACCGAGATCATCTATCATGTTCGTATACATACCAAATCGTGTTTCCACGATTGCTATATAACAAAGTTAAATTCATGTGTGATGACAAGGCTTTATAGATTTTTATAAATTATTTAGACAACCGCTAGTGGCATGATTTATTTATTACAACTCATTCCCATATATACATAATCGGTAGTATTTATTCGGGTAAAATATAATGTAACATGCATCTTTCGTACACACAATGCACCGTCAATTCCAGGCCTTTGAAAAAAATCTAAATGTAGGTCGTTACACAATATTTATTAATTTCTCAAATGATAGATTTATAAAAAAAAAACACTGTATGAATTGTCTAGTTTAACTTAGAAAGCAAATGTCATTGTGTGTTGCTAATATGTTGTTTTCTATTCGTGATAAGTTTTTTAAGAATTAAAGTTTACAATATCCATCATTATACTAACAGCCATTCCGACAAAGGATGTACACTATTATAATTTATCCAGAATTATAATCATACTATTTTCATGCATTTTCCTAGTAATGTAAACTAAGAATTTAATAGAGTATAGTGATGCTCTTAAGGGGGCATAACTTGCTTCCAATGTAAGAAATTCGTGATTTTTGGCAGTGGAGGGCTATCCATAAATTGAAAATTCATGCTTTTTGGCGAATGTGAGTTTTCCATAGTTTAAGTGTGGGGTTAAGTTTTCACATAGCCAAGTATATGTAAAGTAGAGCCTTTGAATACCGATTTTAAGTGGAAAACTTAAGTACTTTTACTTAACTTTTAGAAAACCTTTGAATACGGACCAATGTTGCCAGTATAGTATTTTTATACTAGATCTAGTATTTTTTTGACCTAATCTAGGATTCTAGGAGTTTTTTCTTAAATCTAGTACTCCCTGAAAAAGAAATACAAATAGGCCTATCACATTCTTTTGCCAAAAAAAACAAAACATTAATAAATATTATTTTCAAAAATAAAGAGGACAAACTTGTCAAACAAGTGGCCACATTATGTGCCAAAATGTGGTTAGCCTAGGTCTACTGTGTGGCATCTTTCGAGGCAACCCATGGCAAATGCATACCTAAAATCCACTTCCTGTCAGCTTCTTGTTTGTTTGTGTCACAATATCCTTTGGCAAAGCTATTTTGGGTTTAAGGCTCATTGTAGACTAGCCTACTGCTATCCCCCAATGCCTTCAAACTAGATTTAACCCTAGGCCTATCTGAACGCACTTTTATTTGCGTTTATTATTTTCTTTTATACCTATGTACAATAGTTTTTAAAAATCTAGTATTTTTCTGCCAAATCTAGGAACAATTTGGCTGGAAATCTGGTACTTTTTCAAATTCTTCACTGGCAACACTGATACGGACCTAGATCTAACCACAGATCCACAATATCGCTTTTCCTTGAGTGGGCGGTGTCAACTCTGGCTCGAAATGGATTTGAATATAATCGTTGGGCTGGCTATGGTTCATTTACCTGAAGCAATGGTCCGAGAAATCCCCCTCTGGCCATTGCTAGATTAGCTACTGATACCCGAGCTTTTGAAGGAGTGTGTCTATTCTTCCCGTCCAAGCAAATCTGTCCCAAGTACAGCAACACCGACATACAGTATTGTTTACATTTTGTACGTGTTAATAGCCTCGTTTGTCACACAATTAGTTTTTCTGCAATATTCTGTTATACACTGGTTAATTGGGCATAATATGATCGTGAGTCATGACCTAACGTTATGTAAACATATTTGGTCCAATTTAGTGCTTTGATTAAAGCATAATGACATTTTAAAGCAGTTAGCTATTAGTCTACCGGATTAAGACTATTTCCTGGAAAAAAATCCCAAAGCAAACTTTGTCTCAAATGAAAGTTTGGATCCGTAGGTACTTCAGAAAAAAATGACCCATCGTTATCGCTTGGGGGAAATTTTGGGGGCGGAGTCAAAGGTCAAAGTCGGCCAATTAAAAAAAAAATCAATATCTCAAAGACTATCAATGTTAGACCCTATAAATGTATTATCAACATATAGGAACTCTATATCTCTGAGTCAGATAAAGCAGTATGCATCCAACTATGAAGTCACTTGACGTCATCGCATAATATCCTGACAAATTATGACAAATGACACATAATATATGTACGGCAGATTATTTAAATTGATTAGAATTGATAACAAATCAAGAAATCGTTAATGCACTGCACATTACTCATTTTGATATATCCTTATTTCTGTATTGAGACATGTTTGTCCGTGTCATCCACCACAGGATTCTACGCATTTGAGTCCATGTTTCCGGCATTTACAATTTTAAAAATGGGCGTGTCACGCTGCCGTTTCAAAATTTTGTTTTCAAAATGGCTGCCAAAATGTGAATTTTGGTGTTCTACCGCCAGTTAAACGACAGGCCTACTGTATTATACAGTGCACGAATTTAATGTTTTTGGGGTGCATGATATACGAAAATTGAATTTCGAATTGCACGGATCTTGTTCGCCATATTGTTTTTCAAGATGGCGAACACAGTGGCGGATAAATTGAATTTATGTACTTTTCCGCCAATTAATCGCAATCTGTCATGAATATTGCCATTCTTTAAGTTCGTCTAACATTGCCCGTCACCTTTTCTACGGTTCAGTATTCCAGTTGCTACCTATATAGTGTAATATGGCGTTATATTGGGTGCTGGATAAGAAGACATACATTCATGTTGATTCGACATTGTCCGCTATCTTGATTGAACAAAAAAAAAACGCAAAGACTAACAGAAGGATTCACAGTTTCCTTGCTTATATGTACGAATGTAGAGTAATTTATTATCATAATATTAAAGATAAATTATGCAAGAGCTAAATCTGATTATTGCAAGTCTTAATTTAGGCGTCAGATGTTATAGAAATTATAAATTAGATCTTTATGCAAACAATAAGCCCCAAATCAACTATGTAGACCCAAGGATGGCTCGGGTACAGCTTGGATTTAAATATTATTCACTGTTATGTTTACGTCATCAGTTAGATCGAGGCCAAATGATAGAGTGTAATTAGCGAGGCCGCTTTTGAGTGATTCCGCATGTAATTGAAAACTTTACTTGATAATCGAGATTATGTAGGTGAAATTAACGCTTGTCATAAAACGATCGGCGAAGGTGAATACACATTTCACTACCATTTCTAGTCAAATATTACAACGATGACAAAAAATTTCAGAATAAAGTTTAGTATTACTGTTTTATTACACCAATGACTAATGATTTCATGTTATCACTGGGGATCGTATTTCTTTATTGAATTATTGATAGCTAGATATTTACACGGCACCAATATGACTCTTCTGTACATCGATTTCTCTATTGGGATTTGAAGATGGACATTGTTTCGTATTCAGTATAGTCTATTCTACGCTGACGACAGTGCCATCCTGTTTTCTCATCCAAATCTTGAAATAATATCTGCAAAACTTAGCGATGCCTTAAAGGCTTGTTCAGATTGGTTATTAGACAATAAACTATCCCTTCAATTGGTTAAAATTGAATGTATGTTATTCGGCCCAAGTAGAAAACTAAAGAAAACTAGTAGTTTTGAAATAGTGTGTAATGATCATGTCATTCAAGCAACCGGTTGTGTAAAATATTTGGGTCTATAAATTGATTATTGTCTCTCTGGTGAATTGATAGTTAATAATATTATTAAAAAGGTCAATACCAGATTGAAATGTTTATATACGAGTGAAATATGTTCAATTTTGAGTGAAGTCCGTGTTGCTTCAGACCCGGGACTGTACAGCGCAGTGGACGCTTACGGCTAGCCCCCGGATCCATTAACTCTTTTTTGAATTGTTTTTTTGTTTGTTTTGTTTGCTGTCTCGGAGTATGATGTCTTGTCGTTATATGTGGCGCAGTCCCCCTGCACTAACTAATAGATATAACAAGTCTTTAACAAAGTATACTAGGAAATTATTAACCAATGCTCTTATACAATGCCAGTTAGACAATGCATGTTATCCGCATCATACACGGCTTAGGTCCAAGCATCCTCGGTTACCCAGTGTACACATTCCGTTCTACTCCACTATACCCTGGGTTAATCCATAGGGATTCCACGATTTCAAAATATCAGAATGTAGTTAAACTGTACGAGCCAATCAAAGAACAGTTTACAAATAAGTCTTCCGAAGACCCTTTAGCGACGTTTTTTACGTCATACAACTTGTTTACATATTTGCAAAGTGTGCAAGAACGAACTTCGGCAGCCATGTTGGGGTATTCTTTGTTGAAAAAAGTTGAGAGTTACTTCCCTTCGTTTATTTCTCTTCCAAGTAACGCTTTCTGGGATTGGACGATAAAAATATCACAATCAGCCAGGGCAGATTATTTGAAATCGTGGAATCCCTATGGATTAACCCAGGGTATAGTGGAGTAGAACGGAATGTGTACACTGGGTAACCGAGGATGAGGTCCCAGGGACTCAATTAACTCAAATTTGTATAAAGATTTAAATAGTTTAAATATTGTTAACAGAGTCAAACATCTGAAACTGAACCAAGTCCACAAAATCTTTCATAATATGTCTCCGGTGTACATGAGCCAATTTACACTTAGTTAGGGATGCTCATCTACATAGTACTAGATCAAGCATTTATAATTATTAAGTAAAATGCAAAAATAATACCCAATATTCAACTTTCTACTATTGAAGTATTCATGGCTAGAATGAACTCCCAAACCAACTTAAAACAATCGAGAACATTGTCACATTTAAGAAAAATGTTGAACAGCAGTTGCTAGCAAAACAAATGTTTTAATTTGTTTATGTATGTATAATCCAATGTCTTTCATACCTCTTTGTACTTCACATTCCTTATGGTCATACACATTTCACTGTTGTCATATTCCATCCTTCGTCTGTTATAACTGAATCTTCCCCTCTATGATGACATAACCTGATCCTCCTCCAAGAACCCCATTGGAAATAAACCTAGTTTTAATTTAAATAGGTTTTTATGGGTTATCCTTAAGAGGCTAGTCATTCATGACATCATTACTTTTTCTCTCATCAAAACCTTCTCATCTTATTATTAGTATTTATTATCATGTAACCTTATATAATCACCTCTATTCTAATCATATTATTATTAATAATTTATTTATTTTTTATCATGTAATTTTATATAATCACCTCTATTGTCATGTTTGATATGCCTCTTGGGGAAAAAAATAAAAATAAATATTGTCTCCTTCTGATGTCGCGTAATCTTTGTTTAATTGTTCTTATCGAGTTACCAAGCAACGTCAAAGCCCACACAGTCGATAAACATTTTAAAGATACATTTCATCTATTGTTAATAATAATTTAATCAGCAGCAAAGACCCTCGTGGTTTCAAAGTTATGAATGAAAGTTTGAATAATGACACACCAACATGGTGTATTCCGTCCGGTTTTCGTGTTTGTTGTAGGAAAAGTTAAATATTGAGCCAGGCCTTTAAAGACGCAATATTGTCTTAATTAATAACCACTGTTAAATAAGGTTTGTTGTCTGTAGTACTTTGGAAGCCTGATGTGACCATTTCATACAGCGACAAGTTGAGGAATAGTGAGTAAGCAGTCAGGGGTCCAGAAGTAGAGAGTCGAGAACAATCTGTTTTACAGAGAATTGCTTACGAATTATCTCCGTCACAGATGACTGTCTTGAACACGTGTATTGAATTCACGTGGCGTCAGTCATCGGCTCAACGGCTCGTGCGTTGTTTACATAACACCTTACTGCTTCGGGCCAAATGATGCCTTTTACTTATTTTAATACCCATTTACACTAAATAGGAAATATTTTTTAACTACAGATACTTCAATCGTCTTTATTTTGTCGGAGGAAAAAAGTTAATATTTTGCCGAATTAAGACGCATAGATGTCATCTTTATCAGTGATACTAGTGGCCAGGGGAAAATTCACTGCGGGATCAGTTTGAATGGAAAAGGTATGGATTTAAAAACACGAGAACATAGGAACATAACCTCCCCAAAACTAGGTAATACCCAGTGTAATCCTTTAGTCGTTTTTCTTGTTGCAACCTGTGACAGCACAAGCGCAAAAAATTGTATTTTCTATACCATCCATAGTGCAGCTACAAGCACACCTACTACATGAGGTATCACTCTTGCATCCACATCTGATGAGCCACATGGCAGAGTCCGGAGCAAGTTGACCGGTTGTAATATTCTCAATTTGGTATCCTTCTCCCAGCAATACTGTTCAAGATCAAGTTTCGGCGGATTCCGATCTTCCATTGAACGCCACACATTAGCTTGGTGATAGGCCCTTTTAACGTTTTCTGCAAATGTACCATTCTTTGAGCAAGAATGGTACATTTGGGTGTGGAATAATGACGAAACATTTCAAGTTTTAGATGTCCACACCTCTCAGCGTGTTTTAGACATAGATTTCTAGAACTCTGTCCATAACAAGATGAAATAAATACAGAGGCCTGTGTAACTGTGTAGGCAATGACGGATGAGAGAATAAAATCAAGCTCTAAATTTCCCCACGACGTAGCCGCATGTAACCGTATCAAATCCAGTACATTGGCGATTCCAATGTAAGCTTGTTATGGGCCGAGCTCTTGCAAATCGATGACTTAAACACGCTGGGGGTATAAGCATCCAAACTGGACATGTGTCGACATCATCCCCACCTATACCATGTAGCCTAGCTCCAACGAATTATGCATTTGTAGCGAAATATGTCATCGCAAAGCTATTGGGTGGGGTTCAATGGAAGATCGGAATCCGCCGAAACCTGATCCGAAATATATTGCTAGGAATAGGACACTAAATTGAAAATATTACAACCGGTAAACTTTCTCCCGAGTCCGCCATGTTGCTCATCAGATGTGGATGAAAGAGTGACACCTCATGTAGTACGTGTGCTTGTAGCTGCACTATGGCTGGTATAGAATATACAATATTATGCGCTTGTGCTGTCACAGGTTGCAACCAGAAACACGACTAAAGGATTAAACTGGATAGTGCCTAGGTTATGTTCCCGTATAACGGATATAATTTTAAATGTTCAACAAACAGCTTATGTCTCCCTTTTCATGACCGACCCATGTGGTCATGGAGCCCATGATATGGATATCTTATCCTATTACTTATACGCTCCTATTTCCAGAAATATATAGTTTGTCTATATATAGTTTGGTTCCTTGAAATAATCGCCCCCAACCGCCGTTAACAAGTTAAAGGGCCATATTGTCTGGCATGTTTAATTGTACTATCATCTAATCACCCCACAATATAATAAATGATTTCAGTATATTCCTTAACCCAAGAAACAAGCGGTTAGACACTAAAATTATCTTCCTAGAATATATACTATGGTAGCTATAGGGGATTATTTGATGTGGCGGCCGTCTTGAACGCCATCTTGAATATTTAAAACTGTCCTGGGTGACCGAGATTCACCCCGCAGATTCTGGACACCCTAGGATACTAAAATCGATCATAAAAAAACTGTGTATACCATTTCCAGGTTCAGCCATAGTTCTTCCGAAACGAGCAGTTGAGATAGCAAATAGGTCGTAACAGACTTCCACAGTTTACAATAAGCAACAATTAGCAACATGGGACTGTAAAGGGAACCAGCCATTCCGATCTGTATAGTGAAACCGGTTTCATTACACTTCGTGAGAGACGCAGGCGACAAAATTTTAAATAATTTAACCCCAGATTATCTCTCTGCTCTTATTCGATCTAGATCTATTTCCTATAATCTTCGTAATAACAATATCCCTGAATTTTATTGCCGAATTTCTCTCTTCTATAACTCGTTCTTTCCATCTGCAGTCTGGAATTCTCTACCTGAGATCTATTTCCTATAATCTTCGTAATAACAATATCCCTGAATTTTATTGCCGAATTTCTCTCTTCTATAACTCGTTCTTTCATCTGCAGTCTGGAATTCTCTACCTGATACGGTCAAACATTTACCCCCCCCCCCTTAGTTCTTTCAAAACATATCTCTCTAAATCCGATACTTTACCTCCAAACTATTTATATCATGGCACTAGAAAACATCAAATAATTCATTCAAAACTCCGCCTTAATATGAGCGATTTAAACGGTCACAAATTTCTCAGACATATTCATCAAAATCCTTCATGTAAATGTGGACATCAATTCGAAGACAGCTATCATTATCTACTAGTTTGCCCCTTGTATTTGGATGAACGACGGATAACAATTGAGACTCTCCCAACACAGCAGAGAAACATAAAACTATTACTTTCTGGATCTTCCGAACTATCTAATGCTACCAATTACTCCATATTCTCAATAGTCCATAATTTCATAGAAATTACAAAACGATTTTAAATTTTTATAGATTTAGAGTTATTTACATATACTAGTATGCGTGCATAGTAAATACATGTATATGTACGTATATATGTGTGTATGTATACATAGTTATTATTGGTATTATTTAAGTACCATATATTTTAAATACCAATATTATTAGCCCACTTTGAATGCAGGTGCAATTGACTGATTGAATAAATATAGTTATATTTATATATTATATTGTAAATAGTGTACATGATTCCTTTGTTTTATTACGTTAAATGTTTAAATTTTAGGGAAAGGGATTATATTATAGGCTTTGCCTGTTTCCTAATCCTAACAATCAATAAAATATTGTTTAGAAAAAGAAAAAAAACATTTTAGCGATATAGCCGAGTACTCTGAACGCCCCTACGCGCAAACGGATTATTGAATAAAGATTGGACCAGGGTTATTCCTTTTGACCACAGTCAAATGTACCTGCATGATGACGTTTGGCTCGACATATTGTTCCGACAGATTGCGAGAATGAACAAAAGTGTCACGGGGAGAACCTTGGTAGTTGTCTCCCATTGATCGTGAAACCTGTTCATTATATAGTGGTTAATATTAGGTGTGGTATAGTGTGGAGTTTGAATGGTGTCAAAGCTTCAGGTTATATAGTATTAGTGTGACTTGGGAGAGAGGCGGGGGGGGGGGGTCTATGTAGGACTGTCCATGTTCAATTTTGAACTGTTGTTCTTTGTGTTTAACGACAACTTCCACCGGAGGACACTCTTAAGGTCACAATTTTTATTCAATTTAGATAAAGCTTATAATAGATAAAGCTTATAATTTCCCCTATAACTCGGACACGTGTTGAACCTTAGATTGCTTGGTTACTATCCCCGATTGTTCGTTCATGGGAGGACGAACTCCATCGATAAGCATTAGTGCTCTGTTCCGGAGTTATCGCCTTAAAACCTCCGAAAAGCAATAGAGAATACAGTTCTTAACAGATTTATTTCAGATGTGGTGTTCCAGAGTTCCCCCTTCTCCGAACACAATATAGGCTACATCAGACAGATGGGGTTTATCTCATATGTTTCTGCATGGTTTGTCATACAGTGTGCTATGAAGTAAATTTTTCCCAGACAGCAGCGTAATTACCTACTCTTTTAAATATACTCAGGAAAAGAGAAAAATCAGATTTTACATTGTCGACTTCGCCTTACCTGTAGTGACGTAAATGGTCATGATTTTGAAGATGCCGATCATTACCTTTTTACCTGCCCTCTACATTCTGATGCACGTAAACTTTCTATTTTCATCTTACCAATAAACCTAATTTCAATACATATACATTATTAAATGTGTTACGACAGAAATAGGGATTACCCTGCTCAATCCAACTTTACCGTTAGCACGGGCTGTGATGTCATGTCGTAGTCCCGTGAGCCCGCATTCCTCTTTGAGCCGCCATGTTTTTAGTAGTTTCGTTTGCCCCTTTGTGATGTTTTTAGTTATTTGTCATCTCTTCTCTAATGATTAGATAAAACACAATGTAAGATAAGCTGTAGATTTGTTTGATTGCCATTATATGTTTAAATAGGATGTTTTAAGAACTGTATGGTTTGTGAATGGTTTGTGAAACACTGCAAGTAAACAAACTTTTGTAAGCCACGTTATGGTCGTTATATGTACATGGACAGTACACCGCACTTCTTTTGTTATGTCAAATTAAGTGATTATTTTAATGTTCAAATTTATTGTTTGTACATCAACGTTTATTTATTGCTTTCAGCAAAACGACTACGAAATGTGAATAAAGTATGTAAACGAACAAAAACGTCTTAACGCCCCCACAAAATGTAACATGTTCATAGATTTCAAATGAAATTTTCAATTAGAATATTTTTATCCAATAATTCAAAACATGTATTTGGCAAACCTGAAATTGAAATTGTAATATATGTACATAGCCATTTTTTGTTTATTTTATTGTTATACTAGCCAGTAAGATTTTATCGTGATTTGGTTATAATAATATAGTCTTTTTGTATATACAGTTGTATTTTATGCTATATAGGAGAGAGGTAATATAGGCCTAGTCTGTTCCTCAATCCTTTTCTAAGAATACTGACAATTGTGACACTTTGTTTACACCATGTTATTCATGGAGGGTTGTAGCAGGAAAGAGCTCATCTTATATTCAGAGACCTGCAAACGAAAGAAGGTTGAACTGGGTTTAAAGAGGTATTGACATATTCATAAAGAAATTGAGTTTAAATGGGTATTAATATACTAATACACACCTTCACGGTGTTTTGTCTTTGATGTTCCATAAACGATACTAGAGATATCGTACCGAGGATTGGGTGATCAGAGGGTGATATGTGATATCATCCCTGGGACGATATCACATATCACCCTCTGATGACGTCATATTAAGCAAACACAGTAAAAATAAATTTTATTTAGTTATAAAGTTAAAAGTACAGTTAATAGGATTAGAATCATTTTCTGCAGATGTTTGTAGATAAAGCGGTTTTGAAAAATTTGCGGTCTCGTAATTCTTTCTAGTGTCTTCCTCGTCTTTTACGTTTTTGCCCTCATCACTCTTACTGACACCATTCTTACCTTTGCGTAGTGAAAAATATCCAAGTTTTTCTTACATTTAAGACGTAAATAAGACATCAATCCCATTACCAAACTGAATATGGAATTCATAGGGTATTTCTCGCCGTCCTTTTTTCTAACTTCAACCACGAAGTGTTTTAACCAAAAGTTTAAATCACTATTGTCCATGTGTTCAAGATCTTTAGTTATGTTCCTTTCTTCGTCATTATGTTGATTGTTTCGCCACATCAATCATGCTTAAAAAGCATTAAAAGCCCCTTTATTACGCCTTAGAATATATTTTGGTACAGCGTTATTTGCAACGTTTAAAACCGTTTCCTCTTTGACAACATGAAAACGTTTGCCATTTTCAGATCGATTTACCCCTACATCCGAAATATCGAAATACAGCGCTGGATTTCCAACATCCATATCGAAAAATATACTTCGTCTGAATCAGTCATTGACAGCATTTTACTTGTGAACTGGTCGATGTATGACTAAAATAACGCAGGTGTAATGGGCAGTGGTGGACAACAGTTCACTATTAGTATACTCATTCCAACAGTGACGTTGCCCTGCCCTTCATCATGCTAAAAACAACACGGGACGATATGGATGCGTTTATGTTGCTATATGGGGGTATGCTGACCACTCTGTCATTGAAGTGATGTCAATGTGTATGTCAAATAATACCCCACTAACCCTCGGTTCGATATTAGAAATAGCC
Organism: Patella pellucida; assembly: GCA_917208275.1. Classification (NCBI taxonomy): domain Eukaryota; kingdom Metazoa; phylum Mollusca; class Gastropoda; family Patellidae; genus Patella; species Patella pellucida. Next base: position 29,664,225 of record OU795041.1, on the reverse strand, counting down.
CTCGACCTTCGGTCTCGGGCTATTTCTAATATCAACCTCGTAGTAGGGTATTATTTACTACTTAAAAAAAGTAGGGGATATTTGATTTTTAAGTTTTATTAAAGTTACCTAGTGAAACTGACGAAGAAACAAATAACAAAATGAAATGAAGTTCACATTCATCGATGTATTCCAAATGATCGTTAGACTAAGTAAGGCACAGGCTGACCATTATAAGGGTAAAATGATACGCAGGGTCAAACAGGTAAATCCTCCTCTGTTTGCCAAACAAGCATTGATCCGACGTGGCATACTCCTAATGAGACGTCTAAGGTCATTTTGGTTCAGATTGTCTCATTCCTGTTGCAACGCAGCAGCAAGTTCTTGGACATTGGCAGGACGTTGTTGACGTTGACGTAACCTCTGTCCAAGCATGTCCAAGCATGTCCCAGACATGCTCGATGGGGAAAAGGTCGGGACTCAGTGCTGGCCAAGGTAATGTGGTGATGTTCTGTTGTTGGAGGTAACCTGTAACGACCCTGGCACTGTGACATTTTGCGTTGTCATCCTGGAAGATGAAACGGCGGCCATGACGTCGTGCGAACGGCACAGCATGGACTGCCAACAAGTTGTCCCGGTAGTGCTGGCTTGTAACACGGCCTGCAGCAACATGTAAAGCCGTTCTTCCAGCAACAATGATCAAATCGATCATGTCTGATGACGTTAACGTCTTGGAAGCGCTCGTTTCGACGACGCCACACCCTCCTACGTCTGTCTAAAAAATCAACAGTGAACCTTGACTCATCTGAAAACAGCACATTGCTCAAGCGTCGATTATCACAGTGTTGACGATCCCTACACCAACGACGTCTTGCCTGAATGTGATGATCACTTAAACAAGAGATCACGCGAGAACGTCGGGCGCGAAGGTGACCCTTATGCAGTCGATTCCGAATGGTCTGGCCACTCACTCTCACATCAGTGTCTGTTTGAAGACGAGCGCTGATCTGATTTGCTGTGATGACACAATGTTTCAAGGCCAAGGTACGGATAAATCGATCCTGGGCTTGAGTTGTCGCATTTGGTCGACCTGAGCGTGGTCTGTCCTGTACAGATTGTGTATCACGGTATCTGGATCATAGACTGCTTATGGCAGACTGAGAAATATTCATCGTCCGCGCCACAACCGCCTGTGTTGTGCCGATCTGTAGAATGCCAAGGGCACGTAAACTTTCATTTTGGGTAAGCCGACGCATATCAAAATTTGTTTTCTGGTCACTAAAACAATTAAACTGATGTTTCCAACCTGTAATTCAATGCCACAATGACTGTAACATTCTAAGTCAGAGTCGTGCAATCTTCGGTTGGACCCCCATGATGATCCCAAGCATCACCTGCATTCCATGCGGTAGCTATTGGTGCGTTTGGGCGTCACATGTAACTGGAAATGTTTCTTCTGTTAGGTTATATAGTGACTTTTTTCGTATACATTTGCATATTTTAGTATTATGCCCCCAAAATCAAATATCCCCTACTTTTTGTAATAGTATATTTAAGACAAAATAAACATTTTACATTTGGTACACTTATGGTGAATTTTTACGTTAGGTGGTAATGATTTGTTTATGACAATCTGGATAGCACAGTGTATTTTGAAATTTGCATGTAGTTATGAAATAAAAACAGAACTCAGTGACCATTGAATACCGCTAGGGTTATTCAATGGTTCACTCGAGTCATCTCTACCGCATTCGTGGAATACTTGCGCAGGGATACACTCTCTTGAGTTCTATCTATATATGCGTTGCGACCCACTTTTGTCAATTTCTAGGTTCTAAATGTTACCGATTTAGCTCCTTTATCTTGCATAAAAAAGTCTAAACACACTATATCTGGCTTGAAAGTATAACGAAGCATTATACATATTTTAGCTATTGACCCTACTTTCGAGTATTTATTGTTTCAAAATACACCAATACAACTGGTTTTGAAGGATATGATAATTTTTTCAATATTAAATCCGATTCCAGGAGTATTCACTGGACCAATACAAGATTTTAGGAACCAAACTTTTTGACCCAACGACAAAATAAGGCCCGCCCCCGCCAGGTTAACGTTTTGTACAAAATACGGCACACAACTGATTTTTATCAAATTTCAGGACGCAGAGTACCGCCGTGAAACTATGACATTTACCTTGCTGATGTTTTTAATCTGCATTGTAATAATTGTATTCGACATATTTATGTCTTTTAGATGCAAAACAAAGTAGTGAAGGACCACTTTTTGATTCATATCTAGTGTTCCCGCCGCTAAAAATATACCAACCACCAATCAAGCTACCAACGAAAGGCAGCATTATATCCATGATCCGTTATGTGTTGACGGATGGAAAGGATATTGTCACTGAACAATCGACATATAGGGGGGGGGGGCTAAAAATTATTATATTTTCGAAATACTCAGTGCATATTGGACAAAATCTTCCGTTCCCTTTACCAATAATCAATATATCTGGTGAATAAAACTGAGTATTAACTCGAGTGAACCATTAAATAACCCGAGCGGTATCAATAGTCATTGAGTTCTGTTTTTATTCTGTAACTACATGCAAATCTCAAAATACACTGTAGGCCTACTATCCAGATTGTCATAAAAAATCATTACCACTAACGTTAAAATTCATCATAAGTGTACCAAAGGTAAATTGGTGTTTTTTGTCTCAACTAATTGATATCAAAGGCCCATCTTTTTCCGCTAAGATCACAACATCAATGTTGATTTAAAGGGGCAATCCCGATAACATTTTGGAGGTTAAAGCTGCTTAATTTTGTATGAAAAGCCCTTAATAGCCTCTAACTTAGATCCGAGCAACTTCTTCAAGCTATGTTATACGTTTTCAAACAACTTCTAATCGCCGGTATGGCTCGGTGGCCAAAGACATGTGTTCTGTTTGCATTACACATAAGTGTCTGGATAAAACGAGTTTGTATATGTGCAGCTTTCAATCTAACCCTATTGACCCACTTTTAAAGCTCTCTATTGATTAAGTTAAAATTGGTATCAAACATAATGCGCTTATCAAGTAAAACGACCATAACAATTTAAAAGAAAAACTTAAAAGAGCTAGTGTCCAGTTAAGCTTTTTTTGCATTCACGTCCAAACTACTCAATATTTTGAACTGAAATTTTCAGACAAGGTAAATACACTATTCCTCTATATTTTGGCGTTTATATTTCATACGTTCATGAACGTGTAATTTTCAGATTCTTTGAAATTCGGGCTGGCCCCTTTAATTTGACAAATAAATCGTGTTTTCAATGTTGAAGATTTTGGATAATATTGAGTTAGAGTTTCAGCTATTTGCAGTATTTGTCATATTAGAAACAGACACCTATTCAAATGATTTTTTTTAAATGTTTACTTTTGAATTTGAGTGTGCATACATATCGTTTGAAAATACGGATAGCACATTTGAAATTGGCAAAATGCCGAGACCATTTATTAAGGTTTGAATTTTATAGAGAATTTTCCTACATATTTAATGAAGTAAATAAAAACAGATTTATTTTTATTTATTTATACACGTATACGGTATATCTTATTATGACTGAATGGTTAGCGTTCGCGCTGTATCATAAAGTCTGTCATTGAGTCAACTGGCGGGGTTTCGAATGCCCGGTTGTATGTGGCATGTAGTAGGGTCCCCTCTCTAACCTCGTGGGTTTTCTTCGGGTCCTCCGGGTTCTCTACCACTGCTAAAAAAAACTACGCGCAAGGAAATCATTGAAATAAAATTAAACCATGTGTTAGTTTGTGTCGAGTGGCATTAAACCCCATTTTTATCTCTCCCTCTCTCTCTCTCTCTCTCTCTCTCTTTCTCTCTCTCGTAATGTTACAGACAAAACAGTTTTTCTTAAAATCTAAAACGGAAATGTTAGCAATCAAAGTGCACATAAGGTGGTCGTTTGAACCTTACACTACGTGAAGCCAATGGTTACCATATCCAATTTACTGCAAGTTCACACCAATCTGATTTAAATTAATTCAGATATCTGTAAGAAGATCGCCGGAAGTGTGGTTCATTTTTCAAAATTGTCACTGGGAGAACCCCGATCTGGGCTCCGCGGTCAGTGAAAGGGGCCGCTCCGACATGGGAGCCCCAATCCGCATATGGCGCAGTCCAAGCGATTTGAGATACATTTTCGTCAGAAGAGTATTGTGGTTCTTAAAGATTACAGGAGTAAAACGATGTGGTCTTGCATATTCTATCATAAAAGCCAAACAGGATTGAAAAGTGATCTGTAATTGACGATCCGTTATCATCGTACGGCGCCTTTCTTTCTGTGTGCGGATTTGACTTTATTCCACAACTATCTTTGTGTATTAATTAATCAATCCGACTAAAGTTATACAGACTTAGGGTCATAAATTAATTTACATCTCGGTGTTAGCAGTGAGCGTTAGTAGGTAGTTATCTTATTTACGCCGGCCAAATCAATGACATCACGAATAAACTAATGGTAGAACCGTACACACACTTTAATTGTACAAAATAATTAATTTTTACTCATCAGTTGTTACTAATTATTATTAACCAAATAATTATTGCTCACCGGTATTTTTGTAATCAAGTAGCCTCGTATTATCTGTTTAAACAACATATAATTAACTGGATATGAAATCTGAATCTAAATTATTCGAGGGATAAACTTGTGTGATACAAATAGGTTATAATGTCTAGCATTGTTTACCATATTTATAACAAAAGTATTTTACAATTGCATTGACGGTTTAATCAATCACCTAACGGCATCAGGAACTCCGCGTATGATTAGGGGTATTTGATATTCATGTCCATGAATCCCATCCAATTTTCGCACCAAAGTTTAACCCCAGTCACTCCGACAGTAGTGCATTGAACCCATTCGGCAAACCTCGACAGATTCCGGTACCCTCCGTAACACTACATCTAGACTCGGCTGCATAACAGTTATTGATATGTACCTACGACCATACATTAGCGACGCGGCTATTCGACTACCAATTTACTATAACAGGAAAACGTGCCGCTTTTACAAAAAAGTCCAAAAATGGCGTCTTTTCTAGATATAATCTCTATGGGGGCAGCCATTTTTTAGTTTGTTGATATAATCTCGATGGGGGTAGCCATTTTTATCCGGGTCCTTTAAAATAGTTCCAAAATGGCGGAATTTGTCATACAGCCGAGTCTAGATATAGGGTACCGGAATCGGTCGAGATGTGCCGATTGGCATTGAACCGTGCACGGTTATAGGATTCCCAGCGTTGATTGGATGAAAAATGAAGGCGATATATGCATTGTCATCGGAAAATTCTATATTCGCTGTTAATATCAAATGTTACGACAAAAGTTGTTCTTTGTGTAAAACATGGTTATATTATTATATACTATTGAAAAAAAGTAGGGGATATTTGATTTTTAAGTGTTATTAAAGTCACCTAATGAAACTGACGAAGAAACAAATGACAAAATGAAATGAAGTTCACATCCATCGATTTATTCCAAATGATCGTTAGAGTAAGTAAGGCACAGACTCACCATTATAAGGGTAAAATGACACCCGGGGTCAAACAGCAAAGTTACCACAGCATCACAACAAAGTCAGTAACGGGTAAATCCTCCTCTGTTTGCCAAACAAGCATTGATACGACGTGGCATACTCCTAACGAGACGTCTAAGGAGGTTTTGGTCCAGATTGTCCCGTTCCTGTTGCAACGCAGCAGCAAGTTCTTGGACATTGGCAGGACGTTGTTGACGTTGACGTAACCTCTGTCCAAGCATGTCCCAGACATGCTCGATAGGGGAGAGGTCGGGACTCAGTGCTGGCCTAGGTAATGTGGTGATGTTCTGTTGTTGGAGGTAACCTGTAACGATCCTGGCCCTGTGACATCTTGCGTTGTCATCCTGGAAGATGAAACGGCGGCCATGACGTCGTGCGAACGGCACAACATAGACTGCCAAGATGTTGTCCCGGTAGTACTGGCCTGTAACACGCCCTGCGACAACATGTAAAGCCGTTCTTCCAGAAACAGTGATGCCTCCTCACACCATAACAGAACCACCCCCAAATCAATCATGTCTGATGACGTTAACGTCTTGGAAGCGCTCGTTTCGACGACGCCACACCCTCCTACATCTGTCAAAAAAAATCAACAGTGAACCTTGACTCATCTGAAAACATCACATTGCTCCAGCGTCGATTATCCCAGTGTTGACTATTCCTACACCAACGATGTCTAGCCTGAATGTGATGATCTCTTAAACAAGGGATCACGCGAGGACGTCGGGCGCGAAGGTGACCCCTATGCAGTCGATTCCGAATGGTCTGGTCACTCAGTCACACACCAGTGTCTGTTTGAAGACGAGCGCTGATATGATTTGCTGTGATGACACGATTTCTCAAGGCCAAGGTACAGGTAAATCGATCCTGTGCTGGAGTTGTCGCCCTTGGTCGGCGTGGTCTGTCCTGTACAGATTGTGTATCACGGTATCTGGACCATAGCCTGCTTATGACAGACTGAGAAACATTCATCGTCCGCGCCACAACCGCCTGTGTTGTGCCGATCTGTAGCATGCCAATGACTGGCACCAGTTGTATTTCTGTACTTATAGAGAATTATAGTTTTGGATATCAAGTATTACGGGGTTATCAAAATTATCGATACATGTGGTAATTGCTTGGGTCGTCTTTATTTGTCACTAGGCCTATTTAAACAATGGCACCTTAAAAGGATCTACGGCATGATGCGCATTTTAAATTCACTGTAAAATATTCCAATCAGAAATGTCTCACCATAACAACACAAGACGATAATTTATTTGAGAGAAGTAAACGATTATGTACATTGTGTAATTATGAAGACATTGAAGATGAGTACCATTTTCATTTAATTTGTCCAATTTATAAAACTCTGTGATATAAATATATAAAAAAATACAATTATTCGAACCCAAGTGTTTTAAATATGATCTACAATCAATACTTATTTAGTCGAGAAGAGATAATAACAAATATTTTGTCGAGTTCCAAGGTGTGTTTCGCTTCCCTCTGTGGGGACGTTTTTACGCTAGCACCCTGATTCATAAATTTATATTTGTTTACGTCTTATAGGACTGGTGCCGCTTCCCTCAAGGTGACCGAGTGTATTTTAATTCATTAATTTTTAATTATCAAAATTTATTAGTAATGAAGGGCGGCATGCTGAACAATTGAGACACGCTACCTGCGGAGAAGTTATCTCAGAGACATTCAATAGACATGTTTTCATATGACGAGGTCAACACACTAACAATAACAATCATGGCTTCACTCTTCTTTGTATTTCTTTTGTAATATCCATGGGAGAATTTGAAAAATCAGGCTCTTTCCATAACATGTCGGTAACACAGCTACACAGTCGTGACCTTCATAACGAGCATGTAATGCCTCCAATCGTTTTTTCCTTCAAATTTATTTCAGTTCATAACAAAAATTTAAATCTGTATAGCAATTTTAACAAAACAGCCAAGTTGTGGCTGGGATTACTGCCCAAAATGGCCATTCACTGTATACGTGCGAAAAAAAAGCTAGCTATCATTTATTTTTTCGTCAAGTTAGTTACGTACGGTAGAACGGGTTGGACTTCCCTTTAGGCGGCGTTTTTGCGTTCCAACTTACTCGGTGTACTTTTTTCCTTATTTTTATCGGAATTTTAATTAGTAATGTAGGGCGATTGTCGCTTACCTCTAGGGGACGTTATTGCGTTTCGCCCACTGGGTATGTTGTAATTGATTAGTTTTTTTGTTATATCTGTTTGGTCATTCCTATAGTTTCAACGAAGTCCCAGGTAAGCTGAGATGTCCAGTTTATATCATCAGGTTGTGGAGAAAGGAGAGTGCTGAGACAGAGAGATTTACCCTTCTCTATCAGTTTGCTAGTAATCATTGATTGACGTTCTTTGTTTAATTGATTACAGTTGATTAGTAGGTGTGACGTGGTTGCGATTTGTCCATACGGGCATGTAATTGGTGTATAGGTGCAATCTTTAATTACGTTTATAGTTTTAAGCCTAGTGATTAGTTTGCATATTTTGATTGAGAGATGATTGATGTAAACCTTGTCTACAAGATTGCTATCTATTTGGTAGATATGAGTATTTTCTTGTGTCAGACAGGGTTTCCATGTATTTCTAATTCTCTGCTTTGCTATACTGACTGCTGTATTCTTAATTTTCTAGTTCGTTTAGTGACAACCCTTCCTTAGCTATTTTGTCGGCTTGGCGTGGGTGGGGATCCGGGCAAGGACTACCTCTCTTCCAGTATTCTTGATTTTTTTTTATTAATATTCCGAACTTGACTGATTATGTGTTGCCTGTTTTTGGAAGAATCTGATTCTATGGATTTGATGCTACTTAGGGAATCAGATACGATTACTGCTTTTTGATGTGTTTGCGTGGCTAGCCATTCCATTGCAGTGTTGATGGCCATGAGTTCTACGAACGAAACATGTACTAACAACTAATTGTATTGATACAAAATAACTTTCGGATATATCTTGGCAATTGATAGTTGTGCAGACGAAGTTTTGTTCTTATTTTATTCCGAAGGTCACATGAATCCATACTTATTTCTGTAGGTTGTCTGTTATGCAGACCGACGGCCTGACAAGGACAGCTGTCTATTCGTTCGGATGGGAAGAAAAAACGAGGTTCCGTGTACACATTGGCGTGCACGTAAAAGATCCATTGGCGGTTGGAATTCCATTTAAGAGTAGACCGTAGTGCCGCTGTACGGGCAAAATTCCCCTCATAGCACACTGTATGGAGTATTCCCATCTTCATTAGCCCAGCTCGGAGCAGAACAGTAGGACGTTAAACCCCATTTCATTTTTTTGAACCGGAAGTTAGTTGTGGTACATCTCTTTCGCGCATGCGATGTATAACATAAACGACCAGTCGGCCTTCCATTCTAGTACAGTTATATGGTTGTTTACTGTACTGCTGTTAATACCTACAACTATTTCATTTGAAGGTAAATTACTCACTGCAACATTATCAACGGATTTAGTTAAAGGTCAATATTGGTGCCAGTCATTATCACATGTGTGATAGATGCGTAATCAATGTTTCAACAATCGGAAATGACGAACGTCAAAGGAAAACACGAGTTCGGACCTCTCGATCTATACTATTAAAAAAAAGTAGGGGATATTTGATTTTTAAGTGTTATTAAAGTCACCTAATGAAACTGACAAAGAAACAAATGACAAAATGAAATGAAGTTCACATTCATCGATTTATTCCAAATGATCGTTAGACTAAAAAAGGCATAGGCTGACCATTATAAGGTTAAAATGATACCCGGGGTCAAACAGCAAAGTTACCACAGCATCACAACAAAGTCAGTAGCGGGTAAATCCTCCTCTGTTAGCCAAACTAGCATTGATTCGACGTGGCATACTTCTAATGAGACGTCTAAGGTCATTTTGGTCCAGATTGTCTCATTCCTGTTGCAACGCAGCAGCAATTTCTGGGACATTGGCAGGACGTTGTTGACGTTGACGTAACCTCTGTCCAAGCATGTCCCAGACATGCTCGATAGGGGAGAGGTCGGGACTCAATGCTGGCCAAGGTAATGTGGTGATGATTTGTTGTTGGAGGTAACCTGTAACGATCCTGGCCCTGTGACATCTTGCGTTGTCATCCTGGACGATGAAACGGCGGCCATGACGTCGTGCAAACGGCACAACATGGACTGACAAGATGTTGTTCCGGTAGTACTGGCCTGTAACACGCCCTGCAACAACATGTAAAGCCGTTCTTTCAGCAACATTGATACCTCCCCTCCCCACACCATAACAGAACCACCCCCAAATCGATCATGTCTGATGACGTTAACGTCTTGGAGCGCTCGTTTCGACGACGCCACACCCTCCTACGTCTGTCCAAAAAATCAACAGTGAACCTTGACTCATCTGAAGACATCACATTGCTCCAGCGTCGATTATACCAGTGTTGACGATCCCTACACCAACGACGTCTTCCCTGAATGTGACGATTTCTCAAACAAGGGGACACGCGAGGACGTCGGGCGCGAAGGTGACCCCTATGCAGTCGATTCCGAATCGTCTGGCCACCCACTCTTACACTAGTGTCTGTTTGAAGACGAGCGCTGATCTGATTTGCTGTGATGACACGATTTCTCAAGGCCAAGGTACGGATAAATCGATTCTGGGCTTGAGTTGTCGACCTGAGCGTGATCTGTCCTGTACAGATTGTCTATCACGGTATCTGGAACATAGCCTGCTTATGACAGACTGAGAAACATTCATCGTCCGCGCCACAACCGCCTGTGTTGTGTCGATCTACAGCATGCCAAGGGCACGTAACCTTTTATTTTGGGAAAGCCGACGCATATCAAAATTTGTTTTCTGGTCACTAAAACAATTAAACTGATGTTTCCACCCTGGAATTCAATGCCACAATGACTGTAACATTCAAAGTCAGAGTGGTGAAAATCTTTGGTTGGACCCCCATGATGATCCCAAGCATCACCTGCATTCCATGCGGTAGCTATTGGTGCGTTTGGGCGTCACATGTAACTAGAAATGTTACTTCTGTTAGGTTCTATAGTGACTTTTTTCGTAGTCATTTGCATATTTTAGTATTATGCCTCCCAAATCAAATATCCCCTACTTTTTTGGAATAGTATATAACTGGCTGATGTGACGCGTGATAACAGATATATGGGCAAATTTCTCCTCAGTAAAATTTCCTTCGAAGACCAAAAGTTGTTGTGTGAGACAGTGAAATGATATCTGACAATCCATACAAAAATTGACTGTCACTAGATAAATTATTAATTAGACATCAATAATTAACTTACCCAGACCAGAATCAGCTCTGGATGTCATCGCTAGCCTGCTATATTTACTGACATTTTCAGTAAATTCCCTTTACATTATCTCTTTATCTAATTTCCCACAATGTATCTTTAATATCCGATTGAAGATGCATTATGTAAGAGCTAAATCTGCCTTATTTATATCTTCCGTTTTCCCTCAATTGTGAGATAAATAATTATTTGGAAATGGTTTTGATCTTCAACGGATTTAAAAACAATTGCAAATTAATAATTTAGTTTAAAAAGTGGAATAGGGCAATCAAGACTTTATTTATAATCGTAACAAAAGTAGCAATGGCAACCGAGACCACACTGTTCTTCCGTGGGCCATAACTCAGCTCTGAATGAAGTAATTTGACTGAAATTTCCAATATATTCCCTTTGTATTATCTTTTTTTTTTTTACTGTTATAGCGAGAACTGGGTCCAATGCGCGTTTAATTCTAACGTTGGGTGGGAATGAGGGGGTGAATGGTGAACGTGCGCCGTCGAATCAAGAGGTCTGTCATTGAGTCAAGTAGGGTCGCCTCTCGGGGTGCCCAGGTTTCCTCCAAGTGCTATAGACCCCTGCGCGCAAGCGAATTATTGAAATGAAATTGAACCATTATGTTTATTCAATGGGTGTTAAATACATATCATCCCTCTCTCTCTCTCTTTCACACACACACCCACCCACAAACGCACGTTGAAGTGATTGTGTTAAATGTGAGGACTATAACATCCCCCCCCCTCACGGTAGTGGTTCCTAAAGCAATATGTTATTAGGTTATTATCAAAGAGTATTTGATACAATCACAATCATCTTAACTAACAAAGAGTCTGGTTTGAAATGCTCAATTAATTATATGATGTGGTGCCCTAGGGATTCCTCCCACGTCCATTCATAAAAAGAAACGCCGATGCATTTCTATTTGATATCAATAAGACTTCTAATAAACTAGATCAAACACTGGGGTAGGGTATAATAATTAAAGTAAGACAGTTATAGATTGATATATTTTGAGGTACATCAACGTTTACTTGTGCCTTCGGGATACCTTCTATTGCTTTATCTTAGCAAAATATTTGTATCGTGTCGTTTGTTCCATTATGTGAACTATGATTAGCTTTGGGGGCACTCGACCAGCAGTAAGTGCAAAATACTCAGGATTGGTTGCGTTTAGAGGCCATGCTTCAAATTATTCCTGGGTGTATGGGCATATTAAACTTTAATCCTTTAAAGATAGGTTCCCAGAAAAGTATAACAATTTTTGTATATATGGAAAGCAGAGATATCCAAAAATGTAAGGGTTCCCCTAATCTACAGCCCGACGATTAGGAATATCTGCACGTGTGACGTGGAAGGTTGCACGCGAATATTGGGCCCTTTGTTGATAAACTTTATGAAGAGTAAGACGTACAACACTTTCTGCGATAAAAACCACGGAAAAAGACGCAGGCCGTGGATAATTCGAGAATTTAATTAGGATTCGATATTTGTAATAAATAGTCAGCGATTACAGACAACACCGTCTTGTGTATGCAATGAATTCTCCTCCGCGTCGCTGCCTATGTTAAAGGTACGGAGAAGTAATGATTGAATAAAATGGGGTATAACGTCCTACGCTTCTGCGCCTAACCTGAGCTAATTGAAGACGGGCATACGCCATACAGTGTGTCATGAGGGAAATTTTTGCCCGGGCAGGAACTGAATTCCAACTGCCACGCAAATGTGTACACGGGACCTCGGTTGTTCGTCCCATCCGAACTTCTAGGCCACTGTACTTGTCAGGCCCTCCGTCTGCATCACTGACAAGGGTAAACCACGCCGGAAAATCGAGATGAACTTTCTCGGCCAATACAGGGACGGATTTGAAGCAAAATTTTGATAGATTAATAAGTTTGAATACGTTTTTTGTCCCATATCATGAAATCACCTAGTTTGTACGCGGGAATGTATCTTTAAGGGCGTATAGTTCTTTTTTAACCTTCAAATGGACGAATATGGTTTTAAAAGCACATATTAACAGAATATGAATGGAAAGTGATTGATAGTCAATGTTTGAAAAACATATATTTTTTCTACAAGTTTTTTTAAATTATTATTTTGTCGTGTGTGATTTAGCTTTCACCAATTACTCCTACATTGACTTGTAGGGTATGTTTTAATTTGTTCATTACAGAATGGCACCCGAAACTATAGAATACACAACTAGTGTCCTGGTAATAAAATGTTAACTTTGTCTTAAATATCGGATATTAGGATCGAATATTTTCACAGCAAGAAAACAACACCAATTATACACTTAAGGGTATCAACGATGATCATCTTGTATGTATACTGGACACTATCTGTTAATATGCTCCCTGCATTCGGGTGCCCGAGGAATACCCAAGCAGCAATTTCGAGATGGTGTTACTTTATTAAATGGTCAGATTGTCCTCACATTTGATCAAAATCAGTTCATTTTTAACATTGTTCATAACGTTTCTGGCGTCGAAATCACCCCTTATGTTATTGATCTATTTACTGGAATAATACTTTACGTTTAGGTACCTTTTTGTATATGGGGGGGGGGATACCCTATTAATCTATTAATATAAAGTCAATAAACGACAGCTGTATATATGTATAACTGTTTAGTTTATATTTAAATCTTAAATAATTTTATATTTTGTATGTTCTTGTTGATATGTTCTGTATTTAGTTTTGTAAATTCTGGAGAGGAGTCTCCAATCCTATTTCAAATGAAATAAAATATTGTTTACAAAAAAAAATAAACCAAAGCATTTTTAGTTAAAAATATTTCAGACAAATGTCAGTAGGCCATACAAGTCTTAACACAGATTATGTCAAGTAATTGAATAATATCCAATGCCACATTAGGACTTAAGGCAGATTTGCTGCGCTTAAAGCAAGAACGTTAGATGGTTTTAATCAACTTCAATGCGAAAATAACCCTTATCCTACACAAGTCTGTCAGATAGATTACTTGGCCAGCATTTCAAAATGACCATTTCTATACCCCACGGAATTAATCACGGTAAGGTTATTTATAGTTCAACCTGGCGCGGTGAGTTTATCTGAAAGTATGGTACATGTATCTCGGTGTTTATTAGATCTAGGTGCTTTTAATACCGCAGAACGTTCCAGGGCCTTGTGGGGGACAGCCTTAAATTATACCACACACACACACACAGCGCACGCGGCGCACACACACTTTCTTTTTTGTTTTGCATTGCAGTCTTTGTTGCCTTTTTGGCGTAGAATGGAAGGGGATAGTCTGAATATAGATTTTCTGCCAGTTTTTTTTATGAATATGCATGATTTTGAGGTTGGTTAAGCCCAGCTTATGTCGCCCTTACGGCGCGAAAAAACTATCGGCGACTGGAAATCGGCGACTGGTCTACGATCAAATGGATACAATCAGTCGTAACTACCTGGGCGACATAAGCGCTCTTACGACTGGTGTGAGTCGGACGCAAGCCAGTTGCCGTCGAGTTGTCTCCAGTTCTGGCTCCAAATCTTCAACTGATGCCGGGCGACATAGGCCTAAAGCCCAGCTTATGTCGCCCTACTACGCGATAAAACTGTCGGCGACTAGCGGGAACTGACAGCTTATGTCGCTACGACTGAATTTATCCACGACAGGCAGCAACCACGAGAAACCAGTTCATTGCAGTCGTAAGAGCGCTTATGTCGCCCGGCATTAGTTGAAGATTTGGAGCCCAACTGACCTCATAACTGACACGTGATGACCTTCAAAACGGCCTCATTACATGGTTGTTACCGCCCCATGGCCACCACGTGACTAAATAACAGAATCCTGTTGGCTACGTCGGCCTGGCGTCAGTCGTAAGTGCGCTTATGTCGCTTGCGACTAGAGACAACTAGTTGTATCCAGTCGTACACTGAAAAAAAAACTTGTGTTGAAACAACACAAACCTGTGTAGTTTTCAACACAAGTTAGGTGTCTCTATTTAACAACATAATCTTGTGTTGAAACAACAAAAAACTTGTGTTAAATGTTAAAACAACACAAAAACTTGTGTTAAAATTATGAAACAACACTAAACTTGTGTTGAAACTTGTATGAAAAGGTACACGATAATTGTGTTGAAATTTCTGAAACTTGTGTTGAAATTCTGAAACTTGTGTTGAAATTCTGAAACTTGTGTTGAAATTTCTGAAATTTGTGTTGATATTTCTGAAACTTGTGTTATTTCATACAAACTTGTGTATAACCACCAATAACTACTTGTTTGTATTTTACCATTTATATCCAGTATAGCAACCTTTCCCATGCAACCCCCGCCGTTTGTTCTGTTTAAACTGTAACGTTTAATAAATAACATAAAAATAATTGTTTGTTAAATTATTATTTATTCAATAAATGATATGAAAAATAAAATTAATGCCAAATCATTACTAAACAGATATCTCGAAGGTTTAATAATTAACGTTAATTCCAATACTGATAAAATTGTGTTATACAATGAACAGATACCGCCCCAATCATGTAATAGAAAATAGCTATTGAAAAAAAATCCACAAGCACTGAAACATTTGGTATATTAATAAAAAAAAAGTTAATTCCAATACTAATAAAATTGTGTTCCCATTCCCCTCCCCAATCACAAAATTTAAAAAGGCTATTTAAGGTTCTTTTTATCATTAACCTTAAAACGGACTAGGATATAATAGATATGTACACAATATCCATACCCCATGCTGCCCAAAACACACATTTTAACTATATCATAATTTAACAAAAACCAAACCAAACACTAAAGACATTAATTATGCACTAAATTGAAATCATTAAAAAAAAAGATAGTAAGCTGGCACTGCCAGGCAGGATACGCCCACATTTTCGAGAGATGGTTAGAGAACAAGCAAAAAGCAAACCGAAAGTGATTTTCCTACAATCAAAGGCTATAATTCATTAAATTACAATTTGATATGCGCAAATATCGAAAAGAATCAAGAACTTTAGGTTATAAACAAGCATTTGAAGTTTCATCAAAATCGCATTAAAATTGTGACCTATACTGGGTCCAAAACCTTGATATACCATATTTTAACACTATTAGCGTACAAACGTCGGCCATTTTATCTGGCAATTATGGTCCGATTTCCCTGAAATTCAAACTCAACCTTCCGTATGGTGTAACGGTGATCGAGTCAAGTGTTTTTTGCAATCGGATAATAAACGTGGCCTCCAGAGGGACCATAGGTCACAATTTTATTTCGATTTTGATGAAACTTAAAATGCATGGTTATAACCCAAAGATCTTGGTTCCTTTCGATATTTGCGCATATCGGATCGTAACTTTCTGAATTATGGCCCCTGATTATACGCAAAATCGTCTTTGTTTAGCTTGTGGTCCCTCTGGAGGTTACAATTATTATCCGATTTAAAAAAATCGGTTGATTATATCAATGTTACATCCTAAGGAAGGTTGAGTTCGAATTTCGGAAAAATTGGACCATAATTGCCAGACAAAATGGCCGCCGTTTGTACGCAAATGCTGTTAAAAAATGGTATATCAAGGTTGTTGACCCTGTACAGGTCAAAATTTTAATTCGATTTTGATGAAACTTAAAATACATGGTTATAACCCAAAGATCTTGGTTCCTTTCGATTTTTGCGCATATCGGATTGTAACTTTCTGAATGGTATATCAAGGTTGTGGACCCTTGAAATGCATGGTTATAACCCAAAGATCTTGGTTCCTTTCGATATTTGCGCATATCGGATCGTAACTTTCTGAATTATGGCCCCTGATTATACGCAAAATCGCCTTCGTTTAGCTTGTGGTCCCTCTGGAGGTCACAATTATTATCTGTTGGTCCAAAATTGCCATACAAAATGGCCGCCATTCGTACGCGAATACTGTTAAAAAATGGTATATCAAGATTGTGGACCCTGTAGATGTCACAATTTTAATTCGATTTTGATGAATCTTGAAATGCATGGTTATAACCCAAAGATCTTGGTTCTTTTCGATATTTGCACATATCCGATCGTAACTTCCTGAATTATGGCCCCTGATTATACGCAAAATCGTCTTTGTTTAGCTTGTGGTCCCTCTGGAGGTCACAATTATTGTCCGATTTAAAAAATCGTTTGATTATATCACCGTTACACCCTAGGGAAGGTTGAGTTCGAATTTCGGAAAAATTCGGAACAAAATTGCCATTACTGTACGCGAATACTGTTATAAAATGGTATATCAAGGTTGTGGACCCAGTATAGGTCACAATTTTGATTCAATTTTGATGAAACTTGAAATGCATGGTTATAACCCAAAGATCTTGGTTCCTGTTGTTATTTTCACATATCAGATCATAACTTCCTGAATTATGGCCCCTATCGCCGTTACACCATACGGAAGGTGGAGTTTGAATTTCATGGAAATCGGACAATAATTGCCAGACAAAATGGCCGCAGTTTGTACGCTTATAGTGTTAAAATATGGTATATCAAGGTTGTGGACCCAGTATAGGTCACAATTTTAATTCGATTTTTATGAAACTTGAAATGCATGTTTATAACCTAAAAATCTTGATTCTTTTCGATATTTGCGCATATCAAATTGTAATTTAATGAATTATAGCCTTTGATTGTAGGAAAAATCACTTTCGGTTTTGCTTGTTCTCTAACCATCTCTCGAAAATGTGGGCGTATTCTACCTGGCAGTGCCAGCTTACTATCTTTTAACAGTATTTGCGTACGAATGGCGGCCATTTTGTATGGCAATTTTGGACCAACTTTTCCGAAATTCGAACTCAACCTTCCTTAGGGTGTAACGGGGATATAATCAAACGATTTTTTAAATCGGATAATTATTGTTACCTCTAGAGGGACCACAAGCTAAACCAAGACGATTTTGCGTATAATCAGGGGCCATAATTCAGGAAGTTACGATCCGATATGCGCAAATATCGAAAGGAATCAAGATCTTTGGGTTATAACCATGCATTAGAAGTTTCATCAAAATGGAATTAAAATTGTGATCTCTACAGGGTCCACAACCTTGATATACCATTTTTTAACAGTTTTCGCGTTCGAGCGGCGGCCATTTTGTATGGTAATTTTGGTCCGATTTTTCCGAAATTCAAACTCAACCTTCCTTATGGCGTAACGGTGATATAATCGAACGGTTTTTCAAATCGGATAATAATTGTGACATCCAGAGGTACCACGAGCTAAAATAGGTGACTTTTCGGACAATCAGGGGCCATAATTCAGGAAATTACGTTCTGATATGCGCAAACATTGAAAGTAACCAAGATCTTTTGGTTATAAACATGTATGTAAAGTTTATCAAAATCGGTTCAAAATTGTGACCTCTATAGGGTCCACAAGCTAAAAACGTTGTTTTTCGTACAATCAGGGGCCATAATCCATGAAGTTTTGATACGATACATGCCAATATCGAAAGCAGCCGAGATCTTTTGGGGATAAACCTATATTTCAAGTTTCGTCAAAATCGGACAAGAATTGTGACCTGTAGAGAGTCCACAAACAATTGTGGACGGACGGACGCGTCCAGGCGGACAGGGGCGACGACATAATACGTCCACATGAAAATGTGGGCGTATAAAAATCACAGTACATAAAAGGGAACTAAAAGATAAGGTACAGGACAAATAATCATAGATAGATAAAAAAAAAAAATACAGCATAACAATCAAATAGAATGGATTATTTGAATAATTTGTCAAAAAATATTGATGAATAAAACCATTTCATATAAATGAGGAATTAATATTCGTAATGTACACTAATTATTTTAAAGTAAAGGTTGATTTCATCATACAATACATGTAATACATTTTTATAATTATTAACCGTTACTATTAATTATTGATAATTTCTCTTGAATATTTCAAGATTTTAGACCAAATTTTTAGTGTTTAGGATTGCAAAGCAGTCTATATAATGACACACTATTTAGAGAAAGTTTGGTAATTGACATTAAAACAGAAATAAGTGAAACAAAAAGCGATTAAAAAAGGATGATGACGAATATCGTTTGGGTTTCCACAATAAGATCTTTAAAATAATTTGATGGCTTTTTATTCAGAATTTGTAGTTGTTTTCTTTCTTTGGTATTGTAATTTACTTTTCCAAGAATGTTTGAGTCTCTGAAAAATATAAAATTATAAATTCGATTTAGTTTTTACTTGGCATACTAGTCATTGGTACATTTAGATGGCAGAAAAAAAGTAAAATAACTTACAAAACCGTTGGGGGGGGGGGATCATAATTTTACAATTTAACAATATATTTTATTTTGAGACTCATATGTATGGCTACATGTGAATGCAAGTGGAAGTGTTGTAGTCGGATTGGATTAGTATTTACTCCTCTTTCAAACTTAAATTGCATGCATCACCAAGTTGAGTTGCCCATTAAACCTAATGGGCAGTTTGGTGGCATTATGAGTCTAAAACCACAAGCAATGACCCAAATATGAATATCTGACAACTCATCCCTAGACAACTCATCCCTATATAAGACAACTCATCCCAAGATATTAGCTATACTGAAACCCATACATAAAGATGATATAATGTCATATTATGACGAATTTCTATCAGACAACGATATGAAAACAATCAGCAATGACCCAAATGTGGATATCTGCCAAAGACAACTCATCCGAATATAAGACAACTCATCCCAAGATATTAGCTATACTGAAACCCATAGATAAAGATGATATAATGTCATATTCTGACGAATTTCTATCAGACAACGAAATGAAAACAATCAGCAATGACCCAAATATGGATATCTGACAACTCATCCGAAGACAACTCATCCCAAGATATTAGCTATACTGAAACCCATACATAAAGATGATATAATGTCATATTCTAACGAATTTCTATCAGACAACGATTTGAAAACAATCAGCATTTCAGTCGCATGTATGGTTCAAAGATGGAATTGAAACGTGTACGCTATGATAGGTATACGTAGCGTCCCAAATCTGAAATAACAATATTGATTTTATTAAAACAACAAAATCAATTTTATTAAGTTAACACATTTTTATAACAAAATCAGAATGGTCTGAGTGGTCTTCAAAGAAAGCAATTGTATTAAAACAAATATAACTGGCACTTATATTTGTTGGTATGAGTTGTCCTATATCTCGACCTATGTTTTAAAGTTGGGGTGAGTTGCCTTTTATCTTAGGATGAGTTGTCTTATAATTGGATGAGATGTCTTTGAAATGAATTGTCTGTATACCCCAAAGATCTAAGGTCATTTGAAAAATAGAAAGTTAGCTATAAATACACTTTCTGTGGTCCACAGTGTTTGACTAAACAATTCATTTGTCACATACTAAGTGTCACATATTGTTTCCTGTCCAGTTAGATTCACTCCTGGCATATTCCCTACTACATGAACTTTGCACCCATTTACTTGGCAATATCAAGTTGTTTTTAGGTACATCCATTTTCTATTTCCACACTGTCTGACGACAATCTGGATATAAGATTTTAAAAGCTATCATGTTTACGTCACACATGTCAAGTTTCTTTCACATAATACTACCATCTTACTTATCACATAAATGCATCGTTTCATCTTAATTTCTTATGCCTAGTAACTTAGATTGAACGTTCGTTGGTAATCCAAATACTTACCAAATCTGCTGATATGTTGAATTTCTCCCAGAAGGGGTACCTTGTCTTATTCATTTCTGTCTGTTTCTAAATTTATATGTAACTACCATGGCATCAGAATTGTCTTTGAAATTTATTTCTGTACAAGCTAGATGGCTTGATTAACTTCTAACAGTAGCTCTTCATTGGCATTAATGTGGTTTTCTGGAATAAGAAGAAAATAACTTTTCAACAACACTTGTACAATGTAATTATTTATTTTAAGTTTTTTATTCAAGCAATGCTAATTTATGTATACTACAATTAAGGTAGACACATTTAAAGTAACAATATAGCAGCCAACTAAAGAATAAAATTATTCTGGTCATTACTTAATTAAGCCTGTAGTGATATTTTAGTTAATATGCATGCAGGTAAAATTAACATACCAAGCTAACCAAGCATTCAGAGTTTGCTTTCTTTTTTTACTTTTGTCATATCGTCTGTAAAGTTCCCTTGTTTGGTTATAAATAAATCTGTTGTCTGCTCCTGGATAAAAAAAATATTATTTCTGATAATGGGATAACCTGGTCATTTGTTGTGCATCACAAGCCCCTTGACAACCCAATATTTCAAACATTATTTTTATATATTATTTATACTTTAGCGCTTTTGGCTCTTACAATGCATTTTAACTCTTTTTAGGTACTACTGTATTTTATGAAAGTGTATAACATATGAACAAGTAAAAGCTTAATATATGAAGAAGTTAGAGCGTATTACACTATTTTGCCTGAATACACTATTTTGCCCAAGGTGCTCAGTCTCGAAATGGCAGAGCCCAAGACATTGCATGCAGAAGAACAACTAGATTGTATGGTACTTACATAGCTTTTATCTGATTGACAATCTCTGAGAAAAAAATTCTATAATCATTTCCAACTGTCTCTTTGGCGGTGGGTTACTGAAATAAATATGCTTGACAGTTTTGATTTGGATGTACTATGTAGCGACTATCACAAGAATCCATGATCAGTTAAAAAAATGTAAAATAAAAGCCCAAAACTACCACATTTTTGTTTTGTGCACCTCCATGAATATATTTATTTTGGAGAATGTATAATTTTTCTAGTAAGATTGAAGTATATACTTCCTTTAAAAAAATATGAAGAATATCATATTCGTTATACTTTTGTGGAATATAGCTATCTTAAAAATACTGTATCTTTATTCTAACAATATTTATTCAATCAATATCAACAATCAGAAGATACAGTATTTAATTGTGCGATCGGGAAACAAGCCTAGACTTATACTAATTCATTTTCCTTTATCTCTACATAAAAGGATAATTGTAGGCAAAGGGCATTCGTTGTTAGATTTTCATTTTTTATAAAATATATAAAATGGTTACTGGTCCTTCTTTGTGGAGTACTTGGAAAATGTTAAACAATCTGCTGAAAGCTGGTAGATTGGAGAGCCATTATTATAACATACACCATTGACTGAAAAAAAAATCTAATCATATTAACTGTGGCTAACATTTTGTCCTTAATGTAAATTTCATTTAAACCAAAGTGCAATAAAATATAATCTAGTTTATGCACGAGTTAGTTTCTATTTTGGCAAAAATTCCCAAATCAAATTCAAAGATCGCGACGTAGCAAACATACATCATTGACTGAAAAAAAATAATCTAATCATATTAACTGTGGCTAACATTTTATCCTTAATGAAGATTTCATTTCAACCAAACAACCAACACAAAAGTGCAATTAAATATAATCTAGTTTATGCACGAGTTAAATTCTATTTTGGCCAAAATTCCCAAATCAAATTCAAAGATGGCGACGTAGCAAAATATTAAATGGCCTTCTCTTGTCGAACATACACATTTAGGAAAAAATTCTTACCTTCTGAACGATGTAAATATAAATATTTCGACCTTTAGTGATAATCGTGTAAAATTTCAGAAAAACGTAGATGGGTAAAATATATAAGATTGCTGAAATAACATACCTTTTTTTCCACTTGCTGTATCCGCCTTTTTCAAAGAAAAAAATCGATACTTCCGGTGTCGATGGATGTTACTGTCGGCTAACCGCGATCAGGAAAATGGCCAACTTAATGCAATGTACCTGAACTGAACTTCGCTATTATAAACCATTAAATAATTTGCCACTAACAGTAAAGTAAATTTAGGGAAGATACATTTGGTAATGATTTTTAATTGACGTATGACAGATTAAATTTCATTGGTTATTTTACAGTTAACCAATAAATTTCAATTTCGATTTTAACCAATTAAAATTAAATGAGACTTTAATACATTTTTTTCCCACGCAGATTGAAGCAATTGTAAAAACACCAATGGACTTAAATCACATTTACATTATATATTCCTTTGATCTACGTGCAGATTTTAGGGTCAATAAAAATTCGCAACTTGCAGACATTTTAACTACAGACATCTTAACACCAATTAACATCCAATTATGTCAAGCTATTGTCTGCGTAACAAATGTCCAAAAACATAGTGGATATTGGCTTAATAAACTTTGGTAAGTAACTAAAGCATCTAAAAAACAGTACTCATAATTCGAACTCTTTATTGTAGTTTTTGTTTATAAAACAGTACTCTTTCAACCGAGAAAGTTTATCGAGATATTCCGGCGTGGTTCCCATTGTCAGGAGTGCAGGAAGGATAGTCTGATAAGGATAGCTGTCTAGTCGTTCGGACCGGTGTATAAATCAGCATGCACGTAAAAGATCCCTTAGCAGTTGGAATTCAATATAAGAGTAGGCCGTAGCAACGCTGCCGGGTAAAATGAAGACGGGCATACTCTATACATTGTACTATGAGGGAATACGTTATCCCTTGCCAGGCACCTTCCCGTCCTGCACCACTGTCAAAGTGGAATCACTCCGGTAAATAGGGTTTAATGTCCTACTTTTTGCCTAGTCATGGTGGCTCAATGAGTAAGACGTGGCTTGCTAACATTGAGATCTCGTGTTCAATCACTGCGTTGGCCGAGAAAGCGCACCGGGTTTTTTCCGGCGTGGTGCCTCTTTACAGTGGTACAGGGCTGGGGGGGGGTGACAGGTGATAACATAATATAGTCCTTTAGATTGGTCGAAAAGTCGAGGTTCCTTGTACATATAAGGAATCACGTCAAAGACACCCTGACAGTTGGAATTCAATATAAGTGTAGGCCGTAGCGCCGCTAGTAAGGCAAAGTTTTCCTCACACTTATACACTGTATAGCATCTTCATTAGTCCAGTCAGAGCAGAACAGTATAGGACGTTAAACACATCACGACGTATCGACATTTTAACCCGACGTTAAATGTGGAATGTCGTGGTGTGCGGTGAAAGTGTCGTATTAAAATGTCGGGTTGTCGCTTTATGAAGGACGACATCAGGACACGATACCAATCATTGTATAGAGCGCCTAAAGGCAGCACATGTTTTATGTTGCTCTGTGTTTTTACTAATTATTGTTGTGAACAAGAATTTGAATTTATGTGATTTTTGGACTGGTGGAGTATCAAGAAACAACTTTTGCCGAAAAAAAATCAGAAAAAGATTAATTCATACGGTAGTTTTGGTAACTTTTATTATTCATATTCACCGTTGTTCTTGTCCAGTCAATTAAGACCGAGTAGTTGTAGAGCTGGCAAGAATAAACACAGATTAATTAAGACAGTCATTAGTGAAAGAGTTCCTATTGTCAAGATCAACAAAGGTGTTATCCTTTATAACTTAATTGATCTGACCCTAAGTGGTCCAACAAAGAAAGTGAAAAATAAGAAACATTCTCAAAAGTTTAGTTTATGTATATTGAATACCAGGTCTGTACGAAATAAAACTGATGAAATTAATGAATATGTTGTTGATAATGATGTGGCTTTATTTATTGCAACTGAGTCGTGGATTCGCAGTGAAGACACAGTTATTATCAACAAATTAGTTCCTACCTACTTTGACTCTATATTTGAAAAAAGGAAAACATTCGAAAGGAGGTGGAATTGCGTGTCTCTTCAAAAAGTGTGTAAAAGTGTCCGAGTAAGTACAAACCATGTATTTTCAACTTTTGAAATACTACAACTACAATTAAAAGTACTCCTTGGCAAGAATCATGTAAGAGTAGTGTCAGTACATCGCCCTCCTTCAAGAAGTGTGGTGGATTTCCTGACAGAATTCACTGAACTACTCAATGATCTGAATACTGGACCTGAACATTTACTAATTATTGGAGATTTTAATCTTCATATTGATAAGGCCAATGATTTGAACATTAATAGTAAGTGCAGGGGACTGCGCCACATATGATTTACACGAAAGACAAATATAACGACAATACATCATACTCAGAAACAACAAACAAACAAATAATTTAAAAAGAGTAAATGGATCCGGGGGCTAGCCGTAAGCGTCCACTGCGCTGTACAGTCCCGGGTCTGAAGTAACCCAGACTTCACTCAAAATTGAAAATGATCAGAAATACAACCCGAAAAAAACAGTATGTGATGTCAGCAGGAGTCATGGTCTGCCATATTGTACAAGAAATGCGAATGCAAGCATACTGTAGTAAAACTATACAAGCAGCAATAGGCCCTATCGGTGAAATGTATAAAAAGGTAGTCTTAAAAAATTCAAGTAGTGTTTAAATATTCAATTAAATAGATATATAGTGAATGTATTGAGGAAACATATTCCACCTGTCACAGACAAAACCGAAAATAAAGAAGCAAAGGAAATGTAGACTGCCTCAGAAGGCAGCCGTCAGCTGACTGAATGGTGTGACGTAAATACGTCGTTCTGTTACCAATGACGTCAAAGTCAGAGGCTTCTAGATTATCGTAACAAAAAGGGCGATAATCAAGATGAAATAATGCTAAAAACTATAAGTTTAATCAACCAATCGGAATTTTTGAGTTATATAATTGCACAGAACATAATGCGTAATACCCCATGCTAGCAATGCAAAACAGGAATGCAGAAGAAATCGTACTATGTAAGTGTCTTTATAAAGTCATAAAATAATAACAATAAGGGCGATAATCCAGACAAGATTACGTAGCTATAGAAATTTTAAACTTAAATTAAATTGGATGATTATCCAATATGTAGGCCTACTCGACTATATACTGATAAGAAATGTTAAACTTGGTATGTTGAAGAAACGGAAGTTTCGAAATTTCTTTAAATATGCGTAATTGTATACCGCCTTTGGCAGTGCATTTAAAAATTGAAGATTTTATTCGGGAAAGAAATAATTCTTTATTGTTACATAAATCGTAATGCTTGTGAATAGAAAACATTATATAGCGTGGTATCTGGTATGTTACTATAAATTGACGGATATTTTACTACTTCAAAACCGACTTTGTCCGTTTTGTCGAAAATACAAACTATAAATTGACGGATATTTTACTACTTCAAAACCGACTTTGTCCGTTTTGTCGAAAATACAAACATTAAATTTATTATCAATTATATTGATGTCCAGGTCAAGAACAGATGCATTTTGGGTGCTGGAATTTTCTTTATTTAATATTAGTTCAGGGGGATATATTTCACTTTTATATTTATTGAAATTTCCATTATCATTGTTATTATCATTGATGGGTGTTATGTCATCAATGTAACGGAATGTGTAGTTCAGGCTTTTAGCTACTTTGTAATCTATTTTTCTTTTTATGGTCCCAAATTCATATTAATTTAAATGTACATTTACCATAAATGGGGCGGGGTGAGACCCCATTGGTAAACCAATAGTTTGCTGTATTATCTGATCCCCAACCTCAAAAATGGCATTGTCAATGAGAAAATGTATAATTTTTTGAAATATTTCTTTATTAAAAATTACAGTGTCTGCATTACGACGTTTTATGATCCATCTAGCATCTTGAGAGTAAATGGATTGCCAAAAAGCCGGATACCCACCAACAAGTGGATTTTTATAATGATGTTCTGTCTAAAATACTGGAAAACATGCTCCAATAAAAACAAAAGAAATCATTATTCGGCCTAAAAACAATGGGGTACTGACGAAATACGTGATCACAGGGTTAAACGCGGGAAAGTCGAGAAAATACGCTAAAAAACCCAAACTGGAAATTCACAGACAAATTTACAATAAGGCTCGAACTACCACTAAAAATTTAATTGAATTGGCTAAACGATCCTCCAACAAGGAGTGTCCGTTATCAAACAAGCACACTCCACGTGAAGTCTACAAAATTAAAAACAGTCTGTCAAAACCAAGAGACGCAAAATTTCTGCCATCGGTTCAAAATGATGCAACAAACGTATTCATTGAGAAAAAAATTGAAGGTTGCACACTTGAAAGCTTTTGTCTAGCAACAGACGATGAGATAAGAGAAACAATTCAGAAATTAGCCCACATGGATACTAAAGTAGTCTGAAGTGCAGTTCCACTGATCACCCACGTCGTGAACACATCTTTAGTTTGCGCAGAAGTATGTGAAACGCTTAAAACAGTCCATGTGACACCCCTTATTAAAAGACAACCCTTCATTCCGTCTCGAATTTATCTTCCATTTTGAAAATTTTAGAAAAAAAGGTCCTTGATCGTTTTAAATATCATTTGTGGGAAAACAATCTCCAAGAAAATTTTCAATCAGCATACAAAAAGGGCACAGTACGGAATCCGCCTTACTTCGTGTTCAGAATGATATCGTATGTAGCTTGGGTCAGAAGAAAACGGTGTCGCTAGTTTTATTGGACTTTAGTGCGGCATTTGATACGACAGATCAATCAATCTTACTCGGAAGACTTGAAACTCGACACGGTTTATCCGGAGATGCACTGAAGTGGTTTGAATCCTATCTGAGTGGAAGATTGCAGATTATTGACTTTGGTGTTTCCCAGGGATCCGTATTGGGACCGTTTTTGTTCACAGCACACACTGCACCAGTTTTATCCGTAATATGGGTCTTAATTGCCACCTCTGTTCGGACGACACCCAGTTATATGTTCAACTTGATCCTTCACCAGATACCACTACATCAGAACTTAAAGCATGCATTGAACGGATGAGAATGTGGATGCAATGCATTTTTTTTAATTGAACGACAAGTCAGAAAATATAATAATCGAGAATAAAAACAACAATGGCATCAATCATGTGACTAATGGAAGCACAAGAAAAACCCCACCCAACTGTGTCAGAAATCTTGGTGTGTTCTTTGACTCGTCCTTAGATATGAAAACACATGTATCCAGGCCGTGCAAAAAGGCGAGCTTTCACCTGTATAACATTGACGAAATTCGATCCTACATTGACCTTGATGCCACTAAAATGTTAATAAACGCTTCTGTTAGGCCATGTAGATTATTGTAATTCATTATTGTATTCTCTTCCCAAAACTCTTGTAAGTCAACTACAAAAAAATCCAGAATAAAGCAGCTCGAATTGTACACAAAACCATCTGATCATATTTACACCTGATCTAAAACTGTTACATTGGCTACCGGTTAATCAACGTATCATTTTCAAAATTAACTTTCAACTGTTTAAACGACCCTTTAGCACCAGCCTATTTATCCTATTTATCTCATAAAAAACAACTCCTATTGCCAGTACAGAAGTACAGAAGTACGCCGAACCAAAAGAGTGGAACAAACGGCCCCTGGAAGTCCAAATGTCTAAACTTGGCTATATTTAAACGACGTCTAAAAACCCAGTTTTTACCCAAACTTTTGAACAATAATTTAAATGCTTAACTTTCCATTTGTATATTGTAACTTGACTTGTCCTTTGCATTCTTTTGTTTTATTTTTATATACATGTATGTTTTTTATAATCATATCTACATTGTAACGGGCCTAAGAACAGTCAGACTGACTGACTGGATGTTCAGCGCTATAGAACATTATTATTATTATTATTATTATTATTATTATTAATATTTCAAACACCGTTAATTAACCACGCGTATTTGTACCGCCAATACAAATTGATTAAGGCATTCTGCCATCTTACAATGACTAGACCGTCAATAAGTATTCTAGATGTTGAATTGCTTTGGCAAATGACAAAAGGGAAACCTTCGATGCTGCCAATATTTGATGCTTTCAAAAAAAGGTCGTCTTCGCCGAACGCTTATCAAAGAGAAAGTACCATAATGGTGAAAGTCAAAGGGTTTCATGTTTTACGATTCTAATGCTTCACCCGGAGTTTATAATAAAAACACTGGGTTAATCCTCTCACCGCAATAATCCTTAAAACCGAAGTCGTTAAAAACTGTAGCCCCTGTCGAGTTCACGAGGTTTTCTCAAAACCGACATCCTTATGTTTCCCGAAACCCAATTGATGTGCATGTTGAATTAAAGCTGAGAGATTATCTTGCGTTCACATTTTGATTTAGATTTAAAGCAGATAAACCTATAAGTCAATATTTTTGTTATAAAATCGAAATTATAAAAAAACACAAATATTGGTCTAGTTTAATCAATATTAATGTTGAATATCTTGACGTGAAAATATTCGATGCCGATATCTAATATTAAGACAATGAACATTTGCAACGAAGAAAGAAAAACATATTCTATAAAACAATGCGGAAGTAATTGGTAACTTATTGCTGATTCACAAACGACAAAATAATATATAATAAAAAAAACAATCGTGTAGAATGAACTGGGAGAATATTTCACTGAACGTTAGGAATTACCATTATGGTTTTTAATTGAAAATAAATCACTTTATAAATTATATACATTCAAATTACAATAATGACATGTGTTTTTGGACCAAATTTTGTCTATTTTAAAGTTCCAAAGAACAAAGCCATACGCCGTTCGTTCGTTCATTCCTGAAGTTTTACGTCCACTTCCACCAATACAAAGCTATGTTTTTTTAAAGGGTCAATCCCGATAATGTTTTTGAGAATAAAACTCTTTAATTTTGTGTTAAAATCCATTAAGATCCCATACCTTAGGGCCGAGCAACTAACTAAATATATGTGATACGTTTTCAAACAACTTAAACCCACAGTCTTCATCTTGAAATGGAGTCCGGTGTCCCAAACTGTCTTATGCGGTGATTTGATAAAACCAGAGTTTTATTTTATAAAAATAATGTGTCGGTGAAATTTACCTTTTGTTATCAAGTACTGCACATGGACCATTCACCGTGTAGACCCCTAAAGGAACGGGAATCGATTATCGGGTCACCCAACGAAAGAATTGACTCGAAATCTTAAAAAGGTTACGTGCTTTAACGCTCACGTCCAAACGACTCAATATTTTGAGCTGAAATTTTGAGTCAGAGTATATACACCAGTCTTCTATATTTTGGCGTTTAAATTTCATACGTACTCGGACTTTTATTTTTGAGGCTCTGTTCTATTCGGGACTGTCCCTTTAATATATGTAAATTCCTTTTTGTACTAACCTATATGTTTGAATTAAGCAAGACTACATAGGCTACACAGTCACTTCTGAATTTGTTTGGTCCCATACGGGTGGTTTCTGGGTGCCTTTAGGGGGAATATGTACATGTATTACAATAGGGGTAAATATAAGGAGACATGGAAGAAAGCGTTTCCACCTCTTATTAAAAACCTCACTTCCCATAAACGATTATATGTGTTTTCGCGAATCGTCATTCGTAAGAAATATATAATTATTCGGGTATTTTGAAAATATTAGATTGATGGCAAATTGTACAATAGTTCAATTAGAACTTAATTTATGGGTAAGCATGATGACGAAAATACTAACATATTATATGTACGTATATCTTAGACCATGGCAATCTAGATATACTGAATGCCCTTCACAAATATTGTGACGAATTGATTTTCCATTAACTAAAATCAGCGAGACGTTAATTAACGAAATAGAAGTAACTAATGACTAGCCAGTGTTATTTAGAAACCTACCAATATCTTACTGCTAATGTTTGGATAGTGCCCGTCCATCATGATTATTTTAATATGAAACATAATTTATAATGAGTAGAGAAATATTCTCTTCCTTAATGACACCGGTAAGAAAACAATGGCAACGATTGTTATTGGTTAATAAGACAATATATCAAAACTAATATCTCTATTGTCATACTATGCACAAAGAATTAATATATAATTGTCAAATTACTACTGTATATCAAATCAACTTCAAGACCAGGAAATCAATCATTTAGAGCTCAGTATGCTATTTCCATTTTTATTTCCGCCTACTTTCTCTAAGACGACTATGTATAGTTGAACATAGTTTGAATCTGCTAAAGTTACAATATAATTTGAAGATAGGTTGAAAACACTTTCTATAATATACACATGTTTTACTTACGATGTTATACAATTAATCAATGGCGTTGCAATCTAATTAAAATACAGATCTTTATTGCGTTTCGTTTTTTTATACTTTCGATGGCCTACACACTACATGAAGATCTGATAGGTCCTAGTGAAAGGTCCGTCAAGGGTCGTATCCAACAAACTTTAATGAACCAGCAGCTTTTGACCCTATGACGTCAGACATTGTTTAATCCATCAGCGTTAAAGTTTCTAATGGTTTACTCACAGTCACGTGCATCGCACGTCAAGAACTGACAGTAGCAGACCGTTTCATTGGCAAACGTAATTTTGAACTTAAAAAACGAAATTGAATCTGCGTTTTAATCAGATTGATGGTGTTTCAACGAGACATCACAAGGGTCTAAAAGGAATTGACATTGCAACGTGACACCCTATTAAGTCTGGGTTTAAATTTCATAATACCGTATTTCCTGCTGAGCCTGGAAGCGTTACATTCTCCAATTTCTATTTTTAAGAAGGGAAATCTTTTGAATACTATTTAGGGCATATTAAAGCTACGCTGCCTATCTTTGAAGTTTTACAAATTAAACATTGTTCTGAAACTGACTGAATTATACCAATATGTTGGACAATGGCAAACCAATAACATCCAAATTGCTGTAATGCAAACAATTTACCAGCTTGACCTCTTTCTTCATTTCATAATTTCATGGTCTGTATTAGCACTAGCAGTGTTTGTCGCTATAAAAATACATTTATGTTATCATTACAGATTTTTAACCGGCGGAAGTGGCTGGTTTTGAACCCGAGAGAGAGTATGCGAACATTTTAATTATATCTTGAACCGCTATCCATTGTTTTGGGGTTGTTTTTTTTTCATGTGGCAAAACCATATGCTGTCGTTGCTCTATTTTGTTACATTCCGCCACTGGAATGTTTATGATCGAATGTGCTTATCCTTTTTTCCACCGACGCGTCACCTTACGACTCCATTCATTAAATGGGTTGAATTAAGCATGGCTTTAATATTTTAGTTAATAAACCACACGATAAACTTTTATACATAAAAAGAAACAATACATTACTTTACTAAAGTAACCTGAACTTTGATGTACTTGAAAACTATAGAATTAGATATATCTATGTGTAATTTGTTAAAAAAAAGATCTAATCTATAATGTAATGTAGACTAATAGCAGTGTTTGAGGGGGAGAAAATACCATTAAGCTATTTTACACGCTATTGTCATTCAGTACTCCATAAAAGTGAAATAAATTTAGCCTCGGACCATATATAGCTATTTTTAACCCAGATTTAGATTATCTGACCAGTGAAATGAGTGTTTCAATTAGTCACCCGTCTTTCGATTAAAGCTAGAAGAATGGAATGGGGTTTAGAGTCATGTTGTACTCTTCCAACTGGGCTAATGAAGACGATAGAACGTCATACAGTGTAATGACAGTGGTGGCACGGCCTAGTCTTACAGCGAATTCAACGAAGGAGTATTGTACGTTCACACCGATGTGTACCCGGGGTCTTTTCGTCCTATAAGTTGTCCCTTGCCAATCACTCTGTCCTGCACCGAGGAACTTCTCGGCAAACACTGAGATCTAACACAAGACCTCTAGGATAGCGAGTGAACGTCTTACCCACTATGCCACCGCGGTGCTCTTAAAGCCGGGAACTATTAAAATTGGTCCAACTGTCGCATTTCTGGGATATATAGTTTAAAAGATATTGGTGATATTTGTTCAACTGATTTTGATAAAATAATTATATTTCTTTGGAGCGTTTTACGTATATTAAGGACATTATACTTTATCACCCAATAATACATTCTACAGTAGATATCGCTTTTGTGATAAATTTCATAATCTACATCGCTTTTCATGAATTGTATTGGTCAATCAAAAAGGAACTATTTTTTATTATTTTCAATTAACAGTTCATTTTTTATTAAATGTAACTTTTTTCCTATCAAAAAGGAACTATTTTTATTTAATTCACCTTGATGGAAACACCGGATCAATATAAAGGAATTTGCAGTGATTGAATTGCTGTCCAAAAATTTATGTTTGACTGCGCCATAATGTATTCAGCTTCAGTAAAAGTTAAATCTATAGCAAATAATTATATTTTTTCATTTCTGCATATAAGAAGGGATTATAAATGCTAACATAGATTTTTATTTGTCTTAGTCTTCAGTTAGAATGAAAATAAAACTCATTTCATACACAAGTCATGTACAACTTTGGGATTTAACGTTATCTTAAAACACCTGTCTCTGCTCATGGCCTGGACAATTCAACTGACGGCAGTGCTGCGGACTTAGTACATATTTTATTCTTGGGTAGCGTAGGGTGCCCATGATGATGCTGATCCCAACGATTCTTCGGATCCCTGTCTCCACTTGGGCATTTTCGTAATACTTCGAAGTTATTTTTTCGTAATGATTCAGCTGCAAAAAATCTGTGATTGACATTAAAGAAAATACCTGATGAGCTGGGTCTTGCATCACCATATCCAAGGTCAGCTATCTTCTTTCAGGCCTCAAGAAAGAAAAGTTCCATAGTGGTCTTTTCTGATGGCAGGACTGGGCTGTCCTCATATGATGACATTAGGTTTTAGACATTATAAATGTAGTTTTAGACATAGGGGACTTTTATTTGTCATAATTGTTTGTCCCAAGAAATAGAGGAATTCATCGCACTATACCACATGAAGTATACAATCGGCCTCGCTTAGCAGTCATCCTCTTTGGGTGGGCACATACGGATATACGGGATTGTGTGTAAAACGCTGAGAAGTTCCAGGTACAAGTTATGAACAGAGGGAACCATGGCATTGAAACCATGGATAATTTACGTATCGACTGGTACTATCAGAGATATCCAATGACAATTATTGACCTTCCCCCTAAAGAAGGTCATATTCAGGGGGCATTCTATGCAACCTACATCCAATTCAATTGCCTGGGAGACTTTTCATTGAACCAACAAGACACAAGACTATGGGTTTACCATAGAAAACCAATGTCTCGTCAAAAAAAAAATACCATCATAATTTGACAGATAAACTGTCTTTGAAATGTAACTGTGTGAAATGTGCCACTCGTTCCTGTCCTTGTAGAGATAGTAACGTCAGCATATTCTGTAAATGCCCGGCAGTCAGTCAGTGGAACCAATGCAAAAACCCTAATGGTGTTATTTTGAGAAATTGACAGATTAGGTGTGGTTTATTGAAAAAAATGATACTTAGAAAAGTGATCTTAACTGTACAACTTATTTACGGTGAACATTTGTAGATTTGTGAATATTGTGTACAGCATTGTTCAAGATAAAAATGCTTGTCAAAATACGATAGTTTATAAATGTTAATAAAGTATCCAATCTCTGTCACATAGTCAGACAAATCCTTCTGACGATTTTGTTTAGTAAAACCAGTATCCTGATCAACTGAAATCAACAATGATAAATTGTTCTTCCCGCAGAGTGAATGTCCTGTGTGAAATCCCTGACCCCTAAAACCAGAGAAAAGACACCAAGTGTATTCTCCTCGCTCAATTATGAACCGTAACAGGCTAGCCGAAAGGGTGTGGTGGCTATTTTGGCGACCATCTTGGAATTTACCATTCCCCGCTACTTTAAAAAAGATTTCAATGTATTCCTTGACCTCAAAAAAACCTAGGTAAAGACACCAGATTCATCACTTTAGGATAGATGTAGATGGAGTTATATCGGGTATAAGGGTACTGTTGTCATCTTGGACGCCATCTTGAATTACACCTTTCTGCTTCATATCAGGGATGTCTACCCAAATCTACTATGGGTATCCTACATGGATCAAAGTCAAAATTAGGGGAGATATGATTGCACACAGGACCCCCTCATACCCCGGACTACAGGTCGTATAGGGTGCTGAATTTCCATATTTCTGCGAAATATCGGATACTATTCTTTTTTAAATAAATAACATCACTCAAATATTATTATTTACCTATGAAAATTAAAATCTGTCCTAGCTGAATGAAATTCTACCACGTGTCGCCAGTAAAAAGGCGGTTCCACGTATCCTTATCGATGGTAAAAAGGCCGTGTTTCGACGTATAGGGATTTAATTCTAATTAAAAAGACAAAAACTAACGTTTATCATCAACACATCAGCTCGTGTTGAATGTAAAGGAAAACATTGCTGTGTGGTATACCATGGGGTCACTTGGGACTAGCTCCTCTATGAAATTATGTCCCTTAAACTCTAGCGAGGACGTCCATTAAATAATAATCCAATATCTCATTTTTGCAACTACTATACAGCGAGCCTATTTAGATTCTTTTGGATATAGGTCGATGAGTTTGCCTACTAGATATAACGAACTGGCAATCAAAATGACTGACATAGGGCCTCGCCAAACAACGGTCTCGCTTAATGCACTCTATCATTTACCGTCAGGTACAACCGAGGAATAGAAACCAGGCCAGACGATTCAATGACAGGCCTACAAGGCGCATGCGCTAACAATTCGGCTCAAGACAAGTTCAGGATAGACTTCTGTAACTTCGAACATACGGCAAGAAAATTTCATATGGATCCGATCTGCTGCTCAACGCTCATTGATGAGTAAATCAAAAAATGTATAATCGAAACTATGTTTTTATCGTATCGTTTTTATCGATTCAGAGGAGAGTAATATGACTGAAATTTTCAAAACATTCTATTAACCTTATCTATTTTTTATACGCCTACATTTTCATGTGGACGTATTATGCTGTTTGTGTACAGTCATAGGTCAAAGATTTATCTCATTTCAACGAAACTTGAAATATAGATTTATCTCCCTAAGATCTCGGTTCCTTTCGATATTGGCCAAATGTATCGGACCCTTTACTTCATGGATTATGGCCCCGGATTTTACGAAAAATCGCGTTTTTAGCTTATGGACACTATAGAGGTCACAATTTTGATTCTTAAATATATATATTGTTAGGGACCTCATGATGGCGATTCAGTCGCATGATCTTACAGTTTAATGTCAAGTTCAAGTGTTAGTAAGGGTTATCGACTGAGACAGAGGGGTTCAAGTTAGATGAACACCTGGTGTCGTGCAAGGTTGAACACTGAGAACGCGTTTTTTCGTACAATCCCTTTACTTCATGGATTATGGCCCCGAATCACAGATTTTTTGCAGCTGAATCATTACGAAAAAATAACTCTCGCTTCTGACAAATTACGAAAATGCCTCGATGTGGACATTGGGTTTCACTGTTGATATGACTTGTCCATGTCTAAGTGATAACAGTCAAAATTGATGTTTCTGTTCAAACTTTAAGACTTAATGACGTTTTATTTTCTATTTAGGTTTACAACATGGGTCTTTACTGACCTATCTTTCCCTTTCCCTCCCTCTACTGATCTATTTACTATATTTTTGATGGCAACAGCACATTAGGCTCTACTTGCACAATCACTGAAATAATGCAATTTATCCCACCCACAGTTTTGTTGCCCCTTTTACACTTTGTTTTTTTGCTTTTTAACCATTGATTCTTAATGTATCCTATTGATATTTTAGGGAGCCTTGTGAGACAACGATTATCAACAGAGGGTGTCTTGCAGATGTTGGATGATTCTAATATCAATCTCTCAGAAGGAGAATCAGAGGATCTAGATGACTCGAATGCAGATCCTGACTTTTAAGTATCTGGTGATGATTCGGTCTCTGGAAGTGAAAACAATGAAGGTGATAATGTTATCAATCATGCACTTGATAGTGGATCAGGCGACCCTCATCCTCTTCTGATTAAGACCCTAGTGGTGGCGGCGATGGTAGTGAAACCTCGCAGGTTAGGGGAGGGGTAGAGGTCGAGGTAGACCAGCGGGTAGACGTGGCATAGGTGGTAGAGGGATGCGGATACATGATTGCGAGTAATACCAACATCACACATTTGCAAAAGTATGGTCGCCCTCTCCATACAAGTGGAGACAGGGATCCGAAGAATTGTTGGGATCAGCATCATCATGGGCACCCTACGCTACCCACGAATAAAATATGTACTAAGTCCGCAGCACTGCCGTCAGTTGAATTGTCCAGGCCATGAGCAGAGACAGGTGTTTTAAGATAACGTCAAATCCCAAAGTTGTACATGAATTGTGTATGACATGAGTTTTATTTTCATTCTAACTGAAGACTAAGACAAATAAAAATCTATGTTAGCATTTATAATCCCTTCTTATATGCAGAAATGAAAAAATATAATTATTTGCTATAGATTTAACTTTTACTGAAGCTGAATACATTATGGCGCAGTGAAACATAAATTTTTGGACAGCTATTCAATCACTGCAAAGTCCTTTATATTCATCCGGTGTTTCCATCAAGGTGAATTAAATAAAAATAGTTCCTTTTTGATAGGAAAAAAGTTACATTTAATAAAAAATGAACTGTTTATTGAAAAAAATAAAAAATAGTTCCTTTTTGATTTACCAATAAAATTCATGAAAAGCGATGTAGATTATGAAATTTATTACACAAGCGATATCTACTGTAGAATGTATTATTGGGTGATAAAGTATAATGTCCTTAATAAACGTAAAACGCTCCAAAGAAATATAATTATTTTATCAAAATCAGTTGAACAAATATCACCAATATCTTTTAAACTATATATCAGAAATGCGACAGTTGGACCAATTTCAATAGTTCGCGGCTTTAAGAGCACCGCGGTGGCATAGTGAGTAAGACGTTCACTCGCTATCCTATAGGTCTTGTGTTAGATCTCAGTGTTTGCCGAGAAGTTCCTCGGTGCAGGACAGAGGGCTTGGCAAGGGACAACTTATAGGACGAAAAGACCCCGGGTACACATCGGTGTGAACGTACAATACTCCTTCGTTGAATTCGCTGTAAGACTAGGCCGTGCCACCACTGTCATTACACTGACAATTCGCGAAAACACATATAATCGTTTATGGGAAGTGAAGTTTTTAATAAGAGGTGGAAACGTTTTCTCCCATGTCTCCTTATATTTACCCCTATTGTAATACATGTACATATTCCCCCTAAAGGTACCCAGAAACCACCCGTATGGGACCAAACAAATTCAGAAGTGACTGTGTAGCCTATGTAGTCTTGCTTAATTCAAACATATAAGTTAGTACAAAAAGGAATTTACATATATTAAAGAAAACATAGCTTTGTATTGGTGGAAGTGGACGTAAAACTTCAGGAATGAACGAACGAACGGCGTATGGCTTTGTTCTTTGGAACTTTAAAATAGACAAAATTTGGTCCAAAAACACATGTCATTATTGTAATTTGAATGTATATAATTTATAAAGTGATTTATTTTCAATTAAAAACCATAATGGTAATTCCTAACGTTCAGTGAAATACTCTCCCAGTTCATTCTACACGATTGTTTTTTTTTATTATATATTATTTTGTCGTTTGTGAATCAGCAATAAGTTACCAATTACTTCCGCATTGTTTTATAGAATATGTTTTTCTTTCTTCGTTGCAAATGTTCATTGTCTTAATATTAGATATCGGCATCGAATATTTTCACGTCAAGATATTCAACATTAATATTGATTAAACTAGACCAATATTTGTGTTTTTTTATAATTTCGATTTTATAACAAAAATATTGAATTATAGGTTTATCTGCTTTAAATCTAAATCAAAATGTGAACGCAAGATAATCTCTCAGCTTTAATTCAACATGCACATCAATTGGGTTTCGGGAAACATAAGGATGTCGGTTTTGAGAAAACCTCGTGAACTCGACAGGGGCTACAGTTTTTAACGACTTTGGTTTTAAGGATTATTGCGGTGAGAGGATTAACCCAGTGGTTTTTTTATAAACTCCGGGTGAAGCATTAGAATCGTAAAACATGAAACCCTTTGACTTTCACCATTATGGCACTTTCTCTTTGATAAGCGTTCGGCGAAGACGACCTTTTTTTGAAAGCATCAAATATTGGCAGCATCGAAGGTTTCCCTTTTGTCATTTGCCAAAGCAATTCAACATCTAGAATACTTATTGACGGTCTAGTCATTGTAAGATGGCAGAATGCCTTAGTCAATTTGTATGGGCGGTACAAATACGCGTGGTTAATTAACAGTGTTTGAAATATTAATAATAATAATAATAATAATCGTGTTCTATAGCGCTGAACATCCAGTCAGTCAGTCTGACTGTTCTTAGGCCCGTTACAGTGTAGATATGATTATAAAAAAACATACATGTATATATAAATAAACAAAAGAATGCAAAGGACAAGTCAAGTTACAATATACAAATGGAAAGTTAAGCATTTAAATTATTGTTCAAAAGTTTGGGTAAAAACTGGGTTTTTAGACGTCGTTTAAATATAGCCAAGTTTAGACTTATTTGGACTTCCAGGGGCCGTTTGTTCCACTCTTTTGGTTCTGCGTACTTCTGTACTTCTGTACTGGCCATAGGAGTTGTTTTTATCGATAAATAGGATAAATAGGATGGGCTCAAGGGTCGTTTAAACAGTTGAAAGTTAATTTTGAAAATGATACGTTGATTAACCAGTAGCCAATGTAACAGTTTTAGATCAGGTGTAATTATGATCAGATGGTTTTGTGTACAATTCGAGCTGCTTTATTCTGGATGACATCGCGCCTGGTACGTTCGTGCATTTTTATGCGCGAACTCTTAGTTTTCCTATTACTGGCACGCGCACGGGCACTGTTTCTTTTTCTTTTGCATGTACCAAAATCTGGGTTTTCGCGCGGGGGTACTTTTGAGGTTATAGCCTGAGAAGCATAACACTTGCCACTGTACCTGTGTATCGCTAATTATAAATCGAGTGTGTGAAGACAGTTTATATAGATCACGAGTGTTATTTTCAGTACAGAGTTTATTCCCGCTCTATTATTTGCCGCTAAGCAAACCAATGGGACTATTTTCTCAACAGTGTATGAACGTATCTATAATCGATAATATCCTTACACCGAGAGAAATTATCTAGTCTCGGTGAAAAACCATGATTATCTGGTAAAAAATTACTTTTCTATTTTTTGGAACGGAAAACAGTGTTTTTAAAAACAAACGAACCTGCCGCACACGAGGAAGTCATTATATTAATAATAACAGACGAGAACTCTTTTTGGGCACAGGCTTTCTTACTGAGTAGTAAATCGTCCACAAACAATCATTTATGACTACAGAAAGACTAGCGACGACTGTAGACAGTAAGTAGGTTATACACTATACGTTTGAGCCGAGATTACTCGCTTTGAGTCGAGATTACCAGCTTTCAGGTCACCGATAACCAATTATGTCAGAAATACCATACTGACATTCGGTTTTTCAAGTTGTACGCGAACTTACAATCGGCGCCCTAACTCAGTAAATGTCTTCGTCAGCTACGTTCAATTTCACAATGGCGTGTACGACATTGCTAAGTGTTATGTACTCACCCGTGTTATTTGCTGATAAGGAAGCCCATTAATTAACAAAACAACTATAACTGAGTAGTGATTAAAATACTTCATTTTTTTTTCTTTCTCAAATAGTAAATGAGTTTGATTGACCGATGACAGCTAATGTTTTTTCGTGATTTAAACGGGATAATTGCAATCAACCCACGATCTTAAATTTTCCTGAAAAAAAACCTTGCTTTGTTGAACGCACTATAATTTATCGATTGGTATTGCCATCTACGACCAGATTGTCGAGGAATGCGTCAACGCACAGCTTACGGATTATCGTTAAAGGGACAATAACACTCTTGCTGGTTTGACGGGTTCCGAAGAAAAAAATTAGCCTTATTCTAACTACTAGATGCTTAGGTGTCCTACCCGTTTTGAAATTATCCATTATAACCTATCTTACTTGTCCAGAGGGTTCGAAAATATGTTTAAATCGAAGTTGCATTTGAAAGTGCTTACGTAAGGCTTTTCAAACCATGTTACGGCATGTAGTTGAATACTTTCAATTTTTTAAATTAGGAATGTTAAGATGAAATTTGTATCATTTATTAATTGGAATATTGTAATATAGTACAATTTGTTGACCAGAATAAAGATTGGGACATATTATTCAGTTACATCAAGAGTGGTATTGGGCCTTCAACAATTTCTAGGGGCTTGTTTTTGTGTATGTCATTTTCAGTATATTATTCGTTTTTAACAAATTTATATAACTTTTATGGGAAACTATGATTATCAAACAACCGTAAACCCAACTGATGTTTTATCGTTTGCTTGGGCCTTTTACGAACCACGTGTAAGTCATGAACTTAATAAATATTTTCTTCAAACCTAACTAACGTGACGAAATTTATGACGTAGCTGGCTTTTTTTTTCGCATGTACACAGTGACTGGCCATTTTGCGCAGTAATCCCAGCCAGAATTTGGCTATTTTGTTAAAATTGCTATAAAAATTTTAATTTTTGTTTAGAACTGAAATAAATTAACTATTAGTCAATCCCCACACTAAAGACATTAAAATAATTGATTGTGTATATCTGAAATAGACCCGACCAAAACACAAAATAATTCCAAGATGTCAGCGCCCATGAGCGAAAAGTTTCGGGACGCAATACATTTTCAAAGTCGAAGTTAGGAATTACAAACTTAAATAAAAGACAATTAATAATGTTTTCATTTCTTTATTATTATTCATAATCTGTCTTCGGCCATCATCTAAAACGAAAAAAGATAAGTTATTACTATTTCTACATAAATTCTTAGAAGTCCCAACTGTCGTTTATGTCGAGTACCGAGTCCCAAATTATTTAGCTTGGTCCGAGTGGTCTTTTAGCTTGGTCCGAGTGGTCTTTTAGCTTGGTCCGAGTGGTCTTTTCACTTGGTCCGAGTGGTCTATCAATTGGTGCGAGTGGTCTTTTTTATGGTCCGAGTGGTCTTTGGTC
The DNA here is from genome assembly GCA_917208275.1 of Patella pellucida. NCBI lineage: Eukaryota > Metazoa > Mollusca > Gastropoda > Patellidae > Patella > Patella pellucida. Next base: position 29,622,519 of record OU795041.1, on the reverse strand, counting down.
CGAGTGGTCTGGATACCTATTCCCCCCCCCCCTCTCGAAACATGTTATCAAGGCAACCCCTCCGGGGTTATAGTTATTTTTCAGGCATATTTATGTTGCCTGCACGGTCTCGAAAACTTTCACCTCTGAAAACCTTTTATTTGTTAATAATATTCGATATCACAACATTTTTTTATAAAACACTATGCAGTCAATTTACGACAAACTTTAATCTTATATATATGGTGAATTCAAACCTAATTCTAATTGAAAAAATATGTATCGAAGTAATAAACAGAGAAAAAAAATTGTGTAACGGATAGACATAATAAATATTTTTAATAGTACCATACATTATTGACGGTCTCCTGTAAGTGACGCAAGACAAAAGACCTGCCAAGACAGATACCTAGTCATTCGCATGGGAAGAGCAGATTGGGCCCTGTGTACACCGTGCCATACACGTTACACATTCCGTTTCAGTTGATACTCATTTTAAAAGTAGGCTGTAGTGCCGCTGTCCAGGCAAATGATCGATAATAAGGTTACGACGAGTGATTAATTATAGTTTATTAACTTCGAAAACAAAAAATCCATTAAACCATATACAGAAATAGCAATTTTTTGAAATAATTAATATATCATTACATTATGACAATATGACCAGTCAGTGTCAAGGACAATAATTGCCTCAAACTTTAATATAAATCTTAAACATATAAATATAGTGCAATTTTTAATGACTTTAACCTCAAATATAATAGTGTACAATAAAAAGAACTTAATTAATATAATAATTTGTAGACAAAATGGAATCAAACACTTTCAATTCATAATCTTCTCTGAGTGACAATTCTTGGACATTGTCCACAAAAAATAGGTTTCAAATGTAATTCACAAACCCCTCCCATGTCCCCATATTTACTATATTTAGTGATTAACCAACAAAACAATACAGATGTAGGTATGAAAGTTGTGTTAAATTAATTATCTGCAGAGAATTCTGCCTTTACAGGTTTACAATACACCTTTTCGATGTTAAAATTGTAAGAACACTGGAAGAACAAGACTAAAATAATGTATCGTGTTAAAATAGAACTGGACAGTAAAGGCTTGTATACATGTAGCTCACTGAGATTTTCAGACGTGTTAATAGTTAAAGTCAATAATTGGATAACAGGGTCACAAACAGGGTCACGCACACCAAGTAATACACATGATTTGAAACAGATAGTTACTAATACTTCTAGAAATGACATTTAGTAATTGAACTGTAACACACTTTATCACCCAATAATACATTTGACAGTAGATATCGCTTGTGTGATAAATTACATAATCTACTGTGATATATACACAGTGGTGATATCGCTTTACATAAATTTGATTGGTCAATCAAAAAGGAACTACTTTAAAGAAACCACTTTGTTTAAGTAAAGAGTGACTTTTTTATTAAAAAAAAAGGAAACTGCTTTTATTTAATTGACCTTTAAGGAAAAAACTGGGTCAGTATATAGGACTATACAATAGCTAAACTGCTTTCAAAAAATGATGTATCACTACGCTGTAATGTAATTAGGTTCTGTAAAAGTGAAATCTATACCAAAGAATTATATTTATCTATTTGTGCATGTCAGAAAGGATTGGGTGATAAATAAAATCTCCAACTCGTGTTTTTTGATACCAAAAAATATCAACACTCGTTGATAAAGTAAAAAAACTCGGCAGAGCCTCGTTTTTTTTTTACTTTATCAACTTGTGTTGATATTTTTTGATATCAAAAAACACTCGTAGGAGATTCTCTATATATGTTTGTGTGGGTGAAAGGTGCTGCTTAGTTCATTGGCGTGCGCCGTTTTGAGGCATTGCATATAGATCAACCTGTAGTTGTTATCCACAAATAGTGTTTAACTAATTTTAACTTTAAATCCGTTCAGTATGGTAAAACACATCAAAACAAATCTAAAATCTCGCAATTTTATTGTCTATATCATATCATCAAGACTCTTTACGTGCCTCTGGCAACGGATAAACAAGTCGCTCAATATGAAGCAGCGATGGCAATTCTTACGTGACCATCTTCAGACTTTACATACTTATTCCTTATACCCTAATGATAATTCCTATTGCTTTTGGTGCATGCCCGACCCCCAGGGGCAGAACAACCAACTCCCGTTGTCTACGTGACATAACATCTATTCCTCATCGCAATGCATATCTTGGGTTAGGGTGCAGTCATGCGCGCCACCCCCCCCCCCTTATTTTCCATATGTGGTGGGACCGACATATACTCATCTCCCCTTCTACTTATTTTAACAGATATTATGATTATTTAACATTCTATCTGTATACAACTTGTACATATCCCAATATGTTAAACAGCACCAAGAATATTACCATTTTGTGACAATTTCTGAAGAACCTCTACAACTGACCCCCCTCCCTTTGCGAATGACGGCCCTCCAAATAAAGTCACCTCCACAATAATAAACTTTAAAACGCCCCTGACTATCGCAGCCATTACTACTGGTGTCTACAAGTTTTATATTAACATATCAAGGGTATAGAACATCATTGTGATAAATCAAAAATAACAACAACAAAAATTATTCTATTAAAATGAAGCGCTTGTGATGCATTTTCTATTGGTATATAAATCAATACCATCGCTCATTTTAAAATGTCTGATAATATCGATAAAATAAATTAATAAATGAAATTTGGGTAGTGAATCAAAAATTTAAATTGCAATTTTCTCAAATCAGGCATTTTGACTTATCACAAGTGTGTTCTAAACCCTCGATATGTAACAGTCATTAAAAAACGTCTGAATACGGCACCACCTGACTTAAACATGATACACGTTGTACAGGCCTATTCATTGCACTTCCATGGCATGTCAAAGGTTACTCGGTGATAGATGATAAAAACACCAATGAAAGCGTCTATAAATCAAAACGCGGTTGATTCAACAACACGACTTCATTAGTTATTGAATACGTCCTTAACCCCGTATAACCTTTCACACGTCCAACCACAATATCGTGCAATAGGTGTATTAATTTGATTTTTAGGTTTAACGCCGCAAACAATGCCAAAATAGTGTTTTCACTGCTCATGCCTGACACATACTGTCAACATTGTATATTTTTCCGTTTCCGCCCTTCACCCCACAATATATATTCCACGGCTACGTTGCGACGGTACCAGCACACCCAGTTGTTGACACCCATTAAATCACTCCTGTCTAACACCACAGCCACTCTAACCATTCATAATACAATTAACTATCACTCCCTACACATTTCCCCTCGACCTACTTTCCCAAACGTCAACAACACATCTCATACATCCAGTTCACTGATTAGCCCTTGTACCACGTCTACTAGATTTTTTTGTAGTTGACTTACAAGAGTTTTTGGAAGAGAATACAATAATGAATTACAATAATCTACATATGGCCTAACAGAAGCGTTTATTAACATTTTAGTGGCATCAAGGTCAATGTAGGATCGAATTTCGTCAATGTTATACAGGTGAAAGCTCGCCTTTTTGCACGGCCTGGATACATGTGAGTCAAAGAACACACCAAGATTTCTGACACAGTTGGGTGGGGTTGTTCTTGTGCTTCCATTAGTCACATGGTTGATGCAATTGTTGTTTTTATTCTCGATTATTATATTTTCTGACTTGTCGTTCAATTAAAAAAAAATGCATTGCATCCACATTCTCATCCGTTCAATGCATGCTTTAAGTTCTGATGTAGTGGTATCTGGTGAAGGATCAAGTTGAACATATAACTGGGTGTCGTCCGAACAGAGGTGGCAATTAAGACTCATATTACGGATAAAACTGGTGCAGTGTATGCTGTGAACAAAAACGGTCCCAATACGGATCCCTGGGAAACACCAAAGTCAATACTCTGCAATCTTCCACTCAGATAGGATTCAAACCACTTCAGTGCATCTCCGGATAAACCGTGTCGAGTTTCAAGTCTTCCGAGTAAGTAATACATTCTTGTTTGCACCATATTTTAGTCAAAGGGAGCGGAAACAAACCATAGCTACCATTACAGCAGATCTTTTACGTACACATCGATGTATACATGGGACCTCGTGTTTTCGTCACACCGAACGACTAGGCAGCTGTTCTTGTCTGGCCCTCCATATGGAAGCCTATAACTACCCTCGAAAAAAAGAAATTATGAAAAAGTGAAGGCGCCAAGACGGTATACTAGCCAAAATCAACTCGAAAATAGGAAATTAAGAAATAACGCACAGCGATAATAGCGCCTCTCGTTTTTTCCTAATTTCTTATTTTTGACTTGTATTTTGGCTTGTAATACTGTATACCATGTTGGCGACTCTCGACTTGGACATATTTTTGTATTTATTGATGTCGGGTAAGAAGGCGAGAAGACGGTATACAAGCCAAAATGCAAATCGAAAATAGGAAATTAAGAAATAAACACACAGCGATAATAGCGTCCCTCGTTTTTTCCTAATTTCTTTTTTCTTATTTTTCACTTTCGCCTCGAAAGTGAATGTAGTCGCAATTTACCAGGTCGAATTTGAATACGTGCAATCAGGGCTCACACCGTCTTTCATTCTTTTCCGTCAAAATGGATAATAATTTTATAGCACCTTGGCCATTTGATCCCGCAGGCTTACAAGTGACTGGGGGACAAACGGATGGAGATAGGAACCCATTTTGTAGTAATTAACCATATAGAATGATTAATTTGTTCTAGTGATGGGTCGATAATCGGTTATAATATCGGTAATTGGCCGATAACTTGCCTATTTAAAGAAATCGGTATCGACCGATATGAGCCAATTTTGCAGATATTTGAGTTGCCGATATCTGTTCAAAATGATTCGGTAAATACCTTTAAAATATTATCCGAGTTATGAACAAATCATTGCTATTATTAGACCTACGGGTAACATGGGACTCTCATACCGCGTGGTTTGCTATTTAGACTTACGGGTAATACATTACTCTCATAGGGACCCTAATAAAAGGAAAGAATAAACAGTAGAAAACCCTTACTGGTCTCCGTTATTTTTTAAGATCCAACCGTTCCCGGGGCCGGAAACATTGTTTTAAACATGACACCGGCTTTATCGGCAATCGTAAAAGCAAGATTGTTTTCCGCCAAGATCTGCCGTTACTACGAGAGAGTGAGAGAAAGAGTGAGAGAGATCTGCCGTTATTACACTACCAGAGGGAAATATAGAGATCTGTTCGTTACTAGGAGAGAGAGAGAGATATTTGCCGTTATACGAGAGAGAGAGGGAGAGAGATCTTTCGTTGTTTCACAAGCAGGTTGTTATACACTAGCAGGACGAGAGAGAGAGGGGGGGGGAGAGGGAAATAGATCTGAGAGAGAGATCTGCCGTTGTTACACTAGCAGGACGAGAGAGATAGAGAGATAGATCTGCCGTTACCACGAGAGAGAGAGAGAGAGAGATCTGCCGTTACCACGAGAGAGAGAGAGAGAGAGAGAGGGATAGTACGTGTCGACACCGGAAAAAATGTTTTGAACATCAAGACCGTTGTCTATGATATTAAACAATGTGCGTCTATTTATAGATTAGCACCCACGATGACCAGGAAAATGCGACTTGGCGATGTGGGGCCTTTTACTATACTAGTGCCAGGATTTAATTCTCTATGTATGAAATTGTGTTCCTCTCCACGACGGGCCGAGAATCGAGCGGGATTTGAGTGAAATGAGCATTCTGCCATCTATTTTAGACATACGGGCGCCGATCACTTCAAAGAATTATATCGTAATCAAAACTTAAATATGATTATCTTGACTTTATTATACAGCAAATAATTAAGTTTGTAATAGTTAGGCTAGTGAGTCTGTGATTGTGTAGGAAGCGTGACCCCATTATTACTTCAAAGAACAGCGGGTTCGTGTTTGATTCCCCAGGTAAAATAGTACCGACTTACTATGACATATATCTACTTAGATTATCGTGCTATTCGAGGTATTTGAATGCGTAATACTTTAATATCAACCACTATCGGTAATAATTTGTATCGGCCGATATGTTTGGCTGTCAATATCTGATATCGGTAAAACCGATAGGTGCCATATCGACCCATCACTAAATTGTTCACATTTTCTTATTTAACAATTGGTTAAAATCATCTCCACTGCATCCAACCTGGGAGTCGATAGTTCTATAAACATATTGAAGGCCTTACATGTATAAGCCTTGCCAATGTGTCGTGTAAACTTTGTTACAATACATATTTTCCCTTTAAGGTCTGTTCTGCACAATATCATAGTTCGTACATAAAACAGAATTCTCCCAACTCTACGAACGAGGGCACTTGACGAGCCACGAAGCCAAGAGTGAAATGACGTTACCCTGTTTGAGCTATGTGATACTAATAAAGTGAAAATACAATTTACATTTTATTGATTTAACCGTCACAATGAATATCTATGCAAATTTAAAAGTAGGAGTAGACATCATTTCAATCAAAGTAAGCAATCTTTGTTTCTATTCGCCTTACGCGTGGTAGTGGTACCGTGACATCGATATTATACTGTACATCGTTGACTTCGCTAGACTTGTTGTCGTTGTAGCATCATCAAATGATCTTGTTCTGGGACATTACAAAATCACAATTCCGCTTTATCTTGAACACAATTTGAAGAGCTGCATTCGATATCTGTGGTTTGAAAATAATAATAATAAAACAAATACATGTATCAACTTACAACAGATTTACACTATAACAAATTACATAAACTTTACAAAGATCACGATTGAATTTAGAAATGCAATCCAATGATAGAGAGAGAGAGAGAGAGAGAGAGAGAGAGAGAGAGAGAGAGAGAGAGAGAGAGAGAGAAAGAGAGAGAGAGAGAAATGGGGTTTATAATCCACTTCACACAAACTAAGTCATTTTGGGATGAACATATGATTTCAACTTTATTTCAATCATACATATCCTGTACATCTCAAACTTCAACCATAAAAGACTGTGATGATCCGTTAATAAATTTATCAAGTATGAGGAAGCATAACATGGTGTCAGAAGTAGGATTCGAACCCACGCCTACATTTCCTTGACTCAATGACAGACCTTCTGATCATCCAATGCGCACGCATTAACCATTTGGCCACCCACCTGAATGACATGAAAATTTACAAACACACGATTTTTTAATAAAAAGATTTACTATTGGAAATATTTTATTATAGAAAAAAAACTTGTACTACAATGTTTTATTATAGAAAAAAAAACATGTACTACAATGAAAAAAAATTATTACACAGACATTTGCATTTTATTCAGCATACTAAAATATGTTATTTTCGCAATTAATTACAATACAATTTCTGGTAAAGTAAATCCTTCAAAATATATTGCACAAAATTATACACCATAAAAAAAAATATTCTAATAATTATAGGCCAAAAACTCCTAAACCCAATCTCTCTCTCTCTCTCTCTCTCTCTCTCTCTCTCTCTCTCTCTCTTAGCCCTCGCATAGCAAGTTTATACGTGTATATATACCATACCCACAGATCAGACTATGGACAATGCTTATTAAATAAAAATTGGGATTGGTATACAGAACAAACTAACCATATGCGAAAAAATAGCATGTGCGATGATATGGGAAAGGTATTTTACGAGATTACAAATTTTCTAAAACATAGCCAAACAGAAATGTATCCAGTTCGCTAAGTTTTGTGTATTTGTTCCTTATACTATTGTATGCGTTTTCTAGCTAATGATACTATTTCACAATCTACATTGAAAATATATAAATTTATTTTGGTTTTTACTGCAGGTGTTACTTGTTATTTATAAAACAGTGCACACACGACAATGCATGGTTTGTTTTGACAATCACCGGGTTAGTATGTTCATTTATATGAACACCTACTTTTCCTCAAATGATCATCTGTGCACGTGCTAAAACAACACATTACAGGTTGATCCGTAACTTGAACACCGGAGTCAGAACAAAGGATCCAGTGTGTAAAGGTTTTTACACACATGCAGATAGGGCGATAGAGTTATTTATTTTTTATTTGAATGACATATTTATTGTATTTTAAAGGTGGTTGATGTTGATGGAAGAATAACGTTGCATTCACGTTTAAAAATGCATAATATGTCAGCAGTTTATTTTAGGTGAAATTTAATGGTGGTCTGCCTCCACAACCAGAGCACAAAGTACCCACCCTTTCTGCTCCATTATGCTTAAAGTGCTCATAAGACGACAAACTGAAACTCGGCGTAGTGATGGACAGTGGTTATTATATGCACATTACGGAAATTTAACATCAATCTGATTAAAAATAAATCAGCTATCTTCACTCAAAGTCGCAAATATAGACCTCCCGTAAAAACGATTTGGCCAATTATCGAAAACACTCTTAATCCCCTCGGTCCCTAGTGACGTCACAGTGTACAAATGCATATTCGGAATGTTTATTCCTTAATTACCTATATACAGCCGGCGTGTGTATTCATTAACGCCTGACTGGTTCCTTAATCCCCTAAATAAATAAAACAACTGACTACGGAATAATCTGTTTTTTTAATTTAGAATTTGTTTTATAAAGCCGATTGCTGTAGCATTGTCTTTTTAATCAGAATAAGCCGACCGTAAACTAACAATTGGCTTCTGATTGAAACACGATTGGTGTAGAATTGGTGTAGCCGGCGCTACGGATATCTATGAAGCCAATTGAAATAAATTAATTGTCGGCATTTAAGAAACGAAATGGTTTTAAGTAGTAATCATATAAATAAATCATTAACACGTGTTATTGGTCATTCTATCATACACCGAGAGAATGGAAGCAGAATATTTAGAGTTATCCTGTAGCAGTAGTTCTTTTAGCTCTGGCAATGTATCGGATACAGATACGTCGCGAGAAATGATAACTATAGCGCCATATATTATGTTTGAGCCGTATCTATCTGACTGTAAATAAATTGATTTCATTAAATTATCTATTTACAGCTTTTATATATTAAAGAATTGATATTACATGTACACAGCCTGCCCTATAGTAGTAATTCACACACAAAGGATATTTAAACTAAATTTGCTTCAGCATTCCACAAAATTTACATCAGTTATAATCGAGAGCCGTTTTCGTTCAGTTTGGGTTTCAATAACAGAATTACCTCGTGATATAATCGTATATGTCCATGATACAACACCTCAAAGAAGACTTGCTGTGTTCTATATTTAGGTTCAAATAATCCGACCATATCAGAAAGCATGCATTTGCACCTTTCACGGTGAAATAATCGTATATACGACCCATGAGATGCCATGATATAACTGTCATCAAAGGGAGACTTGATGTGTTCTATTTTTAGGCTCAAATAACAAGACCATATCAGAAAATGTGCACGAATAATAATAAATGACTAACGATTTTTTTATATGTAACAGATAATAAATTACGTTTTGCATTTTGCAATTCTAAATTAATTCAATGTTTTTAAGCGCTTTAACAATCAGATTCACCAATCAATTGTCGTCAATAATCTTAACTCGCTGAGCAGAATGGGTTCGATAATCAACACCAGATTTTAAAAAAGACAGGTTATCGTTTATTATTTCAATTGAGAATTTAATTGGCATTTATTTAATTAGGTGATTGGCGGTTGTTGAGACCGCGATTAACACTGCTAGTTCTCCTTTGTTTTGTTTTATCTGCGAGTATAAAACTTGCCAAAATGTATTGTTGAAAATTTGTGCATATTTAGTAATATGTTGTTTTTCTTTTATCAAATAGTTAACGAACTTGATTGACCTACCACTTACCAGTGGCTTGTTCGCACCAATTTATCGATTGGTATTGACATCTACGACAAGCATGTCGTCAAGGTGCAGCTCACTGATTATTAACAATTTGTAGGGGCTTGTAAAAAAAAAGATTGCATGTCGTGTAAATATTTATTTTGTTTTTGTGTAGGTCATCAGCATAGTATTCGTTTTAAATAAATATTATATAATTTCATGAGAAACGATGATTATCAAAGAACCGTAAGGGCAACTAATGTTTTATCGTTTGGTTGAGCCTTTTACTAACCACGTGGTTCTTGATTTTTTCTTTCGTGTTTTGAATATATATATATTTCCCAAACGTCGTATACCAGAGTCCCAAACTTCGTATATCCGAGACCCAATCGACAGATATCAACTCTCGCGTCATGTTTTTTTTACTACTCCATAACAATTAATGGTGTGTTTATTTAATAATAAACAATGAAGTTTATTCGACAATAGGTACAACTCGGTTAATTAACTGCTTCTATAATAACAAGTGGGGTGAAACAGCCCGATAGAAAATCAGGTGTGGGATGAAACAGCCCGGGGTGAACCGGTCGTGGGATGAAACGACCCGCATCCGCCAATCCGTAATTAAATTGTTGACAAACGCAATCCACTCTTTCCGTAATATTTCGTCTTTGGGAAATTTATGAAACGTCGGTATATTATTCCCCTTTTCTCTGCTGGAATTTCCACAACTCTCAATAATACAACGATAATTCGGCATCTTGAAATACACTCGGAAATATTATAGTAACAAATAAAATCTATTACAATTCAACACGAGAAAGGTCTGCGTTTGAAAATGCTTTGAATTATATAGTGATGTGTAGCTTACTTACATAATTACGAGCTAATGATTACCGACAATACACACTTGTTAACTGTTGGTATGTTGATACAGTGATATATTATACAGGCAGTGATATATTGGATAGATAATGTGTATAGTATGTGTAGTGCCTGTGACGTCATCAGCCAATCAACCGGATTAAGGTCGTTCATGAAAATTTGAAAACCGTTTTTGGCTGTCCCATACTAAAACGTAAATAGCTCAGTTAATTTTAATCAGATTGATTTGAACTTTCCGTAATATGGATTTAGTAATCATTGTTTATTATAATATGTAATAGAAAATTATGATCTTATGTGCTCTTTAAGTCCCAAATATTTTGTCTATAATGCGAACTACAGAATGGAGAAGAGTAATGAGCAAAATAACTGATACATTACTCAATTATTTTGTATTATTATAAAGTGTATTCTGTATTTTACCACTGCAATGTTGGTATTGTGTAACAATTGGAATGAAATTGTTAAACTAAAGTAAGTATTTTGAACCATTGACGTGTGTATTCTGGACTGTGAACATTGAAATAATAATGGTAACGTTATTCTTTCGTATATGTCACCAGCAACAATCCCCAAATAAATAGATGACACATATTAATTATATATTTATCTTGTTATAAAAGCATTAAGCAATCACACTGCTACCCAGACAGAACATATCAAGGTATTGATGTAATGAAACCATACACTAAGTTTCATCCCTCTCACTTAATTAAAATCAAAGTCATAGTGTCCTAGAGCACCAACCAATCAACTTGCTTATCTCAGTCAAGGCATCCACCCGATGAACACATACACCAAGTTTGAACACTCAAGCTCAATTAGGAGCAGAGTTTTTGGCCTATTAATTATGAGAATATTTTTTTTTTATGGTGTATAATTTTGTGCAATATATTTTGAAGGATTTACTTTACCAGAAATTGTATTGTAATTAATTGCGAAAATAACATATTTTAGTTTGCTGAATAAAATGCAAATGTCTGTGTAATAATTTTTTTTTCATTGTAGTACATGTTTTTTTTTCTATAATAAAACATTGTAGTACAAGTTTTTTTTCTATAATAAAATATTTCCAATAGTAAATCTTTTTATTAATAAATCGTGTGTTTGTAAATTTTCATGTCATTCAGGTGGGTGGCCAAATGGTTAACGCGTGCGCATTGGATGATCAGAAGGTCTGTCATTGAGTCAAGGAAATGTAGGCGTGGGTTCGAATCCTACTTCTGACACCATGTTATGCTTCCTCATACTTGATAAATTTATTAACGGATCATCACAGTCTTTTATGGTTGAAGTTTGAGATGTACAGGATATGTATGATTGAAATAAAGTTGAAATCATATGTTCATCCCAAAATGACTTAGTTTGTGTGAAGTGGATTATAAACCCCATTTCTCTCTCTCTCTTTCTCTCTCTCTCTCTCTCTCTCTCTCTCTCTCTCTCTCTATCATTGGATTGCATTTCTAAATTCAATCGTGATCTTTGTAAAGTTTATGTAATTTGTTATAGTGTAAGTTGATACATGTATTTGTTTTATTATTATTATTTTCAAACCACAGATATCGAATGCAGCTCTTCAAATTGTGTTCAAGATAAAGCGGAATTGTGATATTGTAATGTCCCAGAACAAGATCATTTGATGATGCTACAACGACAACAAGTCTAGCGAAGTCAACGATGTACAGTATAATATCGATGTCACGGTACCACTACCACGCGTAAGGCGAATAGAAACAAAGATTGCTTACTTTGATTGAAATGATGTCTACTCCTACTTTTAAATTTGCATAGATATTCATTGTGACGGTTAAATCAATAAAATGTAAATTGTATTTTCACTTTATTAGTATCACATAGTTCAAACAGGGTAACGTTATTTCACTCTTGGCTTCGTGGCTCGTCAAGTGCCCTCGTTCGTAGAGTTGGAAGAATTCTGTTTTATGTACGAACTATGATATTGTGCAGAACAGACCTTAAAGGGCAAATATGTATTGTAACAAAGTTTACACGACACATTGGCAAGGCTTATACATGTAAGGCCTTCAATATGTTTATAGAAATATCGACTCCCAGGTTGGATGCAGTGGAGATGGTTTTAACCAATTGTTAAATAAGAAAATGTGAACAATTTAGTGATGGGTCGATATGGCACCTATCGGTTTTACCGATATCAGATATTAACAGCCAAACATATCGGCCGATACAAATAATTACCGATAGTGGTTGATATTAAAGTATTACGCATTCAAATACCTCGAATGGCACGATAATCTAAGTAGATATATGTCATAGTAAGTCGGTACTATTTTACCTGGGGAATCAAACACGAGCCCGCTGTTCTTTGAAGTAATAATGGGGTCACGCTTCCTACACAATCACAGATTTACTAGCCTAACTATTACAAACTTAATTATTTGCTGTATAATAATGTCAAGATAATCATATTTAAGTTTTGATTACGATATAATTATCTGAAGTGATCGGCGCCCGTATGTCTAAAATAGATGGCAGAATGCTCATTTCACTCAAATCCCGCTCGATTCTCGGCCCGTCGTGGAGAGGAACACAATTTCATACATAGAGAATTAAATCCTGGCACTAGTATAGTAAAAGGCCCCACATCGCCAAGTCGCATTTTCCTGGTCATCGTGGGTGCTAATCTATAAATAGACGCACATTGTTTAATATCATAGACAACGGTCTTGATGTTCAAAACATTTTTTCCGGTGTCGACACGTACTATCTCTCTCTCTCTCTCTCTCTCTCTCTCTCTCTCGTGGTAACGGCAGATCTATCTCTCTATCTCTCTCGTCCTGCTAGTGTAACAACGGCAGATCTCTTTCTCTCTCAGATCTATTTCCCTCTCTCCCCCTCTCTCTCTCGTCCTGCTAGTGTATAACAACCTGCTTATGAAACAACGAAAGATCTCTCTCCCTCTCTCTCTCGTATAACGGCAAATATCTCTCTCTCTCCTAGTAACGAACAGATCTCTCTATTTCCCTCTGGTAATGTAATAACGGCAGATCTCTCTCACTCTTTCTCTCACTCTCTTGTAGTAACGGCAGATCTTGGCGGAAAACAATCTTGCTTTTACGATTGCCGATAAAGCCGGTGTCATGTTTAAAACAATGTATCCGGCCCCGGGAACGGTTGGATCTTAAAAAATAACGGAGACCAGTAAGGGTTTTCTACTGTTTATTCTTTCCTTTTATTAGGGTCCCTATGAGAGTAATGTATTACCCGTAAGTCTAAATAGCAAACCACGCGGTATGAGAGTCCCATGTTACCCGTAGGTCTAATAATAGCAATGATTTGTTCATAACTCGGATAATATTTTAAAGGTATTTACCGAATCATTTTGAACAGATATCGGCAACTCAAATATCTGCAAAATTGGCTCATATCGGTCGATACCGATTTCTTTAAATAGCCAGTTATCGGCCAATTACCGACATTATAACCGATTATCGACCCATCACTAGAACAAATTAATCATTTTATATGGTTAATTACTACAAAATGGGTTCCTATCTCCATCCGTTTGTCCCCCAGTCACTTGTAAGCCTGCGGGAGCCAGTGGCCAAGGTGCTAGTTTGCTAGCCTGATGGTCGCGTGTTCAATCCCTGCATTGGCCAAGAAAGTTCATCGTGATTTTCAGATTCAGTTGTTGTATATTACCTCTACGGGAAATTTGTTTTATAATTGGCCTATATAAAAAAAAATTGTTGTTGCCTAAGATGGGTTTTTTTTGGCAGATAAATTATCTCAGTTGGCTGAAAAAATATGAACATTTTTTTATATAAAATTATTATCCATTTTGACGGAAAAGAATGAAAGACAGTGTGAGCCCTGATTGCACGTATTCAAATTCGACCTGGCAAATTGCGACTACATTCACTTTCGAGGCGAAAGTGGAAAATAAGAAAAAAAAAGAAATTAGGAAAAAACGAGGGACGCTATTATCGCTGTGTGTTTATTTCTTAATTTTCTATTTTCGATTTGCATTTTGGCTTGTATACCGTCTTCTCGCCTTCTTACCCGACATCAATAAATACAAAAATATGTCCAAGTCGAGAGTCGCCAACATGGTATACAGTATTACAAGCCAAAATACAAGTCAAAAATAAGAAATTAGGAAAAAACGAGAGGCGCTATTATCGCTGTGCGTTATTTCTTAATTTCCTATTTTCGAGTTGATTTTGGCTAGTATACCGTCTTGGCGCCTTACATTTTTTCATAATTTCTTTTTTTCGAGGGTAGTTATAGGCTTCCATATGGAGGGCCAGACAAGAACAGCTGCCTAGTCGTTCGGTGTGACGAAAACACGAGGTCCTATGTATACATCGATGTGCACGTAAAAGATCTGCTGTAATGGTAGCAATGGTTTGTTTCCGCTCCCTTTGACTAAAATATGGTGCAAACAAGAATGTATTATTTATCATAATGTCCCGCTTTGGATAGGTCTTTTAAGAAAATAATTTTCACAAAAGTTTGATCAATAATGACAGAGAAATGTCTTGTAGGGAGGGGAGTTTTACAATGTGACAGTTGGCACTAATAGCGTGACTTAAATCACAAGGGTCAAAAACATGTTGACAATGAATTCCAGACTTTAAAATGTAAATCGCTTATCTATGAATATCAAAATATGTCCAGTAAAGATAAATGATGGATTAACAGATAATACATTTTATAATATAGCCAATTACAAGACAAGTTTATGAATAGTTGGTTATAAAGTTATAGTTATTAATAGTAACATTCAATAATTGCATCTGATTGCTACATCCAGTTTAATAGAAGAAATATCTCCAATAAAAAAAAATACACTAATGCGAAGAAAATGAACAAAAACTATTGATGAGATGATGTGGCAAAAGGTGAGTTCAATAATTATATAAGGTGTGGAAGTGTTCTTTAAATAGAACTGGGTTAATGTTCACACACACATAAAGACATTCATTCCAGTTTTACACCATCTTATTTATTTCAGTTGCCAAAGAGAGATAGAGCGAAATATTCGACACAAACCAATGAAATGGGTTTAAAATCTTGCTTCAATTTAAACATGGCTGCCAAGACGTAATGCTCGATTTATTGTCCATAATATGCTCCTAAACGTGGAATAAAATATTTAGAATGCTATCTGTTCATAAACTTATTGTGTATCTATTTCTTTTGAACTAATAAAATAATCTATTGTGACTGACTGTACTTACTTTGGTACATCTTCAAATCCATCAACTGTCAAATACGCTATTGATGGGTAATACTTTCTGTCCGTTTTTTTAACTACTTTATTAATTTCTGTTCTTAGATTTACTTAAAGGTACATGTACAGGAGTAGACAATCGCTGTGTTTTAAGCTCCAACCAAATACTAGTAATGTACATTATAAGATGATGTACATAGTAAACAGGACCAGGCATTATGGCTATGCTACCTTGATAGTAAACATAAATGGAGTTCAATTACAAACTACCACCGCGGTATGTTTCACAAATAAGTACCACAAGACAGCAAAATGTATTTATAGATAAGATGTTATGCATGGCGCAAGTTTGAAAACAGAAACCACAAAGTTTCATGGACAGCATTTAAGATATACATGCTACCTAGTAGGAGTCCAAATACAATGAATTAACTAGACACACACACCACTGGGTGTTTTCACAACTACACAATACTGAAAAGTTATATGCTCAGCTCTAGACGTGTGAATGATGCAAGTTTGAAAACAGAAACTCATAAAGATTTATATGCCCCGAATAAAAATTGCACACCAAAACTTTGTCAAATTTGTCTTGGTGAACACAAATTATTCAAATCATGATGGTGCTTTTATACACAAAACACAATTTCTTGAAATTACAATTATTGTTACTGTAAGGTTTTAACAATGAACAGGAACTTTCTAGTCTTGTGACCTACGTCATGTGTATAACCACTGGCCTATCTTGACCCCCTCATAAAATAAATGGTATGGTAAGACTAGAAAATAGAATGAAATGGAGTTTAACGTCCTACTGTTATGCTCCGAACTAGGCTAATGCATGAAGACGGCTTACGCTATAATGTGTACTATGGAGAAAATTTTGCCCTGACAGCGGCACTACTGAAACATGTATATATATTTATATCAAATTTCAACTATCAATGGATTTTTGTCATTGTCAGGCCCTCCGCCCTGCATCACTGACAAGGGGACCACACCGGAAAATCAGGATCCTGTAGGCTAGCGATCCTGTAGTTAATTACCTGTTGCTATTCTGTAAATTATTATGTGGTGATCTAGTTGCTAGGCCTATGTGGTGATCTGAAATTAACATCTTTTATCAATGTGAAAGTTCTTCATTTCCTGTTAAGTTAGAAAGAAATATGAACAAATCAAATTAGCTTCCCTTTCATAATAGAATCTGTATTATAGTAGTAGTAGAGCTATTTGGAGATTGAGTACGAAGAATGATCCCCTGCACTTATTGACCTTGTCGTGTGTTTCACATCATAACTTATGGCATCAATGGCTAGAGCATAAATAATTCACACAGTTATGCATCCTTGCCATCGGATGGCAGAGATTTAAATTAATTAGAACACCCGCGAGATTTAGAAACTTAACAGTAAAATGGAAATACTTATTCTCGCTTGCCCAAAACCGTTGTTACGGTAATAAACACGACATCTTCCAACACTGGAACGACCAGCTCTATACATAATGCATCTCTAATAATATAATTTTTGTAATGCTGAATAACGAATGAATATCTCGAAACTAGCCTTTGTTTAAAAAAATTAATCTATTTTTATTCTTTGTTTAAACAGCATGGAGTATATTGCCATCCTGACTCCCTTTGTCGTGTCTAATGTAAAATGACATATTCGTCATTAATGTAACCATGTATAAATAGGATGGTGGGCTGATAAAGAATTTATTTCTCGCGCACGCATTGGTTATAATTATCCAGACGAGAAATAAATACCTTATAAACGAAGGAAACACAAAATTATACAGTAACATGAGTAAAATCTGAGATGAAATTAATTCCGAATCAAGCAAGGGGATCTCTCTTTTAGAATTGTTCTTCATTCGTCAAAAATTATAATGTTATCTTAAAGGATCGTCCTTTAAATGACCATGTAATTTAACACAGCACTGCTAAGTTAGACTTAAAATTTCACACCTATTGCAATATTTACAAATTTAAAATTCATGCTAAGTAGGTAGGTCTCGAAACTTCAGATCTAGAGATAGATTCCCGAAAAATAAGCTGATAATCCATTAATCCATATATGGATATGTATAATCTCAATCCATTCACATAACTATCTTAGAACCAGTAGCGAACCTAGAAACTGTGGAGAATATGGAGGGGGGGGCAAATGTATTGTGCTATCCACAATCCCACTCCACAATGAATCCAACGAAAAACGTAATGAAATGCATAAAATAACACCGTGCGACCGGAAGAACATAGATTGTACGAATCTAGGAAAAAAAGTCACAGGACAAAAAGCCACAGTAAAAAAGTCACAAATTGTATTGTAGAGTGAGTACATATTTGATCTTTTAAGCTATTCGTACATGACGCAACCATGAACAGTGCCCCCTGTACCAACAACATCTGCGAGGGATGGAACAACAAGCTCTACAATCTTGTCGGCCAACACCACCCATCCATCTGGAGGGTGGTGGAGTGGTTCCAGAAGGAATCAGCCTCAGTCCAGACTGTCGTTGCCCAGGATGCCATCGGAAATCTACCTGTCAGAAAGGTCAAGAAGAGGTTTGTAAAGATGCAGACACAACTACAAAATCTTTGCAGAGATCGTGTCAGCGGTGCCAAATCCATCCCAGAATTTTTACATGGAGTTGGGTGGAACATTAAAATTAACAAAGAGTTTTGATGTGCTAGAATGTTGAATGAGCTAGATGTGCTAATACGTCAAATGTGCTATAATAACAACATCTGTGTGATGAACATAATATGTGTAATGAAAGGTTAAATATGTATGTTACGTTGTTTATATTGTTATTGAATTTGAGATGTAATAAAAATAACTGTGACTTTTTTACCTAGGCAAATTTGTGACTTTTTTTAGCCGCGCACCGATTGTACTGCCTATCGTTATCATTCTGGAAAACAGTTTTTTTTAATTTGACATACATGTAAAGATCATGTCATATTATGATTGTTTTTTTTAATTGTGCCAATCCGAACGACTATAAGACAGCTGTAATCCGATATAAATGTAAGACAGACTGACAAGAAATGTGGCAAGAAATGTGGACACCGGATTATTGAATAAGTGGATATCCAATTCGATTAAGAATTCTATGCATAACTAAAAAATTAAGACGAGTGGTGCTTAACGCAAAATAATCTAAAATTTCTAGAATTTTTTTATACATATATTATATACATACACAATCTACTGACCGTAACGAGAAAAACGATTTTGGGCAAATGTTTTAAATTTTAATTACATTTCGAACATCCAGCACCATCAAGCACTTTTCTAGGAGTCATTTAATCCTGTGTTAAACAGACAGCAAGCAGTCCCCCCCCCCCCTCAGCCCCAGCGAGACTGGTGTATCTGCTTTCTAATTGATGATATAAAAACGATTTTCGCATTGTCTATGCCCAGGCAATGCGTCAACGCTCTGGGGATTACACCAAACCACTAATGTATGCGGCACTCTAATGATTACCATTTGTTACAATGTATGCCTCCCTCCCTCGAAAAAACAGTGAGCTTACCGACATTTTTGTCGCCAACGTCATGCCTTATTTTAGATCAATTTCTGTGATTGCGTACTAAAAGAAATCCCTCGAAATATTGTCCAATGACAGGAATAAAAATTTACTATTACTATTTTTAGTTTATAATTATGCGGCAGTAAAAAAGAATGACAATAAATAATTGATTAATTGTTCAGGGGAAATATCTCGATTTTAATAGAAATTTATTTATTGTAATAAGCGGCCGTGAAAATTGTCAACCGCGATTGATGGCGAGCGAGAAGCAGCGAATACTATTTTGTTAATGACACCATTAGATAAGTTATAAAGTAGATGTCGTTATCAATAATAATATAAAGGTATACAAATTGTTATAGCCTCATTTTTACGTCATTTAATTTTTTCACTGTGGACATAACGTCAAAACATACCAACTTCCCAAAGGGTGTATTAAAATACACTAGTATACAAATGAACTGAATTACGGTTTAACGTACTACTTTTCCACACTATCATGCTGCTAATAAAGTCGAGTATGTGTCATGCAGTTTGCTATGATTAAAATGTCAGTAGACTGTCGTATTCCAACCGTCAATGGTTATTTTCCCTGAAAGCCAACGTTTACACGAGATCTCGTTCCCTCCGTCCCACCGCAGCGATTAAACGTTATTCCGTGACAGGTCGCCCGTCCTAAACCACTGACAACAGAAAACCATGTCACAAAATCTTGAGGAACTTTCTCGGTCAACACCAGCCATTTACTCACTGACCCACCGTGGTACCCACACTTACACATCTGTTGACAGAGGTTTTTTTTTAAAAAAACAATTACAGCGAGTATTTCATATTTTCTAAGAAAATCAAAAGATATTTATTTCTATGCCTTTTGCTCAATAGGTTGTCAAGTCACTATTATACGATCATAGGCATTATTTCCTACACTTAAAATACGATCATAGGCAATATTTCCCACACTTAAAATTTATTGACACCGGAAATAATACAATTTATTCCCTTGTTTTCCTATTCCCCCAATTTCTCAACTGGCAATAGTGAATTATGGGATTTTTCTTTAACAAGGTAGGACTGTCGTTATTTCAATTCTAAACTCATCCTTAGTTTTCTAATTTTAGTCCTTTTCTCTATTTTATGGGTAAATGCAAATCCATTGCTTAAAAAATCAAGCAGTTTATCTGGAAAAAGCCTTTACGTAATTTACTACCGACCTATAACCGTATTTTATCATCCCAATTCTTATTCAAATAACATAAACAGTCCGCATGTGTTGTTAATTTACAAGCTCAAACTGAAATAGAGCTAAATGGCCTTTGATAAGCGTTGTTTTTACTTCTTAAGATGTAGCTATTTTTAACATTTGATTGTTGACTTTTTAAAAAAAAAATTTTTTTTATATAATCTGTATACAGTTTCTCCATTAAGCACACATTTGTCGGACATTTTCACTCGTTTCGGCATCATATTGATATAATGTACAATGGTTGTAAAGGGGTAAATATTTTTCGATAGAAACGCCAACTTTTTACTATTTTCAGCAGGAAAATTTTCAGAAAGATTTTTATTTGTTTATGGACAATTATTGTTGGATAGACTCTGAATATTGCTAAGTGTTACAGGGACGGTGTCTTGAGTCAAATACAGGCCTTGTTTCCATCTAAATACGGTATTATTGTAACATGCTTATGAGTGAACCTCGCGTTTTGATTGGTCAAAAAGACACTGTCTATTGGACAATAACACCCCTGTGTTTTAATAATTTATTTTAAAATCGTAAATAGCATGTTACACTGTCGATAAACACTCCCTGTTCGGTATTTAGAGGGGTGTTATTGTCCAATAGACATGTCCTGAGATTTTGGGTCCTAATGATATCAGGACATGTCTATTGGACAATAACACCCCTGTAAATGCCAAACAGGGAGTGTTTATCTTCTAAATACATCGATCTCTCAGGATCGCACCCTAATTACTGAAAAAAAAACATTTCTGTTTTATTTATATTGTTACGTCACAAAAACTGTATGTAAAAAACAAAACTACTTCTGTGCATGAATTGATTCTGGAATCCAACGTAGATGTATTGTTCATTACCGAAACATGGCTACGAGAAGATGGTGACCAATCTAAAATTGCTGCTCTAATTCCAGATGGATATAAATGTATCCATATTCCTCTCATTGAGAAAGTAGGAGGTGTTTTGGCAGTGATTTATGTCAAAGGCCTTGTATTGGACCAATTCAAATTAACTCCTAATTTTAAGTCCTTTGAAGTCTTGTCTTGCGTGATAAGTTGTGGAAAAAAGTCGCTACGTTTTATATGTATCTACCGTCCCCTACCTTCAAAAAACAATGATGTCACAGATACACTTTTTATTTCGGAATTTACCCATCTCTGTGATTTACTCGATCAGAAGAAAGAAAGCACTGTGATACTTGGGGATTTTAATATCCGCTATGACTCAAAAGAAAACTATCTTACCAAGAAGGCTCAGAAGATCTTAGATTTTGTACAACACGTCCCATGTGCAACCCATCAAAGCGGTCACACACTTGATTGGATACTGGCTAGGGATGAGGGTCTCATTCACAACGTGGAGGTTGCTGATACACAAATCTCTGATCACTTTTACATATCTTTTGATGTTGATTTTGATAGACCAGTTGCTCCTTCTGTCGAGGTCATATTCCGTGATATAAAAAATATCAGCACCAATGACTTTGTCCAGGAATTAGACCAGTTAACCAACCTTAAGCCCCCATTCACACCTGACCCCTCTCAATTGTTAGATACGTTACACTCTGTATTCACAAATCTCCTTGACAAACATGCTCCATGAAAGACAAAGATTAGTCGCAAACGCCCAAATACTTCTTGGTTCTCCGTAGAAATATTGGAGGCTAGAAATACTAGGCGAAGCGCTGAAAGAAAATGGAGGAAGTCGCAATCAGAGATTGATAGACACATATATAGATCAGCTCGTAACGAAACTAACAAGCTTATTGAAAAGACAAAATCAGATTATTACATCAATCTCATAAATGACAACAAGAAGAATCCTAAAGCTCTTTTTTCAACATTGAACAATCTACTAGGAAAACCTCAAGATGTTGTGCTCCCACGTGGTCCAGATTTAGAAGTGGCAAATAATTTAAGTAATTATTTTATAGATAAAATCTCTAAAATGAGATCAGAATTGTCAACAACTGGAACTTATGAACCTCGAGATGAACCCTTCAATGGTAATAAATTTCATTTATTTCGTAATGTAACTGAATCAGAACTGAAGAAAATCATATTATCTTCAAAACCAACTTCTTGTGCATTGGATAAGATTCCTACACGGTTTATGATTCTGATATTAGATTACCTTCTTCCATTATTGACGGCAATTATTAATTCAAGTCTGAGTTGTGGTGTAGTTCCAGAATGTTTTAAACATGCTGTTATTAAGCCACTCCTTAAGAAACCATCAATGGATCCGGAAGTCCTGAAGAATTATCGACCAGTGTCTAATTTGCCATTTATATCCAAAATATTAGAAAAGGTGGTCAAAATACAGCTCCTAGAACATTTAGAAACCAACGAATATCAGTCAGCTTATAGAAGCTCTCACAGCACAGAAACTGCTCTAAATCATGTGATAAACACAATCAGGAGCGTGGTGGATGATGGTAGTGTAGCTATGTTAGTCCTCTTAGATCTTTCAGCCGCTTTCGACACGTTGGATCACAAAAAGATATTAGATCGATTAGAAGTAGAATATGGACTCAGCAGTACCGTCTTCAGTTGGTTTTCCTCATACTTGACTGGAAGATCTCAAGCTGTCCTTGTCAGGAAGTCGTTCTCTAAATCAGCATCCTTGTACTGTGGTGTACCTCAAGGGTCAGTGCTTGGTCCCATATTATTTTGTATGTTTACAAAACCACTTGGAAAGCTTTTATGTCGGCATGACAAGAACCATCACTTTTATGCAGATGATTCCAAGATCATCGACTTTTTTAAACCAGACCATGACAGTCAATACCTAACCTGCTCCCATATGGAAGCCTGTATCAAACATGTGAAATCTTGGATGGACACCAACATGTTGAAACTAAATTCTGATAAGACTGAAATCCTAGTTGTGGGTCCTGCTCGCAGACTGGACAAATGTGTAATCAACCATCTAAATATTGAACAATCAGTTATAAACTTTAAAACATCAGTTAGAAATCTTGGTCTGATTATGGACAATAATCTTCCCATGGAATCCCACGTTAGTTTTCTATGTAAAACCTGTAGTTATCATCTCAGGAATATTGGATCAATACGCCACCTGATCACCGAAGATGCTGCGTCAACACTATTGCGTTGTTTGGTCATATCCCGACTTGACTACTGCAACAGTATTCTAATTGGCATAACACATGAACAATTACAACGTTTACAACGAATACAAAACAAAGCCGCCAGAATAATCTGCAAAACAAACCCACGTGAACACATTTCTCCTGTATTGACCTCTTTACATTGGCTTCGAATAAATGAGCGGATTGAATACAAATTATTGTGTCTGACTTACCAATCAGTGAATGGAACAGCACCTTCATATCTACAAGAGCTTGTCCACCACCATTCCTCGTCTAGAAACCTCCGATCAAATGATAAACTTCTTCTAACAATTCCTAATTACAACTTGAAATCTTTTGGTGCGCGATCTTTCAAATACACTGCTGCAGTATACTGGAACAATCTTCCTATCCACCTCAAAAAATCCCCTTCCTTAGCGACATTTAAAACCTTGTTGAAGACGTATTTATTTAAACGTTATGTTTAGTGGTGCCTTGATATTGAACTTTTATTGTACAGAACTGTATCACAAGCGCTATGAGCATACTCTGTGTGGACTAGCGCTATATAAATGACATTATTATTATTATTATTAGTATTATTTATTATGTATACATGACACAAGAAAACGTTTATTAAAACTAGAATATTGCGTGTAAATACAAAACCAGAAATAACTCTACTAAAAATACTCATAATCACGAACTATACTTGGAAGGTTTCTTATTTCGGAAAGAATGTTAAATATTTAGTTGATTGAATTCGTAATCTTAATCTCATCTTTTCTTAACAGTCTTTTTTTCTCCCATATAACTAAGTAAAAGGGGAAGACCAACGATTTTCAACAAGGTTTCCATAAATCTTAAATATATATTTATAAATAATCGCCTCTGTAACACACAGCAAAAAAGTTTTTGTAAGTGAGAAATTAATTTTTATTATAACCGGAAGTGACATAGTTGGTTCAACACGCTCACAGGGCTCTATAGTAATCATACAGATTTGGCATAAGTTTAATGCTGTATTGTGTTCACATTTCGTCGTTTGGCCGAAAATCTGATCAAATGACCATGTTTATTAGAATATTATAAACACGAATTTATGTTTATTTAACGTTTAGTACACAAAGCCGTCGCGTAAATTCACTCACACTGAGCAGCACACTGGGTCTCAATTCACACCACATGGCTAATTAGTATGCATCACGTGGTTTGTTTAACACCCGGCAAGTGACAGATTTTTCGTCTGCTTGAATGTTTGTTTATTTAACGTTTAGTACACAAAGCCGTCGCGTAAATTCACTCACACTGAGCAGCACACTGGGTCTCAATTCACACCACATGGCTAATTAGTATGCATCACGTGGTTTGTTTAACACCCGGCAAGTGACAGATTTTTCGTCTGATTGAATGTTTGTGTGCGTGCTGAGTCTGCAGACAGTGGTTTTATTTATTTCAACGGACTCGTGACACATAAATATATAAATTCCAAAGTTTGTCAACGTCAGACACCAACGTATGGAATATAAAATATCTCGTCTATGGGTTATGCCGTATAAACATTCGAGCACAGCAATTCTCAAGAGGAAATGGAAGAAAAATGGAAAAACCGTTCACGTCGACATTGTGTGCCAAAATGCATTATATTACATGTCTCAAATGCCCATAATTTTGGTCTGTTTCTGGTGAAAAACGCCATCAGCAAGCACAAAAACATCTAAGCAGACGAAATACATGTCACTTGCAAGCTGTCAATCAAACCACGTGATGCATACTAATTAGCCATGTGGCGTGAATTGAGATTGGGCGTGCTGCTCAGAGGGCAGGCACAGAGATTCCTCGAGAGCGCGACTCGGCCGCGAAATCACGCATCGGCCGTCTCGAGGAATGCAAGTCCCGGCCGTCTCGAGGAATGCAAGTCGTCCCGGCCGTCTCGAGGAATGCAAGTCGTCCCGGCCGCCTCTTCCCCTGCCTCTCTCTGCAACTCCGAGACGGACACTCGACCGGTCGGCCCGAAGAATTCCCACCCGAGGCGGGTAGGCACTGCAATTCCTCGAGAGCGCGACTCGGCCAAGAGAAGCCACGCACGGGGAGTCTGGAGGAACGGCGACACTCGGCCGACTCTTTCCCTGCCTCTCTCTCTGAAGCTCCGAGGCGGGCAGTCGGCCGGCCCGAGGAACTCCAGTTCGTGCCAAGACACTCCAAGTCAAGCCACGGGCGGGGAAGCACAGATTTGTGACAGCAAGTCAAGCCACGGGCGGGGAAGCACGGATTTGTGACAGCAAGCAGTAAAGGGCGGGCGGGTAACCTCGCAGAAGCCTCTCTCTCTCATTCTCTCACCAACTCCGAGACGGGCACTCGGCCGACTCTTCCCCCGCCGCATCTCTCTCTCTCTCCCTAAACTCCGAGACATTGATTGGCGCTGGCGTGCTGGCTGCTCCCTCCTCGCTCGCTCTCCTCTTCCCCCGTCCGTCCATTTGCATTTGCATGCATGTAGACACGGGTCGTCGGGCGAACGGGTTAAACCAAAAAGTCGGCCGGCCGTCGTCGCTCTTTCTCTTCTTCTCGCTCTTCTCTCTTGGCCAGGGACCCTCGACCCAGCAGCAAAGAAGTCAAAAAAAAGTCAAAAATCTCGAGAGAGAGCTCTGTCCGTCTGAAGCGGACAAATCTCCTAGTCGAGGGACAAGTCTCAACGCATCGCAGCCACAACAGGCCGCTCTACCGAGTACGACACCCCGACTCGCACAAACCCAAGTCGTCTGCAAGCAGATTTACCTGCCTTCGAAAGACACCTGCCGAAACACACAGGTCGGACACACACCACCCCGTTGGCCCGCGAGGGCCAAGTAGGGCCTAATCGTTCTGTCGCCGGTCTCAGAGAGGCAGACGCGGACGTCGTGGGACGGGATTCCGGCTTAGAGGCGTTCAGCCGTAAGCCCCAGGACAAAGGCAAAGCCCCAATGGCAATAAACCACCAAGCACCAACGCTTTCAATCCCGGACCAACGTTCCTCTCGTACTAGTCAGTCCTACCCGCTCGTAACCGCTCGTTCGTAAAGAGTTCCCTACCAGTAGGGTAAAACTAACCTGTCTCACGACGGTCTAAACCCAGCTCACGTTCCCTGTTGGTGGGTGAACAATCCAACGCTTGGCGAATTCTGCTTCGCAATGATAGGAAGAGCCGACATCGAAGGATCAAAAAGCAACGTCGCTAAGAACGCTTGGCTGCCACAAGCCAGTTATCCCTGTGGTAACTTTTTTGACACCTCTTGCGGGAAGCAGTAAAGAATAGAGCTCTCCCATCGTCGCCCGAGGGGCGACACAAAAGGATCGATAGGCCTTGCTTTCACACGGATCCCTCCTACTGAAAAGCATCCTCAAGCCAGCATTTGCCCTTTCGCTCTACCAAGGGTTTCTCC
Organism: Patella pellucida; assembly: GCA_917208275.1. Taxonomy (NCBI): domain Eukaryota; kingdom Metazoa; phylum Mollusca; class Gastropoda; family Patellidae; genus Patella; species Patella pellucida. The sequence continues at coordinate 29,595,349 of OU795041.1, read as the reverse complement.
CCCTTCTGAAGCTGGCCTTGGGGCGCCCGCGCTAGACTTTCGCGGGCACACCGCCCCAGTTAAATTCAGAACTGACTCTGTCCTCGATCGCCCTCGCGAGGGACCTGGTCCCGCAAGACGACCGACCGGTTGCCCGGCCGTCCGCCTTTAGCGCGGGGGACCCCTCGCTTAGCACCTTGCGCTCGCCGACACCGCCCCGAATGCGGCCGCTCTCGTGGTCCTCATCGAGTGAGTTGAACGAGGAACGCAGTAGTGGTCTTTCACTTGCGCCGTAAAGCAGTCCCGCCTAGGCTACACCTGCGCTCTCGCCCAACCAAGCCAATCGCGAATCAAGCTCAACAGGGTCTTTTTTCCCCGCTGACAGCCCCGGACCCGTTCCTCCGGCTGTGGCTTCGCTAGATAGTAGATAGGGACAGTGGGAATCTCGTTAATCCATTCATGCGCGTCACTAATTACATGACGAGGCATTTGGCTACCTTAAGAGAGTCATAGTTACTCCCGCCGTTTACCCGCGCTTCCGTAAATTTCTTCACCGTGACATTCAGAGCACTGGGCAGAAATCACGTCCCGTCAACACCGATCTCCGGCCTTCGAGACGCTATGTTTTTACTAAACAGTCGGATTCCCCCGGACCGTGCCAGTTCTGATCGAGCCGTTCCTCGCGCCCGTGCCGAAAACGGGGAGAGTCGCCCCTACCCCGCTCCGTCCGCCTGCCTTTCCGAGGGTAGAACGTTCGCCGTTCGGTGCGCCCAAGTCCAAATTAATATGCCACCTGGCTCTATGATTCCCTCTTCCGAAGCTAGCAGCGGGTCGCTCGGCCCTCAGAGCCAATCCTTCTACCGAAGTTACGGATCCATTTTGCCGACTTCCCTTACCTACATTGTTCTATCGACCAGAGGCTGCGAACCTTGGAGACCTGCGGCGGATTGAGGTACGGCCCGAGGCGAGAGCGTGTGATAGATTTCCAAAGAAATGTTTAGCCGTCGGAGTTTTAAGGACCGTCGAGTCGTAGCCGAACAGGCCCCCGCTGGAGCCGGCTTTGCGGATAAAGTTGATTGCTCTCGCTCCCTATCTCCGGCAGAGCCGCTTCCAGGGTCAGCGAGCGCACCTCAAAAAGAAAAGTTAACTCTTCTCGACTCTCCCGACGGCGTATCCGACCTTCTTTGCGTCACCGCTTGTGCTCCGCCTTCGGGTACGGGAATCCTAACCCGTTTCCCTTTCGGCCCGTGCATTGGGTGAGACTTTTTCTGAATAAAAAAACGTCCCGCTTCCCGTAGGATTTCTCCCAGGCCTTAGGACCGACTAACCCGCGGCCGATCGAAGGAGCAACGCGGAACCCTTCTCCACTTCGGCCTTCGAGGTTCTCGCTCGAATATTTGCTACTACCACCAAGATCGGCACCCGCGGCCGCTACACCCAGACTCGCGTATAAGGCTTCAGCGCTGACCGCGGCGACCCTCCTACTCGTCTCGGCTTCGGTCAGTCCTCGCGGCAGGCCGCAGAAGAATTGCCGAGACGGCCGGGTGTAGGCTGCACGCTACAGCGCCATCCATTTTCAGGGCCCACCAATTCGGCAGGTGAGTTGTTACACACTCCTTGGCGGGTACCGACTTCCATGGTCACCGTCCTGCTGTCTTTACCGATGGACGCCTTTTGTGGGTTCTGCTGAGCGTGACGATCGGGCGCCTTAACCCGGCGTTTGGTTCATCCCACAGCGCCAGTTCTGCTTACCAAAAGTGGCCCACTTGGCACTCGTACATGTCGACGGGGGCCGAGCCTCCCAGATCGAGCGGTAGGCACCCGTTCTCGCCCGTTCAAAGTTTGACAATAGCTCCACGCCATTTCGGCACGGACTCCTCTAATCATTCGCTTTACCGGACGAAACTGTCTCGGCGAGCGCCAGCTATCCTGGGGGAAACTTCGGAGGGAACCAGCTACTAGATGGTTCGATTAGTCTTTCGCCCCTACGCCCAAGTTCCGTGATCGATTTGCGGGTCAGAACCACTTAGGACCTCCACCAGCATTTCTCCCGGCTTCGTCCCGCTCGGGCCTAGTTCACCATCTTTCGGGTCCCAACGCGAGCGCTCTTGCTCCGCCGAGGCCGTAACAACCCCCGACGGGCCGGTCCTGCGCCCCCCTCGCCCGAGAGAGGATCGGACCACGTCGCTTTCGCTGCGCCCCAAGGGAGTGTTTTTCCCTGTGACTCGCGCTCACGTTAGACTCCTTGGTCCGTGTTTCAAGACGGGTCGGGAAGAGTGCCGCCACGGCCAGCCGCGGACCCTCTACACCGTCCCCCAATGCCCGCCGCCCCACCGACGCCGACCGAGCGACCGCACTTGCACTGTTAAGCCCACGAGGGGCAGTCAAGACGACCGCGACGACGCCGGGAGACTAGGTCGGGAGCGAGGACGGGGCCGTTCCTCGGCCCGGAGCTACGTTCGCCCTACAGCCGACCAGAGCAGACAGTCCGAAGACAGGTGCAACGCCCCAAGAGACGCGCCCCTCGCCTGACTCCATCCGAGACGAAGCACTCCGAGCCGGTCGCGACTCGCGACACAGCGGAAGATACGTCCTCCGAAAAGAACAAGTCCCGAACGCACGAGGAGCCGCCTGCCCGGCGAGCTGGATTCCACTGATCGCACCGGCGGTTCCACCCGTTTGCCCGTAGGCGCTTTCACGGTCTCTTGAACTCTCTCTTCAAAGTTCTTTTCAACTTTCCCTCACGGTACTTGTTCGCTATCGGCCTTAGATGGAGCTTACCACCCGCTTTGAGCTGCGATCCCAAGCAACTCGACTCGCAGGTACCGACTGCGCCGGGCAGAAGACCCAGACCGAACTAAAGGCCTCACACCCACTCTGGGAGCACACCTGTCCCGCGGGACTTGTTCGGACGGTCAGACGCCTGACGAGTCGGACCCTTACGCCACAATTCCCGAACTAGTCAGGTTCCTTATGTAATTTCGTTCATAATTTTTGGGGATTTGTAAAACTATACATTTTTGGAAACCTCATGACCCACTGAACCCAAAAAACAATGTTTACATTTTTTCCCATAATCCTTTGGCCGCCATCTTGGATTTCAAAATGGACGCCATATAATCCATTGATATTGTACTATCTTGCTTCTAATAACCTTAGAAACATATTTAAGGTATGGAAACATACATTTTAAAGGTCAACAAATCTAATGTGACATCTGTGAATTTCAAAATGGCGGCCATATTTTCTTTGAATTGTTAATATCTAGGCTTCTAATCATCATAGACACATGATTTTGGTATCTAAACATACCCTTTTTGGCCAAAGATATTAAAAAAAACACCTTCTAAGAGGCTCAGGACAATACTGCAGTAAATATCGATTAAACCAAATATTTTATTGAACACTAAAACCAAAAAATAGGGGGAGATTAACCATCACTATCATCATCTGAATCACAATTGTTGGTAAGTGTGTCTTCATCATTATCAAAGTTTGTGCTGCATAGACACAGGTCAGTGTAAGGCAAATTCTTGCGTTTACAGGAGCATCTATTAGAAGTACAGTTGATCTTGCACTGACATCTTAACATCTCGACAATGGCCTCAGGTGCTGGTGGTAAATCGGTGGTCTTTGGTTGTAGCTTCATGTCGTCAAGTTTATAGTAACCATGGAGCATTGGGCCCAACCTTTCTTGCTGGGGAATACAAGCTTGGCTCCATACTCTACTTTGAATTTGAGCTCTCAAGATATGCTGTGATAGAACTCCAACAGTAGGTGGAAGTCTGTCACTATCTGCCATATATTTGCAGAACAAATACCAGCGCAGCTCTGGAATACGAGAGATGTGAATTCCTCTGGGACTGTCTGCAGTACATACAAACTCTTCCAATCGCTAATATCGACCATATTCTTGAGTGCATGAATAAGTTTTGACTTGTCATTACATGGTAATACTGTTCCGTCGGGTGCAAACAGCGATCGAGGTGTTAGTGTGAATTCTTAGGTTCCCACAGCCTGCTTCTGATCAATATCTCTGTTGGAACGAGCAAGAATCATCAAGCGACCATGCAAATCCTTAGTTTCCTGTAGATTGTCACGAACCTTAGCTGCTGGCTTCTTATTGCTTGACATATACATCAGGTGATTTTCCTTTTTCACACAAGCCTAAAGACTAACTTCACCATTTATTCTCTCTTAAACATAGTCTTTGTAGAGCTTCTGACCTATTCCGTCAATTTTAATGATCTATGGGACATACTCTTCGGGAATATATGCATGGGTAATAAGGTTATATATTTCTTTAACCTCAACAGCGAAGGGATTACCATGAATCTGAATAGCTTCTTTTATTCTCGTGATTGTCTCATGCTCTCGTTTGATTATGCCTGGAGAAAAGTCGTGGTGGAAAGTTGATTTTTATATCCTGTAGAATGGAACTGGTTCTTAAAGTCCTTTACTAAACAAGAAAGTTCTGGAGTAGACAAGAAGAATCACAGTCTTGCATTGCTGTTATTTGAGAGAGAGAGAGAGAGAGAGAGAGAGAGAGAGAGAGAGAGAGAAATATGGTTTAACGTCCACTTAACACAACTAGGTCATTTCGGGACTAACATATGGTTTAATTTTATTTCAATAATTCGCTTGCGCATAGGGGTATTAAGCAGTGGGAGGAAACCCGAGTGCGGGAGGAAACCCACGAGGTTGAGAAGGCGCCCCTATCTCCGTGCCACATACGCTCACACCAGTGCTCAAAACCTCAGCCGCAAGCCAGGAGTTGCCGGCTAGCTAGAGGTCGAAGCGCGGCCCAGTCAGACTACCTTGAGTTTTCATAATTCTATTCAGCTGTTCACATGCGTGGTCAGCACCATTTGAAATAGGGATACTTCCTTTTGTCACAGAGATGTTTCCATTTTCAAGTTCTTTCCATGTTTTAGGGTGATCGATTTAAGTGCATGCATATCTGCTATGTATTGTGGCCAAAGGCGCTTGTATTTAAGCCTATCCATAGCAAAGAATATCTTACTCAGTTCTTCTCCGGCTTGCAGGTGAAGATGGATGTCCGAATTCCTAGAAGCTGCTACAAAGAAGAGGTATGTCTCCATCTGATTAAGGTAACGAACGAACGAAACATTGCATTCAGACCTCTTTGGGCTTCCAAGTCTTCTAGTCTCTTGACAAACTTCATCTGGTTCATCTTGTGGAGAAGGTCAGAATGTGTTTGAGGTACGGCGGCCAACCTGATATAATTAGTCGCCATTCGGCATGCTTCTTCCGTGCCATTTGATGCCTCTTGACAAACTTCTAACAGTTCAGGATTGTTCTGGGAGAATTGTTCCATCAATAACTCATAAAGTGCCAAGTAAGAGTAGATTTGGGCACGTAGGGAGCGCTTGTAATGTGTGCATTTAAGAATATGCCTGGTGGTAGCAGAGCCATATACATCAGCTTCAATCCATGCATCATCGATACCAGAGTTTTAAATTGATGATCCAAGGGCTCTCGGTGCACACATGACTACGTGTAGCTCTCCAAGTCTTGGCATTTCTTTACCTTTCAAATCAGACCTTGAATCCACCAGTTGAATAACCTTCCGGTACAGGGCCATATCAAAGGTTATGATTGTGATGTGATCTTCACCAACTGCCAACTCCTTTAGTTGAATGGCTTGCTTAATAACTGTCAGTAGTGTAGACCACCCATGAGCTACTCCAAGGAGTTCCGCAGCAGAAAGAACCACTATGGATGCACACAGGACTTTCTTCTCTCCAGACACGGATGTTATGGTTTTGATAATAGCTAATTATGACCGGCTGCCAAAAAGCACAGATGTTTCCCTTGCATCACATGTACTAAAGATAGAGCCATTGTGGGTAGCTCTTAGTCCAGATCGAGAAAAAGCTTTGCCAGGGTTTCATGCATTTTCTGGTGCGTACAACACTGAGCGGTTTACAAGAATAGGCAAGAATACTTGGTTCAAACATTTCATGAATGTGGAAGAACACATAATTGAGGCTTTCCATAATATCTGCCATGTTCAGAAATTGGGCGAAAATACCCAATCACGATTAGTAGAGTTTGTATGTACTGCAGACAGTCCCAGAGGAATTCACATCTCTCGTATTCAAGAGCTGCGCTGATATCTGTTCTGAAAATATATGGCAGAAAGTGACAGACTTCCACCTACTGTTGGAGTTCTATCACAGCATATATTGAGAGCTCAAATTCAAGGTAGAGTATGGAGCCAAGCTTGTATTCCCCAGCAAGAAAGGTTGGACCCAATGCTCCATGGTTACTATAAACTTGACGACATGAAGCTACAACCAAAGACCAACGATTTACCACCAGCACCTGAGGCCATTGTCGAGATGTTAAGATGTCAGTGCAAGATCAACTGTACTTCTAATAGATGCTCCTGTAAACGCAAGAACTTGCCTTAAACTGACCTGTGTCTATGCAGCACAAACTTTGATAATGATGAAGACACACTTACCAAGAATCGTGATTCAGATGATGATAGTGATGGTTAATCTCCCCATATTTTTGGGTTTTAGTGTTCAATAAAAAATTTGGTTTAATCGATATTTACTGCAGTATTGTCCTGAGCTTCTTAGAAGGTGTTTTTTTTATATCTTTGGCCAAAAGGGGTATGTTTAGATACCAAAATCATGTGTCTATGATGATTAGAAGCCTAGATATTAACAATTTAAAGAAAATATGGCCGCCATTTTGAAATTCAAGATGGCGGCCCAAATCACAGGTGCCATATTAGATTTGTTGACCTTTCAAATGTATGTTTCCATACCTTAAATATGTTTCTAATGTTATTAGAAGCCAAGATACTACAATATCAATGAAGTACATGGTGGCCATTTTGAAATCCAAGATGGCGGCCAAATGATTATGGGAAAAAATGTAAACATTGTTTTTTGGGTTCAGTGGGTCATGAGGTTTCTAAAAATGTATAGTTTTACAAATCCCCAAAAATTATGAACGAAACCATATAAGGTACATAGCAAACTGGACTAAACCGCCGAGGTCCGACGGGGGATTCGGCGATGGGCTCTTCCCGCTTCGCTCGCCGCTACTGAGGGAATCCCGGTTGGTTTCTTTTCCTCCGCTTAGTGATATGCTTAAGTTCAGCGGGTAATCTCGCTCGATCCGAGGCCGGTGAGAAAAGGTGACGACGGAGACGGTTCGTGCAGAGAGTACGTGCGCCCGGGAAGACGCCTTGCCACGCACCCCGAACCCGTTCTGTGAGCCACCCGAGAGAGTAATAATCCCAGGCGAGAACGGAACGCCGGAGTGACAACGGGCAGGGCGCTCGAGAGCCTCCCTTCCGTGCTCCTCCCGCACTCCGCTCCGTCGATTGTCAGGTCTGCCTTTGAGGAGACGGGGCCTCGCGGCCGCGACTCCCAGTCTTGGTAATTCTTACCTGCCGGCCCTCGGACGAACGTGGCCGCGGGAGGACCCGCTGCCGCCATGTGCGTTCGAGACGCCGATGATCTTCACTGCAATTCACATCATTTAACGCGTCAGGCCGCGCTCTTCATCGACGCACGAGCCGAGTGATCCAACGCCTACGGTCGTACGCTTTTGCTTTTCATTAAGTCTGACGGCCGCCGAAAACGACGGCCCGTGTCAAGAGTGTTTCCATCTTACTGTACTAAACGGTAAAAAAACATAAATTCGTGTTTATAATATCCTAATAAACATGGACATTTGATCAGATTTTCGGCCAAAGGACGACGCGTGAACACAATACAGCAGTAAACTTATGCCAAATCTGTATGATTACTATAGAGCCGAGTGAGCGTGTTGAAACAACCATGTCACTTCCGGTTTAAATAAAAATTAATTTCTCACTTTTTTGCTGTGTGTTACAGAGGCGATTATTTATAAATATATATTTAAGATTTATGGAATCATTTGCAAAATTGCGAATGGATGAAAGCTATCGTTACCTTATAACGGATAAAATAATGGACGTGTTAAGATAGCAACATTCGGACAAGATGCTATAAAGTTCTGTAATAATAGTCTAGTAGCGAACCCCAGTCTTAAGCCTTAACGTGGAAATATGGTTCACCTTATGGTTTTTATAGATTATAATATCTTCAATATGTGTAGGTTTCAGAACTATTGACAATATCAGACATCTCCTAACCAAAGACTCTGCTCGTACTCGTGTAACTAGTCTTTTCTTGTCTGTAAAACTACTTTAGTGGTCTAAATTGCAACTTAATTTCAAAACTACAAAGTATTCAAAATACTGCTGCTAGGATAGTCAGTCGAACTACAAAATGAGTACATACCGAACCGTTATTAAAAAATATTGACTTGCTGGCTTTCCATTCAAGAATCCACGGGGGGTTGGGATGGCCTAGCGATCTAGAGTGCCGCGCTTCTACCTCTAGCTGGCCGGCTACCTCTGGCTCGAGGCTGTGGTTTCAAACCCTGGTGTGAGCGTATGTGGCATGGAGATAGGGGCGCCTTCTCAACCTCATGGGTTTCGTCCGGGCACTCCGGTTTCCTCCCGCTGCTAACGACCCCTATACGCGCAAGCGAATTATTGAAATAAAAATTAAACCATATGTTAGTCCCGAAATGACCTATCTCTCTCCATCTCTCTCTCTCTTTCTCCCTCTCTCTCTCTCCAGATTCCACTACAAATTCCCAGCCATGTACATAGACGTCTCAGTTGGACAAACCCAACATATCTGCCTGTTCATGTGTATACTCCTTAACGTAATTTACGCAAGACCAGCATTTACCACAAGTTCCCAAACTTAACCTACGAACTTTTGGATACGAATCTTTCCGGTTCAGTGCACCTAATATATGGAATTCTTCACTATTAGGTGTAAAATTTGCCACTTCAATTGAATCAATCAAATGGAGATTAAAGACCCATCTGTTCATATGTGAATAGAGTTGTATTTGACCGAATAATATACTGTTGTGTAAATAGTGAAGATATAATATAGTGTATAAAGTGTGTCGCGTCTTGTGCATGCATGTACGTTTATGAAACATTGCGCTTTATAAATAAACTATTATCATTAAGAACACAAAACTCTCATAGCCTAAAACAATCCGCCATTGGACCATACTGAGTTGAAAGCAAATATTTCTGAAAGTTAACTGGTCCTTACATATTCTGTAATCATACAGCTACACTTTCAATATGGAGAGAATGATGTTTCTGTCTATTTCATATTCTCTACTTAAATCCATCAAAACTCAACAGTGAAATCGAAATATATGAAAAGTACCATTATGACTACATACATTCGAATACTATGATGCAATATATAGCGAGTTGTGTGTACAATGGCCAAAAGCGGGATACATTTGCAGTTTTCTGAGTTTCTAAATGGACATTTATATGAAACCAAGGGGTTTCCCAGTGTACCACAAGATATGAGGCCGTAACAGAAACTACGAAGAGCGGATTGTCAAGCATACATTACGAGTCACTATGACACCTTTTCCGTGCAACCATAATTGAGTTAAGAGAAAGAATGTCTGCCAACACGAGATAAAAACCCTGCTTTAATAGTGCGCCAATCTGATTAAAATACAGATCGCTTATATTTTCGATGGTCTCTATGACATGAAGATCTTACCGGTTGTCGTGGAAGTTGTCGTCAGAGGTCATACGAGCGGTTTTGACCCTATTACGTCAACCATTTGATTAACCAATCAGCGATCATGTTTCTAGTCGTGCACCTGACGCCAAAATCTCGCCGTAACAGACCGTTTCATTGCCTAGTCCCTCACATAACTTAGAACACGGGTTATATAACAACTCTTCCAGATCCTAGTATAGTAGGGGGTTCGATGGCTGATGGTTAGCGTGCTGTATCATAAAGTCTGTCATTCAGTCCAATGGCGTTGTGTCGATTCCGCGGTTGTACGTGGCAAGTAGTTCAACCTCGTGGGTTTTAACCGGATCCCCCGGTTTCCAAATACTGCTAAAGACAACTATGCGCAAGCAAATTATTGAAATAAAATTAAACCATATGTAATTATTGATATAAAATTAAACCATACGTAAGTTCCGAAATGACCTAGTTTGTGTCGAGTGTACGTTAAACTCAGTTTTTCTCCCTCCCCCAAGTAAAAAAAGACAAGTAAAATAAAATTTGTAACTATGAGAAACAAAACTACATAGGATCTGTGTTTTAATCACACTTACTGTGCCTATTAGTTACCTAATAACCGTCAGTTACAATTAATTCCCGTTCAATGGTGCATATGAACAGGGAAGAATCAGATTGCGGGTATTACAGTGATTCAAGCTAGCATGAGTAAGACAAATAGGTGAGATTGAATAAGATAAAGATGTGAGCACGTGTTAGATATTTGATTGTATTTGGCTGTTAAGAATTCGTATTCGTATAAGAATACAAGGAGAACTAGCTGTTCTGGTTAACGCCCAGTCTACCTTGAGTTTCGTCCTTTGATATACAGAAGTTTTTGCAATTTCCAACATAGTCGCCTAAACTATATTGTCCAATTTCAGAACCATGTTGTCCCTTTGTTCGATCATATCAGGGGATCACGGTGGCTAAGTGGATAATACCCCCATTTCACTGGGCTGCGGAAAGCTGCGGTACTCACGGACGTCCGCGGAATGGCTTCTACGGAAGAGCTTCGGTATTTATACGCGGAAAAATGGAAACAAATTTCCACGGAAAATATCCATTTCTCACGCTCTCGGAGTACCTTCGGAACAGTAACGGTATCTTCGGTACACATACGGGTAAACTACGGTACAAATTAAACCATATGTAATTATTGAAATAAAATTAAACCATACGTAAGTTCCGAAATGACCTAGTTTGTGTCGAGTGTACGTTAAACTCAGTTTTTCTCCCTCCCCCAAGTAAAAAAAGACAAGTAAAATAAAATTTGTAACTATGAGAAACAAAAGATATTCGGACAACTTGCGGGCTACACTCGGAAATGGTGGAAAATACGCGGGATAACTGCGGTAGCTGGTGGTACTAATTCGTTTAGCAAGGCAGAACTTCGGAATGACTGCGGTACAAGCCCGGACCATCTTCGGCAACCGCATTTCGTCTCGGACCATTTGCCACGTACTTGCGGAAAATCGGTAAAGATCAAAGGATGACACCGGATTCCGCCGATAAAATCACTGTTTAATACCCCCATTTCACTGGACTGCGGAAAGCTGCGGTACTCACGGACACCCGCGGAATGGCTTCTACGGAAGAGCTTCGGCATTTTTACGCGGTAAAGTGGAAACAAATTTCCACGGAAAATATCCATTTCTCACGCTCTCGGAGTACCTTCGGAACAGTAACGGTATCTTCGGTACACATACGGGTAAACTACGGTACGAATTATGGCGAAGCGGCGAAGAAACTGCGGAACATTAAGGAATGCGCCGGGATCGTCACGGAAGATATTCGGACAACTTGCGGGCTACACTCGGCAATGGTGGAAAATACGCGGGATAACTGCGGTAGTTGGTGGTACTAATTCGTTTGGGAAGGTATAACTTCGGAATGACTGCGGAACAAGCCCGGACCATCTTCGGCAATCGCATTTCGTCTCGGACCAATCGCCACGTACTTGCGGAAAATCGGTAAAGATCAAAGGATGACACCGGATTCCGCCGATAAAATCACTGTTTTGGAGGCAGAAGCACGGACTTATATCCCCATTTCACTAGACCGCGGAAGACTTGCGGAAGAAAAACCTCAATTATACCGCAAAGTACCGTATGTCTTTCATGTTGTACCGTATTGTTCCGCTAGGAAGCGCAGTGAATCTGAATTCATTCCACATCATCCGCAGCCTTCCGCGCGCCCACAATTTTCCGCAAACGTTTTTTTGAACATATTGAAAAGAACGTTTGCGGAAAAATTGTTCGTGCTTTTCCGCAGTTAAACAGGGGGCGATCCGTAATATTCGCAAGTTTTCCGCTGTCATTCCGTATACAAACGCAGTTGCCGCAAATGTCCACGGTATAATGTGCTTTCCTCTTCAAAACAGCTACTTTATAGGCGAAATCATGTGCTATTTACCAATTTTTCCGCAGGTACGCCGTGATTGATCCGAGACCAAACGCTGTTGCCGAAGATCGTCCGCACTTGTTGCGCATTTATTCCGCGTAGAAGGCCAGCACTCAGCGATTATTCGACAGTTCTACCGTGCCAAACGGAATGGTATCGCTAGATACCGCAGTTATTTCGCTACTGCTAAGTGTGACCCGCAAATTATCCTTATGTCTTCCGTACTCTTTCCCACGTGTTTCTCAATTTCTCAATTTTTATCCCGCAGCTCTGCCGTCGAGGTAGAAATATCTATAAACGGAATACCTGCGATATACATGCGGACAACTTGCGGCAAATACATTTGTATACGGAATAACAACGGAAGACTGTCGGATCGATCCCGGTTGAATTGCGGAAGAGCACCGAAAATTTGTCCGCAAACGATATTTAAAGGAAAGTTCGCGGAACAATTTGGGCTCGCAAAAGTCTGTGGACGACGAGGGATGACTACGGACTCACTGCGCTTCGTAGCGGAGCCATACGGAGTGAGAGGAAAGACTTACGGATTTCCTTCCTCAAGTCTTCCGTGGCCCAGTGAAATGGGGGTATTAGAGTCAGAAGCCCGGACTTATATCCCCATTTCACTAGACCGCGGAAGACTTGCGGAAGCAAAGCCTCAATTATACCGCAAAGTACCGTATGTCTTTCCTGTTGTACCGTATTGTTCCGCTAGGAAGCGCAGTGAATCTGAATTCATTCCACATCAACCGCAGCCTTCCGCGCGCCCACAATTTTCCGCAAACGTTCTTTTGAACATATTGAAAAGAACGTTTGCGGAAAAATTTGTTCGTGCTTTTCCGCAGTTAAACCGGGAGCGATCCGTAATATTCGCAGGTTTTCCGCTGTTATTCCGTATACAAACGCAGTTGCCGCAAGTTGTCCATGGTATAATGTGCTTTCCTCTTCAAAACAGCTACTTTATAGGCGAAATCATGTGCTCTTTACCAATTTTTCCGCAGGTACGCCGTGATTGATCCGAGACCAACGCTGTTGCCGAAGATCGCCTGTACTTGTTGCGCATTTATTCCGCGTAGAAGGCCAGCACTCAGCGATTATTCGACAGTTCTACCGTGCCAAACGGATTAGTATCGCCAGATACCGCAGTTATTTCGCTACTGCTAAGTGTGACCCGCTAATTATCCTTATGTCTTCCGTGCTCATTCCAACGTGTTCCTCAATTTCTCTGTGATTTTTTTCCCGCAGCTCTGCCGTCGAGGTAGAAATATCTATAAACGGAATACCTGCGATATACATGCAGACAACTTGCGGCAAATACGTTTGTATACGGAATAACAGCGGAAGACTCTCGGATCGCTCCCGGTTGAATTGCGGAAGAGCACCGAAAATTTGTCCGCAAACGATATTTAAAGGAAAGTTCGCGGAACAATTTGGGCTCGCAAAAGTCTGTGGACGACGAAGGATGACTACGGATTCACTGCGCTTCGTAGCGGAGCCATACGGAATGAGAGGAAAGACTTACGGATTTCCTTCCTCAAGTCTTCCGTGGCCCAGTGAAATGGGGGTATAAGGGGCTGGTTCGCTAGCCTGGAGGTCGGGTGTTCGATCCCTGCATTGGCCGAGAAAGTTCATCTCGATTTTCCGACTTGATTTCCCCTTGTCAGTGATGCAGAAGGAGGGCCTTACAAGGACAGCTGCCTAGTCGTTCGGATGGCACGAAGTCTTGTCTTGCGTGATAAGTTGTGGAAAAAAGTCGGTACGTTTTATATGTATCTACCGTCCCCTACCTTCAAAAAACAATGATGTCACAGATACACTTTTTATTTCGGAATTTACCCATCTCTGTGATTTACTCGATCAGAAGAAAGAAAGCACTGTGATACTTGGGGATTTTAATATCCACTATGACTCAAAAGAAAACTATCTTACCAAGAAGGCTCAGAAGATCTTAGATTTTGTACAACACGTCCCATGTGCAACCCATCAAAGCGGTCACACACTTGATTGGATACTGGCTAGGGATGAGGGTCTCATTCACAACGTGGAGGTTGCTGATACACAAATCTCTGATCACTTTTACATATCTTTTGATGTTGATTTTGATAGACCAGTTGCTCCTTCTGTCGAGGTCATATTCCGTGATTTAAAAAAAAATCAGCACCAATGACTTTGTCCAGGAATTAGACCAGTTAACCAACCTTAAGCCCCCATTCACACCTGACCCCTCTCAATTGTTAGATACGTTACACTCTGTATTCACAAATCTCCTTGACAAACATGCTCCATGGAAGACAAAGATTAGTCGCAAACGCCCAAATACTTCTTGGTTCTCCGTAGAAATATTGGAGGCTAGAAATACTAGGCGAAGCGCTGAAAGAAAATGGAGGAAGTCGCAATCAGAGATTGATAGACACATATATAGATCAGCTCGTAACGAAACTAACAAGCTTATTGAAAAGACAAAATCAGATTATTACATCAATCTCATAAATGACAACAAGAAGAATCCTAAAGCTCTTTTTTCAACATTGAACAATCTACTAGGAAAACCTCAAGATGTTGTGCTCCCACGTGGTCCAGATTTAGAAGTGGCAAATAATTAAAGTAATTATTATTTCAAGTCTGAGTTGTGGTGTAGTTCCAGAATGTTTTAAACATGCTGTTATTAAGCCACTCCTTAAGAAACCATCAATGGATCCGGAAGTCCTGAAGAATTATCGACCAGTGTCTAATTTGCCATTTATATCCAAAATATTAGAAAAGGTGGTCAAAATACAGCTCCTAGAACATTTAGAAACCAACGAATTGATGTATAAATATCAGTCAGCTTATAGAAGCTCTCACAGCACAGAAACTGCTCTAAATCATGTGATAAACACAATCAGGAGTGGGGTTGATGATGGTAGTGTAGCTATGTTAGTCCTCTTAGATCTTTCAGCCGCCTTCGACACGTTGGATCACAAAAAGATATTAGATCGATTAGAAGTAGAATATGGACTCAGCAGTACCGTCTTCAGTTGGTTTTCCTCATACTTGACTGGAAGATCTCAAGCTGTCCTTGTCAGGAAGTCGTTCTCTAAATCAGCATCCTTGTACTGTGGTGTACCTCAAGGGTCAGTGCTTGGTCCCATATTATTTTGTATGTTTACAAAACCACTTGGAAAGCTTTTATGTCGGCATGACAAGAACCATCACTTTTATGCAGATGATTCCAAGATCATCGACTTTTTTAAACCAGACCATGACAGTCAATACCTAACCTGCTCCCATATGGAAGCCTGTATCAAACATGTGAAATCTTGGATTGACACCAACATGTTGAAACTAAATTCTGATAAGACTGAAATCCTAGTTGTGGGTCCTGCTCGCAGACTGGACAAATGTGTAATCAACCATCTAAATATTGAACAATCAGTTATAAACTTTAAAACATCAGTTAGAAATCTTGGTCTGATTATGGACAATAATCTTCCCATGGAATCCCACGTTAGTTTTCTATGTAAAACCTGTAGTTATCATCTCAGGAATATTGGATCAATACGCCACCTGATCACCGAAGATGCTGCGTCAACACTATTGCGTTGTTTGGTCATATCCCGACTTGACTACTGCAACAGTATTCTAATTGGCATAACACATGAACAATTACAACGTTTACAACGAATACAAAACAAAGCCGCCAGAATAATCTGCAAAACAAACCCACGTGAACACATTTCTCCTGTATTGACCTCTTTACATTGGCTTCGAATAAATGAGCGGATTGAATACAAATTATTGTGTCTGACTTACCAATCAGTGAATGGAACAGCACCTTCATATCTACAAGAGCTTGTCCACCACCATTCCTCGTCTAGAAACCTCCGATCAAATGATAAACTTCTTCTAACAATTCCTAATTACAACTTGAAATCTTTTGGTGCGCGATCTTTCAAATACACTGCTGCAGTATACTGTAACAATCTTCCTATCCACCTCAAAAAATCCCCTTCCTTAGCGACATTTAAAACCTTGTTGAAGACGTATTTATTTAAACGTTATGTTTAGTGGTGCCTTGATATTGAACTTTTATTGTACAGAACTGTATCACAAGCGCTATGAGCATACTCTGTGTGGACTAGCGCTATATAAATGACATTATTATTATTATTATTATTATTATTTATTATGTATACATGACACAAGAAAACGTTTATTAAAACTAGAATATTGCGTGTAAATACAAAACCAGAAATAACTCTACTAAAAATACTCATAATCACGAACTATACTTGGAAGGTTTCTTATTTCGGAAAGAATGTTAAATATTTAGTTGATTGAATTCGTAATCTTAATCTCATCTTTTCTTAACAGTCTTTTTTTCTCCCATATAACTAAGTAAAAGGGGAAGACCAACGATTTTCAACAAGGTTTCCATAAATCTTAAATATATATTTATAAATAATCGCCTCTGTAACACACAGCAAAAAAGTTTTTGTAAGTGAGAAATTAATTTTTATTATAACCGGAAGTGACATAGTTGGTTCAACACGCTCACAGGGCTCTATAGTAATCATACAGATTTGGCATAAGTTTAATGCTGTATTGTGTTCACATTTCGTCGTTTGGCCGAAAATCTGATCAAATGACCATGTTTATTAGAATATTATAAACACGAATTTATGTTTATTTAACGTTTAGTACACAAAGCCGTCGCGTAAATTCACTCACACTGAGCAGCACACTGGGTCTCAATTCACACCACATGGCTAATTAGTATGCATCACGTGGTTTGTTTAACACCCGGCAAGTGACAGATTTTTCGTCTGCTTGAATGTTTGTTTATTTAACGTTTAGTACACAAAGCCGTCGCGTAAATTCACTCACACTGAGCAGCACACTGGGTCTCAATTCACACCACATGGCTAATTAGTATGCATCACGTGGTTTGTTTAACACCCGGCAAGTGACAGATTTTTCGTCTGATTGAATGTTTGTGTGCGTGCTGAGTCTGCAGACAGTGGTTTTATTTATTTCAACGGACTCGTGACACATAAATATATAAATTCCAAAGTTTGTCAACGTCAGACACCAACGTATGATATATAAAATATCTCGTCTATGGGTTATGCCGTATAAACATTCGAGCACAGCAATTCTCAAGAGGAAATGGAAGAAAAATGGAAAAACCGTTCACGTCGACATTGTGTGCCAAAATGCATTATATTACATGTCTCAAATGCCCATAATTTTGGTCTGTTTCTGGTGAAAAACGCCATCAGCAAGCACAAAAACATCTAAGCAGACGAAATACATGTCACTTGCAAGCTGTCAATCAAACCACGTGATGCATACTAATTAGCCATGTGGCGTGAATTGAGATTGGGCGTGCTGCTCAGTGTGAGTGAATTTACGCGACGGCTTTGTGTACTAAACGGTAAAAAAACATAAATTCGTGTTTATAATATCCTAATAAACATGGACATTTGATCAGATTTTCGGCCAAAGGACGACGCGTGAACACAATACAGCAGTAAACTTATGCCAAATCTGTATGATTACTATAGAGCCGAGTGAGCGTGTTGAAACAACTATGTCACTTCCGGTTTAAATAAAAATTAATTTCTCACTTTTTTGCTGTGTGTTACAGAGGCGATTATTTATAAATATATATTTAAGATTTATGGAATCATTTGCAAAATTGCGAATGGATGAAAGCTATCGTTACCTTATAACGGATAAAATAATGTACGTGTTTAGATAACAACATTCGGACAAGATGCTATAAAGTTCTGTAATAATAGTCTAGTAGCGAACCCCAGTCTTAAGCCTTAACGTGGAAATATGGTTCACCTTATGGTTTTTATACGCCCACATTTTCATGTGGACGTATTATGTCGTCGCCCCTGTCCGTCCGGACGTCCGTCCGTCCGTCCGTCTGGACGTCCGTCCGTCCGTCCGTCCACAATTGTTTGTGGACTCTCTACAGGTCACAATTCTTGTCCGATTTTGACGAAACTTAAAATATAGGTTTATCCCCAAAAGATCTCGGCTGCTTTCGATATTGGCATGTATCGGATCAAAACTTCATGGATTATGGCCCCTGATTGTACGAAAAATCACGTTTTTAGCTTGTGGACCCTATAGAGGTCACAATTTTGAACCGATGTTGATGAAACTTGACATGGATGTTTATAACCCAAAGATCTAGGTTCCTTTCGATATTTGCGTCTATCGCATCGTAATTTCCTGAATTATGGCCCCTGATTGTCCGAAAAATCACCTATTTTAGCTTGTGGTCCCTCTGGAGGTCACAATTATTATCCGATTTGAAAAACCGTTTAATTATATCACCGTTACACCCTAAGGAAGGTTGAGTTCAAATTTCGAAAAAATCAGACCAAAATTGGCATACAAAATGGCCGCCAATTGTACGCAAATACTGTTAAAAAATGGTATATCAAGGTTGTGGACCCTGTAGAGGTCACAATTTTAATTCGATTGTGATGAAACTTGAAGTGCATGCTTATAACCTAAAGATCTTGGTTCCTTTCAATATTTGCGCATATCGGATTGTAACTTCCTGAATTATGGCCCCTGATTATTCGCAAAATCACCTTTGTTTAGCTTGTGGTCCCTCTGGAGGTCACAATTATTATCCAATTTGAAAAACCGTTCGATTATATCACCGTTACACCTTAAGGAAGGTTGAGTTCAAATTTCGAAAAAATTGGACCAAAATTGGCATACAAAATGGCCGCCATTCGTACGCGAATACTGTTAAAAAATGTTATATCAAGGTTGTGGACCCTGTAGAGGTCACAATTTTAATTTGATTTTGATGAAACTTAAATTGCATGCTTATAACCCAAAGATCTTAGTTTATTTCAATATTTGCACATATCAGATCGTAACTTCCTGAATTATGGCCCCTGATTATACGCAAAATCACCTTTGATTAGCTTGTGGTCCCTCTGGAGGTCACAATTATTATCCAATTTAAAAAAATCGTTTGATTGTATCACCGTTACACCCGAAGGAAGATTGAGTTCGAATTTCGGAAAAATCGGACCAAAATTGCCATACAAAATGGCCGCCGCGTCTATGCGAATGCTGTTATAAAATGGTATACCATGGTTGTGGACCCTATAGAGGTCACAATTTTAATTTGATTTTTATGAAACTTGAAATGCATGGTTATAAGTTAAAGATCTTGGTTCCTTATGATATTTGCGCATATCGGATTGTAACTTCCTGAATTATGGCCCCTGATTGTACGCAAAATCGCCTTTGTTTAGCTTGTGGTCCCTCTGGAGGTCACAATTATTTTCCAATTTAAAAAATCGTTTGATTATATCCCCGTTACACCGGAAGGAAGGTTGAGTTCAATTATGGGAAAATCGGACAAAAATTGCCATACAAGATGGCCGCCGTTAGAACGCGAATACTGTCAAAAAATGGTGTATAAAGGTTGTGGACACTGTAGAGGTCACAATTTTAATTCGCTTTTGATGAAACTTGAAATGCATGGTTATAACCCAAAGATCTTGGTTCCTTTCGTTATTTGTACATATCAGATCATAACTTCCTGAATTATGGCCCCTGATTAAACACAAAATCGCCTATGGTCCCTCTGGAGGTTACGATTATTATCCGATTTAAAAAAACGTTTAACTCTATCACCGTTACACCATACAGAAGGTTGAGTTTGAATTTCTAGAAAATCGGACCTTAATTGCCAGACAAAATGGCTGCCGTTTGTACGCGAATAGTGTTAAAAGTTAAAATATGGTATATTATCAAGAATGTGGACCCAGTATAGGTCACAATTTTAATTCGATTTTCGATATTTGCGCATATCAAATTGTAATTTAATGAATTATAGCCTTTGATTGTAGGAAAAATCACTTTCGGTTTTGCTTGTTCTCTAACCATCTCTCGAAAATGTGGGCGTATCCTGCCTGGCAGTGCCAGCTTACTATCTTTATAGATTATAATATCTTCAATATGTGAAGGTTTCAGAACTATTGACAATATCAGACATCTCCTAACCAAAGACTCTGCTCGTACTCGTGTAACTAGTCTTTTCTTGTCTGTAAAACTACTTTAGTGGTCTAAATTGCAACTTAATTTCAAAACTACAAAGTATTCAAAATACTGCTGCTAGGATAGTCAGTCGAACTACAAAATGAGTACATACCGAACCGTTATTAAAAAATATTGACTTGCTGGCTTTCCATTCAAGAATCCACGGGGGTTGGGATGGCCTAGCGATCTAGAGTGCCGCGCTTCTACCTCTAGCTGGCCGGCTACCTCTGGCTTGAGGCTGTGGTTTCAAACCCTGGTGTGAGCGTATGTGGCATGGAGATAGGGGCGCCTTCTCAACCTCATGGGTTTCGTCCGGGCACTCCGGTTTCCTCCCGCTGCTAACGACCCCTATACGCGCAAGCGAATTATTGAAATAAAAATTAAACCATATGTTAGTCCCGAAATGACCTATCTCTCTCCATCTCTCTCTCTCTTTCTCCCTCTCTCTCTCTCCAGATTCCACTACAAATTCCCAGCCATGTACATAGACGTCTCAGTTGGACAAACCCAACATATCTGCCTGTTCATGTGTATACTCCTTAACGTAATTTACGCAAGACCAGCATTTACCACAAGTTCCCAAACTTAACCTACGAACTTTTGGATACGAATCTTTCCGGTTCAGTGCACCTAATATATGGAATTCTTCACTATTAGGTGTAAAATTTGCCACTTCAATTGAATCAATCAAATGGAGATTAAAGACCCATCTGTTCATATGTGAATAGAGTTGTATTTGACCGAATAATATACTGTTGTGTAAATAGTGAAGATATAATATAGTGTATAAAGTGTGTCGCGTCTTGTGCATGCATGTACGTTTATGAAACATTGCGCTTTATAAATAAACTATTATCATTAAGAACACAAAACTCTCATAGCCTAAAACAATCCGCCATTGGACCATACTGAGTTGAAAGCAAATATTTCTGAAAGTTAACTGGTCCTTACATATTCTGTAATCATACAGCTACACTTTCAATATGGAGAAAATGATGTTTCTGTCTATTTCATATTCTCTACTTAAATCCATCAAAACTCAACAGTGAAATCGAAATATATGAAAAGTACCATTATGACTACATACATTAGAATACTATGATGCAATTTATAGCGAGTTGTGTGTACAATGGCCAAAAGCGGGATACATTTGCAGTTTTCTGAGTTTCTAAATGGACATTTATATGAAACCAAGGGGTTTCCCAGTGTACCACAAGATATGAGGCCGTAACAGAAACTACGAAGAGCGGAATGTCAAGCATACATTACGAGTCACTATGACACCTTTTCCGTGCAACCATAATTGAGTTAAGAGAAAGAATGTCTGCCAACACGAGATAAAAACCCTGCTTTAATAGTGCGCCAATCTGATTAAAATACAGATCGCTTATATTTTCGATGGTCTCTATGACATGAAGATCTTACCGGTTGTCGTGGAAGGTGTCGTCAGAGGTCATACGAGCGGTTTTGACCCTATTACGTCAACCATTTGATTAACCAATCAGCGATCATGTTTCTAGTCGTGCACCTGACGCCAAAATCTCGCCGTAACAGACCGTTTCATTGCCTAGTCCCTCACATAACTTAGAACACGGGTTATATAACAACTCTTCCAGATCCTAGTATAGTA
This sequence comes from Patella pellucida, assembly GCA_917208275.1. Taxonomy (NCBI): domain Eukaryota; kingdom Metazoa; phylum Mollusca; class Gastropoda; family Patellidae; genus Patella; species Patella pellucida. The sequence goes on along the minus strand of OU795041.1, from coordinate 29,573,629 downwards.
GGGGGTTCGATGGCTGATGGTTAGCGTGCTGTATCATAAAGTCTGTCATTCAGTCCAATGGCGTTGTGTCGATTCCGCTGTTGTACGTGGCAAGTAGTTCAACCTCGTGGGTTTTCACCGGATCCCCCGGTTTCCAAATACTGCTAAAGACAACTATGCGCAAGCAAATTATTGAAATAAAATTAAACCATATGTAATTATTGAAATAAAATTAAACCATACGTAAGTTCCGAAATGACCTAGTTTGTGTCGAGTGTACGTTAAACTCAGTTTTTCTCCCTCCCCCAAGTAAAAAAAGACAAGTAAAATAAAATTTGTAACTATGAGAAACAAAACTACATAGGATCTGTGTTTTAATCACACTTACTGTGCCTATTAGTTACCTAATAACCGTCAGATACAATTAATTCCCGTTCAATGGTGCATATGAACAGGGAAGAATCAGATTGCGGGTATTACAGTGATTCAAGCTAGCATGAGTAAGACAAATAGGTGAGATTGAATAAGATAAAGATGTGAGCACGTGTTAGATATTTGATTGTATTTGGCTGTTAAGAATTCGTATTCGTATAAGAATACAAGGAGAACTAGCTGTTCTGGTTAACGCCCAGTCTACCTTGAGTTTCGTCCTTTGATATACAGAAGTTTTTGCAATTTCCCACATAGTCGCCTAAACTATATTGTCCAATTTCAGAACCATGTTGTCCCTTTGTTCGATCATATCAGGGGATCACGGTGGCTAAGTGGATAATACCCCCATTTCACTGGGCTGCGGAAAGCTGCGGTACTCACGGACGTCCGCGGAATGGCTTCTACGGAAGAGCTTCGGTATTTATACGCGGAAAAATGGAAACAAATTTCCACGGAAAATATCCATTTCTCATGCTCTCGGAGTACCTTCGGAACAGTAACGGTATCTTCGGTACACATACGGGTAAACTACGGTACAAATTAAACCATATGTAATTATTGAAATAAAATTAAACCATACGTAAGTTCCGAAATGACCTAGTTTGTGTCGAGTGTACGTTAAACTCAGTTTTTCTCCCTCCCCCAAGTAAAAAAAGACAAGTAAAATAAAATTTGTAACTATGAGAAACAAAAGATATTCGGACAACTTGCGGGCTACACTCGGAAATGGTGGAAAATACGCGGGATAACTGCGGTAGCTGGTGGTACTAATTCGTTTAGCAAGGTAGAACTTCGGAATGACTGCGGTACAAGCCCGGACCATCTTCGGCAACCGCATTTCGTCTCGGACCAATCGCCACGTACTTGCGGAAAATCGGTAAAGATCAAAGGATGGCACCGGATTCCGCCGATAAAATCACTGTTTTAGAGTCAGAAGCCCGGACTTATATCCCCATTTCACTAGACCGCGGAAGACTTGCGGAAGCAAAGCCTCAATTATACCGCAAAGTACCGTATGTCTTTCCTGTTGTACCGTATTGTTCCGCTAGGAAGCGCAGTGAATCTGAATTCATTCCACATCAACCGCAGCCTTCCGCGCGCCCACAATTTTCCGCAAACGTTCTTTTGAACATATTGAAAAGAACGTTTGCGGAAAAATTTGTTCGTGCTTTTCCGCAGTTAAACCGGGAGCGATCCGTAATATTCGCAGGTTTTCCGCTGTTATTCCGTATACAAACGCAGTTGCCGCAAGTTGTCCATGGTATAATGTGCTTTCCTCTTCAAAACAGCTACTTTATAGGCGAAATCATGTGCTCTTTACCAATTTTTCCGCAGGTACGCCGTGATTGATCCGAGACCAACGCTGTTGCCGAAGATCGCCTGTACTTGTTGCGCATTTATTCCGCGTAGAAGGCCAGCACTCAGCGATTATTCGACAGTTCTACCGTGCCAAACGGATTAGTATCGCCAGATACCGCAGTTATTTCGCTACTGCTAAGTGTGACCCGCTAATTATCCTTATGTCTTCCGTGCTCATTCCAACGTGTTCCTCAATTTCTCTGTGATTTTTTTCCCGCAGCTCTGCCGTCGAGGTAGAAATATCTATAAACGGAATACCTGCGATATACATGCAGACAACTTGCGGCAAATACGTTTGTATACGGAATAACAGCGGAAGACTCTCGGATCGATCCCGGTTGAATTGCGGAAGAGCACCGAAAATTTGTCCGCAAACGATATTTAAAGGAAAGTTCGCGGAACAATTTGGGCTCGCAAAAGTCTGTGGACGACGAAGGATGACTACGGATTCACTGCGCTTCGTAGCGGAGCCATACGGAATGAGAGGAAAGACTTACGGATTTCCTTCCTCAAGTCTTCCGTGGCCCAGTGAAATGGGGGTATAAGGGGCTGGTTCGCTAGCCTGGAGGTCGGGTGTTCGATCCCTGCATTGGCCGAGAAAGTTCATCTCGATTTTCCGACTTGATTTCCCCTTGTCAGTGATGCAGAAGGAGGGCCTTACAAGGACGGCTGCCTAGTCGTTCGGATGGCACGAAAAACCGAGGTCCCGTGTACACATTGTAGTGCACGTAAAAGATCCCTTGGCAGTTGGAATTCGATATAAGAGTAGGCCGTAGCGCCGCTGCCCGGGCAAAATATCCCTCATAGCACACTGTATGGCGTATGCCCGTCTTCAATTAGCTCAGGTCAAGTGCATAACAGTAGGACGTTTAACCCCTTTTCATTCATTCATTCATTCGATCATAGCACATTTAGCTGTTCCGAGTTGAATTCGACGACAGCACTACAAAACGATGACTAGTCATCAACATCTAGCGCATTGGTACCTGTTTCGGAGGCATAACGAAAAGAACAACTTCTTTATGGTACTCAATACAAAAATATATATGATTAATCTCATATTCCAACACATGGCATATCAATGGAACTAGTCAGAAGACTCATATTCTGATCGCAGTAGCTTGCCAAGACAGGGTCGCTACTCCCGGCAAGGTTTTCACAACAACTTTTGTCTACCTAAATCATCTGATGTATGTTAAACAATAAACTTATTCATCAGAAAATGAAATACTATAATAATAGGCTGATGTTTCAAAATGATTATACTCTGGAAACAAAATCGGAACGGGAGGACGGACATCAGAAAAAATACCAATAGGTTAATGAATGTAAAAGTGTACCCTTTTTTTTTAAAAAGTGTATCTTTGGCAGTTTCTGATATACATGTATGCCAAGAATAATAATTATATACCAGTCAAAACACAAAAAATATTAAATGTTATAAATTTCAAATTAGTAAGAGGCACAACTACTATAGTGGGTTGATGTTTGTACAAAGTTCCATGAGGATATCTTGAATGGTTTCTGAGATACAAAAGATTGTGTACCAAAAACTAGGTTAAATTTGTTCCATGAAAATAAAATACATGTAAATATAGAGTATTAAATAGCAAATTATTAAAAAAAAATTCAAAAGGCACATCTACTGTCATTTGTTAAGGTGTGTGCAGAGCTTCATAAAGATATCTTTAACGGTTTATGAGGAAAACCAGAAACAAAATTGAACACCAAAAACTTATTCAAATTTGTTACTATGGAAACGCAAAAATTATTAAATCCGTTAAATTCCTAACTAGTAAAAGGCTACTTTAATAGGATGTGGTGTGTACAAAGTTTAATGAAGACATTTTGAATGGTTTATAAAATATGTTCCGAAAAGGCACATCTATAGGTTGGTGGGTGTACAGAGATATTTTGAACGGTTTATGTCCCGGAAACAAAATTGTTAACCAAAAACTAAGTTAAACTTGTTTCCATAGAAACACAAAAATTATTAAATGTGAGAAATTCCAAATTAGTAAAGGGCATAACGCTACTATAATGGGTTGGTGTTTATACAAAGTTTCATGACAATATCTTGAATGGTTTAAAAGATATGTTCCGGTAACAAAATTGTACACCAAACGCAAAGTCATTGAAACACAAAAAAATATTAATCCAATCCAAGGCACAACTACTGTAATAGGTTGATGTGTGTACAAACTTTCATAAAGATATCTTCAACGGTTTATGCGATATGCTTCGAAACGAAATCGGGACTTCGTTCGGCGCTGGGTAATAACACTACACATAATTGTTTCCGAACGAGCAGAGCAACCCCATGAAGTTTGAAAAGAAATAACAAAAACTCTGACAGGTTACATACTAGGCTACCAGTCAATCAGCCCCAGCAAGTTCGAGACAAAACATATTATAAGAGTATGCAGTGCTTTGTTGTGCTATCATTTTCTATTCATGTAATTTCTAACTTCTATTCATGTAATTTTACAATCAAGACAATGCATAATCCAACTTCTTTATTCTATGCAATCCTTTTTTTATTATTTAGACGAAAAACGTCTTCTTAATGTTTACGATTCTGCCTTGCCACCATCGTTATGCAGTCGTTTGGTGATTGCGCACCGGGACCATTATATTGATATAATACGACTTATTCTTCAGCCGGACAATAGCTCTCCAACGACATCTAAGATAATGCCTTAAATTTATAGAATATTTAATACTTTAAATTGAAATGGACAATAAACTATGTATCTGCCGCAAAAAGAATGTACAACTTATACCTTTTATTAGGCCATTTATTTCGAAATAGACAAGCTGCTTGAAAAATCACTGCATGCACGAAATAGTTTTGACGGCGTATCGGAAATAGACCAAGATTAACGTATATTAATGTGGCGGAGAGCCGCTGACATTTTGTATCCGAGAAGCTAATGTGACATTTCAGTAAATAGAATCCTTACAGTGGAGGTTGGTACACCCACCGAGACCACCCGTCATGTAAACTATTCTGTATCATTTACTCAATTATGATGATGTTATGGAAGCCCATTTAGGGTCAATCAAATGAAAAAAAACGAATTCTGACTATCTTGTAGTTACAAGATAGCCTAAGATAGCCATAGGCGTACGGGACCGAACTTGCCAGCATATTTTCCCGACAAATACATTTCTTTAGAGTCCGCGAGCTTAAGGAGGCAAAGCTGTCCACCTGCGAGCGCCGGATTCGCGAAGAAAATTTTGAAAAACAGACGGCCGTAGATGCGATTTCCAGGCATTTCGAATACTTTCTAGTAATTTGGAGTGGGTAGTAAATTATGTCCGTAGCAGCATTAAAAATTGTAGAAATGCATCTTTAAAATACAAGCTCTATTACTACGAAAACAAGAACGAGTCAAACGATTTACTTTTGCCACATTTTTTATTTTATGAGACTTCACATTTTTTATCCAGATATCAGATGTATAGAAGACTTGTATATACTTTATCTACTCTTAATACACGAAAGACCATTTTAAAAGAGTTCATATTTACAATCTACATTTTCCGTATTATGATTTACTTTTGGCAGTTCACTTTTATTTTATCCATATCTAAGATAGATATATCTAGAATCAAGATAGAAGATTTTTTGAACTTGTAAAATTTATATTCTTTTAATGTATGAAATACCAGTTTAGTTCAAGTTTATTTACATCTAGTGCACTATATTATACCAAAAGAAGAACAAGTCAAACGATAGCCCGGGACTGTACAGCGCAGTGGACGCTTACGGCTGGCCCCCGGATCCATTCACTTGATTTGATAATTGTTTAGTTTTTGCAATGTCTATTTTCTGTCTTGTCCACAGGTTTATCTTGTAGATTTTTGGGGGGGTTTTGTTTTGCGTGTAGTGCAGTCCCCCAGAGTTTTAGCTCCTGTTAGCTCACTACATTTTTTTTTTTAGCGTTTTCCGAGTTTCTGTCCGGATTATCGCCCTTATTGTTAAAATTATTTGACGTTCTAACACCTGACGTCAATTGGCTGACTATCGCCATTGAAGAGACGACCACTTACAAGAATGGTCGCATTTTTTTTTTTTTTTTTTTTTTACGTCTTTTATGTAAATCATTTTAGTGAAGCCTGTACCAAGACAGGCCCGGGACTGTACAGCACAGTGGACGCTTACGGCTGGCCCCGGATCCATTCACTTGATTTGATAATTGTTTAGTTTTTGCAATGTCTATTTTCTGTCTTGTCCGCAGGTTTATCTTGTAGATTTTTTGTTTTTTTGTTTTGCGTGTAGTGCAGTCCTGCTGCATTTACTATTATTTCACATTTGATGCGCGATGATGCAGCATCAGTATAGAATCGTTATCCGGATTTTGCCGTTTCGTAGCAGAAAAGGATGATGATAACGTTTTATGATTACTCTCTAATATCCTATTGAATTTAATGTCAGAGGTGCTGTGACCATGCTTTCTCTCGCAATGCAATTTAAAGTATTCTTTGTCCATTGTCTGTTGGCAGGACGTACATTGTATTTTGCCGCCGTGATCTTTCTTTCGGTTATTTGACTGTGACCCCATAGGCCTAGTAGATACGTTTCTTTCAATTTTTACGGAAGTACTGCAGAACATTTTTAAATCTTCAATACCAATTTCAGTACTGCTAAAGCATGAGTAATCTTCTATGCTAGCAGTATTAATAGTAAATGCAGGAGGACTGCACTACACAACAACAAAAAAAAAAAGGGTAGTAAGCTGGCACTGCCAGGCAGGATACGCCCACATTTTCGAGAGATGGTTAGAGAACAAGCAAAACCGAAAGTGATTTTTCCTACAATCAAAGGCTATAATTCATTAAATTACAATTTGATATGCGCAAATATCAAAAAGAATCAAGATCTTTAGGTTATAAACATGCATTTCAAGTTTCATCAAAATCGAATCAAAATTGTGACCTATACTGGGTCCACAACCTTGATATACCATATTTTAACACTATTAGAGTACAAACGGCGGCCATTTTGTCTGGCAATTATGGTCCGATTTCCCTGAAATTCAAACTCAACCTTCGGTATGGTGTAACGGTGATAGAGTCAAGCTTAGTTTCAATCGGATAATAATCATAACCTCCAGAGGGACCATAGGCGATTTTTCGGGCAATCAGGGGCCATAATTCAGAAAGCTACGATATGATATGCGCAAATAACGAAAGGGACCAAGATCTTTGGGTTATAACCATGCATTTTAGGTTTTATCAAAATTGAATCAAAATTGTGACCTATACTGAGTCCACAACCTTGATATACCTTTTTATAACAGTATTCGCGTACATGCGGCGGCCATTTTGTATGGCAATTTTGTTCCGAATTTTTCCGAAATTCAAACTCAACCTTCCTTATGGTGTAAGGGTGATATAATCAAACGATTTTTTAAATCGGATAATAATTGTGACCTCCAGAAGGACCACAAGCTAAACAAAGACGATTTTGCGTATAATCAGGGGCCATAATTCAGGAAGTTACAATCCGATATGCCCAAATATCGAAAGGAACCAAGATCTTTGGGTTATAACCATGCATTTCAAGTTTCATCAAAATCGAATTCAAATTGTGACCTCTACAGGGTCCACAACCTTGATATACCATATTTTAACAGTATTCGCGTACGAATGGCGGCCATTTTGTATGGCAATTTTGGTCCAATTTTACCGAAATTCGAACTCAACCTTTCTTAGGGTGTAACGGTGATATAATCAAACTATTTTTTTAAATCGGATAATTATTGTAACCTCCAGAGGGACCACAAGCTAATTAAAGACGATTTTGCATATAAATAGGGGCCATAATTCAGGAAGTTACGATCTGATATGCGCAAATATTGAAAGGAACCAAGATCTTTGGGTTATAACCATGCATTTCAAGTTTCATCAAAATCAAATTAAAATTGTGATCCCTACAGGGTCCACAACCTGGATATACCATTTTTTAACAGTATTCGCGTACGAACGGCGGCCATTTTGTATGGTAATTTTGGTCCGATGTTTCCGAAATTTGAACTCAACCGTCCTTAGGGTGTAACGGTGATATAATCGAACGGTTTTTTTAAATCGGATAATAATTGTGACCTCCAGAGGTACCACGAGCTAAAATAGGTGATTTTTCGGACAATCAGGGGCCATAATTCAGGAAATTACGTTCCGATAGGCGCAAATATCGAAAGGAACCAAGATCTTTGGGATATAAACATGCATGTCAAGTTTCATCAAAATCGGTTCAAAATTGTGACCTCTATAGGGTCCACAAGCTAAAAACGTGATTTTTCGTACAACCAGGGGCCATAATCCATGAAGTTTTGATCCAATACGTGCCAATACCGAAAGCAGCCGAGATCTTTGGGGGATAAACCTATATTTTAAGTTTCGTCGAAATCGGGTAAGAATTGTGACCTGTAGAGAGTCCACAAACAATTGTGGACGGACGGACGGACGGACAGGGGCGACGACATAATACGTCCACATGAAAATGTGGGCGTATAAAAAAAAAATCAACAAGATTAACCTGCGGACAAGACAGAAAATAGACATTGCAAGAACTAAACAATTATCAAATCAAGTGAATGGATCCGGGGGCCAACCGTAAGTGTCCACTGCGCTGTACAGTCCCGGGCCTGTAGTGACACAGACTTCACTCAAAATTGAACATATATCATTCGGACAAGAAAACCGAACACAAAGAAGCAAAGAAAATGTAGACCGCCTCAGGAGGCAGTTGTCTGCTAACTGAATGGTGTGACGTAAATACGTCGTAATGTTATCAATGACGTCAATAGAATATCTTGAATAATGCTAAAAGCTATAAGTTTAAACAACCAATCATAATTTTTAAGTTGTATAATTGCACAAAACATAATACTGAATACCCCATACAAGCAATGCAAAACAGGAATGTAGAAGAAAGCATACAATGTAAGTGTATTTATGAAGTCATAAAATAATAACAATAAGGGCGATAATCCAAACAGGGTTACGTAACTATACAAATTAAACTAAATTAAATTGAATAATTATCCAATATGTACTCGGTTATATACTTATAAGAAATGTTAAACTTGGTATATTGATGAAACGGAAGTTTCGAAATTTCATTAAATATGCGTAACTGTGTACCCCCTTTGGCAGTGCATTTCCAAAACAGGAATTTTACTCGGAAAAGAAATAGTTCTTTATTGTTACATACGGTCAAAAATCGTAATGCTTGTGAATAGAAAACATTATAAAGTGTTGTATCTGGTATGTTACTATAAATTGACGGATATTTTACTACTTCAAAACCGAATTTGTCCGTTTTGTCGAAAATACCAACATTAAATTTATTGTTAATGATATTGATGTCCAGGTCAAGAACAGATGCAATTCGGGCGCCGGAATTTTCTTTGTTTAATATTAGTTCAGGGGGATATATTTCACTTTTATATTTATTGAAATTTCCATTATCATTGATGGGTGTTATGTCATCAATGTAACGGAAGGTGTAGTTGAGACTTTTAGCTACTTTGTAATCTGTTTTTCTTTTATGGTCCTGAAAGTAGAATTCATATTTATGTAAATGTGCATTTGCCATAAATGGGGCGGAGTCAGTTCCCATTGGTAAACCAATAGTTTGCTGTATTATCTGATCCCCAACCTCAAATATGGCATTGTCAATGAGAAAATGTATTATGTTTTGAAATTCTTCTTTATCAAAAATTACAGTTTCGGCATTGCGAGGTTTTATGATCCACCTAGCATCTTGAGAGTAGATGGCCATCAAGTGTCTGCCTTTTCCGAAAGCTCCATTAAAGGCTTTATCTACAAACCAATCCAAATTATTTTTAAGATCTGCATGTTGGAGCATAGTATACAAAGTAGAAAAATCGAACGTTTCTATTGTTTTTGCATTATCTTTATTATTGATTTTATCTATAGTCTCTACTATAGGTTTATTTTTTATCAATAATGAAAAAACTATTAATACCAGTGTAATTTCGAAGTGTTTTGCACCAAATTGCATGTTGGGTTTGGCATAATTTAAGGCCTTTGGTGATTGTCTGCGCAAGAGGTTTTGTCTGGCAAACACTGGAGGATATTATATATCTAAATTTTACTGGGTTTTTATGAAATTTGGGTATCGAATAAATGTACGGCAGAGCATCTATTTTCACATTGTCTTTAATATCATTACTCCTGTTAACAGAGGATTGGTTGGGCAAAATATCTTGTTTAGTTAAATCCGTAATGCTTTTATAAGTATCATTATTTGTGTTGGGCCAGAGTCCAACTTCAGTCAGAATATTTTTAATATAGTACTTTTTACAGATAAAGGCAATGTTATTACTGGCCTTATCGACAGGTGTTAGAACAAATCTCTCTTGAAGAGTTGCAAGACACTCAACTGCAGATGCATTGTTTAGAACCTCTGGTGGTGGGTGTCTCGGTTTAAGTTTGATATATTTGATTCTTTTTGACAAGAGATCAAACACAGTATTTTTCCACTCTCCAACTCAAGAGGTGCACGAAATTTATCAGACCAGACTACAATGCATTTCCTAATTTGGGACTGAGATCATTATGTAATTTTTTAAAATTAGTTCTATTTGGCTGTTCCCGAAATTGTGGTCCCAATCTGAAGAGATTTCTAAGATTTTTGTCTTCGATAATGTCAAAGTTTCCTGTCAGTATATGGTCATGAAATGTATCTTTAAAGGGAGAGTTGGTGCATTGACATGTAGTATTATCGTAATTTTCAACAAAATCTTGTACGTTTAGGTTTTCGATAGTTTCATGGTAGTTAAATATTTTATTAGGGATAGGAGGTAAAAATATGTATACGACTGTAGGTGAAATTTTAGGAATAGTACTTGGTATAGATTTTATAACTGAACGGTCACTGAAGATTCTATTCAGTCCTATGTCTTGTATATGTTTATCCGTGAAAAGGATTTTACATAGCACATCAGTTTTTATGGAATTTCGACTTTTTTATGGAACGTTTTTTATTATGAAAATTATGGTCAAGTTTTTGGTAACAATTTCTGGTAATCAAAGTGTTTTCATCGCGATTGTTGTAATCGGTGTTTTTGAATCTATCATTGAGACCATAAGGGAAAATGGTCTGTAATTTGGTAATCCAAGTTTCCTCTGCATAAGTTCTTTTTTTAGTAATAGCAGGGTCAATTTTACCATTGGCGAGGTGCCCTGAACCGGGAAGTTTTTCAATTACCTGTACACTGTACCCCAAATCCTTACAGGGACTATTTTTAAAATGTTGATATAATAATTTATGTGCATTTTCAGATTTTCCTGCAGATCTATGACCATTAAACCTCGTTTTACAAGACTTACTTGTCTCCCCAACATACTGTAATTTGCAGTAATTGCAGGTTAATAAATATATTATATTTTGGTATTGCAATTAATATTGATATCTGTAGAAACATGGTAGCATCTACCAGTAACAGAGCTACTAAAAGTGTGGGCTTCATTGTAATCAGTACACAATTTACATTGTCTATAGTAACAAGCACCGATAGACTGTTGACAAAATTCACAGTTTACATATAAATTATTAGAATTATCAGAATTTAATAGGTTATCCTTATGGGTAATTTGATTTGTCACGTTAGTCGAAATTTCTCCCCCCCCCCCCCGCAGCCAATTCACCAGAACTACCTGCTAGATTCTTATTGGTGAGATTAACATGCGGAGTCACGTGAGGTGGTCCGTGTAGAGGGATAAAATTTCTCATAGGGGTGTTAGCCCCATGGCAGGCTACTCCATGTGCTGAAAATATTTTTGATTTTTTTTTTTATCGAATTGATATTAAATATCAGAAATAGAAAGTGTATGCTCATATCATTCGAGTTATATTTTATATATAAGTGGTGCATCCACCATGACATCAAATTAAGTGTGGACTTCAATTCAATCCCTACAGTTTTGACAACAAACAATTTTACAAATTTTGACAGTTTTCTCACCAAGTGTCCCTTAATTGTATAAATATGGTACCACTCACAACTAACTTGACAAAAAGCGCATGGGAACTTAAATCATATAAATTGATTAGTTTAACAAAGTCATATAGAATTGAAAATGGGATTAATGAGTTACTATAAGACGATGGGCAAAATTTACAGTTATCTTGTACTGTAACCGAATCCATTAATCAATCGACGACACTTTTTAAGTTCGTCATCCAATATACAGGATCAATGTGAAAGGCCATGCTAGTTCTATTCAGATCTTCATCATTGACTGGACTGCTTTCTTTTCGCTTCCATATTATTAAAAAATATTCAAAACCCGACAGACAGCGCGACGCTTCCCGACAAACTGAGCATTCATTCCCGACAAGACCACGTTTGGGAGGGCCATGCCCCCCCCCCCGCGTACGCCTATGAAGATAGCCTATTACAAGATACGGAGAAGCCCATGAGTATTTAAAGGTCGCCAGGCACCGATTTATCGAATAGCTAGGTCAACGCCTTGCTTCGTTATTTTCATGCCTCCATTAAAATCATAAAGTTCATACTCTCGTTAACTTCATGCCCCCACCAAATTTAATAAGAACATCAATTTAGAAAGTATAGACACCTAATCTTACTGGAAAAAAATATTGGATTACCCGGAAAACACCAACAACAGTTAATTTACAAAACCAATGACACAATTAGGAACAGTGCGTGATTTACAGTATCTATATTATTAAAAAACTAGCAGAAAATCCGGCTTAAGCCAGGATCTAAATATGCCGGGGCCCCAAATTCGGCCAGGGTCCAAATCCGCCATGGGCCTAAATTCACTCGGGACCCAATTCATTATGGGCCCAAGGCCGATGACCTAGCACATTCACGGGGTTATTATGCTGATTAATTTGATACCACATATTGGAAGGGGGGCACGTGACGAAGCGTGATCAGATAACAAACACATATATCTTTGGTTTTCATAATCACGTATGATAATTCATTGGCGGGTCTATTTAATTCACGTTATCTTGTCGTAATTTAAACCTACCTATTCAAAGGAGTAGTTTGAGAAGCCTTTAGTTTTGTAAAGAGAAATGGCGGCGATATTGCGAATTTAAATTGGTAATCTGTACCAAAATTATGACTTGTCAATAGTACGATTAACAACCAACAGCTAACTGTGTAATGTCCCCGTCAGACCGAGTGGCGTTCTTACTGCGCTGCTGCGACTAGAAAATTTACAAGGTCGTCGGTAAACGTTAACACTACGCGTGAAAATGTCCAAAAAAATTACAAATTTGAAAAAAGTCGCGTTCTTTACTCCGTCAGACCGGGGGGCGTTTTTACTGCGCTGCTACAACGACGGAATATGACCCCAGAGCCCGTCAAGATCGCCATAAGCCTGGTAAAGCGTGGTTGAAACGCCAGATATCGCGCTGTTGTCTCGATGGTCGCAAATGATCGCCAAGTCACGGCGTTTGTTTTGAGCATGTTCAAAACAAACGCCAAGGTTATGCGATCTGCCCTTGAAAGATGTGAAAACACAATTCTTTTTTTTTTCAAGTTTGTGATATTTTAGGACATTTTCGTACGTTGGTGCATTTTCTGATCGCCGTACGGTCTTTGCAGCGCAGTAAGGACGCCACCCGATCTGTCGGTGACTAGACGATCATTCACGACCATGGAGACCACAGCACGGTATCTGGCGCGCTTATGGCGATCTTGACGGGCTCTGCGGCCATTTTCCGTCTCCGTAGCGTCGTAGTAAGGACGCCTCCACAGTCTGATAAGGGTATTAGATCGCAGAACCTTGGCGTTTGTTTTGAACATGCTCAAAATAAACGCCGTGACTCTGCGATCATTCGCGACCATTGTGACCATAGCACGATAGCTGGCGTTCCCACCACACTTCTGGCGATCTTAAAGGGACAGTCCCGTATTATACAGAGGCTCAAAAATAAAAGTCTGAGAATGTATGAAAATAAAACGGCAAAATATAGGGGAATGGTGTATATACCTTGTCTCAAAATTTCAACTCAAAATATTGAGTCATTTGGACGTGAACGCCAAAATTGCTTATCCGGACACGTAACCCTTTTAAGATTGATGGTCATTTTTTTCATTTGGTGACCTTATAATCGATTAACGTTTCTTGAGAGGTCAATACAGTGAATGACCCATGTACTGTACTTGATAACAAAAGGTAAATTTTACCTACATATTATTTTTATAGAAAATAGTCTGGTTTTATCCAGATACTGTATGATACAAAGGTCTCCATTTCCAGATGCAGACTGTCAGGTTTAAGTTATTTACAAGCGTATCACAAAAATCGGGTTAGTTGATCGGCCTTAGATAATGGGTTTTAAATGATTTTAACACAAAATTAAGCAGTTTTATTCCCCAAAAAGTTATCGGGATTGGCCCTTTAATGCGCTCTAAACTCATTGTCCATTGCCGTAGCGTCGTAGTAAGGACGCCACTCCGGTCTAACGGGGGTATAACAGAGCTCCACATTGGACCGAATATGATTACATGACGTTACGTCATTACTCACGACTTTGTTATGCCCAGTTGGCCAGTACATAGCAGAATATTGCAGAAAACAATAATTGTGTGACAAACGAGGCTATCATCACGGATATAATGTAAACAATACCGTTTTGAGGCGAACAACACTTTCATCGTTTTTAATACTTTAAATCACTGTTGTTGTCATGTTGCAATGACCAGAGGGGATTTCTTTGGCCATTTAGTGGGATGTTTAATGTAAACCCGTCGGCTTTTCGGGTAGAAATCCTGGAATAAGCTTTATTTTGTAGATTTGATGTTTGATGACAAAAAACCAATGTTGACATTTTTTCCGAGTAGGTTTTCATAGTATTGGAGGCCATTATTTGAGGGTACCCATTTTGCGATAATATTCCAAATTATTTTCATATTTTCACCTTATTCCTAATGTTATCGACATATCAACTGTGATTTGGCAATGCATTAATATTGGCAGGGTTCATGACTATATTTCAGATTGTTTTCCATCATTTTATGATAATATTTTCAAGATGGCGACCATTTTTAGTGGAAAAATCGGTCGATATGGGATTTCGATTAAGTAGTAGTGTTTGGTGTCAAAATATATGTTTTCAGGGTCACAAATTCCATTCCTGACATTTACAACCTTGTTAAAAAACCTCCTGTTCATATACTCAGCATATTACTAAGATGGCGGGCATTTTTGGCGGGAAAATGAGACGATGTGCAGACTTTGATTAAGTGGTAGTGTTTGGTGTCAATATATATGTTTACGGAGGCGTAGAATCAATTTCTGACATTAACAACCTTGTAAAATGATCACATATTCACATATGTAGTACATTTCCAATATTGCTGCCACTGGTGTCGGGGAAATCGGACGATGGGTTGATTTCGATTAAGTAGTTGTCTTTGGTGACAATATATATGTTTTCGGGGAGGCAGATTCGATTTCTGTCATATACAACTACGTAAAATGGTCGTATGTTCACCAATTTAGCATATTTACAAGATGGTGGAACGTTTTCTGAACACATTATTATCATTTATTTATCATCGATTTTCCTGGGAAAGCAAAGTCTATTCCTGGCATGAAGGCAAAGAGAGCATAGCGGCAGTGTGGTGCTTACGCCACATGCCCATCATGCGCATGCCACGACCACACCGAGCGCTTACTACAAGATCTTACTACGCTCATGGCCAAGATCTGGCTGTGCGAAAAGTGTTCCCACCACGATCCCGCGGTTACCAGTCAGACCGGGATACGTTCTCACCGCACTCCAATGACGTGCTTACCAGGCCTATAGAGACTGTGCCATGTTCACTCGTCCTCGGTCACTTTCAAAGCAGAGAACAACCAAAAGTCAAGCAATAAAGAACATTTCCTAGTTTTCTTGATGTTTCCTTTTTGGGTGCCCCGAACGATCCATTCCACACGCATCTTGGTGTAATTTGATAATATAACCTATGCCATAAAGGTTTCTTATACCAAATATCGACACAAAAACAAAGATTGACACAAAGACGCGACTACATAATTAAAATCAGCACATTATCCCATTTTCCCGCCAGACATGAATGCCGTATTGGAAATATGCTGAATATGTGAACATGTGATATGTTTACACAGTTATAAACGGAAAAAATGGAATCTGATCCCCGAAAAATATATCCTGGTACCATAGACGACTACTTAATCAATATCCGCTCATCGTTCCATTTTTCCGCCCAAAATTGTCGTCATATGGTAAATTTTCAAAATAGGTGAACTTTTAATCATTTTACACAGTTGTTACTGACCGAAATGGATTCTGTGCCCTTGAAAACAAAACATATATATTGACACCAACGACGACTATATTGGCAATCTTAGAAATATGCTAAGTATATGAAGATGTGATCATTTTACAAGCTTGTAAATGTCAGGAATGGAATTTGTGACCCCGAAAACATATATATTGACACCAAATAATACTACTTAATAGAAATCAACAAAAATGGTCGCCATCTTGGAAATATCATCATGAAATGATTGAAAACAGTCTAAAGTATAGTCATGAACCCTGCCATATTAATACATTGCCAAATCACACTTGATATGTCGATAATATTATACATAAGGTGAAAATAAACAAAATAAGTTGGAATATTATCGCAAAATGGCTACCCTCAAATAATGGCCCCCATACTATAAAGAACTACTCAGAAAAAATGTCAACATTGTTTTTTAGTAATCAAACATCAAAACCTACAAAATAAACCTTATTCCATGATTTCTACCCGAAAAGCCGACGGATGGGATTTATGTAACAAACCCTACCCCACTAATTGCTTCAGGAATATGAAGTACACGTATTCAAGCATTTAAAAACAAGTTCAACAGTATTTTGTATTCGATTATATAGAACGTGTTTAGGTTTTGACTCTAGAACATTGGAATTAATAGATCTTTCCATTGTCATTACTTTCTTATTGTCAAGTAATTAAGTCCCTGGTTCCAATATATTCGTGGTTGCGGTTTTTGCTATTCCTTTTCCTCATCTTCCCCGACCGGTTTAGTTTCCGGGTATAGTTTGAGTCAGACTACAAGTAGATACTTCTTCACTGTATTTAATGTAATTTTTCTATCTGTATGATAATTATCAAGCTACATGAGCGATACAAATAACCGCATTATTTCTCTTATCTTAATAACAATGTCGATTGTCTATCTATCTTCCGTGTGTCACAGAGTTTTCCACAAAAGATCGTGCTGATACTGTCTGAACGGGTTGAGTTAACAAGAGCCTGGCTCATTAAGCAACGGATCTTTGCTTAATCTCTCCACAAGCATTAAAAGCATTAACCAGATGAAATTATTTAATAAAGTATTGCTGAACCATTTAAAAAAAATATATAAATGATATATTATAATGACATCGTGTGGAGGAGTGAACTATTTGTAAGAAAATTTGAAATTGCATGCATTCTTACACATATAATCCACTTCATGTCGAGCGCACCACTAACATTCGTCAATTATTTCCGGATTCAAATCAGTGTTAAGTCTCTAAAAGAAATTTCTGTACTCTTACTTAAAATAGATACAGAAAAATAAAATATTCTCTTAGATTTTAACTATCTATGCTGCTGTTTAACTAAATGTCGATTATTTGTTTCAAATCAACCTTCACGATTTTGCAAGTAAAATGGCTGTTTATACTAAAAGATTGGGGTTATTGAAAGGGACTCTAGCCGACTTACACAAAGACACTGTAAACAAAACAGGATACTTCTTGATGATAAATTTGGTACCATATAAAAACGATAACCGCGATTAATATTACCCCATGTCGTTAAAAATTCAGATCATTATATCTCTCAATCAAGCATGTTAGTCATTATAACGAAGATTATTTTCGAATAACTGTTGGCCCACACTTCAGGAAATTTTTTCAATTTAAGGTAAAAATAAGATTTCTCGACGATGAAACATGGAAACATTAATTCAAGTACGGTTTGTGTTGGAATTGAATTCTGCAACCACTTCTGAAGAAGAACCACATTATGTAGATTAAAGCGCCCCTGTTGGTGTTGTATCACAGTAATATATCACTAAATCTACATCTTCGAATATATGAAATATGTATAAAACAGGTTATCGACAGAGGAAACAATTGTTATTTTTAAAATATCTTGGAGGTCCTTTATTTGCTGTCACATATTGTTCGGGGTATAAAATATAACAAAAGAGACATAAATAAGTGAAATCTATTTGGTGTGTATATAACTTCTAAAATACCGGTTGTCCCTTATCAAATTTTGTTCAGAAACAATATTGCAAAAAGGGTCACAAAAAGGGGAAATTATATTAGTGTATAAAAAAATTAAAAAACCCTGAGGGTCCCTTATCTGCTTTCGCTAAACTATTCGGGAAAAAATATTACAAAAGGGTTGTTGCTGAAACTACTAGTATCCTGCAATAATTTCATTATCATTTGCAACGGAAATATTTCCAGTTTGAATTTCTGTGGGTTGTCTTATTTTGGATAGGGTTTCACAAGAGGGCACATTGGGTGGCTAGCTAGTCATACCTCAGCTTTAATCAAATCTGGTAAAAGAATAATGCCTTATTGCAATTTAATTATAGAATCGCGGTTTCTCTCGTATAAATTATTACTGAATGGCAATAACGACAATCAGTCTATTTTTATTTAAAACTAACTATACGGCATATACTCTCATTCTTTACATTGATGACATCTAAGTATCCTCTAGAGTTAATCGGCAAACAAATCAACACATCCCACACTCGACATGTATCTCGTCATTGATTTAAAAGATAGTGAGAACTGATGGTTTCCCGTCAATAATTATTTCCACGTTCAATCTTTCACGTCGTACGACCAGGTTTTCTAGGGGGCACCATTCACGTGGGTGCAAACGCTAAGAAACAGAGCACATGATTGGCTATGAGGTCCAATAATGAGAGAAAAGATGACTTATAAATTCAAAGGGAATAAATAAAGCTACCGTAAATTATCTTGTGTCTTTCGAAAACGGAATCGTCGTCAAAACCGGACTATTGTTACCATAAACCTTTTTTAAACACGAGCGGGACATTCGAGAAGTAGCTAGAAGTCGGTCCTGGTAAGGTTTAGAAAGAGTTTGCACTGCAGAGGTATCGAGTTATAGAAAAGTCGTCGAAAGACCAGTCGCGAATTTAATACCAATGGAATTAATACATAAAATTAATATGAAGTCCTGTTGCTGTATCGCTTTAGTCATACTTATAACATGCGAAATCGCACACTCTCAAATGATGGTACAAGCAACTTTACTTGACAGTTTATTTAACTGCCCACCGTGTTTTCTTGAAGATTGTCCTAAACCTCCCCGAATGAACTGTTTGCTGGTACGAGAGCCGGGGATTTGTGGTTGTTGTTATCTGTGTGCTTCTGATAAGGGTGAACGGTGCGGACTATCACAGGGTCGATGTGTGCCGTCTTTACGCTGCAAACCGGCGCCAAATGATCCGACACCTTTACAGTCCTTGCTCCTTGGACGTGGCGTATGTATGTAAATCACGGTAAGTGAAAGAAGTTTATAACATTTTATGATTTCGATTTTTGAACATGCGATGCGGACTGTCAATTCCCTTTTTAGTTGTCCATCCCCTTTAAGCAATGCGGCTACATTTTTTTCATTTAAACTGATTTATTTAAAATGTTATATTAAGCGCTTCATGACCTTTAGACCTACCCTTCTTTGTAAACCATGTGAACGCAATACAGTCTATCGTCTACAGTTTTTAACGGTTTTTTTCTATTTTTAAACTGAACGTATTGGTTTTTAGGCAGACATCAGCTGTTAGACTAACTTTGTATTATAAATTTTGTATTTTACATTCGCCGAATACAAACGCATATTGAACGAATAAAAAAGGAGAAGACTATCCAAAGTCGAATCATTCTAATTTACGCCTGTAAAAAGTCGACGGCTTTCATTTATTTTTCTACGCAGTCCTTACCTATCGATGTACACCTTTTCGTTAGGGGATCACGGTTGCTAAGTGGATAAGGCGCTGGTGCACTAGCCTGGAGGTCGGGTGTTCGATCCCTGCATTGGCCGAGAAACTTCATCTCGATTTTCCGGCGTGATTTCCCCTTGTCAGTGATGCAGAAGAAGGGCCTGGCAAGGACAGCTGTCTAGTCGTTCGGATGGACGAAAACCGAGATCCCGTGTACACATTGTCGTGCATGTAAAAGATCCCTTGGCAAAATTTCTCTCAAAGCACACTGTATTGCGTATGCCCGTCTTCGATTAGCCCAGGTTAGGTGCATTACAGTAGGACGTTATACCCCATTTCATTCATTCACACCTTTTTCGCTCACGATGTTGCAAGACCTTGATGACAGACGGTAATACATTTTCTTGAGCTACATGTAGTTCTTTTTTCACTTTTGGAAACAGGTCTATGAGACATGATCTGCTTTGTTTCTCATACGCACTCAAGTTTTTTGACACCCATCGTGCAGGAACTTTTGTAATTCCTAACTCGTTGGCGATAAACGTGCCCAACCCTCTCATGTGATTTCTCAATCGTCTATCAACTATTACTACTGGTGTACACGTAAAAGAACCCTTGACAGTTCGAAATAAGAGAGACTGACCAGGTAAACTTACACTTGTAGAACAATGGGCAGGCTATGCTTTATTAGTGCATCGGTACAGTGAAATTGAACGTTTAGCTCTATTTCATTCATTTTTCAAGCTTGTTACATCATCCGGATGTGACGGAAAATCGGGAACTCAAAATAAGAGTAGACCATGGCGCCGCTGTCAGAGAAGAAATAGGGTTTAACGTCCACTCGACACAAACTAGGTGATTCCGGGACTAACATATGGTTTAATTTTATTTCAATAATTTGCTTGTGCGTAGGGGTCTTTAGCAGTGGGAGAAAACCGGAGGACCCGGATAAAATCGACTGCTCTACTTCGGCTGGGCTGATGAAGACGGACATGCGTCATAAAGTGTGCTATGATAGAACATTTTGCTCGGCTTTCTCTTATAATGAATTCCAAGTCATCTTTTACGTGCACACCAATATGTACACGGGACCTCGGTTTTTCGTCCCATCCGAAATATAAGACAGCTGTCCTTTTCAGGCCCTCAGCCTGCACCACTGACGTGAGGGGGGAGGAGAGGGGCACGCTGGAACATCCAAATGAACTTTCTCGGCCAAGACCGGGATCGAACCTCCAGTCTAGCGAGCCAGCATCTTACCCACTTAGCCACCGTTGCTCCGAACATTTGTACAAGCTGGGTAATTATGCATGGGTGTCCTCTTTCAACTATTGCTCTGCTTTTTAAGTATACATGTCATCTGACCATGAACTGTCTGAAGACTGAGCTTCAAGAAATATAGAGTTTAATAACTTTGAATCCTATTTTAATGCGGGAGTTAAATCTGCCTATTGTGGGTCTTTCTTTGGGCCTGAAATGCTATCTAAATTATTAATTACTCAACTTTCGAAGGCAACGGATTTCTCCTATTTTAAATGCATCAGAACGGGTTCAGCCACATTTTGATTAATTTAAAATTGGAGGAGCGAGACTTGGCTTCGAACAACCAGTACGGCAGTTTCAATTATCGCACACTACTTGTCAAACCTTCTAAGGCTAATATCTTCGCTCACAACTTTCAAATTATTAATTTTAATTATCCATTTTCGAACTATTAAAACAAGACTGCCCAACTCTTAATTAAACTCTTAACTAATGTATCTGTAATCGATAATCAAGACTCTCAAGAGCTTAAGCTACTGAGTTCAACATATTAAAACAGCATCCATGCTTGATTTCACAGCTAAAAATAACTGATCATGATTTCGAATCCGCAAATTATCAGTAATGGTTAGAAAAATGCTTCTAAGAATGATTCTCAACAAAAGGAACATGATAACTGAATAAAACTGCGTGGGATCTTTAGTTCTTGTCTACTTCCTGATTGTTTAAGATCGCTTTGTTCGGTTGCTTTACTGACTCACATAACATTCCTTGTCACACATTTTGAGAAAAATGTTAGAGCACCGTGCGTAATACGGTCAACACAAGGTACAGTTTTATGGATACACTGAGTTAAGACGAGAGCATTCTTGTCAAAACGTCGCTTTGTAATAAACTCAGTAATTGTGTATCTATAAAATCGTATCATGTGTTAAACATACATTATGCAAGAGCTAAATCTGCATATTGCAGATCTTTCTTTACGGCTGAAATTTTATCTAAATTATTAATTAGGCATTAATCAACTTATCCAGAACGTAATCAATTCTCAATGGCATCGCTAGCCTGTGATGTTTACTGGATTAGGACCCGAATATCTGCCTAACTTTCATTTATGATTTAATCATGAAATGGACAATCGATCTTATGGGGGTTTTTTATTGAACCAACTTAAGTAATGATGATCGAGGCTAGGCTGAAAATTCAATCGCTAAATTCTCGGTTCAAAGTAGATCAATTTGAAATTATCAGCAAATTCCCTGTGCATTATCTAGTTTTGAACTGCCAGCTCTTTATCTAATCTCCCATAATATATCTTTAATATGTTCAATTACTAAATACCAATCACAGAAAAACCTAACACGGTATTATTGAAATCGTGTAGTCATTTTCAGAAATACAACCAACACTCTTCCCCGATGCATTTTACATTCTTTATTTTATGCTTTGTTTTAAATTAAATGAAACGGAATGGGGTTTAACGTCGTACTATTCTGCACCGACTGGGCTAATGAAGACGGGCATACGCAATGCAATGGGCGATGAGGGTAAATTTTGCCCGGGCAGCGGCACTATGACCTACTCTTCTTATCTCGAATTTCAACTGTCATTGGATCTTTTACGTGCACGCCAATATATACACGGTACCTCAGTTTTTCGTCCCGTCGGTACGACTAGACAGCAGTCCTTGTTAGGCCCTCCGTCCTGCAATGTGATTTTTAATATAGCTAGTCACTATTTCAATTTTTGTTTTGCTGATGTAATTGAGGTCTGCCTCTATGCATTTACACAGTTATATTTTGATTAAGGGTGTTTTTATTTGAATGATTAATTACTGAAATATTATATATAAACCATTGTTAGTATTTTCTATGGGTGAAAGTCCATTAATGGGGAAATAAGTGTTTTATAATAGATGTTTGTTGCCTTTCAATATTATTTCATTTCTTCAGTGTTTTTTTTATTTCGTCAGCAATAACGACACCATACAACTGGTGACATTTTTAGCGATGAACTTTAACGAAAGATGGAATCTTTGACCCATACTCGTATGATCGAACAAAAAGTGCAATATGCATGAAACCGTGTGTCGGCTATTTATATCTCATCGTTTTCTTAATGTCGATTAATCCAGGTTAAAGTCTACTAAATGAATGATTTAACATTTTTATTAAGAAAATGATATCAAAATATTAACGGTTGAAAAAGTCCGGCTTGGATTAAGTCGGATTAACAGCAAAATTACAGGTGGCTTGTTTGGTCATATCCCTTTCATATTGGTTGAATATGTATGTAAATACTCTGTATGTAATTGAACTATTTGGACTGATAGTCCTCTTTAGATATTGAATTTTAAGAATTTTGTAGTTCAAATAAAATAAAAAGCCCCCCAAATGACGATCTGATACTTTAATAAGATGCTTATTAAATACATCAAATACACATTGATAACGTGGGTATTCCTTATTCGTTTCGTAAATTATACAAAGTCAAGTCTTACACTTCTAAATACATTTACATAATTTCTTTTAAACCAGAACTACTCCAGAAATTCTAAATGAAAACTACAGATAATCCTATTAAAGCCTTTCAGCAAACATTGATTACGTCAATGTAAAATATAAATATTGTAGGAGGTGAAGTGTTTTAAAGGCCCAATAACACTCTTGTTGTAACTGAAAAATATATGTCCCAATCATTATTCTGGTCAACAAATTATACTATTTTACAATATTTCAATTAATTGATGATACAAATTTCATCATAACACCGAATTTAAAATTTGGAGAAATTCATCGACATGGTTTGAAAAGCTTTACGTAAACCTTTTCAAATGTAACTTTTTTTTTCTTTTTTTTTTTCAAAATTTTAGTACAAATATTACTAATTACAATCACAGTGTGTAACATCATACGGATAACTTCGGCCTTTTTAAGGATTATACTACATTTCATTTTTAAACACAATTAAGAACACAAAGGAATTAATAGCTAAAAACAAAACAAAAAACCCAAAAAAATACAAAAATAGAAAGTAGGTATAAAATAATTGGAATACTATAATTGGAATACCAGAGGTATGCGTAATATTCATATTGTATAATCCCATTTATTAACCAAGTTTTCGTTTAATTCATTTTCTATTTGTTGTTTATATTTCAAGTAGCTTCGGTAGGTAATAATTGTTGGCCTAATATTTTCTATTTTCGATTTGTAGAGGTAATATTTTGTTAATAATATTAAATGATTTACAAATAAGAATTCACGATGTGACTTAAAAACTGTTTCTTTCAAAAAACCGAAATGAATATTTGCAAGTTGTAATTGTAATGAAATGTCATTAGTTGAAAGGATTTCATGTAAATCATTCCATATTACCTGAGCGTAATTGCAGTATATAAAAAGGTGTTCTAGGGTTTCTATATTTGAATAGCCAAAATCGCACAATGAAGATTCCTTTAATTGGATTTTAAATAAGCGGTCATTTGTATATATGATTTTATGAAGGTATTTAAATTGAAAGCTCTGTAATCTAGAATTAGTGCTCGCTTTATAGACCAAATTGAATATACATGAGATCTCACTTTCTTCAAATATAAAGCTATTCTCTTCTTCCCATTTGCTTATTGATAATGGTTTACTATTATTTAGAGTCTACTCGTATTGAATAAATGTCTTTCGCTTTAATCTTATCTAGTGTTTTTTTTAATATATTTTTATACAGTTCTCATTAATTATGTCAAACACGCTTTGGTTTCTTACTATAGCCGTAGGCTCATTGTCGATGGTATCCAAAAACTCTTGAACTGCTAAGCAAACGCTTTTCATTCTTAATATTTTATTACTATTCATTATCCTATTGATTACAATGATATCTCTACAGTCACTCAAAAATAAAATATTATGATTCGTCAATTCTTTATCTATTAAAGGTTTTTTATTAATGTAACTTAGATTTAATAATATTTTCGAACCCTCTGGACGAGTAAAACAGGATGTAATGGATAATATACACAACATCTAGTAGTTAGAATAGGGCTATTAATTTTAGTAATGGGCCGATATGGCACCTATCGGTTTTACGGATATCAGATATTGACAGCCAAACATATCGGCCGATACAGACAATTACCGATGGTGGTGGATATTAAAATATTACGCATTCAAATACCTCGAATGACACGATAATCTAAGTAGATAATATGTCAAAGTTAGTCGGTACTATTTTACCTGGGGAATCAAACACGAGCCCGCTCTTCTTTGAAGTAATAATGGGGTCACGCTTCCTACACAATCACACACTCACTAGCCTATCTATTACAAACTTAATTATTTGCTGTATAATAAATTCAAGATAATCATATTTTTAAAAGTGTTGATTACGATATAATTCTCTGAAGTGATCGGCGCCCGTATGTCTAAAAAGGTTGGCAGAATGTTTCATTTCACTCAAATCCCGCTCAATTCTCGGCCCGTCGTGGAGAGGAACACAATTTCATACATAGAGAATTAATTCCTGGCACTAATATTATAGTTGAAGGCCCCACATCGCCAAGTCGCGATTTCCTGGCCATCGTGGGTGCTAATCTATAAATAGACGCACATTGTTTGATATCATAGACAACGTTCTTGATGTTCAAAACTTTTTTTCCGGTGTCGACACGTACACAATCTCTCTCTCTCTCTCTCTCTCTCTCTCTCTCTCTCGTAGTAACGGCAGATCCCTCTCTCTCTCTCTCTCGCCCAGCTAGTGTAACAACGCAGATCTCACTCTCTCTCTCGTATAACGGCAAATATCTCTCTCTCTCCTACTACTCCTAGTAACGAATATATCTCTCTCTTTCCCTCTGGTAGTGTAACAACGGCAGATATCTCTCCCTCTCTCTCTCTCTCTCCCTCTCTCTCTCACACACACTCCCTCGTAGTAACGGCAGATCTTGGTGGAAAACAATCCAGCTTTTACGATTGCCGATAAAGCCGGTGTCATGTTTAAAACAATGTTTCCGGCCTCGGGAATGGTTGGATCTTAAAAAATAACGGAGACCAGTAAGGGTTTTCTACTGTTTATCCTTTCCTTTTATTACGGTCCCTATGGGAGTAATGTATTACCCGTAAGTCTAAATAGCTAACCACGCGGTGTGAGAGTCCCATGTTACCCATAGGTCTAAAAATAGCAAATATTTTAAAGGTATTTACCGAGTCATTTTGAACAGATATCGGCAACTCCAATATCTGCGAAATTGGCTCATATCGGTCGATACCGATTTCTTGACTTTATTTGGGTTGCATTCCCAGTTGTTTTCAAATATGAGTTAAGTCTGTGTCACCACAGGCCCGGGACTGTACAGCGCAGTGGACGCTTACGGCTGGCCCCCGGATCCATTCACTTGATTTGATAATTGTTTAGTGTATGCAATGTCTATTATTTTCTGTCTTGTCCGCAGGTTTTTGTTTTGTTTTGCGTGTAGTGCATTCCTCCTGCATTTACTATTAGAGTAGAGTTTTAGCCCCTCGTACTGCAGAATGTTCTCGTTTTCGGGCTTTGCTCCTGATTGCTTACTACATTTATTTTATTTTTTTTAGCGTTTTCCGAGTTTCTGTCCGGATTATCGCCATTATTGTTAAAATTGTTTGACGTTCTTATACCTGACGTCAACTGGCTGACTATCGCCATTGAAGAGACGAACACTGACAAGATCGGTCGCATTTTTTTTTTTTTTTTGTTACGTCTTTTTTGTAAATCATTTTAGTGAAGCCTGTACCACAACGCTTACGGCTAGCCCCCGGATCCATTCGCGCTTTTTTTAATTGTTTGTTTGTTGTTGTTTTTTGAGTATGGTGTCTTGTCGCTATGTTTGTCTTTTGTGTAAATCATATGTGGTGCAGTCCCCTGCACTTACTATTTAGATAGGCCAGTTATCGGCCAATTGCCGATATTATAACCGATTATCGACCCATCACTAATTAATTTTGTCTTGTCCTGTCAAGCCAACAAGAGTGTTATTGTCCCTTTAACAAAGCCATCTCTGTCCACACCAAAATTATTGAGATTCATTATTTAAAGTGGCGAAACCTTTGTTCCTATCAAATACACCTACTATATTTGTGTAACAGTTTACAGGATTCGTTGGCTTCTAATTATCTGAAACAAATACTGATATTAGTTTTAGCAAAAGTGGATAGCTACTTTGGGCTGTATTTCAAAAGCCTTAACTTTCCGTAGACGAGTTTATATTTTGTCCCTAAAAAAGAAAGTATTATTACTGCGATATACAGTAGAATAATACAAGGGATGAAAACATTCCCCTTTTTCGTGATTTGGGTTTTTGTTTGGATGTGAGATTATTGAAGTCTGTGTAACATACTGGAGATATGCAGCTTCTCAGCGCCGTAGGCGTTTACGACCGGGTTATGATTTGGTATAGTATATATTAGTAGGCCCTATGTACTATCCTACACTTTTAAATAACTGTAGTAAGCATCAGGTGTCCTCGGAAATTTAGACAACGCTGTAAAAATTGTGGTAATGGTTTTTAAAAAAATAAGTTTAATGAGGAAGGTATTCAAAACATATTTCACAATACCGGATTTATAGTCCATTAAAAGAATTGTTCGATTTCTGTACTTGTAATAAATCTAAATCGGTAAAAATCAAATAGTTTCTGATAAATGTCAATAGGTATTTTAGTTTCTATGTTTGTCGTATAAAAAACCTGCTTTAATATCATGCTTAGAGCTATTGATAGTCTTGTGTGTAGATAACACAGTCATGATTTAATTTACTACCATTTACTACCGCGTGCGCGCGCTGTATCATACAGCCTGTCATTGAGTCAACTGGCGTGGTTTCGAATCACCGGTTGTACGTGGCAAGGAGTAGGGTCGCCTGTCTGACCTCGTGGGTTTTATCCGGGTACTCCGGTTTCCTCCCACTGCTAAAGACCCCTACGCGCAAGCGAATTATTGAAATGAATTAAACCATATGTTAGTCGTGAAATTACCTAGCTTGTGTCGAGTGAACGTTAAACCCCAATTCTTCCTCTTTCTAATAAGGGGAGATTACGCTAACATATGAATCTAATTACGGAGAATGACCATGGAAATTGACACAATACGGTGGTATTATTCCAGTCACTCCAAAACGTTTCCGGGGAAACACAATCTCCTGAACTAATATATCTCTATTTAAAGTAAACAACATTGAATTAAAAATTTCTAACTAATGGTCATTTTCATGGATATTATTATGCTAGATGAAACATTAAAAAAACATTGGTCATTCCATTTTTTTTCTCGCCCATTGGGAGAATAATGTAAAGGAGTCCCGAAACATTCCGTCTTTTCTAAAAGAATCATTTTTACTACTGCACAATGTGTATCTAGAAAGATAAAATAATTGAAAAATTTAATTGTGGGAAATACCATGAATACTGTAATGTGCCATCATTCTCGAAAGTCGGAGAGTTGGGATGGCCTAGTGGTCTAGAGTGTCGCGCTTCGGCCTCTAGCTAGCCGGCCATCTCTGGCTTGCATCTGTGGTTTCGAGCCCTGGTGTAAGCGTATGTGGCATGGAGATAGGGGCGCCTTCTCAATCTCGTGGGTTTCCTCCGGGCACCCCGGTTTCCTCCCACTGCTAAACACCCCTGCGCGCAAGCGAATTATTGAAATAAAATTAAACAATATGTTAGTCCCGAAATGACCTAGTTGTGTTGAGTGGGCTCAACCCAATTTCTCTCTCTCTCTACTCTCTATGTCTCTCTCTCTCTCTCTTCCAAAAGTCGTATTAACCATGGAGAAGAATTTACAACATAATTCGAACTGTTAGCCTAGTAATGCTAACATGCTTACTCCAATACTACATATAAAGCAAAATAGAGATTACGATTTTAGGACACTTGGTGTAGGTGTTTATTGGGTAAAAAGTCTCGACTAAGATCGATGGTGAGCATTATCTTCTTACGGAAAACAATTTGATTCGATAACTGTGATTCTAATTGAGTGACAGTGGTGAAACCTGGTGTAAAGTTTAATTACCTTGACTAACATCATTGATGACATTTTTCTGCAACGGACAAGTATTGCGATGATAGGCATTTTCCGCTAAATAGAGATAGATCGAGGTTTTATAGTTACGTTAGAATGTCCGAACTTGGTGTTGATTAGGTGAATTGCTTGCTTGAGTTCGATGATGGACATTTTCGGCTAAGGTTAAGAAGTGAGAATATGGAGCTCAATAACCTAGATTCTAATTGAATGGTGAAACTTGGTTTCTAGTTTCATTACCAAATACCTTGATGCTAGATTTCCACCTAACCATCACGATCCAATCGCGGTTTTAATGGTGGAGTAATCGTGGTGATTCTATCAGATCTTATATTGACGTCAGTTATAGTATATCTGCACTTATATCGTTTGTCGTGTATTTTGTGCACGACGAACAGCCCATATGCTGATTACACTATTTCGCCTGATTACACTTTTTTTGTATAATATGGTTTGGATTGTTTGTACTAGGTTTTGTTTTATTTTACCCAATAGAGACAAACCTACGACAGTTGGAACCTAACATAATTTGGGTATTGATAAATGTCTGCTTTGGTCATGTAGCGAAAAGCAATTGATTGGTCAAGACTGTGGAACACAATAACTCAAATGTTCTAAGTTGTACAGATTTTCGGTAAAGGCCTTTCAAACATAAGCAATTTGATTGGCAAATGCGTTGTGACAAGACATCTTTGATTGGTATTGAGGGAAAGGTGTGAAACTTGTGTATAGTTTCAATAAATAAAAACCTTGACTAAGGCAGATCATTAGCATCTTTTCTCCAGGCTAATTATAGATAAGCCGTTTGATTAGTCGATGCTTTACAAAAACAAAAATGTGCATGTACTTTTTGGGGTATTGGGACGGGGAACATCAGCTGTAGTGTTATCTCCCCTTCAACATTGACTTTAACGTGACGTCATTATTTTACTTGGCTTTTTCATCATGGCTTCCTAATAAACTGTTACGTTTAATTTGCTGTGTCTTTATTACGACATTCCTGGAAGTATCTTTATTACGACAGTCCTGCTCAATACTCAACGCAACCTGGTGTTAGAAGTGGTCACTTTGTAGAGGAGGAACCTTGGCATATGTCTATTGCCATGATATTGTGTGTGGATGAAGATTTCTGGAGGTATTTGTAATAAAACAAATTCTTGAAGCGAGTCGTCGAACCACGTTTTCTCGCAGCCTCGTTTTCGTGGAAATTTCTGGAGTACTGAAGTTTCTGGACTGGCAGGTTCAACGTAACGGTAAATCATGAATAACCCAATGTCGCAACCTGATCCACTGAGTTTAAAGGGAAATTTGGCTCAGAATTTTAAAGTATTCAGGCCGAGTTACGAGATTTACATGATTGCTTCTTCATGTAATCGGAACTGAAGCTGTCAAAGTGTATAATGGTTTTCACTGGGAAGAGGGCGAGAATAAAGAAAATGTTAAGACTATTCTGGGAAAGTTTCATACATTCTGTACACCCTGAAAGAACATTCCGGTAGAAAGACATAAATTTAACACCAGGGTGCAACAACCTGAAGAGAAATTTGATACTTTTTTTTCTGATTTGTGCAATCTTGCCACTCGAGCCATTGAAAGACTCGTGTATTCGTGATAGAATTTTATGTGGCATAAGGGACAATAAATTAAGAAGAGATCTTCTAATGAAAGCTAATTACACGTTACAACAAGTAATTGTTTCCTGTAGAGCTGCTGAGGTCATTTACCAAAATAACAAACTTTTTCAACAGTCAGAAAAGATTAAAGACACATTCCATAAAGTTCGGAATGGCTACATATCACATCAGAGACAACAATCATACCATGGTAATAAAGGTACTGGTAAAAAAAGCCGCAAACTACTTACAGAAGACCCTCTGAAGATAGTAGGCCTAGAGTCGGAAATGCTCGATTCAAATACTGTGGAGAACACCCCCATGATATAGGTTCATGTCCAGCTAGAAGAGCTCTATGTAGTAGCTGTCATAAAGTAGGTCACTTCCGAACAGTTTGGTTATCAAGGTCAAATGACAGATCAAGAGACGTACACACGATTCAATATGACAAAAAATGAAGATTTTCAGGATGAAATATTTCTTGGTGCAGTGAACTCTGGAGATCAACCCGGTACTAAATCTACTAAAGACTGGCAAGTTAATATTAAACTAGGTCATGTTGATGTCATATTTAAAGTTGATACCGATGCTGATGTCATTGTGGTACCAAAACGAGATTTTATCAAATATTTTAAAGAGAAAGGGTTACTTACTTTAAACCGTATTCTCAATGGACCTAATAACCATCATCTTGATAATCTGGGATATTTTGAAGCTGATTCAGGCTCGAATGGCATTATTGTTCGAGAAAAGATACCGTATTTCCTCGAATAAAACACCGGCCTCCATTACAACCCGGGCCTCGAATAGAACCTGGGAGTAAGGGAGTGTTGAGATAAATAGAACCCGGGTCTCGAATAGAACCCGGGTCTCTAATATAAACCTGGGTCTAAGGTAAAAACTGAATACTCCCTGTCAAAATATAAATTAATTGATGATCCCGGCACAGGAAGTAGAATTGCCTCATGTCACGCACAGAGAGTTTAGCCTTCGTATTTGCAAGACCGACCCTGTCTGCTTCTTTTACTTGTCCAAAATGTCACTCCTATAGAAGATTTTGAAGCATTAATTCGGGGCTGAAAAAATACAACCCGGCCTCGATTATAACCCGGGCCTCGAATAGAACCCGGGGGGCGGGTTGGACTGAACGACATAGGACCCCGGGGCTGTATTTCAGGAAATACGGTATGCCTTTATTAAGTAGAGACGCTTGTCATAAACTGGTCGCTGTATTATTTATGGGGAATATTGATCAATCCTTGTCAATCTAAGAGGAATTTCCGGAATTATTTACTGGTCTAGGTAAATTGGAGGAACCATATATTCAACGGACAGAAAAAGCTGAACCATATTCATTTGATGTACCAAGAAGGGTCGCTATACCTATGCTACCTTTGATGAAGGAGGAACTAAAACGACTAGAGTATTTAGATGTAATCACTCTTGTTGATCAAATTACAGAGTGATGTGCTCCTTTAACTGTACTACTGAAAAAGCGCAAGCTTGATGAAAAACAAAGTGTTTGTATTTGTGTTCACTTGACAAAGTTAAACAAAGCTGTAAGAAGAGAACGGCTGGAGGACGAGGGTTCTCAAAGCTAGATGCTAATAGCGGTTTTCATCAAATTCCGTTAACTGAGGAATCGTCATATCTAACTACATTTATGAGCCCTTTTGGTCGTTTCAGTTATTTAAGGCTTCCGTTTGGAATTTCGAGCGGACCTGAATTATTCATGGAAAGAATGTGTAAAATCACGAAGGATTAGAAGGTGTCAGCTGTTTAATGGATGAGATAGTAGTATATCGAATCTCTCAGGAGGATCGTGATTTAAAATTACGAAAGGATATCAGAAGACTTCGCGAACATGGATTAACACTAAATAAATCAAAATGTGAAATTGGAAAAAGTGAAATTAAATTTTTGGGTCAAATTGTGAGTGAACAAGGCATTCGTGCTGATTTAGATAAGATAAGTGCTATTAAGAATTTCCAAAATGTTTCAGATATAAGGCGTTTGTTAGGCATGGTGAATCAATTGTCAAAATTTATTGAAAATCTTGCTGAAATAACTAAACCGCTTCGTGATCTACTGTGTATAGATAATGCTTGGATTTGGGACAAAGCACAAGAACACTCATTTCAGAATAATTTTAAAGTGTTAACGGACACTCCAGTATTAGCTTTATTTAATCCTGAACTTAACACTAAAATAAGTGCTGACTCATAAACATAAGAATTGGGCGCGGTTATCTTACAGTGTCATAGTAATGACTGGCGTCCTGTTGCTTATGCATCCAGAAGTTAAACCGAAACTGAACAAAGATATGCACAAATAGACAAGTGGGCTCCTGCAGTCGTATGGGCTTGCGAGAAATTTGAAGACTATATTTTGGGTCAAAGATCCGTATTGATTCAAACAGATTATAAACCGTTTGTGTCGCTTTTGGGAACTAAAGATTTAGATTGCCGTCCAATAAGAATCCAACGATACAGGTTAAGATTAATGAGGTATGCATATGATATTGTACATGTACCAGGCAAAAACTTGTATATTGCTGATACGTTGTCACGTGCCCATCATGCTAAAGCTATTTATGATGATCTTATATTCCAGAATGATACATGTGTTTATGTCCATTCTATTATGAATCATTTACATGCGTCAGATAAAAGATTAGAACAAATAGGGTCACATCAAAATAGTGATGACATTTGTAAACAATTATTTTTTCTGAAAATATGCAAAAGTTGTCTTCTGAATTAAGAGTTTAATATTCACATAGAGGTAATTTATCTATTATTGTTATTCCAAAATTATTACAAGCTGATATATTGTCAGAAATACATGAAGGTCATTTAGGGATGACTAAGTGTAGAGAATTGGCTAAAAGTTCAGTATGGTGGTCAGGTTTAGGTAACGATATTGCAACATTCATAACAAATTTTGAGTTATGTTGTAAGAAATAAATTAATAGATTAGAACCTTTATGGCAAAGCGTTGCATCAGATTTCTTTGAAATCAGAAATGTAACTTATTTACTTGTAATAGATTATTATTCTAGGTATATAGAAGTTGTAAAGCTAACTGGGTTATCATCTAATTGTGTAATTAACCATTTAAAATCCATGTTTTCGCATCACGGTATACCAGAAATAATGGTCAGTGATATTGGCTGTCAATATTCTTCAGTCGAATTTGCCCAATTTGCTAAAAATTATTATTGTTTTACACATCAAACGATGAGTCCAACTGATTCGTCCGGTAATGGTGAAGCAGAACGCGGAGTTTGAACTGCAATGCAACTCGTGTCTGTTGAAGATCCTTACATTGCTTTTCTGAATTATAGAAATTCCCCCCTTCGCAATGGATTTAGTCCTCCCGAGTTACTTATGGGTCGCAAATTAAGATCTAAAAAGAGATAAATGGTTACAACAAATAAGCTACGTCTACACTAGCAGCATTCACCGTCTATACTAGCCTTTTAAATGCCGGTTTTTTCCTAAAACCCGGCTTTTTCAATTTCTCAATCGTAAAACCCGGCTTTTTAAAATCCGGCAATAATTGAGGGATTTTTCAGAATCAAAAACCCGACTTTTTTTTTAAAAAAAGGCAATTTTATGTGTGTAGACCAAGGAGCTTTAATGAACTGGAGACGGCATGACGTCATTTTACCATTATGACGATTGAAGCAAGTGACGCCATATTGGTTGACCCAAGAAGCGCACTAGCTGGTTGTACTTGTGTATAGAGTAAATGAAACGAGAAACAGAATTATCCCAAAGAAAATGTGTTTAACAAGTCAAAGACAACATGTATACAGATAAAAATAGCAAATTATTAAATTATAATAAATCTTGCAATTTCCCCGTATGGTTAGAGAAAATAAATATCACCTCAAATAGAGTAGGCCCTACAGCAGAGTATAGAGATTAATGCAAAGTTTCAATACACATAGCATATTTCATACAGGCCCGTACGAATTTTTCCAGGTGGGGGGGCCGAGAATTTTTTCAGGGGGGGGGGCTGGAAAAATTCGGCGCCCCACCTGGAAAAATTCGACGCCCTTTCCATTAAACACAATACGTGGCCAGCGACTTACATGCCAATTATGGGCGCCCCAATGCATAATGCCTTGAACCATTGCGTGAAAATTCTGCTCCCCTTTCCATTGGACGCAATACGAAGTAACGTGTCCGTATTAGTAAAGTCGCTCTATAAAGTAAGGCGCCCACTACGAGATTGATGGGACGCCTAACCAATGCCACTCATATTCATGTCGTTATATTTGAGGCGCCCCACCCCCAAAATGGTGAGGCGCCTCAAAATGAATCACATGATTAACACCTAACTTAAGGGGGCATCAAAAACTGTTTCATCTGTGGTGGGGCTTATCACAGGGGGGGGGGGGGCGTTTACAACTTGTACAATGGGGCGCCCAATACAGCATGTTTGGGCGCCCCTTGAAGGGCTTGTGTTATATGCACCCGTTACACAGCGCGCCCCGCATCGTCATGGTCAGGCAATTTATTTTATCTTGTGTTTATGGACTTGAACTCGCTTCGTATTGCTCAGTATCATAGGTCAGCAGAGGTTGTTTAAGGTCTGCCACTCGATTTATTAGTGAATCTCACCAGTTATTAATATTGCAATGGCATCCTTCGTATATTCTTTCGTTTCACCACGTCCACTCCATAAAAAATAGTGATTTCATTACAAAAATTATTCTAGATATTGAACTCGTTCAATTTGTTGCCGTTTATGGCGCCCCTTTTGTCGGATTTGAAGCATCCCTTTCGTATTAGTAATGTATTTCAGATATTATAAAACTTAGTAGACTTATTTTAGACCAGAACCCAATAAGTCCTTACCCGTTCCCGGCGATATTTTAGGGAATTTTTAGAATTCGCGTTTATTTTTCTTCCAAGAATCTGTCGTGAAGTGTATTTTATTACTGTCAAGTATATAACGGTTCCCGATCAGGCCCAGGTTAGGAGCATAACAGTAGAACGTTAAATCCCATTTCAAAAACGGTTCCCGATACACATATCATCGATATTGCGATACTAAACTGTGTATCAGATTCCAGTGTGAAGACATGCTCCCGTAAAAGAGGCCGGGCAGTGTGGCGTGCGAGAGATCATTTTCTTGTTTGCGGCGACTGAAGACATGGCAGATATAGGCCTACACGGAAACGCGACTAAACGGTCTGGCTTTATTGCAAGTCAACCAAGAAACCGACCGCATACCGACGCCCGAAGAAATCTACCATAAGAAAGCCAACTGGAAAATGTAGGAAATTTTCAAGTTAAATACCCGAGGGTGATGAGAATAAACTATTATTATTATTGTAAAGCGCATAAAGATTTTTTGCCTTTTTTTATGCTGTTATGTAATGCGCTTTATAAGAATAAACTATTATTATTATTATTTAAATCTTGTGTCTCAATAGAGCTTATATCTAACAGTCTATTTTTTACTAATGGTTGTGTCAATAATAGATACGAATGAAATGTAATTCCGTTGAGTGCAACCGATAGCAGAGCAGGACGACATATCGTCAAAAGCATTGGAAAGACGCTCTTTTGAGTCAACCAATATGGCGTCGATGACTTCACAAAAATGACGTCATGCCACCTCCACGTCATTGAAGCTCCTTGGTGTAGACGGTAAAAACCGGGTTTTATCGGGTACCCGGATTTCATCCTTCCCGAACTGCCGTACATTCATAACATTGGCATTGCTTCCGGTTCTAAGATCATAGCCACGAAGGATGTTAGTCGAGAGTGTCTTGGGCGAATATACGATCGTAATCGTCTTGCACGTCGTTTTCCCGCCCTCTTCCGTAAGTCTGTCAGCTATCTGCTATATTCCATAAGCTGGATATATAACTGAACCAAAGTAACCAAAGTAATCATTATTATTATATTATCTCTGCAAAATTGACTTAAACCGATGGGGTAATAAATAAACCGGAAGTTCCGAAGGTCGGTGTTCATCGTCTTTTACCGTTACAAAACTTCAGTCAGTGTTGACGCTACACTTGAAAAAGCCGCGTTTTGAAAAAGCCGGGTTTTTAAAAAGCCGGCTTTTACTAGCCTAGTGTAGACGAAGCTATACTGGTGAGTTTAGAAGAATTAGATTTCATCTAAATAAACTACCAATTTATAATAACAGTATCCAAAATACTGGCTGTGCCAATAAAGATCCATCTAGTTCTAATAACAGTCAAACTATACAACCTACAAAGTGAGGTCCAGACAGGGGCGGACTGGCCCACCTGTCCGCCTGTGCTTGCACATGCGGGCCCCCACTTCCAACAAAAAAAACCCAAGATGAACAAATATTTGAATGTAAAAGTGAACATAAAGGGTTTAAATGAGTGTAAAGGGGGGGTGCACCCCCTATGATTTCTGTGACAAGGCTTTGGGGCCCCAGTTGCCTCAATTTGGGGCCCCCATCCCCTACAGTTTCCCTCCACTTGGGCCCCATATTTGACGTAAGCTGGGCCCCACTCTACATGTCAGTAGTCTACATGTGGCCAAGGGGCCCCATTTTCCTCAAGAGGGGCCCAATTTTGGCTTAAAAACTCAAAAATACATCAAAATTCAGTAAAAATATTGATTTATTTTTGTCAAATTGGGGGCCAATAGCCAAGAGTAGGGGTCCACTTGCCATTGTTAAGTGGGCCTCTGTTCGGTGACCATCCTCATAGCCACCAGTTTCAGAGTCACAGACCTCAAATTGTTGCCAAAAGTCAGCGAAATCCTGCATGAACTGTACGTTTTGTGTTTATAGATTTCTTCGACGATACAATTTCTATTCAAAAGCGAATAGTGCATTGTTCACATGTTATCAATATTTACAAACATTACCAGTATCCTAAGTCACAAGTGAGCGGAGTTTTTCCAAACTTAAGTACATCAAAAATCGCCTAAGAAATGCAATGTCACAAGAAAGACTAGTATTGCCGGTATAATCCTTACGCATGCGTCACAGGAAATTAATATAATGATTAGTAATACAGTGAGTTTGATCTGTTACAGTCGTAACGCGTTATTACTTTTAAGTAATTTTATTAATTTATTAAGTAATTTTATTTTTTAAGTATTTGTTTTTGAAATTCGGCAGATTTACTTTTTCCAAAATTGATCCCAAGATGCTTGGAAAACGATACTATACCAGAGAAATTCCTCGCCAAAATGAAGTTTTACTTTTTCCAAAATAGATCCCCAGATGCTCGGAAAACGGGTTTCCGGCTGGCAAATTTTAAAAAAATTCTTGGAGGAGAACCCCACCAGACCCCCCTAAAAAAAATAGCGCGTTCGGCGCTCGGGGCAACGGGCTTCGCCCCCCCGCAGTTGTTCGTGCTGTTTAACCCTGAAGGGCTCCTTCAGTTACCCTGCAGAGGGCCCCCTTCGAGAGCCCAGTCCGCCCCTGGGCCCAGATATTGTTTCAAATAGTAATACATGAAGACCAAAACGTAATACAAAACGTCCAAACCGTTTTGATGATTAATATCATTATAAATGTTGAATATTATGTTTGTATTCATATTATCTTTATTGTAAAACAATATTATAAAGCACAAAGTAAGTGTGTCAGAGATTTAGTTTATTATAAAAAAAAAATACCTGTCAGGGTTTAAAGTAACATGTAAAAATGTAATTAAGTTCATGTTGGTTTTCCTTTAAGAAAGGGAGATGTAGTGTTATCTCCCCTTTAACATTGACTTTAACGTGACGTCGTTATTGTACTTGGCTTTTTCATCATAGCTTTTTAACTGTTACGTTTATTTGCTGTGTCGTTATCACGACAGTCCTGCACAATACTGAACGCAACATCACCAACACTTATTGTTTATATACTGAGCTTCTTGCATGACGTAATCTGTCCATTTTGGTAAAAGAGCTTAAGGCGATAAGATGAAAACACGACGTTATGACAAAAATCACGCGATTGATTACAAAAGTTCACTCGCGGTGTCTTCACCTCATTAATACTTTAGTGATATCGTATTTCCGCGTTGTCAAAAGAGCGCACGAGCAATGTCAGTCGACATGTAATTTATAGCTTTAATATATAAAAAAACATATGACAGTAAATTAAAAGTAATGACAGTAAAACAAATCCAAACTACAATCTATTGACTATGTAAGAGGAATTAACTATTCCCACCTTCGATTGTGCATTTGTTTCTTTAATCAACATATCATGCTGGGGGCATAAAAAAAATCTATATTTAAGATACACTGTATGGACAACTAACCAAATGTCGATTCCATTTAGATAACCGACAGTCGTAGGGGTCTATCTTGTATGTTATGAAATAAGCACGGTATTCTATAATTAATTAGCCGCTTAAAGATACATTATGCAAGAGCTAAATCTGAGTATTGCAAGTCTTAATTCAGGCTTCAGATGTTTTAGAAATTATAAATTAGATCTTTATTTAAACAACCCACGGATGGCTCGGCTACAACTTGGATTTAAATAGGATTTCACTGATCAATTAAATCAAATATGGCGTACCGTGAAGATATTATTGACTTATGTTTACGTCATCGGTTAGATCGAGGCTAAAGTACTTAGCGAGGCCGATTTTGAGTGATTCCACCTGCAATTGAAAACTTACCTGATAATCGAGATTATGTAGGTGGGGTTAACGCCTGTCAATCAAACGATCAGCGAAGGTGTAGACACATTTCCCTACCATTTTTAGTCAAATATTACAACGATGACAACTATGTTCAGAATAAAGTAATTTGACTGAAATTTTCAATATATTACTTCATCTAGTTTTGAACTGTAATAGCAAGAATGGCCAACTCTCTATACAAACAATCTCCCATAATGTATCTTTAACGTCATTTATAGTACGTAATAAATAGTTATTAAAGATACATTATGGGCCAAATGTGTCTTCATCTTGGTAATCGTTTGATTGACAGGCGTTAACTCCACCCAAATAATCTCGATTATAAAGTAAAGTTTACAACAGGTATTCTGTACAATTCGCACCAATGACATGTGGAATATCGCTCGACAGCGGCCTCGCTAAGTACACTCTATCAGTTAGCCTCGATCTAACTTATGACGTAAATATAACAGTTAATAATCTCATCACGGTGCGCCATATTTGATTTAATTAATCAGTGAGATCCTAATTTAATCCAAGCTGTAGCCGATCCATCTGTCTACAGAGTTGATTTTGGGCTTATTGTTTAAATACAGATCTAATTTATAGAACATCTGAAGCCTAAATAAAGACTTGCAATAATCAGATTTAGCTCTTCCATAATGTATCTTTAAATATAACTACAATGTAATTGACATAATTAACAGTTTGTCTTCGATGAATTATAAAAAATGTGGCCAATGAATATAATATAGGGACCTTTTCTTATCGGTTTCGCAATCCGACGTACGATAAAAGCTAGATGGCGTTAATTTCCACTCAAATTTTTCAATCAATTTTTTGGCAGATGCACAACAAATCAAGTAGAATATTGTATTTAAGCAACTTCTACAAACACTACACAATCAACAATATACACAAGGCCTCAAAAAATTGTTGAAAATTTCATAATATGAGACAAAAAACATTTTCGTTTGCATACCTACGTAAATCCAGCTCCATACGCGTAACGTTTTTCACTGGCCGAACACTCATTACGGGTTGACGTCACAAGTACACACATGCAAAAGGTCCCTACTACTCTTTATGTGGGATTAAAATTGTCCTCGCTCGTTTCATGTGAAATATTTTCTAAATGTTTCAGAACCTGGTTTTGGCTGAGATAATTCCAAGGAATATTCCAACGTGGTTTCTACTTGTCATTGGTGCATGGACGGGTGCTTCGTCGGGAACGGTGTCAATCTCTCGACTGTGTACACATTGGCATACACATAAAATAACCCTTGACAGTTGGAATTCGAAATAAGAGTAGGCCGTACCACCCTGATTGCAAACTAAATGACATAACCCCACTGCATCTAGTATGTATACGAGTATGTGCTTAAAGCTACGATTTTTTTTTTATATTTCTGTTCATATTCACTGTCTATTTATTTTAAATTCCAAATATCTTATTTTCTTTTCAGATAAGATGAGTGTTACAGATCCAGACAAAACTTGCAGATCCAGACAAAACACGTAAAATGAACCTATTTTTCTACAGAAGATTTTCTTAGTTTAAAACGTTATTTGTCCACCAAAAAGCATGCTTAATGTCTACAATAATGTAGAAATAGGCGGTGAGCAGTTGAAAAAAAAATTAATTAGATCTCATATTTTGTTTTATAGCAGAAGCTTACATTTACATAATTAGCGAATGGAGTTAAATGTAGCCAGCGGCGGATACTGTAAAAGATATTTGACGTGAAAGAGCAAATCACTGATAACAATCTAATAACGTATGAAGGTTTAGAATTAAATGTACCATCAAATGGTTTTACAACAATAACAGCCATTATCTTAAACCGATAATAATAATGAAATTTCACGTTTTAGACTGCACAATGATTGTATTATATAAAAGAGGTAACCTGAAAGTTATTTTTAATGATTCGCAAAATTTACCCAATATCCATTAACACATCAAGGGTATAACAAAGGCAATTATATAATTCAGTTTGAAGCGTTGTATTTAAGCAGTCATAGTGTTTAGACTAATCAATTACCTACATATTACATGTACTGTAGTTCCAAAAACCATTATAAGCAAATTAGGTCATATTTTGTTGGGCTGCTTGGTGCTTTTTAGCCATATAGACTCGATTAAAAAGTATTCACTAAAAATTCGTTGAATTTATGCATAGCGCAAGCCTAGTATAATATATTAATGCACAAAAGCCATTACTTCCACATCATTTACATGTTGTGGTTTACAATTTGGTTGAATAGTGGTTGCAATATGGTCTATTCGTCTAAAATCTTAAAGGGGTTTTTTTTTGCATGCAATGCCACCCCCGCATTTCACAATTATATTCTCAACAAATAGAAAAACGAATCAAATTGTTTCTTTTGTTTGTCGGTTTTCAGAAATGACGGCATATTCGCCGAATGGAGACTATTATGGGTTGCTACAGTGTACAATTAATGAGGTATCAGTTGGTAGGATTTAAATGATGGGCAAATTTTGTTTGTTAATAAAGTAGAAATAAGCGTTTGATGTTTACTCATGTAAAGTTTGTTTTAATGTGGTGAACGTTTGTACACGAAAACTATTGCTATTATCAAACCATTAATAGTTGCCAATTGCCAATCTTTGAGAGCTTATAACAGCACAAACACCAATGTCTTCTTGGAATGACTTCTAACAGCTTTCATGTATATTTCACAATTAAAATATATACACGTTTTATTTTAAATAAGGTAAAACCTTCACAACATTCCATGTCTTCAAAAAATAAACGTATTTTTATGTTTTCTTTACTATTTTGAAAAGGATTTATCTAAATCATATATATATTGTAATAATAAGAGTATTTTCCATTCCAGATATTTAGAACCAACTTCTTTGTCTTTGTATATTGAAATATATTTCGACTAATTATAACATTTGTTCATATTTATATATTAACCCTAGATTTTCTTATGTTATCATCCGTTAGAGAGATTTAAAATGTATTTGAAAATAGAAACAATAACCCAATCCAACACCTTGGTGAAGAAATGTAGTCTTTGTACATGTAGGCTATAGTCATATATATTTCAAATACTTATATACATGTTAACTGTAGATTCTGTTTTGTGTAACCACCCGTTTCAGAGAGTTAACGTTTAGTTTAAGTTAGGCTAAGGTAGCACCTTCACAACATCCCAACCCCTCGATAAAGAAACCCAGTCTTTGTATATTTAAAAAAATATATTTATAATAAACCCTGGAATGTTTGGTGTAGTCACTTCGGAGATGTAACATTTTTGTGTTCTTTTGCTCAACTCCTTTATTCTTTTTTGCTTTATCCAACGATAATAAAATTGATTTTTCTACATTTTCTGTCTGGTCTATGGTCGAATATTGAAACGAGCATTGCGAAAAAAGTTACCAGTTTGTGATAGGGTGTTGGCAATAAACAAAGATAATGTGGTTTTATTCACTCTAAATAATATATCCGGATTCATTAATCCGATGCATTCGAAATTATATGTCTTTCCCCTTTATTTTTCCACTCCATGTGGCAACCTCTTGTACAGAAACATGTTTGTAATTCACCATGGCAATCATGATACACAAACTGGAAGTATAGACGAATAAAACATGCAATTTTCCGCTCTACATTTCAACTTTACCATCCTCTCAACTCTCGTATACTTCCACCTCAAAATCATGAATATTCACCAAAACTTTGGTTGTACACTAAAATGACTGTGTCAAAGGGGGTAAAGGGAGAGAGAGGCTTAAAAAAAATTTCACCCTTCATTCGTGACGGCGTAGGGATATTTGATGGGTGAATGGTTAGCGTGCTCGCGCTGTATCATAAAGCCTGTCGTTGAGTCAACTGTCGTGGTTTCGAATCGCCGGTTGTACGTGACGAGGAGTAGGGTCGCCTGCCTAACCTCGTGGGGTTTCTTCGGGTCCTCCGATTTTCCCCCACCGCTAAAAACCCCTACGCACAAGCAAATTATTGAAATAAAATTAAACCATTAGTGCCGAAATGACCTAGTTTATGTCGAGTGGACGTTAAACCCCATCTCTCTCTCCCCCACTCTCTCTCTCTCGAAAGGGGTCTGATAATTATAAACAATACCAGAATAAAATCGAATTATAAAAATAAATTATTATTACAAAACATGTATACAGCTTTTCTTAACTAAAGTGAATAGATCCGCTCTACAAATGTTAAAAAAATATCTGAATGATAACATTATTTACAATGAAATAAAAGATAAAGGATTACACAAAATGCAACTTGGTAATAAGTGAATACATG
The DNA here is from genome assembly GCA_917208275.1 of Patella pellucida. Taxonomy (NCBI): domain Eukaryota; kingdom Metazoa; phylum Mollusca; class Gastropoda; family Patellidae; genus Patella; species Patella pellucida. Next base: position 29,529,978 of record OU795041.1, on the reverse strand, counting down.
TAGAGCACCCGTAGAAGAAATGGGTTATTTTGTTTTAATTTAACAGGAAGGCTATTCCACAGTTCTGTAGTGGTATTCGGAAATTGTGGACTTGCCACATGGTACAATGTTTACTTTAGAGTGTTGTATTAAAATGTGATCAGAATATGACACGAGTCTTCTACTTAGTGAATGAGTCTAGAAAATCAATTTGGTACTTTCAGTAGTTTATATATAAAGCACTGTTGGAAACATTTGTTGTTTTGAATATATTATAATAAATTCTGTTTGTGTGGAGTGGACGTTAAACCCCATTTCTCCCACTCGCGCTCTCTCTCTCTCTCTATTCCTTTATTCCATTTATATACAACTGAGTGTTGGTATTTTTCTGTGGTGTGCATAGCAATTATATCTCCTATCAACCTGTCATGACCCCATCCATTATAGGTTGATATATTCGGTGATGATCGAAATAATACAAAGAACAAAGAAATAAATTTATATTCTTTTGACAAATGTAGCAATCAGCACCGAAATAGACGCCATACATATCGACATATTTAGATTGATCTAAGATATCTTTCAGAAGTTTTTCTTCGTCCACATTTCGATTATATCCCCACACACTCCAAGACTTGAACGTACTTATAGCCCAAGAGTTCCTCTGTAGAGTATTTTAGGGTACAGTCTACTGAAAACAGTCGGTCATACTGGAAAACTTCAAGGTTCGCTGTAAGAATTATCCGAGCAGATTGCCTTTTGATCCAACCTTTGACTGGCAACTAGTAGATCCTCGTCGGAATTTCCTTTACATCTATTCCATCGTCAATCTGTTGGCTAAAAAAGATTAAATTTTGGCGAATAACGTATTACTATCAATTTTGTTTTTGCTTTCAATTCAATGGAACCTATATTTACCTATTAGTTCGGTAATTTCCGTTATTTGTCATTAACTGTCGACCAATTATCCAATCATTGTTGCCTTTTAATGGAAGACTGGGTGATTTTAAAGTATGACGTTGTATATGTCGGATATAAACCCCCTTTCTCTCCCTCTCCCTCCCCCTCTTCCTCTCTCTACACACACATTCAGTTCAAGTTGTGATTTAAAAGAAGTATATAGTTTTATGTTATCGACAAACGGGTGAACGATTTTATACGCATAAATAAAACCGGTCCAAAGACACAGCCCTGTGGGACACCGAATTAAACTTTCTATTTTTCGATTGGACTACACATTGTTAATATGAACTAACCGTATACATCCTAAACAACATAAAACTCTAATCCATCAATTCTTATCACCACGTGCAATTAAAGTAAGATTCTACCGATTTTATGTCGTTTATGTCGCCGTCTTAAATTGTGTAAGCTGGCTATATATAAAAATGCAAACTGTTACATATTATTTCTTATATCTAAGATATATATGGACCAACTAGTTGCCTATCCATTTAAAGAAGAAGCACATCAACATATTAATCTTTTATTTATAATGAGGTGCACTGAATTCCGTAGTCGTTCTCAATCTAAAATACACTGTTTTTTATATGCCAATTTGTTTGTGGACACTTTACGGGTCACATTCTTATCCGATTTAGACGAAGCTTGAAACATAATGTTTATTTCCAAAAGCTCAGTTCGATATTCGCGTATATCGGACCCCACGTTCCTGGATTATTCTTGATTGTACAAAGCGATTTTAGCTTGTGGGCCCTCTGCAGGTCACAAGTTTTATCCGATTTTAAAATCGTTTAAATGTATCAACGATACAGGATGATGCTTTAAACGAGTTCAATCTCGTGAAAATCTAGAGGTTACACTTTTTATCACAAAGGTCTTCGTTCCTTTCGATAATCGCCCATATCAGACCTGAACTCCTGAATTAAGGCCCTCAATTGTTTAAACAATCGTGTTTTTCCGATTTAAAAAACAAAACAATAAAGGGTTTATATAATGGCAGTTGGGTTTTAATTTCATGGAAATTAGACCAAAACTGACCGACAAAATGGCCGTTATCCGTACGCAAATATCCGATTTCAATGAAACTTAAAATATAAGTTTATAACCCAAAGATCTGTCTTCCGTCTGATACTTTCACTATCGGATTAAGGGGGATCATTGCGGCTAAGTGGGTAAGACGCTGGTTCACTAGCCTGGAGGTCGGGTGTTCCTTGCATTGGCCGAGATAGTTCATCCAGATTTCCGGCGTGGTTCTATCTTGCCTTGCAACTTCTGTCTAATAAAGAAAGCGTTCGATTGATATAAGAAATTATTTTACTTCTGCCGAAGTGATGTTTTCTGGGAGGCGAAAGTGTCCAAAACTGGCTAAAGGTGACAATAACGAGATATGTTTCGCTAGGACGAGCCGGTCACCAGACTAAAGTTACAGAGAGTACGGAACATATATACAAGCTTAGGATTAAAGTTATTATATAATAATATTTTACCAGAAAAGGTTAAAGTGCACATAGAAAACAGATGTTTAAATACAGATGTTTAAATAATTAAGTAATATTATATAACCTTACATTAAGTTTTAACGCAAATAGTAAAAAGACATGAAAGATTAGTGAGATATCAATTCCGACATTACTGTAACTAAAATTATATAATAAAATATATACACAGATACACTATAACACTGCTATGTCTTAAAAGCACCCGAATCTTCATATTCTTGTCTTGTTATTGAAATAACGGTTATTTTATTCAACAACATAACACGTTTTATGGAAAAACAACGACACGTACGTAACTAACGTGACGAAATTTATGGTAGCTGGCTTTTTTTTCGCACGTATCCAGTAAATGGCCATTTTGCTCAGTAATCCCAGCCATAATTTGGCTATTTGGCTATAATAAAATATATACACAGGTACACTATAACACTGCTATGTCTTAAAAGCACCCGAATCTTCATATTCTTGTCTTGTTATTGAAATAACGGTTATTTTATTCAACAACATAACACGTTTTATGGAAAAACAACGACACGTACGTAACTAACGTGACGAAATTTATGGTAGCTGGCTTTTTTTTCGCACGTATCCAGTAAATGGCCATTTTGCTCAGTAATCCCAGCCATAATTTGGCTATTTTTTTAAATTGCGTTAAAGTTTTAAGTTTTTGTTTAGATCTGAAATGAATTAACTATTAGTCAATCCCCACGCTAAAAACATAAGCAGAATTTATTGTGTATATGTGAAATAGACCCGACCGAAGCACAAAATAGTGCCAATAGTGCCGCCCCCGCGTGTGTCAAATGTCCGTTTAACCATATTAATTCTGTTAAAATACCATTTTCTTCCGGTGATTATTATTCAATCTCGAGTCGTGTCCGTGTTATTGCACATACAACCTTGAAACAAGGCAGGTTTTCTGTTCGTCGAAGTCATTTTACTTTCGTTTGTTTGTTTACAAACTGACTTCTGTGCGTTGATCTCACGACCTGTGACGTGTATGTGGTTATCATGGCTGTTCACTGTGTCAGAGTCACTTCTCTGCAGGTAGGGTGAGTGAATCTGGCGTTCAGATTGACAACGACAGTGATCTATTAAATTCTTTTAAGGTCACGTGTATTTACTATTATTCGCTATTTACTAGATTTTCATTGGCCAAGAGCTCGCCGTCTCGATCACTACTTTTATTATTGCGAGGGAAAAAAAATGCTGTTGTTTAGATTATTTGTTTAAAACCTTTCTAGCACATAAATTGGAGTGTGGCAGTATTGTTTGCAACACATGAGGGTTATTTCCCGAGAAACAAATATCAAAACTTTCCACAGCGGTGAGTTGCAACGACTTTTGAAAATTAAGCTAGTTAAAAATTCCCAGTCCTCCGCCTTATAAGATTGATTGACATCTTACTCAATCTTACCTTTAACAAGAGTACATATCCCAGATTAAAGAAGAAAGTTGTGGAAGTTAAGGAAGGAAACCTTTCGCGCCATTTTACTGCTACGGGAATGGGCGGCCTTGTGAGTTGTGTTTTACCACGTGACAGTTTACGGAATTCTGATTGGCTTGCTCCCTTTTCGCGGCTAGAAAGTATAAACTGTTCGAACTCACTTTATCGCAGAGAAAAGAGCCAGCGAAAAGTGTGGCGCCGCCTGAAATTATACTACGCATGTCTGTACTCGAAAAAATTCGCTTCGCGAAAAAGATTCGCCTAGTGGAAAACAGGCTTTATGCTACGGACAGACGACCGTATTTTTCCGCCCGATCGCGGCGATTGAAATTAGTTAGCGTTTTTTTACGGCCGATAACGAACGGGCACACGTAGCGATCGTTTCGAGAGCATACGCCACTCTTTGAGTACTTATGTCGATCACGTGGTATTTTTCGAGCGATTTAAAAAAATCGCCGCGATCGGGCGAAAAAATACGCTCGTCTGTCCCCGACTGTCGCGTATTTAATCCCTGCATAGGCCGAGAATGTTCATCGGGATTTTCAGACGTTTTTAGTGTTTACTCAATGGGAAATGCGCAAATGCCTGTCTCCAAGACGACAGTTTTGGGTGAGCTGTTTGGATATAAAATCAATTAGATTTATTTTCTTGTTAAAATGCGAGATAGAGAAATGGGGTCATTTCGGGACTAACATATGGTTTTATTTTTTATTTCAATAATTCGCTTGCGCGTAGGGGTCTTTTATCAGTGGAGGGAAACCGGGGTGTCCGTAGGAAACCCACGAGGTTGAGAAGGCGCCCCTTATCTCCGTGCCACCTACGCTCACACCAGGGCTCGAAAGCACAGTCGCAAGCCAGAGATGACCGGCCAGCTAGAGGTCGAAGCGCGACATTTTAGACCACTAGGCCATCCCAACCCCCCTTGTTAAAATGCGTCTTTAATACTTATCAAAAGTATCCCTTTAAAGGCAAGTGCCATAATTGTTCATAAAATTAAATCACTCGTAATAAAAGTTATTTTTATAATAGCAGACACGTGTAGAGTACGTAGGTTACATCAATTAGTTCGTAAACTCTTTAAAGATGGCGATGTCAAATATTATTTTAAATACAATACAAGAATAATTACACACGGTAGAATTATTTAAATACGTCTTGAGTATGTTATTATAGAAAACCAGTTAACATCATTCAGATCTTTTTTCAGAATCCACTTCATCCTCCACACGCCCTCGCTTTTACATAAGAAATTCTCCTCAACAAGTGCTTGCATATATTTTGTACTGTCAAGTATTATGTTATTTTTGGACAAGTGGAGACTGGAGAACGATGTTTGGTACACATTGTACTATCTAACTTTATCTAAATACAAATAATACAAAGATAGCTCAGACGAGAGCAAGCTATTTTATTAACAAAAAATATAAATGCATACGTTAATATAATACAAATAATGAAATATGACAAAAATGAAATTTATGAAAATGGCCACATTGCTATTTACAATGATGAATTAAAAGTCCAAATTTATAATTTCAAAACACTGGTCTAGACGATATAATATGCCTTAAATTGCAAAATTCGAAAAAATAACAAACATATTCTTTTTAAAAGCAGGGGAAACAATGACTAATAAAACGAACCTTGACAAAAAAAGGCTCTGGAAACCTATGCAATAATCGCATCAAGGGGAACAGAACATGTTTTGGGGCGTTTTTACAATAATAATTTGTATAAATAGTACATCTCAAAATTCACTATGTAACAATATTTAGAAGAAAGGTATACAGCATAACCATAGAACTAGAAAATTTCTATCATTTCCGGTTTTCAGCTCCAGGGATATCAGTTAACAGCACCTCCGATACGACCTCGACTACAGACTATAATTAGAAGGTTTTCCCGGATTATTCCATTTCACCACAGTTCGTCTGGGTGGTGCTACGGTCTTTCCCGTTAGCATCGGAGTCCGTTGCGAGACCGTATTGAAACCGACATGCTTTCAAAATGTTTAGAACTACCGGGAAAACCATATAACATTATAAGGCTCATTTTAGGTCTATGAAAAGTGTTCTGTTTAACATAGAAACCCTTACCTACATGATGTGGGACGAAAACTAGGGCAATGAAGTAGCTTACATTATTCTTCTTCTATTTTAGTCTTAGTCACCGACAGCTATGTAGGTATCTATTGTTAAAAGTGGGATACAATTGTTCAGCCATCTCGTGTACGGATAAGTACAATTATCTTGAATTGTGTTGACGTAATTGTCCCGCACTAATAGATGTGGCAGTATACTTCTATGTATTATAGAGCGGGTTTCGATTTACCTCAGACAATCATTTAGAGCTGAAGGGGATCACAAGACCTATAGCCTCCCCGGCTAGAGGCTAGGGGTCCAGACAAGCATTCAGAGTGGATCACAAGACCTATAGCCTCCCCGACTAGAGGCTAGGGTGGACACATTATACTAGCGCGAACGGTGTGTAGGACTATCATAACAAGAAGTATGTGGCCCTTGCAATGTTTAAGCAGTTAGGTCTGAGTTAGAAAGGATATTACACTCAGGCCTTGGATATTTTAATAACTCGAAAAGTATTATCATAGATGCTGTAGTTCTCCGGTATTTAACCTTGTAGTTTAATTGTATTCGATATATAAACCTTGTTGACAACATGAACGGTGTTTTAGACTTTGTAATTGAAAATGGACATAATTTATATGACAACGTGGAGTCTAGAAGACCGGCCTAGAAGAAAAGTGTCACATCCGACACCAAAGAGTGTCACAACCATAGCAAATGAGCAATCCGTGGTGGTATCGAAGCTATTGTGAGTTACCGTAGCTCCACAGGGGAATACCATAGCGAACCGGGGTGAACCTTAATAAACATTTTAAAACCACCGGTACAACCCGGATCGTCCGAGTTCCACGGTCTCGCTACGGATCTTCGTGGTTGGCCCACCATAACGCCACGGTGTTCAAATATGATACGGCGGGGCTTTGGCTAAATGAATTATTGCTAAGATGGGAATGTCAGCCCGGGTTTACCCTCCCCCACCCCAATTTAGTCTAAAAACCATAGACTTATTTGCATTTTACCAGGCTATGACGCAACATATTTTGCCATGTGTCTGATATCGTTAAAAGAACCCTCAACGAAACGTCGCTTTAATTAAAATGGTAATAATTTTGTTCCATATTACTATTATGTTTTTGAGTTCATTATATTTTGTCTTACTATTAAAATAAGAATAGCTTCTTTGATTTTATACCTTGCAGTCTACTTATTTGGACGACGCTATGAGAAAACTCGTTTTTTGTCCTTCTTTTGTCTTTATTCGGCATAAACTAGCATATTTGATCTTCCTCTAATGAGATTCATTGTGATTTATTATATGTTTTTTAGGGGTCATTACTGAATGAATGCAGGTGGCTCATTTCTTTTGTAATATGTGTTCGTTCCAGTTGCTAATTCGACTGGCCTACGTGTAATATGTTACTTTGGGTACAAATAACTTTTTGTACCAAAGAAATCGTCAAATCCCCATACCGATAGGCGTGACCCCCCCCCCCCCAAAAAAAATAAAAATTATTTTCGGGCAATGAAAAATTCGACGACGTTATTTTTTCTATTAACGTTTAGAGAAAAAATATAACTAAATTATTTCTATGAGATCAACACTGCCCGAAAAGTAATTTACCGTCTTTTTCTTGTCCACTGCATGCCCGAAAATATGCCCGAAGCTCTCTTATGATAGGTATGCCCGAAAAAACGGTATTGCCCAAAAAAAGGTATTGCCCGAAAAAGGGGCATCGGGCCGGAAAACGGCAGAGGAAACTAGCAGTAAAACGGCGCCGCTGTCTATAAACCCGAATTTTTTCGGGCATTACTGGTTTTGCTTCCCTAACTGGCATGAGCCCTCCTAATAAAACACTAATTTTACTTTTCTTGTAATTGAATATTACGAATTTATACTAAGTTGACTATGGATTAAAACATTTTGTCTGGAGCCACTCTACTTTGTGCAACATTTTTCTGGCATCGATTATTATTTGTGAATGCTGATGCAACAGTCTGGTTGGATGGTTCGAATTCAGAGTGGGATTTCGGTTAAAAAAACAAGTGATATTTACACGGGCTAGAATAGCAGGAAACGCATTTGCGGTGATTAAATTTTCAAATTTTTCTCCGGGAGGGTGAAGCCTCCATGCCGCGCGACGATTGATTGGTTGTTTGGAATTCGGGTCAGCCAGGTAGGCTATATTATTGGACAAAATTGAAGTTGATGTATTCACAAGGTGGAATAACAGGAAAACGCGTTTGCGGCAGTTAAACTTCCAAAATTTTCTCACAACGGTCTCGTCTTCGTAGACTGTACACCAATCCTCAGCATGACTATTCCTCCAGCTCTCAGAAGTATTAAGTATTAGGGAGCAATAATGCGATAAATCTGAATGTAAAAGGATCAACAAAACTGAAAGAACGGGGGTGGGATTGGGTGGGGAAAAACCGACTAAAAAGAGGGACATAGTGTGCATTATGTGTTGTGCGCCTGACAGGCAGCACAGTGTGTATGTGAGCTCTGATAATGTTACCTAATTCAACAACTAAGTCTTTGGTGTAACTTTCTAATTTTTGGCATGTGGATTTACAATGTTTTCAAGAATGTGTTTGGATATATTTTGAACTGTTTTAGGGACAACTATGCATATTCTGTGCATATTTATATTTCCCTATTATGTGACTTGTGAGTTGTTATCAACTGCTAGTATTGTGACCAGTACAACTTTAGATTTAAACATGAATACAGTTAAACCTTTTGTTCAGTATGACTCTCATGAGTTAATTGAATTATCAAGTTTAAACTCCTCTCACTCTAGATTAGATGATCAGGTTTTCAGTCTTCTCAAAGAACTGGGGTTAAGTATAGCCAAACCAACCAAGCGTGGAAAGAGAGGTGGAAAGAGGAAACGGTCTCAGTCTGTTCATCACCGTGAACTCGACTCACATAACACTAACAATTCCTCAGTTAAGCAAGGTTCTCTTCTAAAATTCGGATTATGGAATGCACAGTCTGCCAAAAATAAAACTACACAAATTAATGAATTTATTTCTGAATCAGAATTTGATGTCCTTTTCCTGACTGAAACTTGGCTGAGACCAGATGGTGACGATTCTAAAATTGCAGAAATTACCCCACCGGGTTATGCTTTACAGCACATTCCCAGATCAAGTGGATTAGGAGGGGGGATAGCTATGATTTTTAAAGACAGTCTGACATTACAATCCTTTAAGCCTCCTTTAATTTTTAGTTCATTCGAGTTGCTTGGAACAGTAATAAGTGCTGGTGGAAAGTCCCTTAGGGTTCTTTGTATTTACAAACCACCCCCGTCAAAGAAAAATAAATCAACAGATAATTTATTCGCTGACGAATTTTCAGCTCTGGTAGATTTCTTAGACGAGAAGCGTGAATCCATAATAATCATTGGAGATTTTAATGTACATTTTGATGTTCATGATAACAGTCTCACCAAGAAAATATGCCTTATTTTAAATAACCACGATCTAAAACAGCATGTTTCACAGCCTACACACAAATCTGGCCACATTATTGACTGGGTTGTCACCAGGGAAGATTCTCTCATTCAACAAATTGAAGTTGAGGATAAGCAAATGTCTGATCATTCAACGATATCCTTTTTTCTCAACTGTTCTAAACCTGCACCACGAAAAAGGTTGATTCAGATACGGAATATAAAGGGGATCAACATTGCTGAATTCAAAGCAGATATCATTAAGTCAAATCTCATTGAGAAGCCTCCAGATGACTTAAATGAACTTGTTGACTTATTCAATGCTACCCTGTCTGAGTTATTAGACAAGCATGCGCCACTCACAACAAAATGTGTGCGAACCAAAAAGTCAGTCCCTTGGATTACAGCATCTGTACTTGACGCTCGTAAATGTAGACGTCGCGCAGAGAGGAAGTGGAGAAAGACAAAGCTTGAAATTGACCGACAGCTGTTTAATGCAGCCCGGAATGACACCAACAAACTTGTTAATAGATCAAAAGCTGACTATTACAACAAACTTATTGAAGATAATGTTGATGATCCTAAAACACTTTTTGGCACTTTAGATGCTTTACTTGGCAAGACACATGATGTGCTTTATCCTAAAGATGATGATTTGAGCAACGCAAACAACTTTAATACATTTTTCATCGATAAGATCAGCAAAATCCGTGCAGAATTTAATCCAGTATTTGATGGCATTGTTGCTGTTGATTACAAGGGTGAAAACTTTGAATCTTTTGACCCAGTCAGTGAACACGATCTTAAGTGTATTATTGAAAAGTCTAAACCCACGTCATGTGGTTTGGATCCCATTCCAACCAATCTTCTGCTTCAAGTGTTGGATGTTCTTCTTCCTGTAGTAACTATAATTGTTAATACTAGCCTAAAGAATGGTACTGTACCTGAGGCTTTTAAACATGCTCTCATTAAACCACTTTTAAAGAAATCAACATTGGATACTGAAGTTCTAAAAAACTACCGACCAGTTTCAAATTTACCCTTTTTCTCCAAGATCCTTGAAAAGGTGGTTAAAGTGCAACTTGTGAATTTCCTAGAACGAGGCAATCTATGGGATAAATTCCAGTCTGCATACCGAGTAGCACACAGCACAGAAACTGCTCTCAACTGTGTATTGGAATCAGCTAAGCGATCTGTTGACAATGGTGACGTGTCAATATTGGTGCTACTTGATTTATCAGCAGCCTTTGACACAATTGATCACAGGAAGCTTCTGCATCGTCTTGAGGGTGATTATGGAATCAGTTCAGTTGCCTTAAATTGGTTCTCGTCATATTTGTCTGGAAGGTCACAAGCTGTAGCAATCGAAAAAGCTGTCTCAAACTCAGTGACTTTAACATGTGGTGTGCCTCAGGGGTCCGTCCTTGGGCCAATACTGTTTTGTCTCTACACTAAACCCCTTGTCGAGCTATTGCATCGGCATCTGGTTTCTCATCACTGCTATGCTGACGACACCCAGCTCACCGACAGCTTCTCCCCATCATATAGATGCCAACTTTCGGCGTGTCATAAAATGGAAGAGTGTATCCAAGATATACAGCTATGGATGGATCAAAATATGCTGAAATTAAACGCCGAAAAGACAGAGGCTATCCTGTTTGCACCTCCTGCAAGACTCCAGAAATGTGCAATTACTTCCCTTAATGTTAACAATACAACTATACCTTTCTCTTCATCTGTAAAAAACCTTGGTATTCATCTGGACTCGTCTCTTACAATGGAAACCCACATCAGCTATGTATGCAAGGTTTCACACTATCACCTGCGAAACATAGGATCGATAAGGCACCTCATAACTAGGGATGCAGCCGCCACCCTTGTACGCTGTATGATCATGTCAAGGCTCGACTATGGAAATAGTTTGTTAGCAGGCATTTCGAAAGAACAGCTATATCGGCTTCAACAAATCCAGAATCGCTGTGCCAGAATCGTCACGCGGACTAAGCTGCGGTCTCACATATCTCCAGCTCTAAATGCCCTACACTGGCTTAGAATTCAGGAACGGATAGAATTTAAAGTGCTCTCCTTAACATTTCAAACAGTGTCAAAAATGGCTCCACCATACCTACAGGATATTGTTCATCCATATGTTCCATCCAGGTCGCTTCGCTCGAACGATCAATGTCTACTTGAGACGCCTAAATTTAAATTGAAAACATTTGGTGCCAGATCTTTTTCATATATCTCTGCAACACTTTGGAATTCATTGCCCCTAAAACTAAAGTCTGCTGAAACATTAACTTCATTTAAATCAAACTTAAAGACACATCTTTTCAAACGTTATATTTAAAATAGGACATTATCATGTGAGCTTTGTGTTGTAGTGTGCTTGGTGTGTGGTCAGCGCTTAGAGCATTTCCCTATTGTGATGTGGATTTTAGCGCTTTATAAGACTCCTTATTATTATTATTATTATTATATCTCATATCCACCCGTACTACTGTCGACTACCGTCCTCGCTGTCTTAATGAAGAATGAATTGATACATCATACTACATCATCATCGGAAATGTCACGCGAGGATCTACACCAATCCTCAGCATGTCAGTTCCTCCAGTTTCTAGAAGTATTAAGTATTGGGGAGCAATAATGTGATAATAAATTATATCTCCCGAACCCCCTTCAAATACATTAAGCCAGCATGTCATTGCCCTCTATTCCCAATACCCAGAATAAAAATATTAAAGCCTCACACCAATTTCTTTATTTCATCGCAAATAAATTAAGAATAATTAAATAATTATAAACATAACTAATATATAGTCGTTGTTAAGAAACACTTGTTCAGCTGTCAGGTAGTGAGGGAGCACTGTCCCCAGTGTTATCCACTCCGGTTCAGTTCGGAATGAAATCTTTAGGGTATTAGATTTTGGATGCGATGGTTCATGTTTGACACGGCTCTCTTTCAAGCAATCTTGACTTTATTTATTTAACCATTTTCTTAGGTGATACAAAAACCACTACAGATAACTCTAACAATACAATGTGGAACAAAACCACTAATTAGTATTCTTAATTTTGAATGGACATGCTGAGATCACTGACACTCCCCCTGATAACCTGAATTAAGAAATGAAATGAATGAGACAGATCATCACCTTTGGAATAAGTCCTCTAAGAATGTATGTTGGAATATTGCGCACTTTGAATTAATGTCCATGAACAAATCACCACAAATATTTGGAAATTATTTGGAAATATTTAACATCTTGGAACTTGATAATATTTGAACTAAAATCCTTGGAATACTATTACTAAAAGTTCGAACACTTGAAATATAAAGTTCCTTGACACTTTATTCCTTGGATTCAAATCCTTGAACATATTCCTTGAATGAATGTCCTTCACTCCTTAGAGTATTAATAATTCTAAGACTAATGCTATGAGAATGAAAGTCCATGAAATAATCACAAAACACTACAAAATGGAATTTACACACGTTATCAGACTTCTGAGATTAAAATTATTAAATTATCCATTGAACCAGAATTGGCGTTATGAACCAGAATTAGAAACTGTTGGATTAGGATCGGAACATTGTGGGCTGGAATCTGAAATCTCAACTACTGGCTCTGGATCATCAGTATTTGATTGTTTGTGTGGAACCTCGATCACTTGATCTGAATTGTCAACATCTGATGTATTAAAAACAGGATTCGTTTCCGAGTGTGACGTGCTTCTGCACGGGTCTCTTGATCACATTAATATGACCATTCCCCGCTCGAACCCTTAATTTAACAGCTTGTATATTTTTATCTTCACCTGTGATTAACTATATTGGTAGATTTTCATTGTATACTGTGACAACATCTACGATAGACACTTTTAGACATAACAAAACAAACCCTTCGTCGCATATCTTCTTGATTGAAGTGGGGCGTTTCTAGTTTGACATTCTGCCCATCTGGAACATACAATATTTTACGACCATGAATAAGGTGACTGGGTGTTAATGGTTCCTCGACATCTTTGGTTGATACAAATGAAATTGGTCTGGAATTCAGTACTGTTTCTATCTCGATAACCACTGTAACTAACCCATCGTAACTCAGTTTGCCCCACCGATAGTCTTCTTAAGGCATCTCTTCAACGATTGTATCATTTTTTCCAATATTCCTCCCCACCAAGGGGCCTTCTTCACATTAAATGACCAAATTAATTTATCTTGAAGTAACTTAGCTGCAGACTTAAATGTCTTCCCATTATCTGATATTGCCCCACCGATAGTCTTCTTAAGGGGACAATAACACTCTTGCTGGCTTGACAGGTCCAGAAAAAAAAATTAGCCTTATTCTAACTACAAGATGTTTAAGTGTCCTACCTGTATGGTAAATTATCCATTACAACCTATCTTACTTGTCCAGAGGTTTCGAAAAACCTTGTATTCAGCAGGCACCCAAGGGAAATTTCAAAATGCCTGCTTAATAGAGGTGCTCTTTGAATAAAGGTGTACAATATTTCCCATACCCCTACCACAAAAAAATAAAGATATAGACTGTATATATTGCCCCAGCCCCTACCACAAAAAATTAAAGATATAGACTGCATATATTTTTTATTTATGTAGTATTACAATAACAATACATGTACTTTTTATCTAGTTATGAATTCAAAGGAGTCTCGTATATAGACTGCATATATTTTTTAGTCGTGTAGTATTACAATAACAAAACATGTACTTTTTATCTAGTTGTGAATTCAAAGGAGTCTCGTATACATGTTAGTAATACTGGAACTCATGTCCCCCAATATTTCTTTTACTTTCATCATAGCGTCTAAAAGCGTTTCAAAATGCCGTGAATTTGAGTATTTCACACCCAAACTATTTTAGCTATTACGCGACCACTTAATAAAATCGGGAACGAACATCAATACTTGCATCGAAATATTTGACCGTCGCTGAATCTTGGGCCAAACGAAGATTCTTTACTAAAATCTCGAACATAACTTCGGTAAACTTGTCATTCTGTACCAACCTTAGATACTACTGTCTACGTGATGCATTCGATAATATTTATCCATTTTTGTGAAGAAAATCGATGAATTAATATTATTTTATCATGAACAAAAAACATTCGCGGATTTTATCCCTGATTTTACAGGGGATGTAACTCTGTATGTAATATTATAGGGGGCGCTATAAACGTCTGTTTAATAACTCGGTATCCTTTCATTTTATTCATCAGTATCAATCAGTGTCGTTACGCGTGAAAACTGATCAGGTTGGTCGTTTAATAAAACAAAAGATTAATAAACAGATAATCCCGGGTTGATTGTTCTTTTTACATTTCTTTTTACCTGATCAGTGGGGTTCCAGTTAATTAACTACTACTCACGGGATTAGCGGGAGTGTTACAAAGAACGAACGACAATGGCCGTTGAATAGCCGATGTTTTGTTGATTTTATTAGTAAAATCGTGACCGTTGAAACAAGAGAATTTTGACGGGGGGGATTAATCATGATGCCCGTTGCACGCGTTATCAATTCAGACTCTTTCTTAGTGTTAATTAGTGATAGTAGTTATTTCAAGACAAGTGAGTAAGTCATGTCAAGACAGTTCAGTATCGTTCGCTTAAGCGATAACGTGATTGTCAGTGACAGTTCACCCTCGTTCGCTCAAGCGAGAACGGGATTCTCCGAGATGTGCTCGCTTAATGGATGAAATAGTATGATCGGGAGCTGATATAAGTGCCCGCTGCACGCGTTGAACAGGTGCGTGTTTAGTAGAGGTTAAATTACTTAAAAAACGCTCGGGGGGATTTTTTGGTGTTCGTTGAAGCGAGTGTTCGCTGATTATGAGTGCACGCCGTAGCAAGTTCTACTGTATGTTTAAATCCAAGTTGCATTTGAAAGTGCTTACGTAAGCTTTTCAAACCATGTTACGGCATGTAGTTGAATTTTCCCAATTTTTAAAATTAGGTGTGTGAAGATGAAATTTGTATCATTTTTTAATTGAAATATTGTAAAATAGTACACATTGTTGACCAGAGTAAAGATTGGAACATATTATTCAGTTACAACAAGAGTGTTATTGGGGCTTTAAGGCATCTCTTCAACGATTGTATCATTTTTTCCAATATTCCTCCCCACCAAGGGGCCTTCTCCACATTAAATGACCAAACTAATTTATCTTGAAGTAATTTAGCTGCAGACTTAAATGTCTTCCAATTATCTGATATTACTCGTACTGGATAACCTCGTCCAGCTGTGAATCTCTGGAAACATCGTAAATACGACGAAGTAAACATATCTTAAACAACATCAAGATGGACGGCACGGGTTGAACAACAGGTGAAAAGACATAACGACACCCATACGACACATCAGTGCTTGACTACTCCGAGATCAAACACGATAGCAGATGGCGGCCATCTTGTTTACTGTCGCACTACTTTTAAACTGATCGGTAAAAGTTGGAAAATGAGGCTTTTTCCATATCCTGTAGGTAGTATAGCTATACAATCTTCTCCATTATATAAAGCTTTCAATGTTTCTATTTGTTTATCTTTAAGTTTAATCGTAGTGACGCCTAAATTAGCTTTAGAAAACTGTACAGCTGCTAAAAAACCTTCTTCCATGGGCGCAACCATCTTGAATTTGTTACTATTTTCATTTCACTCTGTGAAGAGTCTGTGCTATTTTTAGATTTAAATAGACTCGTGGAAGTTATGCGGATGTTGCAACGTAGAACTTTGAGTAAATTGGTTGACCCCCCAGTTTCAAATATTTATACTGTTTCTTTTGCAAATTTTTAGCAAATGTTTATGTTTAGAACTATTTTAACCTAACAAAGGTAATTTTTTTTACAATTTATAGCGAATTAAGTTTTCGTCTCTGAGAGACGAGCGTAGTATTAAACATGGCGGCTATCTGCCATCATGAGTATTCTTGAAATAGGTACACATGATGTAATCGTATGAACGACACCTTGTGTTGTTCTGTTTAACCATTGGTCTTGACAAATAATGGACCTGCAAAGTCTACTCAGACATAGGAGCGTGGTCGGAGTACGAAATTTCCGGGAATTAAGTGGGGGGAGATGGTTTTTAGTTTTTTATGATCTGTTGGTCCAGTACTAACCCTCCGTGAAGTTACCTATTTTTAGCTCTGGGGGAAACTTTATGGCGCCATTTTGAATTTTTACCGCGGCCAATCACGTTCGAAAGCACCAATTCCTAAAAAAAAACATGTGGATATTGACCTCTAAATGAATGAATGAATTAAATGGGGTTTAACGTCCTACTGTTATGCACTTAACCTGGGCTAATTGAAGACGGGCAAACGCCATACAGTGTGTTATGAGGGAAATTTTGCCCTGGCAGCGGCGCTACGGCCTACTCTTATATCGAATTCCAACTGCCAAGGGAGCTTTTACGTACGCTCCAATGTGTACACGGGACCTCGGTTTTTCGTACCATCCGAACGACTATGCAGCTGTCCTTGTCAGGCCCTTCTTCTGCATCACTGACAAGGGAAAATCACGGCGGAAAATCGAGATGGACTTTCTCGGCCAATGCAGGGATCGAACACCCGACCTCCAGTCTATCCACAGGCAATCGATACCACTGATTTTACGTCCAGACGTCACTATGACGTGAAATTCAAAATGGCGTCCAAGACGGCCGCCATTCCATATAACTGACCATAACGCCCCTACTATTCATGTTAGGACAACAGCTCGCTAGATTAAAAACGCATGACATCATTGTGAAATCCAAGATGGTCGCCACCAAACTATACAAACTGTCACAATGAGCATCCCAGAACGTTCATTTTAATGCCCTATACTAATTCCACTAATTTTGACGTCACTCGATCACTTGAGGGAAGTCCTATGTTTATTTGTATGTCCCCTCAATTTTGGTGTAAAAAAAACTTGGGTGGGAACTCAGAATCATAGTAAAGAGAGGTGAAATTCAAAATAAAGTCCGAGATCTAGGAGTGAGTGATCAAACCATGCATTAAATCCCCCGGCAGGCGAAAAGCGTGAAATGTCATCAGGGGCCGCGGAGGGGGGCTAAGTGGGCTTTAGCTCCGACAATAATTTTTAATAGTGAAAAATAAAATGTCGCCAAAAGCTCAAAAAAGCGAAAAACGGTTATGGGGGGGGGGGGGATGATTGTGGTGCTAAGTGGGGGCGGCCACATTGCGTGAGTTATTGTCAGTAGCCCCCCCCCCCCCCTGAATGTGATTGTGAAATACACGGCCGAATTTCTGCTCACTAATAATTCTTTCGGAGATCAAAAGTTGTTATATGGGACTGTAAGAGGTTATCTGACAATTCAATAAGAAATTAAATGTCATTAGACAAGAGAAAAATAGAAATAGTCCGTACATTCCCTTGTTTTTATTCATTCTATACCTTATAAGACATAACAATGCACGGACTTTTTCTGTTATTTTTTTCGTGTTCTCTTATCCAGTGGCAGTCAATTCTTGTTATGAATTGTCAGATATCATCTCACAGTCTCACACAACAACTTGTGATCTTCGAAATATTTATTAGTGAGGAGAAATTCACCCGTATATCTGTTATCACATGTCACTTCAGTCTGTTATATATAGAGAATCTCCTATAAGTGTTTTTTGATATCAAAAAACACGAGTTGGAGAATTTATTTATCACCCAATCCTTTCTTACATGCACAAATAAATAAATATAATTCTTTGGTATAGATTTCACTTTTATAGAACCTAATTACATTACAGCGTAGAGATACATCATTTTTTGAAAGCAGTTTAGCTATTGTATAGTCCTATATACTGACCCAGTTTTTTCCTTCAAGGTCAATTAAATAAAAGCAGTTTCCTTTTTTTATATAAAAAAGTCACTCTTTACTTAAACAAAGAAAGTAGTTCCTTTTTGATTGACCAATCAAATTTATGTAAAGCGATATCACCACTGTGTATATATCACAGTAGATTATGTAATTTATCACACAAGCGATATCTACTGTCAAATGTATTATTGGGTGATAAAGTGGGATAACTCGTGTTTCCGTTTTGCGTTCGTCACTTCCGATTGTTGAAACCTGTATTACTTATCTATTGTAGTGATAAAATTATATTTAGAACGCGTTTAACCAGTTCTATCACATTATGTAATAATGACTGACACCAATATTGTCATTTAACTTTGGTATGTCTATCGCCTGCTGGCGTTTTTCATCATTGGTTTTCGAATTCAGTTACTGTCTTGCATTATGCAAAGTTATCAAAATGTTACACAATAGCGCCTTGGTCTACTTTTTGTGATACTACTCGATAATTTATGCGAAATTGTATAAGACGAATATAAGCGCATGAGAGGACATGAGTTATAATTTGATAAAAACCCATGTTTTTATTTCTATTCTCAATTGTGAGTATAGAGTATGAGTTTATTTAAAACGCAAATTAAAATGTTTATGAAATATTGTGAGAATACCAGGAAAGGTTGGTTCTTTAAATGACATCTAGAAGCACGGTTATTATTCATAACAAAACACAACACAGGGTATATATGGATATAACTACTTCTCTATTATTTAATAACGACGTTTCATAACACATACGGGTCACGTTTTCAAGTAAATGATACATATTCATCTAGTCAGCCTATTTATACATATTGTAGCTTACACCAGCTTAATTAATTATAAGAAACCACTAAAATGATTGTCAATCCATACAATAACAATACATGATACAAACAGTAATAATAAGAGGATAACTGGTATTAGATATTGAAGGGGGGGAAATCTAGGAATTTCCGCCCGCAGACTCGCCGAGAGAATGACTTTATCATGCATTTAACCATGTAATGTAACCTATTTCTAGCTGTGCCTAATATAAAATGTAGAAGCGAAATGTGGCATTCTTGTTACTGTGTGTAACCATAAACTGAATAAGTGGCAGAATAAATACACAACTTTTAAAGTGGAGTCCTAAGAAAAGAATAAGAAACAAATGCGGCCAAAGACAATACTAGACATCAAGGGCTGTTCAGGAATATGTAGTACGAAACTATGCATGGGTTATACGCCGGATGTGGCGACCGCTTTTGGGGGTTGTCCGCCCCCATATCTGATAGACGACCCACGGTGGTACATTTTTCAAGATGTTTTAGAACCCTATCTTAAGATGCCGTCTGGAATCAATGCAATAACTACAGAAATAAGTATAATCATTGTTGTGTGCACAAATATTGTGTTTGCATTTTTCTACATCGATTATTTAATGATTTTCGATATTTGTGAATGATTGTACAGTTTCCATGCAATGACTAGACTTACATTGAAGATGCAGTGAAAAACATACAACACACACGCACTTATTATTGGCATACAACAGATATTTAAGATAATAAAATAGAATTTTATTCGGATTATTTTGACTTTGATTTTCCCTCTGCATGAAAAATGACCACAATCGAAAGCACACGCTTACGGATATGAGAATAGCACTGTCCTGTTGGTTGCAGATGATCAAGTTAATCTGAGTAAAGGATAAAGACAACTCTACCCATTTATGATAACATTCCAGTTTCTTATAGCGTCTAATCCTGTTTTAAAAAAAAAAAAAAATAACTTAGCGAATGGCTTTAAGAGATAGATTGACCCCTATAAAATATGCATAAATACCAAAATCAACCTTCTAGGATGCTCAATGTGACAGTTTATATAGTTTGGTGGCGACCATCTTGGATTTTACAATGATGTCACGTGTTTTTCATCTAGCGGACGGTTGCAAAGGATCCCTTTCCCCTTCAAACCTAGGTATAGACACCAAACTCCCCTAACATGAATAGTAGGGGCGTTATGATCAGTTATATGAAATGGCGGCCATCTTGGACGCCACTTTGAATTTCACCTTTCTTTTCCATGGTTCTGAGTTACCACCCATGTTTTTTAAGCCCAAATTAAGGGGACATACAAAGGAACACTGGATTTCCCTCAACTAATCGAGTGACATCTTAACGCAAAATTGGTGGGATTTGTATAGGCATTAAAATAAACGTTCTGGGATGCTCATTGTGATAGTTTATATAGTTTGGTGGCGATCATCTTAGATTTCAAAATGATATCGTGCGGTTTTAATCGAGCGGGTGTTTTCAAAGGATTCCTTTGCCCTTCAAACCTAGGTACAGACACCAAACATTTTTCCCCTAACCTTAAGAGTAGGGGCGTTTTTATTAGTTATATAGAATGGCGGCCATCATGGGCGCCATTTTGAATTTCACGTCATAGTGACGTCTAAACGTAAAAAAAATTGATGTGATTTTTTTAATCTGTGGTATCGATTGCCTGTGGGTAGATACCATACTTGTTAGGTTTAGAGGTCAATATTCACATATTATTTAGGAATTAGTGCTCTCGAATATGATTCGCCGAGGCAAAAATTCAAAATGGCGCCGAAAGTTTCCCCAAGGGGTAAAGATGGGTAACTCCAGGTAGGGTTAGTACTGGACCAACAGATCATAAAAAAGCTAAAAACCATCTAAGAACTTGTCCACTCCGGACTTCAAAATATTGATAAACTTCAATACATTTGCTGTTACTCTAAGAAGACGATGGAGATTACTATGATCTTGGCAAATAATAACATTGGTGATACCATAATGCTCGACTGCTACCATTACAGACTCCACTTGACCTTTAATGTAATCTCTATCCTTGACCTTCATTTCAATCAAACATTCTTCAGGTAGATCAAGATCCTCTGCTGAACTTGGCATAGACTCTTCAAAGTTGATTTGCCACTCCGAACCCTTAATCCACAGGGAATTGTTGACAAATTCGAAAGGGTTCTTTCCCCTGGAAGTTATATCTCGTGGATTCTCTAAATGAGCTTGCTGACACTAGTTTTCTTATTCTCTCTACTCTATTTTGAATCCAGTAATAGGCCACCTTTGAATCTGTCCAGCAGTATATACCCTCTATTTGTAATTCACACTCTAAAGCCTCTGGGATGGTGTTGACTAGTCTGACAAAGATTAAGGCTGAGAGAAGTTCCAATCTTGGAATGGTCTGTGAGTTGATTGGAGAAATTCTTGTTTTGGACGACAGGAAGCGGACATAGATTGAAGTAGTTGTGACTATCTTCAGATAAACCACGGCAGTGTACGCTTTAAGCCGGTTTTTCACTAGGCGAATTTTGTCGCGCGAAGCGAATTTTTTCGAGTATAGGCATGCGCAGTATAATTTTAGGCCGCCTAAAATTATACTGACATGCCTGTACTCGAAAAAATTCGCTTCGCGCGAAAAAATTCGTCTAGTGGAAAACCGGCTTAAGACGATAAATCTCAGTATCCATGGAGATGACATGAAGTAATTCGTTCTTGAATATTCTGGAAATAACATCTGCTGATTTAAATTGGCTTCATATTTCTGGCCGATTCTATTAATCTTCTCCATTTAGAAAGGTGTTCATCTTCCAATACATTGTGCCATCTTACTAAAGATTTACATAAATCTTGAGAGAGCAGTTTAAACTGGACTATAAAAGGTGACATGAAAACCATAGGATCATAGAATTTGGACGAAACGCTAACCACTTATCTCTTTGTTGGAACTATATTCTGGGCCAGTTGAAGAACTTCTGGAAAGTCGATGACGAAATTAACTTGAATGAAATTTCATTTGATTCCCAATACCTTCTGAACTTCATTTGACGTAGAATTTCCCAACATAAACTTAGTATACGTTTCATCTTCTTCATGGATAGGAGAGGAAGTGGTGTTATGACTTCCTGGATGCATTCTTGACTGATTAACCTGTATTCTATCTCTTAGATCGGATGAATTGGTAACAATGGTTGCAAACCTTTGCTTCGCATCTTCATAAAGCTGATAGGCTGTTTCGACGTCACCGGAACCAGTTCTTAAATCATCAAGATATATAGACCTCAAAACATATTTGACAAATTCTGGATTGGTTTCCATAAACCGTTCAATATAATACCTGACTGTTGAAGACACACCAAACATAACTCTGGTAAATCTGTCGACCGAAAAATTCGAATTCTCGTCTAAAGGATTATTGAACCAAAGAAAACGCAGGACATCTCTATCCTTTGGTGCTACTGATACCATGAAAATGCCTTTTCTATGTTCCCTGCAAGGGCTAGACGATGAACTCTAAATCTCAAAAGGATGTCGAGTATATTTTCTGTAAGTGGCGGCCCAGCAAGTAAACCATCATTGAGTGATGGCAAAATTGGTTGCTGCTTAGAAGAAGCGTCGTAGACAATACGAAGATTGGTAGTTACTTTATCCCTACGAATTACTGGGTGATGTGGCACGAAATACATCTTGGATCTTTTACCTTCTCTACTATCCCTTGATCAATCTGATCTACCATGACTTGATTAGACTCTTGAAGTAAATTTTCACTTTTCAGTTTTCTCAATAAATTACTCAATCTTCCCAGGCTCAATTCAAAATTATCAGGTAGACTTGGATGAACTGATTTCCACGGAAGCTCCACTTCATATCTGTTGTCCTTGAACTTAATTCTATACCAATCGATTCCAGGTTCCCAAAATTTTCAAGATCTTTCTGTAATGACTGATCTGCTTCGGACGAAGAAATAAAATTTGTTGATATCAACTCTGTATAATATCTGCTTTCATCACTGGCTGTCTGGCTCATCGGACCAAATAAAACCCATCCCAATATTGTGTTTAAAGCAGTAGGGTCACTGTGTAGGCTGACAACATCTAAAGTCTGAGGCGTCTTAAATGCTGATCCAAATGTCTTGATCATAAAGGTTCTCTGTTCAACAACTGGCACACAAAGACAATCTTGAATGGCTCTGGTTATATATGTGCGTTGACTACCACTGTCAAATATCATTCTGTAAATTGGGGGATTGAATACAGCAGCCTTTGTTGTGGGTAATTAACAAACATCGACAATGAATTCTGTGTTGTTTCCACCTGGACTTGGCAATTTCCTTGATTTCCCTGATATCTTGTTGAACCTACATTATTTCTATTTGGCTGGAATCTTTGTGATGGTGGAGCTGGCTGATTATTCTGGGATCTGTGAGACAGTGTCTGTTGCGAAGCTGGACATCTAGCTTGACTGCCAAGGGCTGGAAATCTTGATTGCTGATAATATGATAGCGAGGGTTGGGAATATCTTTGGGGCATAGAATGCTTATTATTGATTAGCACATTTGGACCTCTGGCTTAACAAATACTAATATGATGATGCTCTTGACAACGTGCACATCTTTAATTTGGTCGCAATTGAAACTCATATGATCCTTTCTGAGAAAAACATAACAGCGTTTATCCCTCCTTGGGATAACGATAAGAGGATACTTGTCGAAACGTCGTGCTTTAGAATAAAATAGTGATTGCATCCCATAAAAACTGTGTTCTGTTAATGTGTTTCCCGATCGCTAAATTCCACTAAAAGATTATGTTGATACACTTTTTGGTCGGATGTGGTTGGTGACAATAAGTACACGATAATTTATTACTTTGTCAATAAGGCTAAAGCAGTGTTTGGTTTCTAAATCTTGCTGAAGCCAAAAACGGTTTTCAAATTTTCAGATACAACCTTAATCCGGTTGATTGGCTGGTGACGTCACATGCACTACACATACTATTGTAGGAAAAATCACGTTTTTAGCTTGTGGACCCTATAGAGGTCACAATTTTGAACCGATTTTGATGAAACTTGACATGCATGTTTATAACCCAAAGATCTTGGTTCCTTTCGATATTTGCGCCTCTCGGAACGTAATTTCCTGAATTATGGGCCCTGATTGTCCGAAAAATAACCTATTTTAGCTTGTGGTCCCTCTGAAGGTCACAATTAGTATCCGATTTGAAAGACCGTTCGATTGTATCACTCTAAGGTAGTTTAAGTTCGAATTTCGGAAAAATCGGACCAAAATTGCCATACGAAATGGCCGCCGTTTGTACGCAAATACTGTTAAAAAATGGTATATCAAGGTTGTGGACCCTGTAGAGGTCACAATAATATTTTAATTTGATTTTGATGGAAATTGAAATGCATGTTTATAACTCAACGATCTTAGTTTCTTTCGATATTTGGGTATATCAAATCGTAACTTCCTAAATACGAAAAGTCGCGGGGGGGGGGGGAGCTTGTGGTCCCTCCAGAGGTCACAACTTGATTTTTAAAAAGTTTAAGTATATCACCGTTACACCGAAATAAAGGTTCAGTTCCAATTTCGTGAAAATCGGACCAGAACTGCCGGACAAAATGACCGCCGCTTGTTTGCGAAAATAGGGTATATCAAGGTTGAGGACCCTGTAGAGGTCATAATTTTAATTCGAATTTGATGAAACCTGAAATGCATGTTTATAACCCAAAGATCTTGGTTACTGTCGATATTGGTGCATATCGAATTATAACGTCCTGAATTATAACCCCTGATTGTGCGGTGTTAGCTTGTGGACAATCTAGAGGTCACAATTTTGATCTGATTTGATAAAACTTGAAATGCATGTTTATAGCAAAACAGATCTTGGTTCCTTTCAATATTTGCGCATATGGGGTCGTAACTTCCTGGATTATGGCCCCTGATTGGTCGTAAAATTGCATTTTTAGCTTTTTGATTCTCTAGAGGTCCCAATTTTTATTCCGATTTTAAAAACCGGTTAGATATATCACCATTCCACCATAATGAAGGTTTATTAGAATTTCGGGAAAATCGAAATGAAACTGCCCAACAAAATGTCCACTCTTTGTATACAAATTGTAATTCATAGGTTTTGGACCCTCTACAGGTCATAATTTTTATCCTATTTTGATGAAACTTAAAACATATCTTTATATTCCAAAACTCTCAGTCCCTTTTGGTATTTGCGCATTTCAGGCCATAACTTTCTGGATTATGGCCCCTGATTGCACAAAAAAATGCTTTTTGTTTTTAGCTTGTTCTCTATCCATCTCTTGCAAAATGTGGGTACTTTCTACTGTCAACTTTTGACGCTCGTCTTTTAACTTGGCCACTATCAGTATCAGTAGACCGAAGAAAAGGTATAAAATCGGCGTTAGAAAATCGTGAATGGAAAAGTTGACAGTAGAAAGCAGAAAATCTAAAGCCAATAGCTGATGGTAGAAAGTAGAAATTCTGTCCATGATGTAGAATGCTGGTGGATTGCAAGTTGGAAGCTTTTAGATAAAACCTTTTCCTTTTGATTATCTCTCTTGCTTTTGGAGGGATTTTGCGATATAGGGATGGGGTTATATTTTATAGTTATCTATGTATTGGTATTTTCCGAAATAAAAACAAAAAGTATATAATTTGAATTTACCTTGTCTTTATTTCGGAATCAATTATGGTCAAGAGGAATTATCTTAACATGTTTTTACGGTGGCCTTTTGGGGCCATACAATGATTTATGCATTTTTCGTTAAATTTACCGCATATGAGAAACCAAAGTGAAAACGGCGATAAATATAAAAAACATGAAAAACATTTCCTCCGCGGTGTAAATATTTTCTCCGCGGTGTAAATATTTTCTCCGCGGTGTAAATATTTTCTCCGCGGAGTAAATATTTTCTCCGCGGTGTAAATATTTTCTCCGCGGAGTAAATATTTTCTCCGCGGTGTAAATATTTTCTCCGCGGTGTAAATATTTTCTCCGCGGTGTAAATATTTTCTCCGCGGAGTAAATATTTTCTCCGCGGTGTAAATATTTTCTCCGCGGTGTAAATATTTTCTCCGCGGTGTAAATATTTTCTCCGCGGTGTAAATATTTTCTCCGCGGGGTAAATATTTTCTCCGCGGTGTAAATATTTTCTCCGCGGTGTAAATATTTTCTCCGCGGTGTAAATATTTTCTCCGCGGTGTGAATATTTTCTCCGCGGTGTGAATATTTTCTCCGCGGTGTGAATATTTTCTCCGCGGTGTGAATATTTTCTCCGCGGTGTGAATATTTTCTCCGCGGTGTAAATATTTTCTCCGCGGTGTAAATATTTTCTCCGCGGTGTAAATATTTTCTCCGCGGTGTAAATATTTTCTCCGCGGTGTGAATAATTTCTCCGCGGTGTAAATATTTTCTCCGCGGTGTAAATATTTTCTCCGCGGTGTAAATATTTTCTCCGCGGTGTAAATATTTTCTCCGCGGTGTAAATATTTTCTCCGCGGTGTAAATATTTTCTCCGCGGTGATAAATCACATGATGTGTTGCCTCGATTCCGTTTCACTCGCCATTGTATTTTTGTGTGTAGATTCTTGTTGGTGAGTAGTGATCATTCTTTTATTACCTAATGTATGTTCATCTGATATTTATAGTAATCATGGTTATAGGGCATGCCGCTTTTGTGAGACTGCAGTCTAACATACATTGGCTGTATATTACAAAGCTATCCATTCCTCTGTTATAATCTACGCCATATCCATTGAGTTGGAAACTAAGGATCACGTGAAGAGGAGGGGGACGTCCTTTTGCCCCTAATTGGTGTAATTAAAATTATAAGCGGCGTTAAGTGTAGGTTTCCGATCGCCCCATTGTTACAAAAACTGACATACTATTGACTATAATATGCCTGCGATTTTAAACCCAAATCGTGCAAACATTTACACTGACACTTAATAAATTCTTCTTTTTCCCTTTTCATACACATTTTTTTAGGGAAATTGATAAGGATTGTGCTATACCAACAAGCCTACACATAATGGATGAATTTGACATAACACACTGTCGTGGCATCACCAGGGATGGTCTTGTCGAAGCATATTTTGACATGGGACTTAAAAATTTGGAAATACTAGTCTTTTTAGAAGTAATTCATGATGTAAATATCAGCCTAAGGCAACTCAAACGAGTGTTACACGGCAGAGGATTGCGTCGTCGAATTATGAAGGATGATGAGGGTACCGTGAGGGAGTGTATAGAGCACGAACTTCGGGAAAGTGGACGAACTTTGGGTTATCGCTCAATGCACAGAAAGCTGATGCGTGTATACAAACTTGTCACCGATAAAGAGACCGTTCGTATGGCATTAAGAAACTTGGATCCGGACGGTGTTGTATCAAGACGACAGCGGAGGCTAGTTCGACGTGAGTACTTTGCCCGTGGCCCAAACTTTATTTGGCACATAGACGGATGGGACAAACTTAAGCCATATGGATTTTCTTTGCATGGCTGTATTGACGGTTTTTCACGCAAAATAATATGGCTAGAAATTGGTGCAACGAATAAAGACCCATATCAAGTGTGTAGTTATTTCCTTCATTCTGTTCTTAAGCTAGGAGGCCTCCCATGCATCATACGGGCAGATAGAGGGACAGAAAACGGCAATATAGAGATGATTCAGACACATCTTAGAAGTTTAAACACAGACAGCCGCGGTAATCTCCAGTCGACATTTCTTTATGGGAAGTCAACCGCAAATCAGAGAATAGAAGCCTGGTGGAGCAAAATAAAGCCACAGGGCATGCAATTTTGGATAGACCACTTCAAGCAGTTAGTTAATAATGGTATTTATGACCCATCAGATGAAGTATCTCTACAATGTGGACGCTTTTGTTACATGGGACTTCTTCGCAATGAAATAAAACTTCTGCGCGACCTGTGGAATACTCATCATATAAGAAAGTGTAGAAATCAGCACGTACCGCACGGCAAACCGGATGTTATCTTCAACTTTCCTGAAATCTACAACTCCCAGAACTATATAAGGAGGGCGGACCAGGATCACCTTGAGTTGCTGGCAGAACCACTTTCACGAGATGTTGCAGACTGCCGACCAGAAGCCCAAGAACTGTTTCTGAGTCTTATGGGCGATAGCCACCTGCAAATGCCTAAAAATGTCGACGAGGCTGACAACCTGTATGTTTATCTCATGGATAGAATTGATAGCCTGTCTGGAATGCAAAACTAACAGCATACCTGTGAATGAGACGATCCTGATCTACTGCTATTTTTGCTAACTCCTATTACCAATATTTCAATAAAATTACTCAGTGTTTCCGGTTGTTGACCACAGTCTTATAATTATTGTGGATAGTGCCGATACGCATAAACCGACCCAACCTCGTGGGTTTTCTCCGGGTCCTCCCACTGCTAAAAATCCCATACGCGCAAGCCAAATATGGAAAAAAATTGAACCATATGTTAGTCCCGGAATGACCTAGTTTGTGTCGAATAGACGTTAACAGCCCCCCTCTCTCTACCATGAACCGACTGCTGATTTCAACATACATTGGGTAAGCTTTAGATAAAGAGCTGGTCGTGCTTGCTATAACAAGATACCTGATGACCCTTGGCTTAGGTGGCTGAGTATAATTCCAAGCAATCAATCATTTATAGTCCACGTAGATTTTATTCTTACTCTGTCACTGTGGGCCTAGTCCAAGCAATCGAATATGGAAATTTGCAGACGACACCATATAGACTTGGGACTATTTAATTCACCTCTCTTTTACTTTAGGAATCATAAAGACTTTATGTCCCGACAATTGGCGCCAGTCGTGGGCGCCAAACCAATCTTACTTTGCATTATGTATTAAGTGCGACCCGAAAATCATAATAAGGCGCCCCACCAATCATGTCATTATGGGTGCAACTGCTGAATAAGGCACCCAATTGATCAACCCGTTTTAGGCGCCCCACCAGCAGTGTTGTTAATCATGTGAGTCATTATGAGGCGCCTCTCCGGGATAAGGCACCCCACAGATCAAGCCGTTTTGGACGACCCATCAGTTGAGGTGTTAATCGTGTGAGTCATTCAGGGCCGGCGGAAGCAATTCTTGATTGGGAGGGGGGGGGGGGGCTTCCATCTTGAGTCCCTATAGGGGAGAGGCCAGAATAAACTGAAGAAAATAGTACTTGCGGCCCAATTTTTTTTTTGGGGGGGGGGGGGGGGGAGAAAACCCCCGACGGTGGAAAGGGGACCAAATCCTTGTCACGTACAACCGAGAAAACCACACTAGTTGATTCAATGACAGACTTTACGACAAGCGCGGATGTGCTAACCATTTAGTGGCAGGAAATCGGAAGGCCCGGAAATAACCCCTCTAGGTTGGCCAATGACAGACTTTATCCAACAGCGCATGTGCTAACCATTCTGCCCCCCCCCCCGCTTTGATAACAAACTACCGTCTGGGCAATACAAAATCACTTTAAACGAATATAGAAACTTTCGCTCATACGTTCTTGATAATTCTTTTTATTAAATGATATAATATTAATACAAACAAAATGCTACATATTATACATGATCAATACAGGCTACTGCCAGTGCGTATGCGGTACAAGAATAAAACCTAACCTAACTTTCAAATAGCTAATTCCGAACCACAATGAAGCGACATAGATTTAACAATGAATAAAAACAATAAAATTTTAGTGCATTTCAATCTCGACTAGGTCAATTGCAAAATGAAAATATAAATCGAAAATTTTAAAATAACTTGAAATAGTTATCGAAATTACCTTTAATAAAACATATTTAGCTCTACTAAATCCTGACCGACACTGGCAACCATAATTGGTCAAAGCTCGCTCTCTATTTGCCCAGCCATATACATACTACAAACAGGCCAAAGATTCGAAACGGTAATAGTTTTAAAAAGATAGGTTGCCAGGCAACGAAACATACACCAACAGCAGCTAAATCGTCCGGCCAGTCAACAAGAGTTGCATATTTTTACTTTTTTCGGCAATGAAACATTTATAATTATCAGAAAATCATTAGAATTTGTTTGGCTTTGATAAAGTTCTCCTTCATGCCAATGTTTTGTATACGAAACATTTAATATCATGGATAAAGCTGTTCAAGTTATCAAAATTCATTGAAAATCAATATAATTGTTGGTCTCATGACCTTAAACACTGTGTATACATTTAAAGTGAATCGGTTGTAAACGTTAGCTTCTATGGCACCCACAAGATTTTTCGAAGTCATCAAGGGCCATAACTCTGGCAGTATTTGTCTGAAATCAATGAGCTTCTTCACCTCATGACCTTAAACATGGTGTATAAATTTAAAGTCAATCGGATATTAACTTAGGCCTCTAGAGCATCCACAAGGTTTTTAGAAGTGATCAAGGGCCATAACTCTGGCGGTTAGTATCGGAAATGGCTTAAAATCAATAGGCCTCTTCGTTTCATGACCTGAAACACTGTGTATAAAAGTCAATTGGATATTAACTTTAGCCTCTAGAGCGTCCACAAGCAATTGTGGATGCTGGATCGACGGACCGACGGACGGACGGACGGGGGCGACGACAATATACGACCACATTTCAATGTGATCGTATAATGAGAACGCCAAACAATAGTATAACTTTATAAAACAATGGAAGGTATGTATGATAAAGCGATACAAAATCAAAGAGTTGCAAGTCTCTTGGTCCATCTCATTTAAAATGAAATGCACGTCAGGCCATATAATATATTAAACATACATTATTCAAGAGCTAAATCTGCCTTGAAATGTTTTCTAAATTATTAATTAGACATTAATGGAAGATCAGATAAACAGCAGGCAGTTTATATTAGTTACAAACAAGATGATGTAAAGGGGTTATGCTAAAAATTTCAGTCAAATTGCTTCCATTGGTAGCGTCGATTGTCACTGTTAGCGCCGTCACGTTAACAAAGTCTCGTTTATCCAGATTTTCGGTTAATCATAGACGAAACGTTTACCAGCAGATAGGTTTCAAGTCCAATGAAAATCGCACAAATTACATGGCATGTAGAGTTGATTAAGGTCGTTTTGTGTTAATGGATTTTAATGTCTCCTGCATAATGTATGGTTAAAATATAGTGTTTGTTTTATAAGTAACTTCTGCGGTCGAGGCTTGACAAAATGAATCCGTTACCCTTGGTTAGGTGTTATCAGTTAAGCCTGACCAAACCCAATTGTATTTAAGACGGAAAACTCAAGACAATTTTTGAAGTCATCGTAATCGTCATACAAAACCGGAAGCCTAAGAATGCAACTACAGGTGTTAGCAGTCGGATAGCGAAATTCTGCTGAAGATGGGAGAAATTCCAGTCGAGGAGGAGTAGTGAATCCACAAGGAGGCAATGAGGTAGCACCGGTAGCAAACATTAAAAGGTCCTCGAATTGAAGCTCTGTGCCACCATCTGAAATGCAAAAATAGTGTAATATTAAGATAGGTTGCGAGACAAGGAAACATACACCAACAGCAGCTAAGTCGTTCGTTCGAGCAGTCAACAAGAGTAATAAAACATTTCTAATAATTAAGATTAACAACTCATAAGTAATTATCAGAAAATCATTAGAATTTGTTTGGCTCTAGTTCTGGGCCATATTAATGTTTAGTATACGAAACATTTATTATCATGAATTTGGCTGTTAAAGATATCAAAATTCATTGAAAATCAATATACTTGTTCGCTCTCAAAACCTTAAACTCTCAAGTCAATTGGATGATAAATTTAGCCTCAATAGGCGTCTTCGTCGCATGACCACAACTTTGACAGTAATTATCAGAATTTATTAGGTTTCTTCGTCTCATACATTTAAACACTGTGTATAAATTTTAAGTCAATCGGATATTAACTTTAGCCTCTAGACCTTCCACAAGCAATTGTGGACACCGGACGGACGGACGGACGGACGGACGGACGGACGGACAATGTAATCTATATATCAATATCATAATAATTAATATTCCGTATTGGTTGCTCACACAGTCAGTTACTGTGTATATGTATTAAAAGTATTTGCTAAAACAATATAAACCTTATAAGTAACGCGTGTGTAAATCGAGAACATCGTACATTTGCGCATAGCAAGACACATTTTACAACCATTTACATGGCCGTTTTATTTTCTGTTAATTGTATAATGAAAATAAATATCCCACCACTTATATCAACAAGATAATCATTCCAGAATCCAAGGGTGACCAGTTGTCGTGGTCTGTTGTTATGGCCCACAGGACTCAGATCAGGTACGAAAATACGTGTGAGTTCATCTAAATTCAGAGTTTGTTTGGTCTTGCAGAATATTGCCATAAACTGTCGTGGGTTTGCTCGCACTAATTGAAGAACTCCCAGTGTGGATAAACCCTCCAAAAAGCTGAAACAATATGTACAGTTAAACATAACAGTTTTATGTATATTATATTATTTCCCACTCGCAGCAGCAGCTGTGGATATCTCTTGGATATGATACCTAGAGTAACTGTAGTATACCTGCCAGTCATGGGGGCATTGTGGTGATTAGTTTTTACTCAATCCGGTCAATGTCATTTCTGCTTCTAACTGGGCCAATGAAGACGGGCATACGCCTTACATTGTGCTATGAAGGAAATTTTTCTCCGGCAGCGGCGCTACGGCCCACTCTTATATCGAATTCCAAGTGACAAGGGATCTATTACGTGCATGCCAATATGTACACTGGGCCTCGGTTTTTTTTGTCTTACCCGAACTACTAGACAGTTGACCTTGTCCGACCCGCCGTCCTGCATCACTGACAAGTAGAAACCACGCCGAAAATGTGGATAAACTTTCTCGGCAAATGCAAGGATCGAACACCCGACCCCAAGGCTTACGAGCCAGCGTCCTTCCCACTTAGTCACGTGACCCCCCCCCCCCTAATGTCATTTGATATACATACTTTCATATATCCTATAATAAGTTAGATTTATTTTTTAAGGGATAGGTTGCTAGGCAACGAAACATACACCCACAGCAGCTAAGTCATCCGGCAGTCAACAAGGGTTTGCCGCATATTTTCCTTTTGTCACTAATGAAAACATTTCCAGCGCAATTTTGTCTAAAAACCTTATACACTGTGTATAAATTTAAATTAGCGAATCACTCAACCATGCTGTCTTTCAACTCTTACCGTTCCATACAAGATCGAACTCTGTCGATGCCGTGAAACTGGACACATGATGTTACTATTTTCTTCTTGTCATTTAGCTGTATCAGTGGAAAACTGCATCCAGCACAATCCAAAAATGTGTCCATATCTTGTAGCGCAGCCATTGCTTGTTCCATATTTAAAGCCGCATTCAACTGAGAAAATTTGAAACGAAGAATGTCGATATTCAGATTGTAAAGCAATAGAGAGAGAGAGAAAAGGGGTTTAACGTCCACTCAACACAACTAGGTCTAACATATGGTTTAATTTTATTTCAATAATTCGCTTATGCGTAGGGGTCTTTAGCAGTGGGAGGAAACCGGACAGCCCGGAGGTAACCCACAAGGTTGAGAAGGCGCCCCTATTTCCATGTCACATACGCTCACACAAAGGCTCTAAACCACAGCCGCACGCCAGTGGTGACCGGCCAGCAAGAGGTCGAAGCACGGCACTCTAGACCACTAGGCCATCCCAACCCCCCGAAAAGCAATAGTTAACAGTAACAAGTAACAACCCCTTTGCGCTCATGTACAAGAGACTTATATGTCTTTAAATACATGGCTGACCTCATAACTTAATGTCAGATTTGTATTTAATGGCGAAGCATCTGGCAGACCTACGCAATATGTATCTATGTGACCTTGGAATATTGATTATTGATAACAGAATTAAATAGAATTACATGAAATGACTCACACGTTGTAGTTGGCCATAAACTTGACTCGATTTGTCCGGCACATCTGCAAGCTGGACCTTGGATCGGGCATGCAGGTAACCAACACTCAGCCATTCATACATGAGATGGGACATAAATCTAG
Source organism: Patella pellucida (assembly GCA_917208275.1). Lineage (NCBI taxonomy): Eukaryota > Metazoa > Mollusca > Gastropoda > Patellidae > Patella > Patella pellucida. Next base: position 29,495,857 of record OU795041.1, on the reverse strand, counting down.
GTCCAGGACTTCCATGGGCCAATGCCATAGCCATCAATACTCCAGCAACATGGTAATGATCCTTTTCCAAAGCTGAAAGAAACCAGCGGTTGCCAGTCAAGATACGCCCACATTTTGCAAGAGATGGATAGAGAACAAGCTAAAAAAAATAGCGATTTTTCAGAAAGTTATGACCCGATATACGCGAATATCGACAGTAACAAGGACCTTTGGGTTATAAAAATGCATTTCATATATTACGAAGATTAGATGCAAATTGTGGCCTCTAGAGTGTCCACAAGCTAAAAACGCGATTTTTCGAACAATTAGAGGCAATAATCTATGAAGTTTAATTGACCTATATTTCAGGTTTCGTCAACATAGGATACACGTCGAGACATGTAAAAGCAAATTGTGGACGGACGGACGGACGGATGTGGGAGATGACCTACCCTTCTGGTTGAGAATGAGGGTTTTATCTCCAGCTGGGCCACAAAACATGCTTCCTTTGTGCAGCTCGTGGGTCACAAGACTAAAAAATTCCCTTCGTGGACCGCCCTGGTCAACAGCACCTTCTGACATGCCGTGATCGTCCATGAACTTGATGTTCACAGGATTGCTGGCCATGAAGCTTGGCCTTTTTAAGGCCCTTGTAGCACCATCTAAAATTCTGCCCCGCACAACGTTGATTAAGACGGGTTCCCGATCAAGTTCAACTGTTGACATTATTCTTTGAATAATGTCACTGGCGCTGAAATACAAATTATACGTATAATAATGCCGAAGCTCTGAAAAAAATCCAGACCAATATAATGCAGACGATACAATTTTCAGCCATTTTCCATCGAATGACAATCAATATGACTGCGACAGACGTTTAAAATAGACCAGTTCTGAATCTCCAGGATGACGTTTGTTGTAATTTACATTAAGTCTGCCCATTATCTGCAAAATTTGCTCCACAGGCTACAAATTGTTTTTCCTCACCATTGTGTTCTCTGTATATGTCAGTGATGCAGGACGGAGGGCCTAACAAGGACAACTGTCAAGAAAATCTAGGTACCTGTACACATTGGCGTGCACTTAAAAGATCCCTTGAAAGTTGGAATTCGATATAATCGTAGGCCGTAGTGCCGCGCTGTCCGGACAAAATATAACCCACACCCCCTGTATGGCGTATGTCCGTCTTCATTAGCTCAGCTCAGCTCAGCTCAGCTCAGCTCCATTTCATTTCTATTTGTGTACAGGGAGTGGCCATTTTATAGTGCCGATTCGGTCCGATTTTTACGAAATTTAAACTCAGTCATCATTACTGTGTTAAACGGTTATACATATAGTTTTTGCAAAATGAAATAATCCAGGCACTTAAGGTCAAATATACGCCAATATATTATCAAAAGGAACCGAGTTATGTAGGTAACACACGTATAAATATAACGGAATACCTTTCATCACCGACGGCTGTGTCCTGTGAAGCCTCGTCAAGGCTGGCCTGGATGGCGGCGTCGTATTCTTCATCTGAATCTGAGAAACATATGAGCTGGGCATAGTCACTGGAATTTGAAAGAAAATGCAGTATTCAGATACTATTCGTGTATTTAGTAACTCACAAACAATCGCGGGCTACCCATAATATTATTGTCGCCATAATACAGATGAAATGTTCTTGAGAATGGTGTAAAGGCAATAAGTTAAAAACATTTGTGTTCTTGTTAGTAGCCATAACTAGAGTTGACTTTAGGATAAAAGCTAGAAGCTAATTGGTTACCATGCAAGATACGCCCACATTTTGTAAGAGATGGACAGATAACAAGCTAAAGTAAAACCGTGGGCGTATACATATTTTTAGTTGCATTTAGTGACCGAGGAACATATTAAACAGAGTACAGTTTTTTCTATGGAATATCAATAACTGGTTTATTCTAAAAGCCTAACGTTGCGACAAGTATTCTCTTATCATCACGTCATTATGCTTGATAACAATAAAGAGGATACTTGTAGAAACCTGAGCTTTTAGAATAAATCAGCGATTAATATAAAAATTGTTTTCCGTTCAATGCCCTTTACAAAATTGAGCCATGTAACTTTAAAACAAGTTATATTCACCGCTGTGCGTTATAAACGGGCCTGTCTGTTCCAGTAGCAAGGTGGGTCGAGCACTGGGGAGTCTCGGGTGACATCACACATAATGGGGCAATGGTTTCTGTCTGTGTAGTTCGCCGCACTTGGACTTCTCCACTGGGAGTCCCAAATTCATACAACGGTAAATCTAAAAAGACATGAAAATGTGCTGTGATACATCTGAGATTAATCAATGGTAGTGTCATACACTATGTCATGTATGTGTGATTTGGAAAAATAAATTCATATAACGATAGGTTGCCAGGCAACGAAACATACGCCGACAGCAGCTGATCAATCATCCAGGCAGTCAACAAGAGTTGTCGCATATTTTTCATCTTCTCGGAAATTATTTTTTTTTAATACAATTCAATCTGATTAAGAGCAACAATTTCCATTAGATGCATTCACCCATAAGTCTCGATTATCCAGATTGACCTGTCTTAGATGACGAAGGTACGGTTTGATGCCTGGTCAGGCCCAAAAATCAGTAATACGATTCAATAAATCCATGTATTTGATTTGGTTTGATTTGTTTGGCCAAAGTGTAGCACACAGGTTAGCAAGTAGGCTTAGCTTTATACTTGCAGCGGGCTCAGGAGAATTACGAAGTCGGAAAAACTAAAGTATGGGGCGAATGGGGATGGGTCCTGTCTATGGGAACAATGATTTAGTGACAATCATTACTGCTCATGAGCTGTCTTCCTCTGCATTAAAATAGTCGTAGATACCAAGTTGAAATTGTAGAGTAATATTGTTTGGGCTCCAGACTACAATAATATAAGGTAATACTTGATGATCATGGCCACTGACCTATAGAATTTAACGACTCCGTATTGGGTACATACAGCGTATATATTAATACATCAATAATGCGGACCACTGGATTTCCAGGGCCGTCTTACCTGAATCACTGTCTTCTGACATAAGCGATGTAGGGCAACACAGAAGGTAAATACGTATGGCCCCAGGAATATGCTTTTCTTGTATATACTTCTGTAATGTAAAGGTTCCAGTCACAGCAGTTTCCAAGCATTCATTCCTGCCATTAACAAGTTCGAACGAGAAATCATTCGCGTTACCAACTGCTGAATTTACATCATTTTTGAACATTGTCCCCTTTATGGCTACGAGCATATCTCCATATTCGGACGCCAATTGGAAATCCAATGTTATCCAATTTTTGTCACCTAACGGGGCTTTCACAAGGTTGGCCCTTCTACATCCGTCTTTGTCCCTGTCATTACTAGATAACAACCTCATTCCAACATTTATGGAGCGGGAGAGCTTTTTGGGTCTTCCTGCAGTGGTTCTTGGTGCAGATTGACCTCTTGTCGGCGGTATTTTTGGCACCCTATTTTTTCTAATCATCGCCAACAGTTTTTGTCTCCTGTCTTGTACTTCAAGTGGGCTATCAATATCATCTCTGGCTAGCTCGACTGAACAATCAGAACTGCAATAATTGCGTAGTTTTAGCCTGTGGGCCATTGCAGTCAGCCCCAGTTCACTTAGATGGTTTTCAGTGAACATTTGGACAGCATCTGAGTCAACCTTAAACAACAATAAAGTGAAAAGCACAACTGAAATTTTTTAAAAAGTAGAATAATCTGTCAATTCATTTATTTCATATTGAAACTTGCAAGGTATGCATAATCCACCGAAGAAGCAAAGAATATAAAAACACCAGTAAGAGTATCTTGGGATTGCAACGCTTTCATTCAAGGGGAGGGGGAGGGGCTAATGGTTAGCACGTGTGTGCTGTATCATAAAGCCTGTCATTGAGTCAACTGGCGTGGTTTCGAATCCGCGGATGTACGTGAAAAGACCCCTACGCGCAAGCGAATTATTGAAATAACCATATGTTAGTCCCGAATGACCTAGTTTGTGTCGAGTGGACGTTAAACCCGACTTCTCTCTCTCTCTCTCTCTCTCTCTTTCATTCAAAGGGCCCCTTGATAAACTTGAAAGAAAAACAGCTTCAGACATTCGACAATATACAGCTTCTTCAGATACAAAACATTCCATTGTTGCAGTGATTTGTAATCCCGGAACTTAAAAAGAGGTTCAAAGGACGAAATTCGTCATTAGATTAGGGATTAGATGTAGTCTGTCGAGGTTTGCCGAAGGGCCAGCAACCTGCAGTAGGTCGAAGGTTTTTCACACACAACTGTCCGTCTCCCAATATTGAGTGAAATAATCGACAGGTTAAAACCCACAGCAAATGAAATACATTAAAATTCATAACTGACCTCATTTCTTTGAAACCGGCGAACTGTTTCAGCCCCCACTCCAATCGAACTTAAAAACTGACAAACCTAAACTCAGATAGAAATTTTAAAAATGTCTCGTTAATACAAATCTACATGTAATACGGGTTAGCTATAATTGATTTCAATTTTATACTATTACATGTACTACAATATACCGTAAATTACTGCATTGACAAAAGCCAAAGTCGAGATATCAAAAACGCGGGTTACACAAATACATTAAAATTTAAAATGCAAGATACATTATAAGAGTTATATAAAGCGATGACATTTTGTGCTTTAATAGTCATAAGTAGATAATACGAAATATATATATTGCAAATCTCATTCCACTTGCTTTGTTCTGAGCTAAGTTATCACTTGAGGAGATGTGTGTGTTAATCAATTGTTTATTATAACAACTACGGTACTGGTACATTCGAGTCTTAGCTTCATTTTCCCAATTATTTTGAATAGGTATAAATGGCCGAACCGTTCTAAACTAGTTGAATTCTAGAACGTGTATCCTATGGTCAGGGGCCGCTGAGCCGGGGGTGGGGGGGGGGGCTAGAGGGGCTTTAGCCCCGGAAATAAATTTTAAAAGTGAAAATAAAATGTCGCCAAAAGCTCAAAAAAAGCGAAAAAGGGTTATGGGGGAGGGTATGGTCAGTAGCCCCCCTCCCCCGAAATCGGGCCCGCTCCGCGGCCCCTGCCCATGGTATGGAGAGATTACGGTCTTGTTTTGTTAAACATACATTTTCAAAAGCTAAATCTGCCAATTGCACGTCTTTCTTTGGGCCCGAAATGTTATTTAAATTATTAATTCGACATTGATTAACTTATCCAGACCATAATCAACTCTCGATGGCATCGCTACCCTGCGAATTTTACTGGATTAGAATCGTATCTGCTGCTTAACGTCTATTAGTAATTAAAAAAAAATTGATACTCTGGACTATGTTTGTTTTTTATCGTACCGACTTAAGTAATGATGGTCGAGGCTAAGCTCAAAATTCAACTGCTACATTCTCGGTTCAAAGTGGATCAATTTGACTGAAATATTTAGTAAATTCATTTTACATTATTTAGATTCAACTACATGTATTATGGATGTATAGCGAGAACTATCCGCTCTTTATCTAATCTCCAATAATGTATCTCTAATGAATGTCTAATTAATATAACATTTAAAGCCCAAAGACATACCATACCTGCAACGGGCATCTTTAGCTCTTGAATTTTGAATAGGTATAGGAATAATAGGAAGAACATGGAACTCACCTGCTCAACTGTGCGCTGCATTTTAGTTTAGGTCTATAGTTTAACAAGTAATTCTGAGGTAATCGTAATTGTGTGTTAAAATGGGTTAATTTCTTCTTATCCGTGTACACTATAATCATAAATAAAACTTTGTTATTTGGGGGTTGCCGGCAGGCATGCACGATTAAGATGGCAATTTTTGTTGATAGGGGAGACTGGGCATAGTGGGCATGATTTCTTTTTTTTAGTAAATTGACCAGTAGTGAAATCCTACAGAAAATCAAACTATGTACTCGGTTGAAGCCAGTCATATGTTCGATATAACAGTGCTGTTAAGAAGTTAATAAATTGAAACCCAATTTTTTTTTTACCTAATGTGCCCCGTATGTGGGGTACACTGGGTCAGACTATGGGACACAGTTGGCCATTAAGTATGTTTCTTTAAAATAAAATATATTGTAAACACACTGAAAATCATAAATTTGTTTTAAGACCTGGGACACATTTTCGCATGAAAAAACCCAGCTTAACATTGAATAAAAAATTCTTTAACTGGAGAAAAAAAATATTTTATGCGAAAAATTCCTATGACTTGTAAGTCAGTAAGGATTCGTAACCTAGGACCAATACTTAATTAAAAGCAGCTTAAATATCCAGATTCTGTCTAGAATGGACAGATGATATTTAGCTAAATTCGAAATGCTTATGCTTAGTGTGCCCCTCTGCAATGTGCCCCACTGCCCACTGTGCCCCGCTCTCCCCTACTTATCTGAAATATTAACAAGATTGGAGACATCAGGGCCGTTTGTAGGATTTTAAAAGTGGGGGTGAAGCAGAGTGGTGGGGCGCCAATATAATGTGGTATTGGGGTGTATGGGTCACAAGATTGGAGACATCAGGGCCGTTTGTAGGATTTTAAAAGTGGGGGTGAAGCAGAGTGGTGGGGCGCCAATATAATGTGGTATTGGGGTGTATGGGTCACAAGATGGCCTCGGTTGTTTATGGCAATCAGAAGGGCTAATTAAAGACAACCATCTTACATTTCACTCTATCCCAGAATTCCACAATTTGTTTTACAAAGTTAAAGACAGTCGGCTTTTATCTTTGTCCAAGATGACTGACCTTTAAAAGGTCAGACCGCTATAGTTCAATGGGTGACGTCACATTATTAACAAATTAAGATGACGTCCATAAAGTCAAAAAAGATTACTTCTCTACCTATTTAAGCTAAATATGGAATATTTGTTATCCAGATATACTTCAAACATCTTTATTTATTTTTCTTATACTGCAAAAAAAATGTTTTAGAACTTAATTTGTCACAGGAAAAAAGTTAATATTTTGCCGAATTAAGACGCATATATGTCATCTTTATCAGTGATTCCAATCAAAGCCTTTTATTAATGAAGGGAAGTAACTCAATTGGCACAAAGAAATAAAGAAGGCTCCGGACCACTATTCCTTAATAAAATGAAAAAGTTAGTTAAGTAAAGAAGTATATGACAATAAAGCCCAAGTTACTGATATTAAACATAATCAAGTGTATCATTTTATATAATCAAGTGTATCATTTATTAAAAGACCATCAAAAAATAATTGTGTGTGGGGAGGGGCATTTATAGGGGCGCCTTATTTTTTGGGGGGTGAAATGTACCCCCCCCCCCCCGAATCCTAATACATTTGGTATTATTTATTACCAATGCCGAAATTTATTCTTCACAACGCCAGCTTTGCGTTATTGTCACTGACTTTAATAGTTAGGCCTATTATCAAATGGAGTGAACCTAACCAAAAAACATTTAAAGGCCACACAGGACATCATCAAATGATAAATTATGTTGTCAAAGTGTTTAGAAGGTTGAATGAATGAAATGGGGTTTAACGTCCTACTATTATTACTTAACCTGGGCTAATGGTAGACGGGCATACGCCATACAGTGTGCTATGGGGGAAATTTTGCCTGGGCAGCGGCGCTAAGGCCTACTCTTATATCCAATTCCAACTGCCAAGGGATCTTTAACGTGTACTCCAATGTGTACACGGGACCTCGGCTTTTCGTCCCATCCGAACGACTAGGCAGCTGTCCTTGTCAGGCCCTCCTTCTGCATCACTGACCAGGGGAAATCACGCCGGAAAATCGAGATGAACTTTCTCGGCCAATGCAGGGATCGAACACCCGACCTCCAGGCTAGCGAACCAGCGCCTTATCCACTTAGCCACCGTCTTCAGAAGGTTGAAGACAGACCAACGGGACAAAGCTAAACAAGGGCCACAACTATAGATGTATTTAATGCAAATTGCAGAAATCCAATATGGGCTGCTTCGTTTCACTAATTTGAATAATGTATATACATTTCAAACAGATCGGGAAAAAAACTTTGTCGTTTGAGCGTTTAAAACGTTCAACAAGGTGAAACTTCAAAATGCCTCTATATTTCACTAATTTCAATGATGTAAATAAATTAAATACAGATCAGTTAAAGCTTTTGGTGTTCACAAGGTTCATTAAAATGAACTGGGTCATAATTCTAGACTTTGCTGAAATTCAATACGCTTCCTTGTTTTTTTAATTCAAATAATGCATATAAATTTCATACAGAGAAGAGCGTGCACAAGGTTCAACGAATTGAAGCAAGGACCATAACTCTAGACGTAATAGAAATTAAAGAAAATCTACATGACGACTAAACGATATTTATGGGGAATTTGCATAAAGATAATATGATCGGTGTTACTTTCTGTGCGTTTCCCGAGGTAGTCAATTAAGACTCGGGCTTAATTTGCTACCCTTGTAAAATGGCGAGATTATTATTATTATTATTATAACATTGAACGGCAAACAGCAGACACTTTGGGTCAAAAATAGTATTATTAACAAACTGCTTGAAGTGGTTTATCCAGAATTGCATGCCCCAAAAACTTGTCTGATACGATTAAAAACGCAAAGACAATGAATCTTAGGGGGTGGGGTTTAGGCCCAATGGGAATCAACATAGGCCCTGACCCGAAATTAATTAGGCCCACGCCATTTTAAATAGGCCCTCCAGCAACTGCCGTCTCAGCCACTGTAACTACTCACCAACAAAAACATAAAATGGCGAGTGAAACGGAAACGAGGCAAGACATCGTGTGATTTATCACCGCGGAGAAAATATTTACACCGCGGAGAAAATATTCACACCGCGGAGAAAATATTCACACCGCGGAGAAAATATTCACACCGCGGAGAAAATATTCACACCGCGGAGAAAATATTCACACCGCGGAGAAAATATTCACACCGCGAAGAAAATATTCACACCGCGGAGAAAATATTCACACCGCGGAGAAAATATTCACACCGCGGAGAAAATATTCACACCGCGGAGAAAATATTCACACCGCGGAGAAAATATTCACACCGCGGAGAAAATATTCACACCGCGGAGAAAATATTCACACCGCGGAGAAAATATTCACACCGCGGAGAAAATATTTACACCGCGGAGAAAATATTTACACCGCGGAGAAAATATTTACACCGCGGAGAAAATATTTACACCGCGGAGAAAATATTCACACCGCGGAGAAAATATTCACACCGCGGAGAAAATATTCACACCGCGGAGAAAATATTCACACCGCGGAGAAAATATTCACACCGCGGAGAAAATATTCACACCGCGGAGAAAATATTCACACCGCGGAGAAAATATTCACACCGCGGAGAAAATATTCACACCGCGGAGAAAATATTCACACCGCGGAGAAAATATTCACACCGCGGAGAAAATATTCACACCGCGGAGAAAATATTCACACCGCGGAGAAAATATTTACACCGCGGAGAAAATATTTACACCGCGGAGAAAATATTTACACCGCGGAGAAAATATTCACACCGCGGAGAAAATATTCACACCGCGGAGAAAATATTCACACCGCGGAGAAAATATTCACACCGCGGAGAAAATATTCACACCGCGGAGAAAATATTCACACCGCGGAGAAAATATTCACACCGCGGAGAAAATATTCACACCGCGGAGAAAATATTCACACCGCGGAGAAAATATTTACACCGCGGAGAAAATATTTACACCGCGGAGAAATATTTACACCGCGGAGAAAATATTTACACCGCGGAGAAAATATTTACACTGCGGAGAAAATATTTACACTGCGGAGAAAATATTTACACCGCGGAGAAAATATTTACACCGCGGAGAAAATATTTACACCGCGGAGAAAATATTTACACCGCGGAGAAAATATTTACACCGTGGAGGAAATGTTTTTCATGTTTTTTATATTTATCGCCGTTTTCACTTTGGTTTCTCATATGCGGTAAATTTCACGAAAAATGCATAAATTATTGAATGGCCCTAAATTGGATTAATTGGTTTCTTATTTTGGATACACCAGTTTTCATTCACTGAATATATAAGACAGTAAACATTCGTTTTATAGCTTTTCCGTGTATGTCTATGCGAGTTTAGTACTGAATAAAGATTAATTATTCTTCTCAACAGTCGTTCATTAGATACCATCTGATATTTTTATTAAGACAGACACAATACCCTCCCGCTGTTAACAAAGAATGAAAGCTGGGAGACAAACACGTTAATTCCACGAAATTAGAAAACCATCGATAATTAAATTTTTCTCGATTACTCTTTACAATTAATAGATACTATCTGCAGTGAATGATAATTACTCTTTCCTTCCAGGATATAAATCTACAGATAACTTAAGATAATTTAAAGATATATTCCACTGATAATAGTGAGTATAATTATTATGCCTACACTCCGTGGGAGAATATCATATCCAAATTAGAATTAGATGAATTAGTATTGTTGTACACAGCATAATATGTCTTCATTAATATTCATTTACTTTTTAGAATCAATTGTTGCTTAAAAAAAATAGCATTGCATTATTTAGCGTCATATATATCACGCACTCAAATTAAAATGAATGAGTAGTTGACACATAAAAATATTTATAAGCTGGTTCTCAGGCTAGACATGGGTCCGCTACCCCCCCCCCCCCCACGCCCCCCCCCCCCCGCTCATCAACCACCAACACCACACACACAATCCTACACACACACGCACACTATGAGACCAAGTAAGCGTTCAATTCATTTTCCCACTCCTCTGCCTTATACTATCTCATCATTAATACATTCACGGTTATAGAAAAAATCAACCAATTAGTAGTGCCACTAGTGAGTCGGTCGTGCGATGACATACTGTAGAATTGTTATTTTACCTCTCACAAAATAGGCGAAATTGACAAGCAAATTGATGGTATTATAAGAAGCAACAAGATACGTAAATAGGTGGTTGAACTGCATATTGTTTTGGAGCAGGATTCGCTTCTGGCGGAGGTGCAGCTAGCCGGAATTGGGCACGATTCCTTTGGACTTTCCCCTGTGAAGTGTTAACGACTAGTGAACGAGGATGAGGTTAATCTATGTGATGACCATATGACCGTTGCTTTAGCTTTAAATGTGGCGGTGGCTTTGTGTATACAAAATCAACAATTGAAACTGTGGGAAGACTTGTATTAACAGCTTTGTCATGACACGCCTTAGAAGATAAAGTTCTAGATTTTATTTGGCCTTTTACAACATCAGATATAGCCGGGGTGAACAGTTGAATATGAATTGGTAGTACAATTCGTGTTCGACGTCCCAGACAACGTTGAGCTGGACTGTACCCATAGCCTTGCTGTGGTGTATTTCTATACAAAAGAAGAGCTAGGTGAAGGTCATCTGACTTTCTCATGAAGGTTTTAACGATTTTGACTGCTGACTCAGCCTTTCCATTTCCTTTCGGCCAGTAAGAAGATGAAGTAATATGGCGAATACCATATGAATCACAAAAACGTTTAAGTGAGTCACTGATAAATTGTGGGCCATTATCAGACAACAAGACCTCCGGTATACCAAAACAAGCAGAATGCTGCTTAGATTTAAGAATTACCGTGTCAGAAAGAGTATCATCTTGTCCATCTAACTCTATAAAATCAGAAAAATGATCAACAGTTACAAGATACTGCTTACTGCCAAACTGGCACAGATCTTGGCTAACAAATTGCCATGATTACTGAGGTATAAGCTGTGACAACATCGGCTGTTTTAAATGTTGCTTCGATTATCGTGCACAAGTCCCACAATTTGAATCAAAATGTTTTTTCTAGGCGAGGCTGGTACAACAGCTTGTTGACCCTTATAAACAATTCCATCAATAACAGATAGTTCGTCACGTATGCACCAATACGGAGTTTAACACATTGGAAGCTTCGATTTTACAGCACTAATTCGCTCGTCGAGAAGACTTTCATTTGCAGTTGCAGACTTAACATCCGGATACGTTTTTGTTTACAGCATTGAATTATAGTTGAAAGTTTCTTCCCCTGTTTCTAGACGTAATATTTCAAAACTCGTTGTCGATTTAGTCCTATTAAGATCAGTTAGTGGTGCTCGCGATAAAGCATCCACGAAAATTAAAGATGTCCCCTTTTGGTAAAAATTTTTAACATTATAACACTGTGATCTCATCATTAGCTTTTTGAGACGTTTTGGGGCCTTAGACAATGTTTTCTTATAGATAGTTTCGAGAGGTTGATGATCACTATGAACAGTTATGTCCCGGCCATAGAGCCACAAGTCCCATTTTTCACAAGCGGCACAAAAGTGCCAGTGTTTCCTTTTCAATCTGTGCCCACATAATTTTGTTAGGACGCATTGTACTTGACGAAAGCGCTACAGGTTTTAGCTTATTACATCCATCAGGTTGTAGCAACACGACACCAAAGTCCCTTTTCTGATGCGTCAACTTGTAAAATCACTGGTTTATCTTGATATTAATATGTCAAAAATGTATCAGCATACAGCTTAATAATTACTTCCTTTGTAAGAAGCCTGTCTTGTGTAAGTACACTCAGGCCTGACTTTTTATTAGTTTTAGTGGCAACAGGAACCTTTGTTTCATCATAATCTATGAGTCAAAGTATCAAGGCAGTGTGTAATCCTCTAAGGGCTGATTTATCACCGCATTCGATAACTTCAAACTTAACTATGCCATATTTGTTGTCACTTTAACACAAAAGTTCACCAGTTCCAAGTGCCTTTATGATATGACCAGTATAGGAAACCAATCTAGATTTTGGTGGTAATATTGCGGCACCAGCACCATGCTTTAAATAGTCAGATACGGGCATCGTATCACACGTGGAGGCAGAATCGACTTGAAGTGTTGAGGTTCTGAAGTACTTGCCACTAAGAGATAGCTTCAGTTTAGTGAATAATTTCTTTGGTGACGATTCTACAGCATTCACATCGCCAGATTCGTTATTCTCTGAGCAGAATTTGTATTGACCATCAGTAGAATTCTCTTCGTCAACTTCGTATAACTCTTATTAACGTTGCCATCTTGAATAGCCCTTCTGACGGGAAAATTTCTGATGACGTCTATGATCAGGTTGTTTGTAGTGTATCTGGGACGTATTTTATTTGTAGATTGATCAACTGGTGCATTCTGACATACTTCACCTGAATGATTCAGCCCAACGCAATTTGAACAACAAATTCCTGGTTTTGATGCAGGACAGTTTTTTCTGGTATGTAATTCTGGTGCACCGCAATAATTTCACGAAGGTTCACGTGATCCTGATTTAGCCTTGTCTTTGTGTCCTCGTGTTTGTATACGAGGCTTAAAACGCCTTGTATAATGTACAGCTTCTTCAGTGCGTTGTGTTTTTATAACCATCTTGTTTGTTTTGTGGCCTTCTTTCAAGGCTTCGGCTTTAGATGGTACCGTCACATTTTGGATGGCCAAGACATTATTTATCATCTACTAGACCAGTAGCAAAACGATCACGTAGCAATTCATCTTCGGGTTTTTCCATTTTACCATATTCACACTTGGCACGTGGTATTTACGCCGAGCCTCAAAATCGGCAATTGAGTCATTTACCTTTTGTTTACAAGTTTCCATAAACATAATCCTGTCCGATAAAACAGTGTCTTGGCCAGAATAAAATGACAACAATTCAAATTGCAAGGTCCATGAAAAACGTGTCGTTGCGCTTCTCGGGAAGCTCTGGCGTCATCGTAAGAACTATCGTTGATTTTACTATTTTTAAAACAGCAATAGGCAGACCAATCCTAAAGGCGCTGATTTAAGCTGCATAATGGTCTGGCTTCCAATGACTAATAATTATATAATAATAATAATAATAATCTCGTCATTTTACAAGGGTAGCAAATAAGGCCTGAGGCCTGTTTTCGATTTGGCCCTTGACACAGATCGTGCGAATGATTTCGATCATTACTGCAGGAAGAAACCGAAGAACTCGGGGGAAACCTGCCTGGTCGGACGGGAGACCGATTATCCCTCTCACTTACAACGATAAAGTTCTTGCCCTGAGCTGGGATTGAACCTGTAGTCGGTGTTTGGTTTGGTCGTGTTACGCCACCCTTGCAACACACAGAAATCATTGAATTGATCAAGCCAAACTTCGAGAGATTCCTTATCCTTATTGTCGTCACAGGCATCCAAATCAAGCTTCGGGGTTTTTATAGAGAGGTTTCGCAACCAGTGCGAACTACGAAGTTTTTTGGCGCTGATGTCATCACTTCATGCATTCTCATTGACATAAGCGGCCTTCAGTCCGTCAACTTTCTACGAACATTTCTGGAAAAGTTCGGGGTTCAAAAATGAAATACAAATTCGTGATTGTCTCACTGTTTTGTGGATTAAGATTCAAAATGGCGGACGAGTAAAGTCGATCTTCATATCGCTGTAGAATTCAATCAAGTGAAACGGACTATTTCCACCATACATTGTGTTTTTATGGATATATATTTGTATGTTATTGGATTGGAAAGTTATCACAAACGGTAAATTGACATTTTATTTGAAAACACTACTATGGCTTCACCTCTAATTGTTCGCACAAGTAGTAAGGTAAATACAAGACAGACAACCCTGAACTATGATTCACCAGGCTCCAAAGTTGGAGATATAGACCTGGGTAAAACTCTTTTAAATATCACACAATCCCTATCAACAATAACAAAGCAGTTGGATAGTTTCAAAACTGAGCTTTCGGAGATAAAATCGCAGTTACAGGACTTTTCCTCGTTATCTGCAGAGCTTGTGAGTGTGAAGAAAGAAAACAGTGAATTACATAAACGCATAGAAAAACTGGAAGATGAATCAAAAAGGGAAAATCTAATATTGCTAGGTCTTTAAGAATAAGAAACAGAACGGTGGGAGGAAATAAAATAGGGGCTATTTCGTTAATACATTAAATATGAGGGATGCGGCAGACGATAAACAAGTCCCTATAATAGAAAGAGTTCAGCGACTTGGTCGAAAACAGGGTAACAAAGCCAGACCTGTTTTGATTAAATTTGGACGTATTAGAGGCTGAAACCCCACCCCCATTAATAATTAAAGAAGATTTTACAAAAAGAGTGAGAGAATGTAGGAAGAAATTGGGATCAGTGTTGTTTAAAATTAAAAATAAAGCCGGTGAGGACAAAGTGAGTTTAAGACACGATAAACTGATTTTAAATGGAAGAGCATTCATGTATGACACAAACAGTGACCAGATAACAGCCTGTGACGGAAAATCAGTCCCCGATATTATTAGTCAAGAACAATGAAAATGTGGTCAAAGCTCGAGTACACGTAATCTTTCTTTTATTTGTTGGAATATTCACGGCTTAAAAAGTCATGTAAATAGCTCACTTATATCTTTTCTTTCTGATTACGATATCAGTTGTTTAGTAGAAACTTGGTGCGTGAGTGAAGACGAATTCACAGATTTACTCACTGATCATTTTGCCAGTCAGTAGCGAATCTGGGGGGGGGGGCAGCTGTCCCCCGGGCGCCAAAATGTGGTCAGCAAATACGGGGGGCGCCAAAATGTGGTCAGCAAATACGGGGGGCGCCAAAATGAGATGCGAATGATTGTTTGATATGCTTGTTTTCTGTTTGAAAGTTTTCATTTTGCACATTTTTCGCTGAATTTACGATGTCTAGACCGCAAAACCAAGTGGATCGCAGAATAGAAAGCGTAAACGTGAGAGGGAGACATCAGAGACGAAATCACGTCAATTTATGAAACAATGGGGGTCTAAATTATCCAAATTCAAGGAAAAGCGAGAAAAAAGTTGGGGGCGAATGCGAATGAAAAGGAGGATGACGATGTATCGGAGCACGATGATGAGTATGATAATTCTAGTCGTAGTAGTGAAAGTGTTGATAATAGGCATGATACAGAAATAGAAAGTATTGATGATGGTCAACCCGTACCACCAGTGGGGCGCCAGCGCTCTTCTAGTCCTAGAAGTCCTACTCCTCCCGCACATAACGATGATGGGAACGCAAGTTTGCAGTCAGACAACGAACAAATTATACACCACTCCCCACCGATAGGAAGAGGAAGGGCAGGACTCGCACCCGTGTCGTCGTCAGGGTCATGAGGAGGATCGTCCTCGCCAAATCACTCCCGCTCGCCAGCAACGGCAACTCCTAGTAGTACCAACGCCGGATTAACCATGGTGGGGGCCCTGGGGCCTGGAAAATGTGGGGGCTTCTGATCATTGACCGCGAGCGCCGAAGGCGCGAAGCCCCGCAAGGTAGGGTCTGGGGCAGGGCTGTATGTAGGATTGTAAAAGTGGGGGTGCAGCAGAGTGTTAGGGACGCCAATATAATGCCCGAGTTACTGAGTACGTGTGGTGGGGGTGGGGATGGCGGTACGGGTCTGGAAGCTTCTCCCCCCGAAAATTTTGAAAATTATACTGTCACAAACGCGTTTTCCACCCACTTGGAGCTGCAATCAACGTCGCTCCCTTGTGTCAATTTCGGCAGCGCTATTTCTCATTTTGATGTTAAGCACACCAAAATGAGAAACTCCGTATCCTCTAAACAGAATAAGTCCGAAACACCATAAAGCCACGTGGATAGGGCGACCAGAACGAAAATCTCTAATCATGTCATTTGGTGGTGGCGCCCCCAAAGACCAACAAGGTCCTGTCAAGGATAAGGGCGACCAAAACGAACCCTTTAATGCCATGTGGTGGATTAGGAGCCGACACAGAAAGAGCATCCCAAACTTAGGCTGCCTATCTACTGCTAGCTTCGGCTGAGAATAGGCCCTAACCTAATTAACCGATATTTTAATTCCTACATCGACGATTTTCGTCGATAACACCGAGTATGCTTTTAGAAGTTTTGAGAAGTATTTATTTCTCTTCTATTGTCATATTGAATGGAATTAAATATGTTTATTTAGCCGTTGTGTGTTTGAAAGATGTCAAACTGATATAGAGCCGAACCACAAAAAAAGTTCTCTAATTATTCAACATGGCGGCCTCCATAGACGACAATTTCACAGAAGCGGTTCTATTTGCGAAGAAAAATTTAGGCGTATCTAGGCCTTTTTTTGAAAGATAAACACATTGAAACTTTAAAGACAGTTTATAATGGTAAAGAATGTATTGCAATATTACCCATAGCATATATTATATATCGTTTTTAGCCGAGTGGCAGAACTTGAGATTTGACTTTGTGTTTACAAAAAACATGTGCTACGGTCTATTTTCACTCTGTTGTGTATACACAAGTGACGTAAGTTCGATAAGTCCCGCCGACACCTCAATGGCCCCGTCCCAAAATGATGACGCGAGCGTTTTAAATGGAGTCCATTTAGCACAGTGTTTCATTCTGGTAATGACGTAGGCGGAACGCTGTGTGCAGTATGACAGAAAGAGGTGATAGGAGAGGCCCTTCGCCCAGAAATTTTTGAAAAATAACGATGCAGGAAACACGTTTTTCTGCCATTGGGGGTGATATCTGAGTGGCAATTTGTTTATGGCGGCAGATTATTTGGGAGAGGCATTTGCTCCTGGTGTCCGCACTTTCGGTCCGCGCCTGTGGTGGCGCCCGATAGCCTCCACATAAGAGATATAAGAAAGTTTGGATCGGGTGTAGGTGCCATTAAAACCGACCGACTCATCAGTGCCTTAGGGGCATCACTGTGTGATAATAATCAAATGGATTTTCTATAATTGATAGGTTGTCATTTGGAGGGGGGGGCCTTATTTTTCTAGAAATTTTCAGAAATTGGAGGCCGGAAACATGATTTCCTGGCATTTCAGGCACTTGTGTGGAGCCATTTAAAGTACCTCCCCCAGAAAAAAATAAAATTCTGCCACAAAAGTAGTGCATTCTGGCGTTTTTTCAGTGGACCAATCCATGCGAGTGCTATGAAAAGATGGCATTTCTAGAGGAGGGGGCTGGACGCAACTGAGATTTTTTGTGGGGTGCCCCATGGTTAATCCGGCCCTGAGTAGTACAGATCATGATAGTATTAATTCTGCGTCTGGTCATGACGAAGACGATGGCCAATATACAGGAATTAGAGTGTGATATAAACGCTTTCTGTAGGATTCTACGACTGAAGGAATTTTTCGGTGAAACAAATGGAACTGCGTCGGAGGATATTGTGAGGAACAAAAGCCACTTATATATTATCAAGCTTATCTGTCTTCTACAATATAAAATCGTTTTCTTATATTGATATACATGTATTTGCCAATTGATTACATTAGATTATAGATTTGAGATAGAGATTAGTGAAATCATCAGGTGATGGGTTCGTATCGTAACACTTTAATTTTATACGGCATAGGGGGGGGGGGGCGCAAATTTAGGTGATGTCCCCCCCCCCCTAAAATTTACCCTAGCTTCGCCACTGTTTTGCCTTTTAATTAGTTAGAAAGTATGGTGGCCTTGGAAGGCCATCAGGTGGAATCATAGTATTTATTCGTAAACAATATTTCGATTTATTTGAGAGAATAAATATAGATTGTCAATATGGTATATTTTTAACGGTAAAAGATCACATTCTTAATAATAATACAACGTTATTTTGTTTTCTATATCTTCCCCCAGAAAAATCAGTTTACTCCGATATTTCAGATATTAATGCCATTACAAGCCTTGAATTAGTATTAACGGAATTTATACATAAGTATGGCTTTTTAACAAACTTTGTACTACTTGGAGATCTAAACGCAAGGGTTGGTTGTGAACAAGACTTCATAAATGACAGTTAAAAATATTTACCATGTGAATATAATTACATAGAAGATAACTTTAATTTACAGCGGCTATCCAGAGATCGCACCATTAATAGGTACGGCAGAGGTCTTCTGAATATGTGCAAAGAATTTGAGATTCATATGCTTAATGGGAGATCCATTCTTGACAAGCCTGGGAATTTTACCTACACGGGTCCAAACGGAAATAGTGTGGTAGATTATATAATTGTATCCACGAACATATTTGATGCTTTCTGTGACTTTCAGGTTCTTAATAACGATGAATCTGACCATTTTCCTATAACCTGTAACATCAAGACTAAAATTCAGCCCACTGATATGGATGTTGATGTTTTCACACGGCATCGATTCAAGTGGAACGATAAAATTTCTTCAAATTTTGAGTCTTTATTCAACACCGATGACACACATACAGAATTGGAAATAGTAGCAGAACAAATTCAAGAGTCTAAAATTGATGAGGCGGTGAATGGTCTCGAGCGTATATTTCATAAGAATCTTAAGTCTGTGATAAAGAGACGTGGACATACAATGGTTCGACAAGAACAGCCTGGGTGGTGGGATGATACGTGTGAAAATATGAAAGCTGCGAAATATAAATATTTAGTCGTATTCAGAGTGACAAATAGGAAAGAAGATTTAGAAGAATACAAAAGTGCGAAAAGAAAATTCAAGAACACGTGTAATGAAAAGAGAGAAATATATAAAGAAGAAGATGATGTAAATTTAGATAAATTAGAAATCATGGACACCACACAAATATCGAAAAAACTTAAACATTTTAAAAAGGGTCGGGAAAACTCCTCTCCAGTAGCTCGTTCTGAATGGTACAACCACTTTAACAACTTACTGAATAACTGCAACTATGATAGAGATGAACAATTTGACCAGGAAATAGACGTCTATATTACCGAGGCTGAAGCCAGAGGAGAATCATCTGATGACTTGTTGGATGCAGAAATAACAAGTGGAAAATAAAATGAAATACAAGCAGCTGTAAATAAATTACCAAATAAAAAAGCTCCTGGAATCAGCGGAATTACAAATGAGATTATACGAAGGTCACTTAATGTCATCATTCCTGTCCTAGTCATCCTGTTTAATAACATATTGGTTACTGGTATTTTTCCACTAAAATGGTGCCAAGGAATTATATATCCCCTTTATGTAAAAATGGTATTAGATCAGATCCTAAGAATTATAGGGGAATATCACTACTAGATACAATTAGTAAACTTTTTACAAGTATTTTAAATGAGCGACTAACAAAATGGTGCACCATAAATGAAAAGTTTATTGAAAATCAAGCGGGTTACAGACGCGGTTATTGAACCATAGATCAAATTTTCAATCTTCAAGCATTAATACAGAAATATCTTAGTAAACCTGGGGGAAGACTGTATTGTATTTTTGTCGACTTTTCTACAGCTTTTGACTGCATACAACATAAAATATTGTATTATGCCCTAATCAAAATTGGTATAACAGGTAAACTTCTAAATTTAGTCAAATAAAATAAAACCAAGTACGAACAATCCAAACCATTAGACAAAATTCGAAGTCCTAAAAACGGTATAGGCAAAAATGTGTAAAAACGCAAAATAGTGTAATCAGCATATGGACTGTTCACCGTGTACAAAATACACGACGAACAGTGGTAACAGGTGTCCTGGGAAGAGTAAGCTTACCCTGCCTGGCGCGCCACACCCGCCATAGCTGCATCCAATCTATTAAGCGAAAACTCGGTAAAATAGCGTGATAGACCAATGAACTATCGGTATGCAAAATGCACGTGATGAACAGTGTTAACGATGTAGTACACATATATAATTAGGTAGATAGTATACCCGTCAATTAAATATGTCTAGAATAATAGTCGAGAGAGACATGCCATATTTACCGATCAAGTCAATATGACGACCATAAAACTTTTTAAAGGCTTTAATAAGTCTAGTTCGCAAGTATCCCTGTAGTTGAAGCTTAGACGACAAATGCCTCGATCTACTCAAAAAATCAGAATAGAATGAACAAGCTCTCGCGTAACGAATTAGCTGAGACACAAACACTCCATAAGCTGGCGACATTGGAATGTTACTACTAATAAATGGAAAGTTAACAATCGGAAAGTCAAAGTCATCACGTTTATCGTACAATTTAACACTTAGTTTATGGCAATTGTCAAAATCGAGACGCAGATCCAAGTAGGAAGCGCAATTGTCACTGTCAGTAGTATTTTTAATTTCGAGCTCATCAGGATATATGAATTCTATATAATCACTGAATTTTGGATTATTCAGTGATAGAACATCATCGATATATCGATAAGTGAAATTAAAATGTCTAACTAAACGTTTATTAGATTTTACGAGTGCCTGCATGTACTCGGCTTCGTAGGAATAGAGAAACAAATCAGCAAGCAAAGGTGCACAGTTGGTACCCATGGGGATACCTACCACTTGCTGATAAATTTCCCCTCCAAATTCAACAAAGATATTATCAATTAAAAAATCCAACATCTGAATTATCTTGATGGCTGTGTATTTGTTTTTTGAATCACTATGGTTCTTGACAAAATAAGTGGAATTATAATTAATAACTAAATATTTATATCTAGCATGTCCCGATTTAGTTGAAAAGACACTGTGAATAATGTACTCATGCACATTTATCTTCGTGCGTTCAATTAGACCAATTTAGTACTACGGGTATGTTTGAATGTACAGTAGGGACCCTTTTCCTAAATGAGCTATTACTGCTGCAGGAATCAGAAAATTGTAAAGGAGTCTTTGTTAATCCAATTTGTGATAATATTTGTTCACTTTTATACGCCGATGACATTTCCGGTATTTAAGATACGATATTTGGTTTACAAAAACAAATTGATTGTATTGCTACATTCTGCTTTAAGTATGGTATGAAACTCAATCTGTCCAAAACTAAAGTAATTGTCTTCAGGAGAGGAGGCAACGTTAGAAAAAGTGAATTTGTTGCTCGCAATTGTACATAAGTTCAAAGTTAATATTACCACAGCTTTTTATTTATTTGATAAAGTAGTGCTTCCTATTTTAAGCTATGGTTCTGAAATTTGGGGAAACAAACCTATGTCGAAAATAGAAACAGTACACACTAAATATTGTAAATCTGTAATGCAACTTAAAACATCTACATGTAATAATAGTGTATATGGTGAAACCGGGCGTAGCCCATTATATATTATGTTTTTTTGTAAATGTTATTAAAGGAGCTAAATCGCTAATATTTGGGACCTAGAAATTGACCCTAATGGGTCGCAACGCATATAATAATATAATCTGAATGGATATACACTGATTTACATTAAATTGTTTCCGGTTTGACTCTAATTTCGAATCAGTAATGTCCAGCGAAATACCGCCTGGGTTTCAACCGTATTAAGTGTCTGGTTATTCTAGTCTACTGCGCATGCTCACCAGATAAAATATGGCCTCATAGTTTGGCAGGAGTTGTGGAATGAGTCTAGTCTCGTTCTTTCTGGTCACTTGTTACAAGTGACGCTGAAACGCTGTATGGTACACGATTCGTGTACCAATGGTCAAATGTTTATTTTGTTTTAAATATTGGATATCAGAGGCCTACCGTTTCCAGGTAAGATCACAACATCAATGTTGATTTAAATTGACCAATAATTCGTGTTTTCGATGTCGAAGATTTTAGAGCATTTTAAGTTACGGACTTAGGTCCTTTAAGTACTGGCTATCAATATTAACTATGCATAATAACAGATACCCGAAGTCTTGTTACTCAATGTTATATTCCTTGGATGAAGTGGGTTGTATAACATGGGTATCACACGTCAGGAACATTCTATTTTGGCACCAACAAGGGGTCGGAAATACTAAAGTGTTTATAAATATCTTCTTTGATTGGCATTTAGTAATTGAACATAATAACACAAGGTACAATATTATGGATACACAATTACTGAGTTTGATATTAAGCGACGTTTCGACGAGGATGCTCTCGTCATTTGCTTGATAAAGTCGAGAGTATCCTCGTCGAAACGTCGCTTAGTATCAAATTCAGTAATTGTGTATCCATAAAATTGTACCTGGTGTTTATAAATATATTTAAACAAAGAGTACATGATAACTATGTACAAACCTGGTCGTCTGAAATTAGTTCAACTACATACGGTGTATATAAAAATCAATTCATATTTGAATCATATTTAAATGAAAACATAACAAACGAATATAGATCGGCACTACTACGTTTTCGGTGTGGCAGTCACAGGCTTAAAAAAGAGACCGGTCGATGGCAAAATATAAAAAGAATAAATAGAATTTGTAAATACTGCTCCTCAATAGGCATTGCGGTAGTTGAAAGTGAGGCCCATTTTATTGTTAACTGTGCTTTATACTCAAATCTACGATCAAAACTTTTACTAGAAATTTGAAACAACCGAAAAGATAACATTAGTCAATTTAAATATGTTATGTCAAATGAGAATATGTGTGAAAATCTTGGAAATACGTATTGAGGGGTATGAGATCAGGAGAAAAATTTATAAAACAAATCTAAAAATGTATGTATATCATTTATATTTAACAACCTATATTATAGGCTGACTGTTTGTATTATATTGATGATATTTGATGTCTTTATTCTTATTTAAACTATTTTATATAATTAACATTATTATATTATACGTGTACTTTGGGCCGGAGGCCTTTGATACTGAAAAAATTATTATTATTATTATTATTATTATAATACAAATCCTGAACATTTACATTTCAGTATATGTTTGATAAGTGTCAAAGTGATCGGCAATTGATGTGATTTTTGAAATATTTTTGGGCTGTGAAATTTGTTCTTTTTTGATAGTCGGCCACGAGGGCTAATCATCTCGAATTTGATAAACAAAAAGACATTAATTTGATATTTTTTATTAAACCAAACTAAATACTGTAAATAGTGTTACTCCGTGCAGTGTCAGCCCACCGCTGTCAGGTCATTGACCAAGGCCCACACAAGTACACAAGAAGCCCTGTTCGTAGTTCGTACTGGTTGCGGAACCTATCAAAAACGAAGTACGAAGCCGTGTTCGTAGTTCGTACTTTGCGGAACCTCACTTTTAAGCACCAATTCTGACAACAAGTTGATGGTATTATAATAGTAAGTCCAGGGGTCTGCACAACACATGATTTAGACAAAAGACAAATATATAGACAAGACATCATACTCAGAAACAGCAAACAAATAAACAATTCAAAAAGAGTGAATGGATCCGGGGGCTAGCCCTAAGCCTCCACTGCGATGTACAGTCCCGGGTCTGAAGTGACACAGACTTCACACAAAATTGAAAATGATCAGGAATACAACTCGAAGAAGAAAACATGTGATGCCAGAGTGAATGTATCCGGGGGCTCGCCCTAAGCGTCCACTGCGCTGTACAGTCCCGGGTCTGAAGTGACACAGACTTCACACAAAATTGAAAATGATCAAGAATACAACCCGAAGAAGAAAACATGTGATGTCAGAGTGAATGGATCCGGGGGCTAGCCCTAAGCGTCCACTGCGCTGTACAGTCCCGGGTCTGGTGTGACACAGAATTCACACAAAATTGAAAAAGATCAGGAATACAACCCGAAGAAGAAAACATGTGATGTCAGCATGACTCATGGTCTGCCATATGCTAAAAGAAATACGAATGCAAGCATACGGTAGTAAAAATTCCAACTATACATACAAGCGACCACATCGGTGAAATATATTAAAAAGGTAGTCTAAAACAATCAAGAAGTGTTAAAATATTCAATTAAATACATGTAGATGTATAGTGAATGCATTTAGGGAACATATTCCACCCGTCACACTCACAAGCAGAGGCGGATCCAGGTGGTGGACCTAGGTGCCCCCCCCCCCTTAAATAATAGAAGGCCTATAAAAAAATCCCTACTTTTATGTTTCTATTAAAGTCTACAACTTGTCATCACGTTTTTAAACAAAAAACCTTTCGTTTAGTCGAGGGGCCGGTGGCTTTTGAATTTATGGCAGGATAAACCTCGTCTACGACTATTTGCGTCTGCGTGATCGGTTTATCACTCTGTATACTGTATACATATGTATACACCCCGATTTTTCAAAATTTTCTCGGGGGAGCACCCCGGACCCCCCTCATCCCCGGGAAGAGAGAACCCCCACGCCCCCCCCCCTAACAGGATTTCCTGGGTCCGCCACTGGTCACAAGAAACGCACAAACAAAACCGAATACAAAGAAGCAAAGGAAATGTAGACTGCCTCAGAAGGCAGCCGTCTGCGGACTGAATGGTGTGACATAAATACGTCGTTCTGTTATCAATGACGTCAAAGTTAGAGGCTTCTAGAATATCGTAAAAAAAAGGCCGATAATCAAGATGAAAAAATGCTAAAAACTATAAGTTTAATCAACCAATCGGAATTTTTAAGTTATATAATTGCACAAAATGCAGAAGAAATCGTACTAAGTAAGTGTATTTATAAAGACATGAAATGAAAACAAGAAGGTCGATAATCCATACAGGATTACGTAACTATAAAAAATTAAAACCTAAATTAAATTTGATCATTATCCAATATATACTCGGCTATAAACTTATAAGAAATGTTAAACTTAGTATGTTGAAGAAACGGAAGTTTCGAAATTTATTAAAATATGCGTAATTGTGTACCGCCTTTGGCAATGCATTTAGAAAAACAGAGATTTTATTCGGGAAAGAAATAGTTCCTTATAGTTACATAATGGTCAAAAATCGCAATGCTTGTGAATAGAAAACACTATAAGAAACAGCAGGTTACGTTTCAATCGGAAAATCTAGACAGATTTCGGTACCCTACATCTAGACTCGGTTGTATGACAGTAAGTGATATGCACCCACGCCCATTTTTTTTCATTCGGAACCATTAAAATAGATCAAATATGGCGGAAATGGCCATACGGCCGAGATTAAGATTACTGATCGCCATTATTTATAGAGATCAGTGATTAAGATGCGTAGAATCTGTCGAGGTTTGCCGAGTTGCTACGTATATCACGTTTAATAGATTTCAAGAAACTAACAGTAAACATCCGGTGGGACACTTCGTACCACAAGTACAAAGCATTCGAGCCTATACACGTATCCTTAACGGGCAGGCCCCAAGATACTATCCAATTTTTTAACAGTCAAATGTGTTTTCATGGAAATGATCAAATCTGAGAAATTCAAAATAAGTGCCAAGAAGATACCTTTAAAAACTTACGAGATGTGACCCGCAAACAAAATTGTACACCAAAAACTAAGTCAAATTTGTTTCCATGGAAACACACAAAATATCAATCCCAGAAATTCCTTATTAGAAAAAGGCACAACTACTGTAATGGCCAGATGTCTGTACAAATCTTCAAAAAGATATCTTGAATGGTTTATGAGATATGCTCCGGAAACAAAATTGTACACCAAAAACTAAGTCAAATCTGTTTCCATGGAAACACAAAAAAATATAAATCCCACAAATTCCTCAATAGCAAAAGCACAACTACTGTAATGGGTAGATGTCTGGCTGTACATAGTTTCAAAAATGTACATTGAACGGTTTTTGAGATATGTTCCGGAAACAAAATTATACACCAAAAACTAAGTCAAATTTGTTTCCATGGAAACACAAAAATATATAAATCCCAGAATTTATAAGTAGCAAAAGGCACAACTATGGTAATAGGCTGATGTGTGTGCAAAGTTTCAGAAAGATATCTTGAACGGTTTATGAGATATGCTCCGGAAACAAAATTGTACACCAAAAACTAAGTCAAATTTGTTTCCATGGAAACACAAAAGATATAAATCCCAAAATAGCAAAAGGCACAACTACTGTAAAAGGTTGATGTGTGTGCAAAGTTTATGAGATATTCTCCGGAAACGAAATCGGACGGACGGACGGACGAACGAATCCCGTTTCAATATCCCTCCCTAACTTGGTTCGGCGTAATGAACATCGTATTATATGACATGAACGCTTTGTCAACTTAAATAAAACTGCTTTGCGGCGAGATAACGCTTGGCGAACAACAATTTAGTCAATACGATTTATGTTCTACCGGCCATTATTTTGTTGACATGCATTGTTGGGTAAGATGTTGGCACCCCCTTCTATTCCCAGCTTCTATATCCGCTATTGGGTATATGTAGTCATTAACTAATTAACGTAGAATTTTAAATACACAATCGTGAGTTTTTATTTCAGAACCTTAAAGGCGCTGTTCCGTTTGGATTAAGGTAAAAGTAAAATGAAAAAAGGTTCTACGCGTTTAAATTTTTCTTTTGAGAGTTTTCGGATCTAAAAAAGGGCATAATAATACATGTGCATATAATGTAGGAAGGTTTCACCAACAGAACCAAAATCGCGCGGAAAAGTGTGGCGAATTTTTCGCAGAGTCCGCCTCCGCTCTCGAGGGCCCTGACCTCGTGTCTTAATTAATTAATGGGGCTTACTCTGGCCATCATTGTTCTTCCCCCGTTTATTAAATTGTTTTGATTGTGGTATTAGTACAAGTAATCTATGTTTTACGTGCATGAATTTGAAGATTTGTTGGATTTCTTATGGCTTTAACAAAATAACAATCGTAAAAAGTTTCAAAAAATTCGGATTTATCCGAATTTTTAGAAACTTTATAAGGGTTGTATAGCGTGATTTCATTCATCGTTGCATCAAATTGGTCTCCAAGGTCCCATGCCCATATGTACAATTTGTATGTCTGGTTTAGTAGATCGACAATAAATATAAAACTCAATATAATAGTACTAGATGACAGCGCGCCTGGTACGTTCGTGCATTTTTTATGCGCGAACTCTTAGTTTTTCTATTACTGGCACGCGCACGGGCACTAATTTTTTTGTTTTACATGTACCAAAATCTGGGATATCGCGCGTAGGTACTTTTGAGGTATTAGGTCTGTTTAGCATAACACTTGCCACTGTACCTGTGTATCGCTAATTATAAACCGAATGTTTGAAGATCGTTCATATTTATTACGCACATAATTTTCAGTACAGTGTTGATTCATGCTCAAATTGTTACTAAGCAAACCAACGGGATTATTTTCTCAACAGTGTATGAACTTATTCATAGCCATAATATCCTTACATCGAGAGAAAGTATCTAGTCTCGGTGAATAGAACCATGGTTGTCTGGTAGAAAATTACTTTTGTATTTTTTGGAACGGTAAACAGTGTCATTATACTAATAATAAAAAGACGAGGACTCTTTTTGCAGCGGACGCTTATCACTGAGTAATAGGTCAAGGTTAAAACATACAGTACGCGCATCGCGGTGGTTTGATGTTTTTTATCGTGGAATTCCGTGAATTACCGGGTGAATATCGAGTGACAAGATACGACTGACAGAGCAGCCCGGAGTCGAACAATCGCCGCCCGAGCTGTCTTCGTCAGCTAGTTTCAAAATGGCGTACAACCAGTGCAAGTGGGAAAGACGACAATAAAATCAGAAATATGTTATTTATTATTGTCGGACTTATTACATCACTCCTGTCTAACAAATCATAAAGCTTTGGTGTTACGGTGGCGGCATAGTATTTCACCGTAACACCACAGCCACTCTAACCATTCATAATACATCTAACTATCACTCCCTACACATTTCCCCTCGTCTACGTCAACAACACATCTCATACATCCATTTCGTTGATTAATCCTTGTACCATGTCTACTGGATGCATTCTATGGTATTATTTCAAATAAAAGTATGGCATATCTGATATGTTTGGTAGTAGATACTGTCATGGCCGTCATATTGACTTGATTGGTAAATATAACGTGTCTCTCTCGACTATTATACTAGACATTTTTAATTGACGGGTATACTATATCCCTGATAATATAGGTCTACTGCGTTGTTAACACTGTTCATCACGTGCATTTAGCATACCGAAAGTTCATTGGCCAATCACGATATTTTACCAAGATTTGGCCTAATATATTGGATGCAGCTATGGCGGGTGTGGCGCGCCAGGCAGGATAAGCTTACTCTTCCGGACACCTGTTACCACTGTTTGTCGTGTATTTTGTACACGGTGAACAGTCCATATGCTGATTACACTATTTTGCCAGATTACACTGTTTTGCCTATACCGTTTTTTTAGGACTTCGAATTTTGTCTAATGGTTTAAATCAGATTGATAAATTATGTTTTGGACCAAATATATCATCAAATCACACAGTTTGTACGCGGGGTAACATTTGTAACCGTGTCGTTCAAGATTTTCCTGGTCGTACTAACCTTGTCGTGGATTGGGTCGTATAGCCTGTCATTGAGTCAAATGGCGTGGTTTCGATTCCCAACTTTTACTCGACAATGAGTAGGCTTGGCTGTCCAACCTGGTTGGTTTTCTTGTTTTTTTAAAAAAAGCTTTTCATTATTAAATGGATGTTTTCTTCGCAGTTAATTAGATCATAATCGAACTTTGAACTAAAAGCTATATTTTTGTCTGGAAATATGCTGCTATTGAACGGTAATAATAAAACGATAATCCCGGAATGTTTGTTTCTTTAGAACTACATTAAATAATGGGCGTTTTTGTATGTAAATAAGTAAAGTAGCATAATGTCAACCATTTGAATACCGCGTTGTCTGCATGTGACATCAGGGGTGGATTGGGCCCGGTCTCCCGTGTCGGAGCGGCCCCTTTTCTGACCGCGGAGCTCGGACTGATAGGGGCCAGTAGCTCTTCCCCGGGAAAATTTTGAAAAATAAACCCCAAATATGCGATTTGGTGGCATATATGATTGATGGGGACGGGGATGTGATGACGTCCTTTCGCTGGGTGGCAGAACCCGAAAATTTTGAAAACTTAACCACCGCAAACGCCCGTGTAAGCAACTCCAACGGTTTTCAATGGTTTTGTAACCGAACTAAATAAAAAACAAAGTAAGAACAATCGAAACCATTAGACAAAATTCTTTAAAAAAAAACCTGTAAAGGCAAAATAGTGTAATCAGGCAAAATAGTGTAATCAGCAAATGGACTGTTCACCACTCTAAATTCCAACCATCCAATCAGCTGCATTCAAAAATAATTATCAATGCTCAGTATAAATTCGCGGTCTTCAATTAAAAAAGGGAAGAGAAAGGAAGGGGTTTAACGTCCACTCAACACAAACTAGGTCATTTCGAGACTAACATATGGTTTAATTTTATTTCAATAATTCGCTTGCGCGTAGGGGTCTTTGGCAGTGGGAGGAAACCGAAGGACCCAGAGAAAACCCACGTAGGTTTGACAGGCGACCTTACTCCATACCACGTACAACCGGGGATTCATAACCACGCAGTTGATTCAATGACAGCACGCGTATATAAACATTTAGCCACCCAACCTCCAATTAATAAAGGAAAATTAGTGTTTTATTAGCGCTCGATGACAGTTAGGGAGGCAAAACTAGAAATGCCCGAAAAAATTTCAGGTTTACAGACAGCGGCACCGGTTTTCTTCTAGAGGCGAAGAAGCGGAGCTGACCTTCTATGGACCCCCCAAGGAAATTTTGGCATAATTTGACGGTCCAAAAAGCCCTTTACAGCTATTCAAGCCCGAAAAATTCATGTTTTATTAGATTTAGAGCACTTTTTTTGCCAAGTAGATGAAATATTTTTTTTCTTTTAGCTTTACCCGTCTGCCCGAAAAGTCAGCCGCCTGTCCTCACCCCCTCCCCCTTTGCTCGTACGCCTATGTTGAAGGGTTGGTTGCGGACATGCAGTATATAGGTGTACGGGACATAATTCATTTTTGAGACTATACCCGACATCCAAATTCTGCGATTTTATCTCTGAAAGTAAAGAGTTAAAAAAAAATGTCAATGAATGTTTAACACCAGCCTCAGGAAACTCCAGGAAAGTGTCTTGCACTCATATTCAGCCAGCAGACTAGCTATGATCATATTTTGCTGAAGTTGAGAATATTTTTTGGGAGTTACGAACCAAACAGGGTGCAGGTGACTTAATAATTAGTAAATTTGCAAGCGACAGTGACGGGTGAATCCGATGACATTTTCGGATGAAATTCGGAATCCCCATTGCATGATTCCGAATTCCGGCCCACGCACAGCACACCCGGGCCAGAAAGTCTATTATACCAGCACATTCCAGACTTCAGTGATGACATGGCGGCCGCTAAAGACACGGGCCAAATACAGCACGATCATTATCGCTCCATGGTCGGCCCTATACCCCCCCCCCCCCTGTTGTGTTCAGCTGAAAAAGGTTTTATTTAGACGAATTGGACAACAAAAAACCACCATTTTTTGCCCGACCGGCCCTTTTCATTATTTGTCCGACCGGCCCTTCGGGCGATCGCCGATTGGCCAATCCGCCCCTGTGTGACATCAATGAAAGTATAAAGTAGTGTCTGTATAATATTTGAAACGACAAAAGGCAAGTTAATCTGTTTTGCTACTAAATATTACTGAACGGGTAGTTGTATCTGCCAACCGAATAATAATATGTTTGAATATTGGTATCTGTAAAGAATCTACACTACATATATAGAGAGGGGGTGTGGTTTAACGTCCACTCGACACAAACTTCGTTATTACGGTATTTACTTATGGTTCAATTTTATTTCAATAATTCGCTTATGCATACGGGTCTTTAACGGGTGTTACTAAAACAAAGACCCCCTAAAACGAAGACCAAAGACCCAAGAAAATACTAAAACAAAGACCCCCTAAAATGAAGACCAAAGACCCCTCATAATCGTGAATATACAAGGTAGGGTCTTTGGTCTTTGTTTTAGGGGGTAAACAGTAAATACTAAAACAAAGACCCGAAAAACAAAGACCCCAAAAATATCTCTCTAACAAGCTTACATGGAGCGAACAAGTGTATTACCATCCATTGTTTAGGAAATATGGAGTCGTATATGGCTTTTTGAATCAATTCTCCCCCCCCCCTAAAATCGCTCACATTTCACACTTCATAAGGGCTTATTCTAGTGTAGTAGTATGAACGACGAAGTTTGAAGTTAAGTTGGGGTTTGGTTCTACGTCCATTTTGAAGTTAGGCGAGGGTCTTTGTTTTTCAAAGCCACTGGGACAGAAAAAGAGGTTTTGGGGACAAAAGATAGGCCCGGGGAATATAAAGAACCTCCAGATATGAAGCACCTATGTGTCTTCATCTATTCCATTCGTAAAATCGCCTTATCTCCGCGTTCTTTTCGTGAAATTTCAGGGTCTTCGTTTTTCGGGTCTTCGTTTTAGGGGGTCTTTGTTTTAGTAACACCCACACAGGAAATACTAAAACAAAGACCCGAAAAACAAAGACCCTGAAATTTCTCGCAAACAAGCTTAGATTTGTTTAGTTAAAATAATACAACATTATGATGACATATATATTATTAAGTTATACGGTTATCTTTTTATTATAATAGTTATTTATAGCAAATAGATAAAAATTATCTATAATCTTATACTATTTCAATAAATTGTTATTTATTATAGAAATTCTACCAATACTACAGTGGAACCTCGTTATAACGAAACCGCTTATAACGAATGCTCAGGTCCCCGCAAAATTCCTTCGTCGGTGGGCGATCAAAACCTCGTATATCGGTTTTTGGCAAGTTTTCAGGGGGAACAAAAAACTATCTGCGCTACCGGATTTTTTATTGAATGTGATTATATTTTTAATTTATGAACTAATTTGTGGAACATATAATATGGGAAGGTTTTTTTTTTGGATACTTTTAGGGGTTTGTGTGCTGTGGCTATATACGACATTTTGTCTTGTGAAATGGCGGCGTATGTGATATACGACGTTTTGTTCACTAACTATAAGCCATTTTCTGGGTATATACGACGTTTTGTTCTTAATAACCTATTTACACCGATTACTTTCTTACGGTAATTTACCTAGTAAATTGGCGGACGCAGGATTTTTTTTAACGGCCGGGGGGGGGGGGGGGGTGCGGAGCAAATCGGGAAAAATACAACATTTAATTTTATCAGCTGCATCACCCCAACAAAGTACTGAAATGTACACGTTATTTTGTATACTGTTATTTAAGGGAGCGGGGTGGGGCACCTCGATCCGCCACCGGACCAATAGGTTATCTGTGGCCTAGATATATCCACCATATAAACCAAGGTAAATTTAGCGGGGTCATCCGATCCACTACACAATTCAAGGTAAGTTACCCGGGGTGATGGTATCCACGACATTACCCAAGGTTAAGTAACCTATAAGGCTGTAATTTTCGCGACATAATTCAAGGCAAATAACCCTGAGCCATAATATCCACGACATAATTCAAGGTAAATTACACAGGGCCATATTATCTACTAAACATTTCCAGGTGGGTTTTCTGGTAGGTAAATAGCCTTCAGTCGGTTCTGGTAGGTAAATAAAGCCTTGGATCGGATGATACTGGCTACACAACCTAAGATAAGATGTCAAGGGTCGTGATATGTATTCCATACACAGGAACAACGAAACCCAATGTACGTTTAGCCAGGAGCATGGAATATAATATAGAAAAGCTATCGAATTTGACTTTTTAAAATAAAACACTTCATCAACAAATGAACAATTTTATAATTTCCAAGCGAAGCTTCTAGTTCTCATCATGACTAAATTGGTCATAAAATGCGTGATAATCTCTTTGTATTATTGTAATAAACATTTCAAAAACAAATGAACAATTTTATAATTTTATGTGCACCATTTTTTTTCACCGAGAGCAAACGCAAACGTCAATAAAAACATATTCTTGCAGACCTGTAAACTGTCATTGTTTCTTATTAAGTGGTAATGGTGAGTAGTTTGCTTTCTGTATGTTTTTATTCCGTTTCGCATACGGTTCTATCCTTGACATTATATTTCTTTACACGATTTATTATGTATACCTCTTTTTGGTCCCAACTCATCTTCCAGAATGCTTCAAATAGACTACGTCTGTTTTCCTCTGTAAATTTTGAACATAATTTGCTAGGATTTGGAGCTTTCATGGTTTAAGTATTTTTCCTGATCTCTTAGCGGCACACTTGTAATGTCCATATTATGGTTAATCATAATAATTTTCGGAATAGTTGGTTGTTGTTTTTAAGCAAAACTGCTGGACCAGAGCACCCCATTTTAGCTATATTTGGTATCTCAGTTGATATTGATTCTTCGGCGGTTTCTTTTTCTTTGTTTTCAATTGAAATTGCGACAGACTCGACTGTGGCTGAAATGTCTGTAATTGTCAACAGATGATTAGACTGTGTTGATGCTGAAGCATAGTAAATATTTGTAGATTGTGTAGAAGCAAGGACTGTACTCCCCAGCGATGAAGAAAAGAGGCTAGAATTGTCTGCGAATTGAAATCAAGGTAAGTTCTGTTGGTTGATGTTGGAGCGGGGTAAATGATGGTTACTGAAGGTAGCGCGTGAGCGAGGTCAGAGCTGGTTACTGAAGATGTTGTTAAATTTATATAAGTACTGGTTACTAGAGGTTGTGCTTGGGCGAGGTAAGAACTAGTTACTGGGAGTGATGATTGGGGGTCGTAATTACCGGTTACTTAAGGTGGTGCTTGAGCGAGGTAAGTACTAGTTACCGAGGGTGATGCTGGAAGATTGTAAGTACCAGTTCCTAGAGCTTGTGTCTGAGCGAGGTAAGAACTAGTTACCGATGATGATGCTGAAGGGATGTAAGTATACCGGTTACTAGAGGTGGTGCTTGAGCGACGTAAGTGCTGGTCACCGAGGGTGATGCTGGAGGGTTGTAAGTACCGGTTACTAGGCTTTGTGTCTGAATGAGGTAAGAACTACTTAACGAAGGTGATGCTGAAGAGATGCAAGTACCGGTTACAAGAGGTGTTGCTTGAGCGAGGTAAGTGCTGGTTACCAGAGGTCAAGCTGAAGGGATTAGAGGTGGTAAAGGAATGTAACTACTGGTTTCGGGGGGGGGGGGGGGTGCTAAAAGTATGTAAGTACCATTTACTTGAGTCGGTGCAGGAGCGGGGTGAATACTGATTAGTGATGATGATTCTGGAGCGAGGTAATTATTGGTTATTTTGGGTGTTGCTCGGGTGAGGTAAGTACTGGTTTCAAGAGGCCTGGTAAGTACTTGGGCCTGGCAGTGATGTTTAAACGAGGCAAGTAGTTGTTGCACCAGGTGTTGGAGCAAGGTAGGCCCTACGTGTTAGTAACTGCACGTGGTGCTGGGACCAGATAAGAACACGGCCAATCTAACTCATGATCACAGCTATATATTACTAAGGGGTCTGTAGAGGGTTTTAAAATGGCGCGAAGCCTTCCATTATTTATAGTAAATCTCCGACTAGGTGCTTCACTAGATGCGGCAGATGGAATCGACTTACAGGAGTCCGATAGGATATTTAGACAGACTTTCGGGTATAGCTTTATTTTCAAACTCTGGAAAAGTAAAATATGATGTAATGGATACTTTACACAACAGGTAGGACACTTTTAACATCTTGTAGTTAGAATAAGGGTATGTTTTTTTCTGGACCTGTCAAGCCAGCAAGAGTGTTAGTGTCCCTTTAATAGAAAAATTGTGTCTTAATTTAAGGATTTTTTTATCGGAATATAAACGAGAATGGATCTATACGCGAATCGTCGTTATCTTCACCACTGAATGACAATTTGTCGTGGTAACTTTTTCATTTTTAAACAGTTTATATGTAGGTGACACATGTACTTCCTGGGTCTTAGCTTTCGATGTTTTCGAATTTAGGGAGATCGGAAGCATAAAGTTTCCCCCACGACAAAGACAGATTCGAATACGCCAGTATTGGTGCCTAAAACAAATTAGAATAACAATAAAACAGTTTGACAAAACTTAAGAATAAGTAATGTGAAATTAAATTCTTAAGTAAGCTGGTTCGTTAGAATGTCTGAAAGCTCAAGACTCTTGTTTTCTTTTTTTTTCATCTAGATTTGGGACACAGTTTTACAAGTTTCATCTCTTTCTAACATGAATCCCTCTATCATTTAGATTCAAAATAACCACTATTATGTCAAAATAAACAATACCCATCAACAGGCTGTGTTATACAAAACTTACCTTGTTAGTCTGTAGCCTGTGTCGACGTCAATTTGGAAATACGACGTTTTGGTTCTTAAAGCCAACGGGATTTTGAAAGATGTTTATGACAAATTGGCGTATATATAAGATACGACATTTTGGTTTGTAGAAAATTTCACGAATCAGAATACGATGATTAGTCACATGCCTATAACTTAAGTTCTAACTGGATTATAACTACTACGAATACACCATTCGACGCGCCTCTAATATACGATTCTAACCATGTAAAAAACGTTTTTGGCGCCAAAATCGATATACGAGGTTATGATCGCCCACCGACGCTATGCTTCTTATACATTGTCTATCGCTTATTACGAACTCGGTTACAACGAAAACTCTGCTATAACGAACAGGTGTACATGTATGGGTACGTCTCAATTCATCATTTTATATAGATATAACGAACTGTCGTATCAAAACGCAAGTCTATGAACTATATTACAGTCTAAACCGGATATAACGACTTTGGATATCAATCAGTCAGTTTGTCTGGAGCCCAGCAGAAATCTCAATTAAGGACGACTTGTCACTTAAATCATCATTAGTTTGAAAATACGGTTTTTGTTTACTTAATGTTGATTAATCAATGGCAATTGATCTTAACCCCTAGGGGCCAGTTTTAGAGACGTGGGTTAAGTTAATAATATAATTTATGAAATATGTGTTCTACAACTATAAAATGAATACTTCTAATGTAAATGATTTACACATGTTGCCATTCATTTTATTTGAATTACAACGGATTAACTTAGTACATATCTATAAAACCGGCCCCTAGAACATAAACACTATCTATTTTAAATAATAATCGCGTTTTTTTGGGGTGGAAAAACGCCCTTTAATTTGCAATTTTATATAACTGACAAACTACTTTACTTTGCGAGTTAAATTTCGAACCCCGACAACTTTGCGCAGGAATTACATTCAATGATTACAACAAATTTAACTTCCATTTTTGCTAGTGCAAATTTTTGCCCGGAATTTTTAAACTCAAGAATTTATCTTTACACAAATCAATATCCAGGGGCCTGTTTCACGAAATTTTAACTAAGATAAAATCCGATTTTAGTAATTCGATTGGATAGTATTAGATTGATTTTAGCGCTTAGCCAATCAGATTTAAGTATGTACTAAAATTTGGATTTTATCTTAAGTTAAAATTTCGTGAAACAGGCCCCAGAACAATAAAAGCATGGGTAATAATAAAAATACATCCACGGGAGGTGTTTTCATTATCGAATATCAGAGTTTATATTATTCTCTCTATATATATATATATACTCTGATGTAACTTGTGCTAACAAAGTATAGATTTAAATCGCAAAAAAATGACGTTTTGCAAACAAGGAGCGTGATTTTTGTTTATAAGGAGAACGAGAAAAAACGTCGGGCGACATTCAGGTGCGCGGTGCGGTGGGCGCTTGCGAGCGATGCCGCGCCTTAAAAAAAAACAACGACTGCCAGTAGCCGAACTCAGCCTTAGTCCTAGAAACCTGACAGACACGTTCACGCAAGTACGCTTTAAGGGCACGGACTGTAAATCTCTCAAAGTTACTAGTTTCGCTCTGTTTGTTGTTGTTAAGGGAGATAACTCTAAAAAGGGAGCTAACAACCCTTATCGGAAAGGACTATAGGCCTATTATTTTACTAGCTGGACATTCTGGGCATACGGCCCATGAATTTTATAAACTGGAATTATCATAAAGTTTGGATTTATAAGTTTATTTTATATTAGTGTATCATCGCTTATATTACTATTACTATTTAATAGAAATTTGTGAATATCGTATCATGCTGAAATTAATAAAACATAATAAACTTACCTTTGAATAAGATCTGAAGTTTACAACAACTGTACTGGTACTGATGATACTTTTCCACTTTGGTGATGCTTATTTACCCACTGGCTGGG
Organism: Patella pellucida; assembly: GCA_917208275.1. Taxonomy (NCBI): domain Eukaryota; kingdom Metazoa; phylum Mollusca; class Gastropoda; family Patellidae; genus Patella; species Patella pellucida. Next base: position 29,458,114 of record OU795041.1, on the reverse strand, counting down.
TCACGTGGGCATAAATAGTAACTGGGTGCTGTTCGGATCACATACTTGCCCAGCAACGATAATCTGTGATACGTTGCTCGGCCAGCTGTTCACTGGTAAGTTTATTAGTGGATATATAGGCCTATACATGGTCATGGTTTATGGCAGTACACTTGGTAGTAAGGTAATTAAACACGTGTTTATTCGGATTATTAAAAGATATATAAAATTCTCACACTTTGTACTGTCTGCGTTAAATTTCATGGTCGCTTAAAATCAACAATTCACTGTGAATTCTAAATCACTTAATAGTTTCTCATTGTCTATATTCGGAGAAGGACGGCCCGCCCTTGAATAAACCGCCTTGTTCCTGCGCATGTGGAGTTACCCCGTCTCAATCGCTCGCTCATTAAACATTTTTTTGAAATTAGTTGCCAAGCCTATAATTTGTGATAATAAATAAACAATAATATCTTCTAATTATCTGCATCATAAAATAGCACACCATTCGCGTCGATAGGACATAAATCTTCAAACCACCTCACTATTTTTTACAGTACTCATAGCAACCCTCGACACGTGCGCAAGTTTGCTCTGAACTTATGATTTATGATTGATGAATTTGATGAAAAGACTCTAAAAGACCGGAAGAGCGCAGTAGGTCAAAGGGGATGAGCCTTTACTAAGTCAACTATAGACGTGTGTGTGTTTATTACATTTTTAAAAATCATATATATAAATATATTATAGTAACATAATCATGCATCATTAAATTAGTATCCGAAAATTGTTTCGAAGAAGATTGGTTGGATAAGTATACATGAAGCCAGGGGTCATTATGCTTTTTGTACTTTGGGGTACCTAAAGTACAAAATGCAGAAAACTACCTTCCCGTGGACCATGGATCAATATTTTTTTGTTTATACGGTCCAGATTCCCGCCAATAAAGTTCCCGCAAATGTTTACAGTTCGCGCCAAAATAACGTTAATCGAATACAAAATCAAATTCTATGGGTCCCGACAAACATCGAAATTAGATGTATGGTGGCCTGTGAAAGAACTTTGTTTATGTTAATAGTTCCACGTGTAATCGAACCTCGGGACCTTTAAAAACCTGACTTAAGTTTATGATCCAAGGAGAATCAAATCTGGGGTTGTTGTGACGTAATGACCTTTCAGCATACCATTGGAGAGCTTCGTCACTTACTTATAAAAGTAAGATTTCATTACCGGTAGTTATCGTAGAATCAGACACATTGAAAAACAGTCGTTACGTTGCGCAGAATAAAAAATTGTGGTAAACTGCGCAACGGAATTTCTCTATGAGTTTTAATATGACAGATTTGATGGTGGATATGGAGGGGAGGCACCACACTGTAAAAAGAATGAATCTGTTCATTCACCTGTCTGCATATATGGAAGGCGCGAAGTTAATTTTGCTTCAAAGTACTTGTTATGAAAAAACATTGTATACTACTATTATTTAATACCTTATACGTTATCAGGATTTAAAGGGGGCTATTGATGTCCCTCGAATTAATTAATTAATAACATCTAGATAATTAATTACGATAATTAATTAAGATCGTTGTATAAAGGTTAATTTTTGGTTATTCCTGAACGTATTTCATTGGTTCTATTTACGTAAAAAACTTAACAGAAAACGTTCTATTCACGTTATAACGTTATTTTAACTTTTTTTGTTACCTGGGATGTCACGCTAAGGAGGACTATGAATATAAAGACTGAAAAAAATTGATACCTGCATGGACAACATTTAGATGATCTTCCAAGAAAATTAAAAGTCTATGTTCCGTTTCTACACCCGGGGATAAACTGTAATTCACGGAACGGAACGGAACATAGACTTTGTAGTGCAAATCAGCAATCGGCTATTAGGCCTATAATGAAATTATTCTTAGAAACATTTTGGCACAATTAGATTGCTTTTACTACCCGCAAACCAATTCTAAAACACACTCAAATTCCACCATGTCACGCTAAGAGGACTCGACTAGGAATATAAAGACTGAAAAATTATACCTGAACAACACTTCGACGATGATCGCCCAAGAAAATTTGAATTACAGTTTGCCCGGGGATAATATTCGACGCGACAAAAATTCGGCGACTTAACCGGGCCTTATATGGAATACTGCAGATATAGGCATATTCTGTAACGTGTTGTGGTAATAGTCTTCGTTTACTAAAAACCTCAACCCAATTATAAAACACAACATTTTTTTTAATCATAATCCACAATCCAAGGCACGCCAGGGGGACATGATCAGGACATGACGGGCGACGGACTAGCTTAATGAACTGAGCTAATATGAAAATATTTCCCATGATATCGTCCAGGATAATATCTCGAGAGCTCAACTTAATCTGAACTTCCCAGAGTTAAAGGTTATTGTAAAGCATATGGCGACGACCTGGATGTTACCAGGATCGTGAAAGTAAACCAATATATAAAAATGTCAGTAGATAAAAAAAATGAAATTTCAGGGTCTTTGTTTTTCGGGTCGGTGTTTTAGTATTTCCTGTGTGGGTGTTACTAAAACAAAGACCCCCTAAAACAAAGACCCGAAAAACGAAGACCCTGAAATTTCTTGAAAAGAACGCGGAGATAAGGCGATTTTACGAATTTAGCGATTTTAGGGGGGGGGGGGGATTGATTCAAAAATCTGAAAGCTATATGCGACATGCAAGGGTAAAAACACTTGTGTTGGCTCCATATAAGTTTGTTAACGAAATATTTTGGGGTCTTTGTTTTTCGGGTCTTTGTTTTAGTATTTCCTGTGTGGGTGTTACTAAAACAAAGACCCCCTAAAACGAAGACTCGAAAAACGAAGACCCTGAAATTTCACGAAAAGAACGCGGAGATAAGGCGATTTTACGAATGGAATAGATAAAGACACATAGGTGCTTCATATCTGGAGGTTCTTTATATTCCCCGGGCCTATCTTTTGTCCCCAAAACCTCTTTTTCTGCCCCAGTGGCTTTGAAAAACGAAGACCCTCGGCTAACTTCAAAATGGACGCAGATGAGTGGCTAAAATATCAAGCCAACATTAAATCGGGTTCAGGCTTTCCTGAAATCATTAACTTTTGTTGAGATGACAAGGCAAGGGGAAACGCCAACGGGGACCAGAGAACCGCCAGCCCCCGAAAAACGAGGGAAGGCTTTGGCCTGGTGAAGTCAAACCCCAAGACTTAACCTCAAACTTCGTTATTAAAATGTATCTGCGTATCAATCGTGTTGTGTCGTTCAGACGACTAACTGGAAAAAAAACCTTATGAAGTGTGATGAGCGATTTTTTTTTTTGGGGGGGGGGGTTTGATTCAAAAATCTGAAAGCTATGTGCGACATGCAATGGTAAAAACACTTGTGTTGGCTCCATATAAGTTTGTTAACGAAATATTTTGGGGTCTTTGTTTTTCGGGTCTTTGTTTTAGTATTTCCTGTGTGGGTGTTACTAAAACAAAGACCCCCTAAAACGAAGACCCGAAAAACAAAGACCCTGAAATTTCACGAAAAGAACGCGGTGATAAGGCGATTTTACGAATGGAATAGATGAAGACACATAGGTGCTTCATATCTGGAGGTTCTTTATATTCCCCGGGCCTATCTTTTGTCCCCAAAACCTCTTTTTCTGTCCCAGTGGCTTTGAAAAACAAAGATCCTCGCCTAACTTCAAAATGGACGTAGAACCAAACCCCAACTTAACTTCAAACTTCGTCGTTCATACTACTACACTAGAATAAGCCCTTATGAAGTGTGAAATGTGAGCGATTTTAGGGGGGGGGGGATTGATTCAAAAAGCCATATACGACTCCATATTTCCTAAACAATGGATGGTAATACACTTGTTCGCTCCATGTAAGCTTGTTAGAGAGATATTTTTGGGGTCTTTGTTTTTCGGGTCTTTGTTTTAGTATTTCCTGTTTACCCCCTAAAACAAAGACCCTACCTTGTATATTCACGATTATGAGGGGTCTTGGGTCTTTATTTTAGGGGGTCTTTGTTTTAGTATTTTCTAGGGTCTTTGGTCTTCGTTTTAGGGGGTCTTTGTTTTAGTAACACCCGGTCTTTAACAGTGGGAGGAAACCGGAGTAACCCACAAGGATAGACAGGCGACCCTACTCCTTGTCACGTACAACCGGTGAATCTAAACCACGCCCGTGCGCTCAATGAAGATCGTATGACACAGCGCAAACGCGCTTATCATTTGACTCCCACAACATATAATATGACGCTGGCTCACTAACAAGGGCGGTCTCGGGTTTCATCCAAGTGTTCACCCACAAAGCTCCCCGAGATTTTGAAGCCTGGTTACCCCGGTCAATGTTGCCGATAAACAGTGGGCGGAAACTCCATTGTTGGAGCAATTATTTCCTCGCCGCATATAGCGTACAGTTTTAATTGAACCGGTTGAAGCAGAGAAGTAGGACGAAATACATTTTATTTCATATAAACACTATAGTCAATTTGATACTTTTACAATCCTTTACTCCCCGTTTGTTTTATTTTCCCAAACCACGCACCAACGTTAACGTTACTCTGGAGTCTGGGCTGTAAACTTGCAATTGTGTCGCCTTTTATGTCTTCATTTCGTTGTGCAATTTCTCTACAGGTTCTGTTAATGAGCACACAATATATTGTTGATGTTAAATACGTATCTAAATCTATATTCTATCAATAATTGATTTTTATAATCAACATTTGATGAAAACCGATTGACTCAAATTTCACAATATTCCTTGATGCGCAAGTTCTTTCCCCCCGAGAATCAAAGACTAAAAAGATACAACCTACAGACAGACAACACTAAAGAAATTTAATATATTTGTTGTATAATCGAAATGTTTGATGTCCTCATCTTGTTTGTTTGAATGATTCTTTTCTTGGAATACTAAAAGAAACAAAATAAAGTAGGTTTAAGGACATTCCACCTCGCGGCTGTTAACAAATTTGAACATTATGTAGCTCTTCAAACCGTTAGTTTATATTTCATATAACGACTCTTGTTTAAGAATATTATTTCCTTATAAATCCATATTAAAATTATCAGACGTCAAAGCTTTCACTGTAAATCTACTTTTTTGTTTGAGTATTAATTGATTTATTAAATTGGAATAAATAATAGCTGATGCAAATGATACGTCGACAGGATACGGGCATTAAATATTAAAAATAGCGAGGTGCAACTATTTTTATTACGTACGAATTTTAATTTTTTGTTGACACGTGAATTTTAGTTTTGGTCTGAATCCGTTTTCTTAAATAACGATAAGTGTTATGCCCTTTAATTTCGGTAAAAATTTCCGACAAGAACAAATGTGTGATTTTACAATATATTTCGACTAAAACCATATTTAAATCCCACTCACATTAATCGGAAGGAAAGTAACTTAATCTTTTTTTATGCTATCTTGTATTGATGTGATCCAACTCCGCAGGAATCAATTTTTAGCTTGTATTAGTTGTTAGTGGCTGTCATTTTACAATAATGTAAATTCTTGGATTACCCTTTGCAAACTTTTTTTTCTGTGGTTTACACAAAAAGACTACAGGATGGTTAATTCCCTTGGCCATTAGATCAACACATATAAGCAATCCTTCTGTCACTTGTTTTTCAGGCAATCAGGTGTTTTTAAACGCCATGTATACCAAAACTGCCATAACTTCCCGATGACTAATTTTGTGGGAATCTTTATTGTTGCCAGATCGTAAAATTAAGCTAGATAATGAGTTTTAAAGATAGGTTGCCAGGCAACGAAACATACGCCCACAGCAGCTAAATCGTCCGGGCAGTCAACAAGAGTTGTCGCATCTTTTTATTTTTTTCGATAATGAAACATTTATAATACACTAAAATCTGATTAAGAGTAACAACTCATTTTAATACTTAAAAAGTAATTATCAGAAAATCATTAGAATTTGTTTGGCTTTGATAAAGTTCTCCTCCATGGGAACCTTTAGTATACTAAACATTTAATATCATGGATGTAGCTGTTCAAGTTTCAATCTAAAGTGAATCGGATGTAAACTTTAGCTTCTATAGTGTCCACAAGAATTTTTGAAGTGATCAAGGGCCATAACTCTGACAGTAATTATCGGAAATCGCTGAAAATCAATAGGGCCCTTCTTCTCATGACATTAAACACTGTGTATAAATTTGAAGTCAACCGGATATTAACTTTGGCCTCTATAGCATTCGCCAGATTTTTTGAAGTGATCTAGGGCCATAACACTGTGTATAAATTTAAAGTCAATCAGATATTAACTTTGGCCTCTAGTCTAGAGCATCTGCAAGATTTTTTGAAGTGTTCAAGGGCCATAACTCCGGCGGTAATTATCAGATATTGCTGAAAATCAATAGGCTTCTTCGTCTCATGACCTTAAACACTGGGTATCAATTTAAAGTCAATCGGATATTAACTTTACTTTAGCCTCTAGAGCGTTCACAAGATATTTCAAAGTGATCAAGGGTCATAACTCTGGCGGTAATTATCGGATATTGCTAAAAATTAATAGGCTCCCTCGTCTCATGATCTTAAACACTGTGTATCAATTTAAAGTCAATCAGAGATATTAACTTTAGCCTTTAGAGCGTTCACAAGATATTTCAAAGTGATCAAGGGCCATAACTCTGGCGGTAATTACCGGATATCGCTGAAAATCAATAGGCTTTTTTGTCTCATGACCTTAAACACTGTGTATTAATTTAAAGTCAATCGGATATTAACTTTAGCCTCTAGAGCGTTCACAAGATATTTCAAAGTGATCAAGGGCCATAACTCTGGCAGTAGTTATCGGATGTCGCTGAAAATCAATAGGCATCTTCATCTGGTGACCTTAAATACTGTGTATAAATTTAAAGTCAATTGAATATCAACTTTAGCCTCTAGAGCGTTCACAAGAAATTGTGGACGACGGACGGACGGACAGACATACGTACGTACGGATCGGGCGACGCCAATATACGACCACATTTCAATGTGGGCGTATAAAAATAAATAGCCCAGACTTCCTTCTTTTCCATTAACTGCTGTGACAATCATATAAGACACAGGAAGTTTAAATCACTTAAATATATATACATGTTACTCAGTCATTAAACCAGAAATATCCTTCTTAGAGGAAATTAAAACATGCACCAGTCACTTTAATAAACTCCCACAGTGAGTACATCAAAGCTGACAAATAATGTTTTTATCAATCCTCACATTAAAAAATATAGATATCACTGTTTCAAGACCACAGAACTTTTTAAACTTATTTTGAAATTTATCTATTGTTTTTTGTCCATTTCTCAAAAACAATGAATATTCTGTGATCAGTACCACTGTAAGTGCATGACTGTGGTGCCATCTTGAAAACTAGGATTATCTGTTATTTGTGCTCGACACATAGGACAGGTTCGCTCACGATCAAACCATACAGAAACACAATCTTCACAGAATATATGCTGTAAGAAAAAAAGTGATTTGGATAAACAAATTGTTAGAGAATACCCCCTTACATACAAATAGCAGAACTCAGAAAGAAATGGCAAGAAAGAAGCATCAAAGACATTACTGTCAATGAATTGTTGGAGAATGTCCCCTACAGAACTCGGGAAGAAAAAGCAGGAAAGAAGAATCAAAGACATTAGCAGGAACAGCAGGAAAGAACAATCAAAGACATAACTGTTAATGACATGTATATTGATGTGGAAGGATCACATCTTAACATGATTTTGGAACTGTGTATATAATATATATGATTTGAAGCTAATGTCTAATTTGATGAACTAAATAAATACCTGTGTACACTGACTGAGAAGACTAATGATTTCCATAAATGAAAAATAAAGCTTGTTGTGTGCAGGCAGATACCAGACTAGTTAGATGAAATTTGATTACGTTTTATATTATAATGTACATTTATACTTGTTTTATGTCAGACAGCTTTTCTTGTTTTACAGAGCGTGTTAAGTTGTTAAACCTATGGACACCAAATACATTTCTGAATCAATAGATCTAATTATTTCAAACTAATCACTGTCAACACTTACACAAATGAGCAGTTCTTATAAATAGGAGTGATCTCAATAATATGTTGGATCAGAAATAAGCAAATTGAAAGAATAAAATCTAAATATATTAGGATATTTTCTTAATTAATTGGTTTACTTCTGTATTCAAGTTTAATAACTGTATGGTTGCTTTTTAAAAAAATGTACAAGTTAGGCAATACAAACAAAACTATTCTGGAGCCTTCCAAAAAATCCTGACTTCTCACAAACATAACATTTCAAGGTGTGGTTAACAGGAATTTACTTATGACTAAGTCCCATGTTTTGTTATTGTATGCTGATCTGAGTACAAGCAGTAATTGATTGTCAAACTAGTTACTGTGGTGTATATAATGAGGACCAGGATATATTTGTAAGTGACACAGCAGTATCTGAGGACCAGAATATATTTGTAAGTGACACAGCAGTGTCTGAGAACAAGAATATATTTTTAAGTGACACAGCAGTATCTGAGTACCAGAATATATTTTTTAACTGACATAGTAGCTCAAAATGGTTAAGGAAGTTTATTACGATTCTAAGAAAAGCTAAGCAATAAGTGATCATTGAGAGAGAGAGAGAGAGAAATGGGGTTCATTGTCCACTTAACACGAACTAGATCATTTTGAGACTAAATGGTTTAATTTTATTTCAATAATTTGCTTGCGCCTAGGGGTCTTTAGTAGTGAGAGGAAACCGGAGGACCCAGAGAAAACCAACGAGGTTGGACAGGCACCCCAACTTGGGATTCGAAACCACGCTAGTTGACTCAATGACAGGCTTTATGATACAGCACGCACATGCTAACCATTCGGCCATTCAACCCCCTAGGTTATCATTGAAGCCAGTAGGTTATTACATTGAATATGGTATGTCCACCCCATCACCTTGAAACTCTGCAGTCAAAGTGGTTTTAGTTTCTTTCTGATTTATTATAATAAATATTATATATCTTACTTTACAAGTTAACATAACAGCATCTTTAAGATCATCCTGGCATATTGGACAATTTTCACCTCTTAGTTTTAAATCTTCTGAGCCTGGTTTACTACCAAATACCTATAATACAATCATCATATCCAACAATTTATAATATATTAATTTATATCATCTAATCATACTGTACTACTCCATACTTAAAGGACACTATTGGTGCCAGTCATTATCACATATGTGATAGAGTTTAAAAACGCATTCCAAATATACTTTTAAAGCAGAGGTCAATGCTACGATAGCTGAGTATTACACGCTACCCGAATCAGCAGTGACGTAACGAAAAGGAAAACATAGGCGATTGCTCTATTTAACTGACTGAAGCGATGATATATTTTTATGTATTTTGCATGCATCCTCAAATATCCTTATCTTTTCAATGATCAAAAAGTCAATGAAAAAAAGAAAAATCAAAAAAAAAAGTAACAATCTAGGATAAAGGATCAGATTTTTTCCCCAAAAAAAATAGTCTAGCATATCACAGCTAATTGTAGCATACAATAACACAGACAACCATAGGAGGTAACTAAAGATAGGTTGCCAGGCAACAAAACATAGGCCCACTGCAGCTAAATCGTCCGGGCAGTCAACAAGAGTTGTCGCATATTTAACTTTTTTCAGTAATGAAACATTTATAATACACTAAAATCATATAACAAGTAACAACTCATTATGTAATTATCAGAAAATCATTCGAATTTGTTTCGCTTTGATAAAGTTCTCCTCCATGCTAACGTTTAGTATACGAAACACTTAATATTCTGAAAATCAATAGGCTTTTTCGTCTCATGACCTTCAATACTGTGTATAAATTTCAAGTCAATCGGATATTAACTTTAGCCTCTAGAGCATCCACTAGAGCATCAACAAGTGATCAAGGGCCATAACTCTAACAGTAATTATCGAGAATCGCTGAAAATCCCTAGGCTTCTTCGTTTCATGACCCTCAACACTGTGTATAAATTTAAAGTCAATCGGTTATTAACTTTAGCCTCTGGAGCGTCCACAAGATTTTTTGAAGTGATCAAGGGCCATAACTCTGACAGCGATTATCGGAAATCGCTGAAAATCAAGGGACTTCCTCTGATGACCTTAAACACTGTGTATAAATTTAAAGTCAATCGAATATTACCTTTAGCCTCTAGAGCGTTCACAAGATTTTTCAAAGTGGTCAAGGGCCATAATTCGGGCAGTAATTATCGGATATCGCTGATAATCCCTAGGCTTCTTCGTCTCATGACCCTCAACACTGTGTATAAATTTAAATTTAATCGGATATTACCTTTAGCCTCTAGAGCGTTCACAAGAAATTGTGGACGATGGACGGACGGACGGGGGCGACGGCAATATACAACCACATTTCTATGTGGGCGTATAAAAATCAACATTTCCTACATGGATCATGTCAACCACCATCAATTTCTACTGCTCCATGTAGAAATTAACAACTTCGGATCAAAATGTCATGTGTTCGGGCAGGCGCTGACCAATGATGGTGAAAGGAGGGGCACTTTTGAAAAATAACGCTCAGGGAAACAAGTTTTTCGGCCACTCTAGTGGTATCTAAGATTCAATTTTGTATTTTATCTGGTAGATTTTTTTTTCAGGGGCGCCATGTTTTAGGGGCGGAAGTTTTTTTTAGAAGAGCCATTTGCTCCTGGTGCCCTCTCCCTTTGGATCTGCGCCGATTGTGCTGCCCCATAGCCTCCACATAAGTGATATAAGAACATTTGGATCAGGGAAAACGGATCAGGTACCCATTGGTGTGTGGGCAGCCTTAAAACCAACTGAAAGATCACTGACCAGTGCCTTGAGAGCATCACTGTGTGATCATAATCAAGTGTATTATATGGTAATTGAAAGGTTGTCAAATTTTTTGAAGGGGCGCAATTTCTTCGGGCTCCCTTTTTTTCTAGGAGTGCAATGTACCCCCTGCACTAGGGATGGGAGATGTTCTTCTTACATGCATCAAATGTGCTTATAAAAATAAGTCTTGTTATTCGAAGCTACATTCAGCTGATGCAGATGAAATATCTGGTAAAGATTTAATTATTCTTCACTAAATGCAAATAATTCTTTAGAATTTTATGAACAAAACGAAGTTCACGAAATTAGACAAGATGCAAGCGATAGTTCGTCAGTTTCAACTCAACCTGACTATAACCCGTTTTTATAGGCGGACGATAACTTGTTCCCAAAAAAACCTGTACAAGCGATATTTGATATTTGGTTGTATTTCAGCTATGACGAAACCGACGAACAGCAGACAACTATTCATATAAACAGTGTGATACACATACTATAATTATGGTCTATATCATGATTATTTTACAAACAAACAACATGCTGGATATCACCACAATATACAGCTATATCACAATATGAATACTGAAATATTGCAATGTTGAAAATAGCAGATATCGCCCATTCCTACCCTGCACCCCCGCTAGGTACGGCCCTGCACTATGACGTTAACATTCTACGCAAACAGATGTCTCTGTAACCTGAACGACATCAGATTTTATGGTCAGTCATATTTTATATAATACACCTGACCATTACCTTTCAAGTCGACATGTACCAAAGGGAAATAACTATAAAAAATAACCACAAGTTAAACTTACTGTATGTACACGCAGACGTTGAAAAGCCTTTTGTAATTCTCTAATAGATGCCCACACAATATTAACCTGAAAATCATACACCAAAATTTTAAAAATCTTTAAAACTTTATTAACACAGGAATTTAAAATATCGATTGCTCTTTTATTACTTTAGCAGAAAAGGAAGTTATCTCACCTTAAATAATAAATATACAATAACTTCAAATGATGCAAACCATTTTCCAGTATGCTGATCATCAGATAGAAAGTGCATCCATGGAATAATCGGTATAATTTGACGAAAACATTGAGATAAATACTCGATAAACATGTAATATTTTCCCTGTAAATATAAATGTAACAGAATATTATAATAAATCAAAATTAAAGTAAGATAACGAAAGAATTTTTACTTGAAGAGAATCCTATTTCATGTTCTAATAGCTGAAAAAAAACATTGAAATGTTGAACTTACGTCTGTGAATATTCTACTAAAACGATGATTTCTTAGGCATGGCACGTTCATCATCAGCAATACTGATAAATAGCCATCGCATAATCTAAGCAATAGTAGTTCTAAATATATAGTCTCTATCAACAATCATTCACTAAAGTTATGTCAATACTATTTATTACGAAGTTGAATTTCACATCTAGCAATTTAAATTAGGTTAGAGGTATACATTAACAAGATTACATACCCTTCTTCTATGTTTTAATAACTGACTAGGTATCATAGTAATGAAGGCTTTTATTATGACTGTAGCAAACTTAATCATATAATCATTGATTAAAACAACCCATAATAACGTCCAAATATCAAACTCTGATACATTAGGTGTGCTAAATATTAATCTGAAAATAAAGTTTAACATGAAATGAAATTTTGAAGGTTTATTTGTCTTCAATTTAACAGGCTTTGAGAATTAACAGGCTTTTTCGTTTCACTAATTTATATTGGGCAAATAGAGCAGATGCAACTTGTTGTTAAGAGTGTTCATAAGATTCGACAAATTTCTTCTTCATCTCACTAATTAAATATAAACAACACATATAAATTTCAAAACAATTGGACGATAAATGTTGGCAGATTACAATCATTAAATTTTTAATAATTGCCGAGAGTGATAATACTCTTTCTTCAACTATTTTGTTTATGAATACAAGTACAAAACTTCTAAATACTTACGATTTCCACAATGCTTGATCAGAAAACATATAATAAACAAAAGCCATATTAATGAATAGATAGAAAACAAGTCCCCCGAGTTGTAGAAGATATCTTTTATTTCCAGATTCCTGAAATATATAAAGAATTATGACAGTGATTTACTGTAAGATTTATAATACTACCTGTATGACATAAGACATACATGTACAGTAAAAATTCTTGCAGAAACATAGGAATCTAGGTCGAAAAATGTTTTTCTTGAATTGTCTGTATAATTACCATTATTACAAAAATCTATTTAAAGATACATTTTGGGAGAATAGATAGGAGTTGGCAGTTCTCACTATAATAGTTAAAAACTAGATAATGTAAAGGTAATTTGCTGAAAGTTTCAGTCAAACTGATCCACTATGAGCCGAGATTTCAGCGATTGAAATTTCCGACTAGCCTCAATCATCATTACTAAAGTAAGTATGATAAAATGAGGGTTAAGCAGCATATATGATTCTAATCTAGTCAATATCCAAGGCTTTTGTTGATTTCGAAAGTTTATTATGGCCTGGATAGTGGATCAGTTAATTTATGTCTAATTCATAATTTAGATAAAATTTCAGGCCTAAAGAAAGGCCTGTAATAGGCAGATTTAGCGTTTGCATAATGCATTCATAACAAAAGACAACACAAGGTTTAATGGATAAAACTACTTCTTTATTATTTAATAACGACGTTTCACACATACAGATCCCGTTTTCAAGTTAATGCATAATGCATGTTTAATTATCTGTATTATAATCATTATTAAAGACCCTTACAACCTACAATATTATGAAAGTTAAATAGCTAATAGGAATATCAGTCCAAAAATAGTTCAATTCGGTACGATGATTCGAAATTCCATCGATTAATGCTGTTTGCTATATAATAAGCCTTTATTCCTCTCATAACTAATTGATGGGACTGTTTTTAATCCGACTGAATGCCAGCTGGAAGATATCTATTTAATATTTTATAGTTACATTATTCAAGATATAGATAAAAACTAGCCATTCTTGCTATACTAGTTCGAAAGTAGTTGATGTAAAATGGATAATTTGAAAATTTCATTCAAATTACCATATTGCAATCGAAGATATTGGCATTTCAAGATTCGGCCGACGTGTGCAATAATTTCAACCACGGTCCTGGGCGATCAAAGCTAAGACTCAAAGCGTCTAGGCGCGCCATATTTGATTTATTACTGACACGTTTTAATCTGTTTAATATCGGACCAATCTGATGCCATCCAAAGTTGATTAAGGCCTGGATCAGTTAATTAATGTCTAATTAATACTTCAGAAAACATTTCATGCCCAAATAAAGACCTGCACTAGGCAGATTTAGCTCTTGAATAATGCATGTTTAACAATCAATCTGAATCCTGAGAACATATTAGCATGGACTAAGCAGTGGAAAATTCGATATTTTTCGAAAAATGCAAATCAGACATCGTTACTTTAAAATCATTAGGTTTACGGTTTCATTGATTGTCAGTATACTATTATTATTAAAATCATTAGTTTTCATATTTCTGCACTTCATACTACAGGTAAATTACAAACTTACCCTCACTGAACACTGATGAATATTAGCAACTAATTTTTGGTTTACATAGTAAAATGTTCCACCTAAAGCTAAAAAAATCAGAACTCCTGAAAAATACAAAAGTACTGAAATATACTATACAGTACAATAATGTTCTATTAAACACCAGTCTGATTACAATGATGGATTTAGAGGGACAGGCAAAGATACATAACCCAATTATATTATTACACTAATGAATACATGTTGAATAATCACTGTGAGCGAGAGAAAGAGAGTGAGAAAGAGAGAGAGAGAGAAACGGGGTTTAACGTCCACTCAACACAACTAGGTCATTTCGGGACTAACATATGGTTTAAATTTATTTCAATAATTCGCTTGCGCGTAGGGATCTATAGCAGTGGGAGGAAACCGGAGTGCCAGCCAGCTAGAGGTCGAAGCGCGGCACTCTAGACCACTAGGCCATCCCAACCCCCCTAATCACTGTGAACACACTCTTTCAAATGTTCAGGCCCTTTTTTGAAAGCTGGCTTAGTTTAGCTTCATTATAGTGTCTACACTGTATGTATCACAGACAACTCTGGCTTTATTCCCAGAAATAAATTTTTTTCAACAGAGACAGATTGTCCATCCACAACAGATGAACTTCAATGAAGAAGTGACAATTCTATTTTTATATGCCCCGATTTTCATGAAACTTGTAATATAGATGTATAACTCTAAGATCTTGGTTCCTTTGCCATGTATCGGACTGTAACTTTATGAATTAAGGCCCCTGATTGTACGATAAATCATATCTTAAGCTTGTGAACACTGTAGAGGTCACAATTTTTAAACAATTTGGTTTAAACTTGAAATGTATGTTTATAACCCACAGATATCAGTTCCTTGCGATATTCGCGAATATCAGACCATAAATTCCTGAAAAATGGCACCTTATTGTACGAAAAATTGTGTTTTTAGCTTGTGGACCCCTATAGAGGTCACAATTTTTATCTCATTTAAAAAGATAGTAAGCTGGCACTGCCAGGCAGGATACACCCACATTTTCAAGAGATGGTTAGAGAACAATGAAAACCGAAAGTGATTTTTCCTACAATCAAAGAATACAATTCATTAAATTACAATTTGATATGCGCAAATATCGAAAGGAATCAAGATCTTTAGGTTATAAACATGCATTTCAAGTTTCATCAAAATTGAATTAAAATTGTGACCTATACTTGGTCCACAACCTTGATATACCGTATTTTAACACTATTAGCGTACAAATGGTGTCCATTTTGTCTGGCAATTATGGTCTGATTTCCCTGAAATTCAAACTCAACCTTCCGTATGGTGTAACTGTGATAGAGCCAAGTGTTTTTTTAAATCAGATAATAATTGTGACCTCCAGAGGGACCAAAGGCGATTTTTCGGACAATCAGGGGCCATAATTCAGGAAGTTATGATCTGATATGTGCAAATAACGAACGGAACCAAGATCTTTGGGTTATAAACATGCATTTCCAGTTTCATCATAATTGATTCAAAATTGTGACCTATACTAGGTCCACAACCTTTATATACCATTTTATAACAGTATTCGCATACACGTGGCGGCCATTTTGTATGGCAATTTTGGTCCAATTTTTCTGAAATTCTGAGTCAACCTCCCTTAGGGTGTAACGGTGATATAATCAAATGATTTTTTAATTCAGATAATTATTGTAACCTCCAGAGGGACCACAAGCTAAACCAAGACGATTTTGTGTATAATCAGGGGCCATAATTCAGGAAGTTACGATCCGATATGCGCAAACATCGAAAGGAACCAAGATCTTTGGGTTAAAAGTTATAACCATGCATTTCAAGTTTCATTAAAATCTAATTAAAATTGTGATCTCTACAGGGTCCACAACCTTGATATACCATTTTTTAACAGTATAATCGCGTACGGATAAATCGATCCTGGGCTTGATTGAGTTGTCGCCCTTGGTTAACCTGAGCGTGGTCTGTCCTGTACAGATTGTGTATCACGTTATCTGGACCATAGCCTGCTTATGACAGACTGAGAAACATTCATTGTCCGCGCCACAACCGCCTGTGTTGTGCCGATCTGTAGCATGCCAAGGGCACGTAACCTTTCATTTTGGGTAAGCCGACGCAAATCAAAATTTGTTTTCTAGTCACTAAAACAATTAAACTGATGTTTCTACCCTGGAATTCAATGACACAGTAACTGTAACATTCAAAGTCAGAGTCGTGCAAATCTTGGATTGGACCCCCATGATGATCCCAAGCATCACCTGCATTCCATGCGGTAGCTATTGGTGCGTCACATGTAATTGGAAATGTTCCTTCTGTTAGGTTCTAAAGTGACTTTTTTCGTAGTCATTTGCATATTTTAGTATTATGCCCCCAAAATCAAATATCCCCTACTTTTTTTGAATAGTATATTTGTACTTTTCAGGCCATAACGTCAACTCTCAACTTGACACAAACTAGGTCATAGCAGAACTAACATATATGGTTCAACTTTATTTTAATAATTCGCTTGTACATAGGTTTTTTTTGGCAGTGGGAGGAAACCATAAGACCCAGAGAAAACTCACAAGGTTAGACAGGTAACACTGTCATGTACAACCGAAGAATCGCAACCACACCAGTTGACACAATGACAGACCTTATAATATAGTGCGCATATGCTAACCATTCAGCCATGCAATTTCTGATTATTCAACTTCCAATTTGTTATTAGCAAAGGGGTCTTTCGCATAAAGGGGGATCACGGTGGCTGAGTGGATAAGGCGCTGGTTCGCTAGCCTGGAGGTCGAGTGTTCCATCCATGCATTGGCCGAGAAAGTTCATCTCGATTTTCTGACGTGATTTCCCCTTGTCAGTGATACAGAAGGAGGGCCTGACAAGGACAGCTGCCTAGTCGTTCGGATGGGACGAAAAACCGAGGTCCCGTGTACACATTGGAGTGCACGTAAAAGATCCCTTGGCAGTTGGAATTCGATATAAGAGTAGGCCGTAGCGCCGCTGCCCGGGCAAAATTTCCCTCATAGCACACTGTATGGCGTATGCCCGTCTTCAATTAGCTCAGGTTAAGTGCATAACAGTAGGACGTTAAACCCCATTTCATTCATTCATTCTTTCGCATATACTATCTTACTGTATACAGTAACACATGTTATGAATCAATATCACATGAATGTAAGGGTTCCTGTAACATTATGGAACCTTTTGAAAATACTATGGAACAGTTATAGGCCAGTAGCTGACATCGAATATCGTGTCACCTTTGCTCCATCGAACAGAAATGTAACATTTCAGAGCAAGAATATGTAAGTTATGACATTTTAGTTTAACGAGTGTTTTTTTCTAGTAGAATTATCGAGCTGTATTGATAAAATCCGTTTTCGAATTTCGCGCACTATATCTCCGCCCAATCAAACAAGAGGGGAGTTGTGACTCGGTCATTTGTTGACAAAACCGGTCATGTGAGGTGATTCGACCAATTATACGCTGTTTATGTTAAACTCTAAAGATGGCGGACTAATTGAAAAAGTTTAGTTAAAGGGACAGTGCCGAATAGAACATAGCCTCAAAAATAAAAGTCCGAGTATGTATAAAATTTAAACCCCAAAATATAGAAGACTGGTGTATATACTCTGACTCAAAATTTCAACTCAAAATATTGAGTCGTTTGGACGTGAGCGTTAAAACAGCTTATCCGGACACGTAACCTTTTTAAGGTTTCGGGTCAATTCTTTCGTTTGGTGACCCGATAATCGATTCCCGTTCCTTTAGGGGTCTACACAATGAATGGTCCATGTGCTGTACCTGATAACAAAAGGTAAATTTCACCGACACATTAACTTTATAAAATAAAACTCTGGTTTTATCAAATCACCGCAAAATATAGTTTGGGACACCGGACTCCATTTCAAGATGAATAATGTGGGTTTAATTTGTTTGAAAACGTATCACATATATCGAGATAGTTGCTCGGTCCTAAGATATGGAATCTTAATGGATTTTAACACAAAATTTAACAGTTTTATTCTCAAAAACATTATCGGGATTGACCCTTTAAACATAGACAAAGCTGAAGAAAAACAAGCAAAAAGAACGAGAGAATGTATTATTCACGTCAAATCTACACCAGTGGAAGGGGCGAAAGCTTTTGCTAAAATCAGATGGGACAAATTTAAAACATGCGCCGCAGAATAGCTGTCATTAGACGGAGATGAAAAACTTGTTGTCCGATGACTTCGAAGAAATAAGATTAAAGATTGTAAAGAACATAGGTTTCCACCCGCTGTGTTATCGGAAATTTATCGACAAAACAAGACTTCAACTAGTTCGAAAGAGAGTCGAAAAGAAATCTGTGAAACCACCCTGTAGTAGCCGCAATGAAGAGGAAAAACAGGCAATATCACTAATGTTCAAACGAGTGGTTCGTTCGTCATCAACATGTGCAAAGAAAGTTAGAAATGCCTGATCTAGTTCGGCAAAAAGGCAGTTTGTTCTACCACTAGTACCAGAATTATGTATTGTTTGTAAGAAGAAAGATAAATATCTATCTGTTGCACATAAAAGAACGAAAGATAAATTAGTTCTGACTGAAACTAAAGATGCTGGTAAGTCTATCATAAATGTATGAATGATAGTTATATAGGCCTTGGCTTCACTAAAAAAAAACATTAATTTTTTTAAATTTAAATTTGGAAGTCATGGTTCGTGGCTTAGTGTGTGAAATGCTGGTTCACTAACCCGGGGTTGGGGATTCAATCTTGTTTGCTGAAAAAGTTCCAGGTGCTTTATCAATTACATGTAATTTGCCGGCCTTGGTTGTGGACTTGTGGTGCAGGAAATACATGTTCATGTCGGGGCGTCAAAGAATAGGAAAGCTAGATGGGATAATAGCTGAGATCTTGTGTACCCGTTGTTTTGCACATAGAAGAACCCTTGCTCAGACCAAATTTCCCCACATAGCACACTGTATTATTTCATCTACCGGTGGGCTAATCAGGGGGAGTGTCCAAACCCCACCCTGCTCAACTACATAAAATAAAATGAATACCTAGCATCAATAAAATTAAATCACAATGTGATCCTAAATCGTTATAAAAATGATTTCTCTCTTTAAAACGCTCAATTTGTATGTATGCCTATATAATTTGGAGACGACAATGCAGATTTCCATAAAAAGGAACCTGGCAGACTCCCTTCTGCAAAAAAAACTGGAATCCGTCGCTGGCTAATTTATAAAACATTAAAAATTGTATCAATGAAAGTATTCTTCATTGATTTTTCAGGTCAGTTAGTAAAGCTGTAAAAGTGAAAGGTGATGAGGATATTTTATTACACATTAGAGGAAAAGACTGTGTGGCTATAAAGAGGTCTGCTACCATGCATTATGTCGCTGCTCAAATTGTCAGAACCTTTGGGAGCAGGACAATCAATCCTAATGAAAACTGTGATTACAGTGATAGTGACGATGATATTGTGATAAAAACATTTCACCCTTTTTCGATAATGGTTTTTATTTGTGCCTTATATTCGCTTGTATTTTATGTCTTAAACTCTATTCTAGATTGTAATTAATTTGTGCTTTATTTTGCTTATTAAATTCTACCTATTTTTATTATCTTTTTTTACAAATATAGATTTAATTGGTGTACATGTACATGTAATTAACATTCTACTCCGGAGACCTACATGTACATGTATGACTGTAAATCCCTTTCAAAAAAGCCAGAACATATTTAGACCCTTAAGACTCAAAAGGAGAAACAACTATGGAAAATCATAGATAATTTTCTTGCAATGTAGTCAACATAGGGGGGGGGGGGCACCAAATCCTGGGAAAATTGGGGCAAACAATTGTACTTTGTAAAAGTTGTATAAAAAATATTGTGTTCTTGAATGTGTCCAATTTAAACTTTCAAGCAGACGGGTAAAGTGAAAAACAAATTTTATTTCATCTACAGCAAATCGCGTTTCCGAAAGTCAAATAATCCATATTTCCTGGGGGGAGGGGGAATACAATATCAGCCCCGCTTCTTCGCCTCTCAAAGAAAACCGGCGGCGCTGTCTATAATCCGGAAATGTTTCGGGCATTTCTAGTTTTGCTTCCCTAACTGTCATCGAGGCCCTAATGAAACACTAATTTTACTCTTTTGTAATTGAATATCACAAATTTGTACTGAGTTGACTATGGATTAAATTATTTTGTCTGGAGCCACTGTACTTTGTGCGACATTTTTCAGGTATTGAATATTATTTGTGAATTGGATGGTTGGAATTCAGAGTGAGATTTTGGTTACAAAACCATTGGATAATTTTGGAGTTGCCTACACGGGCTAGAAAAGCCAAAAACGCATTTGCGGCCATTAAATTTTCTAAATTTTCTTTGGGTGGGGTGTGAGGCCCCCATACCGCGCGACTATTGATTGGTGGTTTGGGATTCGGGTCAGCCAGGTAGGCTATATTAGAATAAATTGAGGTTGCTGTATTCACTGACTGGAATAGAAGGTAAACGAGTTTGTGGCAGTTAAATTTTCTCCCAACGGTCCCCGATTTCCTGGACTGTTAACAATTGATTGGAATTCAAGTCAGCCACCTTAATTACACTATATTAGACCACTTTGAAGTTGCTTTGTTCACCGGCTGAAATAGCAGGAAAACGTGTTTGGAGTCGTCAAATATTCCAAAATTGTCTTTGGCGGGAGGGGGGCATATAAACTAAGCTTCGCTTCTTCGCCTATCGAGGAAAAATCGACGCCGCTGCCTGTAAAACTGAAAAATGTTCGGGCATTTCGGGTTCTGTCTCCTAACTGTCGTCGAACCCATACGCCATGAGTTACAAATACATAAACAACTGTTTTTAGTTGTGTATGTTATAAATTTTATTTATTATTACAATTACAAGTAAATAAAATTTAGTTCTCTTTTATTGATGATTTAGAACTTAAGAACTTATTCATCTCAAAAGAGATATTGTAGAACCTGTCATGGGCCTTCAAATACATTCTTTTTTATATGGTAAAAACTGCTTTTTTTTGGCACCAAACACCCCCTCCCCAGTCAAAAATTCCCCCCTATGCCTATGAAATTAGGTAAAGCTTCCAGCCCAGGAACCCCACCCCAATCACCAAAAGAAACAGTGTCTAAATGTCTCATAGTCATTTGTACGTCCAATGCAACGATCTTGTAAAATTGGGTCAAATATATTTATCAAGCACACCAGTAGCACCCTTATTTTATGATTTAAACTATACTTCTTCGCATTAAAATGTAAGAACTACATTTGTGGCTATCTTAGTTCTAATTATACTCGGCAGACCGATAGAACTCGCGTTGTAGGGTTTTATTTATCTTAAAATGTTCCCATACAGTAAACGCCACATCTGTACGCATTCGCTATAGTGTAAACAAAACCACGTGCTATTTTTTGTTTACATACTAACGATTGGCTAATTAAGCACACGTGACCAATATCTATGTCCATATATGGTTAAAAGAGTAGCATTTCTCATCAAATCGTCCACCAATTTCTGATCGCTACATAAAAAATACTGCAGGGTTAGGGAGCTAGAACTGTTCGCATTTTTAATCAGAATATATATCTCTATTAGATTACAAAAAATCTTTTACATTTCTTTACCCTGGAGCAAGATGTTTTTTCTGTTGATATTATTAGGTGTCGGCTACTGGCCTATTATTGAAAACTAGATTTTTGTTAAAGGAACACATATATATACAGTATATTTATTAATAACTTACCCAATCTGTGATCATACATTAGTTTCAGAAATAACAAAATAATAAATATGCCAGAGTTCTGTAACCAGGATACAAACAGACGCCAATCAAGTTGATTCTCTAAACCACCATTTGGTGATGGTGGGGGTTCTTCTTGAGGATTTGTGGTGGCACCATTGGTATTCTGATTGATATCATGTAAACTAGCCAATTGCTGTTGTAAATCAAATTGTTGTTGTAGGTTTAAATGTGGTGGTAGATTACTGCGGGCTTGCATGAACTCGGGAGCCATATTGTCCATGTCTAAAACAACTGATGATGATCTTATACCTTCAAGACGTGGTCCATGGTTAAAAACTGGGCGTACTGGTCTAGTAAATTGTGATGGCAAATTTGGTAGTAGGCCCTGTGCCATGTGCGCCATATTAAAGTTTCTGGGCATTAGAGGAACATTAAGATTTACTGAATATCTTGTCTGTTGTCCTTCAGAAGCCATTTCAATTTTTTTTACATTTGTTGTGTGAATTATGGTAACTCAGTCTAATTGTTACAATATAGTATTTACCTGCAAATACATGTATAACAACACATACATAATAAGCTTATACAAAAACACAAGAAAACACTTCTAGTCCATAAATATCAAAATACATTGGTTGAGTCATCCACACACCCAGTTTGTTACTGGGCCCTTATAATTCCCATCACGGTAAAGTGCCCCTGTCCAGGCCCGGATCCAGGATTTTTTGCAGGGGGGGGGTAGGTTTGATAGAAGCTTAACCAATTAAATGGGGGTTAGGGGGTCCTCCCCTAGAAAAATTTGGAAAATTAGATTCAATTTGGTGCATTCTGATGTATTTCCGGAAGGTAAATTCCAAAATTACGGGACTTGAAAACGAGGCAAGACAGTGACGCATATTCTTATCTGGAGACATAGAAAATGTAGACTGGAATAACCAGACACTTAAGATAAACTTTCAATTGAGACATCAGGCGTATTTCCCCGAACATAACTGGTTTGAAATGAGATAAAAGACGGAAATCATTGAATGTAGATCCTTTTATATACATGTACATTCATATCACATTTTTATATGTGTTGTGACCAAAATCTATCAATTTCTAGGTCCCAAATATTAGCGATTTCTCTCCTTTAAAGGCCCAATAACACTCTTGTTGTAACTGAATAATATGTACCAATCATTATTCTGGTCAACAAGTTTATTGTTAATCTTTAATTACCCCATTTAAAACACACGTGGTGTTACGTCTCACGCAGCAATTGTTTTAAATGCGGTATAAAAAAAGTCTTACGAATAACGACATGTCGGAAGTATTTTACTTGCACTCTTTCGCTGTTTTGTAGGCCTACATTCCACTGTTTAGCGGTAAGGGCATGTTCCAAGTTCACCTAACAAGACATTCTCTTCAGATATAATAAAAATGCATAAGCGGTGAATATGTTATGTAGCAACTTTTTTAACCAGCGGCTGCCAGGCAGGATACGCCCACATTTTCGAGAGATGGATAGAGAACAAGCAAAACCGAAAGTGATTTTTCCTACAATCAAAGGCCATAATTCATTAAGTTACAATTTCGCAAATATCGAAAAGTATCAAGATATTTAGGTTATAAACACGCAACTTAAGTTTCATCAAAATCGAAATTAAAATTGTGACCTCTACAGGGTCCACAACCTTGAAATACCATTTTTCAACAGTATTCGCATACGAACGGCGGCCATTTTGTATGGCAATTTTGGTCCGATTTTCCCGAAATTCGAACTCAACCTTCCTTAGGGTGTACCGGTGATATAATCGAACGGTTTTTCAAATTGAATAATAATTGTCGGGTCAAGAGGGACCTCAAGCTAAAATAGGTGATTTTTCGGACAATCAGGGGCCATAATTCAGAAAATTACGTTCCGATAGGCGCAAATATCGAAAGGAACCAAGATCTTTGGGTTATAAACATGCGTGTCAAGTTTCATCAGAATCGGTTCAAAATTGTGACCTCTATAGGGTCCACAAGCTAAAAACATGATTTTTCGTACAATCAGGGGCCATAACCCATGAAGTTTCGATCCGATACATGCCAATATCGAAAGCAGCCGAGATCTTTTGGGGATAAAGCTATATTTTAAGTTTCGTCTAAATCGGACAAAAATTGTGACCTGTAGAGGGTCCACAAACAATTGTGGACGGACAGGGGCGACGACATAATACGTCCACATGAAAATGTGGGCGTATAAAAAGGCAGGTTATCGTTTATTATTTCAATTGAGAATTTAATTGGCATTTATTTTTAATTAAGTGATTGGCGGTTGTTGAGACTGCGATTAACACTGCTAGTTCTCCTTTGTTTTGTTTTATCTGCGAGTATAAAACTTGCCAAAATGTATTGTTGAAAATTTTTGCATATTTAGTAATACTTTGTTGTTTTTCGTTTATCAAATAGTTAACGAGCTTGATTGACCTACCACTTACCAGTGGCTTGTTCGCACCAATTTATCGATTGGTATTGACATCTACGACAAGCATGTCGTCAAGGTGCAGCTCACTGACTATCAACAATTTGTAGGGGCTTGTAAAATAAAAAGATTGCATGTCGTGTAAATATTTATTTTGTTTTTGTGTAGGTCATCAGCATATTATTCGTTTAAAAAAAAAAAATAATTTCATGAGAAAAGATGATTATCAAAGAACCGTAAGTGCAACTAATGTTTTATCATTTGGTTGAGCCTTTTACTAACCACGTGGTTCTTGATTTTTTCTTTCGTGTTTTGAATATATATATATTTTTCCCAAACATCGTATACCAGAGTCCCAAGCTTCGTATATCCGAGACCCAAACGACAGATATCAACTCTCGCGTCATGTTTTTTTTACTACTAATAACAATTAATGGTGTGTTTATTTAATAATAAACAATGAAGTTTATTCGACAATAAGTACAACTCGGGTAATTAACTGCTTCTATAATAACAAGTGGGATGAAACAGCCCGGGATGAAACAGCCCGATAGAAAATCAGGTGTGGGATGCAACAGCCCGGGGTGAACGGGTCGTGGGATGAAACGACCCGCATCTACCAATCCGTAATTAAATTGTTGACAAACGCAATCCACTCTTTCCGTAATATTTCGTCTTTGGGAAATTTATGAAACGTCGGTACATTATTCCCCTTTTCTCTGCTGGAATTTCCACAACTCTCAATAATACAACGATAATTTGACATCTTGAAATACACTCGGAAATATTATAGTAACAAATAAAATCTATTACAATTCAAGACGAGAAAGGTCTGCGTTTGAAAATGCTTTGAATTATATAGTGATGTGTAGCTTACATAATTACGAGCTAATGATTACCGACAATACACACTTGTTAACTCTTGGTATGTTGATACAGTGATATATTATACAAGCAGTGATATATTGGATAGATATATGTATAGTATGTGTAGTGCCTGTGACGTCATCAGCCAATCAACCGGATTAAGGTCGTTCATGAAAATTTGAAAACCGTTTTTTGCTGTCCCATACTAAAACGTAAATAACTCAGTTAATTTTAATCAGATTGATTTGAACTTTCCGTAATATGGATTTAGTAATCATTTTTTATTATAATATGTAATAGAAAATTATGATCTTATGTGCTCTTTAAGATAAATTTGTATCATCAATTAAAGTTACATTATTCAAGATATAGATAAGAACTAGCCATTATTGCTATACTAGTTGGAAAGTAGATGATGTAAAATGAATAATTTAAAAATTTCATTCAAATTTGAAGATTTGGCTGACCTGTGCAATAATTTCAACCACGGTCCTGGTTGATCAAAGCTAAGACTCGAAGCGTCTGGGCGCGCCATATTTGATATATCACTGAACTGTTTTAATCTGTTTAATATCGGAGCAATCTGATTGATGCCATCCAAAGTTGATGAAGGCCTAGATCAGTTAATTAATGTCTAATTAATACTTTAGAAAACATTTCATGCCCAAATAAAGACCTGCACTAGGCAGATTTAGCTCTTGAATAATGCATGTTTAATTGGAATATTTTTGACCAGAATAATGATTGGGTTGGGGCATATATTATTCAGTTACAACTAGAGGGGTATTGGGGCTTTAACTAGGGGTGGCCAAATGAAGGTCAAATTTTGGGAACGAGTGTTTTCTAAGGCGATTTTGGCTGCTGAATCCGAATCTGGTGAAATTTTTGTTCCGTGGTTTTTAAAATGGCGGCCCAAAAATGGCTTTTTTTCTCATAAAAGCGAGACAATATTGGAACTAGTTGTCTAATATGTTAAAATATATGTTCAAGACCGTGGATTCTAAAATTGCACTCCCATTTATGATTTGATAACATCCTATGTCGATATGAGGGTAATAACTGAAAAAAAGTCATTTTGAAAATGGCCACGGAACCAGCTCAAAATGACGCCACAGAACAAAAATGTCACCAGATTCGGATTCAGCAGCCAAAATCGCCTTAGAAAACACTCGTTCCCAAAATTCGACCTCCATTTGCCCACCCCTACTTTAACAAGGTAGGACTCTGGACTGTTTTATAGATACCATCTATTTTAGGGCTTTATTTTAATATATTTTAAAAATATAACTTGAAAATTGCTATTGGAACTTTAAATCCTTTTACTGAAACCTTTCTGATCTTTTAATATTTATTGTCATAATAAGGAAACAGAAACCACAACTTTCTTCAGGTATGCTGTATGACACACCAACATATTATTTTTATATTATATATTATTATTGGGATCACGGTGGCTAAGTGGATAAGGCGCTGGTTCGCTAGTCTGGATGTCGGGCGACTCGGGTGTTCGATCCCTGCATTGGCCGAGAAAGTTCATCTCAATTTTCCGGCGTGATTTCCCCTTGTCAGTGATGCAGAAGGAGGGCCTGACAAGGACAGCTGCCTAGTCGTTCGGATGGGACGAAAAACCGAGGTCCCGTGTACAAATTGGAGTGGCATAAAAAATCCCTAGGCAGTTGGAATTCGATATAAGAGTAGGCCGTAGCGCCGCTGCCCGGGCAAAATTTCCCTCATAACACACTGTATGGTATGGCGTATGCCCGTCTTCAATTAGCCCAGGTGTTAGGTGCATTATAGTAAGTAGGACGTTAATAAACCCTATTTCATTCATTCATTTATGGCAGTGGATATTCAACCGTAAACGCCACTTTACTCTATTAGTTAGTGCAGGGGGACTGCGCCACATATGATTTACAAAAAGGACAAATACAACGACAAGACATCATACTCCGAAACAGCAAACGAAACAAACAATAAAACAACAATTCAAAAAAGAGTGAATGGATCCGGGGGCTAGCCGTAAGCGTCCACTGCGCTGTACAGTCCCGGGTCTGAAGCAACACAGACTTCACTCAAGATTGAACATATTTACTCGTACAAGAAAACGCACAAACAACCCAACACAATGAAGCAAAGAAAATGTAGACCGCCTAGGGAGGCAGTCGTCTGCTAACTGAATGGTGTGACGTAAATACGTCGTAATGTTATCAATGACGTCAATAGAATTTCTTAACAAAAAGGGCGATAATCAAGATTTAATAATGCTAAAAGCTATAAGTTTAAACAACCAATCAGAATTTTTAAGTTGTATAATTGCACAAAACATAATACTAAATACCCCATACAAGCAATGCAAAACAGGAATGTAGAAGAAAGCATACAATGTAAGTGTATTTATGAAGTAATAAAATAATAACAATAAGGGCGATAATCCAAACATGGCTACGTAACTATACAAATTAAACTAAATTAAATTCGATAATTATCCAATATGTACTCGGTTATATACTTATAAGAAATGTTAAACTTGGTATATTGATGAAACAGAAGTTTCGAAATTTCTTTAAATATGCGTAACTGTGTACCACCTTTGGCAGTGCATTTTAAAAACAGGGATTTTATTCGGGAAAGAAACAGTTCTTTGTTGTTACATACGGTCAAAAATCGTAATGCCTGTGAATAGAAAACATTATATAGTGTTGTATCTGGTATGTTACTATAAATTGACGGATATTTTACTACTTTAAAACCGAATTTGTCCGTTTTGTCGAAAATACCAACATTAAATCTATTGTTAATGATATTTAATATATCGCCGTAACTTCCGTTTGACACGAGCAGTTCTCTGATCCGTGGACTTAGCAGTTTTCGCAATGATGCTAGCAGTTTTCGCAATGATGCCTAACCCGAACCCTAACCGTAACCCATGACCCTACCCCAAAACCTAACCCAAACCCTAACCCTTACCATAACCACCATACGTTCTTTGTCTAACCTTTCTACTTTCTCCGTTTCTTATATAGGACGAAATAGCCATACTTGGATTTCTACGGTAGAACCCAGTGAATTAGTTTTAGAAGAAAATAAAATAATAAATATAAATTGTAGAAAATTATTCTATTTCGGCCAAGGGCTTATTTCTGTGGATTTTGGTTTTTAATTTAAGTACCAAGACGGTCAGTGGTTTACGTTTTTTTCCGTAAAACCGTGCTTCTGCGCCAAACTTGAAAGACGAAGTAACAGTTCTTGTGGAATATATATATCAACTGCGCATGTCGAACGGAAGTGTCGCACAACTGCGGATGTCGAAGTTATTATTTAACCAATCACACACGATGTATACGTCATTGCGATTTACGGTGCAATAGCGTTAGTAAATAGGATACCGTTCACGGTTATATATCCACTATGTTCATTTATATTATTTTGACAATATTGAATATAATAATATCACAATATGTTATGTATAATCATTATGTTATGCCATTTAAAGTATTTTTACTTTGTTCTTACAAGTTTAAAGTTAATTGATATCATATGAATGGTCTACCTACATGATACAACAATTACACACACAAACAGGTCATAATCATTGATAGTAAGTCTTGTTTCATGTCAACGACGTCTGTTAATGGCTTGAAAGTGTGTTCGTTTGCTCAAATAATATTCTAAAAATAGACTGTGAAACTGACGTCAATGTACTTTCCCGGACACATCCATTTTAATTATGATATTCACAGTTACTTCCAGAAAAGCAATGTGTTTGGCAGTGTTTGCAATCGAATGGCCAAAAGTCTACTGCTTCTTTAGTTTCGTATTTTGAGAAATCAACAGACGGTATAATAATCACAGTATTTTGTTTTACAATGTAGCAATGTAAAGAACTGCCAAGGATTTCGCGCTAAACTTTTATTTCATCCAAAAAAAAAAAAATTTAAACCAGTAAATGACCAGTTTCTCGATTTTATTTTAAAATATTTTACGAAACTTTTGAAATAAATTCAGTATGTCCTGTTTACGATACCAATGTTTGGATTCAGGGTGTTACGAAAACGTTGGGTTTTATTCCTAATTTTATTTAGCTCAGTGATATATTTTCTGATAGCAACACTTTCAAAGGTATCTTCATTTTTTTTAAACAGAATTCTAGTGGTTAATTGTAAATATTTGATTTTATTGACCCTGCACTCGAACTCCTAATGAAGAACGTCCATTTTCTTTACCAAAAATAATTAGCGATGCCAAACGCCGCTAGAGGCGCTGGCTGTCCTATTTTTGTTATGCTAAAAAACCTGACCGAGAAATGTACCGTTTTTATTCCGGGGTCTCATGAATATTCAGGAGGTCAAAACGTGGTCACGTGGCACTTTTCTAGAACCTGGTTAGCTGAAGTTAGCGGACTTCCATAGCAGGTAAGATTTTGATCTAATTTTCGCTTATTTTTCTTGTTTTTTATTTTTAAATGTAATATAAACTTAGAAAAAAAGAGCATTCCGCTCAAGGTATTAGCATTTTTGGATAGCCTGGTATATATTTTGTATAGTTTGAGCTTTTGTTTTGCCAAAATCCCCCGTAGGAATTGGCAATAATACAGAAAGTAGAACCAGGGAGGTATCGGGGAAAGACAACTCTTGGTAGGTGCGTGTATGGGATCAGACCACTCAATGAATGTTTTTTTTAAACCAAACATTTGCAAACCGTACTTATTTAAGTGTGAACTATTTATATGTTTTTTTACAAAATGTCAATATCAATTTTAATTTAATTTAATAACATTACTTGTAAAAAATGGACTTTTGAGAAAATATATCCCCAAATATTGAATTAAGACTGGCTTGGCATAAGCAAAATGAAAATGTGTATCTCATTTCTTTTAAAGCTTATATTTACTATGGACGAAGAGTATTCACAGCCATTATTATTCATAACAGATTCTGAGGAGAGTGAAAAAGAAATTGGATCATGATACAGTTTTGTTTATTATTTTTCTCACAATGTATGCTTTAGCATTGATATTTTTTTATCTGTTTATGGGATATTTGTTACCATACTCATTGTTGCTAGCTAGCCTATTGTGATTTATTTTTTCTTAATAATTTATAACCACAGATATTTGTATAATAATGTATCATTTCATACAATTGTGTATAATTTTTGTATATGACTTCGATGAGGTCCAGGCATGTATGCCAAAAAGTTTTATTACGTTTGTTAAGAATATATCTATTTATTATCCATGTGCCTTTAGCATTGATATTTTTATCATTGTAGGCAATTTATTACTCATTGTTGTACATCTTTTTTTTTTTTAAATATTAAAACCAGAGATATTTGGGGTGTTTTATAGAGAAGGGGTGATTCTTTGTTTGTTAATGTCATAACATTTGATTACTTATACATGTAACTGTTAGGGTTTTTGCATATTACTTTTTGATGACGTCCAAACATGCCAATAAAAAAATAAATTCTTTGTCATGTGTAATCTATGTGATTATACATGTATCATATATTATTGTGCATTTTTTAAAGTTTTATATTTTTGGTTTTGTAGTTGTTAGTTTACACATGATTTATGTTGATCATGATACAGTTTTGTTTTGTGTCATTTTGACCCAGAAAAATTCTGATATTTTATTTATTTTTGTTGATTTTAAGTTTTATTGATATTTTTAATTGAAATAAAGATATATTTTTATTGGTCATAATACTTGTGATTTTCCATTCCTTTAAAAAACTATGTTTTGTCAGCTAAAAACGCTGTCTGTGTGTTTTGCATGTGTATATATCCAGGAAAAGACTGAAATTTTCATAGCCTCCGGACCTACATTTGACCTGTGACCTTACACTTTCTGTATGACCTTGACATGGTATAGTCAAAAAATGCAATTCGAGTAGCTTATGCCTAATAAATAAACACGATAACAATATGAAAACATTAATTGTGTATCTATCACATCAAGAAACGGGTTGGGTAAATATTTCAAAGCCCTGGGATTTCTACATGGTTTGTTATTAACTGTCACAGCATTGTTTTGCTGTGACCTTGAACGAAAACAGGTCTCGGCCGTAAGTCTGAGAGTCTGTTGCATACAAACTATATAACCGAAGAGTCCCCCGATACTTTGATTCCATCCAGTACATATTGAACTTCAAATTCTGCAAGTTTCATGGATCTACCTATTATAGTTTCTGAGATATTAGCTTCGGTCAGGTTTTTTTGCGTTTTTAAAAAAGCCGTATTTTGGTGCCTCCAATTTGCGGTCTTCAAAATGCCATAACTTTTTTTATTTTAAATATTTTTTCAAAATTCTTTCAGATTATTGAATCTAAATAGTTGACGCTTGCAGTGAAATAGTCATATTAGAGACATTTTGTGTATTTAAAAACCCTTTGGCATCGCTAAAATAATAATAATAATAAGGCAGTGGATATTCAACCGTAAACGGCACTTTACTCTGTTTACTATTTCACCGTAACTTCCGTTTGACATGCGCAGTTCTCTGATATTATAGTATCAGTCAGTGGTAGGGTATGTATAGTATTCATAAGTGGTGGTTTAGGCGCTACCCATTTCCAGAGGATTTGTATCCACACACCAAATTTTCGTGGATCAATAACTGAATAACTCACAACGATAATTGTTCGTTAAAGACAGTCTAAACGCGGGGAAATTTACAGTAGCTATTGGATAACAGAACGTATAAGCAACTGTATTTGGGATGATATTGCATAAATATACTTACTATTTATAGTATAAGTATTATTTAATAAGCTGGAATTATCTTTAAGTTGATCGCCCCAAGGACCAACATAGTAGGCTACCGTATTTTGTGTAGAGTAGGTTAGCATGCAGCGCTACAGCAGAAGATAAAATCGCATGTATTGTAGAGTCAGCAGTTGAATGTAAATACGAGGAGCGACCATTGCTTTGCATGGGATTTCTCTGACCAAATTTCCAAAAACGCCGATTAATGCATTAACTATCTGTGTCTCAATCACCATCACATCATATGAAATATACCCATCACTAAAATTAACGTAAAATCAGCATTTTTCGAAATTTGGTCAGAGAAATCCCATGCAAAGCAATGGTCGCTCCTCGTAAGTTTTCCCACCTCTCTCCCTCAATGCACATTGTTTTCCAAATTGGCGATTCATGTATTGAACACTCTGTTCATTTCTCGAAAAAAAGGCCTTGTCTAAAAACTAAAACCCTTTCAAAAGTAGACGATCGATGTCAAAACTAGAACATGTTTTTAAATCTACACGGTACCTAGCACAAACTGGGCGGTTTTTGATGAATCTTGACGGTATTTAACACATTCTTGACGTGTATTAGATTAAGGGTAGTTTATTACCTTTTTTAGTTAAAACTTGTAGATTCCCAGTCCCTAGTGGTACGTCAAGTGTTCACAAGGTTGGTGTGCAAGTAAACCATGGCGAAAAAATGTGATGTGCAAAATTTAAGCGCTGGGGGCCCCTTCAGGGGCATCCCAAACTTCAGACTTTTTGGCTGACCTACCAACTTTGAAAATCCATAACTTCGCCCCTAG
Organism: Patella pellucida; assembly: GCA_917208275.1. Classification (NCBI taxonomy): domain Eukaryota; kingdom Metazoa; phylum Mollusca; class Gastropoda; family Patellidae; genus Patella; species Patella pellucida. The sequence continues at coordinate 29,425,080 of OU795041.1, read as the reverse complement.
TAATCCTACTTACATGAAATTTGTATCAAATTGTTCAGAAAACATAAATCTTTCCAATGACCAGAATCACGAACAAAATCCAGGAAGATATTGTTGACTTTTGAACCACACCCCCAAAAATGGGCAAACTCGATTTGGCCAATTTTTCGTGTGAACATTGCGCCACCTATAAATAATAAACACACAAAAAATCAAAATTGGACCTCTGTGGGAAAAGATTTTAGGAGCCGGTTGTTGTATTATCAAGTACCGTTGGTATCACGTGATGTGATGGGTTCTGACTAAGACACCCTCGTTTTGGCAGTTAGGACGTGGCACCCATTGGCATGAGTTGCAATGTAAGATGTCTTCTGGAATAAATGTATTGAGTTAAACAGTTGTGTTATTTAACGGAACCCACAAACTAAACATGGTGTCAGAAGTGGCATCATTATAATAGTCATTCAATTTATCAATATCTCCAAAATCACTGTCAATGATTTTAGGCTGATTACAAGGGTTCAAAATAGTACGATTACGTCTTAAATGAATGAATGAATGAAATGGGGTTTAACGTCCTACGCTTAAGCACCTAACCTGGGCCAATTGAAGACGGGCATACGCCAACAGTGTGCTATGAGGGAAATTTTGCCCGGGCAGCGGCGCTACGGCCTACTCTTATATCGAATTCCAACTGCCAAGGGATCTTTTACGTGCACTCCAATTTGTACACGGGACCTCGGTTTTTCGTCCCATCCGAACGACTAGACAGCTGTCCTTGTCAGGCCCTCCTTCTGCATCACTGACAAGGGGAAATCACGCTGGAAAATCGAGATGAACTTTCTCGGCCAATGCAGGGATCGACACTCAACCTCCAGGCTAGCGAACCAGCGCCTTATCCACTTAGCCACCGTGATCCCGATTACGTCTTAAAGGACGTTAGTAGTCTCTACAATATAAGACCTGGGATTAGAAGTTTTCTTCATGACAGTGCCATGCTTATTTCTGTCACTTATAAAGACATTGGTTTGTGGTTTCAACTCTTTGAGTGAGGTGGTCTTATGACGTTTATCGAAGTTTACATTAGTTTTAGACCTATATATCTCTTCCCTTTCCCTAACTAATGGCAAATAAGGCGTCAAATGCGAATTTATCTGGAACGATTTGAGACAAAAAGCTTTTGAAGATATTAAGAAAAATATTGGCTCTACACTGTAATTCTATTTTAAAGCATTATAATCCAAATCACGACACCAAAGTCACCGCAGATGGGTCGCAGTATGGACTTCGGGCTGCGCTTCTTCAACATGCTAATGATAGTAAATGGAGGCCAGTTATATTTGCATCTCGTACTTTGAGACCGAAGAAACGCCATATCCTCAAATAGATAAAGAGGCACTGGCAGTCACTTGGGCGTGCGATCAATTTTCAGATTACCTTGTCGGAATCAAATTTCACATAGAAACCAACCATAAACCACTGATATCTTTACTCGGTAGTAAATGTGTTAATGAATAACCCGCCAGAATACAGAGATTTAGACTTCGCTTATTTCGATATAAGTACACTATCTCGCATGTTCCCGGAAAACTATTAATTTTAGCGGACGCGCTTTCCAGATCACCCTTACCGGGTACTGGTGAAAAAACGGATAGACAGCTAACATCAGAAAGTGAAGCTATGATATCGGCTGTTGTCAACACATTACCGTTAAAGGAAATGAAGATCTCATAGACACATAAGACCTATAAAAAGACTTATCACAGAAATGTAAAATATGTATTGATATGTTTAACATTTAAATGAAGTTAGATCATCATAGTCTCCATCTATCATTCTTATTTCTGTAAAATTATGTTTGTTCATGAAGTATTGTTATAAGTATTATACATTGTAAAGAATAGTCAGAACCTCTAAGAAAAAGGGATGTTGTATTATCAAGTACCGTTGACAGTATCACGTGATGTGATGGGTTCTGACTAAGACACCCTCGTTTTGGCAGTTAGGACGTGGCACCCATTGGCATGAGTTGCAATGTAAGATGTCTTCTGTAATAAATGTATTGAGTTAAAGGGACAGTCCCGAATAGAACAGAGCCTCAAAAATAAAAGTACGTATGAAATTTAAACGCCAAAATACAGAAGACTGGTGTATATACTCTTGACTCCAAATTTCAGCTCAAAATATTGAGTCGTTTGGACGTGAGCGTTAAAACAGCTTATCCGGACACGTAACCCTTTTAAGATTTCGGGTCAATTCTTTCGTTGGGTGACCGGATAATCGATTCCCTGTCTTTTAGAGGTCTACACGGTGAATGGTCCATGTGCTGCACTTGATAACAAAAGATAAATTTCACCGACACATTATTTTTATAAAATAAAACTCTGGTTTTATCAAATCCCCGCATAATACAGTTTGGGACACCGGACTCCATTTTGAGATGAAGACTGTGGGTTTAAGTTGTTTGAAAACGTATCACATATATTTAGTTAGTTGCTCGGCCCTAAGGTATGGGATCTTAATGAATGTTAACACAAAATTAAAGAGTTTTATTCTCAAAAACATTATCGGGATTGACCCTTTAAACAGTTGTGTTATTTAACGGAACCCACAAACTAAACACCGGTCAAGTCAGGTGCTACACAGTTATTCAAGTGGGCACGACCTTATCAGCCACGGTGTTGTTTATAAATACATGTATAGTGCTCGTAACCTTGCATTCTAATTACTCGCAAATTCGTGGGTTGCTTTCTTACACAGGCTAAACTGTTCCTATTCAACGTTGTTTATATTTCAATTTCGTTCTGAATGAACTGGAGATAAAATAATGAAACTCCATGACGAAAAAAAAAGCGGCATAAATATTGTGCAAATCCACTCAATACGCATGAGACTTGTACATCACAAAAAAGATCTGCAACCTTTTTTCGGAAGTTTTTTTGGTCAAATTTCCCTCGATTTTAAAGTCAGGTAAATAAATTTGTACAGTGTGCAGAAAAAAACTTTCGGTACAAAAGTGAATATATCGTTGACATCATCCGACAATAAGCTTTTTGATTAAGTTTTTGAAAAGTCTGTAGAAGTTGAAGTTGGGGATCAATCACTTTCGATAATGGGTGAAAGTCCCAGAAATACGTCAGTGCAAAGCGGGCCAAAGTTGCTGATTCTGTGAAAAAGAAATTGAGTTCAGTTTCTTTTTCCCCGATGTGGAGGATCAGTGCATCATACTCATAGACTGCAGGGATATTCTGATTCCGGTAGATCCTCAAACAGCTACTGGTAGGCCGTAAATGAGCAGTTCTAATAATATAACTAATAATGGATTTTTAAAAAGTATACGAAGCACTAGATCTTGTATATACATAAATAATCAAATAATAATTAATAACTAGACCTGCAAGCAGCACTGAATCGGCTTTCAGGAATCAGACAGGAAGTGTGTGATAAAATAGCCCATTCATCGAGCTACAAAACGATACCTTAATTGTTTTGATTCAGTGACACCTGGCTGAGAAAATATGTCGATTTTTGCAAGAGTACCAATTTTTTTACTGTATTTTCTTCTTTTTTTAAAATTTTTTTGTGTTTTTTTCCCAAATATCTGATATTTTTTCGACTACTTCTGGATTTTGGATTATTGTCGGGATAGTTTTAGCAAGTTGTTTGGATAAATATCTTTCTGTACCAGAAATGTCAGAAACATCTGGGTCGGTAGTATCTGATGGAGAAATCCAGCTTTTTGCAAGAACGCCATTTTTTATCCTTTTTTTTTTCATTTTTTGAATACTTCCGGTATGGTGATTATTACCGAGAGAGTTTTAATAACCGGTTTAGGCAATTAAATAGCGACAGAGTTCTGTAATGATATATTACAATATATGATCAGATAAAATGCCCCTGAGAAATCCTATGTTTAAAAGTGCCAAAAATGCAAAAATGTCAAAATATCAAAAATTAAATTACAATAACTGAATACATATTATACATTTTTGGATTCCACATTAGATCAGATATCTAAATATCATAAAGTTTTTTGAAAATCAGTAAAAATAAAAAAATAATAGAGTATTTTCCAAAATTTCACGATTTTTCGACTTTTTTTCGATTTTCAGTTCGTTATTTGACCTATTACGGATTTTTCAAAGTCTAAACGGACTGTTTCATACACAAGACTACCGAAAGGTCTCTTGATAGATAAAGTTTAAAAAAAATCGCTGGAGCAGTTTTCGAGATACAGGCGTTCAAAAACGCTCCAAATCAGAAAATACTTGATTTTCAGCGTGCCATATTTTACTTGCAGTTCATGGTATCTGTACGAATTGGATATCATATGATACTGCAATTCTCGGGCAACCAAACAATATCTTAATCGTTCTAATCTGTTGATATGGGACTGAGAATTCATATTTTTCCCAAAAGCATTCAATTTTGGCGTTTTTTTCAAAATATCTGCCATTTCTGCGACTACTTCCGGTTTATAGAAGTTTATCGAAATAGCTTTATACGTTAGTTTTGAACTATAACTCCATGTTCCATAAGTTTCAGAAATGTCAATTCGGCCGAAAAACGAAACTCGAGCTCACAAAATGGGCAGAAAATTCGAAAAAAATCGAAAAATAAAGGGTGATAACTCGGAATGAAACTTATATTTCTGGAATCGGATGGTCTTCAGGTAGCCAAAAATGTAGGTCAAATTTCAAAATTTTGAAAAATGAAAAAAATTGTCTCTTTAATTTTTTTTTTCATTTTTTGAACGCTAGAAGTCAGCGACAAAGTTTCGAAATTTCGAAATTTTCAACTGCTATCATCCAAGAAAAGATTTGATGTTGCCGAAAATGTCATTTGTATGAAAATAAGTACAGAATTGACGAATTTACGGCTCTTTTTTGATTTTTTGACACCATACAAAATTCGGCCACTTCCGGTCTGCGCAGAAGTTTCAAATATAGCCCATATGTTGCAAACACACGGATTTATGATAGAAAATGAGGTTCTAGATCGGTATCTGGGACAGGCACTGAGAAATAGGCTCCCCCGAAAAAAAAAATAATAATAATAAATAATAATTTTAGCAAAAACAATAGTCTTTCAGACGAAAGTCTGAAAGCCTAATAAGGGCTAATCCAATAGATAAGAATGATTTGGTGAAGAAACGAGTAAAGCTAGCTTAGCCTATATGAAGAGAATCAGAGATTTACAAGAGGGTATCAAGCTGTGCATAAAACCATTTGATATTTTGACCTACCCCCGCATCATAGAAAATAAAGTGAATCTTCGCAGGTGCATATTTTCCGTTTTTTTTGCTATATGTTACAATTTTGCTGACAGTTACACCTAGAGAATAGATTCGACTTTATGGTATTCACACTGGGGCACAGGAAGACCCCCCACTAACATCCCCAATCACCACCATTTCCATCCAAACCCTACACTCGCCACAAAAGTTGGAAAAATTGTCATGAGCTTTTGATGGTTACCGCCCAATTTTATAAACGTGGAGGACTTCCCCCCCCCCCCAAAAAAAAAACAACCAAAAAACAATTGGGACTGGTCTGACATTACCCCCCCCCCCCATTTGTGACACCCATGCTCAACACCTAAAACATCAGTGAAACTGAAAGTAAGAACATTATATAATAGAAGTTCTCTTGGCATTAAGTTTTGAAAATGATAATCCTGTGATATTAATTCTAATATTGTGATTTTTTATGTTTTTTTTCACAGTCAAATGATTTGATATTAGAACCATTTGAGTCCAAACGAAATATTCGACAGACATTCCAATGGCAACCTAAAATATCTGATGAATTAGAGGTGAACAACACCGTAACTCTTCAATGTCGTAATTCCGTCCAGGGTAGAAAATTGATTGTAGACGAAAGAGGTAAATATGAATTTTCTCAACAGCACTAAAAATTACATGTACATAATGGAAGTGATATGTACAGGGTTCAATTTAGTCTAAAATTAATGAGTACCAAATTTTTGTGACAGATTCACATTTTGGCTAATCAATTCAAAATTTGAATAGAATTTGCTCAGATTTGAGAAGCTGTAAAATTTACAATTCTGATAAATAAACAATATTATAATCTTTAGTCTTGTTTTATTATTCATTACATCAAATTCTCAAGAGTATTTATATGTATAGATTGTAGCTTCCGATAATTTGTTTTTGTCAATCTATTTTGATGCGGTCCATCGCTGAAAATGCATGTTCAAGTTCCGACAATATGAATGCCCTACTGAAATTTCTTGAGCAGGGTAAGCTTACTCTTCCAGACACCTGTTACCACTGTTTGTCGTGACCTGTATTTTGAATGCTAATGTAAGGCAGTATCTTCCATAGGCTAGAATATTAAACTAGAATATTAAACTAGACTAAAGCATAAATTGGCAGAATCTTTTTATGGCTCCCTCAATTTCTTTTTCAAACATTTAAAATGTTTATGTTTATTTAGAGTATGTTTGATTTCTTTCCTTCATTATTTTTAAGCAGACCTTTTTCAAGAATCTAATGATAGTAGTCGCATGAGCTGACTAGATTCCTGTACAAAGTTAAATAGGCCTGCAGCAAAAATTTCTAGCGTTATCTGCTACATGGCCCTCCCTAATAAACAAACTATACATTTTTTGAAAGCTTATAACATAAGGAAGACGGATCCAGAGAGTTCCAAGCAAAAAGTCTGCTCTAACTTGATTTAGGGCCAAATGAAAATTGTGATAATTGTCAAGTAAATGCTATATTTATACTAAAATTAAATATTGGTGAAAACACCTGATGCCTTCACCCTAATTAAGAAATATGATGTTGTTGGTTAAATTGTGATTTAAAGCAAAATGCTGAAAACATAATGGACAGGGGAAATATCCAGAATTTCGGAAATCCATTTGGAGGCAGACCACCATTAAATTTCACACTCTCGGTACCCACAAATTGTAGTTCTTCTATTTACATGTATAGCAATTCTCTCTCCTTCTCTTTTCTCCCCCTTTGCATGGACATTTTTGTTGATTTGTTGGTCTAGAATGGAAGAAGAGGGTTTGAATTAATATTTTCTGCCAGGTTTTGGTAAATATTCATGATTTTGAGGCGGAAGGATAACAGAGTTATCAGGTTCGCTACGGTGATAAGTACAGCAACTAGTTACATGTTATGGGTATGCTTCTTCAAGTTGGTGTATCTCAAAATTTTGGTGGTCAACCTCATACAAATTTTAGTGCAAAGATATGGTCATTTGTTCCTTTGTCTATAGTGAAAAGCATTCAGCCCAACGAAAATTTGGGGAAAAAGTTGGAGGTGGGCAAAGAGGCCAGAATTAACATTGAAGTCAATGGGGAAATTAATGGTGGTCTGCCTCCTAAATGGTTTTAAATATTCATATATCATCAAAATGGTAAAAAAAAATGGAGTTATCTCCCTTTATGGAAAATATCAATAGACAAAGGCCTATGTAAGTTCAACATTTTTTTCAGATAGGATTTAAGGCTAAAGGTCTAACAAATATTTAACCTGAAACATAGCATCTACAGATATTTAGTTTTCTCGCTACATTAGATATTGCCAAAACTAAATAATACTGTAATGGGGGTGACAATATTGTAATGAAGAGAAAACATATTAAATGGAGTTTAATGTCTTACTGTTCAGTACCAACCACCTGTATAATGAAGATGGGCGTACGTCATACATTATTGTTTGAGGGGGGTGGGGCATTGTACGTGTACAACTACTGAACTAGTGTGCAAGTGCCATCATCGGGGAGCCACGGTAACTCAGTAAAGGGCTGCTCACTAAGCGGGCGGCCAAGGGATTGATCCTAGTCCGGCGTGGTTTCCCCCTTGTCCTTGGCTCACTAATCAGGAGGTCTGGGGTTTGTTCCCTGTGTTGACCTAGACAGTTCCCCAAACATTCCAGCATTTTGATGCAGGAAGTGGGGGATGGGGCTGTGATGGGCAGCGTCTAGTTATTTGGATGGAATATAAAACTGAATGTACATCTCATTATGACAGTTGATTCTTTTTTCTCTTCGAACATTACATTTGCCACTCCCTTACAGTATTATTAATGTTTTGCCATATATCTTTTTTAGTGAGAAAATTATCTGTAGATGCCTTGTTTCAAATATTTGTTAGGGATCTAGCCCAAAATCTAATCTGAATTAAAAGTTTACATATATATTAGTAGAAATACTGTTTTGGGAGAGTTTATATGCCCGCCATCCCTCCCAGATTCGTTGAACCGTCCATTTTTCGGGCAATGTATTTCAGTTTTTCGGGCACAAGTTTCAGGGAATGGAGAATGCGACCATATCTCATGGAAATATAATTGTATATTTGTGTAATTATTTAAAAAAAAAAATTATCACATCTGTGGAAAATCCATTTTAGTTAATGATTGATACATTCAAACAATTTGGGTGACAAACTTTTCAGGCAAATAGGCTCAGCCCCCACCCCACCCCACTCGAGTTTACCCCCTACACCCATGTAGCCCCTGATCTGTTTTTCAATCAGATTCAGTTTGTTGAATCAATTATTGTTTAAACTATTGTTTCCCTCCAATCGAACAACTGGGCATTGTTTTTCCTCCCATCCTGTACCTCTGACTGGGTGAAACCACACCTGGATTGTCCTTTACATGTAGTAAATGTGAAAATGAAACAAAAAGACTGTTAAAGAAACCGAACTTTATACGTTTATACTTGATGTTTATACGTGTAGTCTAACTTTGATGAGATTTTACTAAAAATAATTTCGGTCTTAAATCTATATTTTTTTTAGCAAATTTATATTTGTTAGCAAATTACATAATTATAGAAACAGTTTGAGTTTAAATATTTGTAATTAGGCCTTAAATATCTGAACAAGAGGTTTACAGCTACCTGTAGTAATAGTACCATAGGGTCTAATTGGAAGTGTATGTTGGTGTGGGTTTATGTTTAAGTGGTTCCAATGTGATTTAGAAAACTATGGACGTACCTCAATTACTTCATAGACACATTGCTCAACCAATGTCATACATACATGTATCTCCTTGCACATCAGACTAGGCGCTCCGCCTTAATTTCTGGGTAAACATCATCCACCTTTGCAGTCCTCTGTGACCCCATTAACGATATAAATAATGGGCTTGTGTGTTCACACATGGTCTTGTGCTTCATACAGCATCAGCAGTCAACATTTGACAGAAAGGGAGATAACTTTCTATTATACCGTTAATGGATTTTCAAATTCTGTATGTTCCCTTGCCCATTATGTTTTCTGCATATTGGTTTAAATCAAAATTTAACCAACAGCATATTCTTTGTAAAGGATGGAGGCATCGTGTGTTTTCGCCAATATTTAATTTTATGTCAACTTCAAAATTATGAGTATAAAGATAGCATTTACTTGACAATTATCACAATTTTCATCTGGCCGTAAATCGAGTTAGTGCAGACTTTTTGCTTGGAACTATAAGGGTTTGTGTTCCTGGTGTTAAAAGCTTTCCAAAAATGTATAGTTTGTTTATAAGGGAGGACCATGTAGCGGAATTGTGTTTCTAAGCAAGCTAGAAATTTTGGCTGCAGGCCTAAAAGCCTACATCTCTAATTCCAACTGACTTCAATAAACCCAACGTTATTTTACTAGCAAACGGTTGTTTCCATATTTATTAACGGACATTATATGGCAAAAGTAGTAGTCTTCAATATTATTTAATCAAAAAAATGTGAGTTTGTATATTCTGATGGTCAATATACCTTTGAACCTTATAAAGAAATTATTGTTTAATTTGTGTAAATTACAAATACAACCATTTATTTCTAGGCTACAGTTGTCAGCGCCGTCATTTAGATTCTAATAATTGTTGTGATACCAAACAACCTTCGACTAGTCGTTACAATTGTCAAACATGTCACACTAATGGATGTTGTTCTGTTTATGAATATTGCGTTTCATGTTGTCTACAGCCAGATAAAGTAAGTAAAAGATAACTTTTCATTTTCAGGAATTGAAACGCAAGCTCTACGAATATTGTATTAAAATTAAATATTGGATTTTTAAAAGGTAGAATGATAAATTTTACATCAATAAGCATCCACAAGACAGCTGTGGGTGATAGTGTCCAATCATCATAGGGATGAGAGCAGTGTTGGGATTTCAGCCGTATATTCCGGACGTGTCCGAATTTTTTTTCCAAACGCACTCTATTGTCCGACCGTGAATATGCCCATTCGGACATCAAGACATGGTGAATAATATTCAAAATTCCAAAATTAATATAAAGTGTACTAACTAGTACTAAGAGTATAACTACCACTCAACCCGATTATCGTTGACAATAGACTGGATTGATTAGGCAATTAAGTGATCAACATATTTATCGTGTTATACCGACTATAATGATTAACTACTTAATCTGCCTTGATTGACTGACTTATTCCTTTGTCGCACAGTTCATCAATCTAATAATAAACACATGGTTTCTTCATTGTCTCACATTTAATCTCCTTTGTTGTGTCGGACAATAACACTAGAAATTAGTCATATATGTCACATATCCTGATAGTATATAACACCTCAAATCAACATTCATTGTATCCTATAACTTGTCTGTGATATATTTTTTGGTGGAAGCCGAAGTTAAATAAAGATATTTCACACAGTAATTAAAATGAAAGTAGAAATCACGCGAGAAATTAAGGGAGGTATAGCACCTGTAGAGCAATACTCTAAAAATAGATCGCGCTGAAAATAGACCGCAATACATGTACCCTTGAACTCGCAGATAGCCTGTTGTCCGAGAAAAGATTATATTTTGATGGCACATTGTCGGATTTATTATATGTTGAATGGGATTTATGTTTTTAAATAAGTAAATAAAAACGCTAAGAAATGTTGACGTATATTTCGATTGGAATGACGTAAGTAGTTAATTGTTTTAGATGATAGCACGTGCTACAGTCGAGTGCAATTATTTAGCAGTTGGTGTCACTCGCTCGTTGCATTAGAGCGACGTTAACTAGTAAACTGCGGCTTACATGTCATTTTTTTACTTTCTGTATATAAATCGAAACGCAGTATCAGACGAATGTCTGACATTGCTGAAAAATGTACCGACGTAGTCATTTTTGGGAGTTTGACGTCATGTAATTTTGTACATGTAGGAATATTATTGACATAAATTTGAATACCGAACAGGTTTTAAACATGAAATATAACGAGTTGCAGTGAAGAAAACACGTGGTTAACATGAAGAAGATTAAATTTGTTTTTACATATGAATTTGAATATATTATGGTCCACACGTGATTCTTAACTGTGTTTTGAAAACGTCTGCTTAAATTAAGATAGGAGTTATGCCCCTTTGTTTCGGGTAAATATGTCCGACAAGAAAAACTGGATGAGAGTATTTTATACGCCCACGTATATTGCCGTCGCCCTGTCCGTCATCCACAATTTCTTGTGAACACTCTAGAGGCTTAAGTTAATATCTGATTGACTTTAAATTTATACACAGTGTTTAAGGTCATGAGACGAAGAAGCCTATTGATTTTTAGAAACTTCCGATTATTTCTGTCAGAGTTCTGGCCCTTGATCACTTAAAAAAATTATGTTGACACTCTAGAGGCCAAATTTAAATTATACACAGTGTTTAAGGTCATGAGATGAAGAATCCTATTGATTTTCAGTGATTTCGGATAATTACTGCCAGAGTTATGTCCCTTGATCACTTCAAAAATGAATTTTCATAACTATAACATCTTAATCCATAATATATTAAATGTTTCGTATACTAAACGTTAGCATAGAGGAGAACTTTATACAAGCCAAACAAATGATTTTATGATGATTACTTAATGAGTTATTACTCTTAATGAGTTTTGGGTGTTTTTATAAATGTTTGATAACTGAAAAAAGTAAAAAAAGTCGACATCTTTTGTTGACTGCCAGGAGGAATCAGCTTCTGTGGATGTATGTTTCGTTGCCTGGCAACCTATCTAAAGGTCACATTTTTTTATCACAGTAATTATCCGATTAAAAGAAAGTATGATTATAGAAAAAAACACTCTCTTTTTAGCTTGTTCTCTATTATCTCTCGAAAATTTGGTCATATCCTGTCTTGCAGCCGCTGGTTACTCATTTATTTTCTCTTTTCAGCAACCATTATTAGAAAAGATATTAAGAGATTATAATAATGAGCCATTTAACAAGTTATTTTCATTAGTATTGGATCATTTTGAACTTTGTCTTGCCAAGTGTCGAACTTCCTCACAGGTAACAGAAATGATTTCCTGCTTTCTCCACTAAACCTTTAATCTTCCAATAATTCTGTTATAAAATAGTCACATTAATTAATTAAACACAAGTAAAAAGACATTAAATGCAAGAGAAAATTGTAACTATGGAACTTGCAAAATAATTGGTTATCCAGATTTTAAGGTACTCAAACTTGCTACCATTACTTTCAGTCTCCTGCTGTGGTTCTCTGGAAAAATTCAAATTGAATATCACAATTCATACAATTCTATATTTCCAATCCCAGCTGCTTGATATTTCAATTTTATTACAAAATTATAGAGTATATTAATTTGAATATCACAATTTGTACCATATATTAATGATTTTACCATATTTTAATGATAATACAAAAAGCTTTCTTATGCACATAGTTAATGTTGTTGTATGCGTTTAGTTCTAGTTTAAATGGCTGTTGTACCACATGATGCTTAAAGCCCCAATACCACTCTTGTTGTAACTTAATAATATGTTCCCCAATCTTTATTCTGGTCAACAATTTGTACCGGTACTATTTTACAATATTTTAATTAAAAAATGATACAAATTTCATCTTAACACACCTAGTTTTAAAAATTGGAAAAATTCAACTACATGCCGTAACATGGTTTGAAAAGCCTTACGTAAGCACTTTCAAATGCAACTTGGATTTAAACGTATTTTCGAACCCTCTGGACAAGTAAGATAGGTTGTAATGGATAATTTACACAACAGGGAGGACACTTAAACATCTTTTTTCTGGACCTCTCAAGCCAGCAAGAGTGTTATTGTCCCTTTAAAAATTTGCAAATCTGGTTATGTGTTGTGCATTTATATTGATATAAGGTGGGAATATCACTAGAGTATTTGATAATTTAATGAAGAATGTAGGTTTCTCATTTCAACATTTTATGCATTATTCTGGGTTCTGATTTATTTTTCAGAGTGTTCAACATGAAAATTCTTACCGTGACCCAAAATCCAAGTATTGTTATGGAGAAAGTGCCCCAGATTTACAGAGTGCCATTTTATAATGATAATAGGAGAATGAACTAAAGATTAACCTATTGAAGTGTGATGTAAATACTAATGAATGGATATAAGCTGTATATATATATTTTATACTATTTTATTAAATGTTGTATATGTATATATTGTGAAGAAACGGACACTGTTGTTTAATTTTTGTAGATAATACAAAAAAGGTTTCTTAAGTTTAATTTATTTGCGGAGTAAAAGTTTTACAACATGGCAGACACTGGGCAGAATAGGACAACGAATGAAAGACCTTTCCATAAAGCTTGGATAAATTCTTGTTATCAACAGACATTACTACCTGGTGCACCCTGGCATAAGGTAAGTTTCATTATGGTAACTAGTGATGTTGTTTAGAGTGGAAAGATTGAGTGAATAATATAGCGCAGCTAATCTCTCACTTCCCACATTCAACATTTTCCAGAGATAGTAGATCTTGAGTTAGTATTGGGACCCAATAAATCTGGAAACTGTTTCAAGCTGCTGTACTTTTTGTAGGAAAGTCACATTACTTTGAAAAAATTACAAGAATATACATGTACCTTATGCTTACTAAATGTTTACAACCTCAATACAAGTCACCCATTATTTATTTCTTTCTAGTGCAATTGATATCACTTCTTATTTACTTGGGAAGTTCACATGGCTAATAATACAACCCTGATTTGAATGCTTAGATTGTTTATCAATTTTGAAATTTTCAGCTTGAAGCCAAACTGGCCACCGAACTTGCCACCCGTGTCGAAAAACAGTTTGATCATCCCGAAAGAAGAGAAATGTTATTAGATTTACTTGGAAATGAATTTCTTCAAGAATTCTTGCCAAATGTACAAAGAAATCCACATTTATTGGTGAGTTAAGTTTGAAAGTTTATATTTATAATTAGACTATAACTAACCAGATGCTTACTTCTTAATCTTGAAAGTATATCCACCTCTTGATTGAAATACATGTACAGCTGTTTGTCTAACAACAAACTGGTATTTGATTTGATGTACATAACAGCTTTTCTTATACAAAATGCTAGATGACGTCGCGCCTGGTATGTTCGTGCATTTTTTATGCGCGAACTCTTAGTTTTTCTATTACTGGCACGCGCACGGGCACTATTTTTTTTGTTTTACATGTACCAAAATCTGGGATTTCACGCGTAGGTACTTTTGAGGTATTAGGTCTGTTAAGCATAACACTTGCCACTGTACCTGTGTATCGCTAATTATAAAACGAATGTTTGAAGACCGTTCATATTTATTACGCACAGAATTTTCAGTACGGTGTTGATTCATGCTCAAATTATTGCTAAGCAAACCAACGGAATTATTTTCTAAACAGTGTATGAACTTATTCATAGCGATAATATCCTTACACCGAGAGAAAGTATCTAGTCTCGGTGAATAGAATCATGGTTGTCTGGTAAAAACAGTGTTTTTAGAAGCAAACTAACCTGCCGCACCTGACGAAGTCATTATAATTATACTAATAATAAAAAGGCGAAAAATCTTTTTGCAGCGGAGGCTTATCACTGAGTAATAGGTCAAGGTTAAAACTTACAGTACGCGCATCGCTGAGGTTTGATGTTTTTTATCGTGGAATTCCGTTAATTACCAAGTGAATGAGTGACATGATACGACCGACAGAGCAGCCCGGAGTCGAACAATCGCCGCCCGAGCTGTCTTCGTCAGCTAGTTTCAAAATGGGGTACAACCAGTGCAAGTGGGAAAAAGACTACAATAGAATCAGAAATATGTTATTTATTATTGTCGGACTTATTACATCACTCCTGTCTAACAAATCATAAAGCTGTGGTGTTACGGTGGCGGCATAGTATTTCACCGTAAAACCACAGCCACTCTAACCATTCATAATACATCTGACTATCACTCCCTACACATTTCCCCTCGTCTACTTTCCCAAACGTCAACAACACATCTCATACATCCATTTCGCTGATTAACCCTTGTACCGTGTCTACTGGATTCTACAGTTCAACCACACCAATCAAACCTTGTTTCAGTATTTTATATTTTGCTATGAAAATGTATTTTCTGTTTTAGGAACCACCTAATCTGAATTTTGATAGTCGCCAGTTGTTATTTGTTGAAGCTCAAGGTTGGTTAAATAGTCAGATGTATAAAACTGTCCGAGAACTAGGGTATCAGAACATGTTGAATGGTAACTCTTCAAGGTGTGTATATGATTTGAAGACTAGTATCAGACATTTGTAAAAATGGATGTCTTAGATCAAGATGTTATTTTTAAAATTGTAACTTTCCATGTTACTTAAATTTGACATGCGCATGCAAGTTATTTTTTTTCTGATCATGGCAATGAATAGCATTAGTCATAGTTAGTTCACAGTGACAATATGGTTATTAAAATGTATAACATTAGGTTTCACATTAGGTTTCACAGAATATTTAAGGGAAGTGACTTACCTGCAAGTTATTTTTTATCTGATCATGGCAATGAATATTGAATAGCATTAGGCAACACAAATAAAATAACTTGTTTCTCGGGCACTGCCCGCACGCAAAATTGGTTGCGCGTGCAGTCTTTTTATTAGTCTTGATGAAAAAAAATAAATACGTAACGCCTGCCCGCACATCGACAAGCAAGTTGTAAAAAAAATATGCCGCATGTACATGTACCTACATCCGCCAAACATGTATATCCATTCAAATGTATTAAAACTGATTCGGATGAAAATGCTGTCTTTTTTATTGATATCGAAAGAACCTCCATTTTGTATCATGTGATATTAATTACCTCCCCTGATAAACTAGAATTTGATTCGTGTTAAAAGTCCAAAGTCATTGGCGACAATATTTCAATTATTCGATCTTAATCGGCTCTTTTTTGCCGGCTTCAGCCGGTCCTTGTTTGGAAAATCCTACTGATAAAACAATGAACCGTAGAACAGGTTAATTATTACTTGCGGCTAAGAATACGATACGATGAGGATATCATAATGCATTCCTTAGAATCTGGGTCATTATTAGCACATTTATGGTAGTTTTGATAGTCCGGAAAATAATGATTGGATAACCCATTTGATGGTTTTACTGACCAGTTGTTAGTTAGATTTAAATAGTCATTCAATATAAACACCGGATTGAACACCGAATATCCTGAGAAACACATCAAATATCCTGAGAAACAGTATTTCCAGCATCTCCATTATCGATACACGGCGTGACATGCACTGGTTGGAATTTGGTAAATAATTATAAATAAACCGGCGATACTAGATTTAGTTTTAAGTACTGTTTATTTTTTTTATACACGTGTTGATAGAGGCTTAGTTTTTAAAAATATTGTTGTCTTTATGGAGGGCTATTACATAGTCGTATGGAATTTTATTAAACCAATTTCAATTATGGTTGTCGCCATTACTAATACTATATAATTAATGACTTTCTCCTTTCAAAAAAAAAAAAAAGACCACCCTCCCGCCCCAACGATTTTAAGAAATAGCGGAATTTTATTTTGCACCATCAATGAGTAAAAAAAAAAAGAAACCGCCCTCCCTCCCCACAGTTTCAGCTGTCAGTTGCCCGAGAAACAAGACATTTATTTTGTATGGCCTTAGTCATAGTTTGTTCACAGTGACAATATGGTTATTAAAATGTATAACATTAGGTTTCACATTAGGTTTCACAGAATATTTAAGGGAAGTGACTGACCTGGTTTTTGATAGAATTCATTATTTTATTTGTAAGGGAGGATCCACCATCTGATTTTACTGAATTTCTACAACATACATTTGGTGTATTTAATGATGGTCTAGATAGAGAGTTATATATACAGGAGAGAGAATTAACAGTATGTATAATAAAGCATTCATTATAAATATATATTTTTGAAGTCTATTTTTATTCCTTTCACAAGGCTACGGTTGGGTTGACTGATTTTTAGTTTTATACACAGTGTTTACATTGCTGAGAGCAGTGCTCACTCTGGGTTTCATTTTTTTTCCGCCAATTTTTCATTTTAATTTATAAGCTATTTATTTTTTCCGCCAAAAAAGAACAAATAACTATTAAATTTTTGGAGTAATTTTTATGCATATTATATCACAGTTTACAAATTCTTTACTGCTTTGCAGAAGCCCATTTTCTGTTGATTCGGGGTAACCACTATTAGTATTAGTAACATTAAATTACGCAGTGTATTTGTTTTTAATGAATAATTAAATGTTTTGTCTCTTAATGAGTTTATTACTACTCCAACTGTAAATACTAATCAACACTAATCCGAGATTGATCAAGAGACAAAGGATTGGTACGTAATTTATTGATAACTGACTCAGCCAAGCGTAATGTGTTTGCACGGCGTGGAAATCTAAGCTTTGTCGCAAGAAAATTTTATCATCAAAAAAGAATCGCCATACAGGAAAAAGTTAACGCCCAAAATTCCGCAAGATTGAAGATTTTTTCGCCAAAATTATATTTTTATCGCAAATGGCGGAAATGGCGATCGACAGCGTGAGCGCTGGCTGAGAGATTCTTTAACTTAAGGTTACCAACGAACACAGTCATGTGATGTTTATGTTCAAAATTTGATTATTTACAGAGTTATTGCCCTTTATCAAGCTGATTGATCTTTTGCTCTAGAGAGCAACAAACTTCTCATACAATTTTTTATAGGCCCACATTAGAAATGTGGTCGTATATTGGCGTCGCCCAATCCGTACGGACAGACGTACGTACGTACAGAGTACAGACGTACGTACGTACAGAGTACAGACTGACGTCTGTCGTCCACAATTTCTTGTGAACGCTCTAGAGGCTAAAGTTTATTTCTAATTGACTTTAAATTCAAATCACAGTGTTTAAGGTCATGAGACGAAGAAGCCTATTGATTTTCAGCAATTTCCGATAATTCCTGTCAGAGTTATGGCCCTTGATCACTTCAAAAAATCTTGTGGTCGCTCTAGAGGCTAAAGTTAATATCCGATTGTCTTTAGATTTATACACAGTGTTTAATGTCATGAAACAAAGAAGCCTATTGATTTTCATCGATTTCCGATAATTACTGTCAGAGTCCTGAACCTTGATAACTTTTTAAAATCTTGTGGACGCTCTAGACGCTAAAGTTAATATCTGATTCACTTTAAATTTATACTCAGTGTTTATGGTCATGAAACAAAAAAGCCTCTTGATTTTCATCGATTTCCGATAATTACCCTCAGAGTTATGGTCCTTGATCACTTCAAAAAACTTTGTGGACGCTCTAGAGGCTAAAGTTAATATCTGATTGACTTTAAATTTATACACAGTGTTGAAGGTCATGAGATTAACATGCATATTGAGTTTCAATGAATTTTGATAACTTGAACAGAATATTAAATGTTTCGTATTCTAAACGATAGCATGGAGGAGATTTTTATCAAAGCCAAACAAAGTCAAATGATTTTCTGATAATTACATAATGAGTTGTTACCAGTGCTCACTCTGGGTTCCAATTTTTTCCCACCAATTTCTCTTTTTAATTTTTTAGCTATATATTTCTTCTGCCAAAAAAATTCAGTAATTTTTATAAAAAATTTTTTACAAAAATACATACACATTTTACAATTTACAATATTCTTCTCTGCTTTTCCATTCATCTCTGAAATATCTACCTTTTCTAAATGCCCTTAAGATTTTACGTAGTTTACTAGTTAACGTTGCTCTAATACAACGAGCGATTGACACCAACTGCTAAATAATTGCACTCGAATGTAGCACGTGCTATCGTTCATTCCAATCGAAATATACGTCAACATTTCTAAGCGTTTTGATTTATTTACTTAAAAACATAAACCCCATTCAAAATATGATAATAAATCCGACAATATGCCATCAAAATGTTGGTGATGGAATACTAAAAAATCTGACAATCTTCTAACGGACGTTGAAATTGAAGTTCAATCTTTCGTTTACGACCCATGGCATATGATTTGATAATACCTGACTTTCGACAACCTCAAGATTATATACGCATTTAAAAACTGTAACAAAATATCTGGCTTCATTTATTAACGATACCGGCAACTTTAGTGAGAAATATATCAAACAGCAGTCATAATCTAATAATCCAAACGAATCGACCGAGTATTGTTCACCGTGTCCGCCATTTTGAATAATAGAAACCATAAAAAAAAATGCTGATTCGTATTGAAAACAAATAATCAAATCTTTTGTCTCTTAAGAGTCATTCCACGAGAAAACCATGCAAAATCATGCAGAATCGAGAAGGTGGGGGGTCGGCAGATCGAGTTCATCTCAGGGGTGTTTCATGGACACCCCCAGACTACTTCATAGCCAGAGGGGCCGATCTCAAAATTAAACCGTTTTTGAGATACAGCATCTGGGTGATTTTGGGCCAATTTCGCCCATTTTCAGGTCATTTTTGGTCAATTTTTAGCCACCTATTGTGGCGAGTGTAGGGATTGGATGGAAATGGTGGTGATTGGGGATGTTAGTGGGGGTCTTCCTGTGCCCCAGGGTGAATACCATAAAGTCGCATCTATCTTCTGGCTGTAATGGTCAGCAAATCTGTAACATATAGCGAAAAAAACGGAAAATATGCACCTGCGTAGATTCGCTTTATTTTCTATGATGCGGGGGTAGGTCCAAATATCGAAATGGTTTTATGCACAGCTTGATACCCTCTATCGATATAAAAAATAAAATCTCTGTCACCTCTCTTCCATCAATACGAAATCGCAAGTCAAAGTTGGTAAATTTTCCCTATTGTAAATCTCAGATTCTCTATGAAATGGCTTACTACTTTCATTCAGGCTAAGCTAGCTTTACTCCTTTCTTCACCAAATCATTCATGTATATTGGATTAGCCCTTAGTAATAATCATTATTTGATTATTTTATATTTACGTATATTCGAGATCTAGTGCCTCGTATACTATCTAACAATCCGTCATTATACATTGCAAATATAAATGTTATCGAAACAACAGTTACATGTATGGTTTCTTATTGCACACCTCATTGACTGTTTAACACCTCATAGTTCTTTAGATAAGTAATTAATTATGGCTTCAGTTCACTGTAACTACTTAGGACTTGTTATCATCGCTACCGTAAAAAGACAAAACCTAGTAACTCACTTGTTTTTATCAAAATTGAGTTACGACCAAATTTGTAGTTACTAGGGTGTGTCCTTCCTGTTGTTGTACTAGATCTTCCAATCTTTGATTTTGTAAGCAGTTACACCCAAGCCACAACCGTGCAACTTTCTTCATTTTCCTAGTATGCCACATAGGTTTTTCTTTGTTTTCTCAAAATAAGAAAAAAGTGAGTTACTAGGTTTTGCCTTTTGACGGGAGATAACTTTGAGTTTATTAGTGCTTGTTATATGTCCAAATTTATGGCTTCTTTTTACTGTATATAAATACTTGATGGACACAGATTAGTGAAAAAAGAAAGGGTCAAAGCTAGACAAATTCTCCATACAACGTAGGATGGTTGAGTAAAAACGTCCTCACGAAGGAAGCCCAACCATCCTACACATTTATTTTTATCTTTTTATTTTTTCTACTTATTTATATCTTAACTTATTTATTTATACGACGTAGGGTGGCTGAGTAAAAACGTCCTCTCGAAGGAAGCCCAACCACCCTACAACTGTATTTTAATCTATTCATTTTACTTCATCTTTACTTTACTTTTACTTTAATTTACTTTATTTTTATTTATTACCTTTAATTTTTTTAACTAATAAATTTTTAATACAGCGTAGGATGGCTAAGCTAAAACGTCCTCACGAAGGAAGCCCAACCATCCTACAAATTTATTATACTCTCTTTATTTATTTAATTTTATATTAGTTTAATTTATTACTAACATCTACTAAACTGGCAGGATAGTGGAGTAAGAGGGAGTCATGATCAGACGGGCTCGGTATCTAAACACTATTCTGCCAAAAACAAATACCAGTGGGATAGTGGAATAAGGGGAGGTCACGAGAAGACAGGCCTGGAACCGAAACACAAATCCCACAAAGATGACATCTACCAATCCAGAAGCAGAAGAGATCATATACCAAACGATATGTTTTTATTAAATAAAGGGAAGAACTTCCCACTAAAACCTTATCCATGGCCTAAGGCCAAAATGGAAAGATTGCAAAATCATATTCTAAACATCAGGAAGCAGCTTCGGCTCTCCTATGTCTTGTCTGTGATATCACTTAAGTGGAAGCAGACGTTAAACACCAAATGAGCGAAGGGAGAAGCTATTGTTAACTGCAAAAGAACATGCAAAGGGCTCTAGACAAATTCATGACATGGGCAAACGACTGGGGATTTAAAGTCCCAGAGAAGAAAGCGGTCGGTATGCTTGTGAGCAGGGATAGTGGGAGAAGCAGGATGACTCTGTGTATGAACGGGAAACCACCGAGTTTAAAGACCAAACCAAGTTCCATGGAGAAGAAGAAGAAGAAGTTCCATGGCGTTATCTTTGACCGAAGGCTGACCTGGAAACCGCACATCAACTTGACTGTAGATAGATGCTCCAAAATCCTAAACTTAATGAGAAAAATAACGGGTAGCACGTGGGGTGCCAATAGAGTAAAGTAAGCTTGAGACCATACAATACAAAGATATGTGTATTGCGACTAGCGTAGGGCTTGGGACTAGGAGATAGGCATTACTACAGGAAGCCGGGGAGGTGCCCCTATCCCTAAGTAGAAAAGAACTAGCCCCAAGGTATTGGGCTAAGATCTCGCAACTGGGCGAAAGATCCCATACTTTTGTCAGTCTACAAAAAAACATGATATGTGAGAGATCCTAGAAAGAAAAGCTTCGGCCAAGGTATAAGGGAAATAATCCGACAAGAAAACCGACAAGAAACACAACCCCACTGCTGCACATGCTTTCTCTCTAGAACACCTGGAAGACAACTGGCCGTCTGATTACTTGGACCATGTGGACACGGATGGCTCACGCAACCATGAAAGCGGCACCAGCTCGTTTGGAATATACCTGCCAAACGGGGAACAGGGATAAAAGCAGGAAACTGCCCAATAACTGCTCGGTGTACACCGCAGAGCTTGTGGCCATTCGTGACGCTATGTCATGAATCTCCCATCAAAAGACTAGTAAATTCGTCGTTCCAAGCGACTCTCTAAGCAGTCTTATTTCAATCCAAAATGAACACTCGGACTAAAGACCAGAAGTCATTTTGGAAATCGGGCAGCTGTACCAGAGAAGGGAAGCAAATTAGAGCTCGTGTGGATTCCATCACATGTCAACATTAGAGGAAACGAGGAGGCAGATCGACTCGCCAACGAAGGTCTCAAGGACACAGCACCACTCCGCACCATAGACTACAGCACCACGGAAATCTACAGTATGGTTAAAAAAACAGGTCAATTCATTCTGGGAATTGAAATTTGTTGAACTTGACAATACAGATTCCGGCTACACGAAAACGGCGATCAATCACCCTATTAGATACATATGCAGACTTGTATCGAAACTAAGGGTGAAAGAGCGGCTGTGAGACTACAAACGCCAAGTCATCGTCTGTGAGTGCGGAGAAGAATGTACCACCAACCATGTCCTGGTAGACTGCGAGGATAACAAGGAGGAGAGAAGGGAACTAGTGAGAATGATGGAGACTAACAACATACCATTCAACACCAAGACCTTACTCTTCTCGAAACCAGATCTGAAACTGCTAATCTTCAAACAAATCCACGCCCTTATGGACACAGTTGGACTAAGTAGAATAGTGAAGTAAGAGGGGGTCACAGTTAGACGGGCACGGCATCTAAACACTAAACTACATAGGGGATTTATACCAAACCGGCAGGATAATGGAGTAAGGGAGAGTCACAATCAGACGGACTCGGCATCTAAACACTTCCGCCATCAAATAGACATCAAACCTACAGAGTGGGATAGTGGAGTAAGGGGGGTCACGATAAGACGGGCCTGGCACCTAAACACAAATCCCACAAAGATGACATCTACCACATTAGCAGGAGTGGAGTAATTGGGAGTTACGGTCAGACGGACTCAACACCTAAACACTATTCCACAGAAGAAACAGATACCAAACCCATAGAGTGGGATTGTGGAGTAAGGGGAGGTCTCGATAAGACATCTACCAATCCAGAAGCAGAGAAAAAAATCTACCAAACGATATGGTTTTTATTAAATAAAGGGAAGAACTTCCTACAAAACCCAATCCATGGCCTAAGGCCGAAAATGGAAAGATTTGCAAAATCATATTCTAAAAACAGGAAGCAGCTTCGACTCTCCTATTTCTTGATGACAAACCCTAAGTAATTACAGTGAACTGAAACCATAATTAATTACTTATCTAAAGAACTATGAGGTGTTAAACGGTCAATGAGGTGTGCAATAAGAAACCATAACTGTTGTTTCGATAACATTTATATTTGCAATGTATAATGACGGATTGTTAGATAGTATACGAGGCACTAGATCTCGAATATACGTAAATAATCAAATAATGATTACTACTAAGGGCTAATCCAATATACATGAATGATTTGGTGAAGAAACGAGTAAAGCTAGCTTAGCTTGAATGAAAGTAGTAAGCCATTTCGTAGAGAATCAGAGATTTACAATAGGGAAAATTCACCAACTTTGACTTGCGATTTCGTATTGATGGAAGAGAGGTGACAGAGATTTTATTTTTTATATCGATAGAGGGTATCAAGCTGTGCATAAAACTATTTCGATATTTGGACCTACCCCCGCATCATAGAAAATAAAGCGAATCTTCGCAGGTGCATATTTACCGGTTTTTTCGCTATATGTTACACTTTTGCTGAGCATTACACCCAGAAGATAGATGTGACTTTATGGTATTCACACTGGGGCACAGGAAGACCCCCACTAACATCCCAAATCACCACCATTTCCATCCAATCCCTACACTCGCCACAATAGGTGGCTAAAAATTGACCAAAAATGACCTAAAAATGGGCGAAATTGGCCAAAAATCACCCGGATGCTGTATCTCAGTAACGGTGAATTTATGAGATCAGCCCTTCTGGCTGTTAAGTAGTCTGGATGAGTCCACAAAATCCCCACAAGATGAACTCGATCTGCCGACCCCCACCTTCTCACCTTCTGCATGGTTTTCTCGTGGAATGACTCTTAATTAGTTTATTACTACTCTTACTGTATATACTTATCAACACTAATCGGGGATTGATCAACAGACAAAAGATAGGTCTATAGATACCTAATTAATTTTTAATTGACTCACTGTCAATGAACCAATAGGTTTATACAGCGTGGAAATCAAAGCTTTGTGTCATTATGACAAGAAAAAATTATTGCCAAAGGTAAAAAAGAATCGCCATGTAGGAAAAAGTTATCGCCAAAAAATCCGCCAGATTGAATATTTTATCGCCAAGATTATATTTTATCGCAATTGGCGGAAATGGCAATCGACAGCGTGAGCGCTGGTTGTTACTTTTAATCAGACTTTAGTGTATTATAAATGTTTCATTACCGAAAAAAGTAAAATATGCGACAACTCTTGTTGACTGCCCGGACGATTTAGCTGCTGTTGGCGTATGTTTCGTTGGCTGGCAACCTATCTTAACTGCTGTGGGCATTTTTTTTTGCTTCCTTTTCGTGAATTTTTAGATTTCTCTGTGAACTATGACATTGCTTTCTTGAATAATTACAGGAAAAGAGAAAGAAAGAGATTGTAAATCGTAAAAAGAATACAGATTATTTATATATACCTAAACCCAGTCGTTATAAACCAGCTACTTCATCTTCTACACAATCTAATACTTCAGAAAAACCTTCATCTAGTCAAATTAAAGGTATGTCTTAAATAGAAAATATATTCAACTTGATGAAATTTCGAAATTTTCTACTGCTTTCAGCCGAGAAAAGACTTCGGGTTTCTGAAAATGCCATTTGTATGAAAATAAGTTCAGAATTGACGAAGCTACGGACGTTTTTTAATTTTTTGGCAACGCACAAAATTAAGCCATTTCCGGTCTGCGCAGAAGTTTCAAAAATAGTTTATCAAGTAAACACCACCTGGTTTCCCTATAGAAAATTGAACCCAAGATCTATATCTGTTTTGGATCATGAAGAAATAGGCTCCCGTGGTAAATAACATAATAAGTAATATTTATAATAATTTTACTAATCACAATAGGGATTCAGGCGAAAGTCTAAAAGCCTAATAATCAGGGATGTAGCCACGCCAGGCACTTGCACCCGGCACTATTTTTTGCCGCCTAGCACAAAGGAAAAATTGAAGAAGGCCGGCCAGTCATATTTAAACCCCTTCGACCTCGTCCTTCTTTCACTCTGTACACAAACTCACCCACGGCAAACGGCAAAGCCATGCGGTAACTAAAAGCCCACGTAAACCATGTCTGCCATGGCATTAATTATTGTTGTGTGCTGTGGTAGACCCTATCATCCCAAATTAGTTTAAAAAAAGAAGTATTGGTATTTTGTTTATTGATATTTAGAAGATGTGTAGGTCTATTCATTTGATGGTCACCAAGACCAATTTACAGCACTTCAATGTTAAGGGCTTGGGTGTCGTAAATGGTGTTGTACATTCGGTTTTACGATCAATTTTTAATGTACTCATTCTATGGTTAATTCTCCAAATCTATACTAAATCCTAGCCTATCCACAATGTCAATGTTTCTTATTTAATTTCTTGCCTGTGTTGACCGTGGATTTGCGACAACCCAGGAGAAGTACTTGGAGGACGGTGAAAGCTTTCTCAACTTCTGTCTGACCGGATTCTCATTCCACTGTAATAATAATATAATTCGTTAGACACAAGTCAAATAAAATAACGTGATTTGATTATCAATATCTACCTGTTGTCATAATTAGTTATACTCAAATAAAATACAAACACCGTTTTAAGAATAGGTCTATATAAATTTGAATATATAAATGAAAATTGATTTGCACTGAAGAAAATAAAAGACAGCAAATGCTCTGAAAATACACCAATAAGGGTTGAATTTTCATAAAAGACCAGGCCCCCCTCCCCGAAAGTTTTACGCTCTCTGCGCTCACACAACATTTTTTCCAACACTCAGCAAATCCTGGCTACATCCCTGATAATAATGTTAACAAAAACAATAGTCTTTCACACATGCTTTGCAGTGTGGAACCCTAATAAATTTAACAAAAACAATAGTGTTTCACACAAACTTTGTGAAACCCTAACAATAATTTTAACAAAAACAATAGTGTTTCACACTGGCAGTGTGAAATAAGAATTATGCTAAGGCCTCAAAATGTATGGTAAATGGGCAGTGCTCACTCTGGGTTCCATTTTTTTCCCGCCAATTTCTCTTTTTAATTTTTTAGCTATATATTTCTTCCGCCAAATTTAAAAAAAAAAAATTCAGTAATTTGTATAACTTTTTTTTTTACAAAAATACATACACATTTTACAATTTACAATATTCTTCTCTGCTTTTCCATTCATCCCTGAAATATCTACCTTTTCTAAATGCCCTTAAGATTTTACATAGTTTACTAGTTAACGTCGCTCTAATACAACGAGCGATTGACACCAACTGCTAAATAATTGCACTCGAATGTAGCACGTGCTATCGGTCATTCCAATCGAAATATACGTCAACATTTCTAAGCGTTTTGATTTATTTACTTAAAAACATAAACCACATTCAAAAAATGATAATAAATCCGACAATATGCCATCAAAATGTTGGTGATGGAATACTAAAAAATCTGACAATCTTCTAACGGACGTTGAAATTGAAGTTCAATCTTTCGTTTACGACCCATGGCATATGATTTGATAATACCTGACTTTCGACAACCTCAAGATTATATACGCATTTATAAACTGTAACAACATATCTGGTTTCATTTATTAACGATACCGACAACTTTAGTGAGAAATATATCAAACAGCAGTCATAATCTAATAATCCAAACGAATCGACCGAGTATTGTTCAACATGTCCGCCATTTTGAATAATAGAACCCATAAAAAAAAAACGCTGATTCGTATTGAAAACAAATAATCAAATCTTTTGTCTCTTAATTAGTTTATTACACTCTTACTGTATATACTTATCAACACTAATCGGGGATTGATCAAGAGACAAAAGATAGGTCTATAGATACCTAATTAATTTTTAATTGACTCACTGTCAATGAACCAAAAGGTTTATACAGCGTGGAAATCAAAGCTTTGTGTCATTGTGACAAGAAAAAATTATTGCCAAAGGTAAAAAAGAATCGCCATGTAGGAAAAAGTTATCGCCAAAAAATCCGCCAGATTGAATATTTTATCGCCAAGATTATATTTTTATCGCAATTGGCGGAAATGGCGATCGACAGCGTGAGCGCTGTAAATGGGCATTAAGTAATGAAAAATACATTCTGAAAAATGGATCCTCACTCAGTGAAGCGAGTACATGTATATTTATACCTTGAGGTATCAGTTTATTTATAGCTTAAGTTTGTGAAGAGTTCAACTTTATTAGAGAGAACTTTTTATTCATTGGGATATGTAATTGTCAAGCCTGGACACAACTCAAAAATTTGTGCCTGACAAAATGTCAGGCACACATCACTTGGTGCCTGACATGACACAGGTTGTGACTGACAAACATATCGCTGACCGCTGTTGTGTTTCAAAGAAATGAAATAAAACTGTAGGCCTACTGAATTGATGAATGTTTTAGTGTTAAATTATGAAAAAAAAAACCAAACTCATTGCTTAGTTCTGAATGGAGTTGCAAAAAAGAAGTGTTTGTATCTTTAGAATAAAGTCCAATCGCCTTAAATGGCATTTAGTTTCAGCATGGTCAAATGGATTTAACAATCGAAGGTTGCGTGAACCATTTACCCATGCCATGCATAGGCCATAGACAAGTCACGCATTGTTTTTATTCTACCGCAGTATTTCACACAAACTTCGCATTTTAACGAAGTTACAAGACCCCCGTATTTACGAAGAAAAAACATAAATCTGGATCATACTTTGCAAGATCTTCTCGCAGCCATTTGCGCACCGTAGCTGTTTTCAAGGTGTGACTTTTATTAGAATTATTAGGACAAGAAATGTCATTTTGCTTTGACGAGCCGAGACGACCTTCACCCTCGAGATATCTCGTGGACTCCTGCATCCGTTGACATGTCTATCAAGTTATAGGCCTACTGCGTGTATCATCCTCAAACTTTTTGAAGAAAGGTGGGGTTTTTTTTGCATAGTGCTACTGCTAGCCTACTAATTTGGACCAAATTACGTGTTTTTATGTAAACATAGTAAATACGAAGGCCGGGTGACTTGCGCGGGATTTGTCGTCTGCTCGAAGCCGGGGACCTCGCTCTCGCGTGAAACTTTTAAGTCTCGAATAAGCTGACCTATTTTGTCGCACATATAGCAAAGAGTAAAAATAACAGAATAACTGTCTGGGTTGATCAAGACTCCGAATTTCCGGATGTTTACAATCTAGAACATCGTGGAAGTGGCTACTCAGTTTATACATCAGTTACGATTCTACATTTCTTTTAAAAATATTGGGACGGACAAATTGACAGGAACAATAAAATTTGTGCCTGACATGTCGTAAAATTGGGACGGACAACGTCCGTGTCCGGCCGCTTGTGTCCAGGCTTGGTAATTGTACAATGGCTTTATTTAAGGGGGGGGGAGGGAACTTTTTTTTGGTAGGGGGGCGTGGTCCTTATATGAAAATTCAACCCTTATTCAATTATTGTTGTATTTCAAGAGCATTTGATGTCTTTTATTTGCGTGGGCTTATAGTTACCATGGCGTTGCCGTTTGCCGGGGTGGTAAATTTCGAGTGCGGAGTCTGAGTACAGAGTGAGAGAAGGACGAAGTCGAGGGGGTTTAAATACGACTGGGTGGCTTTCTTCGTTTTTTATACACCCACATTTTCATGTGGACGTATTATGTCGTCGCCCCTGTCCGTCCATCCGTCCACAATTGTTTGTGGACTCTCTACAGGTCACAATTCTTGTCGGATTTTGACGAAACTTGAAATATAGGTTTATCCCAAAAATATCTCGGCTGCTTTCGATATTGGCATGTATCGGATCAAAACTTCATGGATTATGGCCCCTGATTGTACGAAAAATCACGTTTTTAGCTTGTGGACCCTATAGAGGTCACAATTTTGAACCGATTTTAATGAAACTTGACATGCATGTTTATAACCCAAAGATCTTGGTTCCTTTCGATATTTGCGCCTATCGGAATGTAATTTCCTGAATTATGGCCCCTGATTGTCCGAAAAATCCCCTATTTTAGCTCGTGGTACCTCTGGAGGTCACAATTATTATCCGATTTGAAAAACTGTTCGATTATATCACCGTTACACCCTAAGTTTGGAAAAATCGGACCAAAATTACCATACAAAATGGCCGCCGTTCGTACGCGAATACTGTTAAAAAATGGTATATCATGGTTGTGGACCCTGTAGAGATCACAATTTTAATTCGATTTAAGATGAAACTTGAAATGCATGGTTATAACCCAAAGATCTTGGTTCCTTTCGATATTTGCGCATATCGGATTGTAACTTTATGAATTATAGCCCCTGATTATACGCAAAATCGCCTTTGTTTAGCTTGTGGTCCCTCTGGAGGTCACAATTATTATCTGATTAAAAAAATCGTTTGATTATATCCCCGTTACGCCCAAAGGAAGGTTGAGTTCGAATTTCGGAAAAATTGGACCAAAATTGCCATACAAAAAGGCCGCCATTCGTACGCGAATACTGTTTAAAAAATGGTATATCAAGGTTGTGGACCCAGTAGAGGTCACAATTTTAATTTTTGATTTTGATGAAACTTGAAATGCATGGTAATAACCCAAAGATCTTGGTTCCTTTCGATATTTGGGCATATCGGATTGTAACTTCCTGAATTAATAAGGCCCCTGATTATACGCAAAATCGTCTTTGTTTAGCTTGTAGTCCTTCTGGAGGTCACAATTATTATCCGATTTAAAAAATCGTTTGATTATATCACCATTATACCCTAAGGAAGGTTTGAGTTTGAATTTCGGTAAAATTCGGAACAAAATTGCCATACAAAATGGCCGCCGCGTGTACGCGAATACTGTTATAAAATGGTATATCAAGGTTGTGGACCAAGTATAGCTCACAATTTTGATTCAATTTTGATGAAACTTGAAATGCATGGTAATAACCCAAAGATCTTGGTTCCTTTCGTTATTTGCACATATCAGATCATAACTTCCTGAATTATTGCCCCTGATTGTCCGAAAAATCGCCTATGGTCCCTCTGGAGGTCACGATTATTATCCGATTTAAAAAAATGCCTGACTCTATCACCGTTACACCATACGGAAGGTTGAGTTTGAATTTCAAGGAAATCGGACCATAATTGCCAGACAAAATGGCCGCCGTTTGTACGCTAATAGTGTTAAAATATGGTATATCATTTTAATTCGATTTTGTTGAAAGTTGAAATGCATATTTATAACCTAAAGATCTTGATTCTTTTCGATATTTGCGCATATCAAATTGTAATTTAATGAATTATAGCCTTTGATTGTAGGAAATATCACTTTCGGTTTTGCTTGTTCTCTATCCATGTCTCAAAAATGTGGGCGTATCCTGCCTGGCAGTGCCAGCTTACTATCTTTTCTTTGTGCTGGGCAGCATGAAACAGTGCTGGGCGGCATAAAACAGTGCCGCCTGGCGTGGCTACATCCCTGTAAGTCCCTATAGGCGAAGGTCCAGGGGACGCAATAGCCTGAAGAAAAGAGTACTTGCGGCCAAATTATTGGGGGGGGCTAAAGCCCCCCCCCCTAGCCCCCCTACTCCGCCGGGCCTGCCATAGCTAAATATACATTATGGAAGATCAGATAAAGAGCTGATATTAATATTAATAGTTCAAAACTAGAAGATATAAAGGAAATATGCTGAAAATTTTAAAATCACTGTAGCCTCGATTGACATTGCTAGCTCTGTCACAAAAATTAAAAAAGTATGAATTATCCATTTTTGTGTTTAATCATCAACAGTCGTTGAACGGCTGTTCAGATTCAAATCCAATAAGATTCAAACAGATAAGATGGCATTGAGAGTTGATTATGATATTTCTGTGTTAATAAATGTCTAATTAATATTTATATAAAAGAAAGACCTGCATGTAATTTGTTCATAATCGAAGAAAGTCGTTTAAAATAGGGATAAATTTAGAAGTATTACCTCGTGATTCATTCATTGGCTATCAACATTTAAATTCTAATTTTTGCTTATATATTCATTCACATATGGATTAATGATTTTACGTAAAGTTTTATGGCTGGGGCCATTACATTGCCAATGTAATAAATTAGATAACCATTAACTTAAGAATAGTGAAATAACAGATAAAAAAAATTATTTTAGCAATGGTACATAAAGTCGTGGGAGATCCTCCTCCTTTGTGGGGTAAACAAAGTGATGCAGTTGGTGATTCAGTTCTTGCTATTTTACAACATGATCCCAGAAAGTTTGACCATGTAGCAGGCCGTCTCCATGGTCGCCAGTTACCAGGACAACTACGATCCTACATGTGGACTGATATTTTGTTGAAAAAGGATCGTAAAAAGATCAAAGATGTGTGAGTAGTTTTAACCTGAAAGCCTTTTCCATTGGTTGATTACTTTTTTTAAAAGAACATTTCAAATGTAAAATGTGAATACTCATCAACCATTTTTAATGTAATTAAGAAAGGTCTGATATTTAGTTAGCTTTTAAAACATTTGATTCTATAGTATAGGCTTATATATGTGACAAGGAAAAAAAGTCGTCTGTTGTGAATTATCTCTTCGCCAATGTTAAAGACCCCTGTGTGCAAGCAACTTACAGAAATAATGATTACCATTTGTTAGTCCTTAAATGACCTACTTTGTGTTGTGTGGATGTTAAACTCCATTTTTTCAACACATAACTTAACTAACATTATAGGTAGTAGTCAGATCCTGAGTTAATAGAACACGATGAAACCTTCTAAATGTTGCTTTGTAAAATTTGATATAGGAATGCAGAGAAGTTTGTACGTGAAAGATTTGGGCGAGCTGTTTCAAGAGGATTATCTGAACTAAGTATCAGAAGAGCTACACAGTCACCTATAAATGGTTTAATAGAAAATGCAGTTATAGAGGTAACACGGCTGGGGCAATTACATCGCCAATGTAATTAATTACATTATAATTACCATAATTTTGTAAAACTTGTATAGATTGCAACATTGTAATTTCATAACTTATATTTTCTAACAGCTTGATTTTTATGTTTCTGTAATGTAGCCATGAAAATCCAACATGCATGAATAAAGGTTAAATAAGAGCTTTAAGTTCATTCACAATCAAATGTACTTTTTATACGCCCACATAGAAATGTGGTCGTATATTGCCGTCGCCCTTGTCCGACCGTCCGTCTGTCGGTCCGTCCGTCCATCGTCCACAATTTATACACAGTGTTTAAGGTCATGAGAGGAAGACCCCTATTGATTTTCAGCGTATTCTGATAATTGCTGTCAGAGTTATGGCCCTTGATCACTTCAAAAAATCTTGTGAACGCACTAGAGGCTAAAGTTAATATTCGATTGACTTTAAATTTTTACACAGTGTTTAAGGTCATCAGAGGAAGTCCCCTATTGATTTTCAGCGATATCCGATAATTCATCCAGAGTTATGGCCCTTGATCACTTTGAAAAATCTTGTGAATGCTCTAGAGGCTAAAGTTAATATCTCATTGAATTAAGATTTATACACAGTGTTTAAGGCCATGAGACAAAGAAGTCTAGAGATTTTCAGCGATATCCGATAATTACTGCCAGAGTTATAGCCCTTGATCACTTTGAAAAATCTTGTGAAAGCTCTAGAGGCTAAAGGTAATATCCGATTGAATTTAAATTTATACACAGTGTTAACGGTCATGAGACGAAAAAGCCTAGGGATTATCAGCGATATCCGATAATTAGTGCCAGAGTTATGGCCCTTGATCACTTTGAAAAATCTTGTGAACGCTCTAGAGCCTAAAGGTAATATTCGATTGACTTTAAATTTATACACAGTGTTAAGGGTCATGAGAGGAAGAAGCCTATTGATTGTCAGCGATTTCCGATAATTGCTGTGAGAGTTATGGCCCTTGATCTCTTCAAAAAATCTTGTGGACGCTCCAGAGGCTAAAGTTAATAACCGATTGACTTTAAATTCATACACAGTGTTGAGGGTCATGAAACAAAGAAGCCTAGGGATTTTCAGCGATTCTCGATAATTACTGTTAGAGTTATGGCCCTTGATCACTTCAAAAAATCCTGTGGATGCTCTAGAGGCTAAAGTTAATATCCGATTGACTTGAAATTTATACACAGTATTGAAGGTCATGAGACGAAGAAGCCTATTGATTTTCAGAATATTAAGTGTTTCGTATACTAAACGTTAGCATGGAGGAGAACTTTATCAAAGCGAAACAAATTCGAATGATTTTCTGATAATTACATAATGAGTTGTTACTTGTTATATGATTTTAGTGTATTATAAATGTTTCATTACTGAAAAAAGTAAAATATGCGACAACTCTTGTTGACTGCCCGGACGATTTAGCTGCTGTGGGCGCATGTTTCGTTGCCTGGCAACCTATCTTTTTAAAATGTATAACAGATTTTTAAGTTGCTCAATTCTAACTTGATTTCACATTGCCATGTTTTATTTCTTAAACAAATATAGTTGTATTATTAGTGCAAGTCAGGTTCAAATTATAAGGGTACCTGTCCAATCCAATGCAGGGTAGCAAATCATCGGAAAACGCCATTTTGCAGGGCTCAGTCTCAAACTCAAATCTGGAAAAAAATAAGGTCCGATCAAGGCTTATGGCTACAAAATAATTAAATAAGATACAATAAGTATGGAAATAATGTTAACCAAGTTACCGAAAAGTGTCTGGAAAATAAAGACTACCAATAAAAATTTGTGTTGGTTATATTCAGGTTGCAAATAGTTATGCGTATTTAGAGCTAGTAAATATTTGTTTCCTTTAGTAAAGAGAAGGGAGCGTTAACCACTACATACAAGTAAATCTCAAAAGGTTGTAATGAGTTTATCTCAACACTTTCGTTACCTTGAAAGTTAGAAATGAAAGAAGCTAATTACGACTAGCTTTGTATCGAATCCACCGAAATCGTCAAAATCAAAAAATAAATCATAGAGTGAAATCAAAACTTTTCCATGAGTTCGCTATTAAATAAACACAAAAGTCGAAGCGCGTAATCAGTGTATTTTTACATGGATTTTTAATACCCCATGGAAAGCTATTTGTGGCGTATATTTGCTTCGACCTCCAAAGCCACGTACCCGGGACTAAATATTGCTCATAAAAGCTGTTTTGATGCAAGTGACAACACGCTGTTATAACAGGTCAGTTTATACAGTACAGATATTTGAGGCTGTGGGTCACTCTACTAGTGTGTAATCATTTAGCATGATCACGGTGGCTAAGTGGAAAAGGCGCTGGTTCGCTGGCCTGGAGGTCGGGTGTTCGATCCCTGCATTGGCCGAGAAAGTTCATCTCGATTTTCCGACGTGATTTCCCCTTGTCAGTGATACAGAAGGAGGGCCTGACAAGGGCAGCTGCCTAGTCGTTCGGATGGGACGAAAAACCAAGGTCCCGTGTACACATTGGAGTGCACGTAAAAGATCTCTTGGCAGTTGGAATTCGATATAAGAGTAGGCCATAGCGCCGCTGCCCGGGCAAAATTTCCCTCATAGCACACTGTATGGTGTATGTCCGTCTTCAATTAGCTCAGATTTAGTGCATAACAGTAGGAAGTTAAACCCCATTTCATTCATTCATTCATTTAGCAACTTGACATTTGAGCATGAACATTCACTAGTCAACTTTTAATTGACATGTATTGTGTTTTTTAACAGACATACACTAAAACTACTAGTATGGTTGCTTATAAGAGTGGTAATCATATGAAGGAGACAGCAAGAGTATTGAATATATTGTATGTTTATGATCGGAGTTATGAGCCTTACCTTATTTATTGGCTTTTTCCACTTCAAATAGCTTTTCGTGGTAAATCTGACACTGTTTCTGATAGAAGTAAGTATCTGTTTGCTTGTGTAAAATCTCTTATGGTCTTTATTTGCGTGTGTGAGTGGGGAGGGGGGGTGGGGGTTAAAGTGAAATTTTCAGCATATCCCTTTACATTATCTATTTTTTTTACTATTATAGAAAGAACTGTCAGCTTGTTGCCTAATCTGCCACTTAAAAGGAGCAAGTAATTTATTCTTTCTTTCAGCTGAAGGGGGGTTGGATGGCCGAATGGTTAGCATGTGCACGCTATATCTTAAAGCCTGTCATTGAGTCAGTTTGCGTGGTTTCGAATCCCTGGTTGTACATGGCAAGGAGTAGGGTCGCCCACCTGCCTAGTGGGTTTTTTGCTTGTCCTGCAGTTTCCTCCCACTGCTAAAGACCCCTACGTGCAAGCCAATTATTGAAATAAAATTAAATCATATGTTAGTCCCGAAATAACCTAGTTTGTGTCGAGTGGACGTTAAAACCCATTTCTCTCTCTCTTTCAGCTGAACATGCAATGGATCTATCAATGTACTTAGATTTATTGAATACAAACTGTTTTCCATCCTGGCCAGAAGTATTTGCTATAGCAGAACAAGTGATGACCACATTACAAAGATCTGATCCAGAACTATACAATCATCTACGTGATATATCCAAAATAAATGTCCAGTTTAATCCTAAGGTTAGTCTGAAGAATATAAATGCTAATTTTTTTTATACGCCAACATTTTCATGCAGACTTATATTATTGTCATCCCTGTCTGTTTACATTTTGTTTGTGGACACTCTACAAATGTAGTCACAATTTTTGTCCGATTCTGACAAAACTTGAAATATGGGTTTATATTCCTATCCCAAAAAACTCAGTTCCTTTCGATATTGGTGTGTATTGGATTATGGCCAGTGATTGTACAAAAAATTGCGTTTGGTCATTACTCTTATCTGATGTTGATTACTTTGAAATTTTGTGTGGACTGAGGCCATGAAACAAACAATTGAAACAACTCTAATCAGTTCTGATAATTACTTAATAGGCTATGTTCTCCTTACTGACAAAAGAAAATATATGCAACGACCCTGGTTGACTGCCCGGACAACTATAGTTCTCGCTTCCTTTAGAGGTCACAAATAGCTACTCCCTGTATGCAAATAGTGTAAAAGTATGCCATACCAAAGTTGTGACCTCTCCAGAGGTCTAATTTTTTATCAAATTTTGATGAAACTTAAACTATATATTTATATCCCAAAGCCAGACCCTGATGCCTTTTGATATTAGTGCATATTGGATCATAAAGCATGGCATGGCAATTGTTCTATCTTTCTTAAACATTGTTTGTAAGGCTACTCACACAGTGAAGAATATCCTTGCAAATATGAAACTTTGAAATTTGTGAAAAAATTAGCAAAAAATGATAAGATTGGCCTGGAGATGTTTATCAATACTTGCTAATGCTAGCAATTCCAAACAATCACTGCAGATGCCTTGTCATCAATAACAATTTCTGATCATGGCTTGGGAGAATGTTGCAAATGCATTGAGAATATTCTTTCCTCGCAAATGTGAGGAGCTTGTTCCTAATATTTGCAACACCAATGAACTTCTGCAAATGCTCATGAATACCTATCTGTCAATCAACTTGTGATCATCGTGAATTGTTGGCAAATTGCAATCATAAGCCCATTTATCACTATATTCACCATTGGGTGTGAGTAGCATAATGAATGCTTTTGATCACTTTTCTCTTTATCTTCACAACAATTATTTTTTCCATGAATTTCTTGTAAAATGATCAGGCATCGATATTTCCGCACACATGCACAGGGCTTGCGCAGGCACATTTGCTTTAAAAAAAATTGCAGCCACATTTTTAAAAAATTATTACAGTCATGTAAATCATGTAAAATAAATGACTAGTTACGGTGCATAAATATCTTGTCATCATTGTCAAGGGAAACAATTCTTATAATTTCTTCTGCCAAGTTTTAACCCAAGAAGCTTTCGTAAGCCCCCCCCCTCCTCCTCCAAAACATACTACATACCTGGCAATTGAATATTCTCCTTTTGAGTATGAAACCTGCAGGCACATTTTAAAGGAGGGCGCAGGCAAATTCAAATTTTATAGAGCCCTGAAAATGATTGTTAGTTAAACCAGACAAATGATTTGTAGATAAGATTTATATGCAGGTGAATTTGTTCTTTATCAACTCTTGGCAAAATAATCCCACTACAGGCTTATATGTCTCAGCATATATTTAGAGATTTAAATTCCTTGGTGACTTATCGGTTAATAAAAAAACAAACACTATATTTACAATATGAGTTGATGAAATATGTTTGATAGTAAAAACAATGGAAAAATATATTTTGATATTTTCAGGAGTTTTTAGTACAAATGATACACCAAGAAAAAGCTAAAGCAGAAGCTATTTTACTAGCTAATCCTGGTATTTCACGAGATGAAGGCATGTCAACAGATTTACTAGCAGATCCTATTATATTTATCCGACGATGGGTTGGAGAGGTAATTAATTTCATTCTTTATTAGAACGAATGTTAAAATATTGACATGGATAGCATGAATTTACATAGGTTATAGCAAACACTTTCCAGGCTATTTATTCAAAATAAAAAGCTTAAAGATTTTATTACAAATAATAACCTTAGTGCACTAGTAAATAATAGGTATTCAATATCAATTGCTACTTCTTATCCGTGTAATTGAAAGCATGGGGTTATTGAAGGTTGATATGGGGAAGATTCACCTAAAAAAACATCAACAGATGCTATGGGTGATCCTGGATGTTTGAAATCCAATGTTAGCTTTGAAATGAGGTAACTAAGTTAAATCAAAAGATTTCCACTTTTGAAGCAGTGCTGTTGTAATATAGATATGCTTAGTTTTATAATTGCCATGACTTTGATATACTATTCTAGTGGAACAATTTTATTTTATAAAATAATTGCTATATTGCATATCATTATTGCCCCTAGCTTGTGGAGAAAGCAGGGGACTTAAAATTGGTTGTATCTCTGCCTGTCACATAGTTTTGTCCACACTTATTCTTCATAGCACATATGAAGTTTGATTGGTTAAGATTTTGGAACACAATTACTTTAATTAGGTGGAAAAGGTGATTTTGAGATTATGATTATACATATGATTTTATCAGTTTTTCAAGTAGATCTCAGCATTCTTCTCACAAAACTTTTTACAGATTGAAAATCGGATGAAAATTTATTTTTTTATTGAGGCTCAAAGTTGCGATTTTTGACTTTTCGCGGAAGAAAGGTTTTTCAACACATTGAATAGGTCATTTTTGGTGTTTTTTGCAATACCATACTTAATTTCATATCAAAACTATCAAAAATGTAGATGTAAATTCTTAAAATACAACTTTAAGGCTAACTATGTATAAATTTTCGAATTCGTGTAACAATTTTTCTCGTTTCCTTAGCAACTCCAAAATACCTAGGTTTTCTCAAAAATTCCATTTTGCCAACGTGATTTTGGTCAATTTTTTCATCAAAAATGGTCTTGTCCATGTTATATCTGAAATAATTAACCTGGTTGTTATGCATTTTAAAATCAGTAGCTATCAAGTAAGATAAACAGAAAAAAAATTAGCAAAAATATCCATATGCCTTATCTCAAGAGCTAGATATGTGTTCATTTTTGAACAATTGTCCGCGGCACACATTTGCCTATTTTTGGGGCGTTTTGGGGCGATTAATAAAATAAGAAGGAATGGGGATACACAAGTGAAATTATGGGAATATGTCAAAAAGTTTGTGAATTTTTAAAATTACATATTTCCAATCTGCCATTTATTATCAGTTTTGCATAGCAACCAAAACGGAAAAAATGCCATTTTTGACCATTTTCAACGGTCTTTACCGTAACCCCAAAAATGATCACTAGATTTAAAAATAAGCATTTTAAAATATTTGAAACCTGTGTAATGTCAAATGATACAGATTTTATAAGTTCAAGCAAAATATTAAGGAAATTGGGTGGTTACCATAGCAACCACTTTATATTTTAAAAAAATGCATCATTTTCCGATAACTTTCTCATTAATATTAATTTTTATATTATTTTAAGTCAGTAGCTACTGGGGAAGATTGAACAAATAAATAATAACAACATATTTATATGCCATCTCTATATATACTGGAAAGGGGTTCACTTTGAAAAAAACATTCCGCAATAGGAAATTGCCTAATTTTAGGCCTAAAAAAATATATGAAGGAATTGAGATTTTCAAGTGAAATTTTGTGTACAGCTCCAACAGTTTTAGATATTTTAGAATTAACATATCTTTACCCTTGTATATAATTTCATATAATGTTGTTATTATATTATAGTAACCAAACTGAAAAAAAAAAACCTCCAAAAATGCAATATTTATATCATTTTCAACGAATTTGGCCATAAAGATAGGTATTAAATATTTCCCCAAAATCACAATGAATTAAACATAATAAATAATTAGTTTAAGAACCGATATATAATGATAAAATATTGAATAAACTGTGAGTGTAACTTTCTTCTTTGTGACACTGACAATCAGTTATCTGACTGACGGACGGCTATTTTTATTGACTAACCACGGCACTAATCTCAAAAGGAAATGTTGTAAATCGTCAACGGAAATCCAGAATTTGAGCGATTATTTAAATTATTTTTTGTTAGCGTTAATTTTTTTGAAATTCCAATATTATTTGGGTATTACAATGGTCAGAAATCATATGATTATAATATTATTATCCCTACCTACGCTAAGTAAAAGTGTGTTCAATTCAACCGTACAGGAAATGGTTCTCATCGTATCGTGGCGTACCGTGTTGATAATATTTTCCGATTTCATTTTCATTCGTGTGCACATTAAATACTTTAAATTAGGCATCATAACAAAGAATTTAGTAATTT
Organism: Patella pellucida; assembly: GCA_917208275.1. Classification (NCBI taxonomy): domain Eukaryota; kingdom Metazoa; phylum Mollusca; class Gastropoda; family Patellidae; genus Patella; species Patella pellucida. Next base: position 29,384,783 of record OU795041.1, on the reverse strand, counting down.
AGAACATTGAAGTACGTGTCCATGTTACGCAATTTATTAATTGTCGAAAAATATTTGGTTTTAAACCTCCAAACGAACGTGCGATCTACTCTAGCTGAACATAACATGTGAGTTCCGACTAGAGCTATTTTTAACGTTGAACTTCGACCCAATGTTTTCGGTACGGGTCCTCTTATTGGACAATCCTTGTAAACATAATTATCATTGGTTAAGGTTTATTTTTTCGCGGGAATTTAGCTATTGCACTTTGACCTGTCGCTGAATAATAATAGAAATACCATATATGGGAGCAGTCACGTGGCACAACAGTGGCTCTGATAGTAGTACTCGAGGCGAGAATGAATTCTTACTTTGATTGCTCTAATTTATATAATAATAGTCATGATAAACCCTGAATTTTTTTGCAGGCAAGTCCTTTATTTATATAAAACACACCACGTCCCCTTGTTCACAACGTAACAACTCGGTCTAGACTTAGAGATTTTTCTCAACGTAACCATGCTTTTCTTTGACATTGCAGACGACGTCATGGCTTCCGATTGCGTTATTTTTCTATTCTGAAAAAATCACGTTGTATACCATTTTCAAGTGCAAAGTTTTTGAGCTTACTATGCTCCGATTTTGTTGATTTTAATAGCATTGAAACGACAATAAAACGAAGTTTCGATCGTACCTGGATGCGATATTGACAAATCGCCTCAAAAAAAGATTTTGTGAATTGAATTTTCAATTTTAACAAAAATGCCTGATATTTCGAAATGCTAACATCGCATCCAAGACCGATCGAAATGTCGTTCATTTGTCTTTCTAATGATATTAGAATGAAATAATAATATTAATTATAAGCTCTGCATAAAAGCACTTGAAGTGGGGTACCCCCATTTAAAAACGTGACAAAAAAATTCAGCGTAACGTCAAAACACGGGAAATTGACGTTTTTAAACTTACGTTTATGAAATTGATAAAATGAACACATACATAAAAATTATATCAAACAAAAGCACAGGATATCTGCTTCCAAAATATTTTAAAATTATTACAAAAGATTAAATAGCCAGTGTATGACGTTAAGTTTAAAAGGGGTTACAAATCGTGAAAAAACGACTTTCTTCCAACGTGAGCAATGGAGCTGTGACACCTACTTTAATTCTAAATCTAATTGAGTGAAAGTGATGAAACCTGGCATATGGTTTCATTACATCAATTTCTTAAACAAGTTTGATAATGAGATAATCTTAACTAATTTTGAGCATTTTCTGCTCAGGTTAAGTAGAATGATAGCTTTTTAAAAAGATATTTAATGAATGAATGTCATCTATTTATTTTGTGATTTGTTATGGATGTAAGTGAGGAAATTAGATTCAATATTTATATGTGTTGTATATTTTCAGGGTTTTGTAAGTGTATTAGATACACCTGGTGTAATGTATATATGGGATCAGTGTTTTATGCAGGGTTGGTCTCATACAGTTCTACAGAATACATGTTTATCATTATTACAACTTCTTAGATATAGATTTATGAAAGTAACAGATTATATGGGCATGAAAGAGGTAGGTACATCAATTACCTGACTTGTAGTTATTTTCTTGGAAGCATTCCAAAATCTTTTTTGAGAAATGACCGTGAAAAGATCTGCTTTTTTGGAAAATTTCTTTAGTTCAGATATTTCAATGTGATACTAATCTTGTTGCAGGTATTTCTTAATGAACCATGTAAATTATACACTGCTGACGTTCAGGCATCATGGATACATCTGGAGATAGGTAAAGATTTGACAGAAATTCAGCATTTAAATCGTCAACGTCCCAGGTAAATCTTATGTACCACTATTATTTTATTTCAACTAAGACAACTAAAATACTTGAAGACAGTGGGAAATGTTTAAGAGAGTGCAGTTCAAATTGGGCCTGCTTGATTTATCCATACCGGCGCATACCGGCTGACCATAGTTCGGCAATAATGCGCTGGTTTGTCGACAGCTGCGATCACCGGCGCAAGATGGTGAATATGTCATTGTCAACGAGATACAATTCACGTTATTTTTTCGAGTTATACTACTAAAAATAAATTTCTGCTTATTTTGTTGTCACTTACTTATAGCCATACTTTCATGAATACTGTTTTTTTTTTATCAAAACATGTCATGTAATCAATTTAATATTATAATATTATCCCAAGCCAAATTTTTTATCAGGCGGGTCACTTGATTTGCTCTGATACCGGCGTACGCCGATTACAAACCGGCTCGCCTTTTGCCGGATAAATCGAGCAGGCCCAATGTTAGATGTTTAAAAATAGACAACCCGGTATGCATGATCCTCAGTCAATATTATTTCCCCTTAGACTACAAACACATTTCTGCAACTTGAATCAAAATAGTTTAGATGATGAATAAATATTTTGTGTATAAATCAATTTTACATTGATTTCACCAATTGTTTGAATTTAATTTTGTGATCATATAGTTTTTACATGTATTTACAGTACTCCACAAACAGAAAGAAGTAAGAGATCCATAATGGCACCTAGTCCTTTCCCTGGTATTTTACAACCTTGTGGTATTAAAAATGTCAGAATTAGGTTGGTCGTACCATTAGAGATTGTACAAAGAGTAAGATTATTAAAATAATTCTCGAAAAACTAAAAATTCTCTCATAATCTTAATAATTTTATAATTGCATACTTTTAAAAGATCTATTTAGCTAAATAATTTATTTAAAAGATTAAAATTCACATTTGAAATGTATATTTTACTCTTTTAAAAAACTTGAATGTTTGTCGCCCATACACAGACCAGATTGCAAACTGGCAATCAGAGTTAAAAAGGCCAAGAGAAACAATGTTATTAACACTTCTGATTTTATTTTAGGAACCATGGTTGGCTGATGTTAACCCCAATTATTTAAAACTACATGCTGCTGTTTACTTTGGTAGTGTTAAACTGCGATCTAGAATGTCTCTGAGCCCTGCCAAGGTGGAGAAAACTTCTCGGGATAATTTTGGTAACTCCATCTATCAGTTATCTTATCCAGAAGAGAAGTTTGTTTATGAGGCTTTAGATTTACTCAAATATGATGTTGAACGAGAACTAGGAGCATGTCCGTATGCCATCTTGCGTTTGGAGTATGATACACCTCAAAATACAAGAGAAGGTATGTGATTTAGGGTTTTTTTTATTATATTTTTTTTATGATACTTGAATTTAATAATTTATCTTTTATTTAATGTGAATATATTTTTGTGATTTTTATAGATAAATATTTTGTAATTTAGTAGAATTAGAAGTAGGTCAGATAAAAAAAATATTTTGGTGCAAAAATTCTAAAATAAAAACTTAATGTCTTCCTGTGTTACAGAAAGTAACTCAAGTATATGTATCATAGACTCAATAATCAAACATGCAATCCTGATAAATGTTACTGACAATCATAAATGATACTGGATAATCATAGTCATTTACTTTTATGAAATAAAACACACAAATTAACACCTCCCTCACTCATCAAATTTTTCGGGAGTATTGTCTCCGGGCCAGGATATTTTTTTTGTATGACCTTATGGAGTTTCATATTTCAGTGGAAATAATATAATTATAAATAATTACTTTTTTCATGATTTAATGTAAATTTATTCTATGTTGACTAAATCAATTTTTAAATGCCCACATTGAAACGTGGTCGTATATAGTTGTCACCCCTCATCCAACAGTATTGTGGATGCTCTAGTGGCTAAAATTAATACCCGCTTGACTTAAAAATTTTCACAGTGTTGAAGGTTGTGAGACGAAGAATCCAGGGTTTATTTAAGCGGTATCGCATTGCAAAACCTATTCAAATCGCGGTAAAAGCAATAGAATTATTTTATTCATTAGCCAAAATTGCTTTCAAACTTTGAAGTGCGATTCATTATATTTTGTATAAAAATACTTCATTTGAATAAAAGTATTACGACTAATTTAATTAATATGCCTGTAAACTTGAGAGAAAAAAAAACGCCGGTAAATGAAACAAAACATCTTGTCCTAAGGCAAATCACTGCCAGTTGGTATGAGAAATAGTCCTGCAAGTCAAAATTTACAGTATGCAATTAAGAGCGTGTCCGCGAGAGCACCATGCAGAGGGTGATAACCCTTGGGTCGGGGATTTGGACCAAATTTTTTCTGTGAGATGGGTTAGTACCCAGATACATCCGCACAAAATATTAAGTTGATTCAGTTGATACCAGCCTGGCAAATTGGAAAAATATGTTTTTAATAGAAAAATACTCAAAAATGGGCTAATTTGGAACTAAATTTGTATGATCTGTTATTCGTAAAATAATTGATTTGGACAGACAAAATTTTGGGCATTAGTAGGACTACCCAGGCTCCTCCTACACACTGAGTTTTAAGTTTCTACTGCCAATGATATCTTGGTACTGGCCAGATACGCAACTCGCTCTTAAAATTTAATTTAATGAAAACCAAAGTTTGAGAGGCTATAGTTCATTCTTGGCGGGGACTAGGACCAAAGTTGCGTGTTACCCACAACCAGCAACCTTTCTACTAACAATATAAAAAATAAAAATGACCGGAACAGGCATAATAAAAAAAGCAGAAAAAAATTAAAAACACCCAAAATTGGGATAAAATGTCCCAATTGTCAATATCCCAGATGAAGAAAATGTATGAACATCTTTACAAACATAATATATTCCATTGAATCATTAGCAAGGATGATTGAGAATTGAGGGGGAGAAAAAAAATGGGTTTAACGTCAACTGGACACAAACTAGGTCATTTGGGGAGGAACATATGGTGATGCACATGTTTTGTCATCGTTACAAAGTTTATATTATCCATTCAGTCGTCATCTAGGATTAGAATGATTTTGACTTGAGAGAGAAACGAGGTTTAAGGTCCACTCGACACAAGCTAGGCAATTTTGGGACTAACATATGATAAGTTTTTTTTCAATAATTCGCGTACGCAAAAAGAGAGAATCCGTGAGATTGGATATTTACACAGAATAAGTCTTATATGAATATGATATAATATAAGTAAGTGAACACTTCTGCTCAAATATAGGTATATGCCGGAGTTTGGCATGTGTAGTCAGAATTATCCTTGATTGTCTGGAGTGCTATGAAACCAGTCCTGTTGCGATCTATGTCATCTTCCCCCTCGGGGATTTCAATATGGAAAGCATTACGTTCTCCTAAACAAGGACACCACCAGATATTAAATGCTTCTCCATGAGGTTCTTCTTACCTGAGAATGTGGATAATAGATATATCAAGTTTATGATAGTCATGACTGCCCATAAATCTTTACGATGATCTGCCCCTAAGTACAGATCTTACCATGGACTCTGTATAGATGGACATGCAATGTTCACAAAACCTTTAGAATTCTGTGCCGCTGTAAAAAGCAGACCTGACAATCGTGACTAAAATAAAATTACCCCCACCTCCCCTAACTCAATTACCAGTATTAAGTTTAAAATAAAAAAAAACACGATATCAATTCATAATATTTCTATTAATCTTGCTAATCTTTTTTTTCAAACTATACATAAATATACTACTGGTGATTGGGGTGTAAATATACCAAAACATCGTCTTGTGTACTTCGGACTGCGAACACGCCCATGTGAATCCGAAAAAAAACAACATGTCAAGTTTTCGTTAAAAGCAAACCTACTAAAACACCCTTTTAATTTTTACTTAAGTACAATTGTTCATCATTACGGACATTATTATACCTGAACTTTATTTTCATAATTTTAAAATCCTTCATACTTGCGGGAATTTGGATTATTAAGCAGAACACAAAGGCTTGCAAAACTACGAAAATATTGAAATCGATCATTTTAAAATTTTCAACTGCTGCATTTGGAAATTTCAAAGTTCTAAACTGGAGAAATTTGTCACTACCGGATAGAAATACTTATTATTTGAAAAATTACTGTGTAACTATAAGAATACAGTAAAATCTAATGAGGAGTTCGAGAAATTACTCTGTATGAAATCCTGCAATGTCTAGAACCACTTCGCTTGGTTTACCGTTGCCTGTCCATCTTTATACGGTTAATGATCTTACTAACTGTGGTCTGATCACAGCAAAATTATGCATGACTTATGACCTTCCCTACAGCTATCCAGCGAACGAAAACGTTATGATTTTTGACCAAAGTACCCTTGTGATCATTGGTGAAAAGGCGCTGCTTTGGTTCGATTGTGCTGATATAAAAGCTTGCCATGGCAGCCCATACATTTTTAACCTGCTAGTAACTTCAGAATACAAATGAGAATAATAGTTTTCTGATTCTGCAGAATTGTACAACAGTAATTTTACGCCCCTTCACTACGATGATCGTGAACGTCCGATTTTGTTACAAAAACTTTATGATTTTTACCAAAATGACATATTTGGTATGAGGAACGCTCAAATAACAATAAATATAGTACTAATGTTGATAATCGATGGCCATTGTTACTCTTTAAGATAGTCGTCGATCATCAGTAAAAGAAAAATCACATGGAAAATACTGCTTTTTATACGCCCACATTGAAATGTGGTCGTATATTGCCGTCGTATATTGCTTGTGGACGCTCTAGAGGCCAAAGTTAATATTCGGTTGACTTTAAATTTATACACAGTGTTTAAGGTCATGAGACGAAGAAGCCTATTGAATTTCAGCGATTTCCGATAATAACTGTCTGAGTTATGGCCCTTGATCACTAAAAAAAATCTTGTGGACGCTCTAGAGGCCAAAGTTAATATCCGATTGACTTTAGATTTATACATAGTGTTTAAGGTCATGAGACGAAGAAGCCTATCGATTTTCAGCGATTTCCGATAATAACTGTCAGAGTTATGGCCCTTGATAACTTCAAAAAATCTTGTGGACGCTCTAGTTACATATTTTCAAAATATTGTAGCACACTAGTGGGTTTAGTTCCGGTCAATTTTTTTCTTCTGACATATACTTAAACAAATGCCCTTCATAACCACACCCAGCAGTTCTAGGTCAGACCCGCCAAGAAGCCGCTACATGCGTTTTAGGATGACACAGTTTTCAACATACGTAAAATGACCACTTTAAGATAACTCACAGAAAATACCACACGATCAATTTATTCCCAAACGACTGCAAGATTTTAAGTCGACCACTTGGCCTATCATACCTGACCAATATCAAAATTTTACAATCACAAAATTTTGAGTAGGAGCGTTTTGAAATTTGGGCAAAAAAATGGTCGAAATATGGCAAATTTTGACCCAAAACAACAATTTCCAGCTATACCGGAAGTTGTCATTTAATTTTTTTTTCACTGCATCGCGTGACTTCTGTCGCCTAGGGGTCCCCATAGACCAAGTATGATCGAAAATCGCTGACCCCCCAGGTTATCATTTTTTTCAATTTTTGCATGGTCCTCTCGCGGACGCGTTCTTAAGCGCAGTTACCAAAATTTTGTCTGTCTGGTTATTTAAGACTACCGCAAGCCCTTGCTAAGAAAAAATGGCGTCTGCTGCTAGCTTGAAAAGACAAACAAATGGAATAAAAAAGGCCACAGTACATTCCTGGATACAAAAATATGATTAAGATCATTCATACATGGTTAAACTATGAACTTGAAACGACCAGTATTGTAAATAAAGTTTCCTGTAAACTTTGTGCTAAGTATGAACATAAAATAAACTGCTCAAGAAATTTCAGTAAGGCATTCATATTGTCAGAACTTGAACATGCATTTTAAGCTATGGGCCGCATCAAAAGAGATTGGCGCAACAAACTATCTGAAGCTATAATACTCTTGAGAGTTTAATGCGAATTAAATTAGAGGTGTAGGTAGCTGCAGAATTTAATGTAATGAATAAAGATTATAATATTGTTTATTTATCAGTATTGCAAATTTTTTTGATGTAGGCCTACGGATTAGATATACTGCTCCTCAAATCTGAGCAAATTCTATTCAAATTTTGAATTGATTAGCCAAAATGTGAATCTGTCACATAAATTTGCTACTCATTGGTTTTAGACTAAATCGAACCCTGGAAGAATCCTATTGATTTGCAGCGATTTCCGATAATTACTGCCAGAGTTATGACCCTGACCACTTTGAACAATCTTGTACAGTGTTTAAGGTCATCAGACAAAGAATTCTATTAATTTTCACCGATTTCAGATATTTACTGCCAGAGTTCTGGCCATTAATCACTTTGAAAAATCTTCTGGACACTCTAGAGGCTAAAGTTAATATCCGATTTGACTTTAGATTTATACTCAGTAATTAAGGTCATCAGACGAAGAATTCTACTGATTTTCAATATTTACTGCCAGAGTTATGGCTCTTGATCAATTTAAAAAATCTTGTGGTCTCTCTAGAGGCTAAGCTAAGTCAATATTCGATTGACTATAATTTATACTCAGCGTTTAAGCCTTAAGGTCATCAGACGAAGAAGCCTAGTGATTTTCAATGATTTCCGATAACTACTGCCAGAGTTTTGGCCCTTGATCACTTTGAAAAATCTTTTGACTGCTTTAGAGACCATATAGTTATCATCTGATTGAATTTTTTTTCATACACCATGTTTATGTCTATATGTGATCTTTTTGATTTACTTCAGATTGATACACAGAGTTTTTAAGGTCTTAAGACGAACAAGTACATGTATACTTATTTTCAAGTTTATTGAACAGCTAAATCCATGATATTAAATCTTTTCTATACTAAACATTAGCCTGTGCCAAACAAATTCTAATTATTTTCTAATAATTGCTTAATGAGTTGTTACTCTTTAATCATATTTTAGTGTATATTATAAATGTTTCATTACCAAAAAAAGTAAAATGTGTGACAACTCCGATTTAGCTGCTGTGAGCATATGTTTCACTGTCTGGTAACCTATCTTTTGCATTTTGATATGAAATTAATTAAGTAATTATGTATTTTAGGGAGAGCTCCTGTATCAGTAGGCTGGGCTAGAGTATCATTATTTAAACGTGGTACTCGAGGAGGAAGAGTATCCGTTGATTCTTCTTGGTCTTTAATACTTGCTGACACTACCTTCAGCTTACATCCAGGTTCAGTGCCAGAAAGTTTTGAGTCATCTCACTCAGTGACTCCATCTCTACCTTCAGAAAAAGAAGAGGGTAAGTGGTACAAAAAATATCTACCTTCAACTTGCATCACAACAAGTGATGAGGAGTGGGATGAAGTAGATTGTGGTTTAACATCTTTTCAACCTTTAACCATATCTAATTCAATTTTTCACTGACATATCGTTTTTTATAGCCCCGTTTCCTCCTGTTCTTCTTTGAATTTTAACTATCAAGGACTCTTTTGGTTGAATATCAGGGTGTTGTGTAACACCTGAATGACTTTAAATGTCAACCTTGTTATCGTCGAAACTAGACTTCAAACAAATGACAAAAAATGTTATTAAATAAATTATGAAAAATATAGGAACATCCAACAATATTCTAACAATAATATTGATCATTGAATTAGGCCTCCAGACAAAATTTCTAGCGTGAATGTTGAAAACCGAGTTAAACAGTTGAAACTCAATCACCACATACATAAGATTTTTCATAATAATTGTCCATCCATACCTTAAAGGACAATATTGGTGCCAGTCATTAAAGGACAATATTGGTGCCAGTCATTATCACATATGTGATAGAGCTGGTTAAACACATTCCAAATATACTTTTAACGCAGAGAGCAATGCTACGATAGCTGAGTATTACACGTTACCCGAATCAGCAGTGACGTAACGACAGTGAAAACATGAGCGACAGCTCTATATAAATGACTGAAGCTGCGAGCGATAACAGACACACGGCTAAATTTCTGCTCACTAATAATTCCTTCGAAGACCACCAGTTGTTATATGGGACTGTAAGAGGATATCTGACAATTCAATAAAGTAATAAGAGAACACGAAAGAAAAACAGAAAAAGTCCGTGCATTACCATGTTTTATAAGACATAGAGTGAATATAAACAAGGGAATGTGCAGACTATTTTTATTTTTCTCGTGTTCTCTTATCTAATAACATTCAATTACTTTATTGAATTGTCAGATATAGTTACAGTTACAGTTGAAGTATGTAACTCATTTCTGAACAAGAGTTTTACAGCTACCTGTTTGTTTACTTGTCCATTATGTTTTCTGCATGTTGGATTATATCAAAATTTAACCAATTTTTCCATAATTTGCCAAAGATGAAGGCAATGGATGTTTTCACCAATATTTTATTCTATGTCAACTTCACAATTGTTAGTATAAATATAGCATTTAATTGACAATCTCGCTTTTCATCAAGCACTAAATCGAGTTTGTGCAAACATTTTGCTTGGAACTCTCTGAATTTGTGTTCCTGGTGTTATAAGCTTTCCAAAAATGTAAAGTTTGTTCAGCAAGGAGAGCTTTGTGGTGGAACTGTGTTTCTAAGCAAGCTACATGTAGAAATTTAAAAATTATAGTCCATATTTATTAATAATAGATTATTCTATATTTACAGTGAATGTGTTGATTGGATATAATTCAGAACTATCAGCTGTGGTTTATGATCCGAGAGATGAACCACAGTCAACATCAGTTAGTCCATATCCATTCTCACTAGTAGATAATTTAATTACACCAGTACCACCAACTGATACTAATCATCATACAACCAGGTTAGTTTAATCATTATACATCAAGATTAGTTTACTAATACAAGTTTACTAATACTAGTGTTTTATTGCTAGATTACTAAAACTAGTTTTCTATTACTATTTCTATTTCTAATGTTCTATTACTAGTTTTCTATTAATAAGTAGTCTATTATTACTAGATTACTGATACTGGTTTACTGTGATGATAAGTTCACCAATACTTAATTACTAAACCAGCATTTACACAATACAACCAGTCCATACAACCGCCCAACTCATCAGACAAATAGTCTGACGGGCAACTAGTATTACAGATGTCTTCTTCTGTTGCTTCAAGTAATTTGACGTCCTCCAAAATGGATCTAATAGGAAGCATTAAAACTTCACGTAGGAAGACGGGGATGAGAAGTGTTGCCTTAATGTCTATTGCTGCAATTTTAATCAGTTACTAAGAAGGAACATATAGCCATATCTGACAAGCCAGCAATTTTAGGCTTATTCTAATCAGAAGCGACATACCACGATAAAGCCCTTATAAACTAGCACACAACTGAATGAGCTTTCAAGATGTTTTCAGCAGTGTTTCCATTATTGTAACCTACTATTTTTGATTGACAATTCTTGTGTTACAGAGAACCAGCCAGACCAGTCAAAACAGAACCAACACCCAGACCAGAACAAAGAACTGCAGCACCTCATCAAGAACCAATGAAATCAAAACCAAAAGGACTAGCCCCACCTCCAAAACAAACCCCAGTCGTTTCTGAACCAATATTAAAACCTCCACCTCCAGCCATAACACCAGAGAGAGTCATGTCCAGAGCATCTGTAGCATTAAAGGAGAATTTCCAACCATGGGTAGAACATCATCCTAAAGCTGCTGAAGCCAACCCAAAACCTACAACAACTAAGGAAGCATTTGATTTATATATAGATCAAGTCAGATTTATTCCTGATAATGCTTCTATTATAAAGGTTTGCATAGAAAAAATTAGTTTTTAGTTTAATACTAAGCTCCAAAACAATCAAATAATCTTCCTTGAAATACACCAACATGGAAAAATGGTCACATAATTTTTCTTAAAATTTTATTGTTGAAAATACCCACAAGTACAAATCAGTGTTACACTTTCATGTTTCCATATAATAATAATTTAGTAATATATATATATTTTGTTGACATGAAATGTAACATTTCCCTTTTTTGTCCCCCGCCTTTCGAAGAAAGCAGGGGACTATTAAAATGGGTTCGTCCGTCTGTCACACTTTTTGGGACACAATAACTCTCCTTCTAATTGAGCTAGAATGTTCAAACTTTGTGTAGGTGTTTATTAGGTCAATGCCTAGATGGAGTTTGAAGATGAGCATTTTCTGCTTAGGGTAAGCAGCGATAAGCAATTTGATTGGTTGATGCTTTGGGACTCGATAACTGTAGTTCTAATTAAGTGAGAGTGATGAAACTTGGTGTATAGTTTCATTACATCAATACCTTGACTAAGTTCGATAATGAGCATTTTCTGCTCATGGTAAGCAGAGCGATAAGCAATTTGATTGGTCAAGACTTTGGAACTGAATAACTCTCATTCTAATTGAGTTAGAATGTTCAAACTTAGTGTGAGTGTTTATTAGGTCAATGTCTTGATGGAATTTGAAGATGAGCATTTTCTGCTTAAGGTAAGAAGAGGCAAGCAATTTGATTGGTTGATGCTTTGGGGCACGATAACTTAAATTCGAATTAAGTGAGAGTGATGAAACTTGGTGTGTAGTTTCATTACATCAATACCTTGACTGAGTTCGATAATGAGCATGTTCTGCTCATGGTAAGCAGGGCAATAAACAATTTGATTGGTCGAGACTTTGGAACACAATAACTCTCATTCTAACTGAGTGTTTATTATGTCAATACCTTGATGGAGTTCGAAGGTGAGCATTTTCTGCTTAGGGTAAGCAGAGATAAGCAATTTGATTGGTTGATGCTTATTAAGTTCTGATTAAGTGAGAGTGAGGACACTTGGTGTATAGCTTTAGCTTTGTTACACCGATACATTGACCAAGTTCGATAATCAACATTTTCTGCTGAGTGTAAGCAGAACGATAAGCAATCTGATTGGTTGATGCTTTGTGGCACGATAACTTTAGTTGTAATGAAGTGATGTAAGTGATGAATATAGATTCATTTTATCAATACCTTGTTGACTAAGTTCTATGGTGCAAATTTTCTGCTTAAGCTATAAGGAGCGATTAGCAATTTTATTTGTCTAGACTTTGGAACATTACTCTGCTTTTAATTGAGGTAGAATTTTGAACTTAATGTAGAGGATCATTAGGCGAATGTCTTGACTAAGTTCAATAATAAACATTTTGAGCTAAAGCTAATATTTTGAAAAAAATAAATGTTCGATTAATTAATATGTGTCATCTTATTATTTTGGGATTTCGGCGGGGGACTGTTGGCTTGTTTCAATCTGAAAAAGAAATGTTGCTTAGTCATGTTTCCATAACAGAAAATATACAGTGAATATAAGCTGAAAAGAGAGTCAATGAACTAAACATCTAGCTATTTAAGAAACAAGGAAAATTATCGTAATGTTCACAACATAATACTAGCCATTATATAAATTGGCGAAGATATATCTCTAATACTCTCATTATGAACTGTAGGCAAGCACTATATTTTTAAGTGGTCATATATTGCTGTAACCTTCATCTGTCCATCAAACGTTCCCTTGTCCACAATTCCTTGAGAACACACTACTGACAACATTTATTATTAGATTATTTAAAATGTATGTATGTTATTAACATCAGTGAGACAAAAAAACTACCAGGTACTTAAAAACCTTGATAATGAACATTTTATGCTTAGACTTAGTATAGATTGCTCAATACTTTGAAAAAGAAATGTGCAATTAATTAAAATATGGCATCTGTATATTTAGGAATTGTGGCCGTGGACATCAGCCTCACTGTACTAAACATCTGTAGAAGATATACACTAATTCTTTTATATTTGCAAGGCATGATTTTAATAATGATGTGATATAAACTACATAAGAATATATATATTATATAAAGGTAACTGGTAGAATATTACAGGCTGGTAATATAGAAAAATTAGATGATATAATGACTATACCGATATTAGATAGTTCACCTAGAAGTCCAGAGTTTGATTACCGTATAGTTGTTAATAAAAACAATGAAGAAGCTGATAAAACCATGGTAGCATTATTACGGGTGTATACAGTAGATATTGTAACAGAAGAAATATGTGTTATTGGTAACTGTATAGTACCAATATTTAATCAAGTAAGTACAAGATAAAAGAAGTGTATATTTTATATTAAAAATTCAATGCAATATTCAGTCTTTGAATACTATATCAAAAAACAATTGTTTTATTATATGCCAACATTTTCATGTGGACGTATATTGTAGTTGTCCCTGTTTGTCTACAATTGTTTGTGGACACTCTACAGGTCACAATTCTGTAACAATATTGGCATGTATTGGATCGATACTTCATGGATTATGGCTCCAGATTGTATGGAAAATCATGTTTTTAGCTTGTGGACCATGTATATCGGATCGTAACTTCCAGAATTATGGCCCCTGATTGTACCAAAAATCGTCTTTTTATCACTGGAAAATTAGTACAGTGTAACTTGGCGTACAAAGCCCTAATTTCTCTTCTTAATTATTCATAACTATAGTTTAATTTCAGCTAAGAGTGTTCAACTTGTACTTGTGTACAACTTAAATCATAGTGTTTAATTTTGATTTCAAGGGTCTTATTAATTCAACACAGAAGAGAAATTAGGGCTAAATACACCAAGTTAAACCATACCAATTTTCCAGTGTATACGCCCACATTGAAATAATAATATGGTCTTATATTGTCGTTGCTATTGTTCAGGCTTCAACAAGCTCTAGACGCTAAAGTTAATAAATTTCTGTCCCTCGTACGCAAATAGTGTCAACATCTGGTATCAAGGTTGTGGACTCTCTGAAGGTCACAATTTTGTGTCGATTTTGATAAAACTTGAAATGGTATTTATAACCCAAAGTTCTTGGTTGCTTTCGATATTTGGTTAAAGTTGTGGAATGTGGACTCTCTGGAGGTCACAATTTTCTTGGTTGATTTTGATATTGCTGAATTATGGGCAATTATGGCCCTTGATTATATGAAATACACGTTTTTAGCTTGTGAGGTCACAATATTTATCTAATTTAAAAAAACGTTTTAGTGTATCACTCTGTTACACCCTAATGATGGTTGAGTTTGACATTTGTGAAAAGCAGACCCCAAAACTGCTGGTCAAAATCCTCCCCCCCCCCCCCCTCTCGTTAGCAAATATGTAAAATTATGGTATATCAAGTTTGTTGACCTTCTCAAAGTCACAATTTTGATCTTTGCTTAGCTTATTCTCTATCCATCTCTTGCAAAATGTAGGCGTAACCTGCCTGGCAGCCACTTGTTCAACGTTTTGTCACTAAAAATACTCATATCTACATGGATGAAGAACTAATTGATTGGAAGTTTCTCATATTGAATTGTTGTTGTATATTGTCGTTGCAACTGTCCGTCTAAAGTCAAATAAGCCATTAGATCGCATGTCTGGACGACTGCCAAATTATGCTATCTTATACCAGAAAAACTTAGTGCATATTATGCAATCATTTCAATAACCCAGTCTGATTATCCAAAATAATTCCCACTTGTTTATATTGGGAGCCCTAGATTCTATGAAAATACGCATTTTATAACAGCAATTCTTTATCCGTCTCTTTGTTCACCAATAATGTGATATAGCACTGCGCCGGTCCACCTGACACCCAGGTGTAAGCCTGATGAGTTTAATCTGAAAGAAACTAATTGCTTATGAGAGAAATCTGGGATGGTGACTCACCACTCATAGATTTCTAATCTAATTGGATTTAATTGAAGGTTTATACACTGCTGTATATAGTAAATTACAGACCAATTCATTGAAAATTTTGTTTCCATCTGTACATTATAGTATTATATATTCATAGAATGCATTCACACTATCTATACATGTATTATAAAATTGATCAAGGTAGCAAGTACCAATTCAGCAATACTCTCAGAATGTTTGTTTGCATAATTTAACAAACATCTCCTATTTCTCTTCTAGAATGGTAAATTATTAATTGGGGGACATCAGTTTAGATTACGAGTTGGTTTACCTAAACAAAGAGAGCATTTGAAACCTACAGATTTAGACGAGAATACACCCATACCCAGTGCCTCAATACTGCTTAGATTATTGCCACACACTAATGTAAGTACATATTGTTCCAGTTTTAGATATTTAGGGTTTATTCAAACAATCTTATAGCATGTAATGAACAGGAATTACAATCGGTTTGTCATGTGAATAAATGTAAAACTAATAATTTATATAACATTCAATCTGATTAAAACATAGATCCTATTTTGTTTCGTTTTTAATAGTTCAAAATTTTAATTTTCATACGCCCACATTGTAAATTTGGTCGTATATTGCCGTCGCCCCGTGTGTACGCCTGTCCATACTTACTCCATCCGTCGTCCACAAGTACTGAAATAAGCGGCCTGACAAAGACAATGTCCGTGCGAATTGACCTCCTTTGACAGGCCAAATTGCTTTTCATCTTGACATAATAGTTTGACCGAGTCTTGGTAAAACATGAGGCCAAAATTATTAATTTCAATTCGCTAATTATTATTAGACATACTTTTTTTTGTGGCAATCAGTAGTTTGTCTCATACTCTGCTTCGACATATATATGGCTGACCATCAAAAAATTGCCTCAACGTTTAGTGAAAAATCACAATGCCATGTGGTACGCACGTTAAACCAAGTATGCAAGATATAGCGTTAGTTTGAGAGACAGTTAACTACACTTGGCAAACCTTGGAATATTCCTGTACCCTTCATCTAGCTGCCGAATGAGTTAACAAGTAAAAAACAAAACATATACTAATATTTTGTTTTTCTACTGTCTCTGTGTTGACTGACAATGTTTAATAGTTTCAATGATAAAGATTTTATTTGATGTGAACAGGAAGTACAATTCTTAAAACTTCAGTGAATAATGAGAATTGGCACTTTTACACTGGTTATTGAGTCTAGTACAGTGGTAGCTAGCTTTGCGATACTTTCGTATATGATTAGCTCTAAATCACACCTAACATAACATGTACTTCTATAAATTATTAGTAATTAAAGTAATAAGATTTTAAATTAGTGTACAAGAAATGTTCAAGTTGTTAATAGATGTAATTAGGGACAGACTTTTTGTATGAAAATATCTCATTTTGTTGGACACTTTCGATGTGAAGGTAAATAGAAGAGCCTTGAAAACATGTCGAATAAAATAACTTCTTATTTTTCCAAACCTTGGGACACAGATATCCCGGCTAGTGGGACCGTTCCAGAAAATTCAAAGACTGTGTCTAATGTCTCTCATAAAGACAATTCTAAACGGGGGCAATCACCGTCACCAGTTTGAAAATTACATACAAAAATGACTGCACTAAAATGTGAACATGAATTCTGTATAAAGTATATTTTATATATCCATAACAAAGATTACATTTCAACAGTTTTTTGGTATAATAATAATATACTTTATAAAGTATTTGTCAGGCTGAAAATCTGAAATGTCCGGCTGAAAATCAGTTCAGTGACTTCAGTCTGACATGATGTCAGACTGAACCTTAAAGTTATTTCAAGGCTTGGTCCTCCACAATATCTTCTGAACGCTCTAGAGGCTAAAGTTAATATCCGATTGACTTTAAATTGAAACACAGTGTTTAAGGTCATGAGACGAAGAAGCCTTTTGATTTTCAGCTATATCCGATATTTACTGCAAGAGTTATGGCCCTTGAACACTTTGAAAATCCTGTGAATGCTCTAGAGGCTAAAGTTAATATCCGATTGACTTTAAATTTATATGTAGTGTATTGTATTTCATATTTCAGTGAATTTACAATTATAACTGCCAGAGCTATGGCCCTTGATCACATTGAAATTTCTTATGGACAATCGAAACAATTCTAATCATTTCTGATAAATTCTTTTAATGGGGTTCATACTCATAATAAGATTTTCATGTGTTGTAAACGTTCTCCTAACTGACAAAAGAAAAATATGCGACAACCCTTGTTGACTGCCCGCCGGTGCCCGGACGACTTAGCTGTTGTGGGCGTATGTTTTGTGCCCGGCAACCTATCTTACTTTACTACACTAGGTTCCTGAAGATTTTGTTATATAGTCCATGTTCTGGTTGATATGAGGGAGTAGCCAATGAAACAGTCTTGCTGTGTGATGCACAAAACTGTAGTATCCTATTAGAAACATCAATGCTGATTGGTTAAGCACATGTCTAGGGGATCACAGTGGATAAGGCGCTGGTTCGCTAGCCTGGAGGTCGAGTGTTCGATCCCTGCATTGGCCGAGAAAGTTCATCTCGATTTTCCGGCGTGATTTCCCCTTGTCAGTGATGCAGAAGGAGGGCCTGACAAGGACAGCTGCCTAGTCGTTCGGATGGGACGAAAAACCGAGGTCCCGTGTACAAATTGGAGTGCACGTAAAAGATCCCTTGGCAGTTGGAATTCGATATAAGAGTAGGCCGTAGCGCCGCTGTCCGGGCAAAAATTTCCCTCATAGCACACTGTATGGCGTATGCCCGTCTTCAATTGGCCCAGGTTAGGTGCTTAAGCGTAGGACGTTAAACCCCATTTCATTCATTCATTAAGCACATGTCTGACATCATAGGGTCAAAAGCCACTTGTATGACCCCTGACTCGACCTCCCACTACAACTAGTCAGATCAAAAATATACAACAAACGAAACGAAATATAGATCTTTAGTTTAATCAAATTGTATAAAGTTTGAAATCAGAAAATAGACCTGGCTTGGATTCACAAAGCATTCTCAGGCTAAAGTTGAGAATTTACTCAAAATTGGTTGTCTTATTTTAACTAAAATAAAGCCATTTACAAATATTTTGTTGTTTTAATATATTAAATACACCAATAAGATACTATGTGCAAAGCAGTGTTGGGATTTCGGCCGTATATTCCGGACGTGTCCGAATTTTTTTTTCCAAACGCACTCTATTGTTCGACCGTGAATATGCCCATTCGAACATCAAGACATGGTGAATAATATTCAAAATTCCAAAATTAATATATAGTGTACTGACTAGTACTAAGAGTATAACTACCACTCAAGACACATAATTCTAAAGGAATATTATGGTTGTGGATTTGATGCCGAAGCAGGACCGGCAAGCTTTCATTCAACGTATTACGAAAATTTACTGACATAAATTTGAATGTCGCATAGGAAATAAGTGTGGAAAATAGCGAGGTTCGCTAATTTTTATTACGTACAGGATTTGAATATTTTGTTGACATGTGATTTTTAACTGTCGTATGAATTGAATGCCGTACAGGAATTAGGTGTGAAAAATATGAGGTTCACGTACGTGATTTGAATATTTTGTTGACGTGTGATTTTTAATTGTATGAATTGAATACTGTGCGGGAGTCGGGAATTAAATATGAAAAATAGCGAGGTTCACCTATTTTTATTACGTACGGGATTTGAATATTTTGACATGTGACTTTTAATTGTGGTACAAATTCGTCAGTTTAAATGACGATAAGAGTTATGCCCCTTCATTTTTGGTAAAATGTCTGACAAGAAAATTTTTGAAATCCCAACACTGGTGCAAAGTTTTGTTTCTGGATCAAAGATATTTTTCATAAACAGTGATTGATAATGATATTTGAGTAAATTCTAAATTAAGTCTGAGAAAGCTTTGTGAACTTGGGGCCTGGAATATGCAGATGTACATAGATAACATTTCTTCAATAAGTTTGATCTCAATTCATCACATGATTCACATCGCCTAATTCTGAAACCTTTGTCTATATTATTTTTATTCTGCCATATTGTTAGCCCCTGTTCGTTCAGACGTCTGTTCACAATTTGTTTGTAGACACTCTGCAGGTCACAATTTTTATCCGATTGTGATGTTACTTGAAATATAGGTTTATATCCTAGACATCTCAATTCCTTTTGAAATTGGCATGTTTCGGACCCAAACTTCATGGATTGTGGCTCACCTCGGTAGAAATGGATTGTTAAGTTAATCAATTTCACCCAGTCTCGGGTCATATTTATATTGAGTTATGTTTATTTTTACAGAAACCTGTACCAATACCTAAATATACAACTGGTTACTACCAATCAGAACCATGCCGTCCAAATGAATCTGAGAAAAAAATCTTCATTAGCTATGGTATTAATCTGGCTTATCCACAAACAGAAAGAGCTATGATTAAACGTTTACAAGATGCAGAAAAAGTCAAAACAGGTACCGGTTATTGACTTTATTAGTGAAAATTAAATATATGGCAGTTATCTTGTAATAGAGCACAAAGTAAGACAATTCGCCACATATAATGAACAAGGGTAAAAAAACACTAATAAGTTCTTGGAATAAACGTTATTTAATATGTAATGGACATAAGTCCTACTTCAGATCAAAAATCATAACAAAATTTGAATTTAGTGCTAAAAAGTAGTGATCACAATGATTCAGCCAGTCCTGACAAGGGTCATTACTTGAATGATCCCCTAAAACTGTAAAGCATTAGCAACTGTAACGGTAATGACTTGTTTGGATTCTATGATTACAGTTATTGTATTGCCCTACATTAAGTACTGATGTAGGGTAAAAATTCTAGTCTTCTCTTCCCAAGTTATGAATAATTTAGATATTTAATATGATTTATGTACAGGTCAGTCCGACAGTACTCTAACTAACTGGTTAATAGAAAGATTGGATGTGAAAAAGCGTTCTGGAACCAATGAATCGGCTGGTTCTATTAGTTTAACTAGATGCGTTAAATATCGTGTTAAACAAGGTTTAAACATCAAAATAAACCAAGCTTTTGGTCTAACAGGTTAGTCAATTCACAAAACAAGTCACAGATTTATGGTATATATTCTACCATTTATAGTAGCAATAGTAAATTCCTGACATTTTTATCTGATGATGACATGGTGTTGCTAACAAAAATGTCAAATATAGACTAAGCAATGGCATAAATAATATAGAGGTTTAACTCTATTAGACAATGCATTTAGCTGCACAACAAGATAAGGACAGAACAATTTCTGAGATAAAGTAATAGATTACCACCTCCACTGTTAACTAAACCAATTTTAAAAAATAACATGTTTTATTATCTTTAAACCATTGTAATCTTAGATGTACCAGTGTGCATATTTTATTGGCTGTGTTTAACAATATATTGTCTATTTAGGCGATTTTTATGTACTTTGTTTTGTTTAACCATATTTTGTCTATTTTAGGTGATTTTTATGTACATTGTTTTGCAAGAATAGCACCAGGGCGTAAAGTATTAGGAATGGAACCTACTGCAGAAGGTTTTGGTAAAGAAGCTAAGTTTATTACATTAAAACATGATAATGATAGTTATCTTACATCCCCTGTATGGACCAGTCAACCAGAGGTAAGTATACTTACCATATATGTTTTTAGTAAGCAGTTTAATTATCACTGTCAGGCTGACCAAGGTATGACCATCAAGTAGCCAAGGACTACAAGTGTGCTGGTCATAAGTGACGATTTAAAATATAACCTAATATACAATCTAATTAAAATACAGATCTATATATCGTTTTCTTTTTTTATACTTTCGATGGCCTACACTACATGTAGATCTAACAAGTTATAGTGAGAGTTCATGTTCTATGATGCCAGGTACCTAGCAAACGACATTTGACCCTATAAGGTCAGTCATTCGATTAACCCATCAAAATTGCAGGTGGCTATGCTTTGCTTTGCTTTGTTTTGCTTTGTTTTGATTTCTATCGTTGCTATTGTCTACCCACAGTTCCTCACACAAAAGGTCAACACTCGATTCGACAGACCATTGGATTGGCTGACCTCTCATTTCAAGCAGAACACAAGTTAAATAACAACTCTTCCAGATCCAAGTGTAGTAAAGACAAGTAAAATGAAATTCTGAAAATGAAACGAAATAGGATCTGTGTTTAATCAGATTGTCTGTATTATATAACTTGTATTATATAACTTGATCATATGATATTGTTGAAGGCCTTTGTCCATGGAGGATTTCACACAAAAATAATAAACAAATCAGCTTTTTGTCACATGGCCTTGATCCCTACAATGTATGGCGGGATTTAAGGGTCGAAACTAAATGTATGTTGAAAGTGTTATTATACATCATAGAAAATACCTAATACCTAAGATGCAAAATATATGTCCCTGTACTTATAATGATGAATACATAATACTGTTAAAGTAAAAGTCAAATGTCAAATTACAAATGTTTTTTCGAAAAAATCCACTAATGTGCACAACTTTTTCACATATACACTTCAACAAAGCAACTTTGCAAATGACATTTGTGTTTTGCATCCTGAGTTCTTGAGGTAAATGGTACGGTCTAAGTTCATCAGGTTACATGTAAAATTGTTTAAATGAATAACTCCCCCAGGAAACTGTAATTTACTGACTGTACACCAGCTCATTTCAATGGTATTTAAACAAAAACAAAATCAGCAAAATAAATAAGTGAAATGAAATGGGATTTAACGTCCTAATTCCCTGCTCCTAATGAAGACGGGGATACAGCATACAGTGTGCTATAAAGGAAATCGTGTCCGGCAGTAGCACTGTGGCCTAGGACTACTCTTATATCAAATTCCAACAACCAAGGGATCTTTTACGAACATGTCAATGTATACACGGGTCCTCATGTTTTCGTCCCATCCAAACAACTAACCAGTTGTCCTTGCCCAGCCCTCTGTTCTGAAAATAAAATAAGATGTCTATACATTTTTTAAAGTTAAAATAATTTTATATAGCCTATATTTAATTTAAACTTGTGTTAGCCCAAGTCACACATGATACAATTCGGTATTTATCAAAAAGTACATTAAATTAAATTTATTCTAAATATGTTCAATCTAGATATATAGGCCTATTTTGTGTGAAGTTAAGTTTATAATTAATATGACTATATTGGCTATGTGTATTAACAGTCTAGTCTACAGTTAAAACGGAATTGAAATATATAGGGGTATATAATGTCCCAGAAACTTTGCAAGAATGATTAACAACAGTAATCTTAATAATGGATGCCACCTTGTTTAGATTTTACAGAATCTAATATCAACATCATGACTGAAAAGTCTCCAGATACTAAATGAAGGTTCGCCTATATCTGTTCATTACTTCTTGGCAGCATTCATTTAAACAATTTACATGTTACCCGTTTACCTCAAGAACTCAAGATGCAAAAGACAAATGTCATTTTGCAAAAGTGCTTTGATGAAGTGTATATGTAAAAAGGTTGTGCACATTAGTGGATTTTTTCGAAAAAACATTTGTAATTTGACTTTTACTTTAACTGTATTATGTATTCATCATAATAAGTATAACGACATATGTATTTTGCATCTTAGGTATTAGATATTTTCTATGATGTATAATAACACTTTCAACATACATTTAGTTTTGGCCCTTAAATTCCGCCGTAACTATGATCGTTAGTAATCTTTAGCCATTGTCTCAAGGATTTCTGTTTCAAAATTTTGCTTGTCCATCATAATTAAGCTGTGGTTAACATTGTATTATGTATTTACAGGGAATCCATCCTTTTTATGATCCATACAGTTGTTTGATTATACAAATATTTGGTTTAAAGTTAAAATATAAACCTTTAGCTGATCATTCTAAACCTGGTACTTTAACTGGTATTAAAGGTGAACAACTAGAATTAGGTATGAAAGATATAATAGGCTGGTCTGTTGTACCACTGTTCGATGGGTGAGTAGAATTAACATTATTTCTGAAATATTTCACACATTCTAGGAGGAGTCAAGTTCTTATCGGAGATTATGCATAACTGGTTTGTTTAAAATTGGAAGTTTTGTTTAAAATATTTAATTTATTCAAATTTGTTTGTGTTACACTACACAGATAGCAATCTTTTATATGGCACAAAATCAAATTAATCTTATAAAAATTAGAGAGCAGGCACAAATCCTCGTCCATGGTTAACACTCTCACATTGCTATAGCGCCCCTTGCTTTCATACCTTCAGTGCTCAGCCCCCTCTATCTTTATCCACATTCTTGATTGTTTAATAAGCTTTTGCATGTTTATCTAGCTAGAAAAAGTATTTGAATTTGATATAGTGACAGAATATCATGTAAAACAATATATTTTTATTTTTATTCTCTTTATAGAAATTCAGTTTTATCCGGAACTCATTATGTTCCAATATTTAAAGGCAATCCTTCTGAAGAAATATTAAATGATATAACAAAGAACAGTCTCAATTTAGTGCTACGATCAAAAACTAGATCAAAAGAAACATATGTAAGTATTTTCATACACAGTGAATTTTTATGTTATTTGGCACTAAGTAATGTGTGATTGATCATGTTGTACATGAAATTATGTTAATTTGGCACCAGTTAAAGTACCGAAGTCTGTAACTCAAAATCCTCCAAAATCTTCGACATCGAAAACACAAATTTTTGGTCAATTTAAATCAAAATTGATGATGTAAACTTACCGGGAAAAGATGAGCTTCTGATATCCGATATTTAAGATAAAATATTTTTTTTAACATTGGTACACGGTTTGTGTACCATAATGCGCTTCAGCCCCAGTTGTAATAAGAGACTTAAGGGACGAGGCTAGACACATTACACCATTATGTAGACTGGAACAACCAGACGCTAGAAATTTCACTCGATTGAGAATGCATGGCTTATTTCGCCGAACATAACTGTTTTGAAATTGGAGTAAAAATGGAAACCATTGAAAGTAAATCAGTTTATATACATTCATTACAGTTTTATATGCGTTGCGACCCACTTTTGTCCAATTCTAGGTCCCAAATATTAGCCACTTCGCTCCTTTAATGTATAATTTGATAATGTAGTACATGAAAATATGTTAATTTGGCACCAATAAATGTCAATCTGATTAAAACACAGATCCTATTTCATTTTGTTTTTTATAGTTCAAAATTGCGTTTTACTTGACTTCACTAGGGGTAGGATCTGGAAGAGTTGTTACATAACCTGCATTCTGTTTGATGTGAAGGATTGGCCAATGAAACGGTCTGTTCTTGGTGTACGGTTCACAAAACTGTGGGTATCATACTACAAATATCAACCTTGATTGGTAAATCAAAATGCCTGACGTCAGATCAAACAAAATATAGATCTGTATTTTAATCAGATTGCTAATGCAACGGAGGTCTAATCTGATCATGTAGTGCATGATATAATGTTAATTTGGCACCAGTCAATGTATAATTTGATCATATGGTATATGGAATTATGTTAATTTGGCACCAGTTAGTGTATAATTTGAACTTATGGTACCTGAGTTATGTTAATTTGGCAATCTGTGATAAATGAATGTTATATTTAATAACAGGGTACAGCCAGCTTAGCAGTTACATTATGGGATGCTCATTATGACTTTCATGAAATTCCAGAATTTAAGGTAAATTGTGATTAGTCTACGGCATTTTACAGCAATTCAAAAATGTATTATGAAAGAAATGTTAATTTAATTTAATTGGGGATAACTGTGTTTGATCCCTACATTGGCTAAGAAAGTTCTTCCAGATTTTCGGGCGTGGTTCCCCCTTGACAAGGACATGTTTCTAGTTGTTCGGATGTGACGAAAAACCAAGGTCCCATGTACACATTGCCGTGGACGTAAAAGATCCCTTGACAGTTGAAATTGGATATAAGAGTCGGCCGTAGTGCTGCTGTCCAGGCAAAATTCCACTCATAGCACACTGTATGGCGTATGCACGTCCCTTTTAGCCCAGTTTGGAACAGAACAGTGGGACGTTAAACCCCATTTCATTTCGTTTTGGGGATCACGGTGGCTAAGTGGATAAG
The DNA here is from genome assembly GCA_917208275.1 of Patella pellucida. Lineage (NCBI taxonomy): Eukaryota > Metazoa > Mollusca > Gastropoda > Patellidae > Patella > Patella pellucida. Next base: position 29,359,116 of record OU795041.1, on the reverse strand, counting down.
GCGCTGGTTCGCTAGCCTGGAGGTTGTGTGTTCGATCCCTGCATTGGCCGAGAAAGTTCATCTCGATTTTCCGGCGTGATTTCCCCTTGTCAGTGATGCAGAAGGAGGGCCTGACAAGGACAGCTGCCTAGTCGTTCGGATGGGACGAAAAACCGAGGTCCCGTGTACAAATTGGAGTGCACGTAAAAGATCCCTTGGCAGTTGGAATTCGATATAAGAGTAGGCCGTAGCGCCGCTGCCCGGGCAAAATTTCCCTCATTGCACACTGTGGCGTATGCCCGTCTTCAATTAGCCCAGGTACGGTGCTTAAGCGTAGGACGTTAAACCCCATTTCATTCATTCATTCATTCATTTCGTTTTATTGAATCAATAGAATTATGTATATTAAGCTTACATCTATATCATCAGCACAGTCCAGAAGGTTGAAATTTTGCTTATTGCTTTTTGAGATTATAAAGAATGGTTAACAATGATGTATTTCAGGACTATGAGAATCTACTAGAAGCTGTGGGTAATATCAATGACTATAGAGCTATGAGAAATAAACAAGGAGGGAAAAAATACTCTGATTTTGTCCTCGATTCTTTGGTACCTAAATTCAGAAAACAAGGAACTAAAAGTGCTGCATATCAGAAAGAACAAGGATTCTTTGATATGGTTGTCACTAAAACTTTCTATGATCTAGTGGTATGTTGAAAATTTTAATAAAAGTTAAACCAATTTCTTTTACCTAAAACAAATAGAAGATGTTTTCCCACATTCTTTAATTTAGGGGCGGGGGGGGGGGGGGAAGGGGCTAATGGTTTGTAAGTGCACTCTCTATCATAAGGTCTGTCATTGAGTCAACTTGTGTGTTCAATTTCTCGGCTGTACACGACAGAGAGTAGGGTCGCCTGTCCAACCTCGAAGGTTTTTCTCTGGGTCCTCCAAATTTTCTTCAACTGCTAAAGAGCCCTAAGCGCAAGTGAATTATTGAAATAAAATGAAACTGTGTGTTAGTTCCAAAATGACCTAGTTTGTGTGGAGTAAACCTCCCTCTCTCTTATATTTTATTATTTAATTTATATTTGCAGGAGAATGCACTTATGACTGCAGGATATGGACCGCTGTAAAGTTTCTGATCTCAATAAAACATTATTTAGGCTAATCAAGTTGAAGAATTAAAGAAAATAGCAATGGCATGGTACATTTAGACATTTTGTGTTTTGTTTGTGATGTTTAATAGAATAAATGTTATGGTAATTTGAATTTCTGAAGTATTTTTCTTGAAGGTCTAATTGTGCTTAAACTATAAACTAAATGCTTGTTAAAGACTATAAAGATAAGATCAAAATAATTGTATATTTATATTAAATGGGGAAATTAAAAAATATAGATATATTCTTTGAAATCCATCTCAATTAAAGTTTTACATTTGATTAAGATTGATTATCAAACATGTACTTTATAAATGCCCACATTTTCATTTATATTTGTATAATAGGGAGGGTTACACATATAGTACTATGATTATTGAACATACATTATGCAAGAGCTAAATCTGTCTACTGCAGGTCTCTTTTAGGCCTGAAATGTTATATAAATTGTTAATTAGACATTATTTGACTTATCACGACCATAAACAACTCTCTATAAACAAGTATATAGAGTTTCAATGAATTTTATTAACTTGAACAGCTAAATCCATGATATTAAATGTTTCGTATACTAAACATTAGCATGGAGGACAACTTTATCAAAGCCAAACAAATTATAATTTTGTTCTAAAAATTGTTACTCTTAATCAGACTTTAGTGTAATATAAATGTTTCATTACCGAAAATAGTAGAAATATGCAACAACTCTTGTTGATTGCAATATTATAAACATACTCATAGTCCTGTTCTTCAATGTTCAACATATTCAGATTAAAAAAATGAACAGTTTTTTACGGATGAGATGAGTGGTGTGTAAAGAGTAGTCATGTATTAAAATACAAATGGGACCTCCTGAAATTATATCTAAAGGTGCATTTAATGACCACTAATTAGGATAATCTCCTTTGATTATCAACAAATTATAAAATTGTTTACTTGCAATTTAAAATAAGATTATTATCAAAGTTTCAGTAATGATAAACATTGTTTTCAGCACAATTATCCAGAGTGTTGTTGGTATCTTGAGTAAATGCTTTATTTATTACATTGTTTACATTAGGAGATGAATGAGTTTTGAACAGTGGGGGGATTTTCTTTTGGATTTTCAGGACTTGAAATATTGGCTTTGTTAAGCTAATCAGAACATTTAACCACAATTTTAATTATAAGTGTTATATCAAACATAAAATTCAAATAATTTTTAGCGATTAATAAATGCACCTTTGAATTGTTCCAATTGTGTTATATCAGTATTGTATCATTTGCTACATATGGAAGGATATATATAATTATCAATATATTTATATCATACATCTATGTATATATATAGTATAGAATATTGTATATGAGAATAAGTTTATTTACATAACTAGAGTTTATATTATTTTTAAACATTTATTCCGTTTATATGGCTGGTCTAAACATGTATTGTTTTATCTTATAATTTAATAATTGTAAAAATGGTAATTAATATTGAATAAATATACTACAAATGACAATTACTTGACTGCGATCCAACTTTATTGTCCCATTTTTGTTTTTTAATGAGATCAGTCTTTGCTCCATTTTTTTAATTTGAGGTCACGAAAATTAAACTTGGAACTGTTAATAAATAGTAAAAATATTTTTATGGGCTAAAATAAAAATATAATTTGAGGTCTCAAAAATTAATATTTGATATTGTTTTTCTTGAGTGAAGAATGTATGAATAGTAAATACATATAGTAATTGCTTTTAATTGTTAATGTCTGTGATAATTTAAAAAAAAATAAAAATGTATTGATAATAGAATTTATTTATGAAATATGTTTGTAGAAAATTATGAGGCTGGGCAGCTACAGAGTACCACTGTGGCTTAGTTACACCCTCATTTATTACACTATTGCTTCATATCCAAATAGCATGGTAAGGGAAACCAGGTGAACTGAAGATATAGAACACCATTGATATACATAAGCAAAGTAATAATGGTCTTTTATTTATTTGTTAAGCACACTGATACAATATTTAACTTTCTAAACATCTGAATATTATATATATTAGAGAGGTTTCGCACCAGTACGTATACAGTTAGTGGGACGGATACGTCATCAATCTGTGTGTTCTTGTGACGTCACAGCAACTTTCCTTATCCGCAATGCGGACTGAAGGACGGTTAGTCAGGTCACTGCACGTGGTAGAAACTAATTTGTGATATTAGTGGAACGGATATGTCATCAGTTTGTGTGCTCTTGTGGCGTCACAGCAAGTTTTTCTATCTGCTATTCGTACAGAAGGACGACTAGTCAGCTTACTACACGTAGTCGAAAAACGAGTAAGAAATCTTCAATTTTTTCATAATTTTGGATATAAACAAACTATTTCATGATTTACACATCTTTGTTAAAACCATGTAGTCCAAAGAATTAATGATTATTTTTGTTTTTAACATCAAAAACCTGTCTAAAAAGCACTTTTAAAAGACCCCTATACTAGGACAAAAATTATGTTTTGTTTCTTCGATTATTATTTTTTTATAGAAATGGCGATGGTAACAGCAGCAAAAAAGCCGACACGCTTTTATCCTGCAATGAATATCAATCTGTTAAAAGAAGTATAAGTCCAGTGGTCCCCTTCTAAAATTCAATGGGAAGCTGTGGAGAAAAAGTTAGGCCTACAGCAGAGGGTTTGAACGTGCAAGTTGTTCTGTTTACTGTTAAAAATCATCAGTGGTCTGATTCCAAACTTTCTCCTTTAGCTGTAGTTGCACGTGCTTATTCTGCTGCTAAGAAAGCGGCCTGCGTATCACTCACCATTTTGTAAAAAAACGTTCTCTAAGCAAGAGCGAGCAGTCCCACCATAGAAGTAACTACTTTACTGTCTTCTTTTTTATTTACATATTTTGTATATCCGATTTTTAGTGTAACGCATCCAAGCCACCAACAACTGTCCTGTTTTCGCATACGAATCTCTCGGGGAGCTTCAATGCAATACCAAGCCTCTTTATTGAATCTTTATCAATTCTAAATAAATCCACGGACTGATTATCGCTAAGATTAAAATCAACATCTGCATCGTATGTTACATGGCCATTGCGTTGTGCATCAGTATTTTCCAATTGATGAAGAATCATGTACGTCATTCTCGATCGCCATAATCAAAATATTTTCATTAAAAGCCCCTGCTTTTTATACGCCCACATTGAAATGTGGTCGTATATTGCCGTCGCCCCCGTCCGTCCGTCCGTCCGTCGGTCCGTCCGTCGGTCCGTCCGTCCGTCCGTCCGTCCGTCCGTCCGTCCGTCCGTCCGGCGTCCACAATTGCTTGTGGACGCTCTAGAGGCCAAAGTTAAAATTCGATTGACTTTAAATTTATACACAGTGTTTAAGGTCATGAGACGAAGAAGCCTATTGATTTTCAGCGATTTCCGATAATAACTGTCAGAGTTATGGCCCTTGATCACTTAAAAAAATCTTGTGGACGCTCTAGAGGCCAAAATTAATATCCGATTGACTTTAGATTTATACATAGTGTTAAAGGCCATGAGACGAAGAAGCCTATTGATTTTCAGCGATTTCCGATAATAACTGTCAGAGTTATGGCCCTTGAACACTTCAAAAAATCTTGTGGACGCTCTAGAGGCTAAAGTTAATATCCGATTGACTTTAGATTTATACATAGTGTTTAAGGTCATGAGACGAAGAAGCCTATTGATTTTCAGCAATTTCCGATAATAACTGTCAGAGTTATGGCCCTTGATCACTTCAAAAAATCTTGTGGACGCTCTAGAGGCTAAAGTTAATATTCGATTGACTTTAAATTTATACATAGTGTTTAAGGTCATGAGACGAAGAAGCCTATTGATTTTCAGCGATTTCCAATAATAACTGTCAGAGTTATGGCCCTTGAACACTTCAAAAAATCTTGTGGACGCTCTAGAGGCTAAAGTTAATATCCGATTGACTTTAGATTTATACATAGTGTTTAAGGTCATGAGACGAAGAAGCCTATTGATTTTCAGCAATTTCCGATAATAACTGTCAGAGTTATGGCCCTTGATCACTTCAAAAAATCTTGTGGACGCTCTAGAGGCTAAAGTTAATAACCGATTGACTTTAAATTTATACACAGTGTTTCAGGTCATAAAATGAAGAAGCCTATTGATTTTCAGCAATATCCAATAATAACTGTCAGAGTTATGGCCCTTGATCACTTCAAAAAATCTTGTGGACGCTCTAGAGGCTAAAGTTAATAACCGATTGACTTTAAATTTATACACAGTGTTTAAGGTCATGAGGCGAAGGAGCCTCTTGATTTTCATCGATTTCCGATAATAACTGTCAGAGTTATGGCCCTTGATCACTTCAAAAAATCTTGTGGACGCTCTAGAGGCTAAAGTTAATATTCGATTGACTTTAAATTTATACACAGTGTTTAAGGTCATTAAATGAAGAAGCCTATTGATTTTCTGCAATTTCTGATAATTACTGTCAGAGTTATGGCCCTTTATCGCTTATAAAAATCTTGTGGACGCTCTAGAGGCTAAAGTTAATAACCGATTGACTTTAAATTTATACACAGTGTTTAAGGTCATGAGACGAAGAAGCCTATTGATTTTCAGCAATTTCAGATAATTACTGACTGAGTTATGGCCCTTGATCACTTTCAAAATTTTGTGGACGCTCTAGAGGCTAAAGTTAATAACCGATTGACTTTAAATTTATATAAATTGTTGAAGGTCATGAGACGAACAAGTATATTGAGTTTCAATGAATTTAGATAACTTGAACAGCATGGAGGAGAACTTTATCAAAGCCAAACAAATTCCAATGATTTTCTGATAATTACATAATGAGTAGTTACTTTTAATCAGATTTTAGTGTATTATAAATGTTTCATTACCGAAAAAAGTAAAATATGCGACAACTCTTGTTGACTGCCCGGACGATTTAGCTGCTGTGGGCGTATGTTTCGTTGCCTGGCAACCTATGTTTTGACTAGACATACATGAGCGACATATATCAGCTATACGTTAAAAATGCGAAAACTATAAAAGCCGTCTAACCGTTAAGGGATAGCTATGTGTAACCGTACTCGTTTACGTTCAGGTGCGAAATGTCTCTATTAAAAAATTGCTAGTACTTACTATTAGGGCACCTGGGTAATGGTTGCTGTTGATGGCCTTTCAGGACACGGGTCATCATGCCACACTTAAATTTTGCAGCCCACTTTTCTTCTGTGGAAAACAAAGGGGCATTATCCCCTAAAGTGGAGACCATGTCATCATGTATCTGCGTTATGGTTGGTCATTACAGGTACTCGATAACTGCCCTATTGTCAGTTTTATACGTCCACATTCATAATGTGGACCTATTATGCTGTTTCCCCTGTTTGTTTGTGTGTGTGTGCTGGGGGTCGCCTACAGGCCACAATTCTTAAGTGATCATCTTGAAACTTTACACACTTATTCCTTATACCCTAAGGATGATCCCTATTGTTTTTGATGCATGCCCGATTCCCAGGGGCAGAGCCACGCCCATTTCTCAACGTATCATCCCAAAACTTTGCACACTTACTCTTCGTACCCCAAGGAACATTCTTATTGTTTGGGGTGCCTGCCTACCCCCCAGCCATTTTTATACGGACGTATATTGCTGTCGCCCCTGTCCGTCTGTCCACAGTCTACAGGTAACAATTTTTATCCAATTTTAAAGAAACTTAAAATATAAGATCTCGGTTCCTTTTGATATTAGCACCCATTGGAACATTACTTCCTGAATTATGGCCCCTGATTGTCCAAAAAATCCCTTTTTTTAGCTTTTGGTCTCTCTGGAGGTCAGAATTATTACCCGATTAATAAAACCGTTTGATTATATCACCCTAAGGAAGGTTAAGTTTGAATTTTGGGAAAACAAGACCAAAATTGCAAGACAAAATGGCTGCCGTTTGTATGCGAATAGTGTAAAACGAAGATATATAATGGTTGTGGACCCTGTAGAGGTCACAATTTTAATACGATTTTGATGTAACTTGAAATGTATGTTTATAACCTAAAGATATTGGTTCCATTTGATATTTGCGCCTATTGATTTGTAACTTCAAGAGTCATGTTTTGCTTGTTCTCAATCCATCTTTTTGTGTCTGTGTCGCCACAATTCGTACAATTGAGGACCATAATTCAGGAAGTTACAATCAGGGGCCATATTCAATGAAGATATTTTTTCAAGAATGTTAGTGCAAGCTATAAATATACAATTTTTCTCCCCTCTTCCTGCATTTTGGGGTTGACTTTTTGGTGTGGGCATATAAAAATTGTGACCTGTTGAGTGTCAAAAAACTAATATTCACGGACGGACAGGGGCGACGACAATATACATCCACATGAAAATGTGGCCGTATAAAACTGTTACCTTTATCAGTTTTACAGGGTTTTGGGGAAAGGGGGGATAATTCGGGAATGAAAGGTCGCAGAATATTTATAATGTTCGTTATCCCAATGTTTCACATCAAATTTGAAGAAAATATTTTTAAATACTGTAGTGTACAAAATTAACATTTCTATTTAAAAGATTACCAATCTCTCATGCTTTTGTCATAATTTATTTCACTTTGAATTTATAACAGTATAATTTATCACAGTTTATATCACATTTTCTTATAATAAATATCACACTTTATACTATAGCCATAAATAACCATGGCAACCTATATAGAAAAATAAACATGTTTATAACAGTTGTATTAATAAATAAATTATATATAACTGTATACAATATTTTAAGGTTTTAGTTTTGACAAAAGAATAAATATTTAGAGAAAGGAAAGTACACATATATTAAAATCCTTAACAATATTTTAACCATTAAAAGAGATTTCTTGATTTTGACAAATAAATAAACACAAAATATACAAAGAAAAAAAATAGATTTAGCATTTGATCATGAACATTTTGACATTAAATTATTGCGCTTTCTTTTCTTCTTCATCTTTCAATGAATCCATTGCTGTCGTCCAATGATGTAAATTTACACTGATTTCAACTTCTAGAGGAGGTGGGGGGAGTGCTTCTTCTTCCTCATCAACAAGTGGAGCTGTAGACTTTCCCTTTCCTTTCTTATCTCCAGTATCTTTCCCACTTTTATTTGCACTGGCTTTTCTAACATCTGTAATAAAAAATTTAAATACAAATTAGTTTACATGGGATTAAATTACTTAATTGAAACATCATTCAGCTATATGTGTTCCCAAGGTTAGAATTGCTTTAAATTTGAAATCAAATTATTGTACATACCTTTATCTTTTCCTTTCGCTTTTGCTGAAGCTGGTTTCTTCTTATTTTTTACATCTTTAGATTTACCATCCTAAAATTTGTCAAAAATCACATTAAATAACTACATATAATGAAACTTCCAAGTTTGAGAGAGAGACAGATAGAATAATTATGAATAACCCTTATTTTGATTTTACTTGACATATGTGACCCACTGAATGTGACACATATGGTCAAAAACCAACTTCATATCAATATACTTGTATCAATAAAGTGGTATGTGACAAATGCATTTGTCTTAGATAACAGGTGTTTAACTTTGAAGTTGGTATCCGGTATAAACCATAAATATAAGATAAACAACATAAATATTTACTGAAATAAGGCAAAACTTCATAATAACCAAAAAAATGCTCTATCAGTACAAGTTTAATCAAGTATTCTATCATAACAAGTTTAGTAATTATTTTATCATTGAAAGTTTAGTAAAGTATTCTTTCAATTCAAGTTTAGTAAAGTAATATCTATTATGAGTTAGGTAAGTATTCTTTCAATACTTACTAAATAAGTTTAGTACCGTAAGTATTCTATCATTACAAGTTTAGTAAAGTATTCTATCATTACAGGTGAGTAAGACTAAGAGGCTAGCTTGCTAGCTTGGGGGTCAGTTCTTCGATCCCTGCAGGATTTTTCAACGTAGTTTCCCCATGTCAGTGATGCAGGACGGAGGGTCCGATAAGGACAGCTGTCTAGTCATTTGGATGGGATGAAAAACCAAGGTCCCCTGTACACGTTAAAGATTCCTTGGAAGTTGGAATTTAATATAAGAGTAGTCTATAGTGCGCTGTCCAGGCAAAAGGCTAGCTTGGAGGTCAGTTCTGCGATCCCTGCAGGATTTTTCAACGTAGTTTCCCCATGTCAATGATGCAGGATGGAGGGTCCGATAAGGCCAGCTGTCTAGTCATTCGGATGGGATGGAAAACCAAGGTCCCCTGTACACATTGGCATACACGTTAAAGATTCCTTGGAAGTTGGAATTTAATATAAGATTAAAGAGTAGTCTATAGTGTGCTGTCCAGGCAAAATTTCCCTGTCTTCATTAACCCAGTCGGAGCAGAACAGTAGGATGTTAAACCCAATATCATTTCATTCTATCATTAAAAGGTTAGTAAAGCATCATTACAAGTTTAGTAAAGTATCATTACTTTAAAGCATCATTACAAGTTTAGTATAGTATTCTTACCTTTTTATCTGAAATCTCCATACTTTTAACAGTAGAGGCTAGCTCTGTCGGACCATGGGTATAGATTGATTTAAAAGAGAATTCTCCCTCAAGGAATTCTTCTAGTTGAACATGAAAGGTAGCTAGTGTTGAAAGCTGTGGTGGCATCCTCTTTAATTCAACTTCAGGTTCCTTCTTTTTCTTTTTCTTTCCATCATCTTTCTCTGGTTTTCCTCCCTAAAATAGGAATATAATAGAAAACGTTATTTTGGGTCTTTTGAGTTTTTTTCATTTATAAGTTAATTAAGATTAGAAATGTAAAAAAACCCAACAAAAACACACTCACCAGCACCTGCAGAATATTAAGATTCAATGTTTGAGTGAAACTTGTGTAAGTACAGGCTCCCTATTCATTCCCTTTATCTGATAGATATATACATTTGTTGTTTGAGATGTCTGTGTATATTGTGTCCTGTCCAAAGGTTTGTCTTGTGTAATCGTTTATGTGTAATGCGGTCCCTCTGTGCTTACTTATTGTTGTGTTGGGATTACTACCTTGATATATGCCTCCTAATATCAGCATGTGGATGGACAGTCATAGTTTATACCTCAAACTCCACCAATAAATGAAGACAAGACATTCTTCTGGTGTGACCACACTCAAGGAAGCGAGCATTGTTTGTTTGTATCTGGGGTTTAACCTCCACTTCCTCCTGGGGTGATATCGTAGCCAAGAAGTAAATGTCTTTCATTAACTTCAATACATTACAGAAAAAGAGCATTGGCAGATAACTCCCATCTCACGTGACTCATATTACAAAAATGATTATCAGGTCCTTTACAAAAGGATCAATATGACATTATTACTATAACTGTGAAGTTGAATATACCCTCCTTGTAGGATTGACAGCGGTTGAGAGTGAAATGGTCAAATATGTGTGTGTTAGTTTGTTTTGAGCCAAGCTTGTACATGACAATGAGTAGGGTCACCTATACACACTTATTGAAATAAAAGTGAACCATATCTTAGTACCAAAATGACCTGGTTTGTATCAAGTGGGAGTAGGAGTGACCAGTAATTACCATCAAATCATTGTCATAAAGACACTGGAGAGATACGTTAAATCATAAAATATTACTTACCTTGGCTTTCTTATCACCTTTACCTGATGATTTATCATCTTTACCTTTTTTACCACTAACAGGTGTAGCAACAGTATCAGTTTCTTCTTCTAATGGATAACATAGTACCTGTATAAAACAATAATTTCTCTTATTCTTCACAAAACACAGTTTTTGCCAGGGTATGATAAATATATTTCATGAATTATTGCATTGCTCTCTTATAAACCAGATCACTGAGAGCATTCTGTTCAAATAATTTGGGTCATAAATCAATTCCTGATTAATCCATTTTTTACTTTTAAAAAAATTGGTTGATTCCAAACATAGAAATATTTACTATTTCATGAATCGCTTCTATTCTTCTTAAATTTTTGAAATTCTGAAATTACCATTTCTTCAATAATGGAGAAATCCATTCCTTGTTGAAAAAAATCTCTGAGAGCAATGAGATCATCTCGAACAATATTTTGTGACCAGTTTAACTCTAGTTCATCAGCCCAGGGTAATTTATCAGTATTTATAGAGGACAATGTAAATGGTGGTCTTATTTCATCTTCTACAGTAGGTTGTTGATTATCTGGTAGTAACGTATCTCCTACACCTTTAAATTTATAACCAGCTCAATAAGTTAGTCAATTCTATATAATATTTAATGAATAAGAAAAACAGAAATTATATTATATTGTTAATTCTCACATAGGTATAGGAACAGATTGATATCCACAGTTTCTTTTAGGCTTCATATGAAATGAAATGGTGTTTAACGTCCTACTGTTCTGCTCATAAACTGGGCTAATGATGAAGGGCATACACCATACAGTGGGCTATGAGGGAAATTCTGCCTGCACAGCAGCGCTATGGCCTACTCTTATATCGAAAATTCCAACTGCCAATGGATCTTTTACGTGCACGCCAATGTGTACACAGGACCTAGGTTTTTCGTGCCATGCGAACAACAAGACAGCTGTTCTTGTTAAGCCAATGGATCTTTTACGTGCACGCCAATGTGTACACAGGACCTCAGTTTTTCGTGCCATCCGAACAACTAGACAGCTGTTCTTGTTAAGCCCTCCGTCCTGCATCACTGACAAGGGGGGAAACCACGCAGGAAAATCAGGATGAACTTTCTCAGGCAATGCAGGGATCAAACACCTGACTTCGAGGCTAGCGAGCCAGCAGCTTACCCACTTAGTCATTGTATGATCACTGCTTCATATGAAAAATAAATTATAACTTTAAATATTGGAATTTTGCAGCAATATTTAATATTAAACTGTATATTAGAAAAGAAATGTAAATACAATGTAAATCATTTTTAAAATCAGACCTGAGTATAAATCTCTAGCGGTTTCTAAATTCTTTAAATCTGGTTTACTGTTAAAATAGACATTTTTCTCCACAATTCCTGCTTCTTCTTCTTCGTCTTCTAGGTGATCGCTGCCACCAACAATTTCAGATTGCTGTAATACAAAAATGTATTTTTCTTTGCGTGTAGCCAATGGTTACTATATCAACTTTAACACAAGTTCACTGCAATCCGATTGAAATTAAATCAGTTTTCTTCAGTCAAAGTCGTAAAATCCAACCATTGTTCGCAGAGATAGCCATGCGAATTACGTCATAAATTTGTCGTCTGCTTCATTGTGGTCAGAGCCTTATATATAAGGCTCTGATTGTGGTTGATTTAGATGCATTTGACATGTCCCCTATACACATAATTAAAAAATGTGCCAAAAGATAAAAAAAAAACTCAGACATATACAAACTATCTGAATAATTGTGAGAGCGCCTGATCTTAAAGTTGCCTGTGTGTTTGTAGCCTATTGTTTACTAATTGGCAAATAAATAGATTGGTTTCAGGGTAGGCCCTATAGATAGGCCTCGATCTACTAGAGGCAAAATTTTCTATCTTAATTTCTTTGGGAGAAGCATTTTCTCTGTCTTGTAATTGTCTCTTTGGTATCAAAAGGTGTCGGAAATGCTGTCCAATAACTCTACGGTCAGCCATCTTTTTGAAGCAGAAACAGACTTAAGGTTGGTAAGCAAGCCCTATACCTTGCTTGGGACTTGTGCTTAGATTGGCTATATATAAGAAAGAAGTTGTGCTTAAGTTTTTTCTTGGAACGCATAATAACGTTCTTGTGCTTACAATGAAGTCTACTTAAAATCTAAGCACAAGACCGTTCTTAAGAACTTTCTGGGAACACAAAATAAGGCAAGTTTACTTAAATGCAAAGTCTACTAAAATCTAAGCACAAGAACGTGCTTAAGAATTTTCTAGGAATCGGGCCCAGAATAAACTTACTTCAATTCATGGAAATCCAAACGCTATTTGCTGAATTTGATTTGAGTGTGACACTGGAAATTTATATTTCCTACCGGTAGTCAATGAAGACTACTTCCATTCGCTTTAAGTATATCATATATGGGGTCAGCATCACGAAAAAACACCAGAATGAACTTCAGATCACGAAAATCAAACCATTATTGGCGGAGATAGCCATGTAGCTTTGGTCAGAGGGATCCTGATTTCAAAAATGCCCCTCCCAGAGGGGTCAAGGGGTTGGAAAAGTTGAACCCCAACATTTTTGTATGCCATACCACACTATAAAGGTAGGTAAGTTAGAATAGAAAAATATTTTGTTTGTAAAGGGACACAGAATATGTAGCAATGTTATACAATGAGGTAAGGTTGATAGAATAACTATCTTTCAATAGAGTATAAATTAAAATCCGCAGGATACATTTTTCATTCTGTACATACCAAAACAGATTGAACATCATGTCTCGATGATTCTAACTGTGTTGATATTTCTGTTATATCATCCTCTGGTGCATATAAACAAATCTCATTTCTACCACTAGTATCTTGTAAAAAGTTAAACTCTATATAATATCTTCTTTCTATTACTGGAAACTCAGGCTGTTCTTCTGGATTCTGTTTTTATAATTGAAAAGTTTCAAACAAATGACATAAATTATATTTCATTAATAAGCTGATATGAATTTTTGTTGATTTACAACTGGTTATATTTAGTCTAAGATTACTTTTATTTTAAAACCACAGGATTGAAATCTATTTCTATAATGTACTTGGCTACCTTCCATCCATTAAAGATACATTATGGGAGATTAGACAAAGAGTTGGCAGATCTTACTATAATAGTTAAAATCTAGATCATGTAAAGGGAATTTGTTGAAAATTTCAGTCAAATTATTCCACTATGAACCGAAATATCAGCTTTGTAAATTTCTGCCTAGCCTCGTTCATCATTAATATAAAAGATAGGTTGCCAGGCAACCTAACATACGCCAACAGCAGCTAAATCATCCCGGCAGTCAACAAAAGTTGTTGAATATTTTTACTTTTTTCGGTAATGAAACATTCATAATACACTAAAATCTGATTACGGTATGTAATTATCAGAAAATCATTAAAATTTATTTAGCTTTGATAAAGTTCTCCTCCATGCTAATGTTTAGTATACGAAACATTTAATATCATGGATTTAGCTGTTCAAGTTATCAAAATTCATTGAAAATAAATATACTTGTTCGTCTCATGACCTTAAATGCTGTGTAGGGCTGCAAAGATACGCCAGGTCACGATACGATGCGCATCATGATTCAATGCCTACGATACGATTAGTATCTCGATATAGAAAATAAATATAAAAAATGCTGTTAAATGCTTTTATGATTTAGGCTACTTTATATAAATGTGGTGTTTTCTAGCTAGGTCAACTGCCCGGATTTATTTGCTGCCATTCTTTCTTAACAGGAAATCCTAAAAATTCCATACTTTTTATGTGACTTATGTTATGGGGGATTTCGATCTCATTCATTTCAATATTGCCTTTGTCGATCGTGCGACTTCAATTTGGTGTATTCATTAAAAGTCTAAAACAATAAAAATGCAGCCAGCCATTTTTGCTGCGACGAAAGAGATCTCTGTAGGCGAGTTTAGATGAGATATAAAGTTGTCAAGGTATTTTCACCAAGAAGGTGGCACAATTATCATTCATGGAAACAAGATTTATCCTTTATAAGGTCCGTGATTTACCGAATAAACATAATAATTCATCTGTGCAGCCATGTTGCTGCAGCGAGAGGCGATCGGTCATATTACTTGATATTGTTATAAGCGGCCCAGTTATTCAGCCAGCGGTAACCGAAGAATTCCGAATGTATGGGCTGCTTATATCAACAAGTCATAAATGACGACACATGGTCGAGATTCAATCCAATGATTTCATTGTTTTTTGATGGCTCTCGGATTCAAAAGGAGCGTGAATATGAACACGTCTGACATGACATTTAGATGCGCGAGCGCGCACCTAAAAAAGCAAGGCCTGTCAGAATATCAGTCTATTTTTGTAAAATTATTATTTTGATAACGAATCGCGATGCAACCATTGTTTATATCGTGCATCGTGGATTTTTTAAACATCGCGGTTCATCGATTCATCGATGAATCGTTGCAGCCCTAATGCTGTGTATAAATTTAAAGTGAATCAGTTGTAAACTTTAGCTACTATATTGTCCACAATATTTATTGAAGTGATCAAGGGCCATAACTCTGGCTGAAAATCGATGGACTTCTTCATCTCATGACCTTAAACACTGTGTAAAAATTTAAAGTCAATTGGATATTAACTTTGTCCTCTAGAGTGTCTACAAGATATTTTGAAGTGATCAAGGGCCATAAATCTGACAGTAATTATCAAAAGGCTTCTTCGTCTCATGACCTTACACACTGTGTATAAATTTAAAGTCAATCGGATATTAACTTTGGCCTCTAGAGCATTCACAAGCAATTGTGGACGCCGGTCCGCCTGATGGACGGGGGCGACGGCAATATATGACCACATTTCAATGTGGGCTTATAAAAATTAGTACGTTAAACAGCATAGTCTCAATTATCCATTGTTTTGATTTAATTATCAATGAGTGTTAGCAGCATATAGGAGTCTAACCCAGTCGATTATCAAAGGCTAGCTTTGACATCGAGAGTTGATTATGGTCTGGATAAGTTAATTAATGTCTAAATAATAATTTAGTTAAGATTTCAGGCCTAAAGAAAGACCTGCAATGGGAAGATTTAGCTTTTGCATAAATATTTAAGGGAGTTTTTACCTTTATTTCTTCTGGAACTGGTAATCCTTTAATATAAGACACAGATAGATTGATCTTCGCTTCATCCAATATATATTCTGAAAAATACACGAATTCAATACACATCATCTCCAGTATATCCATCCATTCGAGGATACAGAAGATTACAGTATATTTGGTGTTCTATAACCAGGATAATAAAATACAAGCTAGTGAATGAAATCGAGTAAAAGACTTAAGAATAATCATGAATGAATTTACCTCTTCTTCTAGCCAGGCCTTTATAATGATGTCTTTCATCAGCTGATATGAGTAAATCATCTAATATTGATAATTTTCTCAAACTGTCAACAATGTAGCCTCTATATCCAGGAATAAACTGAAATAAAGCGTAAGATAATACTGTTTTGAAAACATGACATCATCAGGGACAGATACAGGGAATATAATGTGAGAGGACACAGGTTTGTGGTTCAATGCAAATCAACCTGCCTATATGTATATCCAGCCATTTTTTTCTTCACATAGCTGTTTATAATAAGGACAGAGAAATGGGGTTCAAGATTCTATAGCAGTGAAAGAAAACTGGAAAACCTGTAGAAAACCGGAAAACCGTAGTGAATCACCCTACTCCTAGTTACAACATACAAGCTGGGATTGAAAGCACTGCATGACAGAACCAACAATCTAACTACAGTGCATGATTTAGAATTTCTTCCCTCAATCACCTAGTTAGTTCATAATAATAACATCTTTAATTTTGTTCGAATTCCAACAAATAATTAAATCAAACCAAATAACTTACTGCTAATGGATTTCCTTGTAAGACCAAATTTCGTAACTTTGGTAGTGTGCCTAGTTTTCGTACAACATCCAGTAAATCACTAAGATTATTGTTACTCAAATCTAGAGACAGAAGACATGGCCTGAAATAAAATTAATTTATGTATGTGTAGATCAGGGTTCTGAAGCGGCCAGAATTGGGTTAAATGAGGTCCTAGTAGGAAATCGGTTTTAAAATTAAAAGCTTACATTCCCTTTAAAATAACCTGATTTTTATCAAAATAATTTTTTGTAATTTGTTATGAGAAATATCATATTCTACTAAACATAATAACAACAAAAATAATAACAGATAGGTACACTATTTAGAAAATTTTCCATACCTAATTCAGGTACCGATTAGAAATTCATGTCAATATAATATTAATAGTCTTTAATACTGTCTTCGTTATTTTCGAAAAAAAATCAGCCAATTAAGATCACTGATGTAGACTTATGTCAATGTATGGTATTGTTGCCTTCACAGACTCTATTCAGTCTTGGCCTATTAGATACAAATTATGATAGGTGACAAACATAAGACAGAATACTTCTGATATCAGTTAGCATATATATAGAACTTTGGCTTTTTTTTTTAAATTTTACTGTTGGAAAGAAAACTCATGTATTAAAGAAGGGAATAAATAAAGAAAACTTACCAGTTATCACCAGTAATATAATCACCAATATAAGATATTTTATTATAACCTAAACCTAGGTGACTTAAGCAAGGTGGAGGTTTAATACATAAAGATGATAAATCGTGTATCTGATTAGCACATAATTCTAAAATCTGAAAATATGAAAAATATATAATTCTATTTTTATAAATACAAAGGCTCAAGCCCCCCTGCCAAAATTCGAAAATAAATAGATGATACATATTAATTAATCCCATTTATTTGTTTCAAAAGTATCGAGCAATCAAACTATACACTAAGTTTCATCACTCTCTATCAGATAGAATCAAGATTATCTTGTTCCAAAGCATCAACCAATGAAATTTATTAGCTCTGCTCATATAGCTTCAGTTCGAAATATTAATCATTGAACTCAGTCAAGACATTCACCAAATGAACATCTACATCAAGTTTAACATTCTACCTCAATTAAATACAGAGTTGTATGTTCCAAAGTATTGACCAATCAAATTGCATTCACCTAATAGACACCTATGCCAAGTGTGAACATTCTAATCGCTCTGATTGGCCTGAGCAGAAAATGCTCATTATTAGACATAGTGAAAGTATTGATGTAATGAAACTATACAACAAGTTTCATCTATCTTACTTAATTAGAACTTAAATTATCGTGTCCCAAAGCATCAACCAGTCAAATTGCTTATCTCTGCTTACCTTAAGCAGACAATGCTCATCTTCGCACTCCATCAAGGCATTGATCTCATAAACACCTACACCAAGATTGAACATTCTGGCTCAATTAGAAGGAGAGTTATTGTGTTTCAAAGTCTTGGCCAACCAAATTGCTTATCGCTCTGCTTACCCTGAGCAGAAAATGTTCATTATCGAACTTAGTCAAGGTATACACCAAGTTTCATCACTCTCACTTAATTAGAACTAAAGTTATCGTGTCCCAAGGCATCAACTAGTCAAATTGCTTATCTCTGTCTACCCTAAGCGGAAAATGTTCATCTTCGAACTCTGTCAAGGCATCAACCTAATAAACACCTACACCAAATTTGGACATTGTAGCTCAATTAGAAAGAGCCCCGGGACGGGACGGGACAGGACAGGACAGGACAGGACAGGACAGGACAGGACAGGACAGGACAGACAGAATTTAATTAGCTGTCAAGAAACTGACTTCTTAATCAACAAATAATAATCCACTCTTTGTGATTAGGAGATGTAAAATCTCACAATAAAAAAGAAAAATTGGAAAATATTTTCAGATTTTAAATCTAGTAGCTTAAGTAAGTCAATCAAGGCAAAAATTAAGTACATATCATGGTACATTAAGTAAATGAATAAAGTTTGGCATATATAACTCTGTGGTTGGTTTGATCAACTAATTAATATATTAATTTGGCCTTTTAATATTGTATGGTACATGTACCTGTATTGATGGTGGTAGATTTCGAGAATTTACTGTTTTTATAAAGTTTGCACTCAATGTCAGGTCCTCCAAATTATTAAACTCTAATAAATGTTCATCCAATTCAGTTACCTGAAATATAAATCATCTTATGATTATCTTAGATTAAAGTTTGATTTATTTAAGGGGAATTCTGTAAGAATAAGATTTTGAAAATTGTATTCAAATTACTTTTTTTTGAGCGAAATCATTAATAGTTGTAGTTTTGACAAGACTTGTGCATTGATTATAACCAACAAACTGGCCATTCCAGTCTCAGCCCCGCTTCTTCATTTTTAAATTGAATCATTATATGGCTGTAGGCCTACTGTTATAATCTACTTAAAATGCCAGGACAAGCATCACCAATTCAACATAACTACCAAATTTGGTTAAATCTATCAAGCAATATAGAAGGCTGATAAGCATCCTCTGCATCCCCAGCAGTATCGTTCCATTCTACAACACTAACCCTTGGGTCCATTTACATGGTTTTCACGAATTCGTATTATCTGGGCTTGATGATTTCATTGGCCACTTAGGTTGATCATAGAGCAGTTTATATGCTTGTTTATGAGAAGTGTTGCATGATAGTTATTAATTAGTCAATAAGAAGATCATAATTATCAAGCGGATAATTTGACCATGTGTATCCCCTGTGAACGGACTCATGGGGGTAGTGAATAACGAGGATGAATTATAAGCGGTTTCCTCTGGGATCCAGAAACTTTGTTTTAACCAGTCTGAATAAGCATTAACCAGTTAAATTATTTACCACTTTTGATTAAAATCATCACATGTTCACTAGCCTTGCTGCATTGGTGCTAAGTAACTTTCTTTTTACAAATCAGAAAAACATTATTGAAATCACTCAAATTATTTCGGAAGTCAAAAATACATAAATCTTTGCTCAATTAAGAGTCCTGGCCACTTCATTTGAACAAACCTGATTAACCATAACAAGTTTACTATCCAGCACTTTTAGGTTTAAATTTGTCTCCCTGTGGTGCCCCTGTCTCATATCATTCTTATGAGGTACAGCCTCTTTAATTTTAATAAACTTTTTATTAAAATGATACCTGTCAAATCCCAAAGAAATACATTCTGCCATTGTGAAAAAGATTACCAAACTTTGCTTCATAGTTCAGTGCCCCTAACCAGCCTCTTTGGAGTCAGAGATCAGCAACTGCATTTGAAGAATTTTGAATAAACACCAACGTGGCATATACCTGTACATTTTAAATGAGAACCACAAGTAAACATACATATTCAATCTTAATTTAGTTTTTACTTACTTGTTTATCTATAATTCTTAACGTTTTAAAATAATTCGAAACAAAGTGGTCATCTATCAACCATGGAGATTTAACAGCTAGTTCTCTTAACTGTTTGGCTTCATCACTCCAACTGTAATCCAGATGCCATGGAGAAAACTTTGAACCAACATATTCTTGTAATGTTTCAGTTTTCTCTGTATCTACTCCATAATCTATAATTATAGATCAATCTTAATCATATTTTGGAGAATAAAACTGCTTAATTTAGTGTTAAAATCCCTTAAAATCCTCTACCTTAGCGCCAACAACTTACTCAACATATGTGATAAGTTTTCAAAAACTTATACCCGTCAGTCTTCATCTGGAAATGGGACCAGTGACCCAAGCTGTAATATGCAGTGTCTGCATAAAACCAGACTTTTATTTTATAAAGTTGATGTGTACTGTGTAGATGAAATTTACCTTTCGTTATTAAGTACAGCACATGGCCTTGATGGGTCATTAATTGTATAAACCTCTGAGGGAATGGGAATTGATTATCAGGTCACCCTACGAAAAAATTAACACGAAATCTGCATAAGCAGTTTTGACATTCCCGTCCAAACGACATCATTATTTTGAGCTGAAATTTTGAGACAATTTCATGCGTACTCAGACCTTTATTATTGAGACCCTGTTCAAATCGGGATAGTTCCTTTAAACATTTAGTTACAGAACAATGTTGCATATATCACACAATGGGCTACATGAGTTAGTTATTTTGACTGTATATCTAATACTTGTATGAAACTGTATACTAAAAATTATCAGGTAAGGATAATTAATTAATATTATAAGCTCTGTCTTCTGAGAGTTTTTATGTATTTATAAGTGTCTTACATTTCATTTAGCAATCGAATCTGTTTTACAGTGAATTACTTTACGAATTATCTTTTGTCACAGATGACTGTCTTGAACACGTGCATTGACTTCACGTGGCGTCAGTCATTGGCTCAAAGGCTTGTGGGTTGTTTAAATAACACCTAACTGCTTCAGGCAAATGATGCCTTTTACTCATTTTAATAAAATAGGAAATATTTTTTAACTACAGATACCCTAAACGTCTATATTCATTTTTCTTATACTTCAAAAAAATATTTTAGAATTTATTTTGTCAGAGGAAAAAAGTTAATATTTTGCCGAATTAAGACGCATAGATATCATCTTTATCAGTGATACTAGCTGCCAAGCGAATATTCACTGCGGGATAAGTTTGTTCATTTAGGGGCAAGATTATGTATGTGTCATGGACTCATTGAATATAAACTATCCAGTAATTCCAGAACCTCCCTGTGCTCATGCAGAGCTTTTACAGAAGAGACCGTATGAAAGAGTCTATTGTGGCTAACATTTAAAAGAGTAAATTTCCTTCAGAAATGGCCTCCATTTTCAATGCAAGAAAATAAACTTCAAACTTTCAGAATTTACTTCTGGAGAACCCCCATACCCAGCCCTCTCCAGGCTCTGCAGTCAGACACACTGGAACAGCCCCTCCAGGGCTCTATAAAAGTTGAGTGTGCCTGCGCACACACTTGAAAATGTGCCTGCAGGGTCATACTCAAAATCAGAGTATTCAATTGCCACGTATATAGTATGATTGTGCGGCTTCAACCAAGTTCATTAAATCCCTTTATTTTACATGATTGACGTGACAGTAATAATTTATAAAAAAAAAAATTTTTTATTTTTTTTATTTTTTTTAAAATGTGCCTGCAATTTTTTTTAAAGCAAATGTGCCTGCGCACGCCGTGCACATGTGCGCGGAAATATCGATGCCTGAGCCCCTCCCACTCCATGATCATTTTTTCAGCAACCAGAAATAAAAACTAGACTGTGATTACTCAACGATGCTGCATTTTTCCATATCAAGAAAGACAACAATTTTTCCTCAATTTAGAGTAGTATTGACATTTTGTAACATAGTGGAATGTTAAGTGCAATATCACAGGGAAATGTATAAGGCCATGCAACCAAAATATGGGTGCTTTATCTTCCACGAGAGTGTACATGTGTGTATGCAGTTATTGAAATTATCAGAATTTTAAAATAAGCAATTGACCTACCTTTTAATGTAACAGAAAAACAGCTTTCTACATTTTCAACTTTTTGTACTGATTTCTGTTTTTTAGACTGATTTAGCTTATCATTACAAGTATTTATTTTTCTCTGTAATAAAATAAAACATACCATGGAATAAGTATACGGTACTAGTCTAATTCTTTGCACTCACAAAAGATGAACTAAATGAATCACACATATATCTTTCCTAAAACTCAATAATGAATACACGCATCAAATTTAAGGTACTAGTATTTAACATGTCGGGACTATTAATAATTAATTTCATCATCACAGCTACATTATTACATCATAATGTTCATTTACTGGCATGCACATGTAGCCTCAGAAGAGACTGCCATTTAAAACCACTTAGGGCTCAGATAATTTTAGAATTTAAAAAGCTAATAATGGAAGACTTGGAAGGGGGGGGGGGTAATGAGGGACATTACTTTTTACAGTGAAATTGTGACATAACACAACAAATCTGTTTCAGCTGCCATGATTGTAACTATTTTGGGGATTGACAGATTTCAATTCCTCCCTAAACTCCCTACAGTAATATTCTATTTGATGGCTCAGAAAAGAATTATTTTACAAGTTAAAATGTTTCATCACAGTGACTGTATCATAGTATGTCTTCGCCCACTCCCCAAAAAAATGCTTTATGACATGCGGCTTCAAGCAGACAATGCAAGGTACTCAGGGGCGGATTGGGGCCGGGAGCCGGTCCGGGCTCCCGTGTCTGAGCGGCCCCTTTTACTGACCGCGGAGCCCGGACGGGGCCGGTAGCTCTTCCCCGTGGAAATTTTGAATAAAAACCCCCAAAATTATGTTTAGCAGAAAAGGGTTTTATTTAGATGAATTGGACAACAAAAACAAATCATTTTTTGACCGACCGGCCCTTTTCTGTTTTGGTTTGACCGGCCCTTCGGGCGATCGCCCGATGGGCCAATCCGCCCCTGAAGGTACTGCAAGTGCAAGTACCTGTGATGGCGGTAATAAAGTAGTCCTACATCATATCATTTAGACATCCGGCAATGCATGTTGCTCTGGGTAGTATTATTGTAAGAAACTTTCACCATAGAATGTTTATTTCAAACAATTTCATTGGGTAAGGTAGAAGACATGTAAAAATCACAAAATTTATAATTAGTCAGCGATATATCGCGATACTCGATGCCAAAACGATATTTGTTATATCACCTTTTATATACATATGTATATATACACATGAAATGCATAGGTAATAACTTTTCAAAATCATGCAGTCGTTCAGGGGAAGCTGGGCTTGGGATCAGGTCAGTAATTCAGAAATGCAAGATTTGGTTGTAAATAGTGTCCCAAGCCTACCGTTACAGTTACAATTTTTTTCATAAGAATGCTCACTTTCTAAAATAGTGCCCTTATTAAAGAAGTTTATAGCAGAGCCGTGGGAAATTTGATGAATAAATTTTAGTTATTGGGACAGGATGGCAACTGTTGGGAAAATAATCATTTCTCAATGTTTGTTCAACTATGGTGAAGGGCGACCTAATTATTCCTTCAATAAACATCGTCTTCTTTCCCAATATAAAATCTCTACAAAAACAGTACAAACGCAAACCATAGAAATATTGTACAAAAATGCATTTTGTTTCAATAAAAAAGAAGGGTTCTTAAATTTTAATGCGGATATTGGATAAACCTGTTTCACTGAACATTTGTTTGTGCAGGAACGTTGTAAGTGTCATTGTTGTTCAGAGATGGATCACACAATAATATAGAGCAGAGCTCTAAAGCATCGCGCGAAGCGCAGTGCTTGAGCAAAGCTCTTTTCCGGTAACACAGGACTGGAGCGTACATGAAAATGTCACCCACAGACTGTTGATTAAAGAAAATTTCAGACCGGAACTGGATACACTGGGCAAAACTGACAATGCACATGCCAACTTACCACATCTCGTTGGCGAGATTACGCGTCTCTTAGAACTATTTCTATGAAGCGTTCAAACAATGACGTCACATATTTTTGACGTCAAAGAAATTAATTCTCACAGGTATTTTTGCGCTTTTTTAAAACAAAATTATAAAGGTTTTATATTTGTCATCAGCTTCGCTCTACTCTGGCAATGCCTGTTACATATTAATAATATGGTAGGACATGCATTCTGAATTAATCGAATGACGCATTTCACCTTGTGGCTATTTGATGCTCCAACAATTCAGTGCAGTGTGACCCCGCTCCAAATACTTAAATAGGACAATAGTATGGTGATCGAGGGTATTGTATATATATATTATAATATATATTCTCCAAGCTCCCAGCTTGGCGTCTAAGTCTAACTTAGTCTAAGACGTGTCCTATTTGAAGTCTAAACATTATCTGAGCCGAGGCGAGGGCACAACAGCAATATATAGGTTAAATCCCGCTGGTAGCACGAGACTTTGTGGTTAGGTGGAAGTAGTCTCGGTCATCCTGACGGTCACCTGTATTATACAGGGCAAAATCACAACACACCTCCCCGTCTTAATTTGAAAGGATTGGTTCCTATTTCTGAAAAAAAATACCCTACTCTTAAAATTCACACTTTCAATCACACTAGTAATGGTATAGAAATACACCGTGTCATTCACGCATCAATCAAGAACAAATCGGTTATAATTTCACCGAAAATATTCTACAAACACACAGCTAGCGGTTACATCAAAGTCATCATAGGCATTGACAGGTAAATATTCAACATTGTAATGTTGAAGACATTTTCACTTTGAATTTTGTTCCTTTTATTTCGAAGGAAAGATTGAATATTACACCGTGAGATAGTTAACGGTGAGGCTAATATCTGCTCTAGAACAGCTAAATGACTATTGGTTACTTCTGATTCACAACACGCCAAAGACATCGTCGATTATACGCGAATTATCAATAAATAAATCTGTGTTCACCATATTTACAGGAACATCGTGAAGGGTCAATAACAATTCATCTTTGATGAATTTGACACACAGTTTAATTAGTTCTACTATAAACAAATTCATTTCTTGAAATACCCGCTTATCCAAATTTACGGGTCCAGCAAAATCATACGCAGGAACGTTGAACCATTTATCTATGGTAGATCTATTTAACTCCACACACTTAAGTCTAGGAGGCTTTTCTTTTTTGTTGCTCAAAGAAACTATCGGAAATGGAATATTTCACGGTGGTTAATTGCGTAACAACTAAAGTTGATAGACCGCGGAATAGTCGCGTTTGACTATTTGTTATCGAACGCAACCAGTCCATAACTGAATTTTCAAACACATTAAACTCAGGAACCTCTTTAACTTCTGATATATTATGCTCGGAAGTTTTGTCATCTGCCTTCCTGTATTTAATACAGCCGATTCTTGTTGACTTTGAGCTTTAAATTAAACTGACTTACAGAGTCTGAATAATTACTGTAGATAAGCATCGAACCTAATATGCCTGTTTTATCAATTCCTCGCGGAATCGATTGAGTTGATTCTTGAAATGACAACGGTTAAAACGGTATCCAGGAACTTTTGGTGGTGATATTTGTTACATCACCGTATACATCGGTGTTAGTGAAAGCGTACGATGCCTTAGCGGTTTCAAAACTGGCGATCGTCACACGTCTATCCGATCCGTTGGTAGTAAAAATTTCATCCTCGGACAGTACGACAGCTGAATCACTGGACAAACTTGGGACACAATTAGGCTTGCCTTTTCGATCGAGTTCAAGTTTTAATTCTATTGCAGTCTGTTCATTGTCTATGTGTGGGTTGCACGTTAAATTCTCCGATTTGGGCATTATTGCATGTGACCGATGAGTTACTTCTGAGAAATTACAAATATCGGTCAACTGACGGAAATGATCAGTTAATTTCTCAAGTTTGGTAATGACGTCATCCCACTTCTGGTCCGACCTGTCACAGCGTGGCTCTGTGTTTTCTAAACATTCTTGTTCGGACGAAGTCATGGCCTGTGATTTGGGAGTTTCAGCTTGGGTTTTGGTTGCTGCCAATATATTATCATTAGGCCTACGATCAATTCTTTGGGTCTGTTATGATCGATTCCGAAACGAGTTTGCAGTCCTAGACATTTCTGCACGATTGAAACATTCCTGGAGTTTAGTCATTAGTTCAAAGCATGTCAAATTGCCATTCCGTGAAAGGACAATTCTATAAACATTGACCGCATAACCCTTTAAACAAAAGAACAACTGTTTCCTACATTCTCGGTCGGACCAATCCTGTGCTCTTGCAAACCTGATAAATTTATTGGCAAAACAAGGCCTGTTGGAATAGCCATCATAAAACAATGACTCTGGAATTTTATAACACCGTTGAATAAACTAGCAGTATTACCCGTATAAAACTGACGGGGTAGGGAATTGCCACCAGTGGACAACGGTGGAATATGTCGCCCATCTGGCAATGATTAACTCATTTGTTTATCACCATCTCCTTACAAATAAGAGGAAACATGGCCAGATAATTGTAAATAAAGTCACTTCAATAACATATGGCGTGTTGATATGCCCGTTGCACGTGCAACTCACGGTCACTAAATAAAGTGGCAATCTGAATCTATCTAATCTATTATTATTATATGTAGAGAACAATGTAATATTCTTCTCCCCTTGTTTGATAAAAGTTTTTACCGTACTACCATTTATTGTGATCGAGGGTATTGTATATATATATTATATATATATTCTCCAAGCTCCCAGCTTGGCGTCTAAGTCTAACTTAGTCTAAGGCGTGTCCGCGCACTAACAAGTTACCTATTTGAGGTCTAAACATTATCTGAGCCGAGGCGACGGCACAACAGCAATATATAGGTTAAATCCTGCTGGTAGCACGAGACTTTCGTGGTTAGGTGGAAGTAGTCCCGGTCATCCTGACGGACACCTGTATTATTATACAGGGCAAAATCACAACAATATTGAATAGTAATAGGTACAGCTTCAAGGATCTTCAGGTTACGTGTGAACGAAACCACAAGACACTCTCTTGAGTAACGTAAGTATATGATAGCTAGGCCTAACAGGCGCTACTGAACTTTCGTACCTCTACCAGGGGATGTTAAGGATGACTAACAATGATCACACACCAAATTTCAGTCGAATCGGTCAATAACTTTTTTTTTAACCGACCTTTTACTTTCTGCCGAGAGAGAACTTCATCCGCATTCGCCATTTGTATTGTTTACTATTTCGACGGAAACCGACACACTTTAGACTCGAATAACAAGACACTAAAACGGAAACTGACACACTGAACTAGCTCCCTAACACTGCAGTTCGTAAAAATTAATATTATTTTCGTAAACTTTAATTTTTGCGCGAAGCCACCATTTTCTATAAAATACTATTTGGTTTTGATCAGTGGATTGGCCTTTAGGTTTGAATATTGCCATGACCTTGATTTTGACCTCGAGTCAAAACTTCCAATCCATATCGGGGCCTTTGCGTTAATGCTTGCCGTGGCCTTATTTCTTGCCGTATTATCAAAGTTAAGGTTCGACGTGAAAGCAGAGACGACGTTCTTCAGAAAAGATAACTGTGTCAAGGTCGTAGGTCAAGGTCATGTTACAGAAAACTGAGCTCAAACTTTTCAAAGTCAATTTCGGGACATTTGACCTTGACTTACGACCTTGACCCCATAACATTTTTTAAAGCCTACCATCTTGGCTTCAACCATCTATGTTTAACTTTGCCCTGTCGCACACTGCTCGGTCAGAAAACAGCCAAACGCAAGGGGCCCGTGTCCGAAGGTAAGTCAATGGGCGTGGCCAATGTGAAGGGTCGTGATGTTTTTAAACATGAAAATACTACGGGTGCCGTCGTGATTAAAGTATTTAGCGAAATTGCAGTAGAAAACCAATAATAACTACGGCATCTTTAGCCGTGGTATTTTATTTAAAGAATACCACGACGCAAATTGCAATTGTCCACGGCATAGTCGAAAGAAAGAATTTATTATTTTGTTTCTTTTCCGAGTTCTTGTGACTGCATTGTTCATTTGAGTTAGATCTCGAGCACGACAACTAAAATAGATCGAATGGTGTGAAATTTTTATTGGCTATTTTATAACAATGAATTTTATACCATCTACCCGGATTCTCATCTGTTTGACACTAGTATTTAACAACATGAAGTATTTATATCTAAATAAATAAAACACACGTATCCCCCAAGTCGCCTGACCTAATTCAACCGTAAAATCGCATGCTGATTGTTAGCTAAAATGGAAATGCACACGTCTCGTTGTCCAGTGTATTTAATCATTCAAGAAGTTCAAAACAGTATTTTCCCCACCTAATTACTTGATCGGGACATATTTTCCAGTAAGCTATTCATAATATATTGTCTTTATTTCTGGAAATTGTTACGATATAATTTTTAGCGTAAATATGGACGGGATGTGAGAATGGAATTTCAGGGGGCTTTACATGTCCGTCGCACAAGGTACATCATGCGCCGGTGTGAAGTTGTATTTTGATAATCATGAATTTACGGTATTACATATATTTTAGAATCGAAATTTTAACACCTCAATTCAGAGCACCCGGCTATATATATTCAAAAAGGTGATTAAATAAGCTTTCAAAAACTATTAGTAAAAGTTGGCACAATCATATTAAACGGGTTCGCTTTCATCCTAAACATAGTCAATTTTTCAATATTCTAATTGTAAAGAACGGTAATGTTCCGAGTCAAAATTCGGACCATCGTACAAAATTCAGAGCACCCGGCTATATATATTCAAAAAGGTGATTAAATAAGCTTTCCAAAATTATTAGTAAAAGTTGGCACAATCATATTAAAGGGATGCGCTCTCATCCTAAACATTGTCATTTTTTTAATATTCTAAATTTGAAAAATTGGCTATGTTTAGGATGAGAGCGCATCCCTTTAATATGATTGTGCCAATATAATCTGGCTCTCTGATTGGTCAATCTCTTTACGGTGATTGACAGGTCTGAACCATGAATAGGTTGCCAGCTGGATCGGTCGAATAGCTTCACCTTGGGTTTCCCCACCATTTTTAGATGTCAAGTTATCTCGAGCTCAATTTTTCAAGAGAGAACCTAGTTAATTAGTTGTGGTATTTAACTGTGCAATGGATTTTATTTAACCGGAGTTGATTTCATTTCAAACACACAGGTCAGTTTATGATAACCAATCCGTTTATTATTTATCATAGTTCAGACAATAGACCCAATTATCTTTTATAAAGGGCGTCGCCTATGCTTTCACCTCGAACCTTTACTTTGATAATACGGTAAGAAATAAGGCCACGGCAAGCATAAATGCAAAGGGCCCGAGATGGATGGGAGGTTTTGACTCAAGGTCAAAATCAAAGTCATGGTAATATTCACACCTAAAGGCCAATCAACTGATCAACACCAAATAGTATTTATAGAAAATGGTGGCTTAGCGCAAAAATTAAAGTATATGAAAATAATCTTAATTTTTATGAACTGCAGTGTTAAGCAGCTAGTGCATCTAGTCAGTTTCCGGCGGAGTGTCTTGTTATTCAAGTCCAAAGTGTGTCGGTTTCCGTCAGAGTGTCTTGTTATGCGTGTCTAAAAAGTAAACAATACAAATGGCGAAAGCGGATGAAGTTCTCTCTCAGCAGAAATTATAAGTAGGGGTGGGCTATAAAAGTGAAGGTTTTCAAATACCATCTCTGCAGAGCGAAATTTGTGCAGAATTCATTTCTGATCATTTTGGTACCAACTATATTGAAATCGGATGAAAATTGAGAAGGTGCAGGCAAAATTAGTGACCTTGGGGCGCGGATTGCCGTTTTTCCGTATAATATAGCATATTTTGTAGTTTTTTTCATATCTTGGCCAATTCCCAACTTATTTTGATAATTTTTGTGGCTATTTTAATGTATTTTCTGTCAGAGAATACAATGAGAGTGTTAATTTTTACTTTTGGGCGCAATTTATCTCTGTAATTTGTAAAAATTGTAATTTTTATGATCAAAATGAAAATTTTCTAAAGCTACGCACCCCTCTATTGAATAATTAATTAAATGATATTATGAACAATTATTATCGAACATAGAAAACAGGTGAAAATAACTATTTGGTTACGGTAACATTCAAGCTGAAAAGGCACATTTAGTAAAATGAACGGAAAAGAACACCAATCATCTCCCAGTTCTCAAGGTCAAATGTCATTGCTCTTTTTCTCAAATCCCATGTTTCAATAATATTACATGGCCGAATCTGAATTACGTTTACAGACTGAATATCAATATGTAAAGTATGTCTCCATAGCTTGCTTTCATTGGAAATGCAACGTTCTAAATGTTCTACCGTGCATGTTTCATAAGTATCTTCAGATATACAAATCCCAACATACATTGCCTACTGGTACATGTGTCCCAAATAACTACACACGGCTCGTTGATGGTCACTTCTGGCTCAGATTTTTTCTCTTTCAGGACTCTTATTATTAATTGTATGGACACCAAAAAATATGAGACTCATATCATCCTCAGTAGGCATGTCAGGAATATTTATATCGACCATATCCATTTCGGTTGTCAGAATTAATGTCAGGTTTATTTTCATTGCGGCTGTGGACAGTTGATTCAATTTTTATAAGTGTGGGCTTGTCTTTGAGTCATGCGACATTCGTTTTCGATAAGAAATTTCACTTTTCAAAATAGATTTCAGACTTTGCTCGTCATCAGCATTTTGTATTAATTTTTTTAAGTTCATTGACATCTGTAATGGGACGACCCCAAGTTTTACACTTTTTGAGTAGTATATGAACATACTACTCAAAATGAGGTTTCAGAGCCAACATCAGCAAAAGTGAAGCATATTCTTAGACTTAGTTTGTGCTCAAACAAAGCAGCTGCTAACCTTGCTACACAGAGAGGTCGTGAGTGAGTCAGATCCATCAAGTCGAGCCACTGCTTTACATAAACTAGAGCCGTCTCTTAGAATATTTTCCAACAGACAATCTTGATTGTGAGAGGGACCTTGCTAAATTTGATAAGCTTGCAGAGAGATCAGCAGCCCGCTCAAATAAAAAATTCACTGGCAGAGGCATTCGGGATGAGATGACAGATAACAAATCTCCACCAGTCAATGTTGAAAAAATAACCAAGAGTTTGTTGAAAAGGACAGCAATGGATGGAGAAACAAAAACTTCTGAATATTGAAAAATTAAAGAAAGACTTTAATGCTGCCCTAAAAGCCACTGAGTATATTTATATACTACCCCAAAAGTGTAAAAATTGGGGTGGTCCCATTACAGATGTCAATGAACTTGAAAAAAATATACAAAATGCTGATGACGAGCAAAGCCTGAAGTCTTATTTTGAAAAGTGAAATTTCTTATCGAAAACGAACGTCGCATGACGCAAAGACAAGCCCACACTTATAAAAATTGAATCAACTGTCCACAGCCGCAATGAAAATAAACCCGACATTAATTCTGACAACCGAAATGGATATGGTCGATATAAATATTCCTGACATGCCTACTGAGGATGATATGAGTCTCATATTTTTTGGTGTCCATACAATTAATAATAAGAGTCCTGAAAGAGAAAAAAATCTGAGCCAGAAGTGACCATCAACGAGCCGTGTGTAGTAATTTGGGACACCTGTACCAGTAGGCAATGTATTTTGGGATTTGTATATCTGAAGATACTTATGAAACATGCACGGTAGAACATTTAGAATGTTGCTTTTCCAATGAAAGCAAGCTATGGAGACATACTTTACATATTGATATTCAGACTGTAGACGTAATTCAGATTCGGCCATGTAATATTATTGAATCATGGGATTTGAGAAAAAGAGCAATGACATTTGACCTTGAGAACTGGGAGATGATTGGTGTTCTTTTCCGTTTATTTTACTAAATGTGCCTTTTCAGCTTGAATGTTACCGTAACCAAATAGTTATTTTTACCTGTTTTCTATGTTCGATAATAATTGTTCATAATATCATTTAATTAATTATTCAATAGAGGGGTGCGTAGCTTTAGAAAATTTTCATTTTGATCATAAAAATTACAATTTTTACAAATTACAGAGATAAATTGCACCCAAAAGTAAAAATCAACACTCTCATTGTATTCTCTGACAGAAAATACATTAAAATAGCCACAAAAATTATCAAAATAAGTTGGGAATTGGCCAAGATATGAAAAAAACTACAAAATATGCTATATTATACGGAAAAACGGCAATCCCCGCCCCTAGGTCACTAAATTTGCCTGCACCTTCTCAATTTTCATCCGATTTCAATATAATTGGTACCAAAATAATCAGAAATGAATTCTGCACAAATTTAGCTCTGCAGAGACTGTATTTGAAAACCTTCACTTTTTTGGCCCCTGTATAGCCCACCCCTATTATAAGTTCGGTAAAATTAAAAGTTATTGATCGATTCGGCTGAAATTTGGTGTGTGATCATTGTTAGTCATCCCCTCAAAATTTCAAGTTCCTACGACCACGGGAACTGGTAGAGGTACGAAAGTGCAGTAGCGCCGGCCTAACTTACGTTATGAGTATGACTATCATACTTCATATTCATAGTCACTATCGACTATGATTATGAATGATGAGGAGTAAACGTTTGCCGTCTGATGTCACTTCACTTGTCACTCAGTCAGTTGTCTTGAGTTTGAGGGGAGAAATCCTTACCCATGAGCCTGCACCACATGGAAATTCCAAAAGACATAATGTTTTCAATTGCGATTCAAACGCCGATGAAGCTGCCACTGTATTTAAAGTTGTCATTATTGCATGTAACGGAATAATCAAAAAATATTGGCAGTTGTTAAACTGTTTTGACAACTGTCAGCCATTTTGACGCGAAATGATGCATTTTGGGATGGATTTGCTACTAGGCTGTGTTAATATTTGTTTTACGTTTATAAAAGAAAACGAATTAATTATGAAACATATTTTTCATCTAGTATTAAACCAAAATGTACATTTGATAGTAGCAAAATTAATATATTTATATTTGGCCTTACAAATACATACAAAATAAGAACAATATGTTATAATGCGTTTCCTTTCTGACGGGTAATTTGTATTTCAGCATGGCTGCGCTTTTCTTTCAGGAAAAATGACTGAAGATATCCAAAAATATATTTGCCACGTAGGCCTATACAAATAGGGCAAGTTTTCAAGTGTAAAAACTGAATTATTGAATTAGGTCTCTACCAGTTTTTTAACATTAATAATTTTTTAACTTATTTAAATCCTTTCCTTATAGTCTGATAGCTCTGACTATTATTTAGAGCGAAGCTGATGATGTGATTTGTAGTATGTATTGACTATTGTGTTTGTTATTGTAGTACTATGTCTAGTAGGCCTAGTAGGCTAATGACATAATGTTACATTGTACGAACCTTGTTTGTGGCTTGTATTTCAAATTTGTAGTTGTACGTCTACGGAGAACGTAGCAAAAAATCAATATATTTAACATCTTTTAAAGGACCTAAGGTAGGGGTTTCAGGTCAAAGTTTTAAAGCCCCAATAGAGCGTACCCGATAGATGACCTATATACCGGCCGCAGCCATGTTGGTGGACAACAACACGCCACCTATCTGTAATCATGGTAATAGATTTTAGTACCATCCAACATTGATAGCGTTTCAAAGTGAATAAATATAAATGCACCAGAAAATAATTTACATATTTGAAAAGAGCAATGTTCGTGCTTTCCCGTGATACGTAATATGATATCTTTAATTTTATATTAAGACCCGTATTTTTAATATTAAAGTAAAATACCCCTATCCCCGTCAAATATAATACATGTTCCGTACCAGTGGACTTTCGTCGCTTTTAATTTTTAAGGCATGTAAATATGATTGTACTGGAAAATATTTTATATATTTGGAAAGGGCAGTAACGTGCCTTTCCATGGTAGGTAACATGATAAATGTAATTTCGTATTCGATCTTACTAAATCAAATCGAGCAATAATAAATTATGCCAACAGCGATTCATATTTGAGCGGATCGAGTGATCACTGTCGCTCTTCTTGGCTCCTGTTCGATTGTGGATAAAATCACGCTCGTCCTATTTCTTACAAATTTGCCAACAAAGCCCCCCCCCCTTTCGACAACCGAATCCCCAAATATCGTCTGATGAAAATGTTATTTTTTGCACCAAAAATAAGTATCGCTGAATTCGATACTCTAGCTGTTTTAGAATTACGATGCACCTAAAGTAAATAGATGCTTGATATATTTTTTTTGACGTACAGAATATATACCTACGGTACTACATATTGGTCATAGAGGTTATGGAGCTAAAAAAATTCCAGCCAATAATACTATAAAGTATGCATTATGCAAATAAGCGCGTGAGCCTCCGTGCGTACATGCTGTTAGCTAATAGTTACTGGAAAGTTTCCCGCGTCAATACCGCTCTAACCAATGATAAAATAGTTGGCGACGTATCGAACAGTCTGTACTTTTATATTTTCTCTTGATTAAAGATGAATAACAGAAACAATAAAACGATAATTACATCGAATCAGAGAATAATTATTAAACCTCAAATCGAAAACGTACAAAAAAGAAAAGAACGTTTGAAAAACTGTTGTCACTGGGTATAGTTTTTCAAACGTTTGATCTCCCTACGGTATCGAGCTTCTCACACGATTTTCCATAATAACTATAAGTGTGTCGGGGTTTTTTATTATTTTTTAAAAAATTACGTAGGTCTCGAAGATGAAATGTCGCAACCACCCTATTTATTATAATTTTTCACGTCAGACATTATCCATGTACACAAACACGATGCAGCTAGTTCGCCTATTTAAATACATGCATGTTAATTAATGGTCCTACCGGGGTATTTTTTTTCAAAATACTTACGCCGCAGAGAAATTGAATTTGATATGTTTTATAATTATACAAACAAACGCCATTCTGTCGCTATAAACGCATTATATGCCACGATCGAATTCAGATTTTAATGGAAATTATTTATAGGCCTATACCGTAGCTAGGCCTACTTTGCCTATACACAAACACCGTTCTGTGACCCCTGTCGTAATAATTAAAAGCGAAATGTCACGGTCAAATTCGGATTTTAATAGAAAATAAATGTAAACTTTAAAATACATAGACAAACTTTTTATTCAACATAAATATCACATTTTACAGAAGCGTTTGGCCCTTTCTATCGTAATTCCAAGTGCAATCACATTGTAACCATCGGCCCACGTGTAGACGGGTTGTCCACCAAGATGGCCGCGGCCAATGTGTGTGACGTCATGTGAATTAACTCTATACCACTCTTGTTGGGGACTCCCTAATCTGAATGACGAATGACAAGCGAATAACGAATGACAAGCTATTTCTAAGCTTCCTTTAGGCCACTGTAATTCAACTACACTGAGAAATAGGTAAGGGTTAAAACCAATGGTTAAAACGTACGTTTGCCCTATGAAAAACTAACAAAACGATAAATACCTACGTATCTCGATTAAAAAAAATACAATTGGGATTATAACTCCTCATTATGGCTTAAAATCTCAAGATAATAACACTCTTGCTGGCTTGAATTTTTTTTTTAGCCTTATTCTAACTACACGATGTTTCAGTGTCCTACCTGTTGTGTAAATAATCCATTACAACCTATCTTACTTGTCCAGAGGGTTCGAAAATATGTTAAAATCCAAGTTGCATTTGAAAGTGCTTACGTAAGGCTTTTCAAACCATGTTACAGCATGTAGTCGAATTTTTCCAAATTTTAAAATTAGGTATGTTAAGATGAAATTTGTATCACTTTTAATTGAAATATTGTAAAATAGTACAAATTGTTGACCAGAATAAAGATTGGAACATATTATTCAGTTACAACAAGAGTGTTATTGGGGCTTTAACAAGGGTAAAAAAACGAATGACACGGTGTGTATTGTTTAATTGGTGTGTTTTCTCGATAGTTATATAACTGCACCAAAAGGGTATAATCAAGGACCAACAGGCTTTATCTGACGCATGTATGTTAAATGTAAACTTGGGAAGGAAATGTTTTTTTTACCGTGCGTTACATGTATTTCATTCGCCGGTGTGTTCTACGCAAATATGACTTTGTATAAGCACAGGTCTTTATATGGGGAAGTTGTATGGAATGACAGGTTCAACACACGAATCACAAACCGAATGACAGAGCTTCACCACACGAGAGTCAAAAAGAATAACAGGTTCGACGCGCGAATGAAAAACCGAATGACAGAGCCTCACCCAACGAATGACAAACAGAATGACCGAATGACAGAGCTTCACACGAATGACAAGCAGAATTACAGGTTCAACACTCGAATGACAAACCGAATGACAGAGCTTCACCATACGAATGACAACCGAATGACAGAGCTTCACCACACGAATGACAAGCAGAATTACAGGTTCAACACGCGAATGACAAACCGAATGACAGAGCTTCACCACACGAAAGACAAACAAAATAACAGGTTCGACACGCAAATGAAAAACTGAATGACAGCGCTTCACCAAACGAATGACAAACCGAATGACAGAACTTCACCACACGAATGACAAACAGAATTACAGGTTCAACACGCGAATGACAAACCGAATGACAGAACTTCACCACACGAATGACAAACAGAATTACAGGTTCAACACGCGAATGACAAACCGAATGACAGAGCTTCACCACACGAAAGACAAACAAAATAACAGGTTCGACACGCAAATGAAAAACCGAATGACAGCGCTTCACCAAACGAATGACAAACCGAATGACAGAGCTTCACCACACGAATGACAAACAGAATGACAGGCTCAACACGTGAATGACAAACCAAATGACAGAGCTTCAACAAACGAATGACAACCGAATGACAGAGCTTCACCACACAAATGACAAGCAGAATTACAGATTCAACACGCGAATGACAAACCGAATGACAGAGCTTTACCACACGAATGACAAACAGCATAATAGGTTCGACACGCGAATGACAAACCGAATGACAGGGCTTCACCAAACGAATGACAAACTGAAAGACAGAGCTTCACCACACGATGGTCTTGGTAACTTAATTAATGTCTAATTAATAATGTCGAACCTGTCATTCGTCGGGTGAAGCTCTGTCATTCGGTTTGCCATTCGTGTGATGGAGCTCTGTCATTCGGTTTGTCATTCGCGTGTTGAACCTGTAATTCTGTTTGTTATTCGTGTGGTGAAGCTCTGTCATTCGGTTTGTCATTCGCGTGTTGAACCTATTATTCGGGTTGTCATTCTTCTGTGATTGGTGTGATGAAGCTCTGTAATTCTCTGTCATTCGTCTAGCGAAACTCTGTAATTCTGTTTGTCATTCGCATGTTGAACCTGTCATTCCGTACAACTTCCACATATAAAGACCTGTGCTTATACAAATTCATATTTTCGTAAAAACACACTGGCGAATAAAAAATCGCACGGTAAAAACAATTTCCCTTCCCAAGTTTACATTTAACACTTACGCGTCAGGTAGAGCCTTTTGGTCCTTGATTATACCCTTTTAGTGCAGTTATAACAACTATCGAGAAAACACACCCATTTAACAATACACACCGTGTCATTCGTTTTTCACCCTTGTTAATTAACACACTTTATGTGGAGATTGGTGTGGGGGGGAACCTATGTGATTATGTTTGTCATTCGTCGGGTAAAGCTCTGTCATTCCGTTTGTCATTAGCGTGTGGAGCCTGTAATTCTGTTTGTCATTCGTGTGGTGGAGCTCTGTCATTCGGTTTGTCATTCGCGTGTTGAACCTGTAATTCTGTTAATCATTCTTGTGGTGAAGCTCTGTCATTCGGTTTGTCATTGGCGTGTTAAACCTGTAATTCGGGTTGTCATTCGCGTGTCGAACCTGTTATTCTTTTTGACATTTGTGTGGTGAAGCTCTGTCATTCTGTTTGTCTTTCGTGTGGTGGAGCTCTGTGATTCGTGTTGTCATTCGTTTGGTGAAGCTCTGTCATTCGGTTTGTCATTCGCGTGTCGAGCCTGTAATTCTGTTTGTCATTCGTGTGGTGAAGTTGTCATTCGGTTTGTCATTAGTTTCGTGAAGCTCTGTCATTCGGTTTGTCATTCACGTGTCGAACCTGTTATTCTTTTTGACGTTCCTGTGGTGAAGCTCTGTCATTCGGTTTGTCATTCGCGTGTTGAACCTGTAAGTCTGCTTGTCATTTGTGTGGTGAAGCTCTGTCATTCGGTTGTCATTCGTTTGGTGAAGCTCTGTCATTTGGTTTGTCATTCTCGTGTCAAACCTGTTATTCTTTTTGATGTTCGTGTGGTGAAGTTCTGTCATTCGGTTTGTCATTCGCGTGTTGAACCTGTAATTCTGCTTGTGATTCGTGTGGTGAAGCTCTGTCATTCGGTTGTCATCCGTTTGGTGAAGCTCTGTCATTTGGTTTGTCATTCACGTGTTGAACATGTTATTCTGTTTGTCATTCGTGTGGTGAAGCTCTGTTATTCGGTTTGGCATTCGCGTGTCGAACCTGTAATTCTGTTTGTCATTCGTGTGGTGAAGTTGTCATTCGGTTTGTCATTAGTTTGGTGAAGCTCTGTCATTCGGTTTGTCATTCACGTGTCGAACCTGTTATTCTTTTTGACGTTCCTGTGGTGAAGCTCTGTCATTCGGTTTGTCATTCGCGTGTTGAACCTGAAATTCTGCTTGTCATTCGTGTCGTGAAGGTCTGTCATTCGGTTGTCATTCGTTTGGTGAAGCTCTGTCATTTGGTTTGTCATTCTCGTGTCGAACCTGTTATTCTGTTTGTCATTCGTGTGGTGAAGCTCTGTCATTCGGTTTGTCTTTCGCGTGTTGAACCTGCTATCCTGTATGTCATTCGTGTGGTGAAGCTCTGTCATTCTGTTTGGTATTCGTGTGTTGAACCTGTCATTCCGTTTGTCATTCGTGTGGTGAAGCTATGTCGTTCGGTCTGTCATTCGTTTGGTGAAGCGCTGTCATTCGGTTTGTCATTCGCATGTTGAACCTGTCATACTAATTGTCATTCTCGTGGTGAAGCTCTTTCACTCGGTTTGTCATTCGTTTGGTGAAGCTCTGTCATTCGCGTGTCGAAACTGTCATTCGGTTTGTCATTCGTTTGTCATTCGTTTGGTGAAGCTCTGTCATTCGGTTTGTTATTCGCGTGTTGAACCTGTCATTCCGTTTGTCATTCGTGTGGTGAAGCTATGTCGTTCGGTCTGTCATTCGTTTGGTGAAGCGTTGTCATTCGCATGTTGAACCTGTCATTCTAATTGTCATTCGTGTGGTGAAGCTCTGTCATTCGGTTTGTCATTCGTTTGGTGAAGCTCTGTCATTTGCGTGTCGAACCTGTCATTCGGTTTGTCATTCGTGTGGTGAAGCTCTGTCATTCGGTTTGTCATTCGTTTGGTGAAGCGCTGTCATTCGGTTTGTCATTCGCGTGTCGAACCTGTTATTCTGTTTGTCATTCGTGTACGTGCCTAACCTGTTATTCTGTATGTCATTCGTGTGGTGAAGCTGTCATTCGGTTCGTCATTCGTTTTGTGAACAATGTCATTCTCGTGTCGAACCTGTTATTCTGTTTGTCATTTGTGTGGTGAAGCTCTGTCATTCGGTTTGTCTTTCGCGTGTTGAACCTGCTATCATGTATGTCATTCGTGTGGTGAAGCTCTGTCATTCGGTTTGTCATTCGTTTTGTGAAGCGCTGTCATTGGGTTTGTCTTTAGCGTGTCAAACCTGTTATTCTGTTTGACGTTCGTGTGGTGAAGCTCTGTCACTCGGTTTGTCATTTGCGTGTTGAACCTGTCATTCCGTACAACTTCATATATATCGAGAAAACACACCAATTCAACAATACACACCGTGTCATTCGTTTTCACCCGTGTTAATTAACACACCTTATCTGGAGATTTTAAAGCCATAATGAGGAGTTATAATCCAAATTTTTAAAAAAATTTTATCGAGAATACAATAGCTTGGCAGGACGAATGACAAAGTGAATGACAGAATTAACCGATTGCCATCCGTGTGGTGAACCTCTGACATTCTCTGTGATTGGTGTGGGGAACCTATGTGATTATGTTTGTCATTCGTCGGGTAAAGCTCTGTCATTTCGTTTGTCATTCGCGTGTTGAGCCTGTAATTCTGTTTGTCATTTGCCAGACGAATGACAAACATAATTACAGGTTCAATAAGCGAATGACAAGTGATTGACAGATTAACACGCGAATGACAAACAGAAAAATGTTTCTCATTACTAGACTGATTTATTCTAAATATAAATTTTACTGGGAGGCCACGACGTGACCACGAATAAAGAAAAAAAAAAGTCGATAGTTATTAACCCCAATACTGTAGATGAATTATATTGGCCTAAAGGGAGCCGTTATTGCTTAGAAATTGCTTGTCATTCGTCATTCGCTTGTCATTCGTCATTTAGATTAGGGAGTCCCTCTTGTTGTAACTGAATAATATTTTCCTATCTTTATTCTGGTCAACAATTTGTACTATTTTACAATATTTCAATTATAATATGATACAAATTTCATCTTAACACACCTAATTTTAAAAATTGGAAAAATTCAACTACATGCTGTAACAAGGGTTTGAAAAGCCTTACGTAAGCACTTTCAAATGCAATTTGGATTTAAACATATTTTCGAACCCTCTGGACAAGTAAGATAGGTTGTAATGGATAATTTACACAACAGGTATTACACTTAAACATCTTGTAGTTAGAATAGGGCTAATTTTTTTTTCTGGACCTGTCAAGCCAGCAAGAGTGTTATTGTCCCTTTAATAGTAAATGCAGGAGGACTGCACTACACGCAAAACAAAACAAAAAATAAATCTGCAAGATAAACCTGCGGACAAGACAGAAATAGACATTGCAAGAACTAAACAATTATCAAATCAAGTGAATGGATCCAGGGGCCAGCCGTAAGCGTCCACTGCGCTGTACAGTCCCGGGCCTGTTGTGGTACAGGCTTCACTAAAATGATTTACAAAAAAGACGTAACAAAAAAAAAAAAAAAAATGCGACCCATCTTGTCAGTGGTCGTCTCTTCAATGGCGATAGTCAGCCAGTTGACGTCAGGTATAAGAACGTCAAACAATTTTAACAATAAGGGCGATAATCCGGACAGAAACTCGGAAAATGCTAAAAGAAGAATAAATGTAGTGAGCAATCAGGAGCAAAGCCCGACAACAAGAACATTCTGCAGTACGAAGGGCTAAAACTCTACTCAAATAGTAAATGCAGGAGGACTGCACTACACGCAAAACAAAACAAACAAAAAAAATCTACAAGATAAACCTGCGGACAAGACAGAAAATAATAGACATTGCATACACTAAACAATTGATACCCAAATTTTTTTATTTCATCAAAATATTCTTAAATTCTAATTAGATCCAAAGTGGAATTTTAAAATCGGAGATCGACGTCAATAATGTAATCAAAATGCTCTATACATGTCAATGCGTGCCATTGCGTGGCATGGCACCAAAATAATTGCTTTTCAGTCATTGAGGTCGTAAGCGATATTTCTCCTTCAGTTGTCTGTTTTCATTTACACATCTACATGTACGTCCCGATATGTATTCTGGAATTGATACCAGTCTGATGGCAGTGCTGGAATGCTTGCTAAATCACGAATCTTGACTAAAGACAATTTTGAATGTGATTTTTTTTTTAAGTGCTGTCTGTTTAAATATAACCATTTTAAACATATCTCAATATTCTAAACATTTTGTTTTTATCTTGTTACTTTTAGAAATGGACAGCTCTCGAAGAAAATCCAGATCAAAGTCGAAAGACTTGAAGAAACGAAAAAGACATCGT
This sequence comes from Patella pellucida, assembly GCA_917208275.1. Classification (NCBI taxonomy): domain Eukaryota; kingdom Metazoa; phylum Mollusca; class Gastropoda; family Patellidae; genus Patella; species Patella pellucida. Next base: position 29,317,141 of record OU795041.1, on the reverse strand, counting down.
TCACCTTCTTCTGATTCGGATACAGATTCTTCGTCAAGTGATTCATCTCACTCAAAACCTAAGCAACAGTTGAAGAAGACTCATACTAGAAAAAACGATTTGATCTATAGTGATTCTCATACTAACCATAATAAAAAACCACAGAAAAGAAGAGAGCGTAAAAAATCTAAACATAAGAAAAGGTCCTGTGGAAAGACTAATATATCTACTATTATGAAAGAAATTACACCTTGAATTATTAAAGTATGATCCCTTATCTAAATGCATCAATAAATTTTTTTACATCTTATTCAAAGGGTGCCATTCTACCACAAAGTGGCTTTTTTGCTCCATATACACTGAGTCAACAATGACACTTTCCAGCAAGGCATAACATTGAGGTAGTCCATATTTGTTAAGTTACATGGTTGATGGCTTGGTAGAGAAATTAGACTATCCATTAGCTTACGGTGATAAATATAGCATCATTATTGATTTAGTGCAAGGAAATGTTCAATGCCTTATAAAGTACTGAGTTTCAGTAGGGTACTGTTAGTGTTAAATAATACTCAGCTGTTTGCGAAGTGTATTTTGCTTTCCCATATCTAATTAAGGAATACACACTATCGTAAGGTACTAGTCTATAAGGCTATTTGTGTATGTTGCTAGATTTTCTAAAAAAAATAATTTTATGGTGAATTATTTTCTAGATCCAGGCATTCATCAACTTCATCGTCTTCATCTTCTGAAGATGAAAGGAGAAAAAGAAAGGAAAGGAAAAAGAAAAAGAAGAAGTTAAAAAAGAAACTTAAAGAAGAAAGAAGAGCAAAAAGAAAAAGTATTGAAGAAGCTCAAATACTTGCTCTGAAATTAGAAGCTGAAAAACCTAAGAAAGGTGGGTTGGACTTTCAGTATAATACCTGTGTTTAGGAAATACAAATTGAAACAAGATGTCAATGATAAGAGCATTGTACTAAGAAAAAACATGTAGAATAGACAACAGGACTTCTTTAGTACAGTGACTCAGGATTATTGATAATCTGTTGGGCAAACAACACTAACTATACTTATCACTTGTCTTTCTACACTGACATTTCGTTGGATATAGAATGTTGTGCACCAGAATTCCCATCTCCTGCTTGTTTATTTATTCATAAGGTGATTATTATTACTAAACTAAACAGTGTCCACCATTGAAGATTTAAAAACACAATCATTTGGACATGGATTTTATCAATCCAGATAGGTTGTCTACCACCAGTAGCACACTTATAAAAAGTGAAATGTCAAAGACAGTCATCTAACTGTAAAATTTATTGCAAACCAATAATTGATCTAGGTGATGGAAAAACGTCAGAAGTTGGTTGGTGGTGTGTGAAGGCCGTTAGTCTTCTTATTTTTGCTATTATTTATAGACATAATTCATGATACTTTAGAAACTTTGAAAGTACTTCATGACTGTCTGTAGATAATATCTTTAAGTTTATACATATTCTAATATAGTTTTATATAACCAGACAATACAGGAATCGGTCCCACTGCCAGAGTCCTGAAGCCAATGACTAAAGAAGAATGGGAAAAACAACAAAGTATTGTAAGGAAAGTTTATGATCCGGAAACAGGAAGACAAAGGTATGTCTACACTTTTGAGAATGATTTATAACATCAGATTTTTATTTAATAGTAAATAGTACGCTAAATATTGTTCAGGGTGGATGAAAACCAATTCTGCAGTAAATATATGTCTACACTTACACGTACAGTGGACTGTCAATTCCGACATCGTACAGGATCAATACCATATGCTGGATTAGACAGCATGTCGGAACACTCAATCGCCTAAATTGTACCGGAAGTATTATTGTACCTTCAAATACTGGAAGTTTTATTATAATGCACCCTCGAATATACAGAAATTAAAATATGATAACGCTTTCTGTACATTTAAAATTGTATGACATTATATAAAACAATTCATATTGTAACAATTTACTTTAAATAATATATAATTGTTGACTAAATAGCACTTGTCAACCAAGCCTTACAATTGGCCGGCCAATTGACTTACATGTGTTTGTCCACGCCCTTAAACCGCTCTGTTGGAATTCTTCTTTTCACTTTAAAATGTTGGATGTAATCAAGGTAATCAACAAAAACCGACAAATGTTTTATAGCCACAGATAATTGATTGGTGATTGCTTGTCGGTTAACACCCGCTGATTGGAGGCGTAGTTATCCAATGTTAATTGTACGCAAATCCTGTGACGGGCTGCTGATTGATGTCATAATTTGGAATATTCAGAATTCAGATTACTCAAAACATTTTTGTTTGAACTAATAAGGAAATAAATGACTGATTTCACAGAAGAATTTTAGCAACTTTTTTTAAAAACTGAAAACCGGAATAGTGTCATTTTTGTTTGCCAAAGCTTTACGGGGCTAAATTTTAATATTTTCTGATAATACGTCCTGAGTCTTTAACCTTGATCATTTTTATACGCCCACATTTTCATGTGGACGTATTATGTCGTCGCCCCTGTCCGTCCGTCCGGACGTCCATCCACAATTGTTTGTGGACCCTCTACAGGTCACAATTCTTGTCCGATGTTGATGAAACTTGAAATATAGCTTTATCACCATAAGATCTCGGCTGCTTTCGATATTGGCATGTATCGGATCGAAACTTCATGGATTATGGTCCCTGATTTTACGAAAAATGACGTTTTTAGCTTGTGGACCCTATAGAGGTCACAATTTTTAGCTGATTTTGATGAAACTTGACGTGCATGTTTATAACCAAAAGATCTTGGTTCCTTTCGATATTAGCGCCTATCGGAACGTAATTTCCTGAATTATGATCCGAAAAATGACCTATTTTAGCTTGTGGTCTCTCTGGAGGTGACAGTTATTATCCAGTTTGAAAAACCGTTCGATTATATCACAGTTATACCCTAAGGAAGGTTAAGTTTGAATTTCAGGAAAATCGGACCAAAATTGCCATACAAAATGGCCGCCGTTTGTACGCGAATACTGTTAAAAAATGGTATATCAAGGTTGTGGAACCTGTAGAGGTCACAATTTTAATTCGGTTTTGATGAAACTTGAAATGCATGGTTATTACCCAAAGATCTTGGTTCCTTTCGATATATATCGGATCGTGACTTCCTGAATTATGGCCCCTGATTATAGGCAAAATCGCCTTTGTTTAGCTTGTGGTCGCTTTGAAGGTCACAATTATTATCCGATTTGGAAAACCGTTTGATTATATCACCGTTACACACTAAGGAAGGTTAAGTATGAATTTTGGGAAAATCGGACCAAAATTGCCATACAAAATGGCTGTCGTTTGTACGCGAATATTGTTAAAAAATGGTATATCAAGGTTGTGGACCCTGTAGAGGTCACAATTTTAATTCGATTTTGATGAAACTTGAAATGCATGGTTATAACCCAAAGATGTTGGTTCCTTTCGATATTGGCGCATATCGGATCGTAACTTCCTGAATTATGGCCCCTGTTTATACGCAAAATCACCTTTGTTTAGCTTGTTGTTCCTGGGTAGGTCACAATTATTATCCGATTTAAAAAAAAGTTTGATTATGTCACAGTTACACCATAAGGAAAGTTGAGTTCGAATTTTGGGAAATATCAAGGTTGTGGACACTGTAAAGGTCACAATTTTAATTCGATTTTTATGAAACTTGAAATGCATGGTTATAACCCAAAGATCTTGGTTCCTTTCGATATTTGTGCATATCGGATCATAACTAAATTATGGCCCCTGATTGTCCGAAATATCCCCTATGGTCCCTCTGTAGGTCACGATTAATATCCAATTTAAAAAAACGTTTGTTTTTATCATCATTACACCCTACGGAAGGTTGAGTTCGAATTTCTAGAATATCGACCATAATTGCCAGACAAAATGGCCGCCGTTTGTACGCGAACAGTGTAAAAATATGGCATATTAAAGTTGTGGGCCCTGTAGAGGTCACAATTGTAATTCAATTTTAATGAAACTTGAAATGCATGTTTATAACCTAAAGATCTTGATTCTTTTTGATATTTGCTCATATCAAATTGTAACTTATTAAATTATGGCCTTTGATTGTAGGAAAAATCATTTTCGGTATTGTTTGTCCTCTATCCATCTCTCGAAAATGTGGGCGTATCCTGCCTTGCAGTGCCAGCCTACTATCTTTTAGAATCTTCTGAACGCTTTAGTTTAATTACAAAAGTTATCACCGGATGTGCTTGAAATTTATTAAATAAATTTAAAGATACATTAGTTAAGAGCTAAATCTGCCTATAGCAGCTAAGTGGATAAGGCGCTGGTTCGCTAGCCTGGAGGTCGAGTGTTCGATCCCTGCATTGGCCGAGAAAGTTCATCTCGATTTTCCGGCGTGATTTCCCCTTGTCAGTGATGCAGAAGGAGGGCCTGACAAGGACAGCTGCCTAGTCGTTCGGATGGGACGAAAAACCGAGGTCCCGTGTACAAATTGGAGTGCACGTAAAAGATCCCTTGGCAGTTGGAATTCGATATAAGAGTAGGCCGTAGCGCCGCTGCCCGGGCAAAATTTCCCTCATAGCACACTGTTGGCGTATGCCCGTCTTTAATTGGCCCAGGTTAGGTGCTTAAGCGTAGGACGTTAAACCCCATTTCATTCATTCTTTCTTTGGGCCTGAAATGTTTTCTAAAGTATTAATTAGACATTAATTAACTGATCCAGGCCTTAATCAACTCTGGATGGCATCAGATTTCATCGATATTAAACAGTTTAAAACGTTTCAGCGATACTTTGATTAATTCAATATGGCAGGTTCCAGGCGCTTCGAAACTTAGCTTCGATCAACCAGGACCGTGGCTGAAATTTTTGCAATAAAAAAAGCCTTTTGAATTTCAACAGAAATATGAAACGAAGAATCCAACTGAATTTCAATAATTTTCGTGTTACTTAGACCTGCTTTCTAGAAAGGTTGTGAACACTAGTGTCAGTCATCGTTAGTCAGGTTATTACTAAAAGTATCAAAGCCCTCACTCACTTCGGTTTTAAATCTCTGGTTGTACATGACAAGGAGTAAGGTCGCCTGTCCAACCTCGTGGATTTTCTCCGGGTTCTACGGTTTCCTCCAACTGCTAAAGACAGCTACGAGCAAGCAAATTATTGAAATAAAATTAAAACATATGTTTGTCCCAAAATGACATTTTGTGTCAAGTGGACGTTAAACCCCATTTCTCTCTCCTCACTCACTTGATAGAGTCTTGTGAATATAAATCATCTAATCTACTTTAAATTCATTTTCTTTCTTATTATAACCATTTAATCTATAAATTTACAGCAATTAAAGATAATTATTTCTAGATTGACTTTAAAAAAAAAAAAAAAAAAATTCTTAAAGAATCACAATGAAACAACCTTTATGGACTGTTCAAATAACTTGGCTGCTGTGTGTCTTATGTTTTGTTGTCTGGTAACCTATCTTAAAAACTCGATGTCAAATTTTGTTTTTATTATTTTCAATTCTAGGCTTATAAAAGGTGATGGAGAAGTGATTGAAGAAATGGTTAGTAAAGAAAGACATAAAGAAATAAACAAGGTATCTAATGATGGATTATATTCTTACATGTTATCAATAGATGTAGCCTTCTGTGACATCAGTTCTGTTAAACTCATTTTTATACGCCTTATACCCCCACATTTTCATGTGGACGTATTATGTCGTCGCCCCTGTCCGTCCGTCCGTCCACAATTGTTTGTGGACTCTCTACAGGTCACAATTCTTACCCGATTTCGACGAAACTTGAAATATAGGTTTATCCCCCAAAGATCTCGGCTGCTTTCGATATTGGCACGTATCGGATCAAAACTTCATGGATTATGGCCCCTGATTGTACGAAAAATCACGTTTTTAGCTTGTGGACCCTATAGAGGTCACAATTTTGAACCGATTTTGATGAAACTTGACATGCATGTTTATATCCCAAAGATCTTGAAATACAATAATTATCCGATTTAAAAAATCGTTTGATTATATCACCGTTACACCCTAAGAAAGGTTGAGTTCGAATTTCGGTAAAATTGGACCAAAATTGCCATACAAAATGGCCGCCATTCGTACGCGAATACTGTTAAAATATGGTATATATCAAGGTTGTGGACCCTGTAGAGGTCACAATTTTAATTCGATTTTGATGAAACTTGAAATGCATGGTTATAACCCAAAGATCTTGGTTCCTCTCGATATTTGGGCATATCGGATTGTAACTTCCTGAATTATGGCCCCTGATTATACGCAAAATCGTCTTTGTTTAGCTTGTGGTCCCTCTGGAGGTCACAATTATTATCCGATTTAAAAAATCGTTTGATTATATCACCGTTACACCCTAATGATGGTTGAGTTTGATATCGGAAAAATTTGGAACAAAATTGCCATACAAAATGGCCGCCGCATGTACGCGAATACTGTTATAAAAAGGTATATCAAGGTTGTGGACTCAGTATAAGTCACAATTTTGAATCAATTTTGATAAAACTTAAAATGCATGGTTATAACCCAAAGATCTTGGTCCCTTTCGTTATTTGCGCATATCATATCGTAGCTTTCTGAATTATGGCCCCTGATTGCCCGAAAAATCGCCTATGGTCCCTCTGGAGGTTATGATTATTATCCGATTGAAAAAAAGCTCGACTCTATCACCGTTACACCATACCGAAGGTTGAGTTTGAAGTTCAGGGAAATTGGACCATAATTGCCAGACAAAATGGCCGCCGTTTGTACTCTAATAGTGTTAAAATATGGTATATCAAGGTTGTGGACCCAGTATAGGTCACAATTTTGATTCGATTTTGATGAAACTTGAAATGCATGTTTATAACCTAAAGATCTTGATTCTTTTCGATATTTGCGCATATCAAATTGTAATTTAATGAATTATAGCCTTTGATTGTAGGAAAAATCACTTTCGGTTTTGCTTGTTCTCTAACCATCTCTCGAAAATGTGGGCGTATCCTGCCTGGCAGTGCCAGCTTACTATCTTTTATGTATGTTTTTATACGCCCACATTTTCATGTGGACGTATTATGTCGTCGCCCCTGTCTGTCCGTCCGTCCGTCCACAATTGTTTGTTGACTCTCTACAGGTCACAATTCTTACCCGATTTCGACAAAACTTGAAATATAGGTTTATCCCCCAAAGATCTCGGCTGCTTTCGATATTGGCACGTATCGGATCAAAACTTCATGGATTATGGCCCCTGATTGTACGAAAAATCACGTTTTTAGCTTGTGGACCCTATAGAGGTCACAATTTTGAACCGATTTTGATGAAACTTGACATGCATGTTTATATCCCAAAGATCTTGGTTCCTTTCGATATTTGCGCCTATCGGAACGTAATTTCCTGAATTATGGCCCCTGATTGTCCGAAAAATCACCTATTTTAGCTCGTGGTACCTCTGGAGGTCATAATTATTATCCGATTTGAAAAACCGTTTGATTATATCACCGTTACACCCTAAGGACGGTTGAGTTCAAATTTCGGAAAAATCGGACCAAAATTACCATACAAAATGGCCGCCGTTCGTACGCGAATACTGTTAAAAAATGGTATATCCAGGTTGTGGACCCTGTAGGGATCACAATTTTAATTTGATTTTGATGAAACTAGAAATGCATGGTTATAACCCAAAGATCTTGGTTCCTTTCAATATTTGCGCATATCAGATCGTAACTTCCTGAATTATGGCCCCTAATTATACGCAAAATCGTCTTTGATTAGCTTGTGGTCCCTCTGGAGGTTACAATAATTATCAGATTTAAAAAATCGTTTGATTATATCACCGTTACACCCTAAGAAAGGTTGAGTTCGAATTTCGGTAAAATTGGACCAAAATTGCCATACAAAATGGCCGCCATTCGTACGCGAATACTGTTAAAATATGGTATATCAAGGTTGTGGACCCTGTAGAGGTCACAATTTTAATTCGATTTTGATGAAACTTGAAATGCATGGTTATAACCCAAAGATCTTGGTTCCTTTCGATATTTGGGCATATCGGATTGTAACTTCCTGAATTATGGCCCCTGATTATACGCATAATCGTCTTTGTTTAGCTTGTGGTCCCTCTGGAGGTCACAATTATTATCCGATTTAAAAAATCGTTTGATTATATCACCGTTACTCCCTAAGGATGGTTGAGTTTGAATTTCGGAAAAATTCGGAACAAAATTGCCATACAAAATGGCTGCCGCATGTACGCAAATACTGTTATAAAAAGGTATATCAAGGTTGTGGACTCAGTATAGGTCACAATTTTGATTCAATTTTGATCAAACTTAAAATGCATGGTTATAACCCAAAGATCTTGGTCCCTTTCGTTGTTTGCGCATATCATATCGTAGCTTTCTGAATTATGGCCCCTGATTGCCCGAAAAATCGCCTATGGTCCCTCTGGAGGTTATGATTATTATCCGATTGAAAAAAAGCTTGACTCTATCACCATTACACCATACCGAAGGTTGAGTTTGAATTTCAGGGAAATCGGACCATAATTGCCACACAAAATGGCTGCCGTTTGTACTCTAATAGTGTTAAAATATGGTATATCAAGGTTGTGGACCCAGTATAGGTCACAATTTTGATTCGATTTTGATGAAACTTGAAATGCATGTTTATAACCTAAAGATCTTGATTCTTTTCGATATTTGCGCATATCAAATTGTAATTTAATGAATTATAGCCTTTGATTGTAGGAAAAATCACTTTCGGTTTTGCTTGTTCTCTAACCATCTCTCGAAAATGTGGGCGTATCCTGCCTGGCAGTGCCAGCTTACTATCTTTTTAATATGATAATTAGTTGAATTTAACAAGCAGTACTTTGTATCTTATTGCCTTTATTTCCTCAGACTTCTGTCATTAATTTAATTATCTCTGTTAATGACTATATATACTATTCTATAATACCAATCAAAAGCAGACATTGATTCTAATATTTACAATTTATTGTAAAGGCCATACAATTTTATGGCTATTAGTCGGAGTTAAAATTGGGGGAGGTGCCCCCTTGAGAGGTAGAAATTCTCATGTGGTTTTCTAGACCAGTTTTTTATTCTGAACAAGAATATATGAGGTAAACAGGCCAAATCCTGAGCCATTTTCCGTTAGGGCGCTTTTTCAATAGCTGCAAAAATTACATATACATAGTGACTGTATGGGTTAAGTAAGTAACAATGATGCATGGTTAACCACTTTTTGCATTGGTTAGTTTTAAAGTTATTCCCAAACAAGCTGCAATTGTAGTCAAGACCCTTGAAAGTGATGAAAAGTGAGGGCACTCTTTACATGGCCGCCAAAAACGTAGATAAACTGTCTATTCCTTTAATAAGCATGTTTTAGGCCACGCAATGATCACATTTTGCAATAATTGTGATTAGAGTTATTTACAAAGCATCTTCATTATTATAGAGATATTAAAAGATGGGGGCACTCTTCGCAATATAAGCTAACATCTCATAAGAAAAAGATGTGGGCCAGTGTAGGTTAAGAAAAGATTACTGCAGCGTGATTATTGACCTCTTTTTGCATTAGTTTTAGATGAAGTTATTTGAAAGGAATCTACATGTGTGACAAATAATCTATATGGAGGTAAAAATTGCAGGTGCTCTTCAGAATTACCACAAAACGCCAAGTTGGTAAGTTGTTTCTATATGGTCACTGAAAAGATATCTGGGTTCTCATTCTTGAGGGAACTTTAGGGTAAGGTTTATACTTACAATGTATCCTGGTATGACAAATCAAAGTCGTTCAAATCACTGCGTCGCTCAGATCACTGCATTCTAAATTGTCCTCGCACTCATTGTCAATAAACAGTTTTTGCTCATCTTCAGGCGTCATTGTCCCTATCCACTTTGGCTCAATTTCTTCATTCCAACCATTGCCACAGGCATCAGTGCCTTCATAATCGTTGATGCCTGCTGAACACCATTCTCGAGGTATGAAATGCGCTCAGAGTTTATAAAGTTGCATTTTTTTGACAACAGGGTGGTAGCAATGCTATATCCTTTGATATTTGCTCCCTTGTTAACTATCGGTCAAAGATGGCATTCCTTGCTTCATTGATTGACGTTCTTGATCTTTACCCCGTAACAGCAGTGATACGTATTCTTCAAGGCCATCACACCTGTCTGAAGCTGCAGGTATGTTGGAAGTTGTTGGGGACCAAGCCCAGGTTTGCTAAGGCATTCTTCTCTGAGTCTATTGACAATGCGTGTTGGGACTATTCAGAACGCAGTGATTTGAACGACTTTGAAAATTAATGCTATAATATTGTGAGTGATTTGTCATATCAGGATACATTGTAAGGACAATTCAGTATAACCTCCCTCAAGAATGAGATGTCAAAACATTTTTTCAGTGTTCATATAGAAACAACTTACCAAATTTTAACTTACTATCTCGACATATAAACATACATGTACATGTATTACGCTTTGTAATGCTTATTTAAGCTTAATGACCTTTGCATGGCCTGATAAATGCTTATTAAAAGATATAGACATTTGTTGGCGGCCATGTAAAGAGCGCCCTCACTTTCCATCATTTTCAAGAGTCTAAACTACAATCGCAGCTTTTTTTGGAATAACTCTAATACTAACTATTGCAAAAAGTGGTTAAACATGCAAAGGGCTTAGGATTTGGCCTGTTTACCTCAATTATTCTTGTTCGGAATAAAAAACTGGTCTAGAAAAACCACATGAGAATTTCTACCTCTCCAGGTGGCACCTTACTCAATTTTAACCCGGACTATATGTGCAAAGATCAACCATAGCCATGTTTGAAAATGGGGTTTGAAAAATAAGCTAGTTTTACAGAGTGAAAATTGACCCATAGATCCTGAGAAGTTTTGGTCAATTTTTAAGACAAGCTATTTAAAATATTTAAACTGAACACTTTTATTATTATTCCAGATTTCTACTCAAGGTGATGGTTTGCATTATCAGAAACAGGCAGGGCTTAACAGATTTTAAAGACATAACTGCTATCCTAATATCTGTGCGTGTGTGCATAATAATTGTTTCATTTAGAATTTTAATCCTGCTTTAAAAAGAGAGAACCCATTGTGTGAATTAAGTGGCATAAAGTAGTGTAATTCTTTGATAAAAGTATTCAGGATTCTATAAAAACTATTCAGATGTGATTTAGCTTGAAATATTGACTGAGTACTATGCACAAATATATATTTGTTATCTGTAAATAGAAATGTAACATATATGGGTTTAATCAGTTTTCTTAAGTGATCAGGGTTATTGTAGACAAGTTCACTTAAAATGAGACATCTGTAAATCTGAAACATGGCTTTTAAGTCATTCAGTAACTAAAAAATGTTAGTATTGTGTGTGGTGGCGGGATCAACATTCTGATGATATTATCCCATAAATTATTAGCTTTAGATATATGAACTTAATGCTGCATGATTTTACAATGCAATTCATGAAAAAAAGATACTGTTCAACATTAAATTATTAGTATTGCCTATTAATTATGTATTGTTTAATGGTCAAGACCGAGACATTAATTAATATATTGTAACAACAAGAGCGCCGTGAAGCCCAAGTGTTTTTACAATATATTACGCAATGTCTTAAGCTTGAGACCATAAACAACTTGAGATACAGACACTTGCACATGCTTTGCAATGAAATACATCACTGGGGTTCAATATTTTAACAAGTTAAACCTGGCACATTGCTCATATGATTATTTGAAATAATGGTACGCTAACATCAAAGGATGTATTTTAAATTATAATATCACAGTTGGCATAGTTCATTAATTAAAATGGTATTCGGTGTAAGTTTCATATAAGGTTGTTTCAAATTTAAAGGAGCTAAATCGGTAACATTTGGAACCTAGAAATTCGCAAAAGTGGGTCGCAACGCATATAATACTGTAATATGAATGTAATGTATATGAACTGATTTACATTGAATGGTTTCCGTTTTTACTCCAATTTCAAATCAGTTATGTTTGGGGAAATAAGCTAGCATGTTCAATCAAGTGCACATTTTTAGCCTCTAGTTATTCCAGTCTACATAACTCAGTTTGGTTTAATGCAATGTGTCTAGCCTCATCCCTCGAGTCTCTCAATACAACTGGAGCTGATACACATTATGGTACACGATTCGTGTATCAATGTTAAAAAAATTATTTTATCTTAAATATCGGATATCAGAAGCTCATCTTTTCCCTGGTAAGTTTATATCATCAATGTTGATTTAAATTAACCAATAAGTCGTGATTTCGATGTCGAAGATTTTGGAGGAATTTGAGTTACGGACTTAGGTCCTTTAAATAACGTACCATGGCAAGTGGATGTCAGAATTACATTACAAACTATTGAGATTGTAAATATTTCTTTGAATGGATGTGGCCTTTTTGTTATACTAACATAACTTGATAATCAACTGTTGGCTTTATTTATTGTTGATGATTTCAGTTTAAGAGTATTATAATTAGTTTTAAAGTTGCCCATATTCACATTTTTTGGAACTATGTCATAATAATAATAATGATCTTATAAATCCATTATAAAATGCGTCTTGTCTCGAGATTGTTATTAAACTGACTTTGCCAAATCAGTTTGGTTTTCTGAATATATGATCCAAACGAACTGTAATGGGGATTAACAGCAGCACTACAGTCTACTCTTATATCAGATTCCAACTGTCAAGAGTTCTTTTACATGCACACAGGATCTCAAAGTTGTTATGTACTTTCTCGGCCAAGACCTGTATTGAACATGGAACCTCCAGGTTAGCTAGCCAATGGCATGCTCCCCTTATCTGCGCCATTTAAACTATTCAACTGATTACAGAGAAATACTGCTTAATCCAATCAGCTATGGGGTGCTATGTTGTGTATACTTCAGTCTGGGAGTACAGTATAAACACATTTATTTTGTAAGTGGTTACAGGCATCCCAAACTTTAAGGTCCGTTATCTCTGTTTATCATAGACATCTGACACAAACACGTAACCCAAATAGTTGAAAAATCGTAAAGTGTAGCATAATCATAGTTGAAAAGGTACAGCAACCTTGACATTGAACAAGCCTTGAACTTTGCAACTTGATGATGACGGTTGGACAAGACTTGTTAATGGCAATGATATTTTCTATCAAGGAATTGGGTGGTTTTGATATGGGTCCATGACAAAATGAAATTAGTGAGATAAATAGAGATCAAACCATCTACCATATCCTACAACCAGAAGGGGATTGACATAATGCAATATCTTCGTTTCCAAAAAACTGATTAGTTTCCTTTAAATTATCCATATAAGTAACCTGATCATTTTTTATACGCCCACATGGAAATGTTGTCGTATATTGCCGTCCCCACCTTCTGTCCGTCCGTCCATCGTCCACAATTTCTTGTGAACGCTCTAGGGGCTAAATTAAATATCTGATTTACTTCAAATTTATATAGTGTTTAAGGTCATGAGACGAAGAAGCCTATTGATTCCTCAAGAAAAATGCCTCTAGAAAAGTTAACTCGGATTTTGGCCCCACTTGGGTGAGGTTTACAAAGCCGGCTGATGATGGACGGATAGAAAGATATTTACAAAAAGAGGGAATAGACACAATCCACTCATCTAGAGAACTATTGAGGGTAGATGGAAAACTGACAGCCTGTGAAACTGGAGACAGATTTGTAATTTGTAAAGAATTCAACACTCTCTTACCAAGATTTGCACTAATTGGTAGATATATATAGAGCAAAGTAATTCACCAAGGGCAACCTGGTCCAGAAGATAATCCAATACATGTATGTAATAAATGTCTAGAACCTGGCCATACTTTCTCTGATTGTAAAAATGATTGGAGATGTAAGAAAGTGACATTAATTCTGAGAGTGAAGAATCAATAGCAAGTAAGTAAGTAAAGTAAGTAATTTTTATTGCATAAAAACGCCCACAAGGAGCAGCATACAATTACAAAGATAGTAAGCTGACACTGCCAGGCAGGATACGCCCACATTTCGAGACATGGATAGAGAACAAGCAAAACCGAAAGTGATATTTCCTACAATCAAAGGCTATAATTCATTAAATTACAATTTGATATGCGCAAATATCGAAAAGAATCAAGATCTTTAGGTTATAAACATGCATTTCAACTTTCAACAAAATCGAATTAAAATTGTGACCTATACTGGGTCCACAACCTTGATATACCATATTTTAACACTATTAGCGTACAAACGGCGGCCATTTTGTCTGGCAATTATGGTCCGATTTCCTTGAAATTCAAACTCAACCTTCCGTATGGTGTAACGGTGATAGAGTCAAGCGTTTTTTTAAATCGGATAATAATCGGGACCTCCAGAGGGACCATAGGCGATTTTTCGGACAATCAGGGGCTATAATTCAGGAATTTATGATCTGATATGTGCAAATAACGAAAGAAACCAAGATCTTTGGGTTATAGCCATGAATTTCAAGTTTCAACAAAATTGAATCAAAATTGTGACCTATACTGGGTCCACAACCTTGATATACCATTTTATAACAGTATTCGCGTACACGCGGCGGCCATCTTGTATGGCAATTTTGTTCCGAATTTTACCGAAATTCGAACTCAACCTTCCTTAGGGTGTAACGGTGATAATCAAACGATTTTCTAAATCGGATAATAATTGTGACCTCCAGAGGGACCACAAGCTAAACAAAGACGATTTTGCGTATAATCAGGGGCCATAATTCAGGAAGTTACAATCCGATATGCGCAAATATCGAAAGGAACCAAGATCTTTGGGTTATAACCATGCATTTCAAGTTTCATCTTAAATCGAATTAAAATTGTGACCTCTACTGGGTCCACAACCTTGATATACCATTTTTTAAACAGTATTCGCGTACGAATGGCGGCCATTTTGTATGGCAATTTTGGTCCAATTTTTCCGAAATTCAAGTCAACCTTCCTTAGGGCGTAACGGTGATATAATCAAACCATTTTTTTAATCAGATAATAATTGTGACCTCCAGAGGGACCACAAGCTAAACAAAGGCGATTTTGCGTATAATCAGGGGCCATAATTAAGAAAGTTACGATCCGAAATGCGCAAATATCGAAAGGAACCAAGATCTTTGGGTTATAACCATGCATTTCAAGTTTCATCTTAAATCGAATTAAAATTGTGATCTCTACAGGGTCCACAACCTTGATATACCATTTTTTAACAGTATTCGCGTACGAACGGCGGCCATTTTGTATGGTAATTTTGGTTCGATTTTTCCGAAATTTGAACTCAACCTTCCTTAGGATGTAACGGTGATATAATCGAACGGTTTTTCAAATCGGATAATCATTGTGACCTCCAGAGGTACCACAAGCTAAAATAGGTGATTTTTCGGACAATCAGAGGCCATAATTCAGGAAATTACGTTCCGATAGGCGCAAATATCGAAAGAAACCAAGATTTTTGGGTTATAAACATGCATGTAAAGTTTCATCTTAAATCGAATTAAAATTGTGACCTCTACTGGGTCCACAACCTTGATATACCAGTTTTTAAACAGTATTCGCGTACGAATGGCGGCCATTTTGTATGGCAATTTTGGTCCAATTTTTCCGAAATTCAAGTCAACCTTCCTTAGGGCGTAACGGTGATATAACCAAACGATTTTTTTAATCAGATAATAATTGTGACCTCCAGAGGGACCACAAGCTAAACAAAGGCGATTTTGCGTATTATCAGGGGCCATAATTCAGAAAGTTACGATCCGATATGCGCAAATATCGAAAGGAACCAAGATCTTTGGGTTATAACCATGCATTTCAAGTTTCATCTTAAATCGAATTAAAATTGTGATCTCTACAGGGTCCACAACCTTGATATACCATTTTTTAACAGTATTCGCGTACGAACGGCGGCCATTTTGTATGGTAATTTTGGTCCGATTTTTCCGAAATTTGAACTCAACCTTCCTTAGGTCGTAACGGTGATATAATCGAACGGTTTTTCAAATCGGATAATAATTGTGACCTCCAGAGGTACCACGAGCTAAAATAGGTGATTTTTCGGACAATCAGAGGCCATAATTCAGGAAATTACGTTCCGATAGGCGCAAATATCGAAAGGAACCAAGATCTTTGGGTTATAAACATGCTTGTAAAGTTTCATCTTAAATCGAATTAAAATTGTGACCTCTACTGGGTCCACAACCTTGATATACCATTTTTTAAACAGTATTCGCGTACGAATGGCGGCCATTTTGTATGGCAATTTTGGTCCAATTTTTCCGAAATTCAAGTCAACCTTCCTTAGGGCGTAACGGTGATATAACCAAACGATTTTTTTAATCAGATAATAATTGTGACCTCCAGAGGGACCACAAGCTAAACAAAGGCGATTTTGCGTATAATCAGGGGCCATAATTCAGAAAGTTACGATCCGATATGCGCAAATATCGAAAGGAACCAAGATCTTTGGGTTATAACCATGCATTTCAAGTTTCATCTTAAATCGAATTAAAATTGTGATCTCTACAGGGTCCACAACCTTGATATACCATTTTTTAACAGTATTCGCGTACGAACGGTGGCCATTTTGTATGGTAATTTTGGTCCGATTTTTCCGAAATTTGAACTCAACCTTCCTTAGGGTGTAACGGTGATATAATCGAACGGTTTTTCAAATCGGATAATAATTGTGACCTCCAGAGGTACCACGAGCTAAAATAGGTGATTTTTCGGACAATCAGAGGCCATAATTCAGGAAATTACGTTCCGATAGGCGCAAATATCGAAAGGAACCAAGATTTTTGGGTTATAAACATGCAGGTAAAGTTTCATCAAAATCGGTTCAAAATTGTGACCTCTATAGGGTCCACAAGCTAAAAACGTGATTTTTCGTACAATCAGGGGCCATAATCCATAAAGTTTTGATCCGATACATGCCAATATCGAAAGCAGTCGAGATCTTTTGGGGATAAACCTATATTTCAAGTTTCGTCAAAATCCGACAAGAATTGTGACCTGTAGAGAGTCCACAAACAATTGTGTCCGGACGGACGGACGGACGGACAGGGGCGACGACATAATACGTCCACATGAAAATGTGGGCGTATAAAAATTACAATACAACAGATATTATACAATGACATGTAAAAAATAAACGAACGTATGACGAAACAATTAAGAGTAGAAGAAAAATAGAACAGAAGAAACAAGAGCAGAAGAAACCGACGAATCAGAGAATGAGACGCCCAGAATAACAAGAGCAAGAAAATCATCAGTACGAGGTAATCAAACACAGACATCAGGGAAAAAAATAAGTTTAAAAAGAAAGTGACAATTCCTCAACAAAGTGATATAACTAATTATATTAATAGGCCTACACCAAACCAGAGGAATGATAAGTCTAAACCGAATCTTACATCCCACTTCTACCTCGTTGCCATTGGCAACCTTTGGTAAAACTGGCCTGTTTATTTTCAATACAGGCTTAAAAGTATCCGTGTATCAGAAATGAACAGTACATTTTTTAAAAAGAGTACCGTCATTCCCGACAAACGAACACTTCTAAACTGTTTAAGGCCCTGTAGCCATAGGGTGTTCCCTTGTGGCTTGTTCCCTTGCGGCGCGTCGAATTACCCAATAACTGCCTAATAACTCCAAATAACACCCAATAACTCCAAAATAAAACCCAATAACACCCAATAACTCCAAAATAACAACCAATAACTACAAAATGTTGACTTTGGAAACACAAAATAACAATTTAGTTGAATTCAAGATGCATCGCTTCTTTGTCGTGTCCAAATAGGAGTTTCACGCTCACTCGCCTGAAGGGAGATAACTCGTATATGTGATTTTTGTAGACAAGAAATTAATAACACCAAATTGTCGACTTTGGAAATACAAAATAACAATTTAGTTGAATTTAAATATTTTACTTAAACTAACATAGCCGTTCGATGAGGTTTTTTCTGCGCGCCTTCGTTTACATTGCCCTGTTTTTTTGCCCGACATTTCTTTGGGCTTTACGCACCCGAAATCCACATTTTTTAAATTAAAATATTAACATTATATACATTTTTGTTCTTCATTAATTATTTATTAAACATGCGAGTTTTCTTGTCCGCTTCCATACAAGCCCATGTTTCAGGACGGATCTCCGATTTGTGGTCTACAAGTTGCCAATTCCCTGTCCCGTGTAAAGCCCGACGTATGTTGAGAATTTGAAATGTTGACACTCTAGCCAATTTTGTAACAAGGTCAGGTAAATTCTGAATATGCCAATCTGTTTCTTGTTTCAGTCTATTATTAATTTGATTCTGCGTTGTTATTAGTCCATAAGTCTGAGATCAGTTTATTTTGGAGGTGCTTAATAACATATAATAACAATTTATGTTTTAAATATCTCTCACAATATTGTTCGAATCTAGGATATTTTTCAAAATAAACAGTTAAATCATCTTTTTTCATTTCAAAATCCATGTCATTTTTCTAATAAACAATTCCTTCCTTACCAAAAATTAAATTTCTTATAATTGAGCGTTCTTTTTGTGGGGTTCCCGATTTCTCTAAATATCGATATAAATTTTCCTCAATGTGTTTTGTACAAAGTAAGAAATTAGAATTTTGGAATACTTCATACAAAGATTTAGTCATCGATTTTTGTTCATCGGTACCAAATATTATTTTATCACTACCTAACTGGGAACGAAGATGTGAAAAGAAATAGTGATAAATTGGTGCTTCATCATCCAAATGGAGCATTATGGGGCGAAGCATTATGGGGTTTTGATTCGTTTTCTCGAATAATTTTATAAAACAGCTTGGTTTTTATAAGACAATGCAGTAACGAAACATTTACCCAAATTGAAGGTTCGATCTATTCCAACAACACTCCCCTTCTTCTTCTGTTTGGTGTTTAACGTCTGCTTCCACTTAAGTGATATCGCAGACAAGACATAGGAGAGCCGAAGCTGCTTCCTGTTTTTTAGAATATGATTTTGCAATCTTTCCATTTTGGCCTTAGGCCATGGATTAGCTTTAGTGGGAAGTTCTTCCCTTTATTTAGTAAAAAACATATCGTTTGGTAGATGATCTCTTCTGCTTCTGGATTGGTAGATGTCATCTTTGTGGGATTTGTGTTTTGGTGACCTACCCTTACTCCACTATCCCACTTTATAGGTTTGGAATCTGTTTTTGGTGAAATAGTGTTTAGATGCCGGGCCCGTCTTATCGTGACCTCCCCTTACTCAACTATCCCACTTTATAGGTTTGGTATCTGTTTTTGGTGAAGTAGTGTTTAGGCTACTCCACCACCCCGCTAGTTTTGTAGATGTTAGTATTGTTAATATAAATAAATTAAAATAAAATAAATTAAAAAGATAAAGGGAATATAATAAATTTGTAGGATGGTTGGGCTTCCTTCGTGAGGACGTTTTTACTCAGCCATCCTACGTTGTATGAAAAATTTGTTAGTTTTTATGTTAAATAAATTAAAGGTGATAAATTGAAATAAATAAACTAAAGTAAATTAAAGAAGAAATAAAGTAAAATAAATAAAGTAAAATACATTTGTAGGATGGTTGGGCTTCCTTCGTGAGGACTTTGTTACTCAACCATCCTACGTTGTATGGACAATTGGTTTAGCTGTGTCCCTTAATGTTGACATGTGATGGAATCCACACTAGCTCTAATTTGCTTCCCTTCTCTAGGACCCTCTGATATAGCTGCCTGATTTCCAAATTGACTTCTGGTCTTGATTCTGAGTTGTCATTTTGGATTGAAATCAGACTGCTCAGAGAATCGCTTGGAATGACGAACGTACCGGTGTATTGATGGGAGATCCATGATATGCGTCACGAATGGCAACAAGCCCTGCAGTGTACACCAAACAGTTATTGGGCAGTTTTCTGCTTATTCCATGTTCTCCGTTTGGCAGGTATATTCCAAACGAGCTGGTGCCCCTTTCAGGATTGCGTGAGCCATCCGTGTACACAATCATGGTCCCAGTCATCAGACGGCCAATTGTCTTCCGAGTGTTTTAGAGAGAAAGCACGTGCAGCACTGGGGTTGTTTTCCTTGTCAGTTTTCTGTATTAGATCTAGATTGACCAGTGGTATAGGGAGCGTCCAAGGGGCGATAACTTTTATAATACTTTTGCAGCTGAGATGATTCTTATGGAAGTCATTTATTAGCTTAATTCTCATTGGATAATTACTAAGAGAAATTCCTTCGGGTGAGAATTTAATAATTTCCAATTTTAATTTAAATGTATGAGCATAAGGTAATCAAGTGACCTGTTTGTTTGGCAATTAACTTCTTGTCTGTGTGTTGATGGGGACAGAAGATTTGAAAGGCAATATGCTTTATTAGTGAAAAAAACTTCTTATCCGTGCGTTGACAGGGACAAAAAATGTGAATGGAAATATGCTTTAATAGTGGAACTATTATTGCCTATTGTCATTCTTTAGATTAACTTTACTAGACTATAATATTGAAAAATCAAACCCCAACACATTCGGACGAACATAATAAACTATGAAAACATGAGAATACTCTGAGCAGAGACAATTAATTGTCAGCGGTACTAACTTAAATTGGTTTCATTTATGTATTACAAAAGAAGTTACCCGATGACCGGAAATGACATTTGATATAATTTGTAAATATAAATAAATATAGCTTTTTGCGTAGAATATTTGGCAGTTAATTAGATTTTTTTTCAGACTAATCGTTATGTCGCCTGGTAGCGCATTTTTGCGCTAAATTATTGAAAGTTAATTTGAATTTCATGAAAAACTATAGCGGGGACATCTGTAATAACCTTTTGTTATTGCAACCGCCTGACGATACCCATGGAGGGGTTGAAATAGTAATTCTACATTTGACGCCCATGTACAATTAAAACGAATTGCAACGAAACCGTACATTAATTTCTTGTAAACAAAAACTACATACACGAGTTATCTCCCTTCGGGCGAGTGAGCTTAAGGAGCGATGTTCTAAAATTCAACTAAATTGTTATTTTGTGTCTCCAAAGTCAACATTTTGTAGTTATTGGTTGTTATTTTTGAGTTATTGGGTGTTATTGTGGAGTTATTGGGTGTTATTGGGCAGTTATTGGGTGTTATTGGGTAATTCGACGCGCCCTTCCCTTGTGACGCGCCACAAGGACAATGTTTTTTAACGTGCCTGTACCCATAGGATGTTCCCAGCGAACACGTGCCTTGTGCACGGAACATGTGGTCTTGTGACCGGAAACACAGACAATGAACTTGTCAATTCTTTTGCAGCTGCACTGAAGGGAACACGTCATTACGAGTGCGATATTGTATGGAAACTTTTGTGAGATTCACCCAGTTCATTGCGAGTTCAAAAAAATGACCGGACCCAGCACCGTGGGCGTTGTCTGAAGACATGTTATCTTCTGAGATGAGCACCAGCGAAGAAAATAAATGCAGTCAGTACCTGATCAGGGAGGGGAGGGGACATGGTGGAAAAAATGTCCCGGGATCCCGACATATAGCCCCCCCCCCCCCAACAGTTCTGGGTCATACTAATATTTAATCCTGGATTGCACTAATATAAAGTAAATGAAAATATGAGGAAGAGTCTGGTTAAATACTTAATTTGTCAACGAATTCTAAAAGTCAGTGAAATCGCTGCCCAAAAATCGTCTCAGATACACTGAAATTAATACTGATTTTAAAAACAGAAATCATGAGGGAGAACAGCCCAAACACTCAAGGAGTGTTGTACATACTAGTACGACCCGCGGTCGGTTCAAATAATTTGAATAAACGACAATGGGGACCCCGCACAGTTGGTATGCCCCCACCCCAACAAGGTTAATCCCACACCGAATACAATAACGGCATTCTCCTCATCCTTCCGATTTCCAGTAGTTGACTTCATCGTCAAGCTATCAATAAAAAAAACGGTTCGCATAATGATAGTTATGTTTTGTGTTAATTTGCTTTCTCATCAACGTTCGCCTAAGATACCATTTAGTCCGGCCCAGATCGCAATGATAACGATGGCTCTATACGATGCAGCCGGAGAAATTACATGAAACAACTAGTCAAAATCACAGTAACAAAACAAACCGGGTGGAACAAGCTGACAGTTCAAAAATATATACAATGACATTAAATTAACAGAACAACATATTACAAAAATCAATTATTATACATATTAATTGGCATCTATTCCAGAATTTGGTTTGATTTATATTAATATGCAAAACATATCAATTAGAATACTGAATAATTATTTCAATTGTGATGATAGAAGGCGCAGTTCTCTTGCTGGACACTTCACAGGCATTGAAAGTAAGCAGGATGAAGACAGAAACGCCTAGAAAGACATAAATTTTATTACAAATGATTCGTTGATACATACTTTAACTAGAATTGACCCACGTTTCGCATTTCCTTCACACTACATTTAATAATAATATTATTAATATCGCAGTCATCTACGCCAGAGACAAGTTATGTGGTCTAAACAAACACGTGATTGTTTTACGCCCAGGGTATAGCAAGACGCAGGTGTAAATACTACTCAGGTCGTCTCTCGACTGCGGAATCATTCTACCATGAAATGTAACGTGAGGCTCAGAAAGGGATAAATGGAAGAGCATTTTTCACTTTTCGGTTGAAACGACTTGATATTAAATACTATTTTCACACTTTCCTTCGCAATACTCGATAGAAATGTGATGTAAGAAAGTTGTTAGCACCTTTCCTCGGTGTGTCGGTGAATATCAGAACAGTTTTGGTCGGGGGCCGCCTCGGCTAAGCCCCTCGACCACAACTGTTCTGATATTCACCGATACACCTCGAAAAGTGTGCTAATAATAACTACATACACCTCCAATACCCTCAAATAAAGAAGATAAGCAAAAATATAAAAAAATGAATTATGCAATGTGTATCCGTTCAAAAAATTCATGCAGCTTTTCCAATTTTATGTCAAGTTGTCAGTTGTGTATTCGATTTACTTAAAAAATATATTTCTGTTGTAAATGATGATAATTTCAATATAAACAATTCGGCCATAAACATGAAACACTTCATGTAAAAATATATTACACCCAAACAGAAAATGTACAGAATAAGCTCTAAACATGATCTACAAGCAATTCTATATTTGAATCCTTGTGATAATATGGTTGTTAAAGATTTAATACAGCTGTATGGCTTTCGACTATCAAACTTTTTTTCATCAATTAATGAACTGTGGTTCATCAATATACTATCTAGAACGAAACATAAAACATTGTCATCTAGATAAACAAAATAACATTTTAACCCATTTATATATTCAGATACATGATGAATAAATTAACCTTGTTTACCATTCATATGGTATTAAAAAGCTTGATAAATGTGAAAGAGTTATAGAATGGTTAAGACACCACAAATGTTTACCATTCATATGGTATTAAAAAGCTTGATAAATGTGAAAGAGTTATAGAATGGTTAAGACACCACAAATGTTTAATTGCTTTTCTGCAAGAAACACACCAAGACAATGTTTTAAGTTGCGATCTAGAAAAGGATACTGGTTTTGTAGGGTTCTATAGTCACGGTTCCACTGCCAGTAGCGGAGTTTCAATAATAATCAAGAATTCAGTCAATTTTGAATTTATAGATAACTATATGGATAATGAAGGAAGATTTATATTATTAAATATTAAATTTGAGGATGTTATATTCACATTAATATGTGTTTATGCACCAAATCACAAATCAAAGAAAACAAGATATACATTTTTTTAAATAAATAAATAACATAATAAAACAAAATTCAAAAGGAATTTTTATTGTCGGTGGCGACTTTAACGATACTTTAGCAACACAGGATAGTTGCAAAACCTTCCAAAATTTTAAAAGATCATAAATTAATTGATATTTGGAGAACTCTAAATGAAGAAAAACAACAATTTATATGGCGTAGAAATGACCAGTCACAATATAGTAGGATTAATTTATTATTGGTTTCCAAAGATTTAGATATTCAGATACACACGTGTAAAATTAAACCTATAGTTATTAAATATACAGATCATCAATGTGTTTACTTATAATTTCAAATAAACCCTAATGAAAAGGGTAGCAGTTATTGGAAAATAAATAACTTAATTTTGGAAGATGACGAATATAAACTACTGATAAATTGTATACTAGAAGAATATAAATCCAAATTAAAGAATAGACAAACAGACTGCAGTTTAATCTGGGACTGTATGAAAATAGAAATAAGAGAAAAAACAATAAACTTGTAAAGCTAAAAATAAGAAATCTAGAAATGAATTAAAAGATCTCGAAAATGAATTAGAAAAAAAATATAAAGATAGAGATATAAATTTAACCGACAATCAAACTATTAACTCGGATATTCTTAAAATCGAATTAGAGATATGAAAATTATACGAACAAAAAATAAAAGGAGCGAAAATCAGAGCCAGGGAAAAATGGCTGGAACTAGGAGAAAAAAATAACTCGTATTTTTTGGGACTTGAAAAACAGATACAAATAAGGAAATCAATTAAAAGGTTATCAAATAATAAGGGTGAAATTATTAAAGATCAAAGTACAATATTGAATGAAATAAGAAACTATTACAATATTGTATACTTCTCAAAAACCTGACCAAACATCATCAAAGAAATATGTAAACTAAACGAAGTTAAAACGAAAAGCAAAACCCGAAGATTATTTAGGCCACCCCCCCCCCCCCCCCGTCAGCCGCTTCGCGCCTCCGGCGCTTGCAGGTGGACGGCTTCGCCGCCCACGGCTCCGCGGACTCTAAAGAAATATATTTGTCGGAAAAATATGCTGCCCCCCCCCAAACAAGTCGGTCCCGCACGCCTATGCCTGTGATAATTTCGCAGTCGTTGCTTCGGGAACATGATCATAGAGATATGCTGGCAGTGCCGGATCTAGGGGAGGCATAGTGGGACAAATGTCCCGGGCCCCCCATATTTAGGGGGCCCCACAATTCTGGGTCATACTAATATTTTATCCCGGATGGAGCTAACCATTACCTTGGCTGAGGGGCGAGGATTGGGGCCCTGGGCAGTTTAGGATATTGGGGGCCCCGGGACTTGTTGGTACCATCAGATTATCTGGGGGCCAGCGATCGGTTAGGCCCTAAAATTAACTAAATTACACTTAGAGGTTCTACCAATCAATAGGGCTTAACCAGTTCCGGGGCCCCCATCCCGTGATGTGATTGTTGAGGCCCAACCTGCAGTCCCTGGAAATTAACGTAATCATAGTATAGTACATGCAGTTCATACAACGGAGTTTAATGTTTTATGTCACCTAAAATAATTTCACTAAATAAAAGTAAATGAAAACATCATGAGAGAAAGGGACTGTTTAAAATATGTAACAGTATCTTACATATAAAAGAAGCAAGAGGGCATAGTGTATAGAATACCTTTATTGAGAACATAGAATAGACATAGATCGGAAGGAGCTCTATTCAAGTCTGACTTACTGTCAGTTAATTCTGGCTTTATAAAGCATACAGTCATTAAGAATAATGATACTGCAGATTAACTTATTTGGAATTGAGATTATAGTTTCTATCACAGCACCGCATCTTTCCTTTAAAGTCGCGAAGTTCTGCTGAGTGTTAAACACATAGAACATGTGTAGATTATAAATAACATATGAATAAATAAGATATTTAATGAGATCGTGCGTTTTGTCAAAACGAGCAGAGGTCATTCGTGTGTTGCCCGTAAATAACATATTGAACACATTAGCAGAAGTTGTATATAGTTGAAAACGTCCAATATAATATAATGTCAAATCTAGCAAAGTTGTATGTATAAATTACTTTGTCACAAATACTCAAACTGTCAACGAGTTCTAATGAAATCGCTGTTTAAATTGTCTCAGATGCACTAAAATTAATCATATTATTTTTTTAAAATAATACTAGAGGAAAACACTTACGGGGACAGAGTACATGTACAAACTAGTACGATCCGCGGTCAGTACGAAAAATTTGAACAAACAAAAATCCCTGACAATGGGGCCCCCGAACAGTTGGTATGTCCCGGGCCCCTCACAAGGTTAATCCGGACCTGTATGCTGGCCTTCGAAACAAATATTGCTTTAAATCAATTTATCTTTAGTACTGAATGCAGACAATGTATGTATCATGAATGATTCTAACTTGAAATTGGGGGGTTTGATGGCCGAGTGGTTATGTCGTTTGTACGCGAATCGAATTCTGTTTTAAAAAAAGGGTATTTCAAGGTTGTGGACCCTGTATAGGTCACAATTTTGATTCGATTTTGATGAAACTTGAAATGCTTGGTTATAACCCAGAAATCTTGGTTCCTCTCGATATTTGCGCATATCGGATCGTAACTTCCTGATATTATGGTCCCTGATTATACGTAAAATCGCCTTTGTTTAGCTTGTGGTCCTTCTGGAGGTCACAATTATTATCCGATTTAAATAGTCGTTTGATTATATCACAGTTACACCCTATTGAAGGTTGAGCTCAAATTTCGGAAAACGGAACAAAATTGCCGTACAAAATGACCGCCGTTTGTACGCGAATACTGTTAAAAAATGGTATATCATGGCTGTGTACCCTGTATAGGTCACACTTTTGATTCAATTTTGATGAAACTTGAATGCATGGTTTTAACCCAAAGAATTGGTTCATTTCGGTATTTGCACATATCCAGGGCCTATTTTAAGGATTATTTGACAAAGCACGGTCTCCGTGTCAATGTTGGGTGGGGGGTCGTTCCCCCTGGCTCCGAGGAAACTTTCAAAATTCGACCGCCAGAACCACCATTTCCGAGTAGAAAGTGATCAGTTCAATGTAGCTGCTTAGCTTTCAGAAATTGTGACCAAATGGATCATGAACTATGAACAAAACAATCGGATAAAACTCACCAGAAGTAAACTTTTTAATTCCAGAATTATTATCACAGTACTTATTACACTTTTAATACCAAAGAATTGACTGACAGATGTAGGTCTATGAATATCCGACGCTTGTCAGGGCATCGGATGTTCAAAGAAATGTCCTAAGTCTATTCAAAGAATCAGCCTAGGGCCCGTATTTTCGATGCTATTTTGGAGAAATGAAGGGTCTGTAACTTCTCTTGTGATATGGATAAAACATACTGTTATATATCGCATAATGAGAATGGGCGGTAACCGCCCATTCGATAGGCGGTAACAGTACAATATGTCTTCATCACCATCAGAAGAGGCGTTATGACGACTTGAGTTTTTGAAATCGCTTCAAAAATCTCTTTGTTACTGTCCGTCTTAGGGTATTCAAAGAATCAGCCTTGTGTCCGTATTTTTGAAGAGATTTTCAAAAACGCAGGTCAATGCGAAGGACCGCCGCGAAAGAAACAACCAGTGAACCATGCTTCTGAAACAGAAAGCGATAACAAGTCAAATGACGTGAATCACAATGACTGCTGATGTCGCACTTGCTCATTGTATGATCGCACATTTTACAAGTACACACTCAGATTAACAAAGATATATACACCTTTTTTCAGAGCACGGAGTTTAGATTTTCAAAGCACGGATTTTTCATCCCGAGGCACGTCCGTGCCTGTAGGCACGTTAAAATAGGCCCTGCACATATCGGATCATAACTTCCCGAATTATGGCCCCTGATTGTCCGAAAAATCCCATATGATGGTCCCTCTGGAGGTCGCGATTATTATTCTATTTTAAAAAAAGCCGTTTGACTCTCTATCACCGTTACATCCTACGGAAGGTTGAGTTCGAATTTCTAGAAAATCGGACCATTATTGCCAGACAAAATGGCCGCTGTTTGTACGCAAATAGTGTAAAAAAAATATGGTATATTAAAGTTGTGGACCCTTTAGAGGTCACAACTTTAATTCGATTTTGATGAAATGCATGTTTATAACCTAAAGATCTTTATTCTTTTCGATATTTGCGCATATCAAATTGTAACTTAATGA
Source organism: Patella pellucida (assembly GCA_917208275.1). Classification (NCBI taxonomy): domain Eukaryota; kingdom Metazoa; phylum Mollusca; class Gastropoda; family Patellidae; genus Patella; species Patella pellucida. The sequence continues at coordinate 29,289,153 of OU795041.1, read as the reverse complement.
GTTATGGCCTTTGATTGTAGGAAAAATCACTTTTGGCTTGTTCTCTATCCATCTCTCGAAAATGTCGGCGTAGTCTGCCTGGCAGTGCCAGCTTAATATCTTTTATTTCAAAGATAAAATCATCATTACGGATTATCTGTGACAATCTTGTGAAACTGGAGGTATAGGCCCAATTATCAGAAAGTTTGTTTTGCATGGCCTTGGGATGATGAATTGACAGTTAATGACTAGCTTTAGCCCTATTACAATATAGGATGTCACATTGAATTCATTCCTGTTTTAATTTCTTCTCACAAATTTCTAACACTGTAATATTAAAGCCCCAATACCACTCTTGTTGTAATTGAATAATATGTCCCAATCTGTCTTCTGGTCAACAAATTGTATTATTTTACAATATTCCAATTAATAAATCATGCAAATTTCATCTTAACACACCTACATGTAATATGAAAAATTGGAAAAATTCAACCACGTGCCGTAACATGGTTTGAAAAGCTTTACGTAAACACTTTCAAATGCAACTTGGAAATAAACATATTTCGAACTCTCTGGACAAGTAAGATAGGTTGTAATGGATAATTTACACAACAGGTAGGACACTTAAACATCTAGTATTTAGAATAAGGCTAAAAAAAAATTCTGGACCTGTCAAGCCATCAAGAGTGGTATTGTCCCTTTAATAGTAAGCAATTTTAAATATTAATAGTGAGCAATATTAAATGTATGTAAAATTATTATCTGTACTTTTCTCTGGCGTGTAAGGGTTGGCCCCTTTTTTACCCCTTGTCTATTCTGTAAATGGGGGTTGGATGACCGAATGGTTAACATGTGCGCGCTGTATCATAAAAACTGCCATTGAGTCAACTGGCCTTTCGAATCCCCGGTTGTACGTGGCATGGAGTAGGGTCGCCTGCCTAACCTTATGTGTTTTCTCACTGGTTCCTCCGGTCTCCACCCACTGCTAAAGACCCCACGAGCAAGTGAATTTTTGAAATTAAATTAAACCATGTGTTAATCAAAAAATGACCTAGTTTGTGTCGAGTGGACGTTAAACCTCTTTCCTCTCTCTCTCTGGCGTGTACACAGTGTGAAATATTTTATTTTGTAGATTCGTGATAAATATGACACTGATTTAGAACATGCTAGATTATGGATAGAAGCAATATTAGGCAGACCATTAGTGGATGTAAGTAGACCTTAATTATTTAAAAAATAGTAGGTGCTCTTTCTCTCTTGTCAGGGATGCAGGATGGGACTGGCCTGCACACAAAAGATCCCTTGGCCGTTTGAATTCGATATCAGAGTAGGCCGTAGTGCCACCGTCCGGGCAAAATTCCCTCATAGCACACATGGCGTATGCCCATCTTCATAGCAAAAAATTGGTTTCAATAAAATTCAAGTAAGTGAGATTTGCTGCATTGTCAAAAAAATTACAATTGTTAGACAAATTTAGTTACTCGATTTTTATACGCCCACATGGAAATGTGGTCGTATATTGCCGTCGCCCCCGTCCGTCCGCCTGCCCGTCTGTCGGTCCGTCAAACCATGTTTGTGGACTCTCTACAGGTCACAATTCTTGTCCGATTTTGACGAAACTTGAAATATAGGTGTATCCCCAAAAGATCTCGCCTGCTTTCGATATTGGCATGTATTGGATCGAAACTTCATGGATAATGACCCCTGATTGTACGAAAAATCACGTTTTTAGCTTTTGGACCCTGTAGAATTCACAATTTTGAACCGATTTTGATGGAACTTGACATGCATGTTTATAACCCAAACATCTTGGTTCCTTTCGATATTTGCGCCTATCGGAACGTAATTTCCCGAATTATGGCCCCTGATTGTCCTAAAATCACCTATTTTAGCTCGTGGTCCCCTATGAGGTGACAATTATTATTCGATTTGAAAAACCGTTGGTTCCTTTCGATATTTGCGCCTATCGAAACGTAGTTTCTTGAATTATGGCCCCTGATTGTCCGAAAAATCACCTATTTTATAGCTTGTGGTCCCTCTGGAGGTGACAATTATTAACCGATTTGAAAAACCGTTAGATTATATCACCGTTACACCCTAAGGAAGGTTGTGTTTGAATTTCGGTAAAATCGCACCAAAATTGCCATACAAAATGGCCGCCGTTCGTACGCGAATACTGTTAAAAATGGTATAGCTATCAAGGTTGTGGACCCTGTAGAGGTCACAATTTTTAATTGATTTTGATGAAACTTGAAATGCATGGTTATAACCTAAAGATCTGGTATCCTTTCGATATTTGCGCATATCGGAACGTAACTTCCTTTATTATGGCCCCTGATTATACGCAAAATCGCCTTTGTTTAGCTTGTGGTCCCTCTGGAGGTCACAATTATTATCCGATTTGAAAAATCGTTTGATTATATCACCGTTACACCCTAATGAAGATTAAGTTAAATTTCGGCAAAACAGAACAAAATTGCCATACAAAATGGCCGCCGTTTGTACGCGAATACTGTTAAAAAATGGTATAGCATGGTTGTGGGCCCTGTATAGGTCACAATTTTGATTCGATTTTGATGAAACTTGAAATGCTTGGTTATAACCCAAAGATCTTGGTTCCTTTCGATATTTGGCCCCTGTTTATACGCAAAATCGCCTTTATTTAGCTTGTGGTCCCTCTGGAGGTCACAATTATTATCATTTTTTAAAAATCGTTTGATTATATCACTGTTACACCCTAATGAAGGTTAAGTTCAAATTTCGGCAAATCGGAACAAAATTGCCGTACAAAATGGCCGCCGTTTGTACGCGAATACTGTTATAAAATGGTAGGCCTATATCATGGTTGTTGACCCTGTATAGGTCAAAATTTTGATTTGATTTTTATGAAACTTGAAATGCATGGTTATAACCCAAAGATCTTGGTTCCTTTCGGTATTTGCACATATCGGATGGTAGCTTCCTGAATTGTGGCCCCTGATTGTTCGAAAAATGCCCTATGGGCCCTCGGGAGGTCACGATTATTATCCGATTTTAAAAAAAACGTTTGACTCTATCACCGTTACAAACTACGGAAGGTTGAGTTCGAATTTCTAGAAAATCGGACCATTATTTTCCAGACAAAATGGCCACCGCTGGTACGCGAATAGTGTAAAAAAAATATGGCATATTAAAGTTGTGGGCCCTGTAGAGGTCACAATTGTAATTCAATTTTAATGAAACTTTAAATGCATGTTTATAACCTAAAGATCTTGATTCTTTTCGATATTTGCGCATATCAAATTGTAACTTAATGAATTATGGCCTTTAATTATAGGAAAAATCACTTTCGGTATTGCATGTTCTCTATCCATATCTCGAAAACGTGGGCGTATCCTGCCTGGCAGTGCCAGCTTACTATCTTTTTGGATCAAGTAGGAACATCCTTTGACGTTGGTATTTTAAAGAGATGACAAGTTAACAATAAATGTGATTTTATTCATGTATTTACTGTAGTAATATTCTTGTAAATTGTTGATGAACAATATATTAAGCTTGGAGCTACACAGAATTATACAATGAATAACATGAAACATAATTTACTAGATCTTCATAATATCAATAGCTGCCTTGATCTACAAAATAAACATATATGTAACAAATAGTCTAATATTGATTTCAAATGATCAACACTATAATATGCTTTATAGCCCTATCCATTCCAATTAGGAACTTTGATAAATTAATTTTGGCATACATACACATACTTAAACTGAAGAAACAAAACATACATAGCACTCTGGTATTTCAATGTCTAAACATTGTTTTGTTTAGATTAACTTTAAAAAAATGAAAATTCGAATTTTTTCAAACAATTACAGTATAGTCTTATTTTCATATCAAACAAAACGAAAATAATAAAATGGACACATGATTTTTTTGTGGATTTTTTATCACAAAAATTCTAAGTAATTTTCATTTAAAGATTACTATTGTGATTTAAAACAAATTTTGAGCTAAATTTTATATGTAAAAATTTATTATAAATTTATATTTGAAATGAAAATGTCAATGAATTTTCAATAAAATGAACAGATCATTTAACTATCACACCATCATGAAAAACTTTGATTATGCCATGCAGATGAGTGTAAGTCATGGAAATATCGCACAAAATCTTAGCCAAGAAATATATTCTCAGTAAGATCTTAAATAACAAAACGATAATATACAATAAATACATTTTTTCTTTGGCAATTTTCTTTTATAAATAAAAGTGTGTTTTTGTTCTAGTTTTTAATATAATAAAATACTATCAAATTTAACACAATATTTTTTTTTGATTTTATCTATATTAAACAATGTCAATACTTGCACATTACATCTTATCATCAATGATTAAGTACAGAGTTTTGTGTGAACATAATTTTTACCCATTAAGGTGCATAAATAAAACTTTCTGTTTTGACTTACTATCACCTAAATTTAAGTTACACAATGCATTGTTACTCACATGGATGACATATTTATCACAAAGGAATAATGTGGTCACAGGTTATGTTTTTAAGTATGGATGAAATATTATGTGGAGATGAGATACGACACAAATGAAATGAAAATACAAGTTCCTGTCAAATATTTAATCATTTTAATGAAACCAATTCATCACAGACAATATGCAAAGACTTAAAGACTATTTAAGTTGGTGGTATCTTACACATCACAGTTAAATAATGAGGTGTCTCTTTCTTTTGATCACCCACTTATATACGTTTTATACAACTTCATTCACCCATTGTCATACAATGCTAGGAAGTTGTAGCAATATTAAGTGGTAATGTTGAGGTAGCAGACGTTACTGCACTAGGTAAGGAAACCATAACAACCGGTTTCACCATGGGCTGACCAATCACCTGACCTTGTTGCATTTGCTGCAGTAATGGCTGCTGTAAAATTGGAAACTGTTTTAATAGCTGATGTGACGACATGATGTTACCAAAACCAGCCATTTGAAGTCCTTGGGGCATCATGGTCATTGGCGTTAATGTTCCCATACCCATATGTGCATACGACACTAACTGTGGCTGTGGTGTTGTACCAGCTTGACTTGTCATGCCTGTTAATAAAGTATTGTTTCTAGGAAACTGACCTAGAAGTGGATTTAAAGTCATAAAATGAGCATTTGTTGTGGCCAGTATAGGTTTAATGGCCGACATAGAGGCTAAGCTAGTAACAGACGGTGTGACGATGGTAGTAATAAGTTGAGTTGTTTTCAGAGGTATGGGTTGACCTATAGCAGATGCAGTGGGTGGTTGTCCAATAATTGGATGTGATGTTGATGTTCTACTCATTCCAGTAAGAGCCGAGATTGGTCCAATAGCAGAAAGATTTGGCACGTTTGTTATTCCAGGTAATGAAGTAGAACTAGGAGCAAATCTGGATGATGTAACTGTAGCTGTTGATATATGATTGTATGTATTAGATGCTGATGTGGTCGTACTAGTCGTCAATAACATGGGAGTTGGTAAACCAGTAGTTGATGTGGGTATCGACATGGTAGGAGTAATAATATTTCCGCTCGATAATGGTGCTGTTCCGATGGGGAAAGCCAACTGTTGTTGGAGTAAAGGATTCATTTGTGCTGCGGACGGTATTCCTAAGTTCATTGTATTTACTGAAATTAAAAAGATAAATTTGAATCAAGAAGAGACTATAAATAAGGTAATAGATCAGAATGTCTAAATTTTGATATTAGTCCCAAGACTACAGAATTGAAATTATAAAAATATATAATTGTATATATGACTTTATCACCCAATAATACATTTGACAGTAGATATCGCTTGTGTGATAAATTACATAATCTACTGTGATATATACACAGTGGAGATATCGCTTTACATAAATTTGATTGGTCAATCAAAAAGGAACTACTTTCTTTTATTTTAAAGAAACCGCTTAGTTTAAGTAAAGATAGACTTAATAAAAAAAAAAGAAACTGCTTTTATTTAATTGACCTTGAAGGAAAAAACTGGGTCAGTATATAGGACTATACAATAGCTAAACTGCTGTCAAAAATTGATGTATCACTACGCTGTAATGTAATTAGGTTCATTAAAGAATTATATTTATTTATTTGTGCATGTAAGAAAGGATTAGGTGATTCTCCAACTCGTGTTTTTTGATACCAAAAAATATCAACACTCGTTGATATTTTTTGATATCAAAAAAACACTCATAGGAGATTCTCTATATACATGTTTAGATAATACAGCTAAGAAATAATATGAATTTGCTTGTCACTGCCATGTCAAAATGTTACAAACAACATTTTAAAATGAATATTTGGGAAAGTTAATTTAAAAATTGTTACTTGCACACAACTGTTAAAATTTTGGTTTAATGTGTATCACTTTATCAAACTTATTGATTATTAGGAGTATTTTTAGAATAACCAGAGTGATGCCAAAACATACGAACCTTGGGATACAGCTAATTGTTCTCTTTGTCTCTGTAAAGCTTGCCTTTTACTAAGTGTTTGATGTAGTAACTGTGTCACTGGTGCTCTGATATGAGTAGGCATTGTTGGTGTAACAGTTGTGCCTTTGATGTGTGAAAATGTCTTTGATGTGGATATTGTTGGCTGTGGCTGTATCATTTGCACAGAAGTATTTTGTATCATTTGAGTCAGTGTGGATGGATGTTTATCTGAAATGAAAAAGTTAGAATCATTTAAAACTATAAGGACCCTGTAATACATAGAGCATGTATAAATTGAACATTTTATTATGCACTATAGAACTGGTTTCCTTAATTAATGTAGTCATTTTTTAGAGTTCAAAATTCTGTTTTGTTTGTCTTTACTACACTAGGATCTGGAAGAGTTGTTATATAACCCATTTTGGTTGATGTGAGGCATTAGCCAATGTAACAGTATGTTGCAACGAGTGCTTGACATGTGATGCAGGGAACTATCCTACTAGAAACATCAATGCTGATTGGTTTATCAAATGTATGACGTTATAGAATCAAAAACCACTCATCAGACCCCTGACATGACCCCCCCCCCCCCCCAACTACAACTGGTTAGATCTTCATGTAATAGAAAGAAGCCATCAAAACAATAAAAATTAAAACTAAACCAATAATATAGATCTGTTTTTAAAAGTTTGAAAACACTCAGACATGTTGGATTTAACAAACTATCCGTTATCCTAATTCATAATATTTTTTCCAGTACATTTGTGACCACCTGTAATTAATTTAAACGGTGATCAGCAGAGATCTGAAAAAGATAATTAAATCTATAACTTGTGTATAAATGTATGTAAGAAATGATGAAACAAGATTTTTACCTTTAGATGAATGTTTAAACTTTTTATTAGTTAGCCGTTTATCATTGTCTTCATCATTATCACTAACAATAGGACTTCCATCACCTAAAATAAAGTTCATTGATTATCAGAAAGTTTATCAATTATCTGAATTAAAATTCTTTCAAACTGCTTTCTATTTCTTCAATATGAATATCACTATGTTGATCCCTGTGCAACCACAGATATAAATTCTTTAACCTCTATAAGCTCAAGAAAGTTCTGTTTGACGAGTCTGTAGACAACATATCTGAAACATACCTGATGCAGTAGATGTTGAATTAGTTTCTTGTTCGTGGGTTGGCATCCATTTAGTAAGATCAACATCCATGTTAAGCTTAGCCAAATCAACTTTCAATTTCTCTAATCTTTCCCGTAATCTTGATTTTTCACTAACTAATCTATGAAGCTCTCTGTCAAACTCCTTTTCCTTTCTTTTCATATTCTGGAAAAATATAATACATCATAACTAAATGACTATGTCTTTGTACCGACTAGTAGATTGGCTGCCCTGTACACAGAAAGTCTGTGATTCAAGTTGGCCATAATGGTTATCAAATTGTGATTCTTGGGTACCGTAACAAATCAAACAAAACCTTTCTACTGATAAAACATGACTAGATAACTGATCAAATTAAATAGGATTCTTCACCTCACATATGTTAATCCAGCATAGGCCTATACATTTTAAATAGATTTATCATAAATTAAATGTAGTCTCTTTATGACAATATCAGAAGTATATGCACATAAAAACCGACTTAAAACTAACAATGCATTTTTTGTTATTGTTTATAAATGAGTGAACGTAACAGAAAAATATTTTAAAATAACAAATGTTACCCTTTTTAAAATTGTATATTTAAAAAAAAAAAATGTATTCTACTTGTTACTTATTCTATTTCACAGAAATGTAAACAAAAGGAAATTTGTTTTTACTTTGTGTCTGTTGTACCAGTTAGTCAAGAATCTGGTCCAAATCAGCCAAGAATTTGAAGCATCTTCTCTGTGATTTAGCTCATTTGTATTGGAGTCGTAAATCACTAATTACACTATTATTTGTGACTAATTAAACTATTTATTGCCATAGGTGTCTTATCAAAATTATGCAAACATAGTTTAAATACTCGCGTCATTACAGTAATGGTCCGAATGAGCCTTGTCCTGGTCCCAATCAGCCATGTCCCAGTCAGCCAAGGTCCCAATCAGCCAATTACCAAATTGGCAAGTTAATCGATATGCCTAATTTAAAAGACATATTTAGCTCTTATATAATGTAATATGTACAGAACAAAAAAAAAAAATCAAATTTATTTTTATTTTTGCTATCAAGCGATGATGGATGACACGAGCCTACATTCCGTAGATAAGAAAATAACGTGGTTTTCTTAACGCCCACATGTAAATATTATCCATAATCACGTGGCCACATGTTTACAACTTTCATCCAATGAAAACCTTACAGGTGCAAAGACTGTCTATAAATAGTAACCCTCATTGAAAATACACATGACACGCGTTAGTTTGTTTGATCACGCCCCAAATCAGATGAAACCACGCCTCCAATTCCATAAGAATTGTGGGTAAATCGGCTATATTTAGTAACATCACATTGCGCTGACAACTTGTCACATGTTGCAAGACAACATAAAAGTAAAAACTGAAAAGGACTGGACATTAGTTACAACAACGCATAAGTTGATCAAAACTGACGTAGTCCAATTTTACCTGTATGAACTTTAAAGCTCCCCTCAGGATGCTCAAATTAGATGTCTTTTTGTCTTCCATAAAAGGAATTTGGACTTTCAAAATATCAAAACATTCTTTCAAGTGAGCTCGCCTTAAAAAAAAAAAATGTTGATAGGTTAAATGAATCGAAGTTATTGTATTTATTGCAAATAATATATCAATAGAACTAGATCCATTATCAGTAAAAATTAAAAAGAGAAAATAAAATTTGGCAAAAAAATTATTTTAAAGAGTAAAATCATATTCACACGAAGGCATTTCATTTACGCATAACATTTTATTAATCTACGACTACGAAGCATCTTTACGTTCTCACTATTTATAGCTGCTGTACCACGGCATGCCACAGTGGCATTTTTTACATCCATGGTATGATGACCGTGAGTGAAATGTGAATTTACCTGTTTTTCTCCAGTTTGTTATGGGTTTCGCGAGTTCCGGCCCTACAAGAAATATAAATAAAGGAAATAAAACAAAATGCCTTATCATTCGAATGCGCGCAACATCTTATCTTTCGATTGACATGCATGAATGGAGAGAAAAATAAAGTAAGAAATGGCTAGTGTCAAAGTGGTGTCAGCCATGTTGAGTTAGGACAACTTACCCTCCGGCTCGTCGTCTATCTTTTCTGTCGTCTGCATATCCATAACCACGTTGACTGCCAATACTATCATCTAAAGAAGAATCTCCATCGGCCAAGGTTTCTGTTTTGATAAATGTCCTAATTTCGCCTCCTGGTGAACCGTCATCATCTAAAAATATTCATAAATTGACATGCAATTTGTGGTCTGCATGATATCGAGCTAACGACACACAAAGTAATTATAATAATTTCATAATAAATTCGATTTTTCTACCGGCTACGCAAGATCAGAGGCAACCATAGGCTAAGATAAGACCATCGGAAATATAATTTTAAAAGCAAGTCGATGCTGGACAAAAGGGAAAGTCAAAAATGAAGTATTTTTTTACACACAAATCTTACGCCACATTTTACTATTTATTAGTGATAGTCTATTCGACGTAAAGCCATGTGCAAGCTTACCACGTGCTTTACTGTGGGCGCTCCACTCGATATATTCAGCAGCTTCTAACAGCGTATCTAGACTCATCTCAAGATATCAGAATCTAAAAACGATATCCCTGTACTGGAGGCTGCATCTAGAAGTAAACAAAATCCACGATGCTATGTTCTTATTAGGTGAAATTGGTACTAAAATTACTCTTAGACATAAGATGGCGGTCGACTTGATCAAAACACTCTGCACTATGCAAATGAAATGAACACATGGTTGATGATTGACACCTGTCAAAAAACGTCCGCTACTTAGCTCACGTGCGCTATGTCAAAGACATTTCAATTTCGATTCGATATTAACAGAATAGTTCACGAATCTTTTTATATATATCTTTTGGAAATCTGACCCAACATCTTCATAGCATGTAATCTTAAAACGTAAATAAGTAAAAAAAAAAACAACAGTAGGTCTATCTATCCTGTTATTGATAGAGTATACAGAGATGAATATTATAAATAATTATCATGGGCGTTTCCATCATAGAATCACGAAAAGCAACGCGAGAATTCGCGTGACGCTATGGAGAAGTTAACTGTTGTCGTGTCGTAATTCGTAATTTATTGAAGCATTAGAACAGGGGTGCCGTATATCCTTTGAAAAAAGACATTGTATTTATTCGAATAATGGTGTAATTCTTTGCCACGGTAAGTAGGCTATGCCTGCTGTTTTGACAACTTACGGGTCATTGTAGATCTACTTATTCCACGAACTACGAGTACGAAGTCAAGTGCGACTTCGGACTTGACACTCACTTGTCTTGATTGATTGATTTGATTCGTTTGTTTATTAAAATTAAAATACTTGCATTGCAAATTGCAATGTCTGTGTGTATTGTGTATGATTCTTGGCCGCTCGTTAGAATTTGGGATGAGTTCTGTATATCGATTAAAAGGACAATTCGAAATCACAGACACAGGTCTATGCATACTATTACTAGTTAGGCCTACAGTTAGTAGGCCTACTAATAGTAGTCAGTACCTCTACTACTAGGCCTAGGCTATTTATGATTGGCGGTCAAATGTTCAATGTTAGGATTTAAAGGGGCCAGCCCGAATTTCAAAGAATCTGAAAACTACATGTTCATGAACGTATGAAATTTAAACCCTAGAGGAATAATGTATATTTACCTTGTCTGAAAATTAATAGTTCAAAATTTTGAGTACCGGTAGTTTGGATGTGAATGCAAAAAAAGCTTAACTGGACACTAGCTCTTTAAAGTTTTTCTTTAAAACTGTTATGGTCGTTTTATTTGTTAAGCGCGACTATATTTGATACCAATTTTAACTTAATCAATAGAGAGCTTTAAAAGTGATTCAAAAGGGTTAGATTGAAAGCTGCACATATATAGATTCGGCCACCGAGCCAACCGGCGATTGGAAGTCCGAAGTTGTTTGAAAACGTATCACATAGCTTGAAGAAGCTGCTCGGATCTAAGTTAGAGGCTATTAAGGGCTTTTCATACAAAATTAAGCAGTTTTAACCCCCAAAATGTTATCGGGATGGCCCCTTTAATAGGCCCTATAATCATATTCATAATTAATGTAATTAGGCTACTGTTTTAGCGGTAGCACGATTTCCCCTCATCTACCCAAATCCACTAAAATCTACCTTATAAATTATTAACATATGTCATGAGTTTGTGGCTTCGGGTGGATTTGGGTAGATTTGTGTAAATAGTGCTACCCCTGTTTTAGCACGAGACAATATTTTAGTACACGTAGATTAGATGATGTGATAGACTAGCATTAGCTTAATCTTTAAACACATTCCAAATACAATTTAAACTAACACAGAGATCTTTGCTTAGAGCCAGTTCAGTATCAAAGGGTACCGCTGACAATTTTAAATGCTCTGCTGCAATGTCTTTTCCATTGATTATATGTAAAATGTACAATGTACAAAGTCCTAATACAGGTAATGATAAAGTCAAAATACTTCCAAAGAAAGAGTTAAATGTAAAACTTCAGATGTTTTAGGTGTCAAATGACGAATGTTTTGTTTGAAAATGCCATTATTGACGTGTAGACACTTTACATTTCTCTCATCACATTTTACTTTTGCGCTTTGCCACATCTCGAATGTCCTTCACGCTCTCGACATAGCTTCTTTCGCACAACATCAACTTTCATGACATCTTTCGAAAAGCATCATCTTCATATGCAAATGTAGGATATCACGTGCCTCTTTAACATATATACGGAAACCTCTACAGGTCACAATTCTTGTCCGATTTTGACAAAACTTGAAATACAGCTTTATCACCAAAAGATCTCGGCTGCTTTCGATATTGGCATGTAACGGATTGAAACTTCATGGATTATGGCTCCTGATTGTACGAAAAATCACGTTTTTAGCTTGTGGACCCTATAGTCTATAGAGGTCACAATTTTGACGTGCATGTTTATAACCCAAAGATCTTGGTTCCTTTTGATATTTGCGCTTATCGGAACGTAATTTCCTGAATCGTGGCCCTTGATTGTCCGAAAAATCACCTATTTTAGCTTGTGGTCCCTCTGGAGGTGACAATTATTATCCAATTTAAAAAAACGTTCGATTATATCACCGTTACACCCTAAGAAAGGTTGAGCTCGAATTTCGGGAAAATCGGACCAAAATTGCCATATAAAATGGCCGCCGTTTGTACGCGAATACTGTTAATAAATGGTATATCAAGGTTGTGGACCCTGTAGAGGTCACAATTTTAATTCAATTTTGATGAAACTTGAAATGCATGGTTATAACCCAAAGATCCAGGTTCCTTTCGATATTTGCGCATATCGGATCGTGACTTCCTGAATTATGGCCCCTGATTATATACTCAAAATCGCCTTTGTTTAGCTTGTGGTCCCTTTGGAGGTCACAATTATTATCTGATTTAAAAAAAAGTTGGATTATGTCACCATTACATCCTAAGGAAAGTTGAGTTCGAATTTCGGGAAAATCAGACCAAAATTGCCATACAAAATGGCTGCCGTTTGTACGCGAATACTGTTAAAATATGGTATATATCAAGGTTGTGGACCCTGTTAAGGTCGCAATTTTAATTCGATTTTGATGAAACTTGAAATGCATGGTTATAACCCAAAGATCTTGGTTCCTTTCGATAATTGCGCATATCGGAACATAACTAAATTATGGCTCCTGATTGTCCGAAAAATCCCCCCCCCCCTATGGTCCCTCTGGAGGTCACGATTAATATCCAATTTAAAAAAAACGTTTGACTCTATCACCATTACACCCTACGGAAGGTTGAGTTTGAATTTCTAGATTATCGACCATAATTGCCAGACAAAATGGCTATGGTTGTACGCGAACAGTGTAAAAATATGGCATATTAAATTTGTGGGTCCTGTAGAGGTCACAATTGTAATTTGATTTTAATGAAACTTGAAATGCATGTTTATAACCTAAAGATCTTGATTCTTTTGATATTTGCGCATATCAAATTGTAACTTAATGAATTATGACCTTTGATTGTAGGAAATATCTCTTTCGGTATTGCTTGTCCTCGATCCATCTCTCGAAAATGTGGGCGTATCCTGCCTGGCAGTGCCAGCTTACTATCTTTCTTCAATCCAATCATTTTGATTTGCAATGCTCCCACAAAACGATACCATAGAGCAACTTGTTTCCAATATTTACATAGTTTTTTCGCTCGTTGATGTTTGTCCTCGACTCCATGTGCTGACATCACACAAAACACCGAACACAAATTGGCACCTTTTCAGCTAGCAGCCTTTTCGACCAATCCAGCTGGCAACCTGTTCGTTGGCAACCAATTCTGTCAGAACAAAGACAACAGTAGCCTAAATTGGCACCTTTTCAGCTAGCGACCTTTTTCGATTGATCCAGCTGGCAACCTGTTCGTTGGCAACCAATTCAGAACAAAGACAACAGTAGCCCAAACTCTTGTATAATTAAAATCCAACGAAATCCAATGAAAGTAGAATATTTATGTTTTATCCATTCCTTTGTTTACAATAGGTTGCCAACGAACAGGTTCCCAGCTGGATCGATCAAATAGGTTGAATGAAATTTGGCTGATTGGCCCTACAGTAAATTTTGAGTTCACTGTCATACATAACTGATAATTCTGTTTAGTTGGAAAGTTGTTGCTGTATAATATTATTAATGTGACACTGTGAGGGCAATTGACAAAGCAGTGCAAAACGGACTACATGTATTGATAAAAAGAATTGAGATATCCTACCTATCTCGTACACAACGTTGGGTTCAGAAGCCGGAGCTACTACTCCACAGGCATACTAAAATTTCTCTGAAATAAGCCTACCGCACCCACGAAAAAGAAAATTGCAAACGCTTGAGATGTGCAAATGGGGCCTGAAATCCAATCTGTAATCCAATCCAGAGAGGCAACATAAAGATCAGGTTAATATAGTCTAACACAGAATTGATATTCATAATCCATGTGGTGTTTAGCCTGTAGAATTATAATTCTCGTGACTAAAAGTTACCTTTCTATGCACAACTGGGTGATTTGGTGATAATTGGGACTAAGAACATATTCGAACTAATTTATTAATCTATCAATTTTTCTCAAAACGTATTTGCCAGGGAATACTACTGCTCTAAAAATCTATTAAAAGAAGTCATGTTTGTGTCACGTGACTTGGCTCTAGCAATGTGTGCGAAGCTGAAGGAGAACATTGCCTTTGTTGGAGGATTTTTAAAATTTTCTTGCTTGACCACATTTTGTTTGGTGTAGAATATTTTATTGGATGTATCAGGTCTTGTACAAACATCTCCATGTTTTTCCATAACATCTACTTCCTTGACAATTTTTGTCATCTCACCAGGGAAATGCTTTCCTCTCTGTTAGACTATTGAACAGCCACCTACTCATGTTCTGACCAAATGATATTAAATATGTAATAACAGCAAATTTGTTAATTCAAATAAAATTTATGGATTTGTTAACAGAGTAGTCAATACCCTCTAAAGTATTTATATGTCAGTGAAGTTTTAATTAGTCTATCACACAATGGATCTTAAAAGTGTTCCAAGAATGGCCAATACACTACTCCACCTGTCCTCTAAATTTTCTTTCTCTATCTCAGCAGCTGTTTTTGGCATATAATTCCTGTCTGTTCCAATTTTTTGGATACATTAACTCTCCTTCTAATTAATGGGCCAATCTTGATAATATTTTGGAGCATAAAACTGCTTAATTTTGTGTTAAAATCCTCTACCTTAGAGCTGAGCAACTAACTTACTATGTGATACATTTTCAAGCAATTTCAAACCCGCCCGTCTGCATCTGGAAATGGGAACGTATTCCCAAGTTGCATCATGCTATGTCTGAATAAAACCAGACTTTTATTTTAGAAAAATAATGTGTAGGTGAAATTTACTTTTCGTTATCAAGTACATTACATCTGGTTATTTACTGTACAGACATCTAAAGGAACGGGAATCGATTATCAGGTCACCCAACAAAAAAATTGACCCAAAATCTTAAAAGAGTTGCATGTCCAGATAAGCAGTTTTGACGTTCATGTCCATCCGACTCAATATTTTGAGCTGAAATTTTGAGACATAGTAAATACACCATTCCTCTAAGTCAGGATAGTCACTTTAAGCTAGAATGTTCCATTCAAATTTGATATAGGTGTTTATTAAAGATACATTTATAGACGATTAGATATACAGCTGGCAGTTCTCAATATAATTTTTAAAAACTAAATGATGTCAAGGAAGTTTACTGAAAATTTCAGTCAAATTACTTCTCTGAGTTGAGAAAAAATTGACGTTGTTAGCACTGTCATAATAATTAACAAAGTTTTGATTATCTTTTTTTACACGCCCTCATTGAAATGTGGTCGTATATTGCCGGCGGTCCGGCGTTCACAAGCAATCTTGTGGACGCTCTAGAGGCCAAAGTTAATAACCGATTGACTTTAAATTTATACACAGTGTTTAAGGTCATGAGACAAAGAAGCCTATTGATTTTCAGCGTTTCCGATAATAACTGACTGAGTTATGGCCCTTGATCACTTTCAAAATTTTGTGGACGCTCTAGAGGCTACAGTTAATATCCGATTGACTTTAAATTTATACACAGTGTTGAAGGTCATGAGACAAACAAGTATATTGAGTTTCAATGAATTTAGATAACTTGAACCGCATGGAGGAGAACTTTATCAAAGCCAAACAAATTCCAATGATTTTCTGATAATTACATAATGGGTTGTTACCTTTAATCCGATTTTAGTGTATTATAAATGTTTCATTACCGAAAAAAGTAAAATATGCGACAACTCTTGTTGACTGCCTGGACAATTTAGCGGCTGTGGGAGTATGTTTAGTTGCCTGGCAACCTATGTTTGCATTTAATCATCAACTGACGTTGAACAGTAGATCAGGTTCAAATCCAATGAAAATCAAACAGATAAGATGTCATTGAGTGTTGAATATGGTCTTTTTATGTTAATAGTTGTCTACCGGGTATTTAATAGTTAAATATAACATTTCAGGCCAAAAGAAAAAGACCTGCAGTAGGCAGATTTAGCTTTTGCATAAAGTATGTTTAAGGGATTTGTTCATGTGAGAGTCTTTAAAAACATTTGAACCTTGAAAAAGAACCCCACAAAAAGTAACATAAACTTAGCAATGGAGTAGAGCTAGAGGTTATAAATAAAAAATTAGTCATATAAGGATTTGTTTGTTTTTTTATTACAGAAAATGGCTATCACAATGGTGGAAAATCTACGAGGATTTTCTCAAAGTCGACCGCCAATTGTTGTATTTATGATTTGTTTAGGAGCATTTGCTGTTGCATTAATTACATTTGCTTATATTGTTAAAGTTAAAGATTTCCCTAATCCTGATATGGCTGAGGTAAGTGGGTGGAATACGATAGTATCTTGTATCAAAGTTAATCCAATATTAATGTGCACAGCCTACAGGTCGAACTTGCTGATGAATTGAAGTACATGCACAGGAAGGAATTTAAGTCTAGGTAACAGAAGTTAAGCTGCGATAGAAAATAAATATGGTTTAATGTCTTACTTTTCTGTTTGACATGCCTAGATGTAAATCGGACCTCTTTGGGATTTTTTTGTACCATCCGATTGACTAGGACTAGATGCTGTTCATTGCCATTACACTTCTTAGGCACCTCTGACAGAGAGGAAACTTTTCTGGAAAATTCTGAGATCACTTAGCCATCGCAGCTCCCGGCTTTGATGTGAAACACATGTTATGTCAATTTACTAAATCAGATTTTGTCAATTTGAGAAAATGAAATTGTCAGTTTGATCCTGAACCAAATTTAGAATTGTAAATTGATATTGTTTGGGTAAAGTCACTTATTTTACTACATGTACAATGATCATTTAAATTTATACACGACGTTTGAAATCATTTTTTTAAAAGTAACCGGAGTGAAAAAAATTATTAATAGGATTAGGATGAAGAGGATATTTTTCAATAATCTTATGCAACATAAACACTGCTCCAATTAGATAATAAAAATGAAATATTTGTTTTAAAGGACTGGAATACATTTCTGGAGAGTTTTGCTGATGTGGAATTTTGTGTTATGAGTAATTCAAGCGATTATGTAACTGAATCAAGCTCCAGTCCAACACCAAGCAGCAGTAATAAGATCAGTAAATTAACACAAGATTTGATGCCAACTACACCTTCAAATATTCCACAAAAAGAAGGAGTTGTGTAAGTGAAAAATGTCATCATTGATTAGGACTTGCCAGGAAACACCCCCTATTTGTACAGGAATTTTGAAAAAGAAAATTAAGGCAGGCAACTGAACACATGAACAAACAGAATTTTAAAATATAAAGACATTTCCCTTGCCATTTGCACGATCTGTGCCAAGGGCCAAATTGAACATAGGCCTCAGGCCTAATTTGCTACCCTTGTAAAATGACGAGATTATTATAAGATATATGTGACCGGTGATAGCAAAATGAGACTTAAGTCGAAGAAGTAGATTTCTAATTATGAGCCAATTTGTGTCAAAGTGCAAAATATTTCAAAATTTGGTTTTTACCATTTTCGAATACTTTATCATGTTAAAAGTCAGCCTACAACACTTAACTAGCTAAAAAATGTTGATAAAGGGTAGAAAAGGAGCAATTAGTAATAAGTAGTTTACTCAAAGTAAGTCAGCTTACTTTAAACAAAGACATAATTGACCAAATTTGCTGGAAAATGTAGCCATTTTGCCGAAGGAAGCCCCGTATATAAGCTATACAATAACAACCTGCGAAATCTCCTCTTTCTATTTATAGTACTCATTATAATATTCAACTCACTACTCAGCCAATAGCTGCGTTCGAAAAAGTAAACAAACCAGCCTTGTTGCTACATGTATATGACGTCCGTCATGGAGGTCGTAACTCGGTGACGTCAATGACGTCGCAACATCTGATTGGCTGAACTCCAGCGATGTCGTCTTTCAAGTTTTTTCGGCAATAGAGATAAAATCATAAAGTTATGAATAAAACTGTAGTCATTTTTTTTAAAAAATGCGTAGTTTTAGTACCGTAATCAACCTCCCTTGTTTAAATGGCGATTTGTCTGCATCGGCCAGTGTTTTCAACAATGGAACAATCTTAAATAGGAACATTCCCGAAAGCATGATTTTATTGAAATTACGTGTGTTATGATGAAATCTAATGTTCTTAACAATTGTGTCTAAGTTAAGTGGCATTTTTAACCATGACTTTTGTCATGAAAAACATCATTTTTTAACATAATCTTTGAACAAAGTTTTCTCGAAATAGGCCTTTCTGGACTCCCGGACTTTGAACTTGAATATCTCCGCGATGTAATAAAGTAGAGCAATGATTTTGGTATCGTTAGACAGCTTATAACATTCTCTTTATAATGCCGTATATAACTCATTTTTCGGAATTTTGGTCATTAAGACTCATTATGCTGTCACCAATCACATATTTTAGTAGTCTTTTTTGCTGGTTTTTTTTTTTACTGGTGTAGATTTTCTGTTCCATATAATAGCAAAATCAAATCCCAACTTTATGCAATTAATTTTGATCCACAGTCTGTAGTAATCATAGGGTGTGATACATGTAAATGCAAGTCTGGTCATTCAAGTAAGGGTTTGAGTTAATCATTTTGAGACAAATCTACCAAGCTATCTCAACAGATAGAGACATTATAACTTTCTATTTTAGACTAAGAGTCATAATATGTTTTGGGGGTCAGTTTCAGTTCAAGAATCTGAGATTATTTTGATATTTATATAATTTAAAATCAATTGCTTGTATTTTCTTGTGAGTGACAATGCCTGCGGTTATGTCACTCTGCTAACAAGTTGTATGAATGTATCTAGAGAAGGAGGAGTTCCAGATAAAAGTATGTACATATGAAAACTTAGTTCTCTTAAATGTACTTACAACTAGCTTTTGATATGCCCACATAGAAAAGTGGTTGTATTGTCCACGCCTCTCTCTGTATGTACGTCCATCCATCATCCACAATTTTTTGTAAACACTCTGCAGAATACATTTATCATTCTATTGTTTATATATGTTGTTTACATCATTGAGATGAAGAATCCTATTTAAGTTCAATAATTTTCATTTATGTTTCACTTTGTTGAACTTTGTGAACGCTCAAAGAACAAGATTAATCATCCTATCAAATAACATTAACACTAATAGCAATACTAGCAAATTAGAAACGTCAGTTTCCATCACACATAAGTTTGCACTCTTTTACATTGGTTCTTTTTATCTATCTAAATGACTTTATTGAAATTGAGGAAGGGTGGGCTTAGGGGATCTATTCTAACCAGTTAATATTAGGGTGAACTCGACAATGCAAAGTATGTATGTCTACACACGGAAAGACAAATACAGTAGGAAGAGAGCCTTTAATAAAATATAGCTTCACACACCTTGATTGATTTTAATATTTGGCAAATATCTATATATATCCGATTATATATAGGCCTTTACTCAGAGCTGTGGTGGGACGTTAAACATTAATTCCACAGTGTAATGTACTTTTTTAAGAAAAATAAATTGATTCATCACATTTACACAGGCTACAAACAGCTTAAAAGTTGTTGAGAGAGGACAAGCCAATCAGGTATTACCGATAGTGGCTACACGGGGGTAAGAGGGGTGAAGCTTGTCTTACATCGGGCTAAACTGTACGTCTGATGGGGTGGGGGGGGGCGAAAACACGGCACATAATCGCCAATTGGTAAGCTGCTGAGCGAACGCTGAACTAAATCTTTCACATTTATGCACTTATTACATGTGTTACCCGACACCGGTAAATACCAGTATTAATAGCGTGCACTTTATTTTCATTAGAAATATGATTTAAAACGACTTTGGCTAAATAAAAATTGACCTAATTATATTATAGCAAAACAACGACGGTGATCTATTAAATTCTTTTAAGCTCACGTGTATTTACTGTTATTTGATATTTACTAGATTTTCATTGGCTGAAAGCTCGCCTTCTCACTACTTTTATTATTGTGAGGAAAAAAAATGCTGTCGTTTAGATTATTTGTTTAAAACGTTTCTAGCACATAAATTGGAGTATTGTTTGCAACACATTAGGGTTATTTCTCGAGAAATAAATATTAAAATTTTCCACAGCGGTGAGTTGCAACGACTTTTGAAAACTAAGCTAGTTAGAACTTCCTAGTCCTCCGCCTAAAAGTGGATGTAGAAATCAACATTAATCCAAGGTCTCTGTTAATATCTTCAGAATCTGGTATCAAATCACAGCAGTAAATATATATACAATTTCATTTCTACATCAGTTCAATTATAGTCATATTCGACTCACTTAAGGTGGGTGTCCAAGTCAAAATTCAATATACAAAATCCAGAAATTCAAATACACACAAGTGGATGTCGAAATCAACGTTAATGCAAAGTCCATTAATATCTTTAGAATCTGTTATCAAATCACAGCATTAAATATATATACAAATTCATTTCTACATCAGTTCCATTTTAGTCATATTATAATCCATATTATAGTAAATAAAACAGGTAAAAAGCAGGTAAACAATCATAAATTTGAAAGAGAAAATTTAAAAGCTGCCATCTTGGTTATGCATTATTTATAATATTTAGATTACTGACACGACAAAACATTGAATTTCACTAAAATCCGTCAATTACTTCTAGATTTATGGCTCTTGTTTTACTTTGTGAACCTTGTGAATGTTTAAATGACAAAAGTTATCATCTGATTTGTATTAAATTTATATGCATTATTTAGATTAGTAAAACAAAAAAGCCTGTCAATCTTAAACAATATCTATAAATTACTTCTAGAGTTAAGGCCCTTGTTTTAGTTTGTAGAACCTTGTGAACCCTCAATCGACAACAATTATAATCTGAACTGTATGATTTTGTCTTGCAAACGCCCCTAGTATTTACTAAAGAATAAATATGCGACAACCCTTGTCCCTTGTCAAGCATTCAGACGATTTAGCTGCTGTGTGCGTATGTTTGTTGCCATGCAACCTATCTTTATTAAAAGACAAAAAGGATTTCTTTCAACTTTTTAATTAGTTTTCTTTAATCTATTTCAGAAATGTTTCTTTACAAATGTTAGTAGAAATGCAACCAACAACTGACTTTGTCAGTATTCCCCATAATGTAACATATCTATCAACTACTTTAACTGGGAATCAGCTGGGTTTACAAGGTAACCACGTTTTTTAATCTATAGCAGATATGAAGAGAAAGAGTGCATCCCCTCATTCATAATTTTTTATGCACCTTTTTATACGCCCACATTTTCATGTTGACGTATTATGTCGTCGCCCCTGTCCATCTGTCCGTCCGTCCGGACGGCCGTCCGTCCACAATTGTGGACTCTCTACAGGTCACAATTCTTAACCGATTTCGACGAAACTTGAAATATAGGTTTATCCCCCAAAGATCTCGGCTGCTTTCGATATTGACATGTATCGGATCAAAACTTCATGGATTATGACCCCTGATAACTTTTTAGGGAATAAAACTGCTTAATTTTGTGTTAAAATCATTTAAAACCCATTATCTAAGGCCGAACAACTAACCCGATTTTTGTGATACGCTTGTAAATAACTTAAACCTGACAGTCTGCCTCTGGAAATGGAGACCTTTGTATCATACAGTATCTGGATAAAACCAGACTTTTTTCTATAAAAAAAATATATAGGTAAAATTCCCCTTTTGTTATCAAGTACAGTACATGGGTCATTCACTGTATAGACCTCTCAAGAAACGTAAATCGATTATCAGGTCACCAAATGAAAAAAATGACCCGAAATCTTAAAAGGGTTACGTGTCCGGATAAGCAGTTTTGGCGTTCACGTTCAAATGACTCAATATTTTGAGTTGAAATTTTGAGACAAGGTATATACACCATTCCCCTATATTTTGGCGTTTTATTTTCATACATTCTCAGACTTTTATTTTTGAGCCTCTGTATAATTAGGGATTGTCCCTTTAAACCGATTTTGATGAAACTTTACATTCATGTTTATAACCCTAAGATCTTGGTTCCTTTCGATATTTGCGCCTATTGGAACGTAATTTCCTGAATTATTGCCCCTGATTGTACGAAAAATTACCTATTTTATCTTGTGGTACCTCTGGAGGTCACAATTATTATCCGATTTATAAAAACGTTCGAATATATCACCGTTATACCCTAAGGAAGGCCAAGTTCAAATTTCGGAAATTTCGGGCCAAAATTACCATACAAAATGACCGCCGTTCGTACGCGAATACTGTTAATAAATGGTATATCAAGGTTGTGGACCCTATAGAGGTCACAATTTTAATTCAATTTTGATGAAACTAGAAATGCATGGTTATAACCCATAGATCTTGGTTCGTTTCGATATTTGCGCATATCGGATCGTAACTTCCTGAATTATGGCCCCTGATTATACTCAAAATCGCCTTTGTTTAGCTTGTGGTCCCTCTGGAGGTCACAATTATTATCTGATTTAAAAAATCGTTTGATTATATTACCGTTACACCCTAAGGAAGGGTGAGTTCGAATTTCGGATAAATTGGACCAAAATTACCATACAAAATGGCCGCCGTTTGTAAGCGAATACTGTTGAAAAATGGTATATCAAGCTCGTCGACCCTGTAGAGGTCCCAATTTTAATTCGATTTTGACGAAACTTGAAATGCATGGATATTACCCAAAGATCTTGGGTCCTTTTGATATTTGCGCATATCAGATCGTAGCTTCCTGATATTATGGTCCCTGATTATACGTAAAATCGCCTTTGTTTAGCTTGTGGTCTCTCTGGAGGTCACAATTATTATCCGATTTAGAAAATCGTTTGATTATATCACCGTTACAAGCTAAGGAAGGTTGAGTTCAAATTTCGGGAAAATAGGACCAAAATTACAATACAAAATGGCTGCTGTTTGTACGCGAATACTGTTAAAAAATGGTATTTCAAGGTTGTAGACCCTGTAGAGGTCACAATTTTAATTTTGATTTTGATGAAACTTAAATTGCGTGTTTATAACCTAAATATCTTGATACTTTTCGATATTTGCGCATATCAAATTGTAACTTAATGAATTATGGCCTTTGATTGTAGGAAAAATCACTTTCGGTTTTGCTTGTTCTCTATCCATCTCTCGAAAATGTGGGCGTATCCTGCCTGGCAGCCGCTGGTTTTTTCATTTCAAACTTATAAGATTACACATCAAGTAGTGATGTGCTGATTATTAGTTTCACAATCGGTATTTATATCTGCTAAGTAGCCTATTGGTAGAAATCAGCATTACTCAATTGCATTGACGCTTTGCTGATACTTATTCAAGCCCTATCAAATCATTCTCTCTTGCTTGGTCATAATGTGGATGTATATTGCCGTCGTCCCTGTCTATGTATGTATGTATGTATGTATGTATGTATCCAAAATTATTAGCACAACCGCAAAGCTGCACTACTTTGTTTCACGGTAAATGATGAATAGATAAAAAGGTATGCCGACACAAACTGATTTCAACACTGGTTTAATAACATGTATTTGTTTATTTGTCGTCTACAGGCGGCATTCCTTAACATACCATCTTGAAACTTTGGATACTTATTCTTTGTACCCTTAGGAACACCCCTGTCGTTTGGGGTTCATGCTGAACCTCCAGGGGCAGAGCCGCACTAATTTTCTATTTGTATGTCTCAGTCTGTGTATTGCCTACAGGCAACAATTTTTAATGAATCGTCTTGAAAAATTTTGATATGAATTCCCTATATCCTAAGAATGATCCCTTTTGTTTTTGGTGCATGCGCGACATCCAGGGGCAGCGTCTCGCCCATTTTTTGTGTTTCTTTGTTTGTCATCTACAGGCCGCATTTCTTAACGTATAATATTGAAACTGTGCATACTTATTCTTTGTACCCTAAGGAACATCCCTACCGTTTGAGATGCATGCTTGTGTGTCGTCTACAGGCAACAATTCATAAGTGATCACCTTGAAACTTCTGATAATTACTGTCAGATCAGGGGGGTTGGGATGGCCTAGTGGTCTAGAGTGCCTCGGTTCGACCTCTAGCTGACCGGCCACCTCTTGGCTCTATCATGCGATTGACTTTAGATTAAAACACAATATATTATGGCCTTTGATTGTAGGAAAAATCACTTTCGGTATTGCTTGTTCTCTATCCAAAATGTGGGCGTATCCTGCCTGGCAGTACCAGCCTATCTTTATAGTCCAAATTCATAATGTGGACGTATATTGCCGTCACCCCTGTCTGTGTGTGTATCGCATACAGGCCGCGATTCTTCACCGATCATCTTGAAACTTTACATACTTATTCCTTACACCCTAAGGATAAGACGCTACTGCACTTTCGTACCTCTACCAGTTCCCGTGGTTGTAGGAACTTGAAATTTTTAGGGGATGTTAAGGGTGACTTACAATGCCGACACAGCAAAATTCAGCCGAATCGATCAAAAACTTTTTATTTTACCGAACTTTTAATTTCTGCCGAGGGAGAACTTCATCCGCTGGTCGCCATTTTTGTTGTTTACTATTTAGACTTGCATTACAAGACATTTGACCTTGACTTACGACCTTGACCCCATAACCTTGATTAAAGCCCATCATCTTGACTTGAACCACCGACGTTTATCTTTGCCCTGTCGCACACTGCTGGGTCAGAAAATGGTCAAACACAGAGGACCCGTGTCCGAAAGGTAGTCAATGGGCGTGGTCAATGTGAAAGGTCGTGGTGACCTTCACTAGTCACCTTAAACCAACCGTGACCTTGACTTTGACCTTGACCCCAAACTTCCCACCGATCTCGGGGCCTCTGCGTTTATGATTGCCGTGGCCTTATTTTTTGCCGTATTATCAAAGTTAAGGTTCGACATGAAAGCAGAGACGATGCCCCTCAGAAATGATAACTGGGTCAAAGTCGTAGGTCAAGGTCATGTTACAGAAAACTAAACTCAAACTTTTCAAAGTCAGTTTTGGGACATTTAACTTTAGCTACAACTTTTACCCCATAACATTTTTTAAAGCCCATCATCCTGGCTTGAACAACTGACGATTAACTTTGCCCTGTCGCACACTGTTCGATCAAAAAACAGTCAAACGCACGGGGCTCGTGTCCGAAAGGAACTCAATAGGTGTGGTCAATGTGAAAGGTCGTGGCGACCTTCACTAGTCACCTTTAACCAACCGTGACTTTGACTTTGTCCCACCGATCTCAGGGCCTTTGCGTTTATGCTTGCAATGGCCTTATTTTTTGCCGTATTATCAAAGTTAAGGTTCGTCGTGAAAGCAGAGACGACGCCCCTCAGAAGAGATAACTGGGTCAAGGTCGTAGGTCAAGGTCATGTTACAGAAAACTTAACTAAAACTTTTCAAAGTCAGTTTTGGGACATAATTTCACATAAGGTTCGACGTGAAAGCAGAGACGACGCCCTTCGGAAAAGATAACTGGGTCAATGTTACAGAAAACTTAACTAAAACTTTTCAAAGTCAGTTTTGGGACATAATTTCACATAAGGTTCGACGTGAAAGCAGAGACGATGCCCTTCGGAAAAGATAACTGGGTCAAGGTCGTAGGTCAAGGTCATGTTACAGAAAACTTTTTAAAGTCAGTTTTGGGACATTTGACATTGACTTACGACCTTGACCCCATAACCTTTTTTAAAGCTCATCATCTTGGCTTGGACCAAAGACGTTTAACTTTTCGCTGTCACACACTAGTCACCGTTAACCATCCGTGACCTTGACTCTGACCTTGAGTCCAAACTCCTATCCATCTCGTAAGAAGATAGGGCACGGCAAGCATAAACGCAAAGGCCCTGATAAGGATGGGAAGTTTTGACTCAAGGTCAATTTAAGGTCACGCCATCATTCACAATCCGCTGATCAACACCAAATAGTATTTAAGAAAATGGTGACTTCGCGCAAAAATTAAAGTATAGCGAAATAAAATTCTTTTTTATGAACTGCAGTGTTAGGCAGCTAGTGCAGTGGGTTAGTGTCCGTCTTAGTGTCTTGTTATTCGAGTCTGTCTGACTGTCGGTTTCTGTCTTGGTGTCTTGTTATTCGAGTCTAAATAGGTGGATGAAGTTCTCTCTCGTAATAAATTAAAAAGTCGGTAAAATAAAAAGTAATTGATCGATTCGGCTGAAATTTGGTGTGTGGGCATAACAAGTCGTCCTTAACATCCCCTGCAAATTTGAAGTTCCTACGACCACGGGAACTGGTAGAGGTACGAAAGTGCAGTTGCGGCGGATGATCCATATTGTTTTTACACACCCACATTTTCATGTGGACGTATTATGTCGTCGCCCCTGTCCTTCTGGCCGGCCGGCCGTTCGTCCATCCACAATTGTTTGTGAACCCTCTACAAGTCATAATTCTTACCCGATTTTGACGAAACTTGAAACATAGGTTTATCTCAAAAAGATCTCGGCTGCTTTCGTTATTGGCATGTATCGGATCAAAACTTCATGGATTATGGCCCCTGATTGTACGAAAAATCACGTTTTTAGCTTGCCATACAAAAATTGCCGTAAAAAATTGCCGCCACTTGTACGCGAATACTGTTAAAAAATGGTTGTGGACCCTGTAGAGGTCACACTTTAAATTCGATTTTGATGAAAGTTGAAATGCATGGTTGTAACCCAAAGATCCTGGTTCCTTTCCATATTTGCGCATATCGGATCGTAACTTCCTGAATTGTGGCCCCTGATTATACTCAAAATTGCCTTTGTATAGCTTGTGGTCCCCCTGGAGGTCACAATTATTATCCGATTTAAAAAAAACGTTTAATTATATCACCGTTACACCCTAAGGAAGGGTTGGGTTCGAATTTCGCGAAAATCGGACCAAAATTGCCATACAAAATGGCCGCCGTTTGTATGCAAATACTGTTAAAAAATGGTATTTCAAGGTTGTGTACCCTGTAGAGGTGACAATTTTAATTCGATTTTGATGAAACTTGAAATACATGGTCATAACCGAAAGATCTTGGTTCCTTTTGTTAATTGCACATATCGGATCATAACTTCCTGAATTATTTCCCCTGATTGTCCATTAATTGCCAGACAAAATGGCCGCCGCTTGTACACAAATAGTGTAAAAATATGGTACAGTAGAACTTGTATTAAGCAGGCAGGAAATTTCAAAATGCTTGCTTAATGGAGGTGCTCTTTGAATAAAGGTGTACAATATTGTCAAACCCCTACCACAAAAAATAATTATATAGACTGCATATATTACCCCAACCCCTACCACAAAAAATAAAGATATAGACTGCATATATTTTTAATTCTTCTTAGCGTTTAAAAGCATTTAAATTGGCGTTAATTTGAGTATTTCACACCCCAACTATTTTAGCTATTACACAACCACTTTATTATTATTATTATTATTATTATTATTGAAAAATTTAAAAAGTGCATAGCTTCCACTGTTAAGTGCCCATGTGCGCTGTACACAGTTAAAGAGATACATAAATAGAAAATTACATTTAAATAAAAGGTTACAGAAAAAGTACTATGACACTTTCGATACGCACTTTGACAGTTTTCCTCAACATACGCTGTTAGTTGAGAAGCAATGCATTTTTCTAAAATCTTGGAGATGAAACAAAGGTTGGATACTGGTCTGTAATTTTTTAATTGATCAGGATCATGATTTCTCTTCTTAATATGTGGATGTATATTAGCAGTTTTAAAGACATCTCGGTGTTTTTTGTGCTGACATAAATTAATTCATTACGTTTGGGTGCATTGGGAACTAACATTAATACTTGCATCGATAAATTTGACTGTCACTGAATCTTGCGCCGAACAAAGATTCTTTACTAAAGTCTCGAACATAACTTAGGTAAACTTGTCATTCTGTACCAACCTTAGATACTACTGTCTACCATTTAAGAAAATCGATGAATTAATTTAATTTTATCAAAAAAGCACATGGACAAAAAACCTTCGCTGATTTTATATCCGATTTTACAGGGGATGCAACTCTGTATGTAATATTATAGGGGGCGCTAAAAACATCTGTTTAATAACTCGGTGTTCTATCATTTTTATTCAATCAGTATCAATCAGTGTCGATTAATAAAACAAAAGATTAATAAACAGATAATCCCGGGTTGATTGTTATTTTTACATTTCTTTTTACCTGATCAGTGGGTTCCAGTTAATTAACTACTACTCACGGGATTAGAGGGAGTGTTACAAAGAACGAACGACAATGGCTGTTGAATAGCCGATGTTATGTTGAATTTATTAGTAAAATCGTGACCGTTGAAACAATAGAATTTAGACCTTGATCTCTTTGAAAAATCTAGTGAACGCTCTAGAGGCTAAAGTTAATATCCCATCTACTTTAAATTGATACACATTGTTGAAGGTCATAAGACGAAGAAGCCTATTGATTATCAGTGAATTTTGATAACTTGAACAGCTATATACAGAATATTAAGTGTTTGAACAGCTATATATATTAAGTGTTTCGTATACTAAACGTTAGCATGGAGGAGAACTTTATCAAAGCCAAACAAGTTTGAATGATTTTCTGATAATTACATAATTTTTACCGATATCAGATATTGACAGCCAAACATATCGGCCGATACAGATAATTACCGATAGTGGTTGATATTAAAGTATTACGCATTCCAATACCTCGAATGGCACGATAATCTAAGTAGATATATGTCATAGTTAGTCGGCACTAATTTACCTGGGGAATCAAACACGAGCCCGCTGTTCTTTGAAGTAATAATGGGGTCACGCTTCCTACACAATCACTAGCCTCTCTATTACAAACTTAATTATTTGCTGTATAATAAAGTCAAGATAATCATATTTTTAAAAGTGTTGATTACGATATAATTCTCTGAAGTGATCGGCGCCCGTATGTCTAAAATAGATGGCAGAACATTTCATTTCACTCAAATTTTCGGCCCGTCGTGAAGAGGAACACAATTGCATACATAGAGAATTAAATCCTTGCACTAATATAGTAAAAGGCCCCACATCCACACTCTCTCTCTCAGTAACGCAGATCTCTCTCTCTCTCCCTCTTTCTCTCTCTCGTCCTGCTAGTGTAACAACTTCAGATCTATCTCTCTCTCAGATCTATCTCTCTCTGGTCCTGCTAGTGTAACAACAGCAGATCTCTCAACCTCTCTCTCTCTCTCTCTCTCTCTCTCCCTCTCACTCTCTGTAGTAATGGCAGATCTTGGTGGAAAACAATCTAGCTTTTACGATTGCCAATAAAGCCGGTGTCATGTTTAAAACAATGTTTCCGGCCTCGGGAATGGTTGGATCTTAACAAATAACGTAGACCACCGTCCCTATGAGAGTAATGTATTACCCGTAAGTCTAAATAGCAAACCACGCTGTGTGAGAGTCCTGTGTTACCGGTAGGTCTAATAATAGCAATGATTTGTTCATAACTCGGATAATATTTTAAAGGTATTTACCAAGTCATTTTGAATAGGTATAAGCTACATTTAGACACCAAGAATGTAATTCATCAACTCAAAGTATTTTAAAATCTTTGTCCATTATTACCTTCAAACGAGATTTTGTGCTTTTGGGTTAATTCTTTGAATACGTCCACAACAAGTTTTAGAATACATCGATTATAACGTACTAAGTAAATATCTACTTTAGGTCATAGACGGTAGAGGGAATTCCTTCTGACGACAGACGTCATATCTAGATAGGCGTGATTGATCCAGTATCAAACTGTTACGGGGTATTGCCATGATTGTTTACAGCGGATGACATGAACAGTGTATAGGATGTCATAATTTATTCAAGAACTGATCTATGTCAGGGAAACCTTCTTGTTTGCTATAATTTTTTTTTTCTCATGGCTTGTACCTCCATTATTACACATCAAACAGTTGGATTGTTATGTGTCATCTGGATTATTTTCAGAGGGGAACAAGTGTGCAAAGTCCTAATAAGATTGGTGTTGAAAAGTTAGTTCGTATCTTAGACTACTCAATGCCCTTAAGTGTGAAAAATAACAAGGTTCACCAATTTTTATTACGGACGGGATTTGAATATTTTGTTTACATGTGAGTTTTAATTGTGGTATGAAAAATAGCAAGGATTTGAATATTTTGCGACATGTGACTTTTAATTGTGGTATGAATTCATCTGCTTAAATGACGATAAGAGTTATGCTCCTTTATTTTGGGTAACATGTGCGACAAGAAAAAATTTGAAATCCCATCACTGGTATACAGGCCGAAATTCTGATTGGATGAACTTTGAATGCTTGGATGGCGACTATTGATTTGGGTGATTCCCCGAACCCCAGCCGCAGAGCCACACATATTTGTTCTTTGTGTCAGTGTGCTGCCTACAGAGTACAATTTGTAATAAATCATGTTGGAACTTGGCGTTTGTATTCCTTATAATCTAAGGAAGACAACTATTTCTTTTGGGTGATGCCCGACCCCCTGAGGCAGTGTTACTCCCACTTTTATGTTAATTATTAGTCTGTCTATTTTAGCAAAACAAACCAAACACCTAGTCTTCTTTCATATTTCAATCTCTTCATTTTAAAAAAAAACTATATCAATCAAACCAAGAATGGGGACTGATATTGCAGTAGTGAGTAGTAGTGATACTTTTGGAGTTACATGGGATTCTGTTAAATATATGTTGACTTTAATTCAATGAAAATACTTTTTTCCAAAACCATTTTGTAGGTGATATTTGATTATGGTTTGGAATATTGCTATATAAAATCCAGGTTACAGGTTCTGTTTGTTTAACGAATTATGGCCCTTTGATGACTTAATTTAATAAAAATCCTGTTAAACTTTAAAGGTAACAGTATTTGATTAAGGTACACTGCTGTAGGTTATGAACCATTTTAGTGAAAATTTAAGTCTATCTGTAGACCAGAGGCTCAGTGTGCGCGGGGATGTCCACCAAATGGGCACAAAACCCGACCCAACATGTATTGTAAAATTTGTTAGGGTATTAAATAAATAAGACTTGCATTAAATGTGACCTCAAGTGCATTATTCTGAGATGTTATTACAAACAGCTTTGTAAATTTGAATGTGTGTTATCGGTTTAATCACAGGTTAACCATTGACTCTGGAATATATTCCAATTTAAAGATACATTATGGGATATAAGATAACGTGTTGGCAGTTCTCACTATAAAAGTTAAAAACTAGATAATGTAAAGACAATTTGCTGAAAATGTCATTCAAATTGGTCCACTATACTTAGTATGAACCAAGAATTAAGCAATTGAAATTTCTGCCTAGCCTCAATCATCATTACTAAAGTGGTTACGATAAACGGCATATCATTAAATCAGGAAGGAAAGTTATGCAGTAAATCGGTTTATAATCCACTACAGATCACAGGCTATCAATGCCGTCGAGGGTTGGTTATGGTCTGGATAGGTTATTAATGACTAATTAATAATTTAGATGACATTTCAGGCCTAAAGAAAGACCTGCATTCCTGCAATAGACAGATTTAGATCTAGCAGTATGTATGTTTAAATGTAAAATTTAAATATTTTAGGCAATGTAGCCAATTTAGATGTAAATGTAACTTTTACCTTACCATTTGAATGGAATACAACTAGATGTATTGATGAAGAATGTGACTCTGTTAAAATACTTACATGTATAAGTTTTCAAGCTCCTGTATCATTTTTTCCAAGAACCAGGTAATCAAATTTTTTTTAATTTAAAGTGTTCATAGCACCGAACTCACATGTATGGCCCAGGCTAATCTTGATTATATCACTTCTCTTACCAGGTGTATTTCAATGCTGGAACACCAATGTTTAAAAAAGCACATTATTATAGGCTTGTACTTGGTATACAACACTTTAATATTTTATACAGACCAACTATAATTTATTAACGCATAACTTAGAAGATTCAAGGGTATTAACTGACCTATGCGGCTCACAGATCTATCTTTCACTTCTTATACGCCCGCATGGAAATGTTGTTGTCAGGGCTGTGGGTAATTTAAAATTTTGTTAATTACGTCTAGAAGTATGCCCTAGTCTCACTTTGTAAACAACAAATCATTAGTGAAAGATAGGAACCTATTGAATTTCCGCAATTTCCTTCATTAACATCTAGAGTTATGTCCCTTGTTGAACCTTGCAAACACTCTAATGACAAAAGTTATCTTACGACAAAGTTATTATCTGATCTGTATGAAATTTATATGTATTATTTAAGTTAATAAATCCTAAAAGTCTGTTGACTTTTAACTTTGAACAATTTCTGTAAATTACTTCCAGAGTTATGACTCTTTTTATACGCCCACATTTTCATGTGGACGTATTATGTCGTCGCCCCTGTCGTCTGGACGTCCGTCCGGACGTCCGTCCGTCCACAATTGTTTGTGGACCCTCTACAGGTCACAATTCTTGTCCGATTTTGACAAAACTTGAAATATAGCTTTATCCCCAAAAGATCTCGGCTGCTTTCGATATTGGCATGTATCGGATCGAAACTTCATAGATTATGGCCCCTGATTGTACGAAAAATCACGTTTTTAGCTTGTGGACCCTATAGAGGTCACAATTTTGATCCGATTTAAATGAAACTTGACGTGCATGTTTATAACCCAAAGATCTGGGTTCCTTTCTATATTTGCGACTATTGGAACGTAATTTCCTGAATAATGGCCCCTGATTGTCCGAAAAATCACTTATTTTAGCTTGTGGTCCCTCTGGAGGACACAATTATTATCCGATTTGAAAAACCGTTCGATTATTTCACCGTTACACCCTAAGGACGATTGAGTTTGAATTTCGGGAAAATCGGACTAAAATTGCCATACAAAATGGCCGCAGTTTGTACGCGAAGACTGTTTAAAAATGGTTGTGGACCCTGTAGAGGTCACAATTTTAATTCGATTTTGATGAAACGTGAAATGCATGGTTATAACCCAAAGGTCTTGGTTCCCTTCGATATTTGCGAATATCGCATTGTAACTTCCTGAATTATGGCCCCTGATTATACGCAAAATCGCCTTTGTTTAGCTTGTGGTCCCTCTGGAGGTCACAATTATTATCCGATTTAAAAAATCTTTTGATTATATCACCGTTACACCCTAACGAATGTTGAGTTCGAATTTCGGGTATATCGGACCAAAATAGCCATACAAAATGGCCACCGTTTGTACGCGAATACTGTTAAAAAATGGTATATCAAGGTTGTGGACCCTGTAGAGGTCACAATTTTAATTCGATTTTGATGAAACGTGAAATGCATGATTATAACCCAAAGATCTTGGTTCCTTTCGATATTTGCGCATATCGCATTGTAACTTCCTGAATTATGGCCCCTGATTATACGCAAAATCGCCTTTGTTTAACTTGTGGTCCCTCTGGAGGTCACAATTATTATCCAATTTAAAAAATCGTTTGATTATATCACCGTTACACCATAACGAATGTTTTGAGTTCGAATTTCGGGTATATCGGACCAAAATAGCCATACAAAATGGCCGCCGTTTGTACCCGAATACTGTTAAAAAATGGTATATCAAGATTGTGGACCCTGTAGAGGGCACAACTTTAATTCGATTTTGATGAAACTTGAAATGCATGGTTAAAACCCAAAGATCTTGATTCCTTTCGATATTTGCGCATATCGAATCGTAACTTCCTGAATTATGGCCCCTGTTTATACACAAAATCACCTTTGTTTAGCTTGTGGTCCCTCTGGAGGTCACAATTATTATCCGATTTGAAAAAACGTTTAATTATATCACCGTTACAGCCTAAGGAAAGTTGAGTTCGAATTTCGAGAAAATCGGACAAAAATTGCCATACAAAATGGCAATTGTTTGTACGCGAATACTGTTAAAAAATTGTATATCAAGGTTGTGGACCCTGTAGAGGTCACAATTTTAATTCGATTTTGATGAAACTTAAAATGCATGGTTATAACCCAAAGATCTTGGTTCCTTTCGATATTTGCGCATTTCGGATCGTAACTTCCTGAACTATGGCCCCTGATTGTTTCGAAAAATCCCCTATGGTCCCTCTGGAGGTCACGATTAATATCCCAATTTAAAAAAAACGTTTGGCTCTATCACCATTACACCCTGCTGAAGGTTGAGTTTGAATTTCTAGAAAATCAGACCATAATTGCCAGACAAAATGGCCGCTGTTTGTACGCGAATAGTGTAAAAATATGGCATATTAAAGTCACAATTTTAATTTGATTTTGATGAAACTTAAAATGCATGTTTATAACCTAAAGATCTTGATTCTTTTCGATATTTGCGCATATCAAATTGTAACTTAATGAATTATGGCCTTTGATTGTAGGAAAAATCACTTTCGGTATTGCTTGTCCTCTATCCATCTATCGAAAATGTGGGCGTATCCTGCCTGGCAGTGCCAGCTTACTATCTTTTAGCTTGTGGTCCCTCTTGAGGTCACAATTATTATCCGATTTAAAAAATCGTATGATTATATTTATATCACTGATACTCCCGAAGGAAGGTTGAGTTCGAATTTCGGGAAAATCAGACCCAAATTGCCATACAAAATGGCCGCCGTTTGTACGCGAATACTGTTAAATAATGGTATATGAAGGTTGTGGACCCTGTAGAGGTCACAATTTTAATTCGATTTTGATGAAACTTTAATTGCATGGGTATAACCCAAAGATCTTGATTCCTTTCGATATTTGGGCATATCGAATAGTAACTTCCTGAATTATGGCCCCTGATCGTCCGAAAAATCCCCTATGGTCCCTCTGGAGGTCAAAATTAATATTCAAATTAAAAAAAACGTTTGACTCTATCACCATTACGACCTACGGAAGGATGAGTTCGAATTTCTAGAAGATCAGACCATAATTGCCAGACAAAATGGCTGCCGTTTGTTTGCGAATAGTGTAAAAATATGGCATATTAAAGTTGTGGGCCCTGTAGAGGTCACAATTTTAATTCGATTTTGATGAAACTTCAAATGCATGTTTATAACCTAAAGATCTTGTTTCTTTTCGATATTTGTAACCTAATGAATTATGGCCTTTGATTGTAGGAAAAATCACTTTCGGTTTTGCTTGTCCTCTCGAGATCTCGAAAATGTGGGCGTATCCTGCCTGGCAGTGCCAGCTTACTATCTTTTTTCATTGGATTGACACCTTTGTTGACATTCATTCTTTGATTTTGTACAGTACAGTAGTCTGTTTCATGGAAGATTATTAAATGAGCTTTCTGCTTTTTGTGACTTTCTATTAATTACTCTTCAAGCTTAATTTTGTTCAACTTGTCTATGGTATTTTGTTTCCTGATAACTAGGAATAAGTAAAAAAAATATTTATTATAATAATTGGAATCTTTCTTTTATCAGTCGACCTAAACAGTGCCCAGCAGTTGTAGAGGGTGGAGTAGAGTACCACGTCAAAATGATAGGTTTTTCTGGTAGAAAGAATCGAGTTTGGTGTAGAAGTCGTCCAGTAATACAAATGAAGTATAAACTTGATCCAACTCTAACTGTAATGCTATCATTGGTAAGTATTCATAAGATTCAGTTTCTCAACATATGTTCTAATATATATGTTTTTATACGCCCACATTGAAATGTGGTCGTATATTGCCGTCGCCCCCGTCCGTCCGTCCGTCCGTCCGTCCGTCCGTCCGTCCGTCCGTCCGTCCGTCGGTCCGTCCGTCGGTCCGGCGTCCACAATTGCTTGTGGACGCTCTAGAGGCCAAAGTTAATATTCGATTGACTTTAAATTTATACACAGTGTTTAAGGTCATGAGACGAAGAAGCCTATTGATTTTCAGCGATTTCCGATAATAACTGTCTGAGTTATGGCCCTTGATCACTTAAAAAAATCTTGTGGACGCTCTAGAGGCCAAAGTTAATATCCGATTGACTTTAGATTTATACATAGTGTTTAAGGTCATGAGACGAAGAAGCCTATTGATTTTCAGCGATTTCCGATAATAACTGTCAGAGTTATGGCCCTTGATCACTTCAAAAAATCTTGTGGACGCTCTAGAGGCTAAAGTTAATAACAGATTGACTTTAAATTTATACACAGTGTTTAAGCTCATTACATGAAGAAGCCTATTGATTTTCAGCAATTTCTGATAATTACTGTCAGAGTTATGGCCCTTTATCGCTTATAAAAATCTTGTGGACGCTCTAGAGGCTAAAGTTAATAACCGATTGACTTTAGTTTTTGACACAGTGTTTAAGGTCATGAGACGAAGAAGCCTATTGATTTTCAGCGATTTCCGATAATTACTGTCAGAGTTATGGCCCTTTATCACTTAAAAAAATCTTGTGGACGCTCTACAGGCCAAAGTTAATAACCGATTGACTTTAAATTTAAACACAGTGTTTAAGGTCATGAGACGAAAAAGACTATTGATTTTCCGCAATTTCCGATAATTACAATCAGAGTTATAGCCCCTGATCTCTTTAAAAAAATCTTGTTGACGCTCCAGAGGCTAAAGTTAATAACCGATTGACTTTAAATTTATACACAGTGTTTAAGGTCATTCAATGAAGAAGCCTTTTGATTTTCAGCAATTTCTGATAATTACTGTCAGAGTTATGGCCCTTTATCGCTTATAAAATCGTGTGGACGCTCTAGAGGCTAAAGTTAATAACCGATTGACTTTAAATTTATACACAGTGTTTAAGGTCATGAGACGAAGAAGCCTATTGATTTTCAGCAATTTCAGATAATTACTGACTGAGTTATGGCCCTTGATCAATTTCAAAATTTTGTGGACGCTCTAGAGGCTAAAGTTAATATCCGATTGACTTTAAATTTATATAAATTGTTGAAGGTCATGAGACGAACAAGTATATTGAGTTTCAATGAATTTAGATAACTTGAACAGCATGGAGGAGAACTTTATCAAAGCCAAACAAATTCCAATGATTTCTGATAATTACATAATGAGTTGTTACTTGTTATATGATTTTAGTGTATTATAAATGTTTCATTACTGAAAAAAGTAAAATATGCGACAACTCTTGTTGACTGCACGGACGATTTAGCTGCTGTGGGCGTATGTTTCGTTGCCTGGCAACCTATGTTTATATATTGTACAGGTTTTTTTTTTGCTTTGGGAGGAGGGGATATACATCCTAGGACATTAAAATATGTGTGAAGTTATGATCGGATTAATTTGAAATTGATACTGTTTACATTCACATTGATCCTTGAATAAATTGAAATATCGTATAGATTATCCTACCATTCACTTGAAATTAATATGTATGTATATTAATGAAACAAAGAATTATATTTCTCAATTTTTAAAAATTGTTGTGAATGCTCTAAATAATACTTATTTGATATTAATATGCAGTCAGGGCTCACACAGGCTTTCATTTTTTTTCGGCCAAAATGGATTCTAATTTTTTTGTAAAATAATGATAATATTTTATCTGCCAAAAATATATTGTACAATCAACATATCTTTTATAACCCCTGAAAGAAACGATCTCTGATACAACATTCATTAACATCAAGCAACATCAATAGTCACCTTTAATCTATTTGTTAAGGTTAACTAATATCAGTACTGCTTAGATATAGGCTTTATTATCGGCAATTATCAATCAGTTGAAAGTTTCCCAGACAATTGTTTAGTATTACTTATGACACGTTCGGGATTATCAGCAAGTTGATTGATTTATAGTATGCTGCTATGGTCAATCAAGGATACATTAGATACGTTTAGAATTTTAAGGATTTGTTTTCGCCAAGTCTAAAAAAGAAGTAGAAAATTTAATCTCCACTCCCATATTTTTTTTCACAAATTGCGACTTCGGCAACCGACAGTGTGAGCCCTGTATGCGGTGTTAAATGATTTATGATAGCTTGGACAGCTAAAGTTATCATCTGATTACCCTAGCATGTTCATCTTCTGACGTTAGCACTAGGAAGAATAAAAGCCATGCAAATTTGAATTATATCTGATGATTACTGTTTTTATACGCCCACATTTTATGTGGACGTATTATGTCGTCGCCCCTGGACGTCCGTCCGTCCGTCCGTCCACAATTGTTTGTGGACCCTCTACAGGTCACAATTCTTGTCCGATTTTGACGAAACTTGAAATATAGCTTTATCCCCAAAAGATCTCGGCTGCTTTCGATATTGGCATGTATCGGATCGAAACTTCATGGATTATGGCCCCTGATTGTACAAAAAATCATGTTTTTAGCTTGTGGACCCTATAGAGGTCACAATTTTGAGCTGATTTTAATGAAACTTGACGTGCATGTTTATAACCCAAAGATCTTGGTTCCTTTCGATATTTGCGCCTATTGGAACGTAACTTCCTGAATTATGGCCCCTGATTATACGCGAAAATCGCCTTTGTTTAGCTTGTGGTTCCTCTGGAGGTCACAATTATTATCCGATTTGAAAAAGGAAGGTTGAGTTCAAATTTCGAGAAATTCGGACCAAAATTGCCATACAAAATGGCCGCCGTTTGTGCGCGAATACTGTTTAAAAATGGTATATAAAGGTTGTGGACCCTGTAGAGGTCACAATTTTAATTCGATTTTGATGAAACTTGAAATGCATGGTTATAACCCAAAGATCTTGGTTCCTTTCGTTATTTGCACATATCAAAAATCGCCTATGGTCCCTCTGGAGGTCATGATTATTATCCGATTTAAAAAAGACGTTTGACTCTATCACCGTTACACCCTACGGAGGTTAAGTTGGAATTTCTAGAAAATCGGACCATAATTGCTAGACAAAATGGCCGCCGTCTGTAAGCGAATAGTGTTAAAATATGGTATATCAAGGTTGTGGACCCAGTATAGGTCACAATTTTAATTCGATTTTGATGAAACTTGAAATGCATGGTTATAACCCAAAGATCTTGGTTCCTTTCGATATTTGCGCATATCGGATCGCAACTTCCTGAATTATGGCCCATGATTGTTCAGAAAAATCCCCTATGGTCCCTCTGGAGGTCACGATTAATATCCAATTTAAAAAACACCCTACGGAAGGTTGAGTTCAAATTTCTAGAAAATCAGACCATAATTGCCAGACAAAATGGCCGCTGTTTGTACGTGAATAGTGTAAATATATGGCATATTAAAGTTGTAGGCCCTGTAGAGGTCACAATTTTAATTCGATTTTGATGAAACTTAAAGTGCATGTTTATAACCTAAAGATCTTGATTCCTTTCGACATTTGCGCATATCAAATTGTAACTTAATGAATTATGGCCTTTGATTGTAGGAAAAATCACTTTCGGTATTGCTTGTCCTCTATCCTTCTATCGAAAATGTGGGCGTATCCTGCCTGGCAGTGCCAGCTTACTATCTTTTGGTTGTCACTTTGATATTTTTTAATTTCATGTTAATACATCCATGATCACCTAAAAAAGAATAAGTTGAATGGTCCGACGATTAAGCAGCTATGGTTTATGATTTTTTTCTTGGCAACTCCCCTAAGAGTCATTGATACTTATCGTAGCACTTTCATCTCAGTTATTTATTATGGTTTTTATTACAGCATGACAGATCTGTGATAAATCTTCATCTTATGCACACCAGTTATTTTCTCTTTGTTATGGTTGTTACTATGTTCTGTTATGCCATTATAAGAGGCCGTCCTTCAAAAGGTAAAATTGTGCATTATATTGAAAAGGTGAGTCTATTTTATGTCTAACTTATGTCTAACTTATGCAAATAGAAAACTATTAAAGGCCCAATAACATGTAAGTGAATAATATGCCCCAATCATTATTCTGTTCAACAAATTGTATTATTTTATAATATTCCAATTAATTGATGATACAAATTTCATCCTAAAACATCGAATTTAAAAAATTTGAAAAATTCAACCACATGGTTTGAAAAGCTTTACGTTAAACCTTTTCAAATGTAACTTAGATTTAAAATATTTTCGAACCTTTTGGACAAGTAAAATATTATGTAATGGATAGTTTACACAACAGGTAGGATACTTAAACATCTAGTAGTTAAAATAAGGCTATTTTTTTTTTCTGAACTTGTCAAGCCAGCAAGAGTGTTATTTTCTCTTTAAAATAACAGTTATGAAGAAAATTTAGATCCCTTCTGAATTGTTTTTAAATTCATTGAATTAACCAAGTGTTTTAAATAATTGTGATAAACTTGTATTGCATTCAATTTACACGTACTGAGGAATATGAAATTACTACTATAACAAATCACTGAAAAATGTGTGTTTATTAGTAAGGCGTCA
Organism: Patella pellucida; assembly: GCA_917208275.1. Classification (NCBI taxonomy): domain Eukaryota; kingdom Metazoa; phylum Mollusca; class Gastropoda; family Patellidae; genus Patella; species Patella pellucida. Next base: position 29,248,259 of record OU795041.1, on the reverse strand, counting down.
AACACGCCATAATATATATTGAGACCTTCCGGATATTGGTAACTGATGATTGATTTAAAGTTGAAATCACGAAATGAAATGATCATGTTACACCTCTAAATAATCATTTTCATCTTCCGTGCTTCCAACTTTGAACTTACATATTTTTTTATCCACACCTTTGGTTTAAATCACACAATCCTACAGATATCTTTGTAGTCGTCATAATGATCATAATATGGAAACAGTTTTATATAAGCAGTCTTGCTTGTTACTGCATCCTATTCACTTATGTTCTTCTGAATAAAATACTGTTTAAACCAACAGGTATTTGCCTGATATAACACAAGCATTCCAAATATTACGTGTCATAGCTCCATTGCTCACATTGGAAGAAAGTCTTTTTGTCCCCCGCCTTTCGAAGACAGCAGGGGACTATTAAAATGGGTTTGTCTGTCTGTCTTGTCTTGTCTTGTCTTGTCTTGTCTTGTCTTGTCTTGTCTTGTCTTGTCTTGTCTTGTCTTGTCTTGTCTTGTCTTGTCTTGTCTTGTCTGTCTGTCTGTCTGTCTGTCTCTGTCTGTCTGTCTGTCTGTCTGTCTGTCTGTCTGTCTGTCACAGTTTTTGGGACACAATAACTCATTTTCTAATTGAGCTAGATGAGCATTTTCCGCTAAGAGTAAGCAGAGATAAGCAATTTGATTGGTTGATGCTTTGGGACATCAATACCTTGACTAAGTTCGATAATGAGCATTTTCTGCTCTGGGTGAGCAGAGCGATAAGCAATTTGATTGGCCGAGACTTTGGAACATAATAACTCTCCTTCTAATTGAGCTAGGATATTCAAACTTGGTGTAGGTGTTAAGTAGGTCAATACCTTGATAAAATGAGCATTTACCTCTTAGGCAAGCAGAGATAAGCAATTTGATTGGTTGATGCTTTGGAACGCGATAACTTGAGTTGTAATTAAGTTAGAGTGATGAAACTTAGTATATATAATATAGTTTCATTACATCAATACCTTGACTAACTACAATAATGCGCATTTTCTGCTAAGGGTAAGCAGAGCGATTAGCAATTTGATTGGCCGAGACTTTGGAACATAATAACTTTCCTTCTAATTGAGCCAGGATATTCAAACTTGATGTAGATGTTTATTAGGTCAATAGCTTGATGGAGTTCGAAGACAAACATTTTCTATTTAGGGTAAGCAGAGATAAGCAAATTGATTGGTTGATGCTTTGGGATGCAATAACTTTAGTTGTAATTAAGTGAGAGTGATGAAACTTTGTATATAGTTTCATTTCATCAAAAAGTTTAATAATGAACATTTTCTGCTGAGGGTAAGCAGAGCGATAAGCAATTTGATAGGTCTAGACTTTGGAACACAATAATTCTACTTCTAATTAAGGTAGAATGTTCAAACTAGGTGTAGGTGAATGCCTTGATGGAGTTCGATGATGAACATTGTCTGATTCTATCTGATAGAGAGTGATGATACTTAGATTAGTGTATAGTTTGATTGCTCAATACTTTTGAAAAAAATAAATGTGCAATTAATTAATATGTGTCATCTATTTATTTTGTGATTTCGGCGGGAGACATCAGCCTCACTGTTGGCTTGTTTCAACTGATTTAAAACAGATTTTGAAAGCTGATATCTGATTTCTTTTATTTGATATAATTTTTGTGTACCTTATCTCCTTATTAATTTCATAAACGTAAGTTGAAAAACGTTAATTTACCGTGTTTTGATGTTACTGTAAAAAAAGTTGTCATGTTTTGAAACGGGGGGGGGGGGGGGTATCCCACTTCAAGTGCTCGGCGGGAGTCATTATTTAGATAATTTCTTTTTTTCATTTTGATACTTTTAGAAAGATAATATGGTAATGGAATGTCGGCATTTCAAATCTTTTTTTTATAAGATGAAAAAAGAATCCATACATACTTACTTTTTATGAGGCAATTTGTCACAATTCCATAACCGACCAATGGAAAGATCATTTTATTGCCTGTCCGATGCTATTAAAATCAGAGCATGTTAAGTGCTGCCTTCGAGCACTTCAAAATAGTATACAACGTGACATTTTGTGGATAAATAAATCTTGGGAAGTTTTTTGTGTTATGATGGCATAAGACACAGTGAAAAAAAACTGTATTTCAAGTTACCAGGACCCCATATTCAGGGTAAATTACATTTAAATGCAACTGAAAGTTCATTTATAAAGTAAGCTTTATGTTATACTAATAACATAACAAGAGGTAATTCCATTTTATTTCACACCATTCGCAGGGACAACTGTGTTAACATCACGTGACTAATAATTTCCGCGCTTTTCCATCAAAAGGATAAGACTGATAATACATATAATTTCTATCCACTTGAAAGGGAATTATACCCAAAAAAAGTTGGAATGAATGAATGAATGAAATGGGGTTTAACGTCCTACGCTTAAGCACCTAACCTGGGCCAATTGAAGACGGGCATACGCCAACAGTGTGCTATGAGGGAAATTTTGCCTGGGCAGCGGCGCTACGGCCTACTCTTATATCGAATTCCAACTGCCAAGGGATCTTTTACGTGCACTCCAATTTGTACACGGGACCTCGGTTTTTCGTCCCATCCGAACGACTAGGCAGCTGTCCTTGTCAGGCCCTCCTTCTGCATCACTGAAAAGGGGAAATCACGCCGGAAAATCGAGATGAACTTTCTCGGCCAATGCAGGGATCGAACACTCAACCTCCAGGCTAGCGAACCAGCGCCTTATCCACTTAGCCACCGTGATCCCCCAAATAAAGTTGGAACAACAAAAGAATTAACGCTAGCTAATAATAATTAAATAATTAAATTCCTCAGATTCTGGATTTTTCGTTTTTATACGCCCACATTGAAATGTGGTCGTATATTGCCGTCGTCCCCGTCCGGCCGGCCGGCGTCCACAAGCAATTGCTCTAGAGGCCAAAGTTAATATCTGATTGACTTTAAATTTATACACAGTGTTCAAGGTCATGAGACGAAGAAGCCTATTGATTTTCATCGATTTCCGATAATTACTGTCAGAGTTATGGCCCTTGATCACTTCAAAAAATCTTGTGGACGCTCTAGAGGCTAAAGTTAATAACTGATTGACTTTAAATTTATACACAGTGTTTAAGATCATAAAATGAAGAAGCCTATTGATTTTCAGCAATTTCCCATAATAACTGTCAGAGTTATGGCCCTTTATCACTTAAAAAAATCTTGTGGTTGCTCTAGAGGCTAAAGTTGATAACCGATTGACTTTAAATTATTTACAAAGTGTTTAAGGTCATGAGACGAACAAGTAGATTGAGTTTCAATGAATTTAGATAACTTGAACAGCATGGAGGAGAACTTTATCAAAGCCAAACAAATTCCAATGATTTTCTGATAATTACATAATGAGTTGTTACTTTTAATCAGATTTTAGTAAAATATGCGACAACTCTTGTTGACTGCCCGGACGATTTAGCTGCTGTGGGCGTATGTTTGGTTGCCTGGCAACCTATGTTTGATGAAATAATTGACCAAAATAACGTTGACAAAAGATTTTTGGGAAAACCTAGGTTTTTTTTGAGTTGCTAGGGAAACTAGAGAAATTGTTACACGAATGTGAAACCGATATATAATGATAAAATATTGAATAAACTGTGAGTGGGACGTTCAACTTTGTGACAATCGGGTATCCGACTGACTGACGGACATTTTTATTGACTAACCAAGGCACTTATCTCATAAGGAAATGTTGTAAATCGTCAACAGAAATCCAGAATTTGAGCCATTATTAGGCTTTCAGACTTTCGTCTGAAAGACTATTGTTTTTACTAAAATTATTATTATTATTATTATTATTTATTATTATTTTTATACGCCCACATTTTCATGTGGACGTATTATGTCGTCGCCCCTGTCCATCCGTCCGTCCGTCCGTCCACAATTGTTTGTGGACTCTCTACAGGTCACAATTCTTGTCCGATTTTGACGAAACTTAAAATATAGGTTTATCCCCAAAAGATCTCAGCTGCTTTCGATATTGGCATGTATCGGATCAAAACTTCATGGATTATGGCCCCTGATTGTACGAAAAATCACGTTTTTAGCTTGTGGACCCTATAGAGGTCACAATTTTGAACCGATTTTAATGAAACTTTACATGCATGTTTATAACCCAAAGATCTTGGTTCCTTTCGATATTTGCACCTATCAGAACGTAAATTCCTGAATTATGGCCCCTGATTGTCCGAAAATTCACCTATTTTAGCTTGTGGTACCTCTGGAGGTTACAATTATTATCCGATTTGAAAAACCGTTCGATTATATCACTGTTACACCCTAAGGAAGGTTCAGTTCAAATTTCGGAAAAATCGGACCAAAATTACCATACAAAATGGCCGCCGTTCGTACGCAAATACTGTTAAAAAATGGTATATCAAGGTTGTGGACCCTGTAGAGATCACAATTTTAATTCGATTTTGATGAAACTTGAAATGCATGGTTAAAACCAAAAGATCTTGGTTCATTTCGATATTTGCGCATATCGAATTGTAACTTCCTGAATTATGTCCCCTGATTATACGCAAAATCGTCTTGGTTTAGCCTGTGGTCCCTCTGGAGGTTACAATAATTATCCGATTTAAAAAATCGTTTGATTATATCACCGTTACAACCTAAGGAAGGTTGAGTTTGAATTTCAGAAAAATGGGACCAAAATTGCCATACAAAATGGCCGCCATTCGTACGCAAATACTGTTAAAAAAGGGTATATCAAGGTTGTGGATCCTGTAGAGGTCAAAATTTTAATTCGATTTTGATGAAACTTAAAATGCATGGTTATAACCCAAAGATCTTGGTTCCTTTCAATATTTGCACATATCGGATCTAACTTCCTGAATTATGGCCCCTGATTATACGCAAAATCGTCTTGGTTTAGCTTGTGGTCTCTCTGGAGGTTACAATAATTAACCGATTTAAAAAATCGTTTGATTATATCACCGTTACACCCTAAGGAAGGTCGAGTTGAAATTTCGGAAAAATTGGACCCAAATTACCATACAAAATGGCCGCCGTTCGTATGCGAATACTGTTAAAAAATGGTATATCAAGGTTGTGGACCCTGTAGAGATCAAAATTTTAATTCAATTTTGACGAAACTTGAAATGCACGGTTATAACCCAAAGATCTTGGTTCCTTTTGATATTTGCGCATATCGGATCGTAACTTCCTGAATTACGGCCCCTGATTATACGCAAAATCGTCTTTGTTTAGCTTGTGGTCCCTCTGGAGGTCACAATTATTATCTGATTTAAAAAATCGTTTGATTATATCACCGTTACACCCTAAGGAATGTTGAGTTTAAATTTCGGGAAAATTCGGAACAAAATTGCCATACAAAATGGCTGCCGTTTGTACGCGAATACTGTTCCTTTCGTTATTTTCACATACTGTTATAAAATGGTATATCAAGGTTGTGGACCCAGTATAGGTCACAATTTTGATGAAACTTGAAATGCATGGTTATAACCCAAAGACCTCGGTTCCTTTCGTTATTTGCACATTTCAGATCATAACTTCCTGAATTATGGCCCCTGATTGTCCGAAAAACCGCCTATGGTTCCTCTAGAGGTCACGATTATTACCCGATTTAAAAAACTTGACTCTATCACCGTTACACCATACGGAAGGTTGAGTTTGAATTTCAGGGAAATCGGACCATAATTGCCAGACAAAATGGCCACTGTTTGTACGCTTATAGTGTTAAAATATGGTATATCAAGGTTGTGGACCCAGTATAGGTCACAATTTTAATTCGATTTTGATGAAACTTAAAATGCATGTATATAACCTTAAGATCTTGATTCTTTTCGATATTTGCGCATATCAAATTGTAATTTAATGAATTATAGCCTTTGATTGTAGGATAAAATCACTTTCGATTTTGCTTGTTCTCTAACCATCTCTCGAAAATGTGGGCGTATCCTGCCTGGCAGTGCCAGCTTACTATCTTTTTTTTTCGGGGGAGCCTATTTCTCAGTGCCTGTAACAGATATCGATCTAGAACCTCATTTTCTATCATTAAACCATGTGTTCGCAACATGTGGGCTATATTTGAAACTTCTGCGCGGACCGGAAGTGGCCGAATTTCGTACGATGTCATAAAATCAAAAAACAGCTTTAGATTCGTTAATTCTGTACCTATTTTCATACAAATGACATTTTTGTAAACCCCGAATCTTTCCCAAGGATATGGCTATCTCACATTTTTCAATTTCGAAAATTCCTATAGGACTATTGTTGTTCGAAAATTAAAAAAACAAAATTTAAGAGACAATTTTTGTCATTTTTCAAAATTTTCAAATTTGACCTACATTTTTGGATACCTGAAGACCATCCGATTCCAGAAATATAAGTTTCATTCCGAGTTATCACCCTTTATTTTTCGATTTTTTTCAAATTTTCTGCCCATTTTGTGAGCTCGAGTTTCGTTTTACGGCCGAATCGACGTTTCTAAAACTCCTGGAACATGAAGTTATAGTTCAAAACTAACGTATAAAGCTATTTCGACAAACATCTATAAACCGGAAGTAGTCGAAATAATGGCCGATATTTTGAAAAAACGCAAAAAATGAATGCTTTTGGGAAAAACATGAATTCTCAGTCCGATATCAACGGATTAAATCGATTAAGATATCGTTGGGTTGCCCGAGAATTGCAATATCATATGATATCCTATTATTACAGATAACATAAACAGAAAGTAAAATATGGCACGCTGAAAATCAAGTATTTTCTGATTTGGAGCGTTTTTGAACGCCTGTATCTCGAAAACTGCTCCAATGATTTTTCTTAAACTTTCTCTATCAAGATACCTTTTGGTAGTCTTGTGTATGAAACAGTCCGTTTAGACTTTGAAATAACCGTAATAGGTCAAATAACGAACTGAAAATCAAAAAAAGTCGAAAAATCGTGAAATTTTGGAAAATACTCTATTATTTTATTTTTTTTACTGATTTTCAAAAAACTTTATGATATTTAGATATCTGATCTAATGTCGAATCCAAAAATGTATAATATGTATTCAGTTATTGAAATTTAATTTTTGATATTTTGACATTTTTGCATTTTTGGCACTTTTAAACATAGGATTTCTCAGGGGCATTTTATCTGATCATATATTGTAATATATCATTACAAAACTATGTCGCTATTCAATTGCCTAAACCGGGTATTAAAACTATCTCGATAATAATCACCATACCGGAAGTATTCAAAAAATGAAAAAAAAAGGATAAAAAAATGGCGTTCTTGCAAAAAGCTGGATTTCTCCATCAGATATTACCGGCCCAAAAGAAATAAAGTGTCTTTGGATGGCCCCATTAATGGACTATCATATGGCATCTCAATGGTACGATTTCGATAGTTAGTAAATAAATTATGTTACGCCGAAAATCTAGTATTTTTCGTTTTTGGAGCCTTTTGAGACACCCTTTTCTCGAAAACGACTCCTGCGATTTTTTTAAAACCTTTTTTACTCAGACTCCTATCTGTGGTCTGTGGCGTGAATCCAAAAGGAAAAGGTTTGAAATAATTTAAGGTGTCATAAAATGGCCTCAATCTTTGATAAAAGTAGAAAAATCGTTAAATTATCGAAAATGTTCTTTTATTTATCTTTTTTACAAACAACTACTGAATAGGTGTTGCTGACATTTCTGGTACAGAAAGATATCTATCCAAACAACTTGTTAAAACTATCCAGATAATAATCCAAAATCCAGAAGTAGTCGAAAAAATATCAGATATTTGGGATTTCGGGGGAGCCTATTTCTCAGTGCCTGTAACAGATACCGATTTTGAAATATCCGTGGTAGGTCAAATAACGAACTGAAAATCAAAAAAAGTCGAAAAATCGTGAAATTTTGGAAAATATTCTATTATCTTTTTATTTTTACTGATTTTCAAAAAACTTTATGATATTTAGATATCTGATCTAATGTCGAATCCAAAAATGCATAATATGTATGCAGTTATTGAAATTTAATTTTTGATATTTTAACATTTTTGCATTTTTGGCACTTTTAAACATAGGATTTCTCAGGGGCATTTTATCTGATCATATATTGTAATATATCATTACAGAACTCTGTCGCTATTTAATTGCCTAAACCGGTTTGTAAAACTATCTCGATAATAATCACCATACCGGAAGTATTCAAAAAATGAAAAAAAAAGGTATAAAAATGTCGTTCTTGCAAAAACTGGATTTCTCCATCAGATATTACCGGCCCAAAAGAAATAAAAAGTCTTTAGATGGCCCCATTAATGGACTATCATATGGCATCTCAATGGTACGATTTCGATGGTTAGTAAATAAATGATGTTACGCCGAAAATCTAGTATTTTTCGTTTTTGGAGCCTTTTGAGACACCCTTTTCTCGAAAACGACTACTGCGATTTTTTTAAAACCTTTTTCACTCAGAGTCCTATCTGTGGTCTGTGGCGTGAATCAAAAAGGAAAAGGTTTGAAATAATTTAAGGTGTCATAAAATGGCCCCAATCTTTGATAAAAGTAGAAAAATCGTTAAATTATTGAAAATGTTCTTTTATTTATCTTTTTTACAAACAAATACTGAATAGATGTTTCTGACATTTAGGGTACAGAAATATATTTATCCAAACAACTTGTAAAAACTATCCCGACAATGATCCAAAATCTAGAAGTATTCGTAAAAATATCAGATATTATGGAAAACAACCCAAAAAAAATTTAAAAAAAAAGAAAATACAGTAAAAAAATTGGTACTCTTGCAAAAATCGACACTTCTCAGCCAGGTGTCACTGAATCAAAACAATTAAAGTATAGATTTCTAGCTCAATGAATGGGCTATTTTATGACTTACTTGCTGTCTGATTCCTGAAAGCCGATTCAGTGCTGCTTGCAGGTCTAGTTTAAATTATTTTTTTTAGCATTAATTCTTTTGCCATTCCATTTTTATTTGGGTATTACAAAGTAAAAGTCTGTTCAACCATACCGAAAATGGTTCTCGCAATCTCGTGCCGTGTTGATATTTTCTGATTATATTTTCATTCGTGTGCACATTAAGAACGTATCCGCGAGAGCACCATGCAGGACGTGACAGGGGTCAAGTCAGCGAATTTGGTCATATAATCCATGTGGGATGGGTTAGGGTCCAAATGCACGAAAAAGCAATAGTTGACCGATTGGACAGCTCCCTATCCCCGGGAATGGGGTTTGAAGTTTTATTGTAAGAAAAACAGCAAAAATCGAGTTTTTAGAGGTTGAACTTTGAGAGGCTGCCTCAAGTAACCCAATCGAGATAAAATAACCTAATCGGGATATAATACAGTCAATGGTGTTCTCCGATAGAGCATATTAGTTAAAGTTCGAAATCCGCACAGTGGATGCAAAAACCAATGCTACGAACCATAGATTTGATACCCTAACTTTGAGCGAATGTAGCGCCCCCTTTGCAGGGTTGCGGGAGAAATATGGTCCCCGGGGAGAAAAAGCATGACCATTAGAATCATATTCAAGAAAAATATCCATTGCAGCCCAAGTTGTGGATCCCGGTGAACGATCAAAAATATAGAAAAAAGAGGAACATTTAAGAAAAACAGCGAATTTGATATATCTGTCATAGTGTATTTTTTTAAAGATTATCATCGTAAAAGGCTATAAAATAGTAAAGGATATCGCACTGATCAAATTCGTCGTTAAAAAAAGTTCCAGATACTCTATAAAACAGTAGTGGGCGTGGCATCAGTGCCGAGATGTGTCTGTTGCATAGTCTAAATTATTTTTCAGTGTCACTATTGTATATTGAAGTAACCTGAGTGTGGTGGAGCGACATTAGAAATATTTATATCTGGGTGGATCACGTTTGGTTATCATATTCAGAGTTATTCATCAATATCTTTGATAATCTTCTGACGTAGCTGATAACATGTTTGTGCGTCATCGGCAGCTTTGGCTTCTTCTTGTTTTCCAGTAGATTCATCTGGTCATTCAGACGGCCCGACTTTTGTAACGCAGATAGTCGAGAGAAATACGCCGCAATCTGGCGAGCCGATAGCCATTCACTTTTGGAAACGAGGCCTTTAGGCGTTTACTGACAGCAGCTGGATCTTCCTTTTTTCCAGTGTCTACCTCTTTTAGAAACTCTGCTACTAGGCATTTTTTTTACATTGACAGAGTATACCTGTCACTTTGGCGCAATCTTCAGAGCCCAACCGGCAGATACTGGCTCCAATAAACTTTCACCAGACCCAGGCTTAGTGCTCAGACCAGCATCCGTCCTTTTCTGTTATTCCACATACACGAGTTCCCCATTTTCTAGCAATTTTGTTAAACTTAGTGTCCATCACAGCTATCATTGAGTGTTTGCCCACAGACATATGTCGTGTGAGCAGTACTTACCATAGTAAAAGACTTAGTACAGCCCTCCTCGCTGCAACAGAATGTTACTGAGCTAGAACTATCCAACTGTCTAATTGAGCCAGTTACCACGAGAGGTTTGGTATACTGCGTCACAGTAAAACTGGTTTTTCCCTGCGACTTACCCTTTTTGAATAGTTTTTCGTAGGGAAAGAACGTACCATGACCTATATTGTACGCTTTCCAGATTCGCACGCCTTTCTCCTCATAGAGAAAGTTATTACAAGAGGTTATACCAGGCCACGCCACCGGATCATCCATGGCAGACTCATCTACGACCATGACAGTCACATAACAACCACGCACTCCATTGTGTGACCTGCACGCTTCTAACATGTCCTTAGCTGTAGTCACATTATGTCCCTCGTTGATGTAACGCTGAATATGACTTTTCAGCGAAGCAATTTTTCTGTCACATATATCTTTCCCAGCCTGTGCCTCACTGAAATCATACCGTGTCACTTTGATGTTGTTGCGCTCAGACAGGCCTGACATAGCTAGAATAGTGGAAGCAGAATGGTAACATCCGGCATTGTCTGAACGAATATTCAGAGTTCTGATAAATGGCAATCTAGTTTTCAGCTCATAGTTGCTTCTACTATGGATATTACACTATACCAGTTTTGGGTGCACTTTTCAGTAAGATGTACGAAGCAGTGAATCTCGTAATCATCCTGTAGTCTAGGCCTGGTCACAAGAGATGAAACATGCCATGAAATTCCCTTTTTGCCGTACCAGTCTTGCTGAGATTCTCTAAATCTAGTTGGAAGGAATTTCATTGCCCAGTCCATCGTTAAAAGTCCCTCATCTGGATGTAAGTCATCTAATATCTTCTCCTTTCCACACTCTTGGTTTATTTTGCGGACGATATGCGATCTCAAATTTGATATGTTCTTTCTAGCTTGTTCAAAATCGTACAAAATTCCGTCTCTTCACGAAAGATACTTATATTTTACACGTGGGTCCAAATGACCTAGTTTGTGTCCAGTGGACGTTAAACCCCATTTCTCTCTCTCTCTCTACACGTGGGTCATCGAAAGCAGCAGCAATTCTATCCAGATTCATACGAAACGAGTCACAATTTGAGCACCATACATCGTGATCTGTGCTGCAGTTTGGCTTATCACAAAGAGAATATTTGAGACAGTGATCTGGACACGGAGATTCAATGGCCAAATGCAACTTGAAGTCCGTTTTGAGGTACAATTGAGACTGCTTCAAGGCAGAAGTTACCTCTTGTTGCCACAGGGATGGTATGCAACACTCAACAAGTAATTTAGTTGTATTCTGAAGAATTTCAAATCCGTTTGCACCCTCTTCAGCAATATTATCCAGGCCAGCTAATGACACCTTTTTTGAGGCTGCACAAACACTGATGATATTGTATAGTGTCGATCTTTTTAGCGGCTGAAAATTTGTTTCAGCACAGTATTGGGTATATAAATCAGATATGACAGTCCTGACGACATTCGGTATCTCAAATTTTTCTCCATGGCTCAATTTCATTTTCTTTGTACCGAAAGCCACGTCCTGTACAAATTCAGGGCGGGAAATAAAGTCTAAAAAATGATACCTTTGCGTCGTCAAGGCGACACCGATGGATAGGCTGGATGTCCACGGGTAGGGCCTCACCAGTCCCCCGTGCATGTTTGCGTGCCTTATCTATCCGGTAAACAGTAAGACCCTGAACCATACGCATAAGTTCTGTTTTCGTGTATTTACTAGCGAATATTGACAAGATCTGTCTTTTGACAAACCACTGTTCTGCCGTATTATAACACTGAATCAGTGTATCCAACAGTTCGTCAATATTCTTTTGTGACACTGGCGCTTTCGCTAACTCGTTTTCTATAACCAGTTTCATCAGTTTATCCTCTTGCGATGGGGCGAGGAGATGCAACGCCAAAGAAATTGCTTCAGAGACTTTCTGTTTATAGTACCTCACTGTAGATTTTAAAGCACTTTCAAGTGGGGTGGTCAGCGTCGACTTTACAGGATCATATCTACCTGCTTCTAGAAAACTATTCAAAACAGCTAATCCACTTTGTGGTGCTGGTGATGGGGCCCATGTTTTGTCAGTGACTGGTAAACTCGAATCAGAGTTGCTTAAAGAAGGGATAGCTAAGTGCAGAAAAGTATAATCCTCTGGGCTGTCTCGAGGTGTTTGTAGACTGTCTTGAGGCGTTTGCGAAGGCCCAGCGACAGGAGATGGCGGAGAAAATTCTTCCAGAGAAATGCTTTGTATTGTAGCTGCAGTTGTAGGGGTAGAATGTACTGGTAGCAATATTGGGTGATCGTCAGCTTTCAGTAAAGGGTCTGGAGGAGGATCGGATTTTGTTTCATCAGTGTCTTATGTTGATCCCAGCAAGCACGACATGTACCTGATCCTACTGGCACAATTACATTCCACTTCTTATGTATTTCAATCGACATCAACAGTTTTACATGGCCACATATCTTCCTTTTCTTGTTGTCGCGTGGTTGTTCTGGATATTTACACAGTCTTGATGGCTCCCAGCTCAGACCCAACTTGTATCTATGAGCTGGGCATATAGTTTAAAAGCAGTCAAACTTTTGAAATTCAAAATGTCCAACTCTAGCCAGAATGAGTTTCCATTCAGTTTGAAGATCATGTTTGGGAAGGTGTAATCTTCTTAAATGACCTGTAATGTCCTTTTTACAACTGTCTAGTGTTACTATAGTCCTTTCACTTGGATATGCTCTACATAATCCAAACTCTGTGGATGGACAAAGGGCCGAAAAAGCGCATTTTAAGCCAAAATTTGACATGTTTTTTAGAAATTTCGATTTTCTGAAAGGATAGACTCTATAAAAAAGTGATAATAAGTGATGTTGACCTCTTGATAACTCCTGTGAAAACACGATTTTGATAAACTTCTAATTATTCAATTATTATTCATAAGCTACATATGAACACTAGATATAACTTCAAAGAGAATGTGTTGTTGGATACCTTGACCCGACAGTGCCTTTCAGAGAAATATGCAGTGTAATTACAAACACCATAATTTAATAATAAACAATATCATTTATGATTATTATCTCAGCTAATTGCTGAAGTAAAATAAAATAAAAACCAAGTACGAACAATCCAAACCATAAGACAGAATTCAAAGTCCTCAATACGTTATAGGCAAAATAGTGCATTCAAGCAAAAGAGTAATCAGGCTTTATAATCAGGAGTTCACTGAGACTAATTGAGACTTGAAATACGACTCCCTTCCAATGTATGTCTTATTTCATGTACTCATAAAGGCATTCTATACACTGCCTTCCTTCTATTATTTGTAACAAATACTGTTACAACTCTCGTATGACTAGAGTCAAAACTTCACTGATCAGCACACGTGTTGAAGGCACTGACACCGTTTTTAATACTCTAGAAATGCAAGAGATGGAATCAATATGAAATAAACGGCCTGAAATAGGAAAGCAATAGGGAATGAATATATCATAAAGATCCGATTTTCACATTTTTACGGGCACCACTGCTCATCACGCTATTGCGTTGCATCCAATTTTATTTTTTATTTTGATAAAGCATGCTATGAACTTCACAACGACTGTATGAGATTCTATGACATACCTGCAAAGGGGTTGCTACAAGGATTTTTTGGAAAGCTGTATTTTGTGTCTTACAAGATATACCATTTTCACTGAGCTCTGGAACCCCCGTAAGACAACAGGTGCAAAAACTGGTGCCCATGTTAGAAAGTCGAAAAGGTGGCCTTTGCATTGAGAACATGACAAAACCCGTACTTAACATACTTTATAAACACCAAAATGTCAAATATTTGCTATTTTCAATGTGAATTCAATGAAAAAATAGCCATTTTCGAGTGAAAAACTTCTGTTCCAGCTGTAGGCTCCAGGGTAGGTTTTGGGATATGGGACTTCACCATATTTAGAGCAATGCTTAGGTGGTCCAATAACCAGAGTAAGGTTAAACATTTCGAACCTAGTACTTTGGCGTTTTTTTCGAATTTTGCATGGTTTTCTCGCGGACGCTTTCTTAAATACTTTTAATTAGGCATGCACAACAAAGAATTTAGTAATTCAGAACATTGAAGTACGTGTCCATGTTACGCAATTTTTTAATTGTCGAAAAATATTTGGTCCAGTCGTGCGGTCTAGCTGGGAGGAAATTTCCCTTATACTTAGAACAGGAAGTTCCGACTGGACCAATGTTTTTCGGTACGGGTCCTTTTATTGGACGATCCTTGTAAACATAATTATCATTGGTTTATTTTTTTCCCGGGAATTTAGCAATTGCACTTTGACCTGTCGTTGTATAATAGGAACCTTTTATGGAGCAGTCACGTAGCACAACACAGTATTCGTAGTTCTGCTACTTGCTAGTTGAGACCAGAATGAATTGTCTTACTTTGTTTGCTCTAATTAATATAGTAATAATACTCATGATAAACCCGGAATAATTTTTTTTGCAGGCAAGTCCTTTATTTATATAAACATACATCACATGCCCTTGTTCACAACGTAACAACTCGGTCTAGAGATTTTTCTCAACTTAACCATGCTTTTTCTTTGACATTGTTCGCTATTTCAGACGATGTCATGGCGTCATAGAACTCCACGATTGTGGTATTTTTCTATTCTGAAAAAATCACGTTGTATACCATTTTCAAGTGCTATACGGGGGAGCTTAATATGCTCCGATTTTGTTGATTTTAATAGCATTGAAACGACAATAAAATGAAATTTCGATCGGTTGTATAAGCGCTATTGAAAAATCGCCTCAAAAAAAGATTTTGTGAATTGAATTTTCAACTGCCTGATATTTCGAAATGCTAACTCCGCATCTAACACCGGTCGAAATGTCGTTCATTTGTCTTTCTAATGATATTAGAATGAGAAAAAAAAATACTAATAATAAGTTCCCACGTCAAGCACTTGAAGTGGGTTACCCTCATTTAAAAACGTGACAAAAAATTTCAGCGTAACGTCAAAACACGGGAAATTGACGTTTTTCAACTTACGTTTATGAAATTGATAAAATGAACACATACATAAAAATTATATCAAACAAAAGCACAGGATATCTGCTTCCAAAATATTTTAAAATTATTACAAAAGATTAAATAGCCAGTGTATGACGTTAAGTTTAAAAGGGGTTACAAATCGGGAAAAAACGACTTTCTTCCAACGTGAGCAATGGAGCTGTGACACCTACTTTTAGACTTAAGCCCCTTGTTTCAGTTTGTAGAATCTTGTAAACCCTCAAACAACGAAAATTATAATCTGATCTGTATGAAATTGTCTTGTAAATTCCCCCAATTACGTACGGAAGAATAAATATGTGACAACCCTTTGAGTGTTTGTTTCATTGCCTGGCAACCTGTCTTTATGGCATGTATTTTACTACAGCGGTAAAAACTAACCATGAACTATAGTCTGAACAAACAAGGGTTGTATTTTGATTCATATATATTCAAGTCAATGCTTTTTCCTTGTTGTCCATAGTCTCAACATAGTCACATCTAATGTAATAAAGTCTCTCTTAGGCGACATAAAAAAAATTAGTTGGTGATCGTCCTCGCCCGCCCAGAAAATTCTACCCGACCAGAATTTTTTTGAATTTTTTATTTTCAAAATTTACCCTATTACGATGTTTTAAACCAATGCTAAAAGTTCCTAATAGTAGCCAGGCTACGAAATTTCTAATGAAACGAGAAGATATAATAATTGACACGTGTTCCAATACTCTTAAAATGCGTGGGACTGAATGACATTTAACAAATTGCGACCCGTTAACTGCAGCAATGGCCGACATTTTCGTTCGCATGCAAACCACACCAAATACAATATTTGGAATACAATACAACCCGGAACTATAATATTTAGATGGGAATAGGTCTTGCCGATTCTAAATTACATGGAACAGTCTCTCGAATAAATGTAACAACAGATTTTCGGAATGACATGGGAGTCATGAATGACTAAATCAACCAATTATTAGTGATCGTTAGTCGTTATGCAAATCGTTGTGGGTTTTTTGGGAGGGTTATTTACGGATTCTTCTGGTGATCTTACTATTAACAAACTACAATATTATTATGAAAGTTAATGTCTAAAAAGAATATCGATCCAAACATGATATGAATTGAAACATTTTGTAAACTTTGATATCCTGCAACATTAAATAGGCCTAAGTGTTCAGTTATAAATCTCTTAATTATATTATCTGATCGAATCCCTGCCGGAATCTGTACAATATATTCAAATGGAGATCCTTTATATATGCAGATGAGTTGTGTTTGACATGAAAGGTTAATATTCCTGAAGTATAATTGCTTGTTCTGTATATATATATTCATTAAAAAAAATAAAAACCTCCCTCCCTCCCACATTTTTTGAAAAAAAAGGACGATCACCAACTAATTTTTTTTATGTGGCCTTACCAAGACATTGTTGATTTAGGAGTTGTGATTCAACTGTTATTAATAATATTTAATAAGTTTGTGTTAAATGTTTCAGGTTCCAACTCAAGCTTATTAAGATATTGAGAAGTGTGGTTTATTTTTCTATTAGCTATATTTCCACCTGTTTTTTATGTGTTGTGAACTACAATATATTAGCTGTGTATGTGATGATATTCAAGCAATTCAGTTTAGTTTTCATTAAAGTGAGGACTATGAAAATGTAATGATACTCAACATGTGTGGTGAATAGTGGATCAAACTGTCAAAAAAGTTTTTGATATGAGAAATACTAAAAAGTAAATTATGACTAAAATGTGTAGAAAAAATATACTGTATTGATATAAATCATCCATGGAAGAGTGTAATATTATCAGTTGTACGATGTTAAGAGGTGAAGAAAGACTGGTATAATTTAAGTTTCATATATTATTTTCTCTTGTTATTTCTATTTTGTTGTGCAGTAACTCCATTTCTAGTATAATTATTTTGATAAACTATTTTTAACATGAGTTCAATTAATAGTGTCCTACTTTCCTGACACACAACAACAGTCATTGAAGAACTGATTCTACATTGTTCCTTATGTAGATTATCAAATTATTTTCTAAGAGTAAACAAAGTGAGCTAATGACTCTGTGTGATAAGCTGTCTTGTCATATCATGAACGAAATCAAGATGACAAGGATATAATAAACTTAACAAAGATGGTATGATTAAACTGATAAAAAGACTTACAATAAACTGCTGAAACTAGTATGTTGAGACACAGAAATATAATTTAACTATGGATTTTACCAAACATCAAAAATGCTCTACATTTGCTATCCATGTTCAACATTTGATATAATAAATGCTGACATTTGTCTCAACATATTGTTTCTGCGCTTACAAAATCTTGTATCTCAAATTTTCCTACTTTTCAGGAGACACAAAAAACTTTACAGATCTAATAATAACTGGCAGATAGAATTGTTCCTTCGATATATACATGCGAAATACGACTACCTTAAAGAGTGTATGAGTGTGTACTGTGTAGCAGGTCTATAACACCAAATTAAAAAAAACGATATACATGTACAATATTTTAAAGAATTCTATTTCTCAAAAATGAATGAGATACGATATTTGTATCTCTACTATATTAAAAAAAAAAAGAGATACAAGTTTCTAACAGTTGTTTGTAAATATTAAATTACGTCAAAATATCGTCACTTGTGAATATTTTTTCCAAATGTTTTATTCCAAAATGTTGTATATCAAGTTAAACAATGCAGTCTTCAGAAACAAGGTTTTAACGAAAATATTTTTGTCCAATCGAAATACAACAATTAGTCACAAGGTAAAAATAAGCATTTCTAATTGGTTTAGAGGTACAAGGTTTTGAAAGGACATGTATCAATGAAATGTGAATGTAATAAGTTTTTAACAGTTGTTTGTAAATATTAAATTACGTCAAAATATCGTCACTTGTGAATATTTTTTCCAAATGTTTTATTCCAAAATGTTGTATATCAAGTTAAACAATGCAACAATTAGTCACAAGGTAAAAATAAGCATTTCTAATTGGTTTAGAGGTACAAGGTTTTGAAAGGACATGTATCAATGAAATGTGAATGTAATAAGCCCCAAAAAAGTTTTTGGCTAAATCCGAGATACAAGGTTTTGGAAGCGCAGTGAGGATATGATGTATTGATACAGATTTTTGATTATTATTCAATGTTAGATTAATTTAAGTTTATTTCTAACAATACGTGACCATACATTGATGTGTAATTTTCAAGTATGCCAATATCTGACATTGATCATATCCCCTAGCTCTAACATGTAAATCTACCCCAGTAATGAATCCCTTTCTGAAATATTAACTATTAAACTTACATATTTCAAGCTTTCACCTTCATATACCCATAAATCAATGAAAAAATTCAATTTTACATGTTCATTTACTTCATTGTGCTAATAATATTAATGTATATCTTAATTATCCTTTCATGTATTGTAAATAATATTTTATTCTAAGTGTGAATGAAGTGTTATTGTAAATAGTTGATATTGCATATTATTAAATACATGTACATTTAACAGATTTATATTTCATAATATCAGTAAGAGTGCCATGTTACATTCCATTGTAGTTAATTATAATTTATGGGATTGTAGAAGGTTATTAAATTATGGATGAGGTCATGATGGGAGGTTTATGAGAGAAGTGTACAGATTTGTTATTATTTAAGTACAGAATGTTTCCTATTTTTGTCATACATAGTTTTCATTACTATATCTCTTTAATTAAGTTCTTCTCTTTTAAAGACTGGTAATTAAATAATTAGAAAAAACATTTGCTACTTGACTTTATTCCATACATTCCTGGATTTTCTAAAATTGATCTAAAATGACAACCAAAATAATGTTTCTTTTTTTTTGATTAATATACCTAATCATTAAGTAGGAATACACAGAGAGACAATGTCACCCTCTACAACAAATTATACGCAATTATTTTTATATGCCCACATTGAAATGTGGTTGTATATTGGCTTCGCCTGGTCCGTACGTACGTACAAACGTCCGTCCGTCGTCCACAATTTCTTGTGAACACTCTACAGACTACATTTATCACCTAATTGTTTTGAAATTGATATATATTGTTAACATGAGTGAGATAAAGAAGCCTATTGATTTTCAGCGATTTCTAATAATTACTGTCAGAGTTATGGCCCTTGATCACTTCAAAAAATCTTGTGATGCTCTAGAGGCTAATAACAGATTGACTTTAAATTTATACACATTGTTTAAGGTATAAGATTAAGAAGCCTATTGATTTTCAGCAATTTCTGATAATTACTGTCAGAATTATGGCCCTTGATCACTTCAAAAAATCTTGTAGACGTTCTAGAGGCTAAAGTTAATAACCGATTGATCTTAAATTTTTACACAGTGTTTGAGGTGATAAGATGAAGAAGCCTATTGATTTCAGCAAAATAATTTCTGATAATTACTGTCAGAGTTATGGCCCTTGATCACTTCAAAAAATCTTGTGGACGCTCTAGAGGCCTAAGTTAATAACCGATTGACCTTAAATTTATACACAGTGTTTGAGGTCATAAGATGAAGAAGCCTATTGATTTCAGCGATTTCTGATAATAACTGTCAGAGTTATGGCCCTTGATCACTTCAAAAAATCTTGTGGACGCTCTAGAGGCCTAAGTTATTAACTGATTGTTAAGGTCATGAGATGAAGAAACCTATTGATTTTCAGCAATTTCCAATAATTACAGTCAGAGTTATGGCCCTTGATCACTTGTGGATGCTCTAGAGGCAAGAGTTAATAACCGATGGACTTTAAAATTATCCACAGTGTTGAAGGTCATGAGACGAACAAGTATAGACTATTAAGTTTCAATGAATTTTGGTAACTTGAACAGCACGGAGGAGAACTTTATCAAAGCCAAACAAATTTGAATGATTTTCTGATAATTACATAATGAGTTGTTACTTTTAATCAGATTTTAGTGTAGGCTATTATAAATCTTTCATTACCGAAAAAAGTAAAATATGCTGCCCGGACGATTTAGCTGCTGTGGGCGTATGTTTTGTTTCCTGGCGACCTATCTTAGATATTATTTTCAAAGTAATATTTGGCTCAACTAATTATTGAAACTCATGTGTTTAGAATAAGATATTTTTCATAAGCCTCTTGAAATCCACTAACCAGTGGTTGCCCGGCAAGTTTGCCCACATTTTGCAAGAGATGGAGAGAGAACAAATTATTAAAAAGCTATTTTTTGTACAATCAGGGTCCATAATCCAGATAATTATGGTCTGAATTGCACAAATATGGGAAGGGACCGAGATCTATGGTACATTAACATATAATAAATTTCATCAAAATCAAAAAAAAATTGTGACCTCCAGATTTGTATGAAATTCAAAATTTAAAAAAACATTTGATTATAACACCATTAGACCTTAAGGAATGTTAAGTTCAAATTTTGTGATAATCAGACAAAAAAATTGGCCGCCGTTTGTACGTGAATAGTGTAAAAATAAGGTATGTCAAGGTTGTGGACCCAGTAGAGGTCACAATTTTAATTCGATTTTGATGAATCTTAAAATGCATGCTTATAACTTAACGATCTTGGATCCTTGGTACATTAACATATATTTTAAATTTCATCAAAATCTAATAATACCTCCAGATTTGTATGATACTCGAAATTTAAAAAAACATTTGATTATATCACCATTAGACCTTAAGGAATGTGGAGTTCAAATTTTGTGATAATCAGACAAAAAACTTGGCTGCCGTTTGTACGTGAATAGTGTAAAAATAAGGTATGTCAAGGTTGTGGACCCAGTAGAGGTCACAATTTTAATCCGATTTTGATGAATCTTAAAATGCATGCTTATAACTTAACGATCTTGGATCCTTTTGATATTTGTCCATATAGGATCGTAACTTCCTGAATTATGGTCCCTGATGGTCCGATAAATGATTTTTTTTGTTTGTGGTCCCTCTGGAGGTCACAATTATTATCCGATTTTAAAAAAACCCGTTTGTTTATATAACCGTAAGGTAGATTGAGTGAATTGTATGAAAATCGGACCAAAATTGCCAAAATGGTTGTGGCTTGTACGTGAACAGTGTAAAAATATGAAGGTTGTGGACACCCTGTAGAGGTCACAATTTTAATCTGATTTTAATGAACCTTGAAATACATGTTTATAACCCAAAGATCTTTGCTTATATTGAATTTAACTTCTTGAATTGTGGCCCCTAATTGTACGAAAAATCACCTTTTTATACCCCCACATTCAAATGTGGTCGTACATTGTCATCGCCCCGGTTCATCTGTCGGTCCGTCCGTCCATCGTCCACAATTTTTTGTGAACACTCTAGGGGCTAAAATTAATATACGATTGAAATTAAATTTATACACAGTTTTTAAGTTCATGAGACAAAGACGCCTATTGATTTTCAGCAATATTCGATAATTACTGTTAGAGTTAGGGCCCTTGATCACTTTGAAAAATCTTGTGAACGCTTTAGAGGCTAAATTTAATATCCGAATGACTTTAAATTGATACACAGTATTTAAGGTCAGGAGACAAAGAAGCCTACTGATTTTTAGAGATATCCAATAATTACTGCCAGAGTTATGGCCCTTAATCACTTTGAAAAAATTTGTGAATGCTTTAGATGCTAAAGTAAATATCCGATTGACTTCATAAATTTCATATAATTACTGTCAGAGATATGGCCCTTGCTCACTTCAAAAATGAATTTTGATAACTAGAGCAGCTTAATCCATGATATTTTAATGTTTTGTATAATAACATTAGCATGGAATAGAACTTTATAAAAGCCAAACAAATTCTAATGATTTTCGGATAATTAATGAATTGTTACTCTTAATCAGATTTTAGTGTATTATAAATGTTTCATTACCGAAAAAAACTCTTGTTGACTGCCCAGACGACTTAGCTGCTGTGGGCGTATGTTTCGTTGTCTGGCAACCTATCTTTTAGATTGTAGTCCTTCTAGAGGTCACAATTATTAACGGATTTAAAAAAAAAAGTTAGATTATATCACCGTAAGGAAGGTTGTGTTCGAATTTCGTGAAAATCAGACCCAAACTGCCGGACAAAATGGACACTGCTTGTACATGAATAGTATAAAAATATGGTATATCAAGGTTGTTGACCCTGAAGAGGTCATAACTTCATGATTTATGGCCCTTGATTGTAGGAAAAATCACTTTCCTTTCAGCTTTTTCTCTATTTATGTCTCGAAAATGTGGGAGTATCCTGCCTTGCAGCCGCTGGTTTCACAACCAACAAATTTTTGGGAATTGAATAATATATAAAGACTTCCAGCATGATTTTAGTGCTATAGGAATCACTTGTAAACTCCAATATTGTGAAAGTTGAATCTACTAATAGGAATATCAGTCAAAAATTCTGTTCAGTATTTACAAAGATGTGGTGAAATAAAATTCCATTGATCTATGCTAGATAATAATCTGTATTTGCCATGAACAAATTTGATTTGCCTGTTTATAATCTGATTGTATCCAAGTCAGAGATTATCTAGTGTTGGTATTTTAATTTTTCCTTCTTAATTAATGGTAAATAATCAGAGTACATATTCCTGTGATTTATGCAGTGAGAAATTTGATATTTTCTAAAAAAAATACACATCCCACATCATTACGTTATGTAAAACACTTCATTTTTCAACAATTATTTAAGTTAAAATAATTACCAGATATTTCAGGAATGATTTATAAAAACGTTTATCATATTATGGCTTTCACCATTGTTGTACATATAGAAATTACATACCCTATATTTGTTATGTTTATTACTTTTGTTAGATAACACTGCTTTTATTGTTCCCCATCTTTTGAGGAAAGCAGGGGACTATTAAAATGGGTTTGTCCATCTATCTGTCTGTCACGCCTTTTGGCACACAATAACTCTCTTTCTAATTGAGCTAGAATGTTCAGACTTGGTGTAGGTGTTTATGAGGTCAATGCAGTGATGGAGTTCAAAGATGAGAATTTTCTGCTTAGGGTGAGCAGAGATAAGCAATTTGATTGGTTGTTGCTTCAGGGCACGGTAAAATTACTGGTAGTTCGATACACAATTTGATTGGTCGAGACTTTGGAGTTTGATGTTGAAAATATGGTGTCTGCTTACGGTAAGCAGAGATAAGCAAACTGATTGGTTGATGCTCTGAGGCACAATAACTTTTGTTATAATGAAGTGAGAGCGATGAATATCTGAATAAACATCTACGTGTAGATTCATTATATCATTATCTTGACTAAGTTTGATGGTGAGAACTTTCTACTTTGGATAAAGAGCGATAATCAATTTGATTGGTCAAAATTTTGGAACATAACAACTCTGCTTTTAATTGAGGTAGAATGTTTAAACTTGAGGTAGAATGTTTATACTTGATGTAGATATTTATTAGGTGAATGTCTTGACTGAGTTCAATGATTAACATTTTGAGCTAAAGCTAAGCAGAGCTAATCAATTTCATTGGCGGATGCTCTGGGACAAGATAATCTTGATTCTGTCTGATAGAGAGTGATGAAACTTAGTGTATAGTTTGATTGCTCGATACTTTTGAAAAATATAAATGTGGGATTAATTGCTATGTGTCTTCTATTATTTTTGTGATTTTGGTGGGGGACATCAACCTCACTGTTGGCTTGTTAGTATTAGTTAAATATTTATGTTAAATTTGAATTAATTCTATTTTCATATGATGTCGCAGTGTTCATATAAATATGTAATTTATGTATGTGGATAGCCAGTATTCAATATATACAGTATCATAGCTTGTTATCTATTATGTCCATAGATAAGTTAAATTGTTATTGTGTATAGTTCCAAGCTTTATTACATGGGTAATATATGATAAATATCCTTGATCAAAGGAAAAAATACGATTTCTTTTTCTTAAATAAATTATCTTGTATGGCTGGAATTCCTATATAAAACATGGAAATAAGTATTTAAAATATTATATTAAAGGAATAATGATTACACTTATGTTACTGACAGATGATTTGTATGAATTTATTTTTTTCATTTGCCATTGTGCCACTATTAACAAATCACATTTTCTATGCATTATATGTAATTTAAATGTTCTGTCATGATAAGACATATTTCAATATCATATTATGTGGTTGAATTTTGTATATGTACACTATTGAAATTTGTTAAAGAGTTATTAATTATGGTTGTTTCATATTATGATCATAACAGATTGTTTTCTTAAGTGTACATATTCTGACATTCTAGGGAAATAAAAAAAAAATCCTACTAGATCTCTTTGTTTTGGGTCAAAACTAAAATTATCTGCATACAAGGTATTTGATACCTATTTATGGTACTTATTACTGAAACTAGTAGGATATATTTGAATAAATTCCCAATCAGTTCTTTCTACACATATCCAATTGTAAGGAGGTTAATCAACACCTAATGATTCATTCTTTACTACAAAAAATACTCATTTTAACAGAATATTCCAGTTCGAATGACAACAAAAATTACCACACTCATGTATTTAATACTTCTAACCTTGATATGTATCTTTGATGTGAATCGCATCACGAAATCTGCATTTTGATCATATTATATTATATGGCTATATCATGACTAGTCACAATGCCCAGAGACTACTACTAGCTACAAATGAATGGCACCGTACTTTCTGAATTCTTTGGGGCTTCCAACATATAATATTCAACACATTATGATCAAGATTTGTATTTTATAAAAAAGTAATAGTTGATAAGTTGAAGAGTGGGCCACTAAAATAGTTACCGAACAGTTCTTCGACATTTTCTAATTCACTTTCCATTACGGGTGTATGCAAATTCTGGTTTGGCGACCATTTAAAAGCGAAAGCAATATCGCGTTGCCGTTGGATTAAATCGGTAAATGTATTAAAGAATAACGTTGTCAATATCATGTTCAGGGTGTAAACTGCATAAATTTGTCAGCAATAAAAATAAATATTTTAGTTTCACAATTTGCATACCGTTAGTCCAGGTTGTGAGCCTATATATATATATATATATACCAAAAATACTAAGATTTGGATGGAAAGACTATATTTTAATTACAATTACATATTTGCTAAGATCTTTCGGCCTTACGGCGTCTTCAGAGCTATGTAAAAAGACAATAACGTCGCTTAGTTACATAATAGCGCGGCGTCAATAAGGGGACATAACTCCAATATTCCCTAATCAAAGGGGTAATTTTATAATCATAATGATTTTCATTTCAAACGGCGGTTCAGTTTGACGAATGATGAACAAGACTACCTGGTTAGTTACGAATCGAAAACGGCCTACTTCTATGGATTGCCTAAGATACACAAAAGCAAGCAAATCCAGCATGAAGTTGAAAAACAAAATTCTGAGCTAATATCGATTAAACAACCAGAAGATCTCAGTTTTCGCCCCATCGTTGGTATGGAAGACCAAATGGGACAATATTCACGATTCTTGCTTCTACATTCCAGTTTGAACATTTTAGACACGAACGCAACATTCAAAACTAATAATTCTTGTTTCTACATTCTTATGTCAACATTTCATCCACAAAATCAACATTTCAAACCCAAAAAATTACTTTATGTTTCATTTTCGGCGTTTTATCGGTAACTTTTATTATCATTAAATATTAAAATTAAAAAATAATTTCTTAATTCTACACGACAAAGAAATCAATTAATTGGTTTCTGAAAGTATCTAAAACCAAAATCTGGAATTTGAACTCTTATGAAAATATTTTCTACGTTTTAAAAAGTCTTGAAGTTAAAATGTTCAAACTGGAATGTAGAAACAAGAATCATGAATATTGTCCCATTTGGTCTACATCAACATTATTACACCAGAGGGCGCTAGATCGAACACAATTTGGCGACCTATTCAGCTAGCGACCCATTCGACCGAACCAGCTGCATGGTACCTGGATCGTTTGCCCTGGCTCTTATATTAATTAAGTTGGGGCTATGGGGCACCGCCACAGGCACGGATGGGGGGGGGATGTCCCTCTACAAAATCTGCCGCCCCATAAAATCGACCAGATAAAATAAATATAAAGCCACTGGGCGCTCAATAACTTGGTAACCCAATACTCCAACCCGCACTTTTAAAATGCTACACACGGCCCTCAACGCCGGATTAACCATGGTGGGGCCCCTGATCACCGACCGCGAGCGCCGAAGGCAGTGCCGTATGTAAGATATTGTAGAAGTGGGGGTGCGGCAGAGTGTTGGGGACGCCAATATAATGCCCTGAGTGCGGAACGGTGCGTGTGTGTACGTGGGGGTGGGGGGCTTGGAGCTGCAATCAACGTCGCTCCCGTATGTCCATTTCGGCAGCGCTATTTCTTATTTGATCACGGTGGATAAGGCGCTGGTTCGCTAGCCTGGAGGTCGGGTGTTCGATTGTCAGTGATGCAGAAGGAGGGCCTGACAAGGACACCTGCCTTGTCGTTCGGATTGGACGAAAAACCGAGGTCCCGTGTACACATTTGGGTGCACGTAAAAGATCCCTTGGCAATTGGAATTCGATATAAGAGTAAGCCGTAGCGCCGCTGCCCGGGGAAAATTTCCCTCATAGCACTGTATGGCGTATGCCCGTCTTCAATTACCTCAGGTTAAGTGCATAACAGTAGGACGTTAAACCCCATTTCATTCATTCATTGATGTTAAGCACACCAAAATGAGAAACTCCTTATCCTCTAAACTAGAACTAGTCCGAAACACCATAAAGCGTGGATAGGGCGACCAGAACAAAAATTGGTGGCGCGCCTGTCAAATGTGAATAAGGGCGACCAAAACGAACCCTTTAATGTCATGTGGAGGGTCAGACGCCGATAGGAGAGACCCTTCGCCTTTGGAGATGGCATCCTTGTCTGGGGTCCTTCAGTAGAAAATTTTGTATTTTATATGGCGGCAGATTTTTTGTGAGAGGCATTCGCTTCTGGTGTCCGCACCTTGGGTCCGCGCCTGTGGTGGCGCCCGATAGCCTCCACATAAGAGATATAAGAAAGTTTGGATCAGGTGTAGGCGCCATTAAAGCCGACCGACTCATCAGTGCCCAGGAGCATCACTATGTGATCATAATCAAGTGTATTATTTTATAATTGAAAGGTTGTCAATTTTTTTGGAGGGGACGCCTTATTTTTCTGGAAATTTTCATAAATTGGAGGCCGGAAACATGATTTCCTGGCATTTCAGGCACTTGTGTCGAGCCATTTAGAAAAAAATAAAATTAGCGCATTTTAGTGTTATTTCAGTGGACCAATCCATGCGAGTGCTATGGAATGATGGCATTTCTAGAGGAGGGGGGTGGACGCAACTAAGATTTTTTGTGGGGGGGGGGCCCTAATGTTTGGGGTCCTGGGGCCTATGCCCCATGGTTAATCCGGACGTGGTGATAAATGTGAGTGCTATGAAATGATGGCATTTCTAGAGGAGGTGACTAGACGCAACTAAAAAAATTTGTGGAAGGGCCCCACAACCAGACAACCAGGCCATTTATTTGCTGTTTTGTCTTTGAATATATCTTTCCATGGATTTTTAGGGGTGCTGAAGACAAAAATCGTAGTAAAAACTTTTGTGGGGGCCCCCTAATGTGGGGGGCCCTGGGGCCTGTGCCCCATGGTTAATCCGGCCCTGACGGCCCTGCGTGAGTGTGGTGACAGCAGACCGACACTCATCACAATAGTTATATACAAAGCACGTATGGTATCAAGACAAGAGGATCGGGGGTTGATGCTGCTGGACAGGCCCCGGTGGGCCATGTTACGAGCCTACTGGTCGTCTACCAATTTGAGCACTCCTAACAAATCCGATGTAGCGCGATAGGGAGTGTGTAAACACTGTTTTGACATATTTTACATGGTTAAACTAACAACATCAGTTACCAAGTCACTGAGCGCCCAGTGGCTTTATTTTTTTATATGGTCGATTTTTTCACGGCGCCATATGGGGCGGTAGATTTTGTAAATGGGGCATTTACCCCCCCCCCCCGGATCCGTGCCTGTGGTGGCACCCCATAGCCCCAACTTAAGTGATATAAGAACCAGGGCAAACGGACCAGGTACCATGCAGCTGGTTCGGTCGAATAGGTCGCTAGCTGAATAGGTCGTCAAATTGTGTTCGATCTAGCGCCCTCTGGTGTAATAATGTTGATGTAGACCAAATGGGACAATATTCATGATTCTTGTTTCTACATTCCAGTTTGAACATTTTAACTTCAAGACTTTTTAAAACGTAGAAAATATTTTCATAAGAGTTCAAATTCCAGATTTTTGTTTTAGATACTTTCAGAAACCAATGAATTGATTTATTTGTCGTGTAGAAGTAAGAAATTATTTTTTAATTTTAATATTTAATGATATATAGAAGTTATCGATAAAACGCCGAAAATGAAACATAAAGTCATATTTTTTTGTTTAAAATGATGATTTTGTGCATGAAATGCTGACATAAGAATGTAGAAACAAGAATCATTAGTTTAGAATGTTGAGTTCATGTCTAAAATGTTCAAACTGGAATGTAGAAACAAGAATCATTAGTTTAGAATGTTGAGTTCATGTCTAAAATGTTCAAACTGGAATGTAGAAACAAGAATCATGAATATTGTCCCATTTGGTCTTCCATACGTTGGAGGCCCGGAAAGTGTCACACAACGGCTCAGTAATCTTGTAGATATCATTCTTAAACCCCTGTGCAAGCACGTCAAAAGCTTTCTGAGAGACGATATAGACTTTCTCTCTAAATTACCTAAATCAGTAAAACCTGAAAGTACATTAGTGAGCTTTGACGTTGTTAATCTTTACAGTAATATTGATTCAAAACTAGGAAATACGGCTATAGCATATTGGATCTCCAAGCACAGAGATGAAATTCCAAGCCGATTTACATCCAAGTTCATTCTTGAGGCTTTGGACCTAGTGATTAAGAATAATATCTTCTATTTTGATGGAAAATATTACAGCCAGGTCAAAGGGGTAGCAATGGGAACCAAAGTGGCACCAACCTACGCTACACTGTCACTTGGCTATTTAGAAGTGTTGTTATACAACGCCGTAGAGATAAGACTCGGACTCAGTCAACGACAACATCTAGAAGAATTTTGGAAACGATTTCTAGACGACTGCTTCAATATCCAGTCAGATGAAAACGAGTTGGAAATAATCCATGAAATATTAAATTCACTGGATCCGTCACTCAAATTCACTATGGAAAAAGGCAAATCTAAATTGAATTTCCTAGATGTTGAAGTCCATTTATCGGATACTGGTGAAATAGAAACAGACTTGTTTTATAAGAAAACAGATACGCATCAATATCTGAACTTCAGATCAAGTCACCCTTCGCACACGAAACGTAACATCCCGTACAACTTAGCGAGGCGGGTATGTACAATTGTATCGAACGAAGCGTGGAAACAACAAAGGCTTGACGAATTGAAGCTATTTCTTATAAAACAAGACTATCCCGTAAAATTGATCGAAAATGCGATACAGACAGCATTAAAATTAGACCAGGAAACGTTACGAGTCCCAAAGCGGAAGGAGAAAAATGACAACATCATGACTTTAGTGACTACATTCAATCCACACCACAACCGACCAATGAACATCATCGATATAAACAAGCCAATGCTGGATAATTGCCCGAAAATGAAAAAGATTGTTTCGAAAACAAATTTCCAGCAAATCTTCGGAAAATATTGACATCTTCTAGGTTTGATATGAATGAAACTACGGAAATGTCACGCGTATCAAAATGTGGTGATAAACGGTGTGCATTATGTAATGACATCATGGAAGGCTCTACATTCGCCATGCCAAAAAAACGAGTATTCAGTGTTAAACATGAACTGCAAAACTAAACATGTTGTTTATTTGTTACGTTGCTCGGGATGCGGTGAAAATTATATAGGCAAAAGCGACCAACAATTGAACCTTAGAATGAACCTGCACAGGTCCCAGATACTCCACCCAGAAAACAGGACAATTCCACTAAGTGGCCATCTAGACATGGTAAAGGAAAGTTCAAAGTCGCGCCAATATATAAGTTAAATTTCATAAATGAACAAATATTGGAAGCCAAAGAGAACAGACTGATAGAGTTATTTTCTCCTAAACTGAACCGCCGTTTGAAATGAAAATCATTATGATTATAAAATTACCCCTTTGATTAGGGAATATTGGAGTTATGTCCCCTGATCAGGGAATATTGGAGTTATGTCCCCTTATTGACGCCGCGCTATTATGTAACTAAGCGACGTTATTGTCTTTTTACATAGCTCTGAAGACGCCGTAAGGCCGAAAGATCTTAGCAAATATGTAATTGTAATTAAAATATAGTCTTTCCATCCAAATCTTAGTATTTTTGGTATATAAACCTGAGAGTTGAATTTAGAAGCTTTTAAATATATATATATATATATATATATAATAAAATATAGGTAAATACAGCTCCCAGTAACATATATATAAATAATAAACTAAATTAAAGAAAGACACCAAAATATTAATTTAACGGCTAGCGCTTTCTGTTCGTACTGAACATCATCAGACCGATTTTATATATAAATAAAATATATATATAAATAAAATATATATATAAATAAAATTAAAATATTAGAGAAAAAACACTAAAAATTAAAATTTTGGCTAGTACTTTCATCGTTATCAAACGAATCATCAGGCCACTACTGATTAAAAATGGCCTGATGATTCGTTTGATAACGATGAAAGTACTAGCCAAAATTTTAATTTTTAGTGTTTTTTCTCTAATATTTTAATTTTATTTATATGATGAACTGAGAGTTAGATCGTTTTATATATTTTTTTCTTATATATATATATATATATATATATATATATATATCCAAAATTATTAGCACAACCGCAAAGTTGTACTACTTTGTTTCACGGTAAATGATGAATAGATAAAAAGGTATGCCGACACAAACTGATTTCAACACTGGTTTAATAACATTTTAACATTTTAAAGTACTTTTCGTCCGTCTTGGGACTATTCATAAAATAATGTCATAACATATAGATGGACAATAGTGTATTTATACATATTTATATTTACATAGTAACACTGTGGTTCTAAGTGGCTATAGTTACCATTGTCTATGGTTACATAGTATATAGGTAACAAGCAGAAAACATGTATACACGTGTGTTAATCGGTTGCTTATTGGGTACAATACAATTGATAAACAATGAATGATAGATAATAACGGGATAGATTAAGACGATTAATAAATGAAATTAATGGTCAATTGTTAATTAAGGGAGTGGATATTCGAATGGCGAATAGCCTAGACCCATAAGGATGGTTATTCGCCATTCGTTTTATATAATAACACTAAAATTCTTGCAGATTATTGGTGCTTTTATTCAAAATACAGACCCAGAATCCATTTTTAATTGTCATTTGTTTTTTGAAGCTTCATAGTGCATATAAACACCTTCGTTCACAGCGAAGCGTAGACAGCGAATCCAACATCGTGTGTAGATGGAAGTAGCACACATGTGAAAAGTTCCGTATTCTGTAAAATTATGTATCTTTACCACGGTAATCAAGAAACTTTGCAAGTAGATTAAATACGAACTGAATCTAATTTCATGCCTGCGAAAGCAGCAGGGGCTTATTGAAATTGTTCTACCTGATCTGCCAGCCCGCCTACCACCCGGAGTAGGCTACCCATATTATGCAATTGTCAACCGTGTGTTCTATCAATATAGGCCTATCCTTCGTATATACATTTCATTTTCAACTATGCGTGTTATATTTGCCACCCGTATATTTCTTTTTCGTATATACATTTCGAGAGAGAGAGGGGGGGGGGGGGGCTCAATGACAGACTTAGACTGGTGGCCAGTCTCCTCCACACACCAAAAATTGGCCAGTCCTCTCCAAAAAAAAACCGAAAAAAAACGTAATCTCTAGAGACTGGGCAAATAGAGCTTCATTCTCATCTAGTAGGTCAACCTGCATTATGTAGGTCGTGTGACGTCGTGCACGTGATCACGACATATCTAACAACAACGTGACGTCAACCCTCAGACGGTCTAAGCATGACTGCTTTGCACTCCATTCGAGACGCATGATTCACTCGGGGCTTGCTTGATAACTGTCAATCATTCCAAATAAGGAACAACGTAAAACATGACAGGAACGCCCATTTTATTGTGAAGCTCGCAAATTGTCCAGTCTCTGGTGCTGGTTACAGATTTACTCAAAAAAAAATTTTTATACAAATGGAAACGAAAGTGTTGGTTTACTAAAAATTAATACTTTTATATAAATCGAAATGTAAAATAAATAGAAGAGACTGGGCCAGTCTATGACAGACTGTGTAATTCACTTGCATCTACTCACATAGGCGTACCAGCCAAGGATGATATCGTAATTTTTTAAAATTGACTAAGGGATTAAACTTTATATTAGGATTAAAATTTATATTAGAACATATAAAGTCAGTTTAATACACAGCGACATTTTTTCAGGGCATCCCTTTCTTCAGGAATCATGATTTACTTTTAAGCGACCGGCTTTGCACGCCGCGTCTCTGTGTACTCTAAACGATATAATTTGTAGGCATGATTATAATTTGTTTTGGCTATTTCCGCTTGTCAGTCGTGCATGACGGAAGGCCTGACAAGGACATCTGGGTAGTCGCTCGTCGGATAGGACGAAAAAGCAAGGACCCGTGCTGTATACATTGGCGTATCCGGGCAAAATGTCCTTAATTTGAAACAGGAGAGAGAGAGGGGTGAGAGAAAGTGTGTGGGGGGGGGGGGGGGGGTCATTTCGGGAATACAATTAGGATTCCATTTTTTTATAATTCCCTTGCATAGGGGCCTTTAGACTTTAGCACTGGTAGGACGTAGGGAAAACCAATGGGGTTGGACAGGCGACCATACTCCTTGTCACGTACAACAGTGGAATCGAAACTACAATTTGACTTGTAACAAATAGCAACTTTCAGTCTACTTTGTCTTGGCTTTTTCTTCCTCGGGGTCGCTTGTGCATCGGGGTCTTTAGTCTTAAATATAAGTAAATTTTATACTCAATTGCAGGCTTTATAATACAGCGCGCACGTGTTAACCATTCGGCGATCCTACCCCCCGAATACGAAAAGATCCACCCGAACGACACTACGTTGTCCCCTGTCAAACCGCCCCCCCCCCCCCCGTCTTGCTTCACTGATAAGGAGGAACCATGCCGAACAACAATGAACATTCTCACCCAACACCGGGTATGATCATCATCAGAATCATGCAAAATTTAGTACATCATTCATTGCTGAACCAACAAAGTGCCACACCCTTCCCATGGTAGGGAATTTAACGTCCTACTGTTCTGCTGGGACGCTATTGTAGAAGGGCTATGAGGGAAATGTTGCCTCAACGGTATCGGCCAAATTACAGTCAACTCTTATATCGAATTCTAACGAGTAGGCCTACATGGGACATTCTTTTTTTACATCTCAGCCGAATGACTATACGTCTTCCTTTCTTTGCCAGACCACCGTAAGGGGCAACCACGCCGGAAACTCCAGACTTACCGACTGAGCCACCTTCCCCACTTTAGCCGTGCCCCAAATATGGCTGGCGTGTGTGTGGGGGGGGGGGGGTTAACGCGTGCGCCTTGAATCATAAGGTGTTATATAGTCAAGTCACATGGCTTTGATTCCGCGGAGTAAGGCCGTCTGTCCAGTCTCGTGGGTTTTCTCTGGGTCCTCCGCCACCCCACCCCCATTGCTAAAGAGCTCTATACGCAAGTGAATTATTAAAATAAATTTGAGTCATATTGGCGCTCATAGGCTTATTATATCATATGGTACATCCATAAAGGATCCCCCCAAATGTTATGTTATAATTGTATGACCAGCTTATGTTATAATTGTATGATCAACTTTTGTTTTAAAATGTGTATGCTGTCCACAGTGGATGCAATGATACAATAAAATCTATCTATCTATCTATATGTTAGTCTAGAAGAAATTACTTAGTCTCGAACAGACGTATGGCAACCGACTATCGCTCTCGCTTCTCTCTCTCTCTCTCCCCCTCTCTCTCTCCATGAGATGTGTGTCCCATCAGGGTATACAGTGAATATCCACATAAAATAAAACATTAGGCCCTACCAATAAAAGACAGGTAAAATATGAAGTATTTTATTATTACCTTATTCTACATATCTTTTTTTGTGCGGGCATTCATTTTTATTTTTCATCTTTTCATAGCAACAAGTTTTATTTCATTTTTTTTTTATCTACCCGAACCTTTCAATTTTAACCGCTGTTTATTTCCAATCCATATATTTGAATAAAACTATTTTGTCTTATTTAAACCTTTCCAAGGCAGGTCATAAAGTATGGTACTTTTTCAGGTAGTCACCGCTAGGCTATAAATAGACCTCCAATGGCACTGTGCCAAACAACGTTTGTTGTAGTACTAGTAGTAATTATTTTCGCATTTTTACTACAACAAAAATGATGTATGTGCATTTTGGACGACGTAGTTAAACTAGTTTAAGTCGTTGGTAGCATTACCCTTCGACCAGGCATCGTGATAGGACAGAAAATATCGATTAAAAAAAACGAATGGCGAATAACGTGAACGAATGGCAAATAACGTAAACGAATGGCGAATAACTCTTTGCTATTCGAATGGCGAATATCCACTGCCGTTAATTAATGACTATTAAGTCGAGGAGCGTATTTTTAAATAAAATGGTTCTCCATTGATTTCCTTTTCGTGGTGTCATCGACTTTCATTTTATAAAAAGGGAAAATTTGAAATTTAACTTGTAAGTGTTTCGCACATTTAAAGATGTGTCGATTTACAAATAAGGGCCCATATTCAATATTACAATCCCGCCGATGGTTGCGAACTCTATCCCGTAGATGATTGGATGTCTCCCCAATATAAAAAAAATCACAACCCTTGCAAGTCAAGACATAGGCCCTATATGAGATTTTTTGTGTCACAATTCATATTGTCATTGACGCTAAAGGTAGAGTTATTAAAATCATATTTGTTATTTGGTGTTATATGGTCGCAACATTTGCATCGAAGATCCGCGCATTTCGATACATAAAAGCCGGTCCTTGTGATAGATGAATTGAAGTTTGCTTTAGTTAAAAGACGTTTCAGATTAGGTGGCTGTCTTATAACCTATATATATATATATATATTTACCAAAAAATACTAAATTTGGATGGAACAATCTATATTTAAATAACTTTTACATTAGTGCCAAGATCTTTCGGCCTTTCGGCTTCTTCAGGGCTAATGGCGTCGCTAGTTACACAATAGCGCGACGTCATTACAGGGACATAACTCTAGTATGTCAAAGGGGAATGATTATTTAAAAACATTCTTAGATGTTGAAGTACATTTATCGAAAAGCGGTGTTATTGAAACGGACTTATTTTATAAGAAAACAGATACTCACCAATACCTTAACTTCAAATCGAGTCATCCCGCACACACGAAACGAAATATCCCGTTTAATCTTGCAAGACGGGTCTGTACAATTGTGTCGAATGAAACGTGGAAGAATCAAAGACTTGCTGAGCTAAAACAATTTCTAATAAAACAAGATTATCCAATAAAGCTGATCGACAATGCAATAAAGACAGCTTTAGAACTAGATCAAGATAATCTACGAGTCCCAAAACAGAAGAAAGAGAACGATAACATTGTAGTGAACCGGACCTCCGGATAGAGCAGATTACTGTGGTAGAGTGGGCCCGGCTCTATCCGTCAATTCTGTCGAGGGCTCACTACTGAAGAAACGTGGGAGTAGCCAACCAAGCAGCTGGCTCAGAAAGACTAACACCGGATCAATCAGCAACTCTCTTTATTGTTCCTCAATACACAAATAATAATTTCCGTCTAACACTCGTCAGGTCTAAACCTGTTCTTAATCGGGCTCTCTTCAACGCTCCTTATCGGGCTCTCTCAAACGCTCCTTAACGGGCTCTATAATTCGCTCCCTATACGTCGGGGTCAGACTCTCGGTATCGCTCCTAAAAGGGCTCCATAAATCGCTCCCTATAAGTCGGGGTCAGACTCGTCAGTGATAAAGGTCTCTCTTACCACCGCTAATCACTATTCAACTCTCACCTACTGAATTGGGCAAGGTAATATATACCCCTAAATCACGTGACGTAAGCACGTGGTACAAGACACACCTACTACTCCTGTCAATCATAAACACGTGCAGCCAATAGATAGCGGGCTGACGACAGCGCGTGTTAGGACGGATTTATAAAAATACATTTACAATATACATAAGAATGAAACATAGCTACAAAATAACATTATCAGAGTTCTTAACAATATGTACAATCAAGTTTAATAATTAGTAATTACTAACCGTGAGGGAAACGGCCTTCCTTGCCCAGTGACCAATAAACAATGACTGAGACCTGCGCGATGAGTTCGTCTAAACTGAGGACGCGGATCGGGCTATGAACATGCGCTTCAGATCACCACATAACCCACGCCTCCGCCTAATGCGTCTCGCATTATATAAAATTACAAAAGCTACAATAATTATGAAATAACACATAAAGTATCAAATACATCTATATATATAAAACAATGAAGCAACTGGACTGTTACTTCCATACGAAAATAAAACGTCTCTAAAAATAACTAAAAGTTCACGAAGTTTCACAGGTATCTCCAACGTTCATCCACCATTAGGGTTCCATTAGGAAAGTACACGAATAACACAAATCACATCACAACCGAACATCTCTAATAACAACAGGATAAACTAAAGATTTATCAACATCTAATCGATGGGCATCATTGTTCTATTAACACACATAATTCTGTAAGTAATTGGGACGTCGAGAGAGTCGACCGGTGCGAGAGCGAAAACCTAGCCTCAACGGAGAATCTTCGTCGGTGCCTTCTTCATTATCACCAATACAGCCATCAGAAAATTCCTGGTCAGACTCCTGCTCTGATACGGCGCTGTGGTAATCTTCTTCTGGATCTAGGATAACTCTCCTCCGATACTCTCTAAGACGATCTATGTGCACCACTTGTCTTCGGTCGGATTCTTCGTCCAAAATCTCGTAAGTAATGTCCGATATCCTCTTAGTAACACAGTACGGGCCACTCCAGTGTTTCTGTAACTTGTTCGGGATTCCTTTCTTCTTCACAGGGGAATACAACCATACAAGCGAATCTTCATATAACGGCTCTCGTCCCTGCTTCGGATCATAATAATTCTTCTGTCTCTTTAACTGGCTGCTTAAATATCGTCTTGTAAATGAATGCGCCTCTTCCATGGTTTGGCGAAGAGCTTGGCTCCAATACTGGGTCTCTTTGTAAACTTCATCAGGTGGCAAACCAAACTGGAGGTCGACCGGTGTATTTACTTCTCGTCCAAACATCAGAAAATTCGGGGTACTGTTCGTAGATTGATGTACCGTGGAACGATAGGCAAACATCACGTGGGGTAACACGTCGTCCCAGTTATCTCCTTTCTCTTGTACATACGATGACAGCATCGACTTCAGTGTTCTGTTCATTCGCTCAACTTGACCATTCGATTGCGGCCGATAAGGTGTCGTTCTAGTTTTGTTAATGCCTAACAATCTGCACATCTCCTGGAAAAGTTCACTCTCAAACTGTCGCCCTTGATCCGAATGGAGTTGGTGGGGGAGTCCAAACCTCAGGAAGAAGTTCTCCACCAAAACCTTGGCAACCGTTATCGCTTCCATGTTCGGCATCGGGTAAGAATCCGCATACTTAGTAAAGTAATCTGTCACTACCAAAATATAGCTATTTCCTTGAGTGGTAGCAGGCTCAATTCTTCCAACAATGTCAACAGCTACTCTCTCCATTGGTGCTCCAGCAGTGTATGCTTCTAAAGCAGCTTTTCGCTTCCTAAGTTTAATTGGAGAGCAAACATTACACGTTTTCACATAGTCTTCTACATCGGATTTCATTCCTGGCCAAAAGTATTTCAGTTTTATTCGGTCTATCGTCTTTGTGATACCCAAGTGAGCGCTCGTTGGAGGGTCATGTGAAAGAGCAATAATTTCACTTCTAGCAGCTAAGGGTACCACGACTCGTTTTCGTAGGGGTCGGAATTATTTTCTCTCTTCTAGACACAGTACATCGTTTCGAACGTGAAGTTGATTCCATTTAGACCAAAGTTTCTTCACCAGTATGCTCTCTGGAGATATGGTTTTCCATTCTGGTTTAAGGTCACCTTCCTTCCAACCAATCACCATTGAGATATCTGGGCCCGATTCCTAGAAAATTCTTAAGCACGTTCTTATGCTTAGATTTTAGTCGACTTTGCATTTAAGTAAACTTACCTTATTTTGTGTTCCCAGAAAATTCTTAAGAACGGCCTTGTTCTTCGATTTAAGTAGACTTTATTGTAAGCACAAGAACGTTATTATGCGTTCCAAGAAAAAACTTTAGCACAACTTCGTTCTTAAACATAGCCACTAGCCAGTCTAAGCACAAGTCCCAAGCAAGGTATAGGGCTTGCTTGCCAACCTTAAGTCTGTTTCTGCTTCAAAAAGATGGCTGACCGTAGAGATAATTACAAGACAGGGAAAATTCTTCTCAAAAAGAAATTAAGAATGCTATAGGCTACAAATACACAGGCTGATCAGGCGCTCTCACAATTATTCAGTTAGTTTTTAGGCCTATGTGTCTGCGTTTTTTTAAAAATATATTTTGGCACATTTTATAATTATTTAGGCCTATACAGGGGACATGTCAATCAAAATCAACCACAATGAAGCAGACGACAAATTTATGACGTAATTCGCATACCAAAGTTATTTTTTGACGTTAAAGAGCATCGTAGTCTCAGTGTATGGTAAGCTTTACCAGTCACAATGTGCTTAGACTTGTACTTGACTTGTGCTTACGTAAGAATGGTCTTGAGAATTTTCTAGGGACGGTATTTTTATAAGATTCTTACGTAAGTAAAAGTGAAGTATGACTTTGTGCTTTCTTTAAGAATTTTCTAGGAACCGGGCCCTGGATCAGCTCTTTGTTGATCTTTCATCCTTGTATTTTCCACTTCTATAACGTTCACTGCTCCTGGTGGCCTCAGCGATTCATGTGTTTGTCCACACTGAACACAGGGTTTCCTGGATAGTGCGTCAGCGTTTCCATGGACTCTTCCGGCTCTGTGTACAATATTGAAATCATAGGCTGCCAACACTTCGAGCCATCTGGCGAGTTGTCCTTCGGGGTTCTTGAAGTGCAGCAGCCACCGTAGTGCTCCGTGGTCAGTTCTTATTTCAAACTTTCTTCCATATAAATACGGCTTGAAATATTTTACAAAATGTACTACGGCCAAGAGTTCCCTTCTGGTTACACAGTAGTTACGCTCTGCCTTACTTAAGCTCCGACTCGCGTAAGCCACGACTCTTTCTTTTCCGTCGATAATCTGGGATAGTACGGCTTCAATGCCACATCCACTAGCATCAGTATCCAGTACAAATGGAATGGTATGGTCTGGATAAACTAAAATAGGAGCGCTCGTGGGTCGATCCTTTAGCATTTCAAACGCTTCTTGACATTCCGAGGTCCACAAATATGCTCTTCCTTTCTCGGTCATTTTATGAAGTGGCGCTGCTATTTTGGCATATCCTTCAATAAAACGCCGATAGTAGCTGCATATTCCCAAGAAACTCCTAAGCTGTGTCACATCGGCGGGAACTGGGCATTCTCTAATGGATTTCACCTTAGTTGGATCTGTGGATACTCCCTCTGGCGACACAATATGCCCCAGAAATTCTACCTTATGCTTCAAAAGGAAACACTTCGAGGGTTTCAGCTTTAAACCAGCAGCTTCAATCTTACTAAAGACTACATACAAGTGCTGTATATGCTCAACAAACGTCTTCGAGAAAATAATCACATCGTCTAGATATACTAAGCAGATGTCCCACTGGAGTCCAGCAAGCACTGACTCCATAAGTCCTTCGAAGGTACTGGGGGCGTTGCACAATCCGAATGGCATGACTCTGAACTGGAACAGACCGTGCATCGTGGTAAACGCTGTTTTAGGCTTATCCTCTGGCTTCAGCTCCACCTGCCAGTATCCCGATAACAAATCTACAGTAGAAAACCACTTGACGCCCCCAAGACAGTCCAGAGTCTGGTCAATACGTGGCAATGGGTATGCGTCTTTTTCAGTAACCATATTTAGTTCTCTATAATCCACACAGAATCTAAGGGATCCGTCCTTCTTCCTCACCAATACGATCGGGCTCGCCCAAGGACTTACTGAAGGCTCGATCACATCTCTCTTGAGCATGTCTTGAAGCAGAGTTTCAATATCTTTTCGTTGGTGGATAGGGACTCGTCGTATCTTCTGTTTTATCGGCTTCGCAGAGCCTGTCTTTATCTCATGTTTCACTTTATTGGCTCGTCCCAAATCATCAGATGAAGCTGCGAATAAAGTCTGATGACGCATCAAAAGTTTTCCAATATCATGCGTTTGCTCTGTCGTTAATCCTTCAATTGATCGGCTATATAAGTCTAGTAGATGCCCTGGGAGATTATTGCGTTTCTGCTCGGTTCCACCAATAATGGCATCTTCAGGTCTCTCCACAATTTCCACGGGGGCGAAACTTCCAATGGTCACATCTCTATGCAACGTCTTTGCACTATCTGAGGGATTCATGACTCTAATAGCAAATTCGTGTCTGTCTTCCTTCGCCTCAACTAAAGTACGGGCAGGTATTACATTATTTCTATTCACGAAATCTTCAACGGGTTCAATTATTCCAGGGGTAGACATAAAGAGCTTTGACTGGTTTCCCTTCAAATAAGCTTTAACCAATTGTTCATGTTTTGGGGGTACTGTAACTGTTTCAGCTAGTTGTATTCTGCAAATACCAATAGAGCCTTGCATCTGAGCGGGGTGCTCTACATCTTCGACTGTCAATGATTTCCCAGTAATATCCAAAGTACATCTGTGAGCTTGCATGAAATCAAGTCCAATGATACATTGGGATCCAATCTCAGCAACTACCGCTTCCTGTCTATATTCAGTTCCATCAAGATTGAAAATGAAAATGGACTTCCCATATGATTTCAGTGATTCACCATTGGCAGCTTTTAGGACGTGTCCAACTGGTGATAACTCTGGTCGATTCGAGATGCTCTCATACAAACTCAATGAAACGATTGTCAACGTTGCACCGGTATCCAGGAGACAATAAGCAAGATTACCGCCAACTTTGGCAGCTATAAGAAGACCAGACTCGCTTGGTTCGTGGAACACGGCTGAAGAGATTCGGCTCTTTCTCCTACGCCTCTTCGAAATTCCTCTAAATTCAGCTCTCGGGGTACCACACCGACGAGCAATGTGTCCTTTTCCTCCACATCGAAAGCATGCTCGCTCATTACCAAAACTTGCCCCGTCTCTTCTTGTTGCGTTAAATTGGTGTCTGCCTGCGTCTGTGTGATGAGCTTTAGGTACCGACTTATCATTCAAAGTCTTCATTTGCTCTATAGTACTCTTCAGCTCGCAAATCTCCTTTCGAAGTCTCTCAGTATCTGGTTCACTCTCAACAGCTCTTGCACGACCTGGTTGTTGAACTTGATTATTGGCATACATAAAAGCTTCAAATTCCACTGCAACCTGGATAGCTTGCTCTAAGTTCGATGGTCTTGATTGCTGAATTCTCCAGACCAATTCTCTATTCTCCTGGAGAGCATCAAAGAATGTATCTCGTGAAAGCACATCTTGTAACTCTAAAGTAGCGGTAGGATACGCTAGGCTCACTTTTCTTCTAACCGCCTGTCCAAGTTCTGGAAGAGTCTCTCCCATTTTCCTGCGTGTGGCTCTAAGCTCTGCTCTGTGCATCTGGGTTTGGTTTGGAGGTAGAAATCTATTTCTGAGAGCTTCCATTAGTCTTTTATAATTTCTTCGTTCTTCCGTCGGCATCGATGGCAACACAGATTGTGCACTTCCTTTTAAAACTCCAGCCAAGTACAAAGCCTGTTCCGTTTCATCCCATCCATTCAATTCAGCACAGGTCTCGAAATGAATCTGATAGTCCATAATAGAGCTCGTTCCATCAAATGGCTGAGGAGTAATCATGTTCCTTCTGGGCATATTAGGCTTTCTCTGATCTTGTTCGTTCCATTTGGTGTTATTAAATTCTCTTATACTGTGGCTCGGTCCAGAAATAAAATTGCGCTCGTTCTTACTGAGATTCGCCATTTCAGAATATTGGTTCTCACTTCTCATTAAATCAGGACTTCCCATGACATCAGGAGTCGCAGCTCTGGCGGAAGGTCTAAAATTACTTGCTAGTCGCCAGTTATCACACACTGGAGCTTCAGAGCTGTTCCTCGGAGTCAACATATCCGACTGTTGATATACTGGCTCTTTCTTCTGTTCGCTAAAACCAGCATCAAATGATTCTTCAGTTTTGGCTCTGGCTCCCGACAAATTCTTTATTAAGCTCT
Source organism: Patella pellucida (assembly GCA_917208275.1). Lineage (NCBI taxonomy): Eukaryota > Metazoa > Mollusca > Gastropoda > Patellidae > Patella > Patella pellucida. The sequence continues at coordinate 29,205,286 of OU795041.1, read as the reverse complement.
GCGCATCAGAACTAATCGGTTTTGCTCTTTGTCTTGAGATCGTATCGCGAAGCCTTTCAAGTGCATTCTGCCTCCTTGGCTTTTCTGTGAATTCTACAGTTGAGTTAACACCAATATAAGCAGCTCCTTCCTCAGGAAAGACAAGTTGATCTTCAGCCCTGAAACAACTCGGAGAGGTCTGGCTATCTGGCTCCATCCGATCTGACTATCTGTATCTGGCGCCGTCTCAGGGTTTGCCAATCTGAATCCGGGGTCGCCTGTCTGTATCCCACTCCAGCCACCAGAAAACTTCTGTAGTGAACCGGACCTCCGGATAGAGCAGATTACTGTGGTAGAGTGGGCCCGGCTCTATCCGTCAATTCTGTCGAGAGCTCACTACTGAAGAAACGTGGGAGTAGCCAACCAAGCAGCTGGCTCAGAAAGACTAACACCGGATCAATCAGCAACTCTCTTTATTGTTCCTCAATACACAAATAATAATTTCCGTCTAACACTCGTCAGCTCTAAACCTGTTCTTAATCGGGCTCTCTTCAACGCTCCTTATCGGGCTCTCTCAAACGCTCCTTAACGGGCTCTATAATTCGCTCCCTATACGTCGGGGTCAGACTCTCGGTATCGCTCCTAAAAGGGCTCCATAAATCGCTCCCTATAAGTCGGGGTCAGACTCGTCAGTGATAAAGGTCTCTCTTACCACCGCTAATCACTATTCAACTCTCACCTACTGAATTGGGCAAGGTAATATATACCCCTAAATCACGTGACGTAAGCACGTGGTACAAGACACACCTACTACTCCTGTCAATCATAAACACGTGCAGCCAATAGATAGCGGGCTGACGACAGCGCGTGTTAGGACGGATTTATAAAAATACATTTACATTATACATAAGAATAAAACATAGCTACGAAATAACATTATCAGAGTTCTTAACAATATGTACAATCAAGTTTAATAATTAGTAATTACTAACCGTGAGGGAAACGGCCTTCCTTGCCCAGTGACCAATAAACAATGACTGAGACCTGCGCGATGAGTTCGTCTAAACTGAGGACGCGGATCGGGCTATGAACATGCGCTTCAGATCACCACAACATCATGACATTAGTCACAACATTTAACCCACACCACAATAGACCGATGGACCTTATCGACATGAACAAACAGATTCTGGATAAATGCCCCAAAATGAAGAAGATTGTTTCCAATACCAACTTCATAAGCAGCTATACACAGCCAGTAAATCTAAGGAAACTGTTGACATCGTCCCGTTTTGATATGAATAAAAATATGGAAAGACCATGCGTTTCAAAATGCGGAGATAAACGGTGTGGAATGTGTCCCTATGTCAAACAACCGAGTGTTCGAAGTCAGACAAAACATGAACTGTAAAACCAAACATGTGGTTTACTTGTTAGCTTGCTCGGGATGTAAGGAATATTATATTGGCAAAAGCGACCAACAGCTGAATCTACGAATGAACTTACACAGGTCTCAAATACTACATCCGGAAAATAGAACAATTCCGCTTAGTAGTCATCTGGAAACCTGTGGAAAGGGAAAATTCAAAGTAGCACCGATATATAAATTAAATTTCATAAATGAACATCTTCTTGAAGCCAAAGAGAACAGACTAATAGGATTATTCTCCCCGAAGCTTAATGGTCGAAGATGAACATTCATTTTTTTTAAATAATCATTCCCCTTTGACATACTAGAGTTATGTCCCTGTAATGACGTCGCGCTATTGTGTAACTAGCGACGCCATTAGCCCTGAAGAAGCCGAAAGGCCGAAAGATCTTGGCACTAATGTAAAAGTTATTTAAATATAGATTGTTCCATCCAAATTTAGTATTTTTTGATATATTTATCTGAGAGTTTGTTATTTTAAATCGTTTAATTATATATATATATATACAGAATAAGCTTACTCTTCCGAACACCTGTTACCACTGTTTGTCGTGTATCTTGTACACGGCGAACAGTCCATTTGCTGGTTACACTATTTTGACTATACCGTTTTTTGGGACCTCGAATTTTGTTCAATGGTTTGGATTTTACGTACTTGATATAAATATAAAGTAGGCTATTAGTGGACCCTTCGGGGTTAAATCTTATAAAATCGTATTGCCGTCCAATGCAAACGTTCTCAAATGTAAATCCATTTCGATTAAAAATGGTTCAAAGAACATCCTGATATGTGACATATGATTTATGTCTCAGTCATTGAAAGCCCAATTATTTGTATCGTAACATTACCTACATATCAGCCTTCTAAATGATTTGATTGGGCTTTTTAGAGCATGTAGGCTACGACAAAGGCTATTTCCGAGTAGGATAATATATGCCATTTCTCTTGGCTTACTGAATTGAATAATGGTAACCGTTATATAAATGATTAAATTTCGTTTTGATAAGGTAAAAATAATTGTCACGCGCGTTGAGCGCTCATATTTCTATATGGCGTATAAGCACCAGAATGAACTTTCGGTTTATACAATTATGGTGATCCACATGGAATCAAAAGTCTAATTTTACTTTTTAAATTACGGAGCATTTTGACTCCGGTATAAATTTGTTGTTCAATTGTGGAGTCGTTTAAATAACACGCATACCCCACAAAATACAGTTCTGCGAATGAAATAGGGCTTAAGTCAGGGTCATCTAAAAAACTAGGCCATCCCGTTTTAACATACTCAAAGCTTTACACAAGATTGTGTCCTTCCCTGTAGCCTCACTAATTTGATGACTGTTTATCGGCAATTTATTTACATGTGAAAAATAAAACAAGTCCGACTCCGATGAATCGTCCTGCCTAACCTCCAAAGGATTACGCGAAAGTGCGTCTGCATTACCGTGTTCAACAGATGATCTGTATACGATTTGATATTGATATGCTGATAAAATCAATGCCCATCTGTGTAAGCGCGCAGCTGTAAGAGTAAGTACTGTTGTATAAGGACCTAAAATAGTTGTAAGTGGTTTATGATCAGTCTCCAATATGAACGTCCGGCCATAAAGATATTGATGAAACTTCTTTATGCCATATATGATTGAAAGAGCTCCTTTCTCTAGTTGGGAATAGTTTCTTTCACTTGGATTTAAAGTTCTAGATCGGTTGCTCGTTGCATTCTGTATCATCATGCGAAATCACACTACCTAACCCATACGATGACGCATCGCAAACGATTTTAAGCGGTTTATTCACGTCATAATGAACTAATAACTTGGTATCTGTCAACTTCTGTTTACAAATCATAAAAGCTTTATCGCATTCCTTTGACCACAACCAAGGGGTGTCTTTCTGCAAAAGTTTATGCAAGGGGTTTAGCATGGTTGATAAGTTGGGTAGAAATTTCCCATAATAATTAATAAGTCCAAGAAATGACTTTAACTCTGAAACGTTTGTAGGCACCGGCGCCATATCAATCGCCTCCACCTTTTCAGGAAGTGGATGAATACCATTACTATCCACTTTATAACCTAAATAGTTCACACTAGGTTGCATGAAAACACACTTAGAAAGTTTAAGTCTAACAGCAAATTTTTCTAGTCTCTGAAGAACCATTTCCACACGAGTTATATGTTCTTCCATTGTAGGAGCACTAATTAAGATGTCGTCTAGTCTGCACATCACTCCTTCCATACCATGGAGTATTTGCTCTAAAGTAGATTGAAATATCGCAGGAGCCGATGCTACCCCGAATGCAAGTCTATGCACACGATAGAGTCCACGGTGTGTATTCCATGTCAACAATAACTAGTGTTCGGCACGAATATTCGAATATTCGCTCGTCGAATATAATATTCGAATAGCAGTCACCATATTCGAATAATTTCGAATAGCTACAATATTGATTCTATTTGCGTTCAAATATTATTAAAGTCGACTTTCCTTGCCACGTTTACATTCAAAGCTTATTTCGATTACCCACAGTATATATTTCAATGGAATAGCTAACTGCAGATTGTATGTAAGGGGGGGGGGAGTGGTGGCGAATGGTTTGCGTGTGCGCGAAGGATCATAAGATTTGTCATTTGGTCAACTGTCGTGGTATCGATTTGCCGGTTGCACGTGATACGGAGCAGGATCGTCTGTCCAACCTCGTGGAATTTCTGCGGCAGTGCCGGACTGGTGGGCCGTAGGCCCACTAGCCATACCTGTGACAAGGCCCACGATCGCAGAAGGCGCGAACGCTCAATGGGGGTCTTGGGGGGGGGGGGGGGCCCCCAGAAAATTTTGAAAAATAGACAGCCGCAAACCCATTTTCCAAGCACCACAGGCCATAGCAGGTGGAGATATATTCCAGTTTTTGGCCATTTATCAGGTTTTAATGACTTATCAAGAGCTGGGACACTCGGCAAACCTCGACAGATTCCGGTGCCCTACATCTAGTCTCGTCTGTATGATGAAGTCCGCCATTTTGGAACTATTTTAAAGAACCCGGATAAACAATGGCTGCCCCCATGGTCATGGAGATTATATCAACAAACTAAAAAATGTCTGCCCCCATAGAGATTATATCAAGAAAAGACGCCATTTTGAGACTATTTTGTGAAAGTGACACGTTTTCCTGTTGAAGTAAATCGGTAGTTGACTAGCCGCATCGCAAATGTATGGTCGTAGGTACATATCAATTACTTACATACATCCGAGTCTAGATGTAGGTTACGGAGAGTACCGGAATCTGTCGAGGTTTGCCGAATGGAGCTGGGAGTGACTGAAGAAAGATTGTCGGTTTATAATGCTGTCACCATCTTGAGGTTAAACTCATGAATGTATGCATAATTTCACCAGGTGGTAGACTTTGTTTCTTCCAACGAAATCTATCTTTCTGCTTTTCTTTCCTTTCCTTTCCCTGTTTCCTCTCCTCCCCTCTTTTACTACCTTTTCTTATTCTGTTTTTTACTTCTTTTTTCTTTGAGGCTTAGGCCCATATTTTTTTTTCGGCTTAGGCCCACTTGCCATTGGCAAGTGGGCAAATGTGCCCAGTCCGGCACTGTTCTGCGGGTCTTTTCTTTCCTTTCCCCGTTTCCTCTCCTCCCCTCTTTTACTACCTTTTCTTATTCTGTTTTTTACTTCTTTTTTCTTTGAGGCTTAGGCCCATATTTTTTTTTCGGCTTAGGCCCACTTGCCATTGGCAAGTGGGCAAATGGGCCCAGTCCGGCACTGTTCTGCGGGTCCTATGGTTTAATCCCACTGCTTTAGACACCTACATGTACGCGCAAACCAATTAAAATTTAACCATATGTTAGTCCCGAAATGACCTGGTTTGTGTCGAGTGGACGTTAAACCCCATCTCTCTCCCTCCCTCTATCTCTCACACACACACACTGGCAATGGCGAAAATATTTTTTCTATGCGTTGTTCGAGATTTCACGTACTTTATATTGATCAGGAATTATAATAATTTGAAAAATAAACCACTTTCAATATTTAAATTATTCGAATACTATTCAAATATCAATTTCAAGACCCGTCGAATATTCGAATAGTATTCTCGTTCGAATATCCGAACACTAACAATAACTCTGATTAATTATCTAACATCAATTGTTGGTACGCACTTGACAGATCAAGTTTGCTGAAAACCGTTCCACCTGCTAGCGTCGCAAAGATGTCCTCTGCATTAGGTAAAGGATATTGCTGTACCTCAATAACTGGCCTTAGAAGAAACTCCTCTATTAATAATTTATACAAAGAGCTTGGTTGGGAATCATTGTCTAATCGGAGAATAAAACATAAATTAATTTATCTATATAAAATAAAGAACAACTTAAGTCCTACTTATCTGTCTGACGTTTTTAAAAAATTTGAGCCGTCAATATCAAATTATAATCTTCGTAGCGAAAATTTGAACCTCAATTTACCATTTTGTAAAACCAGCTCATATTATAATAGTTTTTTTCCCTGCACAATTAAACTTTGGAATAATTTACCGGAAGATATTAAAACCACACAAACACTTAGTAAATTTAAATTGGGCCTCTCACGTGTGTATCCTATAATTAAACCACCACTTTATTATAATACTGGAAATAGAAAAGAAAATATTATCCATTGCCAATTAAGAAACAAAACTAGTAACTTAAATAACCACTTATTCTACCACTTTATTAGTGAAACAAAAGTATGCCCTATGTGTAATTCTGTGGATGAAGATAATAACCATTATTTTTTCATATGTCCAGCATACTCTGTTCCAAGAACAATTCTCAAAAACAGTCTATACTACCTTAAACAAAATGTTACAATTGACCTAATTCTATATGGCAACCCTACTCTTCCAGACAATACCAACTCTAACATTTTTGAAATAGTCCAAAAATACATTAAAGACAGCAAGAGATTTTGACACTAATATTTAAAACTTATAATTACACTCCAAGAATTGTATATATGTTTGTTACTCACTGCCTGTATATATGTCCAACATTGTTTTGTGAACATAAGATTTAATTATTTTATATGTTTGGAGAGAACTTATATAGGCCTTTGCCTGTTGTTCAATCCAATTCATCTTATTGAATAAAATATTGTTTAAACTAATACATTTATTTACCGTTACTTTATAGCCTCCGCAAATTCTTATCGAACGATCGGATTTGGGCACTAGAACAATCGGCGTCGCCCATGGGCTATAATCCACTTTGGAAATTACCCCACTATACTTTCCAATCGATCCAGTTCCTTTTCCACCGTCTCTTTAAGTGCGTATGGTATCGGTCGCGGTTTGTAAAATATCGGTGTCGCGGTGTCTTTAAGACGTATATTAGCCTTGTGACCTTTAATGACTCCAAAACCTTCCGCAAAAACCGTAGGAAACTTCTTAATCCAAGGTTGAATATCAAACTCAGCCTGTACTCTAAAACTATTTGACCAATCCAGCTTTAGTTTCTTCCTATAAGGGCTGGGTTAGTGCCTTAACCACGATAACTTGCAAAACAACTGTCTGATTATTATAAGTAACTGTCACTTCCAATTCACCCATCAAATTTAAAACTTCACCAGAGTAAGTCTTTAAAACCACGATCGAGGGTTTTAATTCACAAGTTGAAAAGTGTTCAAGGTAGCTGGCATTACTGTCAACGCTGCACCAGTGTCAATTTCCATTTCAACTTCAGTATTATTCATCAAAACACGAACTTTGTAAGCGGCTTGCCTTCCCTCACCAAAGTAAACAGACCAAAACCCTAATTCTTCGGCTGGTACATTATTTGTAGAAAACTGGCCTTTATTACACATTTTAGAAATATGTCCTCTTTCTTGACACATGAAACATTTCTCATTTCTAAACGGGCACTTAAAATATGTTTATGGTTAAAATTTCCGCAGCGAAAACATTTTACATCCGCTGACGCTGAATTCTTGCTCTGAAAATTTTGACGATTACGGTGTAATGTCTCTGACTTTTATTCTGATTACCGCTGTAACCACCTGTACTATAACCATAAGACTTTGATTTACTTGTATGTCCACCAAATTTTCCTCTATGTAACTTGTTTACACTGACGGATGGTGACGTTGTCCCTTTAAGTTCCATTGAATCTTTCTCAGCTAGTTCCATAGCCTGTGCAGTATCTGTTGCCATTCTCAGCGTTAGACCTACTGTTGTCCATAATCTTCTCTGTATAACTTCGTTTTTCAAGCCACACACTAGCCTATCACGAAGAGCTTGATTTAAAAAATCTCCAAAATCACAATGTGTTGACAATTTTCTCAAAGCTACCATATAGTCAGCTACTGATTCGCCATCATTTTGGTCTCGACGATGAAATTTATATCGTTCTGCAATAACCAACGGTGTTGGTGTGAAGTGTCTCTTCAACGTTTCAACCAAAACATCGTAAGTATGTGTACTCGGCAGATCCGGGGCTAATAAATTTTTCAACAAACCATATGTCTGTGGACCAACCACTGTCAAAAATATCGGCACCTTCTTTCCGTCTTCGACGTCGTTAGCAATAAAATACTGGCTCATACGTTCTTCATAACAAACGAATGACTCCTTCGAACTCCGAAATTTTACCAATCTCTGCCATGACTATGACAATCAAAAATATTCATAGGTACCTCACTTCTAATGTCGTCGATTCATTTTATCCCACTTCGTCGCCAAATGTGGTATATATGGCCCTAATCATACCCCATACTGCCCATAGTACAGACTACAACAAACACATGTTGTTCCAATGATGGCTACTTTATTCTGACTGTATGATTATATCAGACGTGTAACAAGTGACAATCTCTACACATGCGCGTGATGCAACACTGTATCAATCGGGACTGTACGTGATGTACAATATACTACAGAGTCAAAGTTCGGGTTTTTTTTATATCGGATAATAATCGTGACTTCCAATCAGGAGTCATAATTCAGGAAGTTATGATCCCATATGTGCAGATAACAAAATGAACCAAGATCTTTTGGTTAGAACCATGCATTTCAAGTTTAATCAAAATCGAATCAAAATTGTGATCTCTACAGGGTCCACAACCATGTTATACAATTTTTTAACAGTGCAGACGGCGCCCATTTTGTCTGTCAATTTTTGTCCGATTTTCCTGAAATCCGAACTCAACCTTCCTTAAGGTGTAACAGTGATATAATCAAACGTTTTTTAAATTGGAAAATAATTGTGACCTCCAAAGGCATAGGAAATGCCCCCACCCCCACCAAATTATTTTCGGGCAATGACAAATTCGACGACCTTTTTTTTCTATTAACGTTTAGAGAAAAAATATAACTAACTTATTTCTATGAGATCCACACTGCCCGAAAAGAATTTTCTCGTCTTTTTCTTGTCCACTGCAATTCTCCACGCAAGTCTCGCTATCCAGCATTCGACTCAGCCGTCGGCTCACGTTCTATAAATGTTTGACCCGGAGGTCATTGATCACGTGATTTACTACTTGGTCAAAAATGGCGCCTGTCAGCGAAATGTTCTTGGCGTTATAAACACCTTTATAATTTTATATTTTTTAGTGAATTCGAAATGTTTATCACGCAAAGTGATTTTTCTATCATATTTCAAACATATATAGAGAATTATTTGATTTTAATTAACTAGACATTTCTAAATTAATTGTTGGGCCTGTTGATCGGGTAGTACTGATAAACAAACCCACGTGTATTACATTCTAAAATTAGCACGGCGACGTGTGCAGTTCGGTATTCTGAGCATTTTACCCGTGTCTTACGCAAAAGAGTTCCCTGTAATATCTGTATATACATTGTTACTTTACAATTATTGTGACCCCATTTCTATTTCAATATGGTAATATGTATTCAATATATTATCATTTATTTGTTTTAAATCGTATTTTCTATCATTGTCTATCTTCACCAAGAATCTTGGTGGCGTAGTCAATTGAGCCGTTAGCAGAGATTAGTGTGGACTGCAAGGGAAGACAACTCTGTTTGGGAGATTGGTTCACTGCATGCCCGAAAAAATGCCCGAAGATCTCTTATGATAGATATGCCTCAAAAAACGGTATGGCCCGAAAATAGGTATTGCCCAAAGAACAAGCATCGGAAAGGAAAAAGACCTTCAAATAATCCAAAAATTTCTTGGGGGGTCATTCGCCTCTCAAAGAAAACCGGCGCCGCTGTCTATAAACCGAAATTTTTCGGGCATTTCTAATTTTGCTCCCCTTACTGTCATCGAGCCCTAATAAAAAACACTAATTTTACTTTTGTTGTAATTGAATATCACGAATTTGTACTGAGTTGACTATGGATTAAAATATTTTGTCTGAAGCCACTCTACTTTGTGCGCCATTTTTCGGGAATCGATAATTATTTGGTGAATGCAAATGCAACAGTCTGATTGGATGGTTGAAATTCAGAGTGGGATTTCGGTTACAAAACCATTGGATACTTTTGGAGTTGCTTAAACGGGCTAGAATGGCAGAAAACGCATTTGCGGTGATTAAATTTTCAAATTTTTCTCCAGGAGGGTGGGGCCTCCATACCGCCGGGTCAGCTAGGTAGGCTTTATTTGACCAAATTGAAATTGCTGTGTTCCAAGGCTGGAATAGCAGGAAACGCGTTTGCGACAGTTAAATTTTCAAACATTTTTCTCAACGGTCCCGTCTTCGTGGACTTTAAACGATTGATTGGAATTCGAGTCAGCCACATTAATAAGGCTATTTTGGAGTTGCTTTGTTCACCGGCTGAAATAGCATTTCAAGTTTCATCAAAATCAATCCGAATCTTGTAGGTAATAAGCCAGGTGAGGGGGCGTTTCCGAGATAATCGAGGTCAAAGGTCACGGAAGGACAAATAACGAAAGAGACGTATATAATTCAAAATATGTTCAGAATAGGACCAAAAATCATTGATAACAGCAATGAGACAATTAGAATACAGTAATATAATAATAACATTTTATCTGGAATTTCGTACTAAGACCCGTATTTTGGCATTGAATACACCCCCCCCCCCCCCTTCATTATCATAGTAATAGAGTGTATACCCCATAACTTTGATCGCTATTTAAGGTAAGTAAATATGAATGTGCCATAATATTACTTACATATTTGAAGAGCGTAATAAACAAGCTTTTCTGTTATATTAGTAACATTATATCTGGAATTTCGTACTAAGAACCGTATTTTGGCATTGAATACCCCTCCCCCCTTTAGTATCATAGTAATAGAGCTTAATACCACCAAACTTTGATCGCTTTTTAAGGTTAGTAAATATGAATGTGCCATAAAATTATTTACATATTTGAAGAAAGCAATAAACAAGCTTTCGCTAATATGTAACATTATATCTTGAATTTCGTACTAAGAACCGTATTTTGGCATTGAATACCCCCCCCCCCCCTTCATTATCATAGTAATAGAGCTTAATACCACCAAATTTTGGTCGCTTTTTAAGGTAAGTAAATATGAATGTGCCATAAAATTATTTACATATTTAAAGAGAACAATCAACAAGCTTTTCACAGATATGTAACATTATATCTGGAATTTTGTACTAAGACCCGTATTTTGGCATTGAATACCCCCCCACCCTTCATTATCATAGTAATAGAGCTTAATACCACCAAACTTTGATGGCCTTTTAAGGTTAGTAAATCTTAATGTGCCAGAAAATTATTTACATATTTAAACAGAACAATCAACAAGCTTTTCGCTGATATGTAACATTACATCTGGAATTTCGTACTAAGGCCCGTATTTTGGCATAGAATAACCCACCCCCCTTCATTATCATAGTAATAGAGCTTAGTACCACACAACTCTGATCGCTATTTAAGGTAAGTAAATATGAATGTGCCATACTATTACTTACATATTTGAAGAGGGTAATAAACAAGCTTTTCTGTGATATGTAACATTATATCTGGAATTTCGTACTAAGAACCGTATTTTGGCATTGAATATCCCTCCCCCTTCAATGGGCCTTCATTATCATATATAGAGTTTAATACCAAACAACTTTTATCGCTATTTAAGGTAAGTAAATATGAATGTGCCATAATATTATTTACATATTTGAAGAGGGTAATAAACAAGCTTTTCTTTGATATGTAACATTATATCTGGAATTTCGTACTAAGACCCGTATTTCGGCATTGAATACCCCCCCCCCTTCATTATAATAGTAATTGAGTTTAGTACCAACCAAACTTGACCGTTTTGTAAGGTAAGTAAATCTCACTGTGCCAGAAAATTATTTACATATTTTCAGAGAGCAATCAACAAGTTTTTCGCTGATATGTAACATTATATCTGGAATTTCCTACTAAGACCCGTATTTTGGCATTAAATACCCCCCCCCCCGCTTCATAATCATAGTAATAGAGCTTAATACCACTGCAGGGCCCTGTTTCACAAAAACTTAAATCTCCTTAAAATCATTGTAAACTAAAATTTCATCCTAACTTAGGATAGATGCGTTTCACAAAACGATTTTAAGCATTGTAGCTAAAATCCACTAAAATAATATTGTAAGTTACAATTGTATCCTAACTTAAAATAGTGGCGTTTCACAAAACTATTTTAAGGACAATTTTAACTAAAATCAATTTTAACTTAGGATGACTGTCACCCTCTCCTAACTTAAAATCACGACATTGGCAAACATTGATTAGGGCTACATTGTTTGATCTATTGCGAAATACAGATATAATTGGCACATAATTTTAACATACATGTGTACAATCATTCACAAAAACAATTTTCATTCAATTTATTTTCATAGCATGGGATATACATCTACTGTCCACCCGTGTATTTTTATGTAAGGCAATTTAAGCGCCCAGTATTAGAACTCCAAGAAAAAAACACACTCACTAAAAGTAAAATTTATATCCAATGGCATCGAAAGAAGAGCACTCTTATCTATAAAGAAAATATCTTCGTGTTTAATATTGCCAATTTTTTGGTATGAGAAGGCCTAAAGGCCTATAATACTAGACATGCCATATGTAGTATTTACTCACGTTTTGGGGGCTATGATGATTTGTAAAAAGATAAATCAATAATCCCAAATGTGTTTATTCAAAAATGTTATGGGCCTATTTGAAATTAAATTTTAATATCATACATTTATTATTATTTCTAAATGAAGTTACGTTAATAAAACAACATCAATAAAAAAGATAGTAAGCTGGCACTGCCAGGCAGGATACGCCCACATTTTCGAGAGATGGTTAGAGAACAAGCAAAATCGAAAGTGATTTTTCCTACAATCAAAGGCTATAATTCATTAAATTACAATTTGATATGCGCAAATATCGAAAAGAATCAAGATCTTTAGGTTATAAACATGCATTTCAAGTTTCATCAAAATCGAATTAAAATTGTGACCTATACTTGGTCCACAACCTTGATATACCATTTTTTAACGTATTCGCGTACGAACGGTGGCCATTTTGTATGGTAATTTTGGTCCGATTTTTCCGAAATTTGAACTCAACCTTCCTTAGGGTGTAACGGTGATATAATCAAACGATTTTTTAAATCGGTTAATTATTGTAACCTCCAGAGGGACCACAAGCTAAACCAAGACAATTTTGCGTATAATCAGGGGCCATAATTCAGGAAGTTACGATCCGATATGCACAAATATTAAAAGGAACCAAGATCTTTAGGTTATAACCATGCATTTTAAGTTTCATCAAAATCGAATTAAAATTGTGACCTCTACAGGATCCACAACCTTGATATACCATTTTTTAACAGTATTTGCGTACGAACGGCAGCCATTTTGTATGGCAATTTTGTTCGGATTTTTTCCGAAATTCGAACTCGACCTTCCTTAGGGTGTAACGGTGATATAATCAAACGATTTTTTAAATCAGATAATAATTGTGACCTCCAGAGGGACCACAAGCTAAACAAAGACGATTTTGCGTATAATCAGGGGCCGTAATTCAGGAAGTTACGATCAGATATGCGCAAATATCAAAAGGAACCAAGATCTTTGGGTTATAACCGTGCATTTCAAGTTTCATCAAAATTGAATTAAAATTGTGATCTCTACAGGGTCCACAACCTTGATATACCATTTTTTAACAGTATTCGCGTACGAACGGCAGCCATTATGTTTGGTAATTTTGGTCCGATTTTTCCGAAATTTGAACTCAACCTTCCTTAGGGTGTAACGGTGATATAATCGAACGGTTTTTCAAATCGGATAATAATTGTAAACTCCAGAGGTACCACAAGCTAAAATAGGTGAATTTTCGGACAATCAGGGGCCATAATTCAGGAATTTACGCTCCGATAGGTGCAAATATCGAAAGGAACCAAGATCTTTGGGTTATAAACATGCATATAAAGTTTCATCAAAATCGGTTCAAAATTGTGACCTCTATAGGGTCCACAAGCTAAAAACGTGATTTTTCGTACAATCAGGGGCGATAATCCATGAAGTTTTGATCCGATACATGCCAATATCGAAAGCAGCCGAGATATTTTGGGGATAAACCTATATTTTAAGTTTCGTCAAAATCGGACAAGAATTGTGACCTGTAGAGAGTCCACAAACAATTGTGGACGGACGGACGTCCGGACGGACGGACGGACGGACGGACGGACATCCGGACGGACGGACGGACGGACAGGGGCGACGACATAATACGTCCACATGAAAATGTGGGCGTATAAAAAGATAGTAAACTGGCACTGCCAGGCTGGATACATTTTCGATAGATGGATAGAGGACAAGCAATACCGAAAGCGATTTCCTACAATCAAAGACCGTAATTCATTAAGTTACAATTTGATATGCGCAAATATCGAAAAGAATCAAGATCTTTAGGTTATAAACGTGCATTTTAAGTTTCATCAAAATCGAATTAAAATTGTGACCTCTACAGGGCCCACAACTTTAATATGCCATATTTTTTACACTATTCGCGTACCAACAGCGGCCATTTTGTCTGGCAATTATGGTCTGATTTTCGAGAAATTCGAACTCAACCTTCCGTAGGGTGTAATGGTGATAGAGTCAAATGTTTTTTTAAATTAGATATTAATCGTGACCTCCAGAGGGACCAAAGGGGAATTTTTCGGAACAATCAGGGGCCATAATTCAGGAAGTTACGATCCGATATGCGCAAATATCGAAAGGAACCAAGATCTTGGGTTATAATCATGCATTTCAAGTTTCATCAAAATCGAATTAAAATTGTGACCTCTACAGGGTCCACAACCTTGATATACCATATTTTAACAGTATTCGCGTACAAACGGCGGCCATTTTGTATTGCTATTTTGGTCCGATTTACCCGAAATTCGAACTCAACATTCCTTAGGGTGTAACGGTGATATAATCAAACGATTTTTTAAATAGGATAATAATTGTAAACTCCAGAGGGACCACAAGCTAAGCAAAAGCCAATTTGCGTATAATCAGGGGCCATAATTCAGGAAGTTACAATTCGATATTCGCAAATATCGATAGGAACCAAGATCTTTGGGTTATAACCATGCATTTTAATTTTCATCAAAATCGAATTAAAATTGTGACCTCTACAGGGTCCACAACCTTGATATACCATTTTTAAACAGTATTCGCGTACAAAGGCGGCCATTTTGTATGGCAATTTTGGTCCGATTTTCCCGAAATTCGAACTCAACCTTCCTTAGGGTGTAACGGTGATATAATCGAACGGTTTTTCAAATCGGATAATAATTGTCACCTCCAGAGGGACCACAAGCTAAATTAGGTGATTTTTCGGACAATCAGGGGCCATAAATCAGGAAATTACGTTCCGATAGGCGCACATATCCAAAGGAACCAAGATCTTTGGGTTATAGAAATGCACGTCAAGTTTCATTAAAATCGGCTTGAAATTGTGACCTCTATAGGGTCCACAAGCTAAAAACGTGATTTTTCGTACAATCAGGGGCCATAATCCATGAAGTTTCGATCCGATACATGCCAATATCGAAATCAGCTGAGATCTTTTGGGGATAAAGCTATATTTCAAGTTTCGTCAAAATCGGACAAGAATTGTGACCTGTAGAGGGTCCACAAACAATTGTGGACGGACGGACGTCCAGACGGACAGGGGCGACGACATAATACGTATTAATTTCAAGGTTGATAAATACTTTTAAACAACGACAAGGTGACGTCATTATATAAATGGGGAGGAGCTACGGGTCTCTGACGGAAAGGTCAATTGCAGCCTAGATTAGTTGTTTGAGTGACACATATCAAAATATGTTTGTTAAAAATTCGCAATAGTTTCTCTTGTCCAAATTACTATAAAACTACGAATTCAAGCGCTTTAATCGATACACATTATTTCCATTGAAGCCTGCGAGGAAATCAAATGCCAAGTTCATCTCTCTACGACTTTCTGACCATGTGCAAACATTTCTACAACGTATGAACACTCCCTATTGATAATGTAACCGTTAATTCAGTCTGTCAACAGTTTCCAGCTTCGAAGCGTATTTACTTTTACCGTAAGTACCCGCAGCGGAAACCTGCACTGCGCGGGCGCAAGCGATTTTAACTAAAATCTGTTAAAATTGTATTTTAAGTTACAATCAATCTTCATGAAACGCATAAAATTTAAAATCTCATTTTGATTTTAGTTAAAATCGATTTTAAGGATTTTAGTTTTAAGTTATCGTGAAACAGGGCCCTGTTATGCAGGCAGTAGCGGATTTTCATTGAGGCTGATGAGGCTGCAGCCTCTGGCCCAAAGATTTTGTAAAAAAAAAATAATTTAAAATTTGTCTTATACGATTAAAAACGCATAGACAGTGAATGTTAGGGGGTGTGGTTTAGGCCCAACGGGAACCAGCATAGGCCCTGACCCGAAAATAATTAGGCCCACGCCATTTTAAACAGGCCCTTATAGTCCTTCCAGCAACTGCCGCCTCAGGCCTCGGTGGAGCTAAATCCGCCACTGTATGCAGGTGTCATCGCTGCTCATTGTTATTATTATATTACTGTATTATAATTGTCTCATTTCCGGCCATATTTTGAATTAAATACGTTTCTTTCGTTATTTGGCCTTCCGTGACCTTTGACCTCGATTATCTCGAAAGCGCCCCCTCTCCTGGCTTATTAGCTACAAGATTCGGATTCCTGACGAAAAATGCCTCTAGAAAGTTAACTTACATTTTGCCCCCACTCGGGTGACAATTCCCCCCCCCCCCTTCTCCCTCTGGTCTCCTAGGTCACAATTCTTACCCGATTTTGTCAAAATTTGAAATATAGGTTTATCCACAAAAGATCTCGACTGCTTTCGATATTGGCATGTATCGGATCAAAACTTCATGGATTATGGTCCCTGATTGTACAAAAAATTTCAGGAAAATCGGACCTAAACTGCCATACATAGGCTAATGGCCGCCGTCTGTACGCGAATACTGTTAAAAACATAGGTTGCCAGGCAACGAAACATACGCCCACAGCAGCTAAATCGTCCGGGCAGTCAACAAGAGTTGTCGCATATTTTACTTTTTTCGGTAATGAAACATTTATAATACACTAAAATCTGATTAAAAGTAACTACTCATTATGTAATTATCAGAAAATCATTGGAATTTGTTTGGCTTTGATAAAGTTCTCCTCCATGCTGTTCAAGTTATCTAAATTCATTGAAACTCAATATACTTGTTCGTCTCATGACCTTCAACAATTTATATAAATTTAAAGTCAATCGGTTATTAACTTTAGCCTCTAGAGCGTCCACAAAATTTTGAAAGTGATCAAGGGCCATAACTCAGTCAGTAATTATCTGAAATTGCTGAAAATCAATAGGCTTCTTCGTCTCATGACCTTAAACACTGTGTATAAATTTAAAGTCAATCGGTTATTAACTTTAGCCTCTAGAGCGTCCACAAGATTTTTATAAGCGATAAAGGGCCATAACTCTGACAGTAATTATCAGAAATTGCAGAAAATCAATAGGCTTCTTCATTTAATGACCTTAAACACTGTGTATAAATTTAAAGTCAATCGAATTTTAACTTTGGCCTCATGACCTTAAACACTGTGTATAAATTTAAAGTCAATCGGTAATTAACTTTAGCCTCTAGAGCGTCCACAAGATTTTTTGAAGTGATCAAGGGCCATAACTCTGACAGTTATTATCGGAAATTGCTGAAAATCAATAGGCTTCTTCATTTTATGACCTTAAACACTGTGTATAAATTTAAAGTCAATCGGTTATTAACTTTAGCCTCTAGAGCGTCCACAAGATTTTTTGAAGTGATCAAGGGCCATAACTCTGACAGTTATTATCGGAAATTGCTGAAAATCAATAGGCTTCTTCGTCTCATGACCTTAAACACTATGTATAAATCTAAAGTCAATCGGATATTAACAAGATTTTTTGAAGTGTTCAAGGGCCATAACTCTGACAGTTATTATCGGAAATCGCTGAAAATCAATAGGCTTCTTCGTCTCATGGCCTTTAACACTATGTATAAATCTAAAGTCAATCGGATATTAATTTTGGTCTCTAGAGCGTCCACAAGATTTTTTTAAGGGATCAAGGGCCATAACTCTGACAGTTATTATCGGAAATCGACAGTTATTATCGGAAATCGCTGAAAATCAATAGGCTTCTTCGTCTCATGGCCTTTAACACTATGTATAAATCTAAAGTCAATCGGATATTAATTTTGGCCTCTAGAGCGTCCACAAGATTTTTTTAAGTGATCAAGTGCCATAACTCTGACAGTTATTATCGGAAATCGCTGAAAATCAATAGGCTTCTTCGTCTCATGACCTTAAACACTGTGTATAAATTTAAAGTCAATCGAATATTAACTTTAGCCTCTAGAGCGTCCACAAGATTTTTTGAAGTGATCAAGGGCCATAATGACAGTTATTATCGGGAATTGCTGAAAATCAATAGGCTTCTTCGTCTCATGACCTTAAACACTATGTATAAATCTAAAGTCAATCGGATATTAACTTTAGCCTCTAGAGCGTCCACAAGATTTTTTGAAGTGTTCAAGGGCCATAACTCTGACAGTTATTATCGGAAATCGCTGAAAATCAATAGGCTTCTTCGTCTCATGGCCTTTAACACTATGTATAAATCTAAAGTCAATCGGATATTAATTTTGGCCTCTAGAGCGTCCACAAGATTTTTTTAAGTGATCAAGGGCCATAACTCTGACAGTTATTATCGGAAATCGCTGAAAATCAATAGGCTTCTTCGTCTCATGACCTTAAACACTGTGTATAAATTTAAAGTCAATCGAATTTTAACTTTGGCCTCTAGAGCGTCCACAAGCAATTGTGGACGCCGGACCGACGGACGGACGGACGGACGGACGGACCGACGGACGGGGGCGACGGCAATATACGACCACATTTCAATGTGGGCGTATAAAAATGATGTATCAAGGTTGTGGACCCTGTAGAGGTCACAATTTTAATTCGACTTTGAAGAAAATTGAAATACATGGTTAAAACCCAAAGATCTTGGTTCCTTTCGATATTTGCGCATATCGGAACGTAATTTCCCGAATTTTGACCCCTGATTGTCCGAAAAATCACCTATTTTAGCTCGTGGTCCCTTTATCCGATTTGAAAAACCGTTTGATTTTTCACCGTTACAGTTACACACTAAGAAAGGTTGAGTTCGCGAAAATTTTATCAAGCGTTAGCCATACATTCAAAAGGGGTTACGATACTTTTTCTTCTGCGTGTATATATTATTGTTTGCAGTTTTAAAGTAGCAAAGTCTCTAACTCAATAACATCCAAAGTCTTCGAAATTGAAAACACGAATTATTTGTCAATTTAAATCAACACTGCTGCGGTGATCCTACACTGTTAATTTTTTATGTATTTTTACCTTGTTTTAACTGGCAGAAATATTGCCATCGTTATAGCTGTATTTTAACATTGCATGTTATTTCACAATCTATAATGTAAATTTATCGCTAGCTATTATACATCCAAGGTATATTTACATACCTGTAAATGAAGTTATTTACTTAACTGTAAAATTACAGTGATGTTGATTTACACAAATTTGTACAATAACATTTAAAGCAAAACATATTGTGTATTTTGACAGAGTTTATGTAGGTAAATTTACATTTTCTGTAAAAACAATATTTCCAGCGGCATTTCTGTTAATATACAACTCACGTGATGTAAACTGACATAAGGTTTATATTACTACATTAAATTTGATGTAATTTTACATAAGCTTCTTATTCTTATGCGTCTACATCGTTTTAAATGTAAGTTAGCAAACCATGTATTATTACAAATCCTGTACTGTATTTTTACAATAATTATAACTGTAAATATACATATAATTTTAACAGTGTACCGGGAATAGATGGGCTTCTGACATCCAATATTTAAAGGACAATATTGGTTAGACACATTCCAAATACCTTTAACGCAAAGATCATTGCTACGATAGCCAGGCCCGGTGGAGTAGGGGGGGGGGCTAGGCTAATTTGGCCGCAAGTACTCTTTTCTCCAGGTTATTGCGGCCCCCGGACCCTCGTTTATAGGGACCTAGGATGTAAGCTCCCCCAATCAAGAATTGCTTCCGCCGGCCCTGATGATAGCTGAGAAATACATGTTTCCCGGATCAGCAGTGACGTAGCCAAAAGGAAAACACGAGAGGCCGCTCAATATAACTGATTGAAGCGACGAGTGATAACAGATAATTTCTGCTCACTAAGTAATTGAATGTCATTAGATAAGAGAACACGAAAGAAAAACAGAAAAAGTTCGTGCATTACCATGTTTTTATAAGGAATAGAATGAATATAAACAAGGGAATGTACGGACTATTTCTATTTTTCCCTATTCTTATCTGGAGAGCATGTGAATTGTGAAATAATTATTATGTAGACTTGAATAACCAGACGCTAGAGATTAACATTCTATTGAGATTTCTGGCGTATTTCGCCAAGCATGACTGATTTGAAATCAGAGTAAAAACGGAAACGATTGAATGTAAATCAGTTTATATATATTCATATTACATTATTACATGCGTTGCGAAACATTGGTGTCAATTTTAGGTCCTAAATATTAGCTCCTTTAAATGAATCATATGGTGGAGAATTTTCTCGTGATTGTTATCGACAGGTAACCGTTGTCAGAAATATTATATATAAGATCGTGTGTTAATACCCTTGTGTGTTGTGTAATTTATACAACACCGTCGTATTGTGTCACGCCAGCTTTCTGGTGCCAGTTTTACTATGTACATGTAGTTTACTGTTGAAGGAGAAATTCCGTTGATGTTTTATTGATTCTTTATCATTAATATTCAATTTAATACTATACTATACATATCTCTGAATTAAAATATTGAGCAGTGAGCAGCTTTATGTACCAAACAATCACAATGTTGTAACACTAAGGCAGATTAAAGTTCTAATTTACAATTATTGGATCTTATATATCTGATGTTTCTTTTATTTAGACGTCTCTGGCATAATCATATTGTTTTGTAGTGTGTGTATCTGTGTTTCATCGATATCTATATTCGTGTTACTCTTAATTTTCTTAATCTATTCCATGCCAAAGCTTTGTAAAACACAGCCATTGCGTCGCAGCTATGGCAAGTTTCACCAAATTCCTAAAGCAATGGCCAGTGAAATCCCTCTCTAGGTCCAATCAAACAATACACTGCGAGGAGTATGGTGTTCACCATCGACCTCCAACCTTTAAATGTGGTCAATATCGGTACCTATAAAGCGTTTAATGCAGAAGGGTCATCCTTTATTAACGAATGAAAAGGGGTAAAAGGGATATAGCTAAATTGACTACTTCTCGGCATTAGATCAGATTATTTTTTTTTTTAGATAGACATGTGATCGCATATCTTTTATTTCATAGTAAGTAAATGTAAGCACATTGAAGGAAAAACTTTTACAAGATACCATTTTCGTCAAATGTATAGTCAAAAGCGAAGTAAAACTAAATGACATAAGGGTATTAATTACTAAGTTAGAACGTAAGTCCTTATTCCATAAAACAGAGAAAAACTAATCTAATAATGATTACAATGAAGCAGTCGGGAAAAATGCTTTAATATTAATGAATAACACGGGTATTATCTGCAAGATTGCCGTTCAGAAATAATTTTTCCGAAAAATAAATTTTCACTACCTACAACTTTATAAGATTCGAAAAATAAGATTTGAGAATGTGTTGCTTTGTCCCAGTCTGGAGTGTTTGCATTGTTAACTTGGACATAGGCTATAGGTTGTTCAATAACAACAGTCTTCAGTATCTGCTTTTCCTGCCAAATCAACATTAAAACTATATCAATAGAATTAATTGTGATTCATCGGAACGGCTCCTAATCCCCGAAGTTATTCATGATACCATTAATATCCTCAATTTTGGGAAGCCGACATTCAGATCTGAATAATCTGATGCAATCAAAATAGTTTGATATTTTGTGTACTGTGTTTATGTAAAGCTGTTTCAATGTAGCTGCCACCTCCGGAAAAATAACCATTAATTGTGGAAACCATTTTCTTAAAAAATGGAGGATCTGGATTCATTCTCCAGACAACGCCCTCCTTTTCTTCTTGTGTTTTTTCAAACTAAAAATACCAGTCTGTCAATCGGTGTCTTTCACCTCCGTTTTATGTTTGCATTTCTTTTGTTTTTTATTTTGACTATTCTCTTCTAAATTGTTGTGATTTTTTTCGTGTGTGTTATTTGATGTAGCGGACATAAAATCTTCAGGGACGACAGCTTCAGCAAGTCGATCATCTTCTGTGCTGCGGTTGAAAATATACAACACATAATATTTAAATACACATAATCAAAAAACTGTCGATTTATAAAATGATATTTAGATTTATAGTGAAGCAACATTATGGTTATCAGTAATTGTTGTACTCTTAAAAACAATAATCACCTATCACTTGAGCTGGACTTCTGACGTTTCCTTCGCACCTGGCAGAATTTTTTATTGGCCTCTTCTTCGGTAATCCAGTCTCCACAAGAACTTGAAAACAATCTGAAACCTAACAAGCATTGACGTTTCAATAAATTTCAACCTACATTGACCTTTTTTGTGAGTGGGCCGGTTAGCATTGGGTAAAATTGCTCCATGCTCACGAGGACACTCCTGCACACCGTATGATCTACATTGTCCAGTAGAAAGTAAATATATTACATTACATGTAGATGATGCTCACTTTCTGTCGTTTGTACTTTATTTTGGAAATAAGAATTTTAAGATTATTATGACGAATTTTCTGTTGTGTTGAATTATTTGAATTTCGCTTCGGGGCGTTTTATTGAATGATGGGCCGATTTGGTTTTCTATTGCTGAGTGGTTGGGGGGGGGGGGATCAGGTGGCTAAGTGGGCAAGGCGATGATTCGCTAAACCTGGAAGTCATGAGTTCGATCCTACATTGACCGAGAAATTTCATCCAGATTTTCCGGCGTGGTTCCCCTTGTCAGTGATGCAGGACGGGGGGGGGGGGCTGTCGAGGACAGTTGTCAAGTCGTTCGGGTGGGACGAAAACCCTAAGTCTCGTGTGTACACATTGGCGTGCACGTAAAAGATCTCTTGACGGTTGGAATTTCATTTAAGAGTAGGTCGTAGTGCCGCTGTCCAGACAAAATTCCCCTAATAGCACACTGTATAGCACATGCTCGTTTCGTTAGCACCATTTCAATTCTTTTATTGCCGGTTGGGCCGATTTTTGATGGCTCCCCCCCCCCCCACTAGGAAAATATGTTTGTGTACCCCTGGTTGTACATTTCTCTAATGGATTTTAATTGAGTCTATAATAGCTTCAATAATTGCCCTAAAATACAAGAAAATTTATATTTACCACTATCGTCAACTGATGAACTGTTCAGATCATTATCAGCACCTTCTTTTGTCCAGCATTTTGTGTTGCTAAAAGATCCATAGCATTACATATTAAATATTCGAATACATGTCCTTGATTTTTAAAATGTTCATTGTAAATCTATAATAAAATTGTGACTTTTCATTTCATTATACATTATTTTATGAATGACACTCGATACAATATTGTGGTCTAGAAATATTTTAACCATGTCACTTTACCTGTCTAGGAAAGCACCTAGCTTTTTGGCAACAAATGATCTGAATTCTGGCGTTGTTTTCAACTCATTGTCTTCTTCTTTTGTTGTATTTGAATTTCTGCAAAATTCCGAAAGGATACTTGTTTATAATGGGCGGATTGTTCGTTTATTTCCCAATTTTAGTTTAATGCTTGGCCTAAACAATAATTTTAGTTTAATGTTCGGCCTGAACACTAATAATTTTAAAAGACAATTGCAGCACGGGGGGGGTAGGGTAGCCGAATGATAAGCACGTGCGTGCTGTTTCATAAAGCCTGTCATTGAGTCAAAGGGCGTGGTTTCGAATCCCTGGTTGTACGTGACAAGGAGTAGGGTCGCCTGACAAACCTAGTAGTCCTCCGGTTTTCCCCCACTGCTAAAGACCCCTACGCACAAGCGAATTATTGAAATCACATGTTAGTCCCTAAATGACTTATTCTGTGACGAGTGGGCGTTAAATACTATTTCCCTCTCTCTCATATTTACTTACAGTTGTTTATACCATTATTTTCCGGCGTGATTTCCCCTTGTCAGTGATGCAGAAGGAGGGCCTGACAAGGACAGCTGCCTAGTCGTTCGGATGGGACGAAAAACCGAGGTCCCGTGTACAAATTGGAGTGCACGTAAAAGATCCCTTGGCAGTTGGAATTCGATATAAGAGTAGGCCGTAGCGCCGCTGCCCGGGCAAAATTTCCCTCATAGCACACTGTTGGCGTATGCCCGTCTTCAATTGGCCCAGGTTAGGTGCTTAAGCGTAGGACGTTAAACCCCATTTCATTCATTCATTATACCATTATTGCTCAATTCACCTTTTTGAAATCTTTCTACGGGCAGTTCTGTTAAATCCATTTGATAAAGCGGGTCCATTTTCATCACGACCATTACTTATAACTACAAGATACATGTAGTACCACCGTTAAGTTTCATATAAATTTCACTTGTATTATATTCATTATACATGCATATTAATGGCACACCTAATTAATATTGGTGGTTTAATAGTTGTGATAAGAGCCTTATATAAGGCTCTGGTTGTGTCTAAAACGATTTTTTAATACAAAATGAAGGAGTGAAGTAAGCCTACTTGTGTAATATTGCTAAGTGGTCATCTGTCCAATGTCTGCAATAGATGTGATATATATATTTCTTATAGTATGATGTTGGTCATGTAACAATGCCACGTGTGGTAGACAAAACCTGATATAATAGAATAATGTCGGATATATTATGCAAGAGCTAAATATGATTACTGCAAGTCTTAATTTAGGCTTCAGGTGTTAGAGAAATTATAAATTAAATATTTATCTAAACAAGCCCAAAATAAACTCTGTATACCCACGGATGACTCGGCTACTGCAGCTTGGATTTAAATAGGAATTCACTGATTGATTAAATCAGATATGGCGCACCGTGGTGAGATTATTTACTGTTATGTTTACGTCATCAGTTAGATCGAGTGATTCATCATGTAATAGAAAACTTTACTTGATAATCGAGATTATGTAGGTTGAGTTAACGCCTGTCAATCAAACGATCGGCGAAGGTGGAGACCATAATTTCACTACCATTTCTAGTCAAATATTACAACGATGACAACGATGGCCAACTCTCTATCAAAATCTCCCATAATGTATCCTTAAATAAAAGTACCATATATGTGGTAGTCAAAATGTACATTTAATAAAACAAAACTATTAATTTATAATTGATAATCCCTGTGATAAATTTATCAATTGGTGACGTTGTTAGAGATAAATAAAAATAATTTCTACGGGGGGGGGGGGGGATTTATCTTGACCGCTTAAGGCTGAGTCACACTAGTGGATTTTTCCTTTAAGACAAATCCTAGCGAACGTCTTAAAGGATAAATCCTCTGGGGTTTTATGATCATACATTAAGTAAAATCCTATAGGTTTTGGTCATGTGATCACTAATACCAGAAATGTAAATATGAAGGAAACTACAAAGATTATCTTTTCTCTCGTTTATGGTAATCTTCGGACTGAATAGACCACAGCACGCTTTGGCAATTGAAAAAAAAAAAAATCTTTGTCTCGGCCCGGTTGAGTTAGACGTATGCCATTTTGATTGGTCAATTCACAGTACAAATCCTACGAAAATAGGACTTGTTCTAAACCTAAGGATTTGTCCGTAGGTCAGAAAATCTATAGCCTATAGGACAAATTTTCCCGTTCACATGAAAGGATTTAGCTTATGGATATAAAACCTCAGGATAAATCCACTAGTGTGACTAAGCCTTTACAGAGCTATGCGGTTTAGAAGAGTGGCTGTTGGAATAGATTCAGCGTAATCCATGTCGTTGGTCAGGGCGGATCTAGTAGGGGTTCAATCGGTGCACGACCCCCGCCCCATCTGGATTTCTGACAGTAAATATCACATTAAAATAGATTATTTTAGAACCGGATTCTTGTATCAGATCATTGGAAAAGGAATTTCGGGACTTCTAGATTTCGCAATGTTCCGGTGAGGCCACCTAGATCCCCCGTTGTGCGCTTCGTCACTGATAATATTAAAACAATTAGGGATTTATTAACATGCCTCAGTCCGTATAAAAGTCTGTTATGTTATGTGTATACATTTATGGGTTCTTTTTTCCCTTCGGATCATTGTAAATACGACTATTGACCTTACAATGTATAAAAGGGTCCGTGACAAGTCGTATGCATATCCAATACCTAAAAAATAGATTAAATAAATGAAATGAAATGGGGGTTTTACGTCCCATTAGTCACGTTTACATTTGGCTGCGATAAGCGCGCCGTACCTGGTACCGTACCAGGCCGCGATAGATTTCAAGAAATTGACCCGTTTACATTTCTCTAAAATAACCGGTCTCAGAACCGTGCCAAATGTGGAACTCATCACAGAAAAGTTAATTTCAGTCCCTATACATATTACCCAGATGAAAACAATTATGACGGTTGATTTAGTTTGAGCAGTCATTTTGACTGAACTGATGACAAAACTGTCAAAGTATGAGGGTAAAAAAGTCAAGGTTTGTTTCGCTCATGCGCAGTTATCAGTACTGTAGCGTACGAAATTTTAAAGAGAGCCGTTCCTGGCACGGTGCTCAGACCACATCACTTCAGTGGGCCAGATTGGCACCGTACCGGGTACGACGCGCTTACGTTTGTCCCGTTTGAACTACAAAAAAACAAAGCGCCCGTACCTGGTACGCTTAAAATTTGTAATGTAAACGGGGTTATTGTTCTGCTCCTAAACTAGGCTAATGAAGATGACAGATTAAATAACACACATAATCTGCAAAATCAGCTGTTGCTGTGGTCAAGTCACAAGCTGAAGTATACTCAAAAATCTAGTTCCAAACTGTTTTTTGTGTTGAAGCAAAAACGAAGAGCATGGTATTTAGCCCCACACTGATCGGCAGTGAATATTCGCTAGTCACACCTCAGACAAATTAAATTCTAAAACATTTGTTTCATGTATTAGAAAAATAAATAAAGGCGTTTGAAGTATTTGTAGGTAAAAATATTTCCGTTTTAGTGTAAATGGGCAAAAGGCACCATTCTGCCGAACCAGTAGCGTCTTTGTAAACAATGCAGGTGCCGTTGTTGAGCCAATGATTGACGCCGCCTGATGTGATTGCACGTGTTGGAGAATTGATTTAGCCCCGGTCATAATCTTGTTTACAGACAGGCATAGAAGTGTTAACAAAACAAGAGCAGTGTTTTATAGGATACCCTAGTAGCTGATTGTTAATGTTACATCGCTCGGCTAGTTTCAAACTCATCCCAAACTTAGGCTGCCTATCTACTGCTAGCTTCGGCTGAGAATAGGCCCTAACCTAATTAACCGACATTTTAATTCCTACATCGACAATTTAAGGATAACACTGAGTATGCTTTAATTAGAAGTTTTGCGAAGTATTTATTTCTCTTCTATTGTCATATTGAATGAATTAAATATGTTTATTTAGCCGTTGTGTGTTTGAAAGATGTCAAACTGATGACGAGCCGAACCACAAAAAAGTCCCCTAATTATTCAACATGGCGGTTTTATTTGCGAAGAAAAATTTAGGCGTATCTAGGTCTTGTTTTGAAAGATAAACACATTGAAACTTTAAAGACAGTTTACAAAGGTAAATAATGTATTGCAATATTACCCATAGCACATATAATATATCGTTTTTAGCCGAGTGGCAGAACTTGAAATTTGACTTTGTGTTTACAAAAAACATGTGTTACGGTCTATTTTCACTCTGTTGTGTAAACACAAGTGACGTAAGTTCGATAAGTCCCGCCCACACCTCCGTGGCCCCGCCCCAAAATGATGACGCGAGCGTTTTAAATGAAGTCTATGACGTAGGTGGAACGCTGTGTGCAGTATGGTTTCAAACGATGCCCTAGTATCCTATATATGTGTGAAATATTAGTTTGTTTAACGTACGGTTGCACCGAAGTGATATCGCAGACGAGACGGGCACTATAATGGACTATACTGTATACTATTATTATTATGAATCTTGTGGCATCATAGATATGGTGGCATTTAACGATAGAGCAAAATAAAAACCACAACACAATTAAATATAAAACATTTACTGGTTTGGTAATTGGTTTAATACAATATAGAGTATACTTTGTTTTGCACGACAATTAAAAGGCAGGGCCATAATGCCATGGGGTCTCTTCTTTTCGCTATCAACTATTTTAAGTTAAATGGCCACAATTTTCTATATAAATTGTTTCGATTATGCTCTATGACTATTGTACACATTACCATTTAATGCCAGTACATAACACATCATAAGACAGGCAAGTTATACAACAGAACTGGTGCTGCTGGGCGCCAAGCCCTGAACCAACGAACAAAAAATTAAAATGGCAGACGCCTTGGCAAATATTCAATATCAGCTAGAATACACACAAAACAAATAGCGGTACAGACATAAAAAGGCGCGGTATCTTTATGCAGCGTTTGGGGATGAGTAAAACGAAATAAGAGAATGATAATTGGCGTACGAGAAGTCGTTGAGATTGAAATAGCTGCTTCTTTCAGTCTTCTGGTTTCTTCGTTGTCACTCTCGCTCGACGACATCCTCTAACTACTTCCTTGTCTATGAATCACGGTAGTAATGGTCTCATAAAATTGTGGATTGTGCATTTTTTGTGACGGCAAACATCTAGATAATATTGATAAAAGCGTACATTCTAAAACATGGTAACGCTTGCATTTATATTTCATATTTGATAATGCAATATGATATTAAAAACAGGTTATACTACCATATTAGCATATCGTTCGTGTAATATTGCTATTTATTATTAATTGCGTTTCACCCACACATACCAGTGGTTAAGTTATAACAATCACCCACGCGAACTGCTGCTATGTTATTTGTCCGCACTACTTTATGCCAAGTAAATGTCACGTGTTATTTGACTATTCATTTAACTTGATATACCAATATGGAAATTAAAAGTATTTAGAATACAACGATATTTAATGTTCTGATACCGTGATTGTGTGCATTTTGCTTCTTCGAAATCATTTGTTATTAAAAAAAAATATGGGCGCACGAATATATTCTAATGATTTCGTCAATAGAAAAGAAGTGCTTGGACCTAGAAATTTAGAGGGAAAGCTGCACATGGTTAAATTATTATGACAAAGTTGATCGAAAAATGATCTAATTTGTAGCTATTGAAAGCAGACAAATGGTATATAGTTGTAAAAAAGGAGAAAGATATATGACAAATTGTCATATCGTGTCTCGGTCATTGATAAAGGAGGGCGACTACTTTTAATTTCAGAAAAAGTAGACAATCTTGTGATTCATCCAACTCAAAGTGGCCACAGAAAGGAGGTGTCTGGCATAAAAATCGAGAAGCTCGAATGGGAAATACTTGTTAGCCGTTCTGCAAGAAATTTATATAAATAAAAATATACCGGATGACATGGCATACTCAACACTAAGTCGAGCACAGCTCAGCTTTGATTATCTTCACACAAACTCGTACGTATGGTGATGTCATTGTGACACCAAAAATCTGCAAAATATATGTTCTCTACTCATACTTATAGTTATAGCCATGAACTTAACAGACACCAACTCAAGACGGACCTCCACGCAAAAATGGAAGCAATGGCGAAGTCGCCATTTTGTTTTATTCATGTCTGATTGTATTTATCAAAATTTCGTACTATTAAAATGTTTTTTCCTGGCAGTTTTCGTTACATCATTTTATTGATTGAAACGTTTTTTAAAATAAGTCTAGCTTATCTGAAAAATATAATATTATGGTGAATCACTATTTTAAAAAAAAAAAAACAGGAGTAGGGAGGCAAATTTTTGAATGGAAATATTTTTAAAAAATCTATACCAATACAATAGCCATAGGCCTATCTTTACTTCTGTATATATATGGCTTCTGCTAGGAAAATTTAGAAGCAACTAGTACTACATACTGGTACCATTACCAGTAGGCCTATAGAATTCATCGTTAAAGTTCCATCGTTATTGGTTCAAATTCCTGTGTTCTGGATCTGTTATTCTAGTCAATTGATAGTCATGTAGTTACGATAGGCCTGCCAGTGAATAAATCTTTCTGTTAATCAATTGTCTATGGCAGTACCAATACGAGCTGTAATTGATTGATTTTATTGTCAATGTACAACACACACAGAGACAAATCAGTGCATCAATAGATCCACATATATTCACACCTATCACACGTAGACTATACATTGAATTCAAATGGATTATTAATGAAGTAAAATTGTAAGGGTAAATCAAGAAGATTGTAAGCCATTTTTACATTATGGGGACTGGGAATGGATTTTGGCGGATTGTTTTAGGGGGTTTTCATGCCAATAATTCAGATTTGTTAACTACATGTATATTTATAAATTTAAGGCCAAGATATTTATCTAGGCAAAACATAAAGGTCAGGGTGACTTTTATGACTATTTAGGAAATCAACTCTTTTTATTTCTTTGCATATGCCATTCTTATATCGGCTGAAATTTGTGAACATTGTTAACCGTAGCAGCTCTATGCTAACTCACAATTTAAACTAGAAATTTACTGTTGTGGACTATCATTTGGCCTGAGCTTGTGACACCTGTAAAACCTACCTCATCTACTCCTCACAACACATTACAGCTAGTCAGCTGTTTAACAATACTAGTACATTAGCTTCTCTGGATTTTCAAAATTCTTTATTGTCTATGTGGATTTAACTATCTTTCACGTACAATCTACATACAATTTATGATAATACCTTTAATAAACTGTGGTTTATGTTTTTGTGATTGTTTTCTATTGTTTATTTAATTTTAATTGCCTCATTCCTTCAGGAAAAAGCAAGGGACTGCTTAAATGGGTTTCTCCCTCTCACACATGTTGGAACACTATAACTGCTTCTTATTGAGGTAGACTGTTAAAACTTGACTTTTTTACTTAGAAGTAGAAATGTGCAGTTTGGATCAGTGTCAATAAATGAGTTACCTTGTATGATAAGATGATTATACATCTGGTTGAAAATATTCATTGACCAGTGTCTAAATTTAGCTTTAGATTCTCGGTTTTAAGAATATTTAAATATGTTTTGTCTATTAATTGGTTATAACTATGTGATACATGACATATCAGTTATTTGGTTCGAGAAACCACATTATTTTAGTAAGCAGTTCATTTATCAAGAATTTCATTTAATACATTTAGATATAAAATAATAATGCACTACTGGTATCAATAATATTCTGTATTGTGTTTAAGCTTTATATGTTAATTTTTTTTTTTGCCTTTTTATTGTGTGATGACTAAGTAAGGTTAAAAAGCTTTGTCGACCAGAGTGCCTGAATTGAGCTTCAGATTGCAGGTTGTAAGGAATATTTGAATATTTTCTGTATAAGTTTATATTAATTGTTAAACACAATGTAATTCACTGTATTTATGATGGATATAACAGTTATTATTTCTGCATTTGCATATATATTTGCTAGAAATTTGTTCATCTATCAAGAATTGGATTCATTTTGATCATAATGATAGTGCACTATTGACAATATACTGTACCAGTATTGTGTTTTATATGACCAATAAACAAGTACTAGTAATTGACAAAGTAAACTTATTAAATGTACATATTTAGTTTCTGAATAATTATATTTTTGCTGCCAAATTGTCTTCAAAGCTGTAATTTACATAAACATGGTACAGATTTTGTCAGTGATGCAGGAAAGAGGGCTTGCCCAGGTACAGTGCCTAAGCGGTTGGATGGGACAAAAAATGAGTGTCCAGTTTGTGCAGAAAAGAAGGATATTATTATAGGATATGCAAGTGACATTGGAAATCTTTAATTGACAAATAGTCATACATGTATCAAGTGATTTTATTATTGCTCCCAGAATTGTAATTTTATTTTTATATCTGATAGAATGAATAATCTATCTATGTATGTTTTGCTTTTAAATAAAGATGTGCTGTTATTAATGTGTATATAACAAAGTGTATCTTGTCCAATATAATCACAAAGCAACACCTTCATTGCTAAACTAAAATCAACCACAGATTGCAAACACAACATCATTTCCATCACATACATGTACATGTTGTCTATACAAGCTACATTGACAATAAATCATTCAATTACAACTGAAAATGAGGTGAAATTAAAGGAATATTACTGAGGAAATATCCCCCACCCCAAATCCCTAAAATTTGACTTTCAACCCTTATTGAATTTCCCTTCAACACTTCTTGTTTCCTTTCTTTCAGAACCACCCATGAGTTCCTGTTTGGGGCCTTGGCAGAATTGATTGATAATGCCAGGTAAGAATTTTAATGCGCCACAGAAAAATTGTGTTTCATTAATAATGGTAGGATTCTAACAGTGTACCATGACCTAGTTGTGCACTGAAGCAAAAAAACTTAGGAGCAGGGTCAGATTAACCATGGGGCCCCCACAAAAAATCTGTTTCGTCCAGCCCCCTCCTCTAGAAATGCCATCATTTCATAGCACTCACATGGATTTGTCCACTGAAATAACGCCAGAATGCGCTATTTTTGTGGCAGAATTTTATTTTTTTTTCTGGGGGAAGTACTTCTAAATGACTACACACAAGTGCCTGAAATGCCAGGAAACCTTACAATTATAAAATAATACACTTGTCTATGATCACACAGTGATGTCCTAAGGCACTGATGAGTCAGTCGGTTTTAATGGCGCCAACACCTGATCCAAACTTTCTTTATGTGGAGGCTATCGGGCGCCACCACAGACGCAGACCCAAGGTACAGACACCAGGAGCAAATGCCTCTCCCAAAAAAAGTCTGCCACCATATAAAATACAAAATTGCCACTCAGATATCACCCCAATGGCAGAAAAATGGGTTTCCTGCATCGCTATTTTTCAGAAATTTTGAGGGTGGACCCCAGACAAAGGTCCTATTACCTCTTCTGGGTCGGCGCCTGACCTACCACATGACATTAAAGAGTTTGTTTTGGTTGCCCTTGTTCACATTTGACAGGACCTTGTTGGTCTTTGGAGGCGCCGCCACCAAATGACATGATTAAAGATTCTCGCTCTGGTCGTCCTATGGTGTTTTGGACTAATATTGGTTTAGAGGATAAGGAGTTTTTCATTTTGGTGTGCTTAACATCAAAATGAGAAATAGCGCTGCAGAAATTGACACACAGGATCGACATTGATTGCAGCTCCAAGTGGGTGGAAAACATGTTTGTGACAGTCTAACTTTCAAAATTTTCGTGGGGAGGGGCTTCCAGACCCCCCCCCTCCAAGTACACACACGCACCGCTCCACACTTAGTAACTCGGGCATTATATTGGCGTTTCAACACTTTTACAATCCTACATTCAGCGCTTGCGGTCAGTGATCAGGGGCCCCCCACCATGGTTAATCCGGCGTTGCTCGGGAGGTACAAAAAAACAATAATTTGTCATTGTGACCTATTTATGAGGGAACAAAATTTTAGATTCAACCCATTAATTAGTCTTAAAAATATTTTTTTGGGTTTAACTGGATATTAGAGACCGCTTGATTAATGGTTGTTTACCTTGACCCCAAAAGCTAGTTTAATTGAGGTCAAAGTTGTGTAACCTCAGATTGCATATATATTTTATTTGGTTTTTGTACAGTCGGTAACAAGCTTTCTTTTGTGAAATATTATTATATTAGTAAGTGCAGGGGGACTGTGCCACATATGATTTACATAAAGGACAAATATAACAACAAGACATCATACTCCGAAACAGCAAACAAAACAACCAACAAAAAAAAACAATTAAAAAAAGAGTGAATGGATCCGGGGGCTAGCCGTAAGTGTCCACTGCGCTGTACAGTCCCGGGTCTGAAGTAACACAGACTTCACTCAAAATTGAAAATGATCAGGAAAAACATTATGTGATGTCTGCATGAGTCATGGTCTGCCATATGCTACAAGCAATACGAATGTAAGCATACTGTAGTAAAAAAATTTTTACTATAGGCCTACAAGTAACCATCGGTGAAATGTAAAATATTCAATTAAATAGATGTATAGTGAATGTATTGAAGGAACATATTTCACTCATACAAGAAAACGCACTAACATCCGAATACAAAGAAGCAAAGAAAATGTAGACTGCCTCACGAGGCAGTTGTCTGCTAACTGAATGGTGTGAGGTAAATACGTCGCAATGTTATCAATGACGTCAATAGAATATCTTAACAAAAAGGGCGATAATCAAGATTGAATAATGCTAAAAGCTATAAGTTTAAACAACCAATCAGAATTTTTAAGTTGTATATATTGCACAAAACGTAATACTAAATACCCCATACAAGCAATGCAAAACAGGAATGTAGAAGAAAGCATACAATGTAAGTGTATTTATGAAGTCATAAAAAAATAACAATAAGGGCGATAATCCAAACAGGGTTACGTAACTATACAAATTAAACTAAATTAAATTGCATAATTATCCAATATGTACTCAGTTATATACTTATAAGAAATGTTAAACTTGGTATATTGATGAAACGGAAGTTTCGAAATTTCTTTAAATATGCGTAACTGTGTACCTCCTTTGGCAGTGCATTTCAAAAACAGGGATTTTATTCGGGAAAGAAATAGTTCTTTATTGTTACATACGGTCAAAAATCGTAATGCTTGTGAATAGAAAACATTATATAGTGTTGTATCTGGTATGTTACAATAAATTGACAGATATTTTACTACTTCAAAATCAAATTTGTCAGTTTTGTCGAAAATACCAACATTAATTTATTGTTAATGATATTGATGTCCAGGTCAAGAACAGATGCATTTTTTATGCCGGAATTTTCTTTATTTAATATTAGTTCAGGGGGATATATTTCAAGATGACTTGTAGAATTAGAACAAAAAACAGAAATGAATAAATTAATTTTGATCGAATAGCTGTATTAAGATGAATATGGTAAGTTAATCAAATAAATTGACTCCATATTCATTAGTAATCACTGCTGATGTTGTAAAATTATATAGCTCAAATCACTTGTGACAGGAATCCCTGAAACTCATTTTGCATGACACAAATTATTTAATGTGTGTACCCAGATAATTCTTGCCAAATTATCTAAACCATAAACTGCCCAAAATTATTTGTACTGCAGTAAGCCATGTAATATTTACACTTAACAACAGAATAAATGTATGTATCAATAGTGGCTTTACACTTTTTTTTTCAGAGATGCCAATGCGACAAAAATCAATGTTTATTCAGGTAGGATTTAATATTAACAGGCAATTTGTGGTGTTTAAAAGAGGTCTGTGTCTTTCTGTTTGATGTTTAAATTGGTATAATTCTACTTCTTCTATGATTTTAGAGTGATAACTAGTATTTGTTCTAAATTTCTTTCTGTGATTAACTCTTATTGAGGTTTAATTACATTTTAGTGTCAGAGAAGAGTTTACGAGGTGGTTATGTGCTCTGCTTTCTTGATGATGGAGAAGGCATGGATCCAAGTAAGTGGATACATCAAAATTGTAGTTTGTATGGTGATGAAGTTAGTTTATAACATGTATCAAATTGTAGTTTGTTTGCATGACAATATGATTAAAATGCAGATCTATATTTTGTTTCTTTTTTTTTTGTCTTTTTTTTGTCCTACACTACATGAAGATTTGACATGTTGTACTGGAAGGTTATGTCAGGGGTCATACAAGTTGCTATTGACCCTATGACATCAGATATTGATTAGTCAATCAGTGAAAAAGACCGTAGCTAATCCCTCACTTCAACCTAAAAGCCAGTAACA
The DNA here is from genome assembly GCA_917208275.1 of Patella pellucida. Lineage (NCBI taxonomy): Eukaryota > Metazoa > Mollusca > Gastropoda > Patellidae > Patella > Patella pellucida. The sequence goes on along the minus strand of OU795041.1, from coordinate 29,169,454 downwards.
TAACAATTCTTCAAGATTATAGTGTAGTAAAGACCATAATACGTAATTTTGAAACAAAAAAGGATCTGTGTTTTAATCAGATTGTTTGTATGACAATGAAGTTAACATGTAACAGTTCTAGAAGTTATATGTTGCAATGCAAAACATTGCTGTATCATGGAAAATTGGACAGTCATTTAAACACTGCATTTTATATTGAAAAAATGATGGACAAAGGTTATAAATAGATAAATATGTTGAATTGTGATTAAATGGAGTATGTCCCTTAATTCATAATTTTTATTCACTCTAGGTGAAACTGCTGACATTGTTACATTTGGAAAATCAGTGAAAAAATCTGCAGAAACTCAACAAATTGGAATGTATGGCAATGGCCTGAAATCGTAAGTGATATTATGTATGCATGGACTTTACACCAAGAAAGTAACCTCTTTTTGTTGACAGATTTAATTTACTGTGGGCTATGTTGTGTTATTCATAGCACGAAAATGAAAATACATGGCTCGTGGTAGCTATTTTATAATGTGATTCTCAGTTTTCTGATAATCTGGTATGTATTATGTTAATATGGTTGAAATATGTTAAGATTGAATGCTTTGGTGATCTTAGCTGGCAAATGAAGCTAGTCTCTAAATTGTTTATGATTAGGTGAATTGTTTTAAACACAATCTCACTTGAAACCATTTATGTTCTTAAATATGGAGAAAAACATGGAATCTGTCCTATTCAAAAAATTGAATTTATTTTTTTAAAAACTAATTTATAAAACCGAAAATCATAACCTGTTGACTAATATTTTTTTTAACAATCTAACTTTGAAATTTAGGTTGGATTTAATCTTACTTAAAACCATTTCTTTTCGTAAAAAGAAACATTGAGTCTTATCAGATTCAAAAATTTAAATTGGCTTAATAAAACTGTGAATCATTAGCCGATGACTAATGTGTTTTTATACGCCCACATAGAAATGTGGTGTATATTGCCATTGCCCCCGCCCGCCTGTCTGTCAGTCAGTCCGTCCATTGTCAACAATTTCTTGTGAAACTCTAGGGGCTAAAATTAATATCCGATTAAAATTAAATTTATACACAGTGTTAAAGGTCATGAAACGAAGAATCCTATTGATTTTCAGCAATATTCGATAATTACTGCCAGAGTTATGGACCTTGATCACTTTGAAAAATCTTGTGAACGCTCTAGAGGCTGAAGTTAATATTCGATTGACTTTAAATTTATACAGTGTTTAAGGTCATGAGACAAAGAAGTCTATTGATTTTCAGCGAAATTCGCTAATTACTGCCAGAGTTATGGCCCTTGATAACTTGGAAAAATATTGTGAACGCTCTAGAGGCTAAAGTTAATATCCGATTGACTTTTGATTTATACACAGTGTCTAAGGTCATGGGACGAAGAAGCCTATACATTTCCAGAGATATCTGATAAGTACTGCCAGAGTTATGGTCCTCGATAATTTTGAAAAATCTTGTGAACGCTCTAGAGGCTAAAGTTAAATCTGACTGACTTATAATTTATACAGTGTTTAAGGTCATGAGATGAAGAGGCCTATTGATTTTCAGCAATTTTCGATAATAACTGCCAGATTTATGGCCCTTGACCACTTTTAATCTTGTGAACGCTCAAGAGGCTAAAATTAATATCCAATTGGCTTTAAATTTATACACAGTATTTAAGGTCATGAGACAAAAAAGCCTATCGGTTTTCAGCAATTTCCGATAATTACTGCCAGAGTTATGGCCCTTGATCACTTCAAAAATGAATTTTGATAACTAGAGCAGCTAAATCCATGATGTTAAATGTTTTTTATACAAACAAATTCTAATGATTTTCTGATAACTACTTAATGAATTGTTACTCTTAATTAGATTTTATTGTATTATAAATGTTTCATTACCTAAAAAAGTAAAAAATATGCGACAACTCTTGTTGACTGCCTGGACAATTTAGCTGCTGTGGGCGTATGTTTCGTTGCCTGGCAACCTATCTTTAATTTTTAACAATCTAACTTTAGCTTGGATCTAGCATCAAATTTATCCTAATTACTTCAACTAAAAATGTTTTAAAAAATGTACATCTTTTTCAGAGGCTCAATGAGAATTGGTAATGATCTCATGGTTTTTACTAAGAAAGGTTTAACTATGTCGTGTTTGTTCTTGTCTAGAACGTTTCATGAAGAAGAGCATATTGATGAGGTAACTATATAGCTATTGTATAAGGATGTTAAACCCCATATCATTTCATAAATTTAGGAATACAAATCTGAGCTTGTTGACCTCTACAAATTTCTTCAGTTTATGGTTGTAATTTTGGATAAAAATCACATTGATTTTCAGGAGGGGGTTGGGGGTTGGATGGCCAAATTGTTAGCATGTGTGTGCTGTTTTGTAAAGCTTGTCATTGATTCAACTGGCTTGGTTTCGAATTCCAGGTTGTACATGACAAGAGGTAGGGTCGCCTGTCCAACCTCATAGGTTTTCTTTGGGTCGTCTGGTTTCCTCCCACTGCTAAAAATACCTACACAGAAACAAATTATTGAAATATTAAACCATGTTAGTCCCAGAAATGACCCAGTTGGTGTCAAGAGGATGATAAACCCTCCCCTCTCTCTCTCTCTCTCTCTCTCTCTCTCATTGATTTTCAACAATTTCCAATGATTACTGATCACTTTTAAAAAATAGCTCTAGAGGATAAAGTTATCATCCGATCTTTGATAATTACTGTCAGAGTCATTGCCCTTGATCACTTGATCTTGGGGATGCTCTAAGCTAGTTAAAGGAATGTTCTCTTCTGATCTAAAGAATGTGAAACAAATATTATTTCATATAAAATCCATTTTCAACACCATTTGTAACCAAGGATATGAAGTAATGTATATGTCAGATTATCCGAACATGGTGTTGAGAAGAGTGTTACACTTTATTTTAATTGTTCCCTCGGGGATGTTTAATTGAATGAAGAAGGTTGTACTGTTTTCTTTGCATTTTTAGCTGCAAAAATTCCCTTTCATACTTGCTCATGCACATGTATTTGTACTCAAATCATCTAAAGTATTCCCCTGGCATACAGAACTGACTGATTTCATTTGAAACCTCTGTCAACTTCTGTAATTTGTTTTTTTAGGTTATTGTACCTCTCCCATCATTTGAATCCGGAACCCGAAATCCATTATCTAAAGGTCCAAGAGCTGGTGAAAAGGTAATAAGTTAGATAACAAAAGTACATTAATGGTAAAAATTGTAAGCTTGTGTGTTCTTCCCAAATGTATTTAAGTGTTATAGAAGGGGTTTCAGGTCAAAGTTTCAAATAAAATAAAACCAAGTAGGAACAATCCAAACCATTTGACAAAATTCAGTCCTAAAAAAACGGTATAGGCAAAATAGTGTAATCAGGCAAAAGAGTGTAATCAGCATATTGACTGCTCACCGTATACAAAATACATGACAAACAGTGGTAACAGGTGTCCCGAAGAGTAAGCTTACCCTGCCTGGCGTGCCACACCCGCCATAGCTGCATCCAAACTATTATGCTAAATCTCGGTAAAATAGTGTGATTGACCAATGAACTATCGGTATGCTAAATGCACGTGATGAACAGTGTTAACGATGTATTAGACATATATTATCAGAGAGATAGTATACACGTCAATAAAATATGTCTTAAATAATAGTCGAGAGAGACATGCTATATTTACCAATCAATGACAGAAAAAAAAAATTCTGATAATATACATAAAATGCTACCCCAAATTTATTATTTCATCAAAATATTCAAATTAAGTCCAAAGCTATGGAATTTTTAAATCTGAGATCGACGTCAATAAAGTAATCAAAATGCTCTATACAAGTCAATAATGCGTTGCTTGGCACCAAAATAAGCGCTTTCAGACATCTGAGTGACGTCGTAGACAGTATTTTCACTTCAGAATCGCTAGTACCAATTTTAAAACTTAAATTCGCCTGTTATATAGTCAGCTAAGATTTATTAGAATTGTTATAATTTGAATTATAATATGTCAAATATTTATAATTTGAATGATAATATGGTAATTGAAGTAGGCTATATTGTAATTGCTGGTTAAAGGGACTTTATGATAAAGAGTAAGCATGGACCAATTAAAATTTTTGGTCATATTACCAACAATTCCTTGAAAACCTTGCAATATTTTAGTTCGTGAAGAAAATAATTTGTCACCTCCAGAAATACTTGAGTTATAAAACCATTTTTTGATGTAAATGAAAAATTTGGGATGGTATTAGAATTTGGGCTATTGAATGCGATAGTGTACATTTTGTTGTGAACCAGGGGAGATAATCCTATTTAATGAACTATTCCTTTTTTCACCAAGATGCGCCCTGTTCAATGAAAAGGTCAGAAAATATCTATATATCTTAAACTAAAAATCATCATATCCGGAAGTAGATTTTGTAATCTAAAAATCCTCATTATGTTTTTGTTTTAAGCATGAAGTAGAGATGAGTTTAATATACAAATACTCACCCTTTAAAACAGAAGATGATTTCTTTGCTCAGTTTGATCGTATTGAAGGAAATTCTGGCACATTAGTAGTTGTTTACAACCTCAAATTGTTGGACTCTGGTGAACCTGAATTAGATGTCGACTCTGATCCAACAGATATCATATTAACGAATCCTGAATCGGATCTCGACTCGGATGAAGGGTAGGTTATATTTTCAAGTTCATTAATATTTTAACACTTATCTTATTGCTTCATTCATATGTAACATCAGATACCCACCCTTTGAAAGTTAATGACTGCTTCTTTAAAGGGACAATCCTGAATTAAACAGAGGCTCGAAAATAAAAGTCTGAGAATGTATGAAGATAAAACGCCAAAATATAGGGGAATGGTGTATTTACCTTGTCTCAAAATTTCAACTCAAAGTATTGAGTCGTTTGGATGTCAACGCCAAAACTGCTTATCCGCGCACGTAATCCTTTTAAGATTTCGGGTCAATTGTTTCGTTGGGTGACCTTATAACCGATTATGGTTACTTGAGAGAGTTATGCAGTGAATAACCCATGTGCCATACTTGATAAAGAAAGGCAAATTTCAACTACACATTATTTTTATTAAAAAAATGTTTGGTTTTATCCAGATACCACAAAATACACCTTTGGGCGCCGGTCTCAAATTCCAGATGAAGACTGACGGATTTAAGTCGTTTCAAAACGTATCATAAATACTGAAGTAGTTGCTCGGCCCTTGACTCGAATATTTTAAGGGATTTTAACCCAAAATTAAGCAGTTTTATTCCCAAAACAAATATCGGGATTAGCCTTTTAAATCAAAACCCTGTTGAAATATGATATCTCACATTAGGTCGTAACTTACCATGTACAAAATTGTTGTAGAACTTAATTCATGTCATTGACATTGTATTTCTTTGACAAGGGTTTCTTTAATTTAGAATTATGTTTCATATTTTTGAATATTTTGACATTTACAGATGGAAGCATAAAATCAAGTAAATCTTTTCCTGAAATATGAGAATTTAAAAATTATTTTCTCGTTGTGCATGTTAGAATGTTTTGTTTTATTTGCAGAGATGATCTAACCGTTTCTTTCATGTTCCATTTTTCAAAGTTTTTTTACATTTTTTTGGGATATCTTGCTTTTTCTTTTTTCTGTTCATTATTTATATTTTAAGTCTGTCTTAGATTTATTCGATGTTATATTTAAGGGGAATTGATGTCTTGAACGAGCTTATGACATTTCATGATCAATGAATATAAAAAGGGAAATTTGTTAACTTCTACAAAAGTACCTGGGACATACTTACAATATAAAAAATATGCATAAGAAACTTTGATGTAGTCAATTTTTCCATATCATTATCATATTACCCCTAGTTACAGCTTTCATTACTTCAATTATTATTTTGGTTTGGTAATGAACTGTTTTCTGTTTCAGGGTTTGTCCACACCCTTGACCGTTGCCTGTTTTTGACATTTTTTATACGCCCACATTTTCATGTGGACGTATTATGTCGTCGCCCCTGTCCGTCTGGACGTCCGTCCGTCCGTCCGGACGTCCGTCCACAATTGTTTGTGGACTCTCTACAGGTCACAATTCTTGTCGGATTTTGACAAAACTTGAAATATAGGTTTATCCCCAAAAGATCTCGGCTGCTTTTGATATTGGCATGTATCGGATCAAAACTTCATGGATTATGGCCCCTGATTGTACGAAAAATCACGTTTTTAGCTTGTGGACCCTATAGAGGTCACAATTTTGAACCGATTTTGATGAAACTTGACATGCATGTTTATAACCCAAAGATCTTGGTTCCTTTCGATATTTGCACCTATCGGAACGTAATTTCCTGAATTATGGCCCCTGATTGTCCGAAAAATCACCTATTTTAGCTCGTGGTACCTCTGGAGGTCACAATTATTATCCGATTTGAAAAACCGTTCGATTATATCACCGTTACACCCTAAGGAAGGTTTAGTTCAAATTTCGGAAAAATCGGACCAAAATTACCATACAAAATGGCCGCCGTTCGTCCGCGAATCCTGTTAAAAAATGGTATATCAAGGTTGTGGACCCTGTAGAGATCACAATTTTAATTCGATTTTGATGAAACTTGAAATGCATGGTTATAACCCAAAGATCTTGGTTCCTTTCGATATTTGCGCATATCGGATCCTAACTTTCTGAATTATGGCCCCTGATTATACGTAAAATCGCCTTTGTTTAGCTTGTGGTCCCTCTGGAAGTCACAATTATTATCTGATTAAAAAAATCGTTTGATTATATCACTGTTACGCCCTAAGGAAGGTTGAGTTCGAATTTCGGAAAAATTGGACCAAAATTGCCATACAAAATGGCCGTCATTCGTACGCGAATACTGTTTAAAAAATGGTATATCAAGGTTGTGGACCCAGTAGAGGTCACAATTTTAATTTTCGATTTTGATGAAACTTGAAATGCATGGTTATAACCTAAAGATCTTGGTTCCTTTCGATATTTGCGCATATCGGATTGTAACTTCCTGAATTATGGCCCCTGATTATACGCAAAATCGTCTTTGTTTAGCTTGTGGTCCCTCTGGAGGTCACAATTATTATCCGATTTAAAAAATCGTTTGATTATATCACCGTTACACCCTAAGGAAGGTTGAGTTTGAATTTCGGTAAAATTCGGAACAAAATTGCCATACAAAAAAATGGCCGCAGCGTGTACGCGAATACTGTTATAAAATGGTATATCAAGGTTGTGTACCCAGTATAGGTCACAATTTTGATTCAATTTTGATGAAACTTGAAATGCATGGTTATAACCCAAAGATCTTGGTTCCTTTCGTTATTTGTACATATCAGATCATAACTTCCTGAATTATAGCCCTTGATTGTCCGAAAAATCGCCTATGGTCCCTATGGAGGTCACGATTATTATCCGATTTAAAAAAACGCTTGACTCTATCACCAATTCACCATACGGAATGTTGAGTTTGAATTTCAAGGAAATCGGACCATAATTGCCAGATAAAATGGCCGCCGTTTGTACGCTAATAGTGTTAAAATATGGTATATCAAGGTTGTGGACCCAGTATAGGTCACAATTTTAATTCGATTTTGTTGAAAGTTGAAATGCATGTTTATAACCTAAAGATCTTGATTCTTTTCGATATTTGCGCATATCAAATTGTAATTTAATGAATTATAGCCTTTGATTGTAGGAAATATCACTTTCGGTTTTGCTTGTTCTCTATCCATGTCTCGAAAATGTGGGCGTATCCTGCCTGGCAGTGCCAGCTTACTATCTTTTTTTAAATTGGCAGGGATTGTTAGTTGGGTCATGTGTGTGTATATGCGATATTGAACAGAGATCTTGATAAAAAATTTGTTGTTGGTCCATAGTCCGCAAATGCTTGCCCTAAAGGCTTTAGTTATCCCACGATCAACTATTCTTGAAAACAGTTTGTTACATTGAAAATAGTGAACAATAGTGAACATAGATAATAGCTATTAAGGTTTGAATAAATGTATGACACATTATTCATAAATATATAAATGTCTACAATTAATTCTGCAAAACATATCTTGAAAAATCGGCTGATATCATTCTACTACTGATCTTCTTTATATAACACTCAATTTAGTGACATTTGCATAAATTTTATATGATGTATTCAAAAAGATAAATAGAAGATGAATATGGGGAAACTGTCATCAGGTTATTTTAAATATTTTGTGATTAAATTAAAATTTATACACAGTTTTTATGATCATGAAACGAAGAAGCTTATCGATTTTCAGCGATTTCCGATTATAACTACCAGAGTTATGGCCCTTGATCACTTCAAAAACTCTGGTGGACGCTCTAAAGGCCAAAGTTAATATCTGATTGACTTTAAATTTATACACAATAATTAAGGTCATGAAACACACAAGGCTATTTATTTTCAGCGATTTCCGGTAATTACTGCCAGTGGCATTGTTATGGCCCTCGGTCACTTCAAAAAGCCTTGTGGACGCTCTAGAGGCCAAATTTATCATCCGATTGACTTTAGATTAATACTCAGAGTTCAAAGTCTTGAGATGAACAAGAATATTGAATTTCAATGAATTTTGATAACTTGAACAGCTAAATTCATGATATTAAATATTCCTATACTAAACGTTAGCGTGGAAAAGAACTTTATGACAGCCAAACAAATTCTAATGATTTTATGATAATTACTTAATGAGTTGTTATCTTAATAAGATTTTAGTGTATTATAAATGTTTTTTACTGAAAAAAGGAAAAATATGTGCCAACTCTTGTTGACTGCCCGGACGATTTAGCTGCTGTGGGCGTATGTTTCTTTGCCTGGCAACCTATCTTTTTTTGTGGTAATGCGTTTTACATTTGCATATGACGTATTACGCCAATAAGCCGCCATGACACCAGTTAAAATTCTGTGTAGCAGTTGGGTTTTATCAAATCATATAATTATGCGGTAAGGGTTCACCTTTATTTCAATGGGAATTGAATTTTATATATGTTAAGCTATGTGCAGTACTGTTTTGGGTCAGTTTATGTGTAAATTAAGGGAGCTATAGGCCAGTAACCTTTTTATAGTCATTTGATTAAAAAAAAATTGCGCGAACAAACTTTGTAGGATGAACCACTACTGCGACTGGAGTAAGGCGGAAGTTGTCAGTACTTAGTGGAACCATTTCTACGTAAAACCCTCATCTGGTTTTATTTTGAGAAACACATCTGACATTTGTTGACGCTCATTCTGCCATACATTTTGACTGAAAAGTGCTAAGCCGAACAGTTCACCGGTTGTTTTGACTGATGCTGCAATTAGCTCAGTCAAAGACGCTATGTCAGAGATGATTATTTTGAGTTCATCGAACTTTGTTCTGTATATCTTTATCCCGAGTATGAAGCTATTCATAAGGCCTGATAAATGACAAAGCTTAAATACGAGATATATATCGTACTCTTGGAAGACAATATAGCTATGTTACCAAAAGCTACCATAACTACACTGTCAAGTCTCAAAAATTTGCCGGACTTCGCGAACTTTGTAACACTTCTCTCTTCTAATCTTTAAGAGGTATTTAGTAAACTGGTTAGAGGAATAAACTATAATAGATACTTATGGAAAAACAGCTATGGTACTTATTTATCGAAACATCGCTCAAATAAATAAGTAGCTGTTTTTCCATAATAGTCAGGTCAATATATGGAAAATACCTCCTCAACCTTCAAAAAATTGCAACAAAAGGTTTCTCAACTGATTCTGGTAAGGTTGGGTGTACTTTATAACATACTAAAAGTTTACTAAAGTAGGACCCCTGGAAAAGAGTTTTTTCAAAATGGCGTCAAAAATGACCACCGAAACATCTTGCAATGAATATGATCTGGTCTCAGTCACCCAGAACCTCCTAGTCTTCAACATACAGAGGGTTTGGGACCGTTCTCAATATTTGACGTAAAGCCCATTGCTCATGCGTAACCGGGAGTTTGGTTATTAATGTGTCTTATTATCCAGTCTCTTTAGCTAAGTCATGGTGTAAACATCTTTTTTAAGATGAGTTAACTCCCTTAGACGTTGTTTATGATAAGCCATTTTTTGTCAAATGTTGTAAACGGATCCAGACTAATATTCGTAGTATATTTTTCTGGATGATAGAGACTAACAATGATCATAACTATGGAACTATCAACTCAAATTTGATGATCTTGGTGTCTTTCCCTAGTTTTTTGACGGTAAAGAACACATTAAGATCATTAAAAATGATGTTGGCCTATTATGTCAAAAATGGCTGCCAACATCTCCAAATGACTTTAAGTTCATAATTATTGACTCAAATTTGACAATCTTGATGTCTATCCCATGGTTTTGGGAGACAAGTACACATTAAGAACACTTTGGATATCACTGAGCTGTTAAATCATTATGAAATTGAATTCATGACCTTCAGCTGTCCATATCATTTTTGAGCGTCCCCTTACTCCTCAGTTTCGACCTCTTAGGTGATGTTAGAATTATCACAGATTTGCTTATTGTCCTTAATCATTACTCCAGAACAGACAATGAAATCATCTACTTGCGTTCAAACCAGCAGTCAAAAGAACATACAGTGTATAACATTAATCTGTTGAAAGAAACATTAGGAGACGTTGTGTTCCACAATTTGCTTTTTGTACATGTCTACCCAGGCTGTGATTCAACTTCAAGGATTTAAGGCATCGGAAAAAAAAGTCTGCCTACTGGAAATTACTGAAATCTGATCCTGTCATGAAGTGCTAGTGCATTCACACTTCAAAACAAATTGCAAGAGGACATATTAGATCTTGTCAAAGACCTGATGGTTGATCTATTTGGTGGCAATCGAAGATACGCTATCATCACTGTGTCATATCATTTCCACAAAGAAAGTGGCAATTTCTGAAGCATCTGTCATTTCTAAGCGGCTTCCCCTAACATCACCTGCAACAAAAATTCATAGCCAATGTGTGTACTTTCAAATTATGGTATATATAGTGATGGCAAATGAAAGTGAATAGGGATGGAAACAGGGAAATGATCAGTAAATTAATTAAAATTATGGCCCCCCCCCCAAAAAAAATACTCATGAAAATTATTCTGTGCAACTGTTCGGGGGGGGGGGTATACAAGTTTCCTCGACGCAGCTGCAGACGCTATGGACTACCCTACACTACTGTATGTGTCCCCTGTCAAACTGCAAATTGTGACAATTCAAACAACACTCCAGGCCTCGAATTCTAATCTTTTTAGAGCCCTGCCATTTTGGCCTCGGGTTTTTGGCCAAATTTAGGGACTCCAAGGCCAATAATGGGGGCATCAAGGCCCAAAAAGTTTTCAGTCAGGGCACGGAGGCAAAGTCTGTTTTTCTATCTTTTACGTGCACTCCAATTTGTACACGGGACCTCGGTTTTTCGTCCCATCCGAACGACTAGGCAGCTGTCCAAGGAGGGCCTGACAAGGACAGCTGCCTAGTCGTTCGGATGGGACGAAAAACCGAGGTCCCGTGTACAAATTGGAGTGCACGTAAAAGATCCCTTGGCAGTTGGAATTCGATATAAGAGTAGGCCGTAGCGCCGCTGCCCGGGCAAAATTTCCCTCATTGCACACTGTGGCGTATGCCCGTCTTCAATTAGCCCAGGTACGGTGCTTAAGCGTAGGACGTTAAACCCCATTTCATTCATTCATTTATAACTAGCTTAATAAAGGATCAGTATGTGGTGTAGGCTACTTAGGGACTGACATTTATTCACTGCCCTTTTTCTCAAAGTCTGTGGAATACTCTTAATGACATAATGATTCAGACCAGGGCTTCCTCTTCAAAATTTTCACTGCCGGTCATTTTTGATATAACACATTTTTGATATAACACACGAAAACTTTTCAAAGTAAATTCAAATTTTAAGTTTTTTTATTAATGGTAGGGTATTGTGAATTCACGTGTCTATAAAGGCTGAAGATATTGGTAAAATCAAATATCACGATATTTCCAAAAAAAACCCCGACAATATATCATATTTTAGTTATATCATAAAAAGCTAACGATATATCTTGATATATCACAATATCTCGATATTTTAGGTTTATTATAAAAGATGTGATCTGATTATATAACTATAAGTGTTAAAAAACATCTTTCAAAATGTTGAAGAACACATGGGTTGCGCGTAACTCTGAAGTTTGTCTAAATCTCGAATATATAGACACAATTTAGTTTTTTTTTACAAATAACATTTTACTTTTATTTAAATCGGCTTCAGTTTAAAAATTGGCAAAACCCCTACCCAAACACACACTCAAAATGATGGTTAACAACAAACGGCATCATGCAATTATAAATGTGGTAATAACTGTTTTCCAACAGTGTCAATGATAAATTGACATAAGAGAAGATATTACGCAACCATTCCCGAATCCGGAAACATTGTTTATCGAAAATCGTAAAACCATAAAACCTAGATTGTTTTTCTCCTTTACACAACCAGAGAGATCTGCCCTCTATCTGCGGTTAGGGAGGGAGAGAGAGAGACAGAGAGAGAGATCTTACCAGAGAGAGAGAGATCTGTCGTTCTGCCCTTACACTAGAGAGAGAGAGAGATCTGCCCTTACACTACCAGAGAGATAGATCTGCCTTTATAAGAGAGAGAGAGAGAGAGAGAGAGAGATCTGTCCTTACACTAGGAGAGAGAGGAAGAGAAGATTTGCCTTATACCAGAGAGAGAGTGTCCTTACACTACCAAGAGAGTTACACTACCCAGAGAGATATGCCCTTATACAAGAGAGAGAGAGCAAGCAAGAGAGAGAGAGATATCTGCCCTTATGAGAGAGAGAGAGAGATCTGTGGTTACTACCAGGAAGAGAGAGAGAGATAGATCTTCCGTTACTACAGAGAGAGTGAGTGATATCCTTCTCTAGTGTGGTGAAGGGGGAAAAAATGCTTTGAACATCAAACAATGTGCGTCTTTTTATAGATTAGCACCCACCTGGAAATCGCGACTAGGCGGTGTAGCCGTAGGGCACTATTAGTGCCAGGATTTATTTCTCCGTGCCCGTAATTATCTTCCTCTCAACGATGGACCGAGAATTGAGTTGGATTTTGGCGGAAATCAGGGTAAATAACATAAAACGGAGTTACCTTACATTATTAGGTATCGGAGAACCGAGGTTGGCCGAATGCAGTTCTCCGAGATTATTCACGCGGCGATATTGTAGAGCTAACTGAGCACGTTTCGAAAACGGATAGGCCCATACTGGTATTATACATTGTTAATTAGTATGGCGATGTGAACGGGGGATGAAAAGGATATGTAACTGGCCAGATATGTGGCTTAGGTAGACTTTTTATTTACTGGATCAGAAAAGGCAACCACGGAAGATTTTAAGGGCATGACGGCCAATTGAAAAGGGCACCGCGGCAATGGCCGTGTTGGCCGCCGTTAATTTCGAGGCCTGACACTCAATAGGTCGATACTGAGGTGGAACATGACAGTCAAAACTGAACGCTCTGAAACTAATTCTATGGACAAGGGTGTTATTGGACAGCTGAATGTCATGAATTCAATATTGTAATGTTGAAACAGCTCAATGACATCCAAAGTTGTCTTAACATGTTCATTGCCCCAAAAAACCTGCTGGGGATAGGCATCAAGATGATCAAATTTGGTTCAATAGTTATGGACTTATGGTCATTTGGAGGTGTTGGTGGCCATTTTTGACATAGAAGGCTAACATCATTTTGAATGACCTTAATGAGTTCTTTGTTCCCCCAAAACATAGGAAAAGACTCCAAGATCATCAAATGTGAGTTGATAGATACATAATTATGATCATTAAGACGTTTCGGTGGTCATCTTTGACGCCATCTTGAAAAAACACTTTTCTGAGAGTCCTACTTTGGTAAACTTTTAGTATGTTATAAAGTACACTAAACCCTGCCAGAATCACTTGAAAAACCTTTTGTTGCAATTTTGAGAGGGTTAAACTGTATTTTGACCTGACTATAAGTATGGGTTATAGTTTATTCTTCTATATGCTAGGTGGTTGATGACATGTACAATCCCCATCGTTTCCCCTGGAATGATTTGAGGTTTTATAAGTTGATTTTAAAATATTCCATAATTGATCAAAACATATCTAAGAGCCATGAGCATTATATGTGGTATCTTACGGCAGAAATAGAACCCTTGGCAATCTTCCGGGAAAATAACTTAGGAAATGATTGTCAACAAATGTCAGATTCGCTTCTCAAAATAAAACCTGATGAGGGTACAGTATTACTAATTGAATGTAAACCACAGTTTCTGAAAATCACCGAATCTTCCAAGTTAGCCGATCTGATAAAAAACAATTATTACATATAACCCAATTTTTGTTGACTAGTCTTTGTTTTCATTTTTCCTATAGTAAATTTGTGGTCTCATAGATGCATAATTTATGATGGTTTACTAGGTTTAGTTGACTTCAATCAAAAGTCTGTGACCGAGTGGTCTAAAGATGTGTGACCAATAATCCTCTCTTAAAACAACAAAAAAACACCACAAAATTGCATTAATAAACTGCATTTCTCACGCCGAGGAGTTAGCATACTGCCCAATTTTTGCAGGCTCCGGTGGCAGGGCTTGCCAAGAGAGGCAAGCAGTTGCTCGGGCTTGCGCTGTGCTCTCGTAAACTAGATTTACGCGAGCGGTTCATTGCTCGGGCAGAATCTTAAGAAAAACCTCATAAATTCGTCTGTCAAACTGAGATTCACCACGCTGCGCACGGCATTTTTTCCTCAAATTTGATTGGCTAATGAAGTAACTCAAGTTGTGTTACTAAAAATACACTTTAGACTGGAACATCATGACTGGTTGTCCTACTAACATTAGTGTTGTGCGGTTTGTAAATTTTCTTTCGGTTTCGGTTTTCGGTTTTTCTGGGGCAAAAAAACTCGGTTTCGGTTTTGGTTTTCGGTTTTTTATTCATTTAAAAACTGTATTATAAATGTAGTGATTTATAGTTATCTTATACAGCCTATTTGGAAGCCAGAAAAGATATCAAACATATTGATATAAATTGTAAACAACAAGTTTTTTTTACTGTTAAGATGACTTTAATTACGACTAGTAAATACAAAGTTACTGTAAAAAAAAAAAAAAAAGATTTGACAAACTTATTTTAGGTGCACTTTCAAGTTGGATGTGTTTCCGAATTCAGCAGAAATATGCTCTTCACAAAGATTGCATTATATTTAGTACTGTCCATAGAAATGTACTGTCATCCAATCTTTCGTAGTGAGAAAGCCATGGACTTGGAAGACATTTTACTTCTTGAGGAAGCCATCGTGCCTAATATTGACAACCGGCTAAGGGTTGCATAAAATTTTGGATTATAAACCGAAACGAATTGAGAAAATAAATAGTCTAGGCCATCCAGACTTATTAAACTATTAAACTCTCTATACATAGGGGGCCTGGTTGATCTAAAATCAAAACGAAAGTGGTGGTTACATTAAAATTTTGGAATGTATCAAACATTTCCGAAACGAAAAACGGGTAAATTAAAATTTAGGAATTTGGAAAAATAACCGAAACGCATGGTTAATTTTTTGTTTTATCGGTTCGGTTTTCGGTTTATATGTAAAAACTGCGGTTATTCGGTTAAACCGAAAAACCGCACATCACTAACTAACATCAGTAATAAAAGCCTGATAATTGAGTCTAAAGTAAAGAATGTTTACATCCGGCTTTGGCAGTCACGCTGAACAAACACGTTTTAAACTAATATTTATCGGTATTTCTTTTTTTATCAGAACTTAAGTTTTTTTTCCATTGTGCAGTAGTATAATTTTACAAGAAAAAACAGTTGTATAATTTTTAATCTAAGTATAACAATGATCAAAGGAAACCTGATTGCCCTATCCACATTTATGTCGTGGGATAAGGAAATCCATACGGAAATTGGTTTTAAAGAAGAGTGTGACGTGACTGTCAATTGAAAAACAGAAAGCAATGGTCACACATGTACTATCACAATCTAAATAAAGAATTGAAAAAAATTATATTTACAAACAATCATTATTTATTTAACAAAAGTATCCAGACAAGAAATTGATTTTAAATTGAAACAATGTTACAAAATGCAATATTTTGTGCTCACCTTGCTCGCCCAAACCTATATTTGCGTGAGCAGTCATCTGCTCGCCATCAATTTATTCGTGGCCAGCCCTATGTGGACCCCCTAAATATCAACTAATTTGTCTTAATTTTTTGCATGGGGTGTTTAGAAAACATTAGAAAAAGGGACAGGGGGATCTGAAAATTCGAGGGGCTATAGATGCACCCTTCTGATTGTTGTTGAAATAGATATATCGTGTTCACATTAGGGGGGATCACAGTGGCTAAGTGGATAAGGCTCTGGTTCGCTAAACTGGAGGTCGGGTGTTCGATCCCTGCATTGGCGAGATTTCCCCTTGTCAGTGATGCAGAAGGAGGGCCTGACAAGGACAGCTGCCTAGTCGTTCAGATGGGACGAAAAACCGAGGTCCCGTGCACACATTGGCGTGCACGTAAAAGAACCCTTGGCAGTTGGAATTCAGTTGCTGCCCGGGCAAAATTTCCCTCATAGCACACTGTATGGCGTATGCCCGTCTTCAATTAGCCCAGGTTAGGTGCTTAAGCGTGCTTAACCCCATTTCATTCATTCATTGTTCACATTAGTGAGATGAAGAAGCCTTTTGATTTCCAGTGAATTCTGATAATTACCGCCAGAGTTATATAGCCCTTGATCACTATGAAATTTCTTGTGGACAACTCTAAGGGTAAAGTTAATATCCGTATGACTTTAAATTTATACACATTGTTCAAGGCCGGGAGATGAAAAAGCCTATTGATTTTCAATGATTTCCGGTAATTACTACCAGTGTTATGGCCCTTGATCACTTTGAGAAATTAATATATGATTGACTTTAAATTTATACACAGTGTTTAAAGCCAAGGTCATGAGACTAAGATTATTTTTTTTTTTTGATTTTCAATGATATCTGATAATTACTGCCAGAGTTATGGCCCTTGATCACTTTAAAATATTTTGTGGACGCTCCAGAGGCTAAATGTCAGATTGACTTCAGATTTATACACAGAGTTTAAGGCTGTGAGACAGAGTCCAGTGATTGTCAATGATTTCAGATAAATACTACCAGAGTTATGTCCCTTGATCACTTTTAAAAATTTGTGGATGCTCTAGAGTCTAAGAGACCCAAGATTGACTTTAAATTGATAAAGTGTATATTGATTTCCAATGAATTTTTATAACTTACAGCTTAACCCATGATATGAAATGTTTCGTATATTAAATGTTAGCATGGGGGAAAACTAAAAGCTAAACAAATTCTAATGATTTTCTGATAATTACTTAATGAGTTGTTACTCTTAATCAGATTTTATTGTGTTATAAATGTTTCGTTACTGACAAAAGAAAAAATATGCGGCATTCACATCTTTTGTTGACTGATCGGACAACTTAGCTGCAGTGGGCGTATGTTGTGTTGCCTGGCAACCTATCTTTCAAAAATGTATTTGTCTTACAAGAAGTTTATGACTCTTGAGGCCTGAACTTTCCTAATAATTTGTTAAACATTTTTTCTAGGTTGATGCCAGAACGAAAATATTTCCGTAAATATGCTGCCATTTTATACATGGAGCCTAGAATGAGAATCTATATTAATGGTAAAAAAGTGCGGACAAACAGACTGTCATCATGCCTTTATAAACCAAAGCTATATAAATATTCGTCAAATCGTTTTAAAACCCGGTCAGAAAATGTGGCAAAGAAAGCTGTAGATGATGCCTTAGCAGCTGAAAATAAAGCTAGAGAGGCAGAAAGTAAAGCTAAGTAAGTAGATTTTAGCGATTGCCTTAAACAGACATGGATATAAGTAGGGCTGCAACGATTCATCGATGAATCGATGAACCGCGATGTTTAAAAAATCCACGATGCACGATATAAACAATGGTCGCATCGCGATTCGTTATCCAAATAATAATTTTACATAAATAGACTGATATTCTGACAGGCCTTGCTTTTTTAGGTGCGCGCTCGCGCATCTAAATTTCATGTCAGGCGTGTTCACATTCACGCTCCTTTTGAATCCGAGAGCCCTCAAAAAACAATGAAATCATTGAATTGAATCTCGATCATGTGTCGTCATTTATGACTTGTTGATATAAGCAGCCCATACATTCGGAATTCTTCGTTTAACGCTGGCTGAATAACTGGGCCGCT
This sequence comes from Patella pellucida, assembly GCA_917208275.1. Lineage (NCBI taxonomy): Eukaryota > Metazoa > Mollusca > Gastropoda > Patellidae > Patella > Patella pellucida. The sequence goes on along the minus strand of OU795041.1, from coordinate 29,151,164 downwards.
TATGTCAATATCAAGTAATATGACCGATCGCCTCTCGCTGCAGCAACATGCGATATGGCTGCACAGATGAATTATTATGTTTATTCGGTAAATCACAGACCTTAGATAAATCTTGTTTCCATGAATGATAATTGTGTCATCTTCTTGGTGAAAATACCTTGACAACTTCATATCTCATCTAAACTCGCCTACAGAGATCTCTTTCGTCGCAGCAAAAATGGCTGCATTTTTATTGTTTTAGACTTGTAATGAATACACCAAATTGAAGTCGCACGATCGACAAAAGCAATATTGAGTTGAATGAGATCAAAATCCACCTTAGCATAAGTCACATAAAAAGTATGGCATTTTTAGGATTTTCTGTTAAGAATGACAGCAAATAAATCCGGTCAGTTGACCTAGCTAGAAAACACCACATTTATATGAAGTAAATCATACAAGCAGACCTTTGAATTTTCACAGAGAAAGACTGTCAAAATTTAACAGCATATTTTATATTTATTTTCTATATCGCAATACAAATCGTATCGTAGGCAATGAATCATGATGCGCATCGTATCGTGACCTGGCGTATCGTTGCAGCCCTAGATATAAGACAACAGCCACAGACAATGTTCGGCAGAATACCTCTGGTGCCTGTCAATTCGTCCAGCACAAGTTTGTCTTTTTTCGGTGGTTTTTATACGCCCACATTAAAATGCGGTCGTATATTGTCGTCGCCCCCATCTGTCTGATACTCTAAAGGCTAAAGTTAATATCTTATTGACTTTAAATTTATACACAGTGTTTAATGTCAAAGCGGCCTATTGATTTTCAGTGATTTCCGATTATAACTACAAGAGCTATAGCCCTAAGTAATTACTTCAAAAAATCTTGCAGACGCTCTAGAGGCTAAAGTTAATATCCAATTGACTTTAAATTTATACACAGTGTGTAAGGTCATGAGACGAAGAATCCTATTGATTTTTAGCAATTTCGGATAATTAGCCTACTGTCAAGAGTTGTGGCCCTTGATTACTTTAAAAAATCTTGTGGATGCCCTAACGCCAAAGTTAATATACGATCGACTTTAAGTTTATACACAAGTTTTAAGGTCATGATACAAAGAAGCCTATTGATTTTCGGCGATTTCCAATAATTTCTGTCGGTGTTATGGCCCTTGATAACTTCAAAAAATCTTATGGATGCTCTAGAGGCTAAAGTTGGATGCTCTAGAGGCTAAAGTTATGTTCGATTGGTAGGGCTGCAACGATTCATCGATGAATCGATGAACCGCGATGTTTAAAAAATCAACGATGCACGATATAAACAATGGTTGCATCGCGATTCGTTATCAAAATAATAATTTTACAAAAATAGACTGATATTCTGACAGGCCTTGCTTTTTTAGGTGCGCACTCGCGCATCTAAATGTCATGTCAGACGTGTTCATATTCACGCTCCTTTTGAATCCGAGAGCCATCAAAAAACAATAAAATCATTGAATTGAATCTCGACCATGTGTCGTCATTTATGACTTGTTGATATAAGCAGCCCATACATTCGGAATTCTTCGGTTACCGCTGGCTGAATAACTGGGCCGCTTATAACAATATCAAGTAATATGACCGATCGCCTCTCGCTGCAGCAACATGCGATATGGCTGCACAGATGAATTATTATGTTTATTCGGTAAATCACGGACCTTATAAAGGATAAATCTTGTTTCCATGAATAATAATTGTGTCATCTTCTTGGTGAAAATACCTTGACAACTTCATATCTCATCTAAACTCGCCTACAGAGATCTCTTTCGTCGCAGCAAAAATGGCTGGCTGCATTTTTATTGTTTGAGACTTGTAATGAATACACCAAATTGAAGTCGCACGATTGACAAAAGCAATATTGAAATGAATGAGATCGAAATCCCCCTTAACATACGTCACATAAAAAGTATGGAATTTTTAGGATTTCCCGTTAAGAAAGAATGACAGCAAATAAATCCGGGCAGTTGACCTAGCTAGAAAACACCACATTTATATAAAGTAGCCTAAATCATAAAAGCAGACCTTCGAATTTTCACAGAGAAAGACTGTCAAAATTTAACAGCATTTTTTATATTTATTTTCTATATCGAGATACTAATCGTATCGTAGGCATTGAATCATGATGTGCATCGTATCGTGACCTGGCGTATCGTTGCAGCCCTATCGATTGGCTTTAAATTTATACACATTGTTTAAGGTCATGAGATAAAGAAGCCTATGGATTTTCAGCGATTTCCGGTAACTACTGTTCGAGTTATGGCCCTTGATCACTTCAAAAAATCTTATGAACGCTCTAGACTCTAGAGGCTTAAGTTAATATCACACAGTGTTGAAGGTCATGAGACGAACAAGTATAATAACATAATGAGTTGTTACTTTTAATCAGATTTTAGTGTATTACAGGCCTTGATATCTGAAAATTATGCGTAAGTGAGAAAATGTGCTTGCGATATATCTTGCTGGAGCTATTTGAAACAGCGCAACTGGGGGGTTTGGGGGCATGCTGCCCCCCCCCCCCCCCAAGAAAATTTTGCATTTTGGCATTCAGTATGATGCAATTTGGTTGATTTTACGCCACGTCACCACTTTAAGAATTATACACTTCAGGGGATTGTTCGCACTAGGTACAACCGTTTTTTTTAAAATTAAGAATGAAGATAATGAAAAATTTTGTTTACATGGAACAATGAAATTTTGTTTGGATAAAGTGTACTAAACCTGTCTTTATTTCTCCTGAAAATGTTTTTTTTCTACAAATATGATGACTTTTCCATATCTTATAATTAATTTGTATCTGTAATTAATCTTTTGTTTTTGAAATTCAGCCTAAATTCCCCCCTCGTAACTTCTATACAAATCAACGGATCTTCCCCATATTGGTATCCATTTATAACCTTGGGAAAATACTATAAATAAACCGTGACGTATTATGTGTTTCTAATGACAATGTCAGGGGTAGAAACTAACCTAAAATGGTCACTAGCCATTTGGGCTAGTAGCTTTCAGATCTTACTAGCCCAGCCAACATTCTACTAGCCCAGTAAGAAACTGTTGTTTTGTTTATCATTAATCAATCAAAAAAACACCAAAATATATGCACTTAAATTTATTTTGGCACATTAAATAATACAACAAAAATAGACTTTGTTCATTGTTGCCTCTGTATTTAATTTTTTTTCCTCAAATAATGAATTCATTAATCAGTCATGAAGACATATATTAAAATTCAATTTGGCTCATTTCATTTCATATTTTTATAAATTCAGCTGTGAGATGCAAAATAATATGATGTAATGTCCTTAAAATTTAATATCACACGACATAAGTCCATAAGTTGTCACTCGAGAGTGATGAAGTTATGTATAGCAGAGCATGTGTATTTACGACTACGAGTATCTTCATTGTCGTAATATATCGCTGTTATAAAACCTTTTAACATCCATGTTCTTCGCTAAATTGCTTCATCATGTATTAACAATTATGTTATCGGTAGGCGATTTATGATAATTAACCTGAAATATGACTGAAAAGTTATTTAATTATATCGACTTTCGCTTCACAATTCTTCCAGGTGTAAACTGTAAACAGAGGCTGTTCCGTAAGCCTCCCTCGTTATCATACAATTTCAACCAATCAGCAAGCGAGCTTGCTCAGATTTCATACCGGTATGGCGAAAAGAAGCCAAAGATTAAAAACACGTAAATAATAATGGCAACGATTTTCGGAAATTAGTTTCATGACAGCATAGATCGTGTTCAGTTATGATGACAGTGTTCATTACGTACAAATTATCAATTATTAGTATTACCAAAATATCAGGTCGCCACACGGGCTAATTGGTTTTGAATTTCATTCGCCCGTACCTACTTTTACCCGCCATGGGCGAGCGTTAGTTTCTATCCCTGAATGTATAGGAATTCCCGTGTTACCCCCTAGTCTTCAATAGCAAAAACAAACATTTCCATTGGTCTTTTAGATCAAGTGGAATTATTAGCCAATGAAATCGCTTAGTACATGAGTACATACAGGTATTTTGTAACCTTTGACTCGTTTGCACATGCGCACTACTATTCTTACCAAACTTCCGTATAAAACTAAATCTTCTCATTTAGTTATTGGTAGCTCGCCTCACCCCCTTTTTGTGTTTTTGCTAGGTGCGATATAGCATCAACCACATTGAGAGGTCACCAAAGAGTTTTGTGGATACGAAACACCAAGACCAAGAATAATAGCCCCTGATAACTCCCGTTCACAGACACACGACATATCAGTGGACGGGAGCTGTAAGAGTCTAATTGAAACCTATAATTTGCTGGCGCTATAATTTGTTATTTGCTGGCGCGATAACTTGTGTTTGCTGGTATAAAATTGCGGGCGCGCTGCAGCCAGTCAAATCTCAAGGCCTGGAATTATAAATGTTTCATCACCGAAAAAAGTAAAATATGCGACAACTCTTGTTGAAACCTATAATTTGCTGGCGCTATGATTTGTAATTTGCTGGCGCGATAACTTGTGTTCGCTGGTAAAAAATTGCGGGCACGCCAGTCAAATCTCAAGGCCTGGTTTTATAAATGTTTCATCGCCGAAAAAAGTAAAATATGCGACAACTCTTGTTGACTGCCCAGACGATTTAGCTGCTGTGGGCGTATGTTTTGTTGCCTGGCAACCTATCTTTTCATACAGATTTACAATGCAACAACCTTTATGGCCGGTTCAAATGACTAAGATGCTGTGGGAATGTTTTGTTGTGTGGCCATCTATTTTTCCCTCTGTCTCATAACTTCTTATTATATAATTTTTAGGGATCTAGAGAATAGATTAGGTTCATCATTAGCAAGAGATCAAAGAGTAAGTAATATAGTTTAGTTTAACTGAATGTCATACACATTAAGTCAAAGTAAAATACTGGAAGGGTTCTAAAATCTACTTTTTATACACCCACATTGAAATGTGGTCGTATATTGTCATCTTCCCGGTCAGTTAATATCCAATTGACTTTACATTTATACAATTACTGTCAGAGTTATGGCCCTTGATCACTTCAAAAAATGTGAACGCTCTAGAGGCTAAAGTTAATATCCGATTGACTTCGTATCTATACAGTGTTGAAGGTCATGAGACGAACAAGTATATTGAGTTTCAATGAATTTTGATAACTTGAACAGCTAAATCCAGAATATTAAATGTTTCGTATACTAAACGTTAGCATGGAGGAGAACTTTATGAAAGCCAAACTAATTTGAATAATTTTCTGATAATTACACGAGTTGTTACTTTTAATCAGATTTTAGTGTATTATAAATGTTTCATTACCATTGACTGCCTGGACGATTTAGCTGCTGTGGGCGTATGTTTCGTTGCATGGAAACCTATCTTTGATATTTACGAGACAGTGGCAGTTGCGGCAGAGAGAAATACTGTCCTTGATTGAGCGTCCTTGCTTTAATTATGACCTCTGGCATTTCCATTTATATTTCGTATGATATAGTATATTATTATCAATATTGGTACATGATAATTATATCACAATAAATTTGGTTATCACAGTATACCGTTTTGGTCAATTTTTTAAAATAAGTCTGATATGATAAAATCGCTAATGTTTTTATCACGATATATTTAAAAATTGGTGTATCGCCCAACCCTAAATCCACCCCTTCCAACCTAGCTGTTAAAAACTCACATTGATTCATTTCGACATATCATCTGTTTGATTGTAAACATCTATGGCAGAGTGGTGGTTTCCCAGAAGAGTTAGACGAGGCTACATGTATATTAAAACCACTACTAATTGGCAACAATGCATTTTTATATTCCCACGTCCATCCGTAGTCCACAATTTCTTGTGAATACTCAACAAACTACATTTATCATCTGATTGTTTTGTTGCCTGGCAATATATCTTTACATTTATTGAATTAGTTTTGGAAATAAAAATACTTTATATTCTATTTATACAGGCAGAACTACGTAAAGCTCAAAATCTGGCTGCTGAATCTCGTAGAGAGGCCCAAATAAGAAGACAGTTAGCTGATAGAAAAACCAAGTATGTAATTTAATTTTGAGCACTTATGATACATCTGATAATATATATAATTGATTTGTTAATCAGGAATGGAATGTTGTCAAATAACAAAATCAGAATTTTCAATGACAGAGCATATTATAATACTCTCTTGACCAATCACAATAGTTGATTACATCACACTACGTATGTTAGCAGTAGTTGCAGGACTCTTCTGTTTCTCCCAACCGTTCAAAAGTGGGCACAGTTGGAGCACACCAGTACTATCTAGCCTACATGTAGATTTTTAAATGTAGAATTTTATTCAAAGAAATCAAGGTACTATTTAAATGGGTCTGTCAGTGAGTGTTCATCGCACTTTACCGTTTTCGGAACACAATGACAATAACTCTCGTTCTATAATTTTAATTGAGCTACAATGTTCAAACTTGGCGTAGGCGTGTATAGCTACAGGAGTCTGACCTTCTATCCGTATACATACATCAATCCCAACTAGACAATATGTATAATATTTTTTATTATTATTATTGTATATTGTCAAGTTGGGTTTGGTGTAGGTTTGGTATATCATATAATGAAGTCAGACTTTTGTGGTAAGCGAATGTAGTTGATGTAGTTCGAAGCATTTTGTCCTTAGTTTGAGTACAAATAAGCAATTTGATCGATTGATGCTTTGGGACATAACTTTAGTTCTTATCAGGTGACACTGATCCTCGAACACGTTGTATAGTTTCATTACATTTTTATACGCCCACATAGAAATGTGGTCGTATATTGCCGTCGCCCCCGTCCGTCCGTCCGTCCATCGTCCACACTTTCTTGTGAACGCTCTAGGGGCTAAAAATAATATCCGATTGACTTTAAATTTATACACAGTGTTTAAGGTCATCAGAAGAAATCCCCTATTGATTTTTAGCAATATCCGATAATTGCATCCAGAGTTATGGCCCTTGATCACTTTGAAAAAATCTTGTGAACGCTCTAGAGGCTAAAGTGAATATCTGATTGAATTAAGATTTATACACAGTGTTTAAGGCCATAAGACAAAGAAGCCTAGAGATTTTCAGTGATATCCGATAATTACTGCCAGAGTTATGGCCCTTGATCACTTTGAAAAATCTTGTGAAAGCTCTAGAGGCTGAAGGTAATATCCGATTGAATTTAAATTTATACACAGTGTTTACAGTCATGAGACGAAGAAGCCTAGGGATTATCAGCGATATCCGATAATTAGTGCCAGAGTTATGGCCCTTGATCACTTTGAAAAATCTTGTGAACGCTCTAGAGCCTAAAGATAATATTCGATTGACTTTAAATTTATACACAGTGTTTAGGGTCATGAGAGGAAGAAGCCTATTGATTGTCAGCGATTTCCGATAATTGCTGTCAGAGTTATAGCCCTTTATCTCTTCAAAAAATCTTGTGGACGCTCCAGAGGCTAAAGTTAATAACCGATTGACTTTAAATTTATACACAGTGTTGAGGGTCACGTTAGAGTTACCGCCCTTGATCACTTCAAAAAATCTTGTGGATGCTCTAGAGGCTAAAGTTAATATCCGATTGACTTGAAATTTATACACAGTATTGAAGGTCATGAGACGAAGAAGCCCATTGATTTTCAGAATATTACGTGTTTTGTATACTAAACGTTAGCATGGAGGAGAACTTTATCAAAGCCAAACAAATTCCAATGATTTTCTGATAATTACATAATGAGTTGTTACTTGTTATATGATTTTAGTGTATTATAAATGTTTCATTACTGAAAAAAGTAAAATATGCGACAACTCTTGTTGACTGCCCGGACGATTTAGCTGCTGTGGGCGTATGTTTCGTTGCCTGGCAACCTATCTTTGAGTAGATCGAGGCATTTGTCATCTAAGCTTCAACTACAAGGATACTTACGCACAAAACTTAGTAAAACCTTTAAAAAGGTTTATGGCCGTCATATTGATTTGATTGGTAAATATAACGTGTCTCTCTCGTCTATTATTCTAGAATTCTAGATATATTTAATTGATAGGCTTCTGTTCTGATGGTGCAAATGTAATGATGGGCCAAAGAAGAGGGGTTATAAGCTTGTTAAAAGAAGAAGCTGATACAGATTATATAGTATCTGTCTGGTGTCTCGCATTTCGGTTAGAACTAGCAGTGAAAGATACATTTAGCAATAGTTATATGAACAATATAATTGAATGTTTGCAGAATGTCTACCACTTTTATCAGGGCTCTGCAAAAAGGAATAAAGAGGCTACAGACATTGCAGAGATAATGGATGAACATTTCTCCAAGCCAACAAAAGCTAATGGGACAAGATGGATTGAACACAAACTTAAAGCAGTCACCAAACTTTTAAATAGCTGGGAAGTTATTTTGACTCATATGTCTAATTATCCATCAGACAACACCAATAAAGAAGAAGATAGAGCTAAAACTCAAGGCTACATCAAAAAGCTTACACAATTTAAATTTATATGGTATCTGTATTTTATTAAAGATGTTCTATCTGAGGTCAGCAGAGTAAGCTCTATTATTTCAATGTGATGACATTGATGTCAGCAGTGCTGTGACTAAAATCAAATCCACACAGATTTCTCTCCAGCAGATGATAGATCATCCAGGTGCTCAATTACAATCATTTAATAATGATGTGAGTGGAAATTCCTACAAGGGCCAAACTCTGTTGAGTGTCGTGGACCTGGATGTCCTTGAAGACCAGAAAAATGGCATTTTCAATAAAATTATTGATTGTTTTCAAAGTTGATTCGAAGAAATATTAGGTGGGAAATCAGTTTATACTGCTGCTTAAATTTTTGACCATAAGAACTGGCCTGCTGAAAATGACTTTCCAGCCTTATATCAATATGGTAATTTAGATCTAAACTATATTAGCCAGCACTTTCAGCATGTTCTACAAAATATTTGTAATACTGATCCTGTAATCACTGAATGGTCAGATTTAAAGTTATATGTGGCCAGAAATACTCATTTTAGAGCTTATCATCCCCTTGCTGTTTGGCAAAGAGTCAGTCAGGAAGATGTCAATAACAATTATAGCAACATTATGAAAGTGATCCATCTTACCAGTTGTTTTCCACTGTCAAATGCATCATGTGAAAGAGGTTTTTCTACAATGAAGCTTATAAAAAGTGACTGGAGGTGTAGATTGTTCAATAGTACTGTGGACATGTTAATTAGAATTGACCTGGAAGGTCCACCATTAAATGACTTTAACCTGAGACCATTTGTAAACCAGTGGTGGTTAAATGGACAAAGGTCCAAAAGGCCAAATTCTGTTCCATTTGCCAGCAGGCAATAAAATGTGTTAATTTTATGTAAATTTGAATTAAAAAGGTTTAATTAAAACTAATTTGAATTTTTGCTTGTTAGACTTTGTTTTGCTTCTAATTTTAGAAATAAAAAGCAAAAAATTGCTTCTGGTGTTAAAAAGAAAAGTTGATCCCTGCACAATGTTTAAGGTCATGAGACAAAGAAGCCTATTGATTTTCAGCGATTTCCGATAATTACTGTTAGAGTTATGACCCTTGATCACTCCCAAAAATCTTTTGGATGCTCTAGAGGCTAAATTATAACTGATTGACTTTAAATTTATACACAGTGTTTTAGGTCATGAGACAAAGAATCCTATTGATTTTCAGCGTTTCCGATAATTACTGACAGAGTTATGGCCCTTGATCACTTTCAAAATTTTGTGGACGCTCCAGAGTCTAAATAGTCCGGGTTAAAATTGAGGGAGGTGCCACCTGGAGAGGTAGAAATTCTCATGTGGTTTTTCTAGACCAGTTTTTTATTCTGAACAAGAATATATGAGGTAAACAGGCCAAATCCTGAGCCATTTTACGTTAGGGCTCTTTTTCAAAATGGCCACCAAAATCCCATATACATAGTGACTAATGGGTTTAGTAAGTAACAATGTTGCATGTTTAACCACTTTTTGCATTAGTTAGTATTAAAGTTATTCAAAAAAAAGCTGCAATGGTAGTCCAGACTCTTGAAAGTGATGAAAAATGAGGACGCTCTTTACGTGGGCGCCAAAAACATAGATAAACTGTCTATATCTTTTAATAAGCATTTATTAGGCCACGCAAAGGTTATTAAGCTTTAAATAAGCATTACAAAGCGTAATACATGTACATGTATGTTTATATGTCGAGATAGTAAGTTAAAATTTGGTTGGTTGTTTCTATATGATCACCAAAAAAATGTTTTGACATCTCATTCTTGAGGGAGGTTAAAGGGTAAGGGCTTATACTGAATTGTCCTTACAATGTATCCTGGTATGACAAATCACTCACAATGTTATAGCAATAATTTTCAAAGTCGTTCAAATCACTACATTCTGAATAGTCCCCGCAAGCATTGTCAATAAACTCCTAGAAGAATGCCTTAGCAAACCTGGGCTTGGTCCCCAACAACTTCCAACATACCCGCAGCTTCAGACACTCTACCATCAAAGGTGTGCGAGGGCCTTGAAGAATACGTATCACTGATGTACGAGGTAAAGACCAAGAACGTCAATGTAGCAAGGTATATAATCTTTGACCGATAGTTAACAAGGGAGCAAATATCAAAGGATATATCATTGCCACCACCCTGTTGTCAAACACTGCAACTTTATAAACTCTGAGCGCATTTCATAGCTCGAGAAAGGTGTTCAGCAGGCATCAACGATTATGAAGGCACCGATGCCTGTGGCAATGGTTGGAATGAAGAAATTGAGCCGAAGTGGATGGCGACAATGACACCTGAAAATGTGCAAGAACTGTTTATTGACAATGAGTGCGAGGAAAATTCAGAATGCAGTGATCTGAGCGACTTTGAAAATTGTGTGGCCCAATGAATGCTTATTAAAAGATATAGACAGTTTATCTACGTTTTTGGCGGCCACGTAAAGAGCGCCCTCATTTTTCATCACTTTCAAGAGTCTGGACTACAATTGCAGCTTCTTTGGGAATAACTTGAATACTAACCAATGCCAAAAGTGGTTAAACGTGCATCATTGTAACTTACTTAACCCATACAGTCACTATGTATTTGAGATTTCGGCGGCCATTTTGAAAAAGCGCCCTAGCGAGAAATGGCTCAGGATTTGGCCTGTTTACCTCATATATTCTTGTTCAGAATAAAAAACTGGTCTAGAAAAACAACATGAGAATTTCTACCTCTCCAGGTGGCACCTCCCTCAATTTTAACCCGGACTAATATCCGATTGACTTTAAATTTATACACAGTTTTGAAGGTCATGAGACAACAAGTATATTGAGTTTCAATGAATTTTGATGACTTAAACAGCATGGAGGAGAAATTTATCAAATCCAAACAAATTCAAATGATTTTCTGATAATTACATAATAAACTGTTACTTTTAATCAGATTATAGTGTATTATTAATGTTTCATTACCGAAAAAAGTATAATATGCGACAACTCTTGTTGACTGCCTGGACGATTTAGCTGCTGTGGCCGTATGTTTCATTGCCTGGCAACCTATCTTTTAAGTTAGAAAATGAGGATTTTTTAGCTTGAGGTAAGCAAATTCACTTTTGAACACAAAATACAATATTAAACATACATTATGCAAGAGATAAATATGCCTATTGCAGGTCTATCTTTATGTTAACTAAGTTATTACTTAGGGGACCTACTCATCGAAAAGTCAAATTCTATATTTATGTCTGCATTTGTGCAAGTTTGTGTTATTATTAATCCCTCTGAGTAGTTGATCAGGAATACACAAATTTTGTCACCTAATTTTCGCCCGTTGCCATGGTAACAGGCCACGTCCACTTTTTGTGGCACCTTTTGTGGAAGCTTTTTCTCAAAGTCTAATTCATATATTCTGAAAATTCCAACTGCAATTCTTAACTGATAGTCTAAACTGTGCAATGAAAAAATTATATCTTGCTGGGATTATTCTGAAATATTTTGTGGCCCTTGAAATTTGAATGATCGAAAATAAGTACGAAATCAAATTTTCAAACTTCACCGACATATAGTAATTTTCAAACTAGAATTCTGGACTCTTAAGAGTTGCTTAATCAAATTATATTATTTCCTTCTGACAAATAATAATTTGCAATAAAAGAAATCAAAAGACAACTTTCATAACACGATAGTGGTTTGTATTTGTTGATGGGGTAGGGTGAGGTGGGGCTTTGTGGGGAGATACTTTTTATTATAAATTATATACTCCGAAGACTTACAATAATACTTTACATTATAGAATCAACTTTCAATTTATAAATAGGCAGTGGAAATTAACTTTAGGCATTTTATTTCAATAACCAGAACATCTAACAGTCACAGAATTATTGTTCAAAATTCAAGACAATATTCATGGGGGGGGGCAGTCTCAAGGAGTGGGAGTAGCAGACTCATTCCCACTACATTTTCCGTATTTTATTTCAATAACCAGAACATCTAACAGTCACAGAATTATTGTTCAAAATTCAAGACAATATTGATGGGGGGGGGCAGTCTCAAGGAGTGGGAGTAGCAGACTCATTCCCACTACATTTTCCGTATTTTATTCTACTGTTTTTATGATAGAAAATGTGTAATCTTAATCCCTATGGTATGGACGTCTGGTATGGAAAACATTGTCACTCGTGAGTCGTAGCTGTAATTATCAATATAATAATATATAATAATCATCAACATTCATTCACGTCATCGGCGGAGAATAAAGGGGGCAGATCACTGTTGTTATTGGGCCTATTTGGGATTTGGGGTCAGCCTAAAATACCGGATGTCATACATTATGAACGCGGAGATAGTTTACGCTATACAAATGTATTTCTGGTGTGTCATTTTTTTGTTTTGGTGCCGAACTAGCGAATAAATTAAATTTACCACGGTAGTAGCAGCCATCTTTGTTTGGATCACGTGGTCTATTACGTTACGTAATCGACCACTGCGCACCTAATTAACATACCATTCAGCCAGTTCAGCCAATGAAAATAGACGAAACGTCATAAGGTCAAGGGTTACTACCAAATAAGGACAATTAGGTCGGAAACATCCCACAGATCGCGTGCCACTGTCGTTTACAGTATTGCAACACATTGACATAATTTGCATGGGAGTGTAGGGCAGGAATCCCCCTTTCCATTGATACCAAGCATGCTGGGATTTCTTCCGCCATCATGGCGGCAAACGTCAGCGAAATACAAACAATTTTAGGGAATAATTTCAATTTTAGCAACAAAACGACAAAGATAGGTTTAGAAAATCATGAAAAACACGATTAAAAAAAAGAGTTTGATAGAAAAACAAACTATGTGAAAGTAAACATATTTCTTGATTCAAATACGGCTAAATCTCAATTTATATGAAAATGATGAAATTTGTCATTGTTCACACTGAACTCGGGCCGTAGGTCCCCTTAAGTTAGACATTAATAAAGCTGCTGGTCGACGTATTCCCACGCTTGGCATGGGTATCTTCTTTACATGTAGTTAATACTTTGATCACAAATGCACATTCTACCAAGATAATTTCATGATTTGGTGGGGGGGGAGTTTAAATGTGAAAATAAAATCCTACATGCACTGTATATTCCACGATCGGGCGATGCAGAGAACCTTTTCATTATATTTGTGTGGCCTTATCCATTTAATCATTGACTTATTGCCTCATGCTTTTAGTATCAAATGTCCGGATAGAATATTTCTATCATAGAACTGTATTTTTTCTTTTTTTTCTAGAGCTTTGAAAGATCCTAAATCTTTAAACTTAATATTTGGAGTTCATTTAGAGAATCGGAATCAAGATGGTGTATTTGTATATAATTGTAGTCGTCTTATCAAAATGTATGAAAAAGTGGGACCACAGATGGAAGGAGGAGTGTATGTATTTCTTCTTAAATATAAAAATTAATACTCTTATTGCATGTTTCACCATATAAATGCTGTTCAAATTGGATTCAAATTCTTATATGCCCAGATTTTCATGTGGACGTATTATGCCGTCCCACTTCCCGTCAGTCCGTCCATCCACAATTGTAACCCTGTAGAGGTCACAATTTAAATCCGATTTTAATGAATCTTTAAATGCATTTTTATAACTTTAAGATTTTAGTTCCTATTGTTATTTGTGCAAATAGGATCGTAACTTCGTGAATTATGGCCCGTCTGAAGAATCACCTTTGGTTCCTCTGGAGGTCACAATTATTATCCGATTTTAAAATATGTTTGATTATATCACCGTTAAACCCTAAGGAAGGTTGAGTTCAAATTGCCAGACAAAATGGCTGTCATTTGTACGCAAAAATGTAAAAAATATGATATATCAAGGTTATGGACCCTGTAAAGGTCACAATGTTAATTTGATTTTGATGAAACTTGAAATGCATGTTTATAACCTAAAGATCTTTGTTCCTTCCCATATTTGCGCATAACGGATCGTAACTTCCTGAATTATGGCCCCTGATTGTATGAATAGTCACCTGTGGTGCCTGTGAAGGTCACAATTATTATCCGATTTAAAAAAAACTTTGATATATCACCATTACACTGGATGAAGGTGGAGTTCCAAATACGTGAAAATCTGACCAAAACTGCCGCCCCTGTTCGTCTTTAATGTCCTTCCACAATTGTTTGTGGATCTTTACAGGTCACAATTCTCATCCGATTTTCACAAAACTTGAAATATAGGTTCATCCCCAAAAGATCTTCGCTGCTTTCGATATCGTCATGTATCGGATCGAAACTTCATGGATTATGCCCCCTGATTGTACAAAAAAAAATCACGTTTTAAGCTTGTGGAAAGAAATATATATCGAAAGGAACCGAGTGGCTGAATTTATTTACGATTCGGAATTAAATAGCGACAGGGGGACCTCACGGAGAAAAAGTGGCTTGGCTTTCTCTTTTATTATATACATCAGAAGGTATGATTTTTAATACGAACATGTTTGATAGTAAATATTATATGATTTAGCACCAAATAGGAAGAAAAATTAGAAAAATATTAAGAAAACCCAGAAAATCGGTCATTAAAATAAGGGCGTGCATGTCCCCATGTATTTGTGGAATTTTAAGATTTTTTTCCGCCAGTTCTCAAAACTAATCACCCGTACCGCAAAATGTTATTGCTGAAATAAAATTTTAATCAGCACTTTCATTTTTTCATCACGAATTTCGACTTTGGCAACCGAGAGTGTGATCTGTGTTGTGGATGCTCTGGAGGCTAAAGTTAATATCCGATTTACATTTATACGTAGTGTTTATGGTCATCAGACAAAGAAACCTATTGATTTTCAAAGATTTCTGATAACTACTGCAAGAGTTGTGGCCCTTGATCCCTTTTAAAAAAAACTTGTGGACACTCTAGAGGCTAAAATTAATATCTGATCGACTTGAAATATAACAGAGTATTTACTGCCAGAGTTATGCCCTTGATCACTTTAAAAAATCTTGTGGATATTTCAGAAATGATGTAGTTATCTTCTGATTGATTTTATATTTATAAACTGTGTTTTCACCTATATATATTCGTTTTTACTTTTAATTGACTTTAGATTGATATACAGAGTTTAAGGTTTTGAGATAAACAAGTATAAGCTTATTGATTTTGATAATTTAACATCCATGATATTAAATGTTTGTATACTAAATGTGAGCATGGGCCAAACAAACTAATTCTAATGATTTTTATAAAAATTACTTAATGACATGTTACTCAGATTTCAGTGTATTGTAATATAAATGTTGCATTACTAACAAAAGTAAAAATATTTGACAACTCTTGTTCATTGTCCGTACGATTTAACTACTGTGGGTGTATGTTTTGTTGCCAGGCAGACGGCAGCCTATCTTTAATGCAGGATTATCTGAGAAACGAAATATCCTTTTTTAGATGGCCTGAATGTGCTTTTAGCTTTAACTATTGTATTATATAAATGATAAAAGTTAAATGATCTGTCTATTATATTATTTATTATATTACAGATTTTGTAGCGGTGTTGTGGGTAAGTCTTGGTTATAAATACAAAGTCAAAGCACATTGATCCTCCTGTGTCATCTAAATAACTCGATTCCAACATTGATAAATATGGCAAAAAATTGCTATCAATATAGAATCTTTCTTCTCAATGAAAATAAAAACATTGTTAGAATTAACCTATCACAACCAGGATGTCATAATTTTCTATTCAATAGACGCCTTGTATTCTGTTACATTTTATTTTTAGTAACATTGTTATCTTGTGTTGTCTCGATGTAAGAGAATGAATGTGTGTATTGGCTAGTGATTATCAGACATTTTGAAGTAAAAACTGGTTCAGATGTTGAGGTAGAGCACAGTATTAGCCCAGGAAAATCTTTCCGTAACTAAATAAATGATTGCTATTCAGTAGAAAATCATTCGTCTTATACACCGCTTTGTTTTACGTATGGATGAACAATCAGTTTTTAACCACGCCTTTAAAGTGGTTGTGGATATTGTGATACTTTCGTGGCATAAATTTTGAACAGAAATATATCATGAGATTATCAGGCCTCGAGTTCACAAAGCATTCTCAGACTTAAGTTGAGAATTTACTCAAAATTGTTCGTCTTATTTTAACTAAAATATTGAACTTGATAAAACGTTTGTTGTTTCAATGTACCAAACACATTAATGAGATAATATGTGCAAAGTTTTGTGTTTCTGGATCAAAGATATTTCTCATAAACAGTAATTGAAAGTTGAGTAAATTCTTAACTTAAGTCTGTGAATGCTTTGTGAACTTGAGGCCAGATGCTATTTAATATGGATGTGGAAAAACTTGCACCTTAATGATGTCTGTATTATTTCCAGGTGTGGTAGATATACCTTACTTAATCTTAGAACCAACACATAATAAACAAGATTTTGCTGATGCCAAGGAATATCGCTACTTACTACGAGCTATGGGTGAACATATGGTACAATATTGGAAAGATGTTGGCATAGGTATAGATTTTCTTGTGTCAATTATTCTTTGATATCGCAAAAGATATTTGGGTATCCCTGGAAGGCAAGAGTTTTAAGTTGTTAAATTTCCAAAGTAATATATGTAACACCCTCCCATCCTTTTGACACAAGTGCCTACTTAATCTATGGGATTACCTGGTTTCTCCATTGTCAGACATTTTAAACTCCTAGTTTGAGGTCAGACGACAGCATGTGGGAACTAGTTATATCCTAATAGTACATAACACCCCAAATCAATGGACAGTAATTATAACTTTCAAAATATTTCGATCTTTATCTACTCCCCAGTCCTCTACCAAGCGTGAACTCAAAGATTATGGCAAACCTGTGACAGCAGGTTCTAATTTTTGTCTGGCAGCCCAGTTGTCATTACACAGCATTTTAACCATTTTCCATTCACCGACAACAAAATATTCCATACATATATGCCAGATGTATCTATATGAAACGCTGCCTATTAACAGTTAACACCTTGATTTTTGTTTTAATGTTCTGAGTATGTACAAATGATGAAATCAAAACTGAAGACTAGTGATTGCTTTCAGCTGTCAGTTGCCCTAGAAGCAAGACATTTATTGTGTGTGACCTAAATATGTCTTACTTAATAATTTTTGAGCTTAGATTTTTTTAATACTCATGTTATTAAGGCTTTTTTGTTTATTTCTCTCTGCATTTAACAGTTCAACAAGGTGTTACAAAATTTTGGTGAGTTGTACTTTCTCTAAGCTTTTTTCATTAAAGTTACTGATATTATGAGAAAAACTTGTAACATATTGATTGGGTTAATAGATGAATCTTCAAAAAAACAATCAGATCTTAGATACTATATTTATCTTGATTATTAGAGGCATAAGTCTGAAAATTTCAGGAATGGACACCCAATATATTTGACATTGATGGATTAACATGCATATTTCAGGGAGAATTTTGGTTATATCAGTAGTAACTGGAAAGATCCACCGTCAAATGAAGGCAAATTTCTACGGAAGCGTGCAATGCAGATAAACAAAACCCTGCAATGTGGTAAGTTATTGATATATCCTTTATTATTTATATTAAGGACACAGATGTAATATTGTAAAAGATATGATTTAAGTCTACATGTTGATAGGGAAAATTACCATTAAAATTAAATATCAATGTTGTCTTTCATTACAGATATGTGTTTAAAATGGCGTATTTTACAGTTTTCCTCAGCGGATATAGGTAAAGAATTTGTAGAAAATTGGGTTTGTTCTATGAATCCTGATCAGCAACATAATAAGTAAGTTAAAGTGATGGTCGTTTCAGTGTTTTAGATTTATTTTGATCCTGGGTGATAGGACCAGGTTGTTTATACAATGTCATGAAATTTTGGCTGGCTTATGTGTAAAATGTGCTATCATGTCACTAGTTATTGCCCCCCCCCCCAAACTTTACAAGAAAGCAGGGATTTATTAAATAAGTGAGCCAGTCTCTGTCTTTCCTTCACACCTTTTGATGTGCTTTTAAGCTTAGGCTTTGCAGTTTGATTTGTTGAAGTTTTGTTAAACAATTGCTTATAATTAAGATGAAATATTCAAACTTGGTATTAAACATTCATTAGGTCAATGCTGAACACTTTCTGCCCAAGTTAAAGCTACAATTTCATATTTTAAGTTATATTTTCAAAATTTATTAAAATAAAGCCTTAGAATAGATGGTATCCATAAACAGTCCTACCTTGTTAAAGCATAATCCATTTATCCTATAGTTCACTATTGCCAGGAGACAAATTGATAAAAAATATCATTTTCAACTTCAAATTCAAATGTTTGAACACAGCTATTCCATGGAGGGAATAGGGAAACAAGGGAAATAAGTGTGTAATTATTTCCTGTGTCAATGATTTTTAAGGGTTGGAAATAATGCCCATGATCGTATAATAAGACATAGAAATAATTATGTTTTGACTTTCTTGGAAAATATGAAATTCTCGCTTTAAGCAGAGTTTTATAACCCATTATGCTTGGACCTCCTCATGAGTCTCATTCCATGATACATTGTTCAGAATAACACTGGGTCTTCTGTCTGTTCCCACTGTCTGACTTGTGAAGGGACTCTGTACGTGCTAATGCACACATGGTAGTCTTATCGCCTATTTCTTCCTTTAGTCAACCAGATCGGGGGTGATTATCTGTGGTGTTGATGGCACGAAAGCGCTGCTGAAGCCTGTAGATGGTCCGAACATTGATCTGTAAGTGATTGGCAATGGCTTGGGCAGTGTGGCCAGCGTCAAGTCTTCCAAGCGCCTGTTTCCTCTGAGATGTCGTGGCATGCTGCTTACGTAGTGTGAATGATTCAATCAGATATGGGGGCCGTTTTATAGGGCTGGTGAGTTACATGAAAATTATGGAGAACACATTACCACCTCAGATGTGGTCACAAATATACAATAAAAACATTATGAAAGTTTTATGCAATGCGACTACCGGTATTCAGAGTAACATACCAAACTGATGTTTCTTTTGCTGCTCAGTATAGATAGATTGAACTGAAGTTCAACCAATCATACTTTAATCATTAAATTTAACATGTTTTCTGTTAGATGTACAACGTTAGAAGCCAGGCAGAATATACCAGAAGGAGTTGTTAAAAAAGAACAGAAAACACAAGAACAAAAGAAGAAAGAATTAGAAGATGTAATTTAATTTAATTATGTCTTAAGAAAGAATTCTTATGTTTTAAATGATGTTTTAAATAAAGGTCTGATGTATTCATACCTCACACTTTTTGATGAAAGATTCAAAGTCAGTTTTTAGTGTCAAGTTAATAAAGCAAGTGAAAAGAAATGTAATATTAAACAATGAAAAAAAACCTCCAAAAAACATCTACTTTGGCAGCCTACACTGTACATTAAACAATCTGTCACTGATATTGACATTATTGCTTCAATTTTGTTTTCAGGAAATTCGAAGAAAGTCTGAAAAACTTGACAAACTACAGGTAAGAAGTTGCTAATTTATCCTGTATAACGAAATTGATCACTTCAGTAAACAAATGTAAAATATTAAACTCACTATTACGTACTGTATAAAAAATTAAGCCTATGGTAATGTATAGTCTTGGTACATTGTATTGTTTCATATAATTAGTATGTTAGTATATATATATCCCTGGAAAAGCTTTTTGAATGTTTAAGGACTTGTTCCAATTGGTTCTAACTTCTATTTGCCTCAAAAGTAACATGGACAGTCTGTTCGAGTGTTCGAATATGATGACAAAAAAACAACAGCGGAGGTACATATTGGTACCTCCCCATCCCAACTTCTTCCACAAAATAAGTATCTTATCGCAGCATGACCAAATTATAATGTCCAAATATATAGAAGACCACATCGTTGTCAATAACATGTATTGATTGTACTTTAGAAACAGAAAGTGATCAATTCTTCACGTGAACTAAAGCATTTAGAAAAAGACATTGAAAGAGAACGTGATTTAGAAATAGAAAGAAAACGTATTGAAAGAGAAAAAACATTAGCTAGGGAACAAAAAGAAAGAGAGCGTTTAAAAGCAGATAGAGAAAAACAAAAATTAGAGGAAGAGAAGAAAAAAGAAAGAGAAAGACAGCGAGCAGAAAGAGAGAAAGAACGAACTGAAAAAGAAAGAGAAAGAATAAGAAATGTAATGTATTATTATAAATGTAATAGACAGGAATTTGAATTTTCTACTGTATCATTCATTGATGTTTATGCAAAAATTTCAATATTGTTCATATCAAAAATGATTGTAGCTATCTGTTTTGCAATTTCTTGCTGTTGATAATGTCCTGTTATATTCAATCTTAAAACTTGTATTTCATACAGTTTTACAACAAGCTTCATAGAAGTAAACTAGTTGTATAGTCTCAAAGCTATGTGGATAAAAGTCCCTAGCAATCAAAAGCTTCAGCTAAATATTTAGGTGACTACAAATGATTAAGTGGCATTTAGTAGGATAATAATATGTTATGAAGATTTATCTCGCTTTTGATAAAAATAAACCCTTGTTTCTTCTTTAAACAGAAGATGTGCATATATTGAAGTTTATCCTATTTCAGGCTAAAGCTAAATCTAGTGCGAAAAGTAAACCAGCTCCTAAACCAATAGTCAAAGCTCCCCCACCAAAACCTACACGATCAGCACAAGGTGTTAAAGTCATCTCTAGTGCGAAACTTAGTGCTATGAAAAATACATCTCCTACAAAGGTAAAACTTGATTCGATTTTAATAAAGACTGTTCCATTTATAATTACCCAGGTAGTTACTTTTTATAGACCGTAAACAAAAGTCATTTTTGATAAACTCTAGAAAGAAATGCTTCTTCAAAAAAAAGCATACAAAATATACAAGACCCCCACAACCAATAAAATCCAAATTTTTCTACCTCACCAAATCATTTTTATACGCTCAGATAGAAACTGATTTTAGCTGTTGTTGGCATACGTTTTGTTTCTTGGCAATCTAATTTAAAAAGTGATGTGTTTATTCTGTTATTGTTTTATTGTAATATTTTGAACATTAATAATATGTTGAAACATCGGTCAGTAATAAGCAGTAATTGTATTCCATAGAATTGTAACCTGTAGATTTATCAATTTTACATGGCCATAATACAAGTTTATTTTTTTGTCTTCAGAAACCTGAAATTAGAAAACCAACTTACTTAGAATCTAGGAGTAAAACATCATCAGTGTCGTCTGCAACTAGTGATTCAGAAGCAGAAACACCATTAAAAAGAAGCAAAAGGTCTCAAGATGCAGAAGAAGAAGTTCCAGTGAAAAAAGTTAAAATCAATTCAGTTAAAATCAATTCAGTTGATAGTGACTCTGATTTAACAGATAATAAAGAACAGGTGGTAAGTGTCTTTTGAAAAACGCTGCATCCTTGATAATAAACAATGACACTACATTATTGAGTTATATAAACAATACTACCACCTTCAGTTATACATAAACAATACTACCCCCTTGATTCATACGTAAACAACACTACCCCCTTGATTCATATGTAAACAACTCTACCCCCTTGATTCATACGTAAACAACACTACCCCCTTGATTCATACATAAACAACACTACCCCCTTGATTCATACGTAAACAATACTACCTCCTTGATTCATACGTAAACAACACTACCCCCTTGATTCATTCATAAACAATACTACCCCCTTAATTCATATGTAAACAACACTACCCCCTTGATTCATACATAAACAACACTGCCTCCTTGAGCTATACATACCTTGCAATACCTTAACAAATACCATACTACCGCCTTCAATTACAGATATAGTTTGGTCCTGAACTTACTATTAAGGTTACACATAAACAGTATTACCACCTCGAGTTTATATACATATACAGTGCACTCTGTCACATCTGACCTCTGATCACTCCGTTACATGCGATACCAATTTTATAACCCGATTTATTTCCTTATTACTTCAGCCAGAACATTTATCTCACATCCTATCTCTGTACGTTCCGGATTACGACATCAATCAGACATCCCGTACTATGATTTCCATTGAATCAACACCGTATAATCCGGCCTTCACTCAGTTGGTGTGAAGGAAATGCTTACAGATCAATTAAAACTGGGTGGGTGTACAGCCACAAAAGATTAACAAGCAATCGCCAATCAATTATCTGTGATATTCAAAGAAAGCAGGGGACTATTAAAATGGGTTCGTCCGTCTGTCTGTCACACTTTTTGGGACACAATAACTCTCGTTCTAATTGAGCTAGATTGTTCAAACTTGGTGTAGGTGTTTATTATGTCAATACCTTGATGGAGTTCGAAGATGAGCATTTTCTGCTTAGGGTAAGCAGAGATAAGCAATTTGATAGGTTGATGCTTTGGGACACGATAACTTCAGTTCTGATTAAGTGAGAGTGATGAAACTTGGTGTATAGTTTCATTACATCAATACCTTGACTAAGTTTGATAATGAGCATTTTCTGCTCAGGGTATGCAGAGCGATAAGCAATTTGATTGGTCGAGACTTTGGAACTGAATAACTCTCATTCTAATTGAGTTAGAATGTTCAAACTTAGTGTGGGTGTTTATTAGGTCAATGTTTTAATGGAATTTGAAGATGAGCATTTTCTGCTTAGGGTAAGCAGAGGCAAGCAATTTGATTGGTTGATGCTTTGGACAGGATAACTGTAATTCTAATTAAGTGAGAGTGATGAAACTTGGTGTGTAGTTTCATTACATCAATACCTTGACTGAGTTTGATAATGAGCATGTTCTGCTCATGGTAAGCAGGGTGATAAGCAATTTGATTGATCGAGAATTTGGAACATAATAACTCTCATTTTAATTGAGTTAGAATGTTCACACTTGTCATAGTATTCTATTAAGTGGATACCTTGATAGGGTTCGAAGGTGAGCATTTTTCTGCTTAGGGTAAGCAGAGATAAGCAATTTAATTGGTTTATGCTTATTAAGTTCTTATTAAGTGAGAGTGAGGAGACTTGGTGTATAGCTTAAGCTTTATTACACCGATACATTGACCATATTCGATAATCAACATTTTCTGCTGAGGGTAAGCAGAACGATAAGCAATTTGATTGGTCGAGACTTTGAAACACAATAACTCTTCTTCTAATTGAGGTAGAATGTTCACACTTGGTGAAGGCATTCATTATGTGAATGACTTGATGGAGTTCGATGATGAACATTGTCTGCTTAGGGTAAGCAGAGATAAGCAATCTGATTGGTTGATGCTTTGGGGCACGATAACTTTGATTGTAATGAAGTGAGAGCAATGTAACTCAGAATATAGATTCATTATATCATTACCTTGACTAAGTTCGATGGTGCAAATTTTCTGCTAAGGCTAAGGAGCGATAAGCAATTTTATTGATCAAGACTTTGGAACATAGCTTTTAATTGAGGTAGAAATTTGATGTAGATGATCATTAGGCGAATATCTTGACTAAGTTCAATAATTAATATTTTGAGCTAAAGCTAATATTTTGAAAAAAATAGATGTTCGATTAATTAAAGTTACATTATTCAAGATATAGATAAGAACTAGCCATTCTTGCTATACTAGTTCGAAAGTAGATGATGTAAAATGAATAATTTGAAAATTTCATTCAAATTACTTTATTGCAAGCGAAGATATAGGCATTTAAAGATTTAACCGACCTGTGCAATAATTTCAACCACGGTCCTGGTTGATCAAAGCTACGACTCGAAGCGTCTAGGCGCGCCATATTTGATTTATCGCTGAAATGTTTTAATCTGTTTAATATCGGAGCAATCTGATGCCATCCAAAGTTGATTAAGGCCTGGATCAGTTAATTAATGTCTAATTAATACTTTAGAAAACATTTCATGCCCAAATAAAGACCTGCACTAGGCAGATTTAGCTCTTGAATAATGCATGTTTAATATGTGTCATCTTATTGTTTTTGGTTTTCGGAGGGGGACATCAGCCTCACTGTTGGCTTGTTTTAATCTCTTGTATGACAGTTGTGACAAATACTCAAGAATATCCACAAATTTTCCCACAAATTCACAGTCATAAAAAATTTTCTAGCACATGTTGGAAACATTTGTTGCGCATGCCGATTGAACCTGAATAACCTATAACTTTTGTCACCCTACGGATTTCTTCAAACTGTGTGACGACAACCTGCAGATGCTCGAGTTACAGCCCGGAACGTCCATAATTGACTGAATTGCAATTAAGTGATGCGGAATTCAGTCTTGTCACAGCACTATTTCCCACCATTAAAAATCATTGACACAGGAAATAATAACACAATTACGTCCCATTGCCGCCATGCATTTGCTTCCTTCAAACATATCAATGTGTCAATGATTTTTAATGGTGGGAAATAGTGCTCATGGATATACAATAGTGAGTTGATAACCTATTAAACAAAAGACATAGAAATAATTATGTTTTGGCTTTCTTAGAAAATATGAAATTCTCGCTTTTACATGCGTAGACGAATAGGTCAATTCTGTCGTTAATTAAAATTCTTCGTTGTCTTCAGTTGATCGCACTCATGTCTTTGCTATCACATGTTCATTGATAATGGGTGTACTTGATTGAACATTCCGGTATTGAATTCTCTCCATCCCAAAAATAGTGACAATCGAGTGAAATTGAGTACTTCGGGCAACAACGCATGCATCGACTGGACATATAAATATCTCATCCAACCATGCAGCAAAAACCTATTCGTTGTGTTTAATTACGTCACAATTCTACTCACACCACCTCGGTCGCCGGGACTGACAGAACTGTGACAAGACTGAATTCTGCATCACTTAATTGCAATTCAGTCAATTATGGACGTTCCGGGCTGTGAATCGAGCATATTTAAAAAGTTGTAAATGATTTGTTTGCCAATTTCTCAGCTGGAAATAGTGAATTGTAGGATTAATAGGATTATTCAAGGTAGGACTGTTCATGGATGCCATCTATTTTAAGGCTTTTTTTAAAAATAAATTTTAAAAATATAGCTTAAAAATTTAAAATTGTAGCTTTAAATGAAATAAAATTTAATTTAATAATTATGGACGTTCCGGGCTGTGAATCGAGCATATTTAAAAAGTTGTAAATGATTTGTTTGCCAATTTCTCAGCTGGAAATAGTGAATTGTAGGATTAATAGGATTATTCAAGGTAGGACTGTTCATGGATGCCATCTATTTTAAGGCTTTTTTTAAAAATAAATTTTAAAAATATAGCTTAAAAATTTAAAATTGTAGCTTTAAATGAAATGAAATTTAATTTAATAAAATTTTAAAGCTACATTATAATAAGGCAGAGGATATTCGCCATTCGAATGGCAAAGAGTTATTCGCCATTCGTTTACGTTATTTGCCATTCGTTTACGTTATTCGCCATTCGTTTTTTTTAATCGATATTTTCTGTCCTATCACGATGCCTGGTCGAAGGGTAATGCTACCAAGCACTTAAACTAGTTTAACTTCGTTGTACAAAATGCACATACATCATTTTTGTTGTAGTAAAAATGCGAAAATAACTACTACTAGTACTACAACAAACGTTGTTTGGCACAGTGCCATTGGAGGTCTATTTATAGCCTAGCGGTGACTACCTAAAAAAGTACAATACTTTATGACCTGCCTTGGAAAGGTTTAAATAAGACAAAATAGTTTTATATAAATATATGGATTGGAAATAAACAGCGGTTAAAATTGAAAGGTTCGGGTAGATAAAAAAAATGAAATAAGAACCTGTTGCTATGAAAATATGAAAAATAAAAATGAATGCCCGCACAAAAAAAGATATGTAGAATAAGGTAATAATAAATACTTCATATTTTACCTTTCTGTTTTTGGTATGGCCTAATGTTTTATTTTATGTGGATATTCACTGTATACCCTGATTGGACACACATGGCATGGAAAGAGAGAGAGAGAGAGAGGAGAGAGAGAGAGAGTCGGTTCGCCATACGTCTGTTCGAGACTAAGTAATTTCTTCTAGACTAACATATAGATAGATAGATAGATTTTATTGTATCATTGCATCCACTGTGGACAGCATACACATTTCAAAACAAAAGTTGATCATACAATTATAACATAAGCTGGTCATACAATTATAACATAACATCTGGGGGGATCCTTTATGGATGTACCATATGATATAAAAAGCCTATAAGCGTCAATATGACTCAAATTTATTTTAATAATTCACTTGCGTATAGAGCTCTTTAGCAATGGGGGTGGGGTGTCGGAGGACCCAGAGAAAACCCACGTGACTGGACAGACGGCCTTCTTCGCGGAATCAAAGCCATGAGACTTGACTATATAACACCTTATGATTCAAGGCGCACGCGTTAACCCCCCCTCCCCCCATACACACACACACGCCAGCCATATTTGGGGCACGGCTAAAGTGGGGCAGGTGGCTCAGTCGGTAAGTCTGGAGTTTCCGGCGTGGTTGCCCCTTACGGTGGTCTGGCAAAGAAAGGAAGACGTATAGTCATTTGGCTGAGACGTAAAAAAAGAATGTCCCGTGTAGGCCTACTCGTTAGAATTCGATATAAGAGTCCCTCATAGTCCTTCTACAATAGCGGATTCCCAGCAGAACAGTAGGACGTTAAATTTCCTACCATGGGAAGGGTGTGGCACTTTGTTGGTTCAGCAATAAATGATCTACTATATTTTGCATGAGTCTGATGATCATACACGGTGTTGGATGAGAATGTTTATTATTGTTCGGCATGGTTCCTCCTAGACCTCCTTATCAGTGAAGCAAGACGGGGGGGGGGGGGCGGTCTGACAGGGGACAACGTAGTGTCGTTCGGGTGGATCCTTTCGATATTCTGGGGGTTGGATGGCCGTGCGCGCTGTATCATAAAGCCTGCAATTGAGTATAAAATTAACTTATTTTTAAGATAGTACGGCATTAATAAAGAAATTGACTAAAGGCATCCAGTCGTCTATATCTCAGCGTTGTTAGTTACGTTCTCGTGCTAGCTGAAATAGAACACCATTAAAAGCCTTCGTGTTTTGTTCTCTTTATTAAACATGCATTATGCAAGAGCTAAATCTGCTTATTGCAGGTCTTTCTTTGGGCCTGAAATGTTTTCTAAAGTATTAATTAGGCATTAATTAACTGATCCAGGCCTTAATCAACTCTGGATGGCATTAGATTTCTCCGACAGATTAAAACGATTCAGCTATACTTTGATTTATTCAATATGGCGGACACCAGACGGACCGAGACTTAGCTTCGATCAGCCAGGACCGTGGTTGAAATTATTGCACACGTTTATCAAACCTTCAAAGGCCAATATCTTCGCTTGCAATAGAGTAATTTGAATGAAATTATTCATTTTACATCATCTACTTTCGCACTATTATAGCTATTTGTTACAAGTCAAATTTAAACAGTTTGTGATATTCTCATTTTAATTTTGTCGAAGTTTCGATTCCACTGTTGAACGTGACAAGGAGTATGGTCGCCTGTCCAACCCCATCGGTTTTCCCCGCGTCCTACTACTGCTAAAGTCTAAAGGCCCCTACGCACAAGGGAATTATAAAAAAAAAATGGAATCCTATTTGTATTCCCGAAATCCCCCCCCACACTTTCTCTTAACCCCTCTCTCTCTCTCCGGTTTCAAATTAAGGACATTTGCCCGGATACGCCAATGTATACAGCCCGGTTCCTTGTTTTTTCGTCCTATCCGACGAGCGACTACCCAGCTGTCCTTGTCAGGCCCTAGCTAAACAAATTATAATCATGCCTACAAATTATATCGTTTAGAGTACACAGAGACGCGGCGTGCAAAGCCGGTCGCTTAAAAGTAAATCATGATTCCTGAAGAAAGGGATGCCCTGAAAAAATGTCACTGTGTATTAAAATGACTTTAAATGTTCTAATATAAAGTTTAATCCTAATATAAAGTTTAATATAAAGTTTAATCCTAATATAAAGTTTAATCCTAATATAAAGTTCAATACTAATATAAAGTTTAATCCCTTAGTCAATTTTAAAAAAATTACGATATCATCCTTTGCTGGTACGCCTATGTGAGTAGATGCAAGTGAATTATATGTTTGACAATAAAACACACGGTTGAGAAAGAAATGTAGGCAAATGAATACGGGATGTCATTGAGCCCCCCCTCTCTCTCTCTCTCTCTCTCTCTCTCTCGAAATGTATATACGAAAAAGAAATATACCTGTGGCAAATATAACAGGCATAGTTGAAAATAAAATGTATATACGAAGGATAGGCCCATATTGATAGAAGACACGGTTGACAATTACATAATAAGGGTAGCCTACTCCGGGCGGTAGGCAGGCTGGCAGATCAGGTAGAACAATTTTAATAAGCCCCTAAGCTGTTGCTTTCGCAGGCATGAAATTAGATCCAGTTCGTATTTTATCTACTTTCAATGTTTCTTGGTTACCGTAGTAAAGATACAGAATTTTACAGAATACGGAACTTTTCGCATGTGTGCTACTTCCATCTACACACGATGTTGGATTCGCTGTCTACGCTTCGCTGTGAACGAAGGTGTTTATATGCACTATGAAGCTTCAAAAAACAAATGACAATTAAAAATGGATTCTGGGTCTGTATTTTGAATAAAAGCACCGACAATCTGCAAGAATTTTAGTGTTATTATATAAAACGAATGGCGAATAACCATCCTTATGGGTCTAGGCTATTCGCCATTCGAATGGCGAATACCCACTCCCTTATAATAATACTTCTAGTTACAATATTTCCTGTTTTGAGAAAACTGGGTATTCACGATGTCGGGTTTGACAGAGTCCACTCTAGTTATAACGGTCAATCTCTTTGATCTTTTGGGTATATTCTATGCACAGAATAGCTTGCGGTCTGAAAGTTGGGAGATTTATTTGAATATATACAGGGAAATTGGGGTTATTCTTCTGAAAGTTTTCTTTGAACCTGTAATGGATTATTCTTCGAGGGAAGGGTTTTCTTCCCATAAGAAAACTTTTTCTTGTTGGTATTCTGAGATATTCTCATTTTACATAATTGTAAACACAGACAATTTATAAGAAAGATAAAATCCTCAACTTCGGTTATGCTAGGGAAGAAAAACTTCAGAAAAAAACCTTGAATGAAGAACATAACCTGGGAAAAAGGAAAAACTGAGGCGGGCAGGCCAAAGTTTTTCCTTTTTCCTAGGTTATGTTCTTCAGTCTTCTTACCCCAGCATAAACCCAGTTTAGTGCTGTATCCTAATCAGAACACTACCAACTTCAGTTACAAATAACATTACCTACTTGAATTATGCATAGACAACTTTACCACCTTGAGTTATACATAAACAACACTGCAGCCCTCGACTGTACAGAACAGTATATGTTTATGGCTGGAATCCAGATCCATTGACTTGATTTGACAGAACTTTTAGTGTTTGGTGCTTGCAAAGTTGGTGTGATATGGGTGTGGATGCTACACCAATATAATTTTAAAATATCTTTTTATAAAGACGTCGAACAATGTTTTGACATCACAAACTATTCTTATCAAGGATGTTTTGCTTTTATTTTTTGACAGTATGCTTTCATTCTATAATATTACAAAAATATGTGATATTGTAGAAATATTATTACTGACATAAAATTGAATACTGATTTTAAAATATTTTATTTATTGAATAATAAATTGCCTTGCATAGTATGAAGACAGATAATGTATTTGTATTTTAGGTATCCGAGACTAATGAAGCTGATGCAGCTACAGATAATAAAATGGAAGTAGATAATAAAGATGGGGTTACTGTTAATGATGCTGATAGTAATGGTAAATACTGTTTTAATCTAGCCTCGTTTAATGTATTTATCAAGAATAGCTACCAATAGTGATAGTCCAACTATTGGTTTCACCTTTGGTAAGTGGCCTATACGATCTTGATTTCTTTCGATTCTGGCACCTGATTGTACGAAAAATCACGTTTATAGAGCTTGTGGGCTCTCTAGAGGTGACACCTTTAATCGATTTATTAAAAAGTTTTAAAAATGTATCACCATCACATCCTTATCTGATTTTGATGTAACTTAAAATATATCTTTATATCCCATATATCTCAGTCCCTTTCGATATGTTCTATAACTTGTAATGTAGATTTAATTCAAGAAAATACTACCTAAAGCATTGGTTGAATTCTCATGAAAAACTTAAATGCATGCAATGCTTTAATTTTGGGTTTTGGAAAGTCATGGAAAAAGAATGGAATTTCAACCACGAACACCGAATCTCTTTTTTTTTTTTTGTAGATGAAGTAGGTACAAGAGTTGGTGCTTTAGTCAATGGAAAATGGTTTGTATTTAATTTTATTGTAATTTGATTGTTGGTTTGTTGTTTGGAGTTATCTCTCCTGTGTAGCAAACATTCTTTAACCTAATGTTTGAGCGAATGGAAATGACTCTTTAAAAGTTTAATATGTGTGAAAACACCTTTATAAAATTTAATATGTTAAGTATTTTATAAATAAGCGAATTTAAATTTAGATTAGTATTCATTTAATTATTTGTAATATAAATACTTTGTTTTGATTTCAAGGTATATGGGATGTGTTGTTAAAGTTGGTTCAGAAGGAAAATGGAAAGTGAAATTTGAAAATCATCCTAAAGATAAATATGACAAATGGTAAATGATTTCTTTATTTTCATCTTCTAACCTAAGCTTTGTTTTGTTGGTCATGACAGGAATCAATTGAGGTCTATTAATATAAATGAATAAGGGTGCCTTACCAAATATATTGATAAGTATGCTCATGTTGTATTTAGTAATTTATATCCCTTTAAAATTGTGCCTTGAACTGTTTTATTTCCTCCCACTGCTAAAGACCCCTAAGCGCAAGCAAATTATTGAAATAAGATTTAACCATATGTTAGTCCCAAAATGACCTAGTTTGTGTCGATTGGGTTAAACCTCATTTCTCTCACCAAAAACGAAAATTGTGCATTCCTTGATTCTGCCTACGTGAAATTTACCTTCTGAATCTGGCAATTATTTCTTAGTCAGTCTACTCCTCATTTAAACCCCATTTCATTTACTGAACAATCTCACTTACAAATTGACTCTGTATCTACTCTCAAAGTCAATTCATGTTTGTTTACGATGTCTGATCGACAAAAACATACATAACCGACCACATGAGCATATGAAAGTAGCATTCATAAATACACAATTACACAGGGGATGGTGTTGGTTCTTTGTAATATTAAAATGCATGTACCATTGACGATGCATTCTTAAGTTTGAAAGGTGAATGGAATCTATTAAGCTTGAAGTGTTTTTTGATTTATTTGATACAAAAATGATCAAGTGGCTGTGCCATTCCGTGGACTAAAAAAAGGAAGAAAAAAAGAACCATAAGCTTAGTAGGGTTGTACAAAAAAATGAAGAAATGGAAGAAATAATTAACTACATTCTGGTAAAAATTAACTGCATTCCGGTCTCCCAAGTTTACAACTCCTTACGAAATAAAGTATTGCTAGGCAACATATACATAAAGATTTTAACATTATATCAAGATTCTTTGAGAATCAAGTATTATTTTATTAATACTGGTAAATAATCTCAAATGTTGGGTTCAGTTACAATTTGATATGCCCAAATATTGAAAGTAATCAAGATCTTTAGGTTATAAACATGCATTTCAAGTTTCATCAAAATCAAATAAAAATTGTGACTTCTACAGGGTCCACAATTTTGATATACCGGTACCGAATTTTTACACTTTTCTACAAAGGCTATTTTGTCTGGCAAGTGGCAATTATGGTTCGATTTTCTTGAAATTCGAACTCGACCTTCCGTAGGGTGTAAAGATGATATGGTCAAACGTTTTTTTAAATTGAATAATAATTGTGGATTCCAGACTCGGAGGGACCACAAGCTAAAATAGGCGATTTTTCGGACAATCAGGGACCATAATTCAAGAAGATACCTTCCTATTGGCGCAAATATCAGAGGAACCAAGATCTTTCGGTTTTAAATATGCATGTCAAGTTTGATCAAAATCGGTTCAAAATTGTGACCTCTATAGGGTCCACAACTTTGATATACCATATTTTTACATTATTCGCGTACAAACAGCAGCCATTTTGTTTATGGTCTGATTTTCACAAAATTCGAACTCAACCTTCTGTGACCTCCAGAATGGGACCGCAAGCTAAAAAATGTGATTTTTCGGACAATCAGGGGCCACAATTCAGGAAGTAGCATCCGGTGGGCACAATTATCAAAAGGAATCAACAGAGTTTCCGATAACCGGTATTTTCCGGTTTTATACCGGTAAATTTTAACATGTACCGGTAAATAATCATTCCATCGGTCCGTGGGACCGGTGAACATAAACGTCAACAAATTAACTGCTCTACTTTATCTCTTCATTCATCCCTCGCGTCAAAAGCCTTGTGGCAATGGCTGTCAAAAGTCGGTGCTATTTATAGTAACTTAAGTATGCGGTATTTTCCGTCTGGATAATCGCTGCTCAATGTCGCCGTAAAAGGAGAGAATGAATCTGAATTTAAGAGGATTTTCGATGAAACGGCACTAAATACAGAGGGTTTTCGCGGTGTCACACTTACATACGCTGATGAACGTTCCCGAACTGCGTTTGAAACAGTCCGCAGTAATTTTATCGTAGATTTGGTTAAGTCACTAAAAACCCGCTTTCCCAAAGATACCCTCAACGTGTTTAATTCTCTGGACGTTGTTTTAAATCCTGCAAGATACCCTAATGCCCGCAACGAACTCGATGTTTTTGGCGGGAATTCCCTTGATATATTATTGGACTTTTTATACGCCCACATTTTCATGTGGACGTATTATGTCGTCGCCCCTGTCCGTCCGTCCGTCCGGACGTCCGTCCGGATGTCCGTCCGTCCGGACGTCCGTCCGTCCACAATTGTTTGTGGACTCTCTACAGGTCACAATTCTTGTCCGATTTTGACGAAACTTAAAATATAGGTTTATCCCCAAAATATCTCGGCTGCTTTCGATATTGGCATGTATCGGATCAAAACTTCATGGATTATGGCCCCTGATTGTACGAAAAATCACGTTTTTAGCTTGTGGACCCTATAGAGGTCACAATTTTGAACCGATTTTGATGAAACTTTATATGCATGTTTATAACCCAAAGATCTTGGTTTCTTTCGATATTTGCACCTATCGGAACGTAAATTCCTGAATTATGGCCCCTGATTGTCCGAAAATTCACCTATTTTAGCTCGTGGTACCTCTGGAGGTTACAATTATTATCCGATTTGAAAAACCGTTCGATTATATCACCGTTACACCCTAAGGAAGGTTGAGTTCAAATTTCGGAAAAATCGGACCAAAATTACCATACAAAATGGCCGCCGTTCGTACGCGAATACTGTTAAAAAATGGTATATCAAGGTTGTGGACCCTGTAGAGATCACAATTTTAATTCGATTTTGATGAAACTTGAAATGCATGGTTATAACCCAAAGATCTTGGTTCCTTTCGATATTTGCGCATATCGGATCGTAACTTCCTGAATTATGGTCCCTGATTATACGCAAAATCACCTTGGTTTAGCTTGTGGTCCCTCTGGAGGTAACAATAATTATCCGATATAAAAAATCGTTTGATTATATCATCGTTACACCCTAAGGAAGGTTGAGTTCGAATTTCGGTTAAATTGGACCAAAATTGCCATACAAAATGGCCGCCATTCGTACGCGAATACGGTTAAAAAATGGTATATCAAGGTTGTGGACCCTGTAGAGGTCACAATTTTAATTCGATTTTAATGAAACTTGAAATGCATGGTTATAACCCAAAGATCTTGGTTCCTTTCGATATTTGTGCCTATCGGAACGTAATTTCCTGAATTATGTCCCCCGATTGTCCGAAAAATCACCTATTTTAGCTTGTGGTACCTCTGGAGGTCACAATTATTATCCAATTTGAAAAACCGTTCTATTATATCAACGTTACACCCTAAGGAGGGTTGAGTTCAAATTTCGGAAAAATCGGACTAAAATGACCATACAAAATGGCCGCCGTTCGTACGCGAATCCTGTTAAAAAATGGTATATCAAGGTTGTGGACCCTGTAGAGATCACAATTTTAATTCGATTTTGATGAAACTTGAAATGCATGGTTATAACCCAAAGATCTTGGTTCCTTTCGATATTTGCGCATATCGGATCGTAACTCCCTGAATTATGGCTCCTGATTATACGCAAAATCGTCTTTGTTTCGCTTGTGGTCCCTCTGGAGGTCACAATTATTATCCGATTAAAAAAACATTTGATTATATCATCGTTACATTGTAATGAAGGTTGAGTTTGAATTTTGTGAAATCGGACCACAACTGCCGGACAAAATGGCCGCCACTTGTATGCGAATATTGTGTAAAAATATGGTTTATCAAGGTTATGAACCCTGTAGAGGTCATAATTTTAATCTGATTTTGAAGTACCTTGAAATGCATGTTCATAACCCATTCAAAGATCTTGGTTCCATTCGATATATGCGCATATCGATTTGTAACTTCATGAGTTATTGTCCTTGATTGTAGGAAAAATCACTTTCTTTTTAGCTTGTTCTCTATCCAACTCTTGTATGTGGGCGTATCCTGCCTGGCAGCCGCTGGTTCTGTAAAGATATTCAAGACGGTGATGTAATAATTGATCGTGCGCGCGCAACCCGTGATTTCAACCATTTTAAGCTAGTGTTATTCGGTCTGGGGACAAAATCGCTTGAAGACACCTGTCAAAATATCATTTCTGATTATTCTGATCTTTTTCCAGACTTTGGAACATTAGCCGTTATAGCTTTGGTAGTTCCTGTCAGTAGTGTACCAGCAGAGAGGGGTTTTAGTCTGCAAAATTTAATACACAAGTCTCTGCGTAATCGTTTATCGCAGCGCCGTATGAATAACCCAATGACCCTGAATATGCACGCACATAATTCTGAAGCCCGCCCGTTTAATTTTGGAAAGGCCTGACAGATATTTAAGAGTTCTAAAGACAGACGTGTTCAATTTGTTTCAATGAATTAGTGTTTATTTCAATAAATTTATAAGATTGGTTAATGTTGTTTTTGTCAGACCGGTAAAATTACGATTGAACCGGTATTTCTAATCCCTACCGGTACGAGGTACCGGCAAATTTTGAAGCTAGCGGAAACACTGAATCAAGATCTTTAAGATATAAACATGCATGTCAAGTTTCATCAAAATCGTTACCTCTATAGGTTCCACAAGCTAAAAACATGATTTCTTGTACAATCAGGGGCCATAATCAATGAAGTTTCGATCCGATACATGCCAATATCGAAAGCAGCCAAGATCTTTTGGGGATAAACCTATATTTCAAGTTTCGTCAAAATCAGATAAGAATTGTTACCTGTAGAGAGTCAACAATTTGTGGACTGACAGGGGCGACAGCATAATACGTCCACATGAAAATGTAAAATATCCGAATATAAAAAGTTGAACACAAAAACCAATCATGAAGATGTCAATGGTGATCTCAGTTCTGGAACTAGATACATATGGCAGGAACAATAGTGTTTAAAAATTAAAAAAACGATAATAACTGTCAGAGTTATGGCCCTTGATCAATTCAAAAAATCTTGTGGACGCTCTAGAGGTTAAAGTTATTAACCGATTGAATTTCAATTCAAACACAGTGTTTAAAGTCATAAAATGAAGAAGCCATTTGATTTTCAGCAATTTCTGAGATTTACTGTCAGAGTTATGGCCCTTGATCACTTAAAAAAATCTTGTGGACGCTCTAGAGGTCAAAGTTAATATCCGATTGACTTTAAATATATACACAGTGTTTAAGGTCATGAGACGAAGAAGCCTATTAATTTTCACAGATTTCCGATAATAACTCTCAGAGTAATGGCCCTTGATCAATTCAAAAAATCTTGTGGACGCTCTAGAGGCTAAAGTTATTAACCGATTGAATTTAAATTTATACACAGTGTTTAAGAAAATAATATGAAGAAGCCTATTGATTTTCAGCAATTTCCGATAGTTACTGTCAGAGTTATGGCCCTTGATCTCTTAAAAAAATCTTGTTGACGCTCTAGAGGCTAAAGTTAATAACCGATTGACTTAAAATTTATACACAGTGTTTAAGGTCATGAAATGAAGAAGCCTATTGATTTTCAGCAATTTCCAATAATTACTGTCAGAGTTATGGCCCTTGATCACTTCAAAAATTCTTGTGGATGCTCTAGAGGCCAAAGTTAATATCCGATTGACGAACAAGTATATTGAGTTTCAATGAATTTAGATAACTTGAACAGCATGGAGGAGAACTTTATCAAAGCCAAACAAATTCCAATGATTTTCTGATAATTACATAATGAGTTGATACTTTTAATCAGATTTTAGTGTATTATAAATGTTTCATTACCGAAAAAAGTAAAATACGCTTTAGCTGCTGTGGGCGTATGTTTCGTTGCCTGGCAACCTATGTTATATTTATGCAACAGTGGACAATGCAAGGGACTGTTAAATGGGATTGTGCTACAATTTCTGTTAAGGGCTGTTTCAAGTGCACGTCAACGTCTACATAGAACCTCTGTTTTGTCCTATCCAAAAAACTAGACAGCTCATGGCCAGGCCCTACCTCTAGACTATTAAAATTGGGTTTGGCTGTCTGAGTGGACTCAATAACTTTACTATATCTAAATGTGACCCGTGGTGGCAAAATGAGTCGCAATGGGGTAAATTTGGTTATTGTTATTTCCACATTCTCCATCTCAATACCTTCAAAATGTTGTATGGTTTGTTTGAATCAGGCAAAAATTCACTGAAGCTGCCCAAGTCAGGAAAGAAAGTTATGAGAAAAAGCAAGTTAAAAGATGGCGGTATGTTCCAAAACAGAATCACATAGCAACTATGTCTGAATTCAATGATAACATTTTGATTTAAAGCTAGGCAGATAGAGAGTGATGAAACTTGTGTATAGTTTGATTCCTTGAAACTTTTGAAATAAAAATAATTGTTCGATTAATATATATGTGTCATATATTTATTTTGGGATTTCGATGGGGGACATCAGCCTCACTGTTGGCTTGTTTATACTTTTGATGGCCTACACTACATCTGACAAGTTTTTGCGTCAGAGGTCATAGGAGGTCAGTAGGGTTGATGTTTTTCCGCAATAGCAGAAAAATCGTGGAATTAGGCAGTCAAAATGGAATTTGAAATCTCACACGGAAAAGAAAAATGGCATTGTCTGCTAAAAAATCTCACACGGAAAAGAAAAATGGCTTTGTCTGCTAAAAAATCTCACACAGAAAAGAAAAATGGCTTTGTCTGCTAAAAAATTAAAAGATAAAACAAAGCTCACAAGATGTAATTTTCTGTTATTTTTAATTCAAGAAACCGGTTAATGAATAACTAGTCATTGAACATTACAAGTCATTCACAATTTAACATTGTTGTGTAATAAAAGGTATTTTAAGATGTTTTATTCATTTAGTCATAAAATAACATTTTATATAGAAAAAACGGAATACTATCAGCTCAGAAACGGCAAATAAGGGAATTCAAAATACTTAATTTGATATTTTCTGAAAAGGAAAATTATCACTCCTACATCAAACATTTGATTAACCAATCAGCATTGATGTTACTAGTGGATTACGCACAGTTCCATGCAAAACATGCCTAAAGCACACCGTAACAGACTGTTGTATTGGCTTATACCTCACACCATTAAGAATACGTCAATGATAACAACTCTGCCAGATCCTACTGCAGTAAAGACCAATAAAACGAAATTTTGAACTGTCAGATTGACGGTACTCTTATAAAAACATCCAATTAAAGAATTTAAAGATGTTTTAAAATAATTTATTGTTATTTTGATCTTTTGAGTCAATAGAAAGTATATTTATATTTATAGACCCATTCTTTTGAAAATCCCTTTTTTGATCAAAGTTCAATGTTTTCACTTCTTTTGTCTGTAGCTCATTATTAGACTTTGCGGAGTTTCGGCAATCTGACTCTTTGTTCAAACGGCATTTAGTAACTGGATAGAGTAAACACAAAAACACTTATGGAAAACAGCTACTAGTATATTTAAGGTGACGTTTCGAAGAGTATTCTCTAGATGTTATCAAGTTAATAATGTGACAGAATACGCTCTTCTAAAAGTTACCTTAAATACACTAAACACTTGTAGATGTTTTCCATAATTATGTGTTTTTGTTTTCAACTATACTCTGAGGTAGAATGGTGTATGTTCATTAGGTGTATAGTTTCAATACAGGGTAAGCCTTTTCTGCTCAGTTGAACTTGAAGCAGAGTAATAAGCAATGTTTCTGGTAGATGCTTTATGAGAAGATAGATCTGCCAGTAATGAGCATTTTCTGCTTTCGGTAGGCAGATCGATAAAAAATTTCTTCGATTGCTAGATACCTTTTGGAAAGATACCGGTACATATAATTTTATTTTTGGATAAAGGTGAAGGATATTAGTACTGCATTACTGTTGGTTTGTTTTTATATACCCACATTGCTTGTAGATACTCTAGAGGCTAAAGGTTATATCCAATTGACTTAAGATTTACACACACCTATATATTTTCAAGGAATTCCAATATTTACTGCCAGAGTTATGGCTCTGGATGACTTCGGAAATACTTTTGAATGCTCTACAGGCCAAAGTGATCATTTAACTGACATTAGATTTATATACAGAGTTTAAGGTCTTTAGACGAACAAGCAGATTGATTTTCAATGACTTGAACAGCTCAGTCCATCACATTAAATTTCCGTATATCTAAATGTTAGGGCAGAACTAGAAGCCAAACAAATTCTAATGATTTTTTGATAAATACTTAATGAGTTGTTACTCTTAATCTAAATCAGATTTTAGTGAAATTATAAATGTTTTGTTACCGACAAAAGTAAAAATATGTGACAACTCTTATTGTCTGCCGAGGCGACTTACCTCCTATTGGTATATGTTTCATTGCCTGGCAACCTATCTTTCATGTATCCACTTAATTTCAGTGATAATTTAAGAGAAATGTTTTTTAAACCTATCAATTGTAGAGGATGATGTATAAATGAGTAAATTGTTATGATTAAGACTACCTCTGTTATGTTAAATAGATGAGATGATTGGTTGTGTTGAGATTAAACTAGTATTAACCATCTGTTAAATATAATTCTATCTTTAGTATCATATTACAATATTCATCTTAAACATCCTCATTATCTCATTTCATCTTAATCAACCACTATAATAACTATTGTAATAAATACTTGTAATATAACTATAATGATTGAAATGTTAAAACCTCTAATTCTGTAGGTAACAAATTTTTGATAATAGACATAAAATTAGATTTATGTTTTCGAATTCAACAAAAATTATCGTTCCAGAAGTTTACATTATTTTGAAGCATAGTCTCAAAGAAAAATAATATCTTTTAAGGAAAAAAAATATATAATCATGAAAATACATTCTATTTTTGTAAGAATGGCCTACTACTCTACGTCAGTGGGTGCAGGATATACCTTTTGTTTTATTTCTTAGTTAAATTTAGGAACTGAAATCATGTTCAGTGTAAATGAATGCAAACTATGGTACATTAGATTAGTTGTAATTAAAGTAAATAATATATTAATACATGCAGATGATTCAGATATAATCTAATTTAAATCAGTTGTATCAATCAGTTTTCAAATATTAATTAACAGTTAGAGTATCTAATTTTAACGATTTTTAATTAATAATTATTGAAGGGGTAATTTATGTTTTGGTAACTTGTTCTTGTCCTAACATTATAGTCAAGATATCAAATCAATATTTTTTCCACCATGTAATATAGCTTTTGAATACTTTCACTGGATCTTCTTACACCCCCTCAGGGAATTTCTTAAAGGATCCGTCTTCTAGCAGTCTCGTAAATTCTTCTGTCAAGACCAAGACATAGCTATCAAATCCCGCTGGATGACGGCAGCTTGATCCATGGCTTTTATTTACACAAAGCTATCATTTGAATCTAATTGAAAGTAATTGTTCCCCTTCAAGCTCAGACGAGGTTGAAATTGAAAAGCCAGAGCACTGGGACTATCACCTCACAACGACATAAGGCAACTCTGTCATTTGTTAAAGGAAATTATAGACTTGACTAACATTAATGATAATTTAATAATCTGTCTCTTGATTAGTTCTAGTCTTGTCCGTTAGATTACAATGATCTTCACTTGGACAAGTTTTTCTTTGATCAGATCTTAAAGACTGAGGAGAGAATTAAATTATTTCTTAATTTGCTGATAGCATGAACAATTAATTATTATATTACTTGATGCAAATACCAGTATATATGATATTTATTTATATATTTACCAGTATTTGTTTATTGGGTAATACCAGTATATAATATTTATTTACTGGTAACTATTTATTTATTGTCCTCCACCTTTCGAAGATAAAAAAAAGCATATTTGCTATAGTTTTATTACATCCGTATTTTGACTAAGTTCAATAATTGGACATGATAACTTTGATACCAATTGATGAGAGTGGTGAAACTTGGTGTATAGTTTCATTTATTACATCCAAACTTGGAGTAAAGTTTCAGTACCTCAATACCTTGACTAAGTTCAGTGATAAGCATTTTGATTGAGTGAGAATTTATACACCAACATTTTCATGTGGACTCGATTGTCTTTGCTACTGTCCGTCCGACCACAATGTGTTTGTGGACACTCTACAGGTCACAATTTTTTAT
This sequence comes from Patella pellucida, assembly GCA_917208275.1. Taxonomy (NCBI): domain Eukaryota; kingdom Metazoa; phylum Mollusca; class Gastropoda; family Patellidae; genus Patella; species Patella pellucida. Next base: position 29,109,895 of record OU795041.1, on the reverse strand, counting down.
CCTATTTTAATGAGACTGAATATCGGTTTATCTCTCAAAGATCTCAGTTGCTTTAAAAATTGGCATGTATTGGTCGGTTTGTGTCAAATGGATCTTTAAACCCAATTTTTTTCTCTCTCTCTCTCTCTCTCTCTCTCTCTCTCTCTCTGATGTGGGTGTATCTTGCATGGCAATCCCTTGTCCAATTTGGCTGGAGACATCATCCGCCCTATTGCAATTCTTTTATACATTTATTTATTTGTTTCATCAATTTATAAATTTTTAATGTGAAGTTATATATGAAAAAATAATTCTAATATACATTTTACACAATGTCAGTTTTAGGAAGAAATATATGGAAATTAAAAATTTAAGATTAATTTTAGCATCATGTAATATTTATTTAATCAAATGAATTATTTTTCTATATTAAATTCAAACTAGTACATAAATACTGTTTATTTATATTTAACTGATGTAATATTGTTATATATTATTAGTTTGAAAGTTTATTTTATGTAAATATTGTAGTCTAGTCTGATTTAGAATGTTATAGTTAAACATTAAAATCAATATTCACACTACTAGTAGAACTTAATACTACTACAGATTTTAACCTCATACCATAGTGTACTTGTAAATAAATCGTCCAGGCACCCAAATTATGGAATTCTTTACCTTTTAATATAAGATGCTGTACAAATTTATTGTCTTTTAAGTCACTTCTTAAAATGTTTTTGTTTAAGAAATCTTTTAACTTATAATTCTTTTAAAACCCATTTGTGATATCAGATTTTATTTTTAGCTACCATTTTATGTTTTACTACCATAGCTTTATTTAATTTTCCTATATTTATCTTTATTACATATTTTATTGAATTGTATTGTACAGCACATCTGAACACGTTTTGTGGAAGATGGCGCTTTATAAATGTAAATAATAATAATAATAATATTATAACTACAGTCCAATATAAATTTAATAGCAAACTTGTCTTTCTTTCTTCATCTGTAATCAGAGCATGTTTCTTTAAACTAGAAAGCAGTATAACGGTAACACTACTACCACTCCCCGCGACAATCAAGTATAATATTGGAGCTTGAGGCTATCATCTTTACAATACTATTATTAACAAGTTGTAAGAGACTCCCAGCTTAGCATAGTCTTTCAACAGGGGTTACAGTAATGTGATTAACTTGAGCGTATAATGAGTATTTTAATAGGGGAAGTGTGCTGTTCACTTGTTATAATGCCTGAGTGTATGGATCTAGCATATGGCAGTGGTTTGTCCTACTGTTAATACAAACTTCTCTTCTTTAAGTAATTGTTTAGTTTTTGGTCCCATATCATGTATTGTTAATTATTGGTCAATAAGATGATCAGTTTAACAACCCTGAAATTAGGAATTGTGTTATTTATTTCATAAATAAAGATGAAAGTCCAAAGTTTGGCATTAGCTTGTTATTGTAGTTGGTTACAGTACAATTACATTTTGTGTAATTCAATAACCAGTAAAAGTGTTATATTATTAACAAGATACTTATTATATAATCTATTACATTTGGTATATGTAGATCTATGATGAATGAATGTGGTTCAGAAAGCAATGTCTGAACAACAGAGGGTTGATTGATTTTGATGATGAGCATTTTACATTTTCTGCTTTGGCCATTGGTTGAGACTTTGGAACACAATACTCTGCTTCTAATTCAGATGAAATGATCAAAATTGGTGTTGGCTTGTTTAATTTATTGTCAGCTTGTTAATGTAATGCATCCCCTTCATATTAGAAACAATATTCTCATAGATGACCTAATTATTCTAACAGGACTTTAAATATCATATTATAGGTTCGATAAGAAGAGTAAAGAGATAAGAATAGCTAAAAATGGTCAGAAATTAATAGAATCATCTAGTGAACCCCCTCCCTCACCTATACCAGAATCTGAAACACAAGATGGTGTGGTAGAAACTGAAGCTCCAACATCATCTACAACAACACCTTCCTCTACACAAAATACACAAGTTAATGATGAAATAGCTAATGGTTACAGGTAGGCCAAATATATTATTAATGATAGATGTAAACCCAAAATGTAAACCTAACTAAGCTGAACAATTGATTTTATGTTCCGATCAATGAAATAAGAGCTGCTGATGTGAAAATCAATTGATGTCCACCTTAATTTCAGTTATACCACTACCTTGACAGAAATACTGTGCTCTTATTGAAACAACTAACATCTTTTGTCACTTATTTAATGTGAAATGTATCTCTTTGCTTTAGTAATAATTAGGATGTATTATTTGTATTTTATGATTGTACCTATTAAAGATTATGTATTTTGTCATTAAAGGACATGTCTACGTTATTTCTTACCACCACAATGGATAATGGATAAAGATGCTATATCTGCCATGTCATCACAAGAACTATCTGTATTTCCTCTAGATGATTTTTTTGATCATTATGAACGAGGCTTGAGACGGGTAAGTCATCATATATAATTTGTAAAAGGTGTTTAAAAATCCCCATCTGTAGAGAGAGAATTAAACTGCACAGAGTTTGGCTAGGTAGTTCTATGACCACTGTTGAATGGTTAATCTCCTTTATTTCAATGTTTCCAGGTGTATTTGGGTTCTATTAGTATAGCGCAAATTGCAATATTATTTTTTTATGTAGTATTACAAATTTTCTACTATGGGAGAAGATGTTAAAAGTACATTGATCAATTTATTTTCATCTGAGCCTTTGATCTTTAGACTAGATGTATAAAAGGTCATTATATAATAATCTACATACTGGCATGAAGTACATATTAATCTGGTTGTATTGTAATTTATAGTTGTTTTTTGTGAAAATTCATATGAGTTAAAGAACTAATTTATCACCAAAAAAGTAAACATGAAGAAATCATGTATAAAAAAAATCCTGGTCTTTCTTTTACATTGACTTTCTTCCCCTCAAGTTTTACGTTGTCCTGCGCCTTTCGAAAAAAGCAGGAGACTATTAAAATGGGTTTGTCTGTCTGTCACACTTTTTGGGACACAATAACTCTCTTTCTAACTGAGTTCGAAGATGAGCATTTTCTGCTTAGGGTAAGCAGAGATAAGCAATTTGATTGTTTGATGCTTTGGGACACTATAACTTTAGTTCTAATTAAGTGAGAGTGGTGAAACTTGGTGTATAGTTTCATTACATCAATACCTTGACTAAGTTCGATAAAGAACATTTTCTGCTCAGGGTAAGCAGAGTGATAAGCAATTTGATTGGTCGTGACTTTGGAACACAATATCCCTCCTTCAAATTGAGGTAGAATGTTCAAACTTGGTTTAGGCGTTCATTACGTCAATGCCTTGGCGGAGTTTGAAGATTAGTATTTTCAGAGATAAACAATCTGATGGTTGATTCTTTGGGGCACGATGACTTTGGTAATAATGAAGTGAGAGAGATGAAACTCTTAGTATAGATTCATTATCTTATTACCTTGACTAATTCCGATGGTTAGAATTTTCTGCTTAGGCTAAAGAGTGACAAGCAATGATTGGTCAAGACCTTAGAACATAACAACTCTGCTTTTAATTGATGTAGATGTTCATTAGATGAATGTCTTGACCGAGTTCAATGAATAACATTTCGAGCTGAAGCTAAGCAATTTATTGGTGGATGCTTTGAGACAAGATAATTTTGATTCTATCTGATAGAGAGTGATGGAACTGAGTGTATAGTATTATTGCTCGATATTTTTGAAAAAAAATAAATGTGCGATTAATTAATATATGTCATGTATTTGGGATATCAGCTTTACTGTTAGCTTGTTTGTATTCAGATGACAGCTAGAGAGGTCATTATCTTATTCCTTGTGTGTTATTTCAGCTTGTTAGTAATTTCCAAACAGAGGCTGCATCTCGTAAACAAGAAGCAGATGACGCCAAATCTAAACTGTCTTCTCTACGTAAACTTATAGCTAAACTTCTTAAATCTATTAATGAGGTAAGTTATATTCATCATTCAGTATTTTATATATCAATTGCTTTTAGTATGACCACATTCTATATTTGACAAAAACAATTCATCCTCCTAACCAGCAGTCAAAATACCAAGTCGGTACATACCTCACTACCATTTCATTTAATATCGATTACAGCCAGAATTAAAAGAGAAATAATAACTTTAAAATGTTGCAGTATTTGGGCAGGGGTATTTACCCTTGAAGTATAAAAAATATCCCTTTACAATCAACCCTCTGCTAATCATTCTTAATTTATTCATGTGAAAAGTTTCTTTCTTCTATTCAGGAGTTTGATATAGATCCAGAAGCAGATGGTGAACAAGTAGATGAATTATTGGCTGTTTGTGTTCGTCAAGCTACCCAATCAAATACCACATAAAACCCATCATATTTTACCCTTCTTGCATCATCATCATCATCATCATGTTTATCATAATAATCATCTTTAGTGTACATAGTGTATATAGGCATCATTTTAACGTCCTTGTTTTAATATGTAAATAATGTACTACACTTGTTGTATTAATTCTATTGTTGTGAGATGTGATGTATTTTCATTCAAGTTTATATTCCTACATGTACATTGTAAACTATTTTATCATCCATTCAGAAGTGACTCAAAGTTATGTTATTATTTTTAGCGTAAAACAACCCTTTTTCTTTGGAATATTTTGAGTTCAAACTTCAAACAACCAATATGGTTAGCTCTCTTAACTTGTCTTATCAGTGGATAGCCAAACAACCATATTTCAAACTGTAAGTGTTGTGTCTGAAATCTGTTTTATACATAATACCTGTTTGTTTGTTTGTTTTGTTTTCATTTGAATCTTACTTAAAAATAGCTTTGTGATTTATCTGTATCAAATTCAACTGATGTTAATTACTCTCACTATATGTGTATTATTTATATAGTACATTGTTTAAAATAGTACTGCCCAAAGCTGGTTAACTCTTCTCAATATTTATACAATAATGACTGTATTGTCGATATATAAGTTTTGATTCATAAATTCAAGTCCAACCAGTCTGTTCTTCCATTTAATGGTGAGTATCCAGAATAAGGTCACATAGTTTTTCTAGAACACCAAACCTAATTTATTTTCAAAATTGACATAGCTAGCAGTTATTTTTGTAAATTTGTAATTAAATTCAGTAGAAATTAGAATCTCTGGGGGGGGGGGAGAAACAACATTGTAATAAAGATGATTTGAAATTATACTTAAAAAGCCCTTTTTAGATACATTAGTTAAGAGTTTAGTAAAGAGTTGACCATACTTGCTATAACAATTCTAAAATAGATCATAAAAAAAGAAAGAGTTGAAAATTTCAGTCAAATTACTTGATTCTGTTGGAGTTTGGACTAGAAATAGGCATCAACTGTCTATGCACCTTCTCTGAGAATTGTTGATCAATTGATAGACAGACCCTCATATTCTTGATTATCAACTAACATTCTCAATGTGATTAATGGTAACTGTTAGTTTGGTCAGCCATTTATAGATTTAACTTTTAAATGGATGAATGTTTAAATCCAAGCCATCCCAAAGTCTAGAGTTGATTTTGGTTTTGTAATGTAATAAACGTCCAATTAATAATTTCTATAACATCTGAAGCCTAAAGAATGACATAATGTATCTTTCAATAAGGTAATATGATTTATGTCTTTAAATCAGTTTATAAAATTTGCATAGCATAACTCAAATTAAAGGAGAAATTACCTGTAACAAGAATTGTATATATCATATAATTCTAAATATTACTAAAACTCGCTAAAACAAAAGCCTACATAGAGTAAATATTATAATGTCTTAAGATTCATATTGAATCTTAAAGTGTCAATATATCATTATTTGGTTGACGAATTAGTTGTCTGTGTACAGTACAATTTGAACACCATCACACATGACTTGATAAGTAGATCTCAGCAAATCCATAGCACTGATGTTTCTTTTTTAATTCTGAGTAGTATTACGGTAGTTCTTTAAGGTATCCTCACACACAAAAGTTATATCACAGACATGACCTAGGCGAGATGACGCTTCCTCCTGTATTTATGATTTTGCATTCTGTCCATTTGCTGCCTCTGGCCCTAGGTTGGTTTAGTGGAGAGTTCTTTCTTTCTTATAAAAAAAATATAAGAGGTTGGTAGTGAATCATTAGATTCAAGTTAGTGAGAAACAATAAATGTTGTATGAAGCCAAAACTTAAATCAAACTGTTAAATTGTGTTTTTATGTCAAATATACCTGTGTTATTTGAAGTTTATGTTTTTAAAAAAATCAAATCAAAAGTTGTTCTATGATGGGATTATTGAAAGCACAAATATTGTTTATAACAAAAATAAACGATTTTAATAAGGAAAACACAAATAATAAGTTAAAATTTTATGATGTTTATTTTATTACATTTTAATTTGATTATGATAATGTAATTGATACTGATAAATTAAAAATATAAATGGCTTATTAATCAAGGTTTCAATGTAGGGTGAAAAAATTAATTTTTATCTCATGAAATAATAAAGAACACTAGATTATTATGTTTATCGAACAAGAAAACTCAATTATCAAGTTAATTTGCATCCAATAACTGTTTAAGTACCGGTATATGAATATTTTCCTTCAGTGTTCATAGTTCTGTAGTCTTGCCATATTGATATCTAAATCACCATCATGAACAAATTGTAAGTTTGTTTTCTATATTGTTTGTTGTTACTATATAATATATTTATATATAATAGTTATATATATATATATATATATATATACTGCCCACATCCATTTATTGTCATATGTAAATATAAATGTCGACATATTACTACATGAAAATTCCCTGTGTTCATTAAGGTTTTACATATTGTATATGTAACCAAAATAGAATAAAAGTCAGTGCTTTATGTAATAAATTGTTATCTTATTCGTTGCCTTAGAATTTTGAAATTGGATAAATGGCATCTCAAGTCTGAGATTCTTTGCAAGTAAAATAGCAGACACTTCGTCAATTTTCAGCAGAAGTTAACAAGATATTGAACCATAGAAAAGTATCAATTTTTATAAGCAAAACCTTTTGTCAAACTGGTCGCTGTGGAATTTCTGTGGTTGGTCAATCTGATTGAAACAGATCCTATTTCGTTTTGCTTTTTATAGTTCAAAATTTCTGGAAGAGTTGTATAATCTGTGTACTTGCTGGTGTGAAAGATTAACCAATTAAACGGTCTGTTAGTATTATGGCTAGTTATTGACATGTGATGCACAAAACTGTGGGTAACCCACTACTGAACCTGTCATATCTGGTCACAGTGGGTAAGACGCTGGCTTGATAGCCTGGAGGTCCTGTGTACACATTGGTTGTAGTGCTGCTGCCCCGGCAAATTTCCCTCATAGCACACTATATGGCGTATGCCCATCTTCATTAGCCCAGTTTAGGAGCAGAACACTAAACGAATTATAGATCTGTTACAATCTGATTTTGCTGGTTGGGTTACATGCAGGGCCTATTTTAACGTCAGGCACGGACGTGCCTCGGGATGAAAAATCCGTGCTCTGAAAAAAGGTTTGTATATCTTTGTTGATCTGAGTGTCAACTTGTAAAATGTGCGATCATGCAATGAGCAAGTGCGCCATCAGCAGTCATTGTGAATATCGATCACCTCATGTGACTTGGTATCCAGTAGACGTGGTACAAGGGTTAATCAGTGAACTGGATGTATGAGATGTGTTGTTGACGTTTGGGAAAGTAGGACTAGGGAGTAAGTGCTGTAAAGCGACAGTTAGATGTATTATGAATGGTTAGAGTGGCTGTGGTGTTACGGTGAAATACTATGCCGCCACCGTAACACCACAGCTTTATGATTTGTTGGACAGGAGTGATTTAATGGGTGTCAACAAATGGGTGTGCTGGTACCGTCGCAACGTAGCCGTGAAATATATATTGTGGGGTGAAGGGCGGAAACGGAAAAATATACTATGTTGACAGTATGTGCCAGTCATGAGCAGTGAAAACACTATTTTGGCATTGTTTGCGGGGTTAAACCTAAAAATCAAATTAATACACCTATTGCACGATATTGTGATTGGACGTGTGAAAGGTTATTCGTGGCTAACGACGTATTCAATAACTAATGAAGTCGTGTTGTTGAATCAACCGTGTTTTGATTTATAGACGCTTCAATTGGTGTTTTTATCATCTATCCCCGATTAACCTTTGACATGCCATGAAGGTGCAATGAATAGGCCTATACAACGTGTATCATGTTTAAGTAAGGGAGTGCCGTATTCAGACGTTTTTTAATGACTGTTACATATCGGGGGTTTAGAACACACATGTGATAAGGCAAAATGCCTGATTTTGAGAAAATTGCAATTTAAACTTTTGAATCACTACCCAAATTTCATTTAGTAATATATTTTATCGATATGTTCAGAAATTTTGAAATGAGCGATGGTATTGGTTTATATACCAATGGAAAAAGAATTACAAATAAAAGCGCTTCATTTTAATAGAATATTTTTTTTGTGTTATTTTTGACTTATCACAATGATGTTCTATACCCTTGATATGTTAATATAAAAATTGTACACAACAGTAGTAATTACTGTGATAGTCAGGGGCGTTTTAAAGTTTATTATGGTGGAGGTGACATTATTTGGAGGGCCGTTATTCGCAAAGCGAGGAGGGTCAGTTGTAGAGGTTCTTCAGAAATTGTCACAATATGGAAATATTCTTGGTGCTGTTTAACATATTGGGATATGTACAAGTTCTATACATATAGAATGTTAAATAATCATAATATCTGTTAAAATAAGTAAAAGGGGGGACGAAGTATATACAGGGGGGAAAAAATTGCAACAACATTTTTTATATTGGCTATGGTTTTTAGTTTTGTGGTCATAATTCATAAAATGATACCTACATTTCCAACAAATGTGAAATAGTCAAATGTAAATTCGACTCCTTCCTTTTACTGGTTAGGGTTACAGGAGACCGAGGACTCGTATCAAACATGAATGTCAGTATTCTTAAGATATACATGTAGCATATTAATAAATACCGTAAGTCCGACAATAATAAATAACATATTTCTGATTTTATTGTCGTCTTTTATCACCGCCACTGGCTGTACGCCATTGTGAAAGTAGCTGACGAAGACAGCTAGGGGCGGCGATTGTTAGTTCGCGTACAACTTTAAAAACCGAATGTCAGTATGGTATTTCTCACATAATTGGTTATCGGTGACAACAGAGTAAACTGAAAGCGAGTTATCTCGACACACAAGTATAGTGTATAACCTGTTGACTGTCTGTACGCGTCTATTAGTCATAAATGATAGTTTGTGACCTATTACTCACTGATAAGCGTCCGCTGCAAAAATAGTTTTCGCCTTTTTATCATTAGTATAATGACTTCGTCATGTGCGGCAGGTTAGTTTGATTCTAAAAACACTGTTTACCATTCCAAAAAATACAAAAGTGATTTTCTACCAGACAACCATGGTTCTATTCACCGAGACTAGATACTTTCTCTCGGTTTAAGGATATTATCGCTATGAATATACGTTCATACACTGTTGAGAAAATAATCCCGTTGGTTTGCTTAGCAACAATTTGAGCATGGATCAACACTGTTCGGTTTATAATTAGCGATACACAGGTACAGTGGCAAGTGTTATGCTAAACAGACCTAATACCTCAAAAGTACCTACGCGCGAAATCCCAGATTTTGGTACATGTTAAACAATAAAAATAGTTCCCGTGTGCGTGCCAGTAATAGAAAAACTAAGAGTTCGCGCATAAAAAATGCACGAACGTACCAGGCGCGATGTCATCCAGGTTAAGCAAGTGATGCAGATATACAGAAAGCGCACAACTGCATAGCTCCAGACTAAGACAAGGCAGAGTTCTTTAATGTAGACTACCTTAATACCGAATGCTCTTGCTCTGGCAAATTAAAAACTCAGATGTTTTGAAAATAACTTTGTCAAATGGAGAATTGGAAGTCATCTCCATAACATTGGCCAGAATTATAGCCGCAAAACCGCATTGGTGCGATGTAGAATTAATGTGATATAACAGTGTGTTACAGACCTTTCATTTCTCGAAAATCGCATCGAAAATACGGGCCTAAGGCTGATTCTTTGAATCGACTTTGGACTTTTCTTTGAACATCCGATTCCCTGACGAGCGGTCGGATATACATAAATCTGTCAGTCAATTCTTTAGTATTAAAAGTGTAAGTAGTGTGATAATAATTCTGGAAATTATTTATTATATCTGGTGAGTTGTATCCAATTGTTTTGTTCATAGTTCATGATCTGTTTGGTCACAATTTCTGAAAGCTAAGGAGCTACATTGAACTGATCACTTTCTACTCCGAAATGGTGTTTCTGGCGGTCGAATTTTTGAAATTTCCCCGGAGCGGGGGGGGGGGGGGCGACCCCCCACCCCCTAAAAATACGCATTGACACGGAGACCGTGCTTCGTCAAATAATCCTTAAAACAGGCCCGGTTACATGATCTATTCCAAGGTACGCTCAACATCTTTGACAAATTTGTTTGCAATAATAATTTTTTATGGTTCAAATTCAAGATTCTGAAAAAGATTTCAAAATGGATCATTGGCCTATTTTTTGATGGCCAGTATTTCGAATCACAATGCAGAAATCCAAGTGACTTGGTTGAGGATTGTCTGCCACCAATTATATCTGTGTCCGCACCAGGATATTAACAGAACACGATTGCCCTATACGAAAGTCAGAGGTTAGCTAGTGAGTGTGGACCATAGAGGTGTATATATTGACTAGAGTGTATTGTGGTCACGTGATCACCATTGACGTAACGTTATCGCCGTGTGCCGTCACTGGAGACCGGCCGCCATGTTTTAACCGGTAAAGAATGACGGAAGTGCCCGGATGAACGCTATGCAAATAAAAGAAAATAGTCTGACAGAGGGCGGAAAAGTCCATTAAAAAAGCAGTTCTAGTTCAACAATATCAACCAAAAAAATGATGGTCGAAAGGCCTTACCTCACTGTCCTAAAAACAACATCGTTTTGGCCAACTCACTGGCATATTTTTGGGGCTTTACTATTATTACGAGTAAATCATGATGATGATGAATACCTTTGGTGGCATGGTGTTAATTGTACATGCATACCTGACGAAATTATGTTTATTTTATTAATTGAGCAAAGTGGACGTCACATAAAACTTTATTTTGGATAGATCTAAATAATTTGTTGAACAATTTAAAATGATAGGACTGCTTGATTGACAGAATGATATTTCCTATAGCGTCATACAGGTGATAAATTATAAATATAAAAAAATAGATTTTTAAAATAATCGAGGACTTCTATCATTTACCACAAGAATGAAATCTGATGCCGATGGGAAATTTTTTTTTTAAAAAAGAGAAAAAAACAGGACTAGCAAGGCCTTGGTAGCTTGGTTGAAAAATACAGCGGTATATTAAATTTTACAAAAAAATAAGACAAAATTAATGAGGTTCTCGTAGTAGATAATAAAGAAATAAAATAGATCTTTAAAATAACGAGGACTTCTATCAGTTACCGGTAGAATAATATCTGATGTCGATTGGATTTTTTTATTTTTAATTTTTAAGGGAAATATAAATAGGGCTAGCAAGGCGTTGGTAGGCCTACCGGTATATGGATTTCAATTTCCATGATTTGGTGGCTATTTCTCTTTGGTTGAAAAATACAGCGGTATATTAAATTTTACACCAAAAAATAAGACAAACTTAATGAGATGTTCGTAGTAGCAGCGATTAAAAAAATATCAGGCCTGATTTTTTTTGTTACAAAATTTGACTGGGAAAGAAGTTTACAAGACTTTGTCCTTATTATTATTAGCCTTTTTTTAAAAAAAACCCCAACAAAACCCCAACTAGTTCGGGGTTTTAAGCGGGGTTTCTGGAGAAGAAAAAAAAGAAACAAACTGATATTGCAAGAAACGTTCACTAAAAGTATATTCTGTATGTGTACACAATGTCGACCTAATTAATTAAATCCGAGGGAGTAAAACTAACCGATAACAAAGCAACTACTAGCCAGTAAGTGCATGTCTGTGATTAAACACTCCATCCCAATAAGCTGACTTACTCCCTGCGATATTTTGCGTACAATGACAGATGTGTGTATATATATATAATATGCGCAATTTCCATACTAATTAAATATACATTAATTTAGAAGTTCGCTAATCACACGGACCTTGTAATGATTACATAATAAGAATATCAGTACTAATTATATAGGTGAATAGACCCGCCCGGTTACCGGCCTCAAACAATAATCAAGTGTTCGACGTCTTCTCGCCGTGTTTTTTAAACTATTTTACACAATTATCAAGATTGTACTATATCTATTAAATCACTATTTCACTTTTAATTTATCCTACTCACTTATAAAATGATAATCCCCTCCCTTTCGCCTGACATTGAATTAACCAAAACAACAACAACTCTCCGTCATGTTGGTATATGCCAACGTAGGCTAAATCTTACCGGTTGTAAAATGGCCGCCAGCCCCCATAGTCGGCACGCGATCACGTGACCACCATACACTCTAGTCAATATATACACCTCTATGGTGTGGACTTTGTAAGTCCGCGATATCATTACCATTAAACCACAAGCTGCTGCAACGGAAGACTTCTCAAGTGGGGGTAGGGTGGCTAGCACGTGCGCGCTGTATCAGAAGGCATGTTATTGAGATAACTGGCTTGGTTTCGAATCCATGGTTGGACGTGACAAGGAGTAGGGTTTCCTCCCACTTCTAAAGACCCTTAAACGCAAACAAATTATTGAAATAAATTTAAACCATATGTTAGTCCCGAAATGACCTAGTCTGTCGAGTGGAAGTTAAACCCAATTTCCCTCTCTCTCTTCTCAAATGAATTATTTGTCGGATCTTGCACGCTCGTCACTCACCAAGCAGGAAGGTCCGTATATGCATGATGCCTACCTTTCGAGCCTAGCAGAAGAGGTGGGTTAAAGCTAGGGCTTGTGTAGTTCCAGGTAACGAGACTCTGCCAGAGATTGAAAGTGTCCTTTGAACTTCAAGTCTTTTTAGTACTTCAAGTAATGCAGTGGAGACACCTCGAACAGTAGCAGCAGGCAGTTGAGGACAAACTGAGTGGGCAGAATTTTGCTTTAGAATCCGATGAATATAATGAATCAACTGTATATAGCGACAAAAGCTATGTACTTAGCGCTGCTAGCAATTTGTATGCTAAAGCGGACAAGGATTGATTTAATAAGAAACGCAATGAGCCTGTAGAGCAGGAGGTTGGACTTGGTGTCGGCTTGGCAGCCATTGTTTTTCCATCCATATTACCGACACTTATTATACATTTATGCCAGTAAAAATTAGCTATCGGTAGCTGTACTCCGCATCCCATTATGAGACGAGGTGGGGCACAAGGAATTTAGGGTTTTGAAAAACATCAATCAGGAAATAACTGGCACGGACGCGTCCCGCTGTCCCAACTGGAATCTGCATTCCTGCTCAAAGAAGTTACATCCCACGTCTACCTCGTTGCCAGTGACAACCTTTGATAAAAGTGCCAGGCTTATTTCCAGGTGTCAGGTTTATTTCCAATACAGGTATAAAAGTATCCGTGTATCAGAAATGAACAGTACGCTTTCCAGAAAGAGTACTACGGTATGCATTTCCGACAAATGAACACTTTAATACAAGCATTGAAAAAAAGCAAAATGTAATCAATCGCATAGAAATTTTATTACAAGTAAATTTCAACGGACGAACCATCCACCGATGCACACTTCACCTTTACATTACGTTTAATATAATTGCAGTCCTCTACGCCGCTCTACGCCACAGACTTGTTGTTTTAATATGTGGTTGGCTCTATCAGTAAATGCAGGAGGACTGCACTACACGCAAAACAAAAAAACAACTATCTGGGGTGTCAAACACCCCCCTCCATCTTTCATTAGGAGTGCACCAACGGATCCCGCAGTGAATATTTGCTTGGCCGCTAGTATCACTGATAAAGATAACATCTTTGCGTCTTAATTCGGGGGGATCACGGTGGCTAAGTAGATAAGGCACTGGTTCGCTAGCCTGGAGGTCGAGTGTTCGATCCCTGTATTGGCCGAGAAAGTTCATCTCGATTTTCCGACGTGATTTCCCCATGTCAGTGATGCAGAAGGAGGACCTGATAAGGACAGTTGCCTAGTCGTTCGGATGGGACGAAAAACTGAGGTCCCGTGTACACATTGGGGTGCACGTAAAAGATCCCTTGGCAGTTGTTATTCGATATAAGAGTAGGCCGTAGCGCCGCTGCCCGGGCAAAATTTCCCTCATAGCACACCGTATGGCGTATGCCTGTCTTCCATTAGCTCAGGTTAAGTAATAGTTATATACCTTGTTTTCAAGATGTATGGGTTGATACACCGTCTCTTTTTGAGTGAGGCTCCGAGGGAGATCTCCACTCAAAAAAGAGACGGTGTATCAACCCATACACCGAGAAAACAAGGTATATAACTGACTTATACTAAATACTTTTGCAAGAAATAGCGATTTTTTCTATTTTCCTAATTTCAAAAGCATTTTACATTTCACAAATTTATCAAAGTTTCCCATTCAGAGCCCCCCACAATTATCTCATTTACTACTCTTATTTCTACTCCGGTAAATGATGTTCAGTACAACTCACGTGCATTTCACGGTTCAAATCAGGCCAGGGACAATAACAGGGATATTGATTGGCTGAGAAAAGCAAACGGCATCCAATCATCTTGTCCAAATGGCCATTTCTTGATGTTTTGACAACGGCTGTGTCGATTGTAGTGGATGGCAGAAATGAATGTGGGAATTCGTCGAAAAATCCTACTTTATAGTTTCACCCAAGAATATCATTTCTGCAAGAGATGTCGATGATCGCGAAGATTTAGAAGACCGATCCATCACAGAACAAGAAATTAAAGCCATGCAGATGAGTCGAATTCCACAAAACACGAAGGAAAATACCAATTGCATAGGGATATGGTGACACTTCGAGATCAGTACAAGAGATTGGATTTTAACTTTTTTGATAAGCAAGGTACATTTGCTAATTTCCGCACAGATCAATTCATTAACTCCGCGAGGTATTGACATCCACAAAAACAAGAACCGCCATTAAATGAAGACGAGTTCTTAAGTTTGTAGTGTAGAAAATGCCAATGGATTAATTTATACTAGTAGCCTTATGCTGTGTTCACACTAGCCTTTTAATGCGCATCGAATGCGCATTAAAGCCTTTAGTCGCTAAAACGCGTCACACTCAATGCGCATTAAACCAAAACTAAGCCGCTTTAGCGAAACCGCATTCTAATGCGCATTGGCTGAAGCGATATAACTGACGCGCATTACAGCGTTGAGATCGAACAGCGCTTGCGCAGTGCAGTACTTCCGTTTTATCGCATGGGGAAAGCTGTTAATGCGCATTGAGTGTGACGTGTTTTAATGCGAATCGAAAGCGGTTTAATTTGTAGTGTGACGCCACCCGTGGTAACGAAAGCGCCTTCCGTAGGGCGTTTTACGGAAAGCGCTTTGAAAGCGCATTAGGTGTGAACATAGCATAATATGTATGGAGTACGTGCTGTGGATGAGCATAAACCGCGACAAAATGTGAAAGTTTTTAGTGTTGAAAATGCCAAGAGATTAATTTATAATAGTAATATAGATGGATTACGTGCTGCGAATGAGCATAAGCTGCGACCAAAATGTAAAGAAATGCGAGACAAAATGTAAGAATATGCAGAGAGTGACGCACATTCGAAAAATGCTGAGAAAGCTGGAAATGATGACTATTTTACCATAACATGTTCAAAACTGGTTGGAGATGTTAAAATAAATATGTAAATCATGATATTGTTTTTTTTGTCCCTTTTCAACTGATACACGGCCATTTTTCAACTGATACACGGCCAGTTTTGACTTTTGAAAAGTGGCCGTGTATCAGCTCAAAAGTGGCCGTGTATCGGTGTATACCCTCCCCTTTTCATCAAAGAGTCGAAAAAGTATGGGTATAAGTGCATAACAGTAGGACGTTAAACCCCATTTCACTCACTCAGTCTTAATTCGGCAAAATATTAACTTTTTTCCTCCGACAAAATAAATTCTAAAACATTTTTTTGAAGTATAAGAAAAATAAATAAAGACGTTTGAAGTATCTGTAGTAAAAAAATATTTCCTATTTAGTGTAAATGGGTATTAAAATGAGAAAAAGGCATCATTTTGCCCGAATCAGTTACTTGTTATGTAAACAACGCACGAGCCGTTGAGCCAATGACTGACGCCACGAGAAGTCAATGCACGTGTTAAAGACAGTCATCTGTGACAGAGACAATTCGTAAACAGATTGAGGAGTGCAGTCTAAACAACACGTGACTGGTTTACGCTAAGATTAACGAAGCAAGACGCACGTGCAAATGCAATACTATACTCAGGTCGTTTCTCCACTGCGAAATCATAAGGGAGGTACCTGTTATGCCGCCGACCCGTTATGCCGCCGTTAGAGTTGTGTTAGGGTTAGGGTACCCTAACCCTATACAAAAAGGAACGGCGGCATTGCGGCACGGCGACACAACGATACGCTCCCACGGTTATGCGTGAAATGTGTTGTGAGGCAAAGAAAGGGATAAGAGCATAAAGTATTTCTCACATTTCGCTTGACACGACTCGATAATAAATACTATTTTTCACATATCGCTTCACAAGACTCAAAAAAAGGTGATGTAAGTGACTTATATTAGAACCTTTCCTCGGTGTGTCAGTGAAGATCACGACAGTTTTGGTCGGGTGTCGCCTCGGCTGCGCCCCTCGATCAAAACTGTCCTGGGGCCTGTTTCACGAAATTCTAACTTAAGATAAAATCCAAATTTTAGTACATACTCAAATCTGATTGGCTAAGCGCTAAAATCAATCTAATACTATCCAATCGATTTACTAAAATCGGATTTTATCTTAGTTAAAATTTCGTGAGACAGGCCCCTGATCTTCACCAATACGCCTCGGAAACTACTACATACTGCGGAGAATAAAATTTCTAAAAGCTTATCAATGACCTGGAAATTAAATACACACATGACATGTAATAATAATATATAACAAAATATGATTCTTCATATTAGGATTATAAATTGAAATGGATAGATAATTATTAGGAATGCTTATATATGTATACGATTACTTATCGTTGCATTTGCAAACTGAAAGAATCCGTAAATTCCTGGTCATGTCATTCCACCGTTTATTCCGTAAAATAACAGTAATAAGTCCATTATAGAAGGGAATAAAACATTTTATCCCTAAATTTCACGGAAATTTCCTGTTAGACACAATTTCTCCCCCAAAAAAGGCCATCGAATAACAGACATTAGGTGTTAAACTAAGGAATGCGGTCACAAATACAATAATATTTTTTACAGTGACAGGCCCGGGGCCGTACAGCGCAGTTTATTAACCTCTTACTGTTCTGCTTTGGATGTGCTAATGAAGAAAGACATATACGCAATACAGTGTGCTATGCGGGAAATTTTGCCCTATGGCACTATGATCTTTTGCTTGCATTTCAATGTATACACATGGGCTCGATTTTGCGTCCAATCCGAACACTATAGACTGCTGTCTTCGTCAGGACCTCCGTCCTCGTCACTGACAAGGGGAACTTTCCCGATGAACTTCCTCGGCCAATGCAGGGATCGGACACCCGACCTGCAGGCTATTTATAATATAAAAGTTTTAAGAATCATTAATTAATGTACGGGTAGAATATTTTTCATAATTAACTTTTTATAAAATTATAATTCTAACTTATGTAGGCTACTTCTATTTTATATAGTATTTCTTACGGGCGATAAATTTATATAAGATTCCGCTTGTTTTCAGATTCTGTAATTGTATGCTGTGTCTTTTTATATGCATGATGATTCAGTGAATGCCGGTCAATGGTGTAAGCTAAGGATGCAATATAGAGCACACACAACACTTGATGCATAACAGAGCCTTGTGGCCCGGCCCCCTACTGTCCGAATAATCGCCTTTTTTAGCTTGTTGTTCCTCTGGAGGTCACAATTATTATCCGATTTAAAAAAATCAAAAAACGTTTGACAATCACTTTCGGTATTGCTTGTTAGTTCTACCCATCTCTCAAAAATGTGGGCGTTTCAAGCCTGGCAGTGCCAGCCTATCTTTTTATATATGTAAACATTTAATGATTAAATAGTGTTAGAACAAAACGAAGTAAACACTTGTAGCAATATAACGTTTATTAAAATAATGTCCATATAGTATCCATCTGTAATAGTTTAGTATAATATACTGATGAATTTATTTGAATTTAACCTACTCAACACACAAAAGAAAATGTTTACACGAAATGTGCGGTTATTAAAAAAAATATGATGCAACGTTTTGTGTACAAAATCAGCGTTTAAAATTAGAATGATATAAAAAGCTTTAAATTACAAAGAAGAATTTATTTGACAGCCCACCACTAACGTCCTCTATCGACATAATATTCAGGTTAGATGAATTTGTAGAAATGATTTTTGACATTGGTTTTGTATTTGGTGATTTGTATTTGGAAATATGTTGTTTGAGATTTGTTTTATGTATTTTTTTGATTTTCTAAAATAAATATAATTAATATATTAAAATACAATTAAATTAAACGATATACAAATCTGATATGGCAAGTGGAGAGTCCAGGGAAAGAACGATCCAAGTCATATTTTTGTCTTTTCGCATAAAACACAAAATAGACTTTTGGACGAGAATGTTTGACGTGAACAGAACAACGAGGGGGTTTGATAACAACTTCAAATTGGTGTTTAACACGAACCATTATTACCATTACAACTGTTCAGGCAAATTAAGGTTAAATAAAGGGTACGATAGACGGGAAGCCATGTCAGAAGGGTTTTGGTTCGATGTGACTGAAATTGATTGTTCAACAAAAAACTTATACAATTTGCTACCAGATGGTACCATTAGCTTGGCTGGAAAAAGTGACTTGCATCGTTCTTCCCCTGGACTCCTCAAGTGTCTGATTTGTAAAACATATTTTGATTTTAAGATACAAATGTTAATTTTAGTATACACGTGTAGAAATACAATAAAAACAGAAATAAGAATTATGGTCTATGAATTATGAACACTGAATAAAAAGTTGTTTGGTCTTCGATAGATATCGCTATAAACTATTCTTGAAAACTAAATTTCTCTGGGCCCCCATTAAATGTACATGTTTTCCCTTCTTAGAGCGTTTTACTTTATAAAAAAAAGCATCGAATTAAATTATATTGCATGATACATGTGGATTTTTATTGTTTTGTTTTGATTTGGCCAAGTTCAGTGGACCACACACAACCGAAAACTGTCGATTATAAATCAGTTTCAGTAAGTAATTGTATACTTGAAATAAGACAGATATATTGTGTGAAGTAAGCTTGTATTTCACTTTAAACAAACTTATATACACTTTACTATACCTATCTTTACCAGTCATAAAACTTAATGAAAGAAATCAACGATACACTCCTCTTGCCAGCATACGACCAACTTTTTAAATAGATGTACCGATGTAATTTCTATGGGACAATACAGTAGAAGGATCCTAGTCTATTTGATCCTTTTGAGAATTTCGAGCATATTTGTGCGGTAAAATTGTTCGGTGACTCAAATGACGTGTCATATATTACGCTACTGTGAAAACTCTTTAGTCTTACTTTAATTTCGATAAGTATACAATCCAAAGGAAACTCTACCATTGGAGCAAATGGAAAAAGCTCCCATGAGCTGAGATTAGCAAAACACTGCATAACTGTTGACAAACGTTTGTTTATGTGAGAGTGCGAGAATAGGTTTAACGTCCACTTGACACAAACTATGGTTCAATTTTGTCAAAAATTCGCAGAAAAACCAGGTGGTTGGACAGGCGACCCTACTAATTATGTAACTCATGAATTTCAGTTTTAAAATATAACCTCTTTGTTAACCTGTACATCAGATTAAAGATGGTTAACTTTGACGTTTGTTCTGGCCGCATCTAATGGGTTGTCTACAGCTTGGCGGTTTCATATGAAGCGTGAAAATGAATATCTTCAGCACATGTGTCAACTTTAAGTTTCAAGGTTGTTTTATTGGACAACATGTTGCATCCTTAAACGACTTGAATGTCTTTTAAAAAGAAGTCATGGGTAGAAGCGAAAGAGAGAGAGAGCGAGAAAGAGAGATTTGGTTTAACGTGGGGTTCACAATTTTTTTATATCAAAAATTCGCTTGCGCGGAGATGTCTTTGACAGTAGAGGGGGTGGGGACGGAAGACTCGGAGAAACCCACGGGGTTGTATAGGCGACTATACTTGTCACGTCCAAGCGGGGAATCGAAACCCAACCCACCTGGTGAAACAGCGGCATATTAAGGGAAGCATGTATTTATTAAAGAAATCTTGTTTTGCTCTTTATCAACATTTAAAACAGGTACCCGTTATAAGACTTACAACCGGTTCTCCCAAGTATTCACCGTTTATAAAGCCAAACTTCAGAGAACCCCATAGAAGTTTAGTATGGTAGAGGTTCCCCCCCCCCCCAATACGTTGTGACAATCACCAGCCCAAAGAGAGGGGGTGCAGTTGGTACATCACTCCGGGGCGTAATAAAGCCCAAGGAATCTCATAAGTCTAACAGTGGCATCATTATTTTCTTTCTAACACTCTTCAAATGTCTTCATTTCAAATATACAAGCCAAACAAAGAATATTTACTGAGAATACCACGAGGTATTTATTACTCAAAAACAAAACAAAATGGTTGTTGGAAGCAAAATGTACAAACAATGGCGATAGAAAACAATGCATATCTTTATACACATGTTATCTGGATTTCATTTACATAGATAATTAAATAATAAAAATTAATAGATACTATATACACATTCTATAATATTATATATTACATAAATCTACATCTTTTATAAGTATAATATATCCATCATGTTTTACCTACGACTAGTTCACAGCCAACTTCTTGTATCTCTACTTTCTATATATTTTATGTATGGAATTATAGATTATAATTACTTCTATAACTGCACGTATTAGACCCTTTGATATTTCAGTAATGTAATTCTTCAATATTTACATCAATTATTCAACACTCATTTGTGGATTAAAAATCAATATTCTCACTCGTTTTTCTGGATACAAAAGGGTCTAAGGATTTTTGTTCCAAACAGCTTAATTCCTGCACCACTTATAACTGGCTCAATACTTGCGATGGACGACTCCGATTGCGTACATGTATATCTCTTACGCGGCCAGCTCCTGCCCTTCGCGTCTTGCTACGTCGACACTCGATAATAAGTTAATTTATTTTTATTCTAAAAGCGCTACTAAGAGCAATTGAGAATTCATGCCATGGGTCCAGTGAAGTTCATGTTCATCATGTGCATGTTAGGGGTGAGGTGTGAGGCGTACGGTTGAGCGGACTGCATGTACGTACACGATGATAAACCAGATGATAACGATGGGTGGTGCTGAGGTGGTGTTGTTCGAATACCGTAACCATGAGAAGGAGATCCTAAACCAGATTGTCGAAGAGCACAATCGTTTGTTTGTCCGGATAATCGACAGGGTTGCATCTGGGAGTTCATGGAGAAGAGATTGCTGGTCATTGGTTGAAGTAAACCCGTCGTGGAAGAGACTGGAAGAAAAGAACTGCTCTGAACACGACCGACTGAAGAATGGTGAGAATAATAAGACTGGTCGTTCGGCATACAGGCTTGGTTATAAGATTTCATGGTGCTGAACTGACAGGGGTTGGGTAAGTCGGGGCTGGAGTCGTGGTGCCCTCTTGGTTTCTCTAGCGGAGAAATACTTTCGGATTTGAGACAGGAGGAAAGATCGCTGTCACTGCCGTCTGTTGGCGAGCTGGCTGACGAATCTGTTAGTTGTTCGTTCATATCTGTTTTAGGTGTTACTGGTGGGTTGTGTGTCGAAGTTTTTAGTTTCATTGAATTCGGTTCAACTTCATCTAGATTCTTCAATCGTTTAGCTGGATTTTCTACTGAAAAGATAAAGGATGACAGGTTAATATTATGGTAAGGGTATTTAGTGTCGTTCATGTCAATTAAGAACTGAAGAGGAATTTCGCACCTATGACAATATCGAAACTCGAGCACCAAAACTTGGGACTACACGAGTAAGACCCACTGCAGAGCCATAATGTAATGGGTATTCAGAAGGTAGCCAAATTAACTGGTTTACAGTGTTAACATTGTGGCCTGTCATTAGGCTATTGGGTAATTATAGGGCCAATAATGTAACGACACGCGCCTATTGTTGCCTAATTTACTTGTCAGCAGCATTTGAAAGGAAAGTGGCCATTGTTTTTGGGGTGTAGACAAACACAATCAAAGCATAATATAACTCTTGTGAATAAAGGGTAGTAAAGCGGAAGAATGCGGCTATTTACACGGTGTTCAATACCTTCTAATTTGTTAGTTAGTTTAATTAACTAGAAATTTAAAATTCCTCATCTGCCCAACTATTGGCGCCTATTGTATATCCCCCGCTCAAAATTCTATATAGATTTAATAGTTTCGTAAAAAGAAAACCCTTGGCGGATTGTGAACATTTTTGTTTAGAACAGTTATTGGATAATGGACGACAATAAGTTAGAGCTAAATTAAAATTGATTTATTTGACCTAGTATGAAAAGGTTTCTATTCCAATCGCGAAATGAGAAAAAAATGTTGGCCGTAATGTGTAGTGTTGTAAAGCTATGATAGTTGATGGAAGAAGAGAGAGAGTGAGTATACCAGGTGTTATTGAGAGACTAATCTATTTATCTAGTCGAACGTGTGAACACTTACAGTCATATTTCAGCGTCGACTCGTTGATCTAATTATGCGTCTTCATCAATATTTCAGGAAAAAGCGCTTAATCACATCTCGCTATAGCCATGGCTTTCAAGTCGATAGCATATTGGCCGTGCGACGACAGAAAGGTGTGAAATTTCAAATCGCCGAGGAAGGAAATGCGCCTAATTTGACGAACTAAGCGAGAATTCAATCCAAAACTTCTTCACTTGAAGTGCCAAGATGCTACGAAACATCGGATTTCAAGAAAAACATTGACAATGGGTAGAAAGCGGCAGATGGGTAATTGAATAAGAACTATAGCGCCCGAGTAACGACTTTAAGCTGAGAGGTTAATAGACTACGAACTACTTTAGTATTATAAAAGGCACATTTACCATTTGTTTTTTTAACAAATTTAACAGCGGAATAGATTTTAATATAAAAACAATTATTCATTAATACCTTTTATGTCATCATTGCAACCATCTTCACTGTTCGGTCTTTTCAAGCTTAATCTGTGATCTCTGTAAAATTAATATCAGAATTAATAAATTATATTCCATTGTTATCATTCATGTTTATTTATTTTTTTAAAAAATATTTTATATTTAATGAATCAAATGTTTTTGAGAACGATTTTTTTGGAGAAATTTAGGATATTATATTTTTTTGGAATTCGAAGACATACCTTCTTGCCATGCCATTATCTCTAAAACCTTTAGCGAAAGGATTGTTGTCAATCTTCAATTGGGTGATCTGAAAAGTACAAATTTGATAACAATAATGGAATATAAATATTTATTGGGATATTTTATTAGGTTGTGTTTTAAGAAGTATTCCCCAGGAAGGAGTAGAGTTGCTGTATTTACGGAGGTCCTATTAACCAACGTTTTGCCAGCAGACGGTTATATTATTCAATGCATGCTATTTTCACTGATTTATGGGGTTACGTTCCGAGTTAGGCAATTCAATCTGTAATTTCCAGTCGATGGTCCCGGGGGATGTTTGCCACAGTAAGATAACTGCTGTTACAAGATAACTGTTACGGGAGAAAAGTAGCCATATTCACGCTTTCCATACAGTCTATATACGCTAAAGTGCCACTTATCACGCGACGCTTAATAACTTGCACGCAATCTCCGTTAAATTTCGCGCTATTGTTTCCCCCGCTTAATAGCAGGTGTAGATTTCAGAACGAATTGACCAGCTCGTTTACTTCAAAGGACACCGAAATCGAGCCCAATCTCGAATGAAATATTTACGAGGCCAACTATTTTTTGATGGAAGCATGTTAGTTCTTGACGTAGCAACCTGCAATCAACTAGGCATGCAATATAGTTTTACTCTGATCACCGCGAATCACGTTACGTCATTCACTGTCATTATACACGGGGCAAATTATATTACTTATTTATGGACCTGACAAAAAGTCAAAGATCAAATTGATGAAATTAGCGAGATGGGAACTATTCGTCAATGTTTAACAATAGGATTCTATTATTTTGAAAAGAAAATGGAACAAACTCTCGCTGACATTATCATAATGTTTCGCATGGTCCAATATAAACATTTTAAAATATACTTGCATTACAACATCATTGTAATATATTTCTACGGCAGTTTGAATCCAAAGAAAAGAAAATACCAATCATTTCTTTACACTTTGATTAATATAAATAATTTTATATAACGTTTAAAATCTGCTTAGATGAATTCAGACCAATAAAATTACAGGCAATAAACAGTAGTTTGTTTTACCTGTTCGTTCTGATAAGCTGTCACACCAATAAACATGGTTTCCTCAAAAGCAAATGTGTTGAAAGTATTCCATCTCATCGTAAATATATCATTAGCCTGTACAACGTGAACACGGGGTTGATATTTGTGCATAGAATTAAGAATCACCTGAAATATGAAAAATCTGATAAGTTAGATTGCATCCCTAATAATTACACTCTTTTTTATTTAAATGACGCAACTTCAAAGAACGACAAATTGTTCCATTGAGAACATTTTTGGAAAAAAAATATGCCAGTTATGTTTAGTTAATTAATAAAAGGCAACGATCGCACATAATTAATGGCATAATTTACAACTGAAGCATACTGATAAAAATATGATAATAGAATAAGACCATATGTTCCTGTTAGGAGTTTATTAAAGCGCTTCTTTTTGAATGATTACCGGTGTTTTATTGCGGTCTACATTTTCCAATATTTTTTATATTCCTCTGTGAATTGAATTATTTATAGACGGTAGTATTGTATCTGATATTGTGCCAATCAGTACCATGGTATTAGAACATTAAAACGTATTTAATATAGCAATATCGATTATTAAACCGACAACTTTCAGAAACTAGCTTTAAATGATTATTCGATTGCCTCTTAATGGATAGTTCAACTTCTTTTAATGGACAAATTCTTCATTTGATCGTACAACTAGATTGGGAATTTCCTCGACGGAGGAGTCAATTACACTACTGCCAATCAACAATTTGTATCCAAAGCTAGCATCTTCATCGCTCACGTGCTTGGGGACCTCAGCACGCGGGCCAAACATCCCGTAAATTATATCAAAATTATTACTAGCCAATCAAATTTTGTAAAGATATTTTTTTCGTAGAAAGATGTTTATTGCATGCGCTTAATTCGAAATAATATTTCTTATATTTCTTGCGGCTGAGATAGTCTTCGGTTTGAAATGAATTACTTTGGGCATTGATAAATTCATGATGGACTTCTTTTTCAATCTGTAGGCTTGCGTGGAATTATCTAGGGATTTGGCGCCTCACGCTAAGCTCTAGGGAAGTTTTAAATGAATATAGAATCTTATTATTGGTGCCCAAACAATAACTCAGTCTTTCCACCTTCAATATTTGTTAAGAAATATAAATTTTAAAATTCAAAAATGTCTATACCAAAAATTTAAAATTTTAATGGAATATTACAATATTATAACAAAAAGCTGACATTAAAATTCGCGACATTTTCAAATAGATAAAATAATCATATTGCCGAAAAACAAAGGAAACTAGAAAATGAACTTACATGTCCGTTTTGATCGAGATTGTTGTTTGTAAGTTTGAGTTTGTGGAATGGTACTGGTTGTTTCATCCAGTGTGCACCAGAAGCTGGTGAATCAGGGTGAATATAAAGTCTACCAGGCATATGAGGTTCAGCTTTACCAGTTACCACCCATTCTGAGTTGTGGTATTTATAACGACAATCATCAACTGGTACCAAATCAACCAATAATATATATTTAGCATGGGGATCTAAACCATCTAAACTACACTTCAAGATAGGAAACATTCGTCTACAATTAGAAAATAGAAAACATGGTTTCTGAATAATTATTTTCTAAATAAAATAAAATTGTTGATTATTTAGTTATATTCATAAAATGATAGCCTTCATTTTCTATATAAAAAAAATGTGGATTCAGCCAAAATTGCCTCCAGGTTCAAACGAATTATAGGATTAGTCTGGCAAATTGACTAACAAAAAAAAACTTAGTCTAGAGGACAGATGTAGTAACTGAAGGGAGTACATTAATAATCAGTGTTACATCACAGTGTTAACAATGAATCCACACTATATCAAACAGTATTTGTTAAAACACGGTGGTAATTACCAACTATTACCCATTTAGAAACAAGGTGTAAATTAACTTAATTTCTTTCTCGTTTCAAATTATTTCTTAATATTTACACCTAAACCTTTTGCTTAAAGGACGGAAAAAGATACACAGAGCGTTTTTTTTATTTCACTATAGAGTTCCGGTATCAATCGTGGAGGCTGTGGAACTTGTATTATGAATAATAAATAAATTAATAAAATGTTCATGGTTATCAAGTAATTAATTATTAAATACAATTTTAATAGAAGAATAATCCATGAGTCATTGCTTTTTTGAGTAGATTTTTTTGTAAGTATTGAGATAATATTTCATGAATATAAAGGCAAGCATGTTGCCAAATTGTTGAGTTATTGACTGTAATTATATAGAAGAGAGAAGAGAAAAATCATTTTCATCAAGATGTTACATGACAGCCATATAGTTTTATCATTCCTAAACAGAATCGCTGATAATATTTTAAGGTTTAAGCTAACAACTTTATTAAATGTTATTGTTCAAAATCAAATAGCAGAAAAAAATATCAATTATTGTTTAAAAAGTATCATTCTTCCTTTTTAATGCTAAAATGCCAAACAAGTGTTTTTCTGTTATTAATGTTTATTAATGTCTATTGAGGAACTAACGGTAAAATATCGCCTTTTGTGTGCATGCCAGGCTCTAGATCCGGGTTCTAAACAATGCATTCCCAACCCCTCGGCTAAAACGAAGCATCTGTGACCAACATTTATTTATAATTCAATAATCACGGTTGTCGTGATGTCACAAAAACTTAATTTGTTTTATATTTTTCTATTATGATTTTTTTTAATGATATAAGGAGATATATTCTATATTGGATCAAATTATAAGATGTTTCATTTTGGTAAACATATCCCCAACCCATCCTTCAACTTCATTGAAAATTTAGTAAATGATTTAAAGATTCAAACAATCAATGATTTTTTTTTTAAAAATCAAACTTAATTTTCATCTTAAAATAGTCCACAAAGTTGGTTTTTTTTTGGTTTTTTTTTAATTTCCATCTTTCGTTGTCTTTTTAAAAAATATACATGTACGTATTAACTAATGAAGGTGTGTAAAATTCTATAAAATATTTAAATGAATAGAGATGTTCTCTCCTTTAAAGCAGAAACGTGTATACGCGTGCTCTTGTAAACATAGGGTGACATGAAAGGGAAATGGCATGACTTCGAACGACGGGAGACCAAGAGCTACACAAGACATCGGTAGATTGTAATGGGTTCCGAATGAGTTCTCACACAGCGAGATTTTTTACTACCAACCTATTTAATAGAATCGTATTTCAAAACAATTACCTGTGCGCACGAGACACGTTGTTAAATTAAGTCGCCATTACGATATCATTTTTTTCAGGTAAAAAGAGAATATAACCTAATTTAAGACGAGTAAAAAGTGTTGGAAGAAAATAAATTTACCTTCCAGTCTTGGTAATAATCATTTCTGTGCCGATATTGTGGAATTTCTGCCATAAATCACGATTTTCCAAAGTTATTTTTATATTTTTGTCGGCTGTTTCGTTCTGACCACTGCCCAACATTCTTTTGGGGTCGGGGGTAGACAGATGTGGGTAGCCACCGTATTGTTGAGCTTGACCTGGGAAGGAGAAACAGAAAATATAGAAATATGTTGAAGCTATAGTTATGTTAGAATGACACAGTCGTAGTATTCATGAAAAATTAATGTTGAACATAATATATCTACTATACTAACAGTCATAAAAATCAAATTCTGAGTCCATGTTCAATTGACGAAAGTTTTAGATCTAAAAAATGATCTCCAACAATAATAAATTGTCTCGACGTGGACACTGTAAGAGCTAGAGAAATTCTGATATAGTTCTAAAAATGAACGGTTTTATATCCAAAATCTCGCGCTTTCTTAATCTAAGCTTCTTAAATTTCTAGTTTATTTGGCGATATTAAAAAGTGTTAAGTCAGATTAGATATAAAAACGGTAGGCGTTGTATACAAATGGGATCTTTTGTCCCTTTCACGGTTCGACAGATTAATCTGATTTCTAACTATTGAGGCGGCTCCCGCTTTCATCCATAAAAAGATTAGTACTGTAAGAATATTGAAAGTATTGCAGTAAAAACTAACAGATGAGAAGAAAACTTGATAACGCCATAACTTATATTACTAACTATTATATATATATATATATATTTATTTTAAAATATTTAACCGTATATTTCAGAAGAAAACATTTTAATAATATAAAACTAAAACTAATTGTTTATCAATAAACTAAATTTATATTAGTAATTTATCAATATGCAATGTTTAAACTAATAAAGACAAAACGAATAAATTCAATAACTTATGCAAAAATCTGAAATAGACAAAAATACTTTGCTTACCAGCAAGGGCCATAGGATCATGAGCGGGATGCATTGGGAATCCAAATGAAAAAGCTTGTGGTGTAGGCATCAAACCATGACTAAGAGGGAAAGCTCTGGCTCTCTGGGTAAGGATATCTTCCTCATACATGATGCTGTGTTCTTGTTAATATCTTTAAAAAAAAAAACAGAGAGAATAAACGCGGGATAAAAAAAATAATCTTTTTTAAAAAATATTGTTTTCACTCTTATAATCCCGTCAAAATCGTATGAAAATTAGAACGAAATATTAATTATCAGTTATTCAGGACCCCTCACCCACCTTATTCCTCTTAATAAAATATTCAAAATATGATAAAGCTAATTTAAATACACAATATACAAAATACTTGTTCTAATACACAAAACAATTTATCTAATTACGGATGCTATCGGATTGAATACAATATACATGCAATATACACCTGCTTAATCCCACTAAACTATAAACGATATCTAACAGTCTTGTAACAATTCGTGCATATTCCATTTACTGATGATGAAATGAACAGGTATAAAATCTTCATCCACGCGATTTTTACCGGCGCATTGTTTGATCGCCAATTCTCCTTTAATTAAGCATGTCTATTACAGTGGCGAATCACGAGCTAACTTGTCAATCAATTGTAATTAAAGAACAAAGACATAGTTGATGAAATTGACACCACTATGCAATATTCAATCCGTTATTGACTTTCTATCCTATAGTTGTTTCTCAACCTATTTCTTACACAAGACAAATACCATTAAATATTAACCGCATAATTCCCGGATATTTTCGTGTCACGAAATCATTTCTAAAGGAAATAGATTTGAATTTGGTTATATGGCATACTGGTCCTAATTTCCAAAATTTCGATGACAAAATTAAAAATTACAATATTTTTTAAAAATTCTTTGAATAGTACCTTCATTTTCAATTTGATACATATATATTTATTTTCACTACACAAACAGCAACGATATTAATAATCTTTGTATATTCTTACACTTTAATATGGACAAAACAGAAACGTTTTCGAAGATTTCATATAAGAAAAGCTACAAATTTTGAAAAAATATATTAAGAAGTCAATGTATCAAGGTAACGAATATATTTTGGGGCTGAATATATTTTCTGAAAAAATTGTCAGCTTACCTTTTAAATAATAAAGAATTGTCACAGTCACACTTTCTGTTAGCAGGAAGGTTTTTTTTAAATGTTGAAATGAACACGGTATTATCACCTAGTAAATGTATATCACTGAAAGTCTGTATATTTCTCAAGTTGTTCTGTTAGCTTTGACTAGTTGGTGTCGAATGATGACTTGTTGACGGGCCGAGGATTTATATGTGACCGGCCAGTCGTGATGAGGTTTGTTTCAATCACCGATAGACTCCGCCCCCTTCAATATTATTCTAGCGGTCCACCTTCAATGATTCGAGCAACTCTAAGCCGTCTGCTGGAGACGTCCTGGCGCCCAACCGCCATTGTACAGTAAAAACATCGGAAGATGACTTAAGAAAACAAGACTTCCGTACTCCGAGCTTTATTCCAGGGTTGTTTTCATTCAGAAGTGGGAAAATCCTACGAAATTCGCGTGAAGCTTTTGTTTCAATTTGAACAGTGGTTAGCTAAAACAAAAGATGAGCCATTAACCCGGCGTCTCGGGTCGCGAGTTGGACAGAAAATATTTTTTTAAGGGTTTGGGATCTGTAGTCTATTAAGCCATAGTCAAGTGTCCATTACCCCTCTCTAATTCTCTCCTGACCACTTCATTTTATTGAAACTCGTGTCAATATGTTGGTTAATATTTTAATAAGAAAAATCAACATTATTCCAAGAATGTCTGGACTCCGCCAGGCCGTCTCCCTCGACGATTGACAACCTTCTTCCTATAGATAATAGCCTAAACAAATTCGATGACAATAAACTTACTCATTTACTCGTTAAAATATCCCTTTTTGCAGTTTTTTGTGTAATATTCTGTGCTCTAACTTGTGAAATTACAGCTAAAAGAATATTCCTCACACGTTTTCCATCCTTTAAACACTTCCCAGAAACTAATGTGCCAATAATTATATTTCTTGGAAACAAAAAGGAACCGACTTTATATTATCTCATTTCTGTCTCTTTTTTAAAAATATAAAATGGTGATTATTACCAATAATTCAGACAGAAAGTGTAATTTATGTTTAAGAACAACATATCGCCAAGTTTATCATATAAAAAATATAAGAAGCTGTGTTTGTTATACGTTACAAGCTATAAACTCTATACAATACTGAAAGGCGATGCTAATCTTTACATGTTTACAGTGATAATATAATATATAGAAATTCAAATTCAATATGTACCCCCCCCCCTTCATTTTATTTATACACGAATAAAATATGACATAATATAGATATGAAATAAGTATAACTATTTGTAACTATTCAAATACGGTAATCAAATATCTGTTTTATGTATAACAAAAGAATATTGACAATAAACGATCGACCAGTTATTAATTTTAATGGCTTTAAAAAAAATAAACATTTTTTTTTATAAATGGCGGGTATATTTAAACAAATCGTTTTGGCTTAAAATTTGACTTCAGTTTACAGACAAGCCATGGCACTGATAATGTCTGTTAAAATATATCGTTGGAAATTGTCTGCGAGAAAGATTGTCAAAAGGGGATAGTTTATCTAAATATGTTTTTATTGGTAACGAGATGACTATAATATGTAATGAGATTAATTCATCGTGTTTATTTTACCTATGAAATATACATTTACTCTAGACCTGTCCGCCCGTCAGTCAACTCGTCTGGTCGACCGCTTATAACAGAAATTGACCATCTCTACTAATCAAATCAGTGAAGAAATTCAGACTGCTCAACCGATCACAATATTATATTGGTAAAACACTGCAGATTTACACAACTTAACAACATTGAAATCACACTATATAAAGACATTTAGCTGAAACCAGAAACCAAAATAGATTTGCTTTACATCGGAATAACTAAAATTATAAAGAGAATTTGATCAATGTATTATTTTTTTTATCAATACCTGAAGCAAAATTTAAAAAAACTACCCCAACAACCCAAAATTTAATTTATTGGACGAATAATGGCCCATACATTCACAAAATGGTGCTATATTTCCACATCAATTTCCAAAGTTATTAATAGCCCCAACAACAAAAAGCTATATTTATCAATTTAGGGGGGAAAAAAATGATTATAGTCACAAACTAAATTCATATGTCGATAATTCCACAATTTAGTTGTCACTAATTCTTTATTTAGTATTTTTAAGTTTTTCATGCTTTGAAAATACATATTTTTCTATATGTAATTATTTTAGGCTGCCCAATTTAACATAATGTTACCAATTTAAGATTTGATGAATCTTTTGCAAAATTTATCGATTCGAAAAATTTATTTTGCTGTTTACAAATAATATTGGAGATACATTATTTATTTATTAATGTGCTATTTGATATTTACGGTATAATTATAGGTGATATTCTATACACATCCTTTATTTTTAACAGTTTAGTCAATGATCAACTTGCTATACAGTTTATTTCTGTTACCTTAGTTCACAAGAAATCGTACACGTTGTTTCACACTTTACAGAAAAAGAGGTTGGGCTATTAACTGATACTTAATAACCAATGTCTTGGATAAGTCTTCAAAAGATTTTCTAATGAAAGGTTTAATATCCATTTACATCGAAGAAAGGGGAATTTCTATGCTTGGACATAAAATTTCTTAGTCGACAGATTTTCATATAAACTACATTTATGGTTTGTAACAACAATCGACACGGATATAAACGTTTCGAGTTTGTGGGGGTTCGTTAATGTATTTAGCATTTAAACCGAATTAACAGAGAATGTATAGTTGAACCAGTTACGTGGATGTGGTGTATTTTAGTTCATTGTTTTAAAGAGGGGTGGGGTAACGATGTTTAGAACTGCGTCTAACCTGTTGTTTTATTGTTATAATAATGCCTAGGGGTGGTGGAAGGTTAAGAATGTGAGTATTGGTTAAAATAACAGTCGAGGTAGGGGTCTCATCATCTCCCGCCATCATAGTTTTTATAAGAAATCCGCGATCAACGACCACAGTCTATTTTCTATTGTTTACTAGTCTATTAGCTAATGCCCTCCCCTCTTCTTATCTATCTATACACCCGACAATTTTACCTCACGTTCTTTTCTGTGGACATCAAAAGGCTGCAGAATAAGACAATTTTTTAATCGGTTTTATTTTTTTGCACTTTATCATAGAATCCTCTTTCCAGACATTAAAGATAAAAAATATAGTAACGTTACCATGCATTTCTTAAGTTTTATTACAAAGCTTAAATGTTCTCCACTGAAATATTATATTTTATTGGAAACATTGCAATATTTACTAACATTATTGTATATTATTACAATTATGTTTTTTCAACCCCACAAATTAACAAACTTGCCCAGAAACTTCCAAGAGTGGGTATAGGTTATTTATTATAAAAAAGGTGGGTTTTTTTGTTTTTTAACCTTTAACACTTATACTTCATAATAATTGATAGACATATCACAGTCTCTTTATCCCTCATATTTTCAACCTGTAAGTTTTTATGAAGATATAATTAATATGATGTGTTTTTGACATGCACGCGCTAGTGCATGGATATAAAACCAAATCCGGTTACAAAAAGCCCCGCGGAAAACAGCTGCTTCCAGTGGTCACAGCAACAAGGAAGCGAAGTTCAGAATTTAGGAAGTCAAAAAAGAAAAATATTTTTTTTTGTACCACGTATTTGGTAACACAGGGTGATTTTAATCTGTGAAATATAAGATACTTTTTGTTCTGCTTACAAAACTTGCGTTACAGACCGGTTTACTCTAATTTACACGTATAGGCCTACTAGAAAAAGAAGATTTTTCATCTTAGTGTTTAAAAAAAGTCCCCAATTGTGTAGCTATCAACCCGGGCCATCGTCTGTATTTACAGTTCAACCAATCGTTTGTTAAAACATATCTATTAAATGACACAATATCGTATTGAAAATACGTCAAATGTTCTGATTATATTCAGACTAGAAGCCAGACAAGACCGCAGCAAAACCACTGGTGATCACCGATATTCCGTAAACAGGTGATCTTGTTTTATAAACTGTTTAATGATTGATAGGTTTATCTAATACATTATTATGAACCCCATCACGTACTAAATATGTAGGCTACACAAGACATGTTTTAAAATCATTTACACCAGACGACAAGTCTGACACAAGAGACTTGAAATTCGTGTTGTCAGAATAAAAGTTAATCACAAGAGTTTGTGGCGATGCACTATCAAACGTGTCCAGATAGATTTTATTGTACGCAAAATTTGAGAACAATCCGTTAACCTATGGCTGAAATATAGACGTTTTGACTTTAGTACTTATCAAGAAATGTACTCTTATTAAAAGCCCCGTGCTTAGATTTCCGACAATTGGATTCGTCCAATGTTATTTCTTATATAATATTGTTCACAAATTCAGTACATTTGTTTTTCGGTTCATGCAGAATACATTTAACGAAATAAGGACCGGAGAATATTCTTTCGATAGTAATTTAGAAAAAACCCAACATGGATCAGATACCACC
Source organism: Patella pellucida (assembly GCA_917208275.1). Lineage (NCBI taxonomy): Eukaryota > Metazoa > Mollusca > Gastropoda > Patellidae > Patella > Patella pellucida. The sequence goes on along the minus strand of OU795041.1, from coordinate 29,075,350 downwards.
TCAATCTTAACAAATATTTTAACTGGTAATTCGCGAAATCAATGGAAAATAACGTTAACTCAACGATTAACACAGACTGCAAAAGTAAGAATTTTTATTTTTTGTTTTAGTTGATGTTTTTTTGTTTCCAGTTTTTTCAGAATGATTGTCCCACACAGAAATGCGAATGCCTACCTTATAAACACAGAAACAACCTGATCTGACAGACAGCAGGGACTTTAGATTTACTACCGAACACCAAGTGAATACAAAATATTGCTGATTAACACGAATTTCGTGCCAAAAAAAAAAAGAAAAACCACTTTGTCTTAGTTTCGTATTAAAATGAAAACAAGATAAAACATGGAATACAATTTATTTTATCTATATGTTTATAATCACACATTTCACTTTGTATCTAGAAAAAAAATCTGCTACTATTGGCTCTATATCTAACAAATTTCCACAGCAATCTGGAGACAATAATTAAGTTATTTCTATTATGCTTTCAATTATTGCAGGAATTTTCTCAGTAATGGCGATGTGTTGTAAAACCATATAGTCATCACAATTCTCTTAGGTGGTCATTTCATCTGTCATCTTTATTTGTGTATATAGGCCTAATATAATATACTCGTATCGCAGTGGTCCCAAATTCATTTCTTTCGTGATCGTGATGATAGCGAATTATAGCGATATGTCTTTTAATGGAGTTTAATGATTTACTTTCTACAGCAACCGGGCAAATAAAGAATAAATGCAAGGGCGTTTTACCATGGCGGCGTCAGACTACATTCCAACTTTAACATTTATTTAAAATCGGCTGGAATTGAAAACAAGCACTTTTTAGCGCTGATTATCAACGCGTTTTCAAGACGATATGGAACAAGATATTGTAATTTCTTGTTTCTGTTGTCGATTTCAAATGTATTAATTTTATCGGTTTTATCATATATAGTATAGTTATGTAAAAAAAAATTGAAACGCAAATGAACGAAATTAAACAAAGGCATTGATAACGTAAGGACTGTGAATATTATTCAGAGATGATTACTTTGTCAAAACAAACAGCAGAGGTCTCTGAATTACAAGAGTTATCCCCACCCGTTTTTATACGCCCACATTTTCCTGTGGACGTATTATGCCGTCGCATGTTTATAACCCAAAGATCTTGGTTCCTTTCGATATTTGCGCCTATCGGAACGTAATTTCCTGAATTATGACCCATGATTGTCCGAAAAATCACCCCTTTTAGCTTGTGGTCCCTCTGGAGGTCACAATTATCATCCGATTAAAAAAACCAGTTTGATTATATTACCGTTACACCCTAAGGAAGGTTAAGTTCGAATTTCGGAAAAAACGGACCAAAATTGACAGAAAAAATGGTCGCCGTTTGTACTCGAATACTGTTTAAAAATGGTATAGGTCACAATTTGACTCCATTTTGATCAAACTTGAAATGCATGGTTATAACGCAAAGATCTTGGTTCCTTTCGTGATTTACTTATATCGCATAACTTTCTGAAATATGGTCCCTGATTGTCCGAAAAATCCCATTTGGTCCCTCTTGATGTCACGATTATAATCCGATTTAAAAAGAACGCTTGACTCTAGCACCGTCACACCCTACGAAGGTTGAGTTCTTATTTCTAGAAAATCGGACCATAATTGCCAGACAAAATGGCCGCCGTTTGTACGCAAACAGTGTAAAAAATATGGTATATCAAAGTTGTGGATCCTGTAGAAGTCACAATTTTAATTCGATTTTGATGAAACTTGAAATGCATGTTTATAACCTAAAGATCTTGATTCTTTTCGATATTTGCGCATATCAAATAAATTGTAACTTAATGAATTATGGCCTTTGATTGTAGGAAAAATCCCTTTCGGTATTGCTTCTTCTCTATCCACCTCTCGAAAATGTGGGCGTATCCTGCCTGGCAGTGCCAGCTTACTATATTTATATTATGTAAACAGCTACAAAACAATACTATTATTGTGTCAATCAATGATATTAATTAATATCTAACACTACCTAGCGTCAAATTAATTGACTTTCTTTTAATTAAGACATGGCACTCTCACAACATTATTGTACACTATTTTGGTTCATAAATACGGTAGCCGAATGAAGACAAATTGAATTTTAAGCCACTTTTAGAAATGTAAATAACTTTAAAATACATTGTTCAGTGAAACATCTAACGGTAACATAAACGAAAAGCGTGATCGCTACCGCTATTTTCTTTCATCTTGCACGTGCTGTTGACAGATGTAGTGGGAGGGGAGCAATCCTTCTCACCCCGCGACTCGCAGCTAAGCCCGAGAGGATCAAATAACGATAAAGAACAATAGAAGTGATTTCATGTGTGTTATACTATAATTCTTTCCCCCTCTTTATCTTGCTTATTAATGTTCATTTTGGCCGTAGCTAATATTCTGCTTGTTTCTAGCAAACACTTCTGTATCGTATATCTGCACAACTGGTGTTTTGTGTTAAAATATTGATAAATATCATTTCCAAACTATATTTGCTTGACATGGCTTACCCTTGTTTATATGTTGTAAAAAGCATGGCTATATATATATATGTATTTGAAACAGGTTTTGGTAATTACGAGCGTATAAACTATCAATCGTCCAGCAAACCAAAAATAATAACAGAATACCGAATAAGAATTTTAAAAAATATAACAATTACGTAACAGTGTAGAAACCTATAAAAGAAAATTCACTTGATAAGATCATTGTTCTAACATGAATGAACATTTTCAAATTAAGGCCTTTTTAAAAAATAATATCTTATTTAAAATAGCCTAAAACCTGTCGAACCATCTGTGGAAATATTTGTACAATTCATGTGACAGTCGAAATGGGATTGCTTCTTACATCCCTAGTTCGTACAATCTAATATGGAAATCCCGGTATATATTTCTTTACCAACTATATGTACCTGTTCTTCCCAAATCCATAATAGTTCTAGAGTTGTGAAATTTTAATCGTTTGAATATGCATGATGCAAGAGTTAAATCTGCCTGTTGCAGGTCTTTTCCTGGCTTGAAATGTTACATAACGTAGTATTTAGAGATTTATTCACATGATACGCCCATAATTAAGTCTCTAGACTATCGGATGTTCGAGGTATATTTTTATTAGATAGATTGAAACACCCGCGTCATTTAAATTAACGTTAAGGTTGGTAATCGAGATTTGTTTGTTATCGTATCGAGACTATCTACGCTACATCTTATCAACATTTCAAACGCACATAACTTGGCTTAGAATAAAATAATTTGACTGAAATGTTCAATATCCATTTTTCGTTTTCTATTTTTGAAATATTACAGCAAGACTAACCAACTCGTTATACTGTACCTTTAAAGTATATGTTTCAAATTACAAATCAAATTGATTCTTAATATGACAGTTCAGATCATCAAATGGGGGGACTAACAGAGTCCTTAATCTTTAATCCGGATTTGGGAATTTTACTGATCAGGTCGTGGTGTGCGATAGAATGGAGAACCTTACTTGCTACCATTATATTTGTCGATTTTACGAATTAGCCTCTGAACTGTCAGTCATCGATCGTGTTCGGTATTTCTGAACATCAGCCAGATTACAAACCAATATTTAGAATCATGATTAACGGAATATTTTGGTTATCGTGACTGTTTTAATTTCTGATTTGTTACTAACAATTGACATGACAGGCTTTTAATTTCAACAGAAAGGAAATTAACATGGTTCACTGTTTTAGACAATTATTATGTTTGTTTTGGTGTGTAATAAGAAATATTGAAAAGCAGGCTTTAACGATTCGACAGACTGTTCTAAGCCCATGTCAGGATTTGAACCTGATCTCTTAAGGTTTTCATGCTATCGGGAAGCCAAGAAAAGTGTTGCTTAGTCATTGAAAATAAACGTACACATTAGCACGCACGTTAGATAATCCTTGGCAATACTCACCGGACAAACCCCCCCCCCCTTCGCATTGCACATAATAATATAATGTCCATAGGAAACAAATACGTATTTTAATCTCAAAATAATCAAAGTGTCAACGACCAAACGTTAATTTCCCCCTTCTTTTAAGGATTACCCTACCCCCTCCACAAGAAAAAAGAAAGCCGTTAAATACAAACTAAAAAATAACAAAGGTACACCATCACACACACAAAACCACAAATTGATATGTATTAATCATATTATTTGTATTATTTCAGTTCATAAATTAGAAGCAGGCGATGGTTATGCAGAAATAGTGTTTTATTAATATATTTTTTTAAAAAATATAGTCGGATAAATCATTTTAAAATGATTCTAGGGAAAGTGTAATTTATCAAGAGCTCATAGTGACGTCATATCCGCCTTGCATGTAGTAATTAGATAAAAGACAGGTGTTTGTAGAACAATCAACTTGTCTTATGTTAACCGATAGTTAAAAATATAGATAATGAAATATGAATATATCGAAACTTTAAGTCAAATTACTTTACTCTGATCAAAGTGATCAGTGTTTGAAATTTGGGAAAGAATAGCATATTCTCGATTTTCATGGCTATCATTGCTAGGATAATTAAGTCTCGATTATGCATTTTGAAATGAAACTATTATGTTGTGACCATCGGAGGGTTTAGAGAGTTGATTATAGGCTTACCATGTGAATAAATCTATAATTAATAATTTACAACATTTCAGGTAAAAAAAATACACACAATAAACAAATTTAGATTTTACATAAAGTATCTTGAAAATAATCTGTGATTTATAATTTGTTATTGTAATGTGGTTTATAATTTAGTAGATATTGTAATGTGGTTTATAATTTAGTAAATATTGTAATGTGGTTTATAATTTAGTAGATATTGTAATATGGTTTATAATTTAGTAAATATTGTAATGTGGTTTATAGTTTAAATATTGTAACGTGGTTTATAATTCAGTAGATATTGTAATGTGGTTTATAATTTAAATATTGTAATTTGGTTTATAATTTAAATATTGTAATGTGGTTTATAATTTTAATATTGCAATGTTGTTTATAATTTAAATATTGTGATGTGGTTTATAATTTAGGTATTGTAAACTATATTATTTATAAGTTGGATATCGTTATGTGGTTTATAAGTTTTTATGAAGTGGTTTATTACTTAGACAGTATGACGTGGTTTCGACTTGATTAAGATAGCGTGCCTGAAGTTATTAAAATGATGTGGTTTATACTTAATTTATTTTCGAATATGCCATGTTTTGCAATTTGAGTTCTTGTGATATAGTTTACCCGAGTGAATTTGGGTGTTTTCATATTTTTAATTAATGTGGTGTAATTTGTAATTGGGTAAATGTGACGTGATGTGTATATAATTTAGATGTTGTGATCAGACGTGTTATGGTTTTAGTTAATGTAGGCTATGATCATATGTTTGTTAATTTAAAATGATTTACAATTTTAAATTAATATAAAGTAGATTTTAATATAGTTTATGTGATGTAATGTAATGTAGTTGTTGCCTTTCAATGAGTAAATACTACTACGGTCTGATGGTTATACAATGTATTTAGTTTGATATGGTTATATTTAGTTTTGGAACAATCTGCTGTTGTTTTCCTCGGGGGCATCGCTCTTCGAAGAAATCACAAGGCTCCGCCTATATAAGAACGATCGACGCGAAACTTGGCAGACACGTTCCTTGGACATATTCGCATAGTTTAACGTCATTATTCCGGAATGGCTGCGATGAATTATATTTTTATACAGAAACAAAGATAATTAAAACCAAAATATTTTGACCATTTCTCTTATTATTAATCAGATTACAAATACACAAAACAATGTGTTACCCATAATCATATATCAAACTGTCTCATCGATTAAATGGTAGACTGTTTTCTCTACACAATAACAGGTATAATTACCTGTAAAACATAGGGTGTTTCATTTATTTCTGATTAATAAACTCACGCCGCAAGCCGCAAAACCTGTAAACTTGTCAGTTTGATTAGCATCATTTCATCAATGGTTATTATGCTACGCATCTACCCGGATCTATGATTTCACGATTCTATTCAAATCTAATTTTTCGTATGATTTCAGGCAAAATAAAGACACCGAGATAAACAAAAACCCCTGCCTTGCAACAGCCGGTCAGGGTAATTTCAAACATTGCGCCTAAGTTGTCAAACACGGATTTTACACTGCATTGAAAACAGAATAACCGCACCTGATTAAATCTGTGTGTGTAAATACTAAAATGGCTGGTGTCATATCATTAAGATCGTCAGTAGCATCATCTATAGAATTTAAAAGTAACATTTTGTTGAAATAAATGATTGAACGTTATAAACCAACATTAATTAGGAGATTAAATCGCATGCGATCAGTAATCATGAACAGTTATCTTTAACGGTGTACCTTGTGTTTTACAATTAAAAAAAGAGCATAATATGCTATACTATATATTTGATGGCATAGAATATTTAGAAATATGATAAGAAAGCGAAGAAATTATAAGTACATGTACTATGACAAGAAAGCGAAGAATATTTCTCTTTTAGACATATAGTTGTCATAATAGCATTATTGATGGCTAAATCACTTAAAAATATTATCTTCCTGTATTTATTTTTTTCCGGTAATAAAAAGGATTGGATAGAGTTCGGGAAGGAGAATACATCAGTCGTGCTGAAAATGTGAGATTATGGATGTAATTTTAATGTATTAATCTTGGGATATTTCAGCAAAACTGGGAGGCTCTAAGAAACAGTTATTCTAGTTTCAATCAATATATGAAACATACAACACGGTAAATAGTATATTTTTCGCATATGCCTTTGATAAACCTAAGCGAGCTTTTTTTTTATAGTAAACCCAAATAATGCATAATTGAAATGCACCTGAATAATGCATAAACGAAACGTACTTAAATAATGCATAATTGAAACGCACCAAAATAATGCCACATTGAAATGTACCTAAATGATGCATATTTGAAACGCACTTACAAAATACATATTTTACTATATTTGATGTCATGTTTCTGTTTTTTAGTTAAAAGATTCCCTGTTAGACATCATGATAATTGTTGAAACCATTTGACAGAGACATATACATCACTTGAGGAACTGGACCAAAACCCTCGTGTGTTCTATAATTTATATTAAACCATTTAAGAAACATACTGTTAAAACCATTCATTTAGCCCGTATAGTCATCGACCCCTGGTGATAATAAACACATTTCCCTCCAAGTTTTAAAACATCTTTTATCGAGGCACTTAAAGTGCCTTGTTGAAAGTCTTTTGTCAAATATTAGTGACATATTTTGTATTATTGGTGATGTTGATAATAATAGATTTATAATTATGATAATTAGGAACACTTGTAATATTATCAACCATGCGTAGCTTCCTATTCTGGAGAATACGTGATTCATATGAGGGAAAGCTGGCCATGCAGTTCAATTTTTGAAGAATCACATCGTGTTAATCGCTCGTTTAAAAGACGACCCTCTTGCAAGTGGGGTGTTTCAGATAAAATTGAGTTTGTTTGTATCGTTTTTAGATTTTCTATATGAACAGTGGGAGAGATAGCTATTACCAACAGATAACAATAATTTATAGAGTATTATGGCAAACAGGTTGCTTATAATAGTGGCATCCTACAGGGAAGGCCTTTACCACCATCACGCGTGTGTTGTACTTCTGGTAGTTGAGTCGTAAATCATAATAATCTTCGAGATGATGAATGCTTTTTGAAATAAAATAAAAACTGCCAATAATAAATGCAAGTATTGTATGAATTGAAAATACAAGAGAAGGAGGTAAAAGGGTAGAACTATGGAATTATGTCAGAACGACCATCTCCATGTTATATGGAATAGCGGGTTCTAAAATAGAATTTAAGCTTATTCTAATTTTTGGCTAGCCGAGAGAAGAAATAGGCACGTGAGTTATTTTGTGAGATTTGATTTAGTCGGGGACAATTTCTAAAAAGTGTTAAGTATACACTACAATAAGGTATTTTAAGGAGGATATTTTGATACTAAACTTTTCACGAACCTAATCTGTTTTTTAATAAAAATAAAAACCCAACAAATTTGTAACTCTGTGAATTTGTCCAATTTGGATGTCCTCGAATCTTATAAATAATTCAAGACAATCCCAATATGTGCATATTGCCTTTTAGATTCATAAAATTTCTCTCTTTTTTCTTATTAGCTTTCATTGTTTTTCTAAATAAGCAAAAAAGCTTTAGATGCAGACAAATTGTATTATTAGAAAAACAAGGATTGTAAGTTTATTTTCTAAAACACAATTATAGTAATCTCGTTTCTGCTATTTCTACGTCTGAAATGTAGACGACAAAACTTTATGCTGTGCATTAATAGATGTCCTCTAATTCTTGGGGAAAAATTGTGCAACATCATGTTCTTTTAATTAAATTTTAACTAATTTCATAGTATCTTTTAAGCTTATGCGGATTTGAATAAAATCACGTTTCTTTTCAGTTTAAAAATCAAATGTTGGACATATTGTTTCAATGGTGCATTAATTAAACTATGTTTGCTAAACCATTATTATATATAAACCATTAAGATTGAAGACTTTTACTTGAATAACTTCACATGTTCTTGTTGAAAGTTATGTTTTAGCGACTTGCTCACTTCATAAATCACATAAACACTTAAAGTCGGGGCTTAGGTTTTACGTATCAGTAGTCATCTCCAATTGACCAATGTCCATTCGCACCTTGATCGGGGTCAAATTACAGATAAATACTTGAAAGAATTAGCAGAGAATGGTAATAGTTTTGCTTTTCCCGGTGCATTATGACCAATCGGGGATTATACCGGCTAATAACTATAATAGTGGTCAGTTGGTTGACCACAAGATGGACTAGAGTGGTCAAGACAAGTGTTAGAGTTGATTAAGAGATAATGCTATCGCCCAACTACCGCAGAATTATCAAGTGTGTGTTAAAATCCTCATGTCTAGCGAGGTGCCAAAGCTTAACATTTCTTTTCTCGCTAAATGTATCTGATGTATTTTCAACATTCACTTTATAAAGCGTCAAGTTTTGGTAAGGAATCGTAAATGATTCTGTTAAGGAAGCGATGATGACCGAGAAAGCCGTCAACACCGCTACCAAAATTCTCCCCAGAGCCCGTCAGTTTATTAGTTTATCCAACAACTCGACTCCTTCCTGCGAAATCTCCTCTTTTCGTGGGCAATTATACGTCAATTTGAGCTCACAATCGCTGAAATATTTAACTCTAGATATTCCATAAAAATACTTCTATCATAATAATGTAGATGTAAAAAGCCTTCGCTACCCCATAAAAACAGCCATTTAGATAACTAAGAGAGACAATGTCGGTCTCCATCTTATCTCAAACTTTTGAAGTGAGAAATAAACGATTCACCCATAACAGTTTCCATCTTTTTTTTATATTTCCATTTTTTCTGATATGAAAAAAGACAATCTTTTGCAAAAGCGTGTTGGCGTTATCATCATTGAGATTAATTTATATTTTCATCTAAATTTCAAAAGTAAAAAGTTAAATGATTTAGATCCGAAAGGTTTATAATTTTTGAGGAGTTGCTGATTAAATATCGATTTCTTTAATACAGTCGGCCATGTAAAAAAGGTCAAATAGAAAGAAATAGATGTGTAATCAACAAGTTATAATGAGTAAAATTTAATCCATTTATCTAATTTGATTCATTATGTCAGACGAAATAACAAAATGCACAGCTCCCTTTACGACCCTGTTTTTGTCAAAATTTCAATTATCAATAATTTTGTCCATTTTTTTTATGAAACCATTAAATTTTGGATATGATGTGTGAAGTATATATAACACATTTTTCCTTGTGGGTCACTTTGTGTAATACTTTGGGCGCTATACCTCACACGCCTTTGTTGGTGATTAGTAGGACCGCAATGAGCAATCGTTGTAAAGAAATCTCTCAAATAAATTGATCCAGTTCAACGGATTTCTTCCTGACATAATTACATGGTACACTTTATTGTGCCAACGCAAAGCATTGTCTAAAATCAGTTCCAGTCCGGGTTGACTTTCGTCCCAATAAACAACTCTACATATATCAACCATAAAATCACATTGAAAAACACAACACAATTTATATGGGAAACAATCACTGGTTTATACACATAAAGCCCGACGTTTCGACAAGTATTCTCGCATCGTTATCGTTCGTTCGTTCGTTTCTAGAGTTTAACGTCCACTTCCACCAAGGGTGATATTGTCGAAACGTCGTGCTATATGTGTATTAACCAGTGATTGCTTTCCATATAAATTATGTTGTGTTTTTTTTTAATGTGCTCAATCACTTAATGCCACTCAAGGATCATAAAATCACATCTTAGTAATACCGGATGCAAACATAAATCAGCATATTTAAATTAATACTACGTGAGCTAAAATATAGATACGTCACAAATATTGCATTGCGAGACAACAGGTGTAAACTTTGAACACAAGACACCCCGCTGAATTAAAGAATAACGCTATTTACTATAATAAGTCAAATATAGTCAACGCACGACCACGGGCCGACAACATTCCAAAATTCTAATCCTACAGATCTCAAATAATCACAAGTCTATCTATATTCTATATATAGAATGATTACATTTTAGAAACACACCGACGTAGTTACTTTAAAATTATTCTTATGCATACATAAGAGGCCGTATAGTGACAGTTCTCTTTTATGTTGTCTATGTATTCTATTATATAGGGCACCATGTCAAGTTTTGTAATGTCCTATTTTCTCAGAAATTATCCCTAAGGTACTATTATGTAACACGTATTACTTTATTTAGAAAATTGACCAAAATTGACCACTAAGAAGATTAGGCCTATTACATTCGACAACTTTTATGGAAATACGCAGGTCACTGGGCGAGGTTTCGAGTAGGTAAAAGTTAGATTAAACCCCAAAAAACCTAGTCAAAACCTCGCTCAGTAATAAATAGTAACTATAGTAAATATAATTGTCACTTGTGTATTTCCAGTGAAATGTCATTGAAGCAAACCACTTTATCTGAAGCTCGTTTATAATTATTTAATTTTGTTCCAAATTAATTAGGTAAAATAAAATCTGACTATATCTCCAGTGTAGCTTAGATTGTTTTTAAATCACACGACTGAACCTTTGTTAAACAATTAGGCCCTGAGTAAAACAGAAATGTGATGTTCGGTCGGTACGCTAATAGTGGGAAGAAAGCCAGATCAAGTTATAAGGCCTCATTACTAATTACATTTATTAAGCAAACGATTAGACATCAGACTTACACTTAAGTAACAAAACGAACAAAAACCTTGTAAAAAATGTAACAGATTTTAAATTAAGAGAAGAGAAATAGAACACCGTTAGAACAGAGAAAATATTACGCTCTGTCAAGTTTGGGTGCAACCTTACGCCAAACACACACCTTCCCAAAGAACAGGTTTCTACATTTTACTATAATTAACGGGCAAGATGTGAGGAGTTTGCAAGATGGCGTCCAAAAACTCAACTTGCAGACACCTTCCGGCCAAACAGAAGTGTCGAGAACAAGAAAGAGAAGTGTGAAGCATTTTCCGCAGTAACACACCAGCACACAATGTGTTAATATACAAATTATTTATGAAGACAGAAAAGTTTTCTTTACCAAATGAGATCCAACGACAATGGCCTCATATTTTATCGAAATTATCACTCGGAGGCAGACCATAAAGCGGTAGGGCACCAAAACAGCCAGTAGCACGAACATTATCTTTCTTGGGATTTACACCTCTCCATTTCAAATCTCTCTGGAATTAGCCAAATGTCCGGGCTATGGAGACGAAAGCGAGGAAATTTCCATATTTTTCTATTCCATTTTCATATTTTCATCATTCAGTGTTAAAATATAACAAGCGCTTGTCATAACTGACATCTTTGAATATTTGACTGTAAATTTGTTGAATTGAAGCACCAGGAAAACTCGTGACCCTCAATAGAGAAACGCAACTAAATTGTGGCTCAGATCAACCCAAAACTGTGAATTCTTCGTCTTAAGTGCAAGACCAGGCGATATATATGTTATTACCATCCTTCAGAAGAATAACTCGTTTTCTCTGGAGATTTATACTAAACAAACGTTTGTATTTTTCATCTACAGAATAATTTTATAAGCATGCAATGGTAGAATATGATTATTATCAAAGTCTATAGTTTGAAGCTGATAACAAACCGGTTGAATTCTGGATAAATCAAAATAAACCTGTTCAGATATATATTTTTATGGTGATTGATCATTTTCTTATAGAAAGTAACTGTAACTACGTGTTCTCTATTTTGACAGATTTTAAGCGACGAATTATAGAATTAAGGTTTGACACAAGATGAGAATTCATTTACTCCCGTGATATTTTTTAAAGCAAAGTCTGAGCCCAAGCGCATAGTTACAGGATCGCGTCTGATAATTCTAAAACCGCCCACGCATGTTCACTGGAAACACCAGAAATGCATGTTGCATACCTTATAGCGTTCTTTCTACAAATATGCCTTGTAAATATGTACACAAATGTAGCGGTAACTCGCCATTACCACAGCTCGGAGGGGATATCTCGTGTGTTAGATAGAAGAACATACTTTTTAAATGTTATCGACAAAGATTCTTTTTTATTTGGACTAACCTATCACTCTAGAATCAATTGTCTTCAACTAGAAAACAACGAATATTGGCCTGGACAACCACAACAGCAAATTTAAAAACAAACAACGCAAAACGTCCCTTGTGTATTTGGTAACTAATTCATCTTATATACAATTTAAGAAATACCGTTATAAGAGATATTCTAAGCTAAGCGTACATCGGCAGAGAAACTGGATATATCCGTAGCCAGTGAGTCATTCACCCCGCTCACATCGGAAATTTTGTGAAAACCAGCAACTGACAGGTGCAGGCCAGTCTCGAGAATCAGAGCGCTCACATCGGGTAGCGACTGGGACAAACTGGAACTTGTTATCCACCAACGGCAACAGAGGGCGCTGCAAATCATGTGACTTTTCCAAAATGGCGCTCTCCATGTCGAAGGTTTGTCACTCACTAATTTCATGATTTATTATGGAGCGCGCACATCGGGGGGAAAACTCTGGATCTGAGTACAACTAGTTGCCGAAAAGTAGAACACGGGCAACTGACAGAAACTGGAGATAGACAGTTTTTCTTCAGTCGCAAGAGCACACACATCGGCCCGTTTCGGCAACTGACTGTATCCCGTCAGTTCCCCTCAGTTGCCGAAACCTGCTTGCAACTGGATATATCCAGTTTTTCTGCCCGATGTACGCTTAGCTTTAAGCAACCAGTTAAATCGATGGTTGTTTTTCTATAGTCAAATGTTTAAATTATGTTAGGATAAATACCTAAAACAAACCGAATCTATACAAATTCTTTCCCCGTTAAAAAGTGATCCTATTTATCCTTTAATTCACTAAACTCAGTTGAGAAATTAGCATAATATAAAATATATTTTTCAAGTTGAAACACCGACGCTGGGCTTTGCCAATTCCATGCAGCCAATAGAAAACAAGGGATGTACTTTTGTCCTTATTATTAATTCCTTATAATAGTGATTTTACAACATATTATTTACATGTAGGTATAATTATGTTTTGACTTTCTTAGAAAAATTGTATATAACTATAGTCAACCAATCGTATAAAGAGTTGCACGTAAATCTGCGCATGACCTTTGGCAGTGTATACACGAGGTCAGATATAAATATTAAGACCACCTACAGATTTCCTCAAGACCACGGGATGTAAACGGGATTAGGGCACGTAATGAAATGGGGTTTAACGTCCTACTGTTCTGCTTCTAACCTCGGCTAATGAAGACCGGCATACGCCATACAGCGTGTTATGAGTAACTGCCAATGGATTTTTTACGTGCACGCCATTGTGTACACGGGACATCGGTTTTTCGTACCGTCCGACCTGTCCATGCCAGACCCTCTATCCAGCATCACTGACAAGGGGAACCACGGGTTAGGGCACGTGCTTGTTGCCGAGGATCGTGGGTTAGGGTAGAACGTAGGGTTAGGTCTTGGGTAAGGCTAGCCCTGTTTACAGCTGGTGACCTTGGGGAATCTGCAGGTGGCCTAAATATTTAGATCTGACCGTATACACAATGGACACCATTTTATAAACTGGAGACAATTTGAACCGGTTGATCGGGACAAACCATCAGTATTGGGAGATGCTAATTGCAGGCCGGTTGGGGAGGTTCGCGTGTTTCCGGAGGCCAAATTGGCCGCTTTATATAAATGAGTATTTTGGGGAATACTAACCCGAACCCTAACCCTAACCCTTTTAAGAGGTGTGAAATGTAAATTAGATCCAAGTTCAGTCTAATAAAAAGGGTAAGGGTTAAGATTTGGGTTAGTATTCCCCAAAAATCTCATTTATATAAAGCGGCCATTTTGAGCTCCGGAAACACGCGAACCTCCCCAACCGGCCTACAATTAGCATCTCCCATCAGGGGATCAGTATTGCAATATATTAGAGTGTCGAGTTGTATATATATATATAAAAAAAACATACTCCAGCTGAACTTGCCACCAAAGAAACGATCAATATGCAATCAGCAGTTAAAACAAAAAAGAAACTTGTCAAACATGCAAAATCATAAACATATCCGACCAGTTCCATAACAAAATATCTGACACGTAATTCCCAATATTAGACCAAGTGTCATGCAGCAGTTTATACCTAATTTCACGTAGACAAAGTATGTAGGGGAGACTCAAAATGCACTTGGGGAAAGAGTTACCGGTCACGGATCAGACATAGTTACCAAAAGGGAAACCGGTCTCAATTCACTTCAACCAACCAAATCATGACATTTCTGATCTCATTGTCTGGATTGGCAAATTAAAACAACAGCTCCCCTCAGTTTGAATATGTATGCGCTCCGCGGATAGCGCAATAGCCACTTTCTAGTTCAAATTTAGCGCAATAAAAATTTGAACGACATCTTAGACTAAATTAGACCAGTCCTCCCCGTAACCCAAAACAAACAATACATCAATCCCTAGCCTAACCCGGCGATAGTGGAACAAACACATGTTTCAAAGAAAATCCAATGCTTAGTCAGAGAATGGCACAAGCGCCACCCAAGGAAGACCACCAACGACACTAACACTAAAAACAGCGAGAACAACTAATATTTTATCAAACCAGGAGATATCATGAACTAAATTTTGATGATCCAGGGTTAGTGCTTATGTGGAGACCCAATCTCTCCCCAAAATTCTTAAACCGAACCTAAAATATTAAGGCCACCTGCAGATTTCCCCCCAAAGACATGGGCTGTAAACAGGGCTAGCTTCACCCAAGACCCGGCCCTAATGCTTACCCTAATCCTAACCTTCAATCTCAGCGACCTTGGCGAATATTGAGCTGGCTTTTACAAATGGATTTAGCCAACGTTTAACCCTCTTTTGTGAAATGGGTCACTGTAACTGTGTTGATAGATTATCTTGGATAATCTTCATCGTATTAAAACCAATACTCACTCCGTATCTTTCTCAAAGACAACAAAAAACACGACTCATTTTACTATTTATATTGCAATTCCCTTGGTGATTATGATGTTTTTCTAGACACACAATATAAAGATATGGAAGGTGTTATAGGAGAAAGGAAATCTGATTTTTATGACCAGTCGGCAATATAATGGAGGACACATTAAATATTAAATTGATGACAAATTTATTGTCACGAAACAAACCTAAGGAAAATACACTTTATTAGAGGAATTCTTGATGTAGACTAGAGTCCTATTCTATTTTTGATTAGTTCTCTGCATATTTTTTTTTATTGTTAACATAATAATATAGTTTTTAATATCGCTCCGAAATACATTTATAAACTGAGATGCAATGAAAATGCACAACTATTATAAATTTATTAGGTACGCCTATTTTGTTTAGATGTACGGAAATTTATTCTGGTCTTGTTAGGTATATAGAATAACAACAATTGGACGACACTCTACTCTACTGTGTGTGTTGGTGAAGTGGATTTGATTATCCAATAGTAACTCGTATATAATGACATTTTAATATAATCAGCAACCCTTATCATCTCTCTGCTGTCTATTGTAACAATTTCATCATATATAATAATCGAAACACATAATTAATATTTTTTCGACTGTTATCATTCAATAAATGAAGTAGTAACACTCAATTTCTTTAATTGATAAAGGATCCAACTGTAAGTGTGTCCATGTCCTCCATGTTTGCAAAATTATTAGTGCACATAGGAAACAAATTATTTTGATCTTATTTGTACATTTGAGATATCTCAAGTTATATTTTACACATCGCATGTGAATAATGGTTAAATAGCGTAAATGCATTATATATAAGGCTTAGATGAAGATCTTACGGTTCTCGCTTTAACAGTTTACAGATATTTTCACACAAAAGTATTTATCGGGTGGTTATTTTCAATAAAAGTATAATTTTGGTATAAATGGAAAGTAGAAATATTCAATTCTACTACCGGATTCGCGGAAAAACAGTCATGGTGCGCATACAGGACAAGAATGTAAGGGTTTCTCTAAGCGCAACACGACGGTTAGGAATGTCTGTTGCACGTGCTGATCCCTCAGCGTTAGTGAGCGTTTGGTGTATATGTTGATAAACTTGAAGGTGATTTTAATCGTAAAACTGTTTCTGACATTAAAAAGAAACACTGAAAAAAGGGGGCAGTGGATAATCTGAGAATGTAATTAGGCTTTCATATTTATGATAAATAATCAGCGAATAAAGACAACGTCGTCTTTTAAATGTATATTTTATGAATTCTCCTCCGGCTTCGCACCCGTTGTTGGGTACCATAGCAGTCACGTGACACAAGCATGACCTCTCTTAATAGATTGCTACTGGCATGGGTAGTCTATTCCTCCACGAATACAATGTTTCGAGAAGGATTTGAAGCAAAGTTTTAATAGATTAAATATGTTTTAGTCCAGATATGTGTTCTGATCCTTTTAAATACGCAGTCTTGCTGGACGGAAACAGCCACGAACAAGATATGATATTGCGTGTATATCTAACATTATAGGACTTGGTTTGGAATGTATTCACGATAAAATCTGACCAGATCTGACCAATTCATTTTCAAAACAGACGATTTAGAGAGAGAGAGAGAAATGGGGGTAAACGTCCACTCAACACAACTAGGTCATTTCGGGTGTAACATATGGTTTTAATTTTTTATTTCAATAATTCGCTTGCGCGTAGGGGTCTTTAGCAGTGGGAGGAAACCAGAGTGCCCGGAGGAAATCCACGAGGTTGAGAAGGCGCCCGTATCCACGCCTCATACGCTCACACCAGGGCTTGAAACAACAGCCGCAAGCCAGAGGTGACCGGCCGGCTAGAGGTCGAAGCGCGGCACTCTAGACCACTATGCCATCCCAACCCCCAGACGAATTAGGCCAGACTAATTTGTTTTAGTTCATTGGGGTCTTGATCAATGAATAAGTACTGAATTACTGAATTCGGTTTTTGTCCTGGAGAAGTTTTAATAGTGTTGACCATAGGCTAACAAAGCCATGTACAGGTCTATCGGACACAGGCACACTAAGGTATAATATACTAATTCTCAAATAGTGTATTGTAGGCCAGAAATCCAATGAAAGTCGTAGAATGAACCTCCATCATGATAAAGAGTTTCCAAACAATATTGTGTTAATTTTCTTTAATAAAAGAATTAATTTGAAATATAATAAACACATTTACTTGCGTGTGGATGAATTAATCCGAACAAAAAAAAAACCCAACACGTGTATGCAAAGCATTCTACTTTGCCTTAGTCACGTGTTGGTTCTAGATCACTGCGTAAATTCAGCCCCGCGAGATAGGTAACACATTTTTTGTTTATGCCATGAACCTCATTAAAATGCTTGTTTTCTTTGAGGAGTTATTTCTCAGATTTTAACAATTAACTACATACATAATCATATGTAAATATATGTAATAAACCCTCTATTATATCTGTTGACTCCTCATTAAGTAAGGTATAATTAAGAAGCAATTCGTTGGGTAATGAGCGCGTGTTCGCTCCGCAGCAAACATCAGGCAGACGTTAACAAACTACGCGCACGTGCATGGCGTTGGCAGTGGTTTTAAATGGCAGCGATGCGACTGTCGGTGAGTATTTATCGTGTCACCATTTACGACAAGTTGTCAAAATATGTTTCACGTCCGGTTTCATCGTGTTGGGACTGAAATGAGATAATTAAAACATAACAGTTTCTGTACTGTTTTCCCCTTTGCCAAACAGATTCCGTCTGTATACCATCTCCAATAAATAATTTTTATCTCCCTATGATGATTATTCACGTGAAATCAAAATTACATTTTCTAACGAGATTAAAATTCTGAAAGTGGATAATTGTTCAGACTATCATAATTATGTAAAAAAAAATTCGTTTAGAATGTTTATAAAAAGCGATTCTATGATAGATTTCGTAAAAGACACTGGTTTCTAGGCTCGGAGATCTTGGGTTCGCTCCCGGTGTTGGCCGAGAATGTTTTATCGGGATTTTCCGGCTCGGTCCCCACTAGTCAATGGTGCAGCAACGAGGGCCTGACAAGGACAGCTGTCTAGTCGTTCGAGTGGGTCGAAAAACTGACGTAAAAGAACCCTTGACAGTATTGAATATGAGTAGGCCGTTGAGCCGATGTCAAGGCAAAATGATCTATTTACCCCAAATAGAAATGAGGGTACCGGTACATGTATTTCATTTACGAAATGTGGAGGATTTTTGCGTCTCTTTCTATCACGATCTGTCAATTTCGAGTAGGATTAAACATATACGGTAATGATTTTATTAAACCATTAAAAGGAAACTTTCAAGCTGGTACGGGATTTGCCAATTGAATTTTGATTTAACGAAAATATGTGAACGCACGAAGAAAATACGAGTAAAAAGATACCTATGTGACTTTATATCTATAAGTTCTCGGACGAGTTTGTCAGTTAATTTAATTTACTAAAGCTGCGTTCACACTAGGGGTTTATTCGGAATTGAATTCCAATTAAAGTCTTATTCCTGACTTTGGCGTCACACTCAATTCGATAAAATCCGAACTGAATCTGAATTAACGAATCCGTATATTTTTCCGAATTAAACCCTGAACAATTATTCCTAATCGAGATATTCGCAGTCAAGATTTGAGTGTGACATGCTTGATTCAGATGACGACATTTCTTGTAACTGTTGCCAGTTTCCAAAGTGTAACAACCAGTCGTTCGTATCTTGTATCTTGTTTTTCAATGGCTGGTCTCAACAAAATTATCTCGAACGTAGCCCTTGACATGCGAAGATTCTCTCGCAAATCGTTTTCTCCCTGAAGTTCGCCATGAACAATTTCGGGCCGATGATTCCTAAGACGATATTTCAACCAAAGGCGATGGGGATTACGGCCCTGGCCAATATTCTGCATGTATTGCATATAGCTAGATAAAAATTACAACCAAATGTATTGCTTTACATTAAATTGTGCTGAAATGATTTGAATTATGAAATGGGAGCCACGATGGTTCGATGAATAAGAAGCTGGCTCCCTAGTCTGATAGTCGAGTGTTCGCGCCCGGTGTAGACCGAAAACATTCATCGTGATTTTCCCGAAAACCGTCGTTAAATATCGCGTAAGTCAACGACATTTTAAAATTTAACGGGGCTTAATGAAAACGACCCGTTAACAGCATTTCAACGAGTCGTTACAAGTTAAAGCAGCTTTGAATAACAGGCACCTGGGTTATACATTCAGAAATGCGCAAAAATGTTCTTGTTGTAGACTAAACTAAATAAAATTCACTGTTCGTATTTAATAGACTCTAATACTAAACTAATTGTTATCTCAAATAATAAAAAGCTTCATGCGGCGTCCGTGACATCGTCACTGACCTGGACATGGATTTGAGACACTAAAGATGTAGCTCATTTACCTCTATCACTTGCTTCTTCAATTTTCGTTTCAGAGCAAAATTACCAGACTGGCGTCTTCCCACCGTAACAATGAATACAGATTCAGTAAAAACAACGAAGAGTGAACAATATCTATTTCAACTGATGCATTATCAGTTGGCCCACATTAAACATTTTTTAAAAAGTGGTTGCACGCAAAAATCTTAAACCAACTCACCCACCTTACTCCCATCACTGCATCATGTGGATGTGTCGAAAAAATAATTCATTGTTCTCTCACCCAATTTAAAATCCAGTAAAGTTTTATGTTCCAAGTTTAAAGTCACGTCTCTAACTCAATATATTCCAAAGTCTTAGAGATTGAAAACATGAATTATTTGTTGTGATCTTAGCGGGAAGGGTGTGCTTCTGATATCCAATATTTAAGACAAAATAAATACTTTGCCATTGGTAACAAGGGACCCGAAGAACCAGACTAGATATATACCACCATGTTCTTATCTGGAGAGCACACTGGAGATTGCCATTCGATTGAGACTTCTGGTGTATTTCGTATAACTGATTAGAAATTAGAGTAAATACGGAAACAATTGAATGTAATTCAGTTAACATACCATTCATATTACAGTATTATATGCGGTGGAATTTGATATAGGAGTAGGCCGTGCTGCCGCGGTTCAGGTAAAAATTCCCTCATAGCACAAGATTGTTTAAATCTAAGCAGTATCCAAGCGATCCGAGGGTTCACAGAGTTGGTTTAAACAATATTTTTTTCAAATAAGATATATATTATACATACACTGACAAAAGTTAAGGATTCAAAAACAAGCCAAGGGCTTATATTAAAACGTCTCCTTATTTAATAAATATATTAAATACACATAACAATACAATTACTAAAATGTACATAATGTACAAGTATATATTACATATTTACATATTTACATAAGTAAGTCGTCGTCATCATCATTATCATCATATTCATTTAGCATCGCCAGCTAATTCTTATTTATTCAAAGCGTTTAGTTAGTTTAAAATACTTGTGAACTTGTTTTAAAAAATTACTTCGTTATACGAGATATTTTCGTTGTGATCCCCATAAATAAAAGCTTTTGAATGTTTTGATTTAAGTGGGAGGGTATTTAATGTTGACATACGCTGAGTGGCATAGTTGGGGCAATGGAGAAAATAGTGATTGCTGTCTTCTGGAGTATGACCACATCTGCATGTCGGATTATCTGAAATATGCATTAAGAACCTATAAAAAATTAAGAGCACTTTTACAGTTTCGAATTCTTGAATGAATAATTTGAAATTTACGTTCATCATAGTAATAGTATTCGGGGATTTTATTGTCATTCGCACTTAACTTAAATTTGAAATTTTGTATAGTAGACGCGTTTTGAATATCATGAGAAAGACTGTTCCAAAGCTCAACAGTTGAAGGTAAAAAGGAGTTTTTATAATAATTAGTGTTAGCAGCAATATGTTTCAATTCATTGTTATTACGAACAGGGTAAGGATTTATTTTGGATATTTTAGGTGGTACTAGTAGGCTTAAAAAGGGGGGAACCATTTTATTGACCATTTTGTACATAAGAATGAGCTTGTGCCTTATACGCCTTGTTGATAGTGGGTTATATCCAGATTCATTATAAAGTACGTTACGGGAAGTGCCGCGAACGAGACCTGTTATTGTTCTCAATGCATCTAAGTGGAGATTTTTTAATTTTAAAGACTCGAATTTATTACAGCTGTCCCAAACGACGTCAGCATAATCAAATAAGGGTAGGATGAATGCATTGTATATAATTTCTAGAGACTTACGAGAAATTCGATATTTTAAACCACGTAGACAGTCAATAGAGCCTTTAACTTTGGATATTACATATTCAATATGGTTGTCCCACTGACAATTACTTTGTAAAATAAGACCAAGATGTTTGTGGTGTATCGATCCCTGAATATTTACGTTGTTAAAATTTGAATTAAAAGAGGTTTGAAATATTTTCTAGAGAAAGTCATTGAAACTGTTTTCAAGGGGTTAAATCTTACTTTCCATTTAGTCGACCAGTTGTTAATCAACTTTAAATCTAAATTTAATACCTTTTCACATTCGCCTGGGTTTTCGATTGTTATATACAACGACGTATCGTCTGCAATGAACGAATATTAGAATTTATATTTTCAGTAACATCATTGATAAAAATAAGAAAAAGTAGTGGACCCAAGAACGATCCCTGGGGTACACCTGCGGCTATATTATTTTAATTAGAACTTTCGCCTTTAAGGACTACCGATTGTTTTCTGTTCGACAAATAATCTAATATAAGAGTTAACAGTTTACCACGAATACCAATACAACTCAGTTTGTGACTCAAACCCTTATGCCACACACGGTCAAATGCTTTGCTAATATCACAAAAGATAGCTTTTACTTCTTTACCGTTATCGAGAGCTGAAGAAACATAATCATATATGTCAATCAATTGATAAATGGTACAGTCGTTTATTCTAAACCCCGATTGTAAAGGGCTTAATATATGATTAGTTAATAAAAAATTGTGTATATCTTTGTAAATTAGTCGTTCAAAGACTTTTCCAAGTAAACTTAATAATGATATAGGTCTATAATTTGAGGGGTCGTGAATATCACCTTGCTTAAAGATTGGAACTACTATAGCCTGTTTCCATATGTCCGGAAATACAGATATATTTTGTAAGAAATTAAACAATTTGGAGAGGGGGCGACTTAATGACGTAGCACAATTTTTCAAAATAATGTTGTTAATTCTGTCAGGTCCACTGGCTTTATTTATCGAAAGTGAGAGTAACTGATCGTGTACTTCAGCTGTTGTGTAAATGGGTTGTTCAATTTCAATCGGATTAACGTAAAGTTGCGGTGGCTCATCATTGGGATTTTCAAGATGAGACTGACTGGAAAAGTAATCATTTAAAATATTAGCTTTTTCACGATCTCCATAAAACAGTCTATCACTAACTTTTAGTGTGGGGAGTTAAGTTTGAGCTTGTCGTGTAAATAAAGGTCTAATTAATAATTTCTATAACATATGAAGCCTAAATAAAGACTTACCTGCAATAGCCAGATTTTGCTCTTGCATAATGTATGTTCAAAACTATTGCTTAATGAAACAGACAAGTGTGATTCTAACATACTGCGTATAATTAAGCTCACGAGGATAGATGCGCACAAGCTTGGTTAGGTCCGACTTTCCGAGTGTGTATCATAGGCAGTTAGCTCATACATGTGTAGATTAGTATCACTTGTGATTACTTCTCCCTATATCCGAATACAAATTTTCAAAGGAAAATTGAAGTTTATGAACCTGTTCGAGACGAATGAATCCCTTAGAGAAAATTTCACTTGGATGCACAATTTAACAAAAGGACAGTTGGTGGACATTTAATTAATGGACACAGGACCTATTGGCAATGAAATGATTTTATGTTAGTTTTGCGTTCCACAATTCAGATCACCCGGGAAGAAACAGCCACTTGGGTATTCACGATACGAGCCGGCGCTGTGAGTGGTTAATATTTCTGGCAGGTATTCGCTTGATAACTAAACAGTTGGTAACGTGTGCGGAATGCGCGCCTCGATTTGAATTTGTTTCATATATATCATATATTAAGTTAAATCCATCAGTGTTCGCCCTTTATTGATCAGTGAGGAATCATGCGCCTCTCAATGGTATTACACACAAGCATTTCAGAAATCTCCAACTATTTAACTGAGTGTCCAGACACGGAAACCGAGTGAAAATGTTAATAAATATCCAAAACATTGACTCTCTCCATTTACCGTTTCCTAACAGGATAAACAAAAATATTGCAGGCATATTTCACTGGAATGAACCTCGAATCCACGAAAAGTCTCTTAAAGAAGCTAAATCGCTAATATTTGGGACCTAGAAATTGACCCAAATGGGTTGAAACGCATGTAATAATGTAATCTGATTGTATATGGACTGATTTACATTCAATTGTTTCCGTCTTGACTCCAATTTCAAATCAGTTATGTCCAGCGAAATACGGCATGAGTCTCAACCGAATATAAATTTCAAGCGTCTGTTTATTCCAGTCTATTGCGCATGTACTCCAGATAAGTTGTAGCGAACCGCCATTTGACATGAGTTGTGGAATATGTCTAGCCTCGTTCTTTCTGGTCACTTGTTACAAATGATTATGAAACGCACTATGGAACACGTTTCGTGTACCAATGGTAAAGTGTTTATTTTGTCTTAAAAATTAGATATCAGAAGCCTACCATCAAAATCATCAATGTTGATTTGAATTGACAAATAATTTGTGTGTTCAACGTGTAAGACTTTGGATGATATTAAGTTAGAGACTTATGAGCCATGAGCCATGAGCCACGCACCAATGCACAGAGGAATGCACTGGATAATTAAGTCGAGCGATCGAGATAATCCAATTGAACACGTCTAGGCCGTTGTTTTAATCTGTGCAATATTTAATGATAAACCTGTTCCTTTTTACAGATCATCTTATGATCTAAAGCTGCAGTCACGGAGCGGATACCCCACCCCCCCTCACACACATGTCCAACGCCACCACTAAATATTTCCCGTTGTATCTATGTCAGTGATGCAGAAGGAGGGCCTGACAAGGACAGCTGCCTTGTCGTTGGGATGGGACGAAAACCCGAGGTCCCCTGTACACATCGGAGTGCATGTAAAAGATCCCTTGGCAGTTGGAATTCGATATAAGAGAAGGTCGTGGCGCCGCTGCCCCGGCTAAATTTCCCTCATAGCACACTTTATGGCATATGCCCGTCTTCATTAGCCGAGGTTAGAAGCAGAACAGTAGGACGTTAAACCCCTTTTCATTTCATTTTATTACGTGCCCTAATCCTGTTTACATCTCGTGATCTTGAGGAAATCTGTAGGTGGCCTTAATATTTATATCTGACCTCGTGTATACACTGCTAAAGGTCATGCGTAGATTTACGTACAACTGTTTTTAGTGGGGCATTAAGCCCCATTTCATTCATACATAGTTTTTTGACATCGTCTCTGCTAATTGAAAATCTAGCCAAATTTTTTTTTTTTAAAAAGTGGCAGATATAAGTATTTCTTACAGGCAATTCGATGTATACTACATCGAAATAATCTGTACAGGAATAAATATCCTTCTGATGTAATAGACGTCACTGAGTTTATTATTAGCAACTTGGTTGGCACTTGTAACCGACTTGGTTATCGAATTTTGCTCGAGGACCTAATTTATCTGGAAGTTTTATTCCTACGAAACGTCACATACGCTCACACCGCAGTGGCGGAACCGAAAACTACAATCCCGGAGTAGCTGGCCAGCTATAGCGTGACAACCCCTCCTAGGTTACCCACTCCTTAAATTTGAAGGGGTTAGATACAATGGGACATGGGATATCGACTCCGTTAATGCAGCTTTAGATGGCCTGTAAAAGCGAACAAATTAATGTCTTTATTCTGCAAGTTTTTCATTCCATAATGCACAAGATTATGCAGCTTAAAGCATCGGTTGAGACGTGTTAGATTGTAGTAACTCCAGCGCTCGACTTAGTATCTCAAGCGGTCGGGAGCGGAACAGCAGGACGTTAAACATCATTTCATTTCATTTCTCAAGCAGTAACCTCATTTCATTATTTCATTTCTCAAGCAGTCGAGATATTGTTTCTATCTGTGTGTTCTAAATCGGCCACCGTATTGACGTCAAAAAATTTAATTTCTTTTAAATTAAAGTGCAAAAACTTTGAAATCCGGCCAAAGATTAATACCAAAAAGATTTAGTAGGTCATGTGGTTTTTATATTTTTAAGTTTTTTAAATTGAAATTGGTTTGTTATCAAAGGTTCTGTGCAACTTTTAAAAAATAAACGAGAAATTTTGCCGGGGTGAAATATGAAAGTCCATTTTTAAAATCTATCTCGTTCGACAATTACTTTCCGATTTTTAATATATTTGACTAGATATTTTTGGAAAGTGAACGTACTAATATTTGAAACCAGGTCAAATGTTGATGCTAAACTATTACGCAGCTCATAGGGTGCTTATTTTGAAAGATATTGGTTTGAAAACACAAGTGAGCGCAACGTTTATAAAAAAAAAGGTCTGGGTTGCAAAGTTTTTCGTTATAACATAACGATCTTTTGGACAATTTTCTTGTTAAAACTTAGTGAGTTTTTGTAACATTTTAATTATTCTACATTCTTCAAAATTATTTTTTAAAAAAACAGGTCAACAAAACACATGAATCTACTAGATATTTTAATTAATGTATTAATTAATGTGTGATTGTGTTGTATATAAACTATTAAAGTAGTTTCTATAACAAATCTTGTTTATTTCTATAACAAATCTTGTTTATTTCTTTGACGATAGACCTCATTGAACTTCTTGATCATGGTCTTGAATCCCTGGGCTTTTTATATTCGGAAATGCTGATTACTCCTTCAAAATCTGTGTTTATTTTCCTTTAAAATATTTCTTTGAGTTATGGATACAAAATTTTGTGTAGCTATAAATTTTGATTACAGACATTGTGCTGTATCACCGATTTTGGCCATTTTCTTATAAAAAACTGAAATTTTATAAAAAAAAAAAAAAAATATTCGGAGAACCAACTTGTGTATAATTTGCTGTAAATACTAATTTTAACCATTTTATCTTATATCGGAGAACCGACATTAATATACCTACCACAAATAATTTTGGGGTAATGGCGGCAGCTTATTTGCCAAAAAAATCACGATATAGATGGGAACTACATTTGTTTTATCATAATGATGAACGTAATTACAGAGAAAACTGAAAAATGTCATTTAAGGGTCTTGTTAGTCAAAGCTTTTTTTGTGACAAGGCTAACAGTGAAAATGTTAAACGATAACTGAAATGAAGTGAGTTTCTACGTGTTCCTATAATATTATTTGGTTTAAGTATCCATTAGAACCCGTTCCAGTCAATATGGTTACATTCACAGAATAAAATATTTTACACTTTATTGATGTGTTTACACTTAAAAATATGAGAATTGAGCCACTAATCTTATAAAACTTTCATACCATGCATGACCAAAGTCCTACCCGCATCTCATTCAGATCTGTCAATATTTGCACATAATTCAAATTGTCGAGAAGACTACCGTTAAAGTCACATCTGCCAGTGACAAAATTCCATCAACGCCTTCAATATTGGCTAACTCGAATAACCTCATAATAAACAGCTACTATAAGCTGATTCGTTAGGTTGAACCGTTAGCAGATGGCCGCCCAGCCCAGGTCTTCTGACTGCCCTCACGAAATGGTCTTCGTAACTGTCTGTCCTTCGAGGTGTGAAACTAATGCTAGCCTTGCTCAACCTAAAGTGAGAAAATACGCTTTAGTGATTCTGAAATTTAATATTTCCTAAGAGAATTGGTGGAGGTCTGTCCTGCAACTAGGGTCAAGAAACGTGATCATGAAAAATTGACCTCGGCTTTAATTAAAATTGTAAACTTTACTGTTACTAATAGTGTGTGTACTAAAGGGTCTTCTCCGAATGTGTTTCTATTAATATCGTGCTATGTTGTTTGGAGTCAGTGTTAAAGAATGGATATTCAAAGAATCCACTAGAGAATAAAAATGCAGACAAAACATTGTAGCTGTAATTACCCAATATATGCAACATCCTGTTTATAAAAATGCAAAATTACTCAACGAAAACAAGGAACAACAATTTATATTTATTTTATTCAATTTTCTGGTAACTTCACTATTTATTTTAAACTACTTATTTTGGTTCCTAAATTGATAATTTATCTCGTTTTCCGAAATTCTGTTCAGGTTATCTCTCTTATTATTATTACCTCTTTTTGATGTTCTAACGTATGAGTCAACTAGCAAACTATAATATCGCCGTCAAGAATGGCATTTAGAATAAAAATGCAGACAAAACATTGTAGCTGTAATTACCCAATATATGCAACATCTTGTTTATAAAAATGCAAAATTACTCAACGAAAACAAGGAACAACAATTTATATTTATTTTATTCAATTTTCTGGTAACTTCACTATTTATTTTAAACTACTTATTTTGGTTCCTAAATTGATAATTTATCTCGTTTTCCGAAATTCTGTTCAGGTTATCTCTCTTATTATTATTACCTCTTTTTGATGTTCTAACGTATGAGTCAACTAGCAAACTATAATATCGCCGTCAAGAATGGCATTTAGAATAAAAATGCAGACAAAACATTGTAGCTGTAATTACCCAATATATGCAACATCTTGTTTATAAAAATGCAAAATTACTCAACGAAAACAAGGAACGACAATTTATATTTATTTTATTCAATTTTCTGGTAACTTCACTATTTATTTTAAACTACTTATTTTGGTTCCTAAATTGATAATTTATCTCGTTTTCCGAAATTCTGTTCAGGTTATCTCTCTTATTATTATTACCTCTTTTTGATGTTCTAACGTATGAGTCAACTAGCAAACTATAATATCGCCGTCAAGAATGGCATTTAGTAATCCACCGTCAAGACCATGAGACCCATTCACTTGATATGATAAACACGTTTGTTGTTTATTGTTTGAAAAGTTGCCTTAAGTAAGTTTTCAGTATGACGAGTAGTGCACTAAAGTACGTACGCTTGAAGGGGGGGGGGTCACGCCAAACGCCAAAAACGTACAGGTGCGTAAATTCATTGGCAAAACGTACGTACAGGAGCGTACAGGGGGGTAGGGAGGGGGTCTGAATTTTACTCATTTTGAGCGTACGTACTTTATAGATGGCCCCCTAGTCACTAGACATTGTATATCTCATGCAATATGTCACAACATAGGCCATTATTTTCTAAGCTACATGTTGTTACACTCTTAGGAATAATGTTCGAATATTCGAACAAAACACTTTTCGAATATTCGATAGGTCTTGAAATTTGTATTATTCAAATACTATTCTAATACTGTAACTAAGGATTGAGCAGTCGAGAGCTGATATTTCGAAAGTAGTCGACCAGGGCGTATTCAGACATATAAACCAAGCGCCTGAACAAAGCAAATACGAAGAACTAAGCTTCTATACATATGAACTTTAACTAGAAACAAATATGAAACAAACACGGTACTTGTTAAACCGCGATGAAACTATTCGTGCATATGCAAGTCATTCTACAGATTATTTGCCAAAATAAGTAGCATGCGCACGGTACTAGGTTGGAGCCGATTTCTCTTGTCAGTCACGATTAATCTAGCAGTAAAAAAGACACTGGTGGATGGTATACCCAAAATCATTTTAGCTAGTTTGTCAGTTCTGAAAGTTTCTTCTCGTGAGTGGATTATCAGCTATGAAAGGTTCCGACATGTAGTACTCGAACATGGTCTTGACCAGACCGGACATTGTTGGGCATCGTGGACACTCCCGTATCGCAGCTGATTGCTGAACACCCGAATAGGACTTATCTTGCCGGAGGAAACATCGGGAGCCACGTAACCATGTTTCAGTTTCATGTGGTTCCTCAGATTAGTCGCCGTCCCACAATACGACAGAACAGGATTAGAGCCTGCTTTACGTGCAGCTTTCAAGGTCTTGAATTCGATGACAAAATATTCCCAAATAGCCAATTTCTTATGCTAGTAAGTTTGCTTCTTCCTTTGTTTTTCTGTGAGTTTCAACTTAAAAAAAACCCATCAGTTTTTAACGACTGTCAACGTATCTATTCCTTTATGTGTTTGCAGTTTGCACTGCACCACGACCTTTGATTGGTCAACTTTATCGTTCACGTTTCTACGGTAAGGGACATAACGTACCTAAAAGTTCGGGAATTTCAGACTAATCTTGCAACTGCTAGCTGTTGTAAAACTAGGAATCGTTGCTTCATGCCATATTCCCCAATATGGATTCCTACAATTAATTTATGTAAATATAATATTTGCGGTGTATGGGTGTTGTCTTATACATATGTATTACACGTCACTGGCATTCGGGAAATTAAAAAGCGGTTTAGATAATGGTAAAACCTTGTCTGTGATATCACTTAAGTGGAAGCAGACGTTAAACACCAAACAGACAGACAGTGGTAAAACCGTTTTTAGAGCAGGTTTATATTTGCGACTATTATGGGTGAATGGATGTGAATGAAATTTGTGTAAAATATCATATATTGTAAACACACGCTAGAGTACATAGGCCCACCACTTTTATATTGTCATCTAAGAGCCCTTTAAGGGAAGAAAAATGGACCTCCAAGAAAACTTTTGAACTTCGGCTATTGTCCAGGGTTAGCTAAATTTTAATTTATTTTTGATATTTCGGTTTAGTTTGTAGGCATCTCAATTCTCCTGAATACTAATGTGGTTGCCTGCTTTGTTGCATATTATCTTTAAGGTAGAATTTTGAGGGTATTGGTACCACACTTTCGGGTTTAACAAGGAACCGCGGTTGCTCAGTGACTATTTTTTTTTTTAACTTATAAGGATAAAATTAGGCATGTGTCAAATCAACATTTCCAAAAATATGCCAACACTATCATATGTTGAAGATTAATGGCGGTAGTCTTTACCCAATATTGCCAGAGCTATTATTGAAAATCTATTACTGTTATCCAATTATTAGACCGACTGGGGCAATTTTCCGTTGCCAGTATACTTTGCTTGCATAATGAGGAAAATTAAATGTTTTGTCTTTTTAAGTCGATTTCAATATGCATGCTAGTATTAGCATCCGTGACTGACAGAGCATTAAGTTTTTCTCCAACAAATGGGTTTGTTGTCCCTTCAGTGGGGCATATCAGACGTCCCGGGGGAGTGGGTCTCAGAATATTGGGTGTAAATAACATCAATAACCAATTAACTCTAAGTGCTGTACAAAGTTCAGACAAATAACCATTTATCCTTCGTCTTGCCCCTGTTGTCTTTTGGCGCTCCGGAGACCGAAAATACAGTTTACGTCCATATTGAATAACAACATAAAATCATAGAAAACTCCAACTCTACACGCCATAATTTGAAATAAAAACATTTTAAAGAGGAAGCCATTAGCTAAAATATCCACAAAACTAAAACATAAATCAATTCCAGAAAATAAGCGAAGGCTAATGCATTCCATGTTCTCAGTTGACTTTCGACCACATTAGAGTTGTCATTTTTCTCATTTTAAAATCTAGTTCTGTTTTTCATTCTAGAGAATTATCTGTTTAATGAAATGAAAAGACAAAGGCGATTATTACCATTATATTACATTGTTTCTTGTAGCGACAATTTGTCCGACATGTTTCTTTTTTTTAAAAGTCGCTAATAGAAATCACACTTTTTACTGCCGTTTAGTGCCAGTTCTGTAATAACAACTGTAGAGGACAAAAATCTTTATCCCCTGATAAGATCCAAAAGAAAATTCCATAAAAACAAATATTTTATTTTATGAATTCTGTTATTTTGAAAGACCTGTTTCTATCTGATTATGACTAGGAAACATCAAATTATAGCATGAAATTGCCTATATTAGGTCTACTTTAATTTCAACACAGTTTTTAATTAAAAACATTAAACCTACATTTTGCTTGCATAGTGTTAGTTAGACTGGCCCAGTCTCTTCTATTTATTTTACATTTCGATTTATATAAAAGTATTAATTTTTAGTAAACCAACACTTTCGTTTCCATTTGTATAAAAATTTTTTTGAGTAAACCTGTAACCAGCACCAGAGACTGGACAATTTGCGAGCTTCACAATAAAATGGGCGTTCCTGTCATGTTTTACGTTGTTCCTTATTTGAAATGATTGACAGTTATCAAGCAAGCCCCGAGTCACGTGACATGAATCATGAGTCCCGACTGGAGTGCAAAGCAGTCATGCTTAGACCGTCTGAGGGTTGACGTCACGTTGTTGTTAGATCTGTCGTGATCACGTGCACAACGTCACACGACCTACATAATGCAGGTTGACCTACTAGATGAGAATGAAGCTCTATTTGCCCAGTCTCTAGAGATAACGTTTTTTTCGGTTTGTTTTTTTTGAGAGGACTGGCCAATTTTTGGTGTATGGAGGAGACTGGCCACCAGTCTAAGTGTTAGTGCTCGTCCGTTCATCGTATTTTAAATATAATACATAATGGCGGCTGCGAATGTATGTTTAAGATAAAGAACTTTCCGTTTTCGTATAATAGTTCGAAAATATATAGTGCAAAATGAATATGTTGAAAATTTCACTCAAATTACTTTATTCTGGGCGCAGTTATCACTGTAGTATAGATTATTTTTTTTATCGTAACTAACAGAGCAAATGAAATGAAATTGAATGTGGTTTAGCATCCTACTGTTCTGCTCCGACTGGGCTAATGAAGACGGGCGTATGCCATACAGTGTGCTTTGGGGAATTTTTGCACTGTTAGGCTATATCGAATTCAAACTGTCAATGTGTACACGGGACCTCGGTTTTCGTCCCATCTGAATGACTTTACGTTGTCCCTGCCAGGTCCTCCGTCCTGCACCATTCACAAGGGGAACCACGCTGGAAATCCCGATGGACTTCCTCGGTAACGCAGTGAAGGAACACGGGACCTCAAGTTTACTGATTAAATTAAATCATTAAATGACGCCAATTAATCCGTTTAAATCTCCACCATCCGATGTCCTAGAGGCTTGTCATGTGAATAAATGTCTAAATTAGCTAGTTTATATAACATTTGAAGACCTGTCGGCAGATTGAGCTTACATAATGCATCTTTGGATAATTTTCTAGGAAATAAAATTGGTTATGTGTATGTTCACAAGATATGTTTAAGTTCAAAGTAACGGAAGCGAACATCAAAATATATCACTGAAATATTCCGAATTTTCATAAAAAAAAAAGATTTCTTTTTATTTTAAGGTCCCGGGTTCGATTTATTCCGTTATGATTGATGCAGGACCGGTGGGGGGCTAAACCGAAGTCCCGTGTTAACATTGTCATGAACATAAAACAACCATTGGCAGCTGGAATTCGAACAAGAGTAGAAGGTCAAAGACTGGTCGTAGAGACTTTTGGTCCATGAGACCTATGCCTCTCTAACAGTTGTACGATTTTTGTCACAGCATTGGTAACCATTGACAAGAAATGGCACTACTTGTTTACGTATATGTTAAGTATTATTCGATGACACTGTCGGTAGTGTTCGCGTCGAGTTAGCACAGAGTTAACGCTTGGTTCACGCAAGTGGGACGAACATTACCGTATTTTGGGAAAATTCAGAATTCTCTTTATAAAAATTGCGGGAATGAAATTCGTGCAAGTGCCAGGATGACTTTACGCGTCATTTGCGTGTTTTCGGCACCCAGGGCCGGATTAACCTTGTGGGGGGCCCGGGGCATACCAACTGTGCGGGGCACCAATTGTTTAAATTGTTCGTATATACTGACCGCGGATCGTACTAGTGTGTGCTTTCCTCAAGATTTTTCTTTTTAAAATTAGGATTAATTTCGGTGCATCTGAGACAATTTAAACAGCGATTTCATTGACGTTTAGAATTCGTTGACAATTTGAGTATTTTAAACAGACCCTTCGTCTTCTGATGTTTTCATTTACTTTATTTTAGTGTAATTATTTTAAGTGACATAAAACATTAAACTCCTTTATCTGAACTACTATACTATGATTACGTTAATTTCCCGGGACTGGTTGGGCCCCAGCATTCACATCGCGGGATGGGGTTCCCGGAACTGGTCAGAACCTATTGATTGGTAAAACCTCTAAGTTATGTAATTTAGTTAATTTTAGGGCCTAACCTATCTCTGGCCCCCCGAAAATCTGTTGGTATCTACCAGTCTCGCGGCTACCAATATCCCTTACTGCCGAGGGCCCCAATCCTCGCCCACTCAGCCCAGGTACTATGGTTAGCTCCGCCCGGGATAAAATATTAGTATGACCCAAATTGGGGGGGGGGGACCCCACTCTGCCTCCCCTAGATTCGGCACTGTCGGCACAGTATTATCACGGACTGTCCGTAAAAACTTTTGGTCCTGCATATATCTACCGGTCGGTCTTGCAAAAAATCATAAACTCACACAGGCCGTACGAGGTCAGTACTAGTCTCGATCACCCAGAACCTCCTAGTCTTCAACATACAGAGGGTCTGGGGCCGTTCTCAATATTTGACGTAAAGCCCATTGCTCATGCGTAACCGGGAGTTTGGTTTTTAATGTGTCTTATTATCCAGTCTCTTTAGCCAAGTCATGGTGTAAACATCTGTTTGGGGAGGAGTTGACTTCCTTAGACGTTGTTTATGATAAGACAATTTTCGTCAAATGTTGACAACGCATCCAGACTAATATTCGTAGAATATTTTTCTGGATGATAGAGACTAGGTCAGTACTCATGTTGTACGCCTGCGAGCTACCAAACCCCGCTTCCTGTGCGTGTTCGAAACACGTAACGGCGGATTGTTAGCAAGGCATTTAAACAAACAGTCAAATTTTAAATATGTCTTATAGACGTCAAGAAAAAAAACTCCTTCTTCGTATTACAGTGAGAAAAAAGACAAAGACAAACAACGTTTATATGTATGTTTGTACATGAAAACTACCTATGTGTAAATTATAAATACATTTCTAATAAAATTAGATTAAAAAGAAATGAGGATAAGAATATGGCTGATTGAACGCGATTCTTGTCGTATTATCTATGGGCGATCAAGTTCCAGGATATTGAATTTCTTCCTCTAGGAGACTGATATCTTGGTAGTTGTCGGAAGAATCAGTTGGTTGGGTAATAAATGATTCAAATAAGTCGAGTGATATCTGAAATTAGCATAGGTATAAAGGAATTGTGAAATGAATTAAAGATAAAGCGACGATGCCTATCTCTACTATTCGATCTGCCTACATTGTCTGCTACACCATTTTGGTCGTCAACTCTGCACGCGCCGTTACGTTGTTAGAATATATAAGGAAGGGTTTGGAGAGTTGAGTTGATTAAAAGTCGGCTAATCTTGAAGCCGAATCAAGATGGGTGTTAGATATCATTAATCAAATCACGGAAACTTGAAGAAAATTGACTCTCGTCGTGGAAAATTTGATAAAAGCGGCCAGAAAACATAACCCAATCCGGCCTTAATAACGCTAGATTCTTCGCCAACATTTGGAACTGGTCACTTCTTCGACAACTTCGCCTCGAGAGGCGTTATCGCAGAGCGTCAATGGATCATTGAGGCGGGAAGCTAATCTATTCGTCTTTTCACGTCTGTATGAATTACACACCTGTAGAGCAAACGTTGTGGGTACCGACGATAGATTAGGTGATGAAAAGCGTGAAAATCTCAACCTTTCCTTTCCAGCGCCGATTAATTTGAATTTGCGTGAGTCGCATTCAAGAACAAATCATGGCAAAAGATGTGCCGTCTTCGAAACGCTAATAAAAGCGAATGCTAAATGAAGTAGCGGCCCCTTGAGTTATGACCTAGCTCCGGTCAGGTGTTTAATATTTCATAGTCGTTGAACTATCGCCTTGACGATCCCAAACCGGGAAGCATGGGATTCAAATTGTCATACAAGCAACATTTAAAGTAGAAATGGTTCCACTATACTGATGTCTTCCGCCCACTTCAGACTCAGTAGTGGGTTGTCGTACAGAGTTCCTTGGCGCAAGTTTTTTTTAGTCAAATGATTACACAAAGTTTCTGGTCTGTAGCTGCCTTAATTTACACATTAACTGACCCAAAACAGTACTGCACATAGCTTAACATTATAATAAATCAATTCCAATTGAAATAAAGGCGAAGTTTAACGTTAAAAGTATTTTAACTACATTTAAAGTAGCTAATTCTATAACTTAATATCATCCAAATTCTTCGACATTGAAAACACAATTATTTTTGCAATTTAAATCAGCATTGGTGTTGTGATCTTATCTGGAAAAGATGGGTTTTGATATCCAATATTTAAGAGAAAATAAACATTTTACCATTGATACACGAGTGGCGAATCGTGTACCATGATGCGTTTCAGTGCCATTTGTAACAAGGTGCCTAAAGAATGATGCTAGACATATTCCACAAGTCATGTCAAACGGCGATGTCAAATTCTTGTTTGGAGAGAATGCCCAATAAATACTATCGGTGTTGACAGGAATAACCTGCCGCTATAAACTGACTTTCGGTTGAGACTTGTTGCGTATTTCGCTGAACATAACTGATGGCAATTCACAGTAAAACAGAAACGATTGAATGTAAAACAGTTTATATTTATTCATATTACTCTATGTTATGCGTCGCGACTCATTTGTGCCAATTTTTAGGTCCAAAATATTAGCGACTTAGCTCCTTCAAATAATATTTAGTATGGGTCTGTCAAGTTTCTCGGTTAGATTAAAGAACCTAAGTCCGTAACTCAAAATCCTTCAAAATCTTCAACATCGAAAACACGAAGTATTGGTAAATTTAAATCAACATTGATGATATAAACTTGCCGGGAAAAGAGAGAGAGGGAGAGGTCATTTCGGGACTAACATATGATTTAATTTTAGGGGTCTTTAGCGATGGGAAGAAACTGAAGCACCCTAAGAGAAAACCCACGGGGTTGGACAGGCGACCCTACCCGGGAATTCGAAACCACACCAGTTGACTCATTTACAAGCTTTATGATACAGCGCGCGCACGCTAACCATTCAGCTATCTACCCCCCCCCCCCTTACCGGGGTAAGATGAACTTCTGATATCCGACATTTAAGATAAAATAATTTTGTTTACAATAATGCGCTTCAGTCCCAGTTGTGATGAGAGACTCGAGGCACGAGGCTAGACACACTGCATCAAATAAAACGGCTGTATGTAGACTGGAATAACCAGACGCTGGAAATTTGCACTTCGATTAAGATTGCTGGCTTATTTCGCCGAATATAACTGATTTGAAATTGGAGTAAAGCGGAAACCATTGAATGTAAATCAGTTTTTTTACATTCATATGCGACCCACTTTTGTGAATTTCTAGGTCCCAAATGTTAGCGATTTCCTTTAATGTCTACGAAAGATAGTATTGCATGTACATGTCTAGTCAACCAGGTAATGAAACCATAAAACCAAAACAAACCCCACACTTAATATAAATAAATCAATAAGTTTAGACAAAATCAATACTTACAAAAAAAGATCAGTTTCACTATAATTCACCACGAGAAATTACCCATTGAAGCTGTAGCATTCATATATAATAATGAATGGTTGAATGAAATGGCCTTTAACGTCCTACCTTTCTGCTCCATCGTGATAATGAAGACGGGCATCCATGCAGTGTGCTATGGGGGAATAAACAAATACCGGTCGAACCCGGGACCTTCAGGTTAGCGAGTCATTTGCGTGTTTTCGGCACCCAGGGCCGGATTAACCTTGTGGGGGGCCCGGGGCATACCAACTGTGCGGGGCCCCAATTGTTTAAATTGTTCGTACTGACCGCGGATCGTACTAGTGTGTGCTTTCCTCAAGATTTTTCTTTTTAAAATTAGGATTAATTTCGGTGCATCTGAGACAATTTAAACAGCGATTTCATTGACGTTTAGAATTCGTTGACAATTTGAGTATTTTAAACAGACCCTTCGTCTTCTGATGTTTTCATTTACTTTATTTTAGTGTAATTATTTTAAGTGACATAAAACATTAAACTCCTTTATCTGAACTACTATACTATGATTACGTTAATTTCCCGGGACTGGTTGGGCCCCAGCATTCACATCGCGGAATGGGGTTCCCGGAACTGGTTAGAATCTATTGATTGGTAAAACCTCTAAGTTATGTAATTTAGTTAATTTTAGGGCCTAACCTATCTCTGGCCCCCCGAAAGTCTGTTGGTATCTACCAGTCCCGCGGCTACCAATATCCCTTACTGCCGAGGGACCCAATCCTCGCCCACTCAGCCCAGGTACTATGGTTAGCTCCGTCCGGGATGAATATTAGTATGACCCAGAATTATGGGGGGGGGGGGGCAAATTTGCCTCCCCTAGATCCGGCACTGGATGTTGAGCTTGGTACGTGCGGATAGTAACGTACTGTTTCAATTGCTACACCACAGGAATCTAATCTTCTATCCGTATATACACCATGTCGTACAAGACAATATATAATATTGTATGGGGAAAGCTTATATCATATGGATAGAAGGTCGGATTACTGTGGCTAGGCCTACACATACACTTTGTACAGAAATATTTAAGAAAAGCTTCAGAAATACGACATTTTACATACGACATTTTGATCTAAGGTTTATTTTAAAGACATTTTGATTCTTTTCCTGTGTGTGTTTTGGGGTCTCCTAGACAATTTCGCAAAATCCAGATACGATCTTTTGACTCCCCACCGACGATATTAAAGTTATTTCAATTAAAGGCTGGCACAAATGTCATGGGAGGCAACTCTATTTTAGATACCTCTTTTCTATCGAGTAATGGGATTTAACGCCCACACTACAGAAACTAGTTCATTTTGGGACAGGCTCAACGTAGCTAAAATCGTTGCCATATAGGCTACTGAAGGATGAGGTTTGTTATCTAGCGACCCTTATACTCCTTGACACGCCCAATCACGCCAGTTGACTCAATGACAGACCCTATAATGCAACGCGCACGCAAATAGTGAAAGGAACCAAGATCTTTGGAACATATTAATTAAATAAACTTATATTTTAAGTTTCATCAAAATCTGATAAAAAATTCTTGGATCCACCCCTAATCGGGTACCATTTGCTGGATATATTATCGACAGGAATCGTGATCTTTGTGAACATAAATTTAAAATTTGAAACAAATTATAAGGCCTCTGGAGGATCCACAAATTTTTTAACGTAAAATGGGCGTTTTTCGAAATTTGGTCAGATAAATCCCATACAAAGCAATGGTCGCTCCTCTAAAAATTTTCCACCTCTCTCCCACAATGCACATTGTTTTCCAAATTGGCAATTCATGCATTTCAATTTTTCAAGAGAGAACTTGCTTTCATCATTATAATAATTAGTTGTGCAATGGATTTTATTGAACGGGAGTTGATTACAAACACACAGGTAAGTGTATAATAACCAAAGTTAACTAGTTTGTTCATAATCGAAGAAATCCGTTTATTATTTACCATGGCTCAGACAGTATATAGTCTGTGTTTGTGTTATTGTTCTTAGTACTTAACGTCCGCCTCCACCGACGGTGATATTTCAGACAAGTTGTCTTATTTACATTATCTTAACGCATGCGCCTTTCCTGTGGGAGGAAATCGGAGACTAAGAACTAGGAAGCGCGAGTTAGCCTTTTTTGATAATCTATACGAACATGGACGTAACAAGTTAC
Organism: Patella pellucida; assembly: GCA_917208275.1. Lineage (NCBI taxonomy): Eukaryota > Metazoa > Mollusca > Gastropoda > Patellidae > Patella > Patella pellucida. The sequence continues at coordinate 29,036,066 of OU795041.1, read as the reverse complement.
TACTTTGTCATGGTTTGATGGGGTTCTATTTAAATATTTACAGGCGCCTTTTTTCTTATCTGTTATTGTTCTTCTTCTTATTGTTCTTCTAACGTCCGCTTCCGCCGAATGTGATATCGCAGACAAGTCTTATTTTCATTTTTATACGCCCCCGTCCGTCTGTCGGTCCGGCCGTCCGTTCGTCGGTCCGTCTCTAGAGGCCAAAGTTAATATCCAATTGACACACTGTTTAACGTCATGAGACGAAGAAGCCTATCGATTTTCAGCGATTTCCGATAATTACTGTCCTTGATCACTTCAAAAAATATTGTGGACGCTCTGGAGGCCGATTGACTTTAAATGTATACACGGTGTTTAAGGCCATGAGACGAAGAAGCTTATTGATTTTCAAAGATATTCGATAATTACCGTCAGAGTTATAGCCCTTTAGCACTTTGAATAATCATGTGGGCTATCATCTAGAGTCGAAAGTTAATATCCGATTGACTTTGAATTTATACACAATGTTTAAGGTCGTGGGAAAAAGAGGTCTATTGATTTTCGGCGATATCCGATAATTACTGCAAGAGTTATGGCCCTTGAACACTTTAAAAAATCCTGTGTTCTCAGAGGTTTAAGTTAATATTCGATTGATACACAGGGTTTAAGGTCTCGAGACGTACAAGTATATCGATTTTCAATGAATTTTGATAACTTGAACAGCTTAATTCACGATATTAAATGTTTCGTATTTAGCTAACCAGATTGTACTTAATCAAACGGTGCTATGTAGACTGAAATAACTAGACGCAAGAAATTTGCACTGAATTGAGATTGATGGCTTATTTCGCCGACCATAACTGATTTGAAATTTGAGTAAAAACGGAAACCATTGAATGTAAATCAGTTTTATACATTCATACTACAGTATTATATGCGTTGCGACCCACTTTTGTGAATTTCTAGGTCCCAAATGTTAGCGGTTTAGCTCCTTTAAAGTAAAGTAGCTATATAAGTCCGTAACTCAGTATAATATCATCAGGCCCGTAGCCAAAAAACATCTCCCCCCTCCCCCCGAAAGAAAATTTGCCATCCATAACTCTAAAATACCAACTCTAGACTGTGCCGGGTGTGCCCCCCCCCCTACAAACTTCACTGTCCCAAACTTCACGGGCCTGAATATCATCCAAAATCTTCGACTTTATAAACACGATTTTTTTTTTGCAATTTAAAGGACCCAAGACCGTAACTCAGAATCCTCCAAAATCTCAGACATCGAATAGACGAATTATTTGTCAATTTAAAGGAGCTAAATCGCTAACATTTGGGACATAGAAATTGTCAAAAGTGGGTCGCAACGCATCTAATATTGTAATATGAATGTAATATAAACTGATTTACATTAAATGGTTTCCGTTTTGTCCCAAATTTCAAATCAGTTATGTTCGGCGAAATAAGCCATGCAGTCTCAATCTAGTGCAAATTTATATAGTGTCTGGTTATTCCAGTAAACATACGCCGTATTGTATGCTGCAATATGTCTAGCATCGCTCCTCAAGTCTCTTATTTAAACTGGGGCTGAAGCGCATTATGGTACACGACTCGTGTACCAATGTTAAAAATATTATTTTATCTAAAATATCGGATATCAGAAGCTCATCTTTTGCCGGTAAGTTTACATCATCAATATTGATTTAAATTGACCAATAATTCGTGACCAAATATTATTTTATCTAAAATATCGGATATCAGAAGCTCATCTTTTGCCGGTAAGTTTACATCATCAATATTGATTTAAATTGACCAATAATTCGTGTTTTCGATGTTAAAGATTTTGGAGGATTTTGAGTTACGGACTTAGGTCCTTTAAATCAAAATTGATGATGTAAACTCACCGGGAAAAGATGAGCTTCTAAAATCCGATATTTAAGATAAAATAATTTTTATAACATAGGTACACGAAGCGTGTAGGCTACCATAATGCGCTTCAGTCCCAGTTGTATTGAGAGACATTAGGGACGAGGCTAGACACACTGCATCAAACCTAACGGAGTTATGTAGACTGGAATAACTAGACGCTACAAATGTGCACTTGATTGCGACTGCTGGCGTGTTTCGTCGAACATAACTGATTTGAAATTGGAGTAAAAACGGAAACCATAGCATGTAAATCAGTTTATATACATTCATATGACAGTAGGCCTATTATATGCGTTGCGACCAACTTTTGTGAATTTCTAGGTCCCAGATGTTAGCGACTTAGTTCCTTTTAAATCAGCATTGGTTTTGCGGTAGGCCTATTATCTGGAATCGATGGGCTTCTGATATCCGATATTTAAGACAATATAAACAATTGGTACTAGAATCGTGGTTAAACGTCCACTCAAACAACTAGGTCTGCGCGTAGGGGTGTTTAGCAGTGGGAGGAAACCGAGTGCCCGGAGGAAACCCACGAGGTTGAGAAGGCGCCCCTATCTCCATGCCACATACGCTCACACCAGGGCTCGAAACCACAGCCGCAAGCTAGAGGTGGCCGGCTAGCTAGAGGTCGAATAGTTAAAATACTTTTAACGGGCGGAAGACATCAGTAGTGGGAACCATTTCCAGAGTTCGAAGCGGGGCACTCTAGACCACTAGGCCATCCCAAACCCCCTAGGCCCTAACAGGTGCTTGAGGCATAGACTCATAGACATATTCCACAAGTCATCTCAAACGGTGATGTTGTATTCTTTTTTGGAGAGCATGCGCAATATATATTATCGGTGTTGACTGGAATAACCAGACGCTTGAAACTGTCTTTCGATTGAAACTCCTTTCGTGGCTATAGTTTTTCGCCGACCATAACTGATGACAATTCACAGTAAAACGGAAACTATTGAATGTAAAACAGCTTAGGAAATTCATATTATATTATTATGTGTCGCGACCCATTTGTTCTAATTTCTAGGTCCAAAATATTTACTATTTACTATAGTATATCGTCCATTTCACCAAGGGTGATATCACAGACAAGAAAAAAGAAGGCAAGGGAAGTAACTCTTATAGGTGGTAGAAAAAATAATGGCTGCCTCCACAAGAAGAAGCGTGACATTTCTATGTCGGATACTTTCTTCAGTATATGTCCAAACTGGTCAAAAGACCCGACAATGTAAGTTATTGTATTCATTCACTATTTATTGCGAATTCATCGCTTTATCAACAATTACTGTAATACGTAACAGGCATTGCCTGAGTAGAGCGAGGTTGATCTTGTCGAATAATGTAAAATTAGCGATCGGCAGCTATTTTGAAATATTATTTTTTTCTCCAGGAACTTGTTATTTCCCGAAAGCTGCACATCTAAGTATTGTAACAACACCATGTTTATGAAAATCGGAGCAGTATTGATTGAGTTATTGTCCATTTATTAAAGGGACAATCCCGAATTAAACAGGGTTTTAAAAAAAAGAGTCTGTGAATGTATGAAAATAAAACGCCAAAATATAGGGGAATGGTGAATTTACCTTGTCTCAAAATTTCAACTTAAAATATTGAGTCGTTTGGACATGTGCCAAAACTGCTTATCCGGACAGGTAACAAAATGCAGCAGTTTTATTCCCAAATCAAATATCGGGATTAGCCCTTTAACGCGAACTGGCAGAACCCTTGTGAAGCCTTGTTTGCAAACTTGGCTGTTTTGCTTCAATTTTCAACCCCACTTCATATCTCTGAAACTAAAAGTAAAAGTCCTAGAGACATAATTATTTCACCAAAATAAAGCTAATTTACGCACTAACACCACCATGCAAATACATTACCCATAGGTTGAGAAGTTTATTTTGATGTTTGCGATAACCGTACAGAAGATTAAATAATTATGTAAACTTGAACTAGCTACAAGCAGCTCTTTTTGAATATTTATTTGTTGTCGATAACCTTGTTTCTTTCCAAAAGCTAAAAATCTCAGCATTGTAACAACACTTATTTTTTAAAAATCAGAGCAGAATTATCGCTGTTGTTACTGTCAGTTTAGTAACGCCAACTGGCAGACCCTCCTTTTTGGGAAAATCGGCCAGTTTGCTTCAATTTTCATTCCCGATCAATATATGAGAAACGAAATAAGCTAGAGACATAATTATTTAACCAAAATGAGGCTTATTTATGTATCAACACAGCGATATGCGCACATGACCTGTGTTAGCGCTAGGTTCTAAAATTCATTAGCCACTGTGGCTAATGCATGAAAAAAGTATTAGCCACATACATTTATTATTAGCCACTGACCTCATGAAATGTTGTTTGTACCAATACTAATCTTGGTCAATTATATAGTCTGAGGATGTAACATTTTGAAGCTAGAAGCAAGTGCTTATAAAATATGTATTCAAAACATCAAGCAGAAATTTAAAGACATTAACTTTTACTTCCAATTTTATAACAACCTATATTGGCTTACGTTTATTTGTTTGACTAAACAGCATGGAGTATCTAGATGTACACATAATTATTAGACACTTATATATCCTGTCACATTAATTCGACCTAATTCTACCAACGGTACCAGGATAAATAAATATTATTGTGGCTCGAATTGAAAAGGCGCCAAATTCTTTGTATTGTGACTGTGTATTTCAACAATTAAGTTTTTTGAAAAATTAAGCTTATTATGAACGGTCAATAGAGTATTTTATTAAACATAATTTTCAGCGGAATAGTTGGAATTCGAGGGGGCGTGACTTGTCCTCCATACGTACACATTGTATAAATGTCGTCTAATAATAGGTGCGAATCAAGTCGTGTTTTGATATTCAATTACAAATATTTTAGAATCTGAATTCAACGCATTTCTCAACGTCTTTATATTAAATTTAAGGCATTGGATTTGACAGTAGGGCACCGCTGTGTTACTCGGAGGTATCCACGTGAATTTGCGTGATGAATCTTCTCTTGGCTGACAGCCAAGGCCGATACGATCGGGAATTCGGGCGAATTTCTTGTCATACCGATGTCGAAGAAATAGGACTGTTTAAAATTACGATATTTATATGGACCTAAATAAGGAATTGTGGGCAATCTGATAATGTATGACATGGATAATTAGGGGTGATAGATTAGTTGCTGAAACGAGGATATCTATGGTACCGGTATCGAAGAATGTGAAATCTCTAGCCATTTTGTAAATCGTGCGTAATTCGGTACACGAGACATGATTGGACAATATATGAATAATATGACAATTTCAGCCAATGAAAACAAAGATAACTAATGGTGACAGTAAAATCCCTTCTGTCTATACGCTTTCTTCAAACATTATTTTAGAAATTTTTAATGGGTTTCTTGGTTGTTTGTTTTTGTTAAAAAGGCAAGCGCGAGAGAGAAACAATGAACCAACAGGGCCACATGACATAGGCCTTTTCGCCAAAGTGGCGACTTTATAACAATAATTATCGCCACAGATGATGAAAATTCGCCATTGGCGAAGTGGCGAGCGTCTAGCGCTCACACTGATGACACATACCTTGAATAGTTTATTTTCTGAGGTTTAAAATAGCGGTACAGAAAATTAACTAGTAACTTTAACTAAACATAATCATAATCAATAATGATACAATATAATCAAAATATTTAAAATCAAAACTTCATTGAAGAGTATTCAGAAGAGAATAAGATTAAACTACTTTAAAAGTAAAATGAAAAAAATACCCCACCCCCCAAAGAATTTAAAAAAAAAATTATTTATCAATCAGGATCATATTTATTTATGAAGCTAACCGTATTAAATATTATTTATTATTATGCATACCAAACTTTATTTCCATGTATTTATGATTTCTAATTCATATATTAAAATTATTTAAATCGCACAATCCTGTAAAATAAAATTAATACCGGTACCTTTATGTAACAGGTACAACTATATTTTCTTCCCATGAATTATGGAACAACAAATGCTGACAACACTGTATTAATTCAATTTTCAAAATTGCATTTGCATTTTAAATTACACTTATTTATAAGCTTATAATAATACACACTGAACGACAAGCAAAATTTTCTTTTGTCAAAGTTAGTGGAGGTATTAACTGTGGTCTGTACACGTTTTGTGATGGAGTTGCGTCCCTTTTGAAATTCAACTAGGTGCCGATTTCTAGGATTTACCACTTCCCACAGGGGTTTCCGTCCTCCGCAACATTTTAGATCACTAATTTGGTGTTTATTGTCATAATTGTAAGTAAAACTTTGAGCTTATCAGCACATATCAGACAATTTCAATAAAATAGTTGAGGTAATAATTGTGGTCTGTACCCATATTGCCAAGTTAGCGACATTAAAAAAAGTTAGTTGGTGATCGCCCTCGCCCGCCCAGAAAATTCTAACCGACCAGGATTTTTTTTTATTTTCAAAATTTAGCCTATTACGATGTTTAAAACCAATGCTAAAAGTTCCAAATAGTAGCCGGCTACGAAATTTCTAACGAAACGAGCGGATATAATAATTGACACGTGTTCCAATACTCTTGAAATGCGTGGGACTGAATGACATTTAACAAATTGCGACCCGTTAACGGCAGCAATGGCCGACATTTTCATTCGCATGCGTACAACACCAAATACAATATTTGGAATACAATACAACCTGGAACTATAATATTTAGATGGGAGTAGGTCTTGCCGATTCTGAATTACATGGAACAGTCTCTCGAATAAATGTAACAACAGATTTTCGGAATGACATGGGAGTCATGAATGACTAAATCAACCAATTATTAGTGATCGTTAGTCGTTATGCAAATCGTTGTGGGTTTTTTGGGAGGGTTATTGACGGATTCTTCTGGTGATCTTACTATTCGCAAACTACAATATTATTATGAAAGTTGATGTCTAAAAAGAATATCGATCCAAACATGATATGAATTGAAACATTTTGTAACATTTGATATTCTGCAACATTAAATAAACCAGTCGGCACTACCTATAGGCCTAAGTGTTCAGTTATAAATCTCTTAATTATATTATCTGATCGAATCTCTGCCGGAATATCTAAAGTTTAAATATTTAATCTGTACAATATATGCATATGGAGATCCTTTATATGCAGATGAGTTGTGTTTTGACATGAAAGGTTAATATTCCTGAAGTATAATTGCTTGTTCTGTATATATATAGATTCATTAAAAAAAATAAAAATAAAAACCTCCCTCCCTCCCACATTTTTGGGGAAAAAAAGGACGATCACCAACTAGTTTTTTTTATGTGGCCTAAGTACACCAGGTGTGGTTGTTTAATGAAACAAATATATTATAAAATTGGAATATTTTTTTTATTTCAGCAACATGGTGTAGAATCTCCAGAGTTTATTCATCAATTAAATATTGTTCTACTTCTGCTGGAGTGAAAAATGCTTCTGAGTTGTCAGATTCATTTGATGAGCCCAATCCACCCTCGACACAAGATTTATTAAGGGGTATTGGTAAAACAAAAAGTAATTTCAACCACAATTTTAGACTTTATATTATCTCCGGAATCAAATTCTTCTTGTTGTCCCCTGCCTTTTGAAGGTGTTTATTAGGTCAGTGCCCTGATGGAGTTCGAAGATGGGCATTTAGGTAGGGTAAGCAGAGATTGGTTGGGGCTTTGGGACACGATAACTTTAGTTCTAATTAAGTTAGAGTGGTGAAACTTGGTGTATAGTTTTATTACATCTATACCTTGACTTAGTTCGATAATAAGCATGTTCTGCTTAGGGTAGGCTGAGCGATAAGCAATTTGATTTTGGAACACAATAACTGTGGAGAATGATGTAAAATGTTCAAACTTGGTGTAGGCGTTCATTAGGTGAATATCTTGACCGAGTTCAATGTTTAACATTTCGAGCTAAAGCTAAGCCGAGGTAATCAATTTCTTTGGTCAATGCTTTTTTGGGACAAAGATTATCTCATTCTATCTGATAGAGAGTGATGAAACTTAGTGAAAAAAATAAATGTGCGATTAATTAATATGTGTCATCTATTTATTTGGGGATTTTGGCAGACTCACTGTTGGCTTGTTCATATTAAAATGGGTCAGTCTGTCTGTCCGTCAAAATTTTTTGGATGCAATAACTCATTCTAATTGAGCTAGACTGTTCAAACCTGGTGTAGGTGTTTATTAGGTCCGTGCCTTGATGGAGTTCAATGATAAACTTTGATTGGTGATGCTTTTGAGCACGATAACTTTGGTTATATTTAAGTGAGAGCGATGAAACTCTTGAGTATATATTTATTATATCATTACCTTGACTGCTTTTAATTAAAGTAGAATGTTTAAACTTGATGTAGATGTTCATTAAGTGAATGTCTTGACTGAGTTCAATGATTAACATTTCCCTCTAAAGCTAAGCAGAGGTAAGCAATTCCTTTGACTTTGTTTCTATCTGATAGAGAGTGATGAAACTTGGTGTATAGTTGATAATCAGTTTGATTGCTGGATACTTTTGAAAAAGATAAATGTGCAATTAATTTAATTAATATTGGTCATCTGGTAATTTCTGGATTTTGGCGGGTGACATCAAGAGTTAAAATAATTAATCCATTTCTGAGATATGTCTTTACTGTATAAAACTATAAATTATTTACTTTCATGCCTCGATTCTTGCCCTGATCAGGGTGGATAGATATATGATGTTTGAATTGCTACATGTACTGTACATCTTCGTAGAATTATTTAGAAATCACTACAAATATGATGTTTTGTTGTGACACTGAGCAATTTGTCAAACTCAAATCCAACCTTTTGACTATGAGTATGACTAGTTTTTTGTCATTACCTTTCAATTTTGTTTTATTTTAAAGGTGAACAGAAATCACGTTCTGTATTGAAGCCAGATCAGCCCACTGATGCTAACATTTTAAGAATAGCGATCATTGGTACACCAAACTCTGGTAAATCAACACTTACAAATAGTCTAATGGGTTGGAAGGTAGGGCCTGTTGATACTTTATAGATAATAGAATGCTTCAGTATTATTTTATTGTATAGAGTTATATCAGTGTGGATTAAGATTGTATAAGATGACTTATTTTAACTTTGGTGTACTTCAAGGTAAACAAATGCATCAATTTAAGAGTCCCAAGAAGTAACTTTTTAAGATGCATTCCCACGAAAGTAGTTATAGAGTAATTATTTCCAATAATAGTTTGGCAGATTCGGCATATATAGAAGGTAGAAAAACCTTATATTACTAGACATTACCGGATTCACTTGAAAACATGCTTTAGTATAATATGGCCTTAAACTAAGAAATCCGAAATTTTACCTCTTTAAGTTGGAAACTCGCTATGATATGGCCATTTGAAATTAGGGTACTAAAACAGATCATAAATTCAGTCATTTTATTCATATTTTTAGACACTTTAAACGCACATTTCTAACAGGAGTAGGACCCTCTAACTATATAATTATTGACAACTTTTGGTGAAGATTATGAATTTAGCATCACAGTCGTTGTCCAATGCATACTGTTTGCGCCACCAGGTGGCAAAATGTTGAGCAAATGAACTATTCCCTTTTTATAAGCCCACATTTTCATGGGGACGTATTATGTCGTCGCCCCTGTCCGTCCGTCCGTCCGTCCGTCTACATTTGTTTGTGGACTCTCTACAGGTCACAATTCTTACCCGAATTCGACGAAACTTGAAATATAGGTTTATCCCCCAAAGATCTCGGCTGCTTTCGATATTGGCTTGTATCGGATCAAAACTTCATGGATTATGGCCCCTGATTGTACGAAAAATCATGTTTTTAGCTTGTGGACCCTAAAGAGGTCACAATTTTGAAACGATTTTGATGAAACTTTACATTCATGTTTATAACCCTAAGATCTTAGTTCCTTTCGATATTTGCGCCTATCGGAACGTAATTTCCTGAATTATGGCCCCTGATTGTCCAAAAAATCACCTATTTTAGCTTGTGGTACCTCTGGAGGTCACAATTATCAACCGATTTAAAAAACCGTTCGAATATATCACCCTTACACCCTAAGGAAGGGCGAGTTCGAATTTCGGAAAAATTGGACCAAAATTACCATACAAAATGGCCGCCGTTCGTATGCGAATGCTGTTGAAAAATGGTATATCGAGGTCGTCGACCCTGTAGAGGACCCAATTTTAATTCGATTTTGACGAAACTTGAAATGCATGGATATTACCCAAAGATCTTGGGTCCTTTTGATATTGCGCATATCGGATCGTAACTTCCTGAATTAATGCCCCTGATTATACGCAAAAGCGCCTTTGTTTAGCTTGTGGTCTCTCTGGAGGTCACAATTATTATCCGATTTAAAAAATCGTTTGATTATATCACCGTTACAAGCTAAGGAAGGTTGAGTTCAAATTTCGGGAAAATAGGACCAAAATTACAATACAAAATGGCTGCTGTTTGTACGCGAATACTGTTAAAAAATGGTATTTCAAGGTTGTGGACCCTGTAGAGGTCAAAATTTTAATTTCGATTTTGATGAAACTTAAATTGCGTGTTTATAACCTAAATATCTTGATACTTTTCGATATTTGCGCATATCAAACTGTAAATTAAAGAATTATGGCCTTTGATTGTAGGAAAAATCACTTTTGGTTTTGCTTGTTCTCTATCCATCTCTCGAAAAAGTGGGCGTATCCTGCCTGGCAGCCGCTGTTATTTTTCACGATTTCCACAGCCTCTGGCAAAGTCACTGTTTTGTACATAACCTCCAAAATTGGCATAGTTCATGTCAGTTGGTATTTTATCAATTTACAACCCAGGAACACTTATTTTTACCTATGTCCTGTAACACAAACAATATTAACCAACTTGTCTTTAATCCTATTAAAAAACAATATTAATACCATAATCTGTCAAAAGTCAATACACCTAGGAATATATGATAAAGAAATATTGAATGACACAAACATGAATGGTTATTTGTAAATCACCTCATCCTCCTTACAAGATATTATATCTATGAATGTAGAATTAAAAGTAAATTCCCAAATAAAGATCAGTCCCTTAACTTTATGAGAACTGACCGCCGGCGATCTCTGGGGGGTTGGGATGGCCTAGTTGTCTAGAGTGCCGTGCTTCGACCTCTAGCTGGCCGGCCACTATCTTGCGGCTGTGGTTTTGAGTCCTGGTGTGAGCGTATGTGGCATGGAAATAGGGGCGCCTTCTCAACCTTGTGGGTTTCCCCCGGGCACTCCGGTTTCCTCCCACTGCTAAAGGCCCCTACGCGCAAACGAATTATTGAAACAAAATTAAAACCATATGTTAGTCCTGAAACGACCTAGTTGTGTTGAGTGGACGTTAAACCCCATTTCTCTCTCTCTTATGAGAACTGTTGGCTTGTTAATAATTTAATTAAAGAACATAAAATGACATAAAACTTCTTTCTTTTAAAGGTGTCTGCAGTATCTCAGAAGGTTCACACAACAAGAAAAAACACACTAGCCGTTCACACCGAAGGCAACACACAAGTGGTGAGTTGTGCCGAATTATATCTGAATGTTAATGATAAACTTAAACATGCATTATGCAAGAGCTAAATCTGCCTATTACAGGTCTGAAATGTTTTCTAAAGTATTAATTATACATTAAGGGGGGTGGCTCCAATTAAATGAGAAAATATTAAATAAATTTGACATTTATTTTAATTACTTGTTTCTACTACAGCTGATGACATTCGAATATAGATAATTATGTTCCTTGGTGTTTTAGCTTTAGTAGGATATATAACAATCTATATTTTATCAAGCAGGTTTTTTTTTTTAAGCTTTTCCTCAACGGCATTGGGTGGCCATCCTGAATTATGGGAAATGGGCTTGGTCCAGGTTCCGAAATGCAAATTTTTGAAAAACTTGTGTGATAACAATAAAGTCCTGAAAATTGCAGAACATTAGCTTTAATAGTTGACAGTGCAATTTAAAAAAACAAATATTTTCTCATTTAATTGGAGCCACCCCCCTTAATTAACTGATCCAGGCCTTAATCAACTTGATGTAGATGTTCAATAGGTGAATGTCTTGACTGAGTTCAATTATTAACATTTCAAGCTAAAATAAAGCAGAGCTAATCAATTTCATTGGTCGATGCTTTGGGACAAGATAGTCTTGAATATGATGATACTTAGTGTATACATAAAGTTTGATTGCTCGATACTTTTGAAGAAAAAAAATGCGATTAATTAAAATGTGTCATCTATTTATTTGTGCCATCTGAATTGTTTTTAAAGTATTAATTATAAATTAATTAACTGATCCAGGCCTTAATCAACTCTGGATGGCAGATTTCTCCGATATTAAACAGATTAAAACGGTTCACAGGGCATCATTTTTGATGGGCGTCTGCGCCCGTAATCTTGAAAACGCAAGCACAGGTTGTAGCTCCTGCTAACAAATCACACAATTTCGACAGTTTTATCAAGAAAGTCGAGCTTGAAAAGTCAAATAAAATATTATTGGATCCAAAATTCCCGAAGAGTAGTTTTGTTATGTTATCGAGTCATTTGGGTTGAAGATTATTAGCTCGGTTGTCAAGTCTCTCCATGAGTCCATGACGTTTGTACTCACGATCATTGATCTATATATAGATCATTGTTCACTATACATTATTATGTATAGTGATAGTATTACATTAATAAAAAACGATTGACCGTTTTCAAATCAAATGATGTCCGTGTTACGTTTACTAAGACTTTTTGATTGTGAAATTTGAATAAATATAATGTTATGAATTTCTGTCAGGGTCATATAGAAAGCGTCTTGATAATCACGATATATACATTCCTTTCCCGCCTTTGGCATCAAGCCAGAGATTTACTCCAAGTTAGTGTTTTCTGTTGTAAGCATGAGACCGGTAAATCAAGTACTTGACAACCAACGGCATGGCATGTTCAATGAGCGTATTTGTCTGCTAGAATTTGGATACCGTACAATCAATAGAAATATTGACTAAAATATGTGTCAACACCGAAATTTTATTATTTTTTTTACACCATTTGGAATTTTGGATAGACAAGATGGTAAAAATTAAAGCTCTTGCGAGCAAATTTGCAGATGTGTTTTTATTTGCTCCCGCGAATATAGGTGCAAGAGCATTTTGTGACTCCTGCATGTTTTACAGAAATGATGCCCTGGGTTCAGCGATACTTTGATTTAATCAATATGGGTGACCCAGGTGGCTCGAGACTTAGCTTTGAAAATTATTGCACACGTCTGTCAAACCTTAAAAGGCCAATATCTTTGCTTGCAATAGAGTAATTTGAATGAAATTTTCAAATTATTCATTTTACATCATCTACTTTCGAACTACTTGGCTAGTTCTTATCTAATATTTAAACAACAACCAACTCAATATATGTGATACGTTTTCAAACAACTTAAACCCTTCAGTCTTTATCTGGAAATGGAGACCAATGTCCCAAGCTGTATTATGCAGTGTGTGGAATAAAACTAGACTTTTATTTATAAAAATAATGTATATGTGAAATTAACCTAGTACAGCACATGCATGAGTCGTTCACTATATAGACCTCTAAAGGAACAGCAATTGATTATCAGGTTTCCCTACAAAAACATTGAACCGTAATCTTAAAAAGGTTACGTGTCCGGATAAGCAGTTTTGACCCTCACATCCAAACAACACAATATTATGAGCTGAAATTTTGAGACAGGGTAAACACACCTTTCCTCTATAATTTGGCCCTTTAATTTTGTATGTGCCCAGATTTTTTGAGAGTCAGTTCAAATCAGGATAGTCACTTTAAAGATGTATTATATAAGAGCTAAATCTGCCTATTGTTGATCTTTTGATTGGTCCAGAATGCTATGTAAATCATGAACAAAACATTTATTCACATGCAAGGCTTGTGATGGTCCAATATGGCACCTAAAGGTTTTACCCATATCAGATATTGATAGCCAAACATATCGGCCAATACAGATAATTACCGATAGTGGTTTACATGTATATTAAAGTATTACGCATTGAAATACATCAAATGGCATGATAATCTATGTAGATATATGTCATAGTTAGTGGGTTCTATTACCTCAGGAATCAAACACGAACGCGCTGTTTTTATACGCCCACATTTTCATGTGGACGTATTATGTCGTCGCCCCTGTCCGTCTGTCCGTCCGGACGTCCGTCCACAATTGTTTGTGGACCCTCTACAGGTCACAATTCTTGTCCGATTTAGATGAAACTTAAAATGTAGCTTTATCCCCAAAAGATCTCGGCTGCTTTCGATATTGGCATGTATTGGATCGAAACTTCATGGGTTATGGCCCCTGATTGTACGAAGCTCATGTTTTGAGCTTGTGGACCCTATAGAGGTCACAATTTTGAACCGTTTCTGATGAAACTTGACATGCATGTTTATAACCCAAAGATCTTGGTTCCTTTTGATATTTGCGCCTATCGGAACGTAATTTTCTGAATTATGGCCCCTGATTGTCCGAAAAATCACCTATTTTAGCTTGAGGTCCCTCTTGAGCCGACAATTATTATCCAATTTATAAAACCGTTCGATTATATCACCGTTACACCCTAAGGAAGGTTCAGTTCGAATTTCGGGAAAATCGGACCAAAATTGCCATACAAAATGGCCGCCGTTTGTACGCGAATACAGTTAAAAAGTGGTATATCAAGGTTGTGGACCCTGTAGAGGTCACAATTTTAATTTGATTTTGATGAAACTTGAAATGCATGGTTATAACCCAAAGATATTGGTTCCTTTTGATATTTGCGCATATCGGAACGTAACTTCCTGAATTAATGCCCCTGATTATACGTAAAATCGCCTTTGTTTAGCTTGTGGTCTCTCTGGAGGTCACAATTATTATCCGATTTAAAAAATCGTTTGATTATATCACCGTTACACCCTTAAGAAGGTTGAGTTTGAATTTCGGAAAAATCGGACCAAAATTGCCATACAAAATGGCCGTCGATCGTACGCGAATACTGTTTAAAATGGTATTTCAATGTTGTGGACCCTGTAGAGGTCACAATTTTAATTTGATTTTGATGAAACTTGAAATGCATGGATATAACCCAAAGATCTTGGTTCCTTTTGATATTTGCGCATATCGGATCGTAACATCCTGAATTATGGCCCCTGATTATACGCAAAATCGCCTTTGTTTAGCTTGTGGTTCCTCTGGAGGTCACAATTATTATCCGATTTAAAAAATCGTTTGATTATATCACCGTTACACCCCAAGGAAGGGGGAGTTCGTATTTCGGAAAAATTGGACCAAAATTACCATACAAAATGGCCGCCGTTCGTATGCGAATACTGTTAAAAAATGGCATATCAAGCTCGTCGACCCTTTAGAGGTCCCAATTTTAATTCGATTTTGACGAAACTTGAATTGCATGGATATTACCCAAAGATCTTGGGTCCTTTTGATATTTGCGCATATCGGATCATAACTTCCTGAATTAATGCCCCTGATTATACGGAAAATCGCCTTTGTTTAGCTTGTGGTCTCTCTGGAGGTCACAATTATTATCCGATTTAAAAAATCATTTGATTATATCACCGTTACAAGCTAAGGAAGGTTGAGTTCAAATTTCGGTAAAATAGGACCAAAATTACAATACAAAATGGCCGCTGTTTGTACGCGAATACTGTTAAAAAATGGTATTTCAAGGTTGTGGACCCTGTAGAGGTCTTGATACTTTTCGATATTTGCGCATATCAAATTGTAACTTAATGAATTATGGCCTTTGATTGTAGGAAAAATCACTTTCGGTTTTGCTTGTTCTCTATCCATCTCTCGAAAATGTGGGCGTATCCTGCCTGGCAGCCGCTGGTTTGAAGTAATAATAATTGGGTCATGCTTCCAGCAACGCAATCACAAATACTCACTATCCATTACAAACTTAAAGACCACATAAGATGATTTTTTTTAATTGCATAGGATAATAGACTATGATTACTAAATCCATTTTACGGTAAATTCAAATCAATATGATTAAAATTAAATGAGCTATTAACGTTTTAGTATGCGATAGCCAAAAACGGTTTTCAAATTTTCAATAACGACCTTAATCCGGTTGATTGGCTGATGACGTCACAGGGGACTACACATAGTATACACATTATCTGTCCGATACATCACTGTCTGTATAATATATCACTGTATACACATCACCACCAGTTGACAAGTGTGTATTGCCGGTAATCATTAGCTCATAATTATAACTATGAGGGACCGGATATCGTCCAGATATTACGAAAAAAGGAAAGATACTACCTTTACCATCCAGAATCTAATACATTTGTCCAGTCAATAGATTGCCGTCTAGAGTGTGTTAAATGCCGTCAGGATTCATAAAAAAACTCCAAGTTTGTGTTACCGTGTAGATGAAGTTTTACAATTAATACTTGAACAGAGTCGTACACAACTAATTGGTGATGTCGTCCACAACTATTGGAGAATAAGACTCGTTCACAATTTACTCTGTATATTATATACATGTAGTCGAATTAGTTTATCATGTCAGACATCGTTTATTTTACAAGTACATATTGCCATCTAAATCCCCCGCCAAAATACATCACGGACTCAACGCCCAATAATTAAATAATGAACTATAAATAGCGCCGGGATCCCTTTTAGATAAGACAAACTAGATTGATATTATTTCGGCGTCGTAATTAATTTAAAAACTAATCGTTGATTTAATTCCCGTATAAATCAATGAAACATGGACACTGCATGCTTTTCTTGAACACAGGCATATTATTTGAGGCGCCGGGGTCTGACGTATAACACGTGTCGAAAATGTAGCTATAACGTGCAATTTTATTCTTTGATCTGTTAATATCATGGTTCCAACCTGTCAATCACCGTAAAGAGATTGACCAATCAGAGAGCCCGATTATATGTAGGTGTCCCAACCAAGTAATTAGGTGGGGAAAATGCTTCATACGATATAATTGTTAGCGTAAATATGGACGGGATGTCAGAATGGAATTTCAGGGGGCGTTACATGTCCGCCGCATGAGGTACATCGTGCGCGGGTGTGAAGTTGTATTTTGATAAAAAATATACGGTATTACAGATATTTTAGAATCGGAATTCAACACCTCAACTTATTTGGTGGAATTCACGTGGATATGGATAACAGAATTGCACGAATAATTGTTTGTTCCATCAGGATTTTCTCTAAACTTTTAGACAATAGACAGCGAGAACTGGCATTAAAAAATTATCTGATCAAACTTGTGGGACATAAAAACAGTATCTAAGGGGGCAGAGCTTATCTCCAAATCTCGGAACCATGAAATTCGGGGCAATGCTGTTAGTGAAACCTACCTGCATAAAAAGCACATAGGAAGAAGTTGGACACTATTCATGATAAAAAAAATAATTCAAAATGGGAATTATATGATTACATAATGTCATGTGTTTGTTAAATTTGTTTATGAATTTGTTATTTATTGAATAAAATGATTTACTTTGTTTTTTATCTCCCGAGGGAAAGGGTGGCCACGCTGTTAGTGAAACCTACCTGCATAAAAAGCACATAGGAAGAAGTTGGACACTATTCATGATAAAAAAAATAATTCTAAATGGGAATTATATGATTACATAATGTCATGTGTTTGTTAAATTTGTTTATGAATTTGTTATTTATTGAATAAAATGATTTACTTTGTTTTTTATCTCCCGAGGGAAAGGGTGGCCACGCAGAAAAACCATACTAATTAAAAATACATAATGTTTCCTGAAGTTAAACTATGTCGTGTGGACGACTTCACCAACGGGTGTGGACGACTTCACCAACGGGTGTGGACGACTTCACCAACGGGTGTGGACGACTCCTCCAAAGGGTGTGGACGACTTAGCCAGAATTTTCGTGTGTACGACTTTGCTTGTAGACGATTTGACTGGCATTCTGTCTGTCAACAGTGGCAATCACGTGGCATTCTCCCGTTTGTAATATTAATAAACTATGTTCTATATTATAAGTTATTATTTGTTGATACGAATTATGTCTAATATTTAAAGTAGCCTAGCATAACAATACAAATCACTAAATTATTTCTATAAATTCTTATCGGAATCACGTGACATGAAAGGGAAATCCTCGCTTTCATCATTCATTTCAGTCATACGTATCCCGTGTGATATTTTCCTGCATGCTGTTAGCCAATAGCTACTGTAAATTTTTCCGCGTTAAGATGGTCCTACCCAATGAAAATTTTTCGTTGTTGGTGCACGGAGTAATGGGATATGAATAACACAAAGAATAAAACGATGACCAAGTGGTAATTTGATGTAAAATCTCAACCCGCTGTGTTATTAAACACTGTTCATTTCTCGACAACGTCCGGGAAAATAAATGTCTTGTCTAAAAATAAACTCCTTTCAAATCTAAATGGTAGTGCTCATTTTCAAAAACATCCCGAGAAACTGAACGGTCGTGAATTGGACGACCGGTTTAAAAACTAAACGATGTTTTTAAATCTACACGGTAGCACACAAACTGGGCGGTTTTTCATGAATCTTGGTGGCATTTAACACATTCTGGACGGCAATCTGTTAACTGGATACGTGTTTTAGATTCTGGGTGGTAAGGTTAGTTTTTTTCCTTTTTTCGTAAAATCTGGACGATACCCGGTCACATGTAAGCTACATTTTTGGTTTAAGGTGTGCTTTTGTTTTTTAAAAAGACGTGGGAAACAAATTTATTCTATATTCTTTGAATGGCATTTAGTAAAACAGATTACTCCGTAGTCAGGGATTAAGGAATCAGTCAAGCGTTAATGAATACACACACCGACTGTATATAGGTAATTAAGGAATAAACATTCCGAATATGCATTTGTACACTGTGACGTCACTAGGAACTGAGGGGATTAAGACTGTTTTCGATAATTGGCCAAGTCGTTTTTACGGGAGGACTATATTTGCGACTTTGGGTGATTTAATTTTAATCAGATTGATGTTAACTTTCCGTAATGTGGATATAGTAACCATTATCTACCCATAACCAAAGAATCTCACGATCATCTTATGTGCACTTTAATAATCATATTTAAGTGTTGATTATGATATAATTCTCTAACTGACTGTATTCCCCAATTCTATGATTTTGATCATCATGCAATTGGCTAATTTCCTTTTCCAATCAGAAGTTTTATCGGGTGGAATAAAAGTTTTTGTGAAAGTTTTATAAGGATTTTTATACGCCCACATTTTCTAAAATGTATATATTGCCGTCGCCCTGTCCCTCATCCACAATATAATATCCGATTGACGTTAAATTTATACACAGTGTTTAAGGTCATAAGACGAAGAAGCCTATTGATATCCAGTGATATCCAATAGTTACTTCCAGAGTTATGGCCCTTGATCACTTTGAAAAATCTTGTAAACGCTCTAGAGGCTAAAGTTAATATCCGATTTAAATTTATACACAGTGTTTAAGGTCATAAGACGACAAAGCCTATTTATTTTCAGCGATATCTCATAATTACTGCCAGAGTTATGACCCTTGATCACTTTAAAAAATCTTGTGGACACTCTACAGGCTAAAGTTAATATATTTGCTAATACAATATACATTGGACAATTGCAGGTTACTAGTAGTAGATACATCAAATGCTAATTAAATTACGCTTGTGGTCATTATTCAGATGCTATTCAAATATTCGATTTTGTTCAACTGAGCAATTTTTTAGTAGGCCTACATTTTAGGAATATGTGAATCTATCAAATCTCTATTTTTTGTATCTGTTTATTTATTTGTTTGTTTCAAATTTGTAATAATTGGTAACTTTGAAAGTGATTTGCAAACTGAGGTTCTATTGCTCAATATTGAAAACTATAGAATATTGTAAAGCAATGAAAAATGCCCCAAAGTTGCCTTTAAGAATATTCATATTCGAATATTAGTGTTAGCACTCACTGCATGACATGAATATTATTTTCTATATTACTTTTTGTTCTAATAAATACTTTCTTTAAGCAGATTTATAATATAGTAAAAATGTATGCTAGTCCAACATTAAACTAGTATTTATTGAATATAGTTTAATTGTGTAATTTGTATTTCAGGTGTTTTTAGATACTCCAGGTATCCTTCATCCATCACAGAGAAAAAAGTAAGAAAATAAATATAGTGGATGAAAATAATCCCCCAAAAGTGTTAAATCTATCTGTTTTATGTCCCAAGTACATAGAGTATATTAGTTTTTTGTCAGCAGTCTTGCTGTGGGACACATATTGTGATTATCACTGATGGTAATATTAATCATCATGTGGGTATGGGGAGGGGGGGTGGTAGCTGAATAGTTATAATAATAATAATAATAATAATCGCGTCATTTTACAAGGGTAGCAAATTAGGCCTGAGGCCTGTTTCCAATTTGGCCCTTGGCACAGTTCGTGCGAATGATTACGATCATTACTGCAGGAAGAAACCGAAGAACTATGCACGTTATATCCGAAGGTCTTTTATTGAGTCAAGTGGCGTGGTTTCGGTTGCATGTCCAACCTTGTGGTTTTCGCCAGGTCCTTCGGTTTCCTCCAAATGCTACCCCCCCCCCCCCCTTCGCGAAACCAAATTTTTGAAGAAGAAAAAATTGAACCATATGTTAATTTCAAAGTTTGCGTCAAGTGGATGTTAAACCCCATTTCTCTCTCTGTCTAATCATTTACTTCTATTGAATATTTAAATACGATTTCCTTTGTTGATAATCTATTGCAAAGTCATGGAAACTGGACTCACACAGAATCACCTGGGTTTAGTAGCCATTGACCATTTTCAAACATAATGAAGAAATATAAAATATAAAAAAGTAGACCTATATCTGCTTCATTCTTAAAATTGTCCAATCTTGTCTCGTGGCAAACAATGTCCCGCCACACGCACCCACAACCACACACACACACGCAGGTTTTTTATATGTATATTTAATATTTTATATTTAAAGACACAACTTAGAAAAGCAGTTAGTAACAGATCCAGAAAGTAGTTTACTTCATGCTGATATGGGTGAGTAAAGGATAAGATACTGTACAAGTTCACTTTATAGTTTCTTGAATATTTTGTATAAATAAATTAAACAGGACTTTTGTTGGTTGTTAATACTTTTATATTCTTTGATTAACAATTAATTCATATAAAGTACAGATGTTGACAATCTTGGTATGAATGTTTAATAGTAGATAAGCTCCAGGTACATAATACAGGTACATAAAGTTTGTCTTTAGGAATGTGATCTGCAGTTGATCTCATAATGGCAGGTTTCTAGAAAGTTTCCCCCATTGACAAACTCATTTAGGTCTATATATCTATGGCATTAATCCTATAATCTATTGTCTATACAAACAATATATCATGGTAACTAAAATGCTTTAACCCATAGACATTAATTACAGTTTATAAAATAAATTATCAGTGTAAAACATAAAATATGGGAGACAGGCAATTATGGAAATATACATGTATATATAAGATAATATGAAATACAATAACATATAAATGTTGGATTACGATTTTCTATGGAGTACAGCATTTTCTGTTTTATATTTAGTTGCTGTTATGATAGATATATCAAATACATGGACCAGACAGCAACTTGATTCCAGAATATTACATCTTTTACATCTGAATAAACATTTACCTTCTATTCTTATATTAAATAAGGTAGGTCTATTAACAGCTATATATAGGATCATCTAGACATTCCTTTAAAATAACAATTAGGTATACTCCTCCAAATTTCAAACAAAGCAAGGGACTATTAAAATTGAATCGTCTGTCTTTATGGGTACACTAAAATTCTGCTTCTATTTGAGCCAGAATATGCACACTGGACGTAGATTACATAGGAGAATGCTGGGCGTTGCCATGTCTAAGGTAAATTATTTTGGTATGATCATTAAATAGACATCTGAAGCTGTGATTTTTTGGTTTGTTTTGTGTGTAGTGCAGTCCTCCTGCATTAACCATTAAGTCATAGTTTGGGCACATATCTCTTGTGGTTTTAAAGATATTATATTTTGATAAATTTTCATCATAAATCTAAACAGTTCCCAGTCTTGCCTGATTCGTATTAAATAATTTTTGGCATGCAAATAGCTCAGCTAGTTTTTAATAGAATTACAGGAGGTTTTTTTATGGTGGCAATAATAATGCCAAAATTCCAGAAAATCAAAAAAAATCATCGATCCTTATGTAAACTGGTCTGAAAAAAAATCTTATTTCATATAATCACAATTGATCCCGTCGAAATGTTCTTCAGAATGTAAGCTTCAATTTGTTAAAATCGGTTGAGTAGTCTTCCGTTGTAACAAAAAGGGTCCTTTGGAATTGTGACGATTTGAACGCAACTTGAAATATAGGTTTATCACCTGAAGATCTTGGATCCTTTCGATATTGGCTTGTAACTTCATGGATTATGGCCCCTGACTGTACGGAAAATCAGGTTTTTATCTTGTGTTTAAACTTGAAATGTATGTTTATAGCCCACAGATCTCGGTTCCTTTCAATATTGAGGTCACAATTTTTATCCGATTTAAAAATCTGTTTTAATATATCACCGTTACACCCTAAGGATGATTGAGTTTTAATTTTGTAAAATGGCTGCCTCTCGTTCGCAAGTAGTGTCCAAATATTGTATATCAGGGTTGAAACTTGAAATGCATGTTTATAACCCAAATAAATATCTTGGTTCCTTTTGATTTTCATACAAATCAAATCGTAACCTCCTGAATTATGGCCACGAAAAATCGCGTTTTTAGTTTGTGATACCTCTAGAGGTCACAATTATTATCCGATTTAAAAAAAACATTTGAATAAAACACTGTTACACCATAAATATGAATTTTATGAAAATCAGAACAAAAACTGTTGGACAAAATGGCCGCCCCTTGTGTAAACATCTGGTATATCAAGGTAGTGGACCTTCAAGAGGTCACAATTTCGATCTGATTTTGATAAAACTTGGAATGCATGTTTTTATACGCCCACATTTTCATGTGGACGTATTATGTCGTCGCACTTGTCCGTCCGTCCGTCCACAATTGTTTGAGGACTCTCTAAAGGTCACAATTCTTGTCCGATTTTGACGAAACTTAAAATATAGGTTTATCCCCAAAAGATCTCGGCTGCTTTCGATATTGGCATGTATCGGATCAAAACTTCATGGATTATGGCCCCTGATTGTACGAAAAATCATGTTTTTAGCTTGTGGACCCTATAGAGGTCACAATTTTAAACCTATTTTGATGAAACTTTACATGCATGTTTATAACCTAAAGATCTTGGTTCCTTTCGATATTTGCACCTATCGGAACGTAAATTCCTGAATTATGGCCCCTGATTGTCCTAAAATTCACCTATTTTAGCTCGTGGTACCTCTGGAGGTTACAATTATTATCCGATTTGAAAAACCGTTCGATTATATCACCGTCACACCCTAAGGAAGGTTGAGTTTGAATTTCAGAAAAATAGGACCAAAATTGCCCTACAAAATGGCCGCCGTTCGTACGCAAATACTGTTAAAAAATGGTATATCAAGGTTGTGGACCCTGTAGAGATCACAATTTTAATTCGATTTTGATGAAACTTGAAATGCATGGTTATAACCCAAAGATCTTGGTTCCTTTCTATATTTGCGCATATCGGATCGTAACTTCCTGCATTATGGCCCCTGATTATACGCAAAATCGTCATGGTTTAGCCTGTGGTCCCTCTGGAGGTCACAATTATTACCCGATTTGAAAAACCGTTCGATTATGTCACCGTTACACCCTAAGGAGGATTAAGTTCAAATTTCGGAACAATCGGACCAAAATTACCATACAAAATGGCCACCGTTCGTACGCGAATACTGTTAAAAAATGGTATATCAAGGTTGTGGACCCTGTAAAGATCACAATTTTAATTCGATTTTGATGAAACTTGAAATGCATGGTTATAACCCAAAGATCTTGGTTCCTTTCTATATTTGCGCATATCGGATCGTAACTTCCTGAATTATGGCCCCTGATTATACGCAAAATCGTCTTGGTTTAGCCTGTGGTCCCTCTGGAGGTTACAATAATTATCCGATTTAAAAAATCGTTTGATTATATCACCGTTACACCCTAAGGAAGGTTGAGTTTGAATTTCAGAAAAATAGGACCAAAATTGCCATACAAAATGGCCGCCATTCGTACGCAAATACTGTTAAAAAATGGTATATCAAGGTTGTGGATCCTGTAGAGGTCAAAATTTTAACTGATTTTGATGAAACTTAAAATGCATGGTTATTACCCAAAGATCTTGGTTCCTTTCAATATTTGCGCATATCGGATCGTAACTTCCTGAATTATGGCCCCTGATTTTACGCAAAATCGTCTTGGTTTAGCTTGTGGTCCCTCTGGAGGTTACAATAATTAACCGATTTAAAAAATCGTTTGATTATATCACCGTTACACCCTAAGGAAGGTTGAGTTCAAATTTCGGAAAAATCGGACCAAAATTACCAAAATTCAGATTTGAAAAACCGTTTGATTATATCACCGTTACACCCTAAGGAAGGTTGAGTTCAAATTTCAGAAAAATCGGACCAAAATTACCATACAAAATGGCCGCCGTTCGTACGCGAATACTGTTAAAAAATAGTATATCATGGTTGTGGACCCTGTAGAGATCACAATTTTAATTCAATTTTGATGAAACTTGAAATGCACGGTTATAACCCAAAGATCTTGGTTCCTTTCGATATTTGCGCATATCGGATCGTAACTTCCTGAATTACGGCCCCTGATTATACGCAAAATCGTCTTTGTTTAGCTTGTGGTCCCTCTGGAGGTCACAATTATTATCTGATTTAAAAAATCGTTTGATTATATCACCGTTACACCCTAAGGAATGTTGAGTTCGAATTTCGGGAAAATTCGGAACAAAATTGCCATACACAATGGCTGCCATTTGTATGCGAATACTGTTCCTTTCGTTATTTTCACATATCCGATCATAACTTCCTGAATTATGGCCCCTGATTGTCCGAAAAATCGCCTATGGTCCCTCTAGAGGTCACGATTATTATCTGATTTAAAAGACTTGACTCTATCACCGTTACACCATACGGAAGGTTGAGTTTGAATTTCAGGGAAATCGGACCATAATTGCCAGACAAAATGGCCACCGTTTGTACGCTAAAAGTGTTAAAATATGGTATATCAAGGTTGTGGACCCAGTATAGGTCACAATTTTGATGAAACTTGAAATGCATGTTTATAACCTAAAGATCTTGATTCTTTTCGATATTTGCGCATATCAAATTGTAATTTAATGAATTATAGCCTTTGATTGTAGGAAAAATCACTTTCGATTTTGCTTGTTTTCTAACCATCTCTCGAAAATGTGGGCGTATCCTGCCTGGCAGTGCCAGCTTACTATCTTTAACCAAAAGATCTTGCTTTCGATATTCGTGCATATCAGAGCATATTGGATCGTAACTTCCTGAATTATGGCCTCTGATTGTTTAAAAAATCGCGTTTTTAACTTATGGTCCCACTAGAAGTCACAATTATAATCTGATTTTATAAAAAAGTTCGAATATATCACCGTTACACTGTTATTGGTATATTTGTTGAGTTCGAATACCTTGAAAATTGGGCCTTCCAGACAAAATGGCCACCCCTCCTTCGCAAATGATGTAAACATCTGATAAATCAAGGTTGTGGACCATTCAGTGGTCAAAATTTTTATCCGATTTCAATGAAACTTACTGAATTATGGCCCTTGATTAATCAAACAATCACATTTTTATCCGATTTAAACAAACGTGTGAATATATCACCATTACACACTAAGATCTTGGTTTCTTTAGATAAGCGCGGATACCCAAATTAACCCTAGGTTATCCCTTTGATGTCACATGATTACTGTCAGAACTACATCTGACATGCAGGCTTATAGATGCCTATAAAAAATTTGACATAATTTAGTGATTTGTATCATTATGTACTTTTAATAACTAATTCTATAGATCATACTTTAAAAATATAGACAATATTTGTATGATTTTAGTTTTAACCCTAGTTATAGAAATGGCGGGAGAATGTCACATGATGGCCACTTTTTCAGCGTGGAAGCTATGGCTTTGATGTCGTATCATTACCACATGAACCATTCTGACATAGTAATCAAAATCTAATAACTGATAATATCAACTTAATTAATTAATGATACAGCAAATATTTAAGTTCACAATGTATTTGTCACTGCATAGCATGTGCGACCCAATCATTGCATTCATGTTTGATTCTGAAGGTAAAATAGTTACAGGCATTTTCCAGCTAACTATGGCATACATCTACGTCAATCATCAAGACAATTGGAACATTTTAATGTGTAATAGTTTTGTATCTACCACTATCAGTAATTATATGTATCGACCAGTATGTTTTGCTGTCAACATATTTGTAAAACCAATAGTTGCAATATTGGACCATCACATATATCAAATAATAACATTTTAAAAGATGCAATGTGTTTTTCTTATTATTAGATTGATCTAGTCAAACATAAGGGTGTCCTACTGGGAATACTCAGAAAATTAACGGGTGGTTATTGTGGTGGACAACCATTGAACATAGGAACCAAGAGAACAAACGAAAAGATGAATTTACAGAATATTTTAGACAGATATGAACATGATCAAGTTGCCATTAAACAGAGTTATGAAGGTATTGTATTTACACAATCTCAATATCTCATGGTATGATAGTAGGATGTTAAACCCTCTGTCATTTCTTTTAGTATTGTTAGTCACCTAATCTTCTGCCATATCAAAACTATAATCATTTAGAGGAGATGACCTAATTTGAAATAGAAACTAAGATCATGGTGTTTATACGTTCATTTGTTCACAGGGCTTAATATCAGTATCCACGAGGTGTCTGTTATTCTTTGGGTTTTATATTTTGCATCAAATAGTAAGGAAACCCTATAAAAATTTACAAATTCAAAAATTTCCATTCCAGAGTTGCCACCTTTACCGAAAACCTTAATTTCAGTGTGGGTGAATTATGTCTTCACCTAGTCCATCGATCTGACAACAATTGGTTCGTTAACGTGATAGAGGCTACAGTAGAGCATTAGACAAGACAGTGCTCTGCAATATTCTGTTCCAAAGTTAATCCCCCTCTTCCAAAAAAACTTGTAATATATTTTTCTCAAATTCAGTGTGAAACATTGTGGTCATGAGAGTTTGAACCCTATTGATATCCAGCGTTCTGCACAATTATGTTCCAGAGTTTAAGTTAGGCCTTTCCGAGATCCAGACTGTAGATTATAATAGATTTGTTTCAAATTTTGTGTGACGCTATGGGCTGATGTGAGGTTGAACCTTCTCAATATTCAGCATTCTGGAGTTACTACCTTGGCCCCCTCTTCTGAAAACCTAGTGAACATTATATATAGAGGCTACAGTTGTCTGTAAAGCATTTGGTTTATGGGGGGACAAACCCTATCAATATTCTGTAACCTTTTGCTTTGGAATTATCCCTATTCAGATTTCATGATGGCATAAAAGATCTTTTTTTAAATCTGGTCAATACCCATGTTTTTCTTTTTTTAATTAATTGCTATCTAAATGACTATGGCTACCTTTTTTTGAGACATAGCTAGTTAGCTACTCTGTGAGCATATTTCCACATTAAGCTAATTTTAATGAGGAATTCTCTTAATGGTAAAATTGATTATCAGACCCTATGATTATTAACAAAGTTATTACCATTTTTTAATAGATAGGTTGCCAGACAACGAAACATACGCCCACAGCAGCTTAATTGTCCGGGCAGTCAACAAGAGTTGTAGCATATTTTACTTTTTTCGGTAATGAAACATTTATAATACACTAAAATCTAATTAAAAGTAACAACCCATTATGTAATTATCAGAAAATCATTCCAATTTGTTTGGCTTTGATAAAGTTCTCCTCCATGCTGTTCAAGTTATCAAAATTAATTGAAACTCAATATACTTGTTCGTCTCTTGACTTCAAACACTGTGTATAAATTTAAAGTCAATCGGTTATTAACTTTAGCCTCTAGAGCGTCCACAAGATTCTCTGAAGTGATCAAGGGCCATAACTCTAGCAGTAATTATCGGAAATTGCTGAAAATCAATAGGCTTCTTCGTCTCATGACCTTAAACAGTGTACGTAATGTCAATCGGATATGAACTTTAGCCTCTAGAGAGTTCACAAGAAATTGTGGAGGGACCGACAGACGGACGGGGGCGACGACAATATACGTCCACATTTCCATGTGGGCGTATAAAAATGAATAGTGTACAATTTACCATGTAAAATTTTGATTATAAACTGTTCACTTAGTTATTAGATGAGTTATTAGATAATTAAATAATAGTTAGATGGATGCCCTTAAATAACATCTAGTGGGTGTATGCTGTGTTAGCACTGGTTCAGTGATCTGCCATTTGTCAGCCATCACAGAACATTAGGAATGTAGAATGTGGCATACTGTAGATATGATAATGCAAGTTATGATGTTTATACAGATGATTATGATGGGTATGATGATTCTGATGGGTATGATGATTATGATTATGGAGGTAATAATGGAACATCTCCTAAGATCCCTGAGAAAAGACTGAACTTATATTTAGAACAAAGTAAACAAAAAATACATCAATTCCGTAAACACCGTGATGAGGTTCGAATGAAGGAAAACAATGAAAATAAAACTGTAGATGAAGATGTTCGCTACAGACTCATCCAATTATCTGTAGGTTTGGACCCAGATGTTGAAGCTGTTATACAGAAATCCATGGAGAATAATCAAGTTACACCACAAGACATAAAAAATGAAATACGAGAAATGAAAGGTTGGAAACAATTCAGTGAAATTTTCATGATATCTGCTTACCATGGAGATGGGGTCCAGAGATTAAAGGTAAATTATACATGTATTATTATTTACCCAACCCAACTGTATTTCAGGGGGGTAAAATAATAAAAATAGGTTATAGTCCTGGAGTTATTTTAGCTTTTGAAATTGAATTCTTTATTGACTATACATACTTACAGCGAGAATTTCATATTTTCTAAGAAACTCAAAACATAATTATTTCTATGTCTTTTGCTATCAACTCACTATATATGACCATGGGCATTATTTCCCACCCTTAAAATTCATTGACACAGGAAATAATAACACAAATACCTCCAATGTTTTCCCATTCACTACATGCATAAGCTATATTCAAACGTTGGAATTTGAATTTGAAAATGATATTTATGGATACCATCTATTTTTAGGCTTTATTTTAATCAATTTTAGAAATATTACTTAAAAATATGAAACTGTAGCTTTAGCTTGATTACAATTTCTTTTACAAAATATCATTTTAGTAACATCAATCAACTCCATACCCAGTTTTGGGGTTTAAATTCTGTGATATTTCTGTTGATTTATTTTATTGTTCAATCCTTTGAATTTCTATCGACAAGTCAGTTTTAATTACATTCACTTTTATGATTATCTTATTATCTGATTTACTTAAAGGACCTAAGTCCGTAACTCAAAATCGTCCAAAATCGTCGACATCGAAAACACGAATTATTGGTCAATTTAAATCAACATTGGTGTTGTGATCTTACCTGGAAATGGTAGGCCTCTGATATCCAATATTTAAATAAAAATAAATATTTTACAGTTGGTACACGAATCGTGTACCATAGTGTGTTTCAGCGTCACTTATAACAAGTGACCAGAACGAACGAGGCTAGACATATTCCACAAGTCCTGTTAAACGACGAGGCCATATCGTATCTGAGGGCATGCGCGGTAGACTGGAATAACCAGACACTAAAGAATCCTTTTCGGTTGAGACTAATGCCGTATTTCGCTGGAAATATCTGATATGAAATTAGACCCAAAACGGAAACAATTTAATGTAAATCAGTTTATATACAATCAGATTATATTATTATATGCGTTGCGACCCATTAGGGTCAATTTCTAGGTCCCAAATGTTAGCGATTTAGCTCCTTTAAAGGACAATATTGGTGTCAGTCATTATCACATATGTGATAGAACTGATTAAACAAGTTCCAAATATAATTTTAACACAGAGATCATTGCTAGGATAGATGCGTAATAAAGGTTACATCAATCGGAAGTGAGGAACCCAAAATGAAAACACAAGTTATCCCAATATATAACTGACTAAAGTGACGAGTGATAACAGATACATGGTCCAAATTTCTGCTCACTCCACAGGTCACAATTCTTATCCAATATAGGTTTATTCCAAAAAGATCTCGGCTGCTTTTGGTATTGGCATGTATCGGATGGAAACTTCATGGATTATGGCCCCTAATTGTACAAAAAATCACGTTTTTAAAAAAACGTTTGATTATATCACCGTTCCGCTTTAAGGAAGGTTGAGTTTCGTGAAAATCGGACCATAATTGCCAGACAAAATGGCCGCTGTTTGTAAGCAAATAGTGTAAAATATGGTATATCACAGTTGTACTTGTGGACCCTGTAGAGGTCACAATTTTAATTTGATTTTGATGGAACTTGAAATGCATGTTTATAACCCAAAGATCTTGATTTCTTTCGATATTTGCTCATATCAAAGGAGAATTTATACCTCTACACATTTAAAATAAATGTGTAGACGAAAGTTATAATATGTTATTATAACTTTTAATGTTTGTTATGCTTATCAACAGGAACATGCCTTAGGCCGTAATAAGAAAATCAGAATTTAAGTGTAGAGTGTAGTTATAACTGATATATGGTGTTGCTCTTTCTTAAAAAATACCGAATTGATTCAATAAATAAATTTTATAATAAACTAGAAATTTATAAACAATATTTATATTCAGGATATCTGAATGTAAAACCCCACTCCCTGAGAAGGAACAACTAGAAATTGAGAACAAGACTATTCAATAAAATAATAACAAAAAATGTGTAGTCATATATAACTTTAATACTTCAGCCCAATAAAAAAAAAACAATAATAATTTTAGGAGTATTTTGTGAAAGCAGCAAAACCAGGAGATTGGCATTATCACAGTAGTCTTGTTACAGACCAGAATCCACAAGAATTAGCCATGTCATGTGTTTGGGAGAAATTATTGGATTACTTACCAAAAGAAATTCCTTATCAAATGTATCCAGTAAGTATATCTTTTAAAATGAAAATGAAATGGGATTTTACGTCCTACTGTTCTGCTCCCACTGGGCTAATGAAGACAGGCATACACCATACAGTGTACTATGAATGAAATTTGGCCTGGGCAGTGAATTCCAATTAGCAAGGGGAAGGGATCTTTTACCTGCAAGTCAATGTATACACGGGACCTCGAATATCGTACCATCTGAACGACTAAATAGCTGTCCTTGTCAGACCATCCTTCCTGCACCACTGACAAGTTGGGGAACCTTATCGGAGAATTCTGATGAACTTTTAAAATAAAACTCAGTTCGTTCATGAGCATTTTCTGCCTAGGTTAGGTATGAAATAGCTGGTCCATTGCTTAATTGGGTTCACATTGGCTAAGTGAATAAGACTGCAGATCGCGGGTTTACTTCCGGTGTTAGCCAAGAAAGTTAATTGGTTTCATCAGCCTGACTGTTAGTTTGTTCAAAATATTTTTTAAATAACAAGTAGAAATTCCTTTCATGTTACAAAAATGTTACTTTTATAAATATTTTAAACAGAGAATTGTGCATTGGGAAGTTAATGAAGATGACATATTAGATGTAGTAATGACAATTGATGCTAATAATCCAAGATATATTGTAAGTATACCTTCAAACAGGGTTCAAGTTAGAAGATAACCAGATTTGAGAAGGATAATAGCCTACCATTCTAAACACTATACTTTTCACAAGAAAATACTAGTAATTGTATTTACGAAATATGGTATAATAATATTATTAGTGAGTGTTTAATAAGTTATATTTATTTTGTAGAAAAGTGTTCTTGGAAGAAAAGGTGAAACAATTCGTCAAATTAGTCATGAAGCTAAACAAGAAATAATGAATGCTTTACGTTGTGATATGAAATTGTCTATAAAGATCAAAAAAACAAAATAGTGCAATAAACATTTGTATTAAAGTAGTAACTCTTTGTTAAATATGTAAATAACAAATAAATACCAGGGATGGACTGGTTGGCACAAGGTTCGCTAAAGAAGTTCATTGTCTCGCATAGTTTGAGGGCCCTTTTTATCCGCCCACATTTTCATGTGATATAATTAATAAAATACATTATCAAAAAACGATCGTTTTATCCAACGTTTCGTCAGCAAAATGCTAACTTTGTCAAGAATGTAAGAACAAAATTCAACATTCTTGACAAAGTTACCATTTTGCTGACAAAACGTTGGATAAAACGATGGTTTTCATACGCCCACATTTTCATGTGGACGTATTATGTCGTCGCCCCTGTCCGTCCGGACGTAATTGTTTGTGGACTCTCTACAGGTCACAATTCTTGTCCGAATTTGACAAAACTTGAAATATAGGTTTATCCCCAAAAGATCTCGGCTGCTTTTGATATTGGCATGTATCAGATCAAAACTTCATGGATTATGGCCCCTGATTGTACGAAAAATCATGTTTTAGCTTGTGGACCCTATAGAGGTCACAATTTTTAACTGATTTTGATGAAACTTGCCATGCATGTTTATAACCCAAAGATCTTGGTTCCTTTCGATATTTGCGCCTATCGGAATGTAATTTCCTGAATTATGGCCCCTGATTGTCCGAAAAATCACCTATTTTAGCTCGTGGTACCTCTGGAGGTCACAATTATTATCGGTTTTGAAAAACGTTCGATTATATCACCGTTGCACCCTAAGGAAGGCAGAGGTCAAATTTGGGAAAAATCGGATCAAAATTACCATACAAAATGGCCGCCGTTCGTACGCGAATACTGTTAAAAAATGGTATATTAAGGTTGTGGACCCTGTAGAGATCACAATTTTAATTCGATTTTGATGAAACTTGATATGCATGGTTATAACCCAAAGATCTTGGTTCCTTTCGATATTTGCGCATATCGGATTGTAACTTCCTGAATTATGGCCCCTGATTATACGCAAAATCGTCTTGGTTTAGCTTGTGGTCCCTCTGGAGGTTACAATAATTATCCGATTTAAAAAAATCGTTTGATTATACCACCGTTACACCCTAAAGAAGGTTGAGGTTGAATTTCGGAAAAATTGGACCAAAATTGTCATACAAAATGGCCGCCATTCGTACGCGAATACTGTTAAAAAATGGTATATCAAGGTTGTGGACCCAGTATAGGTCCCAATTTTAATTCGATTTTGATGAAACTTGAAATGCATGGTTATAACCCAAAGATCTTGGTTCCTTTCGATATTTGTGGATATGGGATCGTAACTTCCTGAATTATGGCCCCTGATTATATGCAAAATCGTCTTTGTTTAGCTTGTAGTCCCTCTGGAGGTCACAATTATTATCAGATTTAAAAGATCGTTTAATTATATCACCGTTACACCCTAAGGAAGGTTGAGTTCAAATTTCGGAACAATTCGGAACAAAATTGCCATACAAAATGGCCGCCACGTGTACGCGAATACTGTTATAAAATGGTATATCAAGGTTGTGGACCCAGTATAGGTCACAATTTTGATTCAATTTTGATGAAACTTGAAATGCATGGTTATAACCCAAAGATCTTGGTTCCTTTCGTTATTTGCCCATATCAGATCATAACTTCCATATGGAAGGTTGAGTTTGAATTTCAGGGAAATCGAACCAGAGGTTTGTACGCTTATAGTGTTAAAATATGGTATGTCAAGGTTGTGGACCCAGTATAGGTCACAATCTTAATTCGCTTTTGATGAAACTTGAAATGCATGTTTATAACCTAAAGATCTTGATTCTTTTCGATATTTGCGCATATCAAATTGTAATTTAATGAATTATAGCCTTTGATTGTAGGAAAAATCACTTTGGTTTTGCTTATTCTCTATCCATCTCTCGAAAATGTGGGCGTATCCTGCCTGGCAGTGCCAGCTTACTATCTCCACATATCAGATCATAACTTCCTGAATTATGGCCCCTGATTGTCCGAAAAATCCCTATGGTCCCTCTTGAGGTTACGATTATTATCCGATTTAAAAAAACGCTTGACTCTATCACCGTTACACCATATGGAAGGTTGAGTTTGAATTTCAGGGAAATCGGACCATAATTGCCAGACAAAATGGCCGCAGTTTGTACGCTAATAGTGTTAAAATATGGTATATCAAGGTTGTGGACCCAGTATAGGTCACAATTTTAATTCGATTTTGACGAAACTTGAAATGCATGTTTATAACCTAAAGATCTTGATTCTTTTCAATATTTGCGCATATCAAATTGTAATTTAATGAATTATAGCCTTTGATTGTAGGAAAAATCACTTTCGGTTTTGCTTGTTCTCAAAAATGTGGGCGTATCCTGCCTGGCAGTGCCAGCTTACTATCTTTTGATATTGTATTTATTAATTATATCAACCGAACCTATCTGAATATCAAATGCATCATTTTGACCTAGTCAAAACTGATCCCATCAAATCGTCTGTATTTGGTTTGTGTTTCCGGTTCCAATCGATTGAAAGTTTCACATTTTCAAGTGGACGTATTATGTCGTCGCCTCTGTCCGTCCGTCCACAATTGTTTGTGGACCCTCTACAGCTACAGGTCAAAATTCTTACCCGATTTTGACGAAACTTGAAATATAGGTTTATCCCCAAAAGATCTCAACTGCTTTCGATATTGGCATGTATCGGATCGAAACTTCATGGATTATGGCCCCTGATTGTACGAAAAATCACATATTTAGCTTGTGGACCCCATAGAGGTCACAATTTTGATGAAACTTGACATGCATGTTCATAACCCAAAGATCTTGGTTCATTTCAATATTTGCGGATATGGGATCGTAACTTCCTGAATTATGGCCCCTGATTATATGCAAAATCGCCTTTGTTTAGCTTGTGGTCCCTCTGGAGGTCACAATTATTATCCGATTCAGAAAATCGTTTGATTGTATCACTGTTTCACCCTAAGGAAAGTTGAGTTCAAATTTCGGGAAAATCAGACCAAAATTGCCATACAATATGGCCGCTGTTTGTACGCGAATACTGTTAAAAACTGGTATTTCAAGGTTGTGGACCCTATAGGGGTCACAATTTTAATTCGATTTTGATGAAACTTGAAATGCATAGTTATAACCTAAAGATCTTGGTTCCTTTCGATATTTGCGCATATCAGATCGTAACTTCCTGAATTATGGCCCCTGTTTCCGAAAAATCGCCTTTGTTTAGTCTGTGGTCCGGAATTCGCAATTATTATCAAATTTAATAAATCATTTGATTATATTACCGTTACACTGTAAGGAAGGTTGAGGTCAAATTTGGGAAAAATCGGATTAAAATTGCCATACAAAATGGCCGCCACTTGTACGCAAATACTGTTAAAAATTGGTATATCAAGGTTGTGGACATTGTAGAGGTCACAATTTTAATTTGATTTTGATGAAACTTGAAGTGCATGGTTATAACCCAAAGATCTCAGTTCCTTTCATTATTTGCACATATCGGATCATAACTTTCTGAATTATTGCCCCCCGATTGTCCGAAAAATCTCCTTATGTCCCTCTTTCACAGTTGCACCCTACGTAAGGCTGAGTTCGAATTTCTCAAAAATCAGACCATAATTGCCAGACAAAATGGATTATGGCACCCCCGATTAGTTGAAAAATCACATTTTTAGCTTGTGGATTCTCTAGAGGTCACAATGTTTTTTCAGATTTTAAAAATCGTTTTAGATATATCACCATTCCACCATAATTAAGGTTGAATTGGAATTTCAGGAAAATCGAAATGAAACTGCCTGCTCTTTGAATGCAAATTGTATATATAGTAATTCAAGGGTAGAGGTCACAATTTTGATCCAATTTTGATGTAACTTGAAATACCTGTTAATAACCCAAAGATCTTGGTTCCCTTCGATATTCATGCATATCGGATTGTAACTTTCTGGATTATTGCCCCTGATTGGTAGAAAAATTGCATTTATAGCTTGTGGATTCTCTAGAGGTCACAATTTCTTTTCTGATTTTTAAAACCGTTTCGATATATCACCATTCCACCATAATAGAGGGTTGAATTTCGGGAAAATCAAAATGAAATTGCCCAACAAAATGGCCGCTCTTTGTATGCAAATTGTATAGAAGTATGTAATTCAAAGGTTAGGGACCCTCTAGAGATCACAATTTTTATCCAATTTTGATGAAACTTAAAACATATCTTAATATTATAAAAATACCATGATTGTGGTTATTAAGAAATTTTAGACAATTCACACCAATATACAATTTTCAATACGATATGTAACCTGGGCCACATATTGACACCCTACATCATGGTTAAGTGTGTATTTGTGAAGGCCAGTCTCTTACATGCCATCATTTGCCAAATCTGGCAGTCCTGTGGCATGGGAGGCTATCACTCTCAAGATTATAACCATCTAGCAATCTGATGTATGATGCATCCATATTCCTACTTTGATTGATATGGTACTTTTTAAAATAAAAAGAATAAAATATGAAATGGCTGGGGGTTTAAGCTCTGATTGCTCCAACTGGGCTAATGAAAACGGACATACACCATACTGTGTGCTATGAGGGAAATTTTGACTGGGCAGCTGCACTATTGCCTACTCTTATATTGAATTCCGACTGCACTCCAATATAGACACGGGACCTCTGTCCTGCATCACTAACAAGGAGAAACCACGTCCGAAAATCCTGATCAACTTTCTCATCCAATGTGAAATAGACTCGCTCATCCAGAAAAATATTAGGGGGTTCTGGGTGAGCGAGACTACTGTGACAAGAGACAATGCATTCTCCACGCAAGTCTCGCTATCCAGCAGATTGGAGACAATGTTGACTATAAACAGCGAAATATTGGAAGAGACTGAGATATTTGAGATAAACATAAATTTCCAGTTTCATCCAAACATAATATTACACTTTATGCGTACTAGAAGCGGTTGTTTTGTTTGGCAGTTTTGGTCAGATCCTTCATTGATGTGTAATGGTGATATATTTAACCATTTCTTAAAATTTAATACAAATTGTGAATTCTAATATAGGGTCCACAAGCTAAAAATGTGATTTATCGTACAATCAGGGGCCATTATTCAGAGAGTTACTATCGCAAATATCAAAAGGAACCAAGATTTTGGGGTTATCATGTATTTTATCCAAATCCGGCTAAATGTATGATTTCTAGGGGGTCACAACCTTGATTTTTTTTTACACTATTTGCGTAGGAGCGGTGGCTATTTTGGTCTGGTTTTCGCAAAATTCAAACTAAATCACCATTATGGAGTGACAGTGTTATATTCAAGTGCTTATTCTGCCTATTGCAGGTCTATCTTTAGACCTGGAAATTTATCTAAATTATTAGACATCAATTAACTTACGAAGACCATAATCATCTCTCGATTCCATCGGATGGCTGTGCTATTTAGTGGAGTACTGGATGCGGTTATTGTAATGGACAGAGGCGTCACTAGGACCCAATTAGATCCGGGGCACAGGCCCAACGCGTACATATTTTCCAGTATTCGTTTTAATAACGACATGACGTTGCCGTGAGTATTCTATTGATGTTTCAAACCGTGGATTATTTTTGTCGATATAGTAATATAGTTATTAAAACAAATACTGGAAAATATGTACGAGTTCTTGTGAAGTTGTGAGCTAAATTATCACTAACTAAAATTTAATGTGATATTGTTGTCCCGCTAAACATACATGGCGGGTAAACTAGGTCATGCACGATCGTTTCTACACTATTTTCAGTCAAATATATATTTAGTTAAACTGTGCACGTGCAGGCAATTGAGGAAATCTACGGTGGGCCAGAAAGGACAATCCGGAAAAGCTTCGCACTGGGAAGCTTCTCTTCCGTACTTGGGACATTCGAAATAATGATAGGGAAAAGTAGTGAAATTATTGCAAATTATCGATTTTGTCTGCTCGAAATAGATCCGGGGCACACATGTAAAGATCCGGGGCACGTGCCCCTAGTGACGCCACTGGTAATGGATGATCGAGACTGTTTATTATGGTAACAATATATAAATGACAATCAAGGCTGGCTAGCGTATAATTATAACCCCTGTTTCATTGGCTCAGAGTTACCAATAAGCATATTCCTGAAGCAACGGCCCGAGAAATCCCTCTCTGGCCATTGCTGGATTCGCTTCGGATTCTTGACATTTAAGTAAATGTGTCTATTCTTCTCGTTCAATCAAATCTACTACTTACGTACAGTAACATGACATTCCGTCGTTTAATCTTGGGTCTTCCTTAATATTTTGGACAAAGATTTAAGTTATTAAAAACGTTCAAAGTCTGTTCGTTACCATACCGTAGTGTTTACTTTACGTCAATACCGATAGCCTCGTTTGTCACGCAATTAGTTTTGCTGCAATATCCTGCTATGCGCTGGTTAATATAGCATAAAAAAACATGCAGCCATGACGTAACGCTACGTTGTCCTAATTAAACGTCTTGTTTTAAAGGTAATACCTTTGTAACGAATTCAGTGATTGGTCAGTAATAGGACCACTGGCCAGTCATAATTAGTGACAATAATACCCACTCAGTCCAGCAGGGAGTAGTCAGATTAGCTCTAATCAAACGGAACACTGCGAGGAGGATGCCAATAAGTAACTTGACTGTAAGTTCTTATCAAACCTATACGTGGCAATTTGATTCACAATAACTGGTACATAAATGAATGATTTTCAATAAAACTCTTTAAACTTGCATATATATATATATTATAAATTTCCGGTCTTCATTAATATATTATATAATTTGTTAATAAACATGCATTTAGAAGAATTTTGACTTATCTCATTAAGGCTCCAAACCATGTCCAGTGAGAGTTACTTCCCTTTGACAACTGCCTTTTCAATTAACGATTTATGAGATTGGTCAATAAAGATAGCACATTCATCAAGGACAAACAAATTTAAATCTTTCCCCTCCCAGAGGTTAGTGATAGAACAGATGAAACCACTGGGAATACCGAGGGTGTAATTAATGCCACTTTAATATGCTGTTTCCTGTGAAGAGCCATTTTGGAGCGATGAGTATCTTCTTTAAATTCTAATAACACTTGTCTGTCAACTCTAAAATATAATTTGAATTCAAAAATACCAACACTTGGTAATAATTTTGTCTTTATTTCCATACACAGCTACATGGACATAAAAACATCAAAAACTCACCCATTCCGTTTGTCTACACACATTGTATAGTTTCCATGTTGTTTTCCAACATAATTTTAAAATATAAACTGATTTTCAATTATTAAATTATATTGATTAACTTACGTTTATTAATGTAAACAAGATATACAGTGATATATATATGAATTATGATGTATAATTGTTATGAAAATGATTTTAATCCAGATATAATGCTTTTTTTTTGTCTAATAAAAACAAATAAAATGTACTTAAAACAGACAGAAACCATCAATGTTATAAATGACAACATACCTAAAATCATAATTTAATTTTTTTCTTTTTTTTAAAAAAAGGTAAATAAAAACTTTCTGGAACTAAAATCTTTCACAGTAAAAATATTAACATTTATAAATCGGTATTTTTCTTTAAAATTTGTATAGAAAGTCGAGTACCATTACATTCCTGTAGCCTTGGTTACAAGCTCATTGGCTGTTACATTTATTTCCCAAATACATATTATTTAAAGTATAATATTAGTCTAAAACTAATTGTATGTAGGTTCAAATGTCAATATATTTCTCCATTTACATAAATCCACATCACTTAATCTAATTAATTGTAGGCTTTATTTTGAGGGCAAAGGCTTAATTATATAGTTGGTTAAGTGACCTTGATGAATCTATGACAAAGAAACCTATAATATATGGAAATGAATCTAAATGGAAGGGATTTTGAAAGTAAAATTAAAAAAACATTCAGGTCAGAAAGTTACAATAACATATCACAAATATTTTAATATATCAACACCAAGATGAGCAGAGAGAAAATGACACTTTTGCACAACTTTAGCTGAGCTAACACAAAAAAGGATAGCATGCACTATTGATGCTACACCAGTTTGCAGGAAGTTGCTCATATGATACTATTGGTACTGTTCACATTTAGTAAAATTAACATGATTTCACATAAAATGGGTCGAACAAATAATAAGAATGATACATGGAAAACTGAACTACAACAATATTGTAAAATATATTATATTGTGATTCTTTATCACACAGTCAATTGGACACTTCGATGACTTACACAATAAACTAGACTCTTCTATGCCCTTTAATCTAGACCTATTCAAAATATTTTCATCACTATTCTTGATAACAGTTATACTAGTCTTTTGGAGACAATTTATATGTCTTACCATTGTTTTGAAGAATGTCCACATCAGAAGAGCAATTAAATAAGATAACTCTGCTTTTCTTTGTCAGTATAACCACACTTTAACAAAGTTTATCCCCTGTATTTAGTTCATCTATAATGTCCATTTATTCTTATATTACTTTGGTAAAATCAAAGTAACCCTCACACACCATACCTCAGGTAGTAACACAATTTTCACTTTTATTGCACACAAATATTGTTGCCACTACTGTATTTATAAAGCTCTTTTGCATGTCTCAATTTCTTGACATAGCAGCTAAAGATCTTTCCATGGTTAGGTTTCAGTAATTATAAATTTTTTAAATATATATGTTAGTTGTTTTCTCACATCACAATAAATTAATGACAAGATTCAGTTACACAGTCCGTGGAATTTTAGCTACACTTCTAAATGTTTAGAAGGAACACTAGCTATAAATGGTTCATGCCACATTCTTCGTAAATCACCCTGAAATATAAAATTAATTTTCTTTTACTGGTTGACAGACACAATCTGCCCATTAATATACTAGAACAAAATGAACACTGTACTGTGTAGCAGGAACGGCCAGAACGTAACTCATATCTTTCTGTGTGCTATAAAATTTCATCAAGCTGTAAATACTAACCTTTAGATATGCCATTGTGAGCAGTGGAAGTAATGTAAATGGTACGAGGTAGAGTAAAGCTGGTTGGGCAGCTCGGAACATCTCGGAAGAAACGGTAGCTGTTAACAAGCCTACAATAATACATAATATACCTGTAGTAATGATTTAGTATGATGCGCTCTCATAGGCTGGTTGAACCATACTTAAATGTAATCACCTGTGTACATATCTTAAATGCTAGAAATATAACTATTATAAACAATGTATCTTAAGGTTGCTAAATCTCTTAACTCAATATCATCCAAAATCTTCGAAATTAAAACTCA
Source organism: Patella pellucida (assembly GCA_917208275.1). Taxonomy (NCBI): domain Eukaryota; kingdom Metazoa; phylum Mollusca; class Gastropoda; family Patellidae; genus Patella; species Patella pellucida. Next base: position 28,994,674 of record OU795041.1, on the reverse strand, counting down.
AATTATTTGTCGATTCAAAATAACATTGATGTTGTTATCTTACTGGGAAAAGGTAAGCTTCTCATATCTAATATTTAAGACAAAAGAATTGTGTACCATAGTGTGTTTCATCGTCTCTTGTAACAAATGACCAGAAAGAGCGAGGCTAGACATATTCCACAACTTATGTCAAATGGCAAAGCCATAACATATCTGGAGAGCATGCGCAATAGACTGGAATAATCAGACACTAGAAATTTCTTTTTAGGTTGAGACTTATGCCGTATTTTGCTGGACATAACTGATTTGAAATTAAGAGTCCTAACGGAAACAATTTAATGTAAATCAGTTCATATACAATCAGTTTACATTATTATATGCATTGCAACCCATTTGGGCCAACTTATAAGACTCACATATTAGCGATTTAGCTCCTTTAAACTATGCACCAAAGGGATATTTGTGATTATCTTACCTAGGAAATATCCAACTAAAGAGCAGTGAAAATAGGTGAGTTTTTGTACATATGATGGTGTAGGAGGAATACCAGTCTCAGCTGATCCAGTTTGATTCTTTTTGTAAGCATCATACCGCAGAACAAAACAGAGTAATAGACCGGGCATCACCTAAAAATAAATAAAGATACAATTGTATTATTATATCATATGAGTAGGGTTCTGAAAACTCATCCTAGCATAGAGGCCTGATTAGCATATTTATTCTTTCCCACAAACAGATGATAACTTTTGTAGTTGGAGTGTTCACAGGGTTCTACAAAGTGAAACAAGAGCCCTTTTAGAAATGAAATGGGGGTTTAACGTTCTACTGGGCTAATGAAGACGGGCATATACGTCATACAGTGTGCTATACAATGAGGGAATTTTTGTCCAAGCTAATGAAACAGGCGTAACTCTTAGAAGTAATTGGCTGACATAGTTGAAATTTGATCAGCTTCAGTTAGCCAATTTAAATAATGCATATAAATTTCATAGTGAAATCGTATTACTCTTAGCGGTAGAGTTTTCACAAGATTCTACAAAGTGAAACGAGGGCTACAGATTGAATAATAACTTTTGTAGTTTGAGCATTTATATGGTTCTACAAAGTAAAATAAGGGCCATAACTCTAGAAGTAATAAGCAGAAATGTTCAATTCAAAAGGCTTTTTTGATTTACTAATTTAAATAATGCGTATAAATTTCGTACATATCGGATGGTAAACAAAGTGTAAGAAGGGACATAATTAAACTATTTAAGAAATTGTTGAAATTAATCATCTCACTAATATAAAAAAACATATAATTTGAAAAATATTTAATTATAAATGCAGTCTATAGATGGACTGACAGGGGCGAAGACAATATAGATTACACTGTGCACAGAACAATGTAATTTGTATGAACTTTTCAATATACAGTATTCATTTTCCATTATCTTACATAATGTATCTTTAATACTTTAAATAACTTTCATATTTGATTGGCTCTTAGTTCTTCCTAATACTAACATTTATTATACAAAGCATGTTCAGGTAGTTAGATGATAACTAGCTGTTTGGGGTGACAACAATATAAACCAATTTAATATGCCCATATTAATAATTAGCATAAATGTTAAATAAAACTAATAAAAAAATTACATTCTGTATATATACTTACAATGTCTCCCAATCCCAGCATTGAAAAATGACTCGAATTTTGAGAACTGAAAAATAAATTTGAAAATATTTTTAATGAATTTATACGTTATAATCATTCATCAGAATCAAATTTTTCAACAGAGATCAAATATGCTAGTAACTAATTATTTCTGAAAATTTTGTAAGTGTGAAGACTGTCATTTTACTTGATTAACAGCAATAAGGTCTGAGACAATAACCATGGAACATTTTTCACAACAAAACACAACACAAGCTATATATGGATTTAACTACTTCTCTATTATTTAATAACACATACAATAATTAAAATTAAGTTGTGGTTTTTATGTTGGTCTGATGAACAATCAAGTGTGGTGGTGAAACCCTATTAGACTCGGCTTTGATCTGTAGTACTGATTACCTGTTATTATCCTACTATAGGTCAGTTATTGTTATTAATGGTTGTATTAAATATTTTTTATGGTGAAACCCTATCAATGTGGTTCTTTCATCTCTCACTGATTACCTGTCTTCCTACTACAGGCCAATTATCATTATTAACACTGTTTGTATTATTATTGTTTTTGTAGGGATTAGATTTTAGTGATTTCTTGTAATTAATTAAGCAGGTGTGTAAGCTATAACATGTATAAATAGGCTGACTAGATGTAGTTAAATCCATATATACCTTGTGTTGTGTTTTGTTATGAATAATTACCGTGCTTCTAGATGTCATTTAAAGAATTCATGGTACATTTGTCATTGTACAATTGATTTTGTCACAATTGAATACAATCTATTTGGTTTAAACTTTATCAATGTATTTCCCAAAAATACCAGTAATTCAAATATCAGCTGACTATCTTTTTTTGACCCGCCTTTCGAATAAAGCATGGGACTATTAAAATGGGTTTGTCCGGCTGTCTGTCCGTCACACTTTTTGGGACACAATAACTCTCCTTCTAATTGAGCTAGGTGTTTACTAGGTCAATGCTTTGATGGAGTTCGAAGATGAGCATTTTTTGCTTAGGCTAAGCAGAGATAAGCAATTTGATTGGTTGATGCTTTGGGACATGATAACTTTAGTTCTAAATAAGTGAGAGTGATGAAACTTGGTATATAGTAACACAATAACACTATTTATGGATTAACAATTACTGGTTTATTAACATGCAACGTTTCGACGATGATACTCTTGTAGGTGTTTATGAGGTGAATGCCTTGATGGAGTTCAAAGATGAGCATTTTCTGCTTAGGGTAAGCAGAGATAAGCAATTTGATTGGTTGATTCTTTGGGACATGAAAACTTTAGTTCTAATAAAAGATACATTATTTAAGAGGTAAATCTGCCTATAGCAGGTCTTTCTTTGGGCCTGAAATGTTTTCTAAAGTATTAATTAGACATTAATTAACTGATCCAGGCCTTTATCAACTCTGGACGGCATCAGATTTCTCCAATATTAAACAGATTAAACTGTTTCATTGATACTTTGATTTAATCCAAATGGCGGATTCCAGCTGTTTCGAGACCTAGCTTCCATCAACCAGGACCATGGTTGAAATTATTGCACATGTCTGCCAAACCTTCAAATGCCAATATCTCCGCTTACAATAGAGTAATTTGAATGGAATTTTCAAATTATTCATTTTACATCATCTACTGTAGAACTATTATAGCAAAAATGGCTAGTTCTTATCTATATCTAGAATAATGTAACTTTAAGTGAGAGTGTATAAACTTTGTGTATAATTTCATTACATCAATAACTTGACTAAGTTCGATAATGAGCATTTTCTGCTAAGTGTAAGCAAAGAGATAAGCAATTTGATTTTTCAAGACTTTGGAACACAATAACGCTTGTTCTAATAGAGTTAGTAAGTTCACACTTGGCGTAGGTATTTATTAGGTTAATACCTTGATTGAGTTTGAATATGAACATTTCTGCTCAGGGTAAGCAGAGTGATAAGCACTTTTGAACACAATAACTTCTAATTGAGGTAGAATGTTCAAACTGATAGAGTGATGAAAGTTTGTGTATAGTTTGATTGCTCGATAAATGTGCGATTAATTAATGTGTCATCAATTTATTTTGGGATTTCGGCGGGGGACATCAGCCTCCCCGTTGGCTTGTTTATTTCAATACAATACACACAAATTTTTGGTCTCACTGAGAAACTAGAAAAGTTGAAGAAGCGTCTGTCCTGTTTTGGTGCATCCCAATTCAATGCAATAAACCATACCATGTTTAACCAGTTGACAAGTTTTGTTTAAATAGGCACATTCATTAACAAGATCTTCCTAAACGTCACTTGTGTGTTCCAAAGTATCAAATTGTTTATATCTTTTAGGCGAAATTGCTCATCATCGAACCCAGTTAAGGCATATACTGTAAAACACTAAATTATTGCGACATGAAATTATTGCGAGTTGGGGTGGTGAAACATAATTGCGAAATGTAATTATTGCGAATTTCTATAGTGGGGAAAAAATTATTGCGAATCAACATCGGTTGATTGGTGATCATTAGTAACAGTAAATAAACAACTATTGAGGATTGTGGCTTCGAGTCTGTATTCAACAGATCAAAGAAAATGAAATACCTGTTATCAAACTTCATTTTTAAATAATTATTGTTAAATTTAATCCCTTGATTATTAACTCCAAGCTGACGAACGACTATAAAACACAGATTTTTAAATAATTATCGTTAAATTTGATCCGTTGATTATTAACTACAAGCTGACGAACGACTATAAAACACATGGCACGCGACATTTTTTAGTACTATCAAAATGGCGATGTTTAAATTTGTAACTAAAACGAAACGAAATGAGAATTGTTTTACTGAGGAAATTCTCGGCTTGCCAAATCCCGATAATGCAAGCACTGTTGAGGAGCGTGACAATATCACTGCCGCAAATATAATAAACACATGATACTGGTATTAAAATCTTTATTTTTATTTTTTTTTACGACGCAGGACATTGGTACTTATTGGGACTCTTTCTTGTGAAGAGTAATGAAAGGGGGATGATTCAATATGGCCGACATTAAAATTTTAACTTATTGGGACTCTTTCTTGTGAAGAGTAATGAAGGGGGGATAATTCAATATGGCCGACATTTTAACAAATTTTCACGAAAATATTGCGAACATGAAATTATTGCGAGAGGGCCTCGCTCGCAATTGTCGCAATAATTTCATGCTCGCAATAATTTCATGTTTTACAGTACCTATTAAACACCTACACTCAGTTCAAACATTCTAGCTCATTACACTATAGAACTAGAAGCGTTTAGTCGTGTTGTTTTAGCGTTAGAAACTAATCCTACCGTTGAATTTCAAAACATCGTTGAAAAATAACAAAAATGGTTTAATTAGTACAATGGTTTAGATTCTCCGATGCGTTTAGAAACGAATTTCCCGTTCACTTATCTATGGCATTTAGAAATTGGACAAGCCGTTGAACTTCCCGAAATGCGTTGAAAAATGGTTTTCCCGTTTAAATATCTAGGGCATTTAAAATTGGACAAGCTGTTGAATTTCCCCGTGAGGCATTTAGAAATGAACTTCCCGTTATTAGATAAAACTTTTAATTTCCCGCTAGCCGTTTTTCCGATCGGTTCATTTTGATTACGATTATAAAGGTGAATATAAAAAAATGCGCACACATCACACCTTACCGTGTCCGTAGTATTTATTATCCATTAGCCTATACAGATAGTATTCCACCATTGACAAATACTTAAAAAATCGGTAAGTCATGTCCCAGAACTCGGTAAATCACAGGTTTAAATGCATCTTCATTAAATCACAAATGCGCACACATCAGGCCTTACCGTATTTATTATCCATTAGCCTATACAAATAGTATTCCACCATTGACAAATACTTTAAAAAAAAAACGGCAAGTAAAATATGTCTCAGAACACGGTAAATCACAGGTATAAATGCATCTTCATTAAATCACAAATGAATTATCGCAGCATACCACGTGTACACGTCGCCAGAATCTACACCAGTGGGATAAACTCGCGAGAGTTAAACATGTACTGGCGCCAAAATAATCACTGTGGCCCAATACATTTCGAGGATAAAAGTTCACAAATTCGACCAATCAAATAATTAATGTTAATAACAAGGGAAATTTATGACTCAAGTGTATGTTCAAAGGCATGCTTTTGTATTATACTCAGACATGTAAACCACAGGTGGGAATTAATAAAACAATAGCATTCGAACAATCAAAGAATTAATCCATGTATAGCCTACTGTACTAACGAACAATATGGTTTCGTATGGCACCCAGACGTGTGACGACATTTATGACTCATCACTAGATTCAAAACAACAATCGTCTGACCAAAATGCGAAAAGTCCATAATGTCAGCTGTTTCGTACTTAGTTCATTCGTACCTAACATGAGCGGTTTCGTACTTGACTTCTTATCCCAAATTGATTTGTACCTTACTATGTTGTTTAAATCAGATTAAAAGAAATTGAAATAAAGGTAAAACAATTTGATCAAATCCAAAGGCTACGCTAAATTTATAAAAGTGCCTGACGAGCGATAATTAGAATATGCACAAGATTAGTTTCTTTTTCTAAGTGTGTTTGAAAGGAATTGAAATAAAGGTGAAACACGAATTAATGAATGAAATGGGTTTAAACGTCCTACTGTTCTGTTCCAACTGGGCTAATGAAGAAACATAATTACACGATTTGATCAAAACCAACGGTGCGCGGATAAAAGAACAATTATTTTTTATAAAAATATCCGCCGAACGAGAATTAGCTACGATCATTTAATTACAAGAAGCAAACTGTGTGCATTGAATCTTTTTTAGAAATCTCCATATTGATATTACACAGTCTGGCCAAAAGTAGTAAACATTTCTTTTTTATACTTGAACTTAATAAATGCAACGCACAAACTGCTTACCGTATTTATACATTAGACGATTAATATACTAAATAATAATCATGTTCGGTCTCCAATAATCATCACATTAAAATTCATTTGAAGACGGTTTCACTAAAACACCTAACAAGAAGTTCTTATGAATGAAATCTTATCAGTACAGAATTTAGATTATTAATAATAACTAAGGCGACACTTGCACGCATCAAAGAAAACACATCAAAGAGTACCGGGTACAAAGGAAATTCCCTCACAAAAAAAGCATGCATTACCGTTGTTAGTAATAAGGTCAATTCTTTTGGATAACGATAACTTACTGACAATTCAGAATAAAAGTGCTGTTTACAAGAATACGACATGGTAATAATAAGTTGTTAAAGGGGCTTCTATTTTAGTCAATTTACAATTTCTTTTGATGACACGTTTTAATTCACGTAATTAATTAGGAATCTTGACTGACAGATGCATTGACTCAGAATCTTTGGTGCCGAATTTAATTGAAAAGGCCATCAAGGTATTATCCTACGTGTTAATGTTCAGCAAGGTTAACGGTGACTTTTGGCAAAATATGCTTGAAAACAGGACATGAAGGCATTTAATTCATTTGTGATTTAAACCCGAAGATATATTATTACTTGTTCGGGTGTGATTTATTAATTTAAAATGCATTGTGTGACTTATTTGACAGAATGGAAATGGCTATTTCGTTGACAAAACTTACGCACACGGTAAGACCATGTGTGTAAACTTTTGAAATTTTTCGTAATTTGAATGAGTTTGAAGTAGTCGATCGATGCAAGTCTTAAAAATGTCGAACATATTGATGAAGTAATGTATCGGTACAGCCATATTTCTGTTTATTTTAATATTTAAAAGCCTGTTTGATATTTGTTATTTTTCAATATATGCGAGTAAAATCTGCGTGTTTAACCGTGTAAAATGAATCTTTTTTGGGGGGAATGCTGTATTAGCCGATGATATTCGACAACGATATTACTGTCGTGGAATCGCACGATAAATAAACCCAGTTCAAACCAGCTATAGAGAATAACATGTCATTTGGGACTTGCGTCATTGGGGACTCAAAACAGTATGACCGCGACGTTTGGGACTTTTGTATACGACGTTTGGGACTTTTGTATACGACGTTTGGAACTTTAGTATACGTCGTTTGGGACTCGGGTATATTTAGTAATACTTCGTTGTTTTTCTTTTTCAAAAAGTAAACGAGCTTGATTAACCGATCACTGCTAATGTTTTTTCGTGAAACAGGATAATTGCAATCAACACACGGCCGCCATTCTCGTTAATTGACAACTCGCGTTTTCCCTCATCCACCAAAGAACCGCTAGGTTTCTTTGCACAATAACATACTACAATAACATCGGGATTATCGGTTAATCTGCTTTAATTATCCCGCCGTGATCATTGCCATTTCTTCTATTTTCCCGGAAAAAAACCTTGCTTTCTACACACTTAATTTATCGGTTGGTATTGCCATCTACGACAAGCTTGTCGAGGAATGCATGTCAACGGCAACGCGCAACTTACGGATTATCGTTAACAATTTCTAGGGGCTTGTTTTTGTGTATGTCAATTTCAAATTAATTCATCAGCATATTATTCGTTTTTAACAAATTTATACAACTTTTTGGGGGAACAATGATTTTCAAAGAACCGTAAGTGCAACTAATGTTTTATCGTTTGGTTGAGCCTTTTACTAACCACGTGTAGTTCATGTTAATAATTATTTTTTTAGTGTTTTGCCTTGGCCTATTTCTTATAAATTCATCAGCAACTTTTTTCTTATCAATTGAATATTAACAGACAACTGATATAAATAAAATACAACTAATAATGTTTTCATTTCTTTATTATTATTCATAATCTGTCTTCGGTTATCATCTTAAACGAAAAAAGATAAGTTATTATTATTTCTACATAAATTCTTAAAAGTCCCAACTGTCGTCTATATCGAGTCCCAAATGTCCGTTTTTACAGTATTTATTAATTATTTGATTGGTCGAATGCTATTATTGTATTAATTCCCACGTGTTGTCACACGTCTGGGTGCCACACGAAACCATATTGTTCGTTAGTACAGTATACATGGATTAATTCTTTGATTGTTCGAATGCTATTGTTTTATTAATTCCCACCTGTGGTTTACATGTCTGAGTATAATACAAAAGCATGCCTTTGAACATACACTTGAGTCATAAATTTCCCTTGTTATTAACATTAATTATTTGATTGGTCGAATTTGTGAACTTTTATCCTCGAAATGTATTGGGCCACAGTGATTTTTTTGGCGCCAGTACATGTTTAACTCTCGCGAGTTTATCCCACTGGTGTAGATTCTGGCGACGTGTACACGTGGTATGCTGCGATAATTCATTTGTGATTTAATGAAGATGCATTTATACCTGTGATTTACCGTGTTCTGGGACATATTTTACTTGCCGTTTTTTTTTAAAAGTATTTGTCAATGGTGGAATACTATTTGTATAGGCTAATGGATAATAAATACGGTAAGGCCTGATGTGTGCGCATTTGTGATTTAATGAAGATGCATTTAAACCTGTGATTTACCGATTTCTGGGACATGACTTACCGATTTTTTAAGTATTTGTCAATGGTGGAATACTATCTGTATAGGCTAATGGATAATAAATACTACGGACACGGTAAGGTGTGATGTGTGCGCATTTTTTTATATTCACCTTTATAATCGTAATCAAAATGAACCGATCGGAAAAACGGCTAGCGGGAAATTAAAAGTTTTATCTAATAACGGGAAGTTCATTTCTAAATGCCTCACGGGGAAATTCAACAGCTTGTCCAATTTTAAATGCCCTAGATATTTAAACGGGAAAACCATTTTTCAACGCATTTCGGGAAGTTCAACGGCTTGTCCAATTTCTAAATGCCATAGATAAGTGAACGGGAAATTCGTTTCTAAACGCATCGGAGAATCTAAACCATTGTACTAATTAAACCATTTTTGTTATTTTTCAACGATGTTTTGAAATTCAACGGTAGGATTAGTTTCTAACGCTAAAACAACACGACTAAACGCTTCTAGTTCTATAGTGTTAAGAAGGAGACATAATGTTCCAAAGACTCGACCTATTTTTACTAGGGTACTAATGTAGTGGGACTATACAATAAGTTTCACCACCTTCTCCCAATTAGAATTAAAGTTCTGGTGTTCCAAAGTGTCAACCAATCAAATAACTTATTCAATCTGCTTGAAGCATCATTTTAGCATTACAGAATCATTTCCAATCAATCCAAAAATGAATCAATTCTCTCTTGAGTATTTATACAAATATGTGGAATTCAAATCTATGCTGCTAACTATGCAATAAGCCCGCTGACATTTTGTTCTCCACTGAAATTTATTGATAGGGGTTTTTTTATAGCCAATTTGTATCCAAGGTTGGACAAATTCTTGCATAGGAATTCTGATTTTGTTAAATAATCAATTGGAGTACATATTAGTGTCAATTAAGCCATACAAATTTTTACATTTTAGCAAAATAAAATCCAATCGTGCATCAGGAGTTTACAGACAAACCCATTTTTAGTCCCCTGACGGGGGACAAGCAAGTACACAAAAATGCGGCAATAACTGTTACCACTACCTGGGAAAGACTAATTTGGCTGGAAGAGACAATTTTGGTGCATCTCGAACAAAACCAGTTAAATGGAGTTTCTTGGCTAGCATGCCCACCTGAAATGAAAGAAGTAGAATCATACATTTGTAAATACATAAACCTTACTCTATAGTCCTAATTCAAACACACTGTTTCTATATAATACTTAGGGTAAAAGTCTAGCCCAACCTAACCTCTTCTTGGGTCGCTGATGCCCAAATTTTAGTTTTCTAGACATGTCCAATATTTTTCTTAACAAGCGAACAGTGAGGCTAATGTCCCCCGCCAAAATCCCAAAATCAATAGATGACACATTAATTAATCGCACTTATTTTTTTCAAAAGCATTGAGCAATCAAACTATACACAAAGTTTCATCACTCTCTATCAGTTTGATCATCCTACCTCAAATAGAAGTTGAGTTATTGTGCTCAAAAGTCTCGACTAATCAAATTGCTTATCACCCTGAGCAGAACATGCTCATTATCGAACTTAGTCAAGGTATTGATGTAATGAAACTATACACCAAGTTTAAACACTCTCACTTAATACTTACATGTAGCGCTAGTCAGCAGCACCACACATAAACTATAAGCAACAACACCCAACTGATAAAGATGGTATATTTTATGACATCTTACAAAACATGTTAACAGTTCGTAAAATATGGCAGACAAACACAAGAGAGGGTTTAAGAGAGACAACTTCTGTTAACGGGTCGCTTACGACACTACAACATAGTATCCCTACTGGCGTGACTTCTCTCCTTTTTTTTTCTTTATTTTTTAAAGGGAATAACATGGAAATACACAGATTAAGTCTAAACTAAATGTCCTACAAAATAGAGTTGAAGTCATAGCTTAACTATGATACGGCCACAACCAATAATTTTACGTTACATAGTCCTGTAAATACATGGGTTTTTTGTGCACACGTGTAGGTCGGCTGTCTTTGGAAGTATCAACTGTCGGCTGAGCTGATGATGATGACGGTGAAGCCGGGGTAGTTAACACAGGTGGTATCACTGGTAGAGCAGGTGGTTCCTCTGGCTCTGTGCTCTGTGGATGTATCCGAATCGCATTCTATCTGAGCGGTGACTTCATCCACGTCATTACTGTTTCCGTTGTGACGTAAGGGAAAGCAGTTTTTTTCAACAAAGTAGTTTGGTACAATATAACATTCTGATATTTTCACCTTGTAAGTTGAGGATCGTAACTGGGATCCTGAGAATTTCCTAACAAAGCACCAATTACCATCAAGACTAGTTACAAGATATCGATCACGAGCCTTGTTTTTATTACCATCTGAGCGTAGGTAGACCAAATCACCAACTGCGACATCATTATTTGGAGGTATCTTTCCAGTAGGGTTCTTCGAAGTCTCACTATAATCATGATTGCGTAATCGCTGTGCATGTTGTTTGATTATAAGATCACGATCTGAGACAGGAAGGTGTGTGTGTGTGAACTGGCACCTTTGTGTAAAGATTTCACGGGCAGGCCTCAATGTGTTACAGGTACACCACAAGGTTCTTGACGCAACAGCTTCTCCTCGAGTTCTGCAATTGCCCTTTCCGCAACAGGATTCTTGTTGGGGTTTTTAATGCGGCCGACATCAATATCAATGCACAGATTTTGTAGTATGGTATCATTCTGAAGAGCAATAAAACCAGAAGCCGCATCTACACGGATATGTACATGAGAACCATCGAGGGGACGTAGTTCCATACACAAACGAGCAAGTCCTTCTCTCAGGGTTGTATGACGCTCATTCTCAATTAAACAAGTAGTGGTATACGAGGATGTGGATGTGGTCTCTCGAAGAAGCAGGATAAGCTGTCTATAACGTTTAAGAACATCAGCTGCATATGATAAACCTAGTGCATCAGGGGGATCTGAGGTAGACTGTTCGATAAGACATTGAGGGAATCGTTTTAACGAGGCACATGTGTGGCATGTTTCAGAAACAGTGTAAATGGCTTTGTCCCAAGTCCAAAGCATAAAAATTCCGCTTCACCACTTGCTTAAGTTGATGCTTGGTAGGGTGACTGAGCTTAATATGGAGGGCTGTTAATAGACAATCCAACACGGCTCTGGGGATGACAATCAATTCTGACGTTGGGAGTAAGGGTTCGTGATGTTGAACTACTAGAAGACCATCTCGGGTTATAGTAAGTATGTTGAGATAACGCTTGACATCTTTACGATTGGTAAGTTTACGAGATACTCGGGTGCCTTGCTTCAGGTGGGCATGGACGTGTCTCAAATCCGGGCATTCTGACTGAGTAGTAATCCAAGCTGATCTGCTGGTGAAACAATGATGTACTGCCAACAAGCAATGGTACGTAAGATACAATCAACATCAGGTAAAAGGGAAGGTTGTGGCTTACTATATCTTCCAACATCAGCCAAGGCAGTGACTAAGCGGAATCCTCCAGATGGTTTCTTAACTAGGAAGGATGGATTCAGGTACTCTGCAGTGATGTTGATATCTTCTGGACATTTAAATACGCCTGCTGATTCCAATTTATCAAAACGTGTTTAAAGTTCAACAAGCTTGTCCTTTGAGTATTGTGGTACGCGACCTTTGCGTTGTGGAGGCTGAACTGGAGTAAGTTTCGGAAGGCTTCTCTAGTTGTTGACGATAATATAAGATCGGGATCGACAGCTACTTTATCAGAATAAAATAAGCCTGGGCCAAGTTTAGGTGGAACAGAACTCGGTGCTGGAGTATTGCAGTGATCAGCATTTATAGGGAAATCAGTGACCAGTAGTACCTGACAGAAGTGTTCATGGCATTGGATGGTTCTGGGTTGATGTGTGGTATTGGGTATTCTCACCTTACGAGCAATAGACTCTAGGATGGAGGGCTGTGGCCACATCTGGGAGACTTTTAAACTATGTGAGCTTGGGCAATTCGAACGAGCTTCGATAGCCAAGATACAATCAGGATCATAGTCAGGTGGGGCAGAAACTTCCAGATAAACACCAGGCCAAATGATTGTCGCTGAAGCAGGAGAGCGAATCACAGAAGCTTGTGTACGCCGGATGGAATGGTACTGAGACGGTGTGTTTGATGACCCATATACAATAACATCGCAATCTTTGATTGTAACTTGATGTTTGGCTGGATGAACAGATACATCGTTTACGGTCATGAATGGTGTACCAGCTAAAATGTCGACGTCCAAGTCTTCCACAACAAGAACATCTAGGGATAAATCTACCGAGGTCCTTGAAAGGGTGAGATGCGTTTCACCAAATCACAGCTAAAAGTGTGATACCGTCGGCCTGAAGGGCTTGTTGCGAACTGTCAATATAGTAGCTCCGATATACTTGGCAACAGCGGTCTTGATCATATTAGTTTCAGCACCTGTATCTAAGGTAAGCTGCACAGGATGGTGTTTATAAAAAGCTTTAAAATGAGGGGACTGTTTGGTACTAACACGACATGCAGAAACACGCTGGGTTGTAGATGTATCATCGTCGTCCGGGTGAGTAGGTAAACTATTGGTTAAGTCGAGATCATAATCATCCAGGCAAGTGGTCTGACGAGCACGATTGAGAATTTTTTTGTCATCTGCAGGTAAGAAAGGGCAGGTACTAAGGTAATGTTGAGTCTTTGGGTGAGTGGCTTGAGTGCAGAGAGGGCATGATCTAGGTTTAAATCCGTCACTCTTGGCAGGGTCTGAGGTATATCGCCGTCGAAGGAATTGGCTAGTAGCTGAGCGTAACACCTTAGCGTTAACTGAGGCATGTACTTCATCCAACAGCGAGTCAAGAGCTAAAGAGATCTCAGGTTTAAGAGATGCTAGTGTACGAGAGCGCAACTCTGTACCATATCTTTGCTTCAACAACTGTGGTAAGTCTGGATGTGTACGTTGAAGCCAAGTTAGTACAACTATATTCTCTAACGACCGTGTTAATTCTTCATCGACTATTGGAACTTCACCATGGTGAGAAATGTGGCCATTACGTTTAAGTAGGTTGTCTTCAATAAACGACATTAATCGTTGGAAAAGGTCCTCAGGTCTCTCATCTGGTTGGAGATTAATAGATTTGAAGTCCAGGAAATGACTGCCTGTTGATTGGAAGCCATAATGTAGGCGAATGGCTTGCCAAATGGCAGATACGGTAGTCGAGTTTTTAACAATCGTATTACGGGAAATAATAGGACAAAAATTAGCAACATGTCCGAGCATCAACTCGAGGTGGGTCACTTTCTGTTGTGCAGTGCGTCGGTTATTCTCTGGAACATCACGACCATCATCACGAAAGCACCACAATGGAGTATTATTAGACGCTTTACTCCACGTGACACCATCGATGAGGTATGCGGCAAAATTTGGATCTAGAGATAAAGTGTACTGTAAGTTTTGTCGCCAGGCTTCAAATGATGTGATAGTTTCATGTTTGGTTAGTGTCCATTGTTTTGGAGCACGGTTATTAGCCATCTTGTCTTACGATTGTCAAATGCTGGGTGTATTCACAGCTAGAGGAAAAACTGGGTCGCTTATGTCAAAAATGACGATGTCTAGGACTGCTCAGACTTGGATTTTTATTTGTTGTTTCATTAACAAAGAGAACTTCCTGGAGTTCGTAGGTACGGCAAAACACTCTAAGCCACCACGCCAGTCAGCAGCACAACCCATAAACTATAAGCAACAACATCCAACTGATAAAGATGGTATATTTTATGACATCTTACAAAACATGTTTACAGTTCGTAAAATATGGCGGACAAACACAAGAGAGGGTTTAAGAGAGACAACTCCTGTTAACGGGTCGCTTACGACACTACAACATAGTATGCCTACTGGCGTAGAACTCAAGTTATTGTGTCCCAAAGCATCAACCAATCAAATTGCTTATTCTGCTTACCCTAAGCAGAAAATGCTCATCCTCGCACTCCATCAAGGCATTGACCTAATAAACACCTACACCGAGTTTGAACATTCTAGCCCAATTAGGAAGGGTTTTATTGTGTCCCAAAGAGTGTGACATACAGACATACAGATGGACGAACCCATTTTAATAGTCCCCTGCTTTCTTCGAAAGATGGGGGAGAATTAATGAAAATAAAGATCTCGGGGGGGACATATACCTCCCAAAAAACTTTTTTTATCAATTAATTTGGGGAAACACCATTGCATAAAGTTGACATGGGTAACAGCTTTCCATTAACTTTGTTATTAATATTTACAACTATGTCCATGTCTGGTTATATATTTTTCCAGTATTGTTTGTATTTAGGATGTATTAAGGGGATAAATTAATATTTAGCTGAATGTTTAAACTTTAATCTTTACCACTACTAGCCTATATGATTTATTTATATAAAGATTAGCTTCATTGTGTTATTCAGCACTCAATAGAAAGCCATTACTGTACTAATTATGTAGGCTACCATATATTTATCTTTTACTCTAGCAAGAGTACGTCATGATCACAGTGGATCAGATTTCCGACTGGCATGCCCAGGAATGTTTATCGGATTGGAAATTGATCATTAATTAATCATTGAAAGACAATCAAATCTCATAATCAATTGGAATTAATATGATTTTTTAATGCATTAGAAAATCCCTATTATAGTCTTTGTCTGGAATGACTCAAAATAAAAAAAAGTATGTCATTGTGTAGAGAACTTCGATGGAGGAATATTATTATCAACTAAAACACTCATTAATTCATTATAATTATGTTCTGATAATGAGAATTAACTGAAAGAAGTCATGTATTCTGAATACATGTAGATATTAGATATAAAACCGATAAAATATAGCAGTCTAAAGATAAATTGCCAGTAAACAAAGTATACCCACAGCAGCCAATGTTGTCAGCTTAAATCCAATCCCCTTCTTTGCTTCACTAATTAAAATATTACACATAACATTCATACAGACCACATGATAAAAGATAGTAAGCTGGCACTGCCAGGCAGGATACGCCCACATTTTCGAGAGATGGTTAGAGAACAAGCAAAACCTAAAGTGATTTTTCCAACAATGAAAGGCTATAATTCATTAAATTACAATTTGATGTGCGCAAATATCGAAAAGAATCAAGATCTTTAGGTTATTAACATGTATTTCAAGTTTCATCAAAATCGAATTAAAATTGTGACCTATACTGGGTCCACAACCTTGATATACCATATTTTAAAACTATTAGTAGTATTAGCGTACAAACGGCGTCCATTTTGTCTGGCAATTATCGTCCGATTTCCCTGAAATTCAAACTCAACCTTCCGTATGGTGTAACGGTGATAGAGTCAAGCGTTTTTTTAAATCGGATAATAATCGTGACCTCCAGAGGGACCATAGGCGATTTTTCGGACAATCAGGGGCCATATTTCAGGAAGTTATGATCTGATATGTGCATATAACGAAAGGAACCAATATCTTTGGGTTATAAACATGCATGTCAAGTTTCATCAAAATCGGTTCAAAATTGTGACCTCTATAGGGTCCACAAGCTAAAAACGTGATTTTTCATACAATCAGGGGCCATAATCCATGAAGTTTTGATCCGATACACGCCAATATCGAAAGCAGCCGAGATCTTTTGGGGATAAACCTATATTTCAAGTATCGTCAATATCGGACAAGAATTGTGACCTGTAGAGAGTCCACAAACAATTGTGGACGGATGTCCAGACGGACGGACAGGGGCGACGACATAATACGTCCACATGAAAATGTGGGCGTATAAAAACTTACTGGGTTTTCAGCTGGTCTGGTTGCTACCTTAACCATTACATTGGCACTAAATATATAAGAAGAAAAAAATACCTGGAAGAGAACAATAAATGGATAATTAGTTTAATGACAAACTGGTTAATAATTATAAACGGGACAACTTTATCAACAGTTTTTACTAGGCTCTTCAATAGTAAAAAAAACTTTTGTTATAGAATACTTGGTTTTAAACTTAATGAGAATAAGATAAAAGTTCTACCTCTAACGAATGCAAATGGATGTGTCAACAGAATGGAATTAATAAACATTGACATAAAAGGTGGTTGCTTAATTGTCAGTCTGGAAGTTCTGAATTGACGGAATTGCAATTGAGTGTAATGGAATTAAGTTCC
Source organism: Patella pellucida (assembly GCA_917208275.1). Taxonomy (NCBI): domain Eukaryota; kingdom Metazoa; phylum Mollusca; class Gastropoda; family Patellidae; genus Patella; species Patella pellucida. The sequence goes on along the minus strand of OU795041.1, from coordinate 28,977,385 downwards.
AGGAATTGACATAATCAAACAATCTAGCTATGGAATTGGTCAAGATTGTGTTATATTCAGTTGGGGCATGCCTTATGGCCCGATATTGTTGTTCAGATCGGGAATGTTCAATCCCCATTATGACCCAGTAAAGCAAAAGTGAACCACCAATCCATTTAATTAAAATAATTAACTTACCCAAAAGACATCATATACAAGAAGTCCTACTAATAAAAGGGTTGAAACTTTGAGACTAGGTAATCGAACTAGAGCAATAAATGCTACACATAAACCCATGCCAAGTGCTGAAAATACAATTACAACGAGTGAAAGAATTAATACAAATGTTCTTAAATTTAACTGAGATCCAAGTAAAGTACAAATCGTTAATTAAAATGCAGCAAATACACAAAATAAAAGTGTTAATTATAAACAGCAATATGGTCTACTGTGTAGTACTAGCATATTCTTGAATAGCTCACATATATTACACATAATTTGGTGCAGAAAGAATCAGAAATTGTAAATTATGTTTTATAAGTATAATATATTACCGTCCATGAGCAGCCAGTGTCCAGTTAAGATCCAAACACAGACAATAAAAAATGATAAACAAAAAGAGAGAATTTCTGCAGCTGTAAATCTTCCACAAATACCAAAAGAAATCCTGAAATAATGGGAGATTAACATGAATGGAATGAAATGAACCTGATGTCTGATGCTACGGTCAATTTTGAGATACGTACTACGGGGGATTCAAACCACGCCAGTTGACTCAATGGTAGACTTTATGATACAGCGCGCATGCGCTAACCATTTAGCCATCCATCCCCCCAAGTATTATAACAATATTATTGGAAAATACATAGATTTCTTGATATATATTATTATTATTTTTACTTACTTTTGACCACTAGCACATGGTTGTATCATATATTGGCACATGGGTAGTAATAAAAAAGCAAATGCAACAGTTGCTAAAACTGAAATAAATTAATAAATCAACTTTACAGTATACTATATATTGAAAATGAAACAAAACATTTTTTTAAGCATAGATTTATTCACTAAGGTTATATTATTCCAGAAAAAAGCCATTTACAGGTGTCCAGAAACAGGAACTCAACATATATCGTGACTCAAGACTTGACTCGAAGTCAGCAGTCTTGACAAACCGCGAAGGGCTTGATTCATGGTGAGGGACATAACTCTTAACTTGCCTTATTCCCCATGATTTAATGAACTGGCCACTTGAAAAGATTGCAGATGTCATGGTGATATTTGTTTAAACATTAAATTAATCATATAATCACTTACTTGCTGTAAAGATGGCAAACACCATTTGTAAGGAATCAAAGAAGAAAAACATTATGAGTAGGGATGCTGAGGCTCCTAAAGGTAAAAACATCGCTTGACAACTATCAATTGTCTGGACTTCTGTAGTAATAATGAAAAATGATGGTAAAAAAAATGATACCAATTTGAGAAAATGTGATAATGAAATAATTGAATAAGTAAGTAAGTGTTACAATTAGTGTTTTGTTTACATCGGATGGACCATCTACTTGAAAGGTCTATAAAATGACAATATAAAAGTGGCATGTACTTGAAGCCAGTATGATTATATACCTTTACACAAATTTCATGCAAAATGATATCTAATTGTGACATCTTCACAAAGATAGGCTGTCAGGCAACGAAACTATGATGCATATAAATTTCATAGATCGGATGATAACTTTGTCATTAAAGCAATCACACTGTCCAATAAAGTGAAACAAGGGCCATAACTCTAGAAATAATTAATAGAAATTGCTGATATCCGATTAGCGTCTATGCTTCTCTAATTTGAATGATGCATACCAATTTTAAAAGTTAGGGGATTCAGATTGAAATAAGGACAATGTCGCCGAGCGTAGCCGTCCTCAAATTTCTTTTTTTGTCGGCAGCTTTGATGTTGTGATGCCATAATAGAGTAAAGGGCTATTACCACCGAGATAAGTAAGGATATCTGTTGCCGGTCATCTATCATGTTCATATACATGCTTAATCATGTTTCCACGATTGTCATATAATAAAGTTAAATTCGTTTGTTATGACATGGTTTTATAAAGTTTTGGAAATTATTTATACTACCGCAAGAAGCAAGGCATGATTTATTTTTTACAACTCATTCCCATAAATACATAATCGGTACTATTTATTCAGGTAAAATATAACGCAACACGCATCTTTCGTACACACAATGCACCGTCAATGCCAGGCCTTTGATAATCTAAAATGTAGGTAGTTACACAATGTCTATGAATTTCTCAAATGATAAGATTTATATAAAAATAAACTGTATGATTTGTCCAGTCTAACTTGAAGGCAAAGGTCATCGTGTATGGCTAATATGTTTTTTACTATTCGTGATAGATTGTTAAAAAATTAAAGTTTACAATATCCATCATTATACTACCACTATTTATTGTAATGTATTGAAATCAAATTCTAAAAAAAGGTCTATGAAAACGGCCATTCCAGTAAAGGATGCACACTATCATAATTTATCCCAAATTATAATCATACTATTTTCATGTGTTACAATACAATATTTCGACAAACATTTTTCAGTAATGTATACTAAGAATTTAATAGAGTATAGTGATGCTCTCAAGGGGGCATAACCTGCTTGCAATGTTAGAAATTTTGGGCAGTGGAGGGCATTCCATCAATTGAAAGTTCATGCTTTTTGGCGAATGTGAGTTTTCCATAATTTAAGCGGGGAGTTAAGTTTTCACATAGCCAAGTATATGTTAAAGGGGAAGACCAACGATTTTCAATAAGGTTTCAATAAATAATAAATATTTATTTAAAAATAATCCCTCCTATAACATATGCAAAAAATTATTTGTAAGCGAGAAATAATTTTTATTAATACCGGAAGTGACGTAGTTGGTCCGACACGCTCACTGGTCACTATAGTAAACATACAAATTTGGAGTAAGTTTAGCGCTGTATTTTGTGATCGTTTCCTCGTTTGGCAGAAAATCTGACGGAAGGTAATCTTTATTAGGATATTAAGAACAAGAACTTACGGTGTAAATTAAGTTTCTAAACTGGACACAGTGACACAATTTAAGCCACTTGGCTAATTGTTTACATCATGTGATAGCTAGCACGTGACAGATATTAACCGAACACAAATTGGCGACCTATTCGGCTAGCGACCTATTCAACCGATCCAGCTTGCAACCTGTTCGTTGGCAACCTATTCAGAATAAATTCAGCAGTCGCCCAAACACATCTATTTTTATCAACCAATAAAACCCAACATAATGTCTATCAAACTTTTACAAATAATATTTGGAAAGCTTATATAATTACCTATAAGAATATATATAGCTGGATTCTTGGAATTTTGTACGATGATCCGAATTTGGAATATAGAACAAAATACAAGTCGCTGGCCGAATAGGTCGCCAATTTGTGTTCGGTTAATATCTGTCACGTGCTAGCTATCGGATGATGTAAACAATTAGCATGTGGCTTAAATTGTGTCACTGTGTCCAGTTTAGAAACTTAATTTACACTAACGCGTTGTTTATTACACCTTCAAAACTTTGTAAGTTCTTGTTCTTAATATCCTAATAAAGATTACCTTCCATTGGATTTTCTGCCAAACGACGAAACGATCACAAAATACAGCGCTAAACTTACTCCAAATTTGTATGTTTACTATAGTGACCAGTGAGCGTGTTTGACCAACTAAGTCACTTCCGGTATTAATAAAATTAATATCTCGCTTACAAATTATTTTTTGCATATGTTATAGGAGGGATTATTTTTAAATATATATTTATTATTTATGGAAACCTTATTGAAATAATTGGTCTTCCCCTTTAAGTACAGCCTTTGAATACCGATTTAAGGTAAGACACTTGGTTAAGTGGAAAATTAAGTATTTTTACTTAGCTTTAAGAAAACCTTTGAATACGGGCCCAGGTCTTCATCCACAAGATATTCCAAAGTGATCAAGGGCAATAACTCTGGCAGTAAATATTGGAAATCATTGGGAATCGTTGAAAATGGCTAGGATACTTCGTCTTATGACCTTAAACACTGTGTATAAGTATAAAGTCAATCAAATATTAACTTTAACCTCTAGAGCCTTCACAAGAAATTGTGGACAACGGGCAACAATATACGACCATATTTCCATGTTGGCGTATAAAATTAATTAACAGAAATTGTTGAAATTAGATACACTTCTTCGTTTCACTAATTCAAATAATGCATTTAAATTTCATACAGATCAGATGATAACTTTTGTAGTTTGATTGTTCATTGTTCTACAAAGTAAAACAAGGGTCAGCAACAATTTTAGTCGTTAGAGCATTGACTAGGGGCACAAAGTGAAACAACGACCACAACTACAGAAGAGATTAACGAAAATTATTAAAATTAAATAGGATTCTTCATCTCACTAATGTAAACAAACATAGGTTGCCAGGCAACGAAACATACGCCCACAGCAGCTAAATCGTCCGGGCAGTCAACAAGAGTTGTCGCATATTTTACTTTTTTCGGTAACGAAACATTTATAATACACTAAAATCTGATTAAAAGTAACTACTCATTATGTAATTATCAGAAAATCATTGGAATTTGTTTGGCTTTGATAAAGTTCTCCTCCATGCTGTTCAAGTTATCTAAATTCATTGAAACTCAATATACTTGTTCGTCTCATGACCTTCAACAATTTATATAAATTTAAAGTCAATCGGATATTAACTTTAGCCTCTAGAGCGTCCACAAAATTTGAAAGTGATCAAGGGCTATAACTCAGTCAGTAATTATCTGAAATTGCTTAAAATCAATAGGCTTCTTCGTCTCATGACCTTAAACACTGTGTATAAATTTAAAGTCAATCGGTTATTAACTTTAGCCTCTAGAGCGTCCACAAGATTTTTATAAGCGATAAAGGGACATGACTCTGACAGTAATTATCAGAAATTGCTGAAAATCAATAGGCTTCTTCATTTAATGACCTTAAACACTGTGTATAAATTTAAAGTCAATCGGTTATTAACTTAAGCCTCTGGAGCGTCAACAAGATTTTTTAAAGAGATCAAGGGCCATAACGCGGATTGTAATTATCGGAAATAGCTGAAAATCAATAGGCTTTTCGTCTCATGACCTTAAACACTGTATATAAATTTAAAGTCAATCGGTTACTAACTTTAGCCTCTAGAGCGTCCACAAGATTTTTTTAAGTGATAAAGGGCCATAACTCTGACAGTAATTATCGGAAATTGCTGAAAATCAATAGGCTTCTTCATTTTATAACCTTAAACACTGTGTATAAATTTAAAGTCAATCAGTTATTAAGTTTAGCGTCTAGAGCGTCCACAAGATTTTTTGAAGTGATCAAGGGACATAACTCTGACAGTTATCATTGGAAAATCGATGAAAATCAAGAGGCTCCTTCGCCTCATGACCTTAAACACTGTGTATAAATTTAAAGTCAATCGGATATTAACTTTGGCCTCTAAAGCGTCCATAAGATTTTTTTAAGTGATCAAGGGCCATAACTCTGACAGTAATTATCAGAAATTGCTGAAAATCAATAGGGTTCTTCATTTTGTGACCTTAAACACTGTGTATAAATTTAAAGTCAATCGGTTATTAACTTTAGCCTCTAGAGCGTCAACAAGATTTTTTTAAGTGATCAAGGGCTATAACTCTGACAGTTATTATCAGAAATTGCTGAAAATCAATAGGCTTCTTCGTCTTATGACCTTAAACACTATGTATAAATCTAAAGTCAATCGGATAATAACTTCAGCCTCTAGAGCGTCCACAAGATTTTTTGAAGTGATCAAGGGCCATAACTCTGACAGTTATTATCGGAAATCACTGAAAATCAATAGGCTTCTTCGTCTCATGACCTTAAACACTATGTATGAATCTAAAGTCAATCGGATATTAAATTTGGCTTCTAGAGCGTCCACAAGATTTTTTTAAGTGATCAAGGGCCATAACTCTGACAGTTATTATCGGAAATTGCTGAAAATCAATAGGCTTCTTCGTCTCACGACCTTAAACATTGTGTATAAATTTAAAGTCAATCGAATATTAACTTTGGCCTCTAGAACCGACGGACGGACGGGGGCGACGGCAATATACGACCACATTTCAATGTGGGCGTATAAAAAGTATCAATTTCAAAACAATCAGATGACAAATGTATTCTATGGGGCGCAGGCTGTTTCGTAACCTGGCTGTTTCGTACCTAGTTCTTTCGTACCTCGTTTCGTACCTCAGATTGATTCGTACCTTTTCCTATGTGTTGTTGAAATAAAGTTGGAACATGGTTAGTACCTTTTCTAGGGTTGTTCAAAGAAAGTTGAAACACGATTTGTACCTTTTCCTACATGTTGAACTAAAGTTGAAACATGATTCGTACCTTTTCGTACATGTTGAAATAATGTTAAAACACGACGACTTAATAATATCCAACCACTACGGGAATTTTATACAAATGTCTGCAATATTTAAAAATATAGTTGGCAAAAAAAAAACCAAAGCACGGCGATCTTCCTTTGTTGTTTATAATCTGGTGTTGATTACTGAACCCATTAAGCGAGTGAGTTGTGATTCTTGACGATAATTGGCGATTGTTAAAGCAATTTAAGTTTGAACCTTTGTATATAAATTTGCATTATATTCCACTATAGCCCTTCGGGCTTCTCCGATTTATGATTGCATGTTTCTTGTGATGTCACTAGAATATGCACTAAATTCAACGTTTAAAGTAAACAAAACTCACACGTGCGTTGTATATAACCATCACGTGTCCCCAGATCAGGGTACCGGTATATAAACAGTAATCTATCCATTATCAATGTCTTTTTTCTTGTTGATCCTAGACCATTGCACTACGTACGTTCCGTTGGTTCGTATTTCAGAATCGCTGATTCGTTTACCTTTTAGTTTTATTATCCATATTCTAGCTTTTTATCATTGTTGTAAGCGATCGTGGACTTATCGTTGATTTGTCCCTTATTTTTGTATTTATCGCTATCAATCCGTTGGGTTGATAATTACAAGCAGATATGGATAATTTTGAGGATGGTCACATACCATCTAATAACAACGATCTAATAATTGATTATGATCCTTTGGATCTTAATAATTTTGGTTTTGGTGACGACCTTAACCATCAATCGTCCAATGAAAACACGGCTGTCGTCAGCAATGTTTCTATCGGATTCCCCGGAAGTAGTATTACCAAGAAAGAATGTAAACAAACTCCGGTGAATACCAGAAAACGAAAGGAAGGTAAAATTACATCTATAAAGACGATCAAAAACCCCAAAAGTCGCAAAATTGAAGGTGATTTAGTTAGTGTGATTGATCCGACTGTTGTCGAGTCGGCTGAGAAGATCGCACCCAGAATAACTATTAAAAAAGCTCCCAATATTGCCAAGGTCACTCAGCGTAATACCAAGCAATCTAATTCTAACACTAGTAGTTGTCATACTAGTGTTTTGCATTCTACTTTTAGAAACATAGGTTGCCAGGCAACGAAACATACGCCCACAGCAGCTAAATCGTCCGGGCAGTCAACAAGAGTTGTCGCATATTTTACTTTTTTCGGTAATGAAACATTTATAATACACTAAAATCTGATTAAAAGTAACATTGAAATTGAAATGGGGTTTAACGTCCTACGCTTAAGCACCGTACCTGGGCTAATTGAAGACGGGCATACGCCACAGTGTGCAATGAGGGAAATTTTGCCCGGGCAGCGGCGCTACGGCCTACTCTTATATCGAATTCCAACTGCCAAGGGATCTTTTACGTGCACTCCAATTTGTACACGGGACCTCGGTTTTTCGTCCCATCCGAACGACTAGGCAGCTGTCCTTGTCAGGCCCTCCTTCTGCATCACTGACAAGGGGAAATCACGCCGGAAAATCGAGATGAACTTTCTCGGCCAATGCAGGGATCGAACACTCAACCTCCAGGCTAGCGAACCAGCGCCTTATCCACTTAGCCACCGTGATCCCCGGATTAAAAGTAACAACTCATTATGTAATTATCAGAAAATTATTGGAATTTGTTTGGCTTTGATAAAGTTTTCCTCCATGCTGTTCAAGTTATCTAAATTCATTGAAACTCAATATACTTGTTCGTCTCATGACCTTCAACAATTTATATAAATTTAAAGTCAATCGGATATTAACTTTAGCCTCTAGAGCGTCCACAAAATTTTGAAAGTGATCAAGGGCCATAACTCAGTCAGTAATTATCTGAAAATGCTGAAAATCAATAGGCTTCTTCGTCTCATGACCTTAAACACTGTGTATAAATTTAAAGTCAATCGGTTATTAACTTTAGCCTCTAGAGCGTCCACAAAATTTTGAAAGTGATCAAGGGCCATAACTCAGTCAGTAATTATCAGAAATTGCTGAAAATCAATAAGCTTCTTCATGTAATGACCTTAAACACTGTGTATAAATTTAAAGTCAATCGGTTAGAGCGTCCACAAGATTTTTTGAAGTGATCAAGGGACATAACTCTGACAGTTATTATCGGAAATCGATGAAAATCAATAGGCTTCTTCGTCACATGACCTTAAACACTATGTATAAATCTAAAGTCAATCGGATATTAACTTTGACCTCTAGAGCGTCCACAAGATTTTTTTAAGTGATCAAGGGCCACAACTCTGACAATTATTATCGGAAATAGCTGAAAATCAATAGGCTTCTTCGTCTCATGACCTTAAACACTATGTATAAATCTAAAGTCAATCGGATATTAACTTTGGCCTCTAGAGCGTCCACAAGATTTTTTTAAGTGATCAAGGGCCACAACTCTGACAATTATTATCGGAAATAGCTGAAAATCAATAGGCTTCTTCGTCTCATGATCTTAAACACTGTGTATAAATTTAAAGTCAATCGAATATTAACTTTGGTCTCTAGAGCGTCCACAAGATTTTTTAAAGTAATCAAGGGCCATAACTCTGACAGTTATTATCAGAAATCGCTGAAAATCAATAGGCTTCTTCGTCTCATGACCTTAAACACTGTGTATAAATTTAAAGTCAATCGGATATTAACTTTGGCCTCTAGAGCGTCCACAAGCAATTGTGGACGCCGGACGGTCGGACGGACCGACGGACGGACGGGGGCGACGGCAATATACGACCACATTTCAATGTGGGCGTATAAAAAATAATCTTAGGCCTGCACCTAGTGCTACTGTCACAAGCAATCCTAATCAGCATATTGATATTCCTGTACCTATTTCTAATAATAGTTTTGGTTATAATTATGATGCACCGAATAATAATAATAATCATAATGTTCTCATTGATAGGACCGAATTTGATCAAATAAAACAGAGTCTGGCAGCCGTAAATGAGATTTTACAATTCAATATGGGGGAACAAGAGGTTTATGTCAATAAATCAGATACAGGCCCATCTACTTCTTGTAATGCAACTGAAATGTATGATGGTGATGATTATAATGAACCAGTATTAGATATTGTTGACCCGCAATCCATGTATGACGAATTCCAAGAGGAACCGACTGAATCAGATTCTTTTGATGTGCCTAAAAATTTTCAGGGCGATGACTTTTATGGCAAGCCCGTTGGTGACAATTTGGTTAATTTAGTCAATATTGCGACTTCCAAAAAAATAGAGGTTAACAAATTGGTAACAAAATATCCAGTCCCTGAGAATTGTAAGAGGTTACAGCCTCCTCTGGTTGAACCTGATATTTGGCAGGTATTGCCCAGACCTGCTCAAGCGCAGGATAATTCACTACAGGAAGTGCAAAAATTAATAGGCCTGGGCATTGCCCCCTTACTAGGTTTACTACCCAAGTCTAATAACCAGGAATTTAAAAATACCCTGGTGGATTCAATTATCACTTTAGGCAATAGCATATTAGAACTTTCCCTTAGACGTCGGATATTTCTTAAGAAATTTATGAGTAGACGTTATCACCCTCTTTGCTCAACAACAAGATCTGTAGGAGAAACACTTTTTGGGCCTGATGTTGCCAACAGAATGAAGGAGATAGATCAATCTAATAGGCTTTCATCCTCTCTCAATTTGTCAGGACGTTTGAATCCTAGGTCTAATAGGAGATCTTTTTTAGGACAGGGTTTCCAGAACAGAAGACCTCAGGATCGGAGAGGAAACTTCAGGGGAAGACCCTATACAAGCAGGGGGAAAGTACGAGGAAGGGGTCAGAGACCATTCCAAAATCAATATCAACAGTACCAACAGCAATACCAATAAATAATTCAGTAAGTACTGATTTTACTGCTGGTAACATATCTAAATTTTACCATAATTGGTGTAATTTAACTTCTGATCAATGGATTCTTGATATTGTACAAGGCTATCAAATAGATTTTATATCTAAACCAGTTCAGTTTTCCATTCCGGGTTCGCCTCCCTTTAATGAGGAGCAAATGGACTTAATTGATGCTGAGGTTTCGACTTTACTAGCAAAAAACGCCATTGTTCGTGTCTTTAAATCTGACTGACCAATTTATATCAAATATTTTTTTAGTAGAGAAAAAGAATGGCAAATTTAGACCAGTCATTAATTTGAGATATTTAAATGAGTTTATTGCATATGAGCATTTTAAACAGGAAACTTTAGCCTTTACATTGAAAATGATTAAACCTAATGATTATCTTGCATCTATTGATCTCAGCGATGCTTATTTTTCAATCCCTATTTTTAAAGGTCATAGAAAATACCTTCGATTTGTTTGGCGAGATGTTCTGTATGAATTCACATGTTTGCCGTTTGGGATTTCGTCGGCGCCTAGAGTGTTTACTAAAACCCTGAAGCCTATATTTGCATGTCTTCGTGGTCAAGGCATTGTGTGTTCCTATTTTATAGATGATTCTATTTTTGCTGCTGATAATGAACAGGAAAGTCTGTTAGCAACTAATAAAGCCGCCAACCTTTTTAACAAGTTAGGGTTTTCTGTTAATAAAGAAAAATCACATTTTACACCTAGTAAGGAATTAGTTTTTCTCGGCTTTCTTATCAATACTGAGACCTATACCGTGTCTTTAACTCCTGAAAAAATTGATAAAATTAGATCGCTTGCAAATAATATTCTTCTTGCACCTAAATTGACCATTCGTAAAATTGCTTCATTTATTGGGCTGTGTTCCTTTACAAGGACAGCTGTTTTAGTCGCGCCACTATTTATTCATTTCCTGGATAGACAAAAGAATGTGGCTTTAGCGTGCAGTAATTTTGATTATGATGCAGCTATATCTTTGAATGAAGAGATGAGATCGGAATTGCTCTGGTGGTATAATAGTGCCAAGTCTTTTAATGGGTTTTTTTTTCAACCACCCAAAATTGTCATAACAATGAAAACCGACGCATCCCTTACTGGTTGGGGTGTAGTGTTAGGAAACTCTCAGGCTAATGGCCTTTGGAATCTTTCTGAATCAAAGCAGCATATTAATGCACTGGAGCTATTGGCAATTTTGTATGGCTTACAGTGTTTTTCCTCAATTATTGAATGGAAGCACGTTTCAATTTTGTCCGATAGTATGGTTGCTGTCTCATATATAAATAATGTAGGGGGATCAAGTGATCCATTATTTACCATTACTAAAGAAATATGGTTGTGGTGTTATAAGAGAAGCATTTTTTTGTCAGCTAAACATTTACCAGGCAAAGAGAATCAGACAGCTGATAGATTGTCTCGAGTTTTTTCTAATTTAACTGAGTGGAAACTTAACGAATATATGTTTAATAAAGTTTGTAATAGATTTTTTCTGCCAGATGTGGATCCAGAATAAATGCACAGATAGATTGCTATGTTTCCTGGGACCCTGACCCTTTTGCAGTTGCTTTTGATGCTTTTTCAATTTCATGGTCTAATTATCATCCCTATATGTTTCCACTTTTCAGTATTTTACCAAAAGTGCTTTCCAAGATGAAGGAAGATTGTGTCTTGATGGGTATATTAATAGTTCCAGCTTGGCCGTCCCAGGTATGGTTCCCTACTTTACTTTCCATGTTGATCGCCGAACCAGTGCTTCTACCTCTCAGGAAAGACCTCCTTCGTTTAGCACACAACAATTGCCTTCATCCTTTAAGGGGCAAACACATGTTCCTAACCGCTTGCCTTGTATCAGGCAATATCTCTCTAACAAAGGACTTTCAGACAAGTCTAGAGACCTCATTATTGGATCTTGGCGAGCAGGTACCAATAAACAATACGATCTTGCCTGGAAACGATGGTGTTTTTGGAGTATTCAGAGGAAAATTGATCCGTTGGATCCATCTGTAATTGATGTTATCAATTATTTGAGTTTTTTATCAGACCATCGTTCCTACAGTGTGGTCAATATTCATAGATCTGCGATATCACAGACTTTGCAAATTTTAGGCAAAATTACTCTGAAAAATGAGCCACTAGTCTCAAGATTCATGAAAGGATTGTATGACAAAAATCCGCCTAAACCCAAGTACACTTTTACTTGGGATGTTTCAATTTTATTGAAATATTTAAGTTCTTTGTTTCCTTTGGAGGATTTACCTCTGAGACTATTAACATATAAAACAGTGGCCTTATTAGCTCTCGCTTCAGCCCATAGATGTCAGACCCTTACGGCTCTCACTATTAATGGTCTGATTGATAGTGGTTTCTGTATAACTTTGATCACAGATAAGGTCTTTAAAACAACCAAGGCCTCCAATCCATTAAAACTAATTAAAATTAAAAGTTTCAAAAACACAAAAATTTGTCCATGTTTTACTCTAAGACAATATTTGAAGTCCACTAAAAGCAGAAGAAAGTCTAAGCAACTCTTTGTGTCTTATGTAACTTTTAACTGTATTTCTGCTTCTACCATAAGCAGGTGGATTAAAGAAACTATGGCCCTTGCTGGAATTAATACTTCTGTTTTTTCTGCCCATTCTATGAGAGGAGCTTCGACTTCTAAAGCTTATTTGTCGGGCTGTCCAATTTCAGAATTGCTAGAGACTGCCAGCTGGAAGAATGAGCAGACGTTTTTTAAATATTATAAGAGGGAAGATTTTACAGAAGCAAGTACAGTGTTTCAAGATTATGTTTTCACTGATAAATGATTTACAGTATTAAAATTATTTAACTACTTTAAGTGTTAAGTGTTGTTTAATGTTACTAAGTGACCAACCCTTTAAATATGCAATCATAAATCGGAGAAGCCCGAAGGGCTATAGTGGAATATAATTCCACTCTCATCCGAGCGCCCGAAGGGCGCGAAGGATGAGAAGAATTATATGAATATATAGCCCGAGGGCTCGAGGATTTATCTTCCCTCCCTCTGTCCTCCCTTGGCTATATTATTCATTTGGTTGTCCACTTATGGTTACACTTTACTTTAAAAGACATTGATGATGGATAGATTACTGTTTATATACCCTGATCTGGGGACACGTGATGGTTATATACACACGCACGTGTGAGTTTTGTTTACTTTAAACGTTGAATTTAGTGCATATTCTAGTGACGTCACAAGAAACATGCAATCATAAATCCTCAAGCCCTCGGGCTATATATTCATATAATTCTTCTCATCCTTCGCGCCCTTCGGGCGCTCGGATGAGAGTGGAATTATCTCAATAACTATGTATATTTAGTTTTGGAGAATAAAGTAGTTGAAGTTGAAGTTAAATAGGGATTTAAATTTTTTTAATCTGGTGTTGATTATTGAGTAGGCCTACATATTCTGCTGGATGGGCTGTGATTATTGACTATGAGTTGAGATTGTTGTCAATAATTTTATTGATCGGCGATTATTAACTTCAAAGGGTCAGGCGGCACAAACGGTTGTATGCTGAATGTGTTCGGCAAAACAAACGGTTGACAATAAACAATATGTACTAAAGATTATAGTATAGTTTTGATATTTTGTTAAGCGTTTGGGCTGAGTAAGGCATTGAAGCATTCCCGCGTTCTGAAGAATTGTATCGCTCGTAAAAAGGCATCGCCAACTTCCCGTATTCAGTCCATGTATTATAAGGTCCGTGATATTATCATGTCTCCTATAAATACGTGGCTGTTGACAGCTATTTCGCACCAAAAACAACAATTTTACACATTTCGTAGTATAGCCATGCCTAATATGGAAGGCGGCGAATCGACTATGACTCAATCGTGACAACCCAATTCCCAAGCTACCATACTCAAAAATGTTGATATAAACCTTCACACAGACATGATTTTGCATACTTTTAGTCATATTCCTGATAGCTCTAATCAAACGGAACACTGCGAGGAGGATGACTTTTAGTGTACTTCAGTGATACAGCAAGCATTCACTATTTCTATTCTTTATTGATACGAAGGTACGAAACAGCTCATGTGAGGACGCTTAAGTTTAAGCACATGTAACAGTTGAAATTTTCAAAGGTACGAAACAGCTTACGTGAGGTACGAATGAACTAAGTACGAAACAGCCAGGTTACGAAACAGCTGACATTCATTCTATGTACGCGATGACAATGTACGACAACATTTCCATGTTATATAATTAATAAAATACAATATCCCAAAACTATCGTTTTATCCAACGTTTCGTCAATAAAATACTTAATTTGTCAAGGAGAAAGAATAAAATTCAAAATTAACATTTTCTGTAGAATAAAATTTCCAATCTCAAGGTAGAACTTAAATAATTCAAAATGGGAACAAGGTTGTCAATGAGTACTAGGTTCTGATTGACAACCTTGTGGCTTTTCTCCAGTTTGCCCTCACTTATAGACCCCCCATGAGCGACCAAATTACTGAAATATAATTGTTCTATTGAATAGGCCTAGAATGACCTGGCTTAAGTTGTAATTAAATCACATTTCTTTTTCTGTGACATATAAATTTTAGTTAAACAAGCCCACAGAGGGGCTGTTTTCCCCAGCGGATATACCAAAATAAAAAGACCACACATACTGACTAATTTTTGAAAAGTATCGAGCAATCAAACTGATGATCTAATCTTAGTCTAAGCAGAAAATGTTCCCGATCGACTAATGTAATTGCTTAGCTCTACTCAGCCTTAGCGAAGATGTAAATCATTGAACTCCGCCGAGACAATCACCTAATGAACATCTACATCTGTACACCAAGTCTAAACATTCTACCGCAATTAAAACTTTTGTTCCAAATTCTCATCAGTTATTAGGTCCTAAAGCATCAAGAAATCCAATTGCTTATCGCAGCTCATCTTCCAACACCATTAAAGCATTTACCTAATAAACCCCTACACCAAGTTTGAACTTTCTAGCTCAGTTAGGAGAGTGACGGATAGACTGTCAGAAGGATGGACATACCCATTTTAATACTCGCCTGCTTTCTTCAAAATGTGGGGTACAACATATACGATCAATGAGATTGATATTAAATTGGTGTGAGTGTATAAAATCATATTGACTTCAAGTACATGTATAGACCACTCTTATACTGTATGGTAGGGTGCAGGGCTGGGGCCATTACATTGCCAATGTAATTAATTACATAACCATTACCATTACTTTTTAAATGTAATCATTACAATTACTTTCTCATTTTAAGCAATGTAATTAATTACCATTACCCATTACATTGAAAGTAACTAATTACCATTACCCATTACTTTATGAGTATATAAATAAAAGACAGGCTTATTTCTGCCATGATGCACCTTCAAAATGAAACTCAAAATAATCCTTGATTCACAATTATAGATATTTGTGTATGAATTGTTATTTCTATATACAATGACATCAAGGCAAATTTTCAAGTCGCACGCAGTTGTGACAAAAACTGATGTTTCCACTGTATGACTTGAAAAATGAATTGAAAAGTATAATAAACTGTATTTCTTTTAAAGTAATTTAAAAAAAACCTTAATCTACCGGTATCCGAATAGTTTGTCTATAATGATTGTGTTACTAATGAATTATTCAGCATGACTCTAAAATAATATATATATATTTGTTTTATATTAAATAACCATAAAAGGATGAGATACTTGAAGGCCATTGTTTGATTTGTCACTTATTTAATTACCTTGAAATTAAGATTAAAGTGTAGTTAGACTACTGTCTTTGAATATAACGGATTGATTGATTGACTGAATGATTGACTGTAAATGAGAACTTGTCTGTAATTCCAATATACATTCAATATTGTATTAATTCCCACGTGTTGTCACACGAAACCATATTGTTCGTTAGTACAATATGGATTAATTCTTTGATTGTTCGAATGCTATTGTTTTATTAATTCCCACCTGTGGTTTACTTGTCTGGGTATAATACAAAAGCATGCCTTTGAACATACACTTGAGTCATAAATTTCCCTTGTTATTAACATTAATTATTTGATTGGTCGAATTTGTGAACTTTTTTCCTCGAAATGTATTGGGCGACAGTGATTTTTTTGGCGCCAGTACATGTTTAACTCTCGCGAGTTTATCCCACTGCCATTCTGGGGTTGATTCTGGCGACGTGTACACGTGGAATGCTTTGATAATTCATTTGTGATTTAATGAAGATGCATTTTATACCTGTGATTTACCCAGTTTTGGGACATATTTTACTTGCCGTTTTTTTTAAAAGTATTTGTCAATGGTGGAATACTATTTGTATAGACAAATGGATAATAAATACTACGGACACGGTAAGGCGTGATGTGTGCGCATTTTTTAATATTCACCTTTATAATCCTAATCAAAATGAACTGATCGGAAAAACGGCTCGCGGGAAATTAAAAGTTTTATCTAATAACGGGAAGTCCATTTCTCAACGCATCTCAGGGAAATTCAACAGCTCGTCCAATAAATAAATGCCCTAGATATTTAAACGGGAAAACCATTTTTCAACGCATTTAGGGAAGTTCAACAGCTTGTCCAATTTCTAAATGCCATAGATAAGTGAACGGAAAATTCATTTTTAAACGCATCTCGGAGAAACTAAAGCCGTTGCCATTAATCTAAACCATTGTACTAATTAAACCATTTTTGTTATTTTTCAACCATTTTTATCACTTTTTCAACGATGTTTTGAAATTAAATGTTAGGATTAGATTCCAACGCTAAAACAGCAAAATTAAATGGTCCCATTGTTACAGTGATAGTTGATAGATTTGTAGAGAATTGCATGTGCCATGGCTATTTGTAGTCTTATACACTTCACCGCTGACTATTATTATATTAAATATATGGCTATTTTATGTGCTTTCAAAGGAGTTTAGAAATTATAAACAGCTTACGACTTTCAGTGGTAACTTCATTATTACCAGCAGTAGGTATATATCCTGGAGGTTTCTCTTTTTCACATTTCTCTTTTTCTAGCTTTTTTTCTCTGTCAAGATTTAAAGATCTGAAAATAATTTTTATTACTTTATTAAATCCTCTCAGTGTGGCCCTGTCTTCATTAGCCCAGTCAGAGCAGAACAGTAGGACGTTAAGCCCCATTTCATTTCATTTCTACATGTTAGTGTGGCCTAACATGTAGCAGCCACATTGTTTATGTATTCAGTTCAAAACTATATGATAGGCCAGGGCATCATTTCTGTAAAACATGCAAGAGTCACAAAAAGCTCTTGCATTTGCTTGCAAGAGCCTTTTTTTAACCATCTAGTATCCAAATTCTAGCAGAGGATAAATAATGAATAATAATCTATCGTGAATGCAAATGTCATGGAGAGACTTGACAACCGAGCTAATAATCTTCAACCCAAATGTCTTGATACCATAACAAAACTACTCTTAACGATTTTCGGAAATATCATATTTTATGTAACTTTTCAAGCTCGACTTTCTTGATAAACTGTCGAATTTGTCTGAATTTTTAGCAGGAGCTATAACCTGCACTTGTGTTTTCAAGATTACAGGTGCAGACATGCGCGAGCGCGCAGACGCCCGTCAAAGATGATGCCCTAAGACTGAGAGGCTGTCAACTCATACAAGACTCATGTGGGATATTTTAGGACATGGAAGCTATCCCATCCAATACTTCAAATACAACATTGATTAAATGGCAAACAATTCGTGTAAATGAAATGTACACTTCAGTGAGGCAGTAACTTTGAACTTGGTCAATTTTCATGTAACATCTACTGTCTATGTGCTTTTAATAGATCGGAAAATTATTTGTACAATTTGTCTTTCAAATGCAAACTACTGTATTATCATTTTTTGCATTAGTATTATTAGCCTTTCTCATTGACACATTTGAAATAAATATCTCAATATCTTTCAGTTTAGACACTGTTATTTTCAACACAAGGTGATAAAAAGGGGAAACTGAATATCCATTCACTTGATTTGATAATTGTTTAGTTTTGCCAATGTCTATTTTATGTCTTGTCCGCAGGTTTATCTTGTATACTTTTTTGGTTTTGCGTGTAGTGCAGTCCCCCTGCATTTACTTTTAGAGGCTGGAGGCTAAAAAATATGGTTCCGACAATGTTAAGGCATCCATAATACAATGTGCTATGAGGGGAATTTTGCTAGACAGCAATTGAATTTCTATAATGAGTTCTTTTACATGCACACAAGGCCTCTTTTTTGTACCATCCAAACGACCAGACACTGATTCTTATCAGACATCCTGTCTGTTACCATTTGCAAAGTTGACCTACTTTACAAAAGATTATTGATCTTCAACTTTTTCAAGATATACTCTCTTCACAGGTGTATAATCAAGCATTAATATTTTTGATTTGTAATCTGGTCAAGACAGGTTTGTATAAAACTATACATGTTACAGGGGGCTTATATGTTGATCTTGCAACTGAGTCGACATAATCTCGCATTACATTACAAGGTATATGTATAAAAAAGAAATAAACTTTGATTATTTATTCCTAAATGATTTAAAGACAGTAATGTGAAGGACGGTGTATTCTTAATATGATTTGAAATGTTAGTGGTAAAGACTTTTCATTGTTTGAGCATGGATGTTTTTTTATTGTACTAGAGACCATAGCTAAAGTTGGCTATCTTCCAAGTAGGCTGTATATGCGGGTCACGACCGCTTGATAAAAACTTTGGCCCAAATTTCTTTAACCCATTGGTCAATATACACAACATATTTTTCAAAACCCCATTTTCAAACATGGCTACAATCAACTTCCATCATGTAACTATAAAATTCTACAATATGATTTCAGCTCTATTTTTCTGTAACCAAAGAAGAAATTTCCAATAATAAAATAGCCAATTTATTAGTGATAAAATAATTATTAACAGTCCTACTGATATTTTATTTATTAGTAGTCCAACATATAAACTTTTTTGTGTAAAGTTTTATAGAAACATAAATAAATAACATCAACTATGAATTTAATTTGCGAAGTTTCTGTGTGGAAGCCATGCTACATGTATGTACTGACTTTACAATAAAACATCTAATGAACCGATGCAACGCTTGACTAACAAACTAACAACTGTCCTCCTTTTAGAGCAGATAAATATTATCTGTTTGCAATTCATATTGGCCAATCATTGTTTATTAAGGCATTAATAGTTATAATATAAGCCAACAGTGAGGCTGGTTTCCCCCACGGAAATCCCAAAATAAATAGATGACACATATGAATTAATCGCACATTTATTTTTTTCAAAAGAATCAAGCAATCAAACTATACACTAAATTTAATCACTCTCTATCAGATAGAATCAAGGTTATCTTGTCCCAAAACATCCACCAATGAAATTACTTAGCTCTGCTTAGCTTTAGGTCAAAATGTATGTTAATCATTGAACTCAAGTCAAGACATTCACTAATGAACATCTACATCAAGTTTAAACATTCTACCTCAATGAAAAGCAGAGTTGTTACATGTATGTTCCAAAGTCTTAACCAAACAAACTGCTTGTCGCTCCACAGCCTAAACAGAAAATTCTAACCATTGAACTTAGTCAAGGTAATGATATAATGAATCTATATTAAGAGTTTCATCGCTCTCACTTTATTATAACCCAAGTTATCATGTACCCTAAGCAGAAAATGCTCATCTTCGAACTCCATCAAGGCATTGACCTGATGAACGCCTACACTACTGTAAGTTTGAACATTCTACCTAAATTAAACAGAGAGTTATTGTATTCCAAAGTCTCGACCAATCAAATTGCTTATCGCTCGGATTACCCAAAGCAGAAAATACTCATTATCGAATTTATTAAAGGTAATGATGTAATGTAACTATACACTAAGTTTCATCAATCGCATTCAAATAGAACTAAAGTTATCCTGCTCCAATAGCTTATCTCTGTTACAAAAATCTGACTTGTGGAAGCCCAGCATCCTGAACTTTCAGTGCATCAGTTGTAAGCAGTTGATAACAACTGGAATGAGTCGAGTGGAATTAAAAGACTAATACTAATATAATAAAGGCATGGATTTCATATTTGATTATATAGATTTAGGATTGCTTAAAATACACCTATTCTTTTTTAATGCAGGTATTGATTGCATATTCCATCTTAATAATACTGATACCTAATAAAGATAACAATGATTTGCCACAGAAACTGCTAACAGATGTTTGACTGACTAATAAAATCATGCATTCTGTTAGTAAAGTTTCGTCTTGTGAATCAATCAATAAATGCTTTTAGAATTTTTTAGTTTTCTTTTACATATACAAGATCTCGATTTGAAGGGTCCCCACCTTTTTTATTTACCGTATTGTACGGGGTATATGTCGATACCTTTTTTTCATGGCGATTGTGAGTTCGTCTCATAATCCGCTTCGACATATGTATGGGTGACGAAAGAAAAATTGCCTCGACGTATGTTGATGAAGGTCGAAAAATTGCTTCAACTTTTATACCGTAATAGCATTTTATATCCGTCAATATGTCACAAATACTCGCTAATATCCTCGTGAAAAATCACAATGCCATGTGGTACGCATGATAAACCAAGTCATGCAAGTTATCGCGTTAGTTTGAGAGACAGTTAATTACATTCAGCAAACCTCGGCAGATTCCGGTACCCTACATCTAGCTGCCGAATAAGTTAACTGTTTTTCTACTTTCTCTGTGTTGACTGTGACAATGTTTAATGTTTCAATGATAAAGATTTTATTTGATGTGAACAGGAAATACAATTCTTTAAAATACAGCAAAGGACTCGAATCATAAATCCTCCTTACAATCCCAAGCGTGGTCCAGAAATAACATCCAATCAAAACCCATTAGGGTCAATATGGCGGCGGATACGATGTTTTTCATTTATTTCTGTCTGGATAAAGACAAAATACTGATTTGGTTCTCTTTCTTTGAAATAATTTAATAATAAAAAGAATAATAAACATTCAACTGTGTTTGTAAGGGGACGAAAGGTGTATACTGTTCTAACATACAGTACACTCAATAAAGAATGACACGTAATGGAGTGAAAATGTCTGTAGACAGATAGATACATGTATATCAGGGTAGTAAAACAATTCATTAATTGTTATCAAATTGAAATGAATTTAAAATGTGTTAAATATAAAATATTTATTCAAGTTTATACGGGATGGGTCTATTGAATTCTACTTTGCCTTTCTATTGCAACAATGCCATTGTTGCTATTTTTAGCACAATGCCGGTCCACAGTAAACAGTTGTTTTGGCAATACGCCGCCATTTTTGAGCATAATTCTTTTGAATTGTGATGATATTGTTTCTCTACATGGGTAGCTTATTATTAACGTGGAATCCATACAACATACATGTATTGGAATATGTATTACATTAGCAGATGAGTCTTTATTAATTATAGCCTACGCGCGTACACATGGCCATTTTAGTATGAAAACCCTAAACATAGGTTGCCAGGCAACGAAACATACGCCCACAGCAGCTAAATCGTCCGAGCAGTCAACAAGAGTTGTCGTATATTTTACTTTTTTCGGTAATGAAACATTTATAATACACTAAAATCTGATTAAAAGTAACAACTCATTATGTAATTATCAGAAAATCATTGGAATTTGTTTGGCTTTGATAAAGTTCTCCTCCATGCTGTTCAAGTTATCTAAATTCATTGAAACTCAATATACTTGTTCGTCTCATGACCTTCAACAATTTATATAAATTTAAAGTCAATCGGATATTAACTTTAGCCTGTAGACATCCACAAAATTTTGAAAGTGATCAAGGGCCATAACTCAGTCAGTAATTATCCGAAATTGCTGAAAATCAAAAGGCTTCTTCGTCTCATGACCTTAAACACTGTGTATAAATTTAAAGTCCATTCGGTTATTAACTTTAGCCTCTAGAGCGTCCACACGATTTTATAAGCGATAAAGGGCCATAACTCTGACAGTAATTATCAGAAATTGCTGAAAATCAATAGGCTTCTTCATTTAATGACCTTAAACACTGTGTATAAATTTAAAGTCAATCGGTTATTAACTTTAGCCTCTGGAGCGTCAACAAGATTTTTTGAAAAAGATCAAGGGCTATAACTTTGATTGTAATTATCGGTAATTGAGGAAAATCAATAGTCTTTTTCGTTCATGACCTTAAACACTGTTTATAAATTTAAAGTCAATCGGTTATTAACTTTGGCCTCTAGAGCGTCCACAAGATTTTTTTAAGTGATAAAGGGCCATAACTCTGACAGTAATTATTGGAAATTGCTGAAAATCAATAGGCTTCTTCGTCTCATGACCTTAAACACTGTGTATAAATTTAAAGTCAATCGGTTATTAACTTTAGCCTCTAGAGCGTCCACAAGATTTTTATAAGCGATAAAGGGCCATAACTCTGACAGTAATTATCAGATGTTGCTGAAAATCAATAGGCTTCTTCATTTAATGACCTTAAACACTGTGTATAAATTTAAAGTCAATCGGTTATTAACTTTAGCCTCTAGAGCGTCCACAAGATTTTTATAAGCGATAAAGGGCCATAACTCTGACAGTAATTATCAGAAGTTGCTGAAAATCAATAGGCTTCTTCATTTAATGACCTTAAACACTGTGTATAAATTTAAAGTCAATCGGTTATTAACTTTAGCCTCAGGAGCGTCAACAAGATTTTTTAAAGAGATCAAGGGCTATAACTCTGATTGTAATTATCGGAAATTGCTGAAAATCAATAGGCTTTTTCGTCTCATGACCTTAAACACTGTGTATAAATTTAATGTCAATCGGTTATTAACTTTGGCCTCTAGAGCGTCCATAAGATTTTTTTAAGTGATCAAGGGCCATAACTCTGACAGTAATTATCGGAAATTGCTGAAAATCAATAGGGTTCTTCATTTTATGACCTTAAACACTGTGTATAAATTTAAAGTCAATCGTTTATTAACTTTAGCCTCTAGAGCGTCCACAAGATTTTTTGAAGTGATCAAGGGCCATAACTCTGACAGTTATTATCGGAAATCGCTGAAAATCAATAGGCTTCTTCGTCTCATGACCTTAAACAGTATGTATAAATCTAAAGTCAATCGGATATTAACTTTGGCCTCTAGAGCGTCCACAAGATTTTTTTAAGTGATCAAGGGCCATAACTCAGACAGTTATTATCGGAAATCGCTGAAAATCAATAGGCTTCTTCGTCTCATGACCTTAAACACTGTGTATAAATTTAAAGTCAATCGAATATTAACTTTGGCCTCTAGAGCGTCCACAAGCAATTGTGGACGCCGGACGGACCGACGGACGGACCGACGGACGGACGGACGGGGGCGACGGCAATATACGACCACATTTCAATGTGGGCGTATAAAAACAACAGCAATGTCACGTGTATTATGGAGATGTGAGGTGTCGGCCGTGATTCGTTGTTTGTCCCGGTTCGACTTGTATGTGTGTGTGTGTTGTATTTTACGTCCGCTTCCACCAAGGTTGTATCGCAGACAAAGTTCGACTTGTATACCAGTTCAACTTTTATACCGCCAAAGTCAAAAAAAGTCATGAAATTCGTCAATTCAACTTATACCCTGTAAAATACGGTAGTCATAGTCTTACACTGAAATCAAATCACAAAATATTCAATGTCAAACACAAGGCTGAACTATTTTGAATATATGAATATTCTAGCAAACAGAACAGGTTTTCAACTGGTCTCCCTATTTCTATTTATAGTAGGTAATGATTTTAGCTAGTATATATATATACCTGACTGATATTGTACAGTTATAGGTTAGCTTGTTTGCTTATATAAAGTGACAGTATTAGTCTCTTAATTCCACCCAACTCATTGCAGTTGTTATCAACTGCTTATTACAACTGAAAGTTCAGTATGCTGAGCTTCCACAAGTTAGATTTGTTTAAATAAGTCTGTGGCTTATGTTATAACTATTAATGCCATAATAAACTGTGTTTGGCCAATATGAATTGCAAACAGATATATTTATCTGCTCTAAAAGGAGGACAGTTGTTAGTCAAGCATTGCATTGGTCCATTAGACGTTTTGTTGTAAAGTCAGTATTAAGCATGGCTTCCACACAGAAACTTCGCAAATTAAATCTATGTGACAATTACATGATTATAACCATGTCTTACTTTGTAATAATTGTTAGGCACCCAAAATCTTCATTTGAATGTCATACACCTGCTCACTACCTGCAAAATGTTAAACTTTACTTACCTAAAACTTCCATAGACTATAAGTAAAATTGATATAACAAATGTTGACAGTCGAGATGTATCTACTATATTATATGCTCTGAAATAAAAAATAAATATTTATGATGTTGAAAAAAAGTAAATTTTGTGATATATGTTAAAATATGTCTATGTGTGAACATCTACTTTGATTAATGTTATTAGTAAATGTATCATTACAAATAAATTATATAACTGGTGTGTGCCTATAAATATAACATTTTACTTTTTTGTGATAGTAAGACTAAAGTCATCAATGGTGTTTCCTTTTTCTAAATTATAGACAGAAATTTAGTCCTGAATTCCACTGTTTGATGTAACTACAGGCTTTTTCTTTAAATATTAAGGAAACTTCAAAATACCATATTTATATACATAATAACAGCCCAGTAAGAGATAAATTATTTGACTACAGAATGTAAAAAAGACTTAAGGAGTTAATTTCTAGCATATATTTACAAAGTCCAACATCATAAAAAGTAAACACTAAAGATAAACAAATAAAAATAACTTCTTTAGTCCCACACCACCTAAGCCTTAGTAAGACTAAATTCAACTCAGGGTTCAGTTTTAACAACAAACACCTTTTTGTATGGTTCTACAAGTAATATTTACATGAATTCTGCAAAATGACTTTGAAGTTCATGACACTCCATGTTATTTGCTGTAACAATACATGTTTTTGTCTCTTGATGCATAAACAGTGAAATTATTTGGAAATACCATGATGGGAAATTGTTGATCTGGACAGGGAAGGTTATTACTGACAACTTCATTAGTTCAATTATTACATATTACAACAACTGTACTATAAGCCTTGTAATGTGCTTTTACCCACATTAAATCATAAATTACGTTTCAAATACCCCTTTTTTTAGTGTACATAATGCAAGAGGGCCAATAAAAGTTTGTTTATTTATATTATACATAAATAAGGGCTTAAACTTAAAGGTGACTTAAGGTGTTATTTACTGTAAATGAAGAAGATTAGAACAACAACAAAAAAAACCAGATTTTATGTTCTCCTATTTTTGAAGTGAAAATAAAATTCATACTTTTTCATACGATTAGGATAATATTTAATGTTGACAGTATAAACAATATTTTATAGTAGGGTCAACACAAGGTAAATCAGATGCATATTTGATAAGCCTAGATTTTTACATGTAGATATGTATCTCTAAAGATGACAAACTACTATATTATGATAAATTAAAGTATTGTGTTTTACTTTTATTGTAAACAAAATTTGCAGTGACTACAAACCAATCAGCATTAGGATCTTATTTTCAAAATTCAGTTTAGATTGGGGTCATCAAAATGTTTTGTATTCAGTTTGTATTCAGTCAGACAAATTCAGGATCTAATGCCTTCAGATTGGTTTGGAGTGACAATGACAGCATACTATACTCCCAATTGAAATAGATTACTATCAAAATTTAAGTTTCTGTTAAGGAAGGATCGTTTCTTATTTGTCATTCCGCTGCCAAAAACAATTTTTAGAAGGTCAACTGCTGGACTTAATTTAAAAAACTGGCCAGGTTGTTTTTTAACCTTATTTTGTATGACACTTATTGTAGAGGATCATGTCTTTCTTTTGGCCTTAAATGTTATATAAATTAGATATTAATTGACCTACCAAGACCATAATCATCTCTCGATGATTCAACATATAAATGGATAATCAAGACATTGTTTATCATCACAACAACAGTAGCAATGACAATCAAGGCTAAACACACTGTAATTTTATCACCAATAACTCGGCTAAGAGTGATGTAATTTGACTGAAATTTTCAACATTCGTTAGCTATTTTTTTTATCTAATCTTACATAATGCCCCTTAAAATAAAAAAAATCACTAAGGAAATTACACACAGATTATCATTATTTTATTTCTTTTAATATCAACCTGACTACATAAAGAGGGGTGAATGTACCAGTCTTAATTGCACAATGATAACCAAATTACTTACGTGGCAGTAGCGGTTTCTGCCAGTTGCTCCTCTCCCATTTTGTCTATTCAAGACCTTTCTTTACCTGAAAGAAAATAGAAAAAGATGAACAAACACATATTACAATAGTATTTCAAATTATAACAATATATTTAAAATATATCGTTTCTTAAAGATAGGTTCCCAGAAAAGTATTTATCAAGTGGTTATTTACAATAAAAGTATTGCAATTTTTATGGAAAGTAGAGATATCCAATCTTACTAGAACATACTGGATTACCGGAGAAACGCCCATGGAGCATACATGTACATGTATACAGGACAAAAATGTAGGGGTTTCCCTAATCGACAGCCCAAAAATTAGGACTATCTGCATGTGTGACAACATCATCTTGTGTATGCAATGAATTCTCCTCTGACATCGCAAGCGTTGTTATAGGTACTGGGAGAGGCAAGTCAAGTGACACAAACATGACCTCTTTTGATTGATTTTTACTTCAAAATAGATCATCACACTTAAACATGCCCTTACCACTTACTAACTGCTTTAATCATTTGTGGTTTTGAAAAACAAAAACACAATTCCCTGTTGGATGTTTACTTAAAACTAGAAGCAGTCTAGCTTAAATTGAATAATCTGCTGTTCAAATTCATTCATTCAAATTAAAGACAGGTTGCCAGGCAACGAAACATACGCCCACAGCAGCTAAATCATCCGGGCAGTCAACAAGAGTTGTCGCATATTTAACTTTTTTCAGTAATGAAACATTTATAATACACTAAAATCATATAACAAGTAACAACTCATTATGTAATTATCAGAAATTTCTATGTGGGCGTATAAAAATGACTTAATGTAACACGACTAAACACAGCTTTTTCAAAATATAATAAGCTTCCAGTTAGTTTAACAGTTTGTTCAACATGAAGTAGTCAGTACCAGCTCTTCTGATTCTAGTTGGATTCAGTAGCATTTAAAGGACCTAAGTCCGTAACTCAAAATCCTCTAAAATCTTTAACATCCAAAACAAAATTTTTTGGCCATTTTAAATCAACATTGATGATGTAAACTTATCGGGAAAAGATAAGCTTCTGATATCCGATGTTTTAGATAAAATAATTTTTTTAACATTGGTACACGAGTCGTGTACCATAGTGTGCTTTAGCCCCAGTTTTAATAAGAGACTTAAGGAGCGAGGCTAGACATATTGCAACATACCATATGGCGTATATTGACTGGACTAACCAGGCGCTATAGAAATTTGCACAAGATTAAGACTACATGGCTTATTTCGCCGAACGTAACTGATTTGAAATTTGGTAAAAAAGGAAACCATTGAATGTAAATCAGTTTATATACATTCATATTACAGTATTATATGCGTTGAGACCCACTTTTGACAATTTGTAGGTCCAAAATGTTAGCGATTTAGCCCCTTTAAAGGGATTGTCCCAAATAGAACAGAGCCTCAAAAATAAAAGTCTGAGTGGCGAGTATGTATGAAATTTAAATGCCAAAATATAGAAGACTGGTGTATACATTGTATACTCTTGACTCAAAATTTCAGCTCAAAATATTGAGTCGTTTAGACATGAGTGTTAAAACAGCTTATCCGGATATGTAACCTTTTTATGATTTAGGGTCAGTTCTTTCCCATTCCTTCAGAGGTCTACACGGTAAATGGTCCATGTGCTGTACTTGATAACAAAAGGTAAATTTCACCGAAACATTATTTTTACAAAATAAAACTCTGGTTTAATCAAATCACCGCATAATACAGTTTGGGACACCAGACTTCATTTCAAGATGAAGAATGTGGTTTAAGTTGTTTGAAAACGTATCAAATATATTCAGTTAGTTGCTCGGCCCAAAGGTAGGGGTTCTTAATGGATTTTAACACAAAATTAGAGAGTTTTATTCTCAAAAACATTATCAGCATTGACCCTTTAAAACAAAATAATGTTTCTCCCCCACAATGGCTTTTACTTTTTTATTTAAGAAATTTGAATGCTTGATAAATTCAAATAAACTTGATTTGGTTTATAGGTTATAATGTAAAAATAAAGATAGGGCAAACAAAGAAGTCTGGCTAATGTTTTGTTAATGCATTATTTTTGTTATTTTGAGACAAACATACCAATATTAATTTCTCTAGTTACATTCAATTAAGGAAGTATATATACTCTTTCATTTAATACACATGACCTTACGTTTGCTTTAATAACATGGCTGGATTATTATTCTATAATAACATGCAAATACAAGCAAATATCATTGAATACGGCCATTGAATACAGCCATTGAATAACCCATAGTTGTATTCAACAGCCATTGAATAGAGATAGAAAATGGGTTTAATGTCAACTTAACAAAACTAGGTCATTTCGAGACTAACATATGCGCGTAGGGGTCTTGAGCAGTGGGAAGAAACCCGAGTGCCCAAAGAAAACCCACAAGGTTGGGAAGGCGCCCTTATCTCTATACATACGCTCACACCAGGGCCTGAAACCACAGCCGCAAGCCAGAGGTGGCCAGCCAGCTAGAGGTCGAAGTGCGGCACTCTAGACCACTAGGCCATCCCAACCCCCGGCCATTGAATTACCTATAGTTGTATTTACTGGCTTGAAAAAATACTACTTTTGTCCAGAATGAAGTCACTTTCAGGACTACGTAAAACTGGAATGACGTCACTTTCAGGACTATGTCAAACTGGAATGAAGTCACAACTAGGAAACCACAATTTTGTAAAAAAGAAAGAAAAAAGTCAGGAACTTATGATGAATTTTAACGTTAGTGGTACTGATTTTTTTATGATAATCTGGATAGTACAGTGTACTTTAAGATTTGCATGTAGGTATAGAATAAAGATAGGTTGCCAGGCAACGAAACATACGCCCACAGCAGCTAAATCGTCCGGGGAGTCAACAAGAGTTGTCGCAGGTTTTACTTTTTTCGGTAAGGCCACACGTTTTTTTTTACTTGGTTTACAGATTTTCAAGAGGAATATTGTTGTCGGTAGAGTGGTAAAAAAAGAAAAGAAAAAAAGTCTCTTCAGTGCTTCACATTCTCCGAAAAATTAACAGAAAATATTGTGCATTTAAATAAAATGTCCTACCAGACATAAATTAATATGTCTTACATTTCAATAAACCTGTTAAATTTACTGTCCGGTAGCAACATTCATTCGATTTGTTTTACTCATCATCATGACATATGGAACTGTGAAATGAAATACCGTGACCCTTTTCAAAATGAAAGTAAACTAGTGCTGTTTGGTGGACGACACATCATTTTTTCTCATTTTTAAACTGACCTGATGTCCAAGCCTGGACACAACTCAAAAATTTGTGCCTGACAAAATGTCAGGCACAAATCACTTGGTGCCTGACATGGCACAGGTTGTGACTGACAAACATATCGCTGTTGTGTTTCCAAGAAACGAAATAAAACTCAACTGTAGGCCTCGATGAATCCCCTCAAAAACCAAAACAAACTCATTGCTTAGTTCTGAATGGAGTTGCAAAAAAGAAGTGTTTGTATCTTTAGAATAAAGTCCAATCGCCATTCAATGGCATTTAGTTTCAGCATGGTCAAATGGATTTAACAATCGAATGTTGCGTGAACCGTTTATCCATATAGGCCATAGAGAAGTCACGCATTGTTTTTATTCTACCGCAGTATTTCACGCAAATCTCACATATTAACGAATTTACAAGACCCACGTGTTCTTGAAGAAAAAAAACATAAATCTGCATCATACTTTGCAAGATCTTCTCGCAGGCATTTGCTGTCTTCAAGGTGTGACTTTTATTAGAATTAGTAGGACAAGAAATGCCATTTTGCTTTGACGAGACGAGACGACCTTCACCTTCGAGATATCTCGCGGTTGACATGTCTATGATGTTATAGGCCTACTGCGTGTATCATCCTCAAACTTTTTGAAGAAAGATGTTATTTTTTTGCATAGTGCTAGCCTACTAATTTTGACCAAATTACGTGTTTTTATGTAAATATAGTAAATACAAAGGCCGGATGACTTGCGCGGGATTTTTCGTCTGCTCAAAGCCGGGGACCTCGCTCTCGCGTGAAATTTTTAGTCTCGAATAAGCTGACCTATTTTTGTCGCACACATGGCACAGAGTAAAAATAACAGAATAATTGTCTGGGTTGATCAAGACTTCAGATTTCCGGATGTTTACAATCTAGAACATCGTGGAAGTGGCTACTCAGTTTATACATCAGTTACGATTCTACATTTCTTTTAAAAATATTGGGACGGACAAATTGACAGGAACAATAAAATTTGTGCCTGACATGTCGTAAAATTGGGACGGACAACGTCCGTGTCCGGCCGCTTGTGTCCAGGCTTGCTGATGTCACTAGTTGGGAAAGCCCATATTTATGAAACAATAAACTCTTTGTTATTATTCTTCCTATGACATATTGTACGTGCCTGTTTTCGAAGACTTAGGTCTCCATTACGGTAGTGAAATCTGCATTAATGAATAGACTTGATAATCAAGTCTGCTATTAAATCACGAGATTTAGAAAGAATGGCGGGAAAGCCATTCGTTTCTTGCTGGAATTATATTTATACCAGTAGTAAGGCTTTCAGGGAATTTTCAGCTCTGCTTTTTCAATTTCATTTTTACAAGACAAAGGATTTATATCACGTGAATTTTTATTCTTGGATCATGACAGCACAGGTACAGTAGATGGACTGACCTAGTTTCGTAGCACATGTTACTATTGTTAGATTTCATAATTGAAAGAATATATGCCGGATTATTAATGCACGTGTATTCAATATCGTCTAAAAACAAATGAGACCGTAAATAAGGCATACTATCGGAGCACAAACTTATCTATTCCACATTTGATCAAAAGGGTTAAATAGTATTCAGCCAAGCTCTGGGAGCGTGCTGATATTTGCAAGCACGACCTCACTCCTACAACGATAATTTCTTGCCGCCCTAATATCTTTCAGTTGACAAGATTATTTTCATTTCTGATAATAAAATACTTTTAAATATCTGGATGAAATATATTCCGGATATAAATAGGGACAATATAAATATTTTCAAAGGAGAATTTGATAGAACCATGAACAAAATATCCATGACACATATTTTTTCCGACAAAAACAGTCGGCTCACAGGGCCGACCCACCATCTTCAAAATAAAAAGATGTCGGCCCACCAAGTTATTTATCGGTGCCGGGCCAACGGACCGACATAAATTTTAAACACTGTAATGTACGGTCAGTTGAACGATATATTTTGTTGTAACATCCCAATATTCTTCTAAAAAAATTTTTAATGATTGTCAATTTATTTCGTCTGCGGTATTTTAAAATTTGGCAAATTCGAATTTTATTTTTTTTCCAATTTAACAAAAATTACGGTCGGCGGATCCGTAAACCAAGTAAAAAAAAAAGTGTGGCCTAATGAAACATTTTTAATACACTAAAATCTGATTAAAAGCTACAACTCATTATGTATTATCAGAAAGTCATTCGAATTTGTTTGCTTTGATAAAGTTCTCCTCCATGCTAACGTTTAGTATACAAAACATTTAAAATTCTGGATTTAGCTTTTCAAGTTATCAAAATACATTGAAACTAAATATAATTGTTCGTCTCATGACCTACAACACTGTGTATAAATTTAAAGTTAATCTGATATTAACTTTAGCTCTAGGTTTTTTGAAGTGATGAAGGGCCATAACTCTGGTAGTATTTATCAGAAGTCACTGAAAATCAATCGGCTTCTCGTCTTATGACCTTAAACACTGTGTATAAATTTAAAGTCAATCCGATAATAACTTTAGCCTCTAGAGCATCCACAAGTCTTTTGGAAGTGATCAAGGGCCATAACTCTGGCAGCAATTATTGTCAATTGCTGAAAATGAATAGGCTTCTTCGTCTCATGACCTTAAACACTGTGTATAAATTTAAAGTCAATCCGATGTTAACTTTAGTCTCTACAGCGTCCACAAGATTTTTGTAAATGACCAAGGGCCATAACTCTGACAGTAATTTTTGGAAATCGCTGAAAATCAATAGGCTTCTTTGTCTCATGACCTTAAACACTGTGTATAAATTTAAAGTCAATTGGATATTAACTTTAGCCTCTAGAGCGTTCACAAGATTTTTCAAAGTGATCAAGGGCCATAACTCTGACATTAATTATCGGATGTCGCTGAAAATCAATTGCCTCCTTCGTCTCATGACCCTAAACAATGCGTATAAATTTAAAGTCAATCCGATGTTAACTTTAGCCTCTACAGCGTCCACAAGAGTTTTTTAAATGATCAAGGGCCATTACTCTGACGGTAATTATCAGAAATCGCTGAAAATCAATAGGCTTCTTCGTCTCATGACCTTAAACACTGTGTATAAATTTAAAGTCAATTGGATATTAACTTTAGCCTTTAGAGCGTTCACAAGTGATCAAGGGCCATAACTCTGGCATTAATTAGGGAATGTCGCTGAAAATCATTAGGCTTCTTCGTCGTATGACCTTAACCCTCTCATAACCGGACTGCCCGAAACAGCCCTTCATTTTGGCTGCTCTATGCCCCTGGACCGCCCGAAACCGCCCGATACATACCACATTCAAATTTCACCATTTTATCGGAAATCACGTTCTCGTATCGGCGAGACGAGACTTCAACTAACTTCCTGTGTAAATAAGCTATAAAATGGCGTGTCACATTGACGAGATTGCTATTGATGTTTATCGAGATATTTAGATTTTAAAGTCGGCTATCTTCGACACATATTTTCGAGTAATGGCTGCCTATATTTCCGATGAATCTATTGAGGATTTTAGTGATAATTTCACAACTTCTGATGAAGAATTTGAAGGTTATACATCGACAGACATTGAAAATAATCAACTGCGTAGAAATATAATTCAAATGACGAAATGTGGAATCTGATATGGATATTTCTTCCGAAATGGATTTACCGAGGGACTTCTTAATTTTTTTTGTGTGTTGTAATATAACTTTCACTTCAATTATCCATTTATTATTGAAAGACAACCAAATTTGCGTATGAAGATTGGTATGTTATTTTTCTTCAAAATAAAACAAACTTGTAATAGTAAATATACAATTGTTTTCGAGTTACACATGTTTTTATGAGACATATCAAAATATGACAGCCATGTTGTAATTGTCTGGTAGTCTAAGACCAGACAGGGCTTAGTGCATGCGGTTATGAGAGGGTTAAACACTGTGTATAAATTTAAAGTCAATCCGATGTTAACTTTAGCCTCTATAGCGTCCATAAGAGTTTTTTAAATGATCAAGGGCCATAACTCTGACAGTAATTATCGGAAAGTGCTGAAAATCAATAGGCTTCTTCGTCTCATGACCTTAAAAACTGTGTATAAATTTAAAGTCAATTGGATATTAACTTTAGCCTCTAGAGCGTTCACAAGATTTTTCAAAGTGATCAAGGGCCATAACTCTGGCATTAATTATCGGATGTCGCTGAAAATCAATAGGATTCTTCGTCGTCTCATGGCCTTAACCACTGTGTATAAATTTAAAGTCAATTAGCAATAAACTTTAGCCTGTAGAGCGTTTACAAGAAATTGTGGAAGGACGGACGGACAGACGGACGTGGCGACGCCATTATACGACCACGTTGCTGCCCGGAATTTTTTGCCCGGGCAGCAACTGAATTCCAACTGCCAAGGGTTCTTTTACGTGCACGCCAATGTGTACACGGGACCTCGGTTTTCCGTACCATCCGAAAGACTAGGCAGCTGCCCTTGTCAGGCCCTCCTTCTGCATCACTGACAAGGGGAAATCACGCCGGAAAATCGAGATGAACTTTCTCGACCAATGCAGGGATCGAACACCCGACCTCCAGGGTAGTGAACCAGCGCCTTATCCACTTAGCCACCGTGATCCCCTCGAATTATTAGTGAATCTCACCAGTTATTAATATTGCACTGGCATCCTTTGTATATTCTTTAGATTCACAACAACGTCCTCTCGCAATAAAAAATAAGCTGGCACTGCCAGGCAGGATACGCCCACATTTTCGAGAGGTGGTTAGAGAACAAGCAAAACCGAAAGCGATTTTTCCTACAATCAAAGGCGATTATTCATTAAATTACAATTTGATATGCGCAAATATCGAAAAGAATCAAGATCTTTAGGTTATAAACATGCATTTCAAGTTTCATCAAAATTGAATTAAATTTGTGACCTATACTGGGTCCCCAACCTTGATATACCATTTTATAACATTATTCGCGTACACGCAGCGGCTATTTTGCTTATACTCAGGGGCCATAATTCAGGAAGTTACGATCCGATATGCGCAAATATCGAAATGAACCAAGATCTTTGGGTTATAACCATGCATTTCAAGTTTCATCAAAATCAAATTAAAATTGTGACCTCTACAGGGTCCACAACCTTGATATACCATTTTTTAACAGTATTGTGTACGAGTGGCGGCCACTTTGTATGGCAATTTTGGTCCAATTTTTCCAAAATTTGAACTCGACCTTCCTTAAGGCGTAACGGTGATATAATCAAACGATTTTTGAAATCAGATAATAATTGTGACCTCCAAAGGGACCACAAGCTAAACGAAGGCGATTTTGCGTATAATCAGGGGCCATAATTCAGAAAGTTACGATCCGATATGCGCAAATTTCCACAGGAACCAAGATCTTTGGGTTATAACCATGCATTTCAAGTTTCATCAAAATCGAATTAAAATTGTGACCTCTACAGGGTCCACTAGTGATGTGCGGTTTGTCGGTTTAACCGAATAACCGCGGTGTTTACATATAAACCGAAAACCGAACCGATAAAACAAAAAAAATAACCATGCGTTTCGGTTATTTTTCCAAATTCCTAAATTTTAATTTACCCGTTTTTCGTTTCGGAAATGTTTGATAAATTCCAAAATTTTAATGTAACCACCACTTTCGTTTTGATTTTAGATCAACCAGGCCCCCTATGTATAGAGTGTTTAATAGTTTAATAAGTCTGGAAGGCCTAGACTATTTATTTTCTCAATTCGTTTCGGTTTATCATCCAAAATTTTATGCAACCCTTAGCCGGTTGTCAATATTAGGCACAAATGGCTTCCTCAAGAATGAAAAATGTCTTCCAAGTCCGTGGCTTTCTCTCTACAAAAGGTTGGATGACAGTACATTTCTATGGACAGTACTAAATATAATGCAATCTGTAAAAAAAACTTGTTTACAATTTACATCACTATGTTTGATATCTTTTCTGGCTTCCAAGTAGGCTGTATAAGATAACTATAAATCAGTACATTTATAATACAGGTTTTAAATGAATAAAAAACCGAAACCGCGTTTTTTTGCCCCAGAAAAAACGAAAACTGAAACCGAAAGAAAATTTTAAAACCGCACAACACTAGGGTCCACAACCTTGATATACCATTTTTTAACATTATTTGCGTTCGAATGGCGGCCATTTTGTATGGCAATTTTTGTCCAATTTTTCTGAAATTCAACCGGTGATATAATCAAATGATTTTTTAAATCGGATAATTATTGTAACCTCCAGAGGGACCACAAGCTAAACCAAGACAATTTTGCGTATAATCAGGGGCCATAATTCAGGAAGTTACGATCCGATATGCGCAAATATCGAAAGGAACCAAGATCTTTGGGTTATAACCATGCATTTAAAGTTTCATCAAAATCGAATTAAAATTGTGATCTCTACAGGGTCCACAACCTTAATATACCATATTATACAATTTGAACTCGACCTTCCATTAGGGTGTAAGGGTGATATAATCGAACGGTTTTTCAAATCAGATAATAATTGTGACCTCCAGAGCTACCACTAGCTAAAATAGGTGATTTTTCGGACAATCAGGGGTCATAATTCAGGAAATTACGTTCCGATAGATTCATCAAAATCGGTTCAAAATTGTGACCTCTATAGGGTCCACAAGCTAACAACGTTATTTTTCGTACAATCAGGGGCCATAATCCATGAAGTTTTGATACGATACATGCCAATATCGAAAGCAGCCGAGATCTTTTGGGGATAAACCTATATTTCAAGTTTCGTCAAAATCGGACAAAAATTGTGACCTGTAGAGAGTCCACAAACAATTGTGGACGGACAGGGGCGACGACATAATACGTCCACATGAAAATGTGGGCGTATAAAAATAGTGATTTCATTACAAAAATTATTCTAGATATTGAACTCGTTCAAGATACAAACCGTATTTGTTGCCGTTTATGGCGCCCCTTTTGCCGGATTTGACGCATTCCCTTTCGTATTAGTAATGTATTTCAGATATTATAAAACTTAGTAGACTTATTTTAGACGTTCCCGGCAATATTTTAGGGAATTTTTAGAATTCCCGGTTATTTTTCTTCCAAGAATCTGCCGTGAAGTGTATTTTATTACTGTCAAGTATACAACAGTTCCCGATACATACACCATCGATATTGCGATACTAAACCTTGTTTCAGATTCCAGTGTGAAGACATGCCCCTGTAAAAGAGGACGTGCAGTGTGGCGAGCGAGAGATAATTTTCTTGTTTGCGGCGACCGAAGACTTGGCTCATATACACGGAAATGTGACTAAACGGTCTGGCTTTATTACACGTCAACCAGGAAACCGACCGCATACCGAAGCCCGAAGAAATCTACCATAAGTTCCACTCTTACCCAATTCCAAACTTTTCGCCTTTCTCATAAAGTATTATAGGTACGCTGAAGTTGTATTCCTTCCTTCAATTAATGTTCATATTAAAATATCATAATAGGCCTACGCCAATATCGCAAATTGAAATTTCTGACATTTTCTTAGTTCTTCTCCTCAGGTGTAAACCATATTTTCTTAACTTGTATCGGTGAAACGTCCACTTGTATCAACTAGGGTTACACAAGCACTGTCTCTAGTTTACCCTCCAATAAAATCTAAAAACACGTTTTATGGTGATAGAATATTTGGTCAATATGCCCCTCCCTACTTTATGGAACTCTCTATCTCCTGAAATACGTTCTAAAACTATTATTGATGTTTTTATATCCACAATTAAAAACAATCCTTTTTAAACGACATTTTGTTCTTTCATCCAGGTAGGCTTCTAATTTATTCGTTATGTTACATTTAATTTTTAAGTATCTTTCAAACGTACAATGAAAATTTCATCCATACAATAATTTGTGGTTCATTGAATTTAATTTATACAATGTAATTGTTTTTAATGGATTTTTAAAAAAATAATTATCATATTATTAGGGTTTCACACTGCAAAGCTTGTGTGAAACACTATTGTTTTTGTTAAAATTATTCTTATAATTATTATTATTATTCTTCTTTTGTTTTGAGTAGATCTCAGCAACTGCTTGTCGAATCGTTACGATTTCTTCAGTTTCACTGGGAAAATTGGTGTGACTTAGAGGATAAAGCTATTTTGAACACTCTGCGACAATGCGAAATGTCCGAAATTACCGAAGTTATAATTTAAAAAAATATTGCAGTAATCTTAACAATAATCATTGGATTTTAACTTTCGATACATTTTGGCAGAGCCGGTGACAGAGCACATAGCTACGCTACTTTCGATTTTTGATTTTCACAGGGAAAGTTGGTGTGACTTAGAGGATAAAGCTATTTGAACGCTCTGCGACAATGCGAAATGTCCGAAATCACCGAAGTTATCACTTTTAAAAATATTGCAGTAATCTTAACAATAATCATTGGATTTTAACTTTCGATACATTTTGGCAGAGCCGGTGACAGAGCACATAGCTACGCTACTTTCGATTTTTGATTTTCGGCAAATCTTCGAAGATATTAGGCTCCAATTTTGAAAATTTTACAAAAAACTTTTTTATTTATAAATATTTTTTAGTCGTGTTGTACACAGAATTAAAGAGTCATCTGACTTGCGCAAAAATGTTATTTTTTTTTGTCTCAGTAATTTTGCTTGACCGCCATTGGCTAATTCAGTTTTTCAGCCCTAGATTAATTATTTATTGTTCGATTGGTATAAAACAAAGTTCATATGAACCGTTGTCTCAATTGTCAATTTTGTTATTACAGAAAGTGTTATCTGTCGGCACCGGAAGTGGCATAATTTTACCAACAACTACAATTTTGACAGTTAAATACAATCTTCAAAAACAAATATTATTTTTTTGAAAAATTATATGACTAAAAAAGTGTGTCCATTGAGGGCGCAAAAAATGGCGGAAGTAGTTTTTTTAATTTCAATTTCATTTTATAGCAAATTGGATGGTGAAAAAGGACGTAAAATTGACCTATTTACAACCTTTTCAGATTTTAAAATATTTCTATGTTACTTTTATAAACTTGTAGCTATAATCCATACGAAGAGAATGTATGTGAAAATTAGTTTGTAATATAAGCAGTTGCCGAGAAATGGGCAGTTTTTCCTAAGTCACTGTTTTCTTAATTTTGACTGTAAAATAGTCAATTATTAATGGATATTCATAATAGTGACATCATTTGATTCAAAAAGCAAGTATGCGTCATATCAAATTGATTATAATTTAAAATTGACACCGGAAGTGACGTCATTTGGTCAAAAACTGCATTTTTAACTTTTA
The DNA here is from genome assembly GCA_917208275.1 of Patella pellucida. Lineage (NCBI taxonomy): Eukaryota > Metazoa > Mollusca > Gastropoda > Patellidae > Patella > Patella pellucida. The sequence continues at coordinate 28,938,215 of OU795041.1, read as the reverse complement.
AAATCGATATTTATTTCAACCAAGAATTATTTAATATGTAATATTAAAATTAACTTTTGGTTTAAATTCACATATTAAAGATAGGTTGCCAGGCAACGAAACATACGCCCACAGCAGCTAAATCGTCCGGGCAGTCAACATGAGTTGTCGTATATTTTAACTTTTTTCGGTTATGAAACATTTATAATACACTAAAATTTGATTAAGAGTAACAACTCATTAAGTAATTATCAGAAAATCATTACAATTTGTTTGGCTTTGATAAAGTTCTCCTCAATGCTAACGTTTAGTATATGAAACATTTAATATCATGGATTTAGCTGTTCAAGTTATCGAAATTCATTAAAAATCTATATAATTGTTCGTCGCAACCTAGACCTTAAACTCTGTGTTTCAATCTAAAGTGAATCGGATGTAAACTTTAGCTTCTAATAGTGTCCACAAGAATTTTTGAAGTGATCAAGGGCCATAAAAGTAATTTTAGGAAATAGCTGAAAATCAATAGGATTCTTCGTCTCGTGACTTTCAACACTGTACGTATAAATTTCAAGTCAATCGAATATCAACTTTAGCCTCTAGAGCGTTCACAAGATATTTCAAAGTGATCAAGGGCCATAACTCTGGCACTAATTATCAGAAATTGGTGAAAATTAATAGGCTTCTTTGTCTCATGACCTTAAACACTGTGTATAAATTTTAAGTCAATCAGATATTAACTTTGGCCTCTAGAGCGTCCACAAGATTATTTGAAGTGATCAAGGGCCATAACTCGGACAGTAAAATCAATAGGCTTTTTTGTCTCATGACCTTTAACACTGTGTATAAATTTAAAGTCAATCGGATATTAACTTTAGCCTCCAGAGCGTCCACAAGATTATTTGAAGTGATCAAGGGCCATAACTCTGACAGTAATTATAGGAAATCGCTGAAAATCAATAGGCTTCTTCATCTCACTCATGTAAACAATATATATCGCTGAAAATCGATAGGCATCTTCGTCTTATGACCTTTAACACTGTGTATAAATTTAAAGTCAATCGGTTATTAACTTTAGCCTCTAGAGCGTCTACAAGAATTTTTTGAAGTGATCAAGGGCCATAACTCTGACAGTAATTATAGGAAATCCCTGAAAATCAAAAGGCTTCTTCGTCTCATGACCTTAAACACTGTGTATAAATTTAAAGTCAATCGGTTACTAACTTTAGCCTCTAGAGCGTCCACAAGATTTTTTGAAGTGATCAAGGGCCATAACTCTGACATTAATTATAGGAAATCGCTGAAAATCAATAGGCTTCTTCATCTCACTCATGTAAACAATATATATCAATTTCAAAACAATCAGGTGATAAATGTAGTCTGTAGAGTGTTCACAAGAAATTGTGGACGAGGGACGGACGTACGTACGGACAGGCGTACGGATCAGGCGACGCCAATATACGACCACATTTCAATGTGGGCGTATAACAAAAATCATACGATAATTTAGATACCATAAAATTGTTTCTAACTTGTTCTGTTGCCGAGATATAGGCGGTTTTCTAAATGTCACTTTTGAAGGTTTTTGGCCCATAAAATTGTCAATTATTATTTGATTTTCATAAATTTTCCCCCCTTTGAGGCCTTATGTAATGCACGATGCTATAAAACTAATTTAAAGTTTTCAGTATCACCGGAAGTAATGTCATTTCGGCAAAAACTGTATTTTGAGCCTTCAAAACAGATATTTTATTCTAATGAGTCTGATTTGTAATGTTTTTAAAATTATGATATTTTATGCCAATCATTAAATAGAATGGACCCATACGATCGTACAGATGCCACAGAATTGTTTCTAACTTGTACCGTTGCCGAGAAATAGCCGATTTGCTACAAGTCACTTTTCAAGTTTGTTGGTCTATAAAAGTGGCATATATTTTTTGATTTGCATAAAATTTTCCCCATGTGATGCCTTATGCCAGTTCTGATTTCATAAAAGTAATTGAACATTTTCATTCACCAGAATTACTGTACACTTACATGCAACAAATGTATAAAATGAATCGATACTACTGTATTTGGTTGATTCTGCTTCCATTGTATTTGATGTGTGCAATGTTTAAGTGGAAATCTGTTTATCGGTGCCATTGGTACTGCAAGTGATATGAGTTTAAAGGTAACGTGGCACTGAAAGTGCAAAGGTAATGTGGTACCAGTGAAACCCGTCATTGCTGCTTCGCAGGTCTAGTTATTATTATTATCATTGTAAAGCGCATCGAGATTTTATGCCTTTTTATGCTGTTATGTAATGCGCTATATAAGAATAAACTACTATTATTAATATTTAAATCTTGTGTCTCAATAGAGTTTATATCTAACAGTCTCTCTTTTACTAATGGTTGAGTTCATAATGGATACGAATGAAATATATAATCCTGTTGAGTGCAACCGATAGCAAAGCAGGACGGCATATCGTCAAACGCATTAGAAAGACTCTCTTTTGGGTCAACCAATATGGCGTCCATGACTTCACAAATATGACGTCATGCCGCCTCCATGTCATTAAAGCTTCTTGGTATACACAGACTTATTCTTTATACGTATTCCATTCATTACATTTTTAGAATCTTTATTCCATTCTGAACTTGCAACACCACATGTTGGTTTTAATCAGGAGTATCTTAACATCCAAGTTTAAATGTCAACAAAGACATGTGGTTAAGTAATTTGATCAGATTAAATGGAGAAACAGTTCATATGATGCATGTACTGCTCTTCATTATTTACAGGTTATATGCATTAGAAACATACAAATTTCATCATTCTGGAACTCTCCTCATCACAGAGCAATTTATAGAGTAAGACTATCAAACAATGGCATATCTCCCTGCTCTCACAAATGTGTACATTGAAGTTTGAACATTGTAGTAGCCAACTGGTTAGCACTTTAGCAGGATAGCATGTCAATCAGCCAAGACAATTGGTATTATATACAATTTAATGCATATTTCTTGATCAATTTTATCATTTCCAGCAAAGTTTTATATTTACGATAAGAAACAAATCAACACATTACAAGATTAAAAGCGAATAAGGTACAGAGTATCTGAAAATGTGTACATGTTGATTGATATGTTTATATTACAGAATCTTTCTTGTACATTTTTGAATTTACGATATGACATCTGCAATGACATCATAGTCTGTTTCTGGTCCAAGGTAATGTGGTAGGCCCAATGTTTTATATAAAATTTCCTGTGGATGATAACCGTTAGAAATTAAACTCAATAAAATATCAAAATATAGGTCTTAATTATAATACAAAATTCCAAATATCATGTTTAATCATATATGTAAATAATTTTCTGGTGACAACAATATACGACTACATTTCAATGTTGGCGTATAAAAAGAATTGTGAACCAGAGGTTGCCAGGCAAGATACGCCCGCATTTTGATACAGATGGATATAGAGAATCAGGGGCCATAATCTAAAATGTTATGGTCTGAAATGCGCAAATATTAAAAGGGGCCAAGATCTTAGAAATACAAAGATATATTTTAAGTTTCTTCACAATCGGATAAAAATTGGGACCTCTGAAGGCTGCACAATCTTCATATGATTCTTATTACATACTTTACACAATTTGCATACAAAGCGTGACCATTCTGTCAGGCCGTTTCGGTCTGATTTTTTTTTCGAGCTCAACTGTCATTATAGTCTAACGGTGGTACATTTAAACGCTTCTTAATATCGGATAAAAATTGTGACCTCTAGAGGGTCCAGAAACTAAAGACATGTTTTTTACAATCCAGGGCCATAATCTAGGCTTCAACTTGCCGCAACTACATGTAGTTATAGTCGACATGAGCGATATTGCAACTGGAGTCAACTCGTTTCCATGGAAATTACATCACATGATTAGAGAAATGTGTCATTTGACTTTATAAATAAGCAAATGGAAGCAAACAAAAACACCAACCTTTCAAATGTTGATGCCGACAATACTATATTAATATAATTGTAGCAAGACCGACCATGTCCTTGGGTCGCTATTTTTAAGTTATTCGCTATTTTGTTGATCACGTGATGAATAAATTAACAGTCTGGTGTTAAGTGTGATCGCTATCACTTCTGAGTCAACATAAGTGCTCTGAATTCAGTTGCTCCCAGTAGCACTCTTGCAACTGACTGCAATTAATTACTTTGGGTTGCAAAGTCGTCATAACCCCTCTTAACACTACATGTATTTGCGTACAAGTAGCAGCCATTTTGTCTGGCAGTTTGAGTCAGATTCGGAATTTGAGTCGGAATTTGAACTCAACTGTTGATGTGTAACGGTGATAGATTTAAAAGGTTTTTAAAATTGAATACAAATGGTGACTTCTCGCGGTCCCACAAGCTAAGACTGCAATTTTGTAAACAATTAGGGTCCATAATCCAGGAAGTTACGTTCGGATCTGCGCAATTATCGAAAGAAACCAAAATCTTTGTGATATAAACATAAAGCTGAAGTTTCATCCAAATCAGAATTTTCACAAATTCATAAACAACCATCATTAGGGTGTAATGGTGATACATTCAAACATTTCTTTTTAAATCTGATAAAAAAAAGTGACCTCTAGAGGGACTGCAAGCTAAAAAAATATAGGTTGCCAGATGATGAAAAATACACCCACAGCAGCTAATTTACCCAGACAGTCAACAAGAGTTGCCCCATATTTTTTACTTTTTTCGGTAATAGAAACATATTTATAACACACTAAAATCTCATTAATAAGTTATCAGAAAATCATCAGAATTTGTTTGGCTTTTATAAAGTTCTCCTCCATGCTAACATTTAGTATACGAAACATTTAATATCATGGATTAAGCTGTTGAAGTTATTAAAATTCATTGAAAATCAATATACTTGTTTGTCTCAATAACTTAAACTCTGTTATTTACTTACAAAATCGTTCTCAGAAAGTCGTCTTAGGAAATAAATGTTCATTATCAAAAGCTGTTACCTCTGGAGTTCCCCAAGGCTCTATTTTAGGCTCTCACCCTTTCCTTGTTTACATTAACGATATTGTGGATATCAGCTCCAACATACACATCTTTGCTGACGTTACCTCCCCCCCCCCCCGTAATCGATAATCCTCTTCTTACTCAGCAAATTCTCAATGATGATATATAACGAATCTGTAATTGGTCAATCAAATGGAAAGTAGATTGCAATCCTTCGAAAACTAAAAGCCTGACCTTTTCAAGGAAGTTTTCCACATCAACATTCACCCTTTGGTATAAAACTATGATATTACAGACGATTCAATTCAAAAACATCTGGGCATTTTCCGCAATAACCAAACTACTTGATATACACTTATTTTGCTTGTTAAATACAGTAGTTGATATGTGTAACACATATCAACTACTGTTTTTAACAAGCAAAATAAGTACCATGGTACAAGTAAACTGTTTTCGGTCTCTCAAATACAGATTAAAACGTAAAACCTTGAGATACTATATAAATCTTATATTCTTTCAATATTTGACTATGCGGGTGTTGTCTGGAACAACTCTACAAATGAAAAGTCGGAACAACTAGAAAAACTTCATCTAGATGCTATTCGAACAATGAATGAAATGGGGTTTAACGTCCTATGCTTCTGCACCTAACCTCAATTAGAACAAGCACCGGATTACCAAGAGGGACTTCTCACCAGGTATTACTTAAAGAATCTTGATTCACCTCACTTTCTTCCAGACGTCTTCAACATAAATTTGTAATTTTCTATAAGATAAAATGAATAATCAAGTTCCGATTGCCCTCTCAAATCTTGAACCACCTCAAATTTCATCCAATCAATCATATCAACTGAGAAACTTTGACAATATTAAAACATTGCAGAACCTTACACTATCAAAACTCCTTTTTTCCGTTAGTAATCAAAGATTGGAATAATCTTGCCAGCGACATATGAAAATCACGAACGCCGTCACAATTTAAATCAAAGCTTAGGCAAAACAATTGTGTACAGCCAGCACCTGAACTCTATTGTATAGGCAATAGACAAAATCAAATTATCCACTGTAAATTAAAAAAAATTCTCAAAAGTGATCTAAACTTTCACAAAATGCATATATCAGATGACCCTCTTTGCCATTGTGAAAATGCTAAAGAGGATTGTGAACACTATTTCTTTCATTGCCCTTGATTTCAAAAAGCTAGAAAAGAAACAATTGATAAACTTCTGATGACAAACGAAAACAGCCAATCCTTATCGGGCAAAAAAGTAATACATATGATGAAAACGCTAAAATATTCAAAACTGTTCATAAATACTTGGATATTACAAAACGTTTCACTTCGTAATCATTCAAAATTTTAAATTTAAATGACGTCAGTCAGTAGGGCGTAAATAACGTATATTATATGAAAGTATCCTTGTTTTATCTGTATTAAATGAAGTTTAAAACGATGTCATAATTAGGCTACTGAATGATAACTTCTCTTTCCAGACTGACATATGCGGCTCAGTTAAATTAAATTGAATATGATGAAGACAAACAAATAAAATTAATAACTAAAATAAAACATTTGTCTGTGTGGTTTCGATAGCAGCTCCCCCCACCCCATTTTATATTCTTTTTTTTTATTGTGTGGGACCTTACAGGGACATTCGTACGTATCTGATCTAAAAATAATTTTACTGAACAAAATCAGAACAGAACATCCAGATAAAAAGATAGGTTGCCAGGCAACAAAACGTGATTACTTTTTTCGGTAATGAAACATTTCTAAAATCTGATTTAAAGTAACAATTCATTAAGTAATTAACAGAAAATCATTAGAATTTGTTTGGGTTTTATAAAGTTCTATTCCATACTAACGTTCAGTATACAAAACATTTAATATCATAGATTTAGCTGCTCTAGTTATCAAAATTCATTTTTGAAGTGATCAAGAGACATTAACTCCGGCAGTTATTATTGGAAATTGCTGAAAAACAATAGGCTTCTTCGACTTGTGACCTTAAACACTGCGTAGAAATTTAAAGTCAATCGGATATTAACTTTAGCTCCTTCCTCTCATTAACTTAAAGGGGGATTCCACGTCAAATGTACACAAGGTTCTGACATGACCATCACAGATTTTGATGATTTTTGGTGTGCAAGTTAACCATGATGAAAAAATGTGATGTGCAAAATCCCTTCAGGGACATCCCAAACATTTGACCTTTTCGGCTTACCTACCAACTTTGAAACTCCATAGCTTCGTCCCTAGTAATCCTACGTACATCAAATTGGTATCAAATTGTTCAGAAAACATAGATCTTGAGGCGCGAGGCTAGACATATTGCACCATACCATACGGCATATGTTGACTGGAATAACCAGACACTATAGAAATTTGCACTAGATTGAGACTGTATGGCTTATTTCGCCGAACGTAATAAACTGATTTGAAATTGGGGAAAAAACGGAAACCATTGAATGTAAATCAGTTTATATATACATTCATATTACAGTATTATATGCGTTGCGACCCACCTTTGAAAATTTCTAGGTCCCAAATGTTAGCGATTTAGCTCCTTTAAATACTGTGTATAAATTTAAAGTCAATTGAATATTAACTTTAGCCTCTAAAGCTTCCACATGATTTTTTGAAGTAATCAAGGGCCATAACTCTGACAGTAATTATTTGAATTCTCTGAAAATCAATAGGCTTCTTTATCTCATGACCTTAAACAGTGTGTATAAATTTTAAGTCAATCAGATATTAACAGACGGACGAGGGCGACGACAATATACATATAAAAACACAATAATTTTCGTACAATCACTGGCCATAATTTAGGAACTAAGATCTTTGGGTTATAAACCTGCATTTCAAATTTCATCAAAATAGGATGAAAATTGTGACCTCTCGAGTGTCAATGAACTAAAAACGTAATTTATATACAATCAGGAGCTATAATCCATGAAGTTATAATCTGATATATGACGATTTCGAAAGGTAGGCTACATGTACAAAGATCTTTTGGAGATAGACCTATATTTCAAGTTTCGTCAAAATCGGATAAAAATCGTGACCTGTAGAGTGTCCACAAACAAATTGTGGATGGACAGGGGCAACAACAAAATATACATCCACATAAGAATGTCAGCATTAGTTGACAGGAAACTGGGAACAAGAGTGTGAACAGATGTTCGACTTGTGAATCAGTAGTTGAAAATCTATAATGATTAACTTATTTAATCTATTGTTGGTCTTTTATTGATAGTTGCCTTTGTTAAAACATCCCTAGATATAGTCAATATTTTATATTGTGTATGTATCCAATAATTCTTAATAATATATAATAATAGGGATCTGTTACATGAATGACCTTATCTTGCTAATATACACAAGGTACAACATTCATCTTTACTTAAATATAATATACAATCTAATTGAAATACAGATCTATATTTCGTTTTGTTTTTTATACTTTCGATGGCCTACACTACATGTAGATCTAACAAGTTACTAAGCAAGTGACATTTGACCCAATAACGTCAGTCATTCGATTAACCAATTAGCGATCGCCATGTTCTTTTTATCTACTTTTGCTTTGTTTTGATTTCTATCGTTGCTTATGTCTACCCACAGTTTATTTAAAAGAACTTAAGCACTGTGTATCGATCGAGTCAATCACATTATACTATTATAGGAGCTTTTACGGGTTTCTGTTTTGACGTCATTTTCGGTCATGCGCAGACACTGGCCGTGTTGCTAGACTGAAACTCATAGGACACAGTGTGTTTTTTTCTGAAAATACCGTCGTACAGTAAGCTTCTTTTACCTAAAATGGAACCGACCTGCATTTCTATAAATGTGTAAGGTTTACCGACCGATGCCTGAAACCGATATTCACAGAAACTTCGATATAGAAAAGATACGGCAAGTTTACCTGACCCGTAATGGCCGTATGCAACTGAGGAAAACAGTGGATGACTGATTCGTGCTCATTGCCCGAATTAGTATTTAGTCAAGTTTATTACGCATTTTACGACCAAACAGATGCTATCTATTACTTACAGGAATATTATTAATTAACATAATAGATTTAAATGGTCTATCCTATTTACATTCAACTGCCGACTGGACAGTGTATACGTATGCGGTTAATACATGCACTTGATATATCGTCTGCCAGCGTTGCATGCTATACTCTTACACAAAACACGGTAGGGCCTACTATGTTGGTCCTTGAGGCTATCGACTCAAGAAATAATTCCAGCTAATGATTCTATAAATAGAATGCAATATGCAAATATGATTGTTTATGCATTTTGTATAGCCAATAGCTACTGTAAATTTCCCCGCGTTTAGACGGCTCTATAACCAATGAAAAATAGTTGTCTGATTTACGTGGTAAAACTCCAGCCATTTTTATAAAATTTTCTCTTGATGGAATATGAATAACAGAAAGAACGAGACGATGATCAATTGGAATCTATGAATATTTTTCAAAGCTCTTTTTACAACTACATAAATCGTCTTGGCTCAGCGTTTGGCACCCAGTGGAATTTTAATCCAGTCAGTTTATCTCCACTGTCGCAACCAAGAATAGAGAATGATAGATTTGTGTCTATTCTATTAATTTCTAATTTAGTATTTGGTTCAGAGAACAACTGTTGAATGCAATAACTGGACTGGTGCATTATATACAGAATTATTTTTTACAGCGTGATTATTATTTGTCATCATTTTTTAGACTTGCTACGGTCGTGCTTAAATTTTAATATCGTCTTGAATAGGGCCTAATTCTTTTGTGGAACCGCAGGGCACCACTCTATAATCCATATTGTTTACTCTTATGCTCTATTTCGTGGCATTTTACAAACAAACAGATGTTATTTATTATTTGTTTGCAGTACAATTAACACAAAACATATTAATCGTCTGCATACATCAATATCTGTAACAGCCTAGTCTTCAACATACGGAGAATATTTATCTTGATGATAGAGTATTGAACCGTGTGCGAGCTTGACATATCGTCTGCTACAACGCAGTATATCGTCATTAAAACAAAAAAATAATAACTAAGACATGATTTGAAATCAGTTATTTATTACGAATGCTACACGCAACTTACAACAAGAGTGGCATTAAAGAATATGTTTTATATAAAGAGAAATAGAGAGAAAACCCCGCTTTCCCTCCCATTTTCCATGTTAAACTGCGGGATAAACACGACCAGGCTAAAAATAGAAACCGGAAGTGCGTCACACAATAAACCTCCTATAACTTAAGCATTTATAGCATTCACAAGATTGTTCAAATTGATCAAGGGTGACAAGTCCAGCTGTAAAGTGAATCAGATTATAATTTTAACCTGTATGGCATCTCAAGTAATTATGAACAACGGACATGGCGGACGACAGGATAAAAACACATTTTAATGTGGCCATATATAAATAAGGAAACAAAGAAAACATGTAATATCTGATTGTAAACTCAAAGAAAATTCTGAGCAAATTTGAAGAAAAAAAAAAATTACATACCATGAAATTTGTCAACAATAAGATTGGTCAGTGTTATTTTTGTTCCTAATTACAGAATCTGCAACCTTAATATCAAATATTGGAAACTTAATTTCAAATGAGCAAATTTAACTGATATTTCACTGGTTTTGTTCTAAATACACTGAGCTATTTTGCTGTAAACTAGAAGAAGCATAATCAACCTTATATCTTCCATGTACTTGTATTGAATGGAGTTCAGTCTACCATATCACTCTACATTGTAAACAAAGCAATATTCTATAAGCCATGTGCTCTTTCAGCAATGAATCTTGGGATATGTCTAATTATAGCATGGATTATTGATCCTGTTAGGCTGTTGTACAAAAGAATGGTGAAAGGTTAAAACATCCTGAACACCAAATAAAATCACATAAATTAACAGGCCTTCTCATCTCTTGTGCATTTACAAATTACAATGTATTTCATAAAACAAATACCATTATTGTTTTTGAATATTTAAACATAACATAAAATCCAGCAAAAACTTTCATTTAATTTGATTGAATTTCCAAGAATTTGTTCGCAAATCAAAAGGATTCATTATTTATTAGTAAGGAAAATTCAAAAAAAATTAATGTTTGATTGTAAAGACAATTATACCTGTCAATCCCCAAATGACAATCAGATACTTTAAATAAATGTGTTTAATGTTGTAATTTTGAATCATAAATAAAATCATCTATTTCACTGTCTTCATTTAAAATGTTGGTATTACTGTTAGTTCAACCCAATTTATTTTACTTATTACGTAAAAGAAAATTTTGATGATCTACATTATACATGTCAAACCAGACTTTATTCGCGTTAACTTGTTTTATTACCGGGTGTCTTTTTCATTTGGTGACATAAAATGCAGGGGAATTAACATGCAAAATTTTGTTACAGCTGAATGTTGTCACTGAGTTATATAGACAGGTTTATCCAGACATACAGGGATTTGCTGGTCAAGAAGCCTGACAATTGAGAGCCATGCTGACTCGGTGGGGTACAACCTTGGCTTACTAACCTTGAGGTCTAGTGTTCGATCCCTTAGTTGGCAGAGAAAGCTCATCAGGATTTTCCGTCGTGGTTCCTCCTTGTCAGCAGTGCAAGATGGAGGGCCTGGCTGTTTTGATGGAATGAAAAACTGAGGCCTTGCGTACATATTGGTGTACACGTTAAAGATCCCTTGGCAGTGGAGTAGGCCGTAGCGCTGTTGTCCAGGCAAAATTTCTTTCATAGTACACCGTATGGCATATGCCCGTCTTCATTAGCCCAGTCAGAGCAAAACAGGACATTAAACTCATTCAATTTGTCGGACAATTGGACATTCTTACTTAAGAATAACAATGAAAATCGAAAATTGCAGATATTCAGTGGTTTATAATGTACTGAAATAAAGGCTTCTGGTAATATTATGAAATCGGTGTAAGTTACACTAAAAGGGTGTATAATACTGTCATCAGTCATACCAGATAATCAGCGATTAGGGTAATTTCAAAGAATTTTAAATATGACAGGTGGAGCTTAAGGTACTTGATAATTGAGAGGTGGTGATAATAGCCCAAAGTAATAAGGACTGACACTTTATCCCCTGCTATCAATCAAATATTCACTTTCAGTTACCTAAGGTTAAATTACCTAACAAACAACATTAAGAGACTTCCTTTATGAAAATGGTATATTAATTTCAATATGACATTGTAAAATAATTATCAGATGATGTACCTTCCAGTCTAGTTAAAATTACACTAACATTTTATTCATTTTTTTTATTTCAGTTATTTACTGATACTCCAATTTCTGTTTTTGTTAAAAGGTGCATTCAGCAATGCACAAAATGTGATTGGTCAACTCCAGATCTATGTATAAAACAAAAAACCTGTAATCTATTAAAAAGCATTGTTTATAAAACTATTTAATTGGCAGTATAAATAAATTATTAATATCATTATTTTTTATTATGGTTTAGTTACATGTCAGATGCTTTTTAAAATGTAAAAAATACAATACAAAACTAACCAGTAAAATTAAAACACATAAAATTGGAAAAATAAGATTATATAAAATCACTGTCAAAAAAAAAAACGGAACTATAAAAAACAACTAAGTTAAAGGATCTAAATCGTTATTCTTTGGCACCTACATGTAAAACTGGACACAAACGGGTGGCAATGCATACAATAATGTAATTCAATCGGTTATTTTTACTATAATATCTAATGAGTCATGTTCGAGAAGAGTGTGAATTGAATGATGGTCTTTAGTACTATAGTGTAAGCCTTATCTTCGTTTTAAGACACAGAAAAGCGAGGCTACCTTCTGTTTTATTAGGCCAGCCAGTCGTAAGGGGAATGACCATGTGTGCCTTACGACCAAGCTCGACATTTTGCAACTTTAGGACCATGGATTGGAGGCACACAAGTTCAGTAACTACAACTGTATAATCTTTTTTATATATAATTATGAGCATTTCATAGCATGTGGTTCTTTATTATTAAGATAATGTGTGTTTTGGTTGTGCATGCTGGTTTGTACTTCTTCAACTAGCCCGCCCGCCATTTGCATATGATTAGGTACCCGTTTTCAACCTAGTATTTGCATAGCTACTTTAAGTAGAAATTAATTGCCCTTTATTTAGTTTATACGCATTTATACTTAGACAGTGTGCATGTTATATTTACCATGCATGTTTGAAATTTGGTTCTGTTGAAGCTCTCAAAAAAACAAGAGTTGTCTCCCTCTAGTCACTTTACCATTGATTTCACACAGTACAAATCCACAGACTTAATGTAACTTACAGTATATAATTTTATTCTGTATTTTAATTCTTGAACTATATTTGTATTTTTTAGTAAATCATGATCATTATTATCTTTGTCATCACCATTAGTAGTAATAATAAAGCCATGAATTGAAAACATACGAAATACGAGTTATTAATATTAATAGTAATATGGCATTAAAGTACATGTAATTTGAAGATGGTGCATCAATGAGAAGCCCCTACCGTGTCTGTATAGGCAATACGACATTCGAGCCTATATTTAGCGTCTGGTTATTCCAGTCAACACCAGTAGTATTTTCCTACATGGGATATGTAAGCTTTGATCAACAAGTCGCTTCACACAAATGGCATTCGAGAAGAGTCCAACTTTAATGATTGTCTTTAGCATCTGGTTATTCCAGTCAACACCAGTAGTATTCTCCTACATGGGATATGTTAGCCTCATTCATAAAGCCGCTTCATACAATTAACGCTCGAAAATTTTCGAGCACACGATTCGTGTGCCTATTCAAAAAATTTCATTTTGTCTTAAATATTGGATATCAGAAGCCCAACCAATAAGTTGTGCTTGCAATGTCTAAGAGTGAAGACTGTGGATGATACTGAGTTGAAGACTTGGCTACTGTAAGAATTTAGATAAAAAAAGACAATTTCACAGCTAATAAAAAGCTAATGTGAGTCTTGAGTTTTGATTATAACTTTAAGTCAAAAGTTATGCACAACTTTTTGGGCTAAAAAGGTAATGTGTTCATCCACAGTTTAGGAGCCTTTATTGAGAAAGACTTCTCCCTAACTGACACATGTACTTGTTTTGTTTTCCTTTCTATTAGTAAAGTCAAGGTTATTATGCTGAGTCACAGACCCAGAAAGTACAAATAAGATAAAATAAAACCAAGTACGAACAATTCAAACCATTAGAAAAAATTTTAAGTCTTAAAAAAGGGTATAGGCAAAATTATATAATGTTCCTTCCTTTCTTCTATTCCACTACAAATACTGTACTTTCTCCACATGAAAGTATGTTAGATTTCCTTTTTTTTAACAAGTGGTTGTTAAGCAAAAAGATATGCCCACATTTTGCAAGAGTTGGACAGAGAACAAGCTCACAGGGACATAATTCAGGAAATTATTGTCTGAAATGCTTAAATATCTACAGAAACCGAGATCTTCAGGATATAAACATAAATTTTGAGTTTCATCAAAATCAGTAAAAATTTGTGACCTATATAAGGGTACACCATTTAATTTGTGCACAAGGAGCCATAATCCATGAAGTTTTGATCCAGTACATGCCAATATCAAAAGGAAACAAGGTCTTTTGGAGATAAACCTACATTTCAAGTTTAACCAAAATCGGATAAGAATTGTTACCTGAAGAGTATCCTGTAGAGTATCCACAAACAAATTGTTGATGTGCAGACAGGGGCGAAGACAATAAACGTCCAAATAACAATGTCCATGTGGGCATACAAAAACTGATATTATAACATGTGACACTGTCAATTGTTTGCCACCAAATGTACAACCCTTATAACCTTCTATAAGTTTATGCCATAATGTATGTTTTATTTATTAGCAATGGGTGTAGAATGATTTCTAAAGAAGTTTTTTTCCCAATTTTAATATCTAATAAAAGCTGTTACAGGATTTCTGATATGGCAATAAACCAATATTACAATGCACATAAATTCAATCAAGTAATATACGAATCTTTACCAACTGTTGCCTATCCATAAAATATTCTTTTTTGAAAAAGAAATAGAATTCATCTCATTTAGACAAAGAATGTCATTCAACAGATGTTCTTGTGCAGTATATGAGTTAAATAAATTAAAATCTACCTTGTATATTGATATGAAACAATTGAAGCAATAGTACATGTAGGTAAGGTTATGCAAATATATATCGATATAATCGATAATCGGTAGAAATTATTTAGCGATACGATAATCGATGTTGAATTTTAAATATTGATTATCGATATATTAACCTTCTGACGGCAAGTTACGGTCACTTTCACATAACTGAACTTGCCATAGTCTGGCATTAGCAGACGAATGAATAAATACATAACATCAACACAACAACTATTTCCCCCCTCTGCTTACAAACTGGCACATTGAAATATATATAGTTGTAAAAACTAAACTTTGAGATTAATAACATTATTTTAATATTTTCATTGTTTTTGTTGTTATTACTAGTTGAAACTAAAATAGGTCACGCACTTTGAACAATGAGAATTGCAAGTGATATACAGTGAAATTAGAATTATCTCCCTTCTTTGTTCTTGATTGATTTGTACTTCAGAGAAATCGTCTGCCCAGTCCACGATAAAACTAATTATATTATTAATAATCAACTCCGCTTTTATAACTATATCATGTCAGTTACAGTCCATACAAAACACGTTTTTGACTTCCGGGGAAAATATCTATATTTCGGATAATTTCGTGGAAGAATTCTAGTTTGGTTTTTATCTAAATTAAAGTTACATTATTCAAGATATAGATAAGAACTAGCCATTCTTGCTATAATAGTTCGAAAGAAGGTGATGTAAAATGAATAATTTGAAAATTTCATTCAAATTACTCTATTGTAAGCGAAGATATTGGCATTTGAAGATTTGGCCAACGTGTGCAATAATTTCAACCATGGTCTGGGACCGCCATATTTGATTTATCACTGAAACGTTTTAATCTGTTTAATATCGGAGCAATCTGATGCCATCCAAAGTTGATT
Source organism: Patella pellucida (assembly GCA_917208275.1). Classification (NCBI taxonomy): domain Eukaryota; kingdom Metazoa; phylum Mollusca; class Gastropoda; family Patellidae; genus Patella; species Patella pellucida. The sequence goes on along the minus strand of OU795041.1, from coordinate 28,922,169 downwards.
AAGGCCTGGATCAGTTAATTAATGTCTAATTAATACTTTAGAAAACATTTCATGCCCAAATAAAGACCTGCACTAGGCAGATTTAGCTCTTGAATAATGCATGTTTAACCAATCATAAAAATTCTACTTTGAAAGCCCGTAATTATTTTTTATTGTCCAATCAATAGACGCCTTCCATTTTATTTTATTCATTAGTAACACTGTGTGGTCACCAGTCACTTGCAAAGAGAAACAATGTATTATTGTCTTTGTATTTATCGGAGATATTGGAATAAAAAAGGTTCAAGTTCAAATGAAAAAGAACGAAACTTAGTCCTGCATTTAGCAACTAATTATTTTACATTAATTGATTTTTTTATGTACATCGGCACTGTATTAGGCTAGGATTATCACACTTCTGTAACTCGATCAACAAAAATAACAGGTCGGTAATGTTCGGAATTGCCCAGAAAAATGATAATCGTTTAATACCGATAAGCGCTGAAAAATTCTTGCCGATAATCGATATTGAAATTTCATGTAAATTCCCAGCCTTAATAGTAGGTGATCTGATGATAAATAAAATCCCTCTCAAAACATTTTAATGAACAGACAACAACCCCATGAGGCTATACTTTAATTGAATAAATTTTTAGCTTGATTTATTGCCTGTTAGTTGCTGTCCATTTGCCATAAATAACAGAGCCTAAATAATTCTGCCATTTAATCGCAGAGCATACTGGACGTTTAATAGGGATGGGACCAAGTGTACTTTTCCACCATCTGAAAATTCTGCAGGGGTAATGGTATTTCTTAGGTGAATTTGATTGAAAAAATGATTTTGGCAAAATTGGCGCCCTAAATATATTTTTCAAGTGTTTTAGGGGGCAGGGAAAACAATCGTCAGTCGAAAAATAAGTGCAGTTGATTTCAAAAAAAGTGCTCACTGAATTAATGAGGTCAACCAACAATGCCAAAATAGAAGGGGAAAAATTTGTGTGAATCTGTAAAACTTAATTGCAACAGTATACATGTAGTATAAAATAACCTAGTCAACCAATCTGAATGACAGAGAAGTGACTCTGACACAGTGAACAGCCATAATATCCTCATGATGTTATCTAAACGTCACAGGTCACGAGGTCAACGCACAGAAGTCAGTTTGTAATTTGTAAACAAACAAACGAAAATACAATGACTTCGTCAAACAGAAAACCAGCGTCGTATCAGGGTTGTATGTGCAATAAAACGGACACAACTCGAGATTGAATAATAATCCCTGGAAGAAAATGGGATTTTAACAGAATTAGCAAGTTTAAACGGACATTTGACACACGAGGGGGCCGCACTATTGGCACTACATTTTGTATTTTGTGCTGAGGTCAGGTCTATTTCACATATACACAATGAATTCTGCTAATGTGTTTAGCGTGGGGATTGACTAATAGTTAATTTATTTCAGTTCTAAACAGAAATTTTAAACTTCAACGCAATTTTAAGAAATAGCCAAATGGTGACTGGGATTACTGAGCAAACTGGATACGTGCGAAAAAAAAGCCAGCTACCATAAATTTCGTCACGTATGCTAGTCAACTTGTCATGTTGGTCTAAGAAATAACGAGGGCTTGTTACGAAGATTTTGATAATTCAAAATATATTCTTGATTGCCATACGCAAAATATTAGTCGAACAATTGGTAAGAAGCATTCTGAGGCATAGTTTGTTTCAGAAATATGTAAAAAAAAAACTTGAGGTTAAAAAATGTTAAGGCTATCTATTAAACTTAAGAATTTTTACTTGTTGCAGCCCAGTAGAAAATAAAAACGTATTTTCTGATCATCAGAATTCTGAAAAATCTTCCACCAAAGTTCAGTAAATGGCATTTCAGACACCAAGTAAGTGCCTTCATGAGCCAAAGTCTCCTCAGGCCAAGTCCCAAAAACTTAAAAGATCAGTTACATAATCTAAAAGATTTTCGCATCACAGCACTAAATTCCATTATGGTGTGTCATCACTCTTCAATTCCTGTCTTATACAGTGAATCCCCCAGTAGTAGTAGTAGTAGTACGTAGTAGTAGCAGTAGCACATTGTGAGTCGTGTCGTGGATTGACAGACTGTAGAATTGTTATTTCTACTCTCATTAAACAGACGAAATTGACAGACAGGCCTCAAGATTCTGTCCAATTTCTTAACGAGAATTTGGTACCTAGTCATGATACTGACGAAAATTTAAAGCTTGGCTACATATTTGAAATTTGTTTGCCCCTGCGGCACTAGATCCTACTATACTTCCACTCCTCAACCCCAAAGTTAGTAAGTAACTCTTGTGTATGGGTCGTTGGGGCTCATGACTGTACAAATGTTGTCAACTCTTGCAAAAAAAAGTGGAATTGACAAAGGCAGATCTTGAGAATTTTGACTCCTATTTCTGGTTCTCTCCTTCACAAGAATTTGCTCCCAGCAATGACCTCAAATGCCAGGATATTGATTTCCTTTTTAAAATTTTCTAAGGTTCACTTAAATTTAATAGCAAAATCAATACCGTTAACAATTATTATATGACATGAGCTTAACAAGTCAACTTATCGGAGAACAACTATAGGCAATACAATCAATGTTCTACCGGGGCGATCAGTGTTATTGCCAGTATTTTGTTGACATTCATTGGTGAGTGGGATTGTGCATGGCACCCTAGATTTGGAACCAACTCCAATCCCTATTCCCAGCTTCTAGATCTGCACTAGCCACTAGTAAACCCGGACATGCGGTACTCATATTATTAGGCGCATATGCATCAGGTCGGTGGCTTTACAAAATCTTTATGTATCCCCCCCCCCCCCCCGAGTCACATAGACAAACTGTTGACATCAAAGTGAACTAGCCATGTGTTTAACATGCTTGGGTGAGCAGTTGCAGGGCCTTTTTTAGTCTCAATTTTAAAAGAAAGTAAGCATCCCTATGATTTTTAGTAATGTACAACAACAACTGTCAGTCACAAAATATATTCATTAATAAACAGGGATTCTGATTCCGGTATAGCTTTTCAGTTGCCACCGATAAAAGTGCCAGCTGATCGATTAAGATGGCACTCAAATTTTGCGATTATTTAATCGTAGTGGATATATAACCATAAACGGTATCCTATTTACTAACGCTATTGCACCGTAAATCGCAATGACGTATATATACATCGTGTTTGATTGGTTAAATAATAACTTCCGTTCGACGTGCGCAGTTGTGCGACACTTCCGTTCGACATGCGCAGTTGATATATTCCACAAGAACGGTAACTTCGTCTTTCAAGTTTGCCGCAGAAGCACGGTTTTACGGAAAAAAACGTAAACCACTGACCGTCTTGGTACTTAAATTAAAACCAAAACCCACAGAAATAAGCCCTTGACCGAAATAGAATAATTTTCTACAATTTATATTTATTATTTTATTTTCTTCTAAAACTAATTCTCTGGGTTCTACCGTAGAAATCCAAGTATGGCTATTTCGTCCTATATAAGAAACGGAGAAAGTAGAAAGGTTAATAGACAAAGAACGTATGGTGGTTATGGTAAGGGTTAGGGTAAGGGTTTGGGTTAGGTTTTGGGTTAGGGTTAGGGTTCAGAGCGCGGATCAGAGAACTGCGCATGTCAAACGGAAGTTACGGCGATATAGTAAATAGAGTAAAGTGCCGTTTACGGTTGAATATCCACTGCCTTATATAATACTACTGCTCCGCCTCCTGTCGAACTGGAATTGCAGAAAAGAACTAAATGATGGCAATAGAAGGGCCATAGTTACTTTAATTTTTCAGTAATACCGGTAATTTATTCACAGTTAACATTTCAAAAGACTCTCAAAATTGTCATCATTATTATGGCTGAGGACTGAGAGTCTTAGTAAGACTAAAACAAAACCAAATAACACAAAGATGGCGGCGAAATGTCAGTTCATTCATCATTGGGTTTTTTATTCTCCTTCTGCATAGGGATTATTTGTGTGGAGAAAAATAAAATTAGGTTATAACTTACCTCCTCCAATATTTCATAATATTCTAAACGATTCCTGTTTTTTGCAAATCTACGTCCTAAAACAGTGTCGCAATGACCAAGCAATTAAATGCCCCTGCCGACAGTGCTGTTGTGTTAGTCAAGAAATTACCGCTTGCAATTTTTACACTCTTTTGGTGATTTGATTTTTTTGATAATGATGCAAACAACACGTGCATATGGTTATTTATAACACCTTCTTATAACAGTATGCAACAAATTACAACTCGGTATCCGCATGAACTAAAAAAATCCAATATATTGACCAACTATGATATAATACGTTTGTGAATAACCAATACAATTTCTGACTTTGTATCTCTAACGTCGTATATCCATCCGCTGATGAACATAGTTCCTGCAGAACCCACAATTATAGAATATATTTACTGAAAGTACTCTGTTTACATCGGAATAAAAAAAATATAAATACTTTTTTTCAAATATCATAAGGAATACTTACAATGATGATCGGTTTTTGGTATGAACCTCAAAATAGCAACAAATTAAATGAAATGTCTGCAACTTGGTTTACACTTTGTATTTATGTAGTTAACTCCCTTGAATTAAACCACCAAACAAAGATTGAGTTGATATTATTCACGTAATTATATATTTCAGTGTTGCGATTTTGGCCTGGGAATTTCCAAAATGTGTGGCGATCATGTTTGATTCAATGACGTCTATTTAGTATAGACGTCATTGGTTTGATTCGACTCCCTTTTCTATTTCCATCACCTTAACATTTCATTTCATCACTGTGTCCACATGGAACTTCCTACTTTCTATTAGGATTAGTGACTTTAAGTGTTAAGGTTGGGGTCAGGTATTTTAACTAAAACCTATAAATTCATGGTTAGGGGTTGTGCCACAATAATGAAATATTGAGATACAAAAATGGAAGTCGCATCATTGACATCAACCATGAATGCCAAATGTGCTCGGTAAAATGAATGAAATTACCAGAGTAGGTCTATAATTGTATAGCCCCAATATACGGGTAGAAGGTCAGATTCGTGTTGTATAATCTATGGGTTCAGCTATGTGGTTTTACTGCGAGTTACGGTGGTACTTTTTTTTCTCGACTTCACGGCTTCTTAGTTATATAGGCCCAATTATAGCCTACTTGTGAAACTCATGACACGAATCTTTGAAGTTTAATTTAATTTGAACTTCACATAACTTATAAGTTTAACTGATGCCTTCTGAAATCTCTCTAAAAATCTTTCATCGGTGAACATATGCACTCAACATAATCCTTGCAAACTGGCACGGAAAGAACAAAGGAAACTATACTTCGATTATTTTGCTGGTGTGGAGACTGGACACATTAATTGAAGAATTAATCACTCTCAACATGTAGTCGGAACGTTAATGTAAATCCGTCGGCTTTTCGGGTAAAAATCGTGGAATAAGCTTTAATTTTTTAGCTTTTGATGTTAGATGACAAAAAATACAAACAATGTTGACATTTTTTTTTGAGTAGGTCTTCAGATAATAGTAGGCCTAGGCTTTTTGAGGCCATTATTTGAAGGTAGTCATTTTGCGATAATTTTCCAACTTATTTTTTTTTATTTTCACCGTATTTATAATGCTATCAACATTATAAACTGTGATTTGGCAATGTATTCATATTGGCAGGGTCCATGTCATCATGATTATACTTCAGATCAATGACGTATATATATTAACGTTAATATATATAGGTCATTACTTCAGATTGTTTTTCATCATTTCATGATGATATTTCCAAGATGGCTCCAATTTTTGGCGGGAAAATCGGTCGATGTGTTGATTTCAAATAAGTAGTAGGTGTTTGGTGTCAATATATATGTTTATGGGGTCACAGATTCCATTCCTGTCATTTAGCCTACAACCTTGTAAAACGATCACATTTTATTAATAAAATAAAACCAAGTAGGCCCAACGAACAATCCAAACCATTACAAAAAACGGTAGGCCTATAGGCACAAAATACTTAGCATACATGTAGTTGTCTTTGGCGACAATAGACCTTATGTTTTCGGGGAGGCAGATTCGATTTCTGTCATATACAACTACATAAAATGGTCGTATATGTTCACAAATTTAGCATCTTTCCAAGATGGCGGAAAGTTTTCTAAACACATTATTATCATTTGTTTATCATCGATTTTCCTGGGGAAACAAAGCCTTTTCCTGGCATGAAGGCAAAATGAGCATTTTATGTGGATGTATTATGCCGTCGCGCCTGTTCGTTCGCCCATAATTGTTTATGTACTCTCCGGGCCCGTATCTACAGGGGGGCGCGGGGGGTATGCTCAGAAATTTCTAACAATCATTAAAGTATACACAGTTCCTTATTTATTTAAAACATCCATGCTATCAGTATGCGCATATTAATCCCACGGTATCTCATTACTTTATAAACCATTTTTTATACGCCCACATTAGAAATGTGGTTGTATATTGCCGTCGACTCGTCCATACGTACGTCGTCCACTATTTCTTGTGGGCGCTCTAGAGGCTAAAGTTAACATCCAATTGACTTTAAATTGATACACAGCGTTTAAAGTCATGAGACGAAGTCTATTGATTTTCAGCGATTTCTGATCATTGCTATCAGAGTTATGGCCCTTGATCACTTTAAAACATCTTGTGGACGCTCTAGAGGCTAAAGTTAATATCCGACTGACTTTAAATTTATACAGTGTTTAAGGTCATGAGACGAAGAATCCTATTGATTTTCAGAGATTTCCGATAATTACTGTCAGAGATATGGCCCTTGATCACTTCAAAAAATCTCGTGGACGCTCTATAGGCTAAAGTTAACATCTGATTGACTTTAAATTGATACACAGTGTTTAAAGTCATGAGACGAAGTCTATTGATTTTCAGAGATTTCTTATAATTGATGTCAGAGTTATGGACCTTGATCACTTCAAAAAATCTTGTGGACGTTCTAGAGGCTAAAGTTAATAACCGATTGACTTTAAATTGATACAACAGTGTTGTAGCTCATGAGACGAACAAGTATATGAATTTTGAAAACTTGAACAGCTAAATCCAGAATATTAAATGTTTCGTATACTAAACGTTAGCATGGAGGAGAACTATATCAAAGCCAAACAAATTCAAATAATTTTCTGATAATTACATAATGAGTTGTTACTTTTAATCAGACTTTAGTGTATAACAAATTAATGTTTCAGTAACTCTTGTTGACAGACCGGACGATTTAGCTGCTGTGGGCGTATGTTTCGCTGCCCGGCAACCTATCTTGTTTGTACTCGTCTAAAATAGTTTTAAATAAATTAAAAAAATCACGATTTTTGTTTGTTAGAATACTTATTTTAAAATGCTTATTAGACACCCAAGTAGCTACATAGCTACAGGATTACAACAGTCTGTCTGAATGACCTTTCCGAAAATTTTCTCAAAATGTTCGTCCACCTACCGAAAGGTGCCTAGATACGGGCGTGGTACTCTCTAGACTAGGTACTCTCTACAGGTCAATTCCTATCAGATTTTGAAGAAACTTGAAATATAGGTTTATCCTCAAAAGATCTCGGCTGCTTTCGATATTGGCATGTATCGGATTGGAACTTCATGGATTATGGCCCCTGATTGTACGAAAAATCACGTTTTTAGCTTGTGGACCCTATAGAGGTTGCAATTTTGAACCGATTTTGATGAAAGTTGACATGCATGTTTATAACCCAATATCTTGGTTCCTTTCTATATTTGCGCCCGTCGTAACTTCCTGAATTATGACCCCTGATTGTCCGAAAAATCGCCTTTAGTCTTAGTCCCTCCGGAGGTCACAATTATTATCCTATTTGAAAAACCGTCTAATTATATCACCGTAAAACCGTAAGGAAGTGTGAGTAAAGTTCGAATTTCGTGAAAATCGAACCAAAATGACTGCCGTTTGTATGTGAATAGTGTAAAAATTATGGTATTTAAAAAAACCCGCTTGATTATATCACCGTTACACACTATAAAGGAAGGTTGATTTCTAATATCATGAAATTCGGACCAAAATTGCCGCCGTTTGTACGCGAATAGTGTAAAAATATGGTATATCAAGTTTGTGGACCCTATTCACAATTTTGAACCTATTTTGATGAAACTTGACATGCATATTTATAACCCACAGATACTGGTTACTTTCGATATTTGCGCCCCTGGAATGTAACTTCCTGAATTATGACCCCTGATTGTCCGAAAAATCGCCTATTTTAGCTTGTGGTCCCTCTTCAGGTCACAATTATTATCCGATTCAAAAAATAAACCCTACGGAAGGTTGAGTTCCAATTTCGAGAAAATCGGACCATAATTGCCAGACAAAATGGCCGCCGTTTGTACCGAATAATGTAAAAAAATTGTATATCAAAGTTATGGACCCTGTAGAGGTCACAATTTAAATTCGATTTTGATGAAACTTGAAAAGCATGTTTATTAAAGGGGGTTGGAAATACATTTTCTGTCAAATTGCATATTTATAATTTGTCTCTACTTCCACCTTGTGTATCTCAAGTATTTCAAGGTGAACAACTTCATACATGCCTTTGGGCAAGAGCAGGGTTGTATGTAGGATTTTAAAAGTGGGGGTGCAGCAGAGTCGTGGGGCAGGGGGACAATATAGTTGCGAAGCGGTGGTGGTGGCGGGGTCTGGCAGACACTGCCCCCCCCCCCTCCCCGAAAATGTTGAACGTTAGACTTCCACAAACGCGTTTTCCACGCACTTGGAGCCGCAATCAAAGTCGGTAGCAAGTGACCCTTCTTGTCCACTGAACTAGAACTAGTCCGAAACACCAATAAGGCCATGTGGAAAGGGCGTCCATAACGAGAATTCAAATAATGCCATTCGGATGATAGAAGGGACACTTCGACTATGGGACCGACACCCATGTCTGGGGTAGCCTACCCACTCAGAAAATTTTGGAAAATAACGCTGCTGGAAACAGGTTTTTGGGTCATTCTGTGATATTTAAGAGTCGGTTTTGTATTTTATAATATGGTTGATTTTGTTTCAAGGCGTCATATTTCAGAGGCGGCAGATTTTTTTAATGAGAGGCAGTTGCTCCTGGTGCCCCAGCTCCTTGGATCCACACCTGTAGCGACGCCCCATAATCTTGATATTAGAAAGTTTGGATCAGGGAGAAAGAGAGAGAGATGGGGTTTTTAACGTCCACTAGACAAAAACTAAGTCATGTCGGGACTAACATATGGTTTAATTTTATTCCAATAATTCGCTTGCGCGTAGGGGTCTTGAGCAGTGGGGGGGGGGAACCGAAGGACCCAGAGGAAACCCACCAGGTTTGACAGGTGACCCTACTCCTGAGGGCGAACGAATTAGGTACCCATTGACGTGTTGGCACCCTTAAAACCAACCGATTGATTAGTGCCTTAAGAGCATCACCGTGTGATCATAATCACGTGTAATATTTTATAATTGAAAGGTTGTCCAATTTTTTGAAGGGGGATGGGCGCTGCGGCGCAATTTCTCGGGCGCCTCATTTTTTGGGGGGTGCAATGTACCCCCTGCACCCCGCTAGATACGGCCCGGGGAAATAATCAGTGATCTGTGTCCATATGGCTAAATGGGGTTTGGAAGTCAAACCCCATAGTATTGTGCCCTATAGTATTGTGTTTATTATCCACCATAGAACTTGTTCATTCGAAATTACAGATTCAATAAAACAACAATGGGAAATATTTTATTTGTAAACAATTTTTTTACTACATCTATAACTGGTTAATAATAATCGCGTCATTTTACAAGGGTGGCAAATTAGGCCTGAGGCCTTTTTCCAATTTGACCCTTGACACAGATCGTTAAGAGACAAGATAGGCCTGAGGCCTTTTTCCAATTTGACCCTTGACACAGATCGTTAAGAGACAAGATATAAGTTGGCCCATATTAAACAATATCTTAAAATACGTTGCACAAATCTTAGAAACATCTCGATCCCACCAACAATCCACATGTTTGTACATTGAAAATTTTGAAATGATTTTGGATCCATTAAAATTACAATAAACGGGTACGGGGGTATGTTCAAAATTTAGGGAAAGGGGCAATTTAAAATTTAGACCTGTAGTATGAGGACTTACAGGCATAATACCCCCCCCCCTCCTATCACACCATGTAAGTATGTTGAAATGAAATCTAATTATAGTTCAACATAGGCCTGTAAAAAAGTAAATCATGTACAGTAATGAATTTGTCCAATATATTTTGGATAAGTTCATTTAATTAAGTTATTTATCACATATAAAGGCGTAAAATATAAAAACAGATAATATGGGTAAAAAAAAACCTCAAAATAATAAGTTCTTGTATATCAAAATATCACTTTAAAACACCATGTAAACATTCACGCACATAACAGAGGGTGGTCACTTCTTCCTTTGTGAATATTTATATCAATCTTTGTAGGTTTTTCTGGTAATTAGAGACTGGTTTCTTAATTTTATATACAGGGTACTTATTTTGAAACAATGATGTACATGTAGATCTATATGAGTGGTCAGTATTAAGAGCCAGCTATCTAACCCTAACTCCCATCTGGGAAGGGGGAGGTATGATTTTCCTATGTGCTCTGATCAACTGAAAGTGTTTACTCACTACTGACCTTTTATTGTAAAATACATAATCATGCATAAAATATAAATGAGCAATTATAAAGGTAGACTTCAGTCCTACACCCATAACAAAATACTATTTTGCAATAACAAGATGAAAAGTTGACTAATTTATCATCAGATATATTGAAATACGAATATAAATCAAATCCTCTAATCTATAAGTATATAATTGAGTAAAAAATAATATAATCTATTTATAATGATGAATTATCATTTGGCCCACATTAAACAATGTTTTAAAATATGTCGGTAGAGGTAAAAAAAATAAATAAATAAACGTGGTTGCGTGAAAAAATATTATAAATATCTCGAGATGAATTGGCCCAATTCAAATTACCATAAACTAGTATGTTCCAAGTTTAGGGATAGAACATTTTATTTTTTGGGCCTGTAACGTGATGGACGGACAGACATAATACATCTTCCCATTTTTACCGCTTATATGACCTTTTACAGGGTATTAATCAATCCGTGGTTGATCAAGATACCAAAATTAATAGTGTATCAAATCTCCGAAGCTGTTTTTTAAGTACCCAGAAATCGAGTCTAAGAGAGTCAAATTTCAAAATTTTCTGGGGGAAAGATCCAAGACCCCCTGCGCGGGTTCACACATGCGGTGTTCGTACGGTTCGTACAAACGGTGCTCGCGGGTCGGGCTGCGCACGACCAAATCCTTAGACGAGGCTCTGGTTTAGACAAATGGAAAATTTAGAATTTCGTTCTTTAACATGAAACAAGGGCATATAACCTATCTGTATTAGCCGGGTAGCCAAGTTTGAGTAGAACAGTAGGACATTAACAACCATTTCTTTTAAAATAAGAACATTTACATACATGATTGACACATCATTCCCACAATTCGTCAAACAATCAATAATTATGTGCACTCATTCTTCTGATCTTTGGCTATTGGTGTCTTGAGGTTATTGAACTTGTGAAGTTGTGTACTGCTTACTTCAATTGAATGGTTGCTGTGTGGAAGTAAGAAGTAGAATTGAGGTGGACTACTACCAGAACTGGAGTACAGTGCTGTGTTTAATAGGAATAATATTAGCTGAGGGGTCTGTCTTCCTTGGCCATCGTGGGCAGTGGATGGATATTTCTGAGGTAGTATGGTCTAAATTTTAAAATATTTACATAAGAATAAAACAGTTTTTGAATTGTCATATTTAATATTGCAAAGTCAAGTTAAAGGAGCTAAATCGCTAATATTTTGGACCTAGAAATTGACATAATTGGGTCACAACGCATAGTTACATTCAATCGTTTCGGTTTTTACTGTAATTTCTAATCAGTTTTTTTCGGCGAAATTAAGGAGTCTCAATTGATTGGCAATCTCTAGCGTTTGGCTATTCATGTCTACACCGAATGTAATTATTGCGCATGTTTTCCAGAAAAGAATATGTCGCCACTATTTAAAATGAATTCGGGAATATGTCTAGCAACGTTCTTTGAGCCTCTTCTTACAAATGGCGCTGAAACGCATTATAATAATTATACTAATGCTAAAGTGTTTATTTTGTCTTAAATATTGGATATCAGAAGCCCATCATTTCCAGGTAAGATCACAACATCAATGTATGTATTCAAGTGCTTTACAAGAAAATGAAATGGGTTTAACGTCCTGCTGTTCTGCTCCGAACTAGGCTAATGAAGACGGGCATATACCATACAATGTGCTATGAGGGAAATTTTGCCCGGACAGGGAATATTTTACGTGCATGCCAATGTGCACACGGGACCTCGGGTTTTCATCCCATCCAAACGACTAGGCAGTTGTCCTTGCCATGCCCCCCATCCTGCTTCACTGCTAGGGGGAACCACGATGGAAAATCTGGATCGACTTTCTCGGCCAATGCAGGGATCGAACACCCGACCCCCAGGCTAGCGAGTCTGCGTCTTACCCACTTAGCCAAGTGGTCCCCCGAATTAAAGAGAGTGGTGGGGTCGGGGCGAGTGTTTAATGTCAAAATACGTGTTTTAATACGAAATTCCACTTATTTTTGTCATACATCAACGGAAAGAAAGTTTCTATGGCTCTTTAAATATACTTGTTATTTCCAGGCACATTCATGATGACAAACTTTAGAAGAGATAAAAGCATTTTTATTTTCAGAAAAGAAATGAGTTACTTAAAAAGTCTACTTTCAATTCATTTTATTTATCGACAGCTCGGAATAGCCCATACCGAGCATATGATTTTACTCAAGTCATGAGTCATGGTCACCCAGCGAATTAGGTAGTGAGGGCAAGTTTGATTCGCAGAATAGTGAGGGGTAGATATTCTTACAATCTGAACGACAAACTCACCCTACCTGCGTTAGCTACGTACGGTATTCTTCAAACTGATCCCACAGTGAATATTCGCGTGGCCGCTAGTATCACTGATAAAGATGACATCCATGCGTCTTAATTCGGCAAATTATTAACCTTTTTCCTCCGACAAAATAAATTCTAAAACATGTTTTTGAAGTATAAGAAAAATAAATAAAGACGTTTGAAGTATCTGTAGTTAAAAAATATTTCCTATTTAGTGTAAATGGGTATTAAAATGAGTAAAAGGCATCATTTTGCCCGAAGCAGTTCACCCGATTGATATTTATTACCTTCTTCGAGAAGGTATTTGTTGAGTAATAAAACCTTCTAGTAGTTGATCGACGGCTGGCCGTCCTTACCGCACGGTACAAATATTATCACTACTAGAAGTAACAAATTCCAGAACAAGCCATAACTCATAGCAAAGGACTAGAATGATCAAGAGTACTAGAGATACATTAAAGAGTTATCCTAAGGCGCGAAATTAAAACAGGAAGTGGTGCCATTGTGACTTAGAACTTCTTGAAAATGGTAAGTAGGTTTGTATTCTTAACTTCCAAGATCGAAATAGAAAACCATTTCTATTTTAAAACGTTTGAATTCATAAGACTGAAGTAGCCTAGCTATGCCTAGTAATACCAAGCGTCACTCTAGGCTAGAGCAAAGTCGAGTTAGGCCTACTTAAATTAGTTAAATGTTAATATCCATATATATCATATATGATTATGATTATTTATTATGACATGACATTGCCAATAAATAGCCTATGGAAATATGGTCACATATTGTCGTCGCCCCCGTCCGTCCGTCGTCTACAATTACTTGTGAACGCTCTAGTAGGGGCTAAAGTTAATATTCCTATTGATTTTCAGCGATTTCCTATAATTATCGCCATACACTACAGCCCTTGGGCTTGACCTTGATCACTTTGAAAAATCGTGTGGATGCTCTAGGTAGAGGCCAAAGTTAATATATGATTGACTTGAAATTTAGACACAGTGTTAAAGGTCATGAGACGAAGAATCCTATTGATTTTTATCGATTTCCGATAATTCCCGCCAGTTACGGGTGAAATATATTGTGGATGCTCTACGCCTCTAGCCTAGAGGCCAAAGTTAATATCCAATTGACTTTAAATTTATGCACAGTATTTCAGGTCATGGGACGAAAAAGCCTATTGATTTTCAGCGACATCCGATAATAACTGCTAGAGTTATGACCCTTGGTCACTTTGAAATATCTTGGGAACGCTCTAAAGGCTAAAGTTAATATCTGATTGACTTTAAATGTATACACAGTGTTTAAGGTCATGAGACAAAAAAGCCTATCTGATAATTACCGCTAGAGTTATGGCCCTTGATCACTTCAAAAAATCTTGTGGATACTCTAGAGGCAAAAGTTAATATCTGCTTGACTTTAAATTTATACACGGTGTTAAAGGTCACGAGACGAAAAAGCTATTGATTTTCAGCAATTTCCAATAACTATCGCCAGAGTTACGGCCCTTGATAAATTTGAAAAATCTTGTGCATGCTCTAGAGGCCAAAGTTAATATATGATTGACTTGAAGTTTATACACAGTGTTAAAAGTTATGAGACGAAGAATCCTATTGATTTTCAGCGATTTCCGATAAATACCGTCAGAGTTACGGCCCTTGGTCACTTTAAAAAATATCTTTTGAACGCTCAAAAGGCTAAAGTTAATATCTGATTGACTTTGAATTTATACACAGTGTTTAAGGTAATGAGACGAAGAAGCCTATTGATTTTTAGCGATATCCGATAATTACCGCCAGAGTTATGGGCCTTGATCACTTCAAAAAAATCTTGAGGATGCTTAAGAGGCCAAAGTTAATATTTGATTGACTTTAAATCTATACACAGTGATAAAGGTCACGAGACGAAAAATCCTATTGATTTTCATCGATTTCCTATAATTAACGCCAGAGTTACGGCCCTTGATCACTTTGAAAAATCTTGTGGATGCTCTAGTGGCCAAAGTTACTATCCGATTGACTTTAAATTTATACACAGTGTTTAAGGTCATGCTATGAAGAATCCTATTGATTTTCGGCGACGTCCAATAATAACTGCTAGAGTTATGGCCCTTGGTCACTTTGAAATATCTTGTGAACGCTCTAAAGGCTAAAGTTTATATCTGATTGACTTTAAATGTATGCATAGTGTTTAAGGTCATAATACGAAGAAGCCTATAGATTTTCAGCGATATCCGATAATTACCACCAGAGTTATGGCCCTTGATCACTTCAAAAAATATTGTGGGTGCTCTAGAGGCCAAAGTTAATATCTGATTGACTTTAAATTTTTACACAGTGTTAAAGGTCACGAGACGAAAAAGGCTATTGATTTTCATCGATTTCCGATAATTACCGCCAGAGTTACGTCCCTTGATCACTTTGAAAAATCTTGTGGATGCTCTAGAGGCCAAAGTTAATATCCGATTGACTTTAAATTTATACACAGTGTTTAAGGTCATGCTATGAAGAATCCTATAGATTTTCAGCGACGTCTGATAATAACTGCTAGAGTTATGGCCCTTGGTCACTTTGAAATATCTTGTGAACGCTCTTAAGGCTAAAGTTAATATCTGATTGACTTTAAATTAATACACAGTGTTTAAGGTCATGAGACGAAAAGGCCTATTGATTTTCAGCGATATCCGATAATTACCGCTAGAGTTATGGCCCTTAATCACTTCAAAAATCTTGTGGATACTCTGAAGGCAAAAGTTAATATCCGAATGACTTTAAATTTATACAAAGTGTCTAAGGTCATGAGATGAAGAAGCCTATTGATTTTCAGCGACGTCCGATATGGGCTGGCCCTTGATCTCACCTACCAAGCAAAATTTCCTGTATTGCTGTAATTTAATTACAAAACAAAATAGTAATTAGTATGTTGTGTGGTTTTTTTCAGACTAGTACAAGTAGAAAAGATTATGATGCGAACACAGTACTGAAACTGGAAGAGGCCTATTTGAATGGATTAACATCTTCTTCGGATAAATATCTTACAGAAATTGAAGTTGTAACCACACAAACTGGGTTATCAATTGCCCAAGTCAAGGTGAGAGTTATTCCATTAAAACATAAATTATGTCATATCTTGTCAAAACTAAACACTTTCTCATCCTATTCATAGATAGTTATTTATTATATTGTGCATTTTTATTTGCCTGAAGAGAAATTTTGACATATTGTCATGACCCCTGTTGGTTCGTACACAATTAGCTTGCAGGCACTTTATCTACCAAAACGGCTGAATCGATATCTTTTTTGACATAAAACAAAGCGCTTTTTATTGATGTATTGAAGGTTTCTGGTCAATAACATTCTGTACAATTGTCAATTTTATGTTTTGCTTTTATAGAATTGGATTGGAAATAGAAGAGGGCGTGATCCCAAATTCTCAAAATCCAACCAGAAGAGGACGCCGAAAGTTCTTCATCAAGGACCAAATGCCTATTCACTGTTTGCTAGGTCTGTCAAACGAGGTAAATTATGCTCATTTTTATACGTCCACATTCATAATGTGAACGTATTATGCCGTCGCCCCTGTGTGTGTGTCTGTTCTGTGTGTGTGTCTGTTTGTGTCGCCTACAGGGCGCAATTCTTACTGGATTTTCTTCAAACTTGGTATACTTATTTCTTATACCCCAAGGAAGATCCCTATTGTTTTTGGTGCATGCCCAACCAACCCCCCGGGGTAGAGCCACGCCCATTTCTAGTATTTGTTTGTTTGTCGTCTACAGGCCACATTTCTTAACTTATAATCTTGAAACTTTGCATACACATTCTTAGTACCCTAAGGAACATCCCTATCGTTTGGGGTGCATGCCCAACCCCCAGGGGCAGAGCCACGCCCATTTTCATTTCGTGTGAATTTGTCTCGCCTACAGGGCGCAATTCTTACTGGATTTTCTTTAAACTTGGTATACTTATTCCTTATACCCCAAGGAAGATCCCTATTGTTTTTGGTGCATGCCCGACCCCCAGGGGCAGAGTCACGCCCATTTCTAGTATTTGTTTGTTTGTCGTCTACAGGCCACATTTCTTAACTTATAATCTTTGAAACTTTGCATACACATTCTTTGTACCCTAAGGAACATCCCTATCGTTTGGGGTGCTTGCCCAACCCCCAGGGGCAGAGCCACGCCCATTTTCTTTTCGTGTGTCTTTGTGTCGCCTACAGGGCGCAATTCTTACTGGATTTTCTTCAAACTTGGTATACTTATTTCTTATACCCCAAGGAAGATCCCTATTGTTTTTGGTGCATGCCCAACCAACCCCCCGGGGTAGAGCCACGCCCATTTCTAGTATTTGTTTGTTTGTCGTCTACAGGCCACATTTCTTAACTTATAATCTTGAAACTTTGCATACACATTCTTAGTACCCTAAGGAACATCCGTATCGTTTGGGGTGCATGCCCAACCTCCAGGGGCAGAGCCACGCCCATTTTCTTTTCGTGTGTCTTTGTGTCGCCTACAGGGCGCAATTCTTACTGGATTTTCTTCAAACTTTGTATAATTACTCCTTACATGATCCATATTGTTTTTTGGTGCATGGCCGACCCCCAGGGGCAGAGCCACACCCATTTTCTTTTCGTATGCCTTTGTGCCGCCTACACGACGCAATTCTTACTGTATTTTCTTAAAACTTAGTATACTTACTCTTTACACCCTAAGGATGATCCATATTGTTTTTTGGTGCATGCCCGACCCCCAGGGACAGAGCCACGCCCATTCCTTGTATTTATTTGTTTGTCGTCTACAAGCCACATTTCTTAACTTATCATCTTAAAACTTTAAATACTTATTCTTTGTACCACGCCCAATTTTTGTGTTTACAGGTCGCAATTCTTAACGAAACCGCTCGGTACTTGGCATATGTATTCCTTATTGCCTTAGGGAGTCCACTATTGATTTTGGTGAATGTCTCAACCCCCAGGAGCAGAGTCACGCCCACTTTTTGCCTTTGGAATGTGAAAGGCACAATTCTGAATGCATTATCTTGGTATACCTTTAAGTTATATCTAAGGACAGGAACTATTGATGTTTATGCATGACTCTCAACGCTAAACAAACCAAAAGCCTAGCCTTCTTGACAAAGTACCTTATCAATCAAAGCAGAATTGGAATCTTGACGTATATTTTAGCGTTAGCGTTATGTTTATTATTCTCAATGTATATTGGTTTTTGGGCAATACCTCCTTTGAATCATCTGTTTGTTGTTTAATAAATAGAGAATATGTTGTCTTCTAGGCTCACTATAACATACTTTTAATCATTATAGGTTCTTCTGACCGTTCTTCATATTTAAAACATGTGTCAGAATTGTGGAGTGGCCTTGATGCAGATGAAAAGAAACAATTCAAAGAGAAATCCAAAAAGTTACGGGCAGACCCTATGCATGGCAACAGCAGAGATGTTGTTATTAAAGATCTGCTTAATGGTCTTCATACAATTGTAAGTTAAACATGCATTATTCAAGAGCTAAATCTGCCTAGTGCAGGTCTTTATTTGGACATGAAATGTTTTCTAAAGTATTAATTAGACATTAATTAACTGATCCAGGCCTTAATCAACTTTGGATGGCATCAGATTGCTCCGATATTAAACAGATTAAAACGTTTCAGTGATAAATCAAATATGGCGGTTCCAGACGCTTCAAGTCTTAGCTTTGATCATCCAGGACCGTGGTTGAAATTATTGCACACATCGGCCCAATCTTCAAATGCCAATATCTTCGCTTGCAATAGAGTAATTTGAATGAAATTTTCAAATTATTCATTTTACATCACCTACTTTCGAACTATTATAGCAAGAATGGCTAGTTCTTATCTATATCTTGAATAATGTAACTTTAATAATAAATAATTTAGCCTCAGAAGAGATTTACAGGATTTTGCCTTTGCAAAAACGTATTTTTTTTTCATTTTCTGCTGTTCAAATGCAGAAGATAGATAGTTCTGAAATTGTTCTAAAGTCTTATGTGTAATTGTTAATATTAAATTCTTGTTATTGTATTTGAAGCCTATTGCCTTGTTTCAAAAATAATCTTTCTGGCATTTAAACACAATCGATGTTTTAGTAAAATTTTAAATTTGGCTTACTGTACTATTGGGAAATTATCTTGTCTTGTTAAAATCTGATAACGAATAATGATCAAAATATTATTCATCAAGAAGGATTTTAAGAATAAGAGAAAAGAAGATAAAATTAAAGATATCTTTTTTAATCTGTTCTTAGGTGCAGAAACTTGAATCCGTGGACTACCATGTTGGAGGGTATGGAATGGATGCCCGTGGAGGTCAACCCAGTGAATTCCACTCCACTAAAGCAAAGTCGTTTTTTAATAAGTTGGAGGATTTTGAAAAGTTTATTCGTCCATCTACAGGTAAAAATATATAGGATCTATGAGACTGTTTTATATAAAAAATTATTCACACAAATTAATGTAAAAAGCCTAGGTGTAGATGTGTTTTATATCAAAAAGACAAGTTATGTAAAATGTAAATTCGAAGTGTTCAAAAATCATAATCTGAAGGGACATAAAGGCAAAATCAAAACGAAACCTAAAAAACAACAGCGTCAGTCAATTTGGCTTTAGTGTAGGGGAATATTATTTATCACCCAATAAAACATTCTGCAGTAGATATCGCTTGTGTAATAACTGTCAAGTGATATTTCGTCAATATTTTTACATGTAAGAAAGGTGTTGGGTCTTAAATAAAATCTCACACTAGTCTATTCTGATATAAAAAGATATCCACACTGTTGTTGATACTGTAAAAAAAAAGAAAACCTTGGCAAATCATTAGATTCTGCCTAAGGATAAACTTTGTGATAAACCTATGCTTCCCGTCTTTGATGGTTTCTAGTTTTGAGGTTTATAATAATGTCACATGTATTTAGAGAATTGTTCTGTTTGATTTGTTAATAGTATTACTACGGGTTGTAGGGGGTTGGGATGGCCTAGTGGTCTAGAGTGCCGTGCTGGCCGGTCACCTCTGGCTTGCAACTGTGGTTTCGAGCACTAGTGTGAGCGTATGTGACATGGAGATAGGGGCGCCTTCTCAAACTCGTGGGTTTCCTCCGGGCACTCCGGTTTCCTCCCACTGCTAAAGACCCCTACGTGCAAGCGAATTATTGAAATAAAAATTGAAAACCATATGTAAGTCCAAAAATGACCTTGTTTGTGTCGAGTGGACGTTAAACCCCATTTCTCTCTCTATATAAGATATATAACAAACTGAAAATGTCGGCCCACGCAAAATATATTTAGAAAAATTCACTTAGTTTAATGTTTTTTGTGTTCTAGTAAACATGCCAAGTACTGTCGTCGAAGGAACAGCAACCAAAAAAAGTCTAAGAAAAGAGTTGCGGAACCATCTGCACTCCTGTTGGGGTAAGTTTCTGATTAAATTTTGTTTAATGCCTAAAAAAATAAATAGCAGTGATATTGACTGGTTTGCACAGAGAGAAACTACTCGAATTAATTGCTAAGTTGTTAATTGATAATTAATTTATAATAAGAGCAATTGCACACACCAATAATTTCACTTCAAGAAAGTAATTTAAATAAAAATATATTTTTCATAATCTTACATGGAAAGTCCTTGATAGTGTGATTGTTCAAAATGATTTTGATAAAATATCTTTATTTATCCTTTGTTCCAATATTTCGTGTCTAGAGAGATATTTTATTTTACACATTCATATATTTATTTTGATTCGGAAATCCAAAGCTGTATCTATATAATACACGTTTTTTTATTATTATTTATGTGAGCTCAGGTTAAGTGCATAACAGTAGGACGTTAAACCCCATTTCATTCATTCATTATTATTTATGAGCTTAAACTTATGATTATTTATTATTTGTTTTGTATATTTATAGTAAAATCAACTGGATTAAAATCTCTGCCACCCTACAAAGAGATTCTGCACAAAGAAAAATGGATCGTAAAGGGGATGCCAAATGGGTTGCCATTTGGAGATCCCAGCTCCTATGGTTCCAAAAATATCAAAAGGGTTTTGAAATGCAACATTAGTTTTGAACCAAAGTAAGTGGGTGTTATAGATTTTGTTTTTATGTAGAGGAGTCAGTAGGCATAAAGATTCATTTCATTTGATATATTTAGTGTTATAACAACTCTTATGACTTTTAGAACAAGGTAATATTTAAATATCATGGCTTACGACGATTATTCAAGTGACATGTACATCATTGTCACCAAATTTGAATGAGAATTGCTCCATTTACAACCCGTAAAAATATGTCTTTTTTACTATGGTAGTTCTCAACAAGCTTTATTAGCAGTGTTAATTCTCTATTAGAGTAACCATTTCCTCAAAAGTATTGATATGTCAAAAATTATACAGCAATTTTTTTTTTTTTTTATTATTGATATTGTCTGTGATGTAGCAATTTGGTTCTTTTTTTAAATTTTTGGTAATGATTGATTCTCAAAGGCAAACAGATTAATTTCATTTTATAAACGCACTATAGCAATGTTTTATGACTGATTTTATTTTTTTATTATCAGGGAACAAATTAGCTGTGTACAAACTAATAATAGTGATCATTCTGAATTTGAAAACCCGTCTAATAATATCAGTGGTGAGTTTTGAACAAAAATCAACACACCAAATTTTATAACTCAAAGTTACTGTGTCTCAAACATCAACCAATCAAATTGCATTATTGTGTAATATAAAAGTGTAATTATACATAGAAAAGTTTTAAAGGGAGAATTCGTAGTCTCAAAAATAAAGTCTGCTTAAATATGCAAATTAAACATCAAACTATAGAAACATGATGTAATACATTGTGTTGTTTTAAAAAAGATTACGAAAATCCGAAAACCAGGTTACGTAAAGTTTTTAACATCTTTACATGAAGTTCCGAAATCCGCCTGGTAACATGTGACTATAAAATACTGTGTTAATGTATAGGACCATAGTTTGTTTTTTTCAGACGCACTCTCTCCAGAGACAAACAAGGCCGTGTTTTAGTCGATAAACTCAGTTTACTGTTTTTACTTTTTTTGAAAATGCATAAAAGTAAATAACATAGTTTGAAATAGTTGCACAGGACTAGTGTAGAAATCTCCATCATCATAATTAAACTAAACCGTGGCATATAATGATATTATGGATATGTTTTTTTAAAATATTTCGAATTATAGTGTACTATTTAACTATTGAATCAATACGGTACTACTTGACTATTTTTTGTGCGAAGTCTTGACACGCATGTTAAATGTTTATCCTTGTTCTACTCAATCACCTAAACCAGGTTTATGATATCTTTTTTAAGATGTATAATTGTATCATTTCAGACAAAAGGTATACAGCTAGCGACATCAAGTTGTTAGTTCAACAAATAAGAACAAATAAAAAAGACAAAAAAAAGAGGAAAAAAAAAGGTTCATATAAAAGCTATTATTTGTATTCTTAGTATATTAGTTCTGTTTTTCGCTCTTTTTCTCAAGATAAAATTTTATGACTTTTTGTTATCGTAATATCTAATTATAATATGCATAAAAGAAGTTTACTGTTTATTTTACAAATGTCACCATCAAAAAAAAATTGTCATAAGATACACGTACTGGTACCACACAAAACGCACAAGAACTGACAGTATTGCTAGCACTAATGTTCCAAATTTATTGTGTCAAACTATCAGTTATCTACAGTAGACAACATATAGATTTAAGCTGTTTGTAAATAGCTAATGTTTTATTCATACGGCTTTGACGTCTGAGCGGGATAATATAATATGCTAGACCTTAACACTTTACTATTTTTTAATTTCAGGTCAGAATTTATTAGATGTTAACACAGATCGGCCTTGATTTGATTGTTATTATTATGTCCTTAAATAAAACACATTGTTTATGGTTACTACTTTTGTTCTTTACTTTATGCTCTAAAAATTAATATAGTACTAAATCAGTACCTCTCAATATGAACCCCTTGGAAGATTGCAAAGTCGGCGGGGGGTTAGAAGCAATAAGTAATTTGGTAAGAATGGCTGGAATATGAATAAAAGTCATGACACTCTACCCCTAGGAGGCGAAGTGGAAATACATCACAGGTGCTCATTTAGACTATAGTATATATATGTTGTTACTACAGCGAGATTACACACGATCGCATATGTCTTTGGTTGGCCCTTTATCAAGTTTATTTAAATAAAGTTACCATGCCCACCAAGGGCCCTAGTTGGGGTCAAAAAGGCTATTGGGCAAAACTGGACAGATTTCAGTCAAATTTGGTACACATATTCCTTTAGTGGCCCTTTATCAAGTTTGCTCAAATAAAGTTGCCACGCCCACCAAGGACCATAATAGGGGTCATGATGGGGCAAAACTGCACAGATTTCAGCCAAATTTGGTACACGTTTCCTTAGTATCCCTTTATCAAGTTTGATCAAATAAAGTTGCCACGCCCACCAAGGGCCCTAATAGGGGTCATCATGGGCCAAACTGCAGGACTGATTTCAGCCCAGGCCCGTAGCCAGGAAGTTGGGTTTTTTGGGGGGACGCGGGGCAAAGATGTTTTCGGAAGGGCAAACTAGCATGGACATCGGCATGAATTTTTTCGCAGCCACTGGTATTTTCCGTAAAGGCCAGTTGGAACGTGTGATATTTGGGGGGGGGGGGGCAAGACTCATTATTGGGAGGGCAGTTGCCCCCCCCCCCCCCCGTGCCCTCCTCTGGCTACGGGTTCAGCCAAATTTAGTACACATGTGTCTTGGGTGGCCCTTTATAAAGTTTATTTAAATAAAGTTGCCATGCCCACCAAGGACCCTTGTTGGGGTCCGAAGGGTCACAGCATTACACCCATCTTCTTAGTTATTCAAACGTTGAAAGACCTCAAATCATTTTAGAACACCCCCCAAAACCAGGCATATCTTTGCTCTAATGGAACCGATTTATTTGAGACTCATAGGGCTGCAGCTAGACATGAGATCTCCTTGTTAGCACATGTCTGCTTCTTACTCACTGATGACTGATCCACTACGGTCGAAAGAGAGAGAGATCAACTAGGTCATAATGGGCGTATAGGTCTTTATTAGCAGTGGCGGACACAAACTAGGTCATATCGGTAATATAACACATTGTACAATTTTATTTCGTCTAGATGTTTAATGTGTTCATCTAACAGAGCAACCTTTCCTCTAGATATATCCCTCCGACCAGACAATCATTGTAACAGTTATATATCGCGACTTTTCCTCTAGATATTTAATGTGCGCAACTTTTATAGTCCAAACCAATCCTTTCCTCTAGATATTTAATGTGCGCATCTTATAGAGCGATATTTACAGCATAAACCCATGATTTCGTCTAGATGTTTTATGTGTTCATCTAACAGTGCGACTTTTATAGTCCAAACCCATCTTTTCCTTTAGATATTTAACGTATGCATCTAACAGAGCAATATTTAGAGCCAAAACCTACCCCTCCGACCAGACATTTACTGTATCAGTTGAACAGAGCTACTTTTCTCAGATATTCAATGTGTGAATATAACAGGGCAACTTTTACAGCCGAAACCTATGCTTTCCTCTTGATGTTTAATGTGTTCATCTAAACAGAGCGACTTTTATAGTCCAAACCAATCTTTTCCTCTAGTTATATCCCTCTAGAGTCAAAACCCACCCCCCGACCAGACAATTATTGTAACAGTTATATATCGCGACTTTTTCTCAGATATTCAATGTGAGAATGTAAAAGAGCGACTTTTACAGCTAAAACCCATCCTTTCCTCTAGATATTTAATGTGCGCGTCTAATAGCGCGACTTTTACAGTCCAAACCAATCCTTTCCCCTAGATATTTAACGTGCGCATCTTATAGAGCGACATTTACAGCATAAACCCATGATTTCGTCTAGATGTTTAAATGTGTTCATCTAACAGAGCAACCTTTACAGTCCAAACCCATCCTTTCCTCTAGATATTTAACGTGTTCATCTAACACAGCGACTTTTACAGTCCAAACCAATCCTTTCCTCTAGATATTTAATGTGCGCATCTTATAGAGCGACATTTACAGCACAAACCCATGATTTCGTCTAGATGTTTGATGTGTTCATCTAACAGTGCGATTTTTACAGTTAAAACACATCTTTTCCTGTAGATATTTAACGTATGCATCTAACAGAGCAATATTTAGAGCCAAAACCTACCCCTCCGACCAGTTGAACAGAGCTACTTTTCTCAGATATTCAATGTGTGAATATAACAGGGCAACTTTTACAACCGAAACCCATGCTTTCCTTTTGATGTTTAAATCTGTGTAAATACAACAATTTGTGGAATACATTGTATCAAAATTAAATTTTTACCTTGTAGAGGTTGTAGTAACTCGTTTAGTGACGATGTACTTGATTTTTCCAGTTCCACTGCTCTTAACATTTTTTTAGGAAAAGAGACACCTGTAAAAAAAATCAAAAGCATGGTAATACCATACACATTACACACCAGTACACATTAGCTTTAATATTGAAAAAAACAACAACATGTTTTTCAATATTAAAAAACGAAACAGAATTGTAATCAGTACACACTTCATAGTAGTAATTAAAGAAAATGTGATATATTACTAAACAAAGTATGCTGTACAATGTATGTCTCAAATGTTATGCAGAGTAATTTGCCCTTCAGTTGTGCAATTGTTATGTAATGCAAGTTGCGTTGATCAGTAAGATATTTGTAGTTAAAGGATTTATTTTTTAAACATGGTAGAAGTAGGCGACATCGAAATAATTATATTTACACACTTAAATGAATATACATACCCATTTTCAAAATCAATTTTTGGCCATAATATATTAAACCATCAGTGAGCAAATCTGTTCTGTTTTCTGGTGTCATTTCCTTTGTTATTTTGGAAAATCCACCAAGGTATGACCACAGCCTTTCTAAACTTTCACCATCCGTTAGGCCAATACCCTTTACACGTCTAGGACCATAAATTACCTATAAATTAAATATATTTTAGTAGCATAAAACTGGATATACGACTGGACACATTACAGTGTATGTATTAAAAGGTTTAATGTTTCACATAAAAGTATAAAGGAAAGGAATTTTTACATACCTGACATGCAAGTTTATGACCATAAGCGTGGAAGATAGGAATTGAAAAGGTTACATCAAAACTCTTATCAAACTGGCGCTAAAAATGTATAAAAAAATGACTTTATTACATGTAGAATAAAACCAAATTAATTAGTTAAATTTAATTTGAAGTAAACAACAAAACAAATCCGGACAGATTTTTTAAAAAGTTTGCGTAATGCTTCAGTCAAACTACTTCATTTAAAGTGAAATTATCAGAGTTTAGATTACTAAAAGAAACAGCCAATTATCCAGTGCTTTGTAGAAAGTATTTTTTTAATTTTATTTTTGTTATTGGATAACCTAGTTAAAAGTTGGTTATACACTTAATATTATGAGGATACATTATGAAATAACAAAAACTAAATATATAAAAAGGGTATTAGAGTACCTGATACAAAACGACATATACCTGTCTATTTTAATTAATATGAAGAGAATCATTACCTTTATATGACTGTCCAGACTGCAAGCTATGTCATACATGACATAAAGATGTCGTTTTTCAGGTTGCTCTGATAAGAGTTTCAATAATAGATAGACAGAATATCCTAGCCTGAAAGTAGTTTATGTTTTATATTAATTAAAAATTAGATATTTTAAATTGTTATACTGCATACCAATACCTGGTAAAGATACAAAATACATGGCATATATTCTAATAATAAGACTTTAGGTGGACACAAAATGATAATTGGTTACTTTTATAAGAATATATACTTGTTTTGCAATGAAATCGACAGCAATTATCTATGATCTTGTTGAAGTCAAACAAGAGAGAGAGACAGAGAGAGAAATAGGGTTTAACCTCCACTCAACACAACTAGGTCATTTCGAGACTAACATATGGTTTAATTTTTTATTTCAATAATTTGCTTGTGCGTAGGGGTCTTTAGCAGTGGGAGGAAACCGGAGGAAACCAACGGGGCTGAGAAGGCGCCCCTTTCTCCATGCCGCATACGCTCACACCACAGCTCGAAACCACAGCCGCAAGCCAGAGGTGGCCAAACAGCTAGAGGTCGTAGCCCGTCACTTTAGACCACTAGGCCATCCCAACCCCCCGAAGTCAAACAAGAAAAAATAACATTTAATACATGTGGCATCAAACTTTGATTATAAATACCTTTCTCCATGCCGAAGACTAAAGAAATATTTTGGAAATTCGTGCCTGCAAGTGGAACCAAATACAGCTGTGTCAGATAGTTTGCTGTTCTTATTTTTAGACCTTAGATTTGATCCAGCTTGAAAATCACTACACTCCTGAAATATAATTATTAATAACTATATACAAAATTACCTTAAAAAATTTCAATCATCGAGGCATACGAGATAACTTGGTTAGACTACTGCATATCTGAACAAGGCCGCAGATGGTCGCCACATTGGACTGTTTAAGTGATCTATATTAAGCACATGTCATGATATGAAAATCCACATTCAAATTATTTCTATAGCGTAAGTTACTATTTTTAGTAAAATGAACTGACGCCTACTATTTTTGCGGAAGTTGATGTTAGGTATGTTTGTCTTCAAACTACGGTAATTTTATTTACAATTTATAGCGAATTCAGTTATCTACTTTAAAAGGCGGGCGTTCTATTTTAAATGCTGGTTATTTGCCATCATGTGTTTTCTCGGAGTAGTAACACATGATGTAATCGTATGTCATCGAGGATGTTGCTTCACAATTTTATTTTCATACAGCAAGAATACATAATGAAAATGGCTTGTAGCTAAAACATTTCATTATAGGGATATTTGTATAATAAGATAATATTAATAGTGCTGGTCACTTTTTTTGCGGTAACTTGAAAATTTTATTTGAATTTTTAATATACTTACAGCATCAACTTTTTTTCGATCTCCAGAATAAGAGTTCATAAAATCGTCAATTTCATCCTGATTGATAAAAAAGTGGTCAAGATGTTTTGGTTTCCCCCATGACTTCCCGGAAGATGATTTACGAACAAGTTGAAAATCTGCATCAAAACTGAAGACCAGTGGCTTTTCTGACTAAGAAATACAAAACAGTAATTAAAGACAATAAAGATTATCTTTGGAATTTTTTTTACACTGTCAGATTCTGTGAATGATCTATCAACGAACTTAAATGCAAAATTTAAATAATTTAAAAATAAAATACATGCATTTCAAATTAGTTTAAAATATGATTTATATAAGGTTAAATCTGTTTATAGAAGGTATTGTTTCTAAGTTCAGATGGTATATAAATTATTATTTAGATATTTAAGCAACAGGCAAGCACATAACCAACTTTCCAGACAGAATTCAAGCAAAATACAACCTCAGACTTTTTTTATTCCAAGCACAAAAGTACTGGATTTCTAGAAAAAACAGGACTTTTGCATAGAATAGGTTAGTTTTACTGAAGTTTTCAGCAAATAAATTTTAATCCAAATATTATCTATATGGATAACAATAACGCACACTACCTTATAGCAGGCAGGGCACTCCATTCCTTTATTTAAGGACTTGTCATCTATATTCTGAAGATATCTGCTTCGAAAAACAAAATTCCTGTATTCCTCCACAGTTTGATTGATGAGAATATCATAAAGTTGAACCTATAAAGTAGAAAAACAAAGATTATTGGGTGACTAAGTCAACCAATACTCACTCACTGCAACATTTATACACAATAATAATCTCGCCATTTAGCGCTGATTTTCCTTTTCTCTTACACACAACTGAAAATTTAATCTGTTCAACAAAAGATAATGTTCTTTAGTCCATCTACTACATTACTCTTATTGTCAAATATAGAATTAATACATATCAATAATATAATAGGTTCAATCAACATGAATTGATTTAAAAAAAAGATACTTGCCTGGTTAACAGTATAATTCTGGTGGTGTTTTGGACATCTATACTTTAGTGCCTCGCAAAAGGCTTTAACAGACACATGACCTTCGAGTAGCAATGCATTTAGCCAGTCAAGTAACTCAAATGCAAAAGCTACTCTAGGGTATTTTGTAGAGGATGGCCAGAGTTGAAACCTGCTTAAAGTTATCGCTTCAGGTTCACATGAACAAAACTTTACATTTCTTGAATGTTGTCTCCCTATAAATAGAAAAATTGTCAACAAAAACAATTAAAAAATGTTCAGATAGCCTATATTTTGCAAACCATCATACAGGCAGTACTGTATTGTTTATGTAAATTCTCTAAAGCATATTAATTATGCAGCGATTTTGGATAAATGAATGAATGAATGCTGTTTTGTGGCACGTCGACACCGTAATAATCTGGTCAATTTGCGCCAATCTATGAGTTATCGAAGATGATTCGCCTAATGCGTTGAGAGTAATTTTGCTGCAGGGGGAAATCAGACTAGCCGGGTGAAACCGGTGTGATCGGATAGGCTACTTCTGCACCTTTTTATTGAGGTCAGTGAGAATGGGATTCGAAACCAAGACCCCATTGATGACAGACCGTCAAGTTACCGCTTGGCCACCCAATCACTCCAGCAGTTTTGGATGATTTGTAAACTCCATCCATGATTTCAACTTAAGGTTGGCTACTAAAGCATTTAGAACTTAAAATAAGACAATTTTTGTTTTTTCAGCCAGAAAGAGTGGGATTGTCCCTTTAAGTTTAAAGGACCTAAGTCTGTAACTCAAAATCATCCAAAATCTTTGACATCGAAAACACGAATTATTGGTCAATTTAAATAAACATTGATGATGTAAACGTACCGGGAAAAGATGAGCTTATGATATCCAGTTGTATTTAGAGACTCGAGGGACAAGGCTAGACACATATTGCACTAAATCAAACAGAGTTATGTAGACTGGAATAACTAGACGCTAGAAATCTGCACTTGATTGAAATTGCTGGCATATGTCGCCGAACATAACTGATTTTAAATTTGAAAAAAAATGGAAACCATTGAATGTAAATCTGTTTATAGGCCTACATTCATATTACAGTATTATATGCGTTGCAAAACACTTTTGTGAATTTCTAGGTCCCAAATGTTAGCGATTTAGCCCCTTTAAGGCAGAATTTACAATATTAATGTAATTTACAAACCTTGACCATCTACTATTACTAAAACTTTACTGTATGTGACACTGCATACTTTATGGTGGTCTAATTGCCATACTGGACTTTCTGTGCAGTAACCAATAAATGCTACAGACTGTAATTTAAAAATTCAAAAACAATATGAGATAACATAACAATATGACTGTTTTCTAACAAATTTTAATTTGCTGCTATACATAAATTATAAAACACAAATTTAGTAAGATTGATTGCAGTGGAATAGCAAAGAATCCCCCCACCCCCAGTGGCAGAGGGGGCACGTGCCCTGGATCTTTTCATGTGTGCCCCGGATCTATTTTGAGCAGACAAAATCGATAATTTGCAATAATTTTAATACTTTTCCCTATCATTATTTCGAATGTCCCGAGTACGGAAGAGAAGCTTCCCAGTGCGAAG
The DNA here is from genome assembly GCA_917208275.1 of Patella pellucida. Classification (NCBI taxonomy): domain Eukaryota; kingdom Metazoa; phylum Mollusca; class Gastropoda; family Patellidae; genus Patella; species Patella pellucida. The sequence goes on along the minus strand of OU795041.1, from coordinate 28,891,580 downwards.
CCTTTCGGGACTGTCCTTTCTGGCCCACCGTAATATTTCCTCAATTACCTGCAAATGCACAGTTTAATACAGTATTATATACATGTAACTAAATAAATATTTGACTGAAAATAGTGTAGAAACGATCGTGCATGACCTAGTTTACCCGCCGTGTATGTTTAGCGGGACAACAATATCACATTAAATTTTAGTTCGTGATAATTTAGCTCACAACTTCACAAGAACTCGTACATATTTTCCAGTATTCGTTTTATTAACTATATTATTATATCAACAAAAATAATCCGCGGTTTGAAACATCAATAGAATACCCACGGCAACGTCATGTCGTTATTAAAACGAATACTGGAAAATATGTATGATTTTGGCCTGTGCCCCGGATCTAATTGGGTCGTGGTGACGCCTCTGCCCACCCCTCTGATTATTCATGCCTTTTATTAAAATTAATATTTACCTTCCATGCCTCAAAAATATGCAGATGTGGCTGTGAATGGTTTTTTAATAAACATGCTTCACAAAGCAGTTGCCATGGAGTGCAGTCAATACATCTGAACACCTTGGTTATGTGTTCATCACATCTATAGCATTTACTATTATTATTATTATTATTGTCACCGTCGTTGACACATTGAGTTTCTAAAAAAGCTTTGTCCATTCCATTTCTTAGGTCCTGCCATTCTTGTAGGCGGAGCATTTTCTTTACAGAATAGTTATTTATTTCTGAAATATAAACACTAGATTTAATGTTTTTGGTCTGAACTAAGTACGAAACTACTAAATAGACGTAAGACTAAATATAAATTATTCCATTTTAATACACACATTAAACGTGGGGGGTAGAGCAGAGGATATTTCGTTCACTCGGACATCGTCAAATCAATGAATAACCCATCTTCAATAGAAGGCTTGATCTCGCCTTAACTACATACACCTTATCAAGCCCTTCACTCAACACTCTACATTTTTCGGCACTAAATTTGATTGGGTATCGGCCCCAACCGTGATCCAATCAGATTTTGGGTTACTGAAAATATACTACTTTCAATTTATTTTCTTTAGCGAAGGCACGGATTAGCCCATACAGAGCACGTGATCAGCGACTTCCTTATTGCATTCTGAGTTGATTTCCTTTATTGTGTGGTGAGCGGTCTTATTGCGTGCCAGTTTGTTCTCTGCGACAGAGTGTGTTATGTGCCTCGACCTCTGATTGGACAATGATTTGAATGCTAATTAGTCAAGTGTAAACACAACCAGCGTAAAATGTTAGGAATTTAGCCAAGTGTTGAAGCAAGGGTTAGATGTTGTAAAACTCGCGGCCGTTGCTTAAGGAAGATGTGAATAACCATGCATCAACACAAGCTTACCCAGCGACCATATGATTGCTACTACTATTTTGTGCATGCGTAGCTGACCAGAGATGTCCTGGAAGGGCAAAGGCAGGAGAGGTGAGAGAATATGAGGGCACTCTGTGACTTAGAGGGGCAATGAAAATCTCACCCTACCCACCTACCGTTTCAATCCTGTACAGACACAAATTTGAAACTTTCGGAAATTTACAGACGATGGCATTATTTATTTTGAGGGTAAATTTAATTTCTAGGACATGGTAGATAAGATATTATTAATTAGTTACTACATTTAATTAATTATTAGTACTAGACTAGTAGCCTGGATGGGCGTATGCTTACCCGATACAGATTCTGCTTCCATCTGAGAAGTTGGTTGTTTATTATCGGTGATATCAGGATCATGGCCAATGGCAATTGGCATGGCACCAATCGTGCCTAGATCATTATTAATGCCATTATTATTATCAATATCAACTGTTAGATTATCAGTCTCCTCAGGATCAGGATCTTTTAACGGCGGTCTACAAGTCTTGGTGCGTTTGCCTTTGCTGTCCATAACCAGACGCGTGTGATGTCTTTTTCTGTATTTTATCAAAGACATTTTTTTTACCGAAATGTTTTCGCGGTTTTTTTTATTTACGACCAGTTTACGACCAAGGATGGATAACTCTATTATTAAGAGCAGGAGGACCGGTACTCTTGATCTTTCTAGTCCTTTGCTATGAGTTCTGGAATTTGTTACTTCTAGTAGTGATAATATTTGTACCGTGCGGTAAGGACGGCCAGCCGTCGATCAACTACTAGAAGGTTTTATTACTCAACAAATACCTTCTCGAAGAAGGTAATAAATATCAATCGGGTGAGCAGTTAGGCGTTATGTAAACAACACACGAGCCGATGAGCCAATGCACGTGTTCAAGACAGTCATCTGTGACAGAGATAATTCGTAAGTAATTCTCCGTAAAACATAATCCGTAAGTAATTCTCTGTAAAACAGATTGGGTATTCTTAGTGAAGGTTGAGATAGTGAGGGCTAACTTGATCTCTTGGCCGCTTCAACATTGATAAAAATAAAGTCGACAATCCGACATCACGACACCACGACATTACGACGTGTGTCGTGGTGTCGGATTAAAATGTCGTGGTGTCGTGATGTCGTGATGTCGGGTTAAAATGTCGTGGTGTCGTGATGTAGGGTTGTCGGGTTGTCGCGTTATAAAGGGCGACACCACGACACCACGACATGATACCAATCAGCCACCATAAAAACTAGATTGTAAATCTATCATAGTTTCATTGTAAATAAACATAATGGCGGCGTACATCAGTATTAGGGGTTTGGCGAATTACCCGGAATTACCCCACAAGTGTTCGGATAAAACTATGGGAACAAATATTTTTTCTACAGATGTTGCGAAGAAAAGTATAACAGATGAGCCTTTTCTATAGTTTTCTGTAGAACTTATATGTATACTGTACTTAAACCATTTTAACAAATAGCCTACTAATATACTATTCAAAAAAGTAACACGCCCTGCAACAACATGTAAAGCTGTTCTTCCAGCAACAGTGATGCCCCCCCCCCCCACACACACACACCATTACAGAACCACCCCCAAATCGATCATGTCTGATGACGTTAACATCTTGGAAGCGCTCGTTTCGACGACGCCACACCCTCCTACGTCTGTCCAAACCAGCGGCTGCCAGGCAGGATACGCCCACATTTTCGAGAGATGGATAGAGAACAAGCAAAACCGAAGGTGATTTTTCCTACAATCAAAGGCCATAATTCATTAAGTTACAATTTGATATGCGCAAATATAAAACTATCAAGATATTTAGGTTATAAACACGCAATTTAAGTTTCATCAAAATCGAAATTAAAATTGTGACCTCTACAGGGTCCACAACCTTGAAATACCTTTTTTTAACAGTATTCGCGTACAAACAGCAGCCATTTTGTATTGTAATTTTGGTCCTATTTTCCCGAAATTTGAACTCAACCTTCCTTAGCTTGTAACGGTGATATAATCAAACGATTTTTTAAATCAGATAATAATTGTGACCTCCAGAGGGACCACAAGCTAAACAAAGGCGATTTTGCGTATAATCAGGGGCATTAATTCAGGAAGTTACGATCCGATATGCGCAAATATCAAAAGGACCCAAGATCTTTGGGTAATATCCATGCATTTCAAGTTTCGTCAAAATCGAATTAAAATTGGGACCTCTACACGGTCGACGACCTTGATATACCATTTTTCAACAGTATTCGCATACGAACGGCGGCCATTTTGTATGGTAATTTTGGTCCAAATTCGATCTCACCTTTCCTTAGGGTGTGACGGTGATATAATCAAACGATTTTTTAAATCGGATAATAATTGTGACCTCTAGAGGAACCACAAGCTAAACAAAGGCGATTTTGCGTATAATCAGGGGCCATAATTCAGGACTTTACTATCCGATATGCGCAAATATCGAAAGGAACCAAGATCTTTGGGTTATATCCATGCATTTCAAGTTTCATTAAAATCAAATTAAAATTGTGACCTCTACAGGGTCCACAACATTGATATGCCATTTTAAACAGTATTCGCATACGATCGGCGGCCATTTTGTATAGTAATTTTGGTCCGATTTTTCCGAAATTTGAACTCAACCTTCCTTAGGGTGTAACGGTGATATATTCGAACGGTTTTTCAAATCGAATAATAATTGTGACCTCCAGAGGTACCACGAGCTAAAATAGGTGATTTTTCGGACAATCAGGGGCCATAATTCAGGAAATTACGTTCCGATAGGCGCAAATATCGAAAGGAACCAAGATCTTAGGGTTATAAACATGAATGTAAAGTTTCATCAAAATCGGTTCAAAATTGTGACCTCTATAGGGTCCACAAGCTAAAAACATGATTTTTCGTACAATCAGGGGCCATAATCCATGAAGTTCTGATCCAATACATGCCAATATCGAAAGCAGCCGAGATCTTTGGGGGATAAACCTATATTTCAAGTTTCGTCAAAATCGGGTAAGAATTGTGACCTGTAGAGAGTCCACAAACAATTGTGGACGGACGTCCGGACGGACGGACGGACAGGGGCGACGACATAATACGTCCACATGAAAATGTGGGCGTATAAAAAATCAACAGTTAACCTTGACTCACCTGAAAACATCAAATTGCTCCAGCGTCGATTATCCCAGTGTTGACGATCCCTACACCAACAACGTCTTGTCTGGATGTGATGATCTCTCAAACTAGGGATCATGCGAGATCGTCGGGCGCGAAGGTGACCCCTATGCAGTCGATTCCGAATGGTCTGGCCACTCACTCTCACACCAGTGTCTGTTTGAAGACGAGCGCTGATCTGATTTGCTGTGATGACACGATTTCTCAAGGCCAAGGTACCTGGGCGTGGTCTGTCCTGTACAGATTGTGTATCACGGTATCTGGACCATAGCCTGCCTATGAGTATGACAGACTGAGAAACATTCATCGCCCGCGGCACAACCGCCTGTATTGTGCCGATCTGTAGCATGCCAAGGGCACGTAACCTTTCATTTTGGGTAAGCCGACGCATATCAAAATTTGTTTTCTGGTCACTAAAACAATTAAACTGATGTTTCCACCCTGGAATTCAATGCCACAATGACTGTAACATTCAAAGTCAGAGTCGTGCAAATCTTGGGTTGGACCCCCATGATGACCCCAAGCATCACCTGCATTCCATGCGCGGTAGCTATTGGTGTTTCACATGTAACTGGAAAATTTTCTTCTGTTAGGTTCTATAGTGACTTTTTTCGTAGTCATTTGCATATTTTAGTATTATGCCCCCAAAATAGGGCCGGATTAACCTTGTGGGGGCCCGGGACATACTAACTGTGCGGGGCCCCATTTCAAATTGTTCGTACTGACCGCGGATCGTACCAGTATGTACTCCACCCCCTTGAGTGCCTGGGGTGTTTTCCTCCAGAGTTTGTTTAAAATAAAGATTAATTTTAGTGCATCTGAGACAATTTAGGCAGCGATTTCATTGACGTGTAGAACTCGTTGACAATTTGAGTATTTTAAACCTTTTTTGGATAGTATATAAATAGTTTTCTACATAATAATGTAGTAACCAGGGCTCACACTGGCTTTCAATTTTTTTACGCTAAAATGAATTCTAATTTTTATGTAAACAATGTTGATATTTTTTTCCCGACAACTTGAATTTTATCCGCCAAAAATATATGATAAAAAAAACACACATGTTGTAATAATATAAACAGTTTTATATCTTGTACAATCTTAAACAACAATATATTTATAATTGACAAAATCATCTTTGGTCCACATTAGCCCAATTGGAAATGGATTTATGGAGATCCGGTTTATTTTTTCGACAACCTCATCTCCTGTTATCGCAATCAGATTAACAGCTGCAGTGGATTATCTTCAGCAGAAAATCAGGAGCAGGTTGTTGTGACATATCAATTGGAAGCAAGTTTTCATTCACTGTTGTTTAACCCCATGCCTTTGAATTTATATCAATAACACTCTTTTTCAACCAATACTGGCACTGCATATATACACACGCAAGAAATGAAATTGTGCTGAAGTGGGTGAAGGTGACTGGACTTGAACACTTCAACCCACTTCAAATGCAGAGGCATCAACTGCTCTAATTCAACGACCATCACAGACGAAGATCTTGAAAATGAAAAATGAACTGTTTTATCGAAAATTTATTAAAATGTAACTTTTTTAACTTTTAAAGGGGGGGGGGTATAATATTAAACATCCACCAAATGAAAATGTGACTTTCTCCCAAAACAATTCATAGATTTTCCACTTTTTCCCAAAAAATAGATTTACCACAAATTATATATTTATTTATATTTTACTAATTTTAATATGTTGTGGATGTTAATAAATCCATTCCCCAATAAATTTTTACCTTTCGCCAACAATTCATAAATTTTAAAGATCTGAAGATTGAACAGCAATTTTTTCACTTTTTTTGACAATTTTCTCTTAAAAACATCCCATAAACAATTTTATTTTTTTGATGTTTAGAATTTTGTTGATGCAAGTCCATGCTCCAATAAAAATTTCATTTTCTCTCAAAATTCATAAAAAAACGAATTTTTCGGGGTTTTTTCCACTTTTTTATTAAAAAGGTCCCAAAAATACATTTTTGTATATTCTTAATATATGTTGTTCATACATGGTTACTGAATCTTTTGTTGCAATTTGTTGCATGTTATACACTAAATTAACTAGGCTGTTATAATGGGAGATTAGATAAAGAGCTGACAGTTCTCGCTATATTAAAAACCAGATAATATAAAGGAAATTATTTGTTAGTCCCAAAATGACCTAGTTTGTGTCGAGTGGACGTTAAACCTCTTCTCCCTCTCTCTCTCTCTCTCTCTCTGGCGTGTACACAGTGTGAAATATTTTATTTTGTAGATTCGTGATAAATATGACACTGATTTAGAACATGATGCTAGATTATGGATAGAAGCCATACGAGGCAGACCATTAGTGGGTGTTTAAAGTAGACCTTAAAATGATTTTTAAAAAAGGAGGTGCTCTTTCTCTCTTGTCAGGGATGCAGGATGGAGGCCCTGACAAGAACAGCTGTTTAGTCATTCGGATGGGACTGACCTGCACGCAAAAGATCCATTGGCCGTTTGAATTCGGTAATTAGAGTAGGCCGTAGTTCCGCCGTCCGGGCAAAATTTCCATCATTGCACACAGTATGGCCCAGTTCAGAGCAAAAAATTGGTTTCAAATAAAATATCGAATCCTTTATATTGGTAAGTGATATTTGCTGCATTGACAAATAAATTACAATTCTTAGGCAAATTTAGTAACTCGATTTTTATACGCCTACACAGAAATGTGGTCGTATATTGCCGTCACCCCTGTCCGTCCGTCTGTCGGTTCGTCCGACCACATTTCAATGTGGGAGTAGAAAAAAAAACGTGAGAGAACTGTAATAGGAATAAGCTGATAATTAAATTGTAAAAAAGATCAATTATTTGATTATCTAAAATTTATTTGGAGTTGATCTTTATGAGCGTATAAAAATACATGAAACCTACATGTAATCAAATTGTGTACGCTGGCCATTTCACTTTCACTTGAGTCTCTTCTTTAAAATGGCGCTGAAACGCATTATAATAATTATACTAATGCTAAAGTGTTTATTTTGTCTTAAATATTGGATATCAGAAGCCCATCATTTCCAGGTAAGATCACAACATCAATGTATGTATTCAAGTGCTTTACAAGAAAATGAAATTGGGTTTAACGTCCTGCTGTTCTGCTCCGAACTAGGCTAATGAAGACGGGCATATACCATACAATGTGCTATGAGGGAAATTTTACCCGGACAGGGAATATTTTACGTGCATGTCAATGTGTACACGGGACCTCGGGTTTTAGTCCCATCCAAACGACTAGGCAGCTGTCCTTGCCATGCCCTCCATCCTGCTTCACTGACAAGGGGGAACCACGATGGAAAATCTGGATCGTCTTTCTCGATTAATGCTTGGATCGAACACCCGACCTTCAGCAAGCCAGCATATTACCTACTTAGCCACAGCGGATCCCCGCTTTACACGAGCACACACACACCTACACAAACACAAATTAAATTAGATAAACAAATAATACAAATTGTTTTTTTTTTTGCAGAATGTTCCCAAAGCTTTCCAAAATAGATCACTCTTTTAGATTTTGGATGCTATTGAGTAAAGCGGTGGACACACTAGCCGAATCATTCGGCCGAATCGTTCGGGCGAATCAATATGCGCCGAATTTTATTCGGCCGAATGGGTGGACACACCAGCCGAATGTTTCGGCCGATTCACCAGTCGATTGCATCACTTTTCACGTCACATGATTAAAAACGGCGGCGTCTATGTCTTCAAACAATCACGTGATTTCTCGATAGGAGTGCTGATTGGCTAATGAATTCTACATTCGGCCGAATGCTTCGGCGAAGTGGACACACCAGGCGAATATATCAAACATGTTTGATTCGGGCGAATCATTCGGCCGATTAGAAATTCGGCCGAATGACAGTGGACACACTAGGCGAATTTCGACGCCGATTGATTCGGCCGAACGATTCGGCCGAATCATTCGGCTAGTGTGTCCCCCGCTTTAGAGGCTTGGCTGCTTAAACAAATCCATTTATAAACTTTCCTTGGTTAGTGAATTCTGTGCTTCAACAAAGACAGAGTAATTGATTTAGTGTAGCTAAGTTACCGATTTCTGCTCACTCCAGATGACACGAAGGGTCTAGTTGAAAAAGACTATTTCTTCTTCTGAGGGGGTTTAACGTCCACTTCCACCCAGGGTGATATCGTAGACAATAAAGACTATTTAAAGAACTAAATTAAATGAATGACTCAATAAACTGAGATCAAACACCTGATGAAAGAGACTACCAGAGAGTTGATGTGAGCGTGCCTCATTTTATCTAGGATATTTAAAGGGTTAATCCCGATAATGTTTTTGAGAATAAAACTGCTAAACCCTGTGTTAAAATCCATTAAGATCCCCTACCTTAGGGCCGAGCAAGTAAGTCAATATATGTGATACGTTTTCAAACAATTTAAACCCACCAGTCTTCATCTTGAAATGGAGTCCGGTTTCCCAAACTGTATTATGCGGTAATTTTATAAAACCAGACTTTTATTTTATAAAAATTATGTGTAGGTGGAATTTACCTTTTGTTATCAAGTACAGTACATGGACCATTCACCGCGTAGACCTCTAAAGAAACGGGGATCGATTATCGGGTCCCCCAACGAAAGAATTGGCCCGAAATCTTAAAAGGGTTACGTGTCCGGATAAGCTGTTTTAACGCTCACGTCCAAACGACTCACTATTTTGAGCTGAAATTCTGAGTCAGGGTATTTACACCATTCTTCCATATTTTGGCGTTAAAATTTCATACGAACTCGAACTTTTATTTTTGAGGCTCTCTTCTATTCGGAACAGTCCCTTTAACAGTACACACAGTATATAGTGGAGGCCTGTAGGAAATAATGATCCCAAATATTATAGGCGTGTTGGCTGAACCTGAAATGGCCGAAAAATATTACAGACTGCTGTCGTATGAGAGAGGAGAATGAGCGGTTGCAGTGTAATTAGATAAAATAAAACCAAGCACGAACACTTCAAACCATTCGACTATTACTAGTAGGCCTATCTTAGGATATATCACCGATAGCTAAGCCCCCATGCCTTTGGGGGTTTCGTAGCACTACTGTACCCTGAAACTGCCTCCCTGCCATAGATGTAAAATAAAACCAAGTATGAGCAATCCAAACCATATTTCGCATTCTATTGCTAGTATCTTGGGATATATCACCGATAGACATCCATAACCCCACCCACATGTACCTCTCATGTGCCCTTGGGGGTATCGTAGCAGTTTAATTACTCTGAAATTGCCTCCGAGCCGTAAAGTTTTTTTTTTTGTGATTAACATGTATCTATAAAGCTACTGGGTGTTAGGTGACTTCGAGCCCCCTCCCCCATGGAAAATTTGAAGGCTGCAAATGCGTTTTCCTCCTACTCCAGCTCGTGAATACAGCAACTTCAAAGTGGTTTAATATAGCCTAATAAGGATGGCTGACTGGATTCCAACCAACCAATTAATCGTTTACAGTCCACGGAGATGGGACGGTTGAAAGAAAATTTTTTTAAAAATTAACTGCCGCAAATACGTTGTTTTGCTATTCCAACCCGTGAATACTGCAACTTCAGTAACAATCCTGAAACCCAAATCCAAAACAAGCAATCAATCGTCGCGTGGTATGGGGATCTCGTATACTTAAAAATTTAACCACCGCAAATGCGTTTTCTGCTATTCTTGCCCCTTTTCTATATGTTGATTTATTTACTCTATACATTATATACCAAATAATACTTCACGTTTAGGTAGCCGTTAAACCCTATTTCATTTTATTTCACCTCTGTGTTGTCAAGTGTTCAAATTTTGCTTGTTTCCTGTGGGCATGACTAGTGATAACTGATCTTGCAAAACCGTAAAGACGGTAAAGTTCTTACTCGGCTCATGCCAGGATTTAAAACAGGACATTATAGTCTTGTGGTCCTCAAAAAATAAATCTGGTCCCATATGAATGTAGCAGCTATATGCGGCGCCTAAGAAAATGTAGACTCGCTGCTTTAGTGTTCGGGATAGGGTGAGGAGAAATGAGAACTCAAGACGGTTTTAATAGTTTTATAAATATCACAAATTTGAAATTTATCACATTGTTATAATAAATATAATGAACATCCCGCGAACGCGGTTACAGCTTAATGAGGAAACACCAGAGTAATAATGACATCACACGAACATCATAAGCATCAGGGACAAAACAACATGCCCTGAAATAACAAAAAAATACATTCCATACTAAACTACAATTCAATGTTACACAATTTCGATCATGTCGCAGTCAACTCAATGATTGACTTCAATCTTTAGAATAAGTCTATAAATTATTTCATAAAAGCATAATATAATATAGAATCATTTATTCTACACCCTTGATTTCACACAACCAAGTCACATAACCAAACATTCATGTATTTTAAAGCTGTAATGTAAATGTGTCTTACCAAATTGTGGAAATGAGCTGTTTGAATCAGAAAAAACTAACCAGTCATCCAACCAGAAAATGAAGAGTGAGAAAGGATACTGATTCATATCCATTAATAAAATGCGCCACTCAAATAACCAATCACAATACAACCAATCCTATCAGGTGAAACGTACAACAAAACCTTCTAGAACAAAAGTAACTCCTCAATATTTTAAACTAAGGTCCAAAGAGTAAATCCCACCAAACATAAGAATCAAATCCTAGTCCCACAAAACTAAGACCAAAACTTCAAAAGTATAACTACTATAATAGAAAGGTATATACACCACAATCCATAACACCCCTTTTTACTTTTTTTAACTATGTTAAATAAAACTCGAAAGACGTGCTCTTCGGAGATATGTAACATGATATCTGGAAGACCTGACTTTTACTTTGAATAACTCTACCCCCTCATTAATTCGCCTGCGCGTCGGGGTCTTTAGCAGTGGGAGGAAACCTGAGGACCCGGAGAAAACCTACGAGGCTGGACGGGCGACCTTACTCCTTGTCACGTACACCCGGGTATTGGAAACCACGCCAGTTCACTCAATGACAGGCTTTATTATACAGCACGCACGGGCTTTACCATTCGGCCATCCACGCCCCCCCCCCCCTGAAATGGAATGGGATTAACGTCATACTGTTCTGCTGCTAAACTGGGCTAATGAAGACTGGCATACGCCATACAGTGTGAGTGTGCTATGAGGGAAATTTTGCCCGGTCAGCGGCGCTACGGGACCTCGGTTTATCCCATCCGAACGACTAGACAGCTGACCTTGTCAGACCTTCCGTCTTGCATAAACTTTCTCGGCCAATGCAGGGATCGAACACCCGACCCCAAGGCTAGCGAGTCAGCGTCTTACCCACTTAGCCAAGTGGTCCCCCGAATTAAAGAGAGTGGTGAGTGTGGGGCGAGTGTTTAATGTCAAACTATGTGTTTTAATACGAAATTCCACTTATTTTTGTCATACATCAACGTAAAGAATATTTCTATGACTCTTTAAATATACTTGTTATTTTAGGGCACCTTCATGATTACAAACTTTAGAAGAGATAAAAGCATTTTTATTTTCAGAAAAGAAATGAGAAACTTAAATAGTCTACTTTCAATTCATTTTATTTATCGACAGCTCGGAATAGCCCATATAGGGCTTTATGTTGGAATTTGGAATGCTAGAGACGCTCTAAACAGCGTTCTCGGAATTGACATATTTCAAAATTTCTAGAGGGATCAACGCCCCCTATCTTTTGGTACCCTGGCCCTCGCGCCTTTCCAGCGCCCCTGACTCGTCATGGTCACCCAGCGAATTGGTAGTGAGGGCAAGTTTGATTCGCAATTAGTGAAGGGCAGATATTCTTACAATCTGAACGACAAACTCACCCTACCTGCGTTAGTTACGTACGGTATTCTTCAAACTGATCCCGCAGTGAATATTCGCATGGCCGCTAGTATCACTGATAAAGATGACACTTATGCGTCTTAATTCGGCAAATTATTAACTTTTTTCCTCCGACAAAATAAATTCTAAAACATTTTTTTGAAGTATAAGAAAAATAAATAAAGACGTTTAAAGTATCTGTAGTTAAAAAATATTTCCTATTTAGTGTAAATGGGTATTAAAATGAGTAAAAGGCATCATTTTGCCCGAAGCAGTTAGGTGTTATGTAAACAACGCACGAGCCGATAAGCCAATGACTGACGGCGCGTGAAGTCAATGCACGTGTTAAAGACAGTCATCTGTGACAGAGATAATTCGTAAGTAATTCTCTGTAAAACAGATTGGGTATTCTTAGTGAAGGTTGAGATAGTGAGGGCTAACTTGATCTCTTGGCCGCTTCAACATTGATAAATAAAGTCGACAACCCGACATCACGACATTACGACGTGTGTCGTAGTGTCGGATTAAAATGACGTGATGTCGTGGGGTCGGGTTAAAATGTCGTGGTGTCGTGATGTAGGGTTGTCGCGTTATAAAGGGCGACACCACGACATGATACCAATCGGCCACCATAAAAACTAGATTGTAAATCTATCATAGTTTCATTGTAAATAAACATAATGGCGGTTTACATCAGTATTGGGGGTTTGGGGAACATCCGGACACTGCCGGGATTACCCCACAAGTGTTCGAATCAAAACATAATGGCGGCTTACATCAGTATTGGGGGTTAGGGGAACATCCGGACACTGTCCGGAATTACCCCACAAGTGTTCGGATCAAACTGTTATTTCTGTAGAAAACTATGGGAAAAAATATTTTTTCTACAGATTTTGTGAAGAAAAGAATAACGGATGAGCCTTTTCTATAGTTTTCTGTAGAACTTATATGTATACTGTACTTAAACCATTTTAACAAATAGCCTACTAATATACTATTCAAAAAAAGTAGGGGATATTTGATTTTTAAGTGTTATTCAAGTCACCTAATGAAAATGACGAAGAAACAAATGATAAAATGAAATGAAGTTCACATTCATCGATTTATTCCAAATGATCGATAGACTAAGTAAGGCACAGGCTGACCATTATAAGGGTAAAATGATACCCGGGGTCAAACAGCAAAGTTACCACAGCATCACAAGAAAGTCAGTAACGGGTAAATCCTCCTCTGTTTGCCAAACAAGCATTGATCCGACGTGGCATACTCCTAATGAGACGTCTAAGGTCATTTTGGTCCAGATTGTCCCATTCCTGTTGCAACACAACAGCAAGTTCTTGGACATTGGCAGAACGTTGTTGACGTTGACGTAACCAGTGTCCAAGCATGTCCCAGACATGCTCGATGGGGGAGAGGTCGAGACTCAGTGCTGGCCAAGGTAATGTGGTAATGTTCTGTTGTTGGAGGTAACCTGTAACGATCCTGGCCCTGTGACATCTTGCGTTGTTTTCCTGGAAGATGAAACGGCGGCCATGACGTCGTGCGAACGGCACAACCTGGACTGCCAAGATGTTGTCCCGGTAGTACTGGCCTGCAACACGCCCTGCAACAACATGTAAAGCTGTTCTTCCAGCAACAGTGATGCCTCCCCACACCATAACAGAACCACCCCCAAATCGATCATGTCTGATGACGTTAACGTCTTGGGAGCGCTCGTTTCGACGACGCCACACCTCCTACGTCTGTCCAAAAAAATCAACAGTGAACCTTGACTCACCTGAAAACATCACATTGCTCCAGCGTCGATTATCCCAGTATTGACGATCCCTACACCAACGCCGTCTTGCCTGAATGTGATGATCTCTCAAACAAGGGATCACGCGAGAACGTCGGGCGCGAAGGTGACCCCTATGCAGTCGATTCCGAATGGTCTGGCCACTCACTCTCACACCAGTGTCTGTTTGAAGACGAGCGCTGATCTGATTTGCAGTGATGAAACGATTTCTCAAGGCCAAGGTACAGATAAATCGATCCTGGGCTTGAGTTGTCGCCCTTGGTCGACCTGAGCGTGCTCTGTCCTGTACAGATTGTGTATCACGGTATCTGGACCATAGCCTGCCTATAACAGACTGAGAAACATTCATCGCCCGCGCCACAACAGCCTGTGTTGTGCCGATCTGTAGCATGCCAAGGGCACGTAACCTTTTATTTTGGGTAAGCCGACGCATATCAAAATTTGTTTTCTGGTCACTAAAACAATTAAACTGATGTTTCCACCCTGGAATTCAATGCCACAATGACTGTAACATTCACAGTCAGAGTCGTGCAAATCTTGGGTTGGACCCCCATGATGATCCCAAGCATCACTTGCATTCCATGCGCGGTAGCTATTGGTGCGTTTGGGCTTCACATGTAACTTTTCTTCTGTTAGGTTCTATAGTGACTTTTTCGTATTCATTTGCATATTTTAGTATTATGCCCCCAAAACAGGGCCGGATTAACCTTGTGGGGGGGGGCGGGACATACCAACTGTGCGGGGCCTCATTTCAAATTGTTCGTACTGACCGCGGATCGTACCAGTATGTACTCCGCCCCCTTGAGTGCCTGGGGTGTTTTCCTCCAGAGTTTATTTGTTTAAAATAAAGATTAATTTCAGTGCATCTGAGACAATTTAGGCAGCGATTTCATTGACGTGTAGAACTCGTTGACAATTTGAGTATTTTAAACCTTTCTCTCATGATGTTTTCATTTACTTTATTTTAGTGAAATTATTTTATATGACATAAAACATTAAACTCTGTTGATTACGTTAATTTCCCGGGACTGGTTGGGCCCCAGCAATCACATCGCGGGATGTGGTCCCCGGAACGGGTGAGGATCTATTGATTGATAGAACCTCTAAGTTATGTAATTTAGTTAATTTTAGGGCCCAACCGATCTCTGGTCCACAATATCCCTTACTGCCTAGGGCCCCAATCCTCGCCCCCTCAGCCCAGGTACTGGTTAGCTCCGCCCGGGATAAAATATTAGCATGAGCCAGAATTGTGGGGGGCCCCAAAATATGGGGGGCCCGGAACATTATTTTGTCCCACTTTGCCTCCCCTAGATCCAGCACTGCCCCTAAATCAAATATCCCCTACTTTTTTTTTGAATAGTATATAAATAGTTTCCTACATAATAATGTAGTAACCAGGGCTCACAATGGCTTTCAATTTTTATACGCCCAGATTTTCATGTGGACGTATTATGTCGTCGCCCCCGTCCGTCCGGACGTCCGACCACAATTTTGTGGACCCTCTACAGGTCACAATTCTTGTCCGATTTAGACGAAACTTTAAATATAACTTTATCCCCAAAAGATCTCGGCTGCTTTCGATATTGGCATGTAAACGCATCGAAACTTCATGGATTATGGCCCCTGATTGTACGAAAAATGACGTTTTTGGTTTGTGGACCCTATAGAGGTCACATTTTTGACCCGATTTTGATGAAACTTGACATGCATGTTTATAACCCGAAGATCTTGGTTCCTTTCGATATTTGCGCCTTTCGGTACGTAATTTCCTGAATTATGGCCCCTGATTGTCCAAAAACACCTATTTTAGCTTGTGGTCCCTCTGGAGGTGACAATTATTATCCGATTTGAAAAACCGTTTGATTATATCACCGTTACACCCTACGGAAGGTTGAGTTCGAATTTCGGAAAAATCGGACCAAAATTGCTGTATAAAATTGCCGCCGTTTGTACGCGAATACTGTTAAAAAATTGTATATTAAGGTTGTGGACCCTGTAGAGATCACAATTTTAATTCGATTTTGATGAAACTTGAAATGCATGGTTGTGACCCAAAGATCTTGGTTCCTTGCGATATTTGCGCATATCGAATCGTAACTTCCTGAATTATGACCCCTGATTATACGCAAAATCGCCTTTGTTTAGTTTGTGGTCACTCTGGAGGTCACAATTATTATCTGATTTAAAAATTCGTTTGATTATATCCCCGTAACCCCCTAAGGAAGGTTGAGTTCGAATTTTGGGACAATCGGACCAAAATTGCCATACAAAATGGCCGCCGTTTGTACGCGAATACTGGTATATCAAGGTTGTGGACCCTGTAGAGATCACAATTTTAATTCGCTTTTGATGAAACTTGAAATGCATGGTAATGACCAAAAGATCTTGGTTCCTTTAGATATTTGCGCATATCGGATCGTAACTTCCTAAATTATGGCCCCTGATTGTCCGAAAAATCCCCTATGGTCCCTCTGGAGGTCATGATTATTATCCGATGTGAAAAACCGTTTGATTATATCACCGTTACACCCTACGGAAGGTTGAGTTCGAATTTCTAGAAAATCAGACCATAAGTGCCAGACAAAATGGCCGCCGTTTGCACGCGACTAGTGTAAAATTATGGCATATTTTGATGAAACTTGAAATGCATGTTTATAACCGAAAGATCTTGATTCTTTTCGATATTTGCTCATATCAAATTGTAATTTAATGAATTATAGCCTTTGATTGTAGGAAAAATCACTTTGGTTTTGCTTATTCTCTATCCATCTCTCGAAAATGTGGGCGTATCCTGCCTGGCAGTGCCAGCTTACTATCTTCACATATCAGATCATAACTTCCTGAATTATGGCCCTGATTGTCCGAAAAATCGCCTATGGTCCCTTTTGAGGTCACGATTATCCGATTTTAAAAAAACGCTTGACTCTATCACCGTTACACCATACGGAAGGTTGAGTTTGAATTCAGGGAAATTGGACCATAATTGCCAGACAAAATGGCCGCAGTTTGTACGCTAATAGTGTTAAAATATGGTATGTCAAGGTTGTGGACCCAGTATAGGTCACAATCTTAATTCGATTTTGATGAAACTTGAAATGCATGTTTATAACCTAAAGATCTTGATTCTTTTCGATATTTGCGCATATCAAATTGTAATTTAATGAATTATAGCCTTTGATTGTAGGAAAAATCAGTTTCGGTTTTGCTTGTTCTCTAACCATCTGTCGAAAATGTGGGCGTATCCTGCCTGGCAGTGCCAGCTTACTATCTTTTGATATTGTATTTATTAATTATATCAACCGAACCTATCTGAATATCAAATGCATCATTTTGACCCAGTCAACACTGATCCCATCAAATCGTCTGTATTTGGTTTGTGTTTCCGGTTTCAATCGATTGAAAGTTTCACATTTTCAAGTGGACGTATTATGTCGTCGCCTCTGTCCGTCTGTCCACAATTGTTTGTGGACCCTCTACAAAATGGCCGCCGCTCGTACGAGAATACTGTTAAGAAATGGTATACCAATATTTGCGCATATCCTGCCTGGCAGTGCCAGCTTACTATCTATTTACGCTAAAATGGATTCTAATTTTTATGTAAACAATGTTGATATTTTTTTCCCCCCGACAACTTGATCTTTAACCGCCAAAAATATATGATAAAAAAAACCCACATATTGTAATAATACAAAACAGTTTTATTTCTTGTACATTCTTAAAGAACAATGTATTTATAATTGACAAAATTTTCTTTGCTCCACATTAGCCCAATTGGAAATGGGTTTATGGAGATCCGTTTTATTTTTTCGACAACCTCATCTCCTGTTATCGCAATCAGATTAACAGCTGCAGTGGATTATCTTCAGCAGAAAATCAGGAGCAGGTTGTTGTGACATTTCAATTGGAAGCAAGTTTTCATTCACTGTTGTCTAACCCCATGCCTTTGAATTTATATCAATAAGACTCTTCTTCAACCAATACTGGCACTGCAGATACACACGCAGTGGGTGAAGGTGACTGGACTTGGACACTTCAACCCACTTCAAATGCAGAGTCATCAACTGCTCTAATTCAACGACCATCACAGACGAAGATCTTGAAAATGAAAAAGGAACTTAGTATGTGAACTGTTTTATCGAAAAAGAAAGCATAAGACAATTATTTGATAATTTATTAAAATGTAACTATTTGACTTTTAAAGGGGGGGGGGGTATAATATTAAACATCCACCAAGTAAAAATGTGACTTTCTCCCAAAACAATTCATAGATTTTCCACTTTTTCCCAAAAAATAGTTTTACCACAAATTATATATTTATTTATATTTTACTAATTTTAATATGTTGTGATGTTAATAAATCCATTCCCCAATAAATTTTTACCTTTCGCCAACAATTCATAAATTTTAAAGATCTGAAGATTGAACAGCAATTTTTTCACTTTTTTTGACAATTTTCTCTTAAAAACATCCCATAAACAATTTTATTTTTTTGATGTTTAGAATTTTGTTAATGTAAGTCCATGCTCCAATAAAAATTTCATTTTCTCTCAAAATTCATAAAAAAAACGAATTTTCCGGGTTTTTTTTCCACTTTTTTATTAAAAAAGTCCCCAAAATACATTTTTCTATATTCTTAATATGTTGTTCATACATGGTTACTGATATGATTTCTGAAAAAAAATCTTGTGTTGCAATTTGTTGCATGTTATACACTAAATTGACTAGGCTGTTATGGGAGATTAGATAAAGAGCTGACAGTTCTCGCTATAATAGTTAAAGACCAGATAATATAAAGGTAATTATTTGTTAGTCCCAAAATGACATAGTTTGTGTCGAGTGGACGTTAAACCTCTTTTCTCTCTCTCTCTCTGGCGTGATAAATATGACACTGATTTAGAACATGATGCTAGATTATGGATAGAAGCCATATGAGGCAGACCATTAGTGGATGTAAGTAGACCTTAAAATGATTTTAAACATAGGTTGCCAGGCAACGAAACATACGCCCACAGCAGCTAAATCGTCCGGGCAGTCAACAAGAGTTGTCATATACTTTACTTTTTTCGGTAATGAAACATTTATATACACTAAAATCTGATTAAAAGTAACAACTCATTATGTAATTATCAGAAAATTATTGGAATTTGTTTGGCTTTGATAAAGTTCTCCTCCATGCTGTTCAAGTTATCTTAATTCATTGAAACTCAATATACTTGTTCGTCTCATGACCTTCAACACTGTGTATAAATTTAAAGTCAATCGGATAATAACTTTAGCCTGTAGAGCGTCCACAAATTTTTTAAAGTGGTCAAGGGCCATAACTCAGTCAGTAATTATCGGAAACGCTGGAAATCAATAGGCCTCTTCGTCTCATGACCTTAAACACTGTGTATAAATTTAAAGTAAATCGGATATTAACTTTGGCCTCTAGAGCATCCACAAGAATGTTTGAAGTTATCAAGGGCCATAACTCTGACAGTAATTATTGGAAATTGCTGAAAATCAATAGGCTTCTTTGTTTCATGACCTTAAACACTGTGTATAAATCTAAAGTCAATCGGTTATAAATTTTAGCCTCTAGAGCATCAACAAGATTTTTTTAAAGAGATCAAGGGCCATAACTCTGACAGTAATTATCCGAAATTGCTGAAAATCAATAGGCTTCTTCGTCTCATGACCTTAAACACTGTGTATAAATTTAAAGTCAATCGCTTATTAACTTTAGCCTCTAGAGCGTCCACAAGATTTTTTAAGTGATAAAGGGCCATAACTCTGACAGTTATTATCGTAAATTGCTGAAAATCAATAGGCTTCTTCATTTTATGACCTTAAACACTGTGTATAAATTTAAAGACAATCGGATATTAACTTTGGCCTCTAGAGCATCCACAAGATTTTTTTAAGTGATCAAGGGCCATAACTCTGACAGTTATTGTCTCATGACCTTTAATACTGTGTATAAATTTAAAGTCAATCGGATATTAACTTTGGCCTCTAGAGCATCAACAAGAATTTTTTAAGAGATCAAGGGCCATAACTCTGACAGTAATTATCGGAAATTGCTGATAATCAATAGGATTCTTCGTCTCATGACCTTAAACACTGTGTATTAATTTAAAGTCAATCGGTTATTAACTTTAGTCTCTAGAGCATCCACAAGATTTTTTTAAGTGATCAAGGGCCATAACTCTGACAGTTATTATCGGAAATCGCTGAAAATCAATAGGCTTCTTCGTCTCATGACCTTTAACACTGTGTATCAATTTAAAGTCAATCGGATATTAACTTTGGACTCTAGAGCGTCCACAAGCAATTGTGGACGTCAGACCGACGGACGGACAGGGGCGACGGCAATATACCACCACATTTCAATGTGGGCGTATAAAAACATAGGTTGCCAGGCATCGAAACATACGCCCACAGCAGCTAAATCGTCCGGGCAGTCAACAAGAGTTGTCGCATATTTAATTTTTTTCGGTAATGAAACATTTATAATACAGTAAAATCTGATTAAAAGTAACAACTCATTATGTAATTATCAGAAAATCATTGGAATTTGTTTGGCTTTGATAAAGTTCTCCTCCATGCTGTTCAAGTTATCTAAATTCATTGAAACTCAATATACTTGTTCGTCTCATGACCTTTAACAATTTGTATAAATTTAAAGTCAATCGGATATTAACTTTAAGCCTCTAGAGCATCCACAAGAATTTTTGAAGTGATCAAGGGCCATAACTCTGACAGTAATTATTGGAAATTGCGGAAAATCAATAGGCTTCTTCGTTTCATGACCTTAAACACTGTGTATAAATCTAAAGTCAATCGGTTATTAACTGTAGCCTCTGGAGCGTCAACAAGATTTTTTAAAGAGATCAAGGGTCATAACTCTGACAGTAATTATCAGAAATTGCTGAAAATCAATAGGCTTCTTCATTTTATGACCTTAAACACTGTGTATAAATTTAAAGTCAATCAGTTGTTAACTTTAGCTTCTAGAGCGTCAACAAGATTTTTTAAAGGGATCAAGGGCCATAACTCTGACAGTAATTATCAAAAATTGTTGAAAATCAATAGGCTTTTTCGTCTCATGACCTTAAACACTGTGTATAAATTTAAAGTCAATCTGTTATTAACTTTAGCCTCTAGAGCGTCCACAAGATTTTTTTAAGTGATAAAAGGGCCATGACTCTGACAGTAATTATCGGAAATTGCTGATTAACTTTAGCTTCTAGAGCGTCAACAAGATTTTTTAAAGAGATCAAGGGCCATAACTCTGACAGTAATTATCGAAAATTGCTGAAAATCAATAGGCTTTTTCGTCTCATGACCTTAAACACTGTGTATAAATTTAAAGTCAATCGGTTATTAACTTTAGCCTCTAGAGCGTCCACAAGATTTTTTTAAGTGATAAAAGGGCCATGACTCTGACAGTAATTATCGGAAATTGCTGAAAATCAAAAGGCTTCTTCATTTTATGACCTTAAACACTGTGTATAAATTTAAAGTCAATCAGTTATTAAGTTTAGCCTCTAGAGCGTCCACAAGATTTTTTGAAGTGATCAAGGGCCATAACTCTGAAAGTTAATATCGGAAATCGCTGAAAATCAATAGGCTTCTTCGTCTCATGACCTTAAACACTGTGTATAAATTTAAAGTCAATCGGATATTAACTTTGGCCTCTAGAGCGTCCACAACATTTTTAAAAGTGATCAAGGGCCATAACTCTGACAGTAATTATCGGAAATTGCTGAATATCAATAGGCTTCTTCATCTCATGACCTTAAACACTGTGTATAAATTTAAAGTCAATCGGTTATTAATTTTAGCCTCTAGAGCGTCCCATGATTTTTTGAAGTGATCAAGGGCCATAACTCTGACAGTTATTATCGGAAATCGCTGAAAATCAATAGGCTTCTTCGTCTCATGGCCTTAAACACTGTGTAAAAATCTAAAGTCAATCGGATATTAACTTTGGCCTCTAGAGCGTCCACAAGCAATTGTGGACGCCGGACGGACGGCAATATACGACCACATTTCAATGTGGGCGTATAAAAAGGAGGTGCGCTTTCTCTCTTGTCAGGGATGCAGGATGGAGGCCCTGACAAGAACAGCTGTTTAGTCATTCGGATGGGACTGACCTGCACGCTAAAGATCCATAAGCCGTTTGAATTCGATATAAGAGAAGGCCGTAGTGCCATCGTCCGGGCAAAATTTCCATCATAGCACACAGTATGGCCTAGTTCAGAGCAAAGAATTGGTTTCAAATAAAATATTGAATCCTTTATATTGGTAAGTGAGATTTGCTGCATTGACAAATAAATTACAATTCTTAGGCAAATTTAGTTACTCGATTTTTATACGCCTACATAGAAATGTGGTTGTATATTGCCGTCACCCCTGTCCGTCCGTCTGTCGGTTCGTCCGACCACATTTCAATGTGGGAGTAGAAAAAAACATGAGAGAACTGCAATAGGAATAAGCTGATAATTAAATTGTAAAAAAGATCAATTTTTTGATTATCTAAAAATTTATTTGGAGTTGATCTTTATGAGCTTATAAAAATACATAAAACTACAGTAATCAAATTGTGTACGCTGGCCATTTCACTTTCACTTTTTAAGGCAATTTTAACCCTTTGAACATGAGCGGTTGTGCTGTAGTTCCCACAATACGCTGGACTGGTAATGTCCTGCCTACAACTGTTCAGATCCACTAGCACAAGGTGAAATTTTGTAGACCAATCAAGTCAGCTTACACATATATAACACAACACAACACTATTAAACACAAGTACATGTAGCTACGTGGCTCTTCTTCTTAGAACGTATTTGCCTTTCTGTAACTGGGTTAAATAGATACGTAATTTAGAATTATCTGAAGTCTTCCTTATCCAAATCTAAAAAAAGAAAACATGAATTGAGTGGGTCATTATTACCTTATCTTATGACTGCAAATATTTTTCAAAAGCGGCAGCAATTTATTTACTAATTATAATTATTCTGCACATGTACTGCCAATCTATGTCATACAAACAAATATTACATGGTTCTCTCACACAGTTTCAAACTAAATGTACATTCTCAACCTCTAATATCAATTAACAGAACACAGTTTTTATACGCCCACATTTTCATGTGGACGTATTATGTCGTCGCCCCTGTCCGTCCGTCCACAATTGTTTGTGGACTCTCTACAGGTCACAATTCTTGTCGGATTTTGACGAAACTTGAAATATAGGTTTATCCCCAAAAGATCTCGGCTGCTTTCGATATTGGCATGTATCGGATCAAAACTTCATGGATTATGGCCCCTGATTGTACGAAAAATCATGTTTTTAGCTTGTGGACCCTATAGAGGTCACAATTTTGAACCGATTTTGATGAAACTTGACATGCATGTTTATAACCCAAAGATCTTGGTTCCTTTCGATATTTGCGCCTATCGGAACGTAATTTCCTGAATTATGGCCCCTGATTGTCCGAAAAATCACCTATTTTTTTAGCTCGTGGTACCTCTGGAGGTCACAATTATTATCTGATTTAATAAACCGTTCGATTATATCACTGTTACACCCTAAAGAAGGTTGAGTTCAAATTTCGGAAAAATCGCACCAAAATTACCATACAAAATTACCATACAAAATGGCCGCCGTTCGTACGCGAATACTGTTAAAAGATGGTATATCAAGGTTGTGGACCCTGTAGAGATCGCAATTTTAATTAGATTTAAGATGAAACTTGAAATGCATGGTTATAACCCAAAGATCTTGGTTCCTTTCGATATTTGCGCATATCGGATCGTAACTTTCTGAATTATGGACCCTGATTATACGCAAAATCGCCTTTGTTTAGCTTGTGGTCCCTCTGGAGGTCACAATTATTATCTGATTAAAAAAATCGTTTGATTATATCACCGTTACGCCCTAAGGAAGGTTGAGTTCGAATTTCGGAAAAATTGGACCAAAATTGCCATACAAAATGGCCGCCATTCGTACGCGAATACTGTTTAAAAGATAGTAAGCTGGCACTGCCAGGCAGGATACGCCCACATTTTCGAGAGATGGATAGAGAACAAGGAAAACCGAAAGTGATTTTTCCTACAATCAAAGGCTATAATTCATTAAATTACAATTTGATATGCGCAAATATCGAAAAGAATCAAGATCTGTAGGTTATAAACATGCATTTCAAGTTTCAACAAAATCGAATTAAAATTGTGACCTATACTGGGTCCACAAAATTGATATACCATATTTTAACACTATAAGCGTACAAACGGCGGCCACTTTGTCTGGCAATTATGGTCCGATTCCCCTGAAATTCAAACAACCTTCCGTATGATGTAAAGGTGATAGAGTCGAGCATTTTTTTAAATCAGATAATAATCGTGACCTCCAGAGGGACCATAGGCGATTTTTTGGACAATCAGGGGCCATAATTCAGGAAGTTATGATCTGATATGTGCAAATAACGAAAGGAACCAAGATCTTTGGGTTATAACCATGCATTTCAAGTTTCATCAAAATTGAATCAAAATATTGACCTATACACTGGGTCCACAACCTTGATATATACCATTTTATAACAGTATTCGCATACACACGGCGGCCATTTTGTATGGCAATTTTTTTTCCGAGTTTTTGCGAAATTCGAACTCAACCTTCCTTAGGGTGTAACGGTGATACAATCAAAAGATTTCTTAAATCGGATAATAATTGTGACCTCCAGAGGGACCACAAGACAAACAAAGACGATTTTGATTATAATCAGGGGCCATAATTCAGGAAGTTACGATCCGATATGCGCAAATATCGAAAGGAACCGAGATCTTTGGGTTATAACCATGCATTTCAAGTTTCATCAAAATCAAATTAAAATTGTGACCTCTACAGGTTCCACAACCTTGATATACCATTTTTTAACAGTATTCGCGTACGAATGGCCGCCATTTTGTATGGCAATTTTGGTCCAATTTTTCCGAAATTGGAACTCAACCTTCCTTAGGGCGTATCAGTGATATAATCAAACGATTTTTTTAATCAGATAATAATTGTGACCTCCAGAGGGACCACAAGCTAAACAAAGGCGATTTTGCTTATAATCAGGGGCCATAATTCAGAAAGTTACCATCCAATATGTGCAAATATCGAAAGGAACCAAGATCTTTGGGTTATAACCATGCATTTCAAGTTTCATCAAAATCGAAATTAAAATTGTGACCTCTACAGGGTCCACAACCTTGATATACAATTTTTTAACCATATTCGCGTACGAATGTCGGCCATTTTGTATGGCAATTTTGGTCCAATTTTTCCTAAATTCAAACTCAACCTCCCTTAGGGTGTAACGGTGATATAAACAAACGATTTTTTAAATCGGATAATTATTGTAACCTCCAGAGGGACCACAAGCTAAACCAAGGTGATTTTGCGTATAATCAGGGGCCATAATTCAGGAAGTTACGATCCGATATGCGCAAATATCAAAAGGAACCAAGATCTTGGGGTTATAACCATGCATTTCAAGTTTCATCAAAATCGAATTAAAATTGTGATCTCTACAGGGTCCACAACCTTGATATACCATTTTTTAACAGTATTCGCGTACGAACGGTGGCCATTTTGTATGGTAATTTTGGTCCGATTGTTCCGAAATTTGAACTTAATCCTCCTTAGGGTGTAACGGTGACATAATCGAACGGTTTTTCAAATCGGATAATAATTGTGACCTCCAGAGGTACCACGAGCTAAAATAGGTGATTTTTCGGACAATCAGGGGCAATAATTCAGGAAATTACGTTCCGATAGGCACAAATATGGAAAGGAACCAAGATCTTTGGGTTATAAACATGCATGTCAAGTTACATTAAGATCGGTTCAAAATTGTGACCTCTATAGGGTCCACAAGCTAAAAACATGATTTTTCGTACAATCAGGGGCCATAATCCATGAAGTTTTGATCCGATACATGCCAATATCGAAAGCAGCCGAGATCTTTTGGGGATAAACCTATATTTCAAGTTTCGTTAAAATCCGACAAGAATTGTGACCTGTAGAGAGTCCACAAACAATTGTGGACGGACGGACGGACAGGGGCGACGACATAATACGTCCACATAAAAATGTGGGCGTATAAAAATGGTAGACGTCACAATTTTAATTTTCGATTTTGATGAAACTTGAAATGCATGGTTATAACCCAAA
The DNA here is from genome assembly GCA_917208275.1 of Patella pellucida. Lineage (NCBI taxonomy): Eukaryota > Metazoa > Mollusca > Gastropoda > Patellidae > Patella > Patella pellucida. The sequence continues at coordinate 28,865,188 of OU795041.1, read as the reverse complement.
GATCTTGGTTCCTTTCGATATTTGCGCATATCGGATTGTAACTTCCTGAATTATGGCCCCTGATTATACGCAAAATCGTCTTTGTTTAGCTTGCAGTGGTCCCTCTGGAGGTCACAATTATTATCCGATTTAAAAAATCGTTTGATTATATCACCGTTAAACCCTAAGGAAGGTTGAGTTCGAATTTTGGTAAAATTCGGAACAAAATTGCCATACAAAATGGCCGCCGCGTGTATGCGAATACTGTTATAAAATGGTATATCATGGTTGTGGACCCAGTATAGATCACAATTTTGATTCAATTTTGATGAAACTTGAAATGCATGGTTATAACCCAAAGATCTTGGTTCCTTTCGTTATTTGCACATATCAGATCATAACTTCCTGAATTATAGCCCCTGATTGTCCAAAAAAATCGCCTATGGTCCCTCTGGAGGTCACGATTATTATCCGATTTAAAAAAACGCTTGCCTCTATCACCGTTACACCATACGGAAGGTTGAGTTTGAGTTTCAAGGAAATCAAACCATAATTGCCAGACAAAATGGCCGCCGTTTGTACGCTAATAGTGTTAAAATATGGTATATCAAGGTTGTGGACCCAGTATAGGTCACAATTTTAATTCGATTTTGTTGAAAGTTGAAATGCATGTTTATAACCTAAAGATCTTGATTCTTTTTCGATATTTGCGCATATCAAATTGTAATTTAATGAATTATAGCCTTTGATTGTAGGAAATATCACTTTCGGTTTTGCTTGTTCTCTATCCATGTCTCGAAAATGTGGGCGTATCCTGCCTGGCAGTGCCAGCTTACTATCTTTATGGGATACAATCACTATTTTTATTCTAAAAACAAGATGTTTCGACAATATCAAGGCTTTTCAATTCATTATTGATTTTCAATACCCCTTTGCTGAGGAAATCAGCAAAAAGTACAATAACATTAGCACTATCTATAGTAGCCAAAATCAACAGCACAATCTCAAATTGATTAATAATGTACCGTATTTCTTGATTTTTTAGTGTACACATTACACAGTCATGTCATCTTACAGCCTGGACTTGAACCATGGGTTAGTCCCTAGTTTGTGTAAACTAGACATTAAACTCCATCTCTCCCCGTCTCCCCCTCCCTCCCGCTCTTATACACACACCCCCTCCTCCTCTCTCTCTCATTATAATAATTTCATACAGATGATTTTTATGGATTACAACAAAATAACTTACTTCTTGCGTTCCTATTCCAGTGATAATACCATGGGTTTTGGGGGCATCTTTAGATTCAACAAACACTGGATGGTTTCTTTGAAACCTGTAAAATTTGTTCAGAAAGCTAAAGTAAAAACATATCAGATCAACCAAATCTAATACAATTATATAGAAAGACAAGAGAATCCCTGTCCAATCTTAGCCAGAATTTTTTTTTTAGTTTTTAGGTAACTTGTGTGCCATATAATTGTGTCATGTGTATAAAGGAAACGTTGCACACTAAGGCCTGTTTACAAAATTGTATATAAATGAGTTGATACGACTTGGAATCTTGCAATAATCTTGTCTTGTCTTAGCATAATGGCGTCATCAAGCGACGAAGAGATGCTGGCTATTATTGCCCTAAACTTGATAAGAACAAAAAGGAAAAAGAGAAACCCAAACCGTCTGGGTTAGACAGTGCAACTGCGTAGACCCACTGCAGGCGCGTACTGTACAGTCCCCTTTTACATGAACTTGAAGAAGATGACCCCCCTCAAAGGGAGAGAACTTGTGTTTGTACTTATTACTCGACGTTGACTGAAATAGAGAAGTTTCTATATTGCTCGACTCGCTTTCAACTGGTTGGGAGCTTGTAAGAGTTTGTACGACTAGGGTGTTATCATGCTGCATCTCGTTTCGATACTACAAGTAGTTACTACAAGTGCACCGTGAGAATGGGCCTTTATCAATAATAAGTACTCACCATCTTTTATCATAATAGAGTTTACCATCTTCAATTCTTACATCATTTATATTATCCATGGGAGATGATGATAACATTGATTTCTTTATGGGCTTACCACTGATTTTATTCAAATACTGGATATCATGCATTATATCATCATCACTCAATATGATATTTAACTGAGGTAGGATTAGTTAAAGTCATAATGAAATAGGCATGGCATAGAAGTTTGATTTTCAAATTCAAGATAAAAACAATTTTATGTAAGAGCTTTAAATTACTGGACACAATATGGAACAAGCTAAGATTTCGAAATCTTCCATTACTCTCATATGGCTATTACTTCAAAAATGTAAAGATTACATTCCAATCAGTGATAACTCAACAAGAGCTCAAATGTGATAGCCTATTAAGTAAGAATATGACTGAAGCAACGGACTGCAGTCAAATAAAGTTTTACAACCTGTATGTTTCCACATAATCTGGCAATTTTCTGAGCCAATATTGGACCCCAGGTTTTCCAGAAATATTTTATTGGCTAATGTATACAAATACAAGCTTCTCTCCATTAAGAGATATTATAAAGGATATCTGGTGTAGGCTTTCTGCGTTTTTCTGGCAGTGGAATTGGTTCATTAGGACGTCTTCTTAATTTTCTTGTCATAACAGGTTTCATATCAATAAAATCTAAAACACAGAAAATCATACATATTTAAGATACCAAATATTTAAAAATATATCACCGATAATCTCATTGCTTGCTTTATTTCCAGTTCACTCATGCAGTATCCCATGATTTGCTGTGAACTTTTTAGAACAATAGTCAGTTATGTATCTGTATCATGTATGTATTGCGTAAGCCAACACAAAATTTATCAATCACTAGTATTTTGGTTGGGAATATTTAGATTGAATACCACTGAAACTTTCTAACTTGGTGACTCAGTGGATAAGGCCCTGGCTCACTGGATAAGACGCTGGATCACTAACCTGGATCCGTCAGGATCAATCCCAGTGTTAGTCAAGAAAGTTCCTCTGATTGTCCAACCTGGTTTCCCTTTGTCAGAAGTACATGACAGGAGGGCCTGACAAGGAACAGTGTCTACTCCTGTATATACAGTGGTGTGCATATAAAAGAACCCTTGGCAATTGGAATTCTAAGAAGGGTACGCGGAAATGTCGCTTTCTGGGTAAAATTTACCCCATTGATTCAAACTTATACTAGTCACAATCAATTAGTTATATTAATTAAGACAAAAATGTAGGTTATCAGCCATGTGATTATGGTATAGAATTAAGAAATGACCCACAAGTATTTAGCTCACCACCATTCAGATCTAATATTGCCTTTTCACCCTCAACACTCCTCTTTTTTTCTTCTAACTCTGATATCAGATTTTCTTTTAAATCTATCTTTTTATCCTGAAATAATAATAATGTCATTCCAACTTAAGTTCCAAGTAGTCTGAAGCCTTATATAAACATGAAAAATCTGACCAAAAATTTCCCATATCTAGCTATTAGCTAATACATGGAGGGCAAATACAGTTTGCTTTTTGTGCATCCTGACCAATACAGTTTATTTGACAAAATAATGAAAGTACTGCTCATAAATGTAATAGAGGGTGAGATATACTTTTTACCTCAAATTCTTTCTGAACATATTCTTTTTCCTTTATAAATTCCCTCTCAACCATTTTTAACTAAAACGAAGAAAACAGTTGTCCAATACATCCTGCATTTCATAAATCAGTTAGCCAAGAATAAGTAACCTATACTTAATTTTCAGTTACACATTTCGAATTGAGTCCATCTTAACATAACAAAGAGGACTATTTGGAGAGTCGGAGTTAGAACAGTGCTGGCTCCAGGAAATATGCTAAGCGGTATCGCATCACAGTTTGCTAAACAAAAACGACTAAGTGCAAATCAAATATTAAATTGATTAGCAGAAAGTTATCAAATTTAAGGGAATCTGCAAATCAAGTTTCTTGTCCCAAAATAAGTGTGAAAATTTTTAAAAAAATGTGATTTACCATTCCACTGTGCACTGACATTTTAAATGCCTTGATCTCGCTTGATGAGATTAAAAGTAGTCAATGATTATTCAATAAACTAATTGAACGCTAACCTTTTAACAGTCATTCAGTTCATAGACTACTAAAAACGAGTACAAACGTTAAATTTGTTAATCATGTAAATATACAAGATTGGTAATTATTCACAAAACAATAAATTTTATCTCTAGCTTAACAATTTCCCTTCGTACGAATTGCCATCACACAATATTTCAATTTATATCCATTCACTGAACAACAAAATATCCCGTAGGATATAATTATCCGAAAAATGAATCCATCCGAAAAAATGTATCCATCCACTGTTATTAGCTATACACACCAGTTTAATTGTTATTCGTTTAACAAACTATTATGCAGGAAAAATGATCAAAACATTTGTAGAGAAAATTGTTTTCTAATAGTTCGACAGTTTTTATCAATTTATCTCATTCCGAAAAATAAGTTTTTACATCATAAAAAATATAAATGGTATTCATTTTCCGTAGTGTGTAAATTCTTTGAAAAACCTTAATTTATGGCATATAAATTGTTAATGGTTATATTATCTGGCTGGACAATTCCACTGCCAGTCAGTGAATCTAGTCTGTAAATACTGGAAAAAGCAAGAACCCTTCTAATATCCCCCCAAAAAACAAACGCAAGAACCCCTGTAACATCAACAATAAGGACAGCATTTTCAAAGTACCTGCAAGTCTCTCCAGATTTCACTCAGTGCTAATCTTTCTGCATACTGCTGTTCAACTTTCTTGATTCTTTTTGTATATTCTGGTAATTTCCCTTCTGACAACAACTGCAATTGCTTCTTCAGTTGAGCTAATTTATCTTGGTACATTCTAAATAAACAAACATTCCCTTTTCCATAGATATTTTTAATAAACATTTTCTCCCTTCAATTTCAACAAGCCAACAGTGAGGCTGATGTCCCCCGTCGAAATCCCCAAATAAATAGATAACACGTATTAATCGCACATTTATTTTTTTTCACAAGTATTAAGCAATCAAACTATACACTTAGTTTCATCACTCTCTATCAGATAGAATCAAGACATCTTTGTCCCAAAAAATCATCGACCAAAGAAATTGATTACCTCGGCTTAGCTTTAGCTCTAAATGTTAATCATTGAACTCAGTCAAGACATTCACCTAATGAACGCCTACACAAGGTTTGAACATTCTACATCATTCTACACAGTTATTGTTTATCGATCTGCTTACCCTAAGCAGAACATGCTCATTATCGAAGTATTGATGTAAAGAAACTATACACCAAGTTTCACCACTCTCATTTAATTAGAACTAAAGTAATAGTTAAAATAAAATAGATATAACCTTTGAGTCAAATTGCTCTCCTCTGAACCAAGATATTACCTTTTTTAATTTCAGGCTACCCTCGATCATCATTACCGTACTAAAATCAATGTAATAAAAAACAAAGTCTTGATCTTGATAGTCAATTTTTACGTTTAATTATTTTTTAATAATATCCCAGGCTAGCAATGGCATCGAGAGTTGATTATGGTCTGGATAGGTTAATTAATGTCAATTAATAATTTAGATATATTTCGGGCTTAAAGAAAGATGTGCAATTTAGGAAGAATTAGCTCTTGCATAATGTATTTTTAACTTACTGTTCTTTTATTTCTGTTCTCTGAAAATTTGTTTCCTGTTTATCCTCAGTCTCACTGGCATCTTCAGTATCTGTTGAAAGAATAGGCCAATATTTACTTTTTTCGGTAATGAAACATACACTAAAATCTGATTAAAAGTAACAACTCATTATGTAATTATCAGAAAATCATTCGAATTTGTTTGGCTTTGATAAAGTTCTCCTCCATGCTGTTCAAGTTATCAAACTTCATTGAAACTCAATATACTTGTTTCCAAGAAGCTCAATAGTAGAAAATAATTCAAATTAGTGTGTAAATGATTTTTATACGCCCACATTGAAATGTGGTCGTATATTGTCGTCGCCCCCGTTCAGTCGGCGTCCACAAGCTCTAGAGGCTAAAGTTAATATCCAATTGAATTTAAATTTTTACACAGTGTGTAAGGTCATAAGACGAAGAAGCCTATTGATTTTTAGCGATTTCCAATAACTGCTGTCGCCGGACTCGCCCTTGAAAAAATCTTGTGGTTGCTCTTGAGGCTCAAGTTTAAAAACGATTGACTTTAAATTTATACACAGTGTGTAATTGCTGTTAGAGTAATGGCCCTTTATCCCTTCAAAAAATCTTGTGGACAATCTAGAGGCTAAAGTTAATATCCCATTGACTTTAAATTTATACACAGTGTTTAACATCATGAAACGAAGAAGCCTATTGATTTTCAGCGATTTCCTATAATTGCTGTCAGAGTAATGGCCGTTTATCACTTCAAAAAATCTTGTGGACGATCTAGAGGCTAAAGTTAATATCTCATTGACTTTAAATTTATACACAGTGTTAAAGGTCGTGAAACGAAGAAGCATATTGATTTTCAACAATTTCCGATAATTACTTGCAGAGTTATGGCCCTTGATCATACGCTCTAGAGGCTAAAGTTAATATCCAATTGACTTAAAAAATTTATACACATTATATTATTCTTTATTAAATTAATCTACGCACTAGCATAAATAAGATTTCATTTTGGAATTAGAATGAATAAAAGTTCAAGTATTGAATCAATATTAATAATATTACAAATGACAAGAAGGCTCCCTTCTAGTGAAGATTATTAGAACATTATAAAGTCTTAAGCGTCGTTTACACGATACAATCAATCCATACAACTGTCATATGCAACATATTGGAAGGGTGTTTACACGATACAATGGTCCATTCGTTGTATGGCAAATTGATGTTATGTCCGTGAGTGCACTGCGTCATTTGTTCGTTCATAGTAACTGAATATAATGTACACTTCATATCTGCCTGTCCCACTTTTATTGCTGGCTAATTCCACATTAACTTCCCACTTTTGTAGAATTTTGAAATTTTTCTGATAAACTTACTTTTAGGTTTTAATTAGTGAGCATATATCCTAGTTTAATTTTTTTTTAAAAATTGAAATTCTATGGGACAGTTTTGAAAATATGTGTATTTACACAATCCTATGTAAAATACATATCAATTTTGTATGTTTTCCTTTCTTTTCTTACCTTGAAAAGAACAAATGAAATTATTCAAAGAACTGTTATTTTATTACTAATAGTTACATTAATATGTTGAAATTAAAAATATTAACACTTGGTTTGGGTTTTTTCTCTGTGTGTTCCACAAATGGCACCACAAGATTAGCGATATGTTTTGTCCAATCTGTCACATTTTTAATGATTTTTCTATTTAATTTTTCTTTTTGATAAATACAAAATTAAATTATAATATTAATATCTTCTATATACAAGCTTTTTAAAGTAAATATATGGTTGGATTTTAATTGATTTGTTTTTGCAATGCATAAACTGAAGATTTAATGGTGTCCCATCTGTCACAGATCACCCACTGTCCCATCCTTCACAGAGTTTTTGTCCCATCCGTCACAATGAACTTAGTGGCCAGAGTTTGGAACACCTGCAGGCTTTATACATAAAACACATTGTTGGCTATCTACTAACCAACAATGTTGTATCCGAAGGCCAGAGTAATAAAATTAATACTGTTACAATATTTTATTGACAATTATTAATCATATTGAATTCATAATTTTTTATTAAATATTATTACATGGAGTGGCCTAAACGATTAAAATTTTCCAAACAGTTAAATTTTTTAAATATGCTGGTTAGATAGATCATTTTTTCAAAATTTTAAAATGGGCAAGTCATGTTCAGAGAGACAAAGGGAAAGAAGAAAAAGACTGAAAGAAAATAATCAATATGATTTGTACAAAAAAAATGAATCTAAAAGACGTTCAATTAGAGAAAAACAAAAGAAATTAAATTTGACTCCTCTACTGAAAAGTCTAAAAAGAGGAGAACTAAAAGAGAAAGAAAAGCCAAATACAGGTAAGGAGGAATATATTTTGATGAAGATTTCAAAATTATTTATGTGCATTTGTTGCTTTTACACTACACATTATCTTCTTTAAATTTTCATAATTAAACTTAAAGGAGCTAAATCTCTAACTCAATATTTTCCATAATATTCAGAATTAATATGATCAGTACAAGAGAAATAAAACATATCCTACAAGACATATATGTGGAAATATATTATAAAACAAAAAACGTGTAGGATGGACTAAACAGGCGTAAATGACTGATGTTCAATTTGATCTGTTCACGTTTTTCATCGAATCTCATAGAAAATACAAAAAAATGTCAAAATTTGAATAAATCACTTTACTTTCAATCATATCATGTGCTTTTTGATCCATTTTCGTCTATATCATGGTTCCAAGAATAGAGCCATACTCTCTTCTTTCTGGATTCTAGTCATTATTTTTACCAGGATCATTAATTTTTTTCAGGGCTGCTCACAAGGTCAAGAACCAGCAGACAGAGGTAACCTCCACTACTATGACGAGTACATCAATACCATTGCTGTCAGATTCTTCAATGAATATTACCAATGCCATGTCATGAAGCTCGTTAAACAGGGCTGTTAAACAGGGCTGTTAAGCGTGCTGAACAGTTTCTGCCAACTAGCCCGACCAAAAAGAAATTAGTTGTAAAAAAATTGGCCCTTAAATTTTCATCAGAGTGCATTGTTAAAGAGAAAAAAATACGTGAAGATTTGGCTACAGGGTAAAGAGTAGAAGGGATGGTGCATGACTTTTATCAAAGGGATGATATCTCTAGCCCAGGTCCTGGAATTAAGGATTGTGTCATTGTACGTGATGGGGAAGGCAACAAAAGCAAAATCCAAAAACGATACCTTATGCACACACTTCATGAAACATTTCATTCCTTTGAGAAAAATTTTCAGAACTGCGACCTCTTCATGTGTGTCTTAGGGATTCTACACCTGGCAATGTGTGTCTTTGTATATACCATGAAAATGTAAGGATGCTAATACAAGCTATTCCCTTTTTGCCAAATTCTACTTCAGAGTTTATTCGGCAGATTGTTTGTTGTCAAGAAGAGGAGGGTTGCATGTATCAAAAATGTGAATCTTGCAGGAATTTGCAAAAATTTAAGCTTATTCTTGAGTCACAGGAACCTGATATGCTTAATTATATTGTTTCTTAAAAACAATGGATAAAATCTGCTGATGGCAAGTTATTAAGATCTACAAGGACATCTACCATAAAAGAAGTCTTCGATATTTTAGATAAATAATTGATATCATTTCTCCGCCATGTCTTTGTTAAAAGAGCTCAATAGAGCAACTTAAGAAACTTGTTAGATCAAATGACATACGGTACCCTTGTAATCAATACTGATTTTAGTGAGAATTTTGCTCATAAGTCTCAGGATGAAATTCAGTCTGTTTACTGGGATACCAAGTCGTCAACTTTATATACCACCATGATTTATTTTAAAGATTCAAAGGAAGATTTACATTCCAAACCTTATGTTGTCATCTCAGATTATATGCATCATGACAAGTATGCTGTTGTTGTTTTTAATGTAAAATTACTACAGCAATTTCAAAACGATTTTAATGATTATGTAATAAGCACTATTCATTTTCGATCAGATGGAACATCTCAGCACTTTAAGCAAAAGTTTACTATATGTTCAATGACACTGAACAAAGTCCCTACACACTGGCATTTTTCATCTACAAGTCATGGCAAGGCAGGGTATCTGAGAAGATTGTAGCGGAAAAAATAGATCTGAATACTTCAAAAGAATTTTCAAATTTAGCAGTAAAAATTTGTCAAAACATAAATATTTTATATATTTCAAAAAATGAAATTGAAAAAAATGTGTTGAAGCTGAATAAATTATGGGCACCAAACGATAGAGAAATTTTAACCATTCCTGGAACCAGGAATTGTCATTTCTTTCAGTCGGTAGAACCGTATATGGTTAAATATGCTTCGCATTCACAATGTAATGAAGATGACAAAACCTTGTTTTCTTTTATTGGGGAATGTTTACCAGACAATACAAGAGTACATTTGGATGACAAATCCGATTTATCTATTGGCCAATGGGTTAAAGTTTTGTATGAAGGAGAAACTTATCATGGTATGATAACTGATGTAAAAAGTGATTCTATCAAATCAGGTGTTTGGAAAAAACTTGCAATGGTCATTTTTTTTTTTAAATTTGAAGATGAGCGTAATGCAGTTTGGTATGGGTTAGGTGAAATATTATCTAAAATGGAATCGGTACCAACGCGTTTAAATTCTAGAGGAATGTATCAGCTATAATTTACAAATTATAGTAGGCCCTATATAATGTTAATTGTTGACTAAATTTTTAATGTTTTCTAAACTGATTGAAACTTTATCATTTTTTTTTGCTATATTTGTTATTTTTGTCATGGTTATATTTTTATTGTAAAAACAAATGAATTATTTTATTAAATGGATATCATATTGATTAATAAATGCATAAATTCTTATTCTGAATTATTAGTTTGTTGCATATATTTAATGTCCCATCACTCCCATCCGTCCCATATTATGTTGTCCCATCTGTCACAGTGTATATGTAGAAATGGTTCCACTACTGACATCTTCCGCCTTACTCCATCGCAGTAGTGGTTTTTCCTACAGAGTTTGATTGCGCAAGTTTTTTAGTCAAATGACTACAAAAAGGTTACTGGCCTATAGCTCCCTTAATTTACACATAAACTGACCCAAAACAGTACCGCGCATAGCTTAACATATACTAAATCAATTCCCATTGAAATAAGGGTGAAGCCTTACTGCATAATTTTATGATTTGATGAAACCCAACTGCTACGCGTAATTTCAAATGGTGTAATGGCGGCTTATTTGCGTAATACGTCATTACAAGAAACGTCGCTATGCAAATGTAGAACACATTACCACAAAGAAAAACTGTATAGCTATTGTGTAGTGGTCCAGTCTTCACTATTTGTCATAGAATTACCAAACTGTAATGGTATGTGTTGACAATTGCGCGTTTGAGCCTATTTGAACTTGCGTAAGGAGTCTTAGACTGTTCCAATTTTAACGTACAGTTTAACGTTAAAAGTATTTTAACTAAGTGTATATGGTGCTGCAGTGACATAATAACTTATACAAAACCATAGCTTTTTTACCCAATTCTAGTTAATTCAATCTTTTTTAACATAGATATGTCAGTTAAACTAATTTTTCGTAATTGAGATAAATCAATGTGTTGGTAACAATGTTACGTAAAACGGTGGTGTAGAAATGTCCCATCCGTCACATCAAACATAATCACAAAATGCTCAGGAATTTTTTTCTTGGCCTTGCTAATTAAAAGAGTTGACATAGTGGTTTTTCAAAAATGCTTTCCATAGCATGTTTTCAAATGTATTGAAATAACCAGAGCTGACATTAACTCCGAAATTTTTATCTTTTGTCCCATCTGTCACGCTGGAATTACCCTGCTGTCATCTTGCTTTTTCAGCTCTCTTTTATATGCGGTTTATAGGTGGTTCCATTTTGTCTTACTCTTTACTTGTTAATCTGATTCAGTGGCAGTTAGGCTAAGGTTCCTTTTACTAAGTTTTAGAGGATTTCGTAGCACTCGAAGCGACAGAAGAAGACATTTTGATTGCAGGAATGCTAGTTGTCAAGGAAGATGTGACGTCATACACCGTATGACGTTGTCTAATACACATACACCTCAATTTGATTGGGTATTGCATCAGTTGGTCGAATGAGAATAGAACTGATACTGATCCTATTCAATTCATACAACAAGCAATCCATCCGACCATTCGTCGAATGAGTTGGTCGGATGCGACGGTTGCATCCGGGCGATGGTTGTATGGGTTGATTGTATCGTGTAAACGGCGCTTTAGATCTTTAGAATAGAATGGTCCCAATGGAAGTAAAACAATGCCAATTGGAGTCTAGCTAGGCCTAACTATCATTTGTCAGAGCTCAGTCTTGGTCTCTATTGGGCAATTCCACGGTAACGGAATTACATTTAGAGCTTTTTGGTACTGTAAAACCACCATCAGATTTTTACCCTTGGCTACTTTGTTGTCAAATCTTTAATAGAGTGAGAGCTAACTGGCATATTTTCTCTAAAAAATAGCCACTGTCTTGCTGCATGAACGTATAATGTGTTTGTGTAGGTGAACCCCATGGTAACGGAATTACAAGTCAAAACCCCCTCATTTGGTTGGTTGTGGTTATTTAAGAAACTCTGTGATTTATACAGACATATCTACATTTCTGTAAAATAGGATTTAAAGTAATGTTCTGCGGAATATTTTGCAACCGGCTTGATAATTTTGAGACAAGTGATTATTTTCTGTGGTAACGGAATTACATGTCATGGTAACGGAATTACATTTCTAAATAAAAGCATTATATCATAGGTTTATCAACATTCTACATTTAAAAAAGAGAAAATTTTATATAATTGACCAATTTTGAGAATATTTCAACAATGGTTATAATTATATTATAGTATGAATTCAGTAGGCCTAAATCTAAACGTATCATACGTATGGCCGTAATTCTGTTACCTTGGACTAGTTATTAAAGCATGAAAATGGTAGTACTGTGTCAGTTTAATCAAATTAACAAAAATAAGTTTTAAAACTAATTAACCAAATAGATGTAATTATTTTAATAAGATTTTTAGTGCTTCTGGAAAAATTAGGTACTGTCAGATTATGACAGAATGAACAGAATTAAGTCTCAGCAATGTTGCAACACTGTTGCAAACATGCAAACTTGATATGAATAAAGATATTAATATGATGTATCAATGTAATACCCATTGAAATCACACATTGCTTAGAAATGTGTTAGCACAAGGATAACTTTAAATTTGGTGCAGTTATTAGTCACTTTTTGCGTTTTTGGTTCAGAAAAATGCTAAGTAATTTGCTTTACTGAAAATAGTTGGCATAAGTAGGTCTATTGATGCATAATTATTAAATAAAGTGTTTTTTAAAAGTTTACCCTCTAAATATTTCATAATTTTGTTATTAGAACAATAGAAATAATACTATTCTTATATTCGTATTTCCGTTACCGCCCAAATTTGTAATTCCGTTACCGCTTTTCCAAGAAAACCACCTCATGTAGGTGTCTGATCCTTACCTTTCTTATATCTGTTCAATTAGTAATTAGAAAATTTGGTAACACTTACTTATAAAATTTGGTAATCAAGAAATGATTGAAACTTTTAGATATGAATCATGAATGGTAACGGAATTACAGTGTAAGTTTGGGGTATATTTTAAACTGTTGTATAAAGAATTGATCTAAAGAATATGATATAAATGGACGTTTGTGATGAAATAGATGTACTTCTTTGTTAAAATCCTAAATATTAAATATTTTCCATGTAAACAAAAAATGATGCCGACATAAGTGCCTAAATTGAAAAAAATTGAAGTAAATATAAAATAGTAAGAAAATAAGTTTTGACTTTGACTTAATTTTTTTTTGACTAAAGCATTTGCATATAATTAACTCTACCAGATTCATTAACTGGCATCATTTCTGAACTTAAATAACACAAAATTGGTTCATGATATACACCAATTTTCTTTTTTGGCATTTTTTATTTTCTGCCATGGAATTGCCCTATTGCAATTTTACTCCCCTAGGAAAATTTTGAGTAAGTCAGTTACTCGCCAAAATCATGCAAAGTCTTTTTGCGTGAGTAATGGAGTACTAGCGCTGTCATTCTTCGTGGCAAGCAGTCAAGCACTGAGTTTTGTGGGCGAAATCGGGTATTTTTGAAGTGAATTCCCGTCCGGTGATTATTCCGGTGATTGTCAGTGTATGTATCAGTGATACTAATACTATCACTACTATTTATTATACGACTTTACCTTCATCCGATAAATTACCATCAAGATCTCTATCGTCTTCATAATCTGTACTATCTAAGTCGTCATTGAAGTAATCATCGTCATTATAATTACGCGGTGAGGATGTATAACTCGACATGATTTTTCATTAAAAATAGTAAACACTCTCTTTCATTTCAGATCCGCTATGCGCATAAATCGTGCGCATTAAAAAAAATAATCGAAAAAGGTTACGAATTTCTTTTTAATTGATAAATATTCCGCGAATAATTCCAAATTTACTTTTCAAAGTTTATTAAAAACCAAACACCTATCAGGAACATACTATGCATACAGTCATACACAAATATATTATGCATACAGTCATACACAAATATTCAATTTTTCTTTATAATTTTATCGGTTAGTATTGTTTAGTTCTATTTTCGCGCATGCGTTCTACACGTGGCTTTATTAATCCGATTTCCTGTTTTACTTTGCCGAAATGGCAGCTCAGACTTTTCATCAAGAATATATGCAAATGCCCCCAATTACTAGGGCATATACAACGGCATGTGTTTTGACAACTGTTGCAGTTGTAAGTTTTAAATATCAAATCTAGGTTTTTGATGCCTGTATACATGAGAAGTGCCATTGTCTATGATTCCATGACAGAGCAGTGATTACATGGCATGTATATCATTAGAGTGTACCAACCAAATTTTATTTTTTGAGCAATTGCCTTGAAATTTCACAGAAACAACCCGCCGGACATTAGAATTTTAAAACAGTTTAAATTTTTAAAATCGGACTCATACTTTTTTTAATATAAAATTTTCATATTTTTTTTTTTTCAGTCCGAAATCGAAAAATGGTCCAAAAAGTGGTTATTTGATTTTAGCACCATATATAGGGGTTTCACGTCACGTGACTTTAGGTTGAAATCGGGATAGCCAGCAGCTGAAATATAGCCCACTTCAATCTACGATTCTGAATTACTAATTGATGTAAATGCATTCCTAACAATTGTATTGCAATAGTTTAATATCAATCTCAATATCTGCAAAGATTCGGGCTAAAAAAGTATCGATATGTTAGCGAAATTACCGTTTGTTTACAGAAGACGAGAGCGGGAAAATACCGCTCTGACGTCACGCGGCCAGTAAATTTCCACTGACAGCATTGCTACGGCCCACTTCATTGGTGATTCCGATTGTTAGTTTTCAGGGGATTTTCATATAGAACCAATCAAACGATAGATAACATTTTTATGATTATTATTGTACGTGATACCTCGAGATCGGACAATTAGAGCCGTAGAAAATGGAATTTATCTGTTTTGATGACTGAAAATTGCTAAATTTCGACTAAATATAAAAAAATTTTCTTGAGGTATCATACAGATTATAAATATTTGACATATTATCATTCAAATTATTACGATTTTAATAAATCTTAGCTGACAATAACGATCGGATTTCAGTTTTAAAATTAGTACTAGCGATTCTGAAGGGGAAATACCGCTTACGACGTCACTCAAATATGACTGAAAAGCACTCAGTTTGGTGCCGTGCTACGCATTGACGGGTATAGAGCAGTTTGATTACATTATTGACGTCGATCTCGGATTTTAAAATTCCATAACTTTGGATCTAATTAGAATATTTTGATGAAATAAAAAATATTGGGTAGCATTTTATGTATATTTTCAAAATATATTTAAAATAATTTTTTTTCTCTCATTTGAAACTTTGACCTGAAACCCCTACCATATAAAAAAAAAATTTTTCTCGATAAATTGACATGAAACTTTGTAGAATAGCAGTTTGGTTACTCCTTATTACATTCACAATCATTCAGATCAAAAATAAGACTCTCTTTTTGCAGAATAAGTGGTTATCAGTGAGCAAGGGGCGGCTTGAATTTGACGATTTTTTGTTATTTCGCATTTTGAACATTTACTCCCATCACACAAATCCAAATGAATGCATTCCAAGCAGGGGGTAAGAAACAGGGATGTGGAGAAAGGGAAGAAGGATATGGAGAGAGGGTTTTAACTCCAATTGACTCAGACTAGGTCATTTTGGGACTAACATACAGCATTATCCTATTTCATTAATTTGCTTGTCAGTAGGGGTCTTAAGTAATAAGGACTCCAGAGAAAACCTATGAGGTTGGGCAATTGACCCTACCACTTGTAATCTGAATTTAAACATTAAAACACATTATACATGTAATATAATTTATTTAAAAGTTTAATTTATTTAAATTTAACAAAAGAGAGAAAATATACATGTACATTTATGAAATATAAAATATAAATTTGTACGAGAGTATTATTAATTCCTGATTTATTATGGCAGTGCCTGAAAATAAATTTAAAAAAATAAAATCATAGGCCTACATTATGTCTACAAAATTTCAATAAAAAACAACATTGCCTAAGACTGAAGATATGATATAATGAACGTCAAGAATGCTACTTATCTGCAAAACTAGGAACCAAGATACATATTATATTTCATGACTATTTGACTATTGTTGTGCACATACATTTGTAACAATAAAATAATAAAACATAATAATAATAAATATATATAAATTAAAAAATAAATAAAATAAAAGCCATGCAACTTATCTGTAAATAGGATTCCTTCCCACTGTTCTGTTATGCCAAAAATAACTTTAAAAAACTAACAAAAATAACAAAAAATGAACAAACAAAAATAACAAAAAATGAACAAAAATATTAACTGTTGGTTATTAATATATAATGATAACAATATATATAGTATAATATTAGGAACATTTCTGAATAAAATTATTCATCAAAACTAATTTAAAAACTAATGCCTCTGGTGCTGGGGTCTCTTAATCGGAGACAGAAATTTCTTCGGCTTTTTCGGGTTGATTTCTGTCCATTCTCTATCGATATAATAATAATATTAAGCCTAAAATTACATCATTAATATATGGTAAACATGGGTAGTTTTTTCCCAAGTCATGGTTATGATGGTGTAAGCTATCAATTTATACAGGCATTATAAACACATTTTTACAGAATGACAACAAATAATACAGCGCTCGCCATGTGGGCAGCCATGTTGGATATTCAACATCCGGTTTATCTCAATGTACCGTTATTTGATGTATTTTTTTTTTAATTCTTAATTTAAGGCATGAATACGTCCATGACAATTCGATTTTTATTTTTTTATGAAGAGAATATGTTCTAGAGTCTCAAGAAATTGTAAAATTAGGTTGGAATATGCATACGTAAAGAAATGAAAAATATTTTAATTTTTTAAAATTCCAGAAAAAATTGTTCCACTCACCTATTATGCGTCTGGATGTTATATTCTACAAACCCAACGTTCTCCCTACCATCTCCCGCCAAATTCAATCATCCGCCAATAGAAACAAAGCCACGATCCCGCGTAATTCGATAGCTACTTTTTCGCATGAATTCATGACGTGTTTTTGGACCAAATATCAAGCCAAACAGAGTTAACTGCCCTTGAGCTTGGTACACTCTAATATCATCATTTTATCACTATCAGTAATCGCATCATTAGTAAAATGAGTAGAAACAACAACAAAAAATATTTTCTCTTTACAATTTTTTTTACTGTGTTTCAGTTCTAGTCGATCACCTATAATTAGGATTAATGACAAACTCAAATTTCAGAAAACATAGATTAAAATATTGGTATAATATTGACGAAATGTCGAAAGCGTAGGCCT
This sequence comes from Patella pellucida, assembly GCA_917208275.1. Lineage (NCBI taxonomy): Eukaryota > Metazoa > Mollusca > Gastropoda > Patellidae > Patella > Patella pellucida. The sequence continues at coordinate 28,847,575 of OU795041.1, read as the reverse complement.
ACTAGTACTGATCACAGGATCATGTCAGGTTTGGGCAACCAAATCGGCAAATGCCCAGATGATACATATGATGTTAGTTGTTACATATACACTCCATGTAAGAACCTCTGCCTCATTGCCCTTATCTCTTATTCCCAACCCTCTGTGTTTCGAGATTATAGATTCTGCTATCATCAGGGCCCGATTCCTAGAATATTCTTAAGCACGTTCTTGTGCTTGGTATTAGTCGACTTTGCATTTAAGTAAACTTACGTTATTTTGTGTTCCTAGAAAATTCTGAAGAACGACCTTGTGCTTAGATTTTAAGTAGACTTCATTGTAAGCACAAGAATGAAGAACGTTATTTATGCGTTCCAAGAAAAAACTTAAGCACAACTTCGTTCTTAAACATGGCCAATCTAAGCACAAGTCCCAAGCAAGGTATGGGGCTTGCTTACCAACCTTAAGTCTGTTTCTGCTTCAAAAAGATGGCTGACCGCAGAGTTATTCGACGGCATTTCCGATACCTTTTGATACGAAAGAGACAATACAAGACAGAGAAAATCATTCTCCAAATCTAGGGCCAGGGCTCTATAAAGGTGGAGTGTGCCTGCGCACACACTTGAAAATGTGCCTTCAGGGTCATACTCAAAAGGAGAGTATTCAATTGCCAGGTATATAGTATGATTGTGCGGCTTCAAACAAGTTGATTAAAATCCCTTTATTTTACATGATTGACGTGACAGTAATTACTAATAATTTATAAAAAATTTTTTTTTTTTTTTTTTAAATGTGCCTGCAAATTTTTTTTCAAAGCAAATGTGCCTGCGCACGCCATGCGCATGTGCACGGAAATATCAATGCCTGTCTAGGGCCTTATAGGCCTTCTCTGAAACCAATTTATTTATTTGCCAATTAGTAAACAATAGGCTACAAACACTCAGGCTTCCTTTAAGATCAGGCGCTCTCACAATTATTCAGTTAGTTTGTATGCAGTGTTCGACACAAACGTCAGGCCGGAGGCCCGAGGCCGACTGATTTATCGGAGGACTCCTGCTTGCCTATTTCACTCGGGTCCGCCGGGCCTTCGCCTTCTTATCTCGCATAGCACGTCCACATACGACTACGCGCAAGCGAATTATTGAAATAAAATTAAACCATGTGTTGGTCCTGAAATGGCCTAGTTATGTTGAGTGGACTTTAAACCCCATCTCTCTCTCTCTCTCCCTCTCTCTCTCTCCAATAGTTGACAGTTTAACGGAAGCTGCTGTTTTTCCATATTGACTTGCATAACCAGCCTCTGATTTGTAACTGGTTTTTTTTGTCGGCTCTGTAACACTATAAATTAATCTACTCTCGGACTTAATTTAACGGGTTAATTAATAAGTTTTGATCAAGTAGTCCATCAACTCGCTTGTTGGCTACAAAAACATTAACAGTCAGTCATACCGCAACATGGATTGTGCATCTCGCTCGGGAATCACGCTTCTTCGACGCTCGGTATAACATTGGGTCATTCGTTTATAATGGTTTCACTGACCAGTAGGGCCTACATGTTAATGAAATTTAAATCTGATTTGAATATAATCCTCTGATAGAACACCGAATACACCTAGAAACAATCATTAATAATGTATTTTTCCCACAAATTCTTACAAATCAAATCTGCCGATGACACGTGACATCGGTTGGAATTTCTAGCCATTCTAGGTCAATAAATCGGCGATGCTAGTTATATTTTTTTTTATTTTATACACATGCTGACAGAGGCTTAATTTTAAACACATCGTTATTATCATTGAAAACTATATGGCATAGTGGTACGGAATTTTTTTTTTTAAAGCAATTTTAATTATGGTTTTCACGCGATTACAGTGCCGTCGCCGTGTGTTTATCATGGGGGAATGAATAAAAACATATTTGCAAGTTACGTAATAGACAAAAACTACAAATTGTGTTATGAAGAAATACCATTTTATTTTGTTGTTTCAGTTTATATCCATCCAAAAAACAAAGATAGTAATTTATTTAATTAGGAATATTACTGACATGTTTTTCAAGCCAGGACCTGAATGAAAATAATGTACTTCTTTCCGTTGATCGTTCTGCGCTTCGCTTGGAAACTATAAATATTATTATTGGTTGAGCCTTCGTGTCACCCGAAGGACCGACATGATCATGTGACACACAGGTCCTCCGGGCCTGTGCTTGGAAAATGTTTGTTTCGGACACTGTTTGTATGTGTCTGCATTTTTTTTATATCTTTTGGCACATTTTATAATTATGTGTATAGGGGACATGGCAAACGCATCCAAATCAACCACAATGAAGCAGACAACAAATTTATGACGTAATTCGCATACCAAAGTTGTTTTATGACGTTAAAGAGCACCGTAGTCTCAGTGTATGGTAAGCTTTACCAGTCACAATGTGCTTAGACTTGTACTTGACCTGTGCTTACCTAAGAATGGTCTTGAGAATTTTATAGAAACGGTATTTTTATAAGATTCTTACGTAAGTAAAAGTGAAGTATGACTTTGTGCTTACGTTAAGAATTTTCTAGGAACCAGGCCCAGGCTTCATCAAATTCAATTATGAATTAACGACATTTTTCATCAAAACAACGATTTTATTATTGTTATTTATAACATTTCTGCCACATCAACCTACATTATATCCATATCCATGCATGTATTGTAATTCTATCTGAAATGGGTACAAATCATTGTATTTTAAATTGAGACGCTGTAAGCCGTCACTAGGAAGCCATTTTCAAAGGCCATTTGACACACTTCGGTTAAATCGGGGTTTGCAACAACCCTGCAATAAAAGCTTCAAACGACGAAATTTATGAGAATTTCTTTCTAAGTTGTAATAGTAAGTAAAAGGGTAGCTGCATCACACCCATATTATGGTCCATGGTATCACTTATCGTCATACAGCCGAGGTAAGATCTAGGGTACCAGATTGTCGATGTTTTCGGAATGAAAAGAGGTGTGTACAGGGCTCACACTGGCTTTCAATCTTTTCCCGCCAAAATGGATTCTAATATTTATGTAAAACAATGATGATATTTCTTTTCCGCCAACTTTAATATTTTATCCGCCAAAAATATATGGTAAAAACAACACATATTGTAATAATATAAAACAATTTTATTTCTTGTACATTCTTAAACAACAATATGTTTTCAATTTACAAAATCCTTCTTTGCTTCACATTAGCCCAAATGGAAAAGGATTTATGGAGATCGGGTTTATATTTAGTTAGAGTGATGGACATCAAATTTGATAAGTGTTTCTGGCTTCTGCTCGCTGTTTTTATTAAATTTTGTCGGCTAAAACCTCGTTCACAATCAACGGTTGCAACAGGTATACACAAAAATCGGCAAGCAATTTTATATACATTAACAAAATTTGATTTTTCTTTAATGGCAAGTTTCAATACCGGTACATCATCAATGCTATCGATTGAATAATCAACATATAAGAAACGATCTCTGATACACATTCATTAACATCAAGATCAATTGTTTGAAAAAAAATGCCTAATGACTATTGCTGACTTTTCGAATTTACGCATATCGATCAAAATATTTTCTACGTTTATACGTCAAATCTCAGCCAAGGATTACCAAATTTCCAGTTTTCTTTGAATTTTCGTTTCGCCTATTGCTGATTTAGGGTACCGTCACGGTATCAGCAACTGAATCAGCGTCAGAATCTTCGTTAACTTTAGAACACTTCGGCAGCGGAAATGAAAAAAATGCTAACAGTTTTCTCACTCAAGAATTGTCGCTATTCAACTCGCTCTTCCGTTTTCTACCCATGGTGATAATATAATTTGAAATAATAATTTCCAATTAGCCATGCAGTTATATACATGTCATATGAACCCACAGTAAAGGAAATTCAACTATCAAAACATGTAACTGATCAGCCATTTTAATTACTTCCCTTTGTTTTAATTACGCACCATCAATAGTCACTGCTTATCTATTTGTTACAGTTAAATAATATGATGAGTACTGCTTAGATATAGGATTTATTATCGGCAATTATCAATCAGTTGAACCATTATTCCAAGACAATTGTTTAGTATTACTTATGACACGTTCAGGATTAATCAGCAAATTGATTGATTTATAGTATGCCACTATTGTCAATCAAGGATTAATACGATTAGAATTTTAAGGATTTTATTTCGCCAAGGCTAAAAAATAATCGCCAGTACCCCAAAACTTTATCGCCAAGTAGAAAATTTAATCGCCACTCCCATAATTTTATCGCAAATTACGACTTTGGCGATCGACAGTGTAAGCCCTGGGTGTGTTCAAATTTGGGGGGGGGGGGCATGAGTCCAAGTAAGCGGTTACTATTGTAGGTTTGGATTTGGAACTGCCCCCACCCCTATTTACAGCTTCTAGATCACATCTTTTATTTGCCGTTAGGTTGTTGTTGTCTTCATAATCATATTGTAATCATAGGTCAGAGTTAAAAGCAAATGTAATGAATAGCATGTTTTTATTTGAGTTATGCCTGAGTGATCACCTGAAGAGAAATGTGAGCGTATGTACATTATAGCTTTCTCTCACTACCCTACAGCCAACTGTTATCATTTGTATGATTTACATGTTATTAAAGGATTAGGCATTTTGTGCAAATGTTTGTTAAAATAATCTCCTTGAGGTAGTAGTATCCCGGTGTTTAACGTCTGCTTCCACATTAGCTTCCACATAAGTGATATCGCAGACAAGAAATAGGAGAGCCAAAGCTGCTTCCTGTTTTTATAATATGATTTTGCAATTATTCCATTTTCAGCCATAGGCCATGGATTTGGGTTCTGTGGGAAGTTCTTCTCTTTTTTTAATAAAAAACATATCGCTTGGTAGATGTTTTCTTCTGCTTCTCAATTGGTAGATGTCTTTGTTGTGGGATTGGTGTTGAGGTGCCAGGCTCTTCTTATCGTGACCTCCCCTTATTCCACTATCCTACTCTGTAGGCTTGATGTCTATTTTTTTGGCAGAGTAGTGTTTAGGTTCTGAGTCTGTCTGATCGGGACTCTCCCTAACTCCACTATCCTGCATCTTTGGTATAAATCCCCTATGTAGCTTAGTGTTTAGATGCAGAGCCCGTCTAACTGTGGCCCCCTCTTACTTCACTATTCTACTTAGTCCAACTGTGTCCATTAGAGGTTGGATTTGTTCGACGATTTGAAGTTTCAGATATGGTCTGGGGAAAAGTAGTATCTTAGTATTGAATGGTATGTTTTTAGCCTCAATCATTCTCACTAGTGCCCTTCTCTCCTCCTTGTATAACTCGCAGTCTACCAGGACATGGTTGGTGTTACAGTCTTCTCCGCACTCACAGACCATGGTGTTTTTATTCTCGCAGCCACTCATTCACCCTTATGCACCAGTCAATAAGAATCTTGATCTACCCCCCCCCCCCCAAGCACCGACGCCCATTTGACGCCATGTCGTCGTCTAACCTTGACCTCGAAATTTTCAGCTAAATGTGTAAGAGTTGTGAATCTTTGGTGAGAAAACAATTTGCCAAAGGTTAATCTTGAACAAAATAGAAATATTGCTGAACACAAATAGACGTCCAATCTTCAACCAACACATATTTCACTAAATATTGTATTTTTAAAAATGTGTTTGTTTTCTGAAAACATACAGGAAATTCCACTTGTATAATTGTAGATGCGATTGTCTTTATGATATTTTCATGGTAATTTGGATAATCGTAACTACAAAATGGTGTATGATTTGTTGGTGAATGCTTGGGGTAGATAGTTCAAGTTTTTTTTTTGACCTGCGTTAGAAAGTGAATTTTCAGTGAATGTGTCTTGGCTTCAAGTGCACATTGCGAGGTGAATCTTGACCCTAAAATATTGAGCTACATGACAATCTGGGGTGAACGATTGAGGGGGGGTAGTTGAAGATTCCTATTGACCGGTGCATTGGTTTCGTTGTAAGTCTGCATATATCCTTGAAAATCACCCCTAAATTTGTATGCTGTTAAATTGTTATTTAATACATTTAATCACAATAAAGCAAGGGCTTTATGTACAGTTTATCTCATTTTTGTAAACAATCAAATTTGAACCCAAAACACTCTTTTAACAGATCAAAGTCCATATTAATCTGAATAAACATATTTTTCTTCTTCATTTTAGCAACTAGATATCATCACTCCTTTCCAGATCTACTTCAATCCTGATCTGATATTTAAACAATTACAGGTAATTGACAAAAGCAGGGGATTATTAAAATGGCTTTTTGGGAGATAATCAAAAGCTTTGTTTTATAACTGAGACAGGATGTTCCAACTTGGTCTCCTTGTTAATTTGTTGAATACCTTAAACACAGATAAGCAATTTGATTGGTTGTGACTTCAAGACACAATAACTCTATTTCTAATTGAGATAAAATTTTAAAACTTGGTGTAGATGTTCGATAGGTGGATGAAAAGGCGTGCTGGGCAGGTAGTCTCGGTCCCCCAGAACCTCCTACTCTTCAATAAACAGAGGGTCTGGAACAGTTTCTAATATTTGACGTAAAGTCTATTGCCTATGGGGTTGCTTATCCAGTCTCTTTAGCCAAGTCAAGTAAGAGTTGTGCCCCTTCCCACAATAAATACCATAATTCTTGCATTAATGTAAACAAACATTAATCATGACGACAAATAAGGATTAATTGGAAAAGCCCATGAAGAGAGAAATTTTACAATAAAAATTAAGTGTTATAGATTTTGAACTGTCATGCAATCAAATGGATTTTTGTGAAATGACATTCTTAAATTAATTTCATGGGCGTAAACATCTTGTTTTAAGAGTAGTTACCTCCCTTAGACATTATTTATGATAATGTAAAAGATCAGATTATCTGGATGATAGCGACTACTGGGCAGGTAGACAAGGTAGGCATGCCTCATACATGAGAAATTCAATGAAAACAGATATTGTTGATAATCCTTGAATACAATGAGATTTCCTACCCGAATATAGGGGTATGTGTGGCTAAGTGCCCTCAAATTTCATAAGAGTTAGCTCAAATAATCATGGAAATGCCTGTGTCAATGTCATCATATTCCCATTGACCCTTTTCTTGTTCTAAACAGATCCAGCCATACTAAAAACAAATCGCATACAATGTACATGCATGTATCATTGATCAATCAATCCTCCTTGCTTGTTGCCTCTCAGCCTCAGTAGGACAGGCAATCATTTACAATTCCTTATTTAGCCCCATATTGAAACAGGCAATCATTTACAATTCCTTACTTTCCATATTGAAATTGTCAGGTGCGGACTGGGAAACTCTGGGCCCTTGGACCAAACTGGTTTCATTGGATCCCCATTGCATCAGGGGTCATACAAGCAGCTTTTGACCCTATATGATGTCATACATTTATTAATTAATCAGCGTTTACATTTCTAGGGGTTTACCAACAGTTCCATGCAAAACACGCCAAGATGTCACAGTAACAGACTGTTTCATTCGCTTAAATTCCTCACATCAACTACACTGCCTGTTGTATACCAACTCTTCCAGATCCTAGTATTTTGAAGACAAGTAAAAAATATTTTGAACGAAATAGGATCAATGTTTTAATTAGATTAAATTGAGGAAAGGTGATGATAAAGAATGCTAGATGCTTTATAAAAAGATAAATATGCAATTAATTAATAAGTTTCATCTATTTATTTTGGAATTGAAGGGAGGGAACATCTGCCTCACTGATTTCTTGTTTTCTTTCAGTTATGGCGGCTGGTAACAAACTTTCTGTATTTTGGACCAATCGGCTTCAACTTTCTTTTCAATATAATCTTTGCCTATAGATATTGTCGTATGTTAGAAGAGGGATCCTTTCGTGGACGCACAGCTGATTTTGTTTTTATGTTTTTATTTGGTGGTTTTTTTATGACTGTATCCTTTTATAATTCATTCATATGTAAATGATGATTGTTTAGTTGAATCACCATGTCATTTTAAACCAAAGGGGAAAATTAACATATTTAGCTGTAATGTAGGTTAGGTTAAAGATGCATTATATAAGATTTAGATAAAGAGCTGACCTGACCATTCTAAATTCTTGCTATAATAGTTCCAAAATAGATAATCATTGTAGCAATGTAATTGAGAGTCAGTCAAACTTCTCCATTTTGATATTAAATCATTAAATGGTGATTGTATTTTATTCCATTTACATCTCCACCATCCAATGGTCTGGTGAGTTGATTATATGTTGTCATGTGAATGAATGTCTAAATTATATTCTATTTAACATTTGAAGCCAAAATAAAAACCCGCAATAGGCAGATTTAGCTTTTACATAATGTATCTTTAAAGATACGTTATGCAAGAGCTTAATCTTCCAATTGCAGGTCATTCTTTAAGCCTGAAATGTTATCTTAATTATAGGTCTGCCTGTCCGGTATGTTTGATTTTTATTGGCTTATTTATTGATATAAACTTTTAACGAAGACAGACTTTCATTGCATGATAATACAAATCAACATATGAAATATACTCTCCCAGAAAAGCAATGTGATAACCTCGCTCTACCATCGCCTTGTTGCAACAGGAACGGTGACACGTCGCTGAAACGAACTGCCCTCGGTGTCTGAACCCACTGAAGTTGAATTTCACGGTGTCAGCGTATTTCAAAACAGCTGCTCTAATGGGGACGTCTGGCTAGTAATCCGGTTTCACATAGGCGTATACAGACTGTCTAATCTGATATTCTACGCAGCCTGGAAAATGCTGCTGCAGTAGAGGTCGCTGTTGAGAAACGTTTCAGCCAATGACGTTATTGGAAGTCACTCTTGTTTGGCCTGAGCTTGTGCGGTCACATGTTGAAGGCAAGAAATGGAACTCAGGGAAACATTCGGCAGCCTGGTTACATCTGTCTGAGATTCACCTGCTTGTAATCGACCAATAATGCTGTTGCGTTGGTCTTCGTGCAGATGCAGCATCACTTGGTTCATTGAATGTTTACATGTGCAACGGATTTGGAAACCAAGAACCCCGCAATTTGAATGGCCTAAGATTTAGGTTCCATGCGAAAAGCTCGCAAAGTTGTTAAATTTGTGTGTCTTGGTGCAATCAAGCAAAACAAATTTCAGCAAAAAGGATGACCAGTCAAAATTAGTGACCCTACATTTAAAACCAACAATGCATTTCTTTTATCCTTACATAATGACATTAAAAACAAGTAACATTTATGGAAACATGGCCCTTGTTCAATTAAAAATATGATGAAAAATGGGCTTTGCTTTTCTTTTTTTTGAAGAGTATATAATCGATTTGATTTTTGATCACTTCACCCAGAATAAAGTAATTTTACTGAAACTTTTAATGTATTCATTTTTCATTGCTTATAACTATTATAGCAGAACGGACAACTAGCATAATGAATCTTTAAATAATCAATTTAATTGCTCTCTGGTACTGTACATGTAGACTTTGATCCTTAACATATTACTAGCTTACTGGTTTGCTAATAAATCTAGTTTTCCTAGGTAGTGTTTTTACAATAATGTTAGTGTATGTGTGGAGTAGAAGAAATCCTTATATAAGAATGAATTTTTTTGGATTAATGAACTTTCAAGCTCCTTATTTACCATGGGTTTTATTAGGGTTTTCTTTATTACTGGGCAATTCTGTGATAATAGATTTAATGGGTAAGTATCAGTTTGTATAATTTTTTCTGTTGATGTGATTAGGCATGTCACACCAATTTGTAAACCCCTTGAGATGTCAATAATTTTGGAATAACTATGTAAGATCTGACTTCTGCTCCTACGGTCCAGTTTGAAGAAAAAACAGAAAAAAAGTATGAGAATAGTTATTATCAATAGTATTTTCATAAAATGATGGCATAACTCTGACAAACTAATAACATATTACTAGACATGCCCAAAAACAGCTAAAATTCAGTGGGTGACTGGATAATAGTCATATTCATGACCTTGCCTTCTTCATGTAAACACTAGTTTAACAGTGGGAAATAGCATTCATTATCACTGGGTTCCTATGAGATAACTTGAGTATCATTGAAGCATCCCAAGTTTGCAACTTGTGACGCCATGAAAAAAGGAAGAGAGTAGAGAATTATGAACTATTTATTGAAAAGGATTGTACAAATGAGAAAGTTAAGTAACTGGTTAGAAGCTTTTGCATATATTGTCATATAATTAGGATTTATAATGACAAAAACTGTTTAAGGTCGGATGGTCGAACGAAATTTTAAAATATATAATTCCTGTAATGTCGTCCATCGTAAAAGTTTCCAAATAAACTTGAATGTCAAGATAAATACCTGCCAAGTCTTTATTGTTTAAATGTGACACATTTGTAAGGGCATTTTAAATTTCAGCATTTTAATTATAATGATGTTTTTATAGCCTAGTGAAAATAATTTGTGTTTTCCAGGTATCGCAATAGGTCATATTTATTACTTCTTAGAAGATGTTTTTCCACAACAACCAAATGGTTTTAAAGTGTTAAGAACACCTCAATTATTGTAAGTATTATTGTTGATATGAACTAACAGATACTTGATCAACACACTTAAAATTACATCAAGTAATATAATAATAGAAATTCCACTCAAACTCCCTCTCCAAGGGGGTCTGGGCATACTTGTTAGATCTTAAAGGACCTAAGTCCGTAACTCAAATTCTCCCAAAAATCTTCCACGTCGAAAACACAAATTATTGGTCAATTTAAATCAAAATTGATGATGTAAACTTACCGGGAAAAGATGAGCTTCTTATATCAGATATTTAAGATAAAATGATTTTTTTAACATTGGTGCACGAATCATGTACCACAATGCGCTTCAGTCCTTGTTGTATTGAGAGACTCGAGGGAGGAGGCTAGAGACATTGCACTCAGCCAAACAGAGTTATATAGAATGGAATAACTAGTCGCTAGAAATGTGCACTTGATTGCGATTGCTGGCTTATTTCGTCAAACATAACTGATTTAAAATTAGAGTAAAAATGGAAATCATTAAATGTAAATCAGTCTATATACATTCATATTACAGTATTATATGCGTTGCAACCCACTTTTGTGAATTTTTAGGTCCCAAATGTTAGCGATTTAGCTCCTTTAATTGTTACTGATGGAACAAGACTTTCTTCAATCAAAATCCAACTACCTAGATCACAGAATTATAATTATTGTGATGACACTGACATGTTTTTGATTCAGTACAGACTCAAATAACATTTTAATCTGCAAAGCAAAGTCTAATTCATAGAAATGTCCGGTAGTCAATCATTTTCCTTTGTAATAGACAATCATCTTATAATTTTCAGAAAATATATATTTGATGCAGCACCAGAGGATCCAAACTATAATCCTCTACCGGAAGACAGGCCAGGAGGATTTGAGTGGGGGCAAGGACAAGCTCCTAGAGAACCACAAAATGGGGATCAAGAAGAATGAAATATACAAATCCTAAGCTGGATTTTTTAATGTTCATAAAAGAAAGGAGTTATCACTGACATCTATTAGTCATTTCAACATAACATGATGTTTTGATCCATGAGCAAATGTATTTCTTGCCCAAGGACTGCATTGCAGCATACATAATATTTATTCATACCATTATTACTGTGAGGAAGTTGACTTCCTGGAGTGCATGATCATTCATTAAAATATTTTTATGAGTGTTGTTGATGATGTCTATAATATTATAAGACATTATGTCTGTGGTAAATGTTTCTTGTTATAAGACTTATCAGAATTAAAAAAATCTATTTTGTTGAAACAAGTGTTGTACAATAATTTGATTTTTTTTTACATTTCCCAATATTGTGAGTTTCCGCTTGGACTTCTAAAGTCTAAAATGGTTATATTTTGATTTGTTTTATGGGATAACAATCAGTCTTCATTCAAAACATTTAGGCCTATACACATAAAATTCCAAAATTATGTGTGGTTTAATGGTCGACAGCGAGACATTAAGTAATATATTGATACTGCACTATTGGCAAGATGCCCGTACATTATTGGAAATAATGGTACGCCAACATCAAAGGATGACGTCACATCTGTATTTTAACCCCAAATAAATAAAACAAGCGGACTTGTCTGATCATAAACAAATTAACACACCAGTTCAACCCAATTCTATAATTTATTATGGTATAAAGAGGGTAAGCTCCTTTTAGTATGTAATGGTACATCATGTAATCTTACTTCACAAATATTTTGATCTCAAAAATGGTGTGCCTTAACAGTAAAATACATGTATCTGCAGAAAATTCAAATCGACTGTAAGAGCTGGTTATAGGGTTCAGACATAAAAATAACTGTTTCTGCTAGACTTTGTGCTGTTTAGTATTATCCTTCATTTTCAAATCTTGCCTGAATACATAATATAACCACATACATTGTACAGTTAGAAGGGACAATTATTAGAGGCTTTTAGCAACCATCTACTTTGCATATGTGTCTCTAGTAGTTTCTGGTCTAGACAATAGCCCTGTTTACACTTGGCCGTGATACATTTCAAGAAAATGACACGTTTATATTACTCCACAGAAAAGTTAATTTCAGTCCCTATATATTACCCAGATGAAAATATTTATGAGGTTTGATTTAGTTTGAGCAGCCATTTTGACAGAACTGATGACAGAACTGTCAAAGTATGAGGGGGGAAAAAGGGTCAAGGTTTGTTTCGCCCATGAGCAGTGATCCGTACTGAAACCGTGCTCCAACCGGATAGTGTTTACACAAAGAAAATTTAACCGCGCCGCTCCTGGCTCAGTGCCGAGACCACCTCATTCCAGTGGGCCAGATTGGCACCGTACTTAGTATGGCATGCTCATGTTTGACCGGTTTACACTACAAAAATATTAAGCGTGCCACACCAGGTACCGTTCCTGGTACGCTTAAAATTTGCAATGTAAACAGGGTTAATGATTCCAGAAAGAGATAGCTTTGATAAATTGCCCAACTGTCTTTTAGGGTAATATAATAAACAAAAGTAGAAGAATTAAAGATAAATATTTATTGCAGAAACAACTTACTGTTTCAAGATGAATGCGCTGTCATACTTAAACACCGTAACAAGGTCTAAGACATAGTTGTATAATGAGCATATTTATTTAATTTAGATGATGTTGAACACCCAAATTTTTTAATTTTGGGCAAATACAACACAATAAATGATGACAATTGACATTAATATTTTTGTTCAAATTATACACAATATGTATTCCTTTTATTTCCAGATATTACTTTTAGATTTTGATACTTTAAGTCTTATTTGATGATTTCACGAAGACTGATGTTGTGTATCATTAATTAGAACTCGCACTGAATCTTTACAATCTGACAAATAAGATTTACAAAAAATGGGCACCCATTTTATAAATAAAATCCATATATCTGGAAACAAAAGGGATTTTAAGTTAATTAGGATAGAACGATTATTTGAATGTCTTCAAAATACCGGGGATATGGCATTTTCACATATACTATTCAACAAAAAATTCAGCTGTTATTTACTAAATATAATTTATTAACTGTACACCTCTAGGAATAATCTCTTAACTTGTTTTTTTCTCTCTACAATCGTGGACTATATTTTAAAATGTACACAGTTTACGTTTAACACAATATTTATTAAGAAAGGTTTAGTTTACTATAATTATAAAGTTAAAGAATATTTATATATTAACGAATTCACTCACACCGAAACTTGAATCTATTGACATTGAATAATGAGTATAATGATGTAGAAGTGTTGTTCTTTTCACCTGTAATTTGTAGTGTTTAGAGATTTATAAATATTGACAGTATATATATCAATATTAGGATATATTTTCATTTGCCTGGACCTTCAATCTAGCCATTCATTTTAACCATTTGCAATGTCTTGAGTCAGAGTAGCTGATCAGGAAATCTTTATGTATTAGTGGCAAAGCCATAAAAGGATAAAGTGTAGGAAATAAAAATCTGATTTGCTTAAATTGATAATAACATCTAAAAGAAAGGGTCATTTAATCCAATAATAAATACATATTTTACTTCTGGGCATTTGAGAATGAGTGAATACTCTGATGGGTTAGTTATATAATGAAAAAAACAAAACAAATTCGTCTAGAATGCATCTTTTGAGTGAAAATCAGCAAGTAATTTTAAGTAAAATAAAACATGTATTTGATACTGTTGTATCGGTACATAAATCACAATTGAATAGTATCAGTACTTAGTATATACATAGACTAATAAATATTAAATTGAATTTGTGGATCAAAGAGAAATACTAAGAGAAATTGGACAACTCGTTCTCATTTAAAAAGTTTCCTGGTACATGTATTAACAGTATATTTAATAATAATTTACACAATTCCCTGCATAGAATTAGGAATATAGTAGAAGGCCTTTGATTTCATATTTCGAGTGAATTTCAAGAATATGTTAGACATAAGACATTCAATATTAATGGGTTCCTATTTTATCATTGAAGCTCTCAATTTCACACATATGCATAAAACAGATAAACATATTCACCAAATAAAATGTTTTCTAGAATGGATTAAATTCACTTTAGAATGCAAAACCAAAAAGATATGTGTAATAAATAATAATTTTATGATTTATTTTGACCCATCAAGACAAAAACTAGTTTGGTTTTTAATCTACATGTATTACAGGTATGTCATACGAAGATTCTGAAAAATAGTAAGATAAAATAAAACAATTATTTAGACTGGTCAAATTTATCTTTTGACTAACTTTTTATTTAGCCAATAATGATTGTGCAAAATTCTCATCAAGATACAGGCAGGCTTAATTTTAATCACTTTAATAAACAAATTGTTCTTTTCATGGGTTTTTAATCACTTGGTCGCTTTTCACTAAACTTTTTGGTGAAATCCTCAGCATTTTTCATAAATTTCTTTCTATCCTTTGTATATTCTTCAGCTAAATCTCCTCTTAGAGGATGTTCTGGCTCGGGGTCATTGACAAGTGCAACAAGAGACTGAAGGACTGCAAAGAGAAATTAATATACAATAAATATAATGTAATACTGAACACAATTCAGTAATTATCAGAAAATCATTAGAAGTTGTTTGGCCCATGCTAATGTTAAGTACCGTATACAAAACATTTAATACCATGGATTTAGCTATCAAAAATCAATATACTTGTTGGTTTCAAGACCTTAAACTCTGGGTATCAATCTAAAGTCAATCGAAACGATTATATACAAGCATAAACACAGTGTATAAATATAAAATCAATCAAATGATAACTATGGTGCATTCACAAGATTTTTCTAAGTGAACAAGGGCCATAACTCTGGCAGTAATTAATGGAAATTGTTGATAAACAATAGTTTTTTTTTTGTCTGATGATAGTGGACTGATTATTAACTAAGTTTCATCACTCTCTATCATCAGATAAAATTAAAGTCAAAGTAATTGCTTAGCAGTCAAGACATTCACCAAATGAATATCTGTAGCACCATGGGTCTTTATGTCTGACGTGGAGAGCAGGCAGGTATGAACCGGTCGCCACACCCTACATTCAACCCATGCATATTCTTATTGCTACATATTTCTGTTAGCCTTGTGATCGTCCAGAAATTGTCTCTAGCTGTCTTTACATCTCCTTCACATTGTGTTTTTTCTTCTACTGGTTTCTTAGACCATTGTCTTCTTCAGTTATATAACAATGCAACAGCTCATTTTTACCTTTTATGTTGCATAGATATACATACAAGCATAGTACATATTATAACATAGTCAACCTCTTCTCAAAGCTAGCAACCCTCGCGACTGTCTAGGATATCTTAGATCGTACCCCTCTGGAAATCTAATCGAAGTCTGACTAAACTTTACCAATAGTTATCTTATAAGGAACTCCTGTAATCAGCAAAATAGCACGTTTTCATAGCCCTAAACCACGCCTAAACTGGTGTAACCAACAATATGATTGATTAAACAAGCCAACAGTAAGGCTGATATCAAACATATTACTGTAAATTGTAAACAACAATTTTTTTTTACATGACTTTAATTATGACAACTAAAAACAAAGTTACTGTAAAAAAAAAAAATCTGACAAACTTATTTTAGGTGCACCTTCAGGTTGGATGTGTTTCCGAATTCAGGAGAAATATGTTTTTCGCAAAGATTGCATTATATTATGTACTGTCTATAGAAATGTACTGTTATCCAATCTTTCGTAGTGAGAAAGCCATGGACTCGAAGACATTTTACTTCTTGGTCTTGAGGAAGCCATCGGGCCTAACTATTGACAACCGGCTAAGGGTTGCATAAATTTTGGATTATAAACCCAACCCAATTGGGAAAATATATAGTCTAGGCCGTCCAGACTTATTAAACTATTAAACATTCTATAAATAGGGAGCCTGGTTGATCTAAAATAAAAACGGAAGTGGTGGTTTTCTCAAACATTTTCGGAACGAAAACCGGTTATAATTAAAATTTAGGAGTTCGGAAAAAATAACCGAAACGCACGATTATTTTTTGTTTTATTGGTTCGGTTTTCGGTTTATATGTAAAAACCGCGGTTATTCGGTTAAACCGAAAAACCGCACATCACTACTGCTTACCCTAAGCAGAAAATGCCCACCTTCGAACTCCATCAAGGTATTGACCTAATAAACACCTACATTAAGTTTGAATATCCTAGCACAATTAGAAGGAAATGAAATGAAATGAAATGTGATTTTATGGCACGTCAGCACCAACCGGGCCATATTGCGCCAAACAAATGATTATTTTGAGACAGGTTAAATTATATCACAGAAACTATTATATGCATAAATAAAAACAATATCACAGTAGTAACTTAAATAAAAGTAAAATAAATCGTTTTATGCATATAAATATTTAAAATACAAAATGAAATGATAATATATACAATTAAAATTTATGATAAAATCCTGTCTCTTTTAAAAAGTCTAGTAATTTACAATATAGACCCGGTTGGGCAAACAAATGTTGTAGTGACTGGCAACGGAAATGATTTAATCTAATGTCCTTGAGATGCTTGCACTCAATCAAAATGTGCTTAACTGTCAAAGGAACATGACAGTGTTCACATTCTGGTTGACGCTCTCGCTTTAAGATGAAAATATGTGTTAAAAAGGAATGACCTATGCGAGAGAGCGACAAGACAACCTCATCTCTCCTGTTGGTTCTATAGGAGCTTGGCCAGTCTCCCAAGACCGTTGCCATCGATGATATATGAAATTATTAATAATGGATTTAAAATCCTTAAATGATGTTAAAAAATCGGTTATGGGAAGATCTAAAGCAGACTTGGCAGCCGAGTCTGCTTGATCATTCCCTTTTATATCCATATGACTGGGGAGCCAACAAAGGACAATGTCCTTGTTGATAAACTCATTGGACAATAGACAATAAATGTCTGCTATTAATGGGTGATCAAGCTGTTTGTTATTAATAGCTTGTAATGTGGACAAAGAATCAGAAAAGATAATGTATTTTAAAACTGATTAGGACTGAATGAACTCCAAGGCTTGGAGAATAGCCTTGAGCTCAGCTGTAAAAATAGAAGCAGCAGGTGGGAGGCGGACAGAAATGGTCTCGGATGGTGTCACGGTAGCCGAAGCTACCCGATCACCATCTCTCGAACCATCTGTATAAATGGGAATATAATCACCATATTTAGACCTTAGCTCTCGAAAGAGAGATTGGAAAACCGTCGAACTTGTATCTCTCTTTTTATGTTTAGTAAGATCAAAATCGATTTTTGGGGGAGATACAGCCCACGGTGGAGTCTCAAAGAAAGGGGTATTCGCAATACCGTCAAGGCTGATACCAGCCTCAGACAAAAGGGGTTGTATGCGAATACTGAAGGATGGAATGACTTTAGTCTTCACAAGATACAAATGTTCGTGAAGAGGTCTAAATTTGGGTTTAATTGAAATACATGTATGGTTTGGAAGTGATGCAATTTTCGTAGCATACTGCAGGGCCAGTTTATCAAGTCTGTTGTGCAATGAGGGTTTGTGCGCCTCGACGTACAAACTGTCCACTGGAAATGTACGAAATGCTCCTAAGCTGATTCTAAGTCCCTGGTTGTGTATGGTGTCGAGCTCTTTGAGATAAGACTCGCGGGGCGACCCATACACAATACACCCATAATCGAGTTTAGATCTTATTAATGCTCGATATAATCGGAGCAAGACCTTACGGTCTGCTCCCAAGTCAGTATTTGATAGGACTCTCAATATGTTTAGGGCTTTCAGAAATTTCTTTTTTAGGTTTTTAATATGGGGGATAAATGATAATTTCTTATCAAATATCAGCCCCAGAAATTTGGTTTCATCCACAACTGGAAGGCGGTTGCCATCCAAGAAAAGTTCTGGATCAGGATGCAAACCTCTTTTTTGACAGAAATGCATGCCGACAGTCTTGGAAAAACGAAATCCATTTTCGGTTGCCCATTGTTGAAGTGAATTCAAACAAAGCTGCAACTTACGTTCGATTATCCGCATGTCTGTTGAACCATAGCACATCTGAAAGTCATCAACATAGAGAGCCCCGTTTGTACCTGGTTTAAGCACGCTGGGATCGTATTCATTTTTATAGCAAAAAGTGTAGGAGATAAAATACTTCCCTGAGGAACCCCCATTTCTTGAGGAAATGGGTCTGAGAAGATTGATCCCAGTCGTACCTTAAATCACCTATCTTCGAGGAAATTTTTAATGAAGATAGGTAAGCGACCTCGTAGGCCGAGGTTATGGAGGTCGCACATGATACAATGTTTCCACGTGGTATCATATGCTTTCTCCAGATCAAAAAATATTGCAACTAAATGTTGCTTCTGGATGAAAGCGTCCCTGACGAACGTTTCAAATCGAACGAGATGATCAAGAGTGCTCCTTTGGGAACGAAATCCACATTGGTGGTTAGTAATAAGGTTGTTGGACTCAACAAGGTACCAAACAAGCCTTCGATTGATCAATCTCTCCATGGTTTTGCAAATACAGCTTGTTAAAGCGATCGGACGATAGTTGGTTGGATTTGTATGATCTTTACCCGGTTTTGGGATGGGAATTATTGTGGCTTCATGCCACGAAGGAGGAAAATTCCCATCAATCCAAATCCGGTTAAAAAGATCAAGTAAAATTATAAGTGTTGGATAAGGTAGATGTTTTAAAATTTGGTAGTGTATTTCATCTGGGACAGTTGCAGTGTCCCGAGCTCGCTTTAACGAATCACGGAGCTCTGCAATGGAAAAACGATCATTAAAACATTCATCATTACGGGACTTGAAATTAAGTCTCCTTTTCTCCTGTTGATTCTGCCCAGAAAGGCATCAGAGGAGAAATTGGATGATGAATTGAATGAAAATGTACTGGCCAGAGAATTAGCAATATCAGGAAATGTTGTTAAGGTGGTATTATCAACATTGAGATGGTTAACTGATAATGCACTACTTTTACCTTTAATCCTACGAATCCTATCCCATACCGATTTTGATGTGGTACGGGAATTTATCCTTGAGACATAACCCTGCCATGAAGACTTCTTTGCTCGCCATATGGTTCTGCGGGCCTTCGCCCGGACCATTTGGTATGCCGCAATATTCTCCATGGAAGGATATTTTTATAATCATCTCAGGATACGATCACGCTCTTTTAGAGCGGATTTGCAATCGTCATTATACCATGGTTTATTGAAACGTTTTGGATCCGTCGTGGTTTTTTGAATCGCCTGCTTAGCTACACCTTGAAGAATGGAAGTGAATAAGGCCATGGGCTCATCTGCATCTTCTAACTCTTTTGCATCAAAAGAGAAGAGACACAAAGATTCAAACAGAGCCCAATCAGCCTTATGCAACTTCTACCTCTGAGGTCTTTCGACCGGAGAGGGGCCATTATTTTCAATCAAGATTGGAAAGTGATCACTGCCACATAGATCTTCATTTACTCTCCATGTAAAATCCTGAAACAGGACCGGAGAGCAAATGGTGAGATCAAGAGAAGAAAAAGAAGCTGTGGCAGGATGTAAATAAGTAGGCGAGTCATCATTTAATAAACACAAATTATTAATGTTAATGAAGTCCACTATTTGTTTACCTCTGTTGTTATCATCTGGACTACCCCAGAGTGAATGATGACCATTGAAATCTCCCGTAATAATAAACGGGAGAGGAAGTTGAGCAACAAGGTCATCAAGATCTCTGGGATTAAGATGTAAACTTGGTGGAAGATATACAGAGCAAATTGTTATTGGAATATGCAAAGTCACCCGGACTGCAACTGCCTGTAATGGCGAGTTAAGAGTGACTTTTACTTTGAGGAATGTTTCCATTAAGAATAATAGAAACACCTCCATGAGCTCTACCATCACCAACTGCGTGATGATGATAACCAACAAAATGTCTAAAAGACAATGTGTCAGAATTCCTTAAAAATGTTTCCTGTAAACAAATAGCTAAAGGATTATACTTTTGAATTAAAAGTTGAACTTCATTAAAACTTGGTTTTAAACCACGACAATTCCATTGAATAATGGAATTAGCCATTGTCAGGGAAATTTAAATTTTGGCGGCTTACTGAGTGGGTCCTCATGGACATCCACTACAGTAATGTCGTCCATCAGATCATCCCCATATTTATTAAAGAGAGTGATAGGGTTTTTTGAACCCTTAGATTCTTTCTTTCTAAATTTGTTTAGTATGCACTGTTTTCTCCTTTGCGGATGGAATACCCTGAAACTGCACCCCTGACCCAGTGGAACTGGAATCAGCAGTGTCAGCTTTAGAAGCGCGCAAGGGAGGATCCTTCTTGCCATTTTGGATCGGAGTATTGGGAATTATCTCAATATCTCCAGATGGAGGCAAGAGGGATACAATCTTCTCAGGGAGAGATTTAGTGCTTTGAGTCGAGCTCTAAGTGGAGCTCGAGACCCCTATTACATGATATGATGTAGGCAAAGTCTTAGGTTTTTTCTCTTTACGTGGCCAAGTTATGTCTGTCTGAACAGATATGGATGTTGTAGAAACTTTAACTACACTCGAAAAGGATTTCCTTTCTGGTGCAATGAGTGAAGTCAGTTCTACTTGTTTCGTAGCGTCGAAATACGGAATCTTCCGTTCAGACATTACCTGTTGAATTCTTTTCTCTTTCTGCCATACTGGACATTCGCGAAAATAAGCAAAATGCTTACCCTTGCAATTAACGCAGCAAAACTCAGCCTGGCAGGCAGCGCTCTCGTAGCCTTCATGGCCACAACGAGCGCAGGTGTCTTTGCCCCTGCAGACGGTCTTGCTGTGCCCAAATCTCTGACATTTATAGCAGCGAAGAGGGTTGGAAATATAAGAATCAACAGGTATATTTAAATAACCTGCCTTGATTGATTTCGGGACGATTAAAAGTGAGAATATAGGTGCTTGTAGGAATCACCTTCTCTCCTTGGCGTACACTAATACGTTTAACTTGTTGGACGCCTTAAAAATCTATGTGGAGACACCTTGATAGGAATGTCTGCCAAAGTTGTTGACTTGAGAAGCATGGTGGCATGCTGCTCCTTCGCACATTCTATCAAGAGTGTTCCATTTTTTAATTTCTTAATAGATTTGGGTTCACCGGCCAAGCCGACAATGCCCTTATCTATTAAAAAAGGTGAGACTTTGGATAAGTCAGTAGAGGGGGCTCTCAATCAAGAGAAACCTCGGCCATGACTTTGCCATTTTATTTTTAAATAAATTAGAAACGTCCTCTGTATTAGGACGTTTCTGTCTTTTATTAATTGTTGGTGTGGGGGGGATTGGGGGATCCATGCAGAGTTTCCGATAACCGGTATTTTCCGGTTTTATACCGGTAAATTTTAACATGTACCGGTAAATAATCATTCCATCGGTCCGTGGGACCGGTGAACATAAACGTCAACAAATTAACTGCTCTACTTTATCTCTTCATTCATCCCTCGCGTCAAAAGCCTCGTGGCAATGGCTGTCAAAAGTCGGTGCTATTTATAGTAACTTAAGTATGCGGTATTTTCCGTCTGGTTAATCGCTGCTCAATGTCGCCGTAGAAGGAGAGAATGAATCTGAATTTAAGAGGATTTTCGATGAAACGGCACTAAATACAGAGGGTTTTCGCGTTTGAAACAGTCCGCAGTAATTTTATCGTAGATTTGGTTAAGTCACTAAAAACCCACTTTCCCAAAGATACCCTCAACGTGTTTAATTCTCTGGACGTTGTTTTAAATCCTGCAAGATACCCTAATGCCCGCAACGAACTCGATGTTTTTGGCGGGAATTCCCTTGATATATTATTGGACTTTTTCTGTAAAGATATTCAAGACGGTGACGTAATAATTGATCGTGCGCGCGCAACCCGTGATTTCAACCATTTTAAGCTAGTGTTATTCGGTCTGGGGACAAAATCGCTTGAAGACACCTGTCAAAATATCATTTCTGATTATTCCGATCTTTTTCCAGACTTTGGAACATTAGCCGTTATAGCTTTGGTAGTTCCTGTCAGTAGTGTACCAGCAGAGAGGGGTTTTAGTCTGCAAAATTTAATACACACGTCTCTGCGTAATCGTTTATCGCAGCGCCGTATGAATAACCCAATGACCCTGAATATGCACGCACATAATTCTGAAGCCCGCCCGTTTAATTTTGGAAAGGCCCGACAGATATTTAAGAGTTCTAAAGACAGACGTGTTCAATTTGTTTCAATGAATTAGTGTTTATTTCAATAAATTTATAAGATTGGTTAATGTTGTTTTTGTCAGACCGGTAAAATTACGATTGAACCGGTATTTCTAATCCCTACCGGTACAAGGTACCGGCAAATTTTGAAGCTAGCGGAAACACTGCCATGTATATATTTTTTTATTATTCACCCCTCGTCGTCCCCCAGGTTACTGCCTCAGGGCTCGACGAGGGGTATAATCAAGCCAGAAGTACAAAAAAATACTTGCCAACCTGATTGACCCAAGCCGCCGCTCTGTAGAATGTACTTAGGACACAAAGGTAGATAGTATGCTGAGTGAATAAACAACGGAGCATTAAACTGGAAAGGGTACATTCTACAGAGCTAAAACGACCAAAGCCGATTGATCAGAGTGGGCCACTCTGACCTCCCGTCTAGGTGAACCATGGGCCGAAGTAATGTGTTGCAGGTAAAGAGCTCACAAGCCAAATCCCCACTCAATTACCAGGATTCCACTCACCACCGACACGGGTCGCAACGCACGGCAAACACGTTGCCCCATTACAGGGATCCTTTTAGTCTCCTTTTACGACACACAGGAAATACGAAGGGTATATTCTTATCACCCCCTATACCCCAGGGGGGCAATTAGAAGGAGAGTTATCATGTTTCAAAGTCTCGGCCAATCATATTGCTTATCGCTCTGCTTACCCTGAGCAGAAAATGCGCATTATTGAACTCAGTCAAGGTATTAATGAAATGAAACTATATACCAAGTTTCATCACTCTAACTTAATTAGAACTCAAGTTATCGCGTCCCAAAGCATCAACCTATCAAATTGGTTATCTCTGCTTACCCTAAGCGGTAAATGATCATCTTCGAATTTCGTCACGGTATTGACCTAATAAACACCTACACCAAGTTTGAATATCCTAGCTCAATTAGAAGGAGAGTTATTATGTTTCAAAGTCTCGGCCAATCAAATTGCTTATCGCTCTGCTTACCCTGAGCAGAAAATGCTCATTATCGAACTTAGTCAAGGTATTGATGAAATAAAACTATATACATGTACCAAGTTTCATCACTCTCACTTATTTACAACTGAAGTTATCGTGTCCCAAAGCATCAACCAATCAAATTGCTTATCTCTGCTTACCCTAAGCGGAAAATGCTCATCTTCGAACTCCATCAAGGTAATGACCTAATAAACACCTACACCAAGATTGAATATTCTAGCTCAATTGGAAAGAGAGTTATTGTGTCCCAAAAAGTGTGACAGACAGACGGACAGACAGACGAACCGATTTTAATAGTCCCCTGCTTTCTTCGAAAGGCGGGGGACAATTAACAAAGTGATGCAATCGCATCACATGTATTTTGTTGACCAGAAGATAGACCAGCTGTACAAGTGTATACGTCCCACAGGGTTTTAATAGTAACAAGCCAATAGTGAGGCTGATGTCCCCCGCCGAAATCCCAAAATAAAAAAATGACACATATTAATCAATTGCACATTTATTTTTTTAAAAGCATCAAACAATCAAACTATACACAAAGTTTCATCACTCTCTATCAGTTTAAACATCCTACATGTACCTCAATTAGAAGGAGAGTTATTATGTTCAAAAGTCTCAACCAATCGCTCTGCTTACACTGGGCATAACATGTTCATCTTCGAACTCCACCAGGGTATTCACCTACGCCAAGTGTGAACTTTCTAACTCTATTAGAATGAGTGTTATTGTGTTCCAAAGTCTCAACCAATCAAATTGCTTATTGATTTGCTTATCCTGAGCAGAAATGCCCACTATCGAGCTTAGTCAAGGTATTGATGTAATGAAACTATACTCCAAGTTTAAACACACTCACATAACTAGAACTAAAGTTATCGTGTCCCAAAGCATAAACCAATTAAATTGCTTATCTCTGCTTACCCTAAGCAGAAAATGCTCATCTTCGAACTCCATCAAGGCATTCAGCTAATAAACACCTACAATAAGTTTGAACATTCTAGCTCAATTAGAAGGGAAGTTATTGTGTTCCAAAGTCTCTGTCAATCAAATTGCTTATTGATTTGCTTACCCTGAGCAGAAAATGCTCATTATCAAGGCATTGATGTAATGGTCGATGCTTTGGGACACAATAACTTTATTTCTAATTAAGTGAGGGTGATGAAACTTGGTGTATAGATTCATTATATCAATACCTCGACTAAGTTTGATAATGAGCATTTCCTGCTCAGGGTAAGCACAGCGATAAGTTATTTGATTGGTAGAGACTTTGGAACTGAATAACTTTCATTCTAATTGAGTTAGAATGTTCAATTTGGTGGGAGTGTTTATTAGGTCAGTGCCTTGGTGGAATTCATAGATGAGCATTTTCTGGCCATGGTAAGCAGAGATAACCAATTTGATTGGTTTATGCTTTGGGACACGATTACTTTAGTTCTTTTTAAGAGAGAGTGAGGACACTTGGTGTATAGCTTTATTACACCGATGCCTTGACTTAGTTCGATAATCAACATTTTCTGCTGAGGGTAAGCAGAACGATAAGCATTTTATTTGGTTGAGACTTTGGAACGCTATAACTCTCCTTCTTATTGAGGTAGAATGTTCAAACATGGTGAAGGCATTCACTATGTGAATGACTTGATGGAGTTTGATGATGAACATTGTCTGCTTCGGGTAAGCAGAGATAAGTAATCTGATTGGTTGATGCTTTGTGGCACGATAACTTTTGTTTTCATGAAGTGAGAGTGTTGTTACCCAGGGTATAGATTCATTATACCATTACCTTGACCGAGTTCGATGGTGCGAATTTTCTGCTTGGGCTAAGAAACGATACGCAATTTTATTGGTCAAGAATTTGGAACATAACTCTGCTTTTAATTGAGGAAGAATGTTTAAACTAGATGGAGATGATCATTAGTCAGATATCTTGACTGAGTTCAATGAATAATATTTCAAGCTAAAGCTAAGCAGCGCTCATTTACTTCATTGATCGATTGTGGGGCAAGATAATCTTGATCTGATAGAGAGTGATCAAAATGCTTTTGAAAAAATTAAATGTGCAATTAATTAATATGTGTCATCTTATTGTCTCCCAAAAAGTGTGATGAACGGACAGACAGACGAACCAATTTTAATAGTCAATAATGTCAAAAATAACAACTGTCCGCTGTAACCCAAACATATTTTACATGAAATTAATGTTTATTTCATTCTAGCAAGGAGGTCCTGATAATCACCAGATGCATTGGTTAACAAAAACAGCACTAGTACTCACCCTGGTCTGTTTTCGTAGCAGGCTTCCAATTTTCTGTACTAATAATTGGTAAACATACTTGTCCCTTTTCATCAATGTTAGGATGATAAATCTTAGTTTTGAAAGTCACCTTTGGAGGCTTAAAGGGATATTCTGCCGGAAAATTGATCTCTATTTTAAATGCTCCTTTATTATAGGGTGCTCGATCCTAAAAAAAAAATTCAAAATCTTGTTGAATATTTCCTCAATTAAAAAGATGTTTAGAGAATACTTTTTACTAGATGTAACCCAAATAAAATAAAAATGGTTTCTTTAACTACAAGATAAATATTTTCATAGTATATTACTTTATCCATTTACTAAATGCCTTACTGATAAATTAAAAAGACATTGTTCTGGAAGAGAATAAGATAATATTGCTCGCATAGAGTAAAACAATCCACATAATTAATGGCCATCAGAGATCTACTGTTTAGGGTATTATATACATTGTAGTGTGTCATGTATTTTATTATTTTCATGCAGATATTTTTATCTTTCATACATCAATGGCATTTTTCATCTAAAAATAATACTGTGAGTTTTACTTAAGGCCTACATGCATCATTCGAGTACAATGTATTAATTTGACTCACTGGAACAATTAAACCTTGCCAATTTAATATATTGGTATCATCTACTTTGATTTCTTGAAAGCACCTAAAATCTGACACACGTAAGTCTTGAAGTTCCTGAAAAATATTGAAATTAGAATAAGTAGTTAGTAATATAAGTCACAATATTTAAGTTTGTTTTATAAATTTGTCTGTATAGGTGAAGTGAACTGTGCATACATGCATAGCACCTTTGAAAAACATGGTATGGGCTATAATCTACATGTACAGTGTAGAATGTGAGCATGTCAATCTTTAACTTTAAAGGACCTAGGCCCGTAACTCACAATCCTCCAAATCTTCGACATCGAAAACACAAATTCTTGGTCAATTTAAATCAACATTGATGTTGACTTACCGGGAAAAAATTAGCTTCTGATATCCGATATTTAAGATAAAATAATTTTTTTAACATTGGTACAAGAATCATGTACCATAGTTAGGGCTGCAACGATACGCCAGGCCACGATACGATGCGCATCATGATTCATTGCCTACGATACGATTTGTATCGCGATATACATGTCAGCAACAAGGTCATCAAGATCTCTGGGATTAAGATGTAAACTTGGTGGAAGATATACAGAGCAAATTGTTATTGGAATATGCAAAGTCACCCGGACTGCAACTGCCTGTAATGGCGAGTTAAGAGTGACTTTTACTTTGAGGAATGTTTCCATTAAGAATAATAGAAACACCTCCATGAGCTCTACCATCACCAACTGCGTGATGATGATAACCAACAAAATGTCTAAAAGACAATGTGTCAGAATTCCTTAAAAATGTTTCCTGTAAACAAATAGCTAAAGGATTATACTTTTGAATTAAAAGTTGAACTTCATTAAAACTTGGTTTTAAACCACGACAATTCCATTGAATAATGGAATTAGCCATTGTCAGGGAAATTTAAATTTTGGCGGCTTACTGAGTGGGTCCTCATGGACATCCACTACAGTAATGTCGTCCATCAGATCATCCCCATATTTATTAAAGAGAGTGATAGGGTTTTTTGAACCCTTAGATTCTTTCTTTCTAAATTTGTTTAGTATGCACTGTTTTCTCCTTTGCGGATGGAATACCCTGAAACTGCACCCCTGACCCAGTGGAACTGGAATCAGCAGTGTCAGCTTTAGAAGCGCGCAAGGGAGGATCCTTCTTGCCATTTTGGATCGGAGTATTGGGAATTATCTCAATATCTCCAGATGGAGGCAAGAGGGATACAATCTTCTCAGGGAGAGATTTAGTGCTTTGAGTCGAGCTCTAAGTGGAGCTCGAGACCCCTATTACATGATATGATGTAGGCAAAGTCTTAGGTTTTTTCTCTTTACGTGGCCAAGTTATGTCTGTCTGAACAGATATGGATGTTGTAGAAACTTTAACTACACTCGAAAAGGATTTCCTTTCTGGTGCAATGAGTGAAGTCAGTTCTACTTGTTTCGTAGCGTCGAAATACGGAATCTTCCGTTCAGACATTACCTGTTGAATTCTTTTCTCTTTCTGCCATACTGGACATTCGCGAAAATAAGCAAAATGCTTACCCTTGCAATTAACGCAGCAAAACTCAGCCTGGCAGGCAGCGCTCTCGTAGCCTTCATGGCCACAACGAGCGCAGGTGTCTTTGCCCCTGCAGACGGTCTTGCTGTGCCCAAATCTCTGACATTTATAGCAGCGAAGAGGGTTGGAAATATAAGAATCAACAGGTATATTTAAATAACCTGCCTTGATTGATTTCGGGACGATTAAAAGTGAGAATATAGGTGCTTGTAGGAATCACCTTCTCTCCTTGGCGTACACTAATACGTTTAACTTGTTGGACGCCTTAAAAATCTATGTGGAGACACCTTGATAGGAATGTCTGCCAAAGTTGTTGACTTGAGAAGCATGGTGGCATGCTGCTCCTTCGCACATTCTATCAAGAGTGTTCCATTTTTTAATTTCTTAATAGATTTGGGTTCACCGGCCAAGCCGACAATGCCCTTATCTATTAAAAAAGGTGAGACTTTGGATAAGTCAGTAGAGGGGGCTCTCAATCAAGAGAAACCTCGGCCATGACTTTGCCATTTTATTTTTAAATAAATTAGAAACGTCCTCTGTATTAGGACGTTTCTGTCTTTTATTAATTGTTGGTGTGGGGGGGATTGGGGGATCCATGCAGAGTTTCCGATAACCGGTATTTTCCGGTTTTATACCGGTAAATTTTAACATGTACCGGTAAATAATCATTCCATCGGTCCGTGGGACCGGTGAACATAAACAATTAACTGCTCTACTTTATCTCTTCATTCATCCCTCGCGTCAAAAGCCTCGTGGCAATGGCTGTCAAAAGTCGGTGCTATTTATAGTAACTTAAGTATGCGGTATTTTCCGTCTGGATAATCGCTGCTCAATGTCGCCGTAAAAGGAGAGAATGAATCTGAATTTAAGAGGATTTTCGATGAAACGGCACTAAATACAGAGGGTTTTCGCGGTGTTACACTTAAAATATACGCTGATGAACGTTCGCGAACTGCGTTTGAAACAGTCCGCAGTAATTTTATCGTAGATTTGGTTAAGTCACTAAAAACCCGCTTTCCCAAAGATACCCTCAACGTGTTTAATTCTCTGGACGTTGTTTTAAATCCTGCAAGATACCCTAATGCCCGCAACGAACTCGATGTTTTTGGCGGGAATTCCCTTGATATATTATTGGACTTTTTCTGTAAAGATATTCAAGACGGTGATGTAATAATTGATCGTGCGCGCGCAACCCGTGATTTCAACCATTTTAAGCTAGTGTTATTCGGTCTGGGGACAAAATCGCTTGAAGACACCTGTCAAAATATCATTTCTGATTATTCCGATCTTTTTCCAGACTTTGGAACATTAGCCGTTATAGCTTTGGTAGTTCCTGTCAGTAGTGTACCAGCAGAGAGGGGTTTTAGTCTGCAAAATTTAATACACACGTCTCTGCGTAATCGTTTATCGCAGCGCCGTATGAATAACCCAATGACCCTGAATATGCACGCACATAATTCTGAAGCCCGCCCGTTAATTTTGGAAAGGCCCGACAGATATTTAAGAGTTCTAAAGACAGACGTGTTCAATTTGTTTCAATGAATTAGTGTTTATTTCAATAAATTCATAAGATTGGTTAATGTTGTTTTTGTCAGACCGGTAAAATTACGATTGAACCGGTATTTCTAATCCCTACCGGTACGAGGTACCGGCAAATTTTGAAGCTAGCGGAAACACTGCATGTAGGTAAATAAATATAAAAAATGCTGTTAAATTTTGACAGTCTTTCTCTGTGAAAATTCAAAGGTCTGCTTGTATGATTTACTTTCTTTATATAAATGTGGTGTTTTCTAGCTAGGTCAACTGACCGGATTTATTTGCTGTCATTCTTAACAGAAATTCCTAAAAATTCCATACTTTTTATGTGACTTATGTTAAGGGGGATTTCGATCTCATTCATCTCAATTTAGCTTTTGTCGATCGTGCGACTTCAACTTGGTGTATTCATTACTAAACAATAAAAATGCAGCCATTTTTGCTGCGACGAAAGAGATCTCTGTAGGCAAGTTTAGATGAGATATGAAGTTGTCAAGGTATTTTCACCAAGAAGATGACACAATTATCATTCATTGAAACAAGATTTTTCTTTCTTAAGGTCCATGATTTACTGAATAAACATAATAATTCATCAGTGCAGCCATGTTGCTGCAGCGAGAGGCGATCGGTCACATTACTTGATATTGATATAAGCGGCCCAGTTATTCAGCCAGCGGTAACCGAAGAATTCCGAATGTATGGGCTGCTTATTTATATCAACAAGACAAGTCATAAATGACGACACATGATCGAGATTCAATTCAATGGTTTCATTGTTTTTTGATGGCTCTCGGATTCAAAAGGAGCGTGAATATGAACACGTCTGACATGACATTTAGATTAGCGCGCACCTAAAAAAGCAAGGCCTGTCAGAACATCAGTCTATTTTTGTAAAATTATTATTTGGATAACGAATCGCGATGCGACCATTGTTTATATCGTGCATCGTGGATTTTTTAAACATCGCGGTTCATCAATTCATCGACGAATTGTTGCAGCCCTAACCATAGTGCGTCTACATGTATAAGCATCAATTATAATAAGGCACCGGGAGAACAAGGCTAAAATATCCCACAAGTCAATTCAATTGTTCCATATCCTGGATTCGGATTTCACACAAATGCTGTAAGTAAAGAAGTATTGCACGTGGTCCATGACAAAACGCGACACTTCCTATTGTCCATCAATTAGGATACCTTACGTATGTGGCTGAACATAACTTTTTTGAAATTAAGAGTAAAAACGAAAACAATTGAATGCAAATCAGGTATACACATATTACATTATTATATGCGTTGCTACCCATTTGTGTCAATTTCTACGTCCAAAAGTTAGCGACTTATTTCCTTTTAGAGGAAAAAGCGTTTTGAGGTCTTCATCGCTTTTCGATTTAAAATCATTAGAGTTAACTGTACATCTTATTAAGAGATGTGTAGGCTTATGGCAACCCCAGTTTCCGATAACTGGTATTTTCCGGTTTTATACTGATAAATTTTATAGTGTATCGGAAAATTTACTTCCCGTCGGTCCATGGGACAGACAAACAATGATAAAGGAGCTTCATAAACTTCAACAAAATTAACTGCTTCTTCCATTCATAACTTGTGTGAGAAATCTCGTGTGGACCATGTGTGAGGAAGAGTGATGCTATTTATAGTAACTTCGGTATGACGGGGGGGGGTTGTATTGAAGATCGCTGCTCAATGTTTGAGATATGTCACAATATCGCGATATTTTAGTTTTTTTTATAAAAGATGTGATTATATAAGTGTTAAAAACATCTTTCAAAATGTTGAAGAACACATGGGTTGCCCCTGGAGTTTGTCTAAATCTCGAATATATAGACACAATTTATTTAGTTTTTTTTACAAATAACATTTTACTTTTATTTAAATCGGCTTCAGTTTTTTAAAAATTGGCACACCCCCCCCATCCATACACTCAAAATGACGGTTAACAACAAACGGCATCATATTTATAAATGATAAATTAATAATAACTGTTTTCCAACAGTGTCAATGATAAATCGACCGAAGAGAAATATTACGCAACCATTCCCGAATCCGGAAACATTGTTTTAAAAATGACGCCGGTTTTATCGGCAATCAAAGCCAATCGTAAAACTTAACCCTAAAAGCTAGTTTGTTTTCCACCAAGACCTGTGGTTACTAGGAGAGAGAGAGAATCTGCCGTTACTGAGAGAGAGAGGAGAGAGAGATATGCTGTTACACTAGGTGAGAGATATCTACCATTATACCAGAGAGAGAGATCTGTAGATCTGTGGTAAGTTACTACGAGGAAGAAAGAGAGTATAGACCTGCCATTACTACCAGAGAGAGTGAGTGGAAGCGAAAAAAATGCTTTGAACATCAAACAATGTGCGTCTATTTATAGATTAGCAACCACGATGACCTGGAAATCGCGACTAGGCGGTGTAGGGCACTATTAGTGCCAGGATTTTAATAATTCTCCGTGCACGAAATTATGTCCCTCTCTACAACGGACCAAAATTGAGTGGGATTTTAGCGGAAATCGGGGTAAATAACATAAAACAGAGTTACTTTATATTATTAGGTATTAGGTATCGGAGTTACCGAGGTTGGCCAAATGCAGTCCTCTGAGATTATTCATGCGGCGATATTGTAGAGCTAACTGAGCATGTTTCAAAACGGATAGGTCCATACTGGTATTATACATTGTTAATTAGTATGGCGATGTGAACGGCGGACGAAAAGGATATGTATCTGTCCAGATATGTGGCTCAGGTAGACTTTTTATTTACTGGATCAGAAAAGGCAACTACGGCCACTGTGGACTTGGACAAAGTGAAGATTTTAAGGGCACGACGGCAATGGCCGTGGTGGCCGCCGTTAATTTCGAGGCCTGCTGATACTAGAACAGTAGGCCTAGAACAAAACGAGAATCTTTTGACAACTCAACTGAATTAGCATAAATTTAATTCCCCAACTAATGAATTGCAGTAATGGTGGATTATGGATTCAAAAAAATAAAGTAGTACAGAACAGAATATTTTCCGTTTTCAGTTACTATTTCAAAACTGAAAATAAATCGATAAAAAAAATCAAGTACATCGTACTTACGAAGTAAGCAGTACCACCACCGTGACCGTACATTTCTTTTGATTTACTAACCTAATCCTAACATAAAATACACTAGATGTCCTTCCTACATAAAAATATTATGATTAACATTTTTTTCGTCTCAATATGTGAATTAGGAAGTAGAAAGATGTATCAATTGCGTCACACAACAAAGGCGTTTCTATGCCATTTTTATCAGCGATTCTATTCTTGGAAAGTCGATGATCTCGTTAATTGATCCACTTGTTGTGCAATTCATTTATTGAGTTTGAATGTTTCTGTACATTCCTTACGAAATTATTACGAAGAGTGGGATATAAATGAAAGATACAATGTTTATCATACATTACAAAAGAGGTAAAACAAAACATTCGGACTTAAAATTGTTTACCTTTTGAAGCCGCCTGGTCGCTGCCATCTTGAAAATGAACACGCTTAAAGTGACATCTGTTGGCGGATATTTTTAAGAAAGATGGAGACGTAAGGGAGCTTACTCCTATTTGGTCTCAGACCAGTACGAATGTAGTGCGAGTTATAATAGACAATTTTCTCCCCCTCTTCCTGCATTTTTTGGTTGACTTTTTGGTCTAGAATTTGAGAAAAGGGATCAAATTTGCAATTCCATTAGCAGTTATTGACAATACTGATGATATTACAGCGGAGGGATAGGGGATGTAAAGTGTCTTTCTGAAGAGCAATCTTATATCGAATTCCAACTGTCAAGAGATCTTTTTCGTCCCATTCGAACGACTAGGCAGCTTTCCTTGTCAGACCCTTCGACCTACACCACGGACAAGTGGGAATCACGCCGGAAAATCTGGATGAACTTTCTCGGCCAATCGAACACCCGACCCGCGTTACCCCAATTGTTTTCTCTCTCTGACAGTCTGACCAAATAATTCGATCCATTTTCAGGGGTTATTGAAATGTGCAGATAATGCTTCAGTGAACTATTTTAAATGGTTATATTCTGGTATGGTAAGAGTCGTGTGAGAACCGATCAATACGGATAAAGGGAGATAACACCATTTTACTCGTAGTAGGTTGACTCCGATGAAATGGGGTTTAACGTCCTAGTCCAACTGTTATGCACCTAACCTGGGGGTTACGAGGGAAATTTTGCCTGGACTGCGGCGCTATGGCCTACTCTTATATTGAATTCCAACTGCCAAGTGATCTTTTACGTGAACGCCAATGTGTACACGGGACCTCGAGTTTCCGTCCCATCCGAACGTCTAGACAGCTGTCCTTGCCAGGCTCTCCGTTCTGCATCACTGACAAGGAGAAACCACGCCGGAAAATCTAGATAAACTTTCTCAGCCAATGCAGGGATCGAACATCCGATCACTGATTCCAATTCAGAACTAGCTTGGATGGTGCGAGACGATTTACCCAATACTGCCCAATACTACCCAATACCATCTCAATTTCACCACATACTACCCAATACTACAAGATAATGATGCAAAAAAGACATATCATTTCAATTTTTTTTCAAAAATAGAGAGTTATATCGCTGGAAATATACTTTAAACGCTATACCGTTGCCTGACTGTTCCATTTGCCTCTATACTCATTAATAGCCTATAAATACTACCAAATAACAACCTAATATTGTCAAATAACAACCTATTATTGTCAAATATCAACCTATTATTGTCAAGTAACAACCTATTATTGTCAAATAACAGCACATTAGTTTAATTACTGCAACGAATATTCGATATTTTGCAGAAAATTGAAAAATATTTACCAAGTTATTTCCCTTTACAACCGATAAATAGATTTTAGATTGCTACTATAATAATAATAATAATAACTTTATTTCAAAAGGGTTGAAAATTAGGCCAATGGTCTTTATTACATTTTACCCTTTAAAAAATGGTCTTTATTACATTTTACCCTTTAAAGAATGGGACATTATTATATTATTCAAAAAAAGTAGGGGATATTTGATTTTTAAGTGTTATTAAAGTCACCTAATGCAGTGGCGGATTAAGTTCCACTGAGGCCCGAGGCGGCAGTTGCTGGAGGGCCTATAAGGGCCTATTTAAAATGGCGTGGGCCTAATTAATTTCAGGCCAGGGCCTATGTTTATTCCCGTTGGGCCTAAACCCCAACCCATAATATTCATTGTCCATGCGTTTTTAATCGTATCAGACAAGTTTAATTTTTTTTTACAAAATATTTGGGCCTGAGGCTGCAGCCTCATCAGCCTCACTGATAATCCGCTACTGACCTTATGAAACTGACGAATAAAGAAATGACAAAATGAAATGAAGTTCACATTCATCGATTTATTCCAAATGATCGTTAGACTAAGTAAGACACATACTGACCATTATAAGGGTAAAATGATACCCGGGGTCAAACAGCAAAGTTACCACAGCAACACAACAAAGTCAGTAACGGGTAAATCCTCCTCTGTGTGCCAAACAAGCATTGATCCGACGTGGCATACTCCTAATGAGACGTCTTAGGTCATTTTGGTCCAGATTTTCCCATTCCTGTTGCAACGCAGCAGCAAGTTCTTGGACATCGGCAGGACGTTGTTGACGTTGACGTAACCTCTGCCCAAGCATGTCCCAGACATGCTCGATGGGGGAGAGGTCGGGACTCAGTGCTGGCCAAGGTAATGTGGTGATGTTCTGTTGTTGGAGGTAACCTGTAACGATCCTGGCCCTGTGACATCTTGCGTTGTCATCCTGGAAGGTGAAACGGCGGCCATGACGTCGTGCAAACGGCACAACATGGACTGCCAAGATGTTGTCCCGGTAGTACTGGCCCGTAACACGCCCTGCAACAACATGTAAAGCCGTTCTTCCAGCAACAGTGATGCTCCCCACACCATAACAGAACCACCCCCAAATCGATCATGTCTGATAACGTTAACGTCTTGGAAACGCTCGTTTCGACGACGCCACACCCTCCCAAGTCTGTCCAAACAAGCAACAGTGAACCTTGACTCATCTGAAAACATCACATTGCTCCAGCGTCGATTATCCCAGTGTTGACGATCCCTACACCAACGACGTCTTGCCTGAATGTGATAATCGATCCTGGGCTTAAGTTGTCGCCCTCGGTCGACCTGAGCGTGGTCTGTCCTGTACATATTGTGTATCACGGTATCTGGACCATAGCCTACTTATGACAGACTGAGAAACATTCATCGTCCGCGCCACAATCGCCTGTGTTGTGCCGATCTGTAGCATGCCAAGGGCACGTAACCTTTCATTTTGGGTAAGCCGACGCATATCAAAATTTGTTTTCTGGTCAATAAAACAATTAAACTGATGTTTCTGGTAAGTCAAATAATTTTTAAAGTGTTTCTAACGATAGTAAGAAGACCTTTAATTTCATAAATCCGATCACTGATTCCAATTCAGAACTAGCTTGGATGGTGCGAGACGATTTACCCAATACTGCCCAATACTACCCAATACCATCTCAATTTCACCACATACTACCCAATACTACAAGATAATGATGCAAAAAAGACATATCATTTCAATTTTTTTTCAAAAATAGAGAGTTATATCGCTGGAAATATACTTTAAACGCTATACCGTTGCCTGACTGTTCCATTTGCCTCTATACTCATTAATAGCCTATAAATACTACCAAATAACAACCTAATATTGTCAAATAACAACCTATTATTGTCAAATATCAACCTATTATTGTCAAGTAACAACCTATTATTGTCAAATAACAGCACATTCGTTTAATTACTGCAACGAATATTCGATATTTTGCAGAAAATTGAAAAATATTTACCAAGTTATTTCCCTTTACAACCGATAAATAGATTTTAGATTGCTACTATAATAATAATAATAATAACTTTATTTCAAAAGGGTTGAAAATTAGGCCAATGGTCTTTATTACATTTTACCCTTTAAAGAATGGGACATTATTATATTATTCAAAAAAAGTAGGGGATATTTGATTTTTAAGTGTTATTAAAGTCACCTAATGCAGTGGCGGATTAAGTTCCACTGAGGCCCGAGGCGGCAGTTGCTGGAGGGCCTATAAGGGCCTATTTAAAATGGCGTGGGCCTAATTAATTTCAGGCCAGGGCCTATGTTTATTCCCGTTGGGCCTAAACCCCAACCCATAATATTCATTGTCCATGCGTTTTTAATCGTATCAGACAAGTTTAATTTTTTTTTACAAAATATTTGGGCCTGAGGCTGCAGCCTCATCAGCCTCACTGATAATCCGCTACTGACCTTATGAAACTGACGAATAAAGAAATGACAAAATGAAATGAAGTTCACATTCATCGATTTATTCCAAATGATCGTTAGACTAAGTAAGACACATACTGACCATTATAAGGGTAAAATGATACCCGGGGTCAAACAGCAAAGTTACCACAGCAACACAACAAAGTCAGTAACGGGTAAATCCTCCTCTGTGTGCCAAACAAGCATTGATCCGACGTGGCATACTCCTAATGAGACGTCTTAGGTCATTTTGGTCCAGATTGTCCCATTCCTGTTGCAACGCAGCAGCAAGTTCTTGGACATCGGCAGGACGTTGTTGACGTTGACGTAACCTCTGCCCAAGCATGTCCCAGACATGCTCGATGGGGGAGAGGTCGGGACTCAGTGCTGGCCAAGGTAATGTGGTGATGTTCTGTTGTTGGAGGTAACCTGTAACGATCCTGGCCCTGTGACATCTTGCGTTGTCATCCTGGAAGGTGAAACGGCGGCCATGACGTCGTGCAAACGGCACAACATGGACTGCCAAGATGTTGTCCCGGTAGTACTGGCCCGTAACACGCCCTGCAACAACATGTAAAGCCGTTCTTCCAGCAACAGTGATGCTCCCCACACCATAACAGAACCACCCCCAAATCGATCATGTCTGATAACGTTAACGTCTTGGAAACGCTCGTTTCGACGACGCCACACCCTCCCAAGTCTGTCCAAACAAGCAACAGTGAACCTTGACTCATCTGAAAACATCACATTGCTCCAGCGTCGATTATCCCAGTGTTGACGATCCCTACACCAACGACGTCTTGCCTGAATGTGATAATCGATCTTGGGCTTAAGTTGTCGCCCTCGGTCGACCTGAGCGTGGTCTGTCCTGTACATATTGTGTATCACGGTATCTGGACCATAGCCTACTTATGACAGACTGAGAAACATTCATCGTCCGCGCCACAATCGCCTGTGTTGTGCCGATCTGTAGCATGCCAAGGGCACGTAACCTTTCATTTTGGGTAAGCCGACGCATATCAAAATTTGTTTTCTGGTCAATAAAACAATTAAACTGATGTTTCCACCCTGGAATTCAATGCCGCAATGACTGTAACATTCAAAGTCAGAGTCGTGCAATTCTTGGGTTTGACCCCCATGATGATCCCAAGCATCACCTGCATTCCATGCGTTAGCTATAGGTGCGTTTGGGCGTCACATGTAACTGGAAATGTTTCTTCTGTTAGGTTCTATAGTGACTTTTTTCGTAGTCATTTGCATATTTTAGTATTATGCCCCCAAAATCAAACATCCCCTACTTTTTTTGAATAGTATATGTAGAAAAGAGATAGAAATTTATAAATAAAAATATTATACATATTATAGATATAACATCTCAGCCAAATTAAAAACTTGACACTGATGAATTTCAACAAAAAAAAAATTCTGGTAAGTCAAATAATTTTTAAAGTGTTTCTAACGATAGTAAGAAGACCTTTAATTTCATAAAATTGTAAAGTCACGTAGATCACTTGACTTTTAAGCATATAAAGATGAAAAACCGGAAAAACACGTTCAAACGCGAACTCGTGAGGTCAATCGATGCAAGTTTGCTTAAACTGAACACGCACACGTAACTTATTGTTCACGCAAGATAATAATTTATCTTTAGAATGGGAGTGCTTCAAACTGGAACTATTGCTGACCGCCCTAGGGTGGGAGCGCCACGTGTGACATCACTCCATGCACCCGATGCAACTGAGGTATACCCTATTCAATAAGCCTCTATGATTCAGCTCCATCCGGTTGAGCAGGGGAACTATTATAATATAATAATATATATGATTGAGGTTGGTCTATTCAGTAGGGTAAAAAAATAATACCATAGCATCATGTACATACGCATTAGCCAATCAGATTTCATGTCTACGTCATCAAAGTCTAAAGAAGAATTAAGGTTGATAGTTTTAGGCGCGATTCGACATCTTGGACAAGAATTAGTTATTTTTACTCTGTGACTCGGGCCTATGAATTTACCGTTACGATGTCGCCAACGAAACAAGTTTCTGCTACTCCTACACCTATACTGCCACAATCAGAGGTAAGATTCTAAATACTTTTCACGGATCAAGATTCTAAAAATAGACTTGACCAAGGTAGGCCTCCGGACTAGCCTATTTCTTAATATTTTTATTTCTAGATTTATTTGAGTCTAGTCCTATGTCTTCTTTGACCCCAAACGGGTTTTTAGCTGGTGAGGTCTAGCTTTTTTTTAGTATTACATTTTTAAAATATTGTCCCGAGTTTGCTTTTTCTTTTTATCAAATCGACAACTCTTTGTCTGCTGTGCCGATAATCGATCTAAGGATGGTATCGAGCGCGCCCTTGTACTTCTTTTTGAATTCAAAACTGACCTTCACCTTGTTCTAGAAAAAAGGTTAGGTTCCAGCTTATAAACATTATATAAAACCCATTCCGCTATGGTTAGCCTATGTAATATATTTGTTAAAGAAAGGCCAGCTCAGTTTTCGTCAAGGTCGCTGAGATGTTAACAAGGTTAGGCCTAGAGGGGGGGGGGAGAGAGAAATATGGGGTTTAAGTTACTACTCAAGTCTCAATACTATTACTAGCCTAGAGTAGGCCTAGGTCATTTCGGCACTAACATTATAATTATAAACATGCATGGTTTTAATTTTATTTCAATAATTCGCTTGCGCGTAGGGGTCTTTAGCAGTGGGAGGAACCCAGAGAAAACCCATGAGGTGGGACAGGCGACCCAACTCCTTCAAGTCCTTGCCACGTACAACCGAGGATTCGAAACCATGCCATTTGACTCAATGATGACAGGTCTTTAGGCTTAATACAGCACGCACTTGCCATCAGACCCCCCTAGCCTAGAACTAGGAGGCACACAATTGTTATTGTTGGCGAGATTGAAGGTTGGGGTTAGGCTAGTTCCTTTAGGAACTGTCTCTGAGCGAACGATGTCTCGCTACACAGTTCCTCACAGGCCTTATTATCAACTAGTATGAAAATAAGGCTTTTCTCCATCTCGGCTCTAAGGCTATTTTAGATCCTTACCGTCTACTTTGCACCGTGATTCTTCTTTGATCGCCAAAAGAAAACATTTCCTGACACAACCGACACAAATTTATAATAATTCAACACTATTTTCACGTAGAATTCGACGTTAGAAAAAGATAAACAATATCGTTCAAATCTGGCCGCCATGTTTGTTTACTGACGTCAGCGCAGACCGGTCTTTTTCTAACATCGAATTCTACACGAAAATAGTGTTGGATTATTATAAATTTGTCTCCGTTGTGTCAGGAAATGATTTCTTTTGGTGATCAAAAAAGTTTCACGGTGCAAAATAGACGGTAAGGATCTAAAATAGCCTTAGAACCTAGATGGGGTAAA
The DNA here is from genome assembly GCA_917208275.1 of Patella pellucida. Taxonomy (NCBI): domain Eukaryota; kingdom Metazoa; phylum Mollusca; class Gastropoda; family Patellidae; genus Patella; species Patella pellucida. Next base: position 28,807,156 of record OU795041.1, on the reverse strand, counting down.
GCTTTATTTTCATACTAGTTGATAATAAGGTCCGTGAGGAACTGTGTAGCGACACATCGTTCGCTCAGAGACAGTTCCTTTAGGAACTAGGGTTAGGCCTATAGGCAGGAGTATACATATTTTTTGTTTCTGCAGGCCTTTCTAATATTAAAACGCAATAAAACAGGAATAGGCCTATTTATGCCAGGGGACGGAATATATCGACCTCTTCGCCCATGAATAAATCATTGGAATTTGTACATTTAGATTGTTTCATTTTAATGTTTGTTTTGCAGATAACTTAACAAACATTGAAGACTGCACAGCGCAGTTGAGGCTGTTGGTGGATGATGACTACAGAGATATAGCCCAAAAGCTCCCCACTGTTGTTGGCACAAAGAAAACCCTAAATTTAAAGAAGAATTTTCCTTGGTAAATTTTTTTTAATCGCCCACATTTTTATGGTGTCGCCCCTGTGAGGACGTCCGCTCTCATTTTTATGGATGACTCTACTATTGTCCCTGGTTGTACGAAAATTACCAAGTGTGAAGCATTGGGCCATTTCATTTGATCATTGTCGATTGCCTCTCGTTCGTAGGGCAGTAATTTTCTTGTAAATATATAATTGGACGAGGCTAGATTCTAGATGTGAACCATTTTCGATCAGATATCACGTGAAGTGTAGGGACCCAATGTACACTTAATATTTTAACTTTTGAAATGTGGGGGTTGAGTGCATGGCAAGCCCTTGTTGTTGAAAGATAGCTACAGTGTTATATACTCATTTGCCTTCATACGACTATGTGAAATTGCGGTAGGTATTGATGGCTCTTAATGTATGTGTCTCTTGTCTATAACAAGGCTTAGAACGTGCAAAATGTCAATGCGCCACGCTTCAGTATGATAATTCTATTGATATATAAAAAGAATATCTTATTGCACCGGCATACTACACGTGTGGATAATTGATGATAAAATAAACTCTTTTTATTTTCAGATTACCGACTTATCCGATGTAGGTGTCGATCTGGTTTGTGTAGACAATAACATGGTGGGTAACCAGATTATGCGAATAAGGGGTGTTACAGCGACCCTCCCAGTATTGTACTAAGAAGCTCAAAATTGTCCGGTAAATGTGGTCTATTATTGATTCAAATTACAGTTTGTCTATTTGGAGATTTCATTATGGCTTCAGAAGTTATATAAATTATTATTTATACCTTTTATTCACGTGGCAAGCACAAAATTTATTCTTTAGACGACCAGATAGCTTAGATATTGAATGGATTAAATAATTCCAACCATGTGTGCGATAAACGCTAATATTTCCCCGCCATGTGTGATGTCACTAACGGAAATAACTTCCCAAAGAATATCAATAAAGTAATTTGACTGAAATTTTCAATATATTCATTATTAATTAATTTAATAATTACATCTGGCCTCGGAAGGGTCTACAACATTCGTACATAATTTACAATTACAAGTAAATGTTAGGGGAGACTGAAAGATTTTGACCAATGAAAATGCTTGTAGCATGTTACTTCTTAAAATTAATGTTAGCGTGGTCGAATCGAGTATCGAGATTTCTTTTACTAATTTGAGCTTTCAGTATACCTTTTTCCACGGAAATATGCGATTTTTAACGAAAGATCAGGAATCTTCAGTGATGGAAATCGACAAAGATGTTAAAAACAAATTTAGGTGGAATTGGCTTGAGCGGAAAGTCGCCGTAAAGGTGAAAAACGGGACAAAATATGAGGAAATTACCGAATCGCTCGGACAATTTAACTCATTTAAAGTCCAGTGTATTTTGTTTTTCTAATCACTTACATACTCCAAATTGGTTGTAAATTGGTGAAAAATTTTCGCCTTCAGGGGGGCTATCCGCCCCCCAGACCCCCCATTCAAGTCTCTAAAAATTTAATTTCAGCTGAAACATATTTTTCCTGTTGCCATCCCTGGATGTTTCATAGAAACTGATTAGTAGGGATTTTTTTCACTGTTATTTAGGGGGGCCCGGGCCCCTAGGGCTCCCACCTAGATCCACCACTGCCCTCAGCAGACAGCAAGCTGGCTACGGGCCTGATAGTAGATAGTGCTATACTCTATACATACTAGATTTGAAGTAGGCCTACTATTGACGTAGGCTAGTCTAAGTTAAAAGTATAAGATAGCAGATCTCTTTCTTGGCTAATGAAGAAAACGCACTATGAATATGATGAGTATCATATGACTATTATTACTATTAATATTTTAACTTATGTCATGATGAGGCAAATTTTGCATGGACAGTGACTGAGTGACACCAATGTAGCCTACGTACACTTACTCTTTTTTGTAATTCTAACTGTAATTTATTCCCATCCAAACAACTAGGCACTCTTCCATGCAAAAGTTCAACCAGAGACATTAATAGCTCATTTCGTCTATGGTTTAAAAACCTTGAAGAAAAAAACTGATCTATAATTTATAAAAAGGATGCAACTTTAGGCTCGCCCTTTTTATTAAGACTGGAGGGGGGGGGGGTTGAGATGGCCTAGTGGTCTAGAGTGCTGTGCTTATACCTCTAGCTGGCTGGTCACCTCTGGCTTGCGGCTGTGGTTTCGAGCCCTAGTGTGAGCATATTTGACATGGAGATAGGGGTGCCTTCTCAACCTCATGGGTTTCCTCCGGGCACTCCATTTTCCTCACGTTTCCTCACACTGCTAAAAGACCCCTACGTGCAAGCGAATTTTTGAAATAAAAGATTGAAAACCATACGTTAGTCCCAAAATGACCTTGTTTGGGTCGAATGAACGTTAAACCCCATTTCTCTCTCTCGCTCTCTTTTATTAAGGCTTATTTGAATTAGCAGCCTATGCAGGGTGTAGGCTACTTATTCTTTTTAGAACATCTGATAGCACTTTTTTTTTACCTTTGTTCACATTACCTGGTAATATCATTTTTGTTTTTCTTTTGCATTGTCAAAGAATAATTTGAATCGACCCCTAATATTAAAAGTGTAGGCCTACAGTACTCATATTCATAAAAGAGTTGCGGTCGATAACTAAACAGTCCTTTGCTTACTTCTGGTGTCAAAGAAACATTTATCATTTCATTTTACAGAGGATGTAGTTCAGAGTTAGAATAGATCACCCTTTTCTCTCAATGATAACTGACAAACGAGTAGATGTATATCATTCCAAATGTTTAAGCCTATTGTACTGGATGGTTTATCAGAATTCAGTCAATTAATTATTTGTTGATTTGACATAGCAGCAGTGTAGCCTACCTGGTGTGATTGGACAGATAGACTACTTTTTATATGCCCACATTGAAATGTGGATATACATTGTTGTCGCCCCTGTCCGTTTGTACAGTACACCCACAAGGCTAAAGTTAATGTCCGCTTGATACACAACCTCTGGTATGGCCGTGACCAGGGTTTCGGAATAGTATAAATAAATAAAAACGCCTGCCACGTGAGTCCAACTAGATACTGACACTCGTGATAACCAGGTCTTCAATCTTCATAACCACTCTCATCTCTGACATTAAATTTTTACAAAGTGAGACCAGTAGCGTAGGACGTTAATTCTCATTCCATTTAATTTTAGGGCATGAGACAAAAAAAGTCAATTGAATTTCAATGATTTCTGATAATTATGACCCTTGATCACTTTGGAAAATCTTGTGGACGCTCTAGAGGCTAAAGTTAGTTATCGATTGGCTTTACATGCACGCTATATATCATAAGGTCTGTCATTGAGTCAACTGGTCTGGTTTTGTTTCCCTGGTTATACGGGACAAGGGGTAGGGTCGTCTGTCTAGCCGTGTACGTTTTCTCTGCTAAAGACCCATACACGCAACATTTATTGAAATAAAATTGAGCCATGTGTTAGTCCTGTTAAAGTGACCTAGTTTTTCTCTGTGTTTTAAATTTATACACATGAGGCAAGGAAGCCAATTAATTTTCAAAAATTTCAATTAATTACTGCCAGATTATAGCCCTTGATCACTTGGTTATTATTATTTTACTTTTTCTTCATAAATACTATTTGTTTTTTTACAGGAGTCAAGGCTGCTGCAATCAGAGTTTGCAATCAGAGTTGAAAGGCAACTGAAGAAAATCAGTATTAACCAAAAGTCACAAAACGTATTAAGCAACACAACAAGAAATACCAGAAGAGAAGTCTTCAACAGCAAACATACATTTGAATAATTCTCTACAGTCTACACCCATTAATAAATTCTTACATACTTTGGTAAAAAGTCAAGCTACTTCACCTGACAAATTAACTAGAAATCTGAAGTACGGTAGCTGCTAATGCCTTAACATTGTCTAAGAATGTTTGATGCAAAAAGTCATTTTTTGCACATATTTAAAACATGTTCGGAAAAATGTTATTGTGGATGATTTCGTGGAAAAAAAAATTGTTTGACTATTATGAAGAAATGTTACTGTGATAATGATAAAGATATATAATGTGTGTCGCGAATAGTTCATTTACCGAGTGTATTGATAAATAGTCTGTTTATCAAAGTGTAGTGTTTATCAACATAATTTTATTAACTATAGTGTATGAAGTGTATTGATATATTTTGTTGATCACCGTATTGACAGTATTGATAAAGTAGTATTAACTTATCGAGTGCATTAATTAAGGATGTAAATGGTCATTCGATTAACCTGTCAAGGTTCGGTTGCATTTTTGAACCGTCTCAAAAAAATACCAACTGGTATTCAATTAAGGGTTCACAGTTCGGTTGCATTGTTGAAGCGACTCAAAAAATTACTAGTGTGAATAATTTATTGCTCATTTTATTAATTATACAATGAATAATGCTTTGCTCATTTATCAACTACAGCGCAAATAATTTATTTTGAATATTTTAACATCTGGACTGGAATTAATATATTGTTTATTTTATTATGAACTATAATGTAAATACATGTAGTTTATTGGCGATTTTATATCAACTATAGTGCAAATATTTATTTGTCATTTTGTTAACTATTTTGTAAATAGTTTATTGTTTGTTAACAACTATATAGTGTGAATAATTTTTTCATTTTATCATCTATAATTTATTGATTAATAAATAAAAGGATGTCGATATTATATTTGTTGTTGTAATTGTTCATAAATTGTGAAAAGTTGCTATGTTGAGAGTAGTGTAGTATGAAATAATGGACAATAAATGGCTTCATCTATACTCAAAGTATGAAATACATGAATACCTCTTCTAAATAATGGACTTGGTTGGGGCTGAGAAGAGGGGTTTTTTGGGAGGGGGGGAGGGATTTTCAGCAATTGTAGTTTTAGAAGAGATCTATATGGCTTTTCTATAATTTTCAAACATGGAGCACTGAGATACTACTTCTCTATCAGAAATTTACCTTGTTAATGATTTTTACAAATACTCTATCGTATTGTGGCGAGGGAATAAACGTAAAGAAAAAAAAATGGGGTTTAATTTTCTATAGATTTTATGTCACCTATTGTTGAATTTTGACAGGTCGGTTTTTGATGTCAAAAATACATTCCAAGGGTTGGTAAGCTAGTCAGCAGCCCCGTAGCTATCACAATTATCACAAGGGGGGGGGGCAAAGGCTTCTGGTGGCGCCGATGTACGGTGTGTACCTATAAAAGTTTATGATAAATAAAAGTTAGCAATCCGGTTAGAGTGCGACTTGTTTGCATTTTGAAGATTATCACGCTGATTTGGGCGCCCCGCAAATTATGTTATTGGCGACCCACCAATAGCAGCATTACGGGCGCCCCTCCAGGATGAGGCACCTTACCAATTTTGAAGAATATCATATCTTTTTGGGAAATTTTGAAGAATATCACACCGTTTTTGGAGACCAATTCATTCATGGGCACCTAACCAATCTGATTGTGGGCGCCCGCCAATTATATTATAGGCGCCCACGCCAATCAATTCAATTCAATTCTTTATTTCTTTGAGTCTACTGACTCATCAGATAACATATATACACAAACATTATAGTTACATATATAAACAAATACAAACATTATAATACCATACAAACTAACACAATATATACATGGAAGTTAAATAAAAACAGACAAAAAGTATGGGGAATGGTGTAAATAAACTGCATTAAATTGCTAGCCTAAATAGGATACACAAATTTAATTTAAACAAGACGGAAAGAATAATTAAATATTATCCGTTAATTTATGTTATTTGCGATCTTCTAAAATGACTTTAAAACGGGGAAATAGGATACATTATGACCATGATAATAACCAGGTAACAGTCAAATCATCGGGTGGGGGGGGGGGTACCTTCTAGTAAGGACAGGTAATCTGGCAAGTTTAATTATTATTTAAAAGAGTAGTCCTTTTCTTATCTGCAGAAATGAGAAATTTGGCCAGGTTTCGTATTTCGGATGTTGAAGTTGTACTTAATAATTAAATTAGTTAAAATATATTAGGTTTTCGTAAAAGGTATAGGTTTGATAAATTGCTGACGCAATTCATTATAGCAAGGGCAGCTTAAAATAAAATGAAATTCGTCTTGTATTGGGCGCCCCAACCCATCTTACTCGGCATTATGCATTATGGGGCCACCCCAAGAATCATATATTGTCATTATAATGCGCCCCACCAATCACGTCACTATGGGCGCCCCTCCAGCAAAAGGCACCCCACAGATTAAGCCGTTTTGGGAGCCCCAGCAATCAAGTTGTGGTGTTAATCGTGTGAGTCATTATGGGCGCCCCTCCAGGAAAAGGCACCCCACAGGTCAAGCCGTTTTGGGAGCCCCATCAATCAAGTTGTGGTGTTAATCGTGTGAGTCATTATGAGGCGCCTTGCCATGTCGGGAGGCGCCTCATAACGACATTATTGGCGAAGCGCCCATAAACCAATTGACATTGCTTGGCCAATATTGCCGTAGGCTCCCAACCAATGCCACTCCGCTTTATGAGGCGCCCATACTGATATGGGCATGTTGGTTGTCGGCTTCGTATTGCGTTCAATGAAGAGGGCGCTCATTGGGGGAGCCGATTTTCTCCCCAATGGGCAAAGGGCCCCGAATTGTTTTATTAAGAACAGTAATATGCCAATTACAGATCGATCAATATGGCAAATTCGCACAAATTAAGATATTTGTAGCATAGCAGTCAATTAATTTATTATGGTAATTTAATAATTGACACACGTCCGACCCGTATAACATGTATTTGCGCCCAGGATTAGGGTTACGATGGCCGACATTTGAATAGTTTCACTAAGAACAGTAATATGTCAAGTACAGATCGATCGATATGGAAAATTCTCACAAAATGAAATAGTTGTAGCAGACAGTTGATTTATAAAGGCTATTATATAATCGCCTCACACCCTATGCGGTAACATGCATTTGCGCCCATGGTTTACATCGGTATAGAAAATCCGCAGTTCCGCACAAACTAGCTCCCTCCCGCACCCAAACCAACAATTTGACCGCTAGTACTCTTTTCTCCAGGTTATTGCACGCATGTAACTATTCAATATAAAAACAAGAAGCTTGATTTAACAAGTGGGGCAGAGTCTTTTAGAACGGAGAATTTCAGAAGAAGTAAACCCTGCCATGTTCGATACTGATCTCTGGGTTAAGAGACCTACTGTCTTTATTTCAAGTCCATCTAACGTCCGTTGTATCGATGACATATTATGTAATTAGAAAAGCGATGAGATAAGAGTTTTATTTGTATTCTCTCCTCGTGTCCTATATCTATCAAATAATTCACTGCTAACAGTTGTGACCAGTTAAAACAAGTGATTGTCAAGCAAGCTATACCCACATGGGTGGGGAAGAGGTAAAGTCAATACGGCTTATTCTCTCATCAAAGATCTTTTGATCCTTAACATATGTAAGTTTCAACAGAATGGTACAATAATGGCAGCCGCCCCGGAGGGTCTATACAATCCGTACATATTTCAAATTTTGCGTGAAAAGCAGGGGCTATAGCTCTAGAATGTAAGGTCTGGTGCTACCAAAGTCGAACTCATCCAAGAACTTTTGATCCTTAACACACAGTTTATGTTTCATCGTGAATTTAAAGGTCAACAAATAAACTATTCGTGTAAAAGGCACGGAAATTGAACTCGCCCAAAAACTAGTGGTACTCGTTTGAAGTTTCATCTAAATCGAGAATTGTGACCTCTAGATGGTCCACAACATGGTATTACAAATACATGCTTTTATTTTCGTAAAGGACAGTGGCTATTTTGAGGAAATAATTATGGTGTAACGGTGATATATTTGAACATTCTTTAAAATAAGATACAAATTATGACCTCCAGAGGGTCCATAAGCTAAAGAGGTGATAATTCGTACAACCAGTGGCTCATAATTCCAGAAAGTTACGATCCAATACGCGCCAATATCAAAAGGAACCCAGATCTTTGGATTATAAATATACATTCTAAGTTTTATCAAAATTGGATAACAAATTCGAACCGCTGGATGGTCTGCGATCTGGGTATTACGATCTGATTTAATATTAAAGCCACCGGCAGATTCGTCAAGGTCACAAGATGTAATCAGGGCTATCGCAGACGATTGTTGCCGGAGGTTAAGGTAAGGGCTAGAACTTGGGTTAGGGTTGGCGTTCTCCCCTGTTTACATCTCGTTACTTTGGCGAAATCTGTAGATAGCTTTGATATTTAAATCTAACCTGGGTATTACATCGAGATTTTTGGGAGATATACATTTCAAGTTTAGTCAATATCGGGTTAAAATTGTGACCAGATGTAGTTGAACGGTTTTTACAATCAAATAAAACCTGTTACTTCTACAGGGTGAAATGTGATAATTCGTACAAACAGAGGCCATAATCCAGGAAGTGGCAGACCTATATGCGCCAATATGAAAAGGTATTTTTATGCATTTTTTGTGTCAATTTCAGCATCACGGAATTTATGGTAAGGTAGTTACTTTAAATTTCACTTCATTGCTAAGTAGTTTTATTAGCCAGAAATCGCTCAGAAAGCATCGCCTAAGGACCTAGGATGGTAGCCCACTCATTCAAGAATTGCTCCCGCCGGCCTTATTATATATATATAGACAGAAATGGGGTTTAACATCCACTCAACACAACCAGGTCTAACATATGGTTTAATGTTATTTTATTAATTCGCTTGCACGTAGGGGTCTTTAGCAGTGGGAGCCCGGTGGAAACCCGCAAAGTTGAGAAGGCGCCCCTATGTCCATGCCACATACGCTCACACCAGGGCTCGAAACCACAGCCGCTTATGAAGACAGGCACACGCTATACAGTGTGCTAGGAGGGAAATTTTGCCCGGACAGCTAGGCACTACAGCCTATTATACTCTTATATTGAATTCCAACTGGCAGGGGATCTTTTACGTGCACACCAATGCGTACAAGGGACCTCGGTTTTTAGTCCTATCCGAATAACTAGACTACTGTTCTTGTCAGGCCCTCCGTCTTGCATCACTGACAAGGGGGAACACGCCGAAAAAAACACTTGACCTCATAGCACAATGCACGTTGTAGTGCAGAAAAGCAGTACGTAGAGCCCCATTTCATGTTGTTATCCTCTCATATTTCGTTATTCCCAATTGGTGCAGAAAAGTAGGATAAAACCCCATTTCATTTTGTAATCCTGACAATGCATATTCCACAACCTTTTTGTACGACCGGTAGTTAGTTACATGTATGTCTGTTAGTCATTATGGAGAACCCCCAAAAAAGCCCACTAGGCTATTGGTTGGGTAGGGAAACCTGAGAATGAAAACATGCAACTTGGTCTACACCCAGCCAAGTTTTTTAAAAGATACCTTGCCTGGCAACTAAACATGCGCCCACAGCAACTTAAGTCTTCCGAGCAGTCCATGTGGTTTGTTGCATATAGGTGGAAACATCTAAATGACACAAAAACTGATCAAAGAACAACCTATTACGTAAATAGCCTGTAGAGATCAGAATCCACATGATTTTTCAATGCGTTCAAAGGATACACCTCTGCCAGTAATTATTGGAAATCAATAGCATTTTTTCATCTCATGCCCATAACACTATGTAGGGTTGCAAAATTCTTATACAGACCAACTTTTCAACATGTTCATTTGTTAATCTGTTTCTAACTGTTGTATGAGTTGTACCAAATGCGTCTCGAAACGGCTTCTGATGCACACAGTCCCTTTACATACATTTATCTCTTTAGTTTTACCATTTGGAATAAAACTAACATGGTTAAATAAGTTTTAATAATTTATATAGATGAAAGTTTTAAAAACAGATTTGAAAATTCCAGGAAACTTTCCAACTCTTTTCATACATTTATCTCTTTAGTTTTACCATTGGAATAAAACTAACATGGTTAAATAAGTTTTAATAATTTATATAGATGAAAGTAACAGAGAAAAAGGAAATTCCAGTAAATAATTATAATTTTAGCATTTTTCAGTTTTAAAAACAGATTTGAAAATTCCCAACGCTGAAAATTCCAGGAAACTTTCCAACTCTTTTCAACCCTAACACTGTGTATAAGTTTTAAGTCATTTGTATTATGACTTGTAAGTCTTTATGACCTCTAGCATCGAAAGGCTAAAACGTGATTTTTCCTACGATCAGGGGACTCAATACCGGAAGTTATAGTCCGATATGCGCAAATATTGACAGGAACAGAGATCTCTTGAATATAACCATATTGTTTAATGTGGGCGTATAGAAACTAACAAATATTTCACAATGTTTATTGAATAATGATTAGTTACATATGCATGAATTAAAACAAATATCACAGTCTATATATTTTAAAATAAATAAACAATTATCACAATTTTTCCATATTTCAAAATATAAAATAAAATGTTACATATATATTTAAAATTTGTAATAATGAAATAACAAGATCCAAAGAAAGAATAATGATTAGTTACATATGCATGAATTAAAACAAATATCACAGTCTATATATTTTAAAATAAATAAACAATTATCACAATTTTTCCATATTTCAAAAAAAAAGAAAAAAAGTTACATATATATTTAAAATTTGTAATAATGAACTAACAAGATCCAAAGAAAGAAGTTCTTCTATGTAACATTATCATCAACTCAATTGTCTGTAAATGAATGGAATACTTCCATATTTCAAAATATAAAATAAAATGTTACATATATATTTAAAATTTGTAATAATGAAATAACAAGATCCAAAGAAAGAAGTTCTTCTATGTAACATTATCATCAACTCAATTGTCTGTAAATGAATGGTATATTCAACGGCTCTATTTATAGAATGAATTTTACTAAGCTCAATCCACAGATCTTGAAATTTCGTCTGCACCATTTTCCTCCTGGTATTCTGATCCCTAGATTTCATTATTCCCTACAATGATTTAATATAGTTATGTTACATACAGTGCACAAACCAACAATTTCCTGGGATTGGAAAAAAATGAAAATCACTCTCCTGGAATTTAAGGACAGATGATGACACATGTAATCATATGTAATATTGATTATTTGAAGAATAAAACAACGATTACGAAGAACTGAAGAGGGCAATAAAAGAACGCCCCTGGATTGAGATTTAGATGTACTATGGAGCTCGCCTAAAACGTGTAGGCCTGATTATGTGATCAGCATGAATTATAATAATGATATTGATATACAAATCCCCAGAAAATCAACCAGGATGTTTATCTTAAAGACTCTAATATTAATATAAATGACATGGAAACCTAATGATAGGTTTCCAGGCAACGAAACATACGCCCACAGCAGCTAAATCGTTCGGGCAGTCAACAAGAGTTGTCGGATATTTTACTTTTTTCGGTAATAAAACATTTATAATACACTAAAATTTGATTAAAAGTTACAACTCATTATGTAATTATTAAAAAATCATTAAAATTTGTTTGGCTTTGATAAACTTTCCCTCCTTGCTAACGTTTAGTATACGAAACATTTAAAATTCTGGATTTAGCTGTTCAAGTTATTAAAATTCATTGAAACTCATGACCTTCAACACTGTGTATAAATTTAAAGTCAATCAGATATTAACTTTAGCCTCTTAACACTGTGTATAAATTTAAAGTCAATCGGATATTAACTTTAACCTCTAGCGCGCTCACAAGATTTTTTGAAGTGATCAAGGGCAATAACTCTGACAGTAATTATCGGAAATCGCTGAAAATCATTAGGCTTCTTTGTCTCATAGCCTTAAACACTGTGCATAAATTTGAAGTCAATCGGATATTAACTTTGGCCTTTAGAGCATCCACAATATTTTTTGAAGTGATCAAAGGCCATAACTCTGACAGTAATCATCAGAAGTTGCTTAAAAAAAATAGGATTCTTCGTCTCATGACTTTAAACAATGTGTATAAATTTAAAGTCAATCGGATATTAACTTTAGCCTCTAGAGCGTCCACATTTTTTTTTGAAGTGATCAAGGGCCATAACTCTGACACTAACTATCTGAATTCGCTGAAAATCAATAGGCTTCTTCGTCTCATGACCTTAAACACTGTGTATAAATTTAAAGTCAATTGGATATTAACTTTAGCCTCTAGAGCGACCATCTACAAGATTTTATGAAGTGATCAAGGGCCACATTTCTTGACAACAATTATCGGAAATCGCTGAAAATCAATAGGCTTCTTCTAGAGCGTTCACAAGCAATTGTGGACACTGGACAGACAGACGGGGGCGACGACAATATACAACCACATTTCAATGTGGGCGTATAAAAATGACAATACAGGTGGAAGTGAATATAGACCACATGACCTTACATGCAGCTGGAAATTTCTCCTGTGACAAGGTACTGTTAAAACTGTGCAAAGCTAAGATATATACCTATTATCCATTAATTCCATTTGAGAACAAATTGTCGGATTGGAGACAACAAAATATTTTCGAGTAATCATTGTTCTAACATATGCATGGGCGCAGATCGCTCTTCAAAAGTGGGGGGGGGGGGAACACTGACAATCGAATAGAATTTTGAGATGCATGATAACACAAAAATGGGGGGGGGGGACAATATATATTATGTCCCCCCCTCATTATGTCCCCCCTTAGATCTGCGCCTGTGAACATATGGTCTTATATGTCAGTTCAAATCAAGCAGAAATTGCTCTCCAAAATCGGGAAGCAGAATTGTGTTTATTGGAAAGTTTACTTAATACAGCATCAAAGAAATGACACCATGGGTTTGTTTTAAATTCAAGAACACACTTTTTGGTGAAGGTAATACATTTTTCACAGTTTTACATTATAAGATAGAAGATAAAGTACAATTTACCTGAAATTTGAAACTCTCTGTCAAACTCTTACAAATGGGAGTTGAAGAATTTGTGGGTCCCATTTTCACCAGAAATTCTTTCCTTAAGGGGTTTCCTCCAATTTGTCCGATTAAAAACCAAATATCTATTAAGCCATCACACTAAAACATATTATAAGAGATCAAAATTAGTATTCAAAGGATACCAATGTTTCTAGTTCGTCTAAATGAGGAATGAAATGGGATTTAAGGTCGTACTTTTCTGCTCCGAACTGGGCTAATGAAGAGGGCAAACGCCATACAGTGTGCTATGAGGGAAATTTTGCCCAGACAGTGACATTGAGGCCTACTCTTATATATCAAATTCCAACTGTCAAAGGATCTTTTACATGCACGCCAATGCGTATACGGGACCTCTGTTTTTCATCCTATCCAAAAGACTGAACAGCTGTCATTGTCAGGCCATCCGCCCTGCATCACTGACAAGGGGAAACCACGCCGGAAAATCTGGATGAGCTTTCTCGGCCAATGCAGGGATCGAACACCTGCCCTCCAGGCTAGCGAGCCAGCGTCCTTCCCACTTAGCAACGGTTAGAGTTTTCGGTATATACTTTTTTCCAGGATTTTTGTTCCCAACTAGATATGCTAATCAATTGTAATGGCCATAGAAATGGTTTGAGGAAATTGTTGCACTTCAGTTAACCAGTAATCTGAAAAATGCAGATAATTGCGTGACTCTTTAATCAAACTAGCCAAAGCATACCCAAAATTCTGACATGTAGGGTTGTTTATGAAGTATATTGGTATATTGTACAGTGATAACCATTAAGTTGGAAATGTTACACATAATAAGAAAGTATAAAAAAAAATTGAAAATGATTTCCCCAATTTCTTTTTTGGGGGGGGGGGGGGGGTTTCATTTCTGCTGAAGCCTTTACAGTAGTTTGATGGGGACAAATATTTAAAGCTACTGCCATGTGCACTAATTACATAGTTAAAATAGTTCATTGGTCAACCTTCACTTAACTACACAAAAGTCCCATTCAGAATTAGACTGAAGGCCTTCTGCATGTTTAGGCCCATAGTTTACTAAACTGTCTTGAGATGTATCCAGGTCTTTGTATGTACTGACTTGTACATTGCAAATTGCCTGATCTTTTTCTGGTCAGTCTAAACATTCCCCAATTTATTTTTAGCTGGAGAAAATTCTAAAATAAATTGCCTTTAGTCGGTTGTTTATTTCCTTAAGGTAGCATATTCAGAAGCTTATATGAACAAACTAGTTCAAAATTGCTGGGAATTTTAAGACAGAATAGTGTTGCATTCACGCATACCATAAATAAAGTCGAACATGTTTAACTATTGTTACATCATCGGTTAAGGTTAAAGTTAATTACATACGGGCACATGTTGCTATTCTGCAAGGAATATTATAGCCTACTGTGCATGCCCAATGCAAGCTGGAGTTACCGATTTCAAGACGGGTAGGCCTACAGGTTCAGTTTTTAAACTGGTTTATTTATCTTGCCTTTGCGCCGATATTAAATTCAGTTCGATGTCAACGTCTGAAAGAGCAATAACATAAATCGAATGTCTCTGCACGCTGGTAAATTTGTACTGATAATCTATACTCTATTAATAATTTGGTGCAGTAATATTAAGCTTAGGTTTTTCTATGGAAAGAATCTGGGTGGCAGTTAATTTGTTTAAAAATTAAATCAGCAAAATTAACATAGAAGTTACCTTTCTTTTCCTTTTTAATGAAGTACGGTAATTAGAAATATGTATTGGGTCCGTGGACTGCGTTTCTTTTTTATATATAAAGTAAGACCAGCCTCCTCCCTTCGTTTGATCGACTGTTTCCCATCCAAATCTAAAAAGGCAGAAAAGCATGTCATTAATAGATAGATAGACTGATTGGACAATTTATACTAAAGAAATAAAATGGGGTTTAATGTCATACTTTCGGCATTTAAGCCCACTATAGGAAACAACAAAAAGATTCTTCAGAATTAAATTCCCAAAAAGATTATTCGGGCTAATGAAGACAGAAATGAAATGAAAAAACAATGGGGTTTTAACATCCAACTGTTCTTCTCCGACTGGGCTAATGAAAACGGGCCCACGCCATGCAGTGTGCTACAAGGGAAATTTTGCCTGGACAGCAGTGTTGTGGCTTACTTTTATATCAAATTTAAACTGCCAAGGGATCTTTTACGTGCATGCCAATTTGTCAGTGATGCAGGATGGAGGGCCTGACAAGGACAACTGTCTAGTCAAGGTCCCATGTACACATTGGCATGCACTTAAAAGATCCCTTTGCAGTTGGAATTTGATATAACTATAAGAGTAGGCCGAGGCAAAATTTCCCTTACAGCACACTGTATGGTGTATGCCCATCTCCATTAGCCAAGTCCGGAGTAGAACAGTGGACGTTAAACCACATTTCATTTCCTCACGGACAAAATTCTTTGACCATTCCAGTTCGTCCATATGAAGCTTCAATAAGGAAATACTCAACCGTAATTCTCAGTCTCACTACATCTGACAAGTTTATAATACTAATACTATTTTTAAATAGGATTTTGCGATTCAAAACACATGAAAATGGTGATGGGTTATTGTCAGTATATATTATTATGTATCAAATGTGGCGGGAAATGATTCCTTTTGGCAAACCAAAATGTACCTTAGGGAAAAAATTGAAGGAAAGAATTCCAAGAGAGGTTTTACGTAAATGGCTAAAAGAGCTGTATTTTTATATTGCAGCCTTATAATAATCAGGACGGACAGGAATTGACAGAAGACTTCGTCCGTGAGAGACCGTATTGAAAGGAACTACTGAATGACTAGAGCAAACACTGTTCCTTGCAAGGCTAGACTGTTTCCTGCACCACTGACAATTTTAAATTGGAAAAAGTGCAGGAGCTTATCACTGGGTCAATTTATTGGCCGACACCAGGATCAAACCTCGACACACTGAGGCTGCTACTAGTATTTTTACACTAAAGCCGCAATAGTCTTTTGCTTTCCTCCTGTTTCCATATTAAATTAATCTATTTTGTAAAAATCGAGAAATGATCTCTATAATTTAAATGTCGCTTCACTTTCTTTCTTGTTTTTCAGCAAGGGCATTTCTTCAACAAAATTGAATAATTTTGTAACATGAAACACAGGAATCTGATATTTATATAGGCTACACATGCATAAGCTTAGACACTGCCGAGGCTTCGATTTTACCTGCTCAGCTCGCTTCGACTCGTTTTGTTACAACACAAGCCATATTACAGGCCCTACGGATAAAAAAAAACTAGGTTAGATTCCTGTGCATGGAATCAGAAATTGGTCTAATATTAACCGCATCTGACGATGTGAAATGAAGTAGGCTATGTTAATGTATGCCTGCCTATGGCAAAATTTAATAAAATATTATGAAATACTTACTGGTTTGGGTACTGTATGGGTTATGAAACAAGTCAGCATGTTCTTTAACTTCATAATGCATAAAGGTTAGGCGGATGGCGACATGGAGCGCGATTTTTATTTTTTATTTTTTTAAGGTCAACACGATTGATTCAATTTCAAAACTTTCAGCCTCATCATTATTCGTTGAGACGATAAATTTATCTAACGATATAGACAAATTAATCTCAGATTTGTGTTGACAAGACATTCGACCCATTACACCTTTTCTTCTGTAAATAAGATAATCCTAAACAGGTTTTTTATTCTAAAAAATTATATAATTATTAAATCGGTAACAGAATAATGAGATCCTGAAAGTGAATTATTCGGGTAAACGCAGCGCAAAACCAGACCACCGCTCGTAATGGAACCACGTCGCAAAATAGTTCCAGGTTTTGACTGGATTAACGATAATAATTAATTGCGTGACATAATAAATTGACTCCGCTGCGTTCGATATAAATAATTGACAAGATGAAGCGTCTGTTAGAGTCGCGATCTAATACCCCCATCAAAAGTCAAATCGGAATCTAGACCAGGGCTAATCCCTATTAACTCACTATTTTCAAAAATGACCGAAATAAAATATAAATTTACATTTGTTACAGAATCAGGACATTCCAAATCTTTCTAGAACTTTTGATTTGAGGAATTTACATACCTAACAAATGTTTTCATATTTAAGGACTGAAAAGAAATATTACGAATAACACTATAACGTTCGATATAGGGCCTACAATTAAAGAGAAATGAAAAATTACGTTGTTATTTTCTTATTTATTTAATAAATACAAATCATTATTGGCATTATTGCTATACATTTGTCAGAAATACGATTGGAGTTGATAGATAAGATCAGATTTTATTGTACCAAAACAAAGGGAGCAAATTATAAAATATAGGCCTACTGGATTAAAAAGCGAATCAGACATGTTCGTCACAATAATTGCCGAAATTAGACCTACACAAGTCTAATTACATGTACAATAATTCTTAAACCAATCAGATTTTCACAGATTGTCATTTGAAAGTTGTGGATTGAACTGAATACAACAGATTGTAGTCAATTAAACTTGGCTTAGATGTAAATTACGGAGTAACCAACTGAATATTAAGGGCCCCTGGGAGGAAATTGAATGATTATAAAATAATAATAATATGCATAAAATTTCCTGCTATAAGTAAGATAGGGCTAAGATAATCTACAAAGTAAAATCCCAACTATAATCCTTATTTTAGTATTATTCATAAATATTTTGGCCGTCGTAAAATATGGATATAGGCCTATAGTAACTGAGATCGACATGTAATTTGGTTATTTATTAAAGTCGGCATTCCGCCTGCAATAACCAGAAAATTGAAATAAAATTGTGTAGTTTCCATGTCCCGATATGTCCCGATAGGGACTACATTTATTGAGAAAATAAAATTATAATACGGCCCTTGTTAGTTGCTACTATAGTAGATAACAAAGGCAGCCCTTGTTAGCTGTTACTGTAGCGGCTAACAACTGCCCCCAAAGGCGCAGAGGCAACCCTTGTGACTGCTACTAGCATCTAAAAATGACTAATAACTCGCTGCTAGTAGCAGGAAGATAATAGGCGGATCGGGTGTTTCTTTAGCTAGAAAAATATGCACCATTGTGATAGATGAAGACCTACGGGTTGTCAGATTAGGTGAGCTAAAAAGAAATTTATTGAAACAGTATTGCCCCCTTGAGGTAATAGAAGTTGGGATAAATAAGGCTTTGGCAATTGATATCCAAGGCTACTAAAGCAAAAGACAGTTCGGATAATATAGAATATGCGTTACAGAAACTGTAGAATATTTGGGGCCGTTTTTTCTACAGTCTCTCAAAATTCTGTAGAATACTTTAGAACTTTATCCTATAGAAAATGGAACACGCCCCCCCCCCCAAAAAAAACAAACCCGCTATATATTTTTGAATAGAATTCTGTAGAAAACCACACTGGTATTCTATAGGACTTTTTGCTAAGGGTGTCCAGCCCGGGACATTCCCCAATGCTTCGATTCGTTGATTTTCAGTAAGTCTCGGCATCTCTAGCCCGATTCCTTCACACGTCAAACAATAAATAACGACAGATTGACTGCACAACTTAAAAGTTGGAAACATGCTTTTAAAGGACAATATTGGCGCCAGTCATTATCATATATTATGTGATAGAGCTGGTTAAACACATTCCAAGTATACTTTTAACGCAGAAATCGTTGCTACGATAGCTGAGTAATAGGCCTACACGTTTCCCGAATCAGCGAAAAGAAAAACACGAGTGGTCGCTCTATATAACTGACTGAAGCGACGAGTGATAATAGATACACGGCCGAATTTCTGCTCAGGCCCAGGGAGTAAAGTACACCTTTATTCAGGTTATTGCGGCCACTGGACCCTCGCCTATAGGGACTTAGGATGCCCCCCCCCAATCAAGAATTGCTTCCGCCGGCCCTGTTGCTCACTAATAATTTCTTCGAAGACCAAATGTTGTTATATGGAACTGTAAGAGGATATCAGATTCGGGAAACGTGTATTACTCAGCCATCGTGGCAATTATTTCTGCGTTAAAGTATATGTGGAATGTGTTTAACCAGCTCTATCACATAATATGTGATATTGTAACATGCTGAGAGTGAACCTCGCATTTTGATTGGTCAATTAGACACCATCTATTGGACAGTAACACCCCTCTGTTTTAGTATTTTCTTTTAAAATCGTAAATAGCATGTTACAATGTCGATAAACACTTCATGTCTTGCATTTAGAGGGGTGTTATTGTCCAATAGACATGTCCTGAGATTTTACATTAGAACCCGCGACGCTACGCGTCTTGGGTCCTAATGATCTCAGGACATGTCTATTGGACAATAACACCCCTCTAAATGCAAAACATGAAGTGTTTGTCTCCTAAATGACTGGCACCAATATTGTCCTTTAAAGGGCTAACACACAATGCTGCACGTGAATATTGGGTTTTTCATGTGCATCTCGTCCAATTTGTTTTTGCTGCACACGGGCCGATATTTTTTGCGTTTGGGAACATTGTGTGAAAACAATGGGCCTACTTGATTTATCCGGCGATAGGCGAATTGGTTTGCAAACGGCGTACGCCGGTCAGGTTACTGTATCAGAGCAAATCAAGTGACCCGGCTGATATTACATTTGGCTTCGGATAATATTATAATATTAAATTAGTTGCATGACGTTTTTTAATACACACAATATTCACGAAAGTATTACTATAGTATAAGTAAGTGACCGCAAAATAAGCAGGGAATTATCAGTAGTAGTATTCTACTTCAAAGCACTTGGTTTAATTTTAACGCTTTAATATTCTTAAATAACGTGAATTTTAGCTTGCGCCGGTGATTGTCGCTCCCGACAAAGCGGCGCATGCGGCGGCGAACTTCTGTAGCCTTCTGGTTAAATCAAGTAGCATCGCCGGTGAAACTGTCGAACTGTGGTCAGCCGGTATGCGCCGGTATGGACAAATCAAGCAGGGCCAATAGTTCATAGTATTGCATAATACTATACATACAAAATCACCTCGTAATAAAATGATGCGTTTTCCATGGCGCTCAGTATATTAACAAAAAATGAAGACCAATTCACTAGGTGCTTAAATGCGCTTTACAAAACATTATAATTATCACATATTTTTAATTATCACAAAACAGTATCACAGATAAACAATGTAATCATAAATCATTAAGTAAACAACACATATGCAGATATTATGAATAAAGGTAGAAAGGAAAATAACAGAAGTCAGTAAAATAAAAGATTACTGAAAGATGAACAACAAATTGATATCGTTATAAGCTAAAGGCTTCTTTAAATAAAAAAGTTTTGACAGATTTCTTAAAAACAGAAAGAGACACAGCGTGTCTGATAGAAAATGGTATTGGTAGTTTATTCCATGCAATTGGCGACCGTACACTTAAAGCTCTGTCACCAACTGTTTTGAGTCTTGATCTCTTGGAACATAAAATTAATGTATCAGAGGAGAAACGAAGCGTTCGGGAAGGTGTATATAATTCAAGTAAATCTCGCAAGTAATCAGATGCAAGAACATTAAGACATTTAAAAACTAAAAGAAGGATTTTATATTGAATTCTAAAATAAATGGGTAGCCAGTGTAACTCAATTAAAATAAGACTTTTGTGCCCCCCAAAATTTGATCTGGTTATAAGCCTTGCTTCACTATTTTCGTACCATTTGTTGTTTATTAATTAAAACATCTGGGATTCCTTCTAAAAGGGATTTACAATTATCTAATCTTGATGTTACTAGGGAGTTCACGACAGTTTTAATGGCTTCAATAGTTATAGTTGACCTTATTTTACTAATTTTTCTTAGATGGTAATAACAGAGTTTACAGATAATGTTAATTTGAGCATTCATAGACATATAATCGTCAAAAAGTACATCAATATTTCGGACGGATTCAACCGGATAGATAGTATGGTATGGGAACCGATTTGTATACTTGTATCATCCCCCGCTTCTACTTTATTTAAAGAATTTCTTGAAACTCAACGATGATAAAACTGAGTATTTCCTATTAGTTACAAAATCTTTTTAAATTAAAATACGCATCCAACATTTAATATTACAGATACACTGTTTTGCCTTGGAAGAATTAATATCACATGGTTTACACGTAAATGCTACGTAGAGTTGCGTATCGTCAGAATATAGATGGAAATCAACGCCGTAAACGGTGAAGTGGATTGGACCCAAAATTGAGCCTTGATGCACACCATACTTAACATGGGGTCAGATATTTTTCTGTGGATTAACACCGACTGGCTTCTGCCAACTAGATAAGAACGGAACATTTCAAGTACAGCACCATGAACACAGAATTCAGATTTAGGACGTGACAGCAAGGTGTCATGGTCGACCGTGTCAAAAGCTGCGGAGAAATCAAGAAGTACCAGCTGTACACATTTATTATTATCACATGAGTGATATTAAGAACTTTCAATAACGCGGTTTCAGTGGAGTTGAATTTCCTATAGGCACTTTCGAATTTGTCAAGTAAATTATGGTCACTAAGATGGCGTTTAAATTGTTCAGCTATGCATTTTTTTTTGAGTACTTTAGATAAGAAGCTGAGGTTTGAGACTGGTCTGTAGTTTTTGTCGATGTTTGGATGTAAAGACGGTTTCTTGATGAATGGAGTAAACATATGGAGTTTTGAACGGTTTTGGAAATATACCAGATTTAATAGATTCGTTGATAATATTCAATACGACAGATAAGAAGACTTCAAGGTGAGTTTTAAGGAACCAGGTAGGTATAGGATCAAGCGAACAGGAAGTGGATATCATGGATCTGATTAGTTTATCTAGTTCATAAAAACTACTCAAAGGACACACAATAGTAATACTCAATAGGCTCAGAGGTAATATCTTCGGTAGTTGCATTCGCAAACATCATTACGGATTTTCGATATTTTGTCGGAAAAATTTAATAATCAGAAAATCTGTTTGGTAAATCAGACCAATTTTCTGTTGGCAGGATGATTGTTCCAAAATTAGAGTCAAATAGGGAATTCACAACTCTGTAAAGATCTTTTTGTTTGTCAGTACTGCTTAAGATTTTATTTGCATGAAAGTCGGTTTTTGTGGTTTCGATGAGAATTTTTACTTTATTTCTAAGTGTGTCATAAATGTCTTTATGAACTAATTGTAGACCAGTGCGACGTCAAGTTTTTTCTGTGGAGTTATGAGCTTTTTTGGCGGTGTCGACTTCAGGTGTTTACCAGTCTGTTCCGGGGCGAACACAGAGAACGTTTATGTTGGAGAGGGAGGACAGAATCGATAACAGAAAACAAAGAATTATTGTGAATATCCACCTCCATGTCGATGTTTTTGATAGCTATGGCTTCTATGAAGTTTGATGATTTTACCTCACTGATAAACTGTTCTATATCAATTGCTCTAAATTTGCGAAAGGGATATTGCTTATTTTCAAAATTTGAGCTTTCAATGTTAATGTGAGATCAATTAAAAAATGGTCAGATAAAAGCTTATTGGTGACTTGAATATTTACAACTTCCAGTTCAGATTTTCGCGTCATAATAAAGTCTAAAATGTGACCGTGTTTATGAGTCGGCGAAGAGACATGTTGTTTAAGAGAATATTTGTCAATAACGTCTTTGAAATTAGATGCAAAAATATTGTATGTATTATCGTAATGACAATTAAACTCACCATTTATAAGTAGCTGAAGACTAGATTGTGATATCGAATCCAGGAGTAGACTAAAGTCTTCAAAAAAAAAGAATTGCTCATGCTGCTTTGCTAGTATATTGTTAGTATCCTAAGTTTACTCCGATTGATAGATAAAACACAGTCAATGTATTCAATTGAAGAACATTTCAGGTTTTCTGGACAAAGACTTTAATATTGCCTTTGTAAGTTAGAGCTACGCCCTCACCCCTTGTTTTGCGGTTTATGTATTTTATATGATATCCTTGGGGAACAAGAGCAGAGATAGTATTGTCACTGTCAGTACCGAGCAAAGTTTCGGAAATAGCAAGAACGTCAACTTTTCATTCACAAATTAAGTCATTTATTTCAGTTGCTTTGCTGTTGACCGATCGTGCGTTCAAAATAGAGACATGGATTTTTTTAATTTTAGCATCATTATCAGTAGGCCTATTTGGTACACGGAGATTGTTGGGAGTTTTTATTCTAATCAAATTTTGAGTGTGGGTAAACTGCGTGTCAGAGACGAGTCTGGAATATTGTACAAGTTATTTTTAAAGTTTGAGTGTTTTGTCACACAGTAGTTTGATAATGTCTTCCGGATCGAGTTGAAATGTTGATCTTGATGTAGTGACAGATTATTGTGTTCTAGTTTAAGAAGTGTCTCTCTAGAATACCTAATCCTTTTATGGTTTCCATTCATAGCTCAACATGTATTCAATTCGACGCACTTATGCTAAGTGTCCAAGTCAAAATTCAATATCCAAAATCACAATATCCAGAAATTCAAATACACACTAGTGGATGTAGAAATCAACATTAGGCCTAATCCAAAGTCCGTTAATATCTTCAGAATCTGGTATCAAATCACAGCAGTAAATATATATACAAATTAATTTCTACATCAGTTCCATTATAGTCGTATTATAATCCATATTATAGTTAATAAACGGGTAAAAAGCAGGTAAACAATCATAAATTTGAAAGAGAAAAATTTAAAAGCTAAAATGTCTTTTCCATTGATTATGTAAAAATTACAATGTACAAATTTCTAATACCGGTAATGATAAAGTCAAAATACCTCTAAGGCAAGAGTTAAATATAAAACGTCAAATGTACATGTAAGTGTCAAATGACACATGCTTATAGGGGAAAATGCTTTTTTGGCCTGCCAAAATTTTACATTTCTCTCATTACATTTTACATATACGCTCTGCCACAAACCATTTGCTTTCTACATAGCATCTTTCGCACAGCATCATCTTCAATATGCTAATGTAGGATATCACGTGACTTATTAACATATACGGAGCCAAGCACACTATAAGCCATAACAAAGATATTCTTCACTATAAAAGAAAATCAGCTTAGCAAACAATAAGACATTTACTTAATGGACGTACTTTACCATGATTACGGGGGGGGGGGGGGGCTCTGCAACGTTCAAATACGAAATTCCAGGTATCATTCTACATAGTGAAAGCACGTTCATTTCTATTTGTAAATATGTAAAAAGTTTCTAATACAATCGTATTTTCATAATTCCAATCCAATAAATATCGCAGGCTAACGATGCCACCGAGAGCTGATTATGGTCTGTATAAATTAATTAATGTCCAATTAATAATTTAGATAATATTTAAGGCCTAAAGAAAGACCTATAAATAGTCAGATTTAGCTCTTGCATAATGCATGTTTAAGTGACTGCATGTGTGTGTGTGGGGGGGGGGGGGATTTAGTTTTAAAATTCGCGTCTTGGTAGAAAAAAAAATCCAAAATTTTACCTATAAACGCTGGACATAACTGATTTGAAATTAGAGCAAAAACAGAAACAGTTCAATGTTTAGTAAATCAGTTCATATACAATCAGATTATATGCGTTGCGACTGTCATAGTTTTGACTGAAGCCACTCTTTTTCGTTCCAGTAAATACCCCAATACCTTGGGGGGTTGGGATGGCCTAGTGGTCTAGAGTGCCGCGCTTCGACCTCTATCTGGTCGTCCACCTCTGGCTTGCGGCTATGGTTTCGAACCCTGGTGTAGTTGACTCTGCCGTCATGAAGTTGTAGTTTGTCCCTTGGGACTCTTTGTGCAATTGTCGATTAGATCTTTCATGAAAGTTTGGTTTTCAGCAAGGAATTTAGGATTCTTCCTAATTATTCCGGTCAACCCACTCCATCTCTTCAAGGCTAGTTTATAGTTGTTTGGGAGTAAAACATTGCTAGACTTTAATGGTAAGGGCATATAGTAGTGTCCATCGGGTCTTTTCTTGATACCATCTTAAGAAACTTCTCGTCTTCAAGGGAATAAGGTTTCCTCAAAATATCTGTAAAGTCTGTCTCCGTGATTCTTAGAGGTTTTACACTATCAAAAATTTCTTTCACTTTAGTATTCAATACAAAATTGCTGTAAGTTTCTGATGCAACTATTTTGTTACAAATTTCGTTAATGTCTTTATTGTTTTCTAATTCAGATTTTGACTTGCAGACTCGACCAGTAACTCCCCAACCTAGGATCGACTTCTGTCCGTAAGGCTCGTCTTCCTTTCCAGTTATTATTGCTCTGGGTCTAACACTCCTGGCGCAGTCATTTCCTATCAGTATCGAAATTTCGTCATTTGAGTTGTAAGGCATCAGTTAATCAGCTACGTCTTTTAAGTGGCTCCATTGTCTGACGACCTCTCGTTAAGGTATCTGCGATCGACTAGCTGGAATTGAATCACGTGTAAACAATCCTGGTAGCTGAATGACAATTTCACGTTTGAAATCTAAGACTTCGAGATCATAAATCTTCCTGCTGTGTATGACTTTATTGCTTCCATGCATTGTACGCAGACGAAGATTGGTTTCAGGACCTGTTATGTTAAGTATGTCGCATACATTATCTCCAATGAAGCCGACATTCGATTGGTCGTCTACAATGTGATGTAGCTTCATCCACTATGGGATTTGATCTTGATAGATGGAAACAGGTAAGATGATCTCCTTTACAAATTTGACAGGGTTTCTTCTTGTTACAATCTGCAACATAGTGTGACCTTGAACTTGCACATCCTATACATAATCGTTTACGGAAGATGAAAGCCTTTATCTCGGTTCTATATTTG
Organism: Patella pellucida; assembly: GCA_917208275.1. Classification (NCBI taxonomy): domain Eukaryota; kingdom Metazoa; phylum Mollusca; class Gastropoda; family Patellidae; genus Patella; species Patella pellucida. The sequence continues at coordinate 28,781,114 of OU795041.1, read as the reverse complement.
TTCATTAACTGCTTACAATCATCTATAATGGTGTTTCTCGTTGCAAAATACACAACTATCACTGTCTGCGTAATTGTTAACATACCGGTAAGTAGGTTTCTTATCTTCTTGTACACCGGACGTAAGAAACGATCTTCCATTTGGTCTATTATTGTTGTAGGGCCTAATTAGAAGTTGGCTTTGCATACCCTGTTCATTCGAAATCATTATTGTTCAATTCAGGCAAATTGGCTTTCTCCGCAGCCTTCTTGGCAAATTCTGCAAACTTGGTAAGCGGGGGAAAACTGTTTTTGTTCCATTTGCATCCCTCCAGGATAAATATGTGTCTCTCCATCTGCCGTCTAAGTAGGCTAATAAGGCAATTTCCCCACCGTCTTGGCATTTTCTTTCGCATAGTCTAATACACCAAGTTCTTTGCTATTGGTTTCGTCTACTACAATTTCATCTAGGAAATCTGAAAAAGCTCTTAATCCAGTGGCATCTCTCGAGTATGAAATTACTAACGAGTGTAACAAAGTGATATCCTTTATAATTTAGGTGCATTGAACTCTGCTAGTTTTGACAATAGATGATTTTGACTTTCACCTCATATTAAACTGTTGTCCAGTCACGATCTTATTAAATCTAATTAATTCAATATGTCCATTACAAGCTATACATGATCTGTGTACAAGATCCACACGGCTTCAAATGTTTATGCACATGTCGTGACGAGATAAAAGAAACAATTGCAGATATGACCATGTGTTCAACGGGTATATGTCGAGGAGTTCTCTGTCAGTTAGAAGCGAAGAGCCGAGAGAGAAGGAAGGCTTGTACGAGGGTAGGGACTCTCACCCGAGTCCAGCCGCTGCCTTGGCAGAGGGGCAGAATGGTAGATGAAATGTTATATTGTAAGACGTGTTCCTGTAGACGTTTAGTTGTAGAAGACTAGTAGATTTTATGTAGATGTGTTCCTGTCGTAGCCTAGTTCTTATAGTTTAAGAACTTGTATTACGGTATTATGTAGATGTGCTCCTGATGTAAATAAATCCTTTATCTACAAAACTCTTATCTGTTTTCACTACGATTGTGTTACAGATATTAGTTATTGGTGCTATCGACCTACAAGACCCCTGGAGGTGTTACCGTGATAACGAAGAAAATCCCGCGTGGCAGACAAAAAATGTTTTACCGCTAGACATCCGATTGAAAAAAAAAAAGAATTAAAAACAATGCAGGACTGAAACGTGTATTTGTGAAACCGTGGGTGGCAGGCGCGGTTTCGATGATATGAAAATTCATAATTCAAGGATGGAAATGGAGAAAATCACCAAACACGGAGAATTGGAGAAAATCACCAAGCACGGAGAAATCAAAGAAAAAAACCTAAAAACGACTTTCGGATCAATGGCGACGAAACAGAAATTGTGTGTGATTGTTGTTTTACGCTGAGTCATTTTGTTTTTAAAAGAATATAAATTATAATTGTTTGTTTTTGAACACATATTTTGGTTTTTAAAATTAGTCGTAACAAAGTAGTATTAAGAGGTTTATGTTGAAAAGTAAAATATTTTGTGATTGTTAGGCTGGAATTGAGTTAAGTTCCTAATTAGGAAATTCTTGAATAGACGGTTGAATAAATTTTTCGTCGTCCATCGCTATATTTGCGGTGAAGATATTAACATAAACAATCACATAATAGGCATATTCACGGTTTTATCTCCTATATTATTTGGTGTGTGTTTTATTATACCCGACGTAGCGGGAACATTTTTTTAATGAGTTTTTGCCTCGTAAATTCGAGAGTTTTGTGTATTTGTGCCTCGTAAATTCGAGAGCGCTGTGTATTCCTATTAAGAGGAATCGGTTTTTATACCCTCAAGGAAGAAGGGTCGCGCTTAGGTTAGAAGCGTATATATGTAGTGTTTTGTTATGTTTAAGAAATAGAGAGATAAACCGTTGTTAATTTTGATAAGTTCTATGAAAAATATCTTATTTAAGATTGGTAAAATGTGTTCAAATCATTCAATATCATTTATCTCAAGTAAAAAAACAATTTGACAAAATCCTATGTTAATTTTTTTCTATATATGTACCTTTTCTATTTTATGAAATATTTGCTATTTTTTTTTCTTCAAATTATATTTTGATTGTATAAATTTCTTTTTTTGTAATGTTTAGAAATGACGTTGATATTGTGTGTGTTCTTATGATATCGTGTATTACAGTATCATTTATTTATTTGAAGCCAGTGTCCCACATGTGAGAATGGTGTTACTAATTAATGTAAGTTTGTTATTTACTTAGTAAATATGTTATTTACTTAGTAAATAACTTGTGGGAAGGGTAGGAAATGTAACAAAGTGATATCATTTATAATTTAGTTTTGACAATAGATGATTTTGACTTTCACCTCATATTAAACTGTTGTCCAGTCACGATCTTATTAAATCTAATTAATTCAATATGTCCATTACAAGCTATACATGATCTGTGTACAAGATCCACACGGCTTCAAATGTTTATGCACATGCCGTGACGAGATAAAAGAAACAATTGCAGATATGACCATGTGTTCAACGGGTATATGTTGAGGATTTCTCTGTTAGTTAGAAGCGTAGAGCCGAGAGAGAAGGAAGGCTTGTACGAGGGTAGGGACTCACCCGAGTCCAGCCGCTGCCTTGGCAGAGGGGCAGAATTGTAGATGAAATGTTATATTGTAAGACGTGTTCCTGCAGACATTTAGTTGTAGAAGACTAGTAGATTTTATATTATGTAGATGTGTTCCTGTCGTAGCCTAGTTCTTATAGTTTAAGTACCTGCATTACTGTATAATGTAGATGTGCTCCTGATGTAAATAAATCTTTTTTATCTACGAAACTATTATCTGTTATCACTACGATTGTGTTACACGAGATTCTTCCCCACAACAAATGTAAACCTCTCGTGTATAAAGGGACGAACATCATGGCAGCCCTTTGTCAGAGCATGAAAAGCTTTTAAGGACAAACGCGCAGATGAGGAAGGATTCAATTTGTTTACATAAAAATAATGGCAAGCTTTTTTGTCAACACCTGATAATTATCACAAAAATTGTACTTCATGGCGGTTGATTTCCAGTTTTGACAGAACTGATGACAGAGCTCATTCGGCAAACCTCGACAAATTCCGGTGCCCTCCGTCACCCTACATCGGGTGTATATGGCAGAAAGTGATATGTACCTACGACCATACATTTGCGATGCGGCTAGTCTACTGCCGCTTTTACAAAAAGTCCCAAAATGGCAGCCATATTTTAGTTTGTTGATTTATTTCCCAGAAGAGTAACAATAAACACAAATAATAAATAATACATATTTATTCAGTATTAAGTAATGTCTCAAATAATTGATGTATATTGTTTTTATTTCCACAATTACCGAATCCTACTTTTGGCATAGTTTGGCCACAGCTAATTATATATTTAAATAATCATTTGGTTTACAAAACTTCAACTCAGATAACATTATATTGGACTTGGGTTACCAAAGTCATATTTACTGTTAGTCTTAATTATTATTCATTAATAGCTTAAATACCATAGTTATCAACATAAATATATTCATATTGTGCACGCAATCGCCAAATGACCATGTATGTAACATGGTCACCACCAACTTGGGGCAGGGCACAATATGCTGTGACCAACTAGCCCAACACAACAATGACAAGCATTATGGACAGTAGTCATTAACAATGCTTCAGAAAACATTAACATTATTAAAATCACCATTTCCAGCACCACAATTTCCATCATAATTAATACTATCACCATTATCATCAATACTTCTATCACCATTATCATCAATATTTCAATTACCATTATCATCAATATTTCAATCATCATTATCATCAATATTTCAATCATCAATATTTCAATCATCATTATCATCAATATTTCAATTACCATTATCATCAATATTTCAATTACCAATAATTCAGTCACCATTATCATTAATATTTCAATCATCATTATCATCAGTACTTCAATCACCATTATCATCAATATTTCAATCACCAATATCATCAATATTTCAATCATCATTATCATCAATATTTAAATTACCATTATCATCAATATTTCAATTACCAATATCATCAATATTTCAATTACCAATATCATCAATATTTCAATCACCAATATCATCAATATTTAAATCACCAATATCATCAATAATTCAGTCACCATTATCGTCAATATTTCAATCACCAATTTCATCAGTATTTTAATCATCATTATCATCATTATTTCAATTGCCATTATCATCAATATTTCAGTTACCATTATCATCAATATTTCAATCACCAATATCATCAATAATTCAGTCACCATTATCATTAATATTTCAATCATCATTATCATCAATATTTCAATTACCATTATCATCAATATTTCAATCACCAATAATTCAGTCACCATTATCATTAATATTTTAATTATCATTATCATCAATATTTCAATCACCAATATCATCAATATTTCAATAACCATTATCATCAATATTTCAATCACCAATATCATCAATATTTCAATTACCATTATCATCAATATTTCAATTACCAATATCATCAATATTTCAATCACCAATAATTCAGTCACCAATATCATTAATATTTCAATCATCATTATCATCAAAATTTCAATTACCATTATCATCAATATTTCAGTTACCATTATCATCAATATTTCAATCACCAATATCATCAATAATTCAGTCACCATTATCATTAATATTTCAATCATCATTATCATCAATATTTCAATTACCATTATCATCAATATTTTAATTACCATTATCATTAATATTTCAATTACCATTATCATCAATATTTCAATCACCAATAATTCAGTCACCATTATCATTAATATTTTAATTATCATTATCATCAATATTTCAATCACCAATATCATCAATATTTCAATAACCATTATCATCAATATTTCAATCACCAATATCATCAATATTTCAATTACCATTATCATCAATATTTCAATTACCAATATCATCAATATTTCAATCACCAATAATTCAGTCACCAATATCATTAATATTTCAATCATCATTATCATCAGTATTTCAATTACCATTATCATCAATATTTCAATTACCAATATCATCAATATTTCAGTCATCAATATCAACATTTAATCATTATTTCAACATTCCAATCAACATATCCAATTTTTCAAACCTCATTATTGCAAGAATCATTAACAGTTTTTAAAATCTTTAAGCATTATTGCAGTAACAATCATCAAGACTAATCATTATTATTTAGATTAGGGGGATAAAAATATTCCCACTCATTTTGAACAAAATATTCCACTGCTCCCTGAATGGTATTCAAAAATATATAATAACCGTTCTTAGTTAAATGCACACCATCTGGCTGAAATAACTTAAGACTATGTTGTGTAATATCAGGATAAGTAATATACTTACCGCCATTTGATATTATTTGCTTTGAAGCAAAACTGTTGATTCTTTTCCTGGCTTAACCATTGCTAAATTATTAGTAGAATATCTCCAGCAAGTCCTAGGGAGAATCTGAGACCACAACAATACCGAAAATGGAAATTCCTTCTTAATGTATCTAATAATGTCCAAAATAGCATATCTTACCTCATGTATGTGATTCTATCCCAAATTATTTCCTCCACAATGACAGATAATATAATCTGGACAAATTGTAAACTTTCCTAAAATTGATCTTATAGATTGTAAACGAAGGCCTGAGTGACCTTCCCAGTATACCCAAAAACCCAACCTTTTTAAGTTAAGACTTTAATACTTTATAAGCTCCGTTTACAATGGAAGACCCAATGGTTAATACTGACCGTTTCCCTGAAAACGATTTTCTGCTTAATAATTCTGTGTTTATCTCTAGTAATCTTATATACGAGCGATATGATTTCCCACGACCAGCTAACATAATGGTTTCCTTTGAGCAATTAGCAGCGGACAAAGCAGACGCACCACCTATCCGAAATGAGTGAGTCTTACAGTGTCCCTCTTCAATACCCAATCTGGTAAGAGCCTTTTTGAGTATTGATGAAAACTGATACCTTGTCAAAACAGAATTATCAAAATGACAAAAGAGAGGACCCTGCACACAAGAACGAACTTATAGGAATTGGCTCATGTTTGTTACTGCACATACAGCATCATTCACAGCTGGGATAATAATTGTTGTCCCCTTTCCCATTTGATCGGTTTTAGAATGCCTTAAATTTATTGTTACTGATCCACCTACAGAATCTACTGCAATATCATGCAATTCCAAAATGGTGTCAATATTATTACCTTTAGATACAGTCAATTCTCCTATTCTAAACAATCCCCCAAAAATGCAAGAGCATAAACTGCCCTAAACAACTTAACCTTATAGCTGTTTAAACAAATTGAAGGTAAAATAATAAAATACTGCGTAATAAAATTATAGTGACAGGCATCCTTGTGTCCCTGTTATTACATCCCCTTCTCATTCCCTCAAGGGCTTTCAATATCACAAAATTTCTAGTAACATCAAATAAATTCGAACTGTACTAGGCGCTAATCCTCTTAAGGAAAGAGATGCGATAAATTTCAAAACAATATCTAACGAAGGTGGCCATTTCTCCAAACTTCCACACCGATCACAAAAGTAAGTAAAGGCTGTTAATCCTGTAGAATATGCAAAATGGATGTTTCTCGAAAATGCAGCAGTTACTAGTCTGTCAATTTCATGCGCAAATCTTCTCTATTATGAATCTTTCCCATTGCTGACGAGAAATAGAATCACATATACCGTTATCCTGACTTCTAACATGAGTAGCACGAAAAACTATATTGTGTTTAAGAATAACCATCAAAAGAGGCCGAATCAAAGACATGACGTACATGTATTCAAAATCCCTACAAAAGCCATATTATCCACATGTAAGAGCAACCTTTTATTTGAAAATCTAAAGCCCCAGAGTTCTAAGGCAATAACAATTGGTACCAACTTTTGTTTTCCCATGCTTTAGGCCAACCAAAGTAAACCCACTGTCCAGCAAAATATGCACCACAACCTATGTAACATTTCTAGGACCAGTGTAGTTCAGCTTAAAGCCTTCACTCAGTCCAAGCTTTAATTCACTAGCCAAATCATAATATGGATATAAATCTAAATATTGTAGTAGAATCTTAACCTTAATTGGCGAAAACCCTAAATTCCATATAGTATTCCTATAGTCAAAGACAGAACTACACGTATGAACATCTACTCAACTTCTATTTTGAGGGGTTCTAAATCCAAATCTTGAGTTATGCCAGTCATTATTCCTATAGTTAAACACCCATAGATTACCACTTAATTGGCTTCAACCTGTGTAACCTGGGGCCCTAACCTACTCTGTACTGGGGATGTGGTACTGACATAAAGACTTTTCCACCTATAATAATTGCTTGGACCAAAATTACCCCTGGGATAAGGAGTGATAGAGGTTGATAAACCCCCTCGGTATATCTTTTAACAAATGCCTTTTTAGGAACTCGACTAGTGCAAAATAATTCAGCATGATCGCCACCACATGAAATGCAAAAATGACCATACTGACAAGAAACTTTAGAACATGCACCCTTATAGTTGAAATCAAAGCACTTAGCTGTATGTTTATTTACAGATAATGACTTGTTAACCCCAGACATGTGAAATAAAAAGCTCATAATCAACTTTAGACCACAGACTACTAGGACCTAAACTTCTCTTAAATCTAAACTGTCCATCATAAGCCACCCAGTTATAGCCCCTTAAAGCTGCCAGCCTAATTGTGTGTATATATTTCAGTATTTCTTGTAACCTATTCAGGTGACTCCGGAGAAAAACACTAGCATAAACTACGAACACATCAGTCCAAATTTCTATGCTACTTATTGGAGAAAATGTTTTATCCTGAGCAATTATTACTCCACTTGGTCCGACATGCAAAGTTCTTTTGATTTTACGACCTTTGGAGATATTAACTAATTGTGACAAATCAATATATTCCCCTTTTGCAATCTTTTGTTGAATACTCTGCGGTAAATTTAAGCCTAATTCACCGTGCACACTTTCTGGCATAGTAGGTACCACCCCAATATCTATATTTTGCCCCACTACCGATTCTTTCCCCCTCATACTGTCCAAAAACTGATTTGAACACCTACCTGACTGCATATGATTCTGTACAGGACGATTGTGAACTATTTCACCAGTATTCATTCTAACTAAGACTGGAACTTCCTCCATGTTAACTCTTTAACAAGTACTGGGTAAAGAAGATACATGAGAGTTATTAACTCGATCATTAGCACTGGTTTAGTTATATCAGATGCATTATGTTGAGAGTAATCAGTACTGGGTAAAACAGATACGTGAGAGTGATTAACTCGGTAATTAGCACTGGGTATATCAGATGCATGATGTTGAGAGTAATCAGTACTGGGTAAAACAGATACGTGAGAGTGATTAACTCGGTAATTAGCACTGGGTATATCAGATGCATGATGTTAAGGGTAAAACAGATACACGAGAGTAATTAGCACTGGGTATATCAGATGCATGATGTTGAGGGTAATCATAACTGGGTAAAACAGATACATGATTTTCAGGGACATATGCACTGGCTAAAGCAGGTGCAGAACTACATGGGTAATACGTACTGGGAAAAACAGATACCTGAGGTTGTGATACGGTATAATTAGTACTGGGTGTTACAGATACAGAAAAATAGGTACTGGGTTCAACTGCTACCTGGGGTTGTGCTTGTGGTACTGTATAAGAAGTACACAAAGTTAAGGGTACAGAATTCCATGCATTGCAAGTATTACTATCATAGCTACCAGCTTCCTCAATGCCGACCATAATATAAGCAGGCTGTTGAAATTGTGCTGTTGAGCACATTCTTTTGCGTGTCATGCCCACCTGCTTTGTTTTTCGTTTAACACCTTTAGATTTTTTAACTTTTTCAGATGTGACGGATTTACTTAATTTTTTAACTTGGTTATCTGACATGTTCCTGTTGAAGGGGGTCGAATGCCGGGGCTAAACAACCACACAAGGATTCATTTCTTGAAAGAAACTTTATTAAGCGTAAAAAAAACCCTGCAAATATACAAATAACAGAATAAATACAATGTATAAAAACAGTATCAAAGCATGGTTTAAAAGTAATAACAATAAAATCACATGTCTAATATTACATGTAACTCTTAGAACTCTTAAGTGCACTTAAACTTAAACTATCAAATAGCGATATACTCGTATAAGTATGAAATATACTTATTACGCAGCTTAATAATAATAATACTAGTAATAATAAGATCTTAATAATAAAACTAATATTGCTTACCCTAAAGAGGGGTTTTCTAATTACTACCAACTGGTATAAACGTGAAGTATCTTTAAACGTTGGAACACTGTAAATGAAATATAAATGTGATGTAAATGAATGTATGAGTATTTAAAGTGGAATACTTTAAATGATGTTTCAATTATAAAATAATGTAATGTTCCTCCATTTCAAATAACCAACTTATACTTTAAAGAAACTCAATATGGCTGCCGCCTTAAAACAAAGACTAATTACCTAAATATTTTAATAAACATACCTGCTAAAATGAACTGTCAACTGCTACAACACACCAAACTACTATTGAAGAAGCTTCAATATTCTAATTTAACACTTGTATACTAATGAATGCAAAATACCAGTAATAACCTTTACATAGCTAAGGAGAGGAAAAGTGTCTTCCTTTGCATGTAAAAACTATAGAATGAATGTCTCCAAGGGGACCTCAGAAAACAACTCACTAGACAACCAAGAAAGGTTAAAGTTCAGGATATGGTGAGTGGAACTCACTACAGACCAGATACAGAAAGTATAGTAAATGATAGTTTAAAGGGATAGTACAACCATTATTAGTTTTTGTGAAGTGCAGATTAAAATAACTAAAAAACAACTGACTATATATATATTAAAAATATCACTCTGCCACATACTCCCCTGCTAACTAAAAATGTTGTCCTCAACATTAAACAAAATAAAACTTATCTCGGAAATATTTCAGGAAAAATTCTCTGGCACAGTGTTGGTAACATCTCCAGTACGATACGTAGTCTGTCTGGTGGCAAAGACATGAAGCCAGCTGGAAGTAAAGATCTTGCCAGCTCAGCACGTCTTTGGAAATCTGGAACAAGCTGCTGTTGATGCGCCAGCACGTATTCAGCCTGCCAACTGAGTGGTTTCCGTTGTCTTGTAGACCTACGTTGCTCAGTAACAGGTGGATATAAATAACGGTGGCAGTGGTTCTTCAATATTTGATGGATCATCTCCGGAAACTGGTGTCACTTGGCCCTCTTCTACACCATCCTGAAGGATTTCTTCAAGATCCGGAACGATAACATCTTCCTTTCCTGTGTCATCAGCTGTGGAGCTAGCCTGAGGCAGGAAGTCTGTCTCAACCACAAGGTACACGGGCTCTTCTTCTTCTTTACTGTTACTGCTACCTTTATCGTCTTCATTAGTGGGCTTAACTGAAACATTACTTCTGGTCTTCCTTGGTTTAGGTACTGGATGTTTCAATGATGCTGTTGTAGGTATGCATTCTGGAATGGAGCTAATCGGTAAAAGATGGTTCCTGTGGAGAGTACGTACACGCTTTCCACCATCTTCACTTCTAACCTTGTACACTGGAATATCAAGATTCGGTTGGCTCAGAACTTTGTAGGCCATGTCTTCCCATTTATCCGAAATCTTGTGTCTTCCCTCTTTGAATGGTAATCGTTTTACCAACACACGATCACCAGGTTCTGCCTTGATGTTTCTGGGTCTGTTGTTATATTGCCGCTGTTGACTTTCCTGGCCTCTGTTAACTTCTGCACACGCCGTCTTGTACGCATATACGAGCTTGTCTTTCAAATAGGATTTACCCTCATCGTCATTATTTACAAGTCCCATTATGGCATCAATCGCTAGGGTTGGTTTACGGCCAAACATCTGTTGAATCTTTCACACTGTCCATTACCTTGGGGATAATAGGGTGTGTTTCTTGATTTATCCATACCTGTTAGTTGACACAATTCTTTGATGATCTTTCCTTCGAATTGTTGGCCTTGATCACTGTGAACAATAAACCCATCAAAAAACGCTTCCGCTGTTGTTTTCGCTGTGGTGTTACGTACAGGACAGGGTTGAACATATCGGGTAAAGTGATCGGTAACTACCAAGATGTTGTCGTATCCTCCTTTGGACTCGTCAACGCACACATAGTCCATACACACTAACTCCAACGGCTGACTGGATGTGATGTTCACCAAAGGACATGGTGTTGCTATTGCCTTTCTCCTGACACATCTGGGACACTGTTGGGTGTACCCTTCAATGTCAGTTGTCATCCTAGGCCAGTAAAACCTGTCTTTCGCCAAACTAACGGTACGATCTCTTCCTTGATGTCCAAGATGATCGTGTACTCCTTGGAGTGCTTCACCTCTGTATTCTATAGCCTCTCTTGATCTTTATACACAGTCCGTCGAAAAAGAGTTCCGGATCTAAGAACGAAGTGTCCATATTCCCTCTGCAGACCTGCTTCTTCAGGACATGTTGACTTGCGGCTTGGTCTTATATTCTTCTCTATGTCATTTAAGACAAACTTCAGCAAAGGATCTTCGAGCTGCTTTTGTCTCCAAGTCTTGGTGTCAACTATTGGTGATGTATCCTTGATGGCATTAGGAATCACTTGCTGGGACATACTGATCGAATGGATATACCCGCTTGCCGTTTCAATATCTTTTAAAGCTCCTATAATCTCTTCTTTCACCTCAATAAACCATCTTTTACATCGCTGTTGGTATCTCCTAATCTACTTAGGGCACCTATTCCATAATTTGGTTTGATTTATATTAATATGCAAAACATATAAATGAGAACACTGAATAATTATTGTAATTTTGATGATAAAAGGCGCAGTTCTCTTGCTGGACACTTCACAGACATTTAAAATAAGCAGGATAAAAACAAAAACGCCTAGAAAGACATCTATTTTATTACAAATAATTCGTTGATGCCTACTTTCACCAGGAATGACCCACGTTTCGCATTTCCTTCACACTACATTTAATAATAATATTAATAATATTGCGATCTTCTACGATGTGGTCTAAACAAACACGTGATTGTTTTATGCCCAGGGTATAGCTAGACGCACGTGTAAATACTACTCAGCTCGTCTCTCGACTGCGAAATCATTCTACCATGAAATGTAACGTGAGGCTCAGAAAGGGATAAATGAAATAACATTTGTCACTTTTCGGTTGAAACGACTCGATAATAAATACTATTTTTTACATATCGCTTCAAAATACTCGATAGAAATGTGATGTAAGTGACTTATTAGCACCTTTCCTCGGTGTATCAGTGAATATCAGGACAGTTTTGGCCGGGGACCGCCTTGGCTTCGCCTCGGCTGATCCCCCGACCAAAACTGTCCTGATATTCACCGATACACCTCGGAAAGGGTGCTAATAACTACTACTTACATAGCTAAGGAGAGGAAAAGTGTCTTCCTTTGCATGTAAAAACTATAGAATGAATGTCTCGAAAGGGACCTCAGAAAACAACTCACTTGACAACCAAGAAAGGTTAAAGTTCAGGATATGGTGAGTGGAACTCACTACAGACCAGATACAGAAAGTATAGCAAAGGATAGTTTAAAGGGATAGTACAACCATTATTAGTTTTTGTGGAGTGCAGATTAAAATGACTAAAAACCAACTGACTATGTATATATTAAAAATATCACTCTGCCACATTCCTATCATTCAAATCTATGTTTAAATCTGATGTACTCAAATTTGATATTTCAGACGACCTAACATTGGGAACACTAACATTAGGAACAGCATGTCCCATTTGTTCCATACTGTCAGTAGATCTATGTGCCATTTCAATTTGGCCTGGAATAGGCCTAGCCATTGCCGGTTTATTACTATGACCAACTAGGCCTATGTCTTCTTCTGTTATTTTGTCATTCCCATAATTATTGACAAACCTCTGTCCCGCATAAGGACTTGTGCTTAAACGATTCAATTTTCTCTCCATCTTACTTTCAAAAACAAGGCCTGAACACTGAACGTATTGTCGATGAAAACTGTCCTATTTTTACCACTAGAGTTCTAGTTAGGCTGTAGAATCTACATTCACATCATCCCTTTTTTTTTTGCTTTTTTTGGGTTTTTTTAAAAATCAACCATGCTCCACATAAAAAAGAAAAAAAAAAGGAGAGAATTAATTAATTGACTTGTCTCAGTAGGCCTATACGGAATTTAGTAGTAAGTTTCACACAATTGACTTGGCGCCAAAATGGCTACCCCCATATAGAAATGATAACACTACTGATGTCTTTCAGACACAGTAGTGATTGAACTAACAGACTTCCTTAGCGCAATTTTTTTTAGTCAAATGACTAAAAAAAGTTTCGTGGCCTAAAGCTCCCTTAATTTACAGATAAACTGACCCAAAACAATACTACACATAGCTTAACATATAATAAATCAATTCCTATTGAAGCAAAGGTGGGGTCTTACCGCATAATTATATGATTTGATGAAATCAAGTCGCTACGCTAATTTTCTCGCCTAGTTCGAATTATTAATGGCTGATCGTGGGAAAGCGCATGCGCTCTCCGTCTCTAGTGATCATACGTCACTTTCCATATATGGCTTCATGACCTTAATTATATGCAAATGACTGTAGCGTGATAGTATTTGGCCAGAGCCTTATATATAAGGCTCTGGTCGGTCGTAGTAGCAATGCCTTATATGGAAGCGATGGGCGGAGTTAACGTTTCGCGATATTTGGCGAGATTTGACGGGTAGTTTCATGGAGACTCGCACATTTTAAGAAATACCGCCTGGGAAATGTAGAACGCATTACCACAAAGAAAAACTGTTCGGTAACTATTGTAGTGGTCCGGTCTTCACTATTTGTGATATAATTACTTATTTCGATACAAACTGTAATGATATATGTTAACAATTGTGCGTTTGAACCTATTTAAGCTTGCGTCAAAGGTCTTAGACTGTATCACTTGTAACGTTAAACAGACAGTTTAACGATACAAGATAGTAACTACCCCCCATATCGACTGGTTCAGTGCTTGTCGATCGAAAAAACCCAAATCGAAACCCGATTCAAAACAATCCAGTGGTAAAACTTTAGCGTCATCAGAATTGCAGCGTAATAAGTTGTCTGTTTTCATATAAAATTTGTCCGAAACCACTTTTCTACTTTGTACACTAAAATTCCCCATAGTAAATTAAAAGCCCGATTGAAAGACATTATTCACAGTGTCTTTTCGTCTAAATCGGGTACTGCTCGATATCAATATTTAGTTGTAAATTATAATTCTACATATTTCGTTAAGTATCACAGTGATTCAAAAAACAAATACACAGCCATCAAGATAATTCAGATGTTGGATTTTCTAATTGATAACATCTTTGTTGAATTTGGAGGGGAAATATATCAGCAAGTGGTTGGCATCCCGATGGGCACCAACTGTGCACCTTTGCTTGCTGATCTGTTTCTCTATTCCTACGAAGCCGAGTACATACAGATGCTCGTAAAAACAAACAAACGATCAGTCAGACTTTTTAGTTTCACTTATCGATATATTGATGATGTTTTAGCCCTTAATAATCCTAAATTTAGTGATTATGTAGACTTCATATATCCTGATGAGCTCGAAATTAAAAATACCACTGACAGTGACAATTACGCTTCCTACTTGGATCTGCGTCTCGAATATGACAATTGCCATAAACTGAGTGTTAAATTGTACGATAAACGGGATGACTTTGACTTTCCGATTGTTAACTTTCCATTTATTAGTAGTAACATTCCAATATCACCAGCTTATGGAGTGTTTGTGTCTCAGCTAATACGTTACACGAGAGCTTGTTCCTTTTATTCTGATTTTTTAAGTAGATCGAGGCATTTGTCATCTAAGCTTCTACTACAAGGATACTTGCGCACTAAACTTATTAAGGCCTTTAAAAAGTTTTATGGCCGTCATATTGATTTGATTGGTAAATATAACGTGTCTCTCTCTGCTATTATTCTAGATATTTTTAATTGACACGTATACTGTTACTATCACCCTGATAATGTCTACAACATCGTTAAGACAGTTCATCACGTGCATTTTGCATACTATAGTTAAATGGCCAATCACGCTATTTGACTGACATTTCGCCTAATAGATTGGATGCAGCTATGGCGGGTGTGGCGCCAGGCAGGGTAAGCTTACTCTTCCGGACACCTGTTACCACTGCTTGTCGTGTATTTTTGTACACGAGGAGCAGTCCATTTGCTGATTACACTATTTTGCTTTAATACACTATTTTGCCTATAACGTTTTTAGGACTTCGAATTTTGTCTTTTGATTTGGATTGTTCGTACTTGGTTTTTATTTTATTTCTACCACTGGGTGGGTTGCTCTGCCGGTGGATATTTTGTGTCCCCGAGGTAACCTGAAACCCAGTAGCTTTATAGTTCCATGTTGAGTACAAATAACCAAAATATACGGCTGGGAGGCAGTTTCAGGGTAAAAAACTGCCACGATACCCCCAAGGGCACGGGGGATATCGGTGATATATCCCAAGATACAAGTAATGGTATGGGAGATATTTTTCGTTCAGGTGCCTGTAATGTTTTTAAGTCCTCGAATGATTCCTCAATCTCAACTCAACAGTGTTCTGTCAAACTATTTGATATTTTGCATTTTTCCCCACATCATTCTAACTGTTATATTTCTAAATGTATGTCTAATAATTGTAAAACCTGTCCTATTTTGAATAACAATACTAATTTTACTAGTTCTTTAACTAATAAAACTTATTTTACACGTGGGTTTGAGAAACTTAATTGCAAAACCTCCAATGTTATCTACGGTATAGAGTGTACACTCTGCGGACTAATTTATGTTGGCGAAACTAAAGGCCCTTTACACTTACGTGTTAATGGTCATCGTCACAACATTAATAAGGGTAGTAACCAGATTCTCTATAGACATTTTAACCAACCGGACCACTCTATACTATCAATGAGAGTGTCGATATTAGAGAAAATTTACCACCATACTAACAGCCCTACTTTGAGTACTCCCTTTCGCAGAGACCGAGAGGAATATTGGATACGGACATTAGGTACTGCCACCCCTTATGGATGCAATGACAATGTAGCTAGTATAGGGAATTTATCTAGCCCTGCGTGTAGCGATGTTAATGTCATGACGTTATTCCCCAAGTTTCGTCGTCGTAAACGCAGTCACGGACATCGTCGCTACACATCACCTAAGCTCAGCACTATATCATTGGATGCCCTTTTAGAAATTATCCAGGAACCACTAGGGCCACATCATATCCGTACTAAATTATATTCTATTCCACTTACGATTTTGAAATTACTAAAAGCTGAATGTTTGGATTCAAATTGTACTGACCCTGCATCCACTGAATACAGGGTTGTATCAATTGTTCTTGACATTGCCCACCGTCGTCTGGACATTGCAACTGAGTCTGATGCGTCACACACCACAAATAGTTCATTTCTAAAATTGAAATTTGCTAATAAAGGCATTGATGCTATCGGATTAAGCCAAATACTACACCATAAGCAAGTCACAGCACACATCCCTCCTTACTTCAAAACTGTTACTGTTCCTAGGATTTCTTATACTTATACTAAACCCATTGCATCCAAAATATTTAACTACAGAAACGCATTATCTGACATCAATGCACAAGACTTATACAATAACCCTCTACCATGTTCTTGTTCTACGTCGTCCTTCCTTTACCCGCCAGCTGGACATGTGGTCACTGGTGATTTGAACATAGTCCAGAATAATAAGCTACGTGAAATTTTGTCCAAAGGACCCAAATACCGGGAACCGCAACCATTTTCATGGGATCAAAATTTCAAACTTATTATGGATGCCGTAGAGGACTACGCTAGATCATGGGCTAAGAGGGAAGATGTTATCTCGGATACTCTCTCTGATTGGACTAAGTCTATCAGTCGTTTACTTAAACGAAGAATATACATGCAACGTTTGTTAGTTGACACTAGGCCTAAGTCTATTTTCAATGATGTTAGCATTGTTGAAAATCTGAATGCCTTGCATGACAATTATGTCATTGTGCCAGCTGACAAAGCGTCCAATAACATAGTGTTTATTTGTAAACGACATTATTTTGACTGTCTGTTCGAAAACTTAATTTCGGGAAACCAATCGACAGTGCTACATATAAACGATCTACTTTTAGTAAGGATGAAATTATATCCAATCACAAATCTGTACTTACTTCATTTGGTACTCCATGTGGAAATACCTATACAGATTTGCCCTTGTTGTATTGGATACCTAAATTACATAAAAATCCTTACAAGCAGCGTTTTATAGCAGGTTCATCCCGTTGTTCCACAAAACCACTTTCAAAGGTATTGACATCTATACTAACAGCTGTTAAAGAGGGTATTCAAAAATACTGTGACAAAGTATACTCTCGAAGTGGTATAAATCAAATGTGGATATTAAAAAATTCCAAAGAATTACTTGATGGTCTGCAATCTAGATCCCTTGCTTCAGTCTCATCTATTCAAACGTTTGACTTTTCTACTTTGTACACTAAAATTCCCCATAGTAAATTAAAAGCCCGATTGAAAGACATTATTCACAGTGTCTTTTCGTCTAAATCGGGTACTGCTCGATATCAATATTTAGTTGTAAATTATAATTCTACATATTTCGTTAAGTATCACAGTGATTCAAAAAACAAATACACAGCCATCAAGATAATTCAGATGTTGGATTTTCTAATTGATAACATCTTTGTTGAATTTGGAGGGGAAATATATCAGCAAGTGGTTGGCATCCCGATGGGCACCAACTGTGCACCTTTGCTTGCTGATCTGTTTCTCTATTCCTACGAAGCCGAGTACATACAGATGCTCGTAAAAACAAACAAACGATCAGTCAGACTTTTTAGTTTCACTTATCGATATATTGATGATGTTTTAGCCCTTAATAATCCTAAATTTAGTGATTATGTAGACTTCATATATCCTGATGAGCTCGAAATTAAAAATACCACTGACAGTGACAATTACGCTTCCTACTTGGATCTGCGTCTCGAATATGACAATTGCCATAAACTGAGTGTTAAATTGTACGATAAACGGGATGACTTTGACTTTCCGATTGTTAACTTTCCATTTATTAGTAGTAACATTCCAATATCACCAGCTTATGGAGTGTTTGTGTCTCAGCTAATACGTTACACGAGAGCTTGTTCCTTTTATTCTGATTTTTTAAGTAGATCGAGGCATTTGTCATCTAAGCTTCTACTACAAGGATACTTGCGCACTAAACTTATTAAGGCCTTTAAAAAGTTTTATGGCCGTCATATTGATTTGATTGGTAAATATAACGTGTCTCTCTCTGCTATTATTCTAGATATTTTTAATTGACACGTATACTGTTACTATCACCCTGATAATGTCTACAACATCGTTAAGACAGTTCATCACGTGCATTTTGCATACTATAGTTAAATGGCCAATCACGCTATTTGACTGACATTTCGCCTAATAGATTGGATGCAGCTATGGCGGGTGTGGCGCCAGGCAGGGTAAGCTTACTCTTCCGGACACCTGTTACCACTGCTTGTCGTGTATTTTTGTACACGAGGAGCAGTCCATTTGCTGATTACACTATTTTGCTTTAATACACTATTTTGCCTATAACGTTTTTAGGACTTCGAATTTTGTCTTTTGATTTGGATTGTTCGTACTTGGTTTTTATTTTATTTCTACCACTGGGTGGGTTGCTCTGCCGGTGGATATTTTGTGTCCCCGAGGTAACCTGAAACCCAGTAGCTTTATAGTTCCATGTTGAGTACAAATAACCAAAATATACGGCTGGGAGGCAGTTTCAGGGTAAAAAACTGCCACGATACCCCCAAGGGCACGGGGGATATCGGTGATATATCCCAAGATACAAGTAATGGTATGGGAGATATTTTTCGTTCAGGTGCCTGTAATGTTTTTAAGTCCTCGAATGATTCCTCAATCTCAACTCAACAGTGTTCTGTCAAACTATTTGATATTTTGCATTTTTCCCCACATCATTCTAACTGTTATATTTCTAAATGTATGTCTAATAATTGTAAAACCTGTCCTATTTTGAATAACAATACTAATTTTACTAGTTCTTTAACTAATAAAACTTATTTTACACGTGGGTTTGAGAAACTTAATTGCAAAACCTCCAATGTTATCTACGGTATAGAGTGTACACTCTGCGGACTAATTTATGTTGGCGAAACTAAAGGCCCTTTACACTTACGTGTTAATGGTCATCGTCACAACATTAATAAGGGTAGTAACCAGATTCTCTATAGACATTTTAACCAACCGGACCACTCTATACTATCAATGAGAGTGTCGATATTAGAGAAAATTTACCACCATACTAACAGCCCTACTTTGAGTACTCCCTTTCGCAGAGACCGAGAGGAATATTGGATACGGACATTAGGTACTGCCACCCCTTATGGATGCAATGACAATGTAGCTAGTATAGGGAATTTATCTAGCCCTGCGTGTAGCGATGTTAATGTCATGACGTTATTCCCCAAGTTTCGTCGTCGTAAACGCAGTCACGGACATCGTCGCTACACATCACCTAAGCTCAGCACTATATCATTGGATGCCCTTTTAGAAATTATCCAGGAACCACTAGGGCCACATCATATCCGTACTAAATTATATTCTATTCCACTTACGATTTTGAAATTACTAAAAGCTGAATGTTTGGATTCAAATTGTACTGACCCTGCATCCACTGAATACAGGGTTGTATCAATTGTTCTTGACATTGCCCACCGTCGTCTGGACATTGCAACTGAGTCTGATGCGTCACACACCACAAATAGTTCATTTCTAAAATTGAAATTTGCTAATAAAGGCATTGATGCTATCGGATTAAGCCAAATACTACACCATAAGCAAGTCACAGCACACATCCCTCCTTACTTCAAAACTGTTACTGTTCCTAGGATTTCTTATACTTATACTAAACCCATTGCATCCAAAATATTTAACTACAGAAACGCATTATCTGACATCAATGCACAAGACTTATACAATAACCCTCTACCATGTTCTTGTTCTACGTCGTCCTTCCTTTACCCGCCAGCTGGACATGTGGTCACTGGTGATTTGAACATAGTCCAGAATAATAAGCTACGTGAAATTTTGTCCAAAGGACCCAAATACCGGGAACCGCAACCATTTTCATGGGATCAAAATTTCAAACTTATTATGGATGCCGTAGAGGACTACGCTAGATCATGGGCTAAGAGGGAAGATGTTATCTCGGATACTCTCTCTGATTGGACTAAGTCTATCAGTCGTTTACTTAAACGAAGAATATACATGCAACGTTTGTTAGTTGACACTAGGCCTAAGTCTATTTTCAATGATGTTAGCATTGTTGAAAATCTGAATGCCTTGCATGACAATTATGTCATTGTGCCAGCTGACAAAGCGTCCAATAACATAGTGTTTATTTGTAAACGACATTATTTTGACTGTCTGTTCGAAAACTTAATTTCGGGAAACCAATCGACAGTGCTACATATAAACGATCTACTTTTAGTAAGGATGAAATTATATCCAATCACAAATCTGTACTTACTTCATTTGGTACTCCATGTGGAAATACCTATACAGATTTGCCCTTGTTGTATTGGATACCTAAATTACATAAAAATCCTTACAAGCAGCGTTTTATAGCAGGTTCATCCCGTTGTTCCACAAAACCACTTTCAAAGGTATTGACATCTATACTAACAGCTGTTAAAGAGGGTATTCAAAAATACTGTGACAAAGTATACTCTCGAAGTGGTATAAATCAAATGTGGATATTAAAAAATTCCAAAGAATTACTTGATGGTCTGCAATCTAGATCCCTTGCTTCAGTCTCATCTATTCAAACGTTTGACTTTTCTACTTTGTACACTAAAATTCCCCATAGTAAATTAAAAGCCCGATTGAAAGACATTATTCACAGTGTCTTTTCGTCTAAATCGGGTACTGCTCGATATCAATATTTAGTTGTAAATTATAATTCTACATATTTCGTTAAGTATCACAGTGATTCAAAAAACAAATACACAGCCATCAAGATAATTCAGATGTTGGATTTTCTAATTGATAACATCTTTGTTGAATTTGGAGGGGAAATATATCAGCAAGTGGTTGGCATCCCGATGGGCACCAACTGTGCACCTTTGCTTGCTGATCTGTTTCTCTATTCCTACGAAGCCGAGTACATACAGATGCTCGTAAAAACAAACAAACGATCAGTCAGACTTTTTAGTTTCACTTATCGATATATTGATGATGTTTTAGCCCTTAATAATCCTAAATTTAGTGATTATGTAGACTTCATATATCCTGATGAGCTCGAAATTAAAAATACCACTGACAGTGACAATTACGCTTCCTACTTGGATCTGCGTCTCGAATATGACAATTGCCATAAACTGAGTGTTAAATTGTACGATAAACGGGATGACTTTGACTTTCCGATTGTTAACTTTCCATTTATTAGTAGTAACATTCCAATATCACCAGCTTATGGAGTGTTTGTGTCTCAGCTAATACGTTACACGAGAGCTTGTTCCTTTTATTCTGATTTTTTAAGTAGATCGAGGCATTTGTCATCTAAGCTTCTACTACAAGGATACTTGCGCACTAAACTTATTAAGGCCTTTAAAAAGTTTTATGGCCGTCATATTGATTTGATTGGTAAATATAACGTGTCTCTCTCTGCTATTATTCTAGATATTTTTAATTGACACGTATACTGTTACTATCACCCTGATAATGTCTACAACATCGTTAAGACAGTTCATCACGTGCATTTTGCATACTATAGATAATTGGCCAATCACGCTATTTGACTGACATTTCGCCTAATAGATTGGATGCAGCTATGGCGGGTGTGGCGCCAGGCAGGGTAAGCTTACTCTTCCGGACACCTGTTACCACTGCTTGTCGTGTATTTTTGTACACGAGGAGCAGTCCATTTGCTGATTACACTATTTTGCTTTAATACACTATTTTGCCTATAACGTTTTTAGGACTTCGAATTTTGTCTTTTGATTTGGATTGTTCGTACTTGGTTTTTATTTTATTTCTACCACTGGGTGGGTTGCTCTGCCGGTGGATATTTTGTGTCCCCGAGGTAACCTGAAACCCAGTAGCTTTATAGTTCCATGTTGAGTACAAATAACCAAAATATACGGCTGGGAGGCAGTTTCAGGGTAAAAAACTGCCACGATACCCCCAAGGGCACGGGGGATATCGGTGATATATCCCAAGATACAAGTAATGGTATGGGAGATATTTTTCGTTCAGGTGCCTGTAATGTTTTTAAGTCCTCGAATGATTCCTCAATCTCAACTCAACAGTGTTCTGTCAAACTATTTGATATTTTGCATTTTCCCCACATCATTCTAACTGTTATATTTCTAAATGTATGTCTAATAATTGTAAAACCTGTCCTATTTTGAATAACAATACTAATTTTACTAGTTCTTTAACTAATAAAACTTATTTTACACGTGGGTTTGAGAAACTTAATTGCAAAACCTCCAATGTTATCTACGGTATAGAGTGTACACTCTGCGGACTAATTTATGTTGGCGAAACTAAAGGCCCTTTACACTTACGTGTTAATGGTCATCGTCACAACATTAATAAGGGTAGTAACCAGATTCTCTATAGACATTTTAACCAACCGGACCACTCTATACTATCAATGAGAGTGTCGATATTAGAGAAAATTTACCACCATACTAACAGCCCTACTTTGAGTACTCCCTTTCGCAGAGACCGAGAGGAATATTGGATACGGACATTAGGTACTGCCACCCCTTATGGATGCAATGACAATGTAGCTAGTATAGGGAATTTATCTAGCCCTGCGTGTAGCGATGTTAATGTCATGACGTTATTCCCTAAGTTTCGTCGTCGTAAACGCAGTCACGGACATCGTCGCTACACATCACCTAAGCTCAGCACTATATCATTGGATGCCCTTTTAGAAATTATCCAGGAACCACTAGGGCCACATCATATCCGTACTAAATTATATTCTATTCCACTTACGATTTTGAAATTACTAAAAGCTGAATGTTTGGATTCAAATTGTACTGACCCTGCATCCACTGAATACAGGGTTGTATCAATTGTTCTTGACATTGCCCACCGTCGTCTGGACATTGCAACTGAGTCTGATGCGTCACACACCACAAATAGTTCATTTCTAAAATTGAAATTTGCTAATAAAGGCATTGATGCTATCGGATTAAGCCAAATACTACACCATAAGCAAGTCACAGCACACATCCCTCCTTACTTCAAAACTGTTACTGTTCCTAGGATTTCTTATACTTATACTAAACCCATTGCATCCAAAATACTTAACTTCAGAAACGCATTATCTGACATCAATGCACAAGACTTATACAATAACCCTCTACCATGTTCTTGTTCTACGTCGTCCTTCCTTTACCCGCCAGCTGGACATGTGGTCACTGGTGATTTGAACATAGTCCAGAATAATAAGCTACGTGAAATTTTGTCCAAAGGACCCAAATACCGGGAACCGCAACCATTTTCATGGGATCAAAATTTCAAACTTATTATGGATGCCGTAGAGGACTACGCTAGATCATGGGCTAAGAGGGAAGATGTTATCTCGGATACTCTCTCTGATTGGACTAAGTCTATCAGTCGTTTACTTAAACGAAGAATATACATGCAACGTTTGTTAGTTGACACTAGGCCTAAGTCTATTTTCAATGATGTTAGCATTGTTGAAAATCTGAATGCCTTGCATGACAATTATGTCATTGTGCCAGCTGACAAAGCGTCCAATAACATAGTGTTTATTTGTAAACGACATTATTTTGACTGTCTGTTCGAAAACTTAATTTCGGGAAACCAATCGACAGTGCTACATATAAACGATCTACTTTTAGTAAGGATGAAATTATATCCAATCACAAATCTGTACTTACTTCATTTGGTACTCCATGTGGAAATACCTATACAGATTTGCCCTTGTTGTATTGGATACCTAAATTACATAAAAATCCTTACAAGCAGCGTTTTATAGCAGGTTCATCCCGTTGTTCCACAAAACCACTTTCAAAGGTATTGACATCTATACTAACAGCTGTTAAAGAGGGTATTCAAAAATACTGTGACAAAGTATACTCTCGAAGTGGTATAAATCAAATGTGGATATTAAAAAATTCCAAAGAATTACTTGATGGTCTGCAATCTAGATCCCTTGCTTCAGTCTCATCTATTCAAACGTTTGACTTTTCTACTTTGTACACTAAAATTCCCCATAGTAAATTAAAAGCCCGATTGAAAGACATTATTCACAGTGTCTTTTCGTCTAAATCGGGTACTGCTCGATATCAATATTTAGTTGTAAATTATAATTCTACATATTTCGTTAAGTATCACAGTGATTCAAAAAACAAATACACAGCCATCAAGATAATTCAGATGTTGGATTTTCTAATTGATAACATCTTTGTTGAATTTGGAGGGGAAATATATCAGCAAGTGGTTGGCATCCCGATGGGCACCAACTGTGCACCTTTGCTTGCTGATCTGTTTCTCTATTCCTACGAAGCCGAGTACATACAGATGCTCGTAAAAACAAACAAACGATCAGTCAGACTTTTTAGTTTCACTTATCGATATATTGATGATGTTTTAGCCCTTAATAATCCTAAATTTAGTGATTATGTAGACTTCATATATCCTGATGAGCTCGAAATTAAAAATACCACTGACAGTGACAATTACGCTTCCGACTTGGATCTGCGTCTCGAATATGACAATTGCTATAAACTGAGTATTAAATTGTACGATAAACGGGATGACTTTGACTTTCCGATTGTTAACTTTCCATTTATTAGTAGTAACATTCCAATATCACCAGCTTATGGAGTGTTTGTGTCTCAGCTAATACGTTACACGAGAGCTTGTTCCTTTTATTCTGATTTTTTAAGTAGATCGAGGCATTTGTCATCTAAGCTTCTACTACAAGGATACTTGCGCCGTCATATTGATTTGATTGGTAAATATAACGTGTCTCTCTCGGCTATTATTCTAGATATTTTTAATTGACACGTATACTGTTACTATCACCCTGATAATGTCTACAACATCGTTAAGACAGTTCATCACGTGCATTTTGCATACTATTATGCCCAGCAAGGTTTAATCAAAATATTGGGTCCAAAAGGTTTGAGGCCTACAACACATATTTTAACCCTATATCATTTTGGAAAGGCAAGTCTTAAGTTTTGTAACCTGTGCAATTACCTGGGAGCGCCCCTCCCAACCACCCCAATTTTAATTAGAGTTAAAATTAATTGTCCATCCACAATTTTCTTGCAGGCTTTTCATACTCAACCCTAAGAAACAGAATGCATGGCTTAAGAGCACAAAATGTTGTTCTAATGCTACTTAAGAGCTTAATTAATTAGCACTAATTAATGACTGTAATTAAAATTTAGAGTCCATAACTGAAACAAAGCCTAAAAGATAGCTGACAAAATCAGGAAACCAAAAATACCACTTAAGAGCGACAAAAGTTGAACAAACTTTGCTTAAGACAAGTTCAAAGGTGACAAAGGGGGGGGGGCACACATAATGACGTTTAAGTGTTTTTCATAAAATTATCTTGTCCGAGATTATTTTCCTTTCTCATACCTTCACTTTGAGTTTCACTACACGAAATAACTGCTTAAGAGCATAAAATGTTGTGCTAAGCCTGCTTAAGAGTGTAATTATTTAGCACTAATTAGTGACTGTAATTAAAATTTACTGTCCATAACTGAAACAAAGCCTAAAATGTAGTTAACAAAGTCAGGAAACCAAAAATACCACTTAAGAGCGAAAAAAATTGAACAAACTTTGCTTAAGACAAGTTCAAAGGCGAAAGGGATGGGGGGGGGGCACACATAATGACGTTAAAGTGTTTTTCATAAAATTATCTTGTCCAAGATTATTTTCCTTTCTAATACCTACACTATGAGTTTCACTGCACAAAATGACTGCTTAAGAGTATACAATTTTGTGCTAAGACTGCTTAAGAGTGTAATTATTTAGCACTAATTAGTGACTGTAATTAAAATCCAAAACACCACTCAAGAGTGACAAAAATTGAACAAATTTTGTTTAAGACAAGTTCAAAGGGAGAGGGGGGGGGACCCATAATGATGTTTAAGTTGTTTTGCTAAAATTGTCTTATTCAGATTTATTTTCCATTCTATCACCTTTACTATGATTTTCACTGCATACATGACTTCTTAAGAGCATACAATGTTGTACTAATGCTACTTAAAAGCTTATTAATTAGCAGGGGGTTAATGGCCGATTGGTTAGTTCGTGCGGTTTGCATCATAAGGTCTATCATTGACTCAATGTACGTGATAAGCAGTAGGGTCGTCTGGCCAACCTCATGGGTTTATCCTTGGTCCTCAGGTTTCCACCCACTTCAAAAGACCACTATTGAATTGAACCGTGTTAGTCCAAAAATGACAGTTTGTGCCGAAAAGCTAGCTGACCAAGTCAGGAGAAAACCCGAAATATAACTTAAGAGCGACCAAAGTTTTCAACAAACTTTGCTTAAGACTGGTTCAAGGTTGACAAAGGTGTGTGTGTGTGGGGGGGGGGGGGGGGTCGGATGGCACATACAGTAGGCTTTCGATTCATTAGATCTGTCATTGAGTCAATTGGTGTGGTTTCAAGTCTGATTAATCAATCAGCGTTGACATTTCTTAGCGTTTCCCCACAGTTCTGCGCAAAGAAGTCACTGTAACAGATTGTTTCATTGGCTAATTCCTCACATCAACAAGAACGCCTATTATATAACAACTCTTCCAGATCCTAGGGTAAATTAAATTTTGAACTAAAAAAAATGGAACGAAACAGGATCTCTGTGTTTTAATGAGATTGCCGAAAAATGATTTAAACCATTTTTTATGAAATTTATAATGATGAAGGGGTTCTCTCATGCGCAGACAAAATGATAAACAGACTTGTGTGATAGTTAAAAAGTGTCAATTTTAGAATTATCGAATTGCATATGTTTATTGAATATGATTGGGAGGAATTTACATGACAAGTAGGACAATGTAATTTCTATCGGTGTCAGTCATTATAACATATGTGATAGAACTGGTTAAACGCGTTCCAAATATAATTTTAACACAGATATCATTGATATGATAGATGAGTAATAAAGGTTTCAACAAACGAAAGTGACGAACACGAAAGGAAGATACGAGTTATCCTTCTGAAGTGACGAGTAATAACAGATACATGGGCGAATTTGTGTTCACTAATAATTCCTTCGAAGACCAAAAGTTGTTGTGTGAGACCGTGAGAGGATATCTGACAATTCATAAAAAGAATTGACTGCCACTAGATAAGAGAACACGAAAGAAAAACAGTAAAAAATATATGCATTACAATGATTTTATACGGTATAGAATGAATAAAAACAAGAGAATGTACCGACTAATTTTTTTTCTCGTGTTCTCATGACATTCTCATGACATTCAATTACTTTATTGAATTGTCAGATATCCTCTTACGGTCCCAAATAACAACTTTTGGTCTTAGAAGGAATTATTAGTGAGCAGAAATTCAGCTTCGTATCTGTTATCACTCAGTTATATAGAGGGATAACTCGGGTTTCCTTTTGACGTTCGTCACTTCCCTTTTTGAAACTTTTATTACTCATCTATCGTATAAATGATATCTGTGTTAAAATTATATGTGGAACGTGTTTAACCAGTTCTATCACACCTGTGATAATGACGGACACCAATATTGTCCTTAAAAGAATTTTTGTATTGAATTGCGATCCTCTAAATCAATTTTACATTTTTTTGATACTTCCCTGTCCTAATTAAACACTCTTAAATTGTTTTTGTTTTTATTTTGATCTATACGTATATTGTGATATAACACTCCGCAAATCTCGACAGATTCCATTACCCTACATCTAGACTCGACTGTAATATGACAGTATGTGATATGTACCTACGACCATACATTTGCGATGCAGCTACCGATTTACTTCAAAAAAGAATACGTGTCGCTTTAACAAAAAAGTCCCAAATTGCGTCTTTTGTAGAGTGTGTATACCTAAATAAGCAGAGATGTTGTTTCAAGGCTGCTGGTTTGATAAAATTCCCTGGTAATTCCCCAAACCAAATGCCAAACGTAACGTTTGTTGATATACTACACTCTCCATGGGGACAGCCATTTGCCATTCGGAACCCTTAAAATAGTTCGAATATGGCGGAAATGGTCATACAGCCGCGATTAAGATGTGTAGAATCTGTCGAGGTTTGCCGAAAGGTGATATAAAAAAGTTTTATTTCTTCATAATTGACAAGACTAAAAATTCTCGCCATCAGAGACTCGTAAGATTCATGCGATTACATTACAAAAATTAACATGGACACTACCAAGTAAAACATGTACCCAAATCCATTGCTCTAAATTTAATATAAAGGCCAATAAAGTACATGATAAGCAGTAGGGTCGCATAATTATCATTTTTATTTATGACTCCAATAAAAATGCTAATTATGCGACCCTACTGCTTATCATGTACAACTGGGGAATCCAAACCCTGCCAGTTGACCCAATAACAGACCTTATGATGCAAACCGCACATGCTAACCATTCGTCCATTAACCCCCTGCTAATTAATAAGCTTTTAAGCAGCATTAGAACAACATGGTATGGTCTTAAGCAGTCATTTATGCATTGAAACTCAAAGTGAAGGTATTAGAATGGAAAATAATTCCGAATAAGACAATTTTAGCAAAACCACTTAAACATCGTTATGTGTGCCCCCCCCCCCTTGGTCACCTTTTAACTTGTCTTAAGCAAAGTTTGTTAAACTTTTGTCGCTCTTAAGTAGTATTTTCGGTTTCCTGACTTGGTTAACTACATTTGAGACTTTGTCTCAGTTATGGACTCTAAATTTTAATTAAAGTCACTAATTAGTGCTAATTAATTACACTCTTAAGCAGCCTTAGCACAACATTGTATGCTCTTAAGCAGTCATTTTGTGCAGTGAAACTCATAGTGAAGGTATTAGAAAGAAAAATAACCCCGGACAAGATAATTTTATGAAAAACACTTTAACATCATTATGTGTGGATTGTGTGCCCCCCCCCCCTCCTTTTGCCAGCTTTGAACTTGTCTTAAGCAAAGTTTGTTCAACTTTTGTCGCTCTTAAGTAGTATTTTCGGTTTCCTGACTTGGCTAGCTAACTTTTAGGCTTTGTTTCAGTTATGGACTCTAAATTTTAATTACAGTCATTAATTAGTGCTAATTAATTAAGCTCTTAAGTAGCATTAGAACAACATTTTATGCTCTTAAGCCATGCATTCTGTTTCTTAGTGTTGAGTATGAAAAGCCTGCAAGAAAATTGTTGATGGACATTTAATTTTAACTATAATTAAAATTGAGGTGGTTGGGAGGGGCACTCCCAGGTAATTGCACAGGTTACAAAACTTAAGACTTGCCTTTCCAAAATGATATAGGGTTCAAATATGTGTTGTAGACCTCAAACCTTTTGGACCCAATATTTTGATTAAACCTCGCTGGGCTCCCGGGTTAATAGTTAATTGGCCAATCACGCTATTTGACTGACATTTCGCCTAATAGATTGGATGCAGCTATGGCGGGTGTGGCGCCAGGCAGGGTAAGCTTACTCTTCCGGACACCTGTTACCACTGCTTGTCGTGTATTTTTGTACACGAGGAGCAGTCCATTTGCTGATTACACTATTTTGCTTGAATACACTATTTTGCCTATAACGTTTTTAGGACTTCGAATTCTGTCTTTTGATTTGGATTGTTCGTACTTGGTTTTTATTTTATTATTACAACAAAACAAATGTTCAATTTCTAAAAGGGAGAAAATTTTCCCCAACATTACCTGTCTGCTAGTTAATTTGAACTGAACAAATTCTACCTCCAAACCCGAGAAACCGAGGAGATAACTCTTCGATTCAATAAAGTTTTCTATTCCAGACTGGAATATAAATGCATAATCTCCACGGGGGAAGCCATTTTTTATCTGGGTCCTTTAAAATAGTTACAAAATGGCGGAATTCGTCGTGTATCCGAGTCTAGTTGTAAGGTACCGGAATCATTCGGCAAACCTCGACAGATTCCGATGCCCTACATCTAGACTCGGCTGTATGATGAAGTCCGCCATTTTGGAACTATTTTAAAGGACCCGGATGGCCGCATCCCAAATGTATGGTCGTAGGTACATATCAATTACTATCATACATCCGAGTCTAGATGTAGGTTACGGAGAGTAAAGGAATCTGTCGAGGTTTGCCGAATGCTGTTAGCGTTTATACTACGAAAATTTAAAGAGAGCCGTCCCTGGCACGGTGCTCAGAACACATCACTTCAGTGGGCCAGATTTGCACCGTACCAGGTACGAGGCACTTACGCTTGTCCCGTTTACACTACAAAAAACGAAGGGTGCCGTACCTGGTTATAATGTAAACGGGGTTAATGTCGGTCTCAGTTTGAGCGGTTGTGCGTTGTCTGTCTACACTCACCTTCCGTTGGGGCCCAGTGTTCCAACACACAGGGGCAGCGCCAAGGGGGGGGGGGCATGGGGTCATTGGGGAGGCATTTGCCCCCCCCCCCAATAATTTTTAAATAATTTATAGTAGGTTTACAGCATCGAAACGTATCACAAACTCTAAACAATAACATGTGAATCACTTAAAAAGTGCTTTTTACGATCCTCAAAGTTATAGGTTAAACGCGGCGTGAATATTCATTCACTTGATACACTCAATCCGTTCGTTTGACCCCTCCCTCTTTTTTCGGATATGCTGGTGATTTGGCGACGAACAGTATCTGGTCAGCTCTATTTATCTCGAAGACCAGTATCTGAAATACTGCCAGACTGCATTTCCGGCAGTTTATTTAATACAATATTGTGGCGAAAATATTCATTCAATTTAATTCACTCACTCCGTCGGTTTGCCAGTTTCCTCTCTGGTCGGATAAACTGGTGATTTGGCGACAGGCGGTATCTGGTAAGCTTGTTTTATCTCGACGATCAGTGCCTGAAATAATGCCAGATACCTCATTTTGGGCAGTCTACTTTTCAAATTTTCGGGGGCTTTGTTGAGGTTTGCAAGTCCGCTCTGGGGACAGATAGACTAGTGATCAGGCGACAGACGGTATCTGATCAGCTCTATATATCTCTACAGACAGCATTTCCGACAGTCTATTTTTCAAAAATTTCTTCGGGAGGTCCCAATATCCCCCACAGGGACCCCCTACTCTGGCACTTTTGAGTGGATTTTGTCGAGGTTCGCAAGTCCGTTCGTTTGACACTTTATCTAAACCATCAGTGCCTGTAATACTGCCAGGCTGCATTTACGGCAGCCTGTTTTTCAAAACATTTCTGGGGGAGACCCCCCTACCCCTATTTGAAGCTCGTGCCTTTGCCCCCTTAACCTTGGACTTTGCCCCAGCCTTGTCCCTCCAACCACCGGCGGCTAGCGCCGCCACTGCCAACACAACAGTTATTGTGTCAACGGATAGTATGACAACCAAATATGTGATCAATAAGGCATCGTCAAAAAACAACTTGTGTGCCCTGTACTGGCGTTCAGCGTTTTATAACATTGACATACGATCATAACATCAATCTGATTAAAATACAGATCTATATTTCGTTTTTTTTTTTTTAAATTTCGATTGCCTACACTACATGAAGATCAGACAAGTTATACTGGGAGTTCACGTCAGAGGTCATACCAGCAGCGTTTGACCCTATGACGTCAGACATTTGATTGACCAATCAGCATCGATGTTACTAATGGATTACCCACAGTTCACTAATAATTTCTTCGAAGACCAAAAGTTGTTATATGGGACTGTAAGAGGATATCTGACAATTCAATAAACAATTGAATGACATTAGAAAAGAGAACGCGAGAAAAATAGAAATAGTCCGTACATTCCCTTGTTTATATTCATTCTATACCTTATAAAAACATGGTATTACTTTATAGAGCGGTCACTAGTGTTTTCCTTTTCGCTACGTCACTGTTGATTCGGGAAACGTGTATTACTCAGCTATCGTAGTAATTGACTGGCACCAATATTGTCCTTTAAAGCTCACCGTAACAGACCGTTTCAAAGGTTCATGCCTCGCATCATTTAGAATATGTCAATGATAACAACTCTTCCAGATCTTAGTGTAGTACAAAGAAATTTTGTACTATAAAAACGAAACGAAAAAGGATCTGTGTTTTAATCAGATTGATGCAAACATGTTCCGGGTATAACCAATAGTGACTGTTATTTAAAGGGACAGTCCCGAATAAAACAAGGCCTCAAAAATAAAAGTCCGAGTACGTATGAAATTTAAACGCCAAATTATAGAAGACTGGTGTATATACTCTGACTCAAAATTTCAGCTCAAGTAACCGTAATCGGTTATAAGGTCACCAAACGAAACAATTGACCCGAAATCTTAAAAGGGTTACGTTTCCGGATAATCAGTTTTGGCGTTCACGTCCAAACGACTCAATATTTCGAGTTAAAATTTTGAGACAAGGTAAATACACCATTCCCCTATATTTTGGCGTTTTATTTTCATACATTCTCAGAATTTTATTTTTGAACCCCTGTTTAATTCGGGGTAGTCCCTTTAAATACAGGGACTTATTATATGAACATATTGTAGGAAAAGTGGGGATAATAGAGAATTAAATATGTGCCAATTTCATTTACCGGGGGTATGTGTATTTTATAATGGGCCTTATTTGTTAAGTTGGTTGGTAAAAAAACTCAATGACATTTGACAAAATTTATTCGCAAAATATACATCTGTTTCTATTGACATGACAATATAGTGATGATGTTTTTTTTGTACATACATTAACAATATATAATATACATAATGTAAACTTTTCAAAAACAAATACAAGTTGGACATGATATAAATAGCAGAGATAAAAAAAATAACAGAAAATAACTAGTTTTAAAACTAGGACCTTTATAGCGATTATGAAGGGGAAATTTGGCATGAAAGTTCCATTTAAAAGCGAAACAAGTTTACAAGGTAGCTTACTTATTGTAATATTGTATACCTCGACTAATTTTGATGCTTACATGGAGTCTAGCCAAACTGTGTCTCCATTGCTAATGACAGTCACGCAAAACGTGAGCGTGATCACCTTCAAAGTTATACATCGTCCATTTTGAAGGAGAGAGAGAGAGAGAGAGAGAGAAAAATGGGATAGAACGTCCACTCAACACAACTAGGTCATTTCGGGACTACTATTTTGAAGGAACTACCGAATATAATTTTATGTTCTCCTGCTAATTACAATCCAATAAGGGTTTGAATTATTTTTTAAACCATAGTAATGTGATCCATAAATAGGGTGTTATTTGATTATGTAAGTTATGTTCCAAATACAAAATGGAATGGAACCAAACAACTACTAGTTAGTGAGTCAGTTCCATATTCACCTTGCCCCAACCAGTCACAAGCCTGCATGAGAAAGAAATGGTCAATTCCCTCAATTGCATGGCCTGCACGTGCACAGTTTGATATATTTACTTCAAGTAACGTAAATTGTATCGGCTATGCTCGTTACTAGAGCAAAGCCGATACAATTTACGTTATTGAAATAACTAAGTTTAATACAGTATTATAACTAAATAAATATTTGACTGAAAATAGTATTAGTGTAGAAACGATCGTGCATGACCTAGTTTACCCACCGTGTATGTTTAGCGGGACAACACTATCACAGTAAATTTTAGTTTGTGATAATTTAGCTCACAACTTCACAAAAACTCGTACATATTTTCCAGTATTCGTTTTAATAACTATATTAATATATCGACAAAAATAATCCGCGGTTTGAAACATCAATAGAATACCCACGGCAACGTCATGTCGTTATTAAAACGAATACTGGAAAATATGTACGAGTTGGGCCTGTGCTCCGGATCTAATTGGGTCCTAGTGACGCCTCTGGATAATATCAACATGCCTGACAAAATAATATAGGAGGTTCACTTGACAAGAGATACTTCTATTAATTATCATTAAATAGCAGTAAGCAAGGGTTAAATAAACTTGTGATGTGAATTAGGTTACAAGTTTTCACTGCTTTTAAAGCAAAAAAAAAAATGACCAGCAAAAATATTTGTTGCTGGGAAATTCCTGTCAAAATAAAGGATTCTGTGATTTCTAAAACATTAAAAAATAAAAACACAACAAAAGTGTTCCCCAGACGTTACTTACACATCGTTCTTTATGTGTACAAATCAGTTATAGTTTTTCATATAGATTGTTTTTGATCTCATTTGCTAAACGTCACTGAAGGATTATAGACTAAGATCAAACTAAAAATTAAATAAGGGGCTTGATATGTCCATAATCTGAGTTCCTGTCCCAAGATTTCTTTGAGTACCGAATTGGGTAACGGGCTGGCGACCATGACGACTCAAAAAGAAGTTATGTTTATGCCTAGCAAGTGTTAAGTGATATTTAGATATAGTAATTTATTAACAATTTACAGACCACCACTCAGGACAAGTGTCGCCCTCGATGAACTCGCGCTACTATTAGACCGTATTACAACCCTTCCAGGTAAAGTCTTGATTGTTGGAGACTTTAATTACCATGTGGATCAGTCGGTTAATAGAGATGCTGTGAAGTTTTGTGGATTACTGACATCCCATAACCTTGTTCAACACATCACAAAACCTACACACACCGGTGGTCGCACACTTGACCTAGTCATCACTCGAGAAGACGAGCTGAAAGTTAGTGACATCAATTTTGACCATTCAGTGCAGTCTGATCATTTCGCTGTTCTATTCAACATTGATATCAAGTCACCTAGGCGGCAACGTAAGACTATAACCTATAGGAAGTGGAAGGACGTGAATGTTGATCAGCTTGAATCTAACTTGGTGTCTAAACTCCCCACATGTGAAGGTCTGGCTGTGTGTGAAACCTTGGAAGTGTACAACGACTGTGTGGAGACTGTTGTTAACGACCATGCGCCAGAACGAACATGCACTGTTACTGTTCACGACAACGAGGACTGGTACAGCGATGACATCCGCCACGCCAAGCGAAAACAACGTCGTCTAGAGAAACAGATGAAGAGGACAGACTTACTATAGATAGACAGATTCATAGTGCACAACGGAACCACGTGAACGAGATCGTGGAGATTGCTAAGCGTGAACACTTTGGAAACATTCTCAATAACTTACAAGGCCAGAAAGAAGTTTTCAACGTTGCAAACAAGCTACTTTTCAGGAAAAAGTACAAGGCTCTGCCATCAACTCCTTCAGGATCTGCCCTGTGCACTGTGTTTTCCGACTATTTCATGGACAAGATTCTTCAGATTCGACTAACTCTGACACCACAAGCTTCTATTGCAGAAGGCCCCAGTGAAGTAACGGAGTTCTGTCAACTTGTCACTTTCAATGCTGTCAGTGAAGATGAGGTTAATAAACTCCTTCAGCGATGTCCCAACAAATCGTGCTCTTTGGATGCTATGCCTACCTGGCTCCTGAAAAGCTGTTCTAAATCACTAGTACCCACTATGACTTCTATCATTAATATGACGTTGTCAGAAGGCCACGTACCTGCATCTCTAAAGGAAGCTATAATTACCCCCCTTTTAAAGAAACCATCCCTTAACCCTGATATCTTAAAGAATTACCGACCGGTTTCTAATCTCTCCTTCTTGTCCAAATTGATTGAACGTGTCGTTGCAGAAAGACTTAAACAACACATGGCAGCACATTCTTGTCTGGAACCCTTGCAGTCGGCCTATCGCTCATTCCACAGCACCGAGACAGCGCTGCTCAAAGTGCAGAATGACATCCTTCAGGCAGTGGATACAAGTGGCGCGGCAATTCTCGTATTGCTCGACTTGTCAGCAGCATTTGACACCATCGATCACGGTATGCTGTTCTCGATTCTTAAAAAAAAGAGTTGGTCTTGGGGGGTTTGCCCTGGAGTGGATTAAGTCATATCTCACTGGCAGGAGCAAAGGTGTCATCATCGGTGATCATTCCTCCGACTCCAGAGATCTGCTCCATGGAGTGCCGCAGGGCTCTGTGCTTGGGCCTATCCTTTTCATCATCTACACTTCTCCGCTTGGTGACATTGTTAGATCACATAACCTGTCCTTTCATCTCTATGCAGATGACACTCAACTGTATCTTGCCTTTAAACCAACCGATCAGCAATCTGCACTTGAATCTATCTCTAGACCTGAAGCCTGTGTGACCGACATTAAGGACTGGATGTCAACCCACTATCTGAAGTTAAACAGTGATAAAACTGAGGTACTCATTATATCCAACAGACGTGCATCCTCTCGCATGTCTCTTCCTGAATTCTGCATTGATGACCAAGTTATTACCCCGACAACAGAAGCTAAAAACCTGGGAGTCATCTTCGATTCACACTTGACATATGAATCGCATATCAGGACTGTCTGTCGGAAATCATTCTACCATCTGCGAAATATCGGTCTCATCAGAAAGTACTTGAACGAAGCTACTGTCGCCACGCTAGTAAATGCCTACGCCACCCCCTGCCTAGACTACTGTAATTCTCTGCTTTACGGACTACCCGACTACAACATCCAACGGTTACAGCGTGTACAGAATGCTGCAGCCAGACTGGTTACAAACACAAAGAAGTTCGACCACATCACACATGTCCGTGCCAAACTTCACTGGCTCCCCGTGTTATATCAGATACGATACTAGATCCTCCTACTTGTCTTTAAATGCATCAACAACCAGGCTCCTCAATATCTCACAGACCTCGTAACCATAAGCCAGCTCGAGTTCTCCGGACATCTGAGAGCCGTCTCCTGTTTGTGCCACCGCCCGGTTCTCGTACCTTTGGGGACCGCTCTTTCATGGTTGCTGGTCCTTATTTGTGGAACCGGCTCCCCCTGGAGCTAAGAGTTTTGGACAAAATAGATATTTTCAAATCGAGACTGAAGACACTCTTTTTCCATGAAGCTTTTGGCGATAGACTTAAATTTTGACTAATGTTTCTCACCTTTGTGTCATTGATGATTTTTCCATGCGCGGTTGAGCAGTTTTCTGGAAATGGCGCATTATAAGTATTTTCATATATATATATATATATAGTAAAGGGGGTCACAACGGTTCCTAGTGATGAGTCAATTGAGTGACAAGACTGTCTCAACCCCAAGCCACCCACCCTACCGATTTCAGTTTATTCCATACTTTTTATGTCTGTAGGAAACCTTTGAATCCTGAAAGTTTTTAGATGGAAATTATCATCATAATGTATTATTTTGATTTGCCTGTCAATTTTGTGTACAAGTATAGAAAGATTCGAACTAAATCTAAACCAAAAATGTGAAAGGATTAGTACAATAAAACAATACATATTATCATTTTAAATATATATGCAATTTAAATATACATACATCAATATTTATTAACAATGTTTGGATGGGGGAATAACCATACATGGCAAACAAGATACAGTTACATGTACATAGAATATTCTCTTCATGGACAAATAAACAAGAAGTTTCATATTAGATAAATTGTTCTCACATTATTAAATGCACCAAACTTGTCTAAATTCGGTGACAAAATATTTTTACAAAACAAAACAATATTTAAAGTAGTCATTAATCAAAGTGTTTTGTGTTTTGTTTTTGCAGCACGGTGCAAATGGCAATTGCAAAAGAAGTATTTTAACTGTGCATTGAAACTAGTAACAAATACTTTTGTCTTACAATACTTATGTGCAAACTGCTACTCTATAAAAATGTAATGAGACACATTTATACAGAATTTTAATTGTTGTTGGTGATGAATTTATTATAAGACAGTTAAACATAATTCACAACACAATTCTGCTTACTTCAGTCAATTTACAAATGTAAAAATGTTATTTCTTACATTGTAATTTGCATTTGTATTTTGTTCTATTTTCATTATTACATTTGTAATATAGTAGCTAGTCGTTTAGCGTTTGCTTTACTTGTTTAATTAACTGTCGTATTTTCTTTATATCAAAGCGGAATCGAGTCTAGCTGTTTAGTTTTCTAAATATTTTGCAAATGTTACAAGACACGGTTTAAACTACAAAATTCTGAATCATTACAAATGGCATTAAAAAATGACACCGACAATATTGGTAATGAATCATATTGTGTCCATTGTGTGAATTCGTAAAACTACTAGTTCAACAGTTGGAATCAAGTTGCGAATTCGGCTATCTAAAACGAAAGGATTTTGCGAATCTGGCAAATTTCATACATTACAGAACCAGATTTTAAACTTTGTAGGACCTACGCTCAATAAATAAACAAACAAAATGTTGTGAGTCTTGAGTACTCTTGAGCCTGCCAAACTTCCCTTTAGAATTATTTATTTTTTTAGATGGAGCTGATTTTGCTTATTTTTACAGATCTGAATTTTTGATATTGAAATAAGCAACATCTTTTCTAATCGAGCTTTTTAATACCGAAGGTCAGTGCATCTTGCAAAACTGAATGGCAGGCAGGATATGTTTCCATGTGGAAAATATATGGGCCTTTTCTGACGTTGTAAAGTGTGCTTTGTTCAAGCTTTATGGGCATGGATTCCCCCCCCCCCATGATTTTGATCGCCAGGACAGATTTCCAGGTTTATATCCACATGAATGTCCCGTTCTGACTTCTGAAGGCTATATAACGAATGCCTTGGGTCTCGCAACAGTAATTGATCTTCACCATATCTTCCTCCTTAATTGTAGGTAGTCAATTTTTCCATATTGTCATCATATTACCCCTAGTTACAGCTTTCATTGAAAATAACACTGTTAAACTGTTCGTAATTATTATTTTGCTTTGGTAATTAAAGGTTCCAGGGTTTGTCGGTCCCCCCACCTCAAAGTTTAGGACAAATCCATTCCCTTGTCAAGCTTCAAGTACAGTCTGAAATACAACTTTTTTATTCTTTAAAAAGCAAAATTCTTAACTACATCTAATTTGAATTTGATCATTTTCAACCTCACATATTCATTCATTAACTTCAATTTTCATAAACCATCGGCAAGGAAAAAGATAAATCTCTTAAGTTTTCCTTAAGGCAAAACATAACCAAACAATAACAAATACATGTAGTTGAGTGAACTAATAATTATATTGTGCACACTGTACTAACAACTATTGCTTTTCACTAGTATATTGTTCATGATTTACCCGGTATTCAAGATAATTAGCATTGTTTAAACAGCCTAAAAACTGTGGGTGCAAAACTTTGGATTAAGAGTGACACAGAAGACAATGACATAACAATATTGAGTGATGACTACAAAGTTACTACAGTTTGATAATTTCGCTGACCCCAACAACAACTAGTGAACTGAAATGTCACTAAATGTGTGGGTATCTGGAATGGTGCACCACCGTCATTATCTGTAGAGGTTCAAGAAGGCTAGTTTAAAATTTGAGTAGGCTACATATGTAGAAAAATATCTAGTCATATTGTAAAATAATTAAACAAATTTATGATTACTTCTTCTAGAAATCAATCAATGGTTTCAGTACAGTTCTAACCCTGTCCTAAGAAAGCATTAATATATTATTTTAAAAGATCACTTCCATGATTGACTTGTTGATGTCTTTTACTATAATACAATAATAACATTTATTTATAATATCTTAAAATTAAAAATATTAGTGATTAAATCCAACTTGGTGTCTGCTCATAACATCCTCTTGTTTTAAACTAGCCCTCAAATTCTCCCCTTTCACTGTTTTTTTTCTTGTTCCTGAAGCTCCTTGGTTGAAGCCGACCTTCTTATAGAAATCAGTTTGTCACCAACCAAGTAATAGTAAATGAAACTGATAAAGGCAAAGAGCAAACGACAACCAATAAGAATGTTGGATTGCTGGGTGCTCTCCGTGTTGGTTAAAAGAATGTCATAACCGGTCACTGAAAGCAGAAAATTAAAAAAATAAATCATACAACTGGAAGTAATTAGCCATTATTATGTTACATTCCATACAGTCACAAAGAGATCCATTGCTTCAAATTTTCATTTCAGTGTGAAACAAATGAATACCAATCTCATTCTAATAAAATAATTACCAATATGTAAATAACAATATATACCTATCTTAAATAACTTTCAACTACATGAATTTACAATTCAAGAGACAATATTATTCATTTTATTTATTATTATCATGGATGGTTTTGAAATAATTTTCAATATTTGATAAACTTCTACATACGAACTGTAAATATACAGTAACTAATATTTTCAGAGGTGAAATAACAATCGCTAATGGGCGTGCATGGAATGCGCATGCAAGAATATCTACAACAGAGTTACAGATTCATGCCAAGGGATTTTTTTGATATATACATATAGGACACAAAATTGTCCAGACTTATCATTGTGCTGTGAGGTGATTGCAAGAGATTAAAGAGGTCTAAGGGTCAAACAAACACCAATCAGCTTAACAGGACTGAACTCTGTATGTGGCAAGTATATGAAGTTTGGCTGAATTATCAACATCTTTGCATTTGCCTACACATTCAATTTACAATTGGAAGAACGGCAGACAGATAATGATTCAAGGGTATTTGATGAGTATGTATGAATAACACCGATGGATGATACGATTATGTCATGTTCTAATTTAAATACACTTTACGCCAATGCTCTACTATGCTACATAAGGGTACATTGCTTTCCTATCCATGTAATTAATGTACCATGACCATACCTCCAATTAATGGTAGTCTTTTCAACATTGCTTGTTTCTCAAGGATAATTTTCCGCAAATACATAACATATTTCTATCAGTACCAGAAGTATCCCCCTGACTCTAGGAACTTTCCCCTACCCTTTAATGTGGAAAGCATTTGTGTGAAAAAGCAGTGACCTCACTCGTGAACAAAAGAAAACTGTTTTAGTAATAGCTTTAAAATAAATGAAAAAAAATAAGGATGAGTTATTGTGCCAGCTGAAATAATAATAATAACAGGGAGTTCCTTTAAAAAAACATCATCGGGTACTTATCTATTCTAACAAAAAATAAATCATGTTAGGAACTTAAGGCAGAAAGGGTTATCAAAATTATTTAATGTTAAATCTATTCTATGAATCAAAGCAAAATAAAAAGCGATCATTGTTTTAGGTTTTATAAAAGACATGCAGACGTTGCAAGCGAAAAGGCAAAATAAAATCAAACTAATAAAATGAAACCGTCTGCACTTACACATCTGACCAATCAGATTTAAAAACAGTAGCGAAATTCCTTCGATCTCCAATCTCTGCTCATGGACCAGTAGAAATAGGCACTGAACAATATCAGAACAAGCCTACAGCACATCATCACAAACGGACTAACAGGCAGCATTTCACGGACAGGGTAGGAAAAAGCTGAAACTGACAATGCATCGACACAAAACTTTATTGCACAAATCTTCCACGAATATTATCGATTACCAGATGTTATACCTTGGCTTCGAGATATACTACCATAAGGAATCTTGTTTACGAAATTTTCTGGATAAGCATGTTCTATTCAATCGTGTTGTTTAGCGATATATTTGATATACAAACATGTAAATCAAGACAATGGTTTCTAAGCAAACCAATTAACATAAAGATTACAAACAGGTTGTGCCCCTAAAAACAAAACATAGCCTTTGGTTAACATCTACCATGCAGTGGTCAAACCTTCAAAAGCACATATAAACTATTATTCATGCCATGAATATAATAATGTATTCATTAAGGATAAATTTCATCCCTTGTAATGCATCTTTCAATAGGGTTGTTTGGCTCAAACAAACTAAAATGAAGACTTTAAGTAAGCATACAGACGGGATTTAGATACTGTGTTCATGCAGAATGACTATATTGATGTAATGTAATCAAGCATTCAGGGAAAGCTATGGTTTTGAATCTGGTTTGACATGAAAAAGATATAAAAGTTTATTAGTATCAAATTGAAATTATGTGCTAAACCTCATTCTATTCCATTTGGAGTCAAAAAGCTCCAATCTGCAGAGAAGACAGAGACACAATAGTGAAGCGCCATTCAAATTCAATGAGCAAGAAAAATACACCAATAGACGCAATTGTTTTAACACATTGAGAAAGACCCAAAGAGTCACAACTGGTTTAATACACTTAGAAAGATACCAATAGA
The DNA here is from genome assembly GCA_917208275.1 of Patella pellucida. Classification (NCBI taxonomy): domain Eukaryota; kingdom Metazoa; phylum Mollusca; class Gastropoda; family Patellidae; genus Patella; species Patella pellucida. The sequence goes on along the minus strand of OU795041.1, from coordinate 28,738,656 downwards.
CACAATTGGTAATATAGCAATAATACATCAGGCCATTCTGTACTGTTCTAAAGACAACTGGGTCTACCCAATATATATACATTTTAAAGGGAATAATAAGGAATCAATTAAAAAAGATAGTAAGCTGGCACTGCCAGGCAGGATACGCCCACATTTTTGAGAGATGGATAGAGAACAAGCAAAACCGAAAGTGATTTTCCTACAATCAAAGGCTATAATTCATTAAATTATAATTTGATATGCGCAAATATCGAAAAGAATCAAGATCTTTAGGTTATACACAATTAAAATTGTGACCTATACTGGGTCCACCACCTTGACATACCATATTTTAACACTATTAGTGTACAAACGGCGGCCATTTTGTCTGGCAATTATGGTCTGATTTCCCTGAAATTCAAACTCAACCTTCCGTATGGTGTAACGGTGATAGAGTCAAGCGTTTTTTTAAATCAGATAATAATCGTGACCTCCAGAGGGACCATAGGCGATTTTTCGGACAATCAGGGGCCATAATTCAGGAAGTTATGATCTGATATGTGCAAATATCGAAAGGAACCAAGATCTTTGGGTTATAAACATGCATGTCAAGTTTCATCAAAATCGGTTCAAAATTGTGACCTCTATAGGGTCCACAAGCTAAAAACGTGATTTTTCGTACAATCAGGGGCCATAAACCATGAAGTTTTGATCCGATACATGCCAATATCGAAAGCAGTCGAAATCGTTTGGGGATAAACCTATATTTCAAGTTTCGTCAAAACCGGAGAAGAATTGTGACCTGTAGAGAGTCCACAAACAATTGTGGACGGACGGACAGGGGCGACGACATAATACGTCCACATGAAAATGTGGGCGTATAAAAACAGCAATGAAGTCTACAGGGGTAATTAAATGCCCACTCTTGGCAGATGTGTTAAGTATTGTATTTAGAAAGGACTGGTCAGGGGGTCTGTACTATCAATTGGTCACATCAGAGCAGGTTTTAGTATGCCACCTACAGGTGTGGAGGAACCAAAATACAACTTATAGTAGAAGTTATAAACCCAGGAACATGAAACTAACTGTACCTTCTGAACAGTGTTTCTATAATATCCTCTAACCTGATGTGCCAATGATTCATGGGTGAAATGCCAATTTGTCAAGAAAGAGAACGTAGTGTTTGTATGAGATAAATAACACAAGAACCCTTGACCTGTTGGAATTTGATGAAGCTGGATTGGCTTCTGATATACTTGAACTTTTGAGGGAGTGTGTCTTTTCTTCCTGTTCAATCAAATCTATCACTTAAGTACAGCAACATGACAGTCCTCCGTTTAATCTGGGGTCTTCCCCAAGCTTTGGACAGTGATTTAAGGTATAAAAAATGGTGTAAGTCTGTTTGTCTCCATACAGTATTGTTTATTTTATGTCAATGGTCAATGTTGATAGCCTCGTTTGTCATGCAATTAGTTTTACTGCAATATTCTGCTATGCAACGGTTAATTGGGCATAATAAAATCGTGCGCCATGACGTAACGTTATGTAAACATATTTGGACGAATTTGACGCCCTGTTTTAAGGGTAATGCAGTAAGCGATTGGTAGTTAACCAGACTATTGATCAATCATAATTTAGGACAAGAATGTTCACTCTTTCCAGCCAGTCTCAAGATGGTAGTGTGACGTCATCCAAAACTTCATGTGACCGCTATCTGGTACTCATGCCCCTTTAATTTAAAGAGCACATAAGATCATAATTTTCTATTACATATTATAATAAACAATGATTACTAAATCCATAATACGGAAAGTTCAAATCAATCTGATTAAAATTAACTGAGCTATTTACGTTTTAGTATGGGACAGCCAAAAACGGTTTTCAAATTTTCATGAACGACCTTAATCCGGTTGATTGGCTGATGACGTCACAGGCACTACACATACTATACACATTATCTATCCAATATATCACTGCCTGTATAATATATCACTGTATCAACATACCAACAGTTAACAAGTGTGTATTGTCGGTAATCATTAGCTCGTAATTATGTAAGCTACACATCACTATATAATTCAAAGCATTTTCAAACGCAGACCTTTCTCATCTTGAATTGTAATAGATTTTATTTGTTACTACAATATTTCCGAGTGTATTTCAAGATGCCGAATTATCATTGTATTATTGAGAGCTGTGGAAATTCCAGCAGAGAAAAGGGGAATAATATACCGACGTTTCATAAATTTCCCAAAGACGAAATATTACGGAAAGAGTGGATTGCGTTTGTCAACAATTTAATTACGGATTGGCGGATGCGGGTCGTTTCATCCCACGACCGGTTCACCCCGGGCTGTTTCATCCCACACCTGATTTTCTATCGGGCTGTTTCATCCCACTTGTTATTATAGAAGCAGTTAATTAACCGAGTGGTACTTATTGTCGAATAAACTTCATTGTTTATTATTAAATAAACACAACATTAATTGTTATGGAGTAGTAAAAAAAAAAACATGACGCGAGAGTTGATATCTGTCGTTTGGGTCTCGGATATACGAAGTTTGGGACTCTGGTATACGACGTTTAGGAAATATATATATATTCAAAACACGAAAGAAAAAATCAAGAACCACGTGGTTAGTAAAAGGCTCAACCAAACGATAAAACATTAGTTGCACTTACGGTTCTTTGATAATCATCGTTTCTCATGAAATTATATAATATTTATTTAAAACGAATAATATGCTGATGACCTACACAAAAACAAAATAAATATTTACACGACATGCAATCTTTTTTTTTACAAGCCCCTACAAATTGTTAATAATCAGTGAGCTGCACCTTGACGACATGCTTGTCGTAGATGTCAATACCAATCGATAAATTGGTGCGAACAAGCCACTGGTAAGTGGTAGGTCAATCAAGTTCGTTAACTATTTGATAAAAGAAAAACAACAAAGTATTACTAAATATGCACAAATTTTCAACAATACATTTTGGCAAGTTTTATACTCGCAGATAAAACAAAACAAAGGAGAACTAGCAGTGTTAATCGCGGTCTCAACAACCGCCAATCACCTAATTAAATAAATGCCAATTAAATTCTCAATTGAAATAATAAACGATAACCTGCCTTTTTTTAAATCTGGTGTTGATTATCGAACCCATTCTGCTCAGCAAGTTAAGATTATTGACGACAATTGATTGGTGAATCTGATTGTTAAAGCGCTTAAAAACATTGAATTAATTTAGAATTGCAAAATGCAAAACGTAATTTATTATTCGTTACATATAAAAAAATCGTTAGTCATTTATTATTATTCGTGCACATTTTCTGATATGGTCTGGTTATTTGAGCCTAAAAATAGAACACATCAAGTCTCCAATTGGGGCATGCACGCTTCCCTTTGATGACAGTTATATCATGGCATCTCATGGGTCGTATATACGATTATTTCACCGTGAAAGGTGCAAATGCATGCTTTCTGATATGGTCGGATTATTTGAACCTAAATATAGAACACAGCAAGTCTTCTTTGAGGTGTTGTATCATGGACATATACGATTATATCACGAGGTAATTCTGTTATTGAAACCCAAACTGAACGAAAACGTCTCTCGATTATAACTGATGTAAATTTTGTGAAATGCTGAAGCAATTTTAGTTTAAATATCCTTTGTGTGTGAATTACTACTATAGGACAGGCTGTGTACATGTAATATCAATTCTTTAATATATAAAAGCTGTAAATAGATAATTTAATGAAATCAATTTATTTACAGCTAAAAAGATAATTTAATGAAATCAATTTATTTATAAAAGCTGTAAATAGATAATTTAATGAAATCTATGAATCTAGTCTCGCAACAATCGGATGGTTTTCATTATTAGATCCGGTATCATCTACATCGCCATCCTCTATGGAGCCACAGTCAGATAGATACGGCTCAAACATAATATATGGCGCTATAGTTATCATTTCTCGCGACGTATCTGTACCCGATACATTGCCAGAGCTAGAAGAACTACTGCTACAGGATAACTCTAAATATTCTGCTTCCATTCTCTCGGTGTATGATAGAATGACCAATAACACGTGTTAATGATTTATTTATATGATTACTACTTAAAACCATTTCGTTTCTTAAATGCCGACAATTAATTATTTCAATTGGCTTCATAGATGTCCGTAGCGCCGGCTACACCAATTCTACACCAATCGTGTTTCAATCAGAAGCCAATTGTTAGTTTACGGTCGGCTTATTCTGATTAAAAAGACAATGCTACTGCAATCGGCTTTATAAAACAAACGCTAAATTAAAAAAACAGATTATTCCGTAGTCAGTTGTTTTATTTAATTAGGGGATTAAGGAACCAGTCAGGCGTTAATGAATACACAAGCCGGCTGTATATAGGTAATTAAGGAATAAACATTCCGAATATGTATTTGTACACTGTGACGTCACTAGGGACCGAGGGGATTAAGAGTGTTTTCGATAATTGGCCAAGTCGTTTTTACGGGAGGTCTATATTTGCGACTTTGAGTGAAGATAGCTGATTTATTTTTAATCAGATTGATGTTAACTTTCCGTAATGTGCATATAATAACCACTGTCCATCACTACGCTGAGTTTCAGTTTGTCGTCTTATGAGCACTTTAACATTATGGAGGGTTCTTAGTGTTCAGCTGTCTATTTAAATTTTTGAGAAAATTGATAACATTTGAAAATATCATTCTCAGGTGTTATCTTAAAGTGTATCTCAATCAACCAATTATAAAAGAGGTGCATTTTCATTGCATTTCAGAATAATTGTTATTGTCATGCATAGGAAAAACCTGCCAAAGACCAATAATGGTAGACAAGCATCAGCTAATCAGATTAATCACCCAATAAACTTAAAAAGTTCCAAATAGAAAAGTTTAACAGAAAACTCATGATCCTTGATGAAGTTTTCAAGAAGAACATGATGGACATAATATTATATTAATATGAACATAAAGATATATTGTCTGTATCATTTAAGTATACATAAAAGAAATAGGCCTATATATAGGTGCATAATTTCACAATTTAGTTTTTATTTTGATGAATTTGATATATAAAATGAAATATGTTGTTTCCCCAAAGAAATCAACAAACGACTTAAAATCTTGAATTTATTATACAAAAGTATGCCAAACTATAACCAACTCAGAAATATAACATTGTCAGGCAACAACAATGCCACCAGCAACTTTGTGAAGAATAACAAGGTCATTGCTCTAGATGGCAACTTGTGAAGGAAAACAACTTCATTGCTCTAGATAGAAGCCATAAGACAACATTAACGAATAAGACATTTGAAATATCTACAAGTATTGGGTGACAGGCAATAACTCTATGTAAAAAAGATGTATTTTCGATAGCCTCCCATCTTATGATGAAACAAACATTCCCAGTAAGTTTGGAAAACTATTAAAAATTTTAACATAAAAAGAGAGATTACAAAGTTTTGTGGACAGAAGCAAAAACTCAAACAGGGTTCATTATCATGACTAACCAAACAAAGCAAGTATGAAAATAAAATTTCAAAAGCAGTGATCAATATGAAATCTACTAGATTTAAATAGCAGGGGAAATAACTCAATGTTAACACTGATTCCTGTAGGTTTCCATTTAATGTCTTGCTAAACAATCCAGCTAGTTTGAAAAAATAATCACAAAAGCTGTTAACATGCAAAATATTTAGAAAGACTGTGAAAAGATGGATAGAAGAAAATGGGCAACATTATACTTTTACATTAACCCAGTTACTCTCAAAGTAAATTCCATATAACTTATTTCTTTTCATAGTTTGCTGTTTAATTTGTATATTTTATCAGAAGGAGGCCTATGAAAACTTGGACAGATTCTTTAATAATACCGGGAAGTATCCATATCATCAGAACCTGGTGTGTATTCTCCACAAGTCATATTCAGTTGACCTAATTCTACTAACAGGTTGCCATTAAAAAATTGTGTCTCATATGGAAATGTCCACGTTTAAAGGGCCAATCCCGATAACTTTTTGAGAAATAAAACTGCTTAATTTTGTGTTAAAATCATTTAAAACCCATCCTCTAAGGTCGATCAACTAGTCCGATATGTCTGAGACTCTTGTAAATAACTTAAACCTGACAGTCTGCATCTGGAAATAGATACCTTTGTATTATACAGTATCTGGATAAAACCATACTTTTTTCTATAAAAATAATATGTAGGTGAAATTTACCTTTTGTTATCAAGTATAGTACATGGGTAATTCACTGTATAGACCTCTAAAGAAACGTAAATCGATTATCAGGTCCCCCAATGAAAAAATGACCCGAAATCTTAAATGGGTTACGTGTCCAGATAAGCAGTGTTGACGTTCACGTCCAAACGACTCAATATTTTCAGCTGAAATTTTCAGACAATGTAAATACGCCATGCTTTTATATTTTGGTCCATAAGTTTAACAAATACTCAGACTTTAATTTTTTAGACTCTGTTCTTATCGGGATTGTTCCTTTAAAATAACAAACAAAACACTCAAATCAATGTCAAAAATAAAGTTTAATATAATTATTTCAGCTAGTACATCATGTCAATATTGACAAACTTAGAAAAGGGCATGATCTGTCTTTTAAATGCCAATTAGGCTCATAACAAAAAGCATACCCCCTGCAGGTGTGAAGTCAATTAGTTTATTATGAATATTCTATAATCTGAATACTTACAGTACCGCAAAGAAGATAAAATTAGTGATCAATTCAGTAGTCTTTGTATTCAAAGCATGATTTCGTGGCAAAATTGGATTACTGTTGAAGATATTTTAGTTTTATATTAGGCGACATAAAAAAAATTAGTTGGTGATCATCCTCGCCCGCCCAGAAAATTCTACCCGACCAGAACTTTTTTTTATTTTTTATTTTCAAAATTTACCCTATTACGATGTTTAAAACCAATGCTAAAAGTTCCAAATAGTAGCCAGGCTACGAAATTTCTAATGAAACGAGCTGATATAATAATTGACACGTGTTCCAATACTCTTAAAATGCGTGGGACTGAATGACATTTAACAAATTGCGACCCGTTAACGGCAGCAATGGCCGACATTTTCGTTCGCATGCGTACAACACCAAATACAAAATTTGGAATACAATACAACCTGGAACAATAATATTTAGATGGGAATAGGTCTTACCGATTCTGAATTACATAGAACAGTCTCTCGAATAGATTTTCGGAATGACATGGGAGTCATGAATGACTAAATTAACCAATTATTAGTGATCGTTAGTCGTTATGCAAATCGTTGTGGGTTTTTGGGGAGGGTTATTTACGGATTCTTCTGGTGATCTTACTATTTGCAAACTACAATATTTTTATGAAAGTTGAGGTCTAAAAAGAATATCGATCCAAACATGATATGAATTGAAACATTTTGTAACATTTGATATCCTGCAAAATTAAATAAACCAGTCGGCACTACCTATAGGCCTAAGTGTTCAGTTATAAATCTCTTAATTATATTATCTGATCGAATCCCTTCTGGAATATCTAAAGTTTAAATATTTAATCTGTACAATATAGCAAATGGAGATCCTTTATATGCAGATACGTTGTGTTTTGACATGAAATGTTAATATTCCTGAAGTATAATTGCTTGTTCTGTATATATATATTCATTAAAAAAAATAAAAATAAAAACCTCCCTCCCTCCCACATTTTTTTAAAAAAAAGGATGATCACCAACTAATTTTTTTTATGTGGCCTTACAATATTGATGTGGTTTAATTAAGTTACAGGTTGTGACAAGTATCAACAAAACCTTTTATTTTACATTTCTAGGGGTTACTTGTTGAATCAAAGCATATATATACAATCAATAAACTATAACACATATACTTATGGAAGAACAGTTACTGTATTATAAGTATGTGTTATGGTTTATTGCTCTATCCAGTTACTAAATGCCTCTAAAAGATCACCAATCCTAATCCTTTGATAATTTCCAAATAATTTTCCTGTCATTTGATTGATTTGTAAACATGTTAATAAAATATATGCATATAAGGTATAATAAAGAAAGAATTTGCTGGAAGAGTTGTGCAAAACAACAAAAGACTAAGACAATTTTACAAATGTATTCTACATAATATGCAGTTTATTTAGGGCACAAGAATATTTCTACTTTATGAATGCATATTTATATACATATCATGCAAAGTAAAAACACTCAGAAGTATATACCTAGATCATGCAACATATAATTCATTATAGGGAACAATCAAGTACAATACATATAAATAGGTTTTAATGAGCGAGTAATTTATGGTACATAAAGAGATACTGGATTAGCTCAATAGCACTTTCTTGATCACAATTATTATCCACCCCCCCCCACCCCTTATCATATCTATCAAATATTATTTTTTTCCTGTGTTATATTACATTGACTACATTGGTATTATCAAGAATGGTGATAAAAATGGTGGCTTTGAAGTAAACAAAAGCACACCATCTGTGCATTCATCGAGACAATAGTTGAAGATACTGACACTGTAACACGCTGAAATATAGTAGCCATGTTTTCCATAAAAAAAATACCATAAAAAAGAACCCAAGGAACTATCCGCTTTGATATTTCCATTGATGGCTATGATATTGAATAGGCCGGTTATTATGATCTTACTTCAACAAAAATGCGCCAAAATTTTTATTAAATCGTTAATTAAATTAAGTGAAAGCTCTAAAACGTCTGTATATCTTATTGTAACCATCAAACGGTCCGTTGGTCCCCATAAGGTGGTCCATCAGACCCACACCAGTAGGCCTGATGGGCCATCCTGAGTGATGTCAGAAAAATTAGTATAATTCCACTTTCTTTAAGGTGTAGCATTGAAACTCTGTATGTTTATAGGTAAGTATCTGATGAATGAAGTAGCAAAGATTAGTTTTCCTTGTTGATTTGTAACTAAAGTTATTTGAAAAATAACAAAAATCGGCCCGTCAGACCCCACAGCCACTTTTAGGCTCTCCATCCAACTGACAAGGGGAAAGGTCACCAGGATAGAAACCCGGGTATCCCAGTTTGTGAGCAATATTCTTAGTTATTGAGTCACTGCAGCTCCCTATAGATTTGGAAGATTATTTCATCAATAGCATGTATAAAGTGCCTTCAAAAATATTACAGCAGGTTTCCAATGACTTCTTGAATCTCAGTTGAATGATCAACCTCAAATGTCAATAGCGATTATGTACATAATAGCTCTAGGGCATTTGCAGTATCAGGAGTAGCAAGTAACCAACTATAAATAGTCATGCATGTAATATTTTCTGTAAAATCTATCAGATAATAAAACCCTTAAAAAATATGATGTAATGTGTTTACAAGATTGAAATAGGCCTACCGGTACTGATACAGTAAGATTTAGATGGTCAGTTGTGACAATAAATTTAGAAAATTGGGTTTAATTTGTTATATCATTCACTAATGCTGTTGAGAGAATTTATATGTCTGAAGAACATAAAGTCAGCTAGAATAGAATACTAGTTTTCTTTTACAAAGTTAGTAAAACCGTCATAGATTTACTGCATAAAAAGTCTTGATGATCCAGGCCCATCAATTTCAATCCAAGGGCGTACAACCACTTTTGCACTGAAGAAAGGCTGTGTGGGGATGTGTAAGTAAATGTATGATTGCAGTATATTTTAAGTGTATTTTAAACTGTTACTTTATAATAATAATTCCTATATACCAAGTGACAGAAATCCAATCGGCTAATCCAGTTCTCTTGATGTATAAATTATATTGATGGATTATACAAGTTATAGCTTACCAAGTATTTGGAGAGTAAAATAAACTATACTTGATAAAAGGGCCATACGTATTATTTCTCTATCAGAGCTCTGTAATGTACCCCAATAAACCAAAGATAAACCTGTAAGAGAGAAGTTTAAGTGATGAGGTTGCTGTGATATTTATTCTTCTACTTGATCTTTGAAATTTACATAGCAGGTCTATAAATCTTATTTATTTACATCAATTATTAGGATTAGTTAAGATCCTATCTGTACAAAATCTGTACATATCACAATGTGCCAAAACAGTGTTTACAGAAGACTGAACTTTCATATTTTTTTATGGGGTGGACTCTCCCAATCACGATATATCAACATTGTCAACATTTTATATAATTCCATTTGCAGACCCCCCCCCACAATATATATTTCATGGATACGCCACTGTACCATAGTAAATCTGGAACTGGAAAATTGCCTGTGGTACCCCTCTTTCATTTGTGCCTTACACATGGTTAATTTGTTTACAGCTGGACCACTAGATTCAATTAATGCACTTGCAGGTCGGATAGCCTAGCATGTTTATCAACTCCTACTGTGGTAAGGAATTTATGAAATACTGAGCAAAACTTATAAAAATTTTATGATTCTTGTTCAAAATTAAGAAGATCTTACTGAGCAATGCTGTTCCATATAACCGGATAGGCAATGATAAATATTTCCCTTCATCAGATTCAAATGCTATATCAAATAAATGAGCTGGGAAAGCTAAAGCCTGAAATATAATAATCCATGTTAGACATAAGTATTTGCCATCAAATTTTCAATTTCAATTGGATTATTAAAACCTGGACTTGGCAGGAGACTTTTTCCAACCAGTATCCATCTTTGGTCTTTGGAAAGATAATGGTAAAAATTTATGTTCCTATAATTTAAAAATCTAAAATTAGAGATCTTTGTCATTTGTTTTAATGGAACTTTGATCTTTTTTCAAGGAATGTAAATATAATTGTGCCAGAAAATAACTTGAAAAGTTGTTCACTATAAAACTCTTTTAATGGATTGGGAGGGGATGGGTGGGGTCTTAAATGTCAAAATACGGGTCATACTACGACATTCCAGGATATCACACAGAATACCACTAAAAAGAAGAATCATTTACCTTTTCAGAAATGTAAATTATACTTTTGCACATTTAAATTTACATAGATTGAAAAAGGTATTACAGTTGCGTGACGCTTAATACTACAAGTTAGTGGTGTGGTGGTGGTGTGTGTGTGGGAGGTATTTAAAAGTAAAAATATGTGTTATCGTGTATTGCATGAGTGGAAAGTATCTTTCAATATATTTCTAATTCCCTGGCACATTCATGATAACATGATGTAGAAGAGGTAAAAAGCCCTTTCGTTTGAACAAATAAATATATCACTATTGATTAAACCTAATGTCTGAAAATAGACTACTCCCAATTTATTTTCTTTCTCAAAGGCCCGGCACGAGTCGAATGATTTTTCTAATTGTATCTATGTTTGCTCAATTCTCCTGTGTTGTATTGTGATTTATTGTATGCCAGGTTGACCTTTACTCATTCGTCATGTTTCGATTTGATGAATTTCGAGAAATGTTTTTGGAGAAATATTTTGCAAGATTTGTATTTGGAGATTGGTATTAAGACATTTGTTGTTCCAGATTTGTGTTTCATTGTATTTCTCTGATGAATGTAAATGTCGGCTAATTTTGATCTTCTAAAATGATTTTGATTTTTAAACTGAAATACAATTAAAAGACATTTTACAAATTTGATATGACAAAATATGTCTGATTTGTAAAACAAATTTTGATTTTAAGATACAAATGTTAATTTTGGTATACAAATGTCTTAAAAACGACAACAAATGAAGAAATAAGAATTAATGTATATGAATTGAGAATAAGGACTATGACCACTGAATAAAGAGCTGTTTGGTCTTCCATACTGATACACAATTTCTACAAATTTGGAAGGCAAAGAAAAATGAAGTATGTTCATAAGAACTATAAAGAATCACATGACCAAACAATTTTTAAAGATAAACTTACCCAGAATGCCACAATTGTAAATATTACTGCTAATATTAATTGCCATGCTCGTAAGCCTGGTGGTAGTCTCACATACAGTTGATCACTGTGACCTAATATTTGACTTAACTGAAAAAAGACAATAATTGTTATTACAGAAAGCTACAATATAATTATCTATAAATGACAAGTTAGACATCAGAATTAATAATCTACCCGTAATACTGTATTGTTGCTGAACTAAAAAAAGATAGGTTGACAGGCAACGAAACATACGCTCACATCAGCTAAATCATCCGGGCAGTCAACAAGAGATGTCACATATTTTTCCTTTTTTTGGTAATGAAACATTTATAATACACAAAACTGTGATTAAAAGTAACAACTCATTAAATAATTATCAGAAAATAATGAGAATTTGTTTGGCTTTGATAAAGTTCTCCTCCACGCTAATGTTTAGTATACGAAACATTTAATATCATGTGTTTTAACTGTTCAAATTATCAAAACTCATGGAAAGTAAATATACTTGTTAATCTCAAGACCTTAAACTCTGTGTATTAATCTAAAGACAATCATTTAATATCTTTAGCCTCTAGAGTGTGTCTACAAGATCGTTTGAATTGAAGTGATCCAGGGCCATAACTCTGGCAGTAATTATCGGAAATTGCTAACAACCGTCTCATGACCTTAAAGTTCCAATATCCAATTTTCAAATTATATTTTTAAAATGTATTAAAATAAAGCCCTAAAATAGATGGTATCTATAAACAGTACCACCTTGTTAAAGAATAATCCTGTTAATCCTATAATTCACTATTGCCAGTTGAGAAATTGGCAAAAAAATCATTTTCAACTTTGAATTCAAACGTTGAGGAGATCGCTACTTCTACAGAGGATAGAAACACAAGGGAGGTAATTGTGTTATTATTTACGGTGTAATACGTCACCCAGGCCTCGATCAACCAGACATGATTATCATTAACTGACTTACCACAGACCTTGATGATCGAGACAACACCAGCTAAGCGCTTTTCCTTATGTATACGTTGTTTTCAAGTGAAATGGAATGATATTATTCCCAAGCAGCTCAGGGTAAGTCGAAAATATTTTAAATTTGCATGTGAATAATTTTAATGTTAGAATGACGCCTATGATCGTATAATAGTGAGTAGACTGGTGGCCAGTCTTCTCCACACACCAAATATTGGCCAGTCCTCTCCAACCCCCCCCCCCCCCCCAAAAAAACGTAATCTCAAATAGAGCTTCAATCTCATCTAGTAGATCAATCTGCATTATGTAGGTCGTGTGACGTCGTGCACGTGATCACGACATATCTAACAACAACGTGACATCAACCCTCAGACGGTCACAGCATGACTGTTTTGCACTCCAGTCGAGACGCATGATTCATGTCACGGTGACTCAGGGCGTGCTTGATAACTGTCAATCATTCCAAATAAGGTAGGACGAAAAACATGGCAAGAACGCCCATTTTATTGTGAAGTTCGCAAATTGTCCAGTCTCTGGTGCTGGTTACAGGCTTACTCAAAGTTTTTTTATACAAATGGAACGAAAGTGTTGGTTTACTAAAAATTAATACTTTTATATAAATCGAAATGTAAAATAAATAGAAGAGACTGGGCCAGTTTAAATAGTGAGTTGACAACCTATTTAGTAAAAGACATTAGAGAAAATGAAATTTTCGCTTTAAACACTGTGTATAAATTTAATACCAATCGCATATTAACTTTAGCCGCTAGAGTGTTCACAATTGCTTGTGAACGCCGGACCGATGGATGGACAGAGGCGACGACAATATACGACCACATTTTAATGTTGGTGTATAAAAAATGGTCAGTAACTACTCCTAGGTTCTTATTACACACATATTTTTGTGGTTATAGAAAAAATTTGTCTAGGTGGCCTAAATTATTCACGGTGTCATGCTGGTTAATTAGATACAACATTATGTGGAGGTGGAAAGCCGGGAAGAAGAGTTTTTCACCCATGGCCCAAATTAAATCGCCTAAGACATTCACAGGGTTATTCTGGTTAATTTGATACCACATATGTGTGGGAAGATGGTAGCAACGAACGTGATGCGATATTTATAGTCTGAAGCCTTTGCAAATTATTTTTTAAGTAATTCAGAGGATTACCATAATTCTGTTACATACATAAATTTAGCTTATATATAAGCAGATAACATTTGTTGCAATTGAAAGTTCATATAATTTAAAAATGCGTTAATAATGGTAAACAGGACAGTTATAGGAAGTATTTCCAGGACACTAGAATAATTAACATCTTTATAGTTCTCATTTACAGGAGTTCAACAAGATGAATTACTATTTAGCACTGAACTAGACACTATATTCTCTATATATCTAATAATTTATATGGTGTTATTAATGTACATCATGCAATGCAAAAAGAAATTATCATATGTAAAGAGAAATCATGGACTTGGCAGGAAATTAGTGTGGCAAAGCAGATGATCCATGTTTTTAGATCATGAGGTCTGTCAAAGATTCAAATGTCATGGTTTTATATCCCACAAGGAGTAAACTATGTGCATTTTTCTTATGTTCTTACATTTCCTACCACAGAGAAGACTCCTGCACACATGTGAATTATTGATATAAAGGTATTTTACGATGACATGACGATGGACATTTAAACCTTACAAATGTCACCAGACAAACCATGCTCTTTTAGGCACTGTATGAGCACCCTCTGTTTAACATAAACAGAGTTATCTTCCGGCATCATTCCCTGTAAAGCCCATTTAATGCTCTTGCATAAATGTCACTTATACCACCTAGGAGTCACAAAATGACCTTATATATATAGTTTGTCTTGAGTGGACATTAACCCTTAGAACCCGAAATGCTGCAAATCAGGCTTTACGATGTATCGCATATACCCGAAATGTTGGTTTTGCTGCTTAGGGGCGTGTCAAGCTCCAATTACGTTGACGTCATAATTAATATGGTGTCCTGTAAGTCAGTGTTCAAAGGGTTAAACTCCGTCTGACTTTTTCATCTAATTTTGCATTCTAATTAAACAAATCCAGGAACAAATAATACATATCTTTTACAGACATAATGTAAACTACAAATGACCATAATTTAAGTTATTGGATTCTCTTTCTCTTTCGCATAGAAATTTTAGGAGTGTGGAGCATGCTCGAGTCCATTTGTAGAATATGTGAGATTATGTTTGATACTGGTTGAGCATTATGATAATGAAGTAATAAAGATCAGAATCTTAACATGAAAATTTGTGTCAAAATTATTGTGTGGCAATAGTGTCGAAAACTGCATTAAAACCACCATCTTTTTTATTTCGGAAAAGGCACCAAAATATCAAGGAGGCACAAAAATAAACCTACACATTTAAGGGATTTCATTCTTCAAATGACTTGAAAATCTGCTCTAATTAGGCTAATAAAGATAGGTGTGTACCAAACAGTGTGCTATGATGGAAATTCTGCCTGGATAGCAGCTCTACAGACAACTCTTATATCAAATTCCAATTGTCAAGGAATGTTTTACATGCATGCCAATGTGTACATGTGACCTTGTTTTTTGTCCCATCCAAATGACTATACAGTGGACTCTGTCATATCCGACATCGTACAGGATTGTTACAATATGTCGGATCACACAGAGTGTCGGAATACCCAGTTTTCTCAAAACCCGAAATATTGTAACCTTGAAAACCGAAAGTATTATTATAATGTAGCTTCGAATCACCAGAATATTATTCCTAAAGATAGGTTGCCAGGTAAAGAAACATACGCCTACAGCAGCTAAATCGTCCTAGCAGTCAACAAGAGTTGTCGCATATTTATACTTTTTTTGGTAATGAAACATTTATAATACACTAAAATCTGATTAGGAGTAACAACTCATTAAGTATTTATCAGAAAATCATTAGAATTTGTTTGGCTTTTATAAAGTTCTATTCCATGCTATCACTAAAATCCTCAATAGATTCTTCGGAAATATAGGCAGCCATTACTCGAAAATATTTGTCAAAGATCGCAAACTTTAAAATCAAAATATCTCGATAAACATCAATAGCAAACTAGTCAATGTTACGTGCCATTTCCTAGCTTATAAACAAAGGATGTTGGTTGGAGTCTCGTCTTGCCGATACGAGAAAGTGATTTCCGATAAAAGCGTGAAATATGAATGTGGTATGAATCAACCAAAATGACGGGCGGTTTTGGGCGGTCCGGTCATGAGAGGGTTAAACACAGTGTATAAAGTTAAAGTCAAGGGATATTAACTTTAGCCTCTAGAGTGTTCACAAGATTTTTCAAAGTGATCAAGGACCATAAGTCTGGCTGTTATTATCGGATATTGCTGAAATTCAATAGGCTTCTTTGTCCCATGACCTTGAACACAGTGTATAAATTAAAAGTCAAATGGATATTAACTTTAGCCTCTAGAGCGTTCACAAGATTTTTCAAATTGATCAAGGGCCATAACTCTGGCAGTAATTATCGATAACGCTGAAAATATATGTGTATAAATAAATTTAAAGTCAATCAGATATTAACTTTAGCCTCTAGAGAGTTCACAAGACATTATGGGTGGTGGACGGACCGACAGATGGACCAAAGGACGGACGGGGGAGACAGCAATTTACAACCATATTTCCATGTGGGCATATAAAAATAATAAACCTTTCTGTACATTCAAAATCTTATTACATTAATTTTAATTTCATTTAACATGCTTAGGCATTTTGAGTAGGTCAAGTCTGTCGGTAATTCATCTTCGTCTCCGACTTCAGTTGATCACATTCTTGTCTTTGCTATCATGTGTTCATTGGTAATGGGCGAACTCGGTTGAACGTTCCGGAATTGAATTCTCGCAATCCGAAAAATAGAAACAATCGAGCTACAACCCATGCATCAACTGGATATATAAATATCTCATCCAATCATGCAGTCGTTTGTTGAGCTTAATTACAGAACTGTGACAGGACTGAATTCCGCATCACTAGATTGCAATTCTGTCAATTAGGGATTTTCCAGACTGTGAATCGAGCATCACCAGGTGGTTGTCACATGGTTCGAAGAGATCCATACATAAAGGTTGTTCAGGTTCAATCAGCATGCGCAACAAATTCTTCCAACATATGCTAGGAATGTTTTTACAACTGAATTTGGTAGAAATTACATGGATAGTCTTGAGATTGAAATTATCAAAATAATCGACACAGACCGGCGCTAGCAAGTTTTAATCTCATACATAATTGATTGGTGATTGCTTGAAATAGTATGATGGGACGGCTGATTGATGTCATCATCCGGAACAAATAAGAAATAAATCGGGACATGAAAATGGTGTCGGATGTAACAGAGTGCCGGAGTGATCAGAGATCGAATATGACAGAGTGCACTGTACAATGTTCCTTGTCAGGCACTCTGTCCTGCACTATTGAAAAGGGCGAATCATGCCGGAAATCACGGTGAACCCTTTTGGCCAACACTGGAATCGAACACAGGACCTCCACACTAGCGAGCCAGCTTCTTACTATAATTTACAACTATATATATAACTTCAGCAAATAACCTTATATAGCCTGTAATTTGTAGACTTATAGCCAAGTTCATATGGGAACTGATAGTTTGTTTTTCTTTTACGAGCTTGAGATATTTGATTAAAACTTGGATAAAGTTTCTAAGAGATTTACACACTGAGACTTGAAGTATATTTTGTAGAATGGTGAAAATATTGTGCATTTTGTGATAAAGCATCAAACTTTGTACATTAATAGGTTATGGTGTAGTGTTTCTCAACCTCAGGTATGTAAATATATTTAGTCACATTCAGATTAAGTTTGTATCAGGTGTGGATACACTGAGGATTTGGATTCAGGTGTGAGCTCTATTTATTTTTTAACGCCCACATTTTCATGTGGACGTATATTGTCGTCGCCCCTGTCCGTCTGTTCGTCCATAATTGTTTGTGAACAGTCCTACAGGTCACAATTTTTATCCGATTTCAATGAAACTTAAAATGTAGGTTTATCACCATAAGATCTAGGTTCCTTTCGATATTGGCATATATTGGACCGTAACTTCATAGATTATGGCCCCGGATTGTACAAAAAACTTGGCTGGCGGCTGCCAGGCATGATACACCCACAGCAAAACAGAAAGTGATATTTCCTGCAATAATTCAGGCCATAATTCATTAAGTTACAATTTTATATAAACCCTATATTTCAATTTTTGTCAATATGGAAAGGAACCAAGATCTTTTGGTTATAAA
Source organism: Patella pellucida (assembly GCA_917208275.1). NCBI lineage: Eukaryota > Metazoa > Mollusca > Gastropoda > Patellidae > Patella > Patella pellucida. Next base: position 28,720,516 of record OU795041.1, on the reverse strand, counting down.
CATGCATTTCAATTTTCATCAAAATTGAAATAAAATAGTGACTTCTACAGGGTCCACAACCTTGAAGTACCACTTTTATACACTAGTCGTGTACAAACAGCGGCAATTTTGGTCTAAATTTCGCGAAATTCAAACTCAACCTTCCCTAAGGTGTAACGGTGACATAATCAAACGTCACAATTTTTAACCAATTTTTATGAAACTTGAAATGCATGTTTATAACCCAAAGATCTTGGTTCTTTTCGATATTTGCGCATATCAAATTGTAACTTAATGAATTATGGCCTTTGATTGTAGGAAAAATCACTTTCTGTTTTGCTTGTTCTCCAACCATCTTTAGAAAATGAGGGCACATCCTGCCTGGCAGCCGCCGGCCTAATCCAATAAGTTGGATGTTACTCTTTGATATGCTGACAACGTAGCATCTAACATCCGAACGGTCAAAAGCTCGCCGCAGAAATTGATAACTTGTTTACTTCTTTCAGCGGACTGCAAAATTCACAATTTTTAATTATCTGCACTGCTTACACATTAAACTTACATATCATATCCATCTATGTTCCGAAAAATCTTTTTTGCTGTATATTTTAAGAGATTTCACATAAACCTTCGCCAAAAACCAACAGATCACAGTGAAACAGGAAATGACCTCCATTGGTCAAAGTTGAAATCTGGCATGGTGCAAATTACGAACGAAGTTCTTTAAACGAAACGAAATAATCAGACTATAATTCGAAGGCGATCATTTTAATTTTATTTTTAGTGATGGTCCGATTATCGGTTTCACCATTCAGTAGCCTAATTGGCCGATATGTTGCCTATCAGAAGCAATTTTACCGATATTTGCGTAGTCGATATATATGTTCATGACTCGGTCGGCAGCCAAATATCTTTTCATAAAATATTATCCGAATTGGGAACAAATCATTCTCTCTAGTCTCTTACTTAAAATCGCATTCTGCCTTTATTTTAGTTTATTTGTGTTTGAAATACGACTCGATGCTTTATATAGATATTTTCAACTCTATAGAAAAAGCGGGAAAATGTCACGTGACAGTAATTAGACAGAAGCTATCATAATCAACTGGTAGCGATGAAACATTCTACAAACGCCGACAAATTTACGGATTTATATTGTATTGTAATCAACATTTTATAACATTTTATAAATAATAATCTCAATCATACCACCTATGCTAGAATTTACCACGGCAAAGGTAAAACTGTCGTAAAAAGAAAAAGCTGAAGTAAACACGGACTGCCACGGTAATAAAACTAGCCCAGATTGCGCCGTTGTCCACGTGTACACGTATCAAAAAGTTATGCCTTTTATATAGTGTAGAAGTATGAAAAGAAGCATGAAATGGATAGGTAATAACTTTTCAAAATCATACAGTCGTTCAAGTACGGCTGGGCTTGGGATTAGGTCAATAATTCAGATATGCAAGATTTGGTTGTAAATAGTGTCCCGAGTATATCGTTATAATTTATTCTTTCATAAGAATGCCCACTTTCTAAAAAAGTGCCCTTATTATAGAAGGTTATGACATAGCCGTGGGAATTTTGATGAATTAATTTTAGTTATGGTTGACCTGCGATGGCAACCGTTGGGAACACGAATAACTAAATGACCGAAAGTGTGTGTGATATTGGATAAACCTGTATCACTGAACAACGTCGGTTTGTCAGTTAGTGTTATTGTTGCTCAGAGAAGGATCAAACAATAAGGTAGGACATGCATTCAGATTTTATCGACTTTCAGCTCGATGCGCAAAAAATTCAGTCGGACTCTGCTCTATGGTTCCACTGCTTAACGCCCCTGGAGATCACGTATCAATTCAGCGCGGGGGGGGGGGGGAATCAGGTCTGCTCTGTTGGGCCCCTCCCCCCCCAATAATAAACCCTGTTATAATCCATCGCCAGCTATCGATAAATTCAACCTGCCATATCTGAAAAAGTATTCATAGCAAACAAATTTAATTTTATCATTCGATAGCCACGAAAATTTCCTTTGAAATGAGACTAAAAACAGGCGACTATTCAACATAGAAGTTGTGTGATACGAGTCTAGATTCTAGCAAAGATGGATAACTCTGTGAGCGTAAACAAATGACATCTTGTTATTTATATTTAGCAGAAATTCTAATATTTGGTATACCTACAGGCGTAAAAAGTTAGTTTATTACTATTACCTCTAAAAGATAAAGTATTAAACTGAAAATTAAGAATAGAAGTATTGTTAAGTTTTACATTGATTAGTCACGTCTGATCTTGAATATTGGAGCAATGCAGATGAAGTTCAAAGAGCAAGGGAAATAGGTGACCTAGATCCATTCTCCATCTGATTATCTCAACATGTCAATCAGATGGAGAATGGTCGTTAGACTGGTTAAGCAAAACTAAATTAAAAACAAACTATTTTTTACTCACAAGTGTCTGGATGTTTTGGACAACACTGGGAACCATTTTTCAGTGTATTATTTATCGATGGTTAAATGGTCATAGCTTATAAAATACATCATGGAAGTTGATTTCGTGACTATAAATTTGCCAAAGACATTTAAGGATATTGGGGTGTAATTGTCGAGCTATTTGGAGATATTTTTTTATGGTGAGGCACCCTAGTAATGGATCGTTTGCTAGTCTTTCATCCAGACCATGTAAAAGACAAGGTGCGCAAAAGTTAATTATAGCACCTCGAACCATCTAGACCTTGATACTTGCTCCTCCACTTCAATAGCGTTACGACATTGTGCAATAGTGAAAGTTACGACATTCCACATATTATTTTTCCCCAAGCGGGAAATAATGATCATAATTTCTCCACTTACTCGCCTTGTTGACGCTTCCATTACCCGTTATTTACGAAACAAAAATCTTGGGCAGATCAAATGGTTCACTGCATATGTGACAAACTAGCGAAACTGTATCCATTTACATCTCAACATTTGAATCATTTTGTGAATTAAATTAGAAAAGTGCTTCAATTGGCATTGTCAGCTTCCGCAGTGACCTTGGAGTGTTCCCAGTCGACATTCTCATATTCAGCTACCGCAGTGAGCTGAACAATACTCTAAATGTAATGTAGTTGATACTCGATGAAAGGCATTGTATTAGCTTAACGGTAGGAGTATCATTAACTCCATTTTCTAATCTGTTATCTAAATCCGTAATTGGAATTTCTCCTATATTCACACTGCTATATATTCACTAAAATGTCTACAAAAATGGATTCAGCTACCCCGAAAAAGTACATTTTGACACCAAACTTGAACCTTATGTAAAATTCGACTTTTCCAGCGAAAAAGTGTGCCATCTTGAATAACCCCCAATATTGATTCAGCGGTAACACTTATCAAAAAAGTATGTATAGAAATGGATTCAGTTACCCTGAAAACGTATATATTGATACCAAACTCGATCATATTATGATCAATGGGTCAAAATTAAAATTTACCAGTCCGAACCAGTGGCCATTTTGAATTTTGGCACATTTTGGCACAGATTTTCTACTGAACCTTTTCTTAGGGATAATAAAGGTCTAGACGGACCATAAATCGTTGCCAGCATTGGTAGTGAATTAATACCCGCATTGATGCTATCTTTCCATCTACAACTTCAAATGAAATGGCTAACAAATCATCAAAAAGGAACAATTTTCGTCATGACGTCATAACAACCCCTTATGACGCTATGACGTCACTTGAAAACACTCACAGAGTTATGAATTACTAAGATATCGGTTTTATAATAGCATTGTCTACAGCTTTCAGACTATGAGCAGAAAAAAGGGATTTTGGCCAAATTTACACAACAATATCAAAAGAAATCAAGTTTTTTGGGATATAAACATTATATTTAAAGTTTCATCAAAATCATATAAAAATTGTGACCTCTAGAGCGCCACAAGCTAAAAAAAATCAGGTACTGTAATCCAGGAAATTGTGCCAATATCAAGATCTTTGCAAGTTTCATCAAAATTGGATAAAAATTGTGACCTTTAGATGCTTTTGCACTTTTTAAGTGGGAAAAGGTATTTTGACAGGAAGTTTTGGATTGATTTTCAGGAAATTTGAACTCAATTTATGATCATAATGCATCCACATGAAAATGTGGGCTTATTAAAAGTGTTGTCTCTATTGCATTCACAAGCCAATTGTTGACAGGCGGACCTCTGAACAGGGTGACCACATTTCTTCTTATTATTATTTATATAAATAATAACTCCATGGATTTACCTTGGGGCTAATATACACAGAAAAGCTTAACTATTAATAATTATATTAATTATTGCTACATAAACAAAGCTAGACAATCTATAATACATGCCCTGTAGCCATATCCACTTTTCATTTCTATATAAATATAATGAGATTATCATTGGGGTAACAACACTATACTCTCTAAAATATACACATCTTAAAGTACAACAAACAATTGGGTCAAAACACTACATATATATCCTCTAAAATATACACATCTTAAAGTACAACAAACAATTGGGACAAACACTACATATATATCCTCTAAAATATACACATCTTAAATTACAATAACAAATTGAATCAAAACTCTATATGCATCTTAAAGTACACCAAAGCATTGTGGCAAAACACTATATACTATGCACCTTTCTAAATATATGCATCTTAAAGTACATTCAGGTGCAAGAGTAACTATGTCACGTGAAAAAGACGGACATCGACGAAATTTGAAAGAGACTCTTTAAGCTCACAAGAAAGTATCATGGCAATCCTTGTTCAAAATTGTGCTGTTTGACTCTGTTAATAGACATATTTTGTAGTTCTTATAAAATTTAAACAGGTTAAGTTTAATTTAGTGTTCTAGTGTAAAATTTCATTGACAAGAAGCTACACACTTGAATGAGAAAAACAAATTTACAAGGGAAAATGAAAGGTCTTTCCTGAAACCTAATAAATAAATTTCCCACACAGTACAATTTTTTTATCAAAGGAATGGATTTTGTAAACTTTCTTAATCACTCCTCTTTCTCTGACCTATGTTGGACTAGCAACTCATTTACGACAGGCTCTTTTTGCGACACAATCCTCAGTGGAAGCAGGCACCAAGAGCTATGAACGAATAAACTACCTCTACACTAATAAAAATTAAAGTAATTTTTACCTTTGATCTGTGAACATCTCCATCATCTGTTTCACCTACACCTAGTAGTTTCCTTGTCTTCAATCGACTGTGTAAATCACCACTGCTGTGTTTTCTGAAAGGTAGGAAACATAAATTAATCTTGTATCAAAATGGATATTTAACTGTTCTTGACATATTTTTTGAGACAGCTTTAATTTTACAGAGGGCATTCCCTCTAAAGAACTATTTAGCACAGAATAAGACCCTTTGTATATCGCCAAATCTTTGCTGGACTTAGCAAAACGATTACACAAAAATATTGTCATCTGGAATTAACTTCATCTGAAAATTACCTACCTGCACAATAATTTCAAGATATGATTCATAATATAATGTTTACAATATAATCCAAATTTAAAAAATGTTCTCTTAATCCTGTAGAATACAATGATTAACGTTTAATCAAGTTGCTTACTATAGTTCCAAATATCAACAAGTGTAAGAAGAACCGTGTACAGCTTGTTTCAGTACTGCATAAATTTACATGCGGATGCTGTCTATCACTACTAAAAGTAGTATTTAAGATCACCCTGTCAATTAAGTGGAATGACACTACGTAGAACTCAGAAGCCTCCTACTGGCTTTCATTATAATGCCAACTCAAATACAATGTATTAATAATAGTGAGGAAGGCAGAAGGCAGATGATTCCTAATCAATATGTGTCCTTTATTTCTATTTTTAGTTTTCTTATATCAAAACCCAGGTTCAGACATCATGTAAAATTAAGATTCAAATATAAAACAATCAGCTATCTGAAGTCCTGAAAATTGGTATTGGGTGATTTAAAAAGAAAAGGACTAAGCTCCTGACCAGGGCTACCATAATGCCAACTAGGCTGCCACCTAGGGCGCACAGCTCAGGGAGGCAGAATACTGCCTCATGAGTTTTAACCCTTAAAACCCTAAATGCCGTAAAACCAGCTTGACGTTGTATCGCATATACCCGAAATGTCATTTTTGCGGGTTGGGGCATGTCAAGCTCCAATTATGTTGACGTCATAATTAATATGACGTCCTATAAATCCAGGGAGGAACGTGCAACACCCCATGTCTAGTCAGTGTTCAAAGGGTTAATATTCTAAATTTAAGGGTTTTCCAGGTTTTGAAACTTTTAAAGCAAATCTTGTTATAACCCAAACACTACACAAGTCCAGCATTACTGTAGTTCTACACTCTTAATGCAGAAATATTACTGAATGTAAGTGCAGAAACAAAAGAAACCTTTTGGACATAGGTAAAACCAACTCAAAATGGAACATTAACAACACGCTGAGCAGAGCAAGTGGAACATTTTTGTGACTTGAAAAGGGCTAACTTGAAATATTTTCTGATGCCATGGCTTTATTTATACCAACTTAAGATTATTTTCTGTATTCAGATAGTGTAGAACACTTATTTAATCTGATTCACCAGGTAAATTAAATTGAAGACATTGCTATTTGGTAAAATTGCCCAAGGCAATAAGAGTTGAAATTAAGGAAGTTGGTGCAGGAAATGACAAGACAAGTATTCTACAATTCTACTGGCATAGAAAAATGTGAAACCTGATTTGAATAGGAAACAGTGTTTATATCTGAAAGAAATAAAGAACATTATCTGTCTAGTATTATATTATTACTGTAGGAAGAGAAATATACAATGAATATATTTGTTAATGAAGATGAAGTTTTCAAATAGTCCTTACACAATTGACAAAATCAATACTTCCTCCGTAAACTAAAATTAACAAGCCAACAGTAAGGCTGATGTCCCCCGCCGAAATCCCAAAATAAATAGATGACACATATTAATTAATCGCACATTTATTTTTTTCAAAAGTGTTGAGCAATCAAACTATACACTAAGTTTCATCACTCTCTACCAGATAGAATCAGACATTGTTCATCATCGAACTCCATCAAGGCATTCATCTAATGTACGCCTACACCTAGTTTGAACATTCTACCCTAATGAGAAGGAGAATTATTGTGTTTCAAAGTCTAGACCTATCAATTGCTTATCACTCTGCTTACTCTCAACAGAAAATGTTCATTATTGAACTTAGTCAAGGTATGGATGAAATAAAACTATATACCAAGTTTCATCACTTTCACTTAATTACAACTAAAGTTATTGCTCCCAAAGCATCAACCAATCAAATTGCTTATCTCTGCTTACCCTAAGCAGAAAATGCCCATCTTCAAACTCCATCAAGGTATTGACCTAATAAACACCTACATCAAGTTTAAATATCCTAGCTCAATTAGAAGAAGAGTTATTATGTTCCAAAGTCACGGCCAATCATATTGCTTATAATAATAATAATAATAATAATAATGAATATTTATATTGCGCGCATTCCATCCAAACAGTATGCTCATGGCGCAGGTTTGTTTAGCTCTTCAGTTTTATAGTTCACTCTTTATAATAGGAATCAAACAAATATGATTTTAGTTTTGATTTGAAAGTTTCTAAACTTTGCGAAGTTTTGAGATGTATAGGCAAAGAGTTCCATAGTTTTGGCACACTGTGAGAGAATCGTCGAAAACCAAAGGATTTAAGTCTATAACTTGGTACTGTTAGAAGGTGATCACTTTGTGACCGTAGGGTGCGTTTGGGGATATATTCAGATAACATTGAACTTAGATATTCTGGAGCTGTTCCATTTAAACATTTATGGGTCATACACAGAAGTTTGAAATGGATTCTGTGGGTGATTGGTAGCCAGTGCAGTTCTTTCAGAATAGGTGTAATGTGACAGTTTCGGTCAGATCTGCAGACGATCCTGGCTGCAGTGTTTTGCACAATTTGAAGTTTGTTGATCAGGTTTTGATTTATGCCATAGAGTAAACTATTACAGTAGTCGAGTCGTGAGGAAACCAATGATCTGACTAAAGTATGCGCAGCATCCTTTGTAATAAGATGTCGAATTTGTCTAATAGACCGGAGATGGAAGTAGCAGACTTTACACAACTGATTGACATGGTTCTCCATACTAAGCTCAGAATCAAGATGGACACCAAGATCTTTAACCGAATTAACAATATTTATTTGAGAGTCAGCGATGTAGATGGTAGATGCTGTTTTATTAGAAAGTTGTTGTTTGGTACCAATAACCATGACCTCTGTTTTATCATCATTGAGTTTGAGCATATTATTGGTCATCCATGATTTGATATCTTTTGTACATAAGGTGATTCTATTAAATGAATCCTGATGATCTGTATAATTCCAGCTGTCAACAATTTGTGTGTCATCAGCATAAGAGTGGTACAAAAGATGGTGCTTCTTAAGTATATTGGCGACACTGACTGTGTAAAGTACAAATAACACTGGTCCCAGCACAGAGCCTTGGGGAACTCCGTTTGAAAGATTAACAGAATCTGAGTTGGTGTTTGTAATCTGTATCGATTGACTACGACCGCGAAGGTAAGATTCAAACCATGCCAGGACACAATCTGTAATGCCAAACTCTACACGAAGTTTCTTAAGGAGAACCTGTGGGTCGATTGTGTCGAACGCAGCTGAAAGGTCCAACATTACTAAGGAACAACAGTTGCCTCTATCGACAATATGTCTGATTTCATCAACGACCTTGAGAAGAGCTGTCTCGGTTGAATGGCCTTGTCTGTAAGCTGACTGATACTGATCTAACAGTGAATGCCGAGTCAAATGATCGTTCAACCGAATGTTCGCCGCTTTTTCCAAAATCTTTGAAATGAATGGTAAATTGGATACAGGACGATAGTTTTTGAATATTTCCTTATCGATCGAAGGCACCTTAAGTAGAGGTTTAACCAGCGCGTGTTTAAACATTTCGGGAAAGACGCCTGATTGAAGGCTGTTATTAATTATCAAAGTTATTGTTGGAAGAAGCACGTCTGCAAGTTTAATGACTAGAGGTGTGGGAATTGGATCTGACGAACAAGTAGTTGGCTTAGATGAACGGATAATCTTCATGACATCATCTTCAGAAAACAACTGAAATTCCTTGAGTGCGCCACCAGAAAATTCAACCGTTGAATCAATTGAGGTTGAATTATCAGAAGAATCAAGTAGCAAGGTTCTGATTCCACTGATCTTGTCAACAAAGTAACGGTTGAACTCGTCTGCTAGTTTCTTGGAATTATCAGAAGAAGGCAGTTTCGTTTCAGATTTCTTACCCAAGAGTGAATGCATGAATGTGTGTATCTTGCGTGGATCTTGGCCACAGTTCTCGAGCTTAGCTAAACAGTAGTTACGTTTAGCTGTTCGGATAACGTTGGTTAAATGAGAGTTCTGAGAACAATACAGTTGTCTGTGGATCTCCAATTTAGATTTACGCCATTTTCTCTCTGCTTGGCGTCGAGATTGTTTTGCTTCTAAAACATTTGAGTCATACCATGGTGTGTTAGGTCTGACAGTTACCGTTCTGTTTCTTGGAGGCGCATGTGAGTCTAGAAGGTTGGTCAGAGTCTTGTTGTACAGAGTGGCAAGATCATTCACAGATCGGGGCGGATCTTGAAGAAGAGTTGAATTTAGCAAGTCAGATCTAAATTTACTATAATCAATAGCTTTTAAATTATTGCTTCGTCACCCGTAGGTTTAAACCATGATTCTGTGACTACTAAAATATCTAGGTCATAATCAATTACTAAGTCAAATATTTCAACACTCTTATTACGAGCCGACTGCGCATTTAAGAGACCAATTTTTAATGATGATGATATCTTTGTCTTCTTTCTGGCTTTCTTTGCTTTTTTTGTGAGACCAGAAGAACACCCACGCCGAGTTTTAGTTTGTACATATTTAAGAATATGGAGTGTTGCATCTTGTAAAAATCTAAACAAGTTAACAGATACAGTGTTGAGTTGTTGCTTTGAAATGAGTTCATCTCTAGATATCTTAATCACATGTGAGTTATAATTAACTGGATTAAAGTTGAGCATGTTAAAACAATAGCAGAGAAGCCCAAGTCTAATAAAATGGCTGTTGTTATGCTTCATTGATCACTCTATAACACTTCAAATGTATTTCAATTTTCAGAACACAATAAATACTGTAAGAGATAATCCAATAATGACAACAATTCCTTCACAAATATGTTCCATGTAACCTTATACACACATGAATAAACTAAATTTAGTAGCCAAAAAAATACACAAAACTTGGAGAGCTAAACAGGAGCAGCCACTACAGCGCATCACTAAGCTTAACAAGCTCTGCTTACCCCGAGCAGAAAATGTGCAATTGAACTCAGTCAAGGTAATAATGAAATAAAACTATATACAGACGGACGGACGGACGGAATTAAAGGGACATTAACACTCTTGCTAGCTTGGCAGCTCCAGAAAAATAAATAACAGCCTTATTCTAAGTACTAGATGTTTTAGTGTCCTACCCGTTGTGTAAACTATCCATCACATGTTAATTTACTTGTCCAGACTCCAGAGGGTTTGGAAATATTTTTAAATCCAAGTTACATTTGAAAAGGTTTACGTTGGACATTTTAAATCATTTAGAATTTTTCCAACTTTTTAAATTAAGTGTGTTAAGGTGATATTTGTATTATCAATTGGAATATTGTAAAATAGTATAAATTGTTACAATAAGAGTGGTATTGACTATTGAGCCTTTAATATTTCAGATTATAATTTTGCCGCTACCTGTTATCTATAATACCATCTAGTCTACACAAGTCAAGATATTCACCTAAGTAACATTTACAACAAGTTTAAACAATCTACCTCAATTAAAAAATAAAAAGCTGTAGAAAATGCCCATGGTCACACTCAGTCAATGTGTATATTTGCTTCGGACTCCATATATGAGTGCAAGATATTCCAGGAACACTTGCATATATTCTTACAGACAAACCCAGTTTAATAGTCCCTTGCTTACTTCAAAGGGTAGGTTGACAAAATTAAAAGCAAATTATGCTCAGTTCACGGATAAATTATACATGCATATTCAATTTGTTTTCACATTTAACAAAAACATATTACGGTATCACTCATGATTCATAGTAATGTGACTTTCCAAAAATATCTGCCTGAAAATGGTGTGAGCTATGCAACAGTTTTACAGATATGTTGTCATCATGATCATCAGAAAAGAGCCTTGGCAGTACCACGTATTATTATTACAACTTTAAGATACATTATGGAGGATCAGATAAAGAGCTTGCAGTTCTCACTAAACTATGATACCTAAAAACTGGATAATGTAAAATTTCAGACAGAATTGCTCCACCTTGAAACAAGATATTAGTGATTGATTTTTTGACCCAGCCTGGGTCATCATTAATAAAGCCGATATGATAAAAAAAACATAATCTTGATTAACCATTTTTTGATTTGATCATCATCAATGAGCGCTGAGCAGAAGATTGGATTCTATTGATTATATAACTTTAACCCTTTAACACTTTGGTACATCTGAATGTTGACTATTCTGGTTCCTTGAAGAAAATTAGAGAACAGTGATATATTTCATACTGGTATTTGTGTTTTCCGCCCCGGACAACATCCCCCCCCCCCAGCTTATATGGTGATGTAAAATGTCAGTTTATTATTTTAATTGACTGAAACATGTCTATTCCAATTGGCAACAATTAATAGTTACTCTAACATCATGTTTCTTGCTCAAAAACAGTTGGGCTTAATTAATCAGACAACATATCATAATGTATGGAACATTAATATAATATTTAACAAAATATCATTCTAAGAATGAAAAGAAAATTATTATAAAAAGTTGTGAACCACAATATCCAACTCCTGGTGGTGTGAGGGGGTGGAGGAGGAATAAGCCTGTCTGACAGTAAAAAACAGCACCACAAATGTGCAACACAGTAATTGTAAAAGTGGTTTTTGTTATATATTATTAAAGCACTTTTACAGAAGCTCACTGCTTGAGAAAAAGGCCAGGAATGCATTTACCGGAAGTTGAGCTTCCAGCGGACTGGTATGTCGTTCAATATCCTCGAGCTGTCCCAAAACACTTTAAACTACTGTTCATTAGACCCCCTCTAACTACCCAAGATATGCCAATAGTTCCATCATTTCTAGAACCATTTACTAGTTCTTTGGGCACCACATCTATTAACATGACTCGGGCAGTTTAGGCTGGTCTACAGAGCACTAAGGTGGTTTCAAGTGGTCATATTGTGAAACAATATTACATTTCGTTTTTTATACTCTTGATAGCCTCTACTACATGAAGATCTGACCACTTGGGTAAGCAGCTTTTGACCCTATGACATCAAGCCTTTTGATTAACCAATCAATGTTTATGTTTCTAGCAGGATACCCACAGTTCCATGTACAGTACGGCAGGAACTGGCTAAACCCTCACATCAACCAAAATGTGGGTTATATAACAATGCTTCCAGATCAAAATACGAAAAGATATAGGATCTGTGTTTTAATTAGATTGAGTGCTAAATGGTTAATACAAGATTTTTAAGGTCAAAACAGAATCTCAGAATTCTTATTGATAATCAAATTTAAATGCTGAAACTTTCGTGTCTTTCTTCAAATTGTCATTTATTTTTGTAAGGATTGGGTAACATGTTTCGTCTCAGGAGTAGGATCATGTAGAGATTTACAAAGTAGTTTATCATCTTCTACAGAACTTGCAGAAATATATATTCTGACCATGATTGTCCATGACAACTGAATTACCATCATTATTAGATTGATTGATGCAGTGTCATATATCTAGTTGATATGAAAGAACTAGAATATGATCACTTGTTCAATTTTCCCCATCAAGGTCATGTATATGTTTACACAAATCTGAAGTCAACATTAAAGTAAACAAATTACTGTCCTATCAAGAGCTTGTTAAAGTCACAAAATAAGGCATTACGACTAGAGTAATCTGTTAATAATATTATTATATATTAGTTCAAACATATCTTATTGTAAAGCATATGTGACCCCCCCCCCCCACACAACAAAACCAGTCACATGTCCTAATTTAATGCTTATCTTAAAGGGAACTGGAACTGCTTTCTGTTGATATATAATATATGCAAATCACAAAAAAAATAACTGAGTTATGGCCATCTGAAGTTTAAATAGCTGCGATGCATCGAAATACAAAATAATGAAAATATTGCATTTTAAAACTGACAAAAATAAATCCCATAGTAACACATATAACTATTGCATAAATCAAAATGAAAGTTTGTGAATATAATAATGTGTGGTGTATCAACATTTGTACAAAATTTTATCAACATATTCCTTTAGTTACCTATTTTTTTCTTTCTTTTTTTTCTGAAATTTACCTTAAATCCATATTTCTTCGAATTTGCTGTCATGGCTACAACAAAGGCCTGGCCCCGAGTTCACAAAGCATACTTAAGTACAAATCTATGCTCAACTTTGAGAATTTTCTCAAATCGAAAATTCTCAAAATAAATGGAGTTCACAAAACAATTTGAGAACATTTTTGTTCTCAAAGTTGAGAAAGTTCTCAAATATTTGAGAAAGCTGCAAAGCGTACTTAAGTCTAAAATTTTGACAGATATTTTATTAATAGTAGGTCTATGCTAATACTTATAGTACAATTATTTATAAATAAAGTATCTATGATTTTTAAATCTGCATTAATTTCATAACATTGAAGCTTTGTTTTTTTTATATAGATTTAATTTAGTTTTTTAACTGTCAGTTCCTTTTTTAAATCTTACACACAATGTTATTACTTAGTTAGACATAGGGCCTACTTCTTTGTTTTATGTTATAGTTATGATACTTCTTTTGTACTTTTCCAATGCCCCACTTTTTTGTTATAAATTGTCTGAAATAGTAAATAATACTTAAATGGTAGATTTAGTTAAAATAAAAAAAATAATTTATAGGCCTACTTATAGGCCTATTTTGACCGTGATTAGTGTGAATGTGATACTTATCTAATCATTTCTATCACTGTATTATTAGTATTTATATTACTAAGTATCACTATTTTAATAGGCCCAAAGATTAAACTTGTTGAACTTTTAATATTGATTTGATTAGTGTGAATAAGATAGTAGGCCTACATGTAGGCTATAGATTTAGGGCCTTGTCTAAATTAATAAATAGGCCTCATAAGCTAAACTTACGACACCCATTTTCTTTCATTTGGGAAATTTCCCCAAGGCACCACATCCCTTTTCTTCCATTAGAATCATCTACTCTGCGTTTGACCAATTAGCCACCCTCTTCCTGCCATCGCCTTCCATTTTTAGTTTGTGACAAGCATAGCATACGACGTTGGAATGGGTTTGTTAACATTTTTCGTTACGGCGAATGTCATAATAATATTACTTTATTTAAAAAGGGTAAATGATTAGGCTGTAGAAGCCTTTATACCATCCTGCCCTTTGTGAAAAATATAATTATAATAATACAAAAGATGATAGCTTGTTCATTTGACCCAATTATAAGCAGCATCTTCAGTCGAGTTTTCATTGAATAAAAACAATAATTCAATTGGTTTGTTCATACGTATTTGTTCAATGGCAAGTGGAAATAAAGTAAACAAAAATAATTATATAGTCATTACTACAATTCCATTCATTTCTTATTGAACCCGCTAATTCTACTGTGTAAAACAACGGTATCTAAAAATAGATTTTATTCCTAGCGATTTCATTGGCTAATAGTTAGAGCTGACCCCAGTCGCTTGTAGCATTGAAAACAAATAACATGACGTAATCGATGACGCCGTTAAATAGTATACTCAAGCTGAGTATTTTCTCAACTGCTTTTGTGAACACCAAAGTTGAGAATGTTCTCAACTTGAGAATATTCTCAAATTTGAGCAGAAATATTAACTGAGATTTTTTTTTCTTTGTGAACTCGGGGCCTGGTTTTACATTTTAAATATGGTTTTTGCCACAAAAGATCATTTTGCACATCTTAATTTGTTTTGTTTTTTATGTGGTAAAATTTCTTTGGTCAGACAGATAAGCTTTGATTTGTGTTTGATATCTAAGAACTATAAAATACTGATTTTGGCTGGTTACCATGGCAACATTTTTCTAAAAAAGGAATTTGAATCATTTTGCACATCTTAATTTGTTTTTTATGTGATAATATTTCATTGGTCAGACAGTTTAGCTTAGATTTGTGTTTGATATCTAAGAACTATAAAATACTGATTTTGGCTGGTTACCATGGCAACATTTTTCTAAAAAAGTAATTTTAGTCAGTTTGCACCTCTTAATTTGTTTTGTTTTTCATGTGATAATATTTCTTGGGTCAGACAGATTAGCTTAGATTTGTGTTTAATATCTAAGAACAATAAAATACTGAATTCGGCCGGTTACCATGGCAACATTTTTAAAAAAAGGTAATTTTAATCATATTCAAAAGATGAAAAATGACCGAAAACTTAACTGACGTAACTCGGCAAGCGAGGAAAATACGAGCACACGAAGTAAACTCATATTAGGTAATTAGCAATATAATTACGCCATTCTTACGGTTCTTTTCTTTTCACAGCCCGCACAAAAAACCTTTTTTATGCAATTTTTTATATTTTCACAAAAACGATTGATTTTGTGATAAATAGATGCTTCTCTGAAGCGTATTGTGCACAAAAAAATTTGGTGTAGTTTTGACCCATATACATGTAGTGTATTTTGCCATGTATATAGAAATCAAGCCGTGCGACATGCGACTGGTTTTGTGGTGGTGAGTCACATAATATGCAAGCCTGGAAGCAAAGCACCTGTCACTGACAATGTCAGGCACAGATCCAGGCATTGGCATTGTCAGGCACAAAACCTCTGGTGCCTGTCATTTTGTCAGGCACTTATTTGTATCTTTTTATTGATAATATAAATACATGTCAGGCACTTAGTTGAAAATGTCAGGTACTATTTCATTAGTGCTTGACATTTTGTCAGGTACATCTAAAATCTTTATTTCCAGGCCTGCATATATGTGCCCCCCCCCCCCTCATGCACAATAACGATCGGATGTCACACAGCTCAATTTCTAGATAAAGAGAGGGGTTTAACGTCTAATTGACACAGATCAATTGATTTTGGGACTAAAATGGTTTAATTTTATTTAAACCATTCGCTTGCGCGTAGGGAGGAAAACAGGGGACCCGGAGAAAACCCACAAGGTTTGACAGGCAACCCTACTCCTTGTCACGTTGAACCAAGGAATCCAAGCCACAGCAGTTGACTAAATGACAGACCTTATGTTACAGCGCGCACAAGCTAACCATCAAGCCATCAACCCCGCCCTCAATTTTTAGAAACAGCTTACCCAATATTTTATTTCATCTATAAACGCTTCAAAAAGCATCTTTTTTTTCTTTAAAATGATGGCTTTTGTGAAAATATAATAAACTGGCGGTTGCCAGGCAAGATACGCCCATGCTAAAAACAATCTGTATCTACAATTAGGGTCAAGAAAATTATGGTGCAAATATCGAAACAGACTGAGATTTTACATTACTTGTGTACAAACGGCGGCCATTTTGTCTGGCAATTATGGTCCGAAATTAGAACTCAGCCTTCCGTAGGGTGCAACGTTTTTTTGAATCGGGTAATAAACGTAACCTCCAAAGGGACAATGGACAATCAGTGGCAATAATTATGTGCAAATAACGAAAGGAACCTAGATCTTTGGGTTATGAACATGCATTTCAAGATTCATCAAAATCAAATAAAAAATTGTGACCTCTACAATGTCCACAGCCTTGATATACCATTTTTTAACAGTATTCGTGTACAAGCGGCGGCCATTTTGTATGGCAATTTTGGTCCGATTTTCCCGATATTCCAACTCAACCTTCATTATGGTGTAACGTTAATATAATCAAATAATTATTTAAATCGGATAATAATTGTGACCTCCAGATGGACCACAAACTAAATAAAGGCAATTTTTCGGACAATCAGGGGCCATAATTCAGGAAGTTACGATCCAATGTGTGCAAATATCGAAAGGAACCAAGATTTCGGGTTATAACCATGCATGTCAAGTTTCATCAAAATAGCATTAAAATTGGGACCTCTACAGGATCCACAACCTTGATATACCATTTTTTAACAGTATTCGCGTACAAACGGCAGCCATTTTGTATGGCAATTTCGTCCGATTTTTCCGAAATTTGAACTCAACCTTCCTTAGGGTGTAACGATGATATAATCAAATGTTTTTTTCCAATCGGATAATAATTGTGACCTCCAGAGGGACCACAAGCGTTTTTCGGACAATCAGGGGCCATAATTCAGGAAATTACGTTCCGATAGACGCAAATGTCGAAAGGAACCAAGATCTTTGGGTTTTAAACATGCAAAATCGGTTCAAAATTGTGACCTCTATAGGGTCCACAAGCTAAAAACGTGATTTTTTGTACAATCAGGGGCCATAATCGATAAAGTTTTGATTCGATACATGCCAATATCGAAAGCAGCCGAGATCTTTTGGTGATAAACCTATATTTCAAGTTTCGTCGAAATCGGGTAAGAATTGTGACCTGTAGAGAGTCCACAAACAATTGTGGTCGGACGGACAGGGGCGACGACATAATACGGCCACATGAAAATGTGGGCGTATAAAAACTGTGACCTCTAGAGGGTCCACAACTTTTGTATTACATACTTTTCCACGATTTGTGCACAAAAAGCGGCAATTTTGTTGGGGCAGTTTCATTTCGATCTTCCCAAAATTCAAATTCAACCTTTGTCCTGGTGGAATGGTGATATTTAAACGTTTTTTAAATTAGATATAAATTGTGATATCTAGAGAATGCACAAGCTAAAAAAGATGGGGCCATAATCTGGTAAATTACAGTCTAATATACACAAATATCAACTGGAACCAAACTCATTGGGATACAAACATACATTTCAAAATCGGATAAAAATTGTGACTTCTAGAGGGTTCACATTATATTCACAACCTGGGTACAAGGAGCAATAATTTTGCCCAACAGTTTCGGTCCGATTTTTATTAAATTCAAACAACGGACATTACGGTGATATATCTAAACGGTTCTTTAACCCTGAGCCAATTAAAAGATTAGCTATCCTACCCCTAAGCTCTTTAAATCAGCAGGGCCAATCTCCCTAAACCCAAATTGCAAATAACTAAAAAAAACATTTTCTATACACAGAAATACTCTGTTAAAAAAATGTACAGATTGGTGTGTTCTTTCCAATGATATAATTCAATTGTACAAAGTAGCAATCATATTGCTATAAATACTATAAATAATGTTGAAAAGTCAGTTCAAGTGAAATCATGACTTTTCTGTCATATAATGGGTAAAATAATGTATCCCCTAAGAATTTTTATTTTCTAAATAAAACACAAATATAGTCCCTCACGTTGGCAGCAGTGTTCCAAGTCAATATAATTATACCTTATAAAAAGAAATATCACACCAAATGACGGTCACTTTATCGCTATCGGCATTTAACATTTCTGCCATTCTTTGGATAACTATACCCGACATATGTTCGGAAATCTGATTTAAATTATCTGGGGGGATCACGGTGGCTAAGTGGATAAGGCGCTGGTTCGCTAGTCTGGAGGTTGAGTGTTCGATCCCTGCATTGGCCGAGAAAGTTCATCTCGATTTTCCGGCGTTGTCAGTGATGCAGAAGGAGGGCCTGACAAGGACAGCTGCCTAGTCGTTCGGATGGGACGAAAAACCGAAGTCCCGTGTACAAATTGGAGTGCACGTAAAAGATCCCTTGGCAGTTGGAATTCGATATAAGAGTAGGCTGTAGCGCCGCTGACCGGGCAAAAATTTCCCTCATAGCACACTGTATGGCGTATGCCCGTCTTCAATTGGCCCAGGTTAGGTGCTTAAGCGTAGGACGTTAAACCCCATTTCAAGTGGTATATTACTGTCTAGCCTACATTTCACATGCTCTAAAATACTTGTCAACTTTCAAATTACAGTAAGCTGGGGTACCTGCTGTGTGACATCACGAGCTATTAATGTGCATTAGATATATTAAGATCTGCCCCATGCTTAGTCACACTATGGTTGAATATGGTGGCATGTGGCCATTGAATGAAATTAAAATCAAGAATCCTGGAGTTATCTCCCATTATATACTACAATAAACACATCTTGACAATACATTTTATACCATAGATCTTAGAAAATTACTATTTTCATTAATGGCGTGGGCGTGCTGAATTTAACATAAAGTGTACAGTCGGTCTGGTGTGAATTCGCTAAGAAATAAAATGATTACATTGACAGATCTCAATATTAATCATCACACCTAATTATTAATTTAGTGCATGTATATGCACACCAATCTCAGAATACCCCAACAATCTGAAATGAAATCGGTTTATGTACAAAAAAAGTAATCTGGCTGGGAAGATTGATTTATGTCGAGGGGTTCATACGTCATCGGACCAGATAAAAGCAAAATACGAATTGCATGGTTTTATTTAGCCAATTGTCACAATATTTATGACCATTATTATATATAAGCCTCTTCTGAATGATTTAATAATATCAACAAGAAATCTATGTCTCCCTTTATTTTAAAAAAGATTTTGTCATATAATATAATGTCAACTGTTCAGTATTCAAAAAATTTACATTATGTATAATTGTCATCAATATATTGTCAATTATTGTACTAGGTCTCTATTATTAACAGCGTCTGTGAGGAGGGGGGCAGCTGAGACAATTAGTCCAGAGCTCAATGGCAGAGGTATGATTAAGAAAAAATGTGTTGGAATAAATGAATGAAATAAAACATTGTTACTTGATCGTAAAGTAGAAGAAACCAGTGACTTTTCTGAACATGTGTACCTATAGTGGTAGGATTAAGCCTAGCTTATATCGCCCTAAAACTGATGGCAACTCGAAATCGGTGACTGGTTTACAATCAAGTGGAACTGATCGCAACCAGTCTCTGTCCAGTTTCTCAGAGTCGCAATGTTCTTATTCAACGACTGGAGACAACTAGTTGTCCCTAGTCGCAAGCGACATAAATATAGGCGCACCTACGACTGTTGTGAGTTGGTGCCTCACTGATATCGCCAATAGGATTGGGTTCTTTAGTCATGTGATACCCAGGGGGCTGTAAAAACCATCGGGGAGAAGTAGAATGAAGCCCTTTTGAAGGCTATCACGTGTCCGTGATGTGATCAGTTGTGGCTCCAATTCTTCAACAGACGCCAGGCAACATGTGAGAGAACTTACCACTATGGTCAACTGGTTGCTCATGATTGCATCAATGGATAAATTCTGTCGTGGCCAAATTGCATTGTAAGGCAACATAAGCTAGCCTTTAGAGAGAGAGAGAAATGGGGTTTAACGTCCACTCGACACAAACTTGGTAGAGAAATTTTGCCCGAACAGCAGCAATATGGCCTACTCATATATCAAGTTCTAACTGCCAAGGGTTCTTTTACATGCACATGCACCAAATTAATTTTCTAAACAGGTTTATTGTCCCATCCAAATGAACAGACAGCTGTCATTGTCAGCCCGTCAGTTCTGCATCACTGCCGGAAAATTCTGATGAACTTTCTCGGCCAGTGCAGGGGTCGAATA
The DNA here is from genome assembly GCA_917208275.1 of Patella pellucida. Lineage (NCBI taxonomy): Eukaryota > Metazoa > Mollusca > Gastropoda > Patellidae > Patella > Patella pellucida. The sequence goes on along the minus strand of OU795041.1, from coordinate 28,699,839 downwards.
TGCGACCTCCAGGCAAGTGAACCAGCATCCTACTCACTAGGCTCCATCTCTAATAACTGTGATGAGCACATAAAAGCTAGTAATATCTTAGTTAAGAAGGTTAAGTAAAAAAAGGAACCACAAAGGTAGAAAACAGTTTATAACAGTATCACATTTACATCCAACTTCATCCAATTATTAACACTACAATAGTTCATCAATCACCATGGAAACCTTAAATAGTACTTAAAAAGCAATGACTGACATCCTGCTGGCTTCCTCCATCCCATAACCAACCTGTAGTCTAATTATCGATGGTGAGGAAATCACGTCAAGGGAATTACTGGAATTCAGAAAGATTAAGAAGATGTTTGGTAGAAGAGCTTTCTCAACATGAAATAATTAACATCGGATAAAATGGAATTGAGTGAATTAAAACTACAAACTACTTTTCAATCAAAAAAATATATGATTTTCTATTTAATATGTTAGTCACTGATTTAAGAATTATGTCAGAGTTTAGATTTTTTTAGCCAAGGAAATAATTTAGAATTTGAATTAATATTGCACAATTAAAGATACATGCCCGTGTACAAACTTGGTGATTTGATGATATATTTGGACTAAAAACATATTTAAACTAATTAACTTTTAATTTTGCTTCAAATCCTTCTCAAAACATTGTAATTGTCTGTGGATTATCCCTGCTATATAAAATTGATCAAAAGAGGGCATGTTTGTGTCATGTGACTTACCTCTCTCTCGGTACCTAGCATCTGGTGCGAAGTCGGAGGAGAATTCATTGAAAACACAAGACGATGTTATTACAAATATTAAAGCCTAATTATTTCTCAGATTATCCACTGCCCATGTCTTTTCCGTGATTTTTATCTTAGAAAGGGTTGTACGGCTTATTCCTTATTAAAGTTTATCAACATGTACATCAAGCAGTCAATTTCCTGTGCAATCTTTAAAGTCACGCAAGCAGACATTCCTAATCATTGGGCTGTCGATTAGGGGAACCCATACATTTTCAGACTGTATGTGATTCATGAGTGTTTTTCAGGGAATCCAGTATTTTTCTAGTAAGATTGGATATTTCTACTTTCCATATATAAAAATTTCCATATTTTTAAGGGAGGCTTATGTCAATCTTGCGACAGCTGGAAGCAACTGAATGCAATTGAAAACAACTGAATGCAACTGAATGCAATTGAAAGCAACTGAATGCCACTGAAAAAAGTCGACCAGAGCGCCTTTTACAACTCGCTGCAACTAGCCGCAATTAGTTGCAGTCGACAGAGCGTTCTTGAAACTGAGTCAATTAGTTTCCATGGAAATAACATCACATGATTACAGACATGTGTCATGTGACTTAATAAATAAGCAAATGAAATCTCCGTCTAGCCTCGATCATCGTAACTAAAGTCAGTACGATAAACAGCATAGTCTCGATTATCCATTTAATCATTAAATCGTGAAGGAAAGTTATGCACAAAATTGGCTCATAATCCACTAAAGATTGCCAACTAGAGATGCCATCAAGAGATGATTATGGTCTAGATAGATTAACATAATTTAGGTAATATTTCAGGGTTCTCGGTGTATTCCCACGACAGCGCAGTAACAGAGAATGACCATGTTAAAGAGTTTATAAATTTATGTTCACTCTGAATTTTAGTCACCAATGGGCAACTGAACATTAATACCATCAAATTATCCAAGTATTCAAAATCACCAATTGACAACTAATGATGAATATCATCAAATCATTCAAGTAGTGTTCACCTATCCACTCACTCTCAATCAGTGTCATTTGTTAAGATGTTACACTATCCGAAATCAGATAATATTCTACTATGGCAAACACACAACACACAAATTGAGCTTTATACCTACAAGTCGCGGAGGACGATATCTTTACTCAGGTGGTTATACTTATGTGTACCGTTTAATTAAACGCAAAATAGATGCAACTACTGTTTGCAAATGCAGCACCAGACTATCAATATATCCAAAATTATCAACAACAAAACATGAACTTGAAATACCAGATAATTTATAACATACCATTGGTGATGAGCCATTTTATATGTTATTTTATAATTTAGTTTATGCCTCAATAAAGCATGAGAACCGACAACATGCGCGTGTTAATATGTTACACAGTAATTGTGGGCACGCGCAATAAGAGCCTCAGTTTGGTACTGATGCCAGCCGAGGACTACATGCGCAGGTTTATTACCAACGCGCGGTACCTTGTGAGCATGCGCAGTTTAGAGCGCCTTTTCAGTGCAGCACTAACTCGGAGAACTACAGTCTACAATCTTACCACGCTTGCCGCCCACCATCCCCATCACCACCTATTAACGTCTGAGTAACGCTTATTTTAATTGCACAGGCTATACTTCCAATAATGTCCAAAATATTTCTAATTTATGCCATGTATATATGTTATATTATTAGTGTATACTGTTTTTATTACCTTCATGTTTATTATACAATTTCAACTTGAAGGTATATCTCAGTATATTACTGTCATTAGCACTTCAGTTAATTTACTGGAACTTACTCCAGATCTTTCCTAATAACTTCTTGTACAGGGTCCAATAATATTTTTGTATTTCATTACGGACCACAGCAGTCCAAGCCAAGGGCTTACCTACAGCCTTTTCAATTTAATTAAGATGATATTTTGTAATTATTTTAGTATTTCATTACGGGCCAGAGCAGTCCAAGCCAAGGGCTACTTACAGCCTTTTCAATTTAATTAAGATGATATTTTTGTTAATATTTTAGTATTTCATTACGGACCACAGCAGTCCAAGCCAAGTGCTACCTACAGCCTTTTCAATTTAATTTAGATGATATTTGTTAATATTTTAGTATTTTAATTACGGACCACAGCAGTCCAAGCCAAGAGCTACCTACAGCTCTTTCATTTTAAGCAATCCGAGCCAAGGGCGACATACCGCCCTTTTTAAGTTAATTAAGTGATGTTTTGTTAAATTTCAATATATTACATGGTACTTACATGTACCACTTAGTTTTAGGGGTGCACTCAGATTCCGGGATGAACCCATCATGTCGAGGTATAACTTGATCAGCGGTTGGAATTGTAAGAGTGCACCCCCTTGTGCCAAATAAATAAATATATGTTAAATTTATTTCTGTGTTTCATTGGGGGCATAAACTAATCAATGATAGGATTCTTGGCGAAAATAAATTATGCTAAAATGTTGGTTAATTAGGGGACATCTCACTGTTCCCCCTGCTATTGTTCTCATGGGGTGATTAATCAAGCAAGGGGATTATCGAATACAATAGTGTTAAAAGTATAGTCTGTTTTTTAAACTACTAGGTTTAAACTAATTAACAGATTTATTCACAATAAATTACATAAAAAAGTAACAACAAATATATTTATCAAACATAAATCATAACCCTGTTAAATGTGATATGACGTCAGTATATTCAATTGCACCTTTTACTCCATTTAGATCATTAATAGTATTGTCGATAAAGGTGTGAATCGTGTACAATTGAAAAAAGTAGCTTCGACACATTTTGAAATATATAATTGGGGGTGGTAACTATCCTTATATAATGATAGTGAGTTTCTAATCATATATTTGATTGATTTATGAGTACTGTCTGCATGAAAGGTAGGTGAATAATATTTAAGATACCCGTAAACCGATGGCACGATTTGATTAGATTTGATCGTAACTTATATATTTTAATCATTAAAATAATTAAATCTTAACTAGATGAACAGTACTTATAAGGATACACATACAGTCTATAATCTTTTATTACCAGTTGATTGGGGGGCACAGTGAGATTAAACCGTTAATTAGTTATATAAGGATCATGAAAGTGTAAATTCTAATCAAAACAATCTATAACACCATTGTTACATTTTTAATCCATTATTATCCCTAGGAGCTGGATTGGTGTGTTCCCACTTAGTCAGCAGACTGTTCATCCTTTGATTGATCTTGAAACTACAGTCTGTTTAAAAGAAGTCACTCAAGAATTGTTCACTGGTGTTCACTGGTGTTCACTGGTGTTCACTGGTGTTCAGCGTTAATGAGCTCTCAATCTCTCTCAATAAAATTTATTAACCAACTAATTAATGAATTTTGAACACAGTTCATGTCGGTGTTATGCTTTCAAACATGAATTAAAATCACTATATTAATATAAATAGATAGTCAATCTGTGTCAAAATTATATTTATAGTTGAATAAAATGACAGCATGCAATCCTAATATTTACAAGTTCATTAACTTAATAAAACTGGGTAAATTTCAATCAAATTACTAAAAAGTTACATTTTGACTTATACAATAAACCCACCGACTCACACTCCTATCTTCTGTACACTTTATGCCACCCTGCCCATATAAAGACGAAAGGTCCTTTTAGTCAATATGTAGCTTAGATATAGACTATGAAAGACATGGCCAAAATCTTCTTAATTATTATCTTAAAAGGGGCTACCCGCGCAAAATAGTGTCGGAGAACAAGAACAGGGCAAAATCTCTAGCCAGAAAAGACCTGTTAAGCCCGACTACGGCTACCATTATGAGAAAACGAAAGTCGCTCGTTTTTATCACGGATTATAATCCAACTGCTGTGCAAGGTAGCTTGCTCATAAAAGAGAAATGTCATTTATTGACCGGATCGGTCATATGTGCCGCTCAATCTCAAACATCAAACCAATCACGGCATTCAGGAGAAATCCTAATTTGAAGGATACGTTGATGAAAGCAAGACTCATCTATCCTCCACGGGACCCGCAAACTAGCAGAGCCACAGTACAAAATCTTTTTGAAAAATGCATCAAGAACGATTGTGATATCTGCCGGAAATTAGACAAAAGAAACTACATTATTAGTGGTAAAACTGGTAAGAGATACCCTTGCCGCACGGGCTATAACTGTCTAAGTAGGAATATAGGCTACTTACTGACATGCAGTTTATGTTTCAAGCAATATTGCGGTGAAAACAAACGTGCCTTTTCAAAACGAAAAAAGGAACATTATGCAGATATTAGACACAAGAGGCCAAAGCCAGTTTCACTACACTTCAATTTAGATGGACATAGGAGTAGAAATGTCTTGATTAAAATTATAGAGCGTTTTAATACTGACCCAGATAATGGTAAAAACGATGCCATAAGGAAAGCCAATGAATTCAAATGGATTTATACTTTAAGAACTTTCGCACCCGATGACATTAACGATAAGATGTAGTCCCGGGTGGTCCCCTACTTTATTGTTTACTTTAATAAAACAAGAACAATCTTGTATCGAAATCACTATTTCACAGATATTATTTTGTGGTACCAAAAAGGCCTCAAGTTAATCAATAAAAAAAAATAAATGCATGTCACAGGACCTGTGAATATACTGCGGCTTTGTTTTTTCCGGGTGTGAATTTCTTCAACCTTATTATCACCTTAATTATTAATCTATATTTGTAAAACACTCACACATGATAATTCATTGTCTTAATGTAGCTCCAGACAAAACATCAATCCATAAATAATGACATTGTACTGGTTATACATTTTTCATTTAATAATAGAAAGTTGTTTTTTTAAACTGTATATTCCGTGTAGACCTATTTACTTGTTGTTAATTCTATTGCCAAAACTATAGTGTCTGCAACATTTAGAAATCTATATTGTTTGAAATTCCTGCAAAATTCCAATAGTCTGTAACATCTATAGTCTGTCATAAAAATCATTAATAAGAAAGTACTGTGGACACTCAATGCTACTGCTCAGGTCTCTACAGCTTTCATAAAATAACATGTCCAAACAAATGAATTAATAGCTCTCCATTATGTCTCTCTTTCCGAGGACAAGTATTGAAATTAATAAAATTACGAGAGATAACTTTCTGAACAGTAGGATGATTAAATTGTGCAAAAAGTTCTAAAAGATAATGTTGGATGTAAGGTTCTTGAAAATATATGTTGCGTAGTTTGAGGGAAATTTGAATCAAACCTTTTAGTAATGTTTGTCATGAAGATGGTAAAAATTGTTTTTATCTAACTCTTTTTGTCAAATAATGTACATGATCATTATTTATAGAATTTATCTGAACATAAATCTATAATTTCATACTGTATCAGAAAGACTATAAAAAAAAAAATGAAATGGAGTTTAATGTCCTACTTTTCAGCACAACCCTCCTTTAATAAGATAGCTCACATGTTTATCATCTTGTGTGCTATGTGGGAAATTTTTCTCCAACAGTGACATTTCTCCCTAATTCCTACTTTAAATATGTATGTTCCTGAAGCAACAACTGCAAGATTTACAACATCTAGCTGTTGCTACATTAGGCTGAAATTTCCAAACCATTCGGAAGTTATCTTCATTTACCACAAGCACATGATACAAACAAGTAAATGAATTGATTCGTTTATAGCGGTTGAAAGTCATAGGCAAAAAGCGGAAAGTTCCAGTGATCATGACATTGAATGAACCTTGAACTGTGCAACCCACATTTCAAAGCTAGACACTTCAGTTAGAAAAAGCGTGACTAGGTATTTGCGATATTTCACAGCTGGGCCAGGAACCAATCGAAATTAGTGCCGAAAAATACAGGGTATTAACATGAAAGCCTTAATAACATGTACAGATTTAAGCAAGATCAAGCCTTCTATTGAAGATGACTGTCAACTGTCTTTTATGTGCACACCAATGAGTAAACAGATGGACTTACGGTGAGCTTTTTATCCAAGACTAGACATTTTTTCTTCTCACGCACATCACCCTGGAACCACTGACAAGGTAAACCAGACTAGAAAATTCCTAGGAACATTCCTGGCCAACATCGATTTTGAACCTGAGTCCTGGGGGATCTCTTGTTTAAAGGAGCTAAATTCAATAACCTAGACATTGACAGAAGTGGGTCGCATCGCATAAAATACTGTAATATGAATGTATATAAACTGATTTACATTCAATGGTTTCCGTTTTTACTCTTATTTCAAATCAGTTATGTTCCATGAAATAAGCCAGCAGTATCAATTGAATTCAAATTTCTAGCGTCTGGTTATTTCAGTCTACATAAGCCGTTTCATTTGGTGTTATGTGTCTAGCATTGTTTCCCTAGTCTCTTGCTAGAACTGGGGCTGAAATACATTATGGTACATGATTCGTGTATCAATGGTAAAATATTTATTTTGTCTTAAATATTGGATATCAGAAGCTCATCTTTTTCCGGTAAGATCACAGCATCAATGTTGATTTAAATTGACAAATAATTCGTGTTTTCAAAGTGGAAGATTTTGGATGATAATGAGTTAGAGACTCAGCACCTTTAAGTAAAGATAGGGGGTTGGATGGCCCAATGGTTAGCATGTGCGCGCTGTAAAATAATTTCCTGTCATTAAGTTAACTGGCATGGTTTCGAATCCCTGGTTGTACGTTGCAAGGAGTGGTGTCGCCTGTCCAATCTCATGGGATTTCTCGCACTAGCAATGATATTTGTTATAAAATGTATGGAGCTGAACATCCACGCATTTACTTGAATAGTGAACTGAATGAGTGGCTGATTCCCACAATGGTATCTGTATATTATAAGGCATAGCTGACAAGTTAAGTGACCTTGAGTGATCTTTATGCCCCCCAATAAAAACACAGAAATAACTTTAACATATATTTATTTATTTGGCACAAGGGGGTGCACTCTTACAATTCCAACCGCTGATCAAGTTATACCTCGACATGATGGGTTCATCCCGGAATCTGAGTGCACCCCTAAAACTAAGTGGTAATATATTGAAATTTAACAAAAACATCACTAAATTAACTTAAAAAGGGCGGTATGTCACCCTTGGCTCGGATTGCTTAAAATGAAAGAGCTGTAGGTAGCTCTTGGCTTGGACTGCTGTGGTCCGTAATTAAAATACTAAAATATTAACAAATATCATCTAAATTAAATTGAAAAGGCTGTAGGTAGCCCTTGGCTTGGACTGCTGTGGTCCGTAATGAAATACTAAAATATTAACAAATATATCATCTTAATAAAATTGAAAAGGCTGTAAGTAGCCCTTGGCTTGGACTGCTGTGGCCCGTAATGAAATACTAAAATAATTACAAAATATCATCTTAATTAAATTGAAAAGGCTGTAGGTAAGCCCTTGGCTTGGACTGCTGTGGTCCGTAATGAAATACAAAAATATTATTGGACCCTGTACAAGAAGTTATTAGGAAAGATCTGGAGTAAGTTCCAGTAAATTAACTGAAGTGCTAATGACTCAGTAATATACTGAGATATACCTTCAAGTTAAAATTGTATAATAAACATGCAAGTAATAAAAACAGTATACACTAATAATATAACATATATACATGGCATAAATTAGAAATATTTTGGACATTACTGGAAGTATCGCCAAAAGAAATGGGCTCATTTCAATGAAATTAGCTCATTGGCTGCCAAAATATAATCAACTCTTTGTAATTCATCCAAAGATCAAATGGCTGTAGTCAAAACAAAACTGTGGATTAATTTTTTTTTGAGAAAATGTAATCAATAACCAAAAGATATATATATAAATTGGAAAATGATAAATAACACAGACATACAACAAAGATTGAGAAATGTTATCAGATGTTGTTGACAAGTAAACATACCCCCCCCCCCCCATTACATGATTTATTTATCACTTGATTAAAAACAAACACACAAAAAAAGGGAAACCTCAAAATAAAGATATTCTCATATTCCTGAACCAATGACCTGAGAAATCCCTCTCTGGCCATTGTTGGATTAGCTTCTGCTACTTGAGCTTTTGAGGGAGTGTGTATTTTCTTCCCGTTCAATCACATATATCCCAAGTACAGCAACATGACAGCCGTTCGTTTAATATGGATCTTCCCTTAAAAATTGGACAGTAATTTAAGGTATTAAAAACGATGAAAGTGCTTTTCGTCTCAAAACGGTATTGTTTACATTATGTTCGTGCTGATAGCCTCGTTTGTCACACAATTAGTTTTTCTGCAATATTCTGCATGACGTAACGTTATGTAAACATATTTGGTCCAATGTGGAGCTCTGTTACGCAGTTAGCCATTGGTTGTTAACCGGACTATTGACCAGTCATAATTTGGAACAAGAATTTGCTTCCTTTACAGCAGTTAGAATTGGGATTTTCTCTATAATCACATGAAACACTGCGAGGGGTATGGGAAATCCTGGGCATCATAATATGTTTTGGTAAACCATGTTCTTTCTCTTCTTTGACATTTATGACTGAAATTTGAATTTTCCAAGAATGTCTTGGACCTAATTTCATCTCGAAGTGATCAGCAGGAAACTTCATCTTTTGCTTTCAGACTACCTCCTTTAAGTTATTCTATTTTCAATATGGCTTCTTTTTTTTTTTACATGGGATGACAATTAATAACCTGTTTCCATAAATCTTACTGTTTCAATTCCAGAGTCATTCTACCAATCAGCTTAATCATACTATTTGGGAATTTATACCATCAATAGACTTAATAGTTTCATTGCGATATCTTAACATGTATAGTGTACTTAAAAAGGGTATAACATATAGCCTACTTTAATGCTAAAGACACACCACCATCAGTCATCAATAAATTTCATTGATTTAGCTTTGTAGATATGATCCATGAAATCAAGAAGGTGACAGGAAGCTATCTTATGTGCTTATTTTGAGCTTGACTGGGAGATTTATTGTTGAGTCTGGTTACAATAAAGGACAAAAGAAAACCCCTAAGTCATAATTCTAATCCTTCAATATAAACTATCTTCTGGCACACTTTTTTTTAATAAGACTCAATTTAGCAGAAGAAAATGGCAACAAATCAATAGCCTACCCACTCAATTCAAAATTTATAGTAGCAGCTTAAGCTGAACTATTTTAAGTACCGGTACATTAATGTAGGATTTCTGAAATTTCCTAAGAAACAAGTCGTTACATAACATTTTGGCGATTATGAAATGGCAAGGTTACACTTAGCCATAAAATTAGATACTTTATGAACACTGGAAAAATTGGTTCACTGGTTTTAAGTCTGCACATATCAAAACTCATCTTATAAAAGGAACTCTATCTATACAACGCTTAAGATCATGTAATATTCTTTCGTTCTCAAGATTAACCAATAACCAATCAAAAATATTGTTACTCAATGGACATGAATCAAGATTTTGACATGCATGAAGGTTGAGATAGCAATTTCCATTGATTGGAATAGACTCCAATTAATTAAATGTCTGAGATTTAGTTGCAAATGCCAAATAAATTTTGAATTGGAAGAAATTTTGACTGTTGGGCAGACAGACATAAAAGGAAATGATAATATATTAAGCTTATATATGACATTTATCCCTAATAAAAATATTTTCATCTCATTTATATGACATGCGATACTTCTCCTCATATATTGTAAAACTTGATTTAAAACAGAATTATTGACTCTTAAGCTGTGGTTTTAAATACTGTTGTTTGTTGATTAATGGCAAAAAGGGCACATGCTGGGGAGTCTTGTTGTAACCTGGGGAGTCAGGTTGTAACATTGGACCAGGCAGAAATCGATGAATAAATTGTTCATCTCTCATTTGATCAAAAAGTAACTATTTCTTTTTTTTATTTGTAGACAAATGTAATGTGGAGGGACTGGTTATCGGAGTTGATGAATCTGTTGTGGATTTTTTCTCTGTAGACACATGGTTGTGTAGTGGGTCTCAGGATTGCATGTGACATTGGTTTTCTATTTTGATCTATATTCCTCCTTTCTCTTAACAGCTTTGTAAACATGCAAATTAAAACATGATTTCTTTTAGAGGATAGCTAACCTCTGCAAAAAGGACTGTGAAATATATTTACCATTCCAGGAACCCTTGTGCTTAAAAGAACATATCAGTAAGGTTGCCAGAGGCAATCATACATGTGATTGGCCACAAGTAAAATGTCAGGAGATTAAGGTCAAAATAGGGAGACTTTATCACGCGTTAAAATTACCCACCCACCATGAAAAAAAGACAAAATTAATTTACATATTATATATATTTTAATATCATTTGATTGTTATAATGACACAATTTAACCAAAAACATGAAAATACAAAATAAAGAACTTGTCATAGGCCCTACTCATGTCTATATTTCTTGAAAGTAGATGTCACAGCTCTATTGCTCGTGTTGGAAGAAAGTATTTGTTTTTCCTGATTTATAACCCCTTTTAAAATTAACGTCATACACTGGCTATTTAATCTTTTGTAATAATTTTAAAGTATTTTGGAAGCAGATATCTTGTTCTTTTGTTTGATATAAGTTTTATGTATGTGTTCATTTTATCAATTTCATAAACGTAAGTTAAAAAAGATCAATTTCCCGCGTTTTGACATTACGCTGAAGGTTTTTGTTACGTTTTTAAATGAGGGTACCCCGCTTCAAGAGCTCGGCGGGCACACTTATTATTATCAATATTAATATTTCATTCTACATGTAATATCATTCGAAAGACAAATCATCAAATGAACGATCTTACGATTGGTCGATGGTGCTTTGTTTGTTGGCATTTCGAAGTAGGCCTATCAGGCAATTTTTGCAAGTTAAACAATTCAATTCACAAATTTTTTTTTGAGGCAATTTGTCAGTATAGCACCCCTGACCGATTGAAAGTTTTATTGTCGTTTCGATGCTATTAAAATCAACAAAATCGGAGCATGGTAAGTGTGCCCACCGAGCACTTGAAATTGGTATACTAGTACTATGGATAATTTTTTGGCATTACATCAATAGATGACGTCATTTCAACACGAGAAGTAAAAATTAAATTACAAGTTCTTGAGACCCATATTCGGGGTAATTACGACGAAATGCAACCCAATGTTCATTTATGAAGTAAGCATTGTGTTACATGAATAAAGGACTTGCCTGGAAAGACATAATTCCATTATTTTTACGCCTCTAGACTTGAGAGAGCCAATGATGTTTACATCACGTGACTCATATTCGCACACTTTTGATAGGAATTTGGACATTCTAAGTCGAAGGGAAGTTTCCTCCGGGCTCACGCACATCTGGACAATAAAAAATTGCGTAACTTGGACACGTGGTTCAATGTTCTGAATTAATAAATTCTCTGTTATTCATGCCTATTTTAAAGTATATACATGTTATGTGCACAGGAATGAAAATGAAATCGGAAAATAGGCTACTTTATTGATTTCGTATAAAAACAATAGTTATAACACCATTCGACTTTCAGGGAATGTAGCTCGTCGATGGGTGTTCTTTAAGTATCAGAAATGAATACAGATTCTTGGAATGGATCTTCAACACTTTATTTCAGCAGCAAATAATTAACAGCAACAATTTAACAAACTTATAATTTCCTATATATCGGCCCTCCAAATAGTATGTTCCCTAAGCTGGTCTCTCCAACTAATGATATCTTATTAAATACATTTGTCTATTTATAAAAATCAGTTATTTAGAAAGTGTTGACATAAACATGTAATTATCAAAGGATTAAGACTTAAGGCATTTAAAACAATAGTAAAAAGAGACTTAACAGATCAACCAATTTAGTTGCCAGCTTGTCATAGTTTGACTGACAGGTTAATTGCTGTATGACTAACCAAGCATTAATGAAAATTAAAATATATACTTGAAATTTAAAACAGAATTTGAAAATAATAAAATAACAAAATAACATATGACCTAGGCATCGGTCATATATCCCCCTTACTTCAAACAAAAACATGACCCCATGTTTTAAGCATTTAATAAAATCAAAAAACCTTATTTTTCGATTAATCAAAGTAACAAAATCTATCCCTTTTTTCATGATAATAATTACTATTTCTGATAGGATTCCTGTGTGGCATAAAATAATGTTCTTGCATATTGTACTGGGGAATGTTTTCATTAGGTAAACATAATTTGGGCCCTTGTATTCTATTTGAATTCACGTTTATATATTGTTGAGCACTATAATCTAGTTCCTCCTCTGGAACCCAAGAATTTGAAGTTGCTGGACAATTCTTCCACTGAATAAGATATTCTTGTTTTGTGTTCTTAACTCTTTGTCTAAGAACTTTGTCGGACACTGGTACAGGTGGATTTGTTGAACAAATTCCTACATATCGATGGTCTTGACTGCTGGTACTTCTGGCACTAGCACTTGAAACCTCTTTCATCGCTGCCTCACTGTCAAAATTTATTTGACAACCTCTATCATGGCTATTGGCAGGATGACACATTGTTTCTCTTGTAACCATTAACACAGGCTTATTCCAAACAGCCACATCTTTTGTATCCGGAACATTTTGAACACCCACATCCTTTTTACTGGAGACTACAGAAATCTGTACTCTTTGGGCATCCTTCTTAGCAAAAAATTCTAGCTGTCGCTGTCTATCCCTTTGTCTTTTGGCAAAAGAGCGATATTTCTTTTCCGGACTGGGTAATGAATTTTCTGAGAAACCCCATTTAAAGCTGATTTCTGTAGAACCCCTATCCTGTTTGAGACTCCAAGACATTGGTAGTTGATTCAGACTTCTTATTACTGCTACTGCTGCTGAAGGAAGAATAAAGTTGATATCCATCCTTTCCTCTTCCAAATATGTTAACAATTTATCTCGCTTAGCTGTACCGGAATCAAGAGTAGACAATTTTGTTTACTCTGCCCGCTTTCTCCACCATATAACACCATTCGACTTTCAGGGAATGTAGCTCGTCGATGGGTGTTCTTTAAGTATCAGAAATGAATACAGATTCTTGGAATGGATCTTCAACACTTTATTTCAGCAGCAAATAATTAACAGCAACAATTTAACAAACTTATAATTTCCTATATATCGGCCCTCCAAATAGTATGTTCCCTAAGCTGGTCTCTCCAACTAATGATATTTTATTAAATACATTTGTCTATTTATAAAAATCAGTTATTTAGTGTTGACATAAACATGTAATTATCAAAGGATTAAGACTTAAGGCATTTAAAACAATAGTAAAAAGAGACTTAACAGATCAACCAATTTAGTTGCCAGCTTGTCATAGTTTGACTGACAGGTTAATTGCTGTATGACTAACCAAGCATTAATGAAAATTAAAATATATACTTGAAATTTAAAACAGAATTTGAAAATAATAAAATAACAAAATAACATATGACCTAGGCATCGGTCACAGTTATCTCGCTATTTAAATAGTATTGTTCCAAATACGAAAACATCGGAAATGTATCAGGTAGTGTTACTAATTATAGTAACGACATTCAACACGAGAGATAGGTCGGTTGTCTCGTTAACAAAGAAAAGTCTTGTTTTATTTCGATGCTAGGGCCTATTTGATTACAATTTTGACTCCCAAAAAATAAAATTGCAAGAATTGAAAAAAGTGGGAGTATCTGTCTCCCGATCAGGAGCTCAGGAGATCAGGGGTGAAACCGGGAAACTGTCATTGTTTTCTCAAAATATTGTCAGATCTAATCTTAACTTTTTGAACTCGACTGGTCAGTTTTCCGGCCAAGATAATAACACCGTTGTTTTCCGGTATATAGTATTGTTGGTGAAATACTAAAAAAAAATGCCATTTTGACTGCCATTGTTTTCCCAAAATATTGTTGGATCTAATCTCAAACTTTTTTAACTGGACGGATCAGTTTTCTGGCCAAGATTATAACACCTATATTCCAGTAGGTTGAACATGTGTTGTATGTACATGATCCATACTTGCATGATATCGCCTTTGTCGGCACTTTGTTTGATAAGTTATTTTATATTTTGTCACGAGGGAGAGTCATTTACGGTATAATTACAGGGATGAAAGGGTTATATTGATTTTTATATTAAGCACTCCAGAGAACCAGGATAGTGACTGGGCCATGATTTTGACCACGTCTGCGAGGAGTTGCGGAGAGGGGTCTAAGTATCTCTGGTTACAATTACTGGCCCAGTCACCTTGAATGCAGATCAGATTGACGAGGATATTCCACTGCAAGGGGAAAGAGGCCCCACCCCGACAGAAGCTGTGACCTGCATAGTCGGAAGGGTTGATGCCTGCTAAGGCGAGGGTGTGGCTGAGTTTGTCGACAAAAAAGGGGTAAGTGAGGGGTTTAAGGCGTTAAGCACCGGTGTGGGAAGGGGCCGGACTAGTAAGGAAAGCGTGACCGCCTGTCACGGGACAAAGCAGCGAGTTAGGGATAACTGGGATTGGTACTCTCATTTTTTTGCTGATGAAACTGGATTACCTTTGACCAGCTAACATGTAAATAGCAAATATTAGGCGAAAAATGGAAATCAGTGCGGCGTAAACCCCTCTTTGTTATCTTTACAGTTTGTATTAAGTGAGAAAAATTAATTAAGAAAATGGTGTTGTCAGCTTATAAATAATATAGCCTTATCTACAATATCTGTCAATTGATATTTTTATTTCAATTTAACTTCATCGTACATCATTTATATAGTGATATGATCATTTATATATATATAGACCAAGTGTTGTTTTTTTTTAAATCAAGTGATAAAGTAGTCAAACCCCATTTTCATCTAAATGATTTATAAGTTGTGTGATTGTACCTTTCAGTAAAAAATACATGAAAGACTATGTGATGTTAATATTATACTTAAACCTGAACTGATAACATTGTGATAATGAAATAATAAGGTATGCAGTAAATTATAGGCTTGGTAGCCAACTCAATTATAAATCTGATTAGATCTGCATATTAAGTTAATACCCAACATGATTATACGTGATGACAAATCTTATTAATATGATCCATCATATTTTTGATTAAATTCATCATGTATATATCAATAAATTGTCAATTAGCATCTCAATCACATAAATTTATATATATATTATCACCTGTGAACATACTTTTTTGGGCCCCCGAGGTTTGAACTGTTACTGGCGCCCTTCAATATTTCTTGATGACATTAATTTCTTGTTTTACAATAATTTAACAAATATATATACATTGATTAACAATATCAATGGTAATTCAGATACAGGTATTTTAAAAGATGGGGAAGAGGGGTACTATAAAGGGTTGTAATATAATCTTTTATATTGTAAAGGGGGGCTTATGTCGACCTTACAACTGTGAGCAACTGCCATTTTGCAACTGGGAGCAAATGCATGGCTTCAACTGACTGCAACTGAAAAGGGAGACCTGTTGAAGTCAGCTGCACATTTAACCTTCTGCAAGTCGCTTCAACTTCAATTGGCGGCAGCTCGTTTTCATTGAAATAACAACAAATGACAAGAGACATGTGACTTTATAAATAATAAAAATGGAAGCTAATGAAGGCAGCAAAGGTATTTAAATACTGGAACTAGTTGCTTTGTGTGCAAAGTCGATATAAATGTAAGACCCAATTAACCCTTAACTGGTCAAGGTCATTTTGACGTCATGTCCTCAACTGGTCAGGCTAAATAAAGGCTGACGTCAAATATTTTGTATGCCTATTTCAAACGACTCCTGCCGGATAATTAAAAGTGATAGACTCTTGACACCAATAAAAAGTTTGAAGGGAATAAGTTGATCTATAATTTGCACTATTTTTTTTCACCTCATTTCAAAATGCAAATTAGGTTTATTTGCATAAATTCCAATCAAAGTCAATTGTATTCGGTCGATTTTCTTTGTCACTTTCAGTTTCCACTGCAACAGATTCGTCGAAAACAGTATTATTTCGACCAGGAAAATTATTGAAATTGACAGCTTCAATCGGTCTTTTGTTTTCTAAATCATTTTCACCAGAAATATCGTCTTCAGAATCAGTTTCAGCGATATAATGCGAGTAGGAATCATTCATAAGAATTTCAACCACTTTGCCAGTCTTTAACTTTCTCGACATCGTTAAAAAATTACGTTTTTTGTCAAAAAATGTTAAACAAGGACATATTTTTCTCAATGTTATTGACAAGACAAGTTCCTGTCTGACACGCATGCGTGGCGATATTTGTCAAATACGAAACTAAATACTTAAATGTGGCTTATAAAAAAGGTTGTTGTTGTGGTCGACTTTTGTCGACCGTGACCTCTTAGCCGTATAACGTTATGGTGACTATAGTCGACTATGACCGGTTAAGGGTTAAGGGTTAAGGGTATGCTTTGAACATATCAACCATTGTGCAGATCTATTCACTCAAGCCTACGATTTCTTTTTTATAGTTACTGACTCTGGCATAATGCTGAATGGTCAAACAGTTTTAAAAAATCGCAGTGATTTATAAATCTACACATTTTTGGAAAAGTCTTTAATAATAGAATTCAAACAAAAAATATTTTACTTACATTTTGTATGTATTTTCTTCATTTTCATTTGCCTTCAGCAAGTTCTGCTTGTCAATGCCTGCCATAGTTAACTTTTATATATCCTTCACTTTATGCTTTTAAAATATTCCAATATACTAATGTATTCTAACAGATACACAGAGCTTACAATTGACATTTAACAAGACACATTTTATTATCAATTCTAGATAATATCAATCTTTCACATCCATATTTCACAAGTCTAGCTGTCTGATCCCAGAAATAAGTTTAAAATATACCATATATACTACTATCTAGAAAATAGTCATCCAATATTAAATATTTATAATATGTAAGTAAAGATATGTTCTTATCTGATAAAATAGTAAATTGAAAACTGTCAATTTTTCCAGAAAATGTTGTAACAGCAATTCCCACATGTGCACTATGATTTGTGGATCACAATTAGAAAGTGAAGATATTCTAAAATTGCATTTAGAATATCGTTCCCAAAACTGAACCAAAAGTGTTGTTCTAATGGTTTTACCTGAACAGAAATGTCCTTCAGAAGAAAAAAATATCACTGCTGATTCAATTTTAAATAGTGATGCTAAGCAAAATTTCATGAATAGATATAGATTTATCAACTATGACAAATAACTTAAGTCTGGGAGGCAATGTCAATGAACAAAAACCAGATTGATAATAGAAATGACTGTTTCAATAACACAGACTAACAAGATACAAATAACATGGTGACCATCAGCACCAAAAATAAACAGGATAGATACAGAGGAAATGTTAAAGACAATTCATTTATGAATTTAGAAAAAACTTGACCAAATTTCTAATGTAAAAATTAAAATTAAGTAAAATATTATCAGAATCTCTGAAGAGAAACATAAATGTGAATATTACAGTGACCCATCATTTAACAAAGTAGTTAGAGTTGCAGATCAGTGAATAGCCTACCTTACACTAGTGGTAAGTATCAACATTTACCTCCAAGCAAAGACTGGTTATGAACAAAGATAAACCTTCTGCATTAAAATTTGAAGCGTATTTGTGTCACACCTTCTGGTGGTTGGTGGTGAACCATCATGCAAAGTATCACCATTTAACTCCAATCAGTACTCAAGATATAGAGCGGACAGGATTTATGATGGATGCAGGGATAGGCAGATCTACATTAGGTGGTCCGCAGAACCCTAATACGATAACAGAATATGTACTGTTGGTTCATGTAATTAATTAAGGTAAATAAAATTGAAATGAAAGAGAGCGAGAAATGGGGTTTAACATCCACTCGACACAAACTAATTCATTTTGGGACTAACATATGGTTCAATTTTATTTCAATAATTGGCAGTGGGAGAAAACTAACGAGGTTGGACAGACGACCCTACTCCTTGTCACTACAACCGAGGAATCGTAACCATGCCAGATTAAATTGAATGTTATATTCAGGTCGAGATATGCACCACAAAATCACCATTGATGCCCTGTCTCAAGCAGGATTTCCCCCTCTACCCCCTAATCAAATATTGTGCATCCACCACTGTATACAAGTTAGCTACTTTATACTATTTTCTAACAGAATTGCATAATAAACAATACAAGAAAAAGTATATGGTTTAGATTTTTATATTGGTGCTGACCATTACAAGTGCTATGTTCATATTAGTATACTAGCTGTTTGTATTGGTTCTTTGTGCATTTGGAGTATTGGACTCTTGTGAAGTTATAATGTAGTATTTGATCATCAAATGTTTTTAATGAACATATTTTATTACAGCCAAGATCTGATTTATCATTATCATATTTTATGACACACTCTGCTAAAGAGCTTTTCAGTACCAAGCTGTTTATTATAAACATAATTTTTCATTTGGTCTTATTTATTTTAGAAATATTATTTTTTACTTTATTATTTTTATGTTTACTAAGTTTGTTTTTTTTATTAATTAAGAAAAATTGGACAAAACGCAACTAGGTACTGAATCAGACCATGACAATAGTACAACTTTCTACACTCAATTACGTGTACAACAGGTTCATCTGTAGATGTTGTTTCTATAATCATCTACTAATTCATTCAACTACAACATTCTGTTTTAATCATTAATACATTACCAGATCTAGAAATAAACTCAAACATCTTTCTATGTGATTTTTAGTACGACTAGATAAGAGTTCTCCTCTTTGAGTTGAGTTATATGTATTAATTTCATGACAACTAGTATTATATATATAGACTGCATGAAGGTGGTGAACTCTCATCTCATTCATTTTGAGACTATCCTACAGTAATTTTATTTTTCTATATATACATTGTCAATGTGGAGTGAACTTTTTCTCACATAAACAATCCTTTATCATTCTTTCTCAAAATCAATCTGGTAACAAGCACACAACATAATTTTTCTGATTCCTCAATAATAACCCGAACAGATGGAATTAAAACTGATTTCAAGTTGTAGGAATATTAATAATACTGCCGTTTTTAATGATTTTGGTTTAGGTTGAAGCAATCATTTTCACTAATAACCAGTTTTTTCTATGCATGAACCAAAGATAGGATGCACATCAATTTCATATAGACTGAATAATAATATTTGTCATTAGAGTGTGTGAAACAAGGGCCATGACTCCAGAATTAATGAATAGAAATTATTAAAATTAAATAGGCTTCTTCATCTCACTAATGTAAACAACATATATCAATTTCAACACAATCAGATGATAAATGTAATCATCACACACACAAACTACAAGGACAATTGCTAGTATTCTTGAATGACAGTTGACATCAATTGCCCAGACTCTATTTAAGATGAATGTGTCATCCAATAATCGTAATCTCACTTATCAGGCAGCACCACACCTTCATTTACATACCATCTCATGATCTTACAATAGTCACGTTTACACTTGGCCGGGATAAGCGTGCCGAACTGGGCACCGTACCAGGCGCGATAAATTTCAAGAAATTGACCCGTTTACATCACCGGTCTTGAAATCGTGCCAAGCAAGCCAACAGTGAAACTCTTCACAGAAAAATTAGTTTCAGTCTCTAAGCAAGTTACATGGATGAAAACAATTGATTTTGGTACGCTTGGCCCTTTCTTTTTTGTTTTCTTTCTGTTATTCAGAGTAAGAAAGAAATCAAGAAAGAATGGTCAATTTCTAACAAACTTGATGCCTATTTTGAATGAGTTAGCAGTCTCTTTGAGTTATTTAATGATGTCATGCTACCAGAGGAGACGAAAACAAATAATCATGTCGTTTATAAATAGCTTGCATTACTCAGAACTGATGACAGAGCGGTCAAATTTCGCGGCGGGGAAAAAATGTCAAGGTCCATTTGGTGCATGCGCAGTAATCCATGCTCAGACCATTAGCATTTACACTACGAAAATTTAAAGAGAGCCATTTCTGTCACGGTGCTCAGACTACATAACTTAAGTGGGCATAATACCAGGTACATTGCGCTTACGTTTGTCCCATTTACAATACAAATAAACCAAGAGAGCCGTTCCTGGTACGCTTAAAATTTGTAATGTAAAATGGGTTATGTCACTGGTCACCCTATTCCAGAACATATCATTCAAAAACGAAATAATCAGATGACTAATGAAAGTAAGTCTAATGGAACAAAAGCTTAAATATAATACATGTATACAATACAGTTCAAAATTAGAGAACAAATGTTTTTGGCTTAGCTTTAGATACACTTTCCTGGTACACTTGCTGGAACATATTATTTCTTACCCCCAAACTCCAAAGATACTATTTCATGGAGTGATTTTAACAATCATATGAAATTGCAACAAAAAATACTGTTTTTTTGCCTACTTAGTTGAAAACATCGCACACTCTTAAATTACATTTGTAATACATGGCACCAGAAAATAATGAGAGAAGCCAATTAGACTTAGAGCAAACTTTCATCCTATGGCTTCTTGAAGTGGGGTTTTTACAAACAGGAAGAACATTTCAAGACACTGTTATTACCATGTTGTTTCGAGAATGTATTTCTTGCTAGTAGAACCATAAATCTTTTCAAATTAAGGAATGATTTATTTTCTATGACAATGTATTCAACTAGAATTTCAATTTCTGAGACAAATCTGTTACTACTGTAAATGAATTTTATATCACCTGATTACATAGTCTTCAATTTCAGTAAAAAGAAATCTTGCATGTCTCGGCATACAAATAACAAATCTCCATCAATTTATAAACTTTCTCTGCTTATATAATCCATGCATTTGGCCCACTTAACAGACCTCCAGAGAGAATAAACAGAAAATAGAAACTACTTCACAAAACAGTTTATGCCAAGGATATTCCAATAAAAACAAGCCAACAGTGAGGCTGATGTCCCCCGCCGAAATCCCCCCAAAAATAGATGACACATATTAATTAATCGCACATTTATTTTTTTCAAAAGTATTGAGCAATCAAACAATACACTAAGTTTCATCACTCTCTACCACATAGAATCAGACAATGTTCATCATCGAACTCCATCAAGGCATTCACCTAATGTACGCCTACACCTAGTTTAACATTCTACCTTAATTAGAAGGAGAATTTTTGTGTTTCAAAGTCTAGACCTATCAGTTGCTTATCGCTCTGCTTACCCTCAACAGAAAATGTTCATTATTGAACTTAGTCAAGGTATCGATGAAATAAAACTATATACCAAGTTTCATCACTCTCACTTAATTACAACTAAAGTTATTGCGTCCCAAAGCATCAACCAATCAAATTGCTTATCTCTGCTTACCCTAAGCAGAAAATGCCCATCTTCGAACTCCATCAAGGTATTAACCCTAATAAACACCTACATCAAGTTTGAATATCCTAGCTCAATTTGAAGGAGAGTTATTATGTTCCAAAGTCTCGGCCAATCATATTGCTTATCGCTCTGCTTACACTGAGCAGAAAATGCGCATTATTGAACTCGGTGAAGGTATTGATGAAATGAAACTATATACCAAGTTTCATCACTCTAACCTAATTACAACTCAAGTTATCGCGTCCCAAAGCATCAACCAATCAAATTGCTTATCTCTGCTTACCCTAAGTGGTCAATGCTCATCGAATTTCATCACGATATTGACCTAATAAACACCTACACCAAGTTTGAATATCCTAGCTCAATTAGAAGGAGAGTTATTATGTTTCAAAGTCTCAGCCAATCAAATTGCTTATCGCTCTGCTTACCCTGAGTAGAAAATGCTCATTATCGAACTTAGTCAAGGTATTGATAAAATAAAACTATATACCAAGTTTCATCACTCTCACTTAATTATAACTTAAGTTATCGTGTCCCAAAGCATCAACCAATCAAATTGCTTATCTCTGCTTACCCTAAGCGGAAAATGCTCATCTTCGAACTCCATCAAGGTAATGACCTAATAAACACCTACACCAAGTTTGAATATTCTAGCTCAATTAGAAAGAGAGTTATTGTGTCCCAAAAAGTGTGACAGACAGACGGACAGACAGACAGACAGACGGACGGACGGACGGACGGACAAACGGACGGACGGACCCATTTTAATAGTCCCCTGCTTTCTTCGAAAGGCGGGGGACAAAAAAAATAAATAAACAAGTGTTGCCAAGCCACCTGGGAGAAATTGTTTAAGATTTTGGAACTGGAAATAGCGCAACTTCCACATGTCCCCCCAATGTTACTTTAATGATTAAACTTAAATTCAACATTCATGAACTATATATGCAATACATGATAGTCGGTTATCGTGTTAATAATTCATTGGTATTTTGTACTGTTAGACAAGAAATGAAATTACATATTATACAGTTCAAAGTTTATGTGTTTCATTTTGATGATAAGAACATCCCCTTTTTCCTATAATTGTCTACTTCCAAATCAAACATTTTACAATAAAATGTTAATATTCATCAATAATTAATATATAGCACTCAGATTCAAAATCGTTTAACTTTTGGACAATACCAAATATGTCAAATTAGATAATATAACAAATAAACTGAAAGTAAATCTGGTATGAGATATCAGGGGATTTTGAAAACTCTCCTTGAAATACCAGTGTTATTCAGAATATCCAGTAATATAACCACCTTCTGGAATCAAACATATTTCCCCAGATTTCACGAGTGCATATATTGAAATCTCTAAATCTGTGAGTCACATAAAAGGTAGACAACATATAAGAAATATTATTTTGTAGACACAATGATGCAAACAAAAAAACTTACTCCATGATACAAATAAATGAAAATAATAAATTTGAAATAACACAAATTTGGTTACTTCTTATGAAATGCATTTCTTAAAGTTAATTCCATTAATTTCAGAAAACATCCAAACTACTTGTCTTATCCAACCTGCAATGAACAGAACACAATTGTGTATATATACATATATTCTACAAGGTATATACTTTATCTGACTTCCGATCTACAGCTGAAAATCTCATTATTCTTTCCACTGGCATACACATTCCTTGTCAAAACAAGAAAATATATCAAATAAAAAGATTTTCCTTGTATGATAATCAAATTATATATAAAGGGTGAAATAAGCCACATGTATAATTTACAGGTATTCAAAATACTAATGACAGCCATCTGACAACTTTTAATAAATTATATCAAAATATGAATTACCAAACCCCATCAATATACATTAGGCCTACAACACACCTGCAATGAACCATTATGAAGTACCAAATTATCTCTTCTAAAGTGTGCAACCATTATTTCCAAAATAAATTATTCAATCTGATCATAAAAGGAGATCGTTGTTCCTTAAAATATGACAAAAACCTTCTTAAAACAAACAAATCACACCAAACATGTGTTATTTCTTGATATCTCCAGCAAGAAGCTGTTAAATATAACCAGTAGCTGGCTCTTTACACTACTACCACTGTCACTGTGAGAAGTTATTTTCATACAGCCAACTAAATCAATCAGTCAGTCAGTGAAAAATAGTCAATAAAACTGGTTCAGATTATCCATAATTTGCAAATTAATAATACTCCATTAGAGTGGCAGACGATACAGTAACACCATAAAAATCTGACACTAGTTTCTTTTAAATGGTCAACTTATCTCCAAAACAATCCTCAAATCAGCCTTCATCATTCAAGATAAACCTGACCATACTGGGAGATATAAAATTTACATTCCTATCGTCATATTCCTAAATAACACTTATTATAAACTATATAATTGAACTATAAATTATTAATTTACTTATGATTTGATATTATTAATTTACTTATGATTTGATATTATTAATTTACTTATGATTTGATATATGGCAGAATATTGATAAATAAATACTTGTGGATACAATCAAAGTTTGAAAAAATGAAGTTATCTACACACATTATCAAGATATGAATGATGGGTTTACCTGGGTTGTTGAAGATACTAATTTGAACCCTATTTGGTAAACCACCATCCCACCGCACTTGACGTGGGTTTCCAACTATAATTTGTTCAGTTTTCTTTTTTGCTTTATCCTTCAACATACATTATGCAAAAGCTAAATCTGCCTATTGTAGGTCTTTCTTTAGACCTGAAATGTTATATAAACTATTAATTAGACATTAATTAACTTATACAGACCATAATCAACTCTTGATGTAAATGCTAGCCTGCGATGTTTGTTGTATTATGATCCGATATGCTGCATAACTTTCCTTCACGATTTAATGATTAAATGGATAATCAAGACTATCATTTTTGTCATACCGACTTTAGTAATGATGATCGAGGCCATGGGATTTAGGGGGGGGGGGCGGACAATTAAACTACCAACCCCTAGAACCACTTTAAACAGAATCCTTATTATTAATTAATTGTAGGTTGAAATTTATTTACAGAATGAATGAAATGGTGATTAATGGCACAGCTTGTCAGGTCAGCACCAAACGGGCAATATTGCAACAAATGTATAGTGATATTTTAAAACTTCACATTATCCTCTTTGGCCAACTGAAAAAACATAAAGTTAATTAACTACATATACCAGCAGACAAATCCATTTTAGAGGCTACATTTTCAAAGCTCATTAACTGTACTGAAATTTATTCAAGTTCTCTTCAATACCACTAATGAATTCTGGTATTTTAATTATACAGTATTTATATAGCTTTGTTGTCAATACATGTTCATAAATAGTGTTAAAAAAAAACAGAATCTTTCAGGCAAAGTAGAATCTTGATAAAAGTCATATCTATCTATGATAATATAGTTTCAATTCTTTATTGAAGAAATCAATAATCTACTGAACAATTACAAAGAATGCTGATGAAGAAAGGCAAACACATTTATGATGAATAGAATTTTTATATCAGACCATCTTGTGAACCTAGCCATTGAAATCAACAGAAATTGCTAAATCACAGTCATCAAGTATCTACCCCAACCTTTTCTATAGAAAAGAAGTAGGCTGCGGAATTTAAGCGTGGTAGAGACTGTCTTGCTGATGATCCATGGATGGCCATGGACGTGGGTACCATTCAAGAAAACGTTGTCAGGATGCATGACATGGTGATGGCTGATTAATAATTAAACACGCTACATATTGCCACTTTTGTGGTAATCTCTCATGAGAGGGTTGTGCACATTATCCCTGAGTAAGGAATGACAAGATCGGTGCCAAAACTCTTGAGTGTAGATCAAAAATATTTTTAAATTCCTGACGTCCTGTGACAATCTGTGCAGTTTTGAAGTCGATCCTGATAATTCTATGGCCAGATTTGTAACCATGGATGAGACCGGTTTCAAAAAATGAAAAAGAAACGTCGCCTTAAATAAACTAGAAGCTGTTTTCCATAATCATGTGTTTTGTTGTTATTCTATCCAGTTACTAAATACCATTTAAAGAACATAGCCAATTGTCATTTTCCTAGTAACGCAGGGGCGTTTTAAGGTTTATCATGGCGGAGGCTATAGGCCTACTATTTTGATGGCCCTCTTTCGCGGAGGAGGGGGGGTGTGTGTGGCCGTGTCTGGAGGTCGAGGAACATTTTGGTACATTCTTACATATCCTCGAGGCCTGTCTATTCTGAGGTCCGGTGCTTCATCCGATACTTGTCTGAAGCCTGAATGCGAAACAAATCCCTTGTCCGTACCGTACCGGGAGCTCAATCAAATAATAATTAATGGAATATGGTAGATTTCAAATAATATTTGACCAAAGTTCAAGGACGTTACACCTTCCAGTTACACGACATCCCCCTTCCTAGCCTTGCGGCTCGCGAAAGTTTTGATGATCTTATCCAAATTAATCGAATCCAGAAGATTAGCTTCGATGCACAATAAAGCTAGTGCACCAATATGCCCCATAGTTGAACGCAAGTGATTTTTTATCAGCGCTAAGACGGAAAAAGAACGCTCACCCGAGCAATTGGTGACCATGATCGACAAATAAATACGCAATGTCGTATATATGTTCGGAAATTTCGATATTAACTCTGTTCCAGCATTTGTCTCTGAATCGAACATTTCTAGAATCTGGAGCTCGTAAATTATATCCTTAATGAAAATTTTGTCCTTGATGACGTTTACAAATTGCTGCATTTCATTCTCGAAATGTTCGTCTAGATCGTCTGTGTAGATGGCCAACAATGTAGATGCTGGTTCCGTCAGTTCATCACGGTTTAGATTCCCGAGTTTACCGAGAAATCCAAACCTTTGGCTTCGAACTGAATAAGCATTTTGCCGTTTTGTCAGATAACTGTAGTAGTTATAATTCAGATAAATTATAAATTTTTCAGACGAAAAGCAGCTCGCGCTGTTACAGGAAATACAATTTACACCCCCAGACAATCTTTATATTTTGGAACTGCATGGTCAAAATTACGTGAAAGAAGAAAGATTAGACGTTTGAATCAGTTACATAAAATAATCCATGGAATCTGGCCCGTGTATTTTACTTATACTATACATTTTTTTAACGAATCCCAAGCACCTTACAATTTACGAAACTCCAATATTCGGGAATCCCGTTGTCGTGTTAGTATCAGACAAAATCATTCTTTCCGAAAACTATACGTGAATATAATAATTTATCAAAAGATTTGAAAGGCATTGCAAACGTTAAAGAATTTAAACAATCTCTAAAACCTAAAATAAAGCCACCAAAATTCAGAAGTATTGGTTCTAGGCCATTCTCTTTATACCACAATCGTATTCGACATGGATGTAGTAGTTTAAATTTTGATCTATTTCGTTCAAATATAATTGAAAATCGTTACTGTTGTTGTAATGCTATATCTGTCGAAAATTCGTATCACTACTTTTTTGAATGCCCTTTTCAGTAAATTGACATGGCTTGGAAATATTCCTTTCACTGAATTACACGAAATATTTCTACATGGTTCGTCGCTACTACCAAAAACATCAAATACAATGTTAGTTATAGCCTACTTATTCAAAGGAATATCAAAGACTCAAAACGTTTTACGCAAATTATAAACAAATACTATGATAATGTAACAATAAGTAAACGTATTAGTAATCATTAGCTAATATAATTTACAAGGAAGTTTTGTAAATAGATGTACGTATTGTTTATGTTTGTTGAATAAAAAATAAGTTCGCCATACTATTTTTGTATAAAAATTTGATTGATATGTTCGGAGAAGATTCATAATCTGTTTTTATCTCTTTGTAAAGAATATTTTTGAATTTAAAATATGTTTTAGTTAAAAGGCCAGGCCACACTGGGCGACCTAGCCATCTCTTCCCTGAATAGCTTATTAGTAGGTTTTCAGAAAAGGTGATTTCTTGATTGAAGATTTGCATGCCAATGCAATGACTGCATTCTCATTCAGTACTGGATTCAACAGTAACAGTGTATAAAACGATGGACTCGCATTCAGGGGCCCTTTCCCATGGTCCGGGGGCCCTTTTGTCAGACGTGGGGCCCTTTTTTTCAACGTGGGGCCCTTTTGTCTGCCTTTAGGGCCCTCCCTAACTAGGGTACACTTCATTTTTCTCATTGGTTTTAGCATTTTTTTTCTCCCGTTTTTTTTCAACTTCTTTGATTTTTTTCGCGAGGAGGCTGGCGCCTCCAGCGCCTCAATGATAAAATGCTACTGTAGTAACGATGACGTCATGTCAGCTGTAAATAACTTTTTTTAGGGTACTGACTGGTGTGTACACACCGAAGGAGATTATGTTGAAAAAATAAAGGAAAACATAGACATCAACTTTCACAGATAGGCTAATGACTTTTCAGTCAGACCTGTATAATGAAAGATAACTATAGATTTCAATGGTATAATACTAAAAAATAAACAAAACTAAAAAAAAAAGACTTGGAATCTCGGCCAGCCATCTTAAAGGGCTTTTTTCAGAATTATTCTTGCCTTACTCCTCTTTATACATGTACCTGTAAACATAAACGATCCATATCAAGCTTCAAAGACGTTTAATTGTCAATTCTACCTTTGCTCAACCTGTTATGACATATACTAATTAGTTGCCAATATATTACATAAATTTTATAAAACCTAACAAGGTACAATTGATATATACTTTATTATATAAATACGTAAACAGTATCTGGATATATTCCGTAAACAAACATGACTTATTTTACTAGTGTGTCACATTCACTGTTTAGCTCTAATTTATTACAGCATAGCCATTATTTACAATGTCTTGATGTAGTCGATGAGCTCCTCTTGAACACCCGGGGTCACCCGCTTATTTTAACTTTGGACTAAGTGGACAAGAGAAGAAAGCAGCCTTAGTCGATTTCCTTTCCCCCACATCCATGGTGTTTCCCTGACCTTAACTTCCACGAGACAAAGTGATAACCATTTGACAAAAACACAGAAAAATCACTGGGTCTTGCAGGAAACAGATTTACAGATACTGCCTCACAGGGTCTGTATGACAATGGAAATGGCTGCCTTCCAGTCTTCTAACTAATTTTGTTTAGAATAAAATCTTTGACACATTGAGTGTATCATGTAAGAGATAGCAAGTTGGTCTATAAAACTTACATCTAAAATACAAGTACAAAATACTGTTGAATAACTGTTATCATGTAAGAGATAGCAAGTTGGTCTATAAAACTTACATCTAAAATACAAGTACAAAATACTGTTGAATAACTGTTATCATGTAAGAGATAGCAAGTTGGTCTATAAAACTTACATCTAAAATACAAGTACAAAATACTGTTGAATAACTGTAAAAAATATTGATGTAGTGGAACTGATATAAAGTATAGATATGGATACAATTACGCATTAATCCTTTTGGTAATTAAAAAAAAACAAATATGAATCATGATTTATGCCTAATTTCCATCATTATTTAAGTGTTGGTACTTTTTACCGCCGACTACCGCTGACCAAATGCTTTTTATCGCCGACTACATACTTTTTACCGCCGACCGTCGTGAAATTACCGCCGACCAAATACTTTTTACTGTCTACCACATTGTAATGACTTTCGAAGTGGGACATAAGAGAAAAAGTCTGTTTTAAATACTCAAATTGTCTACCGCCGACCAAATACTTCTTACCGCCGACCGTCGTGAAATTACCGACGACCTAATACTTTTTACCGCCTACCACATTGTAATGACTTTCGAAGTGGGACATAAGAGAAAAAGTCTGTTTTAAAAACTCAAATTGTCAACGAATTCTAAACGTCAATGACATCGCTGCCTAAATTGTCCCGACCCCCTACAAGGTTAATCGGGCACTGCCATCAATTTACAATTGTTTTTTTTAAATAAAAAAAGAATACAACAAGTTGAACAAGAATGTTATTCTTTAAATTTATACATATATATGGAAGGATATGTAAGGACAATAGTACAGTTTAGATATTGAAGAGCAAATATATCAGCTTCTGCTTATTAGGCCAATCTTCTATTAGTGCGAACACTTCTACACATTTTTCGTTTTGCTCTTCGCTGAAACAACGCCACTTTTGATCGGAAATAGAATATGCTTTATAGAGACCACAAAGTTCATAATCTCCAGAAAAATACAGCATAGATCTTAAATTAATTAATTGAAAATTCACACACTAGAGATGGAGCCTTCTGGGGTATCAATTTAATTGCACATTGAAAATCACACCTTGCCATATTCAATTGTCGACCATATTTATATATAATAAAATCTATATTTGTTTTTATCAAACTCCTGTGTATTTAACAAAATCTATTTGTCACTAATAATTTAATCAATTTTATATAGTCGGCGGTAACAAGTAATCATTATGCATTTGATCGGCGGTAACAAGTATTTGGTCGGCGGTAATTATATTACGGTCGAAAGTCATTACAATGCGGTCGGCGGTAAAAAGTATTTGGTCGGCGGTAATTTCATGACGGCCGGTGGTAAAAAGTATTTGGTCGACGGTAATATAACGACAGTCGGTGGTAAAAAGTACCACCCTTATTTAAGGCAACATGATTCCAACATATACTCTAAATGTTTTTAAATTTCAAATGACCCCAAAACATAATATAACGACAGTCGGTGGTAAAAAGTACCACCCTTATTTAAGGCAACATGATTCCAACATATACTCTAAAAAGTACCACCCTTATTTAAGGCAACATGATTCCAACATATACTCTAAATGTTTTTAAATTTCAAATGACCCCAAAACATAATATAACGACAGTCGGTGGTAAAAAGTACCACCCTTATTTA
Source organism: Patella pellucida (assembly GCA_917208275.1). NCBI lineage: Eukaryota > Metazoa > Mollusca > Gastropoda > Patellidae > Patella > Patella pellucida. The sequence continues at coordinate 28,668,886 of OU795041.1, read as the reverse complement.
AGGCAACATGATTCCAACATATACTCTAAATGTTTTTAAATTTCAAATGACCCCAAAACATAATTTTCAACATTTTCTATTCCCTTTTTTCAGTCAAAATGTTGCTTAGGAGGTCAATGATTGAATATTTACCACAAAAACTTTTAGAAAGAACCGCTTTAATGTAGTATAGTTTAAAAATCAAAACACATTCAATTCGATCTTATCACAGTTTCCTCATAAAGAATCCAGAATAATTTTGAAGAAGGGAATTTATTTGTAAAAGGGAAACGTTTTAAACTACCGGTAACTTGCTTTTAACTTCTAGGAATAATTTTATCAATTTTAGATACACACACACTTGGTAGCCTTTATTTTGATTCCCTCGTTGATAAATTTAGACTGAAGTCTCCATATCTACTTGAAAACAGCACATAATCTGCATTATATTTGATCAATGCACTAGATGTAACCTAAAAATTGTGCTCTTGTTGATTTCCTACTTGAAACAGGTCGATAATGGATGTTACAAGATAAATTTTTAGTATTGGTAAGATAACTGTAACTCTTATTTCTGTATACCCAACCTAGTGCTGCTTGGGTTACTCTAAATAACTACTAGGTGCTGAAATTCAATCATAATAATTATATACCTGTAGCAGACGTTTAAATCAGGGCTTCTGTTGTCGATAACAACTGCAGACACAACATTTGAGGTTAGAATTTCCAACAAAGATTATTTATACAGTGATCACCATCTGTTTTTAGGGATATCAATAATATGACAGTTAGTAGTTGTATTTTGTGCCTGAATGAGAAAAGTATGCTTTGCAAATATAAGACACATCTTAAATAATAATATTGCACGTGTAACAATGGACAGAAAACTGACAAAAAATTCCAGATGCATATGAAAACGTGACAATTATGTTAATACATTTTAACAAAGGGTATTGTAAAATTTACAGAGGACAGAAACTCAACACCCTATCTATTTACTCCGCAAACTACTCTTGGGAGTCTGAAGCTATCCAAATAGGTATAATACTAATGAAGTTTGAGAACAAAAAAACAAATATATATATATATATATCATACAAGGAGACACGGGATTCAGGACCATAATCTTCATTTAATGAATTTAGGGAAGATTGGAAAGCGTTGCTCTTCCAACGTCCAAAACGGCGGATAGTGTCCTCGGAATGGCCCTTCAAAACGGCAGTTGTAGCAGCACCCATGTGGAAGGAATGGAGTTTGAAGCGTGAAACATCCAAACCTAAAAATGCTACTAACTTTGATAATTGGGCATTCACAAAGGAATAAATTGCTGTTCAATATATTTAACCAAATTAGTCGTTTACATGCCTTTATTACACTAAAGCAATCAATGATATACGAAAGTTCAATTCCTGAGTAAAGTCACTTTAATGTTCAAAGAAATGCCAAATTGTTATATAACTTGTCAGTGATTCAGGACCAGGGGCCTGACAAGAACAGCTGTCTAGTCATTCGGATGGGACAAAAAACTGAGGTCCTGTGTACACATTGGCATACACGTAAAAGATCCCTTGACAGTTGGAATTCGATATAAGAGTAGGCTGTAGTGCCACCGTCCAGGCAAAATTTCCCTCATAGCACACTGCGTCTGGCGTATTCGCGTCTTCATTAGCCCAGTTCGGAGCAGAACAGTAGGATGTTAAACCCCATTTAATTTCCCTTCATTTATATATTAATCTTTATGTTACCCAAATAACAAAAACAAAGTTGATAATTAATTTACCAATTTCAACATATTATATAACCTCAAATGAAAAAAGGTAGACAAATTCTTTACTTTTTCGTCCTAATTGTGTCCAGTGGACTCTCTATCTCTCTCTTCTCTTTCTCTCTCTCTCTCACTCTCTCCCCCCCCCTCCCAATAGTTGCCATCAAAAAATATATATTATTAGTTCTACCATTTATGATAACCTAAATTCTTCCTTGACATTTAAAATTAATCCCAGCAACATGATACTAGAAATAAGAAAGCTAAGTTGTTGGGTAAATACACCATTAGGCCTACTCAAAATAAATCTAATCTTATATTTCTCATTTTGATTTAGTATTCAATTCTATATTTTGGCAAAAGCTTATTGCAAAAAAAAAACCCACAGAAAATGTTCAGACATTATAATCAAAATCAATACTTACACCCATGCTGCAGGGCTACATCATTTTAAGTCTTAGATAACTAATAAAGAAATTTTGCACAATAAATATTCCTATAGAAGCAAGTTATTGGAACTAAATAAACATTTGCCAAAACGATACATGTTTGTGTGGAACAGCAACATTCTACAACCTGTTAATAAAACTCTCCTTACACCATTATTGAATATATTCTACTGTGTCATTGAAGCTCATAAACATCAATTATGTATATTTATGCCATTTATACTCAAAATAATTCAATGCTTGATCTAAAAATATGAAAGTAAAAGTTTGAAAAATTATTATTTATTGGTAATATTTTGATTTCTTCCCTCCCCAACAATTTAATTAAGCATACCATAAGATTCTTTTACCAATAAATATTTCCCTACAAATTGAAATCAATTAACTCAAAAACAGCATATGTATTCTAAATTGCAAAGCAAATATGGCCATACGGCACCTGTTCGAATTCCAACAGTTCACCAAAATACTGTTATACCTGTAAAAATACCAATCCATATGGTTGAAAGACGAACTCAAAAACCTGAGATAAAATAATATATGTGAACACATCTTCAACCTATACTCTTTAATAACTCATTCTCGCTACAGTGATAACATGGCAATTAGCATTTAACGATCAAATTACCACAAATTACCACATGATGGTCCGTATGCCATTAATCAGTTCCTGGTCACTCCTGTCTGAAATTAACATTCCAAATCCTACTTACATGGTTAACTGACACTGCCTGTCAATAATGAATACCACTTCTTATGAAGGCAGGTCTTTCAACCAATACAATCAAAGTTTCTGATAAACCTATTCAAAGACAAACATTTGAAGTCTTAATTCACCAATATTAATCCTCAATAAATAGAATAAACAGCTTCACACCTGATCTCAATCACTTTTAACAAGCAAACTAACTGTATATATGATACAAGCATGGGGTATAAGCCTATCACCTCATGCACTCAATTTATTCCCTAAGCTCTACACAGTCATATTGATAAAAATTTCAGCCTCACATGTATTAGTCGGCACGTCACATGCTGGCATCATCGTAAACTGATCAATTCTCCCTGTCTGTCAATCACGACGGGTCAATAATTTAAATATGTCTTATCCTAACAATGTCTATTGTGAAGTCTGGTATATTGAGGAAATATCCTAACTACATTTGTTCCTACCACATATCTGCTTTAATGAACAGGACCTGCCCATTCCAAACAGTGGAATTGCCATTATGGGCTATTAATTTTCCAAATGGCATTGATACATTCTCAAATCTTGCAGTATAACTAATTCAAAATGCAATTTAACTTCAATCGATGCTATAAAATAAATAAGACTTATTAAATCTAGGTCTTTCAGGATTATAAAGAGGTGGACCATTTTATCCAAAATATATGTTTTTGGTTACAGGCACTTTACAAGTTCTGTAGTATGGTAACCCTCTATAATGGAAGAAAACTGAAACACTGTGTAGGATATTTTAGAAGTAATTCAAGTGGTGGAATAGGATGTGGAAATGAACATTAATGTAGTTAATGTAATTTGTGTTTTTTAGCCATTCAGAATGTTTCATGTATTTACTGCGGGATGGTAATTATGCTAATGAACTGATTAATATTTACCGCCACTTTAGTCATTGTTTCAACGCTCTGCCAACCACCTAGACGTAGATTAATTTGTGAGAGAAGAGATAGTTTTAAATTGATAAATACTATATATGTTATAATTTTCATCGGTGGTTGATGGTTTGACGGAAGAATATTATTTTCCTAGCTAAGTAATTTGTTTTTGCAAGTTCATTTGTTGTGTTGTGTGATAGTAAAAGTCTCTTTAGTTGTGTTCGTTGTTCCGCCATTAGTAGACAGCCTCGTTCTCATTTCCTTTGTTCTCTAAAGGTGGTCAGTGCCATAATGGCCTCGTCAGATTCTGTGCCGTTATTTAGTGTGAGTCGCAAAATTCAACACTCTTTTCCAGTTTCCCGACCGATTAATGTGGCTATTTTTGGCACTTCGTATGTTAAGCGGTTAGCGGATCACATGGCATTATATTACGATAATTTAGGTTTAGACTACCGTTTGTGTGTTATTCGCTGTTGGGGGTATGGTGGATTACGTGTGAGGAATGACCCGCATGGTCGTTTATTCAAAAGAAACGATCGTTTCTCTGGATCGGATTTGGTATATCTTCATTTAGGGTCGAATGACTTATCTGATATACACAGTAGCCCCGTTCAAACGACGTTGGATATTACATCGTTTGCTGGTTATATTCAGAGTGGTTGGGCGCCAAAATGTGTCATAATTTCTCAGTTGTTGCCGCGGCAGACTGTTCCATACGGAAACTACAACAACAATATTGTCCAAACCAACAATGCCCTTATGCAATTTTGTCAAGATGATCCCACATTGAGTTTTTGGCGACACCGAGCTGGACTTTGGCAGCCAATCACATACTCATATGCCAGAGATGGTATTCATTTATCCCCAGAAGTGGGCAACCCTTTGTTTTTAGCAAGTATACGGGATGCCATTTTACGCCATATCCGTTGGTATTGTTTGGTAGGTTACATAAGTTATATGTTGCATGAAATTATAATAGATAATTTATAGGTTGCATGAAATTATAAAAGATTTTGTATGTTAGAATAAATACCATACTATGGGAGCTATAGGGGATTATTTGATGTGCGGCCGTCTTGAATTTTTAAAAACGCTCATGGTTGACCGAGGTTCACCCGGCAAATTCTAAAAGAGGACACCCTAGGCTACTCAAATTGATCATAAAAAAAACCTTTGTATACAATTTCCAGGATCAGCCTTAGTTCTGCCGGACTATTGTGGTGATAGAAATATGGAATATTCTAGGTGAGTTAAGTAGGTAATCTGAATTTTGTAGTGCTGGTAGTATGGACTGGTCTGGATGAGTAGTGGGTGAATGTTATGGTGTTATAGTATGAACAAGCCAACAGTGAGGCTGATGTCCCCGCCGAAATCCCAAAAGAATAAGATGACACATACTAATTAATCAAACATTTATTTTTTTTTAAATATTAGCTTTAGCTCAAAATATTAATTATTGACTTCGCCTAATGATCATCTACATCAAGTTCAAAATTCTACCTCAATTAAAAGCAGAGTTATGTTCCAAAGTCTTGACCAATAAAAGTGCTTATCGCTCCTTAGCCTAAGCAGAAAATTTGCACCATTGAACTTAGACAAGGTAATGATAAAATGAATCTATACTCTGAGTTACATTGCTATCACTTCATAACAACTAAAGTTATCGTGCCCCAAAGCATCAACCAATCAGATTGCTTATCGTTCTGTTTACCCTCAGCAGAAAAAGTTGATTATCGAACTTGGTCAATATATCGGTGTAATAAAAAAAGCTAAAGCTATACACCAAGTGTCCTCACTCTCACTTAATCAGAACTTAATAAGCATCAACCAATCAAATTGCTTATCTCTGCTTACCCTAAGCAGAAAATGCTCACCTTCGAACCCCATCAAGGTATTCACCTAATAGACACCTATGCCAAGTGTGAACATTCTAACTCAATTAGTTGAGAGTTATTGTGTTCCATAATCTCGACCAATCAAATTGCTTATCAGCCATCTTACCAAGAGCAGAACATGCTCATTATCAAACTCAGTCAAGGTATTGATGTAATGAAACTACACACCAAGTTTCTTTATTTCACTTAATTAGAATTAAAGTTATCATGCCCAAAAGCATCAACCAATCAAATTGCTTGCCTCTGCTTAAACTAAGCAGAAAATGCTCATCTTCAAATTCCATCAAGACATTAACCTAATAAACACTCACACTACGTTTGAACATTCTAACTCAATTAGAATGAGAGTTATTCAGTTCCAAAGTCTCGACCAATTAAATTGCTTATCGCTCTGCTTACCCTGAGCAGAAAATGCTCATTATCCAACTTAGTCATGGTATTGATGTAATGAAACCATACACCAAGTTTCATCACTCTCACTTAATTAGGGGGGGTTGGGATGGCCTAGTGGTCTAGAGTGCCGCGCTACGACCTCTAGCTGGCCGGTCACCTATGGCTTGCGGCTGTGGTTTCTAGCCCTGGTATGAGCGTATGTGGCATGGAGATAGGGGCGCCTTGTCAACCTTGTGTGTTTCCTCCAGGCACTCCGGTTTCCTCCCACTGCTAAAGACCCCTACGGGCAAGCGAATTATTGAGATAAAATTAAACCATATGTTAGTCCCGAAATGACCTCATTTCTCACTCTCACTTAATTAGAACTAAAGTTATCGTGTCCCAAAGCATCAACCAATCAAATTGCTTATCTCTGCTTATCCTAAGCGGAATATGCTCATCTTCGAACTTCATCAAGGTATTGCCATAATAAACACCTACACTAAGTTTGAACATTCTAGCTCAATTAGAACGAGAGTTATTGTGTCCCAAAAAGTGTGACAGACAGACGGACGAACGGACGGACGAACCCATTTTAATAGTCTCCTGCTTTCTTCGAAAGGCGGGGGACAAATATTCTGGATGAGTGTTGTAGGTGTTCTGATTGCTCTGGTGGTAGTTGTGTGAGATATTCTGATACAAGGATCAGACATAGATGATCTAGCTATTTGAATTGAGCATGTTGTGTTTAATACCCATTGGACCACAAATGTATATTTTTTTAACTACTACAAACAGCTTCACTTTGTTATGCAACATTATTACATGTTTAAAACTAAATATACTGACGACACAATGCCCCTAGAAAACACAACTGTCTAGTTTCTGACAAGACAAATAAAACTATATTCAACATCTCCTATAGGACTGCATCTCCTGGTTATGTAACTATATACTGTCTTCTGTTGCATCTTAAATATACAGTGTACTCTGTAACTTCCAGCACCAAGCAGGACCAAATAGAAATGGCGGATGTCGGCGAGTGGCGGTTTATCCAATAACAGGATGTGAATGGAATATTTGTCGGACCGCACCCCGTTATATATTTCATGTTTAAAACCCGTTCGGTATTCAAATTTATGTCAATAATATTCCTACATGACATGTACAAAATTACATAAAATCAAACTCCCCAAAAATGACCGTATTTTTTGTATTCTACGTCGGTACATTTTTCAGCAAAGTCCGACATTCGTCTGATACTGCGTTTCGATTTATATACAGAAAGTAAAAAAAAATGACATGTAAGCCGTAGTTTACTAGTTAACGTCGCTCTAATACAACGAACGAGTGACACCAACTGCAAAATAATTGCACTCAACTGTAGCACGTGCTATCATCGAAAAACAATTCACTACGTCATTCCAATCGGAATACATGTATACGTCAACATTTTTTAGCGTGTTTATTTACTCATTTAAAAACATAAATCCCATTCAAAATATGATAATAAATCCGACAATGTTCCATCAAAATATAATCTTTTCTCGGACATCAGGCTATCGGCGATTAACAATGCTCAATAGAGGTCTATTTTTAGCGCGAACTATTTTTAGAGTACTGCTCATAGGTGCTATAGCTATAGTGTTAACGTTAGTTATTGAAAATGGTTGCCAATCAACGAACCCTTAAAAGATTTGTCGAGTACTGTTTGTTTATACTTTAATTATTAGTGTCTGATAAACTGTAGTGTTTTTGTGATTGGGGAGTTAACAGGGGCGGATTATAGGATTAAATAACAATGGATAATCACTCATCGGACCTCGAGTCGACGGCGAAAGGCGGAAGTGACAAAATGGCGGTTAGAACAAAACATTTTAAAAGCAATCAAGAAGGAAATAAATCGGGACCAGAGGTTTTGGGCGGATCTAGGCGAGTGGCGGATTGATCAAAAGCTGGAAGTTACAGAGTACACTGTACTGACAGCACATTTCCCATGAACAACAACCAGGTTGTCTAGATTCTGACAAGACAAATTGGAATATAGTTATTAGTTTCTGAAGTAATCTTCTTTTGACATATCTGTTAAAACTTCATTACATTCAATTTATTTTTCCCGAAAATCTGATATAGTAATCTGTGCTGTACAGCTATGGAAAATGAAATAACAAATTTTTATTCATCCATGTGAAAAAAGTGTAGCCAGACTAGATCCATCAATATCCAAACACAACCTTACTTTTGTATTAATTGATTAACATAACAAATTTAATTGATCAACCACATCATCATCCACTAGTTTAAAGCAGATGACAGATAAGACTAGGTTACAAATTTAATGGTCTTATGCATATGCATCATTATATTCGCACAGTACTATAAAAAAAAAACTTGATAATCTACTTCTTCCTGTGTGTCTAGTTTTATTTAAAGAATATAAGAAGTAGGTCTACTTAACTCTCCAGATGAACTAATAGATCTGTTATGATGATTTGGACAGATGTAAACCAGTTGAACTGATCTTAGAAATGAGTGCTGCTTTCAACATGACCAATCAACTAACCCTCCTTGAAAGACTTGAGGATTGTTACGGCATATCAGGGACCATACTGGGCTGGTTCCAGTGGTACATAAATAGCCGAATACAGAGGATCCAGATTGATTCCGAACAGTCAAGTTCTAAGATTCTTAGATACAGTGTTACCTAAGGATCAGGTTTCGGTCCTGTCCTGTTCACAGCCTACACTGCTCAAATCGGTGACATCATTCGCGAAGCAGGCCTCAATGACGCCCAGCTATATGCAGAACTTGATGTCTCTCCAAAGACCATTATCAAGGACCTAGAAAGTGCATTGAGAAAGTAAGACTGATAAACCAGAAAGCATAACCATTGGCAACTAGCGAACAACATTAATTTAAATCCAGTAACCATTGGAAACACAAATATTCAACCAACCGATTCTGTAAGAAAATCTTAAGTGTATATTTTGAAAATACATGTGTGTCCTACATCAGCAAAAAAGCAACCTTTCATCTAAACAACGTTGGAAAGATTTGACTATTTATACACCTTGATACTTTCTGTAAAAATGAATATTATGATATATAATAGTATTTGTGTCGATTTCTTGATTGTTTGAATACCCAGTGCTGTAGCTGGTAATCCGTCACTTTTATTGCTGCCACTTCCTCCCATGATCCTCTATTTCATTGTATTGCCATGTATACTTTTTTCCTAAAATGTTTTGCTGTTTTATATTAATTTTGGAATTTCACTTGTATCATCCTAATTTTGTTATTTAATAAATGACCGTCATTTTCACAAACAGCAGTGTTTCTGTTGCTTTTCTGATCTGGAAAAAGACACAAATACCCACTTGATCAACTACAGAAAATTCAGATTAAGGCTGCTAGAATTGTGACCAGTACTAAACTACCTGAACTTACATCCCACTTCTACCTCGTTGCCATTGGCAACCTTTGATAAATCTGGCCTGTTCATTTCCAATACAGGCTTAAAGGGCCAATCCCGATAACTTTTTGGGGAATAAAACTGCTTAATTTTGTGTTAAAATCATTTAAAACCCATTATCTAAGGCCGATCAACTAACCCGATTTTTGTGATACGCTTGTAAATAACCTGACAGTTTGCATCTGGAAATGGAGACCTTTGTATCATACAGTATCTGGATAAAACCAGACTTTTTTCTATAAAAATAATATGTAGGTAAAATTTACCTTTTGTTATCAAGTACAGTACATGGGTAATTCACTATATAGACCTCTCAAGAAACGTAAATCGATTATAAGGTCACCAAATGAAAAAAAATGGCCATCAATATTAAAAGGGCTACGTGTCCGGATAAGCAATTTTGGCGTTCACGTCCAAATGACTCAATATTTTGAGTTGAAATTTTGAGACAAGGTATATACACCATTCCCCTATATTTTGGCGTTTTATTTTTATACATTCTCAGACTTTTATTTTTGAGACTCTGTATAATACGGGACTGTCCCTTTAAAAGTATCCGTGTATCAGAAATGAACAGTACACTTTTAAAAAAGAGTACTGTTCATTCCCGACAAACGAACACTTCTACACTGTTTAAGATACCATTCAAGCAATAAGTAGCGGACGTTTAATCCGGCCCAGATCGCAATGATAGCTATGGCTCTATACAATGCAGCGGGACAGATTACATGAAACAACTAGTCAAAATCACAGTAACAAAACAAACCGGGTGGAACAAACTGGCAGTTCAAAAAAATATACAATGACATTAAATTAACAAAACAACATATTACACAAATCAATTATTATACATGTCAAAAGGCACCTATTCCATAATTTGGTTTGATTTATATTAATATATGCAAAACATATATATGAGAACACTAAATAATTATTTCAATTGTGATGATAAAAGGCGCAGTTCTCTTGCTGGACACCTCACAGACTTTTAAAATAAGCAGGATAAAAACAAAAACGTCTAGAAAGACATACATTTTATTACAAATAATTCGTTGATGCATACTTTCACCAGGAATGACCGACGTTTTGCATTTCCTTCACACTACATTTAATAATAATATTATTAATATTGCAGTCCTCTTCGATGTGGTCTAAACAAACACGTGATTGTTTTACACCCAGGGTATAGCTAGACGCACGTGTAAATACTATTCAGGTCGTCTCTCCACTGCGCAATCATTCTACCATGAAATGTAACGTGAGGCTCAGAAAGGGATAAATGAAAGAGCATGTCACTTTTCGGTTGAAACGACTCAATAATAAATACTTTTTTCACATTTTCCTTCACAATACTCGATAGAAATGTGATGTAAGTCAGTTATTCGCACCTTTCCTCGGTGTATCAGTGAATATCAGAACAGTTTTAGTCGGGGACCGCCTCGGCTTCGCCTCGGCTGACCCCCCGTAAAACTATCACGTGTTTGTTTAGACCACATCGTCAAAACAACTTGTCTATGGCGAAGAGGACTGCGACATTATTATTATTAAATGTAGTGTAAAGGAAATGCGAAACGTGGGTCATTCCTGGTAAAAGTATGCATCAACGAATTATTTTTAATAAAATGTATGTCTTTCTAGGCGCTTCTTTTTCATCCTGCTTATATTTAATGCCTGTGAAGTCTCAAGCAAGAGAACTGCGCCTTTTATCATCACAATTGGAAATAATTATTCAATATTCTTATTCATATGTTTTGCATATTAATAAAAATCAAACCAAATTGTCGGAGAGATGCCAATTGATATGTATAATAATCGATTTTTGTAATATGTTGTTATGTTAATTTAAAGATGTAACTGAATGTCATCGATGTAGGGGTTTAGCGGGCGTACAAAGTCAAAAATCAACATATAAAAAAACAAAAACCCGATTTTATGTAACGAGGGTATGTTTTTGTAACGTTTTCTTCTATCGATCAGGCCCATCCAACAATAACGAAATTCTTCGGCAATCTCCGGAAACATTCGGTTTTGACGTCATCTCAGGAAGGAATGGACAGCAATATGGCGACCTTTTCTACTGCCATTTTATGCTGAGATGGTCAACGGATGTGTTTTGTTCGGCTGTAGTGTAGTGCCTCTACCGATACTACCCGTAGTTTGTCTACGCATAACTTCCCAAAGAATCCGGCCACCCGACGACAGTGGGCGAAGTTTGGGCACACTACCAGGGCAAACTTCGTTTGACCTAAACAACCAAACAACAGTTCGGGCTCGGCTGTTATATTGAATATTCACAACATTTTACAGAGGATTGTTTCGAAATTTTATCGTCGGTTGCCCAGGTTGAAAGTGGTCCACAGAAAAAGTAAGGCCCTTTTTGATCTATTTAGAATAAATAAATAAATTTATCTCATTCGATCTATTCCAAGTCAAAACTAAATTGTGATACACTGATAGGCCTACCTACCTATTTCTAAAATTAAAAACAGTGATCGATCAGCTGTCAAAAAAGGTCACAATACATATGCAGGCATAATTCTCTGGGGATTTTTATGAAGATTTGTAAAAGTAAAATAATACTAGGCCTTGTAATATAATAGTAATAGGCCTACATATTTCTATAAAAAGGTGATCAGTGTTAAAAAAAAGGTGATGTGCAGGCAGAATATGTCACTGCATTTTGTGAAGATTTGTAAATGTAAAATAAATAGACCTACTAGGCCTCATCCTGTCTATTTCCAAAAAACAGTCATAAGCTGTCAAAAAAAACCAATATGCTGAAGAATTTTCTTTTATGAAGATTTGTAAAATTAAAATAATACTAGGCCTTGTCATATAGGCCTACATGTAGATCTAACTAAAAAAAGATGATCAGTCATCAAAAAAAACAAAACATGATAAGCAGGCAGAAAAGGTCACTACCGGTACATTTTGTGAAGATTTGCAAAATTAAAATAATATAGGCCTACTAGCCCTTATTTTTATATATCTCTACCTATTTCTATAACAGTGATCAGCTGTCAAAAAAAAGTCGAAATATGCACTGCAGGCAGAATTCTCTGAGCATGTTCTGAAAATTTGTAAAATTTTAATAAAATACTACCAGCTCCCAAAAAGTCATGTGTTAAATTAATTTACAGGGAGGAAGGCAATTGCTCACTATCAAGGAGATTTGGATTTTGATTCAGATGTTTGTTGAGAAAATTGCCTGTTTCCCCCCTGTAGTCAGTTGTGTGGCTAGGAATTTCATTTCAAATTTTTACATTTCAGGTAGCATTGCATATACTGTTCATGGAAGCATTAAATATCAAGACTAAGTTTGGATTGGCACCAAGTACTGTTAATATCAGAATGGAATAATTTTTTCTTTTTTTAAAATGGGAATAATAAATTTGAAATATGAAAAGTTGTGGATTTGAATGTTTGTATTGTGTGTATTGGCAATATAATAGAGACCCACAAAATCTAAAGACATTACTGTTCTGAACTATCCTGATTCCTGACAGTGAAGTGACACTGTGTGAAGCTAATGTTTTTGGGATTTCGAAAATTTGCCCAAGAAAATATACCATAGTTGCATTCACATTGAACCTGAAATTTGTATAAATTTTTGACAAGAAATGTTTCACACATTTGTTGATCAGAAAAACATTGTCAGATTTATGCCGGAAACAATGTTAGATATATTTTCATTCAATCTATTGTAAATTGTGATCTGTGTGTAAAAGTTACAATAAATGGTTTTATGCAATCATTGAGGGAGTTGTAAATTTTACAGTTTACTGAATACGTCTGTACCAGTACAGACAAGAGCTGCATGTCTTATGAATTGAATATAAATAAATATTCAGTTAAATTATAGAAATAATTCACAATAATCCATTGATTTCATTCATTATATTTATTGAAATTATTTCCAAAAAATAGAAATGTGTAACTGGAAGTGTATAATGTATAGTTCATAGCTTTAAGTGTATTCCAATTCTTCCCAAGAAATTAATTTCAAAGTCTTTCAGGCACTCGCATAACAGCCTGCTTTTCATTTCGTGCAACAATTGTTTTAAGTTGGGATTTAGGGTACATGAACACTATTTAGGTATTATATTTTATTGTCTGTCTTCCATGATATAGAAATTCCTTGTGCACATCAAATGAAAGTTCTTCATACAATTAAATACAATGGCTTTTGTATTATTGGTCTGAAAAAAAAATACATATTAATTAGTAGTAGTAGCATGTTTGACAAAACAATAGAGTTTCTTCAGGGATTTCTGTGTCTACAATTTACAAAAAACAATTTACAGTCGAATAAGAGAAATGCAGTTCTAGTTATAATAATATAATTTATGCATAAATTAGAAAGGAAGTTGGCATCAGATTTTACAGACTATGACTTTACAGATGGGTTTATATTCAAATCATACTCAATACGAAGGAAGTACCATCAAGTTCAGGTAATGCCAAGGGAATTGGCACACCAAGAAAGACTTTTTTCAACCAGCATTATTCACACTATAGTTCTTTTAATTTTAGTCAAACAAGGCCCTAATTTATATACAAATCCACTCCTTCAATGCCACAAATCGGATATCCTTTTCTTCTTGATTACAAAGAAATAATATTCAAAATAAAAATTCCACGGAGTGATATTGATATTCTGATTAGTTGTACACTTTACTTTGAATTAGATCAAATAATTTAAATTTAAAGACAAAATACCAGTAGGCCTATTCATCATTTTGTACTTTTATTTTATTAGTTCCCCAACATTGTAAAATTATAGTTGTGCTCACTGAAATATAGCCCATACAACTGTTTGAAATTCATTCACATTCCTGACATTGTTGTTTAGCGAAGTAGACCTCTATAATATATTAGTATACAAAAGGGTCTGTACGTAATTCCTTACATTATTATTTTGTAAATCGATTCATTTGTGTTTCTCAAATAAACGATGACTTGATTGTATGAATTATAGGCCTAATGCATTTTCAACATACCTGTTTATAAAGACGGAGCGCAGTTTACGTGGGCTACTCTACTTGCAGTGATGACAGCCAGTCGTCCCTTCTTCGTCATTTTACAACTCTCCCTGTTGCATTATTTATGACATTTTTTTAAAAATAAAGATGAGCGAAGATCACAACATTTGTTTGAAGTTAGGCACAAATAAATAAATATTTAATCCAATTCACTCGCTTGTATTCAACATTATCAAGCTAACAAAATTACATGATAATTATTTATCACGGCTGCCTCTGTTGATGTTTACCGTTTGCGGTTCGAAAATAAATTATGGTTGAATCGGCCCCGTCGCCGAGTTCAAAAGATCGTCGGACACCTCATCATACAAATCAAAGACACTTGAGTAACTGCGATCGGTTGAATGGCTTTGAACGCTCGCAGAATCGTCGCCAATACCGGCTCTCTCTATGAATCACAGCATAATAATATGCCTGACATTGTTGACGTGTTCCTGAGATGACGTCACGCCAGGCTAGTAGGCTCGTTAATTTTGTTTCCGTGAGTGTCGAGAAAATTGAAATTGAAATTCGTATTGTGTCTAAACCGCTGGGCAAATCACATTGAAATTTTATATTCAGCATATTTGAGGATTAAACTACACATATTTGGTGAAAAAATGGTTTATTGGATTTATATTCAGTTATATCTTTAATGTCATTGTATATACTTTTGAACTGCCAGTTTGTTCCACCCGGTTTGTTTTGTTACTGTGATTTTGACTAGTTTTTTGATGTTATTTGTCAGACATCCTCCTCGCAGTGTTCCGTTTGATTAGAGCTAATCCTACTACTCCCTGCTGGACTGAGTGGGTATTAATGTCACTAATTATGACTGGTCAGTGGGCCTTTTACTGATTTCGTTACAAAAGTATTACCTTTAAAACAGAACGTTTAATTAGGGCAACTGTGTTTACATAACGTTACGTCATGGCTGCACGTTTTTTTTTATGCTATATTAACCAGCGCATAGCAGGATATTGTAGCAAAACTAATTGCGTGACAAACGAGGCTATCGGTATTGACGTAAAGTAAACAATACTGTATGGTAACGAACAGACTTTCAACGTTTTAAATAGCTTAAATCTTTGTCCAAAATATTAAGGAAGACCTAAGATTAAACGACGGACTGTCATGTTACTGTACGTAAGTGGTAGATTTGATTGAACGAGAAGAATAGACACACTTACTTAAAAGTTCAAGAATCTGAACCGAATCCAGCAATGGCCAGAGAGGGATTTCTCGGGCCGTTGCTTCAGGAATATGTTTGTCAGGCTGCATTGAATAGCGCCATCGTTATCATTGCGATCTGGGCCGGACTAAACGTCCGCTACTTATTGCTGGAATGGTATCTTAAACTCTGTAGAAGTGTTCGTTTGTCGGGAATGAACAGTACACTTTATAAAAAGTGTACTGTTCATTTCTGATACATGATACTTTTAAGCCTGTATTGGAAATAAACAGGCCAGTTTTATCAAAGGTTACCAATGGCAACGTGGTAGAAGTGGGATGTAATATTTTGAAACAACACTCAGTGTTGTTTAATGGTCTTGAGCTCTCTAGTCTGGAGGTCGATCCCTGCATTGGCAGAGAAATTTCATCTAGATTTTCCGGCGTGGTTTCCCCTTGTCAGTGATGCAGAACGGAGGGCCTGACAAGGACAGCTGTCTAGTCGTTTAAATTGGAGGAAAAACAGAGGTCCTGTGTACACATTAGTGTACGTAAAAGATCCCTTGGCAGTTGGAATTTGATATAAGAGTAGGCCGTAAGCAAAATTTCACTCATGGCACACTGTATGGCGTATGCCCGTCTTCCATTAACCCAGTTTAGGTGCAGAAGAATAGGACTTTTCAATATATTACTGAAACCATTCATAAAATCCTCACAGTCATCCTGACAGAAGTTCATAAAGAACCCAGATATAGGATATATGTGTGGGAGAGTGGATAGCATGTCCCTTTAATGACACCCGTTGTCTTAGTCAAACATGTAGCTATAGCAACCTTTCCTGTCGGGGAGCGTCTGCACGTGCGAAGGGGAGAGAAAGTGTCAGTTGAGTTGATAGCAGCCGGACTGTACACACACAGAAAGCAGCACAGCTGTCCTGTGTTCAATGTATAGTGGGCCTATAGTTGGACGAAATAAAGTCTCTTCAACAACCAACGATTTATATTATTATTTTCTGTAACCGTGTCTTTTGGCTCGGTCACATTTGGCGTCGCCGATAGGATGAGAAAGATGGTTTGACCACTTTGACATCGTACAAGATTCAAGACAAGTCTGAAGTCATCCATTCAAAAGATTCATAATTGGTGAGATCTTTCCACTTTCCTTTAACTGAATGGCCTTTTCCTGAATTGATTCATGGTTATTTACGTTTTTAAATTATGCATAAGTCTTGTCTGCTATGAGTTTAACTAAATTGCAAAAACTTTTAGAAAAACCGTTACCATGTATAGTGAGCAGACAGAATAGCGTCGCTATATTACTTACAGACAGTAAGGGCCGGTATTTACAGTCACAATATTCAAGTGACGGTACGCTTACTATAAAATTTGAAGCTATCAGTGGCCGAAATACTAAACAGGGAATAGACTATTTGGAAGAAAATTTGCCTAAATTTATAGAAGACTTTTCGTCAGTCGTTGTCTACGTGTGGCTAGGCACGTGTGATGTCACGTCAAAAGTTGGGCATGTAATTACTGTTAAACCTGAAAGTAGTGACCCAGTTTCTTTTGTCTTGTCCCAATACAGAAGAGCCGTAAATATCATAAAAAACTTTCCAACTTGTCGTATAAAATTTATTGAACTGCCTCCTATATTAATTTCGAAATATAACTGTACACAGTCAGGGTGTAATTCGGAACAGTACAAATTACAGGACAAATCTGTTAATAATTACATATCTGAAATTAACAGAGAAATTAAACTGTTGAATTTGTCACAAGGAGAATCAACTTTGGGTTTTTCGAATGACGTTTTTCGCTTCCGCAGAAATAAGAGTGGTAGTTCCCGAGTTACTGTTGCTGCACAGTTATTGTCAGACGGTGTTCATCCAGTTAAACTTTTAGCCAAGTGTTGGTTGCATCACCTTATGATTGATATTGCGGCGTGTTGTTTTCCAAAATAAACTTTGACTGCTTAAAGTGACACTCACATGATTACGGAGAAAGCTCTATTGTATGTAGTACTTTATTATTGATCTTGTTTTTCACAAGTAGAGAAAGCTCTACTGTGGTTATTTTGTTTGATGTTAGTTTTGTAATTTAAATATATATCGTAATCAATCATTGTGTTCGACAATTTTTAGTATTGAACTTTTGTCTATGTGTTAACGTGGCGAGAGCTCCACGGAATATACATGTATGTTTAAATTATCACTATTTTTGTATTGGTTTTGTACCTTGTTAAATATGGCTAGCGGAGGTAGGTCTAAGGATGATTATCATGCCGAAATAGCGCTTAAGAAAGGAATTATCAGCTACAATATTAGCGTCGAGAGTTCCGTCAACACCTTTACGTACTCCAGATTCCAGATTTGCATTCCACCCAGAATCAGAATCCACCCGACTACATACGTCAAACCCGGTTGTATATATAGACAGAACAAGAGAACCAAAGAAATTCAGTGGTACGTGGAAGTCACTTGATAGTGTCTCTGTACATGAATGGATAGAGGGAGTTCAATGTTATGTCTCTTCATTAAATTTGCCTACGTCAGAAGAAGCTCGCTTGATATATTCGTATCTAGAAGGAGATGCGAAAGCGGAAGTTAAGCTTAGACAAGTCCAAAATGACCCGACCGGTATCTTTAACGTATTACGTGAAACATTTTCCGAACCACATTCAACATCGCAGTTGCTCAGATTATTTTACGAAAGACGTCAACGACCAGGAGAGAGTGTACGAGAATTTTCATATAGCATTCGTGACATTATGGATAGGGTTCATAGAAAGGATCCATTAAAAGCTGTATATAAGACTGCAGTTAGAGATCATTTCGTTGATGGTTTGGGCGATTCTTACCTACGCAAGGAATTAAAGAAACAAATTCGAGAAAATCCAGGGTTGACGTTCCTCGACGTGAGACAGTCTGCCTTGGAATGGTCAGAAGATGATTACAGATCACGAAGAGGTGCTACAGCTCTTTCAGAAGAAGTAACATTAAACGATTCTGAGATAAATCAGATGAAGAAATTATTGGAGTCTCAACAGGAACAAATCACGAAACTTCAGTCGATGTTAAATCAACGTAGCAGTGATCGACGTTGTTATCGGTGCAAAAAGCCAGGGCACCTGCAACGTAATTGTCCAGATTTACCCAGAAAGCAGGAAAACCAAACCCGCCCTTAACTGTGAGTCGAGATAGGGGCGAGAGTCAACCAAAAGACTCACCTGGTGTTAGTTTTAGTTCGACTGTCGGGGATTGCCCTGAGGTTGAAGTTAAAATTGAGAATTCAACTTGCAGGTTTTTATTTGATACTGGATCTCAAGTTTCAACCATCGTACAATCATTTTACGAGAAATATTTGAAGTCTTCAGCTGACCTTCATGAAACGTCATTTCTCACTGTTCGTGCAGCAAATGGACTTGAACTGCCTTACATTGGGATTATCCAGGCTAATTTAAGTATATTTGGAAGCGTGGTACCAAACCAGTGGTTACTAGTAGTGAAGGACCCTAGTGATCCAGCTACACGGAAACGGAAACAGGAGGTACCAGGTTTGTTAGGTATGAATGTTATCCGTCGTTGTTGGTCTGTACTTGAACATTTGGCGAAACGTGAACATTTCGTAGATCAGAGTTTCGTTGAGAATGTTACTGCGACATTATCGCGTAACGAACAGAATCTTCTTGGATTTGTGAAGGTCGCCGGAAATACTTCTGTAGTTCTGCCTTCAAAATGCATTACAGCAGTACGGGTAACTGGTCCTCGTTTACCTCGCAATGTTTCAGCTTTCGTAGAAGAACTATGCACTAGAACGCATATACCAAATGATGTTGCTGTGTGTAACACTATTATACAACCAACTGAAAATCGTTATGTACAAGTTGCTAATTTTTCAGAATCTGATATTAACTTGAAACCCAGAACTCGTATAGGTGCGGTGGTGGCAGCGGATATAGACCCCGAAAGCATAAAACTGTCTGTGAACCATGACCATGTATTTGTTGAAAGAGTGACAGAGGATACATTGCGCGAAGTTGGGGAGAATCCTGTTATTCCACCTGTACCTATTCCAGAAACTCTTGATAATGTTCAGCGTCAGCAGCTGAAGGATTTACTTCTAAAGTATTCCAACGTTTTTAGTAAAGGTGATGATGATATAGGCTACACATCAACTATTACTCATCAGATTCATCTTACAGATCAAGTTCCTGTAAAATTACCATATCGACGTATACCACCTGCACAGCTTGATGAGGTGCGAAAGCATATTCAACAACTGGTAGATATGAATGTTGCAGTTCCTAGTTACAGTCCGTATTCTTCACCGATAGTGATCGTCAGAAAGAAGTCTGGTGAGTTGAGACTATGTGTTGATTACCGACATTTAAACGCAAAGACAGTTAAGGATTCTTTTCCTTTGCCCCGTATCGAGGAAAGCCTTGATGCAATGCATGGAAGCTGTTGGTTCAGTTCTCTAGATTTAGCATCTGGTTATAACCAGATCGCGATGGATAAACAAGACCAACCCAAAACGGCGTTCACAACCCCGTTTGGATTATTTGAAATCAAACGTATGCCGTTCGGCGTTTGTAACGGACCTGGAACTTTTCAACGTTTGATGCAGAGTTGTTTCCGAGACGATGCTTTAAAGATTCTGTTGATATATTTAGATGACTTGATAGTGTTCGCCAGATCTTTTCCGGAGCACCTTGAGAGACTCGATCATGTTTTTAGTGTTTTGAGTAGTCATGGACTTAAATTGAAGTCCTCAAAATGTTTCTTCTGTTGTTCGGAGGTTCGATATCTCGGACACGTCGTTTCAGCAAGTGGAATAGCCACTGACCCTGAAAAAATAAAAGCAGTGCAGTCATGGGGTCAGCCCACAACAGTTAAGGAGCTGAGAACATTTTTAGGATTCTGTGGATTTTACCGGAGGTATGTGGAAAATTACGCCAAAATAACATTACCGTTACACAGTCTTCTGAAACAAGCAGAAACGGAGAACAAGAAGGGTATATCTTCTTTGTGGACAGAAAAGTGTATGCAATCGTTTGAACTTTTACGTGAAAAACTTACCAGTGCACCAATTTTGGGTTACGCAGATTTTTCACGACCATTTCATGTGGAAATTGACGCATGTAATGATGGACTGGGAGCAGTTTTATCTCAGTATCAGCATGGTCAATTGCGTGTCATTTTGTACGCCAGTAGAGCTCTGCGTGGACCTGAACGGAACATGGAAAATTACAGTTCAAGAAAACTAGAAATGTTAGGTCTTAAGTGGGCTCTTTGTGAAAAATTTCGTGATTATTTGATAGGTCGGAAATTTATTGTATATTCGGATAACAATCCCTTGTGTCATTTGAAGTCCGCTAAACTGGGTGCAGTTGAACAGCCTTGGTTGTCAGATCTGGCGGTGTTTGACTTTGAACTAAAATATAAACCTGGGAAAGCTAATAACAATGCAGATTCTTTGTCTAGGAAACCGGAAAATGTGGCTGAAAGCAGTTACATTTCCATTGACATAAACGCGAAAATTGAAGAAGTAACAAAATCATCGTTTGTTCCGCCATGTTTAAGAGAACATGTCATTTTAAATTTGGATTCTCCGGTATATTGTGAAAGTTTAGGCATGTCACCGTCCTATTCTCACGAGAATTTACAAAGTCTTCAAAGTGCAGACACAACCATTAATACTTTTAGATCCTTCTGGGAAAAGGGTAAATCACCAACCAGGTCCCAGAAAAGAGAGTTATCCAGGGATGTGCTGATATTGTTCCGTCAATCCAAACGATTATTTCTAAGGAATGGTGTGTTATATAGAAACCTTTTCGATCCTTTAGTTGGTAATGTTGAGCAGTTAGTTCTTCCAAATTCCTTGAAGGAGACTGTTCTGGAAAATTTGCATGATAAAGCAGGTCACCAAGGTATTGAACGAACATTTAATCTTGTGCGGTCCAGATGTTATTGGCCCGGTATGTGGAAAGATGTTCAAGCTAAATGCAAGAACTGTTCAAGATGTGTGATTGCCAAACCAAACCCTGTTCTCCATGCCTCAATGAAAAATCTGTTAGCCTCCAAACCTCTAGAGGTGATTGCAATGGATTTCACCTTATTAGATCAATCATCTAACGGTATGGAAAATGTCCTGGTGATTACTGATGTATTTTCAAAATTTAGTATAGCAGTTGCAACAAAAGATCAGAAAGCTTCTACTACAGCTAAAGTTCTGGTAAAGGAATGGTTTGTTAGATATGGCGTACCAAGACGAATCCATTCAGACCAAGGACGAAATTTTGAGTCTGATGTTATTAAGCATCTATGCATGTTATATGGTATCAAGAAGAGTCGAACCACGCCTTATCACCCCCAGGGTAATGGTCAAACAGAGAGATTTAACCGCACCTTACATAATCTGCTAAGAACTTTATCACCAAGTGCTAAGCGGCGTTGGCCAGATCATTTACCAGAATTAACTTTCATGTATAATACGTCTACACATTCATCGACAGGTTATACGCCTTATTTCCTGATGTTTGGTCGGAACCCGATACTTCCCATTGATGTATTGCTAGGCGATTCAATCGGACAATCAGAATCATGGGTACGTGACCACCAACTCCGTCTTCAGCAGTGTTATTCTAAAGCATATGGGATGTTGATATCTTCTGCTGACCAACGGAATGAACTTGATGCAAAAGCTTGGGATGCTCCTTTGAAGCCTGGACAGCTTGTATATTACAAAGCGAGAGGAATTTTAGGACGTAACAAGATCCAGGATCATTGGTCCCCCATTGTTTATTCAGTAATTGAGAGAATTAGTGGTGAAAATCATGTTTATGTTATCAGCCCAGTGGATGATTCTAGTCTTACCAAAACGGTACATCGAACCGAGTTAAAGTTGTGTCCACCAACTGTTCACGACCCGTTGACTACCGATTTATCAGATGCAGAGGTGGAACTACCTGTTGACCCGTTGGATGATTTGTACGGTATTCAAGTTGAACAGCCTTTTAATATTGGGACTACTTCATTGTCCGATGATGATCAAGAAATTCCTTCAGTAAACCGATCCAATCTTAATGAAAATTCTGATTCAACCTTGTCATTGTCATTTAATCATACAGAAATACGGCAATCGGCGCGTAAAAATAAAGGAACCCATAGCAATCTTCATAAGCTACCTGTTAGTGCAGTGAATAATTCAGTTTCAGCGGTCGATTCAGATTATTCTAGTATTATGATTGAATTAAGTTATTCTTTAGTAGCTACAGCAATTCGGGAAGTGGGGTCTTTATTGAAATCAAAGACGAACAGTTCCGTTTGAATTTTTGACATGTTTTTTTTTATGATCTTGTTAGTTTTGTGTTTTTCATTTTTTTTGTCTCACATATTTTCATTTTATGTTTCAATTTTGCTAAATGCAGGGACGCATTTATTGTAAAGTTGGGGAGAATGTGGGAGAGTGGATAGCATGTCCCTTTAATGACACCCGTTGTCTTAGTCAAACATGTAGCTATAGCAACCTTTCCTGTCGGGGAGCGTCTGCACGTGCGAAGGGGAGAGAAAGTGTCAGTTGAGTTGATAGCAGCCGGACTGTACACACACAGAAAGCAGCACAGCTGTCCTGTGTTCAATGTATAGTGGGCCTATAGTTGGACGAAATAAAGTCTCTTCAACAACCAACGATTTATATTATTATTTTCTGTAACCGTGTCTTTTGGCTCGGTCACATATGCATAGAATTTGGTTGTTCAGTATTGAGTTGCCTAACTTTGATATCTAAAATGACAATGATTATGACTGAGAAAAAATAGCTATAAATTTCATTGAGAGCAGTCATATATAATCCCTAATCAATTATTATTTTCAAATTTTGTTTTGTCAAAAATTCCTGTGAAATAAATGAATGACCAGGCAGTTATAATTAGATTTTGAAAAGAAACAGTATGATTAATGTTTTCCCAGTCTTTTCATTTGAAAGGTCATGCTTGCAAAAAAGGAATAATGCTGCCAATAGAATATTGCAACTGTTTCACATATTATTTTCGATTTTTCAATATTCTATGTCACCCATGAATATTTGCATTAAAGATCAATACTGGATCAAGATTATAATCAATAACTCATTTAAATGCATTACAATTGCAGGTTGCGTAGGACTAAAAATGTGAAGAGTTGGTCGAGATATAAGCCAGCTCTTATGTTAGATTTGGAACCCAAAGCATAAAAGCTGAAACTACAATTAAATGTTAATGAGTTACGGAAATCCCATTCAATTATGTTATTCAATTATCTTCAAGGACCTTTTAGATTACTGCACCAAAACCACTCATCTTAAAAGAATAATAAAATTATGTTTCTCCTTTCTATATGAGGCAAGCTCCTAATCCTTCAATAGAATTCACAGTTAAATGAAAATAAAGCAAATAACCAGGATTTTGAGACATACGTATGTGCTAACATTTAGTAAATTGCCTGAAAGAATATAATTACATAAGAGACATATGCTATAAATGTCATAAATTGGTACTGGGATAGCATAATAAAATATGATTTTTTGTGATCCTGTATGGTTTCAGATTTGAAGTCAGAGGCAACACTAGGACCCAATTAGATCCGGGGCACAGGCCCAACTCGTACATATTTTCCAGTATTCGTTTTAATAACGACATGACGTTGCCGTGGGTATTCTATTGATGCTTCAAACCGCGGATTATTTTTGTCGATATAATAATATAGTTATTAAAACGAATACTGGGAAATATGTACGAGTTCTTGTGAAGTTGTGAGCTAAATTATCACGAACTAAAATTTAATGTGATATTGTTGTCCCGCTAAACATACACGGCTGGTAAACTAGGTCATGCACGATCGTTTCTACACTATTTTCAGTCAAATATTCATTTAGTTATATAATACTGTATTAAACTGTGCACATGCAGGCAATTGAGGAAATCTACGGTGGGCCAGAAAGGACAATCCAGAAAAGCTTCGCACTGGAAAGCTTCTCTTCCGTACTCGGGTACATTCGAAATAATGATAGGGAAAAGTAGTGAAATTATTGCAAATTATCGATTTTGTCTGCTCAAAATAGATCCGGGGCACACATGAAAAGATCCGGGGCACGTGCCCCCTGTGCCACCCCCTAGTGACGCCACTGTTTGAAGTTATGACTGTCTATAACTGTTGACATAGTTTCATCACATATATTTTTGGGTACTTGCTTGTCATCGTTAACAGAATACTCTTTGAAACATCACATAAATGAATAAATAAGTATTCTTCCATACGTATGTCTTATAGTTAATGATTTATTCACTTGACAAACATGAATACTATATACTTTAGGTTTCATTTCTTGAATCAAAGTCTAAGCTATTGTTCCAATTAGTATACAGGAATAATGCACAAGGACGCTATCAATTCTCTGTAGGACACTAAGTGATGAATTATTTATGGAAATGGTCAAGACATTCCTAATATGTCAAAATCCCTCCTTTGGTCCATCTACAGAGATATGCCTCTATACTGTCCTTGTCAATTTATCTATTTTTCAAAATTTGCCTTTAAGGGTCATCATAAATAATATTACACTTTCAAAACCTCAGAAAAGGTACACTAAGTACATTATTAAATTCATAATCAGCATATTTTCATTTCTCAAACTTCAAAGAGTCAGAATAAATTTAAATGGTTCAATTAGCTTGGAAGTCTTTCTTTTATTACATGTATTATCGAGTTTCAACAGCTACAATAAATTTAATTGACTCAATTTACATTTCTTTGTTTCCACCCATTGGTGAGAAATCATATCTATATGCCACTGAAACTAAATGAACTACATTGCCGAATACATGAAACAGAATTAAGAAACAAATAAAGGAATTGAATTGGTTTTCAAGTCTGATCAACAGAATACTTTGGATATATTGAGTCTAACTTACGAAAAATAACACTTCTATGGCTTCTATGCAAAATCTGACTGAAAACTTACATTTATTGTCAAACCCTTGGGCACCATAACAAACAAATGAGAACCTTCTCATCACTGTTGACTGTACATCCATATCATATACACACTGCAATAAAGCTGTTAAGAAAGCACTGGAGAAAAGGAAAAATGTGTCTTGAGTTGGGCACGACATCCCTTGTAGTGATGTGAATAGTCAGCCATGATTAGTAAGACATTTTAATTTCACTTATTGATATATCGATGATGTTCTATTACTGAATAATTCAAAATTCAGTGATTATATAGAATTCATATATCCTGATGAGCTCGATATTAAAAACACTACTGACAGTGACAATTACGCTTCCTACTTGGATCTGCGTCTTGATTTTGACAATTGCCATAAACTAAGTGTTAAACTGTATGATAAATGTGTGAACTTTGACTTTCCGATTTTTAACTTTCCATTTATTGATGGTAACATTCCAATATCACCAGCTTATGGAGTGTTTGTGTCTCAGCTGATTCGTTATGCGAGAGCTTGTTCGTTCTATTCTGATTTTGTAAGTAGATCGAGGCATTTGTCATCTAAGCTTTAACTGCAGGGATACTTGCAAACTAAACAGTTTTATGGCCGTCATATTGACTTGGTTGGTAAATATAACATGTCTCTCTCAACTATTATTCTAGACATATTTAATTGATGGGTACACAATATTCCTGATAATATAGGTCTACTGCGTTGTTAACACTGTTCATCACGTGCATTTTGCATACCGATGGTTCATTGGCCAATCACGCTTTTTTACCATTGGCCAATCTTCCGGACACCTGTTACCACTGTTTGTCGTGTATTTTGTACATATTGAGCAGCCCATATGCTGATTACACTATTTTGCCTATACCATTTTTTTTTTAGGACTTCAAATTTTGTCTAATGGTTTGGATTGTTCGTACTTGGTTTTATTTTTTTCAACTCATTACTCACTCAGAAAACATGAGAGCCTGGAAATAATTGTGAAAATTGGTGGTAGTGAATGGAAATCTCCAGGAAAGAAATAAAGAACGAACAAAGAATCACTATAATTATGTGGGGGTTTCATATTTTATAGATCATTTGAAATAGCTGTGACTTATGTTATTTTTTGCCATTGAATAGAAATGACATCTATTATTGCTCTATATTACGTCAGAATTGAACGGCCAGTCATACTGCATGTAAATTCTATAGAAACCAGCCATCTTTTTGAATGGCTTGGCCTGTGTAAAGTCAGCGCTTCTGATTGGATAGCGACAGTGACAGTCAGCCAATGGAGAGCAGGTTCTCAATTAGAATTTGCAATCCGGGTCAGGGTTCATGCACGTGCATGTCGCAATGCGGTACGTATAGGAGGGGTATATATTCGGATCTGTGGTAAGCATCCTAGGAAGACTTTGTCTTCGATTGTCGTGCTAGTTCTGCAGGAGTAATTAAATTGTTCCGCTTGGAGCTAGTTAGATTTCCGGGGAAAGTTTTGCCTTTTGGTCATACAGGCTAAGGCGAGCGTTCCAAATATCAGGGAATTTATTTGGGTTTAGTTCGAGTTTCTAGATAATGTATGGGTTCCGTTGGGGTCATAGGAAATTTGTTTGCTTCCCTCTGTACGAATGCTATAAGTTCAGGCTGAGGCAGGCATTACGCTGTGGTTTATGTATTCTTAGAATTATGAGTGTCTATTTATTCGAGGCTTCCGTTTGGGTGACGTAAGATTTGGAATGCCTCTAGTATGAATGCTGTCATTTCAGACAAGGTAGGTGTCCATAGTTGTTAATATTAAGTTAATTCATTTCACCATTCTCGTTTGGAAGATATAGAATTTGGCTCCCTAAGAAAATGTTTGGTTTCTTGTTCTGTATATAGGGACATAGCTAATGAGCTTAGCACAGACTCTTTTATTTTCAGCTGGTTTACCATTGGTGTGGAGAAGAAACTAACAGAATCGAACGGGCGTTTCAGGAACTTGGTTTGGTATTTAACGAAATAAAGAATTTGAAACTGTATAAATGTGTTCTCTTTTGCTTCAGTTCACGTGAGAAACCTGACATCCTATGTACGAACCCGGACTTCCGGTTTGCATAAGAGTGGTCACTCCCGCCGCTCAAATCCAAATTGATGGACACAGATCACCAAAGATTTCTACGCCGTCACCCACGAAACAAGGGCCAAAGTTATTTTTAGCCTCTATCTCCATTTCCCTATTTCCCCCTTTTGCATGGTGATTTTTGTTGGCTTTTTGGTGTAGAATCGAAAAAAAGGGTTTGAAAATATATTTTCAACCAGGTTTTGGTGAATATCCAGGATTTTCAGGTGGAAGGATACAAGAGTTGTGAGGCTGGTTATGTTGACATGTAGGGCCTGGAATTGCATTTCTACTTGTCTCTACTTCCAGCTTGAATATCTCAAGTTTTTCATGAAGAACCTCACCCGTCCTTTTGAGCAAGAGTTTACTACCACATGTTGCTCAATCTGTGGTAGAAAGCGTTCTGTCCAACGAAAATTTGGGAAAAAGTTACAGCCGGGCTAAGTGACGAGATTTAACATTAAAGTCAATGGGGCAATCTATAGTGTACTGTGGCTTGTCTGTGTGTAAAAGGGCTGTGACTGATATGCCTTAGTTTTGAAAATATGAAGACCTAATTCTCAGAAAATATGTATAAAATATTTTGAGTGCAGAAAAACTAAAAAAAAGTTAAATTTAAAAAAAAAAAATCAAATTTTGGCTGAAAATTGTGATTTTACTGCACTTTTCTCAATTTTAAGTTTTTATTGAATTTCTAAAATTAAGAAAAATAATTTAATGTTTAATTTTGGCTTGTCCAGCCTCAGAAAGCACAGATAAAGTGAACAGTATTGAAATTTCACCTAATTTTGTCTAAAAATCAGCAATATTCACTGAAAATCTCCGGATTCTCCCTTTTCGATGAAGAATTTAATGCTTTCTAGACTACTCAAATGAGTCAAAATTTCTAAAAATGCACCTATTTTCATTGCTAATACATCTAGATGGGATCTATAAGTTTGTCAGGTTCAGAAAAAGCTCCAGCTTTCCTGCAGAAAATTGAAAATTGGCAGCACTGAGTTAATAATGTACAGCAGATGGTTTGTACAAAATGTTCAAAACAGGGGTTGGCTCAATTGTGACACAATTTTACCCAGAATAAGCTTTTTTTTCTTCTTGGAAACATTAAATTCTTGCATTTCCTTCATGTAGGAAGCAATATCCCAGTCTTTCTGTTTAGAGAGGCTATAATGCCCCACCCCACCCTTTTTTAGTAGTATGTTTTCAGAGATTTAATTGCACCTGTGTTGACAATTAAATGGCAGTAACTGAAATTTGGGGCTGAATTACAGCTCGGAATGTTATTTGTCACCAAGAAATTGTTATTTTGTACATTTCAAGTATTTCTAACCTTTTTTGTTTAAAGTCAAACTTAGAACCCTGAAACATGCCAGGCAAATGAGACCCCACCCTGGCACAAAACTGGTGTAAATGTGTAAATGTCAGTCCCATGTTTAATATTTTGTTATCAACATCTAGAATTTGTTGTGTTTGTTGCAATTATCTGGCTTATAGAACAATAAAATGTAAATTTTGCTCCTTTTCAGGCCTCCTTTTTGCTGTTAATTCTGTCATAACCACTTTTTTGACTTTATTTTATCAGGAAATTGATGTAAAGGTCCAGATGTCTTGCTTCAGCACAAGGATTGCAATAACACTTTGTAGGATGCCTCTGAGGTTTGAGATGTTGGAAATCTTGAAATATTCCCAAATTTGTGAAAAATGTGTATTATGTGACCTTTTTGTTACAGAGGAGTGATCATAGACCAAATATTGCATTTTTTTCATTCGTCAAGGCCTTTTTTTAACCATAATTCATATTTATTGCACCTACTTTAGTTTATATGTACATATGTTAGCCAGGGATGGTAAAACATAGCTGTTAGACAGATTCCTTTGATAATGATAGTTCCACAAGAATTGGTTAGATTGATTCAGTCAGTGATATGTTTAGGGGATGGGGATACATGTTTCTGTATAGATCTCTAATATTACAATCAATGCAACTGATTGGTGATTTTCCTGTTTGCATATTGTCCAGGGTTTCTCAAAATATATTACTTGCCAGTCTGGCTATCTAAAAAAGTGGAAAATTATTGTTTTTTTGAAAGATACTACATGTAAATTTTGTACATTTTCATGACACGGCAGTAAAAAAAATACATTTTTGACAAAAATTCCAGATTAGGAGTGTTTTCAGTGTAATTTGTTTGTAACTTGCCTAATGTTTTCACAGAACTGAAATACTGCCTTTAATAAAAATTTGTTTTCAAATTTAGCACAAAAGGCCCAGGGATTTGATATGCACCTCTTTGCATGAAGCATCATGTATACTTAAAGGGCCATCATTTTTGCAGTTATTTTTTTATTTTGATTTTTTTTCACCGGTATGTTGCCAGAACATATAAGAAGTCTATAAAAAGGGCCTTTTGCTTATACCAGAAGTTTCACCCCTTTATAGGACACAGATCACCAAAGATTTCTACGCCGTCACCCACGAAACAAGGGCCAAAGTTATTTTTAGCCTCTCTCTCTCTTTCCCTATTTCCCCCTTTTGCATGGCGATTTTTGTTGGCTTTTTGGTGTAGAATCGAAAAAAAGGGTTTGAAAATACATTTTCAACCAGGTTTTGGTGAATATCCAGGATTTTCAGGTGGAAGGATACAAGAGTTGTGAGGCTGGTTACGTTGACATGTAGGGCCGGGAATTGCATTTTTACTTGTCTCTACTTCCAGCTTGAATATCTCAAGTTTTTCATGAAGAACCTCACCCGTCCTTTTGAGCAAGAGTTCACCACATGTTGCTCAATCTGTGGTAGAAAGCGTTCTGTCCAACGAAAATTTGGGAAAAAGTTACAGCCGGGCTAAGTGACGAGATTTAACATTAAAGTCAATGGGGCAATCTTTAGTGTACTGTGGCCTGATAACAACCTGTCTTGTTACAATTATATTTTGTGTTCATAATGCCCTGCATAGTGTGCCCATACGAATTTGACATTGGATGTCAAGCAGAAAATTATAGCAAATTTTGAGAAAGTTCCACAACCTATTGAGTATTCCATCATGCTATGTTGATCCCGTATAATTTTGGAATTGACACTGTACAAAAAAATCACTTCCAAACTCCAATATTGTGAAAGATAAATCTCTAATAGGAATATCAGTCCAAAATTGGTTTAATTCTGTTCAGTATTTACAAAGATGTGGAATTCATAGTGGATCAATTTAACTGAAATTTTGAACTAAATACCTTGACATTATCTAGCTTTTAACTATTATAGCTAGAACTGTCAGCTCTTTATCTAATCTCCCATAATGTATCTTCAAATAAATTTTAAATAATCAATTGTATATTTTAGCGAATAATGCTAACTGTGAATCGTAAATTTAACAACAGTTTTAATACTGGAGTTTAGAATTTAAAAAGGGCAATATTTGCGGGAAGAAATATGTGGAAAAAAAGTTTAAAAGTGAATGCTGGTCAAATGTGTTTCATCTTTGGAGATTATTTGCGTCACAATACCTATAATATTAAAAATGTACACTACACACACAGTAATATATTTTGTGGAGAAAAGATTGAACTTTAATGTTTGATGAGTCTGTTGCCCAAAGCAAAATTAATATTGCTATCCCTAAAATTCAAGAAATATTCTCAACAAAACCGGATATATTCACATATGAGAATTACAAGGCATTTATTAACTATAGTAACATGCTTCTCAGGACATGTTATTGCACAATAACATCCCTTTAAATGTGAAACAGAAAGTGTTTATCTCCTAAAAATATGATGTGGCTTGGATATGGTCGACTTTGGTGTAGATGAATGTCATTATACTCATTTCTTCCTTGATTCCATATCTATATTATATCAAGGTCTCAAGAGCTTTAATCTGTTTCTCAATTACTACAGTACTGGAATTCTTAATATCTCCGGTCAACTTTAACCCATTTATTAATTACAATTCCAGAATTCTAAGTACCGTAGGTCCACTTTAACTCAATGATTACAGTTTAAGAGTTATTAATATATAAAAACTCATGGGTCAACTTTTTAACTCAATTAGTGCAGTTTCATAATTATTAATATATATAATATACTCTCAGCCCAATAATAACTCATAGGCATGTATTCTTTAACTCTTCATCAATACAAAGAAGTGTGGTTACCAAATGTGAATTCAAATCATCGAATCGAAATGTGTATTATTTTATTTCTAATTAATTTATTAACTCCCTTGACAATTGGAATTCATAAATGGTACACAGGAACACCAATTTCAGAGCAACAGACAGTCTCCAAAACGTACTGTAAAACATGAAATTATTGCGAGCATGAAATTATTGCGACAATTGCGAGCGAGGCCCTCTCGCAATAATTTCATGTTCGCAATATTTTCGTGAAAATTTGTTAAAATGTCGGCCATATTGAATTATCCCCCCTTCATCACTCTTCACAAGAAAGAGTCCCAATAAGTTAAAATCGCCATTTTGATAGTACTAAAAAATGTCGCGTGCCATGTGTTTTATAGTCGTTCGTCAGCTTCGAGTTAATAATCAACGGATCAAAATTAACGATAATTATTTAAAAATCTGTGTTTTATAGTCGTTCGTCAGCTTGGAGTTAATAATCAAGGGATTAAATTTAACAATAATTATTTAAAAATGAAGTTTGATAACAGGTATTTCATTTTCTTTGATCTGTTGAATACAGACTCGAAGCCATAATCCTCAATAGTTGTTTATTTACTGTTACTAATGATCACCAATCAACCGATGTTGATTCGCAATAATTTTTTCCCCACTATAGAAATTCGCAATAATTAAATTTCGCAATTATGTTTCACCACCCCAACTCGCAATAATTTCATGTCGCAATAATTTAGTGTTTTACAGTATGTAACATTTTGGTATGTTACATTTTGGTGAGACGTTACATTCATGCTACTACAAACTATGTAAGAGAATGATTAAGGTCAAACAACTGGCCAATTCAAGTTGTCAGGTCATTGTGATAGTAAAATATGATTACTTTTACCATTTATGTGTATTTTCCTCCATACAACTTAAAAAAAAGAGCCAGGTTTCTTGTACTCCTTTCAATAATTTCAGTTGATCTTTTACATAACAGTTATATGGGTTATTTTTCTATCTATCTAAGAAACAACCATCTTGACACAATCCCTTTATCAAAATCAATTGTGTAAATGTCTTTACTGATTTGTTAATGTACTGTGTTAGACCAAGTTTATGGAACAATAATATTACAGCAGGTTTAATGTTTACACTACCATTTACTTAATTGATTAAAGGAAGAAAATGTTTGAAAATGGGATAGGTTTTCTGAATAAAAAGATGGTTAATGATATTTTAGAGAATAAACAGATGCTGAACAAAATATCATTCCCTGTTGGTATATAATATTATATTAAGTATTTAAAAATACCTTTGTATACTGCTATAATCATAAATTTCATTGTACACCATCCATTCAGTTGTTTCCTCTTTTTGGTGCTGGGGCCATATATGGTATTAGTATATATAGAGAAGGAATGGATTGAGAAGTAGTCTGTAAGTATGGTAGGCTCAACGACTCCAAAACAAGTTAATATTCTCACATAGCTAAGATATCATTTTAGTCTTGTATTTACATCATTTTTGATGAATTTGTGAATAAGCTAGAGAGTAGAGACATCAGGATATACTTTAGAAATCTGTTACCATGCAAGATACAGCCACATTCTGCAAGCTTTGGACATAGAAAATGCTATGAAAAAAGAAGATATGGTCTGATATGCATGAATATTGATAGAAACAGAGATCGTTGGGATATAAACATACATTTTAAGTTTTATCAAAATCAAATAAAAGTTTGGGCCGGACGGTGAACAATCCTCAATCGATTCGTTTGGGATTTTTGAAATTATGGCAACTGTTTGATATATTTCTGACTGAAGTTACCAGTATGTGAATTTGTTAAAATTAGATACCCTTAAGAAGTGATGGCATTTCACAATTATGTTCAATTATCTGATTTATGTGATGTATCTATTACTGACATTTGTAAATTTGCCTTTAACAAGACGACATATTTCCAAAACTGTTTGTGATATTAGTAAGCATTTGCTCACAATTCCTGTTACAACTGCAGAACGTGAAAGAGGATTTAGTAGACACATTATATATATAAAAAAACAAATACCGCAATTCATTAAAAACCAATACGCTCTGTAATTAATTTAATGGTTGGCTACTCAGCAGTATTCGAAAGGTGGTTTCCCCGGATTTTAAAAAATCCTTCAAAAAATGTGCTTCTGCAAAGCAGAAAAGGATATTGTAGACTATGTACAGTATAAATGTAAATAAAAATGTTATAAAAATTACTGAAAATTTAAACTTTTTTTGGCGGAAGAAATATATGGCTAAAAAAATAAAAATTAAAATTGGTGGAAAAAAAATGGAAACCAGAGTGAGCACTGCCATGGTTGCGTCAAACATACAGTATAATTAATTATTACAATAAATAGCAAATGATTGGGATGGTTTATTAGTTCACAGTATTAAATACTTATAGTACCAAGCCATAAACAAATATTATAAATATCTCATAATGAAACTTACACACGGGCTCCTCTACAATCTTCATCCATCTTGCTGGGTCCAAATTCATTAATAATCGCCTTTGAAATATAAGTATAGTATGTCTATTTGGTATCTTTAATTCACTTGACTGGCTTCTCTTTTTTTTGATCCTTCATGTGTATTTTTATATATAATAATCACTCAATATTCATCATATGTTCAAGAAACCTGTCAACTACTTCAATTACATTTTGATTCACAGGGATATATGTAATTATAATTTGACCCGATTACTTATCCCTGCATTAATTAAGTACTAGAGATGTGACATATTAGTTGTACTTATGGAAGCTTATGACACACATCTACAATATTCCTATGAAAAAAAGAATTTTATAATCTTTTTTGAAACAATAAAGTCAAATTTCCTTCTGTGAATCAAAAACACTACTGAATCCCTGGATGAAAAAACTAGATTTTCAAATCTTTTTAAAATGACATGGCCAGGAACAAGTTTTGAACAGTAATATATTGTTAAAATTGTGCCAAAAGTTGTTCATCTGTTTGACAGAATGTAAAAAATATCAGCTATAAGCTATAATAATGTATGTCAGATTTTAAAGGGCCAATCCCGATAACTTTTTGGAGAATAAAACTGCTTAATTTTGTGTTAAAATCATTTAAAACCCATTATCTAAGGCCGATCAACTAACCCGATTTTTATGATACGCTTGTAAATAACTTAAACCTGACAGTCTGCATCTGGAAATGGAGACCTTTGTATCATACAGTATCTGGATAAAACCAGACTATTTTCTATAAAAATAATATGTAGGTAAAATTTACCTTTTGTTATCAAGTACAGTACATGGGTCATTCACTGTATAGACCTCTCAAGAAACGTTAATCGATTATAAGGTCACCAAATGAAAAAAATGACCATCAATCTTAAAAGGGTTAGTGTCCGGATAAGCAATTTTGGCGTTCACGTCCAAATGACTCAATATTTTGAGTTGAAATTTTGAGACAAGGTATATACACCATTCCCCTATATT
This sequence comes from Patella pellucida, assembly GCA_917208275.1. NCBI lineage: Eukaryota > Metazoa > Mollusca > Gastropoda > Patellidae > Patella > Patella pellucida. The sequence goes on along the minus strand of OU795041.1, from coordinate 28,633,452 downwards.
TTGGCGTTTTATTTTCATACATTCCCAGACTTTTATTTTTGAGCCTCTGTATAATACGGGACTGTCCCTTTAACTTGGTTATAAAATGAATCACAGAAAGGTTGAAGGTCGATGGTATTCTAGGTACATACACTTAAGATTTTATTTCCTTCCTTCCATATACTTCAAATTCAGTTCCTTGTATAGATGAACTTCATTATAATATAAAATATAATTTTATATATTAAGTATATCAACTTTCATCACTGAAGCCAGATAGAATTATATTCATGTATAATGTTGTTTTCAATGCCATTATATCAAGTTCAGTAACTTTTGGGCCATAGTTTACTAGTTTAATTTCTAGATCAGCGGGCAATGTATAACTACAATTAGTTTTTAATATACTTTTTCCTGGCACCCTACGGACCAAGTGACGCAGAATTCAGTTCTGTGAGTCCGACGACGGAGGTCTGGTAGTGTGAATAGAATTTTGACGTAACTAAAAACACAACTTACAGTTATATATCTAGTCGATCATGCGTTGTAGCCTGATTGTCACTATTTTTTGGATTGAGAACTTTCAATAGAGTTCGCCCATTATCAATGCGCACGTGATAGCAAAGACAAGAGTACGTTCAACTGAAGACGGCGAAGAAGATAAATAAACGACAGATTTAATCTATTCAAAATGCCTGTTATGTTAAATGCAATCCCGTACGATGTCGGATGTGACAGAGTCCCCTGTATATTATGTTCCCCAAAGTCATGATAATGGTTGTATTGTCACTTTATTATACTGTGCCTTCTACGTAGTTCTTAGACCTCCCATGTCGCAAGTAATTCCGAAGGAATTTTGCTAAGTCTATCCTAAAAGACTCATGCTTTTTTGTCTCAAGGGGACCTTTGCTGGGCTGTTCTGGAAAGAACCTTTTTTCCCCTTTATTGTTGTTGCTTTTCCCATATTGGGGGCCTTGGCTTTATTCTTCGCAAGTTATTCTAATTTACTATGGTTTGTGCAGGATTGGATCTTTGCTTGTGCAAGCAAGTCCACACTAAGAATGACTTATGCATGCTCACTATGTAACTTGTTGCAAGCAAAATGTATAAGCATTACTTTCATTTTTTCAGAAACATGCCTAAATGAAAAGCCATTCAATGTCCCTTCAGTGACGCTGAACAGGACCCGATTGAGTCCCATCCTTCCATGACCACAGGGTAAGAAAGACTGACAGACATCCTGATGAGGAAACTGGTACAGCATGGTTTGGTGTCGAAAGCCCAAAAAGTTCCAGCAACAAGCCCAAAAAGTTCCAGCAACCCCAACCGACACACTGACTCCTGGTCCAAGCTCTGTTCCTGAACAGACAGAGCTGCCGACAGACCCATCACCACCAACAGACCGATCACCACTGACAGACCAGGCATTGCATCAACCTCATGTGTCAACAGGGCCGTCTATAAAAGTTGAGTGTGCCTGCGCACACACTTGAAAATGTGCCTGCAGGGTCATACTCAAAAGGAGAGTATTGAATTGCCAGGTATATAGAAGGGATGCAGCCAGGATTTGCTGAGTGTTGGAAAAATCTTTCGCGAGCGAAGCGATCAAAAAAAATTGGGGGGAGGGGGCGAGGTCTTTTATGAAAATTTAACCCTTATTGGTGTATTTTCAGAGCATTTGCTGTCTTTTATTTGCTTCAGTGCAAATTTATTTCCATTTATATATTCAAATTTATATAGGCCTATTCTTAAAACGGTGTTTGTATTTTATTTGAGTACAACGAATTATGACAACAGGTAGATATTGGTAATTAAAACACGTTGTTTTATTTGACTTGTGTCTCACGAATTATATCTTTGAGGTTTGTGAAAACAAGGAAAGAGTCTATTATTGCTAATAAATTATCGAAAAATTTACTGTCCAATAATACCCGAAATTTCTGGAAAGAGGTCTGTAAAATAAATGGTTCTAAAAAGCAGATAGCTAATAACATTGATGGCCATATAGGCGTAGAGAGCATAGCTAAATATTTTAGTGATAAATATGAAGAATTGTATAATTCTGTATCTTTTGATGCTGACGAAATGCTTGGTATTAAAAATAGCATACCTTCCAAGATTAAATCACAATGTCTTAATGGTTCATGTTATTCTAAACACTTGATATCAACTAATGATGTTACTAAAGCTGCATCCCATTTAAAACATGGTAAAAATGATGGCAATGATGGTCAATCAACGGATCATATAATTCATGCACCCAAGTTATTTTATGTTCACTTGTCTTTGATAATTATCAGCAATGCTGTCACATGGTCACTGTCCAAATAATTTCTTACTGTCAACAATTATTTCAATTCCAAAAAATCAGAAGCAATCTTTAAATTGCTCAGGCAACTATAGGGGTATTGCTGTAAGTAGCATTGTTGGTAAAGTGTTAGACTGGGTTTTACTAGGGAACAACAAAGAAGTGTTTAGTTCGTCAAATATGCAATATGGTTTCAAGAGTGAACATTCCACTAAACAATGTACGTTTGTCTTAGAAGAAACAATTAAATACTACAATAATAATAGGTCAAATGTATATGTGGGGCTGCTTGACGCTAGTAAAGCTTTCGATAGAATCAAATTTGTAAAGTTATTTAAACTTCTTAGTTCTAAGGGAATATGCCCTTTAATTTCACGTCTCCTGTTAAACATGTATGTAGAACAGAAAATTAGGATTAAGTGGGTCAATCACACTGCTCCACCTTTTAATGTCACGAAAGGTGTAAAGCAGGGTGGTGTTTTGTCACCGTTATTATTTAGTAATTATATTGACGAACTGCTGACTAGATTTAAAGCTAATATCAGCTGTCCTATAGGAAAAATATACACAGGTGCCCTGTCTTATGCCGATAATATAACGTTATTATCCCCCTCAAGACAAGGTCTTGTTTCTTTACTAAAGATAGCTTCAGAGTTTTCCCTGGAATATGATGTAAAGTTTAATCCTGATAAAAACAAACTTTTAGTTTTTAATCACACCTCTTGTAACGATGAAGTTAAGCCTATACCATTTAATGATAAATTTGTAAATGTTTCATCCTCAGAACTTCACTTAGGTAATGTCATTAGCGCTAACGCAAAGGGGGATAATCTTAATCGCCATATCAACCCTTTCACTGCGAGGGTAAATGTCACTTTAAGTCAATTTAAATATGCCCATTGTTTAACCAAATATAAATTATTTAAGAGCTTTTGTATGCCTCTTTATGGATGTCAACTATGGGACATGTCAAAAAAGAGCATCGATAAATGTTACTGCTTTTGGAGAAAGTGCATAAGGAGACTGTGGGGAATTCCACTACGCACCCATAACTCACTTCTACATCTCATCTGTGACGACTTTCCTATCGACATGCAATTACATAGGCGGTTTGTAAAATTTATCGTAGGAATACTCGGAGGTCCGAATGAATGTTCTAAAATATGTGCCTATCATGCCCTAAATGGGAGCCAATCAAATGTCTGTAATAACACTAATATTATAGCTAATAAGTATAATTTTTTTTTTTCTGATCCTACCAATATTTTAAAGAGAATGACATGTCAACAGAATGATGATGATACTCTTAAACAAAATGCCGGTTTAATCAAAGACATGATTACTTTGAGAGAAAATGTAAATGATATACAATCAAAAAATGAATTGAATGAAATTATTGAATATATTTGCACTGTATGATATTAATTTGATGTATTTTCTCTCAAACACCACTTTTCATTGAGTTTTGTTCATAATTTTCCTTTCATATTTTGTATTTTGTGTGTGTACCTTGAGTACGAAATAAAGATATTATTATTATATTATTATTACTGGTACGGTGGAATGAGAATCAGGTCAGACAGAAGTTGAATTAGTTCTCATCGTCCTCCTAGTCCTACTTCCGGGTCATAGCAAATCCACGGTCAACACAGGCAAGAAAAAAATATAACATTGACATTGTGGACAGGCTAGGATTTAGTATAGATTCGGTAGAATTAAGCGTAGAATGAGTACATTCAAAATTGATCGTAAAACCGAATGTACGACACTATTTACGACATTCAAATCCTTAACATTGAACCGTAAATTGGTACCGTGAAATGAATAGACCTGCACAACTTCTAAATAGAAATAAACGAAATACCGATAATTCTTTCTTGAAACTAATTTGGGATGATAAGGTCTTATCTACGGCACACAAAAATAAATAATGCCGTGGCAGACATGGTTTGCGTGGGTTTTTACTTACCGCATGGCTTTGCTGTTAGCCGTGGGTGATAAATTTTGAGCGCTGTGTTTGTGTACAGAGTGAGAGAAGGACAAAGTCCAAGGGGTTTATATATGACTGGGCGGCTTACCACATGGCTTTGCCGTTAGCCGTGGGTGATAAATTTCGAACAAATTTCGAACGCTGAGTTTGTGTACAGAGTGAGAGAAGGAAGAAGTCGAAGGGGTTTATATATGACTGGGTGGCTTTCTTCGACCTGATATACTATGATTCTTGGGTTGGACTCAGCAGAAGAAATTTATTTACATGATTTACATGATAGTAATAATTTTTTAAAAAAAAAGTTTTATTTAAAAATGTGCCTGCAAATTTTTTTTAAAAGCAAATGTGCCTGCGCACGCTGTGCGCATGTGTGCGGAAATATCGATGCCTGACCTGGCCGCCTGTGTTTTCTATACAGGCAAATGATATATTTCCAACAGGGCAAGGTAGTGCAAATGACATTGTACAAATGTCAAACGATGCTAATTTACGTGCTCACATTCAAGCCATTTATCGGACAAAATTAAGTCTGACATTTGGTCTGACAAGTATGTTGACTTTTCAACCTTGTTACCTGGTTACACGACTAATGCAATGTCCCTCAATATCATGGAGGTTGACATTACGTCCACTTTCTGCATATCGTCTGTGCCAAAGCAAAAACAAATCAGCTTTGAGCAGTGGCGTTGGGTATTCCTTATCTTTATGGATGTTTACATCTAGCGTTCCCCCCCATCCGGCATCAAGTTTATTCTCATACATGTCGTCCATAATGGACTTGTACTCGTCATTTGGGATCAAGGTTGCACAGTTTTATGACAGCCAGTTTGGATCTCTGTGATGCACCCTGTCTATAACCTGGAACCAAATCCTTTCAGAGTTGTGGCATAAAGCATCGACTGTGCACACCACAAAAATAGGTTGGTCAGACCCTCAAGTAAGACTTTACCCGCGGGCACCTTCCAAATTGGTTTGCTATGACTATAACTCCATCAAGGGTTGTGGTAGACCACTATTCAAGTACCTGCCTATTTGTTGTCTATGCCACTCCAAACATCCAATCATGTCTTGCTCTGCAAGATGCTCCCCGGTACAGAGTACATACAAAGCTGACCCCTCATTATTTTAGTTAATGTTTTCTAGTCATTTATTTTGCTCCAATTAATAAATGACATTTTACACTTGATCAATTGTTGAGTTCAGTTATTGGGTGAGGGACACAAATAATAGTACGTTGTAGTAATACTGTCTGGATAATATTTCCCTGATAGTATATACTTTATGCTTGTCCTCATAAGACTGGTAGGTGCAGAAAGGTAAGATGGTAAACCCCATTTTGTTTCTTTTCTATATACTTGGTTACCTGTAATGGATGGAAAATGGGGTAGGTTTTTTTTTTAAATATTAGATTTTAGAAATCTAACGTAGCATAATATTCTGTGCGAAAATTTTCAATTTTATGTTAGGTTGAGTCAGCACAGTGACATGAAGTATGAATAGATTGGTTGATTGAGTTCTTGGATATTCGTTTAAAATATATCAGAGGCTAAATTATGATTTAAATATAACTTAAAAAATAGGTCAATAACAAATTTACTTTTCTTGTTTTAAACGCTAATTGAGCAGATCCACCAGTTTCAAATATACATTCACTTGTTTTTGTCCAATAGTGTGCCATAACTTATTAGAACGGAAGAATAATTGTGAGGAATATATCTGTTCGGAATGTGCAGTGGTAAATCTATCCGAAACGTCAACAGTATGGCAGTTCTTAATAATTGTTCACTTGGTGAACAAAAAAGTTTTTTTAATTTGTTTTATTTTTATCTTTATTCTTATTGACACTTATATTTTTTTTAAGAGTCGGCATGTTTTGTAATGGGTCGGTCCGGTTACTGGAAACAGAACTTTTTAGAGGGGGGGCCTAACTAAGTTTTTTAAAATTTCAGGAATAAGTTATCTTCAGGTGCATTTGAACTACACTTGATCTACAAGTGCATTTGAGTTGTTCGGTGCACCTGTTACATATTTTAATAATTAGTATAATTTTATGGAAGCCCTATTTGCAGTAAATTGTAGTTGATTTTCTTTTTCAGTTTATATTGCTTTGAACTGATTGAAATCATCTCTCTATATACAAAGTATGCACACAAAAATAACTTTACATTCTCAATTTTTTAAGGTAAAATGCACACACTTGAATGATTAAGGGAAACTGCCAAAAGCTTTCATTTACTGCATGGGCCATTAATATTATTGGCAACATTTTAAATCATTTTGACACAAACATTTAAACTGATAAAAAAAAACTTTTAACACATAAAATAAAAGTTTTAAGACTGAAATCTGATTACTTTTTTTTACATACCTGTCATATTTATATACAGGTTCATCCATTTTCAATTTCCAAATTAAGAGTGCTTCTTCAATAATGAGTTGTGATTATAAAAGAAACTGGTTCACTGGATTGAATTTGTACCAAATCCCTCAACACCTATGGTGTCTGAACCATGCAAACAGCTAGTAGCTAATCACAAAAACATTTCATAATTTTCCACTTACATATTAGAATAGATTCTTTAAGATGATGTAAATAACATCAGCCTGGTTTTAAAAATACATAAAATAGATTTGCCATAAATGTAGAAATCTTCAAAGATGTGGCAGTCTAACAACAATCCAGTACTAGATATTATGAATTAAAATGATAAGATTTGTTGCAGAATTTGTAATACCATTATTTTTGTCCCAAGTGAGAACAAAAACTCCTACACCAACTGGTCACTTCTCTTTGAAGAATTAGCTTGTCACAAGAAAATGTGAGACCATGAAATCCTATACACCAAGAACGTCAGAGAGCAATTCATATTTACATTTAATAGTCTACTTGAGAATAATGATTACGCTTTCAACTTTTTTTCTATACAAACTTTAGTCAGCACCTAATTCAATCATTTATTAATTTTTGTCAGTCTACTTCAAGAAGAGATATAGTTTTAGAGAATTCCAGATTATGGATTCGGATATCTTTACATAAATATAAAAGTTGTCAGACAACAATGCAACAAAACAGACATCCCAGCAGCTGCGTATCAGAAAGGAAAACTTTTACACAAAGGGTGGAAACTCAGAACCAAATGGAGGCAGACCACCATTAATTTCCCCATTGACTTCAATGTTAATTCTGGCCTCTTTGCCCACCTCCAACTTTCCCCCAAATTTTCGTTGGACTGAATGCTTTTCACTATAGACTGAGTAACAAATGACCATGTTTTTGCACTAAAATTTGTATGAGGTAAAATTTTGCAAGACAACCAACTTGAAGAAGCATACCCAAAAACATGTAACTAGTTGCCATACATATCACCGTAGCCAACCGGATAAGTCAGTTATCCTTCCACCTCAAAATCATGAATATTTACCAAAACCTGGCAGAAAAAATTAATTCAAACCCTCTTCTTCCATTCTAGGCCAAAAAATCAACAAAAATGTCCATGCAAAGGGGGAGAAAAGAGAAGGAGACAGAATTTCTATAAATAGATAAACTACAATTCATGTGTACCAAGAGTGTGAAACTTAACACGTTCGCTGCTGACCCTAGTTTGAAGAGCGCGCCACATATGCCAACCATTTCCGGTATAAACTCATATGCCAGCATACAACTTATAGTGCGTCACTGGCTAATGGCCATTTTTACCGGATGTTCATTTTCAGTGCTGCAGCATATAATACAGTTTATCACCATTGTCGAGGATTTATATTAATATACCAAGTCAATAATGTTTACTACAAGTATACTCGTAGCGACACAAGCGTGGTAACCATGACTACGAGTATACTTGTAGTCGGTACGAGTATACTCGTAGTCGGCAGTCAACGTGTTAATGGTGGTCTGCCTCCTATATGGTTTTAAATGTTTATATATCAACATTCTTTTCTTTATAGCTTCACATTTATTTTTGCAAAATTATTATAATACAGACAAAAAAAAAAATTACAGAAGAAATGGTGACCCTTTAAATGTACTGTTTTGTATACCAGGTTGCAGCTCAGGTCCATGGGACTTTGGTTCTAAATTTGAAGATTCTTTCTTAATTTTGTCAAAATGTAAGTTCTGCAAAAAGATTTAAAGAGTTTCCAACAATTCTCATCAAAAAAATTCAAAATAATGGACTATTTTTCAAAAATTGTATTTTTTTTTATCTTTTTCTACAAAATGACCCATCTCAAAATGCCAATATTTCCCTATTTCTTGGAAAGTCTGAGGTGAAAGGCATTTATTTCAAGAAACCTTGGCCAATATACAAGAAGACAAGCTGCAGATTGGTTGCGTTGAAGGTAACTGTATATAACTATAATGAAACTTGTAAGCCCACCTCCGAAAAATGTTGCTGTGGTACCAAATCCAACTTGTGACCACATATAAACATTATTGTCAATAATGAACTTTGTGTTGCAGTCCTCATCCATGTTTGTTACTATTGATATAGTCCTCATCTGTTTCATATATATTACTGAGTATGTAAATGAGCTGGTTTCCTGCGTTGTTTTTCCCGCTCTTTTCATCACAATAGATTCGGCAGTGCCCCGCTCTTTTCAGCACAATAGAACTGGCAGTGCCACAGACAGGACGTTTGTGCTTTCTATCCACGATATTTCCGTTGATAATATTTTACAGTGACGTGTATATAATACTACAGTATTTTACAGTGACGTGTCTGTGGCTGTCGTAAGGTATAATTTTAGTGTACCTTCGTTGGATTATTTACGAGGTAATTGGTAAGTTGTATTTGTGAATTCACAATAATCATGGCGTGCGATACATTGACTTCCGCTAAGAAGACGGGTCATTTGTTTACAGTGAGAAAGCCGTTTCGTAGGTTACAGTTAGTGCCATCTAGCATTCTAGCCCTCATATTTCAGTCTTAAAAATGTGGGTTGGGCTTAAAATTTTAACAATGGAATATTTCAGCATTTTAAACATTTTAACAATCAGAGGTATCCTTGAAATTACTTAGTGTAAATAATTTGTGGAGGCACGTAGTTTTAATTTTTCAAATCAATTTCCTGACAAAATGAGGTGGAAAAAAGGAGTTTTGACATTATTCTTAGCATAAAAGGACCATGAAAAGGCTATTAATTAATATTTTATTGTTCTGTAAGTGCCACATTTCAAAAGATCACCACAAATAATAGATTTACACCCAAAATGTAAAACATAATTAAAGCTGCAAAAGACAAATCTACAACACATCAATTTCGGGGTGTGGACTCATTTGTAAAAACTGTCATTGGATTACATATTTTAGTGCAAAGACATGGTCATTTGTTCCTCAGTCTATAGTGAAAAGCATTTAGCCCAACGAAAATTTGGGGAATGAATGAATGAATGAAATGGGGTTTAACGTCCTACTGTAATGCACTTAACCTGAGCTAATTGAAGACTGGCATACGCCATACAGTGTGCTATGATGAAATTTTGCCCCGGCAGCGGCGCTACGACCTACTCTTATATCGAATTCCAACTGCCAAGGGATCTTTTACGTGCACTCAATGTGTACACGGGACCTCGGTTTTTCGTCCCATCCGAACGACTAGGCAGCTGTCCTTGTCAGGCCCTCCTTCTGTATCACTGACAAGGGGAAATCACGTCGGAAAATCGAGATGAACTTTCTCGGCCAATGCAGGGATCGAACACTCGACCTCTAGGCTAGCGAACCAGCGCCTTATCCACTTGGCCACCGTGATCTCCCGAGAATTTGGGGAAAAGTTGGAGGTGGGCAAAGAGGCCAGAATTTACATCGAAGTCAATGGGGAAATTAATGGTGGTCTGCCTCCGTATCACACCATTGTTATCTCCCTTGAAATACTTATTACTGGCCGGACTTTAGGTGATGTCCGACATGCTATCACTATAACGGTTGTAGAACCGTTGATTATATTTTAGTTCAACATTCCATATTTAAAGAAAGTACTTCGTTTAACATACTTCCGATCAATGAATTTTCAGATCATTGTCTCATCTATTGCAAGTTTACTCCAGGTCAAACCAGTCACTACACTCAAAGAGATAAAACCAGAAGGTCAACATGCGATAACATATCAGTGACGCCAATTAATGAAGACAACAATTTGCATGCTGCTAGCTTTGTTTGGACACCGGGCTCTGGCGAGGCATTTAAATTCTGATTATCAATATACTGACCATCTTTCGATGCTTTATAGACTTATTTTATCAGATTGTACATCCATAAAGGATCAACCCAGATGTTATTTATGTTATAATTGTAAGACCAGCTTATGTTATAATTGTATGATCAACTTTGTTTAAAATGTGTATGCTGTCCTTGGTTGATGCAATGATACAATAAAATCTTATCTTATCTTAAAGTGCTCATAAGACGACAAACTGAAACTCGGCGTAGTGATGGACAGTGGTTATTATATGCACATTACGGAAAGTTAACATCAATCTGATTAAAAATAAATCAGCTATCTTCACTCAAAGTCGCAAATATAGACCTCCCGTAAAAACGACTTGGCCAATTATCGAAAACACTCTTAATCCCCTCGGTCCCTAGTGACGTCACAGTGTACAAATGCATATTCGGAATGTTTATTCCTTAATTACCTATATACAGCCGGCGTGTGTATTCATTAACGCCTGACTGGTTCCTTAATCCCCTAATTAAATAAAACAACTGACTACGGAATAATCTGTTTTTTTAATTTAGAATTTGTTTTATAAAGCCGATTGCTGTAGCATTGTCTTTTTAATCAGAATAAGCCGACCGTAAACTAACAATTGGCTTCTGATTGAAACACGATTGGTGTAGAATTGGTGTAGCCGGCGCTACGGACATCTATGAAGCCAATTGAAATAATTAATAGTCGGCATTTAAGAAACGAAATGGTTTTAAGTAGTAATCATATAAATAAATCATTAACACGTGTTATTGGTCATTCTATCATACACCGAGAAAATGGAAGCAGAATATTTAGAGTTTTCCTGTAGCAGTAGTTCTTTTAGCTCTGGCAATGTATCGGGTACAGATACGTCGCGAGAAATGATAACTATAGCGCCATATATTATGTTTGAGCCGTATCTATCTGACTGTGGCTCCATAGAGGATGGCGATGTAGATGATACCGGATCTAATAATGAAAACCATCCGATTGTTGCGAGACTAGATTCATTGATTTTATTAAATTATCTATTTACAGCTTTTATAAATAAATTGATTTCATTTAATTATCTTTTTAGCTGTAAATAAATTGATTTCATTAAATTATCTATTTACAGCTTTTATATATTAGAGAATTGATATTACATGTACACAGCCTGCCCTATGTTAGTAATTCACACACAAAGGATATTTAAACTAAAATTGCTTCAGCATTCCACAAAATTTACATCAGTTATAATCGAGAGACGTTTTCGTTCAGTTTGGGTTTCAATAACAGAATTACCTCGTCATATAATCGTATATGTCCATGATACAACACCTCAAAAAAGACTTGCTGTGTTCTTTATTTAGGTTCAAATAATCCGACCATATCAGAAAGCATGCATTTGCACCTTTCACGGTGAAATAATCGTATATACGACCCATGAGATGCCATGATATAACTGTCATCAAAGGGAAGCGTGCATGCACCAATTGGAGACTTGATGTGTTCTATTTTTAGGCTCAAATAACCAGACCATATCAGAAAATGTGCACGAATAATAATAAATGACTAACGATTTTTTTATATGTAACGAATAATAAATTACGTTTTGCATTTTGCAATTCTAAATTAATTCAATGTTTTTAAGCGCTTTAACAATCAGATTCACCAATCAATTGTCGTCAATAATCTTAACTCGCTGAGCAGAATGGGTTCGATAATCAACACCAGATTTAAAAAAAGGCAGGTTATCGTTTATTATTTCAATTGAGAATTTAATTGGCATTTATTTAATTAGGTGATTGGCGGTTGTTGAGACCGCGATTAACACTGCTAGTTCTCCTTTGTTTTGTTTTATCTGCGAGTATAAAACTTGCCAAAATGTATTGTTGAAAATTTGTGCATATTTAGTAATACTTTGTTGTTTTTCTTTTATCAAATAGTTAACGAACTTGATTGACCTACCACTTACCAGTGGCTTGTTCGCACCAATTTATCGATTGGTATTGACATCTACGACAAGCATGTCGTCAAGGTGCAGCTCACTGATTATTAACAATTTGTAGGGGCTTGTAAAAAAAAAGATTGCATGTCGTGTAAATATTTATTTTGTTTTTGTGTAGGTCATCAGCAAATTATTCGTTTTAAATAAATATTATATAATTTCATGAGAAACGATGATTATCAAAGAACCGTAAGTGCAACTAATGTTTTATCGTTTGGTTGAGCCTTTTACTAACCACGTGGTTCTTGATTTTTTCTTTCGTGTTTTGAATTTATATATATTTCCCAAACGTCGTATACCAGAGTCCCAAACTTCGTATATCCGAGACCCAAACGACAGATATCAACTCTCGCGTCATGTTTTTTTACTACTCCATAACAATTAATGGTGTGTTTATTTAATAATAAACAATAAAGTTTATTCGACAATAAGTACAACTCGGTTAATTAACTGCTTCTATAATAACAAGTGGGATGAAACAGCCCGATAGAAAATCAGGTGTGGGATGAAACAGCCCGGGGTGAACCGGTCGTGGGATGAAACGACCCGCATCCGCCAATCCGTAATTAAATTGTTGACAAACGCAATCCACTCTTTCCGTAATATTTCGTCTTTGGGAAATTTATGAAACGTCGGTATATTATTCCCCTTTTCTCTGCTGGAATTTCTACAACTCTCAATAATACAACGATAATTCGGCATCTTGAAATACACTCGGAAATATTATAGTAACAAATAAAATCTATTACAATTCAAGACGAGAAAGGTCTGCGTTTGAAAATGCTTTGAATTATATAGTGATGTGTAGCTTACATAATTACGAGCTAATGATTACCGACAATACACACTTGTTAACTGTTGGTATGTTGATACAGTGATATATTATACAGGCAGTGATATATTGGATAGATAATGTGTATAGTATGTGTAGTGCCTGTGACGTCATCAGCCAATCAACCGGATTAAGGTCGTTCATGAAAATTTGAAAACCGTTTTTGGCTGTCCCATACTAAAACGTAAATAACTCAGTTAATTTTAATCAGATTGATTTGAACTTTCCGTAATATGGATTTAGTAATCATTGTTTATTATAATATGTAATAGATAATTATGATCTTCTGTGCTCTTTAATGATTACTAGGTTATCATAGTTTCATTGTCAGTAAAAATGAAGTTATCTCCCTTATAATTCTACATCCGTTGATGGGCAAAAAATACAATAATTTGCAGCCCATCACCAGTTCATATTAAGTATTATATAAATATGAGGGTCACAGTTACATAATAGTAATTACAGGATGTGTATAGGTGTTTGCTGTTATTGTTTAATATTTTATAACGATTTTTTTTTCTTTTGGGGGGGGGGGCCAAAATGCGACCGACTGATGCACATACCCCCCGTACGAGTGATGCAGTCAGGAGCCTTGCAAGTTTTCTAGGGGTCGTGTGCAGTGGCAGATCTAGGAGCTGGGAATAGGGGGTGGGGGCAGTTCCAAATCCACTTAAGCATCCAGGTAGTAGGCTACATAGATAGTATTGTATAATTATATAGTTATTCGTTAATCGTTGTCTCGCCGGAAAGCAGTTTTATGTAAGTTGACATACAGTTTTTGTCATATATGATGATCGTGCCTATAAGTATAACACTGGCAACCTGAGAAAATTTTAGTCAATATTCTGGCATTTGAGGTCATTGCTGGGATAAAGTCTTGTGGACAAAAGGAGCAGAGATGTTAGTCAATGGGGCAATGAAACAAGGTAATGGTAAACCACTAACCCCAGAACAATTAATGGACCACAGCTTGAACTTTCAAGAAGGAACTGATGTATATAGAGTTATTTAGGGCATTTTAGATGAACTCATTAGTATTGGCCCTACTATAAATTAGTTTCAAGATAAAAAAAACTACCCATTTGAAGATAAAAATACTTGTCTCTTATCTCATTTACTAACCACATTAGCTCTGAGTGTGCTGTAGCAATAGTTGTTATTTGATTCTAAAGCATTTCCAAAAAAATGAAATGAAATGGGGTTTAACGTCCTACTGTTCTGCTCCCAACATGGGCTAATGAAGACGGGCATATGCCATACAGTGTGCTGCGAGGGGAATGTTGCACGGGCAGCGGCGCTGCAACCTACTCTTATATCGAATCTCAACTGCCAATGGATCTTTTACGTGCTCTTTGATTTTTATGTTGACAATATCCAAAGTCAGAAACATTATTATGTTCTAGCTGAGCAACATTATGACATACTCCACTTGGGTGTCTTTTAGAATACTCACAATATGCCTTTCAAGCAACATTATCATTTAAAACTAGTTAGTTACTATAAACGAACAGTTCATGTCTACAAATGCTTCTTTCAAAAATATCAAAATGTACAATTAACTTAAGGTAATATTCCCCAATCACCAAACTTGACAAGGCTTAGTAGAAGTGGAGTCGTTTTAATCAGCTGGTTCAAGTGCCCAAAACGTCTCCTGGATTAAAGCTACTCTTTTTCTTGTATACGGTCTTGTCAGATTTGTTGCTTGGGAAATATTATCACTATTTGTGACCGAACATAGCATTTTGAGTAGGAATGCTTAAAATCTATTTTTGGACCAGAGACGAAATAAGTGAAACGAGCCAACAGTGAGGCTGATGTCCCCCGCCGAAATCCCAAAATAATAAGATGACACATATTAATTAATCGATGATTTATTTTTTTCAAAATATTAGCTTTAGCTCAAAATATTAATTATTGACTTAGTCAAGACATTCGCCTAATGATCATCTACATTAAGTTCAAAATTCTACCTCAATTAAAATCAGAGTTATGTTTCAAAGTCTTGACCAATAAAGGTGCTTATCGCTCCTTAGTCTAGGCAGAAAATTTGCACCATTGAACTTAGTCAAGGTAATGATAAAATGAATCTATACTCTGAGTTACATTGCTATCACTTCATTACAACTAAAGTTATCGTGCCCCAAAGCATCAACCAATCAGATTGCTTATCGTTCTGCTTACCCTCAGCAGAAAAAGTTGATTATCGAACTTGGTCAATATATCGGTGTAATAAAGCTAAAGCTATACAGCAAGTGTCCTCACTCTCACTTAATCAGAACTTAATAAGGATCAACAAATCAAATTTATAATCTCTGCTTACCCTAAGCAGAAAATGCTCATCTTCGAACCCCATCAACGTATTCACCTAATAGACACCTATGCCAAGTGTGAACATTCTAACTCAATTAGAATGAGAGTTATTGTGTTCCAAAATCTCGACCAATCAAATTGCTTATCAGCCATCTTACCAAGAGCAGAATAACATGCTCATTATCAAACTCAGTCAAGGTATTGATGTAATGAAACTACACATGCACCAAGTTTCATTTATTTCACTTAATTAGAATTAAAGTTATCGTGCCCCAAAGCATCAACCAATCAAATTGTTTGATTCTGCTTAAACTGAGCAGAAAATGCTCATCTTCAAATTCCATCAAGACATGGACCTAATAAACACTCACACTAAGTTTGAACATTCTAACTCAATTAGAATGAGAGTTATTCAGTTCCAAAGTCTCGACCAATCAAATTGCTTATCGCTCTGCTTACCCTGAGCAGAAAATGCTCATTATCGAACTTAGTCAAGGTATTGATGTAATGAAACCATACACCAAGTTTCATCACTCTCACATAATTAGAACTAAAGTTATCGTGTCCCAAAGCATCAACCAATCAAATTGCTTATCTCTGCTTACCCTAAGCGGAAAATGCTCATCCTCGAACTCCATCAAGGTAATGGCATAATAAACACCTACACTAAGTTTGAACATTCTAGCTCAATAAGAACGAGTGTGACAGACGGACAGACGGACAGACAGACAGACTGACAGACGGACAGACGGAGGAACCCATTTTAATAGTCCCCTGCTTTCTTCGAAAGGTGGGGGACAAAAATTGATTTTGATCGAAATTGAGATTTGAACAAAAATGAGTCTATAAATATACTATCTATCGACAAACAAGATCAAAATGGCAATAAAAGAAAAAATTCTCCTTTCTTCACTTGCAGTGAGACAACCGTTCATTCCTCTTGCATAATAATTGGCATCGTTGTAAAGCAGAGAATCTCTAGTTTACAAATATGATCAAAATAATATTGATGAATTAATTTTGAACGGATACTATTGAGTTTTAAAACCCCTCAAAAATATAAACAAATGCTGTGTTACAATGCTGTCTAACTCATTTGCTGATTTGCCCAGATACTGCATGCAAACCATTATGGTTAGGTGGCTGGCTGAGCGGGCGATAAAGTTTTGGTAAAGGAGATTATGTTTTTGGGTACCTACATGCGATTCACTCTGATTGCTGTTGAGTGTTAATCAAAACCATGTGGCTGATTATGTAAATTAATCGCAAAGTGGGTGTGTGTCTGTGTGTCATTGAGTAATACTAATCAACCTTCACTCAATGAAAAAGCCATCAACAACTCATTAATTAATCCAAGCAGTGATTTTTTGACATCTCATACCATCTTTAAAAGATAATTTATAGGCCTTAAATGGAAATAAACAAAATGGCAAATAATTTTCTTTTCGACAAGAATTTTATTAAAAGCTGAGTTCCGTTAACTATCGCTTCTTCATACAGCATGTAAAGTAAGGAATGCATATTGGATATTATTGTTTAAAATTCTCTTATCACCACGTATTGAAAAAATGAGAATGACCAACAAGCCGAACTGCGACAATTCTCAATTCTGCCATTGTTTAATAAGAACAAAGCCAAAAGCGAATGTAATATGTAAGCTTTTCTTGACTATGAAATTGACATCTCTATAGGGAATCATATTTTGATAACGTTATGGTACCTGAAAATAATAAAAGACCTATCGTACATGCAAAATCTTATTTTTATTCATGTGTTAAATGAACACGCGTGCAGCTGTGGCAGCTGCTTTGATGAATACCCAATCAACAATCTTACTTTTGTGAGTTGGGTAGCTCCATCAATTTTTGACCAATTCAAACAAACTATGAAATTGAAGGTAATGAGTGGGCGAACAATAACTCAATTTTCAAAATCCCCCCATTGTGACACATTATGCCATGGTGGGTTAAATTTTATTATCTTAATTACTTTCGGTCACCAACCATCACTTTACAGGGATCCTTCCGCACATCATCAGTACTTTCAGTAACAGTGGGGGGCATGCATGGACATTGTTTTGTTTTCATTTCAAATTGATGCAAAAGTTTTGTTCTCAGTACCAATGTGTGGGTAAGGGTCTATGGAACAATTATGGTTAGAGTGTCAAACATTCAGATACAATAAAACAAAAATGGCCACCTAAATCAAAACTGGCTGCTTATTTCAAGCTTTTTTCACATTACACCTCATAACTTTTGTACTATTGAACCTAGAATGGTGACTTTGGTCTCTATACCTAGGTTTGTGTGTATGAGTAATCCAACAAAAATAAAATAAACATGACTGGAGCATATCTTTTCTTATATTGTGTCTTAACTTCCAAGTAAATTCTTACACAATTTCCTAAAAAACCCTCCTTGAACAATACATTCAGTAAGAAAATGACAAATTAACCTCTATATACATTCAGCTACTTCTTGCATGTGCACTTGCAACTGATGCGTGCACTTTGTTGTCACGCATTTGCACCGAGAGCACAGGCACTTCAAATTCAGGTGGAACGGTGCGGTCCAAACGGGAAGCAGCCTGCCATCCTCTTCTGTCCACCCATAGTTAGTTGGGTTGTTGGCAGGCATCCTTTTGAGGGGTAGATCAAATGGGTCACTTGATGGGGAATTCACTCCACAATCTTAGTCTTCTGTGAAAACAACATTGTCCTTGTTTGATTCATTTGAGTACAGTTTTTAATTTGGCTGAGTATATAAGCGAAACATCAATAACAATTTTTCTTTTTAACAATTGCAGACACAACAAACAAATTTTGTTGATAACCTTCATGATAAAGATGATGACCTTGATATACAAGTGAATCAAATGTGCCAAACTTGTCCACAACTTTTGTATTATATACTTTTACACAATTGGCATACAAAGAGCGGCAATTTTGTCGAGCAGTTTGGATCTGACTTTTTACAAAATTCAAACTCAACCATCATTATAGTGCAATGATGATATATTTTTCGTACAATTAGGGGCCATAATCCTGGAGTTACAATCTGATAAAGATATGTTTCAAGTTCCATCAAAATCAGATCAAAATTATGGCCTCTAAAAGGGTTCACAACCTTGATATTCCATATTTTTATACTATAATTTGTGAACGAGCAGCGGACATTTTGTCCAGCAGTTTGGGTCTGATTTACACCAAATTTGAAGTCAACCATCAGTAGGTTGTAAAGGTTATATATTCAATTGTTTTTCTAAATCTATTAAAATTGTGACCTCTAGAGAGGAACAACAATGTAAAAATGTTACTTTTCGTACAATCAAGGCCCATAAGTTAGGAAGTTACGATCTCATATGCATGAATATCGACATTACAGGAACCAAGATCTTTGGGTTATAAACCTGTATTTCAAGTGTCATCGAAATCGGATCAACATTGAGATTTCTACAGGCTCCATAACTTTTATACAAAATATTTTGACACCATTTCCGAACGAGCGGTGGCCATTTTATAATTCAGGAAGCGATGGTTCAATATGCGCGAATATCGAAAGGATCCGAAATGTGTGGGTTATAAACATACATTTCAAGTTTAAACCAAATCAGATAAAAATTGTGATCTCTACAGTGTTCCCAAGCTGAAAATGTGAGGGGCCATAATCCATGAAGTGACAGTCTGATCCTTGTCAATATCGAAAGGAATGAGATCTTACGGTGATAAAGCTATATTTCATTGGAATCGGATAAAAATTGTGACCTGTAGAGTATTCACAAACAATTATAGTGGACAGACAGACAGACAGACAGCTGCGATGACAATATACATCAACATCAAAATGTGGGCATATAAATATCAACTGTGCTGTATTACGGTCGATATTGAAAGATGATGACAATAAACGTTTACATAAAATGTGGGTGTATAAAAATGAATATCAAACACTTTGTCTGCGATATCACTAAGGTGGGAGGTGACGTTAAATAAAGCTATTTCACACACACCTTGACCTTAAGAGTATTACAGGCATTGTAGACAGATGAACAGATGTGTGAGACAACAAGATACCCCCCATGTATAAACATAATTCTAATACTCATGCATGTGAATTTGTTTCACGTGAATTAAGTTCTATGACAAAAGAATCTTAAAATTACGCTCTCTTCATTTGGTATTAATTGTCTGAAGTTGACACATACCTTAATTTCAAAGCAGAGGTTTGAATATAAAAAGTATTAATGGATGAACAGTGAAGTGAGATGAAATGCCATTAGTTCGCAACTTTATTGGTTAACTCTACGTCAAAGTTATCATCAATGAGGCTTATAATGTAACTTTCTTAATGTTAGAAACTCTAATTTCCGATCATTTATGTTTCTGGCTACATATTAACTCTCATAAAAATAGCATAACAAAACTGATTAAGACAATAAAACTTTCCTAGATTTGGAAAATTAGTTGCTTAAGACTTTTTTGTTATTAATTAAGCATGGCATTAAGACAAGAAATTATAACTTCTGCAATATTTTTCAAAATCTTGTTCATTAAATCTAAAATAAAAAACTTGTACAAACGTATACATGATTTTTATTTGATTCAATGAACTGTTTTATTTGGTACCAGTTGAGCTAAACGGCAATGAACCCAAATGTGCTGAAGACACATGTCAAAAATATGGGTACCAAACTGTCCATTTCTTCCTGAAAAAGCTCTAACTATTTCAAAGCCTTAGATGGGAACTCCATGATACATGATTTAACAGAGATCCTCACGTGACATTTCCGATGATGACGTAGTATGAGGTATTCAACCCATTCTTCCTTAAGACAGTGAGGTGGACAGACGTGTGCTTGTTTCATTAAATGGTAATAGATTTTATTTTTATTTGAAAATACCTTGGTGGTATATTGACTTTGGCTTAGGTAGCCAATAGCCTTGGTGGCTTATTGATTTTGGCTTAGGTAGCCAATAGCCTTGGTGGCTTATTGATTTTGGCTTTGGTAGCCAATAATAGCCTAGGTGGCTTGATATACCTTGGTGGTATTCAATTTTTTAAAAGTCCCGATGAAAATTGGAGGCCTGAAATTATTTGTGTGACTAAATTAGTAATTTTCAGTGGAGAAATTTATTGGTGAATGTTGTTTGTAGCATTTGTAGATCGTCGCAATTGATAAAGAGAAATTGAATACACAACAGACCACCAAGCGTCTTATCTATGTGTAGACAAGTGAGTTGTGATATCACTTAGGCCGATTTTTTGCATTTTGTTTTGTTGTTTAGATGATGATTGTAACGATCTGTATTTTTCTAGATAGGACCTTTCTTACCACTGACCCGTGGGACACTGATGCCTTTAGTGGATTTTTTATTCACGTGGGTCGGGGGTGAGGGAGTTCTGTCTCCTTGTGTTGTTTGATCTCGTTTAGTTCTATAATATAGTATTTTCAAATGTTTAATTGGATGAAATTTATTACTTCAGGGAAAATATTTACAGTATCCTTGTTTATTTGTACCAGAATGGAAGAGAAGGCGTACTTACCATCTTACTTTGATTTCAGTCCAAACTAAGCCAGAGTTGATTACACTGGGGACAGTACTCTCCATTGCCTGACTCTAACCGACAGCTGAACAAGTGTTACTTAACAAAGATTATTTCAATTATGTTAATAACTATTTAATTATTCTTGATTTGTTTGTGATGGAATAAAGAACATTTTGTCATGTTTTAATATTTTTTATTTTGAGTATTGGGAATAGAGGGTAATGATATGCTGGCCTTATGCATCTGAAAGGGGGTTCGGGATATATAATATTTTATCGCATTATTGCTCCCCAATACTTAATACTTCTGGAAGCTGGAGGAATTGACATACTGAGGATTGGTGTAGTTTCTCATATCCTATATGAAAACTTGCAAAATGGTATAAGTTTGTAATAAATTGTCATGTGATGCCATATTTTGACAGCTATCTTCCATTGGACTTCTTGAACATTCCTATCAAGTTTACTTTTCAAACTCTTCTTTCAATCTTGTAGAATCGCCTGGATGGGTACATCCCCCAAGTTTGTGTAAAAAAAATTTCTTCTATACTTCACATAAATCATGGTAAAAGTTAGAAACCTTGAAACCAACACCATTTCCTCTTCCTCTTTAATGGCATTTTCCCATTACTGTCATTCATATGAAATTAATTTCAAATTCCTGTTATGGCTTGGTATTTAGTTATTGTAACTATTTTGTTAAACAGAGATATATCTGCTTCCAAGCAACATTGGATTTACAATTCCAGAAACAAACTTAATACATTATCCATTTCTACCTGATCCATGCAATCCAAATTACCACAAGATCAATTTTATATCCAGTTCCATCAGCCTCTTATAATCTAATGATTTTTGACAGATTAGATATTCAAGTTACCTTAAAAATCAGTTATATCTGTGACCGTGAGGTCCGTCAGATATTACAAGAGTCTGGAATGGTTTTTCAAATCTTTAATACTGAGAACTTATAATAATAATTATCTACATACACTTCACAGGACCGTGGATAACCGACAAGTACCTAATGCTACTAAGTCGGATAGACCTGAAAGACTGACGTATCAAATACAATCACCTATTTATATGGAATTACTTCTAATCACTTGGCTAGAGCAAGTGTTGACATAAATAGGCATTGATGTAATAATGTATAATATAAAGAAATAAAACAATGGTAAATAAAACAAGTGGATAGATTAATCATACGATTAGCATGTTCATTAGACCCGCTATATTGACAGTTACTCTCTATATATAACAGTTTTATAAACAAAAAGGGATTATAATAAATTAACATGTTATTAGTATTACATAACATTTCAGCTTTGGCTAGTCACCTCTTAATAGCACACATAAAATTAATGTTTAAAGAAATAGAATAGTTATTGTCCTAAGAGTTCAGAATTCAATTTGATGACTTTTCTTTTTTTAAAATTAAAGTATTACCTGAAATATTCTAGATTTAAATGGAACTACTATAACCAGCCCGTTTATATATCCACTGATAAAAGTTTGACATTTGGTGACATGAGTAAGGTTGAAATGGCATCAAATGGGGCTTTGCTTCATACTTTCCTGCATCAACCTTGCAAAATCAAGGACTATTCCTTATATTGTTGTAGCTTGATTGACTTATTTACTTTGATTTCTGTTGGGGAACAGTCTCATTGCTTACTAGATTGGTTCTACATTTGTGATTTGCTGAGGCTGGCATTATTGTTTATATTTAATTAAAAGCTATGTGACGTAAACATTTTTTTAAAGAGTCTTCAATATCAGACTATCGGTAGACTCCGCCTTTCAACATGTTAGGCCTACACATAAATTATGATCATAAAAATTGAATAGCAATTATTTTGAAAGGCGGCAGTCCTTCCCTTTTGTTATTGATTGCTTGCAATGTCTGTGAAGTTTGTGTCTTATCCACAAGATTATTTTATGGATTTTCTTTGTGTGTGGAGTGGTCCTCCAAAAAATATTTGCCAATAAGATTCGAGTTGAAGAAGATCATTGAGCAATAAAAAAACGGAAATTGTAATATTTATATGCAGTAATTCGCCTTGATAATTTAGAGGGGGTTTATTGTCCATCCGACCACACTTTTCAAGGAAATTTCTAAATTTGT
Source organism: Patella pellucida (assembly GCA_917208275.1). Classification (NCBI taxonomy): domain Eukaryota; kingdom Metazoa; phylum Mollusca; class Gastropoda; family Patellidae; genus Patella; species Patella pellucida. The sequence continues at coordinate 28,610,184 of OU795041.1, read as the reverse complement.
GCTACAATTTTTATTAATGCAAATGGGTATACATACATAGTTAAAATGGGAACACATACATATTGTTTAAATATAATTATAGAATGGATGAAAATGTACAATATATACTCAGCCAAATTAAAAACTTGACACTGATGAATTTCAACAAATTTTTTTTCTGGTAAGTAAAATAAGTTTTAAAGTATTTCTAATGATAGTAAGTAGTAAGAAGCCTTTAATTTCATTAAATTGTAAAGTCACGTGGATCACGTGACTTTTGAGCATATGAAGATGAAAAACCTGCAAACACAAACTCGTGAGGTCAATCGATGCAAGTTTGCTTAAACTGAACATGCACACAAAACTTGTTATTTTCATCTTTGTTAGAAAATGTCGCACCTTTCAAATGTAGAAAGTCTACGTGCTATAGGTAGGCTCTATGCTGGTCAGTCTGTCGGCACTGTTGCAAGAGCCTTTAAATGTTCATGCCAGACAATAATTAATCTTTCTTAGAACGAAAGTGCTTCAATCTGGAACTATTGCCGACCGCCCAAGGGCAGGAGCGCCATGTGTGACGTCACCACAGGAAGATCAAGCAATACGATTACGTCATCTTAGAAACAGATTTGACATTACACCCTTCACAAGTAGAGATGTTTGGTGGAAGGGTAATTGCATAAACTGTTCGAAATCGCTTTCAGACGGCTGGTCTTTGAGCTTGGAGGCCCTATAAAGGACCAATATTGACATCTCTTCATGGCCGTAACCGACTTGTGTGGACCCCAAGACACATAAGATTTACTCAAAAACAGTGGAATTCGGTTACGTCATCTTAGAAACAGATTTGACATTACACCCTTCACAAGTAGAGATGTTTGGTGGAAGGGTAATTGCATAAACTGTTCGAAATCGCTTTCCGACGGCTGGTCTTTGAGCTCGGAGGCCCTATAAAGGACCAATATTGACATCTCTTCATCGCCGTAACCGACTTGTGTGGACCACAAGACACATAAGATTTACTCAAAAACAGTGGAATTCGGTTGTCTTTATTGACGAATCTCGATTCACTTTGAGATTTGCCGATGGCAGGGTCTGAATGTACCGCAGACGAGGTGAACTTTACTCTCAAGTATGCGTCAGAGAAGATGACCGATTTGTTTTGGCCGCAGCATCATGGTTTGGGGTTCTTTTTGTGCACATGAACGTTCTCCTTTTGTTGTTGTCAAAGGGAATTTAAATGCTGTCCAGTACAGGGATCAGATTTTGCAACCTGTTCTTCTTCCGTTTATGCAGAGACATTGACCTGGACTAATGTTTCAACAAGACAATTGCTACCCAGAGTTTTTTTTATAGAAATGCCGGTGTCCAAGTCCTGGATCGGCCGTCACTTAGCACGACCTTAATCCTATTGAACACATCTGGCACGAACTTGGTTTATATGTTCGGCAGCAAGTGAATCCACCACTGACGTTGCAGGACCTTCAATATGCTCTTGCTGAGCAGTGGCGACGTCTTCCTCGGGTAGTATTTACAAATGTTCTGAGATCCATGAGAAGACGTTGTGTGGAAGTACGAGAGGCTAGAGGAGGCCACAACTGTTACTAAACAATTTATTTCGATTGTTCTGTAAGTCTTTGAATTTTATTTTGGGGGTACTGTTTATGTTTTATTTGTAGTTTGTCTAGGGTTTCTGTTTGTGCATTTGAATGTAAAGAGCATCGCAGGAGGTTATGTTTGGGGTATTCAAATATATGATCGCAGAGGCATGCAGGACTGTCAGCAACATATCTTAGAAATTTGTAACCCTGCAGATCAGAGCACTAAGAGTCTCAATTTACAATGAATTAGTTGGAGCTTCCACTGACCTTTATAGTATATTAAAATGACAAAACTTTTATTTCAGATTTGTTCAGAGTTCTTGAGTTCCTTGCAAGGGTACTAAGTTTATCCCACTTTTTATACTGAGGGGGGGGGGGGGGGTGGATGGCTGATTGGTTAGCACGTGCGTGCTGTATCATAAAGCCTGTCATTGAGTCAACTGGCATGGTTTAGAATCCCCAATTGTACATGACCAGGAGTAGGGTCGGCTGTACAACCTCCCACTGCTAAAGACCCCAAATGCAGCAAGAATTATTGAAATAATTTTTTTTTTACCATATGTTAGTCCCGAAATAACCTAGTTTCTGTTGAGTGGGCAGTAAACCCCATTTCTCTCTCTTTTATACTGGATGGGATAAATAAATTTCAGTACAACATTGAATTTCATTTACATTGTCTTCATTTCAAAGGGAATTTTTATTTATTGATTCAAGAATGATGAGAAGTTTAAGGTGTTAGATTATTAATGAGTTTGTCTAGTAGTTTAACTTCGTGCCGATTTGGTCTTTCTTCGAGTGAAATAAACCCAGTTTATGAGTAGAGGGAAGAATGGCTAGTGCTCTTAACTACCCCACATAAAGTGCGTAGTGCCCCAATCTGGAGGTATTCGAGATTATTACATAAGTACTCAGTGCGCCCTTCCTAGATAACATGGCATAATCAAAGTTATTAAACCAATACAGTAAAATAAGGAAGTACAATAAAAATTATTAGCTATTTTGACATTTAATTTACATTCTGGGAAGCATTGAGTGGTTAATTTGAGACATTGCATCGCTGCTAATTAAGCAATCTACATTTTGTGTCTTTTTTCTTCAACTTTATACACTACATACCATTAAGTTCTTGGAGAACAACAAGCTTCAAATGCAACTTAAACCCTCTTTCAAAACTCTTTCCTTTACATTTTTGGGAAATTAGAAAATTGCACATCAAATATACAACAAATGATGATTGTGACTACCGTATATAAATCTAAAATCATGGGATAACAATGTACTGGTAATATTGGTACTATCCAAATAATACAGTGTTTTACCAAAATGTTTCACAGAGTGCATTATTAAAACAAAATTGAAATCTTTGTGACTTGCACATCACAATTTATAACATTGTCATAAGGATCATGTTTGATTGATCAATATCAAACATTATGTTTTCTGAATTATCCGTCAACAAATGCATAAATAACCAAGAAAATATACAAATTTAATTTTTAGACTGGAATTTGCACTGTCAAGGTTACCATATCGATTATTCCTTGCTCATGAAGCCTTATTTGTACAGAACATGCTTATATGTTGTTAAAGCATTAAGTGATCTTCTATGGTTAGTTCGTGCGCTTAAATAATCAGAATGGTGGGAAAGAAATTCAATACCAGCTAATGAAGTTATAATAAAGTAATTCAAGTTGTTTGGTTCGGGTCAGTGTATAAATAGAATATATATAATATTATATGTTAGTCTTGCAACCAATATCTTCATGAATGGGTAATTTTTCTCGATCACAATTTAAGGTTCAATTATCATTTAATATTCTGTTACTGTTCCGATAACACAAGTAACAGAGCTGTTAGCAAATATTTACCTTCGGTACATTCTGGACACATATTAATGGAATATGACAATTTCCATCTTGCATTTTAAACATTGTTAAAAATATAATATAAAATGCAGTACCACATGCAGATAGTTAAGGGATCTGAGGAGTGGTGTTCAAAACTTTTGTGGTAACATAACCACAGACTAAAACTTTAAAGTCGTATCTCGGTCATTTTCCATTACCTTGATGAAACTATCCTGGTGAAAATTCCACAAATAAAAGGTTCAATAACTTTATCAAGAATTTACCGGTAACTAGAATAATTGTCCCCCACCTTTCGGGGACTATTAAAATGGGTTCGTCCATCTGTCTGTCTGTCTGTCTGTCTGTCCGTCCATCTGTCAAACTTTTTGGGACACAATAACTCTCTTCCTAATTGAGCTAGAATGTTCAAACTTTGTGTAGGAGTTTATTAGGACAATAACTTGATGGAGTTCGAAGATGAGCGTTTTCTGCTAAGGGGAGGCAGAGATAAGCAGTTTGATTGGTTGAAGCTTTGGGACATGATAATTTTAGTTCTAATTAAGTGAGAATGATGAAACTTGGTATATAGTTTTATTACATAGATACCTCGACTAAGTTCGATAATGAACATTTTTTGCTCAGGGTAAGCAGAGCTTTAGGCAATTTGATTGGCCAACTTTTTGGAACACAATAACTCTCTTCCTAATTGAGCTAGAATGTTTAAACTTGGTGTAGGTGTTTATTAGGACAATACCTTGATGAGCATTTTCTGCTTAGGGTAAGCAGAGATAAGCACTTTGATTGGTTGAGCCTTTGAGACAAGATAACTTTATTTCTAATTAAGTGAAAATGCTGAAACTTTGTATATAGTTTTCATTACATCGATACCTTGACTAAGTTTGATAATGAGCATTTTCTGCTCAGGGTAAGCAGAGCTTTAAGCAATTTGATTGGCCGACACTTTGGAACACAATAACTCTCCTTCTAATTAAGTATAGGAGTTCATTAGGTCAATGCCCTGGTGGGGCTTGAAGATGAGCATCCGTAAGCATTCTCTAGATTTGATAATTGTTTAGTTTTTGCAATGTCTGTTTTCTGTCTTGTCCGCAGGTTTATTTTGTAAAAAATTTTGTTTTTGTTTAGCGTGTAGTGCAGTCCTCCTGCATTTACTATTAGGGTATGTAGAGATTAGCAATTTGATTAGTTGAGGCTTTTGGACGAGATAACTTTATTTCTAATTAAGTGATGAACTTGGTATATAGTTTTATTACATCGATACATTGACTAAGTTCGATAATGGGCATTTTCTGCTCAGGGTAAGCAGAGCTTTAAGCAATTTGATTTGTCGAGACTTTTAAACACAATAATTCTCCAGAACGCTCAAACTTGGTGCAGGTGTTTATTAGGTCAGTGCCCTGATGGAGTTCGAAGATGGGCATTTAGGGTAAGCAGAGATAAGCAATTAGATTGATTGGGGCTTTGGGACACGATAACTTTAGTTCTAATTAAGTGAGAGTCGAGAAACTTGGTGTATAGTTTCATTACATCAATACCTTGACTAAGCTCAATAATTATCACCGAATAGTGATACTAATTTTTAGTTCTATTTCAAATTTTAATTTAAAAATTCATAATATATTTATCAACCTTTTATTCATGTATTGAGACAATATAGCCTATCATTCTGTCTTTATTTATAATGTTAATGTTTTGATTTAAACTTATTTAAAGTCTATAAATTAATGATTGCCTAAAAGCTTGATTAGTCCGGAATGTGTTATAATCTTTGATGCCTTTAAGGCTTGAGCAAAAAGTTATACAAATAACAATAGTCATATCAGTGACAATCAAGTCAAAGCTTTTACCATTGTTTAGGACTTAAAGCTTTCAAATGTCAAAGCTTTAAATTACTTTTATTTACGACTTAAAGCTTTTTAACATTCTATTTATTATGAAACTTGAACCAATGAAATTTATTTATATATATCCATTTAACCTTTTTACTTATCTATCATCTGATTTGTTGAAATAATATCTTTTTGTTATGCAAATTAGTTGCTTTAAATACCTCTACATATGCAGATTCAGAGAGAAAAATATACAGATCAGATAGGAGATAGAGTTAGGAGTAAGGACATTTAGAAACCTGTTGATATGAAGTTGTAAATAATGTATTTTAAAAACTGTATATAAAGTAATATTGGAATGAATTTGGAATTGGACTTTTAATGAAAAACGTCCGCCTTCACCAGATACTTCTACAGTTATGAGCAATAACCCCAATCCTAGCTCATCTACAAATAATCCATATGTGTCACCTAAGAGCATATTCTAACACAGAATAGCCCCGAAACCAGTTGGTGATATAATGAGCATGTTCTGCTTTGGGTAAGCAGAGTGATAAGCAATTTGATTGGTTGAGACTTTGGAACACAATAACAGTGTAGAATGATGTAGAATATTCAAACTTGGTGTAGGCGTTCATTAGGTGAATGTCTTGACTGAGCTCAATGATTAACATTTTGAGCTAAAGCTAAGCCGACGTAACCAATTTATTTGGTTGATGCTTTTTTGGGACAAAGATTATCTTGATTCTATCTGATAGAGAGTAATAAAATTTAGTGTATAGTTTGATTGCTTAATACTTGTGAAAAAAATAAATGTGCGATTAATTAATATGTGTCATCTATTTATTTGGGGACTTCGGCGGGGGACATCAGCATCACTGTTGGCTTGTTGAATATACTTTCTCAGTCAACGTGATAAATTTTCGTTTTGTTATAAAAGAGAATAGTTGAGAAATTTAAGTTAATAATTGTAACCAATTTATCTGTAATCCCCTTGCTGCTTCTCTAAACAATAATTTATCCTTCAATACTCTGTGATTTATCTCTTAACCATTTTGAATGACAGCTAGACTAATTTCTGTCTCACTACCACTGAGGATCCATTTTACTTTCCTATCTAAATACCAAAGTTAAGTCTGCATGGAAACAAATACATATTTATTATTACAGAATAGGCAAACCAAAATTTTTAACCATCAAATATTATCAAATAATCAAACAGAGCCTAATTTGGTGATTTTGACAAAATCAACCTCAGAGAATAATCAATACAAATGAATATTATTCCTGTGATTGTGTGCACCTATTTCACCAGTAGCCTATCTAAACCCATCCCACTTTGGTACATTTGACTGATGCATTAAATGTTGTATGGTGGTATTCGTGCATTAAACTATGTCCAAACACATCTGTTATTTCAAGTAGCAATCAGAACATTAAAAACATCATAATTATGCCTTTTTGCTTTATTATGTCCTTGGCCAGCATGTGTCTATGTCACTAAAGGCAATAAATCAATACATTGTGTAAACACCAGGGCTTCAACTTCAAAATTTACAGTCATTTATTTGTGTTAACACATGAAAATTAAATTCAGATTTCATGGGATTTTTATTTAAGGTAGCGTATCGTAAATTTATGTGTCATACCACTTTGTCAGCATGGTTTACACAAAACTTTTGACTAAGAAATTAAATATAAGTAGTGCTGAATTACCCATAGAAAAATCATTTCAGTAGATCACACATATCACATGCTCTGACAGGCGTAAATCTTAATAACGAATACATATCAGACTAATTTCACAGCTAGTAACACTAGAGCCCTCTAGAAGTAGGATATAGTCATGCATAATAAAAGTAAACCAGCGGCTGCCAGGCAGGATACGCCCACATTTTCGAGAGATGGATAGAGAACAAGCAAAACCAAAAGTGAATTTTCCTACAATCAAAGGCCATAATACATTAAATTACAATTTGATATACGCAAGTATCAAAAAGTATCAAGATATTTAGGTTATAAACACGCAATTTAAGTTTTATCAAAATCGAAATTAAAATTGTGACCTCTACAGGGTCCACAACCTTGAAATACCATTTTTTAACAGTATTCGCGTACAAACAGCAGCCATTTTGTATTGTAATTTTAGTCCTATTTTCCCGAAATTTGAACTCAACCTTCCTTAGCTTGTAACGGTGATATAATCAAATTTTTTAACAGTATTCGCGTACAAACAGCAGCCATTTTGTATTGTAATTTTAGTCCTATTTTCCCGAAATTTGAACTCAACCTTCCTTAGCTTGTAACGGTGATATAATCAAACGTTTTTTTAAATCGGATAATAATTGTGACCTCCAGAGAGACCACAAGCTAAATAAAGGCGATTTTGCATATAATCAGGGGCATTAATTCAGGAAGTTACGATCCGATATGCGCAAATATCAAAAGGACCCAAGATCTTTGGGTAATATCCATGCATTTCAAGTTTCGTCAAAATCGAATTAAAATTGGGACCTCTACAGAGTCGAAGAGCTTGATATACCATTTTTCAACAGTATTCGCATACGAACGGCGGCCATTTTGTATGGTAATTTTGGTCCAATTTTTCCAAAATTCGAATTGTTCAATCTTGAGTGAAGTCTGAGTTGCTTCAGACCCGGGACTGTACAGCGCAGTGGACGCTTACGGCTAGCCCCCGGATCCATTCACTCTTTTTTGAATTGTTGTTTTATTGTTTGTTTCGTTTGCTGTTTCGGAGTATGATGTATTGTCGCTGTGTTTGTCCTTTGTGTAAATCATATGTGGCGCAGTCCCCCTGCACTAACTATTAGGGTGTAACAGTGATATAATCAAACGATTTTTTTTATCGGATAATAATTGTGACCTCTAGAGGAACCACAAGCTAAACAAAGGCGATTTTGCGTATAATCAGGGGCCATAATTCAGGACGTTACGATCCGATATGCGCAAATATCAAAAGGAACCAAGATCTTTGGGTTATATCCATGTATTTCAAGTTTCATCGAAATCAAATTACAATTGTGACCTCTACAGGGTCCACAACATTGATATACCATTTTAAACAGCAATTTTGGTCCGATTTTTCCGAAATTCAAACTCAACCTTCTTTAGGGTGTAACGGTAATATATTCAAACGATTTTTTAAATCAGATAATATTTGTGACCTCCAGAGGGACCACAAGCTAAACAAAGGCGATTTTGCGTATAATCAGGGGCCATAATTCAGGAAGTTACGATCCGATATGTGCAAATATCGAAAGGGACCAAGATCTATGGTTTCATCAAAATTGAATTAAAATTGTGACCTCTACAGGGTCCACAACCTTGATATACCATTTTTTAACAGTATTCGCGTACGAACGGCGGCCATTTTGTATGGTAATTTTGGCCCGATTTTTCTGAAATTTAAACTCGACCTTCCTTAGGGTGTAACGGTGATATATTCGAAGTTTTTTTTAAATCGAATAATAATTGTGACCTTCAGAGGTACCACAAGCTAAAATAGGTGATTTTTCGGACAATCAGGGGCAATAATTCAGGAAACTACGTTCCGATAGGCGCAAATATCGAAAGGAACCAAGATCTTAGGGTTATAAACATGAATGTAAAGTTTCATCAAAATCGGTTCAAAATTGTGTCCACAAGTTAAAAACCTGATTTTTCGTACAATCAGGGGCCATAATCCATGAAGTTTTGATCCGATACATGCCAATATCGAAAGCAGCCGAGATCTTTGGGGGATACACCTATATTTCAAGTTTCGTCAAAATCGGGTAAGAATTGTGACCTGTAGAGAGCCCACAAACAATTGTGGACGGATGTCCGAACGGACGGACAGGGGCGACGACATAATACGTCCACATGAAAATGTGGGCGTATAAAAATGCACGATATTTTAGTGATACATGAATTATCAATATTGCTATGAGAATTACATGGGCGTCACACATTTGTCCCCCCCCCCATCCAATTGTTTTTTAGGGGGTGCCTGAATATACTTGGATCCCCAAATAATTACAGAAGACTGAAACTTAAAAAAATTTTATGATGTTTTGGAGATAAACCTATATTTCAAGTGTCGTCTAAATGCGGGTAAGAATTGTGACCTGTAGTGTGTCCATAAACAAATTGTGGAGTGATGTCCTGATGGACAGGGTCGACAACAATATATTATGTCCACATAATTAAATGAAATCATTGATGTCGAATTTTTGTCGGATTTAATTACAATCCATCTTAAAGTTAAAGTCAAAGTCTTGATATTGTACTGATGTTCATCAGTCTGTTAGGTCAGCTATACTATTAGACCTGAATCACATGGTTTTGTAGATCAAAATTATACAATAAAATCTTAAGTAAAGATGGATCAGGTATAGATATCATGGATCTTCAGAGTTAGTATGATGAATTCATGGAGTAAAGACAAGAACCCAATATGAGTTTGACACCCCAAAATCTTTTAGGGTGATAATGTTTTAAAATTAAAGATTCTGTGATGAGAGGGGGATTATCTATTTATAGTTGGAACATAAAAAGGCTAATGTACATCAATAGGCAAGTCTTTTAGGTCACCCGACTTAGTAGCAGCTACGTCAGTAATCCACTGTGCTGGAAGTGTACATTGTATGTATTGAATATTGTCATTTGTAAGATATAAGTTGCAGTGATTAAAAGATTGAAGAACCATATTCCAGACTTATTAGTTATTGAAGAACCTAGCAGTGCCACGAAACGTTGCTTTAATTAAGATAGTAATTGTGCTGTTCCATTATATGTCCATATATATCTATATAATGAATGTCTAAAAGACCATTTTTAGCCTTAAGTTGATAGAAATTGGACAGATTTTGTATCCATAGCTTTATGTGATTATAAAAAGAAAATTCAATCATCTTGATTTATGTAGCAACATGTCTTTGCAAGAAGGAATTTGAGTATTTGTAGCTATCGATCTGAGCCAACAGCTTAATCAAAATCCGATCATTTTTGTTAATTTGCAACAAAAACCATAGGTATATACCATCTGATGAAATTGGATGCAGTGTCATTAAAACCATAAAATTAGACAATATATCTATAGGTTTTGTGTGTCTTGTTTTCCAAAATAAATTTACTAAACAAGCCAACAGTGAGGCTGTGAACTACAGCTCACCTGCATTTGCAGAAGTAAACTGGAAGTGACTAAATATTCAGTCTTATGATTGGTGAGATGAACTCACTCTAATCGTTAAATTGATGAATTTTATGAAAATATGATACACTTGAATATAATGTAACAGGACAGGGTAGATTAGATTTGCACTTGAGCGGCGGGAATAACCGCTCTTATGCAAACCGGAAGTCCAGGTTCGTATACAGGATGTCAGGTTTATCACGTGAATTAAAGTAGAAGAAAACACATTTATAGAATTCAAATAGTTTTATTTCAGTAATTACAAAGTAAAGCTCTCGAAACGCGCGTTGGTTATCTTGGTCTCTTCACCACTCCAATGGTTTACCAGCTGAAAGAAAAGGGAGCCTGTGCAAGGCCCACTAGCTACGTCCCTACTTACAAGAAACCATACGTCTACAAACTTTATATTTACTATGTAAGAACGACTAACTGAATTAACTTATCAACAATGGGCGCCTATCCTAGTCTGAACTGATAATATTCATCCTAGAAGGCGTCTCAAATCTTACACTCAACAGAAGTCTCGAATAATTAAGCTTACTCGAACAGAAGTCTCGAATAATTAGTCACTCGCAACTTCACAATAACTCAAACGAAAGTCTCAAACATTTAATCTTACTTAAACGGAAGTCGCGAATAATTAGTCTCTCGCAACTTCACAATAACTATTAACTCTATCTGCCTCGGCTTAGAACTAATAATATTCGTACCCAGGAAGCACACAAATCTTACATCTCCCACACGGAAGACATAAAATAACTAGAAATGGGAACTTTCAACTATCACTCTACAATAAATACAATATGTCTGCCTGTTGCCCGAACTTACAGCATTCGCACAGAGGGAAACATTAACTCCTATATCACACACGGAAACCCAAAGATAACTAACTAGAAACTCGAACTATTACGATTACTCTACCATAAATGCAATATGTCTGCCTTTTACCCGAACTTACAGCATTCGCACAAAGGAAAACATTAACTCGTATATCACCCACGGAAACCCATAAATAACTAACTAGAAACTTGAACTCCTACTACTATTACAATACTAAACTCTATTCCGAAGAACCAGCTTGCCCCGAGCGAAATGAGTGATCATTACAGCGGAACTTACTAGTCACCGAAAACAGAGCCCTACCTCCTTTAAAGTTTGAAACGCTACTACACTCTACTCCGAAGAACCAGCTTGCCCCGAGCGAAATGAGTGATCATTCGAGCGGAACTTACTAGTCACCGAAAACAGAGTCCTACCCCCTTTAAAGTTCGAAACGCTACTAAACTAAACTCTACTCCGAAGAACCAGTTTGCCCCGAGCGAAATGAGTGATCATTCCTGCGGAACTTACTAGTCACCGAAAACAGAGCCTCTCCTGGGAATGCTTACCGCAGAGTGAAATATATATAAATATCTCAGCTGAGGTCCGCAGCCCCTACCGTTTCAGAAACGTTTACCTCGAGCGGAGTAAATGATTACTCCTGCGAGACGCTCGTCTCCGTACCGTTCCAGGAACGTTTACCTCGAGCGAAGTAAATGATTACTCCAGCGAGATGCTGGTCCCCTTCCGTTTCGACAAAGACTGATTTAGCCGGCCTTATATACTCCTATATGTCCCGCATTGCGGCAAGCACGTGCATAAACCTTGACCTGGCCTGCAAATCCCAATTTGAGAACTCGCTATCCATTGGCTGGTTGTGACCGTCGCTTACCAATCAGAAGCACTGACCTTACACAGCCCATAAGCCATTCGACAACATGGCGGGTTTTCTCTAGAATTCCGAGTTTGATGCAACAGAGTAAATAATATACGTCATTTCTATTCAATTAGCGAGAATAATTTAAGTCATAATTGTCAATACTATTTTTAATTTCGACATTGTCAATACTAGTTTTAATTTCGGCACACTTGCTTTTATTATTATCGACAATACTATCTTTCACATCCTTTATACTTTCAGGCTGCTTTGGAAGAATGGGGACTGATGATGCAGCTATATCATCAGTCATTTTGTCCCTGGACCAGATAACTTGGATTACAAGGTCCCATTCCCCCATAACTATTCGGAGTTGTCCCAGACGGGTGGGGAGTACTGGTGTGCCGAGGGGCGGGAGTAGTATACGTCTCTGGCGATAGATATTGCATTGGCGCACGTGAAATCTCACTGCCGAAATAACCGTCTCTGCTAGCATAACCTGTATCATGATGAGATATACCCCCCTCGGAAACTAGTCCAGTAAACCCTACCTCAGATCTAGACACAGATTTAGGGATATAGTTACCCAAGTCGTCCTCCTGGAAGTAACTTTCGTCAATATATCCATTATGCCTAATCAGACTACCAAGGGGAGATTCAGGATTCCGCCACGTTGCCGGAGCAGAACCTATACTATCCGAAACAGTCGGTGGAACAACTACTTCCCACGCCAGTCATATTAGTAACAAGCACCCTGGCAGAAGTTGATAAGGGATTAGAAAAAGACACTCATAAAGAAACCAATAAATAACTAACTAGAAACTTTAACTCCTACTACTATTACAATACTAAACTCTATTCCGAAGAACCAGCTTGCCCCGAGCGAAATGAGTGATCATTCCAGCGGAACTTACTAGTCACTGAAAACAGAGCCCTACCTCCTTTAAAGTTTGAAACGCTACTACACTCTACTCCGAAGAACCAGCTTGCCCCGAGCGAAATGAGTGATCATTCCAGCGGAACTTACTAGTCACCGAAAACAGAGTCCTACCCCCTTTAAAGTTCGAAACGCTACTAAACTAAACTAAACTCTACTCCGAAGAACCAGTTTGCCCCGAGCGAAATGAGTGATCATTCCTGCTGAACTTACTAGTCCCTGAAAACAGAGCCTCTCCTGGGAATGCTTACCGCAGAGTGAAATATATATAAATATCTCAGCTGAGGTCCGCAGCCCCTACGTTTACCTTGAGCGGAGTAAATGATTACTCCTGCGAGACGCTCGTCTCCCTACCGTTCCAGGAACGTTTACCTCGAGCGAAGTAAATGATTACTCAAGCGAGATGCTCGTCCCCTTCCGTTTCGACAAACACTGATTTAGCCGGCCTTATATACTCCTATATGTCCCGCATTGCGGCAAGCACGTGCATGAACCTTGACCCGGCCTGCAAATCCCAATTTGAGAACTCGCTATCCATTGGCTGGTTGTGACCGTCGCTAACCAATCAGAAGCACTGACCTTACACAGCCCATAAGCCATTCGACAACATGGCAGGTTTTCTCTAGAATTCCGAGTTTGATGCAACAGAGTAAATAATATACGTCATTTCTATTCAATTAGCGAGAATAATTAAAGTCATAGCTATTTCAAATGATCTATAAAAACGAAACCCCCACAATAATATGAATAATGTTCAGCACTTGAAACCTGACTTCAATTTCTGAAAACTGATCTTCAGAACGATATAAAGACTTTATTCGAGTATGTCGATAGCTTGGCCCATTTTACTGTTTTGTAACTGACATGAATGATTATCGATTTGATATTTTATTGTTTAATTTTAACCAATTCATCGTTTATCTTGTAAGAATGTGTATTCCATTATTATTTGTAAGTTATTTTTTTTATTGAATTGTAAAATGTGATGTATGATATATGAAACAGAGAAAAAAAACCAACAAAACTATATACAGTAATATCTATATTTTTTTCCTTCCAATTACAGTAGAACTTGTTTTAAGCAGGCACCCAAGGGAAATTTTTAAATGTTTTTTTAATGGAGGTGCTCTTTGAATAAAGTTGTACAATATTGCCCAAACCCCTACCACAAAAAATAAAGATATAGACTGCCTATATTGCCCCAACCCCTACCTCAAAAAATAAAGATATAGACTGTATATATTTTGTATTCATGTAAAAGATATAGACTGCATATATTTTGTATTCATGTAGTATTACAATAATAATACATGTACTTTTTATCTAGTTGTGAATTAAAAAGTAGTCTCGTATACATATTAGCAATACTGGATCTCAGGTCCCCCAATATTTCTTTTACTTTCATTATAGCGTCTAAAAGCGTTTCAAAATGCCGTGAATTTGAGTATTTCACACCCCAACTATTTTAGCTATTACTCGACCACTTAATAAAATCTCGGTGTTTTTTAAGCTGACATGAATTAATTCATTACACTTTGGTGCATTGAGAACGAACATCAATATGACCGTCGCTGAATCTTGCGCCGAATAAAGATCTTTACTAAAATCTCGAACATAACTTCGGTAAACTTGTCATTCTGTACCAACCTTAGATACTTCTGTCTACCATTGTGATGCATTCGATAATATTTATCCATTTTTGTGAAGAAAATCGATGAATAAATTTTATTTTATTAAAAAAGCACGTGGACAAAAAACCTTCGCTGATTTTATCTTTGATTTTACAGGGGATTTAACTCTGTATGTAATATTATAGGGGGCGCTAAAACCGTCTTTTTGATAACTCGGTATTCTTAATTTTATTCAATCAGTATCAATCAGTGTCGTTACGCGTGAAAACTGATCAGGTTGGCCGTTTAATAAAACAAAAGATTAATAAACAGATAACCACGGATTGATTGTTATTTTTACATTTCTTTTTACCTGATCAGTGGGGTTCCAGTTACTTAACTACTACTCACGGGATTAGCGGGGGTGTCACAAAGAACGAACGACAATGGCTGTTGAATAGCCGTTGTTTTGTTGAATTTATTAGTAAAATTGTGACCGTTGAAACAATAGAATTTTGACAGGGGAATTAATCATGATGCCCGTTGCACGCGTTATCAATTCAGACTCTTTCTCAGTGTTAATTAGCGATAGTAGTTATTTCAAGCGAAAGTAGTAAGTCATGTCAAGACAGTTCAGTATCGTTTGCTTAAGCGAGAACGTGATTCTCCGTGACAGTTCACTCTTGTTCGCTCAAGCGAGAACGTGATTCGCCCAGATGTGCTCGCTTAATGGATTAAATAGCATGATTGGGAGCTAATATAGGTGCCCGTTGCACGCGTTTAACAGGTGCGTGTTAAGTAGAGGTTAAATTATTTAAAAATCGCTCGGCGGGGGTGGGTGGGGGGGGGGGGAATTTTGGGTGTTCGTTGAAGCAAGCGTTCGCTGATTAGGAGTGCACACCGTAGCAAGTTCTACTGTACCCACTATCAACTAATCCACTTAATTCTTAATTGGACTTAACCCCTAATTTTTCAAAAGTGGGCAGGCACAGTGGGGGTACACCTGTCCCGTTACTGTGCAAAGAGCCATATCATAATGTATAAAGATTTATAATGCAATAAAGTCTGTTACCTATTGGCGCGTACTATGATATCTTTACTTTTAAAGGCAGACTGGAAACTATAACATTGTAAGATAGTTTATATTGAGATGCCTTACTACACTGACCTTCAATTACAGCAATTCAATAATAGTTTCAGACTAATAGCTCATTTTTTTCCTAAAATCTTTCTGTAAGGCTTCATTAGTGAACTAATGATTTTACTTACATATCACATGAGATCTGATCATGCATCGACAGTAATTTTTCCATGGCAAGGTGCATGATATTTAAAGTCTTATTATTAATACATCATTTAGTTTAAGAACTTTTTTTTTACATACCTTAAATAAAAGAGAGAGAGAAATGGGGTTTAACATCCACTCGACACAAACCAGGTCATTTCGGGACTATCATATGGTTTGATTTTTATTTCAATAATTCGCTTGTGCGTAGAGGTCTTTAGCAGTGGGAGGAAACCGGAGGACCCAGAGAAAACCCACGAGGTTGGACAGGTGATCCTACTCCTTGTCACGTACAACCGAGGTAACAATCTATGCCAGTTGACTCAATGACAGGCTTTATTATACAGCACGCACATGCTAACCATTTGGCATCCCCCTCGCCCCTCTTAAGCCTAAGAATGTTTTGTGAAATAGGGACCTGGTCACATATACATATCTTATAAGATTTAACTTTTCATTTATTGTCAGAATCTTTTTTGTCCACATGAAATGTAATTTAGAACCTATCTATAGATAACCACTAATTCTTCCATTGATTCATGACATTTCCTTAAATTGTTGAAAAAGGAAGGAAAAAAACCATTAATCCAAACCAAAATTAGAAATTGCCAAAATCTGGAATAAGATCATGCATTGTTCAGAGTTTACAGGGTTGATATGGTTGATCATGCAAGATCCCAACATCACAAAGCCTGGTTCATTTTAAATTGTCATTATCAAAACAAATGAACTTTTTATCCGGTTATAGCTAAATGTATGTTGAATCAATCAATCTGTTGTAGAAAGTTCCTGTAACATATTCCACCATATCATGACTCAAGATTTAGATCATGAAATGGTGATAATGTTTTCCTTCACAAATAAAACATACGGTCGATGTTGGGTATTTCTTTTATGTAGCCAGTAAAATAATCTATAATCTAAAACATTTAGCTCCTGGCCACAAACAAAATTAAAATTATAACCTCTGCAAGAAAACAAGATTATACAGCATTTTTCTTTCTCTATTAAGATATGTTTTCTCTGATATCTTGATCAGTATCCCGAAGAACAAACTGTAATCATGAGTATATTGCAAATTAAACTTTGAATTGATAAAAATAAGCTTATCTAAAAATGTACAGTTACTGTTACTCCACAACAATCACTGTACTTCTGTATGCTACTTCACTGAGTCAGGGTATAATTCAGAGAATAATCTACAAAACTAATATTCCAATCCGATCTCACTAATATTAACATTATAGACTAGGCCCGATTGTGGATAAAAGTAAAGCAAGAGGCATTTTTTAGTAGGATTTGGTATCCAGGCTATTTAACCTATTTCAAGGGTGCTGATTACGAAAAAATAGGATACCAAGCTGAAAAAAATGTTTTTGACCCTCAAAATTGAAAAACAAAATGGCCGCCAAAATGGCATCAAATTGTGACGGGCGTGCACAGTATCTGTGTCTATGATTTTATTAATCCTTTTTAATTTTTGAAATATTGACTTTTCAAGACATTCAAAGAATGCTGATCATGAACAAATAAGATTACAACCTAAATAAAATTTTGGGACCCCCAAATATGGAAAACAAAATGGCCGCAATAGTCACCTTAAATGATGTTATTTGTGCACGGTACATCACGAACTGAGATTGTATTCTTGTTGATATTATTTTTAAATGTGACTTTTTCAAGACATTAAAACACTGCTGTTCATAAAAATATTGGACATCAAGGTGATCATAATGTTTTTGAACCACAAAATATAAAGAACAAAAATGGCCGTCATATTCGTCTCTACTAGTGGTATGTGTGCACAGTGTATCATCATCTGTGAAACTGTCACAATCGTTAAACCTGTTCTTTCTGATTAACTGACGTTATTGTAGCCTAAAAGGTTATGATATACAAATACACAAGTGCATATCTTCATGAAAACTAAATCCATGCCCTTGTTGGTGACAGCTAAGCAGTTGCAAAAAAAATAGCTGTTTGAGAAACGGAAAACAGCAATTACTATATGACCAAAAATATATACTGCGCGCCAAGGAAAACGCATCACTTAGTTTTTCATATAATAAAATGATCCTGTAAACATATCTTATTTTTTTTGCTTCTTATTGTGAACATTATTCAAATGGGAACACATCAATAACAACACATCCGTACACACATGGATGTACGACACAGATGTCAGTAGCGCGTGTGTCCTCCACTGGCTCTTACTCACGCTGTGCAGCGATGTCGCATGGAATTAACCAATGTGTGAAAGAAGGCCTGGGGCAAGAGCAGATTCCAAAGCAGCAATGGTGTGCATCTGTGGTCTCCGATATAGACGGTGTCCAATCTCATCCCAGACATGTTCTATCGGTGCCATGCCCATGACATTGATGTATTTAGCAGCCAGCTAGGTAGTCCATAGTAAAACGGGCGGTATGCGAACGTGCATTATCCTGTTAAAGGGGTGAAGTTGTGGGTGCTCTAGAAACATTGGAACAACAATTGGTTGCAAGACATCATCACAGTAGGTTACAGCATTAGGGGACCCCTGCAAATGTGAAGGGTGGTCCGGTGATGAACTGTGAAGCCTCCCCACACCATTACCCTCTCCCCACCCCATCGATTCGTTTTGAAGACGCCGCAGTCTGCAAGACGTTCTCCAAGACGGCCATCAGCGTGATAATGATGAAGTCTGGTGTCCTTGAGCCCATATCAAATGCCACTGACTGTGATGATTCCCGAGGATAGCACAAACATAAGGTCATCGTGCACGGAATCCTACTTCTGCACATATTTGAAGTTAGAGAAACACTATATTTGACCATTATAATAATACTTTAGATAAAGGTAGCCTTTCTGGAATTTGTAAACTTGAGTTAGGAGTTGTGGAATATGGTAGCAGTTGTAGAACTGAAACATGGATTGAAGGCAGGAGGGGGGGGGGGGGTCTTGGTGTTTGTGTCAATACCTGCAAAAAATTGTTTGGTACAAAGCAATATATTCCAATTCCTCTTCAGATTATTGTTTTTTTCTGGAGATACAATAAAAGAGTGCTGTATTTGAATTAACATATAGAGTTTGATTGTCTTCAAAGTAGAGATTAAAATACTTTCTTGGGATATATTTTTCGCAAAACTAACCTTTAACCAGTAAATGAAATAAATAAAATAGAAGTATTTCCAATGGAAGGCAGTTTTCCACCTTGAGGGCGAAAAAAGTATCATTTTAGTTGTAGAGTGTAATGGTATAAATTTACAATGTGTTAATATGAAAACAAATCAGTATTTTCATAACGAGAATAATTTCTTTAAATAATTTGTTTTATTTGTGATGGTCCCAAAAACTTTATTTTAGCTTGGTAAACAATTTCACTGTTGTTAGCATCTTTAAAATGTCTGAAAAAATTCACATTTAAAAAGATTATCAACAAGAATTCAGTCTCAGTTGATGATGTACCATGCATAAAGAAATTACTATGGCGGCCATTTTGTTTTTCAAATTTGGGGGTCCCAAATTTTATTTTTAGGTTAAAATCCTATTTATTCATGATCAGCATTTTTTGAATATCTTGAAAAGTCAATATTTCAAAAATTAAAAAGGATTAATACAATTATAGACACAAATACCGTGCCCGTCCGTCACAATTAGATGCAATTGTGGCGGCCATTTTGTTTTTCAATTTTGAGGGTCAAAAACATTTTTTCTAGCTTGGTATCCTATTTTTTCGTAATCAGCACCCTTGAAATAGGTAAAATAGCCTGGATACCAAATCCTACTAAAAAATGCCTCATTATCTGTTATTAGAGCCCTTTTCCAGAATCGGGCCTAGTCTATTATTCATATCCTTCAAAAAAACTGTAAATGTCATCTTTTGGTTTACCAGGCTAAACTGGTCATTTTGAGGCAAAATTAGAGAAATTTGAGATCCTACTTGGCCATGCAATCAAATAGTCCTTCTAGTCTATGTTCTTGAATTACCAACTCATAACTGAACTACTTGAACAAAACCAAATAATTAATGGTATAATCTAAATCAATTTAATAATACTATGTCCCGAAATAAGAAATTTGGTTCTATGGCAAGTGAAGTAGCCAAACGGTAACCTAGTAGTGTTTGCTTTTGCTGTTTCATTATATAGACATTTACAATAGATTCAGTGTCACGCATGTAATGTTTTTTATTGAGTATTCCAATTCCTGGTCAAAGGAATTATATTTCTAAATGATGGTAAATTAGAAGACCATCATTGAAATATAAATCAGACTCAATTGTTCGATCTTTGATGTTCAACTTTGATGACAAGTTTAAGATCGACGAGGGAAAGGTTACAGTCATTAAGTCTAAAAGCAGCAGTAATTTTGTGGGGAAATAAAGAATTTAACATTCCTGTCAAGATATGCAGACACAAAATTATATATAAGACAGCTCTGTAAATAGCATCAAACAGAAATATGACTTTAATTAGAATAAATAATTATTATAAATAATACTGTCTCATAGCATACTTTCAAATACATATATGTTTTAATAGCAGGATATTCACCAATTAATTGAGTTATTTTGGATCGCAAGGGGGCACCAGACATAACATAGAATTTATAATCACTCTTTTCATTGGGGTTTGATCCTGTGATAGTATGTGCAAGAAAAAAGTCTTAAGCATAATCCTCTGCATTTATATTGGACTGACCATGGCATAAATCACAAATAAAAAGACAATTTACTATGTGTGTCTTAATTGTGTTGCCTGGAGTATACCCTATAGGCTAAGATAGGGCCCAATACTTAATGTGGGACCCAGATAAATGAATTAAAATCGAACCAATTTAAATTCAATTATTTTTTGTGTTTAGCAATGTTGGGTTCCACTTATCTCTCATTGATAGGTGAAAGATTTTATCCTGCATCTTAGTATCATGGGGGGGGGTGTTTATGGACCTGCTTGTAAAGAAGTGTAAATGTTCCTTTCCACATACCCTTGTTCTGTCAAGTTGTTGCAAAGTAACATAAAATATCTGGAAAAGTATCAGCCAATCTGCATACCTAATACTTGGGACCTAGAAATCAACACAAATGGGTCGCAACACATATAATAATGTAATATGAATGTAAATAAACTGATTTACATTCAATCGTTTTCGTTTTTACTCTAAATTTCAAATCAGTTATGTTCGGCAAAATATGCCAGAAATCTCAATCGAATGACAATCATAAGCATCTGATTATTCCAGTCGATATAGTATGTATTGCGCATGAATTGTGGAATATGTCTAGCCTCGTTCTTCAAGTCCCATGTTACAAATGGGACTGAAATGCATTATGGTATACGATTATGGTAACATGTTTATTTTGTCTAAAATATCGGATATCAGAAGCCCATCATTTTCCGGTAAGATCACAACATCAATGTTGATTTAAATCAACAAATAATTTGTGTTTTGAATATCGAAGACTTTGGATAATACTGAGTTAGAGACTTGGCTACTTTAAAATCCATCAAGAAGTTAGTAAGATAAATAAGATGTAAGTAAATCAATTTGCCCAATGAAGATGCCTCTGTCCCACATGAATGGGGGCAATCAAAATCATTAGCAAGTAACATTCACATAAACATCCTTCAGGAAATTTATTGAGTTATTAAGTGCTAAAATGGTTAAAAAAAAGAATGAAATCTGTCCTAAATGTCTGATTTTCCCAATAAACAAACAATGCCATTAATAACATTCGTGTTTTCAGCCGCTGACAATTTCCCCCTAGTTTATACAAAACCGACTCCAGTTGGTGGTGTAAATGTCAATCTATTATATTAAATGACTGAAACATGACTATTTCAATTGGCAACAATTAATGGTTGCCCTAACATCATGTTCCTTACTCAACAACAGTTGGGTTTAATTCAGACTAAAACAGGCCAGATACATCACAAGTATTGTCTTGCCCAACTCCTGAGACATTATCCTTTTCTTATACCACATATTTCTATTAATCTCTCACAGTGCTTGTGTAAATAATTTAATAACCAAATCATAACTTGGCAGACAATGAACATGGCACCCCTTCAAAGATCAAACAAATTGTACTTATTCAAATGATCATCCCGTGAGTCTTCTTCATGATAATTAAACCTGTTCCATGTTGGGAACAAGACGTTTCTAAATTCACAACAGGTTTGACAGTAATCAGCTTTTTATAGGTATACAGACACACATAGGTTTGGCTGTCGGGAAAACTGAACAATTAAAATCTTAAAATAAACAAGGCAATTTCTAACTGAAAGATGCGAGTTTGCAGCTCTCTTAAACAATTCACTTTCAGAAACACACAATAAGTGGACTGCTAAAGAACATAACAAAATACACATCAGCAAAAGACAGCTAAGTTCATTATAATAGTCCCCTACTTTCTTTGAAAGGTGGGGGACAATAATAAACTGAAAATGAGCAGTTATTGACATGTCTGCTTTAGATTACACAAATATAAAAATTATCAGTAACCAGTTTTTATTAACAAATTAATGACAAAAGTTAATAATGACAAAAGTTTCAACAAGATGGGTGCCAAACCTCTAACTGCGGATCAGAAACATATCAGATCCCTGTCATCCTTTGACAATCTGAACTGTTTTGAATCAGATCCTGATAATTTTTTGAGCGAGGAGTTGATTCATTACTTTCATCCAGAATCCAAATTTCAGTCTAAACATATGGAAGCATCCGGAGTCGCCAGCCCCCCAAAAAGCTAAGTCAATTCTGTAATTGCTTGGAAACATTTAGAGAATGCTCTACAAAACATCGCCTAAATAAATCAGTAATTATTCTTCCATAAGTATAGTTTAGTGCTTTATCCAGTTACTAAATGCATCTATATATATCCAAATACTAAATGCCTCTAAAAGATCATCAGTTCATTCTGCTCGAAAGGTGATGACTTCAGTCTTTTAAGATTCCAAGGGTATTTTGCTGATTTATTACCTTGAAAAAGGCCAGATTATCAATGGAAGATATTATGCTTACCTACTACAGAGACACTTGTGTGAAGCTCTCAAAGTTAAGCAATGGGGGAATGTTCACTAAGGATGCCTTGTCTACCAAAACCATTGAACTTTGATCACAATTGATTATATAATCTCCACCTTTCCCTTTCCAAACCTTGCATGGTGATTTTTAAATAATTTTTGATGTAGAAGCGAAGAAAAGGTTTTGATGAATAATCATGGTTTAGAGGCAGAAGACAAAGTTAAGAGGTTGATTTTGACTGAAAGATTCACCGGACATTTACATGTTTAAGAATTTGCAATTTCCAGTTTGAGTATCTCATGGTGAAATGGATACATGCCTTTGAGCAAGATGTTGTCACATTGGAAACAAGAGCATCAGTACCACTGCAATATACGTCCACATTCCTGGGGAACGGAGCATAAGTAATTATTGTCCTTACAGTATACTATAAGGAATAAATATGTTAAGTTTAAAAATGATCCATTCAGAATTGAAATCTGTTGATGATAAACACAAAAGTTCGGCGTGGCTCTTCCCTTGGGAGTTCGATATGATAGCTCATGTCAAATTGGATCCAAGTCCGTTAAAAATTGCAACCTGTAGATTTATTACAAACAAAATATATCTACAAAATTTACATGTAGCACCACCAAAGCAGGGTGTGTCATGCACCAAAAACAATAGTTGCAATCTATAGGGTATAAAGGAATACATATACAAAGGTTCCAAGATGATTCATTTAGAATTGCAGCCTATATATGATAAACACAAAAATGGGCATGGCTGTGTCCCATGGGGACTAAAATCAATAGTTGCCATCCTTAGGGTATAAAGGAATACATATGCAAAGTTCCAAGATGATCCATTCAGAATTGCAGCCTATATATCATAAACAGAAAAATGGGCATAGCTATGTCCCTGGGGGAAAAATATCAATAGTTGCAATCCTTAGGGTATGAGGAATACATACGCTAAGTTCAAAGATAATCCATTCAGAATTGTGACGTTTACATGATAAACACAAAAAATAGGCGTAGCTCTGCTCCTGGGGGTTGGGACATGCACCAAAATCAATAATTGCCATTCTTAGGCTATAAGGAATACGTATGCAAAGTTCCAAGACAATCCATTCAGAATTGTGGCCTACAGGAAACAAACACAAAGAAAAAATTGGTTTTGCTCTGCCCCCGGCGGCAGGCATTCACCAAATACAATAGGGATCACCCTTAGGATATTTAGATTAGGTATGCAAAGCTTCAAAAGGATCTGTCAGTATTTGTTGCCTATAGGCGACACACAGACACAAAAATTGGATGTGGCTCTTTCCCACTGGATTGGGCGTGCACAATAAATAATAGAGGTCATCCTTAGGATACAAGGAATAAGTATGAAAAGTTTTTGAGACGATCCATTAGGAATTGCGATCTGTAGTCAACAAATGGGCATGCAAAGATAAAATGGGCGTTGCTATGCCCCTGGGGTTGATGCATGCACAACAAACAATAGGGATTATCCTCAGGGTATAAAGAATAAGTATACAAAGTTTCAAGATGATCCATTAAGAAATACAGCGTGTAGATAACAAGCATAGGCCTACAAATACAAAAAATGGGTGTGGCTTATCCTTGGGGTATAAAGAATAAGTATGCAAAGTTTCAATACAATCCATTAAAAATTGTGGCCTGTAGGCGACCAACAGTCATGCATACCTACAAACAGAGACAGGGACTACAGCAATATACCACCATATTCAAGAAAAGTCAGACCAAAATGAGAAATATCACAAGTCAACATGCAGTGATCTATGGTCAAATTTTATACTGGTGACAAGTCACTTAGCATACCTGAGCTTGATCTCACTAAATACATGTAAATTATCTTAATTATAAATACAATGTTGTTTGATGTGATACTTTTCAATAATTATAAATCTATTTACTAGTGTATGCTGACACATACTCCAACTTTTATTAAACATTGATAGCTTTTATCAGAGAAAATCAATTATTATAGTCTGAGTGATATTTGATAATTAAGCATGTGTGGGAAAGCAATTTGTCCATAAGATATTATCAAAATAGACAAAGTAATTATCGCAAATTACTCATTAAAAATATTATCTACTAGTATACACAGTAAGCAGGCTTGGGTCTAATCATTTTTCAATTATTCTTTATGGTAAAGCAGTGCAAAACCAACGGTTGCCAGACAAGATACTCATACATTCTGCAAGACATGGTAAGAGAACAAGCAAATAACAGAAGCGGCTTTTCGTACAATCAGGGGCCATAATCCAGAAAGTGTGCAAATATGGGACTGAGTTGGGTTATAAACATATTTCAAGTTTCATCAAAATTTTGACTTCTAGAGTGTCCACAAGCTTGGTATAACATACTTGTACACTATTTGTGTACAAGAAGCAGTTATTTTGTATGGCAGATTTGGCCTGATTTTCACGAAATTCAAACTCGACTTATATTTTTTTTTTAACATTTAATTAAATAGGATAATAATTGTGACCGGAGTGGGCCACAAGCAAAAAACATGATTTTTCATACAATCAGGGGCCATAATTCAGGAAGTTACAAAGCAATATGCACGATTTTTGACAGGAACCAGAATCCTTTGGTTATAAACATGCATTTTAAGTTTCATCAAAATCAGTCAAAAATTGAAACCTCTAGAGGTTCCACAAGCTAAAAACTAGATTATTTGTACAATCAGGGGCCATAATCTATGAATTTATAAGTTTCAGCAAACTTGGATAAAAATTGTGACGGACAGGGACGATGGCATAATACGTCCACATGAAAATGTAGGCTTATAGAAATTCATAATGCGACAACACAAGTAAATATATTGAAACTATATCTGAGCAATCTAAAGCTACATATTGACCTAAAGTATTATCAGTCTTAATCATTGTCCAATGTTTGAAAAATAGCAAAATGTGTTGCTTCACAGTGTGCTTCACATTCATATATGGTACAACCTGTTATCTGAAGGTCACTTTGGAAGATTACTAGCAAATCTATTCAGCAGGCAAATTTTCCCTACTTGGATTGAATGAAATGCCTCAACTAAAATTTGCAGGAAACAATTATTAACCAAATCTACCTGAATTTTGGTGTAATTGGTAGGAAACATTGTATAGATCAAGTGAAACTTGAATATGCTGTTCTTGTCAAAGCATAGTTTGCGATAAGCTAGAATTCATTACAGTCACAAAATAAGCTTTGTTATACTTTCCTTAAAATTATCCTCCCTTTGAAAAAAAGTAATAAAGATATGGATCATTAAACATTTATCTCATAAACACCATTTACTATGTTTGTTCATACTTTTTATTAAGTGGGATATGAGGAAGTGTATTATGCAGAGGTTTAACAGCAGAGCTGTAATATTAGACTGGAATGGAATGAGGTATAAAGTCGTGCCTGGTCCTTGTCTCCTGCTTCCATGAATAACAAGCCAACAGTGAGGCTGATGTCCCCCGCCGAAATCCCAAAATAATAAGATGACACATATTAATTAATCGAACTTTTATTTTTTTCAAAATATTAGCTTTAGCTCATAATATTAATTATTGACTTAGTTAAGACATTCGCCTAATGAGTTATGTTCCAAAGTCTTGACCAATAAAAGTGCTTATCGCTCCTTAGCCAAAGCAGAAAATTTGCAACATTAAACTTAGTCAAGATAATGATAAAATGAATCTATACTCTAAGTTCTGAGTTACATTGCTATCACTTCATTACAACTAAAGTTATCGTGCCCAAAAGCATCAACCAATCAGATTTCTTATCGTTCTGCTTATCCTCAGCAGAAAAAGTTGATTAACGAACTTGGT
Source organism: Patella pellucida (assembly GCA_917208275.1). Classification (NCBI taxonomy): domain Eukaryota; kingdom Metazoa; phylum Mollusca; class Gastropoda; family Patellidae; genus Patella; species Patella pellucida. The sequence goes on along the minus strand of OU795041.1, from coordinate 28,583,354 downwards.
CAGTATATCGGTGTTATAAAGCTAAAGCTATACACCAAGTGTCCTCACTCTCACTTAATCAGAACCTAATAAGCATCAACCAATCAAATTGCTTATCTCTGCTTACCCTAAGCAGAAAATGCTCACCTTCGAACCCCATCAAGGTATTCACCTAATAGACACCTATGCCAAGTGTGAACATTCTAACTCAATTACAACGAGAGTTATTTTGTTCCAAAATCTCGACCAATCAAATTGCTTATCAGCCATCTTACCAAGAGCAGAACATGCTCATTATCAAACTCAGTCAAGGTATTGATGTAATGAAACTACACACCAAGTTTCTTTATTTCACCTAATTAGAATTAAAGTTATCGTGCCCCAAAGCATCAACCAATCAAATTGCTTGCCTCTGCTTAAACTAAGCAAAAACTGCTCATCTTCAAATTCCATCAAGACATTGACCCAATAAACACTCACACTAAGTTTGAACATTCTAACTCAATTGGAATGAGAGTTATTCATTTCCAAAGTCTCGACCAATCAAATTGCTTATCGCTCTGCTTACCCTGAGCAGAAAATGCTTATTATCGAACTTAGTCAAGGTATTGATGTAATGAAACTATACACCAAGTTTCATCACTCTCACTTAATTAGAACAAGCCAACAGTGAGGCTGATGTCCCCCGCCGAAATCCCCCCAAAAATAGATGACACATATTAATTAATCGCACATTTATTTTTTTCAAAAGTATTGAGCAATCAAACAATACACTAAGTTTCATCACTCTCTACCACATAGAATCAGACAATGTTCATCATCGAACTCCATCAAGGCATTCACCTAATGTACGCCTACACCTAGTTTAACATTCTACCTTAATTAGAAGGAGAATTTTTGTGTTTCAAAGTCTAGACCTATCAGTTGCTTATCGCTCTGCTTACCCTCAACAGAAAATGTTCATTATTGAACTTAGTCAAGGTATCGATGAAATAAAACTATATACCAAGTTTCATCACTCTCACTTAATTACAACTAAAGTTATTGCGTCCCAAAGCATCAACCAATCAAATTGCTTATCTCTGCTTACCCTAAGCAGAAAATGCCCATCTTCGAACTCCATCAAGGTATTAACCCTAATAAACACCTACATCAAGTTTGAATATCCTAGCTCAATTTGAAGGAGAGTTATTATGTTCCAAAGTCTCGGCCAATCATATTGCTTATCACTCTGCTTACCCTGAGCAGAAAATGCGCATTATTGAACTCGGTGAAGGTATTGATGAAATGAAACTATATACCAAGTTTCATCACTCTAACCTAATTACAACTCAAGTTATCGCGTCCCAAAGCATCAACCAATCAAATTGCTTATCCCTGCTTACCCTAAGCGGTCAATGCTCATCGAATTTCATCACGATATTGACCTAATAAACACCTACACCAAGTTTGAATATCCTAGCTCAATTAGAAGGAGAGTTATTATGTTTCAAAGTCTCAGCCAATCAAATTGCTTATCGCTCTGCTTACCCTGAGTAGAAAATGCTCATTATCGAACTTAGTCAAGGTATTGATAAAATAAAACTATATACCAAGTTTCATCACTCTCACTTAATTACAACTTAAGTTATCGTGTCCCAAAGCATCAACCAATCAAATTGCTTATCTCTGCTTACCCTAAGCGGAAAATGCTCATCTTCGAACTCCATCAAGGTAATGACCTAATAAACACCTACACCAAGTTTGAATATTCTAGCTCAATTAGAAAGAGAGTTATTGTGTCCCAAAAAGTGTGACAGACAGACGGACAGACAGACAGACAGACAGACAGACAGACAGACAGACAGACAGACAGACAGACAGACAGACAGACAGACAGACAGACAGACAGACAGACGGACGGACGAACCCATTTTAATAGTCCCCTGCTTTCTTCGAAAGGCGGGGGACAACTAAAGTTATCGTGTCCCAAAGCATCAACCAATCAAATTGCTTATCTCTGCTTACCCTAAGCGGAAAATGCTCAACTTCGAACTCCATCAAGGTATTGCCATAATAAACACCTACACCAAGTTTGAACATTCTAGCTCAATTAGAACGAGAGTTATTGTGTCCCAAAAAGTGTGACAGACAGACAGACGGACGGACAGACAGACAGACAGACAGACAGACAGACAGACAGACAGACAGACAGACAGACAGACAGACAGACAGACAGACAGACAGACAGACAGACAGACAGACAGACAGACAGACAGACAGACAGACAGACAGACAGACAGACAGACAGACAGACGGACGGACGGACGGACGGACGGACGGACGGACAGACGGACGGACGGACGGACGGACAGACGGACGGACGGACGAACCCATTTTAATAGTCCCCTGCTTTCTTCGAAAGGCGGGGGACAATTAAATGGGAGACTCAAAGGTGGTGTACATAAGAATTTTATAACTTATTTAACAAGACTTAGGAATATGTAGAGGATGCTAGAGTTCTGAGTTTAATATTAATTCACCCATGACATTCTTATCATTGTTGAATGTAAACAGTGTTCACCTTTCTTTCAAAAACTGATTAAACCCTTCCCCTAATGCCCTGTTAGACTTTTGGAAAATTCTTAAACAAGTCTGTCAGCATTGGATATCTTGTCTAATTTGTGCTTGACAAGAGACTGTTGCAGCATAGATACCAAGGGTACTATGATCATTCATTTTGACACTATTTACAGAGCTGAGACAAATGAAATGAAATAAAATAGGGTTTAACATCATATGGTCTTGTTTCTCAGTGCGTCTTTCAGTGTTAATGCTGAATGAAATGGGTTACACTTGATTTGAAGGCTATTAGAACACTCCACTCTAATCCCAAGAAATTTAAGAGAAATACTAATCTACTATGTCAGTAGAAGTTGGAGATGGGCAACTTGAAAAGCAACCATTCTAAGCCTGGAGAACCCTGTCAAAAACTCAAACACTTTTGGAGTAACAACTTCTCTCTATACTTTCAGGGTGTTTTTGTGGTTTTCCAGTGAGTAATAGTATTGGCTTGTACTACTTCAATTTAGCTAACCCTTAAAGGAGCTAAGTCGCTAACATTTTGGAGCTAGAAATGGACACAAATGGGTAGCAACCCATATAATAATGTAATATGAATGACGTGTATACCTGATTTGCATTCAATTGTTTCTATTTTTACTCTAATTTCAAAAATGTTATGTTCGGAGAAATACGTGAGGCATCACAATCAATGGGCGATTATAGCATCTGGTTATTCCAGTCTACTTAGGGAGTATTTTTTGCGCATGCTCCTCAGTTTAGATAATAGTGTCATGTTCGGCCATGGACCATGGTTTGGCAATCATCGTAATACTAGGAGTACAGCACTATTATTCCACTTGTAGACCCGCATAGTCATATTCCCATTTTCTTCTTTTAGCCGGGGTGCTCATTGATCTTCTTTGTCTTTTCTTCGTTTGTTCGTCAGCCAGTTTACTACCAAACTTTGTAGGATCCACGTACAAGATATGAACAACCTTATTGACTTGTGGGATATTTTAACCTCGTTCTCTCAGTGCCTTATTACAATTCGATGCTGACACGCACTATGGTACACGATTCGTGTACCAATGTTAAAAAAAATTTTTTTTCTTAAATATCGGATATCACAAGCTCATCTTTTCCTGCTAAGTTTACATCATCAATGTTGATTTAAATTGACCAACAATTGGTGTTTTTGACGACGAAGATTTTGGAGGATTTTGAGGTACGGACTTAGGTCCTTTAAAGTAGAGTTTACAACTGATTGCAATAATTGCATTTTTCCTGTCAACCAATAAGAAATTAAAAATGAGCTCTATAAAAGAATTACATATCTGTTTTATTTAATATTCACAATGGCTGTAACTTTCACAAAAAATAATCAGGTTACCCAGTATTCAAATTGCAACTTTCCTTTTAAAGTCCACACGCTAAACTTTATAACATTGTAAACATATCATTAAATCAAACGGTCGGTCAATCTTATCACTGAATTAGCACCAACACTAGATGACCATGTCTGTTCAAAAGGTTTTTGTTATCTTGGGCCTATTCTTTATCTGCGTCTTTCTAATACAAATCTAAAATAAGTTTTCAATTAATTTGTTGCTTACTGTCTGAACCATGGTAAATTATAAACGGATTTCTTCGATCGGGAACAAACTATTGAATAATTGTAATTAAAAACTTGCCTATGTGTTTGAAATCACTTCCGGTTGAATAAAATCCATGACACAATTATATATCTGAACGAAAAAAAAAGTTCTCTCTTGAAAAGTCAATGTTTTTACTTGTATTTTTGAAGGGAGGTAAAAATTGACAAAGTTTGACAATCAAGTGCATTGCTATCAAAGCAGCACACAATATTTTAGATCTTTGCGTTTGGGCAATAAGATTAGCAACTAAAGACAATAATATTAATTTGGAAACAATTAATTGATTGTCAGTCTACTAAATTTTACTCATATTGAATATATCACTGATTACATGTATACTTGTGTAAATATAATATTGCGTTCACATAATCATCGACCCATATTTGTAAAAATAATACCTTGTGTATTATGTATATTTAATAAATTAGATTAAATCCCTGTCAATTATAGGCAACTTTGTGGCTAACAGTTAAAAATAAACTCACTATATTTCATGATTTTAATTTATAATATTTCATAACATGGTCTAATCCCAATGTTCTGTGGTTATTAGTCCATTTACAAAGTTTAATGATTACCCGGTACCACAAAAAATATGAAAAAAGGCCACCACTTGTCAATAATTTCCATATTTAATTCACATTCCAAATGTTCATGTAAATAATATTCCCTGATTAAATTACCCTTTTTTGTTTATTTGAAAAATAATAAAAATGAAACGTCGTTTATCATTATTATAAAAATGTATTAAGACGAAAAAAGAATCACTTGTCGAAAGAGTAATCACAAATTGCATGTATTATTGGCTCTTTTGTTTATTATGCAGGCCGTGTGGAAAACTTGTGAAAGTTTCGCGCTAAATTTAACCATTTTAACGCTAAATTTAACCATCTTCATTTCATCTGTGTAGCATACAATAACTCATGAATATGGCATGGTACCCATTACAGAAATAGAATTCAAAACTTTGATTGGCTGAGGCATGATCTACAAAATGCCATCAGGAAATTTAGTCGAAAGTACCAAATGATGCACTGAGGTTTCTGGACTCCACGATCTGTCACATAATAGAAACTTAGCTCGATGAATTGTTCATGATAAAAGTTGTCCATGCGACACACCGTTTCACAACAAGTAACCACTTTAAAGAGAAACGTAATGTTCAAGAATATTCGTTGTAGAATGAATGAACCGACGGCAAGTCTCTTTGTTTTGGAAATTTTCAGCAACCTTGACATCGAACGAACCTTGAACATTGCAATGCGATTATCACAGATCGCTCTTTCAGATGGAAAGCGCCAGTCTTGGTTTTTCGCGGTGATATGTTCTATCGAGGAATCTCAGAGGTCTAGAGCTGGGTCCTAGACCAATCGAAATTAGTGACAAACAATGTAGATTGTAGAGTATGTGAAGGTCTTGATAAGATGTACAGGAGTTAAAGTGAGATCAAGCCTTCTATTGAAGATGTATACTATATAGATAGATAGATAGATTACATGAAATGATAGATTTTCAGACTAGTTCTTAGACTAGTCTGTGACCCCACGAAAGTATACATCATCAATGTTGATTTAAATTGACCAAAATTCGTGTTTTGATTTAAGAGGATTTTTAGTTTCAGACTTAGCTACTTTCAGTAACTAAATTGGGGCATGTTTTTTTCTGCTTTGATGTTGACAGACCAGCTGCAGTTACTCCAGCTGCCTTTCTCTTCGTTGCTTTTTCTATTCTGTCTGGTGATAAGCAGTGAAGGCATTGTCACGTTGCTCTCATAAATGGCTGATCAGATTAGTTTTTTTTATAGTTCTTATACAGAATCGGTGGGGCAAAATCACAATGGACATATGTCAATAGTGTATTATCCATTTTTCTGCACAATGTATTTAGTAATATTAGTGAACATGACACAAAGTGGATGGTCTACTTTTAATGACATTATCACCAATACATGTTTATTTGTGATGTTCCTGATTAATCATCAATTGAATCGAAACTCTGTCTTTCTCATATTATTCTCATTATTATTTATTAACATTTTACGAAAGAAATCACAATAACAATTATAATTTTGTGTCTGTGTGTTGTTCAATCTCTCTCTATGCATTAAGAAATAATATGTCACAAGATGCTGAAACATGCCAGTTTATCAAGTAAGGAATGACTATGTTTTCAAGAAAAGGAATCACCATGTAATTTTTAACAATTTGTCAAGGAGGATTCATGTTATCTTAAATTGTTATTGGGGAAGATAAAAAGTGCATTTTTAAAAATATTGTAATTAACCTAACCTGGAGCAGCCCTGGGGAATTCTCTAATTAATTTGCCAGAAGACATCATGTCAGGTTTTCACAGCAGACATATTGAAGTTGTTTTTAATTGCTTAACCTTCCTCATAACTGTTGGCATTTATCCCTACTAGTACTACCGACATATCAAAGAAAGTAATTATTTTAACATTAATTATACATCACACCAAAGACACTTCTACACATGTTGTTTTACGTTATTTCAAGAGGTTATGGATTGAACATGACTTTTACCAATACAAATGTCTTTTGAAAATGAAAATGAATGTTGAGATTCAATGAGCGAAGATGAAAACCCTGCTGTTTCAGCAAAATTATCTTCTACAACAAAAATTTAAAATCCTCCCTGACATATTGTTAAAAATTACATGGTGATTCCTTACATGACAACAGCGGTGATTCCTTTCCCAAGAACATGGTAATTCTTTTCTTGGTAGGAGCCATGGTGGCTAAGTGAGTAAGACGGTGGCTCACTAACATGGAGGTCCTGTGTTCGATCCCTCCTGCTTTATTGACCGTGAAAATTTATTTGGATTTTCTGGCGTGGTCCCCTCCCTTGTCAGTGGATCAGGACAGAGAGTCTGACAATGGACATTGTATATATAGTCGTCGAGGTTCCATATACACATTTGCCTGCACAAAAGATCCCTTGGCAGCTGGAATTCGTTATAAGAATAGACCGCAGCATCACTGTCTAGGCAAAATTTCCCTCATAGAACAATGTATGATGGAAATATGCCCGTCTTCATTAGCTCAGTCAGACAAGTTTCAGCATCATGTGACATTATTTCTTAATGTATATAGAGAGATTGAACAACACAAAGACAGGGCAGCTTCATGATCAAGACAGTAAGCAAGAGTTGTCACAAATTTTTACTTTTGTCGGTAATGAAACATTTATAATAAACTAATCAGAAAATCATTAGAATTTGTTTAGCCCATGCTAACGTTGAATATACAAAACACTTAATATCATGGATTTAGCTGTTGCCATAACTCTGGCAGTAATTATCGGGAATTAACTTTAGCCTCTACAGCATCCACAAGATTTTTCAAAGTGATCAAGGGCCATAACTCAAGGGCAGTAATTATCGGTAATCGTTGAGAATAAGAAGGCTTCTTCATCCCATGGCCTTAAACACTGTGTATAAATTTCAAGTCAATCGGATATTAACTTTGGCTCCTAGACTCGGTCGGCTAGGGGCGACAACAATATACAGCCACATTTCAATATGGGCGTATAAAAAGGCAAAGTTTTGATTCATTTTGTAATTATAATGTAGCTTCGAATCACCAGAACATTACTCCTTTTAAAAATGATAAACCTTTCTGTACATCAGGCCCGAGGCTAGTGGGGGGCCCCCCCCATGGCCGTTCCTGTCGGAATTTTTCAGTCTGCGTCGTAAAAAAATTGCTGGTTAGCTATGCTCGCATTTTCGCCGGAAGAGAGTTTTAGTACCACATATCCTCACGAATTCGGCCGAAAGATAGTTAATGTCGGCTGGAAACTCTTAATGTTCCGACACATTTGCCACCTGCATGTCATATAAGCCTAAATTCACTCTCACAGCTTCTTTTTTTCGTGCTCTCCCCTCTTCCTCCTTACGGCAGTCGGCGATGACCATGTTCATTGAATTTTTGTTGTCGGAAATTTATCTTCCTCGCCCCCCTATGTCGGCTAAATTTAGGTTTCTGGCTTCGGGCCTGCTGTACATTCAAAAATTTTTATCACATTAATTTTTATTCTATTTAACATACGTAGCAAATTTGAATAGGTCAAGTCTGTCGTTAATTGATCTTCTTCTTCGTCTTCAGTTGATCTCACACTTTAAATTTGCTATCATGTGTTCATTGATAATCTGTCGTTCTATGTCCAGTTCGTCATCACACGTTTCGGAGAGATCCGTAGGGTGAACAAACTTCGGTTATTCAGCTTCAATCGCTGTGCTATACATTTTAATCACTGGTTTATGTCTTTTGTGTTATTATTTTCACGAGATTTAAAAACCAGACAACATTAAGAGACGTGAGAGGCATCGGGACGGGACAACAAAAAGGAACCCCAAAACCGGGAGTGTCGCAGTAAAACCGGGATGTATGGTAACCCTATACATAAACATTTTACTATTTCCATGCGAACACCATTTGAGTGTGTCTGCTGTAGAGAATACAGTTTATGGTGGATAAAAAAACAGTTGAGTTCAAGATTTAAATTAAAAACTGACCATCCTTGATTAAAGCTAATTTATCTAAATGTATACACACATGGCCACAGATCACTAAAAGTTTCCCCATTGACTTTAATGTTAATTCTCGTCTCTTAGACCTGCTCTAACTACTTCCGAAGTTTTCGTTGAGTACCACAGATGCAGCAACATGTTTATTCATGAAAAACTTGAGATACTCAAGCTGGATGTAGAGACAAGTAAACATTTTATTTACGGCCCTACATTTCATCCTAACCAACCTCTCAACTCATGTATCCTTCTGCCTCAAATTATGAATATTCACCAAAACCTTGTCTTCAATTTTACACCAAAAAGTCAACAAAAATCGCTATGCAAAAGGGGGAAAAAGGGAAAGGGAGAGAAAGATTAAAAATAACTTTGTCCATGTAACAGACTGCCTATTAAGGATGTAGATAGAACTATAGTGAGGAAATTGAGGAGACACCACAGGGAATTTCACAAGCTTTCATGTATATTACTACATGTATGTTTGCTTCAATGTCTTCATTCATCAGCAATTGTAATTATATACAAAAGTAAAATGAAAACTGGTTAGGTATAATATTGATATGCATCTATGGCAACACAAAATTTATTAGTAAATAGGCAAAGAATTACTGAATACAAAGTTTTCTCTCTGCCGTCATAAAGACAATCGCGTCTACAATTATAGAGGTGGAATTTCCTGTATGACAGCCACCGCTAACAGACAAGAGGTTCGTCTGTTTTTAGAACAAAAAACACATTTTTAAAAATACAATCTTTACTGAAAAATATATGTTGATTGAAGATTCAACGTCTATTTGTGTTCAGCAATATTTTATTTTGTTCAAGATTCATCTTTTGCAAAACATTTTCTCACCAAAGATTCACAACTCTTTCACATTTAGCTGGTTATTTTGACGTCAAGATTCAACGCCGACATGGCATTGAATAGCCGTCGATGCTTGAGGGGGACATAGTTCAAGATGCCTATTGGTGTGTGCATTAAGACAGAGTATTTTTTTAGTGGTTTCAGTTACAACCAATACCTGGAAATAACAGTTCTTTCCCTCATCAAGTCCATGTTTTATGACACAAATTTGTTACTTTGTATTTGTGGACATTGAATTTGATTGCTCGTTAGGATTACATTTTCTAGTTTATTTATGACTATGCTGTCTTTAGATCTACAGGTCTTGAATGGGCTGTGAATATGTACATATTGCTACAATACATGCCACCCTTGACTTCTCAAAGAAACGTACACATCAATGTGTTCAAGGAACCTCAATTTTCAGTCCTACTCCGTAAGGGTATCAGAATCTGATTCCCTGATAGAAATTTCAATTTTATTTCATACATGTGATACCTCCCGCAATTTTCTGCAGTCTCCCGATTTCACCCCTGATCTCCCAAGCTCCCGATCGGGAGACAAATACTTCCGCTTTTTCGATTCTTTGGGAGTCAAAATTGTAATTAAATATCATCGAAAAAAAACGAGACACCCTTTTCATTGTTTTAAAACAACCAACAATCTCATGTGGAATGTTGTTACTATAATTAGTAACACGACCTGAATACATTTCCGATGTTTTCGTATTCATTTTCATTCGTGTGCACATTAATAAATATCGGTACTTTAAATTATGTATGAATAACAGATAATTTATTCATGTAACATAATGCTTACTTCATAAATGAACATTGACTTGCATTTCGACGTAATTTACGGTTAATATGGGTCTCAGGAACTTGTAATTTAATTTTTACTACTCGTGTTGAAATGACGTCATCACATGCCAAACTACGTTAATAATTTTCTAGAAAATTATCCACTGTAGGCCTATACTATTTTCAAGTGCTCATTAGGCACACTTACCATGCTCAGATTTTGTTGATTTTAATAGCATCGAAACAACAATAAAACAAACTTTCGATCCGTTGGGCGTGCTATATTGACAAATCGCCTCCAAAAAAGATTTTGTGGATTGAAGTGATCAACTTACAAAAAATGCCTGATATTTCGAAATGCCAACAAAGCAGATGGTTCATTTATCTTTCTAATAATATTAATAATAAGTGTGCCCGCCGAGCACTTGAAGTTGGGTACCCTCATTAAAAACGTGACAAAAATTTTCGGCGCAACATCAAAACACAGGAAATTTAGGTATTTTATTTAGGTGACCAGTTATCACAGCACAGGTGGTTTCCTCCACAAGGGGTTACAAATCGGGGAAAAAACAACTTTCTTCTAATGGGAGCAATGGAGCTGTGACACCTACTTTCAGTAAATATTTGAAAATGAATATAGAGACATGAGTATGACAAGTGCTTTATTGTGTGTTTTCATGTGTTTTTATTAAGTTTGTGTTTGTATTCATGGCGGGTGGGTAATTTTAACGCGTGATATAGTCTCCCTCTTTTGACCTTAATTCTCCTGACATTTTACAAAAATCTCCTGACATTTTACAAAAATCTCCTGACATTTTACAAAAATCTCCTGACATTTTACAAAAATCTCCTGACATTTTACTTGTGGCCAATCACATGTATGTCATTTTTAAGAGATGATCTTTTAAGAGATGATTACAATCAAACCAGTCGTTAAGAGCATTATGGCAGCGGTAATGAAACAAATGATGGACCATTTTCTCACTCGAAAATCTTCAGTATTGGACTCATTCTTATGTTTCTGACCATAGTGATAATATAATTTGAAATAGTATTATCTGTATATTTTACATGAAGCCACAGTAAACGGAATTCAACTATTAAAATATTTAATTATCTTCAAAAAGAATTGTTGGCAATTTTGATTTTTTCCATTTTGTTTGAAGATGAAATGAAACATCAAATAATCACCGCTTTGATTAATTACCAGGAGTAAATAATGACTATAGATAGACTCTATATAGATCATTGGCAATTAAAAATTAACTAATCATTAATCTGAGACAAATGGTTAGTATTATCATTGACAAAATCCAGATTATCAGTGAGTTGATTAATGTATAGTATGCCACCACTTGATAGTGAGAGACACTAAAATTAATGTGATCAGTCTTGGATATATACAATTTTTCCCTCATTTCTCAAAAAGAATCGCCAGTACCCCAAAAACATTATCACCAAAATCAATTTTTTTATCACCACTTCCATATTTTTATCGCATATTGCAATAGGGTTTCCGTCCACTCAACACAAACTAGGTCATTTCGGGACTAACATATGGTTTAATTTTATTTCAATAATTCGCTTGCATGTAGGGGTCTTTAGCAGTGGGAGGAAACTGGAGGACACAGAGAAAACCCATGGGGCTGGACAGGCGACCCTAATTCTTGCCACGTACAACCAAGGACTCGAAACTATGCCAGTTGCCTCAATGACAGTCTTTATGATACAGCGCGCGCAGGCTAACCATTCAGCCACCCAACCCCTCTTTGGCAACCAACAGCATGAGCATTGACTATGGCTCCACAAAGAAATGCTATGTTACTTTCTAATACTATCATTTTTAAAGTTGTGAAGCCTTTTCTTTGATTTCTCTACATTGACAATGAAGCCTAAATAGCCATAGGCGTACGAGGCGGGTGAGGGGGGCCCGGACCCCAAACATGGTGTTGTTGGGAATAAATGCTCAGTTTGTCGGGAAGCGTCGCGCCGCCTGTCAGGTTTTGAATAGTTTTAATAATATGGAAGCGGAAAGAAAGCAATCCAGTCAATGATGAACACGTACGCCATCTGAATAGAACTAATGCGTACACATGGCCTTTCTCAGTTCTTGAGTAGTGTTCCTGTATCTTGGATGACCAGCGTTAAAAGTGTCGTCGATTGATTAATGGATTCGGTTACAGTACACGATAACTGTGCATTTTGCCCATCGTCTTAGTAACTCAGTAATCGTATTTTCAATTTTATATGACTTTGTTAAACTAATCAATTTAAATTAATTATGTTCTCGCACGCTTTTTGTCAAATTAGTTGTGAGTGGTACCATATTTATACAATTAAGGGACACTTAGTGAGAAAACTGTCAAAATTTGTAAAAATTGTTTGTTGTCAAAACTAGGGCTGCAATGATACGCCAGGTCACGATACGATGCGCATCATGATTCATTGCCTACGATACAATTTGTATCGCAATATAGAAAAAAAATATAAAATATGCTGTTAAATTTTGACAGTCTTTCTCTGTGAAAATTCAAAGGTCTGCTTGTATGATTTACTTTTTATAAATGTGGTGTTTTCTAGCTAGGTCAACTGACCGGATTTATTTGCTGTCATTCTTAACAGAAAATCCTAAAGATAGTAAGCTGGCACTGCCAGGCAGGATACGCCCACATTTTCGAGACATGGATAGAGAACAAGCAAAACCGAAAGTGATATTTCCTACAATCAAAGGCTATAATTCATTAAATTACAATTTGATATGCGCAAATATTGAAAAGAATCAAGATCTTTAGGTTATTAACATGCATTTCAACTTTCAACAAAATCGAATTAAAATTGTGACCTATACTGGGTCCACAACCTTGATATATCATATTTTAACACTATTAGCGTACAAACGGCGGCCATTTTGTCTGGCAATTATGGTCCGATTTCCTGGAAATTCAAACTCAACCTTCCGTATGGTGAAACGGTGATAGAGTCAAGCGTTTTTTTAAATCGGATAATAATCGTGACCTCCAGAGGACCATAGGCGATTTTTCGGACAATCAGGGGCTATAATTCAGGAAGTTATGGTCTGATATGTGCAAATAACGAAAGGAACCAAGATCTTTGGGTTATAACCATGCATTTCAAGTTTCAACAAAATTGAATCAAAATTGTGACCTATACTGGGTCCACAACCTTGATATACCATTTTGTAACAGTATTCGCGTACACGCGGCGGCCATTTTGTATAGCAATTTTGTTCCGAATTTTACCGAAATTCAAACTCAACCTTCCTTAGGGTGTAACGGTGATATAATCAAACGATGTTTTAAATCGGATAATAATTGTGACCTCCAGAGGGACCACAAGCTAAACAAAGACAATTTTGCGTATAATCAGGGGCCATAATTCAGGAAGTTACAACCCGATATGCGCAAATATCGAAAGGAACCAAGATCTTTGGGTTATAACCATGCATTTCAAGTTTCATCAAAAACGAAAATTAAAATTGTGACCTCTACTGGGTCCACAACCTTGATATACCATTTTTTAAACAGTATTCGCGTACGAATGGCGGCCATTTTGTATGGCAATTTTGGTCCAATTTTTCCGAACTTCGAACTCAACCTTCCTTAGGACGTAACGGTGATATAATCAAACGATTTTTTTAATCAGATAATAATTGTGACCTCCAGAGGGACCACAAGCTAAACAAAGGCGATTTTGCGTATAATCAGGGGCCATAATTCAGAAAGTTACGATCCGATATGCGTAAATATCGAAAGGAACCAAGATCTTTGGGTTATAACCATGCATTTCAAGTTTCATCTTAAATCGAATTAAAATTGTGATCTCTACAGGGTCCACAACCTTGATATACCATTTTTTTAACAGTATTCGCGTACGAACGGCGGCCATTTTGTATGGTAATTTTGGTCTGATTTTTCTGAAATTTGAACTCAACCTTCCTTAGGGTGTAATGGTGATATAATCGGTTTTTCAAATCGGATAATAATTCTGACCTCCAGAGGTACCACGAGCTAAAATAGGTGATTTTTCGGACAATCGGGGGCCATAATTCAGGAAATTACGTTCCGATAGGCGCAAATATCGAAAGGAACCAAGATCTTTGGGTTATAAACATGCATGTCAAGTTTCATCAAAATCGGTTCAAAATTGTGACCTCTATAGGGTCCACAAGCTAAAAACGTGATTTTTCGTACAATCAGGGGCCATAATCCATGAAGTTTTGATCCGATACATGCCAATATCGAAAGCAGCCGAGATCTTTTGGGGATAAACCTATATTTTAAGTTTCGTCAAAATCCGACAAGAATTGTGACCTGTAGAGAGTCCACAAACAATTGTGGACGGACGGACGGACAGTTGGACAGGGGCGACAACATAATACGTCCACATGAAAATGTGGGCGTATAAAAATGCCATACTTTTTATGTGACTTATGTTAAGGTGGATTTCGATCTCATTCATCTCAATATTGCTTTTGTCGATCGTGCGACTTCAATTTGGTGTATTCATTACAAGTCTAAAACAATAAAAATGCAGCCATTTTTGCTGGGACGAAAGAGATCTCTGTATGCGAGTTTAGATGAGATATGAAGTTGTCAAGGTATTTTCACCAAGAAGATGACACAATTATCATTCATGGAAACAAGATTTATCCTTTATAAGGTCGGTGATTTACCGAAAAAACATAATAATTCATCTGTGCAGCCATGTTGCTGCAGCGAGAGGCGATCGGTCATATTACTTGATATTGATATAAGCGGCCCAGTTATTCAGCCAGCGGTAACCAAAGAATTCTGAATGTATGGGCTGCTTATATCAAAAAGTCATAAATGACAACACATGATCGAGATTCAATTCAATGATTTCATTGTTTTTTGAGGGCTCTTGGATTCAAAAGGAGCATGAATATGAACACGCCTGACATGAAATTTAGATGCGCGAGCGCGCACCTAAAAAAGCCAGGCCTGTCAGAATATCAGTCTATTTTTGTAAAATTATTATTTGGATAACGAATCGTGATGTGACCATTGTTTATATCGTGCATCGTGGATTTTTTAAACATCGCGGTTCATCGATTCATCGATGAATCGTTGCAGCCCTAGTCAAAACTATAGGGATTGAATTGAAGTGAAGTCCACACTTAATTTGCTGTCAGGGCGGATGCACCGCTTATATTTAATATAACTCAAATGATATGAGTGCTACACTTTCTATTGATGATATTTAATATCAATTCGATAAAAAAAAAATTAAATTCAAAACTCTTTTCAGTACTGATTTAAATACTGCTAGCATAGAAGATTACTAATGCTTTAGCAGTACTGAAATCGGTATTGAAGATTTGAAAATTTTCTGCAGTACTTCTCTGAAAATTGAAGGAAACGTATCTACTAGGCCTGTGGAGTCACAGTCAAATAACCGAAAGAAATATCACGGCGGCAAAATACAATGGACAAATATTCAAATACTGGTAAGTGCTGAAAATAATCTTCCTAACAAGATAATCTAAAAAGATTAACAGTAAGTCTGTTATTTCGAATCAATAGTCTAGCTAAATCTCACTCACAGGTATAAAGCAGAAGTTTTATTATTTAAAGGAACTAAAATTTGTTGATTTAAACCAAAATAAAGTGTCAAATTCAGTTGATCTGATGTAGGGGAGAGCGGGACACAGTGGGCATGATTTCTTTTTTTAGTAAATTGACCAAAAGTGAAATCCTACAGAGAATCAAACTATGTACTCAGTTGAAGTCAGTCATAAGTTCGATATAACACAGCTGTAAGAAGTTAATAAATTGAAACAATTTTTGTGTAAATCATTGTAAACCCAATTTTTTTTTTGACTCAATGTGCCCCGTATGTGGGGTACACTGGGTCACACTATGGGACACAGTTGGCCATTAAGAATGTTTCTTAAAAAAAATATATAGTAACTTAGTAAGTACACTGAAAATCATAAGAACTGAAAAAAATGATCTTTTAGTTCAAAATATAAATTTGTTTTTTTAAGACTTGAACACAGATACGCATCTGAAATAACATTGAATAAAAAATTCTTTAACTGGAAAAAAAAATCTTTTATGCGAAAAACTCCTATGACCTTAAGTCAGTAAGGATTCGTAACCTAGGACCAATACTTAATTAAAAGCAGCTCAAATATCCAGATTCTGTCTTAGGCCCTGTATCCATAGGCTGTTCCCTTGTGGCCTTTTGACCTTGTTCCCAGACCCTGTACCCGCGCGTATCCATAGGCTGTTCCCTTGTGGCGTGTGCAATGTACGATGTAAAGATAGGTATAAGAAAAGTCTACATACGAACGTTGATGAAAAAGCAAATTAACTCAATGCCAACCGTTTTTTTTATTGATAGCTCAATGATGAACTCAACTACTTAAAGTCGGAAGGATGAGGAGGATGTCGCTATTGCATTCAGTGTCAGATTAACGGGGGCCCCATTATCGTTTGTTCAAATTATTCGTACTGACCGCGGGTCGTACTAGTAGGTACTCCCCCCCCCCTTTGAGTGTCTGGGGTGTTTTCCTTCAGGATTTATTTCTTTCGAATAAGGATTAATTTCAGTGTATCGGAGACAATAATTTTTGGCAGCGATTTCATTGACGTTTTGAATTCGTTGACAAATTGAGTATTTTAAACAGACTCTTCCTCTTATGATGTTTTCATTTACTATGTTATTGAAAAAAGGGATAAATATTAGTAGGACTCAAAACTGTGGGGGGCCTTATATGTGGGGAGCCCGGGACATTTTTCCCCACTAAGCCCCCTCCCCTCCCTGATCAGGTACTGATTGTATTTATTTTCCTCCCTGGTGCTCATCTCAAAAGATAACATGTCTTCAGACAAGGCCCATGGTACTGGGTCCGGCCATTTTTGGGAATGGACTGGGTGAATTGATAAATACTATATATGTTATAATTTTCATCGGTGGTTGATGGTTTGACGGAAGAATATTATTTTCCTAGCTAAGTAATTTGTTTTAGCAAGTTCATTTGTTGTGTTGTGTGATAGTAAAAGTCTCTTCCTTTAGTCGTGTTCGTTGTTCCGCAATTAGTAGACAGCCTCGTTCTCATTTCCTTTGTTCTCTAAAGGTGGTCAGTGCCATAATGGCCTCGTCAGATTCTGTGCCGTTATTTAGTGTGAGTCGCAACATTCAACTGTCTTTTCAGTTTTCCGACTGATTAATGTGGCTATTTTTGGCACTTCGTATGCAATATTTTTGTCGTTTTGTTAGCCCAACATCAGGTTATTGAAGTACTCTGTGTACGTACAGTTATTATGTTTTAGTTAGATAAAGTATTATTTACATTAATAAATAAACAGTCATTTATTTACATTAATAAATGGCATTTTAATCCAGTCAAAATCGTCAAACTAAAATGTGGGAAGCAAACAAACTCAGCGGATATGTCGTAGAATGGCATCTCTCACACTGCGAAAGAAAAGTGGGAAACCAATTTCCTTTGACAAATGAAAACCATCAGGTTCGTAAGGATTACGGGCTGGGTTTCTCATTTCCTTTGTTCTCTAAAGGTGGTCAGTGCCATAATGGCCTCGTCAGATTCTGTGCCGTTATTTAGTGTGAGTCGCAACATTCAACTGTCTTTTCAGTTTTCCGACTGATTAATGTGGCTATTTTTGGCACTTCGTATGCAATATTTTTGTCGTTTTGTTAGCCCAACATCAGGTTATTGAAGTACTCTGTGTACGTACAGTTATTATGTTTTAGTTAGATAAAGTATTATTTACATTAATAAATAAACAGTCATTTATTTACATTAATAAATAAACAGTCATTTATTTACATTAATAAATGGCATTTTAATCCAGTCAAAATCGTCAAACTAAAATGTGGGAAGCAAACAAACTCAGCGGATATGTCGTAGAATGGCATCTCTCACACTGCGAAAGAAAAGTGGGAAACCAATTTCCTTTGACAAATGAAAACCATCAGGTTCGTAAGGATTACGGGCTGGGTTTATTAGACCTGCTCTATGGTGCCATAATGAAATGAAATGCACAATGATGCCAATATTTTATTTGTCTCTGCTACTTCCTCGTTATAAGTGGAACGGGTCACCAATTGTTGGCGTAAAAGTTCCGAAATTACTGCACACTTCAGACTCCAACCGTGAACAATATACTCGACAAAGGACACAATGGCTAACACCAATTGATATGGATTACTGTTCAAATCCGACAAATCATTAGAGCCAATATGTAACAATATAATGTCTACATTATGAAAATCTAAATTGTTTGACTTAAAAAGGCCTCAGTGCAGATTGCCTCTCACATGTTAACCGCCATAACTGCAGAAACTAACCCAGCAATTGAAATTTTCAGCTATGGTTCACGTGTGGTCTCTCACTGGCAAGTGGGCTTTCTAATGAATCTCATGAAGTGAAATCTCCCGAGACCACCTCAGTCACAAGGTCAGCTCAAATAACATTATTGTAATAATGTATATTTACTTTACAAATTACAAGAAATGGAGGATTAAAGTCCAATTTTAAAGATGCTAACTTGTATATCGGAATGGGCTACTGGGGGTTTGTGGTCAACGTCTATTGTGCATACTATATCGTTAATAGTAGATGCTGTAGCCCTACATCCCTTGCTTATTTCACAGCACTGCCGTATCACTAAGTTGTTATTCTTTCTCTCAGTAAGTCTATACTTAAAACCAGCAACATATAGGTACCTGCCACCTTTTGCTGTATGAATAAACTTAGATTTTAACTATGTGCATGAGTTATCGTAGAAATAAATAAACATAAAAAATGTCTGGGAATGATTTCCGTATTTATACTTGTTTATAAGAAATAATCACAATGAACTGAGAATTTCAATCACCTGTCAGCTTCATGTTGAACTGTAGCCTATTCATTAATTAATGAGTGAGTTGAATTCCGACAAATTCCAAGTTTAAGTTCATGAACTATATTCATTTTATTAATAAGTGAGTGAGTTGAATTCCACATTATGGTGAGTCTGCGATATGGGAAGACCCTGTTTAACAGTAGTTAGTTTAATCAGTTTTAAAAAATCAGGTCATATCTTACAATGACATAAATAATTTAACATTGCACTAGAACTGAATCGCCGGTCTTCATTAATTCTAATCAATGTAGATATTCTAATTTGATTATTCATGTAACTTATTTATTGAATATATTTTGTTTCATAGAAATAAAATAAAGTGATAATTAAAAAAATTATAATCATAACTATGTAAACACTCTCAGAAGAAACTAAATAAAATGCTTCCTTACTTGACCAGCGCATCAAAAAATCTAACTTATTGGCGTTAATGATACCTAATTCAATCGTAAGCCTGTTCTCTGATTTTATTCTTATTAAAATCAAATCACAGCTGCCTATAAAAGAAACCTTTAATCTGAAAAGGCATTTCTCCTTTGGCTGGCTTGGAGCAATAAAATTTAGAAAATCAATTTGGTAAGATAGTAGTGTATACATCCAGTCTTGACTACAGAATCTAGATCTGACAAAAACATAAGAAGATTTGGCTGTGGTGATCACAGTATCCAGTGATACCTATTAAATGATCCAGACAGTCTGATAAAACTCTCGACAAACTGACAACATTTGAATGAAATGAGGTTTAACGAACCTGGCTAATGAAGATGACAGAGTGTGTGTGAAATCATAAAGTCTGTTTACATTACCACTTTTAAAAGTTCTAGGAATGGTCCTTGAAATGAAATGATCATGTTTAAAATAGCAAAAAGGGGCGAACGTATTTGTTCCTTGGTCATTGTAAACTGGGCAAATTGTTTAATTTTGAAGTGGCCCTGAATGGTTCCGAGAATGAAATGCTTATTGCAGCCAAGTGTTTACGTAGGTATAAGACCACAATTTAAAGCATAATTGAGTCAACTGTTTAACCCACAAAACATATTTGTATCTGTGAGGAAAAATCAAATTATTGACTCAAATTGACTAAGGTGTCCACATTAAAATAGGCCTACATGTAATATATTACAAATTGTCAGCCACCAAGTCTAACATGGCTATCTAGGTGTAGGTTTTATTCACACATTGGATGATTTTTCCCCCTGGAAAATTGTTCTTTATAATTTCTTAATAACAACATAATTTGATAAAGGAGAACCAATGCATTCCTTTTTGTTTTTACTATACAGACATTAGGACTACAATTAGATGTCCTTCTAACCAGTAAATTGGTTCTACTTAAATCAATTGTTGTCAGGCACCATTAAGGTTCTACTAATTTAATTTACTTCACATATCAGTAAGAGAGAAGTACCATATTTCTTTTTCAGAAAAACTTGATCTGCATACATGTTAATGAAGTTGCATCAAATTTTGTAACAAAAAAGATCTGAAAAATGACAATTCCCATATATATTTTCTTTGAAAAGTTTAATATAATCATATATTGAGTCATTAAACTTTTTCCATTTTTCTCTCTCTCTCTTTCGATTAATTCACAGGTATACAATGTATCTATTGTTAACTACATCAAATTTAATTAAAGCTTTAAGACAGAAACTTCTATTTTCATTCATTTTAACAATGCTGGAATGTCATCAAATGTCTGATGAAAACAAACAACTAATCAAAAACTACGAATAAGCCAAGAAAGATCCAATTGAGCTAAGTAATAAGAGCAAAATTCCCTTAATCAATTTCATCAGTTAAGACATTCAAGCTGAATCAAAGAAACATATCTAAACTGGCTTGTTGATAATATTTGCTCTTGGATAGTCAGCTTCTTCTAGGATATCACTGTACATGATTATCAGCATCCAATATCCTTTATAAAACCCATCAAATAGAAAGATAAAAATACAAAGTCATGTAAGTAGTCCACAGATTATGAACAAAAATCAATCAAATGTTATTGACAATTGAACTTAAATCTTGACAGATCTCCCTTATTTTCAGACAAGTAGTTCAAATATATAATTAAATTACTCTTCAAATAATTTAGAAAAAGCCAACCACCTTGTATTTTTGTCAATAAAGTGTAATTCTTCAGTAAGGGCAGGTTTTCATATTTGAATTAATTACATATAGTTAATACATATATAATATTCTACTCGCAATATATAACAGGCCTGCTAAAAACCTTGTGCAATCGTTTTCTTTGGTCGTAGCTTTTGTGACCATGCAGCAAATCAGAATATCTCTGTTACTGATGCCAACCATTATCTCATTCACACAATCTAGTTGTTGATGTCAATTCCATTTCTCAACTGATTTTTTGTTACACTTCAACTGGACATGAATAACAATTTGTCATAGAAAAAACCTTGTGTTATGCTCACTGAAACCTACGCAATATTTTTGTACAATTCAAGCTTGAGAAATTCACATTATGGCCTTTTTATGCCAGCAAGACAGAGAAAACTTGAAATTTTCTAGCAATCTCTATTTTTCTTTTAAACAATCACCAGTGGCTGCCAGGTAGAATACGCCCACATTTTGCAAGAGATGGATAGAGAACAAGCTAAAAACAAACACGATTTTTGTACAATCAGGGGCAATAATCCAGAAAGTTGTGGCCTGAAATGTGCAAATATCAAAAGGGACTGAGATCTTTGGGATATGAAGATATGTTTTTTTAAGTTTCACCAAAATTGGATAAAAATTGTGACCTCTAGAGGCTCTTCTGGTCTACAACCTTTGTATTACACGCTTTTACACAATTTGCGTACAAAGAGCAGGCATTTTGTGGGGCAGTTTCATTTTGATTTCCCAGAATTTCAAATTCAACCATTAATATGGTGGAATGGTGATTAAACGGTTTTTAAAATCGAATTTTTGGGGGGCCTTTTAGAGAATCCGCAAGCTAAAAATGCGCTATTTCGAACCATCAGGGGTCATAATCCAGGAAGTTAAGTTTGGGTATCTGCAATTATTACGAAGAACCAAGGTCTAAGTGTTTAATGGTGATATATTTTCAACCGTTTTTTTTAAAGCAGATGAAATTGTGACCTCTACAGGGACCAGTGACTAAAAACGTGATTTTTGGGTTCAATCAAGGGCTATAATTCAGCAAGTTACAAACGGATATGCACAAATATCAAAAGGAACCAATATCTTTCGGTAATAAACTTGTATTTCAAGTTTCATTGAAATTGGATCAAAATTGTGACCTCTAGAGGGTCGACAATCTTGATTTACAAGATGTTTACATTATATGTGTGCGAGGGGTGACGCCCACCATTTTGTCTGGCAGTTTTTGCCCGATTTCCACGAAATTGGAACTCAACAAACATTATGGTGGAATGGTGATATATGCAAACATTTTTCTAAATCGGATAAAAATTGTGACCTCTTGAGGGACCATAAGCTAAAAACATTTTCGTACAATCAGAGGCCATACTTTAAGAAGTTACGATGCAATATGTGTGAATATTGAAAGGAACTGAGATTTGGTGTTATAAACTTGTATTTCAAGTTTCATCAAAATCAGATCAAAATTGTGGGTTATAATGGGTCCACAAATTGATAATATACCAGATGTTTAGACACCAAATACGCCCCCAGTCTACCTTAGTGCCAAATTGAACGTACTTGCATCCAAAAATAACAGTGCCCCAAAAAAGTCCCCAAAGTTTACCTCGCATGGCTGCACCGATACCTCAACCTCTCCCTGTTGCCCCACCTGGCAAATCTAATCCACCTGTGCTGACCAACCCTGATATTGTACCCCCAAAAAATTATTCCTTTCGTAAAAGTGGTCCAACCACCAGAAAGGGTGCCAACTCCAGTTCAATTTAACAAACTTCGAAATTTATTGGCAGGGTATTACTCCGAAGAGATAGAATTTTTGTGTCAGGGCTTTGCTCAAGGTTTCCACATCCCTTTCTTGGGTGTTAGATGATTTTATGTGTCAAGGAATCATTCATCCTGCACTAACAATCAAGATATTTTTTTTAAAAAACTAAATGACGAGCTCACAGAAGGCAGAATTATGGGCCCCTTTTTGGATCCACCTTTAGAAATTTACGGTGCTCGCCATTGGGGGTTATCCCCAAACAAGAAAAAGGAGCTTTTGGTTAATCCATGATCTTTCGTTCCCTACAGGAAATTCAATTAATTCCGGCATAAATGAAACATTTACTGTAGTTTCTTATGATTCAATTGACAACGTTATGCAATTAGTTAAGAAAATGGGAAGAGGTGCGTTGATGGCAAAAGCTGATATCAAAGATGCATACCGCCTACTCCCCATTCATCCTAATGATTATAAGCTTTTATGTTTTAAGGGTTCAATTTGGGGGGCCAACGTATTATTTTGCAGATATGTGCCTTCCGATGGGTTTGAGTATGAGCTGCCAGACTTTCGAACGGTTTAGTTCAGCCTTGCATTGGGTTATGGAGTTTCATTACAATGCCCACCTTAGCCACATGATCGATGACTTCTTTTTTATAGGTCCAAAAAAATTCTAAAAAATGCTCTGAATCCTTGCAAACTTTTCTGGATATTGCTAGCTATTTGGCAGTTCCCATTAAAACATCTAAAACTGTGCTACCAACTAATAAAATTACTATTTACGGGATAGAGGTTGATTCTCAGGATATGATTTTTCGTTTACTTGAAGACAAAGTGGTTAAAATTCGTCGGGTGCTTCAAGATAGTTTAAATAGAAATAAGATATCTTTGAATCAGTTACAATCGTTAATGGGCCTCCTCAATTTTGCAGCCCTGGTAGTGGTGCCAGGTCGTGCTTTTTTACGACGATTGTATGACCTTACGATAGGTGTTACAAAAAGTTATTACATGATTCGCTTAACGAACGCAGCTAAGGCCGACTTGAAAGTTTGGTATCGATTTATGCAGAGTTTCAATGGTCGATGCATGTTTTTAAATGATGCCTGGGTGGGCTCGGATCACATTAAGTTGTTTTCGGATGCTGCACAATCAAAAGGCTATACAGCAGTGTTAGGTTCTCAATGGTTTTATGGAGCCTCGCCCTCTGGCATGGAAAGCCTGAATATAAGTGTTTTAGAGCTATTTCCCATTGTTTTGGCTATTGAGCATTGGGGCAACTTACTAAAAAATCAGAAGGTTCTACTGTTAACAGATAATGAAGCAATTGTGTTTGTAATAAATAAATCTTCCTCAAAATGCCCTCTACTTATGTCCTTAATACGACGGCTAGTTGCAATAGCCATTAAATTTAACATTTTGATCAGAGCTAAACACATTACTGGAAAGTCGAATCTAGTGGCTGATTGTTTGTAATGTTTTCAATTTCAGTTGGCCAGAGCCTGGGCGCCCTGGTTGGATGCAACCCCACAGCGACTGGACTCAACCTATTTGAAGATCTGACACCAACGGCAGTGCGCTTATTAGGTGCTTGTCTGGCCTGGCTCCTTCATCTAGGTCGTCGTATGCAAGGGCTTGGGAAAAGTTTATTGCATTTTGCTCACTAAAAGATTTGAATCCCTCATTTCCTTTACCGAATATTCTAATTATTAATTATTTAGCACATTTATTTGAGACAGGGTTTCCACCAAGTACCATTGCTACTCAAGCTTCAGTTTTGGCATTTGTACAAAAATCACTGGGTTACTCTGATTCAATTAACTCCTTTTTGTTCAAGAATTTGCTAAAAGGCGCCTGAAAAAGACACATTTCGTCCCCATCACGCCTGCCTATTACTAGCACCATTCTGGATCAATTATTATCTGCAGTTCCCATTGTCATTTCTATAAGAACCCACCAAGTTTTGTTAAAGGCAATTTTCTTAATAGCCTTTGCTGGGTTTTTCCGTATGGGAGAATTAGTTTTCAAATCAGAGGGGGGGGGGGAGGCACACAATGTTGTCCAAACTAAGAATGTAAAATTTTTATTTTTAGCAAAAAAGTTGTCTCAAATGGAGATTTTGATGGAAAATTCAAACATAAAACCGATAAAACGCCACTCACACTCATTCTTCGCTGACATTGCCATTCTGTTAAATCAATATCTGGTGATACTTGCAGGGTTGTCCACACGGAGTGGGCCCGTTATTTCAGTTTTCCAACAAATCTCGGGTGCCTTATACCTTTGTCAATTCTCGACTAAACAGAATAATTGCCTTTTTGGGTCTGGACCAGGGCATCCACTTCAAATTTTTCACAACTGGTCATTTTTCCCGTGGAGAAAGTGATGGTATTTTTAGCATAAAATAAGAAGCCATAGAACAACATGATATTGAAATGCCGTTCGGGTTTAATTGGGTCAAGAACAGTCACAAAGAAATTTAATCTCACGTCGGCATTTATACCCACCCATCCCCTTAATAAAGGAACACATGTAACCAATTATCATTTATTGATTTATATAATATATGAATATAACAACAAGAAACATTCGCAAGTACACTATTTTCTTACTTTTTTTACAACATCACCCGTATAGGCTATACTCGTCGTATCTCAAATGGAACTGTTGTGGTATAACATCTTTAAATAGTCGATATTCGTGTTCATGTGACGTGTTATTGTCACTGGCTACGAGAGCCGACTTTCTAAAATTTTGGGAACAATCACAAAAATATTCTTGGCGTTATATTTCTAACAACAATCTTTTAATTAACCTGTTCGTACACGGGAAAAGTTAGACTGTTGACTATTTCTCCATACACGGCAAAAAGTAGTTCCGAGTGATTAATGCATTTAAATTATTAAAAGTCATTCAGTGTACAATAATTAACATACTTTTTAAACTAATTAATATATTATTAACTCGTATCAATATTTGGGGAGCTCAAAGAAGATCGTTCTTGTATTTGCACTCGATAACATGTAAAGATTGATTCACAGTGTATCAAAATGGCGGCCAGCGTAAATAGTTCATTGTGTCAAGTAAAGTAACGACAATCAGTTGTTACATAAAGGAAACAAAATGATTAAAAAAAAACAACCGACAATACATTTTTGTGTAGGAATATTAAATCTTAACCAGGGGAATGTTTGTGACAAGATTTTAAGAGAGAATTTGTCTTCCACGTGGGCCGATGTTGAAAAAGGGCGGTCGGATTCATTTGACAACAATTGTTATCCAGAGAGGTTTGGAATTTCAACATTTTGAAATGATATAAAGCATGCAAACATTTCTGCTTTATATATCATTCGCATGCTTAACTCTAGTTATCAAGTGAAGACATCAAAGTAAATTTTTAATCTGTTTGATGTTGACATAATAAATATAGCTGCACGAGCGATGAAAGTCGGCAAATATGCTGTAACAACAACTCGGTTTTAAGAATGGTCACACAGTACTGATTAAAAAATAAAACTCAGTTAATTAACGTGATTAAATGTCAAGCTTTCAATCTGTTTGATATTGATCCTCCGTTGATTGTGAGTACAGCAATATACACAAGGATAATTGATTGGCAGTGGTGTCAATTGGCTGAACACTGTTAATTTGATTATACCCGACAGTTTACATCACGATACACGCACAGAGTTTCGTCGAGTCCAGGATTTTATGATTTAGCTCAAAATATGCTATTTTTCCGGCATGCAAAATGACCTACGGGTCTGATCGGGTGTAGGTCATTTTCCAGAGCCGTAGGTCCCGACCGGTATATACGGCCGAAATGGAGCCCCTGGTCCGGACACAACCAGGTTTAAACTCTATTCCTTTCGGATAGGTGCAGCAACCTCAGCTTTCATGAAAGGTTATTCGGAAGATGTTATTAAGGTGATGGGACGTTGGAAAAGTAATGCTGTCCAATAATATATAAGATTACCTAATTTACTTTTGTAAGTGTTATCGCTAATGTAGGCTGACTTAATGGGTCGAGTCGATGGCAAGTACAATTTAGGGTTGGTTAGCAAGCAAAAAAAAATTTTGTTTTTGATAAGCACAGTGTTTAGACTGGCTTACTCTTCACATTTTTGTCAAAGTTATAATTGATCCTTATTAGTGTTTGAGGTACATGTCCCGTGCATTCATGTATATTGTGTACTCAAAATGTATGTTATGGTAATTAATTTTTTTTTACAGTATACAAAAACTGACAATGTCATAACATAGTCAATGGTTGCATGTTGTTTATTCATTTCATTTAGTGTTACCATGTATCCGTTTGCAAGTCAATTTGGGGCAGACAGGTAGTCTTGTCTTTTATTATTCTAGGGTCTACTGACCCTTACCATGTCAATATTATATTCCATTGCTGTTTATTATGTTTACCTAGTTTTTATTCAATCATCCTCTAGTCAAGCTAAATCATGTTCTAGTCGTCCTTGAATTTTATTTTACGGGGTTACGATCATCTGTCATATGTTTACATTATGTACAATTGTTAGTTTCACCTATTTAGCTTATAGATTGCATGTTTAGTTAGTTGTTTCTACTATTGTCTCATTTACCTGTTACATGACAATATCTTACGATATTGTCTTTTTACATACCGTCCATTTGTGATTTGTTGTATATTAATAGATCTTGTCTTATGTTTCATGGTTATTCTTTTACCATATCTCATGTCTTTCTTACCATATTGTCATTTTACATGCCGTCCATATTTGATTTGTTGTATATTAATAGATCTTGTCTCATGTTTCATCGATATTCTTTTACCATATGCCATGTCTTTCTTACCATATTGTCATTTTACATGCCGTCCATCTTTGATTTGTTGTATATTAATAGATCTTGTCTTATGTTTCATGGATATCCTTTTACCATATGCCATGTCTGTCTTACCATATTGTCAATTTTCATGCCGTCCATCTGCGATTTGGTTGTATTATTCTATACAGATCTTGTATTAGTCTTCTACCAATGTTTCATTTACCTTATACCATGTCCACCTTACGATATTATCAGTTTTATCTTGCTGTCCATCCTTGATTGTTGAGTTTATTATATACTCTATATGAACGTGTATAATTTTTGTAAAATTTTCTTACCAATGAGTTGCTCATTGTTGTGTTACTTTTGTTGGTGTGATTTGTCTGTTGTTGGGCACGACAGCTCAAACAGAATTCGGTTAGAGCTGTGTCTGGCCGGTTAGATGGTTTTCCATTCAGCCCAACGATTATTTGATCCTCAGAAGCATGAGGTTCTTCGGGTAATTGCTTGATAGTGTTTTAATAATCTTGTATCTTTAATGCAATTTAAATATATTTAATTACTTTCAGAACCTGTGTTTCAATCGTCATGTAATAAATTGACATTTTCACACCAACAATATTATGGTTGTTATTTGTTTTAAGATTGTATGCCAGGGCAGAAAGCACAAATGTTGATTTGGAGTATATCATGTTCTTTCTTATATTTAGTAATTAAAAAATCATCAGGAAAACAGATATTCTATTAGGTTAGGAAAATAAATTATTCATATTACAAAATTCAGATATGGTTTTATCAGATAAAAATCTTGGAAATATGAATAATTGAATTTCAATTTGGAAATCTTAGGAGAGGCTTTTTTTTTGAAAAACCTGATGAATAAATCCAAAAACAATATCTGTGGCTCTGTGCATACAATTTTCACAAAGTGAACTGAAGTTTCATGTGTTTATTTTTTAGTTTAGTTCTTGTCACAGAAAGTGTGAGCGGTGTCAAATTACGCTGAACTTTGCCACCAAAGTAGACTTCTATTCTTCTGAATGATATCGACATTTGAAAATGAAAGAGAAATATGGAAGAAATTCTACATCGTAGGATAAACAAAGGCTGAAATTGCATGACTACGGAATTCCTGTATCTTCTTTAACAGTTTGAATTTACAGCACTACAGGTGGATCCACGGGAAATCCACTTGTGACCACAATGTCTAAATCCAACATGGCCTGGCAATGTTTTGAGTGAAATTTCTGTAACTTTTCGCGAATTGCCAAGGAATACTGTGAGAGTTGGATTACGCTACAGAGTGGGTATTCTCGTGGGTTTTTTTTTAACGCAAAATAGCGTTTTTTTGTCCAGTTATTTGCTTCACGTAGTTCAGTGTGTTTAATCATAATTTATGGTTTGATGAGTGTACAAAATGTATAACAGCAGTAGTAGCGACTCGGATCATGATGTCGCCTGTTCCACCTCGTGGGTTTTCTCCAGGTCCACCCACTGCTGTTGTAAAGTTATTGGATATTTAAAAAAATAATAACTCTGTATTGTGTACCAAAGAGAAGCCTCTGAAAGCAGCATACTTCATTTCTAACATTCTGCATCAATAAATATGTTTTATTGCACTCAGAAGTGGGAACTTTTTTTCTTTTTTTCCCCCTGATTTCCAGTTGTCAATTCTACCTCCACCTACATTCATGTAAAACATATTTCCCTTATTTTCTATACAGATTCAGAAAGCCCTTTTTATACTCTTTCTAAATATACATATATATACATGTACTCTGTAGGGTCTGTCATTGTCAGAAAATACTTTTTTCCTCATTTTTGTATTTGGCACTGGGGTTTGGGAACAGAAAATGGTTATGCACTTATGGACTAATCAGTTTGTTACAATTATCAAAATGTCAGCTATTTTCGGCCTTCTTTAATGTCATTCTCCAGACTAGTGCAACACATTAACAGTCTGTGACAATTTCTTTTGTTACAGCGAAGGCCATTCAGACATTTCATCTTATATATTATTTCCTTTAAGCATTATCTATTTCCTTGGCTGTATGAATAGGAAATAGTAGTAATATTATAGCAAGGCTGCAGTTTAAGTCTGGTAACGGAACCACAGTTTGCAAAATGACAGTTTCAATTATTTTCATGAAATGTATTTTCTAAGGGCCCTACATCAATAGATAGTTCTCAAATATGACTTAAGTCTAATCGGGGAACATTTTAAATACATCCTTGGATAATAGACTAAATGCTGTTACATAATGATTCATTAAAACAACATTATATAACCTCTTTTCATTTATTAATCTTTTCTGAATGCTCCACAACAAACATTAGATAGATTTGTTGTTGTGAAAACTCTTCTTTGGTTATTCCAATAAACATTAGAATCAGCAGTGCTAAAGCTAGAATTAAATAATTGTATGTTTTGAAAACAACATGCTACATGAGGTAATTATTAATTATTGAGATGGAATCCAAAACTTGTTGAAAAATACTAAAGCAACATAAACTCTTATAGTAATGGGCATGCTGTGGTTTAAAATAACCAGCGGCTGCCAGGCAGGATACGCCCACATTTTCGAGAGATGGATAGAGAACAAGCAAAACCGAATTTTTCCTACAATCAAAGGCCATAATTCATTAAGTTACAATTTGATATGCGCAAATATCGAAAAGTATCAAGATATTTAGGTTATAAACAAGCAATTTAAGTTTCATCAAAATCGAAATTAAAATTGTGACCTCTACAGGGTCCACAACCTTGAAATACCATTTTTTAACAGTATTCGCGTACAAACAGCAGCCGTTTTGTATTGTAATTTTGGTCCTATTTTCCCGAAATTTGAACTCAACCTTCCTTAGCTTGTAACGGTGATATAATCAAATGATTTTTAAATCGGATAGGCTAATAATTGTGACCTCCAGAGAGACCACAAGCTAAACAAAGGCGATTTTGCGTATAATCAGGGGCATTAATTTAGGAAGTTACGATCCGATATGCTCAAATATCAAAAGGACCAAAGATCTTTGGGTAATATCCATGCATTTCAAGTTTCGTCAAAATCAAATTAAAATTGGGACCTTTACAGGGTCAACGACCTTGATATATACCATTTTTCAACAGTATTCGCATACGAATGACGGCCATTTTGTATGGTAATTTTGGTCTAATTTTTCTGAAATTCGAACTCATCCTTCCTTAGGGTGTAACGGTGATATAATCTAACGATTTTTTAAATCGGATAATAATTGTGACCTCTAGAGGAACCACAAGCTAAACAAAGAAGATTTTGCGTATAATCAGGGGCCATAATTCAGGAAGTTACAATCTGATATGGGCAAATATCAAAAGTAACTAAGATCTTTAGGTTATATCCATGCATTTCAAGTTTCATCAAAATCAAATTAAAATTGTGACCTCTACAGGGTCCACAACATTGATATACCATTTTAAACAGTATTCGCGTACGATCGGGGGCCATTTTGTATGTCAATTTTGGTCCGATTTTTCCGAAATTAAAACTCAACCTTATTTAGGGTGTAACGGTGATATAATCAAACGATTTTTTAAATCAGATAATAATTGTGACCTCCAGAGGGACCACAAGCTAAACAAAGGCGATTTTGCGTATAATCAGGGGCCATAATTTAGGAAGTTACAATCCGATATGCGCAAATATCTAAAGGAACCAAGATCTATGGTTTATAACCATGCATTTCAAGTTTCATCGAAATTGAATTAAAATTGTGACCTCTACAGGGTCGACAACCTTGATATACCATTTTTTAACAGTATTCGCGTACAAACGGCGGCCATTTTGTATAGTAATTTTGGCAAGATTTTTCCGAAATTTGAACACAACCTTCCTTAGGGTGTAACGGTGATATATTCGAACGTTTTTTTTAATCGGATAATAATTGTGACCTTCAGAGGTACCACAAGCTAAAATAGGTGATTTTTCGGACAATCAGGGGCAATAATTCAGGAAATTACGTTCCGATAGGCGCAAATATCGAAAGGGATCAAGATCTTAGGGTTATAAACATGAATGTAAAGTTTCATCAAAATCGGTTCAAAATTGTGACCTCTATAGGGTCCACAAGTTAAAAACCTGATTTTTCGTACAATCAGGGGCCATAATCCATGAAGTTTTGATCCGATACATGCCAATATCGAAAGCAGCCGAGATCTTTGGGGGATACACCTATATTTCAAGTTTCGTCAAAATCGAGTAAGAATTGTGACCTGTAGAGAGTCCACAAACAATTGTGGACGGACGTCCGGACGGACGGACAGGGGCGACGACATAATACGTCCACATGAAAATGTGGGCGTATAAAAAGCTCTTCAGTTCATTGATGAGTACACAGGAAGAGATCTTTTTAAAGAAACTCTCAGTCTAAGAGCATCCACACGTACACTGGCTATTAGGAGCTCAGGGCTAGGGCCTAGACTTGTATATTTCATCAGATTTCTTAAGGGTATGCGATCTGTTTCTAAAATATAAAGAATTTTTTGGTTAAAGATAAAGTCTTTAGCAACTCCTAAAAACGTTCTTTGAATTATGACATTTTTCTCTCTCAAACACATTAATATTAATTTCTGGGTCAGCTAGGTTGGCTATATTGGACCAAATTGAAGTTGCTGTATTCACAGGCTGGAATATCAGGAAAACACGTTTGCAGCAGTTTAATTTTCAAAATGTTCTCCCTATGATCCAATCTTCGTGGTCTGTAAACGATTGATTGGAATTCGGGTCAGTCACCTTAATTAGGCTATATTAGACCACTTTGAAGTTGTTTTCTGGCTGAAATAGCAGGAAAACGCGTTTGATGGGAGTTAAATTTCAAAAATTGTGGTCTGTAAACGATTGATTGAAATTTGGGCCAGCTACCTTAATTAGGCTATATTAGACCACTTTTAAGTTGCTTTGTTCACCTGCTGAAATAGCAGGAAAACGTGTTTGCAGCAGTCAAATATTCCAAAACTTTCTTTGGAAGGGGGGGGGGTGTCCATACAAGGTAAGCTCTGCTTTGTCACCTCTTGAGGAAGACCGATGCGGCTGTCTGTAAGCTTCTGGCATTTAGGGTTCTGCCCCCCTAACTGACATCGAGCCTGTACGCCTATGGTGATTTACATGTAATATTTGCTTTTATCATTTTCTACACTTACTATAAATTGCTCTGAGCATGATAGAATATGGATTTAAATTAATAGCTGTTTCCACAATTTAATTCACTAAAAAGCTTTCAAAGGAGACAGAACATTATAATATTCTAATATTTAAGATACAAACAAAAATTCGAAGAGAGGCAGGCAACCCATCTAGTTGATCATCTGTAGTAATTTTGTTCTCTTGCATTAACAGTGACACATATGCATATTCTATGGTAGATTGATTTAATTGGCACAAACATGGTAGGCTACAGACATTCAAAAAAAAAATTGGCGGGGGGGGGGGGGGCCTCTAGTATTCTGGCCCCTCGGATCAGCAAAGCCCCCCACCCACCCACACACACACTTATCTGACCCTAGTTTAGTTAACTCTATCATTTGCCCAAATGTGAAATTATGTAGTATTAGAGATTATAAATTATATTTTGATTCCATCTCAATGTTCATCAATATAACATGTTGGTGATCAATAAAGCTAATAGTTTAATTGTTTTATCTATTTTGGAACATATCTTGAATCGGTGTAAGTCAATACGATGTTCAATGTAAATATAATATGTTTGTTTCAGCATGTTAAAAGTTAAACAAGAGTAGTACTTGTAAAAAATATGTTTAACCACAGGTAATAAATGAATTCATAAATATACCGGGGAATGTCAGTTTCCAATCTGGTAAAATCTTTTGCCAATTGGAATAGTTATGTTTCAGTCATTTAATAGTATATATTGACATTTACATAACCAGCATGTGTTATTTTTGTATATGCAAAGAAGGGGGAGGGGTATACTGAAATTAAAAAATATATTAAAAAATTTCTACAGATACACCCCTGCTTATTCATTAATTTATATGTTCACTAATAGTACTGAATTTTTATTGCGGGGTTGTTTGTATAATGACAGGCTCAGGCCACTCGTCCAACCCCTGAATCAACGATATATACGTCTGATGTTTATTCCTTGCAATGTCTGTGCAATTATTGGTGTCAGGAGTTTTTCTATGTAGTGCAGTCCTCTTGCACTTACTATTATGGTACAGGTATTTTAAAGATATTGTATTTGATTAGATATCATCTATTACACATTACATTATACATCCTACATTCTAAATAAAACAAGCCAACGGTGAGGCTGATGTCCCCCGCCGAAATCCCCCCAAAAATAGATGACACATATTAATTAATCGCACATTTATTTTTTTCAAAAGTATTGAGCAATCAAACAATACACTAAGTTTCATCACTCTCTACCACATAGAATCAGACAATGTTCATCATCGAACTCCATCAAGGCATTCACCTAATGTACGCCTACACCTAGTTTAACATTCTACCTTAATTAGAAGGAGAATTTTTGTGTTTCAAAGTCTAGACCTATCAGTTGCTAATCGCTCTGCTTACCCTCAACAGAAAATGTTCATTATTGAACTTAGTCAAGGTATCGATGAAATAAAACTATATACCAAGTTTCATCACTCTCACTTAATTACAACTAAAGTTATTGCGTCCCAAAGCATCAACCAATCAAATTGCTTATCTCTGCTTACCCTAAGCAGAAAATGCCCATCTTCGAACTCCATCAAGGTATTAACCCTAATAAACACCTACATCAAGTTTGAATATCCTAGCTCAATTTGAAGGAGAGTTATTATGTTCCAAAGTCTCGGCCAATCATATTGCTTATCGCTCTGCTTACCCTGAGCAGAAAATGGGCATTATTGAACTCGGTGAAGGTATTGATGAAATGAAACTATATACCAAGTTTCATCACTCTAACCTAATTACAACTCAAGTTATCGCGTCCCAAAGCATCAACCAATCAAATTGCTTATCTCTGCTTACCCTAAGCGGTCAATGCTCATCGAATTTCATCACGATATTGACCTAATAAACACCTACACCAAGTTTGAATATCCTAGCTCAATTAGAAGGAGAGTTATTATGTTTCAAAGTCTCAGCCAATCAAATTGCTTATCGCTCTGCT
Organism: Patella pellucida; assembly: GCA_917208275.1. Lineage (NCBI taxonomy): Eukaryota > Metazoa > Mollusca > Gastropoda > Patellidae > Patella > Patella pellucida. Next base: position 28,548,224 of record OU795041.1, on the reverse strand, counting down.
TACCCTGAGTAGAAAATGCTCATTATCGAACTTAGTCAAGGTATTGATAAAATAAAACTATATACCAAGTTTCATCACTCTCACTTAATTACAACTTAAGTTATCGTGTCCCAAAGCATCAACCAATCAAATTGCTTATCTCTGCTTACCCTAAGCGGAAAATGCTCATCTTCGAACTCCATCAAGGTAATGACCTAATAAACACCTACACCAAGTTTGAATATTCTAGCTCAATTAGAAAGAGAGTTATTGTGTCCCAAAAAGTGTGACAGACAGACAGACAGACAGACAGACAGACAGACAGACAGACAGACAGACAGACAGACAGACAGACAGACAGACGGACGAACCCATTTTAATAGTCCCCTGCTTTCTTCGAAAGGCGGGGGACAAAAAACGCCAGCCACTGAATACAGATGTGCTAGTCTTACTAATTGCTTTCCCTAGTTAAACAAATACGAGCATGTAATATGATTGATATTTTCTTATACATAATTCATTTATATAACAAATCTGTTATCAGTAATGAAAAATCCCATAAAAAATAATGTAAAAAATTGAGGTTAATAAATGAAAAAAAAACATAAGCCTTTAAAAAATAAACAAAGAGGGTAATTTGAATCAAAAAGTGTGATACTTACTTTTCTAGTTTATGTAGGTGAGGTAAGCGACGTGGAGGTGGGGGTGTTGTACCTGAATTGTTGGGTTTAGGAGAATTAAGAGTGTGACTATCTGCCGCTGTTTTTGGTGTTGTTGGTCCCAATGTTTTAACTGCTGTTGTTGGGGCAGGTTTTGGCAATAAAGCTTCTTTATCTTCCATGATGCTGCTACTCCAAAAAATCACAAGAGTTGTTAATGTTGTAACAATCTGTTTTATATAGGTCTCTTACACTTTTACTTTCCCCAAAAAACACCAAAACAAACACAAAATTTGTTAGGTAATTGAGTGAATACTGTTACATATTAGAGCAATGAGAATATTGAGCGACATAGAACACAATGCGAAACATGTTTAAAAGGAAAATATAAGGTGCTGTTGATTGATCCGGTTGTAATTTAGAGAGCAATTTCACACTACACCTACTAAACAATCCCAATGTTATCACACTGATCAGCTGGATGGTGGTTTTCCCTGTTTCAGGAGCAGACACGGTCAACCGATGAACGAGTGAGGAACGGTAAGAAATCGTGTTGACTTGAACGTAAAGTCTGCTAAGTTATATATTGATCTAATATAGTAAACTATCTCTTGTCCCAAATACCCATCCACAAGAATGTCAAGTCAAGCTCTTAAGTTGTCCTTGAGGATAAAGATTTCCAATTTCGCTGAACAACTAAACAGGGACAATGGTCAATTAAAGGTTTTTATCAGCGAACATCCATGACCAACAAATCAGAGAAAAAAATCTATCCATGTCTGTTGAATAGAATTATTGGAATAACTCGTATCAGGATACTATGCCTTACAATACAAAATCAATATATTTTCCGAGATTCAATCTGATCACAGAAATAACAATCACAATTCTTCAACTACATGTATTCAATAAACCATGATAAACATGTGAAAATTAAAACGATAAGTTTGTATTTATTGATCACCTTGTACAATTTATAGCTGCACCAGGGTAATGATGGTAACAAAATAACCAGTATAAATATTCTCAAATTATCTGCTATTTACAACACCTATTATAATTAGAAGTTGACAAAGAGCTGCTTTCATCTTCCAATGATGCTAGAGACTGACCAACCCATTTATGTCATTAATTGATCTCAACCTACGGCTGTGAATTACAGATAATGCCACAGTATATGCTAAAGGCCTTCACAGTAATCACTACTAAATATCACATCTAATAGCTTAGACAAAATAGTAAATTAAGCTGTTCAAGGAAGCCATGGAAATGTTATAGGCTAACACGAAACAAATATATTTACCTTAGACTATCCAGTAATTGATGAGTATATAACAAAACTATTCAGTATTTGATGTGTATAAATAAACAATCAAGAATCCTATATATGCACATTAGTTATAGGCAATACATATAATATTAATATTGAACTACAAACAATTGATTACCATCACAAGTTTACATCCATATTGATTGAAATTAAGAACCATTTTGGGTCAGAAGTTTTGACAGTATCTCACAAACTGTGAATGTGTTATGGCCAATTTCTAGAACTAGCGGATAACTATAAATTTTTGTTATCATAAATAGAAGAAAAGTTGAAGACAGTTTTCTATAGAACAAATACAGATCTTCATGGGAGCTTGCTTCTTTACAGAGATATAGTTATACAACAATCATAAGCTGGATATACAAGAAGACATGATCATTAAAATGAACATGAATTCTATCAGGGCAGTCAGCCAATTATCCTACTATCTCTTAAAATTCACTCTTCACCAACCCAACAAATGTTTTTGCCATTAATTTTGTTATAAAATTAGGTTTATGGGCCAAGATATTTTCCAACATACGGGATCCTTCAAACAAATGGTTAAGTATATATATAATAACATATTATAGTATATAACTAATTTCCTATATGATATACATGATACTCCACTAAACATCAACTGAGAACCGTTTATCATATATCATAAACAGAGCTGGAATGTTCTAAAGAATTTTTTTAATCTTTAAGAGAAAGAAAAAATAAATCATCTGGCAATTAAGATTAAAGGTACAAAATATATGAACAGTGGGTTTTTCGTCTTCATATTTTGGAATATTCCAGTTGTGTTATGACATGTCCTGTAATAAATGAACAAGGATTTTTCATGAGTTGAAAAGAACTATACTGTGGATGATAAGTTGTGGATCCAAAGCTTCTACCTCTATAATAATTTACTAAATATATCTGAATTTCCTTACACCTATCTGTATGCTTAGAAATATCTTGTTAAAATAGCAAATCATCTCAATTAATCGTACATTTATTTTTTTCTCAAAGGTATCGAGCTATCAAACTATACACAAAGTTTCATCACTCTCTATCAGATTTATAATTTTTTTAAATTGTCCTAATCCCTTTGTAAATTATTTGAGATAAAATATGTTTAAACAATCAGATAGAGCAAGGTCATCTTGTGCCAAAGCATCGACCAATGAAATTGCTTAGCTCTGCTTAGCTTTAGCTTGAAATGTTAATCATTGAACTCAGTCATGACATTCACATACTACCTCAATTAAAAGCTCAGTTGTTATGTTCAAAAGTCTTTACCAATCAAATTGCCTGTCGTTCTTTAGCCTTAGCAGAAAATTCTCACCATCGAACATAGTCAAAGGTAATGATATAATGATATTAAGTGTTTCATCGGTCTCAATTCATTCTAGCAAAAGTCACTGTGGCCCAAAGAATCGACCAATCAGATTGCTTATCTCTGCTTACCCTAGGCAGAAAATGTTCATCTTCAAACTCCATTAAGGCATCAACCTAATAACACCTACACCATGTTTGAACATTCTAGCTCAATAAGAAAGAGAGTTATTGTGTCCCAAAATGTGTGATAGGGGACAATAAATGGTTGCAGAGTCAATCATTGGTATAAATAAATTGAGGTTTAATTATGGCCAGTATGTGTCCATGTGGAGGTGGGGGGGGGGAAGTGGTCAGTGAATGAAATGAAATTGGGTTTAAGGTCCTTTATCAATGGATGAACCGGTGTAGTATCTATGTCAATCATGGTCCATAAATAAAAAGATTTGCTCATTCAAGTCTGCAGGCTTAAATGGTAATTGGTAGCAGAGTAAACTGCTTGCTGCAAAATACTACATTTTCATGAACATCATAATAGTTCAACATTTGACTGGACAGTTGTCTTGGTGGAACAGTATGCCTTTAGTAAGCATTCACCAGTCGCTGAACTTTGTTAGCTTCACGCAACGGTCTAAGTAGGTAATCATGATATCTTCCATTGATATTTTTCCTTTTTTTAAGATAGTCAATTAGCAAAATACCCTTGGAATCTGAAAAGACTGAAGCCATCACCTTTCCAACAGGAGGAACTGAGTTGGCTTTTTTGGGGGTCTGGCGACTTTGGATGCTTCCATTGTTTAGATTGAATTTTGGATTCTGGTTATTTTTATTCTTGGATAAACAGAGGATGTATCCTCACAGTCAACAATGGTTATATTATATAGGATTAATCAAGCCATGTGACTTCTAAGATTCGTCTAGTCTTGTTGCATCATAATTTGGTAATTTTGATTTTCTCATTGTCTGAGGCTTCTCTGTTCTTAATGTTTCTGGATTTGTAAGATGTCTGTTGTAGCTGCTTTCACATCAATATTGTTATGAACACAAGCAGGTTGTAAAAGTTATATGATTAGTAAGAAACCAATTATTGAACATGATTAACATGATTGTAACAAGAGACTGTTATTTACAAAAGATAGAAATTAGTGTTGCATTGTGAATCTTTAAAAAAATAAAAAGTAGAATCTTTATACTGTAAAATATTATTGAAGCTTTGACAATATTCAAAACCAAGCATAAATTGTTAAAATTTAATATATTCCTTTGTTTCGCAAATCTGAACATGTAAATATCAAAAATGTCATGTGATTACATATCAGTTTCAAACAGGTTGGTTATCACAACTGATAAAGAGCAATAACTGAAAATTATTTTCACAAATAGTTTAACTTCAATTTGTTTGCTGAAATGATGTGTCACTCAACTTTTCATAGTTGAATCCAATTTTTATGGATCAGTCATAGAATAATATTTCAAAGATTAAGCTGGCCACCACTAGACAATATATACTCTCAGGATATTAGTAAAGTCTAGACGAAACAGGATTAATACTACCTTCAAAGTCAAGATGTTATATTTTGGGATTGAAATTGAAAATCCAATTTTTCTTCCACATAATAATTTTAAGTAGGAAACAGATGCGACATCTGTCTGTAAATCTCCCAAATCAACTTGAAATAAAATAACAATGCAGGATACCCAATATTTCATTTTGTAATTAAGTATATCTTTTATTTAGAAAGACAAGTACAGTTCCTAAAATTTTCTCGATTAAATCCTCATTCCACACAAAAATCAATTTATTATGAGCTAGCTGTATATGTAATAAAAGTGGAAAATGAGATTGCTAATTAAAAGATATTATAATAAACATGTAGGTAAACAGACAGAACATGATTTAAGTAAACATATGAGTCAAAATAGGTTAGATTAGGCCATCACTTTATTAATAATTTCTCTAATATATTAATAAAATGTCTACCATTGCCTAATCTTGGGATCTAGCAACTTTATTTGATACACACATTCCATACCAAAAGGAAATCATTCCTATAAAATGTTAATAATAATAATTCATTCTTATATAGCGCATTACAATATACAAATAATATCTGAACGCCACAACTTCAAATTTGGTTAAGTTGAATCAATCTGAATAAGCAACATGATCAACGGTACCAAATTTGGTAAGGGGATGAAGTAAAAATATATTATTGTGATAATAAAATTTGTGCTATGCCCGTTAGTTTGTTATTGTTTACATACGGGTAGCTAGCCCGTACTATTTCCGGTGGCGCGTTGATCGTTTCCCGCCACTTGGACTAGTGCGCGTTTTCTATCCAGCTGGATAGGTGTCAGTGATCGTTCGTCATAAAGAACAACTGTTTGGTGGGCACGACAGCTCAAACAGAATGCGGTTAGAGCTGTGTCTGGCCGGTTAGATGGTTTTCCATTCAGCCCAACGATTATTTGATCCTCAGAAGCATGAGGTTCTTCGGGTAATTGCTTGATAGTGTTTTAATAATCATGTATCTTTAATGCAATTTAAATATATTTAATTACTCTCAGAACCTGTGTTTCAGTCGTCATGTAATAAATTGACATTTTCACACCAACAATATTATGGTTGTTATTTGTTTTAAGATTGTATGCCAGGGCAGAAAGCACAAAAATATATTATTGTGATAATAAAATTTGTGCTATGCTCGTTAGTTTGTTATTGTTTACATACGGGTAGCTAGCCCGTACTATTTCCGGTGGCGCGTTGATCGTTTCCCGCCACTTGGACTAGTGCGCGTTTTCTATCCAGCTGGATAGGTGTCAGTGATCGTTCGTCATAAAGAACAACTGTTTGGAACTGCCCTCCGTCCACCCCATCTTCCATCCTACTTGTGTATGATTTGTTTTTGTCATTGCTTATGACGGTTTAGTTTGCCATTGCTTATGGCTATTTGGGCCGGTTAGATAGTTTTCCATTCAGCCCAACGATTATTTGATCCTCAGAAGCATGAGGTTCTTCGGGTAATTGCTTGATAGTGTTTTAATAATCATGTATCTTTAATGCAATTTAAATATATTTTTTATTACTCTCAGAACCTGTGTTTCAGTCGTCATGTAATAAATTGACATTTTCACACCAACAATATTATGGTTGTTATTTGTTTTAAGATTGTATGCCAGGGCAGAAAGCACAAAAATGTATTGAAATGGTTTAGTTTTCCTCCTTAAAGGTGTGCCTTCAATATAGTGTTGGGGGGTCGTACAAATTTATTTCAACAAAACCGTAAATCACGGATTGTGCGATACCAATTTTGTCCCGATATTAAAATTGTAATGATCTTATAGATAGAGCCAATGTATAACACAAGAAAAACAGTGCCGATGTCAATTGATTTAATCAGAACGTACTTATATTTGGCTAAGACAATTAATTAACAGCTAGAAGTCATGTATGGTTCAATAACAAGATGTTTACTTAACAAGTGTTCTAAGAATTGCCAAACTCTTCAAACTTTAAATTAACCCATGTTTAATCTCTCTGTTATATAATATTTATCAGTAATTTTCACACTATTTCAACAGATTAAAAACTTGGGACCTTATATCTGATATATAGTCATAAACAATCTGAATAAAATACAAATCTATAATGCAAATCTATTTTTTTATAATTTCCATGGTTGTAGTTCAAGGTAGCATCAGACGTCATAGGAGTGGCTTTTGACGCTGTGATATGTCAGAAATTTGATTAATATTTGATATTTCTAGTGGGTTACCTGCAGTTCCATGCACCTAACACCAAAAACTCACCTTAACAGATCATTTCTAAATAAGGTCTTTACTTTCCTCTTGATTTATTGATCATCTTAAAGGATGGAATACTTTTCCATAATGCCAACATTACAAAATAAGTTCAATTACATAAATCACACAAATTTTAAAGTTATTCACAAATCAGTCAGTGTACAAAATTACAAGAATTCTCTCCTCCCCTAAGCTTAAAGGTTTGTGATTCCTGTAGTAAAAAAAAAATTTAACTAAATTTAAATGTGGAAAATGGAAAAGGATGTCCACAAAGATCTGAAAGTAGACATGACATACATGTTTATATTAGTACTTAGTTATCTCCCTTCCTAAGGGCAAGTTTTTGAGGGTACGTGAAAAACTGATTACTAAAAATGATTTCCAAATACAAGAAATAACACAATGTCACTAATATGTCTTCCAAATAGTTCTGATTAGAACATGTAATGTCTCTACTAAATGTTTTTTTGACATAAAAGCTTGAAATATCAGTATGTTATAATCAACACAGGCGATTAACCATCGGTAAAATTAGCCTTGCGACCAGCACGCCTAGGTGGTAATAGTTCTTTTTCTCCTGCGGTGTTGTGTGGTTGCAACCTAGCTAATGCTTGTGAGATCTTTGGCCCTCTAGTGTCCTGGTTCAGGGAAGTAGACAGTCGGGGTTGTACCGCCTGGACTGGTGGGGTTGTATCTGTCTCGACGGCTGGATCCAGGGTTTGTTGTGGTGGAGGAAAATCAGGTTCCAATGTAGCATCAGGGATGGTAAACTCCATAGAAATAGGTTCTGGACCTGGTAACAACTGTGGATGTTGTATATGTTCATGAGTTAGAGATGTTGATTTGGGACACTTTAACTCAACCGCTTTCACTGGAAGATGAGCTGGCTTACTGATAAATGGAGTGAACTTTCTCAAGTATTGTCTGTTACGTAGAGTAACCCTATCGTTCCATCAACTCTAACCTCATATTGGTGAAATTGCCGCACATCAATCACGACACTTGTGCGCTCCCATCGCCTGGGCTGGTTTCCAACAAGATTTTGAATAAATACGTGGTCTCCAATCTGCAGTGGGGGTAATTTACGAGTATGTTCTGTCCACTTTTCATGTTCTCTAGAGTGGCGCTTTGCCAATGCCCTCTCACGATGAGACAGTAACTCCTTCCAAGTCTCATGTGGTTGATAACGACCCATCAATATCTGAATTGGATCACGAATAGGTCGGCCAAAGAGGATCAGCGCTGGTGAAGCCTTTGTTTCTGGATCAATGGAGTTTCTGTAGACAAGTAACGCTCGCTGAAATTTGTCATTGTCTAAAGAGCCTGTCACCAATGTGTTATCCACGAGCATACGTTTAACAGTTTTCACAGCAAGTTCAGCCCTAGAGTTGGCATGTGGGTTTGCGACTGAGCAAAGCCTGTGTCTGACGCCCCAGTTCTAGAGACACTCTTGTGTCTTACCAGCCGTGAACTGTGGACCACCATCTGTTGTCAACTCCTCAGGAATGCCAAATGTAACGAATGTCTCTCGAAGACGTTTAACTAGTCCCTCTGCACCAGATTCAGATTTGTAAACCATCGGCCAGTTAGAGTATCTGTCCACGATCACAACATAGTCTGTGTTGTTGTAAGTGAAATAGTCAGCACAGATTTGTTGAAACGGGAACTCAGGTGGCTCAATGTCCGATGGGGGCTGCATGGGGTTTGATTTGGCTATTTTGTGGAAGTGTAAACATTGGTCTCTAATCTAACTCTTGCAATGTCGACAATGTCGACAGTGATATCTGGCCAATATACTGAGTCCACAGCCCTTGCCTGCATTGCACTGACACCTTGGTGTGCAGCATGAAGTGTGTTAAGTACAGATTCTCGAAGTACAGCTGGTATTACGACACGATGACCCACAAGTACCATATCATCCACTACACACATACTAGGCGATAAGCGATGGTAAACTCTTAACCCCTTGTGGATGGGATTTTCGATGAAATGACGTAACCCTGGACGGGATTATTTTGGGGGAATTTTTTTTTTTTTTAAATGTGAAGTTATCTTTAATCTACTTGGCTTAAATTCTTAAAAAAGAATTCCTGTTGTAATTTTATGATGTTTTGAGTTATTTTTGATTTCAATCCAGGAAGTTCCGTACTCACATCGTTAGAAATGTCACCTGACACCAAATTCGAACGGTTGTGGAAATTACCACGTTGTCGGTCCCTAACAGCCGTCCACTCATCAGAACCATTTTCCTCCGAACCTTCTAATGAAGGCACATCATTATCAACGTTTTCAGAGCCACTGCTCTTGAATATTTCACCCAAACTTTCGTCGAAAGACCGCTAGCGTTTCCTGGCAACCGTCATTGTTTACATGCGTATACTGTGTACATTGATCTATATATAGATCAGTGGTCGTGTATGAAGAAAATTACACAATAAAATACATGTGGTGACATCTAGAACAATGGGAGATAACTAGTTTATGACCTTAAGACAAAAGGGGATTCCCTGTGCTAAATTTAGCGTATATAAATGAGGACTGATTCAGGGTATCACGTGTGACGTGTTAACACGTCATCCGTCCCTGGGCACGGAAAATATTTGCGTGTTAACACGTCATCCGTCCACAAGGGGTTAATTCAGGCAGCAAATCTCTGATATCCTCTGGAAATCCGTGTTCTATAAAATGAACAAGGTTACGAAGAGTCAGGTCAGACACTGTAGCTTCACGGAGCATGTCCCATGTAACCACTGCACATACAGACTGTAGACTACTAGATGCTGCCGCCAATATGGATCCATCACCAGCATCATCATTGTCATCCATTTGCTGATACAGACTAGTGAGCACATCATGGAGAGAAATGGGCTCGTCAGCAAGGGAGTGGAGTTCTGCTGGGTCTCCTGGGAGTTCAAGACGTTCTGGGTTACCTGCTGGATAGCGCGATGCAGCATCAGGACCAACGTTTTTCTTGCCTGGCACATGGACAATAGTGAATCGATATCCAAGCATCTTCTCCTTGAGGTTAAGTAAGCGTCTATTAGCAATCTCAGTGAGTGTGCGATCATTTAGAATCTGCAGGAATGGCTTATGATCTGTGGCAATGATGAGGTCTTTGCATCCCAGTACATAGTAACGTGTTTGATGTAGAGCATACCCCACAGCCAAAGCCTCGCCTTCAATGGCAGCGTACCTACTCTCTGCAGGATGAGTAAATCTGCTCCCAACAAGACAAAGTTTCCAACCATCAGGACAACATGTAGGGGTTCTAGAAGCACATGTACAGTATTTCTGCATCATGAAGAATCCAATTCCATCAACTGACCAATCCGTGGAGAGGCATGTCAATCGGGCAGGATCAAACAAGCGGACACCATCCCTCATTTCTTGTATAATAGCCTCCTTAGACTGACGGAATGCACTGGTGAGATCGTCTGTCCACTCAAATTTCATAGAAGGTTTTAGCAAAGTGCGGAATGGTTTCATTTGTTTTGTTATGGCGAAAGCATAGGCACCCTGGTTGATGAGTCCAAACCATGCCCTTGCCCCGGTGATATCCGTAGGGGTCGGGAAATTACGAACAGCATCAATAAACTTGGCACTGGGTCGGATATTGGTGGGTGTAATGGTCAAGCCTGCAAAATCCACGTTGTCTTGTGCAAATTGAAACTTGCCAGGGTTAAGTGTGATTCCATTTCTGGCACAAATGTCAAGCCACTCACATGTCTGGAAAATAGCAGCCTTAACAGAGTCTGCCCACATACAGGTATCATCAACACATTTAACATTGTTTTCAAAATTGGAGATGATAGCATCGAATCGTTGAGTATAAGCATCACCACTGGCTAGAAATCCCTGAGGAGCTACTTTGTAGCGATATCGACCCCACGGTGTGATGAAGGTGGTTAAGTGCCGATCCTCCTCACGGATAGGTACTGAATGGTATCCGTTCCATGCATCTGTCACAGTTTTCTTTGTATTCTGTGGAACTTTATCAGCAAGATGAAATGGGCTGGGCACATGGTGTGTTTGACGGACAGAACAACGGTTGAGAGGTGTAAGTCAACAGTTCGTCTGGGGGTGCCATTAGCTTTACTCGTGACCACCATCCTGGAACACCAAGTTGTAGGTGTGTTAGGGCTCACTCGCTCGAGCACACCAATGCGGACATCTCTCTCAAGGTCAGCGTGCACCTTATCTTGCCAGTTGATCCATAGTACTCAAGCAACCACTTCTTCAGGTTGTCAACATTCTCGTCTGTAGCCTCTAGCCCGGGTGGAAGCTCTGTTGGCAGCAGTGGAGGCTCATTTTGCTGTCTTGGACAGGAGCATGGTTCATAAACAGGGACATGGCTGGAGGTAGCAATCTCAGAAGAATTTATGTTGCAAATAGGAAATTCTGGATGGATCATTCCCAGTGAGGCAAGAGCTTCTCTGCAGAGAAAAGCCTTATTCATTGTTTCTGAGACATAGCATAGGAGCCGAGTGGATTTGGGAGATAACGCATTAGTGGTGCTAACATCAATAGCGATAGCTCCAATCACACCTAGATCTTCTCTGATGGCTCCGCGCATGCTAAGTTGTACTGGAAGAAGGTCTCGCTTTGCTATTCCAAGGTTATTCACATACTGTAAAGGCATTATCGAACTTTGACACCCTGTATCAGCTACCATAGCCATGTTCACAGATTTCAGATTTGAGGTGTCATTCATAGGGTACCCGAATGATGTGTGGTCCTGAGGAACTGGTGTGACTGTCACTGTAATCATTGGATGTGGCTGTGAAGAGCGTGCAATCCATTGGCCTTCAAACACATGGCGTTGGAGACGATGTAATGTTTGTATATTATCTGATTGGCTATCTTCAGACACAGTACATAACTGATCATACACATAACCGATGTCATTGACAGTCTTGTCTTTGTGAGAACCTGAATTGTCACGCGGCCGGTTGTTTTGATGCTTATTGTTCCTATTTTTGGGACAGTTCCTGGATGATGAATCACGGTGACCCCATGCACTACAATTGCCACATTTGCTGCAACATGACGTGAAGTGGCCTCTACCAGCACATTTTACACATGTGAATGTCCACGCCTCACAATGTTTAGCTCTTGTTTTACGGTCATTTCTCAAACCGTGTGGTGGGCCACCACATGCCCAACATTTCTTAGCAGGTTGTTCATTTGACTGGAACGGTTGTGATACACCTACTGCACCTAGTGAGTCTCCGACTGCTTTGCCTTGCTCCTTCTGTGCAATGAATGAGACTGTCTCGTCCAAGGTCCTATCAGTTTTCGAGTCTCCGAGAAGATCAGACAGAATTTCTGGGTCAGCGATGCCCCTTATCAAATTGTCTTTTATGATCTCTTCACTGTAGTCGAAAATATGCGCACACCCTGGCTCTCTTGCAGGGGACTGTACCATACGATTCATCTTTAGTCTATGTACAAGCGTGCTCTCTTCTTTAACAGCTAGTCTCTTTATAGCATTGAGAAGTTCATTCTCTGGCATTTGTGAAACATCACCCTGAATATCCCTCATTATATCTGTTCTGAGGTCACTATCACAACAATAGAACAAGGCGGTTGGTATCATTGCAAGTGTGATCGCCATTCCCACTTTGTACATTCGCCATTGTCGTTGAAAAGCAGACCACTGATCCGGTTCGCATCCTGTGCCAATTTGCGGAGACTCTAGCTTGAGCTTCGTTGGTTGTACTGTAGTTGGGGTTGGGTGGGCATTCTTCTCATGGATCTGAAGGGCGGCAGTTAAAGCGCTGGCAAATGCTGCCCCCAGGTCCTGGGATACCAAATCACAACCGTCAACTGGACAGTTCAGTATAGTCATATTCAGAGATGCAGATTGCAGGATGATAGTTGTGCTAAAAATGGTTCTCTTTTGTGGGCATAAATAAGGTCTTTACTTTCCTCTTGATTTATTGATAATCTTAAAGGATGTCCACAAAGATCTGAAAGTAGACATGACATACATGTATATATTAGTATTAATTTCATTTTCTAGACTCTTGCATTACCCATAAAGCGGGCTAATTAAAAGACAAGTAAAACACCATTTTTAACTATAAAAAACGAAACGAAATAGGATTTGTGTTTTAATCAGATTGAGTCAAAACAGGATTTTTGATTACACCAACTCTTCTACAGAACTAATATAGTATACTTCTTTGTACAGATGGTTGCCATGCAACAAAACATATACGCCTTGGGCTGCTCATAAAGGTTGTCCCAATACCATTCTAAAGCATTTCAGTGACATCCATGTATAGGGGTGGAACAGGTGAGCTAGCCCTCAACCCTTCAATCGAAAAATACCAATTAAAAAAAATACGAAATGTGGCAGGAGTTTCAGGTACTTGACCAGGTTGCTTACTTTGATCTCAAAGTATCTCTCTTTCGACCTCACTTTTAAAAACAATCAAGTCAATCAGATTGTAATTCTAGCGGCCATACAGTCTGGGGCAATATCTCTGAAAGTAATTGTTGAAAAAACTCTGAAAGTAATTGTTGAAAAAAACTCTGAAAGTAATTGTTGAAAATCATTAGGTTTCTACTTAGAAAATCCAGATGATTCCTGTAGTTTCACACTAACCTTCGAACTAAGCCCATGCTCTGATCACAAAATAACCAAGCCCCAGCTCTACTGCCCTATTATATGTTTATGAAATATACTCTCCCAAAAAAGAAACGCAATGTGACACGTCACTGAACCAAACTGATCTCCAGTGTTGCTTTTGGCCATACTCTCAGTGTCTGAACCCACTGAAGTTGAATTTCACGGTGTTGGCGTATTTCAAAGCAGCAGCTCTAACGGGAACGTCTGGCTCGTAATCCGGTTTCACGTAGGCTTTTACTGACTGTCTGATCTCAGATTCTACACCATCTGTGTTTTTGCTGCTGCAGTAGAGGTCGCTGTTGAGAACCATTTCCGTCAATGAAGTAACCAGAAGTGACGACCTGGGACAGTTGGGGTCCCTTTTGTTTGGCCTGAGCGTGGGCGGTCACGTGTTGAGCTTTGCTGGGGATCACGGTAGTTAAGTGGATAAGGAACTGGTTCGCTAGCCTGGAGGTTGGTTGTTCGATCCCTTCATTGGCCGAGAAAGTTCATCTCAATTTTACGGCGTGATTTCCCCTTGTCAGTGATGCAGAAGGAGGGCCTGACAAGGACAGCTGCCTAGTCGTTGGGCGGGGACGAATAACCGAGGTCCTGTGTACACATTGGTGTGCACTTAAAAGATCCCTTGGAAGTTGGAATTCGATATAAGAGTAGGCCGTAGCGCCGCTGCCCGGGCAAAATTTTCCTCATAGCACACAGTATGGCGTATGCCCGTCTTCAATTAGCCCAGGTCAGGCGCACAACAGTGGGACGTTAAACCCCATTTCATTCATTCTGAACTTCGCTGTCAGTACTTATCCTAAAGCTTGCAAATTAGTGACCCTACGTTTAAAGCCAATAATTAATTTCTTTTATCCTTACATAATGACATTAAAAACAAGTAAGATTTGTCGAAACAACGCCCTAATTCAAATATAAAAATGATGAAAAAAGGACTGTGCGTTTCTTTTTTTGAAGAGTATATAAAATTAGAAACTCAATCTTTGACTAAACCTAAATTTTTTGTCATCTTTTTATATAAGATTTCAAAGTTTTCAGAATTTAATAGCATCCATGAACAGAATGTTACAAAGTTACTACTGGATAGGTTTAGTTAACATTTTGATATGAAAAAACCAGATAATGAAGCGAAAAGGGTTTCCATTTTCTGAAGTTAAAGTAATTAGATCTTGCTACATAGGTCCACTAGTGGTGACAGCATACGTTATGTGATAATTTAAGTTCAGCTTGAATTAAAAAATATTGAATATTCCTGGTGTCATGATGCACTGATAGTTGAAATTAAGCTCTGCATGCTGTGAATATGATGGTGGGAAAATCTATATCATTAACATGCTAAATACACCAGGAAGTATCGGACAGGTGCCAATAATTGTTGACATAATCCATATCAGTTACGTACATAACAGAACAGAAATGACTGTAACAAGTCAAATATTTTATTCTATTTACTTCTGAGTCCACCATTAGTAATATATATTGATTACCCGGTAACTGAAATAATTCTTGTGAAGTGTCGACTTATATTCTTTTTACATATGAACATCACTTCAACTAATTAGTTTACCAGCAATATTTACAAGTCTAATATAGACTGAACATTTTTGATATAAGATAGGTTGCCAGGCAACGAAATATACGCCCACAGCAGCTAAATCGTCCAGGCAGTAAACAAGAGTTTTGCATATTTTTACTATTTTCGGTAATGGAACATTTATAATGCACTAAAATCTGATTCAGAGTAATAACTCTTATAAGTAATCTTTAAGAGGCATTTAGTAAGTCGATAGAGCAATTAAACTATAACACTTACTTATGGAAAAACATCTACATATTTATTTGAGGGACATTTCGAAGAGTAATAATTATCAGAAAATCATTAGAATTTGTTTGGCATTGATAAAGTTGTCTTCCATGCTAATGTTTAGTAAACGAAACACTTAATATCAATATAGTAAGTCGATAGAGCAATTAAACTAAAACACTTACTTATGGAAAAACATCTACATATTTATTTGAGGGACATTTCGAAGAGTAATAATTATCAGAAAATCATTAGAATTTGTTTGGCATTGATAAAGTTGTCTTCCATGCTAATGTTTAGTAAACGAAACACTTAATATCAATATAGTAAGTCGATAGAGCAATTAAACTAAAACACTTACTTATGGAAAAACATCTACATATTTATTTGAGGGACATTTCGAAGAGTAATAATTATCAGAAAATCATTAGAATTTGTTTGGCATTGATAAAGTTGTCTTCCATGCTAATGTTTAGTAAACGAAACACTTAATATCAATATACTTGTTCATCTAAAGACCTTAAACTCTGTGTATCAATCTAAAGTCAATTGGATGATAACTTTAGCCTCTAGAGCTTCCACAGTATTTTTTGAAGTAATCAAGGGCCATAACTCTGGCAGTAATTATCAGAAATCACTGAAAATCAATAGGCCTCTTCGTCTCATGACCTTAAACACTGTGTATACATTTGAAGTCAAATATCAATTTTAGCTTCTAGAGCGACCACAATATTTTTTGAAGTGATCAAGGGCCATAACTGTGGCATTAATTACCTGAAATAGCTGAAAGCCAATAGGTTTCTTCGTCTCATGACCTTAAACACTCTAGAGCGTCCACAAGATATTTTTGAAGTGATCAAGGGCCATAACTCAGGCAGTTATTATCAGAAATTTCTGAAAATCAATAGGCTTTTTCGTCTCTCGACCTTAAACACTGTGTATAAATCTGAAGTCAATCGGATATTAACTTTAGCCAATAGAAGGCCCACTATGCAATGCACCGACGGACGTATAAAATGTGGGCGTATAAAAATGAAATAAAATGGGGTTTAATGTCCTACTCCTAAACAGGGCTAATGAAGATGGGCATACGCCATACATTGTTCTATGAGGGAAATTTTATTATCTTTTTGCCATGAACCATGGGGCCATGGGCCTCTCAGGCCACCAGGCATTCCAACATTTCCAGCACCCAAAGTCTAAGACAGATCAGACCAGTTACTGACCTCATGAAACTTATTGCAAATACTCACAACGCTGCAAATCCTCACAATTATTCTTGTGCATCAAGAATGGACATCATGGGACATTTTCAGTGGTGGGGTACATTAATGTACATTATACATGACTGATGATGAACCCTGGACAAAACAATCTATTTCTGATCTAGAAGAAATGTCATGAACCAGCGAGGAATCGGCACCAAGCCACTTTACAGACCTAATGATCTAACGTAAATACATTAAACCATTCGGCCCACAACACAGTAGGGATCAGATTTCTAGAATGCATAAAGAAAGCCATGCAAAGCCCTTAAATACACCGGCGCTACAGCCTACTTTTATATCGACTTTCAACTGCCAAGGGATTTTTTAGGTAGGGATCTTTTATGTACACGTCAATGTGTAAACGGGACCTCAGTTTTTTTTCTGAACAATTAGACAACGGTCCTTGTCAGGTCCCTCCGTCCTGCATCACTGACAAGGGGGAAACCACGTCGGAAAATCTGGATAAACTTTCTCGACCAATGCAGGGATCGAACAACCAACCTGCAATCTAGTGAGCCAGTGTCTTACCCACTTAGACACTGTGATCCCTCACTTTTGATATAATTTCTTTGACTAAAAAGAAAAGACCAATTATGAATGTTCTTGGTCTTGATTTTACTTCTGACAAGTAACTTTGACTTTTGAAATCCATGGTCATTGCTGGGGAAGTAAAGTTGTAGGGCACTGGCCTAATGGCTGAAAGGAACCTTCAGGATATTTCAAACTTAGTTCTCACAAGGCATGGTGTCTGCTGGGACTTGCAAAGAAAGTGAGCCTCATTATTTTAATGTGACCAAAAGCTGAGGTCGAGATTAAAATCATGATATGTGCCAAGAAGAACTATCATAATTTTTCTAGTCTCCACTGGTCAAGGAAGGTAGGCCTACTGCCTAGCCATTCGAAACTGCTATTTTATTCATAAATGTAAAGGTCAATATTTGTCCACTACTACCTGAAATAAAGTAACATCCTACTTTTCAACACCAACTGGCATGCAAACCTGCAGTGTGCTATGTGGTCAAGTTAGCCTGTATAGTGCTTTTCTGGCTTCCCTTTATCAAATTCCAGCTGTAAATTTTTCTTTTACATGCTTGCCTGCGAGTATATGTTGACTTTTGGCCAGAAAATCATGAAAAACTATCTCAACTAACATTGGGACTGCTGAACCATGGAACTCTCATAAGTCAGCCAGAGCCATACTCAACCAGCCCCTGGTTCTAATAACATACAAAATAATCATGTATCTGATTTATTTCATAATGATGTGTTTGGCTCAACTGTGATTATATTTTCGTGGACTTAAGATTTAATAATGTTCCAACTTCCACTATTTATCATCTACTTTAACACTTAAGGCACAACCATTTCCTTTGGTTGTAATGGATGTCTACCATGGACATAAATAGCCTAAAGCAAAAGAGGATTTTCAATAAAGGCCCCAGTATTTTGTCGAAATCTTCCTCATTATATCTTGTCAGTAATTAAATGACTGCAGTGTTCAAGTTAACGGGGACAAAAAGATTTAGTGGAAATTAAAAGGCTTCATCTCAAGACTAATGGCAATATATCATCTTTGCTATCAATAGGTAGCATTAGAATTAGGACGCTTGTATCAAGAACCTAACACAAAGTCGTTAATGTTTTTCACCACACAAATAGTCTCCTAATCATTACACAGTATCTAGAATGACAAGTTAAGTACATAATCAGAACTACTTGACAAATGGTTATCCAAGATTGCTCCTTTACTTCTTTCATCCTTCATTTAGTTAAAATAATACAAAAAGGAAATAATATATAGAAATTGAGAACATAGAAGTCTTAAAGTTTATTCAAAGGTAAACAGGCTTTATATTTTCTTAGTAGAAAAGCCCTCATCTGGAACTGAAGATTAATTGTAAAAATAAATGAAGTAGTTATTTGGGGGGGGGGGGGATAAGCTTTGATATTGAACAACTTCATTCCAGACGCAAGATCTTTTCATTCTAATTTTGTTAATATAATGGTGAAGAAAAGCTATTAAGCCACAAATTCCACTTGGCATGCAGAAATACTTTCAGGAATTAATCAGAAAAGGAGGTACAATTAAGTAGCAGGTTGGAACCAGAAAAAAAGTCAAATAGATCTTCACTGTATTTCTATGATTATAATTATTCATCTCGAACAGAATCACAGGTCCTAAAGTTTTTTTCCCTCAGTTCCTTAACAACTGAATGCATATTACCCTCCCTGTTCACTCCTCATTTTTTTACTCAGGTGTTTCCTTACAAGTTAATTTAATTGTTTTAAAGGGCTGATCCCGATAATATTTTGGAGAATAAAACTGCTTAATTTTGTGCTAAAATCCTCTACCTTAGGGCTGAGCTACTAACTCAATTTGTAATAAGTTTTCGAACATTTTAAACCTGTATGTTTGCATCTGGAAATGGGGACCAGTGTCCCAAGCTGTATCATGCGGTGCCTGAATAAAACCAGATTTTATTTTATAAAAATAATGTGTAGGTGAAATTTACTTTTCGTTATCAAGTACATCTCATGGGTCATTCACTGTACAGACCTCTATAGGAACGGGAATCGATTATCATGTCACCTTGCGAAAAAATGGACCCGAAATCTTAAAAGGGTTACATGTCCAGATAAGCAGTTTTAACGTTCACGTCCAACCAACTCAATATTTTGGGCTGAAAGTTTGAGACATAATAAGTACACCATTTCTCTACATTTTGGCGCTTAAATTTCATACGTACTAGGACTTTTATTTTTTGAGACTCTGTTTAATTGGGGATAGTCCCTTTAATTTATTAAACTGCAAACACATAACATCAAATTAAATTGAAACATGTGTTAGTAACAAACATAATATTTGAACAATAGTAGCTGTTGCCTTCTGGAAGTTGTGTCTTTTATCCAAATCAGACCAGCAGCTGCCAGGTTAAGGATATGCCCTCATAAGAGAGATGGATAGAGAAAAAACTTAAAAGAAAGTGATTTTCCTACAATCAAGGGCCATAATCAGGCCTGGAAATAACAGTATTACATGATCCCGACATCAACGAAATGGTACTTGAAATATCAGTAAAAAAGACAAATCAGTGCAGGGCAAAATGACAGGTACAAGAGGTTTTGTGCCTGACAAAGCCTAAATCTGTGCCTGACATTGTCAGGTAAATCTTTGTTATTTCCACGAACATTACCCATTTACAGTAGAAATTTATATTTTCCTGGAAATGTACATTCAATTAGTATTTAGGCAATTTGTCTGGACCAATACAGTAATTTTGTTTCTTTTTTAATCTGTTGCTTTCAACATTTTTCTTGTAATGTAGCAGAAAAGTCTTAAATGTATCTGAATTTCTGAGATGACAACTATATCAATTTTCTCCACAGAAACAGACAATTAACCGTTGAAGACTTTTTCTTTCGGATTCTGCTTGCAAATGGTTTATTAGTTCCTTTATGCCCTCTGGATGTACATGTACAAAGATTCATCATACAAGAATTAACATTTTCAACATGAATTATTGATTAATATCACTGTAAAATTTATAATAGCCACTACTGAACTGCTGACTTTTACTTCCTGGGCAGTACTAAAACGGAAATTCCCACATCAAGAATGTCCACAACCACGGTATATGTATTACATGCTTTTCCACTATTAATGTAAAAGAGTGTGGCAACTTTTACCAGAAATTTTGGTCCAATTTTCATGAAATTAAACAGAAAATTGCGCCACCGAGAGGGTACACGAGCTAAAAATAATAATACATGAAATTACAGTCCGATACCTTCCAACGTTAAAATAAATATATATGTAGCATGAGTTTTGACGGACAGACAGACTATCCAGCAATCCAGGTCATGGGTAAAGTTGCATAGACAAGTTGACTCCAATTAACAAGACAACAGTTTATTACAGGACAAAGTTACGCTTCATACACATAACAAAAACACGCTTATTGTTCTGACAATGCCAGTGTTATGATTGGGAAAAACAATTCTGTTTTGCCCAGAATCAAAGAAAAACAGCCATATGTGTTTGATCTTGGATGCATTTGCCACTTGGCCAATCTTGTTGTAAAGGCTGCTTTAAATAAGTTGCCTCTTCTATTGTCCATCGACCCGATACTCGTGACTGGTTCATCACTCCTCCCCACCCCTTCTTTGAAGCATCTGTTGTCAAGATGACTGTTGGTTCTGGAAAACGTATTGGTTTGCCATTCACTAGAGAGAGATTCTGAGTCCACCAACTTAATTCCAAAACTGCTGGGGTTGATAGCGACATCATGGCCTGATAAGAAACTTTCTGAAGAAGAGCTCTGGACTTGTCTCTTTCTAAATGACGGTAATAAAGGGGACCTTGGTAGACCGCTGGAAAAATTGACACCAATAAACCTATTACTCTTGCAACTTGCTTT
Source organism: Patella pellucida (assembly GCA_917208275.1). Taxonomy (NCBI): domain Eukaryota; kingdom Metazoa; phylum Mollusca; class Gastropoda; family Patellidae; genus Patella; species Patella pellucida. The sequence continues at coordinate 28,527,023 of OU795041.1, read as the reverse complement.
ATTGTAGGGCTTATACAGTTCAGTAGGTTGTGAATCTCCCTTAGAATCATTGTTTCTTTGTTGTGAGGTAGGGATATAACCATGGATATCGTGTTGATGTGGAAACCTAGGAACATGATATTCTGTTTTGGGTACAGACAAGATTTCTCCACGTTTATAACGAAACCTGCATTCTGAAAAATGGTGGTTGCCCCCTGAATTAGATTGTTGGAAGAGTGGCAAGTCCTTGCCATCCACAGGGAATCGTCCAGATAAATTCCATCCCTGTGTCCTCGTGTTCGTAAATATGCTACTAGAGGCTTGGTGACCTTGGTGAAAATTCTGGGAGCTGATTTTAGTCCGAATGGAAGGCACTGGAATTCGTATCGCTGATCTTTCCACAGGAAACGTAGGAATTTTCGATCTTCCACAGATTTTGGAATACTGAAGTAAGCATCTTTTAGATCTATGCTTGTCAAGTAATCTCCCTGTTGAATTAAACTCAAAACAGTCTGAAAAGTCTCCATTTTGAAGTGTGTTGAAATTACATATTGATTCAGTGGCTTTAGGTTTATAATTGGGCGGAATCCACCAGTTTTCTTGGGAACAAGGAATAATGTTGACAAATATTCCCCTATTTTTGGCTGAACAGGTATGATTGCTCTTTTCTTCAAAAGGGCTTCTATTTCCAATTGGAAAACATCTGCTTTTATCAAGTTCTTCGGTACAGGGGTGACCCTTGTTTGTGACTGCCATGGAATTGTGTCGAATGCTATGTGGTAACCCTGAATTAAATTGAGAACTTGTTTGTCGGAAGTCAGTTTTCTCCAAAATTTTATATTGTTTCGAAGAGATCCAGCAATTATTATTTCTTGTTTCTGTTGTTTTTGTTCCACTGGAAGTTTTTTGATGCTGGTACTTGTTTTGTTGATTTCCATCTGGCTTGGAATTTGTTCTCTGGCAAAGCTGATGTTGTAATTGCCATTCCGAAAGGAATTAGTAGAGGAAAAAGACGGAAAACTTTTCATGATCCTGTGAGTGGCAGTTGAGGTTTCTCTGATATCTTTACATGTTTTAGTAAGATCACTACCAAAAAGTTCATCTGTGATGTCTTGTGACTTTTTACACAGATCTTTGTAATCCCCCGAAAACAAATGTTTGAGATTCTCTCTTCTGGCTAATGATAATAAAAAAGATGAATGTCCAATAAGGAAACTTGCATCTTCTGCCATGTTACCCAGGATGGCGAACTCTTCAATATCAGGGTTTTCTAACTTCAGTGAATTTAAATAATCTGCCAAACCCGCTACTGCATAAATTCCACTACATAAGGAGCCTTGTGTACGTTGGAAAGTATGGTCTCTTTCTTTCTGACCTCGAGACATTTTCTTATAAACTCCACTGTTAATGGTAGGGACAGTGACAAACGGAGTATTATTTGGTCGGAGGTACATATCTTTGATAGATTTAAGGAAATCTGGGTCAGCCTGCGACATGCTTGCCTTAGTTAGCATAGATGCAAGCGTGTCAAAAACTGGTTACCGGTTTTGGTCTTCTGAAAGGCCTCAGAAAATCTGTCATTTCCCTGAATATATAGCTCTGAAGATTTGATATCCTCCTTGACATGGTTATCAACACCATTGTGTCAGTCTGGAGGTTGAGTGTTCGATCCCTGCATTGGCCGAGAAAGTTCATCTTGATTTTCCGGCGTGATTTCCCCCTTGTCAGTGATGCAGAAGGAGGGCCTGACAAGGACAGCTGCCTAGTCGTTCGGATGGGACGAAAAACCGAGGTTCCGTGTACAAATTGGAGTGCACGTAAAAGATCCCTTGGCAGTTGGAATTCAATATAAGAGTAGGCCGTAGCGCCGCTGCCCGGGCAAAAATTTCCCTCATAGCACACTGTATGGCGTATGCCCGTCTTCAATTGGCCCAGGTACGGTGCTTAAGCGTAGGACGTTAAACCCCATTTCATTCATTCATTACCATTGTGTTCATCATCATCATCATAATTGTTGACGTTATCATTGTTGTGGCTGTCATCATAAACCTGGACATCGTTTTCTGAGTTTAGTTTTCTTGACTTGTTCTTCGGTGTCAGATCATCAGAAAAACTATCGTTTCCAGGTCGTTTACCAAGAGCAGATTTTATTTCTTGAACGGCAGTAATAATTTGTCCTATCCCAAATGCCGAATGAAGAGAACAAATGGTTTCCTCCGACAAAGCACTGGAGGCTGCCATTTTGGGCCTCGTTTCCGATGGGGCGGAAGTGATGGTACTAGTTGCTTTGCTAGTACAGAGCCATCGAATCAGCGAACCTTGGGCTAATGGTTGCTCTGGATGTTCAAGACTGTTGGTCGTTAGTATTCTTCAGTGTCGTCAAAGTAGGCCTTACGAACATATTTTGTTGTTCAGCATCACACTTGTCCTCCAAAACATAATATAACAAAAAACTTCATTATCCGGAATCCGAACAGTTTTACTGTTGGCAAATGGTAGCTTGTCTGAAGTCGGCAATGCCGTCGTAGGTGACAAAGTCACAGGCTGATAAAGATGACTCTTATTCTTAATAAAGTCTGCACTCATACGAGTTTCAGCCACTGTATTATTACTAATACTATTAGTTGCAGTAAGAGAGTTATTGACTGGAACCATATTATCTTCTCCGTGATAAAACTACAGCACGGGAAGGGACTGAAACATCAGACGCGTTAGTGGGATGTTTATATAAATCCGTCGGCTTTTTGGGTAGAAATCATGGAATAAGCTTTATTTTTGTAGATTTTGATGTTTGATAACAAAAAACCAATGTTGACATTTTTTCTGAGTAGGTCTTCATAGTATGGGAGGCCATTATTTGAGGGTAGCCATTTTGTGATAATATTCCAAATTATGTTTATATTTTCACCTTATTTATAATGTTATCAACATATCAACTGTGATTTGGCAATGCATTAACATTGGCAGGGTTTATGACTATATTTCAGATTGTTTTACATCTGTAACAGGACAGAGTGGATTCGATTTGCACTTGAGCGGCAGGAATAACCGCTCTTATGCAAACCGGAAGTCCAGGTTCGTATACAGGATGTCAGGTTTATCACGTGAATTAAAGTAGAAGAAAACACATTTATAGAATTCAAATAGTTTTATTTCAGTAATTACAAAGTAAAGCTCTTGAAACGCGCGTTGGTTATCTTGGTCTCTTCACCACTCCAATGGTTTACCAGCTGAAAGAAAAGGGAGCCTGTGCAAAGCCCACTAGCTACGTCCCTACTTACAAGAAACCATACGTCTACAAACTTTATATTTACTAACGACTAACTGAATTAACTTATCAACAATGGGCGCCTATCCTAGTCTGAACTGATAATATTCATCCTAGAAGGTGTCTCAAATCTTACACTTCACAATAACTATAAACTCTATCTGCCTTGGCTCGAACTAATAATATTCGTACCCAGGAAGCACACAAATCTTACATCTCCCACCAAAAGACATAAAATAACTAGAAACGGGAACTTTCAACTATCACTCTACAATAAATACAATATGTCTGCCTGTTGCCCGAACTTACAGCATTCGCACAGAGGGAAACATTAACTCCTATATCACCCACGGAAACCCAAAGATAACTAACTAGAAACTCGAACTATGACGATTACTCTACCATAAATGCAATATGTCTGCCTTTTGCCCGAACTTACAGCATTCGCACAAAGGGAAACATTAACTCGTATATCACCCAGGGAAAACCCAAAAATAACTAACTAGAAACTTGAACTATTACTACTATTACAATAGTAAACTCTTATTCCGAAGAACCAGCTTGCCCCGAGCGAAATGAGTGATCATTCCAGCGGAACTTACTAGTCACCGAAAACCCTACCTCCTTTAAAGTTTGAAACGCTACTACACTCTACTCCGAAGAACCAGCTTGCCCCGAGCGAAATGAGTGATCATTCCAGCGGAACTTACTAGTCACCGAAAACAGAGTCCTACCCCCTTTAAAGTTTGAAACGCTACTAAACTAAACTCTACTCCGAAGAACCAGCTTGCTATGAGCGAAATGAGTGATCATTCCAGCGGAACTTACTAGTCACCGAAAACAGAGCCTCTCCTGGGAATGCTTACCGCAGAATGAAATATATATCACTGAGGTCTGCAGCCCCCTACCGTTTCAGAAACGTTTACCTCGAGCGAAGTAAATGATTACTCCAGCGAGATGCTCGTCCCCTTACCGTTTCCACAAAGACTGATTTAGCCGGCCTTATATACTCCTATTTGTCCCACATTGCGGCAGGCACATGCATGAACCTTGACCCGGACTGCAAATCCCAATTTGAGAACTCGCTCTCCATTGGCTGGTTGTGACCGTCGCTAACCGATCAGAAGAGCCAAACTACACAGCCCATAAGCCATTGGACAACATGGCGGGTTTTCTCTAGAATTCCGAGTTTGATGCAACAGAGTAAATAATATACGTCATTTCTATTCAATTGGCGAAAATAATTTAAGTCATAGCTATTTCAAATGATCTATAAAAACGAAACCCCCACATTCCCCCAACGTTAAAACTGAACGCCTGACCCTAAGAAAGGCGTGAGAAATAAAAACCCAGAAATACACCAACGAAAATAACCAAATCGATTCCAGTGTTTCAGTCCTTACTCGTCGAGAGGTTTAAGACGAGCTCGAGCTGGTCTCCCATTGTGATCTATAATACGTTGGTAAATTGGTCCTGCTTTACCATTTCCAGCACAGTTAAGAAACCAATTTGGAATGGAGATGTCTCGTTCCCCATCACCCTTATTACAACTACCACCAGCTGTGTGACTGTCCGTACACTTAAAACTATTAAAAGACGGTAACAGAGTTTTATCAAGCGACAAGTTTAAACTCGCCTGTTCACAACTCCCTTTATTATTGTCACTATAACAAATTTTATTTCCACATGTAAGTTCCGAAAGGCTTTCCCTACATTTAACATTGGGCCATGTACGTGTGGAGCTCTGCGATAGTGCATCTATATTATCATCTGATTCATCCGGTATGTGCTTACCCTTATCTATTAAGGATTCGGCTACTAACAAATTCTCGTTAGATGTACAGTTACCAGCGATTTCGTCAAGAGTGCATTCTACAACCGTTTCATCTGACCTTGCAGGAACACTTACTGTTTCCCCATACATAACTCGTGCACAATTTGACATTACGGTATTAGTATGTAGGGTTATTAATCCTTTGTTAGTAGTTAGCATCATTTTTCCAAAATCAATGCTACATTTATAGTCCCAAATAAAATCCATACCCAAAATACCATCCATATCCAGATCAACCACCAAAAATGGGTGTGTATACATTTGGCCGTTTATCTCCACCTGTAGATAAATAGCCCCTTTTGGCTTCAAGGGATTTCCATCTGCGGTATTCAAAACATTCGTATCCTGTAATGCAGGTTGGTGGGGACTCATCTTTTCATACCCTGCAACTGATACCAACGAGAAAGCTGATCCTGTGTCTAATAACATGTTTCGTAACATGCCATGTACACTTACTGCAACGAATACACAAAACGAATTACCTTTCCTATATGGAGGGGGATCCTCGCCAAAACTCTCATTTTGTGAAAATACATTTGTCGATTTGTGAAAGTACATTTGTTAATTTGTCAAAATACAAAGTACATTTGTCGATTTGTGAAAGTACATTTGTCGATTTGTGAAAGTACATTTGTTAATTTGTCAAAATGCAAAATACATTTGTCGAACCTACAAAGTACAAATTTTGAAATAACACAGCTTAACTTTATAGTTTCAAGATATGTTATTTCAACATTTGTATTTTCAAGAGATGTAATTTCAACATTTGCAGTTTCAACATTTGTTGTTTCACAATTGTATTAACGACACTTGCATTATCGAGCCTTGCATTAGCAAGTCATGCATTAGCGAACTATGACCATATTTGGGTTATTGTATGGTATGGAAGCCTATTGCGGCCATTTCAGAATCTCGACAATTAAATAGTCCAAAATAATTTTAATCTCTTCTGGCAAAGATAGTATTGTATTCTGTAATCGATTTTAAGTCTTCAATCAAATCATTTTTGCTCTCCAACTTCAACAACGTTCATCGGATATTTTGATGCGTGGTCTTGTCAGTACTTTCGTTTGGGGAGTCTGACAAGGGACAACGTATAGTCGATCAAATGGGATTAAAAATAACGATGTCAACTGCAGTGGTATAGGGCGGAAGGCCTGGTAAGGGACAACGCACAGCCGTTCGAATGTTATAGATAAAAAAAAACTAGGTTCCTTGTCCGGAATCGAAATGAAGTGGAGGCTACGGTGGCTAATTGAGTAGGACGTTTGCTCTCTAGCTTCATCGAACTGCATCGGAATTTATCTTGAGATATCTTCCCTTTTCCGTTGTGTAGATGGAGGGTCTGGTAACGGATAATGTGTAGTCGTGCGGATGGGACAAAATAACGGGGCCCCATGTAAACATTGGTTTCGATTCGACGCTTGAACGTGACAATGATAAGATCGTCTGTCCAACCGAGGGGGTGAACCAATCTCTCTCTCTCTCTCTTTCTCTTTTTCGCATACATTGACGTCCACGTACAAGAACCCTTTACCTTGGGAATTATTAGCTTTCGTTAGAGAAGAATGGTTAACTCGTTCGCAATTGATCATAAAGACTGTCATTGAATCAACTGGCGCGGTATCGATTCGCCGCTTGTACGTGACAAGGGATAGATCGACTGTTCATTCCGTGGGTTTTCATACGATAGAGAGAGAAATGGGGTTTAACGTCCACTCAACACAACTAGGTCATTTCGGGACTAACATATGGTTTAATTTTATTTCAATAATTCGCTTGCGCGTAGGGGTCTTTAGCAGTGGGAGGAAACCGGGGTGTCCGTAGGAAACCCACGAGGATGAGAATGCTCCCCTACTACCATGTCACATACGCTCACACTAGGGCTCGAAACCACAGCCGCAAGCCAGGGGTGACCGGTCAACTAGAATGTGAAACAATGGCCATAACTCCAGAAGAAATTAACGGAAGTTATTGAAATTAAAAAGGGTTCTTCATCTCACTAATATAAGCGTCATATTTCAATTTAAAAACAATCAAATGATAAATGTAGTCTGTAGAGTGTTCACAAGAAATTGCGGACGACGGATGGACTGATTGACAGACGGGCGGGCGGACGGGGTTGAGGCAATATACGACCACATTCCCATGTTGGCGTATACAAAACACTACCACGTGAATGTTTTAGACTGTCAAATCTGGGCCACAGGCGAATTTATGCCTGCGGCGAGAAGTCGAGATTCTGAAATGGCCGCAATAGGCTTCCATACCATACATCAACCCAAATATGGTCATAGTTCGCTAATGCATGGCTTGCTAATGCAAGGCTCGTTAATGCAAGTGTCGTTAATACAACTGTTGAAACTACAAATGTTGAAACTGCAAATGTTGAAATTACATCTCTTGAAAATACAAATGTTGAAATTACATATCTTGAAACTATAAAGTTAAGCTGTGTTATTTCAAAATTTGTACTTTGTAGGTTCGACAAATGTATTTTGCATTTTGACAAATTAACAAATGTACTTTCACAAATCGACAAATGTACTTTGTATTTTGACAAATTAACAAATGTACTTTCACAAATCGGCAAATGTATTTCACAAATTGAGAGTTTTGGCGAGGATCCCCCTCCATATTCCTAATGATTTGAGACTGATTTTCACTATTATCTTCAACATTGTCAATACTATTTTTAATTTCGACATTGTCAATACTATTTCTAATTTCGGCACATTTGCTTTTATTATTATCGACAATACTATCTTTCACATCCTTTATACTTTCAGGCTGCTTTGGAAGAATGGGGACTGATGATGCAGCTATATCATCAGTCCTTATTTGTTTAAAGGACCTTCTCTCGAATTTTGGGATCTCCTTAGCTGTGGGCAATCAGGCCTATAGTGTCCAGGTTCTTGACAATAAAAACAACGTGGTCTTCTATCAGGCTGCACATCATTCCTTACATCCTGAGACGGCAACTGCCCATTCCGGTTCCAGCCATCCCTTATAGGCCTACTATCACTACCTAAGTTATTCCCTCTATAATCATTATGCGGTCGAAATGGGTTAGCCTTATTTTCTCTAAGTTTCCTATCGACCATTTCCGACATTTGTACTCTGAAATCCTCAAAGTCCCTATTGCTAGGCCTAACTTCCTCATGATTGGGCTTTCGTACACAACCCAGGGGTCCTTCTACAGCCTCATATTCAACTGCCACGGCAATAGCTTGCTCCATGGTTTGAGGGTGACAAAACTGAACGTGTTTCCGAATATCATGATTACCTATAGCTAGGCCATGAATATATTGATCAACCACCAAGGATTCCAAATTTTCCGCCGAAAACTCAGGAAAAGCCTTTCAAGTGAAACTTTTAAAACAATATCCGTAATCCACAACTGACTCATCCCTAAATCTACGTCGATTTCTATACTCGACTCTGAGAGTAGCAAGTCGCTCTGCAGGGCTAAACCTACGGGTGAGGACAAGTTTCAATTCCTCATATTGCTTTAACTGATAGGGTGTCACGAGTGCTCAGAAGTTTAAGGGCCTTACCACGTAAACACATCACTAGTTGTTGTGCCTTCTCTAGAGACGACCACCCGTTCCATTCTGCTACCTGTTCGAACTGAATAAGAAAATCTGACCAATCGTCGCTATCACCATTAAACCTATCGTGCTCTTTCTCCCTACGTATCATTTGACGAGCAGAATTTTGTCCCTGGACCGGATAACCTGGATAACCATTCTGAGTTGCCCCAGACGGGTGGGGAGTACTGGTGTGTCGAGGGGCGGAAGTAGTATACGTCTCCGTCGACAGATATTGCATCGGCGCACGTGAAATCTCACTGCCGAAATAACCTTCCCTGCTAGCATAACCTGTATCATGATGAGATATACCCTCCTCGGAAACTAGTCCAGTAAATCCTACCTCAGATCTAGTCACAGAATTAGGGATATAGTTACCCAAGTCGTCCTCCTGGAAGTAACTTTCGTCAATATATCCATTATGCCTAATCGGACTACCAAGGGGAGATTCAGGATTTCGCCACGTTGCCGGAGCAGAACCTATACTATCCGAAACAGTCGGTGGAACAAATGAATGACCATTCTGACTAGAACAACTACTTCCTACCAGGCCCGTAGCCAGGAAGTTGTTTTTGGGGGGGCAAAGATGTTTTCGGGAGGGCCAACTAGCATGGGCATCTGCATGATTTTTGCGGTAAAGGATAATTTTCATGTGATGTTGGGGGGGCAAGACTCAGTATTGGGAGGGCAGTTGCCCCCCCATGCCACCCCCTGGCTACGGGCCTGCTTACTACGCCAGTCGTATTAGTAACAAGCACCCTAGCAGAAGTTGATAAGGGATTAGAAAAAGACACTCGATCCTTACGATAGCTTCTACCTACCAGTTCCTCAAGATTACGCCAGTACGAGTCCATCTTAATGAGTAATGATACTGTTAATTATATCCTTTAAATAAACTAAACTAAACTATACAACTGATTCCTATATTCAATTATGTAACTTATAATGTAACCTATGACTTATAATCTATCAATAAAGGTGTTCCTTCGACCTCAATTCACAGACAAATTATCTGACATCCTGGCAAGCTCGCCAAAATTATGTAAGAGGACAGGGTGGATTCGATTTGCACTTGAGCGGCGTGAATAACCGCTCTTATGCAAACCGGAAGTCCAGGTTCGTATACAGAATGTCAGGTTTATCATGTGAATTAAAGTAGAAGAAAACACATTTATAGAATTCAAATAGTTTTATTTCAGTAATTACAAAGTAAAGCTCTCGAAACGCGCGTTGGTTATCTTGGTCTCTTCACCACTCCAATGGTTTACCAGCTGAAAGAAAAGGGAGCCTGTGCAAAGACCACTAGCTACTTCCCTACTTAAAAGAAACCATACGTCTACAAACTTTATATTTACTATGTAAGAACGACTAACTGAATTAACTTATCAACAATGGGCGCCTATCCTAGTCTGAACTGATAATATTCATCCTAGAAGGCGTCCCAAATCTTACACTCAACAGAAGTCTCGAATAATTAAGCTTACTCGAACAGAAGTCTCGATTAATTAGTCACTCGCAACTTCACAATAACTCAAACGAAAGTCTCGAGCAATTAATCTCACTCAAACGGAAGTCTCGAATAATTAGTCACTCGCAACTTCACAATAACTCAAACGAAAGTCTCTAGATTAATCTCACTCAAACGGAAGTCTCGAATAATTAGTCACTCGCAACTTCACAATAACTATAAACTCTATCTGCCTCGGCTCGAACTAATAATATTCGTACCCAGGAAGCACACAAATCTTACATCTCCCACACGGAAGACATAAAATAACTAGAAACAGGAACTTTCAATTATCACTCTACAATAAATACAATATGTCTGCCTTTTGCCCGAACTTACAGCATTCGCACAAAGGGAAACATTAACTCGTTTATCAACCAGGGAAAACCCAAAAATAACTAACTAGAAACTTGAACTATTACTACCTATTACAATACTAAACTCTATTCCGAAGAACCAGCTTGCCCCGAGCGAAATGAGTGATCATTCCAGCGGAACTTACTAGTCACCGAAAACAAAGCCCTACCTCCTTTAAAGTTTGAAACGCTACTACACTCTACTCCGAAGAACCAGCTTGCCCCGAGCGAAATGAGTGATCATTCCAGCGGAACTTACTAGTCAACGAAAACAGAGTCCTACCCCCTTTAAAGTTCGAAACGCTACTAAACTACACTCTTCTCCGAAGAACCAGCTTGCCCCGCGCGAAATGAGTGATCTTTCCAGCGGAACTTACTAGTCACTGAAAACAGAGTCCTACCCCCTTTAAAGTTTGAAACGCTACTAAACTAAACTCTACTCCGAAGAACCAGCTTGCTCCGAGCGAAATGAGTGATCATTCCAGCGGAACTTACTAGTCACCGAAAACAGAGCCTCTCCTGGGAATGCTTACCGCAGAATGAAATATATATCAATATCTCAGCTGAGGTCCGCAGCCCCCTACCGTTTCAGAAACGTTTACCTCGAGCGAAGTAAATGATTACTCCAGTGAGATGCTCGTCCCCTTACCGTTTCCACAAAGACTGATTTAGCCGGCCTTATATACTCCTATATGTCCCGCATTGCGGCAAGCACGTGCATTAACCTTGACCCGGACTGCAAATCCCAATTTGAGAACTCGCTCTCCATTGGCTGGTTGTGACCGTCGCTAACCAATCAGAAGAGCCGAACTACACAGCCCATAAGCCATTCGACAACATGGCGGGTTTTCTCTAGAATTCCGAGTTTGATGCAACATAGTAAAAAATATACGTCATTTCTATTCAATTGGCGAAAATAAATTAAGTCATAGCTATTTCAAATGATCTATAAAAACGAAACCCCCACACATCATTGCATGATGATATTTCCAAGATGGCGACCATTTTTAGCGGGAAAATCGATCAATGTGCTGATTTCGATTAAGTAGTAGTGTTTGGTGTCAACATACATGTCAGTAGTCTACATGTGGCCAAGGGGACCCATTTTCCTCAAAAGGGGCCGAATTTTGGCTTAAAAACTCAAAAATCTGTCAAAATTCAGTAAAAAAAGTGATATATTTTTTGTCAAAATTGGGGGCCCATATTCAAGAGTAGGGGCCCACTTGCCATTGGTAAGTTGGCCTCTATTCGGGCCTGCCCTCTATTATGAGGCAAAAGGACCCTACCATATATATATATATGATGGCCTGGACTGGGTCGAAGGGGCCCCTACTTGCCAGATTCCATTCCTAGCATTTACAACCTTGTAAAATAATCAAATATTCATATACTTTGCATATTACCAAGATGGCGGGTATTTTTGGCGGGAAAATGAGACGATGTGCAGATTTTGATTAAGTGGTAGTGTTTGGTGTCAATATATATGTTTACGAAGGTGCAGAATCAATTTCTGACATTAACAACCTTGTAAAATGATCACATTTTTACATATTTAGTACATTTCCAATATTGCTGCCACTGGTGGCGGGAAATCGGACGATGGGTTGATTTCGATTAAGTAGTTGTCTTTGGTGACAATATATATGTTTTCGGGGAGGCAGATTCGATTTCTGTCATATACAACTACGTAAAATGGTCGTATGTTCACCAATTTAGCATATTTCCAAGATGGTGGAACGTTTTCTGCACACATTATTGATATTTATATATCATCAATTTTCCTGGGAAAGGAAAGCCTAATCCTGAAACAAAGGCAAAGAGAGTATAGTGGCTGCATGGTGCTTACGTCACGTGCCCATCATGTGCCTGTCACGACCACGCCAAGCGCTTACTACACGATCTTGCTACGCTCATGTCCAAGATCTGGCTGTGTGCGAAAAGTGTTCCCACCATGATCTAGCGGTTACCAGTCAGACCGGGATACGTTCTCACCGCACTCCAGTGACGTGCTTATCAGGCCTATAGAGACTGTGTCATGCTCACCCGTCCCCAGTCACTTTCAAAGCAGAGAACAACCAAAGTCAAGCAATAAAGAACATTTCATAGTTTACTTGATGTTTCCATTTCGGGTGCTCTGAACGATTCCTTCCACACGCATCTTGGGGTCAGTTGATAATATAACCCATGCTGTAAAGGTTTCTTATACCAAATATTGACACAAAAACAAATATTGACACAAAAACGAGACTACGTAATTAAAATCAGCACATCGTCCGATTTTCCGCCCAGACATGAAAGCCGTATTGGAAATATGCTAAATATGCAAACATGTGATATTCTTACACAGTTATAAACGGCAAAAATGGAATCTGCTCCCCGAAAAATATATCCTGGTACCATAGACGACTACTTAATCAATATCCGCTCATCGTTCCGTTTTACCGCCAAAAATGGCCGTCATATTGTACATTTTCAAAATAAGTGAACTTATAATCATTTTACACAGTTGTTACCGACCTACATGGATTATGTGCCCTTGAAAACATATATATTGATACCTGTTTTTTCCATTCGTAAGGTATATTGGTTTTTTGTTAATACCCAGTGTTTAACATATATTTATTATTATGTTTATCTATCTATTCGGTTTTTGTTTTATATCTGGTTTATATTTAAGTGGCTGGTTGTAAAGTCTACGTAACAACCTATTGTGTATATCACGTGAGACGCGTTACCACTGGCGAACGTGAGGGTTACCAGTCAGACCGGGATACGTTCTCACCGCACTCCAGTGACGTGCTTATCAGGCCTATAGAGACTGTGTCATGCTCACCCGTCCCCAGTCACTTTCAAAGCAGAGCACAACCAAAGTCAAGCAATAAAGAACATTTCATAGTTTACTTGATGTTTCCATTTCAGGTGCTCTGAACGATTCCTTCCACACGCATCTTGGGGTCAGTTGATAATATAACCCATGCTGTAAAGGTTTCTTATACCAAATATTGACACAAAATCAAATATTGATACAAAAACGAGACTACGTAATTAAAATCAGCACATCGTCCGATTTTCCGCCCAGACATGAAAGCCGTATTGGAAATATGCTAAATATGCAAACATGTGATATTCTTACACAGTTATAAACGGCAAAAATGGAATCTGCTCCCCGAAAAATATATCCTGGTACCATAGACGACTACTTAATCAATATCCGCTCATCGTTCCGTTTTACCGCCAAAAATGGCCGTCATATTGTACATTTTCAAAATAAGTGAACTTATAATCATTTTACACAGTTGTTACCGACCTACATGGATTATGTGCCCTTGAAAACATATATATTGATACCTGTTTTTTCCATTCGTAAGGTATATTGGTTTTTAGTTAATACCCAGTGTTTAACATATATTTATTATTATGTTTATCTATCTATTCGGTTTTTGTTTTATATCTGGTTTATATTTAAGTGGCTGGTTGTAAAGTCTACGTAACAACCTATTGTGTATATCACGTGAGACGCGTTACCACTGGCGAACGTGAGTGTTTTTAACACACACGCTTATACACGAGCGTTAACACTCTATCGATCGGGACCAAGTTTTTAACTTGGAGACTGTTTGATTACATTTTATTATAGCCAAGTTTTTAACTTAGCTTCTATTTAAACTCTATTATAGTCAAGTTTTTAACTTGACGGTTATTCAAAGATCGATTATATAGTTACCACTCAGTTTCCAACTTTCCTGGGAGAATCTTATTTTTAATGGTGCCAAAACTTGTAAGTTGTCAATCTAGCTGAATTATCTTTATATTTTTTATATATAGTCTGAATTAATATAACCATTTATATACCTATATATCTGTTGTAATATAATGTGATATAAAACAATTTAATATAATATAATATAATGAATGTTATTATTATAAATATGTTAACGTTTTGTTAATTTGATGTACATAATGTTATAATAGTTATGTTTTGTTCATGTTTCTGTGAACGAGAACGTAATAAACTGTATCAAGTTAAACACCAAATCTTTACTTATTTTCACCCCCCTCCCGGGAAAGACAGTTCAAAGTTTTACCTGTATAGTTCAAAGTTCTAACCACTACACTTCAAAGATATAACGACCACAGTTCCTGTCAATTCAACACCTGATGACCAAGCCTGTTCCTGTTTCCTAGCATTCTCCATCTACATAACCATCTTTACAAGACACATGGAAGAATTAAAACGAGCAAGAACTTACAAGAAGATACCTTTTACGCGCGAATTACACAAACTACAATCTCATTTATCAGAACTTAATCCGGAAGAGTCAAAAGTAAGTGTAGATAAATTAAAACTATTATATAGAGAGCTAATGACAGCCTGTGAACATTATGAAGATTCCATCCTCGATAACGATGATCCTGATAAGTTTGATGAATTGTCTAGTGAATCTGATACATATATATCAGAAATACATAATATATATTGTTCTGTTTTAGATAAGGCAAACACTTTTTTAAAACCATTGTTATTTAAAGAGTCAGAACCGAGTGCAATCAAGCATGATGGGTCTACGAAGCCGAAGACTATGATTGCTGAACAGTCCACTAGTGATGGCACACATGTTAGGGAATCTGTTAATAAATCAGCTAGTGTAGATAGTAATTTATCTGAATTAATAAAATTGTTACAGTTGCCAAAAGTAGAACTCCAAATATTTGATGGTTCACCTAGTAAGTATTATAAGTTTATCAATCAATTCAAACAATCTGTTGAAAATTTTACTGATGACCCTTTAACCAGGCTTAACTTGCTTCAGCAATACTGCACAGGTAAAGCCGCTAAATTGATTTCTGCTTGTTCTAAGTCTTCTTCAGCCGAAGGATATTTTGAAGCCCTTGGTATTCTTGAACAACGTTGCGGTAATCCTCATGTCATTTCTGAAGAGATCATTTCATCTCTAAGATTAGGTAAAGTTGTAAGAAATGCACGTGATTTGATGGAATTATCTGATTCTCTTCAGGAAGCTTATATCACCCTTCTTCAACTGCATAAACTAAATGAGGTGAGTTCGCAATCATTTTTTAAAGATATCTTGAACAGAATTTCTATACGATCTGTTAAAGGTAAATGGAGAAATCTTGCTGCTGACGTATTAGACAAAACGAATGAATATCCCTATTTCCCTGACTTTGTCGACTTTATCTGTAAGGAAGCAAAACATTTGAATGATCCTGTCTATGGATTAGATGTGTTTAAGTCCGATCCTGTCGGCAACAGCTATAGCAAGTCTTATTGTTCAGCCACTTCTGTGTCGTGTCCATCTTGCGGGGAAGAACACGTTTTGTTGAAATGTCCTACTTTTAAAAGGTTGTCAGTTGATTCTAGACGAGCATTCATGGAAGCGCACAACCTTTGTAATATTTGTCTTGGAGGCCATATGGATACCTGTAGAAGTCAGTATAAGTGTTCAAAATGTAAACAAAGACATTCGTATTTATTACACCAAGAATCCACACAACGCTTGCCGGTCTCTGTGAACCTATTGAATCACAACTCGTCTATCCTGCCACTCATCCCTGTTATTGTGAACGGCAGCTACAGGACTCACGCATTAGTTGATTCTGGCTCAACGGACAGTTTTTGTACGCAACGTTTGTTAAATTATTTTGCCGGCAATGTTGAAGTTATAAAGGCCAGGTTTCCTTTAGACACTGTTACTGGTGTTTGCACAAAAGAAAAGGAAGTTGTCAAACGGTTATCACTTTCTTCTCCATATAATAGGGAAACATTAAAGATGTTTAATTTGGCTGTGATTGATCACATTCCTGTGAATAATGTTAAAATTGATGTTTCTCTTTACCCCCATCTACAGGATATTCCGGGTTTATGTCTTGGGGGTAATGTCAATGTAGATGTATTAATTGGTCAAGATCACAGTGAAGCATTGTTACCTTTGGATGTTGTTACAGGTAAAAAAGGGAAACCTTTTGCTTGTAAATACTTACTTGGTTGGGCTGTGTCTGGGTCAGTAAACCTTCCCACTGTAACACCCCATAAGGCCATCAGTAATTTCATTACTTCTACTCACGTCCCATACCATACATCTTCAAAATCTCCGCAGTGTCTTGATCTTTTGTGGAATGAAGAACTTCAGGACTTGAATGATTCGTGCTTGTCAGTTGATGATAAATTTGTTTTAAATTTATGGGACAAAGAGACCTTCCTCAATGAATCTAGTCATTATGTAATTCCTATACCTTTCAGGTATAACTCTGCCATTCCGGATAATAGATATATTGCTGAACATCGTTTGAATAACTTATTCAAAAGTCTAACAAGAAAAAACATGTATCAAAGGTATGATCTAGAAATCAATAAGTTGATAAATTCAGGTCATGCTGAACCTACAAATTTAGTTTCTAGTGGCCCTGTATGGTATCTTCCTCACCATGCCGTTGTAACGGATAAGAAGCCCGACAAAGTTCGTGTCGTATACGACTGTGCCGCTAAATATGAAGGCGAGTCATTAAATGATAAATGTTATCAAGGACCTGATCTTGTTAATAAATTATTGCACGTTCTACTCCGTTTCCGCGAACACTCTTATGCAGTCTGTGCCGACGTTGAGTGTATGTATTATCAAGTTATCATTCCGCCTCAGCAGCGCGATTCTTTACGGTTTCTCTGGTTTGACACTTTAGGTCAAATCACCACGTACCGTATGACAGGTCATGTTTTTGGAGGTGTCTGGTGCGCATCTAGTTCTACGTACGCTTTACGTCGTACTGCTCATGATGATCCATTCGTTGACCCCCTCATTAAGGACGTCATTTTAAATTCCTTTTATGTTGACGATATGCTTCGATCTTCTCCTACTGTTGAAGAACTCTCTCTGGTCATTCAGGGTTCCAAACGTCAATTGGCTAAAGGTGGTTTCAATCTCACAAAGTTCATTACGAACGAGGAGAGTACATATGACGCGATACCTATGGACGATAGGGCTAAGGAATCCAAAATATTTGATAATACAATAACTAAAACTTTGGGTATACGCTGGAACGTCAATGATGATTTCTTTTACTTTTCATGCAATTTCTCTTCGAAGAATGGGATTTTAACTCGAAGGAAAATGTTGAAAATGGTTGCATCCATTTATGATCCTTTAGGTTTAATAAATCCGCTTACCGTTAGGGGCAGGATTCTATTACAAGATGCCACTAAAAATAGTTTGTCGTGGGATGATGAAGTTTCCTCCAATATATGCGCTAAGTGGACAAATTGGTTGCTTGATCTTCGTTCTTTGGATACTGTTTCTTTCAGAAGATGTATTAAACCCAAAGAGTTCAATAACACCCTATTTGAACTTCATCATTTCTCAGATTCTAGTGAGTCAGCTTACGGATGTGTTTCATATTTGCGTTGTGTCAATCCTGACGGTAAGATACACGCTGCTTTAATTCTATCCAAAGGTAGGGTAACCCCAATTAGGACAATAACTATTCCTAGATTGGAATTACAGGCCGCAGTTTTAGCCGTTAAAATTGACGAGGTCCTCAGAAATCAGCTGACGCTTTCTTTAAACGAGTCAACTTTCTGGGTTGATAGTAATATTGTCTTACAATATATAAATTCTGACACTGGTAGGTTTAAAACGTTCGTGGCTAATCGCGTCAGTGTCATTAGGTCACTCACTAATACACATCAATGGAGGCACATCAATGGCGATGGAAATCCTGCAGATGTTATTACTCGCGGTGTATCTAATTTATCTTCAACGCGAGAATGGTTCTTGGGTCCAAGTTTTCTTAGTCTTCATAGATGTTATTGGTCTGAGTGTATTATCTCAGGAAATCAGATGAATCTCGACGATCCTGAAATGAAAAAATCCTGTGTTCATACTACCATCACACTTTCGGAGAATCCTGTTGTCAAATTAGCTCAATATTATTCTGATTGGCGAAAACTGTGTAAAGCTGTTGCTTGGCTTACTCAGGTCAAAAATTTCCTTCTCAAGCGAACAGTCACATATCAGCTTTCTGCTTCATGTCTTCAAGACGCCGAAATTGTAATCATTAAAACTTTTCAGAACATTTCCTACGAGTCGGAGGTAGACTCACTTGGGAAAAGTGAATCTGTAAAGAAGTCGTCGCATATTATACGGTTAAATCCAATACTAAATTCCGCTGGTGTATTGGCTGTTGGTGGTCATATTCCAGGTTATTCATCCCTGCCTATAATTCCAAAGGGTGTTTTAGCTACACTGATTGTTAACCGGCATCATAGGAAATTGTTAATGTCCATTATTCGTGAAAAATACTGGATTATTGGTTGCAGATCCGTTATTCGTCACGTGAAATGTTTGAGATGTAGAAAACTATTTGCCAAACCGATGGAACAAGTTATGTCCCCATTACCCCTGGACAGGGTTACACCATGTGAACCTCCTTTTAGTAGAGTAGGCATTGATTGTTTCGGGCCATTTTATGCGAAATTTGGTAGGAAATACCTAAAACATTATGGCTGTATTTTCACATGTTTAGTGTCTAGAGCGGTTCACATTGAAATACTTGACTCTCTCGACACAAATAGCATGATTAATGCTTACGTTAGGTTTAAATCTCGTAGAGGGAGGCCTTCCAAAATTATTTCAGATAACGGTTCGAATTTGATAGGTGCTAATAATGAGCTTAGATCTGCAGTGAATAATTGGAATGTTGACAAAAGGTTGTCATCTTTTTTCGCTTTAGAAAATGTTGAATGGGTTTTTAATCCTCCCAAAGCCTCAAATTTTGGAGGCGCTTGGGAAAGCCTTATTGGTGTTTTCCGTCGTGTGTTCACTGCCATGTCCCTATCAAAGGATCTTTCTCACGATTCTTTAATTACCCTATTCAATGTGGGCATATATTAATAAGGATATATTTTCATTTACACAATCATATAAAATGAAGAAATGCATTACATGATTAATTATTTGTGGGATGTTCATTTCATATGTAAAGTTTTTAAGTTTATTTAGCTTCGTACATAAGTTCTGTAAATAATCTTGTAGGTCAATCAATGTTTTTTCACTTATTTACACAGACTTATTTTGTCAATCCCAGCGGATATCAGCAAGGCCTGTTAGTTCATATACTGTCATTATTTTGTCATAATCAGGACTGAAAAATGTCAACTTTCAATTTCAAGAAATCTTTCTTTAAAGTTCAAACTTTCAATGTCTGATTTACCTGGTTGAAATGTCAAATCGGTTTGTTTATTACCCCTAAACTTCGAATTCAACCAAAGGACTCAGAAAGTAATTTAATGGACCACGAGGACAGAGCCACATTAAAGATGAGCGTTTATGGTGTAATTAAAAACCTGGTACCACTAAATGATGGGATCCGAGTGAAAAGATACACTAATGCCATAGGCGTACGGGACCGAACTTGTTTGTGGGGGGGGGCAGCATATTTTCCCGACAAATATATTTCTTTAGAGTCCGCAGAGCCGTGGGCACTGGAGGCGTGAAGTGTCCGATGGGGAGTCTGGGGGGCCTCCCCTATAAATTTTCGAAAAACAGACGGCCGTATATCCTTTCTAGTAATTTGCAATGGGTAGTAAACTATATCAGTAGCAGCATAAAAACTGGTAGAAAGTCATCTTTAAAATACAAGTTCTATTACTACGAAAACAAGAACAAGTCGAACGATTTACTTTTGCCCCTTTTTTTTTCGTTTTATGAGACTTCACATTTTTTATCCAGATATCAGATGTATAGAAGACTTGTATATACTTTATCATATTCCTGAAGCAATGGCCCGAGAAATCCCTCTCTGTGGGATCACCTCTAATCAAACGAAACGGTGCGAGGAGTATGATACTTCATGTACTTTTAATATATGAAAGACCATTTTAAAAGAGTTCAAATTTACAATCTATATATTTCGTATTTGCCACGTTTTTCATTATCTGACAGTTCACATTTTTTATTCATATCTAAGATAGATAGATGTAGAATCTAGATGGAAGAAATTTTGAACTTGTAAAATTTATATACTTTTAATATATGAAGTAACATTTTAGTCCAAGTTTATTTACATCTAGTGCACTATATTATACCAAAAGAAGAACAAGTCAAACGATCATTACTTATTTCACAATTGATACACGATGATGCAGCATCAGTAGAATCGTTATTCGGATTTTGCCGTTTCGTGGCAGAAAAGAATTGATGATAACGTTTTCTGATTACTCTCTGATATCCTGGTGAATTTAATGTCAGAGGTGCTGTGACCATGCTTTCTCTAGCAATGCAATTTAAAGTATTCTTTGTCCATTATATGTTGGCAGGACGCACATTGTATTTTGCCACCGTGATCTTTCTTTCGGTTATTTGACTGTGACTCCATAGGCCTAGTAGATACGTTTCCTTCAATTTTCATGGAAGTACTGCAGAAAATTTTCAAATCTTCAATACTGATTTCAGTACTGCTAAAGCATTAGAAATCTTCTATGCTAGCAGTATTTAAATCAGTACTGAAAATATTTTTGATTTTTTTTTTATCGAATTGATATTAAATATCAGCAATAGAAAGTGTTCACTCGAGTTATATTAAATATAAGCGGTGCATCCGCCCTGACAGCAAATTAAGTGTGGACTTCAATTCAATCCCTACCGTTTTGACAATCTTTACAAAATTTGACAGTTTTCTCACCCAGTGTCCCTTAATTGTATAAATATGTTACCACTCACAACTAACTTGACAAAAAGCGCGTGAGAACTTAATTCATATAAATTTATTAGTTCAACAAAGTCATATAAAATTGAAAATGAGATTAATGAGTTACTATTAGACGATGGGCAAAATTTACAGTTATCTTGTACTGGAACCGAATCCATTAATCAATCGACGACACTTTTTAAGTTCGTCATCTAATATACAGGAACACAGTAGGCCTACTCAAGAACTGAGAAAGGTCATGTGTACGTGCTAGTTCTATTCAGAAGGCATGTGTTTATCATTGACTGGACAGCTTTCTTCCGCTTCCAAATTATTAAAAATATTCAAAACCCTACAGACGGCGCGACGCTTCCCGACAAACTAAGCATTAATTCCCGACAAGACCATGTTTGGGCGGGCCAGGGCCCCCCCGCCTCGTACGCCTATGACTAATGCTAGTTCACTTAGTTAACAGCTGAATTTCATTCACTTTTCCGAGGATGCAGAAAAGTAGGAAATAAAATGAAATGTGGTCTAATGTCCTACTGTTCTGCTCTGACTGGGCTAATGAAGACGAGTATATGCCTTATAGTGTGCTATGAGGAAAATTTTGCCGGGACAGTGGCACTATGGCCTACTCTTATATCCCCTACGAACAAACAAATTATTGAAAAAAACTGGACCATATGTTAGTCCTGAAATGACCTAGTTTGTGTCGAGTGGATGTTAAACCCCATTTCTCTATATATATATATTGATTATAACTGCCAAGGGATCTTTTACATGTACACCAATGTATGCAGGGAACCTTGGTTTTTCGTCCCTACCGGATGACTAGAGGGCTGGACCACTGACAAGGGGAAACCACGTCAGAAAATCCTGATGATCTTTCTTGACCACTGCAGCGATCAAACACGTGTGATTTAATTGTTATTTTTTAAATCTATCTGGAATTCATACACAGCTTCGAAGACTGGGAAACTCTGGAGATTAACAAACCATGTTGAGATCGCTACATGGTTATTTTCACAAAGGCACTAGACCTGTTATGGGGGGGGGGGAGGTAACAGATTTTCAAAATTACAGTTAAATGTGCTAATTATGGATCACATGGCTGATTATCACTAAGGTATGACTGTTATAGCTAACAAGTAGGTTGATTGACTTCTTAATAAACATGTAATAAATGAACCCTTTGTAGTTTATCAATCAAGCGGCTTAAGTCGACAATTAAGATCCCTGGTTTAATACATCTTGAAAGGACATGCGTGTGGTAATTTGGATAGGATGAAAATGTACATCATTGGTAGCATGTTAAAGATCCTTTGACAGTTGGAAGTCAAAATATGAGTAGAATGTAGCAACACTGTAACAGCAAAATCTTGCTCAGCACATTGCATGCCTGTTGCCTATTAAGTAAGATGGTAATTTCATTTCATTTCTGCTAGCTTCATTACCTAACTGATTGCTAACAGACAGATAGCTAATATTTTATTCAACAGGTATTTATTTACACTATTTATTGTTATTTACAATACACTACATATCAAAGACAGGAGATCTCAAGGGAAGTGGGTATAATTGACTTCGACAGAAACTAATTTCTGTTAACCCCAATATATATATATAATCCAGAGGGATTCTTAACTAGCATGTCAACAACAATTACAAGAGAATGCTTTGTGGAAAGTACAGTTAGTTTTATCTTTTTATATGGTGTGCTGCATTCAATTGCATCTTGAGGATCTCTGGTGTGTAAAACCTGTCAGCAACAAAGGAACCATTTAATCTTTTTGCTTGCAACCTTTATTAACAACACTATGGCCTTTCCTAATAAGAAGGTCAGAAAGAGTTAATTAAATCTATTTAATCTATTTACAATGTTTTAAAGTTTAAGTATTTATTTTTTGTAATGTTCAATCTGTTATTAAACAGCGTTCAAGCACTGTTATCAAACTCATTTAAAATCTGTCTTGTACCGTGTAGTGAATTTTTTATTTCATTATATTTTAACTGAAATGTTTATCCTTTATTCAGAAGTGTCAAAAATTACTTCTTAATTACTAATCTTTTTTCTAGAACAAATTGTTTCATCTAAATCAGTAATTTAATGACACAAATAATGTATAGTGATGTATCTCAATATCTTTAAGTGACAGGGAGTCATTTATGTATACATGTACACCCACATTTTGGAAGAGATGAATAGAGAACAAGCTAAAAACAAATGCAACTTTTTGTTCAATCGGGGACAATAATGCAGAAAGTTATGGGCTGAAATGTGCAAATATCGAAAGGGACTGAAATCTTTGGGATATAAAGATAATATGTTTAAGTTTCATCAAAATCGGATAAAATTGTGACCTCTAGAGGGTCCACAACCTTCGTATTACACACTTATTTAGAACTAAAGTTATCCTGTCACAAAGCATCAACCAATATCAAATAGCTTATCTATGCTTACCCTAAGGAGGTAATGCTTATCTACGAACATCATCACGGTATTGACCTAATAAACACCTACACCAAGTTTGAAAATTCTAGCTCAATTAAAAAAGAGAGTTATTGTGTCCTAAAAAGTGTGACAGATAGACAGACAGAACCATTTTAATAGTCACATGCTTTGTTCGTAAGGCGGGGACAAAATTATACTTTTATTCAAACCTACATTATGCAAGAGCTGAATCTGCCTATTACAGGTCTATCTTTTGGCAATCTTAAAATCAGATTTTCACTGGATATGAATCAGAAAGAGAGAGAGAGAGAGAGAGAAAAATGGGGTTTAACCTCCACTCAACACATCTAAGTCATTTCAGGACTAACATAATAATATGGTTTAATTTTATTTTAATAATTCACTTGCGCGTAGGGGTCTTTAGCAGTGGGAGGAAACCGGAGTGCCTGGAGGAAACCCACAAGGTTATGAGAAGCAAATGAAACCGACCTGAATCATTGATGATTAAGTCCAAAAATGGAGACTATGTTTTTTATCATACCAACATTAGTATTGATCATAAAGTCTAGGCATAAAATTCAATCACTAATATCTTGGTTCAGAGTCGAACATTTGACTGAGATTTTCAGCATATTCCATTTACATTATCTGGGTTTTATCTATTATAGTGAGAACTGTCAGATCTTTATCCAATCTCACATAATGTATGTTTAAATTAAGAATATGAAATAATAGCGGGTTTATTTTCAAAGATGTCTGTCAACTTCTAACAAGATGTCTAATGTCTATTTTCTGTCTTGTCCGCAGGTTTATCTTGTAGATTTTTTAGTTTTGTTTGTTTTGCGTGTAGTGCAGTCCTCCTGCATTTACTAGTAGAGTAGAGTTTTAGCCCTTCGTACTGCAGAATGTTCTCGTTGTCGGACTTTGCTCCTGTTAGCTCACTACATTTATTTATTTTTTTTAGCTAGCGTTTTCCGAGTTTCTGTCCGGATTATCGCCCTTATTGTTAAAATTATTTGATGTTCTTACACCTGACATCGATTGGCTGACTATCGCCATTGAAGAGACGACCACTTACAAGATCACTCGCATAATTTTTTTTGTTACGTCTTTTATGTAAATCAGTTTAGTGAAGCCTGTACCAAGACAGGCCCGGGACTGTACAGCGCAGTGGACGCTTACGGCTGGCCCCCAGATCCATTCACTTGATTTGATAATTGTTTAGTTCTTGCAATGCTTTTTTTCTGTCTTGTCCGCAGGTTTATCTTGTAGATTTTTTTGTTTTGTTTGTTTGGCGTGTAGTGCAGTCCTCCTGCATTTACTATTAAGTGAAAAGAGAAGCCAAATGACCTTTCAGTTACATGAGTGAACATTATAGTATATGCTGATAAATCATTAGCGTCTGGCTTGTACTAGTGTTTCATTGACCTACTCATAGCACAACCTTAAAAAAATATAATTAACCCAAGATGTGCATCTATTAATTAATTACACCTAAACCTCCTTATCTTAACAAATCACACGGCCATCACAGATTTATTCATTCTAAACGACAAAAACCTTTTATATGTTTTAATTGGGTTTTAAAAAAGAAAATGTCAACTTGAGCAAAAGGTGTAACCTACAATTTTTCTTTTACAAATCCCAATAACTCAAGTTAGCTAACAATTGTATCCAAATCAAGAACATATCAGCAGGGAAATGGAAAATTCAGAATTCTTGTCCAATTATTGGTGGATGCCCAACTGTGAATTCCAACATTTTTCCTAATAATGATGATATTTTGGTATAAAAAACATGTTTTTTAAGCTCAAAGATTAAAGAGAAATGATTATTAGGAATTTTTAGCATTTAGCAATGTCCTATAATAGAATTAATTATATCTAGATTTGTATAATTCCAGACCATGACTACTCTCTAACTCATAGCAAATATTTGTTAAATTAATAAAAAATGAGCAAAGTCAGGTATTGCAATTTTTGAGAGAGAGAGAGAGAGAGAGAGAGAGAGAGATGATGGGAGTTAACATCCACTTGACACAGACTACCTAATTTCTAGACCAACATATCTCGCTTTCCTATCCAAATCTTGTATGTCGATTTTTGCAACTTTTCAGGGGAAACAAAAAACATTATAAAAATGTTACTACTAAATCAAATTTAACAATGACTTAAAATTTATAAACTAAACTTAAACTATTGCATGTGGGGGTGGGGCACCTATGACATCATAAACCCAACATACGATAATTTGACGCATTTTATTTTCTCCAAAATTGAACATACAAAGTTTGGATATGATGCATGTCCCCAAAACTGAGCTACGATAATTTGTCTATAACAAAACGGGAATGGTCGAATACCATTATGTGTTGGAAATCCTTATGATGGCTTGATTATCTTGTTGGTCATTCATTTGATTTGTGAGACATTTTTATTTAAGAAAAATGAAGTGAAATGGTGTTTAACATCCAACTTTTCTGCACCATCTGGGCTAATGAAGAGGGGAAAAATGAGCCACAGTGGCTCAGTGAGAAAGGCACTGGCTCCCTAGCCTGGGTGTCCCGATGTTATTAGCATAGAAAGTTTATAGGGATTTTCCTATGTGCTCTCCAGCCCACTTCACACCATTTCATTGAATTCCAACTGTTACTGGTAGATATTATCAAAAACTAAATTCAATATCAAAATACAATACATTTATGACGTGATTTTTTTTTAAATATTAGAACATTACAATATACATAACAGTAAGTATATTAACACAATGTGATGAGAAGTTTGAGCCGCCCATGTAAATGCACAACGAATGTCTATGAAACAAGATAAATATTTGAAAGTAATTCCGTGTTTTATAATCTATGGTATACCTGAGGAATAACACTTTTCAGTTCTTGTAAGTGGTTAAATTATGTAGATTTGATATAAATGGTGCAGTGATGCAAATTACTACACACCTCATTGGTCACCTATGCGCGGGTTTGACATTTTACCTCTGCAAGGTAGATCATCAAATTGGTCATTATAGTTCAATTTATATTGAATTTCACCATATTTGTGGAGGCGCAAATCAGTAACAACATAATCACCAATTTTTAAACCCGGTTGAATCGAAGAAGGGACGAATAATTCTTGAAAAAATCATGTGATACAAACTACACTTTATCTGGGTTTTCAAACCTCGCCTCACTGGTATCTTGTCTACATAGTTCTGACGGTGGTAACTTTCTCTCAATCGTGCTGTGTGTCCACGCACAAAATACTTCTGGGTGATGATGATGTTCTTTTTGCGAGAAAGGAGAAGCAGTGCATTCGACAAGATAACGTTTCTGTTTTGGTAGCCCCACCCGTTACAGTATATAATTACTTCTGATACACTTTCATCAACTGTGTTTTCTAAATAATCAACGACACAAGATGTAAATGAGTTTGACGTCCGATCACCCTCTGATTCCTGCCAAAAATAACACATGACATCTCGACTGTAGTGTATTGACGTTATCGTTATCGTTTGTTTACACTACTTTCGGTTTACAGGAAGTTACATTACTATTCATAATATCCGTTTAGTCAACCAATGAAAAATCACTGAAACATGCGGTCAACCTGAGAGCGTCTGCTACAAGCTTGTATGTTAGCTATGAATAAAGCAATGTTTAATCAAACCAGTATTAATTAATTGAGGTTAATTATAATATATGAAGATATATTACAATGGCGACGAAGATGAAGTAAATTTTGAGGCCAAGAGAAGCCAGGACGATGACGAGTTACGGTAGTGTTGAGGAATTTATGGGGGGCGATTTTCAACAATATGTTGAACGTCTCGAACAGTATTTTGTCGCCAATGACATTGAAACACCGGCGAAACAGAGGTCAATATATTTGAGTGTGTTGGGTCCAAGAACGTACAGTTTGCTAAGCAATTTAGTATCTCCCGACAAGCCAAAAGATATTCCGTTCGACGCACTGGTCAAAACTTTGAAAGACCATTTTCAACCAAAACTGTCAGAAATCGTTCAAAGGTTCAAGTTTTACACTTGTAACAGACATGATGGAGAAGCTATTGCCAATTACGTAGCTGACCTGCGACATAAAGCAGAAGATTGTAATTATGGTAGAAATTTATCAAACATGCTGAGGGATCGTTTGGTATGTGGAATTAATGACGAGCAAATACAGAAGAGGTTATTAGCTGAGAGAGATTTAACTTTTGATAAAGCTTTAGAGATAGCTACAGGTATGGAAACCGCTTACAGGAATATAGAGGATTTGAGACTGGGGTTGAAAAATCTTGAAAAACCTAGCACTGCTGTGGCAAATGCTGTACAACATAATAAGAAGCGTCCAATGAGTTATCCAGTACAGAGGCGTAGTGAATTTGTAGGGACATGTCATCGCTGTGGTGGTAGACATAGTTCAGAATCCTGCAAATATCATACAACTAGATGTTATAACTGTCAAGAGATGGGACATGTTCAGTGGAAGTGTCCAAATGAGAATTCTAGACAGAAGTCAGTGTTAAATAGGCGTGGTCGAGGTCACAGCACTGGTTATTATCAAGGTAATAAGAAACAGCATCAAGTTAGAAGAGATGATGAAAGCGCTAATGATGATTATGGAGACAGTAGGAATGAAAATAATGACTATGGACTTTTCAGAGTTAAGGCAGCAAACACTGATTGCGATCCGTTGTTAGTGTTAATGAAATTGAATAATACTGAGGTAGAAATGGAAGTAGACACAGGTGCGTCTGTGACAACCATTAATGAAAAAACTTTAAAAGAAATTAAACAAGAGTCTGAGATTGAAGTTACTGACTGTTTATTTTCGTTAAAGGCATACACAGGACAAAAAGTTCCAGTTGTGGGAAAAGTTGAACTGAAGGTTGATTATCAAGGACAATCTGCTGATCTGCAAGCTGTTGTAGTGCAAGGGTCTACAAAACCTAATTTGTTAGGAAGAGACTGGCTTGAAATTTTGAAATTAAATTGCTTGAACTTTTT
The DNA here is from genome assembly GCA_917208275.1 of Patella pellucida. NCBI lineage: Eukaryota > Metazoa > Mollusca > Gastropoda > Patellidae > Patella > Patella pellucida. The sequence continues at coordinate 28,498,331 of OU795041.1, read as the reverse complement.
ACAGTTGAACACTCCAATAATAGGGACAGTTTAGATATGTTGTTGTCTAAATATGTGAATGTGTTTAAGCCAGGATTAGGAACACTGATTGGAATGAAAGCTAAAATATACATAGATAAAGATGCGAAACCATTCTATTTTAAAGCACGTCCAGTGCCATACGCGATTAAGGACAAAATTGAAGAAGAACTTAATCGACTCAAGAGTGAGGGTATTGTATCTAAAATACATTTTTCTGAATGGGCGGCTCCAATAGTACCGATCGTCAAACCTGATAAAACTATTAGAATCTGCGGAGACTATAAAGTGACGATAAATAAGGCATCAAAGTTGGATAATTATCCAATACCAAAGACTGAAGATCTTTTAGCTGTATTAGGAGCAGGAAAAGTCTTTTCAAAACTAGACCTGTCACAAGCTTACCAACAAATTGAACTTGAAGAACAGTCAAAAGAATATGTTGTGATAAATACTCATAAAGGGTTGTACATGTACAATAGATTGCCGTATGGTGTATCAAGTGCCCCAGGTATTTTCCAAAGGACAATGGAAAATGTGTTGCAAGGACTTGATAATGTGATAGTTCGTGTAGATGAAATTTTGATATCAGGCAGAAATGATGATCACCATTTGGAAGTATAAGATTCTGTATTGAAGCGTTTGCAAGATTCGGGTTTACGTCTAAATAAGGAGAAGTGCAAATTTTTAGCAGATGTTGTTGAGTACTGTGGACAGCGCATTTCTGCACAAGGTATAAAGCCTATTCCTGGAAAATTGGAGGCAGTTGTGAAAGCACCTGAACCAACAGACGTCCCGCGACTACAATCATACTTATAAGGAATGCTAAATTTTTATCATAAATATTTGCCTGGAATAGCTTCGATTTTAGCACCATTGCATTCGTTGTTACAGAAACGAGAGTAGCATGGACATGGGGTCCAGCTCAAAAGAAATCATTTCAAAAATCGAAAGAACTTTTATTATCTGCAGATGTGTTAACACATTTCGATCCTTAAAAGGAACTAGTAATCACATGCGATGCATCACATTATGGACTGGGGGCAGTCCTAGCCCACAAAACTGAAAATGGTCGTGAGCGTCCAATTTCATTTGCATCAAGAACTTTGAGTAAGGCGGAAAAAAATTATTCGCAAATCGATAAAGAAGGACTGGCTGTGGTGTTTGCAGTGAAGAAGTTTCACAATTATGTTTATGGACGACGATTTCAAATATTTTCAGATCATAAACCGTTATTAGGACTTTTTGGAGAAGATAAATGTATTCCTAATTTAGCTTCAGCAAGAATACAACGTTGGGGATTAACTTTAGCGGCATATGAATATGATCTACAGTTCCGTCCAGGAAAACTGAACACTAATGCAGATTGTTTAAGCCGACTTCCTTTGCAAAGCAAACCAGATTTTGTTCCAGTGCCTGGAGAAGTAATTTGGGCCATGGAAGTTTTGAACAATAGTTTAGTGACGGCATCCGATGTTAAATTATGGGCAGCTAGGCATCCTATTTTAGCACAAGTGTTGAAATTTACTCAAACGGAGTGGCCTGAAAAGTGCTCAGATGAAAACATTCGTCCATATTGGATTAGACGAAATGAACTCTCAATACAGGACAAATGTGTATTATGGGGGTCACGTGTTATTATTCCTGCACAATTGAGCTACAGAGTATTAGAGTGTCTTCATGAAACTCATCCGGGAATTGTGCGTATGAAATCATTGGCCAGGAGTTATGTTTTTTGGCCAGGTATGGACAAGGACATTGAAAGGAAAGTAAGAAGATGTAATGATTGTCAGGTCGTTCAAGGAAAATCTACTAATATTCCTATGCATCCTTGGGAATATCCAGCCAAACCATGGTGTAGGCTGCATATCGATTACATGGGACCATTTCAAAATAAGATGTTTTTGATCGTGATTGATGCGTATTCAAAGTGGATTGAAGTTTTCCCAGGAAATACTTCAACATCAGCAGCGACGATAAATTATCTGACTAAAGCATTTTCTATTCATGGATTACCAGAGACTATTGTGAGTGATAATGGTAGTTGTTTCACTAGTGCTGAATTTTCCAATTTTATGACACAAAATGGAATACATCACATAACATCTGCACCATACCACCCTTCATCAAATGGCTTAGCTGAGCGGGCAGTACAAATAGTTAAAAACAGTTTGAAGAAATCAAATGTGTCACAGTTATCAATAATTCTATTTCGTTATAGAATTACGCCACAAACCATAACAGGACAAACACCAGCTGAATTACTAATGAATCGTAAATTACGATCAACTTTAGACTGTGTGTATCCAAACCTTTCTAAAAGGGTGAGGGAAAGACAGGAGAATCAAAAAGTGACTTATGATAAAAGGACTAAACAAAATGATATCAATATCAACGATGATATATATCTATCTAATTTTGGTAAGTCTAAAACACCAAATTGGATACCGGGAACAGTTGTCAACGAATCTGTAACCGATGTCGAAGTACGTCTTGGAGATGACACAATTGTAAGACGTCATAAGGATCATATCAAACCACATTATCCTACAGATAATCAAGTTATTCCAAAACCATCAGAATCCACTCTCGATGATTCTGATATCGGTGAAGATAATCCAGATAAACCAGAGGATCATGGTTTATGTACAGAAATGGTACAACATCCTGTTGACGAACCAGAGGATCATGATTTGACAAAAGTTTTACAACACCAACCAGATGTAACCAAAATGGCAGGCCTATCCGAGCGACCAAATAGAGGAAGAAAAACACCAATACATTTTAAAGATTTTATTATGAAATAACCATAAGTAAATAGTAGATACAAACAATAATGTGTTGGAACAGTTATAATTTTAAGTTATTAGTTAAAGTTACAAACAGACCTGTCAACTCTACCGCATCACGCGGTAGAATGCCGCGAAATGGCCTCGTGTACCGCTCTACTGCGCTGGATAGATTTCTACCGCATTCTTAAACAAAGGTTTTTTTTAAATGTCTCGCCAAAACTTTGGAACTAAGGGAAGCAACCCCTTGCATGTAAACAAAAGAGATTGCGACTTTCTGTTATCAACATCGACTTGGGGTGTTGTAGTAAGGTGTAATTTAGCTAAGAGATTTGTTCTCGAATTCGTTTCAACCTTTTTTTTGAGTCAATAAAGTGGATATATTATTGCCACGTGTTCCAAATACTCTTAAAATATGTGGTAGCGATAAACTAAACAAATAGCGACCAATTTACGGCAGCAATGGCTGACATTTTCGTTTGCGCGCGTACGTACGTACAGCATGTAATACAATACTTCGAATGCAACACAACCTGGAACTTTAATTTCAAGATGAGAATACGTCTTACATTGAGGGCTCCCTCGAATAATTTAAAAGCAGATTTACGTAATTCCGTGAGAAAAAATCCCGTACGCTGAATTGCATTAGAGGATAAACGTCACAGTATGAAAAGCATGTTCGATGCCAATAATATTTTATTATTTACTTATTTAGTCGCTATGCAAAATTGCTGTAGAATCTATATAATAAGTACAATTATCTTACATTAAATAAAATTGACAAAAACTGTCGGAATAGGAAACCCACGTCAGACGAGGATTTTTTTTTTAAAAATCATACTAATAGTAATACTAATAATAGTAATAAGTTAAAAGAAAACAAAAATGGTAGAATCTACTGCCAGTGTAGGCTCACTACTGGACTGCTAATTTTAATTATTTTTTCTTTGCAAATAAATACTAATTATTTCTTTCTGTAGGGTACATATTCAATTTTAGTTTAATAAATAATTTTAGATATGGTTCATTGCTAATGTACTGTGTGTATTTTATTTATTACCCATTTAATGCAATTTTTGTATTGTTAGGCCTACAATTTCAATGTATCATTTGACATTTCCAAATTAATTACCCTTAGAAGTGCGAATTTACGCGTTTTTGGAAATCTACTGCCAAATCATGGTTTCTACTGCCTTTTTTACACTACCCTACTGCATTTCAGCTCTGAGGGGTTGACAGGTCTGGTTACAAATAGTGACAGTTAAACATAATTAATTCTGAAAACAAACAGTTGAATGTTTATTTTAAATTGTGTTTGAACAATTAGTGAATGATGGACATCATTTTTAAGTAATATTATGTTTCATCTTAAAGGGTGAGGAATGTAGTGTATTGACGTTATCGTTATCGTTTGTTTACACTACTTTCGGTTTACAGGAAGTTACATTACTATTCATAATATCCGTTTAGTCAACCAATGAAAAATCACTGAAACATGCGGTCAACCTGAGAGAGTCTGCTACAAGCTTGTATGTTAGCTATGAATAAAGCAATGTTTTAATCAAACCAGTATTAATTAATTGAGGTTAATTATAATTATATGAAGATATATTACATCGACTGACCAAATTAAAGATGGTAATTTTGTGACATCCAAGTTTAGATTTGTGGAAACATGGGACACAACAACAAAGACTAGTTTAAGTATTAATTAAGAGAAGAATTGTTCGATCATCTAATACCCTTTCTTTATCAGATTAGGGGTTTCAGGTCACGTGACTTTATCGTGAAATTGGGACAGCCAGCAGCTGAAATATAGCCCACTTCAAACTACGATTCTGAATTACTAATTGATGTAATGCATTCCTAACAATTGTATTGCAATAGTTTAATATCAATCTCAATATCTGCAAAGATTCAGGCTTAAAGCTGAACTCCGATTACAAAACTTCAGAAAAAATTAAATAAAAAAAAAAAATAACCACCATACTTGTTTCAATTTGATAGAACAAGTTTAACGATTGTACGACGTATGAAAGCAGAGACATGCCACGCCCACATTCAACCAGGCTATCAACATCCGGCTAGAAATATTTCAACCTCCCGACTGATTGAGAGTTTTTCACTATCGGTTTACTAAAATACTATTGCTACACAATTATTATCTCTGATCAGGTACATATTATTTTACTAATTAGACAAAATAAGTAAACCACTGTGTACTTTTTTTGCTCTAAAAATGAAAGAAAACTGCTTCGCCCCAAACCAGTGTTGGGATTTCAAAATTTTACCTGTCCAACATTTTTTCCCGAAAATAAAGGGGCATATAACTCTTATCGTTGTTTAGGCAGGTGTTTTCTAACCACAACAAAGAATCACGTGTCAACTAAATATTCAAATTCATACGTAATAAAAAAAAATAGGTGCACCTCGTTATTTCTTATGTGTAATTCCCGTACGACAAACAAATTTATGTCAATGAAGGTTCCGACAAAATTACATGACATCGTAATACCATAGAATGAATTATAATATATTTTCGACATTAGACGCCTGTATTTCGGCACGTATTCATTTCATAATTTCACGCCTCTCGCGAGATTTCTCATACCGGTTAAGCACTCGGCAGATTCAGGTACCTTACATCAAGCCGGTTAAGTTATCGTACTAACGTGTTAAACTGTTTTTCTTTCAAGTTAAATCAGATTTCTTCAAACAAGGCAACTTTACTCTAAACACGCTTCGAACGACGCAATTTTGATAACTTTCTAAAACCGGAAAGTTCGAAGGTACATATCACACCGTCGTACAGCCGAAGCTAGATGTAGCGTAACGGAATCTGCCGAGGTTTGCCGAGTGCTGTAACCGCGTGTGATCAGAAACTAAGTTAGCAATGAACCTGTATTGTGTGAAGTGGCTTTATTTAATGGATCGCTTCCACGAAAGTGATATCGCAGATGAATTATAATGACTGTCTTTTGATGTGGGCTATATACCCTTACAATGGGTAGTATTTTATGGGTATTTTCACAAAATATTTAAAAAAAACATTTTTCTCTTATTTGAAACTTTGACCTGAAACCCTTAATCAGATATTTTATTTTTTTTTGCGGGTGTCTTCTTCATTATTGTGAATATTATACTTTTCTTCTTCTAAATTTTTGTTCACGTATGCACAACAAATGTCACATTGATCTTTCTTGGGAGAAAATAACGAAAGATTTAATTCGTCAAAAAGCCTGTTAAACAGTTTCCGAGCAGCAGCTGGGTAGTATGAAGTGTGTTACAGTTGGTCTCATATGCTCCATATAGCTCATGAAGTAAAAAGGGGTTCTAGTTAACTCTTTGTGCTGGAGGATTGACAGTAGTGAGATGGTAGTTTTGGGAGATGTTTATAGAACGCCTCAGCATGGTTTATTTTGGCATCATTTTCTGTGTGTTTTTGGAGTTCCGGTGATTTAATTGGAATGCCATGTGTACTTTTATTTAATCAGTTGTACACAGGTTTTTCAGCAATGGAAAGTGTAGTTAGAAATATTGATTTGCACACTTAAAATCTTTGGTCATCCTTCTTAACCCCTTGAACTCTGCTGGCCCCAATCAAACCGCACCCCCACCCCGGGCTCCCTGGGTGCGATTTTCTGAAAATGGTGTTCAAATTCAAGTGGTGTACTCTCAAAATTTATTCTGTCTGAAATATTCGTAGCCTACTGCTTGGTTAAGGCTGATATAAGAAGCCTCCCACTCCGTCTGTCACGTGTTCCCTGTCTTCTGGCATTCTCTGTGGCATCGCCACGCCCACCAGGAATAGCTACAGGAATATCATTATCTGTGACTGTACATACTGTCTGCGCTAGTTGTAAAGTCAGTAAGATCACGGTCAGATTCGCTCTCAAATTCACTTTCAGAGTCGTGACCATCGCCTAGCATACTCTCTACACACACTCAAAATCTCACCAATTACGTCACCAAGAGTTTTCATCCATTTTGACGCGACAATTCCGGAAAATAACTGCCCACCAGTCACAGAAAGCCGAAAGGGTGGCAGTAGATTGGTCGAAAAGCAGGTCGAATTATGACGTGTTAAAAAGGGGAATCCCCAGGCCACAAAACCGCCCTGCGGAGTTGTGTGTCAAAAACGTCCAGGCTGGAAAACCGGCCTGCGGAGTTCTATGAGTTAAGGTAATATCAAAATTAGTTTTTTCTTCTATTTTCCCCATCACCTTCTGGAGTTTTCCTTTCTTTAACATCTTCTCTTTCTACTAAGCTACTTATGTATACCCTTTTCTCTTTCTTGCCATAGTTTTCCAGAAAGCCTTACAGATAACATGTCTGTCTGATTCAGTGAAGGTGTTACAGGCCCTTTTATTTCTGTCACATCTAATTATTTTCTATAATATATCCATGCTCACTAGTATCAAAAAGCTTATCTATTGTGGAGACATTTAAACAGACTTCATCATAACTGGAATCACTGTCTCCTGAATATAGTTCGGGTTGTAATGTTTGAAGCAACACCTCTATTTCCGGCTATAGTGTTAGAGGATCTTTATCCATATTTTCTATTTCAGATTGATTTAAGTGTTCAAATTTTTTTTATTTGAGCGAATAGTGGTAAGATAAAGGTTTAAATCATCTGAAAAGTCATCTTTATTTGAATTAGTTGTAGTCAAACTCGTAGTTTTTGGTGATTGTTTAGCCCAGGCAATATTTACAAGTATCTGACCCCCTTGATAAGGCATTTGGCTTTCTAGTAGACATACTAATGTAGAAGGTCCCCTAATACTTTATATTTATACTAATGTAGATTTAAAAGACAGAAACCATTCTGAAATTAAAAACAGAATATGTCAAAATGTCGTATCTTTGTGTGTTATTCACTGATCGGGTATAAAATTTATCAGTGTCGTTTATATCAAATTATCTTATATCAGAATTTCCACTAATATCTTACTTATTAGTGTGTTATCAGTAAAAGATGCACGTATTAACTATATAATGATAGTATTAACTATAATCTATTTTATATTTAGCCAATTTCATACAAATTGTAACTAAAAACCACAAAACCACTGTAAATAGGCTAATCAAAGTATTTGTTATTGTAATTTGATGTATATGCAAAATAGTGACTACTGTTTTAAGAAATTAATGTTTTCTTTCAGGATTAGTTATGGTTTATATCTCATACAGCATTTAAAAGTCACATTAAAATACACAAAACATCCATGTTGTCTGCTTTTGCCACGTGGTACCGAGATCAATATTTTATCGGATGTTTTATTTTTGACGAGATCAATATTTTATCGGATGTTTTATTTTTGACGAATCATATTCCAAGAAATTGTCACATGCTCGTAAATCCTATTTCTAATTGGCGTAGAGGTACAAACTTTTGATAGATGATGCGCAGCAGGAATTTGATTCTGATCAAGCAAAAATGTAAATTTGGCAAAAAAACAAGATACAAGGTTTGGATAGCACAGCAACGATAAGGTTATTTGTTTTCAATAATTCACCTATGCATAGGCGTCTTTAGTTTGGGAGGAAACCGGAGAACCAAGAGAAAATCCATGAGGTTCGGATCACACCACTTGATAATACAGTTATTAACGCCCTGTGTAGTAACAGAGAGTAAAATTAACAATTTTATTCTGAAAGAAAAATTCAAGAAGATATTAATTCCTAGCAGATTGAAAGCCAAGAATAGATTAATGGCACAAAAATAAATGGGATTAGGGTGATTTAATTTTTTCTCAATTTCAAAACTCCTCGGCATTGTTGAGAGTTAACAGAATGCACAGGCAAATTCTATTTATTTATTTTATTTCACATTTATTCGTACATTAATGTACACTTTTACAATATTTACAATATACAATATATTTAGTCAATACATAAATAAGTGATTATTTCATTAATATCTTTTTTATGTGAGTAAATTTTGTGCGACTCGCGCATATTTATCATATCGACAATTTGACCAGCTCTTTTGAGATCAGACTGATTTACATTGGTATTATCCCATTTATTTATCAGGTTTAAAAGTTTATTTACTTTTATATTATATAAATCGTATCTAGAGACACTGTATCTGTTACAGACATAACTAATGTTATTACAAGTATTGGACGAGCTACCATGTAAGGCATGACGGGCACATATTTTAATGCATTCATTGTTATTTTGAATTGAACTAATAAACTGTTTTACAAATCGTTTATGAAGCTGAGCTTCTATAGTATAATCCTGACAAATTAATGGAATAAGGACATTGTGTGTACGACATGGAATGTCCCACAGCCTACGAATGCACTTACGCCAGGTACAGTAAAATCTTCCAATGGAACTATCGGAGAAATCCCACAGCTGACAACCATAAAGTGGCATACAGTATGTCTTAAATAATTTATACTTTACATTTGAATGTACATGTTTGAATTGGGTATTTACAACATTAAAACTGGTTATGAAATTTTTAACACCTTTTTGAATTACATGCTCTCTTGTTTCCGATTGTAATGAATTACCTAGGTGTAATTCTGTATCTATAATATTAATAATTTTACCATTAAAATACACATCTTTAATGATGTCTTTATTGTTTTTATCGTGATTAAACACTACAAGCTTAGACTTGTCTGGATTAAATTTAACATCATATTCATTTGCGAAGTCAGCGCACAGTTTTAGTAATTGGACCAGAGCCAGTCTGGATGGAGTAACAAGTGTTACGTCATCTGCGTAAGCCAAAGCGCCAACATAGGCATGGCCTATTTTACAACCAATGTTGCTGTTTCTTAATCTGATTAAAAGTTCATCTAAATAAACATTAAACAGTATAGGTGACAACACCCCACCCTGTTTCACACCATTTTTAATCTTAAAAGATTCAGTAACATGGTTATCCCACTTAATTCGAATCGTTTGGTAAATATAACTGTTTAGTCCATAACTGTTATTATGGACTAACAGTGAATATTTTTGTTTTACCATTTAAATTGCTCCCTTTGCTCCAAACCAACTATTTAAAGGGACCAGCCCGAATTTCAAAGAATCTGAAAATTACACGTTCAAGAACGTATGAAATTTAAACACCAAAATATAGAGGAATAGTGTATTTACCTTGTCTGAAAATTTCAGTTCAAAATATTGAGTAGTTTGGACGTGAATGCAAAAAAAGCTTAACTGGACACTAGCTCTTTTAAGTTTTTCTTTTAAATTGTTATGATACCAATTTTAACTTAATCAAAAGAGAGCTTTAAAAGTGAATCAATAGGGTTAGATTGAAAGCTGCACATAATATAGACTCGTTTTATCCAGACACTTCTGTGTAATGCAAACAGAACACAAGTCTTCGGCCACCGAGCCGTACCGGCGATTGGAAGTTGTTTGAAAACGTATATCACATAGCTTGAAGAAGTTGCTCGGATCTAAGTTCGAGGCTATTAAGGGCTTTTCATACAAAATTAAGCAGTTTTAACCCCCAAAATGTTATCGGGATGGCCCCTTTAAATCAAAACAAATTTAATACTTGGAAATTTAAATTTGAATGGAAAGATTTAGCCTAAATCTATTTTTAGATGAGATACCCATCTTTCAATTCTGCTACTTCCGACCTACTTAATTCCCCATGAAGTGTAGTCAGGTTAACGGAGAGAGAGAGAGATAGATGGGGTTTAACATCCACCCGACTCAAACTAGGTCATTTCGGGACTAACACATGGTTTCATTTTATGTTAATAATTCGCTTGTGCGTATGGGTCTTCAGCAGTGGGAGGAAACCGGAGGACCCGGCGAAAAGCCAGGAGATTGGACAGGCGACCCGACACTATTTGCCATGTACAACAGGGGATTCGAAACCACGCCAGTTGACTCAATGATGGACTTTATAGGTGATCTGAGTAAAATATTAATAGTGCTACAACTTGAGTGGCAGCATTTGCAAAATGCTGTCTTCATTAGCCTGGTTGTGCAATAAAAGTAAGATATTAAGTTAAACCCAATTTCATTTCTATATTAAATATTACCAGAAATAACTATATGTAGTATATTAGTTGAACGCCAGAAGAAAGTTTACCTTTATTGTTAAAATATAATTCTATCTGTTTGTTTGTCTATCATCTTTCTCAGCAACTGCTCATGTACTCTTGATCTAACTTTGCTGGTATGTAGGATATATGATCTAGTTGTGCTGCATACATTTGGGAATTGTTTTTTAACAACATAGCTAAAATTAAAGATGGGTTCCCAGCAAAGTATTTATCGGCTGGTTATTTCCAATAAAAGTATGGTAAATTTGGTATTTATGAAAAGTAGAGACACCCAATCTTACTAGAAAAATACTAGATTACGCGAAAATTGCCCACGGGGCAAGGACTGGGCAATATTGTCAGGGAATCACTAACTGTCAACCCGACAAGATTTGCTGGCTTATTTGCGGTTTTGGGAACATTGCGGGTTGTCAACGTACAAAATACTCTGCAATTAAAAGGTGTAAGAAGAAGTTAACAGAAATAATTAAGAATTTATTTAGGCCTCAATAATATGGTAAATGTAAAGTAGGTAATGATAGTTACATTTTGAAATTTGGACCCTCCCACAATGAAGTTAAGTTGGCAGACATTGCGTTTAACAACAGCTTACTTACAGCTATAGGTATCCCCGGCGAAAACAGAGTTTTGAAAGGGAATTGAAGCAATATTTGGATAGATTGGTTACTTTAAATATGTGTTTTGTCAAAATATATCGTCAAATCACAAAGTTTGTACCCGGGAATGCATCTTTAAGGTTACCATTCTTTATTTCTAATGTTAATATTTTGATTTTAACTTATTAAAAGTATAAAGTAATTGTCTAAATGCATGATTAGTTTTTACTGTTTTTGAATCAATAGGCTTATTAAGAGAATCCTCAAGCAAAGTTATAGAAATAACAATAGTCATATCAGTGTCAATCAAGTCAAAGCTTTTACCTTTGTTTGGACTTAAAGCTTTCAAATGTCAAAGTTTTAATTACATTTGTTTATGACTTCAGGCTTTTTAACATTCTATATATTATAAAACTTAAACCAATGAAATTTATTTATATATCAATTTAACCTTTTTACTTATCTATCATCTGATTTGTTGAAATAATATCTTTTTGTCTGTATGCAAATTAGTTGCTTTAAATACCCCTACAGACAGAAGATGAGACAATTTTTAGATACAAAAATATATATGGCGATAGGAGATAGGGTTAGAAGTTAGGATGTTAAGTACCAATTTAATATGAGTTTGTAAATAATGTATTTAAAAAACTGTATATATAAAGAAATATTGAAATGAATTTGGAATTTGACTTCTAATGTACATCGGCCGCCTTCACCAGAAAATTCCTCCAGTAATGAGCTATATACACCCCCAATCCTAGCTCATCCATATGTATCACCCTGGGTGCATGTTCGAAACGAGAATAGCCCCCGAAACCAGTTGGTGATAATATTATGACCGTGTGGTCCGTGAGAAATATTACAAGAGACTGGAATGGTTCTTCACTTCTTTAATACTGGAAACTTATAATAATAATTATCTACATACACTTTACAGGACTGCGGATAACCGACAAGTACCTAATGCTACTAAGTCGGATAGACCTGAAAGACTGACGTATCAAGTACAGTCACATATATTTATATGGAATTATTTCTAATCACTTGAGATCAAGTGTTGACATGCATTGATGTAATAATGTACAATATAAGAAATTAAACAATGCTAAATAAAACAATTAATAGATTAATCATACGATTGGCATGTTCACTAGAAAGGCCATATTGACAGTTACTTTCTATCTATACCAGTTTTATACACTATAAGGGATTATAATAAATTAACCTGTCATTAGCATTACATAACATTTCATCATTGGCTAGTAACCTTTTAATAGCACACATATATAATTAATGTTTTAAAGAAATATAATAGTTATTGTCCTGAGAGTTTAAAATAAATTCAGTTTGAAGGCTTTCACTTTTAAAATTAATAAAGCATTATCTTAAATATTCAAGTTTTAAATTATAACATATAACTGCTATAACCTGCACGGTTATATATTCTCCTCGCTCGCTAATTTATAATACGTCCTCGTATTATATTGATCAACGAATAAATTTTATAAATTTAAACTTGGATCATTGAACACTGAACTAAAATTGTACAGAACTCCACATGTTCTTAAAGGGTACATCATCAATAAATTGTCTAAAATTAAAATCTGGGTCTTCCTTCAATATTTTATCAATCCACTCCCACTGATACGTATACTGGAGACTATAATCGTTGAGAAAAACACGTCTTTCTGATAGATAATATTCTATCATTGTTTTTATATCACAGAATCTTGCGCATCTGGGTGACCTTCAAAATCACTACATCTGCTACATGCCAGTTGGTCTTGTTCCTCTTGTACTAATGGATATCTTTGGTGAACTACATTTCTTACAACTTCGGGTACGGGTCCAGGAATTTTGTTTTTATGGATTCCGATATACGAAATTTCCGTTTCATCCAAACTGCTTTCATGAACCCATTCCTTTTGTTTCACTTGGTATTCTAGCTGTCCCTTGTTTAGTCGTTTTTGCATGACTTCCCTGGTACGCTGAGAATCCGTGTTCGATTTGGGGGGTGCGTATTCATTTTTCGTTACTGAATTTAACAGTTCGACTGTCTGACAACTTTTAGTATAGACCGTTGGAAAGGCTACAACGCTTTTGTCATGAGAGCAGGTTTTAATGGTTTGACATTCACTATCTAATGTTGATGGCTTTGTTACTGTCTCGGCAATTTCACTAACTACAGGAGATACAGTCTCAACATACAGAATTTTACTGCTTTTGATAACGGCACATCGTTCCTTAAATTTTTGAGATCTCATTGCATCTCGTGCTCTTCTGCTGGACGATTTCTTCAATCCGTTTTGACCAGAGACTTTTCGCCAAGTCAGAATTATTGAAATGTTATTACCTCCGTTTTCGATTTTCCATTGATGTGCCTCTGTATTCAAATCCATTACTTTGATTATTTCTTCTAATTTTCGTGGTATAATTTGTTCCATCTTCTTAATTCTTGATTCTTGGGGTACTCGCTTTGGCTTGTAGGAGGCTGGAATCTTACCACACAAGGCTTCTGCACCAAATATGACCGTGTGGTCCGTCAGATATTACAAGAGACTGGAATGGTTCTTCAATTCTTTTAATACTGGAAACTTATAATAATAATTATCTACATACACTTTACAGGACTGCGGATAACCGACAAGTACCTAATGCTACTAAGTCGGATAGACCTGAAAGACTGACGTATCAAGTACAGTCACATATATTTATATGGAATTATTTCTAATCACTTGAGATCAAGTGTTGACATGCATTGATGTAATAATGTACAATATAAGAAATTAAACAATGCTAAATAAAACAATTAATAGATTAATCATACGATTGGCATGTTCACTAGAAAGGCCATATTGACAGTTACTTTCTATCTATACCAGTTTTATACACTATAAGGGATTATAATAAATTAACCTGTCATTAGCATTACATAACATTTCATCATTGGCTAGCAGTAACCTTTTAATAGCACACATATATAATTAATGTTTTAAAGAAATATAATAGTTATTGTCCTGAGAGTTTAAAATAAATTCAGTTTGAAGGCTTTCACTTTTAAAATTAATAAAGCATTATCTTAAATATTCAAGTTTTAAATTATAACATATAACTGCTATAACCTGCACGGTTATATATTCTCCTCGCTCGCTAATTTATAATACGTCCTCGTATTATATTGATCAACGAATAAATTTTATAAATTTAAACTTGGATCATTGAACACTGAACTAAAATTGTACAGAACTCCACATGTTCTTAAAGGGTACATCATCAATAAATTGTCTAAAATTAAAATCTGGGTCTTCCTTCAATATTTTATCAATCCACTCCCACTGATACGTATACTGGAGACTATAATCGTTGAGAAAAACACGTCTTTCTGATAGATAATATTCTATCATTGTTTTTATATCACAGAATCTTGCGCATCTGGGTGACCTTCAAAATCACTACATCTGCTACATGCCAGTTGGTCTTGTTCCTCTTGTACTAATGGATATCTTTGGTGAACTACATTTCTTACAACTTCGGGTACGGGTCCAGGAATTTTGTTTTTATGGATTCCGATATACGAAATTTCCGTTTCATCCAAACTGCTTTCATGAACCCATTCCTTTTGTTTCACTTGGTATTCTAGCTGTCCCTTGTTTAGTCGTTTTTGCATGACTTCCCTGGTACGCTGAGAATCCGTGTTCGATTTGGGGGGTGCGTATTCATTTTTCGTTACTGAATTTAACAGTTCGACTGTCTGACAACTTTTAGTATAGACCGTTGGAAAGGCTACAACGCTTTTGTCATGAGAGCAGGTTTTAATGGTTTGACATTCACTATCTAATGTTGATGGCTTTGTTACTGTCTCGGCAATTTCACTAACTACAGGAGATACAGTCTCAACATACAGAATTTTACTGCTTTTGATAACGGCACATCGTTCCTTAAATTTTTGAGATCTCATTGCATCTCGTGCTCTTCTGCTGGACGATTTCTTCAATCCGTTTTGACCAGAGACTTTTCGCCAAGTCAGAATTATTGAAATGTTATTACCTCCGTTTTCGATTTTCCATTGATGTGCCTCTGTATTCAAATCCATTACTTTGATTATTTCTTCTAATTTTCGTGGTATAATTTGTTCCATCTTCTTAATTCTTGATTCTTGGGGTACTCGCTTTGGCTTGTAGGAGGCTGGAATCTTACCACACAAGGCTTCTGCACCAAATATGACCGTGTGGTCCGTCAGATATTACAAGAGACTGGAATGGTTCTTCAATTCTTTTAATACTGGAAACTTATAATAATAATTATCTACATACACTTTACAGGACTGCGGATAACCGACAAGTACCTAATGCTACTAAGTCGGATAGACCTGAAAGACTGACGTATCAAGTACAGTCACATATATTTATATGGAATTATTTCTAATCACTTGAGATCAAGTGTTGACATGCATTGATGTAATAATGTACAATATAAGAAATTAAACAATGCTAAATAAAACAATTAATAGATTAATCATACGATTGGCATGTTCACTAGAAAGGCCATATTGACAGTTACTTTCTATCTATACCAGTTTTATACACTATAAGGGATTATAATAAATTAACCTGTCATTAGCATTACATAACATTTCATCATTGGCTAGCAGTAACCTTTTAATAGCACACATATATAATTAATGTTTTAAAGAAATATAATAGTTATTGTCCTGAGAGTTTAAAATAAATTCAGTTTGAAGGCTTTCACTTTTAAAATTAATAAAGCATTATCTTAAATATTCAAGTTTTAAATTATAACATATAACTGCTATAACCTGCACGGTTATAATATCATCAGCCAGACCCCCTGCTGCCAGAAAATTTTTGGCCACAGTCGTAGTTGGGCAGACAACTCTGCCCTCTAACAGTGGGAGGACTAACTCATGCGCTTTACCCTGCAATAACCCAAAGAAACCTGTCAGAATAGCTGCCCACATCTGCAAATCCCTGACGTCGCTCATATCCAATTCCTGTCGGATAGTATTCAGGTGCTCAAGTGTCAGGGGCAAATTGAAGGCAGCTCTTGCCCCTTCAACACGCTTAATACCCAACAGGATGGATCTAAGCTGCCAGTTATCCACAGACGAGTCAGGTAAACTGAGCTGCCTATTTATTAGACGTAAAACATTTAAATATTGTTTAATGGAAGAAAAAGTTTTTGAACGAGCAAGAAATGCCACATAACGTAAAAGTGTGCTACTAGAGGCTGGTATTGGTACACAAGCTACAAAAGTCAAAATAACACTTCAACTGTGACCGGTAAGAACGTTTAGTTGATGCTGCCAGGGCGATGGATTCCCATACACCTATCTCACGGTCAAGTTCAGATACGAGCTCTGCCACTGCTGGATATGTTTAGAAATAAATAACATAGCGCCATGAGACATATGATATGGTAACCAATAGTGAGAGGGCATTGCGAATTGAAATCGCTTGAATATCTCATATATAAACCTTTTTATCTGTCCATATTCATGCAGTCGTGAAATTGCATCTCCAAGGGTTTTCTGATCCCCTGGGAGATACACAGCCTGAATGGAAAAATTATTAGCCAAAGCCAATGCACTAACGACCCTGAGGAGCTCCAATGCCTCAGGGGAGCTGGTTGTCCCCTTGTTGACAATAGCTGCTGTTGCCATATTGTCTGTATAAAAATATACCCTCTTATTTTTCCAAGCGACATGCCAACGCTTAACTGCCTCGACTACCATAGCCAACTCCTGTATATTGATATGGGACAGGGCCAACTCCGGTCTGTCAACGTGCCAAGCACAATATACCCAATCTAGGCCGCAGAAGGCTTCCCCGGCAATTGGGAATTAAAACTAAAAATACTTCTACAATGAACTCTCCCCCAGGTTAAAACATTTGACGCCCAGCTGAATTTGCCTGCTAACCGTTCTAATTGTTTGCGTGTAGCTCTTTTCCTTTTCGTAAAGGTTAGGACTTCTTGTATCAGGGCCGAAATTTTCCTGGGCTCAAGGGAGAGTTCATTGTTAACAGTCTGAGTCGATTGATTTTTTGTTTGGGATTCAGTTCAGCCACCAAAGGTAGGCTAATTTGGACCACATTGAAGTTGCTGTGTTTTAAAGTGATGAAAAAGCAGGAAAGCGCGTTTGCGGCAGTTCAATTTTTAAAATTCTCTCTTGACGTTCCCGTCTCCATGGAATTAAAATCAGCTATCTGAAAAACAGGCTATATAGACCACTTTGAAGTCGCTGTATTCAGGGGCTGGAATAGCAGGAAAATGCGTTTGCAACCGTCAAATTTTCCAAAATTGTCGTGGAAGGGTTGGGGGTAGGGTCCCCTACACGGTAAGCACTCATTTTCTCCTCTCGCAGAAGACCGGCACCGCCGCTTTCAACCCGAAGATTTTGCCCGCCCCACCAATTCTCATCGAGCCTGTACGCCTATAGGACTTGGAACTGCCATAGATAATGCTAAAAAAATAGTTCCGTCCATGATGGCTGCTTTGCTCAGAATGAATATTGAGACAATATAATTGAATGTATGTGGGAAACCGAAATTTGTTTCAATTAAATTGACATCAATAATATTGACAATTATATTGAGCGTGTGTAGGACGCTTTAAGCGACCCTACCCCCACACCCTTCCACGATAATTTTGGACAATGTGACGGTTGAAAACGCATTTTCCTGCTATTCCAGCCCCTGGATACAGCGACTTCAAAGTGGTCTAATATAGCCTATTTTTAAGATACCTGATTCGAGAGTTAATGTTGAAAATTTAACTGCCGCAAACGCGTTTTCCTGCTTTTTCAGCACTTGAATACAGCCACTTCAATGTGGTCCAAATTTGCCTACCTTTGGTGTATGAACTGAATCCCAAACAAACAATCAATCGTCTCGGGGTCTGGGGGCCTCCCTTCCCAGAGAAAAGTTTTGAAAATTCATCTACCGTAAATGCGGTTTTCTGCTGAGTTAAGCAACACCAATGTCGGACCAAAGTTGTCCAATGGTTTCATAACCGAATCACACGCTATGCCGACCTCAACTCCAACCATTCAGTAATTGCACAGAGGAGGATCTAGGATCTGATAGCCCCTAGGCAGCTCGACCAACTGGACTCTTTGCGAAACTGGCTTTAGAAATCACTCCCTGGTAGTCAGTCGGCGATTCATTGTTCTCGATGATAGGCATACCATATGTGTTTTCATCGACTGAGCAGTGATCCTGTCCCTGGTCGCCGAAAAACATCGTGATTTTGGGCATAGTTCTACCCACTTTTTTTAAGCATTTTAGCTTCGTGTGTTTTTCTATTCTCTCTTCTTCCACCTACACCTTTGCCTTTGGGTCATATCAACGGCAGACCAGCCTACGTTGAAATGACGCGGCCTTTTCATAATGAAAGAAAGACGAATTTCAAGAGAATATCGCGAAAACTGTTTTTAAAATGAATGCGAAAACGGATACCAGGCTAAGGCTAAGCGAGTGAGTGGCAAGTCTCCAAGTTGGAGTGACTGATTTAACTGATTTCTCGAACGCTATAGTGTCACTGGCAATGTGGGCCTTTTCCCCTTCTACTGAACGGTTTGTAGGAAGCGTAGTCCAGTCAATTATATAATGTAAACCATCACATTTAAAAAGGTCGTCGAAAAGTTTATGGGTCCTATTTTTTCTTGCGCCCTAGGCAGCTGTCTATGTGGTTATACGCCTCTGCTGTTTTGATATTCGTAAATAAACGTAAATTAGGATTTCAGCCACTTTATTTTTCCAACTATTCAATTAAACGTAACGTAAAATTAGTGTTTTATTTTACCAACT
This sequence comes from Patella pellucida, assembly GCA_917208275.1. Taxonomy (NCBI): domain Eukaryota; kingdom Metazoa; phylum Mollusca; class Gastropoda; family Patellidae; genus Patella; species Patella pellucida. Next base: position 28,479,045 of record OU795041.1, on the reverse strand, counting down.
AGATTTGTCATTTTTTTTACCCGTCTGCCCGAAAAGTCAGATTGCCCGAAAGTTGCCCCCACCCCACACCTACATTGAGAAATGAAATATTGCGTCAATATTATTGATGACATCCACACACGGTCAAATGTTGCAAAAAAATTGACGGTTCGTCAATAAAATATCTACGGACTTTTGATTTCTTCAATCATATTGACATCAATTATATCGAGCTTCAATATCGCATACACACGCTCAATATAATTGTCAATATCAAGTATTGACAATATTATTAACAATTATATTGAGCGTGTGTGGGCCGCTTAAAACCTGCACGTAGTTATTTTCTTCAATTTCACACACAATAGTAGATTCTACCTCACTGTTTGCTTTTATAGCGGAACGACAGTTTGGCGTAACTATGTTCAAACTGGGTAGTGAATCAACTATTAGAAAACCACATTTGATACCGTTAATAAGAAAAAACTGATCGCAGTCATTGGTCAACTCACGTTCCCACACAGAAGCACATTTTGTTATCGGGCAGGGTTGAACTGTTGTTCCAAGGGGCTCCGTTTTTTGACTGATTTTGTTTGTGATTATACTGCCCGTGTGAGGGGGCAGAACAGGTCAGACACAGGTGAGCGTAATTGCAGAACTGCAGGTTGCAACCGTTGCGACCATTGAATTTGGCGCAAACTGGCTTTCCTGTACTAGGATCAAATCTGGATCTGTTAGGCATAAATGCTTTTCTTGGCGGGAATATTGATCCTCTATTACTCTCTGCCTTTTGTCGAAGCATGGATTGCATGAGGAAATTGTCATCCTTATCCCAGGAGCTGGAGAATTGATTTTGCTGCCGTCTAAATTCCACATCGTACACTAACACAGACTCCCAAATGAGCACTTGTGCAAATGCAGCAACTTTCGCTAGATAGTGTGAATATGCGAGAATGGTTTCCTGGGTACAGTTATCTGTAGTTATCATTTCTGTCAATATTTTTGCCGTACCCTCGAGAAACTGGGCAGGGCTTATTCTATCATGTGGAATTATATTGTCTTTGATTTTGATTTCCACATTTCCAAAATCCACATTTGTATTGTCACTCTGTGGGGCCATGGAAACAAAGTCTCTCACAAGTCTAAGCGGTGTTTTTCGCGCCATAATCGATGCGGGGGGCACTACGTTTGACAATAAATTTAACATACTTGCTATTTGTTGTCCACCAGGCGAAGTTGTTGTCGTAGTTGTCCCAGCCACATTTCCGGTATTTTCACTGTCAGCGGCCTGCTGTAGGATACTGCACAGGTCATTTATTGATAAATTCGTAGTCTGGCTTGAAGCTCTTTCCACGTCTGTATTTGTGTCCGCCAAACTTTCGCCTCTCTCTGTATTCGAATTATAAGTATTACCGGTACGCGTGGTTGACTGCATATCACCGGATCCATTTCTAAACGCATAACCTGGTACCTGTTGTAAAGCCTTTTTCAATAACAAAATCTGGCGCCAATAGTCGAAGACTTCTTGCAGTCTCGAACCCCTGAGCTATAATGGCCGCAATCGATTCCGTGGTGAAATCATTTTCTTTGGCCCACTTCGTGACATCGAACTCACTCAATTCTTTCGCATGCCCGGCTCTCGTTCAGGGAAGACTCCGATGTCATCTTGTAGAATTCTCGAAATCAGAGCAAAGTTAAACTATGATAAGCATCTTAAAAAGCGCACTCAGCCAAGCAAGCAACAAGCATCGAGTGAACTGGCGCCAAAATTGTCATCTCTGTGTACAATAAATCGTGTGAAGTGATGTACACAGAAAGCCATGACGTCATCATCGAGCGCCACCTGTTAGCTGTGTTTTACATAGACAAACATTTGTCAACCCCGAAATAAACAGCTCAATTAGTACTATAAGAAATAAAACACTTTTGAAATAATTTCAGGTGTAGGTGTGTTTATCTTGCCCCAATCATCAGCCTGCAACTTTACTTTCATAGGATTCATGAAGGAGATATTTAATTATTGCAGCATAAAGACATCATGTCTGGTCAAGTTGATCATATACCCTTCTTGACAGTCTTTTTTTATTTCTTATGTTGAGTCTGTTGAGGATATTGACATCCTAAACCAATAGAACACTTTCAGTATTTTGGCTTTAGGTTATTCAGAATTTCTTGAAGATGCATTCTCAGGAAAGTATTTATAGAGTACATGTAGTTATTTCCAACAGACTCTGCGATTTAATGGCAGAAACTGAGGTTAAACAAGAAATTATCTAGGTTTTAATATTTATGGTAAATGGACAGTGAGTAACAACAGATACAAGCCATAACTGGATCCCCGAGCCACCTCAGTCAAGTCTTTTGAAAAACAAGGCTGCTGAAAATAGATTTTACGGCTCGGGGTAGTTTCTTGTGATTAAAAGAATTTGATCGAGATTTGAAGAAATCTTTTGTTGGATTATACACATAAATTAGTTTAAATATATCAAATCACACATTTTGTACTTGGAAGTCATCTATAATTTATATCAATTTGTCATCTCTAATCTATTGAAAGCTGTTTTAAAATTTGTGTTCATGGGCATATGGGGAGATCATTTATGTTTATGTTGGCATGTCTGTCAAACTTTTTGTTTTTCTGGTAGCTAGTTCTCTAAGTTGATCCATACAGAGTTCAACCTAAGTATAAATTGTAGTTTTCAGTAAAAGAATCATCAATTGTCATTTGCAGCCATGAATAAATAAATGTTATTAACATAACATTTTAGATTTGTAATTTCCCACAGTTCAATAACCTTTTACCATATATATAGAGAATAGCAAATACATAATAGACCTACTGGTACATCTGAGACTGTCTGTTTGTTAAAAAAAACAGGGCCATTGCATAAAATATTCAGAGTAATGTATTTGTATTCATCAAAGATAGCAAAGATGAATTAGAGGTGCTGGCTTTCATTATCAAAGACTAACTAATGTATAGTTACAACTTGACCTTTCTGCATGTGTTTGACTTAAGATCAGTTAATAAATATGCTCTTTGAGTTGATATTTATGGTATCTATGACAAGTAATTTGACCAAAAATCAGCTGAACTAAAATATTTAGTGTACCAGAAAGCTTAAACTTAAAGGGAGTAATAAGATTTCCCCCACATCTGAAGCAAAATATGACATACTTCTTCTGCTTTCCTTTATTAGAATATGTATATCAGACTATTGTTTTCTAATAGATATTATGTTATGAAATTTGCATTAAAGTAAAGGTGCATGATTTTGTTGGAAGATATAAAATTTGCCAAGGATTAATACCCTTTAATATGCACTCCAATTGCTCATTTAACATTTAATTAAGAAAACAATAATCAATGCAAGATAATCTCATGGCTTGTATTGAATCATATCAAAAACAGAACCGTCAATTAGATTTTGCGCACTGTACATGTTATAATATCAGGATATCATCCAACATTAAACAGACTTGTAATTGCCAATTACAAAATGAGGGAAAGTTCAATTTGGAAGAAATATAGACCTGTTTGTCGATTAGATGCTATCAGGGAAAACAGTCGAGAAATAGAAAAAGAGAAGTGTACCATTTACATAGATCAATGAATTTCACTTCATCATATCTTTGCAAATACTGAACGGAATAAAGTTTTCTATTGGAAATTCAACTTACACAATATTGTACTCCGCAAAGAATCCCTATATTGCTCAAATCATGTTCAGGGACTCTTATATATCCTACAGATTTTAATAGATCATTACAAAATGTACCATAGCAAGAAGAGAGTAGGGGGGGCAATAGAAATGTGGCAAAAATCTGGCTGAAGACAAAAGTGTGCAACAACATTTCTTGCAATAACTCTGTGAAAGAATCAAGAGTTCACTCTAAATTTTCATCAATCAGATGGGGTTGGATATGAAAACCTAACAAGCCAACAGTGAGGCTGATGTCCCCCGCCGAAATCCCAAAATAATAAGATGACACATATTAATTAATCGAACATTTATTTTCTTCAAAATATTAGCTTTAGCTAAAAATATTAATTATTGACTTAGTTAAGACATTGGCCTAATGAGTTATGTTCCAAAGTCTTGACCAATAAAAGTGCTTATCGCTCCTTAGCCAAAGCAGAAAATTTGCAACATTGAACTTAGTCAAGGACTCATACTCAAGGTAATGATAAAATGAATCTATACTCTGAGTTCTGAGTTACATTGCTATCACTTCATTACAACTAAAGTTATCGTGCCCCAAAGCATCAACCAATCAGATTTCTTATCGTTCTGCTTACCCTCAGCAGAAAAAGTTGATTAACGAACTTGGTCAATATATCGGTGTAATAAAGCTAAAGCTTTACACCAAGTGTCCTCACTCTCACTTAATCAGAACTTAATAAACATCAACCAATCAAATTGCCTATCTCTGCTTACCCTAAGCAGAAAATGCTCACCTTCGAACCCCATCAAGGTATTCACCTAATAGACACCTATGCCAAGTGTGAACATTCTAACTCAATTAGAACGAGAGTTATTGTGTTCCAAAATCTCGACCAATCAAATTGCTTATCAGCCATCTTACCAAGCGCAGAACATGCTCATTATCAAACTCAGTCAAGGTATTGATGTAATGAAACTACACACCAATTTCTTTATTTCACCTAATTAGAATTAAAGTTATCGTGCCCCAAAGCATCAACCAATCAAATTGCTTGCCTCTGCTTAAACTAAGCAAAAAATGCTCATCTTCAAATTCCATCAAGACATTGACCCAATAAACACTCACACTAAGTTTGAACATTCTAACTCAATTAGAATGAGAGTTATTCAGTTCCAAAGTCTCGACCAATCAAATTGCTTATCGCTCTGTTTACCCTGAGCAGAAAATGCTCATTATCGAACTTAGTCAAGATATTGATGTAATGAAACTATACACCAAGTTTCATCACTCTCACTTAATTAGAACTAAAGTTATCGTGTCCCAAAGCATCAACCAATCAAATTGCTTATCTCTGCTTACCCTAAGCGGAAAATGCTCATCTTCGAACTCCATCAAGGTATTGCCATAATAAACACCTACACTACGTTTGAACATTCTAGCTCAATTAGAACGAGAGTTATTGTGTCCCAAAAAGTGTGACAGACGGACAGACCGACGGACGGACGGACGGACAGACGGACGGACAGACGGACCCATTTTAATAGTCCCTGCTTTCTCGAAAGGCGGGGGACAATAAAATATTGGCGGTTCTAGGTATTCCAAAGATATCAAAAATACATATCAATCATACTATCATAATTATACTGTAAATTGGTTATATCCATAAAAAAATGACAATTAATCAACTATTACATTGTTTAGTGTTTACTCCAATGAATAATGATTTTCTCACCCAAGTCGAGCTACAAATTAAAATAATCAAGTCACTTGACCAACAAAACCACATTCACATCATGTCAGACAAATATTAACGGTAAATAATTGTAATAAAATCAATATCCGTAAATCTACAGCACTACAATATCTATAAATCAGAGGGGATGATCATTAACGCTCAACCTATCTTAAGATTTTTCTACACGTCTCCGGTTCTAATGATCTCAACATAGATTAAATGTCAGCAAAACAAACTTCCAACAATCTTCATTATTGGTCCAACAAACACGGACAATGTATAATATCATCGTTACATCTTCTATTTTAGATCTGCACCAAAATTTATTGAAACCATTTAGATAATTGCAAGACCCAACAACAGCATGATGTAAATGTCATTTGAGATACTGAATAGGACAAATGATTGAACCATTCAAATTAACATCATGCTGGACCAGATTTTATTTATTACCTTTTGTTTTCAGATGGTCCAATCATGTTTCTTTTATTTAATAGTTGCCATGAGAAATAGCTGTCTGGTTTTCTTCAGAATTCAATACTTTTTGTTGAAGAAGATTTATTACTACTTAAATTTTTCACTTAATTTGTATGAAAAAATAAAATTTGTAATATATCAATCTTTTTTTATATTAATATTTCTTTGAAGTCATTTGTTCATAAAAACAGTAAATCAGGATATATTGAGTGATAAATCATGTCATGCAATATGCTGCTCTAAGAATAAAACAAAGTCTGGGTTGTTGAGTTTGCAAGTGTCAGAACATATCCAGTGGTAACCATCTATAATTACTGATATTTATTACTGACTAATAGCCCGTTAGACGCTTATTTGTAAACCAGTTCATAATTGTCAGAGGTTAGAGTTAACTACACATGGGTAGCTTCATATTCTTTATTTGGTTCTCACACGCTTTCGATAACATTGGCACTGCCTGACCCCAATATTTTTACAGGAATGTAACTTACTGCATACTGCGTATGCTCAAAGCAAGCTTGAGCCAGGTTTTTTAAACCAACCTGTTCAGACGGCCAAGATGAACCAGTTTAAAATAAAAAGCCTTCTCGAGCTGCTTTTTTAAAACTGGTTTATTTGCCCCACATGTGCGTTTAGATGCTTTAGTTAAACTGGTTTAACGATCCCTGTTTTTTTAAAAACCAGTTCAACTTAAGCGCCTGAACAGGATACTATTATGCACTCTTAATTAGGAGTAAAAAAATCCAACAGGGAGGCTGATGTCCCCTGCCGTAATACCAAATAAATAGATGACACATATTACTTAATTGCAGATTTGTCTTTTTGAAAAGTATTGAGCAATGAAACTGATTATGTCTAAGCAGAAACTATTAACAATCTGACTTGGTCAAGCTTAATATCAAAGATATCTTGTCCTAAAGCATCGACGAATGAAATAGCTTAGTCAAAGCTTAGACCTAATGACCATCTTCACCTTAAGTTTAAACATTCTACCTCAATTAAAAGAAAAGTTCCACAGTCCTGACCAATCAAATGCTTGTTTTTGTTCGTTATATGGATGGAAATATAAAAAAATTATCAATAACTGGATGGAAAATAACGTTATGAAAAATGTGATGGATGGAAAATAACGTTATGAAAAATTCTAATGATTGAAATGGCAACAAATTCCAAGTAGATTAGATGTGTAAATGTGATATAGAGCGAAATAGCAGAATAGCAGACACCGTCCCTGAGCCTCGATCTAGACGGAACCAGGAACCCAGATGTTTACATTCTAAAAATAGATGAGCCGCCTCCGAACACCAATCGTTACTATTTTTTGAACGCAACGGAATTTGAAACCATGAGGTGTTGATAGATTTACCAATGTCGTTTTTGTTCTCCTTATTCTCCTCAATGACAAGTCTTATTCGCTTCCGTTTTCACAAAGGTTTGGAATGCATTTTATCCTAAGTTTAAGTTATATGCTTGAGGAATATTGAGTATGCTGCATATTCACATGATAGTGTTATACTGAAGAGCAATCTATACATCAGTAGTCTATGTTTTGTATAACTTGGGTTAATCTCATCAATTAATTAGCATCTTAGTGTCAGCTAGTGGTCAGGAGATTAAAGTTGTCAGCTACAAAACCATAATGCTTTGCATGCAGTGTCTGGGTCAATAAACAAACAAGTTTTGTAGACAGCGTAGCAACAAGTGAAGTTAGTTTACATTTTTTAGGGGTTTAAAACTCAATTGTATCCGTTCAAAATGAATTCATCGGCAATATTTTGATCATATTTGTAAACTAGAGATTCGCTGCTTTACAACATTGCCAATTATTATGCAAGAGGAATGACCCATTGTCCTGTTTTCGAGCAAAGAAAACCAACTAATTTCGCTGATAATTTTAAGAAATTGGGCAGATTTAAGAGTGTAATCTTACAAACGGTCCAAATAAAGGTGTTCTAAAATCTTTTATTGCTATTTTGATTTTTTATGTCGATAGATATTATATTTATAGATTCATTTTTGTGAAAATGTCCATTTCAATCAAAATCAATATTTTCACTTATTTTGTCTCTAGTTCAGACTCATTTTGACATAATGAGTCACATACGTCAATAAATATCTTATCTCTATTATGTTCGGGACTTGTCTTATATCTCTAGAACAGAAAGTCTTAGATGAGTATAAATTAAAATATATAAACATGACCAAATATTTCTTGAAGATGGTTGCATAACAATATGTCGTATGAAAGTAATTACCAGTCAAAAAAGTTAAAACTCTAAGAACAACTGTCTTCTATACAGAGCCTCACTTCTCATATTCACAAAATAATTGGTTTTTATTAAAGCAAGACTTCAAAGGAGAATTTATTCTGTTTTAATAACATGCATAAATGGGATCATTTCACAAAGCAGTTGGGACTGGGGAATGCATTTCAGAAAGCATTCAATGATGAATTTCATGGTTTCATCAAAGAGGAAGTCCAGTAATTGGTACTATAATTGGTCTCAATGTAACACAGCTCCAGTATGTATGATCGCCTTACAGATCTGTTCACTAAGGACTTATTTAATTATTCTACTTCCATGGGCTATCTTCTATTTTCAAAGAAAATTTCAAGATTGACTCTGGTTGACTAATTAAAGGGGAATGAGTATACAAGGCATTTCACAGACAAGTAATCAAGGTGGATTTGATAAGGTATTCTGAATATCAGATATCACAACCATTTATCTTCAGTAGGCTAGGTGAGATTAATGGATAATCCTTTAATTCACACTAGGGATAAGGGCTAGGTTTAATCTCATTTTGCTCACGGAGAAAGTAGTGCTTTTTTTTATCACAAAATAAGAAGCCAAAAACTTCATGCTATCGGAATGTCGATTGGATTTAGTAGGGTCAAGGACAGTCACACAAAAATTCAATCTCACATCGGCATTTATATCCACCCACCCATCTCCATTATAAATAAAAGAACACATGTAATCAATTATTATCATTTATTTATTTATACATTCATAAATTATAACAATGTACATTTAGTCATCGAAAGGACACTATTTTTCGTAATTTATTTACAACATCACCCGGATGTATTCGGCGGTTTTTTCACGATTTCCATTTCTGTAAAGCACGTGCTGGATGAAATTTGGCAAGTTGGGTTCCCTCCGTAGAAATCCTTATTAGTTAGTCAAGGGTTTCCATGCGCAAGGAACATCGTAACTTGTTTTGTTTTTTTTATCACATTTTGGCCTACTTGACAAATTCGACTGTTGACCATTTCTCCATACACAGTAGTTTCGAATGATTAGCTCATGTAAATAATATTGTGGGGGTTTCGTTTGTAGTGAGCATTGGGATAAACTTTGCCTTACCATAACCGGGCTCATACATCGAAACCATCCGTAATTATTGCTCCATATTACGTCAGAATTGAACGTCCTGTCACACCGCGTAGAAATTCTAAAGAAACCGGCCATCCTGTAGAATTTTGTAGTTAGATGGCAGAGATTGGTCCTTGCAATGTTTGAAAACTGGGTTATGAAAAATATGTTAGTTTTTCGACGTGTAAATTGACTGACTGGTTCTGAGACATTTCGATCAATTTTTAACTCAAGCAGTCATGACCAGAATATATGACTGAGCTAGAACCTGTGCTTCATAGTCCTAACATTAGTTTAAACAATATTTTATTCAATAAACTGAATTGTATTGAACAACAGGAAAAGGCCTATATAAGTTCAATCCAAACACATAAAATTACACTCCAAGAAATGTATATAAATATGTTAGAATTAGTATTATCTAAAAGAGCATGGGTTGCCATATAAGATCAGGTTGATTGTAATATTTTGTTTAAGGAGGTGTAGATTATTTTTAAGAATTGTTCTTGGGGCAGAGTATGCTGGACATGAGAAAAAATAATGGTTATTATCTTTGTCTGCAGAATTACACCAAAGGCACATTTTTGTTTTACTAACATTGAATACTCAATACTTTTACTTGAACATAATAACTGTTGAGTAATAATAACTAGGACTAAGAGCCCCAATGGTACCCTTTACCATACAGGAAGAAATTCTATCTAGGAACCATTTAATTGTGTCTTCAAGATAAAAAGATTCTACACTAAGATCTAAAGTACAGATGATAAAAACTACTACTTGTGCTGTTTCTGGTGTCTTAAACAATCTTTCTTCATTGATTTGTCCCTCAAGAGAATTTGCACAATCAAGATCAATCTCTACCAATTTATATTTTATCAAATCTTACATTCTCTTGACTTCCTCTTTTAATGTAAACACAGTTACACAATTAAACTAGGGGGTAAAAAGACAGTTAGAAATATGAGCATAGGCGCAACATTTGATGCTATTGCATAGAAGCAACATACATATATTTCTTTTTAGATAATAAATCTTAACATAAAGATAGGTTGCCAGGCAACAAAACATACGCCCACAGCAGGTAAATCGTCCAGGCAGTCAACAAGAGTGTATCAATCTAAAGACAATCAGATGATAACTTTAGCCTCTAGAGCGTCCACAGGACTGTTTAAAGTGATCAAGGGCCATAACTCTGGCAGTATTTATAGGAAATATCTGAAAATCAAAAGGTCTTTTCTTCTCATGACCTTAACACTGTGTATATGTTTAAAGTCAATCAGATACTAACTTTAGCTTCTAGAAGGTCCACAAGATTTTTGTTATGAAGTGATCAAGGGCCATTATCTAGAATTACTGACAATCTCATGACCTTAAAAACTGTGTATAAATTTAAAGTCAATCGGATATTAACTTTAGCCTCTAGAGTGTCCACAAGAATTTTTGAAGTGATCAAGGGCCAAAACTCTGACAAGGAGGCCTATATATCGGAAATCACTAACAATCAATAGGATTCTTCGTCTCATGACCTTAAACACTGTATAAATTTAAAGTCAATCGAATATTAACTTTACCATCAAGAGCATCCCAAAGGAACTGTGGATGCGGGCCGGACGGAGGCGACAATAATATTCGACCACATTTCAATGTGGGCGTATAAAAAGGGTAATTTTAAGAATAAAACTATGGAATATGACGATGTAATTGATTTTCATGAATTGTTGCTTGGGCAAGGGTTTGAAATACATCAATAATCAGAACACAAGATTAGTCTCAGAGTCTGTGAACAATATATTAACCCAGCCAACATGTCGATTCATCCGTTTAATAAACCAAACTAACCTTGTTTAATCTCATTATTGGAAAATTTCAAGTTATCATGTTAGTAAGGTTATGGTAATTCGTGTTGCACTAGTTGGTAAAGGAGACAAGAAGAGAGCTTTTTTTTTGTAGAGTGAGGTTAAAGTGACAATAATATTGTGAAATACATTATATAACTCTGAAGGAGTACTGACGTATTTTGTTGGTATGCCATGGCACGTCAGGTCACGCCTTGTCACGTCAACAATCAAGTTACACCATGGATAATTAAGTAAAGTAGCATCCAAGTGGAAAAACTCTTAACCCTATACAGCTCATCCCCTAAACTGGCGTTTTACCACTGGTATCTGTTATTGGGCAAATAGTAAAAAAATAATTCTTAGAAGAACCACATGTTATATGTTTCTGATTTAGGCATTGGTAGGGCTTTCTATAGGGGACCATTTCTTTGACCCCATGTGCAAGAACTTTGACCTTGACCTTTTTTATTTGACCTTTGACCCCAAAAATAAGTTTAACTTTTCCATTTGACCTCCAACAGGACACAAAGATTATCAGCTGGTAGGGTTTTTGATGTAGATTCAAAGAAAACAACTATTTTGCAACAAATCAGTGTATGATTCATAATTGTGGAATTAAAATCAAAAAAGTTATGAGACATCAAAGATGATAAACATTGCGGAAAAATAAAGCAACGAAGGTTGAAGTATTCACATTGTAGCAATTGTGATGTTTTAAATAGATTTAAAGATAACAAAAGTAAATATCACAAATATATGAATAGAAAATAGAATTCAAAGATAGTAAGCTGGCACTAAGCTGGCACTGCCAGGCCCGATACGCCCTTATTTTCGAGAGATGGATAGAGAACAAGCAAAACCAAAAGTGATTTTTTTCTACAATCAGAGGCCATATATATCATTAGGTTACAATTTGATGTGCAAATATCAAAAAGAATCAAGACCTTTAGGTTATAAACATGCATTTCAAGTTTCATCATAATCGAATGAAATTTGTGACCACTACAGGGTCCACAACTTTGATATACCATATTTTTACACGTGTACAAATGGCGACCATTTTGTCTGGAAATTATGGTCCGATTTTCTAGCAATTCAAACTCAACCATCCGTAGGGTGTAACGGTGATTGAGTTACACGTTTTTTTAAATTGGATAATAATTGTGACCTCCAGAAGGTCTACTAAAGGAAATTTTTAGGACCATCAGGGGCCATAATTCAGGAAGTTACCATCCGATATGCATTTCAAGATTCATCAAAATCAAATTAAAATTGTGACCTCTAAACCATGATATACCATTTTATAACCTTCCATAGGGTGTAACGTTGATATAATCAAACGATTTTTTATATTGGATAAAAATTGTGACCTCCAGAGGGACAACAAGGTAAACAAAGGCGATTTTGCGTATAATCAGGGGCCATAATTCAGGAAGTTACCATCCGATATGCGCAAATATCGAAAGGAACCGTGATTTTTGGTTATAACCATGCATTTCAAGTTTCATCAAAATCGAATAAAAATTGTGACCCCAGGGTCAACAACCTTGATATACCATTTTTTAACAGGATTCGCGTACAAACATCAGGAATTTTGTATGGTAATTTTAGTCTGATTTTTTAAAATTAAACTCAACCTTCCTTAGGGTGTAACGATGATATAATCAAACGGTTTAGGTGATTTTTCGCACAATCAGGGGCCATAATTCTGGAAATTACGTTACGATAGGCGCAAATATCGAAAGGAACCAAGATCTTTGGATTATAAACATGCATTTCAATTTTGATCCTCTACAGGGTCAACAACCTTGATATACCATTTTTTAACAGTATTCGCGTACGAACGGCGGCCATTTTGTATGGTAATTTTGGTCCGATTTTTCCAAAATTCGAACTCGACCTTCCTTAGGGTGTAACAGTGATATAATCGAAACAGATTGCCATCATTATCTTCCTCCATCAAGTTGTCATCCCAAACACACCTTTAACGCTATCCCTTACAGTGGTGCTCTACGTATAAAACGGATTTGTAGTAAAGATAGCTTGACCAAATCAAACCTAAAAAATTTTGGATCATATCTTAAACAATCCGGATATCCCAAGAAAATTATTCTAAAGGCATTTAAACGCGCAGATTAGAAGACCAGGACTGAATTATTGACCTACCAATCAAAGACTGATACTGATATAAAAATTATTCCATGGACAACTACCTTTGACCCTCGACAACCTCACCTTCACCAAATGATTAGAGACTGAAGTATTTTAGACACAAGTTCACGGATGCCAAAAATTATGAATAGCAGCAAAATAATAATAGCAGAGAGAAAAAACCTCACTATTGGCAATATCTTGAAAGAAAATAAGTTGAGAACTTCTGACACTACCAATAACCATATTAAGGACAAAATTTCATACGGATGTCAACCTTGTTTACGAAAATTATGCAAATCATGTGAGACTGTGTAATAATCAAGAAGTAACCAGTAAAGACATGAAATCATTTAAGATTAGAGACTCTGTCAACTGTGCAAGTTCTTATGTTGTATATTGTTTAACCCTTCCTTAGCGTCTGCCGACAAAGCGTTTTTGACCGCTGGTAGCGTCTGCCGACAAATGTCGGGAAATTAGAATGCATGGTTCAGTGACCGTGTATCACGTGAAATCTAACTCGGGAGTGTTTAACTAGTGTTAGTATTACTAGCGACCGAATATAGCCAACATCCGGGTCATACACAACAAAAACATCCGACTAAAATATCAACAAATACTACGCATTTCAACACGGCCTAGATGTCATTTTCAACGGCTCAGATGACGAAGATGGAGGGCCCGATAGCTTTGGCAGTGAATACGATATACCGACAAACGACATATCCCCTGAAAGCTCAGATAATGAGGCGTTTGATGACATAGCTGACAATGTTCCTGGACCGATGCAAGTTGATCAGCCGACCTTCGCTTTACCGCCTACCTTCGCTGCCCCCCCCCCCAAGATGAAGTTAGTTTTGGCGATGATCCAACATGTCCCATAACATATTTTTTATATTTCTCTTTGTTCACAATGAGATAGTTATATATTTCGTCAAAAAACAATTTAGAAGTTTATTGATGACAAAATAAATGTTTTTTGTGAGTCTTTGTGCGAAAAAAAAAATTCTCGAAAAATCTGTTTTTAATTAGTTATCACACAATTATTTTTTAAATTTTAGATGTTATCCCCCTTTTTTGGTGGTAAAATATTGGAAACATGTAAGGCCCCATATTCTATACAATTGGCACTATTTTTATATATATTTTATAGCCTACAGCACTTGATTATCTTGAAAATATGATTTTTTCAAAAAGTGGCGGCCATCTTGGATTACCTGGTTACCATGGCAACTTGATAGAAGTAGGTCAAAACTTGCAAAGTACAACCTGAGATAGTGATAAGTAGTCCTTGAAAATTTGAAAGTTCAATATTTATTAGTTACTTAGCTGGACTAATTTAAATAATGCATACAGTATTTGGCACATTTTGCCTAAACATATTGCGCTACCTCAGTGAATATTTATGCGCTAAGGAAGGGTTAACATGTAAAAACTGTAGAATGCAATACGTTGGTCAAACGATCACTCCTTTTAACATTCGACTTAATAAGCATAGAAGCAATATAAAGCTTAAAAAACCAGGCCATTCCCCCCATGTAGCTTCCCACTTTAATATACCTGGTCATGATTTCGTGTGTACCATAGTACAAAAAGTTCATGATAAAGATCAGAAAAAATTAAACACAGCAGAAAGTCTGTGGATTCATAGACTTGATTCAGTTTGGCCTAATGGGTTAAATGATTTAAATCCAGGGGATTTCAAAATTATTCATAATCATACATAATTTACCTAACTTTTAGTTAAGCTAACCTTTCTTTCATGTTATGTGTATTGTATATATGACGTCATCATTCCCATGATGTCATATCTTACTATGATGTCATAACTGACTTTTAGCCATTTTGAATTTGATTCTTCCTTCCTTGACAAAGTTGGTATTTTTGCTAACGAAACGTTGGATAAAACGATGGTTTTTTGATATTGTATTTTATTAATTATTTCATATCAACCTATCTAAATATCAAATGCATCATTTTGACTTATTCAAAAGTGATCCCATCAAATCGTCTGTATTTGGTTTGTGTTTCCTGTTTCTATCAATTGAAAGTTTCACATATGAAAATGTGGGCGTATAAAAAAAAAGATATAATTAAGTAATTATGCAAATGACCTTTGACCTTTTATTGACCTTTGACCCCACTATTGACCCCATGGGTTGACCTTTGACCTGACATATTGACTTATCACCCCAAATTTAATATTTTTTATACGTTTGCTTTTAAAATATTACCCACAGCTGCTATTATGCAAATAGGCCTACTACAACAAATTAAAGAAGGTAACAACAATTCCAAAGATAATAGCACTTTTTTACATCGAAATATGAAAGTAGGCACACAGCTGATAAGAAAATTTCAGAAGGAACACATACAATCAAGTAGATACATGAACACAGGCCTAGGAAACTCATGCAACAATCAATAATTATATTTTTAACAACAATAAATATAGCAATGACAAATAATCTGCTATTTTATCCAGTTTTCACACTTCAAACAGATCAAGTTCCATTGTGCCAACTGCCAACTCATGTCCCAGGTCTCGGAGTAAACTTTGGTATACATGGCTGTGTCTATATATATAGGCCTACACTGTTCATGCTTCCATTCTTATGACTAATCTTCTGAGGCCACAAGGCTGTGATGCAGATGGCTGTAGGCCTATTCTTTTCAATGGTGAATATTCTTCACAAAAATCTTCTGCATAGGAATGATTCAGTATTGATTGACACCTTGTTGACCTGGTGGTACATGTGCTTTTTATTATTCTGTGTTACCAAAACTCAACAATATCATTCATACCACTATTTTCATCTCCAGATATGGACCTTCAAATATAAATGAATTAATAAATAAATGTAAGGCATTCAGTACAATAAAAAAATTAGAAAAAGACTTTTACAATGAGTAACCTTTGGTAAAATAATTGGAAAGAGGAAGATCATAAATCAATATTTTATGCTAACTAGTAGTAGTAGAGCTGGGCATACAACAATCAAAAGCTGTAGAACATTTAGACAGTTTGGGTTTATACTTGTTTCAAATATAATAATAAGTTGCCAAGCCTATTTGAAATTTGAATACTAAATGTGGTTTTCTTCATCAAGTCTAGACATACGCACGTATGACATAGCCGACTACCTGTCAAAATGCCATTACATTTTAGGCCTATATATTTGGGCTAATTACCGATAATTCGCAGGTATATGGTTATTTCATTTCATGCTAGAAATGGGCATACAATCAACAAGTAAATAATTAGCATCATAAATATTACGTTTGTTCGCATGTAAAAAGTAAATGTGTAAACAAAACTCACTCATGTCATCGAATCTCTTGTCAACAAATTCTTTGTTGGACGAATCTAGGTCACCTCATTTTATCTTTGAACTTCATCAGCATCGCTCACATATTCAAGATAAGACATGTCTAATCAATGTAAAGCTTAACATCACTTCTATTCTTCATTTTCGATTTAGTTCTTTCTCTTTTTTAGACATAATAAACCATTTTTTACGGCTATAGGTACATGAAATAATAGGACTTCTGCTAAATATAAATAACACGACGTCATTTGTTTACGCTCGCAGAGTTATCCATCTTTGCTAGAATGTAGACTCGTATAACAAGACTTATATACTGAATAGTCACCCGTTCTTAGTCTCATTTCAAAGGGAATTTTCGTGGCTTTCGAATGATATAAATTATATGCGTTTACTATGAATAGTTTTTTGCATGACATGATGAATCTATCGATTTTAAGGGGGAGGAGCTTATAGGGTTAATAAAACCATGACCCAAATTTTTTTATATTAAATATTACTAGACATCAGGTCATCATACAAAGCTCAAGGGTCATTGAAAGGTTATGTCACCAGCTAGAAGGTGAAAAGTCAAATAAAATTCAAAATTCAAATATAGGCTCCCTAAGAATTGTTGCCATTTGAAAAAGTTTTTGAAAATCGGAATTAAAATGGCGGCTGAATATTGAATTGAAGGATTTTTTTTGTGTAAAATCCAATATGTCAGCTAAGCAGTTGAAAATTTTATCGAACAAGGTCAAGGTTTCTGGAAGCTGTCACAAAATTTATAAATATCGTCGGTGGGGAGTCAAAAGGTCGTATCTGGATTTAGCGAAATTGTCCAGGAGAGCCGAAAAACACACAAAGGTTAAGAATTAAAATGGCTAATAAAACCGTCTTGTCAAAATGTTGTATGTAAAATGTGGTATTTCTGAAGCTTATCTCAAATAACATATTTTATCGTAAATAAAATAGTTTTTGATGCAGGATGAGAAAAATTTTAACAATTGGCCACTCTATCTCTTTAACCATTCACTTTAAATAATAAAAGTACCATCATTGTAACTATTAGCTTATAGGGATACAATGTTTCAGCCTGAAAAATACAGCTGTCTTTAGTACACTCAGGTCAAAAAACATGTGATAGCTGCATGGTTCCCCCAAATGGGCAATTATGATTGGGTTGTCCTTATTCACTTATCCAATCAGCTGGGTTGGTGACTAGTTCACTACCGCTCAGTTATAAACAGGTCTTTTGGGTTTTCAATCACACTGAACAAGCGAGGAAGGAATTTTTCTCACTTTAACTACATGTATTAATGGTTAAACATCTTAATTGATTAGGTATCCATTGTTTAAAATTCCCTCCCGCCACTCCCTATTTTATTTAATTTTCATTTCAGGTTGTTGCGCGCTTTTTACCTCACCTTTGCTTTCCGTTCTGTCATTTATTCAGTTTAGAGAAGTTATTTTGGAAAATTATATATGTATATAATGCATGATATTGTTCATATGTGGTTACTGAATAAATGACCTTTTTACAAACAGATTCTGTTTTGTCAAATCTTTGCAATGGGCAAGCAAACTAGCTTGGACTCTGATTTCTTTGTGGGAGGATATAGCGATAAAAGCTGCTTGGTGCTGTGTCCGTCGCAATCCTGGCAATCATAAATTTATTTACAAAATGTATGTGTAGCCATTTAAACAGTATGTAACAATCTGAACATATCAAGCTCAGCATCTAGTGCAGAATTAAGGAGTGAAAGCTAGCTATTTGCAATTTTATACAGCAAAGACGTATCTCCTGAAACTATTCACCTTTACCTGCTTCAATTTCATCCTTTTCACACTGTAGAGCCTCTACAATAATTTCAATAATACGTATTTAACCATAAAACAATACTGGCTATATTTCGTTTGATTGTAATGCTTTGATTAGACACAAAGTTTATTTATTCAAGAATTTTTTTTTAACACCTCATATACAACTTTTTGAAACAGTATCTTAAAAAAATCCGTTTTTTGGCTTAGAAATACGACTACCAGATGAAAAGATGTGCACGGAAATTCTCATTCCGATACAGCAAAAAAGTGAATTTTGCAAAATATGCCAGATATGACCTTTTGACTCCCCACCAACGATATGCCATTTTGATGTGTTCCTTATTCCTACTAAATTTCAACTTGATACATCAAATAGTGATGGAGAAACGCTAATATTGAATGTTAACATTAATCAAGTGAACTTCTGAATTTAAAAAAAAACATCCTTCAGAGATCCGTTGAAAAATAAAGTGCTGACTTCTGTGGAAAAAAAAAATCAACTTGTACCCCGAAATTGTAAAAAAATTATCAACTTATATCCCGAAAACAATGGTGAAGTTGTGTGTGGATTTCTTTAATTAAATATCAAATTTTAGGACAGAAAAGGAAAAAAAACCTATTTAACATTCACTACAGACATGACATCAACAGTTATCCCCCCTTTGCTATTAAAATTTCTTTCCATGTATCAGGGAAAGGTACAATGTGAGCAGTGGACCAACAAAACCAAACATTTTTTTAGTTTAAAAAAATAATATATCATAAAAAGATAGTATAATTGTTGACATCTTTATTGCATCAGGAATCTAATAATCTGGTGACCACATTCCTTTCACAAATGTTAAAGTGGCCATTTTTATCCATCTATGTGAAAAAAATTGTTTCAAAACAAAAATAACAAAATATGGTGTATGGAATATAATCCAATAGTAGCACATAGGGCGACATAGGCAGACCATCAAATATTCTTCCATTGACTTGTGCATTTAATTATATTTTCCTAATACTGAAAATCACAAATATTTGCACGAAAATCAATTTCTTCCATATAAATTGGGTTAAAATTTATAAAGGTTACCACTTTTAAACTAAAATAATCATACATCCCATTTTCTTTACATTTAAAGATCAGCAGATCTTCAAATCTAATTCCTTCCTTTCACATTCATAAAGACCACCATTGTTCCCCCACTGACTTTAAAGTTAGTTCTTATATATCCCACGGGCGCTATTACTTTCTCTTTGTCCCAAATTTTCCCTGTAACTATCTGCAGCACAGATCACTGTAACCAAACTTAGTTTTTATACTAGCCAGTACATTCTAGCCAGTACAATAATTTTGACAGCAGGCCTACATGTAAATAATACCATTGTGAAAAGAGGACCTAAGGGGGACAACTACATATTTCTGTATGGAAGCAGACCACAATGAACTTCCCATTGAATATACTATATTTTACGAAGATATAAATTTGATAAGGTAAAAATAATTTCACTCGCTTTGAGCACTCATATTTTTATATGGCGTATAAGGACCAGAATAAATTTTCGGTCTATACGATTATGGTGATCCACGTGGAATCAAAATCCTCTAAATTTGCTATTCAAATTCCGAAGCATTTTGACTCCGGTATAACGGTGTAAATTTGTTGTTCAGTTGTGGAGTCGTTTTTTAAGAAAACTTTTATTTGTACTCCGGTGTAATGGTTGAAGGCAGAACAAACGCTTACTTTCTGATCGACAGATATACTCCGGTAAAGTTCCGGGCGTTAAATCTATCGGAGTCGTTTCGGTAAAGGGTCAACTTCTCCCTGTGTAATGTTTGACTCTGGGCTCGGTTCCTCGTTTGAGGTGACCGAAATTCTTAGCTGGTAAGGTTACTCTGCAGTGAGTATAATAAAATTAGAAATCTATGAGTGGCGAGTAGCCGTCCCAGATTTCTCTCAAGAAGTTACTAGTTTCGTTCATTTTGAACTCATCAGACTTGAATGAAATTGTGCGGGTGTTCCCTTTATATAGTCGTCGGGGACCGGAGCACAAACAGATCTCGGATGGACCTGCGCAGTGCTGTATCACCGGAGCAACTGCTTCCGTTTAATAGTGAACAGAGAGACGGCTAAAGAATTGCCGTTTTTTAAAATGCTTATTTGCATAGACTCAGGGCTCCCAACCCATTTGACTTTTGTCGTTTAAAATAATATAAACAAGTGGGAATTATTTTCAGGCACTTCCGTTTCCTTGTTCTCCTCTTCCAGCCACTTGTTCAGAATTTCCAATTCCTTCTTTGTCTCTTCACTACTTTATTCAGTGTGAAAAAATTAACGGTTAAGTTCAGTTTGCTACTATTACATTGTTTCAGTTTACACATTATTCGGTAGAAGTGTTGAGTGTAGACATCAGGAGCAGTGAGTTTGGTAATTCTTTTTAACTTTTCCATGGAAATTCATAAATCTAAGTGGAATGCCTAAGGCATTCCAGTTGCCATTGTAATTTTTATACCGTGGGCCGCCGCACTTAGAAGTTTAGTGTCTGCACTATTACTTAGAACTATTTGTGTAAGCCAGGTTCTTACTTTCGTCAAGAATCAAAGACCCTTACTGCGGCTACGAGTAGCCATTTTTGGCCTTTTAAATCTAACGAACAAATGGTTAGGTAGTCATCAAGCTCAGCAAATATGGACGTCTAGATAATAGTCTCCGTGAAGCACACCATAGTCTCTGGGAATGGCAGAACATACAATAATTTTTTGGGTTAAAACACTTATCGAGATTGTAGAACCCAGCGAACTACGTGTTGGTATTTTTGGGGACCCGTACTTTTACCAGGGGCGCTCACATATTTCCGTTTGTCAATGTTCGATTCTTTCGCCACATTTGTGATGCAGTTCTACGTCATGTACGACAGCTTTAGTACTAGTCTGGGGGTAGGTGTTATTATTATTCCATGTTTGGGTTTTGGTTATTTCTCAATGTTTGGTTATTCAATTTTATCCATGTTGGGATATTTATTAGGTTGGTGCTTATTATCTTCCATGTTTGATTTTTATTGTTAGCATCCATGTTTGGATTTTAATTTTATCCATGTTTGGATATTTATTATAAGGTTGGTAGTATTTTAACCATGCCTGGATATTTAATTTTCATCCATGCCTGGATTTTTTAATTTTCATCCATGTTTGGATATTCATTTTTCATCCATGTTGGATATTTAATTTTTCAAGGTTTGGATATGTTTTTTTCATCCACAATTTTGTTGCATTGAATGCTTCCCCCCCCCCCCCCCACAGACAGAGCAACGCCTGGGCATATCTTTGCTAAAATATTAGGTTGATTGAAGAATCTTACTAAAATCACGTAACTTTCCACCATACATCAATGTAACAAGGTTTAACTTGGTTATCGTCTGCCTCTAAACCATGAATATTTACCAAAACTGGGAGAAAATATTGATTCAAACCTTCTTCTTCATCGATTCTAGACCAAACAATCAACAAAATGGCCATGCAACATTAAAACTACACTTATGGATCAGTCATCAGAAGTGTTAGTAAAACAATTGCTGAAAATTGTGTGACTGATGTGTAGCTGTGTGTAGAAAAGTGTTTGCTATGCAATTTACGCTAACATTTGAAAGAGAGGGACAGAGAACAAGCTAATTTAGCAATTTTCATATAACTAAGGGCTATAATCCAGGATGTTACAGTTCGACATGTGTCAATATCAAAAGGAACCAAGATCTTAGGGATTTAACCATATGTTTTCAGCTTTCATCCTACAGGCAACTCTTATATCGAATTTAAAGTACTAAGGGATCTTTTACAGGCACGTCAATGTAAACACTGTACCTCAATTTTTCATCCTATTCGAGTGGCTAGACAGCACCGTTCTGCACCACTGACACAGAGAAGCAACTTCGGAAAATCTTGGATGAACTTCTCGGCCAATGCAGGGATCAAGCATGCGACCTCAAGGCTAGTGGGCTGGCGTCTTACACACTTAGCCACCGCGGCTCTAGAAGATGTACAACTTTTGTATTACCATTATGTGATCGGCTCTAGCGAAAACAGGCGCTTCTCGCTGGTGGCTATTTTAAGCTACGACCAATTTAAGTTGCAAAATCAAATTTTTGTATGAAATGTGTTTTGGCCAAAAATAGATCGAAAATACATTTAACTTTCATCCCTGAAAAAGAGAAAGTAGAATTTCACTCCAAAATTGTATTTTAGAAGAGATTTGTCAAGGTATACGTTCAGAAGTTATGTTTTTATCCAATAAAAAGTAAAAAACTCCACCAAAATCAGACATTGTTTTGAATTATTTCGCTTGGCTCGATTGCTAAATAACTTCTATCAAACTCCGCCCACTGACGTCAACTTTCCAAATATGGTAAATTCATGCATATTCAATAAGATCTAATGGCGCAAGGGCCAGCAGTACTGAAGCTTACAATCTGTCTATAGAGCTGTTAAGAATGACCTTTTGTTGCTAGGTCGTTGTTCTTTCAAAGACGCTGATTGGCCAATCTTCCCTTGTGCATGCGCTAAGATGTACTTGTGTTTTATGGCACGAGAGAAATGGAAGCAGGATTTAAACCCATGCAATAACATTGCTTGCCTTACTTCGAGCGATATATGAACATAGTGTGAAAATAATACTGTCTTCCGCAAATTCTGCCGTAAGAATAGATTGTATGCTAAATTCCATCCGGGAATTTGGCATTGGAGACGAAGAAGTTATTGGTGTGTTTGAAGAATACTTTTCGGCTTCGTGAATCGTATGATGAAGGTAATTATCAATAGACACCTGGACAGCAAACAAACTCGGTAATAGTGTCAATGAAACGTTTATAAATATTTTAGTGTATCTCACGACTGTAATTATCAAAGTATCAAGTATATTTAAGTAATTAGAAACTTTAGCTGAAAACCACGTGGTAGACCTGATTATCCGGAACTTGTGTAGCCTACCGCCATATCTCAGTAACTGTGAACTGTACGACTTGTCCAGCCTATAATAAACTGTGATAATTTTATAAATTATATGGTGCCCTTCCCTTGCCTGTGACCAACTTTATTTGTTTATGTTCGATCATTAATCTAGTGTCAAGTAGGCAGCCAATAAGTCGTTGTACCGTTGATTTGAAACCTTGTTAAATCAGAGTATTTTGTGATATATAATTGATCTGTTTACATTGTTGTGTTGTGGAAAAAAGAAATTATTCTTTTATAAACGGTTAAAAAAAAGTACCCCTCCCCCCCCCACCCGGCCTTCCCCCCACACATAATTTAATTTGACATCCAGTTTTCTTAGAGGGGTCCTAGGTGTGCAAAAACATAATAAGTGGTGTTTTAATCCTTAATTGTTTATTTATTTTGTTGTGGAGAAAAGTAATTATTTTTTTAAACGGTTTAAAAAAAAGACCCCCCCCCTCCACCACCCGGCCTTCAACACAGCTGTTGCTATGGTAACAGTCGGTGACGCTCATATTATTATGCCAAAAATGTGTTATTTTGTTTAAATAAATTTTATTCACAACAGAAAAACGTAATTATTTTTTTATAAACGGTTAAAAAAAAAAAAAAAAAAAACACCCCCAAACCCACCCACTCCTCCACCACCCGGCCTTCCACACACACAAAAATAAATTCGGGATGGTAAATCAAATTCTTGAATGTGTTGAATTGATTTTCGATTTGATTAAACGTCATTACACATTAGGGCAGACTTTGGTGGAGTTGGCTTAATTTGGGACATTTTCAAATTCAAGATGGTCGTTCGTTTCAGCTGTTGCTATGGTAACAGTCGGTGAAGCTCATATTATTTTGCCAAAGATGTGTTATTTTGTTTATATATTTTTTATTACCAACGACGCTGTGTAATGTTTTTTTTTTTTAGGTGTTGGATCTGTATTTCAAACTTTAACCCATATTTGTGATTTGAGCAGGATCTGAGAAAATTGATAAAACTTGGTCATTGTTTGACTAATCATTTTTTTTATAAAATATTATTTTATTTATAGGACTCTCATATGAAGAGAAATGATCAGAGCTATGACTGACAATTTTCAAGTCATTTGATTGATTTATAAGCTTGGTTGCTATGGACTTTTGAATGAGATAATAGGACTTTCTTCGATCTTAATATTTGGCGGCCATTTTCTCAATTTCTCAGTCTGCTGAGTTCTAACCCAGAAAAGGGTACAACTTACCGAATTTTTATCCGATTTCAAAAATTTATCCAATTTTAGAAAGCTCTTGATGTGCAGACTCCAAATTTATCAGAATCTAAATTTTGAAATTTTGCAAGAAGAGCCTGTTTTGCCAGAGCCCCTCACATATTCCTCGCAGTGTTTGGCTTGATTAGAGCTAATCCCACTTAACACTGCTGTAAAGGAAGCAAATTTCTTTTGCAAATTATGACTGGGCAATAGTCCGATTAACAACAAATAGCTAACTGCGTAACAATCCTTAAACAGAGCTCCAAATTGGACAAAATATGTTTACATACTGTTGGGTCATGACTCACGATTTCATTATGCCCAATTAATCAGTAAATATCAGAATATTGCCAAATAAAACTAATTGCGTGAAAAACCGAGACTATCAACACAGATTCAATGTAAACAATACTATTTGAAGATGAACACTATTTTCACCAATTTTAATACCTTAAATCACTGTCCAAAGTTTTAGGGAAGACCCTAGATTAAACGAAGGGCTGTCATGTTGTTGTACTTGGGAATTATTTGATTGAAAGGGAAGAATAGACACACTTCGTCAAAAGCTCAGGGCTAGAAATTCTAGCTCAATTAGAAGCAAAATGGTGTCCCAAAAAGTGTAAACCAAATAAACCACAGTCCCATGCGTCCTGTATAAAGATCACCTATGACTGTAAGGCCCTGTATCCATAGGCTGTTCCCTTGTGGCGTGTTCCCTTGTGGCGTGTTCTCTTGTTCCCTTGTGACACGCCACAAGGACAATGAACCTTTGTTTTTTAACGTGGCCCGTTCCCATAGGATGTTCCCAGGGAACATGTGGCCTCGTGCACGGAACATGTGGCTTGTGACCGGAAACACAAACAATGAACATGTCAATTCTTTTTCAACTGCACTAGAGGGAACATGTTATTACTAGTGCGATATTGTATGGAAACTTGTGTGAAATTCACCCAGTCCATTGCGAGTTCCCAAAAATGGCCGGACCCAACACCGTGGGCCTTGTCTGAAGACATGTTATCTTCTGAGATGAGCACCCGGGAGGAAAAAAAATGCAATCAGTACCTGATCAGGGAGGGGAGGGGGCATAATGGGAAAAATGTCCCGGGCTCCTCACATATAAGGCCTCCCCCCCCCCCACAGTTCTAGGTCATACTAATATTTATCCCTGATTTCACTAGCATAAAGTAAATGGAAACAATACCCAATTTGACAACAAATTCAAAACGTCAATGAAATCGCTTGCCAAAATTATTGTCTTATATACACTGAAATTAATCCTTATTTAAAAGAAAGAAATCCTGAAGGAATACACTCCAGACATTCAAGGGGGCGAAGTACATGTACATACTAGTACGATCCGCGATCAGTACGAATAACTTGAACAAAGGACAATGGGGCTCCCGCACAGTTGGTATGTCCTCCACCCCCACAAGGTTAGTCCGACACTGAATGCAATAGCGGAATCCTCCTCATCCTTCCAATTTTCAGTAGTTGAGTTCATCGTCGAGCTATCAATATGTCAATAAAATAATGACGGTTCGCATAATGATAGTTGTGTCTTGTGTTAATTTGCTCTCTCATCAACGTTCGTATGTAGTCTTTTCTTTTACCTATCTTTCCATATACATTGTACACGCCACAAGGGAACATCCTATGGATACGGGCGGGTACAGGGTCGGGGAACAAGGTCACAACGTCACAAGAGAACACGTCACAAGGGAACAGCCTATGGATACAGGGCCTAAGGTGGTTATGTGGCCTAGCGTAGTTATCAATGCAAACCACTGGTTGGATGGCAGACTTGTATGTGACAAGAAGTTGCATTGCTTATCTAGCTTGCTTGTTTTTTTCTGAACATATATTTCCATGGCATCTACATGCGCTACACTTTTTCCGTAAAAGGTTAATAAACTAATTTTCGCTATTTATATGCTGTGGACTTTTTTATCAAATCTGTTCCTGTAGATCTGCAACTTTAAATGTGGCCCTCGGGGTAAACAGAACCACTTGTTAGTAAATTATCATAATTGAGATTGCTGTTTTCTGCTGGTTGTTGAAATAGCAAAACAAAAGAAAAGCAGATACTGGAGTTATTTTAGTTGAAACCAGTTTCACAACACTGGCAGCGACACTTGTGAGAAAACAAGCCAACAGTAAGGCTGATGTCCCCCGCCAAACTATACACTAAGTTTCATCATTCTCTATCAGATAGAATCAAAGTGATCTTGTCCCAAAGCATTGACCAATGAAATTGCTTAGCTCAGCTTAGCTTTAGCTTGAAATGATAGCTTGAAATGATAATCATTGAACTCAGTCAAGACATTCACCTAATGAATATCGACGTCAAGTTTAAACATTCTACCTCAATTAAAAGCAGAGTTGTTATGTTCAATCGTCTTGATCAATCAATTTGCTTAACGCAACTTAGCCTAAGCAGAAAATTCTCATCATCAAATTTAGTCACGGTAATGATATGATGAATTTATACTTAAAGTTTCATCACTCTTACTTAATAATAACTAACGTCATCGTGCCCAAAAGTATCAACCAATCAGATTGCTTATATCTGCTTACAGTAAGCAGACAATGTTTATCACCGAAATCCATCATGGCATTCACCTAATTATAAGGAAGAGCTTCTTTAATCAAACCTTGTTTTCCTTTTTCAGGTAAAGTTACAAAGAGACAGAAACATTTACAGGACATTATGAACATGCAAAAACATTTAAATGTCCTATTCTGTTTTAAGATTAACATTTAAAATTAC
This sequence comes from Patella pellucida, assembly GCA_917208275.1. NCBI lineage: Eukaryota > Metazoa > Mollusca > Gastropoda > Patellidae > Patella > Patella pellucida. The sequence continues at coordinate 28,451,704 of OU795041.1, read as the reverse complement.
ACAGGCCTTAGCTTTTAATACAGTCAGTTGTAGATAGCCCTGGATTCATGTGTAGATTGCACTGTATAAACATTTACTGGAACCAGATATATTGACTTCAGGGTATGTTTTAATTAAGTCATGGATGTTCAATCTCAAGAAATCAAAGGAAATACCCAGATTTGTGTACATCTTACGATTGGTTGTTCGGCGAAAATATACATCACCTTGCTAATTGGTGGATTAAGTCATTTTTTAGAAAGTATTGTGTGAACAGTACCCGTAAAAAGACAGCCAGTTACCATATAGACCATTAATACTATTTTGTCCAGACTGATATTATTTTGTTTGACTTTCAATCTAAATTTTAGATTACTTAAATATATTACTACTGTCTAAACTATCTTAATCTTATTTTATAAACAGATTTTTTCGATTATGAACAAAGTATTTAACTTTGGTTATTAAAAACTTACCTGTGTGTTTGAAACCAACTCCGGTTAAATAAAATCCACTGCACAATTAAATACCACAACTAATTAACTAGGTTCTCTTGTGAAAAACTTGACGCGTTTACATTTTCTTCCTTCTAAGTCGAAGACAAAATGGCGACCGTCACGTGTTGGAACAAACCATTAAAGTTGTTGTGGGGGTGTTTAGTTTTGACAGTGAGTGACACAATCATGTGTTCCTATGAAAAAAATTGTCGTAAATTAGCTGCCCCACCCCAACAACAACTTTAATGGTTTGGTCCAACATGTGACGGTCGCCATTTTGTCTTCGACTTAGAAGGAAAAAAAATGTAAAAACATTATTGTACAATAAAAGTGGACGTCTGTCAGCTTATATCAGGGGCCTGACCGCAGTAGCCCCTCTAAACTGATCTCTAGAAACGTGTCTGGATCCAACATTAGAGGTACCGAGTGAAACCAATTTATATATGATGAATGAGGTTTCTTAATTATGGAAAAAATAATGACAGACAATTTTGGGGGTAACAACCCCTTGACAGACATGCCCTACAGGGAGGTCTCTATGGGTCTAGATCCAATATTGGAGATACCAACTAAAAATTGTGTCAGATTTAGGGTAATTTAATAGTAAATCATCTACTATCAACGACAGACATTTTAAACAGTGCTTACCCCCTGACAGACGCCCTCCAGTGAGGAATATTTATGTTGGAGCCAGATTCAATGTTTGAGATACCACACCAACTTATAACTTATAAGCTGACAGACATCCACTTTTATTGTACAGGGAAATACCCCTAAATAACACTATAGGTGAACATTGGTTTCTCCTTCGTTAGACTTCGAAGGTCTGGGCTGGCGGTCTAATTATTACAAGTTTTGACTGGCTAATAATATTTGCTGATTTGAGTTGTAAAATTTGTACGACCGATTCTATCTATACCGCTAATTGTCATGTATGATGTCACTTAAATTTGACTGAAAATACTTTTTGGAGTACAGTAATAAAGTCTTTTAGGTAGCAAAATCTTTTCTGACATTTAAATTATTGACCAGAAACCCAAAGGGAATTTTGATTTGTTCATTGTTGTACACAGCAAAAACGAGTGCACAGTGTAGAAAGTGCTAATGACCAACGCCGGATTAACCATGGTGGGGGCCCTGGAACATGTGTGGGGCACGTGATCACCGACCGCGAGCGCCAAAGGCGCAAAGCCCCACAAGGGTGGTGTCAGGGGCAGGGTCGTATGTAGGATTTTAAAAGTAAAGATGGAGCACAGAGGGTTGGGTAGCCAATACAATGCCCGAGTTACTGACTGCTGAGCAGCTACCGCTACTCTCGCACAGCGGTGCATGTGTGTGCGTCGGAGTTGGGGGATCTGCAAACCCCACCCCCCATCCCCGAGAATTTTGAAAATTAGACTGTCACAAACGCGATTTCAACCCACTTGGAGATGCAATCAATGTCGCTCCTGTGTGTCAATTTAAGCACACCACAATGAGAAACTCCTAATAATAATAATAAATAATAATAATTTATTTCTTATATAGCGCATTACACAGAAGTTTCAACGCGCTTTACATATAAACACATGCTACATTAAAACTGATATAATAACAATACTGTGTAGAAGTATTTAAAAATACTTTAAAATAGATTTTTTGGGAGAGGCATTTGCTCCTGGTGCCCGCAACTTGGATCCGCGCCTGTGGTATAATAGATATAGGAAAGTTTGGATCAGGTGTAGGCCCGATTAAAACCGACCGTCTCATCAGTGCCTTAAGAACAATACTGTGTGATCATAATCAAGTGTATTAATTTAAAATCGAACGGTTGTCAATTTTTTGGAGGGGGTGGCATTTCTCATGGTGCCTCTTTTTTTGGGGTGCGCAAATGTACCCCCAGCATCCCCGCTAGATACAGCTCTGGTCTGGGGGTGTTTTCCCCCCTGGAAATTTTCAGAAATTGAAGGCCGGAAACGTGATTTCCTGGCATTTCAGGCACTTATGCGGCTCATTTAGAAGTACTGCACCCTGAAAAAAAATAATTCTGCCACAAAATTAGCGCATTCTGGCGTTATTTCAGTGGACCAATTCATGCGAGTGCTATAAAATGATGGCATTTCTAGAGGAGGGGGTTGGACACAACTGAGATTTTTGTGGGGGGGCCCCTAATGTGAGGGGCCCTGGGGCCTGTGCCCCATCATACTCCGTGCAGCAATTTGTTGGATTAGAGCTAATCCCACTACACACTGCTATTCTGAGTGGATATTGTTGTTTTTAATTTTGATTGGTCAGTAGTCCGTCTTCCAACCAATCACTAGCTGCTCTACAAAAGCTTTACATTTAAAACGAGTGCTAGTATTGGACCAAATATGGCTCATGATTTTATTATGACTAATTAACCTGTGCATAGCAGAATACTGCAGTAAAACTTACTGTGAGATAAACGAGGCTATCAAGTCGAATGAAATGTAAACAATACTGTTTGGAAACAAACATACTTTCACCGTTTTTAATACCTTAAATCACTGTCCAAAGTTTTAGGGAAGACCCAGAATAAACGAAGTACTGTCATGTTGCTGTACTTAAGTGATAGCTTTCATTGAACAGTAAGAATAGACACATTCCCGAATAAGTTCAAGAAACAGACGCTATTCCAGCAATGGCCAGAGAGGGATTTCTTGGGCCATTGCTTCAGGAACATGGTGCCACATGGTTAATCCGGTCCTGCTAAAGACGTTTAGTATTGGCCTAGATCAATAAAAATGAAGTAATTTGATGAAAACAAATATCTCCTGGATTCTCCTGTTTTTTCATTGCTGGTCTCCTGTTTTTTCATACCTGGGAGTTGAAACTGAAACAGCACATCAAAATAATTCAATCTTTGAGTTTAACTGAGGGAGGGTGAAATTTGATTTTGGTCTCTAAATGGTATGTATTTAAACCAATTCTATAAAATGTTGACCATTTAGAAAGATAATTTAACAAAGAATGGTGTGATATCTTTTATTGGAGTCTATCCATAGTAGTTTTTAAAATATTGGATCATACAGATGATAATGGTTGCTTTCAGTAATGAGGAAATAAATCGGGACATGAAAATGATGGCAGATTGCACAGTAGTATTCAGATGTCGGATGTGACAGATTCCACTGTAGAAGCTAACTGGTTAGGTTTAGCAGGGGCGTTTTAAGGTTTACTTTGGCGGAGGCTATACTTTTGTGAGGGCCCTTTTTCGTGTGTGGGGGGGGGGGTCTGCTCCCGGCCACCGGAGGTTGAGAAACATTTTGGTGCATTCTTACATCATATCATGTATATTCTGAGGTCCGGTGCCTAATCCGATACTTGTCTGAAGCCTGAATGTGAAACAAATCCCTTGTTCGTACCGTGCCGGGAGCTCAATCAAATAATAATTAATGGAATATAGTGGATTTCAAATGATATTTGACCAAAGTTCAAGGACGTTAAATTTTCCAGTTAAACGACATCCTCCTTTCTAGCCTTGCGGCTCGCGAAAGTTTTGATGATCTCATCCAAATTATCGAATCCAGAAGATTAGCTTCAATGCACAATAAAGCTAGTGCACCCGTGCGATCTTGCCCCATAGTTGAACGCAAGTGATTTTTTATCCGCGCTAAGGCGTAAAAAGAATGCTCACCCGAGCAATTGGTGACCATGATCGGCAAATAAATACGCAATGTCGTAAATTCGATCCTTAATGAAAATTTTGTCCTTTGTGACGTTTACGAATTGCTGCAGTTCATTCTCGAAATGTTAATCTAGATCGTCTGTGTAGATGGCTGACAATGTAGATGCTGCTTCCTTCAGTTAATCACAGCTTAGATTCCCGAGTTTACCAAGAAATCCAAACCTTTGGCTTAGAACTGAATAAGCATTTTGCCGTTTTGTCAGAGCAGCCGACAGCTGATTATTATGAATGTCTGGGTTCGGAAATTTTCTCGAGGCGACAAAATTGTCTCTTCCTCATCAACACTTATTGACCTATTTTTTAAATAACTATTTGATTAATAAATATTAATCTTGATTCCTTCCAGGAGTACCAACCGTCAACCAACTGCTTGAAATGTACGATCTCATATTCGCCGAGTACATGCAGGCACTCGTAAAATCCAATAAACGTTTAGTTAGACATTTTAATTTCACTTATCGATATATCGATGATGTTCTATCACTGAATAATCCAAAATTCAGTGATTATATAGAATTCATATATCCTGATGAGCTCGAAATTAAAAATACTACTGACAGTGACAATTGCGCTTCCTACTTGGATCTGCGTCTCGATTTTGACAATTGCCATAAACTAAGTGTTAAATTGTACGATAAACGTGATGACTTTGACTTTCCGATTGTTAACTTTCCATTTATTAGTAGTAACATTCCAATATCACCAGCTTATGGAGTGTTTGTGTCTCAGCTAATTCGTTACGCGAGAGCTTGTTCATACTATTCTGATTTTTTGAGTAGATCGAGGCATTTGTCATCTAAGCTTCAATTACAAGGATACTTGCGAACTAGACTTGTTAAGGCCTTTAAAAAGTTTTATAGTCGTCATATTGACTTGATCGGTAAATATAACATGTCTCTCTCGACTATTATTCTAGACATATTTAATTGACGGGTATACTATCTCCCTGATAATATATGTGTACTACATCGTTAACACTGTTCATCACGTGCATTTTGCATACCGATAGTTCATTGGTCTATCACGCTATTTTACCGAGATTTCGCCTAATAGATTGGATGCAGCTATGGCGGGTGTGGCGCGCCAGGCAGGGTAAGCTTACTCTTCCAAGGACACCTGTTACCACTGTCCGTCGTGTATTTTGTACACGGTGAACAGTCCATATGCTGATTACACTATTTTGCGATATTACACATTTTTGCCTATACCGTTTTTAGGACATCGAATTTTGTCTAATGGTTTGGATTGTTCGTACTTGATTTTATTTTATTTTAATTCAATTCACTTGATAATAAACAATCTATAACTTTTTATATTTTGTGATATATCGAAAGCTTTTGACAAAGTGTCTCATAGGGGCCTGTTACATAAATTATCTAATAACAGTATCACTGGTAAATTACTAATCTCATTTCTTCTTATCTCTCAAATCGTCATCAGCTTTTAGGTATACAAATTCTGGGGTTACACAAGGTTCAATCCTTGGACCTTTATTATTTCTTATTTACATTAACGATATTTCTGATGGTTTATTTGGAATCACGTGTTTATTTGCCGTCGATATACGTCTTTGTCTTCTTCTTCAAAATGTTTTGAAAAGATTGAATCTGAATTAAACTTTAATTTATCCAAATTATAACAATGGTCTTAAAAATGGTTACTGACTTTTAATCCAGGAAAGACAAAACGAATGATCTTCAGTTGTCAAAAATTTAGTTATCCGCTTAATATTAAATATGATAACACGTATATATTAGATACGTCGGTACATAAACACCTAGGGGTGTTTCTTCAGATTTTTTTAATTTCTCAGGATTCACTTAATAAACTCTATAAATGTTTTATTTTGCCTATAATTGAATATTGCTGTTGAGTTTGGGATGACTGTAGTAGTTATAATTCATATAAATTTTAAATTTTTCAGATGAAAGCAGCTCGCGTTGTTACAGGAAATACAATTTACACCTCCAGACAATCATTATATTTTGAAACTGCATGGTCAAAATTACATGAAAGAAGAAAGATTAGACGTTTGAATCAGTTACATAAAATAATCCATGGAATCTGTCCCGTGTATTTTACTAATACTATACATTTTGTAAACGAATCCCAAGCACCTTACAATTTACGAAAGTCCAATATTCGGGAATCCCGTTGTCGTGTTAGTATCAGACAAAATCATTCTTTCCGTTAAAGAATTTAAACAATCTCTAAAACCTAAAATAAAGCCCTCAAAATTTAGAAGTATTGGTTCTAGGCCATTCTCTATATACAACAATCGTATCCGATGTGGATGTAGTAGTTTACATTTTGATCTATTTCGTTCAAATATAATTGAAAATCGATACTGTAGTTGTAATGCTATTTGTGTCCCTCACCCAATAACTGAACTCAACAATTGATAAAGTGTAAAATGTCATTTATTAATGGGAGCATAATAAATGACTAGAAAAACATTAACTAAATTATTGATTATATCAAATGCACATAATCACAATAATCATATAAAAACACAATGACTAGAAAACATTATTAACTAAAATATTAATTATATAAAATACACATAATCACAATAATTATATAAAAACACACATCATAAGGAAACACCAATAATTATGTAAGAATACACATAATAAAGGTCACAATAATTATATTCCCTGAACCCACCACAATACTCATGTTGGGCTAAATTAGAGCCCCCAATTCTGCCAAGTGCTTCAAATTTAAAAAACCTAACTAAAGTCCCAAATGTAGGAGGTGATGGGGAGGAGGAGGGTGTACACAAAATATAAAGCTGGTTAAATTATTTGCTACTGCTCTTTCCCAGGTTTGGAAGCTGTAATGAGGCGCGTTTTCTGCTGACCTAGAAAACTAGCGTCACTACTCTGCACTAAATAACAACTAAGTTTTTGATTGGATAAAAGTTGTGTGACCTAGATAACTAGCGTCACCATACCACACTAAATAACAACTAAGCTACTGATTGGATAAAAGTACACAAATTTAATTATTTTCATAATATGTATTTGTGTCCCTCACCCAATAACTGAACTCAACAATTGATAAAGTGTAAAATGTCATTTATTAATGGGAGCATAATAAATGACTAGAAAAACATTAACTAAATTATTGATTATATCAAATGCACATAATCACAATAATCATATAAAAACACAATGACTAGAAAACATTATTAACTAAAATATTAATTATATAAAATACACATAATCACAATAATTATATAAAAACACACATCATAAGGAAACACCAATAATTATGTAAGAATACACATAATAAAGGTCACAATAATTATATTCCCTGACCCCACCACAATACTCATGTTGGGCTAAATTAGAGCCCCCAATTCTGCCAAATGCATTCCCACTGGAACAGTAAGGAATGACTAGCCCAACACAGGAATCTGACAAAGGGTGGTGGGAGGGCCTTAGGAGAAAACAGCCTGCATGTTACCCTAAAATTGCAACAAAAACGTTCAAGCAGATATAACATACATAGTCAGGCAGCAGAACCAGACAAGATAGTCCCAGTCTACACTGAACACTAAGTCATGGTCCCACAACCCATACATGAAACTAATACAAACTAGATAGAACAATGTAACAGCTATTTATATGCGTAACCAGCCTACTCAGAGCATTTTAAACCGGGATGTTAAAGTTGGAGGGCAGGCAGACGAATATAACTTCGTACTGCATTACTATGCCAGCGGCCCATGGTTTTTATTTGGTTCTCGGAATAGCCCTTTAAAAAAGCTGAGGTTGCAGCACCAATACGGAAAGAATGGAGTTTAAGACGTGTGGTATCGAGACCAATAAATGAAACAAGTTGGGTTAAGCAAGCGTTCACAAAGCTGTACGACACTGACGACCCATTATGCCACTGAAATAATGGGCCCGACGAATGGGGACATGACTTAACATATTTTAATAATAAACATGGAGCACAAGTGTGAACGCACGCAGAGCAAGAGCAGTTAAAATGTAATATGACAGGACCTATGGTCGGTTTGTGTTTGAAATGATGCAAGAAGAGTTCAAGCGACGTTAGGCGGGTTTGGTTAAAATTAAAGCGAACATGAGATACTTGCACAACCAGAGCTAAATTTGACTGAGATTTTACAACTTATTCGCCGATGCGAAAGAATCCAGCAAAAGTGAGGGAAAACAAGGATTGTAATAAAATTTGTTGATAACGGCCTCTAAATACAATTGGTATCGCTTTAATAAGCTTATACAGGATCGGCAATGTAATAGGGAGACGTGAATTAGGGTTTGATGAGGATAGACGCTTTGCTCCTTTTAATAGGGAGTGTACTAGGAAATTAGTGCACACGTCAGGAAAACCCAAGGCTTTATGGATATAAGCTAAGACGGAAACGTGTGACGAAATGGTACTTACTGCAAAGCCCTTTTCGAATAAATTGGCCAAAAAGTTTACAATTATCATGGGCTGAATAGGAAAGTTGGGTTGATCCCTTTCTCTGAGCAGAAATTTAAAAACTTATTCCAAGCCCGGTTGTAGGCTACGCGAGATTTAGAAGCCAACGCATGCGCAAGCAGGCAGCGTGCTGAAGATTAAATTGGTGAGGGACACCACTTGAGGGTCCGGGTCCAACCATGGTGCCCATTTCCTGGCTGTCTGAAATTGAAAACGGGACAATTTATCGGCAATTAAATTGGTTTTTCCAGGAATATGTTTGGCCTTAATAAGAATATTATGGGTTATAGTCGCTGTGACTAGATGTCGAAAATTCGTATCACTATTTTTTGAATGCCCTTTTCAGTAAATTGACATGGCTGGGAAATATTCCTTTCACTGAATTACACTAAATATTTCTACATGGTTCGTCGCTACTACCAAAAACATTAAATACAATGTTAGTTTTTTCTTTATTCAAAGGTATATCAAAGACTCGAAACGTTTTACATATAATTTATTATAAACAAATACAATAATAATGTAACAATAAGTAAACGTATTAGTATTCATTAGCTAATATAATTTACAAGGAAGTTTTGTAAATAGATGTACGTATGTTTATGTTTGTTGAATAAAAAATAAGTTCGCCATACTATTTTTGTATCAAAATTTGATTGATATGTTCGGAGAAGATTCATAATTTGTTAGTATCCCTTTGTAAAGAATATTTTTGAATTAAAATATGTTTTAGTTAAAAACCAGGCCACACTGTGCGACCTAGCCATTTCTTTCCTGAATAGCTTATTAGTAGGGTTTCAGAAAAGGTGATTTCTTGATTGATGATTTGCATGCCAATGCAATGACTGCATTCTCATTCATTAGTGGATTCAAAAGTATTAGTGTATAAAACGATTGACTCGGACTCAGGGCCCTTTCCCATGGTCAGGGGGGCCCTTTTGTTAGACGTGGGGGTCTTTTGTCAAACGTGGGGCCCTTTCTTATGGTCAGGGGGGCCCTTTCCCATGGTCAGGGGGGCCCGTTTGTCTGCCTTGAGGGCCCTCCCTAACTAGGGTACATTTCATTTTTCTCATCGGTTTTAGCATTTTTCTCCCGTTTTATTTTTTCAACTTCTTTGATATTTTTCGTGAGGAGGCTGGCGCCTCCAGCGCCTCAATGATAAAACGCTACTGTCTAGTACTAATAAAAATATACACTACGTGTATAATATGGTACATCTATTAGAAAAAAGACATTGGGTGGTGATAACTCACGGTCTTATATACACTGCTACTGTACATCCGTGGTAGGGTACGCACGTGCAGTATTTTCTACTTTAAAAGTTTGAGCGAGTGGTACAGACTATTTGATAGATATGAGAATTATGCAATGTAAACCTGAGATGCCCGATGGGCATATTATGGAATATAATCAGAATTTGTTAAGGCCACTACAAACTGTTTAGAATGATCATTCTTCACCATGACCAAGATACAAAAATCTGAAGTTTTAATTTAAGATCAGACATATTGTACATGTACATGAGCATCAAACATATTGTACAAGTGCATGGCACTAGTCTTATTACCTGAATAATAATATACATCTATATACATGTTGATAGCTATTGCAAAGAAAACCCATTAAATTTACCTACTATACTTATAAGAAGATAAACTATTGAATCAGGTTGATCAGAATTGTTATTTCAGTTAGTTATGCGTCAGTCTTAATAAATTGAAATTTTATTTCGAAATAATTATAAGCTAAAGCCTGCTTGTCTACTAATTTCAGTTTACATTTAGGCATTGGGGTACATAAAATCAGATAAATCTGGCTGAATACAATTTTAATCTATATTTTGTCTGCTGACTTGTCGATAAGATTTTCACATAATAAATATTTTTTAATATTCTGCTATGGGATCAAAATGCTAGTTTTATATAACATGTAAATTGATAAAATGATTCCAAAAAAATTTCACTCAATTTCTAAGAAAACAGTCCCCACTGGCATATATAGCTGATTAGAAGTTGGAACCCATGGTCCGGTCACTTTAAATCTTTTCCTAATTTGTTGATGATGGCACAACACTGGCTGGCAAATATTTATGTATTTTGAATTTTCTGTTTTTAAAAATAATTTCTTTTTTTTAAAACTTCCTTCACAAACTAATAGTATCCTGTGTACAGATGTATTGTGGAGAAGATATGTGTTATGTTAACTATGATGGATGACCGCAAAATTTTACCACCTGCTATCTGAAGATAAATATCATAGTTTACTCAGTCAGTTTGTCTACTTAAGCAGCTATACAACCTTAGAAATATTATTTGATAAGAAATTATTAATTTCTGTGTACATAACTACATGTATCTCAAAATTGTGTTAATACACCAGGCCAGGGATAATTATTTATTTGTTGGAGGAACTAAACCTTTTGGTCGATCATTGTCTTAGAGGTTAGAAGTTCTTTCATAATCTGATCAAATGTCTTTTTCTTTTTTGAAGACCTTTTCATGCCCATTTTTATACGCCCACATTTTCATGTGGACGTATTATGTCGTTGCCCCTGTCCGTCCGTCCGTCCGTCCGTCCACAATTGTTTGTGGACTCTCTACAGGTCACAATTCTTGTCCGATTTTGACGAAACTTGAAATATAGGTTTATCCCCAAAAGATCTCGGCTGCTTTCGATATTGGCATGTATCGGATCAAAACTTCATGGATTATGGCCCCTGATTGTACGAAAAATCACGTTTTTAGTTTGTGGACCCTATAGAGGTCACAATTTTGAACCGATTTTGATGAAACTTTACATGCATGTTAATAACCCAAAGATCTTGGTTCCTTTCGATATTTGCACCTATCAGAACGTAAATTCCTGAATTATGGCCCCTGATTGTCCGAAAATTCACCTATTTTAGCTCGTGGTACCTCTGGAGGTTACAATTATTATCCGATTTGAAAAACCGTTCGATTATATCACCGTTACACCCTAAGGAAGGTTGAGTTCAAATTTCGGAAAAATCGGACCAAAATTACCATACAAAATGGCCGCCGTTCGTACGCAAATACTGTTAAAAAATGGTATATCAAGGTTGTGGACCCTGTAGAGATCACAATTTTAATTCGATTTTGATGAAACTTGAAATGCATGGTTATAACCCAAAGATCTTGGTTCCTTTCGATATTTGCGCATATCGGATTGTAACTTCCTGAATTATGGCCCCTGATTATACGCAAAATTGTCTTGGTTTAGCCTGTGGTCCCTCTGGAGGTTACAATAATTATCCGATTTAAAAAATCGTTTGATTATATCACCGTTACACCCTAAGGAAGGTTTAGTTTGAATTTCAGAAAAATGGGACCAAAATTGCCATACAAAATGACCGCCATTCGTACGCAAATACTGTTAAAAATTGGTATATCAAGGTTGTGGATCCTGTAGAGGTCAAAATTTTAATTTGATTTTGATGAAACTTAAAATGCATGGTTATAACCCAAAGACCTTGGTTCCTTTCAATATTTGCGCATATCGGATTGTAACTTCCAGAATTATGGCCCCTGATTATACGCAAAATCGTCTTGGTTTAGCTTGTGGTCCCACTGGAGGTTACAATAATTAACCGATTTTAAATATCGTTTGATTATATCACCGTTACACCCTAAGGAAGGTTGAGTTCAAATTTCGGAAAAATCGGACTCCAATTACCATACAAAATGGCCGCCGTTCGTACGCGAATACTGTTAAAAAATGGTATATCAAGGTTGTGGACCCTGTAGAGATCACAATTTTAATTCAATTTTGCTGAAACTTGAAATGCACTGTTATAACCCAAAGATCTTGGTTCCTTTCGATATTTGCGCATATTGGATCGTAACTTCCTGAATTAGGGCCCCTGATTATACGCAAAATCGCCTTTGTTTAGCTTGTGGTCCCTCTGGAGGTCACAATTATTATCTGATTTAAAAAATCGTTTGATTATATCACCGTTACACCCTAAGGAATGTTGAGTTCGAATTTCGGGAAAATTCATAACGAAATTGCCATACAAAATGGCTGCCGTTTGTTCCTTTCGTTATTTTCACATATCAGATTATAACTTTCTGAATTATGGCCCCTGATTGTCCGAAAAATCGCCTATGGTCCCTCTGGAGGTCACGATTATTATCCGATTTAAAATCTTGACTCTATCACCGTTACACCATACGGAAGGTTGAGTTTGAATTTCAGGGAAATCGGACCATAATTGCCAGACAAAATGGCCACCATTTGTACGCTAATAGTGTTAAAATATAGTATATCAAGGTTGTGGACCCAGTATAGGTCACAATTTTAATTCGATTTTGATGAAACTTGAAATGCATGTTTATAACCTAAAGATCTTGATTCTTTTCGATATTTGCGCATATCAAATTGTAATTTAATGAATTATAGCCTTTGATTGTAGGAAAAATCACTTTCAATTTTGCTTGTTCTCTAACCATCTCTCGAAAATGTGGGCGTATCCTGCCTGGCAGTGCCAGCTTACTATCTTTTCTGTCTTCAAATGATATATCTATAACATTAAGGCCACTAATGTTTTGGCAACTAAAGTTTTTATCACTAAACCTCAGTAGCGTTTTATCATTGAGGCGCTGGAGGCGCCAGCCTCCTCACGAAAAATATCAAAGAAGTTGAAAAAATAAAACGGGAGAAAAATGCTAAAACCGATGAGAAAAATGAAATGTACCCTAGTTAGGGAGGGCCCTCAAGGCAGACAAACGGGCCCCCCTGACCATGGGAAAGGGCCCCCCTGACCATAAGAAAGGGCCCCACGTTTGACAAAAGACCCCCACGTCTAACAAAAGGGCCCCCCTGACCATGGGAAAGGGCCCTGAGTCCGAGTCAATCGTTTTATACACTAATACTTTTGAATCCACTAATGAATGAGAATGCAGTCATTGCATTGGCATGCAAATCATCAATCAAGAAATCACCTTTTCTGAAACCCTACTAATAAGCTATTCAGGAAAGAAATGGCTAGGTCGCACAGTGTGGCCTGGTTTTTAACTAAAACATATTTTAATTCAAAAATATTCTTTACAAAGGGATACTAACAAATTATGAATCTTCTCCGAACATATCAATCAAATTTTGATACAAATATAGTATGGCGAACTTATTTTTTATTCAACAAACATAAACATACGTACATCTATTTACAAAACTTCCTTGTAAATTATATTAGCTAATGAATACTAATACGTTTACTTATTGTTACATTATTATTGTATTTGTTTATAATAAATTATATGTAAAACGTTTCGAGTCTTTGATATACCTTTGAATAAAGAAAAAACTAACATTGTATTTAATGTTTTTGGTAGTAGCGACGAACCATGTAGAAATATTTAGTGTAATTCAGTGAAAGGAATATTTCCCAGCCATGTCAATTTACTGAAAAGGGCATTCAAAAAATAGTGATACGAATTTTCGACATCTAGTCACAGCGACTATAACCCATAATATTCTTATTAAGGCCAAACATATTCCTGGAAAAACCAATTTAATTGCCGATAAATTGTCCCGTTTTCAATTTCAGACAGCCAGGAAATGGGCACCATGGTTGGACCCGGACCCTCAAGTGGTGTCCCTCACCAATTTAATCTTCAGCACGCTGCCTGCTTGCGCATGCGTTGGCTTCTAAATCTCGCGTAGCCTACAACCGGGCTTGGAATAAGTTTTTAAATTTCTGCTCAGAGAAAGGGATCAACCCAACTTTCCTATTCAGCCCATGATAATTGTAAACTTTTTGGCCAATTTATTCGAAAAGGGCTTTGCAGTAAGTACCATTTCGTCACACGTTTCCGTCTTAGCTTATATCCATAAAGCCTTGGGTTTTCCTGACGTGTGCACTAATTTCCTAGTACACTCCCTATTAAAAGGAGCAAAGCGTCTATCCTCATCAAACCCTAATTCACGTCTCCCTATTACATTGCCGATCCTGTATAAGCTTATTAAAGCGATACCAATTGTATTTAGAGGCCGTTATCAACAAATTTTATTACAATCCTTGTTTTCCCTCACTTTTGCTGGATTCTTTCGCATCGGCGAATAAGTTGTAAAATCTCAGTCAAATTTAGCTCTGGTTGTGCAAGTATCTCATGTTCGCTTTAATTTTAACCAAACCCGCCTAACGTCGCTTGAACTCTTCTTGCATCATTTCAAACACAAACCGACCATAGGTCCTGTCATATTACATTTTAACTGCTCTTGCTCTGCGTGCGTTCACACTTGTGCTCCATGTTTATTATTAAAATATGTTAAGTCATGTCCCCATTCGTCGGGCCCATTATTTCAGTGGCATAATGGGTCGTCAGTGTCGTACAGCTTTGTGAACGCTTGCTTAACCCAACTTGTTTCATTTATTGGTCTCGATACCACACGTCTTAAACTCCATTCTTTCCGTATTGGTGCTGCAACCTCAGCTTTTTTAAAGGGCTATTCCGAGAACCAAATAAAAACCATGGGCCGCTGGCATAGTAATGCAGTACGAAGTTATATTCGTCTGCCTGCCCTCCAACTTTAACATCCCGGTTTAAAATGCTCTGAGTAGGCTGGTTACGCATATAAATAGCTGTTACATTGTTCTATCTAGTTTGTATTAGTTTCATGTATGGGTTGTGGGACCATGACTTAGTGTTCAGTGTAGACTGGGACTATCTTGTCTGGTTCTGCTGCCTGACTATGTATGTTATATCTGCTTGAACGTTTTTGTTGCAATTTTAGGGTAACATTCAGGCTGTTTTCTCCTAAGGCCCTCCCACCACCCTTTGTCAGATTCCTGTGTTGGGCTAGTCATTCCTTACTGTTCCAGTGGGAATGCATTTGGCAGAATTGGGGGCTCTAATTTAGCCCAACATGAGTATTGTGGTGGGGTCAGGGAATATAATTATTGTGACCTTTATTATGTGTATTCTTACATAATTATTGGTGTTTCCTTATGATGTGTGTTTTTATATAATTATTGTGATTATGTGTATTTTATATAATTAATATTTTAGTTAATAATGTTTTCTAGTCATTGTGTTTTTATATGATTATTGTGATTATGTGCATTTGATATAATCAATAATTTAGTTAATGTTTTTCTAGTCATTTATTATGCTCCCATTAATAAATGACATTTTACACTTTATCAATTGTTGAGTTCAGTTATTGGGTGAGGGACACAAATACATATTATGAAAATAATTAAATTTGTGTACTTTTATCCAATCAGTAGCTTAGTTGTTATTTAGTGTGGTATGGTGACGCTAGTTATCTAGGTCACACAACTTTTATCCAATCAAAAACTTAGTTGTTATTTAGTGCAGAGTAGTGACGCTAGTTTTCTAGGTCAGCAGAAAACGCGCCTCATTACAGCTTCCAAACCTGGGAAAGAGCAGTAGCAAATAATTTAACCAGCTTTATATTTTGTGTACACCCTCCTCCTCCCCATCACCTCCTACATTTGGGACTTTAGTTAGGTTTTTTAAATTTGAAGCACTTGGCAGAATTGGGGGCTCTAATTTAGCCCAACATGAGTATTGTGGTGGGGTCAGGGAATATAATTATTGTGACCTTTATTATGTGTATTCTTACATAATTATTGGTGTTTCCTTATGATGTGTGTTTTTATATAATTATTGTGATTATGTGTATTTTATATAATTAATATTTTAGTTAATAATGTTTTCTAGTCATTGTGTTTTTATATGATTATTGTGATTATGTGCATTTGATATAATCAATAATTTAGTTAATGTTTTTCTAGTCATTTATTATGCTCCCATTAATAAATGACATTTTACACTTTATCAATTGTTGAGTTCAGTTATTGGGTGAGGGACACAAATAGCATTACAACTACAGTATCGATTTTCAATTATATTTGAACGAAATAGATCAAAATGTAAACTACTACATCCACATCGGATACGATTGTTGTATATAGAGAATGGCCTAGAACCAATACTTCTAAATTTTGAGGGCTTTATTTTAGGTTTTAGAGATTGTTTAAATTCTTTAACGGAAAGAATGATTTTGTCTGATACTAACACGACAACGGGATTCCCGAATATTGGAGTTTCGTAAATTGTAAGGTGCTTGGGATTCGTTTACAAAATGTATAGTATTAGTAAAATACACGGGACAGATTCCATGGATTATTTTATGTAACTGATTCAAACGTCTAATCTTTCTTCTTTCATGTAATTTTGACCATGCAGTTTCAAAATATAATGATTGTCTGGAGGTGTAAATTGTATTTCCTGTAACAACGCGAGCTGCTTTCATCTGAAAAATTTAAAATTTATATGAATTATAACTACTACAGTCATCCCAAACTCAACAGCAATATTCAATTATAGGCAAAATAAAACATTTATAGAGTTTATTAAGTGAATCCTGAGAAATTAAAAAAATCTGAAGAAACACCCCTAGGTGTTTATGTACCGACGTATCTAATATATACGTGTTATCATATTTAATATTAAGCGGATAACTAAATTTTTGACAACTGAAGATCATTCGTTTTGTCTTTCCTGGATTAAAAGTCAGTAACCATTTTTAAGACCATTGTAATAATTTGGATAAATTAAAGTTTAATTCAGATTCAATCTTTTCAAAACATTTTGAAGAAGAAGACAAAGACGTATATCGACGGCGAATAAACACGTGATTCCAAATAAACCATCAGAAATATCGTTAATGTAAATAAGAAATAATAAAGGTCCAAGGATTGAACCTTGTGTAACCCCAGAATTTGTATACCTAAAAGCTGATGACGATTTGAGAGATAAGAAGAAATGAGATTAGTAATTTACCAGTGATACTGTTATTAGATAATTTATGTAACAGGCCCCTATGAGACACTTTGTCAAAAGCTTTCGATATATCACAAAATATAAAAAGTTATAGATTGTTTATTATCAAGTGAATTGAATTAAAATAAAATAAAATCAAGTACGAACAATCCAAACCATTAGACAAAATTCGATGTCCTAAAAACGGTATAGGCAAAAATGTGTAATATCGCAAAATAGTGTAATCAGCATATGGACTGTTCACCGTGTACAAAATACACGACGGACAGTGGTAACAGGTGTCCTTGGAAGAGTAAGCTTACCCTGCCTGGCGCGCCACACCCGCCATAGCTGCATCCAATCTATTAGGCGAAATCTCGGTAAAATAGTGTGATAGACCAATGAACTATCGGTATGCAAAATGCACGTGATGAACAGTGTTAACGATGTAGTACACATATATTATCAGGGAGATAGTATACCCGTCAATTAAATATGTCTAGAATAATAGTCGAGAGAGACATGTTATATTTACCGATCAAGTCAATATGACGACCATAAAACTTTTTAAAGGCCTTAACAAGTCTAGTTCGCAAGTATCCTCGTAATTGAAGCTTAGATGACAAATGCCTCGATCTACTCAAAAAATCAGAATAGTATGAACAAGCTCTCGCGTAACGAATTAGCTGAGACACAAACACTCCATAAGCTGGTGATATTGGAATGTTACTACTAATAAATGGAAAGTTAACAATCGGAAAGTCAAAGTCATCACGTTTATCGTACAATTTAACACTTAGTTTATGGCAATTGTCAAAATCGAGACGCAGATCCAAGTAGGAAGCGCAATTGTCACTGTCAGTAGTATTTTTAATTTCGAGCTCATCAGGATATATGAATTCTATATAATCACTGAATTTTGGATTATTCAGTGATAGAACATCATCGATATATCGATAAGTGAAATTAAAATGTCTAACTAAACGTTTATTGGATTTTACGAGTGCCTGCATGTACTCGGCGAATATGAGATCGTACATTTCAAGCAGTTGGTTGACGGTTGGTACTCCTGGAAGGAATCAAGATTAATATTTATTAATCAAATAGTTATTTAAAAAATAGGTCAATAAGTGTTGATGAGGAAGAGACAATTTTGTCGCCTCGAGAAAATTTCCGAACCCAGACATTCATAATAATCAGCTGTCGGCTGCTCTGACAAAACGGCAAAATGCTTATTCAGTTCTAAGCCAAAGGTTTGGATTTCTTGGTAAACTCGGGAATCTAAGCTGTGATTAACTGAAGGAAGCAGCATCTACATTGTCAGCCATCTACACAGACGATCTAGATTAACATTTCGAGAATGAACTGCAGCAATTCGTAAACGTCACAAAGGACAAAATTTTCATTAAGGATAGAATTTACGAGCTCCAGATTCTCAAAATGTTCGATTCAGAGACAAATGCTGGAACAGCGTTAATATCGACATTTCCGAACATATATACGACATTGCGTATTTATTTGCCGATCATGGTCACCAATTGCTCGGGTGAGCATTCTTTTTACGCCTTAGCGCGGATAAAAAGTCACTTGCGTTCAACTATGGGGCAAGATCGCACGGGTGCACTAGCTTTATTGTGCATTGAAGCTAATCTTCCGGATTCGATTAATTTGGATGAGATCATCAAAACTTTCGTGAGCCGCAAGGCTAGAAAGGAGGATGTCGTTTAACTGGAAGATGTAACGTCCTTGAACTTTGGTCAAATATCATTTGAAATCCACTATATTCCATTAATTATTATTTGATTGAGCTCCCGGCACGGTACGAACAAGGGATTTTTCACATTCAGGCTTCAGACAAGTATCGGATTAGGCACCGGACCTCAGAATATACATGATATGATGTAAGAATGCACCAAAATGTTTCTCAACCTCCGGTGGCCGGGAGCAGACCCCCCCCCCCCACACGAAAAAGGGCCCTCACAAAAGTATAGCCTCCGCCAAAGTAAACCTTAAAACGCCCCTGGTACTAGAAGCGTAGCTTCTTAAATTAATTTTATAATCGTAAGTATACTATTACGATACTTCAATTATATTATTGTCATTGACATTTGACTAGAATTATAGTACGCAAGTCCTAATCACTTATATTACACAACAGCGCTTGGATCGTCGATTCAGGTTTTTTGGTTGTTTATTCGACACGTTGTGTTGAAATATATTTAGTATTTTGTTGATTAAACTTAGTTTAGTGTTATGGATGATCACAATTTTGAAAGTGATGGTGTTTTCCACCCGATCGATGTTGACAACAGCGTGGGGTCAAAAGGTCAAGGGTCGGAGGACCACGTGGTTCAAGCCACTTCCTCTGATTTCTTTACCACCAATTCTAGTAATTCCGGGAGATCGGGTAAGACACCGGTTGTAAGAAAAGGGAAAACTACCTGTAAAGGTAACCCTAAATTAATAAAGAATGCCAGAAAAGCCGAGCATGATTACGTTATAAATACTATGCCATCTATAGGAATGGCTTCGAGTAAATTAAGTACTGACAGTCATTTTTCTGGAAATCCTACATGTAGTAGTATTGGATTTACAAAAACAAATTAATACTTTGACAAATATAGTTTCAGACTTGAATAAAAAGTCAACTACATCATGCACGGTTACCTCTGCCACCTCTGGTATTAATAATGATAATTTTCAGGATAGGCCGAGAGGAGGAATCACTGATGACGATATGTTTTATCAGTTTGAGGATGAGTCTTACACTTCAGAACCTATATTAGATCTTGTTGACCCTCAGTACATGTATGATGAATTTAAGGAAACCTCTCCTGAAAATGTGGATTTTACTAATTTAGAGATCCAAAAAATATTTCAAAGTGAAGGAAATTTTGGTGAGCCGGTGAATACAAAGATTTCAGATTTTGTTAAGGTCGCCATTTCTAAGAAGGTGGACTTGAATAAGCTAACTCCCAAATATAATATCCCAAATAAATGTAAACGGATTACTCCCCCTCCTGTAGATCAAGATGTATGGAATGTCTTGCCCAAGTCTGCAAGATCACAGGACATTTCCCTTCAAGAGGTCCAAAAATTAGTAGGTCTTGGTATGGCTCCACTAGTTAATATTTTATCTGGGTCTACTATTAGTCCAGAAATAAGAGAAAAAGTTGTCGATTCTATTGCTGTTTTAGGCAATGCCATGCTAGATTTGTCAATTCATAGACGTTTAATTCTGCGGAAATACATGAGCAGAAGATATCAACCTATTTGCTCGTCAACACGGCCGGTCCGAGGGACACTGTTTGGACCAGATGTAGCTTCTCGTATTCGTGAAATTGACCAATCCAACCGTCTTTATGGCACAAGAGGAGGCCGAGTATTAAATATTCGTCCTCAAAACAATTTTTATAGTAATAGTAATAATTATAATAGAAGATCTATTTTAGGCCAGAACTCCCGAGGATTTCGCAGGTCCTGGCGCGGGAGAACACCAGCATCAAATCAAATTGCAGGACAATGGAGAGGACGAGGTCGTCCGCAGTAGAGATACCGGTAAATCCAAGTTTTGTTGCTGGACAAATTTCTCAGTGTATTGATAATTGACGCATTTTGACATCAGATAACTGGGTTCTTGATGTTGTAAGTGGATACACTATTGATTTCACGTCGCCTCCATATCAAAATGTGTTACCAACCCCACCAAATTTTAGTCTTGATCAAATCTTTTTAATAGATGAAGAAATACAAAAAATGTTGTTAAAACGAGCAATAAAGGAAGTTCCTTCTGTTCCCGGTCAATTTTTATCTAATATATTTCTTGTAGAAAAGAAGACTGGTGGTTTTCGTCCAGTGATAAATTTAAGAAATTTGAATAAGTTTGCGGAATATGAACACTTTAAACAAGAAACTCTATCTATTGTGGTTAAATCTATCTGTAAAGATGATTTTAACTTCTATAGACTTAAAAGATGCTTATTTTTCCATTCCTATTAATGAAGTCCACAGGAAATTTTTAAGATTTATTTGGCAAGGAGAAATATTTGAATTTCAATGTCTCCCTTTTGGCTTATCGTAGGCACCAAGGGTGTTTACAAAAATTTTAAAACCGCTGTTTGCTTTCTTGCACAGTATAGGTATTTTGTGTTCATATTTTATTGATGATTCACTTTTTGTTTCCTCATCCATTCAGGAGAGTATTGGGAATACCAACAAAGCAGTTAGTTCTTTTGAACAATTGGGCTTTTCTATAAATAAGGAAAAATCTAGCCTTATACCATCTCAGCAGATAACATTCCTAGGTTTTGACCTGGATACACACACATATAAAATCTATGTAACAAAACATAAATTGGAAAATATTAAATCCAAGGATCGTAAATTATTAAATAACAGTAGATCATTACGTGATATAGCGTCATTTATTGGTTTGTGTTCTTTAACAAGAACTACTATTTATTTGGCACCTTTGTTTATCCACTATTTAGACAAACATAAAAATATGTTGCTGTCTCTATATTTTAATTACGATTTAACTACAGAATTAACTTCAGTTATGATTATGGAAATCAATTGGTGGATTAATAATGTAGATACATATAATGGCTGGTATATTCAACCTCCAGAAATAACTAATTATTTAACTACAGATGCTAGTCTTGTTGGTTGGGGAGCTCATTTGGATAATCATCTGGCTGTTAATGGATTATGAAATCAATATGAAACGATTAATCATATCAATTATCTTGAATTGTTAGCAATAGATTATGCACTTAAAACATTGTTTAAATTTTGTTCAGATATCCATATTTGTGTGTTATGTGACAATGTGGTGGCCATTTCATATATTAATAATATTGGCGGTCCTATTGAAGAATTATTTAAGTTATCAAAGTCCATTTTGCTATGGTGTAATGAAAGGAACATTTATTTAACTGCAAAGCATTTAGCAGGAAAGCTTAATATTCGAGCTGATTCATTATCAAGAGTTTTTTCCAATTCTACTGAATGGAAATTAAATGAGTTCATATTTCGTAAAATGTGTAATAAATTTTTTCATCCAGAAATAGACCTTTTTGCATCAAGAATAAACAAACAGCTACAAAGATATGTTTCTTGGTTTGATGATCCATATTGTGAAACATTTGATGCTTTTTCCTTTTCATGGTTACAGCTTAATCCATATATTTTTCCACCTTTCAGGGTTATACAAATTGTTTTAAACAAGATCTCAACAGATATGGTAAACAAAGTCATGTTGGTGGTACCGGGTTGGTCTTCACAGGTATGGTTTCCAACTCTATTACGAATGTTAATAGAACACCCCAGAAGACTTCCTTTGCGAAGGGATTTGCTACGATTGGCACACAACAATACTCTTCATCCAATGAGGGGGAAAAAATTGTATCTGACCGTTTGCATTGTATCGGGCAATATCTCTAAAGTTCTGGCTTATCAAAAGATAGTAAGCTGGCACTGCCAGGCAGGATACGCCCACATTTTCGAGACATGGATAGAGAACAAGCAAAACCGAAAGTGATATTTCCTACAATCAAAGGCTATAATTCATTAAATTACATTTTGATATGTGCAAAAATCTAAAAGAATCAAGATCTTTAGGTTATAAACATGCATTTCAACTTTCAACAAAATCGAATTAAAATTGTGACCTATACTTGGTTCACAACCTTGATATACCATATTTTAACACTATTAGCGTACAAACGGCGGACATTTTGTCTGGCAATTATGGTCCGATTTCTTTGCAATTCAAACTCAACCTTCCGTATGGTGTAACGGTGATAGAGTCAAGCGTTTTTTTAAAATCAGATAATAATCGTGACCTCCAGATGGACCATAGGCGATTTTTCGGACAATCAGGGGCTATAATTCAGGAAGTTATGATCTGATATGTGCAAATAACGAAAGGAACCAAGATCTTTGGGTTATAACCTAGTTCCTTCATGAACTGTCTCTGAGCGAACGATGTCTCGCTAACAGTTCCTCACGGGCCTTATTATCAACTAGTATGAAAATAAGGCTTTTCTCCATCTCGGTTCTAAGGCTATTTTAGATCCTTACCGTCTACTTTGCACCGTGATTCTTCTTTGATCGCCAAATTAAAACATTTCCTGACACAACCGACACAAATTTATAATAATTCAACACTATTTTCATGTAGAATTCGACGTTAGAAAAAGATAAACAAAATCGTTCAAATCTGGCCGCCATGTTTGTTAACTGACGTCAGCGCAGACCGGTCTTTTTCTAACATCTAATTCTACACGAAAATAGTGTTGGATTATTATAAATTTGTCTCGGCTGTTCCAGGAAATGATTTCTTTTGGTGATCAAAAAAGTTTCACGGTGCAAAATAGACGGTAAGGATCTAAAATAGCCTTCGAACCGAGATGGGGTCAAGCTTTATTTTCATACTAGTTGATAATAAGGCCCGTGAGGAACTGTTAGCGAGACATCGTTCGCTCAGAGACAGTTCCTAAAGGAACTAGGTTATAACCATGCATTTCAAGTTTCATCAAAATTGAATCAAAATTGTGACCTATACTGGGTCCACAACCTTGATATACCATTTTATAAAAGTATTCGCGTACACGCGGCGGCCATTTTGTATGGCAATTTTGTTCCGAATTTTACCGAAATTCAAACTCAACCTTCCTTAGGGTGTAACAGTGATATAATCAAACGATTTTTTAAATCGGATAATAATTGTGACCTCCAGAGGGACCACAAGCTAAACAAAGACGATTTTACGTATAATCAGGGGCCATAATTCATAAAGTTACAATCCGATATGCGCAAATATCGAAAGGAACCAAGATCTTTGGGTTATAACCGTGCATTTCAAGTTTCATCCAAATCGAAAATTAAAATTGTGACCTCTACTGGGTCCACAACCTTGATATACCATTTTTTAAACAGTATTTGGGAACGAATGGAGGCCATTTTGTATGGCAATTTTGGTCCAATTTTTTCGAAATTCGAAGTCAACCTTCTTTAAGGCGTAACGGAGATACAATCAAACGATTTTTTTAATCAGATAATAATTGTGACCTCCAGAGGGACCACAAGCTAAACAAAGGCGATTTTGCGTATAATCAGGGGCCATAATTCATAAAGTTACGATCCCATATGCGCAAATATCGAAAGGAACCAAGATCTTTGGGTTATAACCATGCATTTCAAGTTTCATCTTAAATCGAATTAAAATTGTGATCTCTACAGGGTCCACAACAGTGTTGGGATTTCAAAATTTTTGTTGTCGGACATATTTACCCGAAATAAAGGGGCATAACTCTTATCGTAATTTAAGCAGACGTTTTCAAAACACAGTTAAGAATCACGTGTGAACAAAATATATTCAAATTCATATGTAAAAACAACTTTAATCTTCTTCATGATAACCACGTGTTTTCTTCACTGCACCTCGTTATATTTCATGTTTAAAACCTGTTAGGTATTCAAATTTATGTCAATAACATTCCTACATGTACAAAATTACATGACGTCAAACTCCCAAAAATGACCGTATTTTTTGTATCCTACGTTGGCTATGTCGGTACATTTTTCAGCAATGTCAGACATTCGTCTGATACTGCGTTTCGATTTATATACAGAAAGTAAAAAAATGACATGTAAGCCGTAGTTTACTAGTTAACGTCGCTCTAATGCAACGAGCGAGTGACACCAACTGCTAAATAATTGCACTCGACTGTAGAGAGTCCACAAACAATTGACGGACGGACAGGGCTGGCGACATAATACGTCCACATGAAAATGTGGGCAGATAAAAATGCTTCCAGTAACATCATCAACTGTTGTAGGAATGAAATGTTGTTTAATCGCACGTGAGCTCCAACTGGGCCATATTGCGCAACTGTTGTAGGAGATTGACCCATTAGCAATATAATCTTGCCTGGAAGAGGTGGTATTTTTGGTGTATTAAACAACAGGTTAATCCCTTGGTACCCTCTATAAATGATGAGTTAAATTATTTGGCTCTACTGGATGAACAGAAATTATCGTATAGTGTAATAAACGTTCACAAATCTGCTATTTCCCAGACTCTTAGTTCTTGTGGAAATAATATAATGAAAGGCAACCAATTACTTTCCTGTTTTATGAAAGGTTGTTACAATTTTAAGCCTCCCAAGCCAAGATATTTTCATTCTTGGGATGTACAAATTTTATTAAAACTATTTGACAAGCTTATACCCTCTTCAGCAAATTTCGACTAAGCTTTTAACTTTAAAGACTGTCAGTCTTTTAGCTCTAGCAACCGCACAGAGGTGTCAGACTTTAGCAAGGTTTTCTTTGGACTCCTTATAATTAGTTGATGATGGTTCTGAGTTGACACTTGGTTCATCTACAGTATTGAAAACGTCTAGAGCATCTAAACCTTTATATAAAATAAAACTCCGTAATTTCGCAAATAAAAGAATTTGCCCAGGTTTTACACTTCGATATTATTGTAAAATAGTTGAAGAAAAACGCAAAAGCAGACAACTATTTGTATCTTTTCATACTTTCAAGGCAGTAACTTCAAGCCCCATAGCACATTGGATTAAACAATGTATGTCGGCCAGTGGCATTAATACAGATATTTTTAAAGCTCACTCTGTCAGGGGAGCTTCTACATCTGCAGCTTATTTTGCAGGATGTCCAATTTCCGAAATTCTTGCTACTGCAGATTGGAGTTGTGAAAATGTTTTTTCTGAATTTTATCTTCGCAGATCTAAAGCAAATACATTTACCAAATCTGTATTATCAACTCTAGATGAATAAGCTTATTGGTGGTGGTGTTACCTGTTTAATTATAATCTATTTAATTTATTAAATTATTTTTTGAAACAAAAAACCTAATGGAATGAGAAATATTTATATAGAATGATGTAATTTTGATATATATTTATATATTTATTTTAGATATAAATTATTTATATTTTAAAGCAGAATAAAATTGTGAAATGAATTTATGTTATTATAGATTTTTGTATATTATATATTTTGTATATATTTTGGGATAATAAATATGTAATGGTTTGACTAGTACTGGTAATGAGACTGTAGACTTTCCTTTTACCCTTAGATCAAAATTTCTACCTTTTGCATTTAGCTCTCAAATAAGAATGTTGTAAGCTCAGCTGATGCAGGTTTAACAATTGACCTGTTACCTGGCTTTTTCGGGGTGGAAAAATGTTTGTCTACGTAAAACACAGCCAGTAGGTGGCGCTCGATGATGACGTCATGGCTTTCCGTATACATCACTGCACACGATTGGGTGTACACAAAGATGACAATTTTTGTTGGAATTCGATATAAGAGTAGGCCGTAGCGCCGCTGCCCGGGCAAAATTTCTCTCATAGCACACTGTTGGCGTATGCCCGTCTTCAATTGGCCCAGGTTAGGTGCTTAAGTGTAGGACGTTAAACCCCATTTCATTCATTCATTCATTCATATGGGAGTCTGTGTTAGTGTACGATGTGGAATTTAGACGACAGCAAAATCAATTCTCAAGCTCCTGGGATAAGGATGACAATTTCCTCATGCAATCCATGCTTCGATAGAAGGCAGAGAGTAATAGAGGATCAATAGTCCCGCCAAGAAAAGCATTTATGCCTACCAGATCCAGATTTGATCCTAGTACCGGAAAGCCCGTTTGCGCCAAATTCAATGGTCGCAACGGTTGCAACCTGCAGCTCTGCAATTACGCTCATCTGTGTCTGACCTGTTCTGCCCCCTCGCACGGGCAGTATAATCACAAACAAAATGAGTCAAAAAACGGGGCCCCATGGAACAACAGTTCAACCCTGCCCCGATAACAAAATGTGCTTCTGTGTGGGAACGAGAGTTGACCAATGACTGTGATCAGATTTTTCTTATGAACGGTATCAAATGTGGTTTTGAAATAGTTGACTCACTACCCAGTTCAAACATGAAAATAGTTACGCCAAACTGTCATTCCGCTATAAAAGCAAAAATTGATGTAGAATCTGCTATTGTTTGTGAAATTGAAGAAAATAACTACGTGCAGGTGTTAAACCCACCTACTATTATTAGTGCTTTAGGGGCAGTACCAATACTGGACGGTACAGTTAGGGTGATCCACGACGCGAGCCGTCCTTTCGGCAGTAGCTTAAATGACTATGCGGTGAAAGATAATTTCCAATATCAAACTGTTGAAGGAATTCTGGCAGACATTGCTCCTGGTTACTACCTTGCCAAAGTAGACCTCAAGGCAGCATACAGGTGCGTTGGAATCCACCCCTCAAATTACGATGTAGCAGGGCTGCAATGGACTTTCTCTGGGGAATCAACCCCCCGTTACTTTGTTGACACTAGCCTCCCCTTTGGAGCAAGAAAATCACCAGGGATTTTCAATAGACTAACTCAGTAGTCGAGGCAGTTAAGCGTTGGCATGTCGCTTGGAAAAATAAGAGGGTATATATTTATACAGACAATATGGCAACAGCAGCTATTGTCAACAAGGGGACAACCGGCTCCCCTGAGGCATTGGAGCTCCTCAGGGTCGTTAGTGCATTGGCTTTGGCCAATAATTTTTCCATTCAGGCTGTGTATCTCCCAGGGGATCAGAATACCCTTGGAGATGCAATTTCACGACTGCATGAATATGGACAGATAAAAAGGTTTATATATGAGATGTTCAAGCGATTTCAATTCGCAATGCCCTCTCACTATTGGTTACCATATCATATGTCTCATGGCGCTATGTTATTTATTTCTAAACAGATCCAGCAGTGGCAGAGCTCGTATCTGAACTTGACCGTGAGATAGGTGTATGGGAATCCAATGCCCTGGCAGCATCAACCAAACGTTCTTACCGGTCACAGTTAAAGTGTTATTTTGACTTTTGTAGCTTAATCAATTGTGTACCAGTACCAGCCTCTAGTACCACACTATTACGTTATGTGGCCTTTCTTGCTCGTTCAAAAACGTTTTCTTCCATTAAACAATATTTAAATGTTTTACGTCTATTACATAGGCAGCTCAGTTTACCTGACCCGTCTGTGGAGAGCTGGCGACTTAGATCCATCTTGTTGGGTATTAAGCGTGTTAAAGGGGCAAGAGCTGCCTTCAAATTACCCCTGACACTTGATCACCTGATTACTATCCGACAGGAATTGGATATGAGCATTGTCAGGGATTTGCAGATGTGGGCAGCTATTCTGACAGGTTTCTTTGGGTTATTGCGCATAAGCAATTTTACTACTCCGGCTGAAAAATCCAGACATGCAGAATGCAAATCTATCCAAAGAAGAGACTGTAGGGTCATTGCCAACGGTATTGTTGTGACCGTCAGATCATCTAAGACCATCCAGTTCAGGGGTAGAGCGCATGAGTTAGTCCTCCCACTGTTAGAGGGTAGAGTTGTCTGCCCAGCTACGGCTGTGGCAAAAAATTTTCTGGCAGCAGGGGATCTATCTGGCTGATGATATTCCTCTTTTTTCTTATTTGGATGCAAAGAATACTGTTTTTCTTACCCCGGATAGTTTCAGACTACGCCTTCGATTGTTGCTTAGTAGGATAGGGCTCTCGGTCACAGATTTCAACTCCCATAGCCTGCGACGGGGTGGAGCATCCTGGCTTATTAGTGCTGGAGTATCCCTGCCTGTCGTTCGGGCTATTGGAGATTGGAAGAGTGACTGCGTTTTTAAATATCTTCGGCCCGACCATGTGGGTAC
Source organism: Patella pellucida (assembly GCA_917208275.1). Classification (NCBI taxonomy): domain Eukaryota; kingdom Metazoa; phylum Mollusca; class Gastropoda; family Patellidae; genus Patella; species Patella pellucida. Next base: position 28,422,549 of record OU795041.1, on the reverse strand, counting down.
ATTAAGAATGTTACAATCTTTGACTTATACTACATAATTTTTTTCTCTCCTCTACAACTACTCTACTATGGGTTGGGATTATTAATTGTAATTAATTGTATGTTATATTTATAGGGGCAAAACATAGTTTATATTGTCGCATAATAAACCTGAAGTTTTTGTGCTCCTAATAGTGCTTGCATAATTGAGCCTATCTATAGTGTCATTGTTTTATTGCGTTCTTCTATAGTGCCATTTTTTATTTCGCTTTTCTATAGTGCCATTTTGTATTGCGCTTTTCTATAGTGCCATTGTTTTATTGCGCTTTTTTATAGTGCCTTTGCATAATTGCGTCTCTCGACTGTGCCTTAGCAACTACATGTTTAAGCTTGTGCTATAGCATACATGTAGTTTATATAATATGTATTTTTATGTTTTTAGTATGTAGTTTTAGTAAGATAATTTTTGTAATAAAGAATTATCAAGCCCACCGGATGGTGTTGTGTATTAGTGGTTTTAATCACAATTAAAGGATCATATTGAAGAGGCATGGTCACCATGGTCACCAATAGTTTAAAGGGAGGTCACTTTTACATGACCTCTAATGGGAAACAACTCCATTTATTGTCCTACACTGTACCAAATATTTCTATGCCGACGATGAAATTTTGGGGTAGAATTGAAGAAAAGGGTTTGAAAATAAATTTTCTGCCAGGTTATGGTGAATATTCATGATTTTGAGGCAGAAGGATACATGAGTTGAGAGGTTGGTTAGGATGAAATGTAGGGCTGTAAATTGCACGTTTACTTGTCTCTACATCCAGCTTGAGTATCTCAAGTTTTTCATGAAGAACCTCACACATCCTTTTAGGCAAGGGTTTGCCACATGTTTCTCCATCTGTGGTAGAAAGTGTTCTACCAAACGAAAATTGGGAGAAAGTTATAGTCAGTCTAAGAGACGAGAATTATTAACATTAAAGTCAATGGGGAAATCTTTAGTGATCTGTGGTCAGATGGTACTAATACACTACGACATCCAGCCAAATTACTATTTGAATTTCTAAAAAAACAGTTTCTAATGTAATATTTGTAATTTGTAATTCAATATTCTATAATGTACATAGATAAATTAACCCTACCTCACTGAACCAAAATCTGGGTTAAGTAAATCAGAATCTTCCGTGTGACTAGCTCTTCGAGAAGTATCACAACTTGACCTGTGGGAATCATCAAAACTGGGTCGCCTTGAATCATCAGAATTGTAATCAGGATGTAATGTATCCATTGGGAGTGGCAAACCATCTTTCAGATTTAATGGATTCTCCATTTTTCAACCCTTCATTCGCACCACTGAAACATAAAATCAATATACTTAAATATTGCCTACAATGCCATATCTAAATTATATAAAACTTCAATGTTATTTTAAAAATATACACAGATACAGGCTTTTACCAAGAAATAATAGATCCTAAATGGCTAAACTAGAGATAAAAAATTTCTAAAAAAATAAATTGTAGCTAGAGATAACAACTGATCAAGCAAACACTTGATATATTTGAACTTGTCTCAGTATATGTTTCATTGTAATGTATCACTATTTAGATTTTTTTAAGTAAAGTAAAGAATAGATGCTAATTTTCAATGCACACGGAAAATCATTTGCTCCCAGTAGGATAACAATAGCATTATAAAAACATTTATAATATTTGTGTCCCTCACCCAATAACTGAACTCAACAATTGATAAGTGTCAAATGTCGGAGCATAATAAATGACTAGAAAACATTAACTAAATTATTAATTATATAAAATACACATAATCACAATAATCATATAAAAACACAATGACTAGAAAACATTATTAACTAAAATATTAATTATATAAAATACACATAATCACAATAATTATATAAAAACACACATCATAAGAAAACACCAATAATTATGTAAGAATACACATAATAAAGGTCACAATAATTATATTCCCTGACGCCACCACAATACTCATGTTGGGCTAAATTAGAGCCCCCAATTCTGCCATTTGCTTCAAATTTAAAAAACCAAACTAAAGTCCCAAATGTAGGAGGTGATGGGGAGGAGGAGGGTGTACACAAAATATAAAGCTGGTTGAATTGATTGCTACTGCTCTTTCCCAGGTTTGGAAGCTGTAATGAGGCGCGTTTTCTGCTGACCTAGAAAAGTAGCGTCACTACTCTGCACTAAAAAACAACTAAGTTTTTGATTGGATAAAAGTTGTGTGACCTAGATAACTAGTGTCACCATACCACACTAAATATCAACTAAGCTACTGATTGGATAAAAGTACACAAATTTAATTATTTTCATAATATGTATTTGTGTCCCTCACCCAATAACTGAACTCAACAATTGATTAAGTATATAAAATGTCATTTATTAATGGGAGCATAATAAATGACTAGAAAACATTAACTAAATTATTAATTATATAAAATACACATAATCACAATAATCATATAAAAACACAATGACTAGAAAACATTATTAACTAAAATATTAATTATATAAAATACACATAATCACAATAATTATTTTCATAATATGTATATTTGTATCTTGCAGTGTGTGTGTGTGTGTTATCTAGGGTCTATTCAGACATTCAGTCCAAATCACCTTCATTATAAATTTAACCTGATGTTGTGTTAACATCTTAAATTAGTTAAAATGGAAAAGGCAAAATATATAGATAAGGATGGAGTAAAGAAAACAAATATTTGATGCAACCACCTTAAACAATCAAACTTTGAAAACAAATTATATCAATTTTACCAGTAATAACCAATAAAAATTCCATACAACATTTTTGGTTACTTCCTACGTTTGCAGGATAATCTACATCGTAAAGATACAAGAGAAATATAATGAAATCAAGTAATTAAACTATTAACAAAAGTCAGACTGCATGTGGGTAGAGAGAGGAATGAAAAATAATCCAACACTCTTCGTAAGAGTAGAGGTGTTCATTGGAACCGACTGACCTTTAATATTTTAAGTGGCATTTAATAGATCATGACAAATACATTACATGACACAATTCTATGGAAAACTATACAGTGATTCTATTGTTTTTATCAAGTAAATAAAAGAAATGATATGGGGTTTAATGTCCTACTGTATGGCTCCATTTTCATCAGGCTAATGAAGATGGAAACATACACATTTCACATAAAAAGCAGAGGGCATAACCCTGACACGGAAGGTCCAATGTGCATCAAAATCAAACTTGTACAAGATTTTGTTATCCTCTAAAGGCAGTACAACCTAAGTATATGTATTATGTGCTTTGCCAACATAAACCTCAGACAAAAATTGTGACTTGTAGACTGTTCACAAATAAATATGAATGAACAGAGCCAAAACTAATATACCGTTCAGGCGCTTATTTTTAAACCAGTTCAAAATTGCTGTTGTGTTCACATTTACTATACACCAAATCTGCCAGTGCTAGGATGGAATTATGAGTTTATTTTTATTCTTAATGTATATATTTATATTATGTTAAATACTTTTATATATTGCTAAATTCATAATCCATTTTAATAGTCATTTAATAAATGACATTTTACACCATCCGTTTTTTGTTTGTTCTTTTGGTGCTGGGGAAAGGGTATTGATAAGAACGGAGAACACAAATAAATATGAATGAACAGAGCCAAAACTAATATACCGTTCAGGCGCTTATTTTTAAACCAGTTCAAAATTGCTGTTGTGTTCACATTTACTATACACCAAACCAGTTTAATTATTCTGAACTCTTCTGTCCGAGGTTAGAGTTATCTACGCATGGGTAGCGTCATATTCTTTATTCAGTTCTCGCACATCTTTGATAATGTTGGAACTGCCTGACCCAATATTTTCACGGAATTGTAACTAACTGCTTACTGGGCATGCTCAAAGCAATCTAGAGCCAGCGTTTGAAAGCCAATCCCCTTTCAGACAGCAAAGATGAACCAGTTTAAAATATAAAGACTTTTCGAAGACAGGTCGCGAGCTGAGGTTTTTAAACTTGTTTATTTGCCCCACATTTGCGTGCAGACGACAAAGTTATACTGGTTTACATATATCCAGGGTTTTTAAACCAGTTCAACTAAAGCATCTTAACAGGCTATTATATCCACATGAAGTCTTACTTGTCTGCACAAACGGGGCTAATGAAAATGAGTATGCCTACTCTTTAAAGGTTCTTTCATGTACACATCAACTAGACACTATTCCTTTACTGCTAGAACATCATGTACCACTTCTTACTTCAGTTGAACAAAATTATGTATAAGATTGCATTATTGTGTATGCAATAGGCTGTCTGTATAGTTCACAAAATCGAGTACCCAACAACAAGAAATCAACTAACACACAGATAAATGTATTGTTTAATGTCAGTTATATACAATTGTCCAGGGTTACCAATTTAATCCTGATGAATTGTAAAATCTGATGTTATTTGGCAAATACTGCCTTACTTGACCACGTTTATCATCCATGTTACCCCTGAATACCTAAAGAACTGTTCCTTTAATGCCATAATTTTTCTTTTCTCATTTTCTTCCTTTAATATTGATTTGATATTGTCTGTAGTATGGAATACATAGAATATCAATTATGAAATGGTTCCGCTCTATTAAAGAGAAGTAATTATAAGGTATAGCAGGTTGTAAGTCCATCATACAAGTTCAATCAATGTTATCATAAAGAACATTAACTTCAGATCATGAATTTTACTATTAACAATCCAGCTAGTCCCACAGAACATTTTGGGGAATATTTTTCCATAACTTTCAAGCATTAATAATCAAATGAATATAGTTATATAGACACTGTTTATGAAATATATATTTCCTCAAGCATTAATGAGGTCAACTTGTTTTAATCGTAAAGTATCATATACATGTATGCAATAAAAAGGAAAAATCAAATCATAGACTCAAATTGTCTAATAAGTTAATTATAATTACAGATTGTCGGCTAACAAGCAAAACATTACTGAATTATTCTCAACCAGATGTATTGCCAGCTCTCATCCACTCATCAACTTGCAAATACAGCACATAAAAATGCTTATGTTAAAATTAATAGATTATCAAAACAATTTTTCTTGTGAAACCTTAAAAGTCATTAGTTTCAAGATATATTTCCTAGGATCACAGAATTCAACAGAACATATCTCTAAGGAATATACAAAGAAACATATTATTATGTTGTTGATGGCACTGAAGTACCAATCAAAATATGCTGCACCGAACAAGACACGAAAGAGAAAATGACGTAATCCCTGAGACCTTTAATATTTCTATAACAACTGATTCCATTGTACATAGCTAAATAATGAAAAAGTTAACACACAGAGGTATTGATCCACATGATTTTTGTATATATAACAGGTCTTTGCAGACTCTCAAAGATAATAATTAGTGGAATGAAAAGTAGAATAATGATTACTAAATGGCATATAATCAAGGGTCAATACAAATAATTACATTTCAGTATCCCCAGTGGTATCGTTCCGTTCTACTCCACTAACCCCTGAGTCCATCCATGAGGGAGACACAGTCAAATTATTTGTACAACCTATCGAGTGGGCAAAGGGTTACTAACTTGCATTTTATTGCAACAAAGATTATTGTGGTGACGGTAAATAATGATGCTAAGATTGTTTTTTTAGCATTAAAAAATAGAGATTACCAAATCTATAGACTATTAAATGACTTATAACAAGCCAACAGTGTAGCACCATGGGCCTTTCTTTTAAAAATAAAGACGGATCGATGCCCTTATACTACAACATTCGTATTCAGTACCCGTTAAAGCCTGTACGATGACAAATTGCACACAGTTATATATATATCCAGAAAAATTAGCACAACCGTAAAGCTGCACTACTTTGATTCACGGTAAACAATGAAAAGATAAAGAGTGGGAAAAAAAATGCCATTTTGATGTGCCACAAGCAAACAGTGAGGATGATGTCCCCCGCCGAAATCCCAAAATAAATAAATGACACATCAAACCAACACCAAGTTTCATCACTCTATCAGATAGAATCAAGATTATCTTGTCCCAAAGCATCGACCAATGGAATTGATTAGCTCTGCTTAGCTTTAGCTCGAAATGTTAATCATTAAACTTAGTTAAGACATTCACCTAATGAACATCTACATCAAGTTTAAACATTCTACCTCAATTAAAAGAGTTGTTATATTCCAAAGTCTTAACCAATGAAATTGCTGATCATTCCTTAGTCTTAGCAGAAAATTTGTACCATTGAACTTAGTCAAGGTAATGATTATAATGACTCTATATTCTGAGTTTATTCTCTCTCACTTCATTATAACCAAAGTTATCGTGCCCCAAAGAATCAACCAACCAGATTGCTTAACTGTGCTTACTGTAAGCAGACAATATTCATCATCTTACTAGGTGTCACAGCTCCATTGCTCACATTGGAAGAAAGTTGTTTTTTCCCGATTTGTAACCCCTTTTAAACTTAACGTCATACACTGGCTGTTTAATCTTTTGTTATAATTTAAAAATATTTTGGAAGCAGATATCCTGTGCTTTTGTTTGATATAATTTTTATGTATGTGTTCATTTGATCAATTTTATAAACGTAAGTTTACAAACGTCAATTTCCCGTTTTTTGACGTTACGCTGAATTTTTTAAATATGTTTTTAAATGAGGGTACCCCACTTCAAGTGCTTGATGCGGGAACTTATTATTAATATTATTTTTTCATTCTAATATCATTAGCAAGACAAATGAACGACATTTCGATCGGTCAGGTCCGCGGTGTATCCATTTCGAAATATCAGGCATTTGTTTTTAAGAGGAAAATTCAATTCACAAAATCTTTTTGGAGGCGATTTGTCAATAGCGTTTATATGACCGATCCAAAGTTCGTTTTATTGTCGTTTCAATGCTATTAAAATCAACAAAATCGGAGCATATTAAGCTCCCGCGCCTAGCACTTGAAAATGATATACAACGTGATTTTTTCAGAATAGAAAAATACTGTAAATTCGTGTGAGTTCTACGACGCCATGACATCGTCTGACATAGCGAAAAATGTCAAAGAAAAAGCATGGTTAAGTTGAGAAAGACCGAGCTGTTACTTTGTGAACAAGGGCATGTGATGTGTGTTTTATATAAATAAAGGACTTGCCTGCAAAAAAAAGAGTTATTCCGGGTTTATCATGACTCCTATATTCATTCTTCTCTCGACAAGAGGACCTACGAATCTGTTGTGCCACATGACTGCTCTATATAAGGCAAGTCAAAGTGCAATTGCTAAATCCCTGGGAAAAAAATAAACCATTGATAATTATGTTTACAAGGATCGTCCAATAAAAGGACCCTTACCGAAAATTAAGTCGAAATTCAACGTTAAAAATAGCTCCAGTCGGAACTTCATGTTCTGAGTTGAAAGAAAATTTCCTACCAACTAGACCGCATGTCTGACGTTTAACAACAATTTTTTTTCAACAATTAAAAAATTGCGTAACATGGACACGTACTTCAATGTTCTGAATTACTAAATTCTTTGTTATGCATGCCTAATTTAAAGTATCTAATGTTCACACAGATGAAAATGAAATCGGAAAATATCAATACGGCACAAGTATTCGAGAACCATTTTCGGTATGGTAAAGGTTGAACTGACTTTTACTTACTCCTAGGTAGGGATAATAATATAATTTCTTACCATTGTAATACCAAAATAAAATTGGAATGGCAAAAGAATTAAAGCTAAAAAAAATAATTTAAATAATGGCTCAAGTTCTGGATTTCCGTTGACGATTTACAACATTTCCTTTTGATTGAGATTAGTGCTGTGGTTAGTCGCTAAAAATGGCCGGCCGTCAGTCGCCCGATTGTCACAAAGATGAAAGTCACACTCACAGTTTATTCAATATTTTATCATTATATATCGGTTCTCAAAATAATTATTTACTATGTTTAATTCATTGTGATTTGGGGGAAATATTTAACACCTAATTTTATGACATATGAGTAAAAACCAGCGGCTGCCAGGCAGGATACGCCCATACTTTCGAGAGATGGATAGAGAACAAGCAAAACCGAAAGTGATTTTTCCTACAATCAAAGGCCATAATTCATTAAGTTACAATTTGATATGCGCAAATATCGAAAAGTATCAAGATATTTAGGTTATAAACACGCAATTTAAGTTTCATCAAAATCGAGATTAAAATTGTGACCTCTACAGGGTCCACAACATTGAAATACCATTTTTTAACAGTATTCGCGTACAAACAGCAGCCATTTTGTATTGTAATTTTGGTCCTATTTTCCCGAAATTTGAACTCAACCTTCCTTAGCTTGTAACGGTGATATAATCAAACGATTTTTAAATCGGATAATAATTGTGACCTCCAGAGAGACCACAAGTTAAACAAAGGCGATTTTGCGTATAATCAGGGGCATTAATTCAGGAAGTTACGATCCGATATGCGCAAATATCAAAAGGACCCAAGATCTTTGGGTAATATCCATGCATTTCAAGTTTCGTCAAAATCGAATTAAAATTGGGACCTCTACAGGGTCAACGACCTTGATATACCACTTTTCAACAGTATTCGCATTTTGGTCCAATTTTACCGAAATTCGAACTCACCCTTCCTTAGGGTGTAACGGTGATATAATCAAACGATTTTTTAAATCGGATAATAATTGTGACCTTTAGAGGAACAACAAGCTAAACAAAGGCGATTTTGCGTATAATCAGGGGCCATAATTCAGGACGTTACGATCCGATATGCGCAAATATCGAAAGGAACCAAGATCTTTGGGTAATATCCATGCATTTCAAGTTTCGTCAAATTATCAAATTAGACCTCTACAGGGTCCACAACATTGATATACCATTTTAAACAGTATTCGCGTACGATCGGCGGCCATTTTGTATGGCAATTTTGGTCCGATTTTTCCGAAATTCAAACTTAACCTTCTTTGGGGTGTAACGGTGATATAATCAAACGATTTTTTAAATCAGATAATAATTGTGACCTCCAGAGGGACCACAAGCTAAACAAAGGCGATTTTGCGTATAATCAGGGGCATTAATTCAGGAAGTTACAATCCGATATGCGCAAATATCAAAAGGACCCAAGATCTTTGGGTAATATCCATGCATTTCAAGTTTCGTCAAAATCGAATTAAAATTGGGACCTCTACAGGGTCCACAACCTTGATATACCATTTTTTAACAGTATTCGCGTACGAACGGCGGCCATTTTGTATGGTAATTTTGGCTCGATTTTTCCGAAATTTGAACTCGACCTTCCTTAGGGTGTAACGGTAATATATTCAAACAGTTTTTAAAATCGGATAATAATTGTGACCTCCAGAGGTACCACAAGCTAAAATAGGTGATTTTTCGGACAATCAGGGGCAATAATTCAGGAAATTACGTTACGATAGGCGCAAATATCGAAAGGAACCAAGATCTTAGGATTATAAACATGAATGTAAAGTGTCATCAAAATCGGTTCAAAATTGTGACCTCTATAGGGTCTAAAAGCTTAAATCGTGATTTTTCGTACAATCAGGGGCCATAATCCATGAAGTTTTGATCCGATACATGCCAATATCGAAAGCAGCCGAGATCTTATGGGGATAAACCTATATTTCAAGTTTCGTCAAAATCGGGTAAGAATTGTGACCTGTAGAGAGTCCACAAACAATTGTGGACGGACGGGCAGGGGCGACGACATAATACGTCCACATGAAAATGTGGGCGTATAAAAACCAAATTGGCCAAATTGAATCTCTAGACTCTACTACTAGACCGACAAACACTGTTAGTTAAGTCACTTAGTGTTTACACAGGGTGACAAGGTGAAGGTTTTATTAGATTTATTAGGCCCAGATTTGATATTGTTGACGAAAATATACGAATAAAAAAAGGGAGTTGCATTAAAAGGAATAATGAAAATGTTCAAATGTAAAGTAGGCCTACATTGTAAAAACATAGGCCTATAGCTTCCGAGGCCTAAGCATACACATGTGTGTACCGTAGCGTACTGCAGTATATGGGTCTTTAAGTTTCGGAGAATTATTTAGAATTAGATGCACCAAAAATAATTTGTTTTTATTGGTCAATGTTGTTAGTTAATAATGTATTAAAAGAGAAATCGTCTCGTAACATCATGTAAGCAATAAATGCTAGAGTACAAAATAATAGTGAAACAACAGAGTGTTAAGATAATTTGCGAAGGGTTGAAATGTTATTTGATAGCAATGATATTATAGGCCTATATATAATCGAATATAAATATAGATAATTGCCAAATATCAATCAAGGTGTGCGAAGCTATATTTTATCAGAAGCTCTCTTCCTACTGTATTTGTCTTTGCGTGTGTAGACATATAGGCCTACTATTTTGCATTGTCGACTTAACCCTAATATTCTGATTAGAATAGTCAAGGGAGCGGGGGGGGGGGGGGCTTCCCCTAAAAAATCGAATTAGCCCCCCCCCCCCAATATTTTGCCAATTATAATGATTTCTTAGCTGGCCACACCCCTCAGCCCCCCCCCCCAATTTTATAGGCTAGCTACGGGCCTGAATAGACCCCCTAAGCGGGAGGCCCACCTTTCCTCATCTCTAATAAAGTCGACACTGTAGCATCCATATAATATAACTATGCATGAATTGCAAGGCCCAGCACCCCCCCCCATACACTGCTTAATGAAAGAGATCTATGCGACCGTAATGTTTACGAATGCAATTAACTCTAAACTATAGGTTTTTTTTTTAAAACATCACGACACCACAACATTTATAACATGACACTACGACATTTTCCCAATACATTTGAAATGTCGTGATGTCGACTTTATTTTTCAATGTTGAAGCGGCCACGAGATCAAGTTAGCCCTCACTATCACTACCTTCACTAAGAATACCTACCCTTCACTAAATTAACTACCAAATTCTCTTGGTGACCAGTAAAATAATGTGCTCGGTATGGGCTACGGCCTACTCTTAGGTATTCTTAGTGAAGGTTGAGATAGTGAGGGCTAACTTGATCTCGTAGTCGCTTCAACATTGATAAATAAAGTCAACAATTTTAAAAAAATAACAAGCCAACAGTGAGGCTGATGTCCCCCGCCGAAATCCCAAAATAAATAGATGACACATATTAATTAATCGCACATTTATTTTTTTCAAAAGTATTGAGCAATCAAACTATACACTAAGTTTCATCGCTCTCTAACAGATAGAATCAGACATTGTTCATCATCGTACTCCATCAAGGCATTCACCTAATGTACGCCTACACCTAGTTTGAACATTCTACCTTAATTAGAAGGAGAATTTTTGTGTTTCAAAGTCTCAGTTGCTTATCGCTCTGCTTACCCTCAACAGAAAATGTTCATTATTGAACTTAGTCAAGGCATCGATGAAATAAAACTATATACCAAGTTTCATCACTCTCACTTAATTACAACTAAAGTTATTGCGTCCCAAAGCATCAACCAATCAAATTGCTTATCTCTGCTTACCCTAAGCAGAAAATGCCCATCTTCGAACTCCATCAAGGTATTGACCTAATAAACACCTACATCAAGTTTGAATATCCTAGCTCAATTTGAAGGAGAGTTTTTATGTTCCAAAGTCTTGGCCAATCATATTGCTTATCACTCTGCTTACCCTGAGCAGAAAATGTGCATTATTGAACTCAGTGAAGGTATTGATGAAATGAAACAATATATACCAAGTTTCATCACTCTTACTTAATTACAACTCAATTTATTGCGTCCCAAAGCATCAACCAATTGCTTATCTCTGCTTACCCTAAGCGGTAAATCCCAAAGCATCAACCAATCAAATTATTATCTCTGCTTAATTATTATCTCTGCTTAAGTTATCGCATCCCAAAGCATCAACCAATCAAATTATTATCCCTGCTTACCCTAAGCGGTAAGTGCTCATCTTCGAATTTCATCAAGGTATTGACCTACTTAACACCTACTCCAAGTTTGAATATCCTAGCTCAATTGGAAGGAGAGTTATTATGTTCCAAAGTCTCAGCCAATCAAATTGCTTATCGCTCTGCTTACCCTGAGCAGAAAATGCTCATTATCGAACTTAGTCAAGGTATTGATGAAATAAAACTATATACCAAGTTTCATCACTCTCACTTAATTAAAACTTAAGTTATCGTGTCCCAAAGCATCAACCAATCAAATTGCTTATCTCTGCTTATCCTAAGCGGTAAATGCTCATCTTCGAACTCCATCAAGGTATTGCCATAATAAACACCTACACCAAGTTTGAATATCCTAGCTCAATTAGAAGGAGAGTTATTATGTTCCAAAGTCTCGGCCAATCAAATTGCTTATCACTCTGCTTACCCTGAGCAGAAAATGCTCATTATCGAACTTAGTCAAGGTATTGATGAACTAAAACTATATACCAAGTTTCATCACTCTCACTTAATTACAACTTAAGTTATCGTGTCCCAAAGCCAATCAAATTGCTTATCTCTGCTTACCCTAAGCGGGAAATGCTCATCTTCGAACTCCATCAAGGTAATGACCTAATAAACACCTACACCAAGTTTGAATATTCTAGCTCAATTAGAAAGAGAGTTATTGTGTCCCAAAAAGTGTGACAGATGGACAGACAGACAGACAGACGGACAGACGAACCCATTTTAATAGGACAATTATTAAATGTTGGCACATGCTGGATGTGTTGAAATCATGTTTTTTAAATTAGTACAAGGAGACGTGTAATTTAAAAAATTAAAATCTCCCACAGAGGTTGCAACGAACTTGAACGATAAATTTCTTCGGTCTTTCGCCTAAAAGGGGGAGCCAGAAGAAAGCCAGAATTAAACGTGATCTGCTCATGGATTGTTGAGGCATGGAACTCAATCGACCCAGCAATGATAATCAAATCATTTAAGAAATGTTTCATATTTAATGCCATGGACGGAACAGAAGATGACCTTTTATGGGAGGAGATGGTAGAAAAAGAGCCACCAAACAAAAAAAGAAAAGTAGTCAAAGAGACAGAGACAGACAACAACGACGAAGACGACACACAAGAAGAGGATATTGACATCTAATACACCAACGAAAACGTCCCTGGACTTGAAGTAGACGATATCCTACAAATTTTTGAGGACGAGTATGAAATAACAGAGTTCAATGGTTTTACGCAAGCTGATATCCATTAGTTGTGTCAATCAAATCAATAGTGAATCTATAACTATGCCTTGATAAACTGTGCTGTGCTTTTAACTGTGCTACTAAATAACTATGCCTTGATAAACTGTGCAGTGCTTATAACTGTGCTGCTAATTAACCTGTTGTTTTTTTTTACGCAAGCCGATATCCATTAGATGTGTCAATCAAGTCAATCAAACTCTATACTGTGCTATACTAAAGAACTGGTTTGTTTTTTGTGCTCAGTGAATGTTCTCTTTCTAAAATCCAATAAAATGGCTTGTTCTCTCCTAAGCCCTGCCTTTTCGTCAACTGACTGACAACGCCATTGACGAGACACTGTTTCGATTGCTGGTAATGGCTAACAGTGATGGTACAAATTAACGAAGAAAGGATTAGCAGAAATATATATACGCATCAAATACGTATGAATGATAGTACCGGTAATATTAACGATTTGCAGATAGTGTTAGCACTGTCGTTTATTAGAAAACGATATACGAAATAGCGGTGACTGAAATGGCCGTCATCGTTATCACACGACAATTTAAAGTCGACATCAGAATGTTCTCTTTCTAAAAGCCAATGAAATGTCTTCTCTCGTAAGCCCCGCCTTTTCGTCAACTGACTGACAACGCTATTGACGAGACACTGTTTCGATTGCCGGTAATGGCTAGCATTGACGGTACAAATTACCGATGAAAGGATTAGCAGAAATATATATACGCATCAAATACGTATGAATGATAGCACCGGTAATAGCATATTTACAATAACTTTGCAGATATGTTAATACCGCTAACATTAAACAGCTATCAGCCCATACTGTTAGCACTGTCGTTTATGACTAACGGTAAACTGAATTGCAGTCTGTAAAATGGCCGCCATCTTTATTGCACGAGAAATGCCGTCCTCGTCAATTTCAGATGCCAAGGTTGACACAGGGAAAAGCCAAGATTTGCTTATTACTTTAACACAGTAAAAAGCCAAGATTTGCTTATTACTATCTATAAGGCGCACCCCTTCTGTAAATAAAAATATCTGGTAAAAAAAGTGCGCCTTATAGACCGAAAAATGGTACATCAGCACAATTTGTGAAAATTATCGGAAAAAAAAACACTGAGTTGTAATTTTTGGCAGCTGTGACCGCCTATATAGTGTAACTAACGCAGTCGTCAATGAAAACAACTCACGTGACCACTTTTCTTCGTTTACGTTAAACAAAGAATAATAATTATATGTAACAAAGAATTGATGATTTAATCTGTAATATTGTTGTTTAAATGTTGTATATTTACTCTTCTCTCTCCTTCTTTATCCAAATATATCAAATTGCAATGAATAGGCACTTGTAGGACCTTCAGAAATGTCTGAAAGCTATGACCTAGTTTTCAAGCGTGAAAATTACTAACACACCTGACTGACTCGACCTACTTGAACTTGCTGAATCAGCACTTTCTTCAGTCGATAAACAATAAACCAATATTCAATCGTAGTCGTAGACGAGTGAATTTATCGGCGACGCCACTGTAAGATTTGGTGACTTACTATGTTGAACCACCAAACACACAAGTTAGACGAGCTGTAGTAGCGACGTGTTGTTAGTTTGGTAGCTGTATAATAAGTGAGTTGTTTAGCATCGTTACGTCACGCTAAATCACGTGACCTGTATAAAACTCATCATTTACAACAATATCACTGCTATAATCCCGAGTTCTCTTGTGTAGTCCCCTACCCCCAAACCGGAGAATAGAACCTCAGATTCAAACAAAGTAGAAGAATCTAACAATTACTTTAATGTCTTTGATAAGGAGGCGTACATAATCTTTTTTGAATTCATGTGCTACATTAAAACTACAATTTCATATTTTTAAGTTAGTTTTTTAAAATTTATTAAGATAAAGCCTTAAAATGGATGGTATCCATAAACAATCCTACCTTGTTAAAGAATAATCCTATCAATTCTATAATTCACTATTGCTAGCTGGGAAATTGGCAAAAATATCATTTTCAACTTCAAATTCAAACGTTTGAACATAGCTTACCATGGAGGAGTAGGAAACAAGGGAGGTAATTGTGGTTTTTTTTCCTGTGTCAATGATTTTTAAGGGTATCAATGATCGTATAATAGTGAGTTGATAACCTATTGAGCAAAAGACCTGCAAAATAGCCCACTGCTTAACATTACATATGGAACGTCAGACAGTTACAGCGTTAATATTAGGGATGGGACAAAATGTACTTTTCTACCATCTGAAAATTCTGCAGGGGTGTTTCTAAGGCGAAATTGATTAAAAAAAAAACATTTTGGCAACATATTCGTTCTATTTCTTCGGTCGGAGATTTGACATTTTAATGGCGTCCAAAAATTTCTTTTTCAAGGGTTTTGTCCTCGAATGGGCCAGATGTGTGTTCTAATATGTCTTTTAACATGTATTCGAGTATGTTGAGTTCCCAAAATTATACTCCAACGTGTTTGGAGCAATGGCGGCCATCTTGGATGCAATATGGCCACCATTTTGGAAGAAAAAGGATTTTTTTGGAAATTTTTTTTTCGCATGTGGTAGATTTGTGGGCAAAGATGTCTTTTAATATCTTTTCGAGTATGTCGAGTTCAACAAATTATACTCCAACGTGTTTCGAGCAACAGCAGGCAAATTGGTTCAAATATGGCTGCCATATTATCCAAAAATTGATTTTGTGGAAATGTTGTTGTTGCACGCAAATATCGAAAAGAATCAAGATCTTTAGGTTATAAACATGCATTTCAAGTTTCATCAAAATCGAATTAAAATTGTGACCTATACTGGGTCCACAACCTTGATATACCATATTTTAACACTATATTCGCGTACAGACGGCGGCCATTTTGTCTTGCAATTATGGTCCGATTTTCTAGAAATTCCAACTTAACCTTCCGTAGGGTGTAACGGTGATAGAGTCAACCGTTTTTTTTAAATCGGATAATAATCGTGACCTCCAAAGGGACCATAGGCGATTTGTCGAACAATCAGGGGCCATAATTCAGAAAGTTATGATCTGATATGTGCAAATAACGAAAGGAACCAAGATCTTTGGGTTATAACCATGCATTTCAAGTTTCATCAAAATCGAATCAAAATTGTGACCTATACTGGGTCCACAACCTTGATATACCATTTTTTAACAGTATTCTTGTTCAAGCGGTGGCCATTTTGTCTATCAATTTTGGTCTGATTTTCCCGCAATTCGAACTGAAACCTTCTTTAAATTGTAACGGTGATATAATCAAGCGTATAATCAGGGGCCATAATTCAGGAAGTTACAATCTAATATGCACAAATGTCGACAGGAACCAAGATCTTTGGGTTATAACCATGCATTTTAAGTTTCATCTAAATCGAATTAAAATTGTGACCTCTACAGGGTCCACAACCTTGATATACCATTTTTTTAACAGTATTCGCGTACGAATGTCAGCCATTTTGTATGGCAATTTTGGTCCAATTTTTCGGAAATTCGAACTCAACCATTCTTAGGGTGATATAATCAAACGATTTTTTAAATCGGATAATTATTGTAACCTCCAGAGGGACCACAAGCTAAACAAAGGCAATTTTGCTTATAATCAGGGGCCATAATTCAGGAAGTTCAATCCGATATGCGCAAATATCGAAAGGAATCAAGATCTTTGGGTTATAACCATGCATTTAAAGTTTTATCAAAATTGAATTAAAATTAAAATAACAGTATTCGCGTACGAACGGCGGCCATTTTGTATGGCAATTTTGGTCCGATTTTTCCGAAATTTGAATATAATCGAACGATTTTTCAAATCGGATAATAATTGTGACCTCCAGATGGACCACAAGCTAAAATAGGTGATTTTTCGGACAAGCAGGGGCCATTCATTATTCAGGAAATTACGTTCCGATAGGCGCAAATATCAAAAGGAACCAAGATCTTTGGGTTATAAACATGCATGTCAAGTTTCATCGAAATCAGTTCAAAATTGTGACCTCTATAGGGTCCACAAGCTAAAAACGTGATTTTTCGTACAATCAGGGGCCATAATCCATGAAGTTTCGATCCGATACATGCCAATATCAAAAGCAGCCGAGATCTTTTGGGGATAAACCTATGTTTTAAGTAGAGAGTCCACAAACAATTGTGGATGGACGGACGGACGACATAATACATCCACATGAAAATGTGGGCGTATAAAAATATATGACCACTTATCTACCGCATGCGACAACAAAATTTCCAAAAAAAAATCCATTTTTGGCCAAAATGGCGGTCATATTCAATCCAAGATGGCCACCATTGCTCGAAACACGTTGGAGTATATTTTTAGGAACTCGGCATACACGAAAACATATTGAAAGACATATTTTAACACATCTCTTGCCCATTGGAGGACAAAACTCTTGAAAAAGACATTTTAGGTCCTCATTTTGGCCGCCATTTTGAAAAATGCCAAATCCCCAACCGAAAAATCGAGATAGAACAAAAATTTTGCCAAAATCGTTTTTGTCAAATAATTTCGCCTAATAAACACCCCTTTGGTTATTTTGTCCCACCCCTTTTAATATCTCATAATAATGAACAATCCATTGTATGGTTATTTTTGGCCAAAATGGCGGCCCTATTCAATCCAAGATGGCCACCATTGCTCGAAACACGTTGGAGTATATTTTTAGGAACTCGGCATACACGAAAACATATTGAAAGACATATTTTAACATATATCTTACCCATTCGAGGACAAAACTCTTGAAAAAGACATTTTAAGTCCCCATTTTGGCCGCCATTTTGAAAAATGCCAAATCCCCAACCGAAAAATCGAGATAGAACAAAAATTTTGCCAAAATCATTTTTGTCAAATAATTTCGCCTAATAAACACCCGTTTGGCTATTTTGTCCCACCCCTTTTAATATCTCATAATAATGAACAATCCATTGTATGGTTATTGATAATAAAATGTGAATTAAATAGCTTAATTTTACAGATAGATTTCCGTTTTAAACCATAGATGCAAGTAACTGATTGAAAAAGACATTGTTAGAATTCAATTTGTCTGTAAGTGATGATCAAAATAGAAATACTGTGTTGCTCTTTGACATTGACAGAATCAACAGGAGTTGGTATTGAAACTACAATGAATTAAAGGCTATCTTGATTGATGCTGAATTCTTTTCCAGTAAAGATGAGCAGAATGTAACTGAGATCAGCACACACAACAAATTAATTAAATGAGGAATACAGTATAGTGTATATAATGAAAACACCTTTCTGGTTAAATTCACTTTAAAGCCATTTGAGGGATGTTTAATCCATTGCAGACTACAATTTCATGAAAATTGAATCTCTAAAAGGAATATTTGTAGAATAATGATTCAATCCCTTCCATATTTTCAAAACTATGATAAAATTCTCTTAGACAATATAAACAAAATCTTTTGCTAGGCCACTTTTTAATTGTTTTTTTTTTAAAGATGTTCTACTGTTGATATTTTGTTTTCTTAATTCAATTTTTTAAAAAATCAATCCAAGTAGACAATATAAACAAAATCTTTTGCTAGGCCACTTTTTAATTGTTTTTTTTTTTAAAGATGTTCTACTATTGATATTTTGTTTTCTTAATTCAATTTTTAAAAAAATCAATCCAAGTACAATTTACTGTGGATTAAGCTGTGAAAAAAATGAACATTAATGTAGTTAATGTAATTTGTGTTTTTTAGCCATTCAGAATGGTTCATGTATTTACTGCGGGACGGTAATTATGCTAATGAGCTGATTAATATTTACCGCCACTTTAGTCATTGTTTCAACGCTCTGCCAACCACCTAGACGTAGATTAATTTGTGAGAGAAGAGATAGTTTTAAATTGAGAAAAACTATATATGTTATAATTTTCATCGGTGGTTGATGGTTTGACGGAAGAATATTATTTTCCTAGCTAAGAAATTTGTATTTGCAAGTTCATTTGTTGTGTTGTGTGATAGTAAAAGTCTCTTCCTTTAGTCGTGTTCGTTGTTCCGCCATTAGTAGACAGCCTCGTTCTCATTTCCTTTGTTCTCGAAAGGTGGTCAGTGCCATAATGGCCTCGTCAGATTCTGTGCCGTTATTTAGTGTGAGTCGCCACATTCAACACTCTTTTCCAGTTTCCCGACCGATTAATGTGGCTATTTTTGGCACTTCGTATGTTAAGCGGTTAGCGGATCACATGGCATTATACGACGATAATTTAGGTTTAGACTACCGTTTGTGTGTTATTCGCTGTTGGGGGTATGGTGGATTACGTGTGAGGAATGACCCGCACGGTCGTTTATTTAAAAGAAACGATCGTTTTTCTGGATCGGATTTGGTATATCTTCATTTAGGGTCGAATGACTTATTTGATATACACAGTAGCCCCGTTCAAACGGCGTTGGATATTACATCGTTTGCTGGTTATATTCAGAGTGGTTGGGCGCCAAAATGTGTCATAATTTCTCAGTTGTTGCCGCAGCAGACTGTTCCATACGGAAACTACAACAACAATATTGTCCAAACCAACAATGCCCTTATGCAATTTTGTCAAGATGATCCCACATTGAGTTTTTGGCGACACCGAGCTGGACTTTGGCAGCCAATCACATACTCATATGCCAGAGATGGTATTCATTTATCCCCAGAAGTGGGCAACCCTTTGTTTTTAGCAAGTATACGGGATGCCATTTTACGCCATATCCGTTGGTATTGTTTGGTAGGTTACATAATTTATATGTTGCATGAAATTATAAAAGATAATTTATAGGTTGCATGAAATTATAAATGCTTTTGTATGTTGCATGATGTCGTTAAAATACGGCCTGGAAACCATTGTTCAACAAAAAGTTGCATGCAGTTATCACCAAGTGGCCTTGATACTATCTTGGTATGTGTTGCATGCAGTTTCACTATGAGGCCTAGTTTTGTTATTGGTATACAAGTTGCCTGCGTGGCTGTAATATTGAGAAAAAGTGGCCTTAGTAAAGTGCATGCAATTGCATTGCAGTGATGGAAAAAGTGGCTTGGGATCTATCTTCATATACAAAAGTTGTATGCAGTGATTAAAAAGTGGCATTACTGTTGTCTTTATCATAAGTTGCATGCAGTTCGTAAATATTGGCGCTGATGTTTTCATCTGTATAGTCAATTATTCTGTTACTCTGCAGTAGTAGTTATATTGGTGTTAAATATTATATTTTAGGATAATGCCGAAACGGCGTGAAGTTGTCCCAAATGAGTCCAGTGACAGTGATGAAGCTCCGGTTATGTCGTCAGCTGAAGACAGATTAACGGACATATTGATCCGAAAAATGATGGACAGGGGTCTAATTTTTAACCAACATCAGCCTCCTAAAACCAAAAAACAGAAAACATCAGCAACCAATACTATGGAAGCTGCATCCACATCTCAAACAACTGCAAGTGAAACTGTAATTTCATCACAAGCCTCAACATCCACTTCAGCATCAAATAGCATGCCAGTATTTTCTACATCACCATTCCATCTACCGCCTGTATGTACGACAACATCATCATCAGTCAACAACATTAACCCATCGGTTTTAAATTTGAATGCAGCTTAACTTTTGCACCATCCAGGTATGGGTCATACTACCCAACCAAGTTTATCTTTAATGGGTAATATTTTGCCTCAGCAACCAGTGGACTTGTCCATATCAAGACATGTACCTGATAAAATTAAACAGGATATCTGGGCAAATAAATACATTGATTTTTCAGTGCTGTTACCTGGTGGGAATGTGCCAACTCAGTTAGCAATTAACATTTCTGAGTCAGGGGAGGAACCTGTTTTTAAGCTTTCCTCAAAATCCAAAACCTACAAAAAATTTAAATTTTGATCAGTGGCAACGTGCTTTTACCATTTTCATGGACGTTTTCATCCAAAGAACGCCCAATTTGGCATCTAGTTTATTGACATATAATTCATTATTAACTGAGTTGGCACAGACGTATGGTTCTCAGGCCTTTAATTTTTATGATTGTCAATTTAGGTTGTTACGACAATCCCAAGTGTTACCATGGGATCAAATACATGCAGAGCTTTGGCTTCGTGCCACTACTTTATATGGGGCCCATCTCAATAATTCCATACAAAGACCTTCCCGTAACACATATGCTCCATCTTCTCATTCCAAAAGGGTCTGTTATGCCTTTAACTCTCAGCAGGGCTGTTATCGTCCCAATTGTAATTTTTCACACGTTTGCTCTAAATGTGGTTTTAACCATTCAATTGTACAATGCTATGCTAAAACACGCAGAAATCAGTATTCTAATTTTCAACCTTCGCCAATTTGTTCAGTGTTACCACCCAGTAATTTAGTAAATAATCCTTCTCTTCCTGCATCTAAAGTGTCTATACCACAACCTATTACTCCATTTAACCCACCACAATCAATTTCTATTCCCCCACCCCCGACGGGAGTCAAATCACAGTCCCGTTATTCATTTCGGACCACCAGTGCAAGCAACAAGCGAAATTTCAACGCCAATAATGCCAAATAGATTGTGGGAAATATTGGAGGGTTATGATATGCATGAAAGACAATTTTTAGTTGCAGGATTTAGTGAAGGTTTTCCGATTCCATTTACGGGTCAACGAGTATTTTCAGTGGCTCGTAACCATTCTTCATGTTTTAGTCATATAGAGATGTTAGTGAAGAAGATCAATAATGAGTTGGCTCATGGTCGTGTTATGGGTCCATTTGCATCCCCTCCTTTCCAGAATTTGCGATGTTCCCCACTGGGTGTGATACCTAAACAGGAGCCGGGTGCATTTCGCTTGATTCATGATTTGTCATTTCCGCTCAATAATTCTATTAACTCAGGCATATCTAAAGTTCACTAAAGTGCAGTACGAATCCATAGACCAAGTCGTTGATATTGTAAAAACCAAAGGTAGGGGGGCGTTAATGGCTAAGGCTGATATTCAGGATGCCTATCGGTTATTACCAATTCATCCAAATGATTATGAGTTGTTGGGATTTACAGTTCAATTAAATGGGGAGTTATTATATTTTGCTGATAAATGTTTGCCCATGGGTCTTAGCATGAGTTGTCAAACTTTTGAAAGATTTAGTTCATCTTTACATTGGGTTATGGAGGCCAAATATGGAGCCTCCATGAGTCATATGATCGATGATTTTTTCTTTGTTGGGTTTCCCAACTCGGCAGATTGTTTACATTCACATCAAAATTTTCTTGCTTTATCAAAATTTTTAGGTATTCCTATTAAAGATTCAAAAACAGTTTACCCGGTGACAACAATTACTATTTATGGCATTGAAATAGATTCGGTTGCGATGATTAGTCGCCTTACTTCGGAAAAACTTACAAAAATTCGTTCAACTTTAAACAGTTTGCGTCATAAACGAAAAATCACTTTGAAAGAATTACAGTCGGTACTGGGATTATTAAATTTTGCTACTTTGGTCGTGGTACCTGGTCGTACTTTTTTGCGGCGCTTATACGATCTTACCATAGGCATTTCAAAACCCCATCACAAGATTCGTTTAACCAATGCGGCTAGGTTAGATTTAAGGGCATGGTCCCAATTTATGACTGATTTTAATGGTCGTTGTATGTTTCTGAATGATGCTTGGTTAGGCTCAGATGTGTTAAAGTTATATTCTGATGCGGCTACTTCCAAAGGATTTGCTGCTGTCTTTGGTTCTAGATGGTTTGCAGCAGAATGGCCTTCGGCAATGGTTAATTATAGTATTAATGTTATGGAATTATTTCCGATTGTGTTAGCAATTGAACACTGGGGTCAGTTGTTACAAAATCATAAGTTATTATTTTTTACAGATAATGAATGTGTGGTATATGTTATTAATAAATCCACTTCCAAATGTCCTACAATTATGACGTTAATTCGACGTTTAGTGTTAGGTTAGCATCGATTAAATTTAATGTTTTGATACGTGCAAAACATATTCCAGGAAAATCTAATCTTGTTGCTGATTGCTTGTCTCGGTTCCTCTTTCAGGAAGCAAGAGAGTGGGCACCATGGTTGGATCCTACTCCTCAGATATTGCAACCAGAACTTTTGACGATTTGACTTCATCAGCTTATATGTTAATAGGACAAGCGTTATCGTTAAGTTCACGGTCCTCATATTTAAGGGATTGGATCAGATTTACAGATTTTTGTACATTGTTTTCTTTAAATCCACAGTTTCCTATTCCAAATGTTGTTATTATTAACTTTTTGGCTTTTCTCTTTGAATCAGGTTATGCTCCAAGCACTATTGCTTCTCATGTATCCGTCATTGCATTTGTTCAAAAATCCTTAGGTTATCCTGATACTGTTAATTCTTTTATGGTAAAGGGTATAAATAAGTTACATGTTCCATCTGAATCAAGATTACCAATTACGCATAAGATTTTAGTTCAGTTATTGCAAGCAGTTCCCTTAGTTTTTACATTATTATCTCATCAAATTTTGTTAAAATCCATCTTTGCTTTAGCTTTTGCAGGCTTTTTTCGGCTTGGCGAATTGGTACTAAAAACCGGTTTTGATAAAACAAAAATAGTACAAGCCCAACATGTTCAGTTTTCGTTTTCAAATAACCTTGTGCAAACGGTTCAAATAGCTTTGTATTTTTATAAGCACAAATCATCTGCTACACCGATAAATTTGGTTATACAATGCTCATGTCTTATATCCACAATTAGTTGTGCTGCTTGCTTATTGTTAGAATATTTCCGAAGTTCTCCTCATGTAATAGGCCCCTTGTTTCAGTGGCCTGATGGTTCAGCTGTATCATACCAATTTTTAAATTCCAGACTGAGTAAGTTGATTGATTTTGTGGGTCTGGATAGTTCTCGCTATAAATTGCATTCATTTCGTATTGGTGCTGCTACATCTGCTTTTCTTAATGGTCATTCGGAGGACGCTATTCGCAAAATGGGGCGGTGGAAGAGTAATGCGGTTCGCTCTTATATAAGGTTACCTAACTTAAAACTTTAATTAGCCATAGTCTCATTTGTGTATCATTTTGATCTTCTTCATTACATCTCTACGATTTTGCGTATTATTAATTTCATTTATATGTAACTTATACAGTATTTGTGTTTATATTATGTGTATCATATTTTCCAATCTAATTGTCAGTGTAGGCTGGGTTTTTAGAAGTTGCTTTAACATTTCCATTATGTTCCTTCTGTTATGGATAATATGATATATGTTTTTCTGTTAGCCTGTTGCATTTCATATTTAATAATTGTTGTATGATTAATGTTTGTCATATGCATCTTATAGTGGAATTGTGTTTTCATATGTTGTCATATCTTCAGTTTACTTGTCAGCGTAGGCTGATGTTTGGCGGTTATAACTTGTGCATGTATATTTGTTATGTGTCAATATCTATATTGAAATATGTTTCCATGATCATTGATAATATCTATGTGCATGTATATTTTACTTGTCAGCGTAGGCTGAGGTTTGGCGGTTGTAACTTGTGTCAATATCTATATTGAAATATGTTTCTATGACCATTTATAATATCTATGTGCATGTATATTTGTTAACAAATTATTTCTCAATTCCTTTTACATGTATTTGAAAGGATAATTGTGTTTTATATATATTTGTCATATTATCTATTTTACTGGTCAGCGTAGGCTGGTTTTTTTTGGGGGGGTTGTCTTAACATCTCCACTAGATTTGTTCCTCAGATTACTCATAAATATGTATCTTTGTTAGTTACTTGATTGTGTAAAAGCCCTTTAGGCATCATAGTTAACCCCTTTTTTCATTACATCCCAAACAATTGTTGGATTATTAAGATCTGCTATGTATATATAATATTGTAATTGTGTTTTTCATATAGTTTGTCATACAATTTTTAGGCATGTTATGTGTCGGCGTAGGCACAAAATTTTCTTCTAAATCTTCTTATGTTTGTGATGTGACATAAGTATCTTTTTAACAAATTCGTTGTATTGTGTGCAAGACCATCGTTGGTGTGTCCTTTGTTGGGCCAGATATCCCAGACTGAGGGCGTATCAGACTGGTCTCTGTTTGGCGGATTTTGGGCGGATTATTTAGCCCAACAATTACTTGATATGTGATTTATTTTGTTATTTGTGTAAATTCTTGTATATATGTTATGCTATAAATTTGACGTCATTTATATATTCATTTAATAAATGACAATTTCACACCAATACAACGGCCTTGTGGTTATTGGGACGGGAAACACAAATGAACATTAATGTAGTTAATGTAATTTGTGTTTTTTAGCCATTCAGAATGGTTCATGTATTTACTGCGGGATGGTAATTATGCTAATGAGCTGATTAATATTTACCGCCACTTTAGTCATTGTTTCAACGCTCTGCCAACCACCTAGACGTAGATTAATTTGTGAGAGAAGAGATAGTTTTAAATTGAGAAATGTAATTGTATGATTTTCTTAGTTACGTATATTCTTGTATATATGTTATGCTTTTATTTCGGATTTTGGGCGGATTATTTAGCCCAACAATTACTTGATATGTGATTTATTTTGTTATTTGTGTAAATTCTTGTATATATGTTATGCTATAAATTTGACGTCATTTATTTATTCATTTAATAAATGACAATTTCACACCAATACAACGGCCTTGTGGTTATTGGGACGGGAAACACAAAGAACATTACTTTATACAAAGCTATCAGAAACATGTGGGATTAAAAATCATAAACAACACCAATTCCAAGTCTAATATGTCCACAATTTACAAAACATCAATTGACAATACATGTTAATATAACTTTTTACAACGAAGAAGATTCAAACAGTAAATTTTGAATGAGACAACATAGAAACATCCTTTGTTGATATGTGTCTGATGTTAACCATTCCTAAGATACAGATATGCTGGTAATTTGGAATGAATTTTTGAAAGAATTATTATGTACATATACATAGAAGATACAATATGCATATAGGAGATTCTATTACTTATAGCTATTTTAATTTGTTTATTATAGGTCATATCTTATTATAATCCTTATATTATGCCATTTTAATTTCTTTTATCATCCATTTAATTTTATTTATTCGCTATGTGTGATGTCCACTAAATGATAACTGCGCCATTGAGCAGTATTTTATATTGGTAATAGGCGCATTATGAATAATTTATTATTATTATTAAAAGTGTGACTTATTCCCTAGCCTTTATGAAGAAAGAAGGCAGGGATGAGTAAGACATTTAGCAGTGTATGCCGAACTGTTCCTTGTTAGAGTTGGCTTTGCATACAAATATATAAACCTCTTTTTAATTTAGATGCATAAAAACAAACTAAAATGAAGTAGTCAACGTGTGCTCATCACAAAACATCAGTGGGCTAAGCTTATCTAGATGTTTCCACCAAACTGTTTGAGAAAATAATAGGTATTGTCGAATGCCTTTTTCACGCAGCTTATTAAGTCTTATTCTACATAAAATTCAAGACTTATGATGAATTAACCTCTTACTAAATAAAGGACAGCCAATGGGTAGGGGATTCCTGGTACAGTGCAGGCAATGTGATATTGGTGGTGGTATCCTGATAAAATGAAAATATAGCCAACCCTATTTTGGGTTTGCTTGGATCTGTCTTTGATTTCTTAGTTTGAAGAACTAAAAATTCACAGAATTTGGTTGTAGCTTGTTGTTCGAATCTCTGTGGATAATGGCATTCGAAAAGTTTATAAGTTTAAAGATACATTATGGGCGATTTTTGCTATAACAGTTCAAAAGTAGATGATGAAAGAAGAATATATTAAAATTTCAGTCAAACTACTTTATTCTGAACATAGTTAGCATCGTTGTAATATTTGGCTATAAATGGGAGTCAAATGTGTCTTCACCTTGGCTGATCGTTTGATTGACAGGCGTTAACTCCTACTACATAATCTCGATTATCAAGTAAAGTTTTCAATGGCATGCAAGTACACTCTATCATTTAGCCTCGATCTAACTGATGACGACGTAAATGTAACAGTTAATAATATCATCAAGGTGCGCCATATTTGATTTAAGCACTTAGTGAAATCTTATTTAAATCCAAGCTGTAGCCAAGCTATCCATGGGTATACAGAGTTGATTTTGGGCATGTTGTTTAAATAAAGATTTCATTTATAATTTCTATAACATCTGAAGCCTAAATTAAGACTTGCAAAAATCAGATTTAGCTCTTGCATAATACATCTTTAAGATTTTTCTTGGGTACAATTGATTGACACAGTAGTAGTTAAAATTGATTCACACAGTAGTTAGTTTATCGATCACTATATCAAGATATTTTATAAATTGTCAATAATTTCAGTTTATCACTTTTTAACAATAAATAAACATGCATATTCACTCAACACTTTCTAGTCAATATTATGAAAAGTTTTACGCATAAATACAGCACCGAATTTACAAACAAACTTTAATAAGCTGCTTCAAAAATGAAGGCTTGGTAAAAATGTTTATTACAATTTTAATTTCCAGTATATTATATTATATATTATTTAAATTAATAATAATTACATGAAGGAGGCACAAAATTGACTGCGGTGAGTACTTATTTTGAGACCAACTATTTTTGTTGCCATGGGTGGAAAAACATTTCATAGAATAAATACTCACCACACATTTTTCAAACATGATAAGCAGATATGGTTATTTTGTACTATAGTTTGGTGTGATGTATGCAATTGAGGCTCATGGATTCATGCAAATACATAGTATTTTGGATCTATTCTGGCATTGTTTGTTTACCTCATTAATTCATAATCTTGAGACGGACTGCACTGATAAGTTGACAAGGTATGCAGTGTGCACTTATTTTGATACCTAGGCTCTTATATTTCTTCCACCCCCTCCACATTTACGCCCCTGAAGATCGAACACTTTTGAATCTTGATATATAAATGTAACCGGGTCTAGTAAAACTAGAAGACTAGTCGGTTTAAATCTTTATTAAAAAACCCTGTAAAAATATATATATACATAGAATTAATATAAATGACATTTAGTTTATAATACATATAATACATTTTAAAATACATCAACCATTACACTGTATTATATTATTATATAATATCAAATTCTATACTCATATCTTTACAGACAGTACTAATTCCTATAATGTATCTCTAATTAGTATATAATACTTATATAAAATAACATACCCTGGAAGGGGTTTTTAAAGATCTCAGTGTTGAACCAACACTACCATACAGCTATAAAGTAACCTATATAAACAAACGATTCTATGATTATTAAAAGCTAAAACTATACTTTAACTAAACGTAATTACTAAATGATAATTCTTATTGCTTAAGAGCTGTAGAGTATTTATAATGTATTTTACTGTGTATGTAAAGAATAATACATGAAATAACTAATTTACACATCTTGCATTCACCACATCCCCAGACAATACCAATAATACTGAAATACACATACCTGAATTAGTTCAATGAAGCATTGACCAAAAAGTACCTTCAGTAACTGAAAACTTCTACACTTCGAGCGCCAAATACAAGTTTAAGATTAGAAGTTAATCTTATAGGCATATCACACTCAAAGTCCAAAGTAAAACTGAATAGATTGTTACCACTGTAACCCAGGAAGTTGGGTTTGTTTGGAAAAAGTATCCAAGGAGATGATGAGATGATAGTCAATGATGTTATTACAAAGGCTTGTCCAGAAGGTGAACATACAGTGACTATGAATACCAAGGTTCAAAGATCAGATAAAGTGAAAGTTTGTTATTGTTTATTAAGCTGCTATATGTGAAGTGCAGTGTAGACTAAAACCTATTATATAATTAAAACACTAAAATTCCACACTATCACATAAACATGAGATATGTACGGATAGATATATAAATTGAAGAGACATTAAGTTATTACTAATGAGTTAATAACTAAGGCCAGACCAATTTATTTTCTTGTTTTACGGATTTTTTCTGGAAAAATCTGTTAAGGCAGGAGAGAAAAAAAAAAGACAAAAAAAAGACCAAAATTGTGTAAAGGGCAGGGTAAAAAAAAAAAGAAGCATAAGATAGAATTATCGACATTTCATGTAAGCTCACATGTCCAACACTTGTAATTTTCTAACCAATAGAATTAGCACCCTTCTATGACAATCACGGATTAATTAACACCAATAAAATAAATAACGGCTCACAATCCTCACATTCGTAATACATACATGTACAACGCAATTTTTTATAAGCTACCACGTGTTGTCGCTAATCCAATCATTGACTTCTTTACATTATCACATGTGTTGATTATACATGTTCGATGACTTCTCATCAAGTGAGCCGGCGTTCTCAAGTCTTGGCCCGGAAACATGTATAATTATTACTTTGCGGTGTTATGAGAAACGACGGCTCCGTATATACTGGGTGAAAATTGTGTCTGAAAACGGATGTTTTCTGTATGAATTAGACAAAAGATATATTCCTTGCAACTCAATGTGACTGGAATTAATAATTGAGTCAAATAATAACCTCAATCTTAGCTGTTCAGTCCCGACTACCGTCGGCTTGTCGGGTAATAAGCAAACGGATTCAATAAATAATATATTTTCGGCAAGAATCTTGAAGTCGCGTTAAATTCCCGAATGTCCCCCAATCCCAAGCGGCTATTCGTATTGACAATATTGCGTGCACTACCTATTTTCATTACTTTTACTGTTACTAAATTTCGTCAGTTCCAGAAGTCCAGAAGACGATTTTTTTTTTGATCGGGGATTGAAGGTTGATTTTTTTTTCATCGGACCCAATTCTGGTTTGGTTTTTTTTTGGGGGGGGGGGGGGGGGTTTCTAGAAATTCAGGTCGGCAGATCCGTAAAACAAGAGAATAAATTGGTCTGGCCTAAGATTATAAGAATGTTGACGGTAAAATACAATACTAGCCTACTAAAAAATGTATGGCTACATAAAACTATTGTATGAAAATTTGATTTTAATGACACTTGATGTAAAATAATAGTAGCAAATTGTTACATAAAAATATTTTTCTGAGATTAGGTGGAAAAAATTGCATTTATGGGTTTATGGCTAGTCCATGTAAATATATAAAGATAATTGCATTTATGACAACAAAACATCCACTTAATATAGTAATTTCCAAAAGCATCAGCAATTAGAAAAAAAATGTTTTCAAAAATTCACTAACATAATCTTGAAGACAAGACCACTTGTAAATCAGTTCATTGAATCAGCAAGATGCTGTTTAAATGTAACAAAGGATATATTGTTGATGATATCCTGCAATATAATCTCTCTTTACATGAAATATCATTGATTATCTTCAAGATACAAGACATTTATATTGTCTACAATACTGAGATAAATGAAGAGGTACCGGTATCCATATACGCTCATCCTTCTCTCTTGTCAAAAGCTGAAGGTAAAAAATGACATTTTTCTCTGTAATCTTATCAATCATTAGAGATAATTATAGAAAACAGTTCAACAGCCAAAGCTATAGTATCACTGTGGATAATGGCCAGATCCCAGATGTAATAACAAGATAATAACATATTCCTCTTGTCGCATTACCTATTTTTCAATTTCAAAAAAGTCAGTGCTCCTATGACTAATCTTTTACATTCTAGAATCTTAAACATGTATGCATAGCCCCCCCCCCCCGAATTAAATTCTCGTAATGTAATACTTCTACAGTAAAAAGTGTTTGTTTGTAGCTCTCTATTTACGCCCAGGTTTTTGTTTTCGCATTATGTATTTTTCAAATTCAAGAATATTAAACAGTTACCCATCCCCCCCCCCCCTGTAAAAAATAAATTAAATTCTCATAATGTTATACTTCTACAGTAAATAGCTTTTGTTTGTAGCTCTCTATTTAAGCCAAGGTTTTTGTTGTCAATGTTCTTGTTATGACAGTTCTGGTATACAATGTCACTTAAATGCAACCATGCCATTAGGCCTACATATGATGTTACAGATTATTATACAAATCCTGTGCGACAATTAAAACACTGTCATTTCAATTCCTCCTCAATGGTAAAACATAGGTTGCCAGGCAACGAAACATACGCCCACAGCAGCTAAATCGTCCGGGCAGTCAACAAGAGTTGTCGCATATTTTACTTTTTTCGGTAATGAAACATTTATAATACACTAAAATCTGATTAAAAGTAACTACTCATTATGTAATTATCAGAAAATCATTGGAATTTGTTTGGCTTTGATAAAGTTCTCCTCCATGCTGTTCAAGTTATCTAAATTCATTGAAACTCAATATACTTGTTCGTCTCATGACCTTCAACAATTTATATAAATTTAAAGTCAATCGGATATTAACTTTAGCCTCTAGAGCGTCCACAAAAGTGATCAAGGGCCATAACTCAGTCAGTAATTATCTAAAATTGCTGAAAATCATAAGGCTTCTTCGTCTCATGTCCTTAAACACTGTGTATAAATTTAAAGTCAATCGGTTATTAACTTTAGATTCTAGAGCGTCCACAAGATTTTTATAAGCGATAAAGGGCCATAACTCTGACAGTAATTATCAGAAATTGCTGAAAATCAATAGGCTTCTTCATTTAATGACCTTAAACACTGTGTATAATTCTTTGAAGTGATCAAGGGCCATAACTCTGACAGCAATTATTAGAAATCGCTTAAAATCAATAGGCTTCTTCATCTCATGACCATAAACACTGTGTATAAATTTAAAGTCAATCGGTTATTAACTTTAGCCTCTGGTGCGTCAACAAGATTTTTTAAAGAGATCAAGGGCCATAACTCTAATTGTAATTATCAGAAATAGCTGAAAATCAATAGGCTTTTTCGTCTCATGACCTTAAACACTGTGTATAAATTTAAAGTCAATCGGTTAATAACTTTGGCCTCTAGAGCGTCCACAAGATTTTTTTAAGTGATAAAGGGCCATAACTCTTACAGTTATTATCGGAAATTGCTGAAAATCAATAGGCTTCTTCATTTTATGACCTTAAACACTGTGTATAAATTTAAAGTCAATCAGTTATTGAGTTTAGCCTCTAGAGCGTCCACAAGATTTTTTGAAGTGATCAAGGGCCATAACTCTGACAGTTATTATCGGAATTCGAATATTAACTTTGGCCTCTAGAGCGTCCTCAAGATTATTTTAAGTGATCAAGGGCCATAACTCTGACAGTTATTATCGGAAATCGCTGAAAATCAATAGGCTTCTTCGTCTCATGACCTTAAACACTGTGTATAAATTTAAAGTCAATCGAATATTAACTTTGGCCTCTAGAGCGTCCACAAGCAATTGTGGACGCCGGACGGACGGCCGGACGGACCGACGGACGGACGGACGGGGGCGACGGCAATATACGACCACATTTCAATGTGGGCGTATAAAAAGATAATTTAACTTCCATTCGATTTAAATTCAGTATATTGAATGACTATGTAGACTGACAAATATTTGTTGAGTCAACCCCAAACTACGTTTTTCATGTTTAGCATCCATGAAAACCTCTAAAATGACATATTACACGATAGAATACCAAATATAAGGTGAAAAATGTCAATAATTGCAATTTTGAAGGCCATTTTAAAAATAAAGACAGACTGATGCCCTTATACTACATCATTCGTATTCAGTACCTGTACAAACCTATAAGATGACAAATTGCACACAGTATATATATACAGTGGGAAAAAAAAAAGCCATTTTGATATGTAACAAGCAAACAGTGAGGATGATGTCCCCTGCTGAAATCCCAAGTTTCATCACTCTCTATCAGATAGAATCAAGGTTATCTTGTCCCAAAGCATCGACCAATGAAATTGATTAACTCTGCTTAGCTTCAGCTTGAAATGTTAATCGTTGAAAATTCAGGGGCGGATCCAGGATTTTTTGCACGGGTTGGGTGGGTGGGTTGGATAACTGCTGAACTAATTGCGGAAGGTGTTAAACGTTGTAATGGGGGGTTTGGGGGTCCTCCCCCAGAAAAATTTGGTAAAGTAGATTCAATTTGGTGCATTCTGACGTATTTCCGGAGACTACAGGTCTAAAAATCGACAATAAAATCGCATAAAATGTCCATAAATTGTTGATGGGGAATACTCCCTTCACAGGTGAGGAACAAAATATCTCCAGATACCATATGAAGAGCAAAAATCAATGATCGGAATCACCCTACTGACGTCATTATGGGTTTTATTCCAAACTTGGTGCGTTACTTGGTGTGCGAGAAAAAGGAGAAACGAAAGGAAGGGAATTCGACAATTAGGCTAGTTATCAACGCTGTCGATAAAATTAAAGATAGTAAGCTGGCACTGCCAGGCAGGATACACCCACATTTTCGAGAGATGGATAGAGAACAAGCAAAACTGAAAGTGATTTTTCCTACAATCAAAGGCTATAATTCATTAAATTACAATTTGATATGCACAAATATCGAAAAGAATCAAGATCTGTAGGTTATAAACATGCATTTCAAGTTTCATCAAAATCGAATTAAAATTGTGACCTATACTGGGTCCACAACCTTGATATACCATATTTTAACACTATTAGCGTACACACGGCGGCCATTTTGTCTGGCAATTATGGTCCGATTTCCCTGAATTTCAAACTCAACCTTTCGTATGGTGTAACGGTGATAGAGTCAAGCATCTTTTTAAATCAGATAATAATCCTGACCTCCAGAGGGACCATAGGCAATTTTTTGGACAATCAGGGGCCATAATTCAGGAAGTTATGATCTGATATGTACAAATAACGAAAGGAACCAAGATCTTTGGGTTATAACCATGCATTTCAAGTTTCATCAAAATTGAATCAAAATTGTGACATATACTGGGTCCACAACCTTGATATACCATTTTATAACAGTATTCACGTACACACAGGGCCATTCGAACTCAACCTTCCTTAGGGTGTAACGGTGATAATCAAACGATTTTTTAAATCGGATAATAATTGTGACCTCCAGAGGGACCACAAGCTAAACAAAGACGATTTTGCGTATAATCAGGGGCCATAATTCAGGAAGTTACGAACAGATATGCGCAAACATCAAAAGGAACCAAGATCTTTGGGTTATAAACATGTATTTCAAGTTTCATCAAAATCGAATTAAAATTGTGACTTCTACAGGGTCCACAATCTTGATATACCATTTTTTAACAGTATTCGCGTAAGAATGGCGGCCATTTTGTATGGCAATTTTGGTCTAACTTTTCCGAAATTGGAACTGAACCTTCTTTAGGGCGTAACGGTGATATAATCAAACGATTTTTTAAATCAGATAATAATTGTGATTTTGCGTATAATCAGGGGCCATAATTCAGAAAGTTACGATCCGATATGCGCAAATATCAAAAGGAACCAAGATCTTTTGGTTATAACCATGCATTTCAAGTTTCATCAAAATCGAATTGAAATTGTGACCTCTACAGGGTCCACAACCTTGATATACCATTTTTTAGAAGTATTTGCGTACGAATGGCGGCCATTTTGTATGGCAATTTTGGTCCAATTTTTCCGAAATTCGTGTTCAACCTTTCTTAGGGTGTAACGGTGATATAATCAAACGATTTTTTAAATCGATAATTATTGAAACCTCCAGAGGGACCACAAGCTAAACCAAGGCGATTTTGCATATAATCAGGGGCCATAATTTATGAAGTTACGATCCGATATGCTCAAATATAGAAAGGAACCAAGATCTTTGGGTTATAACCATGCATTTTAAGTTTCATCAAAATCGAATTTAAATTTTGATCTCTACAGGGTCCACAACCTTGATATACCATTTTTTAACAGTATTTGCGTACGAACGGCGGCCATTTTGTGTGGTAATTTTGGTCCGATTTTTCCGAAATTTGAACTCAACCTTCCTTAGGGTGTAACAGTGATATAAACGAACGGTTTTTCAAATCGGATAATAATTGTGACCTCCAGAGGTACCACGAGCTAAAATAGGTGATTTTTCGGACAACCAGGGGCCACAACATTAAAACATGATTTTTCGTAAATCAGGGACCATAATCCATGAAGTTACAATCCGATATATGCCAATCATTATCTTATCTTATGGTGGTAAACCTATATTTCAAGTTTCATTGAAATTGGATAAAATTGTGACCTGTAGTGTGTTCACAAATCATCGAGGGCAGAAAGCACAAATACTGTTATTATGTAATTATGAGTACTGTTCTTATATGAGTATAAAGAAACTGGCTTGTAGCACAAGTAAATTATTATTACATTATTTGCTTAATACAAAAATAGAGAGAGAGAAATTGGGGCTTAACGTCCACTCAACATAAATTGTGTCCTTACGTGACTTACATATGGTTCAATTTTATTCCATTAATTCACTTAAGGGTCTTAGCAGTGTGACAAAACTGGAGGACCCAGAGAAAACCCACAAAGTTGGACAGATAACCTTACTTCTTATCACATACAAGTTGGTAATAATGGTGGTGTGAAAATGACTTTTAATAATTTTTGAACAAAAAAGATTTTAAATAAAAGTAGTCTTGATTATGTAAGGTCTTAAACTCGGTGCTTTCACCCACTCTATTATATGCACAGGATATTGCTATATTGTACATTAAGATAATAAACATTCAATATGTGATACTATATTTTCGTGGATCAATCCTTGTATTGTTTGGGACAAGAAATGTAGAGATAAAAAATAGTTACACTATTGTATTCATGACACAAATTAACAGGCAGATAATATTAGATGAATGAAAAGATAATGTATTTCTACAATATAGCTTTTTTAATTTACAATACATGATGTATCTTAAAGACAATTAAGATGTGAAGATCATATTCCTAAAGTAATTATTTCCATATACTAGATTTTGGACACCTTATTAACCCACATACAATATCATAGCTCCAAGTAGGCTAAAAAAAAACGCTGCCAAACCTTTGGTAATTATTGGAAAAAGACAAAATGATATCACATAGTGCTTTAATAACCTTAGAAGACTGAAACCAAAATATTGCAAGCACAATAGGTAAATTAATGTTCACGGTTTGAATACACTATTTTGCCTATAACGTTTTTAGGACTTCGAATTCTGTCTTATGGTTTGGATTGTTCATACTTGCTTTTTATTTTATTTGTATAGAAATAAATTAAAAAGCAAATATGATGAATTAATTGGGACTTGAAAATCTCTCATTTTGAAAGTCTAATCTGTAGGTCACCACGGGCTTGCGGCTGTGGTTTCAAGCCCTGGTGTGAGCGTATGTGGCATGGAGATAGGGGCGCCTTCTCAACCTCATGGGTTTCCTGCGGGCAATCGGTTTTCCATAAATATGCATCCTCATAAATTAAAGGCTTTCCCCACTTCTCTTGGTGGCAGTCTAGTATAGCTCACTTGCAATTCCATCAAGCCTAGTCCAATCATAACACCTGTTACAATGTGTCTTCTGCAGTGAGGGCTTTCCCCTCTTCACTCACAGGCGGAAGACAAATATTCCATAAAATATTGCTTTAAGGCCATAAATGGCAAACAGACGTGCAACAATAGACAAGGCACTGGCTAGAATACTTGAGAGTGGTGACGAGGATATAAATAAAGTGCCGACCACACAACAAGCACACACTATCACTCAACAACATTATATCTTTAGTTTGAAGGATAGGTCTTGATGTTTGATTTAAACGAACTTAATGTTTTAGCACTCTTGAGATTTAATGGCAAATTATTCCAAAGTGTTGCAGAGGGGTAGGAAAATGGCCAAGCACCAAATGTCTTTATATTGTGTAGCATGGAGTCTCAAGTAGAAATTGATCAGAAGATCGTGAAGGAACATATGGGTTTACAAGTTCTTGTAGATAGGTTGGAGCGATTTTGGGCACTGATTGGTAGGTTAGACACAAGATTTTGAAATCAATTCTTTGTGAAATCCTAAGCCAGTGGAGATAATCAAGAACAGGAGATATATGTGACATCTTTGTTTAGTTCTCGTTACAATTCTGACACATTTATTCTGGATTTGCTGAAGTTGTTGAATTTGTTGCTTTGAGATTGCTATAAAAAGACTGTTGCCGTAGTCCAGTCTAGAAATCACCATACATCGAACAAGTGTGGCAGCTGCATCCCTAGTGATAAAATGTCTAATGGATCCAATATTTCGAAGGTAAAAATGAGATATTTTAGACAAGTAACTGACATGTGATACCATTGTTAACAAGGAGTCGATATGAGTTCCGAGATTCTTAATAGATGAAGCGAAAGGAATGTTAGATTCATTTATATTTAGGGACTGTACTTTACATTTTTTAAGTTGAGATTGCGGACCAATAAGAATTGCTTCAGTTTTATCAGAATTTAGTTTTAACATGTTATGGTCCATCCATTTCTGGACATCATTTATACAATTTACCAATTGGTGACAGTCAGCAACTTGACTTGTATGTGATGGAAGGAAGCTGTTAAACAGATGTGTTTCATCAGCATAACAGTGATGTGTGATCAAGTAGGCCTACCATAAAGACAAAATAGGATTAGTCCAAGAACAGATCCCTTGGGTACACCACATGTTAGAGTTACAGGAGTTGACACTGATTGACTAACAACAACAGCTTGTGATCTTCGAGACAAGCATGATGAGCACCAGTTTAAAACAGTGGAACTAATTCCATATTCAAACTCGAAACGCTGTGGAAGTTTCCTGCAGATAGATCTAGTAGAACCATAATTGACACCTCACCTTTGTCGATAGATTCCTTAGCTGCATTTGAAACACAATTTATGGCAGTTTCTGTACTGTGTGCAGTCAAATATGCAGACTGAAATTTGTCCCAAAGATTACTTCTATCCAAATAGCGAACCAATTGCATTTTGATGATGTTTTCAACAATTTTTAAAATGAAAGGTAGGTTTGAAAGTGAACAATAGTTTTTTTTAATAGCTCCGGGTCCAATGATGGCTTTTTGAGAAGAGGTTTTATAATTGCATGTTTTAACGACTGAGACATAATCCCACGCTCCATGCAGGTATTGGTTAATACTTGAAAGAAAAGACTGGTTGGAATGGGATGTAAATGCACATGATGTCGGATTTGATTGCATAATAATATCTTTCTGTTCATCTTTTCTGACAGGATTAAAATATTGGGAGCTGAGTTGAGCATGATCTACTGCACGAGTATCAGATACTACATAAGCCATGTTAAAACTAGTTTGGATTTTAGCAATCTTATCAATGAAGTAGGTGTTAAAATTTGTGGCGTTATTAACATCAGTTCCAAACAATGTACATTATCTTCTATCGCTTTGATGTAGTAATCAGCTTTTGATTTATTCACAAGATTCGATTATACAACTGTCAATCGATTTCTAGCCTTGTCTTTCTCCACTTTCACTCAGTCCCGGCCTACGCTTACAAGATTCAAGTATGGAATGAGTTATCTACGGTGCTTGTTTGTTGATTTGCACAGACTTGAGTGGTGCATGTTTGTCTAGTAGTTCTGACAACGTAGTATTATATAAATCCACAATTTCATCCAAGTCAACAGGAGAATTACAGATGAGATTTGGTTGAATAATGTCATTTTGAAATTCGTCAATGTTAATCTTTTTGATATTGTGGCGCTGGATGATCCATTTACTTGGTTGCGGTTTAGAAAGTTTAAAGTGAAATGATATTATAAGATAGGTTGCCAGGCAACGAAACATACGCCCACAGCAGCTGAGTTGTCACATATATTACTTTTTTTCGGTAATAAAACATTTATAATACACTCAAATCTGAGTAAAAGTAACAACTCCTTATTTAATTATCAGAAAATCAATCGAATTTGTTTGGCTTTGATAAAGTTCTCCTCCATGCTAACTTTTAGTATAATAAACATTTAATATCCTAGAAATAGCTCTGACAGCATATATCGGAAATTGCTGAAAATCAATAGGCTTTTTAGTCTCATGACCTTAAACACTGAGTTTAAATTTAAAGTCAATCAGATGTTAACTTTTGCATCTACACTGTCCACAAGATCAAGGGCCATAACACTGACAGTAATTATCGGAAGTTGCTAAAAATCAATAGGCTTCTTCATCTCATGACCTTAAACACTGTGTATAAATTTAAAGTCAATTTTATATTAACATAAGCCTTTAGAGCGTTCACAAGATTTTTCAAAGTGATCAAGGGCAATAACTCAGGCATTTATTATCGAATGTTGCTGAAAATAAATAGGATTCTTCATCTCATGACCTTAACCACTGTGTATAAATTTAAAGTCAATTAGAAATAAAAATTAGCCTTTTAGAGCGTTCACAAGAAATTGTGGATGTAGGACGGACAGAGGTACATACGTGCGACGGCAATATATGCCCACATTTCTAAAGTGGGCGTATAAAAATGATCTGACAATTGTTTGTCTTCAACTTCAATTTGCTGCATATTTGAGTCGTCTCCAGTGACAACCAAGTCAATGATATTACCTGATTTATGGGTGGGTAGTGACACAAGTTGTTTTAGATCATGATTGTCCAAGATAGTGCATATTTTCTTTGTAAGACTGTTGTCAGAAATATCAAAATGTACATTAAAGTCTCCTAGAATAACTGTTCTTTCTTGTTTCTGGTCGAGGATATCTGTTAGAGCCGAAAATTCATCAATAAATATATTATTGGTTGACTTATTTTTCTTGGGGGGGGGGGGGTTGTAAATACATATATACCTCAAGGACTTGCCACCGACACTTTTTACAGTTCCAAATAATTCGAATGATAAGAAAGTCTGCGCTTGCTTAAAAGGTTGTAGCGTAAGACTGTCTTTAAATATCATTGCTATGCCCCCTCCTATTCCACTGGCCCTAGGTAGGTGCTTAGTTGTGATAGCCTAATGGAATCATATCCCTAACTTTTGCATCATCACCATCTGGTCTTAACCATGTTTCGCTAAGAAAGAGGACATCAAATTCATTTTCAAAAATAAGTTCATTAGTATCTGCTGTTTTATTTTTGGCTGATCTGGCATTCCATAATCCAAACTTCAGAAGTGAAATCTGTTTAATAGGACTGAAGTCACAGTGAAGTGAGTTAGTTTTAAACTGATTTAATTTTGGTCCATGTGCCAGGGGGAGGTTCATTTAACTCATTGACCCCTAGAGCTAATTATGTTAATTACTGCCTAATCTCCTAAGCCAATTAACCACACTATAGCCCATATTCCTAGTGCTAATTAAAGGATTATCCATTAATCTCACCCATTGCAGATAACACAAAACAAAACAAAAACTATCACTCCAATCAAAAAATGTCTATATTACCAAATGTAGAAATAAAACAGGCTTTACAAGGACATTTTCTTTAATAAAAATACCAAATAACAACAAAGTTATTCTTCATTATAAAACGAAGAACTATATGTATAGCTATGTAAAATAAATAATAGGCTTCATTTATGAATTATAAAGTTATATTTTAATGCTCCTTGCATCAAACAGTAAGCACAATTGATTATTTATTTAGTCCACAATAAGTTTTTAGGATTAGCACTGTAAATAAAGTTGTCAATCAAGAATCACTAGTGTTTAGTCAGACTCCCTTTTTTTATTGACAAACAAGCAAACAGTGAGGCTGATGTCCCTCGCCGAAATCCCAAAATAATAAGATGACACATATTAATTAATCGAACGTTTATATTTTTCAAAATATTAGCTTTAGCTCAAAATGTTTATTATTGAACTTAGTCAAGACATTCGCCTAATGATCCTCTACATTAAGTTCAAAATTCTACCTCCATTAAAAGCAGAGTTATGTTCCAAAGTCTTGACCAATAAAATTTCTAATCGCTCCTTAGCCTAAGCAGAAAATTTGCACCATCGAACTTAGTCAACAAAGTAATGATAAAATGAATCTATATTATTCATCACTTACATCATTTCATTACAACTAAAGTTATCGTGCCCCAAAGCATCAACCAACCAGATTGCTTATCTTTCTGCTTACCCTCAGCAGAAAATGTTGATTATCTAACTTGGTCAATGTATCGGTGTAACAAAGCTAAAGCTATACACCAAGTGTCCTCACTCTCACTTAATCAGAACTTAATAAGTATCAACCAATGAAATTGCTTATCTCTGCCTACCCTAAGCAGAAAATGCTCACCTTCGAACTCCATCAAGGTATTGACATAATTAACACCTACACCAAGTGTAAACATTCTAACTCAATTAGAATGAGAGTTATTGTGTTCCAAAGTCTCGACTAATCAAATTAATTATTGCCCTGCTTACCATGAGCAGAACATGCTCATTATCGAACTCAGTCAAGGTATTGAAGTAATGAAACTACAAACCGTGTTTCATCACTCTCACTTAATTAAAATTTAAGTTATCGTGCCTCAAAGCATCAACCAATCAAATTGCTTGCCTCTGCTTACCCTAAGCAGAAAATGTTCATCTTCCATCAAGACATTGACCTAATAAACACTCACACTAAGTTTGAACATTCTAACTCAATTAGAATTAGAGTTATTCAGTTCCAAAGTCTTGACCAATCAAATTGCTTATCGCTCTGCTTACCCTGAGCAGAAAATGCTCATTATCAAACTTAGTCAAGGTATTGATGTAATGAAACTATACACCAAGTTTCATCACTCTCACTTAATTAGAACTAAAGTTATCGTGTCCCAAAGCATCAACAAATCAAATTGCTTATCTCTGCTTACCCTAAGCAGAAAATGCTCATCTTCGAACTCCATCTAGGCATTGACCTAAAAAAAAAACACACCCAGTTTGAACATTCTAGCTCAATTAGAAGGAGAGTTATTGTGTCCCAAAAAGTGTGACAGACGGACAAACAGGCGGACAGACGAACCCATTTTAATAGTCCCCTGCTTTCTACAAAGGCGGGGGACAATAAAGTTATAAACAAAAGCCGTTTGACTTTCCAAAATCCATTATCTAGTAAACATATGAAGGACAAGGAACTTGAAGGACAAGGCTAGACGGCAGTGTTGGGATCTTGGCCGTATATTCCGGACGTGTCCGAGTTTTTTTCCCAAACGCACTATATTGTCTGACCGTGAATATGTCCATTCGGACATCAAGACATGGTGAATAATATTCAAAATTCCAAATTTAATATAGTGTACTGACTAGTACTAGGAGTATAACTACCACTCAACCCGATTATCGTTGACAATAGGCTGGATTGATAAGGTAATTAAGGGATCAACGTATTTATCGTGTTATACCGACTATAAACCTACCTTGAGGCTTGATTAACTACTTAATCTGCCTTGATTGACTGACTTATTCCTTTGTCGGACAGTTCATCAATCTAATCATAAACACTTGGTTTCTTCATTGTCTCACGTTTTAATCTCCTTTGTTGTGTCGGACAATAACACTAGAAATTAGTCATATATGTCACATATCCTGATAGTATATAACACCTCAAATCAACATTCATTGTATCCTATAACTTGTCGTCTGTGATATATTTTTCAGTGGAAGCCAAAGTTAAATAAAGATATTTCACACAGTAATTAAAATGAAAGTAGAAATCT
Source organism: Patella pellucida (assembly GCA_917208275.1). Lineage (NCBI taxonomy): Eukaryota > Metazoa > Mollusca > Gastropoda > Patellidae > Patella > Patella pellucida. The sequence goes on along the minus strand of OU795041.1, from coordinate 28,379,803 downwards.
CGCAAGAAATTAAGAGATGTAGAGCAATACTCTAAAAATAGATCGCGCTGAAAATAGACCGCAATACATTCACCATTGAACTGGCCGATAGCCTGATGTCCGAGAAAATATTATATTTTGATGGCACATTGTCGGATTTATTATCATTTTTTGAATGGGATTTATGTTTTTAAATAAGTAAATAAAAACGCTAAGAAATGCCCGACAAGAAAATTTTTGAAATCCCAACACTGCTAGACGGTGACACATATTCTTATCTGGAGACATAGAACATGTAGACTGGAATAACCAGACGCTCAAGATTAACTTTAGACTGATTCATCAGGCAAATTTCGCCAAACATAACTGGTTTGAAATGAGATTAAAGACAGAAATGATTGAATGAAAATCAGTTTATATACATTCATATTACATTATTATATACGTTTTGACCCAAATGTTAGCGATTTAGCTCCTTTAAACGAGAAAGACATGTCCTTGTATTTAACCCTTTGAACCCTGGCATATATACCTTAACTCATTCGGTCCTACTCTCGCCAAGTGTCGTCATAATTTGCTACTGAGTTCCACCAACTTACGCCACTTGTCACTGACTAGTGTTTAGTCAGACTCCCTAACTAAACACTAGTGCGGCCCCCGCGTGTGTCAAATGTCCGTTTAAACTTGCTAATTCTGTTAAAATCCCATTTTCTTCCGGGGATTATTATTCAATCTCGAGTTGTGTCCGTGTTATTGCACAGACAACCCTGAAATGACCCAGGTTTTCTGTTCATCGAAGTCATTGTACTTTCGTTTGTTTGTTTACAAGCTGACTTCATAGCTTTGACCTCGCGACCTGTGACGTTTAGATAACGATATGTGGGTATCATGGCTGTTCACTGTGTCAGAGTCACTTCTCTGCAGGTAGGGTGCATCTGTCGTTCAGATTGCATTAACCCCTGAACAAGCTCAACACAACTCACTAACTGTCCATTCTTAACTCTTAACTATTCATTCCTAACACCCAATTCTGACAAAATTAAAGCATTAATTCCATTCTCTGTATTCTATGCACGTTTAATTATGTATTTTATTAGTTTAATAAAGACAAGTATTTATGATTTTTCAGCATCAAATATTAATATCTTATCAGCGAAACTCTGTGCATAATTGCCAATTAAACCAAATAAAGGCTGTCAATGTTTTAGAGATTTTTTAAAAAATAAATCTGCTATGTAGTAACACCACAAACTTTTATTAAGGGAATCAATATTTTGTGTAAATTAACCTATGCATATTTAATCAGCCTGTTGAACCCAATAAGTTTCAATTCTTCCCAAGATTGATGTAATCACACCTTATTCTACATACTGTAATTTAATTGAAATTATTTGACCTTTGGATTCCCAGCAATTTGCTTTTTGCCCTAAGAGATCTCTACAGTATTTGTTTTCTTTTTTTCTTCATCTTTCAATGCTAATGTTTCTGGCTGCTTTGTCAAAGATAAAATCATGAGAGGTTTTTTGTGAAATTAACTTTACAGGTTTCTTGTTGCAAGTATTTATTGGAAGTGATTGTAGCTCATAAATTATTTTTAGTATTATGGATCTGAACAGAATAAACAAGCTTTTCATGTTTAATCAAAATCAAATAAAAATTTTGAGATCTAGAGTGTCCACAAAATAAAAAGACGGTTTTAATACAATCAGGGGCCATAATCCTTGAATTACGGTCCGAAGCCAATATCGAAATGAACCAAAATCTTAGGGAGATAAACCTTTATTTCAAGTTTCATTGAAACTGAATAAAAATTGTCAAATTATCCATTATGCGGGAGGTTGAACAGAGCTAGCCCCATCATCTATTACTTTTTATACGTCAATGTGGAAGTATATTGTCGTCGCCCCTGTCCGTCTGTCATCCACAATTGCTTGTGGTGGCTCTAGAGGATAAAGTTAATATCCGATTGACTTTAAATTTATACACAGTGTTTAAGATCATTAGACGAAGAAGCCTATTGATTTTCAGTAATTTCCGATAATTGCTGTCAGAGACAAAGAAGCCTATTGATTTTTGTAAAGAAATTTGGCCAAAATTAACCATTATGAAGGCTTGATTGCACACAAATTAAAACCAACTCTGCTACATATCATATCATAACCATGGCTTGATTGCTCACATATTAAAACACACTTCGGCTAAATTACTATATTATAAAATCAATCAACCTTTCCTATATGAATGAATAGGGACCATTTTTATTCACTGGAGGCATCACACCTACGTAACTGACAATCAGTTTTCTGTCTGAGATTTAATGTACAGTTCTGATCTAATAGCACTGCCGTATATCAGTCTCCAAATATAGTAATCAGATTTGTAAATATATTAATGTTGTTTCACAAAAATAGCCACATCTAGAAATCAATTTGATGATATAGATATATCGAAATTAGCCATTTTTCTTAAAATTTAGGAAATTAGCCATTTTTATGAAGTCTTTCTTCTCCAGCATAACTAAAGTCGAGGACTTTATTTTGCTTATAAACCGTCTATGTTTAGAAGTACATTCAATGAGAATATCCCAGAATTCTCATACGAAAAACCTTGTTTTCTTATGGAAAAAAAAATCTACCTTAAAAATAACCTGAAGTCTTTCTTACCCAGCATAACTGAAGTCGAGGACTTTATTTTGCTTACAAACCGTTTGGACAACCAAATAGTGAATAAAATTTTAAAATAAAGAATTTGTGTCCTTTTTCATTGCAGAGTGATATAAACCTGTTGTTACATCATATCTGATATCGGCATAGTTTCATAACCTGAAAGCGGATCAAAGAAAATAGCTAACATGGAAACACAGATAGATATCATGTCTAGTATGCTCCAGTAGGGTAACAAACACAATTATGATATGACCCAACCTCACCCATGTTAAACCAGTGACATGCACTCAATCTATCTATACATGATAAGCTCTTGCAGACATGGATACTTGTAATAGTTTTATCAACACTGACGGTTTGTTGATAACAATTGCCTGCTGGTACTGCAGATATCCTTAATTATCTTCTTTTAACATAAAATTACTGTATAAAAATTCATTACTTAAAATGGAAAATGTCAAACATCGAACCTCCAATGACCATAAGTATAACAAAAATATCAAATTTATTATATTATCTAGAAAGAAGTGTCTGTCTGTCATATATAAAAAATGTCTTACGCTTAGATATAAATAACAGGATATCTGAATAACTGTTCAACTACGATCAATTCTCCTTTTTTCCATATTTATAAGATTTCAAATGAAATGAAACTGAAATGAAATGGGGTTTAACGTCCTACTGTTCTGCTCCTAAACTGGGCTAATGAAGACGGGGATACGTCATACAGTGTGCAGTAAGGGAAATTTTGTCCGGGCAGCGGCACTACAGCTTACTCTTATATTGAATTCCAACTGCCACAGGTTCTTCTACGTGTGCACGCCAATATGTACACAGGACCTAAGTATTTTTTCCCATCCAAAGAACTAGACAACTGTCCTTTTACAGGCCTTCCGGCCTGCATCACTGGTCTAGATATCCAGAACTGAATTATTGATAGTAGAACTTGAAGTAGGGCCTAGTCACTCAATTAGATAGAGCTCAAAACAGGCATTTGACAATGATCAAGTATCTTTGAAACTTACTATGTTAACCCATTTAACCCTAGAGCCAATTAAAAGATTAGATGTCTACACCTAAGCTCATTAAATTAGTAGGGCCCTTATTCCTAAGCCAATTAGTTGATTATTGTTAATCCTAATACCCTCTACAAGATTACAAATAACTTCAAAAATATTTTCTATACATAGAAATACTCTGTTACAAAAATGTACAGATTGTCGTGTTCTTTCTAATGATATAAAATTCAATTGTATAAAATAGAAATTATATTACTATAAATAACATTGAAAAGTCAGTTCCATTAAAATAATGACTTTTCTTTGTCATAATGGTAAAATAACGTATACAATTATCACCTAATAATTTATTTTAAAAATAGAACACAAATATAGTCCCACCCGTTGGCCGCAGTGTTTAAAGTAAATATAAATCTAACTTTTTAAAAAGAAATATCACCCCAATTGACGAGCACTATCGGCATTTTAACATTTCTGCCTATCTTTGGATGATGGGAATGGTCGTCTTCTTTATTGCGTCAAAAATAAAAATATATTGTTGAAATCTTCGACAATGTAATATTCCTCTATGTAGCTTGTATTAAATCCGAAAAGTTTTGATTCAATTTAGTTTTCAAAAGTCTAGAATTATTAGCCGTAAGATTTGTGTTCTTTTGTTTGAAAGCATGACGTATTCAAAATGGCGGCAACACGCTTGACTTTGGCTAGAATACCAATTTTCTTCGCTTCATAACGTCAAAAAAATTAGCAAATAGTTGATTTCTTCCACGTTATAATATTCCACGATATGTCTGGCAGTCTGTCCATATCGTAAAATTATTAGCCGTAGCCCAAGTGACAATTTGGGGAAAATATTGGACTAATGCCAAACCAACTGACACGGTGTGAATTTTCACCTTCCTTTCTTTATTGCGCCGAAAATAAAAATATATTGTTGAAATCTTCGATAATATAATACTCCTTTATGTAGGTTGTATTAAATCCCAAAACTTTTGATTCAATTTAGTTTTCCAAAGTCTAGAATTATTAGCCGTAAGATTTGTGTTCTCCTGTTTGAAAACGTGCATATTCAAAATGGCGGCATCACGCTTGACTTCGGCTAGAATATCAATTTTCTTCGCTTCATAACGTCAAAAAAAATAGCCAATAGTTGATTTTTTCGACATTATAATATTCCACGATATGTCTGGCAGTAAATCATAAAAAATCTGATTCCATTACACTGTCCATACCGTAAAATTATTAGCCGTAAGTGACGATGAGAAAAAAATTGGAATAATGCCAAAACCATTGACATGGAGTGAATTTTCACCTCTGACCTATTACGTAAATACTGGAAGATCCTTTGTTGAAACATATATTTTTTATTGGATGATTAGCGAATGATTACCCAATCATAATTAATTAATTAAATAGAAACAATAGAAATACGTTGATTGATTTCATGCTTGGGTTCGCAAATGCTGTTGCTAAGTATGATCGGTCCGCGAGTTGATTCGCTACCGCAAGGCACTTGACGCGAGCCAGTACGCTACCGACAAAAATGGGTTAAATAAAGTGCTGCAAAAAATCACCCTACAATGCTAACTTACAGGTCCAATATTCAAGATTGAAGTATCAGGCCTCGAGATTTGACGGACGTGCCCGCAATTTTATAATGGCGAACACAAATTATCACACCAGCAAATTACCGGTTTCAATTTTATTAAAATCGGCCTTAGACTCTACTAATAGCTCCCGTCCACTGATATGTCGCGTGTCCGTGAACGGGAGTTATCAGGGGCATTTATTCCTGGTCTTGGTGTTTCGTATCCACAAAATTCTTCGGTGACCCTCTCAATGTGGTTAATGCTGGTCGGATAGCCGTGGCGATAGAGAGGCGGCTTCTCACCAATGCAACGAGGGTTCAATCCCAGCTCAGGCCATGAACTTTATCGTTGTAAGTGAGAGGGATATTCGGTCTCCCGTCCGATCAGGCAGGTTTCCCCCCGAGTTCTTCGGTTTCTTCCTGCAGTAATGATCGAAATCATTCGCACGATCTGTGCCAAGGGCCAAATTGGAAAAAGGCCCCAGGCCTAATTTGCTACCCTTGTAAAATGACGCGATTATTATTATTATTATTATTATTATTATTAATGCTATATCGCACCTAGCAAAACCACAAAAAGGGGGTGGGGCGAGCTACCAATAGCTAACTGAGCAGATTTAGTTTTACCGAAGTTCGGTAAAAATAGAAGTGTGCATGTGCAAATGAGTCAAAGGTTACAAAATACCTGTATGTACTCATGTACCTACGCAATTTCATTTGCTAATGATTCCACCTGATCTAATAGACCAATGAAAATGTTTGTTTTGCTATTGAAGACTTGGGGGTAACAAGGGAATTCCTATACATTGTCATCGCAAACACATAGTACGTCACAGTTCATTTATAGTATTTTCCCCAGGTCATAAATATAAACAAAAATGGGGACGATCCGTTGATTTGTATCGAAGTTACGAGGGGGTGAATTTAGGCTAAATTTCAAAGACAAAAGATTAATTACGGATACAAATTAATTATAAGATATGGAAAAGTCATTATATTTTAGAAAATAATAATTTTCGGGAGCAATAAAGACTGAAAACAAGTTAAATACAATTTATCCAAACAAGATTTCATGTATTAATGTAAACAAAAATTATCATTATTTTCATTATTAATAAAAACAACGGTCGTACCAAGTGCGAATGATACCCTTAAGTGTATAATTCTTAAAGTAGTGTAAAACCAACCAAATTGCATCATATTTAATGCCAAAACGCAACATTTTCTCGAGGGGGACATGCTCCAGAACCCCTTAGATAATTTCGCCCTTCGGAGCGCTCTATTCGAGCCTTCGGCTCTCAAGAAGTTACTCGCCTTTTTCAGCAAGCACATTTTCTCACTCCCCATAATTTTCAGATCTTAAGGCCTGAAGTATCTGAAAATGTAGCATTGTCTATGCTAAAGATTGGCATAATGTAACAGTTCTATCTGTCCAGGCTGTACTAAATACAGACAAATTATGGAAAATATGGAAAACAAATCTGAAAAGTAGGCCTATTGAAAAATACCGGGAAAAATTTATTGGTATATAGTTTTCCTTTTTAGTATTAGTGATTTTTCTGTATTTAGGTTTTTTTGGATTTTTTCGTTAATTAGTATCAACATAGTAGAACAAAAGCTAGTTTTAGCTGTCGTAATTAATAATAATCCCACTCTCATCCAAGCGCCCGAAGGGCGTGATGGATGAGAAGGATTATATGAATATATAGCCCGAGGGCTCGAGGATTTATATTGCATATTACTTATTACTCTCGCTGACCATGCACTCTCGCTCAAACTTAAAAGACTAAAAATAGCTCACCGCATTGGTGTGTTATGCACCTGATGACACGTGACCACGCCCTATATATACGATCACTACACTTCCCATAATGTCCTTTCAAAGATTTGTTGACAACCTAAATATAGCACAGGGAGGGCTCAAGGGTGGGAAGATAAATCCTCGAGCCCTCGGGCTATATATTCATATAATCCTTCTCATCCATCACGCCCTTCGGGCTGCGCCCTTCGGGCGCTTGGATGAGAGTGGGACTATATTCCATATATGCCCTTCGGGCATCTCGTATTTATATTGCATAATTTAAAGGGTTGTCAACAAGGAAAAAACAACTAACAATTTAATAATCAAATTATTATTTATTTCCCAAAACACATGAAGAAAAACTAGAACTACCAACATCCCGGTGGTAAAATTTAGCAAAAGTGTCTGTAGACTTCCAGTCTGCGGCCTTCAGAATATCTGAAATAGAACAACCTGCATTAAATGCAGAAAAAGTTGATGCCCCTCTAATAGAATGGGCTTTAAAAACGGAAGTATCAATTCCTGCTAGTTTTAACAATTCTTTTAGCCATCTGGCAATAGTTCCTGGGGCTACAGCCTTCTTGGTATGGAAGGATATAAAAATCTGCTTAGATTTACAGCATTCTGCTGTTGTATGAATATAATGTCTCAAGGTAAAACAAGGACATATTTTAACATCCCTAAAATTTGGAATCTTAACTATAAATAATGGTGTTGAGGGACGAGAAGTTTTTAAAACCTTATTCACTCCCAGGGTAATAACAGAACCTGAATCATAAAGGGCATCTAAACAGAAGGCTGTTAAAGTCTGACATCTCTGAGCTGTAGCTAAAGCCAGTAACCCGACTGTTTTAAATGTCAAAACCCGTAAAGACAAGTCTTGCAATGGATACAACGTACCCAAGTATTTTACTAATATAGACGCATCCCAAGTAAACAGATATCTAGGCTTAGGTGGATTATTGTCATCCCTTCATGAACCTACCAACCAACGGCTGGTCTTTAATTGCAGAATTGCCCAAGGCTACAAGTGTTTGAATTATGGAAGATCTAATAATATTGATAACACTATAAGAAAAATGTTTAGACATATCTCCCAAAAAATTTATAAAAATTTCTACAAATGGATCCAATGGATTAATTTGTTGTTTACAACACCGAAAATTCCATCTTCTCCAGGCCAACCCATACTGTTTGTTGGTGGATGGTCGCCATGAATTAAGGATGATATCTGCAGATTGCTTTGATATTCCTCTATTAGAGAAGGATTGCCGGATATCCTGCATCCTGTTAAATATAGGCTCTTCCCTCGAAGGGGATGCAACATTCCATTGTGACTCAACCGTAAGAGGTCCTTGCGGGCAGGTAACCGAACTGGGTCGGCTATGAGCATTGATAGTAAAATTGGATACCACACCTGAGTTGACCATCCTGGAATAATTATGATTGCTTGCTGTACATTGTCTTGAGACACTTTTGCCAGAACCCTTGAAATCATGCTGAAAGGTGGAAAAAGATATGGTTTATATTTTGACCAAGATATTGAAAAAGCATCACATGCTAAACAAAAAGGGTCTGGATGCCAAGCAACATATTTGTCAAATTGTCTATTAAGCCTTGAGGCAAACAGATCAACATCTGGTATGAAAAAATGCTTACAAATCTTAGTGAATATATATTCATTTAATTTCCATTCTGTGGAACTAGAAAAATTTCTAGACAAACTGTCCGCCAAAACATTGGATTTACCCGCAACATGTTTGGCTGACAAAAAGATTCCTCTTTCCGAAGACCAGAGCCAAATTTCTTTAGATAATTCAAATAGGTTATCAATAGAACCACCCTGATTATTGATGTACGAAATAGCAACAGTGTTGTCAGACTGAATACATGCATGTGTACTAAAAAGATGATTGCAAATTGACTTAAGAGCATAAAATATAGCCAAAAGTTCTAAAAAATGTATATGGTTTTCTTGCTCTGATAGACTCCAACGACCATTGGTTTGGAAATTACCCATATGGGCACCCCATCCGTCAGGGGAAGCATCAGCTGTTAAAACCCAAAATATATTAGGTGGCTGAATAAAAAATCCATTATATATATGTACTTTAGATCTCCACCATTCTAATTCGGAAATCATAGCTTGATTAAGACTGATATCCTTATCATAGTTAAAATTACATTTAGACAAAAATAAATTTTTCTGTTTATCCAAATAATGGATAAAAAATGGAGCAAGTATAATAGCAGTTCTACTAAAAGAACATAATCCAATAAATGATGCTACCATACGAATTGACAAATTTGAACTAAATAAAATTTCCTCTGCCATATTCTTTAATTTGGCGATTTTCTCAGATGTCAACAGAACTTGATAACTTTCTGTATTAATTTTAAAACCTAGAAAAACAATTTCTTTAGATGGTTGTAAACATGATTTCTTTTCGTTCACACAGAAACCTAAATCTTCCAATAAATTAATAGCTGTTTGAGTATTCTTAATACCCTCTTTAACAGAACTTGCAGCAAATAATGAATCGTCTATAAAATATGTACAAATGATGCCTTGTTTTCTGAGACAAGAAAAAATAGGCTTGAGAGTTTTCGTAAAAATTCTTGGTGCCGACGATAGACCAAAAGGTAGACAATTAAACTCATATACTTGTTCTTTCCATATGAAACGTAGATATTTCCGATGTTCGAAACAAACAGGAATTGAAAAATAAGCATCTTTCAGATCAATGGAGGTTAAAAAATCATTCTGTTTGATAGCCTTTAAGGCAATAGCTAGTGTTTCCTGCTTAAAATGTTCATACACAACAAACTCATTCAATTTCTTTAAATTTATAACTGGTCTAAAGTCACCAGTTTTTTTTAAAACCAAAAAAATATTAGAAATAAATTGACCAGAATATTCTGATGCTGGCACATAATCAATAGCTTTCTTAATAATCATTTTATTGACTTCCTCGTCTATTAAAGATATCTGTTCAAGATTAAAAGGTGGACTTTTTGGAATAGCCACCTGAACAGGAGTTGTAATAAAGTCAATCTTATAACCTTTTATAATATCCAACACCCATTGATCTGATGTAATAATTGCCCAGTTTTTATAAAACTTTGAAATTTGTCCTGCACAAAAAGATTTAGTATTACTTACTGCATCTAATAATGTTGGCGAGGAAACCTGCCTCTCGCTCTTCCCCGGTTTGAAAACGGGCGGCCCCTGAAAGTTTTGCCGGAACGCTCGGGGGGCTGAAATTGGCGTCTGTAGCCTTGTCCTAAAAAAGGTCTTCTGTTATTACCTCTAAATGGTGCCTTATTAGAAAAGGAATTATATATACTGTTCGATTGATCGATCTCTCGGATTCTATTGGCTAAGTCAGGGCCGAATAATGTTTCCCCGACAGGTCTATTCGTAGAGCATAAGGGGTGGTACCTTTTACTCAAAAATTTCCGAAGAAAAATCCTGCGTTTAAGAGACAACTCTAAATGGACATTGCCTAATGTTATAACGGAGTCAATAATAGATGACTTAACCTCAGGATCTATATTCTTATTTAATAAAGTTATCAAAGGGGATATACCCAGACCTAATAATTTCTGTATTTCCTGAATAGAAGAGTCCTGTGACTGAGCCGCTTTGGGCAGGACATGCCAAATGTCTTGATCCACCAAGGGTGGCAACAATCTTTTACAGTTAACTGGCAGAGGGTATTTAGAAATAAGTTTTTCTACCTCCACCTTTTTATTTGTGGCTTGAGTAATCAAGCTTAAAACTGATTCACTCACAGGATCGTCAAAAATATCATCTCCCTGAAAATTTTTTGGGATGTCAACTTCCGGTTCTTGGGTTTCCTCCATAAACTCATCATAAAGACTTTGAGGATCTACTATATCCAATACGGGTTCATTATTACCCACAATATTCCTATTTAAATCACGATCATCCTGATATACAGGTATATCGCTATACCCCTGTGAAATGGGCTTATTAGCTGACCTAGATTGATTAGCAAAATCATCAGGAGACTGATGAAAAGACGGATTATTACCGATACCCAGATAATTTGACATAGCAGAGATTTGACTCTGAAGGGACTCAAATTCATTTTTATTAATTAAAATAGTATCATTTGGATGGCTTGAAGAATAATGTATGTTATTAAATTCTTGAGCATTATTATTAGGATTTGACCTAGTATTGTTACTATTACTATTGTTACTGGTACTGTAATTTAAATTATTATTACTGGTACTAGGATTTGTACCACTAAAGTCTATAGCAGTGGCCGTAACGGCTCGTTTTGTCGTAACGACATTATTGGTTGCAGACTTTTTATTGGCCCTATTAAAATATTTATTACCACTACTAGTAGTGGGGTAACCTTCCTTATTAATGTTACTGTTGGCATTGCCATTATAATTGTTATCAATAACTTTATTATGTTGACCTATGGCAACTGGATCTGGATATAAAGATATCAGTGGTGATTGAAATGAAACATCACCAATTACATTATTATTGTTCGATTCTCGTTTACGAGATTTGCAGGCCTTTTTTGAGACCTTTGCGGAGGATTTCCTTTTATTATTATTCTCAATCTTACTTACCGGTGTAATATTACTGATCCCGGAAGACTGGCCGACATCGTCAGGCTGTCCAAAACATCCGGTTTGTACTCGATTGTCCTGTTGGACATGGATACGATCTCGATCTAAAAAAGCCGTGTTACCGGCATTTAAATCTAATATATCCACGTTCGCACCAACATTGTCGTCATTTATTAGGTCTGCCTCGCAGAACCCCTCGAAATCGCTTTCCTCCATTCTTTATGATAAAGAACGAGAAAAAGTCAACACAGCGTGATGACCGCGACTATGTACTCGTAATACTAAAGTAAAACTATCAACAAACAGGTGAATGATCAGCGATCGTTTCTACCTGTCGATGAAAAACAATCGAAATAACAAATAATATAAATTAATTGATAACTACGTTACCACATACTTGTACACGGAGTGCACGGCCTTGATCAAATAAGAAAAAGACATTATGGGAAGTGTAGTGATCGTATATATAGGGCGTGGTCACGTGTCATCAGGTGCATAACACACCAATGCGGTGAGCTATTTTTAGTCTTTTAAGTTTGAGCGAGAGTGCATGGTCAGCGAGAGTAATAAGTAATATGCAATATAAATACGAGATGCCCGAAGGGCATATATGGAATATAATTCCCCATCATACGAGGGCGAAGCCCGATAGTATGAAGGGAATTATATGAATATATAGCCCGAGGGCTCGAGGGTTTACATTGCATAATTCTCGTATAGACTGTAAACAATTCAACTTTAAAGAAGAAAAGTATCTATTCACTGCACGTGCATCTGTGACCTATGACCCACACACCGTGTATATAAGGACAGGATGACTGACAACAATTGTCTATTTAAAGTATATATGTATTGTCAACAACATGATAGCCCAAGGGTGGGAAGGGAGGGTAATGTAAACCCTCGAGCCCTTGGGCTATATATTCATATAATTCCCTTCATACTATCGGGCTTCGCCCTCGTATGATGGGGAATTATATTCCACTATATGCCCTTCGGGCATCTCCGGTTTACATTGCATTTTTAAAGGTTGACAATACATACGAAAACAAAAACAAAACTGAAACAGGTTCAAATATTTAATATTTAATATTCAATTCATTTACAAATTAATTAGTTATTTATAACTGTCGCAGAACACTGTCTGTAAACCTGCTTCCTATAGTTCCAGTATCTCTCAGGTAGTGCTTCCTAAACGTGGTTTCACCAGTCCAACAACCTGCAGCCAGGATATCTGAAATATTACATCCTGCATTAAAAGCAGCAGAAGTTGATGCTCCCCTAACAGAGTGAGCTTTAAAAACAGATGTGTCGATACCACTATTCGACAATCATTGCTTAATCCAATGTGCTATAGTACTTGACACTACAGCATTAAACGTGTAAAACGATACTAATAATTGTCTGGATTTACGTTTGTTTTGAATAGTACTACAATAATACCGTAAAGTAAAACAAGGACAAACTCTTTTGTCATGAAAATTCTCAATATTTATTTTATATAATGACTTAGACCTTTTAGAAGATTTCAAAACACCTGAAGCACCCAAAGTTATAACTGAGCCAGTATCAACTAAGGTATCTAAGGAAAAACTAGCTAAAGTTTGACATCTTTGAGCTGTTGATAAAGCTAAAAGACTAACTGTCTTAAGAGTTAACAATTTAATTGATAAATCACTTAAAGGAAATAATGTAGCTAAATAGCGAAGCAAAATGGAAATATCCCAAGAAATTAGATAACGAGGTTTAGGTGGATCTTTATTAAAAAGCCACTTCATAAAATTTGAAATTATATGGCTATTTTGCAAAATATTATTACCACAAGAACTCAACGTATTGGATATGGTTGATTTATGAATATTAATAACGCTATAAGAAGCTTTCTGTTCAATCAAACAACCAAGATAATTTAAAACATTAACTACAGTAGGAGCCAAGGGATCAATTTGTCGTTCAATTGCCCAAAATACCCACTTTTTCCATGCAAAGTGGTATTGTTTGTTTGTTGAGTCTCTACAGGAGAGGATAATGCTATTTGAAGCGACCTTTGATAAGCCAAGCTTAGAGTGGTGTTGCCTGATACAACACAAGCGGTCAAATAAAGCCTTTTGCCCCTCAATGGGTGCAAAGAATCGTTGTGAGCCAACCTCAACAAATCTTTCCGAATTGGAAGCCGCCTTGGATTTCCAATTAACATTTTCAACAGAGAGACGGAAACCAAACTTGAGTTGACCAACCTGGGATGATAATAATGGCCTTCTCCACTTGATCTTGGTACAACTTGTTGAGAACCAATGGAATTATACTGAAAGGCGGAAAAATATATGGTTTAAATTTTGACCAAGAAACAGAAAATGCATCATTTGCAACAGAAAAAGGATCATTAAACCATGAAACATATACTGGGAGTTGTGCGTTAATCCTTGTAGCAAACAGATCAATATCTGGAACAAAGAAAACTTTACAAATTTTCTGAAATATATATTCATTAAGTTTCCATTCAGTAGAGTTTGAAAAAACTCGAGAAAGTTCATCTGCCTGAACATTACTTTTTCCAGCAATATGTTTAGCAGTAAGATGTATTTTACGACTAGTACACCACAATAAAATGGATTTAGACAACTGGAATAAATTTTCTATTGGACCACCTATATTATTTAAATATGAAATGGCAACAATGTTATCAGATAAAACACAAACATGTTTATTAACAATAGTGGCAAGTAAAGATCTTAATGCATAATAGTAGCCAAAAGTTCTAAGTAATTGATGTGATGTTTAATTTCGGCTTGATTCCAAAGACCATTAGCAGACTTATTGTCTAAATGTGCACCCCAACCAAGTGTTGATGCATCCGTAGTCAGATAAATTGAAATTGGACTGGGCTGAATATACCAGCCATTGTTTAATTCTGCCTGATGAATCCACCAATTTAATTCAAATATCATATGAGGTGTTAAAGTAATGACTGAATTATAGTCAAATTCATTCAAGGATAAAACATAATTTTTCTGTTTATCTAAATAATGGATATAAAGTGGTGCCAAAAAAATGGCTGTACGCGTAAAAGAACATAATCCTATAAACGAAGCAATATCTCTAACAGACAGTTTATTAGTATAGGATAATAATTTTTTAGCCTGGCATTTAATTTTCTCAAGCTTATCATATGTGACATAAATCATAAATGTACTAGTATCAATTTTAAACCCTAAAAAGGTGATTTGCTTTGAAGGAGTCAAACATGATTTTTCCTTATTTATACAGAAACCCAATCTCTCAAACATATTTACAGCTTTTTCTGTGTTTTTAATACTCTCCTGGATGGATGAGGACATAAATAAGAAATCATCTATAAAATATGAACTTGATATTCCTGAACTACGTAGAGAAGCAAAAATTGGCTTCAATGTCTTCGTGAAAACCCGTGGGGCCGAAGACATTCCAAAAGGAAGGCACTGGAATTCATAAATCTTATCTTTCCACAAAAACCTGAGATATTTTCGATGCTTCTCATTAATTGGTATAGAAAAATATGCATCCTTTAAATCAATGGATGTTAAAAAATCGTCTTGCTTGATGGACTTAACTGCAATTGCCAAAGTTTCCTGCTTAAAGTGTTCATACTTAATAAATTTATTCAGATTCTTAAGATTAATAACAGGACGGAAGCCTCCAGATTTTTTCTCAACAAGGAAAATATTAGATATGAATTGATCAGGGTGAAAACCAACAGATTTGATGGCACCCTTAGCTATCATTTTCCCAACCTCCAGATCTATAAGACAGATTTGTTCAGGAGTAAAACTTGGTGCTACAGGTAAAGTTTCCTGCTTGGGATATGAAAGAAAATCAATGGAATAACCAGCTATAGTTTTTAAAACCCAGGGATCAGAAGTTATATTCAACCAATTTTCCTTATACAGAGAGATTTGACCAGCAGAAAAATGACTTACTTTTACTGGTTGTTTTGGTGGGGTTGAGGATACTTCCCCCTTCCTCTCCATGCCCGATTTTGTGGCACATAATTTCTCCGGGCTCCAGCACGCTGCCCGTAGCCTTGACCTAAAAAAGATCTGTTAGCATTGTTAAATGAGGGGCGGTTGTTAACAACTCTACCTCCTCGTACACCATAAACCTTAATGGATTGATCGATTTCCCTTAGCCGACTAGATACATCTGGCCCAAATAAAGTATCACCAATAGGCCTAGATGATGAGCAAATAGGATGATATTTTTTGCTCATATACTTTTTTAAAAACTGGCGTCTTCGAGTGGAGATATCCAATAATGAATTCCCAAGAACAGCAACCGAATCCGTCACCGTTCTACGGATATCAGCGCTACAATTTGGGTCAGACAAAACATTTAACAAAGGGGAAATACCCAGACCAATTAATTTTTGTGTGCCTTGAAAAGTTATGTCCTGTGACCTGGCTGCCCGTGGCAATACGTTCCATATGTCCTGATCTACAGGCGGTGGAGTTAGCCTCATACAATTTGAGGGAACAGGGTATTTGCTAGAAATTTTCGTTAGATCTACTTTCTTTGATGTAGACTCAACTATAAAATCAGCCCATCTAGAATCGATAGGATTCCCTATATTGCCCTCATTTTGAAAGATATCATCAAAGGCTTGAGGGGTATTACTAGCACTAGCAGGTGTGATGATATTTTCATTCAATTTAGCCGAAGGGTTTGGGTCCTCAAACTCATCATACATACATTGAGGATCCATCAAATCCAGCACTGGTTCCGAAAAAGTGCCAGTAAAACTGTCTGAGTCGTGAGACGGAACATCATTTGTTATAGGATTCGAAAAACAATTAGAACTATAAAAAGGCGTATTCATACTGGTATCATAAACGTACCCAGTCCCAGCCGATCTATTATTAGAAAGGGACCTAACAACTCCGGACAGATCGGAGATTTGTTTTTGTAAACTATTTAATAAGTTTACATTAACATTGGTAACATCATTATTAGCTACATTGAAAACAGGTACCGTACCGGTTGTATTCCTGCTTGATATTAAAAAAGGCGTTTCGCTGGACGCCATATTTATATTACTATTAGTATTATTACCGGCTTGCTTGCAATAATCACTGGTAACAGTGGCCGTAGGCCCTCTAGCGAATGAGCGACCGATACATGTAGAAGTATCTATTCTATTTATTACCTCGGATTTATTTTTACTACTACCGACATTCTTGCGCTTTCTACTCGGTTTATTTACAATAATTGGCTCTTCTGCTTTAGAGTCCTTAGCGGTGTTTACTTCACCTTGACCTTGATTTATGTCAGAGGGACGAAATCCCTCGAAATCGCCCTCATCTTGATCAAATAAATTATCCATCTTAACTAGGATTTATACCAACAAACAATTTGACACAACGTGACAAATTTCAGCAATTTAATTCAAAGTTAACAACTTTGATGCTGTTAAAATAAAAAAAATGGAGGCTACTATTACTATATATAGTATCGAAGATCCGATCAACAACTAAAGTCGTAGATCATTCGTAATCGTATGTTTGTTTCTATTTTATTTATAATAAAATCGTAAGCGATTAGCAATCACTACTATAAATACCAAAGTATATAACCACACAGCGTGTAGCACAGTCGAGATCTCAACGAGAAATAAGACAATTGTTGTCAGTCATCCTGTCCTTATATACACGGTGTGTGGGTCATAGGTCACAGATGCACGTGCAGTGAATAGATACTTTTCTTCTTTAAAGTTGAATTGTTTACAGTCTATACGAGAATTATGCAATGTAAACCGGAGATGCCCGAAGGGCATATAGTGGAATATAATGTGCTTTATATAGCAATAGCATACGAAATGAATAATGAAATATAGTAACATCTTTCTTAATGATTGAAGTATAATGAAATGAGAATACTATCTATCCGTAACTTTGGAGTGTATTGAAATAAGTATTATCTATACTACAGATTGAAGTATAATGAAGCATAGGTATCTTCTATCCTATATCAAACTCCATCAAAAACAAAATGACAAATTAATGTAACAGAATGTGGAAATTGCCACTAGAACATGTCAGTAACCGAAATGTTGTAATAGCAAAGTACAAATAATAACCGTTAGATTGCATTACAGCATCATGGCTGCAATTGGCAAAATTATCGCTGCAATTGGCAAAATTAATAATATAGAAAGACTGAAACAACTGCCTTTGGCAACACTCTTTAATATATAGAGTTACTTCGCAATTCCAGCAACATAATAAACAACCACTAAACAAAATCAAATCAAATCAAAGATACCCTTAAACCCCCACCTGTACTTAATTTCTAAGTAAGGATATGTGATTTAGTGATATTAAAAAACCTTTTTAAATAATCCTTTTCAGTTACACGGATTATCTGAATTATCACACTTTATGTTTACACAGTAAGCGGATAAGAGTAAATTTTCACAATTTCAAGACCCATAGTGTAAGATTCTTAATATGATCAAAATACCCAATGCCCACAACATTTGGTTCAAATTGCTTCATCTATTCTTAAGAAGAAGAAAAGGTAAAAACAAATTTATGTATATATTCTTGTAAATCTTTTTTTTGAAGAAAAACTGATTAAGTTTAGAGCTCATGTAAATGAATAAAACTCCCCATTGATTAAATACTCACCATTTATGATTACACAGAAATAAAACAGTAAAATCCTAGACTAACAAATAGTTTCACGCTTCTTTCAATTCTTGTCATCAAATAAGACTTCATTTATCCACATAATACCATTAACGGAAGTAGGATATCAGGAAAGCAGATGATATATTGGCACTGAGACTCAGTCAGTCAGATATTTCCATTTGAACACAGATCTTAAAGTAGTAAATTAAGGCTTGATATAACCAATACTACACTTAGAATTGGCATCACATGATTTGTTAGACGTGTGATATCAAAGTCACAACTATTTTGAGTCCACATCTTTCATTGCCCATGGGCAAGATTACTTGGGAAATATTTTCAGGCTACAAACTAATTGCAATACTTGAGAAGAAAAGAACCACCCTTATATGAAAGTCTATTGCAAGCAATGCTAGAATAATAACTCGACTTTCCAATTAAATGATGAAACCTTGCAGCTAAAGTTCACAACTCTAAACTCTCATTTCTTTTCTTACTTTTATTTGTTGGATTAAAATACTTTTCTTTATATTCAGATTCTTTTAAAACTTATTCTACATCAAAAAATGACAGGTGATCAATTGTTGATCAGCCATCACCATGTCATGCGCACGGGTAATGTTTTCTTGAATGGTTGCTGTTATAATGGTCTTCAAGGACACAAATTAACATCAAGACTCTCTCTGCCATGCTTAAATTCCACAACCCAGAGGTACCAGGCTGCGAAATTTACATTACTCTAAAATAACCGGTCTCGTAACCGTTCCAGGCAAGCCAAATGTGGAAAGTTAATTTCAGTGCCAATGCAAATTATCACTTATCATGAAATTTCGTTGATAATGGGCGAGAATGATTTTAAACTTAAAAGTAATTAAGTTGTTTCTCATTGATCACCTATTTATGTTGGTCGACATGATGTTAAAATTAGTCCAAGCTTATATATATGTATTCACTACATGATAATTTTTATCTGTAACCATTTCCCGTCATCGCGATGCTTTCCCACAAGGCACACAATATTTTAATCTATTTTCATTCACTGGAAAACAAAATATTCCATGGGCTACAATCATATGAGCCAGCGGTTGCCATGCAAGATAATGATTATTCTTACAATCAGGGACAGTTTCATTTTGATTTTTCAGAAATTTGAATTCAACCTTCTTTATTGTGGAATGGTGATATATTTGAATGTTTTTTAAAAGCAGATAAAAACTGTGACCTCTAGAGAATCAACAACCTAGAAAACATCATTTTTCGTACAATTGAATAATGATAGGAACCAAGATCTTTGGGTTATAAAGGCACATTCACGTTTCATCAAAATCAGATAAAAATTGTGACTTCTAGAGGGTCCACAACCTTGGTATTACATACTTATGAACACTATCTAAAATTGGATAAAAATTGTGACCACTAGTGTACCACTAAAATGGTTCCACTACTGATGTCTTTCGTCTTGCTCCAGCCACAGTAGCGGACTGTACCAAATATGATTTGATTAAACCAACTGCTATGTAAACTTTTGGTTTAATTTAAAATGGATGTCAAACCTTGTTATACCATATTTCTACAGTATTTGCCTACAAGTAGCAGCCATTTTGTCTAGCAGTTTTCGAAATTTGAACTCAACCTGCATTATAGAGTAACAGTGATATATTCAAAAAAAAAATTTAAATTGGGTAAAAATTGTGAGCTCTAGAAGGACCACAAAATTTGATTTTTCGTACAATCTGTGAGAGATGGACCTACATTTCTTCAAATTTCGTCAAAATCGAAGAAAATTGTGACATGTAGCAGCCAGACATTGGCAAAGACATTATACATCCATATGAAAATGTGGGTGTATAAAAATGTATTGCACTTTGAATGGATACATAAACATAATTAATTAATCTTTTTTTCATAACGAATCAAAAAGAACTACTTGGCGGTTCGTTTTGGCGTGCAAAACGTATCACATGGGCAAATGAGAATAACAAAAGGCGTCCATGCTGTTTACAGGTGTCTACAGATCAGTGATGGGATTTCAAAAATTCTCCTATGGGTCATTTTACCAAAAATAAAGGGGCATAAAAATAGGTGAATCTCCTTATTTTTCATAGTTAATTCCCGTAATATTCCTGCAAAATTATGTGACTTCGTTCTTTGCAGCAAATGAATGCAGAACTTCTGTAATAAGAATTGTTTTGTTCTTTATAATATAAAATGTCACCAAAATATTCAAATCTTTGCATAAAAAAAATGGGAACACCTCACTTTTTTTCATATTTAATTGTAGTTTTCAAATTTATGTCAGTGATATTTCTACAAAATTACATGTTGTCGTAATATGATAGAATGAAAGCTTGCTGATATGTACCAACTTATAAAAAGATAGATTTCTGCAGCGTATGTGACTCACAGCACATAGCTTCATCGTAAGCAATTTTTCGCACGGCAATAGAGACTGCGGCAAAATGCCACTGCAAATGAAAATGATGGTCCACTGATTTGGGGTGTTATTCACGAAATGTGACATCTAAGACTAGTTTATGCATGCTGTGATTAAAATGTAAAAGTCGATGTAGAAACCACAAGTTAAACATGTTGATTAAAATTAAAATCTTTTTTTTATTGGATTGATGAATAGTCCGACAAAGGGAAAACAATGACTTCTGTTTGAGATTAGATTAAGATTACATTTGTCAGACAAAGGATTAAGTCAGCCAATCAAGACAGATAAGTATAAAAATTTCATTGCTCAGTGTCATACAAAATCTTGAGCAAAGACATGGCAATTTGTTGCTCTGTCTGCAGTGAACAATGTTCAGCCCAACAGAAATTTTGGGAAAAGTTGGAGGACAAAGAGACCAGAATTCATTCAGAAACAAAAAAAACCCAATTGTGCTCAAATTCAATTTCAGTTGTTGTCTCGTGAACATACGAATTATTATCCTAAGGTTTGATCGGTCATAAATTGTGACCTCCAGAGCCCACGGACTGGGCAACTGCATTATACGTCCAGGCAACTTCAAATTTGTGTAAATCAAAATTCCATTGCTCAGCCTCACACAAAATTCTGAGCAAAGACATGGCAGCTTGTTGCTCTGTCTAATGTGGAAATGAATGGTGGTCTAGAACCTCCTATGTATTGAAGATTTGTCTCCCTCTATCTGTACACCATGTACCTCAATCCACGACATACAACATAAAATATATATAACTAGTGGCTGCCACAAAAGAATGCTGTTTCAGTTCAATAATTATTTTGTCACAATAAACTGTTTTCGAACGTTTGGATAGAAGGTTATAACATATTATGAAGCATACATTAAGAAATGTATAATTTTAGGTTTTCTACTCTTTTTTTCTAGTTGTTAATCTGATGATATTGTTACTGATATCTACTACACAAAAGTATATAAGAAATATTCAAACCTAATATATATTGAAGTAATTTACAAATATATATTTTCTTCATAATTGATTGAAGAATAAAAGGATGGGGCGTCGCACTGTCAATATTGTCTTGTCTTTGGCTATGTAAGGCTTTTTAAGAAAGCTAACAAGGCCGTTTCTAAATTGTACAGTCTTTGTGGGCAATGTAAGGCTCACAAAGAACTAACATATCAGACAACTGTATTTTCTAAATTAAAGGCATTGAACACATCCTTTGTTATGAAGACATGATCCGTGTTACACAGACTTACACATATTTTCTAACATAGTTAATATTCTAACACATACTTCCTAACAAAGCTAAGATTATCTGTCCAAAACCCTGTTCTTGTACATTTTTGCTGAGTTTGCTATTATAATTATGTCCCTTTACATTTGTGGTAAGTTTACATCAGGATAATACAATTTGTCCAGGCATTAATTCTTAATTTAATGGTACACCATTTAATTTCTCAGAGAGGGGTTTAGAAATGGATGACCCATTTAATTATCTAAAGCCTTTAATTACAAGCTGAGCAGAAATTAAATGGTGTACCATTAAATTAAATAGTACTAAGTAAACCATTTTTGAAATTTAAAGGGTTCTTATCAATTATAAAAGGATGTTTTGAAATTAAAGGCTATTATAGTAATTAAAAAGAAAAACAACCAAGTTAAAGGATACCAGATCCCTAGTGTATAAGACCCCTCCTGTTACAAAAGAAAGCCATTTCATAAGGCTTGTAAATTCTTGAATTTTTCAGTTCGTGCTGGTGTTCGAGACTATTGATTTTTAGGGTTCAGAGGAAACAAATCTCTTTAATTTGTTGTCATTTGATTCAGTTAGCAGCAATGGCATCCCAATATTGAATAACTATCCAACATTGGTTTTGGCCAAACACTATGATCTCACAGTACAATAATTTAACTTCCCTTTGTAAGAATTATAAATAGGCTAGTACTAGGCATTACTAATAAATTCCCAACCAATATAAAGTACCCGTCTATAATTACTACTTTACATGACGACTGTGTGAAGATTGATGACAAAGATATTCGAAGTAGGCTAATCATACAGAAAACAAAAGGCTATTAACCTGGGTAAGAATGTAAATAATTGTAATAGATGTTAAGATTATGTGACAATTATCTTGACAAACCATTTTTTGCTAAAGATAGTAGACCAGGCACCATCTGGAGATATTAGATGATAAATTTAAGTACCAGAAAGACACAGATAGGTACGTTACGTCTTAAATCAGCAAGTTTCTAACAAGTCTGTTTTATTCCAGTTTTAAAAGAAAATTAAAAAAAAATTAATTGATTTGGCTAATCCTACTTAACCAGAAGAAACTTTCAATGTCCCATTTTAGTGGTTACAAAATACAATTCTTCATTTCTTCATTTGACACTTTAGAAGTCCCAGTAGACTGACTTTCCTGCCCTTCTGCAAGTATTTTCATAATTTAATTACCAGGTATTATAAAACTTGGATTTGTTAAAACCTTTTTTTTGGGAGAGGGGGGAGACAAACCTTGGAACCTTTCATTACCAAACCAAAATAATAATAACGAACAGTTTACCAGTGTTATTTTCAATGAAAGCTGTAACTAGGGGTAATATGATGACAATATGGAAAAATTGACTATCCTGAAGATCAATTACGGGGCAAGACTCAAGGCAGCGGTTAGTTATTTAGCCGTCAGAACATGACATTCATGTGGATATAAACCTGAAAATCTGACAGAGATCTATTCCCCCCCCCCTTCCGCTTCTACGGGGGGGATCCTTCTCCCTGCCCCTTAAATCCTTAAATCTATGCCCATGGTGGTGGCATTGCACATGGCGGCTTTGATATTTTTGTTCATTTTATATATCTTTATCAAAATCCAGTGAAAAAAACAATATTCCATAAGTATTTCATGGAGAAAAATTTGTTTTCATGTTAGCCTTTGTGAGAAATGAGAAATCCAAAATGGCCACTATGACTTCACGTGGCTACATGATTATGCACAAAAATTTTTTACTCTTGGTCCAAACTCATGCCCATCCAAACACACAAAAAGAATTTTCATAAAAGTTTCCATAAGTACTGTTTGGCATTTAGTTCCAAACTCTCTTTTTTACTCAAAAAGATAGTAAGCGAGCACTGCCAGGCAGGATACGCCCACATTTTCGAGAGATGGTTAGCGAACAAGCAAAATCGAAAGTGATTTTTAATACAATCAAAGGCTATAATTCATTAAATTACAATTTGATATGCGCAAATATCAAAAAGAATCAAGATCTTTAGGTTATAAACATGCATTTCAAGTTTCATCAAAATCGAATTAAAGTTGTGACCTATACTGGGTCCACAACCTTGATATACCATATTTTAACACTATTAGCGTACAAACGACGGCCATTTTGTCGGGCAATTATGGTCCGATTTCCCTGAAATTCAAACTCAGCCTTCCGTATGGTGTAACGGTGATAGAGTCAAGCGTTTTTTTAAATCGGATAATAATCGTGACCTCCAGAGGGACCATAGGCAATTTTTCGGACAATCAGGGGCCATAATTCAGGAAGTTATGATCTGATATGTGCAAATTACGAAAGGAACCAAGATCTTTGGGTTATAACCATGCATTTCAAGTTTCATCAAAATTAAATCAAAATTGTGACCTATACTGGGTCCACAACCTTGATATACCATTTTATAACAGTATTCGCGTACACGCGGTGGCCATTTTGTATGGCAATTTTGTTCCGAATTTTTTCCGAATTTCAAACTCAACCTTCCTTAGGGTGTAATGGTGATATAATCAAATCATTTTTTAAATCGGATAATAATTGTGACCTCCAGAGGGACCACAAGCTAAACAAAGACTATTTTGCATATAATCAGGGGCCATAATTCAGGAAGTTACGATCCGATATGCGCAACTATCGAAAGGAACCAAGATCTTTGGGTTATAACCATGCATTTCAAGTTTCATCAAAATCGAATTAAAATTGCGACCTCTACAGGGTCCACAACCTTGATATACCATTTTTTAACAGTATTCGCGTACGAATGGCGGTTATTTTGTATGGTAATTTTGGTCCGATTTTAGTGGTCAACCTTCCTTAGGGTGTAACGGTGATATGATCGAACGGTTTTTCAAATCGGATAATAATTGTGACCTCCAGAGGTACCACAAGCTAAAATAGGTGATTTTTCGGACAATCGGGGGCCATAATTCAGGAAATTACGTTCCGATAGACGCAAATATCGACAGGAACCAAGATCTTTGGATTATAAACATGCATGTAAAGTTTCATCAAAATCGGTTCAAAATTGTGTCCTCTATAGGCTCCACAAGCTTAAAACGTGATTTTGTGTACAATCAGGGGCCATAATCCATGAAGTTTTGATACGATACATGCCAATATCGAAAGCAGCCGAGATCGTTTGGGGATAAACCTATATTTCAAGTTTCATCAAAATCGGACAAGAATTGTGACCTGTAGAGAGTCCACAAACAATGAAAATGTGGGCGTATGAAAAGGATCTAGCACAGGCAGTGGATTTACGTCTAGCGTTGAAAGGGTTAAGTACAACTAAATTTTTATTTTGTCATGAGGAGAACAATTGAAAATATATGTTTATTATAGATTAGTTCTACAACATATCTGTGTTTGGTAAATAATCATGACTATATATTATTTATTATCAATTAATTTGTGAAATATCGTAACAAATCGTGTTTTCAGTTATGTGTGATAAAGTAAATACACCTGCACTGATTACCTTTAGTTTTAACTTATTTATCTTTGGGAAAACCTGTATTTCTGTCGTATAATATTGCTGACATGATAACATTGACTGTTTTATAAAAATCTCTGCCAAGAAAAATGTCATATTGTAGATAGAAATGTATATGATTTCCGTTTTGCAAGAAGATATGACATACAAGCATGCTGATTCAGCATATTTATTCCTTGTGTAAATTCTATCATACAATGTGATGCCGAATTTTGAATTTTTTCCTAATTACATATGTGTATCTTCTAGTTTGTATTCACCTACGGTATTCAAACCCAAATACATCTCAAATCTGTTCATAAGTTGATCAGCTATTGTATACTTAATCATTTATAACTGATTAAAATAACCTATCATTCCTTATTTAATATTTTAATTGTTCCATAAACCTTTTCTAAAAATAAACATACTTTTGAACATATTTATTTCTTTAATGGAACATGAAATTAAGATTAACAAAGGCATGTTCACTTATAAATACCAGCATAAATAGATCCATTTGTCTATGGGTGTACAGAAAATTTAAATGCCTTGTTCTAATATAAACAAAAATCAAAATAAATTTAAATGCATATATTTAACCAAATTGGGATGCACAGTTTAAAGATACATTCCTGGGTGATTTGATGATATATTTGGACTAAAAACATATTCAAACTAATTAATCTATCATAATTTTGCTTCAAATTTTTCTCAAAACATTGTATGTGTCAAGGAATACCCCTGCTATAAAAAAATGATCAAAAGACTTCATGTTTGTGTCACATGACTTGACGTTCTCAAGATCTAGCAAAGGGTGCGAAGCTTAAGGAGAATTCATTGCATATACAAGATGGTGTTATCTTTAAAACGAAAATTTCATTTTTTTCTAAGAAAATCAAAACATAATTATTTGAATGTCTTTTACTAAATAGGTTGTCAACTCACTATTATACGAATAATACGATCATAGGCACCATTCTAACATTTAAAAATCATTCACATACAAATTTGAAATATTTTCTACTCGCCCTGAGCTGCTTGGAAATAATATCATTTCATTTCACTAGAAAACAACTTCTACAAAAGGAAAAGTGCTAAGCGGTTGTTGTCTCGATTGTCAAGGTCTGTGGTTTGCCAGTTAATGATAATCATGTCTGGTTGACCGAGATAATAACACCGGAAATAATAACACAATTACCTCCCTTGTGGTTCTATCCTACGTAGAACAGCGATCTCCTCAACGTTTGAATTCGAAGTTGAAAATGATATTTTTGCCAATTTCTCAACTAGCAAAAAGTGAATTATAGAATTAATATGATTATCCTTTAACAAGCTAGGCCTGTTTATAGATACCATCTTTTTTAGGGCTTTATTTTAATACATTTTAAAAATATAACTTGAAAATTGGATATTGGAACTTTAATCACTGATTATTTATCATAAATATGAAAGCCCAATAAATCCTCAGATTACCAACTGCCTAAGTCTTTTTCTGTGGTTTTTATCTCAGAAACTGTTGTTTATCAATATACATCAAGCGCTCATTAATGCCGAGAAATAAGACAATCTTAGCCGTCTACCTTTGACATTACTCGAGCAGATCTAAACTAATCGTCGGGTTACCGGTTACCGAAACCCATACATTAATTCTGTCCTGTATGCATACCCTGGGTGTTTTTCAGGGAATCAAGTATGGATATTTCTACTTTCCATATACACCAAAATTGCCAATCATGGAATACAGTTACTGTTGATTAGTAAGTGATGTTTAAGGCTTTGCTTATCAATTTGTAATTGGGGAAACTTTCTGCCTGGTGCCAGTATCACAAATGATTTATAAGATTTGTTTTGAATATAAGAAATTAGACAACATTGGTGATTTCACCATTCTAAAACAGCTGCTATTTCAAATACAAAATATCTCAATCTTTCGTTTTCCAGACACCTAAAAACAAGGAGAAATTATCCTATTACTTTCCAATTTTCAGCAGCATCGTCATCTAATTTAGTCAACAGTTTCTAATTACCCCAACAGCTGTTTCGCTTAAATATATTAGTGGCTGGTTTCTTGCAAAACCAACCATTTGTCAAAATAGCTTTCAAAAAATATATAAAATTTGTGAAAAAATATAAGCTTGAGTCACAAATTATGCCATTTTCTGCTGCCAAAGCAATTTTGAATAGATCTCATTTATTTAAAGTACGGTAGTAATTTTGTTATAACTCAAATCATGTCCAATCTTTGCATAGTGCAAAACATTATAATGTAATGCAAAAATCTCCTACAGTTTCTAAAGTAGATGTCGGACAACTACAAATATCTGTTTGCTTACATTTGACAAAAATAAACAAGAGCCAGAAAGAGAGAAATGGGGTTTAACACAAACTAGGTCGTTTCGGGACTAACATATGTTTTTAAAAATATTTCAATAATACACTTGCATGTAGGGGTCTTTACCAATGGGAGGAAACTGGAGGACGTGGAAAAAACCCACAAGGTTGGACAGGCAACCCTACTCCTTGTCACATACAACCAGGGGTTCAAAACTACGCCAGTTGACTCAATGACAGGCTCTATGATACAGTAGCACAACAAGTTGTAACCAAATACCGACACTAAAAAAGTTTTGAATGTGTTTTCTTAATACACTTTTCTGGCTAAAAATAAACAAACAAAAAAGAAACAAGAAACACGGGTACCAATCAAATGTATGACACGGCATCAGCAGATAACACTGAATTCTCAGATGTCAATCGTAACAAAGGCCCATGGATTAAAGGGTGGGTCCAATGGAGGGCCCTTGATGGCTCCATCACTGCTATTAGCCAATTGAGTCATCAGTCCAATCATGCTCACATGGCTTTTTGTGCAACCAAGATTTTTTGTGAGGGGCTCCTTGGGCCGGAGTCCCAGCGTGCCATTAGAACAGAAGCTTAAAATGCTAGAATTATGTGATGGTACCATTTTATTTCAATAAATCGCTTGTGCGTGGTTCTCTTCAGGAGTGGGCAGAAACCGGAGGAAACATAAGGTTAGACAGGCAACCCTACTCCTTAGAATGTCTAGATTTAATGTGCATATTAAGCAATTAGGACTATTGAAGCTGATTAAGACCAGCAGAGTATTATATGCCACTTTAAAGTAATTTGTAAGTTTGCTTCCGTGGATATTAAAGTTGCAGTTTTAATTTAAAGTTTCATCAATGGTGCCACTTTAAAGTAATTTGTAAGTTTGCTTCCGTGGATATTAAAGTTGCAGTTTTAACTTAAAGTTTCATCAATGGTTTGAAATGCACAAATATCACAATGTGAAAAAGAAAACGAGTGTGCTAGCTCATTTCAACCTGTGAATAGATTATTGAAGTGTCAGGGCTTATTTAAGGACATTTTCTCGCAGCATGTCCCTGTTGCAACACCAATTCCTTGGGGGGCGTCAGATAGGTGCGATTTGAAAAAGAAAGCGAATATGCCAGACTGGAGACCAGGTAAATTCTAGCATGCTCGTGTTTTATGGGAGACTGTTAACACGCTGCCCTTTGTATAGCGACAAACCAGCGAATCATAACTTAGATTAAAAATTTCCAAAAAATATGGATAATGATTGGCCTCTCTTCAGTGATACCTAGTGCGCCTTTTTGCTCAAATTGAAACTTTATCAGAGCACAGATTGCGTCAAGGTTCTACGAAGTGTAAACAGTAAGTTTTAACCTTTCTTTTTCTTCAATTTTCAGAGAGAACATCATTTTTACAGTGTAATTTGAAAAGCCACCTATATCAACACAAAAGATCGAGCTGTAGAACCTAGTGTACCATTTACTAATAGAAATATGATTGATTATGAAAGTCTGTTGGATTATCAATTTCTGTATAATTAAGTAGCAGACTGGTTTCTGTTCTTCAATCAAAGAAGCCTTTAGACATCTCCATATTATTTATTATGTCTATGGCATCAAGAGATAAAACAAGGATTTTTTATTGTTCCATGAAACAATTAACCACTTATTTTGTGACAGCACAAAGATAAGTTTTGAATAATGTTTTGATGGGAATTTTTTTTGAATGTTGATAATCTATTTGACAAATTGTCGACAGGCAGGGAAAATTTATCAATGACAAAATATTGACAAGATAAAATTCTACAATTGAAATCGTTCACAAACCAATCTTGCACACAATATGAACTGATCTAGTTACAATTGTTAAACTGTTTTCGCAGTCTCAAGGATGAAATAAAGGACTTTGATCCAAAAGAGCAATCAATTTTGATGTCCATAACTTATGTTCTATTTCAGTCACTTCCAGTGAATTTCATGTTGTGCGTCATGTATCCTTTTTATCAATGTTAAACTATGGAGAAAAAAGTCACGTAATGTTTTTAAAATGATATTTTATTTACAGATTGACTTACCTTGCAGATAATTCATTATTTCAAGTTTTTTGGTTTCTAGGATGTATATTGCTGGGTCATCTGTAAAGATATATGACATAACATGTTTATACAATCAATTAACTGGGTTCTGAATTTAGCTTGACAATGAATATTATTCACCATTCAAAAATGACATCAAATGAATTATACAATACACATACATTCAATTACTTGTGGACGCTCTAGTTGTTAAAGCCAATATCCGATTGACCTTAAGGTACTGAGACGAAGCATCATTCTGATTTTCAACAATTTCTAATAATTACTGCCAGAGTTATGGTCCTTGATCTATTTGAAAAATCTTGTGGACGCTCTGTAGGCTACAGTTAATATCTTATAGACTAAATTAAAACAGTGTTTAAGGTCATCAAACGAAGAATCATATTGATTTTCAATGATTTCTAGAAATTACTGCCAGAGTTATGGCCCTTGAACACTTTGGAAAATCTTGTGGAATCCCTCTATAGAGACTAACCCATTTAACATTGGTCGTTAGATTTACGTTACTTTTACGTCATTATGGTAAGATTTAGGTTAGCGTCCAATTACGGTACAATTGTATGGTTAAATTTACGTTACTTTTACGTCAGAATGATTATGGTTACTTTTACGTCAAAAATGACGTAAATCTAACGTAAATTTTATGATGGTTATCTAACTAATTTTTTCGCTTTGAATACTTCTGGATTAAATAACCATACCAGTGTGTGCACATTATAACAATTGATAAATAGTCGAAATTCAAATTATATATGTATTATTGGTGATAATTCTACAATAATCTAACGTAAATTTTACGTCCGGTTTCTAACCATTAGTTTATGGTTAGTTTTCTACCGTAAATCTAACGTAAGTTATCTAACGTAAATCTAATGTTAGTTTTCTAATGTAAATCTAACGTTAGTTCTCTAACGTAAATCTAAATTACTGTTAGTTTTCTAACGTAAAACAAGATGATCCATTCAGAATTGCAGTCTGTAGATTAGAAGCACAAAAATTTGGCATGGCTCTCACTGGGGGGATTGAACATAGACCAATATAAATAGGTACAGCCGTGGATCATGTCGAAATGGAACAAAATCTGTAAATAACTGAAACTTGGACTTTTCGCATATTTCGCCGAACATAACCGATAACACATTACAGTAAAACCACAAACATAATTCAGTTTATATACATTCATGTTATATTTTTACATGCCTTATTTGCTACCCATTTGTATTAATTTCCAAGTGCCCAAGAAATAAAGATTTAGCTCCTTTAAAAATTGCGGTCTGTAGGTGACACCCGAAGAGAAAAACGAATGAATGAATGACCTACTCTTATTTCGAATTCCAACTGTCAAGGGTTCTTTTACGTGTACACGCAATGTGAGTACAAGATATTGTTTTTTTATATCCTATTCGAAGGACTAGACACTGATTTTGCCACTAACATAAAACAATGAACCGGCCATCAAGGTAGTTGGAATTATATATAAGAGTAGGCCGTAGCGCCGCTGTCCGGGCGAAATTTCCCACACAGCACACTGTATGGCGTATGCCCGTCTTTATTAGCCCAGTTTAGGAGCAGAATAGTAGGATGTTAAACCCCATTTCATTTCATTTCCTGCAGTCAATTCTTTTATGAATAATTACATGTAGTTTCAAGCAGATATCCCGTCATAGTATCATGTAACAACTCTTTGGCTTAAACCTAGTGGTATCAATGTGTTGAAATTCATCTGTGTACCTGTTTTTGTTATTAATGTATGTAATATTGGTGGAATTATGTATATACCTTATTTTTTATGCCCACATTTCAATGTTGGCATATTATTGTCCCCCGTCTTTCAGAGAAGACAGGTGACTATTAAAATTTGTTCGTCCCTCTGTCGTTTTGTGTGTCTGTCTGTCTGTCACACTATTTGGGAAACAATAACTATCTTTCTACTTGAGCTAGAATGTTAAAACTAGGTGTAGGTATTTATTATGTCAATGCCTTGATGGGGTGCGAAGATCAGCATTTTCTGATTAGGGTTAGAAAAGACAATTTGATTGGTTGATGCTTTAGTTCTAATTACATTAGTGATCGATTGTGATGAAACTTGGTGTTAGTTTCATTACGTCAATACCTCGACTAAGTTTGATAATGAACATTTTCGGATCAGGGCATTTTCTGATCAGAGTGATAATCGATTTGATTGGTCAAGATTTGGAACACAATCACTCCCCCTCTAATTGAGTTAGATTGTTCAAATAAGGTTGGGCAAATGTAAAATATGGAGATTAGGCATATACTTTATGTTAACTTACCCCATACAGTAATGTGGTAATGCTCCCTCTTCCAGACCTAACAGAGCCTATGTCTGTTCTTAATGGCTATTTTTCAAATTTGGTGTTACGTATTGGTGGTCCTGAGTTATATACCCCCCCCCCCCACACACACACACACAAACACACACCCATACCCACAAATTTCCTTTCCAGGATTATCCCATCTAGTTCAAAAACCTTGTGCAAACGTGATAGTGGCTCTAGTGTTTGATCCCTGCATTGGCCGAGAAAATTCGGTCCACATTTTCCGGCATGGTTTCCCCCCTTGTCAGTGATGCAGGACGGAGGGCCTGACAAGGGCATTTGTTGAGTCGTTCGGATGGGATGAAAACCCAAGGTCCCAGGTACACATTGACGTGCACATAAAAGATCCCTTCGAAGTTTGGATTTGTTGGCCGTACCGACGCTGCCTGAGCAAAATTTCCCGCATAGCACACTGTATGGCGTATGCCTGTCTTCATTAGCCCAGGATGTTAAACCCTATTTCATTTCATTTTCATCACAGTGCTTGTTATTATGTTGTCTCATCTTACTTTTTAATAGGGCTATATATACTTTTTGTTGTAACCATTTTTTCAATTACCACCATTTCATGTATATGCATGAGTATACTCTAAAATTATTTTTTATATCTATTTTCTAAATAAAATTTAGATAGTTTATTAACTAGTGTTTGAAAAAGGAATACCCAAATTTTTAGCATGTGTGGGTTACATCATAAGGGTGGCATTGAGTCAACTAGCATGGTTTCAATTCCCTGGTTCTACCTGACAAGGAGTAGGGTCGTCTGTCCAATGTCGTGTGTTTTTTTCCAGGTTCTCTGAATTAAAATTGAGCCATGTGTTAAGTGCCGAAGTTTGTTGAGTGGGAAGGGATTTAAAAACACTATTAGTTATTGGATTACTGTATAACATTTAAATGGTTATATTTCCATCACAATGGTTATGTTATTGGGTTTCGTACCATCTGAATGACTGAGCCCCTTAAATTGGTTCCGATGAACGTCAAAAGATAAATTTATATTTACGTCAGATTTACGTTAAAATGGTCGGTCAGTTTACGATCATTTTGCTCATCTTTATAACGATTAGTTTACGTCAGGAAATTACGTTAATCTAACGTAAAGTTTACGTCATTTTTATGTTACATTTAACGGTAGTTTAAAAGGTCGGTCAGTTTACAATCATTTTGCTCATCTTTTTAACGATAAGTTTACGTCGGGAAATGACGTGAATCTAAGGTAAAGTTTACGTCATTTTTACGTTACATTTACGTCATTTTCTGATGTAAATCTAACACAAAGTTTACATCATTTTCTGTCGTAAATCTAACGTAAGTGACGTAAAACTTACGTTATATTTATGTAAGAAAATGACATAAAATGAAGTAAATGTAACGTAAAAATGATGTAAACTTTACGTTAGTTTAACGTCATTTCCTGACGTAAGCTTATCGTTAAAATAACGAGCAAAATGATGGTTAACTGACTGACCATTTTTACGTAAAATTAACATCACTTCGTTAACTGGGAAAGTTTTGTACACACATAGCAATCGTGAACTATTGAACCATCCAAAATTATTATTTTGTTCTTTCTTATAATATAGTCATAAGATAATGTGAGGACATTTTACTACTGTGTTGTTTATTACTACATTTACTTACATATATATTTATTATCTTTGGATAATAATAGGGTTAATGGTTATATGTGTCTTACATACCGACATCAATGTTAAATCTATCCTAATTCATTTCACCTATAACACAATGGTTTAACCCACGGATTCCACGTCGGTCGTATATACCTGTCAAGACATACGGCTATGGAAAATGACCCAGATCTGACCTAACGGTCATTTTGCACGCCTGAATAAGTGTCTTTTTTTTCCCCAAAACCCAATTTTTAAACATGGCTACAATAGACCTCCACTATGTAACTATACAATAATGCACACGTATGGAAGCCAGGGTGTTATATTTTTGTTTTGCGTGTAGTGCGGTCCTGCTGCACTTACTATTAGCGTAGAGTTTTAGCCCTTTGTACTGCAGAATGTTCTCGTTGTCGGGCTTTGCTCCTGTATCCTCACAACATGTGTGATTTTCCAAAATTCTGTCCGGATTGTCGCCCTTATTGTTAAATTTTTTTGATGTTCTAACACCCCAAGTCAACTGGCAGACTATCGCCATTGAAGAGACCAGTGTGCAAAATTAGCACTGGTCCGAACGCCCGTGGCCAGTACATTTTTGGTCTGGCCAGTAAAAATTTTAAAAGCACAAGTCCGACTGGCGTGTGGAATATTATAAAACCCTTCAACGGTTTTTATTCCAAATCACTGGAGAAAAAAAGATAAATATAATCCCTTTTCTCGAAATATTATGTGGAAAACACATTTTCCTTTACAAGGTCACACTATCTGGCGTGAAACCGTGATGTGTTTTTTTTTATTGAAAAATCGGTCATGGCTTGAAGTGTTCACCTATTCTATTATTTACTTTTCGCCGAGAGGTGAATTTTTACGTCTGACAAGTACCAAGAAAACTATTTTATGTTTAATAAACTGACTTGAGACCACAATACTCACGCCTACGCCACATACATTTAATTATTCATTTCTAAATGCAAGAATTAAGCTCGTAAATACCGCGAAAAGCCGCCATTTGCATTGCGCACTGTCATAGTTTCTCACACACTGACAGTTAGGAAGCAGCCAATTTTATAACAAAAAATTTCACACCAGCTACGCTTGTTTTCGTCTAATTAGCACTAGTTTATAGCATTATGTCTATTTGGTCATTTAAAATTTTTAAAACATTGTCCAGAAATAAAGGCTATGGATAATTTACTAGAAAATTTGACAAAAATTCCATATATAAAAATAATTTGTAGCGTACCGTAAATATAGACATGATAAGAGAAAGGAATTCCAGGGGGCGTTACCTGTACTCCGCACGCGGGGCATGTAAATATGCAGCCATGCACAGCCACAGGTGTTGAGTCGTGTTTTGATATTAGATTAATTACGGATATTTAAGAATCTGAATTCTACACCTCAACGGTGTAGTATTCATTTCAATTTAGAACCGAAGTTTGGCACCATGATACTTGGAGAAATTTACGTCGATACGATTATAGAATTGCCTGAATATTATGGTCGATGAGGCTAAGCCAATTCGCGGACTTTCAAGAATTTTTAGGCATAACCATAGGTTTAGTACAAGCCAACAGTGAGGCTGATGTCCCCCGCCGAAATCCCAAAATAAATAGATGACATATATTGATTAATTGCACATTTATTTTTTTCAAAAGTATTGAGCAATCAAACTATACACTAAGTATCATCACTCTCTATCAGATAGAATCAGACAATGTTCATTATCGGACTCCATCAAGGCATTCACCTACACCTAGTTCGAACATTCTACCTTAATTAGAAGGAGAATTATTGTGTTCTAAAGTCTAGACCTATCAAATTGCTTATCGCTCTGCTTACCCTCAGCAGAAAATGTTCATTATTAAACTTTTTGATGAAATGAAACTATATACCAAGTTTCATCACTCTCACTTAATTACAGCTAAAGTTATTGCATCCCAAAGCATCAACCAATCAAATTGCTTATCTCTGCTTACCCTAAATAGAAAATGCTCGTCTTCGAACTCCATCAAGGCATGACCTAATAAACATCTACATCAAGTTTGAATATCCTAGCTCAATTAGAAGGACAGTTATTATGTTCCAAAGTCTCGGCCAATCAAATTGCTTATCGCTCTGCTTACCCTGAGCAGAAAATGTGCATTATTGAACTAAGTCAAGGTATTGATGAAATGAAACTATATACCAAGTTTCATCACTCTCATTTAATCACAACTCAAGTTATCGCGTCCCAAAGCATCAACCAATCAAATTATTATCTCTGCTTACCCTAAGCGGTAAGTGCTCATCTTCGAATTTCATCAAGGTATTGACCTACTTAACACCTACACCAAGTTTGAATATCCTAGCTCAATTGGAAGGAGAGTTATTATGTTCCAAAGTCTCAGCCAATCAAATTGCTTATCGCTCTGCTTACCCTGAGCAGAAAATGCTCATTATCGAACTTAGTCACGGTATCGATGAAATAAAACTATATACCAAGTTTCATCACTCTCACTTAATTAAAACTTAAGTTATCGTGTCCTAAAGCATCAACCAATCAAATTGCTTATCTCTGCTTATCCTAAGCGGTAAATGCTCATCTTTGAATTTCATCAAGGTATTGACCTACTTAACACCTACACCAAGTTTGAATATCCTAGCTCAATTAGAAGGAGAGTTATTATGTTCCAAAGTCTCGGCCAATCAAATTGCTTATCACTCTGCTTACCCTGAGCAGAAAATGCTCATTATCGAACTTAGTCAAGGTATTGATGAACTAAAACTATATACCAAGTTTCATCACTCTCACTTAATTACAACTTAAGTTATGGTGTCCCAAAGCATCAACCAATCAAATTGCTTATCTCTGCTTACCCTAAGCGGAAAATGCTCATCTTCGAACTCGATCAAGGTAATGATCTAATAAACACCTACACCAAGTTTGAATATTTTAGCTCAATTAGAAAAAGAGTTATTGTGTCCCAAAAAGTGTGACAGACAGACGGACAGGCGGACGGACGAACCCATTTTAATAGTCCCCTGCTTTCTTCAAAAGGCGGAGGACAATTACGATATTTATAATGGAACAATGTAAGTAAAGAGTGTTTGTGTACCTAAATGTATGGATATGTGTGATGTGACTGGTCTTTGATAATTTAGAGTGACAGGTTAGTTACTGAAGCGACATGTATGAAGAAAAGCTACCAGTGCAACTAATGTTTAATCATTTTCTGGAGCCTTTAAATCACCATGTGTTTCGTGCTAATAATTTCCTTTTTTTTTTAATTGGCCTGTTTCAAATAAACTTTCCTTTCAATTTATTCCCGAATCCCAGATGTCATGTGCCCAAGTCCAAAATCGTCAAGGCCATATAAGGAGATTCGAAAAATAAACATGAAAATCTATGATGATGTGTATTCAAGTAGTTGTATTACTACTTTTGAATTTTTGTGCCAGTGAAATTGGGTCTGAGCTTGTAAAAAATTGTAATCTACTGGCCCGAATGGCTTGTGATTTCAAAACTTAAAGTTATTGACTGAGAGACAACCACTGTCAAGATTGGTCGCATTATTTATGTTGTCTTTTTTGTGAATCATTTAAGTAAAGTCTGTACCACAACAGGCCTGGGACTGTACAGCGCAGTTGACGCTTACGGCTGGCCCCCAGATCCATTCACTTGATTTGATAATTGTTTAATTTTGCAATGTCTATTTTCTGTCTTGTCCGCAGGTTTATCTTGTATATTTTTGTTTTGCGTGTAGTGCATTCCTCCTACACTTACTAATAGAGTTGTATACATTGTCAGTTTATACTGAGTGTTGTGTAATTAATGATGAGTGTCTGGTAGTAGAAAAATAAAAGTTAATTGATATGTAGGAATCTAATCAATGGTAGAGTGCCCCACGCAGCCAAATTTATAAAATACTATATTTATTCTTAATAAAATAATTAAGAATATAGTATAAAATAATTGATAAAATACTATAAAATAGTTTAGAATAGATGCTGGTAGACTGTTCCACAGCCGTGGTGCACAGTCTGTAAAAGATCTGTCACCCTACGTTTTCAGTGTCCTGGCTACTGGATGATACAGTTGAATTTCTTTATTATCAGGTAGAGAATGTGTGGGCACACGGACACTCACGAGCTCAATCAGGTAGGCTGGTGCACCTTCATGTATTGCTTTGAATGAGATGCACAGAATTTTGAAAATGATGCAGGCATCGACTTTGAGCCAATGAAGACTGTACAGTACCAGAGTGATAAAAGAATACATTGAAATTTCAAGTATGGTTAGCGTGCGCACACTGCATCATAAAGCTTGTCATTGAGTCAACTGCAGTGGTTTTGAAACCCCCGTTGTACGTGGCAAGGAGTAGGGTCGCATGTCTAACCTTGTGGGTTTTCTCCGGGTAATCCGGTTTCCTCCCACTGCAAAAGATCCCTACGCGCAAGCGAATTATTGAAATAAAATGAAACCATATGTTAGACCCGAAATTACCTAGTTTGTGCCGAGTGGACGTTAAATCCCATTATTTCTCTCTCTGTAAGGGCTCATGGATTAGAGCAGTTTATGCCGCTGCATACTCCACTCCCAAAAGAGCAACTAAGGCCATTTTTTCGACAACCACATCTCCTGTTATCGCAATCAGATTAACAGTTACAGTGGATTATCTTCAGCAGAAAATCAGGAGCAGGCTGCTGTGACATTTCAATTGGGAGCAAGTTTTCATTCACTGTTGTCCAACCCCATGCCATTGCATTCATATCAATAACACCAATACTGGCACTACACGCAAGGAACAAATTTGTGCTGTATTTGAAGTGGGTGGAAGTGACTGGACTTGGACACTTACAACATGACTGGCGGATATTGTTTTTGATATAAATTTCCTCCAGCGACATAAATCAAATCCTTCGAATGGAATTCCACATTCTTGTTTTTTTGATATTGGTGAATCTCGAAGGACGAGCTACTCGTTTGTCGATATTCAGGCTTGAATCTCAGAAAAGTAGACTTGATGGATGTATATGTACGGAATCAGGGGCGGCGCCAAGGGGGGGCCTCTGTTTGCCCCCCCAATAATTTTTAAATAATTTATAGTAGATTTACAACAGGATGGGCTAGTAAGAAATCACTCTCTGCAAGAGTAGGGATGTGAGATTTAATCACCGTAGAAGGTATTGATTACCGAAGCGTATCACGAACTCTAAACAATAACATGTGAATCACTTAAAAGGTGCTTTTTACGATCCTCAAAGTATTTTGGGTATTCAAGTCTGAGTAACGAAAAAAGAGTAGCTCGTTATTCGAGATTCGCCAATACATGTATCAAAAAAGGAGAAAGAACAGTTTTATGGGAATCCACTATGCATGCATCCTCATTTATGATATCTTTAGTTTATTTTAGAAAACAAACAAATTTAATTGATTCTGTGGATATCTATTCTGCTTTTTTGAGATTTAAGTTTGAAAATCAAAAAACAAGGAGAAAGAGCATTTTGTATGTGAATTTACAAAATTGGTTTAATCTTAATGTCGTTTGAAGGTTGGATACATTCATCAAATCTACTTTTTCGAGATTCGCCAATATCAAAAGATAGTAAGCTGGCACTGCCAGGCAGGATACGCCCACATTTTCGAGAGATGGTTAGAGAACAAGCAAAATCGAAAGTGATTTTTCCTACAATCAAAGGCTATAATTCATTAAATTACAATTTGATATGCGCAAATATCGAAAAGAATCAAGATCTTTAGGTTATAAACATGCATTTCAAGTTTCATCAAAATCGAATTAAAATTGTGACCTATACTTGGTCCACAACCTTGATATACCATTTTTTAACGTATTCGCGTACGAACGGTGGCCATTTTGTATGGTAATTTTGGTCCGATTTTTCCGAAATTTGAACTCAACCTTCCTTAGGGTGTAACGGTGATATAATCAAACGATTTTTTAAATCGGTTAATTATTGTAACCTCCAGAGGGACCACAAGCTAAACCAAGACAATTTTGCGTATAATCAGGGGCCATAATTCAGGAAGTTACGATCCGATATGCACAAATATTAAAAGGAACCAAGATCTTTAGGTTATAACCATGCATTTTAAGTTTCATCAAAATCGAATTAAAATTGTGACCTCTACAGGATCCACAACCTTGATATACCATTTTTTAACAGTATTTGCGTACGAACGGCAGCCATTTTGTATGGCAATTTTGTTCGGATTTTTTCCGAAATTCGAACTCGACCTTCCTTAGGGTGTAACGGTGATATAATCAAACGATTTTTTAAATCAGATAATAATTGTGACCTCCAGAGGGACCACAAGCTAAACAAAGACGATTTTGCGTATAATCAGGGGCCGTAATTCAGGAAGTTACGATCAGATATGCGCAAATATCAAAAGGAACCAAGATCTTTGGGTTATAACCGTGCATTTCAAGTTTCATCAAAATTGAATTAAAATTGTGATCTCTACAGGGTCCACAACCTTGATATACCATTTTTTAACAGTATTCGCGTACGAACGGCAGCCATTATGTTTGGTAATTTTGGTCCGATTTTTCCGAAATTTGAACTCAACCTTCCTTAGGGTGTAACGGTGATATAATCGAACGGTTTTTCAAATCGGATAATAATTGTAAACTCCAGAGGTACCACAAGCTAAAATAGGTGAATTTTCGGACAATCAGGGGCCATAATTCAGGAATTTACGCTCCGATAGGTGCAAATATCGAAAGGAACCAAGATCTTTGGGTTATAAACATGCATATAAAGTTTCATCAAAATCGGTTCAAAATTGTGACCTCTATAGGGTCCACAAGCTAAAAACGTGATTTTTCGTACAATCAGGGGCGATAATCCATGAAGTTTTGATCCGATACATGCCAATATCGAAAGCAGCCGAGATATTTTGGGGATAAACCTATATTTTAAGTTTCGTCAAAATCGGACAAGAATTGTGACCTGTAGAGAGTCCACAAACAATTGTGGACGGACGGACATCCGGACGGACGGACGGACGGACAGGGGCGACGACATAATACGTCCACATGAAAATGTGGGCGTATAAAAATGAGAAGAAAGAGCTTTTTTATTTGAATCAACTGTTCAGGCATCCTCATTTATGGTATCTTTAGTTCGTTTTACAAAACTGATTTAATCAAATGTGTTTTAGAGACATTCTGTAGATGTATATCCATTACATCTGCTTTTTTGAGATTGAAGTTTGAATATCAAAAACGAGTAGCTTGATTTTCGACATTGGCCAATATCGAAAAACGAACTAGTTGTTTTTCGTTATTCGCCAATATCGAAAACCGAAAATCGAGCTAACTTCACACTGCCTAGGTTTTTTGGAATAGGGAAACAATTTGCTTTAAAGAAAATAAAGTCTGATCCATATCTTCAGGAACAAGCGAACGTGTTCATGACTGAAAACATGTCAAAACAGGCTATAATTAAAGCTGCAGAAGAAGCACTTGTCAGTTTGTATGGTGGAAACCCACTCAAAGGACTTTATATCAAAAACAATGTCCGCCAGTTGTGTTGTAAGTAAACCAGAGGGAGAAGGGGGGGGGGGGGGGTATTATCTAAAAAGTGGGCAAAAAAAGGCAGTTGACTTTTCTAGAAGCATTTTTCCTCAGGAATTCCGAAAATGGTGGGTGATCACTCAGGTGAGGGAGGGTCCAGGAGTTATCGAGATCAACGGGTCACCAGAGGTTAAAAGGTCTGGCTTATGAATGTAGCCACTCCTGATGCTGTCTGTTGCAGATTTCTTGTTGGAACGCAGCTGAATCATTGAATAAGTGCCGAAGGATAATTTAGGAAAACAATTTATCAAATTATGATGTAATTCAAAAGATCACCGATGTCAAAGACGTGGCTAAATTCATATGCCAGTCCATTTAACTTCTGGTGAACTTTGGACCTCGGTAACTCCTGAACGCTCCCTCACCTGACTGATTCCTGTGGAAAAATGCTTCTAGAAAAGTCAACTGCCGTTTTTGCCCACTTTTCGGATAATACCCCTCTTCTTCCTCTGGTCTAAAGTGTCTAAGTCCAGTCACTTCCACCCACTTCAAATACAGCACAATTTCATTCCTTGCATGTGTATCTGCAGTGCTAGTATTGGTTGAAAAAGAGTGTTATTGATATGAATTCAACGGCATGGGGTTGGACAAAAGTGAATGAAAACTTGCTCCCATTTGAAATGTCACAGCAGCCTGCTCCTGATTTTCTGCTGAAGATAATCCACTGTAACTGTTAATCTGATTGCGATAACAAGACATGCCCTTACAGACAAAGATCTTGAAGATGAAAAATGAACTAAATATGTGAAATGTTTTATCAAAAGAGAAAGCATTAGACAATTTTTTGATCATTTATTAAAATGTAACTATTTGACTTATAAAGGGGGGGGGGGGAATAAGATAAAACATCCACCAAATAAAAATGTGCCTTTCTCCCAAGACAATTCATAGATTTTCCACTTTTCCCCAAAAAAATAGTTTCACCGCAATTTATATCTTGTGTTTCAATTTGTTGCATGTACACTAAATTGACTAGGCTATAAGCACACTCTTATCATTTAGCCTCGATCTTACTGATGACGTAAACATAACAGTTAATAATCTCATCACCGTGCGCCATATTTGATTTAATTAATCAGTGAAATCCTATTTAAAACCAAACGGTAGCGTAGCCATTCCTGGGTCTACAGATGGCTACGCTACAGCTTGGTTTGAAATAGGATTTCACTGATTAATTAAATCAAATATGGCGCACGGTGATGAGATTATTAACTGTTAAAAATAAAGGTCTAATTTATAATTACTATAACATCTGAAGCCTAAATTAAGACTTGCAGTAATGAAATTTAGCTCTTCCATAATGTATCTTTAAGAACATGCAATGTATTAAAAGCTTTAAAAGTAAAAATGTGAATGGCAATATATAGGGTTATTTCTTATGTCCTAAAAAACAGTCCCACTAAATTTATAAAATTCTATAGAGAAAACATTCCTATATTGAATTCACAAGATTTCATAAATGTATAGGTACATGTTAATATAGGGATAACTTAGCTTCCTTAATATGTGTATGCAATAATTTTTAATGTTTATTAAGTGACTTATGTTCACATTTTAATTACATCTTCCATCATGGAGTTAATCATTCCTAAAACTATAAAGCATGAAAGATTAAACATAGGGATGATTTTGTCTACGATATCACCCTAGGTGGAAGTGGATACTACTACTACTACATAGGGATGCTTGTTTTTAATGGTGATTCCTCATCTAGAAGTAATCAAATTCAAATTTATAGTACACATGGTTAATTTGAAACACATGAGCGATATGTCAAGAAGTGAGCTTTAGAATGGTCAAAACCAAAGCAACTAATATTTACCAGCAGACTATGTTTAATTTACCACCTCATTACTAATGGTTCAACAATTACCAGTAACTCAAGCAGCCCTGAAAAATTATTTTAATATCTTGTAGCCCATCTGTCCAAATCATTTAACTAAATGACCATTACTAAGTACAGTTGTTAATGTTAAATGATTCTGCAGGGTAAATTCTAGAATCACATACCATTTACATACTAAAACTGTGTAGCATAAAAATATTTCCTTGGGGGAAACCCTCATGGACATCAGTCATTGGGGGATGCTACCATGTTTACTGACCCATATTAGAAGAAAAACATACTAAACAATATATTTATATGAGAATTCAGTTTCATGTAATAATATTATTATAACATGTAAAAAGACATCAGATAAAATAAAAGGTTTTTTTTATTCCAAGAAAGAAGATTGAATGGTGAGATTTTTCCCACACATCACAAACCATATATTGTCTTTGTATTTATCGGAGATATTGGAATATAAAAAAGGTTCAAATGAATCAAAAACAAAACTTAGAATAAAACTGAAGTAAGTCCTACATTTAGCAGCATGCAGTGCTATAGCAGTTGATATATCAACCTCGCAAGAACTGTTCAGTCGGCAGTTGAATGTAAATAGGATAAACCATTTAAATCTTTTGTGTTAATAGTCCTGTAATTATAACATGTTTGGCCGAAATGCGTAATAAACTGGACCAAATTCTATTTCCAACAATGAGCACGGATTAGTCATTCACTATTTCCCCAATTGCAAATGGCCAATTATGGGGTAAACTAGCCGTATCTTTCCTACATCGACGAAGTATTTTTATATATCAGTTTCTGGCATGGGATGGTAAACCTTACACATATATACTGTACAACGGCATTTTCACAAAAAAAACACCAATGGCCTATGGGTTTCAGTCTAGGAATAAGGCCAGGGTCCGTGCATGGCCAAAAATGACGTCAAAAGGGAAACCTGTAAAAGCTCCTGTAAGAAAATATTTTAATTGGTGTCTTCATATGGAGTGTGTATCTAATATGAGAACATCCATATTGAATGCAACATGACAAATACAAACACCAGACCACCATAACTGGTCACCTTTACTTCATGGAATTACTTGTTGATGTAAAGCAAGTGAACATTAATTAATGATCAAGGGAATTTCAAGACATCTTGATGAAACCCAAACACAATAACTGCCTCTTTACCCTCCATTAAGGTTTTCAATCTGTCAGCAAGTTCTTCCTGGCTAGTAGCTAACAGGCCTCATTTAGGATACTGTAAGTTTACTGGATTCTCCTTGATTACTTGGTAAATACCAATGGCATCTTTGGGAGTATTTAATGGTGACTACAGTTAAAAAAAAGAAAACAATTTGACCTGTTGTAAAGCAACCTGATGCTCTATATTTTGATTCTACAGTTCCATTCCCCATGAGATGTAAGGGGCTGGTAATATACACTTTCAATCATGGTTTCCCCTTTTCAGTTGTGCAGGATGGAGGGTCAGGCTAGGAAAAGTATCTAGTCATATACAACTAGA
The DNA here is from genome assembly GCA_917208275.1 of Patella pellucida. Classification (NCBI taxonomy): domain Eukaryota; kingdom Metazoa; phylum Mollusca; class Gastropoda; family Patellidae; genus Patella; species Patella pellucida. The sequence continues at coordinate 28,334,944 of OU795041.1, read as the reverse complement.
GTTATTTTTTTTTCCTTTGATGTCCATAGCAGTTATATCTCATAATAACCTGTCATGACGTCATCATAGGTTGATATATATGTTAACCCATTTTTGACGGTAGCGTATCAACTCGCGCTAAGTGCCTGGCGTTAGCGAATGAGCTCGCGGACCGATCATTCTTGACCACAGCATTAGCGAACCCAAGCGCGAAATCAATCAACGTATTTCTATTGTTTCAATTTCATTAATTAATTATGATTGGGTAATAAAAGTAAATCCCGTCATGAAAAGGAATGTTTAATTAGCTAATCATCCAATAAAAAAAATACGTTTCAACAAAGGATCTTCCAGTATTTACGTAATAGGTCAGAGGTGAAAATTCACTCCGTGTCAATGGTTTTGGCATTATTCCAATTTTTTCCCATCGTCACTTACGGCTAATAATTTTACGGTATGGAGAGTGAAATGGAATCAGATTTTTTATGATTTACTGGCAGGCATATCATGGAATATTATAATGTCGAAAAAATCAACTATTTGCTATTTTTTTTGACGTTATGAAGCGAAGAAAATTGATGTTCTCAAGCGTGATGCCGCCATTTTGAATACGCACGTTTTCAAACAGGAGAACACAAATCTTACGGCTAATAATTCTAGACTTGGGAAAACTAGATTGAATCAAAAGTTTTGGGATTTATTACAAGCTACATAGAGGAGTATTATATTGTCGAAGATTTCAACAATATATTTTTATTTTCGGCGCAATAATGCAAAGAAGGTGAAAATTCACACCGTGTCAGTTGGTTTGGCATAGTCCAATATTTTCCCCAATTTGTCACTTGGGCTACGGCTATTTTTTTTACGATATGGGCAGTGAAATGGAATCAGATTTTTTATGATTTACTGCCAGACATATCGTGGAATATTATAATGTCGAAGAAATCAACTATTTACTATTTTTTTTGACGTTATGAAGCGAAGAAAATTGGTATTCTAGCCTAAGTCAAGCGTGTTGCCGCCATTTTGAATACGTCACGCTTTCAAACAGAAGAACACAAATCTTACGGCTAATAATTCTAGACTTTTGAAAACTAAATTGAATCAAAACTTTTGGGATTTAATACAAGCTACATAGAGGAATATTACATTGTCGAAGATTTCAACAATATGTTTTTATTTTTGACGCAATAAAGCAAAGAAGACGGCCATTCCCGTCATTCAAAGAAAGGCAAAAATGTTAAAATGCCGATAGTGACCGTCAATTGGGGGTGATATTTCTTTTCTAAAAGTTAGATTTATATTTACTTTAAACACTGCGGCCAACGGGAGGGACTATATTTGTGTTCTATTTTTAAAATAAATTATTAGGTGATAAATGTATACGTTATTTTACCATTATGACAAAGAAAAGTCATTATTTTAATGGAACTGACTTTTCAATGTTATTTATAGTAATATAATTTCTATTTTATACAATTGAATTTTATATCATTAGAAAGAACACGACAATCTGTACAATTTTGTAACAGAGTATTTCTATGTATAGAAAATATTTTTGAAGTTATTTGTAATCTTGTAGAGGGTTTTAGGATTAACAATAATCCACTAATTGGCTTAGGAATAAGGGCCCTACTTATTTAATGAGCTTAGGTGTAGACAGCTAATCTTTTAATTGGCTCTAGGGTTAAATGGGTTAATATCAACTGCTGATGACGTCATCTCAGGTCGATATATTCGGCTCATATCAACCGCTGATGACGTAGATGATGGAAATAATACAACAAACACAGAAATACATTTTTATTTTTTTTACAATTAAAAATTATTATGGTACAGTTTGTAACATTAAGGACCGAAATAGATGGCGTACTTATCGGCATATTTAAATCAGTTATCCATACTCCATGTCTAAGATATCTAAGAAACGATTTGATATGCGCAAATATCGAAAGGAACCAAGATCTTTGGGTTATAAACACGTTTGTTTATATCTCTGTTACACCGTTATGCAGGTTGAGTTCAAATTCCGTGTACATTGGACCAAAAGTGCTGAACAAAATGGTGCTGATTGTAAGTGAATAATGTAAAAGTATAGTATATCAAGGTTGTGGACCCTTTAGAGGTCACAATTTTAACCTGATTTTGATGAAACTTGAAATGCATGTTTATAACCCAAAGATCTTAAAGGACCTAAGTCCGTAACTCAAAATCCTCCAAAATCTTCGACATCGAAAACACGAATTATTGGTCAATTTAAATCAACATTGATGATGTAAACTTACCAGGAAAAGATGAGCTTCTGATATCCGATATTTAAGATAAAATAATTTTTCTAACATTGGTACACGAATCGTGTACCATATTGCGCTCTGGTCCTAGTTTTATTGAGAGACTCAGGGGACGAGGCTAGACACATTGCACTGTATCACACTGCATATGTGGACTGGAATAACCAGGCGCTAAAAAAAAATGCACTGGGTTGAGACTGAATGGCTTGTTTCGCCGAACATAACTGATTTGAAATTGGAGTAAAACGGAAAGCATTTAATGTAAATCAGTTTATATACATTCATATTACAGTATTATATGAGTTTCGACCCACTTTTGTCAATTTCTGGATCCCAAATGTTAGCGATTTAGCTCCTTTAAAGTGATCACAAGCTCAAAATTGGATTTTTCATGCAAACAGAGGCTATAATTCTGGAAGTTACAATCCGATATATTCACAAAAACAAAAGGAACCAACACGTTAGGGATATAAACATACATGTCAAGTTTTATCAAAATCAGATGAAAATTGTGACCTCTAGAGTGTCCACTAGCTAAAAATGTGATATTTTATACAATCAGGGGCCATAATCCATGAAGTTGTGATTTGATACCTGCCAATATCGAAACTAAACAAGATCTTTGAGAGACATATTTCAAAAGCGGATAAAAAAAAAAAAAAAAAATAGTAAGGTTGCATAAAACTGCTTTCCGGTGAGATAAAGATCGGTGAAAAGTTGTATTGGCAATACAATCTATGATGACATTCACTGTGGGGTGGGATATTGTGGATGGTGCTCCAGATTTGGACCCCCCCTTCCTATTCAAAGCTTCTAGATCTGCTACTGATTGCAGCATATTATAGAGTATTTCAGAATACTCAATTGTCTCATACCAGAAGTATTATTTCAATACGCCTTCGAATAACAAAAACTTCAAATATTATAAACCTTTCTGAACATTCAAAATTTTATTACCCCGGTACATAAAATTATTAAGTTTTTACTTCGGATGCGTACAAACCACTCGTGCGTTATTATGTTGACGTCTTCAAATTTAAAGTTTGAGTAAAATCGTTTCTTACTGTTTCTTATTTCATGATATCCATATAGATCAATAGTGTTAGGTTAGTTCCTGAAGCTGCGAGTCTTGAAGTTAGAAGTGGTACCAACATAGCTAGCCATTTGGTAATTAAGCAGGGCCAACAGGAGATAAAGCTATGCTATAATTGGAGTGACAAATAAGACAATTTTCAGAAAAATAGGGGCCACAGTACGACAATGTCTACCTATCATAATATGTTTTTTTATATATTTTTGAGCTGTTTTTTAAATGGTTGATATCCAATGTCAAATCTGTACGGGCACGCTTTGCAGGACAATCACAAAATATGAATAAAATATAATAATGATGAGATTCTTCATCTTGGCAATTTATAACTGTGTATGTCACTGTATTTGACGTGTGACATTATATTTTCGGGCGTCACGATCAACGAAATCCAGTGTTGTGTAGATACATGACATATCAGATGGGTTCAAGTTTATAAATGGAAGAAATATCAATTAAGACTCACTGGTATAGTACCAGACCAATTAGGTCTGGGATTCCGTAATGGCCACATTATCTTCCACAGATTGTCAACTTTTGTTATTTATCGCATTTCGTAAATAGGTCCACAAATGGTTTCAAAGACCACATTTGAGAGCAGAGAGATACGAGTCCACATGAAATTTAATCAATATTGGATGAATGTTCTGCAATTAGGTTTAACGATACATTATTTAAGAGCTAAATATGCCCATTGCAGTTGTTTTTTGCTTCAAATGTTATATAAATTATTTTTTAGACCTATAATCAACTCTCTAGATTGTGGGATAGCAGAGATTTAAACTGATTGAAAAGTGATCGCCATTTAATGATTTGATTTATAAACGGAGAAACGATACTATGGCTCTATTAACAAATAACTTTGCTACAGTAAAATACAATATATGCCTCATCTTGTCAAAACTTCAAACAGTGAAAGTTTGGCTCAGAATAAAGTAATTTGAATGAAATTTTCAATATATTAATTTTGGAACTACATATGTATTGTAGAAATAATGGTCAGTTCTTTATATAAACCTTATATAATGCATTTTTGAATTGAAGCATGTGTACAATTTATTTACTATTTTGATGTTAAACCTGATCGGAATTTCCTAGTCAAACTGGTCGCCATCTTGAATTTTAGTTCTCATATTGAGTCATGGGTACCACTAATCACCACAATTGGTATAGAAATGGATTCAGCAACCCCAAAAACATATATTTTGATATCAAACACGATCATATTGTGCTAATTGGTGAAATTAGACTTTTCACTTGAAATCTGGATTTTGGATTTTGGCCAATTTGACCCATTTGGGCACGGATTTCAGACTGGGACTTTTTTTTGGTGGTAATATACTTGATGAACTATAAACCATGGTCGGCATTTCTATTGCAGCAACTGCCCGATATGGTGCATAATTGGGCTAAAATTCCTGGCCTATATGTACATTACAGAATACCAGTAAATTTGATAGTGTTGTTTTATTGAAAAAGATAGCAGAATTTCATCAATAAATAGATTACATCCCATATTTAAGTTTTGCCCAATATCCCCTTGAAGTATTGCGTTTTAAGATAATGTAACATTTCTCTTTAAATCTATTGCACACTGATTAGTCCATATTGTCTGCTATATGCTCCTCTATGAAAGTGGACATTAACCCTCAAAGTCAGTCAATAGACACACAAATTATTGATGCATAAAACATACAGGGCAATTTATATTCTCTTTAAGCTATGAACACTTACAATCATTATTGCAGGGTCGTGTTACAGGCCTCCGACAATAGGGTATCTCACCTAGAAAATCCCCCTCATACAGGTGTTACAGAAGATTTGAAATGACCCGTTTTCCTGCATATCGTTAAGCTACTGTTGAAAGTTTAGCAGTGTTTTGATACCCTTTCAAACAGCCCTTATTGTCATTTAGTTTATATTTAGTGTACCTAGGACATGTTCAACAAGTGAGCCCCAGTTTAGCATCAAGGTGACAATTTACTACCCAGTTGAACTAATTCTATGGTAGGACTTATTTGACATAAATAGGATGGACTGCTGATACACATTGTATAGTGTTTGCATTGATGTTAATTTCTTCTCAACAGTTTTAAATTCGATGTATGTACCGTAATCTTAAATAAGGTAAGGTATAGATTCTTGTAAAAACTTGCATATTTACATTCAAGTAGAATTTTCAACAAGATTGTTACAATGACACAATGCTATTGACAAAACTGTTGATACATAGAGAATCTCCTACCAGTCTTTTTTGATATCAAAAAAGATGAGTGGGAGATTTTATTTATCACCCAATCCCTTCTTACATGCAGAAATAAATAAATATAAATTCTTTGCTATAGATTTCAAGTTCATGTAAAGCGAGATGTCCTAAGGATATATCGCTCAGTAGAATATGTTATTTATCATACAAGCGATATCTACTGTAGAATGTATTATTGGGTGATAAACTGTAATATATACTGTATGCGAGTGACGAAAAAAGTAACTTTTGTGTATAGGAGATAAAAAGATTTGGGGATCAGCAGTATAAAGCATATCTCATAATATGTTGGTGTTTTACCAACATTAGGTTTTAATTATTTTGTGGGAATCAAGATACTTTCAAAGGTCTACATAAAGCACACTATTGAGGCGGGGGTGTTATAAACATGGACCCAATAAATGTATTTAAAGCCCTGGGGATTCACTTGGTTATATATCTACTAGAAGATAAAAGACTTCTATTGATTAAGCCTGGAGTAATAATTATCTGTGTGTAGAAACATGTAAAAGTAGATGTACAACAAGTAAAGATGCCATGAGAGGGGTAAGCTGAGTAGACAGTCACTTAATCCTAAATACCAAATTGATTGAAAGGAAGTGTGTGCTTGTAGATAGCATCTGATGAGATGAGCCCCATAGATACACTATCCAAGTATCATTAGAAAACACTCTATCTTCCGGACCATCAAATATAAGGCCAATTGACCACTAGGTTTTACATTTATTATCATTCCCACATGTTCTCTGTGTACCAAACAAACAAATATAACCACTCAGTTTTTTTGTTTTTTTTCTCTTGGTAGGGGAAGTATGAGAAGAATGATGTATCCTGCTGTAGTCTTATATTTCGGCTAGCAGGGGGCATTTGTTAAGATTGCTTATTATCAGTACAGGGTAGGAAAAGTGTTGGGGTCGTGATCTTGTTGACATCCTGGTTAACCCACAGCACCTGCTCTATTACTTATTTACATCTGCATCAAATCAAACTAGCCTCCCAATGGGCATTCTTTAATCAGGTGTTGAGTAGTAATCTCAGCAGAAACAACTTTTATTTTCAGTAGATGTCATAAACACTTGCATAAATATCTCAGAATAATTTATAAGGATGCATGCGAAGAACGGATGCTTTCTACATTCATATATATAATGGAGACATTATTATACATTTTTTTATTGTCTATTAGCTGTTTAGACCTATTTAAGGTTATAACAATTTACTCTGGCCATTGATTTATTTGGTTAACGTTTTCCTTTCATTTATGTTTTCATGTGGCATAATTTCAAAGGGACCATGCCACATACATTGTATCTCAGATGGTGCCTTTGAAATTCTAAACTTCTGCAGGGAAAGCTTTCATATTTTATTCTATGGCTGTCACTGTGGCACTAAATGCAAGTCTGATAGTATATGACTGCCATCATCACCAATTTGTATATTTAATTCTAATAGTTTCAGTTTTTATATGACTGACTCATTTTAAATTGGGAATCTAAATACATTGCAGGTATCAAATGTCAGCAAAGTGTACTTACCCTTTATGAAACAACTGATAGTATGTTTGAAATTATTTTTTTATTTTCATCCTATTGGTTTGAAATTATTTTTTATTTTCATCCTATTGGTCAATAGGATTTTGCTACTTTCCAAATCGTTACCCGGTACTTTTTTTGTTTTGATCATAGTCTCAGCAACTAGCTGAAGCTCTGTGATTTGTATCAGTATATCCACTTTTAATTGGGTGCTACACATTTCAAACTTTTCCATCCAACATTGTCCTTTCTAAAGACAGTTCAACCGTTTGATACGCAGATCAACAAGAGTAAGACAGCTTCTTCATTCATTCGTGCTTGGGGTGTAACTTTAGCTCCGACAATAAGACAGTTTGTGTCTTTTATAGATTGAATATTGTCATCATCCCTATCCTGCATGCACATTGCTTGTAGGTCAGAGCCTTATATATAGAGAGTCTGGCCAACTGACGTCTGGGCTCCATATTGTTACCCATTCTTACGTTAAAGATAGAGCCACAGAACAACGTTAGACCGATTTATATGTTTTAGATTTGCGCAAATGCATTTTTATGTTCACGCAAGTGTACTGGTAGACAATAATTTTAATAAATCAATTAACCACAATATGTAAATTTTATTGACAATTTTTTTTTATTATCTTTTTAACATTAAAAACACCGCAATAATCCAATATATCATTTGACTAAAGGTTAAATCGAAAGTATTGAAAAATGATTACCTTTGAAATTAGAAACTAAATTTTTATTTTGGTTTTTTAAGGTTGTTTCCTGAATTTTAAAAATATTAAAAGACTTACATTAAAAATACCACAATGACCCAGGCTATCGTTTGACTGAAATAAGAAACTAATTTTATATTTTATTTTTATCATATGATTTATCCCGCGCCGAAGGAGAGAGCTAGAGAGAGAAATGAGGCTTAACGTCCACTCGTCACAAACCAGGTAATTTCGGGACTAACACATGGTTTAATATTATTTCAATAATTCGCTTGCACGCAGGGGACTTTTGCAGTGGGAGGAAACCGGAGAAATCCAAGCGGTTGGACAGGTGACTCTACTCCTTGTCACCTACAACCGGGGATTCGAAACCACGCCAGTTCACTCAATGACAGGCTTTATGATACACATGCTTTACCATTCCGCCCCCACCCCTCCCCGCGCCGAAGAAAGTAAGATGAAGATCTCAAAACTATCATTGTGAAACTGTGTTATTTGTGAACACATCATTATAGTAGTTGTGCCTTTTGCTAATTAGAAATCTTTCCTATTTAATCATAAATGTTGTGTTTCCTTGGAGACGGGACGTTGGGTGTTCGTGGGATCTAACACAAGCGCTTTAGATCATAAGGTCTGTCATTTAATCAAGCGACAATGTTGCGATCTAAAGATTTTACGCGACAAGGAATTTGGTCGCCTGTCCGACCCCTACGCACGAGCAAATTATTAAAGGCCTACGTTACCTCTATCTCTCTCTCTCTGTGGGAACAAATCTGAGGTAGTTGTTGGCATACTATTAAGCCTTTTAATCAAAATTGCAGGAAAACGAAATTCAAACTTTAACTCCCCACATATCACGTGACCATCATTAGCCAATCATAATCGGGACACGGGTTGGCCAGACTCTCTATATATAAGGCTCTGTTGTAGGTAGTGATGGGTCGATAATCGGTTTAATTATTGGTAATTGGCCGATAAGTGACCTATTTAGAGAAATCGGTATCAACCACTATGAGCCAATTTTGCCGATATCTGTTCAAAACGACTCGGTAAATACCTTTAACATATTATCCGAGTTATGAACAAATCATTGCTATTATTTTTAGAACTACGGTTAACACACTAACACAGTACTCTCACACCACGTGCTTTGCTATTTGGACTTACGGGTAATACATTGCTCTCATAGGGACCGTAAATAAAGGAAAGAATAAACAGTAAAATCCTTACTGGTCTCCTTATTTTTTCGGATCCTATTCACATACTGTTAATGAGTTAAGATCCCCCCACAGCACAGAGTAAGAATTATTTTTAGAATCTCATTTCTGCGCATGTGCCGACAAACATTCCATGTGCACAGAGTAAGAATTATTTTTAGAATCTCATTTCTGCGCATGTGCCGACAAACATTCCATGTGCGACAATTCCACTCGATAAAACTTTTGATTGGAATCGAGAATAAGCCAAACGTCACGATCAATGACTCTGATGACTTGTCACTTGTTCATTGACAAGGTCTACTAAATACATCACTGCAGAAATGCCAACCACTCCGTTTTTCGCGGAGTCACCCAGAAAATTAGCAATAATATCCGCACTCCGTTTTATGTTATTTACACAGATTACCGCTAAAATCCCACTCAATTCTCGGTCCATCGTGGAGCATAATTTCATATGGAGAATTAAATCCAGGCACTAATAGTAAAAGGCCCTAGTCGCGATTTCATAATCATCGTGGGTGCTAATCTATAAATAGACGCACATTGTTTGATATCAAAGATGGTCTTGATGTTCAAAGCATTTTTTCTGGCTTGGTCACACTAGAGTAGCATATCACTCTCTCTCTCTCTCTTAGTAACCGCAGATGATCTATCTCTCTCTCTTTCTGTAGTAATGACAGATCTCTTCCTCTTAGTAACCATCTGGTATAAGGGCAGATATCTCTCTCTCTCTTCTCTCTCTCTCAGTAACAGCAGATCTCTCTCTCTCAGTCTCTCTCTCTCTCTCTCAGTAATGGCAGATATCTCTCTCTCTCTCTCTCTCTCCTTCTCTCCTTTAGTAAGGACAGATCTTGGTGGAAAACAATCTAGCTTTTCTGATTGCCGATAAAGCCGGAGTCATTTTTAAAACAATGTTTCCGGATTCGGGAATGTTTGCAATATCTTCGACTAACTATGACATATATCTACTTAGATTATCATGCCATTCGAGGTATTTCAATGCATAATACTTTAATATCCACTACTATCTGTAATTAACTGTATCGGCTGATATGTTTTGCTGTCAATATCTGATATCGGTAAAACCTTTAGGTGCCATATCGGCCCATCACTAGTTGTAGGTATACTTAGCTTAAAATTCATACTATACTGCCTGATAAAGAATTCTATTGAAGTTCAATGATTTCTATAATTACTGTCACAGTTATCATCTTTCATCAATATGAAAAATATCATGAACACTCAAGGGTCTCAACTCAAGTTATCATTTCATTGACTTGAAATTTATAGTGTTATACATGATTATGACACAAAGCCAAAGAAGCCTTTTGGTATTCGACAATGTCGTCAGCGTGAGCTTCCTGGCAACCTTTCATTTAGATACTTGAAACACAATTGTTATTATATTTTTGCTCAGATATTGTCGGAAAGGAACCACAAACAAGCCAACAGTGAGGCTGATGTCCCCCACCAATATCCCAAAATAAATAGATGACAATCAAACTATGCTCATCTTCAAACTCTGTCAGGACACTGACCTCATGAACGCCTTCACCACGTTTGATCATTCTTCCTCAATTAGAGAAAGAAATGGGGTTTAACATCCACTCGAAAAAACAATTTCCTCAATTAGAAGGAGAGTTATTGTGTCTCAGCCAATTAAATTGCTTTTCGCTCTGCTTATCCTGAGCAGAAATTGCCTATTATCAAAATTTAATCCATGAATTACTGTATTGAAACTATACACCAAGTTTCACCACCTTGACTTAATAAGAAATAAGTTATCATGTCCCAAAGCATCAACCAATCAAATTAATTATCTCTGCTTACCCTAAGCAGAAAATGTTCATCTTCAAACTCCGTCAAGGCATTGACCTACATGTAATAAATAAATACACCAAATTTGAACATTTTAGCTCCATTAGAAGGGGAGTTATTGTGTTCCAAAGTCTCTGCCAATCAAATTGATAATTTCTGCTTACCCTAAGCAGAAAATGCTCATCTTCGAACTCCATCAAGGCATTGACCTAATAAACACCTACACCAAGTTCGAACATTCTAGCTCAATTAGAAATAGAGTTATTGTGTCCTAAAAAGTGTGCCGGTTGGCCGAACGGACAGCCAGACGGACGAACCCATTTTAATAGTCCCCTGCTTTCTTCAAAATGTGGGGGACAATAAGAGCAAGCAGTATACACACATATAATCATCACACAATTTCTGTCTCTGTATTCAGGCAGTATTCATATAAGCCTAGTATTGAAGTTTAAAACAAAATGCATTTAGTGTATGATTAGTACAAAATTAAAAGAGTGTTTTAGTAGGTTTGTTTTTAATGAAAACTCAACATGGTTTATTTCCAGATTTACATTGGCGTGTCCAAAGTAAACAAAGACAATGTGTTGATATATTTACACCCTAATCATCAGTTAGTAATCTATTAATGTATGGGTTTCAAAAAAAAGAGTAGCAAGATTAATAAAAGTATTATGAATTGATATCTGTTTCTTTGTGTTAAAACTTAATACTGATAGTCACGATTGTCAGGTCTCTCTTTTGCCCTGGCACAGAATTGTAAATGCTTTGGTGTCATTGCCTGTCCATGATGTTACTTTAATGAACATTAATTAATGGGTGCTGTTTCTTGAGAGCTCTGGTCATTTGCTTCTAGTAAAACGCAAAGGGCATGCTTTATAGCTTTCTTAAATTGGTAAACTTAATAAATTGTACATCTTTTTTTGTCAACCGTCAGTTTGAATTATTTAATAAACGGTAACTTAATATTTCTGTTAACCTAAGTTCACTGGAAATAGATTTTTATAAATGTTTATTGAATTTGGTGTTTTAGTCACATAGATTTTTTGGTCTAGAGTCTAGAAGGTTTTATATCAATCAATACCAGATTATATCTTAATATCAATTATCAATTGTTCATTTTGGTAACAGTTGTAAAGTACTGACAAGAATATAACTTTACTTTCATTATTGTTATATTATTGTTTGATTTATATAGCGCTTCATTACACATGACTGTTTCTAATTGCATTCATAACAAAAAAAGTTATGTCTTTGACAAAACTACATTAACTCATTTTATAAATTTTACAAATGGCTTTGTGATTTTAAATATACTTTTACTTCAAGATTTGAGGTGGGTATTTAGGTGTCGAAATAGTATAGTTCCAAAATGATTTCGGCATCAATGTTCACCCACAGTACTGCTCATAGAATAGTTTTTTGCCTAAAAAAACATTGCCCAGATTACTGACATAGTGAGTTCGGAACATCAATATAAAATTCGCTTTGTATCAAATTGAAACCATTGAGTAAACATTGTACTGAAGCTGGTAGAGGAAAACTCGGATTATGTAACAACGAGCTGTAACAGCAATGTTGATATAAAGGGAGATTTCACCCCAAACTTGTTCAAGTCAGTGCATTTTTCACACAGAGATGATTGTTCGATTCACCCTGAGTAAAGTCCCAGAAGCAAATAACACCAAATCCTGTGAAAAGTAACACCCAGCTGTGTGAGGCAACAGGATCAGCTGTGTTTGCATTTTTTTTATCTATTGAAAAAATAAAGGCCAACAGAAAGTACCCTTTTGTTTCGAACAAATCAAAGGCCAACATAATGTATTCTTTATTTTACACTCTAACCAAATAGTAACCAGCGGTTGGCAGGCAAGATTCACCGACATGTTGCAAGAGATGAATAGAGAACAAGCTAAAAGAATCCCCGACTTTCGGTACAATCAGTGGCCATAATCCAGGAGGTTATGGTCTGCAACGTGCGAATATTGAAGTGACATGCAGAAGTTGTTACAACCTGATGTCGCTATAAAGGACTGTACTGGAAATATTCATTTTATGGGTAAAATTTTGGTTTTCACATGTGGTTTTATCACTCTTTTTAAGCACAGACTGCAATCAATGGTGCAACCTTGACCCTGTCTGGTAAAGTGGGTTGTCAACTTCAATACAGAGAGAGAGAAATGAGGTTTAAAGTCCACTCGACAAAAACTAGGTCATTTTTTCTGCTATTAACAAAATATTTTAAGACTCTCTGATCCTCATTGGAGAGATTGTTAATTCTTTGCAAACTACGATATTGTAAAAGTTGGATCTTTAAAAGAATGATTCAATTCCATTTATTACTGATGAATTAAACATTTCAGATAATATTGAAATCAAGACAATCTTGCCTTCATGAGCTTTTCAAATTTTGTATGGACGCGTCTTGGGTCCTAATGATCTCAGGACATGTCTATTGGACAATAACACCCCTCTAAATGCAAAACATGAAGTGTTTATCTCCTAAATGTTTTTGACAAGATGAAGATTAATTTTAAAATGTACACTGCAGACAAAGATGTGATAAAGTTATTTTCTTGTATCAAGAGCAAGTAAATAATGTGGAATAAAATATTTTCTCATGTGTCAAATTTTGTTTTACCATTTAAAGGTTTTTCTTATGGGAATTCTGGGATATTCTCATTTTGCTTACATGTAAGTATAGACAGTTAATAAGAAAGATAAAGTTCTCGACTTCAGTTATGCTGGAGAAGACAGATTTCAGAAAAAACCCTCTGCAGAAAAACCTCGGCCTTCCGGCCTCAATTTTTTCTTTTTCTCAGGTCATTTTCTTCAGTCTTTCTTTCCCCAGCTTAACCCCAGCCTCCTGCTTTAACCTACTCTTATAGACTTTTTGAAAATCCAATCTTTTATGGTTTCTTTGGCTTCCCAATCCATATAGATCTGACAGGTTTGCCAGGAAGGTTGCGTCTTGGATCACATAGGTGAACTTTACTGAATGAGGTTTATTTAACTTTTTATTTTGGCCTCTATCGCTCGGTCCTTTGTCCTATCACGGATCGACTAATGTAATTTTTTACTAACTGGTATACAGAGAAACAAGTTCCAAAGTCACTAAAACTATATCTAGATCCCACATAAGCCCAGTTTAAAACAAATTACATCTGATCTGTTAAATGATTAACTTTAAAATGTTATCTTTAATCTATTGCTATATTAACAAATCTGCTCCAGGTTATCTTCACATCTAGTATCATTTTAGAATCCAAAACGCTCATAAGATCAGAAAGCAAATTGTTATTGGATGTACCTCCACATAATTTAAAATCATTTAGATCCAGAACTTTTCAATACAGGGCTATGTGACAAATACCTGGCAAGATTTCACCTGGGCAATGTCTTGACATCCCATACATGATTAGAAACATTGCTTCGAAAATGTTGAACAAATTACCGTAAAGAAAAACTTAGTGACCACTCTTCACTACTTGTGATAAAATTACTTATGTGTTGAGAATTATGCGTTTAACTTGCTCAAAGCCTTGAAGAATGTATTAATCTTAGTGGAGGAGAAGACAGTTGCCTCAACAATATTGCAGCTAGGTTTACCCTTGTCAGTCAGTGATGCAGGGCAGACGGGCTGGCAATTAATGAAAAGCGTCTAATCGCTCAGATTGCTCAATAAACCAAGGTCATATATATATATATATCATTGGCAGGACATTACACAATGAAGAATATTAAATCACAATTTAATAACAGTTTGACACCAACTTGGCAATATATGTTAATGATGCAGTATGCAGATTTGCTGCTGTCAAGGCAAAATATTAGTACTCAGTTTGATAAACTTACAAAATAAAGCAGTGTAGATACTACTGACAGATGTGCAGAGCAAGGAGCAGGTACAATCTATTCATACTATGCAGCTAACAGACAAGTAATAATGGAATTTGTGCAAATATTCTTCTATCAATGAAATGAAAGGGGGTTAAAATTTTCTACCAAAGGAAACAAATCAAGAGATTCATTTTATACATATGACTGTATGGCGGGATTTAAGGGCCAAAACTAAATGTATGTTGAAAGTGTTATTATACATCATAGAAAATACCTAATACCTAAAATGCAAAATACATATGTCGTTATACTTATTATGATACCGTTAAAGTAAAAGTCAAATGTCAAATTACAAATGTTTTTTTGCTTTTCACATTATACACTTCAACAAAGCAATTTGTGATGACATTTGTGTTTTGTATTTTACATCGTGAGTTCTTGAGGTCAACGGTCAAAGGTCATCGGGTTATGAATGCTCCCAGCAAGGAAAGATACATCATACTGTTCTGTGACTGCACCCAGCGGCCCATCTACGTCCTACGAGAATGAAGCCAAGCTTGCTGTAGAGATCTATGCTGTAGACGGGCAGCCTATTTAGGATGAAGATAAGATTGTGGTCGTCTGCTTGGGAATTTTCTGTTATTATCAATTAATGTAATCTTGCGTCAATTTAAATGTACGGAAACTGTATTATACTTGGGAAGATTAAATATATTATATGATAATTATGTATACCGTAACCCTTTGAAATAAAATTTAAATTTTACTTTGATTTTGTATCTGTTCTTTGTTGCAAATTGTAATTAATGAGCTCATTTCATGAAAACAAAACGATTAGTACATTTAATGAAATGTTCTTTAATTAAGCAAGTGATTACAATGATTAATTTTAAAATGGTTCATTCAATATAGAGTCAATGTTTTAAAGTTTTTACTGCCTGTCAGCAATCACAAATTTAATATAACAAGAGATGGAATGAATGAATGAATGAATGAAATGGGGTTTAACGTCCTACGCTTAAGCACCTAACCTGGGCCAATTGAAGATGGGCATACGCCATACAGTGTGCTACGTGGACAATTTTTGCCCGGGCAGCGGCGCTACGGCCTACTCTTATATCGAATTCAAACTGCCAAGGGATCTTTTACGTGCACTCCAATTTGTACACGGGACCTCGGTTTTTCGTCCCATCTGAACGACTAGGCAGCTGTCCTTGTCAGGCCCTCCTTCTGCATCACTGACAAGGGGAAATCACGCCGGAAAACGAGATGAACTTTCTCGGCCAATGCAGGGATCGAACACTCAACCTCCAGGCTAGCGAACCAGCACCTTATCCACTTAGCCACAGTGATCCCAAAAATGAGATGGAAAACTTCCATATCCAATGGCATCCCATATCATATAGGCTACTTGCCTAGGCCTACTACAGTGAACAATGAGAAAAGATCTAATTCTTATTTAATATTTAATTTCATTTATTTATTTACTCAAGTGTAGTTTACGAAAGTTCTCCGAACTATGAAATACCATAACTCCCCCAGGAAACTATAATTTACTGACTTTACACAGGCCTATGACAATGGTAGGTCTATTTATACAAAAAATATGACAGCAAAAATATAAGTGAAATGAAATAGGATTTAACGTCCTAATTTTCTGCTCCTAATGAAGACGGGCACATAGGCGAACGAACCAGGGGGGCTCCTCTATTTTATCTACTCGGCAAAATAAAGTACCCAAAATCTAATATATTATTAAAACACTAACATTACGGGCTGGAATAGCTGGATTAAAACATTTTGTCTGGGATCACTCTACTTTGTGCGACATTCTTCGGACATCGATTATTATTTGTGAATAATAATAATAATAATAATAATCGCGTCATTTTACAAGGGTAGCAAATTAGGCCTGAGGCCTTTTTCCAATTTGGCCCTTGGCACAGATCGTGCGCATGATTTCGATCATTACTGCAGGAAGAAACCGAAGAACTCGGGGGAAACCTGCCTGATCGGACGGGAGACCGAATATCCCTCTCACTTACAACGATAAAGTTCTTGCTCTGAGCTGGGATTGAACCCTCGTTGCATTGGTGAGAATCCGCCTCTCTAGATGTAACAGTCTAATTGGATGGTTGGAATTAAGTGGGATACTTTTGGAATTGCTCACACGGGCTAGAATAGCAGAAAACGCATTAGCAGTGATTAAATTTTCAAAAATTTCTCCGGGAGGGTGAGGGCGTGAGACCCCTATACCGCGCAACGATTGATTGGTTGTTTGGAATTCGGAATTCACGGGTCCTCGTTTTTTTCTATCCCATACAAACGACTAAAAGTTGTGCTTGTCATGCTCTCCGATCCCCCAAAACATAAGATAAAAAAAAAATGCCTGTGACAGTCAGCACGTCCGACCCTGATGGAAAGATCCATCTTTAATGTTAAAGAAATTTTATATAGCCTACATTTAATTTGAACTTGTATTAGCCTAAGTCACACATGGCACAATTCTGTATTTTTCAAAAAGTACATTTACATTAAATTAAATTTATTCTAAATATTATGTTCAATCTAGATGTGGGCGTATTTAGACATAAATTTGTAATTCTACTGTGAAAATCTGATAAAATTTCCTCAACCATTGCTGTCTGCTTTACTTTTCCAGTGTCATTGAGAGTTTTGACCCGATGACCTTTGACTGTTGACCTCAAGAACTCACGATGTAAAATACAAAACACAAATGTCATCACAAGTTGCTTTGTTGAAGTGTATAATGTGAAAAGCAAAAAAACATTTGTAATTTGACATTTGACTTTTACTTTAACGGTATCATAATAAGTATAACGACATATGTATTTTGCATTTTAGGTATTAGGTATTTTCTATGATGTATAATAACACTTTCAACATACATTTAGTTTTGGCCCTTAAATCCCGCCATAATGACTGTACTGTGATGAGATAAGTAGGTAGCTATA
The DNA here is from genome assembly GCA_917208275.1 of Patella pellucida. Lineage (NCBI taxonomy): Eukaryota > Metazoa > Mollusca > Gastropoda > Patellidae > Patella > Patella pellucida. The sequence goes on along the minus strand of OU795041.1, from coordinate 28,317,215 downwards.
GTAAAACATCAACATCTGTGTAATCTCATGCCTCTTCTATCTTTTTTCAAACCTACAATTAAATTGGCAGGTTTTATCTGATTTATATCTTTAATAGTCTACACTTAATAGTGATAAGTACATTGACAGTTCTATTGATAGTCTTGACTTATCAAATTTACACGGATGTGGTTCATTTTTTTTTACTGCGCACATATTTGCATCTCATTTTCACAGTTATATTTATTTTTTAAGCAAGTTTATATATATAATTGTGGATGATCTGAGCCCACTTTCAATAATCAAAGACAGCAGATTAGTTTTGTTATTAACTCTTCATTTGTAGTTTAACTCAGATAGTACATGTAGTTAATTACTTCTTATTATAAGTGCTTTAATAAAATTATCTATTGCTAGTATCTATCATCTGATCAACTAAATCCAATTAAAATTTTAAAAAATTAAGTCATTTCTTGCAACTATTTGATCTAATCAACTGTAAACCTCATCAACAATTTTAAAAATATATCATATGTGTGGAGTCAAATTATTGAATTCAGCATATTTGACAAAATTCTTTTTTTGCTTTTCCAGAATCATAATTTTCATGCACATCTGTTTATATTTGTAAACCAATCAAGAAGGCTTTTTCTTTATATATTGTTTCAAAATGTTAAATATGGGGTGTTCCAAAAAATTATAAATGTTAGGAGTAAAATGTTGTATTTCCTTGAAACTGTGTGACTCACAAAAAAGCATTACAAGCAAACAGGGATGCTATTTCAAAATTTCTCACAGATATTCTTGCATGGAACGCAGAGCATTTCTTAAAATTAAATCCAAATAAAACAAAACTGTTAGTAATAGGAACCAAGCCACTCCATAAAGTTGATCAAACGCTATTTAATTTTAATATAGAAATAATTTTTAGGAACCCATAGAGCCCTAAATATTGGTGCTATAAAACCCTGGGGATTATTAAACCAGTTAAACTTGGTCATCTAAACGCACATGTGGGGCAAATAAATCAGTTTAAAAAACCCATAAAGAATATAAATGTACGCATGCGTAGTTTACACTAACCTCCAACCGAAGAGGTCAGAATAGTTAAATTTGTTTGGCGTATAGTACATGTGAACGCAACACAATTTTTAATTGGTTTAAAAATAAGCGTATATTAGACTCGAAGCTGTTGTTTAAAGAACACTTCACTACCTTCTATCATATACATCAAATTGGAAAGATCTAACACTATCTCGATTATGAAAATAAAGAAAAACTCATTTACTAATAACTGTGAGCGCTTTAGATGTATACATATGATTAAACGATTAAAGCCTACGAAATATTTTGTTAACAGTGAATGGAAAATGATTAAAATTGGGTGCCAGGTGGGAACACGTGGTCAATTTTTACAAAGGGAAATTGTACAGATAAAATTATTGTGTTGTGAAAAATTTTCGAGCAGGTAGGGGACTTATATTGACGGGATTATCAAAATGACCGTTATAGTCGTTGCTATATTAAATTGCAAATTATTGCAACTATTTAATTTGATCAACTGTAAATCTGATAAACTATAAAAAATATGTGTTCCTTCTAGCAAAAGTGGGTCATTCGTTCGACCATCATGGTGGCATAGTAGGTAGGGCACTGGCTCACTAGCTTGGAGGTCACGTGTTTGATCCCTGCATTTGACGAGAATGTTCATCAGGATATTCGTCATGGTTTCCCCTTGTCAGTGGTGCAGGATGGAGGGCCTGAGAAGGACAGTTGTGTAGTTGTTCGGATGGGACCAAAAAATGAGGTCCTGTGTATACGTTGGGTGTCATGTAGTGCTGCTGTCTGGGCAAAATTTCCCTAATAACAAACTGTATGGTGTATGTCTGTCTTCATTAGCCCAGTCGGAGCAGAACAGAAGGGCGTTAAACCCTATTTCATTTCATTTTAAACTTCAATTTATCTGAAAGTATTTAATAATTAGGAAAAGTCGAATTTTGATTCAAAGGTTTAGATTAAAATTTATTGAGCGTAAATCACAAAGCATAAGTATGCTATCTAAACACTGCATTACTCACATGAGGTACATGTAAGGCCAGCACTTAACCATTCACTGCCTTGCATGAGTCTATGATTTAAGTGTAGATATACATACAGTAATCAACATGTTTTACTTTCATAACAAAGGTCATACTTCATACTACCATTCAATAACACAGAATTATCTGTGTGTGAGAGAGACAGAGAGAGACAGGCGACCCTACTACTTGTCAAGTACCAGTGGGAAATTGAAACCATGCCACTTAACTCAATGACAGACATTATGATCCAGAGAGCATGTGTTAACCATTCAGCCCCCCCCCCCCCAAAGCAAAATGTAACAGAAAACTGCTGCCCTTGCAAATTTACCTTGTTGCAAATAAATTTAAATTGTCTTCTGACCTGTTTAATGTTCCATGGAATATTAAGCATGTATTAACTTTCAAAGGTTAACTAAACGACTTATACTTTATCTATACACAAACTGTAACATTATCTCCATTTAGTCCAGTAACTGAATGAGGAGTATGCCTTTCCAGTGAAGAATATATGAGGCACAGTTTTTCAAGTCTACATTTTGGTGTTGATTTCGATTCTGAGTGGTGATCAGAAGTTTGAGGATATTTTTGGAGATGTGGAGTGTCCAATTCCTAATATCTGGAGGAAATATCATACTGATAATGTTTACATAAATAATTATCAACTTATTGATTAGTAAAACATTAATTAATGGCAGTGTACATTGCTAAGTAAATGTACAGGATATCATTGTACAACATGCCTAGAAATAACTGGTCGGCCACAAACAATGTTTGGTCGAATTCCGCGACTTGTCAGGTGAAACTTCCAAACAGTTTGTCATTTTGTCTGAGGAAGAATTTATCAGCAGATTTTTGCAATTTTAAAAAATAAAAGTACGGTAGACTGCTACCTTTCGTGAATTTTTAACTTTACTTGTTATACATGTAGCTAGACATTCTATAACTTGCATGTCACAACCCACAATCAAAAAATACACATAAAATTTATTAATCCATAGTATTACTTTATTATCTGAAAAATGACACAGTCTAGTCAATCAACCATGTGGGATTGCTTCTATGGCCATGGTCATAAAGATAATGTTGGCGGGTGAGGTGAGCTCTATAATTTGAAATCTTATAACTATTCTAACACTGAACGAATACAGGGTCATAACCATAAAAAAAACTACAGGAAACCAAATATTGACAGTCATACCCTTTGGGTAATCAAATGATATAGTGGTTCAACACCATGACTGAAAGTTCCACAATTTATCATAGGGGCTGAATACTAAAATTTACCAATTTTTGCCACTACAGTTTATAAAGAGATTTATATTTTAAGATTTGCAAGGTCAGAATAAAATGGGGGATTGGTCAAGATTTATATCATTTTCAACATTTATTAACTGATAATCTTAATCTTATTTCATTAATTAATAATACAACAAAAAAATAAGTTCCAAAAAGGAGATCGTATTTTCAACCCTTTATAGAAAAGGCGAACATTGTCAAAGACAGGAAGCTTTATTATCGGATGATGGATACCGATGAAATTATGGATATATTTTGTAATCAACAATAACTCAAAGCCTTGACCATACTTTATTTAATCACATAACAAATAGTTAAGTTCTCAATGGGTGGTGTGTATTTTAAATATGCAGAAAGCGTGACCCAATTATTCATTCCATAAACATTGTGTTAGTGTTTGATTCCGGAGAAAAAATAGCACCCTGCATTTCAAGACCGTCACGTATCAAGATAGTTACATGTACCCCAAGTATCATGATATTCAAGGCAATTTAATGGGTAACATTTTTATATCCGTGGCAAATCGAAACCTTTTTCCTTGATCAAACGATAACTAATTAAAATTGTCCTGTCTCACGTCATGGGCCAACACCAAATGTTAGAATATTATGTCCGACCAGACCTGTCAACTCTACCGCATCACGCGGTAGAATGCCGCGAAATGGCCTCGTGTACCGCTCTACTGCGCTGGATAGATTTCTACCGCATTCTTAAACAAAGTTTTTTTTTTAATTGTCTCGCCAAAACTTTGGAACTAAGGGAAGCAACTCTTTGCATGTAAACAAAAAAGATTGCGACATTCTGTTATCAACATCGACTTGGGGTGTTGTAAGGTGTAATTTAGCTAAGAGATTTGTTCTCGAATTCGTTTCAACCCTTTTTAGGGTCAATAAAGTGGATATATTATTGCCACGTGTTCCAATTACTCTTAAAATATGTAGCGATAAACTAAACAAATAGCGACCAATTTATGGCAGCAATGGCTGACATTTTCGTTTGCGTGCGTACGTACGTACAGCATGTAATACAATACTTCGAATGCAACACAACCTGGAACTTTAATTTCAAGATGAGAATACGTCTTACATTGAGGGCTCCCTCGAATAAATTTAAAAGCAGATTTACGGAATTCCGTGAGAAAAAATCCCGTACACTGAATTGCATTAGAGGATAAACGTCACTCACAGTATGAAAAGCATGTTCGATGCCAATAATATTTTATTAATATTATTTACTTATTTAGTCGCTATGCAAAACTTATTTTTTAGGCCCTCCTCTCTCTATTCCCAATCAAGAATTGCTGTAGAATCTATATAATAAGAACAATTATCTTACATTAAATAAAATTGACAAAAACTGTCGGAATAGGAAACCCACGTCAAACGAGGATTTTTTTTAATAATAGTAATAAGTTAAAACAAAAGAAGAATGGTAGAATCTACTGCCAGTGTAGGCCCACTACTGGACTGCTAATTTTAATTATTTTTTCTTTGCAAATAAATACTAATTATTTCTTTCTGTAGGGTACATATTCAATTTTGGTTTAATAAATAATTTTAGATATGATTCATTGCTAATGTACTGTGTGTATTTTATTTATTACCCATTTAATGCAATTTTTGTATTGTTAGGCCTACAATTCAATGTATCATTTGACATTTCCAAATTAATTACCCTTGGAAGTGCGAATTTACGCATTTTTGGAAATCTACTGCCAAATCATGGTTTCTACTGCCTTTTTTACACTACCCTACTGCATTTCAGCTCTGAGGGGTTGACAGGTCTGTGTCCGACCCAAAATTTTAAATGTCAGGCAGAATGTTCATCCAGTCAGACACACATTTGAAAGTTATTTCCAGCATTGATTGTACAGTTGTTTTGCTTTGGGTGGTCAGTATGGAGTTCAAAATGTATTTTAAGGACAAGAAAAACATGTGGTTCAAAACCATCCTAAAATGGAACTTTGCTATAGTTTTCAACAGCAATATACAACCATTTTGAAATTAAGCAGAAAACAAATAAATCTTCATAAGTAAAACAAAATCCTTTTACAATCTGTATGTTAACTCTATCTTAACCTTAACATACATTATATATACTGGTATATGTGTACTACTAATTAGTAGGCTACTCTATCTAGATCTACAGATTTCTCTTATTCCCATAGACTTAACTGCATTATCAAAGCTTAGCAGTTAATTATAATGAATGTATATATATATACAGCACAAACTAGTAAACTACAAACTGAACTTTTTATATAATTAGGCCTATATACACAACACTTTTCCATTCTTTATGCTTTTACTTCAGTTGTTGTATAAGCTCATTTTGTTCCCTCTTCAATGCATCTAGATGAAAAAAGTTTCACATTTCCCAGTTTGTGTTACCTTGATGAACAATGAAAACAACTTTAATCCAGATGCTTATACTGCAGCCAGATGCTTATACTGGTTTAAAAACACTAGCAGTGGTTAAGTTATCAGTTTAATCTGTGTTCGAAATTGTATGGATCAAGAATATATGACTCATTGTGAATTACATGTAATTGAAAAATATTCAAAAATGCTGCGGTCCTGTCCAAATATTTAGAGAATGCACTGTGGAACAATTGTATATAATTACTCAAAATATGTTTGGAGTATCCCTTTAACTTGCCCTTATTTGGGTCTTTTTATCATTTTAGCGTTGCACAGACACGTTTTCGTGCCAACAAGATGTGAAAAAGTTGACATTAAGTGCATTTGTGATAAGAGGTGTTAAATATTTATCAGGCAAGGGACACTTTTTATCTTATCGCAACAGTTATTTATCAAGAGTACAAGACTGTATTTTTCATAATAAATTTGCCTGCTTAGGCATTTTGAAAAATTGTAATTGAAAAAACATATGTGGAAGAAAAAACTTGCTTGTTCATTTCTTACGGGATTTGAGTTCAGAGATCATGAATTTGATACAATCCTAAAACATAGTTGGAATTATGGCTGTTAATATTGGATTAGGAAATAAAATGTGAACTTCTATTTAAAAATTTATTTCCATATTAAAGACTTGGGACAAAGGAAAGCCAGACCTCAATTTGAAAGACTAAACAACCCCCTGGAGCTAAAAGGAAGGGATTGAAATATGTCGCCCTCTATTGTGAGGTAATTGAAAAACCATCCCTGACTGAGCACATGGACATAGCATGTGATATGGGACAGATAGCATGTTACATGAACATACAACATTTACCCATTTATTTAGATAACACATTCTATTCACAGCTTTTTTGAACTACTAACTGTAGAATAAGTTGAACATTGGATGTATTTTTACAACAAGATTTGATATTGTGTTTGGTTTAAAACTGTCTCGTTTGGTTCTGTTTGGACTAACTAAACAGTACATTATGTAAATACCACTTGGTGCAACTTTTACATACTTCTTTCAACGACTTAACAGATTTGGATTAACATGGATGTCTGAAGAAGGATAATGCATATTTAAATTAAGCTGTCTAATGCTCTTTAGCGGTGTATGATCCCAGAATTGTACATATATAAAATTTAGGGTTTCTATTGAACAAGTTAAAGACTTTTGCTTTAGAAGATAGTTGTCAGGTTTCCTGAGGGTATGTCAACTTTTAATATTATTGAAAGATTAATTTGTAACTTATGCAATAATAAAATTTTAAACATGCATTAAAGCCTGTACATGACAAGAAGGAGTAGTGTCAAGTTTTCAGGTTTCGTCTCACTCTTGAACAAAATATTAAAATAAAATTGAACCATTAAGTTGGTCCCAAAATAACCTAGTTTGTGATGAGTGGACATTAAACCCCACCTCTCTTGTAAATCAAAGTAATGAACAATGTGCAACTGATAATGTGTTTGTGCTGTTTGTAAGAGTGGTAATAAGGTCTATAGCAAAATTATGCACTCTTTGCAATTAATTTAAGTTTATAAGGTAGTCCAACTAATAGCAATTTAAAAGTCTGGAGGCGATAAATGTGTGAGCAATGGATTGGTAGCCTGAATGAATATGTAATTTAGCAATATTTCTTATGTGAAAAGAACAGGTTTTACAGTTCAGATTGACCTGAATTATTCACAACAAATTGACAACCAGAAAAATTTGTTAAATCATTCTTAGATTCAATAAGAATGTATTCAGTTTTATCTCCAGTTATACTTATCAAATTTTAACAAGCCAACAGTGAGGCTGATGTCCCCCGCCGAAATCCCAATATAATAAGATGACACATATTAATTAATCGAACATAAGCTAATATTCAAAATATTAGCTTTAGCTCAAAATATTAATTATTGACTTAGTTAAGACATTCGCCTAATGAGTTATGTTCCAAAGTCTTGACCAATAAAAGTGCTTATCGCTCCAGTCCTTAGCCAAAGCAGAAAATTTTCAACATTAAACTTAGTCAAGATAATGATAAAAATGAATCTATACTCTGAGTTCTGAGTTACATTGCTATCACTTTATTACAACTAAAGTTATCGTGCCCCAAAGCATCAACCAATCAGATTTCTTATCGTTCTGCTTACCCTCAGCAGAAAAAGTTGATTAACGAACTTGGTCAATATATCGGTGTTATAAAGCTAAAGCTATACACCTAGTGTCCTCACTCTCACTTAATCAGAACCTAATAAGCATCAACCAATCAAATTGCTTATCTCTGCCTACCCTAAGCAGAAAATGCTCACCTTCGAACCCCATCAAGGTATTTATCTAATAGACACCTATGCCAAGTGTGAACATTCTAACTCAATTAGAACGAGAGTTATTGTGTTCCAAAATCTCGACCAATCAAATTGCTTATCAGCCATCTTACCAAGAGCAGAACATGCTCATTATCAAACTCAGTCAAGGTATTGATGTAATGAAACTACACACCAAGTTTCTTTATTTCACCTAACTAAAATGAAAGTTATCGTGCCCCAAAGCATCAACTAATCAAATTCCTTGCCTCTGCTTAAACTAAGCAAAAAATGCTCATCTTCAAATTCCATCAATACATTGACCCAATAAACACTCACACGAAGTTTGAACATTCTAACTCAATTAGAATGAGAGTTATTCAGTTCCAAAGTCTCGACCAATCAAATTGCTTATCGCTCTGCTTAGCCTGAGCAGAAAATGCTCATTATCGAACTTAGTCAAGGTATTGATGTAATGAAACTATACACCAAGTTTCATCACTCTCACTTAATTAGAACTAAAGTTATCGTGTCCCAAAGCATCAACCAATCAAATTGCTTATCTCTGCTTACCCTAAGCGGAAAATGCTCATCTTCGAACTCCATCAAGGTATGGCCATAATAAACACCTACACTAAGTTTGAACATTCTAGCTCAATTAGAACGAGAGTTATTGTGTCCCAAAAAGTGTGACAGACAGACAGACGGACAGACAGACAGACAGACAGACAGACAGACAGACAGACAGACAGACAGACAGACAGACGGACGGACGGACGAACCCATTTTAATAGTCCCCTGCTTTCTTCGAAAGGCGGGGGACAATTATATTAAAGGGTCAATCCCGATAATGTTTTTGAGAATAAAACTCTTTAATTTTGTGTTAAAATCCATTAGGATCCCATACCTTAGGGCCGAGCAACTAACTCAATATATGTGATACGTTTTCAAACAACTTAAACCCACAGTCTTCATCTTTAAATGGAGTCCGTTGTGCCAAACTGTATTATGCAGTGATTTGATAAAACCAGAGTTTAATTTTATACAAAATAATGTGTCGGTGAAATTTACCTTTTGTTATCAAGTACAGCACATTGACCATTCACCGTGTAGACCTCCAAAGGAACGGGAATCGATTATTAGGTCACCAAACGAAAGAATTGACCCGAAATCTTAAAAGGGTTACGCGCCGGATAAGCTTTTTTAACGCTCACGTCCAAACGACTCAATATTTTGGGCTGAAATTATGAGTCAGAGTATATACACCAGTCTTCTATATTTTGGCGTTTAAATTGCATACGTACTCGGACATTTATTTTTGAGGCTCTGTTCTATTCGGGACTGTCCCTTTAATTAATACATGTTAAAGTTTAAATTACTGGCATCGGATGGTTTGAAGAATATACAATTAGTGTGTGCTATCTTTACATGTGATATTCAAGGCTATATTTTCCTTGTTCTTATTTAAGAAATCTATAGCACTTGGGCATAGAGAGGTTCTGGGGTCTGGAACTTTTTTCAGGACTAATAATTATAAATAAGCATTTAATTTATGCAGTTATTTACTTTGCATCAGGTTCTTAGGTTAACTCAAGTCATCTTTTAAAATTTGTCATTAAATCTATAAATTTCAAGAAATATATACTGTTTATAATTTTGACAGAATTTAACTTCTATTTGTGCTTAAATATTAACAAATATCTCTGTATTGAGTGGTTTGAGTTGTTTTGTCAGGTATTTTACTAGCTGTGCACAATTTCACCAATCTTAATCCTCTATTGAACAGGTATGTAGTTATGCTTTGTGCTAAAAAAAATCCATTTCAAAAAGCTATTATCACTCTGTCTATACACTGCACATCTTTGTGATATGTCTATAATGTACAAGAAACAATGAATTGATCAGATAGATGTATGCATTACGAGATATCGGAATACATGTGGGATAAATTTACAAGTTGAAAGTTAATTCAGGTTCATCCATTACATATACTGTAGATGTTTAATAGTTTATTGGTGCATATTTATGTAAAACTTTATAGCTACTTCTTCACGAAGTGAATTAGTTTATCAGTCTAGAAACTAATAATCTATATTAAGCATTTTATAATGGCCAAAATCTTGAGGTTTGAATGAATGAATGAAATGGGGTTTAACGTCCTTCTGTTATGCACTTAACCTGAGCTAATTGAAGACGGGCATATGCAATACAGTGTGCTATGAGGGAAATTTTTGCCCGGGCAGCGGCGCTACGGCCTACTCTTATATCGAATTCCAACTGCCAAGGGGTCTTTTACGTGCACTCTAATGTGTACACGGGACCTCGGTTTTTCGTCCCATCCGAACGACTAGGCAGCTGTCCTTGTCAGGCCCTCCTTCTGCATCACTGACAAGGGGAAATCACGTCAGAAAATCGAGATGAACTTTCTCGGCCAATGCAGGGATCGAACACCCGACCTCCAGGCTAGCGAACCAGCGCCTTATCCACTTAGCCAGTCATGAACCGGTCTCTCCTTTTGCCTGCATCAATAGCTGTGTTTTTACTTTGATGCGATGAACATTCTTTTCTCGGAACCATTCCAGTCCTTTATAAAATTTGCAATGCTTACGCATTGGCATTTAATAATTATTCTTGAAAACGTTCCTGGTATTGTGAATGGTATTATTGTACATAGTATAAGGATGTCTATGGTTGTGTTCTGTATTGTTTGTTCTTTCTCTTTTTATTGTGCAGTTATCCCTTCTGCAATTGATGGGTAAAAATCTAAAGTGGCATGATTCTGAAAAAGGCAGGAAAGACACAGACGAAATAGATCTTATTTAAAGATAACAAGATTGGACAAAAGATTGTAATGTCGGTCATTGAGTCAAGTGGCATGGTTTCGAATCGTTGCTTGAACGTGACAAGGAGTAGGGTTGTCTGTACAACTTTGTGGGTTTTCTCCGGGTACTTCTTTTTCCCCTCAATGCCTATCTAAGTCCCCTATGCGCAAGCGAACTATTGAGATATAATATAGTTTGTGTGAAGTGGATTTTAAACCCCATTTCTCTCTATCAACACAAACACCAAATGTGTTAGATTGATATAGCCCTGCTCTGAACCAAACCATTCATTTAATATCATTATATTGTATTTCTAAAAAAATTTAACAAAATAAAGGCAATATAAATAAAGGCAATATAAATATCTAAAAAGTTCTTAAATCTATTATGAATAAAACTCTACAATTGCACTAGGTACTATTCAGTGTAACTTGTATTCTCCATTTGATATTGGTTCAGTTTCATTTTAATGAAAATAATTTATAAGTATTTCAACCATTTTAACAGAATGTCATCTGAATTCAAGTTGAAAGCTACAAAATAACTGGCTGGCAATAACTGTACTCCACCATATAGCAGACACAGTGTTGTGGGGCCAACATGTCTGGTTATAGTGAGGAAACTCTATTTTAACCTGTGACACTAAACATTCAACGCAAACAACAGGCGTAAATACAAGTTTACAAGGATGACTGGGTGAGACATTCCATCCTCTGTGGGACCTGTGAACTGATCTTTTTCCTGTTGATATTTTCGTCTTTTTCAAACAAGACTTTGAGAATATCTTTTTTTTATTCCACACAATTTATTAAGGTTTGATCTCAGTAACACATATATTTATAAATAATGGTGTGACAATTTAGCTGATAACAGTTTGTTGATATAGATGTATTAGAATGTCAATTGTTTACTTAAAATGTTCAATATGTTTTAAAACATATATATGTTTTATTAAAAACATTAAATAAATAATGTATAGTAAAGGTTTGGATTTTATAATTTTCATTTAAGTGCAAACACTTAATCTCTTCAATTATACATAATTTATGTGAACTGTGATGTGATGAAATTTATGGTCATTAAGGTACAGGTTGAAAAAAAATATTTTAAAGGCACAATATTCCAGACTAAGGGGCAAATGGTTTTATCAAGAAGCAAATATTAGACCAGTTATAAGTTATGGCATCAAAAATTTCCATTACCCTCTACTGATTGCAATTAACTTAAATTATTTCAATCTTATCATTGAGATTACATTGTTTGTGAAAGCTTAAAGTATTTTTTCCCTTATTTTTCAGGTGTTTATGTTTTTGACTTGTGTGATGCAGTGTACCTGTTAAACTTGATGTCTGCCCTATACAATAGATACAGTGTACTTGTAGTTACCCTCCAATGATAAAAAGTATAAAAGTGAAAAATATATATAATCAATTTTTAAACATTTGCATTTAAAACCTGAAAATTATACAAATGTGAATGAACAGTTCTTATAATTATCCAACATAAAATCGAAAGTTTTTTGTGTTTTCAACAAAATATCATAAGGTTTATTTCGTGTTTAATGATAGCCAACTCCTGGGCTTTTTAATTTTCTATGACATATGGAGGTGCTGAAAGTATGTCTGAAGTGACTAAAGAAGTTTCTGCTACCTATAGTGGTTAGTGTTGAAATTGAGAAATTGAAGAGAAATTGGTTGTTCTCTATCTAATATCACTGAGCCTCGTGGCTATAAGCAGCTGTCTGATAACACTTCGTACATAAGAAGCCTTTAACTGCCCTATTCTACTCACACATCATGAGTCGATCGTCAGCTGTTGAACTGTGTATTACTACAGTGAGTACTACCAGCAGTATATGTTGTGTACATAACAAACAATAACAATGGGATATACAGTGATTATATGTAGGTAAAACCAGTCATAACAATGACATAAATTTCAACAAATTAATAAAGGAGGAAGGAAGGAATTAAACAATTGAAAACGAAATGTATCTGTTGTGGTGGGCACTTCCTTTCAGATTGGTGTCAACTACTATATTACTTGTCACCTAGCTGTCAAATATCTAAATCATCAAAATGAGAGGAATTAAATTACGTAAAGTGAGAACACTTTTGTTTTCGATATTTTCATTTTCCTGTTTTTTTGTGTTACTGTTAAATTTGATGGTGGTTCAGCTGAATTCACCTGAAAATGCCAGAAAGTTAAATCTTTATCCTGGATCATTGCAAAGAAAGTTGTCACAGCATCAAAAGTTTGTTGTCGAAGACTTAGATAACGCAGAAGAATTTAGTAAACATTACCGAACTACCAAAATAATTGAAAGAAAACCACAAGGGATGAAAGAAAATGTGCCACGCAAAAGTAACAAAGTTTTTTACAACCCTGTTCAGTACATCACGGAAAAACAGAAACATAATATTGAAATGGATTATAAAATAAGTCAGTTAAAGAAACTGGTTAAGAAGAAACGCCAAGATTTCATGTATGATTATGAACCGGATATAAACAAAGCGTACATTGAAGATGAAGATGAAGATGATGAAGATGATTATGATTATCCTAAATCCAAGGAGATTGATAATTATAACAAAGGACTAATACTGAATAATTTTAATGAGACCAAATTAAATTTTCTTAAGCCAAAATTAAAATTCCATGAGGTTCCATTAGTGAAGCCTGTGGAATTAGTGACTAAATCAGTTTTACCAAAAACAAACAGAACTCATGTGATACGTAATGTAGTTGAGGATGGAATTTATTGGTCTAATGAAATTGAACAACTGATTCCTAAAGGTAAAAAAGTTTTCTTAATTTTGTTTTTCTGCAAAACTCTCCATGAAAGTATATTTTTTGTCATAAACTGGCAGAATATATTTCTATCGGTTAAAGCAAAAATAAGTTGCATATCAAATGTGATCTTATTCAAACCAGACATGATTACAACCAATTCAGTCAAAACAATTATAAAATCATACCATAAATAAATATAATTGTTGTGGACATCATTGCATAATAATGTCAACAGTGACACTCAAGCACATAACCTGAACTTAAATTTCTATGTAATGAATTCTGGCACTAATTAGACGAGAACTGTTCATTAATTATTCAAGTGATTAACATGTACTCTTCAGTCAATGTATGAGTCATTATAAACCATGTGGCATTATTACACCAGATGACAAATAAAATATAATACATCATGTATCAATGGGAATTTTATTTACTTTTTATTACAAGCAATGTAATGTGACATTTATTGCTGGAGTAAAATTTCTGGAAAGATTGGTTTACAATTATAAGGGGTCTAATTATATGCTATAATGAAAGCCGATATTATTCAGCTTCAACAACTTATTATTATAATCTTTTTTTAAAAAAAATATGTTTAATCTGTGATAATTCATAGTGATAATTCACAAAGTAGTTATTTTCATAAATCAATAATCTAATCATAAAACATTAAAACAACCATGTTTTTCTCAATTTAAGGTTGATTAAAATTTTAAATATAGATATGAATCATTCACATTATTCCACCACATCAAACTGTAGGTAAAGAACATATCAGTAACCTCTCTTTTATAGCTATTGTTTATAGGAAAGTGACTCTTGGTTTTAGGTTTCTGTCTATAGGGATTATTAGTTAAAGAACACTAAGGCATAATGTCAGACAGTTCATATACCATAACATATAAAAGGTTCAACAAAACATCAACATACTGCAAATATTAAATCCAATATATGCTAGGCTTCTACTTTTTCATAAAACATTTGCAGCTAAAACAATTCCTGTATTCTTACTGTCTTTCAAGATGTATTATCAATATGCCAAAGTTCTGTAGACTAAAAATACACAACTGCACAATATATACTTTGAACTAATTAACGATATGCACTACTGCATTATCAGGGCATCATTTTTGACGGGCGTTTGCGCGCTCGCGCCCGTCTGCGCCTGTAATCTTGAAAACACAAGCGCAGGTTATAGCTCCTGCTAACAATTCACACAATTTCGACAGTTTTATCAAGAAAGTCAAGCTTGAAAAGTTAAATAAAATATTATTGTATCCGACAATTGCGAAGAGTAGTTTTGTTATGGTATCGAATCATTTGGGTTGAAGATTATTAGCTCGGTTGTCAAGTCGCTCCATGAGTCAATGACATTTGCACTCACGATCACTGATCTATATTATATAGATCATTGTTCAAGATAGACTATTATGTATTAGTGATAATATTATATTAATAATAAACGATTGACCGTGATGTCCGTGTTACGGCGTTAGTTTTCTAAAAGTTTTTTTTTGTGAAATTTGAATAAATATAATGTTATGAATTTCTGTCGGGGTCATATAGAAAGCGTCTTGATAATCACGATAATATATACATTCCTTTCCCGCCTTTGGCATCGAGCCAGAGATTTACTCAAATAATTAGTGCAGGGGGACTGCACAACATAAATATAATTTGCATAAAAGACAAATATAACGACAAGACATCATACTCCGAAACAAATAAACAATTCAAAAAAGAGTGAATGGATCCGGGGGCTAACCGTAAGCGTCCACTGTTAATGTTTACTGTTGTAAGCATAAGACCGGTAAATCAAGTACTTGACAACCAATGAATGGCATGTTCAATGAGCGTATTTGTCTGCTAGAATTTGGATACAATCAATAGAAATATTAACTAAAAAAGGTCTCAACAACGATATTTTATTTTCTTTTAAACCATTTGAAATTTTTGATAGACTAGATGGTAAAAATTAAAGCTTTGCGATCAAATTTGCAGGTGCGTTTTTATTTGCTCCTGCGAATATAGGTGCAAGAGCATTTTGTGACTCCTGCATGTTTTACAGAAATGATGCCCTGCATTATACAGTATATCACAACATTACACATAACAGCATTGTAAGCTTTAAAATGTATATAAAATACACATAGCAGCATTGTCTAGTATGGCACTTCATTATACACATAACATCACATGCCTTAATTGACAAAATTAAACACTGCTGCATATACAATTATCAAATCTGTTTTTTCAATTATATAAACATGGGGTGTTCATACATTATATTTTGCACTAATGGATTCATTCAAATCAAATATATATTAGATTATTTCTATATCTGGGTTTATTTGAGCCCAAGGTGTGAGATAAGAGAACTGCCAATAATCAGTAGATTTGTAGTTTTTGCATGGTTTGATCTCATTATGTGGTAAGGTTGCAACGATACTGAAAAAATATTATGGCTTATTGTCTGGAATAAATTATTGCAAAAATTGGAATTATCGTGGGTCAAAAATTCACTATCGTGATAATTACTGATGTAAATTTGACATAGCTTGTGGTGTATAAATGGATTAATACTAGTATATCTGTTTGCTATCTAGCAATGTATGTTAGTTGTATTGATAAAGTTAGAGGTATATCCTAGAGTAAGAATATTACAAACACTTCCATCCGTATCATCTACATGTATATTATTCGTTATTCAGTAAACCATGACTTACCAAAGACAAAAACAACTAATAAATTTGTAAACACCATTTAAGTTTTATTATATATTTACATGGACAATAAAACTATTAAAAAAACATGTATAATAAACTAAGCCTTTATTGAAAGTATTGCAATACTGCAATAATTTTTTCTGAGTATCGCAATATATTGCAATACGATTTTGGCCGCAATACACAGCCCTAATAATGTTCTATTGATGGAGCATGTTTTACCATAAAATACTGTGAAAATTGCCACATTTTACATGGTACAGCTGTAAATTATTAACAACAAAAGCCATGTGCTAGTCATATCTAATTCACCTATCCTGAACTAGGCTTGGTACAAATTTTAACAGTGAACTATGCACATGAGCTGTATTGGTTACAAGTACTTTCCACCTTATAGACAGAAGAAAAATATTTTCTTTTATAAAAAAGTAGGAACTCTAATTTCCTTCTAAGCTAAACACTGAAAATTTGACAAATACCAAAAGCCAAAAATCAAATATGAATTCAATTTACATTAAAGGATGCAATGATTTTTAAATAATAACAAAAAACTATGCATAGGTAGTATCTTATTTTACAGAAATGAAAGTAAAAATGTTTAGTATGTGCATCTGGAATGTGACTGATATTAAGCACTACTATGGCTTCCAGGCAAAAATACTAAGGTAGCAGCTACAATAATATCTACATTCAATAAACACCAAAAGGTTATGCAATAAAAGAAAATAAATACTCCACGATGATCGCTAAGACAAACAGCTCTAAACAGTGAAAATAAAACATGGGTATTTATCAAATAAACGGAGTGGCATATCTTTACTGATCATCTTATATCAAAAGCCCACACCATGTTTGACCACCTGCTATTTTCTTACTTGACACCAGACTTGGAACACAGTGTACAAGATAATTATATCTAGATTAACTAATATATGTAATTTAGGCAAAAGTCCAGGAGTGGTGGAGAAATGACTGTTTGATCTAATCAGTAAAGCTACCCTGCTCTCACCTTCAGCCAGCAATGGTGCCAAGAGCAGAAGTGTATTTTGCACGTATGTGTCTAGGGACACTCATATATTCCTGAACTAATCAAAAAATATTGTAAAAAAGGAGAAAAAATGGTATATTTCCCTATGTCTTTTCCTCTGGATTCCAAAGTTTAGACAAACACAAAAAAACTATTCATAGTTGTGAGGTTTCACAAATGTAAAATTTGACATAAAATCTTACAATGACCACGATAGTATTTGAACCAATAGATTTCAAAACCAAAGTGCTGGAAAAGAAATTATCCTCAACATTGCTTTTGACCTCAGATATACTAAAATACACAAAGAAAACTTTTGAAATGAAGCTGCATCAAACAAATAATAATGGTAGTAAATTAAGTTTAGTTTCTCTGATGTTTACAAAGTGTTGAAGAAATACTAATATTAACATCCACATTACTCAATAACGATCTATAAAGAAGAATTAGGATGACAACATTACATCACTAATTGTTGTAATTACTTTGATTCCCTTTCATTACCCACATAGTAAACTTGCCGTGTTTCTAAACCCGGGGTGAATTCACCCCCAAGGGGGGAATGGCTCGCATCCAGGGGGTGAATGACCACACTCACAGTAACTTCAAAAATGGTCATATAAGGGTTATGGAGTCCTATGAGTTGTGAAGTTGCATTTCAAGATTTCAGTTATCAACTTTTTCGCTGGCTATTTTCAGTGTTATCCTGTTTGTTACAACCTTTGTGACTCTTGATTTTCAACGCTGGTTGTAATAAAAACTACTGAATGTCCAAAATGACATGAGATTAGCACTCTCAAACACTGTCCCGAGAATAAAAAAAATTGTTTGTGACAATCACCAGGAGCAAATTTCAAACTGAACTGGAAACGTATTTTCATTAAAATATAAATTTGGTGATCATTGAATCTCAACTTTGATCCGTATTCATTCCATATTCAATGTCAATGTGGTCAGGGTGGCCTGGTGGCTTCTATAGAAAAGGGCCGTTTTCAAGTTCTTCTGAAACGCCTAGAAGAGTGCCTGAAATGGCTGGAAATTATGTTTCTGGGGCTCCAATTTCGCACCTTAGTCACACGTGGTGACTGGCTTCGCCGTGGTCAGTAACTTCCTCAAAACTCTGGGGGTAAATGGGTTGGTTGAGAATTTATTTAGGGGTGACCGGTGAGAAAAGGTTGAGAAACGTGCTAGTAAAGGCTGTTACCACATAGTAAAGGCTGAAGTGTTGACCTTGAAACAACAGTAAAAAAAATTTGAATGTAACAGCAATAATTAAATTATCCTTGTATAAAATTTGTCTTAAAACAGAATTAAAAAAAAAATCACTTTTGAGCTACCATAAATTATCAACCACATTTTCATTCAGTTCTTATAAAACGAGAGTAATAAAATAACACTTAATAATTAAATCTTTTCCATTTCAGAAAATTGTTTGACATGCAGCTGTAGCTGTAGTGGACATTGTTATGTTATTGGACATGGTCAACATGAAATGTCTACATGGTATTTCTCTATCATGTTTATCATCTGGTTCGATTTCTATAACAATGCTTATTAATGTTCTTCACTGACAACAGGAATGTCTTTGAAGACTTCCCTTTTTAAACTTTCTCAGATGCCTAAAGGTGCTCAAATTTGATTTATTTCTCGTTAAAACCTAGGGATGGCCAGCATTTTTTAACTAAATGTGCGAAATTGTAGCAGACATGATTAAAATTTGATTAAATTAGCTTTGAATAAAATTCTAAGAATATTTAGTTGAACTTAAAGATTTTAATGAACTTGTGCTACTGTGTGAAAAAACATGGAAAATATAATGTAGCTTTAATTAAAGCAAGGGGTAAAATCCATCTGTTACATAATTAGCATCTTAGTGTGAAAATTTGTTAATTCCACATCATGTTGTTCTGAAAAAATTCTATCTTCTGAAAAACGGCAGCCCTTGCAAAATATCTGTTCACAACGAATAAAAAGTCTTATTTTCGGGTAAATTATTAAAACTCAATTTTCTGACAGGGTTAGGGCAATGTTATGGAATGTAATTATTGCACGAAAAAAACATTTTTATGGGCCAACAATAATCAATGGTTTATTAAACACAAGCATTCCATTTAGTTGTTTCTGGTAAATGTCACTGAAGGATTAATTATTACACAGTTTGAAGTAAAAGTCATGTAATGAATAATGGAAGATTTCACAAGTAGTGGAATTGTAACACTGGATGACTTCTGCCATCAATATTGAATAAAATATATATGTAAAATATTATATTTTATAAGGGATTTAATTAGATTCTTTGAATTTAATTCTTAGCTTTTAATTCCACCTTAGTAGGCCTACTATAAAATGTCCTAAAGCCAAATCTAACCCATTATTTCAAAATAGAACTGATTTTTATATAGGTACCATGGATGAAAATAGACATATTTTTTACTATCCTACACTTAATGTAATTGAATCTGAAAGTATTTTGTACAAAACTCATTATTTCTCATATCTAAATAGTTTGAACATGTTCCCATTAAGAAGGAAACTCTACATTCTACATTACAAACAGTTTAATGGGTTTGGACTAAATATTACTGAAACTAGATACATGGTACTTGAAGTTGTTTTTACAAAATGTAATAATATTATGGACTATATCATTAGCTCAACATCATAGCATCTCTGTAATGGTTGTGCTGTATTGTCAAGATTTTCGCCATTTTTAAGATTTCGCCTTTCAGAAACAAAGAAAACTTGTCTACTACAAACACAAAATATACCCAGTGAAATCTGTCTGTGGAATTTCCTGAGTAGAAACCTAAAACTGAAAAACGTAAGATGATTTAGCGTTAGTTTCTTAAATTTAAGATGCCTGTCAAGATTTATGCAGTTGTACGATAAGGTTACACCATTGAATATTTCTGCCAGTCAGTAACATTTGACTACTATTTCATGCCTTTTATCTAGGGGATATATATGTATATACAAGTTTGTGTATTATTGTTTATGTTCATCTCAAACCTGTGATAAGTCCTACTTTTTAAAAAGTGCTTTTTGGGTATTAAATATCAAGTATGTGGAGATGATGTATTCTTTCACCTAAATGCTATACCCAGCTTGTTTGTTTAAAATATTCTTATCAGAGATATCAAAGTTTTTTTCTCACTTTGAAAACTATAGTGTTTTGATCATGAATAGTTAACACCACCTTCCATCAAATCGCTAACTTGAGAAGGTATAAAGAAAGTATTTAATGGCTGGCTTTTAACTAGCTTGTGATATTGTTATCAGCACAACTCTAGTCAAATCCTCAGTTAGATTCAAGTAATAAGATAATATGTACTTTAAAGTCCTATGAATATCAAATACTCTTCTAAACAATAATGAAATTGACGGCTCTGTATTGTCATTTTTACCAGTTCTGACTGCCTAAGGGTTAAAATCCCACATAATAAGTAATATCAGTGAATGAAACAAAACAAATACCTATATGACCTGATCCTCTTTGATTAAAAGTCAAAATAAAATGTGGAATTGTTATTTCGATTTGTGATGGGGAATAATCTTCCTTGATAAATTTTTCGTTTTGAAATATTGCATTGAGTGGAAGTCAATTCTTGACTAATTTCTATCCTACTAATCACTGACCACCAAGATCATATTTATACGCCCTCATTGAAATGTAGGCCCATATTGTCTTTGCCACTTTTTGTTTTTTACGGTGTGCTGAATTGCTTGTGGATGCTCTAGAGGCTATGTTAACATCAGATTGACTTTAAATTTATACAATGTGTTCAAGGTCAAGAGTGAAAAAAGTTTGTTGATTTTCAACAATCTCCGATAATTACTGAGTTATGACCCTTGATCACTTTAAAAGTTAATATCTGATTGACTAAAAATTTACGCAGTGTTTCAGGTCAAGAGATATAGACGCCTAGTGATTTTCATTGATTTCTGATAATTACTGCCAGAGTTAAGGTCCTTGATCACTTTGAAATATCCTGTGTAGGCTTAAGTTAATATCTGATTGACATAATAAATTTATACAGTGTTTTTTGTGCCATAAATTTTATGATTATGAGATGAAGAAGCCTATTAATTTTCCAATAATTACTGTCAGAGTTATGGCCCTTGATCCCTTTGAAATATCGTGTAGACACTCTAGAGGCTTCAGTTAATAACTGATTAACTTTAAATTTATACACAGTGGATAAGGTCATGAGACAAAGAACCCCTTTGATTATCGCCCTTGATTACTTTGAAATATCTTGTGGACACTCTAGCAACTGAAGTTAATATCCGATTGACTTTAAAGTTATATGGTGTTTAAGTTCACGAGACGATGTCTATTGATTTTCAACAATTTCTGATAATTCCTGCCAGTGTTATGGCCCTTGATCAAAGTTAAACAGTTGATTTAAATCAATTTATATGTAAAGCAGAATGTTGATGAACATAAAAGAGTGTTGGATCTAAAAGTAATACCTTGCTAATCAGCCAGAGGTGGGAAACTAATTACCTAGTCTCATCGTCAATATTACGTTAGGTGCAGAAAAGACGTTGCGCCAGGTGTGGCAAGTCTACACTTCAATCAGAGATAGATTAACAGTCTGATTATGGATAACAAATTGTTACTAGTTTATTGAATTACCATAGCGGGGTGCTCAGCGTCAGATTTAATATGATTTTCATACTCTAGGCTTATTTATATGATAAATAGTTTTTAATCATAAAATAGCCTTCTTGATTACTGTACCATAAATCTGTCTCGTAATAATTTAAAAACTATGTTATCTGGGGAATTCGTCTGATACTCAAAATGTCACAGAGACCCTTGCCTTATATGATTTCTTAAATATATTTTAGTTTAAGTTACTATTTTTATAGCACAGGATTTCACTTGGTACAGAGATTGGTGATCAGTATTGAATTTATTATTTTGTTACTTTGTAAATGGGATTAAATTATGCACATTTAAAATAGCTATCTTAGATTTCACTGGGTATCTATCCATAACAGTCTGCTTTTTTAATACAAATTGAAAGCCAAAATTTGAATTAATAGCCCAATAGCTTGTCTGAAACTTAAGCTGCTTAGATTTTGCTTAATAGGGTTGCATATTCCATTTAGGGAATTCAGTTCTTAAATTGAATGGATGACTTGATAATTATTACCATCACTTACCACCATAAATTATGCCATTATGTAAACATGGATGCTCAGATAGGTGGGATAACTTTAAATCTGAGAAGTGAAATAAAAGTTGAAAGTAACACAAATATTTTTTAAAACCAAATTCATTTGAGAATGTGTGTGTGGTCTTGACTCAAATATCCTTTTCATTATCAATTATCCAACAGAAACTTAACAGTCCACTTTTTTCCCACAGCTATTCACTCAATTGGACTTGAACTTGATTCAAATTTACGATTTACAATGATTCCAAAGAAACTTTACAGCTCACTTATTTTCCCAAACTTATTAACCTAATTGGGTATGGTCTCTATTGAGTATTACCACTTATCCTATTCTGACTTCACAGCCCACCTATTTCTGATCCTAATATTTACATTTAGTTGACATACTTATAATTTAGCATTCAAACAATCTAACTCTATGAAATTAATGATTATTACCTTCTGTAATAAAACACATACACTGTTAAATGTTAATATGTAATTGGTAGAATCTCACATTCTACATTCATGCAATACTGATTATATTTGTATGGTTACACCTACATACCTACATTAAAACAACTAGACATCTCTGACTTGGGTAAAAGATAGGTTGCCAGGCAACGAAACATACGCCCACAGCAGCTAAATCGTCCGGGCAGTCAACAAGAGTTGTCGCATATTTTTAATTTTTTCGATAATGAAACATTTATAATACACTAAAATCTGATTAAGAGTAACAACTCATTTTAATACTTAAAAAGTAATTATCAGAAAATCATTAGAATTTGTTTGGCTTTAATAAAGTTCTCCTCCATGTGAACCTTTAGTATACGAAACATTTAATATCATGGATGTAGCTGTTCAAGTTATCAAAATTCATTGTTCGTCTCAAGACCTTAAACTCTGTGTTTCAATCTAAAGTGAATCAGATGTAAACTTTAGCTTCTATAGTGTCCACAAATTTTTTTGAAGTGATCAAGGGCCATAACTCTTACAGTAATTATCGTAAATCGCTGAAAATCAATAGGGCTCTTCTTCTCATGACATTAAACACTGTGTATAAATATTAACTTTGGCCTCAAGAGCATCCACAAGATTTTTTTAAGTGATCAAGGGCCATAACTCTGGCAGTAATTATCAATAGGGCTCTTCTTATCATGACATTAAACACTGTGTATAAATTTAAAGTCAGTCGGGTATTAACTTTGGCCTCAAGAGCATCTACAAGATTTTTTTTAGGGATCAAGGGCCATAACTCTGGCGGTAATTATCGTATATCGCTAAAAATCAATAGGCTTCCTCGGCTCATGACCTTAAACACTGTGTATCAATTTAAAGTCAATCAGATATTAACTTTAGCCTCGAGAGCGTTCACAAGATATTTCAAAGTGATCAAGGGCCATAACTCTGGCGGTAATTATCGGATATCGCTGAAAATCAATAGGCTTTTTTTGTCTCATGACCTTAAACACTGTGTATTAATTTAAAGTCAATCAGATTTTAACTTTAGCCTCTAGAGCGTTCACAAGATATTTCAAAGTGATCAAGGGCCATATCTCTGACAGTAATTATCAGATGTCGCTAAAAATCAATAGGATTCTTCGTCACATGACCTTAAATACTGTATATAAATTTAAAGTCAATCGAATATCAACTTTAACCTCTAGAGCGTTCACAAGAAATTGTGGACGACGGACGGACGTACGTACATACGGACCGGGCGACGCCAATATACGACCACATTTCAATGTGGGTGTATAAAAAAGGCGTTGATTCAATAATTTTGACATGTTGGCCTGTATTTTGCAGAAAATGAATTTCACCCTATTTAAAATTAGTCATTGTTCTCACCTTCCCCCATCAGTCTAAACAATTGCTTATTAGAAGAACTTCAATCTGTGCCTTCAGTATCATTTATCTTTTGTGTGTATTTGATCAACCCCAAAAATATTTAATTTCATCCAAATATTTTTGACTTGTATAACAAGATAAACAGATACCATAAATGCATAACTTAAGACAAATATTCAATGTTTTTCTTTCAAGATAGAACTTTGCCAAGAAACATTTTAACACCTTCACACTTGGCTAATTACCCATTGGCAATGTGAAGAAAGCTAAATGACAGAACAGCATGCCGATGCCATTGTAACATATGTAATATCTTACAAATTTCATTTCAATCTTCAAATTATTTATGGAATACATAATTCACAGTGATAATTGAATCATAGCGAAAGATTGATTTGCGGTTCTATTACACCCCTCTAGGTCATGACATTTATATCTTAATGAAGTAGATAAGTACTAAGATAAAATGCATGTCTTGAGATGATCGTTATTCCTCATAGTTATATACTGTTAAACACTGCCTATCTTTCATAAACAAATGATACAATGGCAATTATATTTTTTTACTACAGAACAATTTGCCAGCATTCATTATTTACAGAAATATGCCACATTTAACTATTATTACATACTCGAAAGTAATCAGATACACTTAGGCAAAAAAATATTACTTAGTCATACCTGGTAGGTATGTTGGTGTAAAGGAACAATTATTATAATGCCAAGTTGTATATCATCTATACAAAATGAATTATTGGTTTTATTATAAATCATATAATATACATACATATATAAACTATGTATATTTTGTGTAGTTATAATAAAAAGTTTATTTAATTATGCACTGCTGTTAAAATATCAGAATTGGGCACTCCTAATCCCAAGAGTTGGTTTATTTTTTTCTACCGATATTAAGTTCATTTGGCTTCTTAATTACAGATACTTGCATTAGCAAGTCTAAATAATGATGCAGTTTTATAGTTTCTGGTCACTGACAATCTACCCTGAAATCTGGAAAACCAACTGCATGTTTTCATAGAGTGCAGTATTCCTTAAATCAGAACTTCCCTTATATGAAGTATAACATTTAAAAAAATACATGTTAGAATTTAGAATTCTTTAAAGATCAGCTTATTTTATATTTATAAATGTTAAAATGTTATTAAAGCTTACTCAGTAATTATTCATCATCGTCTATAGTTTTGTTAACCATCATCATACAAACAAATGGCAACTAATCTATAATAAAAAAAACTCTAGAAACTGTAAGAAATTTTTTTACTGGTAACATTAAGCGGTAAGATAGCGATATATATCGTTAATTACAGTGCTATAAATATATTGTGTTTTATCTCTACTATAACAGGTGACTTTTGAGGTAAACTCTACACATATATAAGACTTATCAGTTAAATTGGAATTTGATGAGTTCTTGAATATGAAATGGTCTCACACAAGTGTAAGAAGTTGTCTTTTTTATTGGATTGGACAAATCTGTCTCTGTCAGTTCATGTTCTGTATCAGCATCCCGAAAATCAAGATTTATTTTGGGTGTAAACCTGACACATTGCTAACAGAGCAGGATCTCAAATTTGTGTCTATTAAAATAGAGTGCCACATTTGAAAAATTATTTGTGATTTTTTTAAGTTGTACCATGGCTGTCTAAATCACTGCATGATGACTAACCCATGGTGTGTCATGGCAATGATGGAGCAAATAAGTTCCTTGAAGCATAGAAAGGGACATAAATATATACCATAGTTTTAAATTCTCAAGATTTTTAGTTAGCAATTTAATATCACAGTTGAATAAATATAATGATTTTGGGTTTATTGTAGCTTAATATTTATACCAAATTTGTAATGTTTTTCCTGATTGTACCCCAAAAAACTAAAATCCATCAATCAAAAAAAAAGCTAATAGCCAATGACACTTGCTATTAATAGATGGTTAACTCTTGTTTACTTTTCATTAACAGACCTTGGATTCTGTTTTATTTACAGGGTTTTAAATGATCATTAGCACATATTTCCTGACTCATTAATGAAGAGTTTTAACCTTTGATATAGTGGTGCGGAAGGTAAATTCATCACTTCCTTTAACCACCCTGAACTTGATTTCAAAGAAAACTTTGTTCAATTTGTAGTTGTGTGGATATAATTCACCAATTGAAATCTGACCTGATTCCAATTACATAACACTCAACCCATCTGTTTCACACTTTGATTAAATATGAATTGTATAGACAGGATTTTCAACAAACCTCTTGATAAAATGTGCCCTTATAGTACTGAATTGTGTGTGTTTTCAAGCTGTATATTTAACTTTTATCCTGCCATATTGAGGATTTGAAAGACATACTTTTTATACGCCCCAATTGAAATGTGGTCGTATATTGTGGTCGTATATTTTCAACGATTTCCGATAATTACTGCAAGAGATATTGCCCTTGATAACTTCAAAAATTCTTGTGGAAGCTCTGGAGGCTAAAGTTATCATTCAATTGACTTTAGATTTATACACAGAGTTTAAGGTCATAAGATGAACAAGTATATTGATTATCAATAATTTTTGATAACTTGGACAGCTAAATCCATGATATTAAAGGTTTCGGATACTAAACATTAGCATGGAGGACACCTTTTTCAAAGCCAAACAAATTCTATAATTTTCTGATAATTACCTAATGAGTTGTTACTCTTAATCAGATTTTAGTATATTATAAATGTTTAATTACCGAAAATAGTAAAAAAATGTTTTGTTGCCTGGCAACCTATCTTTCAAAAAATTCAAAGGCAAGTAGTCCAGTTTTCATTCTTAAATGCATGTGCGAAAGTAAATTACATCTATCATATCAATTTCAAAAATATTTCATATATATCTAGCAACTTCCGTCTGAAACCATAAAAAAACAGACTCTAGTTAACAAAAATAATGAAGAAATCTTATCTCTCACAAATGTTTCCATCTGTTCTATTTTACCTTGGGTTTCTTCAAAAATGATCAACCATATATTATAAAGATCTTGACAGAACAATTTTAATATCAGGGGTCGTTATATTTGTTCTAAATAAAATCTCATTGCCCTATTAATTTAATCTGATTAGCAATCAAATTGAAATAAAATATTGAGCAAAGATAAGGCAAGAAGTTAGATGAGGGTATATACATGATATATTTAGGGCTTAAAATAATAATTTGTTTGTTTAGTTTCTGGAGTTTCACATCCACTTCCACCTAGGGTGATATCGTAGACAACTAAAATAACAAGAATATTTGTCATATTTATATCCCTATCATATATTGGTAGTGGAACTCATTTTTAGTCTTAATGACTGGGCCCTTGAAATTTATTTAACATGGATTAATATAAATCAAGGCACAAGACTTTTAACTTTTATTATTGACAATTAAAAAAAAATCATTAATAATAAGAACTTAATTGCCTTTTAGCAAGCTTATACTACTAAAATATGAAAAATATCCAATGATTACCAAGCTTAAACTATTACAATTTTCAAAAATATCCAATGATAACAACATTTGATAATAACTAATGCGAATTTTGTTTTTGTGTTACAAAGCTGTAGCCCCCCCCCTCCCCCCGCAGTTTGCTAAAAGTTACATAGAATTTTAACATTTCTATTGATGGTGGAGATGAGGATAAATCTAAAACTAAATACATGTTATTACCTATTTCCACAAGCTGCAAAATTCCAGATAACTTTTATTTCATACAAATTGTCTGACAGTTTGTTAACAAAATACCATGGGAATTATTTGTTGACAAGTTGTTCATTGTGTACTCAAACTAGAGGGATATTTTTTTTATACATTACAATATATTTGATGTGCGTCTTTGGTGCATGTAATCTGTAGAATTTCATCTATTTACCAGGAAAATGTGGCTTTAAAAAGAAAAGTTTCTTAAAGCTTATCTAATTGGTGAAGTTAAAAAAAAACTAAGTGCATTAGTCAA
This sequence comes from Patella pellucida, assembly GCA_917208275.1. Classification (NCBI taxonomy): domain Eukaryota; kingdom Metazoa; phylum Mollusca; class Gastropoda; family Patellidae; genus Patella; species Patella pellucida. The sequence goes on along the minus strand of OU795041.1, from coordinate 28,288,792 downwards.
TATACATATATTTCATTTTCTTATCGTCCAACTTAAGGAAGCAGATGAAATAGTTTTCTGTGATCAGACAAAACTATCTTTGAATGGTTAAACATATCCATAAAAAAATGACAGCTTCAGATATCAAGTTAATGATAGCATTTAACATAATTCTCAAAATATGTCTACTGCCTGAATTTACTCTTTCTTCAGAATACATGTTGGCAATCAAGTAGTTTGGAAATTAGCCAGTTTACAATTTTCAAAAAATATAATTTCCCTTATGTTTTCATAGTTTCAACCTCAAAAGAATGTCTAAAACTTTCATAGATATTTTAAATTCTTCAATTAACTGTTTTCCTTCAACATAATAGCTGATGTGCACCTAGAAGTTTCATGGTAGTTCTCTGACCTCTTGACTAGAATGTCTGACACATCATTAACAATGTTACATATTTGAAAAATGGTCTAAAAGTACAATTATAGTGCCTCATATGCATACCTGATTACCAAATTCCTACCTCCCGAGAAATGGGGATATATGCTTTCAAATTAATTCCTTTCACTGTTACCCAAGTGAACACTATTTCAAGAACATGTATTCTTCATATTCAGTAGAGACTGATCATATAATAGCATCAGATAACATTTGATGTGTTATACATGTAAAACTGGTTTAGTTGTTAAGGATAAAAGTTAAATTTAAATGAATCTATATCATCATTTCCCAAAACTGTAATCTGAAAATTGTGAGTACAGCAATATACACAAGGATAATTGATTGGCAGTGGTTTCAATTCGTGGACTTCTGTACAATGTTAATTTTTTTACACCCTACAGTTTACACCACGACACACACGGAGTTTCGTCGTGTCCAGGATTTTGTGATTTAGCACAAAACATGCTATTTTTCCGGCATGCAAAATGACCTACGGGTCTGCTCGGGTGTAGGTCATTTTCCAGAGCCGTAGGTCCCGACCGGCATATACGACCGAAATGGAAGCCTTGGTTTGAAACCATAAAAAAACAGACTCTAGTTAACAAAAATAATGAAGAAATCTTTATCTCTCACAAATTTTTCCATCTGTTCTATTTTAGCTTGGGTTTCTTCAAAAATGATCAACCATATATCATAAAGATCTTGACAGAACAATTTTAATATCAGGGGTCGTTATATTTGTTCTAAATAAAATCTCATTGCCCTATTAATTTAATCAGATTAGCAATCAAATTGAAATAAAATATTGAGCAAAGATAAGGCAAGAAGTTAGATAAGGGTATATACATGATATATTTAGGGCTTAAAATAATAATTTGTTTGTTTAGTTTCTGGAGTTTCACATCCACTTCCACCTAGGGTGATATCGTAGACAACTAAAATAACAAGAATATTTGTCATATTTATATCCCTATCATATATTGATAGTGGAACTCATTTTTAGTCTTAATGACTGGGCCCTTGAAATTTATTTAACATGGATTAATATAAATCAAGGCACAAGACTTTTAACTTTTATTATTGACAATTAAAAAAAAATCATTAATAATAAGAACTTAATTGCCTTTTAGCAAGCTTATACTACTAAAATATGAAAAATATCCAATGATTACCAAGCTTAAACTATTACAATTTTCAAAAATATCCAATGATAACAACATTTGATAATAACTAATGCGAATTTTGTTTTTGTGTTACAAAGCTGTAGCCCCCCCCCCCTCCCCCCGCAGTTTGCTAAAAGTTACATATAATTTTAACATTTCTATTGATGGTGGAGATGAGGATAAATCTAAAACTAAATACATGTTATTACCTATTTTCACAAGCTGCAAAATTCCAGATAACTTTTATTTCATACAAATTGTCTGACAGTTTGTTAACAAAATACCATGGGAATTATTTGTTGACAAGTTGTTCATTGTGTACTCAAACTAGAGGGATATTTTTTTTATACATTACAATATATTTGATGTGCGTCTTTGGTGCATGTAATCTGTAGAATTTCATCTATTTACCAGGAAAATGTGGCTTTAAAAAGAAAAGTTTCTTAAAGCTTATCTAATTGGTGAATTTAAAAAAAACTAAGTGCATTAGTCAATATACATATATTTCATTTTCTTATCGTCCAACTTAAAGAAGCAGATGAAATAGTTTTCTGTGATCAGAAAATAATGACACAATAATGATAATAATGAATGTTTAAACCTCAAAGAAATGAATTTTACTTTTATATGCAATAGTTTATTATATGAATTTCTTTTTTTCATATTCAATTAATCAATCTTTTCTCACATATTTTTGACTTGCATTGTAATAAAACACATACACTGTTAAATGTTAATATGTAATTGGTAGAATCTCACATTCTACATTCATGCAATACTGATTATATTTGTACCTACATACCTACATTAAAACGACTAGACATCTCTGACTTGGGTAAAAGATAGGTTGCCAGGCAACGAAACATACGCCCACAGCAGCTAAATCGTCCGGGCAGTCAGCAAGAGTTGTCGCATATTTTTAATTTTTTCGATAATGAAACATTTATAATACACTAAAATCTGATTAAGAGTAACAACTCATTTTAATACTTAAAAAGTAATTATCAGAAAATCATTAGAATTTGTTTGGCTTTAATAAAGTTCTCCTCCATGTGAACCTTTAGTATACGAAACATTTAATATCATGGATGTAGCTGTTCAAGTTATCAAAATTCATTGTTCGTCTCAAGACCTTAAACTCTGTGTTTCAATCTAAAGTGAATCAGATGTAAACTTTAGCTTCTATAGTGTCCACAATTTTTTTTGAAGTGATCAAGGGCCATAACTCTTACAGTAATTATCGTAAATCGCTGAAAATCAATAGGGCTCTTCTTCTCATGACATTAAACACTGTGTATAAATATTAACTTTGGCCTCAAGAGCATCCACAAGATTTTTTTAAGTGATCAAGGGCCATAACTCTGGCAGTAATTATCAATAGGGCTCTTCTTATCATGACATTAAACACTGTGTATAAATTTAAAGTCAGTCGGGTATTAACTTTGGCCTCAAGAGCATCTACAAGATTTTTTTTAGGGATCAAGGGCCATAACTCTGGCGGTAATTATCGTATATCGCTAAAAATCAATAGGCTTCCTCGGCTCATGACCTTAAACACTGTGTATCAATTTAAAGTCAATCAGATATTAACTTTAGCCTCTAGAGCGTTCACAAGATATTTCAAAGTGATCAAGGGCCATAACTCTGGCGGTAATTATCGGATATCGCTGAAAATCAATAGGCTTTTTTTGTCTCATGACCTTAAACACTGTGTATTAATTTAAAGTCAATCAGATTTTAACTTTAGCCTCTAGAGCGTTCACAAGATATTTCAAAGTGATCAAGGGCCATATCTCTGACAGTAATTATCGGATGTCGCTAAAAATCAATAGGATTCTTCGTCACATGACCTTAAATACTGTATATAAATTTAAAGTCAATCGAATATCAACTTTAACCTCTAGAGCGTTCACAAGAAATTGTGGACGACGGACGGACGTACGTACATACGGACCGGGCGACGCCAATATACGACCACATTTCAATGTGGGTGTATAAAAAAGGCGTTGATTCAATAATTTTGACATGTTGGCCTGTATTTTGCAGAAAATGAATTTCACCCTATTTAAAATTAGTCATTGTTCTCACCTTCCCCCATCAGTCTAAACAATTGCTTATTAGAAGAACTTCAATCTGTGCCTTCAGTATCATTTATCTTTTGTGTGTATTTGATCAACCCCAAAAATATTTAATTTCATCCAAATATTTTTGACTTGTATAACAAGATAAACAGATACCATAAATGCATAACTTAAGACAAATATTCAATGTTTTTCTTTCAAGATAGAACTTTGCCAAGAAACATTTTAACACCTTCACACTTGGCTAATTACCCATTGGCAATGTGAAGAAAGCTAAATGACAGAACAGCATGCCGATGCCATTGTAACATATGTAATATCTTACAAATTTCATTTCAATCTTCAAATTATTTATGGAATACATAATTCACAGTGATAATTGAATCATAGCGAAAGATTGATTTGCGGTTCTATTACACCCCTCTAGGTCATGACATTTATATCTTAATGAAGTAGATAAGTACTAAGATAAAATGCATGTCTTGAGATGATCGTTATTCCTCATAGTTATATACTGTTAAACACTGCCTATCTTTCATAAACCAATGATACAATGGCAATTATATTTTTTTACTACAGAACAATTTGCCAGCATTCATTATTTACAGAAATATGCCACATTTAACTATTATTACATACTCGAAAGTAATCAGATACACTTAGGCAAAAAAATATTACTTAGTCATACCTGGTAGGTATGTTGGTGTAAAGGAACAATTATTATAATGCCAAGTTGTATATCATCTATACAAAATGAATTATTGGTTTTATTATAAATCATATAATATACATACATATATAAACTATGTATATTTTGTGTAGTTATAATAAAAACTTTATTTAATTATGCACTGCTGTTAAAATATCAGAATTGGGCACTCATAATCCCAAGAGTTGGTTATTTTTTTCTACCGATATTAAGTTCATTTGGCTTCTTAATTACAGATACTTGCATTAGCAAGTCTAAATAATGATGCAGTTTTATAGTTTCTGGTCACTGACAATCTACCCTGAAATCTGGAAAACCAACTGCACGTTTTCATAGAGTGCAGTATTCCTTAAATCAGAACTTCCCTTATATGAAGTATAACATTTAAAAAAATACATGTTAGAATTTAGAATTCTTTAAAGATCAGCTTATTTTATATTTATAAATGTTAAAATGTTATTAAAGCTTACTCAGTAATTATTCATCATCGTCTATAGTTTTGTTAACCATCATCATACAAACAAATGGCAACTAATCTATAATAAAAAAAACTCTAGAAACTGTAAGAAATTTTTTTACTGGTAACATTAAGCGGTAAGATAGCGATATATATCGTTAATTACAGTGCTATAAATATATTGTGTTTTATCTCTACTATAACAGGTGACTTTTGAGGTAAACTCTACACATATATAAGACTTATCAGTTTAATTGGAATTTGATGAGTTCTTGAATATGAAATGGTCTCACACAAGTGTAAGAAGTTGTCTTTTTTATTGGATTGGACAAATCTGTCTCTGTCAGTTCATGTTCTGTATCAGCATCCCGAAAATCAAGATTTATTTTGGGTGTAAACCTGACACATTGCTAACAGAGCAGGATCTCAAATTTGAGTCTATTAAAATAGAGTGCCACATTTGAAAAATTATTTGTGATTTTTTTAAGTTGTACCATGGCTGTCTAAATCACTGCATGATGTCTAACCCATGGTGTGTCATGGCAATGATGGAGCAAATAAGTTCCTTGAAGCATAGAAAGGGACATAAATATATACCATAGTTTTAAATTCTCAAGATTTTTAGTTAGCAATTTAATATCACAGTTGAATAAATATAATGATTTTGGGTTTATTGTAGCTTAATATTTATACCAAATTTGTAATGTTTTTCCTGATTGTACCCCAAAAAACTAAAATCCATCAATCAAAAAAAAAAGCTAATAGCCAATGACACTTGCTATTAATAGATGGTTAACTCTTGTTTACTTTTCATTAACAGACCTTGGATTCTGTTTTATTTACAGGGTTTTAAATGATCATTAGCACATATTTCCTGACTCATTAATGAAGAGTTTTAACCTTTGATATAGTGGTGCGGAAGGTAAATTCATCACTTCCTTTAACCACCCTGAACTTGATTTCAAAGAAATCTTTGTTCAATTTGTAGTTGTGTGGATATAATTCACCAATTGAAACCTGACCTGATTCCAATTACATAACACTCAACCCATCTGTTTCACACTTTGATTAAATATGAATTGTATAAACAGGATTTTCAACAAACCTCTTGATAAAATGTGCCCTTATAGTACTGAATTGTGTGTGTTTTCAAGCTGTATATTTAACTTTTATCCTGCCATATTGAGGATTTGAAAGACATACTTTTTATACGCCCCAATTGAAATGTGGTCGTATATTGTGGTCGTATATTTTCAACGATTTCCGATAATTACTGCAAGAGATATGGCCCTTGATAACTTCAAAAATTCTTGTGGAAGCTCTGGAGGCTAAAGTTATCATTCAATTGACTTTAGATTTATACACAGAGTTTAAGGTCATAAGATGAACAAGTATATTGATTATCAATAATTTTTGATAACTTGGACAGCTAAATCCATGATATTAAAGGTTTCGGATACTAAACATTAGCATGGAGGACACCTTTTTCAAAGCCAAACAAATTCTATAATTTTCTGATAATTACCTAATGAGTTGTTACTCTTAATCAGATTTTAGTATATTATAAATGTTTAATTACCGAAAATAGTAAAAAAATGTTTTGTTGCCTGGCAACCTATCTTTCAAAAAATTCAAAGGCAAGTAGTCCAGTTTTCATTCTTAAATGCATGTGCGAAAGTAAATTACATCTATCATATCAATTTCAAAAATATTTCATATATATCTAGCAACTTCCGTTTGAAACAGGGCTTCCACTTCAAAATTTTCCCAAACGGTCATTTTTCTCACGTAGAAAGTGGTGCTTTTTTTTAGCACATAATAAGAAGCCAAAAACTTCATGCTATCAGAATGTCGATCAGCTTTAATTGGGTCAAGGACAGTCACACAAAAATTCAATCTCACATCGACATTTATAACCACCCACCCATCTCCATAATAAATAAAAGAGCATATGTAATCAATTATTATACATTCATAAAATATAACAATGTACATTTATTCATCGATAGGACACTATTTTCGTAATTTATTTACAACACCACTCGTATGTACTGGGCGTTTTTTTTTACACGATTTCCATTTCTGTAAAGCACGTGCTGGTTGAAATTCGGCACGTTAGGGTCCCTCCGTATAAATCCTCACTAGTTAGTCAAAGGTTTCCATGCTCAAAGAACATCGCAACTTGGGTTTTATCACATTTTAGCGTACGTGACAAATTCGACTGTTGACTATTTCTCCATACACGGGGAAAAAGTAGTTCCGATTGATTAGCTCATGTAAATAATTTAAAGTCATAAAAATGTACAATAATTAACATAATTCTTAAATTTATCAATATATTAACTCGTATTGGTATTTTGTGAATTCAAACAATATCGAGCTAGTATTTTAACTCTATAACATGTAAAAACATTAGCATGTATTTCAATATGGCCGACACCGTGAAAGCGCATTGTTTCAAGCAAAATGACGTCTATCAATTGTGATATAAAAGAAAAATATGGATTAAAAATACACCCGACAATACATCGGGTGTGGGAATATCATTTCTTAACCACGGGAAATATTTGTAAGTGACCATTTAGCAGAGAATTTACGGCTAACTTTGTTTTTTGAAGCGAAACAGTGATCCTCGTGGGACTCATTGACGGAAATATCATCATCCTGCTTTCGTTTGTTATTTTGGGAGGTGAGAAATTTCAACATTTTGAAATGATATAGAGAATGCTAATGCTTACATTTCTGATATTCGCGACGTTGACATGATTAACTCTTGTAGGCCTAATCAAGAGAAGACATCAAAAGAAAAAGGTTTTAATTTGTTTGATGTTGATACAGTAAATATGGCCGCACAGCTGATGGAAGTCGGCAAATATGCTGTAACAACTCAATTTAAAGAATGATCACAGTATTACTAATTATAAAACAAAACACACCTAAGTAAATTGATTAAATGTTGAGCGTTAATTTATTTGATGTTGATCCCCCGTTGCGTTGATTGTGAGTACAGCAATATACACAAGGATAATTGATTGGCAGTGGTTTCAATTCGTGGACTTCTGTACAATGTTAATTTTTTTACACCCTACAGTTTACACCACGACACACACGGAGTTTCGTCGTGTCCAGGATTTTGTGATTTAGCACAAAACATGCTATTTTTCCGGCATGCAAAATGACCTACGGGTCTGCTCGGGTGTAGGTCATTTTCCAGAGCCGTAGGTCCCGACCGGCATATACGACCGAAATGGAAGCCTTGGTTTGAAACCATAAAAAAACAGACTCTAGTTAACAAAAATAATGAAGAAATCTTTATCTCTCACAAATTTTTCCATCTGTTCTATTTTAGCTTGGGTTTCTTCAAAAATGATCAACCATATATCATAAAGATCTTGACAGAACAATTTTAATATCAGGGGTCGTTATATTTGTTCTAAATAAAATCTCATTGCCCTATTAATTTAATCAGATTAGCAATCAAATTGAAATAAAATATTGAGCAAAGATAAGGCAAGAAGTTAGATAAGGGTATATACATGATATATTTAGGGCTTAAAATAATAATTTGTTTGTTTAGTTTCTGGAGTTTCACATCCACTTCCACCTAGGGTGATATCGTAGACAACTAAAATAACAAGAATATTTGTCATATTTATATCCCTATCATATATTGATAGTGGAACTCATTTTTAGTCTTAATGACTGGGCCCTTGAAATTTATTTAACATGGATTAATATAAATCAAGGCACAAGACTTTTAACTTTTATTATTGACAATTAAAAAAAAATCATTAATAATAAGAACTTAATTGCCTTTTAGCACGCTTATACTACTAAAATATGAAAAATATCCAATGATTACCAAGCTTAAACTATTACAATTTTCAAAAATATCCAATGATAACAACATTTGATAATAACTAATGCGAATTTTGTTTTTGTGTTACAAAGCTGTAGCCCCCCCCTCCCCCCGCAGTTTGCTAAAAGTTACATAGAATTTTAACATTTCTATTGATGGTGGAGATGAGGATAAATCTAAAACTAAATACATGTTATTACCTATTTCCACAAGCTGCAAAATTCCAGATAACTTTTATTTCATACAAATTGTCTGACAGTTTGTTAACAAAATACCATGGGAATTATTTGTTGACAAGTTGTTCATTGTGTACTCAAACTAGAGGGATATTTTTTTTATACATTACAATATATTTGATGTGCGTCTTTGGTGCATGTAATCTGTAGAATTTCATCTATTTACCAGGAAAATGTGGCTTTAAAAAGAAAAGTTTCTTAAAGCTTATCTAATTGGTGAAGTTAAAAAAAAACTAAGTGCATTAGTCAATATACATATATTTCATTTTCTTATCGTCCAACTTAAAGAAGCAGATGAAATAGTTTTCTGTGATCAGACAAAACTATCTTTGAATGGTTAAACATATCCATAAAAAAATGACAGCTTCAGATATCAAGTTAATGATAGCATTTAACATAATTCTCAAAATATGTCTACTGCCTGAATTTACTCTTTCTTCAGAATACATGTTGGCAATCAAGTAGTTAGGAAATTAGCCAGTTTACAATTTTCAAAAAATATAATTTCCCTTATGTTTTCATAGTTTCAACCTCAAAAGAATGTCTAAAACTTTCATAGATATTTTAAATTCTTCAATTAACTGTTTTCCTTCAACATAATAGCTGATGTGCACCTAGAAGTTTCATGGTAGTTCTCTGACCTCTTGACTAGAATGTCTGACACATCATTAACAATGTTACATATTTGAAAAATGGTCTAAAAGTACAATTATAGTGCCTCATATGCATACCTGATTACCAAATTCCTACCTCCCGAGAAATGGGGATATATGCTTTCAAATTAATTCCTTTCACTGTTACCCAAGTGAACACTATTTCAAGAACATGTATTCTTCATATTCAGTAGAGACTGATCATATAATAGCATCAGATAACATTTGATGTGTTATACATGTAAAACTGGTTTAGTTGTTAAGGATAAAAGTTAAATTTAAATGAATCTATATCATCATTTCCCAAAACTGTAATCTGAAAATTAATCCAACAGTAAGAACACAACAATCAAATAACATTGACTCAAACACTATAATTATGAAAAATATCATGCTTTATGTGAACAGATATCTTTGAAAAATATATGCCTAATAGCAGGAGTGTCGATAGTTAGTTTGGTGTGTGTAGGACCTGTACTTCATTCTTAATCTGTAGGTAAGTGCCCTCAACCCAAAACTAATGTGTTGTGTTTAACTTATGATCGATGCCAATTTACTTACCTCTAAATTCTTTATCTGTAAGCTGTGTATACTCAAACATGATAATTATTTACCTGAAATATAGGTAAATTGTCTTAGGTATTCCTTTATTAGTTTTCCCCATTGTCCATCCAACCCAAGAATCTAAAGTTATCATCCGATTAACTCAGGATCTATACATCCTATGGTCTTGAAATTTATAGTTTTAAAACTTATAAGACAAAAAATTCTAGTGATTTTCTTCAATTTCTGTTGTAAGTTATCATCCGATTAACTCAGGATCTATACATCCTATGGTCTTGAAATTTATAGTTTTAAAACTTATAAGACAAAAAATTCTAGTGATTTTCTTCAATTTCTGTTGTACTTTTTGTCTTTGATGAATTGAATAATGGTGTTGATACCTTAATGCAGGGCTTATTGGAACATTGCAACTGTTTTCAACTATTTGCATGTGGGCCAGGGCTTCCACTTCAAAATTTTCCCAACCGGTCGTTTTTCCCGTGGAGAAAATGGTGCTATTTTTAGCACATAATAAGAAGCCATAAAACATGTACATCAATTAACATACTTTTTAAACTTATTGATATATCAACTCGTATTAATATTTGGGGGAGCTCAAACAATATTTAATATTTTCTCTCGATAGCATGTACAAATAATTTCACACGTATCAACATGGCCACGAGCGTAAAAAGTTCATTGTGTCAAGTAAAGTAACGTCAATCAGTTGTTACATAAAAGAAATCAAAAGGATTAAAACGAAAACACTGACAATACATCTTTGTGTAGGAATATTATATCTTAACCACGGGAATGTTTGTGACAGGATTTTAAGACAGACTTTGTCTTCCACGTGGGCCGATGTGGAAGAAAGGAGGTCCTATTCATTGACGATAATTGTTATTCTGAGAGGTTTGGAATTTCAACATTTTAAAATGATGTAAATCATGCTAACATTTCAGCTTTATGTATCACTCGCATGATTAACTCTAGATATCAATTGAAGACATCAAAGTAATTTTTTTAATTTGTTTGATGTTAACATAGTAAATATGGCTGCACGAGTGATGAAAGTCGGCAAATATGCTGTAAAATAACTCGGTTTTAAGAATAGTCACACAGTACTAATTAAAAAACAAAACTTGGTTAATTAAAGTAATTAAATGTCAAGCTTTTAATCTGTTTGATATTGATCCTCCGTTGATTGTGAGTACAGCAATATACACAAGGATAATTGATTGGCAGTGGTTCAATTCGTGGATTACTGAACACTGTTAATTTTATTACACGCGACAGTTTACATCACGGCACGAACGGAATTTCGTCGTGTCCAGGATTTTATGATTTAGCACAAAATATGCTATTTTTCCGGCATGCAAAATGACCTACGGGTCTGATTGGGTGTAGGTCATTTTCCAGAGCCGTAGGTCCCGACCGGCATATACGTCTGAAATGGAACCCATGATGTGGGCTTATGCTGATCATATCAGCAACTTAGAGAAACTGAATTCTGAATGCTCATGTTGACTTGGAGCTGATAATGATTACACTTAACATGTCAATGAAGCGAGTTGCAGAAAGTTAAACATGGGCAAAGAGGCGATTAGGTCAACCTTTTATAGTTGCATTCAGTTGAAGTCAGTTGCTCAAAGTGGCTGAAACGTCAGTTGCTCACAGTTGCTGAAACGCTGGTCAGGCCCGTATCTAGCCCAAAAATGTAAGGGGGCAAGGGCTGCTGGGGGCGCCGATGGGGCTTCTGGGGGCGCCGGTGTACCTACAGTTGACGGTCCACGGAGAAGGGTCTAGCCACCCCCCCACCCCCCCAGGCGCCCGAAAAGTTTAGAAAATATGGTTTGCACCTGAGGAACTATGAAAATGTCAGAAATTTTAATTTGCGATATTTGCGTATTATGAACATTATAAAAATTTGAAGGAAGGAATATGACTTCAGCGTACCTATATTAATTAATGAGAAAAACGAAAAGTTTTGAATAGGGTTAGAGTGCCACTTGTTTGAATTTTTGAAGATTATCACTCCTGGCGCGGGCTTGAATCAATCTCATCACCATCGGGAATTTAACCTGAACATTTCCTACAATTTCCAGTTGGCTTTCTTATAGTGGATTTCTTCAGGCGTCGGTGTGTGGTCGTTTAGTCGCGTTTCCGTCATTGTAGATATCTGACGCCACACTGCCCGACTTCTTTTTCGGGGGCTTGTGTTCACACTGTTTAGTATCGCACGTTATACAATATCGATGCTGTATGTATCGGGAAGCGTTATATATTTGACAGTAATAAAAAGTTTAATTCCTGCTTCTTTAAACTTAACGACAGATTCTGGGCAGAAAAATAAACGCGAATTCTAAAAATTCCCTAAAGATAAAATGAATTGTTTCTCCATGAGGTGCGCTGTATAACGGGCGCATATAACACAAGCCCTTCAAGGGGCACTCAACCATGCTGTATTGGGCGCCCCATTGACCAAGTCGTGAGCGCCCAACCATTCTCGCTCGACATTATTTATTATGTGTGAACCGACAAACATACATTGTCATTATAATGCGCCCCACCAATCATATCATTATTGGCGCCCCTCCTGGGTAAGCAACACCACAGCTCGCAGTTTTAGACGCCCCCTCAAGTTAGGTGTTAATCGTGTGATTCATTATGAGGCGCCTCATCATTTTGGTGGTGGGGCGCCTCATATATAACGACATGAATAGAAGTGACATTGGTTAGGGGTCCGATAAATCTAGTAGTAGGCGCCTAAGCAAAGTCACTCGGCTTTAAAGGGCGCCCATCTTGAATATGGACTCGTTAGTCGCTGGCTTCATATTGCGTCCAATAGAAAGGGTGCCCATTACATTTTTCTCGCAATGGATAAAGGCATTATGCATTATGTGCGGCCAAACAATCATATATTGTTATAATAAGGCGCCCCACCAATCATGTCGTTATGGAAGGTCCTCTAGGATAAGGTACACACAGATCACACCATTTTGACGCCGCATCAAGTTGTGATGTTCATCGTGTGACTCATTGTGAGGCGGCCCACCATTTAAGGGCGCCTCATATATAACGACATTATTAATGACGCTCCCATAAAACCAAGTGACATTGGTTGGGCGCCCTGTCACTCGGCTTTATGGGGCGCGCATACTGATATGGGCATGTAAATCGATGGCCTCGTATTGTGTTCAATGGAAAGGGCGCCCGCTTTTTCGAGGTGGGGCGCCGATTTTTCCCAGGGGGGGGGCAGCTGCCCCCCTTGCCCCCCCGCTGAATACGGGCCTGCTGGTTGACATAAGTCCCGCTTAAGAGGCTAAAGTTATTATCTGATTGACTTGAAACTTATACAAAGAAGCATATTTAATTTCACTGATTTCCAGAGCTATGGCCCTTGATCACATTGAAAAATGACACACTGGAGGCTAAAGTTATCATTTGATTCATACAGTGTTCGTGAGATAAATGAACCAAATTTAAATTATTTCTAAAGAGAACTTTAAGGTGTGTTAACTCTTGATCAGTTTTGATTAGTGTCTTTTGTCAATCCTCCCCATTGCCTACAAAATAATAAACATGCCACAAGTTGTCATGGAATACTGGAAGAGCAAGTATGTTTCATTGCCTGCAAACCTTTCTATCCAATACCAATCTCACTGATTACCAGCAAACTGCAGCCATGGCACTTTGTTTTTATTTAATAAAAAGTCATTACTCATTTAAATGTTTAAAGATGTGGGTTGTTACAAACAATGAAAGCACAACACCAATAATCATAATTTTGTACATATATTTCCAGGTTTTGATGATGATCAACTAGCCAATTGGACCAAAAACATCCGCCAACAGCCAATAAAATCCCTGAAACTACCGACATGGAAAAAATGTGGTCGTGCCAAAAATAGATATGTAATACTAGGTGATGGGACATCACTTTGTGGACGCTACAGACACCCTCACAACAAATTAGTTCTTGGTAAGTTTGATTCTGCAAAATTCTAATAGAAATTTAACATTGAATGTAAAATATGTCATAGATTGAGTGATTTATGTAATGATCAGCTTTAAAGGAACTAAAAAGCTATTATTTGGCACCTAGAAATGGATACAATTGGATTGCAAGGCAAATATAATAATGTATTATGAATGTATATAAACTGATTTACATTCTACTGTTTCTATTTTAACTGTAATTTCTAATCAGTTATGTTCGGCAAAATACACAAAGTGTCTGAATTCAATGGCAGTCTGTTTGTGTCTCACAGCACACTTGTTGTTGAGAATCAGAGTTAGTGACTTGCCTCCTTTAAGGTGACATATCCACCTAAATGGAAGTGTATATTTTATGGAATTGTACTGCTGCTGCGAATGTTTGAACATCTTTAATACCATTCATTTATGATCCTTTTGTACATGTACGTGTGGTAAACAAATTCCAACTGCTGACGACATATTTCATGTTGATGTCATGTGGTCTAAATTACCTTGCTGTAATTTTGTCCACCTTGGTTCATAGGCATCATGTGTTTAAAATCACACATAATCAATTAAACTCACAAAATAGTATTTTATTGTTTTTATACGCCCACATAGAAATGTGAAACGGCTGCCACTAAAACCATCATTATTTTTTTAAACATATTGTTCCTGCCATATATATCTAGTTCCAGAACTGAGATCACCATTGACATCTTCATGATTGGTTTTTGTGTACAACTTTTTATATTCGGATATTTCACATAGAAATGTGGTTGTATATTGCCGTCGCCCCCGTCCGTCCGTCTGTCGGTCCGTCCGTCCATCGTCCACAAAGTCTTGTGAACGCTCTAGAGGCTAAAATTAATATCCGATTGACTTTAAATTTATACACAGTGTTTAACCCTCTCATAACCGGACCGCCCGAAACCGCCCGTCATTTTGGCTGCTCTATGCTCCTGAACCGCCCGAAACTACCCGATACATACCACATTCATATTTCGCCATTTTATCGGAAATCACGTTCTAGTATTGGCGAGACGAGACTTCAACTAACTTCCTGTGTAAATAAGCTATAAAATGGTGTGTCACATTGACGAGTTTGCTATTGATGTTTATCGATAAAATAAAACCAAGTACGAACAATCCAAACCATTAGACAAAATTCGAAGTCCTAAAAACGGTATAGGCAAAAATGTGTAAAAAAAACGCAAAATAGTGTAATCAGCATATGGACTGTTCACCGTGTACAATATACACGATGAACAGTGGTAACAGGTGTCCTAGGAAGAGTAAGCTTACCCTGCCTGGCGCGCCACACCCGCCATAGCTGCATCCCATCTATTAGGCGAAATCTCGGTAAAATAGCGTGATAGACCAATGAACTATCGGTATGCAAAATGCACGTGATGAACAGTGTTAACGATGTAGTACACATATATAATCAGGGAGATAGTATACCCGTCAATTAAATATGTCTAGAATAATAGTCGAGAGATACATGTTATATTTACTGATCAAGTCAATATGACGACCATAAAACTTTTTAAAGGCTTTAATAAGTCTAGTTCGCAAGTATCCCTGTAGTTGAAGCTTAGATGACAAATGCCTCGATCTACTCAAAAAATCAGAATAGAATGAACAAGCTCTCGCGTAACGAATTAGCTGAGACACAAACACTCCATAAGCTGGTGATATTGGAATGTTACTACTAATAAATGGAAAGTTAACAATCGGAAAGTCAAAGTCATCACGTTTATCGTACAATTTAACACTTAGTTTATGGCAATTGTCAAAATCGAGACGCAGATCCAAGTATTTTGATTTTAAAGTCGGCTATCTTCGACACATATTTTTGAGTAATGGCTGCCTATATTTCCGATGAATCTATTGAGGATTTTAGTGATAATTTCACAACTTTTGATGAAGAATTTGAAGGTTATACATCGACAGACATTGAAAATAATCAACCGCGTAGAAATATAATTCAAATGACGAAATGTGGAATCTGATATGGATATTTCTTCCGAAATGGATTTACCGAGGGACTTTTTAATTATTTTTTTGTGTGTTGTAATATAACTTTCACTTCAATTATCCATTTATTATTGAAAGACAACCAAATTTGCGTATGAAGATTGGTATGTTATTTTTCTTCAAAATAAAACAAACTTGTAATTGTAAATATTCAATTGTTTTCGAGTTACACATGTTTTTATGAGACATATCAAAATATGACAGTCATGTTGTAATTGTCTGGTAGTCTAAGACCAGACACTGACAGGGCTTAGTGCATGTGGTTATGAGAGGGTTAAGGTCATGAGAGGAAGACCCCTATTGATTTTCAGCGATTTCCGATAATTGCTGTCAGAGTTATGGCCCTTGATCACTTCAAAAAATCTTGGGAATGCACTACAGCCTAAAGTTAATATCCGATTGACTTTAAATTTATACACAGTGTTTCAGGTCATCAGAGGCAGTCCCCTTTTGATTTTCAGCAATATCCGATAATTGCATCCAGAGTTATGGCCCTTGATCACTTTGAAAAATTTTGTGAACGCTCTAGAGGCTAAAGTTAATATCTGATTGAATTAAGATTTATGCACAGTGTTTAAGGCCATGAGACAAAGAAGCGTAGGGCTTTTCAGCGATATCCGATAATTACTGCCAGAGTTATGGCCCTTGATCACTTTGAAAAATCTTGTGAAAGCTTTAGAGGCTAAAGGTAATATCCGATTGAATTTAAATTTATACACAGTGTTTACGGTCATGAGACGAAGAAGCCTAGAGATTATCAGCGATATCCTATAATTACTGCCAGAGTTATGGCCCTTGATCACTTTGAAAAATCTTGTGAACGCTCTAGAGGCTTAAGGTAATATTCGATTGACTTTAAATTTATACACAGTATTTAGGGTCATGAGACGAAGAAGCCTATTGATTTTCAGCGATTTCCGATAATTGCTGTCAGAGTTATGGCCCTTGATCTCTTCAAAAAATCTTGTTAATAACCGATTGACTTTAAATTTATACACAGTGTTAAGGGTCATGAAACAAAGAAGCCTAGGGATTTTCAGCGATTCTCGATAATTACTGTTAGAGTTATGGCCCTTGATCACTTCAAAAAATCTAATGGATGCTCTAGAGGCTAAAGTTAATATCCGATCGACTTGAAATTTATACACAGTATTGAAGGTCATGAGACGAAGAAGCCTATTGATTTTCAGAATATTAAGTGTTTCGTATACATAAACGTTAGCATGGAGGAGAACTTTATCAAAGCCAAACAAATTCGAATGATTTTCTGATAATTACATAATGAGTTGTTTCTTGTTATATGATTTTACTGTATTATAAATGTTTCATTACTGAAAAAAGTAAAATATGCGACAACTCTTGTTGACTGCCCGGACGATTTAGCTGCTGTGGGCGTATGTTTCGTTGCCTGGCAACCTATCTTTTATTGTGAATACGAGACCAACGCTAGCACACGATGTCAAACTTTTAGTTTTGCAAAGTGGCATCTTCCGGCTAGTTACGTAATATATGTCAAACTTAGAGCATTGTTTTGATCATTGTAAAAAAGATTTATCATCGCAAATCATGAATTTTATGATTAGACGAACCATTAGAAAGAGGTGTGTAGACACATGGCCATGGTAGTCATGCTTTCCAGACACATTACCAATATTTCCATGCATTTATTATGTCTGGATAAGCGCTACCAAAAACAGGACGACTCCTGAACAATTTGTTGTAAAATGTAGAATAAAAAGGATATGTTCACGTTTTAGAGTAACGGTGAAAGGATTTATTATTGCCATTTTGAATTTTGAGGTACTAAATGTCCAAATAAACAGTGCTACATGTATATCTGATAAGAATAATTCCCAACTTTTTAGAATCCCAACTAAAATGTTGCTAATCAATTTTTCCATTGACTCACAGTAACGTTGGAAATGGATCGCAAAATGTGATGCAAACCTGGTTATTTTGTTCCCGGCTTTAAGTAATGATGAGTGTCATCATATGATTACCCTACTGTAACATCTAGGTAAAATTCTACTCCTCATGTTGCACACATAACCATAGAAACAAAATTACTATCGGTTAGACTGAACTATTGAGTTTAAATCCATGCCATTTTTCAAAATCAAGACTGTTTGAGGATTCCCTTTTCCAATAATGATAACTTTATACTTCCAGGTGAAGTCCTATCATTTCATTTATCAAAATTATTAAAAATGGACAATGTACCTGGTGTGGTGTTGTCGAAGTTAGATTCTTCAACTCCTCAATGGTCTAGTCAGAACCTAGATGAAGCTGGCTGGGAAGAAGGAAAATTTGTAGCTTTCATACAATGGATACCAGATATGGAAACTAGAAAGTAAGGACAAAACATTAGATATACAAAAAATAAGATCACATTATTAAATTAATCAATGACATCAATTTATCGAAGATTCCAAGCTTTGAAATAAATATGGTTCCGAATGATAAACAGGATTAATCAATCCCTAGTGGGCCATTTGGTAATTGATGGTGCAAAAAGTAGTGGTCTATTTAATTGGTTATTAGGTTAAAAGATTTAGACTTCGAGAGCTATCAACAGTATTCCAGGCTAATTTAATTTTTTAAGTATTACTTAATGAGGAAATATGGCAAGCTGAAATGTTCATTATTAAACAATTTATATCACCATACATGTTCATTAAATCATTTCAAGACACTGCTCAAAATACATCACTTTCAATGAAACTTCAAAAATGTATTCACTCGTTCCTCTGGTACAGCCTCAAATTGAATATATCCTGTATCTTTAAATGCCTTTTCAGATCCTATGTGCATATGCCTAAGCAGATATTACAAGCTTTAGAAAGTAATTCATTAGTTAGTGCTGTTTCTTTAGCTGATGATCACCTTAGTCAACCAGTTTTATCTGATCTTGTTCAATGGGGCACCATGATAATATTTGATTATTTAACTGCTAATTATGATAGGTAAGTTAACTTGCAATCAATTATTTCAGTTCACTTCTGATTCTCTAGTATGAGAATCAGATACACATATAAGATTTGTCTCCCAAATTTTGAATGTCAGTTAAAACTTTTCATTGTGAAATATCACCCTCCCTTTCAAAGGTTATGGTATTCGTAATGGTCTACACAAAAACATTAAAGGTTTGTACAGATCTCATGAAAGTTCTATTTAAAATTAATGTCCAGTTGGATGTCATAATCCAAATGACAAATTGTCGTTGTATACATGTATCTGTCAGTCTTGCTTATAGGTGCTCTAGAGGCTAATCAACTAATTGACTTGAAGTCTGAACATTGTGTTTAAATTCATGGAACAAAGATGTCTGATTGACCTGTGATCAATTAAGAAATCTTGGGGATTCTCTTGAGGTTTCAGTTATAATATGATAAGACTTGAAATTTATATACTGTACACCGTTTGTTTATGATGCAAAGAAGCTGATTGATATTCAGCAATTTCAAATAATTAGTCAGATTTATAGTCCTTGACAATTTATAAATCTTGTGGTGGCTATAATTTTTATTATCAGCATCATTATTTCAGAGTTGGTAGTATGCAGGATGGGGCTTACAGAGAGAAAAATCCAGGCATATTGAAGGAAAATATCCGAAATTTAAGAGTATCTCTTGAAAAACAGAAACTATGGTTAATTGACAATGAAAGTGGTTTGTTAGATGCTTATGACTTATTGTATAAGGGTGGTGAAAATGGGAAACAATTCATAACTTTTCATCAACAAATGTTACGAACTATGTGTATTTTTCAGCGATCAGTGGTTCAAGCTGTACAACGTTTACACAAAACAATTGAACCTCACAAAACATTAGAAGACTTTGCTCGACAACAAGAACCATTTGTGGACCAAATACCAAAAGATGATTCCTTCGATATATTCAAAATGATGTTTTCCAAGAGACTCAATGATGTGTTTGAGTGGATACAGTATTGCCAAAATAGATAATTGTGATAAACTAATCATATAAATGTTGATATAGTCCTAATATGTGGTCATATTTAATTCTACTTCCTATCTATTTATCTACATCCATGTATGTCTATATATCGAATATGTCTTCAAATATTCAAACAGTACTACATGTATAATAATACAATTTGTTTCTATATATCTCCGAGAAAAACAAAGGAACAAATTAAATCTAGTTATTAGAAGAGACTTTCTGATCATAGCAAAGGATGATTCTATTGGCATTCAGTTGTTAATCAGTATTTCTTTGTAATTATACATTTCCATATATTTTCTACTAATTTACTTTTCTTAGATTAATTTAATCCAGATGCCAAATTGAGTTCTATTAAACAGGAAAGATATATACTACAATAGCCATACAATATATATATGACCGTGTGGTCCGTCAGATATTACAAGAGACTGGAATGGTTCTTCAATTCTTTAATACTGGAAACTTATAATAATAATTATCTACATACACTTTACAGGACTGCGGATAACCGACAAGTACCTAATGCTACTAAGTCGGATAGACCTGAAAGACTGACGTATCAAGTACAGTCACATATATTTATATGGAATTATTTCTAATCACTTGAGATCAAGTGTTGACATGCATTGATGTAATAATGTACAATATAAGAAATTAAACAATGCTAAATAAAACAATTAATAGATTAATCATACGATTGGCATGTTCACTAGAAAGGCCATATTGACAGTTACTTTCTATCTATACCAGTTTTATACACTATAAGGGATTATAATAAATTAACCTGTCATTAGCATTACATAACATTTCATCATTGGCTAGTAACCTTTTAATAGCACACATATATAATTAATGTTTTAAAGAAATATAATAGTTATTGTCCTGAGAGTTTAAAATGAATTCAGTTTGAAGGCTTTCACTTTTAAAATTAATAAAGCATTATCTTAAATATTCAAGTTTTAAATTATAACATATAACTGCTATAACCTACACGGTTATATATTCTCCTCGCTCGCTAATTTATAATACGTCCTCGTATTATATTGATCAACAAATAAATTTTATAAATTTAAACTTGGATCATTGAACACTGAACTAAAATTGTACAGAACTCCACATGTTCTTAAAGGGTACATCATCAATAAATTGTCTAAAATTAAAATCTGGGTCTTCCTTGAATATTTTATCAATCCACTCCCACTGATACGTATACTGGAGACTATAATCGTTGAGAAAAACACGTCTTTCTGACAGATAATATTCTATATTTGTTTTTATATCACAGAATCCTGCGCACAATTTCCATCGTCTTCCATCTGGGTGACCTTCAAAATCACTACGTCTGCTACATGCCAGTTGGTCTTGTTCCTCTTGTACTAATGGATATCTTTGGTGAACTACATTTCTAACAACTTCAGGTACAGGTCCAGGAATTTTGATTCTATGGTTTTCTATATACGAAATATCTGTTTCATCTAAATCGCTTTCCTGAACCCATTCCTTTAGTTCCACTTGGTATTCTGGCTGTCCCTTCTTATTTAGGCGTTTCTGCACGACTTCCCTGGTACGTTGAGCATCCGTGTTTGATTTGGAGGGTGTATATTCGACTGTCTGACAACTTTTAGTAAAGACCGTTGGAAATGCTACAACGCTTTTGTCAAGAGAGCATGTTTTGATGGTTTGGCATTCACTATCTAATGTTGATGGCTTGACAAATTCACTTACTGTAGGAGATACAATGTCAACATACGGAATATTAGTGCTTTCTTTAAGTCCACACCTTTCTTTAAATTTTTGGGATCTCATGACATCTCGGGCTCTTCTGCTGGCCGATTTCTTCACTCCGTTTTGACCACAGACATTTCTCCAAGTCAGAATTATTGAAATGTTATTACCTCCATTTTCGATTTTCCATTGGTGTGCCTCTGTATTCAAATCCATTACTTTAATTATTTCTTCTAGTTTTCGTGGTATAATTTGTTCCATCTTCTTGATTTTTTTTTTTATTCTTAGGGTACTCGCTTTGGCTTGTAAGAGGCTGGAATCTTACCACACAAGGCTTCTGCACCAAATATGACCGTGTGGTCCGTCAGATATTACAAGAGACTGGAATGGTTCTTCAATTCTTTAATACTGGAAACTTATAATAATAATTATCTACATACACTTTACAGGACTGCGGATAACCGACAAGTACCTAATGCTACTAAGTCGGATAGACCTGAAAGACTGACGTATCAAGTACAGTCACATATATTTATGTGGAATTATTTCTAATCACTTGAGATCAAGTGTTGACATGCATTGATGTAATAATGTACAATATAAGAAATTAAACAATGCTAAATAAAACAATTAATAGATTAATCATACGATTGGCATGTTCACTAGAAAGGCCATATTGACAGTTACTTTCTATCTATACCAGTTTTATACACTATAAGGGATTATAATAAATTAACCTGTCATTAGCATTACATAACATTTCATCATTGGCTAGTAACCTTTTAATAGCACACATATATAATTAATGTTTTAAAGAAATATAATAGTTATTGTCCTGAGAGTTTAAAATGAATTCAGTTTGAAGGCTTTCACTTTTAAAATTAATAAAGCATTATCTTAAATATTCAAGTTTTAAATTATAACATATAACTGCTATAACCTACACGGTTATATATATCTGCTCTAAAGTAATTAATTTTCTGTGTAACTCAAATACATGTAGGCCTACCCATTGTGTCCCATTCAAATTTAATCAGACAGTAACAGGTAGTACCTAATACATTCATTCATCCCATATTAATTGATAAACGTACACTATGCCTTGACACCATAACTAGTAGGTAATGATTATGCAATGTTTATAAATAGATTATTCCGTAAAATTTTATTGTCTCTTCCCAAGCATGCATGTCATAATATTGGATGAATGGCTTATTAAATGATCATAGTACTTCTATATGCCTTCACATTATCAGTCATGATTCGAATAGCCAATTTTTTTTAAAATTTGTGACGAAATGTACAAATTAGGCGATGTCCTGGATAAGGAACACAAATAAGAAATAATTAAAATTGACACAATTTTTGGGGTTATTATTGTGGATATTCAATGACATCTCACCAGGTTCTTAAAATATATCGGAAGAAAAATTGGCGCATGAAGCTTTGATATGGCTAGCTTCAAATCAAATAAAAACTACATGCATTTATTTGTTCATTTTTTATACGCCCACACTGAAATCTTGTTGTATGTTGTCGTTGATTGACTTTAAATTTATAAGCAGTGTTTAAGGTCATGAGACGAAGAAGCCTATTGATTTTCAGCAATTTCCGATAAACACTTTTAGAGATATGGCCCTTGTTCAGGTCAAAAAATCTTGTGGACACTCTAGAGGCTAAAGCTAATATCTGATGGACTTTACATTTATACACAGTGTTTAAGGACAAATAAGTTTTTTTGATTTTCAGCGATTTCCGATAATTCCTGTAAGAGTTACGGCTCTTGATCACTTTCAAAAATTTGGTGGACACTCTAGAATCTAAAGTTAATATTCAATTGACTTTAGATTGATGCACAGAGTTTAAGGTCTTGTGACGAACAAGCATATTGATTTTCAATGAATTTTATAACTTGAATAGCTAAATCCATGATATTAAATATTGCATAATAGCAGAACTTTATCAAATCCAAACGAATTCTAATGCTTTTCTAATAATTACTTAATGAGTTGTTACTCTTAATCAGATTTTTTTGTAGGCCTATTATAAATGTTTCATTACCGGAAAAAGAAAAAAATATTGCGACAGCTCTTGCTGACTGCCTGGACAATTTAGCTGCTGTGGGTGTATGTTTCGTTTCCTGGCAACTTATCTTTAAATCCACCAGCCCTCTATGATCTGGTGCTACCACTTCTGATGTTATCAATAGAAATTTATTTCATCATCTGACAATGTTTATCGGAATAAAAATTGCATTGATTTTCAGCAATTTCCGATAAACACTTTTAGAGATATGGCCCTTGTTCAGGTCAAAAAATCTTGTGGACACTCTAGAGGCTAAAGCTAATATCTGATGGACTTTACATTTATACACAGTGTTTAAGGACAAATAAGTTTTTTTGATTTTCAGCGATTTCCGATAATTCCTGTAAGAGTTACGGCTCTTGATCACTTTCAAAAATTTGGTGGACACTCTAGAATCTAAATGTAATATTCAATTGACTTTAGATTGATGCACAGAGTTTAAGGTCTTGTGACGAACAAGCATATTGATTTTCAATGAATTTTATAACTTGAATAGCTAAATCCATGATATTAAATATTGCATAATAGAAGAACTTTATCAAATCCAAACGAATTCTAATGCTTTTCTAATAATTACTTAATGAGTTATTACACTTAATCAGATTTTTGTGTAGGCCTATTATAAATGTTTCATTACCGAAAAAAGAAAAAAATATTGCGACAGCTCTTGCTGACTGCCTGGACAATTTAGCTGCTGTGGGTGTATGTTTCGTTTCCTGGCAACTTATCTTTAAATCCACCAGCCCTCTATGATCTGGTGCTACCACTTCTGATGTTATCAATAGAAATTTATTTCATCATCTGACAATGTTTATCGGAATAAAAATTGCTCAAATTTCGGAAAGCAACAAAGGCTTAAACAGGCCTATTTAAAGGGACAATAACACTCTTGCTGGTTTGACAGGTCCAGAAAAAAAAATTAGCCTTATTCTAACTACAAGATGTTTAACTGTCCTACCTGTTGTGTAAATTATCCATTACAACCTATCTTACTTGTCCAGAGGGTTCGAAAATATGTTTAAATCTAAGTTGCATTTGAAAGTGCTTACGTAAGGCTTTTCAAACCATGATACGAAATATATGTAGTTGAATTTTTCCATTTTTTAAAATTAGGTGTGTTTAGATGAAATTTGTATCATTTTAAAATTGAAATAATGTAAAATAGTACAAATTTTTGACCAGAATAAAGATTGGAACATATTATTCAGTTACAACAAGAGTGGTATTGGGGCTTTAAAGAGACCTGTTACAAAGTCTAGAGGAGTAATTTGGAAATTTCATGAAAATATGACAGCAGATTAGCTGATCTACAGGAGATTATAAGCCAGAATACTGTGAATTCCATTATACAAATGTTGTACAAATATGTGTATGTTTGAATGTTAGAAACAGATTACTATATATATGTCTATTAGTATTATATGATGTTATATTTATTTGTCTTTATAATATTTGTGTTGTAAAATATTTTTATTTAATACAACTATATATTTTGTATATACCATTTGTTATTATTAAGTCTGAAATTACAAATATTACGAGAAAAAAAAAGATAAAAAAAATTGTGTTGGTGTCTTACCTTATTTTGATTCAAGAAAATACGGCAGAAAATTATTCACCTACCCTAGTAGTCAAATCAACAGTGACCAGTGGGGAGGGGGGGGGGAGGGGGGGTATATTTTATTACAGAAAGAGTTTCTTGACAAGGAATTCTGATAATTCAAGTGGGCGTTCACAGGTCTGTGAATCTGGGGGATGATATGGTATCAGACACCATTAAGCGGTAGGGCATTACCTTTCAGTAGGGGTGGCCAACATTTTTGAGAAAATTTCCGGAAAGGTCATTTAGTTTGGAGGCTCAGTGCGGGGGGTGGGGGGTCGGGTCCACTAAATGGGCACAAAACCAGACCCAACTTTTCTAGAGTAAAATTTTGCCTAGAATACGATGCCGAGTGGTAATCAGTCTGCTGTTGGGGCGTTTTCGAGATATTCAGGGTCAAAGGTCAAATGAGGTCATTTGCACTGAAAGTGAATGCGCAACAATTCTTGTATCATGAAAATATGCTGAAAATGATCGAAAGTTGGGTCAGGTTTTGTGCCCATTTAATGGACCCCCCCCCCCCCCCTGAACTGAGCCTCCGGTCTATTTCTAACAGACTGTCGTAATCATTATGCTATCTAGGCGTCGAATAAGCATTCTAAAATAAGTATTCAAACAAAATAAAATCCTGATTAGTACTGGAGGACCCGGAGAAAACCCACGGGGCTTGACAGATGACCCTACTCTTTGCCACATATATCCGGGGATTCAAAACCACGCCAATTGATTCAATGACAGGCTTTATGATACAGCGTGCACGTACTAACCATTCGGCAATTCAAGGGGTGTATCCGGCCGGCCATGGGGCGATGATGATCATGTTGTATGTGGCCGGTGGCTTTAACAGGGCGACGCACCATCGCTTGAGTCTGGAATAGGCTGGTATAATAGACTTTTTGGACAGGGTGTGCTGGGTGTGAGCCGGAATTTGGAATCCTGCAATGAGGATTCCGAATTTTATCCCAAAATTTCATCGGATTCACCAGACCCGGTTGCAGGCAAATTTACTAATTATTAAGTCACCTGCACCTTGTTTTTTGGGGATATGCTAGAAACGTGTTCTAATAGTTCGTAATTAAAATAAAATTCAATTTTAAGGCCTCAGCAAATTTGATGATAGCTGGTCTGCTGGCTGAATATGCAGTGAGACAATTTCCTGAGGCTGGTGTTAAACATTCCTTGACATTTTTATTAACTCGTTAATTTTAGAGATGAAATTGCAGAATTGGGATGTCGGGAATGGTCTCAAATTGCGGGAAATGGCCTCCCATTTCCAAAAATTCAAAATTGAATTGTGTCCCGTACGCCTGTGCATGGATGCTCCCACTCCTACTCAACAAAAATGGAACATTTTTCAATGAAAATATTCCTACTTATTCCATATTCCTTACTTGTTAATCAAATGGTCAAAATGTTCTCAACTAGTCCCATTTTCAACCAGTTAAAACTATTTCAGATACGTACCTGGTACCGTGCCTGAAACGATTGATATTCTTGAAGTAGCCTAAAGTAAAGATTGCGGAGACCATCTCTTTTTTAAACAGATGGCTAACGCATGGTTCGACTAGGCCTACCCACGTTTACTTTATATATATTAAGAACCTTTATAATTTGCAGTTAATATAGGTGAACTAAATAATCTGCACAGCAATTTAAACACATCATTACTTACGCAAAGAAAAGGGCGGGAATTTCTTCTAGCACACTCTTCCATGTCATTGTCAAAGAAAATATTTTATCGAATATTTCGAAATGAAATACGCACATTAAACAGTTTTTATAGAAAGAAAAAAAATTAATGTATTAAATAAGAGTTAGATACCTTTTAATTTTTACTGTGGCATTCTGATGACAGCAGATCTACAGCATCACCAAATCTGAAAATTCTTTAATTTCCATTAGTCTCATTTCATTGGATTACTTCCGTTGCAGGGGAGAATACTCCATTGAATGTCCTGATTTTGCAGATTCTAAAGAGACGTCTTAATGACAATTATGTCCTCCCGTGAAAAAGAATTAAATTTATTTTATACAATTGTCGGATGTATTTCATTTTAACAATTTTTTACTTCCCCTTCCATCGAAATTATGTCTGTTCGTGTGGGGGCACCAAAAATGCATTTGCCACAGGATGAAGGTAGGCCCTACAACTAACGAACGCGAGAATTTCAATTTTTCTAAGAAAGTCAAAACATAATTATTTCTATGTCTTTTGCTCAAAAGGTTATCAACTCACTATTATACGATCATGGGCATTATTTCCCACCCTTAAAAATCCATGACACAGGAAATAACAAATCAATTACCTCCCCTGTTTTGCTATTGACAACATAGGGCAGTCATTTTCCAACGTTGGAATTTGAAGTTGAAAATGTTTTTTTGTTGCCAATTTCTCAGCTGGGAATAGCAAATTATAGGATTAATAGAATTATTATTTAACAAGTTAGGACTGTTTATGGATGCCATATATTTTAAGGCTTTATTTTAATCAATTTTAAAAATATAACCTAAAATTTTGAAATTGTAGCTTTCAGATATCGTCAAATGCGTATTGCAGAGGAATGATAATTTTTTGTCATTAAAGGGTCATCCCGATAAAGGGTTATGTGTCTGGATAAACTGTTTTTACGCTCACGTCCAAACGACTCAATATTTTAAGTCAGGGTTTATACAATATTCTTCTATATTTTGGAGTTTAAATTTCATACGTACTCGGAATTTTTATTTTTGAGACTCTGTTCAATTCGGGACTGTCCCTTTAAACCCCATCTCTCTCTCTCTCTCTCTCTCTCTCTCCCTCTCTCTCTCTCTATATATATATATATATATATATATATAGACTCTATCACACAGACGTTTTTCTTAACGGGAATAGTGCGTATGCAAATGTGACTTGGAAGGCATAGACTACAAGAACTTCCGAGACGAAAAGTAGAAAATAGGAAATTAAGAAATAACTCGCTTTTCCTAATTTCCTATTTTCGTCTTCCGCCTTCTAACTGGCATAAATAAATACACAAAAGTCGCCAAGACGCAATACAAGCCAAAATGCAAGTCGAAAAAAAGAAATTAGGCCAAAAATATATTTCTTATTTTCCTATTTTCGCGTTGATTTTGGCTTGTAGGCTATATCGTCTTGGCGACTTTCGACTTTCTTCTTTTCGACTTGGCGACTTTCTACTTTCGTGTTTTGAAGGGGCGAAAAGTAGAAATTAGGAATGGTAGTTATAGGCTTCTATACTCACTGAACCACCGAGGCTCCACTTTTATGAACGTATATCTATCTACATGACTCACTGTAAAATATCGTAGTTAGATTTATTACTAAATGGAATTTATATATTTAATGATCCACAAGGTTACAATGGGGGGGGGGGGGGTTAACTTATACTTGACTTAATGTACACGTTAAACCGACAAGTTCAGAAGAGCCCTGGTAAACAACAGTTCATTTCAGACAGTCTTTGAAAACAAATAGCGGCACAATCTTGGTTTACTGAGCTCTGTGTAACATAGGTCATAACTCCGGTAATGGTTATGTTGGGCGCGATCTTACCCCCTAATGCAGATTGCAATCTGCGCTGCCATGTAGCGCAGATTGAACCCCGCGCGTGCAGATTGCACCTCGCGCGCGCAGATTGCAATCTGGGAGCATTAAGTTGGTGCGCAGATTGCTCTACTAGCGCAAATTAACCCTCGATGTTTGAAGAGATGTAAGGAATGTGTCAGACGTAACTATATGACCTGCCCCCTATCGACTTTGTAGTGTAATAATTTTCAAAACACTGCATAATTAGCGCGTGTGCTTGGAAAATCAGATTTGTAATTCAAGTCTACAGTATCTCATAATCGGTCGCTGACTACGTGACTGAATGTCATAAACATTGCCGTACCGTAAAATTCAGTATTATTTTTATATTGACAGATTTTTAAAAAAAATATTCATAGTGTTATGTAACCCAAAGTTTCCGAAATCTAGTTCGGTGGTCAGATATCCTCAGATATGTGTTAACCTATGATGACATGCATGGGCCCAATTTTTTCATTTAATTTTTTTCAAAGGGCTGTGATCGTCTTTGATGCATCAAAACGTTTCTCATTATCCATTAAAGTATACTATTTGCAACCTGCGAGTATTAAGCTGGTACGCTTTTCTTGCGAATACCTCTCGATGTTTGTTTAGAGATGTAAGTAGTGCGTCAGACGTAACTGTATGTATATGATCTGTCGCCTATCGACTTACTAGTATAATAACTTTCAAACTCACTGCACGAGGGGTGAAGATTGCGTCTAAAAAAGTTGGTGCGCAGATTGCCCTCCTTGCGCTGAATACCCCTCAATGTTTGTTTAAAGATGTAAATAATGTGTCAGACGTAACTATATATGTGACCTGCCCCCTATCGACTTGGTAGTGTAATGATTTTTAAAATCACTGCATAATAAGCGCGTGTGCTTGGAAATTCAGATTTCTAATTCAAGTCTACAGTATCTCATAATCGGTCGCTGACTGTGTGACTATTTGCAATCTGTGAGTATTAGGCTGGTCAAAATCGTTTTATAGTTGAGGCGCTGGAGGCGCCAGCCTTCTCGCGAAAAAAATCAAAGAAGTTGAAAAATAAAACGGGAGAAAAATGCTAACACAGATGACAAAAAAATGAAAGTGTACCCTAGATAGGGAGGGCCCTAAGGCAGACAAAAGGGCCCTCTGGCCAAGGGAAAGGGCCGTCGAGCCTGAGTCAATCGTTTGCTATACACCACTGAATGAGAATGCAGCCATTGCATTGGCATGAAAATCAATCAAGCAATCACCTTTTCTGAAAACCTACTAATAAGCTAATCAGGAAAGAGATGGCTTGTCCGCACAGAGAAACCCTGCGAAAGATGGCCATCAAAATTGTATAGCCTCCGCCATGTGGGATTTGTGTTTTTAGGTGCCAGTCGTGTCTTCTTGTGGTCTCCCCTTACTCCACTATCCCACTGGTATTTGTTTTGGCAGAATAGTGTTTAGATGCCGAGCCCGTCTGATCATGACTCCCTCTTACTCCACTATCCCGCCAGTTTAGTAGATGTTAGTAGTAAATTAAACTAATATAAAATTAAAAAAAGAGAGTATAATAAAGTTGTAGTCAAATAAATTAAAGGTAATAAAATAAAGTAAATTAAAGTAAAAGTAAAGTAAAGATAAAGTAAAATGAATTAATTAAAATTTATTAGTTAATTAAATTAAACGTAATACATAAAAATAAAAATAAAATAAAATAAAATAAAATAAAATAAATTAAAGTAAAATTAAGTAAAGATAAAGTAAAATGAATACATTAAAATAAAGTTGTAGAGTGGTTGGGCTTCCTTCGAGAGGACGTTTTTACTTCCCCACCCTACGTCGTATATATATAAAAAAATAAGTTAAGATAAAAAAATAAGTAGAAAAAATAAAAAATAAATTGAAGGTAATAAATAAAAATAAAATAAATTTAAGTAAAAGTAAAGTAAAGATAAAGTAAAATGAATAAATTAAAATAAATGTATAGGATGGTTGGGCTTCCTTCGTGAGGACGTTTTTACTCAACCATCCTAAGGTAATCCATTATATAGCCCGTGCAAACTCCACTTCGCGCGCACAGATTAATCACCGGAAATTAGATAGATATTCGCGCATGCGCGGGGGCAATCTGGAATTGGAGTGTAAAATGCGCCTGACAGTTATAAATATAAGGAAATAAAGAAAACGCGCCTTTGCCGAAAATATTAATTCTAGTCAAATGAGCGGGCTCGGGATAAATTTCGAGGGGAGGGGGGGGCCAGGGTTGGGGCTCTCTCTACTACTACTACTTACTGAGCCATCGAGGCTGCCCTTTTGGGAACGTATATCTGCATGACTACGACTCACCGTAAAATATATTAAATTAGGTTTTATGTTATGATTGATCACACAAGTTTAATTCACTAGGATATTATAGATTAATCAGAAAACATTATCGTCATTCTTTTCTGCTACGAAACAGCAAAATCCGGAAAACGATTCTACTAATGCTGCATCATCGCGCATCAAATGTGAAATAAGTAATAATCGTTTGACGTGTTCTTCTTTTGAAATAATATAGTGTACTAGATGTAAATAAAATTAAACTATAATGGTCATTCATATTAAAAGTATATAAATTTTACAAGTTCAAAAAGTCTTCTATCTTGATTCCAGATCTATCTATATCTTAGATATCAGATATGGATAAAAAGTGTGAGCTGTCATATAATGAAAAACGTGGCAAAAGTAAATAGTGCACTAGATGTAAATAGTGCACTATAATGGTCATTCATATATTAAAAGTATATAAATTTTACAAGGTCAAAAAGTCTTCTATCTTGATTCTAGATCTACATTGTATTTATCTCAGATATCAGATAGGAAAGTGTGAGCTGTCATATAATGAAAACCGTGGCAAAAGTAAATAGTGCACTAGATGTAAATAAACTTGAACTATACTGGTCATTCATATATTAAAAGTATATAAATTTTACAAGGTCAAAAAGTCTTCTATCTTTGATTCTAGATCTATTTATCTCAGATATCAGATATGGAAAGTGTGAGCTGTCATATAATGAAAAACGTGGCAAAAGTAAATCGTAATACGGAATATATAGATTGTATATTTGAACTCTTTTAAAATGGTCATTCAAATATTAAAAGTAGATAAAGAATATACAAGTCTTCTATGTATCTGAAATCTGGATAGAAAAAGTGAAGTCTTATAAAATGAAAAATGTGGAAAAAGTAAATCGTTCGACTTGTTCTTGTTTAAGTAGTAATAGAGCTTGTATTTTAAAGCCCATCACGAAAATTGCAGACAAATATGGGTTTAATATACATTTATATGCGGACGATACCCAAACCTACATATCTATTAGTCCTGCTAACGAAACTGAAACTTTAAGTAAGCTAGAAGAATGTCTTTCAGAAATTCACAACTGGATGACTTAAATTAAATCCTGAAAAAACAGAGTTTCTCCTACTTGGCACTAAACAACAACTTAAGAAACTCTCTGTGACAACGCTGAATTTCCAACAACAGATCATCTACCCTTCAGAAGAAGCAAAGAATATAGGTGCTATTCTTGATTCGCACCTAAGTTTTAAATTTCACGTAACACAGCAATATGTTCCTCAGCCTACTTTCAACTTCACAGAATTGCCAAAATACAAAAGTGTCTTTCGCGTGAATCTAAAGAATTCCTTATCCATTCGTTTGTTACAAACAGACTAGATTACCACAACGCACTTTTATACAAACTCCCTAACTCAGCAGCAAGACTTTTAACTTCATCCAGAAAATTTGACCATATAACCCCATTACTTAAATCTCTGCACTGGTTACCCATTGAACAGCGCATCAAATTCAAAATCCTCTTGGTGACATACAAAGCACTGAAAAATACAGCTCCATCTTATACGACGTCTTAGATCCTCAACTTAGTATTCCAAAGTTTAATTGAGAAATAGGAAGACGTGCCTTCTCCTTTTCTGCTCCTTCATTATGGAACGAAACTCTAAAATATAAATAGAGTCAAAAGAAACATTAAAAAAACGAATCAAAACCCAGCTTTTTCACGAAGCCTATTCACATTAATTTCAAAGCGCAATATAAACTATTGAAAAGTGATTTTGTGCTATAAAATATCAAGGATTATTATTATTATTATTATTATTAAAGATGACTGTTTATCAGTTTTTTATGCTGCAACTGACACAATTTACTATCCACTCCAAATTACTTGAAAATATTTGAAATGCTTGCAAATCGCGTCTACGGACGTCTGGTTTTCAAAGTAGATTCTGAACTTGGGTGGACACTCACCACGTACAATCTGAACTACAGACTCGCCCTACCTGCAGAGAAGTGACTCTGACACAGTGAACAGCCATGATATCCACATGACGTTATCTTAACGTCACGGGTCGCGAGGTCAACGCACAGAAGTCAGTTTATAAACAAACAAACGAAAGTACCATGACTTCGACGAACCGAAAACCTGCGTCGAATCAGGGTTGTCTGTGCAATTACACGGACACAACTGGAGATTGAATAATAATACCCGGAAGAAAATGGGATTTTAACAGAATTAGCAAGTTTGAACTGACACTTGACATAGCCTACGCGGGGTCGCACTATTGCCATTGGCACTATTTTGTGCTTCGGTCAGTTCTATTTCACATATACACAATGAATTCTGCTAATAGTTAATTTATTTCAGTTCTAAACCAAAAATTTAAAACTTTAACGCAATTTTAATAAATAGCCAAATTCTGGCTGGGATTACTGAGCAAATGGCCTTTCACTGGATACGTGCGGAAAAAAAAGCCAGCTACCATAAATTTCGTCACCTTAGTTACGTATGTCACCACGTAGTGGGTTATTCCGACTTTATATCAATTTTATCCCACCGGCTCTAATTTTCTGTCAATTTCTATGAAATAACGGCCAGATTGAAGCGGTTACTGTGATTTTATTTGAAAAATATATTTTTGGGTAAAATTTGCTTAATTTTCAAGAAAACACATTTTTAAGTGACATGGAAAAAGTTCAAAAAAATAAAATGAAATGGGGTTTAACGTCCCACTGTTCTGCTCCTAAACTGGGCAAATGAAGAACGGTATGGGGGGAATTTTGCCCGGGCAGCGGTGCTACGGCCTTATATCGAATTCCAGTTGCCATGGGACCTTTTACGTACACAAATGTGTACATGGGACCTCGGTTTTTCGCATCATCCGAACGACTAGACAAATGTACTTGCCCGGTCTTCTATCCTGCATCCCTGACAAGGGGAAACGACGCCAGAAAATCTGAATGGACTTTCTCGGCCAATGCACCCAACCTCTCGGGCTAGCGAGCTAACCGAATTAGCCACCGCGAATCTGGACTAAAAAGACATAAAACACGGGATCAAAGGATGTATATATTAGGCCTATTTGTTTATTTTGCATATACATGTATTAAAAGTCCAGAATAATTGCACATGTGTTTCATAGACATTTTAAACGTGTTTTAAAATCAACCATGTCCTGTTGGGCCGTAGCCTATATTTCAAATCTTGTCTGATAATGGGAATTAACGTAGGCCTACATTCGGCACAAAGTAGGTCATTTCAGGACTAACATATGGTTCAATTTTTTTTCAATAATAATTCGATTGCGGGTCGGGGTTTTAGCTGTGGGAGGAAACCGGAGAAAACCAACGAGGTTGAACAGGTGACCCTACTCCTTTTTACGTACAACCGGGTAATCGAAATCACTCCAACAGACGTAATAATAGACATCCAACCCCTCTTTGCTGTGTAGGATGTAAGCGAGTAAATTGAGCTAAAAATTCCTTTGCGCCCGCGCATGGACTGTCCCATCTACTAATTTTTGGTCGCCTACCAGGTTTAGCCCAGATTTCGAGCGCTCGGGATAATAAAGTCGAGCGCTCGAGATAGGCTACTAAGTCGCGAGCGCTCGAGATAATACAATCGACGTCTTAACAGTCTTCTTAACCGATGTTTAAAGCTGTTAAATGTTTTGCATTATTTAATGATAAACTTGCAGCATAAACTATAAATAAAATAAAACCAAGTACGAACAATCCAAACCATTAGACAAAATTCGAAGTCCTAAAAACGGTATAGGCAAAAATGTGTAGGCCTAGTATCGCAAAATAGTGTAATCAGCATATTTGTTCGTTTTTACAGAAAACCCAAAGCTAAATGTAGGCTGATGTAGGGTAGCCTACTGGAATCTGCTAATATGAGGTTTGCCGAGTGGGGATCTCCAGTTAAATTGTAAAACTTATATAAAATTGGGTGTATTTCTTGAACGGCATAGATTTGCTAAAATAACAATTATAACATAAATTGTTTGCCTCTTATATAATTATATAATGTGGAAGAAGCTTTATTTCCTTGTCAAACCGGGGGGTTGGGTGGTCGAATGGTTAGTGCATGTTGTCATTGATTGAGTCAAGGTTTCAATTCCCCGGTTGTAGCCGACGTGACAAGGGCTGAAGGAGTAGGGTCGCTTCACAGAGTAAGAACTGTGGTCGCCTGTCGAATCCAAAGGTCCCTACTTTCAAGTGAATTATTGAAATAAAATTGAACTATTATGTTAGTTCCGAAATGACATAGTCTGTGTCTAGTGGGCGCTACCTATTTCTCCCTCCCCCTCTCTTGCTCTGTCCAACCGAGCACCTGTTTACACGTCATAGTGTACATAGACGTCATTCTAACTCTGTGCGTCATTGGTACTAGTCATAGATATCTCTTTATAGGATATCTATAGACGTCATTGCTAGTAACGTAATACTGAAGCCTTGACAAACCAGTCTAGACCGGATACCGTCTGTTTATTTAACATCTCAGGGTAGCGTCCCCTTTAAAATCACAACAAAACCAAAAAACGACCTGCGCCAGTTTGCGGTGTATTTGTTTAGTCTACAGGAAACCAGCTCATAGACTATATAGTCTGAATAAAATGGATGGTAACCTTTAGCCGTAAACGCGTTAGGCCTATTATCTATTAATTTTTATTATTACTTTTGTTTCCAGTTGGGCCAACTTGGGGTTGGTTCTATCTATATCATATCTTATACTTATATCTATCTTTACATGAGTCTATCATCATAATGCCTAGCACTAGTATCAGCTAGTACTTAACTCTTTAATAATAATCAATCAATCATTGAATAATGACTAGGCCTATCTGTCCCGGTCAACACTTAGCTGGTCGGATAGCCGTGGCGATAGAGAGGCGGCTTCTCACCAATGCAACAAGGGTTCAATCCCAGCTCAGGGCATGAACTTTATCGTTGTAAGTGAGAGGGATATTCGGTCTCCCGTCCGATCAGGCAGGTTTCCCCCGAGTTCTTCGGTTTCTTCCTGCAGTAATGATCGAAATCATTCGCACGATCTGTGCCAAGGGCCAAATTGGAAAAAGGCCTCAGGCCTAATTTGCTACCCTTGTAAAATGACGCGATTATTATTATTATTATAACCATTAGGGCCTAGACATTGCCATTACGGCATAATATAGTGTCCATGCATGGTTAGGATCAGAACGGCCTAGAGTTCGCCAAGGCCAAGGGCTTTAGCCCCGTTAATCCTAGCAACGTTTCGAAAAAATTTACACCAACTCCTGTTTTGTTCAGTACCGTAATTTGAGTTTACACTAGACTAGGCCTAGTTAGGCTACGTAGGCCTACTACCGAACCCATGAAATTTTACAACTTTTAAGATTTATTGGCCTAATAAAATTATTTACAATTAAAATGACAACAATTAAAATGTAAGCTTATACTTATTTATAGATCACTTTTTAAAAAAAATAAATTATAATTGAAAAGAAAATATGTACCGGTAATGTAGTCTAGCAGTAGCCTAGACCTGCAGATCCCGACTCCTTAATAAATTGACCCCTTTTTCAATCAAGGTTGGGAACCCTTTAATTCATTACAGCATAGATAATACCGTATCTATGATTACAGTAAGCAAGAACTGGCGAATGGACAGACTTATAATCTAATTTCCTTTGACTATAATTCATGTTCTGTTCTCTTTTATTATTTCAGAAATAGAAACTGACATAAGAACATTGCTTGAATGTCTTCGATGCCACCAGAACAATCCAAAGGCACTGTCAAGAACACTGATGACATTATCCTCATTTCTAACAACAAATGGTACGGACAATTACAATTTAAAAACAACTTTCTAACGGAATTCCTTAATCGTTAAATGTCATGTTTGGTCAACTTTGTCGCTACAGTGACCATAAAATTTATTGCAATTTCTAATGTTGTCTTTTGGTTTTGTTGGGTTGTCTCCTCGGGTTCAAGTCATATTCTCTCCATTGATCTATCTAGAATCGAACCAATTAAAGGACCTAAGTCCGTAACTCAAAATCCTCCAAAATCTTTGACATCAAAAACACGAGTTATTGGTCAATTAAAATCAACATTAATGATGTAAACTTACCGGGTAAAGATGAGCTTCTAAAACCCGGTATTTAAGATAAAATAATTTTTTTAACATTGGTACACGAATCGTGTACCATAATGCGCTTCATCCACAGTTGTATTGAGAGACTGGAGGGAGGAGGCTAGAATAACTAGACGCTATAAATTTGCACTTGATTGCGACTATGCGACTGCTGGCGTATTTCGTCGAACATAACTGATTTGAAATTGGAGTAAAAACGGAAACCATAGAATGTAAATCGGTTTATATACATTTATATTACAGTATTGTTAGCGATTTAGCTCCTTTAACAATACTCAAATGCCATATTTCAGAAGATGCAATTTTATTTTCAGAATAATAATATAGCTTATATTTCCAGATGAGGCTAAAGAATATTTTCAAGAAGAAAAAGGTTTGCAGTACGTGTACAAAATATTATTTAATGCATATAGCACAGATCTCAAACACGCGTGTATGTTTTGTCTTGCTTGTGCTGTAGATAAAAATGGTAAGTCGTTTAGTAAATTACACCATTCATTATAGATGGAGCATGGTAAATGAAATGAAATAAAATTGGGTTTAACATTTTACTTTTTGCACCTCTGCACCGACTGGGCTAATGAAGACGAGCGTATGCCATACAATGTGATATTTGGGAAATTTTGCCCGGACACCGGCACCACGGCATACCCTTATTTCAAATAATTAACAAGGATTCTTCTACGTGTATACGAATGTATGTATGGCATCTAGATCTTTCGTCTCATATGAATGACAAGGCACCGTTAGCTGTCAGAGCTTCCACTCTGTCCCACAGACAAGGGGAAACCAATCGTGCACGTATGGTAGGCCTATGCAAGTCAGTTCGCCATGCTAAATCACTATTTTCGTCAATGTTGCTGAGATGTAAATACGGTCAGGCAACGTGATTATTGGTTAAGGTACCGGTAAGAGTTAGGGCTAGGTTCAGTGTTAGGGTTTATTGTGATTAACATTAGCCCTATTAACATCGCGTGACCTCCAAGGTTGCCTTACCAAATAAATCTAACCAGTTCGTCATTACCGGTTCTTGTATTGTCGCGTGAAATAAAGACACAGGTCGGCTATTTTAATTGGTACTAATGATCTGTCTACGTTTTTTTCAGTCATCTCTCAAACTATTCTTACTAAGAGTGAAATATTCGACTACCTGCATACAATCTTGGAAGACGATGACAGCCAGAGTGTGAAAATTAAACAGACGGCTATATTTCTTTTACTTTGTATAGTTGCAAGCAACAGTAAGATAAATCCCTCTCTCTATCTCTCTCTCTCATTATTGTCCAACCCTACCGTGTGCTTTAGTCTCGAACTGCCAGAGGTTATGTTTATGAGGGATATTTGTAGTCATATTGAGGGGCGTATGTATTGTGGATTGAAAGTGGAGGTATGGTTTGTAAATTACCACATGAGAATGCCTAAGTTATAATTTAGATCAATTTTCAATTTGAATATTGACCACCCTACCCAAGTACTAACTCCTTCAAAATTGGGAATGTTTGAATAAAAAGTTATTTCTCTCTTTACGTTTTAGCTTTTAAATCAATTGCCGTACATACACAGGCGCGGATCCAGGGGGGGGGGGGGGCAGGGGGGCCGTGCTCCCCCCCCCCCCTCAGCCCCAGCGAGACTGGTGTATCCGCTTTTTAATTGATGATATAAATTGATTTTTGCATTGGCTCTGGGGACTACACCAAACTACTAATACATGCGGCACTCTAATGATTACCATTTATTACAATGTATGGGCCCCCAACCCCCTCGAAAAAATCCTGGATCCGGGCCTGATACCAAAGTAATAGGTAGAGATAGATATAAGCTTGTCTGATTTCAATCTTGATTTTCTTTTTTGGCGTGCCTCATGAGATTGATCATAAATGTCAGTTAATTGTAAACAATAACGAGATATAAATAAATAAAATAGATGTATTAACTCAATTATTCAGGCGTTGGACAGAAATTGGCCAGAGAAAGTCATTGTTTGAATGACTTGCTAATAATATTGAGGTAAGAGCAATTATGAATGAGTACCAACGATTGCGAAAAACGGAATGATTAAATGAATGAAATGGGGTTAAAGTCCTAACTTAAATGAAATTATTAAAAAAGGGAAATAATCGGGAATTGAAAAAAAATTATGTTAGTTGGAAACTAGATACCGGTACCATATTAAAGTTATCCTTTTTAGCATCTGGTAGTAAACAAAAAATAGCGATCTGTTCTTAAACTGTAAGAACGAGGAGCTTACCACTCCTCGATGATATAGAACATTCACAAATTGGCTGACTAGATGGATATTTATAATTAACTCGAAAACGTGACCTGTATGTGTTACGAAACGTCGTTATTAGATAATAGAGAAGTAGTTATATCCATATATACCTTGTGTTGTGTTTTGTTATGAATAGTTAACCGTGCTTCTAGTTATCATTTAAAGAATTGATAGATAACCACTGCCCACTGACAACATGATATAGTTTTACTAGAAATGTTACTATTTTATTATTTTTAAAAGAAACATGCTGGAGAGTATGATTGAAAGAAAACAAGGAGTTAGTAGCGAAACATCTAAAGACTTGTGGTGCAGTGTTACTAGTACTCTTAGTATGTGTGTCAACAATCCACAAAACGGTAACTTTATTAAACCTTATAATTACGTATCAATGTATTCACTGTTTTGTTTTAAAAATAATTATACCAACTGTAAAATGTAAGACAATAAGCAGTTTCTTCTAAGAACGGTGTTTTTGGTCATTATGGTCCAAAGTATTA
Source organism: Patella pellucida (assembly GCA_917208275.1). Lineage (NCBI taxonomy): Eukaryota > Metazoa > Mollusca > Gastropoda > Patellidae > Patella > Patella pellucida. The sequence goes on along the minus strand of OU795041.1, from coordinate 28,248,484 downwards.
CAAAATGGGACGGACAAGGAAATATTTCATCCCAGATTTATTAAGAAATTGACAAAATTATTGATAATCAAAATTTTGACAAAGCGGTGAAGGCTACTACGAACATGGTGACATAATAGCTTAGACTGGATTAACTATTTATCGGTGATAAGTAAAACCGGACTATACATATTGTTTATTTTACACTATATCAATATAACCTACTTATGTTCTTATGTTTAATATTGTATTTGATACAGGAATAATACCTTCCGACTGGTTAATCGGACATATTATCCCCATTTATAAAAATAAAGGAGATGCCTTTAACCCAAGTAATTATCGACCAATCACCCTACTTAGCTGTCTGGGCAAACTGTTCACTTCCATTATTAACGAACGACTAAACCGATTCTCCGAAACTAACCAGATTATTTTCGAAAATCAAGCTGGCTTTCGGAAAAATTACTCCACAGTTGATCATATTTTTAACTTATATACTCTAATCCAACTTTATAAAGGTTTTCGTAAGAAACTTTATTGTGTATTTATCGACTTTGAAAAAGCGTTTGATACTGTTTGGAGGATCGGTTTGTGGAATAAATTATTACAAAATTATATAAATGGAAAATGTTTCAATGTTATAATTAATATTTATAAGGACATTAAAGCCAAGGTCAAACTAAACTGCGAAGAATCGCCTAGTTTCGAATGTACCAACGGAATACGACAGGGCGAAAATCTCTCCCCGTTTCTATTTTCTATTTTTTTGAATGATTTAGAAGAATTTCTAAATAAAAATAATGTAAACGGACTTAGTTCTCTATCTAGCAAAGCCCGAAATGAACTGCATATCTATCTGAAACTATTTATATTATTGTACGCTGACGACACTATATTGTAAGCAGAGTCAAGCGAGGACCTACAAAAACAACTAAATATTTTCTATGAATACTGCTTATTATGGAAATTAAAAGTGAATATACATAAAACGAAGATAATGATTTTTAATGGAAAAGAACCAGATAACTGTGCATTTTATTATAATAACTCAGGTATTGATATTGTTGATAATTTTAAGTACTTGGGTGTTTATTTCACGAAAAATGGATATTTTAACTATCACTGTAAGAGTAATAATGACAAATCTATGAAAGCTATGTACGGAGTTTTATCAAAATGTACTAAACATAATTTAAGTATAGAATGTAAATTGGATATGTTTGATAAAGTAGTAAAGCCTATATTATTATATGCTTGTGAAGTTTGGGGCTACTCTAACATTACTAATATTGAACGAATCCATATGAAATATTGTAAATATATATTGTCACTAAATAATTCCACAAGTTCCGCAATGGTCTTGGGTGAACTGGGCAGGTTCCCATTAATAATCGATATTAAAGTACGAATGGTATGTTACTGGGCTAAAGTAGTAACTGATGAAAACAAACTGACAACTAAATTATACATATTGTCAAAGTCTTGCAATACATCCTGGATGAAATGTATTAAAAATATCCTTGACGAATGTGGACTATAATATGTATATGTAACACAAAATCTTTTAAATATAAAATGGCTGAAAACCCGTATTTCCCAGTCCCTAAAAGACCAGTTTTTACAATCATGGCATAGTAGCATAGCATTATCTCCAAAAGGTTTAAACTACAGATTATTTAAACATAATCTTGATTTCGAAAAATATCTTTCAGTCTTACCCATGTACAAATCTAAGCTAATATGTAGATTTAGAACCTGTAACACTAAATTACCAATAGAAACTGGCCGATGGAAGAAAATACCGAGAGAAAAAAGAACTTGTAAATTATGCAACCTAAATGTAATTGGTGACGAATTCCACTATTTATTTATTTGTACAGATTCGGTAATTTTAAAGAAAAGGAAATTGTCTATGGCGCCTAAGTTCTACTTACGGCCAAATATATACAAGTTTAGCGAACTGTTCAATTGTACTCACCCCTATGTATTAAATAATTTACACGGATTAATGAAGATTATAATACAAAGGTTACACCCCCCTGGTTAAATCCTATTTACACATGTATGTATATATATCTGTTATATTTTGTTTATGTAAATATGTTATTGTTTCTACACTGTATCTATGTACGGTTTGTGAAATAAAGAATATCAATCTAATATTGTTTATTAACAAGGAGCGTAATAAAGTATTCCAGATGGAAATAACCTCAGCCATAAACTAAGAAAACCATTTCGATACGCTTTCCTATAATTCACATTCGCAGCCAATAGCCATGTAAATATATGTGAATAAAAAACCATTAACATTGCCTGGACGATGACTTTAATTTATTTATATTATTAGTGTTGGGAGAATCATATTCCTGAATCAATGACCCGAGAAATCCCTCTCTGACCATTGCTGGATTAGCTTCTGATACTTGCGCTTTTGAGGGAGTGTGTCTAGTCTTCCCGTTCAATCACATCTATTCCAAGTATAGCAATATGACAGCCCTTCGTTTAATCTGGGTCTTCCTTAAAATTTTGGACAGTGATTTAAGGTATTAAAAACCATGAAAGTGTTGTTCGTCTCAAAACATTTTTTTTACTACATTGTCACACCATTAGTTTTTCTGCAATATTCTGGTATGCACTGGTTAATTGGGCTTAATAAAATCGCGAGTCATGACGTAATGTAAACATATTTGGTCCAATGTGGAGCTCTGTTACGCAGTTAGCGATTGGTTGTTAATGGAACTATTGACCAGTTAAAGTGTGGACAAGAATTTGCTTTCTTAGCTCTATTATCACAAGAAAAACACTGGGGGGGGGGGGTATGCTGGAGAATATCCAAGTCATATACACTGTACTATTTTCCATTTTCATTAACCAGTCACACTTCCAGAAATTGTTTATAACTACTAGGGCAATATTTCATTATACCCCTTCTATATCTTTCAGTTGAAAATCAACGCGAGTGTTGTATATTATTGCCTCTAGCTCTACAGTTTATACAGACCAATAATAATCCAACATTTATCCGATCTCTGTTGGCTTTTGTTGGATTAACAGTGGCAACGAACGGTAAGCATGGTAACTCTGTTGCGTGTCTCATAATATGAATCAACATAACATAGAACGAAAATATTTTATGGCAATCCATGTTTCAGACAATACCACACGAAGAATAAAAAGGATCAATTTTTGGCATTAAGGGTTTAAGGGGGGTGGCTCCAATTTGTTTTTTAAATTGCACTGTCAACTATTAAAGCTAATGCTCTGAAATTTTTAGGACTTTATCATTATCACACAAGTTTTTACAAAATTTGCATTTCGGAACCTGGACCACGCCCATTTCCCTTAATCCAGGATGGCCACCCCATGCCGTTGAGGAAAAGCGTAAAAAAAACCCTGCTTGATAAAATATAGATTGTTATATATCCTAGTAAAGCTAAAACACCAAGGTACATAATTATCTATATTTGAATGGCATAAGCTTTAGTAGAAACAAGTAATTAAAATAAATGTCAAATTTATTTAAAGTTACATTATTCAAGATATAGATAAGAACTAGCCATTCTTGCTATACTAGTTCGAAAGTAGATGATGTAAAATGAATAATTTGAAAATTTCATTCAAATTACTCTATTGCAAGCGAAGATATTGACATTTTAAGTTTTGGCCGACCTGTGCAATAATTTCAACCACGGACCTGGTTGATCGAAGCTAAGACTCGAAGCGTCTTGGGGCGCCATATTTGATTTATCACTGAAACGTTTTAATCTGTTTAATATCGGAGCAATCTGATGCCATCCAAAGTTGATTAAGGCCTGGATCAGTTAATTAATGTCTAATTAATACTTTAGAAAACATTTCATGCCCAAATAATGACCTGCACTAGACTAGCTCTTGAATAATGCATGTTTAATATTTTCTCATTGAATTGGAGCCACCCCCCTTAAACCCTACCTCCAGTGCAAAGTATAACCAAATTGAGTGCGTCTCGGTACCTACCGATTCGTGGATTTTTACAAATTTGTGGGGCTTAGTTGATGATCTGTTCAAATTTGTTTGAACAAAGTTGCTACATACTACATACGGGGTTGGGGGGGGGGCTTGTGAATGATATTAAAAACGTCTTATTCCGGAAGCTTCCTTATATATATGGTAGATCTACAATATTGTTTTTCCCAGTGAAATTACTGGACATTATACATAGAACCCTATGCGATGGGAACAGGCACCTTGAGCAGACATTATTGGACATTTATTCATTGCCGTTGATGTATATATAATGTCAAACTAAATACAATCATTGAATAGAGCAAAGGAAGGTCTAGTTCCACTTGTATTTTGGGGCAGAAAAAAAGTATATAGACATTATAGGGTAGTACATTTTACTGGCCACGTTCATACATCTATTTGTTATCCGTTATTATCATGTTTTACAGTAAATAACCAGGATCGTGTAAGAAAATGTGGGGGTATAGATGTGATTATGTCTAGGATAATAGATTGGATTAATCTAATAGATGAAGATTGTGATTATGTGTCATTAGCTGTGAATGCTGTTAGCACCATTGACACTTGTATATCAGATAATGGTAAGTGAAACAATATTACACCATTCTTTATTATCTCACTGTTTTATTATTGAATGGTTAAATGAATTGAATCCCCATATGCCGTATTTCCTCTAATAAGCGCCGGGTCTCCAATAAGCGCCGGGCCTCTAATAAGCGCCGGGGGGTCAAGGGGTGCTGAAAAAATAAGCACCGGGCCCCCAATAAGCGCCGGGTGTCTAATAAGCGCCGGGTCTCTAATGAAATAGACATTAGATGGCTTTTGATCAAATGCCGTAATTCAAAAGGTTCTCCGGCCCAATGTCCATGGTAAATGACGGCTTTACCCTAAATTCAATTTGCTATTAAAGAAATAAGCGCCGGGCCTCCAAAGAGCGCCGGGCCTCTAATAAGCGCCGGGGGGTCAAGAGGTGCTGAACAAATAAGAGCCCGGGCGCTTATTAGAGGAAATACGGTATGACGGACCAATGTTACGTGAGGTGATTGATTATCCCATCGACAACGTCACAGCCAAAACAGTATCGTTCAATGCCCTGCGTATTGTAACTAATGAATGTTGAGGCTACAATTTCTACACTTGATGACAATTTAGGCAAACTGCCACTAACAAATGAACTACTTAATTTAGGCTTCAGAAATTATAAATTAGAACTTTATTTAAACAACAAGCCCCAATTCAGCTCTGTAGACCCACGGGTGGCTAGGCTACAGCTTACATTTAAATAGGATTTCACTGATCAATTAAATCAATATGGCGCACAGTGATGAGTTTATTAACTGTTATGTTTACGTCATCAGTTAGATCGAGGCTAAATGATAGAGTGTACTTAGCAAGGCGGCTGTTGGGCGATATTTTGATGTCGTTGAAAACCTTTCTTGATAATCGAGATTATGTGGGTGGAGTTAACGCCTGTCAATCCAACGATCGGCCAAGGTGAAGACACTTTTGGCCCCCATTTCTAGTTAAACTTTATACTGCTAATAACTTTGTACAGAATAAAGTAATTTGACTGGAATTTTCAATATATTCTTCTTTCATCATCTACTTTTGAACTGTTATAGCAAAAATATGTATCTTTAATAGACTTACTAACATGGAATTTGTTTCAGAATTGAATGGTAAAGAGTTTGTGGATGTTGATGGGGTGTCTGTATTATTTAAACTTATAGAGCAACCATACTTAGATGTCACAGAACAGCTACAAATAATTCTTACCTTAGGACACGCTCTTCATTTAAATCAAGGTATTTTTTTTTTAAAATCCTTCTTGAAATAATGAATTATTCTTTTTATCACGCGAGACAAATCCATTGTCAAATTTAAATCAAGATATTTTTTTTTTAAATCCTTCGTGAAATAATGAATTATTATTCTTTTTATCACGCGAGACAAATCAATTGTCAAGTCCAAAACATTGTAATTCTGTTAAAAATCTAAAAGCCCCTGATAGTCATTTGCTTTTTTTCGGATTTTATTTTAAAGAGCACATAAGACGACAAACCGAAACTTGGCAATGATATAGCCAGTAATAATAATAATAGTCTCGTCATTTTACAAGGGTAGCGAATTAAGCCTGAGGCCGGTTTCCAATTTTGCCCTTGGCACAGATCGTGCGAATGATTTCGATCATTAGTGGTTATTGTATGCACGTTAATGTGTCGTTACGGAAAGTTAACATCAATCTGATTAAAATTAAAGAAGAGGAAGAGGAAGAAGAAGAAGAAGAATTGTTTTATTAATGTGTCACACATTGTACAATAGCAATAAAAACACAATTTAAGAGAACAAAATTATAAGTGTACAATGCCCGGCCTTTAATGCCTACGAGACACAACAAGTATGTTAAAACATCTACATTCGAAGATAAAAAATAAATACATGTAGGTAACATAGATAAAAAAAAAATATTTGAACTTACTAATAATAACATTTTACTATTACATGTTCTTTAGTATTTTAACAATCACGGTATAAATCGTTTAGACGAAGAAGACATTAAGTAACTAAAAACAAAAAGGCATATATAAAATAATATTAATCAAAATGTCATCCTATATTAAAATATTTTCTGTGATAAAACATTTTTTTAACAGTTGCAGCTAGGATTTTTACCAGGTGCGAATTGGTCATTAGGGAACACAGCTGGTGCGTTGGTGTCAGTGTTAGGAAATGAGGGTTTATGGTGGTTGCGGCGTTCCATAGCTTTCGTCTCAGGTCAAAGTAGCAATCACATGTACACAAGAAATGAGTCTCATCCTCTATATTTGACGAGTGGCAATAATTACATTTTCTGTTTATTAATAATGTCACTGGTCTTACAAAACGCCCAGTTTCTATTGCTAAGGGCAATGACCCACATCGTAGTTTTGCTAAAACACTACGTTGCGATCTGTCGAGTATACATTTTACATAAGGTTCGACAAACAACGATTGCTTAAATGTTCTTAATTTGTTACCATTAATTAACCCCTTTTCATTCAATAGCCCCTGATACCAGAGTCTACAATCTAACGTATTTAGCGCTTCTTTAAGACATAAAAAATCAGTTTTGCGAATATTGAATAAATCAGGAATTGGGATTTGTAATTCGTCCATTAACTTTATTAATGCATCGTTATTATTGCATCTAAATTCTCTTGTGCCCCAAATTGCCGATCCATAGGATAAGATAGGTTGGACTAAATTAGTATACAGGGTGTTAAAAACATCATATGACATGCCACCGACACATTTAAATTTACTAATTATAGAACACAGAGCTCTATTAGCAAATTTAGCTATCTCTTTTGCAGTGTGAATAAGGTCAACTTATTCGTGTAACCAGAACCCCAAGTACTTGTAGGCATGTGAGTAATTTATGATGTTACTGCCACAAGTAAAGTTTCTACATGATCTGCTGGTTGAATTAGGGCGATAGTGAACGATTTTAGTTTTTAAAGTGTTTATTTGTATTCGCCATTTAGCGCACCAATTTGCAACACAGTCCAGCATACACTGCAGCGAGTCCTCGTCTGGTGCTAAAAGAGCTATGTCATCTGCATACAATAATAGACTAACTATACTGTTATCAATTTCAATACCGCAATTAAGGTTATTAATTTCTTCTACTAAATCGTTAAAAAAAACTGAGAATAAATTAGGGGATAGGACGCAGCCTTGTTTTACACCACTGTTAGATACCCGTTTACATTGATAACAGATCTATTATATTCATACAGAGATATTATATTATTATAGAACTTTCCTTTCACACCCAACTTCATTAGTTTGTACCATAGACAGTCTATATGAATTCGGTCGAAGGCCTTCAAAGCATCAATATAACATATAATTGTGCTCTTTTTGGATACCTGTGTTATCCGTGTTATCGCTACAGTTTTGAACAGGTCACTTGAAGGCAAAATGGATCCTTATCAAATTTGACCAATATCCAAGTTTTTCTTTCTTTCGAATAAGCTGCTGTGGATAGTTATTGAGTGTGCCTGTTTCCAGCTATGGAAATGTGAACAACCTGGCTTGTGCCAGTTGTAGGCCTATTGTGCCTTTAATGATTATTATGGCCGTCTATCTTGTATTATGAACTTTCTAATTGTATCACTGGTTTATAATTGTTTAATTATATATAAATCTTTTTGGTTAATTTCCTTTGTAGACAGGAACGATCTATTGGAAGTCCGGAATCAACGGTTGTTAGTACAACTTCTTACAGAGACACAAGACGAAGAATTAATGAAAGCTGTTAAATATGTCCTGCAGGCGGTTTCATGTTAGTGTTAATATTAATATCATTATTGTCAGTCGTCATCAGGGCTCACACCATGTTCTCGAAGCAACGGCCGCGAGTTTTACAACATCTAACCGTCAATTCCCGAACTTTCGCGCTCGTTGACTAATTAGCCCTGTCCAATCAGAGGTCGTGGCACATAACACACTGTAAACAAATATGACAGCCTCCACAGAAAAAGAAATATACATTGAAATTTTGTTTTCAATTGAGAAACTCACGGAAAACCCGAAAAGGGAAATTGAAGCTGAAGGGAACTCTTTGTTGACCAGCCATGATTTCCAACATCCTTGACATTGATCGAACCTTAAACTTTGCAACTCGATTGTCACATTTAGACCCTAGACATTTTAGCTAGAAGCGCGAGACTTGATAATCGAAACGATATTTTTAACGAAGGAATCTGGTTGGATCGCAAGCTTGGCTGATACCCAATCAAACTTAGTGCCGAAATATACAGAGTATCACGTGAAGGGCTTGATAAGATGTACGTAGTTAAGGCGAGATCAAGTCTTCTATTGAAGATGGGCTCACACTGGCTTTCAAATTCTTTCCGCTTAAATGGATGGTGATTTTTATCTAAAAATTCAAGTGGACCTATTATATAACAACTACCGATATAATTACAATATATCTTTTCATAATGCATTAGTCCAGTTTTGAAATGGTTTACTAAGATCAGATTTTATTTTTGGTGACTTTAATCTATTTGCACACCGTATTGCAAAATATATTTTCAGTATTTAAACGTAACTTTTCACCCAAGGATAGCCCACGTTTGCGTATACGATAGGCCTATTGTTATTTTCAGGTACCGCAGCGGTATCAGAATCTGAATCCCTGATATAATGTATCACTCTGAGGACTTCGTATTGGCCAAGGGGGTTCCAAGGAACAGTTTGATACCCAAATTGTACTTCGATATGAATTTAAGGAAGATTGGGCGTGGCCGACAAGTAGGTTAACCCCCAAAATTGACTGATTAGAAGGTTTTATCAAGGGCGGATCCAGAGGGGGGTAATCCCTCCCCGACTCAGCTACATAATTTTTTTTATAAAACAACAGTTTATGAGAAAGTGTCACGGTCGTGTGCTTTGTCATTTATCGTCAGTTGGTGGGATGGGATGGGCATTCAAAGCGCGAGATAATGGTATACGCATATGCAATATTGCATCGATGAAATTGAATCCCAAAGTCATCGTGTTACCGGTACTCATAATAAAATTTAATGTCAAATGTGGTGTTGGATTTCTCTCCTTAAAGGGACAATAACACTCTTGCTGGCTTGACAGTTCCAGAATTTTTTTTAGCCTCATTCTAACTACAAGATGTTTAAGTGTCCTACCTGTTGTGTAAATTATCAATTACAACCTATCTTACTTGTCCAGAGGGTTCGAAAATATGTTTAAATCCAAGTTGCATTTGAAAGTGCTTACGTAAGGCTTTTCAAACCATGTTATGGCATGTAGTTGAATTTTTCCAATTTTTAAAATTAGGTGTGTTAAGATGAAATTTGTATCATTTTTTAATTGAAATATTGTAAAATAGTACACATTGTTGACCAGAATAAAGATTGGAACATATTATTCAGTTACAACAAGAGTGGTATTGGGGCTTTAAGAGGCTCAGTGTGTATGTATAAACGCAAAAATGACGATAGAGAGCATGTATCTCTTTAAAAAAATTAAAGCCGGAGGGAGAGGAGAGATCCCCATCTCACAGATACGTTGGCTCCCCCCTCCCGGAAACATTCCTGGATCTACCCCCCGTTTATATTAGTTACCGTTTCTTTTTTCTCCAGCCAATGAAAGTGCCAGTGAAAAACAGAAAGAACACGAAGAAAGCATAGATAAAGAAAGGTGATAAACTTATGGTATAGTGCTCCGTTTTAGAGAGATAATACATATTGTTAAAGGACAATTATGGCTGTCCCATGGACAGCTGTCAGTGTCCCAATTATAGCATTCCAAAATTATCCTTAATCTGAGCGAAGTACAGTTTCGTCAGAGAGAGATTGTTTCTGGATAATCAAACTAACATTACTAACATTGATTATATCACCATTACACCATAAGGAAGGTTTGAGTTCATATTTCGAGAAAATCGGACCAAAATTGCCATACATAATGGCCACCGCTTGTACGCGAATACTGTTAAAAATGGTATATCATGGTTGTGGACCCTGTAGAGGTCACAATTTTAATTAGATTTTGATGAAACTTGAAACGCATGGTTATAACCCAAAGGTCTTGGTTCCTTCCGATATTTGCGCATATCGGATTGTAACTTCCTGAATTATGGCCCCTGAGTGTACGCAAAATCGCCTGTTTTTAACTTGTGGTCCCTTTGGAGATCACAATTTAAAAAAAACGTTTGATTATATCACCATTATACCCTTAGGAGGGTTTGAGTTCATATTTCGAGAAAATCGGACCATCATTGCTAGACAAAATGTTTGTACGCGAATACTGTTACAAAATGGTTTATCAAAGTTGTGGACCCTGTAGAGGTCACAATTTTAATTCGATTTTGATCAAACTTGAAATGCATGTTTATAACCTAAAGATCTTGATTCTTTTCGATATTTGCGCATATCAAATTGTAACTTAATGAATTATGGCCTTTCATTGTAGGAAAAATAACTTGCGGTATTGCTTCTTCTCTATCCACCTCTAGAAAATGTGGGCGTATCTTGCCTGGCAGTGCCAGCTTACTATCTTAATACAAACGTATTAAAATAATTTATAACTCCTAAGGTTCATTTGAGACCAACGCAGATATTTACAGTCATCATTTATTTGCCGTCTTCTTTGACAAATTAATCGTTTAATATATATTTGTTTTCATTATATTTATAAAGAAATCGTGTATAAATTGACTGTTCATATATTATTATCTTGATTAGGGAGACGAGTATGGTGATATTACAGAAAATAACGGAACTATCTAATAAACTTGATGCAATGGACAATGATATATTAAGTAGAAAGTCTGTTGATGTTCAAAACTGGTTAACAAGAAAAAGCAATGATAATGCTGAACAGTTTTCGGTAAAATATAAGGTAATGGTGCACATTTTTAAATGAAATTTATTCATTATTCAGTACAAGAATTGTTTTAACAACTTTTGTTAACGCCTCGTCAACAAAACACTGGTCATTTTGTGACTAACAATATTTTTTATGGTTAGGAGTGTTTTTTGAGGGAGGAGAAGTTTTCCAGAATAGTGACATTTTCGATTCTTCTTCTTCGATATACATCTGCCAAAAGTTCTTTTATATGCATGCCATGACTGGACCTTGGGCACTCAACTCATCCGGAGGGGTAGGTTGGGGTTGTTAACCCGTACGGGTTGGGTCAGAAACTGCCATTGAGTCCACCTTGCGGGCTTTTCTGATTATCTTGGTTTCCTTGTACAGCTATAGACCCCTACGTGCAAACGAGATATTGTAGTAGAATTGAACCATAATTTAGTCCCGAAATGACCTAGTTTGTGTCGAGTGGACGTTCACCGAAACCCCTCTCTCTCAGACCATCCGAATAACTAGGCACGCATATTTTGTCCGTGTGTTACTACACGCCGATTGGCACAAATAATAAAATAATATGATTCACATATCTCAAAAAATGTGAACTTTTTAAATGTGAAAACTACTATATTTATCTAAGACAGATAAAGATGGGACTGTAAAATGTAACAATGTGAACTTGAACTGACCATACAGGATTGATCAATTTAGAAATTACTTTTGTATAATTAACCCACAGGACTAAAAAATGAACTTGTGGTTGCCTTGTGGTGTCCTGTGAACGCCACATGTATATCATTCTTATACCCATACTTTTTCTCGACTCTTTGATGAAAATGGGAGGGTATACACCGATACACGGCCACTTTTGAACTGATATACGGCCATTTTTCAAAAGTCAAAAGTGACCGTGTATCAGTTAAAAAATGGCCGTGTATTAGTTAAAAAGGGACAAAAAAACAATATCATGATTTACATATTTATTTCAACATCTCCAACCAGTTTTAAACAGGTTATGGTAAAAAAAAGTCATCATTTCCAACTTTCTCAGCATTTTTCGAATGTGCGTCACTCTCAGTCATATTCTTACATTTTGTCTCGCATTTCTTTACATTTTGTCGCACATTCACATTTGATCGCAGCTTAATATGTTCATCCGCAGCAAGTAATCCAACTATATTACTATTATAAATTTATCTCTTGGCATTTTCAACACTAAAAACTTTCACATTTTGTCGCGGTTTATGCTCATCCACAGCACGTACTCCATATATATTACTAGTATAAATTAATCCATTGGCATTTTCTACACTACAAACTTGAGAACTCGTCTTCATTTAATGGCTGTTCTTGTTTTTGTTGATGCCAATACCCCGCGGAGTTAATGAATTGATCAGTGCGGAAATTAGCAAATGTACCTTGCTTATCAAAAAAGTTAAAATCCAATCTCTTGTACTGATCTCGAAGTGTCACCATATTCCTATGCAATTGGTATTTTTCTTCGTGTTTTGAGGAATTCGACTCATCTGCATGGCTTTAATTTCTTGTTCTGTGATGAATCGGGCTTCTAAATCTTCGCGATCACCGACATCTCTTGCAGAAATGATATTTTTGGTCTTAGAAATATATATCTCTGTGAAACTATAAAGTAGGATTCTTCGACGAATTTCCGCATTCATTTCTGCCATCCAGTACAACCGACACAGCCGTTCAAAACAACAAGAAATGGCCATTTGTACAAAATGATTGGACCTCCATGCCGTTTGCCACTCTCAACCAATCAATCAATCTCGAACCAGAAACATTTTGAAGAAAGAAATTTCTCTGGTGACACAGGGTAGCCATTTTCCCGGTGGGACGAATCACACGACTGTCACGTGACATGTATTTATTTTAAATATCTGGATGACCGAATCACCTTAAAATATACACACGCGTAGAAAAATAGATCTTTTCGAAAACTTAAATTTTTACATTTAGGATCCACTTTTGTTATGTCAGCGAGTTGACTTTGACTCAAGAATCATTTCACAACAAACAAAACGACGATCCGACCTCTTGTTTTCGAGAAAAAGACCCCAAAAAGATTGACCAATCAGAGGTCAGAATGGGCGGGGCTTACCTGTAAAAAAATTTGAAGATAATGGACGGTCTTTGGCCCCAGAGGCCTCCGGCCCCGCGGCTGACTCTGTGAACGAGATTGCTAATCAATATCCCTGTTATTGTCCCTGACCTGCTTTGAACCGTGAAATGCACGTGAGTTGTACTGACATCATTTACATGAGTAGAAATAAGAGGTGTCAATGAGATAATTTGGGGGGCTCTGAATGGGAAACTTTGATAAATTTGTGATGTGAAAAATGCTTTTGAAATTAGGAAAAATAGAAAAAATCTCTATTTCTCGCAAAAGTATTTAGTATAAGTCAGTTATATACCTTGTTTTCTCGGTGTATGGGGTGATACGCCGTCTCTTTTTTGAGTGGAGATCTCGCGACTCAAAAAAGAGACGGTGTATCAACCCATACACCTTGAAAACAATTATATAACTATTACATACCTGTCTTGGGAAAAGTATACGTACTGATTAATTGTTTTTGTTTTGTTGACAGGCTGAGAGTCCACAAACAGACACATATAACTCGTCTCATATCAATCGGAAGAAAGAACAACTTTTGGAGTCACCTGACATTAATTTGGTAACAAAGACTTTTTGTCAAGAGGCCATCGAAGACAATTCGGACATAATTACCAAATTTACTAATTTTTTACGTTCTAGTTTTCAACTTTCAAATTCGGCCCAAAACACAAATTGCAACAACAATGCCAGCCAGGAAATTTTGAACAACTCTGATAACACTCACAAACAATTAATTAACACCCAAAATGATTCAACACTTTTTGCAAATACGGCCAACTGCACATCTTTCAGTTACCGAAATAATTCCACAGTTTTGGCAAATAACTGTCACGAACATTTAGTAAAACCAAATTTCAATAACAATAATGAACAGTTCTACGTTGCTAAAAACCAGGTATACAAGTCCTGCGATTTGAATCACAGATGCCACCATTCCACACCTAATCATTGTAAGGATAAAAATTTATGCATTCATTCGGAACTATGTAGACATCCAGAGCAGTCGCCAATATTTAGTCCATGTAATGAGAATAAATCTATTGGGGTTCGTATTTGTACTGATCAACTGCTCGCGTCTAGCGATGTGTGCACCAAACCAATATCTACTTCTCCGATAAGGTCTACAGTCGATAAAACCATTATGACCGGACATGCAATTGATTTAGATTCAGACATAAAACATGGAGAAGATCCAGTTGATCTACTTAATAAATGTCAACCAAATGAACCACAAAACGGTAGGCATCAAATATTAGAAACAAAGATATTATCAACAAAAGATGCATCCACAAATGTTCATTTAGATCTCACTGATGAACTAGTTCAAATCCATACTGTAGAAAGGTCGACATTGAACAACCACAAAAAGAAAGAGCTAAACGATGACCTAAAACTTGTAAACAAACAGGCGTCTGATAGGACCCTAAATAAACCCCAAAAAAACACAGCCACGAGTAATGCGTCAAATTCGTTACGCTTCGTACAAAATCCAAGTACAATTATTAGATCAAAAGTTTGTGACCAAGACTTAATTCAGGTTATTGAGTCCAGTACCGAAGAAAGCGGGATTACCGAGCACTTTGCAAAACCAAAGAATCCTCCCCAGAGAAGGCGTATCAGACATACCCCGTGTATGGGTTCTGCGCAAGTCACCGGCAAAAATATACAAGAGACAATCAAGAGTATGGAGAGAAAGATTCTACCTCCAAGAGAAACACACCAACACCATGTTCGTCAAGATTATTCATGCCCGTCCCCTGCGCTGTCTGAGTTTGATTTCAAGCTACTACAAACAGCAAAACCAGATACCTTTCTGTCTAACAGATCTGTTATTAACGAGGTCGTGAAAGTAAACAGTGTCTGTGAAACTTCTGCTCCCAAGAGAAATGTCCTGTCTCCAATAACTACTCCTGCATCTTCTATCACAAACAGCCCAGTCCTTACAGAATCCGATAGCTATCAGAATACTTTAAATGCTGACGAAACAGTCTCAGGTAAAAATATGAACCGATAAAACAAAATACATTAATGAGTACAACAAATTAACAAATGTTGTTACCTATGTGAATTTCAAAAAGTGTAAGTGATTTGGAATTATTTGCAACAAATCTACTCTGAAGAAGTAGTATCAGAAATAAACTCAAAATTCATTCGTTGCGAAATGATGCCGGTTACTAATGCTAGCACTTGCTAACGAAAATTAATCTCTTTTAATATAGCTTTAAACGGTTTTAGATGACCGCGAGTTATGCGTGAAGAATGTCAATCATTATGGAAAATTATCCATAAGATTTGATTACTGGTCCATCAGTCGGGTCCTTAGAAAAAAGACAAATACCCATCAAATTAGTAGATTGTCACGAGATGACTAGTATTATCCATTATATATATAAATAAATTAGAGGTCAGGTTATCATTAATCCTATAATTATTCTTTATTAATGAACAGTCTTTTGTTTGCAGTCTCTGTCAATCATATTACTAATTTTAATGTATGGGAAATCTTTTTCTTTTTTTTTTTTACAAATATTGTCTAATGAAGAATCGGGTGATGAAGTCGTCACTGATAGAAACCACGATAAAAAGAAAATATCTGGCTGCCCAGGTAATAAATATTTCATGTATTTGTCACGAATTATTCAAATGGATTTGACTACCCAAGTTCATAATAAGTTAGAACGGCACATTAAAAATTTGTTCGGTCCATTCTTTGATATCCCTTTCAGAAACTTATTGATAGGCGTATGTCCTTGAGGTTCGATTTATTTAGGTTAATACTCCTTATTTTGAAGCTTTAACAGTTATTCTGTTCTGATCTGTTTATTAATATACAACGGAAATCATTAATTTCCTAATTACCCGTTGGTGCAGTTCTCTTTTGTATCATTGCAATATTAGATTGCAAGCTCTTTTATTCATTTTCTTTACGTTTGAAGTTGCCGTGTACATCATTACAATTATAGAAGATAAATCTTTTTTTTCCGTTTTCTATATAATTCTGAGCTTACAATTCCAATAATAGGATGTTGTGTACCAGATCTTGCAACAATTATCAACAGCCGAACTTATAACATTGTTCTTGAATCCAGTACTTCAACTTGTTCATTCCATCGACATATAAGGAAATTAGAGAGAGAGTTCATTAAAAACACTAAATCACATACAGCAGGAAGTATACGTGTGATAAGAAAATCAAAAAGACAGAGTAAAAATGAAAAGAATAAAAGTAATATATATGAGTTTCAAAGTCCTTGCGACAGAAAGGTTTGTTTATTTAATAATATGGTAGCCGATTCATTTTCTACATTTCTATTTTTATACGCCCGCATTTTCATGTGGACGTATTATGTCGTCGCCCCTGTCCGTCCGTCCGGACGTCCGTCCACAATTGTTTGTGGACTCTCTACAAGTCACAATTCTTGTCTGAATTTGACGAAACTTGAAATATAGGTTTATCCCCAAAAGATCTCGGCTGCTTTCGATATTGGCATGTATCGGATCAAAACTTCATGGATTATGGCCCCTGATTGTACGAAAAATCACGTTTTTAACTTGTGGACCCTGTAGAGGTCACAATTGTAATTCGATTTTGATGAAACTTGACATGCATGTTTACAACCCAAAGATCTTGGTTACTTTCGAAATTTGCGCCTATCGGAACTTAATTTCCTGAATTATGGCCCCTGATTATATGCAAAATCGTCTTTGTTTAGCTTGTGGTCCCTTTGGAGGTCACAATTATTACCCGCTTTATAAAAATCGTTTAATTATATCACCGTTACACCCTAAGGAAGGTTGAGTTCGAATTTCGAAAAAATTCGGAACAAAATTGCCATACAAAATGGCCGCCGCGTGTACGCGAATACTGTTATACAATGGTATATCAAGGTTGTGGACCCAGTAAAGGTCACAATTTTGATTCAATTTTGATAAAACTTGAAATGTATGCTTATAACCCAAAGATCTTGGTTCCTTTCGTTATTTGCACATATCAGATCATAACTTCCTGAATTATGGCCCCTTGAGGTCACGATTATTATCCAATTTAAAAAACGCCTGACTCTTTCACCGTTACACCATACGGAAGGTTGAGTTTGAATTTCAGGGAAATCGGACCGTATTTGCCAGACAAAATGGCCGCCACTTGTACGCTAATAGT
Source organism: Patella pellucida (assembly GCA_917208275.1). NCBI lineage: Eukaryota > Metazoa > Mollusca > Gastropoda > Patellidae > Patella > Patella pellucida. The sequence continues at coordinate 28,230,827 of OU795041.1, read as the reverse complement.
GTTAAAATATGGTATATCAAGGTTGTGGACCCAGTATAGGTCACAATTTTAATTTGATTTTGATAAAACTTAAAATGCATGTTTTACCTAAAGATCTTGATTCTTTTTGATATTTGCGCATATCAAATTGTAATTTAATGAATTATAGCCTTTGATTGTAGGGAAAATCACATTCGGTTTTGCTTGTTCTCTATCCATCTCTCGAAAATGTTGGCGTATCCTGCCTGGCAGTGCCAGCTTACTATCTTTTACATTTTTATACGCCCACATTCTCATTTTGACGTATTATGTCGTCGCCCCTGTCCGTCCGTCCACAATTGTTTGTGGACTCTCTACAGGTCACAATTCTTGTCCGATTTTGACGAAACTTGAAATATAGGTTTATCCACAAAATATCTCGGCTGCTTTCGATAGGGACATGTATCGGATCAAAACTTCATGGATTATGCCCCCTGATTGTACGAAAAATCACGTTTTTAGCTTGTGTACCGTATAGAGTTCACAATTTTTAACCGATTTTGATGAAACTTGACATGTATGTTTATAACCTAAAGATATTGGTTCCTTTCGATATTTGCGCCTATCGGAACGTAATTTCCTGACTGATGACCCCTGATTGAACGAAAAATCACCTATTTTAGCTTGTGGTCCCTCTGGAGGTCACAATTATTATCCGATTTGAAAAACCGTTTGATTATATCACCGTTACACCCTAAGGAAGGTTGAATTTCGGATAAATCGGACCAAAATTACCATACAAAATGGGCGCCGCTCGTACGCGAATACTGTTAAAAAATGGTATATCAAGGTTGTGGACCCTGTTGTGGTCACAATTTTAATGAAACTTGAAATGCATGGTTATAACCCAAAGTTCTTTCGAAATTTACGCATATCGGATCGTAACTTCCTTAATTATGGCCCCTGATTATACACCAAATCGCCTTTGTTTAGCTTGTGGTCCCTCTGGAGGTAACAATTATTATCCGATTTAAAAGATAGTAAGCTGGCACTGCCAGGCAGGATACGCCCACATTTTCGGGAGATGGATAGAAAAGAAGCAATACCGAAAGTGTTTTTTCCTACAATCAAAGGCCATAGTTCATAAAGTTACAATTTGATATGCGCCAATATCGAAAAGAATCAAGATCTTTTGGTTATAAACATGCATTTCAAGTTTCATCAAAATCAAATTAAAATTGTGACCTCTACAGGGTCCACAACTGTGATATACCATATTTTTACACTATTCACGTACAAACGGGGTCCATTTTGTCTGGCAATTAGGGTCCGATTTTCTAGAAATTCAAACTCAACCTTCCGTAGGGTGTAACGGTGATAGAGTCAAACCTTTTTTTTAAATCGGATAATAATCGTGACCTCCAGAGGGACCATAGGAGATTTTTTTAGACAATTGGGGCCATAATTCAGGAAGTTTTGATCTGACATCTGCAAATAACGAAATGAACCAAGATCTTTGGATTATAACCATGCATTTCAAGTTTCACAAGCTAAAACGAGAGATAGAGAACAAGGAATACTGAAAGTGATTTTTCCTACAATCAAAGGCCAAAATTCATTAAGTTACAATTTGATATGCGCAAAGATCTTTGGGTTATAAACACACATTTCAGTAGATTTCAAATTCATTTGGGGATCACGTTGCTAAGATGCTAGCCCGCCTGGAGGTTGGGTGTTGGATCTCTGCATTGGTCAAGAAAGTTCATCCAGATTTTTCAGAGGGCCTGATAAGGACAGCTGTCTAAGTCGTTCGGATGAGACGAAATACTTATCTGTAGAGCGCCACAAACAAATTGTGGACGGACCTCTGGACATCGACTTGTGCAACATATGCGGCTTGACATATTAAATGAAATACTAATCATGTTGCACTTTTAATAAACTTGGAAATAATGTTAGCGTTGTACAGGAGTTTTTATTCATTGATTTGATTAGTTTCTTGCTGTCCTGACACCCACCCCCTCCTGTCACGCTAATACATGGTATCTTCAGCTTTGTATACATGTACATGTTCCAGACCAACCCCTCTATCACCTGTAATGGTGTGGTAAAACAGTAAGAAAAACCTGCATAGTTCGGGACAATAGGACTTTTTGATTGAAAAAGAGAGAAATGGGTTTTAAAAAAAGTCTTTATAATCCACAAACACATAATACAATATATATATTTTACGATAAGAGAAAAATGAGTAAATAGATGTTGGTTAATCAATCTCCATCTTCTATACCATAAACCATTAAACCATTAAATATAAATTATGATGATATTAGTGACAGCTACAGATACACAAACATATTATATGCTTGCCCTGAAAATACATAGAATAGTTGCCATTATTTTTGTGTAAAAAAATAACCAATATTTCTGAAAAAATTACATTACAGTATTGCATATTTAAATACGTACATTATTATATTTCAAACAAAATATTCTTATAGTTATACTCATACCTCACTTGCAAAGTTACATAATCAAAAAATTAAATTGAATATTTATTAATTAATTAGCTTACCTTTTGTGGAATTTTTCTACATTAATACATGGTATTAATAATCTTTCAATATCTGTATTCACAGATAATATCTTCAGCTTTATACACTGTAAACAGTGTAATAGAGCTTTTTTTTCAAACAATTTCTTTGCCAATAATACAAGAGTATTATAAGCTGACATATTTTGCTTAATACACTGTATGGCAAACACCAACAGCTCTTTTCTTTCCATTCTCCAAAAAAAAAATTATTGAAGAATTAGATCAAACATAATTTTCAAATAAATACTTATCTGGACAGGCTACCCGACTCCCCTACACCTGTCATGCTAATACATTAGCAATCTTACAATATCTTTGCCAATAATACAATATTATTAAGCTGATATCTTCTGCTTTATACACTGTAAACAGTGTAATAGAGCTTTATCTTTCCAAATTGCATTTATCTATACTATAACACACCAAGGACATAGTGATATGGCCAGTGGATGATTTACAGTAAATGTTTTTGCAATGAGCAACAACATTATGTTTTCTTATATAGAAATGGACAGGCTCCCCTGACTCCCCTACACCTGTCATGCTAATACATAGTTGTTTTAGCAATCTTACAATATCATTGCCAATAATACCAGAGCATATTAAAAGCTGATATCTTCTGCTTTATACACTGTAACCAGTGCATTAGAGCTTTATATTTCTAATTTGCTTTTTTTTTCTATACTATTACACATCAAGTCCACAGTGACGTGGCAAATGGAGGATTTACATAGTTACTACCACAGTAGTTCACATCATTATTATTTCCTTCATGTGCTGGCGATAACCAGCAGCGTTTCTCTTTCTGTTCTTCAAAGATAAACCCTGAAGAATATAATCTGCAAACATACATACATAAACACCACAGTCATAACCGTTATCTTGTATAGTTATGTTTCTTTCCATTATTGTTTTCCATGTGTTTGAATGTACTGTCTCAATCTCATTAATAAAACTGAGCAGCGTGTTCAAACATATAGCACCTCTACTAAAACTTCCAAGTGAATCAAAGTACTTGATAGTTTTTGACCTCACATATATTACCAACAAGCTCCAGTGACTTGTAGTGTACACTGGAAGTAGTATCATATTATACTGTAGAATATTTCTACCACGGTAGAATTCTACTGCATTTCTTAAATTTCCCTGTATTCTGGTATAACAGAAAATTTCTTCAGCTAATATTTGCTTGCCTTCATTTCTTTCTCTTTCTTGCAGGTATTTCATATACACATTTATTACTTGATCATTTAACCACTGTCTTGGAAGAAGAGTTGCTAGATCTCTTCTGGTTATCTGATAGCCATACTTTCTGATTATTACATCGTCAGCCTGCATTTCGTTTGGAATGCTAGTCTTTCTGATTTCTTTAGAATTTTTTTTTGATGGAATCTTTTTGTCCACAAAATAATCTCTTTTAATTTCCTTAACACTATGGGGTTTCCACATATTTTCATTTTGAGTATTACAAACAACAGGAATGTTGTTATCTACATTATTCTCATTATTACTAAATGTTTCGTTACTGATTATCAGATAGATCACTTTGTGGTCTGAGAAGTAATTTTCCTGAACCCCAGACCTTGTGTTATCTTTTGGTAGATCAGTGTATATCAAATCTATCACTGTATCTGAATCAGTGGTAGGTTCATCAATCAGCTGGTTCATGTCCATAAACATTTCCCCGACCTTAGATGTTTTACCCTTTTCAAATTGCATATTAAAATCACCAAGAACTATAGTGAAATCAGTTTTATTTGATGTTTTGTTCATATCTGTAACAGTTGAACAAAACTGACTTTCAGACACTTTAGGAGGTTTATATATCCCAAGTATCTTGCAAGATTTCTTTATATTGCAAATTTCAATATTTAACGTTATAACGTTCATTTCAATACTATTCATATTGAGTGGTTCAACAACAATTTCTTCCAGTTTCATGTCATTATTGACATAAACAGCCATGCCATGATGGGTTTTCATTTTTTCAGTACAAGCATCATTTCTATACAAGGTATAACCAGGTATGTTATACATATCTGAATTTACACTTGCTTTTACTCTTGTCTCTGCCAGTATGACGACAGATGCATTTATTTTACAAAGGCTTGCTTTTACATCTTCAAAATATTTCTGCAGTGATCTAACATTATGATAAACCACAATTATTTTATCTGAGCTCACAGAACTCAAATCTCGCGTTCTGCACACGACTTTACGTGTTGTACGCAATTCATTCATTTCTACTTTGACATCATTACTGATTGATATTTTGTTTTCGTTCAGGTTTATGATGTGCAAACCTTCAATAGTTTTCACCCTGCTTAATCCAACATAATGAATATGTGGAGTTTTCCTACCTTCGAAATCAACGACCACGCTTTCTAAAGTATCCCCTTGTGAACGGTGAACAGTTTTAGCAGCTGGTCTCAAAGGTATTTGCATTCTCATTACTTCTGCATTTTTGTATTTCCCAACTCTAAACTGTCGTGAAACAGCCAGAATAGGTGTCCACAGGGCACCAATTTCGGCACTGAAATGATTTTTATAATCTTTTCTAGTTAACTTCCCAACATCTGGATTTTCAAACTGGACCCAGACTACGGTGCTACTTGCTGATCTAGAAGCGCCTGACTGGATTTTTTTTACCGTGCAAGACGCCCCATTTGTCAATCCATCATCTAATCTAGCATTAAAGCTATTTCACATTTCAAGCCAATTACCAACCCTAAAGCTGAATGTAACTGCATGGTTTTTCTCGGATCTTCTGGAATTTTCTCTAGTACAGCTTTGCCCACAGCTTGCGAAGCAGACCCAACTATACTATCTTTTGCTAAAATTACAATTTTTTCACCCACCATGTTATCAAAAACTATATCATTAAAGTTTTTCATCTTTTCATTACTTAAAAAGAGATGTTGTGTGTGAAAAGGATACTCACTCTCTTCATTAACTTTCAACAATCTTGATTTAAGAATGTTCATATCATTACATTTTTCTTCTTCAGATATATAATTGCCTCCTCTTAATCTATTCAATAGCTCAGCAAAGGCTTTGCTATCTTTTTGTCTCATAATTTCTGTTAGTTCATACATGCAGAAATTATCTTTCCATATATTACTCGCTAATGGCCCATAAGCACTACCGAGATTTTCAAATATATAACCATCAAATACAGGTTTCAATTGAAACAGATCTCCAACACAGATAACATGACATCCACCGAATAACAGTGGACTGCCTTTGATATCTTGAAATCTTTTATTTACAAAATTCATCATTCCACATCCTACCATGGATATCTCATCAATAAAGACAACTTTCAAACCTCCAAGGCTACTTCTTAAAGTATTTAATCTGCTACTATCTAAGCTTTTATATTGCAAAGACTGACACACAGGGATCTTTAGCGCACTGTGCAAAGTACTACCATTGATGTTGTAGGCGGCCTTGCCAGTCGGTGCCAACAATATTTGCTTAATAATTTCAAAATCATCACCTGCTTTAGTTTTGTAATACCTCAACAAACTTTGATACAAAGCAGTTGTTACAAAACTTTTGCCCACACCAGCTCCGCCACTCAAGAATCTGAAAACCTGATTCTGTGACCGTTTTATTTCCATCAAGGTATCATATACAAAATATAGCTGTTTCTCATTCAATGATCTCATCAGAGATCTATAATTTTCGTCGGGCATTTCATACAATGCCACTTGATCAACATTACTTTCAGTGGGAAGTCCCAAATCCATACCAATATCATATTCGTATTTGGTAGGCTCACCACTTTCAGAATCTTTCTTAAAATCTAATATTTCTTCTATTTCATCTTCCTTTTCAACTTGCTGAGTAACAGGTGCCTGCTGATCCCAGGCATCTTCCAAATTCTGGCCTTCAGCGAGAAGAGCTGCATCTACAGCATCCCTATTCGCATCATATTGCCTAATTTGCTCAACTATTATTTCTTCCATTTCTTCATATCTGGCTTGGAAGGAATTAAATCCTCCCAATAAATCAATTTCTTCATCCCTCCAGTTGGAATACAACATGAGGAGTTCTCTGTAATGTTTCTCGGGCTCCTTGTCAACATTAAAATTGACATACCTAATCACTCTTGCCACTGCCCTTTTCTTTATCTTAGATTTTTTAATTATTTCCTTTGGTTGAGAAGATTTTTCCTCTCTTAAGTCTTCATCGTCCCAATCAGAATTGTGCTCCATTTGGTTTTCAACTAATGTCTGGTCGTTTTCTACTAGTTTGGACCGTTTAATGTAGGTATTTTTCCTATCGTACCAAGCAATGTAATCAGCCAGACTTACATTTTCTAACTGCTTTGAACGGTTCTTATACCGATCTAAATAATTACTCGATTGGATATTTTCATCTTTATCGTCAAGATTCTGTAGTTGATCTTGCGATTTCAACAGATATACCCTTTCACCGGGAGGAGCGGTGTTAATAAACACAACCTCCCTCGACGCTTTTCTCATAGGAAGTTGCAGTACGATATATGCGGCTTCCTGGGCACTAATTTCAACATTATTCAGAAACTTATTGCCAATTATCTTAACTTGGTCTCTGATGCCATAATTACCATTTTTTACTTCTTTCATTGCTTGCCTTAGCAAATCACTTATACCTCTTTGTGACTTGGCGATATATGACGCTATATACATAGCACAAGCATATACATCAAGCACAAATTGGATATCAAGATTTGCTCTCCATGCCTTCAGAAGAAGAGGATTATAGGAATTAACCCTCAATTCATTTGGCGTTCTTTTAAAAAAGACAGTTGCTGTTGTAATTGATGAACGCACTGCCATAATATACTGCTCATAAGTGATAGAGACCTTTTCTAAGAAATCTTCAAAGGAAATGTCTTCGCCGTCTCTCATTTCATCTAAAACTACCTTCAATTTGTCATATTCATTTTTATGTGAATTAATGACATTCTCACCAACTGTCGCATCCAGCGGTTCTAAAATTACAGTGTTTAGCATTGGTGGTTTGGGGAAACCAAACCTGCAAATCTTTCGATTCTTTCTTTTACATGTATGAGAATGTTTATGCGTCTGATAATTTACTAGAGGCTGTAAATCATCGTCATCCACAATTCTTCTACATGATATCTTGCTATCAATGTACTCAACAATTTCTTCATTTTCACTGCACTTGTATTTAGGAGCCTCATCAACCCATAAGAAAGTATGGATGTGAGGAGAGCCTCTGTGCTGGAATTCAACCCTGTAAAAATAATCAGTTATTTTTCCCAAAGGTGAGTTCTCTGCTTTCAATACATCTTTGAACAACAGGTTGACCTGGTAATCAAACTGTCTAACACATGTAACTGGGTCTGACGAAATAAGCGTAGACTTTTTCTCCCAGTCCATATTATCTATTTCCTCATCAGTATATTCCTGATCATCTTGCAACTTGCCTAATATTCTAAGCAAATGCTTCCACTTTGTTTCAGCGGCACTGAAACTACAAAAGTAAGTGGCCTCTCCTAACATTCTTATCATCGCGAATAGATCGGATTTGGCTTTTTTAAAATATGGTGGCGAACCTCTCAATGTTTTCAATACCATATAGCCATCATCAAATTGCACTAATTTCTCCAAGTGACCAGGTGTTCGGAGATCACCAGCCGTCAAATGTTTACCAGCAGTTTTATTTTTTCTAACTGCTATTGTTGCTTGACCAATCATAGTTTTCATTTGCAGCTTTTTCAACTTGAAAAAGATATCATCAATACAATTGGCAGCTCTTCTATCGTTCCGTCTTAACTCGGACTTACAAAGCTCACTGTAGTAAACTTTTGCTTTCCTTTCCTCTGAATCTACTCTTGCCTTTCCTGCAAATATTTGTGGAAATGATAGTTCTTCAGAGTATTTGTCCATAAAGATACTTAATGGTATGTTACCCTGCCCTGGAGCAAACGAGTATACCTTTTCCTTTTCATCATCTTCAATGAAGTCAGGGGAGGTCAACATGGTATCCTTAGATCCACGAGCTTGTTCACCTTCATCCTCACTCCAATCATCAACATTGTCATCTTCGGGTTTCCCCAAAGTAGTGGCTTCTTTTCCTGAGTTGTCATTCACAGTGACATCTCCTTCTCTGCTCAATTTTTCACCCTCCAATAAAACATTTGTTTTAACAGAGTTGTCAGAATGAATGGCATTTATGACATTCTCTTCTGGAGATATTTCATTACTTTCATCACTGCGGTCAATATGTTTGACCATGTGTTCATCATCTGCATTATTTGGTATATTTGCTTCATTAAAGTGAACCCCCTCTTTATGGAAGAGATCACCATTTGCTTCCAACCATGCTACCGCTTCCCTTATCTTATAGGGTCTGATATTCTCAGTCATGACAGCATGGTTGTACTTGAGTTGTCGTTTCAGTTTAGCAGCTATTGTGAAGTTTTCATCTGGAGCTCTGGGAAGAGAACTGATGGTACTAGACACATTAGCAACAACATTTACAACATTTCCTCTGATTTTCTTTTGTCCACCACTAGGGGCTGCATACACCTTCATGAAAGGAATTCTAGGTGATAACAGTCTCCACTCTAAAGGGAACTATTTCAACGCCACTGGTAGCTGTGGAAAAGCATTACCATTATAGATAGATAGCGGTGGAATTCTATCTTTTTTGATATACTTTTCACAAGTGCCACATATCCATCCAGTACCATCTTCTGTTAAACAGTTAATGGCATAATCATTCAATTTACTAACTGCAGTGGACCTTTTTACACTATTTTTGAACCATAATTGGTGACAACTTTCACAAGTGTAGGTCGGTCCATTGCTTACCTTCTAATGGAACAGACGAATTAATTCTTCTGTGTCCAAGGATTTCAATTTTACTCTTTTCTTACGTTTACTAATGGCTGCTTTTTTATTTTGACTAATTCTATTGACAGATTTCAATCTTTTTAACTTTTTCAATTTCCTCTCCTTCATCTTCTCCGATTCCCTGTACTCAGGAACTAGACGTTTCTTTTTCAGGAAAGCAGAGTGTTTTTGCTTATCTCTAGAACCATAGTCCGGATCTAATCTTTTTACCTTTCTATTAGGGGTTTCCCTCATCTTTTCAGATTCCTGGTATGCAGGATCTGATCTTTTTATCTTTTTATTAGGGGATTCCCTCATCTTTTCAGATTCCTGGTATGCAGGATCTAATCTTTTTACCTTTCTATTAGGGGTTTCCCTCATCTTTTCAGATTCCTGGTATGCAGGATCTGATCTTTTTACCTTTCTATTAGGGGTTTCCCTCATCTTTTCAGATTCCTGGTATGCAGGATCTGATCTTTTTACCTTTTTACCTGAAGTTTCCTTCAACTTCTCTGATTCCCTGTACTCAGGAACTAGACGTTTCTTTTTCAGGAAAGCAGAGTGTTTTTGCTTATCTCTAGAACCATAGACAGGATCTAATCTTTTCTCCTTTCTATTAGGGGTTTCCCTTGTCCTTTCAGATTCCTGGTAACCAGGGTCTATTCTCTTCCCTTTTCTGAGTTCAGTTTCTCGTTGAATCTCATTTGCTTTATATTGAGAATCTTTTCCAATATTCACTTCTACCTGCTTTGACAGCATGAGCTGCCTTCCTTTTCAACAAGGTTTGCTTTTTTTGAAAATCAAAATACTTGTCAAGCTGTGACAAAGTTTGATTTTTTACTTTATTTTCTGTACATGTACTTACACAACTTTGCAATACTACAGGGTTTTCAATAGTAGAACTAGTTGCATTAACATTACTTTCAGTAACAGGAGGCTTAACCTCCTCACTGTATTTGTTAATTTCAACATTTGTACTAAAACAGCCACGTGCCTCTTGTTCTAAAATAGTAGCATTGGTCGTAGAAGTAGTTGTACTTACATTAAGATTTTTCATTTGTTTCTTTCATTATTATCTGCAACAGGATTAATATCAGAACGATAAAACCCTGTATGAATATCTTCATCTACATTCACATTTTGGCCCATATCAGAGCAATAAGGGCCAGTGTGAATGGTACTTTCTACATTTGCATGTCCATCCATACTTGGGCCAATATCAGAGCGATAAGGGCCAGCATAAATGGTACTTTCTAGTTTTGCATGTCCATCCATACTTGGGCCAATATCAGAGCGATATGGGCCAGCATAAATGGTACTTTCTACATTTGCATGTCCATCCATACTTGGGTCAATATCAGAGCGATAAGGGCCAGCATAAATGGTACTTTCTACATTTGCATGTCCATCCATACTTGGGCCATTATCAGAGCGATAAGAGCCAGCATGAATGGTACTTTCTACTTCAGGTGTAGATGTGGATCTACACCTTAACATATATTCCTTTTTCTCTTTCTTCTTTACATCTGCTGATTTCTTTTTTAGTTTAGGCATCTGAAATATGAATTATAATGCATGTTATTTATCAATTTAAATAAAAACAACTACAATTTTTAGGGGATAGGGTGGTTATTGTTATTAGGAACCTTGAGTCATCTCTGTTTAGCCTAAGTATAAAATGCTGATCTTTGAACTTCATCAAGGAATTCAATAGGAATGTAAAAGCTTGCTAATCAGTGTAAAATAAAACTGACAATAAAATGTGCCATTTTCGTTCCAAACTAGTAAATACTCAAATTTAGTCACATTCAAAAATTTACAATTTAAGCTTTAAATAGCATTGCTACATTCACCTAAGCTAAGCATTCAAGCTGAATTAGAAGGAGACTTATTGTGTCCAAAAAGTGTGACGTACAGACATGACTAATCATTTTAACAGTCCCTTGCTTTCTTTGAAAGGCCAGAAAAAAGGAGAATTTTTAATTGATGGGTTGGAATAAGCCTAGGCTTACTAATACTATAATGGCACCTTTATTTCGCAATCTGCATTTACCTGGTAGTGTCATAAAATTAGCATAAAAATAGACCTAGGCCTTTTTTTGAAAAACAACTCTGTTTTGATGCAGTAGCCTACCTACATGTATCTCGTTTTGTACATTACATAGGGTTTGAGTTGGTATTAATAATCGAAAATTACAAATTTTGTTCCATATGACACTGCCCAAAAATAACCAGAAAATAGCACAGCTGATGTCCCTGGCGAAATCTTAAAATAAAAAGATGACACATATTAATTATTTGCATACTGTATTTATTTTTTTCAAAAGTATCATCATTCTCTATCAGATAGAATCAGACAATGTTCATCATCAAACTCCATCAAGGTATTCACCTAATGATTGCTTACACCAAGTTTGAACATTCTACCTTAATGTTCATTATTGAACTTAGTCAAGGTATTGATGTAATACATGTAAAGCTATACAGCAGTGTTCTCACTCTCACTTAATTAGAACTAGAGTTATTGTGCCCCAAAGCATCAACCAATCAAATTGCTTATCTCTGCTTACCCTAGGTAAAAAATTCTCACCTTCGAGCGCCATCAAGGCATTCACCTAATAGACATCTATACCAAGTGTGAACATTCTAATTCAATTAGAATGAGAGTTATTATTATTGTGTTCCAAATTCTCGGCCAATCAAATTGCTTATCGCTCTGCCTACCCTGAGCAGAAAATGATCATTATTGAACTTAGTCAAGGTATTGATGTAATGAAACTATACACCAAGTTTCATCACTCTCACTTAATTAGAACTAAAGTTATCGTGTCCCAAGGCATCAACTAATCAAATTGCTTATCATCTCTGCTTACCCTACGCAGAAAATGCCCATCTTTGAACTCCATCAAGGCATTGATAAAAAAAACACATACATTACACCAAGCTTTATCGTCCTAGCTCAATTAGAAGGAGAATTATTGTGTTCCAAAGTCTCAGCCAATCAAATCGCTCATCGCACTTAAGCAGAAAATGCTTAATATCGAACTTACATGTAGTCAAGGTATTGATGAAATGAAACTATATACCCTGTTTCATCACTCTCACTAAATCACAGTAAACAGCTGCATTTAGCAGTATTATTTTTATTCGTTAAATCTTTTTTCCATGAATGATAAATTTATTATCTTCTTGATGAAAATACCTTGAGTTGACAACTTCATCTATCGTTACCCTAACCTCGACAAACGCGATCGTCTTTCACCACAGCAAAATTGCTGCATTTAGCGGACGTATTTTTATTGTTATATTTTAATTTCTGTTTCTATCAATATATATGGAAGACTAGTCAGTTTTTATTCTATATGTTCAGTATGTTTTTGGTAATTTTATGTCTTCCTAAAAGGTATTAAACAAATAGAAACTTGTTTTATTTATTTGGACTTTTCGGACAAATTAAATACATTATTTTTAGTTGCATCATTAAAGATAGGCCTACACAACTCTTGTGGCCTACACTCAAAAGATATTCAATTTTAAGTAGTAAAAATTCCAGGAGAGTGAATCACTCTCCTCGGGATTTTCAGGAGGACTGTTTATGGCTCTCCAACATTTTTCAAACGGCAAGGCCTGCATCAAGGTATTGACATAAATAAACACCTACACCAAGTTTGAATATTCTAGCTGAATCAAAAAGAGTTATTGTGTCCCAGACAGACGGACAAACCCATTTTAATAGTCCCCTGCTTTTTTTTAGAAAGGCGGGGATCATGGCGGAGTGGATAAGGTGCTGGTTCGCTAGCCCGGAGGTCGGGTGTTCAATCCCGACTTTTGCCGAGAAAGTTCATCTCGATTTTCCGGCATGATTTCCCCTTGTCAGTGATGCAGAAGGAGGGCCTGGCAAGGACAGCTGCCTAGTCGTTCGGATGGACAAAAAACGAGGTCCCGTGTACACATTAGAGTGCATCTAAAAGATCCCTTGGCAGTTAGAATTTGATAAGGCCGTAGCGCCACTGCCCGGACAAAACTTTCCCTCATAGCACACTGTACTGTATGGTGTATGTCTAAAATAAAATACTATAATTTTGAGGTTCTGCAACCAGTACGAAGTACATGTACCAAGTACGAACACGGCTTTGTACTCCGTACTTGACAAGTTTCGCAACCAGTACAAACTACGGGGCTTCTTATGTACTTGTATGGGCCTTGGTCAATGACCGGCAGAGGTGGGCCGACAATGTAAGGAATAACACTATTTAGTTTGGTTTAATAAAAAATATCAAATTCATTTAAATTTTAGACCACAAAACAAGAAGCTCATTGCAATGTCGTGTTTTCAATGTGGCAGACTATCATAAAAGAACAAATTGTGAAATTTCATAGCCCAAACATTTGTCGAAAATAAAAATCACAACAAATGCCAATCACTTTGACACTTATCAACCATATACTGAACTGTAAATGTTGAGTCTTTCTATTATACCGTAAAATACGAATTTCATCCACAACAAATCACTATCACTACTAGTAGGGGTTTCAGGTCACGTCACTTTAGGTTGAAATCGGGACAGCCAGCAGCTGAAATATAGCCCATTTCAATCTACAATTCTGAATTACTACATGTAATTGATGTAAATGCATTCCTAACAATTGTATAACAATAGTTTAATATCAATCTCAATATCTGCAAAGATTCAGGCTAAAAAAGTATCGAAATGTTAGCGAAATTACCGTTTGTTTACAGGAGACGCTAGCGGGAAAATACCGCTCTGACGTCACGCGGCCGGTAAATTTCCATTGACGGCATTGCTACGGCCCACTTCATTGGTGAATCCGATCGTTATTTTTCGAGGGATTTTCATATAGAACCAATCAAACGATAGATAACATTTTTGTGGTTAATATTGTACGTGATACCTCAAGATCGGACAATTAGAGCCGTAGAAAATGGAATTTATCTGTTTTGATGATTGAAAATTGCTAAATTTCGACTAAATATAAAAAAAAATTCTTGAGGTATCATCCAGATTATAAATATTTGACATATTATCATTCAAATTATTACGATTGTAATAAATTTTAGCTGATAATTAAGATCGGATTTCAGTTTTAAAATTAGTACTAGCGATTCTGAAGGGGAAATACCGCTTACGACGTCACTCAAATATGACTGAATAGCACTTATTTTGGTGCCTTGCTACGCATTGACGGGTATAGAGCAGTTTGATTACATTATTGACGTCGATCTCGGATTTTAAAATTCTATAACTTTGGATCTATTTAGACTATTTTGATGAAATAAAAAATATTGGGTAGCATTTTATGTATATTTTCAAAAAATATTTATAATTTTTTTTTCTCTCATTCAAAACTTTGACCTGAAACAACTACTACTGGTAATAAGTATCAGTGGTGAGCAATCAGTATCACGATTTCGTATCTCGTTTTTTAACCCTGAACTTTTCCAGAAATCTTCGTAGAAAATAGACGAAAGGAAGGCCACTTAATATGTCAATATGATGAAACTTGAAATGCATGCTTATAACCCAAAGATCTTGGTTCCTTTCAATATTTGCGCATATGAGATTGTAACTTACTGAATTATGGCCCCTGATTATACACAAAATCGCCTTTGTTTAGCTTGTGGTCTCTCTGGAGGTCACAATTATTACCCGATTTAAAAAAATTCGTTTGATTATATCACTGTTACACTCTAAGGAAGGTTGAGTTCAAATTTCAGGAAAATCGGACCAAAATTGCCATACAAAATGGCCGCCTTTTGAACGCAAATACTGTTAAAAAATGGTATATCAAAGTTGTGGACCCTGTAGAGGTCACAATTTTAATTTCGACTTCGGTGAAACTTAAATTGCATGTTTATAACCTGAAGATCTTGATACTTTGCGATATTTGAGCATATCAAATTGTAACTTAATGAATTATGGCCTTTGATTGTAGGAAAAACCACTTTCGGTTTTGTTTGTTCTCTATCCATCTCTCGAAAATGTGGGCGTATCCTGCCTGGCAGTGAGTGCCAGCTTACTATCTTTATATATTTTGTATATCTTCTATAGTTTTAATGATATATTCACAAAAGCTCAAAATAAATGTCCTTTGGATTTTCTTTTTCTTATGGTGCGTTTATATGTATAATATGAAATATTTAAAAAATAACTATATCCAGAAGGTATCCCAATCAGAAGTTAGTGAGTCTGGTAGTGACGAAATATTGGCATGGCGATTAAGGATGAGAAGAAACCAGGATAGAAGGAACCGTGTAGAATACACAGAGCAAGAAATATATAATCTTATAGAGGGCATTGAAACATTAGGAAGTAAATGGAACCAAATTCTTCTTACCTACCAATTCCACCCATCCAGAACCTCTGTAGATCTCAGAGACAAATACAAGAGCTTGATAGTAAGTTTGAGCTATTGTTTTTTGGGTTTTTTTTAAAATATAAGCCAAGAGTTAGCATTAAAGAAAAACTTTATATTATTTTGATATCCATATATTTTTGGACGCCAAAATATAGAACCTAATAATAATGTGAAGTATGTGGCAGGGAAGTCAACCAGTCACGGATCAAACTTAACGACATAATGTTCTGATTTCTTCTCACATGGAGCATAACAAAAGTGAGTATGAGAATCAAATGAAATGGCTTTTACGACATAATACCTTTCTGCACCAACTGGGATCACGAAGACAGCATATGTAACTAAAACTGTCTATAGCGAAGCGAGTAAAAACATATTAAGGATGCAGTTGAATTTGTGTAAGGATCTTAATTTGTAGAATGGATGTCCTAGCAAAGTATCGCCCTGCATTTAAAACATCTTAGTATCTTAAATCAACTATGTATACAAAAGTACATTTCAGTAATGGATAGGTAATGATTATGAGGACTGTAACATTTTTATATGCACACATTTTCATGTGGACGTATATTCTCGTCACCCCTGTACGTCACAATTTGTCTGTGGACACTCTATAGGCCTACAGGTCACAATTCTCATCCAATTTGGACGAAACTTGAAATATAGGTTTATCCCCAAAAGATATCGGTTCCTTTCGATATTGACATGTATCAGATCGAAACTTCATGGATTACCCTAATTGTACGAGTGATCATGTTTTTGGCTTGTGGACACTCTAGAGGTAACAATTTTTATCCGTGTAAAAGTATGCATATCCGACCGTAACTTCCTGGATTATGACGTCTGATTGTACGAAAAAAAACGCGTTTTTAGCTTATGGATACTCTGGAAACCAAAATGTTTTTTTAAATTTTTAAAACCGTTTAAATCACGGTTATACCATAATGATCGTACAAATTGGAGCGACGCTGCCTGACAAAATGAATGGGGACTCCTTGTATGCAAATATTGCAAAAGTATGTAATACTAAGGTTGAGAACTCTCTAGTGGTCACAATTTTTATCTGATTTTTGATGAAACTTTAAATATATGTTTATGCCCCAAAGATCTTGTATTGTAACCCGTTGTTGTTCGCATTTATCGATAAATATTGACTGAATTTATTATACTTTTGCCCTAGAATGTCCTTTTGTGGGAAACATCAAGCGTCTTTAATCTATACACTTATAGAAAATGGGGGAAAGTGGCAGAGCTGGCGTGAGAAGAAGACACAAAATACCTTTCTCCATGTGTGAAGAAAGAAGATTGAAAAGAGGAATTAAAGTGTTGGGATATAACTGGAAAGGTATCCTTATAAACTACAAGTTTTCAAATAGAAGGACGGCAGAAGATCTTCGTAACAAATGGCGGAACATGAATAAGAGACAGACTATCAGTAACTATTAGTTTATGAAATATAAGTTATTAACGATGCCTTCGTTTTGTGTGATGTACAAAAAAACACATTTTTACTGTTCTGTTCGAGAATTTTAATTGTTTTAAATTGCTGCCTTGTTGATCTATTACTGAATATAAATTTATCTTGTTTGATACGATTATTCTCATTGTTTATTTAAAGTGTATTCGTTTTTGTCTATCACCGACCTGATGCTAAAATTATAATTCTTCACAAATTAATTAGAAGCCTTTCGTGTGAGTGATATCAGATTTTATATTCTTATAAAGTTATACTGGAATTGCTATAAGTGCTATACAGGTTCTGTCGGGGGCCGCATTGGTAGGCATCGAAGCGTAATGGCACTGCTTCTTTACGCATAGGTAAATGTATCGTTCACGCTTTGTTCATGTCTGCCGCTTGTGGATTCCCATGACAGACACCTTCGCCAGCGTTTGCGTATGCATGATTTACGCATTAAAAATGCACGCACCCGTCATACTTAATCATTGACACGCCGAAGTGCGCGCCATTATGGGAACAAAAATCGTGCATGTATGTAATATAGAGCTTTTATTTTTTTGTGGATAAGGGGAGGGGGTCGCCTTGGGGCCCACCCTTGCTACGCCATTCAAGAAATTTACTATATTAAAATTATTGGGCATAATAAATGTTATCTTAACATAATTGTTAATGTCTCCGTCAGACCGTGGAGGTGTCCTTACTGCGCTGCTGTGACCGTAGGGCGACAAGAAATTGCACATGGTCTCCGACAAACGTGAACACAACGCGAGAAAATGTCCCAAAAAATTACAAACTTTAAAAAAGCGCGTTCTCACAGCTTTCCGGATAAGATCTCACAACCTTGGCATCTGTTTTAAACATGCTCAAACAAAACGCCGTGAGTAGGCGATCATTAACGATCATGGAGACCACAGCACGATATCTGAGGTTTCCAACACGCTTATGCCGATCTTGACGCTCTCTACTAACACTTTCCGTCACCGTAGCAGGTGCAACCCCGGTCTGACGGTGGAATAAGTGAATTTGTGTTATTGTCTACCTACTGAACGCAGTGTCAACCATATTATTCAAAGTTTCTCTAGTATAGCTCAATTTCTGAGCTACTCTGCTAAAGATTACTTCCATCCTTGCATACCAATATATATAAATCTTACAAACCTTTTGGAAATAGTTATCTTGTTTTAAAAAAGCGCATTTAAAAATTGATCGATAACCATGTTATATATAGCCGCACAGGCTCCATGAATGTTACGGGGACAGAACCAATCTGTTTCACAGAGGATTACGAAAGTCCTCTCTTATATCTGTAAACGATGAATGCCTTTAACACGTGACGTCACATAAATGCGGGGAAACTCAATAAGAACCTGGTCGTGAGCCATTCATTTGCAAGATTAAAGTGTAATAATAAAACATAAAAAAACATCCATATCAAACTTCAAAGGAATTTGCTCGACCTGCTGGGACACAAAAAATAAGCAATTTATGTACCGCTGAGTTGCTAGTAAATGTCAGAAGGTATAAAAAACATACCCTTCATTATATAAAACATGAAAAGTATTTGTATTTAGAAAGTAGGCGTCAAAGAGAGAGAACGAGAAATGGGGTTTAAAGGACCGAAGTCCGTAACTCAAAATCCTCCGAAGTCTTTGCCATTGAAAACATGTTTTATTCGTCAATTTAAATTAATTTTAGTGATGTAAACTTACCGGGAGAAGATGAGCTTCTGATGTGATATCCGATATCTAAGATAAAAAATATTTTTGTACCATAATGCGCTTCAGCCCGGGTTTTAATAAGAGACTCGAGCGACGAGGCTAGACGCATTGCACCAGCGCTCACGGATATGTAGACAAGAATAACAAGACGCTAGAAATTTGCATTCGGTTGAGACTGCATAGCTTATTTCGCCGAACATAACTGATTTGAGTAAATACGGAAACCATTGAATGTAAATCCGTTTATATACATTCATTTTACGGTATTATATGCGTTGTAGCCCACTTTTGTCAATTTCTAGGTCCCAAATGTTACCGATATAGCTCCTTTAACTTCCATTCGACACACAAGCTTCAAAGACCCTTAATAAATTTATTTAGCTCACTATTGTCGACCGCCTTTTCCAATATTACATATCTTTATCGAAAAAGTTATGCGAACATATTAAACGTAATACCTAAGAATTCCACACACTGTTTTTATCGACCCGATTGCTCTTTTGGGTGAAGGCTGCGACGGTTTCCTTCTGGGAAAGATCATTTGCATAGGTCCCTAAATATTTCTTCCTCGAAACGCGCTCCAAAGCTATTGAAAAATACTATTTTCGCCCCTGTAAATAATGATTTAAATTTAGGATATTGTTAGGGTTTATCAAAGATTGGGGTAAGCAGTCACCTATGTAAAATTGGACCGACAGAGTATAAATGCAGGTGCAGTGGTCCGCGAATGAAAAAAAGGTTTGCAACCGCCGATATATACGATTAATAAAATAATACCAAGTACGAACAATCCAAACCATAAGACAGAATTCGAAGTCCTACAAAACGTTATAGTCAAAATAGTGTATTCAAGCAAAATAGTGTAATAAGCAAATACACGACAAACAGTGATAACTTTTCTAACACTGAACGGAAGTCAGCTCGTTTACTTATATATACTATTCAAAAAAAGTAGGGGATATTTGATTTTGGGGACATAACACTAAAATATGCAAATGACTACGAAAAAAGTCACTATGGAACCTAACAGAAGAAACATTTCTAGTTACATGTGACGCCCAAACGCACCAATAGCTACCGCATGGAATGCAGGCGATGCTTGGGATCATCATGGGGGTCCAACCCAAGATTTGCACGACTCTGACTTTGAATGTTAGTCATTGTGGCATTGAATTCCAGGTCGGAAACATCAGTTTAATTGTTTTAGTGACCAGAAAACAAATCTTGATATGCGTCGGCTTACCAAAAATGAAAGGTTACGTGCCCTTGGCATGCTACAGATCGGCACAACACAGGCGGTTGTGGCGCGGACGATGACTGTTTCTCAGTCTGTCATTGCAGGCTATGGTCCAGATACCGTGATACACAATCTGTACAGGACAGACCACGCTCAGGTCGACCAAGGGCGACAACTCAAGCCCAGGATCGATTTATCCGTACCTTGGCCTTGAGAAATCGTGTCATCACAGCAAATCAGATCAGCGCTCGTCTTGAAACAGACACTGGCGTGAGAGTGAGTGGCCAGACGATTCGGAATTGACTGCATAGGGGTCACCGACGTCCTCGCGTGATCCCTTGTTTGAGAGATCATCACATTCAGGCAAGACGTCGTTGGTGTAAGGATCGTCAACACTGGGATAATCGACGCTGGAGTAATGTGATGTTTTCAGATGAGTCAAGGTTTACTGGTGATTTTTTGGACAGACGTAGGAGGGTGTGGCGTCGTCGAAACGAGCGCTTCCAAGACGTTAACGTTATCAGACATGATCGATTTGGTGGTGATTCTGTTATCTTGTGGGGAGGCATCACTGTTGCTGGAAGAACGGCTTTACATGTTGTTGCAGGGCGTGTTACAGGCCAGTACTACGGGGACAACATCTTGGCAGTCCATGTTGTGCCGTTCGCACGACGTCATGGTCGCCGTTTCATCTTCCAGGATGACAACGCAAGATGTCACAGGGCCAGGATCGTTACAGGTTACCTCCAACAACAGAACATCACCACATTACCTTGGCCAGCACTGAGTTCCGACCTCTCCCCCATGGAGCATGTCTGGGACATGCTTGGACAGAGGTTACGTCAACGTCAACAACGTCCTGCCAATGTCCAAGAACTTGCTGCTGCGTTGCAACAGGACTGGGACAATCTGGACCAAAATGACCTTAGACGTCTCATTAGGAGTATGTCACGTCGGATCAATGCTTGTTTGGCAAACAGAGGAGGATTTACCCGTTACTGACTTTGTTGTGATGCTGTGGTAACTTTGCTGTTTGTCCCCGGGTATCATTTTACCCTTATAATGGTCAGTCTGTGCCAGTCTGTGTCCAAACGATCATTTGGAATAAATCGATGAATGTGAAGTTCATTTCATTTTGTCATTTGTTTCTTCGTCAGTTTCATTAGGTGACTTTAATAACACTTAAAAATCAAATATCCCCTACTTTTTTGGAATAGTATA
This sequence comes from Patella pellucida, assembly GCA_917208275.1. Lineage (NCBI taxonomy): Eukaryota > Metazoa > Mollusca > Gastropoda > Patellidae > Patella > Patella pellucida. Next base: position 28,209,412 of record OU795041.1, on the reverse strand, counting down.
ACATTCATTCTGGCCGTAACCGAGCATTATAGATCTGTCTATTATTATTTTATAATGAGTGTGCCAATAATTTACTGATAAAGAAAGTAATCTTTAGGTGGCATTTAGCGATCGGAAACACATTAACAGAACACAGTTTTTATGGGGTACAATCACTAGTTTATTCTAACAGCACGACGTTTCGACAAGTATCCTCTTATCGTTATCAAGCACAAATGACAATTTAGTAAACTTGAGGTTAATATATATGAAATGAATAAGAAACCATCTACATGGATTAAGAATACAATATCACCATCTCTGCATCTCATAAGAAAGGTTAAATTATTACACACTCTTATATATTTATCTTCAAATTTACTAATCAAACGAACACACTTAACTGCCACATCCCCATATTGAAGTTGAATATAATCTTTGATACTTGTCGAAACGTCGTGCTGTTAGAATAAATAGGATCAGTAGTGTCTACTAGTCCGGACCGATACCTGCAGATAATTATAATTATCATCGTTTATAAAGGATTTAGCGAAAATGGAATACCTTTGTATGCCCTTACGGGAAACAGCCCTTTGCATGGGATGGCGAGAAACAAATGTCCTAGGCAGGCTGTAAAGGTGATAATTTTATTTTAGATATACAGGTGATTCAAATATGGCAATCGGGGCAGTTTTTAAGCCAAGTTAAGGAAACAAACCTACCCTGGAACGAAGAATAAACCCAAATTCCCCTGTATATATCCACAGCCGTTCTGATTTTAAGACCTCAAGTTATTCCGGGCATAGAATATACCCCAAAGATCAAAGAGATTTACCGTTACAGGTTTATGAGGAGTAGATAATTATGGTCACATATATTGAGGGACTGCTGGTGAGTTTTGTGATGATGGCTTTGGTTTGCAATGTCTATTTTCTGTCTTGTCCGCAGGTTTATCTTCTAGTTTGTTTTGCGTGTAGTGCAGTCCTCCTGCATTTACTATTAGTCTAATACAAGTCACTAGTTTGTTATGGAGATACTGGTTGTTGTGGGCTAGTTTCAAATGGGAACTTTGTAACTGCCGATTTTGTTGGCTTTTTCCCAGAAGTTATACTCATATAGACCTTTCATAAAAAGCAACAATTATTTGTGTTGGATTTTTTTCCCATCTCACCAAAATCCGAAGTTCTCCTACCAGCATAATAATATTAATAATCCGTAACATATTGGCAAGCCAGACAATGAAATTCTAGATGGAGTTTATTGAGTAATACTGTGTAGGAAATATATATATATATATATCACCCACCTCATACGAAACGAAACATCCCATATAACTTAGCTCGACGAATTTGTACAATTGTGTCCAATCAAGATGTCAAAGTTCAGAGACTGCGGGAACTAAAAGGTTTCTTATTAAAACAAAAATATCCAGGTAAATTAATAGACGATGCTAACCAAAGAGCATTGAGTCTGGATCAAAGCCTGTTAAGAAAACCTAAAGTTCCTGTAGTCTCTGATAAACGGGACGTTGCTTTAGTTACTACATTCAATCCGTCCCAGGAAAACGGGAAATCTATCATTGAAAATTACATCCATATCCTTAAAAATAGCCAAACGATGGATAAAATTTTGAGAAAAACAAATATAATCAACAGTCTAAAGCAACCTTCCAATCTAGCTAGGATTATAACATCTTCTAAATATGATTCAGTCGCTTCAATTCCAGTAGTTTCGAAATGTGGTAATTCAAAGTGTAAAACCTGTGACATTATCATTGAAGGATCATCCATAAAAATTGATGATGATAATGTATTTTATATCAAACAGGCAATGAATTGCCAATCGAACTATGTAATTTACCTTATAGTGTGTCCGAGGTGCAAGGGAAGGTACATAGGGAAGACCAAAATGATGCTTAGGTTGAGAATGAACCTCCATCGACAGCACATACTTCAACCAAAATACAGGATGATCCCGCTCAGTGAGCATCTTGAAGTATGTGGTGGGGGTAAATTTAGTGTTTTTCCTTTATATAGACTTAATAGCAAAAACAACGACCTCTTGGAGGCGAAAGAGAGCTATTTTATTGAGAAGTACCACCCGAAACTTAATTCTAAATAAAAGAATTATGAAATTAATTTAAAAAAAAAAAAAAAAAAAAAAAAACGCGGTGGGATTGAATATTTGTACCCTTGCCTGTATAATTATGTAACTATGACATTGTGACGTCATAGACTATTGTTATAAATCGCCTGATGAGCCGCTATCGCGGTGAAAACGTTAGCATACAAATGTAGTTTTATTTTTATTTTGCCATCTTTAATTTCAATTATATATATATATATATATTTCCTACACAGTATTACTCAATAATACTGTGTAGGAAATATATATATAGATGGAGTTTATTGAGTAATACTGTGTAGGAAATATATATATATATATATATATATATATAAAAAAAGTTGTGGTAACAGCTCTCAGGTGATATATAAATAAATAAGATGTTTGAAAAAAAACAAACTACATATTTCAAGTTAGCGCTTTCAGTTCCATCGGAACCTCATCAGACTTTTTAATATGATAGCGTTATATAAACACAAATAATAACAATAGAAAGACGTCACATCCGACGTTTACAATAAATGTTGAGTATACTACTGTTATTAATAATTTAAGTTGAAATTTAGTTACATACACAATGAAATATACATTTGCAATGAAATATATTTATAATTTTAAACTACACCAGTTAAACTTTAACATTGAGTTCGGGGTTGTATTTCCGTATAAACATGCTTTCTTTTATTTCTAATAGCGCTTGATTTGCTACATTTAATTTGTACATAGGGAAAACAGTGTATCTACCTCCGCCACAACGATCTAGATGTTCGCTCAAAGGAATAGTTCTATTTTCTGCGTTTTTAATTTGTGAACGATGGAGGTTCATTCGTCTACTTAATTGCAATTCTGTTTTCCCTATGTATCTGCAGTTACAACCTGCGCATATCATCAAATAGATTACATTATTTGATTTACAATTCATATTTTGTTTGATTGTAAATATTTGGTGATTTGTGACAGTGATAGACGACCCTTCGATAATATCATTACATGTTAAACACCGATTATCATTACATTTAGAAACTGTGGGTGTAGAAGATATGGAATCAAATTTTGAAGATGTCAACATTGTTCGTAAACTATGTGGTTGTTTAAGACTGTTAATTATTGTGATTCGATTAATAATTTGGCTCATTTTTTTACTATTTTGAAGAATATGACGGTGTTTGTCATATATTAATTTACCTCTCTCTTGTGATGGATTGAAAGTTGTAACTAAAGCTATTTCCTTATTAGTTGAAACATTTTGGTAAATTTTCGGTTCTCTTAATTTTTTCTGATCAAGGGAAAGGGCCTTTTTGTTTCCCTCTAAAATGAGTTTGATGGGATAATTCTGTCGAAGTAAATAACCTTTCAATTCGTTTAGTCTGACGAGTTTAGTTTGATGGTTCGATACAATTGTGCACACTCTTCTAGCTAGACTAAACGGAATGTTTCGTTTTGTATGGGGTGGATGACAAGATTTGAAATTTAGGTACTGGTGTGTATCTGTACTTTTAAAGAATAAATCTGTTTCTATTGTACCTCCTGCTGATAATTTGACTGTTACATCCAGGAAGTTTAGAGATATATTACTCTGTTCGATTGTAAACTTTATACTTTGGTCTAACGAGTTTAGTAAATCAAGCAGTATTGTTATAGTTTGTTCGTTTTGCTTTAATATAAAAAAACAATCATCTAGAAATCTTTTCCAGTGAAGTTTTGTATAGTTACAAAAGGTGGCGCCAAAAGTTATATCTAGTTTGGTGTACCAAATTTCCTCTAGATATCCCAAGGACAGAGTAGCATATGTAGGCCCTACTTTCGTTCCCATGGCAACCCCTTTTATTTGCCTATAGTATAGGCTATCAAAATAAAATATATTATTGGATATGACCAGATCAAGTGCGTTTAGTATACAAGATTTTGTGAAACGATCTGGTATCTCGTCTGGAAAATTTTGTATCCAGTATTCAATAGCTTTAAGTCCTAACGTTCGATCAATATTATTATATAAGTTTATCACATCAAAGCTTATAAGTGTACTACCTGGTTCTACGGATTTGGGTAATTGGTGTAGAAAATCAATGTCGTCACGTAGATAACTTTTAACGTGAGTACATAATGGTTTGAGAATAATATCAATGAAATTACTGAGCCTTTGTGTACCACTGTTTGGTCCTCCAACTATAGGTCTAAACTTGAGGTCTGGTGGATTTTCAATGCAAATAACTGTACTTTTGTTAGTCTTAATTAGTTCTTGGATGACTTTACTTTTATGTATTTTTGGTAATCCATAAAAATTTGCCGTGTGTGGCTCGAATTCGGTTAGATATTCATATTCTTTATCAGTAAATTGGCCAATGAAATCTTTTAGGAAATGCCTTATTTTACGTTTTATATTACTATTGATATTTTCACTAGATGGGTTATAGTATTGTTTATCTTGGAGCATTTGTAATATATAAGAATGATAAAAGGACTTATTTAAAATTACAATAGCCCCACCTTTATCAGCCTGTTTGATAATTATGTCTCTATTGTTTCGTAAATTAATAAGGCCCATCTTCTCTTGCGAATTTAGGTTGTTGTTTACCTTAATATAATCGACTTTGTGGGCTAAAGTTTCATTTATGAATTGATCCAAATATGTATCTCTTCCTACGTGTGGGGTGAAGTCTGATTTGTTTCTTACTAGACTTTCTGAATATGAGATGGAAGGTTGCGATTGTTCATTTTCATTTAAATTCCGTGTTGTGTTAAAATCTTCATGATATTCGGCTAATCTTAGTTTTCTGCAAAAATTTGACAATTCGGATTGTAAAAGTTCACCATTATAAGTTGGCGTAGGTGTGAATTTTAAACCTTTGTTCAATAAATTTATCTCACCTATTTCTAATTGATATGAACTTAAATTGAATATTACTGGTTCATAATTTACCTCCACCGGTCTCGAAATTAACTAGAAAAAAGAGTATACGCTGACAAATGTCCCTTGCCTGCCCAGGTTAGGTGCATAATAGTAGGAAGTTTAACCACATTTTATTCATTCATTCGTTTGTGTTTCTATGAATGCCTGCTACTACAACGTCATGACGTCACGAACGTAGTGAAAGAGCGTCTTTCAATAATGGGGCTATTAAAATCAGCCTAAATGGCTTAGTATTGCTAGCACTGGGTACGTCTGTCAGTGGGTAAGCACCATTTAAAATGTCTTTCAACTACTGTAACTTATTCAAAGTACACTCTAAGGTAATATAGAAATCAATTTGGTGTGGTATCTTAAACATTGAGTCTGGCTCACTAGGGGGCGTCTTTTAGGGGGTAAGCACTATTAAAAATGTCAGTACTACTGTAACTTACTCAGGGTACACTAAGGTAATATAGAAATCAATTTGGTGTGGTATCTCAAAGATTGAATCTGGCAACAACATAAATATCCCTCACTAGAGGGCGTCTGTCAGGGGGGAACCACTGTTTAAAATGTCTGTCGTTCATAGTAGACGATTTACCATTAAATCCTCCTTACTGTAGGATGTATGTATTGCGCAAAGCTTTACCTTAACAGATAACAATGAGAGCAGTTCCAAAGGGATTATATGGAATGCTACAGGAAAACGAATAATCTGTAGATTTTTAAAAATTACTAGCCTATAGATTCGAAAGAATTTACCATTGGGTTGCATAGGATCTGTAGTATAGTTTAAACACAGGGTCATTTACAGTAGAATTCTTTTATATAGATTCATTGATGTTATATTTACAATTTTAGATAACATGTATCCTCACGTCAGTCGTGTAGCGTTAAATTGGCTATGATATTATGCAGAAATCTATAGAAAATAATAAATTGCTCTGTAGTACGGTATATTTCTATAGAATTTACACGTAAAATTAAAGATGAATTTTGTGATATATTCGGGTTAATTGAAATGTGAACTATTCGGGTGATTATGGGGAATAACTCTAAATTGTAGAACCGGATAGAATCTCCACGTGAGAACAGAATACAATGTCTTCAACTCTTCTTCGTTTCTGTTTTCTTTACTAAGCCACACTGCTTCCTTGTCAATATACTACATAATGGCGACGAGAAAAGGGATTTTGCAGCAGTAATTCATCATGCCAGGGGATCGCCAGTCTGCGGCTAACCCAGAACTTCATTTTACCGGTGTTGCCCCACCCCAACCATTTCTACAATTTCCCGGCAAACCATGTATACCATGGATCCAGTGGAAGAAAATGTTCGTTAATTACATGCTGGCTAATGGGATTGATGGCGAACGCATATCTGATGCCCGTAGAAAAGCCTTACTACTACATTCATTGGGGACTGAGGGACAGCGCATATATTATACATTACCTGAATTTCAAGCATCCGTAGCCGGTGACAACAACCTTTCAGATTATGATAAAGCTCTCAGAGTCTTAGACTCGTACTTCTTACCTTCTACCAATGTTGTTGCTGAGCGATACAAGTTTCGACAACGATGTCAATTTCCTGATGAGTCAGTTGATGCTTACATTGGTGCATTACGTGAACTTGCTTCTACATGCAGTTTTGGCCAAATGACTGATGAGATGATACGAGATCAATTGATAGAAAAGACAAATATTACTAGGATTCGTGAGCGATTACTTATCGAGACTGCAGATCTACAAAAGTCCATTCAACTTGCGAAACAAATTGAGCAAGCCATCCATGAATCAAGGGTTTTGTCTGATGCTACATCAACTCCAGTTCGAGCTATTCGTCCTACTTCGTCTGACATTCGTTTTTCCAGGCCTACTACTCAACGTTCACCCACAAATTCACAAGTTCATTCAAGGTATTCAACAACAGTGAAAAGAATTTGTTTCCGGTGTGGCTCTAACCAACATTTAGCTAATGAACCTACCTGCGAAGCTGTTGCTGCTACCTGTTCATACTGCCATATTAAAGGTCATTTTGCTACAGTATGTCAATCACGATTACACAAACACCCAAAACCTGTTCGGTTTCTTATGGATTCCGCCGCTGACGATTCAACTTCCTTCACCATTTTGAATGTCAATGACCGTACTTCTAATGGTATATATGCTTCGATGGATGTTAGTGGTATTATACTTACCTTTCTGGTTGACACTGGTTCAAATGTTTCGATTCTTACCAATGACCTATATATGCAACATTTTTCTACAATTCCACTACAACCGTCAACGATATTACTCACATCTTACACCAAGGATCCAATACCTGTTCTTGGATGTTTTACTACAACTGCAACCTTCAATACTAACACAGCTTCAGTGACCCTTTACGTTGTAGAAAACGGCATTTCCTTAATTGGTTTAGATATTCTTCGTTCTCTGGCCTTAAAGATTACTGGCACAGATATTACCTGCAATTTAACTACTGCTACATGTATTGTTAATAACTTACCTTCGTCTCTTCAAGCAGACTTTCCATCATTATTTACAACTTCTGAAAATCCATCATTATTTACAACTTCTGAAAATCAAGTTGCAGAGGCTTTTTCACGCTTACCTCTTCCCACCACGAATGATGCTGATACAGATGATGAAGTTGTTTGTCAACTTAACATTACTACAGCTTGTCATTTTTCAAGTATTACACCTATTCAATTACATGATGCGACAACTACTGATATTCACCTATCGACTGTTATCTCCTTTTTGCGGACACGGTGGCCAGACAAAAAGGACGTTTCTCCAGATCTCAAACCATTTTTTCATGTCAAAGATGAATTGTATGTTTCTGATGGCATTCTTCTTAGAGGAGATCGTGTTGTGATACCCACGTCTTTAACGTCACAGTTGATTGCCCTTGCTCACCAAACACATCAAGGCATAGTTAAAACCAAACAACGCCTTAGAGATATTTATTGGTGGCCAAAGATGGATGTTCAAGTTGAAACATTTATTAAAGCTTGCGTCTCCTGCCAAATGAGTGATAAAGTTACCAAAACTAAACCAGCTCCTCTACATCCAGTTCCATATCCTTCAGAACCATGGGTACAGCTTGGCCTAGATATTGTTGGTCCAATAGAAAGAGCTTCTACTGACTGTCGTTTTATGCTTACATTAATAGATTATTACAGCAAATGGCCCGAAGTAATTTTATGCAGTACGGTGACCACACAGGTTGTGACTGACGCTTTGGAAACCATTTTTAGTCGAGAAGGATTTCCCTCCATTATCGTTACAGATCATGCTCCACAATTTGAATCTTACTCATTCAAAGCTTACCTTCACGAGAGAAATATTCAACATCGCCAGTCAAGTATCTACTATCCACGAGCCAATGGCGCAATTGAACGTTTTCATCGTAATCTTGGTGATGTCATTAAAATTGCCCTTCAAGATAGTAAAGTTCTTAAAGATCCAGTTCGTGAATATTTGCATGTCTTTCGCGCTACAGCACATTCAACTACTGGTGTTTCACCATCTCTTCTCCTTCATGGTAGACAACTTCGCACTAAGCTTGACATTGTTGGTGTAACGAAACCTAATCTTGTATATACATCTGTTCGAGAAAAGGTTCGAAACACAGTTGCAAATAAACAAAGCCTTATGAAAGCTTATGCTGACAAAACAAGAAGTGCAGCTCAACCAAAGTTTAAAGAGGGGGACAGAGTGAGAATTCGCTTACCTGGACAACCAAGGCCCAGAACAGGACGTGTTCCTTTTTGGCATAGAGACTATGTTATGTGACATTCTGTGCATGTTTTCTTTATATTGTTTATGTTTGATTTCAAATTTAATAACCTACATTGTGGACTGATTAGACTCTAAAGAGGGGGAAAATGTGATATATTCGGGTTAATTGAAATGTGAACTATTCGGGTGATTATGGGGAATAACTCTAAATTGTAGAACCGGATAGAATCTCCACGTGAGAACAGAATACAATGTCTTCAACTCTTCTTCGTTTCTGTTTTCTTTACTAAGCCACACTGCTTCCTTGTCAATATACTACAAATTTTTTAAGAGAAAAATAATATTGAGAGTTTTTATTTGGCGTCAAATATTATATAAACGTTTATTTACGCGGCAAACCTTTAATCGGATGGCTGCAATTTAAATGGATTGAAACACAATCGCCATTGATTTTAATAATTTAATTTGAAAATTGATGATCTAGACTTAGTCTCGATTGTTAAGTACCGTTGCTACGACAATGAATGATCTACGCCACATCTTCAAACACTAATAACTTGATGGAATTTTCAAGATAATAATTTTTGTACAAGTTTAGCAAGTATGTCCAGCCCTTTATCTGTATTACATAATGCATCTTTAATAATAAAAAAAAGAAAATTACAAAATGGAGTTTTACGCCCCATACTGTTCTGCTCCGAAATGGATAATTAAGACGGACATACACCATTCAGTGTGCTATGAGAGAAAAGTTGCCCGAACAGCGACACTGCGGCCTACTCTTATATCGAATTCCAACTGTCAAGGGATATTTTATGTTCACGCCAATGTGTGCAGGGGACCTCGCTTTTCCCTCCCATCCGAACGACCAGATAGCTTACCTTCTCAGTCCTTCCGCCGATTTCAAGGCTAGCGAGCCAGTGCCTAACCCGCTTAGCCACCGTGACCCCGATCTTTAATAAACCAAATAATATTTTCTGGCAGAATAAAACAGGGAAAATAGTTTATACTACCGAGTTCATAATGAGGACATCTTTTTTTTTATTCATACAATAATTACATATTATAAAATCGGTGAGGCGCGACGTAGGATTCCGTAGACATTGCAGAGTTCGACTAAAATCCAATATTAGCCTCCTAAATTTCAGTGTCTCTACAAATGGGTTTAACGTCCTACTTTCTGTACCAACGGGGTCATTCGCAATACAGTGTGCTATGAGGGAAATTTTGCCGGAACTACGACCTCCTCTTATTTCGAATGCCAACTGCCAAGCGTATTTTACGCGCATGTAAATGGGATATCTGTTTTTTGTTCTAGACAGGCCCTTCGTCCTGATCCTGATAAAGACAAAATCCCGAGGAACTTTCTCCGCAAACACCAGGAGCAAACCTGAGACCTAGTTCGCAAACAAACGCCTTTCTCGGAGAGCCGACTAAAAACAGCTTTCCGAAAACCAAAGTCTTAAGCCAGGCTGACACTTGCACGATTCCGTGGCACGACTCGGGTCGGCACGACACCGTCCGATTTGCGCAAACTCGTCGTGCCAATGCGGGAAGTGCGTAAACAATACGCAAACTATGCGTAAACTGGTTGTGCCAATTCGTGTCAATGTGGACACTGATGGGCATGACAAAATCGCGGTCAAAAGTCGTGCAAGTGTCAGCCTGGCTTTAAAATGTTCTGCCAATGAACAATTGATGGTTGTCGTCATCAATCAGGCTTGTGGACCAATAAGATTATCAATTTAGAAGAAATCATTGACCAACTTATACTTTTTCCCAAAAAGATAAAGATAAAAAAAAATCTATAAAACACCAATATCATTCCCACAGAAAACTGTAGTCACCTAAATCCCACACTAGAATAATACAGGCATCGTTCCTATACATTATAGAATTTCCTACCGAAAGGTCCATTAAAATCTACAGAATAGATATTTTGCCTGGTGGCCCTATAATTCTCAGTGTCAGTCTAGAAATTTCAATTAAACGCAATTACAATTGAGGGAGACGGAATTAAGGCCCGTTGTGTCAATTTCCAAAACCGATGTAGCGTGAACTGAATTACTGGAAAACTTCCAAAACGTTGATTTGCGCCGCTAATGCCATCCATCCATAGTTAAGCCATATATCGGTACAATGGCTGGAGTGTGTGGTTGAGCCACCTCTGATTTGTAACTGGTATTTTTTATTTATGTTTTAACATAAAAACTACTAGCTAGCTACCCATTCAATCCAGTTCTCACAATATTCCGATGTCCTTGCAGGCCCGTAGCCAGCTTGCTTGCGGATGGGGGGGGGGGGGGGGACAGCCCGGCTGATAGGGGGGGGGGGCGGATGGTTCTCTTCCCCCGGCCATATGGTCGACAACTTTTTGTCAGGGGGGGGGGGGGCAAGATTATTTCTAGGGGGGGCTTCGCCCCCCCCCCCCCTTGGCTACGGGCCTGTGTTCTTGTGTTATTTATTTTGTGGGGGAGGGAGCTTCTTTGGGGTTTTTATGGAGGAGGACGTGGGCAATATGCACAGATAAAATAGTGAAAAGTTTTCTAAATTGTTTTTATAAAATTGTCCGACACGTCCTATACCGAAATGTCCACTGGCCAAAATATCCTAGGCCCAAACAACCAGTGGCCAAAACACCCGTCCACCTGCCGGCCCAACCTCGTGGGTTTTCTTCGGTTTCCTCCCACGGCTACTTAACAAAATTGGAATAAACTTAACAAAAAAAGAAGTATTTATTGGTATTTGAAAGCGCAGAGTAGAAAGGATAGATTAATTATCCTCGATTTACCCTCTTATTATAATCGAAAGGCGTGTATTTTCACACCAAATTTGAAACAAATCTGTCGACGAACGAACGATGCCCGGACGATATAAATAGTATAATAATAACTTGAATATCTAGAGAAACAGTAAGGACACCAACGCTGTATCTATTTATGAGAATATAAATTTTGTATTGGAATCATTATTCCGTTCTCCCATGTTCGATCTCGGTATTGGTCGAGAAAGTTTATCAGTATTGACCGGCGTGGTCTGACAAGGGCCAACGCATATTCGTTTACGAAATGCTGTTTAGACACTGGTGTGCACGTAAAAGAACCCAAGATATTTGGAATTCGTAATAAGAGCAGGCCGTAGTGCCGCTGTCCGAGCAAAATTCCCTTCATATCATACTGTATGTTGTATGCCCTTCATCATTTCCATTTACAATGTCGTAACCATCCGTTTCGGGGGGGGGGGGGGTGGACGAATTAATGCGTGTGCGTTGTATTATAAGCTCTGTCATTGGGTCAAGAGGCGTGGATTTTATTCTCCGCTTGTACGTAACAAAACGTTGAACGAAAAGTTAGTCCCGAAATGACCTAGTTTATGTCGATTGGACGTCAAACCCCATGTCTCTCTCCAGGTTATTGCGACCCCTGGACCCTCGCCCATAAGGACCTGGGATGGAAGCCCCCCAAATCAAGCATTGTTTCCGCCGGCCCTGGTACCCGTCTGTTGAGTGTGACTAGTGTTGTTTACAATAACAATATAACCAAATAGACACAACACCATCTTCTTGAAGTCAACTGACACTGTTGCTAATTGCCGCCAAGTCTATTTCTCCTGGTATAACCTGATTCGTCTTGTTACAACGAATGACTTTCAAATACCGTTCTCTAAATCTTTTGCTCACGATCAGATATAACACGGGATTAACACAACACGATAGTTTGGCAGTCATCACAGGAACAGCAGTAACCCACAAAGGTATACCCTGTGGGTGTCCAAATGTGTAGCACAATGAAAATAAGGCGTAGGGCATCCAGCAAACCACGAAAACAACAACTATAGTAAAGCAAACCTGAAATACAGAAAGGTAGAATGTGGTTCAGAAAACCCATTATTATTTTACCATCAATCGTATATGCAGGGGCGCCGGAACCCGGGTACCAGGGTATACAAATGGTACCCTGCCTTTTTCTGGGGTATACATGTATACCCAAGCCCTAATGATGAAAGTTTTAGAATCGTGTCTCTAAATCTACCGTCTCGTTCGAAAATCTTATTCTATTTTCTTGATAAAGATTGGTGTAGTGAATGTCAAATTGAAAATAATTTTTATGGGATGAATTGCTCATGATACTGAATGAATGAAATGGGGTTTAACGTCCTACGCTTAAGCACCGTACCTGGGCTAATTGAAGACGGGTATACGCCACAGTGTGCAATGAGGGAAATTTTGCCCGGGCAGCGGCGCTACGGCCTACTCTTATATCGAATTCCAACTGCCAAGGGATCTTTTACGTGCACTCCAATTTGTACACGAGACCTCGGTTTTTCGTCCCATCCGAACGACTAGGCAGCTGTCCTTGTCAGGCCCTCCTTCTGCATCACTGACAAGGGGAAATCACGCCGGAAAATCGAGATGAACTTTCTCGGCCAATGCAGGGATCGAACACTCAACCTCTAGGCTAGCGAACCAGCGCCTTATCCACTTAGCCACCGTGATCCCCTGCTCATGATACGAAAATTTGAAAAATCAGGCTTTTGACTTTTTCATTATCATGTATTTTAAAGGGTTTTGTGTGGGGATTTGGAATGCTAGAGTCTCTCTAAACAGCGTTCTTGGAATTGACAAATTCCAATAGTTTCTAGAGGCAGCCCCCCCCCCCATATCTCTCGGTACCCTGGCTCTCGCGCCGTTCCGGCGCCCCTGCGTTTATGTATGTTCATACAAAAATACCAATTATATCTTTTTTCATTTTGATTTTAAAACTATTCAGACATGCAGCCAGGGGCGCCGGAACCCGGATATACATATACCATACCCTAACCTTTTTACTAGTCTATTCATTTTAATGATAGATATATATGTATTAATAATTGCTCTCTGGACGACCGCGAAACGGCTCTCACACTCTCATTATCAGCTATCAGTGCATGCCTTGGCCAAATGCCTATAAGTATAAGTGCTTAATCGAGTAGGGATATTAGTTCCTGTTTATAGTTATTAATTAGCCTTTTCAATTACACAATTTGTTTTTACAGCGATGCTGCAAAGGGTAACCTTCTCTCTTTTCTTTGAGATATCGGGTTTTATTTCCAGTTGCTGGACATCTTATCTTAGATAATTAGGATCACTGCATGAAGAGACATAGAATTGTGGGGTAAATCACTTGTTTTAGGACGGCGTTTGGTTCAGAACTCAATTTTACGGTCTGTGTGCATCAACTGTGAATAGGAAATTGCTAAAATCGGTGTTCTCTTCATTTAACTTTCTAACTTGTAAAAATCGATTTATTCTCAATTATTATTTTCGGAATGTTGCCATCCCAAGTATAGAGGCTTGAGAGTCGATAAAGACATCTAGACGATGCAGCAACTGTGAAGAAAATAATGGCACAATAACGAAGGAAACTTATCAAAACTGTGACCGACTTTAGTTCCTTTCATTATCATGTATCTCAAAGGGGTTTATGTTGGAATTTGGAATGCTCGAGGCGCTCTAAACAGCCTGTGTTATTTATGTGACTGAAATGGGTTTATTTATCAAAATTATGTCCCTTCCGCTGCCCACAGAAAACTTTATCGGTAACAAAGAAAGTGAAACGTGGCAAGTGAACTTTGTTTTATGAAAATCCCATAATAATTGACACTTTTATGAACAAAAAACCTCCAGAAGTTACTCGTGGGGGAAAATCGTCTATTTCTCCGCAACTGAACCAGTTAGAAACCATGTTGTGATATCTATATGAACGTGTCCTTTTTTTAATATATGTTGATTAAATGAGAATTTCAAATTTTCAAAGCGTAACAGATACAGTTTTTGACAAAATAGCGCCAATGTTTCACAATAATAGTTTTGCATACAAGCTGAAATCCTAATAACATCTTATTTTAACCAGATGGGATAGAACGCGTATTTTTTTCAGGATAGCATGTCACATTAACTGGCGTCTTACCTTGGTCAAAACACGGTCTCTCTCAACTCTTTGCGATATGATGGTCTCTTTACGTGTTACATACATAATCTGAACATAGCAGAAGCAAATAACAATAATACACAATGCCACCATGGACACCATAATAACTATATAGATACGATCTTGTAGTCTATGGCTATACCAGTTAATTGTGCATGACGTCTATAATGAAAGAAATATTTATACATGTATAATATATATGATAAAATAAAACCAAGTACGAACAATCCAAACCATTAGACAAAATTCGAAGACCTAAAAAAACGGTGTACGCAAAATAGTGTAATATGGCTAGTAAACGGGATTTTGATTGCTTTTGTTCAATGTAACATTAGCAAATATTATAACAACACCAATTAATAATTAAAAAGTAAATCAGTTAGTAATTCCTACAGATCAATCAGAAGATTCGTAATTTTAATTAAAATGCATTACAAAATATACCAGAGTATTGCAAACATTGACATATATGTTTTAGATATATTCACATTTTACATGTACACGTATCCTATATTTGATTTAATTGACAAAAACAGCCGTATACTAATCACGGCCAAGAGGTGTTTTTTTGTCAGTACCGCCCAAAGTATTTTAAATAGCGACCCACAGGGAAAGATATGTCATATATATGAATACTCTACACGTTACATAAAAAAAAGGACAAAATCATGAATAAAATTAGGACAAAAATGATCTTGCAAATCATCGATAATTAATTAGAAGGCTTATTTGATTTTCAAACTGATTAAAATCAGATATCAATAACGCTTGTAGTGTATCGATCAGAAAAAAGAGCGGGTAGTAAACGTTCAAGTTGCGCATTTCATTAGCAAACATTAAATTTGTATACAAACCAGGAAAGGCTCTTTATGATAATTAGTTCCGGTTATAAATGGTATAACACTCCACACCAAAGACTGTATCCACGTCGATGCAATAGCTTTTATCATAAACACACGTTTTCGCCTAACTGAAACTAAAAATTGAATGCAAATCATAAGCAAAATTGTAGTATTTGAAGAACAAAAACCCCTTTAAAATTCAATTTCTGGCTACTAGTTACATCCTCGGGCCATTTTATATTTAATAATGAAAACCAGAAAATGACCAAATTATGGGATTTCAATTATGTATATAATAGATATTCGAAAAAGAATGTTTTAGGAAAGAAAACTAGTTTTATTGTGAGTATTAAGCTTCATCAGGCGAATTCCAACAATTGATTTGACTTAATAACGTCATGGTTACAACTATGAACTATAATGGCTATAAAATGTACATGCGTAATAATAATTAAACATTTATAATTTACACCACTACAATGTTAATATAACAAAAATCAACACCTTGAATTAAGCAATGGTTTGAATTTTTCAATTAAATATGATTCCTTTGCTTCTAATAGATCGTTGTTTTTGCTGTTTAATTGATACAACGGAAAGACATTAAAAGTACGTTACATTTAGAGCCGATTAACCGAAATCAAAGTTTAATAATTTTATTATAATGTGTTGCAGAAAGTCACTGTTTATAGATTTGGATAGCTAACAATTATACCTAATATAGAAAGTAGAACAATTTTCCCACTGCCAATGTCATTGTCTCTTGAAGACGAAAATGTTGCCGTTACGTACGTTACATCACAAAAGACAAAATTTATACCACAAAATTTCAAGTCCAAAAGTCTGTGATTTGAATTTTATGACTGTGGTGCTGTTTTACAATTTTGTTGTGCATACATAATAGTATATATATTGGTATACTAAGAGATGATTCAGACCCAATTCTCCCATTGACAGAGCATTATTGGGTGTTACGTACGTTACACAAATATGTTACGTACGTTACACGTGTGAAATTTTTGCCATATAACATTTAGAAAGGATCAAAGCATGCTTTTGTCTGTATTATAGGGCCTACTTAACTTGGCTCATTTATTATGGCAAGGTTGGGGGGCTTTGTGTTGAATTTTTCACCACAAGAGTTCTACATATTGGAGTTGTACTAAGTAAATTTTATTAACATTTTTGATTTAGAACTACTTTGATAGAGTGTTACTGGTCTCGTGGTGTTTTGTACAAGAGTTTGACTTAAAAACAACAATCATTTTTTTAAAAATTATTTTCTGAACCCATGTGGTACATGTACTCCCTGCATCGATTATTTAGAGTGGAAAAAGTTATAAGAAGAGTACATAAAAATATATTTTTTCTTATCAGTGTGCTTTTGATCTGCAATTTCACAACTTGTCTTTGAATAAAAAGAGTTCATGAGGCACAATTTGTTCTAAACACTCCCCTCTAAGCACCAATTGGTTACTGTAACGCACGTAACGTTACGTACGTTACAGTTTTTAATTGAGTTTTAATTTTACATAAGTAACATTGGATTGATGACAATAATATTTTCTGATTATACTGGCATTAAATTTAGAAGATTTGAAGCAATAGTGATTTTAAACTTAAATTGGTTAATTTAATTAAACTAGTATATCCATTTTGTTAAATACGTTACACGTCACAATGAGCTTATTGAACACGATGTGTAGAGAAAACGCTTGATATTTAACAGTTATATACACATATAGTAACATCTCAACTTCAATTTCGGTCGAAAAAATGACAGTAACGAATCGAGTCCCGTGATTGCCGTGGCTCACAACTTTAAAGGTTACAGTAGGTCAAAATTTCCTGGCGAAAATCAAAGACGTCGTGACTGTGTTGTTGGTACCACGCGTGAAATTTCTCTCGTTCCAACACTCTCATGCCATCCGGATCGTAATCGGTGTTGGGAGGATAAGCGCCTACGTAATCTTCATTCTCCGGTCTGTTAAAGTGGTGAGGGAAATAACCTTTCTTCAGTTCTTGCAGGTCGAAGGTTTTGGGCATGTCCCGTCAAGCCATCGGTAAACAGTTGAGGGAATCGATGAATTTGACCGTACCGACAGTGATAGTCATGGGTTTCCCACCATTCATAATGCATTCCGGTTGCGCCACGGAATGTTTGTGCAGCGTCTGTAAATCAGCAGTCCATCGTAACCTTTAAAGTTGTGAGCCACGGGACTCGATTCGTGGCTGTCATTTTTTCGACCGCCCGTCACCGTACCGTGAGCAGCGAGTTGCAAAAACCATTTTCCCACATCATCCAGTGTGTCTGAGCCTTTAAACACAATTTCCCGTTGGTGATTCCAATATTGATCACAGTGTTCGCAGGGTTCTTGGTTATCGATACAAAAGTGACAGCGCACTTGCAGAACACATAAGTTGGGAATGTGTTCACCGGAATCTTGCTGGCATTCAAAGTCAAAGAAGACTAAACAGGTCAACGTTGATTTATGTTGTTTGTCGATTTGTGTCTTCCTGTCTCTGTTCATGTCGATGGGTGATTTTAGCGGTTGAATGTAGCAAAACTGCTTTGCGGCCGTGTGCCATTCACGGCAGATGGAACACTCGTATTCTCCGCATCGGTGTTCTTCCAAATTTCGCTTGGCTTTGGTGACGTCCCACTCCTTCTGACATTTTTCGCATTTCTTCCACCGATGATATATACTGCCGTTTTCTCTGGAACGGGTGGCGAGATGATTGTCGAAACACTGCCGGCTCACAAACACACGATGACAACGGTAACACGTCTTTGTGTTGGGATCGGGTAGACAGGGTGGACCCACGTTTCCATCCCCGTACAAGCTTCCTTGGTTCCACCGACGGCATCGATGAGTGCTTCCGTTTTCTTCGTCTGCCACGAATGGGGTCCTGTGTTGTTGACTAATCTCTTCCTCTCTCTTTCCCATTCAGGGATGTCCCGTTTGTTCGCATAGTGACGGGCGACGACAATGGCTCGCTGGAAACATAAGTCATCTGTATTCTTTATGGTGACGAGGCATCCCTTTTTCTTTAAATACTCGTCAAAATTGGCGCTGTGTCTCTTCTTGACGTTAGTTCCGCTACCTCTGCCATCGGGAGGGGGCACGTGACAAATACTCATGGACATGCGTTGGTCGAGTCGAAATTCTTCATTGCTCTGTAAGACGGCACCCACTTTCTGTAAAACGTCGTCAGCTTTTAACAAACTATAATCTCGAAATGGTAACCAGATAGGTGTTTTGAGTCCCGGGTGACTGATGGCAATCCTAACGTAGTCACTTACGCTGGCGTTTAAAGTTCGACGAATTTCCTCTATGATGGCCCCAAAGGTGTTGTGTAGTTGCTGAGGCACATCAGCAGCTGGGACGTGGGAGCAATCTTCCAAAAAGTCTATGTCCACACATAACGATTCGGTTCTAAATAAGCGACTGTATCTTCTATCGACGGGGCGTAATGAGAAGCTCATCTTTCTTCGTTCAGTGATAGCGTGAAAATGCCAGAACCTCTCGCGTCGCTTCCTTTTATCCCTGTCGTGACGTCACCCATGAATGAACTCGACCATTCATGGACTCGTCCGTGACGTCATCAAACGTTTGATATCGTACACCCCACGTGATATAACGTTGCATCACATCTATATTTAGCCTCCAACGTACACCCTACGATGCATAACACTGTAAAACGTTATCCTAAGCACTGTGACGCCACCCTATGAATGGATTAGTCCTAACGGTTATAAAACGATACAACATTTATCTCGCCTCGGTGAAAACCCCAATGCGGACACACTGATGTATCTCAGGGGTAATACTCTTGCCATCATCACCCTAGACGATAGCTTTGTCTTACCTGACGAGGTATTAAAATCACCTCCCAGGAAAAGACCTCCTCCCGAATTAGTGGAGACCATTAGACGCAACTGACATAAAGTGCGGCGCACTCTCGCATTCTAGTCAGTCAAAACGACCCTTTCAGGGCCAACTTATCAATGCAAAAGAGTTCTTCCCTCTCTCTCTTCTTCTTCTTTTTCTCCTTTTTCCGCGCGCGCACCCTCTCTTTCTAGGTCATGCATGTGCAAGGGGTCAGCAAGGTCATACACGTGCAAGGGGTCAAACACGTGGAGGGTCACGTGCAAGGGGTCAGCAAGGTCACACACGTGCAAGGTCATGTGCGTACAAGGTCACGTACATGTGTGTGCGCATGCACGCACGTGCATGGCTGTATAGGCACCCTTTCTACTCACTTTGCTTTAGAAATCGTTTTGGGGCACCTTAATTTGCTCTGATCTAAACTTAAAGTTTTTCGAACGGCATCATCTGTTAGTTTTGCCGGGTAGTGTTGTTTTTTTAGAAATCCTTTAAGCTCATTAAGGCGTATTTGTTTAATATCCGATTGTGAAACTATGGTACACACACGTCTAGCTAAATTATACGAAATATTACGTTTGGTATGAGAAGGATGACATGAATTAAAATTGAGATACTGATGTGTGTCTGTCGGTTTATACACAGGAATCTGACCTTCTATCCGTATATATATGCATACACCATGTCGTACCAGACAATAATATAATTATGTACTCCCTGCATCGATTATTTAGAGTGGAAAAAGTTATAAGAAGAGTACATAAAAATATATTTTTTCTTATCAGTGTGCTTTTGATCTACAATTTTACAACTTGTCTTTGAATTAAAAGAGTTCATGAGGCACAATTTGTTCTAAACACTCCCCTCTAAGCACCAATTGGTTACTGTAACGCACGTAACGTTACGTACGTTACAGTTTTTAATTGAGTTTTAATTTTACATAAGTAACATTGGATTGATGACAATAATATTTTCTGATTATACTAGCATTAAATTTAGAAGATTTGAAGCAATAGTGATTTTAAACTTAAATTGGTTAATTTAATTAAACTAGTATATCCATTTTGTTACGTACGTTACACGTCACAATGAGCTTATTGAACACGATGTGTAGAGAAAACGCTTGATATTTAACAGTTATATACACATATAGTAACATCTCAACTTCAATTTCGGTCGAAAAAATGACAGTAACGAATCGAGTCCCGTGATTGCCGTGGCTCACAACTTTAAAGGTTACAGTAGGTCAAAATTTCCTGGCGAAAATCAAAGACGTCGTGACTGTGTTGCTGGTACCACGCGTGAAATTTCTCTCGTTCAAACACTCTCATGCCATCCGGATCGTAATCGGTGTTGGGAGGATAAGCGCCCACGTAATCTTCATTCTCCGGTCTGTTAAAGTGGTGAGGGAAATAACCTTTCTTCAGTTCTTGCAGGTCGAAGGTTTTGGGCATGTCCCGTCAAGCCATTGGTAAACAGTTGAGGGAATCGATGAATTTGACCGTACCGACAGTGATAGTCATGGGTTTCCCACCATTCATAATGCATTCCGGTTGCGCCACGGAATGTTTGTGCAGCGTCTGTAAATCAGTAGTCCATCGTAACCTTTAAAGTTGTGAGCCACGGGACTCGATTCGTGACTGTCATTTTTTCGACCGCCCGTCACCGTACCGTGAGCAGCGAGTTGCAAAAACCATTTTCCCACATCATCCAGTGTGTCTGGGCCTTTAAACATAATTTCCCGTTGGTGATTCCAATATTGATCACAGTGTTCGCAGGGTTCTTGGTTATCGATACAAAAGTGACAGCGCACTTGCAGAACACATAAGTTGGGAATGTGTTCACCGGAATCTTGCTGGCATTCAAAGTCAAAGAAAACTAAACAGGTCAACGTTGATTTATGTTGTTTGTCGATTTGTGTCTTCCTGTCTCTGTTCATGTCGATGGGTGATTTTAGCGGTTGAATGTAGCAAAACTGCTTTGCGGCCGTGTGCCATTCACGGCAGATGGAACACTCGTATTCTCCGCATCGGTGTTCTTCCAAATTTCGCTTGGCTTTGGTGACGTCCCACTCCTTCTGACATTTTTCGCATTTCTTCCACCGATGATATATACTGCCGTTTTCTCTGGAACGGGTGGCGAGATGATTGTCGAAACACTGCCGGCTCACAAACACACGATGACAACGGTAACACGTCTTTGTGTTGGGATCGGGTAGACAGGGTGGACCCACTTTCTTGCAACCTTGACAAATGACGTGACACGAATGTTTCTCGGCACGATTGTATCCCACTTGACAGGTCTCACAAAAATACGACCTTTCCATAAAGGCGGGCATGGAGGTAATAACGTCATAATGTCTGCTGTGTAAATACAGGTTCAGATGTTTTGGTGTTCCAGTGACGTGCTTTGCTCCTCGATAGATGGCCTTACCAAATATGGCTTGAGAGAAAACGTTGAGTTGATATCCTTGTTCTCCCAAATACTTGGCGTACAGCTCCCACGTTTCCATCCCCGTACAAGCTTCCTTGGTTCCACCGACGGCATCGATGAGTGCTTCCGTTTTCTTCGCCTGCCACGAATGGGGTCCTGTGTTGTTGACTAATCTCTTCCTCTCTCTTTCCCATTCAGGGATGTCCCGTTTGTTCGCATAGTGACGGGCGACGACAATGGCTCGCTGGAAACATAAGTCATTTGTATTCTTTATGGTGACGAGGCATCCTTTTTTTCTTTAAATACTCGTCAAAATTGGCGCTGTGTCTCTTCTTGACGTTAGTTAAGCTACCTCTGCCATCGGGAGGGGGCACGTGACAAATACTCATGGACATGCGTTGGTCGAGTCGAAATTCTTCATTGCTCTGTAAGACGGCACCCACTTTCTGTAAAACGTCGTCAGCTTTTAACAAACTATAATCTCGAAATGGTAACCAGATAGGTGTTTTGAGTCCCGGGTGACTGATGGCAATCCTAACGTAGTCACTTTCGCTGGCGTTTAAAGTTCGACGAATTTCCTCTATGATGGCCCCAAAGGTGTTGTGTAGTTGCTGAGGCACATCAGCAGCTGGGACGTGGGAGCAATCTTCCAAAAAGTCTATGTCCACACATAACGATTCGGTTCTAAATAAGCGACTGTATCTTCTATCGACGGGGCGTAATGAGAAGCTCATATTTCTTCGTTCAGTGATAGCGTGAAAATGCCTGAACCTCTCGCGTCGCTTCCTTTTATCCCTGTCGTGACGTCACCCATGAATGAACTCGACCATTTATGGACTCGTCCGTGACGTCATCAAACATTTGGTATCGTACACCCCACGTGATATAACGTTGCATCACATCTATATTTAGCCTCCAACGTACACCCTACGATGCATAACATTGTAATAGTTAGTGCAGGGGGACTGCGCCACATATGATTTACAAAAAGGACAAATACAACGACAAGACATCATACTCCGAAACAGCAAACGAAACAAACAATAAAACAACAATTCAAAAAAGAGTGAATGGATCCGGGGGCTAGCCGTAAGCGTCCACTGCGCTGTACAGTCCCGGGTCTGAAGCAACACAGACTTCACTCAAGATTGAACATATTTACTCGTACAAGAAAACGTACAAACAACCCAACACAATGAAGCAAAGAAAATGTAGACCGCCTCGGGAGGCAGTCGTCTGCTAACTGAATGGTGTGACGTAAATACGTCGTAATGTTATCAATGACGTCAATAGAATTTCTTAACAAAAAGGGCGATAATCAAGATTTAATAATGCTAAAAGCTATAAGTTTAAACAACCAATCAGAATTTTTAAGTTGTATAATTGCACAAAACATAATACTAAATACCCCATACAAGCAATGCAAAACAGGAATGTAGAAGAAAGCATACAATGTAAGTGTATTTATGAAGTAATAAAATAATAACAATAAGGGCGATAATCCAAACATGGCTACGTAACTATACAAATTAAACTAAATTAAATTGGATAATTATCCAACATGTACTCGGTTATATACTTATAAGAAATGTTAAACTTGGTATATTGATGAAACGGAAGTTTCGAAATTTCTTTAAATATGCGTAACTGTGTACCACCTTTGGCAGTGCATTTAAAAAACAGGGATTTTATTCGGGAAAGAAACAGTTCTTTGTTGTTACATACGGTCAAAAATCGTAATGCCTGTGAATAGAAAACATTATATAGTGTTGTATCTGGTATGTTACTATAAATTGACGGATATTTTACTACTTCAAAACCGAATTTGTCCGTTTTGTCGAAAATACCAACATTAAATCTATTGTTAATGATATTGATGTCCAGGTCAAGAACGTTATCCTAAGCACTGTGACGCCACCCTATGAATGGATAAAATGCGAACCTATCTCAAAAAGACAACACTGATAAGTACCATAGTTATAAACAGCCGCCAAATCTACGTAGAATTTAAACATCATCACGCTTTGATGAGCGGCAGACTGCAATTATCCCGAAAGTCGTCAAATTAGTAGGGTTTGAACTCCCAGATCCGTGACCAATTTCCGGGGAGGAAGGTTTGACGATTGATTCTGGTAGGGGGGACTGTTCTGAGGATCTATGCAGTTTGCAACCTCTGGAAAGTGTGGGCAACTCTCAGGAGAGGCAAAAATCCAAGATGGCTGCCGAAATAGCACAGAGACTTATAGTTGGCGGCAAATGTCATCAAACCGTCT
Organism: Patella pellucida; assembly: GCA_917208275.1. Taxonomy (NCBI): domain Eukaryota; kingdom Metazoa; phylum Mollusca; class Gastropoda; family Patellidae; genus Patella; species Patella pellucida. Next base: position 28,185,266 of record OU795041.1, on the reverse strand, counting down.
TTGTAATATGTCATTTTTATAGTTTTCAGGGTTGCTGAATCCATTAAGAACACTCCCAAGCCATTTTGATGCAGCCATATTGCAATATGGCGGAAATCTGGCGGAAATGGTGAAAAAACCGGAAAATAATGCCATGTATTCTGGTAATGCAAATATGAGCTTGTAATATATTGTTTTTAGGATTTTCGTGGACGCTTAGTTCATTTTTGATTGTCTCATGTCAATGAAATCTTCATTAGATGTTTAATATGAAACCAAATTTAGCGAACAGAAGATACAGAGGTACAGAAAATACCATTATATACGCAATACGTCATTCATATAGCACCTACTAATATTATAATTTCTAAAAATTCATAGGCATATATTAGTCCGGCAGCCGTTTACGAAATAGCAGGGGGACCCAAATTTTTCGAGATAAGTTTTTTTCTCAACGGTTTTTTATGGAATCGGACCCGCTCAATCCATTTTTCGCTACTGGATCACTGTCAGCCTGGAGGGTTTTGAGTAATTAGCGAATTACTAATTAAATAACTAATTAAAGTCACAATTCGTTTAAAATGACACGTACAAGTCGAAATACGCCGCTGTTTGTAATGTCATTTATAGAATAGGACCCCTGAGTCTGTTTGAGATACTAGTTCACTATCAGCCAGATTGTATTTCAAATAATCCGGCTGCCGTTTACGAAATATCAGGGGGACCCAAATTTTTCGAGATAAGTTTTTTTCTGGTCGGTTTTGTTTAATATGGAATCGGACCCGCTGAATCCATTTTTTCGCTACTCGATCACTGTCAGCCTGGAGGGTTTTGAGTAATTAGCGAATTACTAATTAACTATCTAATTAAAATCCCTGTTCGTTTAAAATGACACATACAAGTTGAAATACGCCGCTGTTTGTAATGTTATTGATAAAATAGGACCCCTGAGTCTGTTTTAGATACTAGTTCACTATCAGCCAAATTGTATTTCAAATAATTCAGCAGCAGTTTACGAAATAACAGGTGAACCCACATTTTTCGAGATAAGTTTGTTTCTCGGCGGTTTTATATGGAATCGGACCCGCTGAATCCATTTGTCGCTACATGATACCTGTCAGTCTGGAGGGGGGTAAGCAAGTCGCTAATTACTAATTAAATAGTTAATTCCAATGATTTACCACCCCCTTTTGCAATGAACATAGGGATAATTCAGCACGAAGTAATAACCATTGTGGAAATGTGCCACTTATGTCACTTATGGAGATCGATCACACGAAGAGGGTGTGTCCACTTATTTGTGAGTGTGTCAGTCCAGCGACTGGAGCTTGGAGTCCAGTCTCCTACTCGTGGGACTACTGGCGGTGACTTGTAAGAAATGTCATCATTTTCATGCCGAAACCAGAACAGCCTCGTCCCTATGCGGTCACAATAATTGCTGTAGTTTTGTGAAGCCCCCACCACTCACTCTGCATCGAAGTGGCTGAAAATACATGTTATATCAAAAGGCTGTATGAATGTACAAGTAACAAGGCGTGGGGAGAGTATGTTAAAGCTATATCCAAAAGAATAGAAAACATTGGGTCATTCTCAAAAAATGGAGAAAATATGCTAACAGTAGGTTATTTTCATTATGTGATGGGTGTTTACTCCAGATTTGATTTTTCTAGGTATATTGTGTGTGTTTTTACAGATCCAAACTACAAATCATTTTATCTGGGCAATAATGGGTTTTTTAAAGCCTATTGTATGTCAATATTTTGTTAGTTATTGCACTAACAAATCCCAGGGTCACATGTTCCGTCTATCCATTAATATACTCACCATGAAAAAAACATGGATTTCCTGGGTTTAGCATGAAATAAATGCCTTATAAATATAAATATAAGTGTTTTAGTGACCTTAGATAGGTTAATTGTCAAAATATTTCAAACGGAACACAGTAACACTGATTCGTGTCAGTGATGTTACCATGTACATTTATTATGAAGACAAGAGTTATTGTTCTTGAATTTAGAAGAAATAATGACCCCTCCTTTAAAAGCAGTTTCTGTTCTAATTGAAGAAGTTGTATTCTGTCATGACTAGCTCAACATAAGCTCCAAAAAATCTTGAAAGGTAAGTACACTTAACGAGTATGAATTATTAGTGTCAGTGATGTTACCAAGATTTCTAACATGTATAATATTCTTTGATCATTTTTGTCAAAAACACAATTTGCCATTATAAGGCTCAAGCACATGCTGCTCTTTGGTCTTGTCCGGGGAGTAATCATTGTTCTTACTGGACAATTTACTTGAAAGTTGTCAGTGATGTTACGGTCTGTGATGTTACCATGAGAAAAGTAACATTATTGACAGAAAATGTAACATCACTGACAAATCATAAGTTTTAAATATGAAAATGGTTTATTTCCATATGTTTCTCATTTTCATATTGTGATATTTGATAGTCATATGTATTATAGTTTATGATGTTTATCACTACAAAGAAGTGTCATGTAAATCTTAATAGTTATAAACTTTTGCATTACTTATGGTAACATCACTGACCAAAAAAGTAACATCACTGACAAATCATAAGTTTAATATGATTATATTTTATTTTAATGTGTTTCTTATCCTTAACATTGTGATCTTTAATGCTCATATTGATTATAATTTGTGATGTTTATCACTACAAAGAAGTGCCATGTAAATCTTAACATGTATAAACTTTTAAATTACTTATGGTAACATCACTGACCAAAAAAGAAACATCACTGACAAATCATAAGTTTAATATGATTATATTCTATTTCCATACATTTCTTGTGTTTAATATTGCGATCTTGCATGGGCATATTTCATATAGTTTGTGATATTTATTACTACTAAGAAATGTCATGTAAATTCTTAAAACCTAACTCTGTGATGGATACATTGAAAATAGATGAAGCAAATAATATACTATGTGATAACATGCAATGTCCGATTTATACTACTTTCCATACATTTTCTTCTTCAGCATGGCACTCACTCCTGCAGAAAAACAAAGACGATACAGACAACGAAGAGATAGCAATCTAGAGAAACGCCAAGAATATCTGATAAAGTCAAAACTGAAGTATGAAAAAGAAAAAGAAAGCGGAAAAAGAAAGCTTACTTTGAGGATAGCAGAGATGATGGGGGCCACAGATTTGGCAAGGGGAGGAATGGGGGTTGTGAAGAGAGAAAGAGACAAAAGCTTGAAAATGAAGGCAGACAGGATTACGAAGATGTATAAACAGACAATGCGAGAGACATCGACAATCAGGATATAGAAATAATGAACGGACAGGCTGTAGCAGATGGACAGGAAGTGGGAGATACACAGAGTGTGGGAGATGGAGAGAATGTGGGAAATGGACAGGATGTGGGATATGGAGAGAATGTGGGAGATGAACAGGGTGTGGGAGATGGAGAGAATGTGGGAGATGGAGAGAATGTGGGAGATGAACAGGATGTGGGAGATGTACAGGATGTGGGAAATGGAGAGAATGTGGGAGATGGAGAGAATGTGGGAAATGGACAGGATGTGGGAGATGTACAGGATGTGGGAAATAGAGAGAATGTGGCAGTTGGAGAGAATGTGATGTTACTTTTGGTGGTAATAAGTTATGACATTAAGTCTCAATATCTGTCTTTGAGCAGCAGGCCATCAATCTTTGGACATTGGCAAAAAAATATTGCAAATAATGACATAAATTTTAAGTGATGTTACCATTTAAGTTAAGATACTATAATTAAAACACATAACAAATCCATCAACTATCCAAAGGAATTGTGGCAAATAGATTAATTAATTAAAGAGGGCAACATTGCCTTATCTGTGAGAGTGTTACAACTTTTAGAAAACATCTATTGAAAGTCAGTGATGTTACCATATGTTAGAAAAATCTTGAATTCATAATAAATATACCTGTGCTGGTGCATATGCAGAGTACATCACATTACTTGGCCTTTTTCATTAGATAGTTGATGGCGGAAACTCTTTAAAATTTGACATAAACTTTAATTCTAATCAATTGTTAACTTATGACATGTCAGTAACGTTACCTATCCTGTCATTGATGTTACCATTTATTTATGATGTAAGGTACTATCGTTAAAACCCAGAAAAATCCATCAATTAACAATTGACATTCTGGCAAATATACTAATTAATGAGATATGCCAACAGTGCTTTTTTAGGACATTGTTACATGTTTTACAAAACGTTTATTGCAAATTATTGTCAGTGGTGTTACCCTTTCTGTCAGTGATGTTACTGCATATTAGAGAAATCTTGAATTCAAGCAAAAAATACCTATTTAAATGGATTTTTAAACACAAGATGGTCTGGCCTCTTACAATAGATAATGAAAAATCAAGTGCGCTTCATATTTCGACAGTACAGTATATGCTTAACAGTTCTACTTGCATACGTTGTCAGTGATGTTTCCTTTCCTGTAAGTGATGTTACCTATCCTGTCAGTGATGTTACCACAACAAATTCTTTTGTTTTGAAAAAAACTAATTGGAAAAAATACAAATCATATATTGTTGTATTACAAGTAAACATTTCCACATATCCTATAGTGTACTCGGCAATTATTAACTTACTAATTGCTCTGTACACCTATCTTTGTACTTAGTTGTACGGTAAGTTTCAAAATTGGTCAGCGCCTTCTTGATATTCCAGTTTGGGTGGAAATTTTTTTATAATTTCACTCTGTAAACTTGAAGTATGGCATACATGTTACATAAAAGTGTATTAATTTACAAAAACAATTTATTGGTTTTTAAGTAAAGTTGGAAAATAAATTGGTAACATCACTGACATATGTTCTCAAGTCATCACCTTTACGATTAATTATTTTTGTTTGCAGATGAGATTAAGATTGCATAATTTGTATTTTCATTTACAATTGTTAACTTGTTTGAACTGTTCAAATAAAATTTTAAACGGTGATGATTTTTTTTGTTGTTGTCACATCTACCAAATTGATCCATTTTTTGAGAATGACCCACGTATATATGCTTCCATCGTTTGATTTTAATTCATTCTTTTAATCTTCCTCAATCCCATCCTCATAAATTTTGCTACATCTAGCCATGTTTTCTATTCTTTTGGGTTTAGCTTTAACATACTCTCCCCACAGCATTTATTGTGACCGCATAGGGACGAAGTTGTTCTGGTTTCGACATCAAAATGATGACATTTCATACAAGTCAACGAGCACCACACACATAGATTGATATGGTTCACTCTGCAGCATGCACTTACCATACATAGATTAAAATTATCATCCTGGGCACAGCTTTCGATAATCCAATTATTATAGATCTTTTTCGAACGTAAATTGGAAAAGAACATTTTGTTTTCCCCGGTCACCGCTAGTAGTCCCACCAGTAGGAGACTGGACTCCAAGCTCCAGTCTCTGGACTCACACCCCAACAAATAAGTGGACACAACCTGTTCGTGTGATCGATCTCCGTAGGTGACATAAGTGGGGCATTTCCACAATGTTTATCACTCATGCTGAATTATCCCTATGCAAAAGGGGATGGTAAATCATTGGGATTAACTACAACTTTAATTATTTAATTAGTAATTAGCGAATTGCTTACCCTCCTTCCAGACTGACGGTGATCCTGTAGCGAAAAATGGATTCAGCTGGTCTGATTCCATATAAAACCGTCGAGAATAAAAACTTGTCTCGAAAAATTTGGGTCCCCCTGTTATTTCGTAAACGGCCGCCAGATTATTTGAAATACAATCTGGATGATAGTGAACTAGTATCTAGAATAGACTAAGGGGTCATATTCTATTTAAAAACATTACAGCGGCGTATTTCGACATGTATGTGTCATTTTAAACGAACAGGGATTTTAATTAGTTATTTAATTAGTAATTCGCTAATTACTCAAAACCCTCCAGGCTGACAGTGATCCAGTAGCGAAAAATGGATTCAGCGGGTCCGATTCCATATAAAACCGTCCAGAAAAAAACTTATCTCAAAAAATTTGGGTCCCAAGCTTCGGCTGCCGGACTATATCTTTCACATGAATCTTCCAAGACGACAGCCTTCAATCAGAGTCTGTGTCAGAAAGTTCTGAACCTAGTGCACTGTCTGACTCAGATGTGTCACTAACAGAGGAATCCTTATCCTCACATCATCACCATCATCAATGTCTACCGGTGATCTGAACTGCAATGTCTGACTCAGATGTGTCACTAACAGAGGAATCCTTATCCTCACATCATCACCATCATCAATGTCTACCGGTGATCTGAACTGCAATGTCTGACTCAGATGTGTCACTAACAGAGGAATCCTTATCCTCACATCATCAATGTCTACCGGTGATCTGAACTGCAATGTCTGACTCAGATGTGTCACTAACAGAGGTAGCATTATCCTCATCATCATCACCATCATCAATGTCTACCGGTGATCTGAACTGCACTGTTTGTCTCAGATGTGTCACTAACAGAGGTAGCATTATCCTCATCATCATCACCATCATCAATGTCTACCGGTGATCTGAACTTAAGTGGCAAGGCCGGGTTTATATACCGTACAGGAACACATTCATGTATTCCCTCATTCAACTCCCATACATGTCCGAGTGGATCAGCTACGTTACTGACATTGTATATTAGCATGATATTATGCTTCATAGTTCACTCTGTTTATGTGATGTTCCAGATTATCTTGAAAAGGTGGGATACGGCATGTGCATTTGTTTATCATCTTAAGCCATTTGCTAGCTCTACCACAAGCTACAGTTGTGGAATTTTGGGGCATTATTGATGCATCTCAGCACAAATTGTTCCATGGAAGCTACCAGGTTATCGGATTCAGTTAATGCGACACTTAAAGCATCTAACAATGATACACCTGTACTAAATGTGGATTTATATAGAGTCTTTTTGGATTGGCCAAAAAATCCTGAAACTGTATCACAACCGGTTATCGAATGGAACTGTACAATACGTAGCGCCACACCACGTGGCTGTAATCTTTGTGCACAAAACAAATGCCCCTTTCGTCTAACTGCTGCAGACCCTGGCTCCATATGAGAAGCATAGCTTGATAAAACCAAAACATCAGTATCTTCTGCGTCTATAACTACAAGTTCATCATTTCCACTCGATCTCAGTTGTGCATAAATGTAAAACATAATAGTGTCCGCCTCTAATTGGTCATATTCGAACTGTTGGAACCTGCAGTTGTTGGCTGTTAGATCATAACAATTCTTTCGGATATAGTAAATGAACTGAATACCTGGCTGTGTTTTAACTAATTTATCGAACTCTGTATGTAGAAACACCTGTTGTCTCACTTTATAAGCATCGTTTTAAAGGGGATTGGAGAATTCTCGAGCGTTCAGAAATTTACCATCGGCCTTGATATAAACGTTCTTGGTACCACCTTGGTACTGTTCTGGCAGTTTGCGTTCATAATCTTTTGTCTGGATTGGAAGATCGTATGGGTCAATCACAAATACGATGGTTTCAAAGCTAGATTGGACATGTTCACTACATAATCATGCCATGTGTATACATTACAATCTGCTTTCTGTCTGTCTTCTGTAGATGGAATCACTGTTTTTTTAGGATGCGCATAAACCATCCTTTCATTTTCGAACCCTGGTTCATCGTCATTTCAATCCAGAGATCAAGTATCAGGCTAGAATAAAGTTTACCAGTCATAGAATGGGAGAATATTTTGAAACTACACCCAAAAGCGAAAATTTGTGAATGACCCATGCGATCTTCCGATCTCGACAAAAGATTCTGAACGCAAACTGGTACCAAGAACATTTATATCAAGGCCGATAGTAAATTTCTGACCGCTCGAGAATTCTCCAATTTCCTTTCAAACGGTGCTAATAAAGTGAGACTACCAGTGTTTTTACACAAAGAGTTCGAAAAATTAGTAAAAACACACCCAGGTTTTAGATTTTATGCACAACTGAGATCGAGTGGAAATGATGAACTTGTAGTTGTAGACCCAGAAGATACTATGTTTCTCATATGGAGCTAGGGTCTCTAGCAGTTAGACGAAAGGGCATTTGTTTGGTGCATAAAGATTAACGCCACGAGATGTGGCGTTACGTATCGTACAGTTTCACTCGATAACCGGTTGTGATACAGTGTCAGGATTTTTTGACCATTCTAAAAAGACTCTATATAAGTCCGCGTTTATTGCAGATGCATCATTGTTAGATGGTTTAGGTGTCGCATTAACTGTATCTGATAACCTGGTAGCCTCCGTGAAACAATTTGTACTGAGATGCATCTATAATGCCAAAGAAACCACAACTGTAGCTTGTGGTAAAGTTAGCAAATGTCTAACGACGAAAAGATAGTCTAGAATTTCCTTGAAAATCACATAAACAGAGCGAACTATCAAGCATATATCATGCTAAGTTACAATGTCAGTAACGTAACTGATCCACTCGGACATGGATGAGAGTTGAATGAGGGAATGTGTGTTTGTGTACTGTATATAAACCCGGCCTTGTCACTTAAGTTCAGATCATCGGTAGACATTGATGATCGGAATGCTGAGGAAGGTAACGATACCTCTGTTAGTGACACATGTGCATTAGATTCATAACTTTCTGACACAGACTCTGATTGAAGGCTGTCGTCTTGAAAGATTCGTGTGAAAGGTATATGCCTATGACTGTTTACAAATTATGATATAAGTAGGTGCTACACGTATATGAATGATGTATTGCGTATATAATGATATTTTCTGTATCTTTGTATCTTCTGTGCGCTGACTTTGGTTTTATATTAACCATCTAATGTAGATTTTATTGACATGAGACCATCAAAAATGAACTAAGCATCCATGAAAATCCTAAAAACAATATCTTACAAGCTCATATTTGCATTACCAGAATACATGACATTATTTTCCGCTTTTTTTCACCATTTCCGCCAGATTTCCGCCATTTTGGAATATGGGTGCATAACAATGGCTTGGGAGTGTTCTTAATGGATTCAGCGACGCCGAAAACTATAAAAATGATATATTACAGGGACGGTTTGATGACATTTGCTCCCAACTATAAGTCTATGTGCTATTTCGGCAGCCATCTTGGATTTGTGCCTCTGCTGAGAGTTGCCCACACTTTCCAGAGGTTGCAAACTTCATAAATCCTCAGAACAGTCCCCCCTACCAGAATCAATCGTCAAACCTTCCTCCCCGGAAATTGGTCACGGATCTGGGAGTTCGAACCCTACTAAATGTGGGGATAAAAATTGTAGTTTGTGTGAGGACATGATAGAAGCATCGGAAATTCGGATTTCTAGGGAAAAAACTTTCTATATTCGCCAGAATATAAACTGTAAGTCAGAACATGTTGTGTACATGATGACTTGCGGGGGCTGCAATGAGCGGTACATAGGAAAAACGGACCAAAAATTATGCCTGGGAATGAACCTTCATCGCTCACACATTAAGATTCCGGAAAACCGCACAGTTCCTGTCAGTAGACATTTTGATATATGTGGGAAAGGAAAATTTAAAGTTTCCCCCATTTATAAATTGAACAATTTTGATATGCATCTTCTGGAACTGAAAGAACCCCGCTTTATAAAAATGTTTAATGCAAAGCTAAATGATAAATACTAAAAATAGTTTCTATCCCTTGTAACTGTTGACGTAGCTATGACGACGTATTGTCACTTCCAGTATTATCGCCCTGAAGACACCTCAACGGTCGAAAGTACTCGGAGGAATGTGAATTTTTTTTAGTTTTAATGAATCGTTAATAGTTAAAAATTGTGTTTTTTAAATATATATATTGATATTGTTGCATTTTAATTTACATGTCAAATGATTGTAACTATCTCTCCATAATGACGCTATGTAATGACGTAACGCCATTATCCATTATTGCCTTGAAAACCTAACGGCGAAACGTAGGCATTTAAATAAAATTTCTTTAATGGTATTTTCTACTTAAGTTTTTAGAATATATATATATATAGAAAAAATAAATAAAGGTTGAAAATGCCTTTGAAAAGTACTATTGTTTAATTGTCTACATGTTTCGCCTGAGCTTGTCAAGACATACAATAACAATAACAATGACGTGACGTCATGAAAGAATAAACACACAATAATATAATAATATTGAATTAGATGATTATAGTATAATATTGTAATTATTTTGAAATGTTTAATTTGGGTTTAAATTTGCCAATAAAATATTGTTCCTTCAATCTCATTTTCATGGGGTCTGAATGCGGCATCTTAAAAAAGGGTATATTTTGAATTCGCCTTTACCGCAGATATCAAGGTGCTCACTTAAAGGAATCTTCCTTAAATTTGGTTCCCTGATATGTTGTCTATGAACCGTTACTCTGTTTTGTAACTTGTTAGTGCAACCGATGTAAAGTTCGGCACACCCACTTTTCAAAGGCATTTTCAACCTTTATTTATTTTTTCTATATATATATATATAGATATATCCCTGTCGTCAATGTCATCGCAATCAAATTATACGCGTTTGCAAAGTCGTTGGGTCATTGTCTGTGATAGTCTGCATCTATTACGTCGAAAACATTTCATTTCACTCGAAATCTTCCTAGATCGTGACATAAAATCATTTTGTGTTAATAATGAATATAGACTATCACACATCTAGACAAAAAGTCGACGAGTAAAATAATCAACACTTGGGGTCCGTCCAGATTAGTAAATCGATATCAAAAGATACGTGTATGGAATTTTATTATTAAAGAAGAAAGCAAATATAAATCAAGTGACCAACTTAATATAAGTTAAAGATGCACTGTGTAATATTTAAATAAAGGGCTGTTCGTTTAAAAATAGATAATCAAAATGAATATACTGAAGATTTCGTTCAAATTACTTTATTTTGGGCGAAGTTATGAATGTTTGAAGCTTTAACAAGAATAGTTTAGTTTCGAATGACATTGCTGCGATTGTCAATATTAGCGTTAACCGATTAAATGGCGCGTGTGTTCTAATCTAATTAATACCACATCTATCTGACGAACTAGAGAGTGAATTATGGGCTTTTCATGGAAATAAATGTCTCTAAAAAAAATAATTTATAAAACATATGAAGCTAGAAGAAAGACCAGCAATTGGCAGATTTAACTGTTACATAATGCCAGTGACTAACATAATTTAGATAGTAATCTGTCAACATTGTAAAGAGATTATGCTTATGGGTTTCCACAAATACACATTTTAAGGCAATTCCGTGCTACGAATTTGTCTTAAATCTCTTTGACAATTCTAGAAACAAACCTATAACTCCTATCATAAGATATACATCCCTTCTTCGTAGCACAGCCTACAAACCACATCTACAAAGCTGATCTTCACATCTAAACCTACAAATCTCATCCTCAATTGGCAATCTAAAATGGCCATCCCCAGATCTTAATCTAGAAATCTCATCTTGATAACTCCACCTACAGAGAACCACATCCTTATATTTCAAATTGCAGGATCGATTTGTACACTAAACTAAACTAAACCCGAACACAACCTATACAGACATAATCAGTGGTGGGGCGATTTTGTATCTGACAAGTTTAAACTGCAAATTGCAACATTTTACGGATTTCATAATAATTTTCTTTACAAAGCCACATTAACGGCGAACTCCTGGTTTACAAAGTAATTGCTACGGGAGTGGAGCACATCAACCCTGGTATATGTTCTGGGATGTGCAAATTATTATTTGTTTAAACAAAGAGAGAACATGACAGAAATGATCAATAAGAATAACTGATAGCCGATCTAATTACTATTACCAATATGTAACTTTCGGTACATGATCCAATACATTAATTAAATCCCAATTAATGGTATTGTTATAAATTTTTGCCATTTTCATCAGAAACGTAAATTATTTTTTTTTAAAACTAAACAACCCACACAATAAACTTGCAAATATAGTAATGAAGGTGCTTCTAATGAATTTAGTGATTGCTAACACATATATTTCGACACTAATTGGATCAATCTTATATTATATCGTATTGTGATCGCTGAAATACCTAAAATCCCATTTTTTTAGAGGTGGTCATAAATGGGATCAAATCGCGTGTGTCCCGCTCTTATTCGAGAGATCACATCAATAACTACATGCGCTTGTATGCCAAAAGTGAACCAATTTCACTTGAGCGACTTGACTAAAAGAGCTTTAGCATAGAGACTATATGTATTGTATATCTTGTATTATGTCAAAATTCTATATAATCTGCGATAATGACGACATACCTGAATATTTTCGACAGATAACAAGATATCTTTCTACACTAATAGCACAGGAACTAAATAAAGCTGTACATCCAAAAAAATAACCAAAAAAGCCATATAATTGGCACCCAATATCGCCATATAGCCATCTCTACAATAAAATAGTGTTTATTTATGTTTCTAATTGCATGTAGTTTACCAATATCCCGTACAAGAAAAACGTCTTATTCTTACAATAACACTCATTTGCGTAGTTAGGTGGGCATTGGGTCATTTATTTCAGAAATAAAATGGAATGGGGTTTAACGTCCTACTGTTCTGCTTCTAAACTGGGCAAATGAAGACGGGCAAACGCCATACAGTGTGCTATGCCCAGGCAGCGGCGTTACGACCTACATTGTACTCTTATATCGAATTCCAACTGCCAAGGGATATTTTACGTACAAACCAATGTGTACACGAGACATCGACTAGACAGCTGTACTTGTCAGGCCCCCGTCCTGCATCACTGACAAGGGGAAATCTTGATGAACTTTCTCGGCCAATGCAGGGCTAGCGAACCAGCGTCTTACTCAGTGAGCAATTAGTGACCCCCCTCAGTGCGTTTTGGTGTGCGTGTTAAAGTAGGGATGTGGTGGGGTCAGACTCAACAGTTATTCAACAAAACGTCTTGCCACACTCGCTCTTTAATGAAATAATAAATAATTACACCAATAAAAAGTTCGCTCCCGCACTTCGTCCAAAGATAAGATAACTAGAGATACAGATAATTCAAAATGCTGAATTTTAAGCAGGCCCGTAGCCAGGATGTTTGTTTGGGGGGGAGGGCAAAGATGTTTTCGGGAGGGCAAACTAGCATGGGCATCTGCATGAATTTTTTCGCAGCTACTGGTATTTGCGGTAAAGGCCAATTGGAGCGTAGAATATTACATTTAAAACACTTGTTATATGAACTTTTAACAAATAGAAATTTTGTTTTAGTTAAAATGTAAAACATCTTGTATTGTTGTATAATAGATATCAAACATTACAAAATATATGTACCCGATAGTCAGACTGGAGTGAAATTCGACTGAAGCATTTAATGGAGTGAAATATAATATACAAAAATCACAACTGTCAACACTAGTAATGTGCCAGTTGTGCCAGGTAGTGTACAGATGCCCTGCCAAAACAATATTGAAAATACTGAAAAAAATCTCTTGTGATATGGGGGGGGGGGAGGGGGCAAGACTCAGTATTGGGAGGGCAGTTCCCCGGCTACGGGCCTGATTTTAAGTGAGGTCCCTTCTTTTGGCAACAAGAACACTGCATGAGCCGATTTTTAAATATAAGTGAATATCTTATAAAATCATTACGTTTCAGTCCCGTAGCTAGCGGGGGGGGGGGGGGTACCTTTCCTAATTAGGGAACAAATTACCTCCCACAATGCAATACGGAACCAATGACCAACGTGCCCATCAGTATGGACGGCACATAAAGCCCCGCCAATCACGTTGTGGGCGTCCAACCAATGTCACTTGGTTTTATGGACGCCTCGCCAATCATGTCATTATATTATGAGCCGCCTCACCATTAACACCACTACTTGATTGATTGGGCGCCAAAAACGGTTTGATCTGTGGAGTGTCTTATCCTAGAGGGGTGCCCATAATGCCATGATTGGTGGGGCACCCTACAATGACAATTGTTTTGTTTTTTAAACTTGATAAACCTGAACACTTTGTTTCTATTAATGAGCAGAATCGTATCGCCCATAATGAAATTATTGTCTCTTTGCAATTACCATTATTTATTACACTGATGTTTTAACCTCGAGATGTTACAACTTCGTGTTCTTATATCAGATGTGGTTATAGTGTCGGCAATTAAAGCTGAACTCCGGTTACAAAAATATCGAAATATTTGAATTAAAAAAAAGTTAACGCCCCAAGCCGCCATACTTGTTGCCAACTTTGAAACAAAGATGGTGGATATGGAGGCTTATGACCTGGAGAGGTTAGCTGATCTCACTTCCAGTTCGTTTCTAGTCAGTCAGGTGTAGACATCAGGCTTCATTCGCATACACGCTTCACTGATTTCTCTATTTTCCCCCCAACAGTGAGTGACTCGCTGACATTATACCAACTTATTGAAGATTGCAAAATGCCTGATAAGGTAAGTCTGTAAATAATTTTATAAACTGTGTCTACTGCAATAGCCGCCTAAGCTTTACTCTAAAACAAAAGATACAACATATGACTTACCCAGATAGTTTAGATAAGATTTTCACATGTCACCATAGTTTTGTTTGCCGCCCCAAAAATGTAGTTATATCCCTTGGCCTTGATCTTTTTCGCGAGCAAACTACAATCTAACATGATGACATTTGAAAATCTAAACTATCTGTTTATTGCATAATATTAGTTATAATTACACTGGACATTATAGTGCGATAACATATTTGATGATTTACATATATGTGTAAGATATTCACAAGAGACGTGGCAATAATAATATGGACCTTATATATTATAAGGTCCATGATAATTATGAAGAAGACAATAGGTGATTTGTTTTTGTTGAAAATTCCAGGTTGAAGTAAGACATCTTTCGCATCTTTTGTTTTAGAGTAAAGCTTAGGCGGCTATAATATTGCAGTAGACACAGTTCATATAATATTTTACAGGCTTACCTTATCAGGCATTTTGCAATCTTCAATAATTTGGTATAATGTCAGCGAGTCACTCACTGTTGGGGGGAAAATAGTGAATCAGTGAAGCGTGTATAAGAATAAAGCCTGGTGTCTGCACCTGACTGACTAGAAACGAACTGGAAGTGAGATCGACTAACCTCTCCAGGTCATAAGCCTCCATATCCACCATCCTTGTTTCACAAGTTGGCAACAAGTATGGCGGCTTGGGGGTGTTAACTTTTTTTTTATTTAAATATTTCGGTATTTTTGTAACCGGAGTTCAGCTTTAAAATAGATAGTGTATTTATAATGATTTAATACCATGTGACCTATCCAAAATAAAAAGGACCGCATACTTACACAATCAATTGAAAGCATCAGGTGGTGCAATATACATCCGCATTACATATGGGCTTATATAACGGATTGTTGTAATAATATACTTACCCCAGCAAAATTTGAAGAAGCGACAAATGGAAAACAGCACACTGTCATGGCTACATCAGCTGCTGCCAAATTCATCAATAACATATCTACTGAAGTACGAAATGATTTCTCTGATATAAACATTATTAAAGCAAAACTATTGCCAACAGTACCAAATATACCTGAAAAATTTACAAACGGACGTTATAAAATTAATAAATAATACCCGCCGTTCAAAAGTTTATCTTATAGTTATAATATAATATAGATAACTAATGACCAATGAACTTTTAATCAGTATTTTTAGTCTCAATCGTTCAAGGCAAGATTGTCTCTATTTCTACCTTTGATATCGAAATAAGTGAAGGATCGAAGACGCGACCTCTATAGCGAACCAGCGTCTCATAATAATAATAATAATTTATTCATAATTCGCCTATTACCAATATAAAATACTGCCCAATGTGGACATTACACATAGAAAATAAAATAAAATTAAATGGATGATAAAAGAAATTAAAATGGCATAGATTATAATAAAACAAATTAAAATAACTAAAAGTAATAAAGAATAAAGTGAACACGGATACATGCATTAACAAAAATGTGTGTTTTTAAATTGCGTTTAAAACTTTCTATGCTATTAGATAGTTTAATATTGAGAGGTAAGGCATTCCATAGAAAATGATAAGCGTGGGAAAAGGGGCGGTTACCCATAAGATGCTATTTCGGTCGCCATCTTGGATTTTTGCCTCTTCTGGGAGTTGCCCACACCTTCCAGGGGTAAAATGATCGGTAGGTTTCGTGCTGCTTTATTCTGAATTTTTGGGAGGGGAGACAACTTATTTGCAGGAAGATTACAGATACAGAGAATTACAGTAGTCCAAACGAGATGTAAATGAATGAAATGGGATTTGACGTCCTACGCTTCTGTACCTAACCGGGCAGCAATTGAATTCCAACTGTCAAGGGATCTTTTACGTGCACGCCAATGGGTACATGGGACCTCGGTTTTCCGTCCATCCGAACGACTAGGCTGCTGTCCTTGTCAGGCCCCCGTCTGCATCACTGACAAGAGGAAACCACGCCGGATAATCGAGATGAACTTTCTTGGCCAATGCAGGGATCGAACACCAGACGCCCAGGCTAGCGAGCCAGCACCTTACCCACTTAGCCACGAGATGTAACATTGTCAAGAGTATTCACAATCATTTTACAGGTTTCATTATCAATGAAGTTTCTTATCCGACCAATTTTATACAATTGAAAATAATTTGTTGATTTACAGATAGACGATATTATGGTTACCCATGTTAAATTTACTGTCAAAAAAAACACCTAAATTTCTAACATTCTTAGCAGGAGAAACTTCCAACTTGATTTTTATCGATGGACAATTTTATTTTTCTAGTTTTTGATCTGATCCAATAATAAGCACTTCGGTTTTATCGTCAATAGTTTCAGGAAATTGTTAGTGATCCATTCTTTCACTGTAGCTCCCAGCACATCGAAATAAGATGCTTACGATAACCGGGGGAAACATATTCAGGCAGACTAAACATGTAGTTGGTTGTATTTTTTAAAACGTTCATTTCATGAATGCGTGTTTAATAATCTTTTCTGGCCTACAATGCAATTAAATTTATTATAAAATGTATAAATTATCATGAATATTTGTTACACTTAATTTCTTGCTCTTGGAATTAAAAATATTATGTACACAGAATCAGGTATCATATTCAACCAATTATTAAAACTGCCTGCGGTTTATGAAAATTATACCGAATCTTTTCTCAAAACTAGAGAAGAATCTAACTTAGCACCGTTTAGATTATTGATTTGTTAAAATTGTGATACTGCGGAAAATATAATTTACATAAATTAGCTTAATTTACGTCACTTGAACCAAACTCACGAAGTGGTCATCGTCGGTCGGTAAAAAATATAAAAATAAATTTTCGATGCGACTCGACTGTACTCGCATGCATGTCAGAGATTTTAAAACATTATGTAAGAGCTTTATCTCTCGATTTCGGGTCTTTATTTTGGCATAAAATGCTACATAAATTAATTATTTGACCCAATTTTTTCCGGTCAGATTTTGCATTTTAAGATTCAGATAGAGCACCACGACATTTCAAAACTATTTCTGGTCGTATTACTTATGATGCAAATTTTTACCCTTTATGTGAGCGTGGTAAATCGGGCAGATTTTGAAATGCTCAGATTAGGGATGTGCCCAACTGAAACCAGTCAGATTTGATATTTTTACATGTAGAATCGGCTCATACATAGCTAAAATAATTAGCTAACATTTGGCTCCCGTCCGCACTTTTTAAGGCACTCAGGTCAGAAAGGGATGGCCCCACTTTTTCCGATCACATCTATACTTTTTATATTCATACATTGTATAGCGATATTTTCGAAATAATTCTGATCCTATAACTGATGAGGCAAATTTTAGCCCTTTTTGGCCCTTTCTGTCTGCCCTCCCAGCCAAATGCCTCACTGAACCGCGTAAGATTGGATGTTGTTAATTTGCCCTGCTTAAACCGTCTATTGCTTATGGGGCAGTTTTTCTTCACTTGCTCTTGGACTATAGTATTATTAAACGGATGAGAAAGGCGCAGTGGCTTGGTAAGAAACTATCAATTGATAGGGCCTATAGAATATACACGGAGTTCACAAAATTATCAAACTATTTTGTGAGCTTGGTGAACCTGATACATGCAGCAACATGATTTCCAACCACAGAATTTATATAAGAAATTATCTTAAAAACATGGAATATACTTTAAACATTAATATCTATTGGCGAAGCTCATTGTGAGAGAATTAAGAACAAGTCTTGAATAAGAATTCAAGAGGTGTTGGCGCTTTCATCCCCCTGTAGCCGAGGTTTTCAAAACCTATCGTAAGTTCATTATGAATATTATTATCATTTAAAACTATTTCTGTTTATTTTCCTTGGGGCAATTTAAATTCCAAATTTTCACGATTTATATTGAGTTGACACTAACCCTAGATATTTCTGATTTGTGAGATCTATCTATACACTGTATATTATTTTATTTAATATTTGTTCTAAATAAGAAATGATAAAATATTGAATATTTGCATTATATCGGTACAGATAATTGAATATAGAAATTTTATTAGTATATCAATTCCCTTTTCTTGGTGAGAGTAATATTGTCTTAACTATTCATATTGTTTATTTATGTGTATGATTTCTGTCCTCCAAAAGTTATCAAATTCTCCCGGGGTTTTATAGACGCTTGATTACTTATATTTCACCCAAGATTGAATAAAAGGATACAAACCTGTAAGTAAAAGGTAAACTCCTATTATAACATACATCCATGGCTTCAATTCTGTTTCGAGTATATCACTGAAATGTGTCCCATTTGTTTCCATCATTGTAAACTATACTTTCACACAGTCCTGCTTGTACGCTTGTTTCTATTTCAACATTTGGTTGGGCGGAGACAATAATATGATCTCTAGTCTGTACTTTTATTTTACGAAAATTACCACTGGCCTTAGCAGTGCATGATTAACTAACAAAGGTAAAGGTAAAGTTATTACTTTTCGTAAACTAACCAATTAAAGATATACAATAATGAGCGTGTCCTATTAGACCGCATTAACATATCGTTTAAGCGTAAAGGAAAATGCTTATTGATTTTCTGCCGTTTGAAGATATAATAAAGACATAGAGAAATAGCCTCAGTTTTATTCGATTATATAATCCCATTTTCACATGCCAACATACATACACGGCTTTTCACAAGCTGGGATCATTTTCGTATTGTTCTCGATGCAGATTAACGAATCAGTTTCTAAAGCAAGTTTATAAATTTAAAATCGCACAATTTTAATGAAAATATGTAAGTTTCGTCACTGCTATATTTACAACACGTGGGCCTATTCATTTAAAGCGAGAATTTCAAATTTTCTAATTATGTCAAAACATAATTATTTCTATGTCTTTTGCTCAATAGGTTATCAACTCACTATTATACGATCATGGGCATTATTCTCCACCCTTAAAAACCAATGACACAGGAAATAATAACACAATTCCCTCCCTTGTTTTCCTATTGACAACATACGTTCAGCCATCTCCCAACGTTGGAATTTGAAGTTGCAAATGATAGTTCCTTTTTTAAAAAATTATGACGTAGGACTCAATATAGAATAATAAATGACCAGATATATTTAAAATTAAAGGACCTAAGTCCGTAACTCAAAATCCTCTAAAAATTTTAACATCGAAAACACGAATTTTTGGCCATTTTAAATCAACATTGATGATGTAAACTAACCGGGAAAAGATAAGCTTCTGATATCCGATGTTTTAGATAAAATATTTTTTTTAACATTGGTACACGAGTCGTGTACCATAGTGTGCTTTAGCCCCAGTTTTAATAAGAGACTTAAGCCTAAGGAGCGAGGCTAAAATTATTGCAACATACCATACGGCGTATGTTGACTGGAAAAACCAGACGCTATAGAAATTTGCATTAGATTGAGTCTGCATGTCTTATTTCGCCGAACGTAACTGATTTGAAATTGGGGAAAAACGGAAACCATTGAATGTAAATCAGTTTATATACATTCATATCACAGTATTATATTATGCGTTGAGACCCACTTTGGACAATTTCTAGGTCCCAAATGTTAGCGATTTAGCTCCTTTAAGCTATATACGTTTAAAACTATGACTTTAAAATATAGTGAAATGTCAATATAGATCACTGCAGTAATAAATTTGTTGTTGCTGAAATACACGTAGATCCCTATGAAAACAGTAGCCTAGTTCTTTAACACAATTTTACATATCCGATGCATTGAAGAATAGCTAATTTCTTTTTTAGCTTTGAATGATGTGAATAGAATACACAGGGCGTACCCATGGTTTAATTTACTAAAACAAATGACAAACTATCTCTTTAAAACAAAGATAGTAAGCTGGCACTGCCAGGCAGGATACGCCCACATTTTAAAGAGATGGTTAGAGAACAAGCAAAACCGAAAGTGATTTTTCCTACAATCAAAGGCTATAATTCATTAATTACAATTTGATATGCGCAAATATCGAAAAGAATCAAGATTTTTAGGTTATAAACATGCATTTCAAGTTTCATCAAAATCGAATTAAAATTGTGACCTATACTGGGTCCACAACCATGATATACCATATTTTAACATTATTAGCGTACAAACGGCGGCCATTTTGTCTGGCAATTATGGTCCGATTTCCCTGAAATTCAAACTCAACCTTCCGTATGGTGTAACGGTGATAGAGTCAAGCGTTTTTTTAATCAGTTAATAATCGTGACCTCCAGAGGGACCATAGGCGATTTTTTGGACAATCAGGGGCCATAATTCAGGAAGTTATGATCTGATATGTTAAAATAACGAAAGGATCCAAGATCTTTGGGTTATAACCATGCATTTCAAGTTTCGTCAAAATTGAATCAAAATTGTGACCTATACTGGGTCCACAACCTTGATATACCATTTTATAACATTAATCGCGTACACGCGGCGGCCATTGTGTATGGCAATTTTAGTCCAATTTTTCCGAAATTCAAACTCAACCTTCCTTAGGGCGTAACGGTGATATAATCAAAAGGTTTTTTAAATCAGATAATAATTGTGACCTCCAGAGGGACCACAAGCTAAACGAAAGCGATTTTGCGTTTAATCAGGGGCCATAATTAAGAAAGTGACGATCCGATATGCGCAAATATCGAAAGGAACCAAGATCTTTGGGTTATAACCATGCATTTCAAGTTTCATCAAAATCGAATTAAAATTGTGACCTCTACAGGGTCCACAATCTTGATATACCATTTTTTAACAGTATTCGCGTACGAATGGCGGCCATTTTGTATGGCAAATTTGGTCCAATTTTTCCGAAATTCGAACTCAACCTACCTTAGGGTGTAACGGTGATATAATCAAACGATTTTTTTAATCGGATAATTATTGTAACCTCCAGACCACAAGCTAAACCAAGACGATTTTGCGTATAATCAGGGGCCATAATTCAGAAAGTTACGATCCGATATGCGCAAATATCGAAAGGAACCAAGATCTTTGGGTTTTTACAATGCATTTTAAGTTTCATCAAAATCGAATTAAAATTGTGACCTCTACAGGGTCCACAACCTTGATATACCATTTTTTAACAGTATTCGCGTACGAACGGCGGCCATTTTGTATGGTAATTTTGGTCCGATTTTCCCGAAATTTGAACTCAACCTTCCTTAGGGCATGACGGTGATATAATCAAACGTTTTTTTTAAATCGGATAATAATTGTGACCTCTAGAGGTACCACGACCTAAATAGGTGATTTTTCGGACAATCGGGGGCCATAATTCAGAAAATTACGTTCAGATAGGCGCAAATATCGAAAGGAACCAAGATCTTTGGGTTATAAACATGCATGTAATGTTTCATCAAAATCGGTTCAAAATTAATAATAATAATAATAATAATAATTTATTTCTTATATAGCGCATTACACAGAAGTTTCAACGCGCTTTACATATATAGACACATGCTACATTAAAACTGATATAATAACAATACTGTGTAGAAGTATTTAAAAATATGATCATGTAATATACGGCATATGTTAAACTGTTGAATATACACACAGAAATATGATACATTTAATACACTCGAATTTATAATAAAAACAGGAGGATAGAGTTGGCAATATATGTACATGATATGATATTTTACAGCAGTTACAGGTTTTAGGTGTTATAGGACTCTTTAAAAAGATGTGTTTTCAACTGACGTTTGAAAGATTCAGAATTTGAAATTGTTCGAAGGGAGACAGGCAGAGCATTCCAGAGCCTCGGAGCACAGTACTTAAATGCACGATCGCCATAGAAATTGGTTTTGGGATTTTTCTTCGGGAATTAGAGAGTATAACCTTCTGAAAAACGCGTATTTTGGAGTGGACTTTTCACAGTCACTAGTTCGTTTAAATATACAGGTGCATAGCCTTGAATTATTTTAAAAGTTAAAACGATAATTTTAAACTTGGATCTTTGAGAGACTGGCAGCCAATGAAGTTCACGTAGTACAGATGTTACCGAGTCAAACTTCCCAATTCTTGCTATGAGTCGCGCGGCAGAGTTCTGTAAAGTCTGTAGTTTACGAATTTGAAAAAGTCGGAGGTTGTGGTAAAATCTATTGCAGTAGTCAAGGCGAGAGGTTATCAAGGCATGAACTAGTTTTTCCACAGAACATTTATCAAGAAGGGGTCGGATTCGTCCTATTCTGTACAGAGCGTATGATATACCTTTGCTGGTTTGTTTCACATAAGCGTCCATAGAGCAGTCCGTTTCAAATATAACTCCAAGGTTTCGGACTGTATCTGCAGTAGCAACCGTCGTATCGCCAACTCGTAACGAATCAAGGTGATCACCAGTTTCACCAAACCGTGATGAGAAATAGATTACTTCCGTTTTTCCGTCGTTAAGCACTAATTGTGACCTCTATAGTGTCCACAAGCTAAAAATGTGATTTTTCGTACAATCAGGGGCCATAATCCATGAAGTTTTGATCCGATACATGCCAATATCAAAAGCAGCCGAGATCTTTCGGGGATAAACCTATATTTCAAGTTTCGTCAAAATCGGACAAGAATTGTGACCTGTAGAGAGTCCACAAACAATTGTGAACGGACGTCCGGACGGACGGACAGGGGCGACGACATAATACGTCCACATGAAAATGTGGGCGTATAAAAACGCCCAACTTGAGGTGATTTCTATGTCTTGACATAAGCGTAGCCATGAATTACATATTGGGGGGGGGGGGGGGAAACTGAAATTATATAAAGTGTTGACAATCTGTGACGCGATATGGAGATTGTCGGGGGCTCCATCGCAACCTCGTGCCTCCGGCATCACAGATTGTCAACATTTTATATAATTTCATTTGCGGACCCCCACCCCCATCCGCCAAATTTCCCCTATAGCACACTTTATGGCGTACGCTCGTCTTCATTGGCCTATAGTTCGGAGCATAATAGTAGGACGTTAAACTCCATTTCATTTCATTTCAATGTCATAGATGGTTTAAATGGTTTAAACAATATTTTATTCAATATAATTACATATAGTCATACAATTGTACAGTTTAAAGGATACGAAAACAAGCAGCATGCTTATGAATATCGCTTCCTGACATAAAAGTTATTTATAATTGGTGAAAGTGACAGTACATTTAAGAACAGTAGGTTGAATATTTATGCTAAATAAATACATGGAACTATAACAATAAAAAAAAAAAGAAAGAAAAAAAGAAAGAAAAAGATAGTAAGCTGGCACTGCCAGGCAGGATACGCCCACATTTTCGAGAGATGGTTAGAGAACAAGCAAAACCAAAAGTGATTTTTCCTACAATCAAAGGCTATAATTCATTAAATTACAATTTGATATGCGCAAATATCGAAAAGAATCAAGATCTTTAGGTTATAACCATGCATTTCAAGTTTCATCAAAATCGAATCAAAATTGTGACCTATACTGGGTCCACAACCTTGATATACCCTATTTTAACACTATTAGAGTACAAACGGTGGCCATTTTGTCTGGCAATTATGGTCTGATTTCCCTGAAATTCAAACTCAAACTTCGGTATGGTGTAACGGTGATAGAGTCAAGCTTTTTTTCAATCGGATAATAATCATAACCTCCAGAGGGACCATAGGCGAATTTTCGGGCAATCAGGGGCCATAATTCAGAAAGCTACGATATGATATGCGCAAATAACGAAAGGGACCAAGATCTTTGGGTTATAACCATGCATTTTAAGTTTTATCAAAATTTAATCAAAATTGTGACCTATACTGAGTCCACTTAACCTTGATATACCTTTTTATAACAGTATTCGCGTACATGCGGCGGCCATTTTGTATGGCAATTTTGTTCCGAATTTTTCCAAAAATCAAACTCAACCTTCCTTAGGGTGTAACGGTGATATAATCAAATGATTTTTTAAATCGGATAATAATTGTGACCTCCATGGGACCACAAGCTAAACAAAACGATTTTGCGTATAATCAGGGGCCATAATTCAGGAAGTTACAATCCGATATGCCCAAATATCGAAAGGAACCAAGATCTTTGGGTTATAACCATGCATTTCAAGTTTCATCAAAATCGAATTAAAATTGTGACCTCTACAGGGTCCACAACCTTGATATACCATATTTTAACAGTATTCGCGTACGAATGGCGGCCATTTTGTATGGCAATTTTGGTCCAATTTAACCGAAATTCGAACTCAACCTTTCTTAGGGTGTAACGGTGATATAATCAAACGATTTTTTAAATCGGATAATTATTGTAACCTCCAGAGGGACCACAAGCTAATTAAAGACGATTTTGCGTATAATTAGGGGCCATAATTCAGGAAGTTACGATCTGATATGCGCAAATATTGAAAGGAACCAAGATCTTTGGGTTATAACCATGCATTTCAAGTTTCATCAAAATCAAATTAAAATTGTGATCCCTACAGCCACAGGGTCCACAACCTGGATATACCATTTTTTAACAGTATTCGCGTACGAACGGCGGCCATTTTGTATGGTAATTGTGGTCCGATTTTTCCGAAATTTGAACTCAACCATCCTTAGGGTGTAACGGTGATATAATCGAACGGTTTTTCAAATCGGATAATAATTGTGACCTCCAGAGGTACCACAAGCTAAAATAGGTCATTTTTCGGACAATCAGGGGCCATAATTCAGGAAATTACGTTCCGATAGGCGCAAATATCGAAAGGAACCAAGATCTTTGGGATATAAACATGCATGTCAAGTTTCATCAAAATCGGTTCAAAATTGTGACCTCTATAGGATCCACAAGCTAAAAACGTGATTTTACGTACAATCAGGGGCCATAATCCATGAAGTTTTGATCCGATACGTGCCAATATCGAAAGCAGCCGAGATCTTTGGGGGATAAACCTATATTTCAAGTTTCGTCGAAATCGGGTAAGAATTGTGACCTGTAGAGAGTCCACAAACAATTGTGGACGGACGGACGTCCGGACGGACGGACGGACGGACGGATGTCCGGACGGACGGACGGACGGACAGGGGCGACGACATAATACGTCCACATGAAAATGTGGGCGTATAAAAAGTGAGTTGTCAATCATCAAAAGGGGGCGAATAATTTTAATATTGGCAGTTTCAACATCCGAAAATTGACCTATGTTATCCAGGGAATAAGGGAATGGGGTATGATATTGACATCGGGTCATTTATGTACATCCGACTTGATATCCTAAGTTCCCAGATACAAAAAAAGAGATCAAAATTGGGCTTTTCGTAGAATATAATGAGATCAAGTAATCAAGTGACAGCGACTAACCTTTTAAACCGTCGAGTTAACTCATTGTACCTATGCAGTTTATCAAAAGCAGCATGGTTTAAGCCGTTTTTCCACAAGACGAATTGTTTCGCGCGAAGCGAATGTTTTCGAGTACAGGCATGCGCAGTATAATTTCAGGCGTCGCCACACTTTTCGCTGGCTCTTTTCTCGGCTAAAAAGTGAGTTCGAACAGTTTCAACTTTCCAGCCGCGAAAAAAGGAGCAAGCCAATCAGAATTCCGTAAACTCTCACGTGTTAAAATACAAGTTACGAGGCCAAGGCCACCCCATTCTCGTAGCTGTAAATGGCGCGAAAGGTTTCCTTCCTAAACTTCAACAGTGGCTGCTGCTTTTAATCTGAGCTATTTACTCTTGTTAAAGGTAAGATTGAGTGGAATGTTAATCAATCTTACCTTAAACAAGAGTAAATAGCTCAGATTAAAAGCAGCAACCATTGTGGAAGTTCAGGAAGGAAACCTTTCGCGCCAATTCTGCTATGAAACAAAGAATGATCGAAACAATCGCTTTAAGCCGATTTTCCACTAGGCGATTTTTTTCGCGCGAAACGTATTTTTTCACCGCGAAAAATTTCGAGCAAGCGCGCTTGTATTTTCTACTACACTAGCGATTGTTTCGATCATATTAAAAACAATAGGGGGTCTAGTATAGATCTTTGTGGGACGTCTGAGATTATATGCCTTGGACGAGAAGAGCTTCCACCTACATTTACTTTTTTTGGAAACGGTCAGACCGTCATGCCAAACGCGACCAACGGCTTTACTTATGTCGAAAAAAATTGATTTTACTTCCCTACCACTATCTAATGTTTTCCCAATGTAGGCCTAATCATACTTTTCTACTAGCTGGTATATTGCACAATTACCCGGTTGAAATCCTGACTGAAAGGGGGAAATAAGTTGTGCGCTAACAGTATAGTTGTATATATGATAACAAAGAGATTGGGCGGTAGTTTGAACATACAACTGGAAAAGTGTTCAATCTTAGAATGCAACATACACAACAAAAAAGTACGTAAACTTTCAGAAGCAATGCACATCAAAAGACACCAGCCCAAATTAAACCGTGATGATGGACTTCATATTCATAGAGCCTATGACATTTTAATTCATTAACTGTGCCAAAGTGAACTGATAATAATATTGCTGTGCTTGGATTTAGGATTTTTAATGATGATATTTATTACACCCTAGTTATTGATTTTTTATATGTTAATTGAAGCTTATGGTGATTATCTAAGTGTATGGTAGTTTTTATCAATGTTATGTCAGTAATCATAACTCTAATTAGTCCTTGATCTTTTTTGTATTTAAACAGAATACTTTTACTATGTTTTTTCAGTGATATAGTTTGTTTTACCAACGCAACAGCAATCCTCTGAACGACTCTTTCAACACGCACTTTGTGGTCAGTTGATAATATAATGTATGTCACGAAAGTTGTTTATAGCACGTATTACTATTTGATTTGCAGTTCTTATTTCTATTTCCCTTATATATTATATTAAAATATCATACATACATGCTAAATATGTGAACATGTGATCATATATTGCACAGTTGTAAACAGCAGATATAGATTCTGCGCCCCGAAAACACATAATATTGGCACCAAAAACGACTACTAAATCAATATCAGCACATCGTCCCATTTTCCCTCCAAAACTTAAAGCCTCTCATTGAGTTAGCTGGCGTGGTTTCGGGGGGGGGGGGGGGGGGCTACTAACAATAACACGCGCAATGTGGCCGCCCCCACTAAGCACCCTCCCCATAACCTTTTTTCGCTTTTTTTCGCTTTTGGCAATATTTTATTTTTCACTATTAAAGATTATTGCCGGGGCTAAAGCCCCCTTAGCCTCCGCCCCCCGGTTCCGCGGCCCCTGAACCTCTACTGGCCACATCTTTTATTGGAAGATCATCAATGTTCCAAAAACCACCAAACTATGCATTATGTGCTCCGTATGGCTGGCGAAGTACAGATAATCACATACAACAGGTAAATATATAATTTTCTTTTCTGGCATTTAAACTCAGTAATTGTGTATCCATAAATTTGTACCCTGTGCCACCCTGTGTAAACCAAAACTAATGATCGGACTGGATTCCATGAGACGAAATAATGAAGTTAATAAAGGAGGCGAATGATGTGATTACATTATAATATTGTAAGCTGGTACTGGTGGGAAAACTTCGGATTATTTTTCACTCTTTTCATATATTTGAGCAAGCTAAGCATGTGTTTGTGCATCACAAATAGTTTTTCGCTATAATCCGTGAAATTTGTTGCATAATGTTCAGAATATTCGACAATGACAGCTGCCAGATATTTTCGATGGTTGAGTTAACTCGCGAGGCATTCCTATTTGACCCAAAAGCTAAGCCTGGTTAGCTCATTTACCGACAGCATGACAAGTGCTGCAAAAGATTCAGTAATATTATTTACATGCATCAAGAGCTTTTTGGTACCACCGCCAGACGCCTCACCCTCAAAAGCTGAGCTAAATTAGCCCATTTACTAAGAACACAAAAAGCTTGTTGAAAAATGTTCAGCATAAACCCTGTTTACATTACAAATTTTTAAGCGTACAAGGAATGGTACCTGGCATGGCACGCTGCTTTTTTTGTAGTGTAAAAGGGTCAAAAATAAGCGTGCCGTACTGATTACCGTGACTTATAATTACGGGGATCCTGACGCGACAAAAAGATTATTTCATATTCTTTTGAATGACACGCATGCGTAACACACAATTAAACGGCCTGTAATACACAAATAATTACATGCGAATGAATGATTGAAATGGGGTTTAACGTCCTACACTTAAGCTCCTAACCTGGGCTAATTGAAGACGGACATAAGCCTTACAGTGTGCTATGAGGGCAATTTTGCCCGGGCAGCAACTGAATTCCAACTGCCAAGGGTTCTTTTACATGCAAGCCAATGTGTATACGAGACCTCCGTTTTTCGTCCCATCGAAATAATGCACGGAAATGACATACATGTATAGCGGTGGGGAACTGTTATAACAAGTGAAATCACCGGATTCGGTGGACCTTCACAGAGAAGGTTGAGGGATAGCTCAATCTCCGCCCTCGCTCTGCTAGATCGATTATTGTGAAACCTTTCATCTGGAATTTGATTTTATTCTCTTTTTGCCATGAACTGCGGTCCCTGGGCCCCATAGGCCCATGCCTAAGCTGGGCTATGGGAGTACCCCTGCCAGACGTTTCAAAATTTCCAGCACCCAAGGTCTAAGGCAGATCAGACCATTTACTGACCTCACGAAACCTATTGCAAATCCTCACAACGCTGCAAATCCTCACAATTATTCTTGTGCATCAAGAATTGACATCTCGAGACATTTTCAGTGGTGGGGTACATTAATGTACATTATACATGACTGATGATGAACCCTGGACAAAACAATCTATTTCTTATCTAGAAGAAATGTCATGAACTAGCGGGGAATCGGCACCAAGCCACTTGACAGACCTAATGATCTAACGTACATACATTAAACCATTCTGCCCACAACACAGTAGGGATCAGATTTCTAGAATGCATAAAGAAAGCCATGCAAAGCCCTTAAATACACCAACACAACAGCTTCAGACAGTGGCTTATCCAAAAGGGCAGTTTTGCAGTTAGAAATTTTGATAATGTTGCTTGCATGAAATTTTTCTGGAAGAGTTAATATGACCATTCACCCCAACAACTACAATGACATATTAATGTTTACCTTTATTTATTGTTTTTACATAGTAAGCTAAATAAATGATTTTTGAATTACAACAAAATTATATATCTGACATAACATCAACATAAAATACATTCAAATCAATTCCTTCTTTTTCTGTATAAATCAATTTAATACAATATAGATAGAAATCTTGTTGACTACAAGAGTTAATAATTTCTACAGATTTACTGTGGTTATTTTTAAAACAAAACTGCAGGCACTAGCATTCAAGTAGAAATGAACAATAAATAGCAATTTTTTAAGATTTATTCCACAGCTATGATATTGAAACTACTACTAGTATTTAATATCAGAATATCTTTCACATGTTCAATAAAATAAAACCAAGTACAGATAATCCAAACCATAAGACAGAATTCGAAGTCCTAAAAAAGGTTATACCAGTAGTTAGAATTCTCCAATGAGATATGAAATTCGCCTCATAACCAGTCAAGAAATTTTACATTATAAAATCCAACTCGGGCTGCTAATCTAAATGTTTTGGAGATTTCGTAAGAAAGCTCTAAACCATAATTGTTGGTAGTATCGTAGATTGGAAATTAAAAACATCCAAATATATGACTTTCCACATGGTTCCTACATGGTGAAAAATTTCATCAATAACTAGTATTTCCAAGCTTAACAGTTATATTGTGAACAAAAAGATTTACAAAATGTGTATGTAATTTACAATTAGATTGAAAACTAAAAGAAGGACCATTTTTATTTCCATGTATATTTTCTGTATAATATTAATAACTAAATTGTAAAGCTGATACCTATATACATATATTATCCACATATATTAATATATCATGCAATGATATTCTGTTTTGAAGTCACAGTAGCTCAGTAAGTGCGGCACTCCAGTTCAAATGTACATGTTGGCGTGCACGTAAAAGAACCCTTGAAGTTGGTATCTTATGAAACATCTTTTTCCATGCAAAATTTCCCTCATAGCATGGTAGTGAATAATACCTGTTGTCCAAAGAAATCTATTATTTTTGAAATATGAGGATAAGATGCCACAACACAACACATATATTTTTGTTTGAATAGTACTTCTATTTTTTGCATATAAGGGTTATGGAGTTTTGCAAGAAGTAATGGGCTTGAACTATCTTAGGGCTAAATTAACATAGTTGTAGCTAGACTGTTCAATATATGTCTACATGGTTTTGATAATGATGCAATGTAAAATACAATACAAGATATTAATTTTTTTTACATGAAATATATAGTGCTTCTTTGAAATGATATTCCTCCTAACTGCAAAGGGTTGCCTGAACAGAATGGGGCAAAGTTATAATTACCAATCTACTTTGAGATATAACATAGTATCAGATTCTATTTTAAATATCCTAGTATAAATATTAAAGGCTATAAATATAAAATATTTTGAAAAATCATGTATGATATATGCTAGGGAAAGTTAGATAGTGAGTAAATGAAAAAGATTATCACAGCTAAACAAATGCATCAGTTTTATATCAATAAAGCACTTCAGTAAATAGGAAAACGTTCTACAAAAACTCTTTGACCAAATGAAATATATTATAAACTTTATAAAAAAAAGTATGTAGGTTTAGAGGATGAGTTTAAATAACATAATCCCAATAATAATCATGATTGGCTATTTAAAGATACATCATGGGAGATTAGATAAAGAGCTGACAGTTCTAGATATCAGCTTTGGAAATGTTCAACTAGCCTCGTTAATCATTACTAAAAGTAGTACGTTAAAAAGCCTAGTCTCGATTATCCATTCTTTTGATTTAATTTTCATAGAGCGTTAGCACAATATAGGATTTTAATACAGTCGATCCAGACTTGACATCGAGAGTTGATTATGGTCTGGATAAGTTAATTAATGTCTAATTAATAATTTAGATAACATTTCAGGCCTAACGAAAGACATGCAATAGGAAGATTTAGCTCTTGCATAATGCATGTTTAACAACTATAAGCTTATTACGGTTCTATAACTTATAAGCTTCTTTAAAAAGGAATATTCATGTACATGTAATAATGGCAATAAAAGGCTGAAAAAACAAAAATCAATAACTATGGAACTATTCAGGAATATGTATCAGGAATTAATCATACCAAGATGATTTAAACAGACATGTACATTTGTCTAGTTAGAATTACACGATAATAATAATAAAAAAAATGTTTCAAATAATTGTTTTCTGTTTTGAAATATAATATTTATTAAATCACCTCCTTGAACGAAAGAACAACGAATCAACTATGACCTTCGTCAGACAATCTCTGGTATATTGCAAATTTAATCAAAATACAATCTTCCATTTTGTATGACCACTTTTAATGTTTAATTAACAATGAAACTTCTTTGACCATTAATGCGGGCTCGGTTATTTATAATTTAGTAGAGTTGTATATTAAGGGTAAAATAAATTTATAAACAAGTTTCCACGTTCACGTAACAATGCTTATCCCTCTTATCATGAAAAATATAATAATGTATATTAAAAAAGGACATAATTATATCAATTCACAGCACTATGCAAGTTACATAAATTCTCTCTAAACATTAAACAATATGAACACAATTTGATATTGTTATTATAAAGTATAACCAATTCTTCAAATCAATCATTGAAATTTGAATCTAAAAATGCAAAATAAATGATACAAAACAAGATAGATATATATCAAGATTTCCTTTTGGTAAAAAATACTATTACAAATTAAAGACCCTTTATTATTTTAGTAACAGTAATGTAACAAAAAGACCTTTTACTATTTTAGTAAATAAAGATTTACTACTTAAATTTATTTAAACTGGTAGATGTTTTACCTATAACATGATTTTTTATCTAGTATTTTGTACAAATTCTCTGACAAACTATTGTAGAAATCTGTTAGCAGGAATTTTTCATTTATTTGACGAACAGTTAACACTGATGAAAAGTTAACAGTGAGCCTGATGTCCCCTTTCCAAAATCCCCCCCAAAAATAGATCGCACATTTATTTTTTCAAAAGCATCAAGTAATCAAACTAGACAATAAGTTTCATAAATCTCTTTCAGATACAATCAAGATTGTCTTGTCCAAAGCGTCTACAAGTTTAAACATTCTAATTCAAGAAGCAGAATTGTCATGTTCCAATGGTGTGACGGACAGATGGGCAAACCCATTTTAATAGTCCCCGGCTTTCTTCGAAAGGAGGAGGACAATAAACTTTGTTTAAAACCATTTACCATAGTTTCAGTAAATTAATGTTTTACTTAATAAATGATGATAAAGATAGGATGCCAGGCAACGAAACATACGCCCACAGCAGCCAAATCGTCCGGGCAGTCAACAAGACTTGTTGCATATTTTTACTTTTTTTCGATAATGAAACATTTATAAAACACTAAAATCTGATTATGTAATTATCAGAAAATCATTAGAATTTGTTTGGCTTTGATAGAGTTCTCTTCCATGCTAACGTTTAGTATATGAAACATTTAAATATCATTGAATTAGCTGTTCAAGTTATGAAAATTCATTGAATTAGCTGTTCAAGTTATGAAAATTCATTGAAATTCAATATACACTGTACTAAGTATGTCAAGACCTTGAACTCTGTGTATTAATCTAAAGTCAATCTCATGATAACTTTAGCATTTAGAGTGCCCACAAGATATTTTGAAGTGATCAAGTGCCATAACTCTGACAGTAATTATCAGAAATTGCTGAAAATCAATAGGCTACTTCGTCTCATGACCTTAAACACTGTGTATAAATTTAAAGTCAATTGTATATTAATGTTGGCCTAGAGCAATCACAAGATTTTTGGAAGTGATCAAGGGCCATAACTCTTGCAGTAACTATCGGATATTGCTGAAAATAAATCAAAACGCTTCTTCGTTTCATGACCTTAAACACTGTGCAGAAATTTAAAGTCAACCGGATGTTAACTTTGGCCTCTAGAGCATCCACAAGATTTTTTTTAATGATCAAGGGCCATAACTGTGGCAGTAATTATCGGAAAAAGCTGAAAATCAATCCGCTTTTTTGTCTCATGACCTTAAACACTGTATAAATGTAGCGTCAATCGGATATTAACTTTGGTCTTTAGAACACCTACAAGATTTTTTGAAGTAATCAAGGGCCATAACTCTGACAGTAATTATCGGAAATCATTGAAAATCGATAGGTGTCTTCATCTCATGACCTTATAGACTGTGTATAAATATAAAGTCAATCGAATATTAACTTTAGCCTCTAAAGCGTCCTAAAGATATTTTGAAGTGATCAAGGGACATAACTCTGGCAGTAATTATCGAAAATCACTGAAAAATCATTAGGCTTCTTCGTTTCATCATCTTAAACACTGTGTATGAATTTAAAGTCAATCAGATATTTAACTTTTGCCTCTAGAGCGTCCAGAAGATTTTTTGAAGTAATTAAGGGCCATAACTCTGGCAGTAATTATCATAAACCGCTGAAAATCAGTAGGCGTCTTCGTTTCATGATCTTAAACAATGTGTATAAATTTAAGGTCAATCAGATAGTAACTTTAGTCTCTAGAGCGTCCACAAGATATTTTGAAGTGATCAAGGGCTATAACTCTGACAGTAATTATCGGAAATTGATGAAAATCAATAGGCTCCTTTGTTTCATGATTCTTAACACTGTATGAATTTAAACGTATGTTAACTTTAGCCTCTAGAGCGTCCACAAGCAATTGTGGACGTTGGACAGATGGGATGACGACAATATACGGCTATATTTGAATGTGGGCGTATAAAAATCAATCCCCATATATTTTTTGTAGTATCATTTTAAACTGTGATGTAAAATGAACTGTCATTTCAGTTGTTGTAGAAGCTGTGTAGATATTTAAGTATCAAATCTTTGTCATCACTATCATATTTGAGATACGGAATGAAAATTTTTGTGTGAACCTTATTTTTTTCCTGTTATGACAATGGGGGGGCCACCTGAAAATATAAACACAGAATTTATAAATACACAACACTAGGGTCATTTTTACACAAACAAATATTTGTAATACATTTACTTGCTTGTGCACAGGTGTCTTTAGAAGTAGAAGGAAACTAAAGAACCTGTGACATGATAACAGACCCCATTATCTGCTATACATGGCACAAGTTAAAGCATGAAGCCATTCCCATGCCAACCAACGATACATAGTTCTAGTAATGGCACGATCAATCGATGTATGTGATTCAGCTTCTCATGATTCACCCATTAAATCGTCAGATATTTAATAGATAATTTGTGATGCGTCAGTAAGTAACCTGTCACTCTTTATTATCCACGTCACACATTCTTTATAGGTACACAAACACTCTAAAAAGCGTGTCCGCAAGAGCACCATACTGGGGGGACAAACCTTGGGTCTAGGATTTGGACCAAATTTTTTCTGCAAGATGGTTTAGTACCCAGTTACATCTCCGCATAATATTAGATTGATTCAGTTGATACTGACCTTGAAAGATGGAAAAATAAGCAAAAAATTTGGATGATCTGCTATTCTTTGTCCGTTTGTCAGACCCCAGATAAAATATATTTATGGACATCGTTACAAATTTAATATATTCCATTTAGTCGTTAGCAAGGAAGATTTAGACGTGAGAGAAACAGAGTAAAATAAGATTTAACTTCCACTCGACACATACTAGGTCATTATGACACTAACGTATGGTGATACATATAGACATATTTACAAATTTAATATATTCCATCCAGTCATTAGCAAGGATGATTTTGACTTAAGAGAGCGAAATCGGGTTCAAGTTCCACTCGACACATACTAGGTCATCCTGGGACTAACATATGGTACAATTTTACTTCAAAAATGCACTTGTGCGAACAGAGATAATCCATGAGGTTGGACAAACAACACTACACCATGTCACCTGCATGCTGACACACAACTAAACTCAATGTCAGACCTTGTGATCTAAAGCCTATGTGTTAGACCAGGGACAAGTTTCATGCAATTAACCCAGAATAAATCATCTTATAAGAATATAATATGGTAATAAAATGTGAAATATGATACACGATTCAGAGTAAGCATCACTATGCTGTCAATAGCTGCGGAAGGTTCACAGCAGCATCTTCAGTACATTCTCGTTGCTGAATATATTCTGTGGCGAACTGCGATAGTTCTTGCGATTGAACCATGTGCTTGATCACAAACAGTTAGTCGTCCGTGGCTTGAAGATTTGAAGTTTTTCTGAGTAATGTACCTGTTCATGAAGGTTTTAAGGACGAGGTGGTTGTAGATGCAATGTGTTCAACCAGTTCTATCACATATGTGATAATAATAAACACAAATATTGTTCTTTACGGATATTTTTGATGTTGCTTTGACCATTTTTATTCGTTCGAAAAAGTACCACATAGCTTTGAAATAGTTACACATGACTAGAATTAGTAGAATCAAGGTTTCATACAAACTGATCAGATACATTCACTAAATACATCTGGGACACCTTATCTAATAATGTGTTACCATCACCTAATTTCTTAGCTTTATAGGTTATCTTATATGTATCCAGATATTCTTATACTTACCACACAAAGCTGTCCATTTTTTCCTTTTTTAATATTATATGTTGAACCTTTAGAGAATTCAATAAGACCTTGTTTACCACTTAACATATCATGATTAATACTGAAAATAATACAAATCGTGATTTAATACTGAAAATAAGGATACAAATCAAGAAAATATTGAAACTAATGGACAATCATTAATAATACTGAAAATAACAAACAATCATGATTAATACTGAAAATAATGAATAATCATGATTAATACTGAAAATAATGAATAATCATGATAAATACTGAAAATAAAGAACAATCATGATTACTGAAAATGAAATGAATCTGGATTTAACATCCTACTTTTGTAATCAAGTAAAACAACTCTGAGAGGTTTTGCTTGAAATGTTAAACACTAAAAAAAATAAGCTTCATCCTTTTACCATTCTGAACAGTCTTTGGTCTTATTCAACCAAACTTAAACATACTGTATATAGATCTTGCCCTGGAATAAGTTCACAAACTTCAAAAGCAAAGATGTGAAAGTGTAATATATATAGATAAGTTTCTTATTAACAATAATTGATTTATTGTAAATCTACATTAATCCAGACATCATTATGTCTGAGCATAATAACTATATATCCCTATCATTAATTAATAGCAGTAGACACACTATTTTCTCTTGTACAAAAACCATTAACAAAGCTATATTACCATAATATTACTTTTCATAGAAATTTGGCCTACAAAAATGGAAATTCATCAAGATAAGTAAATGCCCATTAGTGTCATGTACCAATTCATCAATTCTGTATTATAATTATAATTAAAAGTTTCAATCAAAATAGCTAATTACATCGTCTACACAAAATCATAAGATAATGAAACACGACATTATTATGTAGAAATGATTAAATTATTTGGAATGATATATGAAGCTTGTCAGTTGACAGGAATCAAGAAAAAAAATGCTAGTGGGTAAAGTATAAACATTAATGGCTTATAATTATATGTATAATATACTAGAACACTTATTATGGATACAATCACTTGGTTTATTGTACTGTAGCGTTTCAACCAGATTTTACAAGTCACTTTCAAGCAAATACCCAATGTAGATAACAATGGCATAAAAAAAATGTCCCATTTGTTTTAACAAATGATAATGAAGTTTTTTTGAATTAGGTGAACCTGTTTAAGAGAGAGAGAAATAGAGTTTAACGTCCACTTGACACAAACTAGGTCATTTCAGAACTAACATATGGTTTAATTTTATTTCAATAATTCGCTGCGCGTAGGGGTCTTTAGCAGTGGGAGGAAACTGGAGGACCCAGAGAAAACCCACAGGGATGGACAGGCGACCCTACTCCTTGTCAAGTACAACCGGATATTCGAAAACAAACCAGTTGACACAAAAACAGGCTTTATGATACAGCGCACACACGCTATCCATTCGACCTTCAACCTCCCGAACCTGTTGTATCGTTACTCATAATTAAATACCATAATGTGTTAGTGGTTTCACCAAGAGTACGTACTAGGTCTTTCAATTTTTGTAAGATTCTCTATTACGACCATTCAAACAATTTAGAAACTTGAAACACAAAGCTTTGTCGGTTAATATATACACACCCACCAGCAGTTTTATGATAAAATCAAACAGAGTATTTACCCCCCCCCCCCAGATAATGCCATAATTCTGAGCTGTTTTACATCACATGGTTTTCAGTGACAACAAATAAATCTACACAAGTTTAATGCACATTTTTAAATGGCTATATATACGGATGACAGGGGCAGTAACTCTAAAAAATAGTAATAGGAACCAATTTGTTGTGTGTGGAAATAGTTAATGGTTCTTGACATCTCTCACAAAATGATACACACTCAACTAATCTTTTTCTTCCAGTAATCTTCAAAATTGTAGAGTAGTACATGTGTCATCCTTAGGTTTTAAGTTTTATCTCCAAAATCATTGTAAAATATGTAACTCAACTTAACCAATATGAAACCTTGAGAAATATCTTCAGTCAGCATATAAACAAAGATAGGTTGCCAGACAACAAAACAAACACCCACAGTGGCTAAATCGTCCGGGCAGTCAACAAGGTCGCATATTTTTACTTTTTTCGGTAATGAAACATTTATAATACGCCAAAATCTGATTAAGAGTTACAACTCATTAAGTAATTATTAGAAAATCATTACAATTGGTTTGGCTTTTATAAAGTTCCCCTCCATACTATATTTAGTATACGAAACATTTAATATCATGGATTTAGCTGTTCTAGTTATCAAAATAATTTTTGAAGTGATCAAGGTCAATAACTCTGACAGTAATTTTGGGATATTGCTGAAAATCAATAGGCTTCTTCATTTCATGAACTTAAACACTGTGTATAAATTTAAAGTCAAATATACATTAACTTTAGCCTTCAGAGCGTTCACAAGATTTTTCAAAGTGATCAAGGGCCATAACTCTTGCAGTAATCAACAGATATCGCTGAAAAACTCTAGGTTTCCTTTTTTGTTATGACCTTAAACACTGTATATAAATTTAAAGTCAATTGGATAGTAACTTTAGCATCTAGAGCGTTCACAAGATTTTTCAGTGATCAAGGACCATAACTCTGCCAGTAACTATTGGATACCGCTGAAAATCAATGGGCTTTTTCGTCTCATGACCTAAAACACTTTGTGTAAATATAAAGTCACAAAGATATTAACTTTAACCTCTAGAGGGTTCACAAGATTTTTCAAAGAGATCAAGGGCCATAACTGTGGAAGTAATTATCAACTCTTTGTCTCAAGACCTTAAACATTGTGTATTAATTTAAAGTCATTTGGAAATTAACTTTAGCCCCTTGAGCATTCACAAGATTTTTCAAAGTGATCAAGGGCTATAACTCTGTCAGTAGTTATCGGATGTAGCTGAAAATCAATAGGCTTCTTTATCTCATGACCTTAAACACTGTGTATAAATATAAAGTCAATTGGATAGTAACTTTAGCTTCTAGAGCATTCACAAGAATTTTCGAAGTGAGTAGGGGCCATAACTCTGCCAGTAATTATTGGATACTGCTAAAAATCAATAGGCTTTTTCGTCTCATGACCTTAAACACTTTGTACGAATTTAAAGTCAATCAGATATTAACTTTAGCCTCTAGAGCGTTCACAAGAAATGATTCATGTTTAAGATCATACAAGGAATACAATTACTGCTTATAACTGAGTGACATTTGGATTAGTTATAAGCAGAAATTGTATTCCATAGAATTGTGACCTGTATTATGCAGTTCAATTCCTAAATGCCATTCAAACAGTTCAAGATTAGATTGATGAATTGACCGACAAAGGATTAAGTCAGTCAATCATGGCAGATTAAGTAATTAATCAAGGTAGGTGTTTTGACGGTATAACACGATAATTATGTTGGTCACTTTGACGTCATGCCCCTAGTGAGTGAATTGAATGAATGAAGTAAAAATGACATTATAATTTTTTTTATACCTTTATATTAAACGACATCTACTAAAACAAAGGCCTGCAATTGATACCGATTTTAAATATCAATATCGGCAACCTTTTCGACAATATTGATATATCGGAAAATTTGAAGTTGAAATAACTGTTTGTGTGCTAAATATGCAGTTAAATATGTCATTTATCAAATAAAAAAAAACCTATGATCCTCAAACTATGATTTCTAAAAATGTTTGTTTTGTTCACATCTTATCTAATGGTGTTATTAACAAAATAG
This sequence comes from Patella pellucida, assembly GCA_917208275.1. Classification (NCBI taxonomy): domain Eukaryota; kingdom Metazoa; phylum Mollusca; class Gastropoda; family Patellidae; genus Patella; species Patella pellucida. The sequence goes on along the minus strand of OU795041.1, from coordinate 28,145,452 downwards.
TATCGCCATCAATCGCTGTTGACAATTTTGCTCAGCGGCTTATAACAATAAAAAAATTGCTAATAAAATCGGGTTATTAATTATTTATTGTCATAAATGACCGCATAGTTATTTTGAAACCCGAGGCTATGAGCTAAAAATAGTAACTTTAATTTCTATTTCTGTCATTGGATTTTTTTAGTACGCAATCAGAAAAATTTATCTAAAATAAGGTATGAAGCTGGCGACATATATGTCGCTAAGCTCACTGTCGGTGACGACATATATGTTGTATTACTTGCCAAAGGGTTAATTACCTAATCAATCCAGCCAATTGTCAACGATAATCGGGTTGATTGGTAGTTATATTGATTTTGGAATTTCGAATATTATTCACTATGTCTTGATGTCCGATTGGGCATATTCCCAGTCGGACATATTTGGTGTCATTGTAGATTGAATATAAACCATGGATGCTATTTCACGCATATGGTCTGACCAGGAATACGCCCAATCAGACATCAACATATGGTGAATAATATCCAAATTTCCCAATTTTTTTTACTGTGATAATATGCTGGATTGAATAGGTAATTAACTACTTAATCTGCCTGGATTGGTTGACTTAAAGATGGGTTCCCAGCAAAGTATTTATCGGCTGGTTATTTCCAATAAAAGTATGGCAAATTTGGTATTTATGAAAAGGATAGACACCCAATCTTACTAGAAAAATACTAGATTACGCGAAAATCGCCCATGGGGCAAGGACTGGGCAATATTGTCAGGGAATCACTAACTGTCAACCCGACAGGATTTGCTGTCTTATTTTCTGCTAGCTTAGGTCAGGGAGCATTTGTTATTTCTTGCTCAAATGCTTAGGCGGTTTTGGGAACATTGCGGGTTGTCAGGGTACAAAATACTCTGCAATTAAAAGGTGTAAAAAGAAGTTGACAGAAATAATTAAGAATTTATTTAGGCCTCAATAATATGGTAAATGTAAAGTAAGTAATGATAGATACATTTTGAAATATGGACCCTCCCACAATGAAGTTAGTTGGCAGACATTACGTTTAACAACAGCTTACTTACAGCTATAGGAATCCCCGGTGAAAACAGAGTTTTGAAAGGGAATTGAAGCAAATTTTTGATAGATTGGTTACTTTAAATATGTGTTTAGTCCAAATATATCGCCAAATCACAAAGTTTGTACCCGGGAATGCATCTTTAATTCTTTGTCGGACAATTCATCAATCCAATTCTGAAGAGAAGTCATTGCTTCTCCTTTGTCGAAAATGTATCAATCCCATAAAAGTGATTTTAAACTTAACCTACGTGATTAACTTGTGGTTCTCCATTGTCAGACATCCTATATCATAAACTTACATTTTAAGTTTCATCAAATTCTGCTCAAACTTGTGCCCTGACATGATTTTACATATAATCAGGATCCATGAAGTTACAGTCCAATAAATGCCAATATTTAAAGAAACCAAGATCTTTGGGATATAACCCTTTATTTCAGGTTGCAACAAAATTGGATAAAAATTAAGACCTCTAGAAGGTCCACAAAGAAAATGTGAATGTATGGCAGACAGGGGCGATTACAATTTGTATAAAAATAAATTAGAATAAAAATGTCAAAAAGATCTAAGCACCCAATGATTGATAAGAGTACAAAATTTTGTGCAAAAACACTGAACCCACTCAACATATTACATCCGATCCAGCAAGGTTAAAAATTGTTGACGGATGACAGACACATGGATGCAGGTGATGATAATATACATCTACATTAAATATGGGCAAACAACATTAAGATGATGGTAGAGTTACATAGTAATAACATCATCTACATATTTGAGAAATAGTTTGACTTACTTTCCGTCTGTGGCTACTTGGACAACATCTTGTTTATGACCAGCTATAGCAATCTTAGTTACTGCCTCTATCACATAATCACTCTGTAGGATCAAATCACCCTAAAATTATATAATATAAACACCCATGTTATAATCATATATCAATCATATCTCATTACTCATACAAATAAATGATGATGAACATAAAGAAAAAGTTTATAGTTATGTTAGAATACTTCTATGAGTGCCATCCCGGAATTTAAATCTATGGTATGGTGTATATGAATTATATTTTATATTTTAAAACACAACACCCACGATTAACAGTATTGACTAACGTTCAAATTAACATTTACCTTCAACAAAATAAGTGAATAACTGACTTAATTCAATAAGATATATTGTGATGACCCACCATAAATCTAATGAAATCTAACAATACAAAAATCTCAACATGCTTATTTAACCAAATTAAACTAGCAACAAAATAATTTCCCATTTCAGTCTGAAGCAATCAAGAACAGAAAACACACAACACATATAATTAAATTGATTTGAAAACTCCTTGTACCGTGACAATTGGAAATTGAGCTATTCAATTAAAAAAAAAAACGAGACCCCATGCATACTAAAACTAAAATCCATACTTCACAATGATGATAAACTATGCTCATACATAAAATAATATTATATAACTGGATCCCCTTTCAGATTTATAGATTTCCTGATTTAATAATAAATCTAGATCTTAGACATGCCTTCTTTCTAGTACAGAAATAATATCACATATTAATACATTTTTCCTAGCTGTAAAAAAATGAAAACAGCCAAACATAAGACATTCATGAATACCTTTTTACTTTCACCATCCTCATTTAATTCATCGTCTGACTTTACATTTAAACATGAAATGAAATGAATTGATATGGGGTTTATATAGCGTCCTACTGTTCTGCTCCGACTAGACTAATGAAAGAGGAGCATATGCCATAGTGTGCTATAAGGGAGGTTTTGCCCGGGCTGTGGCACTATGGCCTACTCTTAAATCTAATTCCAACTGCCAAGAGATCTTTTACATGCACGTCAATGTATACATTGAGCAACAGTTTTTTGTCCCATCCGAACGTCAAGACAGCTGTCCTTGTCAGGCCCGCTGTCATGTACTCGGAAAATCATGATGAACTTTCTAGGCAAATGCAGGGATCGAACACACAACCTCCAGGCTAAGGAGCCAGCGTCTTACCCACTTAACCAATGTGGCTCCCATTTCAACATGAACAGAAAAGATGAGAGTATGACTAATGAGTACAGACTAATATAAATATTTTTATGAAACTGAATGATATGAATTCTGATTAGATGATGATTAAAAGATGTGTTGAGTAGATAAAGAGTAGAATATAGAAATGATTGTTACTTTTCCACTGTTATAATGAGTTTGAAATAGCAGCTTTATTATTATGAATGGACATTTGATCAAGAAAATGGGTCGAATCCTTCTAATTGGGTGACAACATCAAGGCATGGATGCTTTATGTGATCATTCCTTTAAGAAATAGGAATTCAAGAACTATTATTGAATTTTATTGGATCGTTGAAGTAAGTCATACCCATGAGATGTTATTAATTATCATTAAATTGTATGTTACAGTGCACATAAAACAAGCTCTTAATATATTATCATTAAATAAAACAACTCTGTAAAGAAAGCTTTTAAATGTTATTATTAAATAGGACAAGCTCTTTTGGATGTTATCATTAAACTGTACGTTACAGTCCAAATAAGACATGCTCTTTAAGTGTTATCATTAATCAAGACAGCTTTCTGTGGCTAATATGTATAAATTTACCTTGCTTCCATTGTCTGTTATGTTAACTGTCAATACCAATAATCCATCTGTATATGGACTAACAATAATGCCTACAATAAATGTACAAAACAGTTTTAATTTCATGTAAAACATAAAAGATCGATTGGATTGACCTTACCAATATCTGGATAAACATAAGGAACCACTTGATTGAAGTGTCAGTGCCACTCTGTCTGTTGAGAGAGAAAGAAATGGTTTTAATGTCCACTCAGCACAGTCACCTCAGGACTAACATATGGTTCAATTTCATTTCAATAATTCACTTTAGCATTAGAAGGAAACCAGAGGACCCGGAGCAAACCCATGAGGTTGGAGCCACTGTGTTGTAAGGTCTAATTAACATGACATTTATTTCAAAATATCATTTTCTCACAATTAAACCATTTGACACCAAACTTAGAGTAAATTGGTATTTCATATACATTTATTACGAAAAATGGACTGTATTGACTGCATATGTAGTTTACTCCAACAATGTTGGAGTTATTTCCCTTTTGTTCATTCATGTATAATAGAGTTATTTCGCGTTAATAAAGGACCTTGACATTCGGGTCGTACACCTTCTAACGTGAGGTGAACTGTAAAATGGCGTTGTTAGTTACTTTGCCTTAGCAAGTTTGCTCAATCGGATAGCATCGAAATTGATGACCAGTTTAATGGATCCCAATACAACCGTATCTAGGTGCATATTTGCAGTTTTTGTACCTACCACTAAGATGCTGGAAAGGGAGTTTATCTTTTACTTTAAAATCTTTTTCATTTAAAACATAAATATTTTTTTCTGTTACTATCATCACTCTGTTTCTGGACTTGTAACCATGACGATCATATTTGGTAACTGCTGAACAATACTACAAAAAATTTAAATACACACATATTATGTTGCATTTTTTACTGGGATCAAAAATCAAATAATTTTAATTACCACAATGCCACAGTATGATCCCTTTCTACAAGCCCTGTGATCTATGTTTTTTTGGCCAACAATTGTGACAGAGGCTCAATTCAGATGTGTGACAAAAGCGTTTTATAGTGTCCCAAAGCATCAACCAATCAAGTTACTTATCTCTGCTTATCCTAAGCAGAAAATGCCCATCTTCGAACTCCATCAAGGCATTCACCTAATTAACACTTACACCAAGTTTCATCTTTTAGGTTCAATTAGAAGAGTTCTTGTGTCCAAAAAAGTGTGACCGAAAGACCCATTTTAATAGTCTCCTGCTTTCTTTGAAAGAAGGTGGGAAAACAAGACCGACTAATACATGTTTTGATATCGTGTTTTTACCTTGTAATGTATGTGAAAACTATTAGTTTCATTCATATAAGTCAATCATACACTGTAACAAAGCAATTCTTCTTTAGCTAATTATCTCTCTTATATATCAATACACATGTACATCTAGGTCAAGAAATATTTATTAATCTTGTTTAAAACGGCCACAAGATATCTAGATTTCATGTCAATATTTAAAAACAATCAATGAAATATCTTTCCTGGTATTGAAACTTAAGATTGTTTTCAGCAAAGAAAATAAAAGGATCAACATCTTGCATTTTTATTTAGTGAAAGCATAGATATCAGAATACTAAGTATCTGAAGTAATTTGTGAGTTTGCTGCAGTAATCTACATTTCACAAGAAGATAATGCAAAATCAGTACTTACAATAACTTTCTCATCAAACTGTTTAACAGTCGCATCAAATACACTGTTTTTCAAGGCTTCGTGGTGAGCAGCTGAAATGGAATCAGTTAAAAGATGAAAGTAAAGGACCCCCGAAAGTTTTTGAAATTAATATTTGTCAAGATTTACCCAATTCTACCATTTGTTTTGATGGTATGTTATGGAATCCTTTAAACATTATATTCATTATATTCTTGACTTTCTTGTACATTTAGGATATTATCACTTGTACCCTTGTAGACCAGAGGGAGGAGGGGGGCATTGTCACCCGAGTGGGGTCAAAATCTGAGTTAACTTTTCTAGAGGCTTTTTTCGTCAGGAATCCGAATCTGGTAGGTAATAAGCCAGGTGAGGGGGCGTTTCCGAGATAATCGAGGTCAAAGGTCACGGAAGGCCAAATAACGAAAGTGATGTATATAATTCAAAATCTGTTCAGAATAGGGCCGAAAATCATTGAAAACAGCAATGAGACAATTATAATACAGTAATATAATAATAACATTATATCTGGAATTTCGCACTAAGACCCGTATTTTGGCATTGAATACCCCTCCCCCTTCATTATCATAGTAATAGAGCTTAATACCACCAAACTTTGATTGCTTTTTAAGGTAAGTAAATATGAATGTGCCATAAGCTTATTTACATATTTAAAGAGGGTAATAAACAAGCTTTTCAGTGATATGTAGCATTATATCTGGAATTTCGTACTAAGACCCTTATTTTGGCATTGAATACCCCCCCCCCCCCTTCATTATTATAGTAATAGAGTTTAATACCCCACAACGTTGATCGCCATTTAAGGTAAGTAAATATGAATGTGCCATAATATTACTTACATATTTGAAGAGGGTAATAAACAAGCTTTTCTATGATATGTAACATTATATCTGGAATTTCGTACTAAGAACCGTATTTTGGCATTGAATACCCCTCCCCCCTTCAGTATCATAGTAATAGAGCTTAATACCACCAAACTTTGATCGCTTTTTAAGGTAAGTAAATATGCATGTGCCATAACATTATTTACATATTTGAAGAGAGCAATCAACAAGCTTTTCGCTGATATGTAACATTATATCTGGAATTTCGTACTAAGACCTGTATTTTGGCATTGAATACCCCCCCCCCCTTCATTATCATAGTAATGTAGTTTAGTACCAACCAAACTTGACCGTTTTGTAAGGTAAGTAAATCTCAATGTGCCAGAAAATAATTTACATATTTGCAGAGAGCAATCAACAAGCTTTTAGCTGATATGTAACATTATATCTGGAATTTCCTACTAAGACCCGTATTTTGGCATTAAATACCCCCACCCCCTCGCTTCATAATCATTGTAATAGAGCTTAATACCACCAAACTTTGATCGCTTTTTAAGGTAAGTAAATATGAATGCGTCATGATATTATTTACATATTTGAAAAGAGCAATCAACAAGCTTTTTAGTGACATGTAACATTATATCTGGAATTTCGTACTAAGACTTGTATTTTGGCATTGAATACCCCCCCACCCTTCATTATCATAGTAATAGAGCTTAATACCACGGGTATGCAGGTGTCATCGCTGCTCATTGTTTTTATTATATTACTGTATTATAATTGTCTCATTGCTGTTATCATACGTTTCTTTCGTTATTTGGCCTTCCGTGACCTTTGACCTCGATTATCTCGGAAACGCCCCGTCATATTACCTACCAGATTCGGATTCCTGACGAAAAATGCCTCTAGAAAAGTTAACTCAGATTTTGCCCCCACTCGGGTGACAATGCCCCCCCCCTTCTCCCTCTGGTCTATTGTTATTTGGAAAGGTTTACTCCCACTGTGCCAGTTTTATTGTTTAGGGATTAATCAAATAATTAACGACACAACAATGGGTATTAGTTAGGATTAAGGGTTAAGTGTTTACCAGAGGATTAACAGTTTAATTTAATACTTTATTCTATTTTAAATCTAGCTTTTTACACATTATTATACTAAAATACAATATTTAAAATTTTTAGCACATAATGTACAAGTTGTCATTTAATGTACAAATGGCCACCATGTGCATTTGGTATGAAACTAACATCTACTTGAACGTTTGCCATCTTGTGATATCTGTCAGATCAATGTTGTTGACAAATGCAGTGGTTCCATATAGTGTCCTCTGAACGGAGTTCACCACTTAAGTAAGTTTTAACAAAAAATTGCATATAATCATGATAAAATAAGATGAACACAGTTTACATGCCATATGCTGAACGAATAAACTGTTCTCTACACCATAAACTTGGCCCACTTGATTAAGCCAATTAAGGCTGTTAATTAAAATCCAATAATCCAGGATAATGCAGGGATTAAAAACTGGCACAGTGGGAGTACCCCTTTGGAAACTGATTCATTATTGGCTATTAAAACTTTGTGTATCACTTTCATTCAGTAATCTACAAATAATTTATAGAGAAATATGGTAACACAGTATTGACATATTTTGGTTTAACAATTCTAGTAATGCCAGCAGCAACTCATTTCCAACCATGTGAAGAATTACAACTATAATACCTTACAATCATTTCATTTATAAGGGATACCAGGATGTACAAGGTTTATCTTACCAAGTCGACTGTCAATAAATGCTTCCTTTATGCTGAATTTATAGGATTCTTTCTTCCCTTTAAATAAGCTTTCTGCTATTACTTTCTGTTCCAACTACAATTATAAAACATAGTTATTATAAACATTTTTCTTTACATCATAAACTTCAGACAGACATTACTCTATCTTTTTTTAATGCTTGACACAATGCTTGAATTAAAACAAACCATGCACAGGTAATATATTTTATATTTTCACTTAGGTTTAAAATATTTACCTGTATTTTTTTGGCAGGTTTCAAGTTCTTGACATATGTCAATACTAGATTCTTCATACACAGTTTATGTAGATCATTTGATGTCTGGAGAAGAACAAAAACAAAAAAATCAAAAACACTTTCTACTTTTCTTTTCCCATTAAAATGTAACCCTTAATAACCAAAAAAACAACAAAAAATTAGAACAACTGTAAAGAGAATATTCAGTCTCATGTTTAATAAAATGCAATGATAAATTGGATAAAAATTGTGTCTTCTAGTGTACACAAGCTAAAAATTGTGACCGCTTCAGTGTCCACAAGCTAAAAATGTGACTTTTCGTACAATCAGGGGCCATTATCCATTCGATACATGCCAATTTTGAAAGGAACTCAGATCTTTGGGATATAAACATACATTTAAAGTTTCGTCAAATTCGGACAAAAATGTAGAGTGTCCACAAACAATTGTAAATGGACATTCGCATGTGGGCGTATACACAAATGGAAAAAATAAAATCAAGGTTACCTCTTCCAAAAGCTCTGGTGCTTTGGGCCATTTCTTGTTTAAAACATTCTTTGGCAATTCATTTACGAGATTATTAAGGAAATTCCACTTAGTGTATTTAATAAAATGTTGGTTTTCATCACAGGGGGGTTTCTTTCTGTTTATAAAACCTATGATAAACCTGTATACACAAAATTAAATATAAACACGAACATATTTATTCCAAAGTCATTTAAACATACATTATGTAAGATTTACAAAAAGAGCTGACCATTCTTTATATATAGCCTATGATAGCCCAAAAATTTATAATGTAAAATTAAAATGTTGAAAATTTCATTAAATTACTTAATTCTGAGCCATGTTATTAATGTTTGTTGCAGTGTTGGGATTTTGGCCGTATATTCCGTACGTGTCCGAATTTTTTTCTCCAAACGCACTCTATTGTCCGATCGTGAATATGCCCATTCGGACATCAAGACATGGTGAATAATATTCAAAATTCCAAAATTAATATATAGTGTACTGACTAGTACTAAGAGTATAACTACCACTCAACCCGATTATCGTTGACAATACACTCGATTTATTAGGTAATTAATGATCAACGTATTTATCGTGTTATACCGCCTATAAACCTTACCTTGATTAACAACTTAATCTGCCTTGATTGACTGACTTAATCCTTTGTCGGAAAATTCATCAATCTAATCTTAAACAGAATTCATTGCTTTCTCTTTGTCGGACTATTCATCAATCAAATAAGAATGATTATAATTTTAAACCACCTAGTTTTCTCGGGTTTCTCAATTGTCGAACATTTTAATCGCATTGATGTGAGCCGACAGCATTTATAAACTAATCATATATGTCACATATCGAAAGAGTATATTAACACCCTATATCACGTAGGCATTAGTCTCTATTATCCAGAAAAATATTCTACGTACATGTTGAAGACTAGGAGGTTTGGGGTGACCGAGACTAGTACGCCACATGCTTAAGGTGGTTGATGCTATACCACATCCAACAAAATAACAAAAAGGGGAGGAGCTACCAATAGCTAGATAAGCAAAAATTCTAACTAATTTGTAGGCGGAAAATAAGAAGTATGCCAATCATTCTGCTGTGTTGAGTATGATGCCTGTAACATTTTGCCGTGACTACGAAAGAGTGTTATTTGCTGAAGTAAGCTGTAGAAATATTTCTCAGATACGAAAGATCCAGTATTTTGCGTTAGCTATGCCCTTTTACGAGTGTTATAACTTTTTCGGAAGTTCTGCATTCTTTTTTGCCGTATAAACCAAGACACATAATTCTAAAGGAATATTATGGTTGTGGATTTGATGCCGAAGCAGGACCGGCAAGCTTTCATTCAACATATTACGAAAATTTACTGACATAAATTTGAATGCCGCACGGGAAATAAGTGTGGAAAATAGCGAGGTTTGCCAATTTTTATTATGTACGGGATTTGAATATTTTGTTGACATGTGATTTTTAACTGTTGTATCAATTGAATGCCGTACGGGAATTAGGTGTGAAAAATATGAGGTTCACCACTTTTTTATTACGTACGTGATTTGAATATTTTGTTGACGTGTGATTTTTAATTGTATGAATTGAATACTGTGCGGGAGTCGGGAATTAAATATGAAAAATAGCGAGGTTCACCTATTTTTATTACGTACGGGATTTAAATATTTTGACATGTGACTTTTAATTGTGGTACAAATTCGTCAGTTTAAATGACAAAATTTTTAGAAATCCCAACACTGGTTTGTTGTTTTGACGAGATGTGTGCATTGTGGTAACCAGGGCACTGGCATATTCGAGACTTAGCCTCACTTTCCCATTTTTAAATTAAATTTTTTTTTTTTAAATCTTGAGTATCTCATGCATCGAGAGTTGATTATGGTCTTGTTTTGTTAATAAATGTCAAATAATAGTTTATATAACTTTTCAGGCCTAAAGAAAGACCTGCAATAGGCAGATTTAGCTCTCGCATAATGTATGTTTAAATATTCTAAAAGACAATGTGGGAAAGCTTGGCAGCAAGATATAAACAAAACAATTGACATAATGAGATACATATTCCCTGTGAATTATATACAAATAACACAGAGAATTGAAATATATTCAAGACAATGTATGTGGTCTATGAAAAGTTGTGAAAGATTTGTTCAAATCAAAGTGATCGCTTTTATGGTAAAGAAAAAAATATACTCTTATGATGACAGCTATTTTTTTTCAATCTTCATATATTTGTATTAAAATATTATCTAATTGTCAATTAAATCTAAATTATAATAGAAAGGTTTATTTTACTTTCTGACATCTTGAGCAGCCTTCTTGCGTTTTGCCAATAATCTCTTGGCAGCATATCTTCTCCAATGACATTGAACAATAATAGCTGTAAATGAATAAAAATAAATATATAATATTTATGTATGAATGCATTTTAATTAGCTAAAATAAATATTGCTTAGTTAAGATGATTTCCAGACTATTGTAGAAAATGTGTTTTTCAGATGGAAGATAAATGTGCACTGATGAAACCCATATTTACAATTTTGATAGACCATAATATGTAGACAAACATCTTTTTATTAGAAAATATCTTAATTGCAAAATTCAAACCCTGTCTTCCACCAGTTCAATATTCTCTTTATATGTAGAAAAAATCCACATTAATCTTACCTGACAACCTCATGTGTACAAATTTCTTTCTTTGTGCAAATCCTCTGTACTTGGATTGGATTTGAGTTGCTGTAAAACAAAATCAGTAAAATATTGGTAAAGAGTTAATCAAAACTGGATTTGAACAAGCAAAGTTTACAGTAAGAGAACTGGTCATTATTACTGGAGGCACTACACTCGTGTTGAAAGGTCAATTTAGAATGAATGAATGAAATGGGGTTTAACGTCCTACGCTTAAGCACCGTACCTGGGCTAATTGAAGACGGGGGTCAATTTAGAAGAAAATCATTTTATTCTTAGCTTACCTAAATCATTCTTCTTTAATTGAAAGGCATCTTCTGTTGCAAATAAAACTCGAGGAAATCGGATAAATAACTTAGTCCTGAAATAAAAATATAATAAACTTTTCTTTACCTTCTTGAAAAATATATAATTGAACAATCATTTTATAAATGATACTTTAAAGTTCACAAAAAATCAAAAATTCAATAATTTTCAAAAAATTAATAATCTTTGTATTGGAATCACATGAAGATTTTCATATATACTAGCAGTAGTTTCATTTAACTTTTATAAGGTTCTTAAAACATTTGTTATTCCTAAATTCAATTTCTTTTCCAGCTTTCTGTCATGTTTTGTAGAAATCTTATTCCCGGTCTGTTAATCAGATGGAGAATGGTCGGTAGACTCGTTTAGTGAGACTAATTTCAAAACAAGGGCACATAACCTATTTTTTACTCACAAGTGTCTGGATGTTATATATGGCCGACACTCAGAACTATTTTCCAGTGTATTATTTATCAATGGTTAAATGGTCATAGCATATTAATACAACATCACCGTTTATTTAGTGACTATAAAATTGCCAAATAGATCTAAGGATTGATATATATATATATTCTAAATAAAGATGTTTTAGGAAAGAAAACTAGTCTTTTTTGCGAGTACTTTCTGCTTTATTAAGCTTCATCAGACAAATTTTATATATATAAATATTGTGGTGTAATTGTGAAGCTATTTGGAGATGATTATTTCGAGGATGAGATAATTTCAGAATATCAGTACCACTCCCCCCCCCTCCTGTTCCCAAGTTGTCTTTAAAGGATTCTCATTGATTTATTTCACGAAAATCCTAGGTTTGTATTTAGAATAATTTGTTTGTACTTACTTTCCCATTCGGAAATCATCTTGTTGATAGTTCAAATAATTAACTAATTCTTCTGTTCCATCTTTAGGTGAACCATGATATTGTGGCCATGTTGATGGACAGAGGCACTTATATCTGAAATATTGATTAATGGGGGTTTATTTTTTGGAATATCTTTATAGATATGTTTTTTAGGACTGTTTAAAGACCACAATTAGACTGTCTCCCCTTAATATACCCTCAATTGAGGAAGCTCTTAATAAAACAAGACAAATAAACATATGTGGTCATTTACAAAGCAAAATCTAAATACCTCTAACGCAATTAATGCAAATAATTAAATATACCTGATTATTTAAAAGTATACAAGCCGACATACCTGCGGAGAAATACTTCATAAGGTCTTCTATAAGCAAATCCTGCTCTTCGAACACGTAAGTTCTCCATTAAACCAAGATATTTGACTTGATGAGTTACAATTCTTTCATCAAAAACACCTGAAATTTTATCATATATAACATCAAATATTTGTCAATGAAATTGCAAAGTCGGTAGCATAAAAAACATAGTCTCGATTATCCATTTTGTTATTTAAAATCGGAACGTAATCCAAAAATCATCGCAGGCTAGAGGTGCCATCAAGAGTTGATTATAGTCTGTATAAGTTAATTAATGTCTAATTAAAAATTTTGATTGATTAATTAGTTTGAGTATGTTTTTAGTCCAATTATATCACCAAATCACCTTGTGCATACACGGGAATCAATCTTTAACTAATACTAGACGGTTTAATCTCACTGTGCCCCCTAATCAACTGGTGTTATAGGCTAGTGGTGTGAAAACTTAAGTAAATAAAGGATTATAGACTGTATCCTTATTAGTACTGTTCACCTAGTTAAGATTTAATTTTTTTAATGATTAAGTTCACGAGTATCTTAAAGGGACAATAACAATAACACTCTTGCTGGCTTGGCAGGTTCCGAAAAAAAATTGCCTTATTCTAACTACTAGATGTTTCAGTGTCCTACCTGTTGTGTAAATTATCCATTATAACCTATCTTACTTGTCCAGTGAGTTCCAAAATATGTTTAAATCCAGGTTGCATTTGAAAAGGCTTACGTAAGGCTTTTCAAACCATGTTACGGCATGTAGTTGAAATTTTTCAATTTTTATAATTAGGTGTGTTAAGATTAAAATTTGTGTCATTTATTAAGTGGAATATTGTAAAATAGTACAATTTGTTGACCAGAATAAAGATTGGGACATATTATTCATTTACAACAAGAGTGGTATTGGGGCTTTAAATATTATTCACCTACCTTCTATTCAGACAGTAATCATAAATCAATCAAGTATATTTTAGAAACTCACTATCATAGTTGTCACCCCCAATTACATTATATCTTTTAAAATGGCTCAAGTTCGCGTACGGTTTATTCCTAATTCTCAAGGCGGTCAAAATTTAGTAAATTTGGGGTATAAGTAAAGAGTAAAAAGTGCAATTGAATACACCAACGCCATATCCCGTTTAGTAGGGTTATGAAATATGTTTGATACATGTATTTGTTGATACATGTATTTGTTGTTACATGTATTTGTTGTTACTTTTATTGTGAATAAAGTTGTTAATTAGTTTAATGCTAGTAGTTTTTAAAAATAGACTATACCTTTAACACCATTGTATTCGATAATCCCCTTGCTTGATTAATCCCCCCATGAGAACAATAGCAGGGGGCACAGTGAGATGTTCCCTACTAGACATGAAACATACTGTATGTTGAATATATTACACTGTATATATTACTAAAGGGGATATTACTAGAAACCTACCTGCTCGTTTATATTCATTAGGTTTAATACATCGTACATAAGATGGTTCTTTAGACATTAATATATCCATTAACATTGATAAACTAGTTTTAAACTGGGTAGCTGCCTGAAATAACAAATCAATGATTTTAATAAAGAAAACTTAAGCCAAAATGTAAAGTAACAATCACCTATTTTGCACAAATGTTGAATTATGTATAGATTCTAACGAATATCTTAATTTTACCAAGATTTACTTGAAATGTTAATAATATCAGGGTCCAACAAGATGACTAGTCATCAACATCCCGCACCCTTGCACATGTTTGGAAAAAATAACTTGTTTATGCTATTGGTAATCAATATAAAATGTATCAAATTTTGCAAACGGTGTTACTGGTCCTAAAAGTTTTGGCCTGTTTAGCAGAGCATGTCGGGGTTGCAGCATCAGTTGTGGCCAGAGTCTAAATCTTTAGACAAATCTCATATTCCAAAATATCGAATATTATTCACAGAATTTTATACTCTGATCATAGTAGTTCGGCAAGGCAGGGTCGCTACTCCCTGTAAGGTTTGCACAACAACCTTTTCCTACCTCAATCAGCTGCTGTATGTTAAACAATAAACTTATAAATCAGAAAATAAAATACTACTATCATAGGTTAATGTTTGTACAAAGTTTCAAAAAGATTTCTTAAACAGATAATAAAATATGCTCCAGAAACAAAATCAGGAAGGAAGGCTGGATTTCAGAAAATAAAATGATGGGTTGATTGATGAATGTAAAATTATTTTAAAGGTGTCTTGAATAGTCAAATATGTTTCCATGGACACACATAAAATGATCAAATTTGAGAAATTCAAAATAAGTGCCAAGAAGATATCTTGAAAGATTTATGAGATATGACCCGGAAACAAAATTGTACACCAAAAACTAAGTCAAATTTGTTTCCATGGAAACACACAAAATATCATTCCCAGAAATTCCTAAATAGCAAAAGGCCCAACTACTGTAATGGGTAGATGTCTGTACAAAGTTTCAAAAAGATATCTTGAATGGTTTATGAGATATGCTCCAGAAACAAAATTAACACCAAACTGTTATAGGTTGATGTGTGTGCAAAGTTTTAGAAAGATATCTTGAACGTTTTATGAGATATGCTTCGGAAACAAAATTGTAAACAAAAATATACACCAAAAACTAAGTCAAATTTGTTTCCATGCAAACACAAAAGATATAAACCCCACAAATTCCTAAATAGCAAAGGGAACAACTACTGTAATAGGTTGATGTGTGTGCAAAGTTTCAGAAAGATATCTTTAACGGTTTATTAGATATGCTCCGGAAACAAAATTGTACACAAAAACTGTTCATCCCAGAAATTCCTAAAAAGCAAAAGGCACAACTACTGTAATGGGTAGATATCTGTACACAGTTTCATGAGATATGCTCCGGAAACAAAATCAGACAGACGGTTGAACCCCGTTTCAATATCCCTATGTAACTTTGTTCGGCGCAGGAAAATTAGGAGAATTGTACATGCATAACTCTGGAATATTGTTTACAATATATTGGACACAATTTTACTGAATTAGCATTTTTTGTAAATTTTAACAGCATCATTTAGACGTATTAACAATTAATGATAATATCGAAAATTTCAAGTTAAAAATCTTAAAACATGAAAGCCAAAATTCTTGTTTACACTATTTTCATGTAGTAATTGATTCAATACATAAATGTATGATAATGGTAATCACTAACTAACAAAAGCAGATTGTGGTGTAATAAATCTTAATACAATTCATATTTAGATGGTACAAAACAATATTCTAGTTCTCAGACAGTCTTCCAAAGTCATTTCAGAGAGGCTTTTTTTTTTATTTTCCAAGGGTTAATGTGGCTAAATGACTTATGACAAACATCACATTTTAATGTTCTACATATATCTCATCATGATTCATGCCACACAATTTAGATCTTTTTACTTTTTTGAAATAAAAACAACTTGAACAAGTAATGTTTTATAACTTACAGTTTCTGGTCGTTTTTTACTCTGTAATTCATCTGCTGGGAAACATTCAGATGTTATAAAATTAGTTGTCTGACTCATAGCCTGTAAAATTCATTGAAATAGTTTTAATATCTCGCTATTCTATAATTCAAACAGAATATGAATACATGCATAGAGCTGACCATATTACAACCAGTGTATACAAACATCGACATCTTCCTGAATACCAACATATTGAAGTCTGTATTACTTTATGAGACAGATTCAAACAAATAGCTCTAAATACAATATACATATTCATCAACACTGATTCAGAATGACCTGCATATAAAATTACCAAATTGTATAACAAACCAGACAGCCAAAGAATGCATTACAAGGCAGGCACCAGAGTGGAACTCACACAGCATATGAAAGCAAGAATTAATGATGAAAAGAATGGTGGTTCATTGGGAGAAGAAAAAAAAAACCTGTAATCCACAGAAATTTACTGTGAAGTCCCAATGGTTAGCAATAACTACAAGAGTAGAATTCAGATTATTATCACTGAATAATTAATTTGATACAAACTTTTGTAAGTTGTATTTTTAGACCTATAGATTAGTGATCATACAAATAATGGCATTTAAATAGTTTTTCAAGTTTATTTGAACTGAGTTTTTGGCTAGTTCACTAGTATTAAAGATATATTATGCTCGGCTACAGCTTGAATTTAAATAGGATTTCACTGATTAAATCAAATATGGCGCACCATGATGATATTATGAACTGTTATGTTTAGGTCATCATTTAGATCGAGGCTAAATGATAGAGTGTACTTAGCGAGGCCCCTGTTGGGCGATATTCTGCATGCCATTGAGATTATGAACTGTTATGTTTACGTCATCAGTTAGATCGAGGATAAATGATAGAGTGTACTTAGCGAGAACGCTGTTGGGCGATATTCCGCATGCCATTGAACACATTACTTGATAATCGAGATTATGTAGGTAGAGTTAACGCCTGTCAATCAAACGATCGGCCAAGGTGACGACACATTTGGCCCTTATTTTTAGTCAAATAGTCCCGAAATGACCTAGTTTGTGTCGAGTGGACGTTAAACCCCATATGCAGAATAAAGTAATTTGACTGAAATTTTCAATATATTCTTCTTGCATCATCTACTTTTGAATTATTATAGCACGAATGGCCAACTCTCTTTAAAAATCTCCCATAATGTATCTTTAATATCCGCTAATCAGTAGCTATGTTACTAACTACCAAATTAATGTCAACAAGTTTTAAAAACTTGAACCATAATGGTTGGTAATCTACTGTGAACAAAAAGAACTAAAGAAGAATAGGTCTTGTAATTAGATTTTGCAAAGCAACAAGTCAAAAGTGATGGAGAAACACAGAAATTTACTTACCTCTTTAAGATCACGGAATAACAGATCATTGTTTTTATCCAAAAAGCCTTTAACATTATATGTTACATCTCCAGCATAATGAATCAATCGAAATTCCTATCAGCCAAAAAAACCAACCCTATTATTATTAAATACTTTCAGCATATATGTGGCGGATACTGCCTGTAACTTTGTTCCAGATATCCTGCCTTCAGTAAAATTCACTAACTTGAATGAATGAAATTTGCCTCTTAAAAACATGACAATAATACTGTAATAATATGTTCAAGCTGACACTTTACTGGACCAATTAATAATCACCGTTTTCGCATGATGTTAGTTTATCCTAGTGATGGGTCGATAAGCAGTTTTAATATCATTAATTGGCCGATAAGTGGCCTATTGAAAGAAATCGGTATCGACCGATATGCGCCAATTTGCCGAGTTTAGAGTTGCCAATATATGTTCAAAACAACTCGGTAAATACCTTTATAATATTATCTGAGTTGTGAACAAATCATTGCTTGACCCGCGGTACATCGAAATAGCCACGCGCCTTGCTATTATAGTATTAGACGTACAGGTAACGCAGGACTCTCACAGGGGCTGTAAAGGGGAAAGAATAAACAGAACACATGTACCGGTCTCTGTAATGTTATCTTTAAATAGCCACGCACACAGCAACCGAACAAGTTTTAATTCAGTTGCCGTGTGCTTTGCTATTTAGACTTACAGGTAATACATGACTCTCATTTATCACAGAGTAAAAATTAGTTTTACTCTGCGGTCTCTCAGTGCGATTTTTTTAGAATACCATTTATGCGCATGTGTAGACAGACATCAATGTGCAACAATTATTCCACCAGATAAAACTTTTGATTGGAATAGTGAATAATAAGCCAATTGCATGATGATCAAAATTATAGAATTGTAGAACACATCAGTATATTGCGGGAGAATGTCATCTGGCGGGGGAATGTCATATGATTGCCATTGTTGACAGACAAGTCATCAAGCTTTTCGCTTTGATGTACATGTATCATTCTGCCATCTATTTTAGACATACAGGCTCCGATCACTTTAGAGAATTATATTGTAATCAACACCCAAATATGATTATCTTGACTTTATTATACATCAAATAATGAAGTTCCTTATAGATAGTGAGTATTTGTGATTGCGTAGGAAGCGCAACCAAATTATTACTTCAAAGAACAGTGCATTCGTGTTTGCTTCCTAAGGTAAAATAGTACTGACTAACTATGACATATATCTACATAGATTATCATGCCATTCGAGGTACTTCAATGCGTAATACTTTAATGTCCACCACTATTGGTCGATATGTTTGACTGTCAATATCTGATATGGGTAAAACCAATAGTTGCAATATCGAACCACCACTAGTTTATCTTAGAAGGTTTATATTTGCAAAAGAATGATATCTTTTAAATTTCCAAGGTGAATAATATACATAACAGTTTAATCACAACTAACTTACATCTCTTTGTATAGTCTTCCTAGTACTAGAACTAGCTATTTTATGACTAACAAAATGTGGATGTTGTCCAATAGTTTCTGATAATTTTTCTAAGAAAGTTTCATCTGAAGGTTCGCCAGGTCGTAAACATTCTTCATCCTAAAATCATAAACATATAGATTTTATAGGTATGGTTTTAGTACACATCAAAATACTAGCACCGGCTACATCATATATTTCTGTATTATTCTCTTCTGTTTGCCATCCATATTACAAATTAATAAATTTACAAAAACGGGCCATAACATTAACAATGCACCAAGTGTGATATGTTCCTGAAGGGACGTAAATTTCTCACGTGACATACATTTCCTGAAGCGACATCTATTTTCTAAATTCCTGAAGCAACATATATTCTCAAAGTGACATATTATATTCTTAAAGTGACATATATTCATGAAACAATGGTAATAAACACTATTAGCTCACTAACTCTTTCTACACTTATGGATGACTCGTTTTACTTTGTCTACTAGGTGCTGTAAAACCTCACGCTAAGCATTAAAAAAGTTGTATTTGGACCAGACACAAGCATACAATAGATAACTTTTAAATGTAGCAATGGTTAATGAGTTGATAAGGCTTGTCAACCAACACTGCTTTAGGAATATTTAAATGCCAATATTAACTCTAGTCATGATTAGAAATGTTGACGAAACTCAATGACAAATTAAGTGTATTATCGCTCAAAGTCATACATCAAATTGAATGAGGTATTAAAACCTATCTACAAGTACACTTGGACCTCCCTTTAAGGAGAAGGTTAACATTATAACAGTAAACCCCTTCAGTATGATATAGGGTACTGATTGACTGATATCCATCTGTACATTACAGGGTATATTATACAGATACTATCAATAGATCCCAACAACCCTGATCTACATGTAATCAAGTCTCAAAGTAATTTTTGATTTCAATGAAATGTTCAAAGTCTTACCAATATTGCAATGATGCCCATAGGTTTTCCTTCCACTAAATCACAAATAATCTTGTTATTAAAATATTGCACTGGTACCCACTGAAAAACCATGAATATCAATTAATAACAATTAGACAAATTTTGATAAATGTTACATTGACATGTTGAAGTTACACAAGTCACAATATATGGAGATTTTGTAATTAGAAATGATGTTTTACAAATATGTTTTGTTATAAAACATGAAGTAAGACTCACCTCGATTCCCTCTCTTTGATATTCTTCCTGTTCAGATTTTAATGTCAACTGAATAAATAACTGTTGTAATTTCTCATTACAATAATTTATACAAAACTGCTCAAAACTGAAATAAATATAGGTTTCCATATTATTTATCTTATTCAGATTTAAAACACTTTCAATAAATCTAAGTCACCAAAGGTTGTTGTATATTTATTCTTAAGTAGATAATGGGAGCATTATAAAAATTTGGAAATAACAGCTATCTCCCAACCATAGCCTAATTGCATAATTATGTTTTATCTTAGTAATAAAAGAAGCAGAAAGAGAAGACCTAATCATAAATTTCTAATGACTTTCACATACAACTGTTATTCAATTAAACCTCTATTCAGTTAAGAAACCTAAGCAGAAAATTCTCACCATCGAACTAGTCAAGGTCATTATATATAATGAATCTATATTAGGAGTTTCATCGCTCTCACTTCATTATAACCGTAAGCAGACTATGTTCATCATCAAACTCCATCAAGGCATTCACCCAATGAACGCCTACATCAAGTTTGAACTTCTACCTCAATTAGGTGGGTTTATGTGTTCTAAAGTCTCGGCCAATCAATTCGCTTATGACTCTACTTACCCTCATCAGAAAATGCTCATTATCGAACTTAGTCAAGGTATTGATGTAAAAAAAGCTAAACACCCAGTGTCTTCACTCTCACTTAATTAGAACTAATAAAGTTATCGTGTCCCAAAGAATCAACCAATTAAATTGCTTATCTCTGCTTACCCTAAGCAGAAAATTCTCATCTTCGAACTCAATCAACACCCACACCAAGTGTAAACATTCTCGCTCAATTAGAAAGAGAGTTATCGTGTCCCAAAGCATCAACCAATCAAATTGCTTATCTCTGCTTATCATAAGCAGAAAATGTTAATCTTCAAATTCCATCAAAGCATTGACCTAAAAAACGCCTACACCAAAAGTTTGAACATTCTAACTGAATTAGAGCGTTATTGTGTCCTAAAAAGGGTGATGGACAGACGGACAAACCCATTTTAATAGTCCTCTGCTTTTTTCTAAGGGTGGGGGACAATTAGACTCTCTTTACTTACTGACAGAAAGAAAATTGGACGGTGATTAAATAAAAACATAGCATAGCAAGAAATATATGCACACCACAATAAAACTGTTGTACTAGTTTGAATTTTAATAGGATTCCTATTTATTATAGGTTTGGAGAAAAAAATCTCAAAAACCCTTATGTGTAGTGTATAAAAATCAATGTGTGAATTTTGGTACGTTTGTTTTGCAAGCCTTTTTGGATGGATGAACTTGGATGACAACAATAATATTATATTATAATAATCACACAATGAGATTTGTGTGTATGATAAAATATATTACACATACCTATTACTAACAAAGATTTCAAAACCATATATGTCTAATAAACCCATCAAAGAACATTTTAATTTATCCTGAAAGTAGCAAAATCCAAAATGATATCAAGTATGAAAATCTGCAAAAAATATTTATTTTCAATATGTTTAAGTGGAACTAATATTTATTCAAAGTGCTGCTAGGTCTCTCATAAGTTTTGGTTTCAAATAACAAAGCTAGCACAAGAAAATACTTCCATCAACCTAAAAATATATCTAATCTTCAGAGTGTTCACAAGGAATTGTGGATGTTTGAACAGGTGGCCACAAAATACAACCACATTGACAACAATATATTATCACATTGAATTGTGGGCAGAGAAGAAAAAATAAACATAAATTTACCTTTTTGGCTAAAGCTTTGTTGATTTTTTGCACCATCCAAGTAAAAAGTCGATCATAAATTCCCTTAGCTAAGGCATCTCTGGCATACATAGCTTGATCCACATTCAATGGTGTTTTTAACTACAGGAAAAAAATCTCCATATTCATGAAAAATTGATTTCATCCAAAAAATTAAACTTAATTTGGAAAATAGTTAACTCAAAAATATTATAATAACAGTTCGGTATCAATAAAACAAAAGACAACTTTGAGACAAAACAAGAATTATATCTCAAAATATGGAAGAATTATATTAAAGTAGATTGTAGAAACTCTTGAGTAGACTGTCATATTAATTTATAACTGTAATTACCTTTTCTCCTCTAGCATCTATAGTTCTATTATGTAAAGCTGATTCTAGGGTATCTCCTTCACATCCTAATAACTATAATATAATTTTAATTAGATATCAATTTTTATCACCCAATAATACATTTGACAGTAGATATCGCTTGTGTGATAAATTACATAATCTACTGTGATATATACACAGTGGTGATATCGCTTTACATAAATTTGATTGGTCAATCAAAAAGGAACTACTTTCTTTTATTTTAAAGAAACCACTTTGTTTAAGTAAAGAGTGACTTTTTTATAAAAAAAAGGAAACTGCTTTTATTTAATTGACCTTGAAGGAAAAAACTGGGTAAGTATATAGGACTATACAATAGCTAAACTGCTTTCAAAAAATGATGTATCACTACGCTGTAATGTAATTAGGTTCTTTAAAAGTGAAATCTATACCAAAGAATTATATTTTTTTATTTGTGCATGTAAGAAAGGATTGGGTGATAAATAAAATCTCCAACTCGTGTTTTTTGATACCAAAAAATATCAACACTCGTTGATAAAGTAAAAAAACTCGGCAGAGCCTCGGTTTTTTTTACTTTATCAACTTGTGTTGATATTTTTTGATATCAAAAAACACTCATAGGAGATTCTCTATTTATCAATATATTTTAAAACTTACACCAAATAATATTGATGACTACTTTCAATTGTCTTAACTCCATATAGATCTGGCTGGTTTGTGAGGGAGGTCCTGTTAGGGGTCACACAATAGTGAATTTTGAGTAAGTACATGTAAACTATTTTGTCCAACTAGATTTGATGAAAACAACTTTATTATAAACTGCAAACTTCAATATACCATTATATTTGATGCATGTTCACAGTTTCTTGAAATTATCTGAAATAGTTTTTGCAACCCCCTCCAAATTCCCAAAAGGTGTCTACTGATAAGTTCACAGAGTAAAAGTATGATATGAGAAAAATATAAGAATAAAAAAACAGCTGACAGAGCCCTGTTGAGGAAGAACTTTAATGAAAATTATCTCAAATGGTAAACAAGTAATGTTGGTAGTGGTAGTATTATAATTATTACCTGTGCTATAACAAGTCCCTGTTTATCATCTGTTAATTTAGCCATTCCACTTTCATTAACCTCATAGGTTAAATCACCTAGATGTAAAACTGATGCTACGATACAATATATTGCCTGTTTAAATATATAAAACACCACCATTACATTTACAAACACTTTAAATATACATTAATTCCTAGTTTAACCAGCAGAAAAACAAGGAAGCTAAGGTCCAATATGTGCCAAAATAGTACCCCTATACCATCTTTGAGATATAATCATATATTTTAAGTTCCACCAAAAGAGTGATGACAGAACAAGTCCACATGAAAATGTGTCTGTATATAAATGGTCTGCAAATCTGACTGGGTCATGTCTATTGATAACAAAATTGAGATGTCATCATATGAAAGCAGCTACATACACTGACCAATACATATATGAAGACCACAGAGGAAGAGGAGCACATGTACCTCTTTAAAAATTTGAAACTCTCTAACTTTTTAATAATTCTTTTGATCATTCAAATTTTGTGACAGCAGAACAGATAAAGGAATCATATCCAACTACGTGCGAATAATATCTATTCTGTCAAGATTTATCTACTATGGAATTATGGGGAATTATGAAAGATTTCCTCTGACCCTTTTCCCCTGAAAATCATTGATTTTAATTTACAAACTTTTATGTCACTTAGGAGCTCAGAAAGGTACACTGATAACCCATAAACTTATCTGCAACTTTAAGATAATGTTTACTTTGTTTAACTCACTTTGCCTAAATTTGTTTAAAGCCCCTTCCAAAGACTTGAAATAGCGTTTCCTAATGAAGGCTTTAATAATAGAGGAGCCCCGGTGGCTCAGTGAGTTGGACACTTGCTTTGCTAACCAGGAGGTCCCAGGGCCCTGTTTCACAAAGACTTAAATCTCCTTAAAATCATTGTAAACTAAAATTCCATCCTAACTTAGGATAGAAGTGTTTCACAAAACGATTTTAAGCATTGTAGCTAAAATCCACTAAAATAATATTGTAAGTTACAATTGTATCCTAACTTAAAATAGTGGCGTTTCACAAAACTATTTTAAGGACAATTTTAACTAAAATCAATTCTAACTTAGGATAGCTGTCAGCCTCTCCTAACTTAACATCACGACATTAACAAACATTGATTAGAGCTACATTGTTTGATCTATTGCGACATACAGATATAATTGGCACATAATTTTAACATACAATCATTCACAAAAACAATTTTATTTATTTTTTTATAATAGCATGGGATATACAGCTACGGTCCACCCGTTTATTGTATTGTAAGGCAATTTAAGCATTGTATGGCGCCCCATATTAGAACTCCAGGAAAAAAAACCACCCAAAACGCCAGTAAAGTACACACTAAAAGAAAAATTATATCCAATGTCGTGGAAAGAAGAGCACTCTTATCTATAAAGAAAATATCTTCGTGTTTAATATGGCCAATTTCTTGGTATTAGAAGGCCTAAAGGCCTATAATACTAGACATGCCATATGTAGTATTTACTCAGGTTTTTGGGTTATGATGATTTGTAAAAAGATAAATCAATAATCCCAAACGTGTTTATTCAAAAATGTTATAGGCCTATTTGAAATTAAATTTTAATATCATAAATTTATTATTTTTTTTAATGTAGTTACATTAATAAAACAACATAAATAAAAAAAATAAGGCGCCAAAACTATTTTATCTTGGGGGGGGAAAAAATCATTTAATTGAGTAAGATAGATAGGCCCTATTGCATTTTGAAAGTATCATTGAAAGGGTCTATGAGAATTACATTTCAAATCTAGGCATCGGAACATTGGCTATTTGGCGTATTAATTTCAAAGTTGATAAATACTTTTAAACTACGACAAAAAAATTGCAGCCTAGATTAGTTGTTTGAGTGACACATCAAAATATGTGTACTATAAAACTACGAAATTCAAGCGCTTTAGTTTATCGATACACATTATTTCCATTGAAGCCTTCGAGGGAATCAAATGCCATTTCAAGGTCAACCCACCAATACATTTCGAAACTAATAATACGCAATAAACTCATTTATTTCATCTCGCTACGACTTTCTGACCATATGCAAACATTTCTACAACGTATGAAATTCTCCCTATTGATAATGTAACCGCCAATTCAGTCTTTCAACAGTTTTCAGTTTCGAAGCGTATTTGCTTTCACCGTAAGTACTCGCAGCGGAAATTGGCACTGCGCGGGCGCAAGTGATTTTAACTAAAATCTGTTAAAATTGCATTTTAAGTTACAATCGATCTTCGTGAAACGCATAAAATTTAAAATCTCATTTTGATTTTAGTTAAAATCGATTTTAAGGATTTTAGTTAAAATCGATTTTAAGGATTTTAGTTAAAATCGATTTTAAGGATTTTAGTTTAAGTTTTCGTGAAACAGGGCCCAGGTCTGATTCTTGCTTGCCAGCTCAGTTTCCTCTATTCCATTCAGATGGTAAGAAAAACCATGGTCCTGTGTGCAGAGCAGTGCATGATAGGAACCCTAACAGTTCAAAATGGCAGTAATAGTAGGTAGAATGAAGCTGTATAAGCCAACTTTCCCTCATTGCACACTGTATTGCATTATTTTTTCTTTCCCTTTTCGTAAAGAGAGACATGCTCTTACTGGGTAAATTGTCTATTGACTTTTAATCTTTGACAAATAGGCTAAGGGGAGTAACTCCAGAAATTTAGTTTTGTGACATGTGACCCGTGTCCCCTGTTACCCTCTTATATTTTCTTAGTAGGATAAAAAAGACCTAGACTGTTTGAAATTAAGACTGTTTGAAATTAATGCAAAGACTCCTGATATACCCTATAATTTACAGAAAACACAATCGTGAGGCCTATAAGACAGCATATTGAGCCATTATTCTCAATTTCAATAGGATAAAAAAATCTTTATGACTTACTTCTCGTTCCTTCTCAGAAAAATCACACGTTTCCATGGCTTCCTGTATAACTCGTAAATTCTGGTCATCATGTGTAACATCATTAGAACAATTACCCTGAATCATAAAATGGCAAAAATAACTGAACATTGTTCACTAGTTAATTTTCTTGCAGCAACATAAAAATGTTGAATTTGGAGGTCCCAGTAAATAAAAGTTTTCAAAGAAGTACATTATAAACACTACTAGAAACTTTCAAGCAATGTACAAAATCTAAGTATTTCATCAATGTATGAATAAAAGTTACCTATCACAACAAAAATAATACTGTGACTGTAAACTTAATATCATTCGAAAAAAAATGTGATCAAATTGATCAAAGTCGTCACTTTATAAAAAGCTGGACATTCAAAAACACATAGGCCTAATAAAAGATAGTAAGCTGGCATTGCCAGGCAGGATACACCCACATTTTTGAGAGATGGATAGAGAAAAAGCAATACCGAAAGTGATTTTTCCTACAATCAAAGGCCATAATTCATTAAGTTACAATTTGATATGTGCAAATATCGAAAAGAATCAAGATCTTTAGGTTATAAACATGCATTTCAAGTTTCATCAAAATCGAATTAAAATTGTGACCTTTACAAGGTCCACAACTTTGATATACCATATTTTGACACTTTTTCGCGTACAAACGGCATCCATTTTGTCTGGCAATTATGGTCTGATTTTCTTGAAATTCGAACTTAACCTTCCGTAGGATGTAGCTGTGATAAGTCAAACGTTTTTTTTTAAAATCAGATAATAATTGTGACCTCCAGAGGGACCATAGGGGATTTTTCCTATACTATAATCAAAGGCCATAATTCAGGAAGTTACGATCCGATATGCGCAAATAACGAAAGGAACCAAGATCTTTGGGTTAGTTTCATCAAAATCAAATTAAAATTGTGACCTATACAGGGTCCACAACCATGATATACCATTTTTTAACAGTATTTGCATACAAACGACGGCCATTTTGTATGGGTAGGGTGTAACGGTGATATAATCAAACTATTTTTTAAAAAAGATAATAATCGTGACCTCCAGAGGGACCACAACCTAAACAAAGGAGATTTTGCGTATAATCAGAGGCCATAATTTAGGAAGTTACGATCTGATATGTACAAATATCGAAAGGAACCAAGATCTTTGGGTTATAACCATGCATTTCAAGTTTCATCAAAATCGGATTCAAATTGTGACCTCTACAGGGTCCACAACCTTGATATACCATTTTTTTTGCGTTCAAATGGCGGCCATTTGTGTTGCAAGTTTGGTCCGATATCCTCGAAATTTGAACACAACCTTCCTTAGGATGTAAGGGTGATATAATCAAATGATTGTTTAAATCGGATAATAATTGTGACCTCCAGAGGGACCACAAGCTAAATAAAGGCGATTTTGCGTATAATCAAGGGCCATTATTCAGGAAGTTACGATCAGATATGCGCAAATATCAAAAGGAACCAAGATCTTTGGGTTATAAACATGCATGTCAGGTTTCATCAAAATCGGTTCAAAATTGTGACCTCTATAGGGTCCACAAGCTGAAAACGTGATTTTTCGTACAATCAGGGGCCATAATCCATGAAGTTTTGATCCGATACAAGCCAATATCGAAAGCAGCCGAGATCTTTTGGAGATAAACCTATATTCCAATTTCGTCAAAATCGGGTAAGAATTGTGACCTGTAGAGAGTCTACAAACAATTGTTGACGGACGGACAGGGGCGACAATATAATACGTATGAATATATAAAAAATTTACTAATTGGAAATCAAAAGTTGCAATATTATTTATTCATGTAGGTGTATACAGTAGAATCTGTATAAGCAGTCACTCCATTTCAGCAACATCTCCTTGCAGGCGGTCACAATAAATTCCCCCCATAGAAATACTTTGGTTTCATCTAAACAGTCACTCCTCTAACATAGCCAGTGGTCACTGTTTAAGTTATTCAACGGCCATTTTTGATACCAATAACACTCTTGTTGTAACTGAATAATATGTCCCGATCTTTATTCTGGTCATAAAATTGTACTATTTTACAATATTCCAATTAATAAATGATACAAATTTCATCTTAACACACCTAATTTTAAAAATTGAAAAAATTCAACTACATGCCGTAACATGGTTTGAAAAGCCTTACGTAAGCACTTTCAAATGCAACATGAATTTAAACATATTTTCGAAACCTCTGGACAAGTAAGATAGGTTATAATGGATAATTTACACAACAGGGAGGACACTTAAACATCTAGTAGTTAGATTTAAGCTAATTATTTTTTTCGGAACCTGTCAAGCCAGCAAGAGTGTTATTGTCCCTTTAATGAAATAAAAATAATTCTAGGATTTTCTTCATAAAAAAGAATAAATGTTATCGATTACTTAACCGATGCGATTATCTTAATGTTTGTTCTAGCTGCATCTAACCCTAACCATCAAATTTTACTTGATGTCGGCACATACAAACACTGAGACTTCACTAAAAGGTCACTCCCACTAAAAATTCCCTTGAGTGACTGCTGAATAGTTTCTTCTGTAGTTTTATCAAGTGTCAGAGCTCTATAGTATAATTAATACTTCTATTTTAATGAACTTTTACCTACCTGATTTAAATAGAAATATTTATCTGGATTTCTGTCTAATTTCAATTTCTCTAATAAAGCTGGACTACCACCCTGTATTAACTGATAAAATATATGAAAATTTCTTTCTCCCTGACCTTGGTGTACAACACGAGACTTCTCTAATAAATAGTTTAAAATATGGCCTCCTACTGGTGCTCCCTGAAATAAAGAAACATATTTAACATTCTAATACAGATCTGGCAACAAAATGTTTTAAATGACTGTCCTGAAAATTGATATTGGAATAATGAATACCGGTAGTTCTAGTCATACCTTATAATCAAACTGTATATCCATGTACTTTCCAAAGCGGCTGGAATTATCATTTTTGTTTGTTTTGGCATTTCCAAAACTCTGAAATAAAAAACAAATTCAAGAATCCAATTATTTTAAAACAATTTACCCCCCCCCACCACTCCCAAAAAAGAAAACACCAGTTACTGATGTTACAACTAGGAAAACATGCTATGTCCATAATTTTATTTTGTTCTTTAAATATAAACAACTAGTTGACATATATACTTTACTTATAATAATATAAACTTAATATAATAAAAGATGCATAATGCAAGAGCAAAATCTGCCTTCAAATTTAATCACATGTTTAACCATTTATAATTGGTTAACATTAAAAACATTAAAATGGACAATCAAGACTTTATTTATTATTGTAGCAATGGTATTTGACAATCAAAACTTGAAACATTCAGAAAGTCTCTCACAATAAAGTAAATTGATAGAAATTTTGGATATATTACACATCGTACTACTTCAAGTTTCTAAATAGCTTGACAAAAATGGTAAAGATTCATGTTCAAATAATACAGCAGAAACCTAGCGTGTTTTTTTTTTAAAATTCATGTATACAAGTTGAACAATCGTGTGTACCCTCAACAATTCCAAGCAAACACCAATAACCTTTATTTAGCACTTTTTCCTGTTTATTCTCTTTCTCAAATTAGTTTTAAAATGCCAATTCTTCAAAAGCTAGGCTTTGGTTCAGAAGGGGAAATAAATAAACCTATTTGCACAGATTAGGGTCTTTTAATACACATTCATTTAACTATTCAGAAAAATCAAAGAGAACAAAAACAAGAAAAGATAACTTTGTAAAATCCTTTTGTCTGCATGCTTTACAATCTTTACACATAATTTCTAAACTTTATACACAAAACATTACTTCTGTATTTCACACAGATACACAATAATCAGTTTCTATCTAAGTTGTCCATAAAGTTTCTTTCAGAATTGAGAATTTTTCAAAATATTTAGACAATTAACAATTGTACGCATATCAATTGTATTGATTACCTCTAATATAGGATTTGACTGTAATAATCTGTCCTTAACTCTTTCTACATCTACAGAATGTGTACTATTAGCTGCTATGTATTGTAGGATTTTCTTTGAGGCTTCTGTTTTACCAGCGCCAGATTCTCCTGATATTAAAATGCACTGATCTTTATTTTCACCTCTCATAGAAGTATAAGATGCATCTGCTATAGCAAATC
This sequence comes from Patella pellucida, assembly GCA_917208275.1. Lineage (NCBI taxonomy): Eukaryota > Metazoa > Mollusca > Gastropoda > Patellidae > Patella > Patella pellucida. Next base: position 28,114,646 of record OU795041.1, on the reverse strand, counting down.
TGAAAAATAAAACCGTGCTTAAAATTAACAAAGAATAAACCTGCAAAAGCTAAATTCTTTAACAAAAGTACAACATGAATATTGACAGTAAATAACCATTTTGTGAGTATCACTGAACTAATTAACTGAATTAATACACGCACATGTCCCTTGTCGGTCCTTACTACACTGAGAATAACAGCATTTTTAAGAGGCTGATGTAAGGCCCTACCATTTTGTTAATATATTATCCAAATAAATAGAAAAAGAAACAATTCTGTAAAATTCAATGTACTAAATTTCTATCTAATACCCAAATCCTTAACCTAATAAAATTCTGTAAAAACGTCCATGAAATGTCATAATTCAGTTAAAAATTAATGGAATCCCATCAAACGCAAATTTAATGTATAACTATGCAATGCACATACAGCAGTGCACATACCTTCAATCAAATAAGTTTAACCTAAAGCTTTTTCAGAAAAAACAATTTTCGTTGATCTTAAGTCAACAAACGGTTAGAGTTCAATAAAACAAATTATGAGAATCCCACGAAACAGACATGTAATTCTGCTATCTACAGTCGTGTATGGTTTAATTCAATATTTTAAAGTTTAATCTAAAAAAAGCTAGAAAAGAAATATAACAAGACAGGACAGAATTTTTATTTAACGGTACTTACTTATATTTTGAACATGTGCATAAAATTTAGGTCTGGTTGAATTTTTGTGCATGTGGGTGTCAGTGTGTGAGTGGGAAGAAAGCGGCACCCTATCTGATTAGATCCACCCTTGTATTAGTAAATTATATCATATACATTATATTATTTAAGAAGTAAATTACACTGCACAGTGATAATATTTTTAATGGTACAGATTTAATCAGAAATATTCTGCTAAATAAATTGAATAATATTTCATAACATTTATAAATGTATAGGATTTGATGAAAAGGTGAAGTTACAGAAGGATACTCATACAGTCAATGTGACCTAATGTAGTTTACAATATCCAGCATAAATCAACAAATGGCATCCATGTTGTTTATTGACACTCAACATAAAAACATTTAATATTGATCACAAGTCTGCATTGTCGTCTGCATTTGACTGCAGAACTCTGACATAAACAAACAGGTAAATGTTGTCGAAGTCAGACAGTTGGAAGAGATTTTCGTAATAGACAAGATAGAATCAATGCGTTACAACTGATCTCAATCAATGTTGATATCAAGCTAACAAACAAAGATGCAGCATCCTTTAACATATTCTTGTTTACATGATTCACAACACAACAAATTTATCATTTTTTCACTTTTCATGGTTAATCATAAATACATGTATTTTAATTCCATCTGCTTTAGACTATTTTATCTGCATGTAATCTCATACATCACATTTCCTCATTTAGCTATCAAAGCATGAATGTTTAAAAGGGCGGCTCTTCTTACGAACAGCTGCTTTTCTTTTGAACAATTTTTCAAAACTCACAGTAAAAAATCTAATAATTCTAAACAAATGCCACAACTTTCCAATCTAATTACCTCCATTTCAACTTTTCATTTTCTATCTCTTAATGGTGTCCGGCAGTGTCCACCTGCATTAGGCAACTCAACAATGTTTTTAAGGTACCTACATCTAGGCTACTTCACTCAAGTGTTATTATGTAAGTTTATCTGTAGTATCAAATGAATAATGTTTTCTATCATTTGGGAATTTAGAGGGCCAACTCAAAAAAAAAAGCTGTTATTATTAATTATACTAATATGTATTTGTTTTCATAATAAATATAACTTGAAAGAATGTGTGGGTTTTATAAAAGCTGAATATAATGTTGGCTTCTTAAACATAAATTATGCAAGAGTTAAATCTGCCTGTTGCCGGTCTTTCTTTGGCCTGAAACGTTATATAAATTATTAATTAGACATTTATTAACGCAACATGGCTAGTCACGTGGTACGATAAATAGCCATCACACGCGAAATTCTTTATCGGTGTACACTGCAGAGATTGTGGCCAACTGTGATGTTAAATCATGGATCTCCCATCAAAAAAGCAGTCTGATTTCCATCCAAATGACAACTCTGATTCAAGACCAGAAGTCATTTTTGAAATCAGGCAGCTGTACCAGAGGGTCCTAGATCAGAAGGAAAGAAAACTAGAGCGTGTGTGGATTCCATCACATGTGGACATCAGAGGAAACGAGGAGGCATATTGACTCGCCAACGAAGGTCTCAGGGACACATCACCACTCCGCACCATAGAATACAGCCCCACGGAAATCTACAGTATGGTTTAATTCAATCTGGCAACTAAAGATGGTTGAACTTGACACATGACAGATTTCGTCAATCTGGCAACTAAAGTTGGTTGAATTTGACACATGACAGATTTCGACTCGATGACAAGATCTACACCAAGACAGCGTTCAATCACACCGCAAGCTTATATCGAAACTAAGGGTTGTGAGACTTTTAAACACCAAGCCATAATCCGTGAGTGTGGAGAAGAATGTACCACCAACCATGTCCTGGTTGACTATGAAGTATACAAGGAGGAGAGAAGGGCACTAGTAGGGATAATGGAGTAAGAGGAGGCCAAGATAAGACTGGCCTAGCATCTAAACACTAAACCCATAAAGATGAAATCTACCAATCCATGATACGCATATATTTGTCCTGAAAACAATTGTTGAGTTGCCTAAAGTTTCTAAATTCAATTTCTCGTTCCAGCTTTCTGTTATGTTTTGTTAAAAAGTAGTCTTGGTTATCCCAGCCTTTCAATCAGACGGAGGATGATCTGTAGACTGGTTATGTGAGACTAATTTCAAAACAAGCCAACAGTGAGGCTGATGTCTACTGGCAAAATCCCAAAATAAATAAATGATAAATATTAATTAATCGCTCATTTATTTTTTTCCAAAGTATTGACCAATCAAACTATACAATCTCTATCAGTTTGAACATCCTACCTCAATTAGAAGGAAAGTTATTGTGTTCAAAGTCTTAACCAATCAATTTGCTTATCGCTCTGCTTACCCTCAGCGAAAAATATTCATCTTCAAACTCCATCAAGGTATTCACCTAATAAACACCTACGACAAGTGTGAACTTTCTAACTCAATTAGAATGAGAGTAATTGTTATTGTGTTCCAAAGTATAGACCAATCAAATTGTTTATCGCTTTGCTTACACTGAGCAGAACATGCTCATTATCGAACTTAGTCAAGGTATTGATGTAATGAAACTATACATCAAGTTTAAACACTCACTTAATTAGAACTAAAATTATTGTGTCCCAAAGCATCAACCAATCAAATTGCTGATCCCTGCTTACCCTAAGCAGAAAATGCTCATCTTCGAACTCCATGAAGACATTCACCTAATTAGAAGGGGAGTTATTGAGTTCCAAAGTCTCGGCCAATCAAATTGCTTATCGCTTTGCTTACTCTGAGCAGAAAATGCTCATTATCGAACTTAGTCAAGGTATTGGATGTAATGAAACTATACACCAAGTTTCATCACTTTCACTTTTTAAAAATAAAGTTATCGTGTCCCAAAGCATCAACCAATCAAATTGCATATTGCATATCTCTGCTTACCTTAAGTAGAAAATGCGCATCTTAGAACTCCATCAAGGCACTGACCTAATAAACACCTACACCAAGTTTGAACCTTCTAGCTCAATTAGGAAGGGAGTTATTGTGTCCCAAAAGGTGTGATGGAGAGACAGACGAACCCATTTTAATAGTCCCCTGCTTTCTTCGAAAGGCTCCCTTCATTGCGGATTCGACGACGTCGTGCCAACAAGAACGAAATTTGGTGTTGGGTACCCGACAGTGCGTGAATATAAAACATGGACCGGAACAACCTGAATACGGCTTACCGACCGTCGTGAAACCTAACCCTAACCCTTCTCAACTGTCCTCAAGTCTGCTATAACAAATTTGCAAACGGAGACACCCGCTTGGCAAACCGGTGACTTGACGGTCGTGTAATGCTCTTACAGATTATGGCGCTGCAGACACGACGGTCGTGTCAATAGTCACTTCGTAAATAAATAGGCACTAGAAATTAAAAATAAAAACAGCGTGCGTAGACACACCTCTTGTCTTATTCTTCCTCCTATCACTAGCGTATCACTCAGTCCTTCGATTCGCTATGACTTTCGGCTTTATTGCGGCCCTAATGGTGTTCACGCTTCATCGGAAAAAATAAATCAGATAAAAACTAAAAATTATGGTTTTATATGCCCTATACTAGATACGAGAACGTCGCTAAAAATGGGTACATCGTCATCACACAGTGATAGGACCATGGTCCAGTAGGGCCTTCGCTCACGCTAAACAAAGACGTAGTATCACGCTCATAATTTAAAAAGTTGCATCGGACAAACTTCTAACACGATTTAGTACTATTTGTGATCGACTGCAAAATCATCGAAATAGGCCTACGGAAGACGCTTCGAAAGGGGGATAGTAATTAACAATAGTATTTAGGCTACCACTCTAGCGGTGTTTACATTTCGTTGCTATGGTTACATAAGAGGTTTCTATAGATAGATTTTAAAAGCTTGCTGGTTTCGCCATAGTTGAATGCACAGAGTTTTAACAGAAAGATAAAATAACTGTTATATCTTTATCGACATAATAAAGTTATTAAAATTGCACTGGCCTCGTTCATAAGCAGATATAACTCGAAATTCTCCGAACAAGAATTTGAAAGAGAAGCGTGTTTTGTTGACATCGCCTCGTTAGTCGTTGATCACTGTGTCCCGACTCAGACCTTTTCTGCGCGTTGTCTCGCTTGGAAATTTAAAAAAAAAAGAAGTATATCCCCAAGCAACGCAATTGTATATGTTTATGCACCCTGTTAGTCAAACTGACGGCATGTCGTGCTCAGTTTCAATAGCCTTCTATAGGCAAATTCACAAAGTCGATCCACTATTACGTCATTCACGAAAAAAATCAAAACGATGCTGCAGATATGCATAAAGGTCAATCGGGTGTTTTTTGGTACATTTTTCCTTTGTAAAAATATTAAGAGTGACTTTAAAAATTTCGCAGGGTCAAAAATATTCTAATATTAACGTTATTTTTCATATTAAAAGAACTTTTTGCGCTAGTATTCTCCTTTAAGTAGGCCTACAACATGACTGTTTATTTACTGACTATAAATTTGCCAAAGACAATTAAGGATTGATATATATAAATATTGTGGTGTAATTGTCGAGCTATTTGAAGATATTTATTTATGGTGGGACACCCTATCTATCATATCCCATTGTTGTAATGCTAATTGCACAATCACAGTATCTTACAATGACCTTCTTACATGTTTATTGAAGCACTGATATCTTATTAAAGTAGTTGTGCACCATTACAATTTTTATTTTATGAAAATATTCAATTTCTCATGGCTACTTATGAAAACAAAAATCAAAATAACAACACTAGATAATCTCCCAGCTAGGATTTAATTTATATGACTAAAAACAGGTCCAGCAATTAAATTTTGTGAAAATAAAGATGGTGGCAGGCTTGTTTACATAGGGCGCTACATAGATCAATGGAATTTCGGTTCATCAAATACTGAACCTAATTGAACCAATTTTGAATTGATTACAGATTCAATTTGTTCAATATTGAAGTTTGCATGGGATTCCTTTATTTCTCAAATCACATTCACTTTCAAAGAATTAAACCTATTTAAATTATTATACTTGAAACTTGTTTGTGTCATTATTTGATTATACCGGTACTTTAGCTAAGAGTAAGATGTTCATGCTTCAATAACTAATCTTAGTTTTGCAATTCTGCTTTCTCAGAAAGTTGGGTGAATATTAAATTTCTCTTGAGGTACATGTATTTTGTTAAAGAAACTAATCTCTTTCATTTTACATCCTCAAAAGAAAAGTGTGTACATGAATAGATCATCCATTCACATACAGAGCAAAAGAAATATTGGATGTCTCTAGCTGTTCAATTCTGTGGACAAAACCCTAACTAAAAGTTTGATCTATAAATTAGTTTTTCAAAAGTCAAACAACTAACTTATGGCTTTATGTAAACTCGGTATTTGTTCATCACATATTTTAATCTTTAAAAGTATGAATGTTCATTTAAGGCTGATGGAGAATAGAATGGCAATCTAACAGATTCTACTTTAAAACTTTAGGGCGTAGTCTTTTAATGAAGTCTGTACTACCTACACAATGTTATTGAAGTAAATATTGATTATCTTATTACTTCTACTCTAAATCTATCAAACAATAATAAGAAGCAGGTAATAAGACAACTAACAGAAAAAAATATCAATGAAAGATTATGTTAAAAACAGCCTAATGAGTCTAAACAAAATCAATATGACAATACTCTACATTTAAATAAATTCTTCCAATGTCTTTAGCTAATTATACTACATAAAAACATGTATATCATACTAATTGTACATTCTCTTAAATTATACAATCAATACTTCTTTACATACAAATCTCTTCTATTGAAACTCACAAAATCTGTTACATATATAAAAGTACCTTTTTTTTAACAGTTTCCACATCTTTAATAATTTACATTAGGTGTGCAAGGTGAGAAAGTAGAATTTGGCCAGAACAGTGACATTTCCAACTACTCTGTCTCATTTTACATTGGATTTCTACTGTAAAATATTCTTCTATCCAAATAAACATTATGTTAATAATGATCTTTGTGTTGTAGTCCTTCCTCGTCTGTATATTGTATATACCTGTTGCAGTCCTCGTCTGTGTTTTGTATCCACTTTATGCAAATGAGCTAATTTCCCGCCTTTTATTCCCGCTCTTCATCATTACAGAAAATCTTTCCATGCAGACTAGTTCAGTGTGAATCTCAACGAATTTTATCTAATAACCCTCCACCACCCCAGCTCCACCTTGAAATTCTTTTTGTTTCATAATTTTATAGGAGATATTTTCATTGTTTATGCCATATATGCCATTCATTCATTAAGTTGTTAAGCCTAACCAAAGTTCTAGGATGAAATTATGAGTTTATTTTTATTCTTAATGTATATATTTATATTATGTTAAATACTTTTATATATTGCTAAATTCATAATCCATTTTAATAGTCATTTAATAAATGACATTTTACACCATCCGTTTTTTGTTTGTTCTTTTAGTGCTGGGGAAAGGGTATTGATTAGAACGGAGAACACAAAAGTTGATGTGGACATACATGGACCTAAGCTTTTAAATTCATAAGTCAACTACCGTGTATTAACACTTTTTACTTGTCATTTCAGGCTTGGAGATTGACAAATGATAATTTGATCTGGTGTGATTTGGGTGTCCTGTGCTATAGGATATTGTCCGGTGATCTATTATTTTAAAACTTACTGAAGTCTTGCGTATATATAGCCAATATCAGCCTTCTGAATGACAGCCGTTTGTAATATAAGCCTATGTCAGGCTTTCTGTAGTGTAGAAAATCTGAACCGTAACGGTAAAATAAATAATGATAAAATATTAGTTTTAATGGTTTTCAAAAGTAATGCAACATCACAGAGACTATGATATCAAGTTTATTATATTAGAAATAGGGGTACACCGAAATACTGAAAATAGGGTTTCTGTGATGGAATAAACTGATTACATTTTGAGTAAATATGGATTTACTTACATGTGAGGGGGCAACTCATAGAAGTTGACATTTCGATATGTTTGTATAAATTCTGTGTTGTAGATATCTAATTCATGATATGGATTTATAGATACTAATACAGGACCGATGTATGTCTGCAAAAAAAAAATAACATGGTAGAATCAATACTTATATCTTATAAATTACAGCATTACAGGTATACACAAAACTTGAAGATCTGTATTACAATACTAATATTTAGCATTATATTAATCTATTGACATTAAAATCAAATGATTATAAAGATAGCTATGCAAACAATGGCATACACCCCACATGCCTCAACTGCAGCTTATCGAAAAGGAAAATCTCTTTCACATGGTTTTCTGCACACATGTATCTCTAGATCACAAAATCCTAGATTTTTGAAAATGAATAGGGTTCATTCTTTCTGATTCCAATGATTGTCACCAAATTCGAAACACAATGGGGTTGACCTTATTACAGTACTGTAATGTTTTTCACCAAATTTGAAAAGAAAATCTGTTAAAGACTGCAGTCTGAAACAGGTTAACAGGTTAATAAGATATTTGGAAAGTGGGTGTGGAGTGGAGTGCTAAATTTTTATTGATACTGTTCATCCTCTCTGTAAATAGATAACAGCAGATGCATCCATTCGCGGTCTAAGGAGCAAAGCACCCAAGAAAGTTTTGCAGTTGTAAGCCTCAAAAGATTTTGCGATTTTGAACTGGTTTTCGGTTAACATTGTTTATAACTCTAGCTATCATTCGAATTGGCTTAAATTTGATTTCCCACTGACAACTTATAATCTGTTCCTTCGGTGCCCCATGCAAAGCTTCTTAAGGAACTGAATATATATCAGTCTATTTCTATGTATGGTCAATAAAATTGTTTACAATTCTATCTCTAGCAATTAGAAGAGAAACATTTGTTCACTATCTAGGGAGCAGGTTTGCTTTAACAGTTGCTTAGATTCTATTTCCCATTGACAACTTGTACGTATATTGCGCCTTTGTCACCCCTGGCCCTACCAAAGCTTCCTAAGGGACAAAATTTTTATATAAATTATTACATTTCGTATTCAATAAATGCTCCACAAATGTTTGCGATTTTGGAAGTTTTGCTAGTCAACACTAGAGTCTCTTTTGCGGATCTAGAAAATAACATAGATTTGGGCATATTTTGCTTAACAAGCCAACAGCGAGGCTGATGTCCCCCGCCGAAATCCCAAAATAAATAGATGACACATATTAATTAATTGCACATTTATTTTTTTCAAAAGTATTGAGCAATCAAACTATACACTAAGTATCATCACTCTCTATCAGATAGAATCAGACAATGTTCATCATCGAACTCCATCAAGGCATTCACCTACACCTAGTTCGAACATTCTACCTTAATTAGAAGGAGAATTATTGTGTTCCAAAGTCTAGACCTATCAAATTGCTTATCGCTCTGCTTACCCTCAGCAGAAAATGTTCATTATTAAACTTTTTAATGAAATGAAACTATATACCAAGTTTCATCACTCTCACTTAATTACAACGAAAGTTACTGCATCCTAAAGCATCAACCAATCAAATTGCTTATCTCGGCTTACCCTAAATAGAAAATGCTCGTCTTCGAACTCCATCAAGGTATTGACCCAATAAACATCTACATTAAGTTTGAATATCCTAGCTCAATTAGAAGGAAAGTTATCATGTTCCAAAGTCTCGGCCAATCAAATTGCTTATCGCTCTGCTTACCCTGAGCAGAAAATGCGCATTATTGAACTTAGTCAAGGTATTGATGAAATGAAACTATATCCCAAGTTTCATCACTCTAACTTAATTACAACTCAAGTAAGCGCGTCCCAAAGCATCAACCAATCAAATTGCTTATCTCGGCTTACCCTAAGCGGTAAATGCTCATCTTCGAATTTCATCATGGTATTGACCTACTTAACACCTACACCAAGTTTGAATATCCTAGCTCAAATAGAAGGAGAGTTATTATGTTCCAAAGTCTCGGCCAATCAAATTGCCTATCGCTCGGCTTACCCTGAGCAGAAAATGCTCATTATCGAACTTAGTCAAGGTATTGATGAAATAAAACTATATACCAAGTTTCATCACTCTCACCTAATTACAACTTAAGTTATCGTGTCCCAAAGCATCAACCAATCAAATTGCTTATCTCGGCTTACCCTAAATAGAAAATGCTCATCTTCGAATTTCATCAAGGTATTGACCTACTTATAACACCTACACCAAGTTTGAATATCCTAGCTCAATTAGAAGGAGAGTTATTATGTTCCAAAGTCTCGGCCAATCAAATTGCTTATCGCTCTGCTTACCCTGAGCAGAAAATGCTCATTATCGAACTTAGTCAAGGTATTGATGAAATAAAACTATATACCAAGTTTCATCACTCTTACTTAATTACAACTTAAGTTATCGTGTCCCAAAGCATCAACCAATCAAATTGCTTATCTCTGCTTACCCTAAGCGGAAAATGCTCATCTTCGAATTAGAAAAAAAGTTATTGTGTCCCAAAAAGTGTGACAGACGGACAGATGGACGGACGAACCAATCTTAACAGTCCCCTGCTTTCTTCGAAAGGCGGGGGACAAAATTCAAATTGGCACAAAGGACCTCAAATTACATGTAGGTAAAAACTATCCATGTTCAGTTGTCTACTTAACACTCACCAGGGACAAACATGATACATATTGTGCACATGGGTCTTCAGTGAGGGGAAACTGGAGTACACAGAGAAATTGATAAGATTAGGAAGAAAAATCCACAACTTGCAGTCACTTAAAAACTCTAGAACAAACCCATGGCCCGGATACATACAGGCCTTGGCAACCAAATATACCTCCCTTCTTTCAAAATGACCAGTGTCCTAAAACCAGGGTAATAAAACAAACACTAGGTGATTTTCTATAAAAGAATTACAGTACAAATTTTGTTTGTGCTCCAAGCGAAGGACCCCCTTCCACACACATTTTTAATGAATAACAAACACAAGTGTTTATTATACAAAATGACAAAATCAAAACATGAGATGAGAAAAGAAGCATATCAAAATTTGAATTACAATGTCCCCAAATATTTCCAGTATCTCATGTTTTCTGAATAAATTTTCTTTGTGTTACTGTTATTACATATTTTGTGTTGAAATACACTAAAGATACTTACATAGATGAGATTTCCTTCAAATCTTTTGCGTAGGTTATTAAGAAATGCATCTTGGTTGTGATAATCTTCTAGAAGAACAAAATCTTGCACTCCAAGATGGTCTCTCTTGTGTAGCTCATTCTCCATATTGTGCGTAGGGTGCTTGTGCAGATGTTATTCTCTTTCAGAGGACTAGAAAACTTGTGATATCATTTAAAAGGTGATCATTTTCATCTCTTCAGGTTCTTTCTGAAAATAAGACCCCAACAATTATGTGTGTTATCATAAATTTGCAATTTGGCCAGTCATGTTGTATTTTATTAGTAATTTAATCTGTCTTCTGTGCAAATCTATTTAATTTCAGATCATATGTTGATTGTCTAGACATACATGTAGACTTTTTAAAAATAACGATCATATATGCTATAATTAGGGGTGACTATTGTTGGTAATTTTCACTATTGAGATAGAATTGCTATTGAGTAAACAGTTATTGCAATACTATTACTAGGGATTAAATATTGCGATACTATTAGACTATTGCGATAGTTTGATTTGTTTTGAAATTAGTCTCGCTTAACCAGTACACTGACAATTCTACGTCTGATTGACAGGCCAGAATAATAAAGACTACTTTTTTATGAAACATAAAACCGAAAGCTGGAACAGGTAATTGAATTTAGAAACAGGCACATTAGGCAACTCAACAATTGTTTTAAGGACCTTGTAAAAGTAAAATAAAACTACTACTAGTATCATGTTCTTGCCTAACCCAAGTGTTTCAGAGATATTATTTGTACTAAACCAAAATATGCGCTCCTAATGGTACAATAAATGATAAGGCAATTTAAAAAATAAAACTAGCATAATTTCTAAGGCTGCCATGATAACCACAAAGCTTAATATTATTGCTTTATTTAGAATCGTCAACAATAGATGTTTTACCACTGTAACAGTTGCACGTGCGATGGCTTTTTATAGACTCTTTTAATAATATTTTCGTACTTCATGCTTTGCCAGGAATCACTTCGAGACAAGCCACTGAAATGTGCACATTCGCTGTTCCATTTTCTGTAGGTAAAAGTTTCGCTTTACGTGTCACCCTTGTCAATAAATGCACCTGTCTTGACAAAGCCAAAATGATGCCATACTTTTGATTTAGCTTTATCCTTTTTTACAAACTTGAGTTCGGCCATCTTTAAACAAATGAGAATACACGATTAACCAGTCATATTTCCCTGATTCGTATAAACAAATGAACTGTCTGGACTGGACTGTTCGAGAAAGAAAATACTAACTTTTAATTTCTATTAAAAACACAATCTCGAACACGTTCATATAGTTTGGAAACAAATATTCAACAAATACGAGAAAATTATTTAGGAATTTGTGCCATTAACTTTTTGCTATTACAAACTATCGAAACAATCGATAGTTTGGTTGAATATAGCAGTTTTTATCAATACTTTAGTTTTCCTATCGATACAGAATATCGGCAGTCAAACTATCACGATGCATCGATTGTTCGATGTAGGGCCTATCGTTTCTCCCCTAGCTATAATAATCTTTAACTCTAAAGTCATCTTCAATTTAACCAGTCACAATTATGGTAAACATTCCCCTGTTGTTTGCATAACATTCACAAACATCAGAATTCAAAGATTTTCACAGTAGCATCCTGACTGCAATAGTAACAAGGAAACAATTAAGCTATTTTAAAAGCAGAATTAATTGTTAACTGCATGTCGTTGTACTATTAATAGAGCCACTTGATTTTAATCAGACGAACTCACAACTATTTTAAATACTTAAAGCTTCAGTGTGTTATTTGCGGAAAATACAAAACTTTTATAACCTAGTCAACACTAATATAGACTCAAATTGATTATCTAACATTTAAAGATGTATTATCCAAAAGCTAAATCAACAGGTCTTTTTTTCTCGTTCCAAATGGTTATATAAATTTTTATTTAGTAATTTATTCACATGACAATCCCACAATCAACTTTCTGGACCAACGGATTTCTTAGATATTCAGGTAAAAAGACAATGTCCAGTATATGTATTTCCTGGAAATTTTGTCAGAACTTTTAGCATACAAACTTTCGTGTCTAGCGCTTTATAACAACTCTTATAATCATCATTATTTATATCTATATCTACATCGAAAATTAATACAGCAACAGTGAAAAACGAGACTAAGTTGAAACATCATGACACTGGCAATGGAACTTGATAATTGAGAATATGAACCGTCAATCAGTGGATACAATTTAGGCTCTTTATTGTGAAAAAAAACAACATTCATAACTTTGCTCAATAAAGTAACTTGACTAAAATTTTCAATATACAAGTGTAATCATTTGTTATTGTCTATTTTCTTTATCTAAATCTTTAATTAAGAAAACAAAATCAATCAATATCTCCTGGTTTGGATTCAGGACCGTGATTTTTCTTGGAATATTTCTGGATTTTTTTTTTTTACAAAAATGAAGGTTTATATTATATACATGTATCAGACACTGAATATATATAATATTACATAAATATATATATATATATATATATATTATAATCCAAATAGTGTGCATAAGCTAAACACAGAGTGCTCGATGAATAAATCCAGAGCAAATATAAATAATTAAAAATATGAAATCTGTAAGTTCTTTACTTAAAGTTTCATGTGGAACTGATGAGTGTGGAGTTGCACATGAAACTTTAAGTAAAGAACTTACAGATTTCATATTTTTAATTATTTATATATATATATATATATATTAAAGTAGATAAAGTACAAGTACTTCTTTGTTTACGGTAGATAAATGCATAAATAAATAAAAAATACGTCCAGGTAAGAAAATCTTCCACTTTACTTCATTATGACATACATTAAATTATAAGCTAGCTATCTGCCTTCTAAGGGCGTCTTCAGATATTAATAATGTATACAAAATATTACAACTACGATACATATATATATACATTTTTAGAATAATAGGCATCCATGATAAAGGATTATAAATAATATTAAGTAACGTACAACAAAAGGTTAAAAGTATATAATACAAGACTTGACATTAATCTACATAGTACATGTAGTTTGACAATGGTCAATATATTAGATCAATTAAAGTTCATAGACTAATTATGTAATCTGGCTATAATAAAACTTAACCTTTCATTAATTTACATGTCTTCTTGGTATAATTTGACAATAGAACCATACAGAAGTTAGGAGGTTAATTAAATGTCAATAGAAGAATTATGTAATTTTAGTTGTAAACTTATTTATATCCACCTTCTTCTCTAATAACCCGATTATAGAGAAATAAAGAATTACAGGGTTTAAAATCCCATTGTTGAAGTAAAAAGTGTCAATATATATATATTAAGATTATTTAAAATTAAATACGGCGGGGAGGGGACAAATTAAGCATTTAAATCTGGTTTGAATCGGTCAATAAAGTGTGCTTCCATATTTCGTCTCTTGATAGTATTGTCAATGTTGACTTTGTAAAATAGAAAAATACTAAATTTAATGTTTAAATTCTTAGCACAAGTATTTAAATGTTTAGAGACTTTTAAAACAGGATTAGTTTGTAAACTCTGCTGCCTATGAACTCGGACGCGTGCACGTAATTCAGTGCCACATTCCCCCAAATAGAACTTCTGACAATTATTGCAGATAAGAACATAAATTAAATTTTTAGTACTACAATTCATATTATTATTAATTCTAAACGTATAATTGGTATTAGAAAAAGTGAATTTAGTATCAAGAATTATATGTTGGCAACATTTACAAAGTAAGCTATGACATTTAGAAGTAGTAAACGTTGCATTACTAGAAGCTTGAAATTTTGCTCTAGTGAGTATTTTCTTAAGACTAGGGGGCTGACGTTTACTATTAATGAAATCTATGCCATGAAATTGATTATTAAGATTATCATTAGAAAGGAGATATATATATATATATACCGGTAATAAAACCAGCAGGTTTATAACCAGTAATAAATATTTTATAATGTACATGACACTCCAATATCATGACATCAGTGTTCAATTAGCCAAGTTCCTGTATGGCTCATTAATTGGCAGCCATATTACATAAGCAACTGGTACTAAATAATTAATTATAGATTTTTCACAAATTGAAGCAATCATTCCTCAAAAATATCTGGGTGTCATGTTTGAAAGTGAGTCTGTTAAAGGGACAATGACACTCTTGCTGGCTTGATAGGTCCAGAAAACAAAATTAGCCTTATTCTAACTACTAGATGTTTAAGTGTAAATTATCCATTACATCCTATTTTACTTGTCCAGAGGGTTCGAAAATATTTTTGAATCTAAGTTACATTTTAAAGTGTTTACGTAAAGCCTTTCAAACCATGTAGTTGAATTTTTCGAATTTTTTAAATTCGGTGTATTAAGATGAAATTTGTATTATCAATTAATAGGAATACTGTAAAATAGTACAATTTGTTGACCAGAATAATGATTGGGTCATTTTATTCAGTTACAACAAGAGTGTTAATTGGGCCTTTAAAGAAAAAGGCTTAAGGAAACAACACAAACATGTCTGTACATAAACGTTTGCACCTTATGTATTGTTGATGCAAATTACTCATTGTTCTATGGTCTTTAATATTCAATAATCATCCAAACATTTCCTTAGAAGAATTCACTACAATCATCTGAGACATTTCATTTGTTAAATGACAAGTAACATTTCTACGATACTAAACTTTCTCAGCTTCATGTACATTTTGAAATAACTTCAAACACTCATAACTTTGCAGTACTACATGTATATTCTTTTTCATCATCTATTTTTTAACTATTACTCCAATAGGAAGAATGACCAGCTCTTTATCTAAATATTACATACCGGTAATATATGTACCTCAATAGTCCTTTTCAGCACATTAATATTGTCACCATATTATATAACTGTATATAATACAAATATTTTGACTATACCAGACCATGTACAAATACAAGTAACACAAATGACCTTTAAAAGAACACCAGAAATTGTAAGCTGAATATATGTGAAATTCCTGTATACATATGTAACTATCAAAAAGTCATAGACTAATATTAAAACTGAAAACATCAAGTTTAAACTTCTTCCAATGCTATAACATACCTACCTACCTACAAGTACATGTCATGTATTTAATATCCTTAATCTAATCCTGGTTTATAAGTCCATTTAATACTTCCTGGTATTTTTTTTCTGTACAATCGTTTCACTTCAATGAATAGAATAGTTTACTGAAAATGACATTTTTTTTAGGAATAAGATGTCCTTTCATCGAGTTTCCAGAAAACAAATACCTACATATATTATAGTACAGCCTTTCTGTTAAATCACCAATGAAATGTCTCAATAACCATATTTGTCAAATACTATATAAGTGGAATATTTTATTATTATTACATCTTATTATGTGCATTAAAAGTGTGCTCTCACCTATGTGTTCATGGATGAGTAATTGACAAAAAGAATTATTTGTCTATTGAAGGACAATGAATAACAACCTTTAATATATTTGTTGCAGCCTTTAATATATTCATGTAAGCTCTAAATCCCAATAACCACAATTGTTTTCAAGTTTCCAACATCATCAAATATCTACTTTGTAAAACTATCCAGATATAAATAAACTTGTAATTGTACCTTTTAATAACACATTAATTCAAATTCAAGGGTGTTCATTCACAATTTCTTCAACCACAAGAGTAAATTACATGTATGCATTTAAATTATAAATTATTAAAGGGATAATCCCGATATTTGTTTTTGGAATAAAACTGCTTAATTTTGTGTTAAAATCCCTTAAAATATTCGAGTCAAGGGCCGAGCAACTAATTCAGTATTTATGATACGTTTTCAAATGACTGTATTTTAGTGTTATCTGGATTAAACCAAACATTTTTTTATAAAAATATGGTGTAGTTGAAATTTGCCTTTATCTATCAAGTACGGCACATGGGTTATTCACTGCATAACCCTCTAAAGTAACCATAATCAGTTATAAGGTCACCCAACGAAACAATTGACCAAAAATCTTAAAAGGGTTACGTGTCCGTATAAGCAGTTTTGGCGTTCACCTCAAAACGACTCAATATTTTGAGTTGAAATTTTGTGACAAGGTAAATACACCATTCCCCTATATTTTCATACATTCTCAGACTTTTATATTTGAGCCCCTGTTTAATACAGGATTGTCTCTTTAACATAAATCTAATACAGAATATATGTTTGATTATATTTAGCTACAGTATACAGTAATGGTCCATATACTTTATATTGTACACATTACTAAATTTAGTCCTACTATATGGCGGTATGCTATAATTTTCTAACTTCTATTAAGTAATTTCTAACTTCCATTCATGTAATTTCTTAATTAAGAAAATGTATAATCCATGTTTAGCATGAACATCAAACAAATTTAGAATTTTGATACTTCTACCTAGCAACCATCATTATGACGCTGTTTGGTGTCGCCACCATGTGTTTAATTTGGCCATTCAGCACCTGATTGGGACCATTTTGTTGAAACAAACGACTCACTCTTCATCATGTTGAATGATTGGCAGTGTTAAAATTGAAAACAAGGTCAAACATGATATGGTTTGCAATTAAGACGGGCATACGTCATGCAGTGTGCTATGATATGAGGCAATTTTGCTTTCCGAACAGAGGCGCTATGGCCAACTTATATTTCGAATTCTAATTGTCAAGGGTTCTTTTATGTGCACGTCTAGACCTCGGTTTTTTCATTCCATCCGAAAGACTATACGTTATCCCTTGCCAGACCATTTGTACTACACAACTGATAAGGAAGAACCACGCCAGAAAATTCTGATGAACTTTCGTGGCTGACGCAGGGATCGAACACAGGACCTCCATGTTAGCGAGCGAACGTCCTACCCAATGAGCCATTCTATCATAAAGACTATGACGATAGTTATAATCACTACGCTAATTTGGAAGTAAAAAGGAAATGAAATGGGGTTTAATTTCCTACTTTCTGCTCCAACCCGGCTAATGAAGATTGGCAAAAGCCGTAGATGTACAGTGTGCTATGAGAGAAATTTTGCCCAGATAGCACTACAGCCTACTCTTATATCCAATTCCAACAATGCTGGAACATACTGATTAAGTTTCTATACTAACACTGGGATTGAATGGGACTTTCTACTGCTTTGGTAGCACATCGGGTATATTTAAATTGTTACCATTTTCCAAATTGACTATTTGATAAAGTAACCCTGCCTGTATGGCTGTATTTTGATTTTTATTTTTTACAATTATGGTCCAATTAAATAAAAAAAAAAATAAATAAATAAATTATAAATAAATAAATAAATAATAAAATAAAATAAAATAAAATAAAATAAAATAAAATAAAATAAAAAAAATAAAAAAATAAATAAAAAATAAAAATAAAATAAATACAATTATGGTCCAATTAAATAAACAAATTATAAATAAATAAATAATAAAATAAAATAAAAAAAATTAAAAAAAAATTTAAAAAAATAAAAATAAAATAAAATAAAATAAAATAAAATAAAATAAAATAAAATAAAATAAAATAAAATAAAATAAAATAAAATAAAATAAAATAAAATAAAATAGTATTAGTCAATGGTATTATTTCGCTGGTATGTAGTATGGACAGTAGAGTAAAAAGTGTTCATTGGTTTCAAGGTTGAGATGACACTCACATCGTGGATTGTCGTGTGTATTTGCATAGGAACTTATGGTATCTTAAATCACTTTTATTATTACGCAGTTTACAATGGATAATTTGAAATTGTCGTTCACCATAGAAAAACAGTTTGTTAACTATAGGAAATAACTTCAAATAAGGTTGGATACAGTTTAGTTTTAGAATCAGAGACAGATGAGGCTTTTTTTCCCCATTAATTAAACTATTCCACGCTTTTATAGTCGACTGCAAAAAAGAGTTTTTATAAATATTAGTTTCACATTTAATTTATGTAATGTGGTCGGAGTTACGTAGGTTGTAAGGGTTGTTTGAAGAGGTATTTGGCGGAATAAGACAACAAAGATAATTGGGAACTATGTTATTTACCATTTTATAAATGATTGCTTTCTATGGGATAAATAATTTTTGAGGAAATCTAAAACACCAATTCTAATTCCAATTGAGTTTGTGTATCAACCCACGATGCCATACCCTATCAAATGCGCTTTTATATATAAAAATATAGCTTTTACCTCACGTCCTTTGTCTAATTAAGCTTATCCCCAAATTTTACCCACTATTCGAAATTTAATCCATAAATCTCAAATTAAACAGGCAACTTAAAATAAAGACTGACTTACTGTAATATGACTAGCCTACAATTTAAAATCTGAATATCATCTCTATTTGAAAAACAACTGATACACATATCATCTGACAAGTTGTATGTAAAGATTTGGTCAGTACATGTATGTATCATCAATCAAAATCTAACAAGACAACAGAAACACCTTCTGTCCATCTACAAGTACCTGTAGGCTAAAAATCAAATACATAACCCACCAATATAATATCAAGATACTTACATTTATGTCTTTCAAGATACTTAAAGTAGCAAAATCGCTAACATTGGGGACCTAGAATTTCACAAAAGTGGGTCGCAACGCATATAATACTGTAATATGAATGTATATAAACTGATTTACATTCAATGGTTTTCATTTTTACTCTTATTTCAAATTAGTTTTGTTCGATGAAATAAGCCAGCAATCGCAATCAAGTGCACATTTCTAGCGTCTATTTATTCCAGGCTACATGACTCTGTTTAGTTTCAATTGGTACAATGTGTCTAGCCTCATCCCTCGAGTCTCTTAATACAATTAGGGCTAAAGCGCATTATGGTACACGATTTGTGTACCAATGTTAAAAAAATTATTTTATCTTAAATATCGGATATAAGAAGCTCATCTTTCCCCAGTTAGTTTACATCATCAATGTTGATTTAAATTGACCAATAATTTGTGTTTTGACTGAAGATTTTGGAGGACTTTGAGTTACAGACTTACGTCCTTTAAAAGCTTGAAATTTGAACATACTGTACAATGTAGTTGTCATTACACATACAAGACCATGTATGAGTGAGTGTAGTAAATAGTAATGGCAATTAATAAGCATGCTGTTTCAAGATCTCATTAACTTGTTTGGTCTAAATTATTGTATTATTATTTGAGCCTTTTTATCATTCCTGGTCATTTAAAATATTATACTTTCATTTCAGATACATTACTCTAGAGGTTCTGATTACTTGTTTCTAGATGGTTAACCATGTTTGACTTTTCACAGAATGTATAGCTCTTTGACAGGTGTTCTCAATGTATCAGAAATGAATAATTTCATATAATTAAATCAGACTTCTAACATTGCTGATTCTCTAAGCTGATGTCTCTTAATGCCAACACTAATATTACCAACAACGTTCAGTTATCTGTTAAAATCAAGGATAGAGGACCTAGCCCAGAAACAGTGCCTAGTTGTTAGGATGGACAAACAGAGAGGCCTTATAGATGTTGGCATGAACGAAAATATCCCCTTCGCCGTCATAGCTTAACTTTTCTAAGAGTACATTGAATAAGGTATGCCCATCTTCATTAGCCCTATTGCTGAAGAAAAGATGGATGTTAATTAAGCTCCATTTAATTAAGATGATATAAACACATTATTTGTACATAAATTTGCAAGCTCTTCAACTCCTCAAATAAAACATAGGTTGCCAGGCAACGAAACATACGCCCACAGCAGCTAAATCGTCCAGGCAGTCAACGAAGGTTGTCGCATATTTTACTTTTTTCGGTATTGAAACACTTATAATACACTAAAATCTGATTAAAAGTAACAACTCATTATGTAATTATCAGAAAATCATTGGAATTTGTTTGGCTTTGATATAGTTCTCCTCCATGCTGTTCAAGTTATCTAAATTCATTGAAACTCAATATCGTCGGTGGGGAGTCAAAAGGTCGTATGTGGCATATTTTGCGATATTCACTTTTGTGCTTTTTCGGAATGAGAATTTCCGTGCGCATCTTTTAATCTGGTAGTCGTATTTCTAAGCCAATAAAAAGAGGTTTTATAGTCTCCATAGATACTGTTTCAAAAAGTCGTATATCGGGTGTTATTTTTTTAAAAAAATTTTTTGAAGTGAAAATGTCGTATTTTCTTGACAAAAAACAACTTTGTGTCTAATCAAAGCATTGCAATCAAACGAAATATGGCCAGTGTCAGTTAATGGTTGAATATGTATTATTGAAATTATTGTTGAGGTTCTACTGTATAAAATCTATGAAATTGAAGCAGATAAAGGTAAATATTTTTAGGACATACGTCTTTGCTTTATAAAATTGCAAATAACTAGCTTTCAATCCTTATTTCTGCACTAGATGTTGAGCTTGATACGTTCGGATCGTTACATACTGTTTAAATGGATACACATACATTTTGTAAATAAATATTTGAGAAAAGCTTCAGAAATACGACATTTTACATACGACATTTTGACGTGACGGTTTTATTCGACATTTTGATTCTTAACCTCGTTATGTTTTTTGGCTCTCCTGGACAATTTCGCAAAACCCACATACGACCTTTTGACTCCCCACCGACGATATACTTGTTCGTCTCATGACCTTCAACACTGTGTATAAATTTAAAGTCAATCGGATATTAACTTTAGCCTCTAGAGCGTCCACAAAATTTTGAAAGTGATCAAGGGCCATAACTCATTCAGTAATTATTGGACACGCTGAAAATCAATAGGCCTCTTCGTCTCATAACCTTAAACACTGTGTATAAATTTAAAGTCAATCGGATATTAACTCTAGCCTCTAGAGCATCCACAAGAAATTGCTGAAAATAAATAGGCTTCTTCGTTTCATGACCTTAAACACTGTGTATAAATTTAAAGTCAATCGGTTATTAACTTTAGCCTCTAGAGTGTCCACAAGCAATTGTGGACGCCGGACCGACGGACTGACCGACGGGGGCGACGGCAATATACGACCACATTTCAATGTGGGCATATGAAAATGATAACAATTGTTGTAGAAAGAAAGCATGTAGATATTTTACTTAACTATATACATGTACATCTCAAGGTCAAGATATAATGAACCTATTATAAAACAGAATTTATCGTACTTTTTTTTCATCTAATGGCAATGTGATATTTTTTCAGGAACAATTATAAACTGATTGATATCAGGAAAAATTATTATCTTGTTTTGTATAGATCAAACAATGATACCATGGTTATTATCAACATAAAAAAAAGAAGTAATTCATCAGAAATAGCAGGAATTATGTTGCTGTGATATGTAACACAAGGTATTGGTAGATTCTGGTTAAAAGTTTATCAAATCTATTAGGTTTAAAGGACCCAATCCGCAACCCCAAATCCTCCAAAATCTTTGACTTCGAAAACATGAATTATTGGTCAATTTAAATCAACATTGATGATGTAAACTTACCGGGAAAAAATCAGCTTCTGATATCAGATATTTAAGATAATTTTTTTAACATGGGTACATAAATAGCGAGTGTCAACATCAATTCAAAATAGGCACTGGGAGAACGAGGTTAAAATATCCCACAAGTCCCCAGGAAAATGGAAGGCTGTGGTGCATTCTGGTGATATCTGAAACTAAAACTAAGACATATCTCAGGGTTTTTTTTAATCTAGAAAGATTTATAAAAAAAAAAAATCAAAAAAAAATCGAAATTTTCACCAAAATCTCAAATTTCGGGAAAATCAGGAAGACTTTTATCTCTGAGTAAAGAAGTATTGTGCGTGGTCCATGGCCAAACAACATTATGTGAACTGGGAAGCATGCGCAAAAAATACTTCCTGTGTAGACTGGAATAACCAGACGCTAGCAATCGCCCATCGTTTGGGATACCTCGCATATTTCACCAAACATAACTTTTATTTAAATTGGAGTAAAAACGGAAACAATTGAATGCAAATCAGGTATAGACATTCATATTACATTATTATATGCGTTGCTACCCATTTGTGTTCATTTCTAGGTCCAAAATGTTAGAGACTTAGCTCCTTTAACAGTGCAGACCAAACTGGTTGATCCTGCTCAAATGTTATCCCAATATATTATTCCATGTGTATGTTTTGTACATTGTTCTTAATGGAAGTAGTATGCAAATACAAGTTCATAATACATGGTTCTTTGTAACAACTTGCATTTAGAGATATTCATTCACTGCTCATTATTAGGTCAACTATTTCCACCTGAACAGTTTTATTACTGATAAAATACTAGATTGAAAGTGATTGATGAGTTTTAAGATAAATAACAGTATGAGGAAATCCTATCTTGACAACCAGTAGATCTTACAAGTATGGCTATAGGTAAATATTTTTTAATATGAAGGGCAGAGTATACTGCCCTTCTCCCTTCAAAACTGTTTACAATACTGTACTTAATGTACAGTACAAGTGCTATATAAAGGGTAAGTAAAACTGAGAGAATACATAGAAAAATATTTGAAAACCCCACAAAAGGCAAACAATTTAATGATATAAATTACAAGCTTCTACTCATGTGATAAATGTCCAGCTTGATCTGTTAAAGTGACACAAACAATAAACATTATGTTCAGGGTTAATGTCCACTGTTAAAACAGTGTTCAGTTTCTTGTTTAAATTGCTTAATCTAGTGGGAACAATGTTTGAACTACACCTACAAGTAGTAAATGAATGAGTACCAGTAAACTCGTGTTTGGCATACCATTTGATTTGTCCTTCAGAGTTGATCGTAACATGACATTTAAACAAGCTGTTTATAGCCCTGTAAAAGGATCAAGCTTTCTATGTAAATTCAACATGTCTTATAGAATTAATTGCTTTTTGTATCACACCTTACAGAAATTTGTCAGTAATGTTAATTTGGGGGACTATAACCAGAAAACAACTCTTCCAATGTAATCATACAGTAACAACCCCTCTGTATAACACTGATAAAAATTTATAATAATTAATATGCAATCACTTTTCAAACAATCTATGTATTAAACATGTGGAGCAAGATAGTTGTCTTGAGTGTGAGTTGACAAGAAACTCCACATACTCTACCATCTGTCATATTGTCATCAATCATTTCCTTAATATGTCTGGCTTTACTAAGAGCAAGAGTTTGATTGACCTAAATTTAGAAACAAAAAGGAACAAAAAATACAAAAAATATTAACAATTAAATTGATTTGTCTAAATATTGAGTGATTTTTAGCGATGTGTACCGATATAGATTCAATAGTATACATTATTGGTAGAAAATACAGGAAAAAAACACAATGGAAAATGCTCAGCATTATCCTTACAAATACTGATACACGTCCCCTTGTACTAAAACCACTGTAAGACTAATATTAGTTAGTAACCTTCGCATAAGTCAGATCTTCGCTCAACTCGGATAAAATTGTTTGGACCTTTTTCTGCGTTTCAGTCAGATTCCGAAGTTGGATCTTCGCTCAACTCGATCAAAATGTTCGGTCCATTTGATCTACTTCTGGCTTTTTTCCTTTGCCGAAGTTGGATCTGCACTATTTTCAGAATTTGACTAAGTCATTTTCGTCCCAATGGTCTCAAACACGGTTCGGTATTCCATTCACAGAGCCTCAAAATACTTTCCCCTATCATTTTGACTCAAATCAGCCGATTTGAAGCAACGCAATAATATATGATTTTCCCAGAAAATTCGAAACTCACTGTCTGCTGTATGTGACACTTTCCAGTAAAATTGAGGACAATTTTCAAAGATAGGTTGCCAGGCAACGAAACATATGCCCATAGTAGCACAATCGTCCAGCAAGTCAGCAAGAATTGTCGCTTTTATAATACACTAAAATCTGATTAAACGTAACAACTCATTAAGTAATTATCAGAAAATCATTAGAATTTGTTTGGCTTTGATAAAGTTCTCCTCCATGCTATTGTTTCGTATACAAAACATTTAATATCCTGGATTTAGCTGTTCAAGTTATAAAAATTCATTGAAACTCAATATACTTGTTCGCCTTAAGACCTTAAACTCTGTGTATTAATCTACAGTCAATAGGATACTAACATTAGCTTCTAGAGCGTCCACAAGATTTTTGAGGTGAACAAGGGCCATAACACTGGCAGTAATTATCGGAAATCTCTGAAAACCAATAGGCTTCTTCATCTCAAGACCTTAAACACTGTGTATAAATTCAAAGTCAGTAGGATATTACCGTAATTTTGACCCCTTGAGCAACCATTAGATTTTTGGAAATGATCAAGGGCCATAACTCTGGCAGTAATAATCGAAAATCGCTGAAAATCAATGGGCTTCTTCATCTTATGACCTTTAACACTGTGTATAAATTTAAAGTCAATCGGTTATTAACTTTAGCCTCTAGAGCGTCCACAAGCTTTTTGAAGTGATCAAGGGCCATAACTCTGACAGTAATTATCAGAAATTGATGAAAATCAGTAGGATTCTTAGTTTCATGACCTTAAACACTGTATAAATCTAAAGTCAATCTGATATTAACTTTAGCCCCTAGAGCATCCACAAGATTTTTTGAAGTGATCAAGGGCCATAACTCTGACAGTAAATATCAAAAATCGCTGAAAATCAATAGGATTCTTTGTCTCATGACCAAGTCAATCGGATATTAATTTTGGCCTATAGAGCATCCACAAGATTTTTTCAAGTGATCAATGGCCATAACTCTGATAGTAATTATCGGAAATTTCTAAATAGGCTTCTTCATCTTATGACCTTAAACACTTGTGTATAAATTAAAAGTCGATCAGATATTAACTTTAGCCTCTAGAGCGTCCACAAGATTATTTGACGTCATCAATGACCATAACTCTGACATTAATTATCGGAAATCGCTGAAAATCAATAGGCTTCTGCATCTTATGACCTCAAACACTATATCGGATAATAACTTTAGCCTAGAGAGCCGGACGAACGGTTGGGGGCGACAACAATATACGACCACATTTCAATGTGGGCGTATAATAATGGTGACAAAATGGAAGTTATCTACTTGCACCAAAACGGAAGTTATCTACTCACACATACGAAACAAAGCTTGATATGTGCCTTTGAATCAATTAATATCTGCCTCTTGCGGTTTTTTTCAAACCGAGCTAAGATTGAATTTTGGTCTTTGGCTAACTCGGATCTTTGCTTAACTCAGATAAAATTGGTGAGTCCAGTTAGATCTGACTTCATAGAACATTAGATCCACTCTTTCTGCCTACATCTTTGTGTAGAAAGCATCCTTACAATTACATGATCTGAATTCACAACTTTTATAATCTGCTTCTCACGTAAAGGTCGTCCAACAGAGACCAAAGATGTACAAAAAAAAGAGAGTTTGATGGGTACATCAGATAATCCAGTGAGCGCAACTTACTTACATGTACACTTTTTAATGACCACAGAATGATCAAATAAAATACAAAACTGAGATCTTACTAACCTTACTAAAACAGTATCCATTTAAATTAGTAACCCTAGCCCCTCTGAAAGTACCAGTATTGTACTGACTTTATTACCTAGTTTTATTACTTACTATCATACTAAATCATTACCCAGTAACAGTATTTACCTACATGTACACATACCTATAACAACTTATCTCGCCTATACCATAATCAGGTCATTTTATAAGGAAAGTTTTGTAAGTAAACTTAAACTATAAGAATAAGATCAAGCACTTGATGTTCTCAAATGATAAATATTGTCTACCAGAGTTAATGTTTTTGATGTTAGTAGTAGTTATCTGAATAATATAAAACAATATATTATAATGGTACAAACAGTATCAATCTTTAAAAAAGAAATTTTTTTTGCCAGTTTTTATTAACTATGGTCTGATATTTTAATATAAGCTTATATGATATGAGCTGAAATGTTTGGTTATAAACCAACTGCTGTAAGCTTATGATTATTATGATCTGTAAAGTATTTTGATCCTGTTTCTTTAAAGTGACAAGGACAAGTTGCTGTTCTTTGCCAGGTCCTCTTCTCAGCATCATTGATAAGGAGAAACTTACTAGTTTCTCAGTCACCACAGGGTTTGATCCTGGGACCTTGTTAGAAAGAGCCATCACTTTACTCAATGAGCCACTGTGGCTCCGGAAAAATATGAATGTAACGGTGACTGTTGCTGCCCATAAAGCAGTAAGACCAACTAATTTAGAATAAGTTACCAGAATGCTGTTTACACTATAAATAACTTGTATTTCACACGGAATTTATAAATAAATTGGAAACTATGGTATCCTTATCTACCATGAGGATAAATATGTGTGGGT
Source organism: Patella pellucida (assembly GCA_917208275.1). Taxonomy (NCBI): domain Eukaryota; kingdom Metazoa; phylum Mollusca; class Gastropoda; family Patellidae; genus Patella; species Patella pellucida. The sequence goes on along the minus strand of OU795041.1, from coordinate 28,087,486 downwards.
AAATATTTATTTATTTATTCATCATATTGTATATTCAATATCGAAAGAGAGTTGGACAGAAATAACCAATATATAGTACATGATCTAAGATTCAAATCTAAGTAAATACTAAAATGTATACATACATGTATGTACATAATTATATTTCACAATTTCAATGCCCGATTTTGCAATATCATTCTCAAAAATATAATTTGTAGGCTTGTTATATAGCACATGTACCAAATGTAAAAAAGTAAAAGTAATCGGGTCATGAATATGAAGTTACCCTCCAAAATTAAGAGCTCTAAGGGGCATTTAACCTCTATCCCTACAACAAGCTTCAAGCCTCGTAGGTTTCCTCCCACTGCTAAAGAACACTATGCGCAAGCGAATTATTGAAATAAAATGAGACCATATGTTCGTCCAGAAATGACCTAGTTTGTGTTGAGTGGTCGTTAAACCCAATTTCTTTCTCTCTGGTTCACCCCAGAGATCTTAATTGCGTCATTTTATTCAGCTTCAGTCGCTCGATGTTTGAAATCATAAAATCAATCTACTTTCAACAAAATTGTAACAGGTTAATTATTACTTGTTGATTAAGAATTTTTATATACCCTAATTCTAGAACTGACTTTAGTTTGTTGATCCCCTAGAACAACACAAATAATCTATTATTACTTTACACCAATACATTATATCGACTTCTATTATCACCACTTGAATACATTGACATGTATAATAACTCCCAGAGGACAAGTCACTAACTATACATTATTCAAAATAATAAAAAAAAAGAAGTTGTTTTGATCCATACCTTTCTTATACACTATCCACTTGGAAAAATGAAAATTAGCAATAATTTTATCAGAACAATACAATAATTATTAGAAAAGGCCTTGTTTAAAGAGCAAATAAACAAAATTTCATTTTAGGATTGAGAGGTATATCACCAACTGATTTCAGGGCTATTCTGTGTTAGAATATGCTCCCAGGTGACACATAGGGATAATTTGTAGATGAGCTTGGATTTGGGGTGTATGGCTCATTACTGGAGACGTTTTCTGGTGAAGGCGGCCGTCTGTTCATTAAAAGTCCAATTTCAAATTCATTCCAATATTACTTTAAATACAGTTTTTAAAATACATTATTTACAACTTCATATCAACAGGTTTCTAAATGTTCTATCTCCTATCTGATCTGTAAATTTTTCTATCTGAATCTGTTCATATTCTGTCTCTGTCTGTATTTAAAGAAACTAATTTGCATACAGACATGAGAACAATCATTTCAACCAATCAGATAAAAGATAAATTTAGGGATAAAAATATATTTTAACGAATAAAAATAAAAGAAGTTAAATTAATATGTAATTTCATTGGTTAAATAATTAATAGGATTAGTTGGCTTACCCCTTAAACTTATTAACAAACTCAAACGAATACAAAATACTGCTGCTAGATTAATAACCTTGACGAATAAATATACAAGTATAATCCCCGTTCTCTTTCAGCTGCACTGGTTGCCCATTAAATATAGAATAGATTTTAAGATTTTACTTTTAACTTTCAAATGCCTTAATAATTTAGCACCAAAGTATTTATCTGAACTTTTAGAATTATATACCCCAGACAGAACCCTACGTTCATCTGATAAATTACTTTTAAAGCAAAAAATTGTAAACCTTTCTGGTTATGGTGCACGTTCTTTTAGTTATCAAGCGCCTGTTCTATGGAATCAATTACCTTTAAATATTCGAAATTTCATCATCACTAGTTACTTTTAAAAAACAGACTAAAACTTTCTTATTTTTAAAGGCTTATAATCATAACAAATTGTAACACCTTTTTTTAGAAATAATTGCTTATTTAATGTATTTCTAACACTCTTGGTGTTATTTATGTTTTGAATGTATGTTTTTTGTTACACTGTAAAGTGCCCTTGAACACACCTGTGAAAGGGGCGCTATATAAATTTAGTAATAATAATAATAATAATATAGATTTGACACTTTTGACTGACACTAATGTGACTGCTGTATATAAAGTAATATTGGAATGAATTTGGAATTGGATTTTTAATGAACAGACAGACGCCTTCACCAGAAAACGTCTCCAGTAATGAGCTATACACCCCCAATCCTAGCTCATCTACAAATTATCCCTATGTGTCACCTGGGAGCATATTCTAACACAGAATAGCCCCGAAACACGTTGGTGATAGGTAGAAAAGAAGCATTCAGACTAAAGGGACAATCAATGACAATACCACTCTTGCTGGCTTGACAGGTCCAGAAAAAAAAAATTAGCCTCATTCTAACTACTAAATGTTTAAGTGTCCTGTCTGTTGTGTAAATTATCCATTACATCCTATTTTACTTGTCCAGAGGGTTCTAAAATATGTTCGAATCCAAATTGCAATTGAAAGTGTTTACGTAAAGCTTTTCAAACCATGTTGTTACCATGTAGTTGAATTTTTCAAATTTTTTAAATTCGGTTTTAAGATGAAATTTGTATCATCAATTAATTGGAATATTGTAAAATAGCACAATATGTTAAACAGAATAAAGATTGGGACATATTATTCAGTTACAACAAGAGTGGTATTGGGGCTTTAAATACCTTCACATGGACAAAATATGGATGTTTAAGGGGAAAGCACCTAAAGTAAGTTCAAATTTTATCTCTGTATTCAATAAACCAGCGGCTGCCAGGCAGGATACGCCCACATTTTCGAGAGATGGATAGGGAACAAGCAAAACCGAAAGTGATTTTTCCTACAATCAAAGGCCATAATTCATTAAGTTACAATTTGATATGGCAAATATCGAAAAGTATCAAGATATTTAGGTTATAAACACGCAATTTAAGTTTCATCAAAATCGAAATTAAAATTGTGACCTCTACAGGGTCCACAACCTTGAAATACTATTTTTTAACAGTATTCGCATGCAAACAGCAGCCAATTTGTATTGTAATTTTGGTCCTATTTTCCCGAAATTTGAACTCAACCTTCCTTAGCTTGTAACGGTGATATAATCAAACGATTTTTTAAATCGGATAATAATTGTGACCTCTAGAGGAACCACAAGCTAAACAAAGGCGATTTTGTGTATAATCAGGGGCCATAATTCAGGACGTTACGATCCGATATGCGCAAATATCGAAAGGAACCAAGATCTTTGGGTTATATCCATGCATTTCAAGTTTCATCAAAATCAAATTAAAATTGTGACCTCTACAGGGTCCACAACATTGACATACCATTTTAAACAGTATTCGCGTACGATCGACGGCCATTTTGTATGGCAATTTTGGTCCGATTTTTCCTAAATTCAAACTCAACCTTCTTTAGGGTGTAACGGTGATATAATCAAACGATTTTTTAAATCAGATAATTTAATTGTGACCTCCAGAGGGACCACAAGCTAAACAAAGGCGATTTTGCGTATAATCAGGGGCCATAATTCAGGAAGTTACGATCCGATATGCGCAAATATCGAAAGGAACAAAGATCTATGGGTTATAACCATGCATTTCAAGTTTCATCAAAATTGAATTAAAATTGTGACCTCTACAGGGTCCACAACCTTGATATACCATTTTTTAACAGTATTTGCATACGAACGGCGGCCATTTTGTATGGTAATTTTGGCCCGATTTTCCCAAAATTTGAACTCTGCCTTCCTTAGGGTGTAACGGTGATCTATTCGAATGTTTTTTTAAATCGGATAATAATTGTGACCTCCAGAGGTACCACAAGCTAAAATAGGTTGATTTTTCGGATAATCGGGGGCAATTATTCAGGAAATTACATTCCAATAGGCGCAAATATCGAAAGGAACCAAGATCGTAGGGTTATAAACATGAATGTAAAGTTTCATCAAAATCGGTTCAAAATTGTGACCTCTATAGGGTCCACAAGCTAAAAACATGATTTTTCGTACAATCAGGGGCCATAATCCATGAAGTTTTGATCCGATACATGCCAATATCAAAAGCAGCCGAGATCTTTGGGGGATAAACCTATATTTCAAGTTTCGTCAAAATCGGGTAAGAATTGTGACCTGTAGGGAGTCCACAAACAATTGTGGACGGACGGACGTCTGAACGGACAGGGGCGACGACATAATACGTCCACATGAAAATGTGGGCGTTTAAAAACCCTGAAACACATATTTGCCTCCTCTGCTTGATAAAAGTTGTGTTACATAATGTGTCTCATCACCAATGATTAAATCATATCAGTAGATAATCTTTTAATCTACAAATCACACCTGCCTAATTCCTGTAAACAAACTTCATAATTCCAAAAATAAAAGTCAAATATATACCTTTTGGGTAAAACTACTACTCAACAGTTTGTCAGCACAAAATACACCTTCTACTGTGAAGACAACAAATTAATGGTAAGTTACAAGTATATCATCAACAAAACCTCAATACTATATACTCTTATATTAGAAAGTAAAACACACTCCACCCATTTATTATTGATTGACAAATACATTAACCAGACAGTGAACAGTTCACATGGTCCTCACTGATTATTATTTGTTATTAATCTTCGTTAATTAATACATTTTAATCTCAGATTCAACATGAAGATGACATAAGTAGGTCTCTTCTTTTTTTGAAAAGTTTTTTTTTAAAATTAGGGCAGTATATGTAGTGCATGGAGTTGGAAATTAAAGAGAAGGCAGAAGCCCCACTCTCTGGGCAAATTTTCTCACTCATAGCAAACTGCATAGCGTATGCCCATCTTGATTGGTTCAGAAAAGTACGACTTTTAACTTAATTTCATTCCAATTTCAAAACAAGGTTACACCATTAATATCTAAAGAAGCCTATAGAGGGCAGACAGCTAGCTTATGTGATTTAATATATGTCAGAATGAAGGAAAGTGCAGAATTCTTTACCTGGACGTATTTTTTTATTTATTTATGCATTATCTACCGTAAACAAAGAAGTACTTGTACTTTATCTACCCAAATATATATATTATATGGTTGTGCTAATATTTCTTGATATAAGTTTAGATATTTTCAGCATTATCCATTTACATAATTTAGTTTTAAACTATTATAGTGAGAACTGCCAGTTTTCTACCTAATCTTCCATAATGTATCTTTTAACTTTACTTACAGAAAACTATTTGAAAAGTATTTTCCATTAGCACATGCTATAAGAGCTTATTTAGCAACTCTCATGAAGTAGGATTAATAATGAAACAAGATATTGGTGTCAATAATTATCAACATGGATTTTGATAGACATGTACATAACAATTCCTTACAGCTTAACATTTCATTTTCCACTGCAAATCATTTATATATTATATCACCTTGGAAACTAGTTGTTGTTGGTAAAATAAACAATGTCAATACGATCATAAATCAATATCATATTAAACATTTTTTCTAGTTTTAATAATGATATCAGATGATTATTTATTTCCTAATTGAAGGATATTTCATGATATTATGGTAAGCATACACTTGTAGTATTGTGCTACTAAACAGTAATTTCCTTCATAGAGAGTTTGAAACAGTACATAATTATTAATCAATATTTTTGGTTAATAATGTTGGGGGATTACATAATCATTTCTCATTAATGGTACCCAGAGGTGAGGTGGGGGGCTCCTACAACAAAACCTGATACACTACAAATACTGCTTATATACGTTTGAACAGGGATGCTGTAAGCTATATATTTGTACACTAAGTGCTTCTGAAAAATTTAACAAGCTGATGTCACCGCCTCAATCCCAAAATAAGTTGATGACATTCAATAATTACTTACTCAAATTGCTTACAACTGTGCTAAACCTCAGCTTAAAATATTTATGATCTTACTTTTGTTTTGCGTGTAGTGCAGTCCTCCTGCATTTACTATTAATGGTTGAGGCACCGATGTAATAAAACTACAGTGGACTCGTCACATCTGATGTCTGATCACTCCAGATTTCTGTGACATTCGAAATGATTTTCATGTCCCGATTTATTTCCTTATTACTTCACTTTAAAAAAATCTGATAAGTCTGGATTGTTTCAGTTCCAGATTTCGACAACAATCAAAAGCAGCCGAGATCTTTGGGGGATAAACCTATATTTCAAGTTTCGTCAAAATCGGGTAAGAATTGTGACCTGTAGGGAGTCCACAAACAATTGTGGACGGACGGACGTCTGAACGGACAGGGGCGACGACATAATACGTCCACATGAAAATGTGGGCGTTTAAAAACCCTGAAACACATATTTGCCTCCTCTGCTTGATAAAAGTTGTGTTACATAATGTGTCTCATCACCAATGATTAAATCATATCAGTAGATAATCTTTTAATCTACAAATCACACCTGCCTAATTCCTGTAAACAAACTTCATAATTCCAAAAATAAAAGTCAAATATATACCTTTTGGGTAAAACTACTACTCAACAGTTTGTCAGCACAAAATACACCTTCTACTGTGAAGACAACAAATTAATGGTAAGTTACAAGTATATCATCAACAAAACCTCAATACTATATACTCTTATATTAGAAAGTAAAACACACTCCACCCATTTATTATTGATTGACAAATACATTAACCAGACAGTGAACAGTTCACATGGTCCTCACTGATTATTATTTGTTATTAATCTTCGTTAATTAATACATTTTAATCTCAGATTCAACATGAAGATGACATAAGTAGGTCTCTTCTTTTTTTGAAAAGTTTTTTTTTAAAATTAGGGCAGTATATGTAGTGCATGGAGTTGGAAATTAAAGAGAAGGCAGAAGCCCCACTCTCTGGGCAAATTTTCTCACTCATAGCAAACTGCATAGCGTATGCCCATCTTGATTGGTTCAGAAAAGTACGACTTTTAACTTAATTTCATTCCAATTTCAAAACAAGGTTACACCATTAATATCTAAAGAAGCCTATAGAGGGCAGACAGCTAGCTTATGTGATTTAATATATGTCAGAATGAAGGAAAGTGCAGAATTCTTTACCTGGACGTATTTTTTTATTTATTTATGCATTATCTACCGTAAACAAAGAAGTACTTGTACTTTATCTACCCAAATATATATATTATATGGTTGTGCTAATATTTCTTGATATAAGTTTAGATATTTTCAGCATTATCCATTTACATAATTTAGTTTTAAACTATTATAGTGAGAACTGCCAGTTTTCTACCTAATCTTCCATAATGTATCTTTTAACTTTACTTTACAGAAAACTATTTGAAAAGTATTTTCCATTAGCACATGCTATAAGAGCTTATTTAGCAACTCTCATGAAGTAGGATTAATAATGAAACAAGATATTGGTGTCAATAATTATCAACATGGATTTTGATAGACATGTACATAACAATTCCTTACAGCTTAACATTTCATTTTCCACTGCAAATCATTTATATATTATATCACCTTGGAAACTAGTTGTTGTTGGTAAAATAAACAATGTCAATACGATCATAAATCAATATCATATTAAACATTTTTTCTAGTTTTAATAATGATATCAGATGATTATTTATTTCCTAATTGAAGGATATTTCATGATATTATGGTAAGCATACACTTGTAGTATTGTGCTACTAAACAGTAATTTCCTTCATAGAGAGTTTGAAACAGTACATAATTATTAATCAATATTTTTGGTTAATAATGTTGGGGGATTACATAATCATTTCTCATTAATGGTACCCAGAGGTGAGGTGGGGGGCTCCTACAACAAAACCTGATACACTACAAATACTGCTTATATACGTTTGAACAGGGATGCTGTAAGCTATATATTTGTACACTAAGTGCTTCTGAAAAATTTAACAAGCTGATGTCACCGCCTCAATCCCAAAATAAGTTGATGACATTCAATAATTACTTACTCAAATTGCTTACAACTGTGCTAAACCTCAGCTTAAAATATTTATGATCTTACTTTTGTTTTGCGTGTAGTGCAGTCCTCCTGCATTTACTATTAATGGTTGAGGCACCGATGTAATAAAACTACAGTGGACTCGTCACATCTGATGTCTGATCACTCCAGATTTCTGTGACATTCGAAATGATTTTCATGTCCCGATTTATTTCCTTATTACTTCACTTTAAAAAAATCTGATAAGTCTGGATTGTTTCAGTTCCAGATTTCGACAACAATTAGCTGTCCCATCACTCTTACCTGAATCATGCATTGTGTTCCAACCATTAACATTAAATTACTTATCCCTGCTTAGCCCAAGCGGAAAATACTTATCATCAGACTTGGTCAAGACATTAAACAACAAGTCTTAACTTCCACAAAAAACAAACTAGGTAATTTTGGGACTAACACATGGCACAGTTTTATTTCAATAATTCAATTGCATGTCGGTGTCATTAGTAGTGGCAGGGAAACATGATGACCCGAACAAAGTCAAGGCATTCACCTAATGAACATACCACAAAGTTATTGGTTCCAAAAAGTGTGACAGACAGACAAACCTACAGCTTAAACCATTTCAATAATCCCCTTTCTTCAAATGGCGGATGAGTTGGACACCCAAAAACATTAATTACTACATTTATGACTTAATCATAAACCTGTACTTAACTAGCGTGACGAAAATTAAATGGTAGCTGGCTTTTTTTTTTCACGTATACAGTGAATTGCCATTTTGCACAGTAATCCCAGCCAGAATTTGGCTATTTTGTTAAAATTGCTATAAAGATTAAATTTTTTGTTTAGAACTGAAATAAATTAACTATTAGTCAATCTCCACTCTAGAAACATTAACAGAATTGATTGTGTATATCTGAAATGGTCCCGACCGAAGCACAAAAAAATTTCAAGATGTCAGCGCCCATGAGTGAAGAGTTTCGTGACGTTATAAACTTTTCAAGGTCGAAGTTAGGAGTTACAAACTTAAATTTGAAGGAAAAACAATGAAGGTCACGACTGCGTAGCTGTGTTATCGACAGGTTATGGAAAGAGCCTGTTTTTCCAAATTCTCCCATGCATATTATAAAAGAAATGCTAGTGTAAAGAGTGAAGCCATGATTGTTATTGTTAGTGTGTTGACCACGTCATATGAAAACATGTCAATTGACTGTGTCTCAGCGATAACTTCTCCGCAGGTAGCGTGTCACAGATGTTCAGAATGTCATAACCCTTGTTTATTAACAGACTTCTTTCAATAATGGAGTTTTACTAATTAGATTGCTCTGCTTTTGTTTATTATTAAACTTTCTCACGATAAAGATAAACTAATACTTTTACTAAGAACTTCATTATAAGTATACATAACTTCTTTGATTGGCATTTAGTAATTGAACATATTAGCACACAGTACAATTTTATGGATACACAATTACTGAGTTTGTTACTAAGCATCGTTTCGACGAGTAACTATCATGACTAGGTTACCACTCTGTTTTACTTTTTTAATAGAGGGCACACTATTCACTTAATTTTGTTGATGCAGACGTCGAACTTGTGGAATATCCTATTGTATAGTGATATTTTCAATAAATCTGTCTTATGTAACTACACGTACAGTATACTGTAGTTCATTAATGTTTGGTAAGGAATCAAGATGAAAAATGATCCAAGCCACAATATGACTTATTACCACTTCTGAATGATAGAAATTTCGATAAAATATAAAGTTTAAGTATGCAATTGCAATGAACAGTAAAATTGACACTTTGACAAATTTAACCTTAATATGATTTATTAACAAGATATTGTAAATAAAACTAGATATACAACCAATGGAATGCCGTTTTATTTTTAATTTTTGAAGGTGAACAATTTTAACCAAACCATAATATACTGCTTAATTGTGTACCATCCACCTGGGCAAGAGAAATGGCCTGATCTGTGATGTATATAATATTACTAGCATCAATAGATAGACCTAACTATAATGTATCACCTTATACCATTGATATGGTTAGTAGCAAAAACAATCTGATTAAAACACAGATCCAATTTCGTTTCGTTTTTATAGTTCAAAAGTTTGTTTTTACTACACTTGGATCTGGAAGAGTTGTTATTTAACTAGTGTTCTGCTTGAAATGAGAGGCCAGCCAATCAAACGTTCTGACGAATCGCGTGTTTGACCTTTTTTGCGCGGAACTTTGGGTAGACATTAGCAGCGATAGCAATCAAAACAAAGCAAAAGTAGTTTAAAAATATGGCGGTCGCTAATTGGTAAATCGAATGACCGACGTTGCTTGCTTGGTACCTGACGTCATAGAACGTGAACTCCCACTATAACTTGTTACAATGTTAGATCTACATGTAGTGTGTAGGCCATCGAGAGTATAAAAAAGACGACGAAATAAAGATCTGTATTTTAATTAGATTGTTGCAAAAAACACCTGTATAAATTTGTGTAAAAGTTACTCTTTTGTCAAAACTAAACACTGATTGGTGTAAAACTGATCATTTGTGCATAATATAAGTGTTTTATTAAATGGCTGATTTTAAAAAGCCAAAATGCAGATTTTCTAAAGAATGAAGGTAAGGTATATACTTATATACACATGTAATATCTACATGCTGATCTACATTTTATTGTCGTTTAATAAATATCAAAATAATATCTATCTTAACATGATACACATCTTTTTTACTAGTAGCTTACAAACTAAGATACTGGATCGAGAAGCCTTAAAATAGAGTAGGGCCTACCAGTCTTTGTTAAAATGTGATAATCTGAAAGATTACGAAGGATGGTTTACTCCTTTCAAACAAACCCTAAAGAAATATGGTAAGCAGTTTGTCATTCAAATAATGTAACAAATATAAATATTAGTAAAGGATAGAACACCTTTAGGAATTTGTAAACTATAAATATAAAGATGGATGTCCATTGTGAAAAAATTTATGTGTGTTACCTCATTTAGAATGGTTTGCTACTCTAATTAGCATTATTTTCTTGAAAGATATTAAATAATTTTCCATTATAACATGTACATGTAATGTATAAATAATGTATAGTTTTAGTCTTGTCGCTTTATTAAAGGAGCTAAATCGCTAACATTTTGGGCCTAGAAATTCATAAAAGTGATTCGCAACGCATATAATACTGTAATATGAATGTATATAAACTGATTTACATTCAATGGTTTCCGTGTTTACTCCAATTTCAAATCAGTTATGTTTGGCGAAATAAGCCAACAATGTCAATCATGTGCAAAAGTCGAGCGTCTAGTTATTCCAGTCTACTAACTCCGTCTGACTTACTGCAATGTGTCTAGCCTCGTCCCTCGAGTCTCTCAATACAACTGGAGCTGAAGCGTATTATGGTACACGATTCGTGTACCAATGTTAAAAAAATATTTTATCTTAAATATCGGATATCAGAAGCTCATCTTTTCCCGGTAAGTTTACATCAGCAATGTTGATTTAAATTGACCAATAATTCGTGTTTTCGATGTCGACGATTTTGGAGGATTTTGAGTTACGGACTTAGGTCCTTTAAATGAAGATGTTTCAAGGATATACCAGTAAAGTGAAAGAGTGATATAAAAACTTCCTATTTAACAAAAAAAAACATGACCATAATCAACTCACGATGGCATTGGATACTCATGATGTTAACTAGATAAGAGCGGTTGGCCATTTAAAAATAGGAAAGCTAGGCCAAGTCCTGAACATAGGCGTACTGGGAAATGTTTGACTGTGGGCGATGGTGGTTGATGCCCAAAAACTAGTTTTTACCAAATAAAAAAAAGTTCAATTTTTATTTGAAGGCACATGACAGGTTATACAATATCTCTTTTGCGATGCATAAGTTCTTGAATTATTATAGTAAGAATGACCAACACTTCATTAAACTCTTAACTAATGTATCTTGAAATTTAGTAAACACCTATATATGCAAGCTCTGTCGACACCAAAGATTTGTACAATTATAATATTGTAAATGCAGTTTAAAGAAGGATTACTACAAATGCTCTTTAATTGATCTACTGTCATTAGCCAGCCAATGGTTGGGCGACACCTATAGCAAACACTTTCTGCATAAAACACAACAAACGGTTTGATTAGAGGCTAACTGGGGTCATCTTCTAATGTTATTTAATTTAGACCAAAGATTTTGCTAACATTTCAATAAAAGAACATGTTATAATTGTCTGAAAAGTTAGTTTTTTTCATAGAATCGTTTAGTCATGTGTATTGGCGTTTAGGTACAATATTTGGAGCAGGATGACTGCCGAAAAACTTGACAAACAAACCAGTGAGCATTATAACACCAGGCACACAAATATACAATGTAAGCAACCTATGCACTGCTCTGATGTTTAAAGTTCTCTATGAATTTTTAAATGGTTGACATTGAAGACATTATATTTCATACGATTAAACTATTGTCTTAAAAATCTAATTACAATGGCATCAACACAAATTTAATATCATTGTCCAAATTTATTTACATATTAATTATGATTATTAATTTAACCATACAGAAAATGCTGTGACAAACGTTGTCATTATTAGAATAGCATAATACAGCCGTCTCTTTGTTTGAAAACATTATGACTAACATGAGAATGAGTAACAAATTGTTTACCAGATTAATGGGGCAATATAATCCTAACAGATAATAGTAGTACATGTATATTGATATGATTTCTGCTTTTAGTTCATAAACAGGAATGCTGTTCTGATAATAAAAAATGAAACTTAAAACTATTAGAGTTTTCCAATAATTTATGATAAAAACATTACATAAATACTGAAAATACTGTATTGCAGTAATCAAAAAAATACAAAAAATACATTATTATATGTTGATTAGATGTATATTATGCCTTGATTTGATAAATTGTCCATTACGTACAGTGATTTTACATGAATATAATTCAAGTATGATGATTCATTTGGAATCAATAAAACCAAGCGTATATGGCTGTCAAGCCAAATCTCAGTCTGACGAATTGCAAAAAAAATATCCCTCATCATCACAGCCATAAACAGAGAAAGTATGGTTCAAAAAGTCATGTTGTTGTTTCTCAGCAATAAATAGAATGAGCAAAACCTTGCCAATTGTCTGTGAATCATCTACTAAAAATAACAGCTGATATCAAAGAATTAATGGGCTACTGGCCTCACAGATTCTCAACCAAATGCGAAAGTTTAACTTCATTAAACATAAAGTTTAAGAGAAGTTGGCAGATGGATAGAACTAAATTTTATATGTACATGTACATGTGCAACCAGATAATGAAATGTTATGGTTATAAGACATTCTCATTTCTAATCTTTTTATAAAATGTACCGACTGTATACCAAAAACCAATTACGTTTACTTCAATAATAAACCTAATTTTGGTTCATTTGGAGATAGTATTTTTCCTTTGCATGTCTGAGAGTTGTGTAGATTGCAACATTTTATCATTTCACTGAGGATCCAGGATGCTATTGAGGCTGGCTCTACAGTACATGTATGTAAAACCGCTTCTTGTCAACAAACCTCTAATATACTACTCATAAAACAACAGTTGTTTCTGAGGACTGTGGAAGGCAGTGTTATCATGTCCATTTATCATTCATGTAAATGAACATTTTGCTAATAATAATATCTACATTAGACGTTGTACTTTTAAATACAAACACAAAGTCTGGGACGTAATTGTGGTAATAGTCGGTCGCAAAATAAGAGCAGTCACTATCAAAAAAAGTACAACATTTTCTTGTCAACTTATTATGCATCCCAAACTTAGGCTGCCTATCTACTGCTAGCTTCGGCTGAGAATAGGCCCTAACCTAATTACCCTCCATTTTTAATTCCTACATCGACGATTTTAGTCGATAACACCGAGTATGCTTTTAGAAGTTTTGAGAAGTATTTATTTCTCTTCTATTGTCATATTGAATGAAATTAAATATGTTTATTTGGCCGTTGTGTGTATGAAAGATGTCAAACTGATCAAGAGCCGAACCACAAAAAAGTCCCTTAATTATTCAACATGGCGGCCCCCATAGACGACAAGTTCACAGATGCGGTTTTATTTGCGAAGAAAAATTTAGGCGTATCTGGGCCTTGTTTTGAAAGATAAACATATTGACAGTTTACAATGGTAAAGAATGTATTGTAATATTACCCATAGCACATATTATATATCGTTTTTAGCCGAGTGGCAGAACTTGAAATTTGACTTTGTGTTTACAAAAACCATGTGCGACGGTCTATTTTCACTCTGTTTGTAAACACAGGTGACGTAAGTTCGATAAGTCCCGCCCACACCTCCATGGCCCCGCCCCAAAATGATGACGCGAGCGTTTTAAAATGGACTTCAATTAGCACAGTGTTCTATTCTGGTATTGACGTAGGTGGAACGCTGTGTGCAGTATGCTTATTATGTTTGAAAAATGTTGTGTTTCATTCTTATTCTATTGTAAGTATGTTGGTCTAAGAACAAAATTTTCCACAGGGAGAAAAATAGTCGATTTCATCGCAGTCGGTCTCAGACTAAATGAATTAATGGGGTGTTTTCTGACCATCAGAATTCTGCAAAATCTCTTCTCAAAGTCCAGGGCATTTCAGAGACTAAGTAAGCGCCCCATTAAGATAAAGTGCCCCCAGGCCTAGTCCTTAAAATTACTAGCTCATTTACATATCAGCGCTCAATTCCATTATGCCACCATTCTTTTAAATCCTTCTCTGTTTTATACAACAATTTCCAGGCATCGATATATTTGCCTTAAAAAAAAAATTTGCAGACACATTTAAAAAAAAAAAAATTTTTGGGTATAAAAATATTACTGTCAGGTAAATCATGTAAAATAAAGAATTAGTATCAGAATTTTACCTGAAGTTGAGTTTAACGAATGACAACCTGGCTGCGCAATGGGATTTTTAATGAACCTGTTTGAAGCCGGTAGGCATCTATTCTATGTTTATATCAACCCCAAACAACAACAATATGCACATCAAACATAATCTTTATTATTAAAGTAATCATATAAAAAGGTACTAAAAATTATTTATAATTTTTTCTTCTGCCGAGTCCAACCCAAGAAGTTTTCACCCCCCCCTCACAATCATACTATATACCTGGCAATTGAATACTAGTACTCTCCTTTTGAGTATGACCCCGCAGGCACATTTTCAACTATGTTCGCAGGCACACTCAACTTTTATAGAGCCCTAATAATCTCACCACTATCATATTCACAGTTGAAGTGAATCGTCCAGTTAGAAGTACCACTCGGACTAGACCACTCGGACCAAACAAAAAGACT
Source organism: Patella pellucida (assembly GCA_917208275.1). Classification (NCBI taxonomy): domain Eukaryota; kingdom Metazoa; phylum Mollusca; class Gastropoda; family Patellidae; genus Patella; species Patella pellucida. The sequence goes on along the minus strand of OU795041.1, from coordinate 28,072,271 downwards.
ACATCAAAGAATATCAATCTATTTTTAATTGGTGTGATATTGTATATAAATGCATAATAAATATGAATATTTGCTGTTATGTACGGACCTGTAAAAAGGCATCGGGCATATTAATATATTTAATAAATTGTTGATGTATGTACTTGTCAAATAAGGAAGACATTGTTAACTCATGTATATATAATAAAAATAATTATTTAGCTTGGTCCAAGTGGTCTTTTATTTTTTATAATGAGCCAGAAAATCGTTTGGTCTGAGTGGTCTTTTAGCTTACTGAGATTGATAATTTTCGCTTGGTCCGAGTGGTCTATCAATTGGTCCGAGTGGTCTTTGGTCCGATTGGTCTGGATACCGCAAGGATATTGACTCAATTTTTCAAAATTTTCTCAGAATGCTCAGGATACAATCAATCATATATGAAATAAACTTTATGTCAACTTAAAAGATAGTAAGCTGGCACTGCCAGGCAGGATACGCCCACATTTTCGAGAGATGGATAGAGGATAAGCAATACCGAAAGTGATTTTTCCTACAATCAAAGGCCATAATTCATTAAGTTACAATTTGATATGCGCAAATATCGAAAAGAATCAAGATCTTTAGGTTATAAACATACAATTGTGACCTCTACAGATCCCACAATTTTAATATGCCATATTTTTACACTGTTCGCGTACAAACGGCGTCCATTTTGTCTGGCAATTATGGTCGATACTCTAGAAATTCGAACTCAACCTTCCGTAGGGTGTAATGGTGATAGAGTCAAACTTTTTTTTTAATTGGATATTAATCGTGACCTCCAGAGGGAGCATAGGGCAATTTTCAGACAATCAGGGGCCATAATTCTGGAAGTTAAGATCTGATATGCGCAAATATTAAAAGGAACCAATACCTTTGGGTTATAACAATGCATTTCAAGTTTCATCAAAATCGAATTAAAATTGTGACCTATACAGGGTCCACAACCTTGATACCATTTTTTAACAGTATTCGCGTAAAAACGGCGGCCATTTTGGTCCGATTTTCCCGAAATTCGAACTCAACTTTCCTTAGGGTGTATTGGTGACATAATCAAAACGTTTTTTTTAAATCGGATAATAATTGTGACCTCCACAGGGACCACAAGCTAAACAAAGGTGATTTTGCGTATAAACAGGGAGCCATAATTCAGGAAGTTATGATTCAATATGCGCAAATATCAAAAGGAATCAAGATCTGTGGGTTATGACCATGCATTTCAAGTTTCATTTAAATATCAAAAGGACCCAAGATCTTTGGATAATATCCATGCATTTCAAGTTTCGTCAAAATCGAATTAAAATTGTGACCTCTACAGGGTCCACAACCTTGATATACCCTTTTTTAACAGTATTCGCGTACAAACGGCGGCCATTTTGTATGGCAATTTTGATCCGATTTTCCCGAAATTCGAACTCAACCTTCCTTAGGGTGTAACGGTGATACAATCGAACGTTTTTTTAAATCGGATAATAATTGTCACCTCCAGAGGGACCACAAGCCAAAATAGGTGATTTTTTGGACAATCAGGGGCCATAATTCAGGAAATTACATTCTGATAGGCGCAAATATCGAAAGGAACCAAGATCTTTGGTTTATAAACATGCACGTTAAGTTTCATCAAAATTGGCTCAAAATTGTGACCTCTATAGGGTCCACAAGCTAAAAACGTGATTTTTCATACAATCAGGGGCCATAATCCATGAATTTTCGATCAGATACATGCCAATATCGAAAGCAGCCGAGATCTTTTGGTGATAAAGCTATATTTCAAGTTTCGTCAAAATCGGACAAGAATTGTGACCTGTAGAGGGTCCACAAACAATTGTGGATGGACGGACGTCCGGACGGATGGACGGACAGGGGCGACGACATAATACGTCCACATGAAAATGTGGGCGTATAATAAAACTTGATTTCCGTCGAGACAACGATAGGTGAACAACTATAATATATAATTACACAATACTATCTATGTTCTACGGGGTCGCTTAATGTCATAGCCAGTATTTTATTGACATTTATTTGGGGTGGGATTCTGGGTGGTGCGCTACATGACCTTGAAAAAAATCGCACCTGTGGTGCTCCGCTCCTGGCAGCGTCACTCGTACTAGGGGCATCAGTCGGCTGCATTTTGGCTTAACACCCCCCAAAACAAAATCGTTATGTACACCCCCCACCCCCCGCACAAAGTTCCTATCTGCATTGTAAACATGTATGTACATTTAAAGACAGGGTTATATATGTGTTCTTCACACTTGTGTGAAACTTGGTTTATCAGCTTTTTTGTTACATGTACATTGTAACTGTTGAATAACTTCTGCTTCCCTCTTAACAAACCATTGTTATTTCCCTTGGTAAACAATATTTTCCTTTGAAATGAACCAACTTAAAAAATTTCAAAAGAGAGTGAATAACTTCTGTATATTTGCTTTGGTTGTGACCTGTAGCATGTACAGTGTACCCACAAATTTAATTATGACGACTGTAACCTTACATGTACAAACATAAAACCTTCTTTTTGTTATAAAATCTCTTTCTAACTAAAGAGACACAAAAATGTTGATTCAATTTCTCACTAAGCTAAAATCAAGATGTCTAATGCACTAAAATCTTAATTAATTTCAACAGTGAGGCTGATGTACCCCATCAAAATCCCAAAATAAATAGATGACACATATTAATTAATCGCACATTTACTTTTTTTTTCAAAAGTATCGAGCAATCAAACTGATTATCAACTATACACTAAGTTTCATCACTCTCTTTCAGATAGAATCAAAGTTATCTTTTCCCAAAGCATTGACCAATGAAATTGCTTAGCTAAGCTTAATCATTGAACTCAAGACATTCACTAAATGAACATTAACGTTAAGTTCAAACATTCTACCTTATTTAAGTTGTTATGTTCAAAAGTCTTGACCAATCAATTTGCTTATCGCTACTTAACCTAAGCAGAAAATTTTCATCATCTAACTTATTAATTAATTACAGTAATAAAAGTGTAAAACACATATTACACAGGTCTAATCTCAAGCCACAGCCATGATGGAGAAAATCTTTATTATTTTTTATAATCTTCCACTTGCACAAATTTGTTACACAAAATGATTAGAACAAGAATTTGCCATACCAAAACTATAATTTTACAACAAGTACTCTGTAATATGTACCAGTAGTAATATTATATATTTATCAATATTTAGAATGGAAGGATAACAGATTGTGATATGATGCTACTCCTGTAACCCTAATAGAAAGTGAATACTGAAGGGAAAGTCCCAAAATCGCAAATAAAACTGAATTTGAGTGTGAAAATCAATCGTCAAAATCTGACAATATAGCCAATTCACAGAGTCTGAAAATCTTAAATTAAAATATTGGGCCATTTGGAAATAATCACTGGGTCTTTGTCTCTTTGAACAGGTTTAAGTAACTCATTTAAAGAATTTAATCCTTCAATTACAAGTATAAGTTGCAAGTGACTGCATAATTGGGACTTATGATGAACTTCTTATTAAGAAGGGGATCACGGTGGCTAAGTGGATAAGGCGTCTGGAGGTCGAGTGTTCGATCCCTGCATTGGCCGAGAAAGTTCATCTCAGTTTTTCTGACGTGATTTACCCTTGTCAGTGATGCAGAAGGAGGGCCTGACAAGGACAGCTTCCTAGTCGTTCGGATGGGACAAAAAAACGAGGTCCCGTGTACACATTGGAGTCCACGTAAAAGATCCCTTGGCAGTTGGAATTCGATATAAGAGTAGGCCGTAGCGCCGTTGCCCGGGCAAAATTTCCCTCATAGCACACTGTATGGCGTATGCCCGTCTGCAATTAGCTTAGAAGTGCATAACAGTAGGTCGTAAACCCCATTTCATTCATTCATTCTTATTGAGAATGAAAACTTTATAGAGCATCATATAATCGTACAAGACTATGGTAAATGTTTGCAAGAATTTTCACTTTAAAATCGAAATTTACTAGTTTTCATCTATCTAGATCTATCTAGGGCTTCAATCAACTGCCTGGGGTAGAAGGGTGTTGGAGAAAGAGGTGGGAGAAAGAGGAGTGAGACCGAGAGCTGGAATAAAATAAGTGAAATTAACGAAAAAAAACAAAAAAACTATAGAGGCCTTTAAAATAACAACATCTACCAACCCCAGAACATGGATAGGGTGCCCCACCAAAAATAAATATCTCAAAATAGCTTGACAGTTACAACACAATATTTATATACTGGTATATCAATCCTTAAATCTGCTTGGCACATTTATAGTCAATAAATAAACGGCCATATTGTATTTAATAAGCTATGGCGATTTAACCATCCATAAATAATACACTGTAAAATGGTTCTAAGTGTCGTCCGTAACATCCAGAATAATACACTGAAAAATGGTTCCAAGTGAGGTTCGTAACATCCAGACACTTGTGTCGTGAGTAAAAAATAGGCTAGATGCTCTTTTTTTTTAAATAAGTTGCACAAAACGAGTCTACCGAACATTCTCCGTCAGATTGACAGGCCGGGAATAACATTTCTACAAAACATGACAGAAAGCTGGAACAAGAAATTGAATTTAGAAATGATGCACGGTGGACAACTCAACAAATGTTTTAAAGGGACAATAACACTCTTGCTGGCTTGACAGGTCCAGAAAAAAAATTAGGCTTATTCTAACTACAAGATGTTTAAGTGTCCTACCTGTTGTGTAAATTATCCATTACATCATATCTTACTTGTCCAGAGGGTTCGAAAATATGTTTAAATCCAAGTTGCATTTGAAAGTGCTTATGTAAGGCTTTTCAAACCATGTTACGGCATGTAGTTGAATTTTTCCAATTTTTAAAATTAGGTGTGTTAAGATGAAATTCGTATCATTTTTTAATTGGAATATTATAAAATAGTACAATAATTTTTCGACCAGAATAAAGATTGGGACATATTATTCAGTTACAACAAGAGTGGTATTGGGGCTTTAAGAACCTTATAAAAGTTAATTGAAAGTACTGCTAGTAATAGATATATGTTCCTGTCCAACCCAGGTTATTCAGAGATATTTTTTGTACTAAACCAAACGATGCCGCTCCTATAATGGCAGCCTATATAGTTAATTATTTTTGTATATAAACAATATTTTATTCTCAGAAAAGGATTGAGGAACAGGCTAGGCCTATTTAAAAATTAAAATGAACGTAATTTCCAAAGCTGCCGACGTGCTGTAATAACCAAGCAGCTAAATACATTGCTGCTATTTAGAATCATCAACAATAGATTTTTTACATTAGTTGATAGATGTGTTGAGAATTTCACGTGCGATGGCTATACACTTAAAGTGAGTGTGGGGTAGCCAGAAATCACTGATATATAGACATGCAACTGAAGCGTGCACATTCACCATGTCGAGTACCACTTTTAGTAGGAGAAAATTATTGGCACATGGGGCACCCTAACATGGAACAACTGCTGATTTTTAGGAAGGTTGAATGGAACCAGACAATCCCTTATATTAAAAGAATGGCTTTAAGTAAAATAAGTAAGTTATTATATTAATCCCTCTAAACAAACAAGAGATTTCTTGATGAATGGTCGCGCCCTTAGAACTACCTGCTTATGTCAACTTTACGTCAGTCGATAGAAAGAGCGAAGAAGTATCTTCATAATGTAAACGCTACCGGCATGTTTAACATGATCATGATGTTATTCGGCTGTGTAGGCCCAGGCTACTACTAGTACAGATACACAAAGCACGATCCTTATTTCGTGACATTCAATAATTATGACATAACCAACACGTTTGCATATTTTTCTTTGTAAAAACGTACTATATTTATTGTCATAAACATTAAAAGCCACGAAGATATTATGTTGCATGATAACAAGTTGTCAAAAAGCACCCACCTTAAGGCTAACTTTGGGTATTCTTTAGCACACTCTATTATCTGACAGCTTCTACCGTCACTGACTCATTTCCGTCACGTGACCTAGGGTGTATCCCATGCGAAGGAGAGATAAGTGGCCATATAGAGTTTGATTTTGTCGATGATTTGATAAACATACCATTAAATTATATTATAATTTCTAAGATTGTATAATCTATTACATTGACACCTCTCCAACAGGGTTACACTGGTTTAAAAGTCCCTTTAAGGCTGTGTTATTGATATCTACACCCCCTTTATATAATGAACCCGAACATTATTTCTAAAAATAGAGAAAATCAACGTCTAGACAACGTGAGCGGTATTCCCCTCCTAAGAAAATGGCTTCAGATGGTGATGGCGAAACTTGTATTGCTGTTGTAAACAATATTCCTCCGTACTACCATTCGGTGGATTTACGATTTTTTTTCTCTCAGTTCATAGAGAGTGGAAGATTTGATTGTTTTCATTTTAGACACCGACCGGAAAAACAAAAACCGTCTAAATTGACACAATGCGAAAATTTACATGAAAGTGTAAACAAAAATGAAAGTAGCAGCAAAACATCCACGACATGCTGTGTTATACGTGTGAAACGACATAATTTAGACGATTTACTTAGACTTTATAATAAGGAAAACTGGTTAGCTAAAAATGGAGAATGTGTAGCAAGTGTCTGCTATATTTCAGAAATTAAACTTGACAAGAAAAATGAAAATAAGAGTACTTCATCAAATGGTAACCCTCTGCCTTTGACTTCTTTAGGATTTCATAATAAAAAAGTGACTATTGATTTTAGGTTGATGCTCAATTAAATGTTTTCAAACTGAATTCTAGAGACAATCAAGGATTGTATAAAATAAGACACTAAAACATCTAAACTAGTAAGACAAATTAAAATCCTTTTCGTAGTCGACTTAGGCTATATTAAGACTGAAGTTATGATCTGATTAAATTTAAACACAGTGTGTACGTTCATGAGAATTAGTCTATTGATTTTCAATCTTGCAGTTTCTCTGATCTGGAGGCTAATTAAGTTTTCATTTGATTATCTTTAGGTTTACAATTTATACTAATCCTATAGACAGTATTTACATGTATGGCTGAGATGAAGAAGCCGATGATCACTCAGAGCTCTAACTCTAAATAACTTTTTAAAATCTAATTCATTTGAAATTTATACACATTGATTATTATATTTATGATTCAGAATCTGAATAGCCTTGTGATTTTTAAAATTTTTCAATATCTCAATTTAAAGCTTATCATCTGATTACCGGTACCCTAAATGTACATTGTACATGTTTTGTGTAATAAATTTTAGAGCAGTGCTTCTCAACTTTTATGATACGATTCCCCACTTAAGAAATATTTTCTCCGCTTTTCCCCCCTGGCACTATAAAAAACATCAAATTACTAAAAAACTAAAGACTGGAACATGCTAATTAGGTATCGTTTCATTCAAACACATATGTAATAAACAGATGCCATGGATTTCCTAGTCAGTCATTTAGTTTCCGACCAATGGCCACGCAGGTTTGTGTTTTGGTAACATCCTGACTGATGGCTGCCGGTCAGGCGTCTGAAAACTCAATTCATGTAAATTCACCCCTCTGTGTATAATTCACCCCCAATTGCTCCTTTTTTCAAATTTCACCCCCGAGCAATTCAAATCCCCCCTGTGGGTGCACATGGACCCCGGTTAAGAAACACTGTTTTAGAGGTACCACCGTACCAGTAGTATTAGAAGCCAATGATCACAATTAAATTATCTCTGATAATTACTTCGATCATGGGTCGAGACTTTGAATAAGTTTTTAGTGTCTTGTAAATGCTCCCGTTAAATACAATAGAATAAACACATGTATGCGACAACCCACATGTATCTTTATTATTTTCATGTATGTTTATGTGATGGTATATCAGAGTGTGATAACAGCATATAAACATCCAGCGGTAGACTTACATGTACAAGCTTTATACTCTAATTTCACCATGTTTCTGTATTTGTAGTATCTAATGATTTTTACCAGACTAAAAATGAAAAGAAAAAAATTCCAGAAGACAGAACTGATTTCACTGAATCTGACCTAATGAAATTACCAGAGTTAAATCCCCCTCAAATGATGCCATATGGAAATATAGGAACTCCAACGAAAATATTCCTAAACTTTATCAGAGAATGCAAGCTACCTGCAAAAATAATTCAAAAGCTTGGACTTCAATTCCCTCGATCAAAGCCAAGGAAAATGTTTGATTCTGTTCCATTTGATTATGGCAGTGAAGTAAATGATATTACGAACAGTTCTGATTCAGAATCAGAAATAGTGCCACCTCAAGAGGATAAGTCTTTGTTAAATACCAAAAGCAGACTTTTTCCTTCTAAAACATCCACAGTGCACCAAGTTTGTGAAAATTCTGGGCATTCAAATTCAAAGCTACATCAAACAGAAATAGACCCGTCTTCTGTGCCTATCAGAACCAAATTACTACAGGATAAAGAGTCAGATGCTTCAACATCTGCAGATACAGGGAATGATTATTTATCAAAAAGAATGGCAAAGAAAGCCGAAAAAAGAAGAATTCGAGAATTAAAAGCAGAACGAATTGAAGAGAAATTGATTGGTGATAAAAGTGCATCAGAAGAGGTAAGGGAGATAATTCAATCTACTGCTGAACTACTGTAGCTATTATTTTTGAAGCTGTAATCATGGACCTTATCTTATACTTACATGTAGGCCTACAGTGTCTGTAGCCTTTTGCTAAACATTCCGTTGGTTCCAATCTTTACAGGCACATAATAATAATAATAATAATAATAATAATAATAATAATAATAATAATCACGTCATTTTACATAGGGGACCGCATTTGGCAGTCATGTCATCAAAATTTTGTTGGGTATTGTGTATTTTGGGGTGTAACACAAAGGTGGAAATAAACAAGTTAATACACAAAATCTTCTCACATAATGATATTCTAAGAACCACACAATAACATAAGTATTTATACAGCAAATAACAATCACATCTTATTGGTGCAATTCAACAACCCCCAAGAGGTAAAACCAGAGCCTTATATATGGGTAAAACCTTAGACTCGAGAGTTATCTGCCCTCAACCTTGATTTTGTAATCATTAGGTCATGCCACTAGGCCAACATGTAATAAAATGTATGTGAATATATAAGGAAAAAGGAGAATTGCTAAAATTATGAGATGTCATTAGACAAATTCACTTTTTTGTGGTATTTTACATGCCAACTTTTTATAATAGTAGATACCGTCACCCTGATTTTTTTTTTTTAAATCTGTCTGTTGTTGTTATAATAAGCCGTCATCTGAGGAACTTTGTTGAAAATCAGAAATTTGCAACTGTATCCAACAAAGTTACTTTGACTGGTCACTAATGTACACTCAGAGTTTTTGAGATTTTTTTTTATCAACCTTGCTTGAGTCGTTCAGCCAAACCAAAGGAGCAATTCTACGAGAATATATGATGACATTTTAGTGAGGTTGTATAAAAACGATTTATTAATTTTAAATTTGTCTATTATAATTATTAAGTACAGGTAGTGTAGTACCATAGTTGAATTTATAGCGATTTTTATCTTTGTCAGGATAATGATGATTGTGAAGAATGGGAACGACATGAAGCAAATTATGATGATCCCTCCAGTCAAGCTAGAAATAATGAAAGACTCTTTGAAGAGAGAATCGAGTTAAAATGGGAGAAGGGTGGCAGTGGTTTAGTCTTTTATACAGATGCACAATACTGGAAAAAATTTGAAGGAGGTATGAAATCATGGGGAGCAGAAAAAACAGGAAAATTGGCTCTAGAACAAAAGTTGTTATATGGGATATCTGACAATTCAGTAAAGCAATTAGATGTCAGAAGATAAGAGAACACGAGAAAAATAGAAATAGTTTGTACATTCGCTTGTTTATATTCATTCTATACCTTATAAAAACATTGTAATGCACAGACTTTTTAGGTTTTTCTTTTGTGTACTCGTATCTAGTGGCAGTAAATTCTTTTTATGAATTGTCAGATATCCTCTCACAGTCTCACACAACAACTTTTGGTTTTGGAAGGAATTATTAGTGAGCAGAAATTCGCCCATGTATCTGTTATCACTCGTCACATCAGTCAGTTATATAGAGAGATGATTCATGTTTTCCTTTGGTGTTCGTTACTTCCGCTTCAGGAAACCTGTATAACTCAGCTATCGTAGCAATGATCTCCGTGTTTAAATTATATTAGGTTCATGTTTAATTAATTCTATCACATCTTTGATAATGTCTGACACCGATATTGTCCTTTAATTAAGTATACATGTATGCAAAATTTAAGCCAAATTTGCAAGGCTTTTCTAACAAATGTTTTGGGATTTTTTCCCCATGAATGCTAATGAGAAATACTTGTACTGTACTGCAATAGCTTTGATTTTCTAGAATTATTTCAAGTTTATTTTGAACATTTTATTATTCAAATAATTACCTTTACTTAATGACGTTGATATTGTCGCTTTACTTAGCAAACACACACTCCTCCTTGTTTTATTTTGATATGCCTATTTATTTTGATAGACCTACATTTTTATTGGAAGTTTCACATTTTTATGTGGACGCTTATCGTCGTTTCTGCACACTCTACAGGTCACAATTTTTATCTGATTTTTACGAAAACTTGAAATGTAGATTTATATCCCAACGATCTCGATTCCTTTTGATATTGGCATGAATCGGACCGTAATTTTATGGATTATGGTCACAGTTTGTACTTTATGTAGTGAACACTCTAGAGGCCAAAATTTATGTATTATTTTGATGAAACTTAAATTATATGTTTATCCCAAAAGATCTTCCATCCTTTTGATAGTGACTTCGCTTTGATTATAGCCCCTGATCGTATACAAAGTTACCTTTTTAGTGTGTTTTTGCAAAATGTGGGCATATATTTGCATGGAAACTTCTTTTTGGTAAGAGCACAAATATTTTTTTGTAGATTTTGATGAACAATGTGCTGATGATTGGGATATTGATATGAGTGGTTATTACGAAGACGGAGCAGGAGATAAAGACGCTCGTGACCTCATCACAATGAGACAAGAGAAGCGACGTAGGGATGGCATTGCAAGTGGAGACCGGTTCTTGGAAGGGAAAATCGGTAAATTTGAAAAATATACAAAAGGTGTTGGTAGAAAAATTATGGAGAATCAGGGATGGAAGGATGGACAAGGTTTGGGAACAACAGCTAATTCTGGCATTGTTAATGCTTTACAAAATGATGGTCAACATCCGCTAAATAAAAAAGGTTTAGGGTAAGCCTACTTACACATTTTCTGACCAAGACGTGTTTTACCACAATTTTTTTAATTCTTATACACATTGTCGTACGCTAGAGTTGTCACCCTTGTTAAACTTTGTTGAACCATGTGAACATTCGAATGATGAAAGTCATCCATATTTCCCACAATCTCTAAATGTCACTTTTTTGTGTTGTTCATTGAATTTTTTTACATTGCCCCTATAGCATAAACTCTCATGCAGGTTGAATTTTAAATTTGCAAGAATCATTCAGTCATCACACTTTAAATCTTAACAGAGTTACTGCTCCTGTTATTTATTGCTCCTTTCACATTATTATGAAAGGGGTTGATTGGTGTACGTTTCTTTATCTGGTAAGTATTTTTGCATTCATATTTACAATATTTTTAAAATTTTGTTCTTATATGATTTACAGGTTTAATGGTGAAAAACTTAAAAAGATTGGTCCAAGTTTTAAAAAGAAAGCTAAGAATGATCATTTAATAACAACAATATATGATGATCCTAGTGTTACAGATCCCACAGAACCTTTATTACGGAGAAATGAACCATATATTATAAAACATACACCTGGTATTAGTCATATAGATTTTATGAAAAGCTGTGATTAGAACTCTGATTTTGTGTGGAACTAATTTTATTTTTGACATATACTGTTCATTTAAATTAGAAGGTAAATATTGCTATATATAATAAAGGACACCTGAACTTCAATAAAACTAATTACAGTGGTCTGGATTGTTGTATGTAAAGATGAAAACTGTGAGAGAAATCAAGTGGTTTAAAGTGTACTCGCTTTAAATCATAAGGTTTGTCATCAAGTCAAGTGCCATGGTTTTAACTTAAGTAGTGGGGTTACCTACCCAACCTTATGTAGTACCTGACCATGGTTTATGTCAGTTGCATAAAGTGTAGAGTGAATGTAGGCTTTGTCTGAGAAGTTCTGATCAAGTTTCCCATGTGTACAAGTGCATCTGTATGATAATCTGGCATTGACGGTATGATGGTACCAACTATCAATACTCAAATTTTATAAGAATTGTGACCTGTAGAGAGTCCACAAACAATTGTGGACGGACGGACGTGAAGACATACAGATATCCAGGTGGACGCCCATACATACGGATACCCGGACATGAGAAATAAAAAAATAAAAACATTGTCCAAAATTATTCAATTCTTAAAGATGTCTTCCAACGTTGCAACTGTGATTTGATGATATGTGTGGATTAAAAACATTTTTAAACTGATTTATCTATCAAAAGTTTGCTTCAAATCCCTCTCAAGTCATTGGCATGTATCGGATCGAAACTTCATGGATTATGGCTCCAGAGAGTACGAAAAATCGCATTTTTAGCTTGTGGAGGTCACAATTTTGAGCAGATTTTTTATGAAATTTTACATGCATGTTTATAACCCATCGTTCCTTTCGATATGGCCCCCCCGATTGTCTGAAAAATTGCCTTTTTTAATTTGTGGTCCCAATTATTATCTGATTTAAAAAAAAAACCTGTTTGATTATATCACCGTTATACCGTAAGGAGGTTGAGTTCGAATTTCATGAAAATCAGACCAAAATTGCATGACAATTGCCGCCACTTGTACGCTAATAGTGTAAAAAAAATATGGTATATCAAGGTTGTGGACCCTGTAGAGAACACAATTTTAATCCGATTTTGATGAAATTTGAAGTGCATGTTTATATTCCCAAAGATCTTGGTTCCTTTTGATATTTGCGTATATCGAATTGTAACTTCATGAATATGGCCCTTGATTATAGGTAAAATCACTTTCTTTTTAGCGGTTTCTCTATCCATCTCTCGAAAATGTGGGCGTATCCTGCCTGGCATCCGCTGGTTATACTAAAAGTACTTTGGATTGTGTATAGAGGGAAATGGGGTTTAACCCCTTGAACTCCGCTGGCCCCAATCAAACCGCACCCCCACCCCGCGGTTTCTCTATCCATCTCTCGAAAATGTGGGCGTATCCTGCCTGGCATCCGCTGGTTATACTAAAAGTACTTTGGATTGTGTATAGAGGGAAATGGGGTTTAACCCCTTGAACTCCGCTGGCCCCAATCAAACCGCACCCCCACCCCAGGCTCCCTGGGCGCAATTTTCTGAAAATGGTGTTTAAGTGGTGTACTCTCAAAATTTATTCTGTCTGGAATATTCGTAGCCTACTGCTTGGACAAGGCTGAAAGCACGTTCATTGAACCTCCTTGAGTCTCTAGTCCACCCTAGGGGTGAAGGGGGTCTGACATAAGAAGCCCTCCCCCTCCGTCTGTCACGTGTTCCCTGTCCTCTGGCATTCTCTGTGGCATCGCCACGCCCACCAGGAATAGCTACAGGAATATCATTATTATCTGTACATACTGTCTGCGCTAGTTGTATAGTCAGTAAGATCACAGTCAGAATTGCTCTCAAATTCACTTTCAGAGTCGTGACCATCGCCTAGCACATTCTCTACACACACTCAAAATCTCACCAATTAAGTCACCAAGAGTTTTCATCCATTTTGACGCGACAATTCCGTGGCAGTAGATCGTCTGGCGAACGTTAAGATGTAAACACGGCCGCCGATTGGTCAAAAAGCAGGTCAAATTACGACGTGTTAAAAAGGGGAATCTCCGGCCTGCGGAGATGTGTGTCTAACAAGTCCAGGCTGGAAAACCGGCCTGCGAAGTTCTAAGAGTTAATGTCCACTCGATACAAGCTAGGTCATTTCAGGACTAACATGGTTCAATTTCATTTCAATAATTCACTTGTGGGGGTCTTTAGCAGTGGTAGGAAAATGAAGAAAACCCATGAGGTTGGACAGGCGACCCTATTCCTTGTAATGTACAAACGGGGAAGCGAAACCACTTGACTTGACTAATGAAAGACCCTGTGATCCAATGCGCACATGTTAACCATTCAGCTACCCAACCCCCTGGATTGTGTATGATCTTAGATTCTATTTAGTGTGTATAGCAAATATTATCAGAATCGAAGTTGGGACGGGAAGAGTCCATATATCAATATCCAGCCATAACCTCATTTTGTTTGGGATAAATATTGAACTAATACTCAGATTTTTATTTTATTAGATTAAATATTAAACAACAATAACAACTTGCACAGATCAAAACGATCAATTATTATTATTACAACTTTTTTCTTTAGATACATGTTCTCCCACGTCAAATTTTCCTCTTTTTATGTGGCACGCTGTTCAAAAATCTTTCAAATCTCGACAGCTGTTCATCTTGTTTCTGAAGAAATTCTTGATGTCGAAAAATTTGTTCTCGTTGCAATTCAACAAATTCTTTCATGAAATCGGTAATAGGTTCAGAATCATTCAACCTTTTCCTTGAACCTCTTTTACAGGAATGAACACAATTGCAAGAATCCTCTGAATCGGAATTATTCTCATCAGAAAGTAACCTGTCGTCATTATTATTAGTTTGTAAAGATTCCATTTGAGCAATGACTAGACTTTTTTCGGGAGATTTTTCAAAATTGTTATTACTTGCAGATGTATTTATGTACTTTTTTAAAGCAGATTTGCAGAATTGGTTTATTTTAGCTAACTTAACACGGGATGTATCAGCATACATTTCATGAAATTCTTGAAAATAATCAAATGGTCTAGAACTTAAGCCATCTTGGGAAGCCAAAGCAATATATGATCGTTTTAATGATTTCCATTTGTTGATTGCTTGATTAGTAGTCACTTCCCATCCATCATTTCGCATTTCTTCTGCAATTTCAGCCCAAACTTCAAAATGGACCTTCCTAGTAAGAAATGCTGGTTCTTTTTCTATACGGAGCTTAACAAGGACATCAGTTTCAGCTTTTGTCCACATTTTTGGTAAACTGTTTTCTGAAAGTACAAGAGGGTACAAATGGTAATAGGATACAAGAGTGTGTTTGCTTCATGTATATGAACTCCTATTTTAGAAATTAGAATCTGTCCATCACTCAGGGTTATCTGATGACAGGTGTAGTGGACGAAAAATTAGTGGACAGACACTTATAATATCTCTCTAACTTTAACTCAAAGAAGATACCACAATCTAGTAAATTGTACATTTATATTTTTTTTATTTTTTTTTATTCTGTTCAATTATAATATCTCTCTAACTCTAACTCAAAGAAGATACCACAATCTAGTAAATTGTACATTTATATTTTTTTATTCTGTTCAATTTACTTCTCTCCCAGTATGCCCTTACAATCTAGTAAATTGTACATTTATATTTTTTTTTTTTTTTTTTTTTTCTGTTCAATTTACTTCTCTCCCAGTATGCCCTATGTGTACAAATTTACGCTGGCTCGTTAGCCTGGCGGTTGAGTGTTTGATCCCTGCCCAAGCGAAAAAGTTCATCAGGATTTCCTGGTGTGGTTTCCCCTTGTCAATGTCAAAACAGCTGATTGTCTTGGGCTGTTATTGTTGTCATTACTGTCAGTTTATTACAGATGACACAGGATTATTTAACAGACTTTATCTAGATACACAAATAAGCTAGAGAACATAGCTAAAAATGTTGAAATATTCTGATATGCTTGTTTTTAGATACGATTAGGTGCCTTTAGTTCCATGGCTGGCAAGGGGCATGTACATGTATCGTATTATACTATTATGACTAATTAATCTTTCATAGGCCAATGTAATGGCACAACCATCGCCTAACTCGCGTTTAAATTAAGGAAGTGTGGCATGAAAAACCGTGGTCCCATGTGTACATTGGTGTACATATTAAAGATCCCTTTAATACATAATACATATACCTTTTGTTTTAAATGGCTCCTTTGGTTTCTGTCCAGAATGCGTTTCTTTTAATGTTGATAAAAATTTAGTTCTATAGGCTGGATCTACAAAAAAAAAACCAGAGAAAACTGGATAAACACCTTTAATTTTATTGATTGTATGCTTGTAAGTTGTAACAATATATTGTGATATGTTTTGCCTACACAGTATATCAACATACAATATCTGAAAGTAAGTGTAGTATCCTAATATTTTATTAAATAATTTGTTTTTTAACCTATATTTGTTCTTTAATTTTAATTGTAAAAATCCCTGAATTTTTGTTTACTAATATCGGTAATGCCTCTGCAGATCAGGTCATTCATCAGTTGATAAGATTGTTGCTGGTTAATACATATTCTAGAATATAACACACCAGTAACATAGTATTATTAATTAATATAATGAAATATAATACGCTTACACTGAAATTTAGTCAACCCTCTCAATCCACAAGCTAAAGTTAATATTTTGATTGTCTTATAATAAAAATAAATGAAAACGGTTCACGTATATACTGTGGTGCAGTATCACACAGTTATGGCAACTAAAGTTATCATCCGATTGACTGACACAGTTATGGCTATTGATCATTTTGAAAAATCTTATTGATGCTCTAATGAGTAATTAAGTTATCATCAGATTGAATAGAAAACTAAACTGGTACACACATAGTGTTTAAGTCCAGCACTGGTACTAGTCAGTAGTAGGCAGCATGATTTCATTCTATTGTAGCCTAATAAGACAAAACGTCATTTTGTAGCAATACATGTACTACTTAAACATGCATTATGCAAGAGCTAAATCTGCCTAGTGCAGGTCTTTATTTGGGCATGAAATGTTTTCTAAAGTATTAATTAGACATTAATTAACTGATCCAGGCCTTAATCAACTTTGGATGGCATCAGATTGCTCCGATACTAAACAGATTTAAACGTTTCAGCGGTTAATCAAATATGGCGCACCTTAACGCTTCGATGCGTAGCTTTGATCAACCAGGTCCGTGGTTGAAATTATTGCACAGGTCGGTCAAATCTTTAAATGCCTATATCTTCGCTTGTAATAGAGTAATTTGAATGAAATTTTCAAATTACTCATTTTACATCATCTTCTTTCGAACTAGTATAGCAAGAATGGCTAGTTCTTATCTATATCTTGAATAATGTAACTTTAAATAAATTGGAATACCACACAGGAATTAAATATTAAAAATAACGAGGTGCACCTATTTTTTTGGGTCTTCGAATTTTAAGCAAGTAGGCATACGGGTTGGCACCGTTTCATTCTATTGTATTACGACAACATGTAATTGTAGGAATATTATTGGCATAAATTTGAATACATGTACCACACAGGAATTCAATATGAAAGATAACAATGTACGTCTATTTCCTATGAATCTAAATATTTAATTGACATGTGATTTTTAATTGTGTTCAAAATGTCTGCTTAAATAATGATAATTTTAGAGTTATGGCCCTTTTATTTTGCTAAAAATGGCGGGCAAGGAAATTTTGAAATAGCAACATTTTCCAGAAGTCCATTGATTCTCAATGATTTCCTACAATTACTACCAGATTTATTTGGAACAAAGTTATTTTCGATCGCCTATAAAGTTGACGACTTAGCTCTCGTGGGCCTGCCAACCTATTTTATTCATTACTAAATAATTATAAATTATTCAGAATACAAATCTAACAAAACTTTCAATTTATTAACTCTGCTGGTCTGAAATACATACCATTTTGAATTTTGTCCATTTCATCCTGAGAAACAATTGATGAATATGTTGTACCGTCAGCATCAGTTAACTGTAATTGTATATTTTCACCCTTTTCCCTGCAATAGAGATAAATAAAATGATATTAACTAACGCCATACCAAGATTTACATTTCACAATGATCTTTAGTTTATCCCAAGTCATCAAATTATGTTAAACGTTTTGTTATTGTTGATCTAAATCAAAACATTACTGTTAGTTTATTACAGATCACACAGGATTATTTAACTTTATCTAGATACAAAAATAAGCTAGAGAACATAGCTAAAAATGTTGAAATATTCTGATGTGCTTGTTTTTAGATACGATTAGGTGCCTTTAGTTCCAAGGTCGGCAAGGGGCAAATTCAGTTTCTTTATTAATGCATGTACATGTAACATTTTATACTATTTGAATAATTAATCTTACATAGGCCAATGTAGTGGCACAACTATCGTCTAAATATTTGCGTTAAGAGTAATGAAGCGCTGTTTTTATCAGAATACACCGTCATACAACTCCTGTTTAAAAATGTCGTTTCTGGTATTGGCTCAACACCACAATTTTAAATACGATGATTTATACCTGTTTCAGGTAGGATTATATGCTTGGATGTGGCATAAATATTATAAATAACAATAAGCAATCGTCAACTTTGCACCTGACCATCTCTTATCTTGAAATATGGAGGGTTGAGAGATGAGGTTTGTTATCTAGATATACAGTAGGCTACAACAGGTATAACATTAAAGGGACTATCCCAATTTAAAAGTTTGAGTATGTATGAAATGTAACCGCCAAAATATAGAGGAGTGGTGTGTTTACCGCGTCTCAAAATTTCAGCTCAGAATATTGAGTCGTTTGGACGTGAAGGTCAAAACTGCTTATCCGGACACGTAACCCTTTTAAGATTTCGAGTCAATTTTTGGGTTGGGTGACCTGATAATTGATTCCCGTTCCTGCAGAGGTCGATACAGTAAATGGCCGATGTGCTGTACTTGATAACAAAAGGGAAATTTCACATACACATTATTTTTATAAAAAAAAGTCTGGTTTTATCCCGACACCGCATAATACAGCTTAGGCCATCGCTCTCTATTTCCAGATGAAGACTGACAGGTTTAAGTTGTTTGAAAACTTATTACATATGTTGAGTTAGTTGCTCGGCCCAGGGTTAGAGGATTTTAAGGGATTTTAACACAAAATTAAGCAGTTTTATTCCCCAAAGGTAGTTTCAGAGACGTAAACGTGAAATATATATAGAGAAGGAACTAGGTCATTTTAGGACTAACATATATGGTTCAATTTTTTTTCAATAATTCGCTTGCGCTTAGGGGTATTTAGCAGTGGGAGGAAACCGGAGGACCCGGATAAAACCCATGAGGTTGGACAGGCAACCCTAATCCTTGTCACGTACAA
Source organism: Patella pellucida (assembly GCA_917208275.1). Classification (NCBI taxonomy): domain Eukaryota; kingdom Metazoa; phylum Mollusca; class Gastropoda; family Patellidae; genus Patella; species Patella pellucida. Next base: position 28,053,039 of record OU795041.1, on the reverse strand, counting down.
CAGGGGATTTGAAACCACGCCAGTTGACTCAATGACAGGCTTTATAATACAGTGTGCACATGCTAACCATTTGGCCATGTCCGCAAATGAAATTATATAAAATGTTGACAATATGTGACGCTGGATGCACGATGTAGCGCGATAGGGAGAATGTGGGAGGCCCTTCCATAAGTTTTAGTCTTCTGTAAACACTGTTTTGGCAAATTTTACAGGGTTAAACTAACACATCACACCAACACATTGGGATATGTACAGGTTTGAATAAATAGGATTAGGGCCTACAATGTAAATTTTTGGAGGGACCAAGTGACCTACATTCAGACCCCCCCCCCTCCTGAAAAATAATTAGGGGGGGGGGGTAGTCTCAAGAGATAGAGTATGAGAACAATGCAGCTTCTAATCTACAGTAGTAGTTAAAGGGAGATAGCTGCATTTATCAATTTAACACATAGGATGCAGACCACCATTAATTTCCCCATTGACTTCAATGTTAATTCTGGCCTCTTTGGCAACCTCCAACTTTTCCCCAAATTTTTGTTTGACTGAATGCTTTTAACTATAGACAGAGGAACAAATGGTCATGTCTTTGCACTAAAATTTGTATGAGGTTGACCACCAAAACTTGAGATACACAAACTTGAAGAATCATACTAAAAACATGTAACTAGTTGCCGTACATATCACCGTAGCCAACCTGATAACATGGTTATCCTACCGCCTCAAAATCATGAATATTTACCAAAACCTGGCAGAAAATATTAATTCAAACTCTCTCCTTCCATTCTAGACCAAAAAAATCAACAAAAATGTCCATGCAAAGGGGGGGGGGGAGAGGAGAGAATTACTATAAAAAGACGAACTACAATTTGTGGGTACCGAAATGGCGAAATTTAATGGTGGTCTGCCTCCTATATCATTAGCTACAATTACCATTTGCTTATATTTTATTTATCATGTAATATTAAAATAGTTTCAGCAATATACAACCTGAAATGCTTCAAAAACTCGAGCCCCATATCGGTAACCGATAAGAGAAACTTTGTAGCAAGTTTGAAAGGGTAAAATAACTCTGGAATAAAAAGTTGTAAAGTTGTATTTAGACTAGAGTGTGTATTAAGTTGTGAAAAACTTAATATTTGAGTGAAAATGCAAACCTGTGCATCCTCTCACGTTGTCACATAACAACTTTTGGTCTTTGAAAGAATTGTTAATATATTAATGATTCGAAATTCGCCCGTGTATCTATAAAACTGACTGAAGTGGCAAGTGATAAGAAGGATAATTTGTGTTTTCTTTTTTGTGTTTGTCACTTCCTTTTGTAGAAACCTTCATTGAGCATCTATTGTGGTGTAGCAATGATCTCTGTGTTAAAAATATTTTAACATGCAACGTTTCGACGAGAGTATCATCGTCGAAACGTTGCATGTTAATAAACCAGTAATTGTTAATCCATAAATACTGTTATTGTGTTACTGTTCAATTACCAAAATGCCACTTAAAGAAGTTCAAAATATATATTTGGAACATGTTTAACCAGTTCTATGACATAAATGTGATAATGACTCCTACGCGCAAATAAAATAAAATTTAACTATGTTAGTCGCAAAATGACCTAGTCTGTGGCAAGTGGATGTTAATCTCTCTCTCTCTTCTCTCTCTCATATCAGCTTATTCACTTGATTTGATAATTGTTTATTTTTTGCACTTGCAGTGTCTATTTTCTGTCTTGTCCGCAGTCTATTTTTTGGTTTTTTGGTTTTGAGTGTAGTGCAGTCCTCCTGCATTTACTATTAGTATTGGATGTACATACAGTAATCTGTAAAAACAGATGTAAGACTTTGTTTTTATACAGCCGTACCAACTTTAGTAATGATGATCGAGACTATCCTAAAATTTAAAGGTATACAATATCTTGGTTCAGAGTGAAGCAATTTAACAGGTTTTCAGCATATTATTTTATTCTATTTATGTTATCCATTTTTTTTAACAAACTAATATATAGCAAGAGTTCTGTCTACTCTTTATCCAATCTCCCATAATGCCCCTCTATTACCTATTTTTATACGCCAACATTTTCATGTGGACGTATTATGTCAATTGTTTGTGGACTCTCTACAGGTCACAATTCTTGTCCGATTTTGACAAAACTTGAAATATAGGTTTATCCCCAAAAGATCTTGGCTGCTTTCTATATTGACATGTATCAGATCAAAATTTCATGGATTATGGCCCCTGATTGTAAGAAAAATCATGTTTTTAGCTTGTGGACCCTATAGAGGTCACAATTTTGAACCAATTTTGTTGAAACTTGACATGCATGTTTATAACCCAAAGATCTTGGTTCCTTTTGATATTTGCACCTATCGGAACGTAATTTCCTGAATTAAGGCCCCTGATTGTCCGAAAAATCACCTATTTTAGCTCGTGGTACCTCTGGAGGTCACAATTTGATTATGTCACCGTTACACCCTAAGGAAGGTTGAGTTCAAATTTCGGAAAAATCGGACCAAAATTGCCATACAAAATGGCCGCTATTCCTACGCGAATACTGTTAAAAGATAGGTTGCCAGGCAACGAAACAAACGCCCACAGCAACTAAATCGTCCGGGCAGTCAACAAGAGTTGTCGCATATTCTTACTTTTTTCGGTAATGAAACATTTATAATACATTAAAATTTGATTCAGAGTAAACAACTCATATTATTAGAAAATCATTAGAATTTGTTTGGTTTTCATAAAGTTCTGCCCCATGCTAACGTTTATTATACGAAACATTTTATATTATGAATGAATGCAATGGGGTTTAATGTCCTACTATTGATTCAGCTGTTCTAGTTATCAAAATTCATTCAAAATCAATATACTTGTTCGTCTCAAGACCGTAATCGGATATTAACTTTGGCCTCTAGAGCATCCACAAGATTTTTTTGAAGTGATCAAGGGCCAAAACTCTGGCAGTATTTATGAGAAAATCAATAGGTCTTATCGTCGCATGACCTCAAACACTGTTTATAGATGTAAAGTTAATCGGATGTAAACTTTAGCTTCTATAGCGTCCACAAGATTTTTTGAAGTGATCAAGGGCCATAACTCTGGCAGTAATTATCGGAAAATCTTGCAGTAATTATCGGGAATCGCTGAAAATCAATAGTAATTATCGGGAATCGCTGAAAATCAATAGGATTCTTCGTCTCATAAACTTAAACACTGTGTATAAATTTAAAGTCAATCGGTTATTAACTTTAGCCTCTAGAGCGTCCACAAGCTTTTTGAAGTGATCAAGGGCCATAACTCGGACAGTAATTATCAGAAATTGCTGAAAATCAGTAGGATTCTTAATTTCATGACCTTAAACACTGTGTATAAATTTAAAGTCAATCGGTTATTCACTTTAATCTCTAGAGCGTCCACAAGATTTTTTTAAGTGATAAACGGTCATGACTCTGACAGCAATTATGGGAAATCGCTGAAAATCAAAAGGCTTCTGCGTCTCATGACCGTAAACACTGTGTATAAATTTAAAGTCAATCGGATATTAACTTTAGCCATTAGAGCGTTCACAAGATTTTTCAAAGTGATCAAGGGCTATAACTCTCGATGTAATTATCAGATATCGCTGAAAATCAATAGGCTTCAAAGTCAATCGGATATTAATTTTAGCCCCTAGAGCGTTCACAAGAAATTGTGGTCGATGGACGGACGGACGGACAGGGGCGACGGCAATATCCGACCACATTTCTATGTAAGAATATAAAAATGGTATATCAAGGTTGTGGACCCTGTAGAGATCACAATTTTAATTCAATTTTGATGAAACTTGATATGCATGGTTATAACTCAAAGATCTTGGTTCCTTCCGATCGTAACTTTCTGAATTATGGCCCCTGATTATACGCAAAATCTCCTTTGTTTAGCTTGTGGTCCCTCTGGAGGTCACAATTATTATCTGATTAAAAAAATCGTTTGATTATATCCCTGTTACGCCCTAAGGAAGGTTGAGTTCGAATTTCGGAAAAATTGGACCAAAATTGCCATACAAAATGGCCACCATTCGTACGCGAATACTGTTAAAAAATACTGTTATAACCCAAAGATCTTGGTCCCTTTCGATATTTGCGCATATCGGATTGTAACTTCCTGAATTATGGCCCCTGATTATACGTAAAATCGTCTTTGTTTAGCTTGTGGTCCCTCTGGAGGTCACAATTATTATCTGATTTAAAAAATTGTTTGATTACATCACCGTTATACCCTAAGGAAGGTCGAGTTTAAATTTCCAAACAAAATTGCCATACAAAATGGCAGCCGTGTGTACGCGAATACTGTTATAAAATGGTATATCAAGGTTGTGGACCCAGTAGGCCCTATATAGGTCACAATTTTGATGAAACTTGAAATGCATGGTTATAACCCAAAGATCTTGGTTCCTTTTGTTGTTTGCATATATCAGATCTTAACTTCCTGAATTATGGCCCCTGATTGTCCGAAAAATCGCCTATGGTCCCTCTGGAGGTCAGGATTATTATCCGATTTAAAAAAAACGCTTGACTCTATCACCGTTTCACCATACGGAAGGCTGAGTTTGAATTTCAGGGAAATCGGACCATAAATGCCAGACAAAATGGCCGTCGTTTGTACGCTAATAGTGTTAAAATATCAAGGTTGTGGACCCAGTATAGGTCACAATTTTAATTCGATTTTGATGAAACTTGAAATGCATGTTTAAATCTTTTCGATATTTGCGCATATCAAATTGTAATTTAATGAATTATAGCCTTTGACTTTGATTGTAGGAAAAATCACTTTCGGTTTTGCTTGTTCTCTATCCATCTCTCGAAAATGTGGGCGTATCCTGCCTGGCAGTGCCAGCTTACTATCTTTTAATTTATAATCTGAACAAATTTTGAAATATTAAATTTAAAATTAATTAATTTAGGAGACTGATCACCGTGAATATATCATTTAAAAAAATATATTTAATGGATCGCAACAATTAAATATATGTCTTTTAAAAGACATATTCACAGTGATCAGTCACCTTTAATATTTCAAAACTTGTTTAGATTAAAAACTTAAAAATAATTGCTCAAAATTGCTGTAGGCTAGCCTCTGCAAATATAGAAATCTATTTTGTATGCGGTATCTAAAAACACTTTGGTATCATTGCAGTATAATTAAAACCCACTAATTAAGGCACAATGGAATTAAAAGTAACTAATAAACTGCAGTATAATAAAGTAGGTCAACCAGATAATAGTTTAATTAAATACCATTCAAACTACAAATTACAGTAGTGAATATTAAAAAAATGTCATAAAAATTAGCATCTAATTCTAAAGATCTAAAATTAACTACAGGTTCTGCCTACTAACAAATACTACTATAAAATAATAGCCAATTTAAGCGTAACTTTATTAAAAGTTGCAAGCGAGGAAGTTAGCACTGATACGCTGTAGTAATAATACTACATGGTTAGCAGTGAGAATAACGTCGTGAATTCCCCTCCATATATCTGTTCTTGCACCTGCTCGTGTCGGCCGTCCCGTGTTCTTGTTGGAACACCATGTTCTTGGTTGCTTTTGGAACAGAGCATTGGTAGTAAAACTTGCAATGATCACCGCCTTCATTTCAAAAATAAAATACGAAGCCACGCTTAAATGTTATTTATCGCAAATAATGATAAACTAAGTGTAATGAAACCTACAGTGAGTTCATTTCTTCGTCAGGTTCTGTGTTCGCCATTTTGATCTAGGTTCACAGACAGCAGCCCGTGTTCGATGTACCGAACACAATTTGGCGACCTATTCGGCTAGCGAAGCTATTCGACCAATCCAGCTGACAACCTATTCGTTGGGAACCTATTCATTATAAATTCATAGGTCGCCCAAACTCATATATTTTTATCAATCAATAAAATCCATCGCAACGTCTATCAAATAAAAGTAGAATAGGCCTATATTGTTATTTTAAAGTGAAAGAACGGTAATATTTCGAGTCAAACTTCGGGTCATCGTACACAATTCGGAACATCCAGCTATGTATATTCTGAAAGGTAATTGTATAAGCTTTCTAAATAGTCTTAGTAAAAGTTGGCACAATCATATTAAAGGGGCGTGCTCTCATCCTAAACTAAGCCGATTTTTCAATATTTTAAATACCGAGTATTAGATAGACCGGTATTGTTTTCGAAGTCGAAATTCGAGTCATCGTACAAAATTCTGAGTATCAAGCTATATATATTCTGAAAGTTCGTGGAATAAGCTTTCTAAATATTATTAGTAAGAGTTGGCACAATCATATTAAAGGGGTGCACTCTCATCCTAAACGACGCCAATTTTCCAATATTTTAAAGTGAAAGAACTGTAATATTTCGAGTCAAAATTCTGGTCATCGAACAAAATTCTGAGCATCCAGCTATATATATACTGGAAGGTAATTGAATAAGCTTTCTAAATAATGTTAGTAAAAGTTGGCACAATCATATTAAAGGGGTGCGCTCTCATCCTTAACATAGCCAATTTGTTCAATGTTCTAAATGTAAAGAACGGCAATATTCCGAGTCACAATTCGGACCATCGTACAAAATTCAAAGCATCCGGCTATTCCAAAAGGTGATTACATAAGCTTTCCAAAAATTATTAGTAAAAGTTGGTGCGCTCTCATACTAAACAGTGGCAATATTCTAAATGTAAAGATAGGCCGGTATTTTTTCGTAGTCACATTCGGACCATCGTACAAATTTCAGAGCACCCTGCTATGTATGTTCTAAAAGCTTATAAAATAAGCTTTCCAAATATTATTAGTAAAAGTTGGCACAATCGTATTAAAGGGGTGTGCTCTCGTCTTTAATATAGACAATTTTTCAATATTCTAATTTTTTTGTACGATGGAATATTACCGTTCTTTACATTTAGGAGATTGACAAATTTGCTATGTTTAGGATGAGAGCGCTCCCCTTTAATATGAATGTGCCAACTTTTACTAATATTATTTAGAAAGCTTATTCAATTACCTTTCAGAATATATATCGCTGGATGCTCAGAATTTTGTCCGATGACCCGAATTTTGACTCGGAATATTACTGTTCGTTCAATTTAAAATATTGAAAAGTTGGCGTCGTTTAGGACGAGAGTGCACCCCTTTAATATGATTGTGCCAACTTTTACTAATAATATTTAGAAAGCCTTGTCAATGACCTTTCAGAATATATATAGCTGGATGCTCAGAACATTGTACCGTGACTCGAATTTCGACTTCGCACACAATACCGGCCTATCTTTATATTTAAAATATGGAAAAATCGGCGTAGTTTAGGATGCGAGCGCACCGCTTTCATATGATTGTGTCAACTTTAACTAATACTATTTAGAAAGCTTATTCAATTACCTTTCAGAATATATATAGCTGGATGCTCAGAATTTTGTACGATGACTTTAAAATAACAATATATTCTAATTTGGTTTGATAGACGTTCCGATGGATTTTATTGGTTGATAAAAATAGATGACTTTGGGCGACCTTTGAATTTATTCTGAAGAGGTTGCCAACGAATAGGGTGCCAGCTGGATTGGTAGAATAGCTCGCTAGCCGAATAGGTCGCCAAACTGTGTTCGGTGTTCGAAGTTAACGTAAGTTGTTATTGTTGACTTGGACTAGTGATTCATTTTGTTTCATGTCTACCCGTAACATGTTCTGCCCTATATAACATTTTTAAAAAAAAATATTCCGATGATCTTAATCTTTATAATAATGATAATTGAATAATTTATAATAATTGATAATTTATTGAATTTTTATAGCGCAAGCTACTCCAACGATACAATAATATCACGAACCTTATAATACATTAACGTAGCCTTTTAATTATGGGTCATGGCATGACAATTTTAACGGGACAAAATATTACTTACGGACACTTTTTTGAAAAACAAATTTTACGACCATTTAAAACTGATAATAGCTAAATTTTGGCAGCACTGTATTCATTGACGGATCCAGAAGGTTGGGGATATGACCATAGGCGTAGGCCTCTGGGACTGAACTTGTTTGGGGGGGGGGGGGCAGCATATTTTCCCGACAAATTCATTTCTTTCGAGTCCGCGGAGCCGTGGGCGGCGAAGCCGTTCACCTGCGAACGGTGGAGTCGCGAAGCGGTCGACGGGGGGTTAGGGAGGGGGGGTTGCTACCCCAGAAAATTTTGAAAACCAGAAGGCCGTAGACGCGATTTCCAGGCATTTCGGATACTTTCTATAGTAATTTGGAGTGGGTAGTAAATTGTAGAAAGTCATCTTTAAAATACAAGCTCTATTACTACGAAAACAAGAACAAGTCGAACGATTTACTTCTGCCACATTTTTCATTTTATGAGACTTCGCATTTTTATCTAGATATCAGATGTATAGAAGACTTGTGTATACTTTACCTAGTTTTAATATATGAATGACCATTTTAAAAGAGTTCAAATTTACAATCTATATATCCCATATTACGATTTACTTTTGCCACGTTTTTCATTATATGACAGTTCACATTTTGTATCCATATCTAAGATAGATAGATCTAGAATCAAGATGGAAGACTTTTTGAACTTGTAAAATTTATATACTTTAAATATATGAATTTCTATTTTAGTTCAAGTTTTTTTTACATCTAGTGAACTAGATTATACCAAAAGAAGAACAAATCTAACGATTATTACTTATTTCACATTTGATGCACGTGCAACGAGGGTTCAATCCCAGCTCAGGGCAAGAACTTTATCGTTGTAAGTGAGAGGGATATTCGGTATACCGTCCGATCAGGCAGGTTTCCCCCGAGTTCTTCGGTTTCTTCCCGCAGTAATGATCGGAATCATTCGCACGCAAGTTGGAAAAAGGCCTCAGGCCTAATTTGCTACCCTTGTAAAATGACGCGATTATTATTATTATGATGCAGCATCAGTAGAATGTTAACCGGATGATAACGTTTTCTGATTACTCTCTGATATCCTAGTGAATTTAATGTCAGAGGTGCTGTGACCATGCTTTCTCTCGCAATGCAATTTAAAGTATTCTTTGTCCATTATCTGTTGACAGGACGTACATTGTATTTTGCCGCCGTGATCTTTCTTTCGGTTATTTGACTGTGACTCCATAGGCCTAGTACGTTTCCTTCAATTTTCACGGAAGTACTGCAGAAAATTTTCAAATCTTCAATACTACGTTCAGTAATCTTCTATGCTAGAAGTATTTAAATCAGTACTGAAAATAGTTTTGAATTTTTTTTTATCGAATTGATATTAAATATCAGTAAAAGAAAGTGTATACTCATATCATTCGAGTTATATTAAATATAAGTGGTGCACTGCATCCGCCCTGACAGCAAATTAAGCGTGGACTTCAATTCAATCCTTACAGTTTTGACAACAAACTATTTTTACAAATTTTGACAGTTTTCTCACCAAGTGTCCCTTAATTGTGTAAATATGGTACCACTCACAGCTAACTTGACAAAAAGCGCGTGAGAACTTAATTCATATAAATTTATTAGTTTAACAAATTCATATAAAATTGAAAATGAGATTAATGAGTTACTATAAGACGATGGGCAAAGTTTACAGTTATCTTGTACTATACCGAATCCATTTATCAATCGACGACACTTTTTAAGTTCGTCATCCAATATACAGGAACACAGTACTCAAGAACTCACGAACTGAGAAAGGTCATGTGTACGTGCTAGTTCTATTCAGATGGCGTACGTGTTCATCATAGTCCAGCTCTGAACGTAGATCTCATTACACTCGACACTACGTCCAGATCTTGTCCCATTCAATCAATGTCGAAAATATATCCACCGCCCAGTCAACTTTACTGGACAACTTTTTACTGCTAAACGGTCGTGTGGCAGTCGCCGTGAATGCCTGGCAAATGTAACTGAACATCTTAGTGAGAAAAAAGACCTTGCTTACCTCGCTAGGATCAGTATGAGCGACACAACACGCTGTTAAAAAATACGTCTCCGTCTTCTAGCCAATTTGGCCTACTTCATTGAAAATGTAACGCACAAATTTACGATCTCGGGCATATAAGATGAAACGAAATTTAGGTAAGCCTGGAAGAAAATTATAGAAATCTTTGAAAGGTTGAGAATCTTCAGTGATTTATTGCTTTGCCTAGCCCAATTACAACAATTACAATCGATTTTTTTTTCAAAAATCCCAATATCCCCCCCCCCCAGCGGTAGATGTTTAGGCCCCAAATATTCAACAGTTTTGATATCATTAAATACTATAGCCAGCATAGCACATACCGGTAGCCATAGCCTTCCTTTAGATTAATTGTAAAATTTATTCTGTACGACTGTAGAGTTTAATACAGCTTTCTGGAGGTAATTCTACTGTTTTCTATAGAATGCATATATACAACATAATTCTACAACTGGAGGGATCGGGTTGATGAGAGAGGTCTCCGAAAGGGTAAATCACAGAATGTTGAATATCGATAGTTATCGGTATCTCTCATGACCTCACGGCTTCACATGTTTGTAAAAGGAGGTGGGTGTAACACTGGAACACGCGCTAGATTTAATTGGTGCTGAATGGATCGACTGCAGCTTTGGGCCTCAATATTAATGGCTCCCTTAAAGCCCCAATACCACTCTTGGTGTAACTGAATAAAATAACTTGGATTTAAACATATTTTCGAACCCCCTGGACAAGTAAAATAGGATGTATTTGATAATTTACACAACAGGTAGGACACTTAACCATCTCGTTGTTAGAATAAGGCTAAAAAAATTATGGACCTGTCAAGCCAGTCCGGGTGTTATTGTCCCTTTAAATAAGTTCTGAAAGAAGTATGTAGGCGTCTACCATATAAGAATATTTCTTATAAATATTGTGTTGCATAGTGTGTGTCGAATAAATCTCAGACATATAGACTTCAGTTGCGTGAGTGTGACAAAGTTTACGGAAATGGGAGAATAAATACGGAACGGAAGGTAATAAATATAATTCGGCTTCGCATTCGATTCTATAATGTTTCAAACCTACGTATTAAACCAGCGGCTGCCAGACAGGATACGCCCACATTTTACAAGAGATGGACATAAAGTATGGGATATAAAATATATTTTAAGTTTCATCAAAATCTGATAAAAACTGCGAATTCTAGAGGGTCCACAAGCTAAAAATGCGTTTCTTTGTACAATCAAGGGTCATAATTCAGGAAGTAACGAGATCATATACGTGAATATCGAAAGGATCCAAGATCTCGCTTTGTGTTATAAAGATATATTTCGATTTTCTTCAAAGTCAGATCAAAATTGATGCCTCTAGCGGAACCACAACCTTGATATAGGCTACCATATTTTTTTTTTACAATATTTGCGTACAAGGGGCGGCCAATTTGACAATCAGTTTTGGGCCGATTTTCACGAATTCGAACTCAACCATCATTAGGGTGTGATATAATCAAACGCTTTTTTAAAAAAAAAATAGGATAAACACTGTGACCTCCACAAGGGCCACAAGCTAAAAACACGATTTTCTTGACAATCAAGGGCCATAATTCAGGAAGTTACATCCTATATGCGCGAATATCGAGAGGAACCATGGCAGGATCTTTTTATTATTAACGCGTATTTCATGTTCCATCAACATCGGATCAAAATTGTTACCTCTAGAGGGTCCACAACCCAGATATGAGATATGTATACACTATTTGGAGGAGCGGCATTTTGTCTGGCAGATTTGGTCCAATTTTCACAAAATTCGAACTCGATCAACATTACGGTGTAATGGTGATACATTCGAACATGTTTTTAAATCGGATAATAATTGTGACGGTTACAATTTGATATGCCCAAAAAACACGAGGAACCAAGATCTTTGGGTTATAAACATGCATTGCAAGTTTCATCACAATCGGATAGAAATTTTGACCTCTACAGGGTCCACAACCTTGATATACCATATTTCCAACTTTTCGCGTACAAATCGGATAATAACTTCGACCTCTATAGAGGGACAACAAGCTAAAAAAAGGCAATATTTCGTACAATCAGGGGTCATAATTTAGGAAGCGATGATCTGATATCAAAACAAAGCAAACGTAGATTTAAACCAGCGGATTCTAGGCAGATACGCCCACATACGAGAGGTGGAGAACAAGCTAAAAAAACGTTTTCCTACAATCAAAGGCAATAATTCATGAAGTTACAATTCGATATGCGCAAATATCGACAGGAACCAAGATCTTTGTGTTTAAAATTGTGATCTTTATAGGGTTCACAAGCTAAAAACATGATTTATGTACAATCAGAGGCCATAATCCATCGAAAGCAACCGAGATCTTATAGAGATAACCCTATATTTCGAGTTTCGTCAAAATTGTGACCTGTAAAGTGTCCACAAACGGACGGAACGACAATAATACGTCCACGTGAAAATGAAATGTGGGCGACAGTGGGCGTAGAGAGAGAGAGAGAGAGAGGGAGAGAGAGAGAGAGAGAAATGGGGTATAACGTCCACTCGACAAAAACTAGGTTATTTCGGGACTAACATATGGTTTATTTTATTTCAATAAATCGCTTACGCGTATGGGTCTTTTGCAATGGGGGAAAACCGGAGGACCCGGAGAAAACCCATGAAGTTGGACAGGCGACCCTACTCCTTGTCACGTACAACCGTAGATTCGAAACCACGCCACTTGACTCAATGACAGGCTTTATGATACAGCACGCACGGTTTACGGGAAAGACGCATAACTCAGAAACAAAATAGTCACAACAAATCTGAAAAAAAAATCCTGTGTAAAATTAAAGTTTCAATCATGTTAAAAACCGAATTGTTGACGGATTGGCAGACAGGGCCGACGACATAATACACCCACAATGAAGTGTATTCATGGAAAACTTTCCCCATCGGCGCTGGGGCGAATAGGTCTTTTTCAGAAAATGTTGAAAATTATCCGGCCGAAAAAGTGTTATCCTGCAATTCTGACCCGTTATAACGCAACAACAAAGTAACCCAATATATGTACATGACTTATGTGGCTTTCTAACCGCAACAACAGCATGTGTCCACCAGAATTCAAAATTTGGGAGATAATTGAAAAAAAAATCATGAATAGATTCCTGGGAGCCGTGGATGGCGAAGCCGGTCACCACCAGCTCACCAAAGTCGCAAAGCGCGTCAGCGGGCGGTATGCGGTGGCATGTCTTTTCCCAATCTGATTAAAACACAGATCCAATTTCGTTTCGTTTTTATAGTTAAAAAATCCCCAACGAAATATAGAGCTGTATTTTAATTAGATTGGTCTTTTCCGCCTAGAAGACAAAAATTATTTTTTCGACAAATAATATATTTTTTTGACTTTTTTCCGTCTGCCGAAAAAATCTGATCGCCCACGTTTTGGACAGCAGTCGGGCAATACTGTTGGTATTCGCAAGAAAAAATCATATGCTTTTGATTATTTAAATAGCAGAAAGCAAGTAGTAGTTATTAGTGGTGCCTCCTCTGACCCCGGAATTGACACTCCCCTTTATTTACAAATAACGGATCCCCGGGCAGAGGCGGCTATCCTGAATAATGATTTGATAACTATTAACAACTGGTCGAAGACATGGCTTGTAACTTTCAACCCTCTAAAAACTGAAACAAAAACTTTTACAATTAAAACAAACATAACTAAACCACACTTGTATTTGGGCAGTGAGTGAAAAAAAGAAGTGTCGGAGCATAAACATCTTGGACTAAACTTACAACCAAATTGCAAATGGGATGTTCATAATAAATCATACATGTATATGTAATGAAGTAGGGAAACTTATCAATTGTTTTAGATCATTAAAATGTCGACTTAATAGAAAATCATTAAAAACCATCTACATGTATACTTCTTTCATTCTACCACATTTTGATGATGCTGACGTAATTTTGGATGACTGCTCAGAAAATTAGCTTTACAATTAGAAACTTTACAGTTAGATGCACTAAGGACTATTTGTGGAGCGGTTAGAGGTACAAGCCATGCAAAACTCTATAAAGAAACCGGATTTGTTCCATTAGCTGAATGTCGACGAAGACACAAACTCAAATTATTCTATAAGTTAATCAACGGTCTAGCTCCTTCTTATACTATTAACCTTATTTTAAAGAAAAAATCACCATATCGTCTGAGAAACTGTAATAATCTCGAAAAGTACTTTTGTAGAACAAACTTTTTTTCTTCAAATTCATTTATTCCGTCGACGACCAGAGAAATGGACGCATTTGAACCCGAAGTACAAAATTCAAATTCTGTTTCATCTTTTTATTTAAGCTTGATTAAAGACGGCCATATTGTTCCAAATTGCTTTTATATTGGAGATAAAAAAATATCAAATAATACATAGTAAACTGAGATTATGCTGCAACGATTTAAATGGTCATAAGTGTTTGAGACATTTAACGGATAGCCCCGCCTGCGCGTGTGGTCACCTTTTTAAAGATTGTTACCACTATCTGTTAATATGCTCCCTGCAATCGGGTGCCCGAGGAAAAACTATTGGTTTACTCAAACAGCAATTTCGAGATGTTAGTATTTTATTAAATGGTCAGATTGTCCTCTCATCTGATCAAAATCAGTTCATTTAACACTGTTCATGACTTTTTAAAATTGTCAAAACGTTTCTTATGTGGAGATCATCCCATTTATTTCACTTTCTGCATACTATAATAGAACAATACTATACGTTTTAGGTAGGTTTTTATATGGTGGGGGGGGGGGTCGGATAGCCTATTTAATACAAAGTCACAGAACGACAGCTGTATATATGTATAAATGTTTAGTTTATATTTAAATCTTAAATATTTTTATATTTTGTATGTTCTTGTTGTATATATGTTGTGTATGTACATAAAATAAATTTATTTTTGTAAATTCTGGAGAGGAATCAACATAGGCCCAGTCTGTCCTCCAATCCTATTTCAAATAAAATAAAATATTGTTTACAAAAAAACCTCAGCATGCTTTTGGTATATTTGGGAGAGGGTAAGTAGCATGTGGCCGCCCCCCCCCCCCCTGTAACGCAAAGTGAAGGACTTTCACATCTCAAATAATGCTAATTATAGAATTAGAATAAGAAGTGGGATTATATTGTTTCTTTTTTTGAAAATGTTCTACCCTTTGTAACATATTGGACAATTTTCGAGTAGCCAATAGATATATCCGCAAAATGTCGAACTATTTGGTGGCCCAAAATACAGCAAAACACAAATTATGTCATTTTCTATGAACTGCTTCTAGCACGATGCTATTGAGTATTTCTGCATTTGTAGTTGAGACTCGTCGGGTAACGCAAGATTCACTCTTAACATGCCGAAATTCAAAAATTTTACTTCCATACAACCGAAATAAAACTGATTTGATGTTCAGCAGTTGACCTGAATTAAATGGGTCATATTCAATTATTAATTTCAATTAATTTAGTGTAGAATAAAAGTAGGACGATCCTTTATTCACTGAGTCTACATCTATTTGAGTAATTAGGTCGAAATACTAACCAGATATAGATACAATTTTGATTTGTTTAAAACCTATTTGAGCCTTCTTTATATTGCTTATAAATATAGATTTTGGCTTGTATTTTTGAAAAAATATATACATCATTGGCCTAGCAATGGGCGAATCTATACTACAATATATGAAACCGTAGGTGTACATTTTATCTATATTACACATACCAACATATAGAGAGGTTATTACTGTGACAGCCACCCCGTAGTTCGTATAGCTTATAGGTGGATTAAAAACAACACGCTACACATTTGATGAAACCTCAAACACTAATCTGTAGTTAAACACACAGAAAGGTCAATCTACATGTAAAGGTAACCATTTTAAGATTCGGTACATCCAACAAAGTTTCAGTCCTTTGTCAAATAATTTGAACCATGTTGAGATCTACAATATACATGTAATTTGAATGAATGTATTACACGTCCAATACGAGTGATGATTCCGCCAACTTTAATTGATTTCCAATTAACAACGGTTCTTTACAATGTAGGATTTTTCATCATAGTTTTCCAAGGTCATTGGTGCAAGACGGGCGGCCCAGCAAGGTTTTATAAAAGGCATCTAATCGTTCGAATAGAAAATTGTCTACGCTAGAGATGGAAGTGGACGTTAAACCCCAGACCTACCTACCGGGTGGAACAAAAACGAGAGCAGCCCGTGTACTAGTTGACGGGCCTGTAAAAGAACCAGTTAGAAATCGATGAAGAGTAATTGGAATCGCCACTGCCAGGAGAAATTGTCATTTATAGCACATATCATGGCGTATGGCCGTCTTCACTGTCCCGGTTGATGCTGAAATGTAAGATGTTACACCCCATTTTAAAGTGCACGAATGGACCTCGGTTTGGTTTTATCCCACCCCATCTGAACGACTGGACACACTACCCTTGTCAGGCACAACCGCGCTTGAAGGAAATTGGCAAATATTCTACATCGGGATTTGATTCCGGTACATTCTAGCCAAGAGTCTACTATCCTGGCCACTATTTCGGTGAAAATAACCTTGACAGCTTCCCTAAAGCCACCGAATTGGTAGTAAAAATAAACTGTTGTGACTAAATCAATAAATGAATATTTATATAACAGCTGCTTTGTGATCCAAGCAATTCAAAGAATCCGGAAAAAAATATAACTAAGATTAACAAACTAACTATAGCAATGTGCCAATACGTATAATATAATATAATAAGAAAGTAAATGAAAATTATATTAATATTTTACTTACTACATGTACATGAAATATATTTAGTTGTCACTATCAGTGTGAAGCCATACTCTGTCTTGTGCACGATAATCTCCTCGTGTTGCCCAAAATACATGTAGGTACTGTTAATTCAACCACTCAGACAGAATCCTTAACTAGTACATGTAGCTTTTGAAATCCAAGAACAAAGCATTAATCTCTTATGTATTCACAATCAGTCTGTAATACTTTCTGTATGGTCACACGCGTTTGTACTTTTGTGTGAAAACTAAGTCTTTCGAATGGATGATCGAAAGGAACTTCGACATCTTTAAGTAAACGATATGTATCAATCTAATGAAAATACAGATCTATATTTCGTTTCGTATTTTATACTTTCGATGGCCCACACTACATGTAGTTATAGTGGGTGTTCATGTCAGTCTATGACCAGGGTATACAAATGGTATCCTGCCCTTTCCTAGGGTATACATGTATACCCATGCCCTAATGATGAACGTTTTCAACCTTTTTACTAGTCTGAACATTTTTAAGCGATAGGTATGTAATTATTGCTCTCGCACTCTCAGCTATCAGTGCATGCTTAGCCAGATGTATATAGGTGAATTGCTTATGATACGAAAATTGTGAATAATCAGGCTTTTGTCGCTTTCATTTATGGTGAGTGTGTGTGGGGGGGGGAGGGGGGGAGGGTAGGACACCCACGGACTGCCCTCTATCTATTGGTACCCTTGCCTTCGCGGCGTTCCGGCGCCCCTGTCTATGACGCCAGGTACCAAGCAAACGACATTTGACCCGATAATGTCAGTCATTTTATTAAAGGGACAATCCCGATGTGAAATTTGTGAAATTAATGGACCAAAATATAAAGGCATGGTGTATTTACATTGTCTGAAAATTTCAGCTGAAAATATTGAGTCGTTTGGACGTGAACGTCAACACTGCTTATCCGGACACGTAACCCTTTTAAGATTTCGGGTCATTTTTTCATATTGGGTTACCTGATAATCGATTTATTTTTCTTGAGAGGTCTATACCCATGTACTGTACTTGATAACAAAAGGTAAGTTTCACTTACATATTTTTTTTATAGAAAAAAGTCTGGTTTTATCCAGACACTGTATAATACAAAGGTCTCCATTTCCAGATGCAGACTGTCAGGTTTAAGTTATTTACAAGCGTATCACAAATACCAGGTTAGTTGATCGACCTTAGATAATGGCTTTTAAATGATTTTAACACAAAATTAAGCAGTTTTATTTCCCAAAAAGTTATCCGGATTGGCCCTTTAATCAATTGTTTTTATTATCTACTTTTGCTTTGTTTTAACTACTATCGCTGCTATTGTCCATCCACAGTTCCGCGCAAAATTTGCCAAACCCTCGATCCGACAGATCATTTTATTGGCTGACCCCTCACTTCCAGATCCAAGTGTAGTAAAGACAATTAAAAACGAAATTTTGAACTATAACTATAAAAACGAAACTAAATTGTATCTGTGTTTTAATCAGATTGAAAAATATGTATAATTAGTATAAGATTTTTTTTTTCATGTCAATCATGCGGAATTTTTGCAAATATGAATTTTCCTGGAGGGTTTTAAATGTAAATTGCAATTATTAGCAGTTAATAGAGTTTCAAACTTTGTTAGTTGTTACATAGCAGTTAACAACAACTCCTGAGGCGACGAGCACCCCCCCTCCTCTTCCGCATATTCTAATAATTCTAACACCTTTCGACGAATTAACGTATATGTGTGGTCAATAATTAACCATAATCCTGTTAGTCCAATAAAATGTGTCAAATGTTATATTTTAATTTTGAATAAACATGACCTTCTACGCGAGAGCCCTGTCTTATTTGCATATGAGTATATTTGTGTCAGTATCTTTCCAACTAAAAAAGACTAACTTGAATGTGACAACTTTTACGCAGAATTCAGAAAAGTCAAGTAGATTCTGTTTTGCGGACAATCGAGAATCGCTTGACATTTTCGTACATATCAGCAAAGAGTACGCTATTGAGGATTGCTGCTTTCCTTTACTGAGGACGGAGTTTTTAGAAGGGGATGATGGAGCGTGGGCTAGTTACCACCATCAATAACTTTAGCCCGATGACTCTTCTATATACAGTAAGATTCTTGAATTTTTCTTTAAATAAAAAAATATAATTTATTACTGATCGTGAAGTTGTGGTTTATTTCATTAAAGTCTGTATTCAGGCCAGAGATCAGTGAAGGCGGGTGATATTTATGGAAACAGTGAATACAATTCCTTATTGCGTCTCATATTCTTGCGTTAGCGGCGTAGTTAATCTTACATGAGTTGTGGTAATACTTTATCAAGGATAAGATTTTACTACGAGGCAGTGTAATACATTTTCTGTTTATGCATGAAAATATTTTATCCCTCTAAATAATGTATTTCTATTCCCAATAACGTTTCTTTCTATTTTAGGTATTGTTATTTTTGGGGTGCTATACAAATTATGTATTATCAGGAACAACAGGTGCCCTGACAACTAGTACTACTACCACCGGGATAGATCCATGTGCTGTAAGTAAAATATTAACTATACATAGCCTTTTAGCACCAAAAAATCTGCAGATTTAAAATCTCGTAGTCGTAGCTTTGATGTGAGTTGGCTAGCACTTCTGGTTACGCCATTGCATGTTGTTTGTTTCAGTGCTTGTTTCATGCAACATCTCCAAAATGATCTCTTCTCTAATATATTTATATTCTGTTGGCAGGGAGCAATATGCCCCGTGGGAACAAAATGTCGAATTATGCAGACTATGAAAGTACTCAAAGTTACTTGCGTTCGTAAGTATAAAAAAATAATATTTTCTTAAATATTTTTTTACTATCACGTATTCAGAGTTTGCTAATGATAGGCTCAAGATATAAGTTCATTCTACTATTTCAATTTCCGAAGTGATATCAAGTGTATAAAAAGTCCTTATTTTTATAAATCATTTTTATTATTAGTTTATTACTTTTTTTCAGCCAAGAAAGCTATGTCACAAACTGGAAATTGTCCAAGAGGCCGCCCAGTTGTGAAAATATCAGGTCGAGACCTACACTGTACCACTAGTTGCCCTTCGCCAACAAAATGTATTGGTAGTAGATGCTGCCCTACAATTCCGAATGTAGGTGCGAATGGTAGTAGCGGGACGTACATCATGCAAGAACCGATACTGGGGGTAGGGGGTGGAGCATACAACATGCAGCCCAGTAGTACAGCAGGTAGTGGTGGTTCTGGAGTAGCAACGGTCATTTTAGTTCCCACGCCTGTTAACGGTGGTGGGATGACAGGAGGCATGAGTGGAGGAATGATGATACAGAAGCCGCCAATGATGCAACCACCTATGATGATGCAGCAGCCGATGATAATGCAACAACCAATGATGCAACAACCGATGATGCAACTCCCAATGATGCAGCGGCCAATAATGCCACCCCCGATGATGCAGGGTGGAGGAAGCTATGGTGGTGGTGGATATGGAGGTGGGGGTGGACATTACGGTGGCGGTGGTGGATATTCTGGTGGTGGTGGTTATCATGGGAGTGGTGGTAGTAATGGCGGGGGTGGTTATGGTGGAGGTGGCGGCGGAGGAAGTTATGGTGGGGGGCATGGAGGTGGTGGTGGTGGTTATGGAGGAGGTGGGGGTGGGGGTGGATATGAAGGAGGCGGTGGTAGTAGTAGTGGATATCAAAGTAGTGGTTCAATTCTTGACGGAGCCCATTCTCATTCTGGTGGGGGAGGGGGTGGGGGCAGTAGTGGATATCATAGTGGAGGCGGGGGAGGATACAATGGTGGTGGCGGAGGAGGCAGCAGTGGGGGATATCACGGTGGCGGTGGGGGGAGCAGTAATAGCGGTTATAGTAGTGGAGGTAAAGGTGGGAGTAGCAATGGCTACCATAGTGGTGGTCGCGGTGGAAATAGTGGAGGAGGCTACTTAGATGGAGCCCATTCGCACTCCGGTGGTGGAGGTAGAGGCGGGGGTGGAAGTAAGGTTGGATACTCTAGTAAACAACGACCACAAAGACGTCCCCAGGGTAGGTGTAATTACATACCTCATAACATTTTGCGTTTGTTTGATAGATTATAAATTGTTGATGTAATAAAAAAGAATTTTTTTATGTACTTGTCAAATACGGAAGACATTTCGCTTGGTTCGAGTGGTCTATCAATTGGTCCGAGTGGTCTTGGTCCGAGTGGTCTTTGGTCCGAGTGGTCTGGATACCATTATAGGCGCCAAAGTATCCGATTCTACCTATTTGTCTAAAGATCTCACAGCCATGTGACTAAACCAGAATCTACTGCCTATGCTATTTATCTGAGAACTGATTTACAATTATGTACCTGAATTGTGTAATGAACACATGCTAGAACTGTTTATAATTTTGAGATGTTCAAAAACATGACACCCTTCGGGGAAGAAATCAGTATAAAATCATTTATTCCTTTATTATTTTGATTTGAAATAAATTATATTCAACAACGGGCATTATGGTTGAAAATACAAACGTATTTAACTATCTGAACCCTCGAAACAGAAGTAGATTATCTTAAACAACTTTTTTTTTTCTTTTTTTTTTTATCATATTCGTGTTTTCAGGTAAACCAGGTAGTTGTCCAAACCATGTTCACGATCTTGGTGGGTGTTATACCAAATGTCAGAATGATTCAGATTGTGGTGGTTCAGATAAATGTTGTCAACAAGGATGTTCTAGAATATGTCATCATATCTAAATAAAATACATTTCACTGACGTATATATATATATATGAATATAAATATTGAACATTGTTACTTAATAGCGGTAATATTTTTAATCATCAACTGATGTATTTTTTTTATTCTAACAGTGCAAATTTAGTCATTTTGGTCTGAAATTAAGTAAATGGAGACCTTTAAATACCAACCAGTCCTTATTTGCAATTACCAGAAAGACACCCTTAGACGGAAGCATTGGTTTAAACTTCAAAATTCCTACAGATGTTTAATTCTAATCATTCGGACAGACAGCAGGACAAATCTTAAGTGGTCGTTGGCGTATTGAAAGCAACAGTCGTCGTGACTTCTATGTATCACCACAATTAAGGGCAACATACCACTTAATATTGGCAAAACATTCCTTTGATTTCACGTTATCTTTATGTGTTAGGGGTAAGCTGTAATAATACACCGAGTTGTAGTGAAAACGTTACTCTGATTTGACTGAAAGTACTGGTGAGACATGATGCATCTGAAATGTAATTTTTAGCTTAATTGTAGGCTAGACACAAGGAAATCCAGAACAACAATCGGAGAACATTATAACTTAACAATGAACTGTAGTCGGATGAGGCAAAAATCAAACTTCCATTGCCACACGCCGTCATCGCATAGAGGAAATAAGCCCTGAGTAGCTAATTGTGGGGCCATGTACTCATGCCATCTTTAATTAACAATGGCGCCATTCTCTGGAACCTTGAAATTACCAGGCCCACTGGAAAACCATTACTACAACGAGTGTAATAAAATTTCTAATCAATTCTGTTCTGTGTAGGGTAGGCCTTCATTTCGCGAAACAGTCCAAATTGAATGGCAGTCACTTGTGCCTGCTTGGTCCATTTTTACAATATTAATGATAATATCAGTTTAGAGATTTATCTCATTTAAGGCGTCAATCTTGGCATCTCGTTAAGTCTACCCAGAGCCGTAGGTACAGACACAATACATTATGTTGAATCCAGTATGCAATATTGAAAACGCTATTATTACATGACATCGTAGTGATCTGTTATTACATTCAGAATTGCAAAATTAAAGTGTATTTTCTCAAACGAGATTCATTATCATCTGTTTATTAAAGTGGTGCGTTTTCATTACATCTTAGTATAATTCAGTTATATTTAACCAACAAATTATTTCATTGATATTTTGTGTGTTTGTTTTTTTTTTATCCAAAACACCAAAATAAGTGTTTAGTTCATTAATTCGCGTCCTTTTCCGAATTATTCTTAAATAGTTTTCTTGGTGAGGGTAGTATTGATTATTTAGTCTTAATGTGTTATAATTCATTTAACAACTAGAAAAGGCACACGAAACAAGGGTTTGGTTTACGAACATAGTTTTATATCATAATTTTACCTCCTATCTAGTTTTATCAAAGACTAAACTTGTTTTTACGATTTTTTATGAAAGGTATTGATAAAATGTTTTATTTATTTTGAGTTCTGTGTTTTTGTTTTGCGATTAGTTTGTCTCATTCAGGTACGGGCGTTACCTTTGCGTGGCATGATGAGAACATAGACAAATATTGTATTCCTATTATTTGGCATCACCATTTGCATCACGTTTGTGGATTTTGTCAAATTTTATAACAGTTATAATGTACCAGAAATAAAAACAAATGTTTTTTTGGTGAAGACCCCAATAAGTAATGCATTGACCCACTAACCCAGATGTCCCGGGAAATATATCGGTGATGGCTGAGAGAGTTCGTCAGGAAACCTGCTTTCTCTTGTCAATAACACAGGACTGAGGGGTTGCTAATGAACAAAAAACCGAGGCCCTATCGACAAGTTGGCGCGAACACAAAAAGACTTGGAGACTACCGGGGAATCGAAACCACGCGACCTTATTCAATGACAGCCCTTATGATACAACGCGCACGTGCTAGCCACCCGGCCACCCAACTCCCCAATTCAATAATAGGTTTTAGCAATTTATATCATACATCCGCGAGAAGCAAGGCACGTGGTTTATTTTTTTTACAATTCATTCCCATATACATGTTGGAAGTTTTGATTGCAATATATTCTTGTCTCCGTTTGCATACATTTGCAAAAATATAATGGTGACCGCTGACCGAAGCGTCCCATCAATAATTTACAATTCATTACTATTGTCACTTAACTTTAAGGTACCTCTTATAGATTTTGCTCACTTAAACTGACCTTTGAATACCACTAAAGACTAAACTTATTAGTTAAAGCAGCTTAATTGTAAGGGCAAATTGATAGTTAACACTGCGTTTGAATACCACTTTATATTACCCTTAACTACAGGTGGGTGAGGTATATATAAGTGAAATCCGACAGTTAAGTGACTATCTTCTTAGATATCCGGGGTGGTTGGATGGCCCAATGGCTACCAGTATCACTGGCGTGGTTTCGAATCCCCGGTTGTACGTGACAAAGAGTAAGGTCGCCTGACCAATCTCGTGGCGTTTCTCCGGGTCCCCCGGTTTCCCCCTCTACTAAAGACCCCTACGCGCAAGCGAATTATTGAAATAAAATCAAACCGTATGTTAGTCCCCAAATGACCTTGTTTGTGTCGAGTGGATGTTAAACCCCATGCCTCTCTCTCGCGCGCGCTCTCTCTCTCTTGGATATTCTTGGAATACGGACACTATAGAATAAAAAAAGATGGGTTTAATAGGAGTCAGCTCCCTTTATTCAGAGCACAACACATTAACTAAAATCAAGGTTCCGTTTTCAAGTCACCTTCAGCAGGAAACGTGCAACATTGTTTTGGAAATTTCGATGATCTTTATAACCACAAAGATCCAACATCAGATAAAACCACTGAACGATGTTGAACATCTCCGTTTTTGCTATGCCCCGCCCAAGGCCTATTTTGTCGTTAATTTTAGGTTTTAGAAATTTGCGAAAAATACATGGTCCCTAACTCAAAATAAGTATGATCCATTGGAAATTAGAAATATCTAGCGTCTATTATCCAGAAGCATTAGATTCCGAAGGCTTTCTCGCCATCCTCCGACGGACTCATGCCGGTAAAACGCCAAAAAGTATAAAATGAAATTTTCACAGGGCGGCGACGTGAAAAAGAAAGCAAACAATGGCATATCGGACGGGAGACCAGTCAAATTCTAGCTCGAACTTTATCTTATGGGAGACTGGGGGAGAATGGTCACACGCTCGACAAAACAATAAATCATAACTAAGATTCAAGTTTTAAAAAATATGGATTTGGTACAAGGGTGGGCCCCCATTGACACATGGCGCGACTTTTTGTCCAAATTGAAACATTCCAAGAGCACGTCTTTTTGTTTATCAGAGCACGGTTTTCGCTCACCAGAGCACCGTCGTCCCCCAAGGCACATTAAAATAGGATTTTTCTAGTCCGGTGAATGGAGTATTTCGGCTCTGATGTTTATATGTTTCCCTTAATTATGTTTACTTCCCGATGCCTCCCACAAATCATAGCTAGTCACCAAATCTGGCAAAAAATGTAAATCAAGCACTATTCTTCAATTCTAGACCAAAAATTCAATAAATTGCAATACAAAAGGGGTTGAGTGGGGGTAGGTGTCATAAAATCGGGGAAAGCAATTACTGTTTTTTTTTACGACCAAGCTCCTGTCTCTGACTATCACAATATGGTCGTTCAGATAGCGATTCCATCACACAACAAACCGTGGTCCCATACGCACACATTTGGCGTGCACATACAAAGAAAACCATTGACATTTGGAAGGTTTCCCACCAGAATCCGATATTTTGTCACCAGAACGCTCCTTAAGATATGTCTGTAAACGCATCCAAAACATTCGTAGTAGAGCACGAACTGATTATTCTCCGTTGAGTCATTCATATCGACCGCCAAAAGCTGCTATCGTTTTGCCAATTTCTAAATCTTGATCCTAGATCACCAGACTCTATTTAAAAGTACAAATATTCCCACAATTCCATCAAAATACTATTTATTCCTGATAATATATTCTGTATAATTTATTACCTATTAATAACTTCCTAGATTCGTACGTTTTTGTCAAAAGTCGTATTTGAAAATAAGTCGTTAAAAATGCCATCAAATTATTGGAAATAGATCAGTGGAATAATCGCTACAGGTAAATATAAAATCCCCCACCAACATCTTACAATTTCATTCTTTGATATTAGCGTACCATTATTTCACATAATGGTACGGTCAATGTACAAGCGTACATTGTTTAAACTAGTTGAAATATTGAAGCCGCGTGACGCATTTCATTGAAATGCGCATGCTGGATAGTGTATGTATTTTAAGTTGAAATTAATAGAGCCTAGTGGGGCTGTTAATAGGACATTACTTGCGTATAATTCGTGAGTAATTCGTGATGTTTGGCAGTGAAACTATTCAATAGTTAAAATTTCATGCCTATTTGCTAATGTGGGTATTCCATATTTTAAGAGTGCAATGATGCTTTTCACGTGGCCAAGTACATGTCTATAAAAAAGGTTATGTGTGTTATATGATTGCATATTTTCTTCCCTAATATGGACGTATCAATGCCTTATTTATCTATGTCTATATATAGCAGTTGTGGCTGTTACGGATCAGTCGCGTATTGGGAAGGACCAGGTGGAGGAAGATTTCACCTTTTCTCATATTTTTTACAGGCACAATAAGGCCAGATTCAGCGCTGCATGTCCAAATGTGTATTTTTTTGTTTGATCTATTGTTCTTTTTTGTTTTGCTTATTTATTGTTATTAACATTGATCTTCCTTGTAAACATAAAGGTGAGTGGCTCCCCTCGGCAATCTGGGATTGGATACGCTACTCACACTTTCACAACTCCACAAATGTCCATGACAAGACAATTATGCAAACATACGAAAAACGAATACACGGAATATTAAGCACAAGGCGTTACAAGATATCGGGGACAATCATCGACGATTCATTTCGTATAATACAACATATTATATTGGAAAAGCTTTTGTCGGCTATATATTATTATTTCGATTTACACACAATCTCACGTTAGTTAGTCAAATAATGACACCATCCAGGGTTTATACTGGGTCAAACTATGATGGACATTATCGTTATCGTATTTAACCTTTCTATGAAAATATAGACATATTGTTATGTCGGCGCCCCTATCCCTTCACATTAATCTGTTTAAAAATGTAGCTTCAATAGCGTTCCCAAGATAGCAAAAAAAAAAAGAAAAAGAAAAAAAAGAACCTGTAGAGTGACTTATTTGCGACTGAATTTCGATATGATACAAACTTATCCCTAGTTTAAATAGCCCTAGTAACTGTTGTTACGATTGTCAACATTAACATCTACACGATTGAATTGAATCCCACCAAAAATACAAAACTTTGTTATCGAAAGAGTCGGGTTTAGTTTAAAATATCGTAATTACCACCAAGCCTCATCCTTGACAAGCTATATAAGTGAAAACATGACGAAACTTAACATTAAAGTCAATGGGGCAATAAATTTTTCCAAGGTATATAGCGGTTTGATATAATTTAGATACTATGGCAAACAATTACAAAT
Organism: Patella pellucida; assembly: GCA_917208275.1. Taxonomy (NCBI): domain Eukaryota; kingdom Metazoa; phylum Mollusca; class Gastropoda; family Patellidae; genus Patella; species Patella pellucida. Next base: position 28,026,005 of record OU795041.1, on the reverse strand, counting down.
ACAAACATTCAATAAGGTCGCTTAGTATAAACAGGACCATAACCATATATAGGCATCAAATAGTAGGCTATGTCATTTAATATAGAAATGACACCAGTATGGTGGCCTACAGTCTGAATAGCATTTTTTTTAAAAAAAAAATATGTTAAAAAAAGAATAAAAAAATTAACTAGTGTACGGATACGGAAGCTCAAATGCGAACTATTTTGGGTTTTTTATTTATAATTTCTATTTTTAATTTTTAATTTCTATTTTTAATTTTTAATTTTGTATCTTTAATTTTAATTTAGTTTTTTTAATTTTGTTTTTTTAATTTTTAATTTTGTAAAATAGTTTCTGATTTTGTAGAATAATTTCATATTTTGTAGAATAATTTTTAATTTTGTAACTTAATTTTTAATTTTGTAACTTAATTTTTAATTTTGTAACTTAATTTTTAATTTTGTAACTTAATTTTTAATTTTGTAACTCAATTTTTAATTTTGTAACTTAAATCATAAATTGATGTTCTCTATACATCCTTATCAGTTCTGGGTACGTTAATGTTCATCACCTTTGACCTACGTTGACAGCACGATTACGTTTTGGGTGGTCTATATAGTACATGTTTGTATTAAAATGACCTCTTCCAACCAGCTTGCAGACACAATGTAAATGAATGGTACCTAGTTTTTAGATAAAAATATGCACTCAATAATCCAAATTTAAAGAAACAAAAGGCAACACATCACACCATTCTTACGGTGGCTAAGTGGATAAGGCGCTGGTTCGCTAGCCTGGAGGTCGAGAGTTTGATCCCTGCATAGGCCGAATAAGTTCATCTCGATTTTCCGGCGTGATTTCCCCTTGTCAGTGATGCAGAAGGAGGGCCTGACAAGGACAGCTGCCTAGTCGTTCGGATGGGACGAAAAACCGAGGTCCCGTGTACACATTGAAATGCACGTAAAAGACACCTTGGCAGTTGGAATTCGATATAAGAGTAGGCGGTAGCGCTGCTGCCTGGGCAAAATTTCCCTCAAAGCACACTGTATGGCGTATGCCCGTCTTCAATTAGCCCAGACTAGGTGCTTAAGCGTAGGAAATTAAACCCCATTTCATTCATTCATTAAATTATCACCTAATAGTAGCAAAAACCTTTCATACAAAATATGCAAGAAATAATTAATACATAGATTCCAATCAGACCTAACAGCACCGAGTACAATAATCACTTGTACATGGTAAGCACGTGTGAGCTGTATCATAAAGCCCGCAATTGAGTCGACTGGCGTGGTTTCGAAACTTCGGTTGACAACGAGTAGAGTTTTCTCCGGGTCCTCCGGTTTCCTCCCACTGCTAAATACCCTTGCGCGCAAGCGAATTATTGAAATAAAATTAAACCATGTTAGTCCCGAAATGACCTATTTGTGTCACATGATGTAAACAATTAGACACGTGGCTTAAATTGTGTCACTGTGTCAAGTTTAGAAACTTAATTTACACAAACGCGTTGAATATTAAACCTTCAAAACACCGTCGCTAGCCTGGAGGTTGAGTGTTCGATCCCTGCATTGGCCGAGAAAGTTCATCTCGATTTTCCGGCGTGATTTCCCCTTGTCAGTGATGCAGAAGGAGGGCCTGACAAGGACAGCTGCCTAGTCGTTCGGATGGGACGAAAAACCGAGGTCCCGTGTACAAATTGGAGTGCACGTAAAAAGATCCCTTGGCAGTTGGAATTCGATATAAGAGTAGGCCGTAGCGCCGCTGCCCGGGCAAAATTTCCCTCATAGCACACTGTTGGCGTATGCCCGTCTTCAATTGGCCCAGGTTAGGTGCTTAAGCGTAGGACGTTAAACCCCATTTCATTCATTCATTCAAAACACCGCAAGTTCATGTTCTTAATATCCTAATAAAGATTACCTTTCATCAGATTTTCTGCCAAACGGCGAAACGATCACAAAATACAGCGCTAAACTTACTCCAAATTTGTATGTTTACTATAGTGATCAGTAAGCGTGTCGGACCAACTACGTCACTTTCGATATTAATAAAAATTAATTTCTCGCTTACAAATTTTTTTTGCATATGTTATAGGAGGGATTATTTTTAAATATATATTTATTATTTATGGAAACCTTATTGAAAATCGTTGGTCTTCCCCTTTAAATCTAGTATTCGTCCTTTCTTTGAAATCTCAGAAGCGCTGTTTGCCATGTTAAAACGTATACTAGCAATGGTATCTAGTGACGCCGAAATAGCGTCTGGTTATTCAACACACTATTAGGGCCATTGATGTCAATGATTATAGGACGCTCGGCAAAAGGAGTTGGTCGTCAAGGAGACATTCCTCGCGGGGTTAATCACTTTGAATTGCACATGACGTTAGAATTTTTGGACCAAACCCAACCCTATACCTAACCCTTACCCTAGCACGTGGTGCCTGTCAGGGTCGCTAAAAATAAACCATCATTAAGTTTATGAACGCGAGATTCCGTCAATTCACCATGACGTTAGAATTTTTGGACCAAACCGAACCCTCTACCTAACCCTTACCCTAGCACGTGGTGCCTGTCAGGGTCGCTAAAAATAAACCATCATTAAGTTTATGAACGCGAGATTCCGTCAATTCACCATGGCCGGTGTTAGGAATGTCTCCCTTGTGTAAAATTTTGGCAAAAGTAGATACTTTTTTTTTCTGACTAGTACGGAAGCTCAAATGCGAACTATTTTTGTTTTTTTTATTTATAATTTCTATTTTTAATTTTTAATTTTCAATTTCATACGCGTTTTCCTGCTATTCCAGTCTGTGCATACAGCAACTTCAATTTGGTCCAATATAGCACCTGGCTGACCCGAATTCAAAACAACCAATCAATCGTCGCGCGGTATGGTGGTCTCACCCTCCCGGAGAAAAATTTGGAAATGTAATCACTGCAAATGCGTTTTGTACTATTCTAGTCCGAAACTGATCCCGCAGTGAATTTCGCTTGGCCGCTAGTATCACTGATAAAGATGACATCTATGCGTCTTAATTCGGCAAAATATTAACTTTTTCTAGTCCGTGTAAGATACTCCAAAAATATCCAATGATTTTGTAATCGAAATCCCACTCTGAATTTCAACCATCTAATTAGACTGTTGCATCTGCATTCAAAAATAATAATCGATGCCCGAAAAATGTCGCACAAAGTATTGTGGCTCCAGACAAAATGTTTTAATCCATAGTCAACTCAGTACAAATTTGTGATATACAATTACAAGAACAGTTATATTGGTGTTTTAAAAGGGCTCGATGACAGTTAGGGAAGCTAAACTAGAAATGCCCGAAAAATTTCGTTTTTATAGACAGCGGCGCCGGTTTTCTTTGAGAGGCGAATGCCCCCCTCCCCCTAATAAAATTTTGCATTATTTGACGGTCGCAACTGCGTTTTACTGCTAATGTGCTCTGCCCGATGTCAGTTTTTCGTGCAATACCGTTTTTTCGGGCATACCTATCATAAGAGAACTCCGGGCATATTTTCGGGCATGCAGTGAACAAGAAAACGACGACACAATACCTTCGGGAAGTGTGGACCTCATAGAAATAAGTTAGTTATATATTTTCTATAAACGTTAATAGAAAAAATTTCTGGTTTATAGACAGCGGCGCTGGTTTTCTTTGAGAGGCGAATGACCCCCCACCCCCCACCCCAAGAAAATTTTGGATTATTTGACGGTCGCAAACTCGTTTAACTGCTAGTTTTCTATGCCGTTTTCGGCCCGATGCCCGTTTTTCGGGCAATACCTATTTTCGGGAAATACCGTTTTTTCGGGCATACCTAGCATATTTTTCGGGAATATTTTCGAGCATGCAGTGGACAAGAAAACGACGAGAAAATACTTTTCGGGCAGTGTGAATCTCACAGGAATAAGTTAGTTATATTATTTCTCTAAACGTTAATAGAAAAAAAGGTCGTCGAATTTTTCCATTTCCCGAAAATATATATATATATATATTTTTTTTGTTGGGGGGGGGGGGGGGTTTTTTAGCATTTTCATTTGATATTGAACATTTAACGTTTTACATTTAACTCTTGCCTTAGAGGTATTTTGACTTTAGTTCCTATCATTACCGGTATTAGGACTTTGTACATTGTACTTTTTACATATTATCAATGGAAACGACATTGTCGCAGAGCATTTAATATTGGCAGCGATACCCTTCCATAGTAATTGACAATAAATTCCTGGTGTGAAAGATTGGTATGCCATTTATTTTGTTGGAGGGGGTAGGGGGGTATATTATATTGTGTGATTATTATTATTATTATTATACTCACTATTATGTAATACTCTTCATAATATCTGGATATTTTATATTGTCACAAAGCTCATGTAATCTTAAATAATATGTCACACTTGGATGCACCTGTGAACTGTCTTATTTAGTACATCCTTCTTATAGTTATCCAGTAGACATGGTACAAGGGTTAATCAGCGAAATGGAGGTATGAGATATGTTGTTGACGTTTGGGAAAGTAGACGAGGGAGTGTAGGGAGTGATAGTTAGGTGTATTATGAATGGTTAGAGTGGCTGTGGTGTTACGGTGAAATACTATGCGGCCACCGTAACACCACAGCTTTATGATTTGTTAGACAGGAGTGATGTAATAAGTGCGACAATAATAAATAACATATTTCTGATTTTATTGTCTCTTTTCCCACTTGCACTGGTTGTACGCCATTTTGAAACTACACTCTAAAAATAGTGCTTAGAATTTAAACGTGTTTCAAGACTTATGTGCTGAGGAAAGTGTTTAATTTCTAAACATCAAAAGTGTAACATGTTTTGGCTCTCAACACTTCGCACTAAACGTGTTGCTGTGCTAAACATGTTTAGCTACTTCTTCAATTATATGAAGCTAAACGTGTTTTAATTCTAAGCACTTTCAATATTATGACACTTTCCTAAACACGTTTAGAATAACAACACATTTAGGCCGAGGGCGGCATTTTTATCACGTGATAATTTTAAGCGGGAAGAAGAAACAAAGAGCTTGGACACGCTGTTTACAACTGACCATTACTGACCCCTACTTTACAGTTTTAGAAAGGTAAGGCGACCGAGTTTTGATTATACTGTCTTTTATTCCGTACTGTCAATTTTTAATGATTATTTACATTTATTAACAAGTACAGAGAGAGAACTACAGTAGGCCTACAGACACGGTGCTTCAATTTCTTGTGAAAATGGGGGAACCATCGCACGAAAAAAGTGCTTGTACAATATTACAATTTAAACTTCTTTGTGTTAATAAATTGGGGTTTTTTTTCATGCAAGTGTTCTATCCTTTTTAATTTATTCTCTCGGAAAATCGGTTATATTTGCAATGAGCAGTTTCGTTCGGTAGGCCTACTCCTCGGCAAAAATGAATGGTATCGGAATGTGCCGAGGACTACCGAATTATTTTTACGAAATCACGTGATATTCAAAATGGTGGCCTTTATATTTACAGTTTGCATTATGGAGAATAAATCTGTTGATGAGGTGGTAGAGTGGATGCTATCAAAAGGAATCAGTAAAGATAATTCAGATGTATTTAAAGGTAATTTAATCATTACAAGCTTTTTATATTTTTAGGATCTAGTGATTCAAATATAATTAGAAAAAACTAAGAAAAAACTACGATCACTGACTGACTGAGTTTTTATGTTATAAAAGTAATTACAAATTATTTAATCTTTAATTATCACTCAAAGTTCAAATAAAAAAAAGAAGATGTGGTACATGTATGATTGTCAATGAAATAACTCTCCACAAGAAACCAAATGACACAGAAATCAACAATTATAGCCTTATAGGTCACTGAACAGCCTTCAACAATGAGCAAAGCCTCCACCACATACATGTAGTCAGCTATAAGGGGATCACGGTGGCTAAGTGCATAAGGCGCTGGTTCGCTAGCCTGGAGGTCGAGTGTTCGATCCCTGCATTGGCCGAGAAAGTTCATCTCTATTTTCCGACGTGATTTCCCCTTGTCAGTGATACAGAAGGAGGGCCTGACAAGGACAGCTGCCTAGTCGTTCGGATGGTACGAAAAACCGAGGCCCTGTGCACACTCTAACTTGCTTAACAAAAATAGGGTAGATAGGTAGGCAAAGATTAAGTAGCTGGTTACTATTTAGGGAAACAGTATCTGTACACGTTCAAATGTACCGGTACATGAAAAATAACTTTAAGCAAAAGAACAATTTTCAATTATGACATTGAGGCATTATCGAAATTTATTCTTGAAAAAGCAATGGTGGTATCATGTGCTCACAGCATAGTTTCTTTATTTCTGATGTATTTTGAGTGAACTTTAAATTGTTTAAGTCATCTTATTATAAGTAATAACGAAATACAATGAGGTTGTTCATGTTGTACTTGTTCAAAATTTGACAATCATGTTACATGTATTATTGTTTCTTATCCGCAGACACATACTACCTATTTGTGTATAGTTTGAATAACAAGTTGGTGTATTATAACTTTTTTCTGTTCCTCAATTTAGATAGAATGATTATGCTTGTTTAATTCAATAATTAGGAAGGTTTTGCTATTCTTAAAGTTTTATAAACAAATATGCTGTTTTATTCTAGATTGATGAGAGAAGTGCAGAAGATATTATAGTCTGTCTAGAAATGCTTCAAGAGGAGATTAAAAACAGTGGCAAAACCCTTAATAACTCGTTGCCAGGTAAGAATCTGAAGTGTAGTTGATTTATAAGTTACCAATATATATTTCATTGAACAAATGAATAATATTAAGCATGAAGAGAAGTTTATATATTTATTAATATATCAATTGATTCATAACTATCAGATTATTACATGGCATTTTTCATATTCGCATGTATTATCAGCCCTATGTTCAATATCAGCTCAAGGGCTGATAATACATAAGATATGAAAAATTTATCATATGCTTCAACAATGGAGAAAAATAACAGATTCATACATATGTATATTGATCCTTTTTAAGGTATTAAGCATTCTAAATTATGTTTGAAGTTTTTAAAAATGCATTTAATTAACTTTTTTTTGTTCGTTTATTTTTATGCCCCACCTAGTAGAGGGGCATTATGTTTTCTTGTCTGTGCGTTCGTTCGTCCGTTCGTTCGTCCGTCTGTCGCACTTTAGGTTAAAGTTTTTGGTCAAGGTAGTTTTTGATGAAGTTGAAGTCCAATCGACTTCAAACTTAGTATACATGTTCCCTATGGTATGATCTTTTTAATTTTAATGCCAAATTAGAGGGTTTACCCTAATTTCACAGTGCACTGAACAAAAGAAAATGATAGTGAAAGTGGGGCATTCATGTCCTGGGGACACATTCTTGTTTAATATTATTTTGCACAATATACTTTCCAGTATCCAAATAATTGTTTTGTATACTACTTTGTAATGTTTTTCACTGAAAACGTAGCAACTTGCAGAGTATCACCAGAATGCCATGCAATAAAGTTACAGAAAGGCATGTGATAACAATCGAAGCATGTGATTAACTTTTCGTATCAGCCCGCTAAGCACCAATTCGAAAAAAATGGAGTTTCGGCTAATTAAATGATATAATCATACTGTTAAAATCATATGTTATTTAGTCTTTATTTATATGATACATGCTTTAATACCACTTTGTCAGAACATTGTTATCTGGATCTTTTATCCTGCAGGGTTGGTTTTTTGTGTGCTGTAGTTCGCATACTTATATTTTAATAATATTTCTACTTAGTTGCTTATAGATTTTCTTCTAATTTCAGACTTCTGATCAGCAGTTCAATACTAAAAAAGAAGAAGCTCCAAGACTTATTGTCCTTCAAAATGAAAATAGGACAGTGTCAAATTGTTTTGTTGTGGGTGATCGAATTCAGGTAGAAGTGGGAGACAATGTGCTTACTGGTCTTAATTGTTTATTGTATTGCTACTATGTATGGGACCTATCATACCCAAAGCAATACCAGCTGCTTGGGTTTATTCAACATGTTATTTTAAATGATAAGGCTAATAAATTTTACATGAGTAGCAACTACCTTAGATTTACCAAAAAGATTGATGAAATCACTTTGTAAGTGTACTTGCAGTACTTTCAGACTAAGTAAACTGTGTAATCAGTTTTGATTAATTCTGATAAATTTATAGAAAAGTGTTTTAAGTAATATTAGATAAGACACATCTTTGTTTAAAGTTCCAGTTTGTTATTTAGAGCCACCAAAACATTATTCTGCAAATTTATCAGGGGTTGTACAAGTAAATGGCCATCACTTTAGCAAAAGCTTTTTTGAATTTTAAGATTCTATTAATGGTGACCATAAAATAGTTTTAAAGTTTTTCACTTTACAATTTTCACTTTGGTTCTTATTCCTGAATCTTTAAATGCTGTCTCTTTAGAAATTTCCTGAATATTTGTAAATATTGTAAATAATATTGTGTAAATTGGCGGAAAATAGTACAATATGTCAAGTTTTACCCATTAGTTGGAGTAAATTACTTTGTAAACATTAAAAGAAATTCTTTTCTTTTATCAGAACTACTCACTAATTTTATTGTTCATACTTGAAATTTTATCAAATGTAGCAAACAAAAAGTGATTTGTGTAATGTATTATTGAAATGAGCATTTAAGTGTGCAATGGCTTATTATTGTAGGCTATGTTAGTATGTATTTAAAGTATGGTCTAATAGTCTGGTTGATGCAGATTAGGTTGAAAAAAGTTTTGGTCATGACAATATATGATAAACTGCTTGCCAGTTGTATTTTTATACACCATGAATGCTGTTTGTTTCAATTATTGAATTAGCATAGCAATTTTTCATTGATACATAAAATGCTTTAGATTCTGATACGGATTTTAAGGGGTATTTATCTAATACAATACGCTTCAATTGAATAAACATGTTGGTTAAATGAATGATTTCAAATCATGTAGAAAAGGAGCTTATTTGTTATACTAGTAAGAATAAATTTGTTGGACTATACTTGCAGTTTATTATATGTTTCAAGTAAACAATAGCAATATTATGTATATGTACCTTGTTATAAATTTGTTTGATTGTTCAATGATTAACTGGAAATAAATTATCACATACATTTCTTTTTTTGTACCTTGTAAATTGTTTTTAAAGCTAGATTTAGTTTTATGAATATATCTTTTAATAAATTCTAGAACACATTTACTACTCTATGAATATTTGAAATAAAGGAAAGGTATTGGTCACATTCAAATTGATATGGTAATTATATTGTCTTGATTTGATGCAAGGACTCTTTTCGTGATGGTATGGAATCTGTTTTAATGAGAGCTATCTATGAATAAGCATTTTACAATCTATATTTCTTGGGAAAAAAAGCTCAATTTAGGCCTAATGAATTCTATAGATGTCAACACTGCAACCAGTTTTTCAAGATATTTCTCTACTTGAGACAGTTTGATTTTTCAATATTGTAAGAGTGAGACTTGATGAGCTTTTTAAATGATTTAAAATTTAACTGTTCAGAGTGGTGGAATCTGTTTCTCTTATGATTTTCTTCTTCCTTTTCAAAGATTTGCAGAAAGTTGTGTTCTTTATAAGTGACACCTCCATAGGAACCAAAAAAATTTGATGTCATGTATGTTTCATTGGTAATGAGAAACATCTTTCTCACAATGATCAAGAAATGGGTGAAAAACCACAAATACTTGGGAGAATATGGTTTCTCCCACTAATATGACAAACATGTGTCCTGTCTAAGCATTTTACAGCTAAACATGTTTCCTGTCTAAGCATTTCACAGCTTAACATGTTTCATGTCTAAGCACTTCACAGCTTAACATGTTTCCTGTCTAAGCACTTCACAGCTTAACATGTTTCCTGTCTAAGCATTTTACAGCTAAACATGTTTCCAGTCTAAGCACTTCACAGCTAAACATGTTTCCAGTCTAAGCACTATATAGCTAAACATGTTTACAGACTACGCACCTTAAAGCTAAACATGTTTACAGACTAAGCACTTTTAAGCATGACGTGTTTAGGCTCTAAGCACATTAAACATTAAACATGTTTAGATTTAAAACATGTCAAAAATCGGTTTCACAAATGTGTTTAGGAATGTGTTTAGGCTCTAAACACAATTTTTAGAGTGTAGCTGACGAAGACAGGTCGGGCGGCTTTTGCTCGACTCCGGGCTGCTCTGTCAGTATCTAACAAACGCATTTAGTTCGCGTACAACTTTTAACGAGAGTTGCCAGGCAACGAAACATACGCCCACAGCATCTAAATCGTCCGGGCAGTAAACAAGGCTTGTCGCATATTTTACTTTTTTCGTTAATGAAACATTTATAATACACTAAAATATGATTATTAAAGTCAATCGGTTATTAACTTGAGCCTCTAGAGGGTCCACAAGATTTTTTGAAGTGATCAAGGGCCATAACTCTGACAGTAATTATCGGAAATTGCTGAAAATCAACGGGCTTCTTCGTCACATGACCTAAACTCTGTGTATAAATTTAAAGTCAATACAATACTAAGAACAAATATTTTTGATTTTTTATAAACTATATAGAATGAGAGTTGAGTATTTATAAAAGAGTAAAAAATAATAAAATATATTATTTGCAATTAAAATCTTTGCCTGTCATGTTCACACTTATAATACAGGATAATTATACCGGTTTAAGTATGTCAGTAGCAATAGTAAATTATGCTACTGGTTACTTATTATAAACCTCAACTTTATAAATATTGAACTATATACCGATTTAGACATAATTGATACCTATTGTGAGGAAGGAAACAGTTTTAGAATAAGAGCTTTGATATAATTTCTTAATAAACAGGTTGTTAATAGAGCTTTGAATATGGAGGTATTGGTGTGTTGTAACCACAGTGTCAGTCAGAAAAAAAGGTTTAAACTTAAAATATAGTATTTAATGTATCAGAATGTACTATATTTGGCGACTTAAATGCAAGATAAACATAGTATAAGCAAGAAAATTGTTTGTACTTAAGAAATTGTTGAGAAAATTTTATGTAAAGGTTTGCAATAGCAAATTCCAATGTTAAAATTTTTGAGAGGACCTGATAAACAGGATTACTATGGCTTATATAGGATAATTAGGGCTGGATGGTAAAGACTTAAACTACTGACCTAGACTCAGTGTTTACGTTTATATGACATAATAATTCAAGATAGCTGCTTTAGGAAACGAGTATTTTCTGTTAATATGATGTCACAAGAGAGATATTCTCGGTTTTAAAACCAGGTGAAGATTATTTTTACGTTATAGTAAATATGGGGACATGGGAGGGGTTTGTGAATTACATTTGAAACCTATTTTTTGTGGACAATGTCCAAGAATTGTCACTCAGAGAAAATTATGAATTGAAAGTGTTTGATTCCATTTTGTCTACAAATTATTATATTAATTAAGTTCTTTTTATTGTACACTATTATATTTGAGGTTAAAGTCATTAAAAATTGCACTATATTTATATGTTTAAGATTTATATTAAAGTTTGAGGCAATTATTGTCCTTGACACTGACTGGTCATATTGTCATAATGTAATGATATATTAATTATTTCAAAAAATTGCTATTTCTGAATATGGTTTAATGGATTTTTTGTTTTCGAAGTTAATAAACTATAATTAATCACTGGTCGTAACCTTATTATCGATCATTATGTTAATTTTGATTTTTGTAACACTATTTCACTGTAAGTTTGAAGTCACCAAATTGGTATGGTTAGGATGAAATAAAGGTAATGGGGTTTATATTCTCATAAAATGTGATATGGGGGAGGTTTTGCCTGGACAGCGGCACTACAGCCTACTCTTAAAATGATTATCAACTGAAACGAAATCTGTAACGTGTATGGCACGGTGTACACAGGACCCAAGCTGCTCTTCCCATGCGAATGACTAGGTATCTGTCTTGGCAGGTCTTTTGTCTTATGTCACTTTGACTTACAGGAGACCGTCAATAATGTATGGTACTATTAAAAATATTTATTATGTCTATCCGTTACATAAATTTTTTTCTCTGTTTATTACTTCGATACATATTTTTTCAATTAGAATTAGGTTTGAATTCACCATATATATAAGATTAAAGTTTAAATTATAGTTTGTTGTAAATTGACTGCATAGTGTTTTATAAAAAAATGTTGTGATATCAAATATTATTAACAAATAAAAGGTTTTCAAAGGTGAAAGTTTTCGAGACCGTGCAGGGGTTGCCTTGATAACATGTTTCGAGAGGGGGGGGGGGAATAGGTATGCAGACCACTCGGACCAAAGACCACTCGGACCATAAAAAAGACCACTCGACATAAAGGACAGTTGGGACTTCTAAGAATTTATGTAGAAATAGTAATAACTTATCTTTTTTCGTTTTAGATGATGGCCGAAGACAGATTATGAATAATAATAAAGAAATGAAAACATTATTAGTTGTCTTTTATTTAAGTTTGTAACTCCTAACTTCGACTTTGAAAATGTATAGCGTCCCGAAACTTTTCGCTCATGGGCGCTGACATCTTGGAATTATTTTGTGTTTTGGTCAGGTCTATTTCAGATATACACAATCAATTATTTTAATGTATTTAGTGTGGGGATTGACTAATAGTTAATTTATTTCAGTTCTAAACAAAAATTAAAATTTTTATAGCAATTTCAACAAAATAGCCAAATTCTGGCTGGGATTACTGCGCAAAATGGCTAGTCACTGTGTACATGCGAAAAAAAAAGCCAGCCACGTCATAAATTTCGTCACGTTAGTTAGGTTTGAAGAAAATATTTATTAAGTTCATGACTTACACGTGGTTCGTAAAAGGCCCAAGCAAACGATAAAACATCAGTTGGGTTTACGGTTGTTTGATAATCATAGTTTCCCATAAAAGTTGTATAAATTTGTTAAAAACTAATAATATACTGAAAACGACATACACATAAACAAGCCCCTAGAAATTGTTAAAGGGCCAGAGTGTTATTGTCCCTTTAACGATAATCCGTAAGCTGTGCGTTGACGCATTCCTCGACAACTGGTCGTAGATGGCAATACCAATCGATAAATTATAGTGCGTTCAACAAAGGAAGGGGTTTATTTCAGGAAAATTTAAGATCGTGGGTTGATTGGAATTATCCCGTTTAATTCACGAAAAAACATGAGCAGTCATCGGTCAATCAAACTCATTGACTATTTGAGAAAGAAAAAAAAATGAAGTATTTTAATCACTACTCAGTTATAGTTGTTTTGTTAATTAATCTTATTTGATGGGCTTCCTTATCAGCAAATAACACGGGTGAGTACATAACACAATAGCAATGTCGTACACGCCATTGTGAAACTGAAAGTAGCTGACGAAGATAGTTACTGAGTTAGGACAGTTAGTTCGCGTACAACTTGAAAAAAGCGCATGTCAGTATAGTATTTCTGACATAATTGGTTATCGGTGAGTTGAGAGCTGGTATTCTCGACTCAAAGCGATTAATCACGACTCAAAAGTATAGTTTATAAGCTACTTACTGTCTACAGTCGTCGCTAGGTTTCCTATAGTCATAAATGATTGTTTGTGGACGATTTACTACTCAGTAAGAAAGCCTGTGCCCAAAAAGAGTTCTCGTCTGTTATTATTAATATAATGACTTCCTCATGTGCGGCAGGTTCGTTTGTTTTTAAAAACACTGTTTTCCGTTCCAAAAAATAGAAAAGTAATTTTTTACCAGATGATCATGGTTTTTCACCGAGACTAGATAATTTATCTCGGTGTAAGGATATTATCGCTTAAGGACACGTTCATACACTGTTGAGAAAATAGTCCCATTTGTTTGCTTATCGGCAAATAATAGAATGGGAATAACCTCTGTACTGAAAATAACACTCAGGATCTATATAAACTTTCATCAAACACTCGATTTATAATTAGCGATACACAGGTACAGTGGCAAGAGTTAATGCTTCTCAGGCTAATACCTCAAAAGTACCTCCGCGCGAAAACCCAGATTTTGGTACATGCTAAAGAAAAAGAAATAGTGCCCGTGCGCGTGCCAGTAATAGGAAAACTAAGAGTTCGCGCATAAAAATGCACGAACGTACCAGGCGCGATGTCATCTAGTGAGTTCAGTTCCAACAGCTCACTCATCGGAGTTCATTTCACCTTCGACCCAATGTTTCTTTGGTTTCGTAGTAACATACCTTGGGCACTTTGATAGGAATTCTTGCCGTGTGAGGTTAGATTACCGTATCTAGCGGAAGTTTTATATCTAAAGTTAATCATTATAAGTAAATCTGTTGTTTTCTTTCTTCAACTGGGTGTGTGATAGTATTTGTATTGTATCAGCCAAAGATTTCAAAACTTGCAGTTTAAAGAGGTATGTGTTACTATTTGTTATATTGTAAACTTGCCCAGACTCCCTTATATGAGGGATCACGGTGGCTAAGTGGATAAGGCGCTGGTTCGCTAGCCTGGAGGTCGGGTGTTCGATCCCTGCATAGGCCGAGAAAGTTCATCTTGATTTTCCGGCATGATTTCCCCTTGTTAGTGAAGCAGAAGGAGGGCCTGACAGAACAGCTGCCTAGTCGTTCGGATGGGACGAAAAACTGAGGTCCCGTGTACACATTTGAGTGCACGTAAAAGATCCATTGGCAGTTGGAATTCGATATAAGAGTAGGCCGTGGCGCCGCTGCCCGGGCAAAATTTCCTTATAGCTCACTGTATGGCGTATGCCCATCTTCCATTAGCCCAGGTTAGGTGCATATAGGACGTTCAAACCCATTTCATTCATTCATTCCCTTATATGCTTGCCGGTCACCTCTGGCTTGTGACTGTGGTTTCGAGCCCTAGTGTGAGCGTATGTGACAACCTCGTGGGTTTCCTCTGGGCACTCCGGTTTCCTCCCACTGATAAAGACCCCTACGCGCAAGCGAATTATTGAAATAAAAATAAATTGAAATAAAAATAATTGAAAACCATACGTTAGTCCCAAAATGACCTGGTTTGTGTCGATTGGACGTTAAATCTCATTTCTCCCTCTCTCCCTTATATGAAGTGCAAATGCATGTGTTGTTACAGGGTATGCATAGGCCAGACTTAAGGCCTGTGTACACTACCAACATTTTTACAACATTTCTCCAACATTCCTTGTTGCAACGCCGTGTTGGAAAAATGGTGGCAAGTGTATACAGAGAAAATAATGTTGTAAAAATGTTGGAGAATTGTTGGAAATTTGTTGCAAAAAGAATTGCCTGGTCAATTTTTTGTTGCAAGTTTTTGGTCGTGTTGTAAAAATGTTGCTAAGTGTGCACAGAGCAAAACCAGTTTTCCAACATTCTTACAACATCTGATTGATCATGTGATCTACCTGAAGTCATGTGACGAGCCCTAGATGGACAAAATGGCAGCCTCCTTTGAGGTGGAACAGAATGAACATGAAGGGTTTTGGACCCAAGAAAGAACAGATAAACTGTGGCAGAAGCAGCCAAAACACATGTGCTCTCCTTGAATTCATCCATGATTTTCCCACCAAATTTTTTTTTCCGCTCTGTTTTTACAACAAACTTCCAACATATTCCCAACATATTTGCAACAAATTTCCAACACTCTTATAATAGTGTACACAGGGCATGTTGTAAAAATGTTGTAAAAAATGTTGTAAAAATGTTGTAGAAATGTTGCCAATGTACACGCTGCTTAATGTGCATACACCCTTTTGATCTTTGGCTTTGGCTTTTGAGTTTATTTAACCGTTGAAGTTGTGTACTGCATATTTAAATTCAATGGCCGGGGGGGGGGGGTATTTCTGAGGTAGTACAGTCCAATTTTTACAACATAAGTATATATATTACGTAAATGGCCGAGAAAGTTCATCCAGATTTGCCGGCGTGGTTTCCCCTTGTCAGTGATGAAAGGTGGGGGCCTGACCAGGACAGCTTTCTAGTCCTTCGGTGGGACGAAAGACCGAGGTCCTTAGTACACATTGGCGTGCATGTTAAAGATCCCTTGGCAGTTGGAATTCGATATAAGAGTAGGCTGTAGAGCCGTCTTCATTTGCCCAGTTTAGGAGCAGAACAGTAGGACGTTAACCCCATTTTATTTTACTTATGTAAAGCGCATGAAAGCTGCTTGCTGAGATGGACTGTTGGCGCTATATATATCAATTATTGTTATTATGCATTCCTTATATTTTATGATTTGAAGGAGCTAAATCTCTAATATTTGGGACCTAAAAATTGGCCCAAATGGGTCCCAGCGCATATTATAATGTAATCTGATTGTATATGAACTTTTTTACATTCAATTCTTTCCGTTTTTACTCTAATTTCCATTCAGTTATGTCCCGCGAAACAAGCCAGCAATCTCAATGAAATGCAAGTTTCTATATACACCGTTTGGTTTGGTGCAATATGTCTAGCCTGGTTCCTCGAGTCTCTTGTCTGAATTGGGACTAAAACGCATTATGGTACATGATTCGTGTACCAATGGTAATTTTTTTAAATTTTGTCTCAAATATTGAATATTAGAAACACACCTTTTCCCGGTACGATCACAACATCAATGTTGATTTAAATTGACAAATAATTATTGTTTTCATAGTCTACACCAATAGCATTTATTGCGCATGCTCTCCAGATACGAATAGGACGTCACCGTTTGACATGACTTGTGGAATATGTGTAGCCACCTTCTTCACGTCCCTTGTTACAAATGTCGCTGAAACGCATTATGGTACACGATTCGTGTTCAAATGGTAAATTTTTTATTTTGTCTTAAATATTAGATATCAGAAGCTCATCTTTTAACGGTAAGATCACAACATCAATGTTGATTTGAATTGACAAATAATTCGTGTTTTTAATAGTGAAGACTTTAAAATGTATTGAGTTAGAGATTTAGCTACTTTAGAATAGTATTTATAAGTTTTATTATTAATATGTGATTTTATATATTTGATTAATTATGCATGCTATATAGTAAACTTGTATAATTTCAGGGTTTTATTGGATAGTTTTTAATAAACTTTTGTAAATCTGAACAGATGAAGTTCTGATTGTTTGACGATTGTGCTGATGATACATCAATCAGGTATGTAAATCTTTTTTCTTAATGATCTGGCTAAAAATCAAGAGGCTTACAGGGGTTTTCATCAATTGATATAGAAAAACATTTCCCAGTCGACGGTAGTGTTTTTTCCATTCGTTAGGTATATTGGTTTTTTGTTAATACCCAGTGTTTAACATATATTTGTTATTATGTTTATCTATCTATTCGGTTTTTGTTTTATATCTGGTTTATATTTAAGAGTCTGGTTGTAAAGTCTACGTAACAACTTATTGTGTATATCACGTGAGACGCGTTACCACTGGCGAACGTGAGTGTTTTTAACACACACGCATATACACGAGCGTTAACACTCTATCGATCGGGACCAAGTTTTTAACTTGGAGACTGTTTGTTTACATTTTATTATAGCCAAGTTTTTAACTTAGCTTCTATTTACACTCTATTATAGTCAAGTTTTTAACTTGACGGTTATTCAAAGATCGATAATATAGTTACCACTCAGTTTCCAACTTTCCTGGGAGAATCTCATTTTTAATGGTGCCAAAACTTGTAAGTTGTCAATCTAGCTGAATTATCTTTATATTTTTTATATATAGTCTGAATTAATATAACCATTTATATACCTATATATCTGTTGTAATGAAATGTGATATAATGCATCATAAAATATTATATAATATAATGAATGTTATTATTTTAAATATGTTAACGTTTGTTAATTTGATGTACATAATGTTATAATAGTTATGTTTTTGTTCATGTTTCAGTGAACGAGAACGTAATAAACTGTATCAAGTTAAACACCAAATCTTTACTTATTTTCACCCCCCTCCCGGGAAAGACAGTTCAAAGTTGTGTATTAGTCAGTGTCATTAGGTCACTCACTAATACACATCAATGGAGGCACATCAATGGCGATGGAAATCCTGCAGATGTTATTACTCGCGGTGTATCTAATTTATCTTCAACGCGAGAATGGTTCTTGGGTCCAAGTTTTCTTAGTCTTCATAGATGTTATTGGTCTGAGTGTATTATCTCAGGAAATCAGTTGAATCTCGACGATCCTGAAATGAAAAAATCCTGTGTTCATACTACCATCACACTTCCGGAGAATCCTGTTGTCAAATTAGCTCAATATTATTCTGATTGGCGAAAACTGTGTAAAGCTGTTGCTTGGCTTACTCAGGTCAAAGATTTCCTCCTCAAGCGAACAGTCACATATCAGCTTTCTGCTTCATGTCTTCAAGACGCCGAAATTGTAATCATTAAAACTTTTCAGAACATTTCCTACGAGTCGGAGGTAGACTCACTTGGGAAAAGTGAATCTGTAAAGAAGTCGTCGCATATTATACGGTTAAATCCAATACTAAATTCCTCTGGTGTATTGGCTGTTGGTGGTCGTATTCCAGGTTATTCGTCCCTGCCTATAATTCCAAAGGGTGTTTTAGCTACACTGATTGTTAACTGGCATCATAGGAAATTTCATGTGGGTACAGAATGGTTAATGTCCATTATTCGTGAAAAATACTGGATTATTGGTTGCAGATCCGTTATTCGTCACGTGCAATGTTTGAGATGTAGAAACCTATTTGCCAAACCGATGGAACAAGTTATGTCCCCATTACCCCTGGACAGGGTTACACCATGTGAACCTCCTTTTAGTAGAGTAGGCATTGATTGTTTCGGGCCATTTTATGCGAAATTTGGTAGGAAATACCTAAAACATTATGGCTGTATTTTCACATGTTTAGTGTCTAGAGCGGTTCACATTGAAATACTTGACTCTCTCGACACAAATAGCATGATTAATGCTTACGTTAGGTTAAAATCTCGTAGAGGGAGGCCTTCCAAAATTATTTCAGATAACGGTTCGAATTTGATAGGTGCTAATAATGAGCTTAGATCTGCAGTGAATAATTGGAATGTTGACAAAAAGTTGTCATCTTTTTTCACTTTAGAAAATGTTGAATGGGTTTTTAATCCTCCCAAAGCCTCAAATTTTGGAGGCGCTTGGGAAAGCCTTATTGGTGTTTTCCGTCGTGTGTTCACTGCCATGTCCCTATCAAAGGATCTTTCTCACGATTCTTTAATTACCCTATTCACGGAAATTGAGAGTATTGTGAATTCTCGTCCAATAACCAAGGTAAGTGATGACGTCACGGATCCTAAAGCTCTTACTCCCAACCAAATCTTGCTTCTTAATAGCGGTTCCTGTAAACCTCTTTCAGTCACCTCTGCCAATGATTTTTATCATCGACGCTGGAAATATGTTCAGCATTTAGCGGATTTATTTTGGAAAAAATGGTTGAAGTTATATTTGCCATCGCTTCAAGTTCGTCATAAATGGCAAACTACTACGCGCAATTTAAGGGTTGGTGATTTAGTATTGCTGCTTGATGAGTCTTTACCCCGATCACTTTGGCCCATGGCATTAGTTAAAGAGGTCAAAGTAGGTAGAGACGGCAATGTAAGGTCAGTAAGGGTTAAAACCAGGTCTTCTGAATTTATTCGACCTATTAACAAACTTGTTCTTTTAGAAGGAATTGATTGATGGACAATATTATTTACTGGAATTTTTGTATTATATTTTTGTATTATATTATTTTGGTTTGTTTTGTTTTGTTTTGTTTATTTTTTTGTTCTTATATTTGGTTGCTAATTTATCATTTAGTCTTTTTCAGACGTTTAAATTTGGAGTTCTAGCTTAATTGAATATTCTAAAATAGTGTATTTATATAGATTAATATCGGTATGTACATTTGTTTATTTCGTATGTCGTACATTCTGAGCTAGTCGGCTCAGGGTGGGGGAGTGTTTTTCCATTCGTTAGGTATATTGGTTTTTTGTTAATACCCAGTGTTTAACATATATTTATTATTATGTTTATCTATCTATTCGGTTTTTGTTTTATATCTTGTTTATATTTAAGTGTCTGGTTGTAAAGTCTACGTAACAACTTATTGTGTATATCACGTGAGACGCGTTACCACTGGCGAACGTGAGTGTTTTTAACACACACGCATATACACGAGCGTTAACACTCTATCGATCGGGACCAAGTTTTTAACTTGGAGACTGTTTGTTTACATTTTATTATAGCCAAGTTTTTAACTTAGCTTCTATTTACACTCTATTATAGTCAAGTTTTTAACTTGACGGTTTTTTAAAGATCGATAATATAGTTACCACTCAGTTTCCAACTTTCCTGGGAGAATCTCATTTTTAATGGTGCCAAAACTTGTAAGTTGTCAATCTAGCTGAATTATCTTTATATTTTTTATATATAGTCTGAATTAATATAACCATTTATATACCTATATATCTGTTGTAATGAAATGTGATATAATGCATCATAAAATATTATATAATATAATGAATGTTATTATTTTAAATATGTTAACGTTTGTTAATTTGATGTACATAATGTTATAATAGTTATGTTTTGTTCATGTTTCAGTGAACGAGAACGTAATAAACTGTATCAAGTTAAACACCAAATCTTTACTTATTTTCAGCCCCCTCCCGGGAAAGACAGGTAGTTGACGGGGTTGTGCATTTAGAGTTGTATACCTTAAAACCAATCAATCTATGAAAGAAAGACATATAGCGCCCTACTGTTCTGCTCCAATCGGCCGAATGAAGACAGGCATACACCATGCAGTGTGCTATTAGTGAAATTTTGGGGAATGCTCAACAGTCCTCGAGTTCACAAGTCCGCAGTTGCACTAGTACACATGTTCACTAGTCCGTGGGTTCATTAATCCACCAGATACCTTTCTCCTCAGGGTGTAAAACACGTTAAACTAATAAGTATACGTCGAGGAGACAAGGTGATGCCAACAAGCACCCTCATCATCACTTTTAATCATAGGTTTATCTCCCAATGATCTCCCGTCCTTTCCATTAAGTTTACTGGGGGCACAGATAGAAGAGGATGCAAGCAAGGCAATACAGTATGGTGGTATGTTTGGACGATTGGGCTTAAAAGTGAAGTACCGTTTTTCTGAATGATTTTCTTGAGGGTGGTGGTAAAGTTTATTTCGGATGGGATGAAAAACCGAGGCCCCGTGTGCAGTTGAAATTCGTTCACATATTGTTTGTGGACACTCTACAGGTCACAATTTTTATCCGATTTTGGCGAAACTTGAAACATTGGTTTATCTCCCAATGATTCCCCCTTCCATTAAGTTCACTGGGAATTAAGTTAATTTGGCTTTCAATTCTTTGGAGATTTTTTATATGCCCACATTTCACATTTTGTGTGTGGATTATCTACAGGTCACAATCTTTGTACGATTTTGACAAAACTTGAAACATAGGTTTTTCTCCCAAAGATCTCGCCTCCTGTCGATATTTGTGCATATTGGACTATAACTTCTTAGAAATTCTAGATTGGCAATAACTGGTTTATGTATGAATTGTATACATCTTCTAAATTCTTTACTGGTCCGTCTAGGGTACAGTAAAGGACATTCTGTTGACAAGTTCAAAACACATTATAAAAAAGGGGGCCTTGGAAACATTGTCTTTTAGTGGGATTGAGTTATAAAGCTACTTGATGGATCGAGTCTACTTGTTATGTCTAGGCTAGATAGATAAATATGTCATAACTTCATCAACCAATATAAACAGACTGAAGATGTTTATCTCTTTCAGGAGAAAACACAACACCAACATTAAATTTTTCTCTCGTCCACATGTATAACATTATTTTCTTCTGGGTACTAGCGGAACAGGTTTCAGCAGTTCTGGCTTCTGTTATACTTATATTCTAGAGACATGTTCTTTTTGTTATTGTTTGGAGAATAGAATTTTTGTGGGTTTAAAAGGGGCCAAATGATGAGACAGCTGGTATCTTCTCTAATCCACATACACAACATAAACAAAAATTCTGTATTTCTTGCATTCTGGAGGCTTTAAGCGAGACAGGTTCTATATTATTTGGAGATTAGAATTGTTTGTAATGGTTGTAGGCTGCAGACTTGCCATTACTTCTTAGAACAATTACACAAACACATCATACCTATTTAAAACTTCTGTTCTTTGAGAACTGTCATCAACACACAATTACACAGACCAGAACTCAAGGTTTATGACATTGTTAATCTATCAGGATTGTGGCCGATTTACATCTATACAGAATACAGAATACAGTTTATTCAATACCTTTGGCATTCAGCCTATAGTACAAGTAAAGCATGTGTAATAATCAAAATACAAAACCTATCTAACGTGATCAATATTACAAACAAAACAGAATCCAATATTATAAATAATATGTAAATACATTGCTATCGCATGTGCCGTTTATACAATTCTATATACACAGATCACAATATAATACAGTATACTCAATACATTAATATTTCGGTTCTCACGTCTAATGCTAGTTTGATATAAATAGCTAGATTTTTATATACAAATTCTGATTTACATTGAAATAGTTTACGTAACTTATATTCAGAAGGGTTATTGTGACAGTATAATGGTAAGAAGTTCAAACGAAGATCTCTTAAGACTGGACATACGAGAATGAAATGAAATTCATTTTCCATTTTACGCATATTACATATGTTACATAACCTCTGGTCACGTGGTGTATTGGATCGGCGCCCCATTTCTATGCTAAGAGTATGGGTTGAACATCTTAGATTAGCCAATGCAAATTTTAGAACATGAGATAGGTTACTGTTTAAATATGGTTCACAGAATAATTCTGTTTTTATGTCAGAGTAAAATTCGCATCTACTTGATTGGTTAATGAATGTATGCCAGTCTTGGAAATTGATGTCTTGAAGTCGCATCTTAAAAACAGACATAAAGTGTTTTGTATCCCCTACGCCCTGCGCATTCCACACATAGCCAAACCCCAGTCTATATAACATTAATTTAACATCAGAGCACCAATTTGTCCTACCTAAAAGATCCAAGTTGTATACCATTTCGTAGCACTGCCTAGGGAGCCTGTGATTTTCCATTTGCTTTAATTTTAAGAAATACTTTATAGGTCTACACATATAGTTTACACTTAGTTCGTATCTGCCACACTCAGCTCGTGTTATAGCATTCGTAGTTTTTTGCCCGGTACAAGTCAGCCATTTGCAAAATGAATTTTGTACACTTTCAATTTCGGGTTGAAATGATAATCCCCATATTTCAGAACCGTAATATAGGATGGGAGCAACCATTGCGTCAAACAGTTTAAAGGCTAGGGTACAATTTCTATTACCTAATTTTAACATACAATGCTTAATTGTGTTCAACGATTTGGAGGCGTGTAGGGCTAGTGTTTTACAGCAATAAGACCATTTTAAACGACTGGTAAACATGATACCTAGGTATTTGTAATGGTTAACAGTTTTCATCTGAATTCCCCTATAATACCACTTTTCTATATGTGATAACCCACCGCCATTTTTGAAAACAACAACATTAGATTTATCAACATTCATAGACATGTTCCATTTCAAACAATACTTATCTAACATATTTAGTCTCTTTTGTAAGTCCCCAACCGTTTCAGCAAACAAAGTCAGATCATCGGCAAATAAGAGTGCAAAAATATCATTGATAGAGTTGTTAATAAATATCCCATGGCCACTGTCAGTTTTCAACATTTCTCATGGCCACTGTCAGTTTTCAACATTTCTATCAATTCGTTAATATACATTCCAAACAACCAAGGACTTAAAATGCACCCCTGTCTTACGCCGGAGTTACACGTGAAGGGAGTAGATAAATTGCCATTTATCCTGATTTTAGCAGTAATAATGTGGTATATACTTTGGAGTGTGTCTATCATTGGACCATGAATGTCGTTTTTTATCAATAAGTAAAACAATTTACATCTATTTATACAATCAAAGGCTTTACGAAAGTCGATAAAAGCACAGTAAAATATACCACCTTTTGATTTCGATAGATACTTTTGAATTAGGGCATTTAGGATAAACATATTATCTATTGTGGAGTATCCCTCACGGAAACCTGCTTGTTCTTCGACAATCAATGACTGCTCGTCTGACCACAATGTTAATCGAGTTTTCAAAATCGATACGAATATTTTACTAATAGAGTTAAGAAGTGATATACCTCTATAGTTACCCGGATTGTTTCGATCACCTTTTTTGTGTAAAGGGAGGATTATGCTCGAAGTCCAACTCTCTGGAAATGTTCCACTAAAAAATACTGTATTAAAGAGTTTAAGCAACACTGGCATCAACTTGTCAATCCCAACCTTATAAAATTCTAGTGGAATCGTATCCTCGCCGCTCGCTTTACCGTTTTTCATTTGCTTGATAGCGACTTTAATTTCTGTAACAGTTATTGGTACATTTAACTGAGATGTATCATACTCACACTTTTGACAATCCAAATTATGATCGCGAACATAAGTCGTCGAATAGACACTAAAATCTAGATCATCAAACTCCACGGCTGGATTCAGTAGATCCTTGAAGTAGGACAACCAAGTATTTTCTTCTAAATCCGGAATATGTGGTCTCTTCCAGGACAGACAGCCTTTAATCTTCTGCCAGAAACCATTAGAGTTGTTATTTTTACATAAGTTCACCAGATCTTCTTTCAGTTGTTCCTGGTAATGATTCTTACTATCTGCACACGCATGTTGGTACAGGCGTTTACTTTCAAGATAATCATTCAGTGTATCGGAAGTGTTTTCTCTACGAAATTCTTTCAATAGCTGCTCCTTGTGCCGTTTCAATGTTCTCAGCTCGTCGTTGAACCATGGCTTATCAATAGTCCTCTGTTCACCACCTGCGCGAACACACATTCCCGATGATGTTCCAATCTTCCCCATAAGCATAACAAGTTCATTAACAGCACCTTGTATATCGCTATCAATTAGACTGTGTATGTTCGATAACGTGTCTCCAAATTGCTTTGTTTCCAGCTCTTGTTGAAATTTTATCGTATTTTGTTGTTTCCATATGAGCCTTGAATAGTAACCGTGTGGCTTGTTTGAATGTACAAACTGAATTGGGATCTTACAGCTGACGGGGTGATGTTTAGACATGTCGGTATCAAGCACAGCAAAGTAAGTTATCACATTTAATAAGGCGACATTTACTATGATATAGTCAATTGTATGTCCCACAAGAACTCAGATACGTGAAGTTTCCAGCTGAATCATCGTGTGTACGTCCGTTCAGAATAGCTAGGTTGTTCTCACAACATAAGTCCATAAGCATCGTTCCAAATTTGTTACATATTTTATCTTTATTATTTCGTGACACTTTGGGACTGTCACAAGTGACGACTTCATAGAATGATCTAAGGAATGGATTGTTTTCACTGTCCTGTACGACAAAGTCCTGGCGTGTTCCAGTCCTGGCATTAATATCTCCCATTATAAGTATATCATCATCGGGAAATTTGTCCTTTACCTCAAAAACAGCTTTCTCGACATGTTCGATATTACAAGTTATATTCCTGTCATTATAAAAAACTGATCCCTCTGGTGGGATATAAACCACACCGACAACTAGATTTGAATCCCGACCCAATTCCACTAAGTTAATTCTGAACCACACCATTTCCTCATAAACACTATCCGACAGAATTTGTAAGACATATTTTTCAAGCCATTTCTGAATAAATACCACAACCCCTCCCGATACTTTCCTATTGATGTTTTTGCGAGCAATGTCAATGGTAAATACTCTTATCCGATAAGTTATTAAATTCGCCTTCTACTGTATGAAAAGTTTCAACAAATCCCACGATGTCATAAGTCTCTATAAAACTGACAATTTCAACTGGGTTCTGATTTAATTTACTGTTCAATCCTTCAATATTCCATGAAACAAATTCTATGTTTTTAATATGTGAGTGTTTCTCTGATAGGATTATCTGCTATTTATCCGCGTGGGTCAACTTGATAATCTCATTTGTATCCAAATCGTATGTAAACATTTCACTTTCGATAATCAGTTTATCGGATCTCAGAAAAGTTTTCTTTCCATTTTGTTTCGCTTCCTTTAGTTTCGGGATTAGTGCTTTACGAATTTTGCGCACACGAACTGTAAAATCTTCACTCACCCCTAGTTCACTATTTGATGTTTTAAGCTGTTCTCTGCCACTCTTTAGTACTGTATCCCTGTCCCTGAGCTTTTCAAACATAATCAGTATGGGTCTTGGCTTGGGTGCTCTATTGTTTCTCCTACCAATTCGATGAACTCGTTCAATACCCATCAGGCTTGTGTCGCGTGCCTCTTCAACTTGAAATTCATTCACCATAACCTCACGAACTAACCTTTCACAATCCTCAACAATGTCTTGTTTATTTTCCTTTACTCCGAATATTAATAAATTCTTTTGCTTTATTTTATTTTCACACATGTCGACTTTTAAATCTACTGTCTCAGTTTTTAGATCTTTTACATCCGATTTGATCTTAGTCACTTCTTCCTTAATGTTAATATCCTTCACCTCCTGCTTAAGATCTGCTATGTCCTGTTTCAAAGACTGGAACATTTCAGTCAACAACTTAATCTCACTTAATCTATGATATATACTAGAGACTTCTGTCTCGCTTCTATTGGGTTTTCTGGTGTGCACACCTCATTCATTGGTCCTCGACGATGCCAGTTATCTTTGATGACTTGTGGTTGGCCACCCAGTTATCTCTGATGACTAGTAGTTGGCAGTCCATATTAAGCTATTGGCTTCTGGTACAGAACAGAAGAGATCGATTAAAACTCACATTAGGGGATGATATTTAGGCAGTCTTTTTCATTACTCTAGAATATAACATTTGGGGTTGTTTCATCATGTAGCTTAAAAACGATATCCTCACTGAAAGTCCATCAAATAATTTCTCTATGTAAAAGTTTGTTCCAAGACCCGTTACCAGGTGTTTGTTTACTGTAACCTGTTGATTAATTTTGGATTTAACTATCGTTACATCTTCGTATATCGCCAACGGTCATCAATTTATTTTTGTACTCCCACTTTTTCATGTGAAGGTATATTGTAATCCGAGCATCCGTTCAGAATAATTTGTGGTCACTATAGGTTACAGTTTTCATCCAATTTTGGCGAAACTTGAAATATTGATTGGTATCCCAAGAATCTCGGTTCCTCTCAATATTGACAGGTATTGGATCGTAACTTCGTGGATTATAGCCCCTAATTGCATATTTAAAAAGCACATTTTTAGCTTGTACCAAACGTATGTGTGAATTGGATGAAACTTAAGACAAGTTATAACCCAACAATCTTGGTTCCTTTCGATCATAGAACACAGCGGATCGTAGCCCTAAAGAGGTCACAATTTATTATTTAATATATTACCGTTACAACTTAATGGCGTTTAAATATGTTTTACCAAGGTTATGAGCCTTGATTTTGATATCCCAGAGATCTAGGTTCATTTTGATATTGTCGCATATCTGACTGTTACTTAATGGAATACATCCCATGACTCTGTCCAGTCTATCAAAGTGTGTGCGTATCTTGCACGACAACCGCTTTTGATATAATCATGTTATTGCCAAAATAGTAGTTGTCTCATAACTTACAGAACAGACATCTACTGTTAATTATTTATTAATATTATAAGCATGATTTTATGGAGCAATATTTTTTTTTACATATAATGCCAATAGTGAGTAAACATTTCTAGTCGATAAGAACACTTTGGGAAATCCTGCCTCTCTTTCCTAAATGGGTTGGAGAGAGATGGGGTGTTGGTTGTGTCGATCAGGTAATTGTTATTCGGTAATTCCCTTGCGCGTAGGGGTCTTTAGAACTCAGAGAACCCCATACATTAACATTCGTCTAACCCAACTCCCCAATTAGGATTGCATAGCTAGCTATCAATATAATACCAGCCCACAAATATATAAATATTAACATTTTTATATTGTCAGTTGTCTTTGGAAAATCCAACCATTTATATAATATTGACAGTGCATAAAAATCAATATTATTTATGTTTAACAGTTTAATGCCATGTATTCATTATAAACGTTTAAGTTGTTCTGTGTTGCTGCTGGCTTTTCTTTCTCTTTTCAGGTAACTTTTGTCTGAGAAGAATCGCCCTCTTCAAGGAAAACTTTAATGGACTGCAGACTATATATGATTTGAAACGTTGAAGTGATGAAATGTTTTTAAGGAATTTGAGGTTTGAATATGTAAATCATCTACTGGTCCACCTTGGTGGTCTTTACTGCGATAAGTTCACTTTTCCACATAAAGTCACGTTTTGATATACAAGAATTTGTTTCTTGTGGGTTTGTTTTGTTTTTACCAATTTTCATTTTTTTTATATATAACGCCTTGATATGTAAATAGACAGAGAGAGGAATTTGGTTTAACGTCGTCCACTCATCACGACTAGGTCATTTCGGGACAAACATATGGTTTTAATTTTATTTCAATAATTCGCTTGCGCGTAGGGGTCTTTAGCAGTGGGAGGAAACCGGAGTGCCCGGAGGAAACCCACGAGTTTGAGAAAGCGCCCTTATCTTCGTGCCACATACGCTCACACTAGAGATGACCGGCCAGTTAGAGTTCGAAGCGCGGCACTCTAAACCACTAGGCCATCCCAACCCCCTAATATGTAAATAACTGAATTAAATCAACCTGTAATATCATAATGTATTCGACAAATTAATTACTTAATTGTTTCGAAATTTTTGACATACAAACTTGAAGTGATATGGGGGAAGGGAAGATGTATTATGCCTGTCCGTCCATTTGCTACAGGTCCAAAATATAAATTTTCCCTTTTCCCTAAACTTGGAACATACTATTTTATGGTAAATCGAATTAGCCCAATTCATTTTGGAATTTTCGACATACAAATAATATTAGGGGGAGGTGGTGTGGTCGAGAATTTTATAAGATTTTTTAATCAACCCTCCTTTTTTTTTTTTACCTATACCCACATATTTTAAAATGTTGTTTAATGGAGGCCAACTGACAATTCATCCGCCGAAATAGGTTATTTTATTTCTTAATCAATTATTTACTTATAGATAAGAGTTTTTGATTTGTATTCGTATTTCATCAGGGCATGGTGGGCAGGGGCCATTACATTGCCAGTGTAATTAATTACATGACCATTACTTTTTAAATGTAATCATTACAATTTTTAGCAATGTAATTATAAATTAACGACCATTTCCCATTAATTAATTACCATTACCGATTTTTTTTTATAGATTTAAAAAAGATGGCCTCATTTTTCTGCTATGATGCACCTTCGAAATGAAACTCAAAATAAATCCTCCATTCACAATAATAGATATTTGTGTATGAGTTGTTAGGGCAAATTTTCAGGTGACACGCAGTGATGACATAAACTGATGTTTCCACTGTATGTCTTGAAAAAAGATGATGGTGGTTACAGAATGGTGGATACAGAATTGTGGACACAGATGTAGATAAAGCAAGACAGTATGGTGGTCTGTTTGAAAGATTTGGCTTAAAAGGAGAGTCTTTCTGATTGATTTTTTTTAGGGTGGTGGCAGTCTACAGACTGGACAGCTCTCAATTCAGGGGAACAGACCAACTGAACAATCTAGTTCAGTTACATTAAGTTCCATGGGGATTAAATTAATTTGGAATTTAAATCATTTTTGTTTGTTATTGCACATGTACTATCTGCTTTCGCCTACTTAAGTTTGTGTTTAGGACACCGTTTGGTATATGCAGAATGGTGGTTGCAGAATGGTGGATACAGAATGGTGGACACAGATGCAGATAAAGCAAGACAACATGGTGGTCTGTTTGGACGATTTGGCTTAAAAGGAGAGTACAGTCTTTCTGATTAATTTTTTTTGAGGCTGTTTGCAGACTGGACAGCTCTGGGGAAAAGACCAACTGAACAGTCTAGTTCAGTTACATTTAGTTCCATGGGGATTAAATTAATTTGGAATTTAAATCATTTATGTTTGTCATTGCACATGTACTAACTGCTTTCTCCCACTTAAATTTGTTTTTCAGGACCCCGGTTCGTAGATGCCGAATGGTGGACACAGATGCAGATAAAGCAAGACAGCATGGTGGTCTGTTTGGACGATTTGGCTTAGAAGGAGATGACAGTCTTTTGATTGATTTTTTTGAGGTTGGTGGCAGTCTGCAGACTGGGCAGCTCTCAATTCGGGGGAGCAGGCCAACTGAACAATCTAGTTCAGTTTTATTTAGTTCCATGTGGATTAAATAGACCAGCTGAACAGTCCAGTTTGGTAGCATTTAGTTCCATGTGGATTAAATTAATTTGGATTTTAAATCATTTTTTGTTTGTCATTACACAACTGCTTTCGCCCACTTAAGTTTGTTTTAAGGACACCGGTTGGTATATGCAGAATGGTGGTTGCAGAATGGTGGATACAGAATGGTGGACACTGATGCAGATAAAGCAAGACAGCATGGTGGTCTGTTTGGACGATTTGGCTTCAAAGGAGAGTACAGTCTTTCTGATTAATTTTTTTCAGGCTGGTGGCAGTCTGTAGACTGGACTGCTCTCAATTCGGGGGAAAAGACCAGCTGAACAGTCCAGTTTGGTAGCATTTAGTTCCATGTGGATTAAATTAATTTGGATTTTAAATAATTTTTTGTTTGTCATTGCACATGTACTAACTGCTTTCGCCCACTTAAGTTTGTTTTTAGGACACCGGTTGGTATATGCAGAATGGTGGTTGCAGAATGGTGGATACAGAATGGCGGACACAGATGCAGATAAAGCAAGAGAGCATGGTGGTCTGTTTGGACGTTTTGGCTTAAAAGGAGAGTACAGTCTTTCTGATTAATATTTTTGAGGCTAGTGGCAGTCTGCAGACTGGACAGCTCTGAATTCGGGGGAATAGACCAGCTGAAATGTCCAGTTTGGTAGCATTTAGTTCCATGGGGATTAAATTAATTTGGATTTCAAATCATTTTTTGTTTGTCATTGCACATGTACTAACTGGTTTCGCCCACTTAAGTTTCTTTTTCAGGACCCCGGTTCGTATATACAGAAGGGTGGTTACAGAGTGGTGGTTACAGAATGGTGGATACATAATATTGGACACAGAATGGTGGACACAGATGCAAATAAAGCAAGACAACATGGTGATCTGTTTGGACGGTTTGTGTTAAAAGGAGAGTACAGTCTTTCTGATTGATTTTTTTGAGGGCGGTGGCAGTCTGCGGGCTGGGCAGCTCTCAATTCGGGGGAACAGGCCAACTGAACAGTCTAGTCCAGTTACATTTAGTTCCATGGGGATTAAATTAATTTGGATTTTAAATCATTTTTTTTGTCATTGCACATGTACTAACTGCTTTAGCCCACTTAAGTTTGTTTTTTAGGACACCGGTTTGTAGATACAGAATGGTGGATACAGATGGAAGGGGATGCAAGCAAGGCAAGACAGTATGGTGGTATGTTTAGACGATTGGACTTAAAAGAGAAGTACCGTTTTTCTGAATGATTTCCTTGAGGGTTTTGGCAGGATAAATAGTCCAGTGGGATGAAAAATCAAGGCCCCGTGTATACATTGGCCTGCACGTAAAAGATCCCTTGGCAGTTGAAATTCTTTATCAGATTTTGATGAAACTTGAAACAAAGGTTTATCTCCCAATGATCTCTCCCCCCTTCCATTTAGTTCACTAGGGATTAATTTAATTTCGCTTTCATTTCTTTGGAGATTTTTTTTGTATGCCAACATTTTCATGTGGAAGTAAATTGTCGTCGCCCCTATCGTCCATCTGTGTATCCGATTTTGACGAAACTTAAAACATAGGTTTATCTCCCGAAAATCTCACCTCCTTTCGATATTTGCGCATATTGGACTATACCTTCTTGGGATTTCTAGATTGGCAATAACTGGTTTATGTATGAATTGTATACATCTTCTAAATTCTTTATTGGTCCGTCTAGGGTACAGTAAAGGGCATCCTGTTGACAAGTTCAAAACACATTTTAGGTTAGGGGTCCTTGGAAACATTGTCTTTTAGAGGGGATTGAGGTATAAAGCTACCTGATGGAGCAAGTCTACATGTTATGTCTAGGCTAGATAGATTAACATGTCATAACTTCATCAACCAATATAAACAGACTGAAGATGTTAATCTCTTTCAGGAGAAAACACAACACCAACATTATTTTCTCTCGTCCACATGTATAACATTATTTTCTTCTTGGTACTAGCGGAACAGGTTTCAGCAGTTCTGGCTTCTGTTATATTCTAGTGACAGGTTCTTTTTGTTATTGTTTGGAGAATAGAAGTCTTGTGGGTTTAAAAGGGACCAAATGATGAGACAGCTAGTATCTTCTCTAATCCACATACACAACATAAACAAAAATTCTGTATTTCTTGCATTCTGGAGGCTTTAAGTGAGACAGGTTCTATATTATTTGGAGATTAGAATTGTTTGTAATGGTTGTAGGCTGCTTACTTACCATTACTTCTTAGAAAAATTACACAAACACATCATACCTATTTGGAACTTCTGTTCTTTGGGAACTGCCATCAACACATAATTACAGACCAGAACTCAAGGTTTATGACATTGTTAATCTCACAGGATAGTGGCTGATTTACATCTATGATATATACTAGAGACTTCTGTTTCGCTTCTATTGGGTTTTCTGGTGTGCACACCTCATTCATTGGTCCTCGACGAGGTCAGTTATTTTTGATGACTTGTGGTTGGCCACCCAGTTATCTCTGATGACTAGTAGTTGGCAGTCCATATTAGGCTATGGGCTTCTGATACAGAACAGAAGAGATCGATTAAAACTCACATTAGGTGATGATTATTGATATGTAGGCAGTCTTTTTCATTACTCTAGAATATAACATTTGGGGTTGTTTCATCATGTAGCTTAAAATCAAAATCCTCACAAAAAGTCCATCAAATCATTTCTCCTATTACAAGGTGTTTGTTTACTGTAACATGTTGATTGAGTTTGGATTTAACTGTCGTTTCATCTTCGTATATCGCCAACGGTCATGAATTTAATTTTGTTCGCCCATCTTTTCATGTGAATGTATATTGTCATCCGAACATCCGTTTAGCATTATGGGTTAGAATTTTCATCCGATTTAGACGAAACTTGAAATATTGGTTAATATCCCTAGAATCTCGGTTCCTCTCAATATTAGACCGTAACTTCGTGGATTATGACCCCTGATTGTATAAAGAAAAATCACTTATAGCTTGTGGGCTCTCTAGAGGTCAACAATTGTGTTCGATTTTGATGAAACCTAAAGTTCATGTTTATAACCCTAAAATCTTGGTTCCTTTCGATCTTAGAACATAGCGGGTCGTAAACCCAAAGAGGCCACAATTTATTATTCTATTATAAAAAACCTGATTAAATATATCACCGTTACAACTTAATGACGTTTACGCATGTTTTACCAAGGTTATGAGCCTAGATTTTGATGGAGCTTGAAATACATCTGTATATCCCAAATATCTCAGTTCATTTTGATATTGTTGCATATCGGACCGTAACTTAATGGATTATTCCCCTGACGCTGCTCTGTCTATCGAAATGTGGGCGCATCTTGCATGACAACCGCTTGTTATAATCATGTTATTGCCAAAATGGTAGTTGTCTCATAACTTACAGAACAGACATCTACTGTTAATTTTTTATTAATATTATAAGCATGATTTTATGAAGCAATGTTATTTTACAATATTAGGACAATAGTGAGTAAACAATTACAGTTGATAAGAACGCTTTGGGAAATCCTACCCCCCTTTCCTAAATGGGTTGGATGGAAATGGTGTGGTGGTAGGGTTGAGCACGTTTTTGCAACACGAAATAGGTTAAATTGTAATTCAATAATTCCCCAGCGCTTAGGTGTCTTTAGGACCGAGAAAAAACCTACGGACTGGACAGGCGGCCCTTCTCCTTCTCACATACAAGCGGGATATCAAAACCTATGCATTAACCATTCGGCCACCCAACTCCCCAACTAAGATTACATAGCTTGCTCTCAATATGATAATACCAAGCCACAAAGATATTAATATTCAAAAAATGTTATTGTCAGTTGTCTTTGGGTAATCCAAACATTTATTAATATTGACAGTGCATATAAAGCTATATAATGTTTAAAAGCTTAATGCCATGTATTTATTATAATGTTTAAATGGTTCTGTGTTGCTGTTGGCTCTTCTTTCCCTTTTCAGGTAACTTTTGTCTGAGAAGAATCGCCCTCGTCAAGCAAAACTTTAATCGAGCGCAGACTATATGATTTGAAACGTTGAAGTGGTGAACTGTTTTTAAGGACTTGAAGGTTCAAATATATATGGTGTGGGGTGGGGCTGGCTAAATGGTTAGCGTGCGTGCACTGTGTCATAAAGCCTGTCAATGAGTAAACTGGCGTGGTTTCGAAAATCTGGTTGTACATGGCAAGGAGTAGGGTCGCATGTCCAGCCTCGTGGGTTTTCTCCGGACTCCGGTTTCTCCCACGACATTTTGATATACAAGAACTTGTTTGTGATATTTTTTGTTTTTACGCATTTTCTGTTTTTTTTTATATATATATATATTAGGTAGGCCTTAATATGTAAAAAACGTAATTAAATTAACCTGTCCAAAATATAATATTATAATGTATTGGACAAATTAATTATCGAACATGAATTAATTTTTTTTATAGACCTATGTTAAATTAGATTTATTTATAGGCCCATATTTCATATTGCAGAACAAAATTATAAACAAAGATATTTTCCAAAACATGGAACATAAACCGTTATGGGATCAAAATTGTTTAGAAATTTGACATACAAACTACACGTGCCATGGGGGGAGGAAAGATTTATTATGCCTGTCCGTCCATCATGCTACAGGTCCAAAATATAAATTGTCCCTTTTCCCTAAACTTGGAACGTACCAGTTTATGGTAGATTATATTACTTCTTAATTTCTTATATTCGTATTTCAATATATCTGATGTTAAATTATATCCGTATTTCAATTATTAATATATCTGACACCTGTCCATCATGCTACAGGTCAAAAATATAAATTGTCCCGTTTCCCTAAACGTTGAACATACCAGTTTATGGTAAATTGAATGGGGCAACTTCATTTCGAAATATTCGGCATTCAAATAATGGGGCGGTCGAGATTTTTTAAAGATTTTTTTACGAACCACATTTTTTAAAAACCTATACCCACATTTTTAAAGACCTATACCCACATATTTTAAAGACCTATACCCACATATTTTAAAACATTGTTTAATGTTGGCCATCTGATAATTCATCATTCGAAATAGATTACTAGTATATTATTTCTTAATCAATTATATATTTATAGATTATAGGTTTTCATTTATATTCGTATTTCAATATATCTAATGTTAAATTATATTCGTATTTTAATATATCTCAGACAGTCATTATCTCTGCAACAGTTTAATAGCTGTGAAATCAAATCTTTCAAGAGTTTCAAACATATTGGTTTCAACTTGCAGCAAAATAGTGTTTCTGTTCGAATAATTGCCTTATACAGGCCTCTCCCTTCAGCAAAAAACAAACTGAATTTCCAACATTTTGAGGAAGATCTGTGATCTTTGAACCCCTATCCTTCGGTGATTTTAATATCCATGTTGGCAATGTTCTCGACAATAATTCCTAGAGATTTACACAAATATTGGATAGATTTGGATTAAAACAACTTTTTGTTGAACCCACACATGGGAGCGGCCACGCATTAGATCCAGTTATCTGAAAATCAACCTCAAAACTGGTAACACATGTGTATGTTAACCACGAATTATCCGATCACTTCAGTGTTTGTGGATCTAAACCGAAACCTGTCAAAACCAACCCCTACTAAAACTGAATTAGTATATAGGAAGCGCCGGAATATCAACATAGGTCAATTCATAGTGAGCATCAATATTGAAACTGTTTTACAAAATATATCTGAATTAGACTATGTTGATAAGTGGTCAGTTTTTTTTTATCAAGCCCTTAATGGTACTTTAGACTGCACCCATCCAATGGAATAACGCCCAGCAGCATTAAAGGAAGTCAGAACATTAGGGTCCTTTAATTTATCCTTGAAGACTTTCTTATATAGTAAGTGCAGGAGGACCGCACCACAAGCTAAACAAAAATCTACAAGATAAACCTGCGGACAAGACAGAAACTAGACATTGCAAAAATAGTCCCGATCCTGCTATAGTACAAGCTTCACTAAAATGATTTACAAAAAAGACGAAACAAAAATACACCAATCTCGACAGTGGTCGTCTCTTCAATGGCGATAGTATGCTGTGAATACCAAACGTGACAGTGCAGCTCGGTGCCATCGAGTAGAACAGTTCTAGATGAGAGGCACTATACAAATTCATTATTATCATCATATCTGATGTTTAATTAGACAAACTATCATCTTGCTATTGCCAAAATAGTATTTATTTTAATGAAGGTGTAGGACATTTATATAATATGCATGATTATGAATTTAACAATGTGAGGTCAGTAGTGAATAAACAATTTTAGTTGATCAGAGCACATGCGACCCCCCCCCCCCCGTCCTAGATAGGAGTTGGGGTAAGGTAGCTGCCTCTTAATACTGACCACCCATATTTACAGATTATAATTTGTATTACCCTAATTATTATACATTATTTAGTTTTTTATAGGCCTATAGTAAACAATAATTAGGTTTTTTATATGCCCATATTTTATTTTACAAAACAAAATTCTAAATTTTCCATTTTCCTGAACTTGGAACATAAACCGTTATGGGAATTTGAATGAGATCAAAATTGTTTCGAAATTTTCGATATACAAACATGATGTGATATAGGGGGAGGGAAGATGTTTAATGCCTGTCCGTCCATCATGCCATAGGTCTAAAATATAAATTTTCCCTTTTCCCAAACATGGAAAATACTAATTTATGGTAAATTGAATGGGGCAAATTCATTTCGAAATTTTTGACATACAAAAAACATAAGGGGGAGGTGGTGGGGTCGAGATTTTTATAGGATTTTTTCGCCATACCCATTTTTTTTTTTACCCTTTTCCCACATATTTTAAAATATTGTTTAATGTGGGCCAACTGATAATTCATCAGTCGAAATAGATTACATTATTTCTTAATCAAATATATATTTATAGATTATAGGTTTTGATTTATATTCGTATTTCAATATATCTGATGTTAAATTAGGCAAATTATGAATTTGACAATGTAAGGTCAGTAGTTAATACACAAATTTAGTTGATCAGAGCACATGGACCCCTCCCCTTCCTAGATAGGAGTTGTGGTTAGGAAGCTGCCTCTTAATACTGATCACTTATATCTACATCTTTGTTTCAAATAAGTATATATACTATAATAATACCAATCTCTAGACATTGTCAGAAAAGCCTACAAAGAATGACATAAATATTCACGAGGTCAAAATGCAAATAATCCATCTGTTGAATAGATTATATGATTTTTTAATCAATTATTTACATACAGATAACAGATTATGATTTGTATTTTGCTTATTAATATACATTATTTAGTTTTTTATAGGCCTATATTAAACAATAATTAGATATTTTTATATGCCCATATTTCATTTTACAGAACAAATTTCTAAATTTTCCATTTTCCTAAATTTGGAACATAAACCGTTATGGGAATTTGAGTGGGATCAAATTGTTTCGAAATTTTCGACATACAAACATGATGTTATTTGGGGGGAGGGAAGATGTTTAATGCCCGTCCGTCCATCATGCTACAGGTCCAAAATATAAACTTTCCCTTTTGCCAAACTTGGAACATACTAATTTATGGTAAATCGAATGGGGCAATTTTATTTCGAAATTTTCGACATACAAATAATTTAAGGGGGAGGTGGTGGGGTCAAGTTTTTATAAGACTTTTTCACCAACCACATCTTTTTTTCTTTCCTTATTCCCACATTTTAAAATATTGTTTAATGTGGGCCAACTGATAATTCATCAGTCGAAAAAGATTATGTTATTTCTTAATCAATTATATATTTATAGATAAAAGGTTTTGATTTATATTCGTATTTAAATACATGTATATCTGATGTTAAATTAGACAAATTATTTTTGCCAAAATATTTTTTTTTAATGAAGTTTTAGGACTGATGCCTACTGTTATAAATTCCCATTTACTAGTATATTATATGCTTGATTATGAATTTTAGTTGATAAGAGCATATGCGACCCCCCCCTTCTTAGATAGCAGTTAGGGTTAGGTAGCTGCCTCTTAATACTGACCACTCATGTCTTCATCTTTGTTACACGATACCAATCTGTAAAGATTGTCAGAAAAGCCTACAAATATTGATATAAATATTCGTTTGTTTATATTATTGTAAGTGTGTTAGTATAATACTTTAGAAGGATGTAGAACCAGGTCAAAATTGCTGATGGCGTTTTTCACCAGAAACAGACCAAAATTATGTGAACACAATACAGCAGTAAACTTATGCCAATACAGCAGTAAACTTTTTTGCTGTGTGTTACAGAGGGGATTATTTATAAATATATATTTAAGATTTATGGAAACCTTGTTGAAAATCGTTGGTCTTCCCCTTTAATGGAATGTGGCGTTCATTTCGATGCGACCGCCTATTAACTTTGAGGCATAAGTGCTCCAGTCATCGGAGTAACATTTTCAATATGCGCTCCCTCGCTTATGTATTTTATATTTTAGCACTACACCGTGGGCGTACGTACGAAACTATTGCTCACAAATTATTTTCTGCAGGCAGTGTAGTTCTATTAGACAGGTTCGGATACACTCCCAGATCAAAAACGAGAGTGAGTTGGTGCCCTATTTTGTATGCTACGTCATCAGTTCTCAGGGCGCGGGGGTGGCGGGGGTGTCGGGAGTCTTCCATCACGTGGCAGACAACCTCTCTATTGTTTCTGGGCCTCTCTATTGTTCAGCTCGCACCCCGCTGGAACATAGATAAACCGAATATAATAGTTAGTGCAGGAGGACCGCACCGCAATCAAAAAAAAAAATTACAAGATAAATCTGCGCACAAGACAGAAAATAGACATTGCAAAAAATAAATAAATATCAAATCAAGTGAATGGATCAGAGGGCCAGCTGTAAGCGTCCAATGCGCTGTACAGTCCCGGGTCTGTTATGGTACAGGGTTTCGGAAAAGGGAAGTTACTTTCATGGTGAATTTCAACTGAACATAGTTCGTAATCGCTAGAGTCACATGTTTCGGATATATCCAACAAAATTAGCAAGGCACATTCCCGATTCAGACACATTTCACTATCGTTGTGTCCTCGACCCAAAGCAGTTGCTGTGCTGTGGAATTTTCTGCAGACACATAGCTATTAGTATAAATTGACTTGCACAATAGTGTATAGCTAATGTATAGCTATTAGTAAATATTGACTTGAACAATAGTGTATAGCTAATGTATAGCCATCAGTAAATATTGAGTTGAACTATAGTGTATAGCTAATGTTTAGCTATTAGTAAATATTGAGTTGAACTATAGTGTATAGCTGGTGTATATCTATTAGTAAATATTGAGTTGAACTATAGTGTATAGCTATTAGTAAATAATAAATAGTAAGTAAAATTTGATCTGTAAAGTTATACTTCACCAATAAAGCTGTGACCAATCATGTCAATAAACCTTACCTAAATTTGCTTGTTTGTCTTTGATAACCCAAACACTTGTTTTAATTATGATCATCTTCTTTTGACAACACCAGCAATTCTAACCAATTTCCGCTTGTTTCTGAATTGTGAACCAACCAGCTTCCAAGCCATGCGGTTTAAAAAAGATTCTACCAGCAATGCCAAACATAATTAACAGTGCCATTGGGGAAAATACTTACTGCCCCAACCACATTTTAATCTCCAATTGAATTTCCCCTTCTTAAAAAAGTCAAATTTAGATCCCAACCTTGAAAAAAACCTTAGAGAGAATAATTGTCACTCAACTCACAAATCATATTTATGATAATAACACCATGGAACCATTTCATAGTGCCTGCAGAAAATTCCACAGCACAGAAACTGCCAGGCCCGAAGCCAGAAACCAAAATTTAGCCGACATAGGGGGGCGAGGAAGATAAATTTCCGACAACAAAAAATCAATGAACCAAGGTCATCGCCGACTGCCGTAAGCAGGAGGAGGGGAGAGCACAAAAATTAGAAGCTGTGAGAGTGAATTTAGGCCTCTATATAGTGAGTTTCTTGTTTACCAAGAAATGACATGCAGGTGGCGAATGTGTCGGAAAATGAAGAGTTTCTATCCGACATTAACTATATCCCGGCCGAATTAGAAAGGATATGTCGCACTAAAACTTTCTCCCGGCGAAAATGCGAGCATAGCTAACCAGCGATTTTTTTTCCGATGCGGACAGAAAAATTCCGACAGGAACGGCCATGGGGGGGGGGGCGGCTCCCCCCCCGGCCCCCCACTAGCCTCGGGCCTGGAAACTGCTTTGGATCGAGTACACAACTTTTCTAGTTGGTATAAACGTATTTCCGTTCAGGGTTATGCCCCAAAAATTTGGCTGTGGAGCATTTTGACCGTGAGAGTATGAGCTGAGTCGATCTTCCCTGGACAGTGTCATTTCTTCATTCAATTCCAACTGTAAAGGTTTTTTTTTATGTATACGCCATAGACTTGTCCCATCTACACAATTGGACACCGTTTTACGAGCGTATTTCCAGTATTCTCCGCCTTCTGAAATTCAGGTCGTAACAACTACGCTTTATTCGGCTATATGGTGTGATCTGAACTCAGCAAGACGTGCGTGTTATTCGTAGAATTTATGATGTCACTTCTGCAACGGCGTAGCTACCCTACATAGTTCACCAATGGTATAATGATGACCTAGTTATATGGAGCCTATCTTGGAGCTAAATCTTCTGATCCATAGCGAACTTCGGATAATCAGATTTTTGTTTTGGTGCTATTTTTGTTTAATTAGCATCATGGTCTATCCCTTAACTCTTGGGATTGGCGGTCCTAAATTTTGATGAAAGGTGTAGTCCAACGAAGTGGCGAAACTTAATATCGAAGTCAATGGGGCAATAAATTGTGACCCGTAATCAAACATTGAATAATAAGAAACAGGGGTTGATATGACCGCCCATCTACAAAAGCATACAAACATTCAATTAAATTGTTTAGCAAGCACAAACCTATATAGAGTAGCCTACATAGACATATATGGTTAATAAATCTGATGACATTAGAAATAGAAATGACATCAGTTACCCGTTATTTGTATAAAAAGGGAATACAATACAGCTGAAAAGCAGTTGCTTACAACTGTACCAGAGTACTTACATATAAACTTGAATGTGTGGCCAGCGACACTCGAAAGTAACGCTCATTAAATACGGGTAAGTTCAAGTTTTGCATAGATTCCCAAAGCCATAGTACAGATGTCATGGATTTTAAATCATCATTTCGCTCACGCGATTTATTTTTATTTATCAAATACTTTGTATCAAAAACATATAATGCTTTTCGCATATTATTATTTTGTTTTTCGAATAAGTCATTACGCTATATTATTTATTCATGATTTAATGTTTTTCTCAAAGCTCCAACGGGGCACTGTTAAAAAAGAGTTTGATGGGGTCTGGGGTTTTTTTTGGCTTAAAATTAAAAAAAATGTAATGGAGGTGTAATCAACAATTTACATAGAAGACAGACGTATATAAATTTGATTTCTAAAATAATTTTTGAAATTGACCCAGAGCATTTGATTAAAACAGCTCCTC
Source organism: Patella pellucida (assembly GCA_917208275.1). Lineage (NCBI taxonomy): Eukaryota > Metazoa > Mollusca > Gastropoda > Patellidae > Patella > Patella pellucida. Next base: position 27,984,227 of record OU795041.1, on the reverse strand, counting down.
AATGCAACGAAATCAATGGATGTGGTCTTGATCAAAAAAGCCCTTTCAAACACTATTTGAAAGATGTTCAATGACACCAAGTGAAGTAAAAAAAAGAATCGGAATATAGAACTATAATAGCAAACGACAAACGATTTTAAAATCAGATTTTTGTATACAATACGTATTACATTATTATCTCTTTAAAGATTCATCATGAAGCCGGCAGTGCTTCGTGCAACACTAATTGTCATCGGTATCCTAGCTTATGCTAATGCCTATGCTGGATACCAAGAAAAGATTCCAAATGGTGACCATGTACCACATCCTTGTAAGCCTAATTTTATATGGAAAGGCGTGGGGCATTTGAAAATGGGAGGCGGAGGCGATCGAAATAGTTTTGGAGAGGCGTTCGCAGCTGCTGGTCATACGGTAAGAATTATTACAATGTTATGTTAAATGAAATGTGATACTTCAAATTACAAGACATTACTACATGTATAAATACGTCTTCAGCCATACGGTAAGAATTATTACAATGTTATGTTAAATGAAATGAGATACTTCAAATTACAAGACACTACTACATGTATAAATACGTCTTTAGTCATACGGTAAGAATTATTACAATGTTATGTTAAATAAAATGTGATACTTCAAATTACAAGAAATTACTACATGTATAAATACGTCTTCAGCCATACGGTAAGAATTATTACAATGTTATGTTAAATAAAATGAGATACTTCAAATTACAAGACACTACTACATGTATAAATACGTCTTTAGTCATACGGTAAGAATTATTACAATGTTATGTTAAATAAAATGTGATACTTCAAATTACCAGATATTACTACATGTATAAAAACGTCTTTAGTATAATAAACGAGTACAAACTTGCTGATAAATACTTAATTGTATTAATTATTTGGGGGAGGCAATGGGGTATGTTAGGAAGGAACATGGGCTAATAATTATGTTTTTAAAAAGCAATATTTTATTCAGATTTGTATCTGAATATGGATTCGGGAACAGGCATAGCCTATATTAAACCCGTCTCCCTAATAATTCATAATTGATTGCACCCGATCTAGTATATAAAATGTATGTCACAATACAGTATGTGTGATGTACGAGGCTGGGTGATCTTAAACTTTTAAAAATAACAGATAAAACTAATGCATTTAAACGTATGGTTTGGGGGTGGGTTGGTTCCTACTGGGTCTAGAATTGTTTTTACCGCCGCTTATTTGAGTAGTTTACATCACTAATATAGCTACAATACGTTATTGTAATGGAACTGTAGGGTTGTATCTGACAGACTGTGTACACTGTATGTATAGTGAAATGTATCATGTTATTTCACTGTAAAATTAATTATATAAGAAAGACTGAGTATGTTGTATGTAATATATGTTATTTCAGTGGACTGAGGCATTATGTCAGGCTGATTCAGATGGAGATGGTAAAACTAACGGCGAAGAACTGGGTGATCCTCAATGTACTTGGAAACCAGGCACCGTTCCTGAAGAGGTAGCGGGAATCACACATCCCGGTGTTTGTGATCCTTGGGGAAGTACCCAATGTAATGATAAGAATTTCTGGGTTAATTGTGATGGCGAAGAATTTAAATGCCCTGCTATACACGAAGAAGGTAATGTTGCACCAAGCACTATTAACAGTTTCTTTACTTCATATTTGTTTCTGAAATTACAATTCAGGATGGTATTGTACGACAGCGACAAGGAGAACACATTGTAAAACAGCGACAAGGAGAACACAACACCCATCATTTACAAAAGATAATCGTGCAAAATACAGTACGCCTGTAACGCCAGAAGAATTGGACAGGTGAGATTCATGTACTCCCGACATAAAGTATTGTGATTAAGATAAACAAAACTTAATATCTTTTTCAGGTGTACAAAAGATGGATTTACGATTTCCGTTGACCAATGTTCCAGACAAAGAAACGAGTTATTACTGTATGGGTTTTGAATTACCTAGTGATGGAGACTACCATTTGATTGCGACTACGCCAATTATCAATGAAACACGAGTAATGCACCACATCGTTCTTATTGCCTGTGATGAGACTGGTATGTTTAATATTGTTTTGAAATTTAGAAAACAATAGCCCTGTACGTAAACTATAGCAGACCCGATGTCATTAAATTAGGAAGATATGGTGCAAAGTGACTTTGAAACCAATACACTGTGTAAGATTGTTTATTGGGCAAAATAGGTTTACTCCAACTATCATAAATACACACCTGTGGATACCATGCCTTTATATTTGCCCAAGTTATTGTGGTAAATAATCGTTACGGTTGCTCATACAATTCTAACGAAAAATCGCCAAATCTTCACATTTAAACATGTCCTTTGGAATCTGGGACTTCCCCTTTAAGATATAATATATTGGAATCATGGTCACATATTTCAATTCAGCTAAGTCTGTGACCAAGCCGGAAGAATGTCTTATGGGTTTAACCGGTTGTACACAACAAATAGGATTATGGACTTTGGGCTTACCAGGAGAATGCTTCTATAAGGATGCTGGTTTCAGAATAGGCTTAAATGGCATGAAAAGGGGTGTACTTCAGGTAAATGTAATTCGAAAATCAATGACAAAAAGATATTAACTGGAAGTGGTAATTATTTTCATGTTATACAAGATTAATGTATTATTTATTAACGCATTATAGGAAATCAAGAATCCAAATGAAAGATAATTGTATAATATTGCAATGGAAGAAAATGTATCTTAAATAATAACAGTCTACAATTCTGGACGGCAATTAGTAATTATATTTATTCTACATAAAAGTTATGCCGATTATCAAAATTATTTAGTTTCATTGGACCAACCCAGAAAGGAAGACTGATTTGTGGGATTCGTCTGGTATGAGTATCTACTACACGAAGAATTTAAGAAAATATAATGCTGGTGCCTGGTCCACTGGTCAACTATATCTTGAAATTCCACCATTGATGCCTAAAGTCGTGCAACAGTCAACTTGTTCTTCGAGTTGTACAAAGAAAACATTTAATGGTTCTATTTTCTTAACCACTGGACTGAATCATATGCACTACCTAGGTAAGATAGCTTTAACTATATATTGCCATTTTACCAAATTTAAGACTATGCATTGGTTCCGGAATATTCATAGAAAGGAAAAACATTAGGCTATTCAGACATGACGCATACCGAGATTTTCAACCTTGAAAGGTCATTTTTTGAACAGATACTGGCCCCAATCGCTTCTCATCTTATTGTTCTTGGGGACATTATGCTACGTAAATTCATGTAAAATCGATTTTTTTGAACCACCATTCAAAGATCACTTTGATGATTTCATACAAAATACCTGGTCCATAGTATGTTTGTACTTATTGTTCTGCACTAAACTTTAACCTGCAATATCACGTGGCACATGGATTCCACATAGTAAGGATATAACAGAGGGATTTAGCTCACTGACATTTTATTGTATTCCTTATTTTAACATTATTAGGTGTATCCCAGTATGTAAAATTAACAAGGACAGATGGAACAGAAGTGATGTTAACTAATGATGAAACATATAGCTATGATACACCAGTCTTGTACCAGTAAGATTTATTCGTATTAACTAATATAAATCATTAAATAAAAAGTCATTGAAAGCCACAATGCAGTCTTGTCACGTCAACAATCAAGTTACACCGTGGATAATTGAGTATAGTTAGATCCAATGCCTATTAAAGTGAAAAAAAACTGTCATTTTGAACTTTTAATAAAACCGGAAGTTAAACTTGAATACCAACTCTTTGATATTTACTGTAAGTTTACATCAGGGCCACCATTTGTGCAATGTTCAAGGATCATTTAAAGGTTAGTTCACCAGATGGGATGTCAAAAGTTGAACAAATCTCAAAGTGAAACCGGAAGCAAACGAAATGGAAATTGAAATATCGGCCCCCTAGAGAATGTTGCCAGTTCAAAACAAAACAAAGTTTTTGAAAATCGAAATCAGGAGACACGCCATCTTGAATGTCAAAAAAATGATGAAGAAAACTCTCGCAAATCTTTAATGCTAAATCTGATTTAGCCAACTTCCAAATTTCGAAAACCGCCAGTCATAGTCCAAATGGGATTCATCCAAGAATCCGAAAATGAAAACCCGAAGATAATCCGTTGCGAAATAACCAAGGTATGGGCTATCTGAGATTATTTTTGTCCCATCCGTAAAACAGTTCCTGTTTGTCAAAATACCCCATTTTACATTTAATAAATATACCATTGGAGGCCAACTACATCTTCTCTGACAGAATGTTTGCAGCATGCACAGTTTTGGCTGTACCCCCCCCCCCCGTTTTAAATATAGACCATAAATGATGGTGGTGTTAGCCAGTGTTCTGTTAGCCCCGGATATTATCTTTCATTTTTTGAGACCTTGCTCGATAAATTTTTCAACCGTTTAGTCGACATATTGTATTTTACTAAAAAAAAATCTTCAAATCGATATTCAGCCGCCATTTTGGTTTCGAATTTTGAAAACATTGTTTTGTTTTGAACCTACTCGAAATGGCAAAAATCCTTAGCGGGCCGATCTAGCGTTCTTCGGTGTCCTAGCCTTTTAATGACCCTTGACCTTGATGACCCTAATGCATATTAACAATATCAAAATGTTAGGTCTTGAAGTATAACTTCCGGTTTCATTAAGATATCCAAATGGCAGGTTTTTCCACTTTAAAAGGCATTGGATCTTACTATACTCAATAATGCATGGTGAAACTCGATTGTTGACGTGACAAGGCGTGACGTATCGAAACACGTCAGTATTTTCTTCTTAAAAGTGGACACAAGGTTCATTTAATTGAGTGGATAGTATAAGGCAAGCCCTTAATTCAAACTCCCGGGGTGGCATTAGTTTCTTAAAATGTCACTAGCATGTTAGATAATGCGGGATAAATAAATTATACAAGATCACTGCACAAGGCAAATATAGTCAGATAATTTTTACTCAGCCAAATTAAAAACTTGACACTCGGGAATTATGGGACTGGATTTTTAATATTGGGTTTAAGGCAACTATTTTAGTGTTATGTTGTGCACAGACGACCTTGGCATGATCAACTGAAAGCAAGAATACATCTCGCCGAAGGTTCTTGACATTGATAACGTTCGAGATGTCACAGTACCCCTTCCCCCCAAATTAAACTCACAGACTTGGAGAACCATCGGAATAAAGTGTTTAGTAACGGTTGTGGCCTCTTCTAGTGTCTCGTACTGTCACACAACGTCTTCTCATTGATCTCAGAACATTAGTAAACACTACCCGAGGAAGACGTCGCCACTGCTAAGAGCATGTTGAAGGTCCTACAACATCAGTGGTGTATTCAATTGCTGACGAACATGTCGACCCAATTCGTCCTAGATGTGTTCAATAGGACGACGGCCAATCCAGGAATTGGACACCGGCATTTCTTTAAAATTTCTGGGTAGCAATTGCTGTATGGGGTCGAGCATTGTCTTGTTGAAACTTTAGTCCAGGCCCATGTCTCTGCATAAACGGAAGGAGAACAAGTTGTAAAATCTGCCCCCTGTACTGGACAGCATTTAAGTTCCCTTGGACAACAACAAGAGGAGAACGTCCATGTGTACAAAAAGAACCCTACCAAATCGGCCAACTTCTCTGACGCATACTTGAGCGTAACGTTCACCTCCGTCTGTGGTACACTCGGAAACTGCCATCGGCAAATTTCAAAGAGAATCGAGATTCGTCACTAAAGACAACCGAATTCCACGGTCTTTGAGTACATCTAATGTGTCTTTTGGCCCACACAAGTCGGTTACGGCGATGAAGAGGTGTCAATATTGGTCCATTATAGTGCCTCCGAGCTCCAAGACCAGCAGCCTGCAAGCGATTTGGAACAGTTTGTGCAGTTACCCTTCGACCAAACATCTCTCTACTTGTGGAGGTTGCAGTGACAAATCTGTTTCTAAGATGACGTAGTCATATTGCTTGATCTTCCTGGAGTCAGCAATAGTTTCAGTTTAAAGTACTCCCATTCTAAGATTAATCATTGCCTTTCGTGAACAATTAAAGACTTTTGCAACAGTGATCACAGACTGACCAGCATAGAGTCTACCTATAGCACGAAGACTTCTATATTTGAAAGACGCGGCATGACGCCGCATTTTCCAACAAAGATGAAAATAACAATTTTAATTTGTTTTTTCCAGTTGAAGTTTGTGTTTGCATGTGTATTTCAGGGTTTTCATCTTTATATGCTCAAAACTAGCATCAAAAAGCGTTGGCGACCGTCAAATAATCCAAAATTTTCTTGGGGGGTCATTCGCCCCTCAAAGAAAACCGGCGCCGCTGTCTATAAACCAGAAATTTTCGGGCATTTCTAGTTTTGCTTCCCTAACTGTCACCGAGCCCTAATAAAACACTAATTTTACTTTTCTTGTAATTGGATAGAACGAATTTGTACTGAGTTGACTATGGATTAAAACATTTTGTCTGGAGCAACTCGACTTTGTGCGACAATTTTCGGGCATCGATTACTATTTGTGAACAGATGCAACAGTCTGATTGGATGGTTGGAATTCAGAGTAGAATTTCGGTTACAAAACCATTGAATATTTTTGGAGTTGTTAACAATAGCAGAAAACGCATTTTGGTGATTAAACTCTCCATACCGCGCGACGATTGATTTGTTGTTTGGAATTCGGGTCAGTCATGCAGGCTATACTGGATCAAATTGAAGTTGCTGTATTCAAAGACTGGAATAGCGGGAAAACGCGTTTGCAGCAGTTACATTTTCAAAATTTTCTCCTAAAGATTGATTGGAATTAGAGTCAGCCACCTTAATTAGGCTATATTAGACCACTTTGGGCATTTGGGGTTCTTCCCCCCTAACTGTCATCGAGCTCCTACGCCTATGTATATTATACATACCATTCCATGGATATTAATAACATGCATGATTTATTCTTCTCTAGATATGAGACTCCAATAGAAGTTAAACCAGGCGATAGCTTAGAAACAGTTTGCACCTATAGATCTATATCTAGAAAGACGACCGCTGTATATGGAGAGGGTACCTTTGATGAGATGTGTTTTGGCATTTTTAATTATTTCCCAGCCGAAGCACTAACATCTCCTATGTGTGCAACGATAAAGAATTTAGATTTGTGTGAGGCCATGGATATAAAATGTGACTTTGTAGCCATTGGAAACTTTTCACACCCAGAAACAAGAGAGTTGATCGACAAGGTTAGTATGTCTTTTGGGCTATAAATAAAACCATAACATGGAGTTTATTAACAGTTTCGAAGACTTGTCGGGTCTGCTCATGGACTCTAGGGCCCGATTTCTAGAGAATTCTTAAGCACGTTCTTGTGCTTAGATTTTAGTAGACTGTGCATTTAAGTAAACTTACCTTATTTTATGTTCCCAGAAAATTCCTAAGGACGTTCTTGCACAAGAACGTTATTATGCGTTCCAAAAAAAAAACCCTTAAGCACAACTTCGTTCTTAAACATAACCAACTTGAGCACAAGTCCCAAGCAAGGTACACGGCTTGCTTACCAACCTTAAGTCTGTTTCTGCTTCAAAAAGATGGCCGACCGTAGAGTTATTCAACGTATTTCCGACACCTTTTGATAACAAAATCCTTCTCCAAAAGAAATTAAGAATGCTATAGGAAATTCGCTTCCACCATGAAACCATTTTATTTTTTTGCTAATTATTAAAAAAATAGGCTACAAACACACAGGCTACTTTAAGATCAGGTGCTCTCACAAATAAGTTTGTATAATGTGTCTTCGTTTTTTATCATGTGGCACAATGTGATATTTTAGATGTGTAGGCCCTATCTAAATTAACCATATATATACCGGTATGACGTAAATGAAGCAGACGACAAAATCATGACGTAATTCGCATACCAAAGTTGTTTTTGTGTCGTTAAAAAGCATCGTTGTCTCACTTTATGGTAAACTATAGGCCTACCAGTCACACTGTGCTTAGACTTATAGTTGACTTGTGCTTACGTAAGAATGGTCTTGAGAAAGTGAAGCATGCCTTTGTGCTTATTTTAAGAATTTTCTAGGATCCGGGCCCAGTTTCGAAGAATTGTAGCTATTTCTTCGCACCTATGTTTCAGTGCTAAAGCGTCTCGGGCTGGTAAGAAATGCAGGTCTAGTGATTCTAATGACCCGAGATTGAGAGTGTTCTAGAAACTGGATATTTGTTAAGTGGTTGGAAAACACCTGGTTAAACCATGTGAATAACCAGATTTGTTGTTTATAAACTAAAACGGCAAATTCCCTTGACCTTTGGGTATATGCCCGGAAAAACTTGCGGTCTGAAAGTCGGGTGCGGCTTTGGATACGGGGAATTGGTGGTTATTCTTCTTAAAGTTTTCTTAAAACCGGTAACGGGTTATTCTTCAATAGTAGTTTTTTTCATAAGAAAACATGATAATGTTTTTTCTTACGGGAATTCTAGGATATTCTCGACTTCGGTTATGCTGGGGGGAAAGACTTCAGAAAAACCCTAAAAAAGAAAAACCTCCGGCTATCGGCTTCGGTTTTCCTTTTTCTCAGGTTATTTTCTTTTTTTCTCCAGTCTTTCTTTCCCCAGCATAAGCACAGACTCGTGCTTTATCCTTCACATAATGCTATTTTCTACTCTTTCCATAAACCCACGTCTCTTACTATACAACAGTATAATGTTAAACAATCAGCACTGAATCAGAAACATAATTAATAGATTATTTCATTTTAGGTGATGTCAAAATGTTCTTATGAAAATCAATGTCTTCATGGATGTAGAGACGTCGTTCAAAACATCATTGCGAACCATGATTGTTTTAAGGATGGCTGGGCTGACAGCATTTATTCTTATTTAACCTCAGATACGCTACATTCCACAATAAGTTCAAATGACACCATCGAAGCATTTCGCTTAGTTACTGCCATGAAATCATGTGATTGTGCCACAGAGATTCCACTCAATTACGTTGCTCCAAATTCAACCCCAGATAAAAATTCTAATACGAATTTCTGTAGTAGAAATTTAAGTTACAACACTTTTGTATTCGCTTGCTTGTTTCTGGGAATATTATTGGCCCAGAAACAAGTCCAATAAATCTTGTTTGAATAATTAAAGGAGCAGTTCCAATATAATTGAGAATACAAAGCAGACACCAAAATATGAAGAAATATTCCAGTTACATTATCTAAAAGTTTGGAATCCAAATTAAGTTTTAAGTATACAAATAAAAAGCCAAAATGTGAAGATTTTAAAATACAATATTGGGCCTTTCGAAAATATCTCTAGATTTGCTTAATGGGTAAAAATTTGGGGATTTATGGAAAGGTTGTCTTTCTTCGAAAGTCACACATTTAAGATAGTGTTACACATGACCAGAATTATCCAGTTTTATTCCTTTAAATGTATCTGAGACTGCAACTTTAAATGCTATTTTATTTTCCCTACTTATTATGCAAAGACAGTAATATTATTGTAGATACTTAAAATGACGACTATTGATTGATTAAAGTCAAAATAAGGTATTGAATTGGGTTGACTTTATGTGTTATTTGTATTATTGAAAATTCAAAGATTTTAAATTTATGTTTTCTTATTTTATTTTAATTTTTGGCTTACTGTGTAGGCTGTTGAAAACCCATCTTTTATCTCTCAACACTGTCAAACAAGACAGACAATCCACAATTTGACTAAATCCAAGAGATCTAGCTATTTTAGTAGTAATAATTTAAATCTTTATTGAACGTGTTAAAATATATTGTATTCTATTGGTTCTACACAGCCATAAATGGATAATGCCAAAAACGTAATAATAAATCAAGAACTATTTAAAAGTGTTTAAGTTTCTTTTTTCTACCAGAATTTAGCCACTATCATCAGTCGTTGTATAATAAATACCTCATCAGTAATTTTGCGAGTTAAAATATTTCCCATTGTGGCATATTATGCTCTTTATGGTTAAAATACTTAAAATCCATTGAAAGTTAAATAACGAGACATAGTTTAATAGTTTAAACTGTGGTTGGACGCCTTTATGATATATGTCAACTTCCATATTGTGCTATCTGTGTGCTGTACCAAGAGTAGCGAAACACCATGTACAATGTTATTCGTTATTCGTAGAAAATCTCCTCATTTTTCAACTCATCGAATAACAAAACATACCGCTGAATAGGCCCATTTTATTATTTTTATTGATCAAATACTTACATTCTTTAAAATTAGGATTTCAGTTCAATAAGAGACGAGTGGGCTTATTCTTACACAATAGGACACATGATTTGAAATGGGACAAGGTTATGTTTAGAAAAGGGCTTAGGTCAACATTTGTCAGAGTCACATGTTAAAGTAATTCATACAAAGATAATGATGAGTAAAAAATATATTTTTAGAGTTTAATTTGGTTACTTTATAAAAAAAAGGTACACCTGACATGACATGACACGACAAAACCTAACAATGCCTTACCTGAGCCTCAATGGTGTGAAGAAAACAGACTTCTTCTTCATCTTCCGATGGTTCGATGTCCGCTTCCACCTTCCACTCAAAAGACCCCCCCCCCTCCAAACACCACAACAATCCGGTCTTATTGTTATATAGAGGTCAATATTAGAGTAAAGGAGGATGCGGAAGGAGGCGCGAAAAGAGGACAATATACACTACAAGCAAATCTGTTATCAAATAGCTTCATTAATTTTCGTAAGTCTATCGCTCATTGTTCCTAAACCAATGTGTGTACATGTTTCTATTAGTTAACGATATACTATGTTACCATACCATAGACAATGGTAACAATAGCAGTTATTTTTACTCTGTGACTATAGCCAACCTAGCTGAAAAGCTAACCAATTTCTATATGCGTCACTAGGTTCCCTAGGGGTCACTGTCACAGGATATGAACGTCTGCCGCGCCCGTTGTGGTGGGTGTGGTCATGAGGGGCAAATAAATAGACCCCAAAAATAGGCTAGACTAGCTCATTTACTAACCACGTGAAACTTGTTGCAAAATGTTCGGCATACCAACGTGTATCAAGAATTACCGATGCCAGACATTTTCAGTGGTGGGGTACCCCCGCCAGACGTCACTAATGCCCTCCTCAAAACTAAGCTAGACTAGCTCATTTACTAACCGCATGAAATTTGTTGCAAAATGTTCAGCATATCCACATGTATCAAGAATCACCGATGCCAGACATTTTCAGTGGTGGGGTACCCCCGCCAGACGTCCCTAAATGCCCTACCCTAAAAGCTAAGCTAGACTAGCTCATTTACTAAGCGCATAAAACTTGTTGCAAAATGTTCAGCATGTCCACATGTATCAAGAATCACCGATGCCAGACATTTTCAGTGGTGGGGTACCCCCGCCAGACGTCCCTGAATGCCCTACCCTAAAACCTAAGCTAGACTAGCTCATTTACTAACCGCATAAAATTTGTTGCAAATTGTTCAGTATATCTACATGTATCAAGAATCACCGATGCCAGACATTTTCAGTGGTGGGGTACCCCCGCCAGATGTCCTCAAATGACCACACCCCAAAAGCTAAGCCAGACTAGCTCATTTACTAACCGCATAAAACTTATTGCAAAATGTTCAGCATACCAAAATGTATCAAGAATTACCGATGCCAGACCTTATCAGTGGTGGGGTACCCCCGCCAGACGTCCCCAAAAGACCACACCCCAAAAGCTAAGCCAGGCTAGCTCATTTACTAACCGCATAAAACTCGTTGCAAAATGTCCAGCATACCAACATGTATCAAGAATTACCGATGCCAGACATTTTCAGTGGCGGGGTACTCCCGCCAGACGTCCCCAAATGACCACACCCCAAAAGCTAAGCCAGACTAGCTCATTTACTAACCGCATAAAACTTGTTGCAAAATGTTCAGCATACCAACATGTATCAAGAATTACTGATGCCAGACATTTTCAGTGGTGGGGTACCCCCGCCAGACGTCCGCAAATGACCACACCCCAAAAGCTAAGCCAGGCTAGCTCATTTACTCACCGCATGAAACTTATTGCAAAATGTTCAGCATATTCCTATGTATCACACATGACCACCTTCAGACTCTTTCAGTGGTGGGGAACCCCCGCTAGATGTCCGCAATCGTCCTACCCCCAAAAGCTGAGTAAAGGGCAACTAGCTTATTTACTAAACGCATGATAAATGCATTATATTAAATTGTTATTAAATTGGTGAATTTAAGTTTAATTAGTTTTTCTTGTTCTCTTGTTATTCGATTTGAATTTGAATTTAAAATACCATAGAACCTGGTCCAAACTCTTCTAGCTTGCGCATTCTAAATATGGAGCAGTGTAAAATATATATATTATATATATTTCTTGTACAATACACCATGGAACAGATAATAATTGGGTTACAATTTATTGTCTTTGATAAATTGATGAAAGGATTCTCTTCAACAAAGAATTATTCTGTTGGTCACATTCCTAAACTTAAATCAGACTGATTTCTAAATAGTCTCAGCTACTGTATATGTGAAAGATACGTAGAATAAAAGTAAGTATTGCAATTTAATACCACAATATGTGTCATATTAGGCGTAATTTTTAGGTTGAAATAGGCAATATCACTTATGGGGGGTTATTACTGTCTATGTTTTAGTATCAAAATAACGGATTTCTTATTTTTGTTTGTGCTTTATCAGCATTGAAAATATGTATCTGAGGCTTCTGTTAATAGATTGAACAAATCTCGAGATACATAAACAATGATGATTATGTTAATGATCTTATTAAATTGTGCATTAATTGATTAATTATTTTATTAAATATCTTAAAACCCCTAGTCTACCTTACAGGGTATCTAGACCTATGTGTAGGCAATACCCAACAATTCACTGTAGTGAGCGTTTAGACCTATCTAGATCTTCCTGTAGTATCAGGACATTTGCAACCCTGACAATAACCACCCGGACTCCTGCCATCGGATTTTTACCATGTCCTATGTTGGCAAAAGTCCGGGTGGCAAATGTCCTGGGGTGGTATAAATCCGATCGATGGCATAAGTCCGGGTGGCAAATGTCCTAGAGTCTTCCTGTAGGTAATACATATACCGTGCTGAGAAACTAATACGTATCATGGATGGGCCTTATTTTGTGTGAACATTTTCAAAATGAAATTGTAATTAATATGTTAATGGTATATATGTTCCTAGCCACATTTACACGGTATGTCTGACAAATTTTGGCAAGAAACATATATACCATTAAAATATTAATTACAATTTCATTTTGAAAATGTTCACACAAAATAAGGCCCATCCATGCTACGTACCTGTTTCTCAGCACGGTATATTACCTACAGGAAGATCTAGATTCTCAGTACGTTAAGTGAATTGAGGAATAGTTCTACAGGAAGACTCTAGGACATTTGCCACCTGGACATTTGCCACCCGGAGTAACTGTAGTTAAACAATATTTTCTATTTAGTGTAAAAGGGTATTAAAATGAGTAAAAGGCATCATTTTGCCCGAAACAGTTAAGTGTTATGTAAACAACGCACGAGCCGTTTAGCCAATGACTGACGCCACGTGAAGTCAATGCCAGTGTTGGAGACAGTCATCTGTGACAGAGATAATTCGTAAGTAATTCTCTGTAACACAGATTGATGCTATACCACCACAGGACAGTTTCCACCCGGGCTTTTGCCAACATAGGACATGGTAAAAATCCGATGGCAGGAGTCCGGGTGGTTATTGTCAGGGCTGCAAATGTCCTGATACTACAGGAACATCTAGAAAGGTCTAAACACTCACAACAGTGAATTGTTGGGTATTGCCTACACATAGGTCTAGCTACCCTGGAAGGTAGACTAAGGGTTTTATGGTATTAATAAAATTATTAATCAATTAATGCACAATTTAATAAGATCATTAACATACTCATCATTGTTAATGTATCTCGAGATTTGTTCAATCTATTAACAGAAGCCTCAGATACATATTTTTAATGCTGATAAAGCAGAAACAAAAAAATAATAAAATACTAAGCATAGACAGTAATAATAACCCCTAATAAGTGATATCGCTCATTTCAACCTTAAAAAACATAATTAATACAACAAATATAGTTCTTTTCTTCCTATAAATTATGCCTAATTTAACATTATGCCTAAATTTATGCCTTGTTGAAGAGAATCCTTTCATTAACTTCTCAAAGACAATAAATTGTAACCAAATTATTATCTGTTCCATGGTGTATTATATAAGTATCATATATTTTATATATATATATAAAACTGGCGGAAGTTTTCTCTTTGATGTGCATAGCAGTTATATCTTATAACAACCTGTCATGACGTCATCATAGGTTGATATTCTGTTCATATCAACCATAGAAATATATAAATAGACTAGAATGGCCGTCACGTGACCCGCGACATGTAAATACGGCCGCCATGTTTGTGCATTGTTTCTGTTGACGTCGCGTGCGATGAACTCAATGAATTCAGCTTCGTTTTACGTTACGCTTGAAAGAAAGAAGGGTCGTAAAACAACCGATTGCCATACATTCTCACAGGTTTTGTTTTACCAGCTTGTAAAACTTAATATATGTCTTCATTCTCCAATTTAATGGAATGACTCTCGAAGCGAAGCCGTTAATATAGGCGTTGTATTGTATACCGCCACCGGTAGCCTACCGATTAGAATGAATGCATGTCAATGGACTTGTTATTATTTTCATCTACAAGTGAAAGACACTGGGTGGATGGGCGATGATTGTGGTATTTTATTTTTGAAATTATGGAATCTCGATGATCGACAAAGCACACAAATAATATGCTAGACCATCCAGCAAAAAATAGGCGTACAGGCACTACAATTACAGCACAGGCCTAGGCCCAACAACAGGCACAGATCACTTGTTATAAGTACGAATCAGTCACTACGAAAGAATGTTTTCAAACAAGGCCGTCATTTATTATACTGCATTTTAATGGTACCGGTAGTAATACGGTAAGTCATTTACTTTTGTGTATTTAAAATATCTCTCCGGTCCTTTTTAAGCTTTTAAGACAGACGCCCGTGGCCGTAGTTTAGTATTCTATAATTCTGTGACTGAGAAGAGGAGAAGGTCAGTAGGTCAACCTTTTCTCGGTTCTTTTTCAATGATGATGATGTATATTTTCGCATTGCAGCTACGTTTACAACTTACAAGTAGGCCTAGGCCTACCGCTGCGCCCCCAACATTCTAGCATGCAGCGCTTGGGCTATTATTAAAAGCAGATAAATAATGGAATAGACTACGTTATATTTATCCATTTTACATGTGCCCTTCTCAGCTAAAAAGCAGTGATAATGTAAACAACATAATACTTTTACCAGTTGGGATTTAAGAGGCTCCATAGGCCTACCCCCCCCCTTTTTTTGTGCTTTCTTTTTTTAAAAACTGGTTAATTTCTTTTTTAGTATGATGAATATGATGATGAAATCAATGAAGTAATGGGAAACAACTGATGATTAAGTATTCAACATCCATACAAGTATTATACAGAAGAAAAATTCTAGAATTTGAACTTGCAACCATAACCATGTGACTAACTATATTTTAATAAATTTGAAATCTTGTCTGAGATTTCTTAAATATGTAACCATAACAACATATATGTCCAAATGAAATTCTGAGCATATTTAATATTAAAAGTCAAATAGTAATGCTTACACAAATATTCAAATAGTTTTCAAGTCGATTCGAACTAATTTGCTTTTCTTTTTCAACACTGTCATTTAAAAACAATAGAAATTAATCTCATTGTCATCTGTATGTTATAATAATAATTCATTGAAATTAATTGAAATAAGCAAACGGTGAGACTGGTATCCCCCGCAGAAATTTGAAAGTAAATAGATGACACATAATAAATAAAAAATAAAACAATTAAAATATACTACTTCTTTATTCACTTAAAGTTACATTATGGGAGATTAGTTAACGAGTTGAAAGTTCTCACTAAATAGTTAAAAACTAGATAATGTAAAGGTAATTTACTGAAAATTTCAGTCAAATTAGTCCGCTATGATCCAAGATATATTTACTTTAAGAAATTGCCGCCTAGCCTCGATCATCAAATTTAATATACTAAAGTCAGGGTGATTTTTTTTTTAAAGGAATTTTCCGGCATTGTTTCCCATTTTCAGTGATGCAAGACATAGGGCCTGACAAGGAAACTGTCTAGTCGTTCGCATGGACAAAAAAATATTGGTGTGCACGTACGTAAAAGATCCCTTGGCAGTTGGAATTCGATATAATTATAAGAGTAGGCCGTAGCTTCGCTGCCCTCATAACACACTGTATGCCCGTATTCATTAGCCCAGGTTAAAAGCAGAACAGTAGGATGTTAAATCCCACTTTATTTCATTTTATTAAAGGCCCAATAACCGTAAACACTCTTGTTGTAACTGAATATGTCCCAATAATTATTCTGGTAAACAAACTGTACTATTTTACAATATTCCAATTAATTGATGATACAAATTTCTTCTTAACACACTGAATTTAAATAAATTGGAAAAATTCAACTACACGGTTTGAAAAGCTTTACATAAACCTTTTAAAATGTAACTTAGATTTAAAAATTTTTCGAACCCTGTGGACAAGTAAAATAGGATGTATGGATAATTTACACAACAGGTAGGACACTTAAACATCTATTTCTTAGAATAAGGCTATTTTTTTAGTGGTCCTGTCAAACCAGCAAGAGTGTTATTGTCCCTTTAAAGGCATAGTCTTGATTATCCATTCTATGATTTTAATTATCAATGAGCATTAAGCAGCATATGATTCTAATCCAGGCAATATCGTAGGCTAGCGTTGACATCGCGAGTTCAATATGGTCTGGATAAGTTAATTAATGTTGAATTAATAATTTAGATAAGATTTCAGGCCTAAAAAAGACCTGTAATATAGTAATAGTAATAGGCAGATTTAGCTCTTGCATAATGCATGTGTAATTAAACAACAATTACAACATTGTTAAATAATCATTTTTTGCTTGATAATGATACATGTACATGCTATTGCTAATCGAAAATGTTGTATCTTGCAAGTTAATAAATTTAGAAGTATTATAATTATATACATACAAGTGTTTGTGTTTTTAATTATTATTATCCTGAACACCTGGTTAAAAATGGCTTAAAAAATAGATATTCATGCATTTTTACTAACAATGCATGGCCTGGAGTTAAGGTTAAAACAGATAAATACAATCCTTTATCCAAATTAAATTCTATTTTGATATAGAGGACAGAGGTCTTTGCAAGATCTTGTATGTTTTAGTTTTAGCCAAACCAATAACTCTTTCTAACGTAACCACGTGTTGAGGTTATTCCTCTGGTTCAAGCTGTTTTTTCCACTTCAGCATATGTGGCGTGTTTAGCTTTACATTGCTG
This sequence comes from Patella pellucida, assembly GCA_917208275.1. Taxonomy (NCBI): domain Eukaryota; kingdom Metazoa; phylum Mollusca; class Gastropoda; family Patellidae; genus Patella; species Patella pellucida. Next base: position 27,966,774 of record OU795041.1, on the reverse strand, counting down.
GGTTTCATAATGGGAATTGCAACCAAGATAACTCTGGTAGAATAACTAGAATTGAACCACAAATTTAAATCTTTAAATTGATAACAATCAAAATTGATTCGGGCAATAAAGATTGATGAAACTGATCTTAGGCCTATTGCTGATTTTAAACATGTTTGAAATTTCTTCTTCGTCTTTGGCAATGCAGAGTTTTATCATCGATAATAATAGAAGCTGTTCAGTTTGATTAAGTTATTTTGCTGCTGGTTCAAAAACATTAAACATCATCATGAAATGGTTGTAGTGTAGTCCTTGAAACCAGTATAGTACTTTTAAGTGCATTTGGATTTTCTTTAATTTGTTAGCCATGGAGAATCCTAATGACGAGACTGTTAGCACTGCATTGACTGGTTTTGTCCACAGTCTCTGGTGCATACTGTGTGGCAATGCCTGTCTCCTCTTTACTTTCAGGCGCCATAATTGGTTCTACTTCATTTCCAACATTATTCATGTTGCAGGTAGCCTCCACTGTTTTCCTTAGTTTACTGGCTCTGGCTTGCTGATCTTGACATTTTGGGGTTGATGAACTCTGTCGAAAATTGAAAATCAATGGGACTCCTGTCTCCAAAACATGCTTTCTCTGTCCTTAGAATATAAAAAAAATATTTTAATTCAAACAATAGTGTTTTTTCTTATCGCATAGAAAAGTGTGCACTATATATTTCAAATGAAAGGTACAACTCTATACAAACTCTGCTGTTTTGAGCAATATGTAATATTCGATATAAAAAAATTAAGTACCGGTACCACCAAAGAATGTTAAATATCATAATCAATCCAATTCTAGACCAAACTTAAACTTTCAAAGTAAAGGGACGTAAGTCGTAAAATTACTAAAAGAAAAGGCAAAATCAGATCAAAACCAACTGAAAATAACAATAAACTGCCAAGCAGTTGTCAAAGACAGTAGTACTGTAGCAGGTGTCGTAGGAAGGGTTGCCATAACTTAACCTTAAAGTCTTACAACGCCTTGTTCCATCCTTTTTATCTTTTAGGCCGAGTATTTATTTTTCTCGTACATGTTTACAACACAACCGGAATTGTGAAAAGAAATGCTATCCAGACTAAAATAACCAAAACGTATAGAACGGGAAAGACTAGTTAAGCAAGTACGCTTATCTGCCACCACGTTCCTATGACAACGAAGTCACAGATCGCGTGCTACTGCCACTGATAGCAGTATGTAGGCCTATGCTTGGGTCACGATTATCAATAAACAGTAGTCCCCCCCCCCCCCCGAAAAAAAACAATAAACAAATGACGATTAACATGGATATCGCGATATTGTTGTCTTTCAGAATTAGGCCTTTTGCCGAATGGCGAATAGATTAATCCCAATCCATCGACGCCCCGGACCATGCCCTACAACTAGTTACCTAATTATTAGTATTACTCTAGGCCTATAAATAAATAAAAAATGGTCGCAACTGAACACTGCATATTTTTGTGAATTTGAAATTGGTAGATACTAGAGCCAGTTGCACTATGGACTACACAAGTACTAATAATGCTACTAGCCTAAGTAGAAGTAGGCTAATTAGGCATAGTAAGTATTACTATTAGGCCTACTGCCTAGTACTATTTTTAGTAGGCCTACTGTTAAAAATAGACTGTAGGCTGTTTAACCTTCAAACATAGGCCACGTTTAGTAAGCAGCAGGCTAGGTCAACATGAATAAGTGCTAATAGTCATGCAGTGTGAGTGAAATAATGATAGGCCTACTAAAAAAATAAACAAAAGTCAGTAGCCTACATTAGTACATACACTATGACTAGTAACAGTACACTGACTCACGCTTGAACATTCTGGGTTCTTAAAATATTATTATCACTATTGAATTTCTTACCTGTTCATGGTTATTCCATTTAATTTTGAAGTTGGGTTTTGGCAATTTGTACAGTCAGTGGCAAAACACTGTGTTCCTTTGGTGGATACCGAAAACGTAAACGTTTTGCTTTCCATCGCATAAACAAACGACGCCATTTTGTTGCCCATGTTCAATGTACAAACATGGCTGACATCTGCGCATGTCGCGGAAGCGGCTTTTGATTGGCCGTGGCCATTCTAGTCTATTTATATATTTCTATGATATCAACCGCTGATGACGTCGTGACAGGTTGATATGAAATATCAACCGCTAATGACGTCATCTCAGGTCGATGTATTCGACTCCTTTCAACCGCTGATGATCGAAATAATACAAAAAACACAGAAATAAATTTGTATTCTTGTAACAATTAAAAAGTATTATGGTACAGTTTGTAACATTCACGACAGAAATAAACGGCGTACTTATCGGCATATTTAAATCGGTTATCCATACTCGACCTAAGATAACTTTCAGAATCATCTTTCCGTCCACACACTACGCCTTTCGATCCAAATTTTCTTTAGGATTGACTAGATCCTCATCGATAGTTGCATCCACATCAATTCCATCGTCAATTTGTTTGCTAAAGGGGTTGATTATTCGTCTGACTTCGTATTCCTATCCATTTTTTTGTCTTTTGCTATTCAATTCTTCAAAATGGCGAATTGTAAACAAAAACAACCACGTAATTGCACGTGATTAATTCGGTAATATTCGTTATTTGACGGAAAGTACCGAGTAGGTAGCCCAATCGTCGTTGGCCTGTAATGAAAGAGTCCATTTAATTTAAGGGTGGGCGTTGTATATGTCAGATATTAACCAATCATACCTCAGTTGCTATATTTATATCACCCTTCTTGGGCTGCGCCCGTGGGTCATATAATATAGCAACCTCGGTTAGGTTAATATCCTATACATATTACACTGCTCAATATTTAGAATATAAGGTTTTTGAACAAGGGTCTATGATATTTTACTAATTCAAATACCAATCGATGATGAACTGGGGTTTAACGTCCTACGGTTCTGCACCTAACCTGGGCTAATTTAATAGGGGCCAAATCGAATAAGAGAACAAGAAAAACTAATTAAACATAAAAATAAACCAATTTAATATGACCAAAAAAAAATGATTCAATTATCATGCGTTTAGTAAAAGAGCTAGTCGCCCTTTACTCAGCTTTTGGGGGTAGGGCAATTGTGGACGTCTGGCGGGGGTTCCCCATCACTGAAAATGTCTGATGGTGATCACGTGTAATACATGGGAATATGCTGAACATTTTGCAACAAGTTTTATGCGGTTAGTAAATGAGCTAGTCTTGCTTAGCTTTTGGGGTGTGGTCATTCTCGGACGTCTGGCGGGGGTACCCCACCACTGAAAATGTCTGGCATCGGTGATTCTTGATACATGTGGATATGCTGAACATTTTGCAATAAATTTCATGTGGTTAGTAAATGAGCTAGTCTAGCTTAGTTTTGGGGAGGGCATTAGGGACGTCTGGCGGGGTTACCCCACCACTGGTATGTCTGGCATTTGTAATTCTTGATACACGTTGGTATGCCGAACATTTTGCAACAAGTTTTATGCAGTTAGTAAATAAGCTAGTCTAGCTTAGCTTTTGGGGTGTGGTCATTTGGGGACGTCTGGCGGGGGTACCCCACCACTGAAAATGTCTGGCATCGGTGATTCTTGATACATGTGGATATGCTGAACATTTTGCAACAAATTTTATGCGGTTAGTAAATGAGCTAGTCTAGCTTAGGTTTTAGGGTAGGGCGTTTAGGGACGTCTGGCGGGGGTACCCCACCACTGAAAATGTCTGGCATCGGTGATTCTTGATACATGTTGATATGCTGAACATTTTGCAACAAATTTTAAGTGGTTAGTAAATGAGCTAGTCTAGCTTAGTTTTGGGGAGGGCATTAGGGACGTCTGGCGGGGTACGCCACCACTGAAAATGTCTGGCATTGGTAATTCTTGATACACGTTGGTATGCCGAACATTTTGCAACAAGTTTCACGTGGTTAGTAAATGAGCTAGTCTAGCCTATTTTTGGGGTCTATTTATTTGCCCCTCACGACCACACCCACCACAACGGGCGCGGCAGACGTTCATATCCTGTGACAGCGACCCCTAGGGAACCTAGTGACACATATAGAAATTGGTTAGCTTTTCAGCTAGGCTGAACCCCCCGGGCTCCTGCTCTATTACTGTCCTTCTTTATACAATGACATAATTTATAAATAGTCCCAAGACGGACGAAAAATACTTTAAAATGTTTAAGGACCTATGTCCGTAACTCAAAATCCTCCAAAATCTTCGACATCGAAAACACGAATTATTGGTCTATTTAAATCAACATTGATGATGTAAATTTACTGGGAAATGATGAGCTTATGATATCCGATATTTAAGATAAAAATATTTTTTTAACATTGGTACACGAGGCTAGACACATTGCACTAATTCAAACGGGGTTATGTAGACTAGAATAACAAGAATAGCTGGCATATTTCGCCGAACATAACTGATTTGATTGGGGCAAAAACGGAAACCATTGAATGTAAATCAGTTTATATACATTCATATTACAGAATTATATGCGTTGCTACCCACTTTTGTGAATTTCTAGGTTCCAAATGATAGCGATTTAGCTCCTTTAAAATGTTATTAAACCAGTGTTGAAATCAGTTTGTCTCGGCATACTTTCTTTTCTTTTCATCGTTTACCGTGCACTTATATACTTTGCTCAGTGCGTGTCTCGGAACTGTTGTAACATCGGAAACTTTTCTTGAAAAGGTGTGTCTTAAGCAAAGTTATGTAGGTTTTGGTTAATTTAATATTCACTGATAGTGTGTTCCATATAATATAATAGTAAGTGCAGGGGGACTGCACCACACATAATTTACACAAAAACAAATCTATAGACAAGACACAATACGCAGAAATGCATCCGGGGGCTAGCAGTAAGCGCCCACTGCGCTGTACAGTCCCGGGATTGTAATGATAAAGCCAGGAATACAACCCAGGACAAATCATTGTGTAATACCAGCATGAGTCATAATCTGCTGCCAATGTCGGATTAACCTTGTGGTGAGCCCGGGACACACCAACTGTGCGGGGGCCCCATTGTTGTTTGTTCAAATTGTTCGTACTGACCGCGGATCGCACTAGTATTTTCTCCGCCCCCTTGAGTGTCTGGGGGTTTTCCTCTAGGGATTTTGTTTTAAAACAGGGGGTTTATAGTATCTAGGTCTTGAATATTTGTGTTGTAATTGACCCAGGGGTGGACTGAAGATGAGTCAGTGAGTATTGTAGACTCAGCGGCTAAGTGGATAAGACGCTGGCTTGCTTGTTCGATCCTTGCATTGGCCGATAAAGTTCATCCAGATTTTCAGGCGTTGTTACCCCTTGTCATGGATGCAAGGAGGAGGGACTGTCTAGTCGTTCGGATGGGAAAAACCCGAGAACACCGTGTGACATTGGGGTGCACGTTAGGGATCACTTGGCAGTTAGAATTCGATATAACGTAGCGCCGCTGCCCGGGCAAAATATCCCCCATAGCACACTGCGTGGCGTACGCCCGTCTTCATTAACCCAGTTTAGGAGTAGAACAGTAGGACGTTAAACCCCGTTTCTTTTCATTTCATTCAAACTTTCATACTTGCCGTTTACTTAATTATTACCAAGACCAACACGTCATGGAGACCTAATTCTATTCAGAATTAATTAGATTAGTGAAAGTGATAACGCCTCTTTAATTAGAATAACAATGTTTCATTGCAATATAAAACGATTTAGGTTTGAGATATGTGCTGTACCGTTTCTAGTTTCTTTCTATATGACGATGTAGGTCTTTCACTACAACAGTTCTTATTGTTACTTATACAAACACACGGGGTGAATTGGTACGTGTAAACATACATTTGGAAAACGTAATGTAGGCCTACTTTATAAAAGTACTTGGTGTCAACCCAGATTAAAGAAAACAAATATTTGGAAATAAAACGTTGACCTAATGTTATAATTGGCCTCGTGCTGAGATAAATGTATGTTTTGAAATATTAAGCGAAAGTATAAGACAACTGTTTATTTAATTTCTATTCTCTCAAATAAGAATCAGACAAGACTGGTTTGGGCGTTATAAGACTTTAATTTAAAAAAAAGCAAGTAAAAATATATTGATTACCCCTCGCGGATAAAATTCTCTCGATATTTAAGACATTTAATCAAATGTTGAAAGAGGGGTAATCTTACAATGTTCCCCAAAACGCCCAAACCAATTTTTTTTTTAAAAAGTGGTGCTTATTGTAATGTAATTTTTTGAACCCGGTCGCCTAACGAAGTAGCTACCTGTGATCTCATGTCAACGGAGGGATCCAAATAGCGTTGGTAAGCGTTACTCCTCAAGTCGCCTTGCATTTTTATAAGATTTACCGAAATGTTACAGCTGAAAGTGAACGTCGCCCCACTCGTCTACAGTTATGACCTGAATACTCTCTGGCTGGATATCCTGCAGTGGACAACGCTGTTTTGAGCCGCTTGATAAATAAAAATGAAGCGGTATAGTCAATTGAATTATGCGGGTTTGGGCACTATAATATCTATTAGCAAATTACGTCATTATAAAATTAGGTCAATAAAGAATGTTGGTGTTTCATCTGTTGAACTTAGTAAGCAAAACAAATCCTGTAACAATTGTTTTCATTAAGTTCCTTCACTCCTCTGAAGGATATGCCCGTTTCGCCTGTTTAAATGGTTGTCACTTTTTAAATGTTTTTAAATTCTCTTTAGAATTTGCTAGTCAAATAAATCCTTTAAATGAACTGTGTCCATAATATATATCACGAAATTGCGAACCGGAACATTTTGAAAGCAAATCGAAGAGGTGGTCGAGGTGGCTCAGTGAGTAAGACGCTGGTTCATTTCCGATGCTGGAAGAGAAAGTTCCCGTAATTCATCGACGTGGTTTCCCCATGTCAATGGTGCGGGATGTAAAATTTATCTTTATCAACCAATAACAAATTCTACAGAATATAAATTCTTCTACGCGTCGTTTTTTTATATCAAAAAATGACAATACTTATCGATAAAGTAAAACCAACCTCAGATGAAGTCAATGATCCGTACGGAAAACAAAGGGGTTTTAATCTATAGTCTTTTACACAGTCGACTTCAGCATTCTTTTTAATCGTCTCCGCTTTGGATTTGGTATTAATAATTCTGCTCTTAATCTTTCAGAAAGTTATTTAATTGGTATGCAGCAAGGTGTTGTTTTAAATAGTAAATATTCTTCTCATTAATAATAATAATAATGATAATAATAATATGTACATTTATATAGCGCTAGTATTCCATGTACAGAGGCATGCTCACAGCGCGTACAGTTCAGTTGATTATTAATCATTATAACATTTCTCAAAAAGAAAGAGTTGGTGATGATTTAATGATTTCTGGTAGGTTGTTCCACTGTTGAGGCTCATTAACTTAGAATGATCTGTATCCGAATGATTTGGCTTCCACCTTGGGCAACACAACTGATGAAGTCTGTTTGATCGGAGGTTACGTGAGGGAACGTGTATTTGCATAAGATCAGATCAAATTTCACGAATGTAACTGTCCATGCTTAAATTTGGCTCTAAGAGAACACCTAAGTTCTTCACAGTGTCTGACCGTGCAATTATTGCATCTCCTACAACTACACTATTTGAACCTGGATTTTTCAGACGAGTATTTGGAACAAAAAGATGCATTCTGTTTTATTGTCATTCAATTTCAACATGTTTTTTGTCATCCAGTCTTTGATGTCACTTGTACACAATTTGATGTCAGAAAAATTTGGAGATTGAACAGTTTTTGAAATGGAGTAATTTGCAGTCAGCTGTGTATCATCTGCATAATAATGTCGCCCTAGACCATGTCTATCGATTAATTGTCATAAATTCTTAGACTACATTACAAACAGGACAGGTCCTAGGACTGATCCTTATGGAACTCCACAGTTTAACTGAATCTTGTCTGATTTAACTTTATTTACTAGAACAGATTGGAGTCTATTAGGAAGGTATGATTCGAACCAATTTAATAGGATATCATCTAGACCAAAATCATTTTTAAGACACTTAAGCAGTGTATTAAAATCTGGCGTTCCCCATGGTTCTGTCATTGGTCCTATTCTATTTACGTTGCACACCTCACCACTTTTGGATATAGGTAGAAAATATGATTTACATTTTCATCTATACGCAGATGACACCCAGTTAAATATTTCAGTTTTACCTAAATATCTAGATTCTTATGTTGACAGCAAATCCCCCTTCTTAATTGTCACCGCTAGGGGAATCAGCTAGCGCGTTTATTAGCAACTCAAAAGAATTTTGGGATACAATTGGATATATGTAAAATCCGGGCCAACTAGTTTCTTATGATGTAGTTGATCTTTTTACGAATGTTACCAGATATGAGTTGTTTATCATTCTAAGAGAGAGTATCAATCATCCATCCACCAAACTAAATACTGACCTTATAACTGACAGTTTAATCTCGTTAATTAAGCATTGTGTAGAGTCAAGCTACTTCACATCGGGGTGAAGCATACGAAGTTAATACCCTTTAAACATCACCAATCCAATCCGATTGCTGGTACAGAAAAGTCGACTTTTGTAATGATTAATGCATCGGACGATCCAAATTCTTTACTGGACCACTTAAACAAGCAACACCCAAGAATTAAGTTCACAATGGAAAATGAACTAAACTCAACCATACCCTTCCTGGATGTTCCGGTGAAGAGAGAAGATGGAATCATCAAAACCAGTGTCTATAGGAAAGCCCACACAGACGGACCAGTACCTACATATTTACTCTAACCACCCTACATATTTACTCTAACCAACCTACATATTTACTCAAAACAAATAAGGCCAAGGGGACCATAGCCACGCTAACCCAAATGGGCCCTGATGACTACCTTGATGAGGAGCTCAGCCATATTAAGATTAAGAATGTGTTTATTAATCTGAATCAATATCCCGGAGAGCTCGTTGAGAAAACCATCAAATCAACAACTAACAACAGGAATAATGCCCAACCCCCTAAAGAAGATCTGTCAATAGCCATTTCAGTACCCTTCCAATGAAATATTTCTTACGAGATAAGAAGGGTCCTCGGAAAAGCTAGCACCATAGTCTGGGAAAACAAGTAAAGATATCCTTGGCGCAAATGGTAAGATATAATCTTCAACAGGTAAACAACCCAAGAGCTGTGTGTACTAAATCGCGAGTTCCTTTTCAAAGAAATACATTGGTGAAACGAAATACCCACTAGTTAAGAGGTTGAAACAACATCAATCAAGAAGCACCGACAACACATCCGCAGTTTATGGACACCTGAAACAGAACAAACGCCACCAGGTCAACTATTCAGAATTCCTGGTACTCAACAAGCGTCTTCACAATAAGAAATTCAGAAAACTACACGAAGCTATCTAAATTAAGAGATTTAATCCTGAACTCAATAGGCACGATGGATTATATCTTCCAGGAGTTATGATATCTTAGTTTAACCCTAATTAACATCTTTGATGTCCATTTTGTATTGTAATGGTATCGTTGTGCTGGTCATTGGCCCTTAGATGGATTCATAGCTTAACTTAAAGGGCCAATCCCGATAAAATTTTGGAGAATAAAACTGTTTCATTTTTTGTTAAAATCCCTTAAAATCCTCTACGTTTGGGCCGAGCAACTAACTCAACATGTGATAAGCTTTCAAACAACCTAAACCCGTCGGTCTTCATCTGGAAATGGAGACCGGTGTCCCAAGCTGTATTATGCGTTGTATGGATAAAACCAGTCTTTTATTTTATAAAAAAAATGTGTAGGGGAAATGCATCTTCGTTATCAAGTACAGCACATGGGACATTCAAATATAGACATCTAAAGGAACGGGAATCGATTTATTATTAGGTCAGCCAACGCAAAAAATGACCCGAAATCTTAAAAGGGTTACGTGTCCGGATAGGCACTTTTGACGTTCACGTCCAAAAAACTCAATATTTTGAGCTGAAATTTTGAGACAAAGTAAATACAACAATCCACTATATTTTGTCGTTTAAATGTCGTACGTACTATTGACTTTTATTTTCCAGACTCAGTTCAAATCAGGATAGTCCCTTTAAGCAATATCTTTGATGCTCATTTGGTAATGTTATTATTGTTCCTTTTATTAGAACTTTGATGGTTTCATATTAGTTATTGTTATTGTTACCCTGTAGTATATAACTTGATTTTTTGCCTTTATACTGTCATTACTTGTTTGAGAACGACAGGAGAAACTTTTTGAAGCGTAGTGTGAAATAAACTCAAGGAATGTTTTCCATATAAAATTTTTTTATTATTATTTACTGGTAATAGTGAAATTAATCCCTCGTCATCTGCACGTGATATTGGTGTAATATTTGATATGAATATGAGTATGGAAGCTCAAATAAATTATATATGTAAAATGCGTTATTGTAATATAGGAAATATTGGCAGAATACGTAAATTAACCCCTTAGACTCAACAAAAACACTTGTGAATGCTTTTGTAATAGAGTAAAATATAACTCTCCATACATTATTAATTATGAAATATTATGTATTTAAAGTTTTATATATATTTTATTATTATTAAACATGTTCATTTCACATGTATATATTTTATTATTATTACACATTTCTTATAGATGTTAAGCAACTGCTTATCTTGATAGATTAGTTGTAAATGAATCTAATTGTTTTAATTTCCAAAGAGTCTAGAGAGACATAACTTAAGCTCATTCAAACTGTATTCTTATAATCTGTATTCTTATAATCAAATATATTGTGCTAATTGTTTAATGGGTTAATCTTAGAACGTTCTGAATCAGACCTTTTTACCAACATATATATAAACTCAAGCAGAGTGCAGCATAGATATTCACTCTGGAAATAAACATACGTGTTAAACAATCTCATCTGATTTAGAGACTAAATTACTTTTAGGTAAGATATGTTATATTAAGTTCTATGTACACATTTTATATTCTCGTTTCATAAATTCATTTCTTTAAATATTGCATATATGTTCCTGTAAAGGTTTACAATAACGCGAATAGAAATAATTATTCAAAAAAGTAAGGGATATTTGATTTTGGGGGCATAATACTAAAATATGCAAATGACTACGAAAAGAGTCACTATAGAACCTAACAGAAGAAACATTTCCAGTTACATGTGACGCCCAAACGCACAAATAGCTACCGCATGGAATGCAGGTGATGCTTAGTATCATCATGGGGGTCCAACCCAAGATTTGCACGACTCTGACTTTGAATGTTACAGTCATTGTGGCATTGAATTCCGGGGTGGAAACATCAGTTTAATTGTTTTAGTCAACAGAAAACAAATTTTGATATGCGTCGGCTTACCCAAAATGAAAGGTTACGTTCCCTTGGCATGCTACAGGTCGGCACAACACAGGCGGTTGTGGCGCGGACGATGAATGTTTCTCAGTCTGTCATAAGCAGGCTATGGTCCAGATACCGTGATATACAATCTGTACAGGACAGACCACGCTCAGGTCGGCCAAGGGCAACAACTCAAGCCCAGGATCGATTTATCCGTACCTTGGCCTTGAGAAATCGTGTCATCACAGCAAATCAGATCAGCGCTCGTCTTCAAACAGACACTGGTGTGAGAGTGAGTGTCCAGACCATTCGGAATCGACTGCATAGGGGTCACCTTCGCGCCCGACGTCCTCGCGTGATCCCTTGTTTGACAGATAATCACATTCAGGCAAGACGTCGTTGGTATAGGGATCGTCAACACTGGGATAATCGACGCTGGAGCAATGTGATGTTTTCAGATGAGTCAAGGTTCACTGTCCTACAGACGTAGGACGGTGTGGCGTCGTCGAAACGAGCGCTTCCAAGACGTTAACGTCATCAGACATGATCGATTTGGGGGTGGTTCTGTTATGGTTTTGGGAGGCATCACTGTTGCTGGAAGAACTGCTTTACATGTTGTTGCAGGGCGTGTTACAGGCCAGTACTACCGTGACAACATCTTGGCAGTCCATGTTGAGTCGTTCGCACGACGTCATGGTCGCCGTTTCATCTTCCAGGATGACATCGCAAAATGTCACAGGGCCAGGATCGTTACAGGTTACCTCCAACAACAGAACATCACCACATTACCTTGGCCAGCACTGAGTCCCGACCTCTCTCCCATCGAGCATGTCTGGGACATGCGTGGACATAGGTTACGTCAACGTCAACAACGTCCTGCCAATGTCCAAGAACTTGCTGCTGCGTTGCAACAGGAATGGGACAATCTTGACCAAAATGATCTAGACGTCTCATTAGGAGTATGCCACGTCGGATCAATGCTTGTTTGGCAAACAGAAGAGGATTTACCCGTTACTAACTTTGTTGTGATGCTGTGGTAACTTTGCTGTTTGACCCCGGGTATCATTTTACCCTTATGATGGCCAGTCCGTGCCTTACTTAGTCTAACGATCAATTGGAATAAATCGATGAATGTGAACTTCATTTCATTTTGTCATTTGTTTCTTCGTCAGTTTCACAAGGTGACTTTAATAACACTTAAAAATCAAATATCCCCTACTTTTTTGGAATAGTATATACATCTAATTAACTATGTTCATTTTATTAATATTTTATTCTATATCCAATATTTGTTTATTGATATCTATATATATTCACTCTGGAAATAAACATACATGTTGAATAACCTGACCTGATCTGATTTATAGACTAATTTACTTTTAGGATAATTGAGGACGAAACAGCCAAGCGAGTAGACAACCACCCCCAACTCTTACGTATTGTAGTAGAATTTTGATGCACAAGATTCCCTCAATATAGAACGCAACAAAGCGGCCTGTTTTCACTGGTGGAGATAGAACCTGGTCAAGACAAAAGGACCGTTCGAGACCACCCGTTTACCGTATAGTACATGTCAAAACAGCAACAAAGCTTCCGTTCTCTAGGCGTAGGAGGTGAGACACATTCAGTTTTAGGGACAGTTAAACTTCTTGTAAAAATTGATAATTATGTAAAAGAGCACAGACTTCACGTATTCTTGAATTTGCACCACTCAGATATATTAGATTTTGATTTCATGGAAACTAACCAGGCAGAGATTAATTTCATACAGCGCACTGTATATTTCAAAGACAGACTTGTTTCTATCGCACGTATGGAATCTAGCTTAGGAGTCGCAAGGTCTAAATGCGTGTTTAGGCTGGCACCAGGTCAAGAGGAAGGTGTTCCTATTACCATTTCCAGAATAACAGGCGAAGGCCCATTTCTGTTAGAACCAGTAGTCAACACCTCTACAACAGTAATAGGTGTCAAATGTATTGTGAAGCCAAAAAGGAAATTAGCAGCCAAGAGAGTGCTCAATCCAACTATCGAAACTGTCAATATACCCAGAAATAAAGTGCTAGCTACTGTATGTGGCATAACCGTCAACGATATCTTCGATAATCATCAAACCCCAGTCAAAGCACCAAAAGTTAATATAGCAGAAAGAACTGGTATTGACACAGAGAATGATGTACTCTTTGACTTAAGTGACTCTGATCTCTCCGAAAATGAGAGACTATAACTTCAAGAATTTCTCCGAAAACAACGTGATGTCTTTGAAACAAATTGGAATGAACTTGGTAAATCAGATCTTCATTATCACGAAATTGATACGGGGGATGCTCGACCTGTTCGCATGCCAATTTACAGAAAATCTATGCATGTAAAGGACGAATGTTCTAAACAGATCAAAGAGATGTTGAAAGCTGGTATCGTCGAGCCAAGTGGTTCCATGTGGCATTCTCCAGTATTTATGGTCAAGAAAAGGGACGGAAGTTACAGATTTGCAGTAGATTATCGAAAGTTGATATTACCTAATCCCAAGGTTTGGACAAGCCAAAGGTAAACTATTCACAGTTTTGGATTGTTTTAGCGGTTTTTGGCAGGTACCATTGCATGATAATTCCAAGCAAAAGTTTGCTTTTAAAACACCCGAAGGCATGTTCGATTTTAATCGCCTTTAATTTGGTCTCAAGAACGACCCATGACATTCCAATCCACTCTCTCAAAAGCCTTAAGAACCATGAATTACCAGTATGTGCTAATCTATATCGATGACATTATCATCTACTCAAGATCATTACTGGAACATGTGCAGTACCTGAAAAACGTATTTAGCAAATTAAGACAAGCAGGACTCACCCTAAAACCTAGTAAATGCCAATTTGCCGCTAAAAAGTTTAATTATCTGGGACACATATTTTCGAAAGATGGCGTTGATTGACACGGTGAAATCTTTTCCAAAACCAGACACTCAACAAAAAGTGCGACAGTTCCTGGGATTAGCCAACTATTATTGTTAGTTCCTTCCTAATTATTCTCGGATTGCAGGTCCACTTACAAAACTCCTCCATAAAAGATGTTGAATTCCAATGGTCTACCAACTGTCAGTCAGCCTTTGTTGATCTCAAAAATGCTTTGATAAGTGCCCCCATATTAGCATATCCAGACTTTGACAAACCATTCAGTCTGACTGCATATGCAAGTGGCGAAGCACTCGGATACATTTTAGTACAGCTTGATGACCATGGAAGGGAACTCTTTAATTGCTTAACGTGGTCGTTCCTTGCGCACAGGTGACAAGAAATGGACCGTGTCAGAACAAGAATGCCGCGCAATCCTAGAAGGAATACGTGTTTTAGACAATATTTGGCAAACAGAAAATTCACAGTGTACACAGACCACAATGTCCACAAACCTTTGGTTTACCTCAAAACTATCAAACACGATGGATCTGGAAGATTAGCTAGATGGTCACTAACACTACAAGAATACGATATGGACGTACGATACAAGGAAGGGAAAATAAACTTAAATGCAGGTGCTCTTTTAAGACGGACATTGCCCTCCTAAAGAATCAACCTCAAATGATATATCATCTCTGTTAGCAGCCGATACGCACTCCGAACATCTGGAAGTTTCGTTTGCATACCACGGAAACTCACCACTGGTAGCAACAACTCATACAGATGACGAGTTAAAGGAGAGTGGTATATCTGAAAAACAGCGTAACTGTCCAGACTTCAGTGCTATAATCCGAGTACAAAGAAAAAGGCGAAATTCCAGAACACTTCACCGAAACTCAAGTGAATGGAGTTCTGTACCACCCTACATAGACCAAAATACAGAGGTAATAAGGCAAATAGACCAGTAAACATTACACAATTAGCAATACCAAAGCAGGTTAGACTACCACTTCTACAGGCTTACCAGGACTCCAAATTGGGTGGATGTCATTTGGGAAGAGACTAAACTACTCAATCCATCCAGCGAAAGTATTTCTGGCCAGGCATGTATCAAGAGGTAGAAGATTATGTCCGAAAATACGCCGTCTGCCAACGTTCAAAAACCTCTCATAGCAAAATTGCACCTCTAGTTCCAATGCTATTTGAGGGTACATTCGAACGATTACACATAGACATACTCGGACAAATGCCAGAAACCAGAGATAAAAAGAAATATGTTCTGCTAGTAATCGATTCATTCACCAAATGGACAGAAGCCTTTTCGGTTGCGACCAGAGACGCTAAAATGGTAGCGAGTATTTTGGTAACAGAAATATTCACAAGATATGGGGCTCCAAGATCCCTCATCTCAGACAGAGGAAGACAGTTTACATCAAACCTTGTCAATGCTATCTGTGAACTTTACGAGGTAAAACATGTTACAACTACAGCTTACCATCCCCAAACCACTGGAGTGTGCGAAAGACAAAACAAAGACATAGCACAAATCTTCAGAGCCTACATCAATGAGAAACAGGACTACTACCATTTGTAAGTATAGGCTCTCTGGGCAGAACTACTACCATTTGTAATGGTGGCTCTCAGAAGTTCACAATGCCAGTCAACAGGGTTTACTCCACATTACCTTTTATTTGGACGGGAAATGTGCCTTCCTTATTGTAATATAGTGTCCAGATAATCAAGACTACATATATCTTGACTATATAAGATTTAAGGGTCTAGGTAATCTGGATAGTATATAACACACACCTGAGGTTGCACGGGTGAATGCACCTGGGCGAATAAAGATATTCAACGCACATGGTTGTTAGTTGGTCATTTATAGACAAAGAGATACATATTACAGGTTTTACAAAGAGCTCGTGACGTGTGCCTTAAATTAAATAAAAACAAATGTAAATTTGAACAAAGTGAAATTTCGTATATTGGACATTTATTAACTAAAGATGGTCTTAAACCAGATACTAAGAAGATAGACGCGATTAACCAGATGGACAGTACAGTTGATAAACCATCGTTACAGAGATTTTTAGGAATGGTAACATATCTTGCAAAGTTTATTCCTAATTTTTCAGGGATCGCTGCACCTTTACGCTAACTACTAGAAAAAGATGTCGAATGGCATTTTAATTCTGAACAAATCGAGAGTTTTGAAAAATTAAAAAGATTAGTCTCGCACGCACCAGTACTACAATATTTTGATGTAGAAAAATCTGTGACGCTTTCCGTTGACGCGAGTTCAACTGGTTTAGGGGCAGTTTTACTTCAAGACAATAAACCGATCGCATATGCATCAAAATCGTTGAGTAAGTCCCAAATAAACTATGCGCAAATTGAGAAGGAGATGTTAGCAATCACTTTTGCGTGTGAATGTTTTCATGAGTACATATATGGTCAGCGAGTTGTACATATTGAATCTGATCATAAACCGTTAGAGGTAATTCTAAAAAAAACGTTATATTGTGCACCTTCACGTTTACAAAAAATGATTTTGAGGGTCCAGAAATATAGTTTAGATGTAAAATATCGACCAGGTAAAGAGTTATGTGTGGCAGATACACTATCCAGGGCCTGTAGTTCACAGCCATGTGCCACGCGTAATGATGATGATTACAATGAATTTGAAGTAAATATTTTACAAAGTATACCCATGTCAGTACCTTAATTAGAAAAACTTAAAATGTGTATTGGTGAAAACACAACTATGCAACAGCTTAAAACATACATATTAAATGGTTGGCCTGATCATATTAGTAGTGTACATGTTGGCGTTAAACCGTTTTGGAACTTTCGCGATGAACTGTCGTATTATGATGGTATTCTGTTTAAAGGTGAAAAGGTCATAATTCCTAAATCAATGATACCAGAAATTTTAAATTTGATTCATAAATCGCACCAAGGCATTTTAAGGACATCACAGTTAGCTCGAGATGTAATTTTTTGGCCAAATATGAGTGCTGACGTAGAACATATAGTTCAGCAGTGTAATGTGTGTTGTAAAATTCGTCGTCATAATATTAAACAGCCTATGCATCGACGAATTCTTCCAAACAGCCCGTGGTCTCATGTTGGAACTGATTTATTTGAACTAAATAATAAAACATATCTTTTAATAGTTGATTCTTATTCTGGGTTTGTGGAAATTGATCTGTTACGTCGTATAACAAGTAGTGAATTAATACTCCATTGTAAATCACAGTTCGCTTGTCATGGTATACCCGATGTGTTGTATTCAGATAACGGACCACAATTTTCAAGTTTCCTGTTTAAAGATTTTTCGCAAAAATACGATTTCAAACACGTGACATCTAGTCCGCTATATCCCCAGTCAAATGGTTTGGCGGAGAAAGGTGTCCAAACTGTGAAATATACTTTTAAAAAATCTTTTCAAATGGGACAAGATCAATATTTAGCTTTGTTATTGCTACGTAATACACCACGTGACAATGAATGAAGAACTAAAACGTTGATACCCACTAGTGAATCGTTGTTAATGCCAAATTTAATAAAACCTGATATAGTTCGCGATAGACTTGGCGATTTACAAAATAAACAAAAATTTTATTATGATATACAATCGAGGATATTACCTCAAATTAAGCCGGGTGAAAATGTCGGGTTAAGGTCTAAATGTGGTTGGGAACCAGCAACTGTTATTAAAGAAGCGCCAGAACCACGTTCGTTTATAGTTAGAAATGAGGATGGTCAGATATATCGTAGAACGCGACAACATACTCTCAAAA
Organism: Patella pellucida; assembly: GCA_917208275.1. NCBI lineage: Eukaryota > Metazoa > Mollusca > Gastropoda > Patellidae > Patella > Patella pellucida. The sequence goes on along the minus strand of OU795041.1, from coordinate 27,948,747 downwards.
CTAAGGGTTCAGTTCCGTCGGGTAATACCGGTTCGAATGAAGCTGAAACTAAACAGTTGTTCACAAATCCTTTACCGGTTGTATCACCTATAGCAGATAAATCAACTTTAAGTGGAGAACAAGGTGTACGAACTTCTAGTGGTAGATTAGTTGTTAAACCCTGCCGATATACAGACACTAAATATTAATATATTGTATATCAATTTAGGACATGTGATATATTGTAATGTATTTGTATTTCATCTTTTGTATAAAAAAAGAAAGATGTAATATAGTGTCCAGATAATCAAGACTACATATATCTTGACTATATAAGATTTAAGGGTCTAGGTAATCTGGATAGTATATAACACACACCTGAGGTTGCACGGGTGGATGCACCTGGGCGAATAAAGATATTCAACGCATATGGTTGTTAGTTGGTCATTTATAGACTAAGAGATACATATTACACTTATGACACTACAAACCAATCTCTGAGCAATGATGCCAAGATCTATGTACAACAACTCCTCGAAAATCTGAAGATAACAAGCCAAATACCTATTTCTTATAGAAATGGATTTGGTGAACGAATAATTTTAAGCCAATATTTTAGTATTCTTCTTTTTCTAACAACTATTAGGGTAAATAACCCAACTTCTCCGAGCATGTCCATTATTGGGGGGTTTCTGCCAAGCCCTAAACACATACCTTAAAAAATCATTTAAAACCTGCTCTATGGGTTTACCAATATGAAATCCCCCAAACCTCGCATGCATAAGTTAAAGTAGAGGTAACCAATGACTGGAAACGTTTACATTTGACAGATGTATTAAGCACAAATTTACTCGTTATATTTAATAGGGCACCAGGAGATTTCCTACCGCGTGTTGCTATTCGTGTGACCCTTTTTGTGAATTTACCGTTATCATACAATACGATCCCTAAGTAAACATATTTCTTAACAACATCAAGTGGGTCGCCATTTAACGTCCAGTTGTAATTACAGCTAAGTTTACCTTAATGAAAAATTACTATTTTGAATTTGTCGGCGTTTATCTCAAGTTTCCATTTTGAACAGAATCCCCCAAATTTATGTAACAACAATAGCAAAGGACTGGGAATTTAGTGAAAATGATGTCGTGTCATCCGCAAAAAAAGAGAGAATAAAATTATAAAATCACCGATGTGGAAAAAGTTAGGATCGTTTTTAAGAATAACAAGAAAAGTACGGGGAATAGGGGCTCACCTTGCTTAACGCCCGTATAACTTTCGAATCTCTCTGATTGGGTGTTTTTGAAACTGACTAAACTATTCAGTTCGTTATATATAGAAGATATTATTTTGATGAACTTAGAGCTAACACCTATTGGGTCAAGTTTCAATAGTAGTAACGGTCTATGATCTTTAGCAAATGCCTTGTGTAAATCGATAAAGGCACAGAATAAGTCAACAAAGAATAAAAAGTGCATCGATATTTACAAATTTACAGTTTACAAATATTATTTACTTGAGCTCCCATAAACACGAAACCATCGAAAGCTACATTGCCGATATTACGAGTAGGATTAGAGGGAGAATATTACAACAGGCCGGGTTATCATCTAAAACTCTACTTAATCGCTTCCTTGAGCCTAATAACAAATTCGGTTTTACCATCATTCAATTTTAGAAAGCCCTTTGACATCCATTTTCTAATTGCACTAACACAGTTCTCAAGTTGCAATTTTGATAAATTAAAAGAATATGAGCAACTTAGGTACAAAGAAATATAATTGTGTTTCAACTTTCTAAAAAAAAAATATTTTCGAACTTATCAAGTCATGAGCATACGGTCAATAGTTTTATTGAAAAGGGAGAGAAAAGACTAAAAATAACGTTGGACCTTACTTTGTGGATGACGCTGTAGGAATAATTTGTGATCTGTGTCAATATGTTTAGAAATTCGACAGATAACTCAGTTCTGTATCTACGTGTTTAGAATGTTTAAACATGACCAGGGAGATAACACTTTTATAGGATCTAACCAAACACTTAGTCGGTTAATCAGTAATATAACATGAATTTTATTTATCCAATCTTAATCGAGACTAATACTGATATTTCAAGCAATTGAGTCATATACAACGTACGGAAAAAATAGTTATGTTAATCGAGCAAATATTAACCTTTCACACGTTGATCTACGTTATCTTGGGTAAGTCAATTAGAAAATAAATTTGGACATATTTGTTTTCTAATAAATCAACATGAAAGAGGAAACTAATTTAGGGAACATGATAAATTAGCCAATCTATGATTATTCAAACAAATACGACCATAAACGAAAGATTTACACCAATGATTTCACATGCACTCATAGATGAACCTTTATATTTCCATTTTAGTATAATAAGCAAACACGGGGTATGCAAAGGTGTAAACACAATTAGATTCGCTCATCCCTTTTATTCGACACTTGTAGAAAATGAATACTTAAAACTCGGATAACCTTCAACCAGTGCTCACCAGTCACGGTTATACACATTAAATAAATATATGAATTATTACATGAAATAAAATGAGATGGGGTTTAACGTCCTATTGTTCCGATCCCACTGGGCTAATGAAAAGGGTTAATTATTAAATAGAAATATGAGAATATGTTTTTAATTGCCCCTTTACTGAAATATGCCAGTATGTTTATAACCCATACCTTCAATGGTATTTACGATTGGTTGAAGTCACGCCATAACAAAATCGGTAATAAAGCTGAAAATAATCAAAATATATAGCCGTTTTATAAATTCAACGCGATTCGTCACAACCGTTTACTTTTGTCACCCATGCCTTCAATGATTTGTGATATTTACGACTGGCTTTAGTCCCGCCATAAAGTTTTCAATAATAAAGCTGAAAATATTCAGCCGTTTTGTAAATTTATAATTTGTCACAATCTTTTAGAGAAGCAGTGCCCCATATGAAGCTAGCGATGTCTATTGTCTACAAATAGTTCCGCACAAGAACAGATACGATTTTAGTATAAACTTCGAGAATTTGTACAAACATTTATCCTACTTCCATTTAATAAAATTGAATTGCTGATTTAGTCAATGTGTGTATCAAAGATTTAAAACGCATTTTTGATATCTAGATTAGAAATTTATTCTCAGAGAAGATAGTTTCCAGTTTGCAATGTGGGCGCACGTATATGTCAAACGTCAGGCATGTTTAAGGAACCTGAAGTACTGGTGCATAGAGGATCCAGGAGGTTGTTACCTTCGGGGATGTGAAACATATTTTTTTGAACTTTTGCATACCTCATGGGGCTGTCACACATTGACGTATAGCATCAGCGTATGCCGACGTATGAGAAATTTAGCAAACACGCTGATGTACGTTGAATACGTTATGTGTCATATTCCTGAAGCAACGGCCCGAGAAATCCCTCTCTGGCCATTGCTGGGATGGCGCCTGTTCCTTGAACTTACGCGGTAATGTGACTATTCTTTCCATTCAATCAAATCTACCACTTACGTACAGTAACATGACAGTCCGTCGTTTAATCTTGGGTCTTCCTTAATATTTTGGACAAAGATTTGAGGTATTAAAAACGTTGAAAGTCTGTTCGTTACCATACAGTAGTGTTTACTTTACGTCAATACCGATCGCCTCGTTTGTCACGATATTAGTTTTACTGCAATATCCTGCTATGCGCTGGTTAATATAGCATTAAAAAAACCTGCAACCATGACGTTACGTTATGATGATAATGATGGTTAATCTCCCCCTGTTTTTTGGTTTTAGTGTTCATTAAAATATATGGTTTAATCGATAGGTACTGTAGTATTGTCCCGAGCCTCTTAAAAGGTGTCGTTTTGATATCTTTGGCCAAAAAATGTTTGTTTAGATACCAAAATCATGCGTCTATGATGATTAGAAGCCTAGATATTAACAATTTAAAGAAAATATGGCCGCCATTTTGAAATCCAAGATGGCAGCCAAAATCACAGATGTCACAATAGATTCGTTGACCTTTAAAATGTATGTTTCCATACCTTTAATATGTTTCTAATGTTATTGGAAGCCAAGATATTACAATATCAATGAATTACATGGCGGCCATTTTGAAATCCAAGATGGCGGACAAAGGATTATGGGAAAAAATGTAAACATTGTTTTTTTGATTCAGTGGGTCATGAGGTTTCCAAAAATGTATAGTTTTACAAATCCCCAAAAATTATGAACGAAATTACATAAGGAACTTGACTATTATGTAAACACAGTTGCCCTAATTATACGTCCTGTTTTAAAGTAATAGAACCACTGACCAGTCATAATTAGTGACAATAATACCCACTCAGTCCAGCAGGGAGTAGTGGGATTAACTCTAATCAAACGGAACACTGCGGGGAGGATGGTTATGTGTACGCTTTTAACAAGTTACGAGAACGCTGAAATACGATGGTATAAGTTGTTATTTCGCCGAACGCGGCACCAAATTTTTGTTCATGCATAAAATTTTCAACGTATGCCGACGTATTGCTTACACGCTAGGCGTAAGTTAGAAGACCGCGACAGGTAAGTTATGCACGCGTTAACGCACGTTACATGTAAGTTACTAATACGTTGACATACACGCGGTCGGCTACAAGCAGGGCACATAATAATTTATTCCGATGTATGAAATAATTATCCAACACGCTGGCATACGCTGAAGCAGAACGTGTTGTAGCGTACTTCGACGACCACTTGTCGTCGCAACCTCTCAGAGTCCGCCATGATTGTAGACTTCTTCGCATGCACATCCCTACACACGCTTCAAACACGTCAGTAAGTTTCAATGACGTCAGAAGTACGTTGCCTATAGGTTAGAAATAGGTTACGCGTACGCTGCTCAATTACCCAACTGGTAGCCGACGTGTATGTCAACTTATGAGTAACTTACATGTAACGTGCACAACGCAGGAATAACGCGTGCATAACTTACCTGTCGCGTACTTCTAATTTAAGCCTAACGTGTAAGCAATACACCCGCATACGCCGAAAATTTTATGCATGCACAAAATTATGGGCCGCGTTCGGCGTACAACAACTTGTACCATCGTATATCAGCGTGCTCGTAACTTGTTAAAAACGTACCCATAACGTAGTCAACGTACACCAGCGTATTCGCTAAATTTCTCATACGTCGGCATATACGCTGATGCTATACGTCAATGTGTGACAGCCCGATAATTAGTTGTGGTTTTAGCGAGCCTCAGTTTTTATATCTGACCTCACGTTGTCGTCGAAGTAAACTCCAACACGTTATGCATAAGTTAGACATAAGTTTGACTAACCTTGTGCATGAGTTTTGCTTAAGTCGAGAACGCTAAAACTTCGTTGGGCACACGCTGTCATATACTTGTATAAGTTATGTTTACGCTGGGGATAAGTTATGAATAAGTTACTCATACGTTAAACGAAGGTTATATTCGTTCAGCGCGTTATAAGTGCGTTATATATGCGTCAAAAAAGAGCGCCCTCTTGATTTTTAAAGTCAACCTTAGCGTATGCCAGCGTGTTGGAACTATTTTTTCATACGTCGGAATAAGTTGTCTAAAACGTTATAGTGTGACAGGCCCATTATGTTTAGTTGTAGTAAGTAGTTCATGTATTTATGTCTATTGAATGAATAAATGAATGAAATTGGGTTTAACGTCCTACTGTTATGCACTTAACCTGAGCTAATTGAAGACGGGCATACGCCATTCAGTGTGCTATAAGGGGAATTTTGCCCGGGCAGCGGCGCTACGGCTACTCTTATATCGAATTCCAACTGCCAAGGTATCTTTTAATTGCACTCCAATGTGTAGACGGGACCTCGGTTTTTCGTCCCATCCGAACGACTAGGCAGATGTCCTTGTCAGGCCCTCCTGCATCACTGACAAGGGGAAATTACGTCGGAATTTATGCCTATTAACCATTAATCACTCGAAAGTTGATCAGCGTGTCGAAAAGGTTACAATATACTTAACTCCGTATTGATTGCTAGAAATCAACTCCGTCCCCAATGTCTTTATTCAAAACCTAAACACTATAACCTCACTACTTATTCTGATTCTAATATGAACTCGTTGTTTTGCGATGTGAACATTTTGCCTCTCGGAGATTGACACTTAACTCATCGGTCTCTCCCCACTATCCACGTTGTTGTTCTTGTGGGTAAAAATGCTCAAAAGCTCAGCCAATTACGACCGACATGAAAATTAGCCTTAGAAAAATTGCGCATCTCTTGGTGGACTTCGATTTTCAAGATGATTTTGATGACGTCATACTCTGTTCTTGCTCTATGATACGGCGATACTTGTTTTTACAATGAACCGAGGCACTTGTCCTATTTATTTTACTAAAAAATGCCCTGTATGGATAATATCATAGTATCCTCACTACCATTTACCCTAGTCAAAATGAGCTAAAACTTTTAGATTTAGGCCGAAAGTAAGAAATGAATGGGGTTTATCTGCTGTATTTTTTTTGATTACTGGTGATTAGCTCCAATCAATTAGAGTTTTGTTTTGTTTATTAATTATAGTTTAAATTTGGGCCAACTGTGACTAGTTGAATATTGGTTATATCACATGGTCAGTCCATATAACAAACCAACATATCAAATAATATCGATGATTGTATATTTACCCAAAGATAGTCTATACGAATTTGAAGCTAAACTCAACATTCCAATATTATTTAAATTAAAAAAAAACACAAATTAGAAGTCAACATTGTACATTTCAATCTATATCGATGTTGTTGTCGTGAAAAATGAGATCCCAATATGCAATATTTTAGACACAGTGAATTAAAGTCAGTACACGAGTCGTGTATTCAATGATTTCGGGTGCCATTTGAAATATGAAAGGGGTTTTGAAATTAGATTGTTTATATGATTTCAGACAATTAAGCTCAGTTAAATGAGTCGGAGCTGTTTTCAAGAAAACTACAATTATACCACCCCTTTAAATAACGCTGCCAGTACATGTTAACTTATATTTTTGTCCGAGTTGCCTTTGTATTCAAGGATACATAGAGATAATGTCAGATTAAAACTTTAAAAAATGTCATCAGTTTCTTAGTCATGTTTAAATTGGGAGATAATCACAAGGGTTTGGACAAACAAGACCCGTATATATAGGTCCGATGGGTTTAAGCAATTCACAGATAATCTGGTTAAGTACAATAGGTTAACCCAGCTGTATTACATTTTATTTTGGTAAGTAATAATTGTCGTAAACAATTTTTTTTAAACAAAATAATTTAAGTGTAATATTTCTAAAATATTTTGTGTGGTAGGATAAGATCTTTACAAATTTATGTCCAAATATTTGGGGTTATTTTCAAAGTAGAATGCAATGACTTTAATTTATTTATCGCCATTTATAATTTGAAATTCAAATAGATTTTCCATTGGTATACGTAAAATCAACGTATACGTATTGCAACGTTTCTTTAAAGCGACGGCATCAACAGAATATGTTGTAATTGTTATATATTCACATCAATAATATCTAAGGCATCCACAATCTCATATCGCAATGTATGTCACCAAATAAGCAATAAAATGCCAAAAATAACATTGTGCGCCCCGGTAGAACATAGATCGTATTGCCTGTGTAGTTGTTCGCCGATCATTATTTCTTCAGAGAGGAGTTTTTTTTTTCAAACTGACATAAAGTTCATGTCATTTTATGATTGCTATTGATTTTGCTACTGACTTTTATGTGAACATGTAGGGGTGCTCTCGGAACAACAATTTATAAGTAATTCTCGATTTATTGATGTTTTCAATGGTTCGATAAAATTTAATTTTCTAAAGAATCACAATGGCTCAAGCTACTGGGCGACTTAGTTGCTGTTTGGCGTATATATCATTGTTTGAAAAAAATCAATGTTTACAAATTTGCCTAATATTTAATTTTGATTTCTTACAGATATAATATGAAGCTAGCAATGCTTCGTGTTTTTACAATTGTTATAGTCAATATTGTCTATGCAAATGCATACGCTGGATATCAAGAAAGGATACCAAATGGTGACCATGTACCACATCCTTGTAAACCCAATTTTGTCTGGAAGGGTGTCGGCCATTTAAACGTCGCTGGTGGTGGAGAGAGGAACGTCTTTGGTTTGGACTTTGCCAAAGAAAACCACAAGGTTACAAAATTGCTTAATATCTACAAAAATTGATTTCTAATTTCAAAAATTTCACTAAATTCTTTAATTGCATTAGCCGTTTTTCTAAAATAAATTCCATTTTCAATAACTAGTCGCGTGAATGACAACTGTGCATATTCTATATTTGTGTCTTATGGGTCGGTAACGACATGTAAACAGATACTTTGCCACACCTGGGGCCTGATTCACGAAATTTTAACTTAAGATAAAATCCAAATTTTAGTACATACTTAAATCTGATTGGCTAAGCGCTAAAATCAATCTAATACTATCCAATCGAATTACTAAAATCGGATTTTATCTTAGTTAAAATTTCGTGAAACAGGCCCCAGATTTGCAGTCTGCCTGTTCGTTGGGCTTTGGTTTGGTATCATCGGCCCTATGTCAGTGATGAAATAAAACCAAGTACGAACAATCCAAACCATTAGACAAATGGTAGGCAAAATAGTGTAATGTGGCAAAATAGTTTAATCCGCCTATGGACTGGACTGTACAAAATACAGGACAAACAGTGGTAACAGGTGTCCGGAAGAGTAAGCTTACCCTGCTGGCATTGCACACCCGCCATAGCTGCATCCAAATTATGTGATAACCCTGTTGATGCCTGTTGTTAGCCATTACTCGTAGGTGTAAATTCTCCTCATTCGATCCAGGTGTAAACTGTAGTCCCAAACAGCTATAAATATAAAGACTAACACATATCTATGATTATTTCTGTGCACACCACGGAAATTTCTTTTGCGGTAAAGTGTAGCCCGGTTTCTTCGGGTTGCGCTTCTGACAAATAAATGTATCGCCGCTGTTTCCTTAAACATGCATAATGCAAGAGCTAAATCTGTCAATTGCATGTCCTCCTTTAGGCCTGACATCTTATCTAAATTATTCATTAGACATTAATTAAAGTATCCAGACCATAATTAACTCCCGGTGTCAAGGCTACCCTTCGATGTCGACTGGATTACAATCCTATATGCTGCTATCGCTCATTGATAATTAAATCACAACAATGGATAATCGAGACTATTAGTTTCGTTTTACCGATTTCAGTAATGATGCTCGAGGCTAAGCGAAACTTTCATCCGCTTAGTTCTCGGTTCATAGTGCACCAATTTGACTGAAATGTTCAACAAATTCCCTTTATATTATGTAGTTTTTAACTATTATAGTGAGAACTGCAAAGTCGTTATCTTATCTCCCGTAATGCATCTTTTATATTTCGCAATACGCGGTTTGATAAATGCCCCTGCATTTAGCTTTGCATAAACCAATCTTATTAAGGACGAGCGCGTAAATAAATATTGTTATGTCATTGGCGGCGGCGGTATTGGACTGTCAAATTTATTGTATAAAAAGAAGAATGATGTTATTACCGTAAACTATCGAGTTATATCAAAAGAATGGTATTACAGTGTTTAAAAAGATTTATTATGTTATTTTAGTGGACTGTAGAACTATGCGAGAAAGATTCAGATGGGGATGGTATGAGTAATGGTCAAGAACTGGGAGATCCAAACTGTGCCTGGACCGCTGGCACAGTACCTCGTCATGTGACCGGTATAACGCACCCGGGTATTTGTGATCCGTGGGGAAGTGCCCAATGCAACGAGAAAAATTCCTGGGTTAATTGTGATGGCGATGAATTTAAATGCCCTGCTATACACGAAGAAGGTAACTAATTACAATTTTCAAAATTCAAGTTCGAATATGGTTATTTTAATAATAATTATAATGAGGTTTTATATAGCGTCTTCTCCATGTTGACACATGCTCAAATCGCTTTTAGTAATAACTCTAGTGGTAAAACTGTCGAAACAGGAAAGTCTTTAGTGCGGATTTAAATTGATTAAAAGTTTGTTGATTCTTGATCTGCTGAACTGAAAGACCTATACCCATATGACTTTAAATTATATCTTGGAACAACTAGTGACTGTTTATTTTGAGAGCGAAGTGATCTAATAGGGTTACAGTCATATAAGAGTTCAGATATTGAGGAGCTGCATTATTGCGACATTTATACACTAATGTTAATATTTTGTATTTGACTCGCGCCTCAGCAGGTAACCAGTGTAATGAAGCTAGCACATTCTGGATGTGATCAAACTTATGTGTCCTTGTTATTTTTCGAGCTGCTGTATTGAGAACTTTCTGGATCTTGGCTAGAAGTGCTTGTGGGATTCCATACAGTACACTATTACAATAATCAATCCTTGATAGAATCAACGATCTCACAAGGAGTTTACAGGCGTCAGCTGTGAGGTAGTTTCTGATGTTGCGTATACAGCGTAGATGATAGTAGCATGTACGGCATACCATATCAACCTGAGTCTCCATTGTCAGACAAGGGTCAAATATCACTCCAAGATTTCTAACATTTTTGGAGAAATTTATTTCTGAATTACCAATGGTGATTTTATGATCAGGTAGTAACTTGAGTTGTTGTGATGAGCCTACTAAAAGAGCTTCGGTTTTATCGTCGTTTAATTTTAGTTTGTTAGCATTCATCCACTGTTTAACTGCACGCGAACAGTCAGTAGTTTTTTCTAAAGAATCACTGATTAGCATAGGACTAGACACACCACAATGAGTTGAGTATCATCGGCATAAGAGTAGTGCCTCTGTTCATAGCCATCGAACACAGACCCCAAAGCGGTTGTATAAAGAACAAAAAACATGGGTCCTAGTACACTGCCTTGCGGTACGCCACAGTCAAGTTTAAACGGTAGAGATTTGGCCTCACCAAGTAGAACTGTCTGATGTCTATTACTAAGATATGATGTGATCCATTAAAGGGGTGTACAGGAAATACAAATCTGAGTTTTAAGTCTATTGTATAGAATATGATGGTCCACAGTATCAAACGCTGCAGATAAATCCAAAAGCGCCAAAGATGCTACATTCCCTGTATCCACTGTACACTGTAGGTCGTTTAGGACCCTCAACACAGTAGTCTCAGTGCCATGATGGGGTCTGTAAGCAGACTGAAACTTATCCAACAACTCATATTTCGAAATATGGGATTGAAGACGGAGATTTACAGCTCTTTCCACAATTTTGGAAAGGAATGACAAGTTAGACACAGGTCTATAGTTTTTGAGAACATTGGGATCAAGAGACTCCTTTTTAATTAGTGGTCTCACCACAGCCTGTTTGAACACCAATGGGAAACATCCAGTACTTAAACTTAAGTTGACTGATAGAGTAATAACAGGAAGCAGAATGTCTAACAGTTGAATGAGTAGCTTGGACGGTGTCGGATCAAGTGGACATGTCGTTTTCTTTGCAGATTTAATGATCTCTAAGATGTCATCCTGACTTAAAGTCTCAAACTCATTGAGTGACACGACACCAGTCAAGTTCACAAAGGACTGCATGATCAGTAAACTCCTTTCTAATTTTGTCAATCTTTGAGGCGAAAAAGTCAGAGAAAGAGTTTGCCAATTCCTCGCGATCATCTGAATGTGGCTGAGTTGCTACGGATTTGGTACCAAGCAATGATTGCATGAAGGAATGACACTTATCAAGTGAGCTGGTATCTTCAGTCAGCTTTTCAAGACAGTAGCGTGACTTAGCCTCTCTGATAGTTTTAGATACTCTGGCTCTTTCATCTTTATATAATTGCCGATGTACCTCAAGATGGGTAGACCTCCATTTCCGTTCAGCCAAGCGACGACTTTTCTTTGCATCACGTACCTCAGTGTTGTACCAGTTAATACCAGGTCGAGGTATAATCTGTTTTGTAACGATTGGAGTATGCTGATCCAGGATGGCGAGCAGCGTCGTGTTGTACAGGACAGCAAGGTCATCTAGGTCTTGAGGAGGGTTACAAATTAGCTCAGATGAAGCGAGGTCAGCGCGGAAAGCATCAAACTGAACTGATCGTATCTTTCGGATAGACTTTAACAGTTTTTCGGGTTGGGGTTTTTCAAAATTCCATTTCGAAGATACCAATAGAATATCATTAATCTATGTATGTAATAACATAAATCATTTATTTCAGGAGTACAAAAGATGGATTTACGATATCCGTGGACCAATGTTCCCGATAAAGAAACGACTTATATGTGTATGGGTTTTGATTTACCAAATGACGGAGACTATCACATGATCGCAACTACACCACTTATCAATGAAACACGAGTAATGCACCACATCGTTCTTCTTGCCTGTGAAGAGGATTGTAAGCTTCTATTTTCCCATTTCAATATCAATGTTAAATAAGCTAATTTATACACTTTAAGAATCTTTTAGAAACATATTATTAACGAACTGTACTCTAGTACAAATATCAGAAATTCAGATAATGTACATAGACAGCGAGTTGCATAACTCACGCGGCAGTGAACTTAGCTTTATTGTTTCTATGACTTTATGGGAAGACATGACGGTAGCAAATGTCTGTTAATCAAGGAAATAGTATGTCCAAAACTATAATTTATGCAATCACTTCTTGCCTTGGCGATTATAGCCATAACAGTCGCGATGAATTGTTTTCGTCATATTTTAAACTGTTCTTTGGAAATCACTAACATGACCCAATTTCCATATCCGGTCAATTCCAAAGTGTAATTAATACCCGTTGATATCAAAAGTTAGAGTGTTCTTCTCTTATCGATAGTCTTAGGATTAGATTAACCACTTAACCCATTGGCCATGAATTGATAACGCAGAATTTCATATTGTTGGCATATTGTTGTTACCTAAATTCGCCTTTATCAGCCACATTGATTTAATACAATTCTTAACTATAGAAGACGTCTAGATAATTTTTATTTTGTATATTCCCTTACATGGGTATTTTGAAAGGTGTCGTCCAAGGATATTGTAATAGGTGCAGTAAAGGCCGTATAGGGCTTTGAGTGCAGTGACTCAACTCAAATTAATATTGAACGACTCTGAATTTCGATAGATTTACTTCTTAGGAATGACCATAAAATTACCGCATGTTTGAACAAATCTAAATTACTGACCTGTAGAGCTCTTATAAATTGCGTAGACAGACCGACGGCCTTGCGGAATTCAAGATACCAAATTTTATCTATATTTTACGTATAAATTCACACGACAACTCTTCGTTACTACACCCCTTGCTCTATGTGAAGGTGTTGTCGGTCATATCGAATAGTCTTTTTCTAAATTTGTTTCCGTTGACCAGTTTTTCAAGGGGGGTCTCCAAGGAAAGTGGGCCTATTTGATCGATGGCACGTTCATCCGTATACACAAAGAATCCGTTACAGTTGGAATTCAAAGACGAATAGGGGGAAATTACGCATGCGCCCGTCGCACGCACATTGACACATAACTATCGTATAATAATAAATGACCTCAGATATAATCAATTACGACCGCATTTCCGTTTCTTATTATTATGCATATGAGTATATATATTTTATTTTGAATACGAGTATATATATATTTTTTTGGAGTAAATATATATATTTTTTTTCAATAAGAGCATCATATTTCGAATATGTATACATTATTAATATCTGAAGACGCCTATAGAGGGCAGACAGCTAGCTTATATGACTTAATGTATGTCGGAATGAAGCAAAGTGGAGAATGTTTTACCTGGACGTATTTTTTAAAAAAAATATGCATTTATCTACCGTAAACAAAGAAGTACTTGTACTTTAGCTACCTTAATGTATATATAGATATATATCTGCAAACTGCTTGGTTTTATTTAAAGCGGAGCTAATAACCAGCCCAAGGGAATGTTCGATGGGGTTAAGAGGTTGTTCAAAAGCTATAGGAATATGGACATTAGGCTTACCAGGAGAATGTTTCAACAAGGAGGCTGGTTTTAGAATTGGTTCAAATGGTATGAAAAAAGGAGTTCTTCAGGTATGTAGTAGTTATTAGCACCATATCCGAGGTGTGTCGGTTTCGGGTCCCCGACCAAAACTGTCCTGATATTCACCGATACACCGAGGAAAGGTGCTAATAAGTCACTTACATCACATTTCTATCGAGTATTGTAAGGAAAATGTGAAAATAGTATTTATTATCGAGTCGTTTCAACCGAAAAGTGACAAATGCTCTTTCATTTATCCCTTTCTGAGCCTCACGTTACATTTCATGGTAGAATGATTTCGCAGTGGAGAGACGACGACCTGGGTATTATTTACACGTGCGTCTTGCTATACCCTTGGCGTAAAACAATTAAGTGTGTGTTTAGACCACATCTACAAAACAAAAATATTATTATTAAATGTACATGTAGTGTAAAGTAAATTCGAAACGTGGGTCATTCCCGGTGAAAGTATGCATCAATGAATTATTTGTAATAAAATGTATGTCTTTCTAGGCGTTTTTTTTTCATCCTGCTTATTTTCAATGCCTGTGAAGTGTCCAGCAAGAGAACTGTGCCTTCTATCATTACAATTAAAATAATTATTCAGTATTCTAAATTATGTGTTTTGCATATTAATATAAATCAAACCAAATTATGGAATAGATGCCAATTGATATGTATAATAATTGATTTTTGTAATATGTTGTTATGTTAATTTAATGTCATTGTATATATTTTTGAAACGCCGGGTTGTTCCACCCGGTTTGTTTTGTTACTGTAATTTTGACTAGTTATTTCATGTCATTTGTCCGGCTGCATTGTATAAAGCCATTGTCATCGTTGCGATCTGGGCCGGACTAAACGTCCGCTACTTATTGCTTGAATGGTATCTTAAACAGTGTAGAAGTGTTCGTTTGTCGGGAACGAACAGTACTCTTTTTAAAAAGTGTACTAATCATTTCTGATACACGGATACTTTTACGCCTGTATTGGAAATAAAAAGGCCAGTTTTATCAAAGGTTGCCAATGGCAACGAGGAAGAAGTTGGATGTAAGGTATCGTCATACTCCCCGCAGTGTTCCGTTTGATTGGAGCTAATCCCAAATAGGGATTTCTCGGGCCGTTGCTTCAGGAATATGGGTATCGTTGGCTATTTTATAAGGCACCACACTTCTATTGCAAACACGCTAGAGAGTGGTGTATTTTGTTTTATTGCATACACCATAACATAACATTTCAGAGACCAACATTTCTGGTTCGCATATTCTGGGCATACCCGGTAACCACTGGTATATTGTACATACATACTAATATCTAAAACTTATTTTGGTGACTAAAAACATGAAACAAAAATATCTAACGTAAAGAGTAATATTGTTTGGCTTACAATGAACGTTACATCTCATTTAACAGTTTCATTGGACCAATCCAGAGAGAAAGGCAGATTTATGGGATGCATCTGGTATGACTATCTACTACACCAACAAGTTGAGAAAATATAATGCCGGTATCTGGATAACAGGTCAAGTATATCTTGAAATCCCACCGTTGATGCCAAAAGTTGTCCAGCATTCAACTTGTTCCTCGCATTGTACCAAGAAAACTTTTAACAGTTCCATCTTCCTTACAACTGGTTTAAATCATATGCATTACCTGGGTAAGTTCCATATTTCATTAATCCATTTGAACGTAGAGGTCTTTAGAAGAGGGGTGGGTGAGTAAATCAGCCTCTTGTACACACACACCTGCCATTGATGGGATGTATGTCACTTTGTCCACACGCAACGTCGTCCTTATGGAAATTTTGGGTAATTTTTCTACAAGACGGTATTGGTTATGCAATCGCCCTAGTGCCTGACACAATCTCCTCTATTATGACATGCCGCTCATGTGTTACCCAACCCGAGTCACCATTTATTAAACTAGGAAGTATTTATATATGTTAGTAGGAAATATTTATTTATTTACAAGGTTAAGCAGAAATTATTAACGTGTTTAAGCGGACAATATTTAGATACTTAAGCGGGTAAAATCTATTTCTCCGTTCTTAAAATGTGTATTGGGTGCAACCAAACTAACCTCGTCCAATGCCGATGCTAAAATGTACATTTTCCAACAGGTATGTCCCAATATGTGAAATTAACAAGATCAGATGGATCTGAACTCATGATCACCAATGATGAACATTATAGCTACGATACACCTGTACTTAACCAGTAAGTGTTTTATAGTCAAATATTCCATTTGAAACTGTTGGCGAACTGCAGAGACCATGACGTGTGGATGAGTGCTAGCGATATTGGTATATACGAGAATACTAGTTCCATTATAGTCATTGAATATACCCAATAGAAATATTATGCTTTCGGACACCGATAAAAATGGGATTTAAGTGTTGAATAGATGGTCAATGCCTATAAGCAAAATATCACCTCCAATTAACTTTATTATAACCAGGTACGACAACCCAATAGAAGTTAAACCAGGTGATAGCTTAGAAACAGTTTGTACCTATAGATCTATATCTAGAACAAAGACAGCTGTGTATGGAGAGGGTACCTTTGATGAGATGTGTTTTGGCATTTTTAACTATTACCCCGAGGAGGCTGTTACAACAGGGAGTTGTTTGACACGCAAAAAATTTGAATATTGTGATCTGTTTGATGGAAAATGTGATTTTGGAGCTATTATGAATATGTCCAACCCCGATACTAAACAATTAATGGACAAGGTTAGTATATTTCAAGTTCCATTGTCGTAAACTACACATTCTAAACATTATAACGACAAATGTATCCAGTTGTTTTTCCAAATTGGAGGAAATTGGTATAATTACCTAAGTTATCCAGACTGTGAAGTAAACCTATTAGGGAGGCATTGTTCTCATAAGATTTACTTTTGTTTTTTCTGTTCAGGTAATGGATAAATGTTCCTATCAGGGAGAATGTCTTCATGGTTGTAGAGATGTTGTAAAAGATGTTCTCATAAATCACGAGTGTTTTAAGAATGGAATGGCGAAGGGTATTACGTATAACAATTTACTTTCAAGAGGAGTCGATGATCCCGAAAAACTGCTTGCTATGCGCTTTGTAGCTGCCATGCAGTCATGTGACTGCAGTACCGAAAACCCTATAAATTACGCTGCTCAGATTCATGACCCCGAACCACTCAGTTCTGGTTACGCCATAAGCATGACATTTACTCTATTAATCAGTTTGTTACTTTTGGAATCCATGTAATGTCTGTATATATTGAAATCGTACTTCATGACTCACTTTTTTTTTTATTTTAACCCCATTTTTGTCACGGATTTATACTTTCCAATATTGGACTTAGCGAAGGATAAGTTCGAGTTTTAATGGTTTTTTTTTGGTTTTTTGCTTCATATGTTTTGATTGTCTATTCTGAAAATAAAATTTTCATTTAAAAAAGGAAAGGGTCTTATTAACTAGGTGTTTATTTTTTATGTTTTATCAGCATCTCCATGGACGAAGTAATACTCAGCTATCGTAGCCATGCTCTCTGCGTTAAAAGTATATTTGGAATGTGTTTAACCAGCTCTATCACATATGTGATAATGACATGCACCAACCCTGTCCTTTAATAAAACTTATATTTTCATACAATACGGGGCTAATTCTTCCCGACGGCGATTTAAGCTGTCGACGTTTTTGGCTAATTGCAAGAGCTGATTGTGACTATTTGTTTTTTTTTTGCCCACTATGGAATGAAAGTCATGACTAATAATAACTTTAAGAAGGGTAAAGGATTAGGTTGCAGAAGCCTTTCTACCATCCTGCTCAACTCATTGTATACAAACTCGCAATTTGTGGGTCAGATTCAGGCTTTTAGATTTAAGTTTCAAAAGTCTGAGCAGGGGGGGGGGGGGCTGGACCCCTCCTCTGGATTCCGCTGACCAGGCCCCAGGGAGCATTAGGTCACATGACTACACGATTAGCCATTTGCGGGTTTTAGAGAAATAATTATTTTATATCTAGTCATAGTGCAAATATCTAATTGAGCGTACGTATCTCTTGTTCTTTTACTTTCGTTTGAAACTAACCGCAGTTTAATTGTGTACGTTGGACAAACCCAAGGTGACAAAATTGCATTGCTTCAATCATAGATGTAATTAAAGGGGAATAACTCTCTTTTTGAAACCCTCGTAATATTCAATGCTTATGGCTTTAAAGATGGGTTCCCAGCAAAATATTTATCGGGTGGTCATTTCCAATAAAAGTATGGCAAATGTGTATATATGGAAAGTATAGACACCCAATCTTACTAAAAAAAATACGGGATTACGGGCAAAAAAGCCCATGGGGCAAGCACTAAGCAATATTGTCAGGGAATCCCTAACTGTCAACCCGACAGGTTTGCTAGCTTATTGTCTGCTTGCTTAGTTCAGGGAGCAGTTGTTATTTCTTGCTCAAGTGGTTAGGCGGTTTTGGGAACATTGAGGGTTGTCATCGTACAAACGACTCTGCAATTAAACGGCAGAAAAAGAAAATTAAGAATTGACTTAGGCCTCAATAAGTATGGTAAATGTAGAGTAAGTAATGATAGATACATTCTGATAAATGGACCCTCCCACAATGAAGCTAAGTTGGCAAACATTGCGTCTAACAACAGCTTACTTATAGCTATAGGTATCCACGGTGAAAACAAAGTTTTAAAAGGGAATTGAAGAATTTTTTTGATAAATTTGGTACTTTGAATATGGTTTTAGAACAAATATTATCAAATCACAAAGTTTGTACCCGGGAATGCATCTTTAAAACATTTGTATAAATATTTATGTACTATTCATAATCACATCTGGATATTAAACCATGTCAGAGGCCCGTTGTAACGATATTGATATTTGGGGGGGGGGGGCTGAGAGCATCGCTCGTGAACGGGCCGTAACTGGGATATATACAAGCAGATTATTGGGGGGGGGGGGGCTGCAGCCCCCCCCCCCCCGACCCGCTTCCGACTGGCCTGCAGATGGTTCTCTTCCATTTTGTCAATACATTGCAATACTGCTCACTCTCTGTCTCTAATATTTTCAGGTCTACATGTAAGACCAGCTAGACCAGTGGTGATGTGGGGCCAGGGTCGTGGGCTCTTTTGACCAGCCATCAAAATAGCCAGAGCATTAGTCCGTAAGTGACAGAGGATCACGGTGGCTAAGTGGATAAGGCGCTGGTTCGCTAGCCTGGAGGTTGGGTGTTCGATCCCTGCATTGGCCGAGAAAGTTCATTTCGATTTTCCGGCGTGATTTCCCCTTGTCAGTGATGCAGAAGGAGGACCTGACAAGGACAGCTGCCTAGTCGTTCGGATGGGACGAAAAACCGAGTGCACGTAAAAGATCCTTTGACAGTTGGAATTCGATATAAGAGTAGGCCGCTGCCCGGGCAAAATTTCCCTGTCGCCCCTGTCCGCCCGTCCGTCCGTCTGTCCACTCTCTACGGGTCACAATTCTTATCCGATTTTGACGAAACATGAAATATAGGTTTATCCTCTAAAGATCTCGGCTGCTTTTGATATTGGCATGTATAAGATCGAAATTTCATGAATTATGGCCCCCGATTGTACGAAAAATCACGTTTTTAGCTTGTGGATTTTAAACCGATTTTGATGAAACTTGACATGCATGTTTATAACCCAATGATCTTGGTTCCTTTCGATATCGATATTTGCGCCTATTATTTGCCCCAAAAGTCTTATACATGACCTACATGATCCATGACCAACCTCGAGTTTCTCACTATATTTATATGTGTCCTACCTTAACCTACCCATTACACTCATAGCCTAGAGTGCAGTCCACCATTTTCCGTTGCTTGCTTGTTCTCTATCCATCTCTCAAAAATGTGGGCGTATCCTGCCTGGCAGTGCCAGCTTACCATCTTTAGTTCAGTTCATAAAAATACGTATACATTCCTTTATATAAAAAGAGTGTGGTTTTTTTATATACTTTTTATAAAATCTTAAAAATTAACATGAGTTACATCGTTTCCAGTTCGTAAGATTACGATAGATTATTATGCATTCATTGATATAAAATACACTATTCTTTTAAAAAATATTCTCTTTCTTAAAAATGTACTAAGAATTTACTCTTTCTGAAAAATTTACTCTTTCTGAAAAATTTACTCTTTTCTTAAAAATATACTAAAAATATACTCTTTTCTTCAAAATTATACTAAAAGTATACTCTTTTCTTCAAAATTATACTAAAAGTATACTCTTTTCTTCAAAAATACTATACTATTTTAGATCTTTTTAAAAATTAAAATCTTATTTTTTTTCTAGAAATATAATGGATTGCTTATTTTAGTTTTAAAAAAGAAATATAGATACATTTAAAATATATAATCTGGTTCTTTATATAAATTGAATGTGGTTGCCTCAACTCAAATGAATTGTGGTAGCCTCAGCTCAAATGGATGTGTAGATCAAGCAGATAAGAACCAGATAGAAGGCTACGTTGTTATTGTTACTTCCATTTCCATCGTTCACGTCATTACCCTTATTATACTCTTGATAAACAATTGGGTTCTCGGTGGCGAATTCACAAGACCGCATTGCATAAATGAATTTATAGACTTCTAACTTGTGGCTCAAATATTTAAGTAAAGTTTTGTAGGTTAAATCTGCCATATTGCCCGTAAAACAACCATTTGTTTTCTTGATCTCATCAACAACAGCTCGGCATCCATGATAACAATCACCATAAAATGAACATTTCGACATCACCTACAATATACAATTGAGAATACCAGTTTTTTTTACATATCACGGGCGACGTCGTCTTGTCACATAAAAGGGTTAGATAATTTGTATATACTGAAAATCCTCTAGCTGTAAAATTTCTTTCATTTAGTTACCAAAGAGACAGGGACTGGAATTCATGCGAGGTTTTGGGCGAAATGTTTCCTAGCATGCTAAGTCAATTTTCTTTCCAACTTTTTCATTATAAACCCCAATTTCTAACGTGGACTGTTTAAATAGTATCACCATATGTCAGGCAATTATTTTAATTAAAGTTTGTGCCATTCAATTATAGACATTTAACTTCCATTAAATTAACCGTCTGCATAAATAAGGATAAATTATGCAAGAACTAAGTCTGCCTATTGTAGGTCTTTCTTTAGGCCTGATAATTTTATCTAAAATAATTAACGTATCCATACCATAAATCAACTCTCGATGTCAACGTTAGCCTGTGATATACTGGATTAGGATCCGATTTGCTGATCAACTTTCATTCATGATTTAATCATGAAATGGATAATCGAGACTAACCCTTTTTATCGTACCGACTTTAGTAATGATGATCGAGGCTAGGCCGAGCGGATCAATTCGACTGAAATTTTCAGCAAATTCTCATTACATTATCTAGTTTTTAACTTTTATAGTGAGAACTGCCAGCTCTTGATCTAATCTCCCATAATGTATCTCTAATCTTACGAAACTTACCTTATCAAATAATGCTTTTGTATCTGGGTGAGTCAAATTAAATAGTTGAGCGAATTTGCACCCCGTTTCCTGATAATCGCAGTATTCCAAATTGCCTCTGGTATCACAAATGCCTTGGATGGCATCAGCTGGGTAATAGTTGAAAAAGGCAAAGCACATTTCTTCATATGTTCCTTCTCCATAAAATGTAGTGTTCTGTCTATTCATTGATTGGTAAGTACAAACTGTTTCTAGACTATCCCCAGGATTTACAACAATTGGTGGTTCATACCTAAAGTAGGATATCAATATTTTATTTCATTTCTATTTCAAAAGAGTCTCAAAATATTCCTAGTTGCGTAAAAAGGCACTTACATGGACGACAGTTCAAGATTATCTACGCCAATACTGTTTATGTTTAATGTAAAGAAAACTTTAGTTTTTAAGAAATCCTTTGACTTGGTTTTAGACCTATTCAGATTCAGTTTAAAAGTTTTGGAAACCCTCAGTTTATCTATCTCCTTAAATAGAGACAATTATATAGACCGCACAGCACACAAGCAATTGTAAGAAATAAACAACAAATTTCAAATCAAGTCAATGGTCCTGGAACCAGCCGTACGGGTATACTGCGATGTCACAGCTCAAGGCCTGTCATCATACAGACCATGCCATTACAAATATTAACGAAATACAAGTCACTGACAACTATCAAAAGTCGATCAATATTTGTCCCCGAAATAAGTCTGGTAATCGACGTCGAGACAATGATATTCGCCTGTACTTACCCATAGTCAACAGGATTATCGTATCTAAATTGTTGATCATTTGTTAACATTTGTTCAGTACCATTAGCTCTTCTCAATAAGACATGTTGGGCTATGCCTGAATATAGAAAATACATGAACTTGTATTAATATATTTGGGCTACAGTTGAATAAAATATAATAATCACGTTGTCGGTTATACATCCATTTTTCAATCATCATTTTTCTCATTTGTACGTATTAGGTTCTTTCTTTAGAAAACGACCTATTTAATCTTGTTGAATTATTGCAGTGTAATAAACGTGGGGATTGTATACATACCAAGTATTGTAGTATTAGTTTATAAGTCAATGGCTAATTAAACACCTATTATTTTGGAGTATCTATCAGAAATTATTAAAGATAAGTTTATGAAACGTTCTACCCCCCCCCCCACACACACACACATCTGACTTAGTTTTATATATTATACAACTAATTTTTGTGGTTTTACATTAACAATATAACATATGTGAGCAACTCCACCAAAACCAGACTCTTGGTCATTTTTATGAAAAATGAGTTGATAGCACATGGCCTTCTTACACGTAAACCTTTTTAAATTCGGACAAGGAATAATAATTTTATGATATTTTTGTGAGTATTTCGAATTTGGGAAAGAAGCCAAAAAGGGAAAACGGACTTCTAAGTCTTGGGATAACAGCCTTGGCAACTTTCAATTTTGATATCTAAACCCATGATTTTCTGGTTGTATAAACCAAAGACAACACCTAGGGCGTGGTTCCAACTCGGTTTGGACATTATTACTTTTTCTAAATGGATAAAAATGGCCATACAGGGAAAACCAGTCTATTCCAAGCATGCTTATAATATTTTAGATTTAAAGCAAATGGAATAGCAATGAGTTTTCCCTATGCTTAGTATGATACATTTCTGATTACACGAAATAAAGCTACCCTTTAAAATCTTACTATGTTGGTTGCCATGGTAACGGCGGGCAAAATGTTTGTGAACGTAGGTTATTTCATATACACCGAATCACTGAATGTAACTAATCACCAATAACCCATTCCCCACCCCATATCATGTGGTTTTATGCTGTGTGGCTGCATTTAAGGCCAAAGTTCGCTTACCGACGTCATGACGTGACATCATGATGCGACGTCATGACGTCAATAACAGATCAACTCTTAAGAGACCCAGATGTTTGACGCCTAAAAACATGTGGCTTTTGGCTTCGGTGCTGTATTAAGGACAAATCTCTGTGATGTGGTTCTGTGCTTTGCGGTTGTATTTAGGACCAAAGCTCGCTTACCGACATCATGATGCGACGTCATGACGTCAATAACAGATCAACACACTTATGGTTTGGATTGTTCGTACTTGGTTTTTATTTTATTAGTATTTGACAGACAGTAATACCCAGATTATTTGAACTACAGTTTCAAAACATATTTAAACACTTGTATTAACCTGTTGCAATTACCTTGTCTAGTATGGGGCATTTTTCAAGCAATTTGTAATTGCAATACTGATACACCTAGAACTGAACATGACAATTGATAAGACCAATTTGACTTTAGCCAGGTGACACCCAGACCCTTGAGATGCATTTCGCTAAATACTAGTAATTGATTGTTGATTACCAATAAAGAAGCATCTGCCTATCTCTATATCACACAAAACATGCGCGAGGGCCGTAATGCTGCACTTTCCCTAGTAACATTCACACAGTGACACTATTACATAATTTTGTCATTTAGTGTTTCACTTACCCAGATAATGCATGTGGTTTGAACCTCCTGTGAGGTAGGCAGACTTTTTGAAGATTCTCTTTGTGCATTTAGCACTACAAGTGGACTGCTGGACAACTTTAGGCAACAAAGGTGGGATTTCTAGATACAATTGTCCAGTTCTGAATACACCAGCATCATATTTTCGTAGGTTCTTTGTATAATAAATGTCAATTCCAGAAGAATCACTCAGATCAGATCGTTTTTCTGGATTATTCCAATGATACTAAAATGTCAAAACGGAACTGTTATAGATATTTCCCGGTATCTAGGAATATAAATTACACCAACAACAACCCCTTTACATTTTGTGCACTCGCGGAGTGAGCAAGATACCTCAACATTATGAAGACTGAATAATGGTGCCTATAATATTAGTCAAAAGTTATGATGTTAAGTAAATTAAAATACTTTAAATTAACTCAGCTTAACAAATCTCGCGATCATTTTCTAAGCTTTCAATAGTTGAATATTTCAAATAAGTTAAATTGGCCATTGCTGTCTAACTGTTTTTTTTTACCCAATTGTCTTGTTAAATCTGGGAATTCCTGGTTGGAATGGGTTGTTAAATGGTGATTAATTACAACAAATTATTCTCGCTCACATAGACTTATTGAAAATTTAATGAGCAAGTTCTGTATGTACAAAGTATTAGTACAAAATGACCAGTTGAAGCAAAGACAGAGATAAACAAACCTGGATAAGAGCCCTTTTAGCAAAACCCTTTCCTATTCTAAAACCGGCTTCGTAGTGTAAACATTCACCTGCTGACCCAAGTGTCCACCCACCAATGACATTGTCACAGCCAATGGCCATACCACATTCCCGAGGTTCTGTCATTGTTGGAGCTAAAACCGGAAACAAAAACGAAAGTAATAGTCACCAGCCTATAATTATAGTCTCTGGTCAAGCGTGCAATTTACAGATACACAAATAAATCCACTTTATAAACGCATCCCTTTTCATTTCAGCAAGTAAATGTAACTAATTTATCAGAGATAAACATGCATGGTTACCCAGTACACCCCCCCCCCTCAGTTTACTACAGCAGCCCGTGGCCGAATTATTTGGGTAGTGGAAACTATGGCATGCAGTATAATCGACCCCAATGCGCACCCGTCATGATCTCTCCGCGCTTATGGTGTTTATATTTTGATCTATTGGCTTCGCAATTGCGATCGTCGTCGAACCCACATTGCTCTAACTACGTGATCGACATCGGTATTTTCTTCAAATGTAATTTCTCCACATGTCACATCCATCAAGGCGTGGTTCCGATTTTAGCCGAAGCTTACGTCATAAAAACAAAACCTCCCTTCAAGTAGTCTCGGTCATCCAGACAATATGGCTCTGTCGTCGAACCCACATTGCTCTAACTACGTGATCACTGTGACTATATAAGCTGGAATGAATGAATGAAATGGGGTTTAACGTCCTACGCTTAAGCACCGTACCTGGGCTAATTGAAGACGGGCATACGCCACAGTGTGCAATGAGGGAAATTTTGCCCGGGCAGCGGCGCTACGGCCTACTCTTATATCGAATTCCAACTCTTATATCGAATTCCAACTGCCAAGGGATCTTTTACGTGCACTCCAATTTGTACACGGGACCTCGGTTTTTCGTCCCATCCGAACGACTAGGCAGCTGTCCATGTCAGGCCCTCCTTCTGCATCACTGACAAGGGGAAATCACGCCGGAAAATCGAGATGAACATTCTCGGCCAATGCAGGGATCGAACACTCAACCTCCAGGCTAGCGAACCAGCGCCTTATCCACTTAGCAACCGTGATCCCCTATATAAGCTGGAAATTTCAGGATGACATGCACACTGATTTATGAACCTTTTATAGGAAGTCGCACGTGAGAAGCATGGTCACCATTGAAGCGTAATGCAAGCAGTGCCGGATCTCGGTGAGGGAAAAGGGGGACAAATGTCCCGGCCCCCCCCCACATTTAGGGCCCCCCACAATTCTGGGTCATACTAATATTTTATACCGGAGTTAACTCTTTACTGGCATTTCACTAAAATAAAGTAATGAAAACATCATGAGAGAAAGAGTCTGTTTAAAATACTCAAATTGCCAACGAATTCTAAACGTCAATGAAACCGCTGCCTAAAGTGTCTCAGATGCACTGAAATTAATCCTAATTTTTTAAAAAAGAAATCCTGAAGGAAACACCCTCGGCGGCACATAAGGGGGCGGAGTACATACTAGTGGGATACGCGGTAAGTACGATCAATTTGAATAAACAGCAATGAGCCCCCCCCCCCCCGCACAGTTGGTTTGTCCCGCCCACAAGGTTAATCCGGCACTGAATGCAAGATTTGTAACCGCGCAACGGTTGTATTAAGAAGTCCGTGTGTACGTTATTATCACTTGTAAAAACGCACCGTCTTCAGTAAAAAAAACTTTGGCAAAAACGTTGTTGTCTCTTTTTGAAAGGGCATTCTTAGACTGGCATATCACTTTGGCAATACGTCAACCGTCTCTTACCAGTGTCAGAACAAGAATATAGCAGCATATGATGCATGACTCTAGATTCGTTAATAATGGGTTTAGTTGCAATCATATGATACTCCTCATCACTTGGTAAATCAAAGGTCATGCACATATAGGTCGTTTCCTTATTAGGAACGGAAGTTAAGTTCAGTCGTAGGTCCATTCTCTGTACACCTGAAAGACAGAAGTAACATAAACATACATGTAATACCTTACATGTAAACAATCTTACGAAGTATAATTTTAAGTAAAGCAGTTCAATTACAGTTTCAGTTCCGACAAAAAAAAGTCTATTTTTCGAGCATAAGTATCTGAACGATAATGCTGATGAATATTTAAAATTAAAAACACCAATTAAAATTCATTATTGCTCCATCTCAATCAATATTGTTGCTGTTATCTTGCCATGAAATTATAGGAGTCTAATCTACAATATTTTAGGCCCGATCAACATTTTAAAATCACTGAGCGAGTTGTGGAGGTTATTATGTTTTTGAGCACAATCTGTAGTGAGGAAAGAAAATCATATTATCTTACAAAACACTGCAAAAATAGTTAGTAATCTCTGTTTACAAACGACAAAATAATAATAATAATAAATAATAATAATAATAAATGCAAAACATAATTGATTAGAAATTATAGTCATTTCTTTTTTAAAATTTTTATTTAAATCAAATGTATAAATCTAATATATAGTCACATAACATTAATAGGGCTTTAAGGAACACCTTTGAAGTATACAGCCACATGCCCTTTAAACTTGTCTTTATTTGAACATAGAAAATAACTCACCTTCCTCATCAATAGCTGGACATGCTAAAACATCACTATCACATTTAACCCAGGAATTTTTCTCGTTACACTGGGTACTTCCCCATGGATCACAAATACCCGGATGACTCAGTAGTTTATCACGATCTGGTGCTTTCCCTTGTTCCCACTGACAATTAGGATCTCCTAGTTCTTGGCCATTACTCATACCATCACCATCGGAATCTTTCTCACATAATTCTACAGTCCACTAAAGAACATAACATCATACATCTATCTATCCATTGCATACACTATTATACTTCTATGGCCCACTGAGGCACTGACATTACATTTATGTATATATTACATTCACCATATTTCATACTTCTATATCCCACTTACATTACATTAGTTATTATATGTAAATTGGTACTACGAACAACCAGTTAGATATGAGGAATGTGGGTTGATTTGGGGTCTTTATTATTGAACTGTTAATCAAAACCCCGTCAACACCGATGAGACGGTGAAAACCTGCCTGTAACCATCCCATACATATTATACTATAACATTATTATATATATTATTCTATCGGATTAGGCCTATACAAACATAGATTTATTTGTTGATGTAGAATGTGAGAAAGACTGATGGTTTATAAAACGAAACACAGAAACACAAATAAGTCAGGTGACACCCGAAACCAGACGACATATCGTTATAATCAAACAATCAATTAATAGATTCCTAGTGTCAAAAATAAACAAAATGTTTACTTTATAAAAGTACGTGAAAATATAATCTGGGTCAATATTTTGAAGGTATACTTACAAAAACAATCCAAAATGAAAGTATTTTTTGAGAGATACCAATCGTATATATTTAAACAATCATATATTTAAACAATCATATATTTAAACAAATTACTAATTCAATGGGATGTTTTATAGTCTTGTTTTGTTAGGAAGGGTATATAATTGTATGATGACATTACAAAAACCTCGTTAAAGGACAATATCGGTGCCAGTCATGATCACATGTGATAGAGCTGGTTAAACACATTCCAAATATACTTTTAACGCAGAGAGAGAACACGAGAAAAATGGAAATAGTCTGCACATTCCCTTGTTTATATTTACTCTATGCCTCATAAAACATGGTAATACACGGACTTTTTCTGTTTTTCTTTCGTGTTCTCTTATCTAATGACATTCAATTACTTTATTGAATTGTTAGATATCCTCTTACAGTCCCATATAACAACTGTTGGTCTTCGAAGGAAATTATTAGTGAGCAGAAATTTAGCCGTGTTATTGTTATTGCTCTCCGCGTTAAAAGTATATTTGGAATTTGTTTAACCAGCTCTAACACATATGTGATAATGACTGGCACCAATATTGTCCTTTAAAGGATGTGTGTATATGTATATACATCCTACCTTATGACCAGCTTGAGCAAAATCTTTACCAAACTGATTTCTGTCACCTCCACCAGCTTGGTTTAAATGACCAACACCCTTCCACAGATAATTAGGTTTACAAGAGTGGGGAACATTTCCCCCATTAGGTATTTTCTCCTGATATCCAGCATAACCACTGACACAGGCCACTGTAGTAGCTAAAATCAAAGCTGGGAACATTTCTAGTTTCGCACCTGAAAATAAATGTAAGCTTACCATGACAGTATATCACGATTATAAAGTAAACCGGTTTTGATATAGCATTGACCATCACCCGTGATAATAAAATCGGACTGGGTTCAATAAGCATACTTTATTATATAAAGAAATACATATAATGTATACAAGACCGAATTAAGACCAATGGAGGATCTAATAAGCACCCAATAGATGTTGGTGCCCCCATATATTTAGACATAAGCGTAATTCCAAATAATACAAAATAATAAACCATAAAAAATATATTGTAAATATTCAATATGAGGTTTTATACACGAAATAATAAATTGAGACCAAGTAGCTAGGCAACATTAACGGAGGATAAAAACAATAAAAAGCTCATTAAAAGACGCGCTTATTTTGCTTCATCATGCTTCAAAGAGTTAAAGGAGCTAAATCGCTAATGGACACAAGTGGGTCCCAACTCACATAATATTGTAATATGAATGTATATAAACTGATTTACACTGAATGGTTTCCGTTTTTACTCTATTTTGAAATCAGTTATGTTCCGCGAAATAAGCCAACAATGTCAATCGAATGCACATTCCTAGCGTCTTGTTATTCCAGGCTACATACACCGTTTGGTTTGGTACTATTATATTTTGTTTAGCCTCGTTCCTCGAGTCTGTTGCTAGAACTAGGGCTGAAACGCATTTTTTTTCCATTTTACCCTGTGTATTTGAAAACGAACATAAAATGCATGTCTACAAGCGCAATGTGGAGAAGAAGAAGAAATACAGGAGCCACGGAGATTTGCAAGCTCTACCGTTGGCACTAGTAGAAAGGCTAGGTGTTAGTATATTATGTCTTGCTGTATTGGCCTTTGACTTATCTTTTTGGAGTAGACGTGGAACGTTTGACCATTAATTGTTATCACATTTATTTACCAAGAATATGTAACTTACAAGTTGAAGATGCCTACCTTCACATTATAGCAGCAATGGCTTGCAAAAAATAACCGAATTGGCCGACTACGTAACCAATCAATGAATCGAGGATGAATTTGCAACTCACCAGTGGAATCACTACGACACAGAATTAATAACACTCTGGAAGGATGACATTCAAGGACCAAGAAGCTAGTTGTTAAATATTAATGAGATTATTATCGTTGATTATGCTGGGAGACAGGAAAAAACGAGAAGAATATGCTCAAATCAAAAGCCAGCTCCAGGAAATAAAAGGAAGACGCGAGGAAGATAAATTGGTTTAAGTCGAGTATTTAGACAGGATGTCTTATTTGGCGAAATCAAATTGATTTTTGTTTTAGTATAGTTATGTTTTTATTTCTTATGCCAAAAAGTATGCTAAAATGTTGGTTCTGTAAACGGGTATTACTTTTAAAATCCTCTACGCATAGTGCATCGGTGTATGGAGAGCTTGGAAGAACAACTCAATATGTGTAATACTTCAATAGACTTTGTGCTTCTAAGATTAACTATTAAGATGAAATTCAATTATATTATATTAACTATGGGTTTGACAATTTGGTACGTTCACACACACTTAATTCAACTTAGAGTTTGAGTGATCTGTTGTGGTATGAAAAAACGCTAATACTACTAATAGCTCATAATAATACCTGGTTCTACTTTCAACAAATAGGAATCAGGCCAGTTGTTAATTTAACCAATCATTTTGTTAGTTATGTCAGTCAAGGCTAATGAACACACACTGGCACGCGTGTCTAACAGAGTTCTTTATAAGGAGCCATTTGTAAAGTTTTAGTTCAGACTCCGATTAGACTTCCAGACGGGTTCCATCTTACTAGCTAGCCGAGCGGCTAGCTAGGTTTAGGAAGAGTTTAGCTAGTAGTAACTGTAATTGTAATCTGTACTTTGCTTGTATGTATACCTATATATGCTACATAAAAGGTAAAAACGAACTCTTGCATTGTTATGACTGAGAAGACAACGTCTTAAGGAACCAGTAAAAATACACAACGTGAAAGATGAGCAACGACGATCAAGGGCTGTTCTGATATGTGGCAAGACGTCGTATTATTACATATTCCCCCAGACTAAATTGTATATTAAAATATTGGATAGACGTTTTATCAGATAAAGATAGTTTAAAGTGTATTGGTAAAAAACATGGGTGTTCAATGTTTAAAGTTTACTGGATAATCTTGGCTTTTCCTTTTACTAGACGAATCAAGATTTTAATGTTCCTTCTTTTAATATTTTGCTTCATCTAAGTTAAGCACAAACAATTCGTTCACAGATCTATCTCTATTTAAATTTAATCTATGCATTGATGACCTAAAACTGAAGTTCAGAGTAGCCCTCAGTAAATTCAGATGTTCGTCGCATTCGCTTTGCATAAAAACATGACAGATATTTAAATAATATACCTAGACTGTCGTCTGTATAGGGAAAATGTGCTTAGAAATCGATTTTTGTTGCACCCCCCTGGGTCTAAAATTTTTTTGCCATTTTCTTATAGTACAAGGTTTCTAGTGATGGAAAATCCATATTCCCACCTTCAGATAATGCCAGTTTTAAAAATATTACCCATTTACCCAGGGTCTCGGTCAATTTTTCATGCATGTCTAACATGCCTTTGACGTCGTGATTTTGGGTGATAAAATTACTGCAGGTGAATGATTTTTTTTCGTGTGTACTGCCAATATGCATAGCAACATTTGAAAAAAAAATTATGGAAATATCTCAATTTGCATTTGCACAGGGCCAATAATAAGCGCCCACCAAGAAGCAATGTTGCGCATGGTAGCATGTTTTTGTCTATTTATGAAAATACAGCGTCATTGAATTGATATTGAATTCAATTTATTATCAGAAATCATACATAAATTTGATAATTGCATTGACATATTCGATTTCAACCAAAAAACAATGCACAAACGTGATAAAAAAATTATTTCAAATAGGGGTTCCAGGTAAAAAGGTATAAGGGGAGATAACTCGTATCATAAATGTCCTACAAATATCAAACAAAGACCAAATTTCCCCCTTGAAAACCCACCCTATCCCCAAACAAAGAATGAAAACAAATTTAAAACATTATTCTTATCTTTAATTACTAGTATTAAAGGTTTAAATATATATAAATTAGGCCTGTGTATTGCAATTTACAACAACATTTCAATCAATATTTTTTTTAAAATACAGAAAACATTTTTTTAATTTTTAATAACTGCTATATCAATAATTTATTTAAATCTTGCTGTAACAGTTGTGCAATAATAATGCTTGAAATAAATGGAGTTTAACAATAATAAAGGACACAACCAATGTACAGAAATAACAAATTATTACAGGTAATTTGAAATATCTAATAACTTGGCCATTCGCAGAATTTCTTTGTGGAAAATAATTCTTTTTCTAATCACATCTTCACAAAATATCAAAGGTTGTCTCATATGCAGACATCTCAGAAGAGCTGAAAAATATATGTTCATAGTTACTACACGTACAAGGAAATCTCATCGTAGATGCAAGAATTCATGTTTGGTGATATATCCACTTGAGATGTATTGGTCGATGGTCGATTAGGTAAAACAAACATATTAATACACTTTAAACTTATCATATCACAAACAAGTATTGACCGCACAAAAGTGCTAGTAAATAATGTTCACACATTCTTAGAACGGATGGACTTTGTTTTAGTGCATTTGAACACCACAATCTGGTCATTTTGTGCCAATCCACTTGCCATCAAAGATACCAGCACTACTTATACTATAGAGTAAATCGGCCACTCCCACACCTTGTCATTGAGGTCACTGATAATGGGATGCGAACTGATGACAGACATTTTTTTTAAACACCCACTTGGCTATATAAATCCCTTTCCACCCACTAGTTGTCTTTGATATAAAATAGATATATAACAAGCCACAAGGACACAACAACTACCACAAGTATGAAATAAACTTACCCTGACGACCAAACTTTGGGTTTTCTTATCAGGAATCGAACATAATCCTTGTAGCACCGTAGATGGTACCTAACTTCAATAGCAACACAGTCTTTATCTCTGATGTGCCTGAGAATGGTTTCATCTGCTTTCATAACTGCTGCTTCTCTAACTCGACCTAAAAAGATATGGACAATTGTAAATATTATGGATATCATAAACCAACTAGAAGTAGACTACATATTCAATTTTCACCAGTCCACATGCGAAATAATTGGTTGAGAGATTGAACAGCCACTGTCATGTCTATACATAGTAACACCAAACTCGACAAGTGATTTCGTAAAATCTGGTTATTTATCGCCAAAGTCTGGCCCCCCCCCCCCCAAAAAAAAAATTTGTCTACCTACCTACCCATACATTATTACCACGAGTCGGGTTTGGGCAAACGGAAATATTTTTAAACCCTGGCCTGGGAGTACTTGCGCTGCAGGGGTAATACATAACCCTGCATGTTTGGATAGGCTACTCCCCCACCTTGTCACTGAGATCGCAGAGAAAGAGAGTCGAACCCTCGACTCGATTGATGGCAGATTGATAGATAACACCTATCAGCCACCTGACCACTGTCCGCAATTAATGCCTGTTACGACACCCTGAGGAGGGGCGATGAACCTATTCCACAATTTTAATCACAACGATTGAACAAATAATAAAAAATTACCTTCATCTTTAGTTTCTGCTAAAATCAGCTTATCAGAGACAGTCTTTTTTTGACACCTGTAGAACAGAGGTACTTTCTTGCAGATAATGCAAACAGGAGGCAAGACATGCCCTCGCAGGTTGACAGCTTGCATTGGGTGGTTGAAGATTTAGTTGCGGCTGATCGCAAACCTTGTGACCTAGATGTGGATTGACTGTTATCACTTGTTTGCTTATTATTACCAGGCTGTAATGCAACTCTTTTAGTAGCTCGATCAATCTTTGTTCTGTCTGTTGTGAATCTCGAATAACACTTGGAATGATAGCCATAAACTGGTAGTGCACCATCTTTTTTCCCTATAAATACAAACATACTCCATATATTATTGCACACATACACAAAATAAGCAAATTAAAACCTGAGACTGAGAAGAATTTAGGTGGCAACAAATATCCATAATAAAAATTACTTTTCTTTTATGAAAAGTAAGACACTGCCACATGTTTGCACTTGATTTGTGAAAAGACACTTAAACAATCTGGGGTTATTAATATAAAATTAAAGGCTAGCGTGAATGCTGTCGATTTTAAAACAAACCTAATCTACTCTATGAACTAACGAGACTATACAATATGAATTGAATGAATGTCAACAAACATTATTATTAGGCCTATTATTTATCGTAACAACTTGCACACAGCAATGACATCAAACAAGAAATATTATATATGGACGTAAGCTCTCGTTGCATTGTACAGTCCCGAGCATTTGTGATGAGTACAGGTGTCTATAAAATGTAATCCGCCTACCACTAAGAATTTAATTTAAAATGTAAACAACAAAAAATGGTGTTTCGCAGAAAAATAAAATGGCGACTCGTGTAGTCGTACTATCAATTTTAGTTTGATTTAGTTGATAAACTTACCCTCAAATACATCTTTATACTGTTGGCACACTTTAGCTCGGTTCCATCAAGATTAGCTCATTCTTTATAACTTAATACAACCTTATTCCAACTCGTATCTGTAAATTTATTCAGCTTTCCACAATCTTTGTCTACGAGGTGAACAAGACACTTCATGGTCTCAAAGTAAACACTACAGCTCAGACTGGCCTTTTGACCTGTGAACTTGAGGTCAAATTGGCGCAATATTATCTGGAGTGGTTTTGATTGGTTGTTTGGCTAATTTATATTCATCAGGTGTAAGAGTGGTTGATAAACTCCATGGCGCGAACAGAAAGTAATTCAAAAACTTGCGAGGACTGGCACATTCTAGAAGCGGGAATAAAGCTTCCTATCCTTATTTTATTCACATATTACTAATGTGTGAATTACAACTAGACCCAGTGTACAGATTTTTTTTGGGACGAAAGCTATTGACAGACGACAGTCTAACCCAGGGAAGAGAGATTATATAAATATTGTACATTGAAGACGTTGGAATTCCTGCATATAATACCTTAAGAGAACTGTATTTACCATCTAAGTATTTTACTAGTCCAAATATCTATAAATTTGTCTCTTTGATGACGTAACCTGATAAAAATATGATCATATCTATAGCTAAATTTAAATATTTCGCTTTTGCTCAACGTACATCATTACCTTCCTAAACTTTAAAGTTAATTTTATTGTATATATAGTATTGAATGTTTGTGAATAACTATTATTATTTTTCTTATTCTTTTTCTTTTTACTTTGACGTCTTTTCATCTTGATTGTATTATTGTATAAATTAAAGCTTTAAGATGTTTAACTTAATGCTACATGTGATAGAGTATTATTATTATTATTATTAATTAGTTACATTCGGGATTATGAAAGTGTTAAATTTTATCATAACAATCTATAACACCATTGTTAGGTTTTTAATCTATAACACCATTGTTAGGTTTTTAATCCATTTTAATCCCTAGGAGCTGGATTCCCACGAAATCGTCGAAAACGACCTCCTCTAATCCGTCACGGTCAACTGCGCCTTCGTAGGAATAAACCAACCACACACCGGCTACAGATTTAATTGTACAATTAATCTGTCACTTAACATGTCTAAAGATGGGATAGAGTGTGTAAAATGTAAAATTAAAACATTGAATCAAATACAATATTAAAATCTAGATCCCAAATATCATCGTATTATATTGTAAAATATTTTCTGCACGTGTGATCAGGGATGTGTAGGAGGAGGACGAAGATGGTAAATAACTGATGTAAATAACTGCGACATCTGGCTTGTTATGGTTTCGGGGTTTTTTGTTTTTTTTATTTTAAACTTGTTTACTTGTTACAAATGTTAAATTTACCTTAAATCTCACCCAAATGTGACTGAATAAAACTTTTAATTATGCTTCAGAAGCCAACTAATGTTGGTACTGTGTGCTAGATGTCTCTAAGCTGAAATCGATCTGAGTTTAACACCGGAAATTGATATTGGGCGAAACCCAAGAATAAAATTCAGATCATGAAAATACAATCGCTGTTGGCTGAGATAGCCATGGCTTAGTTCCGAGGAGTCCCGATTTTGACAATGACCCTACCAGACAGGTCAAGGGGTCGGAAAATAGAACCCCGGCATTTTTGGATATAATGTTCACACTTGTTATTAACCATGAACATGTCAAGACACATGCCTGAGTAACACCGTTTCTAAAAAAATATAAATAACAATGTCTATTACTTACTCATACACTAAATTTTTATCTATATATCTATTTGTCAATACTAGTATATATACAGAAAGTAGAAACTTCACGGTCTGTTTCCTTTGTCAACAGTTTGTGTAAATGTTAAAGGGACAATCCCGAATTAAACAGGGGCTCAAAAATAAAAGTCTGAGAATGTATTAAAATAAAAGGCCAAAATATTTTTTAAGATTTCGGGTCGATTGTTTCGTTGGGTGACCTTATAACCGAATACGGTTACTTGAGAATGTTATGCAGTGAATAACCCATGTGCCGTACTTGATAGAGAAACGCAAATTTCAGCTACACATTATTTTATAAAAAAGTGTTTGGTTTAATCCAGATACCACAAAATACACCTTGGGGCACCGGTCTCAAATTCCAGATGAAGACTGACGGATTTAAGTCGTTTGAAAACGTATCATAAATACTGAAGTAGTTGCTCGGCCCTTGACTCGAATATTTTAAGGGATTTTAACACAAAATTAAGCAGTTTTATTCCCAAAAGAAATATCGGGATTAGCCCTTTAAGGACTTTGTTCGTTAGCCAGCTAGCACAACAACCATCCTAAATTCAATAATACCCATAAGCTGTATACATATTAAATATAGTCGCGTTAGTTATAACTTTTGTTAATTTTTTATTGCTGGTTTTATTTTATGCTTACGGGAATAGTTTTTACCATGCAAGATACGCCTACATTTTAAAAAAGATGGATAACAAGCTAACAATTTTCGTTTTTTCTTACAAGGGCCAATAATCCAGGATGTTACAGTAAGGCATATGTCAATATCCAAAGGAAGGGTATCTTTGGAATATAACATATATTTCACGTTTCATCGAAATCCAGTGCGGGGTGCTCTGTAATCGAAATAGCCAAATTTACTGTTTCAATGTTCGTCGAGAGTTCGATATAATATAATCACCACTATGGTACGTTATGTAGAAAATAAAAGAAAAATCGTACATACCCGTCCACTCGATGGTAGTACATACAGCCTTTTTCACTGTTGCCACGGTTATTTAATACGTTATTTTGTTCATCACAAGACTATATACACAATAGAATAGTTCTTAATCACGAGAGTCGCATTCAGGCATGGGATCACATGACCATCTCAACCAATGTACTTTACTAAACCTGATTATCCATTTACATATGGATATTTGTAGTGTTTATTTTGGTTGTGTAAATATTTTGTAAATATTTTTGTTTCTCCCGATGAGTCTGTGACTCAAGGGTAATAAAAACTTGAACTTGAAACGAAAAGTACATCGTAACCCCTTGATCTATATAGCGTAAGATGAACACTGTTTATGATAAAAGTTTATACTAAAAGAGAAATCCAGTTCATTAAATCTACGATATCACCCTAGGTGGAAGTGGACGTTTAACCCAGATACGACGACGACCATTAAATCTAGACCGGCGTTTCCCAACCTCTGGGTCGCAACCCAACTTTTCATGGGGTCGCGGACTAGTCTGAGAACTTTTAAAAGAAAATGTTATCTTTTCATGTAATCTATCTTTACATCTTCAATAGAAGGTTTGATCTCGCTTTAACTCCGCACATCTTATCAAGGCCTTCACGTAGCACTACAATCTACATTTGTCGTCACTAATTTCGATGGTCTAGGACTCAGTCTTAGACCGCTCATATTTCTCGATAGAAGGTCAGCCCCGTTTCTTCGACTCTCAAAGAAACCCGACACCGCTGTCTATAAAACCCGAAATTGTTCGGGAATTTCTAGTGTTTGCTTCCCTGACTGTCATCGAGCCCTAATAAAACACAAATTTTACTTTTCGTGTAATTGAATATCACAAATTTCTTGACTATGGATCAAAACATTTTGCCAGGAGCCACTCTACTTTGTGCGACATTTTTCGGGCATCGATTATTATTTGTGAATGTAAATGCAACAGTCTCGATTGGATGGTTGGAATTCAGAGTGGGATTTTGGTTACAAAACCATTGGATATTTTTGGAGTTGCTTACACGGGCTAGAATAGCAGAAAACGCATTTGCGGTGATTAAATTTTACCCGGGGGGCGAGGCCACCATACCAAACGACGATTGATTGGTTGTTTGGAATTCGGGTCATCTAGGTAGCCTATATTGGACCAAATTGAAGTTGCTGTATTCACAGATTGGAATAGCAGGAAAACGCGTTTGCGACAGTTAAATTTTCTCCCAACGATCCCGTCTTCGTAGACTGTAAACGATTGATTGGTAATCAAGTCAGCCACCTTAATTAGGCTATATTAGACCACTTTGAAGTTGCTTTGTTCACCGGCTGAAAAAGCAGGGAACGCGTTTGCGACAGTTAAATTTCAATATTTCTTCTAACGGTCCCGTTATCGAGGACTGTAAACGATTGATCGGAATTAGAGTCAGCCACCTTAATTAGGCTATATTAGACCACTTTGAAGTTGCTTTGTTCACCGGCTGAAAAAACAGGAAAACGCGTTAGCAGTCGTTAAATATTCCAAAATTTCTTCGGAGGGGGGGGGGCGGTAAGTTCCGCTTCTTCGCCTCTCGAGGAAGACCGGTGGCGCTGTCTGGAAACTCGATATTTCGGGTTCTGCCCAGAGACCTCAGTGCGTCAGTTGTTATGAAGTACTTTCGACTTAATCCACAAATGGTAATGATGTTTCATAGTAAAATGTGACTTTATTCTTCGAGGGGTCGCGAACTGATACTGGGTCTTGAATAGGGTCGCCACCCAAAAAAGGTTGGGAACCTATGATCTAGACAGTCATAATGCAGTGCGTACCCTTGAAGGTTGTATGTTCCATTCCCGGCAGTCTATCTGGAGAAATGCCCAGAAACATGGTTTACAGAAACTGTATGGTGAGAACAATTATGTGAATAGTTTTGTGATACGAGCGACCGCGTAAGTTCGTATAAAACCTGGTGATATTGAAGACTTTTGGTTTTACTCCTTAGAAGACGCGGATATGGATATTCCCGGGGTTCGTAAATTTGCAGACTATATTACAGAACAGTGGGTCGAAGGTGTAGATATAAGATTATGGAAACATTTCTATACTAAAGGTGCAAGAACAACCAACAATGTTGAAGGTTGGCATTCAAAGTTAAAGAAAGTATCGTCAAACC
This sequence comes from Patella pellucida, assembly GCA_917208275.1. NCBI lineage: Eukaryota > Metazoa > Mollusca > Gastropoda > Patellidae > Patella > Patella pellucida. The sequence goes on along the minus strand of OU795041.1, from coordinate 27,909,441 downwards.
ATCCGAATATTTTTAGATTCATAGAGCTACTAAAGTCAGAACAGGGTTACACCGAGATACAAATTTTACAATATGAAAATGGAGGCGTTTCACGTCCAAAGAAAAGAAAATACATATAATTAAACAGAAGAATACATGATGAAAAACAAAGATTATTAATTGGTTTGACGACTTTTTATGAATACGGAAATTCGACATCACATTTAATCGGCTTTTAATTATACATGTACAATACTAAATTAATTTGTTAATACAATAACTTGTATTTAAAGTAATTAATATTGATATGAAATATATATATATGTACATGCTAAATTATTTGTTAATAAAAAAACTTTAATATAAAGTCACACGTGGTTGATATTGATATGAAAAAGACTATAAGTTAACACCTCTGTTACCCTTATTAGTACTGGTCCAATGATTTTACATGGAAAACAATAGTTGCTGGCAAAGTGAGAACACCCCCACTTCATGTAAGGGACCCCACAATTTCCTTTTAGGGCATTGATTCATACTACTCTTCTATTTAATAAAAAGTACTCAATTTTTAAACTCCGGTCAGTAGATTCCAGGGGCGGATCCAGAGGGGGGGGGGTGAAAAATTCAACCCTTTTTATGAGAAAAAATTCACGTCCGCTCAGACTTGACATTATGAAGGGACCGAGAAACTTAAATCTAAAAGCCTGAATCTGACCCAAAAATTGCGAGTTTGTATGTACATTGAGTTGCGTCATGACTTTCATTCCATTGTGGACAAAAACAAATATTCACAATTATCCAAAAATGTTGACAGCACAAATTTGTTGCGGGACCTATTGACCCCACGGCAAATCGCCTATTGACGACGGCATTTGTTTTATTACCGTACTGTATGAAACTATAAGTTAATTGAAATTTAACGCTGTTCGACTGTTGACGTTGAATATTGTTGTGTTTGCTTTTTAATTTTATTCACCGCTTATGTTTTATTTCTATTGTTATTATTATTATACCTGAAGAGAAAATCGGGTAATTAGAGATTAACAATAACTTAAATTCATCATCAATCGATTTATTTAACTAGCCTAATTGTCGAATTCCATTCCTTTCGTTTCTCCTTTTCTCGCACACCAAGTAAGGCACCAAGTTTGGAATAAAACACATAATGTCGCCAGGAGGGTAAGTCCGATCATTGATTTTTGCTCTTCACATTGTAAAATGTTAAGAACATCCATAATATGTTATCCGAAGATATTTTGTTTCTCACCTGTGAAGGAAGCATTCCCCATCAACATTTTAAGGACATTTTATGCGATTTTTTGGGCGATTTTTAGACCTGTAGTCTTGGAATTTAGCTTCCGGAAATACGTCAGAATGCACCAAATTGAATCTAATTTACCAAATTTTTCTGGGGGAAGGCCCCCATACCCCCCATTACAACGTTTAGCGCCTTCGGCATTTAGTTAAGCAGTTATCCAACCTAGCCCCCCCCCCCTGCAAAAAATCCTGGATCCGCCCCTGTCCGGTCAGTAGATTCACAATAATAACCTTTGATATCAATGAGGGATATACCATGTTTATGTGTATGCTGATCTCTAGGAACTCGAACGTTTGGGGAATATGATGGTTGCTTATATTAGATGTCTTCAAAGTACTCACGCTTATCAGCGCATCATCATTTTTGACAAACCAGAAATTGTTTTTTTTATGTTTTTACCCCGTGCATTGTCTTGCCTATTCCATATGCAAATAATCTTAATTAAATCAACGTTTTCATGTATTGGGCATTAACATGGTAATAAACAACTACTATGAAATAACACCAATTCCCAGAAATCCAGAAACAGGAGAGCAAAATAGTGAGAAGAGAGATATAGAAATTACTAACATGGTAAGATAAATCCCGATGAAGTACCGGAAGTCCTATGATACTATAGCGATTATTTTGCGCATCTCCTTTGCTAGGGACCCACTATAATCATAAAATGTGGAGAGAGAGAGAGAGAGAGAGAGAGAGAGAGATGGGGTTTAACGTCCACTCGACACTAACTATGTCATTTTGGTACTAACGTATGGTTTTCAATTTTTATTTCAATAATTCGCTTGCGCGTAGGGGTCTTTTAGCAGTGGGAGGAAACCTGAGTGCCCAGAGGAAACCCACGAGGTGGAGAAGGCGCCCCTATCTCAATGTCACATACGCTCACAATAGGGATCGAAACCACAGCCGCAAGCCAGAGGTGACCGGCCAGCTAGATGTCGAAGCGCGGCACTCTTGACCACTATTTCTAATTATTCTAATTCATTATTATGTACAGTCCAACCATTATTGTTTGGATATGAAATGGAGTGAAATGAAAAAAGGTTTAAAGTCCTTTAGTAAATTCAAATAATACTTCCAAATTTCTGTAATAAACTATTCATTGTCTTACAGCAAGGGAAAATCCCCAAATATCCCGGTTCTTTCGATTTTAGCATGTATCAGACCGTAACTTCGTGATTTATGGCCCTTGATTGTACGAAAAAACATGTTTTAGCTTGTAGACCCCCTGGAGGTCACAATTTATACACCCACATGTGGACAATTTGTTTATGGACACTCTACAGATCACAATTTTCAGACAACTTATATTATGACAAAACTTGAAATTTAGGTTTATCTCCCAAATATCTATGTTCCTTACGATTAGGGATAAAGTATACAGGACAAAAAACCCAAAAGACTGACAATGGACCAACTAACAATGTAGCAGATGAAGTCTTATCCATCATCGCTCTTCTACACAAGGATCCGGTTATTCAAAAATACTTAAGCAAAATACTCAAGACCACTTTTGGCAATGACGGAATAGTCTTCAGTCAAAATGACCTTGAGTATGATTTTCGTGCGGACAATATAAAACCACGTCGTGAAAAATGGAAACAACACAAACTTCCGGACATTTTCAAAAAATTTTAAAAACAAAAAAGAACTCAAAATTGTCGGATGACAACTTTGTTCAGGCTTCAGGTGCTAAACTTTGTTTGTCAAAAGCCTAAGCACACACGTGGCAAAAAAACAGGTCATCGAAAACGTCGAAAAGCGGAAAGAACAAGTACTTAGAGTATCACATGCTCTGTACTATCCAATGCAATACAAAATTAAAAAAAAAACCGCCAAATTGGCGTTATAATGAATGTTTTGAACTATGATGAGTAATCGAACCAACAGCCAAATATAACATGTTCTCCGGTCACATTTTCTCTAAATAATATAAATGTAATATTGTTTTTAAAGGGTAATAAAATTATCTATCAAAGTAATGTATTTAGCGTTGATTTTTTTTTTACATTTTATATATGATAAAAATAATAAAATTAATTGGCAAACGACTCATTACACTCGTGAACAAGTTTATATCCAGATGGAGTGATCCTATTGATAGCAATCAGATCTCTGTCGTCAGCACGAAACCAAGTTTCTGTGATAGCAAGAACATCTAAGTCTTGATCACCGATAAGGTCGTGGATTGATTGTGGTTTATCAACTAGATGGGTGTGAGCTTTAGCTGATCTCGCATTTATAAGTCCAATTTTTAGAAGAGGTTTTCTGGCAATATTAGAGTTTTTATTTTGACCTTTTGAACCTCTGTGAGTTTTATGAACACCACATACCATTGAATTTCAGTTCATTGTAGACATTAGGTGATACTCTCTTGGGTGCTTGATTTTTAATCAGTTTCAATTGAGTTGAGCTATATTGAATAAATCCCATTGAGAAACAAGGACACACAACAAAGTGAATACTATTTGAACATAATTAATCTAGCTGATGAGTGACAATTCACAGTTCAGGTCTGGTTGAGTTTATCAACAACTAATCACTTATATTGAAATATGTAGAAGTTATGAAGGGAAAATGTAAATAACAGAAAGATTCCAAACTTTTTAGGTCCAGTTATTCCACCAAACTTGGCTTGAGTACCTTATAGACATTCACAGCAATAATTAAATCCATTGAACTTGAAAATCCCAGTTAAAATTGGCAAAAACATTCAGAGCAAATATTTAGGTGCAACCACTAGGTGCGACCTTGACAGGTTTTCTTTAGATTCTTCCCACTGCTAAAGTCCCCGACGCGCAAACAAATTGAACCATATGTTAGTCCCAAAATGAATTGGTTTGTGCCGTGAGGACGTACAACCCGTCTTTCTCTCGAGATTAAATTTGTTTTTTTCATTCATCAGTAAACTTCCTAGGTGTTACTGCACCTCAGCAAATTTCGCCAGGGCAGTTTCTCCAGTTTCGCTACGTCACTTCCGGTATGGCAGTTTCTCCAGTTTCGTGAAGGGAGTTTCGTCTGAAGGGGAGTTTTGTCACTTTCCCTGGAATCAGTATTCGTAAATTTTGGTGGTGTGAGGAGGGGCGTATTCCAAAGCATTCACGATGACCTTAAGGGAATGGAGTCTTGTGGCCAATCGTTTTAAGCGTTATTAGGGGGGGGGGGACCCGGGTACCAGGGTATACAATTGGTACCCTGCCCTTTTCTGAGGTAAACATGTATACCCATGCCCTAATGATGAAGGTTTTGAACCTTGCTCCTTGATACTAAAATTGTGAATAATCAGGCTTTTGCCTCTTTCATTATCATGTATTTTAAAGGGTTTTATGTTGGAATTTGGAATGCTAGAGGTGCTGTAAAAAGTGTTCTCGGAATTGACAAATTTTCTATAGGCAGGCTCCCCTCCTCCACACACTATCTTTTGGTACCCTGGCCCTTGCGTCGTTCCGGCGCCTCTGGCGTTATTTGACGTCCCCGAAGCCCAAGAAATTTGACATAAACAACGAATTACACTGTGAATTGGGAACGGCTCGTCAAGTAGTACTACTGCGGAAAAGGGCCGACAAATGGTGATACCCGAAAAATACTTTTCTGGGATGAGTGCTGTAACCAGAGTTAAAAGATCATTAAAATGGGGCCGATATCAGGTATTTGGGTGTTCTCCAAGATTGAAGTTAAAATCGAGCCAGACCTGGTGCAATACACCTGATGAATGTATTTCTGCCGTTGAAAACGCAGGTTGGGACCAACCAGATTGCTACAGATCAGAAGTGAGGGTGGAAACAGTTTACGAGGCTGATCAACTTGTTTTTCACGAAGATCTTCTCGTAGACGAGGTTGAGAACATTACACTCACACCTTGTTCACGGTGCTGGAAATCTGTACTGGGTGGCGATGAACATTTTTGTCCTTCCGAAAATATACACACGTTAGTCGTTAGTCTGGCGGATCTGATCAACACCGAGGTTGCAAAATGTGTCACGAAATACTGCGAAGGGTGTCTGAATAATCAAGGAGGCCAGTCGGAACATTCGTTTCTTGGGATCGACTATCGTTTCAATGAAATCAATCATGTGGACTTATACTTCGAGACCTGTTTTACCGAGTTGGAAAAAGAACGTTTTTTACAGGCAAGTCGATTTGTCCCGGAGATTCGTGATCATAGTGAAGAACTGCTTCTGCTTGGAACTCGTTATTGGAAAGAACAAATCTTAGAATGTGTCCACAGACTAGCCAAATAATTGTTGGATTTTATGATTGTGTTTTTTATGTCATTGTAAAAAGAAGGACAGTAATAGTATATTTATAAATATTCGTAGTACCACTGTGGTTTTAATTGGTTATAGTCACAGAGTAAAAATAACTGCTATAGTTACCATTGTCTATGGTATGGTAACATAGTATATCGTTAAGTAATAGAAACATGTACACACATTGGTTTCGGAACAATGAGCGATAGATTTACGAAAATTAATGAAGCTATTTGATAGCAGATTTGCCTGTATTGTGTATTGTCCTCTTTTCGTGCCCCCTTCCGCATCCTCCTTCACTCTAATATTGACCTCTCTATAAGACCGGATTGCTGTGGTGTTTTAGAGGGGGGGGGGTTCTTCTGAGTGGAAGGTGGAAGCGGACATCGAACCACCGGAAGATGAAGAAAAAGTTATCAAAGTAAACTCTAATAATATATTTTTAACTCATCATTATCTTTGTATGAATTACTATAGCATGTAACTCTGACAAATGCTGACCTAAGCCCTTTTATAAACATAACCTTGTCCCATTTCAAATCATGTGTCCTGTTGTGTAAGAATAAGTCCACTCGTCTCTCATTGAACTGAAATCCTTATTTTAAAGAATGTAAATATTTGATCAATAAAAATAATAAAATGGGCCTATTCAGCGGTATGTTTTGTTATTCGATAAGTTGAAATTTAATTTTAATCGACATTGATGATGTAAATTTACTGGGAAATGATGAGCTTATGATATCCGATATTTAAGATAAAATATTTTTTAACATTGGTACACGAGGCTAGACACATTGCACTAATTCAAACGGGGTTATGTAGACTAGAATAACAAGAATAGCTGGCATATTTCGCCGAACATAATTGATTTGAAATAGGGGCAAAAACGGAAACCATTGAATGTAAATCAGTTTATATACATTCATATTACAGAATTATATGCGTTGCGACCCACTTTTGTGAATTTCTAGGTTCCAAATGATAGCGATTTAGCTCCTTTAAAATGATATTAAACCAGTGTTGAAATCAGTTTGTCTCGGCATACTTTCTTTTCTTTTCATCGTTTACCGTGCACTTATATACTTTGCTCAGTGCGTGTCTCGGAACTGTTGTATCATCGGAAACTTTTCTTGAAAAGGTGTGTATTAAGCAAAGTTATGTAGGTTTTGGTTGATTTAATATTCTCTGATAGTGTGTTCCATATAACATAATAGTAAGTGCAGGGGGACTGCACCACACATAATTTACACCAAAAAAAATCTATAGACAAGACACAATACGCAGAAATGGATCCGGGGGCTAGCAGTAAGCGCCCACTGCGCTGTACAGTCCCGGGATTGTAATGATAAAGCCAGGAATACAACCCAGGACAAATCATTGTGTAATACCAGCATGAGTCATAATCTGCTGCCAATACCGGATTAACCTTGTGGTGAGCCCGGGACACACCAACTGTGCGGGGGCCCCATTGTTGTTTGTTCAAATTGTTCGTACTGACCGCGGATAGCACTAGTATTTTCTCCGCCCCCTTGAGTGTCTGGGGGTTTTCCTCTAGGGATTTTGTTTTAAAACAGGGGGTTTATTGTATCTAGGTCTTGAATATTTGTGTTGTAATTGACCCAGGGGTGGACTGAAGATGAGTCAGTGAGTATTGTAGACTCAGCGGAAAAGTGGATAAGACGCTGGCTTGCTTGTTCGATCCTTGCATTGGCCGATAAAGTTCATCCAGATTTGCAGGCGTTGTTACCCCTTGTCATGAATGCAAGGAGGAGGGACTGTCTAGTCGTTCGGATGGGAAAAACCCGAGGACCCCGTGTGACATTGGGGTGCACGTTAGGGATCACTTGGCAGTTAGAATTCGATATAACGTAGCGCCGCTGTCCGGGCAAAATTTCCCTCATAGCACACTGCGTGGCGTACACCCGTCTTCATTAGCCCAGTTTAGGAGTAGAACAGTAGGACGTTAAACCCCATTTCATTTCATTTCATTCAAACTTTCATACTTGCCGTTTACTTGATTATTACCAAGACCAACACGTCATGGAGACCTAATTCTATTCAGAATTAATTAGATTGGTGAAAGTGATAACGCCTCTTTAAATTAGAATAACAAGGTTTCATTGCAATATAAAACGATTTAGGTTTGAGATCTGTGCTGTACCGTTTCTAATTTCGTTCTATATGACGATGTAGGTCTATTCACTACAACAGTTCTTATTGTTACTTATACAAACACACGGGGTGAATTGGTACGTTTAAACATACATTTGGAAAATGTAATGTAGGCCTACTTTATAAAAGTACTTGGTGTCAACCCAGATTAAAGAAAACAAATATTTGGAAATAAAACGTTGACCTAATGTTATAATTGGCCTCGTGCTGAGATAAATGTATGTTTTGAAATATTAAGCGAAAGTATAAGACAACTGTTTTAATTTCTATTCTCTCAAATAAGAATCAGACAAGACTGGTTTTGGCGTTATAAGACTTTAATTTTAAAAAAAGCAAGTAATATTGACTACCCCTCGCGGATAAAATTCTCTCAATATTTAAAGCCCCAATACCACTCTTGTTGTAACTGAATAATATGTTCCAATCTCTATTCTGGTCAACAATTTGTACTATTTTACAATATTTCAATTAAAAAATGATACAAATTTCATCTTAACACACGTAATTTTAAAAATTGGGAAAATTCAACTCCATGCCGTAACATGGTTTGAAAAGCCTTACGTAAGCACTTTCAAATGCAACTTGGATTTAAACATAATTTGGAACACTCTGGACAAGTAAGATAGGTTGTAATGGATAGGACACGTAAACATCTTGTAGTTAGAATAAGGCTATTTTTTTTTCTGGACCTGTCAAGCCAGCAAGAGTGTTGAAAGAGGGGTAATCTTACAATGTTACCAAAAACGCCCAAACCAATTATTATTTTTTTAATTTTTTTTTTTTTAAAGCGGTGCTTATTGTAATTCCATTTTTTGAACCCGGTCGCCTAACGAAGTAGCTACCTGTGATCTCAAGTCAAAGGAGGGATCCAAATAGCGTTGGTAAGCGTTACTCCTCCAGTCGCCTTGCATTTTTATTAGATCTACTGAAATGTTACAGCTGAAAGCGAACGTCGCCCCACCACGTCTAAAGCTATGACCTGAATACTCCCTGGCTGGATATCCTGCAGTGGACAACGCTGTTTTGAGCCGCTTGATAAATAAAAATGAAGCGATATAGTCAATTGAATTATGCGGGATTGGGCACTATAATATCTATTAGCAAATTACGTCATTATAAAATTAGGTCAATAAAGAATGTTGGTGTTTCATCTGTTGAACTTAGTAAGCAAAACAAATCCTGTAACAATTGTTTTCATTAAGTTCCTTCACTCCTCTGGAACTGAAGGATATGCCCGTTTCGCCTGTTTAAATGGTTGTCACTTTTTAAATGTTTTTAAATATTGAAACCATGGGGACTTTCTCTTTAGAATTTGCTAGTCAAACAAATCCTAACGAACCGTGTCCATAATATATATCATGAAATTGCGAACCGGAACATTTTGAAAGCAAATCGAAGAGGTGGTCGAGGTGGCTCAGTGAGTAAGACGCTGGTTCATTTCCGATGCTGGAAGAGAAAGTTCCCGTAATTCATCGGCGTGGTTTCCCCATGTCAGTGGTGCGGGATGTAAAATTTATCTTTATCAACCAATAATAAATTCTACTGAATATAGATTCTTCTACGCGTCGTTTTTTAGAAAAAATATTCTTCTCATTAATAATAATGATAATAATAATATGTACATTTATATATAGCTAGTATTCCATGTACAGAGGCATGCTTACAGCGCGTACAGTTCCATTGATTATTAATCATGACAACATTTCTCAAAAAGATGTGTTTTTAAGTCTTGATTTAAAACAAGAAATAGTTGGTAATGATTTAATGATTTCTGGTAGGTTGTTCCACTGTTGAGGTTCATTAACTTAGAATGATCTGTATACGAATGATTTGGCTTCCACCTTGGGCAACACAACTGATGAAGTCTGTTTGATCGGAGGTTACGTCCGGGAACGTGTATTTGCATAAGATCGGATCAAACTTCACGAATGTAACTGTCCATGCTTAGATTTGGCTCTAATAGAGCACCTAAGTTCTTCACAGTGTCTGACGGTGCAATTATAGCATCTCCTACAACCACACTATTTGAACCTGGATTTTTCAGACGAGTATTTGGAACAAAAAGATGCATTCTGTTTTACTGTCATTCAATTTCAACATGTTTCTTGTCATCCAGTCTTTGATGTCACTTGTTCGCAATTTGATGTCAGAAATATTTGGAGATTGAACAGTTTTTGAAATGGAGTAATTTGCAGTCAGCTGTGTATCATCTGCATAAGAATGTCGCCCTAGACCATGTCTATCGATTAGTTGGCATAAATTCTTAGACTACATCACAAAAAGGACAGGTCCTAGGACTGATCCGTATGGAACTCCACAGTTTAACTGAATCTTGTCTGATTTAACTTTATTTACTAGAACAGATTGGAGTCTATTAGGAAGGTATGATTCGAACCAATTTAATAGGATATCATCTAGACCAAAATCATCTTTAAGACACTTAAGCAGTGTATTAAAATCTGGCGTTCCCCAGGGTTCTGTCATTGGTCCTAAGTTATTTACATTGCACACCTCACCACTTTGGGATATAGGTAAAAAATATGCTTTACATTTTCATCTATACGCAGATGACACACAGTTATATATTTCAGTTTTACCTAAATATCTAGATTCTTATGTCAGTTCAAAAGTTGTTATTGGAGAATGTATATCTGAAATTAAATTGTGGACGTATATCTAAAATTAAAAGACGATAAAACTGAATATTTATTAATTGGCTCAAATAAACAATTTGTCCAAAATTGACAGCAAATCCCCCTTCTTAATTGTCACCGCTAGGGAAATCAGCTAGCGCGTTTATTAGCAACTCAAAAGAATTTTGGGATAAAATTGGATATATGTAAAATCCGGGCCAATTAGTTTCTTGCCAGCAAGCGGATGGGATTGGTGATGTTTTAGAGAAAAGTCGACTTTTGTAATGATTAATGCATCGGACGATCCAAATTCTTTACTGGACCACTTAAACAAGCAACACCCAAGAATTAAGTTCACAATGGAAAATGAACTAAACCCAACCATACCTTTCCTGGATGTTCTGGTGAAGAGAGAAGATGGAATCATCAAAACAAGTGTCTATAGGAAACTCACACACACGGACCAGTACCTACATTTTCACTCTAACCACCCTCTCGAAACAAATAAGGGACCATAGCCACGCTAACCCAAATGGGCCCTGATGACTACCTTGATACCTTGATGGGGAGCTCAGCCATGTTAAGATTAAGAATGTGTTTATTAATCTGAATCAGTATCCCAGAGAGCTTGTTGAGAAAACCATCAAATCAACCACTAACAACAGGAATAATGCCCAACCCCCTAAAGATGATCTGTCAATAGCCATTTCAGTACCCTTCTAATGAAATATTTCTTACAAGATAAGAAGGGTCCTCGAAGAAGCTGATACCATAGTCTCGGAAAACAATAAAAGATGTCCTTGGCGCAAATGGTAAGACGGAATCCTCAACAGGTGACAACCCAAGGGCTGTGTTTACCAAATACAGTACTGGCCAAATTAATAGCATATTTTTATAAAACGTTGCAGAATTAAGTTACTAGAATTCAGGTATGGATAGAATTATGCACGGTGCATATATTGAACTGAATTTTCTAACACATAATCAAATTGACATCCACTTCATATTGCATGGTTGATCGACTTTTTTGATGACGTCATGACGTCGTAACGGCTGATGACGTCATTGATGTCCGTCATGTTGTTTTTTTGCTGTTTTTGGAATACAATCATTAGGGAATTTCTCTAATACAAGAGCACCAGTTACGTTTTGGGGGGTATTACAGGACAGACACACTGAATAACAATGACTGTGTGACGTCACAATGACGTCATCTCGCCAAAACAGGTTTTGTACGAGAAAACGCCTCAACTTGATCGATTTCCATGTTTTTGGTGTCAATTTATATCTTTTCTGGGACGCCGAATCGAACTAAGGCTATTAAAATGTTAAAAAATCGACATAAATTTATTTTTTCAACGATAGTTTGTCTACAACGATGAGCAAATGGAGGAGCAGACTGTGATTTCAGGGACTAAAAACGATTTTGGATTTTATAGAAATTATATTTCATAAATATAGAAACTTCATGTACAACATGTACAATTACAGGGGGCGATTTAACTAATTATGCAACGCAGCGTCTATTTATTTCATCCGTTACTAGCGTTAGTCCGTTCCATTAGTTTAGTACTTCGTCTGAAATCATAGTCTGGAATCATTGGCCCATCGTTGTAGACCAACTATTGTTGAAAAATTAAATTTATGTCGATTTCTGAACATTTTAATAGTCTTAGTTCGATTCGGCGTCCCAGAAAAGATATAAATTGACACCAAAAACATGGAAATCGATCAAGTAGAAGCGTTTACTCGTACAACACCTGTTTTGGCGAGATGACGTCATTGTGACGTCACACAGTCGTAATGGCGTCAGGGACGACCATTAAAATCATTGTTATTGAGTGTGTCTGTCCTGTAATATTCCCCAAAACGTAACTGGTGCTCTTGTATTAGAAAAAATCCCTAATGATTGTATTCCAAAAACTGCAAAAAAACAACATGACGGACATCAATGACGTCATCGGCCGCTACGACGTCATGACGTCATCAAATACGTCGACCAAACATGCAATATGAAGTGGATGTCAATTTGGTTATGTGTTAGAAAATTCAGTTCAATGTATGCACCGTGCATAATTTTATCCATACTTCAATTCTAGTGACTTAATTCTGCAACGTTTTATAAAAATATGCTATTAATTTGGCCAGTACTGTACATCGGTGAAACGAAATACCCACTAGTTAAGAGGTTAAAACAACATCAATCAAGAAGCACAGACAACACATCCGCAGTTTATGGCACCTGAAACAGAACACACGCCAACAGGTCAACTATTCAGAAGTCCTGGTACTAAACAAGCATCTTCACACAAAAAAATTCAGAAAACTACAATGGCCATCCAAATTAAGAGATTAAAACCTGAACTCAATAGGGACGAGGGATTATATCTTCCAAGGAGTTATGATATCTTAATTAAACCTTAATTAACATCTTTGATGTCTTTTTTGTATTGGATTGTTATTATTGTTCTGGGCCATGTTTCTCGAAATCTTAACTTAAGATAAAATCCAAATTTTAGTACATACTTGAAGCTGATTGGCTAAGCGCTAAAATCAATCTAATATTATCCAATCAAATTACTAAAATCGGATTTTATCTAAGTTAAAATTATTGAAACAGGCCCCAGGTCATTAGCCCTTAGATGGATTCATATCCTAACTTAAGCAATATCTTTGATGCTCATTTTGTAATGTTATTATTGTTCCTTTTATTAGCACTTTGATGGTTTCATATTAGTTACTGTTTGTGTTACCCTGTAGTATATAACTTAAATGTTTGCCTGATATTGTAATTACTTGTTTGAGAACGACAGGAGAAACTTGTTAAAACGTTGTGTGAAATAAACTCAGGAATTGTCTTCCATATAAAATTGTTTTTTATTTTTTATTGGTAATAGTGAAATTAATCCCTCGTCATCTGCACGTGATATTGGTGTAATATTTGATATGAATATGAATATGGAAGCTCAAATAAATTATATATGTAAAATATGTTTTTGTAATATAAGAAATATTTGCAGAATACGTAAATTAACCCCTTAGACTCCACAAAAACACTTGTTAATGCTTTTGTGATAGAGTAAAATATTACTCTACATGTACATACATTATTAGTTATGAAATATTATGTTTTTAAAGTTTTATATATATTTTATTATTATTAAACATGTTCATTTCGCATGTATATATTTTATTATTATGACACATTTCTTATAGACGTTAAGCAACTGCTTATCTTGATAGATTAGTTGTAAATGAATCTAATTGTTTTAATTTCCAAAGAGTCTAGAGAGACATAACTTAAGCTCATTCAAACTGTATTCTTATAATCTGTATTCTTATAATTAAATATATTGTGCTAATTGTTTAATGGGTTAATTTTAGAACGCTCTAAATCAGACCTCGTTACCAACATGTATATAAACTCAAGCAGAGTGCAGCATAGATATTCACTCTGAAAATAAACATACGTGTTAAACAATCTCATCTGATTTAGAGACTAATTAACTTTTAGGTAAGATACGTTATATTAAGTTTCATGTACACATTTTATATTCTCGTTTCATAAATTCATTTCTTTAAATATTGCATATATGTTCTTGTAAAGGTTTACGATAACGCGAATAGAAATATACATCTAATTAACTATGTTAATTTTATTAATATTTTATTCTATATCCAATATTTGTTTATTGATATCTATATATATTCACTCATACATGTTGAACAACCTGACCTGATCTGATTTATAGACTAATTTACTTTTAGGATAATTGAGAACGAAACAGCGAAGCGAGTAAACAACCACCCCAAACCCTTACGTATTGTAGTAGAATTTTGATCCACAAGATTCCCGCAATATGGAAAGCAACAAAGCGGCCCGTTCTCACTGGTGGAGATAGAACATGGTCAAGACAAAAGGAAAATTCGAGACCACCCGTTTTCCGTATACTACACGAAGTCAAAACACCAACAAAGCGGTCCGTTCTCTAGGCGTAGGAGATGAGACACATCCAGTTTAAGGACAGTTAAACTTCCTGTAAAATTGCAAATAATGTAATAGAGCAGAAATTTCACGTATTCTTGAATTTGGACCACTCACTAATATTAGGTTTTGATTTTGATTTTGATACTAACCAGGCAGAGATTGATTTCATACAGCGCACTGTATATTTCAAAGACAGACTTGTTTCTATCGCACTTATGGAATCTAGCTTAGAAGTCGTAAGGTCTAAATGCGTGTTTGAACTGGAACCAGGTCAAGAGGCAGATATTCCTACTACCATTTCCAGAATTACAGGCGAAGGCCCATTTCTGTTAGCACCAGTGGTCAACACTTCTACAACATTAATAGGTGCCAAATGCATTGTGCAGCCCAAAAGGAAATTAGCAGCAGTTAGAGTGCTCAATCCAACTAACGAAACTGTAAATATACCCAGAAATAAAGTGCTAGCTACTGTATATGGCATAACCGTCAAAGAAATCTTCGATAATCATCAAACCCAAGTCAAAGCACCAAAAGTTTATATAGCAGAAAGAACTGGTATTAACACAGAGAATGATGTAATCTTTGACTTAAGTGGCTCTGATCTCTCCGAAAATGAGAAACTACAACTTCAAGAATTTCTCCAAAAACAACGTAATGTCTTTGAAACAAATCGGAATGAACTTGGTAAAACAGATCTTCATTATCACGAAATTTATACGGGTGATGCTCGACCTGTTTGCATGCCAATTTACAGAAAATATATGCATGTCAAGGACGAATGTTCTAAACAGATCAAAGAGATGTCTGAAGCTGGTATCGTCGAGCCAAGTAATTCCATGTGGCATTCTCCAGTAGTAATGGTCAAGAAAAAGGACGGAAGTTACAGATTTGCAATAGATTATCGAAAGTTGAATGCAGTCACCAAACCAATATAATACCCAATCCCAAGGTTTGAAGAAGTCATTGATTCCATTGGACAAGCCGAAGGTAAACTATTTACAGTTTTGGATTGTTTAAGTGGTTTTTGGCAGGTACCATTGCATGATAATTCCAAGCAAAAGTCTGCTTTTATCACACCCGAAGGCGTGTTCCATTTTAACCATCTTCCATTTGGTCTCAAGAACGCCCCATGGCATTCCAATCCACTCTCTCGATGACACTATCATCTACTCAAGATCATTCCCGGAACATGTACAGCACCTGAAAAACGTATTCAGCAAATTAAGACAAGCAGGACCCTAAAACCTAGTAAATGCCGATTTGCAGCTAAAAGGGTTAATTATCTGGGACCCATATTTTCCTAAGATGGCGTTGAAGTCGACTCCAGTAAGATTGACACGGTTAAATCTTTTCCAAAACCAGACACTCAACAAAAAGTGCGACAGTTCCTGGGATTAGCCAACTATTATCGCAAGTTCGTTCCTAATTATTCTCGGATTGCAGGTCCACTTACAAAACTCCTCCAAAAAGATGTTGCATTCCAATGGTCTACCAACTGTCAGTCAGCCTTGGATGATCTCAAAAATGCTTTGACAAGTGCACCTAAATTAGCATATCCAAACTTTGATAATCCATCCAGTCTACCTACAGATGCAAGTGGCGAAGCACTCGGATACATTTTAGGACAGCTTGATGACCATGTAAGGGGACATGTAATTGTTCATGGTGGTCGTTCCTTGCGCACAGGTGAAATGAAATGGACCGTGACAGAACAAGAATGCCTCGCAATCCTAGAAGGAATACGTGTTTTTAGACCATATTTAGCAAACAGAAAATTCACAGTGTACACAGACCACGGACCTTTGGTTTACCTCAAATCTGTCAAACACAATGGATCTGGAAGATTGGCTAGATGGTCACTTACACTACAAGAATACGATATGGACGTACGGTACAAGGAAGGCGAAATTCCAGACAATTCACCGAAACTCAAGTGAAAGGTCTTGTTGGTCGTGCAATGAAATACAGAGGTAATAAGGCAAATAGACCAGTAAACATTACACAATTAGCTGTACCAAAGCAGGATAGACTACAACTTCTACAGGCTTACCACGACTCCAAATTTGTTGGATGTCATTTGGGAAGAGACTCAACTACTCAATCCATCCAGCGAAAGTATTTCTGACCAGGCATGTATCAAGAGGTAGAAGATTATGTCCGAAAATACGCCGTCTGCCAACGTTCAAAAACCTCTCATAGCAAAATTGCACCTCTAGTTCCAATGCTAATTTAGGGTACATTCGAACGATAACACATAGACATACTCGGACAAATGCCAGAAACCGAAGATAAAAAGAAATATGTTCTGTTAATAATCGATTCATTCTCCAAATGGACAGAAGCCTTTGCGATTGCGACACAAGATGATAAAATGGTAGCGAGTATTTTGGTAACAAAAATATTCGCAAGATATCGAGCTCTAAGATCCCTTATCTCAGACAGAGGAAGACAGTTTACATCAAACCTCGTCAATGCTATCTGTGAACTTTACGAGGTAAAACATGTTACAACTACAGCTTACCAAACCAAACCAATGAAGTGTGCGAAAGACGAAACAAAGACATAGCACAATTCTTATGAGCCTACATCAATGAGAAACAGGACAACTAGGCAGAAGTACTACCATTTGTAAGTATAGGCTCTCTGGGCAGAACTACTACCATTTGTAATGATGGCTCTCAGAAGCTCACCATGTCAGTCAACAGGTTTTACTCCACATTACCTTTTATTTGGACGAGAAATGTGCCTTCCTTATGACACTACAAAATTACCAAACCAATCTCTGAGCAATGCTGCCAAGATCTATGTTCAACAACTCCTCGAAAATCTGAAGATAACAAGACAAGTAGCGAGGCAGAGTATCACCATTTCTCAACAAATGACAAAGGCGAATTATGATAAAAATTTGATCATATTACCCCAATTTTTAAAATAAATTGCACTTACCTATTTCTTATAGAATTGATTTTAAAATGTTATTGTTAAGTTTTAAATGTTTGAACAAATTAGCACCTGTTTATTTATCTGGGTCCGTATTCAAAGGATAACTTAAGTCTGAGATAGTCACTTAACTACTAGCTTTCACTTAAATATACGTAACTTCCTGTAAGTTAAGGTCAAGTGGTATTCAAAGGCACAGTTAAGTATCAAATATTCCCTTAAAGTTAAGCTGCCTTAACTTTTAAGTGTTACTCTTTATGTGGTATTCAAAGGCCAGTTTAAGTGAGAAATATCCACTTAACTTTAAGTGACCTATGGGAGGTACCTTAAAGTTAAGTGGGATTATAATGCCTTATTTTAACGCTGTGGTAGTAGTCCCGTAGTGGTAATTTTAAAAGTTAGGGCATTCAGATTGAAATAAGGACAATGTCGCCGAGCGTAACCGTCCTCAAATTTCTTTTTTCGTCGGCAGCTTTGATGTTGTGATGCAATAATAGAGTAAAGGGATATTACAACCGGGATAATTAAGGATATCTTTTACCGGTCATCTATCATGTTCGTATACAGTACATGCTTAATCATGTTTCCACGATTGTCATATAATCAAGTTAAATTCGTTTGTTATGACATGATTTTATAAAGTTTTAGAAATTATTTATACTACCGCAAGAAGCAAGGCATGAATTATTTTTTACAACTCATTCCCATATATACATAATCGGTACTATTTATTGAGGTAAAATATAACGCAACATGCATCTTTCTTACACACAATGCACCGTCAATGCCAGGCCTTTGATAATCTAAAATGTAGGCAGTTACACAATGTCTATGAATTTCTCAAATGATAAGATTTATAAAAAAAAACACTGTATGATTTGTCCAGTCTAACCTGAAAGGCAAAGGTCATCGTGTATGGCTAATATATATTTTTTTTCTATTCGTAATACATTGTTAAAAAATTAAAGTTTATAATATCCATCATTATACTACCACTATTTATTGTAATGTATTGAAATTGAATTATAAAAAAAGGTCTATGGAAACGGCCATTCCAGTAAAGGATGCACACTATCATAATTTATCCAAAATTATAATCATACTATTTTCATGTGTTACAGTACAATATTTCGACAAACATTTTTCAGTAATGTAAACTAAGAATTAAATAGAGTATAGTACAGCCTTTGAATACCGATTTAAGGTAAGACACTTGGTTAAGTGGAAAAATTAAGTATTTTTACTTAACTTTTAGAAAACCTTTGAATACGGACCCTGATCTTTTAAATATTAAATATGTTTACGCTCTTCAGATGATAATCTTCTTTTAAACCCCCCCAAAATTCAAACATGTAGTTTTTGGTCAAAGATCTTTTAGTGTTCAAGCACTAGCTTTATGGAAAAGGTTACCATATGGTATTAGGTCCTGTAATAGTGTTAATACTTTTAAGAAAAAACTAAAAACACATTTATTTCTTCAAGCTTTTTAAATGTACATATCTTGCAATTTATTATGATTCTTGTGTTGTCTTAGTCTTAGTATTGTATTGTTAATTTATGAATTTTATACATTTTTTATATCTGTACCATTGAAAACCACCTTTGAACACGTGTGAAAGAGGAGCTATAACAAAAAAATGTTTATAATAATATTAAAAATAATTTGTAATAATATTATACATGTATTAACAATTAATTTAACTGGATCTGATAAGATATAGAATGAATGAATGGAATGGGGTTTAACGTCCTACGCTTCTGCACCTAACCTGGGCTAATTGAAGATTTGAAGACGGGCATACGCCATACAGTGGGCTATGAGGGAAATTGTGTCCGGGCAGCAACTGAATTTCAACTGCCAAAGGATCTTTAACGTACACGCCAATGTGTACACGGGACCTCGGGTTTTCTTCCCACCCGAACGACTAGGCAGCTGTCTTTGCCAGGATACAACATAGACTTGAATGTTGACTGTAATAGGTTGCACAGACTTGATAATCATCTACCTCCGAA
The DNA here is from genome assembly GCA_917208275.1 of Patella pellucida. Lineage (NCBI taxonomy): Eukaryota > Metazoa > Mollusca > Gastropoda > Patellidae > Patella > Patella pellucida. The sequence continues at coordinate 27,890,145 of OU795041.1, read as the reverse complement.
ATTCGTACTCTACAATGAGAACAACAAATTATAGAAATTATTAAACTTCACATCCAATGAATTATTAAATGAGCATTCACTGATTGGACACTACAGGTACCATGATATATGATCTGGAGTATTTAGTATTTACTTTATTACAAGGCAAAGCAAAACACTTGCTATAGCCAACATAGGTAAATATATTTGGTGATTATTGCACAACAGATAAGGAATATAAAGAACATAATTACAGTAGAAGAAAAAATCATTTAATAATTTTAAAAAATAAATAATAATAAGAATATAATAATGATAAAAAAATATGATATATATGATCCCCAGCATGCTTATTGCTATGGTCTTCCAAAATTTTATAAAAGTGCCCTTATCCAGAAAGTTGTATCTACACAAAACAATGCTATCATAACTATTTTAAATCCAGCTGATTTAAAGTTTAGACCCGTGGTAGGAGGGCCTAATAGTAGTACACAGAGATTGAGCAACTTTGTAGACATTATCCCCAAACCTTTTTGTACACACTTGAAAGCTTTTTGCGAGATGACATAGACTTTTTGTGCAAACTATCAGAATCTGTAGACGCTAACAGCATTTTAGTCAGTTTTGATGTTGAAAATTTATACAGTAACATCGAACAAGATCTTGGATTAAAGGCAGTAGATTACTGGTTGGATAAGCTTGAAACAGAATGCCCAATAAGATTTCCTATGTCATTTGTTGTAGAAGCACTTAAAATTGTTCTGGCAAATAATATTTTTTATTTCGCTGGTCTAATTTTATGATCAAATTAAAGGGGTAGCTATGGGCACCAAAGTCGGCCCAACATATGCAACGCTTACCCTTGGTTATTTGGAAGAGCTGTGGTATTCGGAAATAGGGCAGAATTTGGGTCGTGAAATACAATTATTCATTAAAGCAGCATGGAGGAGATTTCTGGATGATTGTTTCATAAAATCAACAAATAATCCAAAACTCATTATTCAACTCCATTCCCTGCTTAATTCGATGAACAAAAGTTTAAATTTCACGATCGAAAGAGGAACAACTACTCTCAACTTTCTAGATATGTCATTAAGGCTTTTATCCAGACTTTCGTTCATGTCATCCAGCGCATACCAAAAGGAATATTCCTTATAATCTTGCAAGACGGATATGTGCAATAGTATCTTCGGAAGAAGATAAATCTAAACGTCTTAAAGAGAGCTAAGGAATTCCTTACAAAACAACATTATTCTTTACAATTGATAAATATTGGTATAGAAACCGCCGCTAAACTCAACATTAGTGATCTCAGAAAACCAAAAATAAAAGAGAACGATTCTAATAATATAACTCTTGTCACAACATTTAATCCTACCAAAGAAAGAGGGTTGTCCGTTGTAAAGGGGCGGTTAGATATCGCTAATTATAAACCGAATGTGTGAAGACAGTTCATACATATCACTGAAAAATTGTTCAGTACAACCCATCGGTTTATTTTCTTAACAGTGTGACCCGAAGTGACCGCGAATTTATTGACCTTGTATGAATTTATCCACAGCTATATCCTTACACCGAGAGAACTTATCTTGTCTCGGTGAACAGAACCATTTTAATCTGGTAGAAAATTACTTTTGTATTTTTTGGAACGGAAAACTGTGTTTTTAGAAGCAAACTAACCTGCTGACACGAGGAAGTCATTATACTTATAATAAAAGGCGAGACCTCTTTTTGCGGCGCAGGCTTATCACTGAGTAGTAAACCGCCCACAAACATGAATATGTATATGATACACATTGTATAGACCCATTGCATGTCAAAGGTTGATCGGTGTAAGATGATAAAAACACAAATCGAAACGTCTATACATCAAAACACGGTTGATTCAACACGACTTCATTGGTTATTGAATACGTCGTTAACCTCGAATAACCTTTCACACGTCCAATAGCTGTATTAATGTGATTTTTAGGCTTTTTTTAGGCTTAACCCCGCAAACAATGCCAAAATAGTGTTTTGACTGCTTACAGAAAACTGAAATTTAAAAAAGAATTTTTATTCAGGGTGACCCTCCCACACTCTTTCTATCGAGATGGCGCTCGGCCTGCACATCCCCATGCCTAGCACATACTGTCAACATTGTATATTTTCCCGTTTCCGCCCTTCCCCCCCCCCCACAATATATATTTCACGGCTACGTTGCGACGGTACCAGCATACCCAGTTGTTGACACCCATTACATCACTCCTGTCTAACAAATCATAAAGCTGTGGTGTTACGGTGGCGGCATAGTATTTCACCGTAACACCACAGCCACTCTAACCATTCATAATACATCTAACTATCCCTTTACAGCACTTCACCCCCTACACATTTCCCCTCGTCCTACTTCCCTAAACGTCAACAACACATCTCATACATCAAGTTCGCTTATTAACCATTGTACCACGTCTACTGGATAACTGTTAGATTTGTGGGGTTGGGGTAGCAGGTGTGCGTGCATGGAAGGGGGGGGGGGATAAAATTGGCAGGAAATGAGTTCGCGTTTATTTATATGATGATTTTCTTAGAGCTTGGTTATTACTTTTTAAATCCATTGCACATTTCCAATTATGTGAATAAGATAACCATTAGGGGAGGAGGGCGAGGGGAGGGGGATTTTGGAGGACAGAAACCACTGGGTTCAAAATTGACCTGAAACGTGTTTTCTCTAATTGTTCCTTCAATACCAATATCGCCTTTAAAAAACTTAAATTATAACGTTGGTACTTTTCGAGAGATCTGGAAATGAACATAAAAAACACATGTTTAGATATTAGTTTATTCTTATAATATGAGCGGGACACATATCTTCTTGATCAATAGTTAGCATATATTCTTTGGATATGCTTCAAATTCCCCCCAGAAAGATCTTTCTTCTAGTGTCATCTGATGTAAGTCGGTTTTCGCCATATGTAGCCATGTGGAAACTCATTATATTTTTCCACAATTTAATTGTTTTACATTAAGTATAATGATACTGCACCCTTTATATCACTTTTGGTTTCGTTTCGGAATATATGTCCTTGGTGACAAAATATCACCGGAAGTTGAAATCGATGGTTCTCTTCCATTTTTTCAATAAATTGCAATACCTCTCACTCTCTGTCTCTAATATTTTCAGGTAGATATCATGTATTTCCATATGCCTTACTAAGTAATTGTTGTTTTCGTATAGAATAATGACTTCATTATGTATGTAGTAATTAGGGGATGTTACGTCCCGTTCTATTGGTAAAATGCATGTTAAAGTGATAGCCATTCCCAGGCGCAGATCCAGGATTTTTTGCAGGGGGGGGGGGTCTAGGTTTGATAATTACTTAAAGGGACAATACCACTCTTGCTGGCTTGACAGTTTAAGTGTCTTACCTGTTGTGTAAATAAACAATTACAACCTTTCTTACTTGTCCAGAGGGTTCGAAAATATGTTTAAATCCAAGTTACATTTGAAAGTGTTTACAAAAAGCTTTTAAACCAAGTTACGGCATGTGGTTGAATTATTCCAATTTTTAAAATTAGGTGTGTTAAGATGAAATTTGCATCATTTATTTATTTGAATATTGTAAAATAATACAATTTGTTGACCTGAAAACAGATTGGGACATATTATTCAGTTACAACAAAAGTGGTATTGGGGCTTTAACTAATTGCACTGCCGCCAGCGCCGAAGGCGCTCAACCAATTAACGGGGAGTTTGGGGGGCCTTCCCCAGAACAAGTTGGCAAATTAGATTCAATTTGGTACATTCTGACGCATTTCCGGACGGTAAATTCCAAAATTACGGGACTTGAAAACCAGACTAGACGGTGACGCATATTCTTATCTGGAGACATAGAAATGTAGACTGGAATAACCAGACGCCTAAGATTAACTTTCAATTGAGACATCCAGCGTATTTCGCCGAACATAACTGGTTTGAAATGAGATTAAAGACGGAAATGATTGAATGTAAATCCTTCTATATACATGTACATTCATAAGGACCTTAGTCGAGGAGGCTGACTCCATATGGCCTGGTTAGCGGGAAAAAATTCCCACTAAAATGATTCCTGATTTTTCTGAAACTATATGCTTGGTAGTCTTCCAGAAAAATTCCCCCCGTTAATCGGCCTTGGGGAAAAGGTTTACATCCATTTTTAGTTTTGGTATGTATACTTGCCTTCATAAACAATGTATACATTGTCAACAATATAAATGCAACATTATTTAACAGATGGACGCAATGTGATTTATGATAAAGTTGACACCTAGAAGTATATTCTAGTTCCGTTAAGTAAGCCATATGATATGCATATTACTTATAATTGCATGCTATACATATTAAAATTCAGCTATTTGAGTAAAGGGAGGTAATAATACTCCATAATATTTAGACAATGTATTATGGTACATTTCCAACAAAAAAAAATATACAATAGGGATATAAACTCACTAATAGTATGCTAAATAACAAGACATGTGTTTCTATTGAGTTATAAAATTAAAATATATGGCAGATAGCAATATTATTATAAACTTCGAAAAATTCTGTTAACATGCTATTCATACAGTGATCAAATATCAAGTCACTCACAATATATAACTACAGTGACCTATATCCAAAACTATAGTTGTTATTAGTCTGGACTATTTAGGTGTCTACAGACTATAAATAAAACAATACTAACAAAATGAAACTAGCTTTGCCAGATTACCCACGCCCCCGTTTAAATCCTGCCGATTATAGAATATCTGAGAAAAACTTTGATTCATTAGTAATAGTATTTGCTTCAACTGGACATGTGGTCACTGGTGATTTGAACATAGTCCAGAATAATAAGCTACGTGAAATTTTGTCCAAAGGACCGAAATACCGGGAACCGCAACCATTTTCATGGGATCAAAATTTCAAACTTATTATGGATGCCGTAGAGGACTACGCTAGATCATGGGCTAAGAGGGAAGATGTTATCTCGGATACTCTCTCTGATTGGACTAAGTCTATCAGTCGTTTACTTTTCAATGATGTTAGCATTGTTGAAAATCTGAATGCCTTGCATGACAATTATGTCATTGTGCCAGCTTACAAAGCGTCCAATAACATAGTGTTTATTTGTAAACGACATTATTTTGACTGTCTGTTCAAAGAACTTAATTTCGGGAAACCAATCGACAGTGCTACATATAAACGATCTACTTTTAGTAAGGATGAAATTATATCCAATCACAAATCTGTACTCACTTCATTTGGTACTCCATGTGGAAATACCTATACAGATTTGCCCTTGTTGTATTGGATACCTAAATTACATAAAAATCCTTACAAGCAACGTTTTATAGCAGGTTCATCCCGTTGTTCCACAAAACCACTTTCAAAGGTATTGACATCTATACTAACAGCTGTTAAAGAGGGTATTCAAAAATACTGTGACAAAGTATACTCTCGCAGTGGTATAAATCAAATGTGGATATTAAAAAATTCCAAAGAATTACTTGATGGTTTGCAATCTAGATCCCTTGCTTCAGTCTCATCTATTCAAACGTTTGACTTTTCTACTTTGTACACTAAAATTCCCCATAGTAAATTAAAAGCCCGATTGAAAGACATTATTCACAGTGTCTTTTCGTCTAAATCGGGTACTGCTCGTTATCAATATTTAGTTGTAAATTATAATTCTACATATTTCGTTAAGTATCACAGTGATTCAAAAAAACAAATACACAGCCATCAAGATAATTCAGATGTTGGATTTTTTAATTGATAACATCTTTGTTGAATTTGGAGGGGAAATATATCAGCAAGTGGTTGGCATCCCAATGGGCACCAACTGTGCACCTTTGCTTGCTGATCTGTTTCTCTATTCGTACGAAGCCGAGTACATACAGATGCTCGTAAAAACAAACAAACGATCAGTCAGACTTTTTAATTTCACTTATCGATATATTGATGATGTTTTAGCCCTTAATAATCCTAAATTAAGTGATTATGTAGACTTCATACTAGTATATCCTGATGAGCTCGAAATTAAAAATACCACTGACAGTGACAATTACGCTTCCTACTTGGATCTGCGTCTCGAATATGACAATTGCCATAAACTGAGTGTTAAATTGTACGATAAACGGGATGACTTTGACTTTCCAATTGTTAACTTTCCATTTATTAGTAGTAACATTCCAATGTCACCAGCTTATGGAGTGTTTGTGTCTCAGCTAATTCGTTACACGAGAGCTTGTTCCTTTTATTCTGATTTTTTAAGTAGATCGAGGCATTTGTCATCTAAGCTTCAACTACAAGGATACTTGCGCACTAAACTTATTAAGGCCTTTAAAAAGTTTTATGGCCGTCATATTGATTTGATTGGTAAATATAACGTGTCTCTCTCGACTATTATTCTAGATATTTTTAATTGGCACATATACTGTTACTATCACCCTGATAATGTCTACAACATCGTTAAGACAGCTCATCACGTGCATTTTGCATACTATAGTTCATTGGCCAATCACGCTATTTGACTGACATTTCGCCTAATAGATTGGATGCAGCTATGGCGGGTGTGGCGCCAGGCAGGGTAAGCTTACTCTTCCGGACACCTGTTACCACTGCTTGTCGTGTATTTTTGTACACGAGGAGCAGTCCATTTGCTGATTACACTATTTTGCTTGAATACACTATTTTGCCTATAACGTTTTATGACTTCGAATTCTGTCTTTTGATTTGGATTGTTCGTACTTGGTTTTTATTTTATTTTTACTCATACCTTTCAAACGATCAGTATGGATGTGCAGAGTTGGTTTGCCAAAATCAACTTTCCCTGTAACATCTGTCATCTTTTCTAGAACTTGGTACGGACCTTTCCGGCGAAACTTAATTTTTCTACGAATAGTGGTTCTTGCTACAGGTGTAAACACGAACACCCAATCACCCTTGTTGAAACTTATTTTAGTAGAATTCAAATCATCGGTTTGTCTTTGGTGTGTTGCTTGTTTCTTCTGTTTAGCAAATTTGTAACCTACCTGAAACTTTGTCCTGCGATTTGCTTCGTAAGTATGTAGCTTATCCGGTGTCTCTGATACGCTATGGTATGCTTCTTTATTTGTACCTCTCCTCTTTGCTTTATTACGCTTACGTCTTCCAATGTGCCTGACAAAAGCACTATCCGTTTTTAATTTTCGTTCTAGCTTTGGTACCTTCTGTTTGTCTTTCTTTTTAGGTGGACACTTAACAGAAAGGTGACCCATTATCTTGCTTTTCTGACAGTTACTGGATAGTTTAGGTTTTCAATACATTGTCATGTTCCTGTAGATCATCAGATTTAGGTATCTTCCAAACTGATCTGGCATACTTATAGCTGTTTCTCTTGATGTCCATGACGCATTGATATGATTCGAATTCAATGGCTACTTGAACAGCATCTTCTAAACCCTCTGGCCTTGTTTGTTGAACTACCCATACCTGAGTCTTGTAGAGAATTGAGAAATGCGTCCCTTGTGAGAATATCCTATAGATCTGCTTCAGCAGTAGGGTATGCGAGGATAACGAGTCGGTTTATTGACTGGCCTAACTCTGTTAGCTTTTCATTAATCCTTCTACGCCTATTCTTTAGTTCACATCTATACATCTCTGTCTGATTCCTAGGTTGAAATCCTCTTTCCAAAGCTTCCATAAAACTAGTATAGTTGTATCTGTCTACTGTCGGAAGAGAACTCAGTACTTGCTGAGCTGGACTCATCAAAGCTCAGCTAAATGTAACCCTCTTTCGCCTCTAGTCCAGCCATTAATGATATTACACGTTTCAAAATTTATAATCCATTATTGGTGTGCTTCCATCATATTGTCCGCCGGCAATACTGGCTTTCTGTAAGCCTGTCTTTACTGTTGTAGCTGCAATGGAGCTCTGGACTGTTGATATCTACTTAGATAATCATAGAAACTTGTCTCTTGGACTTTCTCTGTAACGGAGCCGACGTCTTAGAGGGGGACCCTCTAAGTGTAACCTTGTATCCTCGACCATGTTTGCCTTTCGTCTGTTAAAACTGGTGGCGGTCTGTTGTCTTCAAGGCTGTAGGTTATCTCTTCTAGTTCTCTAGACAATTCTGTTAACCAGATCTGTCGTCTTTCAATTTCTTTTGGAGTCATTTCTCCTTTATCTGTTCGAAAACGGTGTGAACTGGATTCGGCCATCGCCTCTAAATTTCTGTAAATCTGTGCGAGGTATAGATTGATTTGGAGGAATAAATTGGATTCGAGTATTTTTTGTATTTTTATTTTGTAATTTGGTCTATGAAATCTTCCAATGGTAGTAGGTCCATATTAGTGTCTTAGCTATTCAATAACTAGATTCCAGTCTACTAGTTCTGGGCCAAATTAAGGCAAATATAGGCAATTGGGCCATCTTATCTACAGAATACCTTTGGAATCGGACTCAGCGCCCCTAAAAACCTATATTTTGAAACTACAAAATAATTATGAAAAAAATCACAAAAATCGGATACCAAACCTGAAAATATGGTTACCACGGTAACCGTACGACATGTTAAACATCATTTTCGCATTCTCCGACCCCGAAAACCTATATATCGACACCATACAACGTACCATTGACCAATCAGGGGTCTAAAAACTGAAATTTTACAAAAGTTTGGATACCAAACCTAAAAATGGCTGTAATTTTTTTTCCCCAAGACCGATTAACGGGGGGAATTTTTCTGGAAGACTACCCATCCTATAATTTCAGAAAAATCAGGAATCATTTTAGTGGGAATTTTTTCCCACAAAATATGCCATTCTCTCTGACTACCTGTCCGAAGTATTTTACTTGCACCCCATCGCTGTAGTGTAGGCCTACCTTCCACTGTTTCGCGGTAAGGGCATGTTCCAAGTTCACCTAATAAAACATTCTCTTCAGGTATAACTATAAAACATAAGCAATGAATATGTTATGTATCAATTTTTTTTAAAAAATCGGATAAATTCCGCTAGCATATTTTTTTTAAAATCTGATAAAATTTTTGACCAGGTTTTATTTCTTATCAACGCTGCTGATATAAATAAAAAGCAAACACAACAATATTCAACGTCAACAGGCGAACAGCCAACAGCGTTAATAAAACTTATATTTTCTTACAATACGGGGCTAATTCGTCCCGACGGCGATTTATGCTGTCGACGTTTTTTGGCTAATTGCCAGAGCTGATTGTGACTATTTGGGGGGGTTTTGCCCACAATGGAATGAAAGTGATGACTAATAATAACTTTATTTAAGAAGGGTAAAGGATTAGGCCGTAGAAGCCTTTCTACCATCCTGCTCAACTCAATGTATACAAACTCGCAATTTGTGCGTCAGATTCAGGCTTTTAGATTTAAGTTCCAAAAGTCTGAGCAAGGGGTGGGGGGCGGACCCCCTGGACCCCTCCTCTGGATTCCGTTGACCAGGGAGCATTAGGTCACATGGCTACACGATTAGCCATTTGCGGGTTTTTAGAGACATATCTCTTGCTCTTTTACTTTCGTTAAAAAACTAACCGCAGTTAAATTGTGTACGTAGGACAAACCCAAGGAGACAAAATTGCATTGCTTCAATCATAGATGTAATTAAAGGTAGTGTTCGGCACGAATATTCGAATATTTGCTCGTCAAAAATAATATTCGAATATTCGAATAGCAATTACGATATTCGAATATTTTCGAATATCTACATGTTTCTTTCTATTTGCCCTCAAATATTATTAAAGGCGTCTTTCCTTGTCACATTTACATTCAAGGCTTACTTAGACTTCCTAACTACAACTTGTAAGGGTACTACCCCTACATAACTCTAATTTCAATGTCTTCAGAGAACTTATCCGGTAAGTAGCTGGATACCTGCTTTGGTTAGCCAGTTAGTGCCGAGTTGGAGTTGGCTGTCTTGGCGAATATTGCACAAAGGCCCTAAATTATCTGGACCAAGTCTGGTCACCGTACCCCTTTATTTACCATGGTATGATCACGGCGTCAATCCTTTTCATACCAGTTTTTCAAATACGCACAATGTCATGTTAAAGGAGTTAAATCCCTAACATGTGGGACCTAGAAATTGACAGATATGGGTCGCAACGCATATAGTACTGTAATATGAATGTATATAAACTGATCTACATTCAATGGTTTAACCGAATTGAAATTTCTAGCGTCTGGTTATTCCAGTCTACACAGTAGCGGATTAAGCTCTACCAAGGCCTGAGGCGGCAGTTGCTGGAGGGCCTATTGGGCCTATTTAAAATGGCGTTGGCCTGATTAATTTCGGGTCAGGGCCTATGTATATTCTCGTTGGGCCTAAACCACACCCCCTAACATTCATTGTCTATGCGTTTTTAATCGTATCAGACAAGTCCAATTTTTTTATTTTTTACGAAATCTTTGGGCCTGAGGCTGCAGCCTCATCAGCCTCAATGATAATCCGCTACTGAGTCTACATACGCTATTTGATTTGGAGCAATGTGTATAGCCTTGTTCCCCGAGTCTATTGCTAGAACTGGGGCCGAACCTCGATATGGTACACGATTCGTGTACCAAAGGTTAAATGTTTATTTTGTCTTAAATATTGGGTATCAGAAGCCTATCCTTTCCGATAAGATGTTGATTTGAATTGACAAATAATTCGTGTTTTCAAAGTTGAAGATTTTGGATGATATTGAGTAAGAGACCTAGCTACTTTAAAGATAATACACTTCAATTTGTTAATGCGTATTTTAATATTACATTATTATGTGCGTTTAGACCCACTTTCTTCTATTTTAAGTTTCCACAGAATGGGAATTATTGAGATAAAATTTCACCATATGCTAGTCCCGAAATGACCTAGTTGTGTCGAGCGTACGTTAAACCCCATCTCTCTCTTTCTTTCTCTCTCCCCCCCCCCCGCCCCCGTGTCCACTTGTTGCGATGTCGTGGAAGGCCGAGGTCTTGTGTACAAATTGGCAGTTTACGTAAACGATCTACAGGCAATTGCTAACATATGATATTGTGCACTGTTCGCATGTCAACAGACATTTCACGCACTTCACAACTGATTAGAAATTATAATAAATTGAAGATATACCACTTTAAATATATTCATATTAAAAAATTGAAAATATTCGAATACTATTCGAATACTATTCGAATACAAATTTCAAGGTCCGTCGAATATTCGAATACTATTTTTATTCGAATATCCGAACACTAATTAAAGGGGAATAACTCTCTTTTTGAAACCCTCGTAATATTCAATGCTTATGGCCTTAAAGATGGGTTCCCAGCAAAGTATTTATCGGGTGGTCATTTCCAATAAAAGTATGGCAAATGTGTATATATGGAAAGTATAGACACCCAATCTTACTAAAAAAAAATACTGGATTATACGAAAAACGCCCATGGGGCAAGCACTAGGCAATATTGTCAGGGAATCCCTAACTGTCAACCCGACAGTTTTTGCTAGCTTATTGTCTACTGGCTTAGGTCAGGGAGCAGTTGTTATTTCTTGCTCAAGTGGTTAGGCGGTTTTGGGAACATTGAGGGTTGTCAACGTACAAACGACTCTGCAATTAAACGGCAGAAAAAGAAAATTAAGAATTGACTTAGGCCTTAATAAGTATTGTAAATGTAGAGTAAGTAATGATAGATACATTCTGACTAATGGATCCTCCCACAATGAAGCTAAGTTGGCAAACATTGCGTCTAACAACAGCTTACTTATAGCTATAGGTATCCACAGTGAAAACAAAGGGAATTGAAGAAAATTTTTGATAAATTGGTTACTTTGAATATGGTTTTAGAACAAATATATCATCAAATCACAAAGTTTGTACCCGGGAATGCATCTTTAAAACATTTGTATAAATATTTATGTACTATTCATAATTACATCTGGATATTCAACCATTTAAGAGCCCGTCGGAACGATATTGATATTTGGGGGGGGGGCTGCGAGCATCGCTCGTGAACGGGATAGATCCCGTAAACGGGATATATACGAACAGATTATTGGTGGGGGGGAGGGCTTCCAACGGGCCTGCAGATGGTTCTATTCCATTTTGTCAATAAATTGTAATACTGCTCACTCTCTGTCTCTAATATTTTCAGGCCTACATGTAAGACCAGTTAGACCAGTGGTGAATTGGGGCCAGGGTCGTGGGTTCTTTTGACCAGCCATCAAGATAGCCAGAGCATTAGTCCGTAAGTGACAGGGGATCACGGTGGCTAAGTGGAGATAATTTATATTACATAAGTAAATACTTTGATAAAAGTAAGTCTACATTTGTACAAACATTTATTAAACCATCACTTTTATTTATTTATGAAACAGATGGATCTATAACCTTGGATTTTTGATACCCCCCCCCTCCCTGGTCTCGAAACCCCTTATCGAGGCAACCCCTCCAAGGTTATAGTTATTATCAGGCATATTTATGATGCCTGGACTGTCTCGAAAACTTTCACCTTTTTTAAAACCTTTCAACTGTTTGGTTTTAAATTTTCGCTTCGAGACATTAGGGGTATAAGCTAACACATGTATATAAGTTTAGTTTTTTTTGTTTTGTTTTTTTGTTACAACACCAAAATTTCTTCAAAACATGTATATAATAACTTTTGATGGAGATAAATAATACTTGATATCACAACATAAACTAGTCAGTAAGTTAAGATTCGAAAATTTATTATAAAACACTATGCAGCTAATGCCAATGAGTAAATTTACAACAAACTATAATTTAGACTTTAATCCTATATATATGGTGATTTTAAACCTAATTTTAATGTAAAGAACTGTATCGAAGTAATAATATGCAGAGAAAATTTTATGCAACGGATAGAGATAATTAAATTTTGGATGATTTACGTCTCCTCTTGTAAGTGACACAAGACAGAAGACATGGCAAGACAGATGCCTAGTCATTCGAATGGGAAGAGTGGCTGGGGTCCTGTGTACACTTTGACATACACATTAAAATTTCCCGTTGCAGTCGAAACTTATTTTAGGAGTAGGCATAGTGTCGCTGTCTGGGCAAAACCTCCCTCATATAACACTTTATGAGACGTTAAACCCCTTTGCCTTTATTTGATCCTAACCATACACATTTGGAGAATTTAAACTTAAATCGAAATTGAGTGACAAAAATAATAATTAACAAGAATACAGAAATAGCACTTGATGGAAATAATTAATATTTAATATCATTACATTATATTATGACAATTTGATCAGTCAGTGTCAACGAGAATAATTGCCTCAAATCTTAATATAAATCTTAAATATATAAATATGCTACAATTTCTAATGACTTCAAGCTCAAATATAATAATGTAAAATAAAAAGAACTTGATTAATGTAATAATTTGTAGAGAAAATTGAATCAATCACTTTCAATTCATAATCTTCTCTGAGCGACAATTGTAGGACTTTGTCCACAACAAATAGGTTTTAAATTTAATTGACAAACCTCTATGTCCCCAAATTTTCTATATTTAGTGACTAAAAATCAAAACAATAAAGATGTAAGTAAGAAAGTTGTGTTAAATTGATTATCTCTAGAGATTTTAGCCTTAACAGGTTTACAATAGACCTTTTCAATGTTAAATTGTAAGAGCACTCGAAGAACAAGACTTAAATAATGTATCGTGTTAAAATAAAACTGGTCAGTAAAGGCTTGTAGCAGCTGACCCAGATTTCAAGTGTGTATAGTACAGGTTAATAACTAGGACACGGGGTCACGCAGACGACAGAAATCTCGTCGGCTACTCATTGTGTTGAATCTTAACAACTTGTAAATATAAGCTAAGGCCTGTATTTTTTATGACACAATATACCCACTAAGTAATATACACGATTTAAAAACGATGAAGTAACTAATATTTCTTTAAATGGAATTTAGTAATTGAACTGTAACATACTAAACACTGTTTGTGGGTGATAGGTGCTGGTTCACTGACGTGCGGCTTTTTGAGACTTTGCATATAGATGAATCGGTAATTGTTATTCATAAAGAGAGTTTAGTGTTTAACTAATGTTTGATTTTAAAATTTAATTTATAGTATTCGTATTGACTGAGATTACCATTATATGTACATACTATGTAATCTTGTGTAATTATATCTTGATTGAAGTTTAAAGTGGAATGGCACCTTATTTTAAAACATATTTTAATTAACCTAATATAAATATATTTATGAATTAACGTATTGACCCATTGAATTATTGACTTTTTTTTTCATCAATATAGTAATGCGTCAATGGTTTTGTATTTTGATTCAAGAATGTATTTAATTTCTTTTCCTTTTTCTTGTATTTTAAATATAAACAACAAAAAAATAAAAAAAATAATGATTTTAATTGACTGAGATTATCCTGTGCTGTTCCATGATTAATATGTATATACACTGTATTATTAATATATATTTTTGAATAAACATATTTACAAGAAAAAAAAAGGCACTTGTTCGCTAGCCTGGAGGTTGGGTGTTCGATCCCTGCATTGGCCGAGAAAGTTCATTTCGTTTTTCCCTTTTTCAGTGATGCAGAAGGAGGACCTGACAAGGACAGCTGCCTAGTCGTTCGGATGGGACGAAAAACCGAGTGCACGTAAAAGATCCCTTGACAGTTGGAATTCGATATAAGAGTAGGCCGCTGCCCGAGCAAAATTTCCCTGTCCGCCCGTCCGTCCGTCCGGATGTCCGTCTGTCCACTCTCTACGGGTCACAATTCTTATCCGATTTTGACGAAACATGAAATATAGGTTTATCCCCTAAAGATCTCGGCTGCTTTTGATATTGGCATGTATAAGATCAAAATTTCATGAATTATGGCCTCCGATTGTACGAAAAATCACGTTTTTAGCTTGTGGATTTTGAACCGATTTTGATGAAACTTGACATGCATGTTTATTACCTAAAGATCTTGGTTCCTTTCGATATTTGCGCCTATCGGAACGTAATTTCCTGAATTATGGACCCTGATTGTCCGAAAATTCACCCTTTTTAGCTTGTGGTCCTCTTGAGGTCACAATCATTATCCGATTTAAAAAAAACGTTTGATTATATCACCGTTACACCTTAAGGAAGGTTTGAGTTCGAATTTCGAAAAAATCGGACCAAAATTGACAGACAAAATGACCGTCGTTTGTACGCGAATACTATTAAAAAATGGTATAATGGTTGTGGACCCCTGTTTAGGTCACAATTTTGATTCGAATTTAATGAAACTTGAAACTTGTTCCTTTTGATATTTGCGCATATCGGATCGTAACTTCCTGAATTATGGCCCCTGAATATACGCAAAATCGCCATTGTTTAGATTTGAGGTCACAATTATTAGCCGATTTAAGAAATCGTTTGATTATATCACCGTTACACCCTACGGAATGTTGAGTTCAGATTTCGCGAAAATCGGACCAAAATTGCCATACATAATGGCCGCCGTTTGTACGCGAAAACTGATAAAAAATTGTATATCATGGTTGTGGATCCTGTATAGGTCACAAATTTTGATTCATTTTGATGAAACTTAAAATGCATGGTTATTACCCAAAGATCTTGGTTCCTTTCGTTATTTTACATATCGGATCATAACTTCCTGAATTATGGCCCCTGATTGTGCGAAAACACCACAATGGTCTCCCCGGAGGTCACGATTTAAAAAAAAACGCTAGACTCTATCACCGTTACACCCTACGGAAGTTTGAGTTCGAATTTCTCGAAAATCGGACCATTATTGTCAGACAAAATGGCCGCCGTTTGTACGCGAATAGTGTAAAAAATATGGTATATTAAAGTTGTGGACCCTGTAGAGGTCACAATTTTAATTCGATTTTGATGAAACATGAAATGCATGCTTATAACCTGGAGATCTTGATTCTTTTCGATATTTGCGCATATCAAATTGTAACATAATGAATTATGGCCTTTGACTGTAGGACAAATTACTTCCGGTATTGCTTGTTCTCTATCCATCTCTTGAAAATGTGGGCGTATCCTGTCTGGCAGTGCCAGCTTACCATCTTTAGTTCAGTTCATAAAAATACGTATACATTCCTTTATATAAAAAGAGTGTGTTTTTTTAATATATTTTTTTATAAAATCTTAAAAATTAACATGGGTTACATCGTTTCCAGTTCATAAGATTACGATAGATTATTATGCATTCATTGATATAAAATACACTATTCTTTTAAAAATATTCTCTTTCTTAAAAATATACTCTTTCTTAAAAATATACTAAAAATTTACTCTTGTCTAAAAAATATACTAAAAATTTACTCTTTTCTTAAAAATATACTAAAAATATACTCTTTTTCAAAATTATACTAAAAGTATACCCTTTTCTTCAAAATATACTATACTATTTTGAATCTTTTTAAAAATTAAAATCTTATTTTTTCTAGAAATATAATGGAGTGCTTATTTTAGTTTTAAAAAAGAAATATAGATACATTTAAAATATATAATCTGGTTCTTTATATAAATTGAATGTGGTTGCCTCAACTCAAATGAATTGTGGTAGCCTCAGCTCAAATGGATGTGTAGATCAAGCAGATAAGAACCAGATAGAAGGCTACATTGTTAAGGGATCACGGTGGCTAAGTGGATAAGGCGCTGGTTCGCTAGCCTGGAGGTTGAGTGTTCGATCCCTGCATTGGCCGAGAAAGTTCATCTCGATTTTCCGGCGTGATTTCCCCTTGTCAGTGATGCAGAAGGAGGGCCTGACAAGGACAGCTGCCTAGTCGTTCGGATGGGACGAAAAACCGAGGTCCCGTGTACAAATTGGAGTGCACGTAAAAGATCCCTTGGCAGTTGGAATTCGATATAAGAGCAGGCCGTAGCGCCGCTGCCCGGGCAAAATTTCCCTCATTGCACACTGTGGCGTATGCCCGTCTTCAATTAGCCCAGGTACGGTGCTTAAGCGTAGGACGTTAAACCCCATTTCATTCATTCATTCATTCATTGCTACATTGTTATTGTTACTTCCATTTCCATCGTTCACGTCATTACCCTTATTATACCCTTGATAAACAATTGGGTTCTCGGTTGCGAATTCACAAGACCGCATTGCATAAATGAATTTATAGACTTCTAACTTGTGGCTCAAATATTTAAGTAAAGTTTTGTAGGTTAAATCTGCCATATTGCCCGTAAAACAACCATTTGTTTTCTTGATCTCATCAACAACAGCTCGGCATCCATGATAACAATCACCATAAATTGAACATTTCGACATCACCTACAATATACAATTGAAAATACCAGTTTTATACATATCACGGGCGACGTCGTCTTGTCACATAAAAGGGTTAGATAATTTTTATATACTGAAAATCTACTAGCTGTAAAATTTCTTTAATTTAGTTACCAAAATGGTATCCCGTTTCTTCCCCTTTGCATGATGTCAGAGACAGGGACTGGAATTCATGCGAGGTTTTGGGCGAAATGTTTCCTAGCATGCTAAGTCAATTTTCTTTCCAACTTTTTCATTATAAACCCCAATTTCTAACGTGGACTGTTTAAATAGTATCACCATATGCCAGGCAATTATTTTAATTAAAATTTGTGCCATTCAATTATAGACATTTAAATTCCATTAAATTAACCGTCTGCATAAATAAGGATAAATTATGCAAGAACTAAGTCTGCCTATTGTAGGTCTTTCTTTGGGCCTGATAATGTTATCTAAAATAATTAACGTATCCATACCATAAATCAACTCTCGGTGTAAACGTTAGCCTGTGATATACTGGATTAGGATCCGATTTGCTGATCAACTTTCATTCATGATTTAATCATGAAATGGATAATCGAGACCAATCCTTTTTTATCGTACCGACTTTAGTAATGATGATCCGGGCTAGGCCGAGCGGATCAATTCGACTGAAATTTTCAGCAAATTCTCATTACATTATCTAGTTTTTAACTTTTATAGTGAGAACTGCCAGCTCTTGATCTAATCTCCCATAATGTATCTCTAATCTTACGAAACTTACCTTATCAAATAATGCTTTTGTATCTGGGTGAGTCAAATTAAATAGTTGAGCGTATTTGCACCCCGTTTCCTGATAATCGCAGTATTCAAAATTGCCTCTGGTATCACAAATGCCTTGGATGGCATCAGCTGGGTAATAGTTGAAAAAGGCAAAGCACATTTCTTCATATGTTCCTTCTCCATAAAATGTAGTGTTCTGTCTATTCATTGATTGGTAAGTACAAACTGTTTCTAGACTATCCCCAGGATTTACAACAATTGGTGGTTCATACCTAGAGTAGGATATCATTATTTTATTTCATTTCTATTTCAAAAGAGTCTCAAAATATTCCTTATTGCGTAAAAAGGCACTTACATGGACGACAGTTCAAGATTATCTACGCCAATACTGTTTATGTTTAATGTAAAGAAAACTTTAGTTTTTAAGAAATCCTTTGACTTGGTTTTAGACCTATTCAGATTCAGTTTAAAAGTTTTGGAAACCCTCAGTTTATCTATCTCCTTAAATAGAGACAATTATATAGACCGCACAGCACACAAGCAATTGTAAGAAATAAACAACAAATTTCAAATCAAGTCAATGGTCCTGGAACCAGCCGTACGGGTATACTGCGATGTCACAGCTCAAGGCCTGTCATCATACAGACCATGCCATTACAAATATTAACGAAATACAAGTCACTGACAACTATCAAAAGTCGATCAATATTTGTCCCCGAAATAAGTCTGGTAATCGACGTCGAGACAATGATATTCGCCTGTACTTACCCATAGTCAACAGGATTATCGTATCTAAATTGTTGATCATTTGTTAACATTTGTTCAGTACCATTAGCTCTTCTCAATAAGACATGTTGGGCTATGCCTGAATATAGAAAATGCATGAGCTTGTATTAATATATTTTGGCTACAGTTGAATAAAATATAATAATCACGTTGTCGGTTATACATCCATTTTTCAATCATCATTTTTCTCATTTGTACGTATTAGGTTCTTTCTTTAGAAAACGACCTATTTAATCTTGTTGAATTATTGCAGTGTAATAAACGTGGGGATTGTATACATACCAAGTATTGTAGTATTAGTTTATAAGTCAATGGCTAATTAAACACCTATTATTATGGAGTATCTATCAGAAATTTTTAAAGATAAGTTTATGAAACGTTCTAGCCCCCCCCCCCTACACACACACACACACACACCCACATCTGACTTAGTTTTATATATTATACAACTAATCTTTGTGTTTTTACATTAACATATCATGTGGTTTTATGCTGTGCGGCTGCATTTAAGGCCAAAGTTCGCTTACCGACGTCATGACGTGACATCATGATGCGACGTCATGACGTCAATAACAGATCAACTCTTAAGAGACCCAAATGTTTGAAGTCTAAAATCATGTGGCTTTTAGTTTCGGTGCTGTATTTAGGGCAAATCTCTGTGATCATGTGGTTCTGTATGGAGCCGAATCGTTGCCATATTAAGAGAAAATATCATAGTTAAAATTGACAAATTATCATGGTCAAAATGGTAAAAATGGCAATTTGCGTGATTATTCACTTGTAGATATTACATAACACAAAATCACAAAATTAGTATCAAAACAAAAATTGTTCGCCAAAAATTAACAACATAAAAATCTACTTGTGTTTTTTTCACTTTCTACTTTTCGCATTTGCAAATTCACTGTGACTTTTTCATCTTTGAATTTTCAACTATAAAAATTTCTCCATTGTATTTTCAACCACTAAAATTTCTCCAATCTAACTGACCATATAAGGAAAGGGGCGTGTTTACGAGTTCGGCCGAAGTTGACGTCATAACTCATCTGTTTTATCTTCAAGACTAAAATTAATGCTCCCTGAAAGGGACGACAACTCTAAATTGTAAGGGAGCATTTCAAACACAAAACAATGGTTTTATAAATATATTCAATTCTTGTGAGATATTCAAAGTTATTTTTGTAGTAGATATTAGATTACGTCATATTTTTAATATCAAACTTGTTCATCCTAACCCATTCACTTAATACATATAAATACTATTGTCGTAATGTTAAATCATTAAAGGCCCCTTTAGCTCGGGCATGCCCGAAAATCACCAATTCGCCAATGTTCTAAGGGAGATAACTCCACCGCTAGAGGCGCCAGGAGCGGGGGGTTGACACCTGACAGTGCAGACGTCAACACGTACCTGTACAGCGATGGGGAAACATGATTGTTGTTGCGCTTTTGGATGCACCCATACGAGAAGTAAAAACGATAAGTGTTTTTTTTATGAATTCCCCGTGGACGAGTATTGGCGTATGGGTGCAAGCTGTCAAGAGAAATATTGTGACAGACGGGAAAGTTCAGCCGTGGATACCGAGTGATAGCTCGAAGCTTTGTAGCTGTCATTTCCTGCATCCGCCAAATCCAACATCTAGGCAAAAGAATAACAAACACGTTGTTCCAACAGAGTTTGTTTACAGAAAAACAACAACACCAAGGCCTTCCACTAAATCCACTTCTAGGGATCAACCACCTCCAGTCTTCAAAAGAAAAGGAACGCCTGATGGTGATACGGTCAACAAGGTAAGCTAGGCCTTGGATTTTGATTAGAAATAAGAATATGCATGATTACCGTATGCATATTCATGCACTCATCGAATGTCTACACCCAGCACATGTAAATTAGCATGATATTACTTATCTAAATAATGCCATGAGGTGTTGAGGGAGGGGCCTATATATAGGCCTATTTCATATTATATTAATTTATATTTATAATCTATTGTCATATTGATAGGCCTGTTTTAAAAGCTATTATCCTAGCATAAGCATACCCCCACTCCCAGTACACACACTACAGTCAACTGTATTATTGAAGTATTACTATTATTAGGGCCTATAACTATGTAGGCCTAACTAAGTAGGCTTACAGTGGCTACAGTAGGCCTAGTACTTGGTAGTACTAGTAGTGTATACAGTAAAATACTAAAAAAATAACCAGGATTGCCCACAACAATTAAAATCAACCAAAGCCTTGTAACACCTTGTTTTGTTCTTGTTAAGTTGTTTGCAATTCACATATAGGCCTATAATATAATTTATATCATTCAACTAGGCTACCTCCTTGGCTTTTGGATAAAACTATCACCAGCTAGAGTTTTATCATTATTTATGCAATGTGTGGGGGTGGGGAGATTTCATTTTATCAGGTTCATAATTTTAGAGGCAATATTGACTAGCCTCTCACTGAGTCACCCTTCTTGTCCCAAAAAAAACATTCAAATGATAGATTTAGTTTCGAATTATTGAAAATGCTTAGTAAGAGTCAAGACTCACCACCTATTTATTGAAAATTAAACAAATGACTTACTAGTTCTGGTATGAATAAGTAAATTTTTTATTTTTTTAGAAAAACAAGGAAAACAGTATTATAGAAATTTCGGAAGCTGAGGATTCACCACAAGAAATTGATAGAGTACAACAGTTATCTGTAAGTTAAATATGATATACCGGTATATTATTCCTTTTTAAAATTGTACTGATATTGAAATACTACAGTACATTTTTGTATAATATCAATACTGTCAGATTTTACTATAAATGTGACTCCTTACCACAAAACCAGTCGCATGTTGTACGGCTCTATTTTTATATACACGGAAAAATACACTATATGGGTCAAAACTACCCCAAAATTTTTTTGGGCACAAAACGCTTCAGAAAAGCATCTATTTTTCAATAAATCAATCGTTTTTGTGAAAAAAAATAAAAAATTGCATAAAAAGGGTATTTTGTGGAGGCTGTGAAAAAAAAAGATCTGTAAAAATGGCGTAATTATATTGCTAGTTACCTAATATGAGTTAACTTTGTGCGCTCGTATTTTCCTTGCTTGCCTAGTTATGTCAGTCAAGGTTTCATTCCTTTTTCATCTTTTGAATATGATTAAAATTACTTTTTTTTAGAAAAATGTTGCCATGGTAACCAGCCAAAATTGGTATTTTATAGTTTTTAGATATCAAACACAAATCTAGGCTAATCTGTCTGACCCAAGAAATATTTTCACATAAAAACAAAACTAATTAATATATGCAAAAAGACTAAAATTACGTTTTTAGAAAAATGTTGCCATGGTAACCAGCCAAAATCAGTATTTTATAGTTCTTAGATATTAAACACAAATCTAGGCTAATCTGTCTGACCCAAGAAATATTATCACATAAAAAACAAAACAAATTAGGATGTGCAAAATGATTAAAATTACTTTTTTAGAAAAATGTTGCCATGGTAACCAACCCAAATCAGTATTTTATAGTTCTTAGATATCAAACACAAATCTAAGCTAATCTGTCTGACCCCAAATATATCATCACATAAACAACAAAACAAATTAAGTTGTGCAAAATGATCTTTTGTGGCAAAAACCATATTTAAAATGTGAAACCAGGCCTTTGTTGTAGCCATGGCCATAACACAGCCAATTCGAAAAATATGGATTTAAGGTAAATTTCAGAAACAAAAAGAAGAAAAAAATAGCTTACTAAAGGAATATGTTGATAAAATATTGTACAAATGTTGAAACACCAAACATTATTATTTTCACAAACTTTCATTTTGATTTATTCAATAGTTATATATGTGTTACCATAGGATTTATTTTTGGCAGTTTTAAAATGCAAATATCTCATTATTTTGTATTTGGATGCACCGCAGCTTTTGAAACTTCGGATGGCCATAACTCAGCCAATTTTTTTGTGATTTGCATATATTATATATCAACAGAAAGCTGTTCCAGTTCCCTTTAAGATCAGCATTAAATCACAGTTTTCAAAAATTGTGACATGTGACTGGTTTAGTTGTGGGGGGTCACAAATAGTGCCGCACATATAGAAACAGTCAAATAAGTCCTGAGGCTGTAGTGATAGGGAGAGAGAGAGAAATGGGGTTTAACGTCCACTCAACACAACGAACAAGGTCATTTCAGGACTAACATATGGTTTTTAATTTTATTTTAATAATTCGCTTGTGCGTAGGGGTCTTTAGCAGTGGGAGGAAACCGGAGTGCCCGGAGGAAACCCACGAGGTTGAGTAGGCGCCCCTTTTTCCATGCCACATACGCTCACACCAGAACTCAAAACCACAGTCGCAAGCCAGAGGTGGCCGGCCAGCTAGAATCGAAATTGGCACTCTAGGCCACCCAAACCCCCCTTGTAGTGATAGGCCTACATGCTTCACACAAAATGAAACTCAGCACAAGTGAGAATATATAAATTTTCTCATATAAGTTACATATTTCAATCAAATGATTTTTTGTTACAGTTTTAAATAAAGTGTTCTTTTCTTTTTATTTCAGTCTACACAGCATGATCATGATTACTTAACTACAATGAGAACAGGTAGACTGGCTGATGCTATAGACAATTTAACAAATCAACATCCTGAGTTTTCTACATTATTAGATGACTACAATACAGCAATTCAGAAAGCTACAACATTTGATGAACATAATCAGAAAGTGCAAATATTGACTTTATATAATGTAAAAGACAATGACAATTTATTTCGATATTATACTGGTTTTCCTTCTTATTCAGTTTTTTTTAGCCTTATTTAATTATTTAGAAGACAAAGTTAAAGATAAGAAATATGATAAAGGGAGTAAAACCTACGAATATAATTTTTTTAGTAATCGTTACATTTCTAAGCCAGGCAAGAAAAGAGCTTTAACTTTGCAAGATGAATTTTTTATAACATTAGTCAGATTGAAATTAGGCTTGCCTTCAAAAGATTGTTCAAAGCGATTTGGTATTTCTGAATCTTCATTTTCATCCATATTTAGAACGTGGACGACACTATTATCAATAGAACTTACAAATTTATGTGAATTACCTTCAATTGAATCTGTTGTTCAAACTAAAGCTTCCTGTTTTAAGGATTTTAATAATATTGCTATTATTATAGATTGTACAGAGTTGTTTAGTGAGACTCCTTCTTCGTTAACTGCTCATAAGCAATATCATTCTAATTATAAACATCACAGTACAGTGAAATTTATGGTTGGCATCAGTCCAGCAGGAGCAGTAACATATGTGTCTCAAATGTATGGTGGTAGGGCTTCCGACAAATTTAATACTAATGATTCTGAAAGTTTGTTATCTTATCTCGATCCAGGGACAAGCATTATGGCAGACCGAGGCTTTACGATCTGTGATGATTTACCTGCTGGTGTTCAGTTAATTATTCCTCCTTTTAAACCCAAAGACAAGGCCCAATTTTCTAAAGATGAAGTGCTAAGAAGTAAAAAAAATATCAGAGGCCCGTGTTCATATAGAAAGGGCAATAAGACGTATTAAGCAGTTTCTCTTGCTAGAGAATGAAGTCAAGTTGGCCATGATAGGAAATTACGAAAATATTTTTCGTACTTGTGCTTATCTTGTAAATTTTCAAGATCCTTTTCTCAAAGTATAAGCATAATTAAAAGAAACTGGAGACATTTATGAAGTTGTGAATTAATAAATTTCTCTTGATAACAGTAATAACACTTTTTATAATATTAAAAATATAACATACATAATCTTGTCAACAAACATGTATAAATTAATTAATTAAGTCACTGTGAAAAATTTCGGTCATTACAATTTTTTTATATATTTTATAAACAAACATAATGTATAAATTAAGTAATTAAGCCACTATTTACAATTAAAGAGGAAACCTGTTTTTACATATATTTTATTGACTATTAAAAGATTTGTTTATTGAAATAGAATAGGATATAAAAACCACTGCAGTGGCCGGAGTTCTGAAAAATTTTCAATTGTATTTCATTACACATTAACTGTCTTACAATTGTATTTGTATTAAATAATTTAGCCTTATCATACACATCATTGCATTTCATTAGACATTAATTTTGGTACAATTATATTTGTGTAAAATAATTTAGCCTTACCATACACATCATTCCAAAAATCTAAATCAAATGACATTGTATTACTTATAATTCCTTTACTGGACCATACAACAAAGTCAGCTTTATGTATTTTAGTTATAGCCATTTGACTTTGTATTTGTGTATAATATGTATGAGAATGAATTAGATGAGCTTGTCCATTCTCATCAGGTTTTAAGTAATTAATAGAATTAATAAAATCTGTAGTTTGTTTGTTTTCAATAGTTTTTGGACATTTTATTTCAACTATTATTTTATCCTCGCAACAGGAACATGAAAAAATTCTGTCAACACTGGTTGCAAACCAACCCTCATTTGAAAAAATTAACCCTTTTTCATTAGATTACACCCGATATGTGTTTTCTGCTTTTCATGTACAAGACCATATGTGGTATTTATATTTCCCTTAAATTTACTATTGCCCATTATATCTTGTATAAGCCAGTCATTACTCCCATGCTCAAGTAATGTTTTGCCTGATTTTACTCTTGTGTAAATATTATGTATTTTGCTGGATGTTATAGCACATTTTCGATAATGAAACCAGTTTTTATTTTCACTTTGTTTTTTTGTTAGTGATTCAATTGCATTTATCTCAGAATCAGTATATGAAAGTAAAGTCATAAAGTCATGAATATTTATATTTTTTATCTCTTACTAACAAGATATTTAGATTTTTCTAATATCGATTTTGGGGGTAATAATTCTGTGTATATATCGGTAATAAAAGATGGTACTAATTCAACTGCATCCAAGTTATATATATCCTTAAGATCGGAGGCTCCAAATGTTTGCAAGGGTTTATTATTTATGGGTCTCCACTTATTGAGATCTACCGATTTCAACCATGGTAAATTTGGACGACATAAATTCAGTTCATGAAAAAGTTGTTGTGCTTTTTCAAATTTTACCCTAGCCTTTAGAGGATTAACTGGATTAAAAATGCTACTCTTGGAAATTTTTTTTTTAACCACCTTAAGAGGTCCTCTTTTTACAATAGGAACGTCTTTAAGGGGTTTCATTTGAATTTTTTGGGATTTTGGTGCAGACCATGAACATAAAATAGATGTGCACGAAGTGTCAGGCAATTCTGTTAAACCTTTACTAACAATGTCTTCTAGACCAAATAGTAAGCCAGCAACATGAGAGCATGCCTCGATTAAACCTGCGACACATGAACAATGTCCACCAAGTGGTTTACCACTAGATTTGTCTAAAACAATGCATGTGTCATATACAGTTCCATTTGTATCCCAAGATGGGTTACTTTTGCAGCGTAAAGCACAGTATGAATAATTATCTGCAAGATTGTTAAACCGAACAGAATGTAGATGTCCTGAAGCCCAAAGTTCATAACTGCGTAAAGCTTTATATCGCTTAAGTGTTTCTGATGTGAATTCTTTAAAGTTTGAAGAATGTGTTTTGATATCATGAGCATTAATCAAATATTCTACAATCTGTGAAAGTGTTGTAGAGGGCAAATATTTAAGACTTTGGGACCAGCCCTTAACTGAATTTTTAATGTCACAAATATGTTGATGAAGCACACTAGTAGATTGATTGAATTTATAAATTAAAGACAGCTGTGCCAAATGTTGGGTCCTTTTGCCAATAACTTCTAAATTATTTCTCCTGAGTAAGTCTTTCAATTCCAAATCATTAAGTTTACACAAATCTTCATATTTAATTATTTCATTGGGTTTTAGATGTAAGACTGAAGAAAGCTGGTCAATTTTCTCTAAATGTTTATTCTTTGGAACCAATGAATGTGATCTAATAATCTTATCAAGTTGCTGATTAGTTAACTTCAACAGGTCAGAATAAGAAGAATAAGTCTCAGTCTGTGAAAAAAAAAAAGCTTAATTATAAAAAAATTCGGTGTCTGTTCGGAAGGGGGGGGGGGTGTATATGTTATTTTAAATAATAACTTTTTAGATTTTAAAACTTACAGCCAAAGCAATTTCTAAAAAAATGTATCAGAAAATAAATAAATAGAAACATCGTCTAGGCCTATTTGAGTATTTATTTATAAAAAATTTAACTTTTTGTTTTTGCTTGTTTATTTTTTTTGAATAATACTCTCGAAATATGTCCAACATTCATTTACGGAGGGGTGAAATATATTTAAGTTTTTTTGTTAAAAAGCTTAATTATAAATTATAAATATTAGATCTACGAGTAATAATAATAATAATAATAATAATAATAATAATAATAATAATAATAATAATAATAATAATAATAATAATAATAATAATAATAATAATAATAATAATAATAATAATAATAATAATAATAATAATAATAATAATAATAATAATAATAAGGGAATGTTTGGTACTGGTAGGTGGTACACAAAAAAAAAACATGCATCGCATTTTCCAATGGCAATAGGCCTAGAACTAGGCTAGATTAATGAACGGCGAATTCCGAGCATACGACGGCTGGAGTGATATGTATACTAAACACCAAAGAATGTAGGCTCTTGAGGCGGGGGGGGGGCATAGTCTAGCCGAATCGAATGAAGGCTATTTATTTTAATTTAGACGCAAAGAAATGGCATGACATGTAACTAAAAATAGACTAATTTTGTCTACCTACCGATCGTAGCATTTTATGATGATCTGTTTTGACATAAAAAATTAGGTATAGTTATATTAAAAATATGAGAAGGTATATTACTTAAAGTTACATCATCAATTGATAATAAATAATTTGAAGAGGGGAAAGTTCAGTTTGTGTTGTCTTATTATCGCAGACGTCAAGTTGTCAAGCGATGCGAAGCCATTAATTGTAAACAACGTAAACCCCCCTCAACTAGCGCCACCAGCGGCGGAGTTACCACCCTTCAACAAGGTAACATAGGTAAGCATTTGTTTCCATCCACCGGAGCCTGGTGTTATGACGTCATGTGTGGATTTTGGATTAGCATAAGGGTTAGGGTAAGGGTTGTGGCATGCAGATTTCGCCAGAGTCTCGAGATATAGACAGGGCTAGCCCTAACCCTAACCCTGGGCCAAGCTTAACCCTTATCCTAACCCGCAATACATATATGACGTCATAACAACAGGCTCCGGTGGATGGAAACAAATGCTTACCCTTCAACAATGACGAATAGGTGAATCCCATTGGAGCATTAATTTTAGCCCATACGGTAAATATTGACGTCCTATGACGTCAACTTCGGCTGAACCCGGAACCACGCCCTCTAGCCGTTCGATTGGAGAAATTTTAGTGGTTGAAAATACAATGGAGAAATTTTTATAGTTGAAAATTCAAAGATGAAAAAGTCACAGTGAATTTGCAAATGCGAAAAGTAGAAAGTGAAAAAAACACAAGTAGATTTTTATGTTGTTAATTTTTGGCGAACAATTTTTGTTTTGATACTAATTTTGTGATTTTGTGTTATGTAATATCTACAAGTGAATAATCACGCAAATTGCCATTTTTACCATTTTGACCATGATAATTTGTCAATTTTAACTATGATATTTTCTCTTAATATGGCAACGATTCGGCTCCATAGTTCTGTGCTTTGCGGTTGTATTTAGGGCCAAAGCTTGCTTACCGACATCATGATGCGACGTCATGACGTCAATAACAGATCAACTCACTTATGGTTTGGATTGTTCGTACTTGGTTTTTATTTTATTAGTATTTGACAGACAGTTATACCCAGATTATTTGGGCTACAGTTTTAAAACATATTTGAACACTTGTATTAACCTGTTGCAATAACCTTGTCTAGTATGGGGCATTTTTCAAGCAATTTGTATTTGCAATATTGATACACCTAGAACTGAACATGACAATTGATAAGACCAATTTGACTTTAGCCAGGTGACACCCAGACCCTTGAGATGCATTTCGCTAAATACTAGTAATTGATTGTTGATTACCAATAAAGAAGCATCTGCCTATCTCTATATCACACAAAACATGCGCGAGTGCCGTAATGCTGCACTTTCCCTAGTAACATTCACACAGTGACACTATTACATAATTTTGTCATTTATTTAGTGTTTCACTTACCCAGATAATGCATGTGGTTTGAACCTCCTGTGAGATAGGCAGACTTTTTGAAGATTCTCTTCGTGCATTTAGCACTACAAGTGGACTGCTGGACAACTTTAGGCAACAAAGGTGGGATTTCTAGATACAATTAGCCAGTTCTGAATACACCAGCATCATATTTTCGTAGGTTCTTTGTATAATAAATGGCAATTCCAGAAGAATCACTCAGATCAGATCGTTTTTCTGGATTATTCCAATGATACTAAAATGTCAAAACGAAACTGTTATAGATATTTCCCGGTTTCTAGGAATATGAATTACACCAACAACAACCCCTTTATATTTTGTGCACTCGCGGAGTGAGCAAGATCCCTAAACATTATGAAGACTGAATAATGGTGCCTATAATATTAGTAAAAAGTTATGATGTTAAGTAAATTAAAATTCTTTAAATTACCTCAGCTTAACAAATCTCGCGATCATTTCCTAAGCTTTCAATAGTTGAATATTTCAAATAAGTTAAATTGGCCATTGCTGTCGCATTTTGACACATGTCTAACTGTTTTTTTTTACCCAATTGTCTTGTTAAATCTGGGAATTCCTGGTTGGAATGGGTTGTTAAATGGTGATTAATTACAACAAATTATTCTCGCTCACATAGACTTATTGAAAATTTAATGAGCAAGTTCTGTATGTACAAAGTATTAGTATAAAATGACCAGTTGAAGCAAAGACAGAGATAAACAAACCTGGATAAGAGCCCTTTTAGCAAAACCCTTTCCTATTCTAAAACCGGCTTCGTAGTGTAAACATTCACCTGCTGACCCAAGTGTCCACCCACCAATGACATTGTCACAGCCAATGGCCATACCACATTCCCGAGGTTCTGTCATTGTTGGAGCTAAAACCGGAAACAAAAACGAAAGTAATAGTCACCAGCCTATAATTATAGTCTCTGGTCAAGCGTGCAATTTACAGATACACAAATAAATCCACTTTATAAACGCATCCCTTTTCATTTCAGCAAGTAAATGTAACTAATTTATCAGAGATACACATGCATGGTTACCCAGTACACCCCCTCCCCCCTCAATTTACCACAGCAGCCCGTGGCCGCATTATTTGGGTAGTCGAAACTATGGCATGCAGTATAATCGCCACATTAAAAGACATGTAAACACGAGTAGAAGTTACTATGTCAGCATATGAAAGTGTTGTTTTGATGATTTTTCCATGTTCGATTTTACAAAATAGAAAAGTATTGTCCACTAACGAAAAAACACATGTACAAAGGCGCCTTGTAACGTTTGTATTTTCTACATCTGATCGTTCAACTGTTGTAATTTCTACTAGTGCATAATCGACAAATGTAACTTCTCTACATGTCACATCCATCAAGGCGTGGATCCGATTTTAGCCGAAGCTTACGTCATAAAAACAAAACCTCCCTTCAAGTAGTCTCGGTCATCCAGACAATATGGCTCCGTCGTCGAACCCACATTGCTCTAACTACGTGATCACTGTGACTATATAAGCTAGAATTTTCAGGATGACATGCACACTGATTTATGAACCTTTTATAGCAAGTCGCACGTGAGAAGCATGGTCACCATTGAAGTGTAATGCAAGCAGTGCCGGATCTAGGTGAGGGAAAAGTGGGACAAACGCCCGGGCCCCCCACATTTAGGGGGCCCCACAATTCTGGGTCATACTTATATTTTATCCCGGAGTTAACTCTTTACTGACATTCATTGCTGATTTAATGTTTTATGTCACCTTAAATAATTTCACTAAAATAAAGTAATGAAAACATCATGAGAGAAAGAGTCTGTTTAAAATACTCAAATTGCCAACGAATTCTAAACGTCAATGAAACCGCTGCCTAAATTGTCTCAGATAACTGAAATTAATCCTAATTTTTTTAAAAAAGAAATCCTGAAGGAAACACCCTCGGCACATAAGGGGGCGGAGTACATACTAGTACGATACGCGGTAAGTACGATCAATGGTTGTATTGAGAAGTCCGTGTGTACGTTATTATCATTTGTAAAAACGCATCGTCTTCAGTAAAAATAACTTTGGCAAAAAGGTTGTTGTCTCTTTTTGGAGGGGCATTCTTAGACTGGCATACGACTTTGGCAAAAAAGGTTGTCGTCTCATATAACAATACGTCAACTGTTTCTTACCAGTGTCAGAACAAGAATATAGCAGCATATGATGCATGACTCTAGATTCGTTAATAATGGGTTTAGTTGCAATCATATGATACTCCTCATCACTTGGTAAATCAAAGGTCATGCACATATAGGTCGTTTCCTTATTAGGAACGGAAGTTAAGTCCAGTCGTAGGTCCATTCTCTGTACACCTGAAAACATAGGTAACATAAACATGCATGTAATACCTTACATGTAAACAATCTTACGAAGTATAATTTTAAGTAAAGCAGTTCAATTAAAGTTTCAGTTCCAGTTAATAAAAGTCTCTTTTTCGAGTATAAGTATCTGAACGACAATGCTGATGAAAATTTAAAATTAAAAGCACCAATTAAAATTCATTATTGCTCCATCTCAATCAATATTGTTGCTGTTATCTTGCCATGAAATTATAGGAATTTAATCTACAATATTTTAGGCCCGATCAACATTTTAAAATCACTGAGCGAGTTGTGGAGGTTATTATGGTTTTGAGCACAATCTGTAGTGAGGAAAGTAAATCATATTATCTTACAAAACACTGCAAAAATAGTAAGTAATCTCTGTTTACAAACGACAAAATAATAACAATAATAAATAATAATAATAAAAATTGCAAAACATAATTGATTATTTCTTTTTTAAATTTTTTATTTAAATCAAATGTATAAATCTAATATACAGTCACATAACATTAATAAGGGCTTTAAGGAACACCTTTGAAGTATACAGCCACATGCCCTTTAAACTTGTCGTAACTTGAACATAGAAAATAACTCACCTTCCTCGTCAAAAGCTGGACATGCTAAAACATCACTATCACATTTAACCCAGGAATTTTTCTCGTTACACTGGGTACTTCCCCATGGATCACAAATACCCGGATGACTCAGTAGTTTATCACTATCTGGTGCTTTCCCTTGTTCCCACTGACAATTAGGATCTCCTAGTTCTTGTCCATTACTCATACCATCACCATCGGAATCTTTCTCACATAATTCTACAGTCCACTAAAGAACATAACATCATACATCTATCTTATACATTGCATACACTATTATACTTCTATGACCCACTGAACAGGGCCTATTTTAACGTGCCTCGGGATGAAAAATCCGTGCTTTAAAAATCTAAAATCCGTGCTCTGAAAAAAGGTGTGTATATCTTGTAAAATGTTCGATCATGCAATGAGCAGTCATTGTGATCATCGATCACGTCATTTGACTTGGTATCCAGTCTCATTATTTTTCTTCGCTTGGTTCACTGGTTGTTTCTTTCGCAGCGGTCCTTCGCATTGACTTGAGTTTTTGAAAATCACTTCGAAAATACGGACCCAAGGCTGATTCTTTGAATACCCTAAGACGGACAGTAATAAAGAAATTAAGGCCCGTATTTTTGAAGCGATTTCAAAAACTCAAGTCGTCAAAACGCCTCTTCTGACATATTGTACTGTTACTGCCTATGGAATGGGTGTTTACCGTCCATTTCCATTATGCGATATAATTATAACAGTGTGTTTTATCCATATCAGAAGAGAAGTTACTGACCCTTTATTTCTCGAAAATCGCATCGAAAATACGTACCCAAGGCCAATTCTTTGAATCGACTTTGGACTTTTCTTTGAACATCCGATGTCCTGACAAGCGGTCGGATATGCATATATCTGTCAGTCAATTTTTTGGTATTAAAAGTGTAATAGAGAAAAATAGAAATAGTCTGCACATTCCCTTGTTTATAATTACTCTATGCCTTATAAAACATGGTAATACACGAACTTTTTCTGTTTTTCTTTCGTTTTCTCTTATCTAATGCCATTCAATTACTTTATTGAATTGTCAGATATCCTCTTACAGTCCCATATAACAACTGTTGGTCTTCGAAGGAATTATTAGTGAGCAGAAATTTTATCCGTGTGTCTGTTATCGCTCGCCGCTTCAGTCATTTATATAGAGCTGTGGCTCGTGTTTTCATTGTCGTTACGTCACTGCCGATTCGGGTAACGTGTAATACTCAGCTATCGTAGCATTGCCCTCTGCGTTAAAAATATATTTGGAATGTGTTTAACCAGCACTATCACATATGTGATAATGACTGGCACCAATATTGTCCTTTAAAGGATGTGTGTATATGTATATACATCCTACCTTATGACCAGCTTGAGCAAAATCTTTACCAAACTGATTTCTGTCACCTCCACCAGCTTGGTTTAAATGACCAACACCCTTCCACAGATAATTAGGTTTACAAGAGTGGGGAACATTCCCCCCATTAGGTATTTTCTCCTGATATCCAGCATAACCACTGACACAGGCCACTGTAGTGGCTAAAATCAAAGCTGGGAACATTTCTAGTTTCGCACCTGAAAATAAATGTAAGCTTACCATGACAGTATATTACGATTATAAAGCAACATAATACTAGTAAACCGGTTTTGATATAGCATTGACCATCACACGTGATAATAAAATCGGACTGGGTTCAATAAGCATACTTTATTATATAAAGAAATACATCAAAAAAATATTATGTATACAAGACCGAATTAAGACCAATGGATGATCTAATCAGCACCCAATAGATGTTGGTGCCCCCATATATTGTACTTCCAAATAATTCACGATAATAAACCATAAAAAAATATTGTATTTTTCAAAATGAGGTTTTATACACGCCATAATTAATTGAGACAAAGTAGCTAGGCAACAGTAATGAAGGATAAAAACAATAAAGAGCTCATTAAAAGTTCGTAATTAATCTTTAAATTAAATATTTGAAATTTGACACCTAACAAAGAAGGTGCCCCCCCCCCTTGATATCCCAAGCACGCGCTTATTTTGCTTAATCAAGCTTCAATGAGTTAAATGAGCTAAATCGCTAATTGACACAAGTGGGTCGCAACTCATATTATTGTACTATGAATGTATATAAACTGAATGAATGAATGAATGAAATGGGGTTTAACGTCCTACGCTTAAGCACCGTACCTGGGCTAATTGAAGACGGGTATATAAACTGATCTACATTGAATGGTTTCCGTTTTTACTCTAATTTCAAATCAGTTATGTTCCGCGAAATTAGCCTGCAATCTCAAACGAATAAAAATTTCTAGCGTCTGGTTATTCCAGTCTGCATACACTGTTTGGTTTGGTGCAATATGTCTAGCCTCGTTCCTCGAGTCTGTTGCTAGAACTGGGACTGAAACGCATTATGATACACGATTCGTGTACCAATGGAAAATGTTTATTTGGTCTTAAATATTTTCGGTCAAGATCACAGCAACAATGTTGATTTAAATTGACAAATAATTCGTGTTTTCAATGTTGAAGATTTTGGATGATATTGAGTTAGAGATTTAGCCCATCCAAACGACTAGGCAGCTGTCATAGTCAGGCCCCCTACTGCATCACCGACAACGGCGTGATTTCCCCTTGTCGGTGATGCAGAAGGGGGGCCTGACAAGGACAGCTGCCTAGTCGTTTGGATGGGACGAAAAACCGAGGTCCCGTGTACACATTAGAGTGCACGTAAAAAATCCATTGGCAGTTGGAATTCGATATAAGAGTAGGCCGTTGCGCCGCTGCCCGGGCAAAATTTCCCTCATAGCACAGTGTATGGCGTATGCTCGTCTTCTATTGGCCCAGGTTAGGTGCATAATAGTAGGACGTTAAACCCCATTTCATTCATTCATTCCTTTAAAGAAAATTGAATTTCCTTCCCGTAAAATAAGTAATACAGCACAGTGCTGATACCAACTACTACCTCACACGGGAATATTGGGTTTACATAAGGGGCCCATACACGATCCATCATGTTTGATAAAACATGTTTGACAGCTTGACGTGGCCCATACACGTTCAAACTTGTTTGTCAAACATTAGCTTGTGCCAAGAGTTCGTAATGGATGGACCAACAGCGTTAAGGGCGCCATACACGATCCAACATGTTTGATCAAATATTTTTGATCAAACATATTTGATGGATATTTGATTGTGTATGTGTAAATTTGATGGCCAGAAATGTTTGACGTCAAATGTTTGATGGATCTGATTTCTGTTGATATTTTTCGTCAAACAGTCAAACATGTTGGATCGTGTATGGGCTTCATCAAACTTGTTTGTCAACATTATTTTTTCAGAAGCAGCCGGATAGATAAGATCGACTGAAAACATCCTCATATGTTGGACAAACAAGTTTGATGAAGCCCATACACGATCCAACATGTTTGACTGTTTGACGAACAAACTAATGTTTGACAAACAAGTTTGAACGTGTATGGGCAACGTCAAGCTTTCAAACATGTTTGATCCAAACATGTTTGAGGATGTTTTCAGTCGATATTATCTATCCGGCTGCTTCTGAAAAAATAATGTTGGACAAACAAGTTTGATGAAGCCCATACACGATCCAACATGTTTGACTGTTTGACGAAAAATATCAACAGAAATCAGATCCATCAAACATTTTTAGCCATCAAATTTACACATACACGATCAAATATCCATCAAACATGTTTGATTCAACATGTTGGATCGTGTATGGGGCCCTAATAGGGCCCATACACGATCCAACATGTTTGATCAAACATGTTGGATCAAACATGTTTGAAAGCTTGACGTTGCCCATACACGTTCAAACTTGTTTGTCAAACATTAGTTTGTTCGTCAAACAGTCAAACATGTTGGATCGTGTATGGGCTTCATCAAACTTGTTTGTCAAACATATGAGGTTGTTTTCAGTCGATCTTATCTATCCGGCTGCTTCTGAAAAAATAATGTTGGACAAACAAGTTTGATGAAGCCCATACACGATCCAACATGTTTGACTGTTTGACGAAAAATATCAACATAAATCAGATCCATCAAACATTTGACGTCAAACATTTCTGGCCATCAAATTTACACATACACGATCAAATATCCATCAAATATGTTTGATCAAAAATATTTGATCAAACATGTTGGATCGTGTATGGCGCCCTTTAAGCCTGTTCCCCAATCCCGTCCATAAATCCTGAATAAAGGGGCCCATACACGATCCAACATGTTTGATAAAACATGTTGGATCGAACATGTTTGACAGCTTGAAGTTGCCCATACACGTTCAAACTTGTTTGTCAAACATCAGTTTTTACCAAGAGTTCGTAATGGATGGACCAACAGCGTTAGCCCTTGCTTTTAGCCTTGCGAAAAAAAACAGAAAAAAAGAAAGTGGGCCAATAATTGGTTTTTGAAGCGCAAAACGTCTGGCCATTCTAAATTATTGGATGAATTGCGATGTACTGAGCCCAGTGATTTTAGATTTTTTATTTTTTGCAGATGGACGTAGATTCATTTGATGAACTTTTGGAGCTTGTGAGACCCTTTATAACAAAACAAGATACAAATTTGCGTCATGTCATATCTCCTACTGACGGACTTTCAATAACCCTGCAATTTTTGGCAACTGGGAACACTTTTTAAGACCTAATGTTGGAGAAACAAGTTAGATGAAGCCCATACACGATCCAACATGTTTGACTGTTTGACGAAAAATATCAACAGAAATCAGATCCATCAAACATTTGACGTCAAACATTTTTGGCCATCAAATTTACACATACACGATTAAATATCCATCAAACATGTTGAATCAAACATGATGGATCGTGTATGGGGCCTATTAGATATTGTTTAATATAAGGTAAACTCACGTAGACAAGCAAACACTGCATTGAAAGATAAGCGCTCTTGAAGATAAATAAACTATTGACATTAAAATTTCGCAGGAGGATATATATTAGAAGTGTGTATTCCAGTGGAAACAGTGATAACTTATGTGAATTACTTTATAATTGCGAAAGGACTAGCATCCTGTTTAGCTATGATGTTACAAAACAGAAAATCAACCAATTCATTATCAGATATTTGGGTTATAAACAGCAGAAATGTGGTTTGGAGTCTTTAAAAAAATGATGATTTCAATCTTTAAGGCACATATTATGACGATTTTCTATTATTTTAATAAATCAATATCAACTTGGAATGCTCTATAGACGAAACAACATTGAAAACGTTGTATAGTTTGAGATTCTGTGATTTGCTCATAATGTTTAGTTTTTATACGGCCACATTTTCATGTGGACGTATTGTGTCGTCGACCCTGTCCGTCCGGACGTCCGCCCGTCCACATTTGTTTTTGGACTCTCTACAGATCACAATTCTTACCCGATTTTGACGAAACTTGAAATATAGGGTTATCCCCAAAAGATCTCGGCTGCATTCGATATTGGTATGTATCGGATCAAAGCTTCATGGATTATGGCCACTGATTGTCAAAAAATCACGTTTTTAGCTTGTGGACCCTACAATTTTGAGCCGATTTTGATGAAATCTGACATGCATGTTTATAACCCAAAGATCTTGGTTCTTTCGATATTTGCGCCTATCGGAGCGTAATTTCCTGAATTATGGCCCCAGATTGTCCGAAAAATCATCTATTTTAGCTTGTGGTCCCTCTAGAGGTCACAATTATTATCCGATTTCATAAACCGTTTAATTATATCAGGAAGGTTGAGTTCGAATTTCGGAAAACTCAGATTAAAATTACAATACAAAATGACCGCCGTGTGTACGCGAATAGTGTCAAAATATGGTAGATCAAAGTTGCGGACCCTGTAGAGGTTACAATTTTAATTCGATTTTGATGAAACTTTAAATGCATGGTTATAACCTAAAGATCTTGGTTCCTTTCTATATTTGCGCATATCGGATCGTAACTTCCTGAATTGTTGCCCCTGATTATACGCAAAATCGCCTTTGTTAAGCTTGTGGTCCCTCTGGAAGTCACAATTATTATCCGATTTAAATAATGGTTTGATTATATCACCTTTACACCCTAAGGAAGGTTGAGTTTGAATTTTGGGAAAATCGGATCAAAATTGCCATACAAAATGGCCGCCGTTTGTACGGAATACTGTTAAAAAATGGTACATCATGGTTGTGGACCCTTTATAGGTCACAATTTTAATTAGATTTTGATGAAACTTGAAATGCATGGTTGTTACCAAAAGATCTTGGTTTCTGTCGTTATTTGTGCATATCGGATCGTAACTTCCTGAATTATGGACCCTGGTTGTCCGAAAAATCCCCTATGGTCCCTCTGGAGGTCATAATTATTATCCGATTTGAAAAAAATTTTTTGACTATCACTGTACATCCTACGGAATGTTGAGTTTGAATTTTGAGAAAATCGGACCATAATTGCCAGACAAAATGGCCGCCGTTTGTACGCGAATAGTGTCAAAATATGGTATATCAAAGTTGTCGACCCTGTAGAGGTCAGAATTTTAATTAGATTTTGATGAAACTTGAAATGCATGTGCATAACCTTAAGATTTTGATTCTTTTCGATATTTGCGCATATCAAATTGAAACTTAATGAATTATGGCCTTTGATTGTAAGAAAAATCACTTTCGGTATTGCTTGTTCTCTATCCATCTCTCAGCTTACTATCTTTAAAACTTCTTATGATTGATTTTTAATATATCGGATGAAATTTTAGTAGTATTTTATATACATGTAGTTCATTGTGTCATCACTGCGTGCAATAAATTGGAAAGGGAAAGACTTACTGTCCTGAGATTTAACATTAGAACCCGCGACGCTACGCGTCTTGGGTCCTAATGATCTCAGGACATGTCTATTGGACAATAACACCCCTCTAAATGCAAAACATGAAGTGTTTATCTCCTAAATGCCAAACTTCATTATACCCTCCAAAATGTACTCTCCCGCTTCGAACTGTCATATAAAATTTATGAAGCTATCTCAAACTTCATAGCAGAATCGGGAATTAACTGTTA
Source organism: Patella pellucida (assembly GCA_917208275.1). Taxonomy (NCBI): domain Eukaryota; kingdom Metazoa; phylum Mollusca; class Gastropoda; family Patellidae; genus Patella; species Patella pellucida. The sequence goes on along the minus strand of OU795041.1, from coordinate 27,851,164 downwards.
ATTTAGTTGCGCTAAAAGAGCACTAGTCCAAGAAAGATAACTGGTTTTGTAGACCAGGTTGGCCCCTAAGCCACCTGGATGCTTTAATAATATCAGAAAATCGACGTTAAGATAGGGAACTGCATGTACATATCTAGTTACAAATGAAGGAACTATTGGTGTAGGGCAGTATTATAATATACAGTGTACAAGGAAAACTGATGACAATATAAAAGAATATGGACCTACACAACCATTATTAACAATGACAGTGCATATCAATCAATTTATTTATTCCTATAAATAGTTCAATTTGTATTATTGTTTATTTTTGTGTGTGGCTATTGCTGCTAGCTCCAGTGGCGTCACTAGGGGGGGGGGGGCACAGGGGGCACGTGCCCCGAAACTTTTCATGTGTGCCCCGGATATATTTTGAGCAGACAAAATCGATAATTTGCAATAATTTCACTACTTTTCCCTATCATTATTTCGAATGTCCCGAGTACGGAAGAGAAGCTTTCAAGTGCGAAGCTTTTCTGGATTGTCCTTTCTGGCCCACCGTAGATTTCCTCAATTGCCTGCACGTGCACAGTTTGATACAGTATATAACTAAATAAATATTTAACTGAAAATAGTGTAGAAACGGTTGTGCATGACCTAGTTTACCCGCCGTGTATGTTTAGCGGGACAACAATATCACATTAAATTTTAGTTCGTGATAATTTAGCTCACAACTTCACAAGAACTCGTACATATTTCCAAGTATTCGTTTTAATAACTATATTATTATATCGACAAAAATAATCCGCGGGTTGAAACATAAAATAGAATACCCACGGCAACGTCATGTCGTTATTAAAACGAATACTGGAAAATATGTACGAGTTGGGCCTGTGCCCCGGATCTAATTGGAACCTATAGTGACGCCTCTGGCTAGCTCTTCTTTTTCTTTATCTGTGGAGAGCCGTACGCAAGTAAAACTCTAATGGAATGCCTACAACTGTTAAACTGTGAAGTCTGGAACTCTTAGTTAATTTTTTCACAACATGAAACTTATCGGACGAACACCAGTCCTTTTAATTTAATAAAATCAACCTGTCCATAATATCATATTCTTGGTATTGAACGTTAAATCTTTAATAAACAACAACAGCAACAATGACAGACTAATGACTTGGTGTCTGTTATTATAACGAGCCGAGTAAAAATAGGCGTTGGTAATCAGAACAATGAAAACTAATTAAGAGTCACACATCTTAACTCTAGACAAGCAGTATTAACACCTGTTAAAGTTGCCAAGTCTCTTACTCAATATTATACAAAACCTTCGACATTGAAATCACGAATTATTTGTCAATTTATTTTATTTAACATTGATGTTGTGATATTACCGGGGAAAGATGGGATTCTGATATCCAATATTTAAGACAAAATAAACATTTTACAATTGGTACACGAATCGTGTACCAGCGTCATGTCAAACGGTGACCTCATATTCTAATCTAGAGAGCATGCGCAATTAATACTATAGGTGTAGACTTGAATAACCAGACACAGACGTATTTCACCGAACATAACTGCTTTGAAATTAGAGTAAAAACAAAACGATTGAACGCAAATTAGTTTATATTCAATCATATAACATTATTATCTACGTTGCGACCCATTTGTGTCAATTTGTGGGTCCCAAATGTTAGCGGTTTAGCTCCTTTCAGCTTAAATCTTATATCATATACTTGTCTAAAGTATACACGCTTGTACAACCCATTACATCTAAAGCCCAGCTTATGTCGCCCTTACGACGCGATAAAACTATCGTCGACTCGAAATCGGCGACTGGTCTACGATCAAGTGGATACAATCAGTCGTAACTACTTGGGCGACATAAGCGCTCTTACGACTGGTGTGAATCGGACGCAAGCCAGTCGCCGTCGAGTTGTATCCAGTTTCTCCGAGTCGCACAAGTTCTACTCCTACGACTAGAGACAAGCGACATAAGCGCACTTACGACTGGCGCCAAGTCGACGTAGCCAACAGGATTCGGTTATTTAGTCACGTGGCACCCAGAGGGTGGTAATGAGGCCATTTTGAAGGTCATCGCGTGTCAGTCATGTGGTCAGTTGTTGCTCCAAATCTTCAACTGATGCCGGGCGACATAAGCGCTCTTACGACTGCGATCAACTGGTTTCTCTTGGTTGCTTCCAGTCGTGGATACAATCAGTCGTTGCGACATAAGCTGTCAGATCCCGCTAGTCGCCGACAGTTTTATCGCGTCGTAGGGCGACATAAGCTGGGCTTAAAGGGGCCCATACACGATCAATTATATTGCGCAATTAAATTGTCAATACACTAAATTGGCAATTAAATTGACCGTGTATGGGTGATATTGATGACTTGCGCAATTGTATTGAGTGAATCAAAAACTGCTTGATATTTTATTGCGCAAGTCTATTTGATTGCGCAATTAATTGATCGTGTGTGGTGATCGTCAATTAAATTGTGCAATAAAATCATTGGAACAACGGTTTTCTATTCTACAGCAAGAGCAACTGTCACGGCAATTGCTGGGTCAAAATCCCCCATCCTCTCTCAAACGGGTAGCAAGACCAAAATGAGTCTAGTTTGCGCAATTAAAGTTTCAATTATATTGAGCTGTGTGTGTCGGCTTTCGTTTCAAGAGAGGCATGTTGTTGTTAAGCACATATAATTCGTTCACTACATATATCTATTCATTGATGACTTAAAACTGAATTTTAGAGTAGCCCTCTGTAAATTCAGATGTTCGCCGCATTCGCTTTGCATAGAAACTGACAGATATTTAAATAATATACCCAGGGAAGAGAGATTATGTAAATATTGTACATTGAAGACGTTAGAAGTCTTGTATATAATACCTTAAGAGAATTTTATTTATCATCTAAGTATTTTACTAGTCCAAATATCTATAAATTTGTCTCTTTGATGACGTGAACAGATCAAAAACTTATAATATCTAAAGCTTAATTTATATATTTCGCTTTTGCTCAACGTACATCATTACCTTCCTTAACTTTAAAGTTAATTTTATTGTATATATAGTATTTATTGTTTGTGAATAACTATTATTATTTTTTTTTTCTTATTCTTTTTCTTTTTACTTACACGTCTTTTCATCTTGATTGTATTATTGTATAATTTTAAAGCTATAAGTTGTTTAACATAATGCTATATGTAATAAAGTATTATTATTATTAATTAGTTACATTCTGGATTATGAAAGTGTAAATTCCTATCATAACAATCTATAACACCATTGTTACGTTTTTAATCCATTTTAATCCCTAGGAGCTGGATTCCTACGAAATCGTCGAAAATGACCTCCTCTAATCCGTTACGGTCAATAACTGTGCCCTCGTGAATAAACCAACCACACACCGGCTACAGATTTAATTTTACAATTAATCTGTCATTTAACATGTCCAAAGATCGTGTGTAAAATATAAAATTAAAATATGGAATAAAATACAATATTAAAATCTAGATCCCAAATGACATTGTATTGTATTGTAAAATATTTTTTCTGCACGTGTAGTCAGGGGTGTGTAGGAGGAGGACGAGGATGGTAAATAACTGATGTAAATAACTGCGTTGTATTTATTTCGTTACTGGCGACATCTGGCTTGTTATGGTTTCGTTTTTTGTTTTTTTTTATATTAAACTTGTTTACTTGTTACAAATGTTAAATTTACATTGAATCTCACCCAAAAGTGACTGCATAAAACTTTTAATTATGCTTCAGAAGCCAACTAATGTTGGTACTGTGTGCTAGATGTCTCTAAGCCGAAATCGATCTGAGTTTAACACCAGAAATTGATATTGGGCGAAACCCAAGAATAAAATTTAGATCATGAAAATACAACCATTATTGGCGGAGCTAGCCATGGCTTAGTTCAGAGGGGTCCCGATTTTGACAATGATCCTACCAGGCGGGTCAAGGGGTCGGAAAATAGTAACCCCGGCATTTTTGGATATAATGTTCACACTTGTTATTAACCATGAACATGTCCAGACACATGCCCGAGTAACACCGTTTCTAAAGAAAAATTTAAATAACAATGTCTATTACTTACTCATACACTAAATTTATATCTATATATCAATTTGTCAATACTAGTATATATACAGAAAGTAGAAACTTCACGCTCTGTTTCCTTTGTAAACAGTTTGTGTGTTGTGTTAAAGCCCCAATACCACTCTTGTTGTAACTGAATAATATGTTCCAATCATTATTCTGGTCAACAAATTGTACTATTTTACAATATTTCAATTAAAAAATGATACAAATTTTATCTTACACACCCTAATTTTAAAAGTTGGAAAAATTCAACTACATGCCGTAACATGGTTTGCAAAGCCTTACGTAAGCACTTTCAAATGCAATTTGGATTTAAACAGATTTTCAAACCATCTGGACAATTAGGATAGGTTGTAATGGATAATTTACACAACAGGTAGGACACTTTAACATCTAGTACTTAGAATAAGGCTAAAAAAAAATTCTGGACCTGTCAAGCTAGCAAGAGTGTTATTGTCCCTTTAAGGACTTAGCCAGCTAGCGCAACAACCATCCTAAATTCAATAATACCCATAGGCTTTTTTATACATATAAAATATAGTCTTGTTAGTTATAACTTTTGTTAATTTTTGATTGCTGGTTTATTTTGTATGCTTACAGGAAAAAAAAAAGTTGTTACCATGCAAGATACACCTACATTTTAAAAGAGATGGATAACAAGCTAACAAATTTCGTTTTTTCGTACAACAAGGGCCAATAATCCATGATGTTACAGTAAGGCATATGTCAATATCCAAAGGAACGGTATCTTTGGGATAAAACATCTCTTTCACGTTTCATTGAAATTTAGTGCGAGGTGCTCTGTAACCGAAATAGCATTAGTATCAAACTCAGTAATTGTATATCCATAAAATTGTACCTTGTGTTTTACAGATACTGTTTCAATGTTCGATATAATCACCACTATAGTACGTTTTGTAGAAAGTAAAAGAAAAATCGTACAAACCCGTCCACTCGATGGTAGTAAACAGCCTTTTTTACCTGTTGCCACTAAAGACGGTTATTTTATACGTTTTTTTGTTAATCATACGACTATATTATACACAATGGTATAGTTCTTAATCACGAGAGTTGCATTCATGCATGGGATCACATGACCATCTCAACCAATGTACTAAACTAAACTTGATTACCCATTTACATATGGATATTTGTAGTGTATATTTGGTGTGTTCCCACTTAACCGGCAGACTGTTCATCCTTTGATTGATCTGAAAACTACAGTCTGTTTAAAAGTAGTCACTCAAGAACAGTTCACAAGTGTTCAGCGTTATTGAGCTCTTAATCCCTCTTTATAAGATTTGTTAACCAACTAATTAATGACATTTTGAACAAAGTTCATGCCGGCGTTAAGCCTTCAAACATGAATTCAATTCACTATATTAATATGAATAGATGGTCGATCTGTGTTGATATTATATTTATAGTTGAATAAAATGACAGCATGCCATCCTAATATTTACAAGTTGATTAACTTAATAAAACAAGAACAATCCTATGTCGAAATCACCATTTCACAGATATTATTTGGTGGTACCAAAAGGCCTCGAGTTAAGAAATATCGACAACTTGATACAAGAATTGAACATTTGAAAACACAGTTATTAAATGGCTCTTCAAGTGTAAATAGGAATGGAACAAATATTTCCTATTTATTATTGTGTATAATATAGTCGTATGATTAACAAAAAAACGTATAAAATAACCGTCTTTAGTGGCAACAGGTAAAAAAGGCTGTTTACTACCATCGAGTGGACGGGTTTGTACGATTTTTCTTTTACTTTCTACAAAACGTACTATAGTGGTGATTATATCGAACATTGAAACAGTATCTGTAAAACACAAGGTACAATTTTATGGATATACAATTACTGAGTTTGATACTAATGCTATTTCGGTTACAGAGCACCTCGCACTAAATTTCAATGAAACGTGAAAGAGATGTTTTATCCCAAAGATACCGTTCCTTTGGATATTGACATATGCCTTACTGTAACATCATGGATTATTGGCCCTTGTTGTACGAAAAAACGAAATTTGTTAGCTTGTTATCCATCTCTTTTAAAATGTAGGTGTATCTTGCATGGTAACAACTTTTTTTTTTCCTGTAAGCATACAAAATAAACCAGCAATCAAAAATTAACAAAAGTTATAACTAACAAGACTATATTTTATATGTATAAAAAAGCCTATGGGTATTATTGAATTTAGGATGGTTGTTGCGCTAGCTGGCTAAGTCCTTAAAGGGACAATAACACTCTTGCTAGCTTGACAGGTCCAGAATTTTTTTTTAGCCTTATTCTAAGTACTAGATGTTAAAGTGTCCTACCTGTTGTGTAAATTATCCATTACAACCTATCCTAATTGTCCAGATGGTTTGAAAATCTGTTTAAATCCAAATTGCATTTGAAAGTGCTTACGTAAGGCTTTGCAAACCATGTTACGGCATGTAGTTGAATTTTTCCAACTTTTAAAATTAGGGTGTGTAAGATAAAATTTGTATCATTTTTTAATTGAAATATTGTAAAATAGTACAATTTGTTGACCAGAATAATGATTGGAACATATTATTCAGTTACAACAAGAGTGGTATTGGGGCTTTAACACAACACACAAACTGTTTACAAAGGAAACAGAGCGTGAAGTTTCTACTTTCTGTATATATACTAGTATTGACAAATTGATATATAGATATAAATTTAGTGTATGAGTAAGTAATAGACATTGTTATTTAAATTTTTCTTTAGAAACGGTGTTACTCGGGCATGTGTCTGGACATGTTCATGGTTAATAACAAGTGTGAACATTATATCCAAAAATGCCGGGGTTACTATTTTCCGACCCCTTGACCCGCCTGGTAGGATCATTGTCAAAATCGGGACCCCTCTGAACTAAGCCATGGCTAGCTCCGCCAATAATGGTTGTATTTTCATGATCTAAATTTTATTCTTGGGTTTCGCCCAATATCAATTTCTGGTGTTAAACTCAGATCGATTTCGGCTTAGAGACATCTAGCACACAGTACCAACATTAGTTGGCTTCTGAAGCATAATTAAAAGTTTTATGCAGTCACTTTTGGGTGAGATTCAATGTAAATTTAACATTTGTAACAAGTAAACAAGTTTAATATAAAAAAAAACAAAAAACGAAACCATAACAAGCCAGATGTCGCCAGTAACGAAATAAATACAACGCAGTTATTTACATCAGTTATTTACCATCCTCGTCCTCCTCCTACACACCCCTGACTACACGTGCAGAAAAAATATTTTACAATACAATACAATGTCATTTGGGATCTAGATTTTAATATTGTATTTTATTCCATATTTTAATTTTATATTTTACACACGATCTTTGGACATGTTAAATGACAGATTAATTGTAAAATTAAATCTGTAGCCGGTGTGTGGTTGGTTTATTCACGAGGGCACAGTTATTGACCGTAACGGATTAGAGGAGGTCATTTTCGACGATTTCGTAGGAATCCAGCTCCTAGGGATTAAAATGGATTAAAAACGTAACAATGGTGTTATAGATTGTTATGATAGGAATTTACACTTTCATAATCCAGAATGTAACTAATTAATAATAATAATACTTTATTACATATAGCATTATGTTAAACAACTTATAGCTTTAAAATTATACAATAATACAATCAAGATGAAAAGACGTGTAAGTAAAAAGAAAAAGAATAAGAAAAAAAAAATAATAATAGTTATTCACAAACAATAAATACTATATATACAATAAAATTAACTTTAAAGTTAAGGAAGGTAATGATGTACGTTGAGCAAAAGCGAAATATATAAATTAAGCTTTAGATATTATAAGTTTTTGATCTGTTCACGTCATCAAAGAGACAAATTTATAGATATTTGGACTAGTAAAATACTTAGATGATAAATAAAATTCTCTTAAGGTATTATATACAAGACTTCTAACGTCTTCAATGTACAATATTTACATAATCTCTCTTCCCTGGGTATATTATTTAAATATCTGTCAGTTTCTATGCAAAGCGAATGCGGCGAACATCTGAATTTACAGAGGGCTACTCTAAAATTCAGTTTTAAGTCATCAATGAATAGATATATGTAGTGAACGAATTATATGTGCTTAACAACAACATGCCTCTCTTGAAACGAAAGCCGACACACACAGCTCAATATAATTGAAACTTTAATTGCGCAAACTAGACTCATTTTGGTCTTGCTACCCGTTTGAGAGAGGATGGGGGATTTTGACCCAGCAATTGCCGTGACAGTTGCTCTTGCTGTAGAATAGAAAACCGTTGTTCCAATGATTTTATTGCACAATTTAATTGACGATCACCACACACGATCAATTAATTGCGCAATCAAATAGACTTGCGCAATAAAATATCAAGCAGTTTTTGATTCACTCAATACAATTGCGCAAGTCATCAATATCACCCATACACGGTCAATTTAATTGCCAATTTAGTGTATTGACAATTTAATTGCGCAATATAATTGATCGTGTATGGGCCCCTTTAAGCCCAGCTTATGTCGCCCTACGACGCGATAAAACTGTCGGCGACTAGCGGGATCTGACAGCTTATGTCGCAACGACTGATTGTATCCACGACTGGAAGCAACCAAGAGAAACCAGTTGATCGCAGTCGTAAGAGCGCTTATGTCGCCCGGCATCAGTTGAAGATTTGGAGCAACAACTGACCACATGACTGACACGCGATGACCTTCAAAATGGCCTCATTACCACCCTCTGGGTGCCACGTGACTAAATAACCGAATCCTGTTGGCTACGTCGACTTGGCGCCAGTCGTAAGTGCGCTTATGTCGCTTGTCTCTAGTCGTAGGAGTAGAACTTGTGCGACTCGGAGAAACTGGATACAACTCGACGGCGACTGGCTTGCGTCCGATTCACACCAGTCGTAAGAGCGCTTATGTCGCCCAAGTAGTTACGACTGATTGTATCCACTTGATCGTAGACCAGTCGCCGATTTCGAGTCGACGATAGTTTTATCGCGTCGTAAGGGCGACATAAGCTGGGCTTTAGATGTAATGGGTTGTACAAGCGTGTATACTTTAGACAAGTATATGATATAAGATTTAAGCTGAAAGGAGCTAAACCGCTAACATTTGGGACCCACAAATTGACACAAATGGGTCGCAACGTAGATAATAATGTTATATGATTGAATATAAACTAATTTGCGTTCAATCGTTTTGTTTTTACTCTAATTTCAAAGCAGTTATGTTCGGTGAAATACGTCTGTGTCTGGTTATTCAAGTCTACACCTATAGTATTAATTGCGCATGCTCTCTAGATTAGAATATGAGGTCACCGTTTGACATGACGCTGGTACACGATTCGTGTACCAATTGTAAAATGTTTATTTTGTCTTAAATATTGGATATCAGAATCCCATCTTTCCCCGGTAATATCACAACATCAATGTTAAATAAAATAAATTGACAAATAATTCGTGATTTCAATGTCGAAGGTTTTGTATAATATTGAGTAAGAGACTTGGCAACTTTAACAGGTGTTAATACTGCTTGTCTAGAGTTAAGATGTGTGACTCTTAATTAGTTTTCATTGTTCTGATTACCAACGCCTATTTTTACTCGGCTCGTTATAATAACAGACACCAAGTCATTAGTCTGTCATTGTTGCTGTTGTTGTTTATTAAAGATTTAACGTTCAATACCAAGAATATGATATTATGGACAGGTTGATTTTATTAAATTAAAAGGACTGGTGTTCGTCCGATAAGTTTCATGTTGTGAAAAAATTAACTAAGAGTTCCAGACTTCACAGTTTAACAGTTGTAGGCATTCCATTAGAGTTTTACTTGCGTACGGCTCTCCACAGATAAAGAAAAAGAAGAGCTAGCCAGAGGCGTCACTATAGGTTCCAATTAGATCCGGGGCACAGGCCCAACTCGTACATATTTTCCAGTATTCGTTTTAATAACGACATGACGTTGCCGTGGGTATTCTATTTTATGTTTCAACCCGCGGATTATTTTTGTCGATATAATAATATAGTTATTAAAACGAATACTTGGAAATATGTACGAGTTCTTGTGAAGTTGTGAGCTAAATTATCACGAACTAAAATTTAATGTGATATTGTTGTCCCGCTAAACATACACGGCGGGTAAACTAGGTCATGCACAACCGTTTCTACACTATTTTCAGTTAAATATTTATTTAGTTATATACTGTATCAAACTGTGCACGTGCAGGCAATTGAGGAAATCTACGGTGGGCCAGAAAGGACAATCCAGAAAAGCTTCGCACTTGAAAGCTTCTCTTCCGTACTCGGGACATTCGAAATAATGATAGGGAAAAGTAGTGAAATTATTGCAAATTATCGATTTTGTCTGCTCAAAATATATCCGGGGCACACATGAAAAGTTTCGGGGCACGTGCCCCCTGTGCCCCCCCCCCTAGTGACGCCACTGGAGCTAGCAGCAATAGCCACACACAAAAATAAACAATAATACAAATTGAACTATTTATAGGAATAAATAAATTGATTGATATGCACTGTCATTGTTAATAATGGTTGTGTAGGTCCATATTCTTTTATATTGTCATCAGTTTTCCTTGTACACTGTATATTATAATACTGCCCTACACCAATAGTTCCTTCATTTGTAACTAGATATGTACATGCAGTTCCCTATCTTAACGTCGATTTTCTGATATTATTAAAGCATCCAGGTGGCTTAGGGGCCAACCTGGTCTACAAAACCAGTTATCTTTCTTGGACTAGTGCTCTTTTAGCGCAACTAAATTAACAGTTAATTCCCGATTCTGCTATGAAGTTTGAGATAGCTTCATAAATTTTATATGACAGTTCGAAGCGGGAGAGTACATTTTGGAGGGTATAATGAAGTTTGGCATTTAGGAGATAAACACTTCATGTTTTGCATTTAGAGGGGTGTTATTGTCCAATAGACATGTCCTGAGATCATTAGGACCCAAGACGCGTAGCGTCGCGGGTTCTAATGTTAAATCTCAGGACAGTAAGTCTTTCCCTTTCCAATTTATTGCACGCAGTGATGACACAATGAACTACATGTATATAAAATACTACTAAAATTTCATCCGATATATTAAAAATCAATCATAAGAAGTTTTAAAGATAGTAAGCTGAGAGATGGATAGAGAACAAGCAATACCGAAAGTGATTTTTCTTACAATCAAAGGCCATAATTCATTAAGTTTCAATTTGATATGCGCAAATATCGAAAAGAATCAAAATCTTAAGGTTATGCACATGCATTTCAAGTTTCATCAAAATCTAATTAAAATTCTGACCTCTACAGGGTCGACAACTTTGATATACCATATTTTGACACTATTCGCGTACAAACGGCGGCCATTTTGTCTGGCAATTATGGTCCGATTTTCTCAAAATTCAAACTCAACATTCCGTAGGATGTACAGTGATAGTCAAAAATTTTTTTTCAAATCGGATAATAATTATGACCTCCAGAGGGACCATAGGGGATTTTTCGGACAACCAGGGTCCATAATTCAGGAAGTTACGATCCGATATGCACAAATAACGACAGAAACCAAGATCTTTTGGTAACAACCATGCATTTCAAGTTTCATCAAAATCTAATTAAAATTGTGACCTATAAAGGGTCCACAACCATGATGTACCATTTTTTAACAGTATTCCGTACAAACGGCGGCCATTTTGTATGGCAATTTTGATCCGATTTTCCCAAAATTCAAACTCAACCTTCCTTAGGGTGTAAAGGTGATATAATCAAACCATTATTTAAATCGGATAATAATTGTGACTTCCAGAGGGACCACAAGCTTAACAAAGGCGATTTTGCGTATAATCAGGGGCAACAATTCAGGAAGTTACGATCCGATATGCGCAAATATAGAAAGGAACCAAGATCTTTAGGTTATAACCATGCATTTAAAGTTTCATCAAAATCGAATTAAAATTGTAACCTCTACAGGGTCCGCAACTTTGATCTACCATATTTTGACACTATTCGCGTACACACGGCGGTCATTTTGTATTGTAATTTTAATCTGAGTTTTCCGAAATTCGAACTCAACCTTCCTGATATAATTAAACGGTTTATGAAATCGGATAATAATTGTGACCTCTAGAGGGACCACAAGCTAAAATAGATGATTTTTCGGACAATCTGGGGCCATAATTCAGGAAATTACGCTCCGATAGGCGCAAATATCGAAAGAACCAAGATCTTTGGGTTATAAACATGCATGTCAGATTTCATCAAAATCGGCTCAAAATTGTAGGGTCCACAAGCTAAAAACGTGATTTTTTGACAATCAGTGGCCATAATCCATGAAGCTTTGATCCGATACATACCAATATCGAATGCAGCCGAGATCTTTTGGGGATAACCCTATATTTCAAGTTTCGTCAAAATCGGGTAAGAATTGTGATCTGTAGAGAGTCCAAAAACAAATGTGGACGGGCGGACGTCCGGACGGACAGGGTCGACGACACAATACGTCCACATGAAAATGTGGCCGTATAAAAACTAAACATTATGAGCAAATCACAGAATCTCAAACTATACAACGTTTTCAATGTTGTTTCGTCTATAGAGCATTCCAAGTTGATATTGATTTATTAAAATAATAGAAAATCGTCATAATATGTGCCTTAAAGATTGAAATCATCATTTTTTTAAAGACTCCAAACCACATTTCTGCTGTTTATAACCCAAATATCTGATAATGAATTGGTTGATTTTCTGTTTTGTAACATCATAGCTAAACAGGATGCTAGTCCTTTCGCAATTATAAAGTAATTCACATAAGTTATCACTGTTTCCACTGGAATACACACTTCTAATATATATCCTCCTGCGAAATTTTAATGTCAATAGTTTATTTATCTTCAAGAGCGCTTATCTTTCAATGCAGTGTTTGCTTGTCTACGTGAGTTTACCTTATATTAAACAATATCTAATAGGCCCCATACACGATCCATCATGTTTGATTCAACATGTTTGATGGATATTTAATCGTGTATGTGTAAATTTGATGGCCAAAAATGTTTGACGTCAAATGTTTGATGGATCTGATTTCTGTTGATATTTTTCGTCAAACAGTCAAACATGTTGGATCGTGTATGGGCTTCATCTAACTTGTTTCTCCAACATTAGGTCTTAAAAAGTGTTCCCAGTTGCCAAAAATTGCAGGGTTATTGAAAGTCCGTCAGTAGGAGATATGACATGACGCAAATTTGTATCTTGTTTTGTTATAAAGGGTCTCACAAGCTCCAAAAGTTCATCAAATGAATCTACGTCCATCTGCAAAAAATAAAAAATCTAAAATCACTGGGCTCAGTACATCGCAATTCATCCAATAATTTAGAATGGCCAGACGTTTTGCGCTTCAAAAACCAATTATTGGCCCACTTTCTTTTTTTCTGTTTTTTTTCGCAAGGCTAAAAGCAAGGGCTAACGCTGTTGGTCCATCCATTACGAACTCTTGGTAAAAACTGATGTTTGACAAACAAGTTTGAACGTGTATGGGCAACTTCAAGCTGTCAAACATGTTCGATCCAACATGTTTTATCAAACATGTTGGATCGTGTATGGGCCCCTTTATTCAGGATTTATGGACGGGATTGGGGAACAGGCTTAAAGGGCGCCATACACGATCCAACATGTTTGATCAAATATTTTTGATCAAACATATTTGATGGATATTTGATCGTGTATGTGTAAATTTGATGGCCAGAAATGTTTGACGTCAAATGTTTGATGGATCTGATTTATGTTGATATTTTTCGTCAAACAGTCAAACATGTTGGATCGTGTATGGGCTTCATCAAACTTGTTTGTCCAACATTATTTTTTCAGAAGCAGCCGGATAGATAAGATCGACTGAAAACAACCTCATATGTTTGACAAACAAGTTTGATGAAGCCCATACACGATCCAACATGTTTGACTGTTTGACGAACAAACTAATGTTTGACAAACAAGTTTGAACGTGTATGGGCAACGTCAAGCTTTCAAACATGTTTGATCCAACATGTTTGATCAAACATGTTGGATCGTGTATGGGCCCTATTAGGGCCCCATACACGATCCAACATGTTGAATCAAACATGTTTGATGGATATTTGATCGTGTATGTGTAAATTTGATGGCTAAAAATGTTTGATGGATCTGATTTCTGTTGATATTTTTCGTCAAACAGTCAAACATGTTGGATCGTGTATGGGCTTCATCAAACTTGTTTGTCCAACATTATTTTTTCAGAAGCAGCCGGATAGATAATATCGACTGAAAACATCCTCAAACATGTTTGGATCAAACATGTTTGAAAGCTTGACGTTGCCCATACACGTTCAAACTTGTTTGTCAAACATTAGTTTGTTCGTCAAACAGTCAAACATGTTGGATCGTGTATGGGCTTCATCAAACTTGTTTGTCCAACATATGAGGATGTTTTCAGTCGATCTTATCTATCCGGCTGCTTCTGAAAAAATAATGTTGACAAACAAGTTTGATGAAGCCCATACACGATCCAACATGTTTGACTGTTTGACGAAAAATATCAACAGAAATCAGATCCATCAAACATTTGACGTCAAACATTTCTGGCCATCAAATTTACACATACACAATCAAATATCCATCAAATATGTTTGATCAAAAATATTTGATCAAACATGTTGGATCGTGTATGGCGCCCTTAACGCTGTTGGTCCATCCATTACGAACTCTTGGCACAAGCTAATGTTTGACAAACAAGTTTGAACGTGTATGGGCCACGTCAAGCTGTCAAACATGTTTTATCAAACATGATGGATCGTGTATGGGCCCCTTATGTAAACCCAATATTCCCGTGTGAGGTAGTAGTTGGTATCAGCACTGTGCTGTATTACTTATTTTACGGGAAGGAAATTCAATTTTCTTTAAAGGAATGAATGAATGAAATGGGGTTTAACGTCCTACTATTATGCACCTAACCTGGGCCAATAGAAGACGAGCATACGCCATACACTGTGCTATGAGGGAAATTTTGCCCGGGCAGCGGCGCAACGGCCTACTCTTATATCGAATTCCAACTGCCAATGGATTTTTTACGTGCACTCTAATGTGTACACGGGACCTCGGTTTTTCGTCCCATCCGAACGACTAGGCAGCTGTCCTTGTCAGGCCCCCCTTCTGCATCACCGACAAGGGGAAATCACGCCGTTGTCGGTGATGCAGTAGGGGGCCTGACTATGACAGCTGCCTAGTCGTTTGGATGGGCTAAATCTCTAACTCAATATCATCCAAAATCTTCAACATTGAAAACACGAATTATTTGTCAATTTAAATCAACATTGTTGCTGTGATCTTGACCGAAAATATTTAAGACCAAATAAACATTTTCCATTGGTACACGAATCGTGTATCATAATGCGTTTCAGTCCCAGTTCTAGCAACAGACTCGAGGAACGAGGCTAGACATATTGCACCAAACCAAACAGTGTATGCAGACTGGAATAACCAGACGCTAGAAATTTTTATTCGTTTGAGATTGCAGGCTAATTTCGCGGAACATAACTGATTTGAAATTAGAGTAAAAACGGAAACCATTCAATGTAGATCAGTTTATATACCCGTCTTCAATTAGCCCAGGTACGGTGCTTAAGCGTAGGACGTTAAACCCCATTTCATTCATTCATTCATTCAGTTTATATACATTCATAGTACAATAATATGAGTTGCGACCCACTTGTGTCAATTAGCGATTTAGCTCATTTAACTCATTGAAGCTTGATTAAGCAAAATAAGCGCGTGCTTGGGATATCAAGGGGGGGGGGCACCTTCTTTGTTAGGTGTCAAATTTCAAATATTTAATTTAAAGATTAATTACGAACTTTTAATGAGCTCTTTATTGTTTTTATCCTTCATTACTGTTGCCTAGCTACTTTGTCTCAATTAATTATGGCGTGTATAAAACCTCATTTTGAAAAATACAATATTTTTTTATGGTTTATTATCGTGAATTATTTGGAAGTACAATATATGGGGGCACCAACATCTATTGGGTGCTGATTAGATCATCCATTGGTCTTAATTCGGTCTTGTATACATAATATTTTTTTGATGTATTTCTTTATATAATAAAGTATGCTTATTGAACCCAGTCCGATTTTATTATCACGTGTGATGGTCAATGCTATATCAAAACCGGTTTACTAGTATTATGTTGCTTTATAATCGTAATATACTGTCATGGTAAGCTTACATTTATTTTCAGGTGCGAAACTAGAAATGTTCCCAGCTTTGATTTTAGCCACTACAGTGGCCTGTGTCAGTGGTTATGCTGGATATCAGGAGAAAATACCTAATGGGGGGAATGTTCCCCACTCTTGTAAACCTAATTATCTGTGGAAGGGTGTTGGTCATTTAAACCAAGCTGGTGGAGGTGACAGAAATCAGTTTGGTAAAGATTTTGCTCAAGCTGGTCATAAGGTAGGATGTATATACATATACACACATCCTTTAAAGGACAATATTGGTGCCAGTCATTATCACATATGTGATAGTGCTGGTTAAACACATTCCAAATATATTTTTAACGCAGAGGGCAATGCTACGATAGCTGAGTATTACACGTTACCCGAATCGGCAGTGACGTAACGACAATGAAAACACGAGCCACAGCTCTATATAAATGACTGAAGCGGCGAGCGATAACAGACACACGGATAAAATTTCTGCTCACTAATAATTCCTTCGAAGACCAACAGTTGTTATATGGGACTGTAAGAGGATATCTGACAATTCAATAAAGTAATTGAATGGCATTAGATAAGAGAAAACGAAAGAAAAACAGAAAAAGTTCGTGTATTACCATGTTTTATAAGGCATAGAGTAATTATAAACAAGGGAATGTGCAGACTATTTCTATTTTTCTCTATTACACTTTTAATACCAAAAAATTGACTGACAGATATATGCATATCCGACCGCTTGTCAGGACATCGGATGTTCAAAGAAAAGTCCAAAGTCGATTCAAAGAATTGGCCTTGGGTACGTATTTTCGATGCGATTTTCGAGAAATAAAGGGTCAGTAACTTCTCTTCTGATATGGATAAAACACACTGTTATAATTATATCGCATAATGGAAATGGACGGTAAACACCCATTCCATAGGCAGTAACAGTACAATATGTCAGAAGAGGCGTTTTGACGACTTGAGTTTTTGAAATCGCTTCAAAAATACGGGCCTTAATTTCTTTATTACTGTCCGTCTTAGGGTATTCAAAGAATCAGCCTTGGGTCCGTATTTTCGAAGTGATTTTCAAAAACTCAAGTCAATGCGAAGGACCGCTGCGAAAGAAACAACCAGTGAACCAAGCGAAGAAAAATAATGAGACTGGATACCAAGTCAAATGACGTGATCGATGATCACAATGACTGCTCATTGCATGATCGAACATTTTACAAGATATACACACCTTTTTTCAGAGCACGGATTTTAGATTTTTAAAGCACGGATTTTTCATCCCGAGGCACGTTAAAATAGGCCCTGTTCAGTGGGTCATAGAAGTATAATAGTGTATGCAATGTATAAGATAGATGTATGATGTTATGTTCTTTAGTGGACTGTAGAATTATGTGAGAAAGATTCCGATGGTGATGGTATGAGTAATGGACAAGAACTAGGAGATCCTAATTGTCAGTGGGAACAAGGGAAAGCACCAGATAGTGATAAACTACTGAGTCATCCGGGTATTTGTGATCCATGGGGAAGTACCCAGTGTAACGAGAAAAATTCCTGGGTTAAATGTGATAGTGATGTTTTAGCATGTCCAGCTTTTGACGAGGAAGGTGAGTTATTTTCTATGTTCAAGTTACGACAAGTTTAAAGGGCATGTGGCTGTATACTTCAAAGGTGTTCCTTAAAGCCCTTATTAATGTTATGTGACTGTATATTAGATTTATACATTTGATTTAAATAAAAAATTTAAAAAAGAAATAATCAATTATGTTTTGCAATTTTTATTATTATTATTTATTATTGTTATTATTTTGTCGTTTGTAAACAGAGATTACTTACTATTTTTGCAGTGTTTTGTAAGATAATATGATTTACTTTCCTCACTACAGATTGTGCTCAAAACCATAATAACCTCCACAACTCGCTCAGTGATTTTAAAATGTTGATCGGGCCTAAAATATTGTAGATTAAATTCCTATAATTTCATGGCAAGATAACAGCAACAATATTGATTGAGATGGAGCAATAATGAATTTTAATTGGTGCTTTTAATTTTAAATTTTCATCAGCATTGTCGTTCAGATACTTATACTCGAAAAAGAGACTTTTATTAACTGGAACTGAAACTTTAATTGAACTGCTTTACTTAAAATTATACTTCGTAAGATTGTTTACATGTAAGGTATTACATGCATGTTTATGTTACCTATGTTTTCAGGTGTACAGAGAATGGACCTACGACTGGACTTAACTTCCGTTCCTAATAAGGAAACGACCTATATGTGCATGACCTTTGATTTACCAAGTGATGAGGAGTATCATATGATTGCAACTAAACCCATTATTAACGAATCTAGAGTCATGCATCATATGCTGCTATATTCTTGTTCTGACACTGGTAAGAAACAGTTGACGTATTGTTATATGAGACGACAACCTTTTTTGCCAAAGTCGTATGCCAGTCTAAGAATGCCCCTCCAAAAAGAGACAACAACCTTTTTGCCAAAGTTATTTTTACTGAAGACGATGCGTTTTTACAAATGATAATAACGTACACACGGACTTCTCAATACAACCATTGATCGTACTTACCGCGTATCGTACTAGTATGTACTCCGCCCCCTTATGTGCCGAGGGTGTTTCCTTCAGGATTTCTTTTTTAAAAAAATTAGGATTAATTTCAGTTATCTGAGACAATTTAGGCAGCGGTTTCATTGACGTTTAGAATTCGTTGGCAATTTGAGTATTTTAAACAGACTCTTTCTCTCATGATGTTTTCATTACTTTATTTTAGTGAAATTATTTAAGGTGACATAAAACATTAAATCAGCAATGAATGTCAGTAAAGAGTTAACTCCGGGATAAAATATAAGTATGACCCAGAATTGTGGGGCCCCCTAAATGTGGGGGGCCCGGGCGTTTGTCCCACTTTTCCCTCACCTAGATCCGGCACTGCTTGCATTACACTTCAATGGTGACCATGCTTCTCACGTGCGACTTGCTATAAAAGGTTCATAAATCAGTGTGCATGTCATCCTGAAAATTCTAGCTTATATAGTCACAGTGATCACGTAGTTAGAGCAATGTGGGTTCGACGACGGAGCCATATTGTCTGGATGACCGAGACTACTTGAAGCTCTTCTACTTATTCTTCTTTCTGTAAATAATTGCCCGTTTTGTTCCTGCGTGTTGTGTTTGTAAATAAACTAAATAGCCGTGCTCCTGTGTTCCTGTGTTTTCTCTTTATGGTTAACTCACGACCTGGAAAAGTGGATATAGTCTGTATGTCCATCGATCCTGCTACAATCTGAACAAAGTAAAGTAAACTATAGATTAAGAAAACTATAGTTAGTGAGTTAAATTTAAGTGAACTATATTAATAATGACTGGTCCCTACCTCATTAACGCCTTTAACCCGTTCTTCACCCATCGAAGAGTGCCGCGGTCGACTTTCCAAACTCTGGTGAGTCGGCGTTATGGGAAGACACCGTGGGAACACCCCGTATATTTTTTTTGTGTAAATATTTTGTAAAGATGTTTGTTTCCCCTCAATGAGTCTGGGACTCAAGGGTAATAAAAACTTGAACTTGAAACGAAAAGTGCATCGTAACCCCGTGGAAAACAATAGCTGCGGGCAAAGTGAGAACACCCCACTTCAAGTAAGGGACCCCACAATTTCCTTTTAGGGCATTGATTAATACCACTCTTCTATTTAATAATAAGTACTCTTTATTTTAACTCACAATAATAACTTTTGATATCAAGGTGGGATATACCATGTTTATGTGTATGCTGATCGCTAGGAACTCGAACGTTTGGGGAATATGATGGTTGCTTATATTGGATGTCTTCAAAGTACTCACGCTTATCAGCGCACCATCATTTTTGACATACCAGAAATTGTTTTTTTTTATGTTTTTACCCCGTGCATTGTCTTGCCTATTCCATATGCAAATAATCTTAATTAAATCAACGTTTTCATATATTGGGCATTAACATGGTAATAAACAACTACTATGAAATAACACCAATTCCCAGAAATCCAGAAAAAAGAGGGCAAAATGGTGAGAAGAGGGATAGGGAAATTACTAACATGGTAAGAAAACTCCCGATGAAGTATCGGAAATTCCATACGAAGTCCTATAGCATCCATGATGACATCATTCCTGATACCATAGCGATTATTTTGCGCATCCTCTTTACTAGGCACCAACAATAGTCATAAAATGTGGATAATTAATCATAATAATTTGTTTATTAACGTATAGGCCGCATTCTCGGGTCGAAAAACTTGTGTCCCTCGCTCCCGCAAAACCGGTCTACGAATAGGACTATCTATAATTGTGCAATCAACATGTCAACAAAGTTCACCAATATAATTTGATAATTTGATAGTTTAAACTCGAAATAGACCAGAAATCGATGAACTATTTCTTTATAGTGCGGAGCCATATTTGCGTTGGATGCTGCGCAGCTATTTAAATATTGACCAATCAGGGGTCGCGCTGGAGGGGTCGCGGTCAAAAGTTATGGGGTCAAGTGCCATGTCATAGGATTTGTAAACAAAGCCATGTGCACGATTTACCTTGAGTTAAAAAGACGCCCTATCTGTGTAGGCAATGGTGTAAGAGAGTCCCAAAAGATATTTTGACCATATTGACAAAAAATGCGGCAGTCAGTCAGCTCTTTTCGATATTACAGGGAGATTAGAAGGATAACAACCGGGCAACTGTTTCTATACGTGTAATTCTAATCAAAATATTCAATGGAGATACAAACAACGATTAAAATTCAAACCTGGGTATTATATTCTTTAAAGGATAGCGGACATTCTGTCGGGCAGTTTGAATCCGATTTTCACGAAATTTGCACTCAACCGTCATTATGGTGTAATGGTGATATATTTGAATGGTTTTTATAATCAAATGAAACCTATGAGCTGTCGGGACTCCACAACAGCTTCACGTGCTGTTTAACATTGTTAGGTCCAGTTATCGTCAATCTATCAGTAATAAAAGACATTCTGTTCCGGGTTCCCATTGATTTTGCCGATTCATCTTGACCAAGACACCCAATAGAAGAATCAAAAACATAGGCTTACGAGTCATGAGGACAGGAGACAATCTGACTTTTCGGACAGACGGGTAAAGTAAAAGATTTTCCCCCCATCTAGTTGGCAAATTAAAATTTGGAAATCTAATAAAACACTTATTTTTCCTTTCTTTTAATTAAATATCACGAATTCGTACTGAATTGACTATTGATTAAGACATTTTGTCTGAAGCCACTTTACTTTATGTGACGTTTTTCTGGCATCGATTATTTTTGTGTGAATTCAGCTGCAACAGTCTGATTGGATAGTTGAAATTCAGGTCGGCATAGATTGGGATTTCGGTTACAAGACCACTCGCCAACTTTTGAATTGCACTCATCAGGCCCGTAGCTAGCGGGGAGGGAACCGCATAAAAGCTTGAGTTCGTATGAAATTTAAGCGCCGAAATAAAGAGGAGTGGTGTATTTACCTTGCCTCAAAATTTCAGCTCAAAATATTAAGTTGTTTGGACGTGAACGTCAAAAATGCTTATCCGGAAACGTAACCCTTTTAAGATTTCTGGTCATTTTTTGCGTTAGGTGACCTGATAATCTATTGCCGTTCCTAAGAGGTCTATACAGTGAATGATCCGTGTGCTGCACTTGATAACGAAAGGTAAATTTCACCCACACATTGTTTTTATAAAATAAAAGTCTGGTTTTATAAAGACACCGCATAATACAGCTTTGGACACTGGTATCCATTTCCAGATGAAGACTCACGGGTATACGTTGTTTGAAAACATTATCACAAATATTGAATTAGTTGCTCGGCCCTTAGGTACAGGATTTTAAGGGTTTTTAACACAAAATTAAGCAGTTTTATTCTCCAAAATATTATCGGGATTAGCCCTTTAAGGATTTGGCCTAGAAGTTGACAAGCGAATCTACAAGACTGGGTCCAATGCTGTGGCTCAACTTATCGATCGAGCTAAAGCAAATTTCTACAACACAAAACTTTCTTCTGCTGATTCAAAGGACATGTTCAGTATTATTTAAGAATGGTTTTAATTTTTTTTTTAAGAATTATAATGTTTGGGTTTTTTTAAGAATTATAATGGGGTTTTTTTAAAAAAGAATTATAATGTTATTTTTAATGATTCATAATGTTTTGTGTTTTTTTAAGAATTAAAATGTTTTTGTTTTAAAATGTTCTTTTTTGACTTTTTTTACAAACAGAATTTTGGATAATTGAATAAAGATAAATTTAAGAAATATAATCTGTTCTTTATATGGGGTTGTCTCAACTTAAATAAAATTGTAGAACCAGATATTATGCCGTGTTGTTATTACCTCGTTCATTTTAATCGTCCACGAAGAAGAAGAAGAATTGTTTTATTAATGTGTCACACATTGTACAATAGCAATAAAACATAATTTAAGAGACAAAATTATAAGTGTACAATGGCCGGCATGTAAGGCCTACGAGACACAACAAGCATGTTAAAACATATACATTTAATGATAATAAATAAATACATGTAAGTAACAGAGATAAAAGTACATATTTGAACTTAATGACAATAACATTTTACTATTACATATTCTTTAGTATGTTAGCAATTACGATAAAAATCGTTTGGAATAAGAAGACATTAAGTAACAAATAGGAATATAAAATAATAGTTGTCAAAATGTCATGTTAAAAGTAGTGGCAGCTAGGAATTTTACCAGGTGCGAATTGATCATTAGTGAACATAGCTGGTGCGTTGGTGTCAGTGTTAGGGAATGGGGGTTCATGGTGGTTGCGGCGTTCCATAGCTTTCGTCTCGGGTCAAAGTAGCAATCGCATGTACACAAGAAATGAGTCTCATCCTCTATATTTGACCTTTGACAATAATTACATTTTCTGTTTGTTAATAATGTGACTGGTCTTACAAAACGCCCAGTTTCTATTGCTAAGGGAAGTGACCCACATAGTAGTTTTGCGATCTGTCGAGGATACATTTACATAAGGTTCGGCATAAATTATAATAAATGCTTAAATAGCCTATATGTTCCTAAATTGTTATCATTATAATTAACCCCTTATCATTCCATAGCCCCTGATACCAGAGCCTACAATCTAACGCATGTGGTGCTTCTTTTAGAGATAAAAATCAGTTTTGAGTATATTGAATAAATCAGGAATTGGGATTTTTAATTCGACCATTAACTTTATTACAGTATTATTATTCCAAGACTTCCTAAATTTAAAAGACCACGCCTTAACCTTGCTAATAAGGCGTGTTGGTTCTACACATGATAATCTTCTGCATAATCTACTAATTTCTACTTTCTGTTTTGTAAAGTTTGATGTTCAACCCATATCACCACAGACCGCCAAATTTGATGTTTTGCTTCCCACACCTATAAGCAAAAACGGCAGGCTCTATTCTGGGCGTTATTAACACATCTAATTCTCTTGTGCCCCAAATTGCCAATCCATAGGATAAGATGGGTTGGACTAAATAAGCATACAGATTATTAAAAAAAACATCATATGACATGCCACCGACACATTTAAATTTACTAAATATAGTACACAAAGCTCTATCAGTAGATTCAGCCATCTCGTATGATATACTCTTAATAAACAATTGGGTTTTCAGTGGCGAGTTCACAAGACCGCATTGCGTAGACAAATTTGTAGGCTTCCAACTTTTGTACGTTAATAGTGTTACATCGCTCTTAAAGCAACCATGATAACAATCACCATAAATTGAACATTTCGACATCATCTACAATGTACAATTGTAAATATTGTGTATCTCTAGTAGTAAATGCAGGAGGACTGCACTACACGTAAAACAAAATTTTTTACAAGATAAACCTGCGGACATGACAGAAAACAGACATTGCAAAAACTAAACAATTATCAAATCTAGTGAATGGATCCGGGGGCCAGCCGTAAGCGTCCACTGCGCTGTACAGTCCCGGGCCTGTCTTGGTACAGGCTTCACTAAAATGATTTACATAAAAGACGTAACAGAAAAAATGCGACCGATCTTGTAAGTGTAGTTGGCCAAACAGACGAAAATTAAATATGGGAAGTTAAAGACGTACTGTAACAGCATGCCACTAGTATGCTACAATCAAGCCAGAAATTCTTCATCCTAAATCCAAGATTTGGGTGGATAAAGAGCCGGGTAAAGAGACTACAAACATCTAATCTAAACCATATTCAAGTCAATTATAATATCATGTTTAAATTGTATTGCGATAAGTCAGGCATCTGTCTATGCCCTTCCTGAGCTAACCACTTCTATCCATAGAGGGCTATAGACCCTGTTGTGAAAAACCATGCGAACCTTGAATATTAATGTGACTACAACTGTAAAATTGCAGATGTTTATCCATTATATATCACTTATGATTTTTGCAAATTGTTAGTTTAGATTTTATGGTTACCATGGTTACCGATGGGTTTCAAAATGGTTGCCATTTTATTGTCATAAATTAAATATTGGATATATTCATGCCATTAAAATTTTCAAGATGTGCAGGAATAAAGCTATATTGATATTTAGCATGATATATATGTCTTCTGTAAGAATAGTGTAGGTTTTTGGGGGAAAGTCACTAAATTGTGATAATAATGTATTTTTTCTAAAAATAATAAAACGAAAACGAGCAGTATTGACATTTTTGCGGTAGATACCACAAATATAAAAATCATCAAAAACGAGTTTTTAAGAACATTAAAATAAACATAAAATAAATATTTCGAAAATAACAATAATATATACCAAAATATTCACATTAAGATTGCCATGGTAACCAATTTGACCAAATCACATACGTCTATATGGCAGCGATCCACGTGTTGTTGTGAGTGCGTGCGCGACTGTATAAAAGCAGACGAAATTTTTTCGCCGGTCTTCCTTTTTTGTATCTTTATTTTGTGACAAACATCCGAATTTCCATCAAAAGATTAGCCCCCAATTATAGTATAATCACTACCCGAATCCATAATAGACGTGACGTCATCGGTATCGGAATTCACGGCTAAATTCAGCCGAAGTCTTTTTGTTGTGAAGGACGCCATTCCTCGGCTATTCTGACTATTGATGGTTGTTCAATAGAGGAACCCCCCTCGTAATAAAAACTCGTGTTATAAACCATCTAAGATTAAAACCATGCTTTTACAGTAAACCAGGTGAAATAAACTTCCCGACTATAGTCGGGTCCCGCTCTGACAGACTATAAAATTATCCCGACTATTGTCGGGATTAGCTCAGGAAGGGTTAAATATTGGAAACTTACCTTGTCAAATAATGCTTTTGTATCTGGATGAGTTGTATTATATAGTTGAGCCATATTGCACCCCGTTCCATAATTATCGCAGTATTGCAAACTTACGTCACTTTCACAAGAGCTTTGAATGGCTTCAGCTGGGTAATATTGGAAATAGAAAAAGCACAATTCCTGGTAAGTCGCTACTCTATAGAATGTAGTGTTGTGTCTGTTCATAGAGTTATAAATACAAACTGTTTCTACATGTAGACTATCACAAGGATTTACAACAATTGGTGGTTCATACCTAGAGTAGGATATCATTATTTTATTTCATTTATACTGTTTTCAAATGAGTGAAATTTTCATCTGGCGTCTTATTTTTGTATTCTTGATGTTGTAAAACGCACTTACATAGGCCATATTAAATTCATCTGCGATTCGGTTGATAGTAGTGCAATAATCCCATGCTGATTATGGTTTTATTAGTAAAGTTTTGACGTACGTTTGAACTGCATTATGATACGTCTTTACTTACGTACTGACAGTAGGATTATCGTATCTATATTGTTAATCATTTGTTAACATTTGTTCAGTACCATTAGCTCTTCTCGATAAGACATGTTGGGCTATACCTTAATATAATAAAAAAAAATGAACGTGTATTAATATATTTGAACAAATTTATCACAAATTTTTATCAACTGATTAGCAACAGTTCTTCCCTTCCATTTAATTATTAATCAGATGATATGTATTTAATGATAAATATTGCATTTTTAATGGCGATTGTCAGGTTTGTATTCTTCTGTAAAAACATTCTCTTTCTTTCGAGTATGACGCGAGAATAATACAGTACTGCTATGATAGGTTTAAAAAGTAAATTTAATCGTTCATTGTTTACTTACCCAGATGATGCATATGGTTTGTACCTGCTGTGAGATGGGCAGGTTTTTTACAGATTTTCTTCGTACATCTAGCACTGCATGTTGCCTACTAGACAACTTTAGGCAACAATGGTGGGATTTCCAGATACTTTTGTGCAGTTTTAAATACGCCAGTATCATATTTTCGTAGATTCTTGGTATAATAGATAGTCAGTCCAGAATCATCACTCAGACCAGATTGTTTTTCAGGATTATACCAATGATACTAAAATGCCACATGATATCTAAGTAACACCACTAACAGACCCCTTATCAATCATAGGGGGATCACGGTGGCTAAGTGGATAAGGCACTGGTTCGCTAGCCTGGAGGTCGGGTGTTCGATCCCTGCATTGGCCGAAAAAGTTCATCTCGATTTTCCGGCGTGATTTCTCCTTGTCAGTGATGCAGAAGGAGGGCCTGACAAGGACAGCTGCCTGATCGTCAGCTAATTGAAAACTGTAGATTTTTGTACATTAATTACTACTGATCAAATAAATAAATTCTTTTGAACATTTGCTATTTTTATTTCTTCAGATCTTAATTTTCAGTTAATAAAAAGGATTCATGCAAGAAAGCTTTTGTTTTCAAACTATACGAGAATGCAGGGGGATTAACACAGGGGGATAATAATGTACATATATTGATCAGTTATTTAATGATATTAAATCTAGTTATTTATATATCAAAAACAAAAATCAGCAACTACATTTATAATCTACTTATCATGTAAAACTACAACTCAAAATATATTATGTGAAAACATGCGGCTTAGACATCACTTTTTTTCCTTGTCGGTGATGCAGAAGGAGGGCCTGGCAAGAACAGCTGCCCAGTGTACACATTGGCGTGCACGTAAAAGAACCCTTGGCAGTTGGAATTCAGTTGCTGCCCGGGCAAAATTTCCCTCATAGCACACTGTAGTGCGTATGTCCGTCTTCAATTGGCCCAGGTTAGGTGCTTAAGCGTAGGACGTTAAACCCCATTTCATTCATTCATTTATCCATCATAGCTAAATATGGCTGCCTATAAATACTAGCGGAACGTATTGCGGTAGGTGATCTTGGTCGTCCCGAATGTCTGCTCACTCATATAATTTCAATTCCTTAAATAAGTTGTTCAGTTCAAATATATTTTATTTAGCAAAACTATAAATCGGTTTCATTTTGAAAGTTGGCAAAACTTCGACCATTCCTCACATACCTAGTTTTCGAGGTAAAGCAATCATCGCGTGTCAAAAGTTGTCTTATTAAGTTCCGTGATTACTCAGTGTATCAAAAAGAGGCTTTAACCAAATTTGATTCAATAGGTCTACCTTTATAAGTAAGTCGCGACTTTCCGTGAGCGGGATAGATATTCGGCACCCCACACCTACTTTACCATTTTGGTACCTCGACTACAGGATTTAACAGATTTCTTTTTCCAAATATGGTGTGGATCATTGGAGTCAGTTGCGCGACTTTCCGTGAAGGAGATGCACCCCCAAGTGACCCCTCCCCTCCTCAAACGATATACCATGCTGATTTTCAGCATTCTAGTAGTCTCAGCGTTATATTATGCACGGGAACAAGATAACGATCACATTTCTCAAAGGTATAAATAATTCTTATCAAATTAGGTCACAATCCAAGTTTTACTTCAAAAAAGCTGTATTCTATGTCATAAATATATTTTCGGGACATAGCTACTGTTTGCGTATATTTCCAGTTTCGTATTTTGGCGTATTGGATAAGTCAAATGATAAATTTTTATTGGGAAAAGCTGGTTTTTGACCTACATTTTACAGTTTCGTCATTACATTATAGATTTGAGGGCCGCCAAACCCCATTTGTCCTTCACGCTTTCTACACAGCGTCTTACGTAGAGCTATGATATGCAAATGTAGATATCACGTTACTTATTAGAATATGTAGAAACGAGGCCAGGATCAACTTTCCATAAGAGGAAATCAAACTGGCACTGTAAGAAATTTACGTACGTTAACGAAACGATCAAATTTGGCTGATACTAAACTGTATTACCATGATTACAGAGAGGTTGGGGGTATGCAATGTCAAAATACGGGTCATAATACGATATTCTACATTCCATAATACATATCAGTGAAAAACACGTTCATGTATACTTTATGTAAAATTGCGAGTACTGAAATTTAGATAGAGGGTAGGGCGGTGACGAGTGTTTAAAATGTAAAAATACGGGTCTTAATACGAAATAAATGTTTCGCTGTCCGACAGTAGCCTGATAACTAAATATTGAATATGTATTATAGTGCAAACTGCAAGCCTTTGTATAATCTACCCTCATGTATCTTTAAATAACCCAAATTGTGAAAAATTAGTTGATCACAGTAAATAGTTGGTTCAAGAAATAAAGACAAACAATTACAGACCTCGATAAGTAGGCCTACCATGTTAGGATATTTTTTTCCTTTTCCTATTCTAATACCTGTTTCGTTATTTAAAGAGCACATAAGACAATATTTTTTGATTAAATATGATAAAATACAATGATTACTAAATCCATTTTACGGAAAGTTCAAATCAATCTGATTAAAATTAATTTAGCTATTTACGTTTTAGTGTGCAACAGCCCAAAACGGTTTTCAAATTTTCGAGAACGACCTTAATCCGGTTGATTGGCTGATGACGTCACAGGCACTACACATACTATACACATTATCTATCCAATATATCACTGCCTGTATAATATATCACTGTAATAACACATCACCGGTTAATAAGTGTGTATTACCGATAATCATTAGCTGGCAATATGTAAGCTACATATTACTATATAAGTCAAAGCTTTTTCAAACGCAGGTCATATTGCATCACATTTTTGTTAATTAATTAGTACTCGTACTGATAACACCTAATGCTCCAGAGCTCCTAAGCTATTGTCTAAATTTATCCTGAGATAAAGTAGCCTAGCAAAGACTCAAGAAAAGACTCTCCAATTGACTTTTAAGACTCTACAAGAATCTTCAGTCCCAAGGTTGTCTTTCTATTATTTAATTCTTATACCTAAATAAGGTATAAGTTTTTTTTCTTTTGTTTGTTTAATTCTTTTTCTTATTTTAATTTATTTACTTTTTGCTCAGTCTAGATTATTTTACTTTGTATTCTATCTTTTTTTTATCTAGTTCTAGTTTATTTTTAGCTTATTTTTTATTTTTTCATTTTTTACTTTCTTTTCTAGTTCTAGTTTATTTGAGTTTATTTTTTATTTTTTCATTTATACTTTTTTTTTTATAGATTATTTTACTTGGTATTCTATCTTCTAGTTCTACTTTTCTAGTTTATTTTTTATTTTTTCATTTTTTACTTTCTTTATAGGAATTCCCTTTTTTTATATATACTTTTTGTTTATTCTATATCATTTTTCTTTTCTTTTTTTTTCTCTCTTATTTAAACTTATTTTTATTTTTATTCTTTCTTGGTTAAATTATCGTTGTAAAGGCTTCAGTTCTAATTCTTCGTTAGACAATTAGCGTCCAAGCTATCAGAGATTAGCTCAAGCGATTGAACTACGCTCAGATCAAAGGCAATATAAACAAAGGCCTAACCACCTTTGTTGAGTTAACGATCTCACAGCTGCTCTGTCTATTGACTTATACAAACATTAGGAACCTATAGTTAATTAGTATAATCAAATCTGATCAACTAGTGGATCTATGTGGAAAGGGTCAGTAGCGGATCATCAGGTGATCAATCCAAAACAATCACAACTGCATCAAGTATTGACTTATATAAACATTAATATCCTATAGTCGATTAGTATAACCAACACTGATTAACTAGTGGATCTGTGTGGAAGAGGTCACAATCATCACTCTACTCAAGAATACTAACTAGAATCATCTCTTGTTGATCCTTCTTTTTAATTTAGACTTTTTTCGAAGCAGGAAAAGGAAAATGGAGTCCGTGACTGAACTCAACATGTCAATGATTGAGGCTTTTAACAGCAGTCCGGCACCATCGACCTTTCCGGCGCCTAAAAAGAGGGAGGAGCAAGCCTTGGTCGTACAGGTGAGACTAGTTGAAGGCAAGTCTTTCAGCGGTACAAAGCTTACGACAATAGGAAAGGAGATTAAAAAGAGCTGGGGTATTCACAATATCCTAGACATCAGAGTCACTGTCCCTAGACATGTCCGACTGGCCTTTAAGACGCAGGAGGACATGGACAAGGCGGTGAACCAGGTATCTCTTCTCGGCGTAGAAGTGAGGGTATCCCAACCATCCACCTTGTCAACAGAAAAGGTGGTGGTACACGGGATTCCCTCCGAATATGACGGAGAAGAGATCCTGGAAGATCTAAAGGACAGAGGGTATGCGGTCACAGAGGTATCTCGTTTTAAAATCGCTGAAGGTAGAAGCCAGGGAAGTGTCGCCCTGACTTTTAAAAACAAAGCACCAGACAATTTAAAAATAGTGTACCTATCCAGAAAGACCCACGCCTATATTAACCGGGTATGGCAATGTTCCAATTGCCAGAAACTGGGTCACACAGTCAAGTACTGCAAGGGAAAGATTGTGTGTGCCCAGTGCGGTGGGAGTCATGCGGTGGTCGACTGTAGGGCGGGCATACAAAGAAAGTGCTCGAACTGCAAGGGAGACCACGCAGCGAACTCCCCCGAATGCCCCAAAATACAGAGCACCAGGGCTGCCCTAAAAATACAGGGGAAGGAGAAAGTGAGCTTCAGTGAAGCTGCACTAATTCTAAAAAAGAAAGAGCGTTTGCCAAAAGATGTCAGGAATACGGCTCCGGTTAACAAACCAAGGACGGAGCCAATTCCATCGACATCTACGCCAGTAGAACCAACAAAGACACCCAAATCTAAACCTCTTCCTAAGACCCCAAAGAAAACCAACCCAAAGAAAAAAGAGGAAAAGAAAACGAAAGCTGATGAGACTCATTTTATTCCGAAATTTAAAACGGAGAGTGGGTTCATGAGCTTCATGATCGAAGTCCTGAAGGTGGCAAGTCTCCTAGGGAAACTCCGTGCGTATATGGTAAACGCAGACACCCTAATCACCCTAGTCAACTCGATCAACACAGTTAAAAAGAGATATAGAGACGACGACGAGGAAGACGAGAAGAACGATCAAGAGGTAAATCTCGCATTACGTAGGAGGATATCTCATGTCCGCCACTACAGCACTGGAGATATTTCTAGTTGCTCGTCGATGGTAAAACCAAAGGCGAACACTGGCGATGTATCCAGTTGCTTGTCGGTCGCAACACCGAAGGCGAACACCAATGAGGTACCTTGTATGGAAATCGAGACACCAGTAGATCAATAGAAATCCAACATTGAGAGGCATCAATCTAGACAGTCATCATGGCGGGTCAGGTTAAAGTTCTACAACTTAATGTTAATGGACTGGCCCCAAGATGTGCTGAGCTGAGAAAATACATCACACGCAACCCCAGGGATGTAATTTGCCTCCAAGAAACCAAGTTACTACCAGCTTCGAAAGACATCTACATACCCGGATACACTTGTGAGAGAAGGGACAGACCAGGAAGTACGACACGTGGCGGCGGCATTGCCATCTATATCCGTGATAACCTAAATTATATTTCTGTTTCACTGGACGTAGACGGACCTCTAGAAGCAATGGACATAGCCATCAAATTGAGCAATAATACGAATTTGACAATAGTGAATGTCTATGTACCCCCAGATGTCACGAAAAAAACAGTTGACTTCCAGTCACTTCTCGATCAACTTCCACAGGGCGAATCAGTGTTTTGCGGAGATTTCAACGCAAAACACGTCCTATGGGGGTCGCCGAGGAATGACTGTCGGGGGACTAGCCTATGCTCAATAATAGAAGCAAACGACCTATGCATGCTGAACGAAAAGAGCCCTACTTTTGTCGGAGGAAATGCCCCACCTTCGCACCTAGATCTCACGTTCTGTACGCTTGGTCTGGCAAACCGCTGCTACTGGCAAGTACACGAAGATGAAACACTTGGCAGTGACCATCTCCTGATATAATTCTGCATTCAGGCCGAAGCAACCAGGGAAGTCTATAACGGGAGACCCAATTGGATTATGAAAGAAGCTGATTGGGTTAAATTCCGTATAGGCTGCCTTGAGTGGAAGGAAGAAGATATCATCGATACCAACATCGACGTGTACGCTACCAACATTACGAGCTCTATTATAGGTGCTGCTAACGACTCCATTCCAAAGACTTCTGGCGGAAAACCAAGGACTAGAAAACCATGGTGGTCATCAGAATGTCAGAAGGCGGTCAACGACAGAAGGAAGGCCCTCCGCCTACGAAAACGCCACTACAATGAAGCCAACCACCAAAATTACCTTAAGTTGAAATACGCTGCAAGAGACACCATAAAAAAAGGCACAAAGTGGGCACTGGATGACATTCTGTAATGCGTTGAATAAAAACACGCAAACGGGTGCCGTCTGGAAGAAGCTGAACGCCATGAACGGGAAACGCAGATCATTCAACATACCAAACCTTGAAGATGGAGATAAGTACGTTACGAACGGCAAGGAAAAGGTAGATCTACTAGCAAAAATTTTTGCTGACGCAAGCAGAGACGAAAACCAATCACCAGAGTTTCTGAAGAGGAAGGAAATCTTTTACTCGCAGCACCCTTCATCAGTAATGGAATCTAATGAAGTGGCTGAACCCTTCTCTGAGGGAGAGTTAAATAAGGCTCTTTCCCTCAAGAAGGATAGTGCGGATGGTGAGGACAAAGTAAAGTACTCCATGCTCAAACATCTACCAAGAAACGCCAAAACGATACTACTAAACTTCTTCAACACATCCTGGCTGGCAGGAGAGGTACCTAAAGAATGGCGAAAAGCAAACGTCATACCTCTACTGAAAGCTGGGAAAGAGAAGAACAAGGCAGAGTCATATCGACCAGTAAGTTTGACATCCACACTATACATAACCTTGGAAACAATGGTTAATATCCGATTACAGTCCTATCTGGAGAGCAACCGATTGATCGACGAAAATCAAAGTGGGTTCAGGAAAGGACGATCAACAATGGACCACTTGGTTAGACTACAGCAAGTCATGTCGCAGGCACTTCTCTCGGGAAACCTGTTATGTGCCGTGCTCGTAGATCTGACCAAGGCTTTCGATCTAGTTTGGTTAGACGGGCTGCTCTTCAAGTTAGGACGTATCGGTATAACGGGCATAATGTTTCGGTGGATTAAAAGCTTTCTGAGGATACAGGTGAATGTTGGCAGATTCCTGAGTGCCGAGCAAACATTAGAAAATGACACGCCTCAGGGGTCTGTTATCAGTCCCACTCTCTTCAACATCATGATCAATGACATTCACAAATCGTCCTACCTCGATTCCAAATCTGACTTGGCTAAATTTGCCGATGACAGTACCATATGGAGAAATGGGACGAGCTTCTGTGAAATACAAAAGAATATGCAAAAAGCCTTAGACAAATTCATGACATGGGCAAACGACTGGGGATTTAAAGTCTCGGAGAAGAAAACAGTCGGCATGCTTGTGAGCAGGGATAGAGGGATAAACAGAATGACTCTGTGTATGAACGGGAAAACCATCGAGTTCAAAGACCAAACCAAGTTCCTTGGCGTAATCTTTGACCGACGGTTGACCTGGAAACCGCACATCGACTGGACTGTAGATAGATGCTCCAAAATCCTAAACTTAATGAGAAAATTAACAGGCAGTACGTGGGGCGCCAATAGAGTTACACTAATGATGGTATATCATGCTCTAATACGTTCTGTATTAGACTACGGCTCTTTGGCCTTCATGAACTGTGCGCCAACACTCTTAAGCAAGCTTGACATCATCCAATACAAAGCTCTGTGTATTGCGACTGGCGTGGGGCTCGGGACTAGGCGAGAGGCGCTACTACAAGAAGTCGGGGAGTTGCCCATATCCCTAAGAAGAAAAGAACTGGCGACAAGGTATTGGGTCAAGATATCACAACTAGGTGAAAGATCCCCAACATTTGTCAGTCTACAAAAGACAAAATATGTAAGAGATCCCAAAAAGAAAACCTTCAGCCATGGTATCAGAGAAACGATCAAGGAACTACGACTGGGGGAGCTCGTGATAAATAAACACGACCCCCAGTTGTCGCCCCCTGGACGCTCCCTATACCACTGGTCAATCTAGATCTACTACAGAAAACCGACAAGAAAAATAACCCTAGTGCTGCACGTGCTTTCTCTCTAGAACATTTGGAAGACAACTGGCCGTCTGATGACTGGGACCATGTGTACACGGATGGCTCGCGCAATCCTGAAAGGGGCACCAGCTCGTTTGGAATATACCTGCCAAACGGGGAACAGGGAATAAGCAGGAAACTGCCCAATAACTGTTCGGTGTACACTGCAGAGCTTGTTGCCATTCGTGACGCTATTTCATGGATCTCCCATCAAAAGACCGGCAAGTTCGTCATTCCAAGCGATTCTCTGAGCAGTCTGATTACAATCCAAAATGACAACTCGGAATCAAGACCAGAAGTCATTTTGGAAATCAGGCAGCTATATCAGAGGGTCCTAGAGAAGGGAAGCAAATTAGAGCTCGTGTGGATTCCATCACATGTCAACATTAAAGGAAACGAGGAGGCAGATCGACTCGCTAACGAGGGTCTCAAGGACACAGCTACACCCCGCCTCATAGACTACAGCACCACGGAAATCTACAGTATGGTCAAAAGAAAGGTCAATTCAATCTGGGAATTAAATCTCGTTGAACTTGACACATACAGATTCCGACTGGATGACGAGATCTACACCAAGACAGCGACCAATCACCCTAGACGAGATATATGTAGACTCATATCGAAACTAAGGGTGAAAGAGCGGCTGCGAGACTACAGACACCAAGTCATCGTCTGTGAGTTCGGAGAAGAGTGTACCACCAACCATGTCCTGGTAGACTGCGAGGTTTACAAGGAAGAGAGACGGAACTTAGTGAGAATGATGGAGACCAATAACATACCATTCAACACTAAGAACCTACTCTTCCCTAGACCAGATCTGAAGCTACAATCTTCGAAGAAATCCACACCCTAATGGATACAGTTGGACTAAGTAAATTAGTGAAATAAGAAAGGGTCACGGCTAGATAAAATCTCCATACAACGTAGGGCGGTTGAGTAAAAACGTCCCCACGAAGGAAGCCCAACCATCCTATACATTTATTTTAATTTATTCATTTTACTTTATCTTTACTTTACTTTTACTTAAATTTATTTTATTTTTATTTATTACCTTCAATTTATTTTTTATTTTTTTTCTACTTATTTTTTATCTTAACTTCTTTTTTATACGACGTAGGGTTGGGAAGTAAAAACGTCCTCTCGAAGGAAGCCCAACCACTCTACAACTTTATTTTAATTTATTCATTTTACTTTATCTTTACTTTAATTTACTTTACTTTAATTTACTTTACTTTACTTTACTTTACTTTACTTTACTTTACTTTACTTTACTTTACTTTACTTTACTTTACTTTACTTTACTTTACTTTACTTTACTTTACTTTAAATTCAATTAACTAATAGATTTTAATTAATTCATTTTACTTTATCTTTACTTTACTTTTACTTTAATTTACTTTATTTTATTACCTTTAATTTATTTGACTACAACTTTATTATACTCTCTTTATTTATTTAATTTTATATTAGTTTAATTTACTACTAACATCTACTAAACTGGCGGGATAGTGGAGTAAGAGGGAGTCATGATCAGACGGGCTCGGCATCTAAACACTATTCTGCCAAAACAAATATCAGTGAGATAGTGGAGTAAGGGGAGACCACGAGAAGACAGGTCTGGCACCTAAAAACACAAATCCCACAAAGAAGACATCTACCAATCCAGAAACAGAAGAGATCGTCTACAAACGATGTGTTTTTATTAAATAAAGGGAAGAACTTCCCACTAAAACCTAATCCATGACCTAAGGCCAAAATGGAAAGATTGCAAAATCATATTCTAAAAATCAGGAAGCAGCTTCGGCTCTCCTATGTCTTGTCTGTGATATCACTTAAGTGGAAGCAGACGTTAAACACCAAAAGAAGAAGAAGACAAACGCAGGTCTGGCACCTAAAAACACAAATCCCACAAAGAAGACATCTACCAATCCAGAAACAGAAGAGATCAACTACCAACGATGTTTTTTTATTTAATAAAGGGAAGAACTTCCCACTAAAACCTAATCCATGGCCTAAGGCCAAAATGGAAAGATTGCAAAATCATATTCTAAAAATCAGGAAGCAGCTTCGGCTCTCCTATGTCTTGTCTGTGATATCACTTAAGTGGAAGCAGACGTTAAACACCAAAAGAATAAGAAGAAGACTAAAACCTAATCCATGGCCTAAGGCCAAAATGGAAAGATTGCAAAATCATATTCTAAAAATCAGGAAGCAGCTTCGGCTCTCCTATGTCTTGTCTGTGATATCACTTAAGTGGAAGCAGACGTTAAACACCAAAAGAAGAAGAAGACAAACGCAGACCTTTCTCGTCTTGAATTTTAATAGATTTGTGACCAGAATATTTCCGAGTGTATTTTTTTATATAAAAATGGCCGCCGAACGAGAATTAGGTACGATGATTTTATAACACACCAGCGAATTTTATGCATTGATAATTACATGAATATGAAACATTTAAATCATATACCACAGCCTGTTAAAATATTGAAAAGAACAATTTTTTTTTAAAAAATACTGATATCAGATATTGACAGCAACATATATTGGCCGATACAGATACAAGTACCGATAATGGTGGATATAAAACTATTACACATTAAAATGTCTCGAATTGCATGATGATCTACGTAGATATTCGTCTTTATTAGTCGAGAAACGCATGGTACTATTTTACGTCGGAGATCAAACAAGAACGTCTTTTTGAAGTAATCAATTTGGGTCACGCTTCCCACGCAATCACAAACACACTCCATCTATTATGTACGGTGGCCTTTTAGGGCCATTCAATGTTTTATGCATTTTCGTGAAATTTACCGCATATGAGAAACCAAAGTGAAAACGGCGATAAATATAAAAAACACGAAAAACATTTCCACCGCTGTGTAAATATTTTCTCCGCGGTGGAAATATTTTCTCCGCGGTGGAAATTTTTTCTCCGCAGTGGAGAGGTTTTTCATGTTTTTTTGATCAAAGGTACGGTGGCCTATTAGGGCCATACGCTGATAGTTTGAATCCATATTAGTCCGGTGACTGAAGGGCGGGGATCGCCACCCTAGCTTTGAATTTATAAGACAAAGTTTTTCTAGACCAATTTTTGCGTAGATTCCGAATCTGGGTGATGATCAGGCGTTTTGGGGCCCATTTAAAATATATTGGGTGCCCATGAGTATCATCTGTAGTCTTGGAACATTTTGGTGGTGGAATACTAAACAAATCTGACAATCTTCATTGGCGTTGAAGTCCTCTGTTCAATCTTTCGTTTAGGTTTTTTTTTTATTCTTTTATGATTCGATAATACTTGACTTTCGACAACCTCAAGATTATATACGCATTTATAAACTGTAACAACATATCTGGCTTCATTTATTGACGATACCGCCAAGAAATATATCAAACAGCAGTCATAATCCAATAATCACAAACGAATCGATCGAGTATTGTTCACCGTGTCCGCCATTTTGAATATATATAAACCATAAAAAAGCCACCGAATTAGTGGAAGCAGACGTTAAACACCAAAAGAAGAAGAAGAGGCCACCGAATCGTATTGAAAACAAATAATTAAATCGTTGGTCTCTTAATTAGTTTATTACTACTCTTACAATATATAGTTATCAACACTAATCCGAGATTGACCAAGCGACAAAAAATTATAGGTATTTTATTGATATCTTATTGATTATGTTGACATAATTGATGATTATGTTATATATTAATCAGAAATAAGTTTCTAGGACTGTCCATCTCTAAAGAAGTGTATATGGTGTCCCTGGACAACTGTTTTGATTTATTGAGAGGTGGGTGAGTGTAGCAGGTGTGGGTGTGTGAAAAAGGGTGGAGGTAAAATTGGCGGGCAATAAGTTCACGTTAATTTAAATGGTGAGCTTGGTTAAACAATTACTTTTAATTTAATTACATCTCTAAATATGTATATAAGATTCCCATTGGGTGTGTGGGCGGGGGGGGGGGGCTTTGGTTTATATTTGAGCTTAAAGGTGGTTTCTTGTAAGCTTTTTCGTTCAGTAAACATAGTTCGTCATTCAAAATATTAAATTATAATGGCACTTTTTAATACATCTGGAAATGCGCATAAAGACATTGTAAATCAGAGATATGTTTAGTAGTTTATTCTATGTCAAAATCAAAGTTCAAAATATGAGCCGGATAAATATTTCCTTTGTTGCTAACCAACAGCTTGCATATCCTTTGAATCATATAGCAATGTAAATCTTCATTCCAGCCATGTAGCAAATGCCACTACTTTCTTCTTGCGTCGCATACTGGGAGAGAGAAGTGGGGATTAACGTCCACTCGACACAAACTAGGATTTTCGAGACTAACATATAGTTTAATTTTATTTCAATAATTCGCT
This sequence comes from Patella pellucida, assembly GCA_917208275.1. NCBI lineage: Eukaryota > Metazoa > Mollusca > Gastropoda > Patellidae > Patella > Patella pellucida. Next base: position 27,812,013 of record OU795041.1, on the reverse strand, counting down.
TGCGCGTAGGGGTCTCTTTTTTATGATCAGTAGTGGAATACCGCGTTTTATCAGTGAAATAAAAGTGTTATTCCGCTGGCTAGCAATAGTCCATGTTGTTTTTACCTAAAATGATTGTAAAATCATAAAATAAAAAGAACATTTGGCGTTTTGTCGTGAATAACTTGTTTTATTTCATCTCTAAGCAAGTGAAACGTTTATATTTTCACTCATGCTACACATTCGTGAAAATATAAATTTTCTTGCTTCTCGATGAAATAAAACATGTTATTCACTCTAAAACGACAAAAATCCTCTATATAGTAGTGGGGGAAAACTGGAGGATCTGGGTAAAACCCACGAGGTTGGACAGGCGTTCATACTTCTTGTCACGTACAACTAAGGATTTGAAACCACGCCAGTTGACTAAATGGCCGGCTTTATGATACCATTCGGCAACCAAACCAACCCCCTAAATTGTTTCAGGCCCTCAATTAATTAATTATTCGATCTTATCAAGATTAGTATTGAAAGTGTCGTGTATATCTCAGCCTAGGCTATATACTTTCAGTGGTAATGATTATCTGTCTTTCTGTTTCATGATAATTCCAACTGTCTAACATGTTTTTTAAAGAGCGGGGAGACACAAATGATGTTTCTTATGGCGTAATTGCTAGTTTAGAAACAAATTATGTGTACCTTGTACAGTGACAATAAAAGGAAGATCTTCTGGAGGCATTTTAATAGTGATGAAAAATAGCAAACCACTCTTTCACCATTTTGCCTGTGCAGTCTTTGCTGCACATTAAACGCAATAATTATGTTGCAATAATATGGAGACAGGCTCGAAAGTCGAAAATAAGAAATTAGGAAATAATGTAAGACGGTAGGCCCTATAGGCCTACAAGCCAAAATCAACTCGAAAATAGGAAATTAAGAAATAACACACAGCGATAATAGCGCCGCTCGTTTTTCCTAATTTCTTATTTTCGACTTGTATACCGTCTTGTCGACTTTCGACTTAGTCATATTTTTGCAAACGATAAAGTCGAAAATAGGAAATTAGGAAAAAACGAATTATTTCTGTACACGAAATGGAACTAAAAAAACTCGAAATTTAAGAATTCCGTATAAGAATCAATTTACAATACCAAAATGCGAATCCTAACACATTGCGGTCTAAACTGTTTTTTAGAATATGATTTTGCAATCTTTCCATTTTGGCCTTAGGCCATGGATTAGGTTTTAGTCTTCTTCTTCTTCTTTTGGTGTTTAACGTCTGCTTCCACTTGAGTGATATCACAGACAAGACATAGGAGAGCCGAAGCTGCTTCCTGATTTTTAGAATATGATTTTGCAATCTTTCCATTTTTGGCCTTAGGCCATGGATTTAGGTTTTAGTGGGAAGTTCTTCCCTTTTTTTAATAAAAACACATCGTTGGTAGATGATCTTTTCTGTTTCTGGATTGGTAGATGTCTTCTTTGTGGGATTTGTGTTTTAGGTGCCAGACCTGTCTTCTCGTGGCCTCCCCTGACTCCACTATCCCACTGGTATTTGTTTTGGCAGAATAGTGTTTAGA